>OW029934.1:5067500-10067500 GCA_932305915.1 Agriopis marginaria | reverse complement strand
TTTTTTTTTTGCGGACTTTTATGTGATGCGAGTTACGTTTTTTACACCTGCTGATCACTGTATTATCATAATGATAGTGTCACATGTAGCGTAGTAAAAATATGGCGGTCAAACTACTATTTTTGAAGTTTTCTCATATTTCTGGAAAAATATTAAAAAATTAAAAAGCCTTTCTCTATTAGTAAAAAAATCATATTATTTGATTTAACAGCACACGTTCAATGAATCTTTAGTGACATCTTTGATAACAAAAAAGTTATCGATCAATCATTTAGATTCGCGTGTCAAATCTTCTAAAATAATTATATTATGTCAGCGCGTCGACAGTCAATGAAGCGTCGTCCGTTTTTATTTTCAACTTAAAAGAATTAACGCACCGACATACATTATTATTTATATATTTAAAATATGTTCTATTTTAGATATACAGACGTTTAAAAAAACTTAAAACTAGGTGGCGGTCAAATGCACAACGATAAAAAAAAAAAATGTATATTCACATTACGTTTCATCTCATGATTTATGACGCACTAATATTATAAATATGAAAGTAATACCTTTTCACGACTAAACGGCTGAACCGATCTTGATGTAAGTTGCCTACAAAACGTGGTCTTGATTTGTGTATTATCTCTTTTGAAACTGCGTAAATTGAGGTTGTTTACAAACTCATTTTTTAACGTGCTCCATTTAGATGTAGGTATACCGCATTTTCGCTTCAGACGAGGTGGCGGTCAAACGCAAACCCTTTACAAAAGAAAAAAAAAACAATTAAAAAATGAGACGAATTATTAAAAGTCATGGAACTAAAGTTGTTTGGTAGGATATAGGGAAACGGAGAGGTTGTTAACTAATTTATTAATAACTCTGTAGAACAGTTTGGATAACGAAAAATTTGCGTGGCAACTGCAATTTCGCTTGCTAACTCGCGAAGTTGGTGCAGGCGCGGTACAGCTAGTATTTTATAACTTTTTTAAATATTTTTTTTAATTACTAAAGTAATTTCACGATCTATAAGCGTCGGTCGCGTCCGTCGGTCGCTCTAGGCGTCCCGGTGTTGTCTTACCTTAATACACGAATTCCCGGTTAGAACGAGCTTAAAATTTATCAAACTTGATTCAACAATTATTTCTAGGCTCTCTGATTTTCCATTTACTATACGAAGGTTTCAATTTAGGCCATGTTTTGTTGAACTTTTTACTAGTCTGAATTTCAATTTGATAAAAGCTTCGTTTCATAGAGTGCTTTACAAGGCTACCTTTCATAGTTTATTAGAAAATTTTGCTTGCAAACCTGTATGCCCCTGATAAAAGAGTTATTTAAATAGTTATATACATTCAAATGGCTGAACAGATTTTCTTAGATCATAACTAAAAACACTCTCAAATCACCTTTCAAACTAAAAAAAAAAAAACACTAAACCGGTTCAGCTGTTTGGGACCTACGATGCCACAAACAAATTCACAGATACACACGTTTAACTTACAACACACTCTATTTGCGCCGGGGGTTAAAAATGAAATTAAAATGTATTGTTAACAAACGTCATCTTAATAATGGTGTCATTACATATTTACATATCTGGTGGAAGTACAGTCTTCTATTCTGAAAGATTGGTACGCAAACCAACCAAACTATAAACACCTGTGAGATGGCCTACCAATACCTTCCGCCGAACAAAAACCAGCGTAAGTAGCGTTGCCAACCGTATGATTTAATTAAAAGAGTAGTTATACCTGTGGTTATACGACCTTTTTGCAGCTGATACGATGTACGATGATGTATTCAAAATCGTACGCAAAATATACGATCTTTCCAAATCCTCAATAACAAACAGACTTGAATGAGCCATAAACTACTTCTTTATATTGTGATGTGAAACTTCGTAGGCGGCGATTCGATAATCGATAAATGAACGAAAAATTAAGAGTAAAATTTTAAGGACGCGTACGTTTGTTCGTATCTAGGTTAATACCAAATAATAAATGCTGTATCCAAATATTTTAATATTAATTTAAATGTTGATTTGAAGTTGTAATAATACTAGCTGCACCCCGCGGTTTCACCCGCGTGGAACACTCATTATAACATCAGCTATCTGCAAGTGGTAGTCGATGCGATGTCACCCTTACCGGCAGCTGAGATTCGAACCCATGCCTGTGATGTGGACGTAGACCACGCCAACCACTAAGCTATTATCGCTACTGGCGCAAGCATTCGACCAGCGAGCTGATGACCGCAGTCACCATTCTGTGACTGCTCTGGTCAACTTGCCAGACTGGTGACTGTCCGTCTTCCTTCTGACCTAGTCCCACGAATGGATATGCCATTTGAGTCTCTTATCGAATTTCGTTTTCTTGAGATAAAAATACCTACCAAAGATTTGTTTAGAACTAGTGCTTACATACCGATACCTACTTGTTCAATGTCACAGGGTGTACGACCGATATTCAATTTCATTCATTTTATATTCCTGTCACACGAAGCATTGTCGCAGACAATATAAAAGAGAATTTTGCTATTGACTCAATACAGTTTTTGATACGTGGACGAGTTTCACACGAAGCGATTGAAGTATATATGTATGTAATATGTGTGTATGTATGTGTTATATTATTTACACTAGTTGTTTATCACAAATCATCAATATTTTAAATGAGATTATAAGCTATTTTTTTTAATCTAACGAAAAAGGTTGTAATTAAAAAATTACAACCTTTTTCGTATTCTTCTAGCAAAACTTTTAATTTGATGCCCATATCATGATGGTAGATAAGAATATATTGTCCACCATCTTGGGACGTCTACCATATTGAATTTATCATCTAGGCCCAAAGTGCTTGGGATGACAAATCAAACAAACCCAAACTCGACGAGGTTGCGTCATTTCGTTTAGGAACTCCTATGGCCACCTTCTGTCTCCATCATCAGACGAGCTCGATGGTACGATAACATTGTATTGTCACCGAACTTACATAAGTATGCCAAATTTCAGCTCAATCGGTTGAGGATAACAGGGGCCTTACGGACAACAGCTAATAGCGGCACCTAATCCGCTCAGTTGGAAAATCACGCGAACGTGAACCTTATCTCTCCCAGATACGGTTTGCGGTCGCGTGATTTTCCAACTGAGCGGATTAGGTGCCGCAATTAGCTGTTGTCCGTAAGGCCCCTGGTCTACAATTCAGTTGCAAGATTTGTCCCACACATACGAACGAACATACTAACAGGACAAGTTAAATAAAAGCTTGTGATTACACATACTCTCACATTTAGTATGATTGTTTCCACTAATTACGTATCGGCAGAACGGAAATGGATTAAATCTCCTCGCTACCACTGCAATATATTAATTTTGGACGTCGGTTTTTTAAGAGCCTCTTATACCAAATTTGACGGTTTTAAATAAATTTTATTCAGTTAAATTGCAATATTTGAGCTGGAAAAAAATACGTGTCACAGATACATCTGTGTTAGAGTTTATGATTTGGTTCAAAACACGATAGAATAAACTTTCCTCGATCAAAAAAATAAATCTGAAACAAAGTCGACTTAGTTTATTTTTTTCATTTTATGCTCTAATGAAAGCTCGTAACAACCTGGAAATTGCATGTACTGAAAGGCAATTTTATTCAAAAAAAAATTATTTGAATAGATTTTTAATAGTGAATAGTGTCGTTTTTTAGTTAAATTAAAAGCGTAAAAAGGACGCGAGAATTTTGGCATGCCACGTTCAGTGCCGCGCCAGGCGTCATCGAGGTCGGACCTATGCTCGTTTTTGTCGTTGCACTCCCCCCGCGGGCGTCCTGACTCTAGCATTGTAAAATACATCGTCGCTATAACTTGGCGGGGGCTGAGGGAGCGTTTTGTTGCTTACGCGCCACGGATAACCGCCCGTTAAAGCGTAGTATACGGCTACGAGCGTAGGGATATAGGGGAAGTAGCTACGGCTACGAAACGTAGCTACCAGCGACATCTATTATGTATTGCTTATACTCAATTAGTCGAAAGTTACGAATTCTTTCAGATCATAGGTACGATACGAGATATTATTTATCTGCTTATATGTATGAAATTACCGTACTGAATTGAATACATTATTATGAAGCTATATGATTATTTACGGGATATTTACGTGGTTAGTTGTGGAATGAGCTCCCGATATTTCGGCGCAGTTACATGCACCATGTTCACGGGAAGAATCATATAACTTTAGCGAACAACCGTGATAGTTAAAAACAGTGTTTTACATTATTATGGTCTAAAAAAAATAAGCAAGCTCAAAGCCGCACAACGAGCTATGGCTATGCTCGGGGTTTCACTATGAGATCGAATCAGAAATAAGGAGATCCGTAGACGAACGAAAGTTACCGACATTGCCCACCGGATTAGCAAGTTGAAGTGGCAGTGAGCAGGGCACATAGCACGCAGAACAGATAGCCGATGGGGCTAAAAGGTTTTCGAATGGAGACCACAGACTGATAAGCGCAGCGTAGAACAGCGGTTCTATGCTACAGACAGATACACACGTTAAACTTATAACACCCTACAGCCAAAGCCGAAGCGCTTTGATTCCACTTTTGTGCGAACTGCCAGTCTGTGGCATGCACTGCCTGAATGGGTGTTCCCCGATAGTTACAATCTGGGTATCTTCAAATCACGAATAAATCGGTTTCCTCTAGACAAGCGTGCTCCAACGTAGACTGCATCATCGCTTAACATCAGGCGAGATGGCGGTCAAACGCAAGCCTATTATATATTTTAATACCCTCTCTGTTTGCTTCGGGGGTTGAAAGTAACTTATTTCAACTCCGAGTGCCCTTTTAGTGTATTGCTACCCCGTACTACACTCCAACCGTACCTATACCTCCGAATCCTCTGATTGACGTTCCAATTTTGGTTTTATCTCTCAGTCCTACATTATTCAGGGAAAGGGACAAATCAGTTTTCGTCAATACGTCAAAACCGTACCTTCTTTGGTTTATTTACATAATTTAGGTCTGTCCTACAATACATGTTCAAGTAGAAGTAGAAACTCAAGTTTGTAAATAAGATAAGCTTCGTATAAATCACGCCCGCGCTTTTTCGCAATGCAATACTTTAGCAGACAATAGTTGCGACGCAGAAACAAAACTTGGCTGTATTTTTAGGGTTCCGTACCCAAAGGGTATAAACAGGACCCTATTACTAAGCCTACGCTGTCTGTCTGTCTGTCTATCTGTATGTCTGTCTGTCCGTCGTACCTTTAAACAGCTGTATCTTTCGAACCGTAATAGTCGAATGACTATTTTAGAAGGCGTTATAATAACTGGGAACCCTCAGTGCGCGAGCCCAACTCGTACTTAACCGGTTTATTATAAAGTTAGTGTAAATTACTCTTATACTTATTACCACAAGAAAAATAACGTTAAAGCAATTATTAACATAACTAAGTAAGGCTGTTTGCTTTTACATACGTTTTAAAATAGATGTTGATATTTTAAAATGTTTTGTTCTTGAAAAGCGGTTGGCCTTTGAAGAGCTTTAAAGCTCTACTTGAGACTAAATGCATACCAAGGAACAACGTAGTTATAGTCACCGCGTTACCAACTGAGTCGTAGGGCCATAAACGTCATACCATAAGACCTGTAAGTGCGAGCGAGATAGATAGAATATGACATGTGGGTGCGAGCGAGATAGACAGACAATGATTTATGACCTGACGACTCAGATGGTAATGCGTTTACTATAGTAGATATGTAGTTATTACGTAGGTACTTCGGAACAACAATGTTGCGCCAATGAGCCATGTTAATGTCATACTATTTACAAAATCTAGAATAAACAAATCATTATTATCTAGAAATAGCTACGCCCGTGGTTTCCCGCATAGACATTCCCTCGGGTACCGTATATTTTACCGGGATAAAAAGGCTCTCGTGGCCCTCCAATTAACTTTTATTCAAAAAATCACGTTGATACGTGAAAGAAGAACAATGCCGGCGTTGCGGTTTTATCATCGCACTAGCCGCCACTGCCTGAAAGCTCATCCACATATCCATAAATCAGTGGAAATCGCATACTGTGCATTTTACTCGATATTTTAGGGTTCCGTACCCAAAGGGTGTAAACGGAACCCTATTACTAAGCCTACGCTGTCTGTCAGGCTGTCTGTGCGTCCTACCTTTAATCGGCTGTATCTTTCAAACCGTACCTAATATATAGCCAATTGAAATTTTTACAGAATATGTGGCGTTACGGTTGATAACTAATAAATAATAATAAAGTCAAAAAGTAAAAACTAAAGGGGGGTACACCACATACAACAAACGTTTTTTTTTGGGTACGTATTTTTGTATTTGCTCTAATTTAAAAACGGTAATACTTTTTTATGCCTTAGGTGGCAATCAAGCATGATGGGAAGCGGTCAACGTCGCCTATGGATACTTGTAACACCAGAGGCATCACAAATACGTTGCCGACCCTTTAGGCTATTAACTCGCCTTTTGAATAACCCTATGTTGTAGCTTCTCGGAAACACGCTCATTCCACATTTTGCAGGTATGAGGCAAGACTTCCCCAAGTACGTACAAGCGTCAACCTTTGCATGATTATAATGGTAAACACTCTAAAGTAAAATAATAAATAACGGCCAAGTTCGAGTCGGGGACAATTTTTGTTCACCACCAAGTTGAGCGACGTTATATCTTTTTGCACTAGTTTTTGTATTTTGTGGTGGTACGGAACCAGCGTTGCCAGAAGTCCCGATTTTGGCGGGACGTCCCGATTTTTAAAGCAAAATTAAATGTCCCGCGCGGGACATAAGACTCATCTATTTAACGATAGGGCAGGTAAATCTGATTTAAAATATCATATTCTTATTAAAATGCATTTTATTTTTGCTATCTCTTGTCACGTAAACATAATTTGAACTCAAAGAAAGAGATAAACATTTAAAAACTTCTGATTGTATACGTTTTTTACTATGTCCCGCTTTCGACGACAGAATCCCGCTTTTTTCACTCAAAAAGTTCCAAAATCCCGACTTGGCAAAATAAAAAACTGGCAACGCTGTACGGAACCCTCAGTGCGTGAGCCCGACTCGCACATGGCTGATTTATTGAAAGGCTCTATGGAGTCTATCGCTCCGCGGGAAGACCTTCGGGGAATGACATTTCACACATAAAGCAGGTTAGGTATTTCTGTAAAGTTGAGTTTCTGTATAAAAACGTCTGTAGTTATCGTAACTTTACCGTGTTACTGTCTGCAAAGATTTATAAGGCTCCAAAACTTTGTTAAATTCAATTCTGCCTCGGGGAAGTCTTATTAACTTAGACAAGCCTCATTCAATTCGGAAAAAGGGAAATAATTGACTAATTAGGTACTTTCCCCTGACGAGTTTACTTTAATTTATAAAGTTTTTGAGTGTTTTATCTCATTATTTTGCAGGTAATTATTTAAATAGGTAAAGTTAATTGTATTGTAATGTTGTTAGCATTATAATATATTGTTGTTATTCTATTTATTTATCTCATTTATTGAGGTCCAAAAAACAGATTACAGTCATAATAGAAACTAAACATATTTTTTTATTATAAATAGGCTTGCCCTTGGCCGCCAACTCGCCTGATGTTAAGCGATGATGCGGTCTACGATGGAGTACGCTTGCCTAAAAGAAACCTATTAACTCTCGACTTGAAGATACCCAGATTGTAACTATCGGGGAACACCCACTCAGGCAGCGAATTCCACAGACTAGCAGTTCGCACAATAAATTGTGAACGTAACCATATCCGAAACATGCGTACTCAATCTCATCAAAGTTATTATAAAAACACACACACATACACACACACCCCACATCCACGTACACGTACACAAATACGTACACGAACACACACCTACGCCCACTAATACTAAATTTAATTAATTAACAATACTGTTTATTTTATTTATATTACACGGGAATTACTCACGTAAGATTAATGCCGGTAAGCATCACACACAAGCATAATATTTATTTTGACAATGTCAGTCACCACACCAATAACTGGGAAGGAACTGACTCCCATTACAACTGGTAATTGACTGGTAATCTACCTGTAGCATAGAAGTCAGAGATTCACCTAACTGTATCTATTATTATTTAGAGACAAATAAATATTCTTGTATTTTGTATTATCAGCCTTTCATGTTACCAAACTGCACACAATATAAATGTAAGCACTAAATAAGTCTATATCTATTTAAATACTTAAATCTATATTTTTGTATGTATATCAGTCTCTGGCAGCCATAGTACTACAAGCTTTGCTTAGTTTGGGGCCCGATGACCGTATGTGCAAAAATGTCCCGAATATTTATTAATCCTTGACATGGGCTAAATAGGCAAGAAGTTTCGAGCCAAAACTAAAAAAAATA
The DNA here is from genome assembly GCA_932305915.1 of Agriopis marginaria. Taxonomy (NCBI): domain Eukaryota; kingdom Metazoa; phylum Arthropoda; class Insecta; order Lepidoptera; family Geometridae; genus Agriopis; species Agriopis marginaria. The sequence goes on along the minus strand of OW029934.1, from coordinate 10,059,100 downwards.
AGATTGATGTAGGATAACTTGGACACGCGCGAAGCCACGCGTAAAATCTAAAAAAATAAATAAATGAACACTGACCCAAAGGTCTCCTCTTCAATAGGTACTCTATAACAGCTCCTATCCCATTACCCAGCTAAGGAATGTACAACCACGATCCAAGACCAAAGTAAACTTCGCTCCTTCCACGCACCGTGTTACGGGATACCTGGGTACAGGTTAAATACAACCTGCATGACTGCAGAAGCTATTATAATGGTAAATTTGCATATCGCGTTTCTTAGCCACTGAAAAACAACTCCAATGGCTTGACCTTTCGGAACCAAACAGGAAGCCCAATGGCTAAAGGAAAATAATTATTTCGAATCTAAGAAAGAAAAATGTAATTATTTTAGTGGAATTAAAACGGAAAATATATCAATTAATACGGAAGTGGAATACGGAATTAAATAACATATACTGAAAAGTAATTGCGGGAAGAACTAGGCAAAGCCAAGGTGTAGAAAGTAAAATTATAAAAGTTTCTACCAGAAAAGAACTCGTAATTTTTTAAATCCCTGGACAAATTTTGGTCAAACATGTTTCTAAAACAAAACCTGCTGTCAAATCAGTGTTGTATTTTGAAAAAAAAAATGATAACAGACAACCTTTTACCGTAAAAGCATAATTATTTTAGAGGACTTGGACTAGACTTGACTAGAGCATACACAAAAATACGTTACAGGAACACTTTATTTTTTACCTTTTAATTTCATTATTATTTCTTAGTTAATTCGTTGTAACATATTTTGTGAAATTTTCAACTAGTTATATTACGGTTCGAAAGATACAGCCGTTAACAGGTAGGACAGACAGACAGGCTTAGAAATAAGGTGCCGTTGACACCCTTTGGGTACGGATATCTAATAAATTCAAATTAATTTAGAGATAAAAACGAACAATTTTACTAACATTCAACCAAACCAAAAAACTAATCCTTTATCTCGCACACAAAACAATATTTAGATGATCACCAGGAAAACGTGTGGCCCAGCTAACACCCACCCTCTATACAGGCAACAAGCGTGTTGTATGGGACAGCTGGGAGTTGTGCTGATAAATATAATTACCCAGGTCCCCGAGGGCTCGACACAGGGCAACGAACTGGAAACTAGGCCAGATGCCCTGAATGCAAACCTATCTAACAGACGTGTACTAATTAATGTCCTCCAGGGATCAAGAACTGTGATCTTTGTCACCATGTCGTGACAACAAAGAAGAAACTAGTTTATTTCTGTAGTTTTTTTTATGTGTTCATAATTTAGAAACACCTCTTCTTCTTTAGAGCCTCTTATACCAAATTTGACGGTTTTAAATTAATTTTATCCAGTTAAATTACAATATTTGAGCTGGAAAAAAATACATGTCACAGATACATGATGTGTTTGAGTTTATGATTTGGTTCAAAACACGATGGAATAAAATTTCCTCGATCAAAAATAAATCTGAAACAAAGTCGATTTAGTTTATTTTTTTCGTTTTATGCTCTAATGAAAGTTCGTAACAACCTGGAAATTGCATGTACTGAAAGGCAATTTTATTCATTTTTTTTTTATTTGGATAGAGTTTTGATAGTGAATATTTTAGTTGTTTAGTGAAATTAAAACCGTAACAAGGTCGCGAGAATTTGCGCGCACTGCGTTCAGTACCGAGCCAGGCGTCATCGAGGTCGGACCTATGTTCGTTTTTGTCGTTGCACTCCCCCCGCGGGCGTACTAACTCTAGCGTGGCAAAATACATCGTCGCTATAACTTGGCGGGGGCTGAGGGTGCGTTTTGTTGCCTACGCGACTCAGATAACACCGGCCGTTAAGGCCTTGACCGTTGCTAATTATTGGTGGCAAATTTTTGTTTCGGATTATCTTGTACGTGCGTACAATATTTCAATCTGCAAAGAGGTTTGATTACCTACGTTTTTCCACTAAAAGATGCGAATGCACAGAGGTTATGGTAGAATAAAAAAAAAAACTCAAGTCGTGTTCCATTTACTTACTCGCAACACGTGTTGAGCGAGATGGCACGCGATCGTGATCACAATCCGAATCACGAACGGACTCCATAATAATCCCGATGTTAGCTAATCATGTTTTGTTAGATTTTGGGCGCAGGAGACCCGGCTTAATAATGGCACTTACCCGTTGAAAAAAAAACATAAATTTTATTGATTTAACAGAAGATTATGGTACTCGTAACTACTTGTTCCACATTCACAACTCACGACTTTTGTTACACTAATACTGTCCACCTTTTCTAATTTAACATTAAATATAACTAATTCCCTCAATTAAATTTTTCTTACGACAAAACTTTTCAGTGTAAAAATATAACAAGAAATAAAAGTGTCAACAAAATTACACGGAGCTTGTAAGTTAGCGCCAACTTTGGACGTTCCACGATGTTTTTGTGTCTGACATTTCAAGTTAGGAATAAGTTCTAACATCAGCTACTTGACAGAATATTGTGTCTTTCTCATGATACCTACTAATGGTCTTTCTACAATTTTTTACTGACTTCATGAGGAAGGTTTTTAATTCGGAAATATCTTTTAAGCGCCATTACTCCGATATTTGTTATAATTAATGTAGAAGAAGTTTTGAAACCAACTTTAATAAAATGAAAAGTTGTGTTCGAGTGCCTGTTGATTTGGCATTATCAATAATTTTGTTAGAATGTTTACTAATTTTAAAGTCTGATTTTATGGTTCCGTAGTATACAACACACTTATAATATTTTTTTGCCCGTCCGTCTGTCCGTCACACACAGTTTCGGATTGTCCCAATTTAAAAAAATATTAAAAGTAATGTATTCTATACAGGTGACTCTGGTACATGTGAAATGAGGAATTACTTTTATCGTGTCGTGTATATAGGTCTTTTGATATAAAAATAGAGTTATTCGCTTTCAGTATACATTCCTATACATACTCAAAGCGAATAACCTAATCCGAGGCGATTTCACGTTTGTTGGTATAAAGTATAGTATGCAATCCTTGAATAAAACGGATTTATATCGAGGGCCATGAATTACTCGCGTCGCTCAGGATTCTAACACTTGAATCACTCGCCAGGCTCGTAATTCATTTATGGCCCTCGCTTTAAATCCGTCTTTTATTCACTAATTGCATAATATACAATTATTTCCTCAAACAAAACACACATCATACCTCACAACCCACATCAAGAGAAAAATACGGCAAACTTTAAGTTCAAAACACAACATTATGTAAAGCAAAATATAACATTCTCTGGGTAATGTCACGAACTCTCCTGACTATGCACCCGTCTAATATTTTCCTCTCTGCCGATATAAACTCTACGAAATTATGTTTGAGGAAAATTCCAGGTGGTTAGTGTCATGAAAAATAACAAAATTATGTAGAAAACCCAGAAAAACATCTGCTCGACCATAAATAACAGCACAGAAAATGAACAGAGAAGGAAAAATTAAGAATATATATACAATCTATAAACATACTTTGTCCTTCATTCTAGGCACTTCACAGCACTTCACCAGTGGGTCATTTACCCGACTACCCAAGAAGGAGAACAATGTTTTCCTTATGTACATGTTTGTCTGCCTCTACATTACCTCCTATAGCCTACATAGCTTGACTGATTTTGAAGAGCGAGGGTTTTTGTCTTCGTCTCCGGAGTGGCCATAAATATTATGCAGGGTTAATGGTTACATAATTATAACCATTAACCCTGCATATATGCCATATAGTTATATAGCATCACTATGAACGGCTTTTACTATGGACCTGTGCTAAAATTGTGAAAAAAGAAAGTTAGCTGTCTCCATCGATCTATATGTACTACGTACATTCTTTGGCTATCCCATACATTCCATTGAGTGTAAACAATGACTGTTTTAATTTACTTACATCAATGAGTGTAAATATTTTTTTTTCTATGGAACTGTTGTTTTTGTCGCGATTTCTGTTGGTGCCATAGTAAAAGTTGTTCGTAATGATTCCTCCTCTTTTCGGCTTAAGAGGGGGCCTCCGAAATTTTATGCTAATTTGCCATGATATTCTAACTAAACCAAATATCCTATCAACGTAATAATTGATATATGTGATTTTTCAATTCATTTTCTTTCCGGCACTAAGACAGAAACATAATAGCAAGATATTTACTCGATACTTTATTGTTTTCAAAATGGTGCCTTTTTGCTGATTTTTTTGATTTTTTCTTGGATAGAACTTCAGTCACATATCTAAAATAAATACTCATCGAAGGAAAATATAGTTTGTTTTCCAGTGCTAAGACAAAATTTACCTAGATTAATTAGTACTCTCATAATAAATTATATTCGATTTGAGACTTACGTCCTTTAGTTCTAAGCAACTATTCGGTCAAACGGCAAGTCCGATATTCAACCTTATTCTGTTGCGCTTTGTATCTAAATGGCGAAACACGCTCCGTTCAACCTCAGTACCGCACTATGCTCCAACGGGGAAGGACGCACGCGCTTGCTATTCGCCTAGATTTATCTTCCGAGTGCGATTATATCAACACCTACTGTATTTTCAAACAATGGATAACATAAAAAATCTATGGCTCGAACGCGACCATTTGATGCGGCAACCAAGTGTTGCCAATGACCTTGAGCACAGACTAGGTAAAGCTACTATGAAAAAATTACAGGTATTAATAATTATGGATACGACTAGGCCCTACCTAACGCATCTATTATTATGTACGCTCAGTAATATAGTTATAAGAGTCTAAGTGTTTCGTGTGGAGAGAGAATGTGAGAGAGAGACAAGAAAGACTACTAAAAATCAAAATTATTAAGTAAAATATAATTTTTGTTGAATAAAAAAATATAATAATAATTCACTTTTTTTTTAAATTAATAATTTCATAAATTAAATGAAATTTAATTAAATAATTCATACATACTTAAATAGATTATAGTTATTAACAACCAGGTATAGAACAAACACAAACGTTCATCACATAACTGTTTGTCCTAGGTGGGAATCGAACCCACGCCTCCAAGCTCAGAAGGTAGGTTCACTACCAACTGGACCAACGGGCTTCCGCGTGTTTCGTTTATTTTAGTATAGTATAGTATAGCATAGCATAGCTTAGTATAGCAAAGTATAGTATAGTATAGCAAAGTATAGTATAGTACAGTATAGTATAGTATAGCATAGTAAAGCATAGCATAGCATAGCAAAGCATAGCTTAGCATAGCATAGCATAGCATAGCATAGCATTGCATAGCATAGCATAGCAAAGCATAGCATAGCATATCATAGCTTAGTATAGCAAAGTATAGTATAGTATAGTATAGCATAGCATAGCATAGCAAAGCATAGCATAGCATAGCATAGCATAGCATAGCTTAGTATAGCAAAGTATAGTATAGTATAGTAAAGTATAGTATAGCATAGCAAGTATAGCATAGCAAAGCATAGCATAGCTTAGCTAAGCATAGCATAGCATAGCATAGCATAGCATAGCATAGCATAGCATAGCATAGCTTAGTATAGTGTAGTATAGTATAACATAGCATAGCATAGCATAGCTTAGCTTAGCATAGCATAGCATAGCATAGCTTAGCATAGCATAGCATAGCAAAGCATAGCATAGCATAGCATAGCAAAGCATAGCATAGCATAGCATAGCATAGCATAGCATAGCATAGCATAGCATAGCATAGCTTAGTATAGAAAAGTATAGTATAGTATAGCAAAGTATAGTATAGTATAGTATAGTATAGTATAGTATAGTATAGTATAGTATATAGTATAGTATAGTATAGTATAGTATAGTATAGTATAGTATAGTATAGTATAGTATAGTATAGTATAGTATAAGTATAGTATAGTATAGTATAGTATAGTATAGTATAGTATAGTATAGTATAGTATAGTATAGTATAGTATAGTATAGTATAGTATAGTATAGTATAGTATAGTATAGTATAGTATAGTATAGTATAGTATAGTATAGTATAAGTATAGTATAGTATAGTATAGTATAGTATAGTATAGTATAGTATAGTATAGTATAGTATAGTTATAGTATAGTATAGTATAGTATATAGTATAGTATAGTATAGTATAGTATAGTATAGTATAGTATAGTATAGTATAGTATAGTATAGTATAGTATAGTATAGTATAGTATAGTATAGTATAGTATAGTATAGTATAGTATAGTATAGTATAGTATAGTATAGTATAGTATAGTTTAGTATAGTTTAGTATAGTATAGTATAGTATAGTATAGTATAGTATAGTATAGTATAGTATAGTATAGTTAGTATAGTATAGTATAGTATAGTATAGTATAGTATAGTATAGTATAGATAGTATAGTATAGTATAGTATAGTATAGTATAGTATAGTATAGTATAGTATAGTATAGTATAGTATAGTATAGTATAGTATAGTATAGTATAGTATAGTATAGTATAGTATAGTATAGTATAGTATAGTAGTATAGTAGTATAGTATAGTATAGTATAGTATAGTATAGTATAGTATAGTATAGTATAGTATAGTATAGTATAGTATAGTATAGTATAGTATAGTATAGTATAGTATAGTATAGTATAGTATAGTATAGTATAGTATAGTATAGTATAGTATAGTATAGTATAGTATAGTATAGTATAGTATAGTATAGTATAGTATAGTATAGTATAGTATAGTAGTATAGTATAGTATAGTATAGTATAGTATAGTATAGTATAGTATAGTATAGTATAGTATAGTATAGTATAGTATAGTATAGTATAGTATAGTATAGTATAGTATAGTATAGTATAGTATAGTATAGTATAGTATAGTATAGTATAGTATAGTATAGTATAGTATAGTATAGTATAGTATAGTATAGTATAGTATAGTATAGTATAGTATAGTATAGTATAGTATAGTATAGTATAGTATAGTATAGTATAGTATAGTATAGTATAGTATAGTATAGTATAGTATAGTATAGTATAGTTAGTATAGTATAGTATAGTATAGTATAGTATAGTATAGTATAGTATAGTATAGTATAGTATAGTATAGTATAGTATAGTATAGTATAGTATAGTATAGTAGTATACGTATAGTATAGTATAGTATAGTATAGTATAGTATAGTATAGTATAGTATAGTATAGTATAGTATAGTATAGTATAGTATAGTATAGTATAGTATAGTATAGTATAGTATAGTATAGTATAGTATAGTATAGTATAGTATAGTATAGTATAGTATAGTATAGTATAGTATAGTATAGTATAGTATAGTATAGTATAGTATAGTATAGTATAGTATAGTATAGTATAGTATAGTATAGTATAGTATAGTATAGTATAGTATAGTATAGTATAGTATAGTATAGTATAGTATAGTATAGTATAGTATAGTATAGTATAGTATAGTATAGTATAGTATAGTATAGTATAGTATAGTATAGTATAGTATAGTATAGTATAGTATAGTATAGTATAGTATAGTATAGTATAGTATAGTATAGTATAGTATAGTATAGTATAGTATAGTATAGTAGTATAGTATAGTATAGTATAGTATAGTATAGTATAGTATAGTATAGTATAGTATAGTATAGTATAGTATAGTATAGTATAGTATAGTATAGTATAGTATAGTATAGTATAGTATAGTATAGTATAGTATAGTATAGTATAGTATGTATAGTATAGTATAGTATAGTATAGTATAGTATAGTATAGTATAGTATAGTATAGTATAGTATAGTATAGTATAGTATAGTATAGTATAGTATAGTATAGTATAGTATAGTATAGTATAGTATAGTATAGTATAGTATAGTATAGTATAGTATAGTATAGTATAGTATAGTATAGTATAGTTAGTATAGTATAGTATAGTATAGTATAGTATAGTATAGTATAGTATAGTATAGTATAGTATAGTATAGTATAGTATAGTATAGTATAGTATAGTATAGTATAGTATAGTATAGTATAGTATAGTATAGTATAGTATAGTATAGTATAGTATAGTATAGTATAGTATAGTATTGTATAGTATAGTATTGTATAGTATAGTATAGTATAGTATAGTATAGTATAGTATAGTATAGTATAGTATAGTATAGTATAGTATAGTAGTATAGTATAGTATAGTATAGTATAGTATAGTATAGTATTGTATAGTATAGTATAGTATTGTATAGTATAGTATAGTATAGTATAGTATAGTATAGTATAGTATAGTATAGTATAGTATAGTATAGTATAGTATTGTATAGTATAGTATAGTATAGTATAGTATAGTATAGTATAGTATAGTATAGTATAGTATAGTATAGTATAGTATAGTATAGTATATTATAGCATAGCATAGCATAGCATAGCATAGCATAGCTTAGCATAGCAAAGCATAGCATAGCTTAGCATAGCAAAGCATAGCATAGCTTAGTATAGCAAAGTATAGTATAGCATAGCATAGCCTAGCATAGCATAGCATAGCCTAGCATTGCATAGCATAGCATAGCATAGCCTAGCATTGCATAGCATAGCATAGCATAGCATAGCATAGCATAGCATAGCATAGCATAGCATAGCATAGCATAGCATAGCATGGCATGGCATGGCATGGCATGGTATGGTATGGTATAGTATGGTACGGTATGGCACAGCATGGCACAGCATGGCACAGCATAGCACAGCATGGCACAGCATGGCTTAGCATGGCATAGCATGGCATAACATGGCATAGCATGGCTTAGCATAGCATAGCATAGCATGCATTTACGGAAGTTGTTTGAAGGCGTGCGGGGGTATGTCCGTGGGCTACTGATGGCATGTGGAACGATCCGGTAAAGATTTCTACAATTTTTAAAATTTTGGGGTAGTGTGTGGGATTTTGGTGAGGGGGGGTCCGGGTAAGAAGACCAAGTCTTGATCTATACACAAAATCCGGTCAGAATTTGTCTCCGACGCTCCGAAATTTTTGAAAAAATTGGGAGGTAGGGGGGGGGGAAGTTTCAGGAAATGTTATAAACTAAAGTCCGGATTGACATCCGATTTCCAATTTTTTTTACAAAAATGACCTCATACGTACTGTTTCTGAGATAATCGATGGTTTTTGAAAAAAATTACGAAAATTTTCCGGATTTTTGCGCTCTAATATTTTGAAAGGCATCCTTTGCACAAAAATTGCCGAATTTGGGCTTATCAGACGCGTCTTTTTATTTTCTACACACGTGTGTTTACTGTGTTTCTATTTTATTATTATTTATGTCTACCAAATAAATAAACACAATATTATTTATTTCCTGAAATTGTGAGAGTAGAAAGCCAAAAAAAAAATTATAGTCTATTTATAACACCACTGAATTTTTTGTGGTGAAAAATTTTGTTATTTTTAACATGAAATTCCGGTTACGTAATTTCAAACCCAATTTGGGGTCTTTAGGGTTAGGTCCTAAAGCCGAGTTTTTGAGTTTAACGTCTTCGTCTGCCAGAAAAAATGATGCCTATGACGTCAGATTTTTGATTGGACCTTTGTGTCCAAAGTTATGGACCTTCAAAAAATCGGGTATTTAGGGTCCGCCTCGCTACTTAGTTACTCAAGTTACTATGTACCTACGAGTCTTAAAATACTAAATGACCTATCGTTGGATAGCCAGTGAAGCTAACTATTCTTGCCTGGATTGACCTGGGAAAAATGTTTGAGGATCCGGGTATTTCACGTCGTCAAAATCTTAAGACCTAACTTAGACTATAATATAAACTAAAAACTAGAACTAGTTATATTTCCTAAACCACAGCCTTAAAAAATCTGCAAAAAAATTACTAAAATTTAAAATGAGCTTTACTACCTCAATCCAAAATTTGGGCGTGGTAGGGGGTGGTTTTCACCCCTATTTATTTCTATTTAAATGTATTTCTCACTGATTTCAAAAGTAAAAATCTAAATATATTTTTGTAATTTTTTTTGGGTTAAAGGTCTGGTTTAGGAGATATGACCCGGGATCGGGTACCCCGTGCCACGAGGTTTTTGGGTTTTTTGGTCTTATCCCGGCAAGTTCAACCTAGCAAAGCATAGCATAGCATAGTTTAGTTTAGTTTAATGTTTAGCTTTCTGAAACTGTCTCCAGCGTAATATTTTAATTAGAGAATTTATTTAGGTTATATCAATTTAATTTATATACTTTATTATTTTTATATTGTAGAAAACCTAAAAATAAATAACAAATACAATTTTGAAAAGTGAAATAATCAATTTACGGTTTTGCGCGCCGCGACCGAACTCAGCTAATCGCCAAAACACCAAGTGCACCAACACTATCCTGTGTTATTGCTCCTTGCCGCTTTACAAGGTCGAGTGCGCGAGTTGTGTACACTTTAGCTGCGCGCGACTGCCGCGCTGCCGTGGTTGTGTTTCACACTAATGCGGGTGATGCGAGACGCGCGGGTGAAATCAGAAATTTTTCTTGCCTTATACGCAGCCTTAATACATCCCTAAAATATAACCCTGTATTTAATTTTCGTTTTACTTTGCTTAGGGAAAAAAATTAAATTGTTGTTCTTTGTTTTAACTTATAATCTTATAATTTGTTTTTTAGGATCAACATCAGTAAAAATTTGGCATATATTCGTCTAGGGTTCAATACATTTCTATCTTCTACATAATTATGTATATAAAAATGAATCCCTATTTACCTTGGTCACGCCATAACTAGAGAACGACGTTACCGATTTCATTCATCTTATTTTTTAAATTTTCTAATACTTTGTAGAAGGTTCTCACGGAAAGAAAAATCAAGAAAATTGCGCAGAAAATTGGAAAATTTCAGAAAACTTAACGACGATTTTAACTTCGCGCGTTTGACAGTTCTAAGACAGGACAACGTCTGTCGGGTCAGGTAGTATAATATGATAATTTTAGGTAGATATGAGTTTGTTATTGTTTTTTAATAAAAACGTACCTAAGTAAACCTGGACATTCTTATATTTCCTTCTACAAACGGACTCTAGAAAAGCTTTTATTAGCTCTTTCAAACAAAAACAAACTTTACCAACAATTCAGCCTCTGGCAAGGAAGTATGTTTTTATACAGTACCGCTTCAAGGAACTAAAAGGTATGAAATAAGTACGTACTACGTACCTCCGTGTAGCTATTAATACACTCACTGGTTCTCGGGGCTTATATCGAATAGCTATTGGTTTAAAGTTTTAGACATATATAGGTATAGTATTTGGGGGAGGCCTAAGTCCAGCAATGGACGTCCTATGGCTGAAATGATGATGATGATAGCAGTTGGATTGAAACTGCCAGGCACATCTAGTATATCGTAATATACAAAACACTGTTTTAAACTATCACGGTTGTTCACTAAAGTTATATGATTATTTACGAGATATTTACCGTGGTAAGGTTGTGGAATGAGCTCCCGATATTTCGGCGCAGTTACATGCACCATCTTCCCGTGAACATGGTGCATGTAACTGCGCCAAAATATCGGGAGCTCATTCCACAACCTTACCAAGGTAAATATTCCGTAAATAATCGTAATATACAAATATTAATAATACAAATTCAATTCTCCACATCGTCTCTCGCTGCCGTTCAGGCGATTTTCAATATGTCCTCCATTTTCTACATCTCCTCGCGCATTCTAAGTCACGACTCACGTCCCTAAAGTTACTCTACCGTAAAAACAGTAGGACAGCTGATAATATATTATATTTTCATTTTAAATTCATTACCACAAATGGTTGATAAAACAATTGAGTGCTACTGTGATTTGAATGGCACATCTATCTTCTATATATATATAAATAATAAGTCAGCCAAGTGCGAGTCGGGATCGTGCACTGAGGGTTCCGTACCACCAAAAAATACAAAAAGTAGTGCGAAATGACAACTACACACCCAGGCGGTCACCCATCCAAGTACCGACCGCGCCCTACGTTGCATAACTTGGTGGTGAACAGAAATTTGTCACCAACTTGCACTTGGTAATTATTAATTATTTGATGTTATACTTTAGAGCGTGTACTATAATCATGCCAAGTTTGACGCTTGTGCGTATTAACATTTTTACAATAGAGCAAATAAAATATACGTTTGTAAAAACGTTTGTTGTATGGGGGTTTGTTGTTGCTCTTTAGTTTTTACTTTTTGACTTTATTATTATTTCTTAGTTAATTCGCAGTAACATTACATATTCTGTGAAAATTTCAAGTGACTATCTTAAACGGTTCGAAAGATACAACCGTTAAAAGGTAGGTCGGACGGACAAACAGACGGGCGGACAGACGAACAGACAGACGGACTAACAGACAGCGTAGACTTAGTAATAGGGTCCCATTTACACCCTTTGGGTACGGTACCCTTAAAAACGTTATATTCCGGTCATCATCATCATCATCAGCCAGAAGACGTCCACTGCTGAACATAGGCCTCCCCCTTTAACCTCCACACTGAACGACAGCCTGCCTTTTGCATCCACTGGATGCCAGCGACTCTCACTATGTCGTCGGTCCATCTAGTGGGAGGCCTACCTACGCTGCGTCTTCCGGTTCGTGGTCTCCACTCAAGAACCTTTCTTCCCCATCGGTTATCAGTTCTTTGAGCGATATGGCCTGCCCATTGCCACTTCAACTTGCAAATTTTAACAGCTATGTCGGTGACTCTGGTTCTTTGGCGAATATCCACGTTTCGGATTTTATCGCGCAAAGAAACTCCGAGCATAGCTCTCTCCATTGCCCGCTGAGTGACTCTGAGTTTTTCCAAAAGGCCAACAGTCAAGGACCACGTCTCAGTACCATATGTCATCATATGTCATCATTCCGGTGCCCATTACAAATTCAAATAAAAAAATACATAACGAACTTTCAAAGAAGCGTATTTTGGAATGAAATACTTCGTTAACTACAAAATACAAGCCAACATTAAAACCTTTAACTACTTATCCTATTATACAAAAACAGTAGGACTGCCCATGGACCATTGAAGGTCTATGGGCATAAATAAATACTTTGGAATGATGTAGTATGTGAAGTAGCGTGGTAGCTTTCTACCACTGACACTTGGGAATACCTTTTCGTGAAGTTATGAGTTTTAAGATTTCTACCAAATGTATTGTTTGTAATTAATTTATTTTGTAATAATTTTTGGGAATGCTACCAGTGTTATAGGCACTTTTGCACTAGGAACGATCCGGGGCGGGCTGTTTGATTAGACTAGATTTTTGTAATTAGAATTAAGTAGTTTGTGACATGTATTAATTTTTATTTTTGTGATTTTTCCAAAGTGTACCCTAGAGCAAGGCCAATTTAATAGATCACATTTTACATCTGTCAGTCTATTGTTTATTAGTCAAAGTAAATCATAAAATTGCCTTTTTTATTATTGCAAAAATATATTATGTATTTAAACTGAAAAAAGTTAGGCTATTGTGCAGTTCAAGCTAACATTGAAAAAATAAATAATTATCTGGGCGTATAACCTTCGACCAAAATAAAATGAATGGACGGGCCATAACCATTGAACTTGCTCAGTAAAAACGAGTCAATACCATCTGACATATTATATTTCAATACTTAATTACAACCATGTACATTTGTTACAAAAAATAGATAGCGGTTTTGTGTTGTGTTAATACACTTCGGGAAGCACACGAAAGCATAATTTTGTCAGATGTTTCGTTATCAGGTAGATAGCGACCGACTGAAACGATGTGAGCGCCGGCGCTCATTTTGTAGTCTTCAAAAATGCGCTCCTTCTGGCCCTGTCCGTTCATTTTATTTTGGTCGAAGATTATAACGGTGGTCAAGGACAATCCCAACGAAAAAAAGTGTTTAAATTATAAAATAAAAATACATTTGGTCAAAACACTAAACATACGATATTTTTCTTATTATATGTCGCAATTTTTCAATACACATTCCCTTATTCTGAACGTATTCTGCTTGCAAACGTCGAGTCACGTAGCTGAAATTACTCTACCGTTCAGAATACAGTGCGGCAGGAAACGTATAACGTATATTTACATTAAACTTGCGTTTTAGACTATTTTTCTTTTAAATTACGTTTGCGTGAGGTACGCACAAGGAAAGCACCATATTATTGTTAAATAAAAGGCCCTCATTATAAGATGTTGTATACTTTTCTTCTTGTTCACTCCCTTTCTTGCAATTAGCAGCCAACCCTAGATTTGGAAACGTTCTAGACAAAACACAATTATCACACTACAGTCATTACCCACAAATTATGCCTTTTCGCAAAGTCCTTTCATAGCGGACCTCTACTACGTGCCAAATTTTAGCTCTTATAGGTCAAACAGTTTTTGAGATTTCGTGCTGAGTCACTCATATGTTTATCTATGGTCACAGTCAGTAAGGGTTTTGTCAGTGTGTGTAAGTGAGAGTGTGTCGCTTTTTTACAGGTACCTAAGTACTTATTTGTAAACGTAGGTGTATTTTGTATTTTTTCTTTTAATATTCAATATTTAAATTTATTTAAGGTTGCGCTATTATATATAGTTGCGTATAGTGAATCTTAGTATCGATACAAACAGCTTAGTTTTTCGATACTAACTTAGACTAATTATGTGTATATATATGAAATAAATAAATAATAATAAATAATGTATATATAGATACCTAGCTGTTGCCCACGACTTCATACGTGTACTTTCATAAATAATCATATTTATTAATAACAGTTGTTACAGGTCATGTCTATTACAAAATGGGTAAAAAATTACAATTATTATAAGTCTAAATATTGAATTGAGTATATTGTACTATAATCGAGTATTTATGTCTAATCTCCAGTAGAAATAATAATAATATAACACAAAAATACCGAATTAGAACTAATACAAATTACTATTAAAATATATTAATTATCAAAAGAGAATAATAGTATGTCACATGCCAAACACTGTCAAATACAAATTAAAAATAATAAAACTACAAAAACAAGTCAAAAAATAATAAATAAACCTTCAACATCCATTTCCTCCCTTAAGAGGGCATACCACGGCCAAGATTTTTTTTTGAATTGGTATTTAGCAAATCTATTGCTGTCCCCTGACCGCAAGCCTCTCCCCGTAGAGAACAGGGACAACTGAAGCTCAGATCGATTATACCTACGAAAAGTATACAAAATCATCGTCTCGAATTTTTCTGTTTCCTCATTCAAAACTAAGCCGATTTCATTTTTTTTTAATTAATAGTTGTAAAAAGGATTGACCTATGCTTCTATCGTTTATTTTTGTTTTATAAACTCGTCAAATTTGTTTGATAGACGTCTGAACATGGCGGTAGTAAAAAATAATTTATGGGATATTTTAACGGCTCATATTTCTTATCGTAGTTAACTTATAAGAAAAAATAAATGATATAAGCATGCCAATAGAAGAGATACATTTTATTTAAAAAAATCACAGCTCTAGCGGTATTGTCCAGGGAGGAAACACGAGAATACGTTTGTATGGACAAAACGCTGACCATGACCCCTCTTAATTTAGCCCTTTCACAAAAAAAAATTTGCAAATCTCAACACGCCTTAAAAAAACTATTTGCCAAATTTTCTCGTAATGAGTTAGTGAGTGATGATTGATAGGGTGGTTTTGGGTAGTTCGTTTTTTATATAGAAGCTTTATATAATATAGATAACAATATCGTCATTGTGATAACATGCCAGTGAACGTAGAGATACATGGTGATGGTCCAACTCTTCTGGCCATTAGTCTAAGGACCACGGACCTGCAATGGCCAGTTTTTCGACATTCATTTGTTTACTCAGCATTCGCTTGTTTCTTCGACATTTATTTGTTTTTCACTTTTAATTCCTGTTTTGAATTCAAAAAGTTGGACCACAGCCCTTACCTGACGTGCTCCAAATTTTTGGACAAATTTTTTTTATTAACCATCCCGTTTCAAAAAGTAAGCTAAAGTTGTCAGGCAGGAATCATTTTTTTTTACTTCTATGCCAGAGGTTTTTAATGCCAAACACTTGTACGATCTTAGATCAGACAAAAATTGAGATATGCCTCATTACAATTATCGTTCGTGTTTAATGTCTCCATTTTTCTTTAAAAAAATAATTTTATCACCTCATAACGCACAAACTCATTTACTCATTTTTTACACACAGAAACTCGAAACGACACCAATGAACTAACTTAGGTACAGTGCAAACGCAAAAACGAGCGACAAGGTCTTCTGCTTGGTGAATTCGACTAAAGGCATCAAGCCTGATTTAGGCCGGATGCGTTGGCACCCGCCCCGCCACTTTACTATATCTCCCTTATTTGTCTGATCTGAGTGTACAACTTACCTATAATTCTAAAAGCCTCTAGTGATCTCTCCTCTGTGACCTTAGAGTAAAAGCAACTGAAATATAAATACTATCTACCTTCCTCAACGTAACATTAGCGGTGAATAGCTTTTACCCTACTATTACAAGGTGTCCAATATTTCGTCTCTACGGACACTAAGCACTCTCCGGTGTCACGGTATCGCGAAACTCATGAATATAGAACTCTATAGCACTTTATTTTTGTTACTTTTTTCTTGTAACATCTTAAGATTATTTTGGCATCTCACGTCTTGTGCATTTGTCAGTATCAACTATTAGGATTTAAAAAAATAGTTAAATGTCGTTAAAGAAAATCATAGTCACAGTCAGAATCAAGCAATGTAAGTCAAGTCATGCCCTAGTAAAGTGGTGGAGTCTTTACTAGAGGCTAGAATGAATAGATTTCTTCTAGATCTACGTGTTACCTACATCCTCGGCCGCAACGTCGCTTACCATCAGGTGAGTATTGGTGGCTAAACGCAGATCTAAACTGTATTAAAAAAAACTTCATTTTTACATACTAACACTCGAAATAACACAAGTTTAGGAAAATTATAGCGAAATGAGGCGACATGTTTGTTTGTTTGTTTTTGTGTTGCGCCAAAATTCCGCTACTTTATTGTAGTCATTTAAGATTACGTTACGAATAAGCATAAAACTGAGTAATAAATACATTTCAAACACTAGGCTGAGTGCCGGCCTAACATTCTGACACTAACGCGGGCTAGCCAGCTTACAAGAAATAGTTAGGTATGTCCAGTTTTGCCCGTTTTTTGCAATCATCATCATCATCAGCCACAAGACGTCCACTGCTGAACATAGGCCTCCCCCTTTAACCTCCACACTGAATGATAGCCTGCCTTTTGCGTCCACTGGATGCCCGCGACTCTCACAATGTCAACAAACTGACAACGTCTTCTGGCTGATGGTGATGATGATTGCATAAAAACTGGCAAAACTGGACATACCTAGGGAGGCCCCCTACGCTGCGTCTTCCGGTTCGTGGTCTCCACTCCAGAACCTTTCTTCCCCATCGGTTATCGGTTCTTCGAGCGATGTGGCCCGCCCATTGCCACTTCAACTTGCAAATTTTAACAGCTATGTCAGTAACTCTGTTCTTTGGCGAATAGCCACGTTTCGGATTCTATCGCGCAAAGAAACTCCGAGCATAGCTCTCTCCATTGCCCGCTGTGTGACTCTGAGTTTTTGCAATAGTAAAGAAAAATATTAGTGAAAGTTTTTTTAATGTTTTGGCTCCAGACTTCTTGTCTATTTAGTAAGTGAGCAGTACGTATTAATTTTCAGGTAATGACAAATCCTAGTCACATAAATTTAAGAATGTAATGGGTTTAAACAAACGTCTTTTCTTCTAGATCAACGTGTTACATCCTCGGCCACACCATCGCTTACCATCAGGCAAATTGGTGGCCAAACGTAGACCTATACTATATTAAAAAACGTATCAGTACTACGATAAATAGGTATGTAATAGATCTACTATATTTATTCTAGCAAAATAATTTATTACACATCCTTTAGCTTTTAAATTTAAAAGGGGTGGTTATTATTTTAGATAAGGAATAACAGATTTCAAACGGTTATTTTAAATGCTCAAACTAGCATACCCAACCCTCGCTTGAAGTTATAAAAGCTTTGCTATTACAAGCAAATTCTCGTATCTAGTTCAATATTTTCGTCTCAATGTCTCTGGAGACTCTAAGCTCTCTCCTGTCTTGATGTCATAAATGGAGAACTCTACCGACTGTACAGACTGTAGAATAGAGCTATACGAATAAAGTTTTTACGAGGTTTTTTTTCTAATGTAATCTAACAAATAAATTATTATTAATATTAAGAATTTAATTACTAGTGGCAATGGGCAGGCCACATCGCTCGAAGAACCGATAACCGATGGAGAAGAAAGGTTCTGGAGTGGAGACCACGAACCGGAAGACGCAACTTAGGGAGGCCTCCCACTAGATGGACCGACGACATTGTGAGAGTCGCGGGCATCCAGTGGATGCAAAAGGCAGGCTGTCGTTCAGTGTGGAGGTTAAAGGGGGAGGCCTATGTTCAGCAGTGGACGTCTTCTGGCTGATGATGATGATGATGAAATAAATTATTTGATTTGAGGTACGGTATTTAATTATACAATAACACTACTAATTTATTCGATAACACTTTATTGACACCATAAAAAGAATAATAATAATACTTCGGGACATTTTTCACACACGGTCATCTGACCCCAAACTTATAAGCAAAGCTTGTGATATGGCTACCAGAGACTGATATACATACATAATATATATAGTTTTAAATACATACTTAAATAGATATTAACATCCAGATATAGAACAAACACAAATGTTCATTACATAAATGTTTGTCCTAGGTGGGAATCGAACCCACGCCCCCAAATTCAGAAGGTAGGTTCACTACCAACTGGACCAACGGACTATCTAAAGAACATTACAACAAGAATAATATTTTTACAAGAAAATAAATTATTTTTATCGGAAAACAAAAACCCAATAAAAACTGTTTTTGTTTTTGATATTTGTCTAATACTATTACGATCCAAACAATAACAAAACGTACCTACATATCTATATAAACAATGCAAATTGTAGGTACAACTAAATTAATATCCAGCAATATCTAATATTACATGTGAATTCTGAATAGGGATGCTATACGTCCTGATTTTTCCGGACATGTCCGGAATTAGTGCTTTTGTCCGGAATGCGGGAGGAATTCAAATAGTTTGGAATTATATTTTTTATGAATTACAATAAACCTAATGTATGTAAGCTTCGTAATCTACTACAATACTTATTAAATTTATATATAAGGCATCCGGAAATACCTTTATTTTTTTATAAAAAAAACATCTCGCACTCACAGCAGAGCGGGCCCTCACTACACCAAAGACAACTATAGGCATGTGTCCTTATGTTTCATTTATTAAAACTAGCTGTGCCTTTTAAGAAGTTTTTAGCCTTCGTTAAGCCTGTCATTATAATATAATATGGAAGGATTTACACATACACACACCTACAAAAAAAAAGCTGATAAATTTCTCAAAAGTTTTGCGTTTAAAGTTTTTGGTGGGGATAGAGAGCGGATGCTCTACCCCTCTCTCGCAAAGCTCGAGCAATTAGTGTAGCAACTACATGGCGTGCGCACTACTTGACGTCATAACGTGTTATAGTGCGGTCTCTGTCTAGCACGAAATTAACGAACTCATTAATTTTTTGAAAAAAAAAATTGTGTCCTATTTTTTTTTATACTATTGTTATACGATGCTGCGACTGCAACACTAGTTCATTACGCTACGAAATATGAAGTTTGAAGGAAATGTCCGGAAATTTTTAAGCGTCCGGGATTTTCTCCGGAGATTGTTTTTCATCTGGTCGCCCTACATATGAATAACAGAAAACAAACATGTAAGAAACAAGTAGCATGTTAGAAACGACGTACATTTTCGTTACAGAAACTAACTTGCTGTAGAAGTTGGCCGCACGAATACTCTGATAACACGACTGCCTTCAATTTATTCATAAATAGTAATACCATAAACGGGAGTTTTTTAACGCAATACGAAACAAAGGGCAACTGTACTATTAAATATCTCTGAAGTTCAAAACTTTTGATGTAAATACCTACCTAAATTGTATTTATTCAAAATCTCAGTCAAATTACAACTAAACTAATAACTATTCAAATAACCCACCCCTGACCGTTCCCGGTTCAAAGGTACCCAAAACACTCGCTGCGTTACCGCGTTAGATGGCAATGGCCAACCTTTGCACCAGGAAGGAGCCGGAGCGGGAGTCACCACACTTTTCCTTGAGCCTGTGCCCTATCTCCGAAATGAGCTTCTTGGCCTCAGTCCCCCAACAACCCACACCTAAAACTCTTGAAAACATATTTAAAGAAACATCAAATACAACCATTAAAAAAAGTCGTATTCTTCTCAGCAAGTCCTTTCATTTAATGCCTACATCATGATTGTAGATAAGAAAATTTTGTCCGCCATCTTGGGACGTCCGCCATATTGAAATACACAGCTCTGGCCCTAAATCAATGGCCGTTAAAATATTTAGTAAATTGCCAAATGAATTGAAAGATATCGAAAAATAAGTAACTTTTATAAATAACTTAAAAGGTATTTTAGAATCCAAATGTTATTACATAACTTAGAAGAATTTTTCAATGACAATTTCGACATAATTAACATAGATCGTTCCGTTCCCACTATTGCCATACCCAAATAGGGTCATATGTATTACTTTTTATTTAAACATGTTAATTTAAGAACTCCATGTACCTACATATGTCTGCAATAAAATATTGAATACTGAATACTGAATTTAGTGTGACGTATTTTTAGTTTTCGTATTATTCTTAGCAAAAACTTTCATTCGATACCCATATCATTGGGGGCATAAAAAACAACTGGTCCGCCATCTCTTAACGGGTTTTTCATTAGATTTAGAAAGACGTCACTGGCTTACCATGCATTGTCATCTAAACTTAACGTGTATGCAAAATTTCAGGTCAATCGGTTGGAGATAACTATTTTAAAATTCAATTGCAAGATTTAACCCATACTAACAAGGCAGGTTAATAAAGGCTTGTAAAAAGGTTCTCAATTAAACTGTTTTATTATTAAATGTTATGCGATACCTTCGCTGTTTGGGAACCGATTATAATGATTGTTTTTTAATGAACAAAGTAAACAAAGAATTCTCTCTATTAAATAAGCTATATTTCGAAGATGGTCCCATTTAAATTTGAAGAAAATGAGATGAATCTCGTTTGTTTATCTTTCTGTACTATTAATATATTTTATTTTATTATACAATATGCTTGCGTTTGACCACCACCGCGTCTGATGTGCGATTACGATGGAGTACGCATGCCTAGAAGATATCTATTCACTCGCGATTTATGGACCTAGATTTTAGCTATCTGGGAACAATTCAGGCAGTGCATTCCACGGACTAGCAGTTCGTCCAATATTTATTTATCACAGCGCTTCGTACTGGGGGTCTAGACAAGAGCCACTTTCTGTAAGCGTTCACGCCTGCGGAAAGATGAAATTGTATGATAATGACATTAGCTTGAGATAATTTCTCTCTAGCTAATGTCATTGTCAATGTAATTTTCATACAATTTCAACTTTCTGCAGGCGTGAACGCTAAAAGAAAGTGGCTCTTGTCTAGACCCCCGGGTATTCTGAATATCAACCATGAACGGGCGGTTATCCGAGTCGCGTAGGCAACAAAACGCTCCCTCAGCCCCCGCCAAGTTATAGCGACGATGTATATTGCCATGCTATAGTCAGGACGCCCGCGGGGGGAATGCAACGACAAAAACGAGCATAAATCCGACCTCGATGACGCCTGGCGCGGCACTGAACGCGGCGCGCTAAAATTCTCGCGTCCTTTTTACGCTTTTAATTTCACTAAAAACGACACTATTCACTATCAAAAAACTTTCCAAATAAAAAATGTTGAATAAAATTGCCTTTCAGTACATGCAATTTCCAGGTTGTTACGAGCTTTCATTAGAGCATAAAATGAAAAAAAATTAACTAAGTCGACATTGTTTCAGATTTTTTTTTGATCGAGGAAAGTTTATTCTATCGTGTTTTGAACCAAATCATAAACTCAAACACAGATGTATCTGTGACATGTATTTTTTTCCAGCTCAAATATTGTAATTTAAATTCATTTAAAACCGTCAAATTTGGTATAAGAGGCTCTGAAGCGGTGTCGCATTTTAGTGCCCACTCTGGTAGTCAGATAGAAAAATAGACTGGCGGGAATTAGATCATGCACTGTTCATCTGATCAGTAGGTTGCTATTTTGTTTGTTTTTTCTTTTGTTAATATACTGATTATGTGGAGATGATCAGTACAGTGCATGCTTAGTGCGGTTGAACGCCACGTAGTATAAATATAAAATCTTTGGCCACGTCATTGAATAAGCCGGTTCACTACCCGGCCAAAGCTATCTCTTTTGCACAATTTGTCATTTTTACGGAAAAAATCATTAAGTAGAAATTTTAAGAAACCAATTCGGCATTAACTCTAGAATATTAATTGCATAAGCAACTCACGTTGATATTTTATGAGATCAAAGTTTCAGATGGTAGTAGATAATTACTTATATTGTATGTCTATTATGTCTTCTGTGCTTATACCTAGTAGATTACAGGAGCAGCGAAAGAGAATATTGCATATCATATCATTCAAAAGACTAGCAGGGCTAAAAAATCCTATTCATCCTTAAAACATGCAGGGTCTTCTAACCACGTTGGTAAAACCGCGGGTCGCAGCAAGTTTTCGTTGTTAAAACAAACTCGCAGCGAACGCGGGCCGCACGAACATTCTGATAATTTGCCGGTCGCCTTCAATTTAATTATGCACTAAAGCTGACCGAAGCTGTGAAGGAAATTCCATAAACCTATTTCATTTGAAACGGAAGGTCTTTTGCGAATAAATAGGTAACTACATAATTACTATTAAACTGAACTGACGTTTGTCTGTCTGCCTGTCAGTAGTATTTTTTTGTTGTTACACGGGAATTACTCACGTAAAATTCGGCGTTCGGAGATCTTTTACATGGTACCGCGCGTGATTCCTGCTCGCTTTGCACACAAATTATTTAGTAATATTGTTTTTTTTTCTATTTTGGCCTCTCTCGTCTTGTGCATTTGCCAGTGTCTTGACATTAGGTACCTTTGATTATATAGATAAATAATCAAAGTTAGGTACTATTGAAATATTTTCAAGTTTTATTAAATATCGTCAAACTTATACGTAGTCACATGACTTATGACTTATACCTAGTCACAGTCAGTATCAAGAAAAGTAAGTCACGGTCAAGGCTGGACCACAAATTCTTGATCGTGGGACGTAGAAACTGGTAAAGGAGGCCATTAGCCTTTGCCCAGCGCTGGGACAGTCAGCTAAAAACATTTTTAGCGGCAAATACCGCATAATGTTGACTAAAACCGCAGGGAAAGATTACTTAGTGTTATTCCAGTAGGTGTTATTTATATTACAAGGACAGGGTTCACAGTAATAACTATTACGAAGGGATCCGTGAATTTGCGTCGAGGATGCCAATTAAATTTTTAATGACCCCACCTCGCCACCTTTTGATTCACGTGTGCTCTGAGTGTTTGTGTATTTGTAGCTTTGGCACTATGCTTGTGAAACTTTTTTAGCTCTGACAGCTGTAGTAGTTTTTATTTTTTTATGTAAGAGTTTGAATAAAACCCGTCATCATCATCATCAGCCAGAAGACGTCTACTGATAAAAATAGGCCTCCTCCTTTAACCTCCTCACTAAAAGACAGTCTGCCTTTTGTATCCACTGGATGCCAGTGACTCTCACAATGTCGTCGGTCCAATTAGTGGGAGGCCTACTTACTTTACGTCTTCCGGTTCGTGATCTCCACTCCAGAACCTTTCTTGCCCATCGATTATCGGTTATTCGAGCGATGTGGCCTGCCCATTGCTACTTCATCTTGCAATGAACCAAGGACGTTATATATACCCTAAAGTTGCAATGAACATATCGCCATTTTACTTTTTACAGTCGGAGACAAATATAATTTCGTTTATTACATACACGCTACATTGAAATATCAAAGGAGTTTTGATCTAGCTATTGCAACTGTCAATTTCGGAGCTAAAAAGCTTGGGGCAAGTATAAGTTAAGTAAGTGCTTATAGTATTCCTCGGCTCACTGGGCACTCTTCAAGTAGTATATACTACCCAACTTCTTAAACTAAACCACTAAAACTAAAAAACTTACAGTTCCTTTCAGGGCCAGATTAAGGGGAGGGCAACCGGGGCTACAGTCCTAGGGCCTCCACTAGAGAGGTGCTTCCATAACAGACATTTCTTGATAATATTTTCTAACCTATATACTCATGCAAAATTATAATCGAATAAAAAACATCCAAATTCTGGTAAAAAAAAATATATTTTCCTTTTATATAAAAAAGCATTGTTTGTTGAAAGTGATTGAAATTTTATCTCGCATTAAATTACTAAAATACTTGAATGAGACAAATTGCTTAACGTCTTTTAAAAAAGTTAGGGGACTTCACTCCTTTGTTGCCCCGGCCTCCAAAGCTCGAATCTCAGAATCCAGCCCTTTTCTTAAATATTCAATGTACTAGATAAAAAAGTATACAATCTCAAAACTCATAATTCTACGTACCACTCAAATTCTACCTTCAAGTTGCAGAAATGTTATACTTACTTATTTTTTTTTACTCGATAACACTTTTTGGATTATGAAGTTTCAATGTTTTCATTACCTACCTTATTTTACAGTGAAAGCGCGTCATTATAACAATAACGCGCACTGGTATCCCACCATACCCACCAGTGGGGTGATCTTGGTGGGGAAAAGTGGAATAAACCTTCAGAAGGTAGAACATAACTTACCCCAGCAATGAACAATGGTTCATTGCGGGAGTTGATTCAAGCAAGAGGGGTGCCGACTGAAAAAATATCGCAGCCTTTTTATATTCATACACCGAATTGATTGAACGGCAAATAACAGGAAAAATTTAATAAAGAACAATATTTCATACCACGCTCGCTCAGCTTTCCAATAAAGTGCGAGTTTGATGACCTTTTGAACATCGTAAGATAATACGCTCGAATATGGGTTGGGAAATAATTTGCAATATGGCGCAAAGCCACATGTCACGCTAATATTTATAAATAAACATAAAGTTCGTGTAGAAGTGAGTGGGGTGTTCCCCACTCAAATCCATGACAGCTGAACGGATTCGCATAGGTACTCTAAAAAAACGACGAATTCTGACAAGAACTCATAACTTATACAATACCAGTTGCGCACCGCGACTTCGCCCGCGTGGAAATTGATTTTTCGCAAATGGAATACCAGAAGCAGTTTTCTTTTCTGTATGTTATTCCAGAACTTAACTATCTACATTCCAAATTTCATCAAAATCGGTTTACTAGTTACGGAGATACGTGGTAACAAACATTCACACACAAAGTTTCGCATTCATAATATTAGTAGGTTCAAAATATTTCATCAAACAGAGCCCATTCCGATTACATAAATTAGCTTTGAGTTAAAAAATCGTATTAAAAATAAAAATAAAAACGGGACATTATTGCACGCTAAGAAAAGCTTGTTCATAAATATGTAGATAATACATTTTTAAACACACAATAGATGTACCTACATATAAATATTTGTCCTATGTGGGAATCGAATCCACGCCCCCAAGCGCAGAAGGCAGGTTCACTACCAACTGGACCAACGGCGCTACCATCGTGTCGAAAACTACGAAACAACAGACAAACACACATACAGTTAACAAAGGTTACTCGAACAAAATTATTGATATTACCAAATCAACAAGTCTCAAACAAAATAATTCGTATAATAATTCGTAGAGCTGGTTTAAAAACTACTCGGCCAACTGAAAATTTTGTGGTACCTCGAAAGCTTCCTGTACTGCCTACTTCCTGTTTTAGCATTAAAAATCACCGAAACCGAGCGATGCAACTAGTTCAATATGATACAAAACTGTTACATAAACTTCTCTCTATTTCGGTGACCCACCATAAAACAAAATGGCTTACGATTCCCCATGGCCACCCTAATTTAATTATTAATTTCTCGTATTTCACTCTATTTTATGAAAAGGTGTTCTAACAGATCATAATTAAGGTGAACCCTTATATTTATCTTGCAGGAGAATTTATTAAATAAACTGTTCTGCTTGCGAAATTTTAAATGTCGGCTTTGTTGAGCTTTCTTACGCCGGGACCTAATGAACTCTGATATTGAAATCTGAGCCCTGGATTGTCTCTGATACAGCCGAACTTTCTATTAAATTTTTGTAACATTGCGTTTGTTATTCGTTTTACCCAGACCACAGACTACTACGTAGAAAGTCTTTGACCCAGCCAGACCCACTGACTTTGTATGCCTTCAGAAAATTCTGCCGCACATGGTCACAATAAAGTGACAAACACATTTCAATGTTGAGGCCCGTTCTTGCTCAGTGTGGTATGAATCAAGCTTTACACGAATAAAGAATAAGATACCTACTTTCAGATTGGTTCCATGAAAAATTTACCAAAATCGATTCGGTTTTTAAATCAAAATACCTGGAAATTCGTGAAATATTAAGAAATTTGAAAATTGCGTATTTTACTAATTGTGAATCGGGTTTTTACACAAGTCGGGATTATCGGGTTTTTTAAGTTAAACACAAATAAAATTATTTGTGTATAACTTTTTACTGAGCAATCCGATTTTGAGGATTCTTTTTTTATTAGATAGGTTATTTCGGAAGCGTTCACGAGTGTAGGCATATTAGAGGAAACGTGTATTTTGGTGTTGTCTTCAAATCCCCACAGCAGCAGTGACTTGGACTGTGACTTAATTGAATATATCTTTTAAAACTTAAGCTATCGACTACTTGAAAATTCTTAGATATACCTACTTGTTTTTATTTTATAGGTATCTGCTATTTAGTCCGCAATGTTCACTTGTTCACTGCCTCAGTTCTGTCATTCTGTGTCAAATCTGTGTCAGGCTAGATGCCGCGAATTCACCTACTTTGCATGTCTATTTTTCGTAGCTCCAACAGAGCCTCTTATACCAAATTTGACGGTTTTAAATCAATTTTATTCAGTAAAATTACAATATTCGAGCTGGAAAAAAATACATGTCACAGATACATCTGTGTTAGAGTTTATGATTTGGTTCAAAACACGATAGAATAAACTTTCCTCGATAAAAAAATATCTGAAACAAAGTCGACTTCGTTTATTTTTTTCATTTTATGCTCTAATGAAAGCTCGTAACAACCTGGAAATTGCATGTACTGAAAGGCAATTTTATTCAACATTCTTTTATTTGGATAGATTTTTGATAGTAAATAGTGTTTTGTTTTTTAGTGAAATTAAATGCGTAAAAAGGACGCGAGAATATTGGCGCGCCGCGTTCAGTGATCAGTGCCGCGCCAGGCGTCATTTAAGTTGGACCTATGCTCGTTTTTGTCGTTGCACTCTCCCCGCGGGCATCCTGACTCTAGCATGGCGTCGCTATAACTTGGCGGGGGAGCTGAGGGAGCGTTTTGTTGCCTACGCGACTCGAATAACCGCCCGTTAATTCAGTTGGATCTACGTCTTCTTGGCACGTCAGACAAATACTGAGCAGATGGTTCTCAGAGCAAAAGACATCAATAGTTCAATACAAAAATATATATTTGCGCCATAGTAAACTAGGTATAAAAACCCTTCGAAAGCCGGTGGTCTTGCGAATGGAGTTAAAATACCAATAAATTACTCTCGCTATGTACAAAAAATGCAGTACGCTGGGTTTCATACAATTTGACGTGATTGCGGCATCTAAGTTGATATAGATCTGTGGTAGGCAGCAATAAACGAATAATTCCGAAGAATCTTCAGATCATAGCAGATTTTACGACATCATACTTTCCCGCTGCGCGACGTCGCGTTGTGATACGATGATAACATCGCAGTGTAATGTGTTTTGTTTTGGCTCCTGGTAAGGCCGTTTGTACACAGAGGCCACCTAACTCGGGACCGTCCATTAATCACGTGATTTTTTTGTTGCTCTGTTATTGCCAGCACGGCTAAAAATGTTTGATATATATACTTGGTAGGTACCTGAACCTACTCAGTTATCACTAGTACTCGGCTGCTACTAGGTATCGGCACAGATCAGTGTCAATTCTGTTGTACCATTCTTGAAACTAAACTAATTTGACAGGTCTAGAACACCGCCGTAAAGTAGCGAGTCTGTCAATTTTCTACAGGATTCATTTCGGAGAATGTGCATCAGAGCTACATGACCTTATCCTGCCATCCCCTTTTTACTACAGGACAAGTAGGAAAACGGCCCACTACCACCCATACATTGTGGATTTTCCTTGGATACGTACCAAACGTTTCGATTCTACGTTTCTAATCCGTACGGCCAAAGTTTGGAACAACCTGCCAGCTTCCCTCTTCCCTGAGAGATATAACTTGGGCCTTTTCAAGGGCAGAGTGAATGGGTATCTTCTAAGTCAGCGTGCTTCATCTTCGACCACATCGTCGCTTACCAACAGGCGAGTTGGTGGTCAAACGCGGACTTATAAGCGTTAAAAAAAAAAGAAAAAAAACTAAAATTATCGGCGTCTCTTTTCAATTACGTCAGAAAAGGATGGCAACAATTTTAGAACTGTCAATTTTAGTTTATTTTAAAGAATGATACAACAGAATCGACACCATCTTCACATACACATGCTGACTAAAATGTTAGTTCATGTCTCTACCCCAGGAAAACGCCGCTAAAAACAAACTACAAAACATGTGCCTATTAGACGCTAGAGTCTACTTACGCCATTGCCTTGTATGCAAACGGCTATAGTCTCCACGGACAATGAAAATATTCAAGTTGCGGTAAACATTTCCAGAGTAAACGATCCAGTTTGTCTCCGCGCGACCTGACAGCTGTCACTTCAGCAAGTCGCCGCGCTATCAGACAGCTGTCACTTCAAGTTGACCACTGTAATTTCACGCGTATTGCTTTAGCTTGCGGCTACCTCGAGCATGTGAGAGATCTAGGAGATCTAGATATTCTATTACCTACGCGTAACCTAATATTAAGGATCATAAGTGTGCAAAAAGAGAGCAGTCGTGGCAAAACGGTGAACTAAAAACAGAAAATAAGCACACGCGCGAACTTAACCCTACGATGTTTCTCTTTTTGCACAAACTCTGCTTATTGATAACTAGCTGAAACCCGCTACTTCGTACGCGTAGAGCTCGGCCTTCGGCCTCGCTACTACAACCCGTTATAGCCTATGTGTTATTCTAATGTATAAGCTATATTATTGTAAACTTTCATTAAAATCCATACAGTAGTTTTTGCGTGAAAGGGGAACAAATATCCATAACATCCATGCATACAAACTTTCGCGTTTATAATATTCTCTTCTTAGTCGTGCACTCTTGGCAGAGTGGTCGTGATTGCGGTGATGGCACAGCAAGGCTCCTCGCTGTCGTCTTCGTCTCTTCCCAGGGCTGCCGCTCGTCTCGCAATGTTTCTCCATTTCTGGTGGTTTATAATATTAGTAGGATTTACACAAATAACAAGCATCCATTATAGTTTTTAACACACGACGCAAAAAATAATTATTACGTATGTATTGAGAATGAAAGAATATACTTAATTTAAAAAAAACCGACGCAAAAAGAGGGTTGTTTTATTCAGTAAATTTGCACACGCGCGCCTGTAATGACTCCAGCAAAAGACTGAAATGTACAATAGGTACCTATACGCGTTTTCTTAGGTAACTACACATCTTCTGTAATAAAAATAACATTGAAAATAACCATCCAAAAATGTATTAGCCTCAAGGAGAGGTTGGATTTGGGTGCAAGCTTTGTTAACGCAGTCGATAATTAAGCTTATTTTATACTTCATAGAGTCACATTAAGCTATATAAAAGCATGGTAGTTACGCGAGGTTATTGGGAATTTTAAGGCTGTACCGCCACAGCTATCTTTCGCTAGTTTTCGATCTAAAATCTCTGATTAAGTATCACACTACGAAACTACACTCCGAAGTGCTCTGTTTCACTGAGAAAAATCTATTGGAATAACATTGCAAATAGTATAAAGCAATTTTTGTAGGATTGATTTGATTATTTATAGGAAGCCGGAAGAGATAGAAAAATACTCAAAAGTTTGTATTTTCTCCACCGCCATTCTATAAAATATCTACACGAAAATTTCTTTATACTATTTGTAGTATTATTCTAAAAAAATGCCCAATCTGATTCCATAAATTTTCACTCAGTGATTTTTTTTCTTCAAAAACGTTTAAATGCGCGAATGAGATGAGAAGCCGCGTGCCTACTTGAATAAAGTGGGTGAGACATTTGAACACGAACGATAATTGTGGTACTAAGCCATATCTCCCTTGTTTGTCTAATCTGAGAAACCACTATGCCACCATAAATACACAATACAATAAGGCCCCAGGTTACAAAAGTAAACTGCCTATTTCATATTAAAATAGACAGAGTTTACAGAGTTAAATGAAAATAAATATTAATTCAGATTTAGCCGCTTTTAAAAATATGAACGAGGGTTTTGTGCCGTAAAGTTTGTTTAGGCACTTAATCTACCAGCTTAGTATTTATCTACTA
Organism: Agriopis marginaria; assembly: GCA_932305915.1. Classification (NCBI taxonomy): domain Eukaryota; kingdom Metazoa; phylum Arthropoda; class Insecta; order Lepidoptera; family Geometridae; genus Agriopis; species Agriopis marginaria. The sequence continues at coordinate 10,028,501 of OW029934.1, read as the reverse complement.
AAGTTTAGTTCAACCTCATTTGTAACCTTGAACCTACCATTTATTTTCACGACGGAACGGAGAAGATTCAAGAAATCATTGATTTACAAACACGAGATGTAAAGTTTACACCGATATTTTTAAATGAAATTTTAATGAAAATTAGAACTGAAACGGGCACGGCTTTCAAATAGTTTCCTTTTTTAGGGTTCCGCACCCAAAGGGTGAAAATGGGACCCTTTTACTAAGCTTACGCTGTCTGTCCGTCCGTCTTACCTTTTAACGGCTGTATCTTTCAAACCTTCATGAACAGCCAGTTGAAATTTTCACAGAATATGTAATGTTACGACGGAAACTAAGAAATAATTATAAAGTCAAAAAGTAAAAACTAAAGGGACACCCATACAAAAAAACTTATTTTTGTATCTAAAGTTATATGATTATTTACGGGATATTTACCGTGGTAAGGTTGTGGAATGAGCTCCCGATATTCCCGCACCGCATATACCCGCATTCTTCAGTCTTCCCGTGAACATGCTGCGCCGAAATATCGGAAGCTCATTCCACAACCTTACCACGGTAAATATCCCGTAAATAATCATATAACTTTAGTGAACAACCGTGATAGTTTAAAACAGTGTTTTTTGTATCTGCTAGTGCAAATACAAAAATACGCAAAAATAAGCAACGTAATGCCCCTACGTTGCGTCACTGACTCACACTTGGCCAATATTTATTATTTGTTGTTTGTATTTTGTGACGATACGGGTACGGTATCGGTGCGGTTTTTACTTGGCTTTTAATTAGTTATCATGCTTTTTGCTCATAACGAAAATAAATACAGGATATTTTGCAGGGCTGTCATATTGCTTAGTTTAGTATAGAGTATGGTACAAAACAAATTGAATAGGCAGTACAGGGATGAGGTATTATTACGGGGTAATCTGGAAAGCCTGTTTAATAACGAAGGTAAAGACTTTCCCGGAATCCCGTCGCCGAAGTGTTGTCTTCATAATTCGTACAATTAGACGGTCGGCCTCGTTAGCCACAGCTGTGATCTCCAGAGGGGCAGACAAAGAAAATGTTTTCGTCTTTTCCCTTTTAATGATAACAAGTTTAGAGGTAGATGCATTGACTTACATTACACTTTGTAAAGACCGGGCCTATGGAACTTTTTCGAAGGTACTAAGCTCAGTGATGAGCACTAGTAATTTTCTCACCAGTCACAACCTGAAGAATAAAAAAAAATACGGTCGTCGTATAATATATGATAGGGATGCAAGGTAGCCGCCACCGCCTGAAAGTTCGTCCACACATCATTATAATATCAGTGAAAATCGCACATTGTGCGATTCACTTGGATTCACACGATCTTGCCTCATACCTGCAAAATGTAGAATGAGCTACCTTCCGCGGTGTTTCCATGAAGGTTCAACATGGGGTTCAAAAGGCGAGTGAAGGACGACAACGTTTTTGTGATGCCTCTGGTGTTACAAGTATCCATAGGCGACGGTGACTGCTTACCATCAGGCGGCCTGTCTGCTTGTTTGCACCCTAGGGCATAAAAAAGAAGTTAAGATGGCGCTAAATTATCAAGTATTGAATATATTGCAGATGTTTGGATGAGCATATCCTTATCATTGAGATCTTTGTGCAGATGTTATGTGAGGTTTAGAGAAAAATTTTGAAAATAATATTTAATTTGCTTACATTGTAAGTATACACATTGTACACGTTACACGTTGTAGTTTGCTGGTATTTTGACGTCTACATTTTGTGATACGGTTCAGGGACCTTACGCCCAACTCTTTACGCAGTCTCAAACTAACGTTAAAGCCGCGCAGTTCGGAAAATCACACGAACGTGAACCTTAGCGCGCCCAGATACGGTTTGCGATTCCGCAAAACTTTTTCATCATGAAAACTAATGTAGTTTATTAGTTGTCAAAAACTGTCTTACTTTCAGAAAGATCAAGTTACTGCATTCCAACCGCGTACGATTAACTTACCTGAGTTAGTTGTAAACAAAAAAATACGAAGCACAAAATTCGGAATCCGGAACCCCTGTTAACCACCGTCCAGTGGTGGCATCGCAACTTAGCCAAAGTCCCGTATAGTTTAGTTAAAAAGCGTTCCACAGAATTCTTGACTTATCCTCAAACAAATACCGCCAAATAACACAACGGGGAGTAAAATAAATTCCTCTTCAGGGTTGCCTGCGTACAAAATCCAAGCTCAGGATTGTAATACTATAACGGGGAGCTAAAAAGGACGAACTCAGGGCTTTAGTTATGGGTCAGCGTATACGGTTAGTCGCGACTGCCATATGCAAATAAACTTAATTTAAACTTAAGTCCTGGCTACACAAAAGTCTATTTTACGAACTAGCTGATTTTACTATTGACTATTAATTATAATTAATTTGTTTATTTATCTATTTGAAATTATTATTTACACAATTTTACAATAATCATAGGCAATGAATTCAATGTACTTAATTATAAGACAGTTTTTTTTTTTAAATAATATTGTGCATCCAAATGTAAATCCAATTGTAAATGTAAAATATTTTATTTAAAAAAAAAAAAAAAAAAAAAAAAAAAAAAAAAAAAAAAAACAGATCAAATTATTTATCTGTCAGAACATGATTGGTACCTACACATCATACAAAGTAGCATACAGGGTCGTACAAATGGAAACGTATCTCATGTCCATGCCAGGTGCGGCTTACAAATGTGAGTTTTTTTATATATTTTTACTTCTCAGCATATTTCTAACAGTAATGCGCAAGCCAAATGCACCTGGATATGTGGGTGTAGGTCTTTATGGAGTATGTGCTAGCATACTCCATAAAGTTAATCAGTTACAGTTAATCCCCAGGTGTTTTCCGGACCCAATGGTCGCTCGATGGTCGATGATCGCCCGATGGAGCTCGGGAGGTCTAAAAAAGATCGGCGGTGCTGACCCAGGACAGATCCCAGTAGGAGTTGGAGGAGGCCTTTGTCAGCAGTGGGACAATATAGGTTACCATAAAAAAAATAGAGTACTGGACTAGTGATGAAATGCAGATACAAATAAGACGTTCTACGTTTAATAAGACAACAATGTCAAAGATGTAAAAAGGCCTAGAAGGCTTGGATGGACTAAAAATTGCTGCAAATACAAACTTTTTCTGGTTGACAAAGCAGGCGTTTGACCATACACCACCTGATGTTAAGTGACGGTAAACACGCCTAGCCAGGAATTGGGACTGGTTCTCAAGTGATATTTCCGGAACACCGTTAGGGATTTTGTTGTGGCATAATTAATATTTTTTATATGCCATATATGATTAAAAAAAACTAGCGGGCCGCCTGATGGTAAGCGATCACTGTCCCTTATGGATATACTTGTCACACCAGGGACTTCACAGATACGTTGCCGATCCTTAAAGACTCTATTAACAGCCTTTTTGAAGAACCCCATGTTATAGTTACTCGGAAATGCTGCAGGGAGCCCATTCCACAAATTAGTTACTGCGTAAAAGATCTAAACCGAGTAACCTAGCTATCGAAAGTTTCCCCCCTACCTGACTCCGTCGATTCAGCAACTCATTTCTCAGCTCTGCAAGAGTTCTCAACTTGGAACTTTACGATGCCGTGCTATTCGTGCGATCGCATGAATTTTTGACACTAAGTGCAACATCAAAACTGTTTTATGATTCCTCCAATAAGAGAGGGTGTTGTACAGTTCATTTCTTTGAATATTATTCGTTGTTTTTATGTTATTTTATTGCTTTTGTTTATTTATCGCCAGTCCTTTCCATCAAAGCCTAAATAAAGTAGCTGTCACGTTTTTTTTTATGTTGGCTACACTGTTAACCTGTGCTTGTTTATAGATAACATTTAGTGGTCCCTTTAGGGTATATAAAATAAATAACGTCCTTGCATTTAGCACAATGTTATTGCCGCAAACATTCCAAAAAAAACAAGTCAAATCATTGTATTATTTTACACTTGTTTATTTTTTTTTGTGACAATGTGTAATGTTGGTTTATTATTATTTATTTTGTGTGTTAGTCAAAAACCCTTTTAAACTTCATGTTATGGACTCGGTGTCATCAAAGAGAATATAAATACTGGGTGTCATTTTGAATCTTAAGACCACAGATTAAAAAAACTTATCTTTTCTGTGCTCAGGGGCCTTACGGACAACAGCTAATTGCGGCACCTAATCCGCTCAGTTGGAAAATCACGCGAACGTGAACCTTATCGCGCCCAGATACGGTTTGCGGTCGCGTGATTTTCCAACTGAGCGAATTAGGTGCCGCAATTAGCTGTTGTCCGTAAGGCCCCAGGACGCTACGCTCCATCGCTCATTGGCAAACCCCAACTATGAACTTCTGACAATTATGTTCACAAATACTGTTTCATGAAATTCTAGAACTATTCTACTAAACATAACCGACTGAATCACTAACAATAACTCGGACCCAATGTATAATACAGCCAGTGTGAACTATAGAAATGTGTTAAATATTCAAACAATCAAAATAAATTACAATAGGGTTGCTTATCCTTCCTTAATTAACAAACTTAATTATTAATATGTAATTATACTTACATAGCAACGAATAATATTCGGAAATAACTTCAATAGTATCGGACTAGTAATGTTCGATTAGACGCGGAAAGGGTGTACTAAGCCGAAAGGGTTCTATAGTACCCACCATTATGAGCAACTTTTACTATGAAAGCAACTCTGAAATGACGAAAAAATATCAGCTGTTCTCTGTAAGTATGGAACAGCTGATATTTTTTTCAGGATTTCAGGGTTTTTTCCATGGTAAAATTTGTTCATAATAATGGTTACTATGGACCCCTATCGGATTAATACACCATTTCCGCGTAATCTTGTATAATAGATTATTACAAGTATGTATATAACGAGCAGCGTCCCGCGGTTTTACTTGCTATCTTACGGGAACAGGTTACTGCTTTAATTTTCTGAAAAATATAAAATACCTACGTTTTAATGAATTTTATAGAAAAATTTCATTCTTACTCAACAAAATTTATGGAACAGCTCATATTTTTATTTTGTAAATTTCTATCACATTTATTTCATATAGAATTGCTTGGAAAAAGAAAAGCATTGCATTATTTTTTCTTCGCTATTTCAGGTTTGGTCCCAGAGTAAAAGTTGTTTATAATAATGAGTATAATAATATCCTAGAATATTATGTCCGTCGCCGTCGTCTAGAGATACACTCGTAAAGAAGATTGAAAGTCAAGAAATCCTACAAACTTCGCAAACATTCCTAAATGAAACATCTTCATTCATCATTATCATCGACAACAGCCTTTCATGTTCCCACATCCCACTGCTGGGACGCGGGCCTTCTCTCAGAGAACGAATGAGTGTCTTCAAATCACGAGTGAATCTGTTTCTTCTAGGCAAACGTGCTGCAACGTAGACCGCATCATCGCTTAACATTAGGCGAGAGGGTGGTCAAACGCAAGCTTATCTATCTATACATATAAAAGGCTTTGACCTGAATGACTGACTGATGGATCAACGCACAGCCTAAACCGCTGATCGTAGAGACCTGAAATTTGGAGGGTGTATTCTTTGAATGACGTAGGCATCCGATAAGAAAAGATTTTCTGAAATTTTACCCCTAAGGGGGTGAAAAAGGGGGCCAACGTTTGTATGGGACAACGTGATTCCTTGTCCAATATACTTCAAATTTTGCATAAACCTTTTTAACAGAATTGAAGGAAGACGTGTTATGTATTTTATTGAAATACATCCCCTGACGGGGTTAAAAAGGGGTAGAAAGTTATTTTGGCGGTGATTTGCTTCGAAGTTGATATCAATACTCCTTAGTGCTTTTGATTTAAATTATCTACATTTTATTTTGACACATGTTTGAAAACTCAATCCGATTTTATACAATAAAGGTCCCTTTAGGATATATATAAAATCCTTGGGTTAAACTTACTTGAAAACTTATGCAAATACTCTTTAAACTTGAAATGTCTCGAAAGTCACAGTACTATATTAGTACCTCATTTGAAGGTTTCTAAGCTTATAGAGGTTATGCACTTTTAGGACACGGCCTGTTTTTAGGGATTTTTGTTGTGTATACCTACCAATATTTAATTTTATTTTAGTTTGTCTTAGAATTTTAATTTAGTGTATTGTTATTCGCAATTTTTTTTCAGTGATAAATTTGTCTATTTAAAAAAATGGGAGCAGTGTTGGTTAATATCTATGGGAAATTAATCTTCTATTATATAAAAGCGAAATTCACTCACTTACTCACTCATCGCGAAATCTCGAAAACTACTTGACCTACGAAGCTGAAATTTGGCAGGTATATAGATTCCATAAATATTATATGAAAGTCTACGCGTACGAAGTCGCGGGCAACAGCTAGTAATATATAAAAATGAATTCCTATTTACCTTGGTCACGCCAAAACTTGATAACGACTTTACCGATTTCATTCATCTTTTATTTTATTTTATTTCTAAAACTTTGTAGGAAGGTTCTCTGTTGGAGGTTCTTACCGAAAGAAAAAATAAAAATATTGCGCCGAAAAATGGAAAATTTCAAAAAACTTAACGACGATTTTAACCTGCGCGGGAAACCGCGGGGCGCACGTAGTAAATTATAAATAAGTCATTGGTACAGGGCCGAGGTTCGAACCGGGAGCCGCCACTTTGTATAGCGCACATGCTACCGCTCGGCCACTATCGCTTACCTTCACATCTTCATTGTAATCCATATTTACGGACGCACTGACACGTTTGTTTTAGTATATCTTAACGCATCTGTAATCACAACACGTACGTGTGGCCAGTTTGTTTGTTCATTTGATTTATTGCGTTTATGAACATTAACTACTGACTTGTTTAGGGAGAAAATCGAGAATACAACTGGTGCCGAAACTGCTATCGCGTCTTGCGTTCTATGCAACTTTGTTCAACCAGAACTAGAAACTATGGTATACATTTTATGTTTTAAACTAATCACGGTTATGCATTACAGTTATATGCTTATTAACGGGATATTTACCGTGATAAAGTTGTGGATTATATGCACCATGTTCACGGGACTGAAGAATGCGGGTGGTTGATCGATAAGCTCAAAGTCAGGTGCAGACATAACGATCTACCCTCTTTCTTAGTCTTTTGCTACGGTCATCACTGGAACTCGAACCTAAGTCCCGAGAAAACACACTCCCTGTATCACTGCGTATAGTATTTTGAAAAAAAAATTGACGAGTATTTTTATTTTTAAGGCAACCTAATACTGGATTCCCCGCACTGGCGAGTTGAAAACCAGTTTGAAATTCTGGCATTTCGAGATCTCAATAGTTTCCTTCCAGCTTTGGTATGTAGTGGCGCTGAGTGGAAAGGATTCCACAACCTTACCACGGTAAATATCCCGTAAATAATCATATAACTCTAGTGAACAACCATGATAGTTTAAAACAGTGTTTAAGGTATCATTGTATTCATCATTATCATAAACAACTTTTACTCTGGGACCAACCCTGACATCGCGCAAAAAATCTGTTGTTCCAAAGACAAAATGTCATCACTCAACAAAGTGTGTGGAACAGTTAATTTTATCGCGATATCGGTATTGGTCCCGAAATAAAAGCTATTTATTAATTATTAGTACAATCATATAATTGAATATAAACGTCAACTAGAGATCTATACATTGCTAGTCTGTGGAATTCGCTGCTGCCTGAATGAATTTTCCCCGTCAGTTACAATCTGGGTGTTTTAAGTCGAGAGTGAATCGGTTTCTTCTAGGCAAGCGTGCTCCATCGTAGACCGCATCGTTGCTTAACATCAGGCGAGATGGCGGCCAAACGCAAGCCTATCTAATATTTAAAAAAAAAACACCGGTATAACTATCTATAAGCAATACATTTTCCATGGAGTATGGAGGACACCATGGTTTATTATTTAATTGTTTTTATTTTATTTGAGTTTAGAATTGTATGTTGAATATTCTCGAAAGTGTTTAAAACAATTATTCCCATAGTACATTTGTATCTGTCGTTTGACCATAACCCTAATATACCTAGCTTAATTATATCCTACCAATCAAGCAGTCGTCATATATCTAATATACGCACTTATTGTGCCGGAAATAATTAATGTAATGCTTGCAACGTGATGCCTTCGTATTAATGTTTAAAAACTTTATTTTATGAACAAACTGCCCGTGATTAACCTTTGTACCTTCATGAGTACATTTTAACAGAAACATGCTTCATTACATGTTCAGTATTTTTGTAGCAAATAATTTGTAAATAAGCTTTATTATTATAAAAAAACTTTTTAAACACAAGCTTTTTTGTCATCTTCTCAGCAAACCCTTTCATTTGAAGCCTATATCATGATGTGAATATTTTGTCCGCCATCTTGGGGCGTCTGCCATATTGAATTTATCATCTAAGACCAAAGTGCTTGGCAAGACAAATCCAATGAACCTAAACTCGGCGGGGTTTCGTCGTTTCGTTTAGAAGTTCCTATGGCCACCTTCTGTCTCCATCATCAGACCAGCTCGAAGGTACCATAACATTGCATTGTCACCGAACTTACATAAGTATGCCAAACGTGCGCGAGCACAGTGCACAGTGAGCGAATGCAGTGTGTGAATTTGTTTGATCCCAAATCCTCCTATCCCGTATTGGAAGTATTTTTTAATTATTTTACTTGTATTTCTTAATTTCCGTGATTGAAATCTATATGGAAAACGATGCGTGTATGTTCCCAGTGGACTCCAAAACGTCTAGACCAATTTAAACGGGACTTTCACTGGCAGATAGTTGATGTATTAAAGAGTATTCACCGAAGCTATCCACGCGGGTGAAACCGCGGGACGCAGCTAGTTACATAATTATAATTTAAAAAAAAATTGTATATACATTACACAATGATTCTAATATTACACCCCTTCTTATCTTTGTTAACACTAATATTATTAAGAGGTAGAATTCGTAAGTTTCTGAAATTATTTCATTGATAGAAAGCTACACTATTCCCGAGTGGCTTTTATAAGCCAGATTTTACTAAGAAAAAGTAAAGAAATGCGTAATGTATGGGGGCGACGCCGCAATGGGAAAGCAAGCAATTTTTATTTTAAGTTTTTTCCCGTTAGTATTTTAAAATTCAGTTTCTTTTAGGACTAAGGAGTTTCGAAAGAAGCGTTGTCTTTTTTCTAAACGAGTTTCGGAAACAGAATGTAATTCATTTGGCAACCCATTTCAGAAACATAATTGTTTTTTATTTTTCGAAACTAGTTTCGAAAATTGGTTTTGCAAGTGGCCGTAGCTGATTTTTAGGGGTCACGATTAAAAGAAAATAGGAAAATTAAAAAAAAAATTGCCCAAGGTAAAATCCGTGAGTGTTCATAGGTAATTTCAATGTATATTTTAATTAATTTTATATGTTACGCTAACATCATTTCAACAAATAATATTATCCATAAACGGATCTAATTAGGTACCTAAGTGTTTCACAACGCTATCAAACGCAAAATGCGATTTACCCAAAAATAAATTCATCCACAAACTGCCTAATCTGGGGCCTTCTAGTGCCTATAAAATTGTGCTAACATTAACTATTACCAGCTCTCAGTACAATACCTAAGCTACCCCCATATAAGCAGGGCTTATAACAGGATTACAATAACAAGTTGTTATTTTATCCCTAATCCCGCGTATAAAAAGAGGTTGTATTATAAAAATATAAAATATTAATAGGATTCTCCCCACGTCTGGGTCGGGGAAACAACAGGTTAGGAGGCTCTAAAGAGGGCATTAAGGCACCTCCATTTTCAGCCCGGGATTCGCAACGCGTTTTCACGACGTCTGTTCGCGCCCTTAAAATTTTATTCGTGCTTGTACACGCCGGGGCATGAATTTGGATGTGATCCTAGTGTTTGGAGGGTAATGTTGTTATGTTTAATGGTATTTTGTGAATTGCGATGATTTGATGCCAGCAAATCATTGTCATCACCGTTTCAGTCCTTTCGATCTTACTACCTACTGGATATTATAAAACTCAAAGTCGCACAACGAGCTATGAAGAGGGCTATGCTTGGCGTTTCTCTACGATATCGAATCAGAAATGAGGATATCCGTAGACGAACGAAAGTCACCGACATTGCCCACCGGATTAGCAAGTTGAAGTGGTAGTGGGCAAGGCACATGTCTCGTGAAACAGATGGCCGATGTGGCTGAAAAGTTCTGGAATGGAGACCACGGAGACCGCGCTTATCGGTATAAGCGCAGCGTAGAACATCAACTTACAAGATGGACAGACGACCTAAACGAGACCGCAGGGAAACCAACCGGCCCTTTTGGAGATAATTGGGGGAGGCCTGTGTGCAGCAGTGGACGTCCCATGGCTGAAATGATGAATGATGATGATGATCACTGGATACATAAAGTAGTGCTGTAAGTTGGTGAGCTCACCAAACCCTGTATACGAAAATTCCAACTAATAAAAAAAAAGGGAATAAAAACCGAAAAAATCTTCCAACTGAAGTAATAATATGTATTTTATTCTGATTTAAAGCCATGAATAATTTTAGAAACATGTTTAGGCCCCAATGACTAATTCATTCATAAATTTAAATTCGTGACCTAAACATTTTAATGTCCTTTTCAACCCACACACCATTTGAAGGAAAAACTTTAAGGAATCTAAATAGAATGAACTCGTTTTTATTGTTTTAGTCTTTGATAAAACGTATAAACATTAAAACAAAAAATCATAATGTTTTTAAACTAAGCAACTGTTTTGTTGTGAGTCTCTGACATTAAGAGCCCCATTCTGGCCGATCAAAATTTTCTCCGTCACTTCCATTCTCATCGCATGTGTAAAAAGAGAGACACCGAGCGAGATAAACTCGAACGCGCCAGAATAGTATACTCGGCCTTTACAAACTAAGTTACTTAATTTCACTTGTTTCCTAAACACAAGAAATCCCCGTACATTATCTCAGTAGATTAGCCAAGGTGATAAATTATGTACAAGATAATAATTTAATTCCCTCAGCTTTCGACCGGAGCGGTCACGTAGCGATACGATACGATTTACGAGATCTACGCGATTGATAGGTATTACGTAGTTTAGGGCTTGTAGCGGTGAAATGTATGCAAATTTATTAAGTTACTTAATCACCTTAAGTTAGTAAAACTAGCTGGCTCTGTGGTTTCGTCCAGGATTTTACATTTCACGTATATAGGGGAATAAAAAATATTCTTCGTGTGCCCCATAAAGCATAATTATTACTATCATAACTTCATAATGATTAGGCGCTGAAACAAAATTATTACTATTGCCAAATCAACGCAAGCCCGTTTTTTTTTCCTGTTGTCAAATCAACGGGCGCTCGAACAAAACTATTGCTATTTATTGCCAAATCAATCAGCGCGCGAAAAAAATTATTGCTATTGCCAAATCAACAAACGCGCGAACAAAGTTATTGCTATTGTTAAATCAACAAGCGCTCGAAAAAATATTATAATTTGCCAAATCAACAGGCGTCCGAACATAATTATTGCTATTGTCAAATCAACAAGCACTCGAATAAAATTATTCATAAATATTGAAGCTGGTTTTAATACTACTGAGCCAAAGATAATGTAATTTTTATGGGTCTACCTCAAAAGCTTCCACTACATAAAAAAAAGTTGCACATTAAATCAGGTCACAAATGTCAGCGTAATCGTAGTACATACCTACCTACATGAAAAATTTAAAAAAAAACGAATTGATTCAAGAATCTCCCTCCTTATTTAAAGGTAATCAAAAATACTCACAGACCCTTTATTATGTATGGTACTCTATAATTACAATACGTATTCCTAATGATGTTGCGCAAATTAGGTAAAAACTAATCTCGTTATTTCCAAATTAGGAACTAGTAATCATAATCAGATTGTTTGAGAACAATCACATTGTTTGCAATATGCCATATCACGTACAAACGCAATCATCGCCACAGATTAGGTAAACCAAATGACCACAGGAATACAATACAAGTAACCACTTCGAGAAACCGCAAGTAATACCGAAGTTAGTGCTGGATTTGATAGAATTCGCGTATAATAATTTAGGAATGAAGACGAAAAAAGCATAATATGGTTTCGTAGCGAAGCGAGTGAAGCTCTGTGATATTCAATTCGACAAAACATGCCACGTGTTGCAAAGCTGAAAATATTACAAATTATCAAAGAGCAACGACCTATATGTACTACGTACATGAAAGCAATGATGTCTATATTAATGTTTTAGGATGTAAAAAAATATAGCTATATCAAAACATGACACATTTTGCATAGCTGGAAATATTACAAATTATCAAAAAGTCTAAGAAGTCTCTATGGTGGCAATGATTTCTATATTATTGTTTAGGATGTTAAAATTATTGCTATAACAAAACATGCCTCATTTTGCAAAACTGGAAATATAAAAAATTCTAAGAAGTCTCTATGATAGCACTGATTTCTATATTATTATTTTAGGATGTTAAAATTATTGCTATATCAAAACATGCCACATTTCGCAAAGCTGGAAATATTACAAATTATCAAAGAGTCTAAGAAGTATCTGTGATGGCAATGATTTCTATATTATTGTTTTAGGATGTTAAAATTATTGCTATATCGAAACATGCCACATTTTGCAAAGCTGGAAATATTACAAATTATCAATAGAATTTATAAAACAATAATTTTAACATCCTAAAACAATAATATAGAAATTACTGCCATTACTATTGGAAGTATTCTGTGGCTCCATTGATCCTTGGCCCCTCAACCTTGGCATTTCCACGAATATGTAGGAGTAGTGATGTACTTGTACTATTATTTATTCTGTGTAGAATGGTTAGTACTATTACGTTAACTTGCACGATTGTAATCTCATCAACATTCTTGTTTGCTTTATACAGTTTGTGTAATCTTTGATGAATCTCTGCCTAATTTGGAGCTGGCCAATTTCACGGATTATCTCGGCCATGATTGGTCAGATTGCAATTGAAAATATTCTACGAATTTGAGTTTTATTTACTTTCCCATTTCGATTCTAGCGAAGTCCATTATAGGTACACAAAGCAAACGCCACGAAATCGGCTTCAAATTATTTAAATGAAACTAAAAATATATTCAAATCATTATTTAAGTAGGTACATAATTTAAATTGGTTCAAACCCGATTGATTTAAAAGCTCATAGTATAGATGACTGAGTATTGTTTCTACATAAATATGTATATCAAGTCGCGTTAAAGACGCAAAAGAGATAAAGTTTAATGGTTTTACCTCCATGATTTTTGTAATAAATACTAAATTATACGTAATTTAAATTATTTCAAACCCGATCTATTTAAAAGCTATTAGATTACGAGTATTGTTTTTATGTAAATATTAAAAATACCTATTAAAAGTAAATAGGTATATTCATTGTACATAGAATGCAAAATAAAATTTTATCAAGTTACCTCATGATGGGTCAAAATGTAATTTTATAAGCCAGCAAGATTAAAATTTATTTTTTATTTTTCATACATCTTTTTATTCCGAAAAATATACAGTACCTGTCAGCGGGTGACAGCCGTAAGGTGTTGCTAGTTTTCTCAATTTTTTTTTCGATTTTCTCAATTAAGTATCTTCAGCTTATAACTACCACATAATGTTCAAATGGTAACGAGAATTCCTTACCTTAAATATTTACAAACAAACAAATTAAAATGTCAATGAACAAAACAGAAGCAAAAAATTCGACCGAGCTCGCCGCCCCACGTTTGAAGCCTGTGAAATATTGCCTTGATTAAAAACAGTGACACCACTTCGTTCTGTGAAATATACAGCTAATCTTTGAGAACAGAGTTCGAACTTCACTGAGGCATAGGTTTCTAACCTATCGAAATATGTTTCTAAAACGCTATCACAGCGAACTAGGTAGTAGATCTGTGCAGCGACCCAAAGTGGGTCTTGTCTCCTGTACTAGAGAATGTCATAGCGGTCTCGCACTGTCTGTCATAGTCAGTGTTTGGAGGTCCGACCGACTCTATGTCAGGCGTCAGTCCAATACTCCTTAGACCGCTTATAAGCCAAGATACGTCTTGTTGACATTGCTATGCTAGCGGTGTGTCTGGCTTTTCTCCCATTCTATGCGATTGGGGTTTTCTAACCTTCCAGCTACTATTTTCAGAAACAGGATGTTTTATATGTAGAAGCGTTGACCGCGACCTTTGATTGTGTATATGTCTTCCTCAAAGACCACGCCCTATATTTGCAATATGCAGGCAATTCCGGCATTCGCTTAGTCATGCACCACATTATGCACTTTATTGCGCAGTATCGCGGCTTGACGTCTCTATTACAAGTAAGCTGATTTTCGTCCAAAGATATAGCTTGAAGCGTGTGCGTTTTAGTTTTGCCATGACAATCAACAAGCCACAGGGACAGACGCTGCAAACTGCGGGCGTGGACCTCTCCACCAGCTGCTTCAGTCACGGCCAGCTGTACGTGGCCCTGTCCGCAATAAACGATGTCAAAAATTTATTTGTGTACGCTCCAGGAAATGTAACTGACAATATTGTTAAGAGAAAAGCTCTAACAATATTGTTATTAACCAAAGAAGTTAATTTATTAACATATTATTGCAATTTGCTGCGTTTCCGTTTGTTGGGACTATTTTAAAGTTCACGCAAACGAAGTTGCGGGTACAGCTAGTTTTAAATAAAATTAATTGCATAGCATATTCGTAAAAACTGAATTTAATCCGTCCAGTGGTTTAGGAGATGTGCGTGTTCAAACAAACAAATAGACCACCATTTTAAAATCATCTTAGGACGCCCAGTGTGTTTTTTTTATAACTCGCAATTACAGCCTTTTTGTCTCTACTTTTTTATTTTATTATTATGTTGTGTATATCTGTGTATGCAGGTATCTTTCTTTACGTCATTGGTAGGTATAGAAAGATAGTTGACACTTGACACAAAAATATTATGAAAAGTTCCCTAATTTAAAAAAAATAACACTGGACTACAGATAGAACAGACCCAGTGAAGTTCCATTTACAGTGAGATTAGAAACCAGTAAAGTTTCTGACTTCGGGCATTACTGTTACCTTTTTTCGAAGCTTTTTTCCTTTATATATTTTCAAACTTCATAAATCCTGCGTTTCTAAGCTCCTAAGCTTAGGATCATCCTTTCCTTTCATATTTTTGTCCTCACGGTTTTTGGAATTAGGTGACTTGAAAGAGATCCTTTATCGTCTAGACGTGTATCTAAAGAGAACCTAAGTACGTACCTAGCATAGTTAGTTCGTTAAGCCAAGAGCTAAATCCCTAACATTTAATTTGCGTATATAATTTATCTAGGGTCTTTACACTCGACAGTTAAAACGACTGAACCTTATTGTGTGACCTGTTAATTGAGAATGGGTTCCCGTCTGCAGTTCTCTCGCTCGCACATTATTACATTATCTTCTTCTATATATAAAAGCGAAATTCACTCACTCACTTATCACGAAATCTCGAAACTACTTGACCTACGAAGCTGAAATTTAGCAGGTAGATTCTTTATGGGGTGCAATATTGAAGTGAAGAAAAAACTCGGAAGTCCTTCCCCCTTTTTCCACGTAAAGCCTAGAATCAAAGCTAATACCAGCCACGAAGCTAGCTGATCGTTAGCCAGGAGCAGGGTTGAGGTGGAAGTAGTATCTAGCTTAATCAATTCTCTGCAGATTAGACAGATAAGCAAGCTTCTATAATAGACATTTTAGACGAATCAAATCTTTTTAATTTGTTTTAATTGTTTACCGGGACTTATCACGTATTGTTTTATTTAGGTAAAAATAGCTACCTTTCGCTCGACGTTACGACCATATTGTGTTACAATGGCCGTGGTCACGAGCTGACTGAAAACTGCGGGTGAGTCCGGCGAGAACAGCGGGTGTTTTGATGTTCTACTTGATCTTGAAAAATCGCTAGGACACCCAACACTGACTGTATCGGTAAATGCCCTAGAACCTGCACCGCGGTTTGTACACTTACTTACTATGGGATTCCACGAAGCCGCTAACTTAAATCCATCTTCCCGGTTGAAATGAACATTAAAACATGTGATCAAATCGCGAAAGTTTATAAATTACCATTTTAATTTGCTTACTCATAGCAAATTGAGTTGAAACGTTTTGCTGTTTTTGTAGCTCAAAGTATCTAGTCAGATTAAAAGCCTTTAAACCTCGAGTTTGAACTCGACTATCCATTATGCTAAAACAAAATAGCTATTCAAATTGGTCTCAGATGAAACCATTTCTCTTTATCCGTTATCCGGGCTTAGGAATTCTCGATCGGCAATTTGCTCTTGAGACAAAACCAAATTAGATGTAAATTATGCGACTTTTTGTGGCTGCTATGCGACTTTTTTAGAATTTTGCATATTCAGATTATGTGTGACCTATTAAATTTTTGTTATACTGGTTGGCGGTCAAATTCAGATTGAGTAAGAGGTGTGTTTAATGGCTTCGCTCATAATATTTAATTCTATAGTCTTGTATGTTTTGATTATTTATAACTAATGTGTAAATTGTTGTAATACAGTTTGTCATAGCAGGTTCACATAATGATCCTATTAGATTTGAAAAATATGTTGGAGTGAGACAAATTTTTCTTCCCTGTACTCTATTAGTCAATATATAGGTAGGTATCTACCTATATAATGAAGTATAACCACTAATAGTTAATTTTTAGAAAAAAAACAAAGCCACCTTTCAAGATTATATACCTGCATGTACAAGCTAAAACTATGAAAAAGTAAAAAGTTACAGTTAAAACAGAGGTGGAAAGTCCTTATCAAAACTTTTACAGAAAGGAACCACAAACCAAATCGTCATATTATGTAAAAATACGAATGAAACCATTGTCTCATATCTGTGATTAGCTACAATCTTACGTTCAAAAAGCTTGTAAAAGTGGTCAGAATTTACTGTTACTGAACGAATTTAGCTTTGAAAGTTGCTTTTAAGTTGACGTAACCTTGTAAAGAGGTAATGCTAAATCAAACGTATTTATTTGTATGGGATAATAATTTGGTAGACTCTTTACAAAGTTATGTCGTCAACTTTGTATGAGCTGTCAAAAAACGATTAAATTATTGGACAGACGATACGTGAAAAAAACTTGTCGTCTCATTGTATTATTTTACTAAACTTGTGTATTTTCGAGTGTTAATGCGTAATAGTACCTAGTGGATTATAATTTATTAAATGTTTGTGGACGTGCTCGAGTGTGGGCAGTGATATAACGCGATGAAACCTGTATTAGCAAAAACAAAAGCAAAAAAAAAACTACTATATTATACTAGTTTAGTTTACCGTTTTACAAATTAACTATTTGCACATCGAAACTACTGTAAGTCGTGCATTATCATAAAAATCACAACAGCATCGTATTAAACACACCTAACCACCTACACGAATCAATTATGAATACTTTATGATAAACCATAAATATTGTGATTTTTATATTATAATTTATTGAACCATAATGAGTGCCCACAAATAAATTTAAAAATACAATAGTCAAAGGACATACAAAAAAACTAGGTGTGTGGACTGTGGACAAATGTAATAAATTATATATGAAAATAATAAAAATTACTAATTTATGTAAATTATGTAGAATTAATGAATATTTTGTGCACACTAACTTTTTGGACATGCCCGAAGTTTCTAAGCTAAGATTGCATTTGTTAACAGTGTCTAAATAAGTAAGTGTTGCCTTGTAAGCTTACCTATGCACATAATTATAGCCTATACTTCAATCTGGTCATATTCATGAAACCGCATTTAAATCCGTCCAGTGGTTTAGGGGATGTGCGTGCACAAACAAACAAACAGACAAAAATTCTAAAAACTGCCTTTACGTGTTCAGCTGTTTATTTCAAGACGCCCTGTGTGACTTTTTTGTTGATATCTCACAATTTATTACAGATTTTTTCATCCACCATTTTATTAAATGTATAGATTTTATTATATGTATTAAATTATATGTAATACTAGCTGTTGCCCGCGACTTCGTACGCGTAGATTTTCATCAAATATTACAACCCCCTTTTGCCCCCCCTTAATTCAGCCCTTTAGCAAAATCCTTTCTGGGCGGACCTCTACACCCCGAAAGTAATCTACTTGGCAAATTTCAACAAACTTTCAACAAAAAATAAAACCCCTATTTCTCATCCTTTATTCGTCTTTTCCGAAAAATATATATACAGTATTTATTTATTTTAAATAATTAATCTGAATACCAAATCTCATATCCCTAAGATCAAAAACAAAGGACTTTCATACAAACTTTCAACCTCCATTTGCCCCCCTATATTCGGCTTTTTCGCAAAATATTTTCTTAGCGGACCTCTACACCCTACAAGGAATCTACCTGCCAAATTTCAGTTGCGTAGGTCAAGTAGTTTTCGAGATTTCGTGTTTAATGAGTGAATGAGTAGATGAGTAGATGAATTTCGCTTTTATATATATAGAAGACTAGCGGTCCGCCCCAGCTTCGCACGGGTATAGATTATAGCCTATGTCACCCGGGTATAGTGTAGCTTCCCGTCAGTGAAAGAATTTTTTAAATCGGTTTAGTAGTTTCGGAGCCTATTCAATGCAAACAAACAAACAAACAATCAATCAAATCTTTCCTCTTTATATTAGTATTGATAGATAGATAATTAAATAAGGTATGTAATTACGACTTTGATGTAATCATGTTTTATGTTTATCGGGACTTATCACGTATTATTAAATTTGGTAATACGTGATAAGTCCCGATAAACATAAAACATGTGTTCAAATCTTTTAGTCTATACTGGATTTTATTTATTGTTTTTATTTTCTAGCTGAGCCGATAGACCAAAGATTTCATACTATACTACGGATCGTTGCGATAGACTTTTTCATGTCAAAATTTAAACAGTTTAAGTTATGTTACATACGATATTGAGTTCATACAAAAACCCCAATAAAAGCACGAAAGTAACACTGATTTGCGCTTTTCTACCTGTTTTTTTGGATTTATTCAAATACCTACCTAAATGATGTCTACGATATCTTAATAAACAGATTTCATAATTATAGAGGGATCCGTAATAAGGTGGTACATTTTACATTAGAGCTTTCGAAAAATATGAAAAATCCTCAAAAATAGAAGTAGCGAAACGCACGACTCTCTGTTAGCGTCAAGGTTTTGCTGCACTAAATGCGACTTTAATACATAATATTATAATAAGCCTTATGGTCATGTGTATGTTACAAACGTTACTTAAAAGTGAGAAAACCTCACTTTAAGAATAAGGTTCCACGTAGTTTCAATTACGCCGAGTAGGTACATCATGAAGTCATCTATCAAATCTGCTTGAATCATAAAATATGCGTTTTATGGCGGCCAGACGAGGGGCTCGATTTTTGAATCGCTCGCTTTCAATTCGCACGAAAATATCATGCGAAATGGGCGATTTTCTATTAATAGAAAGCAAATTCGAATGATTCAAACAACTCGTTGCGTTAACGATATTATAATGATTAAAAAATGCGAATTTTGTGTGGATTTCGTTCGAAAAACAGTCATTTCGCATGATATTTTCGTACGAAATATACGAGCGATTCAAAAATTGAGCCTGAAGCTCAACAAGCGCTAATCAAGTGCGGGCAACCTTCGGTGCGAACCCTAATACTTTACAATCAACATCACTTTAGTTATTAGGGCGCCTCAACTAAACGACTAACTATTATATACGTATGCTATGTTGTATGAAATGGATTACTATTATAATATGTATATTATGCATAACTTAAAAAACAGAAAATTAACAAAAACTTAAAAATAATATATTTCTAAACATAAAGTATGAATATATTATATTTGTCTGAAGTATGTACAGAGTTATTGGTTAGCATCCTCTTAAGGGCGGCCTCAGTACATCAAAACAAACAACATTTGTTCTACGATTTTTCTAAATTCGCGAAAAAACAATAAGCCATTCCATACAAAAAAAATCATTCACTTCCGACAAAATATATGTAACAGCTGTCTTTTCCCGCGTATTTTGTTAGTCGTAGAACAAAAGTTGTTTCTTTTGACGTATTGATAACTGTTTACCAGTAACCCTGTCTATATTTGTCTGAATAATATAAAATAAAAGCGAAATGGCAATTGGCAATTCAACGCGGAAATGCAGCCAGCGTTCTTAGTACTCTGCCAGACGGACGACACCTTGTTTTTATTTTTTATTGGTAAGTAATTAGTAACATTTCAGGCTTTTTTATGTTATAATTGTGAATTGAGCTGTTGTGAATTGATAGATTGAACATCGAAAATATAAAAAATATTACGCGTATTAAATAAAATAGAAATACAACTGTACGAAATACACGCACTCACAATTCTCTCTCTCTCTCTCTCTCTCTCTCTCTCTCTCTCTCTGTCAATTAATATGAAAATCCTATATTCATAAAAATCCTGTTAGTTTTTTTTTAACACAGAAACTTATTGATAACATTGTTATAACATTTAGTAGGTCGATAGATTTGTGTATTTAGTTTATTACAATGAAGCTTATCTGAGCCAATCAGTCTATCTACATTGACCATTGCCCTATATTAGAGCAATAAAAATACTGTTGATTTATGAAATACTTTCATTTAGCAACAGAGCTTTTACCTCGATTGATGCTTGATGAAAAACTCGATTAAAGTAATGGTATTTTGATAACGTAGGAAACAGCGATATAATCATGTTATTTAACACACGCAAAGCATTTAATAGAACTAAAGTGGGGCCAATATAGATCACATTTGACACTCCATCAAAATTCAACGACATAACCTTGTAACGATGTTATAATTTTTTTCAAAGTCAGAACTGCACATTTGCTTTACTTATTATTTTTTCAGTTAAAATACATAATATTTATTGTAATAATATTCTATCTATTTAGTACTTAAATAAATTATGTGCAGTTTCGATACCATCGCTCAAAAACGGTGCAAGAAAACATCGTGAGGAAACCAGTATGTTAAGAACCTCAAAGCTCAAAGAGGTACCTACGACATTCACCAACATGCACTGGGCCAGCATCGTAGATTAGGGCCCATCCTCTCTCTCTCTCTCTCTCTCTCTCTCTCTCTCTCTCTCTCTCTCTCTCTGGCCCGTGTCCCAGCAGTGAGAACATAATAGGCTGATAATGATGATGATACAATAATTTGGTATCTTCAAATTGATCTGATGATGAAGCCAGGAGGTTGATGGTGGAACTCTTTAATGGTTACTAGGTATATACACCTCGAGTTTGGGGTCATTTGGTTTGTTTAACGGCCGGTTATCCGAGTCGCGTAGGCAACAAAACGCTCCCTCAGCCCCCGCCAAGTTATTGCGACGATGTATTTTGCAACGCTAGAGTCAGGACGCCTGCGGGGGGAGTGCAACGACAAAAACGAGCATAGGTCCGACCTCGATGATGCCTGGCGCGGTACTGAAGGCGGCGCGCCAAAATTCACGCGATCTTTTTACGCTATTAATTTCACTAAAATACGACACTATTCACTATCAAATATCTATCCAAATATATTTTTTTTCAATAATATTGCCTTTCAGTACATTCAAATTCCAGATTGTTACGAGCTTTAATTAGAGCATAAAATGAAAAAAAATAACTAAGTCGACTTTGTTTCAGATTTTTTTTGATCGAGGTTCCAGCTCAAATATTGTAATTTAACTGAATAAAATTGATTTAAAACCGTCAAATTTGGTATAAGAGGCTCTTAACCGAGACCCATACCAAGAGTTCCACTGTCCACCTTCCCGCCTTTATCGTCAGACCCTCGTCATCAAGTGTTCACTCCTCGAGTTTGGGCTCTTTTGGTTTGTTTTAACCAAGTTTTGACGAGTGACATTTATGCGTGTTTTTGTAGTTTTTCATGCTATGTGAATTCACTAAAAATAAACCTAAATCCATTGCGATAAGATTTTAATACATGAACTAAACCGTACCTTCTGTGGTATCGAACATACCACACCCTAAGGTAAACATGCAACCCCCCGTTGAGTTCATGTCGTAACACTAGGTCAAACAAAACAAAGAATTAGAGCAGTGTAGGTACTTATGTAGTAAGTAATGCTATTAAAACTTTTTAGTGAAATAGAGAACTGTGAGACAATTTAGAAGAAAAAAAATTTGCTGCTAAGGAGTAAGGACCCTTTATGATCATGTGCCCCTTATGTCAGAGTGCCTACAAAGCAAAATGCTTTTAAAGTGTAGAGAGACTTATACTGAATCTATGTTTTAAAGCGTAGAGTACTTATACTGAATCTATGTTTTAAAGCAAAATGCCTAGAAACGGTTCACGATGGGCCAAAACCAACGAAAACGTCGTCACGAACAATCTGAATAGGGTCCAATACCTATATCACCTATAAATATACTTGGATAAAGATTTTGTAAATAATACACACATTTAATAACGCATCTATTAATATTAGTCAGTACAAACCCCCCCCCCCCCCCCCCAAATTTTGCAAAGCTAAAAATTCTACACCATCCGATTCTACCGCTCCATGCTTCCGCGGACCTGCAACGTGCGGAATGCCTTTCCCCTGAAGGTCGTATCCGGACTGGCAAAGCATCTACAATGCCGCTAGCGTTGCAAGTGTCCATAGACGGCGATTACCGCTTACCATCAGGAGAACCGCTTGCCTGTTTGCCGCTCTTTTTTATGAAAAATAAAAGAAAAGCGTACAAATCTAGAGAGATAACTTAAAAATACCGTAATTCATAAATTAAAATATCTAATTATTTAACACAGAGACTTTCTAAGATTGCAAAATAAACAATATGGCCTATTGCCACCATAATTATGTAGCACCATAAAATCACAAGATACGACACACAAAGTAGACATTAAGATTTTACGTACAAAGTGGAATTGGTGTCAATTTTGAAGGCACTTAAAATTGTCCTTTATCCCTTATTTGCAATAAGTAAGTCATTGCGATCTGATTTTACATGATTCTATCGCAGAATCATAGGTATGTTCTCACCCTTATGATATTCGTTTTAGTAAGCAAAGTTATTTTCGTAGTCATCATCATCAGCCAGAAGACGTCCACTGCTGAACATGGGCCTCCACATTTAACTTCCACACTGAACGACAGTCTGCCTTTTGCATCCACTGGATGGATTTTTGTAGTGCGGCTTTAAAATCTTGAACAGTACATACTAGTAATTTTTTTTTTGTTTCAACAGCAACACCTCCCGTAGTGAACAATATTGATAAAATCCAATCCAATATCTAAACGCAGATAATCCCTCTCAATTTAAATGCATTGCTTTACAAACAATAGGCCTGTGGGTCTGTGGACATCATTCGTGACTAAAAGGAATAGGATTTCTCTTTTGTCGCATTTGAATTGTAATACCTACTGGTATAATTTATTTGTTATGTTTATGAATATATTGAGAATCTGTACTTTTAAGGTTAGGGTCTGTTATTAAATTAATTATAAATTAAATGTGTCATGCATCGATTAAAAATGCATATTTTTTTTGTTTTTTGCAGATTTATCGTATGGCGCCAAGCCAGTTATGATAGAAGACTATGAAGAAACGTCTTAAGTCAACTTGGTCTCACAACTAGTGTCAAGGTGAATGAGCGAGCGTTTCTCTCGACCAATGGGAGAGCAGCGCGAGAGCATGGATGGGCCATAGAATGCGCGTCACTCCGGCGCCTCTATACGTATTTCTGCTGATCTCCGCTTATGCATACGCTTTTATTCCTGGCGCCGACGGTAAGAACTCATCACGTGTTTTATTTAAGTTAACTATATTCGCAGACTCTGCAGTTTTACCACATTTTCTCATAGTTTCACATTTTCTCGCATAACCGAGGTAACTCAATCCTTTTTTCCGATGCACTATTACTATATGCACCTATTCCTTGCTAAATTTCCCCATCGGAAACGGAACAGACTGTTTTAGCCTTACTACGAACCCGACTACCCAAGAAAAGGGTAATGTTTTTCGGGCGTGTGAATGTATGTTTGTTTGTATATTTTTTAATGATTTTATACTACCTCCTATAGGCTAAACGGCTTGGCCTATTTCGATGTGTGCGGGTCGTTAGATTCTTCGTCATTCATAGCATGTTATGGGCCAAATTTAACAGTCGTTTTTTTTTTAAATTATTAACGTGTTCATTAATACAATAACTCTTTATTGTGTCCATTAGAAATGACATAAAAATAGGGAAAAAAAGACTCTTGTGAACTTGTGGTAACAACTGGCGGCTTTATAAACGATCTCTTCGTCAGACATCCTTATCATGGGTAGGATATAGAAGAGATTTAGGACGTTTTGTAATTAACTATCCTGCGCCCACAGCTTTATCTGCTATTGAACAAGAAGAGAGGGAAGGCGAGAAGGGGAGCCGTATTCTTTCGGGCAGGCAATCCCTCCGGATTGTCTGCCATAAGCATAGTATATATCTGGTCTCTGGCAGCCATATCAATCTATGCTTAGTTTGGGTAAATTATATTTTCAAAAAAATTTGGGATCCTTACTAAAACTCCAATAATACCCGTGCGAAGCTGGGGCGGACCGCTAGTTTTATATAAGTTGCCTACCTTTTGCCAATTTTCATCCAAATCCGTTCAGCCGTTAACAAAGAAACAAACACACACACACTCACAAACTTTTGTACTTATAATATTAGTAAGAAGATTATTTTGTTGTTTTATTTGTTTTATAGGTCCCATATCCCACCAGGAAGCTTTGGAAGGCGGCAATGCGACTCTATACTGTGATACCACGCCAGACTCCGCAGATGACGAATTCATGATATTAGTCTGGTACAAAAATAACATACCGATTTACAGGTGAGAACCAGTTTCAATATAAATAACATATCGATTTATATGTTACTTTAGGGTTCCGTAGTTAAACATGAAATCGTCCGGTCTGTATTTCATAGTTATTTTATTCAGAGACTAGTAAGACTTGAAAGAGCATCTATTATAAGTTCAAGGCCTACAAGTTCAGAAGAAAACAATTAAACTGATAGTATACCACGCTAGATCAAAACATACGTGTAAGCACAGAAGACATAATAGATGCAAGTGAACAGTGTCTATTGATATACTTATTTATATACGAAATGATAATAACTGGCCAATAGCGTGTCGAGACACGCATATGATAGGGTTCCGTAGCCATATCAGAAATAAATGGTTATAGAAAAAATCGATCGAGCTAAGCTCGGCGAACACGGTCAAATTTTAATTTTTATTATGTCATCCGTCTAGATGACAAAATGATATAAATCTCTAAAATTATATTATAGGTAACCGGATAGGTAACATATACTTTATATGGTTTACATTACATTTATTGCTAAAGATCTTCTCACGTAAAGGTGCCTTGATCTCTTGGTGGTTGACCTTTGAGCTCGATCTCGATCTCGATGATCTTAAATTTATTACAGCTTTATCGCCATAAGTCAAAAAGTTGTGATCACTAAATATACAAAATAATTTTGAATGAAGGTTTTTGAAATTAATGACCTATAAACATTGTAAATTGCAAGTTTCTATGTCTAACAATTTATAAATGTAGGGGTGGGACCAACTTCTTGCCACTATGTTGTTATATTTCGCAATGGATACACTTGATAAAAAAAGGGATGTCTAACATCTTACCTTCATTTTAAAAGACCTATTCAATGAGACTACCTACACAAGAGGAGAATCTCCCTTATTTCATATGTACCAAAGCCTATTTTTTTTATTGTGGTCTAATAACCAGTACTGGCGTTAGGGTAAGGCGCAGTAGGCGAAAATCACGAAAAATTACGAGAGTTAAATTGCCAGTTAACTTCAAAATTTCTCTCGTGATGTTTCACAGCTTGAAGTGACTAAATTAATGAGTTATACAGATACAGTTAGATTTTCTTATCTAAACATGGCTACGGAACCCTACTATGCGTGTGGCACACGCTTGACGATTTATTTAGTCCATGGATTCAAATTATGATTTACAAATCGCAATTGCCGTGGTGAGGCCGTCAGGCCGAGTCACGGTACTTGCTCGGTACACCTTCATTTCTAAACATGTCTACGGAACCCTACTATAATATGTGTTGTACGCGCTTGACAATTTATTAAGCCCATGGCTTCAAATTATGATTTGCAAAAGTACAGGATGTAGTTAAATGGTCAACTAATTAGATGTTCAGATGCAGGAGAGATAATGAATGAAAATTACTATGTTGGAATGGATTTCTTTTGTAAGACGGAACTGCAGATTTTTTCCTTTTACAATTGTGCTTCAAAATAAAACCTCGGTTGTGGTTGGCAGCTTTTGTAACTTGCTACTTACCTACAAAAGTGGACTATAGTACGTATCACAGACCTATATCCAAGTAGACGCCACAAGTCGACCTACCTTGCATGACATATTTCCAATACAAATATGATTAATCGTCGTAATTGAGTGCTAAAATCACTGTGCTCAATCGGTGCCGCGACAACACGTGTCGTGTTAGTTTGAAACGGAAATGGGTAATTGTCCAATACTGATTTGTAAGAATACGACAAAATAGAGTAGGCCGACAGAATAAAAATATTTATTTTCACAGGTACCTAAGTACTTTTAGGTACGAAAAATTTGACATGCTTAGTTTTCATACAGTTTGGACCGCTTGTGAAGTCTACTTAGATTTATGTATGTGGTACGTATAATATAGGAAGTAGAACTAAGTAACTTCGCAAAAGTTTTTATTCCCTCAGAAATTATTTTAATAGTAACAAGTTTAATTATAATATAATAATAAATTGTATTTTTTAAACCCGATGAAGCAGGTGAAAATCTTCAAAAGGCTGAACTGATTTTCCTTAATCATATATACCTAGTTAAGAACACTCTCGATCGAGTCACCTTACAAAGAACAATCAAAATCGGTTCAGTCGTTTGCAAGCTATGGTGCCACAGGCAGACACACAGTTGACGATAAATCCCGTTGCAGAATTTGCGCAGTAACTTGCGCAAGTACTTGTGCGAGTACTAGCGCCATGTAAAGTAGACCTTGAGAGACGACCAACAAACCCAATTGTTGGTCGTCTCTCAAGGTCCCCTTAGTCCACCTCAAATGAGGACAAAGTAAGAAACATTATGACGTCAGCAGATCTGTAGACATCCTTTATTGAGGTAACTTTAAGGTTACAAACCTTATTTTATCGACTAAATTTTTTTAAACACGACTTAATAGAATCTTAAGGGTGAGGATAGGGAGACGTAACGACTATAAATTTAGGGATATATCTCTCAGGAAGAAAAACTGATTGTTGCAGTTTTGAAGTGCCAAACAGGGAGTGGTCAGAGCCCTTTTTCAACATCAGCAACCGTCTAAAGGCAGACCACCGAAGCCAACCGACCTCGTTCACAATCACGGCACTGAGCGAAGATGACCAAGCGCTGTACCACTGCCGCGTGGACTTCAGACTGTCGCCGACAAGGAATTTGGGAGTCAATTTGACTGTAGTTGGTAAGAATTTTTTTATATTCAAAAAAATATTTTGTTACATTTATCCTTGCTCAAGACAAAACGACAATAAGGAGGTTTTGTTGCCAACGTAACCTCATTGTAATATTTTCCTAAACTTGTGTATTTTCGAGTATTAATGTGTAATAATGGCGGATTATTACTAGCTAGTTTATAGGCAAGTGATATAATGAGGTGGAACACGTCTTTTGTGTCGTTTCAAAAACTCCAAGGAAGTCTCTATTAAAGTTTCCACCACTTTAGCCACCACTTGGGCATGATTTGGACTTGACTGTGACTTACTTTGCTTGACTCTCTGAATAAGGACATATAACAAAACTAAAAAATATTCCAATACAAGACACTGGCAAATGCACAAGACGTTGGAAGCTAAATTTCTCTTATGATAAGTAAAAAAATAAATAAGAAAAAACACGGAAATATTCAAACGATTTGCCATCGCTGTGTTTTATGCTCAGCGTGGTATTTCACTAGACTAACGAAAACACTCGAAAATACGAATATATTTTGAATACTCTATCAAAAATTTGATGCTACCTGTGTAGACTGTGCTGGCACGGAGACGCCATTGTCATTTTGAAGCGATAGATGAGTAGAATTGGGGCCTTGAAATGTAGCCCGACATTTTGGTTTCATTAAAAGTAACGTAAACTTCTTACTTATAGAAACTTGTGAGCTCAAAACCTCTCGTCTAATAAAGGCAACCACTTCATTTCTAGCCAACTTCTACCAGAATTATCAGTAGAATTAGGTTCAAAGTTACCAACTTAGTTGAAACTTTACCGGTTACGGTGTTACTGTTCTAATTAAACAAAACTTTTGCGCGGTGATGATAACAATTGTCAACTGGTAATTTGTTTTGTTGTATTCTTGTAAGTAAGGGTCCTATCACATTTTTTGACTAAAAAAGCATCGAAAACTGGATTTTTAATATAATTTATTTTACAACCAATAAAATCTGTAGAAAATTCAGTTGCTGTATTAAATAGATCTGTATTTTTTATTGAATGTAGCGGCTGCAGACTTTGTTAAAACTCAACATATCTATTTTATACGTCCAATTTACAAAAGTAGTTTTTCGTAAAACTTTAGGAGGGAAAGTTTGAGAATGGATTTCGTTAAATTACTGTCAAAAAAAAACATTTTTTTAATGTTATTACTTATTTTATATTTATCTTGAAAATTACAGCTTTATTTATTCTTTTAATGCCCGAAAATACAAATACATACTTAAAATTGAATGGTTCATTTTGTAATAGAACTAATGTTGCTTTTTTCGACAAAAAATTTGTGCTAGAGAGCTTGGTACATAATGTGGTCATTGTTTTTGACCACAGTACAGATAGGGGTCACCTACGGAAGTGGTTTCAACGGGATATATCCAAACTATTCCCGGCACACTGACGTAATTACACCTGCACAGGTGGAATGTGGACGCACTCAGGGTAGGGGCTCAAACGAGGTTATTAGGTCTAAGCAAAACAATGTTACATTTATTTATTGGTATTGTTTGTATCAATTAAATATTTATTCAATGTCGCCATCGTGCTGGGTACGCTACGAACTGGTAGTGGACTTGAGAATTTGGTTTATCTTTAGAGCTTCGGCAGTTAAGGGGAATCCAAGTGTTTTTTTTTGTACATGCTAAGTTGTTTAGGTAGTCAATGTTTATTTGCTTATATTTTGTTTAAAAAAACTGTTGGAATGCCATAGAAAACAAAATTAAAATAAAAAATATATTAATTTATGAATAATACATTTTTTATTTAAATTTTGTGGAACAGTGAGTGGCGCTCGATATATTTTATTTAAATGTGTATAAGTATATTAAGATTTATACGATCGTTTGTTTAAGTGTACTCTATATTTAACTTATCATGAGTATACTAAAACAAACTTACCAATAAAAAAATTGTATTATAGCAAATTATATATTGATTTATAAATAATATGTAGATTCAACTCTGAATTACTGATTTAGTATAATATTACAAATTACTTAACTTAATTTCGCAATAAACAGGGTTGATATCCGAATTTATTTACATTTTAAAGTAATACTCATGTGAAACCTATACTTAATCACTAAACCATTTTGATATAAATCATTAAATATTTAAAACAATAAACATAAATAATCGCATAAAACGATCCTGTGTTTGAAATTTTATAAATTTTAGAGTTTTTGAAAGGTCTTATAAATCAATTCACAGGCTATTATAAAACGTCTGCGAATCCTAGGTTAGATTTTATTAAATTTAATGTTATGTTTTTTGTAAGCATTAAATCAAGAGGGCAAAGCGTGGGGGTAACAGCCCCACCCTGATTGCATGCCATTCACCGAGAATGCTGTGTTGTGTTCGAACTACTGGATATATCAATGTGACAGATGTTTACCTCACACGCATTGAAGATTAAAAACACCTACGGCGATGATGAATGGATGTTTCATCGTCGAACATTAGCGTAAAAAGTAAAAATGTGTTCGGTAGGAAAACATTACTAATGCCACACTAATGCTTTTATGGGTAAGCAACTAAATGTCACAAATAGAATCCTTTGTCAGTTTTTTTTTCTTAAATAACACAACAAGCTGTCATAGTTGTCTAAACATTTTTATATGACTGCCCCAAAAAAGGAATTGATTTTCATAATGATGAACTTAGTTAAATGGTATATTACTGGGCTGATGATGATGATGATGATGATGATGAACGTACGTTACACGTACATAAATATTTTGGAGTAGGTACTTTTCACATCTTTTTATATATAAAGCAAAATCGTTTTATAAGTTACGCGTTAGTTGTCTATCTGACCTACCTTTAAGCGTCTGTATCTTTCGAACCGTACTAATAGTTAGCCAGTTGAATTTTTCACAAAATAAGTATATAATGTTACGGTGGATTACCTAATTATACTATATAAAGTTAAATTACCACTGACTCACTCACTCACTGACTCACTCACTGACATAATTGTTCTCGAAACTGGTGAGGTCTAGAAGAAATGTGAGTATGAGGTCTTGTAGCAGGGGAGAATGTGACCTAGGGAAAAATCCCTGATCTTCGGAAGGTCAACTCTTCGACCTGGACCCCCTATGGATCTCGGAAAGTATGACAGGTGGGGAGAAACAGTTTAAACTAAAAATGAACCTCAACCTCGGACCTCTTTAGAGAAATGAAAAAAAACATGGCTCCCATACAAAAAAAAAAAAAACCCATACAAACTTTGGACGTTCGTAACTCGAAAACGGTTCGACATCGATGGGGGGTGCTTGAACAAATGTCATAGGCAATTGGGGGCCCCAACTTCCGGGGGCCCCCAAAATGACTTTCAGGGGCCCCAAATTTTCAAAATGGTCCTAGGAGGCTGATTTTTGGTTTCCGAGGGTATTTTGAGGTCCTGATTGCATTTATGAAATTTTTTTTTGGAATTTTTTTTTTTTTAATATAGCTGCCATACAATGGATTTTTCTAAGTACCGAGCGAGTGCCGTGGTGAGGCCGTCAGGCCGAACCACGGCACTTGCGAGGTCACCAAGCTCAAGCGAGGCCGCAGGCCGAGCTTGGGCGCCTTTAGGCCGCGAGGCCGTAGGCCGAGCTCACTGGTGCGGGGTCGTGGTGAGGCCGCAAGGCCGAACCACGACCATCGCACCAGTCACAGGCGGAAGTTGGCGAGGCCGCAGGCCGAGCCTAAGCCTCGAGCTCAAGCGAGGCCGTAGGCCGAGCTTGAGATCCAATGGCGCGAGGCCGTAGGCCGAGCACTGGTGCAAAGGGTCGTGGTGAGGCCGCAAGGCCGAACCACGACCCTTGCACCAGTCACAGGCGGAAGTTGGCGAGGCCGCAGGCCGAGCCTAAGCCTCGAGCTCAAGCGAGGCCGTAGGCCGAGCTTGAGATCCAATGGCGCGAGGCCGTAGGCCGAGCACTGGTGCAAAGGGTCGTGGTGAGGCCGCAAGGCCGAACCATGACCCTTGCACCAGTCACAGGCAGTAGTTGGCGAGGCCGCAGGCCGAGCCTGAGCCTCGAGCTCAAGCGAGGCCGTAGGCCGAGCTTGAGATCTAATGGCGCGAGGCCGTAGGCCGAGCACTGGTGCAAAGGGTAGTGGTGAGGCCGCAAGGCCGAACCACGACCCTTGCACCAGTCACAGACGAATAACTGTCAATTTTAAGGTCACCAGCCGAATTCAGTGCGAGGCCGAAGGCCGAGCCGCTCGTACTCCCTTTGACGGAAAATACTCGATTGGAATATTTATATGGTTTCTACGACTGAACTTGAAATTTCTTCTACGTTTCCACCACCATTAGGAGATTTGTACCTATTCCACTTCAATCTTCATCGCCGGTCATGGAAATCAAAAATCATCATCATCATCAGCACATTTTCTAATGTATAACCTCTTCTTACCCATTTTCAACACACATTCACCGTTTTCTTAAAGTTTTACAAGTCGAACACAAATGACGACCCCACCCCACTAACACACACCCCCCCGCGGGCCGCTTGCGGCCCGCGCACCCACGCAAAACACTAGTTAATACTATATAAAGCTGAATTACCACTCACTGACTCACTCACTGACTGACATAGTTGTTTGGAGACTTGGGGGGGTGGGGGGGGAAATAGGAGTATACACTCATGTAGAGGAGGAAAACGTAAGATCAGGAAAAATACCTGATCTTCGGAAGGTCAACTCCTCGACCTGGACCCCCTACGGATCTCGGAAAGTATGACAGGTGGGGAGAAACAGTTTAAACTAAAAATGAACCTCAACCTTGGACCTCTTTAGAGAAATGAAAAAAAACATGGCTCCCATACAAAAAAAAAAAAAACCCATACAAACTTTGGACGTTCGTAACTCGAAAACGGTTCGACATCGATGGGGGGTGCTTGAACAAATGTCATAGGGAATCGGGGGCCCCAACTGGTAGGGGCCCCCAAAATGACTTTCAGGGGCCCCAAATTTTCAAAATGGTCCTAGGAGGCTGATTTTTGGTTTCCGAGGGTATTTTCGTGTCCTGATTGCATTTATGAAATTTTTTTTTGGTTTTTTTTTTTTTTTAATATAGCTGCCATACAATGGATTTTGTATCATACCGAGCAAGTGCCGTGGTGAGGCCGTCAGGCCGAACCACGGCACTTGCGAGGTCACCAAGCTCAAGCGAGGCCGCAGGCCGAGCTTGGGCGCCTTTAGGCCGCGAGGCCGTAGGCCGAGCTCACTGGTGCGGGGTCGTGGTGAGGCCGCAAGGCCGAACCACGACCCTCGCACCAGTCACAGGCGGAAGTTGGCGAGGCCGCAGGCCGAGCCTAAGCCTCGAGCTCAAGCGAGGCCGTAGGCCGAGCTTGAGATCCAATGGCGCGAGGCCGTAGGCCGAGCACTGGTGCAAAGGGTCGTGGTGAGGCCGCAAGGCCGAACCACGACCCTTGCACCAGTCACAGGCGGAAGTTGGCGAGGCCGCAGGCCGAGCCTAAGCCTCGAGCTCAAGCGAGGCCGTAGGCCGAGCTTGAGATCCAATGGCGCGAGGCCGTAGGCCGAGCACTGGTGCAGAGGGTCGTGGTGAGGCCGCAAGGCCGAACCACGACCCTCGCACCAGTCACAGACAAATTACTGACAATCATGAGGTCACCAGCCGAATTCAGTGCGAGGCCGAAGGCCGAGCCGCTCGTACTCCCTTTGACGGAAAATACTCGATTGGAATATTTATACGGTTTCTACGACTGAACTTGAAATTTCTTCTACGTTTCCACCACCATTAGGAGATTTGTACCTATTCCACTTCAATCTTCATCGCCGGTCATGGAAATCAAAAATCATCATCATCATCAGCACATTTTCTAATGTATTACCTCTTCTTACCCATTTTCAACACACATTCACCGTTTTCTTAAAGTTTTCAAGTCGCACCTAAAAACTCGACCCCACCCCACTAACACACACCCCCCCGCGGGCCGCTTGCGGCCCGCGCACCCACGCAAAACACTAGTCTATACTATATAAAGCTGAATTACCACTGACTCACTGACTCACTGACTGACATAGTTGTTTGGAGACTTGGGGGGGTTAGGGGGAAAATGTGAGTATGGGGTCGTGTAGAGGGGGAAAACGTAAGATTAGGAAAAATACCTGATCTTCGGAAGGTAAACTCTTCGACCTGGACCCCCTATGGATCTCGGAAAGTATGACAGGTGGGGAGAAACAGTTTAAACTAAAAATGAACCTCAACCTTGGACCTCTTTAGAGAAATGAAAAAAAACATGGCTCCCATACAAAAAAAAAAAAACCCATACAAACTTTGGACGTTCGTAACTCGAAAACGGTTCGACATCGATGGGGGGTGCTTGAACAAATGTCATAGGCAATCGGGGCCCCCAACTGGTAGGGGCCCCCAAAATGACTTTCAGGGGCCCCAAATTTTCAAAATGGTCCTAGGAGGCTGATTTTTGGTTTCCGAGGGTATTTTGAGGTCCTGATTGCATTTATGAAATTTTTTTTTGGATTTTTTTTTTTTTTAATATAGCTCCCATACAATGGATTTTGTAACATACCGAGCAAGTGCCGTGGTGAGGCCGTCAGGCCGAACCACGGCACTTGCGAGGTCACCAAGCTCAAGCGAGGCCGCAGGCCGAGCTTGGGCGCCTTTAGGCCGCGAGGCCGTAGGCCGAGCTCACTGGTGCGGGGTCGTGGTGAGGCCGCAAGGCCGAACCACGACCATCGCACCAGTCACAGGCGGAAGTTGGCGAGGCCGCAGGCCGAGCCCAAGCCTCGAGCTCAAGCGAGGCCGTAGGCCGAGCTTGAGATCCAATGGCGCGAGGCCGTAGGCCGAGCACTGGTGCAAAGGGTCGTGGTGAGGCCGCAAGGCCGAACCACGACCCTTGCACCAGTCACAGGCGGAAGTTGGCGAGGCCGCAGGCCGAGCCTAAGCCTCGAGCTCAAGCGAGGCCGTAGGCCGAGCTTGAGATCCAATGGCGCGAGGCCGTAGGCCGAGCACTGGTGCAAAGGGTCGTGGTGAGGCCGCAAGGCCGAACCACGACCCTCGCACCAGTCACAGACAAATTACTGTCAATGTTGAGGTCACCAGCCGAATTCAGTGCGAGGCCGAAGGCCGAGCCGCTCGTACTCCCTTTGACGGAAAATACTCGATTGGAATATTTATACGGTTTCTACGACTGAACTTGAAATTTCTTCTACGTTTCCACCACCATTAGGAGATTTGTACCTATTCCACTTCAATCTTCATCGCCGGTCATGGAAAACAAAAATCATCATCATCATCAGCACATTTTCTCATGTATTGCAATTCCTTACCCATTTTCAACACACATTCACCGTTTTCTTAAAGTTTTTAAAGTCGAATTAAAAGAGCCGACCCCACCCCACTAACACACACCCCCCCGCGGGCCGCTTGCGGCCCGCGCACCCACGCAAAACACTAGTCTATATATATAAAAATGAATACCTATTTACCTTGGCCACGCCATAACTTGAGAACGACTTTACTGATTTCTTTCGTCTTTTTTTAAGTTTTCTAATACTTTGTAGAAGGTTTTTACGGAAAGAAAAATTAAAAAAATTGTGCAGAAAATTGGAAAATTTTAGAAAACTTTCGCGCGTTTGACAGTTCTACATCACAACAATGTCTGTCGGGTCAGCTAGTAAAAAAAAAGTCAAACAGTAAAAACGAAAGTGACCTACACAACAAACGTATTTTTAAATTGTAATAAGTACAAGTGTCAAATTTGGTATTAATATAATACACACTAAGTAAAGTATAACAACAAAAAATAAATAATGGCCAAGTGCGAGTCGGTTACAAATTTTAGTTAAATACCAAGTTATAACTGGTAATATCGTTATTTGGATGAACTTATAGGAACGTTGACTATCATTTCACCGAATCAAAATGCCATATTTTACTAATTTTGAATTCGGTTTTTTAAATTTATAATTATTGTATTCTGTGGTGGTACGGAACCTTCGATCAAAAAAACATTTTTCGATGTACGGAACCCTTAGTGTTGGAGTCCGACTCGTACTTGGCTGCTTTATTTTAACTTCGGCTCCCCACTATTAATGTATTATGCCGGTGACACATAAAATATTTTTTAGTTTCCTAAAAAGCATAATATATTATTGGAGACAATCTAAGTAATGGATTTCAATACATTTTTTTTCTGTGGATTTCAGATTCAATTTTACGCATTTACTTGTCATGTGATCGCACTTCATAGGTTGTCGCTTTTTGAAGACAACTACTTATGTATCTACCTACGTTTGACCTATACGTATGTTTATTTGTTTTCCAGTGCTGCCCAGCCCACCGTTTTTCATGGACGAATTGAATAATAAGGTTGAGAACAAAATTGGTCCCTACCAAGACGGTCATACGTTGCTCCTTCGCTGCCTGGTAATTGGAGGTAAGATTTGCTTTCTGGAAGTAGTTCTTTTTTGATTAAAATTTTTGTTCCTTATGTTTTTGTTCTGTATGATGTCTACCATCGTTATTAAGATAAATTAAGATAAACCCAAATAATGAATTATTTTCTTAGTGAAACGAATTTCGAACCGACAAATTATGTAATCCAATTTAACAACTTTCTTGGAGATCATGCAGTCATTTGAGGAGGGATTACCCTACGCCAAAGATTGACATACGTCAAGGGCAGATCCAGGATTTTTTCTGGGGACAAGGGGCATAAAAAACAACAATAACTGTTAGAAAAAAAAATAAGTTTATTTCAACAACAAGTATGTATAGGAAGGTTTATGAAAGTGTCAAAACAATAGAAAAATTCAAAGTTCAATAAAGACAGTTATATTATGTTTCCTGCTAATAAATTCCCCCCCCCCCCCCCCCCCCCTTAATTCCGCCCTTGACATACGTAGTATAATATTAAATCTTTGCCCTACGCATTCTTGATATTAATAGAACTTACTTCAGCTGCCTGCAACAGAAGTTGTCGCCAAGGCTTGTAGGCATAATATTTTTCTGAAACATTGCATTGATATGCACGTAATCATTTTTACAAATATTTTGGGGTAATTTCAAATTTCATTAAGACGTTTCCGTTAGGCAACCTATGTACGAAAGTAAACATTTCCTTGTGGCCTATAAATTGTACATTGAACCAATCACAGGAAATGTCAATATTTTTTTGTATAAGTTACCGGCAATGTGTATAATTCAGGTATTCTATAAACGGTCAAAAATATTCATAATATTTCATACATTGTTTGGACGCCCCAGGCATTCTATACATTGCCTAGACAAAGTATGAAACGGTCAATAATATTCATAATATTTCATACATTGCCTGGACGTCCCAGGCATTCTATACATTGCCTAGGCATTGTATAGAATACCTGAATTATACACGTTGCCGGTAACATAATATACATTGCC
The DNA here is from genome assembly GCA_932305915.1 of Agriopis marginaria. NCBI lineage: Eukaryota > Metazoa > Arthropoda > Insecta > Lepidoptera > Geometridae > Agriopis > Agriopis marginaria. The sequence goes on along the minus strand of OW029934.1, from coordinate 9,991,488 downwards.
TAGGCAAAGTATGAAACGGTCAATAATATTCATAATATTTCATACATTGCCTGGACGCACCAGGCATTCTATACATTGCCTAAGCATTGTATAGAATACCTGAATTATACACATTGCCGGTAACATATATACCTTGTGTATTCGCTTCTTTTCAGTGGAAAAACGTAATCATACCCACAGACAAGTTTTTTTTTTCTCTTTTCTGTGATCAAACCTTATTGCATATTAAAATAGTGTACGCAAGTACAAGATAATCAGCGGAGACAAAAATTTACCACCAATTTAGAGACGGTAATCAAATTTTCGAAGAAGAGGATTTTTAAATTTTTAGCTATATTACAAAAGAAAATATAATACTTACCTACTTAGCTACTTCCACGTGTTCATTAGGTATCCATTTAATAATACTTAAGTACGTAGAAACCCAATTAAAGTTCCGCTTTAATTATAATAAGCCCGAATAAAATATGATCTACGACATAGAGGCTACGAAAAAAATATTTCACTTTGAACCGTTTCAGCTTCGCCTTTGTTCCAAGATGTCTTTGAAGGAATATTTAAGAACCTCGTTATGAGAGTAATGAGCAAAATTTATGAAGTCCCTTGATTGTGATAGATTTATAGAACTCAATCAATAGATATTGTAGAATCATTGTAGAATATTATAATAATAGAAAAGCAAAATTACTTACCTACCTTTTACCTTTAAGTTTTGGCACCAGAGATGTATATTTAGCCACTGTCAAATACAATAGATTTGTCAAGTAGTCGATAATTTCAAATTTTAGAAAATATCGCCAAACAAGTCAAATTCATGCAAAGTAGGTAACTCTTTGAGTAGGTAAGTCACGGTCAAGTCATGCCCCTGTAAATTGGTGAACACTTTATTATAAGCTTATTAGGGACCGTCCATTAACGTGATGTTTTTTTAGCATTTGTGATTATATCTTGATTTTTGCTAAACCCCCTCCCCCCCTTTCAAGCCTCACGTGATTAATGGATGGTCCCTCATAAGCTTGTATGGAAATTGGAGAGGTTAGCTTGCTTCCGCTATGTATTTGATATTTTATTCTATATTATTGATTAAATAATAAACTTAGTCAATTCAATCTAATAAATAAACAGAAAATAATTTTCGAGATATATGAGAAATGAGTATCCCCAATCCGCCTGCCAAGCGTGGGGATTATGGCAACACCCCTCTCTAATAGGGAGGCCTTGTTCAGCAGTGGACATTTAATGACTGATGATGATGATGAGAAATGTACTTAAATGATTGAATATCATTATTCATCTGGCTCTTACTACTTGAAGCCTTGTAGGTTTCAAGAAGGATATTCCGTACAAATAGAGATCATTGTCTTCGTAGATTCCTAGCAAATTCCTAATTTCTTACAAAGGCCATCTAGAGCAACCCACAAGTAGACAGTATTATGAATTTTCTAACCGCTCGTGTGCGCGCCAATATTGCGCGCACGCCGTTGGCTATCCGGAAAAGTGAGTTTTCCTCTGGTAGGGAATAAATATTTTAATCCGTCAAATTAAAATCCATTAGAACGGACATTCCTTTATTTGGTATTTTATGATAGACAGCAAAACATGGTTTTGTCAGTTATTGAAAATTCTAACTGATTTTAATCTTCAATAATGGATAGGTAATGTGTCAGCGAGTGAATTGCAGACAGGTTTAAGCCTTTAAGCTTTAAACAAAAAAATATGTTAAATACATAATAATATAAACCAAAGAAATTTCACAACAAAAAACTCGGTTTATTAGCCACAATCGTGACTGAGCGCAATATTCGCCGTGTTTTGATGGTAGCAATTGAAGTGGGCACGCTCACCAGTCACTAAATTTAAAATGAACTTACCTACTATACCTAGATATATACCTACATGTAGGTACTCCAACTCCACCTACTCTAATATCTGAAAGTTTATTACTTTTAAGTACATTTCGTAAGATAAGTAGGTACAAGAACCTGCCCTGCATCCGGCAATAGCAATTACTTCCAATTTTTCTCAAATACCTTCGAAGCAATGTGAGCTTCGAGATTCATAAGAATTCTTCACTTAGTAATAAATTAGACCGGGACATTTCAAAAATCTCCCGGGTGTTCGTGTAATTTAATCTGCCTCACAAAATGAGACCCTTAAGACATAGTTTCTTTGAAGTTAATTGAATGCATTAGGTACGTACTGAGAATTCAATAAAAAACTTGTATAGCAAGCAAAGGCGTGTTAATTGTCACAGATACCAAGAATTGTCGAAAGTTGTTTTAAATTGTTGGCCAAGAATTAAGGACACTACTAAAGATGCACTGCTCTATTTGCTTTTCGATAGTCGTATAGTCCCTACTCAATAATTTTCGAAATTATTTTCATTACATGAAAGTTTGATGTTTCGGGAGTAGATTCCACGGTGATTCTTTTCTACTATACCTAGTTGCAGACATGCATAATTATAGAGAGTACTTTTCCGTATATCTTCTTGGTTTTAAGATGCTCTTTTCCGACTTTTAGCAATTATGGTCATTCTAATTTAAGTGCATACCTCCATGGTTACATCAAAATTATAAAAATAGTGTCATAACAAAATTGAATGTTTTATCTAGGAAACCCATGAGACCGAAACACGATTATGCACATTTTGCTCGATAAATTATCAAAGTAGCACTGATTTGCGCTTTTATCCCTGTTTTTTTGGATTCATTCAATTACCTATTTATTAAATTATGTCTGCGATATCTTGATATATAGATTTTATAATTATAAAGGAAACCGGTGAGGTACATTTTACATTACAGCTATACTTTTCGAAAAATATGAATAAAACCACAAAAATAGAAGTAGCAAAACGGACGACTGTGTTTAAACGCCATGATTTTGCTCCGCTAAATGCGACTTTAATACAATAAACCAAGGATTATGGTCATCTGTAGTAATAAGCGTTGCTTAAAAGTGGAAAAACCTCGCCTTAAGAGCCTCTTATACCAAATTTGACGGTTTTAAATCAATTTTATTCAGTTAAATTACTATATTTGAGCTGGAAAAAAATACATGTCACCTGGAAATTGCATGTACTCAAAGGCAATTTTATTCAATTTTTTTTTTATTTGGATAGAATTTTGATAGCGAATATATAGTTTCGTTTTTTAGTGAAATTAAAACCGTAACAAGGCCGCGAGAATTTTCGCGCATCGCGTTCAGTACCGCACCAGGCGTCACCGAGGTCGGACCTATGTTCGTTTTTGTCATTGCACTCCCCCCGCGGGCGTCCTGACTCTAGCGTGGCAAAATACATCGTCGCTATAACTTGGCGGGGGCTGAGGGAGCGTTTTGTTGCCTACGCGACTCGGATAACCGGCCGTTAATACGACAGCATTCCATGATTCCGACCCTGTTATTTGTTTTGTATACTAGATATTACAAGTAAAGGATACTAATTCAAAATCAGTCTATCATGTTCCCCCCACTGCTGGGACACAAGCCTACAGGCTTCTCTAGAGCGAGAGACGATGAGCCCTAATCCACCACGCTGGCCCAGTGCATGTTGGTAAATGTCAAAATGTCTTTGAACTTTTGAGGTTCTTGGACATACCGGTTTCCTCACGAGGTTTTCCTTCACCGTTGTTGAGCGATAGCATCGAAACTGCACATAAGCACTGCACGTAAATAACTCATTGGTGCAGCGCCGAGGATAGAACTGGGTGCCGTCAGATTGTAAAGCGCACATGCTACCGCTTGGCTACCATCGCTTTAGATGGTCAGTTTCATTTTGCATATGATTTAATTTTAAACGGTGTAAACGTCAGCAATTCGTCAGTCGTTGGTCAGCAAATGTTTATTGATTGCTTTTTTTTTCTAGGTCGTCCACCCCCCAGAATCAGCTGGTTCTCCGGCGACACGCTGGTGGACGCGTCAGACGGAGACAGCGACATTCCCAAAGTGAGAGAAAACGAGCTGTACTTGCCTTTATCGCGCAACAATGCTGCAGACTTGTCATGTCGCGCAACCAATACGAAGCTAGCGCCACCTGTGGTCGCGACCCTTGAAGTGGAACTGTATTGTGAGTATCTTTTTTTGAGTTTTTCTGAAGACTGTGGCATCGTAGCTGTCAAAACATATGAACCAATTTTAGTTTAGTTTTTGTTTTGTTTTCACACAGTGGGCAATGGAGAGAGCTATGCTCGGAGTTTCTTTGCGCAATAGAATCTGGAACGTAGATATTCGCCAAGAACCAGATTCAGCGAATGGCTGTTAAAATTTGCAAGTTGAAGTGGCAATGGGCAGGCCATATCGCTCGAACAACTGATAACCGATGGGGAAGAAAGGTTCTGGAATGGAGACCACGAACCGGAAGACGCAGCGTAGGATAGACCGATGACATTGTGATAGTCGCGGGCACCCAGTGGATGCAAAAGGCAGGCTGTCGTTCAGTGTGGAGGTTAAAGAGGGAGACCTATGTTTAGCAGTGGACGTCTTCTGGCCGATGATGATGATGATGGGAGCATCACGACGCTCTGCATTGAGCAAACGAACTGAGGAGGAGGAGGAGGTTGATTCAGATAATGCTGTTTCTTGATGATAGAGAAAGAATAATTCAGTTGTTTCAAGATTATCAGCTGTTTTATAGTGGGTTGTTATTTATTTTTATTTATACTTGTTTATTTATCATTCCAGTGCCTGCGTACAACGTGTCAATATACTGGATCACAGGCACGGAAGGAGATTCCATACAGGCTGGACGGACGGCTGTAGTGAAGTGCACGGCGCGAGGCTCCTACCCGCAGCCCGACCTCAGCTGGATGGTGGACCAGCGACATTTGACGCATCACAGTAACCAGGTGAGGAGAAACTTTTTGAGGACCTTTTTATTATCTACTAACGACCCGCCCGCCCGGCTTCGCACGGGTGTAATTTACGTGCGAAGCGGGTCGCTAGTTATACATATAAACCTTCCTCTTGAATCACTCTATCTATTAAAAAACCGCTTCAAAATCCGTTGCGTAGTTTTAAAGATACATAGGGACACATAGGGCATACATAGGGACGGACAGACAGCGACAGCGACTTTGTTTTATACTATGTAGTGATGTACCTTACTTATTTGTCAAATGCTGGGCAAAAAAAATTACCTACTTTCTACCTTTAACGGGCGGTTATCCGAGTCGCGTAGGCAACAAAACGCTCCCTCAGCCCCCGCCAAGTTATAGCGACGCCATGCTAGAGTCAGGACGCCCGCGGGGGGAGTGCAACGACAAAAACGAGCATAGGTCCAAACTCGATGACGCCTGGCGTGGCACTGAACGCGGCGCGCCAAAATTCTTGCGTCCTTTTTACGCTTTTAATTTCACTAAAAAACGACACTATTCACTATCAAAAATCTATCCAAATAAAAGAATGTTGAATAAAATTGCCTTTCTGTACATGCAATTTCCAGATTGTGACGAGCTTTCATTAGAGCAAAAAATGAAAAAAATAAACTAAGTCGACTTTGTTTCAGATTTTTTTTTATCGAGGAAAGTTTATTCTATCGTGTTTTGAACCAAATCATAAACTCAAACACAGATGTATCTGTGACATGTATTTTTTTCCAGCTCAAATATTGTAATTTAACTGATTTTTGAGGAGTTTTGACGCCAACGTGAAAATAACATGTCGTTGTATAATTTTCCTAAACTTTTGTATTTTCGAGTGTTAATATGTAATAATGGTGGAGTCTTATATATTATTATTCTTATTCCTGTTATTAGAAAAAAAGCACTTAAAATTTTCCAGTATTTTCCAATTTGCGGGGAAAATTTTCAATTTTATTTTTCTTCTTAACCATCTGTAATTAGAAAACAAAACAAAAAAAATAATAATTGATCAAGCCATTTTTGAGTTAGCAAGAGTTTAGAGTTAGCGAACCATTTTGGTAGTAGGACCCGGGTATGTCCTAAAACTGCGACCAGAACCACCGGAGGATGGGCCGCAGCGTCCTATTAGTACACGGTGAACGTACTGCGATCCCCAAGCCGCCTGCCAAGCGTGGGGATTATGGCAACACCCCTCTCTAAGAGGGAGGCCTTTGTCCAGCAGATGACGTTTAATGGCTGCTGATGTATCTGATGTGAACCATTTTGAAGTTAGCGAGACTAAAATCAATTGATTTTTATTATACACATAAAGATAGAAGATAAGTAGATACGTTTCTATAGAGAGCGAGGGACCAATTTTATTAATGCGACAAATATGTTACCCAATATTTACTTAGCTACTTTAGACACCATAATTTTGAGCTCCAGTGCTCTATTATAAATAAATTAGCTATCAGAAATCTAAGATCTAACTCTAAGAACTTTGTCATTCTTTGAAACCATCTTTACTCAAGTATCGTAGTCATGCATATATGACCCAACTCATTTGTCATTTGTGATTTCCAGATAGATAAACCATAGATAGATTTTCCATTTCAGTCTTAAAATATGTTCCATCCATCTTTAGAAGTGTAGCATTTTGTTTCCAGAGTTGGGATGACACCACGCGAACTGCCGTGTCATTCTTGGAGCTGACACCGACAGTGGCCGACAATGGCGGCACGCTGCAGTGTCTGGCTTCCAACCCCGCCATGGAGTCAGAGCCGGGATCCAAGGCTGACGTCATCCGGCTCAACGTTACTTGTGAGTAGCTTAGCTCTTATTACACTGGTACTTATTGTTCATGGAGCTGATACCAACAGTGGCCGACAATGACGGGATGTCACAGTGTCTGACTTTCAACTCCGCTATGGATTCAGCCAGAGATCCAAGGCTGACGTCACCCAGCTCAACGTTACTTGTTAGCAGCTAGCTCTTATTACACTGGTACTTGTCTTTCCTGGAGCTGATACCGACAGTAGCCTACAATGACGGGATGCTACAGTCTGCAGACAGCGCAGTTCGGACTTTCAACTCCGCTGTGGATTTAGCCAGAGATCTAAGGCTGAAGTCATCTGGCTCAATGTAATTTTTTTCAAAGGTTTTGTCTTGCCATAAGAAAAGTTTGGAACCTCTACGGTTCTTTACTTACTGGCATAAATAAAAATATCTTGTAATCTATTTCCAGATAGTCCAATAATCGAGGTGTCCCGCCTGGGAGAGGGGAGTCTGAACGAAGTGGTGGAGCTGGACCCGCTGCACCTGGAGTGTGAGGTCCGCGCAAACCCGCCCGTTCACAGGTTCCAGTGGTATTTTAATGTAAGTAATCTGTAACTCCACACTACGTTCTATGGCAGGCGACACAGACGTAGGAACAAATTCTGTCTGGTTCCAATGGGGTGGGCAAACCACGCTAGCCGAGTGGGTACATTAGACATCTCAACTGGTGGTACCCAACTGTTACAGTACCCAGCTGGTGTACAATTGTTAGTAGGGATAGTTGAGTAAAGGTCTCCACGGAGTGGGTTCCCCGGACAGTCGACCCTCAGATCACTCCTCAACACGATGGTGCTACGAGATTGGGAGCTGTTAAAAGATATGGCCTTTTTACCCAACAGTAGGATAAAACTGGTTAACTAAAAACCTGTTGAATCAAAGTCCAATCGAGGCAAGAATACTGAAATTTGAGAAAAATTCGAGCTTGGGCAGGACACATAGACGAAGTGATGGCAGGTAGAAGACGTTGGCAGAGCCTTATCCGGGGCAAGGTAAGCGGAGATTTGTGCGTCCGAATGAACTCTGTCATCGAGAATGTTTCGATGATAGTTTCAAAATCACCGTTCAAATCAAGGTAAGGTGGCATAATTAGAGAAATGCGTATAGTATTCCCAGCAGTGGGTTACATGTTATAATGACCGTGCGGTATTGTATCGTTTATTATACCTAGTTATGTAAAACATATCTTAGCGTGTTAACGATCTTGCTTCTGCAGACACTAAAGTGGCTACAAATTTACGTAGATGCTGTTAAAAAGGTTAAGGCCAGATCTATGACCAGAGGTCATCGGGTGGTTGACCTCTAAACCAATACTTATATAATTACTAAGTTGCACATCGATTAGTTAAATACCTGCAAAGTTGCTTCGCTTTTATGAATAAACTAACATAATTTGAACACTTATCGTTATTGCGATGGCAATTAGCATAACTAATTAGGTACTTGTGCAACTTTGTCGGTTAGCAAATTTCTGTTAAATCTTAAATGCCTAAGCAGGTATTTAAGTTTTTACAACCTACTCTCTGAACTATCATTTAATAGACTTGGCTGCTTGGGTGGTTAACTAAGTACATACTAAATATTTGCTTAGATTTATCAGAATAATCAGAGATATCCTTTTGAACTCTGCAAGTCTGCAGTCAACAGGTTTAGTGCATGGGAAAACTTTGTTGCACATCAAGCCACCTGGTTAAATAGAAAACCATTTACATTATATAAACGCTTAATTTAATATTTTAATATCATTAAATCTGAGGTCCGTGCGGTCTTTATCTCTTTATTAGGGACCGGAAGGACCAAGGCGACTTTCCAATATGATGGAATGCAGCCCGAGGTATAAGAAAACAGAAACAGATGCGTTAAGACAGAAATCAACTCCGGCGCATACTTCTTAAGAACAATAGCCGGAATGCCATGCAGCCTGATTGATTTTGTCACGTCAAGGAATAGGACTATATTCATTTTATTTAGAAGTTCTTATGAAGAAACTTATGAAGATGGTCAAAGCTTAACAATGCCAGCAAACTTTCATCTACCTTCCTTTGATAGCCACTTACTTAAATAATTTCTTCGTAATTCCAGGATAGTCTTATAAGACGTGGTGGTATCTGGGGTGAGCATGTCTCGTCCCAGCGGCTCCGGATAGACGAGGCGACACGGCATCACGCGGGACGGTACTCCTGCGCAGCTGTCAACTCTATCGGCGAGACCAGGGCTGACCACATCAGTATTACTGTTTATTGTGAGTACACAAAACAAATTCACTAACATGATTCCACAAAAATTGGCTGCTCTCTACTGCAGACATGGCTATACCTTTAAGTTGAAAATTTGGCACCAAATGCCTAGCTTTGTGCCCCAAGGTATGTGTTTGACAGTTTTGGACTACTCAGAGAACTATGGTCAGCCTAACCTGAAGAAAGAAATTAAAAATCTGCAACCTGCAGTGGGATCAGTCCTGCACGAATTTGCTGGGGTCCATCGAATTTTGGTCGAACTATGGTCAAATGATTTCGTATCAGGCCCAGGTAATTATATGTACCATAAATGGATAGATTGATTGATTAACTCGTTATTGTTAACGCCAGAAATAACGTACATAGGACAAAATTACTAAAACTATAGTAACTTTTAGGGTGACCTTAAATCATAGCACTGAATAGAGATTACCTAGTCTAATTTGTAACCTTTAGTGTAGTATTGTAGCTAGCAAAATATTAATAAGTTCATCTTGAAAAACTAAACTGTTTGTAGAAACAGTCTGTTGTTGATGCTGTTTTTTTCTTCCCTGTTTAAAAATATTCTAATACAAAATCTAATTCATAATCGTCTTTCCTCTTTGCAGATCCCCCCGAATGTGCAGAACGAGGCATCACCCTCCAAAAAGAAAGCATTAGCTGTAACGTCAAGGCACTACCAGTCCCTGACACTTATTTCTGGCACGTACAGCCTTCTGGCTTCGACATCCAGCATCTAACCACTGGCTCACAAATCCTCCCTTTGGCTCAGATCACTGGGCCTCTAGGAGGGACGTTGAGAGCCAGCTGTGAAGCCAGTAATGGCGTAGCTTCTCAGGAGGAGCAATGTGAGAAGATATTTAGTTTTGAGCATCTGAGGCCGCAGCAGCCACAGCAGTGCGACTTGGCGTTTGAGTATGGAGAGTTCCAGATGAGGTGTATACCAGGTGAGAAATAATTGGTCTGTGTTGTACTTAGCATACTGATTATAGTGCTCGTTTCTTATCTTTGTATGGTAATCTGGGTCTTAAAGATGTAGTTAAGTACATACTTACTGGTAGTGGACTTGAGTGTTTGGATTGTTTTAAGACCTTCAAGGGTATATGGGCAGTCTGTTTTTGCAGTGTTAGTTACCTGTATGTTGTTTAGTTAATAAAGGCACTTGCCAACAATAAAAGGTACATACCTACTTATACCCATGTCTGAGGTTGGTGTTGGTGCCATGCTTTACTTAGGTGACTAAAATTATTTGCTTTCAGGTTTTATTCACCCGAAAATCGAATATAAACGAAAATTGCACGAAACCGTAGTGCACTGGTCTTCTGAGTTAGTCTAAGGTTTAATCAATGTAGTATATAATTGAAGGATTCAGTAAACTTTGTGGTAAGATATTTAACAAAGTAACATCCAGTCAAGTATCATCTCTCTCCCCAGTGGAAAACGCGACGTACTACGAAGTGTCAGTATGGAAGATGTCATCTGCAAATACCTCCCTTGTCCTTGACCGGAGAGCATCAATGGGTTTCGGGAGTGGACACGCTCTAGCCCAGGGTGCTTGGCTGGTGCGGGCGGGGGTGGGAGACTTGAGGGAAGGAGATGAGGCTGGTGCTATGGCTTGTAATAGATACGGGTGCTCGAGGGCCTTGCTGATGAGGCCTACTGAAATACTGCTGCAGGCTGCTTCGCCGCCGTGGTATCATGGTAAATACTTTATAACTTTAAATTCAAATAAGAAATAGAAGATTAAGTAAGGCTGGGAGAGAGCCGCAGCCGAGTCAAGTTATGTGATATATGTTTATGAGATAGTATTACAGGTCAAATTAAATAGCAAATACATGAGGCAGGGCATAGTAAGTGAGAGATCAGATAAATAATACAGTAATGGTGATATAGCAGAACAAGCAGCTACAATACCTCACTTTCACGCTTATTGTCAAGGCTGGAATAGGGGGGTACCGTGTTATATCTTTTCCTTTGCAGTATAGATGGAACAACTTAACAATGGGATGGAAGTTGGAGTTTGATTAATAGGCATGATGACTAATATTTTTTATTAACTCAAAAAAAAGCTGATCATAAATAGAGACCATCAACGTAAACGAAATTTAATTTAGTTCAAAAATTAATAAGTATTTTAATTTCACGCTAGACAGAGATCGCACTATACTGAGTTATGACGTCACGCCTCAGGTGCGCCATACAAATGATATACTAGCACACGAGAAAGGGACAGAGTGTCCCCTCTCTATCCCCACCTAAAACTTTAAACGCTCATATCTCAGAGATTTATCAGCCAATTTTTTTTTTCAGTATGTGTGTTCTTAGTTATATTCATCACTAAGCCTGTTATTTGTAATAAATTAAACATAAGAACACATGCCTATTATCTAGAACCCCAAAATAATAATGCCTAGTTAAACGTCTGTATATTTGTATGTTCTACATCTATCTCTCAGCGTTCATAAGTTCACTATAGTTTCCATTTCCAGTATTCCTAGAAAGAGAGATGGGTATTACCGTGGGCGCTCTGGTCCTGATCGCCGTATTCGTGATCTCCACGTACCTGGTGATCAGACTGGCTCGCAGGCCACGCTCCAAGACCACGCAGCCCGTGATACAAGTGCTGCAGCTGGATGATGTGGCCAGAAGCTACTTAGATAATATTGGAGGTCGGTACGTCATATTCATTGTCATTCATTCATTATCATGTCATCACCTTCGGCAGGTGAGTGAACACACATAATAATATAACAGGGTTACGCAGAAAAGATGTACTAAGCCGAAAGGAGTCTACATTACCTATCATTATGAACAATTTTGTCTATGGGACCTACCCTGAAATCGCGAAAAAAATATCATCTGTTCCATACATTTTGTCGAGTGTGAATTACCGATTTCAATTGAACGCTTGAAATTTTTTTTGTGCTTTGAGTGTTGGTCCTATGAAAAAACGGCTTCAAATTAAAAAAAAAAACACAATATATACACTTATTTAATACAATTTACAAAAAAAAACACAAAAGTAGTTTTCCGTAAAATTCACAGAGGGAAAGTTCGAAAATGGGTTTCGTTAAATAACCGACACAAAATAAAATAATCGAATGGTTTACTTTTTATATATTCATAATGACAGTTAAGGCTTTTTTTGTTATATGCCCTAAAATCCAAATACCTAAAATTTAACGATGCATTTTGTAATACGGCTCTTAAATATTCAGCTGACGCTTGAGGTCAACGAACAACCACCGCGCGCTTTTGTACCTACGCGTACATTGAACCCGTGTTTTGTACGCTTAACATTGCTGGTTTGCAAAATATTAACCACTAATACTAGTGTTTCATTATTTTGGGTTTTATAAGGCAAATATTTTTTGTCTTCGATTGTGTTTAGATAGTTTCATAATGGAGTTTCAATTTCGGGACTGTTTGTCTGCCTGAACGCTATCCTCAATTTGACAATAGAGATTTGACACGGAGGTCTGGGGCCTTACGGCTACGTTTCGCATCACCGAAACAGATAGCAGTAAGGCCCCTGGACCCAACATCGGACGGTCACCTTCAGCTGATATTCTTCAGACATCACTTATTTGACCGTTTACTTTCCAGAACATAAGATCCACGCGTCGAACAGTCTCCGGTCTTACAGCAGCGGCTACTCAGAAGCCTCAGCGGAAACTGCCCCAACAGTGGACCGGCGGCGCAAGTCCACGCTCTGGGACCGCTGGGACCAACCCCCACCTGACGTCACACTGACTTTACATAGGGAAAGTGCAGTCTGAACTTTCAAATAGAATAGATTCACTGTCTAGAGTCGTAATAGGCCTGTGTCAATATTTTTTTTTTATAATTAATAGGCTTGCGTTTGACCACGCAAGCCTTTTATTATTGCATAAAAAGCTAATTCTAAATATAGTCCAATAACGAGAACAAAATTTTATTTAAATTTGTTCAAAAATTAATTAGTTATTTGTATTTTAATTTCATGCTTGACAAAGAGCGCGTTATAGCACTTTAAGACGTCAAGCCATGTGCGTGCCTTACAAATGCTAAACTAACACGCTTTGTGGGAGAGGGGATCATCCACTCTCTATCTCCATCAAAAACTTTAAAACTCAAATCACTGAAATTTCTCGGGCAATTTTTTTTTTTTTTTAGTATGTGTAATGTATTTAATGATATCCTTCGCTAAGCCTGTTATTTGTAATAAATTAATCATTGAGACACAGGCCTATAGCAGTGCATAGTCACAAAGGCCAAAGGGTAGGTCTGGGCCAAAGGCACAGAGGAAAAGAGCCATTGACCTAGGTATTATGTTAGCACCGATTGAAAATGATAGTTTCGCTTCTACTGCGTCTGCAGTACGTAGTGGGATAAAGAACTCGCTCGTCGTCCCCGGGCTACGAACGTGGTAGAAGCGTAAATCGACAGGGAAGCGATGCATAAATGTATTTTATAAAGAGCGATACTGTCGTTTTCTATCGATGCTGTCGATAGCTGTTTTTCTCAGTGCCTTTGGAATAGGCTATAGCAGATTCCACCCCGCCATCATCGTGAGACCATGTTCTGAGACTGCTAGTACCGAAACCTCCCCCCGACTACATAGGGAAAATGAAATTGAATAAAGGGTTATTATTAAACGAGCGAATAAAAAAATTACTTGGTGACTTGATGAGAGTATGTAATAGGTACTATACTTGGCCGGTATTTAATATTTTTACGAGAAGAAACGTTCGACTGATATTGACTAGTAAAATAGTTGAAATGGTTTTCTTAAAATCACCACTGGTGCACAAGATAAAAACTGTCATATCAAATAAGTATGTAACAGACTGTAATATTAGGTCAGATCCGAATTCTGTCAGTTAGGTAAGAAAACTAAGACGGGAGCGAAGCGAAGCAAAGTTCTTAGCCTTCGTAGTCACTTCGTAGTTACTTGTCAACGAAAAATCTTCCCTCCCGACCGCATTTATAAGGGCAAATTCGAATTCTGTCAGTTACGTTACCTCGATTAGGATATAACGCAGCATTCTTGTAGATCTTCATTCAAATACATACCTTTATGCAAAATGTGAATATAATGAGCTATTTTCAGTATTTTTGTCCGTTCCCAGTCTTTCGCCCACTTAGTATTGATCAGTAAGTCATATTCAGTATTTTTGACTCCTTAAATTATAATTTATATTCGCTCGTTTAATAGCTACGCTTTAATAAATACACCCGATTTCATAAGCCTAAAGACGTACGTACTTAGCGAAGATGTATTTTAGCAGAATCCACTCCAAGACTAAAGGAAAACACATACATTGACGATACATACGATACGTACATACATATTTATTTTGCAGTGTAAATTTACCATTGGCATTTTATGCGTGTACAACTTTGTGCTATATCGAACTGCATTTTATAAAATTTCGACTCTTACGATGGTTCTTTCAACAGTGTAAAATATCATACTTATTGTAAAGTTGTGAAGGAATTTATTCCTAAGCTTTCTCTTATATGCCAAATGTCTTGAGAATGAGCTGCGCCGTTTTCGATCAGTGTTTAAATTAAAGTAGATAGATAGATTTTAGATAGATTCGTTATACGTAAAAAATCTACCGAGTCATTTGTTAGCAAGAGACATTTCTCTTTTACTTTTTTGGACTCTATAGCAAAAATACTTTGGTTCTAGTTCAATCACGTGACAAAACAAATGACTAGGTAAGTCCTAATTTTAAAATTTTAAAATGTTCTCGAGCATTACATAGATGGCATACAGGGTTATTGGCCTAACAACCTTTCGCAAGAATGCTTCCATATTATATCAATCTCAGCAACTTTTGTTCTGTGACTTAATATTTCAAAACTTGAAACCATTAAAAGTTATTGTCATTTTAGAGATAAATGTTATTGTTTTTGTAGAAAAAAAATCAGAATTATTTGAGACATGGAACTTAAGTTGTTAGGTATTATGTAAAGAAGCTGCTTGCCAAAAGTTATTTGCTCGTTACCAATAACCCTGTATATAATAGTTATGAAAATCAGAACGGTCCTACAAAACGTAGAATAAGAACAATGTTTGACATATGAGATGAACTTTATTTTAATTAACTAACTATTACTAGTAATAAATAATTTAACAATAAATAAGTCAGAATATGTGACATGGTTTTCTTTATAGTTCTTGCTTATGATAACGACGGTTAATAATATAATTTCTAATATTAGAGACCCTGTTGAGATACCGTAAATTCTAATTACATGAATTTTCACTATCACGCAAAACTATTTTAATAAATATTATCAACCATTTTTATTCTCAGATCCTCTGGTATATGACCTTGTACTACTAGTTCTAATCGTCGTATTGATTCTATGTCCTCCAGTATATGGTCTGCCGCTAGTTGTCTTAATACCTCCTTTGTAATTCGTTACTTTAATTTGCTTGTTTTCAGTTTCTGGAGCTACAATTATTGGGTTCTTTGTCAAATAATGTTGACCATTCGTTTTAAGTTTCTTTGGTTTTTCAGTCGCTACTTCTGTTTGTCGTAGATCGCCCCTCAATGTAATTGGGACAGAGGTTCTAGGATTGATTTCAGGATCACCACTAAAGTTTTCGTAGTCCTCGTATTTGTTCTGAGTACTACGCTCATTTATATTATTTTTGTTTGGCACTGACGGTAGGACAGCGATATTTGGAGGCACGTAAACATAATTTTTTGGTATATTACCGTCAGATTCAAGGATATTGATTTCATTTTTGTTTGGTTTAGGATCTTCTATTCTTACAACAGTGTAATTATTATGACTTTCGTCACCCATTTGTTTATAGCTGTATCTACTGACAATTTTGCCAGTATTAATTGGGCCAGTATAACCACCAGCAGATGCTTTCTGATCATCACTATTTATTTCTTCATCTGAATAATAAGGTCTAGGCGTAAATATATCGCCATTATTCTTATTCAGATCAAGTTTCGCGTTTATAAATTTGTTTAGTTGATCAATTTCTCCATCAGTTAAGTGTTCTCTGATATCAAAGGGGAGCTTTGATTGTTCAACAAAATTAGGTACATCTAAAGTTTCAGAATAAATTGGAGGATTTATATCAAACGTACCTGGAGGATCATTATTATTATCAACATACTCAGACTCTTCTGTTACTTCAGGGCTCGGGGTTACTTGAGGAATCTTCTCCATCACGTATGAATGAATTGGCACTACTTTTAATGGTTCTTTGAGATTATCTTCAGGCATCCCTGTACTCATAATTGGTTGTTGAGATCTGATCAAGTGAGGCTTAGCAGCAATCGAAATTACGTCTGCTAATCTTACAGTAATATATCGTGGTTTAACTGGAACTTTATTTGTCCTTTTAACTAACACCTCGCGATTATTGTAAGATTCATATGTCATGTCAGCATCTTCAGTTTCTTGTTTGTATGAATACCTTGTTTGAAAGGGTCTATATTTTGCTTCAGAGGCTATGACCATTGGTGGATATTCCGCTGGATAAACTGCAACTGGATGACGATTCACGATTGTCTCAGATTCAATAACAGATGGGTCGATATAGATGGGATCTCTTTCTTTTGTAATTACCCCAACTGACTTTACGGGGTTCCGAACGATGAATTCTTTATAAAAATCTTGAGGCGCCATTGGTTCTTGTACACTTTCTTTTTCGTTTCTTAGTATTCCAGACTTCAGTAAGTTGTTCGCGATCTCGAGTGCTAGTAGAGTTTCTCGATGCGTAGTCGTTCCCAAATAATTTCCAATAATAGCAATTTCTGAACTCACCATTACAGGGTCTTCATATTTTACGTTGACAGGTCTTTCTATTACCTTTTCTTTTTCTGGTTTTCGATTCACTTTTAAGAAAACATTGTCGTATCCTTTTATCCTGAAGAGCTGGTACGTTTCATTTTTCGGAATCTTCGGTAGCTGGATTACTACAGTATCAGTCCCAAAAAGTTTAGATGAAATAAGATTTTTAATGGACCATAAATCTCTCTTTGGACGAGCTGTTGACACAATATCATGTGCTGAAGCCAGTAGAAAGCACTGTAACAAAAATAAAAACATTTTTGTAAAATAAAAATAAAACGGATATGTATAAGGTAGGCAAGTCTAATGTGAGTTATCGTATCTGACTGAAGCATCCCAATCATAATTATTTCGCTTTTATGAAACTAAAATACTATTGTGTTTTTTGACAAAAGGTATTGTTATTGAATGACGAGCACCTAATAATAGCAATAATGAAGTTGTTTTATAAAACTGAAAGGCACAATAATCATAACAAACATAAAACTAGACATGCGTGATTTTTTCATCTACAATAATGATTGACTTCATCAAAACTCGCGTGAGGATTCATTATTATAACACCGGCTTGCACTCACAATGGTCGTCTCGTCTCGACCGATAAAACATCATCGTGAGTGCAAGCCGGTGTTATAATAATTTAATAATGATTGAGTTTACTAATTGAGGAATATATAATAGTTTTGATGACATTTTGATCTAGAAGAGAGAAAAAACTTAGTTTGGGGTCAGATGACCGTGTGTGCAAAAATGTCCCGAATATTTATTTATTATTTTATTTTTATTTATCTATGGTATCATATATCATCCTTACAATTCAGAACTATCTGTAGCCCGCGACTTCGTACGCATACTTTCATATAATTTTTCAACCTCCATTTGCCCCTTTTAAACTTAGCCCTTTTGCAAAATCCTTTCTTAGCGGCTCAAGGAATTTGCCAAATTTCGGCGTAGTTTTCGATATTTTGTGATGAGTCAGTTTGTCCCCCCTAGGGGACAGAGCAGGGGGACAGACAGGAATAATCCTCAGAGAATGAGTGTGTGGTATCATTATCATCATCAGCCTTTAACTGTCCACTACTGGACATAGCCTCTCCAAATGCACGCAACTGAGAATGTTGGTAGTTCTTTGCATCCAGCTTTTACCCGCCGTCTTCGCAGGTCATCAGGTCGTCGAGGTGTAACTAATTACACGCAACACTGCTACTAAGCATACGTTGCTACCAAGGTGGTCATTGTACTCATAATTTTGGACAACTTTTACTATGAGACCAAGTCAAAAATCGCAGAAAAAAACGACTGTTCAATAGAAAAATTATAAAACACTGTTTTAAACTATCAAGGTTGTTCACTAAAGTTATATGATTATTTACGCGATATTTACCGGGGTCATTCCACAACCTTACCACGGTAAATATCCCGTAAATAATCATAGAACTTTAGAAAAGTTGTAACGTAGTAATAATGGTTGATCCTAGTTGTTTTATAGACTTCAAAGAAGGAGGAAGGTTCTTAATTCAGGCCGTATTTTTTTATTAATGATATATACAAAGGACGTCTTTTCGGCTTAGGCTTCGTCCCATGTAAGCATGTATAACTTTTAAAACTTAAATAACTAAAAATAAAATTGCAAAGGATTTGTTATCCAGAAAATGAAACTAAGTAGGTCTACTTACAGAAATCACGATCCACCGCATTTTGCACCAAACACTTGAAGATCGACAACACTTAGAAGTTCAACGCATATAGCATACTGTCAAAATGGAAACAATTTGCAAATCTTTTATAACAAAGTCATTTGCAGAGAAAGTATTGAATGCATGACTCATTAAGTCATTGCCTGTAATTAATTAAGTACCTACCTGATTACCTACTTGCTTAACGATCTTTATGGGATCGCAACCTTGCACTTGCCTTGCACTATCTAGACAAGACATTAAGGCCCTAATTCTTTAGAAAATTGTCTGGAATTTTTATTTATATTACACGGGAATTACTCACGTAAGATAAAGCCGGTTACTCCGACTATAGTTTCAACCGCGTTAGACGGCCTTTTTCAAGGTGAATGCGCGCGCGCGGCTGCGTCTCGTGATCTTACGGGAGTAATTCCCGTGTAATATAAATAAAATGTGTGAAAACCACGTCAGTTTCAATAATAAAATTGTCTGGAATCTTGCTACTTATAACTAATCGTGTTATGAGTCACCTTACAAGTAAATATTTCCGCCTTGTTCAACTAGTCCCATATTCTTAATAGGGTCCATACCATTCACCAAATTGTATCTTACCTTGGACCCCAAAAAAGAGATGTTATATGTTTAACGTGTGTATAATAATTATATGCAAGTCTTTTTGTGGCACCATAGACGGTTAAAACGATTTTGATTTAGTAATTTTTGTTTAAAATGTGATTTGATCGAGTGTTCTTAACAATGATTAAAAAAGCTGTTCAGCCGTTATAAGATTACCAGTTATTTTATCGAGGGTTATCGTTCGAATGTAGGAGGGACAGACAGACGGACGGACAGCGTAGGCTTAGTAATAGGGTCTCATTTTACCCTTAGGTACGGAACCCTAATAACAAATACCTAATTTTTTCCCCTACAATACCTACTTAACGAAAAGTAATATTTTATTGTAGGTGTCGATTATTTAGCTTTCCGTGTGCTATAATATTATGTCTTCTGTGCTTTCGGTACGGGGTGTCGAAATCTTCTTACAAGGTTTCCTACCCATCACAATAAGCACATATCAGGAAATTCAGGAATGATGAGAATTGATACAAATGAAATTTTATTTTATTTTCTTAATTAATAAATACCTTAGAACTTAGATGACTACACATTGGAAGACATTTTAGATTACAAACTAACAAAATTAAAAGGTCTACAGAAACTATAAAGTACCTTATTATATAGACTGCTACAGTAGGTGCCATTCTCTATACATTAACATCATCATCATCAGCCTGAGATGTTCACTGCTGAGCACAGGCCACATTAGCATTTTCGCTCTGTATCAGAAGATCTATCAGGGAAAATGACGTAGTTTGCAGAACGTCAAATAGTGACAATGTCTTATTGTCTTCAATGCCAAAACGACTTACTAGTAAAATGTCCAAAATGTAAATTCGTCAACAATATAAAACGTCAGGGACAAGTCAATTTGGGCTTTACATTAGCATAATATCTTATTTTAATTGTCTACACCACAGTATCTATTGATTACCTATCACACAAACAAATTTCTAAAATTTTACACCGATTTCATTTTCTATTAAATATTTTATCCGTTGAACACAGATGATGACACTATAATGGCCTACAGACGAGGGATAAATGCTCTTTATCTCAAACATGGTATAAATGTGTCCTAATTTGATACACTTCATATGGAATCACGTATGCTGGCCTCGGCTACGTCTCGGCCCACATTTTCACCGTCATCCATGAATGCTTCGGTTGGAGGCCGCTTCAGTAACGTCACAGAATAAGTGTAGTAATCTATATCTATACTAATATTATAAAGAGGAAAGATTTGATTGTTTGTTTGTTTGTTTGCATTGAATAGGCTTCGAAACTACTGAACCGATTCGAAAAATTCTTTCACTGTTGGTAAGCTACACTATCCACGGGTAACATTAGCTATATTATATTTTAAAAAAAAATAGGGGTCCTTGCTAAAACTCAAATAAACCATTTTAACTTTGCGTGTTTGACAGTTCTAAGACAGGACAACGTCTGTCAGATCAGCTAGTGTAGTACATGGTATAATAATATACTCCGCCAGGTATAATACTCCCGTCCCGCAATGATGTCATGATGTCAATTTACAACAAGTTCGAGAGAGATGACGATACACCACGTAACAGCTAATTGGATAAAGTGGCAACTGGGCAGCGACGTATTCTGGGACAACTGCCAGAGTAGAAGACCTTGTTTTGTTTGATCATGGTGTAGTATAAAAGAGGGCCAGTCAGTAGTGTTGCCTGACCTGTCTCCCCCCCCCCCCCCAAATAATTACTAGCCAGCCTTGGTGACCAGCCCTAGACCTGAGCAGTGCAGCAGTTCGCAAGCTGCAATGATACTAGGTACATATACCTAACTTCCCTTACATCTAGGCGCACCACGGCACGTCAGCGTCGAACACGTGTCTCGGCGGGAGAGGGTGGGGGTGATGCGGCTGCGGAGAGCCGTGGAGCAGCTCGCACATGAAGCTGATGTAAGTGATGGCCAGGCGGAGCGTCTCGATGCGGGAGAGGCGCTTCTCGTACGCAAACGTTGGGACCTGGATAGTGGAAAGATATGTGAAACTGGGGGAAGGTTGAACAAACTTACAGTAACCAGGTTGGAAACGCAATAAAAGCTTGGAGCGATAGTTTGTATTGTTTTCTATTAAGAGGACACTAAGGGAGAGGCGCTTCTCGTACGCGAACGTTGGGACCAGGGGCCTTACGGACAACTGCTATTGCGGCACCTAATCCGCTCAGTTAGAAAACCACGCGACCGCAAACCGTATCTGGGCGCGATAAGGTTCACGTTCGTGTGATTGTCCAACTGAGCGGATTAAGTACCGCAATAGCAGTTTTCCGTAAGGCCCCTGGATAGTGGAAAGATATGTGAAACTGGGGGAAGGTTTATAAGATTATTAAGAATAGACTTACAATAACCAGGTAGGAAACGCGATAAAAGCTTGAAGCTATATTGTTTGTATTGTTTTCTCTTATGAGGACACTAAGGTAGAAACTGTTTTAAACTAAGACCCGTTATAGATATCACTGTCTACTATCATGGTACTAGGTATCACCAACATGATCAGTCACACCACACTATAGCTCCATATTATGTACACCGTATAACTCAGTAGATACTATTGTTTTGAGAATACCGATGGAACCGGGCTAAATCAGAGCACACACTGCATTTGTTTGTTTCAATATCACTTCTTTAACCATCTCAAAAATAATATCACTAATTTTGTAAAATTAAATGACAGGAACTCCCGTTTTGTGTTTAGGCTCTCGATCTTTTATTTCTACACCGTATAACTCAGAGTAGGTAGGTACCTAATGTTTTGAGAATACCGATGGACTGGGCTTAATAAGAGCACATAGTATGCATTTTTTGTTTTAAAATCACTTAAAAATATTCTAAAGCTCAAGATCAAGTTAATCAGATCACTAAGGTTTGTTAAAATTAAATTTTGTCAGGAAATCCAACTTTGTGTGTAGGCTCTCGTTCCTCCATGCATCTTAGAAGCAAAATTTTAAAGTCCTCACCTTCCGCCTGAGCTTATCAAACGCCTCATTCAAGTTGAACATCCGGCGGCGCTCGCGGATGTTGGCGGCACGACGTTGCGCGACGGACGCGACTCGGCGTCGC
The DNA here is from genome assembly GCA_932305915.1 of Agriopis marginaria. NCBI lineage: Eukaryota > Metazoa > Arthropoda > Insecta > Lepidoptera > Geometridae > Agriopis > Agriopis marginaria. The sequence goes on along the minus strand of OW029934.1, from coordinate 9,969,381 downwards.
TGCTTCTTGCTCGTCGGCGTGGAGCGATGCCCGCCGCGGCCGCAACCCGCTGCCGACCACACTGGCACGTGATAATCACGGAATCAGGCATACTGAACAAACTAAGTACATTCAAACCGATTTCTCATTTCAATCAAGAGCAGAGACACTGGCGAATCAGTACTGCAAGTACCGTTCTTTATCGATCATCAAATTTGGCAGTTGAGGTCGTCAAATTCGATAAAATGCCATTTGATCAGTACTCGCTATGATCGATTCTGTGGCATTTTATCGAATTTGACGTTCGAGCGAGAACAGTACTTGCACTGCAGCAGTGCAAGTGCCGTTATTTATCGATCGTCAAATTCGATAAAATGCTATAGAATCGATCATAGCGAGAGCTGATCAAATGGCATTTTATCTAACTTGACGATCTCAACTGTCAAATTTGATGATCGATAAAGAACGTCACTCGCACTGCAGAACTGTAGGACAAACTTATCAGACTATGTTTGTTTTATGTTTCAGACTAATCACATAGGTATGAATCAAAAACTTTAAAACTGCATACTTGACTCCATGTTGGCCTGGATTTGGGTTTAATACATGGATGGAAAGACGCTGCTATGACCCACCGGTGCCGACATGAAACGATGCATGCCATAGCCGCGACTCGCTGCAGATAGATTGGATGGAAACCATGGGCTTTTTCTCCCTAAATATCGAATTGTGTCCCTTTCATTTTTGGACTGAATCTTTTAATCTGCATCATTGGGTATTTTGGTTACGATGCAAATGTCGCGAATGACGTATTTAGGTTCCAAATTATTCCCAACAGATGAGATGTAGATGTCTACTGCCCACCACGGCTGCACACAGCTGAACACACGAGTATCATTATAAACAATCCAACAGTAGCGGCGTATTCAGGCGTGATGGTGGTTCAAACGCAAGCCTATTATTTAAAAAAAAAAAAAAAAAACAATAAGAGGACGCAATGCTTCAACGTTTGTACGAAAGGGCCAAAATACAATAATCCGCTCTCGTTTTACGTTTGATATTCCAACAACCACACGATGCTCTTTGTGTCCACTTTCTTTGTGCAATCTGCTATAATATGGAATATGCTGCCTAAGCGGGTTTCCCAGATAGTTACAATCTGGAAGACTTACGTGATGTCTTGAACTAGGTACCTCTTGATGATCTGGATGCTCCATCGTAGATCGCATCTGATGGCGGTCAAACGCAAGCTTACTCGTATAGTCGAATAAAGAAACTTTCATAAATATGGTCCTACTCATAGTTGTCCACAAATACACATGGATTGTAGATAGTATTTCAAAGTGTACTAACCAAGGTCGGCGGGCGGGTACGCCAGGATGTCCGGGTAAGGCACGGGTGCAGGAGCGTCCCAGAGCGGCCCGTACGGAGACACCTCGCTGCCCTGCAACACACGCACTCTTCTACCAGGCTGTACGAGAGAGGACGTGGATTATAGAGATACCTTAGATTCAGTAAACTATTTTATTCGCTGAATTTATATTGCTTTTTGTCCATCACAGTTTGAGAAGGGCTCCACCTAGGTTCATCATGTATAGGTAGTAGATAATTAAAAACCTAGGCAATGTACGACCTTCAAATGCGACTGTCTCCGGCTCAGGTGGCCTGAGCTAATGGTAAAGCAAATCCGGGGCCGCCTGCTATTTTACAGTCTGTGTTAAAATGGTTTAATTCAAACAAAAAATCCATGTACATATTAGAACAATATTTTTTACCACTACGCCATGACGTTAGCTCACCTAATATGACCCAAATATGGCAAATACACATCGCTGAAAAGCTGCTGATGGAAAACATAATCAACATCTACATTAGGTTCATCATCATATCATCATCCAGTAAACGTCCACTGTTAAATAAAGACCTGCCTCTTAAAATTAGATTAGATTTCATAGGATCTTTTAAGGTTCTTTTCATTGTGGTAGAGTAGGCATTTTTTTGCTCTCAGAGGTTTTGATTTAATATGTACATAGCATTATTTTAAAGTACTTTATAAGCTCTAATAGAGGCTCTTATCTTTGAAGGGTCTTTGTATAGTGGTACAGTACTTTTTAGCACTCACCTGACCAGCCTCACTTTCAAATCCAAGCGCCTAACGGTATGTTACGCAAGCTTCACATGAGACCGCCCCCGGCCAGACCTATCTCTTTAGCAAAGTCGCATCCGTCGGATATTGATCGGAAATACTCGAGGCAAATGCTTTTGTTTTTCGATTATTTTCGATACAATAAATAATATCAACATGAAAATTCGTAGAAAACATTTATTACAATGTTTTCCTAAAGATAATGCTCACTCGTTTTATTTTCATTTTCCACTCTGATAATGTTAGAAATGAACGTGAGAGACAGTTATGGCTGAAATGCTCTTAAGAATCTGTTCAAATTACTAAGTTTTTTACTATCTTCGAATATAACGTCGATGAGCTGTAGACAAATGCAGACATTTTTGTGTGTGGTAACATTTTAAAAAAAGGTGTGTACTCACACTAGAGCTGGTCCAAACGTGCGGCGTCTCGCTGCCGTAGGACATCAGCGGGAAATGAATCTTGATTCCTTTTCACACACCACACGAACGAAACCTCACCACGACTGGCTGCCAGACCCACCAGGCTAGACCCACCAGGCTGCCAGACACACTATCCTTTCCTGGACCTTGAGATCCGACCAGGACCAACCAAATATGAAATTGAACTAAATCAAATATCATACCATCAGAAATATGGGAGCACGCATATTAAAAATCCTTGTTGCGCAAAACGCGTCCTAATATCCGAGGTATAACGCCTAAAATTCGTTATCGTCGATTTTGTGGCAACCCTAACTACGGTAGCGCCATATTTCGCGCTTATGATTGGCTTATAAAGGGGTGAGATTGGGGTGGCTAGCTCTGATTGGATGCAGCAGGTGCAATAGGCGGGTCTTACAGTATCGACTCCTGTTTTCAGATTTCAGAAACTGTTACCATAGCCCTTGTAGATGTTTTTTAATGGCAAATGTAATATATCCAGTGTTTATGTGGTCATTGCGTATTCCGCTATCCATTAGGAATTATTTTCATTCCTTGTTTTGATTGCATGCTTGTGTGCTCATAGATAATATTTTTTGACAAAAGTGTTAGATAAGTGGCCAAACAAGGCCTATAACGAAGATTCCAGTGAAGTGCTGTTAAACTTTGTCGTTCAAAGTCAAAGGCAAAGGTATATATAGTCTAAATCGTCTTCATCGTCCATCACCAAAACTGCAAATCTTCAGCTTCTTTCACGGGCGTTTTATTTTTCGTATAGAAAACGTCGATAATTGTAAATGCGTGCATGTCCAATACAACCAAACAGTCCGACAGTAACATTTGTGCGATACAAATTAGATTTTGTGTTGTCGATGCCGAGTACCGAAAGTACCGAAAAAAAAGGGAATCGGTTTTGAATCCCGGTTCTTTTTTTACATCTTAAAAAACCGGGAAATCCCGGTATTTTCGGTTCCAGAATTTCCCGGTTCTGAACCTTATCAAAGCCTTCGAATAATGTAGGTATTTTTGATCGATGTTCAAAGGCCAACTAAAATCAAATTGTGTTTGTTTTGTCGTAAGTACCTATAAGCACTTGTCGATATCATACTACAGATCAAATCGAATTTTAGTATATTAACTACCTACCTACTTACTTACTGGTGACCCGAAGAGGCTTCCGATAAAAGAGTACGCCATCGGTCCCGATTTCATGCTGTCTCTCGCCAGTCGGCGATTCGGAGCTCCCGCAAATCCGACTCCACGGCATCTTTCAAGCTATATCTAGGCCGGCAGAATTGGGAAGTCCAAGATACGCTTTCTTCACATTACGATCCTCCCCCGTTTTCAGGAGGTTGCTTCAAGCGAAGAGTGAATAGAGTGAGGCAACGTACGCCAATGCCCCGGGTATTGTAGGTGTCCATAGGCAACGGTGACTACTTACCATCAGGTGGCCCGTCTCTTGTTTGTCTACTATTAAATTTAAAAAAAAACAGAAACTCCGCTGCTTTAGTCTCACCCCTGATATTTGGGTCGGCCATATGATGAATCTACTACAACTAGCAGATACTGACTACTAATCTGTGGCAATTTATAACAGTAAGTAAGATGTTAGTATAGATAAGGACAAATTATGATCCTTCATTGTCATCATCATCATCATCATCATCATCAGCCAGAAGACGTCCACTGCTGAACATAGGCCTCCCCCTTTAACCTCCACACTGAACGACAGCCTGCCTTATGATCCTTGGTATAAATTAATTAATTCGACATGATCCGATCAGTCCGATACGGACAAGACAAGTAGTTGCCTTACCTTAGCAGGTATGCTCAGGGGAGTAGGTAGTCACGCCCTGTGTGATCCCTCGCTGCAGACGGCCAGGCAAAAGACAATTTGAGCATCAATATAGCTGTATCTTAAGACACAAATAATTTTATCATTTACAAACTACGTTGTATTCTACTTTAAGTCAATACTTAAAAGATCATAAAAAAAATCGTGCTTTATACCCTAAAAACCCCCTGGACGTAGGGGGGGGGCAATCTTCCATAGGCCTAGGGCAGCCAAGGTATCTAATTCGCCCCTGGGTATGCTTACTTAGGTCTATTTTGCTTCGTCAACTTTTGAAATCAAGTTTCAAAACTATTTTCGCGTAACGAAAAATTACTATTTCGGAAACGGGTTGCCAAATAGGAATTATAATTCTGTTTCCGATGTTCATCTCATTGCATCGAGTCATGATTACATCAATGGTTTCATAAAAAGTCAAATCTTTATATAGGTACACTTGACCATAAAACCAGAACACCTGCACTGACGACGCTTCTAAGCGGCGCCAATCAGATCCATTTAGATCACATTATCGCATTAGGTTGATAGGCGTGACCCTGCACCATACTCTATGATAACTGTACAATAAGTTACGCGGGACAGATGTGGGGTTTGTCACGCATCGGCTTTGTCCCGGGTGAAATTAGCGCAATTTGGGGATATTTGTCAATTTTGACGCGAAATCTGCGCGGATGGGGTAAATTAAGTCCGCAGATTTGGCAGGGGTGGGTGATACCGATTAATTAACGTGATCGATGGTTCTTATATTGGATTTGGAAAGAATTTAGTTTTTCTTTTTCCTACAAAGATATAATAAATCCAGGGCACAGCTAGTTTTGTAGCAAACTACGATTCTCCAAATAGGTATAGCGATTTTCCATAATAGGTAATTTATCTTTCCTCAAAACGCACCTTACTTAAATACTTGGTAGTATTTAAGTAAGGTGCGTTTTGAGGAAAGGACAACAGCTATTGCGGCACCTAATCCGCTCAGTTGGAAAATCACGCGACCGCAAACCGTATCTGAGCGCGATAAGGTTCACGTTCGCGTGATTTTCCAACTGAGTGGATTAGGTGCCGCAATAGCTGTTGTCTGTAAGGCCCCTGGCCTCGTTCAAGATTGGAACAGATTTTTATTATAAGGAAAGTTATTACAAACAGAGAAATCATCGTTAAATACCTACTTACGCATCTCTACCTAATATTTTTTCCGAAAGAACGTACATTACTTACCTTAATCCAGAAATCGAATCTGTGATGGGAAATGATCTTCTGCTTTACTTTACTCTCCCTGCACCAATACGCGAACTCACTTATCTTATCAGACGTTCTCTACAAAGTTTTTACATAATCTCTCCCAATGCACGCCAGCTAGATTTTCGGCTTTTCGCTTCTAGCACCTACTTTTTCGAAAACCGTTGGGGTTAGGCGTGTTCAAGAGAGACCACGAATCGACAAACGTAGCGTAGGGCGCCCTGATAGGTACTACGATATAGTGACGAAATACGCACCTGACAGTTGGCAACGACTGGGAGCGAAAAGTTAAAGATCGGCATGAACTGTTTTCCTTGGGAGAGGGAGACCTATGTCCAACAGTGGACTCATCATCATCAGCCAGAAGATTTCCACTGCTGAACATAGGCCTCCCCCTCCCGCCTTCCGTATATCGTCTATCGCGACTATCGTCACGCCACCGAGACGCGCTACCCCTCTTGACTTTAGGATCCTCCTATAATTTTATTTTAAAAATAAAAGTTGAAAATAAAGAATGGGGCTTCGGCGTCAAATTATTGTGATTAGCAAAACATGTCAAATGGATTACACGCTCGAATTACGAACCAAAGGGCGGGCGCGAAATTAAACCTAGGGGTCGCACACACGTGTCTTCACTCGGGGTGGAATATGTTTTGATATGATAACTAATAGAGAATGAAATTGTTTTTTAATTGTTTTGGGGTGCGGCGTGACATCGGCAGTAAGAAAAATGTTTGTTGTCTTTGTGCGTAATTTGGTGGCATCTCAAATGCCTTTCTGGTGGTAGCGGTGACAATCACGGTTTTAGCTGCAGGCGTAGGTAGATCGGGCCGTGGACAATATTGTCTTTCCACCTTTTTTATCCAGCGAAAAAAATACAAACGTATCCATATTCTAGCTTTGTCGCGTCAACGCGTGGATAAAAACGGTGAAAAGAATATTTTGTTCACCCGGTACTAGGCACAGATAGCACAGCAAGAGAGAGGCCAATACCCAGCAGTGGGATAGGGAAGGCTGTGTATGATGATGATGATGGCCGGTACTAAGCCTGCTGAATGTGACAAAAATCGGAACCCTAATGTGGCTGAACCTTAACCTTGTCTACGTCCATAACAGTGGACAAAATAAAGAAATTTTTTACATAACGTATGCCGATGGATTGGCAAAGACTAATTTTCGTCCAGTGCCACAAGTTCAGTTGTTTTGTGCGGACACTAGGCGTAATTTTATTGTAGTGTACACGCGCGAAAAATCGCATTTTCTCCATCAACAAACTAATACATTTTAATGAAATAGAACCAAAGTGAATGCACCGGGTGGGCCCCCGATGCATTGACTTTTCGGCGTCGGTATAAATTTGGGGAATATTTATTAAACTGACGGTATATTCTTTTCGATGTGATTTTGAAAATAGAAAAAGCGTAATGCAGATATGCACTTACTTGAATTTGTCACCTATTTTAACATGGACGGCCTTAAAAAGGTACATAAATTAAACAATGGTTAATTTATTGTCTTTTAATTTGTCGCTGTTAAAAAAATATCACATGAGAAAAAAAGGCTCAGCAATTTTAAGTATTGTTTAACTTTAGTAACGTTATAAGTAGCCACTAAATATTTTAAATAAAAGAAGATAATACGAAATATACACTTTATTTCTCTTAAATTACAAATACTTCTCTTATAGTCTATTTACATAGCTTATCTATTTCATTAATTACTCTTCATATACAGACATTTCTTTTAAAAAAAAACTTTTAACTTAACATTCAAGATTCAAGATTATGCTTAAAGAAAAGATGTTCCTTATAAAGTTCCTCATAAATTATTCATTTAAAGTTTCGTGATTTTAATACAATATGTCTAAAATTGCCTATCGGGACTTATCATGCTTAAATGTAAGTTGTTAAGGTAAAATATATCTTGCTCGACGTTTCGACAGAGGCCCTGATGACGGATGGAGCGGCGTGGTGGAATTATGTAATAAGCAACTGTTTTTTTAATGCCATAGGTGGCAAATAAGCAGACGGCAATAAGCAAGTGTAATCTTGAAGTTGAAAATATAACTTAGGAATTTGATGAGGAGTCCTAGGAGTAAGTAATAGAAACTTAGAAAAATCTTGGGTTTGAAAATGCATCAAAGATTAAGCAGTTACGATAAAATCCAGCAAAATTTACGACATTTCTTTAAAAGTTTCTCGCTCATCAAATGTAGTAAACGATTTTTTTATTTAGTTGGTGTTGTGGGAGGAGAATCTACAGGCGTCAATGACGGATCCTCGGAATTCTGCTGAGAAACTTTCGTAATTGTACCATCTTGGAAAGCTTTCAAAGTGTCTTTAGCACTTCGTGGATTAACTACAGACTTTTCTGAACAATTTGTCAACTTGTCTTCTAAGGAAGTCAGGGATGTTCTAGAGGTAAACTTAGAAGTCTCAGATGGAAAATAGGAGCTTTGAGAGTCATGAGAAATCAACGAAGCTTTTTTAGACCCTGACGAAGGGACTGAACAAACTGATACAATATCCAATGGCGGCGATTCAGAAGTTTTTAAAGGTACGGTAAGGTCAGGTAAGAAAGGAATGCTAGCTCTAAGCAAAGGAACCATGGATGTGAGGCCTAAAGAAGGCCTCCTGTTGGGATCATGAGAAGAACGAGATGTTTCCGATGAAATATCTTGGGAAACTTTGGAGTCTTTAATGGTTTCAAGGTATTTGTGTTTGCTATGAGATATTTGAGATTTGTGTGATGAAACTTCAAGGGACTTCTTTTCTTGTTTAGTTCCAGAACTTGTGTGGAATGCTAACGACTCATTAGCTGTCTTTGCGTGGCTTTTCGAGATTGACGTATCCAAGAAACTGTTAGAAACCTCTTCTAAAACTTTCGATAGATCGTGTGAAGTTGTTGAAGAGATTTGAACTGCTTGTTTTGACGTATTTGAGAGGCAGACTTCATCCCTCCTACGGTTTATTTCGGTTTCCGAATCAATGTTTTGTATGCCGTTTATAGTTTGTGGAAGATTTAAGAATCCCGGGTGGGATCCGAGGTGGTGTCAAGAGTCCTGGACTATTCCATTGTCGTTGGACGGCTGTGATAATCCGATGTTGTATGTTGAATGAAGCAGAAGTCCCATAACGCCCGCCCTAAGACCAAGAAAAAATTATATTAAACTTTCATAATTAAGGTTGGCCGAGCGGTAGCATGTGCGCTTTACAATCTGACGGCACCCGGTTCGATCCTCGACCAACCGCCAATGACTAATTTAGTACCTTAATAAATTATGTGGAGTTTCGATGCCATCACTCAAAAACGGTAAAGGAAAACATCGTAAGAAAACCGGTATGTACAAGAACCTCAAAAGTCGAACGACCAACATGTACTGGGCCAGCATGGCTCGTCCTCTCTCTGAGAGAAGGCCTGCGTCCCAGCAGTGAAAACATGATAGGGTGATGACGATGATGGTGATTAATAAAGGTTGCGTTTGACTACTATGTTAAGTTAAGCAAGTACCCATCCACTAGAAGCTTAAAGAGTTTAATTAGTTATGTGTTGATTTATTTAAATAATAATAGGGATTTTTTTTACTTAAACGGTTTTATTGAAAAAAATATAATAATGGTGTCGGTGAGATAATGTACTGAAAGCTAAAAAAATATAAGGTCTTGGGTACTCCGGATTACTCAAGAACTATTCATCATCATCATCAGCCAGAAGACGTCCTCTGCTGAACATAGGTATCCTCCTTTAACCTCCACACTGAACGACAGCCTGCCTTTTGCAACCACTGCGTGCTCCATCGTAGGCCGCATCATCGCATAACATCAGGCAAATTGGCGGCCAAGCGCAAGCCAATTTTTTTTTTTTTTTTTAAACTATTAGAACTTTATAAATCAATAAAATTACAGTAAACTACACTACATAAATTAACATTAGAATATGAAAAAAAAAATTGTCAACTTCTAGATTTGAAGATAACACTAAAATCGTGTTTTAGAAGGCCTGTTTTTGCCGTATTATTCTATCGAGAAAAGTTTCACCAAGTGTGTGTCTAAAATTACATTCAACTTAATTATATCCTCAAGTATTCATAAACAAAACATGCATTTGATACTGTTTGTCATAACCGCGCAAATGGGTGCAACGCAACCCATGTTGACGACATATTATAAACCCTTAAGACAAGATTTTTGAGCAAATAACAGTGAAAATGTAGTTATTTAAATACTTTATTTAAATAACTACATTTCTTACCTAGAAGCCATAGCGAGCCTGATATTCCTCTCTTGCTCCACTAGGTCGTCCAGTCTAAGCCACTGTCTCACTCGCTCCATGTCGACCTCCGCTCGGCGCAGTTTCTCCCACTGGTAGTGCTTGAGGCAGGATTTCTTGGGTGAACGACAAAAGTCTCCGGTCAGTTCAAAAACGTTGCGGACGAGGGGACAGCCGCAGACATCTGTGTCGCTGAACTTGGGGTCTTTGAAGTGCTCTGGACACATTACCTAGTGGAAAATGGATAATATGAAATACATATTTGATCAAACTATACTACATATTTCTATATTTAAGAAAAAAAATAATCGCTGAAGTATATCGGGTACCTGCTACCTGCTTTGATTGTTTGTTTCATCATCATCATAATCAGCCTTTTAACAGTCCACTGCTGGACTTTTAGCCTACCCCCGAAAGGGTGATTGGGTGATATCCACCACGCTGGCCCAGTGCGGATTGGTGGATTTGTTTGTTTGTTTGCATTGAATAGGCTCCAAAACTACTGAACCGATTTTAAACATTCTTTCACTGTTGGGAAGCTACACTATCCCCGAGTGACATAGGCTATATTTAGTAAGGATCCCTATTTTCAAAAAAATAGGGATTCTTACTAAAACTCCAATAATTTAAAAGGTGTAAAAAAAAATGATTTACAGCCGTGCGAAGCCGGGCTGCGTTGATTGCCGGGATTCATAAAAATTAAGTCACAAGAGATCATGAAAGTTATTTATTTACTAATAGGCTTGCGTTTGACCGCCAACTCGCCTGATGTAAAGCGACGATGCGGTCTACGATGGAGCACGCTTGCTTAGAAGAAACCGATTCACTCGTGATTTCAAGACATGCAAGTAGGCATGTTGTGTTCACTAGTATTAGGAATTACACCGTGATTTTTTTGTTGTGTAAGATTTTAGTACAAGATATATATGTGTTTATTCCAAATAGTGAACTAAGTAAACTAAAAAAAAAAAAGACACCCAGATTGTAACTACCGGGAAACAGATTGAGCCATTTCTCACCCTAAGCCGTTTGCAGTAGGTCCCATTCGCCGGGTTGTAGTAGTCACAGAACATGCTCTGTCCGTCCATGCGGGTCCGATGTCGACTCCCGAACGACGCTTGCGCCTCGTACTTCACGAAACATTTCTCCATATGCTTGACTGCGGTCCGAGAGTGGATCTCGTGGCCGCAAGTTATGCAGTACATTGACGTTTCGTCGTCCGCTTCCTGGGAACAAAATGTTTTTTTTTACATCTCGCTGGCTCACTATTACAAGGTTCTATGTTATTTTCTTACACATTATGTAATATCAATTTAAAAATTTTTACTTTCATAAATATTGACTTGGATCTTGTACATAGATCCTTGTAATAGTGAGCCAGCGAACTGGGAAATTGGACAAGTCATCTCTTCTCTATCTCTATCTCTACATAGTATAAATTAAAGTCGCTTTCCGCGTCTGTCTGTCTGTATGTCTGTATGGCCGCTAACTCCTACTAAACCACGCAACGGATTTTGATGTGGTTTTCACCATCAGTTAGATACATTTTCACGGAAGGTTTATATATATAACTAGCGACCCGCCCCGGCTTCGCACGTAAATTACGCCCGTGCGAAGCCGGGCGGGCCGCTAGTATGAGATAAACGACGGTCACGTTTTTGCCTATAAGTTGCAATTGTTATTGTTTAACTTTTTTTTATGTTAGCAAAAATATGTTTTACATAGTGGTCATACAGTACCAAACAGTACATCAGTTGAGATGTTGTGACGATTTAGGACAAAATGTTTTCTGTAATTTTTTTTCGTCTATATACTACCAATTCATATATACAACTACTAGCTGCGCCCCGCGGTTTCACCCCTTAGTGATAAAAATGGTGATGATGATGATGATGCTTGAAGGAGTACACCCCCCCCCCCCTTGGTGATACGTGGTACGTGACTAAAACCCAAAATCACGTCTAGTTTTTAATACCTACAAAGAATGTTAATTTTTCTTAATATTATCTTTAAATACAGGTATACAGTATAATTTAATTTTAATCTGAAATGAAGTTTGATGACAAAATAAATACACGTGATATCTTACTACACCCCCCTCCCCCCCTTGTGATATTTCGTGATTTTTTGAACCCCCCCCCCCCCCTCCCCCTTTCAACGCCAGCCTCCAGCCTCCGTACAAAAAATTTCAAACCCTTTGAAAAGAGTTCACCTTTTCCTCTGTATGCACGATGGTCGCAGTCTTCGCTCTGGCGACGAGCGCGTCGATCTCCGCTTGTTGCGTGTCGAGGTGTCTGAGCGCTGTCTGCGCTTTGGCGATCCCGCTGCGGACCACTTCCAGCGCTTTACGATTCCGCTTCTCCGCTTCGCAGGGAGACACTTCATTCCATTCCTGGATGCGTTGCGGCAGGATCTGTACCAATAAACGCAATAACACAATAAGCATGTGTCCGATTTTTTTATTACCTCATAATAAAGCTGATCATAAATCATCATCATCAGCCAGAAGACGTCCACTGCTGAACATAGGCCTCCCCCTTTAACCTCCACACTGAACGAAATCCTTTTGCATCCACTGGATGCCAGCGACTTTTACTATGTCGTCGGTCCATCTAGTGGGAGGCCTACCTACGCTGTCCCACACTAAAAGTACTATGATTTTTAGTAGTGATTTTCCACGACATTGTTACCACCACTATTATGGCACTTTGATGGCTATTCTTTAAAATAACTAATTAAAACTAATGTATATATATTTGAGCTGTTGGTCTTGAATAAAGATAAAATAAATAAAAAATAACAAACAAATAGAAAACTCTCATTGGTCATATCAATATGACATGCTAGTATGCTAGAACGTTACCAGGGTGAGTCTGTTGGACGCCAGTGCGATGCCACATTTGTCGCTGCAATATTTGCTGCCGTACAAGGCGGCCCGCACACAAAGTGGACCGAGGCAGTGCCGGGGGCTCGTTGTTTGCAGGTGGGCTATTGATTCTTCAAGCTCTGGGATTTCGCGCTCGTGGTGCTTCTTTTTGGTTCTACTGCTGCTGTGAAGATAAAAGTAGGGTTAATTCCATGGTATAATAATATACTGCGCCAGGTATAATACTCCGAGAAATGTGACGTGGGCGTCCCGCAATGATGTCATGATGTCAATTTACAACAGGTTCGAGAGAGATGACGATACACCACGTAACAGCTGATTGGATAAAGTGGCAACTGGACAGTGACGTAATTCTGGGGCGTATTCTGGCAACTGCCAGAGTAGAAGACCTTTTGATCATGGTTAATTCCTAAAAAAGCAGATTTTTTCGAACACAAAGAATTTTAAAATATTAAGAGTCACTTTGCAATCTTATAACCAACTTGCAACCCGCTCCAGCTTCCTTCGCTCGTGTGTAATTTACGTGTGGAGCCGGGGCTGGTCGCTAGTTATATATACATATAAACCTTCCATGAAAAATTATCTAACTGATGGTGAAAACCGCATCAAAATCTGTTGCATGGTTTAGGAGGAGTTAGCAGCCATACAGACAGACAGACGCGGAAAGCGACTTTAATTTATACTATGTAGAGATTCAGTATTGAATACTCTCCCAAAATTCGTCACTTAACCGAGCACCCCATATACGCAAAAGACAAGTTACTAACCTAGACTGTTTAGAGGGTTTGCTCTTGGTTTTGGCACATATCCTCATTTTGCACTTCAGCTTGTTTTGCCTGGCACCTCCATATTTGTAAATCTCTTCACATACCTCGCAACTGTAACAAAATTACATTTAAAAAGTTATTCAATCATAAGTCATCATTGTCAGCCTAGCATGTTCCACCTGCTAAGACACAGGCCTTCTCTCAGAGAGAGAGAGCGAGAGGATGCACCCTATTCCACCATGCTGCCCCAGTGCATGTTGGTGAATGTCATATCTTTGAACTTTTGAGGTTCTTGGACATACCGGATTTCTTCATGATGTTTTCCTTCACCGTTATTGGCGATAGCATCGCAAATAAAAATTCTTCATCATCATCATGAGCCAGAAGACGTCCACTGCTGAACATAGGCCTCCCCCTTTAACCTCCACACTGAACGACATCCTGTCTTTTACATCCACTGCATGCCCGCGACTCTCACAATGTCGTCGGTCCATCTAGTGGGAGGCCTACCTACGCTGCGTCTTCCAGTTTGTGATCTCCACTACAGAACCTTTCTTCCCCATCGGTTATCGGTTCTTCGAGCGATGTGGCCTGCCCATAAATAAAACTGAGAAAAACATTATTATCACTTTGAATACATTAAATACATTTTGCAACTAAGTAGCCAGACATCTGGAACGGGTATGTCCTAAAACTGCAACCTGAACCACCGGAGGATGGGTAGCAACTTCCTATTAGTTAGTATACGGTGAACGTACTGCGATCACCTGCCAAGCGTGGGGATTATAGCAACACCCCTCACTAAGATCAGGTGGCCCTTAGTAGACATGCTACCACTGAGCCATCAAATTGATAAAACAGTTCTTACTGTCCACAATCATGTAACTGCAAACAACCTGTGCAGTCTCCACAGCCATTCTTAGTGCTTGCCCTTTTAGAAGATTTATTCTCAGAGTGGTCTTTCTCTTTTCGTTTCTTCTTTCTGTCATCTCTACCTGCAATCAATAAAAGAACTTTGTTGGAAAAGTATTTACATAGAGTTGATCATTATAAAACAGAAAGAAATTCATTGTACACATCTTTACGAACAAAAAAGGTTCAAAGGTTAAAATAATGATTGATTTAGTTTGTAACACCTTTTTTTTATGTGTGCTGTGCAACCTTAGGAAGGTTGCCAAATTTCATAATTCTAGGTCAACAGGAAGTAGGTTTAGATTCCCTTGAGTCTTTATGATTCCTGTTATCCTTTTGAATTATGGAACCCTAAGAATATACTTATCTTGGACATACCGTTTTCCTCACAATGTTTTCATTCATTCGATGGCATTGAAATTGCACATAATTTATTTAAGTAGGTACTAAATAAGTAAATGGTTTAGGGCCCAGGATTGAACTAGTTACAGTCAGATTGTAAAGCGCACATGCTACAGATCAACCACCATTGCTCTTCTTAAAAATTACTTTTGATAAATGCTAAATACCTATATCTCCTTCATTTTCCCTCTTCTGAGGTCTAAACCTAGTTTTTAAGCTAGGATCTTCTTCTCGGCAGCGGTCACAGAAGTAGTTCTTGATATACTTGGCCTCTCGCTCGGATATGTTGATGCAGTCTCCGTGATACCATTCTTCACATGAATCACATGCTCTGAAAAGTGAAATTATTTAAAACAATTTGTTTTTATCTATAATCTATAATAATATTATAAAGAGGAAAGATTTGATTGTTTGTTTGTTTGCATTGAATAAGCTCCGAAACTACTGAACCTATTTGAAAAATTCTTTCACTGTTGGGAAGCTACACTATCCCCGGGTAACATAGGCTATATTATATTTAAAAAAAAGGTATCCTTACTAAAACTCCAATAATGTAACCCCAGGTGTAAAAAATAAGATTTACAATTTTATTTTAACTTTGCATGTTTGACAGTTCTAAGACAGGACAATGTCTGTCAGGTCAGCTAATTATTCATAAATAGGCTTGTGTTGGACTGCCGTCTTGCCTGATGTTAAGCGATGATGGGGTCTATGATGGAGCGTACCCTATCCAAACACCGAGAACGCTCTGGGAAGCCTGCGCAGGCATAAGCGAGCTGCTGGCTTACCTGGAGGAGACCGGGTGGCTGAACTAACAGCAGCCGGGTGACGCAAATTGGGCCAATGAATGGCCTAGTTGTGGAAAATGCCCGCTACACAAGTAAACGGATTTCCGACAAGGAAGGATTCACGACACTGATTGTATCTATCGAGGGACCCCAACTCTGATACCAGATTCCGCAGTCTAGCGGTTCACACGGCTGCGGTTCACACAGTGAAAATAGAATCAAAGTGCTTTGTTCAATGTTTTGGAATGTATAGAAGTTATTTTTGCCCGCCCTAGACGTCTGCATATCTAGACGCCCTAGACGTCAAAGATGCGGGCAACAGCTAGTAGTGTATCTATTTACTATCGATAAACGATTGATTTTTGATATCGATTAAAATCGATAGCCTCTATACTATCGTAAGTATTGCATTAAATGGAGTGCCTTGGCAGATACTAAGATGTGCCGATTATGATGATAATTAATTAATTATAAGATATGCAACCCCCATCAACAGTATGAAATTAAGATTAGCTGTTAATAGAGATGTTTAAACTGTCATCAGTGGCTTCCCTTTTGTAGGTTCTTACTAGAGGCATAGTATACCAATACCATATCACAGCTACCTCGTAATTCTAAATAATAACATCTGAATTTGGATGATTGTTATAAATAATATAAAAGATCTCACATCATAAAACGGGAACTGTCTGAAGATCGACATATGCAGTAAGCTTGTCCAGCTTGGTTCAATAGTGTTGTGATCTTCGACTGCCTCTCAGGCAGGTCGAACTGCTTAGCAATGTCAGCTTTCTGTAATAATTATAACAAAGTTATTGAGTCTTAATTAATAAGCATATTGTACAGTGAACTTGGGTTATCATCACAAGCACCACTCACGCTTTGCTTGCTTTTCCTGTCGCTCATGACGGCCGAGGCAATGTAGATCTTGGGAATTTATAGATAAATACTGCCACTTAACCTAATCATATTATCAATTCAATCTGATCACTGCAGCTTTGTAGTCAGCAGAATCAGAATAAAATAAAATATTGAACCAAAAACAATAATAAAATCCTTTTCATGACATGATGATGACACACATGGCCATGGCATCAATCAATTTTTTTTTTTTTTATTATAATTCGCCCATCGGGCAGGCTAAAGCCTTTAAGGCCATACCGCCTATTCTTCTGTTTTGTATAGTCTTAATAACGTCAAACAAGTCATAGTCACAGTCAGAGTCAAGCTAAGTAAGTCACGGTCAAGTCAAACTCATGCCTCTGTAAAGTGGTGGGAACTTTACAAGAGGCTCTTATGGAGTTTTGGAAACAACACGAAAAGACACGTTTTACCTCTATATATCACTTGCCCACACTCGAGCACGTTTACGAGCGCTTAATGAATAATAATCACATCACATTAACACTTGAAAAGACACTAGTTTAGGAAAATAATCCAACGAGCCGACATGTTCTTTTCCACGTTGGCGCCAAAACTCTGGCATCAATTATCAATCTATGGCTTTTTTTTTGTTAAAGTTTTCATGACCGTGGATTCAATTTCCTTTAGTCGTAATATTAAACATGTTTACATAGTATTCATAGCGTCAAACAAGTCATAGTCACAGTCAGAGTCAAGCAAAGTAAGTCATGGTCAAGTCAAACTCATGCCCCTGTAAAGTGGTGGAGACTATACAAGAGGGTCCTATGGAGTGTTGGAAACAACACGAAAGAGTCATATTTCAAATCACAGCATAACTTGAAATGGCAAACCGCTTTAAACTGCACGGTAGGCAAAAAAAACTGACAGTAACAGTCGATGATGTTCGGGTTACCATGGTGACGAAAATTGTTTACTCGATATTTTGATTTGACTTTACAGGTTAGAATATTTGACTTAACGTAGTATTGAATTCTCTTAATTCACTTGCTTTTCCGAACAATTCTAAGAAATGGAAGAGCTCGATACTCCTCAAATAATTACCCACATCGAGACTAATCTCAACCACTCTTTGTTTGACTGCAAATGGATACCATGTTCCGCGAAGTTTGTTGTAATCGGCTCCATGCCAAAAGGCACTGGTACTATAGAAGTGTACGAGATCACATCTGGAGAAATTAAAAAGGTGCATGACATAGAACGGCCAAATTCGTACAAGTGCGCTACTTTTGGAGCCAGCAATGAGGTGGAACGGAGACTTGCCATAGGTGACTTCAAAGGGACTTTGGAAATATGGTTTGTCTTTTATCTAACTTCTATCAACAAATTACTTACCTACTATTAACATAATATTATGAAATTCTTCGACCAAAATAAAATGAATGGACGGGCCATATCCATTGAACTTGCTCAGTAAAAACGAGTCAAAACTGTCGGACATAAATACTTCAACACCTAACTATAAACATGTACAGTAGATTTGTTACAATAATAGATAGCGGTTTTTTGTTGGGTATTTACACTTCGGGAAAGCACCCAAAGGCATAATTTTGACAGATGTTTCGTTATCATGTAACAATAGACTCGTGTTGCTCTTCATACGGCTAGAGACCGACTGAAATGAAATGAGAGCCGGCACTCATTTTGTGATCTTCAAATATGCTGTTCTTCTGGGCCCGTCCATTCATTTTATTTTCGTCGAAGATGAAATTCAGGACTTCGTAAATACCTACTGTTCCTATAATTTATATATTGTACATACTAATCTTCTTCTTATAATATAAAAGGCGATGTGTGTAGTATGTACAGTAGGTGCCACCAGAGATGAGACACACCAAAGACCAGAGTACCTGTGCCAGGCTCTCCACCATTGACATTCGTCACGTCTCATCATTTGTGGCACTTACTGTACCTATGTTCCCTATGGACTCCAAAACAGCTGGACCGATTTTGACGGGAAATCATAGATAAAAACACCCTCGATCAAGTCACCAAAACAAAAAACTTAACAAAATCGATTCAGCCGTTTGGGAGCTCTGATGCCACAGACAGATACCTATACACATTAATTTTATAACACCTCTATTTTTGCGTTGGGGCTTTAAAATATACACTTCTGTATTTCTGTTTCTGTAAATTAGGCTTGACAGTTTTTAACTTTTCTATTCAGGGATTTGGAAAAGAGTTGCCAAGTCTACATAACAAAAGAGCACACTGATATCATCAACACCATAGATGGAATGGGTGGTAGTACAGTGAACTGTGGAGCCCCCGAAATTGTTACCGGAAGTAGAGATGGTAGGTACCCTTTTTTTAATCTTTCCTGGGTAAGGATTTTGGCGTCGCACTTGTGCATTTGCCAGTGTCCAGTATTAAAATATTAATAAGTTTCAGTAAATATCGTCAAACAAGTCATACTCAGAGTCAAGTAAAGTAAGTCAAGCCCTAGTAAAGAGGAGGCTTTACAAGAGGCTTCTATGAGTTTTTTGAAAACACAGAGACATGTTGCTGGATATCACGTACCCACACTCAATCATGTTCACGAAGACTTATTAAATAATAATCCATAGTGTCAAAACACAAAAAAAATACACAAGTTTAGGAATATAATACAATGAGGCGACGTTTTTTTCACATTGGCGCTAAAAATCCATATTACCCTTTACTTGCTATTAAAATATCGGAAGCTTTAAAGATCATACAATAGGCTAAACATAACATTTAATCTAAAATTATTGTTTGTATAGCAACCGTGCATACATACCTTACCTTTACTTTACCAAGGAAGATAACCCTATGGATCCTTGCCTTTACCAACGAACCCACAGACACTATACCAGTTGCAACTCTACCTGTCAATTCACTTTAAAAGGTGTCTCCATACTTACAAAATCTTTACATTCTTTCAGGAACTGTAAAAATATGGGATCCCCGTCAAAGAGGGAAACCAGTAGCCAACATGCAGCCAGTGAAAGGAGAGGCGAAGAGAGACTGCTGGGCTGTAGCGTTCGGAAACTCGTTCAACGATTCAGAGAGGATTGTAGCTGCTGGATATGATAATGGAGACTTAAAGATGTTTGACCTCAGAACTATGTCGCTGAGATGGGAGTGCAATTTGAAAAATGGGGTATACTAGCACTGCATAGTCCAGTAATACTACTGCATAGTTCAGCTTCCGCATTTCCCAATATACAAAATTACACAGAACGATGGTTCTAAGGGGAAAGATTATAGTAAAAAACTTTTATGGGAAAACCCTTCAAAAACTGCCCTGTCTGCTTTAGTTTGGTGATGTTTACTACTTCCTTGCCAAGTTTGCTCAATATCGGTCAAACCGTTTAGCAATGAGATGGTAACATGATAGATAGAAAGATATCTTTCATTTATAATGCTGGTGGGATTTAAAATATTTCTACTATAGTTGCTCTGTTTTATTTTTACAGGTTTGCTGTGTCGAGTTTGACCGTAGAGACATTCCAATGAATAAACTAGTCGCCACTACTCTGGAAGGGAAGTTCCACATGTTTGATGTGAGAACACAGAATCCCAGCAAAGGGTTTGCACAGGTAAGTCAAAAAAAACACTACTTTAATGATAATTTTGGATAAAAGTACTGTACCTAATAAAGTAAAATTTGGTTAAAAGTTTGCTAGCTATATTAGTGTGACAGGATGTCTAAAAAAAAACTGCCCAGCCTCACACCCAGAAACTCCCGGTTACGCCCGTGTACGTTGGTAATTTCCGGACACTTCGTGAATTTTGTACTGGATCCGATAAGTGCTCTTCAGTTAGGTTTTTGTACTAGTTAATAAAAAACGTACCTTATATAATTATAGTACGGTATGACTGACTAGGATATTGTTACGATGTACGTAATTATATGAAAAAATAAATAGTGTTTGAAATCTCCTGTTAGTATTTACTAACAAAATCAGTGAAATAAAATTATTATGATTGCCTCAATTTCATTCTGTTTAATATACTTTTCAGGTGTTAGACAACAACTCAAGAAGCGGGACAATCTGGGTGGCGCGGCATTTACCTCAGAACAGAGATTTGTTTGTAACTTGTGCTGGCAATGGACAAGTTACACTCTGGAAGTAGTAAGTTGACATTATGTATTGTTGTGTTATATATTTTAGTCGAGGGTTTTATCACCTGAAGCCTACAACTTCTTGCAGAATTCTTATGCCAATCTCGATCATTCCCGTTTTCCCCCACCCGCTTGTCCAGGAGTGCACAGGGGCCTTACGCCCAACTCGTAGCAAGGTCCCAAACTAACGTTAAAAACGCGCAGTTCGTAAAATCACGCGAACGTGAACCTTAACGCGCGCAGATACGGTTTGCGGTCGCGCAACAAAATGTTCCTAATCGTGTTTCGGTCTTTGGGGTTTCCTAGATAAAACATTCAATTTTGATACGACACCATTTTTACGAAGTAGACACACATGACCAACATTTCTAAAAGACTGAAAAGAGGGCTTTGAGGAATTGAGTGGACACACTTTTACATTAATAGGCATGATCACTAATATTTTTTATTACCTCATAAAAAAGCTGATCATAAATAGAGCACATCAACGAAAACAAGATACTTTAAATTAAATTACTTAAAAAATAAATAAGATATAAGCATTTTAATTTCATACTAGACAGAGAGCGCACTATACTGAGCCGTGACGTCACGCCTCAGGTGCACCATACAAATGCTATACTAACACACGCTTTGCGAGAAAGGTACAGAGCATCCCATCCATCTCCATCCCCACCTAAAACTTTAAGATAAAGATAAAGATTATTTATTTGCACAAAACACGAGTAAATCATACACACATTTAAAAACGCATGCACAATAGGTGGGTTAAAATATTAGTCACTCATATCTCAGAGATATATCAGCCAATTTCATTTATTTTTCAATATCTGTAATGTATATAATTATTTTCATCGCTAAGCCGGTTATTTGTAATAAATTAAAAATTAGGACACATGCCTATTGTAATATTATTCTGATAAATTAATGTTTAAATTTTCCAGTGAATATCCGGACCAAAGATTCCGCACGGACGCCGAAGGAGTAGCTATAGGCGTGGCGGGGAAACTCAAACGCCTCCAGCGCATGGTGATCAGCTCTCAACCGATAAACGCTCTGGACTGGAACCGGGACCACACGGGACTCGCTGTCGCCACCGCTTACGACCAGAGCATCAGAGTTATTGTCACTACTAAACTGAATTTGCAATAAAATATTTTCGTTTATTCCTATTCTGTCCGACTAGTAGTTCGATGATCGAACTGTTTGGACAAAAATATTCCAAAATATTATTGAAACTATAGTCGGAATCTTACGTGAGTAATTCCCGTGTAATATAAATAAAAAATATTCCAATTTGTTAGAATGGCTAGTCGAACAATTTAGACACGCAAATTTTATTCCAGATAGAACTACTGGTAGTAAGGTACAATGTTAACAAATTAGGTGGGGGACAAAAGGAAATTGAACATTGGTATCGATTCTGATGCACTCTAAACTAAGTTTGACAGCTCTAAAATTGTTGCCATCCTTCTCTCACATATTAAAATGAAAAGAATGGCAGATAATTTGTCCTGTCAGATTAGTTTACTTTAGTGAGTGGTATGACAGAATCGACGCCATTAACTTAATTTCCTGATGTTAAGTCGTGTAAAATAGGGCTTATTGGTATATTTTCCTGCCAAAGCAGTGTTTAATGTCGCTAGATATTTGTTTTACCTTTCTATCTAAGCAGATGTACATATAGTTGATGTGATATCTGGTCAATAAATTAGTTTTATGTTTACCAGTGTTTAATTTCAAAAATAAAACGACCCATCAATTTTCTAACTCAAAAGAGCGATTTATTAATAACCTAGCTCTTAGGATTTATAAATTAAATTAAGGCTAGCATTCAGTTCTTATTACCACTAATTGTTAGAACAAAACTGCAATCCACACTAAAGTTATGTTTTTGGGGTTTGTAGAGTCCAATCAGTACAGTTACATGCATTTTTGTCGTAATAATACATAACTTTAGTACGATTTACACATTTATCAGGCTACAGACTACAAGATAAAACTTTGGACATTAAAAACTGAATTCTGTATAGAGCGCATAAGAATTGAAATTCTATTGCCCGAAGTTTTGCCTCAGAGGCCCAGCATTTGGAAGTCGGCACACCGAAAATATTAATTATGATTCAACTTGTACATTGATTTCAAATGACATGTCTTCGGTGATCGACTCCATTTAGGCGCTATTTAAGCGTTACTACACTCTCCAATCCAACTTCCTAAAGAAATAACACGGTTTAGAATATTCAATGCAAAGAGATGCAACTCAAATCTTAACCGAAAATATGACAGCTAAACAATAGCATGGTCCAATTTTAGTCGATATTCGGGCATCTACAAAATGAGCACGAGAAAACTCAATATTATAGTGCTAATATAAATCTACTTTTGTTTCAACCACCTACTTCACTTAAAGGGCGCCAACAGCGCGAATGATAACCAACACGACACGATGAAAATGTCTTTGATTCGTGCTGTTTTTCATTAGCGCTGCTCGCACGATTCCAAACGCGCCCTAAATAAGCATTTACCGAAAATCTTACCCTAAAACGAGTTGTTATAGTCTGTCCATTAATCGCTTTTTGACAGCTCATACAAAGTTGACAACATAACTTTGTATAACGTCTAGTAAATTATCTCCCATACAAATAAATGTTTGCTAGCATTACCTCTTTACAACGTTAAGTCAATTTGAAAGCAAAAAGAAGTTCACGTAACCTTGTTTAGAAGTAATGCTAGATCAACATTAATTTGTATGGGATATAATTTGCTAGAAGCTTTACAAAGTTGTGTCGTCAACTTTGTGTAAGCTGGCAAAAAGCAATTAACATAATGGACAGATTAGATGTGCAATCACTTCCTTACAGTAATATGATCAAATTCTGTATTGGTGATTGCACAAGTGTGGTAATTTTTTTCTCAATTTGTCATATCCAACGTGTAATCACTAACTAGTGAGTTCGAATTGTACAAAAACTATTTTTTCATACACCATAAGCTACGCAACTACTTCCTATAAAACTTATTGTATTTTTACAAACACAGAACTTATTCCTACGATGATTTGATGTCTAAGATGATGCCAGACAAGTGAGATCGAGCAACGATTTCATTCAACAATCTAAACTACATGTCACTTTAAAATGTAATTATTTAATTAACTTCCATAATTACGATGCATTCATCCAAAGAAGCGATGTGCAAACGAAATTAAGACTTAAGTTTAAAGACTTCACGATATTGTTTGATTGAGTCATAATTGCTTAGGTTAATATTTCACTTTCTCTTACAATACAGCTCACCTTAAAATTAGTACATTCAACCGCAAACTACTTAAAAAAAAGTAAATAGTTGAACATAAATTACACTTATTAGGTACATACATATCAAAAGGAAAATGCTACATCTTAACTTTTGTTTCCCATTACTTTATACAATCATCAAGATTAATCCTAAAGTGAAGATATAAATTAATTATTTCATAGCATGGGTAATGTTAACTAAGAATTATTCTAAGTTAACATGGGAAATGTTACGTTAAAACTATTCTGAGTTAACATTGCCCATATTTATATGTTCCAATTTTTTTTATAGTTGATACATTAATGTTAATATAAGTATAAGCCACCATTTTTTTATATTAAAGTGGCATTTCATGTTGTTCTAGAATGTATGTATTATTGTATGACCGTCTGTCCAATTTTATTTATCTTCACTTATAAACCAGCACACATACACATGTATTCATTCCATTTCAGCCAAAATCATATGACATAACAGAGCACTCAAGACTTTAAATAAAAATTCAACATAAATTACTTAGTCAAACATACATCGAATATTTACATATCATTCCCTTACCACTAATTATGTACGGTACTACACTATCGTAAAACGTAATAAATTAACACAAAAATCACAATAATCTAATGCATCAATGGTTAGAACATTTTTCATGAATTCATTAGTGCAATACAAAAGAGTATCAATACTCCACCTGCCGTCACCACGCCAATTATGAAGAACCATTGAAATTTCTATTGAACAGTGTTTGACCAAGCAGTTTAATGTGGCATTTACAGACCAACCAACTTATCTGGGCAGTTGGTCAAACTATAGTACTAAAATTTCACTCGGGATAGCTGTCAGATTTGTTAAGAAAATTCGATGGTGGCCCTTCCATACAACTGCACAGATGATTTAGTCGCACTGTACGATAGTGGCATCCTCATTTCTTACTCTTCTTTATCGCAATGTACTCACTTATACAAAAACACTAGAAAAGCTAATTTATGCTATAATGGTTTTAGTTAACCTTATTTTTTTTAAAGACATCAAATTTGCATGTGCTGTCGAAAAGCGATTAAAATAATGGACAGACTATGTTTTTTTTTTAAGGAGAACAGATTATCTTATCGAGCATTTATGCATAAGGTTATATCATAGTGTAATACCGCAGAGCTATAGAGCGTAGGTGGATCATAATATATTTACGATTATCATGTGTTATAAAAGTACGACGTATCACTATATTTCTAGTTTTCGAGGCAATACATATTTAAAACGTTCCAGTTAATCCCGTAATCACAACAATCATTTATAAATCAACAAAGCTTATTTCTTTGTATATGCGTCTCGACTTTAACAAAATAAATATTCTTATTTACTTGAACATTTTATAATATTATTTTTAAACGTACAGTAAACACACTTTTAATATTAACATAAACGCGTTGTTATAAGTTTCTCAATAAATAATTTTCATCTTGATTAACTATTTTGTTTATTGAATGTGTATATAAGAAATAAAAATGACCCGAACCACAGTGTCTCAATTTAAATTTTTGGTGAATATGTCTACATACTTATCAATGCTTTACACTATTTCCTTACATATTTACGAGACAAAATAAGGAGCTATAGATATATAGATCTCTAAGAAACATTTGTTTTCGATTACCTTTGTCGTTTTTGAAATTGTATGCACGGATCCTACATTTTCTTAAAAAACACAACTTCTTAAATACTGTAACTAAAAGATCATTGTTCATTATACCCAGTTAACAACAACCTTGCTATAAGCAAACATTGAAATATGAACCATACACAACAAAATTTCAAGTCAAAAACATTCAGATCTACGTGTTGCCAACGCTTATATGCGTTGGAACTCGGTCGTTACTTAAAATTCTGATATGCGTGACTTGATATAGGACCCATATTTCAGTGCTTTGCTTTTATCCAAAAGCACGAAGTTCAACGTCTATGCAATTGATTGAAAATATGTCTCTGAAATATCCACCGTATTCACCTGAGAATAAAATTGTTAATACGAGACGCGGACAATGCGGACATGGCACTTGGGACAATAAGATCATACCTACATACCCACTCTTCATATGAATATCGACCTTATTTTAAAGCAAATGAGGTTTCTAAAAGGGTGGGCTTTTTTTATTGAAGTTCAGTTTTTTTTTTTTTCATTTCTGTTCAACGTGATCTTTTAATCTATCGCATTGAGATTAAACTTCAGGATAGCCAAAATTTTTCTTTTACATCGATAAATGTTACTTCTGACCTCTCGATTTCTTCGTCACAACTTTTCCGTTACCATTACTTTTTACCAAACTTTACTTTCGGAAAACTAGTTCTGGCAACACTGTTTCGAAGTAAAGGATGGTGTTGAATGAGTGTCATCGAAATGAGCGATAACCTAAAGTGTCGACAAGATGTGTAAGCAGTGAGATTCGGTGCATACTGTTTCGCTGTGATAGTGGCAGTCATGGGACGCCCTCAAGTAGCTGAGGGCTGGCATCACTACCGGCGTGGGCGGGCTGAGACACTGCGGGGCTGCCTCCGTGTGCGCATCAGGTACTGCAATGGACCTAGAAATTAATGTTTTAGATTTCAAACATCATTGATGAAATGTCCCATAGACTACGTGGGCTTGGACAAAATATTATCTAGGCGTTTAACAGGCGGACTTATCGCTAAAAGCGATCTCTTCCAGGCAACCTCTTAGGCAGGCAGGCTCTTAGGGTAAGCGTCGACGCAGGAAAATCGTCTCATGATTGTTTTATGCACGCTATGTTCTATGATGAGTATAACGGACCCCTTTTCTGCTTAGTACACCGTTTCCACGTAACCTTGTATTGCGCAGACAGATGAGAGAGCACTTTACAAAAGATAAATAAGCAAGATAAGTCCATAGTCCTTTGAAGTGCATTGACTTAGAGGATAAGATAAATGATAACCCACATGTAGTAGTAAACAATAATACTCCTTATCAGATTGGACAATCGCTACATGTAATTTGATACAATACATATTTGATAAGTAAACAGAAAAGACAAGCATTAATCTGTCCTCAATTTTACTAGAAACATTGCCCTTTTGATACAATACATATTTGATTAGTAGGTAGGTAGACTGAAGAGAAACTTTAATCTATCCACAATTTGACTAGAAACATTGCCCTTTTGATACAATACATATTTGATTAGTAGGTAGGTAGACTGAAGAGAAACTTTAATCTATCCACAATTTTACTAGAAACATTGCCCTTTTGATACAATACATATTTGATTAGTAGGTAGGTAGACTGAAGAGAAGCTTTAATCTACCCACAATTTCACTAGAAACATTGCCCTTTTGATACAATACATATTTGATTAGTAGGTAGGTAGACTGAAGAGAAACTTTAATCTATCCACAATTTCACTAGAAACATTGCCCTTTTGATACAATACATATTTGATTAGTAGGTAGGCAGACTGCAGAGAGACTTTAATCTATCCACAATTTGACTAGAAACATTGCCCTTTTGATACAATACATATTTGATTAGTAGGTAGGTAGACTGCAGAAAAACTTTAATCTATCCACAATTTGATTAGAAACATTGCCCTTTTGATACAATACATATTTGATTAGTAGGTAGGTAGACTGAAGAGAAACTTTAATCTACCCACAATTTCACTAGAAACATTGCCATTTTGATGCAATACATATTTGATTAGTATGTGGGAGAAATATTAAATCTGTCATTAAAGCGTCCACCGCCATTTATCACGCCATTTTTCGCATGTATTATCGTCCACCGCCATAGAAGCTCGGCTGGTTTGGTTAGAAGCTTGGCTGGTTTGGTAAGGAGCTCGGCTGGTTTGGTTAGAAGCTCGGCTGGTTTGATTAGAAGCTCGGCTGGTTTGGTGAGAATTTCGGCTGGTTTGGTAAGGAGCTTGGCTGGTTTGATTAGAAGCTCGGCTGGTTTGGTTAGAAGCTCGGCTGGTTTGGTTAGAAGTTCGGCTGGTTTGGTTAATCTTAGGTAAGTCTTATTACGCTTGACTTAGAATTAGAAGCCTATTCCCACCAGTGGAATATGGGGTTAGGGATGAGCTAGTTACCTTAGCGTGTTGTGTGAGATTCAGTCGAGGTTGTCTTGGAAGATGAGGCGCACGTAGCCGGGCGTGCCTTGCAGCGGCGCCGCGCAGAATGGGCATATCGCGTGGAAACCGTTCGTACCGTGCGGGATGTCCACACCTGCCCAGTACCTACAACAAAGAACATTATAGCATTTCGGAGACTGTGCTTTGGATCTGCAAGATCTAATTTTCTCCTGCCCATTTTTCTATCAAACAGCCAGAGCGGGCACGAAAAGACGACAGCGTTTTATGATTGATATTCCAAAAACCCGTGCGAAGTGCTTTGTCCCCACTTTTAATGTGCGAACCGGTAGACTGTGGAATGCGCTGCTTGAATGGGTGTTTTCCGATAGTTACAATTTGGGTGTCTTTAAGGCGCGAGTGAATCGGTTTCTTCTACGCAAGCGTGCTCCATCGTAGACCGCATCATCGCTTAAGCTGCCTGATGGTAAAAAAATAAACAGTGTTGCTTACAACTCAAATTTTATTTTTTATTACTTCCGCGAACCACACTCTACTAGACGCAAAGCGAGCGAGACCCCAACGAAAGCATCCACTACATTCTTGCTCACAGCCTGTCTTGGGGTGTCTTCACAAAAGAATATAATCGGGATCGTCAGATTTGGCAATAATTTTTTTATTATACATTTTAATGCTCTTTGGCAAACCCCAAGTTTGAACTTCTGAGAATCGGTCAATGACCAAGTCTGTGCATTTTTATATACAGGGTGTAAGGGAAACACTCTCGAAGCCAAAAGAAGATAATTGTACTCATCATTATGAACCACTTTTAGTATGGGACCAACCCCGAAATCGCGAAAAAAAATCAGCTGTTCCATACATTTTGTCGAGGGTCAATGACCGTTTTCTATAGAACAAGCTGATATTTTTTCCGCGATTTCAGGGCTGGTCCCATAGTAAAAGTTGTTCATAATGATGAGTACAATTACCTTCTTTTGGCTTCGAGAGTGTTCCCCTTACACTATGTATATACATATATAGATATACTCACTTGACTGTGAGCTCGGAGGCCATGTGCCCGCACGGGTTGAACGCATACGTGGGCGGGCCCGAGTCCACGTAGAAGGCTGGCTCGATGCCCATACAGACGCGCACCACGGGGCCCGCCGTCAGGCACATGGGGCAGCGCCGCACGCCCACCTCACCCACCTCCGCGCCCCACGAGTGCTCGCCTGCACATACAACAACAATCATTAGCAAAATCTGCATCGCGGCACGAACTTGGAGCCGAATGGTACAGGGGCCTTACGCCTAGCTGTTTTAAGGCGAAATGCTAGAGGACGTACATTTGTTCGAAGGTAATGCTTGCATACTCAGCGTGCGCGCTTTCAAATTTTTTAATATAATTTATTTATTTATTTTCTACAAATAATCTTATGCTTTTACAAAAAACTGCGATCACTAAAGTATTTGAATAATTGTTAGGATTCACACATATTTTTTTAACAAAAATATCTTTTATAGAATCTGAATGAAGTTGATTAAATGCATCGAAGGGAACGTAAGAACGGGTGTTTTTTAGGAAAGTTTACGATTCTTTTCTATCGAGCTAAATTTCTTTAATCGTGTATCGGTGAACACATCCGAATAAAATATTTCAAGAACATTTATTACACATAAAGAAATAATGTCAATTAATCGATTTCAAAGGTCTACTTTGGAATATTCGTGAGGACGAATCGTCAAATTTGAAGCATATTTCGTCTTAAGCAATTTAGTTTAGGTGATGAAAAAAGTTGCGCGACCGCATACCGTATCTGGGCCCGTCAAGGTTCATTTTCGCGTGATTTTCCGAACTGCACTATTTTAACGTTAGTTTGAGATCGCGTTAGGAGTTAGGCGTCAGGTGTCTGGACCGAGGGTATAGCATGGGAGTTCTATAAAGCTGCGATAATGAATGTAGCATAAGCATAAGCAGTCTTTTCATGGTCCACTGCTGGACTTAAGCCTACCCCTGAAAGGGTGATTGGGGCACATTCACCACGCTAGCCCAGTTGCGGGTTGGTAGATTCACATACGCCATTGAATTCCTTCTCAGAGCGTATGCAGGTTTCCTCACCATGTTTTCCTTCACCGAAAAGCCAGTGGTATGAAAATGCGTACATAAACTCCAAAGAGCTCATTGGTACGGGCCCGGGATTTGGACCCGCGACCCTACGCTTTCAAGGCTAGCGGTCTCCCAAATAGGCTACCACGGCGAATAATGAATGTAAATACACCTGTTATTCTACAATGCTAAATAAACCTTAAAGTGGAACTGTCACTATCCCTGTAATTACGACAAAAAATTTCAGACATTAGACATAATGAATGGATCAGCCTATTTACTTCCGCGATGTACGATAATCTTCTTTCGACTTAGAACTTACGACTTTCGACATCGTTTTATGGTTGATATTCCAAAAACCCGTACGAAGCGCTTTGATTCCACATTTATTGTGCGAACTGCTAGTCTGTGGAATTCGCTACCTGAATGGGTATTCCCCGTCAGTTACAATCTGGGTGTCTTCAAGTCGAGAGTGAATCGGTTTCTTCTAGGCAAGCGTGCTCCATCGTAGACCGCATCGTCGCTTAACATCAGGCGAGATGGCGGCCAAGCGCAAGCCTATCTACCAAAAAAAACTTAGAATACCTTTTCCGACTAACAAGTTCCTAGTTTTTACAGACTGTCTCGTGACGTATTTCTCGAAACCGCAATGACTTTCCCCAAAAAGTATTTAAAGATGCACTAGACGTACCTTGCACGTGTCCACAGTTGAGGTACACGTAAGGCTGGTTGAGATCCTGGTGTTGCGTGGAGAGCTTGCGCGGGATCACCAGCGTGTTGAGCCCGACGGGACACTGCGGCCGGCCTGCGTTCAGTTCGTCCACTAACGCTTCTAAGTCGCGCTTCGTCTGTAAATGACAAAAAATACTCATAAATAAGTTGATCTAATAAAGTGGATTGTGTGGTAGAAAAATGGCAGGCGAGTCAAAATGAGACTTGATCACGTCAGTTAAATGACAGAGCTGAGGGCACAAGTTAAACGGCCATATACAGGCCCAGGCGTATATAGTTGGACCAAGCTCTAAAAGGCTGGTCTGCAACAGCGCTAGTCTGCCATAGAGTCTGTAGTGAATCATATACATCATGGGCACAAGTGTAGACAGAAACAGAGATCGTCGTAGAAGAAACTAATTCTGTCCTTACTTTAGGTGGTTACGACTATTTGCGGGATCTGATTTTTCATGGATAGAAATTCATGTAAATTGCCATTCCTCTAAGTTCCTCTAAGTATAAATATAATTTAAACTTTTAATTGTGTATCGATTTAATAATTTAAATAGATAAACATGATCAAGATTTTTTTTCTCTTTGAAAACTATAAGAACTCTTATCAAAAATTAGATTCATAATAAGAGTTGTGCGGTATGGTAGCGCCTAGCTATTAAAATAGTTACGAAGTCTCTTTCTTCTTATATTCGCTTTATTCTTCGATTATTTTAGATTTGACCGCGATTGAAGCGGTATAAACTTTTAGGATGCTTTTCTACCAGAGATGTGCGAGTGTGTGTAGCTAAGCGGTGTCTGAGGAAAAAATCAACCAATAGGAGAAGAGGCGAGACGGAATGAAGCGATCCTATTAGATGTTTTTTTTTCCTTTCGCACTGATCTTCTTCGGACATCTCTGGTAGATACGCAGCCATAATGAAGTGTAATTCAACTCACCGGTGAATTTTTAAGTCCCTCAGCGCTCCTCCATAATAGCGTCGCTCCGCATAAGTCTATCATTGTGCCGTCTCTCAAAACGTTTGTCTCTTCTTGGCAGGGTAAGCCCTGAAAAATAAAATGTACAGTACGTAAGACACAACTTTCAAAGATTTACATGGCAAGTGTGCTCCATTTTAGACCACATCGTCACTTTGAGTGAGACGGGTTATTTTGTGTATTTTTTAAGTTTTTAAGTCTAAAACAATCAAACCCATAAACAGTGTCCCGAGTTTGCTAACTGTATTATAAATTTAAATACATTTTAGTAATATTAATAAACATAGATCAGCTTCCAACAAATTTAGACTAAATATGTAATCAACAGTTAGTATGGTTTTAATAAAAAAATTGTGCGGACATTTTCAAACGCTAACCCGATATCCATCTTTTAAGTACGTCTAACTCATGTTTTTTTTTTGTTAAGAACAAATTAACCCGAAAACAGTGTCCCGAGTTTACTACCTGTATTATAAATTTTAATACATTTTAGTAATACTGATAAATATACTTCAGCTTCCAACAAATGTAGACTAAATATGTATCTCACCAGTTAGTATGGTATTAGTAAATTTTTTGTTTGGACAGTTTTAAACGCTGACCCCATATCCATCCTTTAAGAATGTCTTTGAATTTTTCTTCGGTAGGTTTTCAAGGTTCTTATACATATACAGGTTTTTTCACGTTGTTTTCTTTCACCGTTTTAGAGCGATGGCATAGAAACTGCACATAATTTATTTAAGTACTAATAAGTAATTGGTGCACCAATTACTTATTAGTATGTACTTAAATAAGTGCATGGCCGAGGATCGAACTGGGTGCCGTCGGATTGTAAAACGCAAATAGCACTCGTAATAACGTACCTAACGGAAAAGTAGCTAAATCCCCATATGGAAAGATATCCCGAGATATAAAGTTATAAATTCTTGCAGAAAGTTATACAGATAGCATAAAAATTATTTGTGAGCTAGTCTAATAGCTGTATCCGCTTCATTATTAAAGTTTATTACATACTATAAACTTCGTATAGTGGGTTGTTAGCAAACCTAGTCAGTATACAGTAATGCTTGAATATAGGTATATATACTGGTGCTGGGTCCACAGTACATATCATTATAAACAACATTTTATATTGTAAATCCCACTTGTAAGCGCGTGCGATATGTCACAACAGGAATTGCTTGCTCATCGTACCCCAAGACTCAGGCTGAGCCGAGTTTGGGGCCCACAGACAATTCTCTGCAGTGCTAATTTTTTTGCTTAATAAATGTTTTTTAACTTTTACTATGGGAGCAACTCTGAAATCGCGAAAAGAAAACTTCCATAAAAACAGTCATTGTCACTCGATAAAATGTATGTTGAACAGCTGATATTTTTTTCGCGATCTCATAGGGTTGTATGGTTGGTAGGGTTAAGCCGAAAAGAGTAATAATGATCTCCTTTCGGCTTAGTACCACCGTTTTGTGTAACCCTGTATAATATTAAGACACATTGCGACGTGCCGTCATATGATTCTGTGGAATTAAGACGGTATACCATCACTACATGTTGAATCAATGCAGGTTCGGACTATGCGGATTACCTACTTTATCTTGGCGATATTTCTTGTCCCGTTAAGAAAGGAGGACAGGGTCGTTCTTTGTTTTTACATGCACTCTGGACTGTGCAGCTGTGACGCAGCACAAATAATGGAAGACCTGTTATCCTGCCCTCAGTGACCTGATAGCTGCTCACTGAGTTATCTGATAAGTAGCTGTCTTCGACTACTGAGTGCCTACTGCAAGTTTTCCAATTGTGTTTACTTACTCGACAAATTTATATGAAATAAGAACCTACGATTTGTATGTTTTAAGCAATCCAGTTTGGGTGATGAAAAAAGTTGCGCGACCGCAAACCGCATCTGGGCGCGTTAAGGTTCACGTTCGCGTGATTTTCCCAACTGTGCTGTTTTAACGATAGTTTGAGACCGCGTAATGAGTTGGCAGTAAGGCCCCAGTTCTATCTAGCGCCATTGAAATGGAACTGCTCTTACTTCATACAAATCATAGATAACGTTACCGCGATCGAATAGGTAAACGCAATTGGAAAAACTCCTACTAGGCACTCTGGTACTCCCAGGGTACGCCACTCGAACTCGATTTTTGGGTTTTCGCCGCTGACTTGGGTGTATCGCAGGGCGTTCACACGACGTTTGTCGATTCGTGGTCCGTGTTCTATTAGAGAACAGGGTGGACTCCTTTTTTTTTTTTTTGTTTTGTTTTGTATAGGATAGGTTTGGAAAGGAATATCTCTTCTAATGGAAAGCGATTTTGTGGCCGAAGGTGGAACCTAGAACGTAGACCTATATAAGGTACTTATTCACTCTGGCCAAAGTGAATATGTACCTTCTAAGTTCTAAGGTAAGGTACTCCAGGGTTTATCTGAAAACCGGCGCTGATAGTCCTTGACTTTAAGCACTAATGCCGAGACGAACCCATTCGGACACTAATTTATCCTTTAGAGAAACCCTTTTTTGAGAAGTCCTTTTTTCCTTTAGAGTTTTTTGAAGATGTCAAATAAAAATTATTTCCTTTTATTTAATATAGTAGATAGGCTTGCGCTTGGCCGACATCTCGCCTGATGTTAAGCGACGATGCGGTCTACGATGGAGCACGCTTGCCTAGAAGAAACCGATTCACTCTCGACTTGAAGACACCCAGATTGTAACTAACAGGGAAAACCCATTCAGGCAGCGAATTCCACAGACTAGCAGTTCACACAATAAATGTGGAATCATAGCGCTTCGTGCGGGTTCTCGAAATATCAACAATAAAACGATGTCGATTTTTTGTGCCCAACCCTGGCGGTCCGATAGAAAAAAAGGCAGGAAGGAATTAAATCATGCAGATCTGATGCACACTCTCCGAAATGTATCCGATAAAAAAACCGATAGTTTAGCAACTTTACGCCGATGCTCGAGACTAAGAAGCTTAGTCTGAACCAGGGATTCATTGCTGATGTGTCGCTTGGCACGTTTCTTACTGTAATCTTTCTTTCTTAGGTTATATAATTTTCAGGAAACAAGGACGGTGGCAAAGCATTCCAGTCCCTGGCGGTTCGACGAAGGTGGAGGCAAACCGGCTAGTTCGAGCCGGTGCCATGTCCACTATGCTATGTAGGGATGTATCACACTATTGGTCTTTATTTCTACGACTATCACCTTCAGGGTACATACCTTCTGTTGCGCCGAGCGACTCTCCCGCAGAGAGAAGACCGCGCCACCGACAGAGGTCTCGCGCCAGGGCCCGTACGCCGTGGTGCCGCCGCAAAAGTCGCCACGGGGGTGCATGATCAGCACCCCGTTCGTCGTCAGTCCGTCGATTTCGTGATTCTCCGTCCATTTCGTCGCTTTTTCCTGTAATTATTTTATATTTGAGTGTTCCACTTTCAGATTGACTATTTAAAAATGTACGGCCAATTTAAATAAATTGACGACAGGATTTGAATCAGATCAAATCAAATTCGTTTATTTGCATGAATATAGGTAAGTACAGAGTACAGGTGTAAAATTACTATATTCAGCCCTTGTTGAACGTGCAAAAAATGACTGGTGAACGCTGTTAAAAGTTGAATGTAAGTCTTCAAGAATACTTTTTATTGTATACTGGCAAGTGCCACTTTAATAGCCAGTATGAGCCATTTGAACATTATTTATTTAAGAAAACCTTTTCCACGTTCATGTTGATATTTTATCAAACAATAACTAAAATAACTAATTTAAAGGTTAGAAACCTTCTAAACTATGATCTGAGCATCAAGAGAACAATGCTTCTTCAAATACCGAGCTCCGTCAAAATGAGTTTTGTTCAAAAAGTTTTAATAAAATGTTACGTAGGTAAACTCTCGTAGGTAAACGGGTCGTGGGTAGGCTAGACCCACCCACGCCCCCGACTATCTACGAGACGTACTCAAGTGTCAGAGCTCCCACACAACAACGTGAGTGTACAGAATCATGTAAATAAATTCCGAATTTACTCGCAATTTGATGGTGTCTTCCATAAAATTTGGCATAAAGTTTGTTCGTGAGTAAACCGTCAGTCTATTTGTTTGATGAGTGAGATATTTATCAAAATAATTACGACACGATCTTGACATAGGGAAGGTTATTCAGGTGTTATGATGGGAGGCAAGTATGAAAAAGCATACACGCTACATCGACCCTATAAAATTGGAAAAAATACAGAAATTATATCTTTAGAGAGATTTATTAGAGATCGGTGTGATGCCCAACTCATAATATTTAATTATACTAAGATGTTGTAGTCGGCCGATCTAAATAAATGATATTCGATTCTATTCTATACTAGGGGGTGTACCACATATTCAAAAACATTCTTATTTTAAATTTTACAATGAACTCGGACTTGCTCTATCAACAGCAAAGAAAGCGAGACAAACTTTGAAGTAACACAAAAATAAGAAACGTTCGTGATCTGTTAGAATCATTCTCACCATTCTTACTTTTATGATGGAGCACAGATATGTGCCATCTAGTTATACATTCTCGTATATCATATCAAAAGCTAAAAGCCACCACACATAATCACTTTAAGCTTCAAGTGGCAACCTTATCTGTGTGCATGGTGCATGACCTCAAGGTCTACGCACATTTACCGGCCAGAATAACTGCAGCGAATCAATATGGACCTTGTAAGTATACGCTTCCGATCCAGCAAATTGGCGCACGTACTTCTCGTGCATGGTAAGCTTATAAGCTATGGCAGTGGTTCCCAATTGTGGTACGTCAAGTATAGTTGAATTGCATCAAGAGGTAGGCGCTGCAATCTCCTGACTAAGAGAAAATTCTATGAAAGATGTCACACCGTATGCAGTTCATTTTTGTAGTCCGTCTGCAGTCCAACTAACTGCATACAGCGTTTCATACTTTACTAGACCTCACAAACTGAGTCTGCACCGGAGTGCATTTGGTGTGCTTGAGCCGAGCTCGAGGGGTACACGAGTTTGAGGTCTTTCTTGAAGCGGTACGCAGGAAAAACTAATTGGGAACCACTGAGCTATGGTCTAGAGGTGGTTCTATACTTACGCCAAGGAATATATTTCTCGAGGAGTCGAAGCCAGCCGCATAAATCCGGCAGTTATTCACGTCGTTTCTGTCGGCAATGATGCGGCACGCGAACCGCGATATCGTGCTCTGCAGCACTTTGGTGTCGCCCGTCTTGTCGCCGGCTACCGTGTCCATCACCACGAAGTCTATTGGAGATTCTGATGACCTACCGATCTGTGAACAAGGAGAAATTTACATTAGCTACATATTTTTACTCACCATGGGCCTCATAAGCAAGCTCAAAGTAGCACAACGAGCTATGGAGAGGACTATGCTCGGGGTTTCTCTACGAGATCGAATCAGAAATGAGGAGATCGAAAGTCACCGACATAGCCCACTGGATTAGCAAGTTGAAGTGGCAGTGGGCAGGGCACATAATTATCACGCAGAACAGATGACCGATGGGGCCGAAAGGTTCTGGAATGGAGACCACGGACCGGTAAGCGCAGCGTATGACGTCCACCCACAATATGGACAGACGACCTAAAAAAGAGACTGCAGGGAATCGCTGGATGCAGGCTGCTTCCAACCGGCCCTTTAGGATATCGATGGGGGGAGGCCTATGTCCACCAATGGACGTCCTATGGCTGAAATGATGATGATGATGATGACATATTCTTACGAGCCGACTGAACTTGTAGAACAGTTGGTATCAAAAGATGTCCATGGAGAGGGCGCTTTCACCAAGACAGTAAGGAAATCTAGGACTTCTTTGCGGTACGTTGGCCATTTTTGCAGGCCTGCCAAACTAGAGTTATATGATTATTAACGGGATATTTACCGTGATAGTTCAAAACAGTATTCTGCCAAGGTAGGCACTAGCTGTCAAAAACAGTATACATGTCTTAACAAAGACGCCGTTTTGTGCTTTCAAAGTGTCGCTCATCACGTGACCTTATTTCTCATCCCCTACAATAGAGAAGCCTTGGTTGCAACACTAAGAACTTTAACATCAAGATAGCACATACAACAATCATCATCATTAGCGAATAAGATGATTAATGTAGCGTCTGAAATACATCTATGCTCATGGCTAAATATAATATTATAAGCGCGAAAGTTTGTATGTATTAGATGTATGGATGTTTGTTCCTCTTTCACGCTGAAACGGAACAACGGATCGACCTGATTTTTTGCATGGGTATAGTTCAAGAGCCACAAGAGAGTGACATAGGCTACTTTTCATCATCATTATCACCATTTTTCATCACTACGCGGATGAAACCGCGGGGCGCAGCTAGTGGCTACATAAACCGAGGTACAAATGCGGCACATTGTTTGCCATCGACGCCTTACATCATGACATTGCCTTAAGCGCGATTTAGGGCCGGCAAACAAACGCGTTGCGGCGACGCAACTCTAAAATCACCGACGACGCGTAAAACCCAGGAAAATTTCACGGAAGAATATTCCTGGGTTACATTGCGCGGCGTCGCCGATTTCAGCATTACGCCGCCACAACGCATTTATGTGCGCCAGCCCTTAGGTATTGCAGGCATGCCCAGACCTACGCCACCATCTCGACCTACCTGGTAGGACCCACAGAAGTGATAAGTAAAAATACAACAAGAATATTTATTACAGAGTACAGATAGGTAACTTTACTAGTCATGTGTGTCATCTCTATATTTTTTTTTATTAATAGGCTTGCGTTTGGCCGCCAACTCTCCTGATGTTAAGCGATGATGCGGCCTACGATGGAGCACGATTGCCTAGAAGAAAACGGTTCACTCTCTACTTGAATACACCCAGATTGTAACTATCGGGGAACACCCACTCAGGCAGCGAATTCCACAGACTAGCAGTTCGCACAATAAATGTGGAATCAAAGCGCTTCGTACGGATTCTCGGAATATCTAAGTTTACTCTAGTTCTATCTCTCTACTCTAGAGGTTTTAGGACAAGCTTCTGATATTGAACATAGGTACTACATGATTAGAAATCGCTTAAGGAAATTATTACGTGAGAAAACGAGACTGCAAATTTAAGTTAAAGAGTTCAAAACACACTTAGTATGTGTTGTGCCAAGAATAAAATTTGTTAACGAACTTATAATTATGAATTTGATCTGTTCCACCTGTTTAAGCACTGATTGAACACGGGTTCATTAAATTATACTGAAGACTTTGAAGTGTCGAAATCAATATTCCTCTGAAACTCAACCAAACCCTTCAAAGAACGTCTCACAAAAACATCTCATGTTTTGATTATGAAAATTTATTGCTACATCGTTTTATTAAACTTGCGATATTTATTTATGAACTCGAGAGCATATAACCGGACTGAGCGTTCTCGTGGGATGTTTATAAAAAAACATCCTCAGGAAAGCATTGGAAATTATACTTTCTGCGGTTCCCGTGGCCGGCAGTTGCTTCCCTTTCCCGTTTCATTTCTCTATTAACTTAGTAATAACCCTTTCGACCAACTAACATAATATGTTTTAGACTAAAATGGTGGTAAGAATAACACACAAACACACATAATTATGTATATTATACACAACTCTAACGCATACCTTCTCCGTTCCGTCGTAAAATAATCATTCTATTAAGTTCAAAATGTAGTTATTTTTCTTCGAAAAAAATATTACCTTGATATATTAACAATATACACAAACAATCACAAACGAGAGATATGAATCGGTTTCTTCTAGTCAAGCGTGCTCCATCGTAGACCGCATCGATTTTCAATGTTCTGTTATTCTTTATTCTTTATTTCAAATTAAGCATATAATTAACAGATAACGTTAATGTTATGTTTTTGTATGTCTGTTACCATTTTTCTAAAATGGCTGTACAGGTTTGTATGTGTTTTTTATGTATTTGGAAGCAGGTTTTATTGCAGGCGGTTCTTTTAGTTATGTTTATTAAAAAAAATGTCCAGTAGTTTAAAAGTTATGAGCTGTAATCAGATTTTTTTTATTTTAATTTACAGGTACTAGGTACGTCTATTGAATAGGATTACATTGAGGTGTAATCCTATTCAATAGACGTACCTAGGTTGTCCCATGCAAATTTTATCGACTATCGGTAACGAAGATATTCCGCAAAATGCCTTGACGATAAAAAAATTATTTCTAAAGGTATACTTCTACCATCAAATGATTAGAAGCCACGACACAAAAACAAAAACTAACACGACTTAAAACGTAATATGCGATAAAATATTTATAAATCATCAGACTGTTTTCCCCCAACTCTCTGTTTCTCGTTTTGTGTTTGCTGTTTATCACTTCCAGTGACTAACTTTTAGTTTCTTCTAAATTGAATTAGTTTTTTTTTTTCGATCGATAACTATTGTTGTAAAGTTTCCTCGGGGGATATACAATACTTATGTGTTGGTATTTTTATTTAAACATTTTTTTGGGTATGATAACAATATACCTAACGCGTTGTGTACAATATGTAAAAACCAAAAGCGAAAACATCTGATAAAAAAATATGCGTAAAATTCAAATATCAGTTGGGAAGTCCAGTTTCACAATCGATAACGAAGAGTATAACTACAAAAATATACGTTTATTGATAGTGCTAGAAACAG
The DNA here is from genome assembly GCA_932305915.1 of Agriopis marginaria. Lineage (NCBI taxonomy): Eukaryota > Metazoa > Arthropoda > Insecta > Lepidoptera > Geometridae > Agriopis > Agriopis marginaria. The sequence continues at coordinate 9,928,879 of OW029934.1, read as the reverse complement.
ATAGTAACAATTGATAAAACCAGTGTCTCAGTCATCTGTTGACGGCGTGTCCGTGATTTTGAGAAACTAGTATACTAACAAAATTAAATAGAAATTGTTGCGTTTCAAGTTTTTTCTGTACAAAATTGTGAGAAAATTTCACTCTGAGTGTCCACATGATGAGGGTGACATGGTAGAGAACGTACACTTGTTTGACGGTAATGCTTGCATACTCGGCGTGCGCGCTTTCAAATATTTTCAATGTTTATTTTATCTTTATTTTCTACAAATAATCATACGCAAAAAACAGCGATCACTAAAGTATTTGAATGAGGATTACACACAATTTTTTTTTTTAAATATATTATCTTCTATAGAATCTGAATGAAGTTGATTCCATCCATCGAAGGGAAAAACGGGTGTTTTTAGGGTTCCGTTCCTCAAAAGGAAAAAACGGAACCCTTATAGGATCACTTCGTTGTCCGTCTGTCCGTCTGTCCGTCTGTCCGTCTGTCAAGACCCTTTTTCTCAAGAACGCGTAAAGGTATCAAGTTGAAATTTATAATAAATACTTGGGTCTACGGTTTCTTTCGGCTGTAAAAAAATAAAAGTTGTAAGTTTACTCAATCAAAAGATATGAACGTTAATGTCGCATATTTTGCGATTTCACAGGGAAATCAAAACCTATAGGGTACTTTCCGTTGACCTAAAATCATGAAATTTTGCAAAAAGTAAGTTCACATAGCACATATATAGGAATAAATCCGAAAGTTACAAATTTGAAGTTATATCATTTAAAAATAATTATTTTACTATTACAAACTTACATGTTGTAGTTGGAATGTATGGAAGAGCCTAATTGTCAACTACAAAGTTAAGTTTGTCTTTTAATATTTCAACTTCAGTTCGCTTTTAGGGTTCCGTACCCCAAAAGGAAAAAAACAGAACCCTTATAAGATCACATTGTTGTCCGTCTGTCTGTCTGTCCGTCTGTCAAGACCCTTTTTCTTGTATCTTCGATATACAATGCGGCACTATTCATTCCTTTTTCGTTCACCACCTACAGATTTGGTTCAAATTTAAAACATAAGCAATTAATCAAATAACATTTTTATTTTTAACTTAAGTAATACTGCTATAGAAACTAACCACAATAAAATTTCAGCTATACTATAATTATAATTATCAGCTACACTATAATAATCTTATCTACTAATATTATAAATGCGAAAGTTTGTGTGTAAGTGTGTAAGTGTGTATGCTTGGCTGAAGTCACCGCCGAAACTACTGCTCCGATTTAGATGAAATTTGGTATGGAGGTAGCATATTCCCTGAATTAACAGATTTCGATGAAATTTGGTATGAAGGTACTATATTCTTTGGATTATCACATGAGTTACTTTTTACCCCGAAAAAAATGTATGGTTCCTGTAGTATAACATCAATCACTCAACTCTGTGACTGTTTAACGGATTTCGATAAAATTTGGTATGGAGGTAGCATATTCCCTGGATTAAAACTAAGCCCAACCAACCAACCAAACCAACCAACAAAATGTAAGTTCCTGTAGGATAATTTCAATCATTCAACTCCGTAACTGTTTAACAGATTTAGCAAGCCGCAATCGGCCTGCGAGGGTTAGTCAAGCACAAGTGACGTAAAAAAAGAAAAAAAAAACTTTCTGGGCCGTAAGTGGCCCGCGAGGGCGAGTTTCAAGCACAAGTGACGTACAAAAAAGAAAAAAAAACTTTCTAGGTTGCGTGGTTCGCTGGGCCGCAAGCGGTCCGCGAGGACGAGTGTCAAGCTCAAGTAACGTACAAAAAAGAAAAAAAAAAACTTTCTAGGTTGCGTGGTTCGCTGGGCCGCAAGTGGCCCACGAGGGCGAGTGTCAAGCACAAGTGACGTACAAAAAAGAAAAAAAAAACTTTCTAGGTTGCGTGGTTCGCTGGGCCGCAAGCGGCCCGCGAGGGCGAGTGTCAAGCACAAGTGACGTTCAAAAAAGAAAAAAAAAACTTTCTAGGTTGCGTGGTTCGCTGGGCCGCAAGCGGCCCGCGAGGGCGAGTGTCAAGCACAAGTGACTTACCAAAAAGAAAAAAAAAACTTTTTGAGGTCGCGCGATTCGCTGGGCCGCAAGCGGCCCGCGAGGGCAAGTGTCAAGCACAAGTGACGTACAAAAAAGAAAAAAAAACTTTCTAGGTTGCGTGGTTCGCTGGGCCGCAAGCGGCCCGCGAAGGCAAGTGTCAAGCACAAGTGACTTACCAAATAGAAAAAAAAAACTTTCTAGGTCGCGCGGTTCGCTGGGCCGCAAGCGGGCCGCGAGGGCGAGTGTCAAGCACAAGTGACGTACAAAAAAGAAAAAAAAAACTTTCTAGGTTGCGTGGTTCGCTGGGCCGCAAGCGGCCCGCGAGGGGGGCGAGTGTCAATCACAAGTGACGTACAAAAAAAAAAAAAAAACTTTCTAGGTCGCGTGGTTCGCTGGGCCGCAAGCGACCCGCGAGGGCGAGTGTCAAGCACAAGTGATGTACAAAAAAGAAAAAAAAACTTTCTATGTTGCGTGGTTCGCTAGGCCGCAAGCGGCCCGCGAGGGCGAGTGTCAAGCACAAGTGACGTACAAAAAAGAAAAAAAAAAACTTTCTAGGTCGCGTGGTTCGCTGGGCCGCAAGCGGCCCAGCCAGGCCAGGAATTTAACTTTAGATCTCCTGCTCATAAAGCACCGTGTACCTACCGACCACCAATATCCAGGATGAAATACATAAAACGTATTTAGTAGCATCCTAGAATAAAGCTTTTTGCAGAGAACTTCTTAGTTTTTCCCTTGAATAACGCGGGCGAAGCCGCAGGCGGAAGCTAGTTGTAATATATGTTTTTGGGATACTTAATCGGAAAAACGGAATTAGTCTTCGATGGGCGAACTATTGAACTTATAATACTTGGACAAGTTTGTACGGAACCCTCGGTGCGCGAGTCCATCTCGCACTTGGCCGGTTTTTTTTTTTAGGAAAGTTTACGATATTTTTCTATCGAGCCAAATTTCTTTAATCGTGTATCGGTGAACACATCCGAATAAGATATTTCAAGAACATTTATTACACATAAAGGAATAATGTCAATTAATCGATTTTAAAGGTCTACTTTTGAATATTCATGAGGACGAATCGTCAAATTTGAAGCATATTTCGTCTTAAATATGTGGCTCTATAATCTCTATATACAGAGGAGGTAATAAACAGAGCTGTCAAAAATCGATTAAAATAACCGTGTTATCTCATGCAATTAATTATGTGGTAACCCAAAGACCGTAATGAAGGCACTGCGCAAAATGATCACTGAGTTTCATTCCCATTAGGTGACTCAGCGAAGAGTTTCGGAAAATCTTTACATTTGTGAGGTACATTTATTTACTAGCTACGCCTTGTGGTTTTACCTTTGATTTCCCAGCTTAAAAATAACTAACTAATTCGTCGCCTTGATGAGAATGATGAGCATTATTTCCTTGCCATTGAACGATTTACCGATTATTGCATCGAGTAAAGATACAGCCCAAGAACCTCCAAAGTTCAAAAACATAGGTGCCGCATTCACCAACAGGCACGGGGCAGCATGGTGGGAAGGCCTGTTTCCCAGGAGTGGGAACATGATAGGCTGATAATGATGATGAAAGTTACAGCCACAAAAATGACGAGATAAGAGCTAGCCAGCAGCTTCCCCGCCCATTCGTTGTAATCGGTATTTCAGGTTCATTAGTATTAGTTTCAGGTCCATAGTTGATTTCGTGTATTTGATTTTACTCACTACTGCGATTACTGGCATTCATATTCATCTCACATTAATCGTTTGTTTAATCTACACAATCCTCGTTAGATATGTATCGGCACATCCGGGTGTTAACCCTGTGCAGCCCAGGGTTGTAGAGCGGGTGGTAGTCAGCTGTGAAGGCTGTGTTACGTCACCCGTTCCGTTCTGCGCACGCGACGCTCTAATTGTCAATGGCGAAGAGTTGCCAGCCAGAAGTACTTAGTTACAATATCTAATATCTATACATATCTGTAATATAATACATCTAATATCTCAAGGTGTCTTTGCACGATAGAATCCGGAACGTGGATATTCGCCAAAGAACATTTTTATTAAAATTTGCAAGTTGAAGTGGCAATGGGCAGGCCATATCGCTTTAAGAACCGATAAACGATGGGAAGAAATGTTCTTAAGTGGAGACCACGAACTGATAGACGCAGCGTAGGTAGGCCTTCCACTAGATGAACCAACGACATCGTGGGAGTAGAAATTTGTCACCGACTCGCGCTTGGCCACTTTTTATTATTTGTTAAGTATAACACTTTAGAGTATGTACTATAATCATGCCAAGTTTGACGCTTGTACGTATTACCGTTTTTACATTAGAGTTTTTACATTTAATACAAAAATATGTTAGAAAAATAAGTTTGTTGTATACACTATACACCCCCTTTCGTTTATTATATTTCTTAGGTAACCCGCCGTAACATTACAAATTCTGTGACTATCTATTACGGTTCGAAAGATACAGCCGTTAATAGGTAGTTCAGACAGACGGACAGACAGACAGACATCGTAGGTTTAGTAATAGGGTCCCGTTTTTACCCTTTGGGTGCGGAACTCTAAAAAAGAAAACAAGAAACAGACTGCCTGGTTTAGTCACGAATACGTATACAGGGTTACGCGGAAAGGGTGATGAGCTGAAAGGAGTCCATAGTACCCATCACTATGGATAACTTTTACTATGGGACAAACACTGAAATCGTGAAAAAAATACCAGCTGTTCCATACTTTTTTTAGGACAGCTATTTTTTCGCGATTTCAGGGATGGTCCTATAGCAAAATTTGTGGGTACTATGGCACAGTACATCCTTTCTTCGTAACCAGTAGAATCTAAAAAAAGCAGAACGCAATTGACGGCAGTTTGACACGAACATCCTAAAGGTAAACGATGGAACCCCAATTTATAGCAACAAATGGCTCAATCACTATTTTTTAACATGAATCAAGTCACGCACGTGATCTAAATTTTTTTTCCAATCCAAAGTTCAACACAAAAACCATCTTGAAACACAACTTGTTGCTGGGCAAAGCAGGCGAGGCGGAAGTGGCTGGCGACTGAAAGTGTTAACGAGACCGCCAATTAGATATTTTTACTGCCAGCAGCAGCTGCTTTTTCAGGCACAATCTCAGAATTTTCCATGAAGCCATTCACGGCGTCAATAGTGAAATTGTTCAAATTAAGCGTAATTAATTTAAGAACGCCCAAGAGAAAATCTGGCGAGAGGAATTCCCAATTAGGAGAAACTACAAATCCAATTTAGCCCAATTTTCCGTGGAGGTCGAGCGGGTTCAATTAACCAATAATAAGACACTCGAAACTTGTAAAGGCAGTGATAGCCGAGCATTCGAACCGATCGACTATTGATTGGGTTGAAGATAGGGCAATCAAAAAGATTTGAGACTAGTTAGATTAGACCTTTCTCTCTGTAATCATCATGAATGAAATAAAGTACAATAAAATAGATATTGGAGGACAAGCTTTAAAAAATGCGTAATATGTGTATACATATATATAACATTTAATTTTTGTGCTACTAACCATTAGGAAGTTCCCGAGTCAGTACTCAATCCTGGTTGCAGCCACCATGTCATGGTAAAATATAAACCGGATATCATAATAAAATGCGTACACAAAATTTCGTCTGTGCCGTTGACCGTTGAAGAGTTCTTTTATCCGAGGGTAATCCTGGACGTCGATTCAGGTCATGCTTACCATCAAAATGTATTGTCATCGGAACTTAACCAACATATCAAAATTCAACTCCGTAGGATAAGAGGAAGTGGTTCTAATTCAGCTTGCAAGATTTGACCTAAACAACAACAAATATAGCAAATAAAATAAAAGCTTCTAAAACCACGCCTATTTACACCGTGTTTTATGTAGCTAGCTCGTGCAAGTCATGCATAGGCACGTAAAACGTTTAGGCCGGTATAAGAATGCAGATTAGCGTGATCAAAGCCGCATTGCCGTTGTTGGGTAACGTCGCGACTTGCGTCACTCCACAAAGCCGCCACCGCCGTGTGTGTTGCACTGACTCCCTACATTATGCACTTGTGAAACTTAACAATACAAGTAACGCGACAATCGATCAAGATGACCTTTGCTCAAGTCAAGGTTGGTCCGCTCGTCCGGAACTTCTAAGGTTTTGCATTATTCCGCATACGACAAGAAATTGAATAAGGAGACCTTGCTCAGTCCCTTTACATGATTGATGCTACTAATTCGCATCGCAATTGCTCAAAAGGTCAATGGTAGTTACGACTCATTCAAACATCATTACGCCTTTTTCGAACTTCCAACTGGCAAATTGAATAGCAGCGGGCAATGGCAATGCAATTTCAAAACTACAGCTGTGTCTGGATCAAAGAATACTTTATCTAAATTGTATTTTTTTCTGCGGCAAAGCTATAAAATTAGAGCATTAGGCGTGACGAGAGAACAGAGATGTTGCGGATTACACGGTGTCCGATCACCGGACCGTTATGTCCAGCGATGATATTGTGTTGGTTTCCTTTGAATAAGACTAATCGCACCAATACGGGGTTATATTCTTTCAACAAACGCGATTTATGCAGAAAGATAAGGGCTCTGTGAAACACATAAAATTTTATCAAGCATGAAGGATATTGATTTTTCTCGGTGTAACTAGAAAAGTAGAGAAACGAGACAGGTTTAAGGCTCAACGCTTATGTTTCACAAATCTTTGTAGTCAAAGCTAGTATGATTTTTTTATTATACCAAAAAACATGCTGAAACAATTTATTTTTAGATTAGTTTTTAATTCATTTTCAGAATCCTTGATTATGTGAAATTTATTATTACAATAATTATGATATAATTATAAACTTTCTGTACCTACGTGACCAAAATGCTAACCTGTATTTTGGGCAGAAAGTTAGATAGTTAGACTGGACTCAATTTGCGCAAAACAGAGAGGAATGGAAAGAGGGAAACCATTGCCCAGTAGTGGGACGATCCAGGCTAATATATAAATATTATGTTTCGTTTATAGATGGGTATAACCTATTACAATTAACAAATAATGACTATTATTTGTAATAGTTAGGTTAATGTTTTGTTTTTGTTTCTATTTCCTTGTACATAATAAATATGTATCACAAACTAATATAACACAAATAGAATACGAAACAGAGAGGTGGTTAACATTTTGTGGCGGTGCAAAGTAATGAGAAAATTTGACGCTAAATGAATTATAACTTGTACAGATAAAGACATCTCAACCAAACTAGTTCTTAGGTCTAGCTAGAATATCACCAATCAAAGATAACGTGGTAGCCAAGTCGTAACCGATACTACCGACCACAGAGAGATCACAAGCTGCGTATCTGTAATCCTCAGACCGCACGGTCGGTTATCTCATCTATGCTATAATTATTACATACTGATCAAACTTATACTCATACGTCTGATACTTAGTGCAGTAATGATGATTAATAATCATGGTGTTCACGATTAACGTCAAACAAAGATCATAGTTGCTAAGATGCGGAACGAGCATAGAAATAGAATAAACTAAACAATTTAGATTGATCCAACAATGTAGTTACAAAAACAGCTTTGAAAATGTGTATTCTATTCAGGGTTACAAGGAAAAGTGTTTTTTCTCATAATACTTCTTTTTTATGAGCAAAATAAAGGTTGAAACATATTTGACAATGCAAAGTTTACCACGCCACGGGCAAATTATAAAAAAACATTACACGGGTTAAAACAAGACCGTCGATCTTTGTTTAAATCTTTGTTGGCAAAGGTATAGAGGGTAACTCGGAACGGTGGTACTAAAACGTGATAAGTCCCGATAAACATTTAAAACAGGTGGTACTAAAAATAAGGTCAGTGCACTCATCATTATGAACAACTTTGAATATGGAACCAATCCCCAAGACGCGTAAAATAATTCAGCTATTCCCATAATTATTCTTTCAACTAACCCCATAGCACAGGCTTAGCTCAGTTTGGGGCCACAGCTAAATCTATGTACACATGACATGTGTAAATACATAAGTAATAATCTTGTACTGTAACACGTTCTAGAAATAAAATATTATTTTTATTGCATTATTTTGTTGAATGTGACAGTATTTTTTTCTCGATTTCAAGGTTGGTTACATTGTTAAAGTTGTTCATATTGATGAATAACAATTACCTTCTTTTTGCTTACTGCCACCGTTCGTGTAACCCTGTATACGTAGAGCAATTTATAGAATCATATAGAAACTAAACGCTATAAGAGAATCATCATCATCATCATCATTTCAGCCATAGGACGTCCACTGCTGGACATAGGCCTCCCCCATTAAAGATCCCCATATAAGAGAATACAGAGGCATAACCAAATAATCAATAAATTTTTACAAAAAAAAACAACCTCAAGGGAAATTCAAACTGGATTCATCACTTAATTTTCCAACCTTACAGGTGTATATGTTCTTTAAATTTAAGTGGGACCTCCTTCGATATCTATACTAATACTATAAAGAGGAAAGATTTGATTGTTTGTTTGTTTGTTTGTTTGAATTGAATAGGCTCCGAAACTACAGAACCGATTTGAAAAAAACTTTCACTGTTGGGAAGCTACACTATCCCCAGGTAACATAGGCTATATTATATTTTTAAAAAATATATGGAACGTTACTAAAACTCCAATAATGTAACCCAACGTGTAAAAAATAAGATTTACAATTTTAAGTTTGCGCGTTTGACAGTTTTAAGACAGGACAACGTCTGTCAGGTAAGCTAGTTATATATATATACATATATAGCCAATTGAATTAAAAAAAAAAAACGGTCTACTATCGGCGAAGATATAACACATAATAAAATACACAAAAAAACATTCGAATAAAGAACCTTTTTTTACGTTTGTTAAACAATAGGTTTATATACGTTATTCATAGTCACTCGTTGATAGATAGACATGCTAATACAAACTGAGAAAATGATCATGACACTAATAAAGCTACTTATACTCTTGTCCAGTCACAAAAGAACTACCTAACTACTACTTGAGTACGACATTGAAGACTCTCATAAAGACTTAGAATAGAATGAATAGACTGCATTATAAAACACAAAAATACACACACGAATGTATTACATAATGCAGAAGGCCATGGTATACCCATTGTTCATGTGGAGGTACCTCTTAATTCCGGTTTGGCATCCAATTTACTGCCTGTCGAAAATGTATAAATACGTAATTCACGTTGTATTTGTACGAGACAATGGAAAAACGCACGATTTGAAACACGAATAAAGGTTAAAAAACTAAAACCCAAGTACGAAAAAAAGTACTTAATAAGAATTGACCAAGACAAATAATATTATATATTCGAAATGTTTTATTAAGACCTTTCTTTTGATACAAAACACGTATGTTTTTTTTTATTTTATTTTTATTGTCGTGCGAAGTTAGTTCATGAAATACGCCATATTGGATTTTGTGGGACATCATAATATCGCATCACGAAACATTAAATTTGCTAAAACCTGTGGTTTTGGAGCAATGAGCACACATGAAGCATGAAAATTCACACACATATACATGAATAGACTTCACATTAGTTCATTTTCATTTATAAGAAAATTATACATATTATTTAAAATGTTTTCATTAAGCTCCTTATTTTGATACCAAGCACGATATGTTTAACACATTTTATTGTACCAGTACATATATTTACGTATCATCACCTTCCTCATCAACTTCCGTTTGTCCATTGCTGCACGTTGATTTCTTTTACTCTAGGGGAAAACGTTTGGAGATGATAGATGGAACAAGACTGTAATGTTATTGTAAATTCCACTGGTACGGGTCTTGAGAAATTTCACCTCAAACTGGGGGTTCCTTTTTTTAAACAGAATAGATCTGCGTGTGGCTACCATAAACCTAACTTATTCTGTTTGTAGTGTTCTTTTATAGTGTAAATAAAATGCTTTTGTATTGTATTGTGGGTGTACGGGTATCGATACATTTCCCCTCAACCTGCCGGTGGGCGGCTCAGTCATCGTTAGCTCTCTGCACCTAGATTTTGGCATCTCTACTAGTTTTTTTTCTGAACCTACGTTTATATGATTCAACAAGCCATCGAAATTATCAAGTTTCGAAACAAAAATTCCACAAAAACTCGTGCACTCGAGGTTTTCCCGGCGACCGCAGGTGTGAGTTAATAGGGCAGCCAGCTGTTTCAACCGACAAGATTGTAAGCCGTAGGAGGCAATTTCCTCACCAACTGAATATCATTCGATAGAATTTGTACTTAACTTATTGCAAAACACATGGATTATACTGGTATTTTTTTTTAGTATTGATTAATAATATTAGTAATAGGTGGTTCGGTAGGGTGTATAAGAGACAGGTCTATTAGTCGAGATACGAACATTATTATACTAATCATTATGATTGATTTAGCAGTACTATAACTACAAGGTTATTAACAATATGCTAACCTCTTGCAAGGAGCTTCCCTACGGAAATGTTTTCCTTGTAAAAGTAAACCCTCTTACAAACGTATATTCGGGACATTTTATACATAGTAATCGCGTAACAAACATTAAAAACATACAGTCGAATGGATAACCTTCTCTTTTCGCCGGTTAAAAATAGATAAAAGTATTAAAGTAACAGTCGTAACTTCGCGTAATTTGGGAGCCTACCTAACCAAGAATTCATTAAAACTTCAGTATTGTTGTACGTATTTAGGACCACTCAACTATTCCTCTATTTCGCTCTAGCAGTAAATCATGCTTTTCCCCCGCGTAACCGCTAAAGCGTACGATGTAGGCAATTTTCTTAGAGAGCCAATGTTGTTGCTATCACCAGGCCTAGCTTCCTTTACAATCTAATTTGGGAACGGAGAAGCGGAAGCCCCGTACACCATTACTGGTCTTATCTCTCTCGACGTCAGCGCCAGCGAAATAAACAAAGACGTCGCAACACGTGTAAGCGCCTTGTATATTATTCAACGGTTCAGCGCATACGAATATGAATTCAAAGCATTTGCAAAAGCCTCTAAAGTTATGATAAGACCCGAGGTGCACCCTCTGGGACCCTTCGTACTAAAGACATTCTTTTAGTAAGAAGGCCTAAAGAAGGTGTTCCTCGAACCCGATATTCTTCATCTTGCTCACTAATTCAAAGAAAGCAAAAACAAACAAAGATGTAGAGCATATTGTGCCAGACGCGCTAAAACCATAATCTTTTACGGCTTGTATTTGTGACAAACAACCTCAATCGTGTCTGCCGTCTGTCAGACGCCGTTTACCGGTCTGTCTCATACATTCATCTGTTTCCTGTTACGCAGTGTCACAAAAACGCCAGGTACAGACCAAACACCATTAAAAACTGTTCCAAAGACGGTATTTTCACTAAAATGTTTCTGGTTCATAACGGTATGTTTGCATGCTGATACGTCCAACGTATATGGACCTCTCTTATTCCTTTGTTCTATTCGAACTGAGGGTACGATTTGCCTAATATCATGGGAGGTCGGTTTAGGATGGGAAAAAGACAATTGGAAAAGTGGGTTAAACTGGCTAATGTTTATGCAGTGTTTGCGGACACACGCATCGACATATTTAACAATTTAGTGTTTCCATAAAACATAATTCTATTGTTATTGCTAGCAAGTAGATTTTTACGCCTGTAACTAAAAAGTCTGGAAACTATCTACGATACTTACATTTTACTAGTGCAGTGTTATGTTATGACGTAAAAACTACAAGCGTACCATAGCTATTTTATTGCTTTTACCGAAGAGCAGAAATAAAGTTTATTTTCGCAGCGAAATCGGACGTAATAAATAACAATCTAATAGAAATTGTTCGACCTTCAACGGTTGATTTAGCAAAAAATGTACTTGAAGAAACCAACAAAGACGAACATGAAACTTATGATTTAAATCTAAGAGGATTATATGTGTATAAAAAGTATATCATGTAAATTATAATAGAAAATTGGACTCTTAGAAATGTAAATTGCTATGCTATCCTAACTTCGACTGGTACGTTTTCGATGGCCCGCAGCGAATCCGTAGGTGGAATGTAGGCGCTAATGTGGATCATTAGAATATAACCAAATTGTCCCTGACTTATACACAATCAGATTCCATCAAGGGAACAATGAACTTTCGAATAAATCTAATAAGCCAATTACAGTTGAAAACGATGAAGAAAATACATTAACCTTAATTTAAGAGTCCTTTGTTACGGTCAACGAGCTTCATGAAACTGATTTTTATTGGAGCTGGAAATTGGAAAGAGTATTAATAAAGATCGGACTTGGCTGGAAGTAGAACGCTTTGCAACATTGTTTTTTTCTCGAATACCTTGCAATATAGTTTCCTTTAAAACATTTCGCATGCTTGTAACCCCCTTGGTATTCCAGTGTCACATGCGAGCGCTGACATGTGTACCGATACTTCCGTCGGTGTTAATGTGGCCCTCTGGACGTTGCGTTATTTATTTTGAACTAACCGCACCCCATGCACAACTTTGAGCTTTGAGTCAAATGGCCTAGAGTTTAGAATAGGTAACTTCTATTTACGTGTATGCAAACGTGAATATAGGGAAACGCTCCGGTGGTACCTACTGTCACGAGGCAGCAGGTTGTCAACTGTCAATAAGTTGCTTCCCGCAGAGGGCGTATCAACCCGCGTCGGATGCCAGGGGCACATTGAAAAGGTTCGCTTGATGGACGTGAAATGAACTGGTTTTTGATGTGGATACCCCACTTTTGCAGGCAGGTCGTAAATGGGGCGCGAACGGTAGGACCAGTTAAAGTAAAAGCGCGAGTGGCAAACGTCAAATTTAAATTTACGTAGAAGTTTGCGTTGAATTCGATGATGTCAAGAAAATAAATACGATATCACTATGACGTATAAACCAGTATCTATACTAATATTATAAGGAGGAAAGATTTGATTGTTTGTTTGTTTGTTTGCATTGAATAGGCTCCGAAACTACTGAACTGATTTGAAAAATTATTTCACTGTTGGGAAGCTACACTATCCCCGAGTGACATAGGCTATAATATATTTTTTTTTTAAATTGGGACCCTTCTTAGAATAACTTTATTCTAAGGGATCCTTACTAAAATTCCAATAATGTAACCCAAGGTATAAAAAATAAGACTTACACCCGTGCCAAGCCGGGATGCGTTGCTAGTAACCAATAAAATACGTTCTACAGTGGACACTGATTGCTTACAATTCGGGGAAAGCACATCACCACTCACCAAGTTAGTACAAAAATAAACCAACGAATTGAGCCACAAAATAATAGTACCAGACGAGACGCTGCTTTCAGACATGTCCAAATTGGTACAAAAATAGCCCAGCGAGGTGTATTACGTTAGTTCATTGGACGAATTCCGCGATCGCATCGACGCCGGCCCACGCAACACGCGCGAAATGGGACATCCTTCGTAGCCCGTTCTACTTGCGTGAGCGCAATGCGCCTCGTCGTACTTGTGCAAGCGAATAGTGCAACAAATTACATTATTTAACTAACAATAATTACAAGTACAATGACAGTAATTGTTCTATATAGACAGCTTTTATTTTAAATTTGATAGACATATCCGGACACCTTTATACGACATGAAAAATTTATGAAAAGTATCATAGAGGAAAAGTTAGAAGGACAGAGAGGATCGGAAAGACCAAGGAGAGCATTTTTTAATCAAATAGAAAGTAGGCGAATGTCATGTCGTACAAGGAGGTGAAATCGCTGGCAGAAGACCGTAAAGCTTGCGGAAGTTAATCCACCAACAAGAGCTACGCTCTCAAATGTTGAATAGTATTTTAAGTGATTACGAAAACACAGTATTTTTACGCACTTTTTTTTGTTGAACAGTAAACATTTTAGAGCAAAATGGTGTAAAGTTATAATTATTGTTGGCAGCCCTTGAACTAACAATCATTTGACGTTTTGAGATTTCCTTGGTTTTTTTTTCTGGAGTTACAAAAGCATACATTGATTGCAATTATTCGGACTGAAATAATGTGATCAAACTAACCGTTCCACCGGCCACGGTTAGGTTAGGTTACTTTACGAAGCCATTCATAATTGCAACACAATGGGTTAGTCAGCAATTACAACAGGAAGTGTGACTTTAATTGAGACAACTGAATCAACTTCACAAGTGCCATACATTACATTCACTCAAACCTTTCTCTGTTACTCAACGGTTATAAACTAGGAAAACCCCAAACAATCGGCCATCCTCATGCAGTTTCGGCGAAAGCTGGTTAGATTAAAATATCAAATGACCAGGAATTCCCCCTACCAATGTGTAATAAATTAGCCACAAGGAAATTTCAGCAGGAAATTAAGGACATTAATCAAAGAGGTTTCGCATAGAAACATTAACTGAAGGACTTATAGGCGAATAATGTCCAAGCAACACTCCCACGTATTTATTGGCTGATTGTCTTCCATTGTCATACATCTTCGCATGTTCTTGACGAGCCTATCCCAATTCGCAGCCATTGTCCGTCAAACACAAAGGTTCTATCCAAAATGGCCGTCCGTCGTTCGTCCTTTTCAAGGCTTTAAAAAGCATCGGAACAGTCGTTCCCAAGATGACCCAATTTGGAGAGACCCCAAGCGCTAAATTGAGTCGTTTACGTATCCAATGGTCCGTAACCAGACGGGGAAATGCCGGAATTTACAGGCAGGCGTTGCAGGCTGTGATATTAGGTAATGAGACAATTACATATTGCGATAATGTGTGTTGGTGCAGTTTCTGGTCTAGACTTTAAATTTAGATAAGCGTCAAGAATGTTTATCGGAATATTTAAAGCAGACACGGTCCATAAGCCAGTTATAATTAACTATTAAGCCATTAAACAAGGCTAAGTCATCGAACTTTGAATATTGTTGAACGAAACACACACAATAAGGTCTAACAAACATTACAACTTATAACCCCCGACGCAAACAGAGGGAAGTTATAAGTTTAACTTGTGTATCTGCCTGTGGCATCGTAGATGCCGTAGATGCCAGCAGATTCCAAACATTTGTTTGGTCTACGATGCCACAGGCCAAAAAACAAAATCAAAATCGGTTCAGATGAACCAATTTTGATTTTGTTTGAAAAGTGACTTGATCGAGAGTTCTTGGCTATGATTCAAGAAAATCGGGGTTTAAGCTTTCCCCTATAAGGTGCAGCTAAAAGCGCGCTTGACAGGTTGGCAGAGGCTACTTGTTTTTCTATTGCCTCAGCCATCGTACAAAATATCGAGACGAAAATTGCTTTATACTATTGGCAATATTATTCTAAAGAGAATCCCCAATTGTTTTTGATAAAATCTCATTTAGTGTTTTTTTTTAATGGTCAAATATATTAAAAACGTGCCAAAGTGACAGCTCTGACCGTCAAGCGTAGCGTTACTAAAGGTTAACTCAGCGGCAAATTTGTACTTTTTTTAATGCCATGGGTGGCAAACAAGCAGACGGGCCGCCTGATTGTAAACAGTCACCATCGCCTATGGATAGTTGTAATAACACAGGCATTACAAATACGTTGCCGACCCTGAAACCTAAGACCCGACTGACTGGACAAAACTGGTAAAGTCAGCTTTTCTCTTTAATGGTCTGTCAACAAAATGCACCATTATGTTACTCAGGTTTCTAGACAACAACAGGTCATCGTAAACTGATGACAATGTCCACCATATTAACGACCCAGAGGCACAGATTAAAAGGCAGTTACTACACAAGGAGGTCAATTGCATTGCCCTAACGGTCCCGGTTATAACGCGCTATGAATACAATAAAGAAATGTAACGTTTCTGTTTTCCATGTCATTCGGTTTTACTAGGCGGTTGTTCTACGAAATTTCTGGACTTCTGAGGCTATTTGAGATGAAAGGCATCTATGTGACAATAAAAAGATATGGTTCAGATATTACGACCTGGGTTTGTCTATATGTCTGTGCATGTGGGTGCTTTCATTTATATCTATCTAGATACAGCAGTGCAAGTACCGTTCTATATCGATCGTCAAATTCGATAAAATGCCATATAATCGATCATAGCTAGTATTGCATAGATCAAATGGCATTTTATTTGATTTGACGGTCACAACTGTCAAATCTGACGAGCGATAAAGAACGGTAGGTACTTACTCTGCAGGTTGGATTAAGTATTATTAGATTATCAATGAAAACCGGAACCCTTAGGAACCGTAAACTTTCCGGGATATAAAGTAGCCTTTGTCACCTTTCTGCCCTGCAACTATGTCTATGCAAAAAAACCCGTCGATCCTTTGCTCTGTTACTGTGTGAACAAACAAACCAATAAATAACACACTTTCGCATTTATAGTATTAGGTAATAATATAACGTGACCTATCATTATCAGGTTTGCTTATCGTTCCACGTTGTGACCTTTTCGTTAACCTTTTAATTTCTCAACAATGTCAAAGCCAGAACTAGAGCTTTTGCCTCTTTTGTTTTGACTTCATTACCTTCAAATCAATTCATATTATCCATCACAAATTACTATAGACACAAGGGAATTTCTTTCGGAATCACGTAAATTTACCAATTTGATGAAAAACATGTTGCGGACTCAGCACTCCACCAAAAAAAATACAACGTTATTTAAGTGAATTCAATGCTATGAATTGGCCGATGGGGCCGAAAGATTCTCGAATGGAGACCCCGGACCGGTAAGCGCAGCGTAGGACGTCCACCCACAAGATGGACAGACGACCTAAAAGAGACCGCAGGGAAACGCTGGATGCAGGCCCTTTTGGAGATCGATGGGGGAGGCCTATGTCTAGCAGTTGACGTCCTATGGCTGAAATGATGATGATGAATTCAATGCATACAGGTGATTAATTTTTATGAATAGTATGCATAATGCACTTAGATGAATTAACCTAGATGAATTAAGTAAACGCCACCAGATTATTTAATAAAGACTACATAGGAATAAATAATGGCGATAGAGGGGTGGTATAAAAACAGCTATTTATATGCATTAAACGTTAAATACAGCAATAAATATGAAATTTAGGTGGCATTTGTAGACAATAACGATTAGAATTTTTATAATAAATACTTGTATACCTGCCATTTGTTTGAAATGCCATATATTTTATAGCCTCCATTATAAAAATGAGTGGGCTATGAAAACAATGTCATTAAGCTTTAAATCACCTTGGTTTATTTCTAGATTCCATTCCATTATAGACCGTGACCTTGAGTTTTTATAAGTTTTTTTAAGTAGTGTTGTGCGTTTATTTTATGCTGGTATGTATACTTACCAGGTATCTGACATCAAAGAAATTTTATAAACCTTCATAATTATATAGAACTAGCTGACCTGACAGACGTTGTCCTGTCTTAGAACTGTCAAACACGCAAAGTTGAAATTGTAAATCTTATTTTTACACCTTGGGTTACATTAATGGAGTTTTGATAAGGATCCCTATATTTAAAAAAAAATATAATATAGCCTATGTTACCCGGGGATAGTGTAGCTTCCCAAAAGTGAAAAAAAAAACAAATCGGTTCTGTAGTTTCGGAGCCTCTTCGATGCAAACAAACAAACAAACAATCAAATCTTTCCTCTTTATAATATTATATTAGTATAGATATAGATTAATACATGTAGCGATATTTTTATGCCATAGGTAAATAAGTGCAGACGATCTCCCTAATGTTGAACCGATACATTGCCGACTTTCAAAGACACCCATTTAATATTGTAGCTTCTCGGGAATAATGCAGATGGAACCTCTTTCCACACTGCAGGTGTGGGCAAGAAGGATCGCGTAAAACGCATAATGTGCGATTTCCACAAATCAATTGTGTGAAAGTGCTTTTAACATGGGAACACTTTTTGTTTTTATTCTACAGTAAAATAACAGCGCAATATATAATATACCAGCCAAGTGCGAGTCGGGCTCGCGCACTGAGGGTTCCGTACCAGCACAAAATACAAAAAGTTGTGGAAAAAGACTTCTTGCCCAGACGGTTACCCATCCAAGTACCGACCGCGCCGGACGTTGCTTAACTTGGTGATAAACAGATATTTGTTAGAAATTCATTGTTGTTACTATATAGTGTATACTATAATCATGCCAAGTTTGACGCTTCTGTGTATTACCGTGGTGGAATATTATTTAGTTTTTGACTTTATTTTTATTTCTTAGTTGATCTGCCGTAACATTAAGTATTCTGTAAAAAAAATACTAAATCGAATCGAAATCTATTACGGTTCGAAAGATACAGCCGTTAGAAGGTAGGACAGACAGACAGATAGCGTAGGCTTAGTAATGGGGTCCCGTTTACACCCTTTGGTTATGGAACCCTAAAAAGTAATTAACTTAATAGAATATTCAATTCAAATTAATTGTTCATTTTAAAAGTAATCTATAGTTATAAGGCAATTAATTCCAGCTCGGATCTTTTAAATAAATTGAGCTCAGTGGAACGGGCGTACATCGTCTAGACATGGCATACGTTAGAAATAATGAGCTGGGTCTCCCCTGACTCCAAGTCCCAGGGTCCGATGAACCGTCTCACCCCCTCCCGATGAGCCGCCGCTCATCCTCACCTCACACTCCAATTCCCCCCCCCCCCCTTTCAGTCTCAGAGGACACTTAACTGAATAGACAAAAATAGTACCCCGAAGGATTTCGATTCGGTGCCATCTTTAAAAAGCCATTTGCGTGTAGAATAACAGCGGGAATGTTTGGCTTCGTCTTGGTCTTTTTGCAGATGTTTGCGGAAGTTGATAGAAAGCTGCGGCATTATAATAGAAGTTTGATTGTGATCGAGATTGCATGCCGTCCCGTTCGTATCTATTTACTCGCACCACGTGCGTAAGTGAGATGGCACGCGATCGCGATCACGATCCGAATCATCCATAATAAGGCATCTGGTTTTGATAAAAAAACATCTTAACCTCAAAGTTTACAACCATTATTAAAAAGGTCAGAATAAAAGGTCAGGCTACAATTCAGAATCATAAATTGGGATATTTTGAAAAGAAAATAAGTAATTCAGTCCAGACTGAGCATAGATAAATTTGTAAAAGCTTTTGATGCGTGGGCGTTATTACTATGAAAAAAATTCTCGTGAAAACTTTACAAAGCGTTTGAAAGTGAAACTGAGCACTTCATTAAAAGATAAAAGGGAAACTTAAGTCTTGGTTTGGTACTTTGTTATAATAAAAGTTCTTTTAGTCAGGCTTTAATGTAAGGTTAAATCTTTCCTCAAGAAATTAAAGGAATATAGGTATCTATCATCAAATTCACGATGAGTCAATTTTATTTATATTATAATTAATACACTTTTACAAATAAATAACTGACTTCACGGGAAGCCTTAAGGTAGAAAATCTATCTATCTATATAATATAAAAATTAATCCCTATTTACCTTGGTCACGCCATAACTTGAAAACGACATTACCGATTTCATTCATCTTTTTTTAAGTTTAACTTTGTAGAAGGTTCTTGTGGATAGCAAAATTAAGAAAATTGCGCAGAAAATTTCAGTATACTTAACAACGATTTTAACTTCGCGCGTATGACAGTTATAAGACAGGACAACGTCTGTCGGCCAGCTAGTAGTTTTTTTTTTTATTGTAATAGGTTCTCAATTGGCGCGGATATATCACATAAAGTACACACAATCACACACACACACATACACACACACACACACACACACACACACACACACACACACACACACACACACACACAAATATGTATATAGTTATATACCTACAGTCGAATTGCGAACTTTCTTTTTTAATGTCGGTTGAAAATAATCACTAGGAATAATGTTTTTTATTTACAATTCAGGCAAAATTAATCAAAATTTATAGAAGAACCGACAACAATTGGGGTATACGGGTTCTGGAGTAGAGACCGCATATAGGCAAACGTAGTGTCGTAGAGTAGGGACGCCCTGCAGCCAGATGGAGTGACGACCTGCATAAGGCGGCTGGTAGCAAGTGGATGCGAAAAGCAGAAGATCGTGCCATGTGGCGTTCTTTAGAAGAGGCCTACGTCCAGCAATGGACGAACATCAAATAGACTGATGATTATGAAATGACAAAATATTAAATACTAGCGGCCCGCCCCGGCTTTGCACGGGTATAGATATATAGCCTATGTTACCCGGGGATAGTGTAGCTTCCCAACAGTGAAAGAATTTTTCAAATCGGTTTCGGAGCCTATTTAATGCAAACAAACAAACAAACAATCAAATCTTTCCTCTTTATAATATTAGTATACACGACACAAACAAACAAAAACAAATTAATTAATTTAAATAAGTCAATGATAAAAGGCTACATAAACGTTTTGTAATTTGAGCGTTGGTTAGCGTATTGGAAATGTAGAGACACAGATTAAGTGCTGGTTAACTAGAAGTATCAGAGGTTTGCGTTTGTGGTTAAGTGGCACCAATTTGGTCTAAACTAAACTGTAATAGGGAAAGTTTTGCCGTGCCCACAAAACGATAATGTAGCAGAAACACGTTCTACAGTGTTATGATTTTATCTAAATCTGGAGTCATAGAATTATCTCGCATTCTATGGTGCGCGTTGAGGCAGAATGCGGTACACTTATCATCATCATCATTCACAGCCTTTCTTATTCCAAGCTAGTTATAGCCTCTCTTTTGCTGTGCCATCTACCTCGGTCCTGTGCTAGCAATTACCTGTGTGTAAAGCTGTACCATTTAATTACGAAATTGTATATTACACGGAACAGTGGCGCTAAGTCGAAAGGAGGTCATAATACTCATCATTATGAACAACCTTTACCACGACGAACCTTGAAATCATTTTTTTTTTATGGAACAGGTGATATGGTTTTGCGATTTCATTTATTTGGTCTATAATGATGAGCATAATGACCCCTTTCGCCTTAGTACCAGTGCGCTGCATAACCTTCTATGATTAAAATAAGCCGGTAAGCGCAGCGTAGGACGTCCACCCACAAGATGGACGGACAATCTAAAAGAGACCGCAGGGAAACGCTGGATGCAGGCCGCTTCCAACCGGCTTTTGGAGATCGATGGGGGAGGCGTATGTCCAGCAGTGGACGTCCTATGGCTGGAATGATGATGAAGATAATAAAAATAAAAATCTAGCCCAACATTGGATTTACCTTTTGCCATAATGACTAAATTTGTTACCGCCGCAGGTTGTTACCATATTCGAGTAATCTCTTTTCAACAGCTCAAAAATAACCTTTACCAACCTTCTATTGCTATAGAAATAAGTGTTTGATTTTCCATGAAATTGCATTGAATCGAAATTGAAGCGAACATTTGAAGATTATTTGAGCAATTACCGATTACATTGGAGAAATCGGATTGTAATGGAATACTTTCACCGATGCCGGTGAACGCGGGGGAGTAGGTTGTGTTGCCTGGAGCCGAGCCAAACAGCCTCAGATCAGACATGCCTTAGTACAATTATCGTTAGTAACAGTTTTTAACCATTGACTCGAAACTAGATACCACTGTGATTCAGAGCCAATGGCCACATTTGACCACATTGAACAAGAATTATAATTGTACTGAGACACATCTCCCCTGTTTGTCTGATCTGAGATCGCAACACAAAGGAGGATCTAAATGCGTTCACAAAAATCATCATCATTTCCGCCGTAGGACGTCCACTGCTGGACAAAGTCCTACCCCATCGATCTCACAAAAATAACGTTATGCTTTTCTATGATACAACAAGCAAGGTGGGTACATTTTTTGCATTACATTTATGAAACACAAAACTTTAATCTTCTAAAAGAACGACGACCATAGCGCAATTAAGATAATATTTTCGTGTCACAAGCCTTAGAGTAGAGCAATAAAATCACGTCGTCAATTTACCAAACGTTTCGCTGTTACATTTACGCGACACATTTATTAAATCATAGGTCATAACAATGACAGAGACGCGAGAGAACAAACCAGTTCTACAACATGATTTCGAAGGTTGGAGATAAAACACTAGTGAAAGTAATAGTAATCAGAGCGGTTGTCCTAGCACGAAATATCTATCAAATTTATATGAGGCATGAAAGCTAGACGGATAAGCCTATCGTCAATATATTTTTACCTTTCAGTGGGGAACCGCAATAAAATACGGAATCGAATGACTGTCACATAAGAATAAATCTTGCCCCCGAAATAGATTTGAAAAATCTTGCGTGCAGACACCGAATAAGAAACTCAAATGATATCGACGGCACGAAACGTTCCATTTTCATATAAGCTGTTCCATTTCTATTTGGGATCGAAATTCCTCATTTGAAGTTCTAATAACACCGAAGACTACTAATCATATTGAACATATAGAAAGTTTTGCATAAAAAACCATGACAATGTGCAAAAGAAATGGGAAACTTTTTGGCTACCAATCAAGTCAAATCCACCACTTTTATTGTGTGAGCCACTAGATTGTCGAAGGTGCTGCCTGAACGGATGATACCCGATAGTTACAGTCTGGGTGTCTTATGTCACGAGTGAATCGATTTTTTCTAGGCGAGCGTGCTCCACCATAGACAGCATCATCGCTTAGCATCAGGCGACATGGCGGTCAAGCGCAAGCTCATTTACCAATATAAAAAAGTTGACGTGTGCCGATTCGTAGGTATATATGCTGATAGTTCAGAAGCGAAATGTGAAATGTAGTTGGCCGCAGTGGTTCTTGTAAGATTATAAATGAAATAGTAACTTTGCGAAGGATCGGAACCTCACTGGCTAGTGACAGTGTAGATCACAGAAAAGAAAAATTGTTTGTTTAAGTTAGAACAGCTGTTAAGTGCCACCCATATGTATAAACGAAACGTCAGTCATTCGAAATCAGTTAGCAACTGTGATGCGGAGTTCGACGCGTTGATCTAAATACGAATGTTCAATCAAGGTTCACTCATAATGCCTGGTAACAGATTTTCCTTCTCATTTCCGTTCTATTTACTCGTCTTATCTGTGGTGTAGATGTATTAAATGCAGCTCACACAATTATTAGCGCGCGCTGCTGCCTCTAGAACTACCCTTATTTTTGCATGGAAATCAAATCAACTCAAATGGCGC
The DNA here is from genome assembly GCA_932305915.1 of Agriopis marginaria. Classification (NCBI taxonomy): domain Eukaryota; kingdom Metazoa; phylum Arthropoda; class Insecta; order Lepidoptera; family Geometridae; genus Agriopis; species Agriopis marginaria. The sequence continues at coordinate 9,905,727 of OW029934.1, read as the reverse complement.
CATGTAAAAAAACTGGAGCACACTTTATTAACAGCATCAATCAATGTCCAATTAGAGGACAGTGAAAAGTTTAGAAAGCTGTGCGTGGGGAGGTTGCAGATGACATCGGTGTCGTCAAGCGGCGCGGCGTATCGATTGCGACGGGTGTTGCGCGCCGGTCGGCCCGGCGACGTCCTTGGCCCACCACGCCGTCTCTCACGCCCCCCACCCTGCTGACGTCACGCTTTACCCTCATCGACATGCGGAGCGGGTCATCTGTGACGTCACACCAAGAAATGCACCGTTAGATCGTTAATAGTTCTGATTACATCGAAGCTAACCTTTCCAGTTTAGCTGTTAAAATTTGCAAGTTGAAGTGGCAATGGACAGGCCACATCGCTCGAAGAACCGATAACCGATGGGGAAGAAAGGTTCTGGAGTGGAGACCACGAACCGGAAGACGCAGCGTAGGGGGGCCTCCCACTAGATGGACCAACGACATTGTGAGAGTCGCGGGCATCCAGGGGATGCAAAAGGCAGGCTGTCGTTCAGTGTGGAGGCTAAAGGGGGAGGCCTATGTTCAGCAGTGGACATCTTCTGGCTGATGATGATGAACCTTCCCAGTATCTAATAAGTCGAGTCAGAGGCTTCGGCTACCCAATTGGTCACTCAGCCTATATGTACTTACGTTTTTTTAGTATCCGCTGGGATAATGCGGCATTGCATGACGTAACTTCTGGATTAGTAGCAGAATACGCACTCTCTATAGAATATAATCCTAATGAAGAAGCCTATTCATAAGCATAAGCTAGCCTCCAACATATTTTTGGGTTTGCGTGGGAGCTGCAAAAAACCTCTCTACATGTAAATGTCAGCACTTTCATTACACATCATTTCACTGGAAATTATAACCTTCAGCTAGATTGTTCATACATAATATATTTTCAGTCTCGTATTAGGCAAATGGGTCTTTCAATTTCGCTCGCAACGATTGATACAGTCCTCACGTGTGACTCTATGAAGCATTACACAATTTAAGAGCCTCTTATACCAAATTTGACGGTTTTAAATCAATTTTATTCCGTTAAATTACAATATTTGAGCTGGAAAAAAATACATGTCACAGATACATCTGTGTTTGAGTTTATGATTTGGTTCAAAACACGAGGGAATAAACTTTACTCGATCAAAAAAAAAACTGAAACAAAGTCCAGTTAGTTTATTTTTTTCGTTTTATGCTCTAATAAAAGCTCGTAAAAACCTGGAAATTGCATGTACTGAGAGGCAATTTTATCCATTTTTATTTTATTTGGATTGAATTTTGACAGTGTTGAATAGTTTCGTTTTTTAGTGAAATTAAAACCGTAACAAGGTCGCGAGAATTTGCGCGCACCGCGTTCAGTACCGCGCCAGGCGTCATCGAGGTCGGACCTATGTTCGTTTTTGTCGTTGCACTCACCCCGCGGGCTTCCTGACTCTAGCGTGGCAAAATACATCGTCGCTATAACTTGGCGGGGGCTGAGGGAGCGTTTTGTTGCCTACGCAACTCGGATAACCGGCCGTTAAATAAATACCAAATATTTGTATTAAAACAACCAAATCGAAAGTAACGTCATCACTGTATCATCTGTGATGACCGGTGTAGCTTAGTGGTAGTGCGTCTGTCTTATGAGTTGTTGATAAGAGTTGGGTTTGCTTCCTAATGTTCGATGTTTGAATGATGGATTTTAATATCTGGGGCCTTACGGACAACTACTATTGCGGCACCTAATCGGCTCAGTTGGAAAATCACGCGACCGCTAACCGTATTTGGGCGCGATAAGGTCCACGTTCGCGGTCGCGTGATTTTCCAACTGAGCGGATTAGGTGCCGCAATAGTAGTTGTCCGTAAGGCCCCAGATATTAAAATCCATCAGTCAAAAAGACCCCAGCTCTTTGACTTTGTACGTTTCCTTGTGTGTGTTCCCTTGCATCCCTGACATAGGGACTGACGGTGACTACTTACCATCAGGTAGCCCGTCGCTTGTTTGTCTACTATTGCATTAAAAAAGGGAACGTGGAGCAAGGTGTGAAGAGTTTTATACAAGCTTTCATTTAACTTGCAATGTTTGCAAAGTTTAGGTTAAAACTTACAAGCTGAATTAGATCCAGTTCTTCCAAACCGATAGCGCTGAAATGTTGCATGTACACCTTTAGTTCTAGTGACGATACAATATGCAATATTATACTATTTTTAAACTTAATAAATATATTTCGCTATAGTGGATTGATACTACTAACTTTCTGATAAAAGTATAAATATCAAGTATACAGATCAGTTTGTCTGATCTAGATTTGAAGAGTCTCAGCACTTACAGTCTTACACAAAAGACTTATCATTCATTAAACATTAAAATTAAGAGTGTAGAAGAAAGAAAGACCGAAAGCCTGAAAGATACTCTATCTTTCAGGTTTTCGGTCTTCTGTCAGCGTTTGACCTCCCTGACATGACATTTGTCTTCTCTTTTATTTGTTTGGAAAATGCTCTCCTTAGACTGTATCACATTACTGCGAATAACAGACTGCGAACAATGATAATGCAGTTGGTCCCAATCACGAATTAACCAACCGTCGGCGTTATATTAATACGACGCATCTTACTGCGAAAGCCCCAAGACTTCGAAACAACAGAACTGCGGTGTGTGTTATTGCGACTCATTCAAACTGCGATGTTGATAGTTGCATACCTAGTAGTTCATGTTCATATTGTTCATGTTATACACTTACTCGTTAGTCTTTCCGGTTCTCTCTTTGCTTCTTCCTTGCCCTCTATGATGGTTTTCTTTTTATCGTCGTATATGGAGGCCAAACATCTTGCCTACGATAGACTGATGATCTATAACAAACGCGGACAGCTTCTACCCATTATAACCTTTCAAAGAACCTTTTCAATAAGCATCACAGGGAAGCCAAGTCTCCGAAGGCAACGCTCGCGTGCATTCATGCATCGTGGTGGACAAGCGACACAAAGAGCTAATCAATTTACTCGGTTGACAAGTGCCCGGCCAGCTAACTGTGGTAGGTATTATTATGACCGTTCTGCGCTTCGGACCATGAATATAACGGAACAGCCTGTTTCGTGGCGGGTGGCGGTAAGATGTTGATGCGGACTCCACAATTCGATGTGAGAGAAATGATTTGCTATGTTTTTTGTCAACGCACGCAACCCAAAAAGAACAAAAGAACGGGGCGGGGCTAGTTGATTATAAGCGACTAAAAGACAAAGATAAGTTGTGTGTTAGTGTTTTTACTATATAACCCCCGATGCATAAAAGGGATGTTATAAGTTCAACGTGTGAATCTGTGGCATCGTAGCTCCCAAACGGCTTAGCAGATTTTGATTTAGTTTGTTTTGTTTGAAGTTACTTTGAAAACCGATTGGGCATTATCTTTAGAATAACATAGCAAATAATATAAAGAAATTTTCGTGTTAATATTTTATCGGATAGTAAATAAAATCCTTAGGCCCAAAAATTTGTTTATACTTAATTATTTTTTATTAAAGATTTTATACTATACTACGCTAAGTTTTTTATCTTCAAAAATGTTAAAAACGTTCAAAAAATTTTGCTCTGGCCGTTGAGAGCAGCTTTAAATAACAATTTATTCGTACTAATTCTGAAAGTCACACTTTCAGCTGGCGCGTGGCGTTGTGTTGATAGAGAAAACAGCTTAAAAAATACAAACCATTAGGCACTCTGAAAGCGTTTACGAATAAAGCTGTTGTCAATAGGGCAGTAAATTCCGAAGATTGCGGAGGCGGGCCCACTATTCATCGGAAGAAAGATCCCAGCCCATTCACCTCGGGACCGCATAATAAGAAGCATTAACATATTTATAAACACTAGACCCACATCTGAGGTTAGTGAACTTTACCGCTGCGCTTTCAGATAAAACTGGTATTTTAATTAGACTTCACCGCCTAACTAAAGCTTCACTACATTTATGGCAGTCTATAAAGTAATCTTAAATCTGTTAAGCAGTGAAGCCTTGCACAAATCGGTTATAAGGGTACACGGAACGGCCATCATCATCATCATTAGTCGGAAGACGTCCACTGCTGAACATAGGCCTCCCCCTTAGACCTCGAACGTCAGCCTGCCATCTTCCGGAACGGAACGGCGTAAACGGAACGGTGGTACAATACAAAAACACTTTATTGACACCAAGACAAATTACAAGAACAATAATATGTCACATCGTCGCTTAACATCAGGCGAGATGGCGGCCAAGCACAAGCCTATCTATACTAATATTATAAAGAGGAAAGATTTGATTGTTTGTTTGTTTGTTTGCATTGAATAGGCTCCGAAACTACTGAACGGATTTGAAAAATTCTTTCACTGACGGGAAGCTACACTATCCCCGGGTGACATAGGCTATAATCTATACCCGTGCGAAGCAGGGACATACCGCTAGTCTTAAATAAGCCGAAAGGAATCAACATTTTGTATTTATCATTTTAATTATGAATTTCTTTGTCCGCTAAATAAGCCTAGAAATCGCGAAAAAACAGGTATTCCATATATTTCGTTGAGTGTTAATGAAATTTTTCTATAGAACAGCTGTTTTTTTTTCGTGATGCTAGTCCCATAGTTCTACATAATGATGAGTTTGCAATGACCTGCCGTTGGCTTAGTACCACCGTACCGCGTAGCCCTGCAAAGTTATCGCTAAATATGGCCGATAACGGGATCAAGACTAAAATGCTAACACAATAACTGATAGTACAAAACGGGGTCAAACAGTTTTGCGATCAATTTTCGCCAATACATGACAATACTTAATATTATAAATGTAAAAGTTAGTGATTGAGTGTGTATATGTCCCACTCATATTCGTAATTTATCATCAACATCATCATCGGCCAGAAGACGTCCACTGCTGAACATAGGCCTCCCCCCTTTAACCTCCACACTGAACGACAGCCTGCCTTCTGCATCCACTGGATGCTCGCGACTCTCACAATGTCGTCGGTCCATCTAGTGGGAGGCCAACAGAGTGCCTAGTAGCCTCATTATTTATAGTCAAACGGATTTGGATGAAATTTGTCATGGCGGTAGCTTATACTCTGAATTAACATTAGGCTATTTCTTTTAGGATAGTGGATGAAACCACGGCGCGGTCATAGTTATATTTCAAATGCGAATGAATGAGGGTGTAAGTGTGCTCCTCACTCTATAATAGGTAAAAGAATTTAGATGAAATTGGATTATAGCCTGGATTAACTATAGGTTAAAATTTGTAACTTATAGGATAGCAGGTGATACCGAGGAGCACTACTAGTGACAATTTCCGTGTCAATGTGTGTTTGTTTTCACTCAACGCAACGGCTTAGCGGTTTTGTACGAGGTATATCTTTAGAACACGGACGTATTCGAAGATGTTTTTGAAGTCATCATTATAAACAACTTTTACTATGTGACCAACCCTAAAATCGCGATAAAAACAGATGTTCCATAGAAAAATTGCATTCACATTCAACGAAATGTATAAACCAGCTGTTTCTTCGCGATTTTAGGATTGATCCCACAGTAAAGGTTTTTATAATGGTAAGTACAATATCTAAATATGTCCGTTTGTCCGTCGTCTAGACTAGAGATACTCGACGGGTTCAATATCTCAGTACATACGTATAAAACGGTGGGTTGGCTAAGACATTTCGGGGGGGTTTGAATCCCAACCCCCCTGCTTACGTCCTTGCCTACATGTAGTAAGTAGGGATTAATAGACTAGTTTTTATAACGAAACAAATGCACGGATCCGGATACTGTGAGTTAGCGGGTGAAACCGCAAGAAGCTGTTAGTATCTAATATTTCGTTTACAGAAAATAGCAAGTCTAAGAATTGATATGATGATGTATGCAAAACAATTTGCATGTTCTTTGCATTTAAATTTAGAGGTAAACAATGACGGTGCAAACGTTACCGCTCGGGTCGTTGCTTCCGCTAATCGTTCCGGTGTTGAAACGTGAAAATAAATATTTATTTGTTTGTTAATAACAGTGTTCAGTTTGTTCAGTGTCGTGTTGAGTTCGCAAAAATGAAATGGATTTCATTCGAACAGGATGTGGAGCTGGCGGAGCGACGACCGCGGCACAACGAACTTCGCAGCCCCATAGGAACAAGTGAACGATCGAGCCTCTACCTGACTGCTACGTGAACTTGCCTTAACGGCCTGTTATCCGAGTCACGTAGGCAACAAAACTCTCCCTCAGCCCCCGCCAAGTTATAGCGACGATGTATTTTGTCACGCAAGAGTCAGGAGGCGCGCGGGGAGAGTACAACGACAAAAACGAACATAAGTCCGACCTCGATGACGCCTGACGCGGTACTGAGCGCGGCGCGCGCAAATTCTCGCGACCTTTTTACGCTTTTAATTTCACTAAAAAACTAAACTATTAACTAAACACTATCAAAAATCTATCCAAACCAACAATTTTTGAATAGGATTGCCTTTCAGTACATGCAATTTCCAGGTTGTTACGAGCTTTCATTAGAGCATAAAACGAAAAAAAAACAAACTATATCGACTTTGTTTCAGTTTTTTTTTTGTTGATCAAGGTAAGTTTATTCTATCGTGTTTTGAACCAAATCATAAACTCAAACACAGATATATCTGTGACATGTATTTTTTCCAGCTCAAATATTTTAATTTAACTGAATAAAATTGATTTAAAACCGTTAAATTCGTAATAATAAGTCAAATTTGGTATAAGAGGCCGTTAAAACAAACATGAAACGTAACCATACTCGACTCAAGTTTCTTTAGTTTTTTTCCAGCTCAAATATTTTAATTTAACCTAAAAAAACTGAATGCAAACCGTAAATTCTGATCACACAATTGTTTTTTTTAACGTAACTATAGTAGCCGATATGCATAGCAGTGAAATAATATAAATAACTGTTATTACTCAGTTTGCGAAGGTTAGAGCTAAAAAAACTTGGACCGACTATAAAAAGTATAGCCTAGATAGTAGTTGTAGTGATAGTGGTAGTTAGTCGATTATTTGTTTCGGGTTTAATTAACTTTTGTTTCAGGTTAGGCCAAATTAGCATCACAAATATCTATAGAGTAAAATAATTTATCCTAAATTCCTTATTGTCCATGAAGCTACTTAAAAGCGGATTTACACTAGAGATTCGTCAGGAAAAAAAACAGTTTTGAAGTTGGCTGAACTACGGAAAAAAAACGGAGTAGAGCAAGGTACGCCTCTACGTAATAAGTTCGAAATTAATCTTTTTATTATATCCCAAATTGAATTAGATTACAATTAAACATAACCGAGGACTTTATTCAATTTCCCGGCGCTGCACTGGCACGAAAACAATGCCGTGAAATTGATGATTATCAACAATCGTACGGAAATAGCTTTATATCTCGTAGACACCGCGCCGCAGCCTACGTAACGCCAAAACATCATAAAATTGAGACGAGAGTCCATTATCGGGCGTTGGCTGTGTTGTTTATTGTATATATTCGATAAGGCCGTCTGCACTGCATCTGTCGAGCGCAGTGGCTCTGCATGCGGTCATTAGTCGGTGACGAACCGAAGTAGGGACCAACGCATTGTTCTCCCGGGGGGCACTAACCCAAATGCGCCGATTAGATACGAGCCACGCCGCTGCCGCAGCGAGTATGTAAACACCGGCCGCGTCTTGCAAAACATTACGTTATTATCTTAAACCAAACAGTTTTTTGTCGGGTGCGATCGTAGAGAGAGAAGGAATAGAGAAGCTGCTCGAATAATAACATTTGTTGTCCCTTACTGGCGTATGCGATTCGTTTGTCTGCCCCAAAGCTCATTCGGGGCAGACAAACCGGTCGCGAAAATTTTGTTTTCGTTATTTTTGTGCTTGTGCTTTATTAGATGTATTTTGAACGTTTTAACCTGCTGGTTTCTAGTGAATTATTGTAAATCTGACCTTTGATAATGGTGAATTGTTGTATATTAGGCTATAAAAGCCGCATGGAACGAAAACATGAAAATATAACCTTTCACACGTAAGTTTTGATTTTCGAGTCCATTATGGAATAGTCTTGCATGAATTACTTGTTGTTGTTGATTATCTTTCGTGTTAGGTCAGATTTAGTAAAATTTTAACCATATTTTACAGGAAAAATTCAACAATCATTAAATACAACAAAAAATATTGCTATCTCATAACTATACGCTACCAACTTCTCTATTCCTTCTCTCTCTACGGGTGCGATACGTGCGGCTCAAGAAGTCTACGACGTAATTTTTTCTTCCGAGAATTTTGGTCCCTCTCGAGACATCGTCGAGCCTTATTTCAGTTCAAAGTTACTACGCAAAAGGCTTTTAAGAATTCATAAGATACGTGTTATTTGTGTCACCCATTTCGCGTTTAAAGACACGTGGCGCGGTTTACACGAGCTGAAAGTTCCAGTATGACAACATTTGCAACACCTGAAAGCATTTCCAACAGGGACCTGTCGACGGTTCCATTAGACGACACGTGATAGCATCGAAGCTTTTGGCACATAACCAAGCAGACGTCCGATGTTTCTCGTTTATGTTACCGGAAATAGATTAAATTCGGTTTTTGGTTTTTATACACAATGCCTAGGTAATGCGTGAAATGGTCAAAACGTCACATTGCCACGTGATAAGTCAGATGACAGAACCGAGACGGATGACAGGAAGGTAATTTTTTTAGTTATTTAAATGTTACTGAACAACATTTCGGCAAGTGTGTGTTTTTTTATATGGAAGTAAGTAAACATATTAAAAAAACGTTTTATCTTGCTTGTATTGGGATTTTTATACAATCCATGACGTCAGTTTAGCATTTTCCGTCTATTTTATGTATAATATATACTAACACCGGTCCGGCATTTTATGAAAAACCTGGGATGCATTTCCTAAGAGTTATATATGAAACGAAAATAATACTTTAGTCATTGCCTAAAACAGGGTGGCATTTGTATGCAATACCCAGGCATTGTATACTGGGTGACTGGAGAGACAGAGAAAGTGTTCGGGAAATCATTGTACTCATCATTATGAACAACTTTTACTGAGACCAACCAATAAATAACGAAAAAAAATCAGCCATACATATCGTCGAGAGTGAATGAACTTTTTGTAAAAACTTCGTAAAAACTGTTCATAATGATGAGTACAATGGTCTCCCCGAATATTTCCACTGTCTCACTAGTCACTCAGTACCTATACAGGGGATTTAGACAAGAGCCACTTTCTGTTAGCGTTCACGCCTGCGGAAAGATGAAATTGTATGAAAATGACATAAGCTTTGTCAATGTAATTTTCATACAATTTCATCTTTCCGCAGGCGTTAACACTAATAGAAAATGGATCTTGTCTAACACCCCAGGCATCGTTTATCACATTTCCGGTAACATATCTACTAAACCGCAAAGGGGAAAGAAATCAATTCGAGGGTTGGCAGATGATGAGCGTGTCCTCATTTAGCAATAGCTTGTCTATTGTTTGTGTTCACGTTAGCACATTGTTTAGACGCTTTGTTGTTCAAACAGAGCGAGTTTGTTGCCTGATAAGCGGTCCCATACGCGAGGAACTGTGATATAATTTCGAAATCAAGGGATGTCTGCACTCTCTCATTGTGTTGCAACACACGAGAAAGACAAACATTTCCTAGTGATTATTATATTCACTGCTGTAGTGTAACAAAGCAGCGTAGGTAGGCCTGCCACTAGACGGACCGACGACATTGTGAGAGTCGCGGGCATCCAGCGGAACCGAACCTAAGTCCCGACAAAACACACTCACTGTATCACTGTGTTCGACCAACCACCCGCATTCTTCAGTCTTCCCGTGAACATGGTGCATGTGCACGCCGAAATATTGGGAGCTTATTACACAACCTTACCACGGTAAATATCCCGTAAATAATAATATAACTTTAATGTTATATAATTAACAAACTTTCTTTTGAATTTAAGAAATGTATTATAGGTGCGAACGGTTAGTGGTCTGCGATATGAATCATGGACTAACCTGAAACATATCCGTGTCGGGGTCCTCCGTGTACTCGACGATAACCGCCTGGCTCCGGCTGAGGGTGTACGATATGGAGTGCTGACTGGCGTCCAGGATTGCTTTGCTGCTGTGCGGCGTCTTCACCACGTAGTGCTTGGAGCGGCGTACGCCGTTCGCCTGCGGCCGTCGGTACAGCACGAACTTGCTGCGCCGCCGCCCGCGCTCGCCTGCTGGAAGGTACCCGTTGTATCTAGAACAACAAAGAAATTTTAGATAGATAAACTCTATACAGGGATACGCAACGGAAGGGTGCCGAAATGGGTTTATAGTACCCATCATTATGAACAATGTTTACTATGGTACCAACCCTAAAATCGCGAAAAAAATATCTGTAGTTCCATACATTTTGTCAAGCATGAATGACCGTTTTCTATCTATGTTTACGCAAGTTATGTTGGTAATACGAGTAGTCGGGATACATCACTGAAGTTTGGCTAAATCCACCGAGAATCGTTTGCGATTAGTTCGATTTTTTCTATAACCACCAATTTCTGAACTATTATATTACTACTAGTATACTATACTATTTATGAAATATTTTATTTAGCATTGTGATCATAATGGCATCGACCACGAACCCTACTAAATGCGTGTCTCGACACGGTCTTAGACGATATTTACATGAACAAGCCTTAGTCTGTTCCAGTAACGTGAAAAATAAAAAGCAGACTTGATAAAAGTACTGCATTAAAATTAAATATATTAGGAAAAAGATGTACCAAAGGGCAATTTATCATCGACGTTAGATGCATGCTAATAGATCTCTTAGCATCATAATATGTTTGGATATGATTTATCACAGGAAGTACTATTAGGAGTGATCACGGAGCATTATTATCAATTTTTGGTTACACTTTCGTGTTCTCTCCGCATGCGGAGGTAATTTTGGCACGGTCCAATGCCAAGTGCTTCTACAAAATTAAGAATTTCCACAATTCTGCATGTGTACAAAATTGCTGCTTTTTGAAGCTATTTGTATGCAGAAGTGTGTATATCGAGTGTCTCAAGGCTCGTGGTTAGGCTTTTGGGTATGACACCTGTAGTAGAAAGTGTGATGGGGATGGTCCTTGTGCTATTTACTTGCCAATGTGTTTTGATTTCAATTGATAAGTCTGTGTATTTGGCTATTTTTTCGGTATATGTTGTCTGTAGGTTATGTGTGTTACAAATTGCGATGTCAATCAGGAAGGCTGTTTTTTTACTGTTGTCCAAAATATCAGGTCTGTTGTAATGTATGGTCTTGTCGGTAATTATCGTTCTGTAACATTATTAAGAGATTTAAAGGATCGCCACCGTAAGCAAAACTGACGTAGGTAGTACAAGGTCCGGAAATACTGATTGAGGCATTTCATGACTCACAATCAAAACATGTCACACATGTTTGATTGAACGCAGGAAGTAAATTTGACTAAACACTGTTAATGTCCATGAGGTTAGGTCAGTGCTAGCAGATAGCCGCTAAAGAAACAATAGTCGTCATTAAATAATACCTATTAGAGCCGTGAATGGGAAAGGTTAAACTTCCGTGAGAATAAAGACGGCATTCAAGCCCGTTTATGTCATTTGTCTTCAAAGCTTCCATTCAGAGGCTTGTGTGATAGTTGGCTTAATTTATATATGACTAGCGATCCGCCCCGGCTCCGCACGGGTATAGTTATATAGCCTATTAAAATAGCCTATATTAATCAGTGATAATGTAGAATACACATGGTGCAAGAATTTTTAAAATCGGTCCAGTACTTTTTGAGCCAATTCGTTACAAACATACATACAAATCTTTCCTCTTTATAATATTGTATATACTTAAGAGCCCACAAATTTTTCGACATGTATTGTGTTCAACATCCACATGTTGAAAAATAATCACAACAGTCCATGATAGAATGATGCCGCTGATATAATGCGTCTACTAGCTAGTCTAGCTAGCAGACAACTTGTAAAAATCTGATTGAAAGAAGTCTTTTAATATTTTACTGTAGTATATTGTCTAAGAAATTAATTGCAATAACACAGGAAGACCTGAATGTAAACATATTTTTTTTAATATTCAACAGTAGTACACCAGCAATCTTACGTTAAAAACCCCTTGCATAAGTGACCAGAATTCATGGTTTTTTTTTTTTTTTTTTTTCAATATTCTGCGGCTCAAATACACATCATCAGCCAGTAAACGTCCACTGCTGAACAAAGGCCTCCTTCTTAGAGGGGTGTTGCCATAATCACCACGTTTGTAATAATAGGCCGCTGCTGCATCCTCCGATGGTTCTGGTCGCAGTTTTAGGACACCCGGGTCCACTAAAGCTGACAGAGCTAAAAAAAAACGTGGATTGAATAGACTGTAGTAGATTACAATCTACATTCTCGTACGACAAGTTTAATTGCTTCCAATATTCTTCCTGCAAGTTTATGCGTGTCCGTATCTAATGCAACATCAATCTTCTCGAGAAAATTTAATCTTGCTTTTATAGCTGCTTCTTAAATGATGTTTTATTACAAAGAAGCGGGAAAAATAAAGTTTCTAGTCGAGTTTTTTAATTACGCTGGTGCTGGGTTTATTGCTTTTACTTTTATTTATTGTTTGCAGTTTTCCTTATTTATTTTATTGGTTCTGGGACAATTGTTTTGACAAACGGACGTGAGAAGGGTGGACTGTCAGAGTAATACCTGACCCCTCCAGCCGTGAGAAAGGCGATGGACCTCGTTAGGGGTTAGTTGCCACGCCACCCTCTTGATTTATGGTTTGGTCAAGAGCTCCATAGTAATAGGTCAAATTAAAACAATATATATCGCAAGTCAAGTAATTCACTAACCGACTTCAACAATAGAGAGGGTTCTCAATTCGAAAGTTTATTTTTGTTTGTTATTTTTTTTAAATAAATTTTATTTTTTATATCTTTTAATTTGTTAAAGTAATATGGTAACAACAGAAATTTTTAGTTGTAACCACTTTCAAAAAAAGATTTGTTTGTTACGTAATGATTTATATTTGCTGTATCTATGTAGGTTACATATATCTTGTAAAACTTTAGTCCTTTTGTTTATTTTCTTTTTGTCTTTTATAAGGTGTTTTTGATGCACGCCATACACGTACCATTTGTTCCAACCTGGTGGATGACTGGTAGAAAAAGTTTAGCCATTAAGTCCTCGATTTGTACATGTCTACATAATTTGTAAGTGTGGAAAAAAGTATTAAATAAATAATTATACACTCCAAAACTTGGTTTTTTTAGTTTATGGAAATGCACAATCAGTGTATTTATCTTTTATCTTCAATAATGTGAGAGCGACAGAACTGCAAACGGGATGTGCCCGGGGTTACGTTAAACTACGCTGCTGCTGTCAATTCCTTGCTGGCGGATATTGTTGACGCAAAAACGATGTAGTTTTTGCGCGAAAATTTTTTCATGCTTTATTGACAAATTCTAAAGGTAGCATTCCGTAGCCGTTTCCGTTCATTGGCGACCGCGACCGCGACCGCGACCGGCGGCAGCGGCCGTTTCGCGCGACCCATTGCTCAGTATGAATTTATATGGAGTGCTGCATCGCGATCGTTAAGATCGGGATGCTATCTTAGTAAGATCGCAAGTTCGAGAACCAGTCATTTAGCAGCAATGTGATAATCTCACAGAAAAGAGAAGTAAATAGAACAGAAATGAGAAGGAAAATCTGTTACCAGGCATTATGAGTGAACCTCGATTGAACATTCTTATTTAGATCAACGCGTCGAACTCCGCATCGCAGTTGCTAACTGATTTCGAATGACTGACGTTTCGTTTATATGGGTGCAACTGGCTACAACAAATTTCTTACAAAAATGCCTTGACAGCCGTTTTAATTTAAACAAAAAAAAACTTTGCTGTGGATAAGCTATTATTCTGAGGCCTATGCACTTACAAACATGACCCCCGATGCCCTTAAGACATACGAGTTGATAGCCCATCTGCCCCGTCTAGACGAAATTTTACGTCATCTCCCAACCATAACTGCACACTTCATATACTATTTTGTGCTTCATAGTAGTTCACAACTATTTCCCTCTTTTGTTTTAAAGCAAGAAATCAGACAATGTCGAATGCGCGATGCATGGGAAGCCGCACAAGTGCACACCTTTGTAAGGTTATGTAAGCTACCGTAACGTTATATCTCACAATTGACATAACAGACTACTTTTTTACTCGCAATTAATGTTATGAGATTTGTAAACTTTGCGGTGAAGCGTTTTTCTTCAAGAGTTACAAGGCAACAACAATTTAAAAATAAATAGGCGGGTAAATGATCGGGTAATTATACTCAGATATTAATGTTCTGAAAATAACTAGGTCGACCGTCACAAACAGTCTAATAGAGCATTTGTCACAAGCACGCCCAACGTGTAGGTATAGTACCTAACTATGTTGCGTTTGTCACGGGAAAATCCAATCTAGAGTACGCGTGAACCGAACCAAAACACTTGGTGAATTTTCCAAAGATTAAGATTGACATAATAAGGGTAGCAATATGGTCAGGTCAAAGGGCGATTCACGAAGCAGGAAACAGATTTAAAAAAAAAATTAATGGTTTATTAACCACTTTTTTAATTTTAAGTTGCCCGCGACTTAGTAGGTAGAGGTACACGTAGACTTTCAGATTAACTTTCAACTATTTTGCCCTCCTTAATTATAGTCCCTTTCGCAAATTCCTTTATTAGCGGAACTCGACACCCAATAAGAATACTACCTGCCAAATTTCAGCTTCGTTAGTCAATTTAATTATGGAAACTGAAGTGGTTTTCACACGTTTTAATTACACGGGAATTACTCGCGCAAGATTAAGCCGGTTATTCCGAATATTGTTTCAACCGCATTCGGCGGACTCTTTCAAGATGAGTGCGCGTGCGCGACTCCATCTCGCTTCGCACTGTGGGCCGAGGTGATAGTCGGAATTACCGGCTTATTCATACGTGAGTAATTCCCGTGTGATATAAACAAATGGTCAAGTAATTTTCGAGACTTCTTGATGAGTCAGTGTCAGTTAGTATTTCGCTTTTTATACAAATTAACTATAAATATAGAGACAGTAATTTAAATATTGCATTTTGGTCCAGTTCTGAACAACATTTAAAGTTTTAAGTCACTAGCTCATTGGGAAGTTAATTTAAAATCGATGTAAAAAAAATATATATAGAACAGACAATCTGGAAAGAAAATAAAGACAGACAGTTCTGAACTATGTATTAAGTTTCAAGTCTCTAGCTAGCTCATTGGTAAGTTAATTTAAAACAATTTTACAATTTGTAGCTAACAGACAAATAGACAAGAAAACGAGATAAAAACTAGAGTACGACTAAAATGTTTATCATAACTTTAATTCCTACACAAAAATAGCAAGATGGGATTTCCAACAACGCAAGAATTCTGCTCAGATATAAAGGTTGTAGGTAATATTGAATAATGAATTTGTGATAGTTGGTTGAATATTCCAAAAGATTGTAAAACCTACAATTGTAATCTGATGAAATACGAGTTCAAATTCAAGAAAATACCTCGTGAGATTTCGACTACCGTGTGCGGGGTGGGGTGTATTCAGTTGATAGAGTTAATCAATAGGTCAAGACTCAAGTGGTTGAAGAAGTGGGAGGAATTCCTTAGATAAGACCACCATCGATAAACTGACTATACCCACGTGAATAGAGGCGCCATTGTTTAAAAATTTGGTAAGAAAACAAAGATAACAACTGCCTATTTACAAACATTTATGGAGTACGGAGAATTATAATTATGATAAATGCCTACACATGAAGTGATACATTTTTCTTCTTAAACTAGGTAGGGTAATAAGGAAAATAGTAGCACGCATTTTGTAAAAAAAAGTGTCATACACATCGACGCGCTTCGAATTAAGATAAATATTATTAATTAAAAAAATACTTTTTAAAAACATGCTTTTAGGCGTCGTCCATACCGAATTGAGGTGCGTCATTGAATTTTTCGTATTCTTCTCAGTGAACCCTTTCTTATGATTATATCCATAATATGGGTATAAAATATTACTGGTCCGCCATCTTTGGGAGTCCACTGTATTGGATTTAGAATGACGTCACTTAGTTAACCATGCATTAATAAATTACAACTGTACTGTACTTACAGTTCATTTATAATTGTATAATTTTCTATTTAGTATTTACTACTCAATTTATGTTAAATTTGTTTAAATTTTCTAAATTTATCACTAATTATATTTTAATTTATATCTTGAATACTGGGAGAAGCCACTATTTTCCGAAACACAGTTTTTTACTAGTTCGGAGTCAGTGGATTCAATTGTTTGTTGGATTTTTCCTTGTGCCAAATAAAGATATGTATTATTATAAAGATACATATTACTATCCAAAGTAAACGTGTATGAAAAATGTAATCTCAATCGGTTGGGGATAACAGGGGCCTTACGGACAGCTAATTGCGGCACCTAATCCGCTCAGTTGGAAAATGACGCGAACGTGAACCTTGTCACGCCCAGATACGGTTTGCGGTCGCGTGATTTTCCAACTGAGCGGATTAGGTGCCACAATTAGCTGTTGTCCGTAAGGCCCAGGGGCCTAAAATCATTTGCAAGATTTGTCCCACACATTCATACCAATAACAGGGCAAGTTAAATAAAAGCTTATAAAAAGGACTGCAATCTATCAAAGAGTAACAGAACATACCTACTTGCAGAAAGGTTGTGAAAGGGTGTCCAATAGAGATACCGGAAATAGCCCTCGAAGAAACCAAGAAAGTGCTCAAATCATAAATGGAATAGACAAAATCGATGAACGGAACCCTCGCTAAGACGATCCACGGCCCCCCTAAGAAAAGCCATCCACTCCACCGCATTAGCGGCAAGGAATAGGGATAGCATTTCATTCACTTAAATTGAATTAGTAATCGTCTATGGTGAGCGCAGTGCACGTAATACGAGAATATTATGAAACCCTCGGTCATGGCGTTACATCTTGGTGATATCGATTACTGAGATTACAAGCATTACAGAACTGGTGATATAGCATAGGGTTATACTAGACGACAGGATATGTCCTGTCATGTTAGGTTTACAAGCTCTTGTCAGGATTCCGGCCACTCTATGTAGATATCAACTAGACCTTTTCAAAGATCCGGTTTTTGACAAGACTTTTCAGTTTTACATTTGGCAGTCATACATTATCAAGATCAATGTTTTGCTATCACCACACCCTCACAGACTTTCCACACTTCTCCACAGAGAAACGATTCGAAGATTCATAGCTGTAGAACCTTTGGGCACAACATGAAGTTTTTTTTTAATCCAAAATACAACCTAACGCTCCAAAAACAGTTAGACTGATTAAGATTAAACTGACCAATTGCCCATACACCGTTGAAGGTCTAAAGACAATCCTAATGCTCAAGCCACTACTTGGCAGCGTACCCAGCATGCTGGCAACAATACCACGCTGAATGGCAATGCTTATGCGTTGAGCCAGAAACACGCCAAAATTTTGGACATGCGTCGCATTTTTTTTAAATGAAGTTTGCTTCCTTTCCATAAAGACCCAATATATCGTCCCCAAACGGCTTAAATATTTAACCACTGCCGAGGTTAAAAAAAAATTAGAATGGTCCAGTGGGAGTAATGATGGATGATTGTTCGTAGGACCTAGTCAAAGCGAAAAAGACAACCAGAAAAACAATGATGACGTATAGAAAAGAGCATGTTACAGAAATCTCAATTATACAGAACTGTATCTTTTAAGAATCTTTAGCAGTCAGTGATCACTTGTTTATTTCCACCCAACAAACGTGTGTTCAAGTAACGCCTAATTCAATCAATTATGTAGATTTATTACACGGGTCATATAAAGACACTACTATGTTGAGTTGAGATAGAAGATCCTGACACCACATATACATGCTTAAAATTGTGAGCAAACGTTGTTTTTTTTTATAAATAGTAGTTTGCGCTTGATCGCCTCCTCGCCTATGATGTGGTCCACGATGGAGCATGCTTGCCTAGAAGAAACCTATTCACTCGCGACCAGAAGACACCCGATTGCAACTACGGGGAACACCTATTCAGGCAGTGCATTCCACAGACTAGCAGTTCGCACAATAAAAATGTACGGGTAACGTTCGTACGGGTTTTCTGAATATCAACCATGAAGCGGTGTCGCCTTTTCGTAACAACTCTGGCAGCCCGATAAAAAAAGGACAGGAGGGAATTAGATCATGCAGACCCGATATACACTCTGAAATGTATCCAACGCAATGAAGGAAACGTTTGAAGCTCACAATACAAATAAATAAGAATGAAAGTACATAACAGTTAAAATAACCACACTAAATTGGTAAAAGTACATGGCGACACATTTAAAAATCACGCCTTCCATATTAAGAGCACAGATAAAACAATAGAACCGTTATACTAAATAAGTAACAAAGACGCATGCTCCTCCTACTAAAGCGCGGTCAACGAGTGAAACCAGTATAACCTGTAGTTAGTAAACACAGTTTACTTTACGCTATAGTGCGTTCATTGATTGTGTGTACTTTACAGCATAAGCTTTTATTTAACTACATGTGTAGTATCACAATACAATACAACAAGTAACTTAAATTATTTAAAAAAAAACCCGACTGCATTGTATAAATAGTAGGTGAGAAACTGAAAAGTAACAGCGGCGCGCTGCGTACCTATCTAAACCTTTTAACTCCCCTCTGTTTGCGTCGTAGGTTAAAAATATTTATGTTGGGAAAATAATTGACTGGATATCCTTTAAGGTGAGCGTTAATTTGCTAAGCAAATCTCTAGATGTCTAAATAAGTACTTACATGAAAAAAGTTTTATCGGTAGTCTAAGTCGAAACGCGAAATTTTCGTTAAGGGTTTGTCCCTAGCGATTCATTTTGGTTCAATGCGTCCGCCCATCTTGGCTGAATGAAAGTTTTATGTTGCCAAGGAAGTATAACTTATTCCTAAGAGGTTTAGAGTGAAGTTCCTTTACAGCTTCGCTTTTTAATAAGCACTCTAAATTTTAATCGTTTTGGGGTTTGGAGCTCGTAAAAACTGCTGGTTGCTGATAAAATACTGCCATTATAATTGTTTCGCATCAGCGTCATCGTTTATCAAGATATAAATACAGAGATTACTTTAGAAGATCGGGCATGGATGACCCTATGAGCACGCATCGCGTTGATGTGACAAAAGTTTGCTGAAATTTACTACCGGCCATAAAATCGGATCTTTGTACTTTTATCGCATTTTATAATCGCGATAAACGAATCTTAAGCCTCAAAGACCAATATTGAGTTTATCTTGGAATTAGACACATATCTGTCATTTGAAGTTTTGGAAAGGCGCTGGGACCAGAGCAAACCTAAATATTTCTGTGGGCCAAGTACACTGTCTGCGATACATTTTTTTCCCTCTACTCCCGGTAGAATGAGACAGACTTATCCATTTCTAGCTTTGTCACGTTTACGCACGGGTTTAAAGGGTGGTCTAATTTTTATCCCAGTGGGGACTAAGGCCTGCTCTTAGGGTTACATCATAGTGCGAAAGAAATCTATTTGACCCTTACAAATGTTTTGTTTAAGCATGCAATTCATTGTATGGCCTAAAATTTGTATGTACCGACACTGTCAGTAAGTACTAGAATGTAAAACGTTGGCAGACGATATTTCCGTTGCCAGGGATCGATCAAACCAGTGGAAAGTGACAGATTAATAAAGTATTTACCCTCGCTGCGGAAACGTAATTTCACGCTTTTATTGTCATTATATCGATTTAAAACAGCTGTCTGCATAAATACTTTCGACTGGTCTATTTGGAAACTAATTTCAATTGTAATTTGTATGGCTTTCTTTTAAATGTCTGTTATACTGTGACGAATGGTGAAAGCTCTATGGAAGGTTCTGAAACAGAATATTTTTTTTAATTTAATTTTAAATTACGTACCATTACTAATATCATTAGTTGCCTCTCCACTACTAGATGCCGTCAGCTTAACGAATTTTCCTAAGTCTAAGCGAAGAAGCAACAAGAAACGCTTGTCCATTAGTTTTCCATTTATACTCCAACATTTCTCAACAAGATTCGCCAGTTAGTCGTCGCCTGCTACTATTACAGCACTGTTTTGGTATCTATTTTTGCCTGCGCCGGCGGCGCTTCCGCACGGACTGCATGCGATTCAAACTACCAAATAACTTTCGTAACGGTTATAAAAGTGCTGTAAACGGTACATTAGTTAAATACGTAATTAAGTTTTACTATCCAGACGTTATTCTACATGAAAGGAACTGATATTAAAATAGAATCGGGTGGTAGTCTGATTAGCTGGTTGTTCTTTGTAAGGCTGGAGTAGCTGTGCCGTAACACGACAGTAATAAAAGATGATTATGAGACTCATTAAATCCCATCGCACTATTAAAATGTAAAAGTAACTTTATATGATGGCACGGCATCGCTTAAGACGCTCTTTTCCGACTTTTAGCAATTATGGTCATTCTAGTTTAGGGTGCATACCTCCATGGTTAGCTTAAAATTATAAAAATGGTGTCATAACAAAATTAAATGATTTATCTAGGAAACTTTTCGAAGTAGCACTGATTTGCGCTTTTATCCCTGTTTTTTTGGATTCATTCAATTACCTATATATTAAATTATGTCTGCGATATCTTGATAATTACATATATAGATTTCATAATTATGAAGGAAACCGGTGAGGTACATTTTAAATTACAGCTATACTTTTCGAAAAATATGAGAAAAACCCCATTAAATAGAAGTAGCGAAACGCACGGCTGTGTGTAGGCGCAATGAGACTTTAATACAATAAACCAAGGATTATGGTCATCTGTATTAATAAGCGTTGCTTAAAAGTGGGAAAACCTCGCCTTAATATTACATTCACAAGATGTTTCAAGTTACTATTACGTCACAAATGTCTTAAGGCGCTTGCAGACGATGCAAAGTACAAGCTACAAGTAGAAGCAGGAAGTACAAGTGTTCAAACGATAAGTAGTCACTCGCACGGTGACGCCACAACTCGCACGAGTGTTCCAACGAGACGACCGATGCGCAGTGGGTGTCGCGCGAGCAGGGCGGGAAAACGTAGCTTCACTTGCGCGAAGCGCTACTAAGCACTTTCACTGCCACGTTCACTAAGCACACCGTTGCAAACGATGTGTAGGTAGGCACTTGCTACTTCTACTTATTACTTGTACAATGCATCGTCTGCAAGCGCCTTTAGATTGTCTTGTCCATCTTAAATGACCTCAGTACAGTAGATCAATTCTTTGTTATGAAAGGGGCAGTCATTGAAGCAATTCGTTCGGTGAAGGGGTTTACGTAGAAGAGAACTGATAAATCAATCAGAACAATCTCCAGCAACAGAGCAATAAGCATGAGAAGCGTGACTCGAAGCGGTTCACAAATGATCTGGACGTGACTGTAATGCCGCAGGGGCTAAGGCCATGTTTTTGACCTCAGTGGTGTCGAGAGCGGCGGGCTTCATTTTTGGGGTTCCGTACCCAAAGAGTGTAAACGGGACCCTATTACTAAGCCTACGCTGTGTCCCTCCGTCCTATCTTTTAACGACTGTATCTTTCGAACCGTAATAGATAGCCAGTTGAAATGTTCACATAATATGTACCTAATGTGATGGCGCATTAACTAAGCAATAGTAATAAAGACAAAAACTCATAACTAAAGCGTTGAAAAATAAATACATATCTACCGATTTTACGCCCAGTCCCGCAGGGGTAAAAACGCGACCTTTACCATACATACGTATATGACATGACCCACAATGGTCTCGGTGCAATCGCGTATTGTGAGGTGGACACAGTAATAACTAAACACAGCTCGACTAATGTTAATTTCAGAAGATGTTAATTTCACGTTGAAAAGTGGTGTCTACACTGCGTATATGTTCGCAAATTTGCTTCAGATAATTTCCCATGCTGGTTCGCCATAGAACCAGAGTCACCGACATAGCTGTTAGCAAGTTGAAGTGGCAATGGGCAGGCCACATTGCTCGAAGAACCGATAACCGATGGGGAAGAAAGGTTCTGGAGTGGAGACCACGAACCGGAAGACGCAACCTAGGTAGGCCTCCCACTAGACGGACCGACGACATTGTGAGAGCCGCGGGCATCCAGTGGATGCAGATGACAGGCTTTCGTTTAGTTTGGAGGTTAAAGGGGTGGCCTATGTTAAGCAGTGGACGTCTTCTGGCTGATGATGATGATGGATTTCCCAAGACCAGGCATGTCTGTGGTAGTACTAACAAGGTTGATCGTGGTATAGGCCTACATACTTAGACTTACACCCGTTCTAATCTCGTGATAAACGCGCTACGCCTTAGTCTCCTAGTAAGGCGTAGCGCGTTTATCACGAGATTGAAAACTTTTAAACCTCCACGCCACGCCTACGTATCACGATAGCAGTATTCGCTTAGGTGTGCCCGGTGCTTTATAATAAACCTAGATTTGCGGCAACTGCTCAATATTCAATGAGCAAAAATAATGATGAATTTTAAATTCGTGTCATGACCTTGATTATCGTTACGCATGTAACGAATCTTTGTTAGTTTAGCCCAGATTTTTCTTTTATTTTTTGCTTCATTCGTTATCAAGATCGTTCATTGGAATATAAAACAGTTTGCATGCTACCGAATGGTGTTATTTAGTTCGTTCATGGTTTTTGCGTGCTGTGATTTTTTCAAACTACAAGATTTGTGATTTGCTTGAACACCAATCTAACTGATAGTACACAAGTCATCAGAAGCGTGATAGGAAATGTAATTGATATGAAATGCCAATATGAGCACGTACTGAATATGTTATACTTCTTATGTTACAAAACAGCAAGAGCACTGGAATTTGATTCCAGTCTAATGGTACCATATAAGGCATTGCTAAAGCTATCTGTATTCGTTCCATATCTCTAACTACAGAGAACCTAGAGCTACGCTGCCACTGAATCGCGGGCAACCCGGAGACGTCACAGCGCTTCCCAAATTCCAATGGATACATATTTTTCTACTAGCTGCGCCTCACTGTTTCACACGCGTAAACATTCCAGGAACCGTAATTTTTTCGGAGATAAAAAAATCCTTTCCCTCCAACTATGTTATCTCTATGTAAAAAAAAAATCACGTTATCCGTTTTTCTATTGCTAGGTGAAAACCAACAAACAAACACACTTTCACATTTATAATATTAGTATGATTGTTATTTGCGGGGGCTCGTTCTATATAAATAAACAATCTATACTACACATATCCATACTATGCTTGTAACGTGCATGGCCGCGTGAACTTCTACTTTTACAGAGGAATGCCTGTGCTTGGCAACTCCCTCCCGTGTTGCTCTAAGACAAAAAAAGAAAGTGCTGTGCTTGTTTCAATGAAAACATTCCTCAAAAGGCATCAGTGAGCGGTAAACGCACAAGAAGATATCCAACACAAACCCGCTCAGTGATGTCATCTGGACATTCTATGCATTAGTTATCTAAGCGCACGATTGCTTTTATGGCCCGTCTAGACACATAAAGGCAATCCAAGTAATACTCCCAGAATTGAAACAGTCTATTCCAAATCTAGAGATGACTGTCTCGTCAATATCACAGGGACGCTTTTATACATCGTAAGGAACTTAACTAAGTATGCACACCTACTTAAAAATGATACGGTATCTGTCTTAGTCTGTTTAACTTAACCTTAGAGAATTCAGAAATTACCTAGTTGCCCGCGGAACTTTCAAGAACTAACCTTTTAAAGATGTATGCAATCAGGTGTCATAATTATATACCTAAATACAATATTTTCTTCAAATATAAATGGTAACCTTAAAAATAACACAAATAAGAATAATCATTACAATCAGTCCACAATCGGCAAATATGTGGCGTAACTTACATACAAAAGTTAACTATTGAATTACCACCACCTTCTTTGAAGTCGGTTAAAAAGAGGCAATCGCAGCTCTGTGCCCGGGGGACAGGAAAATTATGAAAAAACTTACATTTACAACTTAATTTGACAGGGTTATTATGCATCTTGCACACGGCGCATCTATCCTAACGTATCACATACGTACGTAACTACGTACATTCATGCATATCTACTCTAGCGCGCGCACTTGTTCTGAATTGAGCAAGTCACTTGCGCCGTGTGAAAAAAAGATAGGCTTGCATCTTGGCCGCATGCGGTCTACGATGGATGTTGTTCATGTCTAGAGAGGTCATAAGAAAATATGCACTTATACAAGACAACAACGTTGAATGTTTTTAAAGCTCGGAGCCTACTCGTTTCATGGGGTTATTATTTTTATTCTTACGGTAAGAGGATTACCGCAAGGGATTATCTTCGATCCAATCATTCCTGATGTATAGAAAAAAAGATAAAGCCCTCTACAGCTGATGCATCGAAATCCGATTTAGTAAAATATAGCACAACAAAATACCAATCGCTGAAACGCATGTTATTAATATGAGGACGCAGTCGCTATATGATTACCATAGAATACGCAAAATATAATTGGGCATAATCAACAATTTTGTACGAGCGTTTACTAATTCTGAAGCCGGTTTATATTAATAAGTTATTATTTAAGAACTTGTAAAGCAGAAACCAAAACAAAAATGCAGTCTAACGATATGGTGCTAAACACACTAGTGTTTGAAGATACAGTCATTAGGATAACTGGTATTTCACCACATTGATGACTTGGCAGCTAATCTTTTGAGTCATACAACTTGAATCAGCGGTGATCATTGTTCTTGTCTAAACTTGTCGAATGGTCAAAATCAATGCACGGTCTAATCGTCCTATAAAAACACTTCAGGATTCTATTGAAACATGACACGAAATGAAATTAGGAATTCGAAAAAAAAACCGAATGACACCAAGATTTTGAGAACGTGTAACATAATTAAAACTGTAATCTATCAAAGACGAGTCAGGCAAGTTGGTGGTCAAAGGTGGACTTATTCGCGATAAAAAAAAGATATTCAGCTGCCAGCATTTCAGCCTTTTTTTTTCTTTCCTCTTGAGAGGATTTTGGCGTATCATTTCTTGTGCATTTGCCAATGTCAAGTAGGTATTGAAATATTTTCAAGTTTTATTAGTTATTATCCTCAAAAAAATCAGCAGTGCAAGTACCGTTTCTTTATCGTTTGTAATTTGACAGTTGATATCATCAAATTCGACAAAATGCCATTTGATCAGTACTCGCTATGATCGCTTCTACGGCATTTTATCGAATTTGACGATCGATAAAGAACGGTACTTGCACTGCAGATTCGCAGTCAGAGTCAAGCAAAGTCACTGAAGTCAGTCAAGGCAGAAGCTTCTATGGAGTTTTGGAAACAGCACAAAAAGACATGTTTTGCCTCATTATTTAACTTGCCCACACTCTAGAGTCTAGCACGTTCACAACACTCAATAAATAGCAATCCCATACACAACCATACCATTATTACACAAGTTAAAGGGAAAATATCACGCTTTTGTCAAAACTCCCAGCACCTCCTTTTGCCAATTGCTTTAGAACTTCCGACAGATAGGAATCTGTCAAGTATTTTTCTGTTGGTAAATAGGTACACTAAAAGTAGAGTAGGGCAAAGTCAGAGCAGAACGGAGGGAGCGACGACATACGAACAGCGGAAGGTCGTTTGGGGTGACATCCTTTAGGAGAAGGCTACGTCCAGCGGTTGACAAATGTTGATAATGTTTAAGTAAAAACGTCGCACATTAATCATTCTCCTTACCAGGTATGTTAATGAGAACGTGTATGTCGAGAAAGAGACGCTCACGGTGTAACAAAGTGGTTCCTTGTTCTTATTTCCATAATACACAGCACTGTAAGGTTCAATCCATTGTGCTTCTTATGATGCTTACGTATGGGTTTTCTTTTTAAGGTTCCGTACCCAATGGTTAAAACGGGACCCTATCACTAAGCCTACAATGAATGTTTGTCTGTCTGTCCGTCCGTACGTCTGTCCTACCTTTAACGGCTGTATCTTTCGAAAAGTATGATAGCCAGTTGAAATTTTCACAGAATATGCGGATTAACTAACAAATTATAAAAAAAGTCAAAACGAAAGGCCCCCCTTTCGTACGGAATACAACCAACCAACATGCTTACCATTTAGCAGCCGTAAACAAGTAATTATTAAAACAAACATCCACTTGCTGCCACTGCGCAATTAATATACATGCGCATCTAAGTGATACTTATATCCCATATGTACGCATTCTTATCCGTTTGCATAGCCTTGCGCCAGTCCACTGACACTGGGTACATAGTACATAATGCATAGATTGCCAGACAAGTTAATGAGCCATAGGTACTCGCTGTCATATTAGGCGACGGAACTATTTTAGTCACAGTACACGCCATATTTATATCCAATCCCGGATCTACAATACAAATGGATGGGATACGAATTATGTACATTAATGCCGTGTACAGACGACAAACTACCGAACACGATCGAACAAGTTGGTGTGGACGTAACAGCGAAAGCGAATGAAGGATTCGCTCGGAGTGCTCGCAGAATATCGGTACGTTACAAGCGAGAACTTAATGGTGCAACTACACATCGCTATTTGCATTCGCGTATTCGCCAAATAAAAAGGGACGCAGCTATGGACGGTGTTTCAAAAAGGGGGTCTACATCTAACTCTCCGGGCTGGTAAAGCACCGTCTACATCGCAATTAATGTAGCAGGTGTCCATATCATCATCATCGACCCTAAGTGAACCACTGCTGGGTATAGGCCTCCCTTTGTTTAGGCCACTCTCCCCGGTCTCTCGCTATTCGCAGCCACTCGTTCCCGACAGTATTTCCATACTATATACCTACTATATTCCGACGGTGTCCATAGGTGTAAGTAAAACTTCAAGTTGGCCAGACCACGCGCTGTGAGTACGTGGGCTTTCCCCACGGCATCGCACTATCCTCGATGGTTTGTACTCACCCGAGTATGACGAGTTCTCCATATTTGACAAGGGGTTTGGGTTTCTGTTCGGAACCGCTCTCGCCAACCTCCTCCAATATTGGTGAGTCCGCACTGTCCGCAGCACTGAAACAATAAAGAACAGTATTTTAATTTCCGAATACGAGATTGCCTAAAAATAATGGTTTTAAGAGACCGCAGGGAAACGCTGGACGCAGACCGCTTCCAACCGGCCCTTTTGGAGATCGATGGAGGAGGCCTATGTCAAGAGTGGACGTCCTATGGCTTAAATTATATGATAAATATGGTTTTACATTGTCATTTATTGTTGTGGTGATGTGGTCGTATTTTTAAAGAACCATGTACTGGGTTACACGGAAAGGGTGTACTAAGCCGAAAGGGGTCTATAGTAACAATCGTTATGAACAAATTTTACGATGGGAGCCATAGAAAACGGTCATCGAAACTCGACAGAATGTGTGGAACAGCTGATATTTTTTTCGCGATTATAGAGTCGTGCCCTAGTATAAGTTGTTCATAATTATGAGTATAAAGAACCCATTTCAGCTTAGGCCTTTCCGCGTATATATTGTTGTATGTATAGTTACTCAACTCACATGCCTTTATTTATAGCTAACAAATTTTATACAGGGTTTCACGCAACGGCGATACAAAGCTGAAATGAGGTCATTGTACTTATCAGTATGGTATTTGAAATCACGAACAAATTAGTAATACAGTTCTTTTAGTGAGAATGTAATTTTTCTATTGAGCTAACTTTATTTCCTGATTTCAGGTTTGGTTCCATAGTAAAATAAATTTATAATGGTAAGTACAATAACCTCCATTCGGTTTAGTACCACCGATCTGTGTAACCCTTTTACTTTTAAGAAATCAAGTTCGGTCATCTGGTCCTTTATTAATATGTGCTATAAAATGACTCAACTATTATTCGAAGAAGTTTATACTTATAAAAATTACTAATGAAATAATCCGTCATCATGCTTGGGGTCATCATCACCAGAACCGTTGCGCTACCCACTTAGAATCCATCCTGGGATACATGAAGTAGACACTCAATTTATAGTAGTTTTATTTCATCTTGTCGGGTCAAGCCTTCATCTCGCCGAGAACTGGTCGTACAACGGCTGTGGGTCAAGATTAGTGGTAAATTATGACCACGCCGCGGAACCGGTTTGAATGCACTTATGCAAGAGTCAAACCTAATTCATAGTTATTGTGTCCACTACTTATTAAATGATTTGAACAAGTGATCATAATGCGGCTAGCCCAATGCCCTCTTCGAGTGCTATGAGGAAGTTTGGCTAGAGATTGGTATATGGGCTGGGTACACTTAGCTCTCCCATCGACTAATGCTTTGAGTGCTTTATCGATCGTGCAGATACGATAAGCTATCAGTTTCTATGGGCCCAGCTAACTAGGCCGCTATATCTCGAAACGCACGTACCCATAGTTTGAGCACTGCCTGACATAGTTGCGAGGTTGCTACTCTCACTTTTGTTATAATCCGGTTTCAGTCAGGTTTGTTCCATTTAAAGCCATTTAGGACCCGTCCTTATATAGCATGATAGTTATTGGTTAGTGGTCTAGCCCCTTTTTTTTTTTTTTTTTTTTTTTTTTTTTCGAGGGGGAAATCTTCCAAAGATACCCGGCTGCATTGGGGTGCAGCCAGGTTATGTGGGATTATACCCACTAAAACCCCCTCGGTGACCAGCCTTAGTGCTTGTCAAAAGGGCTCCGAGATCTCTAGAAGAACGCACCGGAGCCCTCGGCACTGCGCTACGGCTCCTCCCGAGACAACTGCGTTGTCTCAGCCCCTCCGCCCACGACAACGTTGGTCACACAACGTTGTCGTTCTGTCCCTGGGCACGCTTAAGTGGATGGTCAGAGCCCCAACTTTGACCATCCCGAGCCCGGAGGTCCCCTTTTAGTAGCCTCTTACTACAGGCAGGGGTTACCGGTGCCGTATTCTATTGCCCCGGCGCCAGGGCTACCCCGGCGCCAGGGCTAAAGAACAATACGTAGGTTTCAAATATATGTGCAGTCACTAGGTCGAGGGAAATATCTCTACCTCGGAACTCAATTTGGGGTAGTCTCCGGAGTTTTTCATTCGGTGTGGGCACTCCTTTTAGAAAGGTTAGAGGCTCGCTCCAAGTGGCCCTGATTGCGGGCACGGGGTCAAAGCCCCTGCCTCCCTATCCTCGCCCATCCCGCCCTGAGGACGAAGTATCTGTTATTTATTATGTGCCTGAGGACAGCCCAGCCCGGACCACAATTACCGGAGCTTACATTTGAATAATAACTCACGCAGCCACGAATACCATTGTCGAAAACCGATATTAAATTACTACGAAGTTACCGCCTTAACTTTTTGTATCAAAACTCTCAGATTAGAATCGTTAGATGTTATTGCCTGCTTGCCTATTACGTAAATACAGCGTAGTAATTCCGTGACTAAAACAATCAAGTTCATTTGCATGTCTAGGTGTGATTTTTCCGCATGATTCTTCCGTTTGTCTCACTTTTGTCTGGGAGTTACGATTGTCGGTCTTTAAACCGTCTAGATGTAGTGAGATACAGCTGAACGATGACGGCAAAAAAGTGAAGTTTAACATCTCCCAGCAGACATTTTCTTGTGCAAAATATATTTTATCGTGTAAGCTCTATTGTGTAGTAATAAACTTTTATAGGTATCAATCATTCCCTGGGGTTTCCTGTAGGTTATTAAAACATCCCGCCGAGTTATCATTGATGCCTATTTAGAAATTCCCTGAAGGTACGTAGTCTACTACGATAGTACGTATTCTGAGAACCACTAGAGATGAGTCAGCTCGGCGCAGTTCTACTGGCGTCCATCCGCGCTGACTGTTCAGCAAGCCAAGCACGCGTCGATAAAAGGCTGCGTTATATCCGGTCTTGCACGACCACGCAACACCAAATAGGCCGAATGTGAGAACGCTGAACGACGGAAGTTTACGGACAACCACTCCTACACTCCTGCCTGCATGACGAGAATTCTTGCGACTCATTTCTCGATAACAAAAGTTCGCAGAAAGCAAAGCCAATTCCTATCAAGCTAATACATCTACTTGATGAATAGTAGATTGGAAAGGAATACGCCCACGCGTGAGCATTTTCTACTTAAGAAAGTCCTGATTAATGAATAAATCTGGGTGCTCTAATTTCGACATCCTTTGTTATCAAACGAGTGTAGTTTTAGAGCGAGGTTTATTAATTGTAGAGGCAACAAAGTAGCGATCAGAATCAGAATCAGAATAAATTTATTGCAATAACTGTGTACAAAAGATGTTCTTATTAACTAGAGTATCAACAGATTACCCATTTCGGGCGTGCAATTTTTATGTTTAAAACTAACTAAAAACTAAATAATAATTAGGTACACATAAAGTGTTTACACTACACATTACTCATAAAACTAAATATTAATTATAAATAAAAGTAAGTATTTACAATGACGCTTGGCTTAATTAGTTATATTCAATAAATATTTAATTATCATCGAAGTATTCTTTGAGACTATAATACGTTTTTACTATTAGCCAAGTTTTTAGTTTTTTTTTTAAACTGTGTTATATCTAATGACTTTAATTCTGTAGGCAAATGATTAAAAATTTTAATGGCAGTGTGGAAGGAACTATTATAGAACATGGAATTGTTTACTTGACGTATGCATATATTGTACTTTTGTTTACAACGCAATATGTCTGCACGACTTGAGTTAATATTATAGAAATAAGTTCCATTATTCTTTATAAATAAACATAATTCTAATATATAAATTCCTGTAACGGTGAGGAAGCTATTTTCTTTAAATACATTTCGTAAAGTATCAGTACTTTGTAGATTATAAATAATACGGAGGCATTTCTTCTGTAAAAGAAAAGTTGATTTTACTTCAACTGAGTTCCCCCAAAATATTATGCCATAACTCAAGTGAGGATATACATTGCCATAGTAGGCGTTTGTAGCAATAGCTTTTGAAGTAGCATCTTTAATTATTGATAGAGCATAGCAATACTGAGACAGTTTGATATTAATTTTATGTATATGTTGTTTCCAGTTTAAGTTAGTGTCTAAAATTACCCCCAAAAAATGTGTTTCTTTGACTAAATCGACTTTATTACCTTTATTTTCAATATTTAGCTGCAGAGATTTTTGTTTGTAGTTTTTAAAGTGCATTAATTTAGTTTTATCTATATTTACCTTTAAGTTTATATTTTCCAGCCAATTTACAATATTTTTTAGGGTATTGTTTATTTCTAATTCAAATTCTTTTTCGGATTGAGCATTTTGTGGAATGTATACTGTCGCATCGTCAGCAAACATAATACTTAGATGCTTTGTAACTAAGGGTAATTCATTTATGTATATTAGGAATAGAAGTGGTCCTAATATGCTACCTTGTGGCACTCCTAACAATATATTTATAAATTTTGATAAGACTTGGTGAACTGTTTTTGTGTCGTTATCGTAAGTTTTTAGAGATACGGCTTGGGTTCGGTTTTTCAGATATGATTCAATCAGTTTAAGAGCTTGGCCTCTAATGCCAACATGTTCTAGTTTGTTAAGTAATGTGCGGGACAGGCGCAAGGTAGAGGTCGGCCCGAGTCAGCCCTTGACGATATTCTTCGTAGTGGACTGTAGACACGATGCGGAGAGAGCCAACCCGGGATAAACCCTGCGCCCGTGTGTATGTCGTATTACCGTCCCTATATGCACGTGAGCTGGGATTGAGAGCCGAGACAGTGAAACTCGATGTACGGCTAAACGGCGCTTTCTTTCTTCCTAGAGCTTGCTTGTTCTTCTTGTCTTCTTTTCTTGAGATCCGTTCCGCTCGAGTGCTTCCGAAGGAGTGACTCATCGGCGCACACCGCTGTATATTTATCCACTCGCGCCGAGCCTTGTGGTCCTACGGGGCATGTCGCGCCCGTCTGATTCGTTGGACCAATCGCCGGCGGCGGCCGTGCGAGCAGGACGGGCTAGGCGCGAGCGAGACGGGGATAAATATGAGGTGAGACAGACAGCGATGTACGCCTCACTCTTATGGAACGAACCTCAATTTCCTAATTTTCCTGATTTTTCCTATTTTTCTCCATTTTGGAGTGTTCCTATTGTTATACAATGTTCTGTTTATAGCAAGCAAGCTCTAGGGGTAGTGAAAGATGTCAGCGGCCCAAGTTTTATTACAGAATTTTACATTTATGTAGTACAGTTTTTCTTATGCTATTTTTGTAAGTTTTTACATTGTTCCTTATATACTACATTCTTTATATATATACAATCGACGTATAATGTTCACGGACACACAGCACTACACCTTTTATCACGCTGAGATATTGTTCTTTATTTTGGTGATGATGCAATGTTCGGTGCAGCTGTCCGGAACATTCTCCCGCCGTGCAGCGTCCGCCGGGTCGCTGCAGATGATTGGGTGAAGGGCAGCCATCTAGTCGGTCTTCTGTGTCGGGATGACGACCAGCTTCTTGACTGGTCTCCGCAGGACTCCACCTTGGGTGCGCACGTCAACTGCGCGCACGATGTTGTCGGCTCCGGGGTAGGTCGCGATGACCCTGCCGCGCGGCCAAGTGTTCCGCGGCAGGTTGTTGTCGGCGATGATCACCACGTCCCCGATGGTCACGGCGGGCCCACGGCTGTGGGGCTCCCGCCGGTGTTGGAGCTCCGGCAGGTACTCCCTGAGCCACCTGGCCCAGAAGAGGTCGGCGAGTCGCTGGGAGGCGCGCCAGCTGGCGCGGTCGAAGAGGTCCTTGTCATCAAACGTGCCCATGGATGGCACGCGAGCGGAACCACCAAGGAGAAGGTGGTTCGGCGTCAGCGCCTCAGGATCGTCGGGGCTCACCGATACGTGGGTGAGCGGTCTGGAGTTCACGGTGTACTCGACCTCCGCCAGGAGCGTCGCGAGCACCTCGTCCGTCGGGTGACGAGGTTGTTCGATGGCGGCGAGTGCTGTCTTCACTGAGCGGACGAGTCGTTCCCATGCCCCGCCCATGAACGGTGCCCCTGGTGGTATGAAGCGCCACCTGATGGTCCTCTGCGCAGCTTCTTGTTCTGTGGCTCGGTCGATCGCCTCTCGTAGTTCTCGGTCGGCGCCTCGGAGATTGGTGCCGTTGTCTGACCAGATCTCCGTCGGGGTCCCACGGCGCGCTATCATGCGTCGAAGAGCCATTACCGCTGAGCTTGTGGAGAGGGTCCATGCTGGTTCCAGGTGTATCGCGCGGCTGCTCAAACAGGTGAATATCGCCACCCATCGCTTGTTCACGGTGCGTCCCGTCACGGTGTTCAGCGGGCCGAAGTAGTCCACCCCGGTGAAGGTGAAACCGGGCTGGTGGTGTCCAAGTCGGCACGGTGGCAGGTCCCCGGTCGATGGTTGTGGCGGCGTTCCCTTTCTTATGCGGCACGGGATACATCTGTGGATGACGGTCTTGGTGACGGGTCGCAGCCGCAGCACCCAGTAGTGCTGTCTGCACTCGTTGATGGTGGTCTCTGCTCCGGCGTGATGAAGGCGTCGGTGAAGGTAGTCCAGCAGGAGCTTCACCTCATGTCTGTCGGCGTCTAGGATAGGCGGCGACAGGCGGGCGACGTCGACTCCTGTGACGTTGCTGATTCTACTCTTCAGTCGGAGTAGGCCATCTTGGGAGGTCACGGCGAGACGGTGGAGGCGGCTGTGACGCGCGACTGGTTGACCGCGTTCAAGTTCTTTCATTTCTTCATAAAATGCTTCATGTTGGCTGTACTGCCAAATTAAATGTTCGGCACGTCGTAGCATGTCCGCAGGTATTTCTACGAAGCGTGGCGACTGTTTCGTGTCCCGTTCTATATACGTCGTCGACTTCTTGCTTGTTGTCGATTTCCAAGTCGGGTCGTTTTCCTTGTTTCTACGTGTCCTCTTGTAGTGCACGCGGGCTCGCGTTTTTCGGCATAGTTCAATGAACTGTAAAACGCGGGCCGTTGACCTCAGGTACCTCTCCCATCGACTGAAACGCTCTGCAGGCGGGATCGTGTCTTGTATCGTCGTGTCGCGTGTCGTAGCGGCGGCACATCGCTCCTCTCCGGTCGGTGTCTCGGCGGGTGGAGGTTGGTCGGAGGGCCATCCCTCCTCCGGCAGGTGCAGAAACTCGGGGCCGACGAACCACCGGTGATCGGATGCGAAGTCCCGTGGGACGTCGCGAGTGGCGTCGTCGGCGACGTTCATCTTTGTTGGCACCCAGCGCCATTCGGAGAGCTTGCTACCGTCCTCGATCGCTGCGATGCGGTGCGCGACGAACGGTCGATACGATCGTGATCCGGTTTTCAGCCAGGTTAGTACGGTCTTGCTGTCGGTCCAGTAGTACTTGGAGTCGGGCTTCCTGTCGTGTTCTTCGGTCACCGCCGCTGCCATGCGGCTCGCCATGACCGCGGCTTGAAGTTCGAGGCGCGGGATGGACGTCAGCTTCACCGGTGCGACGCGGGCCTTCGCGAGGACGAGCGATGTGTGGACGCGGCCGTCCGGCATGACCGCGCGCCAGTAGAGCGCAGCGGCGTAGGCGGTCTCGCTCGCGTCCGCGAAGGCATGAAGCTGTAGTGTCGCTGCGTTGGTGTAGCCGGGGTAGCAGCGCGGCACGGTGACGTCACGAAGGGTGCGGAGGTGGCTCATCCACTCGACCCACTGTGTGGAGAGGTCGGCGTCGATGGCGGTGTCCCATGGTGTTCCCCGGCGCCATAATTCTTGTAGGATCTTCTTTCCCTGGACGGTGACGAGTGATGCGTGGCCCAACGGATCGTACAATGACATGACGATCTTGAGCGCTTCTCTCTTGGTTGGCGTGTCGGTTTGTAGGATTTCGGGCGAAATCCGCGCCAAGTCCAGGTTGAAGGTCAGCTTGTCGGCGTCGGGACGCCACACCAGGCCGAGGACTCGTTCGGTGCTCGGCCCTCCCGTGATGGCGACCTCCTCCGTGGCTCGTTCCTCCGTGAGGCTCCGTAGTACTTCTGTCGAGTTTGAAGTCCACTTAGTTAGTTCAAAACGGGCTTTTGCCTGTATATCTCTCACCTGGCGGGCGACTGTCGTGGCGGCGTCTTCGGTCTCGTAGCTTCCCAGGTAGTCGTCCATGTAGTGGGACCGAAGTACGGCAGCGCTCGCCTCTGGGTATGCCTCGGAATGTCTCGCTGCGTTGAGATTCTTGATGAAGATCGCTGTCGCCGGTGAGCTTGTCGCGCCGAAGATGAGTGATGTCATTCGATATTCCGAAGGCGGGTCGTCCGGGCGCGCCCTCCACAAGTACCGGAGCGCGTCTCTGTCTTCGGGTCTAATCTTCACTTGCATGAACATCTCTCGTATGTCGGCGGTCACGGCGATGGCGTGCTGTCGAAATCTCATCAAGACCCCGGGCAGCGACTGTAGCAGGTCCGGGCCGGTGAGCAGAAAATCGTTCAGACTTTTTCCTTGAGTCTTCGCGGCGGCATCGTGTACGATGCGAAGCTTGTCGGGCTTGAGTGCATTTCGCACCGCGAAGTGTGGCAGATACCAGGTGCGGCCGGGTGTCTTCGTCGGTGGAGCGGGCTCGGCGTATCCCTTGGAGATGAGGGCGGTCATCTGTTGTTCATACTTGACCGCGAGTGCCGGCTCCTTCTGTAACTTCTTCTCTATTGAGACGAGACGTCTTAAGGCCGCGTCCCGGTTGTCTGGCATGTTCGTATCTTCGTTCTTCCAGAGCAGGGTCGTCTGGTAGTGTCCGTCTGGACGTTGAGTGGAGTGCTCTCGTAGCATCTCCTCGGCGCGTCGGTCGGGGTCGCTTCGTGGCGCCTTCGGTGTCACCGTGAGACTTTCGATGGCAAAGTGTTCTCGGAGTTGCTCCTCGATGTCTCCGTCCCGGTGTGTCAGGTGCGCGACGAAATTGACTCCATTGTCCCCGTGTCTTGACGCGCCGTGAAGCACCCATCCTAGCGGGGTGAGCGAGGCGACCGGCTGGTCGCGTCTTCCTTTTCTCATCGCTGTCGTTGTAAGCAGATGCCAGTTGTCCTGCCCGATCAATATTGTAGGTGCTCCGCCAGCTGTACATAACAAGTGTGAAATTTGTCGAAGATGGGAGCACTCGTCCAGGTCCTCTTGACGCACGCGTTGTGGTGCTAGGTGCAGCCGATCGATGGTTCGTAGTTGTAGGCGCTGCGGGTCACCGACCTCCCCGGTCAGTGATATCGAGACCCGGCGTGATCTCGATGCGTCTATCTTCTCACTGCCGACTGTGTTGATACGTAGAGGGTCGACAGGTCCCGCGGCGCCGACTCGATCAGCGATGCCGGCGTCAATGAGGCTGACGGTGGAGCCGTCGTCCAGGAGCGCCCACGTCGCTAGCTCTCCCGCCGGTCCGGAAACAGTCACCGGCGCGATTTTCAAGTAGGCCGCCCCGGCCCGCGCGGTGGTCACGGTCTCGTTGACGTCGCTGGGCGGGGTGTCTTCGCTCTTCGGCTCTTGATGTTTTCGATGGTGGAGCAGGCGATGATGAAAGTGGGTGCACCCGTCGATCTCGCATTTCTTCGACTTGCAAAAATGTTTCTTGTTACGTAGACGTAGACACCTGAAACAGAGGCGGGCGCGTTTCGCAGCGTCCCATCTCGTGTTGACGTCACCATTCTTGAATTTCGGGCAGTCTGGTACTTCATGACCGGCAGTTTCACAGGTAAGGCATGAGCGCTGTTGGGTGGTATGTACACGTTGGTTTACCTTTCTGGGTTCCCGGCCGCCTTCCGTAGTCGCTGGAGCGGGCTCTGGCTGCGCGTAGGGCGCGCACCTGTCCGCCTCGCCTTGAAGGAAGTGTGACAGCTTGATCAGGTCGGGCTCGTTGGCTGGCTGCGTGTAGGAGTAGTCGAACCAACGTGACCTGGTTGC
The DNA here is from genome assembly GCA_932305915.1 of Agriopis marginaria. NCBI lineage: Eukaryota > Metazoa > Arthropoda > Insecta > Lepidoptera > Geometridae > Agriopis > Agriopis marginaria. The sequence goes on along the minus strand of OW029934.1, from coordinate 9,868,783 downwards.
TGGTGGTAGCTTGTCCGACGTGGCTGTGGTGATGTCCGGGTTGTAGAGGTAATGTACGCGGTCGAGCGCCTTCAGCGCGGCGACCACATTCGCAACTTTATTTGCGAAAACTATGAGGTCACGCGGGCTGTCGCCGAGCTTTGGTAAGCGACGTAATCTCTCCAATTCCGTCGCGGCGATCGCCTCCGGGCGACCAAAGCGCGCTTCCAGCGTGCGCATGATCTCGTTCGGGTCGGTGTAGTGCAGAAGGATGTTCTCGACTGCTTCCTTTGCTCTTCCCTTGAGTGCTCGACGTAGTCGCGCAGTGTTTTCCACATCGGAGAAGTTTCCCGCCGTCTCGTTGTATGCGGCGCGGAAGGGTAACCATTCTTGGTGTGATCCTGCGAAAATTGGTAGGTCGATAAAGTACTTACTAGGCAGCTTCGTATGTCGCGACGCAAGCGCGATGGCGGCAGCTAGTTCGGAGATGTCCGTCCTCGGCGCGGTCTGTAGTGCGACGGCGCCCGGCAAGGACGGATTGGCCACAGTCTGTTCTGCTGCTGGCTGCGGCCCTGGCTGGAACGGCGGCGGCGGCGGCGCGTAGATGGCGCGCTGCGGCGGCGGGCGTTCGCAGTATTGGCTCCTCCGGTGTGGCAGTTCCTCGGCCGGGTCAGGCGCCGGCGGCAGTAGCGGCGCGGGCGGCGGCGCTACCCCAGCGACCTGTTCAGTGGCGATGGCGAGGTGCGTCTGCTGCTCGGAGAGCCATGTCGTGACGCGCTGCGACCGTTGGTCGTCGGACACGACGGTGCGCGCGTCCTCTTCTTCTTCATTTTGCATCTCGGCTTCGGCGTCCAGCAGCTCGATGCGGGCGGCGGCCAACTCGTAGCGTGCACGCGCCCTGTTGAGTCGACTCTCGCTCCCGATGCTGCGCCTTGATGCAGTTGTTCTCGTTCTGGCCGGCGTTGGCGGCCGCGGCGCTTGCTCGTCTCGGAGCGGAGCGGGCGGCGGTCCTCTGGTCACGGCGGCCACTGTCGACGGCGATCTCGGCGGCGACAGGTGAATCACCCAGGCTTGTGGCCTAGGTGCGAGCGCATCGGTCTGATGCGTGGCTGAGGGCGGCGTCCGATGCGTGGACGCGGCCCCGTGTGAAGCGCGTTCCGGCGGCGGCACTGCGGCAGTGAGTGCGGCCCCGACGCGGTGTTCCGGCGGCGGCGGCATGGCGGCCCCGGAGTGAAGCGTCGTGGTTTCCACGAGGGACGGGGCGATGTCAGTGGGCGGCGCTGCGGCACTGAGCGCGGCCCTCGCACCCGTCGCGGCGCCCGTGGTGTCCAGGCTCGACGTGTGTTGACTCCTTCGGATGGGCGGAACGGATCTTGTTGACATCGTAGTTGCAGCACGAGTGGTGGTGTTCGTGGTACCGGCCCCTGCGACAGAGTCTTCCGGACTCCGGCGAGGCGCGGTACGACCACTCGTGGACCTTGTTAGCACCATTCTTCTCCGAGTTTTCACTGCTCAGCTCATAATCCGGCTCGAAGGACCAAATGTGCGGGACAGGCGCAAGGTAGAGGTCGGCCCGAGTCAGCCCTTGACGATATTCTTCGTAGTGGACTGTAGACACGATGCGGAGAGAGCCAACCCGGGATAAACCCTGCGCCCGTGTGTATGTCGTATTACCGTCCCTATATGCACGTGAGCTGGGATTGAGAGCCGAGACAGTGAAACTCGATGTACGGCTAAACGGCGCTTTCTTTCTTCCTAGAGCTTGCTTGTTCTTCTTGTCTTCTTTTCTTGAGATCCGTTCCGCTCGAGTGCTTCCGAAGGAGTGACTCATCGGCGCACACCGCTGTATATTTATCCACTCGCGCCGAGCCTTGTGGTCCTACGGGGCATGTCGCGCCCGTCTGATTCGTTGGACCAATCGCCGGCGGCGGCCGTGCGAGCAGGACGGGCTAGGCGCGAGCGAGACGGGGATAAATATGAGGTGAGACAGACAGCGATGTACGCCTCACTCTTATGGAACGAACCTCAATTTCCTAATTTTCCTGATTTTTCCTATTTTTCTCCATTTTGGAGTGTTCCTATTGTTATACAATGTTCTGTTTATAGCAAGCAAGCTCTAGGGGTAGTGAAAGATGTCAGCGGCCCAAGTTTTATTACAGAATTTTACATTTATGTAGTACAGTTTTTCTTATGCTATTTTTGTAAGTTTTTACATTGTTCCTTATATACTACATTCTTTATATATATACAATCGACGTATAATGTTCACGGACACACAGCACTACACCTTTTATCACGCTGAGATATTGTTCTTTATTTTGGTGATGATGCAATGTTCGGTGCAGCTGTCCGGAACAAGTAACGTTTGGTGTACCACACAATCAAAAGCTTTAGACAAATCTAAAAATAATGCCACCCCTGGTTTTTTTATATTTAAGTCATCCCAGACCTGCTTGAGCATTTTAAATATTGCTAGAGATGTGTTTTTGCCTTTTTGAAAACCGAACTGATTTTTATTGAGGATATTATTTTTGTTAAGAAACGAGTACAATCTATTGTATATTGCTCTTTCAAATATTTTAGAAAAACATGGCAGGAGTGCTATAGGTCTATAATTATTTATATCATTTTTGTGTCCTTTTTTATGTATAGGTATTATTAAAGCCCGTTTTAGTTCATCGGGAAAACATCCAGTAGAGAGAGAAAGGTTGATAATGTGGACGAGAGGATCGACAATAAAGTCAATGCAGCTTTTAATTAATTGCATTGAAATATTATCATGTCCAGCAGACTTCTTACTTTTAAGTTTTTTAACAATATTTATAATTTCTATTCTGTCTACTGGAGACAAAAAGATTGTTTTGGGATTTGATTGAGTTAGGTTTTTATTACTATATTTATTTATAGGAGCGTTAAAGTTTGAAACTTGATTTATATTAATAAAGTGGTGGTTTATTTTTTCAGATATCAGCAATTGATTGGTAACATGTTCATTATCTATTTTTAAATAATCTATACTAGTATGTATGTTGTTGACAGGACACGTATATTGTTTTATAATACCCCAAGTAGCTTTTGTTTGATTCGTACTTCTCTTTATGTACTTTATGTTGGTAGCCTTTTTTGAGAACCGTATTACTCGTTTTAATGTTCTCGAGTACTTTTTGTATTTATTTACGTTGTCTTCAGTATTGTGTGTACATGTTTTTAAATATAATTCTTTTTTTCTTTTACTGGATATCGCAATACCTGTAGTTTTCCAATTTGGCTTCTTCCTATGATATATTTTTACCTTTTGTAAAGGTATGCTTAAATTAAATATAAGGGTAAATAATCCTATAAATTCAGCATAAGCTTTGTTGACATCAGTTTGATCATAAACTTGCGAAAAACTAAGTTTGGATATATAATTAATAAATATATGAAGATTTGTGTCTATATTCCTTTTTTCTTCAAACCAATAATTTTCATTAAAGCTAAGATTTGTTTGTATTTGAATTTTTTGTGATGTGTGATCTGTCATCTCTCTTTGTAAGTGAATAATTTCAGTTTTATATTGTTTAGTGTTAGTCAGAATATTATCAATGCACGTTTGAGAATGAGGTGTAATCCTTGTAGGTTCTGCAATGGCAGGATGCATTTTGAATGAAGTCAAAGTGTTTTTAAATGTTTCGCTCATTTTGTTTTGTTCTAGTAAGTTTATATTAAAGTCCCCCAATATGAAAACTTTTTTCTTATTATGTCTAGCCCTGACAGTTAGTTTGTGTAGTAGCGTTTCGAGAGTTTGAATGTAGAGGTTGAAGTTGCTATTTGGAGCCCTGTAATTGCATATTATAATTGCATTTAATTCAGGCAGCAGTATTCCACAACATTCAAAATGACTTTCAATTGACATTTCAGTTACCCAATCAAGTTTTTTGTAATTAATAGAATTTTTAACATATACACAAACTCCACCCTGTAATTTTTTTTTCCTTGAAAAGTGGGCTGCTTTTTTGTATCCATCAATTTGTAATGTATCTGCTTCGTTGTCACGTAAATGTGTCTCCGTAAAGCAGCATACATGAGGTTTATGTTCCCTATTAAGTATTTCTATATCATCAACTTTATATCTCATACTGCGTATATTTGTGTGCATTATATTAAATGAATTTTTATTATCATTATCGTTAGTTACGAAAAAACTGATTTTCATTTTCAGTTGGTTTGGAGGTAGAGTGGTTGTTCAATGTGTTGACGTGTTGCTTTTTAAAATAAAAAGGTATAGTCCCTGGTCTGCAAGTATGTTTATTATTCACAGTTTTTTCAGATTTATTTTTGTTTGTCGTAGTTTTACAAATTTTTTCAAAATAGTAAGGTATAGTTCCAGGTTTAGTTTTGTTTTGAATTTTATGTCCCATGGAGCGTGTTATATTTTCGTCTAGATATGACACAGCATAATCATCTGTATTTATTTGATTGTTTATTAATCTCGCCATGTAATACGAGTTTTTCGGAGCTTTCCTAAAGTTTGGTGGTGAAACAATTTCTAGGTATTTGCAATTTTTAAATTTTCTAATCATGTTTTTGAAATGTGAATTTAGTATATGCTCATTTAAGTACCGGTTATGCAATATTCCTACTATAATTACATTTTGACACTCTAATGATTTCAGCATTGTTGACATTTCTTGCAGTAGTTTAGTAGGGTTTGTATCATTTGATCCTACGCTTATTACCATCCAGTCGTTTTCTTGTAGATTTAGTTTATCAAAATCTGTCTTTGGCAGTATGTACTCTCCTGGTGCTCCAGAGTGAGTGAAGTTAATGATACTGTAATTTCTTGCATTTTTGTGATAAGATCGCAAGTTTATCATTTGTGATGCTAAATTCTTGCATGTTTGATCACCAATTATCACTATTTTATGTCTTTTATCTGAGTTCTGACTTGTCTCTGTTTTATTATATGTGTTACATTTTACAGGTTCAGCAGCTGATGTTGTAACATTTTGCTTATTTTGTTTTTTATTATTTTTATTTGAAGTCTGTAATGGTCGGGATGGTTCAGATATATCACTTCTTTCCTTCGTTGCTCGCCTTTCTTTTGTCCGTTGCAGATCCATTGTAGTAATTTGTACTTTACCCGAAGCTGTTTTTTGTTGGTTCTGTCTTGATCTTTTTGCCTGCTCAAACTTCTTGCTTTGAATACGCTTGTTCATTTCGGAGTCGGACGACAATATTTTAATGTGGTATGTAAGAATTACATTAGGTTAGGAATGGGGATACTCAATGCCGATTTCTATTTTCATGCTCAACTGTTTAAACTGAGGACTATACTATGATATGACCTGCGATTATGTACCTATACTCCATTCAATAATCGTTTTTTTTTTTGTTTGAAAATGACTTGATCGAGTGTTTTTAGCAGTGATTCAAGAAAATCTGGTCAGCTGTTTGAAGATTATCAGCTTTTTTATAGAAGGTTTATAATAAGTATGCTTGTTACGTGAAATCTAGAGTAGACGCAATTACATAAGGTGACTATTTCAGTCCCTTGTTCTTACTTTCACCGTTCGCACGGTCGCTTAGTCGGCTAGTGGAGACGAAGGCTCGCCCACTTTCTACCTTGATCCCCCGCTGGCCTTTCCCGGTGATTTTATTATCTCCGCTGAACAGGACTGGCTTTTGAGCCCTACATTAATAATCAAGTTTTACCGAAATGGACTCCTGATTTGAGTTCATAGAAACTAAGTATATTTTCTTTATTGGACTTGCTATTTTAATTAGCAGTTACTAGTTTCTTGGAAGAGTGAGACTTACTTTAAGGAGTATTTTATAAGTTTTATAAAATACCAAAATACAGGATATACTTACTTAATTATAATTATGTTTAACTTTTTTTATGAGTATTTTTTTGTGATTCTGTTTCTTCTAGGCAAGCGTGCTCCATAGTATACCATAGCATCGCTTAACATCAGGCAAGTTGGCGGTCAAACGCAGGCGTATTACTAAATACATATAAAAACAGGTTGATTGAATTTCCGAGTTTTATCGAATATTATAAATAAAGAAACTATGTTATGTATTATGTATACAAGTGTCAACCCTTGATTATAAGGGTTGGCACAATGACTCGCTATACATGGCTATAAATAAAGGGTATTCTAAGCGGAAAGGGGTTTGTTATACTCATCATTATGAGCGACTTTTACTATGGGGAATGCGAAAAAAATATCAGCTATTTCACGTTTTATAAAGTGTAAATAACCGTTTTCTGTGGAACAGTTGATATTTTTTCGCGATTTCAGGTTTGGTCCCATTGCAAACGTTGTTCATAATGATAAGTATCACGAACTCTCAGTGCAAATACAGTTCTTTATCGATCGCAAATTCGATAAAATTCCATAGAATCGATCATAGCGAGTACTGATCAAATGGCATTTTATCGAACTTGACGATCGATAACGAACGGTACTTGAACTGCCTTTTCGGATTAGCATAACCTTTCCTTATAACCCTGTATTACTGATATTACAGTCCCTATATACCAAGAGTTTGAATAACAATACGTTCAAGAATCTGAGACGTTAATTGCTACTATGGCGACCACAAAATCAATTACTACGTTTGAAGCTTCACAAAAGAACGATTTAATTAAAACAACCGGCGATTTTTATGAGAATAAGATTGAATAGAATAAAATTTTATGGACGGATCTAATTAAATAACTGTTGAAAGTAGAGCAGAGAACAAACAGGTGGACCATGAAGCCATTAAGACACGGAAACCTAAGTATTTGATTGTTATGAATGTTTAAACAAATAACCTGAGACCAATTTGCGCCGGATGTGATTTGCGAAAATTATACACATGATGACAACCACGCATTTCTTTGGAATTGCATAAATATTTATCATCCTATATCTTTATTACAATGTCTAATTGAATCTATTATTTTAAATGGTTTTTTTTTTTTTTCAATTTAAATTAGTTGTTGGTATTTCTAATATGTAGGTAAACTCAGGATACTGTTTTCATTAATTTTTTACTAGACCAACATCTAGTACAAAGCTTCTAATAAACTCCCAGAATAATTAAATAACTGACAAAATGCATTTTTTCGAAGACCAATTTTCCTTTTTCCCCTCTACTTCCTTAAATTTAAGCCCGTTGCAGACGATGCGAATTAAATACGCGCAAGTGGTGCTACGCGTCTCCTTGGGCGATCTGCAGCACTTTTTGCTAAAAGCAAGACTACTAAGCATCTTTCTCTGCCACTAAAGGCGCTTGCAGACGATGCGAGGTACAAGTAGTAAGTAGCTGCTACGCATCGTCTGCAACGTTTTGCTTAGTGCAAGTGGCAATTGGCAGTGGTAGTGCTTAGTTTAGTAGTACTTACATGGCATGGCACTTGACATGTGGTTTGACAGTACAATAGGGTGTAGGTAACGTGATTTGATTCGTAAATATTGATTGGGACGTTGCAGACCGACATAGCCCATCGGATTAGCAAGTTAAAGTGGCAATGGGCAGGGCACATAGCACACAGAACAGATGGCCGATGGGGCCGAAAGGTTCTCGAATGGAGCCCACGGACCGGTAAGCGCAGAGTAGGACGTCCACCCACAAGCTGGACAGACGACCTAAAAGAGACCTCAGGGAAACGCTGGATGCAGGCCGCTTCCAACCGGCCCTTTTGGAGATCGATGGAGAGGCCTACGTCCAGCAGTGGACGTCCTACGGCTGAAATGATGATGATGATGATGACGACGTCACAGACTAAATTAAACATTTTAAATTTGCAGCTAAAACATATTTTAACTAATCGCTACTATGAAAACTAGTCTGTTAGTGGTGGTTGTCAAGTACCATGCTATTTGAAAATGACTATAAGCAGAAAGTGTTCTGGCATGTTGCAGGCAGTGCGCGAAGCTAGCGCTGAGTACTACGCAAGCGCATCGTCTGCAATGGACTTTACAATGAATGAGGTACAAATCAAGTAAATTTATAAAACAAAAATATTTCCTTGTAGTAAATGCCTAAGGCAGAGCCGGTCCTTTCCAGTTTGTAATCGAGTACGAGTACCTACCGACGAGCCGTTGATGGTCCAACGGTCTTTTTTTTTTGTAGACGGAAATTACTTTGAATCGACTCGACTCTGGATCCGGATACGAGACGATTACTCAAATTACGTTGAACTCATCTCAAGAGTGGATGTTTGATTGGTTAGCTAGATCTCAAAAATTTTCATTAATCGATTAATATTGAAATTAGGCTGATTGGATACAGATCATATAGATCGTATTGCAAGGGATAAACAAGTCTAGTCTAGCCTTATTCAACTTTTGCTAAAAAAAACGAATAAACCGGATAAGTGCGAGTCGGGATCGCGCAATTAAGGTTCCGTACCACCACTAAATGCAATAATAACGAAATTACCAGTTATAACAATGGTAATGAACAGAAACTTGTCACCGACTCCAACTTGCCAATTATTTATTATTTGTTGTTATACTTTAGTTTGGAGTGTGTAACTATAATTATGCGAAGTTTGACGTTTGTACGTATTACCGTTTTCGCATTAGAGCTAATACAAAAATACGTTTAAAAAATCGTTTGGGGACCCTTTCCTTTAAATTTTTTATTTTTTTTATTATTTCTTAGTTAATCAACCGTAACATTGAAAAGTTCAATTGGCTATGTATATATTACGGTTCGAAATATACAGCTGCTTAAAAGTATGACAGACGAACGGAAGGACAGACAGACAGACAGCGTAAGCTTAGTAATAGGGTCCCGTTTTTACCCTTTGGATACGTAACCCTAAAAAGTTGCATGCTACATCTTCAACCACATCATCATCGCTCCCCAGCAGGTGAAATTGTGAACTCCGTGTATTTCTACTCAATAAGTAGAAGTATGTAGATCACATTCACATGAGTAGGTAAGGTACTCATGTGAATGTGATTATTCTTACACTACAATTAACATTGACATTTAAGAAGAATCTAGAGCGCGAGCACACAGCCCCAGGGTTAAGTCAATACTCTTTTGCATTCACCAAAATTCATAAGCTTTTCGAAAGCAAATGTAGTCCTAAATCTGGTTATTCAGTGTACGAATAGGCCAGCTGATTTTTTGGCAAGTTAGTTGCATGATCGAGGCCGACCGATTCGTTGGAGTGGGGTCACCGAACTGCAGTCACACCGTAGTTTATATTATTTATTCTGTGGTCACACGTACGAGAGAATGCGCGCGCGCCGGCCGGCGAGGTGACCTTAGGAAGTTACGACGACGCACCGAATTACGAGGGAATATTATTTTGTAGCCGGATTTGGACATGAATTACCGGATTTAGACTGGCGCTTCGTCCTGTTCGGTTAATTTTGAGAGGAGGCATCGAACTGTTGAGTTCATTGGCATATTGTCAACTGTCATGAAAACATAATTTCAGTGTATTTTCAGACGATCAGTCGGTCGGTATAGTACGCAAAGTGCTGAATAAAATCTTCGATAAAATGTTTATCTTTTAGAAAGTTGAGGTATGTTAGTTTGAAATGGTTGAATTTTAGGTACGAGCATCCAAGTTACATTTTTGTGTATAAATCTTCAATGTATGTAATCAACCCGTTCTTACCGCCGTATAGGCCTCAACTCGTTCTTTCAAGTCCCGATTAAACAACCAACTGGTAGTCTGTGGAATGCGCTGCCTGAATGGGTGTTCCCCGATGGTTAATCTGGGTGTCTTCAAATCACGAGTGAATCGGTTTCTTCTAGGCAAGCGTGCTCCAACGTAGACCGCATCATCGCTTAATATCAGGCGAGATGGTGGTCAAATGCAAGCCTATTATATATATAATTTTAAACCCTTGGAAGTGCTTGACCTATAATAAACCTAACGCCTGAGATCGATATTCAGCGAATATATTTTTCCGTTCTATTTCAAAAGGTAAAGAGCCGTTAACACCATCCAAGTCAATACACCCTTCCACATGGACGACCGAGCGCGTGCCCATTTTACGTTTAAGGGGAATTCCTCCACGCGAGCATTTAATTAATTCAGAAGGGTCTAGTGGCGAAGTTTTTCTAACATTCTTCTTAGAATAGGGTACAGTATGGTACGACCGACTTGTCTGTTGCGTTCGAGTCGCCAGCCTTCATATTTTCTCAACAAAGCATTTTTACAAAAAAATAACTACCTAAGTACTGTACGGGAAGTACAATTACGGGATTCATTCTCTAACTTTCCACCTATAGAGGTCGAATATTTTCTTCCAATTTAAATTGAGATACCGCCTATTAAATGAAAAGGATTAAAATCGGTTCACAATAAGCGAAGATGTAAGTATAAGCAGTAACAGTTCAGTCGATTATTTCAAGTCGGTTAAAACTGACAGTTATTTGTTTCAGTACATTTTTTGCTGAATATAGAACGAATTGGAAACGAAAACCCAAAGTTGACCCACGACCAAGAGGTGTAAGTAGCCAGGAGAATGTGCTGGGCAGAAGAAAAAAAACACACGAAAATTAATGAAACCATCATAGAGGGAAAGGAAAGAAAATTTCCTAATTAGATGTCATATTGTATCGGTTTTTTTAATCTCTAAAGTACTGCTACTTTTAGGTACACGTACTTTTTGGTTGTTCTATGTTAATATTTAAGTATGTATCTGCATAATTAATGCTTTTCTATATGGTTTCATGTATTTTTTATACCATGTTTTTTGATGTAGGTCATCGAAGCTGACCAACTAGGAAGTTTAAAAATCACTGGTAGTTTCCCGTTGTTTTCCAGTGTCAAAACTTTTAGAGGTGATTTATTCCTCAAGGTTTTTGAAGCTTCTTTCATCTGGGAATGGGTTTAAGGTTATACCGCCTATGCTCAGTCGCCATTGCCTCGTCTGTTTTTCTAGCAGGGAGCACCACGGCAACCAATCGGCCACCGCCGCCATTATGCAGCGCGCGCAGGTGAGGTTGACAGTTTACCGTTCACCCCTTACAAGACGGTTAAGACGGTTGAACAACTGTTCAGAATTGCGCTGGATAATTGGAAAAGTTTAAGAAGCTGACTGCCGACCTTCATTAATGGAGAGGCACCGAGAGAAGAAGATTTTTTATACAGTAAAATAAATAGTTACATTTTGATTAAGTATTATATAGGGAGGTGAATATGCTGGCAAAAGATCTGAAAGTAAAGCCTAGCCTAAATGGAAGTTAATCCACCGACCAGAGCTACCCTATTAAATGTTGAATGGATTATTAGATACGTTTGTCAGCCAATAGATAGGTATTCTATTTCTATTAGCGCGTGGAACATCTGCCATGCAGGTGTGGAGCTGGCATATGGGCTAATGCAGGTGTCTGACGCCCGCATTTGGAGAGCCTTTGAAGAGATTTTGGAGTTTTTTGTTGAATAGCGCTCCACAGATGCCAGTGGCTCGTTCTTAGTGATTTTTTTAAGGGGCCTGTATACCCTCTGCAGCTCTCTCGCTTGCACATTTTCACATTATTGAAGATATAAAATCAATGAGTGTGAATTTCCAAAAAGTAACAAAATCATGTCATGGTGTCTATCGTAACATTACAAACATAGAAATGTTTGTTTCGATATCTTGGAATTTGACGGAATAAAATGACACGAGAAATAAAAATCACTTGTTACCATTTTACTGTGTCAAATTAAAATATATCAAATTGACAATTTCTTTGTTTGTAATGTTACGATAGACACCATGGCATGATTTTGTTACTTTTTGGAAATTCACACTCATTGATTTTATATCTTCAATAATGTGAAAATGTGCGAGAGAGAAAGCTGCAGAGGGTATACAGGACCCTTAATGAAAAACTTTTGATCTGTTTCACTATTGATGGATTCACTTACATAATGTATTTGTTTTGTTCGTAATGATCTCGAATAAATGGTCAGTAGTTTCCGGTAGGTCCAGTTCATTACCTACTATCGAATAAAACCCATTTATACTAATTACTTAGACAATTTAAATCCTACCTAATTAGTTCTGTGTTTTAATTTTGACCGTTGAACGGTGGTATTTTTTGTTTACTTTACTTTTTGTTAGGTACCTACTTGTCTGGCGGGTGAGCGCACTGTAGGGTTTTTACACTTTTTACGTTAACTTTACTCATAAACCGCAAGTCTGTTTTGACTAAGGTTCATCCACACTGAAACTTGTAATTATTATCTACCAGCTTCGCCATGCGGTTTTACTGGCCAATTACCCGTTTTAATTTTTTTTTTATGAACAATACTAAATTAGGATTAATTAATTTTAAAATACCTTTTTTTGTTTTTTTATTCCTTAGATTGCAAACAAGCAGACGGGCCGCCTGGTGGTAAGCAGTCGCCGTCGCCTATGGACACTTGTAAAACCAAAGACATCACAAATACTTTGCCGACCATTTAATTACAGCATAAAATGTACATACATTTTATACTGTTTAATTATACGTAGTCTCTATTTGCGCCAAATGTCATTAAAATCCGTTGTACTTTCATTGTGCAGGTAACAAGCAGCGAGAGTTACTTTCGCATTTACTCATTGTAATATAATTTGTTAGTTATAAATAATAATAACTGAAAAAGGATACTATATAAGCCCAACTTCTAATTTGGAAAGAATTCGAAAGGAAAACTGCAAAAATATGAGCAAAATCATTTGGGGATAATCGTTGCGAAATTCCCAGCAAATCTGTGAGGTCGGGAATGCAGGTAGAGGATAACGATACCTTCTCGGAATTGAATTATATTATGATGAATGAGCAAACATATTGAATTTCCAAAAACAGAATTACCACATGAGCATATTATGATAAGTTATTGCACTGTAGGACGTATATGTTATTCCGCAATAAATACCACCTGTCAGGGAAATTAGGTAGTATTCGTTAATTCTTATAGTATACACTAAATTGTGTAAATATTACTATTATTACTTACTAACAGGAGGATCAACGTAAGAAAGATACTTTTACATGCAGGAAAACAGCAAGGCGAAATAAAGAAATAATCCACATAACGCGGGACAGCGGGGAAATCGCGAAGGCAGTAAAGCTTGACTTCCGTGCATCGCGGCCGATCGTAGCGATCGTCGCGTGCGTCAAACGCGCGCGGCTGACGCGAAAAGTCTTCGCCCTATGAAAATTTATGGCGCCACTTCCGAGGTCTGCGTCAGACGAGTGCGGCCGACGACTGACAATGCCATACATTTTCAACGGAATAAGTCTGCCTATAAGATTGACGCTTCTAGCCTTTGCATGAATTGGTTACGTAGGTAGCTAGGTAGTAGGTATGCGATGTGACCTTGCATTACGTAGTCGTAGCTTCCACTGCGTCGTAATAACGCAACCCGACAACATTTCTCCACTTGTCAAGTTATTCCCGCCGTATCCACTCTGTCTACAAACTACTCGAAGATCCTTTACACAAAGGTTGGAGAGTTTCAAGTACAATGTAACGTATCGTCGATTGTTTGCTTTATTGGCTTTTATAAACATTTGCCGAAAGCTCGACGTAAATGCTCTTCCATTTTTAGAGTACACAGGCTCTATTTTTGAGATAACCTTTGTCTCGAAGACGTTTGCGTGTATGGTGCGGTGCGCCTTTAGTGTAGGTGGCCAGATACTACTACTATTAAATTAATAACAGAATTTTCGATCGGGTTCTATTTCTTTTATACACAACATACTAATATGGCTCCACCTAGCTCTACAGATATGTTGGTAGCACTGTAGCCCTTATCCGAGACACGCTCATTAAAGTTTCATCTCGACAGGGCTACGACCCCCGTTTCACTTAGCTTATTGCGCGAAATATCCTGCGTGGTTCCCTTTCATTTTTTGTGTCGCTAATGTACCCTGTGATTTATTACTGACCTGCAAAGATAATATCTTTAACTGGGTTAACAGTTCACAGATTTACTTATAAAGGACAGGAAACACGGATGGGAACCAAGGCGAAACTAAACCCGAGGCAAAACTGCACCATTTTGGTAGGATCAGTTTTTTTTTAAAATAAATAATAGGCTTGCGTTTGACCACCATGATACGTGTGATGCACGATCAGTTAATTTCCATTTGTGCTTCATTCTATTGACGTATACTATAAAGACCGGTCAAATGGAGCTTTGATTCAGTGGTGCACCCAAGCATACAGTGCAGTGTGATGTAAACCCAGTAGCACGCTGAATTCGTTGGTATGCAGTTATTCTACTTGACATCGATGCGAAGAAAATAATGCGACGTAGTAAGTAAAGATTTCAACAGATAGCGCAAATTTTTCAAGTATTAGACATCTGAGACTTGAATTTTCAGATGAGGTTATCTTTTTTTTTAAATAGTGCATAGGCTTGCGCTTGGCCGCTATCTCGCCTGATGTTAAGCGACGATGCGGTCTACAACGGAGCACGCTTGCCTAGAAGAAACCGATTCACTCTCGACTTGATGACACCCAGATTGTAACTGACGGAGAAAACCCATTCAGGCAGCGAATTCCACAGACTAGCAGTTCGCACAATAAATGTATATATCTTGATCTATATCTACTCCGGCCGCCATATGAACGTACACTATGAGATCATAATATCCATAAACGATAGTTTCATACCTGATCAATTGGAACTCAAGTTAAAAGTGATCATGACTGCATGAGTGGCCTTAGTAGTTACCTACTTGCATAGCTCGAGGCAGAATCTCGTTAAGCACATTATGAATGTGTTAGAACTTCCAAACTTCTTGTCCATGACATTTTGTAGGCAGTAGGCACGTAGTTACTGGCCCTTTAGTGGCAAAACTACAAACAAGATGTATCTAGTTAAGCATAGTTAATAAACCACCTACAAAATGAGTAAAGTTGGGTTTATTTGATGGCTCGACTTCCGTTGTATTATAAATAAGTTAGATCTATAGGTAACTAAGAAAAGGGATATAAGGCTCAATCTATGTTCAAAGTATTTCAGAGGGATAGTAACCGTTATTCGCCAGAGAATCAAGCCTATTAGGCACGGGTGTGACACATATAAATGTCACCGTGAATATCCCGTCCTGGTCCAAATCTATGGGAATGTAAGGAAGGTGCACGCACCTCCATTCATCCCCCATATACCCTGAACAAGAGTGACATAACAGTCACCCGTACGAGCCGTATCGAGCACATACACATACACTTAGCAGCTAAAGTGGCAGTGGGCCGGTTGTATTTTCCGCAGAACTGATAACCGTTGGGTTAGGGAAGACATGTTTTAGAGTGGATGCCACGAATTGGCAAACGTTAGAGTATAATAGGACGCCCTGTGACTTAAGGTTGACTTCCGTGCATCGCAGCTGATGCGACGGCGACATAACTTCATCATCATCATCAGCCAGAAGACGTCAACTGCTGAACATAGACCTCCCCTTTTAACCTCCACACTGAACGACAGCCTTTGAATGTCGACGGTCCATCTAGTGGGAGGCCTACCTACGCTGCGTCTTCCGACTCGTGCTCAAGAACCTTTCTTCCCCATCGGTTATCGGTTCTTCGAGCGATGTGGCCTGCCCATTGCCACTTCAACTTGCAAATTTTAACAGCTATGTCGGTGACTCTGTTTCTTTGGCGAATATCCACGTTTCGGATTCTATCACGCAAAGAAACTCCGAGCGTAGCTCTCTCCATTGCCCGCTGGTCCATTGACTATACTTCGCACTGTGAAAATGTATGGTACCGCAAATTCTGCGTCAAACGCGAGCGGATGCGATCTGCCGCGATGCACGGAAGTCTACCTTTAGAGTAACGATATATCTACGTGCGTAAGGTAAAAGGTAGTGACTAGGTGACTAGAAGCGAATATCCGAAGATCAGGTTGAGCGTACCTTGGGAGAGGCCTATGACCAGTAGTGGAGAAACTGTGGGCTGATAATGATGTATCACTAGGCGTGTTCTGAATCACGTCAACAGCGGTCATGAAAATCATGAGTTTATGAATTGATTTGATTACTTGTATCTCAAGTACGCTTATACATACTTTAGCAAAACTAAATTATATTCTAAAAGGGGCACGTCGCGTCATTAAAATTTAAAAAACAAACAAATGGGATTGCAAATAACGATTGTTTGTAACTTCGTAATGAATGGGTCATTAAATTAATTGGTGATTTATGTTCATTGATAAAATTTAGGTTGTTAAATAAAAACAAACTTTTAAAATTGACCCAATCTAATTAGTAGGCATCGTTTTTTTTACCATTTATGTACCTACGCTTCTAATTTCTCAAATGTCGGTGTCACAGATTTTAGTCTTTTTCCTTGTTTAATTTAGACTCCAGGGCCCTTACGGACAACTGCGGCACGTAATCCGCTCAGTTGGAAAATCACGCGACCGCAAACCGTATCTGGGCGCGATAAGGTTCACGTTCGCGTGATTTTCCAACTGAGCGGATTAGGTGCCGCAAAAGCAGTTGTCCGTAAGGCCCTTGGTAGGTATTTCCATTTACTAAATAACCAATATAATTTTTTTAAACCCAGCTATGAATGCGAATCCTTGTAGTTAGTAAGTACTATTATGTGGTGAAAGTAACTCTATCTAGCTGACACTGTATGGGGGGGGCGTCCATTAATTACGTCAGGTGATTATGGCATTATGGCAATTTTTGCCCCCCGTCCTCCCCCCTTGGGGAGATGTCGTGAGATTTTTCAAAATGCAAAATCGTGTAAAATGTGCCCTCCAGTGAGGATATCAGAAGGGTTAGTGAGGTATAAAAGGTTATGTATTTTCTTGATGACCAAACGGGGTCAATCGCTGGGGATAACGCGCTTTCTTTTAAGCCTGCGATGTGAATTAGTCAAATAATTTAAAATTAGCATGCAGCAAGAATAGCATGCATGAAAATGTCCCAACAGTTCGATGTTGCTAATAATACATTGAAGAATACTTTTTTTACAAATCTTGGGCTGGTGCCATATAAACAGAACGGAGAAGGTATAATTTTGTGTTTGGGGTATGTGGTTGTTTATATAACACACTTACAACCTTTTGTGTCGACAACAAGTGACATGTCTAATACATAAATGTACATATATGTTTTTTAATTTTTATACTCCGGTGGTTCCTTGCTGTTTGTTAAAAATCTGTCTAGCGTTTTAGGGTGGCTTTCCACCAAAGATGTGCTATGTAGCTATGCTGCGAGGATATGTGCATCCCTCTATATAAAGACAGCTTTGTTGAACCCTTTCCCACCCGTGCTCAGCTAAGCTGTGAAAATAAAGGTTCCTTATTGGTGGATGTCAAACACATCCATAGCTACATAGTGTAGCACATCTCTGGTGGAAAAGCACCTTTATAGTGGGTTATGAGCCCTTTTCGAAACTGGTTATTGGTTGGTTGTAAATTGGTTTGGTTTGTTTTTTGTTATTTTAGGTTTTAACAAATTTTTTAGTTTGCTGTTTCATGTTGACAAATTTCTACCACACTTCACAATATACACAATCCAACATTTAGGGTTCCGTGTCCAAAAGGTGTAAATGGGACCTTATTACTAAGCCTACGCTGACTGTCTGTGCTGCCTTTTAACGGCTATATCTGACGGCTATCATCATAATCAGCCTTTTAACAGTCCACTGCTGGACTTTTAGCCTACCCCCGAAAGGGTGATTGGGCCATATCCACCACGCTGGCCCAGTGCGGGTTGGTGGATTCACATACGCCGATGAATTTCTTCTCCGTACGTATGCAGGTTTCCTCACGATGTTTTCCTTCACCGAAAAGCCAGTGGTATGAAAATCCGTACATAAGCTCCAAAGAGCTCATTGGTACGGGCCCGGGGTTTGAACCCGCGACCTCACGCTTTCAAATCTAGCGGTCTCCCAAATGGGCTACCACGACGGCTATATCGAACTGTAATATATAACCAGTTGAAATTTTCACAGAATATGGCTAATGTTATGGCAGATTAACTAAGAAAAAATGATAATGAAACATTAAAAAAGTAATAACAACAAATAATAAAGACTGGCCAAGTGCGAGTCGGTGACATATTTCTGTTCACCACTGGTTCTCGTACGATCACCCAAGATAAGCAACGTCAGGCGCGGTCGCTACTTGGATGGGTGACCGCCTTAGGATGACTGTCTTTTTGTACTATTTTATAATACTAATAGTAGTTAGCAGTTAGTCAAGTGGCGGTACGGAACCCACAGTGCGCGAACCCGACTCGCACTTTTATTTTTGCTAGATTTGTGATCTGAGTCAGACCTTGTACTATTATTCAAGCTGTGGTAAAACTAGAAAACCTCTCGTAGAATCTGTTAATTGACACAGAAGCCCAAATTTACTGAATCCATTTTGTCTGACTGACTTGTTTACAGTTATCGTCTTTGCAACTGTGATTTTACGTTTTGGTTACTGTTTGGAATTTAGATGAAAGGCCTTTACAGACTATGCCACAATGAACTGGGTTTCATGGTATTAAATCATAAGGTCATTGTACTCATATTAATTTCTAGCTGACCTGACAGACGTTGTCCTCTCTTAGAACTGTCAAACATGCAAAGTAAAAATTTTAAATCTTATTTTTTTACACCTAACAGGTAAAAGTAACAGTTTTAGGGTTACATTATTGGAGTTTTAGTGAGGAACCCTATTTTTTTTGAAAATATAATATAGCCTATGTTACCCGGGAAAAGTGTAGCTTCCCAACAGCGAAAGAATTTTTCAAATCGGTTCAGTAGTTTCGGAGCCTATTCGATGCAAACAAACAAAGAAACAATCAAATCTTTCCTCTTTATAATATTAGTATAGATAAACAACTTAGACTATGGAAACAACGCTAGACTTGTGAAAGAAAAACAGCAATTCAATAGAATAATTTTATTTACCTTCACTTATATTTTAATTTGTGTTACTTCTGATGTAAGTAGAAGTAGTATACATTTCTGGTTGGTTCATACCCACGTATGAACAAACCAGAAATGTATACACTTAGGATTGAATATTATGGACTACCTGCAGATAATATAAAATACTAACTGTGCCCTGCGGTTTCACCCGCATGGATTACTCGTTATATCATCAGCTATCTGCCAGTGTGTTTCGTTAAAATCGGTCCAGCTGTTCCGAAGTCCGTAAGGAACATACGTAAATACACACATCAACTTTTATTATAAATGAAAGAAGATAATTATGGATAAATATAAGACAAAATAACTATCTGGAGATTAAAAAAAGAATAGCCTAATACTAGCCTACATCATGGTTAAACTTATGGGAACATAGATTTTACAGGCAACTGTTAGCATAATTATAGTTATTTGTACATTACAAGAAATTTAAGCAAGTCAATCAATAATTCAAACAACAAACACTGCAGTGCTTTGTCATCAAAATACAAAGGAAAGGAAACATCAATGAATTCACTTAATTTTATGTTTGTTTTTGTAGACTTTACTCATCATTTATTATCATTTGAACACATAGAAGAACGGTTATATGTAGGTAAATAAGTTGGATTTGTGTTATGTTTACCTAGGGTAGGTACTTATGTGTTCAAATTACGGGATTTTATATGACCAATTATGCTCTATTTTTGGTTAAGGTTACGGGGTTTATTCGTTCCTTAACTATCATAGAGTTAACATTAACTATGAAGAAGGCTCGATAATAAAATTAGTGACGAAAAGGCCCACGTTGTGGCAAAAAACTTACCGTTTTACGACCATGATAGAATCCGTCTGCTCTTTTGTGGACCCTATGATTCGAACTATATTTTACAAACGACACTAATAATATCGGAAACACCATGAATTTTACCAAAACACCATCAATTCAACTCAATAAATTCACACATCGCTAAAAAGCGAATAACACACTGATCTTCATCATTTCACCGATCTCGTTTATTTTGCACTTCACTGTCGCGGTCATGAAAACGAAATTGTGCCTTCCCGTGGATTATTTTTGTAACACTATCGAGGGAACACAACAACTCTGTAAAAATAGATCGCTTTCAATCAATATAGTTTTTACTTTGTGTTCTAACAACAAAATATTCGTAAACACAAACCAAACCAAAATGTGATTCTGTTTTCGTTTCGACCTCGAGAACTCGAACTCGACAGCGACTGCAATCGTTGCTAACTTCACGCTAGTTTTACGTCAAAGAACGGAGAGCACCGTGAAAAAGTGAACAACGAACAAAGCAATCAAACAATTCATGTACACCAACATTCAGAAACAAAACTTAAAATTAAGCCATGTGCACACTCCCCTGATTGATTCACACGACTAGATGCACCCCCCGGATATGTTCACGTAGATTACAATAAAATGTTATTACTACCTCCGATGAGTTTGTTTTTATAGTTCACTACTTAACTTCTTTTTAATAAGTCTATAAATGTTGTGTTATTAATTAGTTTTTATCTTATCATACCCTCTTACCGCCACGCAGCCCCAGGCAGCACAGTCAGGCAAATCCACTCGCTGGGGCTGTGCCACCAGAGACCGAGGCCACCATGGCTGTGGCAACGTGCCGTGCCGTCGGTCGGTACTTCGATAACAAAACCGCTTTATGCGAGGCTGAACATCTCAGACTCCAGAGTCTACGGCAATGCATTTGTACGAGGATAGCTTGCGTCCAGTTGATCTCATCTCATTATATTATAAATTTTATAGGCAATTATATAGTTCTTCCAAAAAAATATGTGCAAAGTTGGTCAAATGGTTGTGAAAATATTGTGGTATTTAGAAGAGTTGTGAGATCAGAGTTACGTTGGAGTGAACCACTAGGTATTTAGTGTAATAAGTATCGTCGTAGAAACCAAACCAAAAAGTAGTTCGCCCTGTACTATAATCTTATGAATACACAACTAGTAGTCGAATTCAAAATTTCCTGAAGATCGGATCACCGATCAATTTTACATACAAACATTGATTTGTGCCCTTATAGGTCTGTGTTTGTTCCCGTAAGTAGCTAACAGGGCTCGGTAGCTTTAATACGCACGTAAGTCGTAACGCATTAAGTTAACCACTAAAAAGTTGAATTCTATTTTCTATGGATTTAAAGCCAACTTTTAGTCACCTTAACGCGCCGCGTTTCGCGCGTGTTTTAAGATATGGAATCAAGGCCCAGACGAGACGGATTGGCTGACGAACCGCCGTTCAACCAACGGAAGAGAAATGGAAAACGTCATCTTCCCTCCCGTTGGTTGGACGACGGTCCATCAGCAAAATCCACACGTCTGTTAGTACTAGTAGACTGATGACTACGCAACGCTTGATAAGCTTAGTACGAAACTACGAATCATGCCATGCCATGTAAGCCTAGCCTAAGAACCCACACGCAGTACCAACATAATTGACAAAAATACCACAGATTAGACATTTATACATATAAAATAAAATACAAAAACAATGTTAACTATGTTTATACTCAGAAAAAATAACTTGAGATAAATGATCGAAGTAGGTATTAATCAAGGACGTTATTTAAGGTATAGAACGTCCCTGTATAGATAGCTTAAGTATAATCTCCTATGATTATTTTTAAAAAAAGCAGAAAAATATGTTTCATCTGTTTTTGAACGAATCGAAAAGGCCGGGAATCTTTGACCGGGAACATTTGAACCAATGATCATAATTGATTTTGAACATTAAAATAAAATAAAAATCTTTCGTTACTTGTATTTTTTACCGACGTCGAAAGACTCCCGGTCTTTATAAAAAAAATTAGTTATGTATGTACATGTTGATAAGACATTATTGTGTGAACCAATTTACTTGATTCTTTTTTAAAGTTAATATAAAAAAATAGAAAAACTTACTTTTTAGACCGAATTAGTGCTGCGGGGCTGATCAAATGCCGAATAATATGCTCGTCCACAGATTTCAACCATGTCGCACCATACTTACTCTTAATAAGCAAATTTAAATTACATTTAAGATTAATAAACACATTATTTTTGAAACGTCTTCTAAGTTTTACGTACGCTCTCTCTTGTCTATTGCAACTAAACCCCATAGTTTTTAAATAATTGCTGAGTAAAAATAATGACTAGATATTATTTTCAATACTTATTAGGAACATGTGAAATTTTCGAATGTCAGTAGCCAGCGTGAACTGCGTTTGAACATCAAAACACAACATTCGTTACCTATCTATATGTAGTTCCAAAGTGACCAACTTATCCGAAAGTGGTTAAATGAGGAACTAAAATTATCTACGAGAGACTATGATTTTTATTCAGAAAATGCGATTGTGGCACCCCTACTTTATGTTACACTTAGCTTGGTCGTACTCAGCTGCGCTATCGGGGTCGGCATTCTGGCTGGTCGTGTACTGACAAGTCTTGCCGCGGGTTACTAATAGTTGTTGCAGAATTAGGTACACTTTGAGTCATTAATGTTGTGGAATTCAACAAAATCCTGGAGTTGTGGCGCCAACGTAAAAAAAATGTCCCATCATTGTATTAGGTATTTTTGTAAACTTGAGTGTTAGGTACACTGTAAAATAGGTAAGATGAGGCGGTATATGGCCTCGGGGCATTGATTTTTTTTCTACATAATTATATAAATATCAATGCTCAAGGCGCGTTTAATCGTTTTAGCCTGTCCGTGTGGGCGTTTTGTTTTGTACAAAAAAAAAAAAAACTGTAACTACTACGTTACGGTTTTTTGGCGCCAAAGTGAAAAAAACATGTCGCCATATTGTAATAGGTATTTTATTTTCCAAAACTTGTGTTATTTCGAGTGTTTATGTATAATAATTGTAGATTATTAAGTATTTATTTAGTGTTCGTGAACGTGCTCAAATGTGGCAGTGATATAACGAGATAAAACAAGTCTTTTCGTGTTGTTTCTCAAAACTCCATAAAAGTCGCTAGTAAGTAAATTAATAAGTCTTTATCACTTTACTAATAGGCTTTGACTTAGACCGTGTTTTGCCTACTTTTCCTGACTCTTGCTGTGACTGACTATGACGTGTGTGACGATATTAAAAAAACTTGAACACATTTCAATACTTTTGACACCAGAGGTAAATGCGTAAGATGCATGATCCAAAATTATTTCAAGAGAAAGGAAAAAAAAACTTTTTTGGTTCTAATAATTATGCTGAAACTCCGTAGATCGTAGCATCAGGCAAGGTGGCGGTAAAACGCAAGCCTAATTTTCTTTAAAAAAACTGGTAGCACCAGTCGCGTTGCGCGATTTTCTAGTAAATAAATTATTTTCGCATAATGTAACTTTTTTTAAATGGTGGTAGCAAAGGGTGGTAGCCTAGTAGGTACAAAAATATTGTCACCCTAGCTAGCTACGTACAGTGCATTCAACCATAGTCAACTTATCTATAGAGTTGGTTAAATGCCGGTACTAAAACTTATCCAAGCTTAGTTGTCCGATTTGTTCCAGTAAATGCGATGGTGGCTCCCCTATTTGACTGTACAGATAACTTGGTTGGACTCGGTAAAGCAACTTCTGCAAGTTTAGACTTGTTCGAGCGATTGTCATTATGACGCAATTCGATTCGAGGTGATTATGGTCATGCACTTACCTGCATCCAAAATATACCTACATTCCTAAAACTCGACCAAAATAAAATGAATGGACGGGCCCAGAAGCTCATTTTTGAAGATTACAAAATGAGCGCCGGCTCTAACTTCGTTTCAGTCGGTATCTAGCCGTAGGAAGTGCAACACGCGCCTGTTGTTACATGCAAAGAGAATATAAATACTACGTAGTTACATGATAACCGAACATCTGACAAAATTGTGCCTTCGTGTGCTTTCCCGAAGTGTAAATACACAACAAAAAACAGCTACCTATTTTTTATAACAAATGTACTGTACATGGTTATAATTAGGTGTTCAAGTATAATGTTCGACGGTTTTGACTCGTTTTTACTGAGCAAGTTCAATGGTTATGGCCAGTCCATTCATTTTGTTTTGGTCGAAATTCAATAATTTATACATTTTTACGACAAGAAAAACCGAATAACGGAAAAATTATAGAGATATATGACAGCAATAATCATGTGTCGTTAAATAAAACAACAAAATAAAAATTAAAAACGTGCTTTACTTATTCATCAACAATAAAATATGTACATATTAAAACAACCTGGGGGTGTACCACAATCTCAAAAGCATTCGAATATACAAGGTTATTTTTAATTCACCTAAAACTCCTAGTAGGCGACTTAACTAAATCATAACGGACAAATTTTGTTCCATTACTTGCAAAAATTTCCTTATTTTTTTTTCTAAAAAAAACATTAGTATTACGCTTCTAAATGTCGATAACCTTATGAGGTTTCAAATAAGAATGAATGCAACCTAAGCAAAAATTAAGAGCCGCAACGTACATCAAAAAAATAAGTTTTTTTTTTCTTGGAACAAAAGTTGTTGGGGATGTAGGGAAACTGAATGCGAGGTTTTAGGTGAATTAAAAATAACCGTGTATTAATCTTTGTATCGCTCTCTCGGCTAAACTCACTCAAGACAAAGTTCAATGTAAGGTTAAAATAAGAATGTTTTTGAGTTCGTGGTACACCCCCGGTAGAATAATACTTCACTATTATCTATGCTATTATCAAGGATTATAATTTAACATTATTGTTTTTACAAGGCTTAGTAAATATTGTAAAAAAAAACAGCGTGTATTTCATATAATAAATATTGTAGTAAAAAATCCACTGTTAGGTTGCGCGAACATACATGAAGCCGCTACCTACGTAATTTAATGTATCGTGTAATGTAATGCGAATGTCCTTGTATCTTTGTTTCTGTCATAAATAAATATTTTTCTTTCAATTTTGCGTGTGGACGGCACTACGAAAATTACTTAACGCTCGTGCTGCTACACACGCTGATCCATCAGATGTGGAACTCTCTGGAACCATCATCATCATCAGCCAGAAGACGTCCACTGCTGAACATAGGCCTCCCCCTTTAACCTCCACACTGAACGACAGCCTGCCTTTTGCATCCATTGGATGCCCGCGACTCACAATGTCGTCGGTCCATATAGTGGGAGGCCTCCCTACGCTGCGTCTTCCGGTTCGTGGTCTCCACTCCAGAACCTTTCTTCCCCATCGGTTATCGGTTCTTCGAGCGATGTGGCCTGCCCATTGCCACTTCAACTTGAAAATTTTAACAGCTATGTCGGTGACTCTGGTTCTTTGGCGAATATCCACGTTTTGGATTTTATCGCGCAAAGAAACTCCAAGCAAAGCTCTCTCCATTGCCCGCTGAGTGACTCTGGAACGAGGGTGTGGAACTGTCTGAAGGAGATAGTGTTCCCAGAAAAGTGCAAAAAAAAAACCCATTTCAAATCAAGAATAAACAGAGTCCTTCTAGGTACAGGTCGCGTCATGTAAAAAGAACGCTGGAAGCAAATAAAGGGGGTGCGTTTGCGCATGGGTACGACTGACGAGCCAATAGCGCTCCGGCAAGCATGCGGCGCGTGACCCGCCCGCACCTCATACCACCAAATAGACCGATAAATCGCTACTGCGCAGCCTAACCGCCAGCGTTCTTTTTTACATGACGCGACCTATACCTATCATAATTATCATCACACATCATCGGCCAGTAAACGTCCACTGCTGAAAAAAGACCTCCCTCTTAGAGAGGGGTGTTGCCATAATCCTACGCATGGCAGGTGGCTTGGGGATCGCAGTACGTTCACCGTGCACTAATAGAACGCTGCTGCCCATCCTCCGGTGGTTTTGGATTTAGGTATGCGTGCTCTATTCTAGTCGAAGTATTTGCTGACAGACACAATCATCAGGCGATTAGAATTCGATGTTCGCGCGACCTAATAACAAAATGCTATTTTCCGATTAATTTCACTATCCTTAGGGAAACGCCCCCGAAGCCAAAAACACCATTATTATGCAAAATTCTAAACCCAATCGAGTACCAATAAACATTTTTTTATCTTATAATTGTTGTTTTAGTGGTTTAGTATTTTGCGAACCAGCAATGTAAAGCGTATTAAACTCGGGGTAGTAGGTAAAAAAAAAACTTTATTATAGAAACTGACGTGGTTTTCACACATTTTATTTATATTACACGGGAATTACTCATGTAAGATTAAGCCGGTCACTCCGACTATACTAGAGGTCAACCATGATCCAAGAAAACAAGGTCTGGAATCTGGAAATCTGGAAGTGGTCCCGCAATGACGTCACTGTCCAGTTGCCATTTTATTCAATCAGATGTTACCTGGTATATCGTCATCTCTCTCGAACTTGTTGTAAATTACTTATTCTGCTCTTGCTTATGCACGTGTACGTGTATTAATGACATCATTGTGGGATGCTCACGTGGTCATTTTGCAATACCTGGCGGAGTATTATACCATGAGGTCAACGAACAAAGTGCGCCGCTCTGCGCCGCGCGCACGCTTGTACATTTTACATTGCTGGTTTGCAATATTCTAAACCACAAAACAACAAGTTTATGGCCACTGGTTATGGGTATTAGATTGTGTTTAGATTGACCAATAGTAAGGTTATGGCTTTAGGAGAGTATTCCTTATTCTCGAATATAATACTTTCTTAATAAAAAATACATCGAGATACAATACATAAATATAGTCACAATCGTGCCAAAAAAAAAACTGATCTGAACCAAAACTCGGTGCACGCTACGAATTGCGCAGACGTTTTGGTTACACAAGGTAACCGCGATCCGAGTACAACGCCACGTGATGCCAGACCTACGATGACATAGCGGACAACTATCGTTGGACACTACGCCAGCGACATAACGTCTAAATTGGAATAAATATGGCATTGTGATGTATATCATTGATACAATGTATGTACAATGACGCTCGGACGTTTTTTTGACTGTTTTCACTGAGAGATTGTGACTCTATAGGAATTGTATCTCGATGTAAAAGTATGAAATATATTTAGTGGAGCAAATATACATTTTCCAAACATTATTTTACAATGATAATTCAGTGTCCAGTAATTAAAACAACAATCCAGTAATAAATTACACATACTTACAACTAAAAGGCGGTAAGGTGGCATGCAAGCTGTATACATTTTCAGGTTTATACGTATCTTATACAACGATGTACAGAATCAAAACAATGTTATATAGTTTTATTTATATTACACGGGAATTACTTACGTAAGATTAAGCCGGTTACTCCGACTATGCAAAGCGAGACGCAGTTGCGAGCGCGCATTTACCTTGAAAAAGACCGCCTAATGAGGTTGAAACTATATTCGGAGTAACCGGCTTAATCTTACGTTAGTAATTCCCGTGTAATATAAATAAAATGTGTGAAAACCACGTCAGTTTCTATAGCAAAATGTTATATAGTATTTTATACATCGTTACATACAATGATGTATCATGTTATCCGGTAATGTAATAGTGCTAACAGACGCTCGAACGCGGCTGACGGACCGCCGTCCAACCAACGGGAGAGAAAGAGTGAGAATATCATATTTCCCTCTCTTTCTCTCCCATTGGTCGGACGGCGGTTGAGGTCAGCCGCGTTCGAGGGTCTGTTAGCACTATAAGAGAAACACTTCCTAAAGCGAAGATAGTAAAAGCATTATTATCCGAGTCGTCAAGCGATAAACGTCATACCATAAGACCTATAAGTGCGAGCGAGATAGACAGATAAATGATTTATGACCCGGCGACTCAGACGATAATGCGTTTACTAAGTAGAAGATTGCTGATACGATAACACAAAAAAAATGCTGTTTTATTTATATTAAAGCTTATGTTTACAATGTTATGAAAAATAAAATATCACCTGATAATAGAAGTCAACGAACGACCTAAACGAATGGTCTAGACAAGAGCCACTTTCTGTTGGCGTTCACGCCTGCGGAAAGATGAAATTGTATGAAAATGACATTAATGTCATTGTCAATGTCATTTTCATAAAATTACATCTTTCCGCAGGCGTTAACGCTAACTGAAAATTGGTTTTGTCTAACTCCCCAGTGCTATACTGCGCGCACGCATGTACCCTTTACATTGCTGGTTAGCAAAACTCTAAACCACAAAAACAACAAATAAGCCAAATGGGCATTATTATTCGATTCTGTTTTATTAGTATAGTAGCGTTTTGTTTTCGGGAGCGTTTCACACCGGTAGACATCGTCACATACATTTCACCCGCGTGTGCATTTCCTTAGGACCCAAACATATTTCCGAGACAAAGATATCTTAGTAAATCCCTTGCCTTCCAACTATTAACAACGCAAAAAAATCAGATCCTTAATTGTTGCTGAAAAATAAACGAACAAAAACCCTGCATTTATAACATTAATATGAGTCATCTACTATAAATGTATAAATGACCACTGCACGCCCCTAGAATTCATTTGATGTACATTCACAAACACTTAAAAACTACACTAAAATATTTGATAATAAATAATTCTAATTTCACTAGCACACGATGCAGAAAATTATTACTAGATTGCTAAAATTTACGCGACAGGAGTTACTATCTTAAAACGACACTCATGATGCTTTAGATGAAGGTGGAGAAAACACTCCATACCTTTTTTCGGTTAATGGGGGGAGAGGATCCTTGAAAGAAACCGGGTAAGATTGCACCCACTGAAACTGTGCCTGACAGACAGCTTTGGGATCCAGTGGGAATCCCCATAGGAACGCATTGATCAGGGTACCGCCCGATGCCTGGGGCACCACTCCCAGGAAACGTTCAGAGCATTTCCCCACCTTCCCTTTACAACACTCTCTATTCCTAATGCCTATTTATTGCAGACTAAAGCCAGTTGCAGACCATGCGAGTAGCTTGCAAGTACAAGTAAGCGTTCAAACGTAAATAGGCAATCGCGCGGTGACGCGCACACTTCGCGTGCGAGTACGCACTTGCGCAAGGGCCAGTGCGAGAGCTACATATTTTATTTGTATATGACAAATTTCTAGTGTAATTCCGCTTCTACGTCGTTTCGAGTACAATAAGGACAATGGGATAAACTATTTTTCTCTATAGATATTTGTGATGCTAATTTCAACGTAACCTGAAATAAAATATTAATTACATAAAAGAGAAAAAATAACCTAACCTGAAACAAAAAGTAATTAAATCTGTAACAAAAAATTCGTTACAACAATTTCTTTTTGTTTCAGGTTAGGTAATTTTTTCTCTTTTGTGTAATTAATGTTTTATTTCGGGTTAGGTTTAAATTAGCATCACAAATATCTATAGAGAAAAATTGTTTATCCCAAAATCCTTATTGTACTCGAAACGACGTAGAAGCGGAATTGCACTTTTATAATGTTATAGCAACTGTCAGACGCATTATCTCAGCGGCTGCACTTTATTATGGTGTAGAGAAGCTGCTTGCGAGCGGTTTTTAGCTAATCAAACGTAGAAAATATAATAATTTCAGAGCTGTTGTCAGTATAGTTTGTAGAACGCCTGAAAATGCGTAGATGTGACTGGACCGTTACTGAATGCATCAGTGTTTTATGTGTGTTATTCGGACACGCAAAATTCCTATAGGATATCGCTAATATTCCTCATAGTCGTAAGGATAATCGTCATCGTGTCCGTTTTGCAGCAGCGCGCCGAGAGACAGCTGCTCGGTCGCTTCAGTCGGCGCCTCCTCGATATCCTCTTCGAAATCCTCTGTAATTTCTAGGAAAAAAAAAAACATTTAAATAATGAATGGAAGAGGGGAATGCCATTGCAATGATTGATGATTTTCTCACTGCTGCAGGCCTAGCACGGGCTGTGGATAAATTGTTATTCCACCGTTTTTATCCACGCCTAAATGCGACAAAGCTAGAATATGGATACGTTTCGTCTTTTTCTCGCGGGATAAAAACGGTGGAAAGACAATTTGTCCGCGGCCCGTGCTAGACTTGAAGGACATATGCTTCTTCCATCGATCTCCAAAAGGGTCGGTTGGAAGCGGCCTGCATCTAGCATTTCCCTGCGGTCTCTTTTAGGTCGTCTGTCCATCTTGTGGGTGGAGCTGCAATACCATTGTGAAAACCTGAGACTGTATAGCAGGCCACTGGCGACATTACCACGCTGAATGGCAAGGCTTATGCTTTGAGCCAGAAACACGCCAGCAATATTAGTCACGCGTCGCATTAACCAGGCGCTCTGAAAGATTTTTGAAAATATGGTGAGCTCTCAGGTCCCCAAAGGCTCAATGTCTCGGCCCCTAGTATTAATTAGTCATTTTTGCACACACGGTCATCTGACCCCAAACTAAGCACAGCTTGTACTATGGCTGCCAGAGACTGTTTTTTTTTTTAAATACATATTTAATGATAGATTTTATTAGTTGATATTTTAATATTGATACCCGCCGTCGCCGAAAACGAGCCCTGCATGACCCTTCGGGACCTCGCAGTTCTGAGCGTACCCCTATTGCCAAACACTGTTTCTCCTTATGTTTCTTATAGTATATGTCCATTGTTTTTGTTTTTTGGCAATAAATATATCTTATTCTTAAACTAGCGACCCGCCCTCCCGGCTTCGCACGGGTTTAATTTACGTGCGAAGCCGGGGCGGGCCGCTAGTTATATATACAAACCTTCTGTGAAAAATTATCTAACTGATGGTGAAAACCGCATCAAAATCAGTTGCGTGGTTTAGGAGGAGTTAGCGGCCATACAGACAGACAGACGCGGAAAGCGACTTTAATTTATACTATGTAAAGATAAAGATATTAACACCCAGATATATATAACACAAATGTTCATCATAATATGATGAACATTTGTGTTAGTTTCAACATTTATAATTATTATAAATGTTTGTTCTAGGTGGGAATCGAACCCACACTCCCAAGCGCAGAAGGCAGGTTCACTACCAACTGGACCAACGGGCTATCTAAAATATAGCTTGCGTACTAACCTGCGGAAGGTGTAGGTGGCGCTGGTGTCGCGGGCGCTGCGACGAGAGTCTTCGGAGCCTCTTTGGCTGGAGTTTTAGGCGCGGGCTTCTTTTTCTTCTTCCGAGGGACGGGAGAGTCTTGTATCGTCAGCGGCGGGTAGTTGATTTGGGATTTAGGTGTCGCCACCGTTGGCTGTGTGGCCGCGATGGGCGTCACGTCTTTTTTACTACAACATAATTATAAAATTACTAGATGTTGCCCGCGATTTCGTACGCGTAGACTTTCATATAAACTTTCAACCCCTTTTTGCCATCCTTAATTCAGCACTTTCGTTAAAATCCTTTCTTAGCGGACCTCTACACCCCATAAGGAATCTACCTGCCAAATTTCAGCTTCGTATGTCAAGTAGTTTTCAAGATTTCGTGTTTAATGAGTAGATGAATTTCGCTTTTATATATATATAGATATGATTATTTACGGGATATTTACCGTGGTAAGGTTGTGAAATGAGCTCCCGATATTTCGGCGCAGTTACATGCACCAGGCACAACCTTACCACGGTATATATCTCGTATATAATTATATAACTTTAGTGAACAACCGTGATAGTTTAAAACAGTGTTTTAACATAGTTACAGTAATAGTTCTAACAGACGCTCGAACGCGGCTGACCTCAACCGCCGTCTGACCAATGGGAGAGAAAGAGATAGAAATATGATATTCTCACTCTTTCTCTCTCGTTGGTTAGACGGCGGTCCGTCAGCCGCATTCGAGCGTCTGTTAGCATGTATAGACTAAAAAACGGCTTCAAAAAATTATTTGTAAATACGCAATTCGTATACTCGGATGACATGTTCACTGTGATAACACATTAAATATCATGTTAGAGAAAAAGTTGGTTTATTAACTGCCAATCTTCAAATTATCACACATAACACACACAATCTTCACATACACTGATATACACTGCACACATACATATGGACATACACATACATACAGTTTTTTATCGGATACATTTCGGAGAGTGTGCTACAGATCTGCATGATTTGATTCCCTCCTGCCCATTTTTCTAGCGGACTGCCAGAGTGGGCACGAAGAATCGACACCGCTTTATGGTTGATATTCCGAGAACCCGTACGAAGCGCTTTGATTCCACGTTTATTGTGCGAACTGCTAGTCTGTGGAATTCGCTGCCTGAGTGGGTGTTCCCCGATAGTTACAATCTGGGTGTCTTCAAGTCGAGAGTGTATAGGTTTCTTCTAGGCAAGCTAGTGCTCCATCGTAGGCGCATCATCGCTTAACATCAGGCGAGTTGGCTGCAAACCGCAAGCCTATTTATAATTTTAAAAAAGTGGTGACTGATATACCTACATATACGTATGTTAATACACTAGCTGTTGCCCGCGACTTCGTACGCGTAGACTTTCATATAAACTTTCAACCCCCCTTTGTCCCCCTTAATTCGGCCCTTTCGCAAAATCATTTCTTAGCGGACCTCTACACCCCATAAGGAATCTACCTGCCAAATTTCAGCTTCGTAGGTCAAGTGGTTTTCGAGATTTCGTGTTTAATGCGTGAATGGGTGAGTAGATGAATTTCGCTTTTATATATATAGAAGAAGATACTTAAATACATAATAACACCCAGATATAGAACAAGCACAAATGTTCATCTCATGAATGTTTCCCCTAGGCACATGAGCCTATGCTGCTTGCCTGTGTTCAAATAAATAAATGCAACTAGGGCGGTATTTAACTTACTCGTCTGTCGGCTCGCTGGGTTTAGGCGTAGCGGGCACAATACCGCCCGCGACTCCTCCCCGTTCGTCCAAACTCTTCAGTATATCGTAGTTGATCTTCGTACTGATCTTTCGCTCCGCTAGCATCTTGCCGACGGCTTCGCTCGCCGTCGCCGCGTTCAGGGCTACCTTCTTCTTGTATGAGCCACGAATTTTCTTCTTCCCTTTGTTCTCCTCAGCCTCTCTGGCTCGTAGTTCTTCTTTTACTGAAAAATGGGCAGAGGTTACAATAAATATTTTAAATATTTATAGTTTAAACTAAAGTTATATGATTATTTACGGGATGTTTACCGTATGTGGAATGAGTCATATAACTTTAGTAAACAACCGTGATAGTTTAAAACAGTGTTTTATAGTCTAAGTTATACAGGGTTACGCGCATAAACCATGGGCGCCAATTTTTTCAGATTTACAGTACTTCATCATACCATCGTAGGACGTCCACCCACAAGATGGACAGACGACCTAAAAGAGACCGCAGGGAAACGCTGGCTACAGGCCGCTTCCAACTTTTGGAGATCGATGGGAGAGGCCTGTGTACAGCAGTGGACGTCTTATGGCGGAAATGATGATGATGATGATGATACTCATACATCATACTGATGGTTTTTCTTTCGAAATATTATTTGTATTCATATATAAAGCACACTTGGCTAGAAGGGAAGATGGACGGTGGACCAAAGCAGTCACAGAGGCCGCGGAACGGAAAGCGACCACCGGGCAGACCACCAGCCCGCTGGTCGGACGACATCGTTAGGGCAGCAGGAAAGCAGTGGACAAGACTAGCACAGGACCGGAAAAGATGGCGCGCTGAAGAGGAGACCCATACCCAGCGGTGGGTGGAGAATGGTTGATGATGATGATGATGATGATGATATATAAAGCATGTTTAAATTAAAAAATCTTCGGTACCTACTCCAGATTTTTACTTTTTACCCCACCCTAAATTACCCCTAACTAAATGCTACGCCCATGGTATAGACTGTTCCAAGCTGAAAGGAGGTCATAGTACTAATCATTATGAATATCTTTCAATATGAGACCAACCCGGAAATCATGAAAAAAAAAAATAACAGCTGTGTGTCAGCATTATCAACGTGAATTAAAAAAAAATAAGATTTCCTTTTTTTTAAGATTTATGCAAATATTTCAATAGGCATGTGTCCTAATGTTTAATTTATTACAAATAACACATACTGAAAAAAAAAAATTATTGGCTAATAAATCTCTACGATATGAGCATTTAAAGTTTTAGGTTGTGGTATAGAGAGAGGATACTTTGTCCCTTTCTCGCAAAGCGTGTGTTAGTATAGCATTCGTATGGTGCACCTGAGGCGTGACGTCATGGCTCAGTATAGTGCGCTCTCTGTCTAGCATGAAATTAAAATACTTATAACATAATTATTTTTGAACTAATTTTAATTTTAGTTGATTGAATCAGGCGTTACTTTGCGGAAGTCCATTTTTTATTTGTATATGTCGAATTTCTAGTGTAATTCCGCTTCTACTAGAAACGGAATTACACTAGAAATTCGACATACACTAATTTTAATTTTGTTTTCGTTGATGGGCTCTATTTATGATCAGCTTTTTATGAGGTAATAAAAAATATTAGTCATCATGCCTAATATGCTGTTAACTTACTTTTCTGTTCTTTCAAATATGAGCCATGCAACCGATGCCAGAGCGCCCGTTTGAATCCCTCTTCGTTGTTTCCTAGTATAGTACGATCCAGTCCCTCTTCCACTTTCTGTTTCGTGGGCACGTCTTCTAGACTGGGGAATGTGTACGTGGGCTCCGGTTTCGATGACTTGTCGGACCGCTCGAGTCCTATCATCCGTAATGTTACGTCGCCTGTAACTGCACATTTTTAAAAGAATTAATACAAAATGTAGTTTTAGCCCGTAGTATTTGGAAAGAAAGCGTGCTGAAATGTAAAAGAAATCAAATCTTTGTCGCTCATATTTGGTACAAAGGAAAAAACTCGACACCAGCAGTGCAAGTACCGTTCTTTGTTGATCGTCAAATTCGACAGTTGAAATCGTCAAATTCGAAAAAATGCAATTTGATTAGTACTTGCTATGATCGATTCTATGGCATTTTATCGAATTTGACGATCGATAAACAACAGTACTTGCACTGCTGGTTTGTAAAAGTTATTTGTTATACATGAGTGCAAAATTAATTAATTAGTTTTAACCGCGTGCTCAATTTTGATGTGCGAACAAGCGAAGTATTAAAAAATTTGAATCCTGAGCGTTAGCGACGGAATCAAAAGAGCACGAGGTGAAAAATCTTTTTCATCCTACCTCAGCGAGGAAATGACTAAAATGCAATGCAAAAAAAAAAACATTTGCGCATTATTAACAGTTTCAGTCAATTCTGTTGGCGTCAAATAAACTTCCTCGTAGCTAGAATCACTCATTTTAGGTTTTCAAGTTACTTATTTTTAACTTAAGGTTTTAACAATATGACGTGAAAAGAAAATTAAAGCAAATAAAAAAAAAGTACACTAAGAAGGCACTGAGTCTGAATTTTTAACAAATTAGAAAAGGTTGTATGATAAATTCGGCACCACGGAGGTAAACAGGTTTAATGATGTTTTGAATTGACAAACTTAGTGCACACGATGTTCTCAATTCAATTTACTTTATCCTCTAGCTGATAAAAACAGCTTTTGCACTCTGATATCGAAGAACAAAAATACTCTTTTCGAGATGGGGGGATGAAAAGGGTATTTACCAGGTTTGTCAGGTTTCGCCGGCTCCACGAACTCCACCTTAGAGTGAACTTGGTCCATTGGGTAAGGATCCTCGTTGAGTGCAGGCTCTAGCGCGGTCTCCAAGGCCTCGTCCAACGTCATCTCTAGCGCAAAACGAGACGCCGTTTCTGTCTCCATCGCACTTTCCAAGTCATCTGGAGTTGGATAATTTTGGATATCTAGTAAGGCAAGGACAGGTTAACAGGGGCCTTACGGACAACAGCTAATTGCGGCACCTACCGCCACCACCAAGTAGGGCGCGGTAGGTACTTGGTCGGTACGTGGTCAGGCGACCGCCTGGGCGTGATAATGTCTGTTTGCACTTTTTTGTATTTAGTGGTGGTAAGGAACCCTCAGTGCGCAAGCCCGACTCGCACTTAGCCGGTTTATTTTACATTGATAATTATTAAAAAAATATATAATAATTTGTTACCTAAAGTAATAAGCGAAGGCCCCGGTATAGATGCGCAACGAGGAGTCGAGTTAGATGAACCATGGTTCAGAACTTTCGGCGTCCTTGGCGTCCGTTTTTTGCTGTCTCTTTCTAATTGTGCATCGATCTCTTTCTGTAACTCTGTCAACTCTCTCTCGCCGTCATCTTCTTCTATTAACTGAAAAATAAATTAAATTCACTGGATTTATCACTAATTTAACACACGGAATGGTAATATTAACCGGGAGAGGAGGTCATAGTACTCATTATAAACAAGTTTTACTTGGGGACCAGTCCTGAATACGCGAAAAAAATATCTACTGTTCCATACATTTCGTGAAGTGTAAATGTAATTTTTTAACCCGCGAAGCTAAAAGAGGGGTGTTGTTTAATGTGTGTATCTGCGTGCCTGTGGCAACGTATAGCTCGAAAACAGCTGAACCAATTTTGATTTAGTTTTATTTGTTTGGAAGGTGACTTGATTGAGAATGTTCTTAGAATCTAGGCAAGTGCCTTCATTATCTAAACAAAATACAAGCTAAAACTAATACTACAAAAACATTTAAGACTGCCCATCATCGAAATATATTATATTTCGATGCTGCCCATAGACCTTACAATGTTAGCTTTGAATATTCATGTATTCCTGAAAATCTGTTCAGCCGTTTGATGATAATCAGTCCTTTTACAGGGGGTTTAAAAAAACAATTTACTTGTCTATGGAACAGCTGATTTTGTTATTGTGATGAGCACAATGACCTATTTTCAGCTTAGTACCACTAACCCATGTAACCCAGTATAGAGGAAGTTACAAAATGTAAAGAAACAAACGCTTTATGTAGAATCATTTGCTTTCATCTAGCATTCAAAATTACTTTGTCTCATTTTTGCATTTAATATGCCTCGTTAGCGAAAAGGCGACAAAGCATCGTATGGCATACATTAGCATATCGAACGTTTGTGAATAAAATAAGGTGCTTAGTACAACGATCTTACTTAGAATCATTCTTTAAATAAGTTTATATTTTTTGGCCATCAAGCAAATGGTCATTTATATAATGTAATGTAATGTAAAATATTATTATTTAAAATTAAAATGGTTCTTGAGTAATCTGTTTTTTTTTTTGGAGTTTTATCATTTATCGCTTACGTCATTTAGTTCTGAGCCGGACGCCAACTCGTACGAATCTCTTCCTGCAAGCGTAGTTCGCATAGATTTGTCAATGATTCGCGCAGGGGCAAAACTTGGATTTGGGCAGACGACGTATCGACTCTTAACTAAAACAGACCCTTTTGTGCAACCACATATTTGCCTCAATATAGGTTCGTAGGCGTCTTAGACTAAAAATAAACACAATATACAAATGAATTTTTGCCTTATTTTTCCGAAATAAAATAATTAATCAATTGGCCTAAATAGGATTGCTTTCAAATATCTCGGTACAATGGAATATTGATGCAGTTTTTCCTGTAAAGCGTTAGGTATGTCGGAAATGTTGACCGTGTGTGACATTCCTTATCGTGGAGCGATGCATTAATTAATTCAAACAGTTGCTGTGTGACCGTTTGCAAACAAAACAAAATGTAATTGCTATTTTTAACCCCTGACGCAAACAGAGGGGTATGTGTGGGGTCGTAGCTTCCAAACGGATGAACCGATTTTGGTTTTAGTTTGTTTGTTTGAAAAGGTGACTTGATCGAGAGATCATCATCATCATCAGCCAGAAGACGTCCTCTGCAACTCCACACTGAACGACAGCCTGCCATCCGCATCCACTGGATACCCACGACTCTCACAATGTCGTCGGTCCATCTAGTGGAAGGCCTACCTACACTGCGTCTTCCAGTTCGTGGTCTCCACTCAAGAGTAATAAGTTGAACTTTTGGCCAAATACATACTTTTTGCAACCGTTCCTTATCCCGTTTCCTGGCCGCCCTAAAAGATGGGGGGTCCTGGTCTTCCTCCAGGTCCACCGTCATGAACTCGTCCACTGTGAGCGCAGAAGACGGCGTCTCGCCGAACTCTAGCAACCTCTTCCGTAGTGTAGACTCGTGGATTTTGACTATTCGGACCACGTCACTCGGTGTTCGGTTGAAGTCGTGGAGACGAGCCGCTATTAGAAGAGCTGAAAAGAATGGTAATCAAAACATTACTCTTAGCGCAAACAGTGGAACAATCTTCGTTACGTATTCGATACACAACCCGGGGTTTCATCCGCTATCCTTCATCATCGTCATCAACAGCCAGAACACGTCCACCGCTGAACAATACATCTTAGAACTCCACACCGAACGACAGCCTGCCATCTGCGACAGTCGCGGGCATCCAGTGGATACTCGATGCCCGCGACTCTCAAGATGTCGTCGGTCTATCTAGTGGGAAGCCTACCTACGCTGCGTCTTCCGTGCGTTCTGCGTGTTTTCGTGGTCTCCACTCAAGAACCTTTCTTCCCCATCGGTATCGGTTCTTCGACCGATGGGGCCTGTCCATTGCCACTTCAACTTGCAAATCAAAGCAGCAATGTAGGTGACTCTGGTTTTTCGGTGAATATCCTCGTTCTGGATTCTATCGCGCAAAGATACTCCGCGCATAGCTCTCTCTTTCTGTGTTTTTGGCCGCTATGCTTCAGTTACCATAGTTTTTTTAGGATAAAGCTAGCCTCATACCAAATTTCATCCAAATTTTACCAAAGTTGAGTGGGAACAAACATACGTACACGTGATATTGAACGATGATGAACGAGCGGTAGCATGTGCGCTTTACAATCTAACGGCACCCGGTTTGATCCTCGACCCTCCACCAATGACTTATTTAAATCTACCTAAATAAGTAAATAAATTATTTGCAGTTTCGATGCCAACGCTCAAAAACGGTGAAGGAAAACATCGCGAGGAAACCGGTATGTCCAAGAACTTTAAAAAAAGTTCAAAGTTATATGACATTCACCAATATGCACTGGGCCAACATGGTGAATAGGGGTCCATCCTCTCTCTTTAAGAGAAGTCCTGAGTCCTAGCAGTGGAAACATGATAGGCTAAAACGATGATTTAAGAATATCAGGTATAGGTACCTAAAGAAAAATAATAATTCGTCAGGGAGACCGAAAATGCATGATTTTATATTTAGTAACAATGAAGGTCAAAGGAACAGGTACTAAGTTAGGTCCAATAAATCTAATAACAATATGACCTTGACTTTATACAAGACTAGACTTGTTCAATTATAGGAAATGAAGTTGCTGACATTGGATTTTTAAATTTACACTTCATTTACTGTTTAAAAGTGTGTTTCGCCAGTCTTACTTGAGAATCAGTTCCATTCCAGGATAACCATCTCTGACCAATACGTCACAAATTTCTGGTGAGCTGTTGTCAAACGCCTAGCCCGTCATATAGTTAGAATATTATCATCATCATCATTTCAGCTATAGGAAGTCCACTGCTAGACATGGGCCTTCTCCATCGATCTTCAAATGAGCCGGTTGCAAGCAGCCTGCATCCAGCGTTTTCCTGCGGTTTCTTTTAGGTCGCTGTCCATCTTGTGGGTGGACTAGAACTGGACGTACTACGTTGCGCTTACTAGTCCGTGGTCTCCATTCGAGAACCTTTCGGCCCAATCGGCCATCTGTTCTGCGTGCTATGCGCCCTGCCCACTGCCACTTCAACTAGCTAATCCGGTGGCTACGTCGGTAGCTTTCGTTCGTCTACCGATCACCTCATTTCTGATTCAACCTCGTAGAGAAACCCCGAGCATAGCCCGCTCTATAGCTCGTTGTGACTTTGAGCTTTCTAATGAGGCCCATAGTGAGAGACCATGTATCAGTGCCGTATTTCATCACTAGCAACAGTAGCAACACCCACTAAAATAACATGGAACTCACTAAAAATATTATACTGTTTGGATAATCACGTCAATGATTGAAGATAGATGAAGACTCACCAGCGCCACAGATGCCAGAAGGTCTCCTCCCGGAGTGAATGGAGTCCCTCTTCATCCGCTGCACCAGCCGCAGCGCTGTCATGCTTACCTCGTGCTGCTTCTCTTCAAACTGCAGCTGCGATGCGAACCGGAGGATGTAGAGACACGGGTCTGTAAAATGTGAAAGTTATAATGAGACTTCAATTATACCAGGTCAAAAAGGCGTCTTAAATGGGTCTGGGAGTGAACTGGATGAGATATTATGTTTCGGCCCGTTTCATTTCTGAAATCTATATCGTATAAGAATCGATAATTTTCCGAATCAAAAATTTGCTCATGCTAATCCAGAATGTTAACTATTTCCACATAAACATTTTAAGCTGGTAACAAACAATGCAAGTGTGCCCCGCCGCCTGCCACACAACCTCGAGGCACCAAAGCGCCATCAAAAGGTTTTTTATCGTTTTTGGTATTTTGGCGCCCGCTCCTCTCGCTCTAACCCAGGGCCGGCGCTGAGGCCGTACATATGAGCCTTACATAATCAGCCTTTTAACAATCCACTGCTGGACTTTTATATAGCCTACCCCCGAAAGGGTGATTGGGTTTACATAATAATACGGTAGAAATTGCAAAAACTAATAAAAACACTAGCTTGGCCCTTATTCACTAACTACAAACACGCTCGTAACGTTAGAGAAGTTAGTGAATACGGGCCCTTTTCTCTACTCTCAACTTTTATAGGCTCGGTGTGGAAAGCAATAGTTTTAAACCCCTATTAGAAGTCAATTAAGGTGGTTCGCTTCACAAATGGCGGAAAATTCAAATTTCAAACAGTTTTCTTGTCCTTATAGCTAGGCCGGGTAATTATTGTAAACAACTATGATGTTTGCGCAAATTGATTATTATTCTTTACAAAATCATGTAAAGCTATTTATCTCTTATGCACATTATTACTTACATTTGTGAATAAACTAATTTTTGCTGTTTCAAACGGTTTATTCACAAATGGAAGTAATATGGTGCGTTAATGTTAAATAATTGTACATTATGATGTAAAGAACAGCCAAAATTTTGCGCAAACACTGCGTGGTACGTAATTACCTGGCCTGGCTACTAGGACCAAAAAACTGTTTAAAATTTGAATTTCTCGCCATAGGTGAATCGTACCACCTTAAGAGAATTAAGCTAAGAAAGATGAATAGGAAGCACAGGGCAATGGCACCTGTGACCTAAAGACACAGTGAATACCTACGAGCCATGATTGATTGTATGGTAATAATCGTGTTTAGTTAAAAAACACACGTAAGGACATCGACCTACGTACACCAACAAAATTTGTCATCAAACAAGTAGTACCTAACTTTGTCATATTAAACTTAATTCTAGTTTCCATTGTTCTCCCTGTCTGTGTAGCGGTCGAACCGTGGAACTAAAAATAAAAATTGTGCCCGAAAAAGTCAACGTAGGAGTATGACTATAGAACTAGAATCTAGATTTTTAGGTAAGTACCCTTGTCTTTATTATGACTATGACTTATTTAGTAACTAAATAAATTACGCGGAGTTTCGGGGTCATCGCTCAAAAACGGTGAAGGAAAACGTCGTGAGGAAACCGGTATATCCAAGAACCTGAAAAGTTAAAAAAACATGCACTAGGCCTGCATGGTGGATTAGGGCCCAACCCTCAATCTTATTTCTCAGCGATGGCCTGAGTCCCAGCAGTGGGGAACATGATAGGCTGATATGAAGATGATGATGACCCTTGTACTTGTAAAAATGCAAAAAATAGCGACATAACCAAGTGCAATTTCGAGAAATAAAACTCATTGTTATTTTTGTTAGGCGCGCGCGTCGTCTATTTGCACACATTTGTATTCTTTGTAAATATCAGTAATGATCTCGAAATGTATTCAAGCCTTGCAATATGTGTACGCGGAATGAGGAAATCACCTGCGCACGCCTGTTTATTTTAAGATAAATATACCTTTAGTACAACAAACCTTTGGATGTCCAAATCTTGACACTTAAACTCTACTATATCTATATAGTATAAAATTTCTAGTCTTGTCCTGTCTGGCCCGGATTTAAAAAGTCATAGTACTTAAGCTCAGAAGTAGTGCAACCCTGGCTTTATCACATTGTACTTCGGGCAAACCGTTGCTGAAAATAGTAGGCTTTTAATATATCTTTAAGACGCGGTACAATCGCAAAATTTACCAATATAAGTGTTTTTAAACGCTTAGTGTGATGAGAAGAAATTAACTGATCAGATTTAAAAAATACTACAAGTAGAAAAAAACAACTGTTAATAATCTTAACCGAATAAAATAAATAAACAAATTATCAGTATACTTAAAAAAAGCGCAACAAAAAAGGTTTTGAATTGAAGTCACTCTGAATTTTCAGCGACAATAACATATTTTTTTACGAATTTTATAGCCAGACTAGTGTTTTAAAACTTTAACCAGTTAATTGTTAAAATTTGTTAAAATTCATTTTTATACATCGATAAATTAAGTAAAAACCCTCAAAATAATATAAACACAAGAACAGAGTTATAATCATTATCAAATATGATGATATATGATTTTCGACTTTAAGTGAAGAACGAATGAAAAACGGGTGAAAAACTAATTTGAAATCGTGATCAGACTGCGCCTTAAAACGAGACCGGAGGTCGGATATTTTACGTTGAACTTGAAAATAATATCTTATTTAAATTAAGTTTTAAAAATGTTAATCAAATTAGATTCATATTGCACATTAAAATCTATTCACCAAGTTTCATTCAAACCAAAAGATCAAAGAAATCAAAGATAAGCTACTGTTGACTGATTGTACTGACAAATAAATAATTTGAATTTGAATTTATGGAAATAATCACTAGCGCGTTTCTATAAAAAGTATAAAAATGGCCCGATGTTCAGGGTGCCATTTATAACACACCAAAGATATGGGCGTTGGCTTTTCAAAACATTTTGATCTAAGTATTACATCTTAGAGCACCAGAGTTTGCTTGAAAGTATGTCATGATACCAGAAGGAGATAAATCTCATACAGTCATTGTTAACTCTTGAGACTAGTCTATTAAAGGAATTAAGAACAACAATGCTATCAGTCTTGCAAGGCTTTAAGGAAAAATTATTTCATCACGGCATTTAATCTAGAGTAAAACACACGGAATAATAGCACCTGGTTTATTTACGTAACTGTATTGTACGAACAAGGAGTAAAAACGAGAACCTGTGAAACGCAATCGCAATTACAAAAGCATTGTAAAGACAATAATAGAACCGGTTTA
The DNA here is from genome assembly GCA_932305915.1 of Agriopis marginaria. NCBI lineage: Eukaryota > Metazoa > Arthropoda > Insecta > Lepidoptera > Geometridae > Agriopis > Agriopis marginaria. The sequence continues at coordinate 9,825,759 of OW029934.1, read as the reverse complement.
AAAATAACAACGGTTTATCGCGATGACAATAAAAACTACATTGTGGAGGCTTGCACCCATCTTGTACCAGACCTAATAGAGTTGAACCACCCCCAACCAAATGGTGATAATAAATTTGGTGCTTGTTTGTTTGGGATGTATCGTGATCGAAGGTTGTATAGGATTTTATAAGAAAGGAAAATATAACGGCATGTCAATTATTAGGCTATTATGAATCCTACGAAAGCATTCATCGTGCATGATCATGGTTTTCAGATTGAAACCAACTTTTATAGAGTGGATACCGCAAAACGGCAGAGGGCGGCCTTTTTTTTCCAAAGGGAAATCTTCCAAAGATACCCGGCTGCATTGGGGTGCAGTCAGGTTATGTGGGATTATACCCACTAAAACCCCCCTGGTGACCAGCCTTAGTGCCTGATAAGCGGGCTCCGGGATCTCAAGAGGAACGCACCGGATTCCTCAGCACTGCGCTACGGCTCCTCCCGAGACAACTGTATAGGGCAGGATAGGGCTGTCAGGGGGCTAATTATTGCTTTCTATAGAAGCCGTATCTATAAGATATATCTGAAGTTATGAAACTTCTATAAAAGTTTCAAAACTTCATATAAGAACTCTCTCGGCATCCACCAGTTGTGCAAATCGGTGTCATAATAACAAAACATTTTGTTGTTGCTATCTCAAACTTAATAAAGAAAGCTGGGTTTTACAGTCTTGAGCAACAAAACGGACACGTAATCAGTACGTGAAATTCAAAACAAGGAAATTCTTAATTAACAGTTGCCGCGTAACTACTTTCACGCAAATAATCACTACCAAATAACTGAGAATCGCTTCAGAGAACTCGACCTTTCTGACGATGCTTGCAAATTGCAAATATGCATTATTTATTTTGTCTTCCGTCTCGAATCAAGGACTTCGTGTCTGCGTTCGATTGAGTTTAAATAACTGTACTAAACTTCATTTCTCTTACAAAGCATAAATTAACTGCATGTTTGACAATTCGACTGGATTGGTAGTTCCAATATTTTTTATCAAAATCCGTCACGTCGACAATTAATCACGTTAAGTGCAATTCGCACTATTTTATTTTGTGTAACGGGAAGCTCACAGAAACGAGATTCATCCCCAGCTCGAATCGGGAAGCGAGTTAATCGTTTTCTTCTAAGCAATCTTAACATAAGGCGAGCTGGCCTTTCTCTCAATAAAAAAAAAAACTTTCCACATATAGAGGTGGAATATTTTCTTAAAATTTGAATTGTCTACCCTCGAGATATGTAAATGCAAATAATCATTAAATCGATCCACAAACGGCGAATATATCGGCGATTAGCATACATACAAAAAAACATACAGTCGATGTTAGAACTTCCTTTTTTGAAGTCGGTTGAAAAAGTAATTTTGGTTGTCGCACATCATTCCATTAACCTACAACATCAAAGATTGTAGCTTGGTTTGTCACTACATCTAAACTTTAATATATGTATAATAAATTCTACTTACCGTTTCTTTCTCCTTACGTCATTTATTCGGAATCGGAATTGCATAATCAATGATAAAAAGGTTTGGAGAACGGAGGGGTTAGGTCGGAGACTGTCGACACAACGATCAATTTGTAAGAGGACATACAATATTTAACATAGGTTATGTTTGGGGTGTCACAATTGGTATACAGTGATTCTTGCATTTATAAGAACTCTATCAGACAGTTTGCATCACTATTTTGAGGTTTTTCTCATATTTTTCGTAATGTAAAATTACCCTTTACGATTCCCTCCATAATCATGAAATCTGTATTTTAGGATATCGTAAACTTAATTTAAGTAGTAAATACATATTTGAATGAATCCAAAAAAACAGGAAGAAAAGCGCAAATCAGTGCTGCTTCTGTAGTGGTAGGACTCTTTTGCAGAGTCCGCCTGGGGAAGTACCACACTTTTGCCAGTTATTCAACCGCCAAGCAGTAGTGTGCAAACACTACTATGTTCCGGATTGAAGGGTAATGTTTCCAGCGAAATTACAGGGCACACAGAGATTTGACATCTTATATCTCGGGGTGACGAGCGCAGTGCATTGCCATCCGGGGTTATGAACTGTTGAAGTAAAAAATTCTGAGTGGCGTTGAGCTGTTATGGGCAAGCGTGAAGAGCCATCAGGCGACCGACTTCGCTCGTCTCGATAATATTAAGAACAGAATCATAAAAAAAAAAACTTATTTTTATAATGTTAAGCTAACCGTGAAAGTAGAAAAACTAAAACTAGAATGAGCAAAATTGCTATAAGTGAAAAAAGAGGGCCTCAATAGACTCTGAACTGTGCATCAGGGCCATACAAAAACGTGTGTAGGTACTAACCTGGCCAGTAATTAACTAATTATCCATACATTCTCGAATAACTAATAAAGGATTGCAACTACGGATCACCTTATATGTAAATAGTTATTCATAAAGCTGAACATGCACATAATTGTTAATTCTTCAAGCGAAAACGGTTGTGCAGTGTAACTTTGTAATATCGGCACCGGTGACCCGTCAACGTATTTGTTATATTTTGTACCATGTGTTGAATTTTGTCATTTAAAAATATATTAAAAAAGATAAAGATAAATATTCGGGACATTTTTGCACACACGGTCATCTGACTCCAAACTAAGCAAAGCTTGTGATATGGCTGCCAGAGACTGATATACATACATACATACATATTTTTAAATACATACTTAAATAGATATTAATGTTATATGATTATTTACGGGATATTTACCGTGGCAAGATTGTGGAATGAGCTCGCGATATTCGGTTTTCCCGTGAACATGGTGCATGTAATTGCGCCGAAATATCGGGAGCTCATTCCACAACCTTACCACGGTAAATATCACGTAAATAATCATATAACTTTAGTGAACAACCGTGATAGTATAAAACAGTGTTTTAAATAGATATTAACAACCAGATATAGAACAAACACAAATGTTCATCACAAATGTTTGTCCTAGGGGGAATCGAACCCACGCCCCCAAGCTCAGAAGGCAGGTTCACTACTAACTGGACCAACGGGCTATCAAAATGTATTTACACTAAGCATAATGATAATGCATTTGCACTAAACATATAATAATATATAAAGGGGTCCGCGTATACTCTATACTAAGCCGAAAAGAGGTCATTGTAGTCATCATTATGAACAACTTTTTTTTTTGCATAAATTGTTACATAATGAAACAGAAATCGTGTTTCGTCGTTGTTACAGACTGCCCAAAGCTCAAATTTAGACTTAGAGTGCCATTTATTTACTCCTTTATAGGTACCGTAGAACTGTCATCATCATCGTCGTAGTTATAAGGAAAAATATTGGAACTACTGTAAGCAGAGTCGCAATATTTACGGTATACGCTATGTTAGTGACTCATCTCTTTGCTTATTGCCGACCGATATGGATCAGTAGTAGTGATCCATATCGGTCATAGTGATCACAGAAAAGAAAAAAAAATTGGTGGTGATAATAGTTATCCCACAGGAATTATTGTTACTTTTCCGGGATACAATTTAAGTAAGTGTTAATTCAGGGTATAAACTATTTCCACACCATATTTCATTTAAATCTGTTAATTTAATACGAAGCTAAGACATTATAGTTATCCAACAGGAACTTTGCACCAGGAACTGATGATCTGTATAATAAAATTTTAAATAAAATAATTCAATAAAATTTTAGCGGTCGAAGATGGAGCACGTTTGCCCAGTAGTAACCTATTAACCCTAGACTTGAACACTCCAAGATTGTATTGCTGCGGAAACACAGACAGGGCCAAGGCGTTCCATTGTTTTGCATGTTCTAATTAAGAAAGAGGAGTCAAAACGTTTGGTGCGAATAAATGGCATTTCGACCAAGTAAGGGTGACGCCTTGCCGTTCGTCTGGACGTCCGGTAATGAAAAGGTGATGGGGAACAAGTAGGTCTATTGTGCACATTAAAAAATCTGCCTGCGATGTTTGTTGTTTATTTCAGCATAGCTTCTGAACCTTTCCATAAGCGTGTCACAAGAACCACTTGGCCAATTCCTTTTCACCTAGTTTTTTTTTTGTTGCATAACTTATCTCCACACTCATAGCTCTCCATTAGGATTTTACACAGCGCCAGCCCTAGGTTAGTGCGAAAGGAGCGGTCGTTCTAGACGCCAGGTCACAGAAGACATAATAGCACAGCCAGCCAGTTAGCAAGGGGCACCAAAATGCCAAAAACCAAACAAAAATATAACTGGGCGGGGCGGCGTGGCAGACGGCGAGGCACACTTGCGTTTGACGTGGAAATACTTAATATCCCGTACGATATCCCGTATTCCAGTACGATATATTTTCAGAAATGAAACGCGCCGAAAGACAATCCCGCTCCATCCTAATAAAAGGGAATCAACGTCGGACCTAGGCGTTGATTCCCCGTGGCGGGGATGGGGGAGTAATGGGTAAAATCCTGATAATCACGATAAAATCATCATCATAGTGTAAGCCACGACTAGAATTTAAGGCCCTATACAATCAGGTCACGTAGTATATCTAACCGGTATTATCAAGGAAGTATTTGGGGCACGTTCATATGATACACAGTTCCTGCGAAAAGTTGTTATACTTAAGGCGCTATATATAGTGCGATGCGAGCACGGTTGTTACCCCAGTCGCTCAAAAACATTAGGACTGAATTATAAAGACTTTTTTTTAAATACCTGAATCAATATTTCGTATTAAAATAAAAAACAAATGAGATATTAATTTAACACAACAATATGGTGGCTATTTATTGGCTGTTGTTGACGTGACAGATGCCAGTCACCAGTGTAATTGAATATCGAGAAAATTGACATGTTAGCCATTATATTATTATTTTTTAGATATTCATTGGTTTTTCGCTATTTGGAAAGAAAGAAAGAAATATGTTTATTTTGTAACAACAAAGTATGTTTGTGTTTTTGCGTATATGTACCAAATAATAATAAACTAAATAAAGAACTGGAGATATTTAAAAAAAAAACAGTTGAGGTGATAAGTATATTATGCATGATAAGTTTAATTCTTTAGTAATCTACTAGGTTGTTTATATGTATTTGATTTCAAGTTACTTACACACTAAAACTGTTAAATACACAGCCGTGCTTAGAATAATTAACACAATACAATTTCTACAGTATATAGTTATCCTAAGGAACCATACATTTTCAGGTATAAATAAAATGTTGAGGTAATTGTACAAGTATTCATTAAAATTTCTAAAATACTACGTTTGCTATATACAGGGGCTTAAATACGACCTTACATCCTAATGTTTCGAAATTAATTCCAGATAAAAAGCTTTGGCACCTGCGTACTTTCAAAAATGCTGTTAGACTTTATTGACGTTAAATCCGCCTCTCACTTCCGAATCTTTGAGCACTACTTTTTGGCTTGTTAACCAGACTACCCGAGAATGAGATTAGTATTGTGGCGCAAGCGTGCATGTTTTTATATTTGTGTGTTTGTTTGTATTTTTTAAAAGTTATCTATACTAATAATATAATATATTATATAATAGTATAAAGAGGAAAGATTTGATTGTTTGTTTGTTTGCATTGAATAGGCTCCAAAACTACTGAACCGATTTGAAAAATCTTACACTGTTGAGAAGCTACACTATCCCCGGGTAACATAGGCTATATTATATTTAAAAAAATAGTGATCCTTAATAAAACTCCAATAATGTAACCCAAGGTGTAAAAAAATAATATTTTCAATTTTGACATTGCGTGTTTGACAGTTCTAAGACACGTCAACAGGACAACATCTGTCAGGCCAACTAGTTTTTAATAATTACCTCCTATCCATAGATTCAGCCCTCTACGCTCCTATCCTATACGGAGTGTAAGGGGAACACTCTCGAAGCCAAATGAAGGTAAATTGTACTCATTATTATGAAGAACTTTTACTATGGGACCAGCCCTGAAATCGCGAAAAAAATATCAGCTATAGCCTAAACGGCTTGACCGATTTGTCGGATAGATTCGTCTTCAAGCCTTGAATGTCATAGACTACATTTTGTAGTCGAGTACCTATTTAGTTTTTCTTTTAATAATTTACTTGAAGGCTTTGAATGAAATTGTTGCCGTTTTGCCGGCCTGGGAGAGCATGTGGTAACGGATATCGAAACATATCGTATTAAGAGGTGGATAGTGCCAAGATTAAAATGTATGTTATCCACTAAGATTAATAATTTAAAATATATATATAGGTAAGGTTCTGGATGCACGTATTTATGTCCGCACGAAAACAGGACAAGGCCACGAAAATTGACATACGTCTGTATCACTTTCGTAAGAACCACAGAATATATCTTTTACCGGCGACGGTGCACGTACAGAAGTACTGAGGTACGAGTACAGAAGTGGAAAGTTAACACTGTTTTAAATTATCACGGTTGTTCACTTTTATATGATTATTTACGGGATATTTGCCGTGGTAAGGTTTTGCCGTGAAAATGGTGCATGTAACTGCGCCGAAATATCGGGAGTTCATTCCACAACATTACCACGATAAATATCCCGTAAATAACCATATAAATTTTTATGTATAGTATTTTCAATCATTTTAACGTGTTTGTATGTTCCCACGCACAGAATAAACGCCTCAACGGATTTTGATAAGTGTCCTTATATTTCTGTAAGTTCAGGTCACTGGGTAGGTCACTGGGTGGGTGGTCACTGGTGACGTCATCATAAATACAAAATGGCGACTAGCCCCCATGTAAAGAGGACATGAAAAACAGTTTTGACTGCACTTTCTCGTGTGACGTATCACTGAATAGGTTTAAAAATGAAAGTGAGGTTTGGTACATCATTTAATCCACCAGAAACGTTAGTGGGTTTTTCAAAAGAAGTAAACTTGTTTTTTTCTCTTCCAAACTCGCCAATAAATAACCAAAGCGCGATTTTTATCATGACTGCTAATAACTAACCTTGCAAGAATAACATAGACATTGTGACATTCAGGATAGAGATACGCAAATATAGATCATGTTTGGAACCAATCCAAAATTCCAAATGGAACCTAACATGGAAATCTTAATGTCGCCTACGATTGATTCAATGTCGTTCACCCATTGCCTCGATGCACGATATCCCATTAAACTATATTTGTATGTATGTCTAGCGCTAAAGATAAGAGTCGGAATCTAATCACGTCTACTTGAAGATGACAGGCACAGTACGGACTAAAAGCATACTGACCTCAAACAGCACTTGGTAATATTTATATATGCGAAGATACCCTGTCTTGCCTCTGGCTATCTCATCATCATCACCGTCAGCCATAAGACGTCCACTGCTGAACAAAAGCCTACCCCTTAGAACGCCACTCTGAACGACAGCCTGCCATCTGCATCCATTGGATTCTCGTGATTCTCACGATGTCGTCGGTCCATCTAGTGGAATTCTTACCTACAATGCGTCTTTCGGATCGTGGTCTCCACTCAAGTACCTTTCTTCCCTATCGGTTATCAGTTCTTCGAGCGATGTGGTTTGCTCATTGCCACTTTAACTTACAAATCTTGGCAGGTATGTCAGTGACTGTGGGTTTTCAGGAAATATCCTTGGTCCGGATTTTATCGTCTAAAGAAACTCTAAGCATAGCTATCTCCATTGCTCGCTGTGCAACAAAAAAAACTGGCTCTAGCTAACTGTTTGCTACATTTTCATGATATAACAGCAAAACTTATAATTAAAGGCAAAGAGGTAAGTAAGTAGCATAGTAAGTAGTGTCAATCATGAGGACAAACATAAAGACACAATTTTTCTCGAAAATACAGAAAAAATACAAACCGCAAGCAGAACCGCAGAGTTCTTAGTATCTTCGTCGTTTCGTTTTGTTACTGTAAAGCTTCTTTATTGGTAAATACGTCAAGGTAAATTTATTTATATGGGTAAATACTAGTGAGTTCTCATGTACATTTACTTGTAACGGTGATGTTTGGTATTTTTGTTGTAACCTTGAAAAGAATGTCAAGTCAAGGCAAATATTGACAAAGCTACTGGTGTTGAGTAAGCCGATCGTGATGCCATACAATGGGTGCGGTGCGGTTTTCCACCACCGTCAACGAGCCGTCACTGAGAACGATATGACGTCGCCGAAATAGCGATATAATTATGTAACATGACTATGCCCGGGTGTCCACAACACGCCCGACTTCCGAGCACCGTCATCTCGGCCGCCGAAATCGAATTCGGCTCGAGATCGTGACGGGATTAAGTGCCAGGCATAACAACACCCTTTTCCACAATCCACACCCGATTTTGGCTTCACTGGTGGAGCCTGGCGTTAGATCCAAGTGGCAGGAGGGAGATTTCCGGCCGTCGTCGTCGCGTCGTCACCCGGTTTTAGTTTTTGCCTAGTGAAGTGACCGCACCGAGATCGATTGCGGTGTCAAACGTTCGGCATCGGCATCCTGAATTCGGACCGAAATAATGTCGTTTCTCGTTGACGGCGGCAGTGGACAAACGCACTTACTATTGATATAAAATTTTCACTTAATCCTATAATGGGAAATTTGCATCATATCCTAGCCACTAAATAACGCGCAGAAGAATAATTCGCATATTTTAAAAACAAATATCGTATCAACATCTTGTCCTATAAATTATGAATTACGCAAGCGAACATACGCCTACAATTTTCCTTTTATATAGCTTTCGTAAGCATTAATATACACACGTATATTTCTGTCTGTAAGCGACCTTTTCTTTCTGCTTACTAGTTACATTTTACATCGTTCTTGTGTAGGTACTTAGACCTTCGCCTACTTCTGATTAGTCTACCGTCTACATATTATTTGCGTGGGCTTTTCCGAATGATTCACATTTTTTAAGAAGTCCGAAACAGCTAAGCTTTAAATCTCAGAAAGCCTCCAAAGTCAGAGACGTGACTGGATGCCTATACAGGAGAACAATGGTAATCAATGCTCGAGAATATGGCCTGCTTACGGACCAGAACGCGCGTTGTCAGCATACTGATGACCTCTAACCACCCGTAGACCTTTCGTTACCTATTGCCAATACTACACTGTGAATATAAGGTGTGAATTAAATCCACTTGACAACGGAATCTACGTAGGTATCTGAATGACCTTGGGCCACTTTAAAAATTTCTGACACCGATGTAAATAAGAAAAAAATGGCACATGAATGCATTATTCCACGACAATATACTGAAAAGTAAATAAAGACGACAGGTCGTACCTACTCGTAATAAAACAAAGAACTTTTTTTTAGGAAAAGATGATTAAAACACTATTGTTTGTTAATTCCTTAATTAATTGATGATTGGCTTAAAATAAACCCAACAATAGAATTGTTCCGTTCCAATATGCAGATGCCTTCGAGAAAGTGGTGCATTAAATAAGCACCTTATTTAAGTACCTATTCGGCAGGCAGACGAGTACGTAGAAACCCTCCTGTGACTTGACCTTTGGAAGCCGATTCCCCAATAATATTAATAAAAGAACATATAATAACCGCAATAGAAGAATACAATGGACTCGCTGGACATGCTGTTTAGCTACGGTGCATGCATCGTAGCTGAAATGTTGCGAAAACTAATAACTTTTTATGGAAGTTTCAAGTGGTACGCTACACACGCAAATGTCAGGTAAATACATAACAAACCAAACAAAAACAGGTAAGAACTTTGATAAATAATATACCAATAAATTTACGATAAGATATTGATACTGACATTAAAGATAAAAATCCAATTCTCATACCAAATTCTTACAATAATATTTACGACGCGGCAAAGTTGCCCCGTTTACCTAGTGTGATATAAATAGTTCACATCTGCTAAGAATGAACAGATAATAAAAGATGCACATTATGCTCTGCATTGATAATCTATGACATCATATACTTTCTCGATCTGCATTGGAGGCAGGGGCAGGTGTCTCTAGCAACCTTGCGCAAGCTACTTGGACCAGCGCGCCGAGATCGGAGCCAGTCAAGTCAGACTATCATTGGAACGCAGCGGCGCGCACGCATCTAATTCCCATTCGAAATCCAAACAGTGACCGTTCTGTGATTTATAAGTGGCCAGTGCTTGTGTAAAACTGTGGTCATGTCGGACACGACAGGTGTCCCGATGGAGTGAAATGAAGGGAGGGAGATCGCGGACTCCAGCTAAGCTGCCGGTGGTGCTAGGAAAAGTGCTGCTTCGCTGGATTTTCACTAAAGCCGACCTGGTGCTGTTCGTTTACCGGTTTGTTGTGTTCCTTATCAATTATGTAATCACTCATTAAGGTCACTATGTTATTAATAGCGTGATATATGGACTTGTTTACATCAAGCTGCAGACTTCATGGGTATCGACAGAGCTTGCGTGCGACGGGTCTTAATAAGATGATCTTAATTCTCATCAGATCGTTAATTGCTGCTAACGTACAATTAATTTAAATCAAAGTATATATTAAAGGCTTAACTCAACGTCACACAACTTTGACTTGGCAATAACTCGATAATAATATTTATACGTTGATTATAAAATCGGGCGGGAACTATTATCAAGATTAAATTTTTTCAATATTTATTTTGTATGTTTTTTGTTCGATGTTTTTTTTAAGATAATTTATTTTAGAATTTGTGGTGAAACAACATTACGACGTATTTACACATCCATGCATGACCTCCTTGTTTTGACTCGAACAAAGCGCCTGAACAAAACTATTAAAGTTACAGTTTGTAATATTGTAGCAAAATTGGTAAAGCAAAATTATCCGTATTAGCATAGGTATTAGGCATTCGATCTGGTTTAAAAACGACAGCCCAAAGCTGGCGTCTAAGTATTCGTCGATAACATGCGCATCGTTCATCCGATCTTCATAAAATTTTGTAGGCAACTGGTTAGGAAACCGGTATGTCCAAGAATCACAAAAATTTAAAATCATATATAACATTCACATGCACTGGGCCAGCATGGTGGATTAAGGCCCATCCTCTCTTTCTCTCTCTCTCTCTCTCTCTCTTTCTAAGACAAGGGGAGCATCTGGCAGTGGGAACATGATAGGCTAATCTCTATCTCGTCTCTATCTCTACATCTACCAGTCGCTTTCCGCGTCTGTCTGTCATTCTGTATGTCTGTATGGCCGCTAACTCCTCCTAAACCACGCAACGGGTTTTGATGCGGTTTTCACTATCAGTTAGATACATTTTCACGGAAGGTTTATATAACAAGCGACCCGCCCCGGCTTCGCACGTAAATTACACCCGTGCGAAGCCGGGCGGGGGGGTCGCTAGTAATAAATAAAGATGATAAAGAAGTACTTAATTTCATTACGATTTTTAATTTCGAATATGAGCAAAATCGGTCCAGAGATTGCGGGGTCACAGTTCAGGGCGAACAATTGTGCAAGCAATTGTTCAAAAAAATATCAGAGCAATAAGTACATGCAAACCCTTCCTTTCTTTTTCCTTTAATTAACCTTCACACATGCGTAACGGTGTATCAAGTATGCAAGGTGCCAATCTGCCCAAGTGGAGGAAAACAGCCATGATCATGGTATCAGATGGAAAATGCGTTGCACCGACCCAAAGATATTGTCATTGCACCGACCTGACTTACGAGGCCTACTATGTGAGGTCGGTGCAACGCATACAATTTGAATAATTTTTATTGAAAATTTAGGCTAAACAGGGCTACTGGTAATCAGTTACCATACTCTTAAATGCCTCAGTACCTACATTAAAACAAAGTTGTGCTACTAATTTTCGAAATTCGCGGGGAAAAAATCAGCCGTTCCATACAAAAAAATAATTCACCCGTCAAAATATACAGATTTTTTTCCCCGATAATTTTGACCAGTCGTACGTAGTACAAAATTTGTTTGTTTTGACGTTTTGAAGCCGATAGATAAAGAGGATGCTAACTGATTACCAGTAACCCTGTCTAATGTATATCTCGTTTTTTGAGTGTGGTTCGGAAATATTAGACCTCTAAGGATGGGGAAGTACAATTTGAATTTGATTGATGAATCCAGTGTATTGAATTTCACTTATGTGAGTCGGTTTTTATTTTTTTGTGAAAATTTCCTTTATTTCCATTAAAAAAAATTGAGGGGAGGATATTGGGGGTTCAAATCCTCCCCGAAATGTCGTATCTTAGCCACTACAACTTACTACCCCCCGAAATCAGGGCTTGACCCCCCGAAATGAATTCCTACCTACGGCCTTGATCATCATCAGTCCTGATTGACCCACTGCTGGGTATAGGCCTCCCTTTGTTTATGCCACTCTCCCCGGGCTCTCGCTAGTCTATGGATTATAATTACTCGATACTACGGCCTCCAAAGAACCGTGATCTTTAGGATATTGTAACTGTCTAATGCGACTATTAAATATGATCAATTTAATCTTAATCCACGTTCTCATTGCATCCATTGAATTTTAAAACTCGTAGGTTACGCAACTTCTGAGAATCTGGTTACAAACTTTCGCTTTAATTTTATGCAAAATCTTGTATTTGGGGACTTGTTATAGATTTAGCTGTGAATATACTTAAAACAAGTTTATTTCTCAAAAAAATTTAAAAACCCAACAGTGGTATTTTTAGTTGATTACTTTCATTTTAAAAGACCTAAGAGTATTATGTAAAATAGGATATAAAGTATATAGACAGTATTGTAAAAAAAAGTATTACGGAATGATATGTCACATGATGGGTTGCAATCTTGCAATAGTGCAAAGTGCGAGTCGGTGATAAGTTTCTGTTCATTACCAAGTTATATATAGTAATTTTGTTATTGAATTTTGAGGTTGTACGGAACCCTCAGTGCGCGAGCCCGACTCGCATTTGGCCGGTTTTTAATTTGGAAAAAATTAAGCAATATAATACTTTTTTTAACAGCGTGGTAGGCAACCCTAGTTGTAACATAGAAAAATGTTATTCATACTCAACAATAGAATAAGTAATAGTACTACTACCGAACTGCGCTGTTTTAACGTTAGTTTTAGACCGCGTAAGGAGTTGTACGTAAGGCCGCTGATCCTAATATCGTGCAATCCTGTACTTTTTTTTTCCTTAAAACCTTAGGTACCTACTTAATAACTTGAAATAAAGGTTGACCACCTTATTTATGCCCGCTTTATGTTTTTATACTTTGCTCGCGGCTTGGTCACGGTCAAGTTTGCATTTTAAAACCTGTCTCAAAACAAATCTAGATTTTGTTTAAGTATCTATAAACTAAGAAAAACTAAACCATAAACTAAACTAAGTCATAGAATCGTGTCCCTTATATTATTTGGTAAGAAACTCAAGACTTAGTTGATGGATAATGTTTTGTAGTGTAGATGATTTTTTTAATTGTACAAATATTTATACACCCCAGCCAAGTGCGAACCGGAATCGCGCACCGAGGGTTCCGCACCAAAAATTGTGTTTTCTTTCATTCAGTTGAAAGTCACTGATGTTTATTATTTTGTTGTTTTACTTTAGAGTGTATACTAAAATCATGTTAAGTTTGACGCTTGTATGTATTACCGTTATCATCTATACTAATATTATAAAGAAGAAAGATTTGATTGTTTGTTTGTTTTTTTGTTTTCATTGAGTGGGCTCTGAAACTACTGAACCGTTTTGAATAATTCTTCAACTGTTGGGAAACTACACTATCCCCGGGTGACATAGGCTATATTATATTTTCAAAAAAATTTGGGATCCTTACTAAAACTCCAATCATGCCCGTGCGAAGCCGGGGCGGACCGCTAGTACTAGATAAAAGACTAATGCTTTTGTTACGTTCATTTTATACTTTTTGAATTAATTATTATTAATTAGTTAATCCGTCGTAACAAAGACATACAGCGTAGGCTGGGTAATCCCTAATCCTGGCTCCCTTTAACAACCTTTGGGTACGGAACCGTAAAAACGGTTGTATTACTAAATATAATCCAAATATTCAAACCCACTACCAGTTGGCAGCTTATTTAGCATACTGGCAGCACAGACCTGCTACATATAGTTCTGTGACAGTATTACCGCGCCAAATTGAATTGTGACGGACCTCTTGCCCTTTATTGTATGCGGTTCCCCAGTTCCCCACAATGGTAGTAATATATCTATACTAATATTATAAAGAGGAAAGATTTGTATGTAAGTATGTTTGTAACGAATTGGCTCAAAAAGTACTGGACCGATTTTAAAAACTCTTTCACCATTTGAATGCTACATTATCACTGATTAATATAGGCTATTTTAATAGACTATGTAACTATACCCGTGCGGAGCCTGGGCGGACCGCTAGTGTGTGTATAAAACTCTGTAAATATTTAGTGTCAATTATTGGCCTATGATGGGCATGCCATGTTGCCAAATTTCGTTTTAGGGGGTCAATGCCGTATGCGTTTAACCTCAAAGCTAATCAAGCTCTCTTATCCTTTTTTATTCGTAAACTAGCAGGCGCGACAGATGTTGTCCGGTCTAAATTTAAATTAGTTTGAGTCATGGTCCACAGTTCATACAAAAATCCCATACAAAAACAGCACTTTCATTTTTTCCCGAATTTTCCAATCTACTTTTCCAATATTTCTTTCCCTTAAAACCTCATTCGGAGTATTACGTTTTTTTTATCATATCGGTTCAGCGTTTCGCTCGACGTTTCGACCATGTTACAAGCGCCGTGGTCACGAACTGACTGAAAACTGCGGGTGAGTCCGGCGAGAAGAGCGGGTGTTTTGTTCTTCTACCTTCACTTAAATATGTGTTCAAATCGCGAAAGTTTAAAAATTACAAAAAAAATGTTTCCCTACTTTGTCACGCCATAACTTGAGAACGAATTTACCGATTTCATTCATCTTTTTTTTTACGTTTTCTAATACTATATAGAAAGTTCTTACGGATAGAAAAATTAAGAAAATTGCGCAGAAAATTGGAAAATTTCAGAATTTACTAAGATTTTAATTTCGCGCGTTTCACAGTTCTAAGACAGGAGAACGTCTGTCGGGTCAGCTAGTACCAAAGATTTCATATTATACTACGTATGCTAGTCTAGTCTATACTTATAATATATAATACTAGCGACCCGCCCGCCCGGCTTCGAACGGGTTTAATTTACGTGCGAAGCCGGGGCGGGTCGCTAGTTATATATATAAACCTTCCTTGAAAATGGATCTAACTGATGGTGAAAACCGCATCAAAATCCGTTGCGTGGTTTAGGAGGAGTTAGCGGCCATACAGACATACAGACAGACAGACGCGGAAAGCGACTTCAATTTATACTATGTAGAGATAGAGATAGAGATAGAGACTAGAGAAGATAGAGATAATAATATTATAAAGAGGAAAGATTTGATTGTTAGTTTGTTTGCATTGAATAGGCTCCGAAACTACTGAACCGATTTTAAAAAAAAACAGTGTTGGGACACAATCCCCGGGTGACATAGGCTATATTGTATTGTCAAAAAAAAATGGGGTCTTTACTAAAGACTCCTAAAATGTAACACAAGGTGTAATAATTTTTAATTTTGAATTTTTTGTCAAATACCTTTCACATCAGCAGCCATCAAACGTCCACTACTGGACAAAGGCCTCCCTCTTAAAGAGGGGTGTTGCCATAATCCCCACGCTTGGCGGGCGGCTTGGGGATCGCAGTAAGTTCACCGTGTACTAATAGGATGCTGCTGCCCATCCTCCGGTGGTTCTAGTCGCAGTTTTAGGACATACCTGGGTCCTTTAGGACATACCCGGGTCAAGGGTAAGGAAATACCCTTGCGAAGCTAGAACCTAATATTTTCATTAGGTGTCATTTGAACTTTACACAAGCATCCGCCATAATCTTTAATTTAGAATAAAATATATAGATCTACATCTGGATATTGATAGATAAGATCGTTGAGCACATCGATCATAATTGAAAATACCAGCTACCTTGGCTAGTATTGATGGAGCGATCACGAGAACCATTAAAGGCAATGCGACCTGAATGCGACACATTAAAATGCCTCAAGGCGACACATTAAAATTTAGCTAAAGGTGGGGCCA
The DNA here is from genome assembly GCA_932305915.1 of Agriopis marginaria. Classification (NCBI taxonomy): domain Eukaryota; kingdom Metazoa; phylum Arthropoda; class Insecta; order Lepidoptera; family Geometridae; genus Agriopis; species Agriopis marginaria. The sequence continues at coordinate 9,809,726 of OW029934.1, read as the reverse complement.
AAGTATAAGGGTCATAGAATTTAAAGACCGTCAAGACCTGTCGTGACGCATGCCTGATGCCATTTATGCCGAATCGTTTAAAAACTTAAAGTCAAGCATAGCCAACGTGATTTGTCCCATTTGACCAAAACATTTGTTTCGCAGGTTCATCTGGTACGCATGTCATCTCCACGGCCGGTCATCGATGAACAGCAGCGTGGATTTCTTCGAGAGCCTCATCGACGAGGACGGTCGCTTCGCCGAGTTGAACTGCCAGGAGCCAGCGCCGAGAGCGCAGCGTCCGCGACCGAGGCTTCTCAACCAAGGTAATCATTGTTTTAGGTAAAGAATAAGATATATTTATTGCTAAAATCAAACCAAAACAATGGACATAATTAGAAACACGTCCGTGCGTAAAGTTCTGGAATATACAATACATAGAAATAAAAATATAATATATATAATTGTATATACAGGGTTACTGGTATTCAGTTAGCATCCTCTTAAGGGGGCTTCAATACGTCAAAACAACTTTAGTTCAACGAGTTTTAGAAATTCGCGAAAAAATTATCAGCTGTTTCTTATATTTTGTCGGGCGTTAATGTTTTTTTTTTGTATGGAACGGCCATGGAATATCTGATTTTTTTCGCGAATTTCGAAAATTCGTAAAACAAGTGATGTTTGTTTTGATGTACGGAGCCTTTCGTCTTCAGTTATAAGACAGGTTTTAGTATACCTAGATCTCAATATTAAAAGTATAAGAATATTGCCTTTTAACTAGGGCTGGCTCTGGTACATGTGAAATGGGGATGTTTTTTTTTTCCCTGCACGCTTTCGTAGGATAGGATACATACGTCACTTTTTAGGGTTCTGTACCCAAAAAGTAAAAACGGGACCCTATTAGGTACCTACTAAGCCTACGATGTCTGTCCATCTGTCCGCCTGTCTCTTTCGAATCGTAATAGATAGCTAGTAAAAAAATCACAGAATATGAAATATTACGATGGAATAATTAAGAAATAATAAAAAAAAAAACGAAATGTGTATACCTACCTATTTACATCAAACGTATTTTTTTACGTATTTTTGTATCAGCTCTAATGTAAAAACGGTAATACGTACAAGTGTCAAAGTTGGCATGATTTTAGTAAACACTCTAAAGTATAACAACAAATAATAAATAATGGACAAGTGCGAGGCGGTACGAGAACCGATGGTAAACATAAATTTGATACCGCCTCGCATTTGTCCATTATTTTTATTTGATTTGAAGCAACGTCGGGCGTGGCCGGTACTTGGATGGGTGACGGCCTGGGCATGATGACTTTTTGCACAATTTTTTTTCTACTTTAGTAGTTAACAAGTTATGTGGTGGTACGGAACCCTGAGTGTGAGCCCGCTTCGCACTTGGCCGGTTTTATTTAGTGGTACAGAACTACAGAGGATAACCTAACAGTTATAGCTAACGAAAACTGTTTTATAAAACATTCCAATAAGTACCTAATTTCTGAAAATTTAGATTATCATTTAGAAATTATGGAAAAAATAAATTAAAAAAAGATATTTACAAACTTACAATAACTATTAATTTCTAATTTGACAAACTTAGAATAACTTTATTAGCGAGTGGATGCGAATAGCGAGAGACCGGGGAGAGTGGCATAAACAAAGGGAGGCCTATCCCCAGCAGTGGGTCACTCAGGGCTGATGATGATGATAAGTTGACAAAATATGTTTTGCTTTGAAGATGTAAAGATATTTTGATGGCTTGATCCCAAATATTTCATACTATCTAGATCCTGTTCCCCACAGAAAAGAAAAAAAATATTTGTTTAATTTTCTGTGCTGTTCTGTTCCGCTGTTCCGCCTGTTCCCCACAGCACTGTTGCAAAATAACTTTCCCGTCCATTTCTATCACAGACTAGGTAAATCTTCTTCGATTTCTATACAAAAAAAATTAGAACATTTGAGTAGCATGCTGCATAGCTATCCTAGAAAAATCCTGATGAAGTTTTCATTCTGTACTTACTTAAACTCCGTTAACCGTTTTTTAATCTTAGATATTTTATGTAAACAAAGAAATGTCACGAAAAGTCACTGTCAAAGTGACATGCCAGTCGCTCAAAACATTTTTCACTTATGATCAATATTTTACTCTCTATTTTCCTCGGCTTTGCTCTCGCGCGGTACGTTGGGGAATATTCTGATAGCTCAAAAAATTTATAAAAAACATTATTAAAAGATTGTATTAGATGGCGTTATTATAGAGGCGTTGACTAATAAAATAGAGGAAATAGAGGGCAAATCAAGAGTTGGCCAGAAATGTTTAGAATCCCTACTGTCCTACCAGTCTAATATAATATTTTCTATCAAAATATGTTTTTTTTTTATCATAACATTGTATAGAACAGATATTACGTTAAAATTAATAATACAACACGGTTTTTATTTTATAATTGTTCATATTACAACTAGAAAAACGTAATAAAATACTTTTTTGGCCAAATATTGTAAACTACCATTATGAAAGATATTTTTTGCACTGGTAACCCCTTTGTTTACATAAAATATCTTAGTGTTAGAGTCTGGCTAATGAAAGTTGAGACTGAAAATGCCCGCCAAATTTTAAAATATCAGCATAAAAACCCCAAAAATTATTATGAAATGCCTGGAATCATCTCACTTGATACTTTAAAGTTATTAATTTTTATTGTAACACAGTCAGAACACAGTAATGTTTGAATTTCATATTAAATTCGGGCTTGCAATGCGGATTTTTTAAAATTTGGCGGGCGTTTTCATTCTCAATTTTCATTAGCCAGACTCTAACACACGAGACGTACATGGTTGACGAACCGCCGTCCAACCAACGGGAGAGAGAGAGAAAATTTTCTCTCTCCCACCCGTTGGTTGGACGGCAGTTCGTCAACCATGTACGTCTCATGTGTTAGCACTATAACATTAAAAAACGGAGTATACCTTGTGAATAACGAAAACAAAAACACCACTCAAAGGAACACGCATGTAAATAGAAAATAGATCAATTCGTTGTTTAAAAACTAGTTTACGAACGAAACTAAACTTGTTTGAAGTTTCATTTTGATTGAAGGCCCAAACATGATATAATCTACACTTCTACACTAATATTATAAAGAGGTAAAGTTTGTAAGTTTGTAAGTTTGTTTGTTCTGTTTTAACTCCGAAACTACTCATCCGATTTTAAAAATTCTTTCACTAATAGAAAGCTACACTATTCCTGAGTGCCATAGGCTATGTTTTATAATGATAAAGTTTATTTTTCTACACTAAATAACCGTATAAGTAAAACATGTCGGAGAAAAATTAGCTGATTGGCATCTTTTTCGGCGTACGCTGATCTAACGGTTTGAGATAAGTGAGTACTATGTTTGACAAAAATGTAGTTCTTAAGTAGTTTAAAAAAAAAGTCCGCGGTAGCATATATCTAACTCTTATAAGAAAACCACAATAACGATAATAACCGGTTATTGTGTTCAGAATAAAAAATTAAATTATAAGGTCATGTTTAGACGCAGTTTTGTAATCTAATTTATGAATCTTTACAAAAATAAATGAATTTATTATCAGGAGTACTTAATGTAGATAAATTTTGCCGTTTACAGTATGTGGTTTAGTTGCACAGTTCATGAGATAATGTAAAATTAAAATAACGCGACCATTATAATCCGCGCAGCGCCTTCATACTGCACATTATTATGTGGTTAGTAGGTAATATAATAAAATAATCATTATCAACACCATAAAAAAGATATTACAAAAAGATTGCATTAAATACGGGAACAAAAAAAACGGCCTTATCGCTATGAGCGACCTCTTCCAGACTACCTTCAACAATGGTGTGCTGCGATGGAGCGGTGTCACAGGTATTATTAACCGACTTTAAAAAAGGTTCTCAGGTACGTGGTTTTTAGGGTTCCGTACCCAAAGGGTGTTAAACGGGAACTAAGCCTACTCTATCTGTCTGTCGTACCTTTTAACGGACTGTATTTTACGAACTGTGATAGATAGACAGTTAAAATTTTCACAGAATATGTAACGTTACGGCGGATCAACTCGGAAATGTAATAATAGTAAAGTCAATAAGTAAAAGGGGGTCTCCATCCCCCATACAATTAAAAGTTTCAAGTGCGAGTCGGTGACAAATTTTTGTTAGTTATAATTGTGTTATACTGTAGCAAAGAATTAAATATGTGACTGCGTCGCAATTACTTCGATTATTTCAGACAATAACTGATGGTTGTATTTTGTGGTGGTAAGGAACCCTTAATGCGCGAGCCTGACTCGAAATGCGTATTTTACTAATTTTGAAGTCGGTCTAATCACTAATGCTTTTAGTTTTACATAGATAAAAACTATAGTTTTGTGCTAAACAATACTATAAAAGTAGGCATACCATTCAGGTGGAAAGGGCGGGACTAAACTAGAGTGGATTACAGGACAGATGCGGGACTATTAGCGAAAAGGGCGCGATAGGAGTATATTGTATTACGGTATGGAAGTGGAGTGGAGCGGACGGCTGCGGGACTAGATCGGAAAGAATGAGACTGAAGTAGATTGGATTACGGAACGGATGCGGGGCTGGATTGCAAAAAGGCGGAAAGGGAGTAAAGTAGATTACGGGACGGATGCCGAGTTGGATCGGAAAGGGTGGGACTGTATTATTAGAGTAGATTATGGGACAAATGCAGGACTGGTGCAGTAAGGATGGGGCGGAAGAAGAGTAGATTTCGGGACGGTTTCGGGCCTGGAGCGGAAAGAGCAGAACGGGAGTTGAGTGGATTTAGGGGGTGAATGCAGAATTGGAGCGGAAAGGGTGGTTTAGGAGTAGAGTGGATTACAGGATGGATGCGAGACTGAAACTAAAAAGACGGGAGGTAGTAAAGTAGATTTCAATACTACGTGAGCGAAGCCGCGGGCAACAGCTAGTAATATATAATATACACCATTTGATCATGGGCCCAAAGAGCATGCGTTGTTATTATCGGAAAATGTTACCACAATAAAGTAAATGGTGAAACTTTAGTACTTTTTGAGACTTCGAAAATAAAATTGGAGACTTCATAAATTATAGTTTGTTCATCATCCAAGAAAACAAGGTCTAGCGCTCCGGGAGCTGACACCCAATTACGTCACTGTCCAGTTGCCATTTTATTGCAACAAACCACAGGTATTGGGATCTATAAAATATCTATTAAATAAAGTACAAGAAGCATTTCAATTGTCATTTGGTTTGTCCGCTCAAGAAAAGCAATTCAAGTTAAGCACGAATTTAATATATTAAACACATTACTTATATCAAAACCATTGATTTATTAGATGGCCTACAGGTAATATAATTATGGAGATTGGGGGAGTTATAATTTCACGCTACCGGTAACACAGAAAGTCAGCTGTTTCATAGTAATTCCGCCATTGTGTATCGTCATCTCTCTCGAACTTGTTGTAAATTACTTATTCTGATCTTGCTTATGCACGTGTACGTGTATCCATGACATTGATGACGTAGTTGCGCGGCACCAACGTGATATATTTTCTCGGAGCGCTATACCTGGCGGAATATATTATTATACGTACCATGAGTTTTATTTTCATTTTTATCGTCTAATTATAATTATGTGCATCGATTTGAATCATAGTCAAAGTATATATAGACTAGTCCTCAGCGTATACAAATGATAGCGATAGTTCGACATTAGTACTTACTACTTACCAATGAAACGTTATGTTAAGTTCATTCCGTTCACTACGGCTTTTACACCCTGTTATACTGCAATTCACCATCACCGCGCCATCAACTTACAAAGTCACAACCAAAAAACCAAAATCTATGGGTCTTTTACAGTTATTTTTAACGACGCCACAATTTGCCTGCCACCTGAAGTGTCAGATCAGTCGATGGCAAACAACAAAAACCCTATACACCAGTAAGGGACAAAAAATATGATCTTTGTCCTGCTCACTCTTACGAAGTTGTTCGTATACGTTATCTCACTATCGTAATTATTATTATTTTAAGAGCGAGTACTAATAGTCTAGCCGCTAGACTATTATACTAAGCCATTATTACATAAAGCCGCATTTCTATTCATTCGAATAAAAGTCAAGGATATAGGTAGAGTTTCAAATTTTAAGAGGTTAACTTAACGCGGCGCGTTACGTGCGTGTTCTAGTTACGGAATCAGGGTGGCCTTGATCCCTAGGAATAAAGACCAACTTTTAGAGGTTTGTTTGTGCGCGTGCGTGTTTGTAGTTACAGATTCAGGGTCCTGGTCTAGCCTGTGCTTCAATGCAATGCAAGCTACTTGACAATGAAAGCTATTTGAAAAAGATTAAATTTATAATCTTCTTCAAATAGCTTGCCACATGTAACAGGACGATATAACGAAACGTCTTTAGTTGGAAAGTATTGAAAATGACATCATAAACAAAATTAAGATTCATAATTTTCGGTAAAAACATTTATAATAAACCTACTAAACGAACGTAGACACATGAAATAGGATAAAAATAATTAGTTAGCATATTTTAATTTTCCAATAAATAAATAAAATATAGTATATTGTTCACTGTTCAGTTGCGTCAGCTTTCTGTTACCGATCATAACGTCATGATTATGGTAAGAAAAACTTAAAATGCAGTAAAAATATAATTGATGACAAAAGCCGCAGCCTGAATTGAGTAGTCAGTCAGCCAAAGAGTATAGTAATATATGAAGTCGGCCTTTGACTCAAATTGTCATGAGTGTTTTTGGTCGATACCTTCCTTAATACATATATATTTATCCTAAAACTAGCCCGGTCTTGAACTGTAAGTTTACTACATTATTTTATAAACCTTCCGTAGAAAAATATCTAACTGATGGTGAAAAGCATATCAAAATTCGTTGCGTCATGCGTGGTTTAGGTGGAGTCAGTGGATATACAGACGTGGAACGCGACGCTAATAAATAATAAATACTATGTAAACTTGTAAAGAAGACATACCATATCGTTGTTTTCGTAGAATCATAGCATAGTACAATTTTGTTTTTAAAGCATGGCAGCACTTTTCGTATCGATCGATTCGCCAGAGCCAGACAAACAAAATGGCCGACTGCAGCCAATAGTTTGTACTTTGTTCCGTAAATGTTTGGATAGAATTGTAAAACAAGTGTAAATAGACGCATTCAGTATGTCGAATTTGTGTTCTAGAATAGTTTCAAAGCCCCAAAAAAGATTTCAAGAAGGTAGAGATAGCATGTCAGTCGCCCAGACCAACACTTGGATGAACGGTGAGCGAAGAATTTTATTGAGTTTTTTTGCGACGTTTCTAAGGTCAATAGGCAGGTTAATTTGCAACAATGAATCGATTACATTACTGTGTCACGGTCTGCGTTATATTAGGAGCGGACGTCGCAAGACAGTGTCGGAATATCGTTAATTAAACTATTGATTTTTTGTTTATGTTCCATGTATATAATTACAGCTGAGAATATAAACAATGGCGGTGGACTGTCGCTGTCGCCTCCGCACACGGTGTCGCAGCGCGAGACTGGGACCCAGGTGTCCCAGTGCTACAGCGGGCCGCCTTCTCCTTGTGGATCCACAAGTGCCACTTCCTCACTGACTGCTTCCCCTACGCCTCCCCCCGGCTCGGCGACTATCGACCCTAACTGGCAGGCCACAAAGCCCACAGTTCGTGAAAGAAATGCTGCCATGTTCAACAATCAACTTATGTCAGACATAACATTTATAGTCGGTAGCTCGGGTAAGATAATTTTCTGAAAACTTATATTTTTAACTCGCATGTGGTTTCTGTAATTAACTTTAAATTCATTATCATTTCAGGTCACACACAAGTAATCCCAGCGCACAAATATGTCCTAGCTACAGCCAGCTCAGTATTTTATGCAATGTTTTATGGAGGATTAGCAGAATGCAAAAAAGAAATAGAGGTCCCTGATGTTGAGCCGTCAGCCTTCCTCACGTTACTAAAGTAAGGTCATGCACCACTTCCTGTTGCATTGCTAAATTAAATATACATAATTGTGCAACATTTAAACATATTCTACTGCCTTGATTGAGTACAACTAATACAATTCCCAATTGTAGTGGTTTATAAAATTAGTTTGTTTGTTTTTTATTTTTTTTTATTTTGGTACTTTATTTGAAAATTAAATTCTGTTCATTGGTAAGACTTAGTAAGAAGGTTCATGGGTAGAGCTTGAGAATGGGTGGCCCGTTAGAATTTTTTAAACGTTCACATTAATCCATATAAGATTTTCAGGGAAAGATAAATTGGAAAATTCGGGAAAAATTTCAGTGCTTTTTTCCTATGAACTCAAAACCATAAATAACAAATCAGCCAGTCATTTGGGTCAGCCAGTTGTAAAACAAATTCCAACATTAAGAAAAAAAATACTAATTCTAGTCAAGGGAATTTTAGTTTTAAGTTTATTCTATTCTAATTTGAATTCTTGTTATTTTCAGATATATTTACTGTGATGAAATACAATTGGAGGCGGACACAGTATTATCCACATTGTATGTTGCCAAGAAGTACATAGTACCACATTTGGCCAAAGCCTGCGTCAATTACTTGGAGACGAGTCTCACAGCCAAGAATGCCTGCCTGTTGCTCAGCCAATCGCGGCTGTTTGAGGAGCCAGAACTGATGCAGCGCTGCTGGGAAGTAATCGATGCACAGGTATGTGAATCGACTGAGAACCTAGCCACCATCTGCCTTGAACCTTCATCTTCCTACAGTAGTATGCTTATGGAACTCTCTGAATCTTCGAGTCGAAACTTTTCCAGTCCAGAAATAGAAAACTTAGACAATCTCAACTCTATTTGTAATTAGGTGATCACAAAGGCTAAATAGTGCTCAAATTAATCTCAATAAGGTATAAGTATGCTTGCACAGTGTGGTATACTTTTGATAGCTTAACTGTAGATTGCAAATTTCACTGCTATGTCTGACTAAAATGTGCCAGTAATGTAACATCTGTATACTCAATATTTGGTTGTGAGACTGTAGCTAACTATAGTATGTGTGAATGTTATCAAATGTGTACATGAAGTGTGCACTAACTTCCTAAGGGTGTAAATCTAGTCATAATGTAGGTTATCTAATACATCTATATAGACTGCAATACAGTTTGCTTAGATTCCTATTGTTATTTGTAAATATTTGATGTTGTCAAGCATGTATTGTTGAATACAGTTTTGTAATCCATTCCATGTAAGAAATTCGAATAAAGTATCTTGCAAAATGTATTGCAGTTTTAATTGACCTTCCCTGTTTGATATGATTTATTTATTTTAGGCTGAGATGGCCCTGACTTCGGAGGGGTTTGTTGACATTGACGTGTCAACTCTAGAGTCAGTATTAGCGAGAGAAACACTGAACTGTAAGGAGATAAACTTATTTGAAGCTGCACTATCGTGGGCTCATGCTGAATGTGTGAGAAGAGAGATCGACCCCAGGCCGAGTAACAAGAGAGCTATGCTTGGAAGTGCCATATACCTTGTAAGGTTCCCTACAATGTCTTTGGAGGAATTTGCCAACAGCGCTGCACAACTTGGCATTTTAACCCCTCAGGAGACAATTGACATATTCTTGCATTTCACTGCATCTAGCAAACCAGTTCTGTCATATCCAGTCAAACCGAGAGCTGGACTAAAAGCACAGGTAAGATCTCACATCTCGTCAATTTTATTTTTGCCCTATTGATGCAATTGGGGTGTTTAAATAAGCGTAGTGTGTCTTATCTGTAGCATCTTAGTTATGAAAAGGGTGGACAAAGAATCAAATGCACAATACACCCCAATTAGGACATCAGTGCAGGACTTGTCGCCCCCACCTCGAATAAGGATAAATGAGTGGACGAATTTGAATATGTTTTTTTATTCTAAAGCAGGTTAGATAGGGTGTTTCTTAGCTGTTTGAAAAAATACTGTCCAGTTTTAAAGTCAATAAGCAATTTTCCGGATTAGTTGGGTTTTAAAAAAATACTTGTAGGAATATATATGAAAAGCATAAGATTATGCTGTATTTTTTTCGTATTTCAGATATGCCACAGATTCCAGTCATGTGCATACAGAAGTAACCAATGGAGGTACCGAGGCAGGTGTGACTCCATACAATTTTGTGTGGATAAGAGGATTTTCGTTGTTGGCTTTGGACTTTACGGATCTTCTAATGGTGCAGCTGATTATAATGTTAAGATCGAACTGAAGCGCTTGGGAAGAGTGCTAGCAGAGAACAATACGAAATTCTTCTCTGATGGATCAAGCAACACTTTTCATGTGTATTTTGAGAATCCAATTCAAATTGAGCCTGAATGCTTCTACACAGCTTCAGCTATTCTAGATGGGAGTGAATTAAGTTATTTTGGACAAGAAGGTTTGAGCGAAGTCTACATGGGAACGGTGACATTTCAGTTCCATTGTTCATCGGAGAGTACCAATGGAACTGGTGTGCAAGGCGGCCAGATACCAGAGCTCATTTACTATGGACCTACAGTGAACGCTGCACTAGCCAATTCAACCACAAATGAGGACTGACTAACTAGATCTCGCCCTCTTTCCTGAACGGTATGAGGATGCAAATTGAATTTATTTCTAGAAATTTAATCTTGTATTAATATTTGGTTAAATTATGATACTTAAAGTGTGACCGGAGATCATCTCATTTGTACTTTTCATACAATCATATTAGTTAAATTTTACGGATACTACTTGTCCGATTTTGATGACAATTTATAAGAATGTTTAAATTGTAAATATGAATTTCAAATAAGATTTCCTGTTTTTTTTAAAGTATTTATCTTTTTATTTATTGGGGTCTTAAAAATGTACAAGATTTAATATCTTTTTAGAAATCACCATTTTAACACAGTCATCCAAATCTGACAAATATTTTATGAAAACTTTTAACTAGTATGTAAAGAATAAAACTACGGACCTACGGTGGACGTTTTATGGCTGAAATGATGATGAAAGTATAAAAATCACCAGAGGGCCTAGTTAGAGCTTTTTAAATTTTTTGCATTTACTTGATCGCATCAACTTTTAACTAAGATTTGTATGAAATAAAAACAGTGCCATCTAGCGCATGTAGATGGAACTGCTCTTTTTTCATACTAATCGTAGTTAATGTTAATGCGATCGAATAAGTAAATGCCACTGGTAAATCTCACACTAGACTCTGAAATGTCCCAGGCACCATTAACCATTCCCGGAATGTTGAAATTGTTGTTAAATTTTAAATTATGTACCTACTTGTGTATAGTGTTGATCTTTGTAAGTACCTTGAGAATGTGATATGGGTGTTGTAAAAAGCTCTCTAAATATTCATAGATTCTAGATATTATTCCCTCTCCCTTATAAAATCATTGCAATTAAAGTATACTTATTATATTTAGAATTTTACTGATGTGGTTTTTATTTATTGATCCTAATGATTCTTTGCATCAAGAATTAAATAGCTACAACTTTCTATATAAAACAGCAACAACAGTAGGAAGACAACATAATATAACTAAAATACGTCATATTACTGAAAAAGAGGGTAAATTGTTTTGTCTGCACCTAAATATGATTTGTTTTGCAAACCACCTAAATTTTTCAGATTGATGTTGGGACTTCCATCGACAACCATATCATGGTAAAATCCTATTAAATAATCATATAACTCATGTGACTACAATCCCAAAATCTTCACATCCACTCCCGATTTTGGCTGAACTACTTTCCTACAAAATTTCATTAAGATTGGATGGAAGCATATTATACATAAACGCAGATTTGTTTGTGGACTCTTGAGGCATTTGCTTCACTCACGATTTATTGCCTCTTTACCCGACTGCTCTGAAGAAGGATAATGATTTTTTTTGGGTGTGTATGTATGTTCTACTAGTAGCGCCTCGCGGTTTTACCCATTATCCTGACAAAAGCAGGTCAAAAGGTTGCACCTCAGTCTCCATGATTTGAAGCAATGGTATGGTCTACAGGCTTGCCTAGAAGAAACCAATTCAATCGCAACTTTACACTGAGATTGTAGATATCACTAAATATTTGGTGCACTTAGGTCAGATTCCGCTTTCGTCAGAATAAATATTTCTGGCTGTTATTTTTCTGACTAATGAGAACTGAGTTATTTTTCCCTTTTGGACACAAAAATACTTTGCAGTTTTTTCGCGTGTTCAAGCACAGATTTTAAATCAAATATTGGGATCTTTATTCTTGAAGATGTGCTCAAAGGGTTTAAGTATTCGTACAGACTGCGAAATTCTGTTGATTGTATCATACATTGCGAGGATATTCACATTATATCAAATCTGTGGTGTTAAGGAAAAAGGAGATGAGTAAAAAAAAAAAAAAAAATATTTTTTGCATCTATTGTTTTCAAAACATTAATATGTGTCACGACAATAAGGAGATGAGTCAATAATTTGTATTATAATTTTTTACACCCCTACGTACATAACGGGCTAGTCATAACATCAGGAAAAAGGAGATAAGTACATACACTTGAACTATTCAAGTTCAAGTGTATGTACTTATCTCCTTTTTCCTTGACACCACAGAAATATACATAAATATTTTGGGGTACTTATGTTTTTTTTGTCGCGTATTTTGACCACCAACTTGCCTGTTGGTAAGCAACGATGTGGTCGAAGATGAAGCACACAGACTAAGAAGATACCTATCCACTCTGAACTTTGAGAAGGTCCAGATTATATCCCTCAGAAAACAAGAAGCCGGCAGGTTGTTCCAATCCTTGGCCGTACGGATAAGAAACATAGAATCAAAACGTTTGGTACATACGTATCCGAGGAAAATCTACAATGTATGGGTGGTAGTGTGCCGACTTCATACTTGTCCTGTATATTACTTTTATTGTAAAATAAAAATAACAAATTATGGGGGGGGGGGGGGGGAACACATTGCTACCGCTGGTACTATAAGCCAAACACCGGACACCTTCGATCATGTTTAAAATTTTGTTACTGGACCCAATAGCCATCTGGTTTTTTTTGTGTATAAATCAAACATTAACCCTCTTGTATTTGCCTGTTTTTAGTGAGAAAACGTTCTGCCCACTGAAATATGTATGTACAACTAATGTACAAGGTTGTTAGAGAAGACAAAAAAGGCAACCACATAATTTTAAGTACAGCTCTAGATCATCAAGCTTCTATATTTATTTAGAAGATCCTTAGGTATTATAAAAGTAAACTGACTCACCATTAGGAGGAACCATGATACACAGAGCTCTGGCCAACTTGAAGTAGGTTCGGCCGAGCTGGTAGCAGCAGATGGAGGCAGCATCACTGACATCTATCAATAGGTCTGTATGGAGTATGCTAAGTTAAATTATTTTGAACAATGTTAGAATGTCATTTGCTTGATGTTAGACGAATTAAAATGGACTCAATTTTCCCCACAAACCGGTCCCAACAATAATGCTGGCTACGAACAACCAACCCTGGTCTTCTGTTGCAATCAGCTGCGATATCACCTACAAGCCAACAGATAGAGAAAAATGGCGACTTCTAGAGGAGGCCTATGTCCATGAAGGGCAACCTAATCTTGACTAGTGCTGGTGTTACTAACTTTCTTAAAGGTCTAAGCATTAGTAATATGAAACTAGTGTACTGTAAGTTAAGTCTTAAGATAAGAAAATAAAGCCAATTTTTATTTTATTTATTAAGATGGTAAATTCTATCTCACTTGACATTCTTTTGTTCCTACTGCTGGGCAAAGATATCTCTTTAACTTCCAGTGTTGGCAGTCTTAGCTCCTGCCATTATTTATGTTTGTCATTATTCTGTTACACCATTTATAACTGAAGAATCAAGTGTCATGGGGTTCGGCAGCATTACAGGGTATCACCAAGTCTTTAGGACACTAGTTCTACACGTCAAAAATCTGCAGAATGTCCCTCTTAGCCGACACGGAGTCCTATTATCCAACACGGTCTGAGGCCGAAACAATAGTGCAGACCATTAAGTGAAGGGTTAGGTTCCATCAGTAAATTTTGTTTCCAGCTATTCTGAAGAAAAGATAATAATGCTATGGTATATGGTCGCCAGACTAAGAACTGCCATCCCAGTATGAATTGTACTTTAATTCATTTGGCAAAATGGTATTGGTATTAGAAAGAGTTTTTTAGCATGTTGTATTTTGCATGATTTTAACATTCAGCGGTGTGAAAATATTTATACAGAGTGAATTTTTCAAGTGTGAATGTCAAATAATATATTTTTTTTATAAACAGCTTCATTTTCCATAAGTTGGCGTATGTCATTACTTCCTTGAATTTAAACTTAATTAGTGACATTATCGAATGGTGTTATCATAATACAATAAGTGGTTTTGTAAATCAAAATCAACAGGGTCGTCTAGGAATATTGATTCTTCAAAAATCCAATGATGCAGTTTTAGTTTTCATCAAAATCAGGCCTGAGAGCTTTGAGTACTTTCGCTGTTCCTCATAGTTTCTGATTTGGCCATCCACGCCCACTTGAAAAATTCAGCCTTTATATGGCAAAGCAAAAGTTTCTGTTAAATATTTAATCAAAAGGATACGGGGAGTTTTCTCTGATCTGCATGTCATGTAAACACAGGCGGCTTGTGTATGACTTGTAGGTCGGCCGATAGTGAGGTGCATGGAAAGTGCCATCTTGTAGAAGTTGCATGCAATATCTATGCATTGCTGATTGAGGCGCAGCTGCTGACACAGATTGGTGAGACCTTCCCGGGCCTTACGTAGTGTAACCTCTCTTGATTCCTGCCCAATTCCCACATTGAAAGCTGAGAAAATAGAAATAATATACAGGTTAGAACCAGAAGCTAATTATGAGTATACCTCTTTTCATATAAATTATAATGTACCTCTTTTTCGCTACAGGACACTTTATGGTGTTTAAAGAAGGAACACTTTAGAGAATTGTGAATGAAAAAAAGGAAGACAGATTACGGCAGCCTAGCAAATGGAAGGAAAGTGAATGGTCAAGGTTTTGAAAAGAAAAGTACATTTCCGACAAGTATTAATAAATAATTTTGCTGGTCAAAGTAACCATCGCAGACGCCTACGCCCTGTTAAAACGAAAAGAAGTGCTTTTTCCACAGCTGCTTGTATGCCACAATGCCACCTCAACTTTCTTGTGAGTGATGGGGCTAACTCTGACTGAGTTAGTTAGCCCTATTGCACCGTAACAATGTTTTTATTCATAGGAAACATACCTCTTCCAAATCCTGTAGCACCACCTTTAGAATCTGCGGACACAAACTGTCCGATAGCTGAAGCTCCGCCATGTGCATTCTCCTGGAACTCAACCTCAGCGACGATAATATTATCCTCCAGCACCGTGCCGCAGCTGGTACAGACTGCATCGCCACGTGCCGGGTCTACTTCGATATCTGATGATCCACAATGCTTGCATTTCTTCCCGGACATCCCACCTCACTGAACAAACGGAATGTTGTTGTTAAACATCATATCAAGCTTTAGAAATGTATTATCATGAACGAAAACGTCGTACTGGTGTTTGAATACAGCTTAACATACATAATTAGCAAATTTTATGCGAAATAGGGCAAAAAACATGATGGTAAAATTTTACTGCTATTAATGAAAGTAAGTTCTCTTTTAGTTGGTACCTGAGAGATACGATCGAGATACGTCTATAATGTTCTTAAAGGTAATTTCATGAGTGTGAAAAAGAGTATATAATATAAAATTTGTAATTTCTACATGTGGTACACGAAATACTAGAACAAAAACACGCATCAGCTGGAGCCATGAGATGGAACCATTCAAACCATTGTTAATTGTTGAATGTTGACAGTTGACACTTGTCAATTTCTTCTGAGGTTTGACAGCACCAGTTTTTTTAATTCTTTCCTCTGTCACCTCTGTGAGGATTTTGACATCACACTTTTGTGCATTTGCCAGTGTTTATCAACTCAGAAGAAAGAAAGTTAAAAAAAAGTAGCCAAACAAGTCAGCAGTGCAAGTACCGTTCTTTATCGATAGTTAAATTCGATAAAATACCATAGAATCGATCATAGCGAGTACTGAACAAATGGCATTTTATCGAATTTGACGACCTCAACTGTCAAATTTGATGGTCGATAAAGAACGGTACTTGCACTGCAGTTTCAGTCAGAGTTTAGCAAAGTAATAGTGCTAACAGACGAGACGGACTTGATTGACGAACCGCCGTCCAACCAACGGGAGAGCTAAAGACAGAAGCAATAAGTAATATTATCAAAGATTCATACATAGTTAAATATTGGCTAAATAACCAAGATGGCTGGAACCGAAGCTTAGAAGAAACTAACGTTCTAATCAAATCGTTGCCTACTACGATATTTTTACCCTCTCACTGGTTGCCAATCGAGTAAAATCTGACGTCATGTAAACGAGGACTTCCTATTGGTCGTTTATCACGCCATGTTATATTTATAGTTGATGAGATCACCCTACAATTTTGTGGGTTGAGGATTCAAATGAATTTCAAAAAGTAAAGCTGAACACGACAACTGTGGGTAGTTATGGCCTTATGAAATAAGCATGTTAAAAATTCTTATGAGAAGGGCATCCCCAAGCGACGATGACGTCACCTTTAGCTGATGTACCAACTGCACGATGAGTCATCATTGTTGTGTTGTGTTCACTTTTGTGGCTAATCTTTTGAGGTGCCTATTTTGATTTAGTTACTGTCACTAGAGAACTGTCAAAGAAACTTGTTTCGAACTACGCGGAAAAAATTGCGATTAATTATTGAGTCAAGGAATAAACTACTCTCGAGTTGAGTTGAGTTTTTATCAAAAGGGAGCTGTGTAGACAATTACGGTATTACGTAAAACAATCGCGTTTTTTCAGTTTGTGATATAGAACTGATGACAATGAAGCTGGAAATCAGTGATAGTCAATCCAACCAGTCGGACTTTTCTTGTGATGATAGCCATTCGTCCCAGGACTCTTCTACAAATGATTTCGTTTCTTCCGTGCCAACTTCGAGATCGTTACTTGCGGTGAGTACATTAATGGAATGTTAATTCTTCATTACAGCTTAGGTAAAGCTCCAAATTTCGCCATTTAACATTTCGCTCAAACTTGTCTCCCGTCACTTAAAACATTTTGTGAAAAACTATATCCTCGAGAATAATTTGATTGGGACTTACTGCACAGTAATTTTCTATGTTGGAGATGATATGGTACTAGGATAGATAATGGTACCTTGTAGCTACAGCCGTTTATTATCAGAACCATCAATAATACTGCATTTATATCTACAAAGAAAAAAATATGAAAAATGTATGCAGTGTTTTCCTAGTTCTTAGTTCATTATTATGAATCATTGTTAGCACAGCCTTCAGAGCTGATGGTTGTGGTTTTGAATCCTAGCCGATGTTGAAATGATTACTTTAAATATCGACTCTGAAATTAAACACAATATTTTTATCACTGTATTTTGGCAGTAAGTACCTACTTGAAAATAACTTCATAACATTACTATAGACTATTATCTGTCATCTAATACTTATAAACACGAACACTGCAGTGTTTGAAAAATCAAAAAGATCATTATATAATTGAAACTGATGTGGTTTTCACACATTTTATTTACATTTAACTATAGTCGGAGTAACCGGCTTAATCTTACGTGAGTAATTCCCGTGTAATATAAATAAAATCATTATATTTGGATTTGCCTTAAAATTGAGCTAGTACTGAAAAAAGTCTGCCAAAAACTGAAAGAGGCGAGTTAAACACATATTACATTGTACACACTGACATTCTCTTACTAGTTCTACAAACGCACACTTCAATATTGAGCAGCACACAACTGTAAACGAGATGAACTATCATGGAGGGGAGGTCAGTTGTGTAAGAGCTAAAGGGGAAACTGTAGGTATAACACTTCTGTTTATGTTTCTGAGAACAAAATCCATTATAAATGATTGGATGATTTACCAACGTGATGTTCAAAGTATGTGCCTAAGTGTTCAATGTTCAACACAAGTAACAAGGTGTTCGATGTTCACTGAGAAAGTAAATGATTTTGGGCACCAATCTTTTGTTTTGTTTTGTCAATATGTTTTTTATAGATATATGGCCAAGGTCATCAAAGGTGCATCACTATGTACTACATGTATGTACTAGGTAGGAAAGTTAGTGCTTGATGTTGGTAGCGCCACTTGATAGTAGTTGCTTAGCCTGGTGGTTCCTAAGGTGAACGATGCAGTAGTCTTTGATGGATACATTTGTGTGTATGAAATTTTTCTATGGAACAGCTGGTATTTTTAGCGATTTTAGGGTAGGTCTTATAGTAAAAGTTGTTCATAATGATAAGTATTATGACCTTTTTTCAGCTCAGTAACTCTCTTCCATTATACACTAAAATATTACAGGTCTTAAAGTTTGTGTGTGAGTCAGTATGATTACTTATTCACGCTGAAACAGATTTGCATGAAAACGGAATGTAGGCAGTTTATACCCTGGATTAATATATCAACAATTTTTTATAGCGAAAACTTAATTAGTCTCTTGGAATAGCAGCCAAAATCGCAGAGCGCGGCTAGTTAAAGTCTCGAAAAAAACTGTTAAAATATTACTGAAATGGCTACAATATTATTAATATTCCATCAATTCATTTAAATGTTGATTCAGTTGGTGGAGGGCAGTTTACATAATAATGTATATAAATACATTTTCCATTATGAATATATGAGTTAACGTGAAGTATGATTTCAAAAACCCATTGGAATGAATTATCCAGTAGGTCATCATGGAATAACATATCTTGTCAGGATTGTATATTTAGCTTAAAATACAACAAAACAAAGTAGCTTACTGTACCAATTGTCTTTCTGCTATTATCAGAAACTTTAGAATCGAGATCTTAATTCTCTTTCTCTGTCATCTACATTCAGGATCACGAAGATGGAAGATGTAGAATTTGAAAAGAACTTTCCAATTGGGTTCAGAATGTGGCAGCTGCTATATTCACCCTAGGCTTAGCTGTTTCACTGATATTCACAAATCTATCTAATCTATATCTATTCAAATTTCCACTGCTATTTCTTCAGAAGTTCATTCAGAGGCATGTTTTTTTTTTATTTCAATGCTTGCTTTTTTCCCTCACTTCACCTGATGTTAAGCGATGATGCGGTCTATGATGAAACATGCTTGCCTAAAAGAAACAGATTCACTTGCGACTTGGAGGCAACCAGATTGTAACTATCGGGCTATCGGGGAACACTCATTCTGCAGCACATTCCACAGTTTTGCAGTTTGCCCAATAAAAGTGGAATCAAATCGCTTTGTAAGAATTGAAATATTAACCATGAAATGGTGTCGTTGTGGAGTTTCTTGAAAAAGATCTGACCTTGACAGTCGACAGTCTTCTATGGTCTTGTATGCTGTAGCATTTGCTATATTATCCTAGCTAGGGCCAGGTAGTCGACCTTATACAATCATCTATCTAGGAAACAGCTACACTATAAAATCACAGGCAATTGGCGTCGATTTTGATGTACTCTAAACTAAACTACACCAAATTTAACTGCTCTAAAATTGTAAAAAAAAAAAATCGTTAATGGAATCGATTCTGATGTACTCTAAACTAAACTAAACCAATTTAACAGGACTAAAATTATCTGCCTTTCTTTTAATTTTAATATGTGAGAGAAGGATGGCAACAATTTTAGAGCTGTCAAATTTAGTTTAGAGTACATCAGAATCGATGCCAATACGACACAACACTTGCCTTGTCTACACTGCTATAAAGAGGGTAAGCTTGTGATCTTCAGTGTTTTTAAGAGGTAATCTCCGGGAATACTAAACTTAAAATTATTTCACAGAAAGAAAGCTACACTATCCCTAAATGACATGAATAGATTAAAATCTCTTTATTGTTCACACCAAAAATGAACATACATGGGGCAAAAAAATACTTAAAACCACTTGCAGTGTAACAACTGGCGGCCTTATCGCTATAAGCGTATACATACCGACGATCGGTTTGGCTCAGTGGTAGGATGTCTGCCTCATGAGCCGAAGGTCACAGGTTTGATTTTCGGTCGCCCAGATGTTTGAATATGATGAATTTGAATATCTGCTTTGAGTCTGGTTGTTAGTTTGCCATGTCTTTGTGTGTATGTTATGTACCATGGCATCCCCGATACAGAGAATTCTAGTGGGGAGATACGAGTGTAAAAAAGTGTGGTTAAGACCACATGACAGGAGTGAAAACTTCATTATCATCATCATAGTCAGCCATTTAACAGTGCACTGCTGGTTTTTTAGCCTACCCCTGAAAGGGTGATTGAACCATATCCACCATGCTGGCCCAGTGCGGATTGGTGGATTCACATATGTTATTGAATTTCTTCTCCGTACGTATGCAGGTTTCCTCATGATGTTTTCCTTCACCGAAAAGCCAGTGGTATGAAAAACTTCATCAAGGTTAACTATATATTCTCTCTCTCGCTCCCTTAGTTGACTCAAGCTGACTTTACCCGAACGTGTATCTGATCGTAACGGTCACGCGATTTCAATACCTTTTCCCCATCCCTTAAAGTGCCCAACGTGCCTAAAGAAGTTTTCACTTCAAAAACTTTGGTAGATACGTATAGGCAGATACATAAAAGAAATAGGCTAGATTTCATTCACAATGCGTGTGAAGCAGCTGGCAAATGCAAGTCTATATCTATACAATATTATAAAGAGGAAAGATTTGTATGTATGTTTGTAACGAATTGGATCAAAAAGTACTAGACCGATTTTAAAAATTCTTTAACCATTTGAATGCTACATTATCACTGATTAATATTGGCTATTTTAATATGCTATATAACTATACCCATGCGGAGCCGGGGCGGACCGCTAGTCTATACTAATATTATAAAGAGGAAAGATTTGATTGTTTGTTTGTTTGTTTGCATTGGAACTACTGAACCGATTTGAAAAATTCTTTCACTGTTGGGAAGCTATACTATCCCCGTTAATATAGACTATATTATATTTTCAAGAAAATTAGGGATCCTTAGTAAAACTCCAATAATGTAACCCAAGGTGTAAAAAAAAAATATTTACAATTTTGACTTTGCTTGTTTGACAGTTCTAAGACAGGACAACGTCTGTCAGGTCAGCTAGTCTATACTCTATACTAATATTATAAAGAGGAAAGTTTTTTTTTGCTTGTTTGTTTGTCTGTTTGCATTGAATAGGCTCCGAAACTACTGAACCGATTTGAAAAATTCTTTCACTGACGGGAAGCTACACTATCCCCGGGAGACATAGGCTATAATCTATACCCGTGTGAAACTGGGGCGGACCGCATGTATTTAATAAGATAAAAAAACTCAGGTGCTTTAATCCGTTTCCTTAAAGTACCAGAACCGATATGATAACAAAATTCAGCCTTATCTAATAATACTGCAAACTGCTTATCACAATGAGTCACTTTTGTGTGTACTCAAGTATATTATAGATGCTGTGTCATTACTACGTTCTTTTTCACATATATTACTGTTGATAAGCATTATAAAGTATTTGTCAGTTGATTTTAGGCTGTGGGCCCTGTCTAGGCCTGGGCAGACCCTGACCATGAAATTTTAATATGAACCTTATATTGTGTTGCAGAAGTTAACTGAACTTCTAAAATTCATAGTTTTTTTAGGGTTCCGTACCCAAAGGGTAAAAACGGGAGCCTATTAGCATCGATTCTGATGCACTAAACTAAACTAAATTTGACAGCTCTAAAATCGTTGCCATCCTTCTCTCAGGTATTAAAATGAAAAGAGAGGCAGATAATTTTAGTCCTGTCAGATTGGTTTAGTTTAGTGAGTGGTATGACAGAATAGGTCTCAGTGTCAAGGGAATGCTACCGTCTCACTATATGTAAATAGAAGGTAAGCCACATTAAATTCTCTCCAGTCTCCAGTGCAGCTGATAAAACCATACATTAAAATACTGGCTACATAACAGGTCTGCACTATAATTATTAATTATATAACCTGATACGCGTAAATGGAAGTCATTTAGCTACTATGAATATAAAGGTATTATGGGAAATGATGGCATATTTAAACTTAATTACTAATTAGGTTATTATTATGACGTAAATAAAGGCCATTCCTTCAATAATGTTTCTATGAAATGATTTGTACAGTTCAAAAAACCAGTAGTGTACCTATTTTATTTGTAGTTACTTTACTATACATACTACCTTTACTAACTTTATTAGGTCTTATTTGTTTTTCCCCCATTGATGTTTGGTATGTTAGCATGCCTACCTTAATGTGAATCATTGCATAGAACACATTATTTATCCTTATTTTATTACATGTCATTATCTAATAGCAAGGTTGGAGTGCAGTTCTGACCTTGTTTGTGATGCGGGGTCTAAAAATTGGTTATTGGGGTACTACGCTTACTAAAATCCCCTCGGTGGCTTGCCTCCATGCCAAACACAGCACCGGAAGCATCCTAAGGCCCCCCTAGCAGGTTGCCTGAGGACTGCTAGAGTAAGCATTAAAGAACGACACCGCTTCATGGTGAAAAAAGTGTTTGTAAATCTATGAATATGTTATAGAAAATGTATGTAATCCGTCAATTTATAGAATTCCCAGGAGATCTATAACATTTCCTTACCAGCAATCGTAAATGTGTTGAATCAATTAATTAAATTCGGGATAATACACTCTATAGTCTAGGGGCAGGTATTCTGTGCATAAAGGAAGATTATTCTAATTTATAATTATTTTTGCTTAATTTTTTTTTTATTAAGCTCTTCTTAATAACAAAAGAAGCGTATAAAAGTTATAAATTTTACATGCATTTCCAAGATGAGTAATCGTTTCTATCAAAGAATCCGCCATAATACTTCATTATAGCTATGTATATGACATGTTACCGGAAATAATGTATAAAACCTGGGAAATGTACATATAGGTACAATGCCGAGATGATTTAGGAAATATTTTTGTCTGCGCATTTAGACTGCAATTATTGCAAGCTAAATAAAAATTTAGTCTTTGTTCAAACGTTACAATCTGTGTCTTCAAATCACGAGTGAATCGGTTTCTTCCACAGAACACATATACCAGAGGGTTTCTTCTAGGCAAGCGTGATCCAACGCAGACCGCATCAACGCTTAACATCAGGCGTGATGGGGGTCAAAAGCAAGCCTATTAATTATTAAAAAAAAAAAACTATATTGAATTTAAATCAATTTGCTAGTAGTACATATTTAAAATGGAATATTTTGGTTAGGTTAAGGATTTAACAAAGATTCCAGCTATCTATTAAGAGCTGTAGCAAGGTTAAAGCAGGAAAACAGCGCGAGCGATGACCGTGCAATGACGTCATCGATTCGAGGAAAACTGTCTCTGGCCTACGAGGCGCGCGCGCTTGTAAACACGAGATGGGACAATTACCTACTGTAATTTGCATGTGTTCCTTATACATAATATTATATTATTGGATTTTCACGTGCTACAGTACAATCATCAAGGATCAGCCTATCATGTTCCCACAGCTGCCTTCTACCAGAGAGAGAGAGAGAGAGAGAGCCATGCTGGCCCAGTGCATGTTGGTGAATGTGCATGGTGTATGTGTACATGTTACCGCTAATCCACCATCACAAAAACTAGTAACAATGAATGCATAAAACTATTTATTGTTGTTCAACAACGAATAAAACTATTCATGTTATTAAAGTTTAATTAATTCGCCTTGTAGCTAACTGCCATTTGAGCTACATTTTAGGGGGAAATGTTTGCAATTGCCCCTACTCTCTGACTCTGACCTGCTTTTTTTTTTAAATCGTGTAATGGAACTTTATCCGGTTTCCGTAATTAGTCAAATACAAGACGTGTTACATGAAAAACAAATAGAAGTTTTTTTTTGTTTAGAACGAATTTCCTTTGATATAAGTAGGTAAAATCACACAAAAAAATGCTCCCCCACTACACGAAATTTTGTATCCGCGCGTGGTTTACACGCTATGACTTCTAGTTAAGACTGAAAGTTTTATTTGAAAACATACCTAATAATGAACAGATTGACATCTTACCTTCTAAGCATCTTACATAGTATTGGCAACTGTGTTGCTAAGATATAATGATGTATTGGTTACTTTGGATGCTTGCTACAATATGCATATTCTGCGTTCCTAAGGATTGAATGTATGCGATTATTCTGACTACCTTAAACACTAAAATCAATATGACGCTGATTATCAATCTGCTGACTGTGGCGGATTTCCCTAGACTCGGGCCTAGGGCGGCAAAATTGAGGGGGTGGTAAAACTTGGTGAGTTTTTAAGTAGTCGTGCCTTCTATGAACACAGCTAGGGTTCATAGAGGTCGCGACTCAGAAGGCCAGGCAAAAGACAATTTGTGAATAACAATTCTTTGTTAGTCTATACTAATATTATAAAGAGGAAAGATTTGATTGTTTGTTTGTTTGCATTGAATAGGCTCCGGAACTACTGAACAGATTTGAAAAATTCTTTCACTGTTGGGGAGCTACACTATCCCCGGGTGACATAGGCTATAATCTATACCCGTGAGAAGCTGGGGCGGCCGCTAGTCACAAATAAAAATTGAAATTACCAGTGTCTAACACTGAGACAATTTATCATTTACAGACTTTCGTTTCAATTCTTATAGATCAATAAATCGTGCTTGTCAGGAAGTGGGGGTCGGCAATCTTCCATAGACCTGGGGCAGTCATAGTATCAAGTCCGCCCCTGCTGACTGTACAAAAAAACACATACATTTTTCATACGCCGGTATAGAATAATTGCCTCGCTCATTCCATTAAAACGAATGAATGAATCCTATATTGAAAACAAGGCTCAATTGGCTGCCAAAAAGCTGGGTATCCTATCGAAGGTGCGACGGTACTTCACGTCGGAGCAGTTGCTGTCACTGTACCAAGCACAAGTTCGGTCGTGCATGGAGTACTGCTCTCACCTTTGGGATGGATCAGCTAAGCACCAGCTTGGGGCGTTGCAGTCTATTGAGAAGCGTGCCATAAGCGACTCATCAGCAATGAATCCCTTGTTCAGACTAAGCTTCTTAGTCTCGAGCATCGGCGTAAAGTTGCTAGTGTATCGGTTTTTATAGGATACATTTCGGTGAGAGTGGAGAGGGAATTAAATCATGCAGATCTGATGCTGCATGATTTAATTCCCTCCTGCCCTTTTTTCTATCGGACCGCCTGGGCGGGCACAAAAAATCGACATCGTTTTATGGTTGATATTCCGAGAACCCGTACGAAGCGCTATGATACCACATTTATTGTGCGTTCTGCTAGTCTGTGGAATTCGCTGCCTGAATGGGTTTTCCCCGTCAGTTACAATCTGATCGAGAGTGAATCGGTTTCTTCTAGGCAAGCGTGCTCCGTAGACCGCATCGTCGCTTAACATCAGGCGTGATGGCGGCCAAGCGCAAGCCTATACTAAAAAAAAAACAAAAAACGATACCTAACATTAAAAACAAGGTATAAACCTATTTCACTTTGGTATTTCACTCAATTCGCAGAAGTCACTCGTTGTTTCTCTGAGAACCTTGACTGGTGACACGTTGACTCGCCTCAAGGTAAAAAGATTGTATAAGACGCGAAAACGGCATACAAAAATCTTTGTGACTAGTGACTACTAAATGTATTTATTTATTCTGGATATTACCGAACACCTATGTAAATAGGCTTCCTCGTTGGATAGTGGATCGTTTGCAGATTCTGTTTGACATCATCATCATCATCATTATTACCTTGTTTTCTTATTCGTCTCTTTTTTACTGAATAATGTGTTGGACCACCACCTCGCCTAGATTTAAGCGATAAAGCAGTCTACGATGGAGCACGCTTGCTTAGAAGAAACCAATGAACCCAATTCTCTCTTCCTCAGTGATAATATAAGTTATATTAGTATTATTATTTGTCTTTTCTTTTCATTCTGTTTTTCCAGCCCCTTACTCCGCCGCACCGAGGCGCGAGGCGCCATATTTTTTTTAATTTTCCCTCGATTCTTTTTTCGCTTTGGGCATTTTGGCTCCCTTTGCTATCTGGCGCTCCTCCGAGCGACCTCTCCTCTCGCTCTACCCCAGGGCCGGTGCTGCAGCTGCCTCTAGGAAGAGGTTTAAGGTGAATTAAAAATAACCCTGTATACTGTTCGTTAATCGTATGCCGATAGTGTTAGTTACATTGGTTGTGAATTAATATTTCAGTCAAAGATTTCCTGCTACTACGTATATCAATTATTTCAGTATTTCGGTAAATAAACGGTATTCTAGAAGGGAATAACGCGCATTAGAGTGCCGGCGCGCAAACATTCATTAGCAAGTCAATTAACATGGGTTCAGGTTGGGCAAGAACCCGAGCTCAGCTTAAGGACGCCCACGGTTTATTGTTGTAATAAATACCAAGCCACATACGAGTACACATAGAAATTGTTCTGTTGTTTTATGTCTACTTTTACATAGTTCCACATTGAAATTTCATGTTCCCACTGCTAGGACATAGGTCTTAACTCAGAGAGGATTGGCCACAATCCACCATGCTGGCCGTGCTTGTTGGTGAATGTCATAATACGACATATTATGTATTTGAATTTATATAAACAAGTGTTTACATTGGATAGCAAATCTATTAAAGAGTACATCTCAATAAACAGACTGAGAAAATACCTATATTTGTGACTAGCGGTCCGCCCCGGCTCCGCACGGGTATAGTTATATAGTCTATATTAATCAGTGATCATGTAGAATTCAAATGGTGAAAGAATTTTTAAAATCGGTCCAGTACTTTTTGATCCAATTCGTTACAAACATACATACAAATCTTTCCTCTTTATAATATTGTATGTGTGTATGTATGTATAGATCATGCCATAGAAAAGAGTGACCAAAAGTGAAATTATTATCATTATGAAATACTTGAAAACCATGACACTTTTACTAAACACATATTCTGATTTTCTAATCAGCCATGATGGCCTCCTACGTTGTTAGTCATTTAATTACCATTTCAAGAGTGTCACATTTACTAATAAATAATTTACCTCTTTGGGTAAATTATTATAGGTAAAACCTAAATTGCACATAACATTATAGGTAATGCGGTCACCATTTCAGAGGCTCGAATTTTGAATCACTCGTATGATATTTCGCACGAAGTTATCATGCGAAACAAAAGTCGTATTTTTTTATAATCATATCACTCCCAACGAGCGCAACAAGTGGTCATTTTAATTTGCTTACTATCATTAGAAAATCTTTAATTTCGCATGATATTTTCGTGCGATACCATACGAGCATCGATACAAAATATATTATGTACTACGTACGTAGTAGTGGGTACTTACTTAGAACTCGATGCATATGAGCGATTCATAAATCGAGCCCCAGGGCGGTTAGACAAGAGTCAAGACCCATCTTCTGTTAGCGTTAAGTGCGTTAACGCCTGCGGAAAGATGAAATTGTATGAAAATGACATTAGCTTGAGTTGAGATAACATCTCTCAAGCTAATGTCATTGTCAATGTCACTTTCATACAATTTCATCTTTCCGCAGGTGTTAACGCTAACAGAAAAAGGGTCTTGTCTAACCCCCTCAGATGCCCTAAGTTGGGTTATGGGTTGGGAGATATACTCACTCGAACAAGCTGTAAATTATGTAGGCCGAAAGTGTAAAGTGCTTAGTTATCCTAATTTTTTAAAAGTAAATTGGTCTTGCTTGTTTCACTGTACGTTTTCTCAATAAAAAACAAATAAAACAATTAAAAAAACAAATAATACCTACCGACTCTACAGTTTTAGGCCGGTGAGTAATAAAAAAAAAACACCGTAATAAACTACCATAAATATCCATTATACTTAATTATGCTCGATAAAATATTGTTTATAGGGTTTTCTATGAAATGGTTAAAGGTTATGCCAGTTCTCAGAAACTAGAGCCTAGTTACCAGGAAAGCGCCCTAGACTAAAGTACAAAAGGGTCACGGCCTTGAAATTGCTGAACACTTCATTTGCGATAGTAAAACACGATACGTGGCTGAATACTGCTGAGTATGACTCATAGTTCAAAACAATGATGATAGAGCCTGTCCAATCTGGAAATATCACATTCAAAACTATCGTATGTAAATAATAATGACTAGTATCGTGAAAGATAGTAATTTGGTACCTATTTGAAAACATTATGTTATCGCAAGTGCTGAAAATAAATAAACCGGCCAAGTGCGGGTCAGGCTCGCACTGAAGGTTCCGTACCACCACATAACTTGTTAGCTACTAAAGTACAAAAAAATAGTGCTAAAAGACAATATCCCATCAACGCTCATCCAAGTTCCGGTGGTGCCTGACGTTACTTCACTTCGGTGATCGTAGGAAAACCGGTGGTGAACAGAAATTTGACACCGACTCGCACTTGGCCATTATTTATTATTTTGTTGTTATACTTTAGAGTGTGTACTATAATCATGCCAAGTTTGACGATTGTACGATTTGTACGTATTACTGTTTTTACATTAGAGCTAATACAGAAATACGTTTGTTGTATGGGGAATTGGGGACCTCCATTTCGTTTTTACTTTTAGACTTTTTTTTTATTACATATAACGTAAACGTTCAGTTAACGTTAACGTTCAGTGTGGAGGTTAAAGGGGGAGGCCTATGTTCAGCAGTGGACGTCTTCTGGCTGATGATGATGATGATGAACATTACATATTCTGTGATAATTTAAACTGGCTATCTATTACGGTTCGAAAGATGCAGCCTTTATTAGGTACTTTAGGTAGGACAGACGGACAGACAGACATAGTAGGCTTACTAATAGGGTCCCGCTTTTACCCTTTGGGTACGGAACCCCAAAAAAATATTACAAGATTTTCCAAACATCAAATACACTGAAATAAAGAACATACGTTTTTTTTTAAATTATACATATAATTAATTTGATTTGTTATTTTACCAAAAAAAATTAGGGCATTCAGACTTACAATCACACATTATACGCATGAAGACGAATCTAATGACATCTCACACATCAAAATTCAAGCCGATACGGCTATAGAAGGTAATATAGAAAAGATAAAAAACACAAAGGACAAATATTCATACCTACATACATACGTTCGGTAAATCGAATCAAATGGATTTGTAAATGTTGCGAATGGTATTTGATTGGAAGCAAATGTTGAAGAGACGTTTGGTCGATGACAGAATACGAAGTTTCTATCGTGACATCCCGACACGAACATTTGTGCGATAATTAGTCGCCCTAGCGTAATACAATCCATTCACACCTTCTTAGTCTATTCTACAGATATCAAGGTTTTCTGTTACGATGACAAGGATAACATGCAAGTACTACTTCTAAATTATGAAAGAAAGAAAATAAATGTTATTATTGAAACTGACGTGGTTTTCACAAATTTTATTTATACATATATATTTTTTTTTTTAAATAAGTTGTATATGACACCTTTACAAAAACTTATATACAAACTTCTAAAGGATACAATCAGTGTCGATTGGGTCCGTCTCGGCATTAATGCTGAAAGTCAAAGACTATCAGCGCCGGTTTTCAAACGAAGCCTTGAGTTTACATATTTTTTACATATTTTATTTTCTACAACTCTTGTTACATATTTTTTTAAAGCAATTTAAATAAATGTCATAGGAAATAGAATAAGGTAGGACACAAAATATGTAAGTATACTAAATTTACAGTACTAAAATATAGAGAAAAGGAACAGGGGCCTTCCGGACAACAGCTAATTGCGGCACCTAATCCGCTCAGTTGGAAAATCACGCGAACGTGAACCTTATCGCGCCCAGATACGGTTTGCGGTCGCGTGATTTTCTAACTGAGCGGATTAGGTGCCGCAATAGCAGTTGTCCGTAAGGCCCCAGGAATACATAACAAGACGGAGTGACTACCAGGACTACTTCCAAATTCTCAGTAGTACCACCAAATTCTTAGTAGGTACCAGTACCTACTAAGAATTTGATATTACATTGATAAAATTACTTCATCGGAGGTAATCTGAAGTACTGACATTAAAAAAACTTGAAAGGGAAATTACGTCATTGTTTTCGGAACTGAACAAACGCAAACGCAATTTCAGGAAAATCAAATGTATCAATTTCTAATCTTACCTTTTACAAATGCGAGTGATTCGATGGAAGTATGTTAAGATAAGGTTTCATGTACTGGAGATTAAGTACTGCACGATGACGTCATAGTTGTCGATAAACAAATTACGTAAGGAAGTAGCACAAGTGACGTAATCACTGGTTCGTCTGTAAAATCAGACAGAGGATCCATGTCGGAACCTTCTTTCTCATATAACCTTATTACAGTTAGACTTAGACAGTTTTAGTACCTAATTGATCGTATTTTTTTTTAAATTTAACTATAAGCTTGCGTTTGGCCTCCTATTTGTCAGATGTTAAGCGATGGTGCGGTCTACGATGTAGCACGCTTTCCTAAAAGATACAGATTCACTCGCGATTTGAGACACCCATATAATAACTATCGGTAAACACCCATTCAAGCAGCGCATTCCACAGACTAGCAGTTCGCACAATAAAAGTGGAATCAAAGCGCTTCGTACGGGTTTTCGGAATAAACTTGATCATAGTGTCGAATGAAAAACGATTTTATTTACAGCATGAATTAATTCATATAAATATGGACACTTAAACGTGCAGTGTCGACCTCAGCTAGGACAGGAAAATAATTATTGTAGTGCCGATTGTGCCGAATCTGAGATTGAAGATATACTTATATAACTGGCCAAAAGCGTGTCTATGTCTAACAACGCATATGGTTCTGTAGCCAACGCCATTAATTTTGGTCACATTCACAGTTCAGAAATAGGTAGTTATAGAAGATTTCGACCGAACGATACTCGGTGGACTTAACCAAATTTCAAAAATGTATCATTTAGATTTAGACACAAAACAGTACCTTTTATGGTTTAAGAGAAAACTACTTGGAAAACATTATGTTTGTCCATTGATTAAACTGATACTCAGGCGTTCAAGGGATATAAACAATATCATCTGTAGAGTTGTTGTAAATACTAAATAACGATTTTTTAGTATTCAGGCATTTAAGACATATCAACATCATCGGTTAGGTTGTGGTGAATACTAAAGAACAGTTTTACTAACAGTTGAACTGATAAATCAGTCGTTAAAATCTGATAAACGCCATCCTTATTAGTTGCGTTGTATGTAACAGATGCTAGCGTGATTGATATTTGATATCTTTGCTTACAGAATATTTAGCGCCATTGTGCCCGAAGATCTGGGTTTTTTTCTCTTGTATTTGGCTTTGCTAACCAGAACTAACAATTTCTATTTCGCTGTACAGAAAATTTGCAAAACTTTGCTTGCTATACACGTGCATAATATTACGTATATTAAATTTATCTCCTTGTAGTCGCACGCCATATTGATCACGTACTACCTATTTCAGTGTTTGAAAAATAATTTCCTTGTGAGGAAACGTAAGTAAATTCAAGTTTCATTCAAGTCTAGTAATTGCATCGGACCGGCAGTAGGTACTAGGTCTCTATTCTATTTGTTGAGATTGGGAAATGTCTAATATCCAGATTCGAGAACTGGTAAATCGACGGCCTCTAGGATAAGTTGTTTATTGCAGTTAGCAGCTGCCGGTCTAGCAGGGGGAAAACTTAGGTATCAGTTTCTATTGTTTAGAATTATCCATTGACACTAAAATGCTTTTCTGCAATTTTTGTAGTTATATGTTATTACTTTTCTACATAACATCGGTCAGTTTGTCCATAACAACGTACCTATCTTGGTCTAGTTTATGATGAATCATGTACATAATTATTAATATTGGTTTAATATTTTGCGGTTACATTAAATGTTATTTAATTTCAAAGCTTTGTTTGTTAAGTACTTGTATTGTATGCCATCTAAGGATGGCAAGCGGCCTACTTCACCAATTGTAGAATTTGTGTCATTATGCGATTCCTGCTAAAATCAGACATTCACAAACAGTTCGGGTTTCAGTGACTACTATGAGAGCAGCTTTATAAAAAGAAATTGTGTAAATCGTAGTTTTGAGTTTGTCATTTCCAATTTTTGTGTCATGTTTTCAATTTTCTTTGCCAACTCTACTGATACGGTTAGCAAAATATTTACATCCCATGTCATGATGAAACTATTCATTGAATCATTGGATGGAACTTTAACTTCAATGAAGGTGTCGTAAAAAAGCGTCTTTGGCTCGGTTCGCAAATTGTTGGGATAGTTGCGAGTTGCGACGTTTCGGCGCGGAGGCGTCGGTTCGCGCGTGCGCGGTGCGCTCGCTTACCATCATACATAACCGGCTGCTAGCGCGCGAACTGACTCAGTCTGATATACAACATTCTAGCTACGCGTACGTCTACACAGTAGAAATATTATGAGTCATATTCTTATCACGTCGTGAATTGATACGCTCTCAGTTGAATTTGCGAACTTTTTGTGAACTGTTTTGAGCCCTCAGTGGGTAGTTATTTGGGATTTTTTTGTGGAAACCCGTCTTCATGTCTCAGCTGGTGCCATACCACCTTTACAGCGGCGAGCAGGACGACAGTCTGATGTTCGCTACCATGTTCGACTACCAGACAGATGAATATGGAAAGCCAACGGTGAGTTTTGACAACATTCTTAATAATCCTCTACATATTCTGAACTAGCTAGATTGTGGTCCATCGCCTGCTTCGTGAGTTGACTACATAAATATACATATACAAACAACTTTCTCGAAGTTTGCCAAAGTTTTGTGTGCAAATGTCCCCATTATTGTCACAGCCAGTTTTCTTCGCAATACATTTAAATTCTATTGTAATAATACAATCATATTTAAATGTTGTAGGGTTTTGTAGTAATGTGGTTACCACATGTTTACTCAACTATATTTGCGCAATTAATTAGAACATTGAAAATAATGTTTTAGTAGCATTCTGACCAATGATATCGAACCTTGACACTTGATTGTGAACGGCGTATGTCATGCTATTGGGTAATTTGTGATGTGCGATAAGGATAGAATCTGTAGCAGACTTATTTCGCGAATCATACTGTTACAACGATTTCGCAATAGTTTTATTTGTTTAGCTGTTTTAAAGTCTCTTGATACAAATAATGCGTTGTTTTTACCTCATTACTGACAAATTTTATCCATGTTCAATCTCTTATACGAGTAAAAATAACAAAAATATGTTTATTATTATATTATAGCGGATATATAAGTATATACAGACTCATTAATTTATATTCTTCGGACTTCGTATTACATAATAATTATAAATCGTTGCAAACACCGGAATAATTTATTGCTGGAATATTATTTGTGGCCTATTTCTGTATAATTCCTAAAACTTATTGTTTGTTAAACTTGTCCTCAATGAAGTTGACGCATGTTCCTATTTACTCGATAATAAAATAGATTATGACGTAATTCCATAGTTCGTTGTGTAGTTGTGTTTGCATACTAGGACTTTATAATTTATTAAAAACAAGTTTGTTGCCCTAAGATCTCGTAAAGCTTCTACGTGTAATCCATAGATGGCGTTAGGAGTACGTTAAAACCTAATTTTTGCTGTTATCTTGACATGACACTGATATACCTATTACACTGGAAAAGAATATGATAAAACTCTTTTGCTTTAATGATAAAGTACAATAGTCGATAGTTTAAACGTTAGAGCACAAACAGATTGTATTAATACCTACCACTTTCTTCGGAGTAAACCTCTTTCGACGTCACAAGGTGGCGCGATGTGAGTGACGTCATCCGCTCTGACGTCACAAGCCTTTCTACGGAAAAAAGTTTTGGGGATTTTACTAATAAAACTAACTTTCTCACTAGTGTTATTATTTGAACTTGGGATGTGCATTATAATGAATACGTAATTTCCAATTTAGCAAATGTTTCCATTGTTATTGTAAAAGAGCCAATCCCACTAAAGGATAATAGTATAGATACAATATTGGCACATCATTATCGTGATTATTTGTGGTCACACGGGACTCGGTGGGGTTCAAAGCGCGAAAACAAGGAAGGAAAAGCTTCATGTGTTCGGGCTACTGTAAATAAATGTGAGGAAAGCGATGGTGGCAGAGCGGTAGCATGTGCGCTTAACAATCTAACGGCACCCGGTTAGATCCTCGACCCTATACACTTATTTAGTACTAGCGGTCCGCCCCGGCTTCGCACGGGTATTATTGGAGTTTTAGTAAGGATCCTTAATTTTTTGAAAATATAATATTGTCTATGTCACCCGGTGATTTTGTAGCTTCCCAACAGAGGATTTTTTTTCAAATCGGTTCAGTAGTTTCGGAGCCTATTCAATGCAAACAAACAAACAATCAAATCTCTCCTCCTTATAATATTAGCATAGACTATAAATTACGTGCGATGCGATGCCATCGCTCAAAAACGGTGAAGGAAAACATATTGAGGAAACCGGTATGTCGAAGACCCTGAAAAAAGTTCATAGATAAAATTACATATATGACATTCAACAACATGCATGGGCCATTATGGTGGACTAGGGTCCTTTCTTTCTTTCTCTCTCTCTCTCTCTCTCTCTCTCTCTCTCTCTCTCTCTCTGAGATAAAACCTGTAACTCAGCAGTGAGAGAATGAAAGGCTGATACTGACCTGACTGTAAATAAATGCAAGTATAAGTAACCAATTCATATTTTGACGTACAGCCTATGAGACCTTGGTCACGTAGTCAACTGTCAGGTGAAAAATATAGGTGTTATTTCATCATTGTTCATATTATACGATACCGCCTGATCTAACGGTCATCGGCCCATTTTTTTAGCTGCGATAGCTGCAAAAAAATCATTTTACTCTAATATTCCATAGTATATCGGCTGCCAGCTACAATCGTACATTTAAAAACTTAGCAAAATTTAATGTTTTCTTTAAACTTTTTACAATCTACTGCAGCAGTCTGAGCTAAAAAAAACTCGGGCCGAGTTTATTATAAATGGCCGTCCTTTTCACTCCTACTGTGCTGTGCCCGACAGGGTCCATATGAAACTCTGTACTTTGTTAATTTTAATGTTTTTGCCACCTTGTACTTTATGGAAGCAATAAAGAATCTAATCTAACCAAAATTTCGTTCCCATATTCATTTATATAATATGTGAGAGAAGGATCGCATTAATTTTAGCTGACAAATTTAGTTTACTTTAGACTACACCAGAATCGATGTCATCGTGTTATAAAAGTTAAGTATTAAATTCCCAAAAAAAAACACAAGGCAAGAAAGTAATATTATGTACATAGAGAACAATTAATTAATACCTAAAACTACCCTTTTCCAACTAGAATGTTTCTATACAAACTTTAAAAAAGTTTGTATCCATAATTAGGGTCGGTTTTGCGAAAAGAGTTGTTGTAATATAATGTCACAAAATCATAGCAATTCGTAGATATGTATTAATACAGTAAATATAATTAATATAAAAAGGTCGAATTGATCAATCAATATTACCTAAGAATAAAAACCTAAACGCATATAATTTAGGTGTCAAATATTAAAGATCTGAATAGCTTTATGTTTTGGTATTTGGTCTCTATCGTTGAGGTTTCTTTGGTTAGTGGTTATAATTACATTATAGGAGTAGGTATGTATATGCTCAACCTCGTTTCAAATCTACAAACCGCGATAAATAATTGTTTTTCCTTTTAGTTTGCTTTAGTACTCTAAATCAAATCAATCGTCGTCATAACCGCAGACTTGTTTACTTTCAAAAACATTAGTAATGCTTTGAATGAATGAAAACTTCGGATATTCCCAATACGATGTTGTTTTGTGCCTATTACTCCAGCACATATTGAAATTTACCTACAAATTCATTCATAGTTGGATTTAGAGCTACCTGTATCGATGACGTCGTCGATGTTTATTACATTAGAAAGACAATACTAAGCTTTATTTTAATAATAATAATGATTAGTCAATGAATATCAGCTTATCTGTGGCACCGATTTGTGACCTTATACTCTGTGTCTTTAAGCTATTTTAAAAACGTAATTTGGTCACAAATAAACTTTTCTTTCTTTCTTTCTTTCTTTCTTATCTTGTTCCATTACTGGGCCACATGCTTTCTCAGAGAGAGAGGACGTACCCTAATAAATAAGCAATGGTATTATCACTGATAAATACCATTAACTAATATAGTCATTTTATTATATTTAATACTTTTCAATAGCAAAACATATTGAAGTGTTGTTCTACAGACTAATATTGTTAAGGATCTGATAAACAAGACCTATCAGTTGCGCAAGAGCACAACCGGATTCGTTCGGCCGTGCTGCTGGGAGGGGCGGCGGTGGTAACCTTTGCAAGGCGAAAACGTCAAATCCGGCTGACTTGACCCACTTTTGGCTTGTGAAATTTCTCCAGCGCCTGTCTGCTTCCAAGAACACGCGTCGATTTGGGGAATCCCACTCCGCACGCCTATTGCGTTTACCTGTATCATGCGATTTGCGTATAAACAACGCGATCAATAATATAGGTGAGAACTGAGAAGTAGGTATTGTATTTTAATCGCCTACAATAAAAAGGGTTAATTTTTGCTTGTTGCGGAATTTCATTCGCGTTTTTGCCTAAGAGTTAATTAACGTAATTATTTTTAAATGGTTCGCATTCATTTTCACTTAACCTCAGGTGAGCTTTGATCAAACGCTTAGCCAAACACTATATCACTGACTGACTTGACCTACGAAGCTGAAATTTGGCAGGTTCTTTTGCGAGTGTAGAGAGCTAAGAAAATATTTTGCTTAAGGGCTGAATTAAGTTTATATGAAAGTACGCGTATAAAGGACACGGAATAGCTTGTTATTCATGTTATAATATAACACGTTGATCTAAAACAGGACAATAGGCAGATGTGATCTATTGAAGTTAAACTGATTTTAAGTAATGATTAACCTTGTTAACTGGTGCAGATGGGTTTTATTGACCGACACCTATTAAGCGGTCGCAGTCAATACGGGCCGGATGTAGACAATTTGCTTTAATTGGAATAAACATTGTAGTCTACTCCTCACACCAACACAATAAGGAAAACTCGTATAGGGAACACCGCTACCGAGGTTTCTACCTTCTTGAATTTTTAAGGCAAATTTTTATAATTTAATATTCAGCCAGTTGTGTCTGTATCGTTCTCAGATTAGACGAACAAGGAAGATATGCTTAAGTACAATTATCTATCTATTGTGTTCAAATATGACGCGTGTTTCATCCACTTTTTTCACTATACCGCTAAATCTACTGTACGTACGGCACACTTACTAATTTTTCACTAAGGAACTTGCAGTGACAACAATTACCTAACCCACATGCAAAAAAGAGCGGCAAAGTTGTCTGCAAGGTGAGATTGACTAAAGGTATCAAGCCTGATTTAGGCCAGATGCGTTCGCACCCGCATATATCTCCCTTGTTTGTCTGATCTGAGGTATCATTATTATCATTATCTTCCGTTTAGTATCTTCAAATTAAACCGATTAGGTAATCCTCTGGTCTCACATACACCGCGGTTCCGAGAATCTTGTATGACTCATCCACGCTCACATCGGAAGTTATGCTTTAATAACAAATGGCAATTTCGAGTGTTTCTTTACATCACTGGTAGTGGTACCATTTACCGCCTTGTGCCTTTGGTACGTTTGATTACATTTTTATATCTGTAACGTCTTCGATAACCTTTGTTATTGTATTTAATCGTTTGTGTGAATTAACTAGAGTTACTAGTTTACCACGCAATTCTCTCTCATCAATTTGGCAGGTATCCAAATTGACAATTATATTACCAGGAACACCAAGTTTCAGATACTTATGTCTATTATAGAAATATTTTACTAGAACAGGATCCACTAAGTGTTATGAGTTTAAAAGACTGATGCAATTTACCAATGTAGGTAAAAAAATCGCGGATTGCACACCTGCGGTTGGGGTGACGTCATCTATGAAGAACGCCTCGCAAAGCAGTGGAACATATTGTATAGCCTTTATATTTACTGGGAACTTTGCTCGTATTCCAATAATTGTAGTGATAACTTTATACATTCATCGTTTACAATACACTCGAATCACTTATGAATTGTACGGTCACGGTCATGCCAATTCCAATAAGAGATCTCAATTAAGTCCACAGACCACAGCACAAAGAAAATGTAGAGTAAGTTACTAACTATAAATCACCAAGTGTTTATCAGGACAGGACCGTCTGGTCACTGCTTTCGCTAGTAAACATACCTCTTTGAACCTCCATAAACATAGTCAAGCTTATACTCAGTTGCACAAGTAGCAACAACAAAGGGCCAACGTGGCTTCTTTATTGCTATGAAGATAACACCGAGTGGCCATGTCCATTTTGGACCATTACATAAAGTGTTGCCTTTGTCTCCTAGCCTTTATGTTTATTACTTCAAAAGCTTCTGACTGAACTCCGAGACAAATGAGACGAGATAATGACCAAGCAATATTGTTTAAAGGTAAGGTCTCAATCACTCAATCCCAGAACTATGCTGTATGTAGAATAACAATTTATTGTAGCGATTATAACAATTTTGGTCTTAAATATTTGAATTCCGTGACTTGCAATGTACTGTCAGTACTCAGTAATAACCATGAAATTTGAAGTCAAGGCGATTGTGCATTAAATGTTGATTTTATCATGATTAAATCTGCATGTTGGCCACTGCTTTTTATTACCTAACGTTAATATCACTACCCTTTATTTATAGCTAATTTGAATTGTTTATATTGTTTAATACATGAAGGCTTTAATTGCCATGTTCTATGAAGATATTATGTTATTATGAATACTTTAAATGTTTTTATTTTCAATCTCGTAATTTCTAATTTAGTCACGACCTACTTTAGTTTCTTTTTTACGATTTCAATTCCAGATCTTTGTCTATAGACCGAGAAGTCCTCTATCATTGTGGCCTTCACATTACTTTGTCAAGCTTTGTTAACTGTCAGCGAGAGTACTGTACCGCTGCGCGTGCGCTTGTCGCCGGTCGCCATATACCACCTCCCACGTCGTCGACATGCCCATCAAAACTGTCAAAAATAACAAAAAGCCGTGTAAATGTAGATTTTACCACTGTTTTATCACTTTCACTATGCTAATATGAACGGGTTTTGATTTTTTTAAACACTAAATGCCATAAATGATTAGATTAAGGATTTATAAAGACTACTAAAATATTTCATAGAGCTTCCGAAGAATGACTCATTTTATTGCATTGCTGAACAGATATTTTATTCTATGGCATCATTAATTAGTCTATTTTGAAATATTTAAACCTGTTTTTTTTAAACACTATATAATTATGTGTGTTATAGTGCACTGTTATAATGTTTTTTATACGTACACATAATTATGATAATGGTTATACGAAAGAATATTCTACATCTTTTCCTGTAACATGGTATTTAATGTTTTCATAATTTGAAGAAATCTCTTCTACGAAAATTGGACATCAAGATCTCGTAAATTGTTGTAATTACTCGAGAATACGAGTAGGTACATTTCCACTACGGCTTTCGGCATGCACTATAAGCTAATAGTGCAAGCCATAGCCATCCAGAAATGCTTTTGTTTCGAAGCTTGGTAGTTAGGTGACGTTTGGAATGTTAAAGTTACCCCAAAATATTTATGCATATTTTTCGCGAATTTCAGAAAAGTACTATATAAACCTTAGCGGCAACTGATCATTTATGGACTCACGTATGCTTGCCTCGGGTACCCGTCTGTTCTGATTTTCATGTTCTACGTGTGGATAAAGTGCAATAAACTTTAGTATCCAATACCACATATAATATAACATACCTATTATACACACACTTAATGATTACATTTTATATGTCCTTAACTGTTATAGTTTCCTGTTCACTTGATTATATATACGAAAATAGAATCAGCTTACTTTGTTTATTTTAATTTAAAATAATATTAAATAGGCAATGTGGTTTTCCATGTCCTTAACTAAATACCTATTTCACCGTTTACTGTTTAACTACTATAGCTGCTCTATTAGGTCAACTATATACGCAAGCCACACAAGCAAAAATAAAATTCTCAGAAACACTTGAATGTGCCGCAAAATTTCTCTATGCAACCTTTTGTTTAAGGTAACTGTCGCCTTCAATTTCACAAAGCGTGATCCTTTCATCTACGTAGTGACACAATAGCATGACAATATGAAGTCATAAAATATTGAAATGGATGTTTACTCAAACATGCCGCAGTCCAAGGGAGCCAATGTTAAAAAGTGTATAGCTCGAAACGGTACAACAATTATTGTATCGTCAAGTTCTGAGTTTTTTTGCCCTTAGCCCGTTAAGATCCCGGTGAGCTGACCACGGGCATCGGATGACTCACACCATCGGCCCCAAAGACATTCCAATGGACATTCTGTTCATACCGCATATTTATCTTCATCTACTGATTAAGCTAGTTCGGTTTCCGTTAACCTCATTTACGTACAATTATTTTCCCTGTCTAAACAAAGGATTTATCTACGTATTGCAAGCTTTAATTTTCTTTGTTTCGCGATGCAATAATAATTACGTCACAATAATAATAACAGAACTGATATTTACAACAGCTGCGGAGTCCTTGTTCCGATTATGGACAAGAATCGTGCTTGCAGCTCCGTAGATTACTGACATTTTCCACATTTCCGGCTCGGTCGCCTTATTAAAAGATGTCATGCCTAAGTGTGAGCGCACGTGCGTTTATCTTTGTGCTATATATTTATTGCAGATTTATATTTTCATATATTGGTTCTACGGTGTGCTCTCGGTCATCAATGAGAACCTGAGCATTTTTGCATTAAAAAAAAATCCTTAACTTTCCATATTGTAGAAATTAATTGAAATTTATCAGATGATTCATATCTTGAGCTGCTATCATAACTTCAAAGATTTAAAGAATAATAGGGCTCAAAACGAAACGAAGTACGCTCCCGCCCACAAAGAAATTTTGTGATAGACGGGACAATAAGCACATACCAATATGGTCGCCATTATTTAATGAACCCTCGTCAGATGAAAAGGTCAAATTATTTGAAAAGATTAATCTCATAATTTATGTGGGCATAACGCGCCCCGCCAGATTTCTCGCTTGACAGACTGAGCTATATGAAATTGATTTCATGTCATATAAAAGAATGGACTCGTTTTTTCCTCGGACCCAAAACTCCTCGTGATTGTAGACGACTCTTTTGTTGTCTTATTTAAAATATTTTGATCGCTATTATTTAATAATGTCTGGGCCAAAGATGGAGTTGATATAATCGTGGCATACACGTTACTACTTATTGGATGTAACATAAATTGTTGGGGAAATATCTTAGTCGGGGAAGAATAATTTGCACGGGCACGCCAGCTTACCGAGAGTAATGTACTCGTAAATGTTTATGACGGTAACGTTTTCAACATCAATGCCATTTAAAATATTTTTCAAGTTCTTCCCGAATGCTTATGCGCATTTAGCATCGCTGATTTTATTGATGTCCAATATATCAGATTTATGACACCCTTTTAGTTCCATGCGAATACTGCTGCGTCTTAAGTGAAGTTATGCGACGAGACCGCGACAGATTTGTAAAGTAAAACATTGTTCTTTTACGACTGAACGTTTAAGAACTTGAACATTTCGTAGAATTATGGTGCCTTAGTTAAGTTTATGTAAATACTTGCTTTATTTTTTTTAACTGATGGCGATGTATACGGGATAAGCTCGTTCACATGGTCAGTAAACAGATTGAATTAATGAGTTTCGAATGACTGCTTTACTTGCCTCAAT
The DNA here is from genome assembly GCA_932305915.1 of Agriopis marginaria. Lineage (NCBI taxonomy): Eukaryota > Metazoa > Arthropoda > Insecta > Lepidoptera > Geometridae > Agriopis > Agriopis marginaria. The sequence continues at coordinate 9,767,828 of OW029934.1, read as the reverse complement.
TCTTCGAAACCAATTTTGTATTTAGCAACTCCTACGCAGTTCTTGATTCCGTTTGACTGCAGAAGGTCATATGTCGCGCTGTTTTATCCTTACATACTCTTGTCGGCGGTTTAAATGTTCAATGGCCTCTCGTGGAATGTTTGAATGTACCAGAACTTTTAGTTGACAGGAGAATTGCTATGTTTTTTATTTGCCAAACTACGCAGTTTCAACTTGAAAACACCTACTGCCATTATGCTACTTATTAGTCGAACGTTGAACTCTTTAAGTTCGGGTGATCAAACTTTGCAAGTCGCTCAACTGCAATGCAACCTTTGTGATTGATCGCGTCGGACGGAATATCTCACCTATTATAAGAGTAAGCTTGCACGCGTATATTATTCGATATTATCATGGTTTCATTGATTATCCTCAGTTTATCTCTTTCTTTCAGTCCCATAGTCGATACATCGTAACCAGGTACGTTATCATTTAGATTTATCTCATTCGATTGTTATTTGCTTTCTAAATGACCGTCCTGGTGTGGTAGTGGAATTTTCTCGAAGAAAAAAGTCGACTTCCCGGAAAATTGGTCGTTAGAGTCATATAAATAGACAAATAGGTTTGCGATGTGTGATCTGGCTCTTTATATTCTTTTAAATGGAATGTCTTACGGTCATTAAAGCTCCTCAGTTTAATAGAGTACGTACTCTAATGGTTATTAAAAATGCGGGTTCTCGTAAATAGGGACTCGCCACTTAAGTTCATATTTAGAAACATTAAACGTTTCTCTTTTATGATAGACACCATAAAAATGTTTTATTCCGTTAAATTTGTTACTCTAAAATACGTAGGCCATCGTTTTAATGTCTCGTCCTGATGACGTCGGTCTGTGTTGTTTGTTGACTCAGGGTCAACGTTCGGTGGAAGCATCATTCATGATTTTCCTCACAGTTCGACTTGACTCGAGTGATATGATTTCGACACCCTGACTATGTAGGTGGCCAGCATTCACGGCAGCTCGTGCTCGACATGCCCGCACTAATTCAATTATTCCGTTTATGTAGCGAGCCGATCGCGTTGCATATTGAGTTTCTGTCTGCCGAAGTACCACCACACCGACCCAATTAGGAGGACACTAAAAAGGTTCTACGTTTGTTCGCGCCTCATTGTTCTCATCGGTATCTGGGCTGCCGCCATAGTTTTGCAATTGCAAGTCTCAGTTTCCTCGTCTTTTTAAGGAGTCGAAAGTTGTTGATTTTGTGCATCGAGCGAGGTTCGGTTTGGTTGTGTAACAGTGCGTAGGTGCGGTGCATTATGCGCGGGGGCCCGTCTGGTGGCCGGCAGTGCAGCGGCGGCGGTTCTGTCTGGAGCCGAGGGGCGGCCGGTGGTACGCGCGATGCACCGCTGCGGCGCCGGCGAGTGGGGCGTAGGCGTCGCCGGGGGGCGTCGCGCCAGGCTTATCAGGCGGTGGCGGGGCTGGCGCGCGAGCCTCACTCAACGTTCTGCCGCTGGCCGCGCGCATCGTGTCGCGAGCTGACACCGGTTTTAGATAACAAAACCTTTGTCCAGTCGTAGCAATAATATTTACACATTGCGCCGCGTAGTTTCTGAGGGGTTTTCCGACGCCGACCGCCATCTGTCAGCCGATTGTTTTCGTTGCGCGCACGCGTGTTTCGCGCCTGTTTAGTCAAGTTTCGACAAGTTTTCCAAGATTTTATTGTAGTTTCCGGTCGGATGGTTCAGTGTGTGAGATAAAGATACCCATATATTTGGATTGCAGTTTGAGGAAGTCGTCGAGTAAGTGTTACATTAAAATAACATTATTTATTGTCTTTGTTGATTTGAGGGAATTCCCAATGACTGTTGCAACCATTATCCTCCTTATCATGAGCGTTATGTTATGATTGGTAGTTGATTTCATCTCATTGCATCATTACAATAGTAACTTTCGATTATTGTATCGTCGATGAGCGTCTGGAGCGGTACGGCGTGGTCTGAATAGCAATTGGTAGGTGAGGTGAGGATCGTTGCTATCAGTGGAAGATCAGAGTCCGAGATCGGGGCCTCGAGGCTCGCCGGTGGTGGAGCGCGTGGTGTGCCGCCGCGACGCCGCGCGTGTCATCGCTCGCGGTCAGTTGAACGAACCCCGCCGCCCGACGTCAACCTTGCCATAATCGCGATTATTTGCATCGCCATTGTACCCACTGTGGGCCGTAATCGCTCCTCTAATTACCACGACGAATTTCGTACAATCCCTGTTCTTTTAAATTAGAATTGTAGTCATCTCCTCTAAAACCATATCTACCAGCTAAATGATCTTGGAACATTTGCAAAACACTTCATGTAAACACAGTTATAACATAACCGTGGTCGCGATAAGAGTGGAATTTTTATTTATGTTGTTACAATTATCAACAACTTTGTGGATTAATTGATTTATGTTCGACATTATATTTACATTAACTTTTGTGTCTACATTTAACAAAGTACTTACCGGTACATTCCCATATCTTATATCAACTTCTATGGAATTTATTTGCTTTAGTAAAGTTAGTTTTTGTATCGTTATTTGGTATCGTTTATCTTCCATATCGTATGTGATTAGATAAAAACTAATGGGTCGATAGTATCGACGTCTACGGGACTAACAATACCTACCAACAATAACAAACACCACCTTTGTTTACTTTAGTGATAATAGAATATCGAAATTTTAGTATATTTTACTACTATGTAGATTACGGGCAGTTTCCTTAACGGTATCTGTTTATTAAAGGTGATTGCAGTATTTTATTTATGTTACACGGGAATTACTCACGTAAGATTAAGCCGGTTACAGTACGGTGATTGCAGTACTTTAATAATTACTAGGTTTCTCATCTGAAGGACTATCGCATGGGCTTTAATATATTTTAAGATGTTCTTATTCGCTATCATAATATTCAAAAGTATAGTTTAAAGTATATACCATTTCTCGTATTCAAACAACGACGTCAGCTGCACTCTTATGAATCTAGAGTTCCATATTTTAATCTCTTGAACGTATGAGGAATACAGGCAAAATCTCATAAAAAATATTAAATTTCTTGACCCTCGTCCCTCCAGCCGTCTCGAAAAAAGCCAAACGTTTAAACTTCCCTACGCTCGTCCAAATTATGGTCAGCACTCGTCTTTGTAACGCTTCTTTTCTGCATACAATAACATTTGTAATGAGATTGACATTTTCAACTCCTCTGCCTCTTCTTATAAAAGACTCTTACTCTCTACTCTAATTTAAGTTCATTTGGTATTAAATATTTTTGTTAATTATGCTGTGTTTACATTATGCACGTGTCTTCAATATAAACCTATTTATTATGTAAGTCTTTATGTGTATGTCCAGTTTGGTGAACATTAAAAAATAAGTATTTTAGTAGCTAATCGTTATTAACATTATAAGTTGTTTTTAACTGCTTAATCACATAGTTAACAAACCGACTAATATTATTGCTTGACTATCAGCTCTACGTTCTCTTTTTACTGAACACTAGTATAATATTCTGATTTATTAAAGTACAATGCATCCTGTTGCGCTATTCAAATTGCCTGCTAGCTAGAGGCATTATTCCCTCTACAAGTTTAATAAAAATGGTTAAAAAAACTTTTATAATGCGGGCTTATTATTCCTTGTGCGTCGTTAACATGTGCCTTGTCTCCCGATGTGATGTGTATAAACGTTATATCTGGTACATCTCTGCAAATTCATGTTGGTAACATTTTACAACCAACTAGGTACTTTGTATGGTAAAGAAGTTATCTTGAGGTCTTGCATTTCTTGTTTTTAGTATTAGTTACATTACAAGTAAAGTTTAACAAAAGAGTTTCTCATAGTTTTGAGGTATAAGTATATACCCTAGAATCTAGATGATATCGTCATCTATCATCTCTAAAACTTTTATATGCATATGTATGAAAACTAGGTTGTTGTTTTTTTCTGTGAATGCTCCCAGAATTCTTTTAAATTCAAAAACTTTTTGTGATTATGTCGTTACGCGTGAAGAAACAATTATGATTTATTTATGTTTGATGCCTAAAGATGTTGTGTACGAATACAAGCTGGAGAAATCCTTGGACCAGTGCCAAATTGCTACAAGACCTTACACTTACGTTGTCGTATTGTATTCATAGTAAATACCTATCCGATTCATGATATTAAACCACAGAACACACCATGATGAATTGATGACTGATGGGTGAAATCACAGACGACAATGATGAATGAAATAAAAAAAAACACCACATTTATTACAATAATTCATTAGCTAGAAATGCGACCCAGTATTTGCCAATGAACTATGACAGGTAAATAACCAGAGTATCAGTAATTTCCCACTAAAGTACCTACTAAGTTCTCCAGAAGAGCGCTTGTGAAATATGTATTTGCGATAGCTACAAGTGTTTGTACTTCGTGGAATTGCGATAAGTCCAGTGCTGAAGGGACAGACAGTGAGGATGCCGCTATCTATAGATAAGAGGATGCTACATTCCTGATTGCACTTCGAACGGATTATAGCAGAAATATTCGTGCCACCAAAGCAGTATTTGGCGAAATACCCACAGAAGCAACTAATGTAGATAATTTTGTAGATACACAAATATAAATGGTCAACAAAGCAAAACTACGTAATGTTTATCTAAAACAAAGAAACCAAGAGCAATTAGATAAACGTAAACTGCTTAGCAAGTCGTGGATACACCGAAATGAAATTTATACGACAAAATTTGGAACAATGTCAATTTATTCCGTGAAACCCCACCGATTTGGAATTAATCCAAAACAATAAGAAGAAACATTTAAGAGATGTTTTTAATCGTTTCTTTAGTAAGAAACTGTTCGTAATATCGAGAAACATATTCGTAAACAAATTATGTGATATTTTCAATAAAATGAGTATATACAGTTACACAGACTATAATTATAGTTCCAGTAATGTTATCAATCCAAAAACAAAGTCCAAGATAATGGAAATCATACTACAATTATAAATGCGAAATATAATTCTACGTATTATATATAAATTGACGTGATTCTTTTGCATATAGAAAGTTGACAAAATATACTACTTCTTATCTCAAAAAAAAAAACTGTTTCACCTGGGTGAAACCACGGGGCGCAGTTAAAACATACCTAAAAGTATAGATACATATGCCAAAATTGAGGTAAAAGTAAACGAATGATTTACTCGTATAGATTATTGCAGTTGCCATACAATTCGTATGGTTGGGTTTTCCTTATAACATATAATATGACGTTTTATCTTATGGGCGTATTATCTGTTCCGTGGTGCTAGGCGGTGCCAGGGACAAGCCAGCCGGTCTTTCCGCACCCAGCTGATAAACCGAAATGCTTTCCACTGCGCGCGCGCATGCGAGGTCGTTTGTTTCGACATATCGGCGGAAAACCCTGATTTTAAAAGCTATCTTATACTGTTTATCATATATTGTATAATGATGGTATATTTATTTACAATATTTATTAGTTATTCATACATACACATACACAGAGATGTTCATTAGTAATGTTAAAATTATGTAAAAAAAAAAACACTAATATGTAGTTATTTTCGGGGTATACTAAATGAAAAGCAGACTTTAAAAAAGGAGATTCTAAATTCCACTGTTTTTTATATGTTCGTCGGGTGTGAATAGATTTTAATGTTTTTATTATCATCTATATTTCGAGGGTTGGTACCGTTTCAGTTTGAAGAAAATATTCCAATGGAAATGGTGAAAGATTAGGGATAAATCCCATTTACTGAAATCCCCGTTTTTAATAATTGTTTGTAAATAAAAAATAAAAAAAATATTTAAATTATACTTAGTAAAAGTCAATAAACGTCATGAAAATTAGAAAGATCCTACGAATGGAAAATAATCGGTGAAACGGGGTTACAACTGTCAACTACTTCATTTCATTTTGAGTAGCCATTTTTTTCCTTTATCGCTTGTAAATTCCCCTAACGGCCGGTTAATATTCATTGTTATTGGTTATTCATTCCCGCCGCAATTGTCTTTTGTTAAAACATTGCAGGCTATAAAGCATTTGTTGGCCTGCTAAGGAAGGCCGTACCGTAGTACCTCAAAAGAAATTAGCATAAGTGCCGCCAAACAAGCCAACAGGCGTCGAGACAATGGCTTTGTCTGTCTATCTGTCTGCCTCGTCGTCGCCCGCTGGAGCTGTTTATAATACAATTTTACAAGAATAATTTTAATAGGCACCGCTAAAGAACATTAGTTTCAACATTAAGATTCCGAAAACGCAGACTATGTTATTTAACTCTGAACTCGTAGTCTGAAGTGCTGTTTACTTCACTCGCGACTAGAGATGCCACGAATAATCGGCCCCTTTTTTAAATAGTCGGGATGATGTTCGGCATTCGGCCGAATAGTACGCAACATTCGGCCAAATGCCGAACACAATCATGAAAAACAAAACGCACATCTAATACTTCAAATCTCTCAGTAATAAGCTGGATGAATGAAAATAAAATTTTCAGCATTTTGGACTGAAATCGATTACGATTTCTATACAATATTATAAAGAGGAAAGATTTGTATGTAAGTATGTTTGTAACGAATTGGTTCAAAAAGTACTGGACCGATTTTAAAAATTCTTTCACCATTTGAATGCTACATTATCACTGATTAATATAGGTTATTTTAATAGGCTATATAACTACCCGTGCGGAGCCGGGGCGGACCGCTAGTCTCTCATAAACTATACCTGCTTCTGAAAATTGCCTCGCACTAAATTCGCCACTGCCGGAAGACGATAGATAAATCTTAGCAAATGACACAGGTCTTCCCCTTGTTACTCACGAATTGTACACATATTTTGCCGAACATTCGGCCGAGAGCGTCGCCGAATATTCGATATGCGGCAGTCACTATTCGTGGCATCACTACTCTCGACGGTTTTCCCTCACGTCGTTTATTACCGACAGACCAGTTGCTGCGAAAGTTAATGGCTTTACATAGTTTATTATACTTTAATGCCTCGGCTAACCTTTTCAACTTATGTATTTATATTAATTTTTCACGTTATTATCGTGTCCCACATCTTTTATACCCTTTGGATTATTATCTGTGTTTGTGTGCGCACATGTCAGTGTGTTATGTTGTGATAAGTTTTTTCAGTTATAAATGTTAGGGTTCGTGTCGATGGTCTCCGAAATTACCCGAAGTATCACGATCTTAGTATAAGACAAGACAAACAAGGGAGATATGCCTTAGCACTATTATCGTTCTAGTTCAATTGTATCCGTATTTCAGTTATTTTAAACACGGCACACTTTCTTATTTTTCACGCACACTAAGTAACTTGCAGCGACACAAATGAACTAATAGTCCATACACAAAAAAGGGCGGCAAGATCGTTTCCAGGGTGAGTTTGGCATCAAGCCTGATGCGATCGCACCCGTCACGCCACCTTAACATATCTCCCTTGTTTGTCTGATCTGAGATCACGATCGTGGCTCCTACATCGCCAATGTGGGCGACGCAATTAAAAAATTGAATAAAACAAGTAACACGTGCGTAGGCGTCGCCCTCGGCCGTTGATATCTTCGAGGATCCACTAAGAAGCGAATCGTTGTTTTAATTACTAAATACGGACGCGAACAAAGAAGACCAACACGAAAATAAACGTTATGCGTTATTATCAATACTTAATAAAGAACCCAAACAATGGACGTGTTAATCAAATAACCTACTGCTCTTTGCATCGTTTTGATTTAATTATGACACAAATTCCAGTTAATTTATCCGAGACTAGCGGTCCGCCCCAGCTTCGCACGGGCATAGATTATAGCCTATGTCACCCGGGGATAGTGTAGCTTCCCGTCAGTGAAAGAATTTTTCAAATCGGTTCAGTAGTTTCGGTGCCTATTCAATGCAAACAATCAAATCTTTCCTCTTTATAATATTAGTATAGATAACATTAATAAGACGTATTTTTACCATATGAGGAATAGTAATAAACGTAGCTACTAGCTATAGAAGGGCATTTCGCATTGCGATTTGACCTATTAGCATTATACCCTTTGTTTCTAATGCAGCTGCGGTCTTATCGGATTTCGAATAAAAATAACTATTGAAAACATTCTCGGCACTGATAACCCTTCCAAACACCCTGAAACTGTGATGTATGCGGCAGTTTGCGGTACCATTGGTTCCACTTCTCCGCTAAATATTATAAACATGTTTTTGTCATTTGGTTCTAGGAAAAATTACTACCGAGGCTGAAAAGTAATGATAATTATAAAGCGACATTTAGCTTTATTTACGTGCACTGTATATAATATTTGCAGTATTATTCAATGGCTGACCTCCATCACAAAAGAGATAACAGTAGGTACTCTACGTAAGATTATATGTGGTATATAAACCTACTAGCTGCGCCCCGCGGTTTCACCCGCGTAGTGATGAAAAATGGTGATGATGATGATGAAAAGTAGCCTATGTCGCTCTCTGGCTCTTGAACTATACCCATGCAAAAAATTAGGTCGATCCGTTGTTTCGTTGCAGTGTGAAAAAGAAACAAACATCCATACATCTATACATACAAACTTTCGCGCTTATAATATTAGTAGGATTACCTACCAGACTACGTCAATAGCTCGTATCTTCGAGACTAGAAAACTTAAGCAGCTTATTACATAAAGACAACACAAAAGTATACTCCAATTACAAAATAAGGTAAATCGTATAATTTTTTGCGTTATTTTTCGGCGAAGTCTGCGGTTTGGCAGGCGGCGCCGCGCGGAATGCGCGCCATTTCCGGACGATATCCGTTCCGCGCCTCGGCGCCATTCCTACAGCTTTCTGCAGATAGCATTATTAAACGCTCTTCATGGACATCACATGTCCAATCAGTGCTTCAACCTCAAACACACCAATTATTCGATTATACTTATCTAGCGACCGACAGTGCAGCTAGAGATTTCCGCAATTTTACTAGTTTTTCTTGTTTCCCTCGATTGCTTCCTTATTCTTGACCTTGGGGCGCGTTTTCTCGTGAATAGCTTTGCCTACATTACCGCAGCATGAGCATTTAGATTAGCTCTAGTATCTACCGCTACGGATTCAAAGTAATATACAGTAGCGAAATTTTCTCCAATGTCGCGCTGATTCACGCCGCGAATGAATCACTCGACGTAATCGAGTTTTTGAATTGTGCCTACGACGAATGTAAATACGCGATCGTAGTGACCTGCGATAGAGAGCGAGTGACGGTGACTCACGCGGGTTTTCCGAGAAATACAGAATGGAGCGGTTTTCGTGAAAACGAAGGTCGGCTCCCGTCGAGCAGTCAACTTAATGACCACCTTTTGTGCCAGCCAGCAATTTTCTCGAACAATAAATAGTAAATGAAAAAAAATCCTGGAAAAGGTCATCGATAAGGAACCCCGTCTACGTCGTAATTTACGGTAACCCTTTGTCCATTGGCTCCCCGCCCCGAGGTAAGCAAGGGGTGCGAAATGGAAAGCGACAGTGCATCGATCCTTTGCTGAAGCGAAAATTTGAAATTCTAAATTTGTCTGACGACATCCATCGCTGGGTTTGCATAATTTCACTTTCCTTTAGCTGAGTTTGTGCAGCGATGGTTTCAGCGAGTGCGTTAGTCTCGTGCAGTAAAGGTGTAGTGAAGTGAAGGGAGGTTGGCGCGGTGCCAGGGCGTCGATTTATTTTATTATTCGCCCAGTGGCGGTCAATGTCGCGACAGTCCGCCGGCGGCGCCGTACATTGCTCGCATGTGTTACTCTCAACATTACATTTAAACTGGGATTATGTCTTTTTATGAATGGCTTAGGATTATACAGAAACCCAATTACCATTTATTGTTTCTTAGAAATCCAACTTTACACTTGTCTACTCGTATAGCGTGATTAACCTTTACAAATGAGTTTTGGGATAAAAAGTGACTGATATAAAAATGAATAGCTGAAGATTTATTAGTCCTATTGAGTGTAACAAATTCTCGTCATTAGCCTCGTTCTTGGAGAGTTAACTGTTCCGTCCATTTGGGTTCCAAGTGTCCGAAGCACATTGATGATATGCAGCACAAACAGACCTCTTTATATTATTTAGAATCAGTTCAAGGAATTTTGAAGACGTCGAGGCGAGCATCGCTGCCAGTGCGAGCAATTAGCATTCCGTTAATGAGCTCCCAGACAACCGTCCAGTTATGATGTACGATCGTCTTCTGCCACAGCTTTTAATGCCTGTGACCACTTTAAATCGATAGGGTAATGTCTGGGAGTGCTTTATGGTATGGCCGAGGTTCTACGCGCTGCTAATAGGTTCCATATTTCCATGGAACTGAGGTCAGTTTTCGTGGAGATTCTCGGTACGTTTTATGTCGACAATGGAGGAATTTTACACTGCTTCTGACTGCATTTTCCTGCTTACTACTATGTACTTCTTTCGCTACATTGTGTTGCTTTTTACGACTTCAGAATTTGTTGTTTGCTATTTTTGTTTTATTCATATAAAATATCTTTTACCGCTGTAGATTTAAATTTTATGATGAAACCGCTAATTTTGAAGAGCTTTTCCTGCATTCTGTCTACACGTTAGAGAATACAGAGCATAGTTGTCAGCACAAATGACAGGACAGTAGGCGAGTCTCACCTGCCGAGTCACGCGTGGACCACGTGCATGCGCGCGCGCACTACGCGACATGATTTTGCGAAACACCAGCGAATTTTCTCGAAATGCATGTATCATCTACATTCTACATAATTTAAGAATGAATCGTACATTTTCATTTATTTATTCGTCCTACTGATTGAGCAAATTGTGTTCGCAATGTAAATAAAAACAAACACGATCATAATGTAACACCCGGATTAGAACAGGTTATGTTATCCATATCATGCACAATCAAAATGATACCTACTGCAAAAACATTCAGTCATAACAATGATGTCTGAGTAGAGGTGAATAACACCAAAAATACGTCAGTATTTATATACCTTTTTCTTCTCATTCTGAGTGAAGGCCTGTGTCCCAGCAGTGGGAACGTGATATACCTACTTTTAAGTTTATTACAGACTAGCGGTCCGCCCCGGCTCCGTAAGGGTATAGTTATATAGGCTATTTAAAGCATTTTATGTAGCATTCAAATGGTGAAAGCATTTTTAAAATCGCTCCGGTACTTTTTGAGCCAATTCGTTACAAACATACTTACATACAAATCGTTCCTCTTTATAATATTATGTATATAGTATAGTATAGAAGTATAGATCTAGATGTAACCAAATTTGTAAGACGAAAAAGTTCCTTATTACCCGAAATATTTCCTATGGAATATGTTCCCAATCAATCGCCAAGGTGTTTATTCGTCCGGCAATTCTGAAACTTCCAGTTCATTCAAATAATTCTGCGTAAATAAAGCTGCAAACAGAGCACAGATGAATAGTATCGGGCAACGCTTCCCGAAACCCACCGTCCAGTCTGATACGAAGCTAAATAAAGACATGACGATTAGCTTCGGGAAAACGGGACCCTTGTCTTTCATTTAGAATTATCGTGTAAACAAAACTTCGCGTAACTGCCATTGGCATTTTAAACATAATATAATACGGCGTGTAAGTACCTATCTAGAGCTAGATATATCGAAGTACTTCTGTGTTTTCGTTCACAAGCTATCATGTTAAACAGTGGACGAGGAAAACAACACACGTTTCCATATATGTAACTAATGTTGTTGAATTCCTCGTGCGCAATCCAATATTTTATCGTAAAATTATATTTTATTGCCAAGTTGCTATATTTAGTTATAGTGAAATGCTTTCACAATATGATATCTTATTGTGCAATATCTGCCAAAGATTTATCTTCTCGCGGTGTTCATGAATATTGAGGTCGACACTCGTTCTTTTTGAGAAGTGTAATGGAAATTTCAAGGTGTGAGTTCGTTACGTACAGTATTGTTCAGCAAACAGTTCAATAGATAAGTTGGCGTGTGGATATTGGTTCGCGGTTAGATTATATTGTGTAGGCGAGCACACGTGCGGATAACGGTCCGCGTTATCGCCGCGGCCGATGTACCGCGGAGCGCCCGCTCGACCCACCACCACTGAAATCAAATTTATATTTCGCACAAGGTGAACGTACCGTTATAAAGAAACAAACACTGCCGTTGGAAATTCGGAGAAAGTATTACCCAAGGACACTACATTGTAAACAAAGTGCACAGTTATTTTCCACATAAGGATTTCTTTTTCGGCTGCCTCGAATATTCTCATAGCCGCAGTCGAGTCACGGTTAATCGTGTTATCGTAAAAAACATAGTTAACAAAGAGTAAAGCCATTATTACGGAGTGATCGTCGAGTGTGTCGGATACGTCACAACTAGATATAGTGGTGATCTCATAACACGCGGCGATAACAGTGGTAGTACGGCTGGTACGGCGCACCGCACCGTGCCGCCAAGGGCTTCTGCTTACAGGTCGCAAATTCTCAGAACATTTCAAACCGTACCATTCTGTATTAGGGATGACGCGTCGGCCCTTTAATAATACATTACCTAATTGAATCAATATTTGGGAAGTCCAGTTCATATGAAACACGATCAATGTTAGAAAGCAGTCGGTGGTAAAATTTGCTTAGAATAGCATACGACTGGTCCGTCCTAATAAATAAGCGTTAACAAGTAAAAATGCGAGATAAGTACATAGAAGCCAGTTAATTGTTAGGTAAAGCACCGTGACCAATTAACGTATGTTGGCTGCGAGCAGAATGTGGCTTATTTGAGACGAATTTCATTTAAGCAATTGTGGTAATTGAGCTTCCGGAGCAGCCGCCTTGTCCCCTTTGTGGTGCAGTGCGCGGGCAAATTGCATTGATCTCGTGGCCTCGTGGAATACTTTCTTTCCGTGGATCAGTTATGGAATCATGTTTTAAATGTTTATCGGGACTTATCACGTATTATTTAATATAGGTAAAAAATATGTACCTTTCGCTCGACGTTTCGACCATGTTACAATGGCCGTGGTCACGAGCTGCTGTGGTCTATCGCGAAAGTTTAAAAATTACTAGTTATGGAATCGTTATCAAGACATCCCTAATGAATAGTTTCTCTTCATCCTTGTTCCTTTGAACTTTGATAAATTTATTGCAGTTTTTGGCTAAAGTGGCTTTTAAATATTAAAATGATTTGGCCTACAGTTTCACAAATTTCCAGCTTATAAATGCTATATAAAATAGAATAACTTTTAACACCGTTCAACGATCAACCTGTTCTATCTCTATTTGGCGATAATTCGGCTTCCTGCATATGATGTCGTATGTCATAGTTCCATAGCCAAATAAGGCTGTACGGGCACGCGACCGACGGCCCGCGCCCACGGCCCGCCGACGTCCTTGTCGCAAGGTCCAGCCTCCCGCCCACAAGCTTCCACCGAGATTTCGCGGATGCCTTGTAAACTTACCTTTATCATGGTCATTTTGAGAAAATTTAATATTTATATTCTGAATTCGAAAACCTTGGGACATTACAGCCTACAAAGGGAAGTGAGACTTTGTGGAAGTATAAACTTTAAAATTTAAAAGCAACTTAAGGCCTGGTATGGAAAAGGAGAAATGGCGCCACACTTTTGAAAATGTTAAAAATTATAGAACTTTCACGGAGAGGAGAGCGGGCAGTTGTCTCTTTGTTTAGGGTTTAAACTTGAGTTACCTTAGATAACGAACCGCCGCCGCGTGCGATGCGAAATGATGCGAAATATTTCCGGAGTTAGAGGAGTATTCTATTAATAAATGATTCGACGTCGCTCGTGGGCGAAGATTTCGGGCTCAGCGCGCCGGCGCGGCGCGGGCGCGGCAGTAGCGCGCGATACTCCGCGGCCGTCGCAGCCCGCGCGCGCAACGAACGAACGACCCGCACTCCCGCGCACTCGATACCCCGCGACACGTCGCGACATACGACGACAAATCCGCCCTTAGAACCCCTCGATCAGCAATCAAATCTAAAGCCTCCACCCCACGAAGTTCCCCCGTAACAGTAGTCGCTCCGATCGACCTCATTGTAGTCAATACTGAACACCTACTGCACTTTTGCGAGGGCGGATTATAACGAACAAATCGACTAACAAACTCGAACCGCACGAAGGTGTCGCGTCGCAAAAAGCGCAACACAATAGAGTAACCGTCTAATTATAAACGTGGTTGAGTGAGCACCGCCGATATGCAGAACATAGATCCTCTGGAGATCGCCAACATCCTCGCCACGGAGCTCTGGTGCCAGCAGGTATATCGACATGTAGATACTAAAACATACCTGACAATACTCGTATCACGGCACGCTAGATAGGGCTCAAAGCACGAACGCCAATTGTGATATCAGCATGTCCTTTTGGCACGAGAAATACTCGTGAAATTAGGTAATGACATTTTTATATCATACATATGATAGGTGAGGTAAATACAGATACCTATAATTACTCGTAGATATAGTTTATCTATTAATACTTAATATTATGTACAGAGAACGTAACTTAGGTTAAAACTGATCAGGGTCAAATCCAAATGAAACATCTATTATATAAACAACTAGCGACCCGCCCCGGCTTCGCACGTAAATTACACCCGTGCGAAGCCGGGGCGGGTCGCTAGTTATACATATATAAACCTTCCGTGAAGACGTATCTAACTGATGGTGAAAACCGCATCAAAATCCGTTGCGTGGTTTAGGAGGAGTTAGCGGCCATACAGACAGACAGACAGACGCGGAAAGCGACTTCAATTTATACTATGTAGAGAAGAGAAGCTTTCCGTCAAATTGATCTAGAAAAAGTCCTCATTCATTGTACTAATTTGCAAATAATCAACATTATCTAGAATGGTATCAGTTTATTGTTATTATAGACCTATATGATTTTTATATTTATTTATTGTTGTGATACAATGTTATGCAAATTGTTGACTGATAAAACTGCCTTGGAATGTGGAAGCAATGTTCACAGAAACATAACAATAAATAATTTATTGTATAATTTATACACACCAACAAGACATACGCACGTCTCGTTCGTGTGGTATATACCCGAAAAATTTGTTACGGATTAAAAGACACATTTCGATGTGCTTTTTGAAGACGGGCACTTGAATTATGTCTTCTGGTCATATACTTTTATAAAGATTCTAATATTAATTTGCACAAGTTAAGTATAAAGCCATCAGCAAACACTTCTTACATTTTCACTTACCAACGTGTTCACACTGGACGAAAGCCCAAATCCTTTCACATCATCCATCACCTTCGACTTTCTTATCCCACTTCTGGATATGTGTGTACTTCTCTCTTGTGTTCTTGTGTTACTCGTTCATACTTTAACTTTGTACGAATGTCAGCAAAGGCTAATAGACATTTGTTTTCTTTCCAGTTGGCGAACCTCGAAGGACTCCAGTCGGGAGTCCCAACACGCACCACGGCCACCATAACGCCCACGCAGCTGCGGAACTTCGAGCAGACATACATCGAGCTGACCAACTACCGGAACGAGCCCACCACTCACGCCGGCTTCGTGCCTCCTTCCGTCACGCACGCCAACACGTACGGTAAGGATCCAGCCAAGAAATAGTTAAAAACATACATGGAGACTGTCTGTGGGAACGTTGAAATGACAAAAGGTGTGGCCCATACATATCCACACAGTGCGGGTTGGCCAGAGCCAATGGCATCGACTCTGATGTTCTCTAAACTAAACTAAATTTGACAGCTCTAAATTTGTTGTCATCCTTCTCTCACATATTAAAATGAATAGAGAGGCAGATAATTTTAGTCCTGTCAGATTGGTTTAGTTTAGTGAGTGGTATGACAGAATCGACGCCATTGTCAAAATTTGTTTCGTCTTCTTAATATTTCAAAGACAAACAAATCTCAATCAGAAATACCCTGGACAAGACATAAATTTTAAGTAGCCTGAAGCCACCTGCCCTATTTGATTATAATCTATAACCCATTGCTATATATACACCCACTTTGGTTCTGCCATTCTCTTCGGTCCCTTGCCTAATGAAGATAATATACGAAAACTCGAAATCTTCGAATTTGTCGTTCTTCCTTTTTGACCACAGTCTGCCTGTAATAAGCTGTTTTGTAACCGTTCTTTAACTAGCCAACAAGGACTAACTTGTGAATGTCCACCATTCCAGGCATCCTGAATTCAGTGGGGTACTGTGAGACGGGCCCGACGACGGCGCTGCACGTGTCGCCGGGCCCGCTCTCCGCCAGCGGCGACAGCAGCAGCAGCCCCGGCCTGCCGACCCCCAAGCGCCGCAACATGGGCGGCCGGAGACCAACGAAGGCCCCCCATGACATCTCCCCAGAAGAAGAAGAACGCAGGAAGGTCCGCCGCGAAAGAAACAAGATGGCGGCCGCGAGATGTCGCAAACGTCGCCTCGATCACACCAACGAACTCCAAGATGAAACTGACAAACTGGAAGAGAAGAAACAGTGCTTGCAGGATGAAATTCGCAAACTCAACTCCGATCGCGAGCGGCTCCAGGCTATCCTCGAGGCTCATTTACACTCGTGTCGTCTAAATAAAAGGTCGATAAGTCCGCCCGATGTGAAGCCTTACCAAGAAACCTACGCGTACCCGGATATGTCTGAAGACGGCGTGAGAGTGAAGGTGGAAGTGATAGACCCGGCGGTCGACCCGGTACTAAACAATATATACACATCCGCGGCAAATGATAAAAGGTAAGGCTTTCATCCAATTACTCCGCTTAGCATTTACCTTACAAATAACTCAATCAAATCATTGTCAGCTTACCAGTTGACTGGCCAAATGCTAAAAGAATTCGCGTAATTCTCAGTACTCGATCTGATCGTTTAGGTCACTCCCAATGCTTATTTTTAGCTCCCAGATCTTAAACCTTAGTGTAAGCAAATAAATCGTTGAACCAAGTACGCTCAATCACCACGCTGGAGCTTTATCAACAAATGATTGGAATAAATAACGTGGTTGAGCGTTGTGTAAATGTTTTGTACAGAAATCTGTAGAAATCTATTCTTTAATAAGTGATACCCTATGACTTGTAGCTTGCATTAGCTTCAGTAAGATCGAAAAAGGCCATGTCAAGATATATTTTGGGCACCGCTGTGAAATTTCAGCTGTGGCGTTACTTGTATCCCTGTGGGATACGTTAATACTAAGTCGAAAGGATTTCATTGTCATACTCATCCGTTTTCAAATTCAACTCCTAAACTTTATATTATGCTGGTGATATTGTCTTGGCAAAATTTCAATATATTTTTTTTGAGTTCATACGAAAATCCCATAGAAAAAACACAATTTTTCTTTCCTTAAAAATTACTACGGATATTTCAAATGCCGACATATCGGCCGAGCCGTTCTCAAGTAATGCGCTTACCAACAACCAGCATTGAATTTTTGAGATAGCCCGTTGGTCCAGTTGGTAGTGAACCTACCTTCTGAGCTTGGGGACGTGGGTTCGATTCCCACCTAACACAAACATTCATGTGATGTACATTCTCTAAGAGGGAGGCCTTGTTCAGCAGTGGAAATTTAATGGCTGATGGTGTGGTGTGTGTGTGGTGTGATGTACATTTATTTGTGTTTGTTCTATATCTGGTTGTTAATATCTATTTAAGAATGTATTTAAAACTATATATTATGTCTGTATATCAGTCCCTGGCAGCCATATCACAAGCTTTGCTTAGTATGGGGTCAGATGACCGTGTGTGCAATAATGTCCCGAATATTATTATTTATTTTACTTTTGTAGATCTGTGGTTCCCAATTAGTGGTACGCGTACCCCTAGGGGTACGCGAAGTTGCATCAAGAGGTACGCGCGGCAATATCCTGACTAAGATAAATTCTATGAAAGACGTTACACCGTACGCAGTCCATTTTGTAGTCTGTCTGCAGTCCAACTGACTGCATACAGCGTTTCATACTTTAGTGGACCGCACAAACTGAGTCTGCACCGGACTGCATTTGGTGTGCTTGAGCCGAGCTCGAGGGGTACGCGAGTTTGAGGTCTTTCTTGAAGTGCTACGCAGGAAAAACTAATTGGGAACCACTGATGTAGATTATATCTCAATACGTAGATGTTAATCAGTATGTTTCCTTGTTCTTCAGAGTAATGTTGTCAGCGGGTAACCCGGCCGTGGTGACGTCATCCCCGCCTATCACGCTCGACACGCCGCCCGCCATCTCGCGCCCCAACCGACCCAACTCCCTGCAGGTGCCGCTAACACTCAACCCAGCTCAGGTAAACATCGCAAGTTGTTATATAGAGCACTGAGTGCCCTACCACTAAATTGCTCTTATACATACTCTTACATATTGTCTTACATAAACTCTTGTCATTGCTCTTATATACAGGGTGTACGGGGAACACTCTCGAAGCCAAAAGAAGGTAATTGTACTCATCATTATGAACAACTTTTACTATGGGTCCATAGTAACCTGAAATCGCGAAAAAAAAATCAGCAGTTCCATACATTTCCTCGAGTGTCAATGACCGTTTTCTATAGAACAGCTGATATTTTTTCGCGATTTCAGGGCTGGTCCCATAGTAAAAGTTGTTCATAATGATGAGTACAATTACCTTCTTTTGGCTTCGAGAGTGTTCCCCTTATACCCCGTATACTCTTGTCATAGCTACTAAACTGTATTCATGGGGGGGAAGAAATGGCCAACCTATTGCGTAGAATGTAAAAAAATTATGTTTCTATGGAACAAATATTTAAAACTATGGATGTCGAGTTAACCCTCAGATATGTCCAAACTAAATAAGATAATCAATAATACAAAAAATCGGCACACTGGGGTTATATACAGCTTCACGTGCTTGCAAGTGATAGTGGCCACGCGGTAGCATGTGAGCTTTACAATCTGATGGCTCCCGGATCGATCCTCGGCCCTGCATCAATGACTTATTTAGTAATCGAATTGAGAACCTTCCTCCTTTTTCGAAGTCGCTTTATAAAGTAATGCGCGATAAGTTCTGATAAACATTCAAAACAGCTGAAATAACATTGCAAAAAAACTAAATGAATATATTGTATTTTAATGTTACATTCATGTCAGTTACCAGCTACAATTTTAAGTTCAAAAACCTGGCAAAAGTGATCCAAAGTCATTCGCTTTTGACCACAGAAATAGAGAAGTAAATAGAACGGAAATGAGAAGCAAAATCTGTCGCCAGGCATTATGACAGAACCTTGATTGAACATTCTTAGTTACGCGTCGAACTCCGCATCTAATGAACTTGGACCTTACCTATTTGGGTTAGGTCTCAAAGTTCTTTGTCCGCATCACAGTTGCTAACTGATTTCGAATGACTGACGTTTCTTTTTATTTATGTTACACGGGAATTACTCACGTAAGATTAAGCCGGTTACTCCGACTATAGTTTCAACCGCATTAGACGGCCTTTTTCAAGGTGAATGCGCGCGCGCGGCTGCGTCTCGCTTTGCACTACGGGCCACCGCGCGGCGCGCACGTGATGACACCGGCTGCTTGTCGGTGTCACTGACGTTTCGTTTATATGGGTGCAACTGGCTACAACAAATTTCTTACAAAAATGCCTTGAAAGCTGTTCTAATGCGTGCTCCAACGTAGACCGCATCATCGCTTAACATTAAGCGAGACGGTGGTTAAAACGCAAGCCTATTTATAAAAAAAAAAAACTTTTCTGTGCTTTTTACCATCTATCGCCTCCAGTCAGAGCTAAAAAACAGGACCGAGTACAGTTTCTAAAACGTCGATCAACGTGCGAACTTAGGTAATTTACATCGTCAAAGCTTGCGAGGGGCTTGTACAGGGTTATGCGGAAATGCGTTATACCATTATGAACAACTTTTACTACATGACCAAACATGAAATTGCGAAAAAAATATCTGCTGTTCCATACATTTTGTAGTGTCAATTACCGTTTTCTATGGAACAGCAAAAAAAAAACGCGACTTCAGAGTTGCTCCCATAGTAAAAGTTGTTAATAATGATGGGTACTACGGCCCCTTTCGGCTTAGTACACCCTTTCCGCGTAACCCTGTATAAAGAATCCTATCCTCGGCAGAGGGAAACAGAGCTGTATAAAGGAAAGAGTTGCGGATGTAGACTTGTTTCACGTTATAAATACATCTACCTATTACATACGGATTTAGTCCTGAACATGCGGAGTTGTGAATTGTCCTCGTGGTAACAGTTAGATTTCATTTTAATGGGTACATAATGGAAGTATTTCACCCATATCCTGCAGGAAGCATTATTATTTTTGGGATAATAAGAGATAAATATGGAGTTTAGTAAAAAACAACAACACACACACACACACACACACACACACACTTTGCATTGACTAGGAGTTGATAATGGCGTCTATTCTGTCATACCACTTACTAAACTAAACCAATCTGACAGGACTAAAATTATCTGCCTCTCTTTTCATTTGAATATGTGAGAGAAGGATGGCAACAATATTAGAGCTGTCAAATTTTGTTTAGTTTAGAGACAACATCAGACTCACATCACGTACATCAGAATCGATGCCATTGTCTCTCACCATTCTACATTCTCTAACATAGGTACTATAGGTATACCCAATCACCAACCGCCCACAATCTTGAAAGCTCCATTCCAACCGCAATTAACCCCTATTTTCTTCCACAGATGCACAACAACAAAACCCTCGGCAACAACAACAAGATAGCCGGCATCGAGATTAGCACGCCTTCTAACGGCATCCCGTTCAACTTCGACAGCCTTATGGAGGGCGGGACCGGCCTCACCCCGGTTCACCCCCATCCTCACCCCTGCGCGCACCAGCAGAGAACCGCGCCTGAAGTCACTTCCCCTGACGCGCATAACAGCCTCGTCAGTCTTTGAGAGCATCTTGACGCCGCGTGCTTACTCTTCGAACCGCTCTTTGACATTTAAAATGTCACTAGTGTTGCACTAATACTAGACTAGTGTTGTTCTAAGGTCTAACGTATCGAGGCGACTCGCGCATGTAGTATCGCGATTGCTACACTTCGTATGTACAAATCTTTATCCAGATTTTTTATCTTATTTTTTGTCTCATGTCTATTTCTTGTCTTGTTTTCATAAGTATCGTCGACGTTACAGTATCATCATAGACATATTTCAGATTGTTTAAGTCTCAAATTTTTTGAGGAAAAAAGAACGAAAACTGGATTTTTGGCATTCTGATTCTAAGATCTATGGTAAATTTTATTTCTGTAATAAACAGATCTGAATTTTTCATTGAAAATGACGATTCCAAAATTTTGGAAAAACACAACAATTATCAACTTATTACCTCCTTACAAAAGTCAGAGGGAAAGTTTGAGAGTGGATTTCATTAAATTACTGACATAAAATATACAATTTTAATGATATGGTTTACTTGTTTTATATTCGTTTGACAATTACGGCTTTATTTTTCGTTTTATGCCCGAAAATCCAGACACCTAAAATTTTACGATGCATTTTGTGACACGGCTATTAAGTAACGCCATGAGTTCTTATAGTTCTAACAGACGCACGAACGCGGCTGACGGACCGCCGTCCAACCAACGGGAGAGAAAGAGTGAGAATATCATATTTCTCTCTCTTTCTCTCCCATTGGTCAGACGGCGGTTGAGGTCAGCCGCGTTCGAGCGTCTGTTAGCACTATTAGAGCACTAACGGTCACGAGTTGCGATTCTACATAAGTCGCCGACTTCGATATTTTGGTCGCCTTGTCCCGTCACTAGTGTTGCACCAGTGTAGTGGGCGGTGAGAGTGGCAGGCGGTGTACGGCTGAGCTGTGCGACTGGGAACTTAGTTCGAGTCGAGTTTTGTTACGCTATTCGGTATAAACTTCGCTCGTGCCGATCTCTTTTCTAAAAACTTGTATATCTAATTCTTGTATCTATCGAGCCGTAACGGCCGTCTCTTTCTATTTATTGAGCTCTAACTAGTAACGTACTTGCTCACCTTGTGCTTTGTAGTTGTTTAAAAGTCGCGATGGCCTAGCGCTGCCTACAAAAGTCAATTTACGAGTTTTTATAATCTTTCTATATGAGAATATTTTTATAGATAGATGTGTATTTCTGCAGTAAAATAATAATTGTGATCGAAAAAATAAAACAGAGTTTTATTTGAAGCATTTCAGGGATTTATTTTCGTGTTGTGCTTATTCTAGCGAGGCTAGACCACTAGGTGCGTTTATATTGTAAGTGTTGTGTAAAAGATCTATTTTACGATCGGACTGTAGAATTTTCGGCACAAAGTAACATTTTATTGAAGCGATTCTCAAAGTATCTTGTCATAATAAACCTAGTGCCATTTACTACGTCTACTCTGAGGAATACAATAATTATAAACTAACAGCAATACATTATTACATACTTAAAATTATTAATATATTTTGATGTAAGTTAGCTCAATATTGATGTAACGCCTTACCGTTCCATTGGATTAGGTTCTGGTAGTTTAAATTTGTATTTTTAAGCCTTTTGTGATATGTCCAGTGATGAGGCCCGACGGGCGCGAGAGAATGTCATTGTGAATTTAACTCACGCCATGGTATTTTATCGTTAGATAAATTTTATTTATGACTTAATTGTATTTCCTATTTATTAAATAATAAATGTGATTAAAATACAAAAAAAATACTGGCTTAGTAGTTAAAATTTAATTTGTATTTTATTGTTTGTACATTGTGTATAAACGGACGTGCCTTGGCGTGAGTTGATCGATTAGTATTGGTAGACAACTGGAATAAAATATTCATAGTTTAAGGCAATAATTAGCGTAAGGGCACTAAACAATTAATTATAATTCGCATAACTTAGACCAAATTATTATTTTATGTGCTTTATCGTAGTTTTAATTTAAAATCTAAGCCAAATATTGATTTTATGTTAGGTTTAATTATAGGATTCCCGTTAAAGTATTATTGTGTAGGCGCAGGATGGCGGAGAGAGTATTTATTTAGAAATGTATGTTTCAAAATCATCAGTGAACCGTCCGCCTTGTCTGCGGACAGCCTAACTTGTGTAAGCGGCATTACTCAATCGAAATATTATACCTACGCATAATATGACCATTATAGATAAGATTTTTCTAGAACATTTTATAACGCAAACGTAGTATACATTTTGTATTTTTTCATGATAAATAGCAAAGCAATATATTTGATACCATATAGAATAATAAGCAGAATATAGCGAATTATTTAACTGTAAATTGGAAAATATAAATTTGTTTACATACACCTGAATCTGTGACTTTTATTTGCTAGGTTCCTTGATAATCAATGACCTTAGTTGTGTGCTTTATTTCGGCTGTCGCGGTGTAAACATGTTTGTACTGAAAGCGAAATTGCGTCGTTGAGTTAAAAATAGATCGATTATAGACTAGACAGCACGTGGAAGATAGCGTTTAGTACGTTCGTAGTAAACACTGAATATTTGTGAATAAAGCGAGCTTGCTAGATAAATGTATAGGTAAGTATATAATCCGCGATGACCTCTATTAGTATTTCCACTGACACAACGCACAGCTTAATCAATTGGTCTTGGTCCACACACTTAAACAGGGTTATGCATATTGATTGTACTAAGTCGAAAGGTCATTTTACTCATTATTATACAACTTTTACTATAGGACCAAACAAAAAAAAAACGTTTCACATATTTTTGTATTTGCTCTAATGTAAAAACGGATTACTGCTTTTACCGTTTTGTACGTATTAACGTACAAGCGCCAAACTTGGCATAACTTATAGTACAGTACTCTTTAAGTAAAATAATAAATAATGGCCAAGTGTGAGTCGCTGACAAATTTCTGTTTAACACGGGTTCTCGTACGATCACAACGTCGGGCGCAGTCGGTTCTTGGATGGGCAACCGTCTGTGTCTTGTCACTGCACAATGTTTGTATTTTGTTGCTCACTGAGGGTTCCTTACTACCGTACGGAACCCTCAGTGTACCGTGCGCAGCCCGACTCGCACTTGGCCGTTTTATTTTATTACCTGGAAGCATTGTGTGCAGGTAGATACAATGTGTGAAGTGTGATACTTGATTCAATAATAAAATTACTTATGACATTTGTTTTTGCTGTCGTACGTTTGTCTAATCTTTCCTTTGATGTAATTCCTGATAGTGGCGGACATGTAGAATAGGACCTCGAGGACGCTGATACCGCTGCAGCCTAGGCAGAGGCCATAAACACCGCCTAGGTTAGCTATTATGAATAGAAAAACATTAATAATTATACTGGGTTACGCGGGAAGGAAGGTTATAGAGCATAGTCAATACTTACAGGCTAACGTGATGAGCGACATGACGGTCTCCTGCTTTTGCTTCACGTAGACAAAAGTGGGGAAATAGAAAGTCATGATCGTAGTGCTCTCGTTAAACTTTATTCCTGCGCTGAAATATTACATACTGCTATTAGTACCTATGCTATACGTAATACATCTAAGCTAATTAAAGGTAAGACAATTCAAAAAGCGGCCGTAGCTTAGTGGTTATAGCGCTCGGGACGTAAGCCCGGAGAGCGCCCGGTTCGAATCCTGCAGGTCGTCTTTTTGAATCGTCTATGCCAGGGTTTCTCAAGCTTTCGGCTCCACGTAGTCAATTTTAGGAATACCTAATCTTGTCGCGAACCCCCTGCCGTCGAATGGCGAACCACTAGGGGTTCGCGTACCCCACTTTGCGAAACCCTGGTCTATGACATAACCATAATAATGTAATGTTACGGCGGGTAAACTAAAAAATAATAGTAAAAATGTCAAAAATAAAGTGCGATCCACACACAACAAAGGTACCTATCTACTATTTATATCTTTGCTCTATAATGTAAAAACGGTTATACGTACAAGCATCAAATTTGGCATGATTAGCAAATTTAGTGCGTGTCTGGGGCATTCAAGACAATTGCAAAAACACAAAGATCATAGACCGTTTAAGACCGTACCCAGCATGCTGGCGGCATTACCACGCTGAATGGCCCAACGCATAAGCATGGCCATTCAGTATTAGTTGGCTTATTGTTTATTACCTAGCATTCGGAACCTCAGCGACGGCGACCGGCGGCGGCAGAGGCTGGGTCGCGCGACCCACTGCTCAGTATGAATTGACCGTGTCGCGCGACGTTTGGGTCGCTTGTATTGTTTAGCGCTCCTTACAAATTCATACTGAGCGCAGTGGCCCACTGCCAGTGGGGCCGTTGCCACCGGTCGCGGTCGCCAGTTGCGTTCGCATCATCGGAATGCTACCTTAAGGTACTTACAAAGGATTGACGACCATGTGCGGCATTGCGTTCAGGTTGCCGGTGTCCAGGCTGACCTCATATCGGCGGGACTCGCAGTCGCGCGGGCAGTCGCACTGCTCCGCGGTCAGCCACTCGTTCATACGATCTAGCGATTCATAATCACTTATCATCATCAGCCTGACTGCTGAACAAGGGCTTTAGAAAAATGAGGTCCCCGCCCCCCTTTTCTCCCTTTTTCCTGCCAAGCGTGGGTATTGTGTGCCCCCGCATATACCCACGCTTGGCAGGCGGCTTGGAGCTACGATGCCACAGATACACAGACATACACAGACACCTACACACGTAAAACTTATAACACCTTTCTGTTTGCGTCGGGGGTTAAAATAGACATTGCGCTATAGTACCTAAGCTTGTGTAAACTTTGTGAAAACAATAATAATAATAAAATAATAATTGTACGAATAAAATAATAAATATTCGGAACACTATTTGTATTAGCTCTAATGTAAAACGATAATACGTACAAACGTCAAACTTAGCATGATTATAGTACACACTCTAAAGTACAAGAACAAATAAATAATGGCCAAGTGTGAGTTGATGATGAATTTCCGTTGTGGCGCGGTCGGTACTTGGATGGGTGCACTCAGGGTCATCTGACCCCAAACTAAGCAAAGCTTGTAATATGGCTGCCAGAGACTGATATACTTACATAATATATTATTTTAAATACATACATAAATAGATATTAACACCCAGATATAGAACAAACACAAATGTTCATCACATGAATGTTGGTCCTAGGTGGGAATCGAACCCACGCCCCCAAGCGCAGAAGGCATTTTCCCTACCAATTGGACCAACGGGGCTTTCCCCAGGAGAATAGAAAAATTGCTCTCGGGAAGTATGCGAGAAATCGCGGGGTCTATTCTCTTTGATTCTGATAAATATCTACTTCCTACCTTTAACTTCCATGATACAAGGTATTTTGGTCAGGTTGCAAGTTCTTTCAACGGACGTCACTCCAGGCATGTAGAACAGCGTGCAGTTGCAGGATTTCCTCACGGCTAGCGCGTAGCAAGTCAGGTCGCAGTCTGAGTTGTGGTAGTGCCGGAAGTACGGAAGCTGGTGCTCGTCTTCTAAATAGCACTTGCGGCTGTAGAGAAAAAACATTTGCAAAAAATTTCAACGAAGGGTTCTGAATGTTTTTTTAAAAATTAATTTATTATTTATCTTATTGACTAACATACAATCATGTTATTATAACACAACTCTGCCAAACTGTATAGCTGTTTGTACCGTGTTTCAGAAGCATTGACTCCTGAAACACGGTATTAAATTCTACGTGCGTGATCCGCCCTGGGTATTTAAGGTTTCGCTAATCAGCCACAGTCATCTCTTTCGTACATTATCAAAAGTTTAAGAATAACCGATTGCTCATTATCTTTAGAATAGCATTGCAAATAGTATAGATAATGGAATTTTTAGAGATGTTTACCTCCAAAAAGGCAAAGCCTTGACGTCATCCGAGCAGTATGTATAGGTGGCGTGGATAGCGTGGTAGGTCTCCACGGCGGGCTCCACCAGGCAGGCCTCGTCGTCCGTCGGGAACTCGCTGTGGTCTGTGTACATTACCTGACCACAGAACATAGCCAGGGCAGGTGAAATTAGATTTTACTCTAGAATAGTCTAGATATAGAAGATTGATGGACCGTACCAATGAGCACTTTGGAGCTTATGTACGGATTTTCATATCACTGGCTTTTCGGTGAAGGAAAACATCGTGAGGAAAAAGTCCAAAAAAGTCCTAGGCTAAAAGTCCAGCAGTGGACTGTTAAAAAGGCTGATATGATGATGATGAGAAGATTGATGGAAGGTTGTGGTCACGAGCCTCAGGCATGAGGAATACGATTTAAGGAGGAGGAGTCTAGAAGTAAGTTTATTTTTATTTTTTTTATTGTGAACTAACTGAGCTAGATATTATTCACTACTAGCTGCGCCCCGCGGTTTCACACGATGTCCCACAGGAACCGTAAATTTTCGAGCTAAAAATAGTGTAGGTATGTGTTAATTCCATCGAGCAACTATCCCTGGGAAAATTGCTCGCAGGTTAATCCAGGCTGTCTCCATTCCAAATTTCATCCAAATCCGTCTTGCCGTTTTAGCGTGAAGTAGTAACAAATAAACATACTTACACAGTCGCGCAAGCTTTCGCATTTATTGTGATAAATGATAATAGACATTTAGGCTGAACTGACTGAAAAAGGAAATGAAATCATGTGAATGCATTCACTTCTTTCTTTTAAGTTTTCTGAGGTACCTTGGCAGCTCCAGCATCCAGAATAGTGCCGTCTATAGCGTCTTCAGGGTTGTAGTCGGTGACCACGATCAGTCCGTGACCGAAACCGGGGCGGGTCACGTTTTTTACTACAAATTGATGGTTGAGTAGGTTTCTGCAAATAAAAATAGCAGTGATTTTTTTATTTGTAGAAAAACCGAAAAACAGAAAACGTAAGAACAGTCAGTGTCGGCCCTAGGGTAGAGCGAGAGGAGCGGTCTCTCTAGGCGCCAGTTAGCAAGGGGTGCCAAAATGCCATATGCGAAAAATTATAATTTGAGCGAAAAACAATTTTTTTAGGCGTGCTTTAGGGGTTCAGCGCCGAAAGCAAAATTAAAAATTAAATTTGGTACTTATAAGCATAACTTCACGACGGCATCCACATTTCTTGCTAATTGAAATACATAATAATAAATAAATAAATAAAAAACAATTAAATAAATTGAAATACAATTTACGGTGAGAAAGCGTTGACCAAAAAAAAGGGGCGCCGAAAGAGAGTTTCGCTATACCTTGATTATGGGCTAGGGTCGCCACTGAGAACAGTGCCATAAAATAACATTGTCACAACATAACACAACAGTGCCAAAACCAAACAGTGCCACAACGCAACAGTACCATATCATAACAGTATAGTAATACACCAGGGCCACAATATAACAGTACATAAGTGCCAAAACGCCACAGTGCCACTTACTACAGTGCCAGAAAACAGTGCCAAAACCCTACAATGCCAAAACCCTACAGTATCAAAACCCAACAGTGCCAAACCCCAACTGTGCCACAACATAACAGTGTCAAAATACAACAGTGCCACAACACAACAGTGCCACAACACAACAGTGCCACAACACAACAGTTACCACAACACAACAATGCTATTCCCCCTTAGATCAGGTACATTCCCCATACCTATTATTATGATAGTGATAGATATTATTAAAAGCACAACAGAGCCCGTGAGAAGTAAGAAGGGGCTGGAAGAGTGATGAACAGTTTGGATATTTCACGCCGTCATAGTAACACAACTTCAGGAAGTCGTCACAGCTTTGAGGAATCGCTGCCATTACTTCTGGAACCTGCAAATAACATTTTTATAAGCACTGCAACTTACGTAGAGTTCGGGAAAAAGAACAAACTACTTAATTAAAAAAACAGTTTTTTTAATCGCTCTGTGTCATTTATCTAAGTTACATACACACATACATATTTTTAGAATCTGCTCAGCAAGCTTGAGACGACGATAGTATCTATTAATGGGTCTGATATTATGATAAAAAATCGAATATGGCTTCTTATAAATATGCATAGGTACTATAACCTTTTTTTATTGAACTAGATTGATACTTGCTTCGATACTCGGGATAGTGCAAGAATTCTAATCAAAATTGGTTTAGCCGTTTGTGTTATGGTGGAATTAAGAATCTCATATACAAACATGAACCCTAAAAACATAATAGGTAGACTCTCCATATACAATATACTTTGTGGCCAATATTATGGTAAATCTGTCAGATTTGACTTGTGTGTAGGTATAAATAAATGTAGCAGTTATTTTATTAAATGAATTATCTTACAGTATATCGATTGAGTTCCAGCAGTGACTGAAGCTGGATCATTTCATCAGTTATGTTGCCACGCACATACTCGTAAAATCCCAACAGCTTCGGAAGAACCTTTTCTAAGTTGACCGTCAGGTTTCCATCGCTGTAATAAAGAGCGGCATCTAGGATTTTTTCTTCTTTCTGGGCCAACTTGCCTATTATATCACCAGCGGCGTCGACTAATCGTGGCAAAATTAGTTTAAAAAACTTTTTTTTTAATTCTATGCTTGTAAATACGCGCACCGCTATTCTTTGTTTGCACGTAAACGCCCCTCGTCCCGAGAAATTTGGCGCCAGAATGTTTTCCGCCAAATGATGGCTAGATGTAAAAAATTGTCTCAAGTGCCTCGCTTGTGGCAATGGGGCCAAATTTATGTCTGTAGTTGAATAACCAAGGAATAAGTATAGTTAAACAATTTTGACGAGTGTAGTAGTAAAATATTAAGGAAATACCAAACTTAGTTGTTCTAGTCAAAAATATTTATTACCAAAATGCTGGTATCTTGCGCAACGGAAAAGTTTCAAAGGTCAATAGTGCGGTTCTGACGCTTTTTCTTTACACTAGCTATGTAAGATAGGTAGAAGACAGATAGAAGGTCAAATTCAACAGTACCTACCTACAATCCAACGCGGCAATGCGGCCAGCATTTTGAGAACATGCCTGCTGGTAGCGGTTTATTACCTGGATTAGAGCAGTGTACTTTTTTTACTAAAATTTAAAGCGGCATACATAATGTTTGTAGTTTAATTTTATTCTCTTTTGCCTCCGCCTCTGACTTCAACGCCGCTTCCGATACCGATTTCGACTTCGACAAGCCAAATTTGTAAAATCGACTTCGGTTCCGATAAAACCACTTCCGTTACATCCCTAGTCTATAGATACTTGTTCTTAGTACTTACACGAGGGTCCTATTAAAATGCGCCATGAAGCTGGCCGTGATCTGGTTTGGAGAGCATATAGTGACGGCTGGAAAGGGTAGGTTATGCACCGGTTCGTACTGGTTCTCTATGGTGACGCGAGTGGGCATCTCCGCGAACCGCATATAGAGCAGCCAGGAGAGCAGGCATGCTAGCGAGAGGACAGCTAGCATGTTCGTTAGCCAGAAACATCTGGAAAACAATTCCAGTACCAGTATTAGAGATTTGCGTTATTTGAACTAAGTAGAAGTAAGGGGGTCGCAGTAGACCCCCGGCCTCGGGTAAAGTCAACTCTTTTTGGTTTACGCTAGGTTCAAAATGTCTTCGATTTATTGGAGAACCGTCAAGGCGCGCCAGAGGTGCATCTGAAGTGAAGATCCAGGGCATGCATGGGGGCCATGCCCCGCCAAAACACCTAGCAATTCCATACATTCGATTCAATTTTTTGATTTGATTCCTTCGAGCCTTGTCAGTATGCCCCCCCCCCCCCCCCCAAATGAAATCCTGCCCCTGCTATGGTAAACCTATATAGAAGTGGTGGCTTTCCACGGCTACGACGGGGGTGAGTTGTGCTATTATGTCTTCTGTGGGTGAGTGAGTGTGGGGAAAGCTACGTTGCGATATTATTATAGCGCAAACTGAAAGCTCGATTTTTCATTTTACTCGATTATAAAATACATTCTTGCCTGATGTGAAGTTCGCATTCTTTCCAGTTTTATTATGAAACAAATAAAATTTACGAACCTTGATACAAAATCAGGATATAGGTAAAAATGTTTAAGTCCCAATATAGTGCTTTCAAAGCAAAATTTTCGCAGTAAAGTTCGGAAGTTACCCTCCATGGCTTCATGCAGACTAAACATAATAAAATTGATAATGTTGTTTTACTATGTAGGTACAACTGTATTGAATTAAATATGTAGGTAAAATAACCCATTCGTGTCTAAGTTAATTATTTTAACTATAGGTACCTATTAAAATTTTATGTATATAGGTACCTAATTAACTGCATGTGCCTGTAGACGAGTTTGTATTGTTCTCTATGTATAAAACAGATTTAACACACAATAATTTATACGAGCTGCGCCCCGCGGTTTCACTAGCGTGGATGATTATTCAAAAACCGTGTTTTTTCCGGGATAAAATGTTGCCACACTTTTTATCCTGGTAATGTACGTTTCTAACTAACCCGTTGTGTTGAGGAGGAACAAATAAACAAAAAACAAAACAGTTTTCAATTATAAAATTAACTTAGTGAGTAAGCAAAAATAAATTATCCCAAGTTAAGTTTTTGTAATTTTATAATAAATGTGGACGTCCTACGGCTGAAATGATGATGATGATGATGATGAATAAATGTATTTAAGGATTATAGGAGTTAACTAGGTATTAGTTTTTAAAAAACTGGCCATCAAAAGGCCCAGATTTAGGTATATCTCGGGAAATAAGGAAGCCGGTTTTTTGTAATTGTGTTAAAAACGTAATAAACAGGTACCTATTGTATACAGTTGCGGGTTGCTGAGACTCGAGGATCAAAATTGCTTAGTCTGCCTTTTAGCATCTCTCCTCTTGGTCGTCCACGACTCGGTCATAGGCAGGTATGTACTCGGTACTCTAAGGGTAAAGGTAGGTAGGTATAGACTTTTTCCACGGACTTTTTAGATAGATCCAGGCCCCCCCTCATTATAATAATAAAGTAATACACATAAAATTATATATATTCATATACTTAAGCTAATTATTTTAGAAAGAAAACCCCATGATGATTTTTCTCTACCAAATAAAACAAGATGTAGGAAAAATGTATAAAGTGATTTTATTCGGAAATTACAATGGAAACATTTTACTTGGAACAACTTCAACTAGGACAGTCAAGTAAATTTAGAAATGATGATGGCGACTGAAAACTTAATTAATAATCTAGAATAGTAGGTAATAAGTTATTTAGCAGGGTTTTATAGTAATCGAAGTAGTTAAAGAATGCCTGCTTATAGAATAAATTATTTAAAATATAAAAGTAACAAGTGGGCAGAAACAAACGACAATAGCCAGCTATCTAAACACACAATAGCATTTCTAAGCATTTAGCAGATTTTTTGAAAAATCAAAGTTTCAATTTTTTTTAAAATAATTAATAGGCTTGCGTTTGACCTCCATCACGCCCGATGTTAAGCGATGATGCGGTCTACGTTGGAGCACGCTTGCCTAGAAGGAACCGATTCACTCGTGATTTGAAGACACCCAGATTTTATTGTTTTTCCAACACTTCCTTCTTACTTCCTTCAACACAAGCACACCGAATTGTGTTGATAATTGTGGCTAATGGGTAATGGAAATATGTAGACTTGATTTTTCTAAAAAATTGCTGCAAAAATAGTTTTAACCATAAATAGTGTGATGAAATTAAACCTCTAATTTCATCACACTGTTTGTGGTTATATTTTTGCAGTGTGGTCGTCCAAGTAGCGTATGGTTGTGCATTGTACAAGCTCGTTGTAGGCAAACAGGGTAGAAATAACAACATCATGTAAGTACATAACAAATTTAACTTTTTTTAATAGTACCTAAAGAAAAATATCTATGTATTTCAGATATTCAAGTACTTAGATGGGTACATGATACTTGTCAAACCTGATAATCTCCAAATTAGAGCAGCATCAGGCCTGGTGCACTCCGTACTTTAGGTATGAAGGTAGAAGTACCCGACTTGTCGGACCTACCGCGCCGCTGCCGCGCGATCGACAGAGATAACGCGATAAGAGTTACGCGATAGACAGAGAGGCAACTTCGTTAATATTGCTGTAGGTAATTGCACTTTATTGCGTCGTAGCAAGAGCCGCTACTTATTTGAATGATTTTGCGGAGTGAATCTTCTATACTTGTATGTATTCTGTGACAGTATATAATTTCTACATACATATACATACTTTGACATATCAAAACATTACTATTATAATATTATCTACCTCTATTTGCCTACAACTCTACATAATAATTTTATATATTACATTTAAGTTTATAATATTTTATTTCGCACTTGTCAATAATATAATAATGGCGCATCATTATATTTAATAAAGGGTCACACAATATTATATAGTTATTGTGTTTATAATATGAATACTATTCCAAACTAACTTTAACATTTAGCGAAACAGATTTTTGTTATAAGATGTTTATACTGTTATATAGGTACCTTAGTTTTCCGCCGGCTTTTCTTGTGCATGCGATGTTTTTGTCTCTGTCGCTCTTATGACAATCGTATGAGAATAATGGTGAAAAAATGAGTACCGCAGGGCATGGAATACCAACCTGAACATTTCAATCAAATATTTCATACTATACTACGTATCATATCGTTGATTTCAATATTACTGAGCAACACGGCACTAAGTATATAACTATGAGAACAATCGAACATTTATGACACAAATAACATACAATGACATTCAGATAATTGATAAAATATTTATCTAAGAATACTAAAATATAATAATTAACATTATAATTTGAGAACAAAATGACGTAACGTCTTTTTCATAATGTATAAAAACTATCTAACTAATGGGCCGGTAAGTCCCCTAAATGGATGCATATTCAGCACGAAGCAAAGGCGATATAGTATATGGTCATTCCATGACTTATAATAATAATATATACTAAACATATTTTTATGTAAGTGTGTATATATATAATTGGATTGGCTAGTTGAAACTTTAAGGCGTAAGCATTTTTATAGTACCTACCATATCAAGTTTTTTATTTATTTGGAAATTGTCAATTGCCATTATGACAAAGTTTCTATAATAAAGGTAGCTTTGCAAACGCAACTGATAGTTGCCAACCCCTTCAATTAATTTACTATAAATGTATATTGTATGTATACATTTTTATATTGCATCAGATCAAAGTAATAAGAATATTACGACGTAAAGAAGATCGTTTATTTAAAATATTGGATATAGTATAGGTAGAATATTAATTACTAGTATAAACCAGGCATATTTGAAAGAGGGAATCGCTTCCTACGCTTATATAATTGGTACGTTGTCCTATGTATATAATGTCTGATCAATGATGAGTTATATATCTACGTATTCAAAAATTTATATTCAGTTATGAGATTTAATGATTGTGGTGTTATTTGACTTATAAATAATTAATAATACATTATAAAATTGTAGCTTCCTTACTTTTTAACATGAAGAATATATTAGACAGCTAGCATACTTCGGTATGTATAGATAATATAATATAATATAATAAATATCCATCTAGAACTATTCTATCTCACATGTTTTGTGCGCTCCAAGTCTCATCCTCTTTAATCTACTCTGTTTCAAACTTACCTACACCAAAATAACCGTTTTCTATTCTATATCATTTGTTTTAAGCGATCAGGGGGCCTTACGGATATCTGTTTTAAGCGATTTTGTTTAGGTGATGTGAAAAGTTGCTCGACCGCAAACTGTATCTCGGCGCGTTAAGGTGGTTCGCGTGATTTTCCAAACTGCGCTGTTTCGAGCCCGCGTAAAGAGGTAGCCGTAAGGCTTCAGGAAGAACCCATAATACAATTGTACAATTCCTGTGAACGCATGCTTCAAGCGTTTTCTACTAAGAATAAATTCAACGTTTCAGTAACTTTCCCCGTTCTAAACAGACATCTCCACGAATCTAATACATCTTCAGTCAACATACGTGCAAAAAGACGTTTAAAGAAAATCACTTCAGCTATCGTCTTTTATGGCTATATCTGCAGTCAGTTTAAGGAGCAAAATTTTATCATGCCAATATAGTAAGAAACTTTTGTTACAATTTTTATATGAATGAGTTTTGAAACGAGCAAGTCGCTAGCCTGATGGTAAGCGTCACGTTGCGCAGTAAAACGTAGCTTTGGCATGTATACTCCATTACACACAAAATCCGTGCAAGTGGTGTAGTTATAAATAAAGTTATTCACCAAACAGTGCACAAATTGTAATATTTAATGCACACACACTTTAAGATTCTGGGACGAATGCACACAATGAATGTCACATTTCCATAGACGTAGATATAAGGGTCTGTCCTACTGAACATACAGATAACTAGTACTTGAAAAAAATAGCTCCATCTGTCGAAATAAGTACCAACATCGCCTCAAGTAAGACAATTGCTAACTAAAGTAGCTAATAGACGTCCACCCAGCGTTGGTCAGACGGCGGTCCGTTAACCATATCCACACGTTTGTTAGGGCTTTCAGGAAGCCAGCGCACGGTTTTCGACTGGATTTACACTGGTAAGCTTTATGTTTGTGTTTACCACTGAGTCGGTACCATTATAAATGTTCATTGGGCCGCTCCTTACATATATACATCAATGCATTGCAAAAACTCTTGCATAAATACCTAAGTGTTTAGTAAATATACACACCAAAATTATTCACAATCAGGTGTTCACAATCCTAAGTATTATTTTTATGCAATTCACATCAAAGAGTGCAACATTGTAAACATTCTTATATTCGAGACAAAAATATAACAAACTTGATCCTCGAAATCATTCATCACAAAGTAAAGATCTTTGGATCATGTACCAAAACATCTTAAGTAAATTGGTAGCAATATGCGCGCTGTCACCATAACTGGATCAGCATCTTCAATCACTCGACAATGGACCTTTTAGGTTTTGCAGTATGTCTGCAGGTTTCAGAATATATCTGCAGTATATCATAATGTCCATAGGTTTTACAGCATATCTGCAGGTTTTGCAAAATATTTGCAGGATTGGCAGAATATCTGCAGGTTTTATAGATCATCTGCAAGTTTTACATAGTATCTGCAGGTTTACAGCGAGTCTGAAACTTTTACAGAATATTTGCAGGTTTTACAGAGCATCTGCAAGTTTTACATAGTATCTGCAGGTTTACCACGAGTCTGCAAGTTTTGTAGGATATCTGCAGGTTTTGCAGCTCGTCTGCAACTTTTACAGAATATCTGCAGGTTTTATAGAGTATCTGCAGGTTTACACCGTGTCTGCAGATTTTGCAGCGTGTCTGCAGGTGTTGTAGTATATCAGCAGGTTTTGCAGTCGTCTGCAACTTTTACAGAATATCTGCAGGTTTTATGTCTATAAAACACCTGCATCACCTGCACCTTATCTCATCTGCAGGTTTACAGCGTGTCTGCAGGTGTTGTAGTATATCAGCAGGTGTTGCAGCTTGTCTGCAAGTGCCACGAAGCCCGAGGGGCGTCGGAAGGAGCTCAAAGGTGTGTGCGCTGGGCGCACTACGTCACCGACCGTCAGGAATCCAGAAGGACGTGCCAGCGCTGGACCTAGAATTGACCAAAAGTTTTTTAAACCCTAAGAAATCTTTTTATGTTTTTTTAAATATATATTACCAATAATGACTCAACAAATAGGTGATGTAAAATGTTGGATATAGGCGTGATATCCTATATCTATTCTCCTGACACGGCGGCAAAAATCAGGCACGACTAAAAGCTTCCTCCCTACATAGGATCTAGATCATCGTTAGTAGGTAATTTCTTTGTGAAACTACCCTCACTATCTTGCATATTAAAAAATAAATATTCAGGACATTTTTACACACACGATTATTTGACCCCAAAATAAGCAAAGCTTGTAATATGGCTGTCAGATATATACATACATATATATGTATGTTTAAATACATACTTAAATCATTGATGTATAGGTACTACGCAGTCTTTGACTTAAATAGATATTAATAGCACCCAGATATAGAACAAACCCGGGTATGTCCTAAAACTGCGACCAGAACCACCGGATGATGGGCAGCAGCGTCCTATTAGTACACGGTAAACGTACTGCAATTCCCAAGCCACCTGCCAAGCGTGGGGATTATGGCAACACCCTTCACTAAGAGGGAGGCCTATGTTCAGCAGTGGACATCTTCTGGCTGATGATGATTGTTGACACGCATGCGCGCGAGTACCTACTCCTGCGCTGCCCTCCCGCCGCGCGCCCGCTACACGCCACAGGAGGCTATATAAAGGCTCCTGCGCGCCCGGAGCGGGCGTCTTTCTTCCTTATGTGCCACAGCTTGTGCACGTCATACACCGTATACCTACTTAGTTATAATTAATTAAATAAAAGTACCATTCACAACTAAGCTAGATTTCATTTCCACCACCACGCACCTGCCTTCAGCATTAGGAGTAGTAGACATCTTTGCATAATTCGAGCCGGATGATAACCTGTTGGACCCGGGTATGTCCTAAAACTGCGACCAGAACCACCGGAGGATAGGCAGCAGCGTCCTATTAGTACACGGTGAACTTACTGCGATCCCCAAGCCGTCTGCCAAGCGTGGGGATTATGGCAACACCCCTCTTTAAGAGGGAGGCCTTTGTCCAGCAGTGGACGTTTGATGGCTGCTGATGTGTGATGTGATTACCTGTTCTCCGCGCCGCTCGCACAGGTCCTGCCAGTGCCTCTCCTCCTCCCGTCCCGAGGGGCTGTGTCCGAGTGAGAACCACCCCACCATCTCGTTCCGTTTCACGCTGCGCCGCCACCACACTGACACCATCAGCGTCACTTCGCTGAGTTGGAACAGAGCCACCTGGAAACAAACGTGTCTGTGGAATGCGCTGCCTGAATTAGTGTTCCTGATAGTTATAATCTGGGTTTCTTCAAATGAAAGCATCGCTATCCGGACAAATGCAGCGAGTGAATCGGTTTATTCTATACTAGCTGAAACCCGCTACTTCGTACGCGTAGAGCTCGGCCTTCGGCCTCGCTAATACAATCCGTTATAGCCTATGTGTTATTCTAATGTATAAGCTATATTATTGTAAACTTTCATTAAAATCCATTCTGTAGTTTTTGCTTGAAAGAAGAACAAACATCCATACATACAAACTTTCGCGTTTATAATATTAGTATAGGATAGGCAAGTGTGCTCCATCTTCGAGGTGCCGGTCAAACGCAAGCCTAATCGTATAATAAAAAGTATATGATCATTTTCGTTACCTACTTTATTTACGGCTACCTGTTTTAAGCGATTAATTTTGCGGGACCGCAAAATCCATGATTTTCCGCACTGTTTCGAGCCTGCTTTAAGAGAATGATCAGGTACTTCATCCCAAGAAATTACTCAATTCTAGGTATGATGCCAACTGCTTGAGCATATCGATAATCTTAAGGTCAACGTTCAACAGGCAATTCAAATTTTTTTACAAGTATTTGTCTTGCTTTGAGTATGGGTCAAATCTTGCAACTGAATTTTAAAACAGTTATCCCCAGTCGATTAAGCAGAATTTTGCATAGGTACGTGCACGTTTAGTTAGCTTCATGACGTCATTCTAAATCCAATATGGCGGACTACCAAGGATGGCGGACCAGTTATTTTTATGCACCCCCATGATACGGCTATCAAATGAAAGGGTTTGCTTAAAAGAATACAAAAAATAAAATTACGTCACCTAAATTCAATATGACGGAAGCCTAAAAGCTTGTTTATAAAAATAATTTAATTTGTATAATAGGCTCACTATAGTAAACGCATTACCATCTGAGTCGTCAGGTCCTAAATCATTGCTCATCTCATCTCGCTCGCACCCACATGTCATAATATCCGTCTATCTCGCTCGTACTTACAGGTCTTATGGTATGACGTTTATTGATCGACGACTCAGTTGGTAACGCGGTGACTATAGTTTAGATATTTAGTTTTAATTAGCTTGTATTTTGTCGATACTTTGGCGCCGTCACATTCCACTTCCTGAGACACAGGGCAGAGCAGCACAAGCGACGCAAATATGCTAACCTCGGCATTGGTTACATATTTGAGGCGTTTGGGGTCAAGACATTGGGCCCTTGGAGACCGGGAGCTCACCCCATTTTCAAAAATCTTTCAGAGCGCCTGGTTAATGCGACGCGTGACCAAAATGCTGGCGTGTTTCTGGCTCAATGCATTGCGATTCAACGTGGTAATGTCGCCGGCATGCTGGGTACGCTGCCAACTGGTAGTGGGCTTGAACATTTTGATTGTCTTTAGACCTTCAACGGTCTATGGGCAGTCTAACTGTATTTGTAGTTTTAGTTTGTATTTTGTTTAGTTAATAAAGGCGCTTGCACAGGGAAAAAAAAAATTTTTTTGTTTAGTTGCATAATACATTCTAAGAAAACGTACCTGAAATATGAAGAGCTCCTTGTAAAGCGGGTTGGATTGAGCGCGGCGCGTGGAGGACTTGCAGCGACCCATCTCCATACCGAGCGAGCTCACTAAGCACAGCTTCACGTATGTATCGGGAGCCTTGTTGGGAGACAGCTTGCGGAAGTGGGTGCCTTTTATCACCTGAAACCAATGAAGGTAAATGTATAAATGCGTAAGCGTGTTCGTTTGTTCCTTTTTCACACAGAAAGCGTGAAATGGGAACTAACGAACAGGAACACAGTAACTTTTGCAAAGAGATATTTGGAAGGCCGGAGTGACATACGGTATTTTATATCCTGGAAAATGTACGGTTGCTGGGAAATGTCCACGCGGGTGAAATTGCGGGCGCAGTTAGTAAAGTATAAGTAATATAAATGTTACGAAGTATATGGAACGAAGCTTGTAGCTTGGCTGAAATTCTGTAAATCACCTGCTGTAACTACCGAGATTCGAACAAACTGATGAATCATGCTGCAAATTCTCATTATTATTCTCAAACGAATACATATTCTCATACGTATCCATTTTATTAAACGTATCCATATTCTAGTGCGCTTATTTATATTTGTCGCGTCTACGCGCAGATATATGATGGATGGATGGAAAGACAATTTGTCTACGGCCCGTTGAATAATATTAGTCTTCTTAATAAAGCTTACATACAAAAACATCTAGAATCTATAAACAACTCGAAACTCTCCCTTTTCTACCTCCTGCCGGGCTAACATGCGCGTCGCGACAAACTTTTGTCGACTCTTTTTATCGTGCCAAAGCGTGACAGGCATATAAGAAAACGTAGGCCTTATCGCGTTCTCGCTCTAAAAAGCGACGACAAGATTTTGCCGCGGTGCGCATGTTAGGCGGGCTGGTAAAAGAACGATGTTTCTTCAAATATTCTATATACTTACCAAAATTATGTTTTTCTTAGAATTCATAGCCTTTTGTGTAAGTATTTGTTGTATTATTTATACTATTAAAGTCTTAATTATGTTGAATGTTATTAATAAAATACATTTGTTCATTAAAAAAACACAATAAGTTACTTTGCTTAGTGGAGTAGTCTTGGAATAGTTACGCAGTGTTTTGTCTTTTTCTCTCTTTCAAATTTTGAACTCGATCGAAAAAGACTAACTCGGTGTAACTATTCCGAGGCTACTCTACGTTTATTAATAGGGGGGTAGGAGTGTTCTTATTCTGATTTGATGTATCGTGATTAATACATTTTAGGTAGGTATTTTAAAAATTTTGGACGAGATTTTGGATTGTTATTGAGCCCTTTCAAAACTCAGCAAGCTTGTGCGACGTCAATCGCGATAGTTAATTTCCAGGAATGTAATTCTGTGAATGTAATGGAACAACCCACCGAAGATTTTCAGTCGAGTGACCAGAACCGCTGTGGAACAATCACTTTGGCACAACAGACAAGACAAACAATCTCTGGTAAAGAACAAGATGCCTGTCGTTAGACTGTATCTCACCTCAACAGACAGATGTCCAGTGGTGGAGTTGTACTGCAATCCCAGCAGCAGTTCGGGCGCAGACCTGGTGCTGCAGCAGGAAGAGGCGGAGTCGGATCGTGCTAAGCTGCACGCCTCGCCACCCGTGCCTGACGGAGTCGGCATCGTCGCTATGGAAGGGCTAGCCAGGATGCCCGTCATTGGACTGCTTAGCTCCAGTTTTGGTAGCTGGGAAATAAAATAAGTGTTTGTATAGGTACTTTGCGCGAAAGCGCTCTCGCTGAAGCAAGAAGCTGAGACTTGCACAAAACCCTATTCAAACCGAAGCTACGGCAACAGATTTCGCATGCACTGCAGAACTACGCTGAGTTCTAACAACGTTTAATATGAGATTGTTAATTTTTAATAAACTACCGCAGTGTCTAAAAGATATAGATAATAATGATATTTTTAAATATTGACTCAACAATTTTTTTATTGACAAAGCTTATTATACAATTTCAGATTTTTTAAATGATAAGGACACTCAATAATATATTAATAATAATGATAAATAACGTAACCCTAATAAAATATATATAAGAAACTAACATTTGTACGCTGTAACAGGCAAGGACATGTGATACCTCTCCATTCTTACGACCATGTATGCTATTTTATATGTATGTGTACCAACCATGTTCTGACAAATAAATAATTTGAATTTGAATTAGAATTTGTATTTCGCTTTTTAACAGTCTTCAAAAAGCGATCACAATTCAGCTGTATTTTTTTTATGTTTATTTCCTCAGAACTCCTTCATTTATAAAC
The DNA here is from genome assembly GCA_932305915.1 of Agriopis marginaria. NCBI lineage: Eukaryota > Metazoa > Arthropoda > Insecta > Lepidoptera > Geometridae > Agriopis > Agriopis marginaria. The sequence goes on along the minus strand of OW029934.1, from coordinate 9,726,250 downwards.
CGATTTGAAAAAAATCTATTTTATTTATTTGAAAGGATATGCTTTTAGATTAATCACATAGAAATTTCATGAAAAATCGGTTCAGTGGTATGGTCTTTCAATCAAAATAACTGGAAAAAAATATGTTATCCAAGTAAACGAAATTACATAGTGACTATTATTTTTTTAAGTCGATTTTTTGAATTGATTATTATAATTATAAATTTTAGAGCCAAATGTCCGTGATGACGTTGGTACCTGTGCGGTGGACTGATGATGCCTAGCCTGTAGCTGCAGCCACAGGTTGGCCTCCAGCTCAAGGTTCAACGCCGCGAAGCTGACGGTGGCCTCGCCCAGGAGCCGCTGCCGACGCATGCGCGCGCACCCGTATATCCGGATCCGGAGTCCAAGCCCGTGCACGTCCTCTGGAGAAATATGTATTTTTTTTTAAATATTAACATATGTATTTTTAGAGTTTCGCTGGGTCAAAGTTGTGTGAAAATTAACCCTTAAGAGCCTCTTATACCAAATATGACGGTTTTAAATCAATTTTATTAATATTGTAATAATAATATAATAAATACAATTACAATATTTGAGCTGGAAAAAAAATACATGTCACAGATGCATCTGTGTTAGAGTCTGTGATTTGGTTCAAAACAGGATAGAATAAACTTTCCTCGATCAAAAAAAATCTGAAACAAAGTCGATTTTGTTAATTTTTTTCATTCTATGCTCTAATGAAAGCTCGTAACAACCTAGAAATTGCATGGCAGGCAATTTTTTTTTTATTTGGATACATTTTTGATAGTGATTAGTTTCGTTTTTTAGTGAAATTAAAAGCGTAAAAAGGTCGCGAGAATTTGCGCGCGCCGCGTTCAGTGCCGCGCCAGGCGTCATCGACGTCGGACCTATGCTCGTTTTTATCGTTGCAGTCCCCCCGCGGGCGTCCTGACTTTAGCGTGGCAAAATACATCGTCGCTATAACTTGGCGGGGCTGAGGAAGCGTTTTGTTGCCTACGCGATTCGGATAGTAGGCCGTTAAACCAATACATAATTATATTATTTTACAAATAAAGCTTACAAGTTAAATAAAAATTTATGACTAAAACGAATCTAAAACTATTCTAACAAGCCGCTACCAGTGGGCAGTGTTCCCAAAATGCTGATAATATTTTAATCAGCAAATCATTTAAGAATTAATAACTCTGCTTGTGTTATTTAATATTTTATGAGCCACACGTTGGGCGCTAAATTGTTTTTTGACGGACAAGACATTTACGAATGCTGTTCGTGTTTTGTGTGATGTTGTAAGTACTACACGTTAGGCGTCTAAATAAATTATATTTTTATGCCATAGGTAGCAAACAAGCTAACGGGCCGCCTGATGGTAAGAGATCGCCGTCGCCTATCCAGGGGGCATCACAGATATGTTTCTGACCATAAAATAATCTATTTACAGCCTTTTGAAGAACCCCATGTTATTTTTATTCGGAAATCTCGTAGGATTCGTTCCACAAATTGCAGGTGTAAGGCTGAAAAAACGCTCAGTATGCAAGTTCCACAGATCTATGATCAATTGAACTTTTAGGCAGTGGCGGATGAATGGTTTACCTAATGTGTGGCGCACATACCCCACGTTGGGCTCCAGTTGCTACATTTGAACGCACCAAATTCTCCCAAAAATTTATTAATATCTACAAGAAATTTATAAATATAAACTTATTACACATCGCTACAAACCTGGATTTATTTTATGTAAAACAAAACTCTCCATATACTGTGGGTTCTCTCCATTGCGTATCTTCGACTTAAACTTCTGTTTCTTTAAAGGCAAAAGAACAACTCGGACCTGTAAAAAGGATTAAAAAAGCTAGAACATATTTTTACGAAGAGTTCTTTTCACACAGAAAAAAGAAGTAAATAGAACGGACATGAGAAAGAAAATCTGTTACCAGGCATAATGAGTGAACCTTGATTGAAATTTTTTATTTATATCAAAGCGTCGAACTCCGTGTCACAGTTGCTAACTGATTTCGAATGACTGACGTTTAGTTTTGTTTATGGGTGCATGTATACTGTTTGTTGATTCTTAAATAAAAAAAGACGTGTGGCACTCGGGGACTGCCGCGGTAAAGCTATTGCATAGCATCGCTGTGCCGGTCGGAGTGGGGGATGTTAGGTTATTTTCGTTACGGAATCTGGATTCGGTCTCCACGCTCAAGGCCCGCGATAGAAGCTATGCAATAGCTTAATAAAAAAATAAAAACTGGCTACAACAAATTTCTTACAAAAATGAAATGCCTTGACAGCCGTTCTAATTATTTTCTGTGCCTGGAGCAGTCGGATCGGCGGAATTTTTGTTACGGCACTTAATCTATTATAATATTATCTATACTAATATTATAAAGAGGAAAGATTTGATTGTTTGTTTGTTTGTTTGCATTGAATAGGCTCTGAAACTACTGAACTGATTTGAAAAATTCTTTCACTGACGGGTAGCTACACTATCGCCGGGTGACATAGGCTATAATCTATACCCGTGCGAAGCTGGGGCGGACCGCTAGTATTTTATAAAAGCGAAATTCATCTACTCATTCACTCATTAAACACGAAATCTCGAAAACCACTTGACCTACGAAGCTGAAATTTGGCAGGTAGATTTCTTATGGGGTGTAGAAGAGGTCCGCTAAGAAAGGATTTTGCGAAAGGGCCGATTTATGGGGGGCAAATGGTGGTTGAAAGTTTGTATGAAAGTCCGTTGTTTTTGATGTTAGAACATGTAATTTAGTATTCAGATTATTGGTTTAAAATAAATAAATACTGCATAATTGTTTTTTCAAAAAAGACGGACTAAAGAGGGGAAAAGGGGGTTGAAATATTATATGAAAGTCTAAGCGTACGAAGTCGCGGGCAACAGCTAGTATTTATATATGTACCTGGCTTTGAAGTATCTGCGGAGGGTTTTTCTGCTGCAGGTGGCGCGCTTGTAGCACGTGAACAGTCATGCTACGGACGGGCGCGTCGTATAGTACCGTCAGCTCTACGGAGCCTCGCTCCACGTTGGCGCCACTGTCGGCACAGAGCAGGGAGGTGTCCTGCAACGAAAACAGCTTTAGAAAAACGGACGCAGCGATCTCGCTCGCGCGTTTCATGTTTTTTTGATATAAAATGACCTCATTTTATCATAGCCAGTTCTTCCAAATTGATTTGACAATAGACAGTATACACGTTTTTATTTATGGATAAAACATATTTTGAGTTTTTTTTTTTATAATGGATTGAACAATGTGCCGCCACAGAAGTATAGCTATGAATCTTTGTTTATATACGTAAGGTTATTTAATATTAAATGTAACAGAAAATTAGAGGTTCCCGATAATTGGACCAATTCATAGATTATTACTATAAGGGTGTGAAAGTATAGGTAGTAAATTCTTACATTATGGGCAATAACATCGCTATCTACGCTGCTCTGCGCCTCCAGTGTATGGATATAAGTCTCAGCACGTTGTGACACCACCTGCATAAAAAAAAATTATCAACATGTTATGTACGATGGCGAACCTTCCCTCGAAGAACCGTTAACCGATGGTGAAGAAAGGTTCTGGAGTGGAGACCACGAAACGGAAGATGCAGCGTAGGTAGGCCTCCCACTAGATAGACCGACGACATTGTGAGAGTCGCGGGGATCCAGTAGATGCAGATGGCAGGTTGTCGTTCAGTGTGGAGGTTAAAGGGGGAGGCCTATGTTCAGATGATGTTGATGAATTAAGAAATGTATATACCTGCCTGAAAAAATTGTTTCGTCTACATTTGACGTCGTGTAAGTAGCAAGTTCATTGCGTATGAGTCTGCCGTCATAATAGAAACAAACTATGCTACTGTGGTGTCTAAACGGTAAAATATTGCGCGAGACAGGTAGATTTCGCTGCTAAAAATAAAGTATGAGTCCAATATAAGTTATTTGACAACTCATTTGTAATAGAAGAAATCACATAAACTTTTTTATATAAACATTTAACAGTAAATAAAATATACAACATCACACACACATCACATCAGCAGCCATTAAGCGTCCACTGCTGGACAAAGGCCTCCCTCCTACAGAGGGGTGTTGCCATAATCCCCACGCTTGGCAGGCGGCTTGGGGATCGCAGTACGTTCACCGTGTACTAATAGGACGCTGCTGCCCATCCTCCGGTGGTTCTCGTCGCAGTTATCATCATCATCATCAGCCTATTTGATGTTCGTCCACTGCTGGACTTTTAGCCTACCCCCGAAATAGTGATCGAAAATGGTGGTTGAAAAAGCTAAACACACCTAGCCTTTTGTGGTCAGTTTGTGTCTCACAGAAAGAATCAACATATTATTAACTAGTAGGCCGCCCTTGCTTCGCACGGGCGAAGCCGGGATATATAGCCTATGTCAACCGGGGATAGTGCAGCATCCCAACAGTGAAAGAATTTTTCAAATCGGTTCAGTAGTTTCGGAGCCTATTCAATGCAAACAAACAATCAATCAAATCTTTCCTCTTTATAATATTAGTAAGTATAGATATTAGTATAGATGAATATTTTGAATTTGAATTTGTGTGACCCAACCTGCCGATACGCGGTCTCCACTCTAGAACCCGTTTACCCCAGCGGTTGTCAGTAGACAGTAGATAAATAAAATATACAATTGCTGTAAATATGCTTATTTCTGGTTTCAACTAAAGATCTAGTTATACTCTTTCTCCATTAGTCGCTGTCAAGATCAAGAAGAAGACTGATGGCACGTCTTGGAAACATCAATTTTTCTACATAAAAAATGACACGTACTCCAATAAAGGTTCGCCATCCCTGTTTTAGAGGGTTGTAAGGTTTCATGGAGTAAAGTTTTACGAATATTACGGCGATGAAATATTGTGAATATACAAAGAAAATTAAAATAATAAATGCGTGTAGGTATTTTACCTTAACCTACTTTTCTTAATTTAACTTTGCCCCTGGCAGGGTATTTTGGTTGGGTTCTTACCCGATTTTTTTTTCTATTTTGGTTTTATAATAATGTGGTTTTAGATATCACAGAAAAAGGTTTTGATAACATTTGATCTGTTTTGAAAATAAGGATAACTGATTATTAAACTTTTAAAACTTTTTTGAAAATATTGATATTATATTGTTGGAACAAATGAGAAAAATAATAACGTTTTCGGGAAATTACTACTTTAAGTTTTTTTAGTACTATACGATGGTATAAAAAAATCCTAAAGTATTATATGTAACCATCTATAAGAACTATCTTTTCTGTTTTGTTTTTATGCTTTGCTTCTTTATATACTTTTTGCGTTTTTGCATTTTCCCGCAACCCAGGGTTTCAGTACCTCATCGATCCTCGTCTCGCGGAGTGTCGCAGCCCGGAGAGCAGTCTCTACCAGTTCCACGTCAACTTTGGGTGGAGCCGACACGTTCTCGTTCTTCTCCTCATAGTGACACTCGACCTCTTCCTTGTCCTTCAAATAAATATAAATTAAAACAGACATCTGTATTGTAGCTCTATTCGCAGATAAGTTTTTATCAATTGCTCTTTCACTTTCACCATCAAAGTGTTTGTATCTTCAGGGGCCTTACGGACAACAGCTTTTGCGGCACCTAATCCGCTCAGTTGGAAAATCGCGCGACCGCAAACCGTATCTGGGCGCGATAAGGTTCACTTTCGCGTGATTTTCCAACTGAGTGGATTAGGTGCCGCAATAGCTGTTGTCCGTAAGGCCCATGGTCACTAGAGACAAATGACTGTAATCGTATTTCCTATCTCGCTCTAACTCATTTATTTCTGCTATTTCTCTCACTATTGCAGAGTTTGTATGCCCCTACCAGCTAAAAGTCCGCCAGCAGCTCTTAAAAGTGGAACCTCCCAACTTGTCTCGATATCAGATGATGACATCAACTGATCAAACTTTTCTGTTTTTAACGGATCATACTAGGTATTTTATATTATTTTTGGATCATTAAGAAGATAAAAAACAAAGAAGAGTTTGAGTCCGATATCTTGTGTAGGTTATGTAGAAATCGGATTTATACCTAAAGAAGATGTGATCATCTTTTCTTGACAATCCATGGGCAATATGAACAGTCTCCAAACGCAACCCTGTCAAACAATAACTTATTTCTACGATACAGCAAAAACTATTGCAATAATGGTGTATTACAGTGGTCATTTTATCTGAAAAGGGGATATTATAGGAAAGCTACTGGTAGATTGGGCACCTAGTTAATCAGTAAATAGTTCGCATGCTCTAAGTAGGTACTACTTACTAAATATTATAGGTATCTATGTGTCTATGATAGTAAGTATCATATCTACTGATATGGTAAATAGTAGGTATTCTACTTTATAGCTAAAGAGTCTGGAGTACCTAAGTGTGTTATAGAGGTATGATGGCTAATAATTTTCAAAAACTATTCTACGTTGTTCTTATACGTGTCTGCTTTGTCCAAGTATGTAATAACTTATTTATGCAGATGTTTATTTTATAGTTGTTTATTAGTAAACAATGTTCATTTTTATAAATTTGCACCAAAAACTTCTTCTTTGTGTTTCACACAAACACACGCAAATTCACGGGATAAAATCAGTTAAGTGTTTAAATTTTTATTCCTAATCCTAAACCTTAACCTTAAACCTAATCGCGTAAACCTACAAAAAATCACGAAATTAATCTCATCATACATCAGCAGCCATTAAACGTCCACTGCTGAACAAAGGCCTCCCTCTTAGAGAGGGGTGTTGCCATAATCCCCACGCTTGGCAGGCGACTTGGGGATCACAGTACGTTCACCATGTAATAATAGGACGCTGTTGCCCATCCTCCGGTGGTTCTGATCGCAGTTTTAGGACATACCCGGGTCCTAAAAAATTTTCTCGCTCTCTATTTTTGTTTATAGGTATCCTTTTTCATTATTTAAAATTATAACTCAGTGTTTTTTTTGTTACTGTCATCATGCCCATATTGTAATGTAATGCCTATATAATAGATAAGATACATTAATAACTAATACTTCGATTTCCAATTTCAGAGCAAATACAAATCTGAGTTCCCCATATCAAATAGATAAATGTTGTTTCGAGTAATTTTATTTGCATTAATATGTCGTGAACAAATAGCTATGATAACAGGATAAACTTCTAATAAACCGGCCAAGTGCGTACTGAAGGTTCTACACCACCACAAAATACAATAATTATAAATTTAAAAAACCGACTACAAAAATGATTTTCGATCGAAATGATAAGGTCGTCCAAATTGACGCACTTGACTCGCACTTGGCCATTATTTATTATTTGTTCTTATACTGCAGAGTTTGTACTATAAATCTTGCCAAGTTTGACGCTTAGAGCTTATACAAAAATAGATAAAAAATACGTTTGTTGTATGGGGACACCCCCTTTTCGTTATAACTTTTTTTATTATTATTATTTCTTAGTTACATTCACGTCAGTCACTATAGATATTTGTGATGCTAATTTAACTTTTTTTTTACTGAACGTACGATCGGAACACGTAATTTATAGGGTTCCGTTTTCCGTACCTCAAAAAGAAAAAAGAAACCCTGATATTATGATCCCAGAGACCCTTTTACTCAGGAACGCGTTAAGGTCATAATCATCATTTTAGCCATAGGACAAGACATAGGCCTCCTCGATTGGTCTCCAAAAGGGTCGGTTGGAAGCGGCCTGCATGAGAAGGTATCAAGGTATCAAGTTGAAATTAATATCAAATATCTACCTATATAATTATATATAAGGTATTTATTCTTTACTTCTTTCATACTAAGTACCTATAGCCTATAGGTAGGTTTATAAATGTCGATTCATCTTCGGTAAACTGATAATGTAGGCAAAGTGTAATATTCCCACAGTCATGTGAAATGGTCAGTCTCACCTGTAGTTTGCGCAAGCGCAGCTCGTCATCCTCGTCGGACGCCTCGAACGTGAATATTCGTTCGGGGTATTTGTTCGGTTTCGACAAAGCATCTATAACAACACAGATTTACGGACAACGTCAATAATACATTAGGGTTACTAGCCTAGAGCTGAACTACGCTACGATAATATTAAAAGATATCGATATTCCGAAGCATGCCACGCAAACACCCCCGACGGGTGGTGTGAGGGGTGTTCTCAGATAAGACAAACATGGGAGATATGCCTTAGTACAATTATCGTACGTGTCCAAATGTCTCCATTTTTCACTATAAAATAGCTAAACGCAAAAACTGTACGTAGGTACGACTCACTTAATCATTTCTCATTTCATATACACTAAGAGAATTGCAGCGACACTAATGAACTAACTAAAAGTCCACGTGCAAAAAAGGGGCAGCAAGGTATTCTGCAGGGTCAGTGAGCATTCATAAAAATATGTCTAAACGGTTTACACCAACGCATCATCGGTCGAGATTAACCCCGTGCGCGGGCAACTGTCTCTAAGCACAAAATAAATAGGTATAGATAAAAATAGGTAGGTACCTATTTATTTTGTGCTCTAGTCTCGAAGAATTCTAATAGCTCGGAAACCAGTCGGGGGATCGACTCAACCGATAAACAAATTCTTCTTCTTTTAGTGCCATCAAAGAAGTTTAGCAGTCAACTTCTTGAAGTTTTCCTTGTGAAAAACTTTCTCTAACTTTAACTTTCTCTTTTCCATGCCCAGTGTGAACAGTTGTTCTACTCTCTTTATCCCCATTCACTCCCTGCTATTACGGGCCACGATATCATGCGTCTTCCAAGCTTAGATATGCTACCCTGGTATTTTTACCATCATGATGATCTGCAGGAGAAAATACCAGCCATGCCGCAATGCGTGTCCGACTGAGACCTGAGACTGCTGTTTAATGGTCCGGATAAGTTCTAGTTTCTTCCCCATACGATCTAAGACCATTGGAACTTTAGTTCGTTCAATATCACAGAAGGCATAATAGATACCTAATACGTGAGCGTAAACCGTTTCTCAAAGTTTATCATCATCATCATTTCAGACTATCATCATGTTCCCCCCAGTGGAACTCGGGCCTTCGCTAAGAGAGAGAGAGAGGTGGGCCCTCATAGTTAATCTTGTAAGGTAATGAATATTCTTCAATTAGGATAGTTGTATAAAATAATACTCGTGTACATGCTTCGGCATTTGATACCATCAGTCTAATCTAGTAGGTAGCTAAAGGTAGATATTAAGGAGTCATAAACCCTGCGTTTTACGAAGGGCCATTTGCGTCATGACGCACTACTCGCCCTTGGAACTACAATTAGTAGAGAATATTTATGAACACTGTCTAGTCTACAGGTAGTTTCACGAACGAATGTGGTTCTAAAGTCAGACGTTTTATTAGCTCTAGGTAGATTCTTCTACATTACATACCATAAAAAGCTGAAAATTTGGGAACGAAATGTCTGTCTAGATAGAACCTGCGGCCTTATTATAGAAGTTTGATCGTGATCGAGATTGAATGCCGTTCCGTTCGCATTTATTTACTCGCACCACGTGCGTAAGTGAGATGGCACGCGATCGCGATCACGATCCGAATTATCCGACCTTGTGCTGCCATGAGCCATTCTGTCTGTACGTTTGTAACGTCAGATTTTTTTACTTCCCCCAATTTTACGTAAAGGGTGAAATCTTATGAATTTCAGCGTTTTGTGGTAGGTACCTTTCTAGGCAACTACTGGACTTTATAAATTTATTTTGTTGACATAAACAATATATTCTTGTGAGCTTATTACTTCTGTAAAACACAAAATCCAACAACGAAAATCTAGGCATACCTAAGTATTAATGTTAGAATTATCAAAAGGTAGCCAAAAAGCTATATAGGTAAAGAAAATAGGTAGGTACATACCGAACGTAGCATTGTCAAGCGGCAGACAGGAGTCTCCCCGAGGATTTACCGGGAGGATGTCATCGCAGCACTTCCTGTTGAAGGCAGCGGAGTGGCACCACCGTCTGCCTAGGAACAGCAACACCACCAGCACCACCACTGCGAAAGCCGCTACCGCGCTTATGTATGCCGTCGCCTCCACTGAAAATATAAACCATTTGAGAAGAAACGCTCCAGTAGTGTAACACTTTCTTTTATAGCAAAAAATTAAATTTATATTATTTTTATTTATTTTAGACCAATCTACGGTTGTCCACCAACTCGCCTGATAATAAATCACTAGGTACTTACGCAAATTGGAAAAACAACATAGAAATAACAGAAAAGCACGAAAACGCTATTCAAATTCAAATTCAAATAATTTATTTATCTAATAATAATATCCAAATCATTACAAATTAATTACTATTATTGTTGTATTATTACTAATACTAATTATTATTGTATTGTTACTATTTATTAGTATTATTACTAAATTATATAAAAATATTATATTGTTAATATAATATTATGACTATTTATTGCACTTAGCGGACCACAAAAGTAAAATTAAGTAACAGCACTGGCTGGAAAATACGCAAATTGAAAAACAATATAGGATTGTGATGATTTTTTTAAATAAAAAAGCTACACCAAAACGCAAATGTATATTGATACTTAATAAAATATAACAATTATTTTTTCACATAGCGGACCTTGAGTTAGATGACAAAAGTAAAATTAAGTAACAACACTGGCTGGAAAATGCGCAAATTGGAAAAACAACAAATAATTGCGATGAAAGTTAATTAAAAAAAAATAAAAGCAAGGCACTAAACGCAAATGTAGATAGCTAATAAAATATGACAAATTTATTGCACATAACGGACCTTTATTTAAATGACAAAAGTAAAATTAAGTAATAACACTGGCTGGAAAATACGCAATTTAGAAAAACAACAAAGGTTTGTTATGAAAATGTATTACAAAAAAATAGCAACACCAAACGCAAATGTATATAGATAGCTAATAAAATTTATTTTATTAGCTAATTTATTTCACATTAGATGACAAAAGTAAAATTAAGTAACAACACTTGGCTGGAAAATACGCAAATTGAAATAACAAAATAGGATTGCAATGAAAGCTGATTAAAAAAAACACACACACACAAAACGCAAATGTAGATAGCTAATAAAATAGGACTATGATAAAATACTGCACACTGCACTTAGCGGACCTTTAATTAGATGACAAAAGTAATATTAACACAACACTGGCTGGAAAATTACGCGTTCTAAAGACAAATTTGACAAAGCGGTTTGTTTGTTACCATTAGAGTTGATGAAGCCGATATTGGCCACCATCCTGGCTCAATAAAGGCCGAGGTAGCGCATAGCTGCGCTCACTTTGCACTTTTCTTCACACGACGTCCATTGCATTCAGTCTGCTTATTTAAAACAATGCAAGGGAAGTAATTGGGACGTGTCGGAATGGTCGAGCTGTCAAAGAGACGGCTGTGAGCTCCGAGCATGCGCCGTGAGTGGTGGGCCTGTAGGGGCGTGTGAAAGCTTCGCGCAGCCATAGGACGAAAGGGCCAGATATACATACAAAATATATAGCAACGACCCTGTCGTCAAGGCTGCGTTGCCAGTTGCCTCCTCAGATCAGACAAACAAGGGAGATATGGTAAGGTGGCGTGGCGGGTGCGACCGCATCCGGCCTAATTCAGGCTTGATGTCTTTAGTTAAAACAGAGTAAAATAACTACAGACGAACTTTCCCAAATCTTCTACATGTGGACTATTAATTAGTTCATCGGTGTCGCTGCAAGTTCATAGTGTGCCGTACTTACAAACTTTATAGTTTTTGCGTTACCTATGTGGTTTAGCGGTAGTGAAAAAAGCGTACCTATATGAACTTGAACTATGACATATCTCCCTTGTTTGGCTGATCTTAGTTTGCCATGCTTAGCCTGACACGTAACCTTCGGCTTAGTTATATTCGCTTGGGATAACAAAATCGAAACTTCATTAATATTTTACACTGTGGATTTTGTGATGAGTGGACTTATGAATATTAGATCTAATAAGAACGTTTTATGGACGATGATAGTCAAACGTGGATCTCTATTATATTTTGGGTTAAATTGTATTGCGACACCCAAGCATCAATTTTTAATTTACTAGGAATCATATTCGTAGGTAATAAAAGGTTACGCATATAGACTGTACCTGTACTAAGCCGAAAGGAGGCAATTGTACTCATCATTATGAACAACTTTTACTACGGTATCTACTAACCCTGAAATCGCGAAAAAAATCTGCTGTTCCATAGAAAACGGTCATTGACACTCGACAAAATGTATGGAACAGCTGATTTTGGAACTGCATTTTACTGTAAATAAAAATTTAAATACCAATTCAATTTGTATGTGTTGGCGACACTCACACGTGGACGTTATACACCTACCGATGACGTCATAAATTAAGTATTTATGCCAGCCCTATGTCAGAGCTTTAGGCCGCCCGGAGGCCTCTGACATGGCTGAACAGTTGTTGGTATAATACTAACGAACCGGGAGCTACAAATTAACGTGTCATCAGACGCACGTAGCGCTCAGTTTTTACGCGGTGGCACTCACGGCCACCCATCTGAAATTGACTGGATCATCCGCAGTATAAGAACTAAAAGCTATTTAATCCTTATTCTGAGCCTCAGAAATCTGAACGGACGATCCCTCACAATCCTCTGATACTACTCCTATCCTATAATTTACTGTTTTCGTCAGCTTTTAACAATGTTATGGCAACTGTCAGTCGCATTCTTTCAGCAGCCGCACTGAAGTGGGATATTTAGTATAGTCGATTTTATCTTTGAAAATGCTTTTTTTCTAACCGTTTACAGCGAGGTGGACAGTATTCAGTTAATGTTATAGTTTTTCGCCATACAAATACGTATAGGTATGCACATTCATATATGATAAGCTAATTATGCGATTAAGACATTGCATACTTGCATTGCAAGTGATTATTATATTATAATAGGTACAGGTTGGGCCGCAACTTCGTGGATTGTAACGATTATAAGTAGGTAACAGAACATGTAGGTACTTACAGAATACGTTATGAGTATTTTGTCCCATTTGCCCCACTGGCATACTAGTTCATTCGGTCGATCGCTGGTCTTTCCACCACTTTCTTCTTTTGTGTTTAGGGTAACCTAAAAAACTAATCGGTAGGGATAAGTGGAAGAGGATTTCCATTTATCCCTACCAGTAGAGATGGGTAGAAATAACTCCACTCTTCCCACCCCAAGGGGGGTACGTTGGTAGAGACTAGTGGAACTGCCTTATTGTCATCATCATCCAGAACACGTCCACAGCTGAACATAGGCCTCCCCCTTTAACCTCCATGCTGAATTACAGCCTGTCTTTTGCATACACTGGATGCCAACGACTTTAACAATGTCGTCGGTACATCTAGTGGGAGGCCTACCTACGCTGCGTCTTCCGGTTTGTGGTCTCCACTGAAGCACCTTTCTTCCCCACGGTTATCGGTTCTTTGAGCGATGTGGCCTGCCCATTGCCACTTCAACTTGCAAATTTTAACAGCCTTACATTTCTCCCAAAATCCCCAGAGTATTACGAAAATGATCAATCCCGGGAGGGGAAGAAAATGTTTTTCTAGAGGCTTCAAAACAGGTTTTGATATTCCAGGGGCCTTACGGCCAGCTTTTATCCGTATAAGAGCTGGCCGTAAGGCTCGAAAGAGGGCAGTGCGGAAAACCACACAAAAGAGACCCTAACGCGCCGAGATACGGTTTGCGGTCGCGCAACTTTTTGCAATCACCTAAACAGAATCGCTTAAAATAGTTAGCCGTAAGGCCCCGTGTCTATCCTAGGTACACGTTGTCAGAGATATCTAGTCTGTCAAAACTCTACTTTGCTTATAAACTTTGAATTTTTTTGAAGCTATTTTGTGCTTATCAGTAGGTATACATATTAATTAAAATTTAGCTTATTATAATAGTTTATAAAAAAACAAATAGGTAGATAAAAAATACAACCATATACAATAAAACGCCATGCTAATATGTATTTTGAAAATGTTTTTTTATTAACACTTACATTTTTACAGCGCTCCTAGCCAACAGAGTAGTAATACTATAAAATGAATCGGTGTAAAGAACTGTCGAACGCAAAACAATGTTAGTCCTACAGTGTACAATAAACAAACCGCATACAAACATCAGATCAATACAATAACGCCCCCGCGACTCGAGTCGCTGAGACTACTTCGTCCTCAAACAAGCACAGAAGGTCACTCTAAAGAAAAGAACTTCATTAAATCTATAAACATTTCATATAATTTAGATTTTATTAGTCGCTATAATGTTATACTTTACTTTTTGTAACCATTATTATAATGTTATATGTATTCGTTACGAAAAATGGAAATGGATCGCTCGTAATGGGCCGCTGCGGGGCGGACGCGCGCCGCCCTCCGCCGCGCCCGTCCGCCCGCGGAGCCCGGGGCGACAAAACAACACGACTATCATAACTGTATAATTTTAAAAATCTCTAATTACGCATCCCTACGTTTGTTATTATCCTTTAATTAAGAAATAAAATCTTACGTAATTACCATGAGCAGCCTATTTTAATAAATTTGACGAAATTCGCTAATAATCTGATTATTTTTTAGAAAAGAAAAGCGTCGTGTATGTGCGACAGACGGGCCGCACCGCACGGGCCGCAGCTCGCGGGCCGCAGCCGGCCCGCGGGCCGCACGCGGCCGCGCGGCCCGCCGCCGGGACCGCCTCTCTAAGCGTCGCGCCTGTGTATGCTTTATTTATTAATCTACTTTACGATTGAAAATACGGCATCAAAATTTCAACTACCTACCTAACAGTAAGCAGTAGTACACTAAAACTCAGGCACTCCACATCGACCTCTCATACGCCACGCACCCGATCGAATCCTCAACTAAACTTTATTCACTCGAAAAATTCAACTTAAATCTAATTTACTTAAATTATAATAATAATAGTGGCTCTTAACCGGTAATTTTACAACAAATGCTTCGTTGGCCGACGAGCGCGGCGCGGCAGGCATTGCGTCACGCTGCGCCCACGCGATTCACGAACGATCTACTACCGCTAAACGATATTTTTTATTACTTATTATATAAGTATGTGAAAAACAATGTATGTCGTATCGTATGAACTGTACGCGATGATCCACGCCCAGAGTCGGCCGCCGTCGCCGCGCCATCGGCCACGAACTATCAACAGATTCATAATCTCCGAGATTCACACCCCGCCTAATAAAACCGTCACAATATAAAAATAACACGTTTCACAATTAGAAAATAATATAATGCGTATAATATTCTTTTTATATCATCACAAATATCAAAGTTCATTCTCCACTGTGCATATATACATACATAGTTCGTCGAAAAGAATCATGTGAGAATGTGTTGGCGCGGGGGCGACGGCCGCGGGACAAGCGGTGAGAAGCGTACACGACAGCTATTACACATATACCGGCCACGGCACCGGCACCGCAACCTCCTGCCTGGCACTCCCTATAGAACACAAACGAACGGTATTGTACGCAGCGAGTGGCGCGGACAGTGGTCTGCTCCGTGGCGTTTAGTAGTAAGTCTCTTGTTCCAGCCAGCCGCCGGGGTTGCGGCGCAGGTAGAAGCGCCGGATCTCGTCGTAGATGAAGATCGACAGCATGAACGGAATCGCGGGCAGCCACCACACGAACCTGCACAGAACAACGCACATTCACCATTCAGAACCATTCAGCGGTATCAAGGCTCATTGTACTTTTTAACAGACTTCGCACGGGATGTCACATGCGGGTTGGGAAGAGCTCGCGCAACAGAGACGAGAGTGGCGCAGCTGTGTTCATAAGGCTGTCAATAACTTCGAAGAGAAACGAATAAAGACCTAGATGCAAAACGCCTTATTATTAAGACCCGTCCGAAGCCTTCCTACACCTACACATACAATGCTGATGGTTGTGCAACGCTGTGCGCCTTGCAACAGGATCTTCAAAACTAAGTTTGGTTTTGGCAGCCATATATGCGCTCATAACCGGCGCTAGTCAGGTTCGCCGTTGACGGACACGTCATGGAGGCCGATATATATATATATATAGATATTTCAATGTTATTACCTCAGAACTCCGTCATTTATAAACCGAATTGAAAATTCTTTATATGAAAGAATATGCTTTCAGATTGGTCCCATATAGTAAAATATGACGTCCAAGTAAACGAAACTATGTATTTCCTAATTTTGAAATCGGTTTTTTAAATTTATAATTATCAACTCGAACATTTCAATTAGCCTACATTGTCATCAAGCCATATCATCCTCAGCACATAATTTAAACCAAACCACCACCACACTTATTCCTAAAAAAGCATCACGTGATTTGAATATAAGCAAAGACTCACTTGAGAGGGTACATCCTGAGCCCCTTGTCCATTCCGGGCGTGTAAGACAAGAAGGCGGCTAGAGCGGTTTCGAAGATAATTCCGAAGTTGAGGGCCCAGTTGCGCATGCCCTGGTGAACGATGGAGTTGCGACGAGTCTTGCAGATGATCAGGTCAGCCCACTGGACCACCACGATGGACACGAAGAAGGCAGTGTGGCACGTGAACTCGAGGGCTTTGCGGTCGCGGTATGTCTGGAACGTAATAAGTCAGGTCAGCTACGAAAAGGGTCACAGATAAATGAACTTCGAACGTTGAGCCTAGACACAATTTATAAGACAAGACTAAGGCAGATGTTTCGATGCCATCGCTCAACAACGGTGAAGGAAAACATCTTGAGGTAACCGGTATGTCCAAGAACCTCAATTCAAGGACATATGACATTCACCATCATGCACTGGGCTACCATGGTGGATTAGGGCCATCCTCTCTCTCTGAAGGAAAGCCTGTGTCCCAGCTGTGTGAACATGATAGATGATTATAAGGCAGATATCAAGTTAGTGCAGTGAGATAGATTGTTATAGAACAGGGCTTTATTTCGCGTTTTTATTAAAGTTATACGTTAAATAAACATTGCGTACACCAAATAAATTGTTAAAATGAAATGAGAAAAGTTACCACAACGCGAGGGTAAGTTACAATTTTATTAAGAAAGTTAATTACGAAATAAATCTAAAAGAGATTATTTCAACATCATATTCAGTCAGTTTTTTGAGTGTTTGTAAAAGAAATGTGGAAGCTGAAACAATTTTAATATAATAAGAAAAACTTTTCTTATTAAAGAAGTTTTTTTTGTGAGAAACTTCTTTGCTGCGTTCAAACTCTAACTAGTCTCAATAAAATTCATTTATAATAGAAAAAAATGTCAAATATATGTTTTATAAGATCTTATTACGAGTAACCATGAATCATGGTAAAGTTTAATGTACAAACCAAAACGCCCCCAAAAATGTTACTATCAATAAAATAAAATCTATAAATATATAACTTTGGGGAATGCAGGCTTTTATTTCGCCCAGAAATTGAGCAATGCCATTCAACGTGGCAATGCCGCCAGCATTCTTGGGATCTTTCTCTCCACTAATAGTCTTTTAGTTTAAGTTTTTAGTTTTTATTTAGTTATTTTAAGTTTTAGTTTGTAGTTATTTATTTAAGTTTTCGTTAATTTACTGTTTTTTAAGTTGTGGATAGTAAATTTTAGTGTTACTTTATATATAATATTATGTAGTATATATAAACGAAATACCATTTACTCGCTAACTGACCCACACGAAATCTCGATAACTACTTGATCTTCGCAGCTGAAATTTAGCAGATAGATTCCGTATGAGGTGTAGTATTGAGATTTAAAAATTCGTTAAGGTGTAGAGCTTAGCGGATGTGTGAGAAAAGATTTTGCGAAAGGGCCGAATTAAGGTAAATGGAGATTGAATGTTTACATGAATGTTTACGCGTACGAAGTTGCGGGCAACAGCTAGTATGAATATACGTAAACACGTACCCATTCTTGTCCATAGGAGTCCGTCAAGTCGTTGACCGCCTTCGAGTCCCATTGCTTCCTGATGCCGAAGAGAAACAGCGGCAGGAATCCGTTCTCAGCCATGATCACGAAGTATACGAAGAAACCAGCAGCCGCTTGGATCATTCCGATCTGGCCGTATGCCATGGAAATCAACCTGTCGACACCCACCGCAACTTATCACTTGGTGATCTTACAAGCTGGCCTCCAAAACCGAAAACGGCAAAGGCGTGAAACTGACCAATAAAGTGCTGCCATTTCTTTAGGACCATACGTTACAATAGCAAAGTAGAAACTACTAACCAATCAGGGCCATTTCCCAATCAAGAATCAGCAACGTCAGAATATTGGGTTCCTTTCCTTGGCTTCAATTGGTCAATTTTACATGGACATATCCTTAGCGTTTTGGCAGTTGGGAACCTGGTTATTTAGCAAGCAATTGTGAATCGTGCATGTTTGTTGGAATTTACTGTGCTTGAACTATATTGATTATGAAAGTTAACAGTGAACTGTGTATTTAAAACTGGAAACCATTTTAATTTCTATCAGGGGGGTTTGTATGTAAAGCATGTCTGTATTGCAATTAGGAGTACTTGAAGTAGCGCTCACAATAGTTTCTTTTTAAGTTTTTCAGTATTTAACATACTAATAACATCACAAGATAGGCTCGACATTTTTACTACGTGAGTACACCTTTTTTTGAGCTGAATAAGCCCTTTTGCCGTAAACCAAATTCTAACAATTGATGTGAAATCGAGGTAAGAAGGTTTTTATGTAGTTGTTTATAAAGCACTACGTTTTATGTTTATTTAAATAAACACGTGTTTCTCTATAGAACTGGTAGGTTACATAAGACATTGGTTTTCAGAATAAGGGATCAATATTCAGCCAAATAGTTTTTTTTTTTTTAATTAAGGTTAAGCGTTAGACGATCGGATGTTTATTGAACTCATACCTATAGAATAAGCAGCTTGAAGTACAAAACTATGACAACGCTTCGTCCATAATGGTTACTGAATTATTTAATTTAGCCTATTTGGAAGCAATAAGATCAGATCGTCTTGAATGAAGCCAGTTACGGCGTCCATGCAAAGGTTAGTTTTAAATGGCGGAAAAGCCTTGAAGCGATATTGTAATGTAGGTTTGTGCAAAGATAGAAAGTAAGCAGAAGATAAAACAAAAGAACCGAATCAGAAGATAGCTCAATTTACAAAGGCCTAAATAAAGGTGTCGTGTGTAAGTGGGTACGCGTGAAAGCGCTATATTCAGCGTTTATGGTGATTTCAGACTCAGCATCGTGCTTCATATATATAATACATGTCATCTATAAAATAAACATAGCGGTAATAAAGTAATACATATTACATTATAACAGAAGGATCCATGTCACCTAAAACATTCCTTCAACGAAAATTAAAAGTATTCATTAGATAACAATGAACCATCGTTAAATCAACTCTATTCACTACGGATCTAAGACGAACTCACATATAACAGAATCACTAGTGCTTTTTCTATGACAGACTCTAAGTTCACTACTTTTTGTTCGCTAGACGTGCAATCCATTGCTCAATTTTGTATCAATCACTAATATTGAAATATGGAAGAGTGAAAGATCGTAGAAAAAGGACTTCTCTAGAGAACTATTTGAAAATAGATTTCTAATAACTTTGTAATAAAAAACTGGTCAAGAAGCTTTCAGGAATAAGAGATAGGCGCTAGATCTCGGTTGTATATTTATTGTGTATCTATCTGCGTGGAGTCGATTTACATACGGGGCGCGGGGGTCGGGATCGATACTACAAGTCGGAGGCCACCGAGAGGCGCGCGAGGCAGGGCTAGGGGTCGGGTGGGGGCGGCATTATCACTCTTCCACATCCAGTGTCAAATGGAACTGTTGAATCACAAGTAGCCGCACCGATCGAATCAGATCGTCATTTGTAATGCAGGCAATGTTTCGAACGTTACTTTCCATCAGTGGGCTATACATTGTGTTAACACCCAAATGAGCAAGTGAGAGTAGTAAGCGTCGCCGCACGTGACCGCTGCGTGCCGGCGCGGGCGCGAGCGGCCGGGCGCGGCAGGCGGCGTGCGAGCGGGGCCAACCTTCTGTTGACGAGGTTGTCGCGGTAAGGGTCCCGCGGCTGGCGCTTCATGATATCGGACTCGGGCGCCTCGTACGCCAATGATATAGCAGGCACCTTCGGTAACACCAAGCAATCAACAACCGGCACACGGCACACTGAGCACTTATACATAATAAATATACGTACACACCTCGGCTACGCCTCTCGTACAACTAGCGACCTCTAGCGATGTCACAAACATTACGCTCTATTCCTTCTTTACTTACGAGTACAAAACATATTTAGCTAGTAATAAGTGTGAAAAATTGGCGTGATAATCAAAAATAGCTTTTTTACCTTCCGTTCAAAGATAGTACGAAATATAATCTGAAATATCTAAACTATGGTGAAGAAGTTATAAAATAAGCCCTAGCTAGCAGCGTTTCGATATAGTATTATGTAATCGATACAGTATGTAATAATATAAAATACATCGAGTGTATGCGTCCGTAACGGCGCGCCGTTAGACATGAGGCCCTGAGCTGTGTGATATATTATAATGAGACAGGTGGTGATGAAGCCTAGCGGAGACGTGAGAAGATCGAATGATAAACGATGTCTTCGACAAATAAATATTGTGTATCATGTTGTGCATGGAAGTATGACAGATAAGAAATGAGAAATATAAAAATACAATACTTGTAAAAATATAACATTAAAAAAACGTGTTCGTACATGCACGATAGATAACATGACAGAGACAGGGAGACACCGAAAACTTACCTTAAACGACCACTTACACCGTTAAATATTAAAAGATATCAAAAAAGGCATGGAATGAGGCGTTTATACGGACTCATACCGAGACTAAACAAACGCTTCATTTCATCGCGACATCAAGCTACGTTAAAAAGTAGGAAAGTCTTTAATACAAGAAATAGAAAATACAACGCAAGGCAGAAAAATTAGGAGCGGTGCTATCGTCGCCTTCGATATCCACAGAGACAGAGAGAGAGAGCTATTGTGTAATACGAGCACCGTCCACACACTGCAGGCAACAACCAAACCTCAACATTGAAGACTATACACGTGGTAGCAAGCAAATAGCAGATAGAAAATATCATCGAGCGAGCGGTGATCGCTCGCGGGTTTTACCTCTCGTTAACGAGTTTATCTGTGAAAGGATTACGCGGCTGTCGCTTCATAATGTCAGATTCTGCCTCCTCGTAAGCCAGGGAAATGGCGGGCACCTACACAAACACTAGCGATGTGAGCGCGGAGCGGTGCGCCGGCGCCGCCCGCGCCCCTCACACAAGCGTGGTGCATCATGTCACATGTGTACAACATCGAACACACACACCAGCGTTGTGACAATATGCCACCGCACCACGTCACTCCAACCGCGGACCAGATACAGAGAGAAGTCAGGGTAAGAGCAGTGGCGTAGCTAGGTATAAGGCCCTGGTTCATAAACAGGTTTGGCGCTTCGACCAAAATAAAATTAATGGAGCGTAGAAGCGCATTTTTGAAGATTACAAAATGAGCGCCGGCGCTCACTTCGTTTCAGTCGGTCTCTAGCCGTAAGGAAGTGCAAAACATGACTTTTGTTACATGATAACGAAACATCTGACAAAATTATGTCTTCGTGTGCTTTCCCGAAGTGTAATAACACAACAAAAGTCCGCTATCAATTTTTTGTAACAAATGTATTTTTTGTAACAAATGTAATGTACTTAGGTGTTGAAGTATATGTCAGACAGTTTTGCATCGTTTTTACCGAACAAGTTCAATGGTAATGGCCCATCCATTTATTTTATTTTGGTCGAAGGTTTAGGGCCCTATCTGAACTGGTTAGGTTTTATTAAATATAAATATTAGTTTATATGAATACTTTATAGGTGAAAAGCTATTTATACTTATGAGTTATATTCTGAAGGTGAGAGATATTTTCGCAAGTTCTGTTTGAGGTTTACTGGTCAGGATCCGAGGGCCCACCGAGCTTGAGGGCCCCGCTGCACTGCACCACCTAGCCCTCCGATAGCTACGCCACTGGGTAAGAGAGCCGGCTATCTATCGCGGAGATGAACGCGCCGACTGGAGAATCGAGGCAACGTCACGGCATGCAAGCGGCCGTGGAAAAACTAGTTTCTTCGTAGTTCACCGTAGGTTCAAAATGGTCCTGCCGCGCTACCACGCCTCGACTGTTTTAAACTCTAGTAAATGAGGTGCTATTTTGAACCTAGCATTAAACGAAAAGAGTTTCTTTTTCCCATCTGCGTGTAAGCCGCGACATCGCCTCGTCTCTAGTCATCGTTGGGGCTTACGCATTGCTGTGAATTAAACCCCTGCTATACCATCTCTTTGTATCTCCTCCGTGACTGGACCCAACATTTAAATCCAAACAACTTGGCGCAGCAGCATATTCTTACAACCGCTTGAAACTCTTAAAACTAAAAACACAAAATTAAAACAAAAAACATGTCGATCATGAAATGACTTCTGTCGTGGCCGATTCACAACTAATATGTGATGTTTTGAGAAACAAAATTTAACATGTTCATGAGGTTGAGTTCGGAATGGATGATTGTTTGAATGGATGATGGATGGTTGACTACTCCAGTGTGTTGTGTCTGAATTGACTGTAAAACAAGTATGTTACTTTACTCTGATTAGTACACTTCAAACGCCAATCTTAAGTTCTTTGGCACAGGTTGTAACAAACAGTAGTGTTAGTTTACGACTAAAACACACAACCCAAAATTATTTAACATTCTGGCTATAGTTAGTAACGGCTGCGACTCCTGTAGTAGAATCATGCTCGACTCCACATTTTTGTTTAAATCATGGATTCGTTCAATCATAATGTACGCATCTTCTCAAATAAAAAAGTTGATTCCAGTCACAATGTTCAAAAATATGCTAAGAATTTTCAACATTATGATTGTACGACGTAAGGTTCAGATTATATCAACACGCAGACATTGGTCACGATACCGAGGCAACATCGAAGTTAAAATGCTGAAAACTGTTAATGATTATGGCAACACATATAGAGACTGCATAAAGACCTCTCGTTGACTAGTTTGTCGCAAAACGGATTTCTGGGCGGCCGTTTCATAATGTCCGACTCGGCAGTTTCATACGCGAGTGCAATTGCCGGCACCTAATATTATACTGTGTTAAAATTTGTAATACAAATCTTTTGGACATCGAAATAAATGCGCTGAAAATTACGGAAGACAAAAAATATTATTTACTTCTGTTTTTCCTGTCTCAAATATTTAATAGTTACCTATACAATTAAATTTTGCGATAGACATATATCAATGTCATATAAGAGTTCAAAATCATAAATATCCAAGATACAGGAATAACAGATGTTTCATATCTTTTAAATTACTCATTATTTTTAAATAATTTGCATAATTTCCGAATGATGTTATATTTGAGCAGTTTATTGAATGGGTCTCATTTCACGCACGTTTCGACTTTCATAGTCACCACGCTTGGTAATTCATAACAATTGAATAATTATTCTTTTTTCAACCAATTTTTTTCTCTATAACATCGCTCGATAGAATTTCAACCATAATCAGTGAAGAATAAGATGGAGCTTACCATGTCAGTTCCAAGATCGATGCAAAGGATGGTAACAGTGCCAAGGGGCAGTGGAATATCGCAAAGGATGAAGGCAAGGAAGGGCGAAATCTCGGGAATGTTTGAGGTAAGGGTGTAAGCAATAGACTTCTTGAGGTTGTCGAAGATCAGGCGGCCTTCTTCGACACCAGTCACGATGGAAGCGAAGTTGTCGTCCAGCAGAATCATGTCGGCGGCCTAGGAAATTATGTAGGGGATTAGTACTTGCTGGTTTAAAAGTCTATATAAGTAATTCTATAAAAGTGGTTACTTCAAAGCCAAATAAAGTGATTATATTTTAAATCTACCAGGGAACTCAATGGACCCGGGTATGTCCTAAAACTGCGACCAGACCCACTGGAGAATGAGCAGCAGCATCCTATTAGTACACGGTGAACATACTGTGATTGCCAAGCCGCCTGCCAAGCGTGGGCGTTATGGCAACACCCCTCTCTAAGAAGGAGACCTTTGTTCAGCAGTGGATGTTAAATGGCTGATGATGATTTTAAATCTTGCTACGAGAAGACTTGCTAGACTTTGTACTATATTTTAAGTATATTATATGTATGAGTTAGTTATGGCTTGTTTGTTTGTAACATTTGGTTGGGCATTTTTTACGCACAATATGTTTTTGCTTATATTGATGTCAATATTGAAACATCTGCATTTGAGACGTCTATAAAAGCAAACAGCATGTGTTAGTTTCAATTGTATAATAAAATCAATATCTAGTACTGACTGTAAACAGCTTATTGGCCACATCGCTCGAAGAACCGATAACCGATGGGGAAGAAAGGTTCTGGAGTGGAGACCAGAAGACGCAGCGTAGGGAGGCATCCCACTAGATGGACCGACGACATTGTGAGAGTCGCGGGCATCCAGTGGATGCAAAAGGCAGGCTGTCGTTCAGTGTGGAGGTTAAAGGGGGAGGCCTATGTTCAGCAGTGGACGTCTTCTGGCTGATGATGATGATGTAAACAGCTTGGTCCTAAGCCCGGCTAAATGAGTTTGCCAATGCCCAAATCAGATGAGATTGTGTCAATCGCCTTACCTGCTTAGATACGTCAGAGCCAGCGATGCCCATAGCGACGCCGATGTCGGCCTTCTTCAGAGCAGGGGAATCGTTGACTCCATCACCAGTGACAGCCACGATGGCGCCGAGTCGCTGGCAGCCTTCCACGATGATCAGCTTCTGTTGCGGAGAAGTACGGGCGAACACGATCTCGGTGTGGTACCTGGTGTCAATTAATACCACATTATTTCCATGTAAAGCTTAAAAGGTAAGCTTGGCCCAGATAAGGTAAGCGGAGCGTTGGTTGTCCAGCTGCAAGGTGGGTCGACGATATTATTACTATCGCGGGTCGAACCTGGACTAGATTGGCACAGGACCGAGGCAGATGGCATAGCAAGAGAGAGGCCTATACCCAGCAGTGGGATAAGGAAGGCTGTGGATGATGAAAGCTTAAAAAAGTAAGTTTATCTTGGATCTAGGTAAAACACATGCATGGTCATAAACTTACAAATTTTAAGTGTCACTGTTTTAGAAGCTTTCATGAAAGTCAGATTTCACCATACTCACAAACGTCTGCTTAGCTCCTACTAGTTACGGCTGAACAGATTTTCGTGAATCATAGCTAAGAACACTCTTGGTCAAGTCACCTTTCAAACAACAAAAAAACTAAATCCAAACCAGTTCAGCCGTTTGGGAGCCACAGACATACACATAGATACACACTTTAAACTTATAACAATCCATTTTTTGCATCGGGGGTTAAAAATGTGCTTTGTCAACTTCTCCCAGACGAGAAATGTCACGCGCAAAAACGAAAAAAAGCTAAAGTTTTTAATTCTAAGTAAATAAATAAAAAATATTATTAAATTACAATACATATTAGATCGTCCATCAGTCCTAAAGAAAAAGAGGCTTATGTTGATAAGTGATGAAGATTGGTTTTCCAGTTTGAAAAGCACAAATCAGAAGTCTTCACACAGAAGATAACCATAATGACACTTAAATTTCGTAAAGCTCAATGTAAGAATTTGAATCTAACGGTTTGATTAACTTTGGCTGCAAAAGCTCACTTACTTGAGAATCTCATCAAGCTGATCAGAGTTGAGTTCCCTGAGCTCAGTTCCGTGCACCACGGCAGCCTTGGCTTCACGAGGGTTCACTTCAGATACGGGGATGTTGAGTCGAGCGGCGATGTCTTCAACGGTCTCGTTGCCTTCGGAGATGATGCCCACGGATTTGGCAATAGCTTTGGCAGTGATGGGGTGGTCACCGGTCACCATGATAACCTGGCAAGAAAATGATTTTGTGAAATTCAAGAATTTTCTTTTACTGATCAGATTGGGTCACTAGAGTTGCCAATAAAAAAATATGCGAATACCGGCAAAAACTATAGGTCTACTAACTACTAAAACTATACATCGCCTGCTCAGAAACCCCAATAACTTGGCTGCTGAACTCACGGAAGCAGGATACAACCCCAGGCTGAAAAAAGCGCGTTACCTAGTTATTGACTCAAGAGTCATCAAGAAAATACATAAAACATGTCCTTACTGGAGGACACACTTTAGACGATATACATTGCTCTAAAGACATCTGCTTATAATTATAGTTCACATAACTCACAGATAAAATCAGACTAATGAAAAGAAGGTCAAAACAATTTTTTGTCCTTGGGAAAATTCCACCCAAACATCCACCCTATCCACCTGTAATAACAGCTCTCACCTTGATACCAGCAGAGCGGCACTTAGCAACGGCATCAGGCACGGCGGCACGCGGCGGGTCAATCATACTCATGAGGCCGACGAAGCGAAGGTTGTCGACGGGGAAGTTGATATCGTCAGTGTTGAACTTGTACCCAATCGGGTATTTGTCTGAAGGCAGTTGGAGATCGCAAAAACCGAGCACACGTTCGCCGAGACCGCCGAGTTCCAAGTACGCGTTGTTGAAAGCTTCCTTCATTTCCTCATCCAGAACCTATGAAGTAAAGGTGGAGTAAGTATTAAAATTATCCTCGTTTTAACAAGGATCCTTAAAAAGGCAGTGAAGGTATTAGCTGTTTCGGACATGTGGTCTGCTATCATTTGACAAAAAAAGTGTTTTAAATTGGTGTGAGAAATGTTGTTACATTTTTGTGATACATGAGACGTTAATAGGTTTTGTACGAGTTATTTACTGTTCATTTATAAGGCCATCAAAATTTGAAAAATCTAAGCATAAGTCTGGCTTGTTGAAGGAAGGCATAGTCTATCCCCTGCTTAGTATAAAGGTAAATAACACAACAAAATCTCTACTGAAAGAATCTTCTATGAAAACCTGCGAGTTTACCTTTTCCTTTCCGCCAATGAAGATGGTGCTGCATCGTTCCAAGATCCTCTCTGGGGCACCCTTCATCACGAGCAGATGGCGAGGGTCGCTAGGGTCGTCGCTCTCATGACACGAGACTTGATACTTATTGGTCGAGTTGAAGGGAATCTCCATCACTTTCTTGTTACGCTTCCTGATAGATAACACATCTCCGAGGGCCAGTTCCATGCACTTGAGTAAAGCCGCTTCAGACGCGTCGCCGGCGACTTCTTTCTTCAGAATAGGGACGCCGTCCTGACCACCTTTGAACTCAGCGCGGTTGCAGAGGGTAGCGATTTTAGCAAGCGCCTTGAATCCGGGGCTGGTACGGTCTATACAAACAAACATAGATTAGTCAGTAGACATGTCATGAGACAGGAGTGACAGATAGAATCTCAACTGCATCAGAATTAAGACCCTGAACTATAATAAAGACTTAATAAAGACCTGAAATGAAACAAGCTCTTTAAATTTTCTAAAAAAAAAAAATATTCCTCCCTTTGTGACTATTTTTTGTTTATTTCCCAAACACTAGCAAATTGAAAGATAATTTGACTACAAAATGATTGCCAATATTAAAATAATCTACAATCTATTTAGTCCGAAAATATGTATCATGATAAAACACGCGAGCACAAGTGCAAAATAGCCTGCATAATGGCACTGAACCTATCTGAACTCTGGCGAATGACCGTACCATTTTGTTTCAATTGACCGTGACAAGTTACGTACCATATTGTACTCCAGACTGGTCCTCAGTAGTGTCAGCTTCAATGATCTGATTATCAAACCACATGTGAGCGACCGTCATCCTGTTCTGCGTAAGCGTGCCGGTCTTATCGGAACAGATGGTGGATGTGGAGCCCAGGGTCTCGACGGCTTCTAAGTTCTTCACCAGACAGTTCTTGGATGCCATCCGCTTGGCAGTCAGGGTCAGGCATACAGTGACGGTGGCGAGTAGACCTTCGGGCACGTTGGCGACGATGATACCTGGTGAACAAAATCACTGTTTGGTAAAAACTTTGTTTGTTAAGCAAATGCGGATCGCCGAACTAAAGGCCGAAAATAGCAATGCTGACCAGAGCGGAGCGTAATTTTTATTAGACAACATCTCGCACATAGCGTCAAGTGCTCGTTTCTTCCCACTGCTGGTCAAAGGCTTCCCCATCAAGTCAAGCATCCCAATTTCTAATCAGTCCAAGAAAATAGAGCTGGAAGGCGCGAAGATGTGCCATTTTAATGGTCAACATCTCGTCGCTCCACTCCTCTCCGTATGAGTGAATACTGGGCCGGAACATTTCTAATGGAAGAGAATTCCCTACAACTTACCGATCAAGAAGATGACAGCGTCCAGCCAATGGTAGCCGAGGATGAAAGCGATGACGAAAAAGGTAACTCCTAGGAAGACAGCGACGCCCGTGATCAGGTGGATAAAGTGGTGGATCTCCTTTGCGATGGGGGTTTCTCCCGTATCGAGTCCAGAGGCCAAACCGGCGATGCGGCCCATTACCTATGGAACAAGTTGGTTTTATGAAGAACAGAGTTGTTTGGCTACTTGTCCTATTTATTGAAGGTTAACTTTATCACAGACAATGAGGATATTGATTGAATAAGACAGAGTTAGCGAAGTGAGGTTTAATTCCTATTTAAACGGTCTGTACCGCCAACAAACCCCAAGTTAACATACGGGTGATGACGAGAGATTGCTCCGCACTCGTCACCCTGAGATTTTAGCCGTTAAATCTCTTTATGTCCTACAATTTTCATCAATCATCAATGACATGTATCAATCTTGTTGTAAAGTTGAATAACTCGCAAAAGTGTAGTACTGCAAGAAAATTCTATCACTATAAAAACCATCTGATAACTAACATTATGGTTGATTATTTAATTTTAGTAACTACCCTCAAAAACAAGATTTGAGCAGAAGACAGAAACAGCGGTCATTGACAAATGTCAGAATCAAAGGCATGACAACTCTCCCGAATCACCATTCATATGTGTAGGTGAAACTTACCGTGTTATCACCACAGCAGATGACGATTCCCTTAGCGGTGCCCTCAACAGCGTTGGTGGAGAAGAATGCCAAGTTCTTGGTTTCGAGGGGGTTCTCGTTGGTGAAGTCTGCGCCGCGGGACTGGGGCTCCGACTCGCCGGTCAAACTCGAGTTGTCCACTTTGAATCCTCGCGCCTCGATGATCCGGACATCAGCAGGGATACGGTCGCCGAATTTCACCTGGGCACATCGGGAAACTTCAAAACCAGACACTATTCCAATGGCAGAGATACTAACCTCCTATTTACTCGTACCAACGTTTGATAAGCTAATGTATGATATAAAGTATTTGGTAAACTTTTATCGTTAAGTTATTACTGAAGTCGAGAAAACGTCAGGAAAGGAAAGTCAGTTTAGCTAATACACGACAGTGAAAAAAGGGTTACTTTGTTTTTTCTGCCATAATTAGTCTTGTGCACTATGACAAACAAGCAGCCACGTGTTCGCTTGGTCCACTAAAATACTTTGATGGACCTTTTTCCACCTTTATACGCGACTTTAGATGAGGGACAGTCTTGTCCTCTGACTGTGCTCTGGCATTAGAAACAAGTCCATAGCAGATCTTTATGAGAATTAACACATTTACGTTTGCAGAGTCGACGGCAATAAACTGCAAGAGCTATTTGATACAATATTGCAGCTGGCCAGTAAAATACACAAAACATTTCAAGTTTTAACACACTTTGAATTATTACCGAATTACAATCTCTTGGGTTAACGGGACGACTGTTTAGTGAGTTATGATTTAATAAAACGTTTTTTATAGATTACATTGTAGAGATTAATTAATACCAATTAATTAAAGACCTGAGAGAAACACAGACTTCCAACTTTACCTGTTCTGTTGGCCAAACGATCCATCGTTTAATCCTCTAGTCAGTTTTGTTGAGAAAAAATTTTGTGTTTTGGTAGCACCCTCACTCAACTCAACAGATTGGTCGTACCATGAGAGCATACTGTGAATGAAGAAATTACCTCAACAATATCACCAAGCACCAGGTCCTCAGCGCGCAGGGTCAGCTTCTCCCCCTCACGGATAACGGTCGCGAATTGGGGCACCATGTTCTTGAATGATTCCATGATCTTGGACGACTTGCTCTCTTGATAGTATGAGAAGATACCGGTCACGATTACGACAGCCGCCAATACAACTCCGAGATACAAGTTATCGTCAGCAGGTTCTTCTACAGTACTCGCCTAAAATGATAAATGATAAGTAATTTGAGATAGTTGTAGTAGTTGTGTATTATTCAAGATGTGAGCTACTCTTGTTTTATTTTGTGAGGCACTTTGTATGCAATACGTTTTAGGACAAAATATTCTTGATTGACAAGGATAATAATATCGTAATAATTTATTTTTAATGATGAAAACCTATTATAAATTTAATGTCACTTCAGTTTATGCGTTTCAGCGCGAAATGGACTTAGTCAATGCCATTCTAAAACTGTACGTAGTTTGTGAAACGGGCAAAAGCTCGTTGTCAACTGACCTGAATACCGTAAGCAATAAAGCATAGAATAGCACCAATCCAGAGTAGTAACGCGAAACCGCCGAACAGGTTTTTGCAGAACTTCACCCACTCTGGAGTCTGTTTTGGTGGTGTAAGTGCGTTGGGTCCGTCTCGTTCCAGGTTCTCTTTCGCTTTCGCGTGACTAAGGCCCTGGAGAAGAAAAGGTATGTAAAAAACACATTAATTTCGGCCACGACGAAGCTGGTCAAAGGGGGTCATGATAACGTAATCACCCTAACTAGAATCATAAGTGGTATGTTTTTTTTATCAGAAAATTATCATTAGAACATGGTTTTCAGCCTTCAGGCAGATTAAATGCTCCAACCTCGACTGATTACAGTTGGAAGGAGTGGTAAAAGGTAATTTGTGTAGCAAAAAAGATTCTGAACGTTCGGCGATTTACGTATCACTTACATTTTCGGGATGTGTCTGAAATCTTTGGTAGAGCTCTTCGGGTGTTACTTTGTGGAAATCGATGTCCAACTCCTGCTTGAGATCATCTAAGTCTCCTGGTTTCCGTTTCTTCGCGGGGGGTTTCCGGCGTGTCTGTGGATTACAAATAACGTGTAAGCATTTTGACTTCTTAGTACACTTTGCCTCCACCAGGTTGTAAGCGATTTCGCCTTAAAAAATACCTACGCAAGTTTCTTAGTTTGTTTTGGCGAAATCAAATAAATATGAACTGGGGATTGAACCCATTTTTTAAATTTCAAGGATCTCTTCTTCTAAACCCTTTTCAAATGCTTAAGGCTCACAATCTTTGATACATCTAAATGGAGAACGAAATGATACATCAGAAAGCATGCAATAAAAGGCGACCCTTCGGAGGCGGTCCATCATGCGACGTCCGCTCCTAGGACCAAAAGATAAAATGAAAGATGATAAATAAAAACCTTGTACTGTCCGTCAGCTGTTCTATTATCGTCCTTAATGGGCCCGATGGTGGCGACGCGGTACGAGTCTGTGCGGCCATGCTGCAAACACAACTAGGGGCTAGACACATTCTACTAGCCGGCCCTAGGGGCCATGCGCTCATGGAATGAGGTGGGTGATATCAGTGAGCAACGGTTTTGCATGAGCTTCCACTAAGGCTGTTCGTAGGACGCATGAAAAGGGTTCATAGTAATCTACTTATTGGATTTGTTCCAAGATGATTGTAATGAAAATCTAAAGTGGTCCTTCAAAAAAGCCTGGAAGGTAAATGTAAATGCCGCCGAAAGTAGTACATGCAAAAACGATACTCTCGAAAAATACATGAGAAAATCGAAATAAACAATCGTGGAAACGGGGAAGAGGATTTAAATATGATAAACTTCAAATAACGATGTTACTAAAACATAATATGACGTACGAATAGTTCGCATACTAACACTAATATAAATATGTAAATCTAGATCTACAATGTAATATATTGTAAAGGTTCCAAGCGTACAATTGCAAAGCATTCGGAATCGGCACACGACATCGTATAGTGTGGAGCATAACCTTGCCAATAGTATTCTATAGAACGAGAGACCGACTCTCAGCGGCTCAATGGCGCTCAATTGATCCGAACTAGTTGTAGTTGTTGCGTGCGAAATTGAACACAGATGGAAGGACGCCGCACAGCCACACACCTCCATGCATGACCAGCTACATTATAGAGCAGCGCATTGCCGTCAATGTCGATAAGGATTAAGGTCGAAGCGGTATTATACTCCCGTTCCGGATGGAAACCATGACGCGGAAGGCTCGATCGTTCGGACCATGGAGCCAAGCATTAGATGATCTAGAAACTAACGCGCCGGAAACGTGCTCTTACGTAAGTAATTCGCATTGTGTGCAGGAGGGGAATAATGTCACAGAGTCTAAATGCGTCCGCGCTGCCGTAAACAAGCCGACCGTCACCGTCGATAATTGATGAACGTTTTCATAGCAGGCCTCATTAAACCGCGCCCTGAATTCCCGCGAAGGTTATTGAGAAAATACGCTGAAACGGGCCGCAAAAGCTCCCGGACCAAATTCCGAGGGTGATGGATGGTTTAATTACGCTGAAGCGGGACTAATCTGCTGTTTGTGGGACATTGATATTCTCGCTGACTAAATGTGAAGTAACTTTGATTCGAGTCGGACGTTGATGAATTCTGTTCGTTGGACGCAGCCGTGGTTTTGGAAGCAGGATATAATTACCATTTTAAGAGGCGATCTACCAACACGATGATGAAATATTCATAGGGTTGTAAGGCAGGAGAAACAAGGACTGACAAGAGGAGAGGAGGACAGAGTTCGGCGCAGCGTTGGACGGGCCGGGTTACATAAGCGGCGCGCACATCGCGCATGCGCACTGCGGGCCGACCCCCTCGCAACCCTCGACATAAATAGCTAAAATACAAGGTTGCCACCCCCGGGCCTCAGTGACCGCATTTATAATCTCTATAAAGGTTAAACCGGAATATCTGATGGAAAATCGAACTGGTTCTAGCCAAAATAAAACGGTCACGTCTCCGAGGGGATGATTAGACCCTTTCGAAATACTTTGCCCTGACAATAATGTGGTCTTTAGGCGCCTTTCGGGGTCATTGCAGGCTCTTTGTATGAGGAACTCGAAATAAATAAAAGGGGAGACTGAATACATGGATGCCATACAGATTTTGCTCTGACACCGATTATGAAGTTGTGAAGGACATGTTGAAGGAACCTTGAACGGTTGCTCTGATATTCTTTTGTCGAGTTTTCATATTGATTGTAGTTTAAACATAAAAGAGGCGAAAAAAAACCGCTTGAAATTACCAATAAAAAACTTTAAAAAAAAACTTTATCTCTAGTCCCAAATGTAATTCTTACAATTACAATACGTTAATTGCTACCTTATCATTGACACTTACCTTTCTAGAAACGGGCTTTTAATATAATTCAATAACAAACCGCAATGATATAACAAAATAGATAGCGAGAACGTCACACTGGGTTACCTAAATCAATGCTAAACAAATGTCAAAAAGCCAGCGACCGGAGCCGAGATTCATTGCCACGGTCACAAAACTGCTTTATACCGAAAATTTGTGGTTACTATCGTAGTGCGTGACGTGCCCGTGAATGAGACAATTATTTTTAACAGTAATGAGGCGAGACTGGCGTGACGTATGCGGTAGGCTCCGCAGTACCACGCGTGACTACGGGAACGCGATTTGTCTAGAAGTGTGCCAACGCACTATTATTAGGTACTCTACTTTCACGTTCATACTGTTGCATTCAAACGATTTAATGCTGCGTGCATGTGCATTTGTTTTGCTGATCTATTCACTAGTTGATGATCTATATCATGTAAGCGATGCAAGACATGGTTACCTGTATAAGGTAAGCGACCTAAGTCCCCGTGCCATCATATATGAAAATTTACAATACTTAATCCTTGAATTTATCGCAATATTCAATGCCCATAAGTATAGTTTAACAAGGTTTTAAAAAAACTCGCATTATAACATGATTGTTTCGATTATCAGAAACCTGAAAGTATGGGAGATTTTATTTTTAACAGAAGAGTGATCGTTGAGCGTGACGCGTGCGTGACCGACTTTAATCAATACGCGTAAAAGATTGCCATTTCTCGAGTACCGACAATGTAGTAAGAATACTTTTCGCTAACTTACGAGTAATAATTTCAGAAGTGTTTTGAGCAAGTTCAAATTATTGAGAGTGCAGTAAATCAACTGGAAGCACTTAATGTTACTCTTGCGTTCTTTTAACATTCTTTCAATCGAGTGTTTATCGCTGAGAGTAATTGTCGGAGTTCAAAGCCAATTGATATTGAGAGTTTTCAATATAACATCTTCGATGATTTTTCGATCTGTAGAAGTGTGGAGGAGTGAATAAATACAATTTTTCATGTACTTGTAGTTGAATCGTAAAAGATAACCAACTTAACGCGCAGTTAAGCTGGGATGGATGGGATATCAATTTGATATAATTAATTGATTCGGGATGTTATTTTAACATTTAAAGTACAACTAATTGTAGAGGACAAAATACATAAAACAAAAACAATGACAAGTCAAGCGGTGCAAATTAAAATATAATCGATTTGGTTAATTAGCGCAAAATTATTGTTATTTACCTTACTTAATGAAAATATTTGAATTGCGAATATTTTTATGAATGTGAATGTAAACAAATGATATAACGATTTGTAGACTTCAATACAAATGAACAATCAAAATACCTATAACAAGGAATAGTCATGTGATGAGAAAAGTCTGTCACCGACGATGATATATCAATTGCAAATATACAATCATGGAGAATACTGGTTGCCAGCAGAATCTTCAGGCGTATCTGTTTTATATGGCCTGTTAAAATTATGCATACCTATGACTTATGCATACGTTTGTATGCGAAATGAAATGTCAATTGCATATAAATGTCGTGAGTTATTCTGTCACAACTAAGCAATATTGAGAGTGAAACTTAGAAACAACTCGAAATACAGCACGTTGAAGAATGACTGATGTTTTAATTGAGTAGTATTGCTACTTTTACTAGTAAATGAGTTTTAGCCGACGAATGTTATTACTTGCAGAAATTTGCCACATAGGCATGTAAAGGCTATTTTTCCCGACGACGCAAAACAAAAAGGAAGGCTTTGTGTTTAACATGCATGTATATACGTTCTCACCTATAGCCTAAAAACTTAATCGATATCGATAAATGAGGGTTAGATAGATTAATCTTAGTTCAGGGATAGTCACTGGGTAAGTGACGTCATTATAAATATAAGATGAAAACATGTAAATTGAGGATGAAAAATAATCATTTTAATGCACATTATTGAATACATCAGAAATTCTGATTGAATAGATAGATTTTTTAAAATAGAAGGAATAAAAAAAAACAGTTGTACCGTTTGCGAATTATGGTCCGAAAAAATACCGTAAGTAAATTTGTAGAATTACTCAACAATTGATATATTTTATAACATTATAATAAAATCTTCATTGCAGATACAAGATCCATAATAGTTTACAAAGCACGTTTCAGAATAATCGACAGGTTTGAATTTACAATAAAATACAAAACCTCAATATAACACTGGAATCTATAACCATAATTAAAAAGTGTATTTAAAAAAAAAACTCCGTATATCGTTGGGTGGAAAATACTCATGTAAGTCACGACCAGATATACTCAAGGCCTATGATATGAACAGCAATGGACGACCATGGGCTAAAAAATGATGAAGCTAAAGAAGGTAGACTTGGAGAAATAAAACTTGGACCCCTGTTATTAAATCAGATCACTAAACACTTAAAAGTGGTTGAGAAATGCAAGTATTTATAAACCCTGACAATAAAAACTTTACATGTAGGTAGTGTTAGTATTCGTAGGCTGAAGGCGGAATGGTCGTAAATTATATTTTATACGAGGTTATATTTATCGGCGCAAAGGTCATGCGACCGGAACGCGTAGGAATCCTGAAACATTTTGAACTTTCTGACCTCTCCTCAAAACGCCAGGTAAATCAAAAATTTATCATTTTCTTTGGCGTTTTTACTAAAATAATATTTATTCCTATCACCAACAAAAGTAAAAGAACATAATTTTTTATTCATTTCTAAATTACAATTAGATCACCCGGGTGTAATTGAACCTGGTCGGAAATATCCGATTTTAAATATTAGTAAATCATGTGAAATTAAATCTACCTAAATAAAGTACTTTGATTAAATTGATAGTTGTCTAATAATATAATTAATTTAGTTCAACTTGAAACCCTGGCCTCTATACTAAGATTGACTGTTTTTCAAATGTCTCAATAAAATTCATACCGCTTTAGGAAGAT
This sequence comes from Agriopis marginaria, assembly GCA_932305915.1. Classification (NCBI taxonomy): domain Eukaryota; kingdom Metazoa; phylum Arthropoda; class Insecta; order Lepidoptera; family Geometridae; genus Agriopis; species Agriopis marginaria. Next base: position 9,689,895 of record OW029934.1, on the reverse strand, counting down.
AAAAACTTGTTTGAAAAGTTTATCTAGAGTAATGGAAAGCTATTGACTAATGATAATTGAGGAAATAATGACCATAGAACTTGTCTTGGAGATTAGCAGCATCGAAAGAAACATTGGAAAGAACCCAAGGATCACGTCTAGTATCCTAATTGATGCGTGCTGTCGTCATGAAGGATAGAGGAAATACTCCAATAGAACGACGGTACTCTATGCGATTTAAATGACATAATGACGCGGCAATTTTCTAATAAACCTTCGGAGCTCTTATAGACGTGTCCGAAGCCCGACTCCCGCGACAACCTGTTATCTACTTCCTTTAGAACACATACTGAGAATTTGAAGTACATGAAAGCGCAATGAATTTGGAGAAATGTTTTTGTAAAAGTGGAACATTACCGTTCCAAAATCGATCATGCTGTTTGAATAAGAAGAAACGGCCAAAAAAATAGGGAGTCATGGGGACTGCCGACAGAAGTGAAACTAATACGTTACATTAGCATGTCGGTGACGCGAACCCATAACTTTTGCCCCTACCAAAAATCGCACAACGCGGCTAAAGAAGTTTTCACTTCAATAATCTTAGAGAATATCGTATCATTATCGTTCCAAAAACGATTATGCTGTTTGAAAAAGAAGAAGCTGGTAAAAATGGTCTTTAAGAAAATATTACGTTACCGTTCAAAAATCGATCATGCTGTTTTAAATAGAAGTATCGGACAAAATGGTCAAGTTAGACAAATTAAGAAAATCTGAATAATCTAACTAGATAAAATATATAACTACAAGATCAGAAAACTGTATAATATAGGCAACAAAAATCTATCACTATAGTGAATTTTGATCTGCTCTACTAAAATATTTTATTGAGAGATCTAGAGTATATTTTCTTTAAATTTTTTATGCTATAGGTTGCAATCAAGCTAACGGGCCGCCTGATGGTAAGCGATCACCGTTGCTTAACGATACCAGTAACACCAGGGGTATCACAGATAATATGTTGCCAACCTTTGAAGACTATTAACACACACACACACACACATCTCTCTATCTCTGTATTAACATTTGCTTCTTTTAATCAAAATTCAGACCCAAAAAAATTCGGGAAATTAATAGTATACATAGCCTATTATCTCGTTTATCTGTTTTATGAATCTAGGCAATACGTTATTTAATGTGTAGAGCTGATAATTTTCTTATTGTTTAACATCTCTATTCTATTTTTATACTAAAAACAACGTTTACGAATAGCTAAGTGCTCGTGAATATTAGCGGATTGAGGGATTTTGACGTAAATGATATAAATCAAAATTCTGAATCGTAAGCAATCGTATCTGATTCATATCTGACCTACATATTTCAACCGTAAGCTTAAACATCGTATCGATTTTGAAATAAATGGGAAGATTCCGGACGCGGATGACAAAATGGACGGGGTGAGAAATTGGCTGAAAATAAATTTGAAAACATTTAAGTGATAAATTCGTCATATTCATCTGATATCCAAGGATAGAGATTTTAGTGTATCGATGTAACTAGGAAGTGATTTAATGGTGGCATACGAGATACGAGAGAGGTGTCCTTCTCTTCGTGTAGATCGATACGGCAAGTTACGCAACCCTACCGGCGCCGTCTTCTCACACCAATTCCTCCCTTTTCCATCAAATTTGGCACCTACCATTACTGGCTCTTTATAATGAAAACGTGACTGAAAAATGGGCTAGTTGTATAAAGCAAACATATAATGACATTAAATTCAAGGAATTATTTGAGGAGAACACGAGTTTAACTGCTACATGCAGGATCATGGTTCAGATTGTCAATTTAAGAGAACAAAGGATAAGGAAAGTGCTAATGGATTCTCGCGTGCAACGACACATCAGGAAACATGGAGTGATGCTCGCAAGCTCTACCGAAAGCGACGAGCACCGCTACTCGCCGCGAGTTTCTCCGGCTTTACCTGCTGCACTCACTGGTAGGACATGCACTTGCACCTTCACGAATGCACTTACTCGCCGGCTGGGCTACTGTAAAGGCTAAGGCAAGCACTACAGCAAGCACCGCACTCACCTCGCCCATTTTCCTTAGTCTTTATGTGTAAAGGCGGATAAAAAGGAACAAGCCGCTTCTCGGTCTCGCCTCTTTCCCTCTACGGAGCGGGGTGGGTTGTCGCTAATTCTGCAACAACGGGGGACCGTTACGGTTTCCGCGTTCCAACGAAAAACTAAAAAATGTGTGCGCTTTCACGTAGCCTCTTCGCACGGCACTGGGGCTATGTCATCGTGGTACGAAACTAAAACCCGGTATGAAAGAGTGCACGGGGCGGAGGCGCGTAGGGCGCGTCGTTCGGCGGCCTGGTTCGGGCGCGGACTGACGGTGGGGTCGGCGCGTATCGAGCCGACGGCGCACTGACGTCACACTGCGTCACGACGCCAGCGCCGCCGCTGCCAGCCCCGCGCGCAGCTCGCCGCGCTGCCACCGCCCCGCCGCCCCGTAACCTTCCACAACCGGTACGTTGACAGCCCCTGCTGATCGACAGCCTTCCCGGCGACGCACGCAGAACGCCGCACGTCCCGTATGCCCCGTGTCCGTGTCTCTCTACCTCACTGGTTATCCAATTATGAAATATTCCGCAAAATAGTACCCTTAGTATTTTGCTTAAAATTCAAACTCAATTTAGCCACACTTAATATTTTTACTAAACACCTAGAGCATAAAATCTGTAGCGCTATTAAAAAATTATTATGGCACTTTATTTAGCAGGGCGGCTAGCGACGGCGGGCGGAAGGCCGTCTCGCTCCGCGCGCCTTGATTGAATGTTTTTTTAAATATAGGGTTTTATCTCTTTTCAAGGGAAAAAAACTTTGTCGTTTTGAGATGTTCAGAAACAGGAAATAGCTATTTCTATATTACCTTTTCTAACATTAACCGCAACGCATCTATCACTTCAACCATCATCGGTCAGAAAAGCATTTTTATGACCAGCAAATATAATATTTGCGTCAGTTTTATTGCAAACGCATTATGATAATGTCATAACCTCCGTACATAAATAAATTGTACACATAAAATGTTTTATGGTTAGAGAAGGCCCCGAGGAAACCGCGATTCTGTGCTAATAAATCCGCAAGTCTCGACTTTTGTGTATCCTTATTTATTGCCAGAGGTCGCTGGAGCCATTACAACTGAGAAAGGTTTCAGTCTAGGCATACGTAATGAAAACCTATCCTTAAAAAGAAAATTTTAACCGCCCTTGGGAGTTTCAGTTCGATGTTTGCTCTCTAACTCAGTATTACAAGTTTTTTCAGCACATAAAAGCAGAAACTTCGGCATAAATCTGGACAGTCACGCGGACGTTGAAAAATACGTTGCAACTAAACGGTACTCCGTTTAGTTCCTAGTTAGTTTAGTTTAGTTAGTAACTCCGTGCGTTATATTTTTGGTTGATCGATAAATTGCCATCGAGTTGTTTGCGGTACATTGTGTATGCAAGTAATTTCCGAACGATAGTTGAAAATAGGGAAAATTATTACGAAACCCGTACAACGTACCTATCCAGTAGATAAATTATCTTATATGACAATAGGTCGCTGCTGCTGGTCTTAAGATCAGTTCTGGTCGTAAACTTGATTTACCATGTAAAGACGTACTCTTATAGGTGTATCACGGATGAGTCTCGGCAATAGAGAATAATTAAGCAGAGTTCAACATTTTGGCATCAAAAGAGACTTGGACAAAACAAGTGTCGAACACAACACTACTGTTTTACTAGCCTATATATTATGGTCCAACTACTGGACAAACGCTTTCCCTATCTACCTCTATCCTCCCAGGCTGTGTTCTGCCATTTGCCATTTGTCATGCTATGCAGAATGCATCAATCCAGTTATGATTTATTCATTTACCACATCATTCGAACCCGTAAATACTCGAAAAGGAGAATAGCACACGAAGTTATCAAAATTACTGGCAGTTGGGAACGTTTCGTCAAGTGGGCAGCTATAGCTGGTTTCCGGTGCGAGCCGGCAGCGCCACCTGTCAGATATTAATTTCCGGCACTTGAGGCCGCCCTCCCAGCGTAATTACACGTCAGCAAATATAGACGTATCGCAGTTACGAGCCGCGCGCCCGACACCACCTTCTTCACGATACTTGAGCACGTAATCGCCTTCAGACAACATTGCCCTTTTAGGAAAACCCTTGTTACCGTACGGGTCGTTGTCTTCTTCTTTGCCTTCCTATTGCGGCTCACCTAGGTTTTCAACAATACCTACCTACTTCTATGACGAAAACTTGTAACGTTCACTACCAGTAGATTGAAAACAACCATTACATTGAAGTAAGGGTATCAAAACTATAGGTAAACCAGACCCTGCCTGGGTCTGCCAAGAGAGTACAAACATTAGTAGGGGACGGGGTTCTCAAACCACCACGTGGTATAGTTCTGTTATACTACGGAAAAGTACGTACAGTTAGTCATCAAAGGGGGAGCCGATGGAAAAACCCAGTCGTAAACTCAACTAAGCAGTCGTGACCACATTTCATTCCAGTCTCCTGCAGTCTATGCCTTCAGGCACAATAAAACACAAAGTTGCACACTTTTCAATTTCAGCGACCGTTGTGGCCCGGCATTGCGCACGCTTATTTTTCATTTTGCCAGTCCTGGATTTTGAACAAAAGGATTTTTCTCATTGTTTTACTTGAACGGTAAAATACTCATTTCCGTGCGATTATACATTTACAATTCTTCGCTTTGTGGTTGATTCAATTGTGGAAGGTAATATGGTGAATAAATAATGGCTTATTTCAGTAGGTGTTGATAAAGGCAATTTGTTATACTTGCATCATTAATCGCGTGGGGAAATGGCATTAATCATGGAGGATGGCGGCAACGCGGCGGACGTTAGGCGCCAGGTATTATAGATGTGGATCGATAGCATTGCAATATGTTAGGAATCACGTCGAAGCGTATTATAGTATGGAGTACGCATGCACCGACTCCGACCCGGATTTTCCAGGGGTAGGTCAGTTACTTACTGTGTGATTTGACTTTATACTCCATAGGCGTTGTAAACTTTTTTATTGTTCGGGGAAATACTTGTGCTTTAGTCGTTTGACATTGACTTCACAACTAACATATTTTGTTAACAGTTTAAAAAGTATAATAAAATCAAATAAAAACATTATGCAACACATTAACAACGGTGTTAGAACGTAAGGTTTTCTTTTGATAGATATGTTATTTTCTCTAACATTAATATTTTACTTTTTTAAGAGTATATGTCAGCGAAGGGGATATTGCAATTCATAAAAATGAAAAAATATGAGCTCACTTGCCTGTACCTTGCCTTGCCTTGCCAGGTTAACCCATCACAGTCCTTACAGGAACCGTAAGAATTTCTGCTCATCTATTCATTACGTAAGATTAAAAAATATTAAATAATAGCCTTGAGCTTGATCGCGTGACGTTAAGCGATGATGCGGTCTACGATGGAGCACGCTTGCGTAGAAGAAACCGATTAGCTCGTGATTTCAAGACACTTAAGATTGTTCACCCACTATCGGGAAATCGGGGGAACACCCATTCAGACTGACTAGCAGTTCGCACAATAAAAGTGGAATCAAAGCACTTCGTACGGATTTAATAAGGTAGCATTACTTATGCAAAGTTTTAGCATTACCGTACCAAGTATTGAATAATATTAAAAATATATATACATATATGTGAAAAACAAACCATAGCCAGGATGTTGCCCTCAAAAATAGATATCAAGCCATTAACGGTTCCAACAAAGAAATTTTAAGGTCTAAGTAATTCTACCAATGTTCATCATGTATTATGTAAAAGCATTAGTATTTGAGTCGGGCCAAGCGGGCCATTCCTTCGCCGTGAAGGACCGGCTGATATGAAAATTCGTCGTCGAGCGGTCGGCGGGCGGGTGAGGGGCTGCCGAGGGGGTGCGGTCGAGGCGGGGGGTTCACGAAGGCTCTATTTGGGTCACCCCGGGCGTCATCCCCCACGATCAATAGCGGAGCCGGCGCGCGCCGTCTTACCGTCTCGCTCGCTCTCCGTCGGTTATCTAACGTGTCTCGCACACTGCCCCACCAACATTAATTATTTTCTAAATCACCCCTTATACGAGCTGTTTAGACAAAGCTTAGAAAATCCCATTCTATTTAATCGCAGAGATGATCCCGCACCACGCGAGTGAGTTACGAAAAGAATACGCCCACTTCGTCCTCGAATAGGATCGACATTCAACATCCTCCCTAGCTCCTTCCTAGAGCCTGTTTTGAGAGGTTACGTAACCGAGAACAAAAGATATAAAAGTGATCCACAATAGACAGTTGTACAGCGGCTTTATCGGATGGGTTTTTCAGACGCGACCTCCAGAAATTCCAGCGGCGTCCTCGAAGCTGAATAGATGGTGCAATAAATTTTGCTGCGGGCTCTATCTGAGACGAGTCATAATTTTAAAGCTACGTTGAAAGCTTATAATGAGGCGTTCCGAGTCGGGGAGCGAGCTGAAGTGGCCGTATAAATATTGCTGACGAGTCGAGACGATGAAGCGGCGAATGCTAACTAGTTTGGAAAACTCCCAACGGGCAGTTATGGAAAACTCACTCTTGCTTCTATGTAGAATATACTGTTGCCTACCTGGTATCTGCTATCATAACATTTATTTTGTAATCATACTAAAATTATGAATACGAATTTGCGTTTGTTTGTATGTTTGTTCCTGTTTCATGAACAACAGATATTTTGGATAGAGATGGTTCGACGGCCGAAGAGTGATTTAAGTGATTTTTTTATACCGGAAAATGTACGCTTCCCGGTCAACGTGGGTGAAACTTGTCAAAGGCGCAGCTAGTCAAAAATTATAAAAACTGAACCATATTGGGCCAGTTTTAAATATGACCGAACCAAAAGTAGACTAAAACACCACTAACTAGTACGATAATATGTGCATTTATTTGTTGCAAACTAAATCAGACATTTTCTAAAATGTATCTCAGTAAAATAATATATACCTACTCAGGCGACTTTTTAGGGTTCCGTACCCAAACGGTGTAAACGGAGCCCTATTACTAAGTCTATGGCTGTCTGTCTCGTCTGTCCGTCCGTCCCACATTTTTAACGGCTGTATCTTTCGAACTGTAATCGAACTGTGATAGCCAGTTGGAATTTTCACAGAATATGTAATGGTACGGCGGATTAACTAACAAATAATAATTAAAGTCAAAAAATAAAAATTTAAATTTCCCCATACAACAAACGTTTTTTTAATCGTATTTATGAATGTGCTCTAATGTAAAAAACGGTAATACGTACAAGGTACAAGCATCAAACTTAGTACACATTCTAAAGTAAAACAACAAATAATCAATAATGGCCAATTGCGAGTTGCAATTTTCTATTTACCACCAAGTTACGCAACGTCGGGCGCGGTCGGTACTTGGATGGGTGACCGCCTGGGCGTGATGTTGTCTTTTTACACTACTTTTTATATTTTGTGGTGATACGGAACCTTCAGTGCGCGAGCCTGACTCGCACTTAGCCGGTTTTTGTGATTTTAATAGTAGACGTGTTCGTAAATGAATAATTGTAAAAGACAAAAGTCGTTATGAAAGGATGTATTTTATGATAATGTAACGTTCCATGATCGTTACCTACTCCCAAATTCATGGCAAATGGCACATACGCTAGAAGCCAAACTTAACGAATAAAAAAGGTCACTACTATGACATAAACATTGTTGACAGAATGAAGGTGATTGACGTAATGTCAGTCAGTTTCATTCCGCTATGCAAAAAACAACATTGTTCTAGACAAAGGAAATTGTGTAAAAAACTACATTTTAAAAATATTCGGGTATATAGATATCGTATTCTTTCTAGAAGGAATAGGCTATATATAGGACTCGAAATAAAAACTGGGTCATACGCGCAGTTGACTACAGTGAAAAAGTCGCTCAGAACTTAACCTTACAATCAAATCTTACAATCAACTGGTTAGCCCGTCTTCAATCGGGTAAGTTTACGTGAGATGCCTTTTAAATGTGTTAATTGTGAAATCTGTCTCGACAAATAATGCTAATCGTTATTTGTCAATTGAATTATCATCAGGCCACTTGTGTTCTAAAACGCAGTGCAAGTGCGTTTCATATCCGTACTATCTGCGGATGTGGACGCGCGCCGTACTTACATTATAATATAATTGTGTTCTAAGCTCTTAAAGCATTCTGTAATCTTGGATCCTTCCGATCAAAAACTGTGTTTTAACGCCGGTACCACGTCATGTGAGACGGGACCTACTCCGATCTGCCGTTATCTTCGGGATCTCACACGACGTGGCCGTGCGGCTCTTGAGTACTGATCCTCATGCGTAGTTTCTTCGACGCATTTCAGGCTCCTACCCTCTACGCCAATTCTCCGACCACGTACGAGTCGCCACGCTGTCGTGACGCTACGTTACTTCCCTACTACTACGTCGGTCGTACTCCGGCCACGCACAAACTTCGGGAACTACTAAGCGCAGACCGCACTCCGGTCACGCCTGAAAAGCTCACGAAGCCTCTCGTCGCTGCGCTGCCTGCTGACATCCTACGTGCCACGAGCCGCGTCGAGCCACGCGGCGATCGGCGCCCCAGCTCTTCAAGCTAAGTCTCAAAACAAGGGACCAACACGTTTTTTTATCGCCATCACCTTCCGAGTTCACACGACCCTCAGTCTCCTGTAAATTCATTCTTACTTTATTAAATTTTAACTTATACTATCTTAAACTCTTTCTTTTGAAACTCCTACCCACTGCTAGGTAGAACTTCACCAAGCTTCACTTGGAGGACGTTTCAGTGGCGCCCAGGTATTAAGCAGGAAGGTGGATAAAAAAGTGTTGATCTCTCTGGCGTGGTATATTCACGGCTCTTTCTCTGTAACCTTGTGTCCGTCTGTAGGTTGTATGGTAAAAACCGCCCTGTGCTGGTGCGGGAGCATTTGTTAGAATACCCAGCTGTAGTCTCCATGCATGTCGTAAGAGGCGACTAAGGAAGACAAAGGTTACACCTACAGAAGTAACGCCTTCTGTCCGCGTCTTAAACGCACTATAATATTTTTTTTACTCGAATTTTTTTTATTATAGTAGAATTAAAATCTTTCAGTACTTTTATACTCGCACTATCTTAAAATCTTGTTCTTTAAACTCAAACTTATTTACAAAACTTACCACCCAACCTACACTCGGAACATCTAACTTGTATATGTAAAACTTGCTCTCACGGCAACTCACCCGATATCTCTCTAAAAATCCAGATCAAAACTCTCTTTGACGGATATCTCTCTAAAAACTAAAATCTAAACTCTTTTTGGCGTAGGAATATAAAATGGCTTACCCCACTTATAATTTTTATCGCATACTTAGTTAGCATACTTAAAATTTACTCGTACCTGACAATATCACTCGTTAAAATGACTCGCAGAACCATCTTTCACTATAAAACTTTTAAAAGAAGAATAAATACCTTCAACTTTACTAAAACCTAAAAAATATTTTACCACTATAGCTTCCCTCTGAAGAAAATTTAATTAATCTAGCATCTAAAACTTGATATTAACATCTAAAAATTAAAAAAATACCTGACTTGAAAAAAAAAAAAAAAAAACTTAGAAATATTTTTATTTACATATATCGTATAATATCTATTTATGTATGTCTATTAATATCAGAAATAGGGCGGTTAGTGTACTCTAAAACTGAAAGCCTTCACACTAAGAGCGGTTATTGCAAACTCTTTAAAAAAAAAGCCTCTAAATTGCTAGGAGCGGTACTCGTGAACTCCATAAAAAAAAGCCCAAAACACGAATATTAATTAAAATAATCTTTTGTATACTAGGTAATTCAAGTCAGTCGTCAATATAGCTATAGCAAACTAAACAATTAAAGTTTACTTATAGTTAACTCTATCGATACCTTAATAACTTCACTAGTCACCTAGACTACAATCGCTACCTACAATCTCTTGGTCCTACACTTGAATACCACTACTTACTCTCTTTGACGTACTAACTAGCAAAATAGTTCCTTATTTTGTTAGCTTTTCTTTTATTTTGCTGCTTTTAAGTATTGTATCTAACATTCTTAACAGCAAAATGGAGAACCCACCGGTATTCTTGCCGTCTGTATAGGTGCCACTAAAGCATTTATACAGCGATACCGGACTCTTCACAGTACGCCACAAGTCTTATTGGGAACTTCAGACCATAGCATCCTGATTAAATTAATTTTACACTCGAGCCTACTTAATGTTAACATATTAGACTCAACCCTGGACGGGGAAGGTGTAAATTATAACTAGGATGCTAGAGAGGTCAGCGAATTTTCTTGAGCAAAAATTCTTAACTGAAAAAGGGGGTATGTAACGTTCCATGATCGTTACCTACTCCCAAATTCATGGCAAATGGCACATACGCTAGAAGCCAAACTTAACGAATAAAAAAGGTCACTACTATGACATAAACATTGTTGACAGAATGAAGGTGATTGACGTAATGTCAGTCAGTTTCATTCCGCTATGCAAAAAACAACATTGTTCTAGACAAAGGAAATTGTGTAAAAAACTACATTTTAAAAATATTCGGGTATATAGATATCGTATTCTTTCTAGAAGGAATAGGCTATATATAGGACTCGAAATAAAAACTGGGTCATACGCGCAGTTGACTACAGTGAAAAAGTCGCTCAGAACTTAACCTTACAATCAAATCTTACAATCAACTGGTTAGCCCGTCTTCAATCGGGTAAGTTTACGTGAGATGCCTTTTAAATGTGTTAATTGTGAAATCTGTCTCGACAAATAATGCTAATCGTTATTTGTCAATTGAATTATCATCAGGCCACTTGTGTTCTAAAACGCAGTGCAAGTGCGTTTCATATCCGTACTATCTGCGGATGTGGACGCGCGCCGTACTTACATTATAATATAATTGTGTTCTAAGCTCTTAAAGCATTCTGTAATCTTGGATCCTTCCGATCAAAAACTGTGTTTTAACGCCGGTACCACGTCATGTGAGACGGGACCTACTCCGATCTGCCGTTATCTTCGGGATCTCACACGACGTGGCCGTGCGGCTCTTGAGTACTGATCCTCATGCGTAGTTTCTTCGACGCATTTCAGGCTCCTACCCTCTACGCCAATTCTCCGACCACGTACGAGTCGCCACGCTGTCGTGACGCTACGTTACTTCCCTACTACTACGTCGGTCGTACTCCGGCCACGCACAAACTTCGGGAACTACTAAGCGCAGACCGCACTCCGGTCACGCCTGAAAAGCTCACGAAGCCTCTCGTCGCTGCGCTGCCTGCTGACATCCTACGTGCCACGAGCCGCGTCGAGCCACGCGGCGATCGGCGCCCCAGCTCTTCAAGCTAAGTCTCAAAACAAGGGACCAACACGTTTTTTTATCGCCATCACCTTCCGAGTTCACACGACCCTCAGTCTCCTGTAAATTCATTCTTACTTTATTAAATTTTAACTTATACTATCTTAAACTCTTTCTTTTGAAACTCCTACCCACTGCTAGGTAGAACTTCACCAAGCTTCACTTGGTGGACGTTTCAATAATAACATTATTTCTGGCGTAGCATGATTAAATGAGCCAACTTTGGAATGAGCTGACAGGGATACGATGAAGTCAAGAGTTCAGATACGAATCAGAAATTTGCATTTTGACTGGATATCATTCTTCGAACTTTTTACATTAAGCTTCATTGAGCGTAACTTTTGTTGGTCAAAGTACGTAAGTGAATATTGAATCTTATTTCTCCCTTCGAGGCATCGTACTTCAGCCAAAACGAGAAACGGAGCGATGTGTTTGAACATTTTCACAAGCGTCTGATGTAATACTTTACAATCTATAAAATATCTCGAGATCAAACCAAAAGGCTGTAAATTGTAAATCATGTATTGTGGTAAAAAATACCTAGACTACACGTGTTTCAGAAATAGCCCCGTCTGGAGAATATAAGGTACCGTTCAATACGTTGTTGGACGACAGTGACGTGGTTACTGGTTAGCAGTATTGTTGCCAACCTGAGCTCGTAAACCCTCAAACCTTATTGACCACTTCACAACCACTATAGGCGGAGAACGAAATATCAAGGCCAATGTAACTCCACAAATCTGCCGGCTACAATATTCTATTACTAAGTTGCGTAACCTTGCTAATAAATTGTTGAAACATTCAAAAATGAAGTTAGTTGTATTAGTATTCATCATCATCATCAGCCAGAAGACGTCCACTGCTGAACATAGGCCTCCCCCTTTAACCTCCACACTGAACGACAGCCTGCCTTTTGCATCCACTGGATGCCCGCGACTCTCACAATGTCGTCGGTCCATCTAGTGGGAGGCCTCCCTACGCTGCGTCTTCCGGTTCGTGGTCTCCACTCCAGAACCTTTCTTCCCCATCGGTTATCGGTTCTTCGAGCGATGTGGCCCGCCTATTGCCACTTCAACTTGCAAATTTTAACAGCTATGTCGGTGACTCTGGTTCTTTGGCGAATATCCACGTTTCGGATTTTATCGCGCAAAGAAACTCCGAGCATAGCTCTCTCCATTGCCCGCTGTGTGACTCTGAGTTTTTCCAAAAGGCCAACAGTTAAGGTATTAGTATTATAACTATTATGATCTATGTGAGAAATATGGATTGGACTCGGATGTTTTGACCTCTAGTTGAAGAGATTCTATAGAATACGTTTAAAGTCAGAAGATTAACGGCCTAAGAAAGTTCCGGATACGATTATAATTATACAAATAATATTTTATTTTTACAAGCATTTTATTCAACATAGATAGTACGTTCCCCCCCCCCCCCCTGCGCCCTGATAGTACGTTCGAATGTGTGGGACAAATCTTGCAACTGAATTTTAGACCTGTTATCCTCAACCTATTGAGCTGAAATTTGGCATACGTATGTAAGTTCAATGACAATGCAATTGTACCATCGAGCTAGTCTGATGATGGAGACAGAAGTTGGCCATAGGAACTGCTAAGCGAAATCAAGTTAGTGTTCATTATATTTGTCTGTCCAAGCACTTTGGTCCTAGGTGATAAATTCAATAAGACGGATGCCCCAAGATGGCTGACAAAATACAAATTATTATTAATCATCATGATATGGGTATCAAATGAAATGGTTTGAAAAGAAGAAAACGAAAAAGCTTATTTAAAAAAAAATAAAAAAATATTAATAATGTTTTTTTTTTTCACAAGTTGGAGGGCGGAGAAAGACATTGGATACTTTTTGGTATCCTGAAGGATTGTCCACGCGTGTGAAACCACAAGATGCTGCTAGTTCATATCATCCATTGTGCAGCTGTCGTAACACGGCCAATGAAAGCTTCAGTTGTAACAATGAATATGTTCATATCAAGCCGATAACTTCGCTTGACCAATTCAGATCTCTACAAAACAGTCAGTCCATACGACGCGTCAAAATATGCTCAAAAACATAATCAACGCCATCAATGTTCTAATTGTTCTAGGAGGTAAAGATGTTAGTTCCATCATCATCATCATCAGCCAGAAGACATCCACAGCTGAACATAGGCCTCCCCCTTTAACCTCCATACTAAACGACAGCCTGCCATCTGCATCCACTGGATGCCCACGCCGCGACTCTCACAATGTCGTCGGTCCATCCAATGGGAGGCCTACCTACGCTGCGTCTTCCGTTTCGTGGTCTCCACTCAAGAACCTCTTTCCCATCGGTTAGTTCCTACCCAGCTCCGTAAAGCCTGAACGGATATGGATGAAATTTGGCATGCAAATAATCTATACCCCGTACTCATAAACAACTTATCTATACACAGGCTACTTTTTACCTCGAAAAACATGTTATCGAACGCGGGTAAAACCGCAGGACGCAGCTAGTTCCAAAATAAACTAAACGAGATAATTTACATTACTCCAACCCGAATTACCGAATGCACTAACAGCAATTACGAGCACAATAAAAACAAATACATACTTAAACTTCCAACTCAGTGATCTGTTTTTTATTCAACTCACTGACTGTATATTTACTTAGAACAAAATGATTATTTGCCCAGAACATACTAAGACCATCGTTATTATCAGAGGAAACATTTTGTATCCCAATTGAGGAGATTTCATTATGAAGCTCTCTGTTCTGTCCTATATGGGAAGTAAAAATTTTTGCAACTCTGTTGTCACTAAAGCAATTAACTTTTAGTGCAGTTTTTATAGTTAGGTAGCAAACGGCTATAAAACTGTCCTGAAATCCCTGTATAAGGCCGCTTAAGGAGGTAACTCAGAGCACAGAATAATATTAATTATTCTGGACTCGGAGCCTAATTCTCACACTTCTTTGACCAGCCGAAACTTAAGAAGTAGGTATACCTTCTTTAACTACTAAATTGTTTTGTCTATCCGTCCTAATTCTTTAGGACGAATTAGTAATTAAACTACGTAAATGAAATTGTAGAACGAACGAACTTCTCTATTAATTAAAGTAAGATAATTTAACCTTTATTCAATATTATTTCGAACATTTTGCGATCACAACTAAAAAGCGATAAAACTGTAATCCATTTAAGACGCTCTAGCTAGCTCTAAGGTATTCATTGTCCTTTTTGTAAAACTATCTTAATAGAAAACTCATCAACACTGCTGAACATAGGCCTCCCCCTTTAACCTCCACACTGAACAGAAAACTACTTTGTTGATTTCTCTTTGGCTAAACTATATGTCGGGATGATATATCGTTCGTTTGAATTTTGGTATTGTACCACTAATTTCTAAACTATGGATGTAACTACAAATATATAGCTTTAGTTACGGAATACTAGCATATCCGTGTCTCGACACGCACTTGGGCATTTTTTTTTTGTTTCCCTCTTGTTTTATTATCCTAATAGTTTAGTTTCCTATCCTAATTACTTACATGTCACATTATTTTTTCTCTTTTTGTCGTTTTTTTACCGACTTCAAAAAGGAGGAGGTTATCAATTCGACTGTATGTTTTTTTTATTCATTATTAGTTGACGGCATATCCTTAATTACATGTAACATATAGTTTTGAAAAAGTTTACCTACTTCTTAAGTTTTCTGAAAATCAGGTGTTAGGTACGTTAAGTCCTTAAACGCTTAAGCGTGGATACCGGTACATCGCCGGAATAATATCGCCGGTATACACAACTATTTTGCAGGTGCGGTTTAATTTCCGCTAACTTTGTGGCAACTTATTAGTTTATTTATTTAGTGGGTAAGGGTCTACTAAGAGATTAGGCCGACCAGCCGACCATAATACAAAGTTATAATCCCTAAATCTGAAATCTGGCCGGCTTTCGAATTTGACGAAGTTGGTTCAAGTGGCTCTTTTAGAAATGACTCATGATAATCCGTTGAGATCGTGGTCGTACAAAATTTGTGTTATCATCATTTGAGATATAGGAGTAATCTTGATCATTAGATTAGAAGTTGGAACTTAGTTAACTATTAGACCCGTCGACCCGTTGACCCGGGTATGTCCTAAAACTTCGACCGGAACCACCGGAGGATGGGCAACTAAGTCCTATTAGTACACGGTGAACGTACTGCGATCTCCAAGCCGCCTGCCAAGCGTGGGGATTATGGCAACGCCCCTTTCTAAGACGGAGGCCTTTGTTCAGCAGTGCACGTTTACTGACTGATGATGTGATGTGTAACGTACAGAATTTACACAATCTTCAATTGCCTCGAAACCGTCTCTAGGTTTCTAAATCTAAAATTATCCATCAATCCAGAAATCACGCGAAAGGACTAACATTCGAACAAAATCCCAACAAAATGCATGTTTGAAATAATCATATGAATCGCTAATGCGATGAGGAGTTTGACAATTGACCTTTTCGAATTTGCTTTATATCAATAGAAATACTTTCATTTCGCATCTATATTTTCGTGAGAAATCATACGCGTGGTTCAAAAATCGAGTCCCATAAACCAATATTTACTTCAATATAGAGTAAATATCACTCTTTAGGGTCGGTAATGGAAAGCTTGTTTACTTCATTGTATCCCCCTCACGTAACCGAATGTCGTATCGATTCTATATTCCTCGGGGAGCGGAACGAGCCCCAAATTATGATTTAACATTTTAGCAAGTTAACACGCCATCGCCATTCCCTCATGGTAAGCGGTTTATTGCTAGCAAATACACTCGTTTGTTGATATAGGCTAATTGATTTAATTAGAGCAAATGTTGATTTAAACTCTTTATATCCATTCATTCCCTGAAACAGTTTAAAATATGTGCGATGTTTACTTTAGACTAATTTTGTTTTTGGACAAAATATGGACTGGCTAGATTTGGAGCTTTGTTTTGAGCTAGATTTGCAGCTTAATGTTAGATTCGCTCAGAAAATCATGTATGATATTTCGCACGAAAATATCATGCATGATTTTCTATTGATAGAAGCAAATTCGAATCGTTCAAGCCACTCGTGTTAGCGAGTGAAATGATAATTTCAAAAATGCTACTTTTGTTTGGTGTTTCGTTCGAAAGTCAGTAATTTCGCATGATATTTTCGAGCGAATGAAAAATCATGCCCCTGTTTATTTTTCAGGATTTAATCCAGGGTATAAGCTACTTCTATACAAAATTTCTTTCGAATCCGTTAAGCAGTTACGGAGTCGAGTGCTGACAAACATACACATGTGGATACAAGTTTTCGCATTTATTCATATTCGCATAATTTGTTCTTGTACATTTTAATTGTTTGTCATATAATTTATCAAATTAGTTATTAGTTTGATGTTATACAACTCAGAGTTAGTTTACCTATTATTAATTAAACAATTTTGGATATTGACTCAGTAGTTCTAAAGATTCTCTTTTCAAACATCACAGTCACAATCATCTTTACCTTTTAATGTTGGTATGGAGTACAGTAAAGGTTACCCCCATTACATTCTTGGGAGTCATAGATCCAGTTGACGATGATAAATGAAGATATAAAAAAGGACATCTAAAGTTAGCATCGAGCCTGTGATTTGATAACTCAATGAAGTGGGAGATAATAGTTTTACCTCACCTCGAGCAGAGCGGAACGGAGACGAGGTCAAAGTGGATAAACCGTCGAGTCAATTTCCGATATTAGATTTGCCTACGGGCGGCGGCAGCGAGTCGTTATTCCTGCTGGAGGTCCATATTATCTGCGCGTGTGTTGTTGAAGACAGGACTATTGAGATCTTTAGAATATTTATTCGAAGGAACGTAAGGTTATATATTTATTTTTAACCGATGTTTGTTACTTTAAAACTACGTGAATTATAAACCGATTTGGAAAAATCTTTTATTTTATAGGATACACTTTCCGATTGGTCACATAGAAATTACATCAAAATCGATTCAGTAGTTTTGTTTTTAAATAAAAATTATTGGAAAACTCCTTTTGTTACATGACATAATATTGTCATCTAGGTAAACGAAATAGGTAAGCATTTTACTAATCTTGAAGTCGGATTTTAATAATTATTCATTGTTAGCTGCGCCACGCGGTTTCAGTCGCGTAGTGATGCAAAATGGTCACGATGGTGATGAAAAGTAGCATATGTCACTCCCCGGCCCTTGAACTATACTCATGCAAACGATCAGGTCGATTTGCTCTGTTGCTGCGTGAAAGAGGAAACCAACAAACACTTTCGCATTTATAATAATTATATTGTTAAGTAAGATTATATTTTTTTGGTTTTGATAGTAATTCTGTTCTAAGGTGTTCTTTATTTTACACGTTTATCAATTTTAATAAAAGACGCATACCTTATGCGATATCATACAGTTATTGCTTGATACTGGTATGGCATAGAATTAGATAATATTATGTAATTGACTTTACCTTGATTGAGAAAAAGCGCGTGTACTTAAATGTTGCTCATGATAAAGTAATCAATTCTTTCGAGGTTATTATACAGGTAAATTTCAATAAATGAATCTTAAATGAAGGAATATTGAAAGAACTGTCAAAATTCAACATCCAATAAAATTTGTCCCTAGCAGAAAAAAACGGAAATTGCGTTGAAATTTCGTAGGTTTCGACGAGGAGGGAATTCAATCTTGGAAGCATCTGGAAGAAGCGGCCTTGCTGGAAAACGTCTCTTGCGTAGCTATAGATACATTAGATACCTATTCCATCTTATTTCATGAAACATTTCAGTCAATGAAATTATTATAGAGTAAACAGAATGTAAGCATGAAGTATAAACATTGGACGTCACGGTCGTTGCTACGCCCTACCCAGTAGATACACTCACTCCTCGCGTGTAAACCGAAGGTGAAGACGAAGGAAGTTTATTGGAATATGAACTAGATAATATTTATAGTTCTCAGAAATAGTCTAAAAATTGCTCGAGTTTCTGCTTTAGTGTTTCAGATGCTTTCAAAAGATACCAATGATTCAGCTTTCAAACGCGCATAATCCTATATACATATCCGGCGGATTGGTAAATTCAATATTTACACGAATTATTTATTTCAGTCATAAATTATTAATACGTCATCGATATGGAAAGGGTTTTTATTAATCGACCGAATAAAAAATTACTTGTCGACAAAAAATTAGAGTATGTAATACTACTTGGGCGGTATTTAATATTTTTGCTAAAAGTTAAATAATCAGTTGTCTGATATTGATTGACACTTATTAGTATTTCAGTAAGTCATATCCAGTCATATTAATTTGAATTCATATTCAATCGTTTAAATTCTACCCATTTAGAAATAATACTAATCATGAGATAGTTATATCCATAAAGTGTAAATTACTGTGTAAATTAGTTTAAACTGGTTTAACAAACAAAATGTAATACACCCGACTCAGCACTTAAAGAAGCCAATAAAGTGCTAAGTATTAGGAGTACACACATTCAGTCATAGTGACGTAATATTGAACGGTGACATCGAGGGTTGCGATCTAACGCATCATAGAGGATTACCAGCGGAGTCAACGACATATCGACGAGCAAGGCCTTGTAAGATAAGAACAAAGACTTTCCAGTTCACAAGGTTACGCAATTTCTAGCAGTGAATAACCTGACCAATGGGATTAGGCCAGGCAGACGTTTGTTTGAGCGGATTTCGTAAAGGATTTTAGGGATCCCTACTCGATTATGTAGTCTCTTTCGCAAATCTTTTAAAATTGCATTGGGATTATCTTGGAAATGTTCAGCTTCTTTCAACACCTGAGAGGTATGAAGTGGAACTGAGATAAATAATACGAGTCCTCGTTAAAATGCAGTTAGTGCTGTGTGGTCTCGGTGCAGAGATAATCCGGGATTGAGGACACGGTCGCATATTGTGCTAAACAGCCCCCAGGGCATTTCAAGTTACATAAATCAGCCGTTAAGTGCACGCTAGAATTGCCGCACTCCATATAATTCAATTATGAACGTGACAACTCCGCACAGATACGAAAATTACTTTGTGTTAAAGCAAATTTATTAGAACCGTTATGGCACATAATGCTGTTAAATCAATCATGCTAACATTAGCACTGATTCGTTTCTAGGAGCCACACATCACGAAATCGATTGAAACAGTAACGTTTAATGGCGGAAATAAAAAACCGAAAACTAATTAGAGATAAAGCTTTCTGGTTAAGTAAGGCAAGCAAATCAAGGTTTGGTCGTAGAGTTCCTAGGGAGGCAAAAGATGGTTTTAATGCGGGTCGATGTCTACACGTGAATAAAAAGGACAGTTGTGGAGCGGCTCGTCCATGTCTGCTCTGCGCCGGTGCGAACCAGTGGGAGCAGTGCGCACTGGACCAGCTGGGCGGGGACGAACCCGAACCATTTCCGTCTATGCATCCGAAGACACCCAGCGACCAGTTCAATGCACTACGCAGAATCACGTACAGATCCATCTTTGCAGCCACGATTTATTCGTGTCTGTACAATTTGTGAGAAACCGTACAAATCAATATTAGACAGCGTCAGTACGACTGCGTAAACTGGGTTGGAGATACACACATAAATAATATTGAAATCTCGTCCTTGTTGGGGAACGGCAGACACAGATTGTAACTTTGAGTTATTATTGATAGTTAGTTTCCTCTGGGCAAATTATGATAATCATGACCCCATGATGTAACTGTAGTACACAACACAATCGGGCTTTCAAAAAAGGTAGGGCATGAATTTAGTATGAAGCTATTCCCGAGACGACGGCAATTTGTAGATGACTGTGGAAAAGTTTCGGAGACGTTCTTTCCTCATTATATTGTAATCTGAGAGCGGTGAACAAATTGGGTGTGGGCGTGTCGTATGAATGAAATTCGCGAGCGGTATTCTAGACATTACAATGGCCGTTGGTGCCTGTACGCACCAGTTTACGCTAATGCCGCCAATTCAAATAGATTAGCGGACCTTGGAGAAACGGAGGATGGTCATTTGACAAAGGACACCCTAATCACGCGTCTACGTCACTAATCAAGGATTATATACTACAATAACATAGAAACAATAAATCTCTAGTATTTCTGATGATTTACGGCAGACATCCTACGAGTAACAGTTTGGTACTACTTTTTGATACAACTTCTGTTTCTAGACCAACATTTCGTTAATCCGAGTTTTTCAAATAAAGTTTTTAACTTGGGATATATCTACAGGGGAATACTATTACTCGTATTAAGTCAAAGTGACAGGCACTGTAAATTTAATAAGATTTATGCAAGCTCCGGTGGCATAGCTAGCAGAATTAATTTTTCCTCGAGAAAAGCTGGTTGCATTCCCAGCTACTTTTAAAACGAGTTACACAGCGAACTGTGAAAGCAATAAATAATTCACTCAGAGAATTGTCTTTCGAATGCAAATGTAAGTGGGGGAACCGCAACTGATACAAGTTATATAACTTAAAAAAAAAAAAAAAAAAACACCCGTCTTTCCCGTTGATATAAACACGACCTATATTACAACAACACTCTCTACGTAAGTCAAGAAGATATCTGTCAGCATATGAACAGATTTGAATAATATAATAACAAGTATAAACTAACTTAATTAAATATTAATAGTTTGTGAACACACGGATTACAGCTTTAGGAAACCATATTTAGCAAACGAGTAAAACTTTGGTTCGAGATGGGATCCAGAAAGTTTAAACCACCCTAACAATTGCTTTCAGAAGGGCGTTTATAATTCGAGTAGACGGATGAGTATACTATCACTAACTAGTTTGCCCATTCAAGCAAAAGTTCCGTGGTTTATATTTTATGTAATTAGTTTCTTTCATTGGACTTATTAAAACAAATAAAAGGTCTCGTATCCGAAACAATCGATTTATGCGAACACGCGAAGAGGTGATAATCTTAAATACCATATTGTATGGTTTTCGATTATGGAGGAACAAATAAGCGCTAAAACAACCTCAAAGGGTGGGTGTTTTTTTTAAGGCCACAATCTATACTAATATTATAAAGAGGAAAGATTTGATTGTTTGTTTGTTTGTTTGCATTGAATAGGCTCCGAAACTACTGAACCGATTTGAAAAATTCTTTCACTGACGGGAAGCTACACTATCCCCGGGTGACATAGGCTATAATATATACCCGTGCGAAGCTGGGGCGGACCGCTAGTATCTTATAAATAAACAACGGTAAGCACTAAAGCAACCTCAAAGGGTATAATAGACGTTTTCTTCAAAGACCAAACTATCTTATAATACCAATAAGCTGTTCCTCGTTTATTGTATTCATAGTTCCAATGTTTTTTGTTTGTAAAGTCTATGACAAGTTTTTTTTTTTATATTGAGTGACTGGAGATGATAGGAAATAGCAATAATGGTCAAGATCTTCACTTTACACATAGGATGATAATCATGGAAGAATATATTATAGTAAATGACCCAATCTTTATGATGAGTTCTCTGATTAGCTCTGTTCTTTTCTCCGCCAGGGGAAGTACTGCCAATTATTCAACCGACACGCAATAGTGTGCAAACATTGCTGTGTTTCGGATTGAAACGCGATTTCCAGTGAAATTAGTGGGCATATAGATAGATATTTAACATGTAATGTATATCAGGGTGACAAGCATAGTGCATTGCCGCGCAAGGTTTTGAACTGTTGACGCTCTAAATTCTGGGTGTTATTGAACTGTTATAGGCAAGGGTGACGCTTACCATCAGGCGAGCGACTTACTCGTCTCGTCACTCGGATGCATAAAAAAAGTTTTTTAAATTGTCATAATTTTTTGTTGCGACGAGGTTATGCAATGTTACCTAACAGCCACGCCGCATACATTCAAAGATACAATGCGTTAGTCACAATCACAATACTGGTTAGCGGGCACACTGCAGTTAAAGCCGGATTACATGTTGGCCTTTGAACCCAGTGTTGCCAGATCGTGTTCCCCTTCGGTAATTGTTTTAAAACTCGCCAAAATAAACCCAATTTTTTAATATTTTGTAACAACATTTTTCGAAACTTCCTTTTGAACTGGAAATTTTAACACAAAATTACTCTAAACATAAAGAATGCTAGAATAGTAGTAGAACACTGTTTTTTTTTTGTTATAAAAATACTACTATTTTTCATTCGGTTCTGATTTAAGCAGACTTTGTGTCTGCCAATTTGTTTAAGAGAATCCAACATGTGGCAACACCGCAAGGACTTAACTCATCAGGATGTTCGCGAAGCAGTCTGACTCAGAGGAAAAGGACTATTTAGGATTGTTAATTTGGATTGACGAAATTATGTAACACACAATGAGCGGGAAAGGTCAATAAGAAGCCAAGTTTGCACAGAACCTGTCAAAAGTAACTGAACTGGAGATTGTCTAAGATGCGACACTGGTGAAGATGATACTAACCCAATTGAAGAAGCAATAAAAGTAAAGACTAGCAAATGGATACTTCAATCCAACAATTTCGACTTAATGGAAAAAATATTAGGTCTATAAAGTTACATTATTGAAAAGAACAAGAAAAGGCTCTGTAAAACTTTACTTATGTAATGAAATAAAA
Source organism: Agriopis marginaria (assembly GCA_932305915.1). NCBI lineage: Eukaryota > Metazoa > Arthropoda > Insecta > Lepidoptera > Geometridae > Agriopis > Agriopis marginaria. The sequence goes on along the minus strand of OW029934.1, from coordinate 9,666,879 downwards.
GCTAAAACATTTTATTTATAAAACACCTCTCACATAGCTTCATACCATTATCTGATCAGGCGTAACTTCTTATACTGACTGATATTTTTTGCTATAATTTTTAAGGTTCCGTAGTACTACAAGGAACCTTTATAAGTTCGTTCTGTTCGTCCGACCTAATACTTTAGAACCTTCTAACTTCTCTAGTTATTTAGTGCATGAGACTTGGCAATTTTCAAAGTATAAAAATATATTATTATGCATTTAAAAAAAGTAAACTTGATATTCATGATATTTTAATTTTTGCTTAAACCTGAACCTGAGCGTATGTAGGTAGCTATCCCACTAGATAACCGACGACATGTGAGAGTCGCCGGCATCCAGTGGATGCAGGTGGCAGGCTTTTTTGTGGTGGGACCCCTATGTTCAGCAGTGGATGTCTTATGGCTGATGATGATGATGATAAACCCTGAACAAAAAATGATATAACAAACTTCATTCATTTCAAAATACTTGTATTTTTTCACCTCAACATTACATGCCGGCTATCTTGTATTTATGATGAAGTCACCTAACCAGTGACCTTCCCTGAACTTACATTTATCAAAATCGGTTGAGGTGTTTTGGCTGCAGGTGCGTACATAAAAGATACATCTTTTCGTCGTCGGATAAAAAAAGACTCCACGCAAGCCCTCAGGAAACTTATTATTTGTGATAACGGATAAAGACAAATCGTTTTTTTTTCTTAGCAAAGATAAAATATGGTGCTTAATGGCAAGAAAAATTGGCAGACATCTCTACAACTTTATCATTTTAGACATAAGATTTTTTCCGTGGCAGTGGCTAGATGTTTGTGGTTAGACAGTTTGACGGAACCCGAAGTTCTAATCGTCTCGACTGAGCATCCGCCCGTGGAAGATATTTACTTATTCAGTAGGCCTGAGAAGCGGAGCTTTAACAAGCTAGTCCAAGGGATTAACTCGGTCTGGATTCGTCTGCATTGCGCACGAGTAATGAATGGCTGGCTATCTTTTGAAGCACATTGCAGTGAGCACTGTCTTTTACTACCGTGATACCGGTTCATCTTTAGTTATGTACAGCCAGATTATTAAGGCTTAAGTACATTCAGAGTTATACCCTTCACTATTGCTGAAAAGGGAACTGAATTCTGATATTCATTTCAGTTTGAGTTATCATAATCAGCCTATCATAGTCCACTGCCAGACATCGACGGCATACATTTGCTGCGATCATTCGTGAAATTACACTGTCCGTGGAAAATCCCTGACTTTGACTTTCTACTGTGCTGTGCTCCTGATTTTCCTGTCCCCTGCTCCACGGCCGCGGCCAGCTCAGACAGAAGACTCTTCCAAGGCAAAGATAACATAGCTAGAGGTTAGTGAGATCGTATTTGAATTGTTTTGTGGTGCCAACATTATAGCGTGACAGACCAGGTCCCTGGCTGAAACATTTATAGGCCTTTCCCAAGGCACGCCACTCAACCCGATCTTCAGCTTTTCGCTTTAAGTCACTGCCAACTGCTTTGGGTACATCGTCACTCCATCAAGTCTCAGGGCGTTCTACGCTACAGTTTGTGTTTTTTTTTTCAATTGTTTATGTCAACATGGGGTATCGTCGACGACGCTATTGAAGCAGGCCTAGGAAGCGCCGTGACGATTGCGACTCATGCTTGGGGCAGGAGATAGCAGAGAACCAAGGTCTGTGGAGCGAAATGGGGGATAGCATTTCCCAGTAATAGGACAGTGTAAGTTTAAATAACTAGCTAAAAGCGTGTCGAGGCCGTAGGGTTCCATAGCCAATCATATTTTAAAATTCATAGTTCAGTAATTGGTGGTTATAGGCAAAATCGAACGTACGAAGCTCTCAGCGAAATTTCAGAGATGTGTCACTCCAACATAATATATACTTTTTATAGTTTAGCCAAAGAGAAAACTACAAGGGAAACATTCTATGGTAAGATAATTTTACGAAAAATATCCTCCCCACTTTACAAGTACCATAGCCGGGGTATGGTATGGACCTTGTAAAATGGGGAGGTTTTTTTGCCTGTTCTTATTCTTATTCGAGATGGGGGCGATAAGTCCTGCACTGACGTCCCGCTTGGGGTGTATTGTGCATTTCCCCCTACCAGCACCTACCCGAGCCAACCCAACTCCTTGAAATATCGGAGTGAGGCTCTGGGGCGCTGGCACAGTTGCTCCAGTGGCGTAGATGGTAGTGTAAGTAATGATGATGAAAAGCAGTCTAGCTGTTGTGGCGACGCGGATGAAGAAGGCAATGCTGCCTCATGCAACCGGGTGGCGATTCTAGTTTCTTCTGTGGCTTCACAATGCCACAGCACATGCTCTACAGTTTCGTTTTCTTTCATGCAGCCACGACACAGTGGACTGTCCGTAGCTCCTAGCTTATACAAGTGACTATTCAAGTTGCAATGACCGGTTATAAGGCCTACAATCAGGCGAAGGTCCTGTCGTTGCAACTTTAATAGGTTGTTGGTGATCTTATTGTCAAGAATTGGGAAAGCGGCTTTAGCATGCTTACAGTCCTGTGTTTTTGCCTGTTCTCGACTTTCAAAAATAATTTAGGAGCAATTTCAATCAATACAACTTGTGAAACAAGAAATGGCCGTTTGTTTAAGTCCCCTCGCAAAACTTACTTCAAGCTTCTTAATAAATTTACAGGCCAAGTTTACACATTAAATTATCGAAATTCCAAGATTCGTTTATATTTGTATTAACGTCAAACAATTTTCAAACGTAAAAGTATAACTTTGCTGTGTCCATTTAATTAAACTTCCTAAACATAAAAGGTATCAAAGGTACCAATAGATATCAATAGCAAATCGAAAGCACAAGAGTAACTTGTGTTGAAAGATAAAAGGAAGTCTTAGGTATAAAATAATTAAAATAAACGCCGGCTAATTACGAGTGGGGCTAGCGCACCAGAGGTTCCGTACTCAAAAGTATGTTTTCTTTCACCCAGTTCGGAATCTATCAAGCCGAGGTCCTGAACTTAATGAAAGAAAACATATTTTTGGGTCCCATATTCCAAAGCGGTTTCATAAGAAAATGGCGATCGGTGCTGCGAAAGATGGATCGAAAGCACGGCTCTTAACGATCATTTCTTATTTAACCGTCGTATTAGCAAGGCATCTTCCTTGTGGTCACAATAACACAATGTGGTCATAGTAATATGATTGCTGAACAAATATAAGATAATTTTCCTTGAATACCTTAGCATAACACAGTTTTCTTCATCTATTGAACAAGTATTTGTCTTATATTAACTACTCCAACGTTTCCATCAGTCGGGATTTATTTTCTCACATTAACTTTTGTTCAAGCATAACGCACACCTCTATCTCATTACGTCGGAAGCAGTACAACTTTGGAAGCCGCTGATCTAAAGAATGAAATTAAACATTAATTTTGCTGGATTAATAATTCCATGTGTTCGCAAAGTGGAGTGGCGTGTTCATATTGTATGTATACACACTCACATACCCCATGTTGTTCATATATAGAGTAGTGTCGCGTTGACGCCAGGCTGAGCGTGCGTTTATGAGGCTGTCTCTAACACGCCCTGAGGTAAACATAATTACGTTCGCCATGTTTACTTTTCAGTGTGAGGATGATGCGGAATTACTTAGACCATGTGACGCCTGTGCAAATACTGGAATGACTAACACAATCGTATTAGCGTGCGTGTAGTTCCTAGAGGCTCGATTGGCAACTGTATAAAAGTGATTTGCGTAGATGCGCGATAAACGCGACTTGCGTCAACCTAAGTTTCTAGTCTGCTATTCCATTCTGTGAAATGGGGTGGGTAGGTTCGTGTCAATTTTTTTAACCCCCGATGCATGAAGTGGTGTGTTATAAGTTTAACATGTGTATCTGTGTCTGTCTGTAGCATTTTAGCTCCCAAACGGCTGGGCCGATTTGATTTATTTATTTTATTTTTTGTTTTGTTTGAAAGGTGACCTGATCGAGTCTTCTTAGTAATATGATTAAAGAAAATCTGTACAGCCATTTAAAGATTATCAGCTTGTTTAAGGGGGGTTTCAAATATCTATTTATCCTTGTTTATAGTTGCAAGCCGTGGTAGCCCATTTGGGAGATCGCTAGACTTGAAAGCGTGAGGTCGCGGGTTCAAACCCCGGGCCCGTACCAATGAGCTCTTTGGAGTTTATGTACGGATTTTCATAACACTGGCTTTTCGGTGAAAGAAAACATCGTGAGTTTACGTACGGAGAAGAAACAGGGTTGGAAATTTAATTTATTTTGCATTAATGGGGAGTGCCCCAGAAATCTCGCCCAGGGCGCTGGTAGTGCTAAAACCGGCACTGTATGTGACTTAGGTGATCAGTGCGCCCAACTTGCCTGTAGAGTTGTGTTGGAGAACAACCACTGACCGCCGCCCGTAGAAAATGTTTATTTTCCTTATTTGGCCATCCTTACTGATGAGTTCGTCGCACTGTACCTACAGGACTTCCCAGGAAGGCCATGTTTTGTTGGTTGCGGTTTGCGCAACGACATGGTAGAGGAAGCTTTTATTTCACCGGGGCGTCGCGTAGCCCAAATGTGTCCGGCCGGTGCTACGAGCTACGCCGTAGGCACGGATACAACAGTTTTCATATACCCGCACATTCGGGAAGTAATTTTGAAGCGATAGCAAGATTTTTTTTGTAGGTTAGTTCTACATAATTATGTTACAACGAGATTTTGCACGTATGGTTACAAGCAATAAAAATACACCAAACTGTTTTTTAGTTTCATATTAGGTATCCACCTACTCTTGGCTACTCTTGTACCCCTTCAAAGTCGTCCTTTTTTGTTTATTGAGAAAATTAAGAATTTGAAACTTGCCCAGCCAGTCGTTACTTTTTTCTATGTAACAAATAGTTCAAAGTATCGGCCGAATAAAAGAACTCCGAGGCACGAAACCACTTTAGGCTCGTTATTGACGACAAATCCGATTTGAGCGATATTTTGCCGTGTTCTCAATTTGCAACTTTGTCTCTAAGAAATCGCATTTCCATTTCCATTTTCGCTGACATGACGAATACATTTACGAAGCTCTATCGATTGTCGATTTATCGGTGCAATTGTATAAATGGAAGGTACAGCGTATCGTGTCGTCTCATGTACGGTATCGATATCCGAGCATGTCAGAAGTGTTGATGAACAGACATTGTCGCTCCCTACATTCAATTAACGTGATGGATCGGAAATTACGCACACAAGGAGCTCTGCCGAAGACAAACCGAAAGTTTTACATGTGATACGAGAAAAACGTCTATACTATATATCTATACTAATATTATAAAGAGGAAAGATTTGATTGTTTGTTTGTTTGTTTGCATTGAATAGGCTCCGAAACTTCTGAACCGATTTGAAAAATTCTTTCACTGTTGGGATGCTACACTACCTCGGGTGACATAGGCTATAATATATACCCGTGCGAAGCTGGGGCGGACCACTAGTAATATTATAAAGACGAAAGATTTGATTGTTTGTTTGTTTGCATTGAATAGGTTCCGAAACTACTGAACCGATTTGAAAAAAAAATTCACTGTTGGGAAGCTACACTATCCCCGGGTGACATGGGCTATATTTTTTTTTTTTTAAATAGGGATCCTTACTAAAACTCCAATAATGTCACCCAAGGTGTAAAAAAATAAGACTTACACCCGTGCGAAGCTGGGGTGCGTTGCTAGTACAAAATAAAGTAAGACAACGGTTACGTAAGTTGGCAAATCGGCAGTCGAACTGTTATCGTGTTAGTGGATAAAGTTTTTCGGAAAGCGACAACGGTGAAACACATAGAAGTATAATCAATGTAGTCTTGCAGTAGGTAAGGAGTCGGCAGTCTTGGTAGTGGGTGCGGACCGTCGCGTAGTTATGTAACATTCAGCAGTCCTGATCAATACTCGCGGCGGGCACTTCGTGCTGTAACAGGGCCAATGTACGAGCAAAAGCTCGGCGCGATCCACTCTAGATATCTAGGCGCCCGTCTTGGCACTACCCCTGTCTAACGTCACCGTAATTTAAATCCACATTTTAACTTCATCGACTCGAGATCGACTTAGATGTCTATTCGCGTTGATACCACTGAAACTTTAATCCGTCCTACATTCGAGAGATTACATAATATGTTTTAATTGACGTTGTAACATTTTAAGCTCTGTATTATCTATACTACTTTACTATACTACTTTGATTGTTTGTTTGTTTGCATTTAATAGGCTCCGAAACTACTGAACCGATTTGAACAATTCTTTCACTGTTGGGAAGCTACACTATCCCCGGGTGACATAGGCTATATTATATTTTCCAAAAAAATTGGGATCCTTACTAAAACTCCAATAATGTAACCCAAGGTGTAAAAAAATTTGATTTACAATTTTTACTTTGCGTGTTTGACAGTTCTAAGACAAGGCAACGTCTGTCAGGTCAGCTAGTGAATAATGAAAAAGGAAACACAATAAAATTATGCTACGAAAGATACGTTGCGGTTACCAAAAAATTAGTGCCAATAAAATGTTGCTACGCCAGAAATAGCTAGCGTAAAAAGATTTGTGAAAATATTATGGCGTAATGGACGGATAAAAATGTCATTGTACGTTTTATGAATAGCTGACAGAATGCTTTGGCACAACATACTGCAAATTCATAAATATGAATTGTGAGGATGTTACTAATAAACCTATTCATAAAGGCCGTAAAATTAAAATATTAGGACGCGTTTTTACATTATAGATACATTTTTATATTTTAAAGTGGGTCAGTAACAAAAGCTTTTTCAAAATACACGCCAATATCATTGAAAGAAATAAGTTAGTACCTTTGTACTAGGAGCGTAAGCAAAGCTACTGAATTATGTAACAACATCAAAAAATATTCAGGAATATGTTTCAGGAAAACAAAGGTGAATAACAATGAAAATGTGAGAAAAGTTTTATTCAATTTTACCGGTAAATTGGCGACCGTAAGCACAATTTACACAGCCTAACGATATTGAGGCATAAATTCATTTCGTTTTCATACTCGGAACTAAACATAAGCATAACTTATAATAACAAAAGTCAAGAAGAAAATGTTTATTTTCTTTACACTTTTAGTTGTTCGCCCCAAACTGTGAAAGCGCGATCCCTATTTCTTGGTATTTTCTGGGCTTATTTTATTCAAATTCGTACTTATAAATTGTAATAAAGAACTACATACCAAAAAGACAAAACAACAAAACAAGCAATTTCATAAAGATCGGATTAACGGTACGCAGGATATAGTCGAACATATAGAAACACTAATTGCTCTCCCCGCGGTTTCACGCGCGTGGACATTTCCCCAGGTATCGTAAATTTTTCGAGGATAAAACGTATCCTATGTCACTTTTCTTTTGTCCAATTATCTCTATGTAAAATATCACGTCGATCCGTTATTTCGTTTCATCGTGAAATTATATGATATTTTCGCATTTATAATATGTATTAGTATGATACAAACGCCGATCAATTGACCTTCGATCGCTTCGCTCGGTCAAAAATAATATAAAAGTGACTTGAGGAATGATAACACTTTTTTAAGTTTGAACAAAATATACGACGTATACAGGGTGTAAGGGGAACACTCTCGAAGCCAAAAGAAGGTAATTGTACTCATCATTATGAACCACTTTTAGTATGGGACCAACCCTGAAATCGCGAAAAAAATATCTGCTGTTCTATTAAATTTTGTCGAGTGTCAATGACCGTTTTCTATCGAGTTTGGCTTCGAGAATGTTCCCCTTACACCCCGTATGGCGCCATTTAAGTGATAGACTACTCGTTATTATAGTTGAAATTGTCACAAATACACAGAATTGTACAAATATATATTATGTGGTCTCTGAAACCTCATTTATGACGGAAATACCGGCCGAAGGGCTCGTGCGAACTTCAATAACGTCGGCAAAGGATTTCCTGAACGTACTTTCAAGGACTCTTTTCCCCCAAATAGCCCCTAAGGGTTAACTATATGAAACTTTAGAATGCCGACACGCAAGCGACCCTTGACAAATAAACTACCGTGACACGTCACTCGGCCGTTATCGCATTTCTTAACAGAACAACAACGAAATTAAATATCTGATTTACACACAAAAAATAGAAGTAAACAGAACGGAAATGAGAAGGAAAATCTGTCGCCAGGCATTATGACAGAAGCTTGATTGAACATTCTCATTTATGTCAACGCGTCGAACTCCGCATCCAAAGAACTTGGACCTTACCTTTTTGGGTTAGGTTTCAAAGATCTTTGTCCGCATCACAGTTGCTAACTGATTTCGAATGACTGACGTTTCGTTTATATGGGTGCAACTACAACAAATTTCTTACAAAAATACCTTGACAGCCTTTCTAATAAAAAAAAAAGTGTTATTTTCTGTGGATTTACACGATTTCTCAAAATTAATCCTTTCACATGCATGGATTTGATAAGATGGATCCAAGAGATGTTCTAAGCCCCAGCTTTGATAAAGTTAATTAAGCTGTGCAATCAGAAGTTTGTAGAACACTGGGTGAGTTCTTAATAGTTTTCAGAGTCTTTGGCAGGCAAAGGAGCTGATTTGAATTTTTGTAGGTGTTAAAAACTGGGAGCATTTAAAGAATTGTCTCATGGAAAAGATTGACATTTAAATTGTCCGATACTATGCTGAAAATCGTGATCGAATTAACAGTTGTGATCTTACTAAGTAATTTAGAATATGCATATTATTATCTTACATTAGCACTACACTAGTAAAAAATATGTAAAATATTAGACTGTATGTAACCTTTTTACGACTAACCGGCTGAACAAATCGTGATCACATTAGGCATGAAAGTATTTGAAGACAGATTTGAAATACTTTGCCTCCCAGAAAACTCAAGAAAACTTATAAACGCAACTAAAATTGTATTTCTTTTCCTTTCATCTAGTATATCCTGATAGTAACCTCATCTATGTAGTAACACAAGGAACTAATACCATAAAGTGCATTTTAATTGATAGCCGAGATCTGGGCGTGGCTGTCATGGATGTAGATTGAGTATAGGACCCACACTTAGCTAATATGGATCGATAGCAAACGCGGGAGTAGAGTTGAAGGGACGAGTACAAATGAACCATAAGGATGGCACTAACGAAGTGCCAGCCGACAGTCACTTCGCAGAGTAAAAGAAAAGTGCCAAGAACCAATTAGGCGGCAAATGGAGCTGCAACTCCTTTGACAGTTCCCTTTTAATTAACTTGTGGGAATTTTATAATAGTGGGATACGGAGATATTTTTCCAGTTGAGAAATCCAATTAGGTTCTTTAAAGACTGGAATGGCATACTCGACTCGAGGAGTCTTTAGTTAACGGGAATGTAGTGCAAAAGGTTTTCAAACACTAGGCGATATAACAAGCAAATAAAACGAGACATAGTGAGTGAGTATCGCTATATTTATGGAAAACTTGAAGTAGTTGGGACAGCGATACAGCGAATAGGGGTTTATAGTTAAGTGAATTGAACAAAGTAAACCTTTTGAACTAGGTCAGTGGTTCTGTTTCAGGCATTCACATAATATAACCCATACACCACACCGTTAACTATTCATTTTGAAATGCCCATTTTTGTGTTAATAAACCTAGGTCTGAGATATTTTATAGAGCTAGGTACCCCCAATTTATATTTAAGAAGAAGTTTAGGCAAATGTTCAAAACAAAGAACCTCGCCGAAATAAAGTGTCGTCTTCATTAGATCCTTTGACAAATTACTTTGCTTGTTATCAAGATTGCCTAGTTATGTAAGCTATACCTTTTTGTTTTGATACCGGCACTCCCCAAACGAAATTAATCGGGAAAGTAAACTGACCTTCGAAGACTTAATTGCTCCTCTTTCTTCATAACGACGGAGTACTTTATTCTGGTAAACAAAAGCATTAATTGGATCCGGCCTTTATGGAGCTCGTAATGTAATACGAACGTATCTCCTATAAGCTCATAACCTTCAATTGCATTCAGCACATTCTATTTCAGTGAAATGCCACGCCCAGTTGACCTCTGACCTTTCCAGAGCGCCGAGCTCAAATGAGGAAACAACACTCGTAGGTACAGCCGCAGCCTGGTATCTGCTTCTCTACCTGTATTTTATCCCAAGTAAAAGCTCAAATGGCTTGCGAAAAATAGGTTTTAGGTACGGCACTAAACAGAAACGGCGGCGGCGATCAATAAAGTGTACGGCCCATAAAACGTACATTTCAGATCTACGTCTCGTGATGACCAATATATTTTACGGCTTTTGTGCGTCTAGCATTATATCCTTGATTTAGTCAAAGTTTTAGAAATAATTTGTAAAAAAAGTTAGGTATTCTGCTAATGTAAATATCAAACGACACTACAGATATGGAGCATAGGCAATTTGCAGTAAATCAAGTGAGGGGCTTTGCGGGTCAGGAATGACGTGAAACGTTCAGCGCCGCGCTGCAAACCGTATAGTGATTTTAAAATATAGGGGTTATGCAACATGCAGCAGTTTTAACCAAAGCTCTCGAAAGTTATGGTTATTTGCCTTTTTAAGAAAATTCTTTATATTTTTAGAAAAAGAACAACCAATAGACCTAGTGGGAACTGATCGGTAAATAAGCTTGCGATTTGCCTGATGGTTAGCAGAAATCGCCGCCTATGGAAACCTGCAACACTAGCGGTGTTGTCGACGCCTTGTCAGTCTGGGAAGATTTTTTTAACAGTTAGTTTAAAAAAGTTAAGTTTTTTTACGGTTAGTTGGTGGTAGTTGACCACCAACTAGCCTGTTGGTAAGCGACGATGTGGTCGAAGATGAAGCACGCAGACTTAGAAGGTACCTATTCACTCTACCTTAAAAAGGCCTAGATTATTTATCTCCGGAAACAAGGAAGTCGGCAGGTTGTTCTAAACGTTGGCCGTAAGGACGAATTCCGTATGACATCGAAAAGCTCTTCAGAGCATTCCCCGAAAAAGGCTCTAGCCTACTCTATTCGCCCGCAACAAGACTTACCTAATTTTATTGCCTGTGTTGTGTCGCCATAATATATGCAATAGGCTTGTAATATTTTTAAGGCGGAATAAAAAGGATAACTTTTCTGCGACCGCACAAATAAAAAGTTTAACGACCCCACTACCCTACCCTATAAGTCTTAAAGTGCATGGCGTGGAGACCACGCGGCGACTACTAACGATTTGCAGAAATAGGGCATATTTTCTAAGAAAGACGGTGCCATGATATAAATAATAAATGCAACCGACCGAAAAAAAAACCGTAAAAATCGACCGAGTTAGCGATTAGTCTACAAACGTAGAACTTTTCCTCTACACACGCAAGGTATTTCCTCGGCTAGCGTAGTCTTTCTTCTACAAGCGTAGTCTTTCCTCTACAAACTTAGAGGCTTTCCCCTGCAAGTATAGTCGTTGGTCTGTAATCGTAGTGTTTCTTTTACAAGCATGAATTCTTTGCACTAAGCGTAGACTTTGTTAAACACGCGTAGAGGTTTTACCTCTACATTTCTAGTATTTTCTTTTCAAGCGTAGTATTTCCTATACTACAAACGTAGTCTATCCTCTATACTTTCCTCTGAAAGCGAAGTCTTGCTCTATAATCGTGGTTTTTACTCTACAAACATGGAATCTTTGCACTAAGAGAAGACTTTATTAAACACGCGTAGAGGTTTTCCTCTAAAAATGTAGTCTTCCTTTCTCCAATTGTATTATTTTCTCTACAAACGTAGTTTTCCCTCTATAAGCGTAGTCTTTCTCTACAAGGGCAATCTTATCTCTATCAGCGTAGAACCATTCCTCTGCAAGCTTAGTTTTTGCTCTACAAACGTAGAGCCTTCCCTCTGCAAGTGTAGTCATTACTCTACAAACGTAGAGCCTTTGCTCTGCAAGCTTAGTCATTGCTCTACAACAGTCTCTGCACGTTAGTCATTGTTCTATAATCCAATATATTATATATTATGTCATTGTTCGTAGTTTTCCTCTACAAGCGAGGACTGTTTGCACTACATGTGTAGCATACAAGCATACAAGCATACAAGCGTAGAAGTTTCCTCTACAATCGTAGTCTTTCATCTATAGTGTAGTCCGTGCTTTACAAGAATAAGCAATATGTACTCTTAGGTTACATTATAAACTAAACAGTAGTTAAAATATCTGCACTATTCCAGGATATGTTGGTTCGACCTTCCACCTAAATGGACCTAGATGGCAAAAGTAGATAAAACGGAAACTTCAAGTTAAAATTGCACCGCAAAACGCGGCAACCTAATTTGAAATGAGGTCGTCCAGAGTAATAACCTTAACGAATTAAAGCATAATTTAAAGGGATTATACAATTGGGATAGAGCTCACATTTTTGATTTTGCATTTGTTTGTTGGTATAAATGAATGCAAAATGAATAATTGAAATTTATGCATAAACAACGTGCATGTGAATATCGATCGGCGAAGCGCAAAGCAATCTATTTTGGTTGCATGCTTTTAGTAATTTATTGAGGACTAGCGGTCCGCCCCAGCTTCGCACGGGTATAGATTATAGCCTATGTCACCCGGGGATAGTGTAGCTTCCCGTCAGTGAAAGAATTTTTCAAATCGGTTCAGTAGTTTCAGAGCCTATTCAATGCAAACAAACAAACAATCAAATCTTTCCTCTTTATGATATTAGTATAGATAATAACTATAGATTAATACAAAAAAACACGCATGTTGGCCATGTTGGGTTTAGTACAGAATTCACCAAAAAAGTGTCCTGATTGTACTTATAGACATTTAGATAAGTTTTAGAAATACCGACAAACTAATTTAAATCCTGTATCGCTCGTACTCTCGTACAGTGTCCAATTTAGCTTGCAACAAATGTAGACTAAAATACTAAATTGCATATATTACTTTAACATTTAGTATCGGTTTGAAACTACTTTCTGTTCGGAAAGTCTTGAGGAATTGAAATTTCGAATACTATATAGATTTTGAAACTGTAATTCTGTACAACTGAACCCCTCATCATCATCATCAGCCAGAAGACGTCCACTGCTGAACATAGATGCCTACCTGAACCCCCACCTATATATATCTAGGGATGGCGGTTCTACATCACGTTTGATAGGTAGTGTCGATTTGGCGCCAGTGCAACTAACTTTATGAAAACGGCGTCGACCCGCGCCGATCGATGTCGACCTCTTTACCGTGCAGTGCAATGCACCAAGCAAACGGCCCGGGTGCCCTACCACTTCTAATTATCACTCGATAGAGTATGCCACGCAGCTGCAAGAAAATAACAATGTAAAAATTTCAATTTATTATACACGCGTGTTTCTTGAAACACGAATGTAGTTGTGTAAAATATATCAAAGAATGGTAATCAATAAAACTAAATAAAATGTACATTAATTTGACAGCGTAAAATGGAAAATTTTAATCCGTCAAATTGTTAGGTATACCTAACAATTTTAATCCGTCAAATTGTTAGGTATACCTAACAATTTGACGGATTACAATTTTCCATTATCAGACGGATCAGTAGTTTCGGAACCTATTCAATGCAAACAAACAATCAAATCTTTCCCCTTTATAATATTATATTTAACATTACAAACTTTTTTTGTAAGGTTTATGCACATGCATATGGCTCGACACTCTCTTAGCCAGTTATTTGAGATTGTAGTGCAAATCTACTCCTAATGCCACTTTCCTTCCTCAAGAAATCGTAGCTCCATTATTTCTTCAAAGCTCTACAAATGCAAAGGCAACAACGAGATGACATACATTTTTTATGCTAAATAAAAATGAGAAGAATCCGCTTTTAAATAAATTGAACCATTTTATGAAAAGCTATAGCGTCCCTCGGAAGTCTCAAAGAAAAATGGCGGAAAGCGAACGTCTGCGAGGATATCTGGCAAGACTTTTATTGTAATCCGATACAAAAGAAAACTTGATGGTGTAGCCTGTTTATCAAGTAAAGAGATATCAGATGAACAAAATAAAAGCAGCAAGATAAAATAGGTGACTTCATATTATTTAGGTTGTTTCATCTTTAGAAATTTTTCGACGAATAATCTATATATATATATATAATCTAATAAATCTATGTATATAAAAATGAATCTCTGTTTACCTTGGTCACGCCATAACTTGAAAACGACTTTACCGATTTCATTCGTCTTTTTTTTAAGTTTTCTAATACTTTGTAGAACGTTCTTACGGCAAGAAAAATTAACAAAATTGCGCAGAAGATTGGTTATTTTCAGAAAACTTAACGACGATTTTAACTTCGTGCGTTTGACAGCTATTCTAAAACAGGACAACGTCTGTCGGGTCAGCTAGTCTTCTATCTAATATCTACCTTCTATCTAATCTATCTTCTTCTTCTTCTTCTAATATTATAAAGAGGAAAGATTTGATTGTTTGTTTACATTGAATAGGCTCCGAAACTACTGAACCGATTTGAAAAATTCTTTCACTGTTGTGAAGCTACACTATCCCCGGGTAACATAGGCTATATTATATTTAAAAAAAAAAAAAATAGGGATCCTTACTAAAACTCCAATAATGTAACCCGAGGTGTAAAAAATAATATTTACAATTTTAACTTTGCGTGTTTGACAGTTCTAAGACAGGACAACGTCTGTCAGGTCAGCTAGTATAAAATATTTTGAAAATAATTCTAATACATCTTTCAGAAGTGTAGGCAGTCGAATTCCCAATATGTCAGCATTAAAGGTACACGTACAAAACGGATGTAAACGTTAAATGTAAGCTTATTCAATTAATGTTAAACCTTGAGAAAATCAATGTCTTCTCATTCTGCTACTACGAGACCAAGAGTACGCGAGACATGGCAAATGACAGACGAAATTAAAAACATGTCTCGTTCCTCGACTTGACGACTTTGTCGTTCAGCATTTACTGGTAAAAATGTTTTAGTACGTTGATATCAAACATCGCAGGCTCCAAATGGCTCCAATACGTTTTATTCAGTGCGCATATTCAATTCAAGCACGTTGCCCATCAGTGAGCGTAATCGAAAATCAATAGACTCTGTTTAATGAAAATGGGCAGGTGTGGAAGAAAATTACGTGTTTTGCGTTATTTCGTTAGTAATTTGTACGTTGGTAGTGCTTTAGAAGCTTTGGAAGTAATTAAACGTGCTCATGGCTGTGGTAACTAACTGGCCAACGTGCCATGATGCCCGAGTAGAAATAACAATTCGCTCGGATCAGAGTTGCTACCTACTCTGTAGTCAAATATTTTCACGCACAACAAGAATATAAGACTAAACATGTCTCTAGTTTTAAATTATGTAACTCAGCAGTTACGCTACTCTACTACATCGATTTCTTCAAATCGATGTTTTCCAAGCAGGGCCCTTACATCAGCCTAACTGGGGCCCATTTCCTCGGGCGGCCTTCGCAAAATATTGTCGTTACTGAGCTTATCTGCGAGTCTAACGCACGCAACGTATTATGCCCTTTCAAATTTCGTACAACAGCAAAATTTACAGCTTTTTCTACACATGTACCGGTGCCGTTGCCTTATAACCTACTCTACCTGAGCTCTGCGACGCTTACGTAATCTACAGACTGCCCGGCATATGCGAGCCTAAATTGTTTTAGGGATAGCAAGTTAGGAAAAATAATCCAGAGTAAAACTGCCATGCCGTTTCAGGCGTTTTCGAAGGGCCTACGCGGCCACAGACTTGGAATGTATAACTTTAACTAAAACATTTCTTGAAACACTCTTATTATCACAGAAGATATCTTGTTGGAAAGTGGTTGTCATTATGCTCCGTTTCACGGTGGGAGGACGGGAGATAAAAATATACACATTTTTGTCTGGAAGCCACTGTCACAGTATAATCATACCTACCACCCTCGGACGGAAAGCTAATGAAAAATTATAAGTTGAAAGCGTTTTTATCTGTTTTCAGACATAATTTATCGCACAACAGACATCCCCCATTCTCTTTCTGTGTCGTTGATGACATAATAATATCAGAAGCTACGGCTTTCAATTAGGAAGTTAATGCAAGATGACAAGGGCCGTCGTCAAAAAGAGCCTCTTTGTCAAAGTTTGGGCTGAAGCGAAGTAGGTACTCATGGACCCGTTCGTAAAATGGTTTTCGTAATTCTTACGAAACAGAGAAGCAAACATATTTCAGCATCGTTAATCAGTGCAATTCGCAACAATTAAGCGAGCAGCAAACGACACACGAGATATGATAACAATCCAATTAAAGAGAGGGTTTAATTAAATTAGCGGCACAATCTGTCTAGTGTTTCGGGCGCTAACGAGGCGGCCGCCTTCAACGATGTAATTAAATCGCAAAAGGCGCACACGGCAGCTGGTCTTCAGAATTTTTTGAATAATATCCTCATTAGAGCGCAGGAGTTACACAATGTCTCTGCGACTAGCCACCCACGACAGCCCAAGAATTATGAGGACACGGTCTCATTCGCGACATCCTGCGGGATGCGCGCTACTTGCGTCAGCGCCGTGCTGGACTGGACCTTACACTCCACTCCACCGTACTTAGTCACTTGTAGACAAGCGCTCAGACGATCATAAGTGAGATATATGGCGGTCGCAAATGACTGCAACCTCGGCTCTTATTTGCAGAAAATCGGCAGAAGACAGAAAAGCTAAACAAGAAAATAAAAAACACAAGTCTTAATAACTGAAAGGATTTCCTTTCAGTTAATTTAAGCTATCAGTCCTTTTTTTCATTTTGATGAGGTGTGTTGACAGTGGAATCTGTCTGCACAAGAATCCAGGATTTACTAACAACAATAGTTCACTTAATACAAAATTGTTCAGTGTAAATTAAATTGCAATATCTCTGAAAAGGTTGTTCAGCTGTACCGTGTCAGTATTTCTCGCAAAGCTGTTTTCTAATTTCACACTCGGCTGCCTATTAGGGGCACTGGGAGAACAGATTTTACGATACTGTACTGAACAATACAGAAAAGTTACGGACCAAAATATAAGGGTCCTAAATATGTAATGGCCATGCTGCGATGATATATCACAGGCTTATAGCGTCGAGGAAGTTCAAAATGTTCTTTTACGTAGACGAAGTGCCTACCTACATACAGAAAATATGAGGAACGTTCTATGAAAAAAACATCTGAATAGGTAGAGCAGGCCCGCTAATGACGATGAAAAATGATACCTACGCACCGGAGCTATTCAGGCGCATTCATTCATCCCATAATGCGAATGGTACAATGATGGGACGGGCGAGGAAGGTCGCCGTTATTCACATATCGGCATTGCCTGCTGATTATTCCCATCAGGTTAATCAATAACCTTGTAGTGACTTTATATACTTATGGTCTTCCGACTTTGAGACAAGAAATTACATTTCCTAGGATACATTTTCATAGCGCTGTTACACAGTTAATGAGGTATGGCAGTAGGTTAAGATATTTCGTCAATAATAATGAGAAAGAATAGTTCATACAAAAATTGCGTTCAGTTATGGTCAGGATTGTCGTGATAATTTAGGAAAATATTTTTTTTTAAGTCCGCGTTGGCTACTACCTCGCCTGTTGGTAAGCAAATGTTCGTAAGATTCAGAGTAAAATGTTAACTGCAAATGATGTAACATTGTTTGAATTGGTTAGTGCCAAAATACCGAAGATCAGACTGATGTCTTAGGAGACGCTTACGTCCAGTAGTGTCAGCAGCACCACTGGATGCTAATGATGATGATTAGTCTAGTTAATGAAGATGAAGCCAGCTAGTTTCCGGTTATCATAGCACAGGTACCAGTGCTGATATAGTTAGCATGGAGACAAAACGTAATCCATCATAAAGCATGTACATGAGTGGGCCAGCAATTCTGCCCGCGGATGTGTACGCAACCTTGGACGCGATGAACGCGTCTTGGAGCGCGTGCTGTGTCCTTTGACTCAAATGCGGATGCGGTCAATTGGGAGACGTGGAACGTTATCGAACGGCGCTAAACACGCCGCGACTGTGGGCAGTTACCAAGAACGCTCTGTTCTTGCCAACTGCCCACCAGTTTTCCCGAGTGAAGCTTTGACCTCTCTAGCCATTAAAATAAATATATATATATATAGGACATTTTTGCACACACGGTCATCTGATTCCAAACTAAGCAAAGCTTATGATATGATTGTTCATTCTAATGAAACATCGAATGCTGTCGCTATCTTCTCGGCCGAGAATGATCAGTTCTTTTTTTATGTCTGCTACTGGGGTGCAGCCGGGGTGGTATGAGGTCGTACCCACTAAAACTCCTCACAGTGACCGCCTGTGTTCGAGGGAGGGCGCCGGTAACTCTGTAGGAACGCACCGATTGTACTGGAACAATACCCTAGCATGCTACCTGAGGCAACATTACCGGACATTGCTCCCTTCTCCTTCCCCACAACAACGTAGAGCAGACCACACCGCTATCTTCCCTGGGCTCATTTGAATAGGAAGTCAGATCTGTAAATCTGACCACCCACGAACCTAAAAATTAACAATGTCCCAAGAGGACCGTTTACTGATGAACTGATAAATCAGTGAAATAGTAAAATAACCATACAAGGATGTTGTGATATGGAAATGTTATTGAACTTGTTCTGCCTTTTGCAAGTTGCTATGATTGTTCCGATTGATAATGGTCAGGGTCCTAAAATGACTGAGAAAATATTTAATCTATTGCCAAATGCATAGGTACCAGTTTTAAAAGTATACCTTAGAAATCTATCTACTTATATAATTATATAAAAGTGATAGCTATTTACCAAAGACAAGGGTCTTTAACCAGTGTGTTACCAGTGATAACATATGGTACTGAGATGTGGCCCTTAATGGCTGGCATTTTGGAAAAACTCAGACTAACACAGCGGGCAATCGAGGGAGCTATGCTCTGAGTTTCTTTGTATGATAGAATCGTAAAAAGAATATTCGCCAAAGAACCAGTCAACGACATAGCTATTAAAATTTTAAGGTTAAAGTGACAATGGGCTGGCTGCTTCGCTCAAAGAACTGACACCCGATGGGGAAGAAAGGTTCTTGAGTGGAGACCATGAACCGGAAGACGCAGGGTAGGCAAGCCTCCCACTAGATCGATTGACGACATCGTGAGAGTCACGGGCATCCAGTGGATGCTAATGGCAGGCTGACGTTCAGTGTGGAGGGTAAAGGGGGAGGCCTATGTTGCAGTAGTTGTTGTTGTAGTATGTTGTACGCAGTGTGAAATTCATGTGCAGGCAGCGAGGAATCGTGCGGGATAGTACCAAGACCTAAGCTGTGCCTGTGCTTACTCCCTCTTTTCTTCCTCTCCCTTCAGTCGCCCATCTAGACTCGATGGTGAAAACGGTAGGCTGCACGTTTACACTGCGCACACTATTCCATGAAGTGTGTTTTTTTAAGAAAACTGGTGTAATAAAGGTAACTAAAAAGATTTTTATTGTTGTCATGTAAATTTGAGGTGTGGTTTGATTGAATTTACTATGAAATCATCCAAATACCGGTCCTAAATAATAAATAAATAATATTTGGGACATTTTTTCACACACGGTCACCTGACCCCAAACTAAGCAAAGCTTGTAATATGGCTGCCAGAGACTGATATACATACATCTATAGGTTTAAATACATACTTAAATAGATATTAACAACCAGATATAGAACAAACACAAATGTTTGTCCTAGGTGGGAATCGAACCCACGCCCCCAAGCGCAGAAGGCAGGTTCACTACCAACTGGACTAACGGGCTATCAACAAATTAATTTATGAACAAAGGCTACTTCTCTGTACCTGAAGGTACAGACCGAGTGTTAATAGAGCAGCTAGAAAGAGGAAATCTCAGGCAGGTGTTGGACGCTGTTAAAGGTCTTATCGTAAACAACAAAGGCCATACATACACCAGAGCCAGTTAAACTCGACTTTTTTCCATCACTGCAAAGCACAACAGTGTGAATATGGCCAATAATGGAGAACCCGTTCCTGAACCCATCTTGTTCAACAGGCTGGCATTCGACTAGCTGAAGTTCAAGTCTAACGCAAAGGCTCTTTTTGAAAAGTTTGTATTCACAACACAACTGGTAGTCACCTAATCTTTACTATTATAGTTATGATAGCTTTTCCAAGGATTCCAGTATGGGCTAATGACAGCAAGACCGTTGAAAGTTGTTTGAGAACCTTCAGTACTGGTTGTCTACCTGCATGTAGCATTGCAACTGTTTGTTTGCCACTTTGAGGCCTATGGGGTTTGGATATAATATACCTATGTACTCATGGAAGAAAAAGTATTCATTTTGGTTAGCGTTTATGTATAAAGTAAGCTTATTGCATTATTTTTTTATAAATAGGCTTGCGCTTGTCCGACATCGCGCCTGATTTCAAGTGATGGTGCAGTCTACAACGAAGCTTACCTAAACCTATCCACTAAAATCCACTTATAACTTGTGACACACAGATTGTAACTTGATGGCGACACCCATTCAGGCAGCGCATTCCAATCTAGCAATTCGCACAAGTAAAGAATCAAAGCGCTTCATTCGGGTTTTCGGAATATGAACCAGGAATCCATGAATATTATTGATTGAACGGATTGATTATATGGACCCCCAAATAAGATCAAACTTTTAGGTACCTAGTACATATTTATCTTTTCATGTAGGTAGTGATATTCATCATTATAATAATATATAAATTCATCAATCAATAAAATGCCGATGGTAATTTTCAGGTTTCGTTTCATGAATTAAAATTATTTGATAGAAGGTCTTCAAATATAATAATCATAACGCAGCCACATGTAAACTATTTGTAAGTAGTTAATTTAGGATTTAATCCCAAAAAAACAACTAAATATTGAATAAAAATTAAACCGACTACTGGGCGTGGTCTTCTATGGCTTTATTAACGTCCTATGTGGTTTTTTTCCGTTATTCCAACGCAACGATTTCATAAAAGGACAATAGTATTATAGAATTTATGCTAAATCATTACGAAAAACATGGAAAATACAGCAAAAAAATTTAAAAATCGTACTCACATCCAGAGATTCCTTTGACGCCATCTTTCGCACACAAACAATTTGACGTTTTAAAAAAATCAATACAAATGACGTCAAAAATACGTTTGGATACGCAAAGTTCGTAGGTAGAGTATGGGTAGACCAAAAACCTTTAGAATGGAAATTATAATATAGTGATTTGCTCATGAAATGACTGGCGAGATTATTATAAAAATTATAGCTAACAAATTATTTATTATTCAGCACAGAATATTATGTAGTTAATCAGTCAAACCTCTCAGTAGAGATTGTGATAGAGTGTATTCATTGATTGTGAGTCAAACAATCTCCAAATTACCTACACTTAATGACATTTTGAGTTGTTAAAAAATTAAAAAAACCGGCGAAGTGCGAGTCGGGATCGTGCACTGAGGGTTCCGTACCACCACCAACATTGTCAGCCTGTATCAACCCACTGCTGGGTATACGCCTCCTCTCCCTTGCCCCATTGATCCCTGAAAATACAATAATTAACAATTTAAATAAAATTATTTGGTCCGATTTAACGCCTATCAAAATAGCCAAGCAATAATAATTGCTACGCTGTCACATAAAACTTTTTTTTTCACATTGGCGCCAAAACCCTCAATACACGTCCACTACGCTTTCCATATGAAAAATTGTTGACACTGACAATATTGATTTTGATTGACAATTGCTTGACAACAAACGCGACAACCGGATGACACGACTCGCTCGTTCTCGTCGTACTACTCGAGCTGAAGCCGTGTTGTTTGTTGTTTGGGCTTTGGGCGAAGTCCTCGGTTTTCTAAATTGATTAAGATTTTAACTTATTTACTTCCATATGTATAGATAGCAAGGTAGTGAGTGATAAACCTTAATTACTTTATTAATTGCTGTTGTAAACACTAATAGGTACTTGGCAATCACGTTAACGGCTTACGGCTTCATGAAATTGTAAATGTAATGTTTTTAAATGTTATCCAAAGATTAATAAGTGTGCTATTGTACTAAATAATATTTGATTCTTCGATCCATGCAACACGAAAGTGATGTGTAAAATTCCAACCCTATCATCCAACCCAATCTAACATTCGTATCATATGGATATTTGCATTGTTCAATAATTGTTTCCAGTGTAGTTGTTCAACATGCGGACCAGACGGCTATCTGCGGTGTTCTGGTCTACGTGTATCATCGCGTTTATCTTCATTCTATATGTGGTGACTGATCTCAGCTTCAAACTTCCAAGTATTAAGCCTGCTGTTGTGGATATTGATGAAGTAAGTAGAAGTTTACCTGCCGGCGTTTCATATTAAAGACAGACGCCGGTTTTGTTTGCATTTTGTTAACAGAGCAACCATCACAATCTTAAACCAATTTGGATATGTTTTAATATGAGTGTACATTCATGATGATATGGATGATCTATCTATATACTCACAGAGAAATCCGGGTAAGTCACAGTTAAAACCACTGTTCCCAAACTAACTTCAGCGACTATAATATGATGTCTTAATTCTGTTGCTTAGTTATGTGGTATTGATGTCTAAAACAATAAATTTTAGTTACTATTCAAATCTAATTATCACGCCTTAGGATTTAAAGTATATTTAGCAACTGACCTCTTAGAGCAGATTAGTCTGGTGTAGTCCAGTTTTAGTAAGGTAGTTTAGTCCAGAGTAGTCCAATCTAGTCTAGGTATAGAAAGGGGAATGACCTGATGATGTTGAATCAACATGTGTATCAACATTATTAATATACCTCATCTATAACTATAGAATTGTATGACATTTTTTTTAATTGTTTATGATTTATTGTATGTTAATTCATTAATTTGATTATTAATAATTTCAATTAATTAATTATTATTTGTTATTTTCTCACTTTTTAAACAATTAAATAATTCATTAATTTGATCATTAATAAAATCAATTAATTAATTATTATTTGTTTTTTTCTCACTTATTAAACAATTAAATCAAGTATTACATGCATAATGTCTTTTTATCAATAAATAAAGTTATGACTTATTGCTAAACATATTTCATACAGGTGATTTTTTGCCATTCTATGGCCAGTCCCAACAGTAAAAATTATTCATTAGAGTACTATGAGCCCTTTGGCTTAGCTAACCTTCTGAATAAGCTAGTATTTTTTACAGTCTAAATGATAGGCATTTCACCACAGTTCATCAGTTCACTGTTTGTAATATTTTTCTTTGAATAATAGACTTACGCTTGAGCCCCATGGCGATGATGCTATCTACTACATAGCATGCGTTGCCTAGGAGAAACCGATTCACTCTAAACTTCTAGACAACCAGATTATAACTATCAGAGAACACCCATTCAGTCAGCGCATTCCAAAGCCTTCCACAATAAATGTGGAAGCAAAACTCTTCAGGTCAATCAAGAAATTGTGTCAGCCTTGTGGGCCTTCTGATAAAAATAGGGACAAGAGGGAATTAGATCATATAGAATAGATCTGTATGTGTGAATGTTTTTTAAAAACCTAGTAAACACACATCCACGGCCTACTTATAAACATTACTTAACTTAAGCAATGTTCAATGTTAAATTGTTCTATCTCGTTTCCATGTGTAACAATTTAAATTTTCGTTTGCAAGAAGTTGATAGAACAATTTTAAGCATTGCTTAACATAAGTTACATTATTAAATATATGTCTATGTCTAAGCAAGGCCGCCAATATTTTATAATTCAATCTGGCAATAATAACCATTGCTTTGACTGCAGTTGGTATTCAATAGGTATGTGTAAACAGCAATGTTTTAAGTACACACTTTTCCATTCTATTGTAACACTTTATTGACACAAGTGCTTGAACACACCTATAAAGTGTTCAACATATCCATATAGTTTAATGGGGGAAACCATCTTAAAATTTTCGGTACAATACCTAAATTATTCTTCCAAAATGTTTAGTTCCTCAATTTAGCCAAGTCTACAGATAACTTGGTCGCTATGTAAAACATGTTTGTTCTCTTTAATGTTACAAATATTTCAAATATCTATTACTAGTTAACTTCATTGAAACAAATAGTGGATATTTAGAATAGCCTTCACTTACTAGTAGGTAAATACTACTTGCTATGTTCACAAATATATCTATCTATCTATACAATATTATAAAGAGGAAAGATTTGTATGTAAGTATGTTTGTAACCAATTGGCTCGAAAAGTACTGGACCGATTTTAAAAATTCTTTCACCATTTGAATGCTACATTATCACTGATTAATATAGGATATTTTAATAGGCTATATAACAATACCCTTGCGGAGCCGGGGCGGACCGCTAGTCTATACTAATATTATAAAGAGGAAAGATTTGATTGTTTGTTTGTTTGCATTGAGTAGTCTCCGAAACTACTGAACCGATTTGAAAAATTCTTTCACAGACGCGAAGCTACACTATCCCCGGGTGACATAGGCTATATATCCCGGCTTCGCCCGTGCGAAGCAGAGGCGGCCTACTAGTATTATATAAAAGAATTTTTCAGCAGCATCCCAACAGTGAAAGAATTTTTCAAATCGGTTCAGTAGTTTCGGAGCCTATTCAATGCAAACAAACAAACAAACAATCAAATCTTTCCTCTTTATAATATTAGTATAGATAATTATTTGAAAGTAATTTTTTTTCTTTTCAAATCAACTCATATGCAACGAAAATCATATATTTATGATTTCATTTTTGCTTGGTCACCAATGGCCTATGTCCAGCAGTGGACGTCCTACGACTGAAATGATGATGACACAGCAAAGTTGTTTATAATGATGAATGCAATGACACCCTTTCCTCTAAGTTCTATGGTTTCTTTTAATTTGTAGTTGGTAAACCACGCACACAGGTATGAGCATTGTGCATGTTACAGAAAATATGACCAAAATTTATTTCAACTAGTGATATCACCAGCAAAATATTTCATTATTAATCCCTAATACATATTTTTTTATAATTTATGTTTCTAGTTCAGTAGTTTATGTTTCTTGTTCTAGTTAGTTTTCTTTTTAATTGAAACACCTGCCCGAATGTTGTTAATCATTAAAATGTGATAACAGTGATATCAAACTCTAATGTTATCAATAAGCCTATCTAGTAAATTATACCCAAGCTATGCCTAGAAGCATCCTAACAGCTGCAATTAATTGGAAATAGCTGAAAGAAAATCTTAATATCTGATCCATTTAGCTAGTTTTTATAAGCTTTTTTTTTTAACTTGCCTTGTTAGTTTGGGTCAAATCTTGTAACTGAATTGTTTAACAGTTATCTCCAACTGATTGAATTGAAGTTTTTCTAAAACAGTTATCTCCAACCGATTGAGGTGAAATTTTGCATACATGTTAAATTTGGATGACAATGGCATCGATTCTGATGCACTCTAAACTAAACTTAACTAAATTTGACAGCTGTAAAATTGTTGCCATCCTTCTCTCACGTATTAAAATGAAAAGAGAGGCAGATAATTTTAGTCCTGTCAGATTGGTTTAGTTTAGTGAGTGGTATGACAGAATAGGCCTCAATGTATGGTTAGCTAAATGACGTCATTCTAAAACCAATATGGCGGACTCCCAAAGATGGCGGACCAATAATTTTCTATGCACCTCCATGATTTGGGTATCAAATGAAAGGGTTTTCTGAAAAGAATACGGAAAAGGCTTATGTGTAATTTATTTTATTTTATTTAATATATATTTTTATGTGAGGTTCTGGCTGGTAGCAGATACACTACATTGAAATAAATAAAAAACATTAAGCTCTTTAAGCTAACTCATCATCATCATCATCAGCCAGAAGACGCATCATATCGCAAGTAAGGCCAAGCTCGCATCTAAGAAACTTGGTGTGCTCAATAAGGCGAAGCGGTACTTCACGTCGAGACAAAGACTCTTGCTTTACAAAGCGCAAGTCCGACCTCACATGGAGTACTGCTCCCATCTTTGGAACGGAGCACCCAAGTATCAGCTTGACCCACTTGATGCATTACAGCGTAGAGCTGTCAGAATTGTCGACGATTCCAAGCTCACTGAACACCTAGAGGCGCTCAGCATGCGCAGAGACGTTGGGTCTCTCTGTATCTTTTATCGCATTTACAACGGGGAGTGTTCTGAAGAACTATTTGATCTGATGCCGGCGTCGCGGTTTTACCATCGCACTAGCCGCCACCGCCTAAAGGCTCATCCACACATAATAGATCAGTGGAAATCGCACACTGTGCGTTTCACACGATCCTTCTTGCCTCATACCTGCAAAATGTGGAATGAGCTACCTTCTACGGTGTTTCCGAGAGGCTACAACATGGGGTTCTTCAAAAAGCGAGTTAATCGAGTTCTTAAGGGTCGGCAACGTATTTGTGATGCCTCGGGTGTTACAAGTATCCATAGGCGACGGTGACTGCTTTCCATCAGGCAGCCCGTCTGCTTGTTTGCCACCTATGGCATAAAAAAAAAAAAAAAAAAAAAAAAAAAAAAAAAAAAAAAAAAAAAAAAGTCCACTGCTGAACATAGGCCTCCCCCTTTAACCTCCACACTGAACGACAGCCTGCCATTTGCACTGTCAGAACTCTTCCAGAACCTGTCCAACCTAATTTACCCCCAGAGGAAAATCTTCCCTAGGACATGATCTGCAATGGCTTATCTGAAAGTCCTTAAACTACCTTTGAGTGTAAGTAGACTGTTGCAGATTAAATTGAGTCTAGCTGACCCTGCAGTAGAACTGTGTTGCCACGTCCCTGATCATGGATCATTTGCTTGTTCCCCTCACACCACCACACTGGATGACCTATACAAGCCCAAAGCTGCCTCCGTTTCTGTGACCTTTTACTGGTCAGATATATAATTACATGTCAAATTGCTCAAAAAGAAGAAGAATGCTTCTGAACTTAGCTCAAATATAATTTAAACTTACAATGAATATGTATAAAACTCATTATTTATGTAGTTTGTTGTATGAGGACCCCTCTTTCCTTTTTACTTTTTGACTTTTATTATATTCTATCTTAGTTAATTCGCTGTAACATTACATATTCTGTGAAAATTTCATCTGGCTATCTATTACGGTTCGAAAGATACAGACGTTAAAAGGTAAGACGGACGGACAGACAGACAGACAGTGTAAGCTTAGCAATAGGGTCCCGTATTCACCCTTTGGGTATGGAACCCTAAAAAGCACATTTAAAGTGTAGACAAAATGGGCACGATGATAAATCACACATCATCATCTTGAACCCCCAAAATATTAAAATGGCATAGCATGCTTGTGTTTCACCGACTTTTTTTATTCATTACACTTTTATCTCTTCCAGAGTAAATGGTCATCATTTGAGTCGAAGCTGAAACACATTGAGAATGAGTTGAACCAACACAATGCCATCGTAGACGAGATAATGTCAGCAGTGGACGAGCTGACAGAAGAGCGTGCCCAAGAGTACCACCCTCCTCAGAAAAGACCCAAGGCATATAAGGATGCCAAATTGAGAGAGTTCAAAGTTGTCGGAGACGAGCCTCCGAGGATGCATGTCAAGTTCAATGAGTCCACTTGCCCAATTGATATGAAATCTGTGCCTAAAACAGATGTTCAAGTAAGTTTCAAATACTACGATAACATACTACTTGTTACGTGTGTAGCGGGCATGTTCTGCAACTAGGCCATTCATTGGCCCATTTTACGTCCACCGGCTGCAGCTAATTCAGTCACCAGGTCTCCTCCAGGAAAGCCGCCAGCTCGCTGATGCCTGCGAAGGCTTCCCAGAGCGTCCTCGGTGATCCGAGGATAGTATTTCGTTGTTCTGCCACGCTGCTGCGCACCAGCCGCAAATGCGCGGCCGTTTCTCAGTCTCCATGCACCCTCTACATAGAGGATTGTATGTAACCCCAATTTTGAAAAGGTGTTTGTTTAAAAGGTAGTGACCTGTGACAACCCCGTCAACTTGCCGGAGTTTGTCACGTTTTTACGATAACATAACTATTTGTGCCTCGTGAGTCGTCAAAATGAATAAGTTTATTTTTATGGTATAATCACAGTTTTATCATAAAATTGTAATGTAAACTTACAATTTCTGACGTTTCAACTGTTTTTCACTTACCATAAATGCAGGGGATATTCAATATGATTCAATTAATTTATTCAGTTAAAATTTTGGTGTTAAATATCAGAGGTTGCTTAGTTTTTTACAATCAGCTGGAACTAATTTTCTTCTTGTTAAATACGATGTATGTATATATATTTATGTTTCCTATGGACTCCAAAACGGCTGGACCGATTTTGATCAGCTTGTATTATAAAAAGTAACATGGTTTTCATACATTTTGTTGTTTTACTAATAGAGCTCTTCGAGCGATGTGGGTTGCCCATTGCCACATCAACTTGCACATCTGAGCAGCTATGGTATGTCGGTGACTGTGGTTCTTCGGCGAATATCCTCGTTCCGGATTTTATCACGCAAATAAACTCCAAGCATAGCTCTCCATTGCCCGCTGTGCAACTCTTGAGTTTTTCCAAAAGACCAACAGTTAAGGACTACTTCTCAGTGCAATCTATGTGGATTATGTCTTTGTCTATGATGATTCTTATCTTCTAAGAATCTTATATTCTTATCGAAAATCGCTTCCAGATGTTATCCATGTACGAGAGGATAATGTTCGACGATAAGGACGGCGGCGTGTGGAAGCAAGGTTGGAACATAGAGTACAGTGAGGACCAGTGGAGTCAGAAGAATAAGCTCAAAGTGTTTATCGTGCCACACTCGCATAATGATCCAGGTAAACTTACAGTTTTCATCCTAACAAATATACATTTCAAATAACAATCCCTTATAAATATTAATAGGTTTCGTCTTACCATCTCCATGTGTAAGGGAAACGGTCCCAAAGCTAAAACGCTTTTATCGTACTATCTAAACACAATGGATCCATGGTAGCCCATTTGGGAGACCGCTAGACTTGAAAGCGTCAGGTCGCGGGTTCAAACCCCGGGCCCGTACCAATGAGCTCTTCGGAGCTTATGTACGGATTTTCATACCACTGGCTTTTCGGTGAAGGAAAACACCGTGAGGAAACCTGCATACGTACAGAGAAGGAATTCAATGGCGTATGTGAATCCACCAATCCGTACTGGGCCAGCGAGGTGGATATGGCCCAATCATCCTTTCGGGGGTAGGCTAAAAGTCCAACAGTGGACTGTTAAAAGGCTGATAATGATGAAACACAATGGAATACCGATAATTTGTCTTATACTTGTTGTTTTTGTGGTTTAACATTTTGCAAACCAGCAATGTAAAGCGTACAACTGGCGTACAAGCGTGCGCGTGGTGTAGGTCGTTCGTTGACCTCGTTGACGTCAGCTCTTTCTTTGCATTACATAGCGATCATTAATTTTATTTGTTATTAAAACATAGCGTTTTTGTGGTATCATATCAGCGATCACTATTACTACCACCCAGTCTACGTTTTTCAGTTTCCCTTACATCCTGTATGTAATGCTAAGTTTTCAATGTACATATCATGGGTGAAACCAATTTATTAATTTTGTTTTTTTAAAGAAACTTACAGCCTAATAGTAAGTATATAAGTAAAAAATTATTAGGTGGGCCAATTACAAGTTCCCGCCTATATTTACAGGATGGCTGAAAACATTTGAGAACTACTATAAGTCTCAGACTAAGGCGATATTTACGAATATGGTCGAGAAGTTGAAGGAAAATGTGGGCAGGAAGTTCATATGGGCAGAGACCAGTTACCTCGCTCTTTGGTGGGCTTCTGACGCCACTGATCTTGAGAAGACTGCTTTCCAGAAGTAAGAAATTGATCATACTCTTTTCACTACCCATCTTGCAGCTGGACGACAAACGGTCCTTCATTCCTTTGTGCGTTAAAATTATAATATAAAAGTTACAAGCGATACTCGCTTGTCTATGGGTTTATATGCTTCATCTTTGATCATGTTCTCGCTTTCTATCAACTGACATTGTGGTAAAATGTTACCCTAGTCCAATGTAAAAAAAAAACTAATCTGTACAACCTATTTTCCAGCTTACTAAAGTCTGGCAACATCGAGATAGTAACTGGCGGTTGGGTAATGAACGATGAAGCCAACTGCCACTGGCTCTCCATAGCCCAGCAGCTGACCACCGGCCACCAATGGCTGATAGACAACCTGGGCTACATTCCCAAGAACACCTGGGCTATTGACCCATTCGGTCATTCAAGTTCGCAGCCGTATCTGCTTAAAGTGGCCGGATTTGACAACTCCGTCATTCAGCGTGTGCATTATAGGGTTAAGAAAGAGCTGGCTTCGAACCGGCAGTTGGAGTTTAAATGGAGACAGTTGTGGGGTAAGTCTTAACTACTCGAATATATTTCGTTACTAATTTATAATCTTCAATAATCGATTTGTTCGATACCTACATATTTTCAAGTATGTAGTCGTTTTATGTATTATTATATCATATTTCTAAAAAGGTTGGCGCAAGCCAGCGCAATCCGTCATAGATGCTTTACTCTTTTGTTCTCTTTGTGTTCAATTCGCGAAAAATTTAAAGTTACAGAATAAGTTACAGTTAGTTTTCTTCAGGCGAATACCTTACCGAATCAGATGGGATATTTCAATTGTGCTAGGTAGTAGCGGTTATATCAACATCTGTTGAGTGAGCTGGAACTATACATAAGTTGTCACTTAAAAGATACGAAAATAATTATCGTAAAAATTCGTTCTTTATTCGCACATTAATCAATTTCAATAGCAACTATTCAACCAACGTTGACTTATTTATGATGAGGCATATAACTTTAAAAAAAAGTTTAATTTGATAATATGTACTAAAAATAAAATGGCAAAAAACGTAAAACTAAATCTAAAAAAAGATTTTATACATTTGTAATTTGTATGTTATTTATTTATTTTTTCTTTCTGGTAACTAATTTATTATCTCTTATGTAAAGACTTGGAATGATTGTTTTCCAATTACTATTTATCTATGCCATGTTGCAACGGGGCATTTACACTATTTCTAGTTTGTATTAGTGAAAACATGTTTTTGGCTTTTGTGTAACTGTTTATCTCATATCTACTGTATTAATTAGCAGCTGTATGCTTTCCTTGTAAAATAAAATAAAAGCTGTCAAACTACTTACCAAGGTTTTGATAATAGGTCATAGGTATAGTCACAGGTTACAGTGAACTGACCTTCACAAAATAAGAGCTACAGACAGTCCTTTGCGCTGAGGCTGTCTATAGGAAAACGAGACCGTGGAGCATGTACTACTGCTACGCGAGGCCACAGAAAGTAAGTATACAGTTAAAGTTGGGACATCTTGAGCAGGGGCGGATCCAAGATTTCATTTTGTGGGGGGGGGGCATTCTAACAAGTATAGGTACCTATGAGTATACTGTGTTAAAGTGCACCTTTAAATCGAAAAACTGAGTCGAATGTATAGAATTGCTAGGTGTTTGAGGGGGGGGGGGCATGGCCTCCATGCCCCTAAAATTGGATTCGCCAATGATCTTGAGGAAGTTCCAAAACAAGTCATCAGCACCACAACACCTGACGAAATAAGAGTGGAACTAGTATGCCAGCGTAACCACCACCCACCACCACCAGCCTATTCCTTATTTTAAGGAGCTCGGGTGAAATGTAGCTGAATGGGGGAAATGCACAAACAACCCCAAGCGGGACGTCGGTGCAAGTCAAGTCAACCCCAATTAGAATAGGCATGACTAATATTTTTTTATTACCTCATATAAAAAAGCTGATCATAAATAGAGCCCATCAAAGAAAACAAAAATTAAATTAGTCCAAAAATAAATGTTTTAATTTCATGCTAGACAGAGAGCGCACTATACTGAGCTATGACGTCACGCCTCAGGCGCGCCATACAAATGCTATACTAACACTTTGCGAGAAAGGGACAGAGTATCCCTCTCCATCCCCACCTAAAACTTTAGACGCTTATATCTCGGAGATTTATCAGCCAATTTTTTTTTTTTTGTATGTGTAATGTTTTTAATTATATCCTTCCCTAAGCCTGTTATTTGTTATGAATTAAAAATTAGGACACATGCCTATTAGAAGCTCTGTCACTCTTTATTCTTAGTAAAGAGCTAAGACAACATCATATGTAAAAGAAATCCCACTGTCATTACTAAATGTTTGTTTTTCAGACGGCGTGGGCAAGACCGATATGTTTACTCACATGTTTCCATTCTATTCTTATGACGTCCCTCATTCGTGCGGTCCGGACCCTAAAGTAAGAATTTAATATATATACATACCTGTTTTTAATTTTCCATTGGGGCTTATTGCACTAAAACAATTTGACTATATTGCAATGGCTGTGATTACGAGCTGACTGAAGATAGCGGGGAGGTCCGGGGAGAAGGGCGAATGTGCGATATGTCCGGATTGGCAATTAAAAAAAGGGTTCAAATTGTACACTTATAAAATGTTATATCTGTCATGCAGTTTTTTCTCTTTCGTTTTAGATTTGCTGCCAATTTGACTTCAAAAGACTACCAGGTAATGAAGATGGATAAATACAATTTCAGTTCAGGCGTTTTTTTCATGCTGTTAGTTTCCTTTCCAATTTACGTATTTAAAAATCAATTCTAGTGCTTTTTTAAATTCTTCTATTGTTTTTACATATAAAAACTTGTTTTCTTATTATTATCATTTAATAAGCTAGCCTTTGATCGCCACCTCGCCTGATGTTAAACGATGATGCGGTCCACGAAAGCTAGAAGCGCTAGAACAAACCGATTCACTCTCGATTTGAAGACACCCAGATTGTAACTATCGGGGAACACCCATTCAGGCTGAGAATTCCACAGAATAGCAGTTCACATAATAAAAGTGGAATCAAAGCGCTTCGTACGGGTTTTTGAAATATCCAAGAAGCGGTGTCTCCTTTGAAACAAAATTAAAATTTTAATATTTGTAGCGTTATTTTCTTTATTCGTTCCGCTTATGTTTCACAAAAGTACATCGATAATTTTTTATCTTCACTAATGTTGCAATGCGCGAGCGAGATAGAAGACGCACAAGATATAGACTTTTATGGAAATTTGATCTTTAAAGTAGGCCAATCTACTTTATCATATTAAGGTTTATCAACAGGTAACGGCGTAACGTGTCCATGGGGTGTTGCACCGAGAAAAATAACAGAAAAGAATGTTGAAGAAAGGTAATTTTTTTTCTTTACACGTACTGGACTTAACACCAGTCCGGGCTCAGATAGGCAATGAATTGTGAACCATGTGTCAAGTCACGTAGAGTTGATTTATAAATTAATAAACACTTTTTTGACATATTAAAAGGCCTCGTGCACTGAGGTTTCCGTACCACCACAAAATACAAAAAATAGTGCAACAAGACAACATCACGCCCAGGCGGTCACCCATCCAAGTACCAACCGCGCCCTACGTTGATAAACTTGGTAATGAACAGAAATTTGTCTCCGACTCGCACTTGGCCATTATTTATTATTTGTTGTTATACTTTAGTGTGTACTATAATCATGCCAAGTTTGACGCGTAGGATTCCGTGCCCATGGGTAGAAACGGGAACCTTGTACTAAGTCTATGATGTCTGTCTGACTGTCCGTCCTACCTTTAAATGGTTGTATCTTTCGAACCGTAATAGATAGCCAGTTGAAATATTCACAGAATATGTAATGTTACGGCATTTAACTAAGAAATAATAAATTAATCAACACCACGTATGACCACGGATCAGTTATTGCATGACACTTTATCCAATAACTTGTCTTATAGACATATCATTAAAAAAAAAACAACCAAAAAAAAAACGACTTACTCAGATTTCCAAGGTTGGGATACAATAAGCTGATTGGTGTATTCAAGGTCATGTACTGGTTTGTCATTGGTGGACGGGGTCATCATAAGCGCTTAATTTGCTAATGTGTTAACTGAAGTTGTGCGCTCTATACCAAGTATACAATACTAGCAACGCACCCCGGCTTTGCACGGGTGTAAATCTTTTTTTTACGCCTTGGGTTATATTATTGGAGTTTTAGTAAGGATACCTATTAAAAAAAAAATATATAGCCTATGTCACCCGGGGATAGTGTAACTTCCCAACAGTGAAAGAATTCTCAAATCGGTTCAGTAGTTTCGGAGTCTATTTAATGCAAACAAACAATCAAATCTTTCCTCTTTATAATATTAGTATAGATATCTACCATGTCATTTATTACAGATCACAACTGATCCTCGACCAGTGGCGCAAGAAGGCCCAACTATACCGCAGTAATGTGCTACTGTTCCCACTGGGTGACGACTTCCGGTACGACCGAGCCAACGAGTGGGACAACCAGTACTCCAACTATGAGGCGATCATCGACCACATCAACGGAAACGATATCTATAACGCCGAGGTCAGTGCTTAGTCATCCATTTTGGGTTACCTACGAACAACGTGTTGATACCAACCATCCGATGTGGATATATGGGTGTATCTGGGTGTCTTCAAATCACGAGTGAATCGGTTTCTTTTATACAAGCGTGCAGTACGTAGACCGCATCATCGCTTAACATCAGGCGTGTTGGTGGTCAAACGCAAGCCAATATTTTTTTTTAAATGCCCAAATTAGGCAAATAACAATTTAGTATGGGTGGCTGTCAGTTTTGTTCAGAAAGTAATTAACAGAAAGGCTTTGGCTCTCTTTTTTATAGTAATGAACAGGTAATCATTTTGTTTTAAACTATGTTATAGTAAATAATATATACCTACCTATAAACCAAACAAAACTTAAAAACTAAACAAACGAATTAAGCCGAAAGGGGTTCATAGTACCAGTAACAACAAACAACAACAACTGAACAACAAAAACACATCACCCAAACACCAAACCCACCCAACTTGTTGTTCCCATGAACAACTATGGGAGTAACTCTGAAATCTCGAAAATAAAATCTGCTATTATGGAGCACATGCAAATTTTCCTTGAAAGAAATAATTTCACTCTCTCTGTAAATCAGGTTTTATTGTACTACTAGCAACCCGCCCGCCCGGCTTCGCACGGGTGTAATTTACGTGCGAAGCCGGGGCGGGTCGCTAGTTATATATATAAACCTTCCGTGAAAATGTATCTAACTAATAGTCAAAGCCGCATCAAAAGCCGTTGCGTGGTTTAGGAGGAGTTAGCGGCCATACAGACAGACAGACGCGGAAAGCTACTTCAATTTATGCTATGTAGAGATTATTGAGTAAGTCATTGGTGCAGGGCCGAGGATCGAACCGGATGCCGTCAGATTGTAAAGCGCACATGCTACCACCCGGCCACCATCGCTCGATGACTACCTAATTCACTTCAATATATGACTATGTAAAGTAAAATATTGTTTGCAGATATCTTTCGGCACGCTACAAGATTACTTCAAGGCTCTTCACAACGAGGTTAAAATCTCGGACTTTCCGGTGCTTTCGGGAGATTTCTTCACGTACGCCGACAGGAATCAGCATTACTGGAGTGGATACTACACCTCCAGACCTTTCTATAAGAACATGGACAGAGTCCTGCTAAGCTACGTCAGGTAACTGATTTTCGTTAATACTTAGATAGATAAGATAAGATAATTTTTATTTCTAAGAGCCAGTTTACATGGCTTGTTCCCAAATGGGTCCAAATTTTTTCCCACCGGCTCCAAAAATATTTTTAAATTTAAATAGGTATTCAATTTATTCCCAACGGGGTCCAAGAGTTAGCAGAGTAGAGTTAGCAAAAACATTGCTGACAAAAACTATAATACCTTCACCCGACTGTCCCTGGAGGATAGTAATGTTGTGTGCGTGTGTTAGCTCTAAAAATATATACCAACTTTGTAACCCAGGCTGACGGGCTCAATAAGTTGAATTTGAATGTTTTATTTCTAGGGCAGCAGAGATAATAACAGCGCAAGCCTCCACCTCGCGCGCCGTCACGCACATAATGTCGCTGCAGCTGCGCGACCGCGTGGAGAACGCGCGCCGCTCGCTGGCGCTGTTCCAGCACCACGACGGCGTCACCGGCACCTCCCGGGATGACGTCAGGGAAGATTATGCCAAGAAGTAAGAAGGCGTCATATTGAATCATCATCATAACCAGCCATCCATCGACGCTTCCACGACTAGTCTGAATCTCCTATCCCTATCCAGCATCATCAGTTTCTTGTGAACGACTATTATCTTCTCCACACTTCTTCTTACATCATTTTCGAATACCTTCGCGCCCAAATTACTTAAGACGCTCAACGTCTAGTCGACCTACAAATAATAAATTTATCTTTTTTTTGGTCATCATAATCAGCCTTTTAACAGTCCACTGCTGGATTTTTAGCCTACCCCCGAAAAGTGATTGTGCCATATCCACCACGCTGGCCCAGTGCGGGTTGGTGGATTCACATATGCCATTGAATTCCTTCTCTGTACGTATGCAGGTTTCCTCACGAGGTTTTCCTTCACCGAAAAGCCAGTGGTATGACAATGCGTACATAAGCTCCAAAGAGCTCATTGGTACGGGCCTGGGGTTTGAACCTGCGACCTCACGCTTTAAAGTCTAGCGGTCTCCCAAATAGGCTACCACGGCTATAATCATATTGAATACGCATTATCAAAAAAAATATTACCTTCGTTCTTACAAACACCCTGATGAGTGGAAAAAAATAACCAAACAATTAAAAAGTTTGTGTATTAGAATTTGCAGGCTGACAGGAAAGCGATCTTAACTCAGTAGAGGTATAGGGGCCTTCACCTGGATCATTGCGCAGGATCCAACCTTGCCGGTAGTCGTTTTTTTTAATTCTATAACATTTTAAGGGCATATGCCCCATACAATATGAGTTCACTATCTCGCTCGCACACTTCGACATTTCTGAAGTTATAACATAGGTACATATGATAAATCTACGAAACAAAACCTTGAGAATAATATTGTAAAGTGTGAACAAAAATTTCATATTCTAATTCAAAGTGGGGGTGATAAGACTTGCACTGACATCCCGCTTGGGGTGTATTGAGCATTTGCCCGCCAGCCTACACAAACCAGCTGAACTCCTTAAATAACGGAGCACGGCTTTAGGTCGCTGACAAAACTGTTCTAACAAAAAAAAAATTTACCAAATATAATAATTATCATAAATAAAATGTTTTTACCCAACACGTGGCATAAGATAGTAAATACATCAAATGTTGAACACATCAACATAAATATATTTTCAACTACTCAATAGGCTGAAAACTGTTAAAGTGAGTTCAGATTCTAATTATTTATTTACGGAAAACAAACATATTTAAAAACGTAAAGCATAGGAAAAAAAAAAACAGACAAGCCTTAAAAGTTTTTACAAATAGAATTATAAAATCTTTCTAAATAAAAACTTGCAAGGAAAGGAAGTCCTGATTTCCTCTAGATTTGTCGCAGTACAGTGCTGAGCTTACCCCTATTGCCAAACACTGTTTCTCCTTAAGTTTCTAATAGTATATGTCCATTGTTTTTGTTTCTTGGCAATAAATTTTAATTTGACTGCCCCGGTGGCTCAGTTGGTAGTGAACCTATCTTCTGTGCTTGGGGGCGTGGGTTCGATTCCCATCTAGGACAAACATTTGTGTGATGAACATTTGTGTTTGTTCTATGTCTGGGTGTTAATATCTATTTAAGTATGTATTTAAAAATATATATGTACGTATATCAGTTTCTGGCAGCCATATTACAAGCTTTGCTTAGTTTGGGGTCAGATGACCGTGTGTGCAAAAATGTCCCAGATATTTATTTATTTATTTAAATATATATCTCACTAGCAACCTGTAATTTACGTGCGGAGCCGGGGCGGGTCGCTAGTTATATATATAAACCTTCCGTGAAAATGTATCTAACTGATGGTGAAAACCGCATTAAAATCCGTTGCGTGGTTAAGGAGGAGTTAGCGGCCATACAGACATACAGACAGATGGGGAAAGCGACTTTAATTTATACTATGTAGAGATACATCGATAAGATTATACCGGATGACGCAGCGTAGGGAGGCCTCCCACTAGATGGACCGACGACATTGTGAGAGTCGCGGGCATCCAGTGGATGCAAAAGGCAGGCTGTCGTTCAGTGTGGA
This sequence comes from Agriopis marginaria, assembly GCA_932305915.1. Taxonomy (NCBI): domain Eukaryota; kingdom Metazoa; phylum Arthropoda; class Insecta; order Lepidoptera; family Geometridae; genus Agriopis; species Agriopis marginaria. The sequence goes on along the minus strand of OW029934.1, from coordinate 9,628,731 downwards.
GGTTAAAGGGGGAGGCCTATGTTCAGCAGTGGACGTCTTCTGGCTGATGATGATGATGATGTAGAGATATCTTTTAATCTAGTGTACAATTTCAGATTGCACACGGCCATCAAATACTGCCAATCAGCCATTCAGCAGGCCACGTTTTATCTACTAAAAGAGCCGCCAATCGTGGACAAGACTCAGGAAGACATATTCTTCGATGTAGACGACATCTGGCGGCGGCACGACGAGGTCCCTTCGAAGATCACAATCGCCTTGGACGTGGTGTCGTCTTCAAGAAGAATTGTGCTATATAATGCGCTGGCGTTCAAGAGACGAGAGATGCTGACGGTGCGAGTGTCTTCACCACATGTTGAGGTGAGTTCAATATTGGTAATTCATGTGCTCAAAATCTGTGAAAAACAATCTCAATAATATGTGAATCTGTGTACGTCTTTCTTTTTAACCGAATCAATAAAAGGAGAAGGTTCTCAGTTCGGTTGTATTTTTTATTGTTTGTTATTTCAGTTTGGTACTGTAACGAGGTCCTTAACTGTTGGCCTTTTGGGCGGGCAATGGAGAGAGCTATGCTCGGAGTTTCTTTGCGCGATAGAATCCGAAACGTGGATATTCGCCAAAGAACCAGAGTCACCGACAGCTGTTAAAATTTGCTAGTTGAAGTGGCAATGGGCAGGCCACATCGCTCGAAGAACCGATAACCGATGGGGAAGAAAGGTTCTTGAGTGGAGACCACGAATTGGAAGACGCAGTGTAGGTAGGCCTCCCACTAGATGGACTGACGACATTGTGAGAGTCGCTGGCATCCAGTGGATGCAGAAGGCAGGTTGTCGTTCAGTGTGGAGGTTAAAGGGGGAGGCCTATGGTCAGCAGTGGACGTCTTCTGGCTGATGATGATGACTTCAGAACTCCATGCTTTTTAAACCGATTACATTTTTATTTTTATTTGAATGAATATACTTTCAGATTGGTACCATAGAAATTTTAAATTGGTAAGTGGACCCCCGGTAATCCGGCAAACATTATGCAGGGCAGTGTCGGACTATCGAATATGTCGGATTATAGAGCACTGCCTAATAAATAGTAAACAATGAACGCACGCTAGGCCGTACCGCTATCACTAGTAGTCAAATTCAAACTAAGTAAAACAATGCATACGCGTCGAGCACAATAGCGGTGGCGTGTACGAGTTGTGACCTGTTCAAACCTGCGTGATCTATATGTATTAGCAAAGATTGTCAAACATACATGTAATTCTAAGTCATGTCGGATTACAGGGGGCGCCGTATTAGACAGGGGCCGGATTATCGGGGGTCCACTGTATATTTTTATGATTAAATGGGCTAGCTTTTGACGTTGCCTCGCCTGATGAAAAGTGACGATCTAGTCTAAGATGGAGCATGTTTGCTAATGAGGTGCCTTATCACTCTTGCCTTGATTCATACCCAGGTTGTTGTTTTATAGGGAACATTGAGACAAAGAGCGCATTCCGCAGCATTCTTAGCAGCATTCTTAAGCGTGTGAATTTGTAATACTGCCCAGTACACTTACTTTTATGGATATATTCGCAGGAAATTGTTTCAGATATTATTTCGAGACATAAATCTGTTTAGTACTATGGCTAAGTTAATAAGTACAATAGTTAGAATTATGAAACTTTTAATTGACCATATAAAATAAACTGACAGAAAAAGAAGTGTTGATGTTCTCTTTATTAGAGGAGAAAAGCAGAACATAACTTCACATCTTTTTCCTCATTTTATTCCTTTTTCCATCCATCCAAACTTTCGTTCTTTTTTGTGCATTCCTTTTAATTGTTATTTCAGTCAGAAAAAGTGATCGTTTTAATGCTGATCAAAAACTAACAGAATCAACATCTCATCATCATCGTCATCATTTCAGCCGTAGGACGTTCACTGCTGGATAAAGGCCTCCCCCATCGATCTTCCAAAAGGGCCGGTTGAAGGCGGACTGCATACCGCGTTTCCCTGCGGTCTCTTTTAGATCGTCTGCCCATCTCGTGGGTGGACGTCCTACGCTGCGCTTACCGGTCCGTGGTCTCCATTCGAGAATCTTTCGGCCCCATCGGCCATCTGCTCTGCGTGCTATGTGCCCTAACCACTGTCACTTCAACTTGCTAATCCGGTGGGCTATGTCGGTAACCTTCGTTCGTCTATCAACATCTGAGTTTTATTAATTCTGTTGTTTCCAGGTATTTGACCCTGAAGGCAATCCAATCATGGCCCAGATATCACCCGTTGTAGCAAGAGAGAAAGCGCTTGGACTCATAGCCAACAAGTTCCAACTGACTTTCCCGGTGACAGTTGACCCGCTTGCACTCACCGTCTACACCGTCTCACTGAGAGACACCAGTAGTATAAACAAGTAAGCTCTATTTTCATTCTATTTTGACCTTTAACCACTCAAAAGTTAGGTGGTTGCGGCCGATGACATGCTTCTCGTTCCAGATGCGCGCGAAAATTTACTCTCAACAGACACGGGTCGGCGCAAATTTTGATCAACATGCGATACTAACCTGACAAAATGAGCAGTGGCGCTAAATTTAGCTAGTTGGAGCCCATGGTAAACAGAATCTGTCCTGGGGGGGTTAGACAAGAGCCATTTTCTGTTAGCGTTAACGCCTACGGAAAGATGAAATTGTAAGAAAATTGACATTGACAATGACATTAGCTTGAGAGATGTTATCTCAAGCTAATGTCATTTTCATACAATTTGATCTTTCCCTAGGTGTTAACGCTAACAGAAAGTGGCTCTTGGCTAATATCCCTGCGCTGATTGACGCTGGAGCTCATAGTGACCAAAATATGTCCTGAGCAGATGGACGCTGTAGACCATGGTCTTTATCTGCTGAGTGGGTTTTGCCTATCCCATAGATAGCCCGTTGGTCCAGTTGGTAGTGAACCTGCCTTCTGAGCTTAGGGGCGTGGGTTCGATTCCCACCTAGGACAAACATTTGTGTGATGAACATTTGTGTTTGTTCTATATCTGGGTGTTAATATCTATTTAAGTATGTATTTAAACCTATATATGTATGTATATCAGTCTCTGGCAGCCATATCACAAGCTTTGCTTAGTTTGGGGTCAGATGACCGTGTGTGCAAAAATGTCCCGAATATTTATTTATATTTTATTATTTATTTATATATATGACATATTATATTATGAACCATCCGTTCACTCTCTTGCTTGCGCATTTTAACTTTTATAAAGATATAGATAATCCACCAACCCGCACTGGGCCAGCGTGGTGGATATGGCCCAATCACCCTTTCGAGGGTAGGCTAGAAGTCCAGCAGTGGACTGTTAAAAGGCTGATTATGATGATGATGATGAAAGATATAGAATGACCTAATGCACTTGCAAAAAGTCTAAGGAACATGAGACTTCCAGAATAACATTACATTTAACATTATATCAAAAATGTTGGTCCAAAGTTTTCATAAATAAAAAAAATTTACTCGATTTTTATGTATAAAAACAATTTTAGGACAAATATGAAATGTTTGTTAAACATTTGCTATGTTATTATGTTTCTTACGTAGATTTAGTTATTTTAGACCTTCAGAGAACCTTCACATCTCTCTTTCTGTCACCCTAATTGTAGACAATGGAGACGGAGAATGTGAATCCGAATGGAAATCTTTCCAATTGAGTTGTGAATACCCTTGCAGGTGTGCCGTTTGCGAAATGTGATCAGCCACAAATACTGATGCAATGTTTTCATAAACATGTACAGATACACATCATACAGCCACGTGCGAGTGTACAACGCGGACTATTGGAACATTGAGCTACCCAAGATGTTCGTAGTGGAGCAGCCGACGGCCCGACTCACCGAGGATGTCAGCTTCCAAGCGGGGAACAGTACGCGGGTGTTGGCTTCCGCTAATGGGATGCTCAAGGCGCTCGTCAGCCCTGAAGGCGTCACCACGCCGATACATATGGACTATGTGCAGTAAGTAGTTTAATCTGTCAAGATATCTGTTACATATCACAATAAAAACAAGTTTAAGGGCCCTATCACATTTTTCGACGAAAAAAGTAACGAAAACTAGATTTTTGGCGTTCTAATTCTATCAAATAGTAAGATCTATAGACAATTCAGTTTCTGTAATTACTACATCTGTATTTTTTACTGAAAGTAGCGGCTTCGAATTTTGGAAATACTTAACAAAGCCACTTATATTTCCAATTTACGTAAGTAGTTTTTCGTAAAACTCTAGAAGGGAAATTTTAAGAATGGATTTCGTTAAATAACTTACATAAAATAAACAATATTAATGTTATGGTTAACTTGTTTTATATTTATCTTGAAAATTACGGCTTTATTTTTTCGTATTACGCCCGAAAATCCAAATAATTAATATTTAACGATGCATTTTGTAATAGGGCTCTTAAGTCACAGTCTAGTCCAAAGTCATGCGTCATGCTCCAGGAGGTGGACGTTTTACTGGAAGCTTCTATGGAGTTCGGAAACAAGATGAAAATACATGTTTCACCATTTTATACGATTTTCTCATACTCGTACACGTTAACAAACACTAAATCAATAACTACCCACTATTATGTGTAATTAGGGGATAGTTATTGATATTACAATTCCGTTAGTTTCAATCCGAGGGTATCTTCAAATCAAGAGTTAATCGGTTTCTTCTAGGCAAGCGTGCTCCACCTATACCTATTCACTCTGACCACTCAAAAGTTAATAAAAACCGTAAATTCTGATGACTTTGCTTGGTATTTAACGTAAGATTGTAGCTGGTAGCCGCAGTGCAATATTAAAAGGAAATGTTTTACAGTGGTCAGAGTTGAAAAAAAACTTGGACCTAGTATATCATCATCATCATCATCATCATTTCAGCCATAGGACGTCCATTGCTGGACATAGGCCTCCCCCATCGATCTCCAAAAGGGTCGGTTGGAAGCGGCCTGCATCCAGCGTTTCCCTGCGGTCTCTCTTAGGTCGTCTGTCCATCTTGTGGGTGGACGTCCTACGCTGCGCTTACCAGTCCGTGGTCTCCATTCCAGAACCTTTCGGCCCCATCGGCCATCCGTTCTGCGTGATATGTGCCCTGCCCACTGCCACTTCAACTTGCTAATCCGGTGGGCTATGTCGGTGACTTTCGTTCGTCTACGGATCTCCTCATTTCGGATTCGATTTCGTGGAGAAACCCCGAGCATAGCCCTCTCCATAGCTCGTTGTGCTACTTTGAGCTTGCTTATGAGGCCCATAGTGAGAGACCACGTTTCAGTGCCGTATGTCATCACTGGTAACACACACTGGTCGATGACTTTCGTCCTAAGGCACTGAGGTTATTTAGTAGTATATATATACAACTCTCAATTTTTCAAAGGTACGACACCCAAAAGGGCAAAGACAACAACAGCGGCGCGTACCTGTTCATTCCCAAAGGACAAGCGGAGGAGTTCAAATCGGATCCGTTTCCAGAGATGGTCATCATCGAAGGCATTTACAAGGCCACCTTGTATTCAGCGTTCAATGGACCTAAGAAGGCGGATATTGTACTAGGGGTATGCCGACAATAATCATACTATTATTTGTATTAAACGGGAATTACTCACGTAAGATTAAGCCGGTTACTCCGACTATAGTTTCAACCGCATTAGACGGTCTTTTTCAAGGTGAATGCGCGCGCGCGGCTGCGCGCGAATCATACTATTACTTTGTAAATCTGTCTGTGTGCAACAAACTTTACCTAGTCCAAGTATTAATTTGCTTTGACAGCTGCTATTATGTTGTAAAAAAGCTGAATGATAAATTTCTGAGATATAAGCATTTAAAGTTTTTGGTGGGGAATGAGGGGCGATGCTCTGTCCTGTCCCGCAAAGCGTGTGTTATTATAGCATAGCGCGCAAGGTTTGACGTCATAACTTGTTACAGAACGATCTCTGTCTTTCATTAAAAAAAACATAATTCTTTATTATTATTCTTACTATTTTATACTATTCTTTATTGTTTCATAAGACTTTCATAATATAACTTATTTCTTTTTGAACAAATTTTAGTTTATTTTGAATTTTTACTTTCATAAACTCTAGTTATGATCAGTTTTTTTATAAGGTATAATTAAAATTATTAGGACACAGGCCTATTAGGGGCCTTATCGCTATAAGCGATCTCTTACGTGATGACACCATTTGTTCTATTCCAGATGACTGTATACAATAACCCATCGCTGCCGCAGACTGAGCTGGAAATTTGCAATGTTTTCCTAATAGACCATCAAGTAGACGATCTGGAACTAGCCATCCGGCTGTCCACCGGAGTCAAGAACGGAGACGTGTTCTACACTGACTTGAACGGCATGCAGGTATTTTCACTTCCTCACTTTTCTTGCTAAGCACTAAGGTAAAAAAATTACTAATTTATAAATACCAAAGTATTGTTTTTTTTTAACAATATGTATATGCTTGCGTTTGACCACTTCTTTGCCTGATGTTAAGCGATGATGTGGTCTAAGATGAAGCACCCTTGCCTAGAAGAAACTGATTCACTCGCAACTTAAAGACACGCAGATTGTAACTAATGGGGATGACCCCGAAAATTACTGAGCGAACATTGATGAAATGTTTGTGAGACCACCTCTAGCTTCCTCTAATTAAAAAAAATAACCACGTAAATCGGTTCATAAATGTCGTAATATTCGGCGTACGTACACGATGAAATGGATCTAATTGAGAACCTACCTCTTTTTTAGAAATCGGTTAAAACGACTAACATCAATTCAGTAATCCACATTACTAAATTGAGATTAGTAATTTTCTAGGTTACGCAGAAAGGGGCCTCTAATCTGAAATGGGTTCTTTATACTTATTATGAACAACTTTTACCATGTCACCAACCCTGAAATCGCAAAATAAATAGCAGCTGCTCAAAAACATTTTGTTGAGTGTCAATGACCGTTTTCTATGTAATAGTGCTAACAGATGCTCGAACGCGGATGACCTCAACCGCCGTCTGACCAATGGGAGAGAAAGAGGGAAATCCACGTTCGTGCGTCTGTTAGCACTATAACAGCTGTTTATTGCGATTTCGCATGTTCTCTGGATTGGTCCCATAGTAAAAAAAAAACATGATGGTTATTATGGACCCCCTTCGGCTTAGTACGCCCTTTACACATAGTCATGTACATATTATCTACTCCTCTGACTAAAAACCAGACTCGAAACGACAGTAAAGAAGCTACAGGCCTGCACAAGTTTGTTACCGAGGTAGCACCGTGGTGCAGGGAGGGGTGTGGTGCTTTGCTCGCCCCGTCAAGGACTGAAACTTTTATCTTCTAAACCATTTTTTTATTCACAGATGATAAAACGTCGTTACTTCGATAAGCTGCCTCTACAAGCGAACTTCTACCCGTTGCCTGCCGCAGCTTACATCGAAGACGAGAGCACGCGGCTCACTGTGCTCACCTCCACGCCGCTGGGAATGGCAGCACTACAACCTGGACAGTTAGAGGTAAGACTTCACACTACCTTAGTGGCGCTTACACTACCTGGGTAGCTCGGACAGATAGAGGTATGACTTCACACCACCTTAGTGGCGCTTGCACTACTTGGGTAGCTCGGACAGATAGAGGTATGACTTCACACCACCTTAGTGGCGCTTGCACTACTCGGGTGGCTCGGACAGATAGAGGTATGACTTCACACCACCTTAGTGGCGCTTGCACTACCTGGGTGACTCGGACAGACAGAGGTATGACTTCACAGTACCTTAGTGGCGGTTGCACTGCCTGGGTGGCTCGGACAGACAGAGGTATGACTTCACACCACCTTAGTGGCGCTTGCACTACATGGATGGTTTGGACAGATAGAGGTATGACTTCACACTACCTTAGTGGCGCTTGCACTACCTGGGTAGCTCGGACAGATAGAGGTATGACTTCACACTGCCTTAGTGGCGCTCACACTACCTGGGTAGTGCCTCATACTACCTGGCTGGCTCTGCGACTAAGGACAAAGGCGAAGTGAGAAAGGGACACACCAAAATAGCAAAAATTTCAATTATGCCCTCAATTTCAATGAAATTTTATGAGACTCCCCCCCCCCCCCCCCTTTTAAGCACACGTAATTAATGGATGGCTCCTAAAGAGTAAAGTTATTTGTTATTTCAATAAACTGGTTTATATTTGCAGATAATGCAAGACAGGCGGTTAAGTAAGGACGACAACCGAGGCATGGCTCAAGGCGTCACGGATAACGTACGCACTCAGCACACGTTCAAAGTGCTCGTCGAGCCCGCTAACAAGCCTTGTGCGGTAAGAATTTATTTATATGGAATATGTACATGACAAATTTGACTCAAGACATCTATCCTGTAGAAATCGTACCCTTCTAAAATCTAGTAGATGAAACGGTGTTGCCTATCAAAAATATTTTTTTCCCGTTAACTAAGGTACTTACTTATAGGTTACAAACAGTTGTGGAACAAAGCTAATTGTTGGTGTAAAAAAATAGTAACAGTATTTAACTGTAGTAATATTAGGGTAGAACTAAGTGCGCTTTACAATCTGACGTCACCCGGTTCGATCCTCGGCACTGCACCGATGAATTATTTAGTACTCACATAAATTATGTGCAGTTTCGATGCCATCACTCAAAAACGGCGAAGGAAAACATCGTGAAGAAACCAGTACGTCCAAGAACTCTAATAAATTTAAATACGTATGACATTCGCCAACATGCACTGGGCCAGCATGGTGGATTATGACCCATCCTCTCTCTCTGAGAGAACGTCTTAGGAATACGATAGGCTGATTTTGATAATGATGATTTATAGAAGAGTGGATAAAAATCATGTTTTTTTATTCCAGACAGATTTTTTTTATTACAAAAAAATCTTTTTATTATTATATATTACAAAAAAACTTTTTTTTTGTTTAGTTTTTTTTTTTAAATTTATTTTTAATTTGTCGTGTTTCGACTTACTATCCGAGAAATTTCTAGTAATTATCCGAGAACTTTCTAATAAAAATGTACACTAGCAACACGGCAACGAAGCATGGCATGCATAGCATGATTCTACATGATTCAACATTCAATATACATAATTACATATCTATTTTAAGTAGTATTTATAATTTCTAGTCCCATAACATTATGATTTTAATTAACCAAGGACGTTTTATGTAAAAAAAAAAACAAGTTTGATTTACATCAATCAACCCTGATATAAAGTGATTATTTCCTCGTAGAAACCTCCCGCGGAGCACCCGAGCGGCGCGCTTTCGCTGGGCGCTCACGTGTCCTCACAGATGCTGCTGCAGCCGGTGGTCGCGATGCACTATTCTGCGCGAGCAGACGCCGCGCGGCCCGCGTACTCGCGGCCTGTACCCGCCGCCGCGGACATAGTCCTCGCATCCATGCATAGCAGTGTACACGCTAAGGTAACCTTAACGCTCATTGAAAGTTATTTATTCACACACTACTACACACAGACGGTTCTCAAAGAACTCAAACTTCATAAGAAACCAAGGCTTTCCAACACATGCCTTCGGAGAGTTTTTAGAGTTCTTTGGCCACATAGCCCGTAAGCCTGGTGACGATCTCCAAAAACTAATCGTTACCGGAAAAATAGAAGGCAAGAGACCGAGAGGAAGGAGCCCAATGCGTTGGAAAAAGCAAATCCGCAGCACCCTCAACATCAACGTTGCTGATGCGGTTCACGCTGCTGAAAGCCGGAACAGATGGTGGAACATCATAAGGGAGAAGTTGATGCCATGATGGGTCACGACCCCCAGCATTGGGGAATCGACGAAAGGAGGAGGAGGACTACACACAGAAAAGTTTTCTTTTTGTTTAAATTAGAACGGCTGTCAAGGCATTTTTCTCAGAAATTTGTTGTAGCCAGTTGCACCCTTATAAAATAAACGTCAATCATTCGAAATCAGTTAGCAACTGTGATGCGGTCAAAAATTTTGAGACCTAACCCAAAAAGGTAAGGTCCGAGTTCTTTGGATGCGGAGTTCGACGCGTTGATCTAAATAAGAATATTCAATTAAAAATATTAATATAGAATATTTATTTAATTTTCTCATAATCATAATGCCTGGCGACAGATTTTCCTTCTCATTTCCGTTCTATTTACTTCTCTTTTCTGCCAAAGCGAGGCATAGCATTTAAAAAAAACTTTTGATTCCCTTGTGAAATCGCAAAATATGCGGTCATATCTTTTGATCACGTTGACTTGCAAGTTCTTAGTTAATCCGCCGTAACATACATATTCTGTGAAAATTTCAATTGACTATCTATTACGGTTCGAAAGATACAGCCGTTAAAAGGTGGGACAGACGGGCAGAAAGACAGCGTAGGATCAGTAAATATGTTCCCGTTTTTACCCTTTGGGTACGGAAACCTAAAAACACGCGCACTGTTTGTAGCCGGGTTAAAGCTTCTATATTTTGCATGTTTTGTTCCAGAGCAAAGAAGGCATCATCGAAGGTGTCGGGCTGACGTTCCAGCGTGTGCATCTTGACACGTGCTACGGCAAGAAAGACATCGCCAACTGGTATCCCGTTGGCGACGGACAGGTCAGTATACAAACATATGCCAGAAAAGAAAAAAAAAATGCAGTTTTGTGTAGCTCTCGGTCGAGTATTAACGGCCTCTTATACCAAATTTGACGGTTTTAAATCAATTTTATTCAGTTAAATTACAATATTTGAGCTGGAAAAAAATACATGTCACAGATACATCTGTTTGTGTTTATGATTTGGTTCAAAACACGATAGAATAAACTTTCCTCGTACAAAAAAAAACTGAAACAAAGTTGATTTAGTTTATTTTTTTTCTTTTTATGCTATAATGAAAGCTCGTAACGACCTGGAAATTGCATGTACTAAAAGGCAATTTTATTCAAGATTTTATTCACTCCCCCCGCGGGCGTCTTGATTCTTGCGTGGCAAAATACATCGTCGCTATAACTTGGCGGGGGCTGAGGGAGCGTTATCTTGCCTACGCGACTCTGATAATAGGCCGTTAATGCCCGTTTTCACTAACCACGAACAAGGTGACGCCTAACTAAGGAACCCCAAATCTAAGCAGAAGCTTAAGCGTAATCTTCTGTTTCACCAATCCATTTTTAATGGCTTGCACAGAAAAGTCTCTTTTTTTTTAAATCACAACGGCTGTCATGGCATTTTTGTAAGAAATTTGTTGTAGTCAGTTGCACCCATATAAACGAAACGTCAGTCATTCGAAATCAGTTAGCAACTGTGATGCGGACAAAGAACTTTGAGAACTAACCCAAAAAGGTAAGGTCCAAGTTCTTTGGATGCAGAGTTCGACGCGTTGACATAAGTAAGAATGTTCAATCAAGGTTCTGTCATAATGCCTGGCGACAGATTTTCCTTCTCATTTCCGTTCTATTTACTTCTCTTTTCTGTGGGTGACTCATAAGCTCAGAGTTGCCTAAATTTTTGACAGTTGTCTATGGTTTTAATGTGAGAAAGCGAGCGCGACGCGGCCCGTTAGTTTAAAGAGTTGCCTATCATTAGGCACCCCCGAACCGGTTTCGTAACTTTAGGTGGCCGATAACGTCACTAGTTATCACGTAAAGTTTGAAACGTTTTTTTGCCCTAGGCAACTCCTTAATATTTAGGCGACTCCTAGGGTTAGTGAAAACGGACATAACAATGCCCATACCCGTATAAATAAAAATAAATAAATAAAATACCGTATGATACTCGCGATATCATGACTTGGGTCTTATGAAAACCGTGTTCCGGATCACGCCAGAAGCACAAATGAGGAGTAACACAGCGAGAAGAGATATTTTTTCGCGCCGTGTTGGTTCTCATTGGCATCGTTGGCGTGGGTCCGGAACGCATGCGAAGTGAGAGAGATCTGTTTTTCTCTTTTACATACGTGATTCTTCTCATTAGCGAGAAGTTGACAAAACAGATTCAAGCTAAAATGGGCTTGTGAACTTTTGTTATAGAAACAGGATATTAGATTTAAATGACATTAGTACGAATTTCTATTGGTCAAGATTTCTTGAATTAAACTATTTTATTATATACGAGCTGCGCTTCACGATTTCATCCGCACTCCTTATGACATCAGCTATCTGCCAGTGAAAATCCCGTCAAAATCGGTCCAGCCGAGTCCATAGGGAACATACACACATACATTTTTATATATACAGGGTGTACATCAGTATGAACAATTTTTACTACGGGAACTGTTTTTTTTTTTCGCGATTAAAGCTATCATCGCTCGACATAAAATTCTTCATGTACGCCAATATAAGCCAGGCGATTTAAAATATTATAGATCTATAAATACAAATAAAATAAAACTACCCATTGAACTCTCCCCTGCGAGATTCAGCAACGTTAAATTGTTACGTAGAACAAAATCAAAAAATATATTGCACTTGGTTACTCTACTATTTAAAAATGGATAATAACTCATTTATTGTTGTTGAAGTAGATAATTCGGAAAGAATAGAATGCCTTTCCATCGGCAGCACTAACAATTGTATTAAAACCCTAAAAATGGACGTCAATAACAAAGATGCATTATGTATATTGAATATGAACATAAGAAGCATACACTGTAACTTTGATTATTTTCTGGCATACATGTCTGGTCTGGATATATCAGTTGATATATTCGTCCTGACGGAATGTTGGACTAGTAGCCTAAGACCACCACCATGTATTAACAACTTCAATATGTACTGGACGAAAAACACACTGAACCAAAATGATGGCGTTGTGGTGTATGTTAAGCAGAATATTGAAGTTGCTGAGTCTGAACCAACCGTTACTGAAGGAAACTGCCTTCTACTTACAATTTCACCTGATCAGACTATCGTATGCACATACCGACCACCATGTTTCAATAACCCAAGATCTTATTTAGAGTCAATTGATAACGTCCTAAGTGGCATATCCACCAAAAATATAATACTAACCGGCGATATTAATCTCGATATAATGCCAGGAAATGAAACCAAGAATTCTGAATATTACCTAAACATGATGGCTCTACACGGCCTTAGACAAGGTGTTACCCGCCCTACTAGACTAAAAACATGCCTTGATCACTTTATGGTTAAAAGTAAGGGTGTATGGAAAACGTTAGTGTTTGAACAATGCGTGACAGACCATCATCCTGTCCTACTGTATGTTGATTACGTAAAAAGTATCAAGAATACAGCTTCATATAGTAAAATAATACTTAATTACGCAGGAATTGAAGAGGTGCTGTTGAAGGAATCTTGGCAGGAATTATACGCAATTAAAAATGACCCAAATGCCGCAGCAGAATTGTTCACTGCAAAACTTTTAAAAGTCATTAATGATAATACGCAAATAAAAACGGTGTCAAAAAAAAAATCTACCTTTGAAACCATGGATTACAAGAGGAGTGATTAGATGTATAAGGAAAAGGGACAGACTACATAGTAAAGTTAAAAAGAAACCAGAGGATGAACAAGTTAGAGAGAAGTATGCTAAATACAGAAATGTATGTAATACAATTATAAAAAAACTAAAGATACAACACTATAGTTATAAATTGGACACGAATAAAGGCAATTTAAAAGAAACTTGGAGTATAATAAAAGAAGTATGTAACTTTAATAAAACAAAAATAACATCCTGTGATCTTCTTAAAATAAGCGCTAATCCAACTGAATCACTCAATGAAGTTAACTCGTATTTTACGTCTGTAGGCAAAACGCTTGCCAATGCAACCATTGATAAAATGAACACTAACGAAACTAAATTGGCCTCAATGGCCAAAATACCAAACCCACCAGCTAAGTCTATGTCTTTACTCCCCACTGATCCTTTTGAGGTCAAATATGTAGTCATGAATCTTAAAACACATAGTGCTCCCGGCTGGGACAAAATAACTGCAAAATTAGTTAAACAATTTATTAACATACTAGCTGAACCTATTGCATATTTGTGCAATCTTAGTTTTGAGACCGGTATGTTCCCATCTATATTCAAAAAAGCACTAGTTTGTCCGGTTTTCAAAGCAGGTGACAAAATGAATCCAACAAATTATAGACCTATTTCGCTACTTTCGACTTTATCAAAAATTTTGGAAAAATTAGTTAAAAAAAGAGTAACCAGGTATCTCGAAAAAAATAATTTGCTGAGTCCAAACCAGTATGGGTTTAGAGAAGGACTTTCTACTGAAGACGCCGTGCTTATGTTGACTAATAAAATTACGACATACCTTGATTGCGGTAATAAATGCATTGGTGTCTTCCTTGATTTACAAAAAGCGTTTGACACTGTATCTATACCCATTCTGCTGACTAAATTAGAAAATGTTGGAATCAGAGGTTTGGCGTTGGATTGGTTCACTGATTACTTGCTGGGAAGATCGCAAAGAGTACGGATCGAAGGTCATGAGAGTGATAGTGCAGAGTGTGGTGTCCCACAAGGAAGTACACTAGGACCCATGCTGTTCCTCATCTATATAAACGATCTTTGCAATACCTCACTGACTGGATTGGATTTGCTGATGTTTGCTGACGACACAGTGCTACTTATTCATGACAAGACTTGGCTCAAAGTTATAAATCTAGCTGAAGATTGTCTTTCAGTAGTCACAAAATGGTTAGAAAACAATCTGTTGACATTGAACACCAGCAAGACTAAATTCATGTGCTACAGTATGAGGTCCCTGGGAAGCCGTATTCCTACGATGAATGTAAAGATACATACTTATCCCTGTAACCGTGGCCCACGGCCTACACAGTGTACCTGCACAGCGCTGTTAAGGGTAGAATCCATAAAATATCTGGGGGTACATATAGATGATAAGCTTAATTGGAATACTCAAATAAACTCTGTGAAATTAAGGATCAGAAAGCTTATCTACATTTTCAAAACGTTGAGAACAGTAGCGGAACCAAATTTAATTATAAGGACATACATGTCATTATGTGAATGCATTATTAGATATTGCATCTGTGCATGGGGTACTGCTGCTAAAACCAATCTCATAACTGTTGAGCGTGCACAGCGTGCAATTCTAAAAGTTATTTTATACTTGCCCTTTAGACACTCTACTTCAGAGGTATATGAAAAAGCAAATGTCCTTAGTGTTAGGAAGTTATTCATCTATGAATGCTTAAGGCGGTATCATAAAAAAACTGTCCCACACTTACCCGTAGTAAAGAATAAGAGAGTTGAACTTTTTCCAACCCCGATATCAAGAACGAGTTTTGCGCAGAAGAAATACAACACTGTTGCTCCGCGGTTGTATAAAATTCTTAATGGAGAATATAACACTAAAAAGTACAGTAATAACGAAATAAAAAAAGTTATAATTACTTGGTTAAAGAAATTTGATTATAAAGATATTGAAGATATGCTAGATAGTTTACGTATTTAATAAAATATAATGGATAGATCTATTGAAACACTTAACCCTACTAAAAACACACGCGCATGTTAGAAAATTAAAATTTTAATGAATATTTTTATTGTTTTGTATGTTGTGTTCTTTTTTTTCTTTTGTTCTCTTTTTGGCTTTATATATATATTGATAAATTTATATAATAATTCTAAATTCTAAATTATATTTTGTATTTTGCATGATATAACTGTTTGCTTTGGCATAATTGTACTGTTATAATAAGAGAAGCCACTGGCTCCCGACACACAGTCCCAGACTAGTTCGGGAGCCTATGGAAAATCAGGTTATGTAAAAACTAAATTTATGTCAAAATAAATTACTTTGTTTGTTTGTTTGTTTGTTTGATTTCAGGGTTGCTCCCATAGTAAAAGTGGTTCATAATGATGAGTACAATTACCTTCTTTTGGCTTCGTGAGTGTTCCCCTTACACCCCGTATAAAAGGATAGATAGTGCAAGACGCGACGTTCAAGTTTGTCGTGTTTATTCTGTCATTATAGTATTTAGTTACCTATGGACTCCAAAACGGCCGGACTGATTTTGACGAGACTTTCACTGGCAGATCGCTGATGTTATAAGGAATGACTTAGGTTACTTTTGTCGTGGATATCCGCGCGTGTGAAACCGCTGGGCGCAGCTAATCTATACTAATATTATAAAGAGGAAAGATTTGATTGTTTGTTTGTTTGCATTGAATAGGCTCCGAAACTACTGAACCGATGTGAAAAATTCTTTCACTGTTGGGAAACTACACTATCCCCGGGTGACATAGGCTATATAATATTTAAAAGAAAATAGGGATCCTTACTAAAACTCCATAAATGTAACCCAAGGTGTAAAAAAAATAAGATTTACACCCATGCGAAGCCGGGGTACGATGCTAGTTTCTTATAAAATTTAAATCAAATTCTGTAATAATACTTTTGTTTTTCAGATCCAATTGACTGACTACGTTGACACTACTGTAGACAAAATATACGAAAGTTCACTTACTTACGTTTCACTCCGGAATCCCATACCTGATGGAATTCTCACTCTGTGCCCGATGGAAATACGCTCAGTTTTTATTAGCCATAGCCTAAAACATGGCTGACTTGTTCATGCTATTTATTAATTAATAAGGGATAATACGTTTAAAGGATAAGGGATAACACGTCCACCCACGAGATGGACAGACGACCTAAAACAGACCGCAGGGAAACGCTGGATGCAAGCCGCTTGCAACCGGCCCTTTTGGAGATCGATGGGGGAGGCCTATGTCCAGTAGTGGACGTTCTATGGCTGAAATGATGATGATGATGAGGGATAATTGACTGAGATAAATAATTACAGTAGGGCCAATTTAATAGATTACATTTGACACTTCATCAAAATTCAACAAAATAACCTCGTAATAACGTTATTAATTTTTTCAAAGTTAATACTGCATAATTGCTTATATCTTTTAAGATAAAAATACACATTTATTGTAATAATGACAAAAGAAGGCAATTTTACAATTGACTTTGACTTTACTTTGTTAAGACTGACAGATGTCAACTGTGATCTTAGCCCTACTTTAGCAAATCTATTATAGAGGTGTGTACCTTTATCATATCAAATGGCGTGTACTGTAAACAAGAGAAGAGATAATTTAAGTAATTAAAAATACGAATTGAATTAAGAACCTTCCTCCTTTTTTGAAGTCGGTTAAAGATGTAGTAAAGCCATATTAAACTTACCGATCCCCAATCTTGTTGCTATGCTCTAACAAAAATAAGGATGCCGATGACTGCTGCATTGTAAAAAGCCGAATCAAAATTAATTTTCTTTTATTGTAGTAAATTAATAATAGACTAGATTTAATAGACATACCAAATAGTGGACAAAGTATTAGCTAGGGCAAGTGGCCATACGTGGTGAAGCCAGGGGGTGTATGCAGTGATGGAATGGTGGCCCAGACTAAGTTGGTGGAATCCAGGCTGACCGAGACGAGGTGGTCCGACGATATTAGAAAGACATTAAGATGCTAATGGAGGTGGTTGGCTAGACCCACAGAATAAGGACTAAAAGCATAGAAGGAATGCTAGTTTAGTATAAACGAATTAAACATGTTACATTATTTACTCATATGCCAAAATTTTAGTTACCAGAACTAAACAATTTTTTTTTTAAACCCAAACCAAAATCATGTTTCAGAGCGCGATTGAAAGTTATTTTTTTTTCAAGCTTTACTGTCCCACTGGTGGGGAAAGGCCTCCTTTTCTTTTCTTTTCTCTATCTTATGGTGGTACCAGTCATTTATGTGGAAGTGAATTTATTCCCGTCACCTTCGCCTTGTCCTTGTTGAAGTAGTAGAATTACTTGTGGCAGCTATAATTTTACGGTTTTAATTATTTTTCCAAAGTTATTGCAGCTGTCATCGGCATTCTTATTTTAGTTGCAAAACTTTGCATATGTAAAGGAAGTCACGATTAGCAAAATTTCTCAGCAACCCACAAGAAATCGATGCGTTTATCTAGATTTTAATTTGTAAAAATAGCACAAAGTTCCGTGTGAAACGGAGGTTGTATGCACACGTATAAAATTGTAATTTTTGTATTTAAAGAGCATACATTTTTGTTCCTATGCACACTTAGCATAATTATGTAGTAAGATATAGCGAAAATCGGAAGGTAAATATACAACCGTCGTATTTGTATATATATGTAAAATTGACTGTTTGGCGTGTTACCTCACAAGGGTCGATAAGTTTCTGGAGAAATTTGAATCTACTTGGTTCATAATAAACAACTGTCTTCCTTTTGCGGCTTTTGCTATAACTGCTGCCTTGTTATCATTACATCACATGTCATATCAATAATTATCTGATTTTTTTAATTTGTGCACTGTACAGTTGTAGTCAACGTCAGATTGATTTTAGTGTGCAAGGTAGTAAAAAGAATCGAAAAGGCATTTTTTTTATACACTTAATATCTTACATTTTATGTTAGTAAGTTGTCTAAAACAATTTAACAACAAAATACTTACATTGCACACAACTATGCGCGCGTTCACACAAAACTGCTGTTGTAGGCACAAGCGAACTGCGGAGTTAAATTAATTGTAAATACCAAATAAAATGTAAACCTATTCGTACATAGGCCTTACGGTCAACTGCTTACACGGTATCAAACTAACTTTAAAACGTATGGCGCTTGTGATTGGAAACTCAAAAGCAATTCATTCAATTCGCGCCTGGGATTGAACCCGCTCGAAAAAGATTATGCTGAAAATTTTGTATCTTTAGATTACGGCGGGGTAAAGGATGAGCAGTCAAGCGGAAACTCGATATTCAGTTGTTTTGCCATGACGTTCTGCTCTCTGGCTAATAGACATTTTGTATGTTTTGTATGATGAAACAATTTGTTCAACACCTTTATGTTTTAGTACACCATTCTGATACAGTTTATGCCTTTTCAATTATTTTGACTACCCGCAACGCTAAATTGAATTTAACGCTAATTGTACAACATCGAAAAGAGCGTTGTCCATAAAAGGCTTTGGAAACAGCGAGTTCAGAAGAATATAATTGGACTGCTGGTTGTCAGTCCGCGTTGGACGAAAACATCGATACAAGTGGACAGTGCCTTTCAGTTTTTATGTGTGACATTAATTTTTATTGTAAATACAAAAATAGGTGTAAGTATAAATGCGTTTTACTATTAATAAAAGGTATATTATTTATTTGTTTGTGAGACTGCTGTTTTGGCGTAAATTTTATTCTTCTTGGGAAATATGGTTTAAATTGTAGGCAAATTGTGAAATCGATCTCAAACTAGGAAAGTTTGATTTAAAATATAGTTTGTACATTAAAAATCTTTGGAATATTGTTAATTTCTTCCCAGATTATTAATTTTTAAATGATTACAAATATGTATAATAAGTGTTAATCGAAGTGTGTGTAAATAACATAATTTTTTGTAAATATAATTGCATAAAGTTACTAAGTACTTGAAGTTTAATTTATGTCTTGACTGTTTTTTTTTCCTATTTCTAACTACATCTGGCTCAAAACGACTTGTCAATATTGACCCAATTCTCATTTCCCAGTACGGTAGGTAGGAAGACTATGGAGCGTCTGTTACTATTGAATTTGTATGGATTTGTCAACTTGTAAGGGTGGCCACCATTTACACTGGCTTCGCAATGTTATTCGCAGCTATTTTTGAGATACAAGTGGTAGGAGCGATTAGCAAGCTATCTTTATGACAGAAATTTCCATTATCCGTCGCTCCATTTTCTGTCTACCTACCGTATTTCCCACCGATCGGATGAAAAAGAAAAGTGCTAGTCAGTGATGGGTTTGTTCATAAACTATATTTATTAACACATTTAAATATTAAAATGCATAACATTATAAAATCAACAAATAATTATAAATCATCCACAGCCACAACAAATAAAACAATAATAATACATTATGCGTAGTTTTTATGAAGACAACTATAGACCACAGGTCGCAGATTCCGCATTGGAATCATACTTGAATTGAAATTTAGCCCAAAATCACACTTACTAATATTATAAGAACGAAAGTTTTTGTATTTTTTATGTTTGTTCCCATTCAACTTCGTGTTAACTGAACAGACTATATAATATAGACGGGAATTTGGAATGCTACATAGCTTATACCCTGGATTAACACAAATATAAACATATCCAAATAGAAAGGTTCCTGAAGGAAAGCTAGTAAATAATACATAGACATTCGTGTCTTTGACCGTTCATTTTATCTCCGACTGTATTTTAATGCCAATATCGACTTAAAGGTCTGCAGTGCAATTACCGTTCTTTATCGACCGTCAAATTCATTAAAATGCCATAGAATCGATCATAACGAGTACTGATCAAATGGCATTTTATCGAATTTGACGAACACAGCTGTCAAATTTGACGATCGACAACGGTATTTGCACTGATGATTCCAACGATGGCCTCTATGATCTGCAGTCTGCGGTCGCCTTTAGAATGGTGCGACTAAACGAGTTATAATTTTATGAAAATGTGTTGCTGCAATGTTGCCCAGCAAAATTATTGTCCAATATTTCCGCGTAATGCATGTAAATGCGTAGTGCGTAATGCGTAGTACAGTACTTGCCGGCCATACATTTCTGTAAAATAATTGCCCGTTCAGCACACCATAAGGTACATGGGATACATTCACAATAAAACCGTAATACTGCGCACGAAAACGAGATAAAACGAAGTATATTTAATATTTAAAGTGAGATATCTAAATCAGAGTTTTGCTTTACTATATGAAAAAGATAGCTATGGCCGTTTATCGTACCCTTAAGGCCCAACCAAAGTTCCCACCGCGACTACATCTGTTTAGCTTTATCCAAATAAATACTGAACACATTAATTGGAGACGGTCTTCTCCAACACATGATAAGACGCGTTTAAAACTGGTTTATGATTGGAGTCTCACAGTTACACTTTGGCGTCACAGTAGATATAGCGAGTCTAACCCTCATATTCATAGACGTAATAAAGGTCACTCGAATCCTCACGTCATCCAAGTGATGTTTTTTATATGCCAAAACGCCCTTTATCCCGCTTACTATCATACTTCACGGTACGCTCAGAGTGACCGTCGCGCGCGAGTGCAGTGGACGTCTTCTGGCTAATGATGATGTCAATTAATAATTATACATAATTTATTTTTCAAAAAAGTTCAGTTTATTACTAATCCGTGACCAAACAAATTGGAGAGGTTCCGGTCTTCCAGTTAGACAAGCCTCAACAACATATCTACTGTGCCGCCGCCATTTCGATGAACCATGTCCTTGGAGGAATTCAATGGCGTATGTGAATCCACCAATCCGCACTGGGCTAGCGTGGATATGGCCCAATCACCCTTTCGGGGGTAGGCTAAAAATCCAGCAGTGGACTGTTTAAAGGCTGATTATGATGATGTCCTTGGTGACAGTTGTGAATAAACTAACCTCGATTGCACGCACATGTCAACTCAAATTTCAAACGCGTCGCATCATTATATTATTTAGGTCCTAAAGGTAACACGTAGCAACACGTATTGAACATCACACAAATTCAAGCGTAGAGAAAACATTATCACAATAATACTAACGACTTTTCGTACTTAAGGGCGCTAGCAGACGATGCGTAGTACAAGTAGCAAGCTGTACATAGCTACTACGCATCCTCTGCAACGTTTTGCTTAGTGGCAGTGGTAGTGCTTAGTAGTACTTCCACTGCCACTTGCAATGAGCAGAACGTTGCAGACGACGCGTAGTAGCTACTTACAACTTCTACTAAGCACTAACACTGCACTTGCACTAATCAAAACGTTGCACATGATGCGTAGTAGCTACTTACAACTTCTAATTGCTACTGTACTACGCAGCATCTGCAAGCGCCCTAAATAATAGTACATTGTTCATAGGTTGTTTGTTTATGAAACATTTCACTGTCAAAAGAAAATATACCAATTTAAAAATATTTGCCAATTCATACTGAGACGGCAGTGCATTAAACTTTATTTTGCATGGTGGTAAGCACTTTCTAGCGCCCGCCTAGCCCCGGTGTTCCAGCAGCATCTTTTGAGAGCTAGTTCCCATTCCAGGCTAGGTGTGATTACCATCTTCGACAGCACCGTCATCAGGTCACCGTAACATCAGGTGAGCTGTGTTCGAACGCCTGACCAATCAACAATAAACTTTATCTTTGTTACTTCGTTCAGTATGATTTGGACTTTAGGAGAAAAATAGTAAAGTATTAAATGGGTTATATCATCTTGACTACAATATTCACAAGCAGCGAGGTATATAATAAAAAAAATGTCAATACACGTTTATTTCGATAGGGTTATACATTGATTTACAAACACATGGACGTTGGGTATAATACAAAATTCATGAAAAAAGTGTCTTGAGTTTACTTATTGTTATATCGACAAAGTCCTATGTCATTATATATCTATAAATAGATAGCTACAAAATTGTAGACTACCTTACAGATACAGGTACAGATTACCTTATTAGTTAGTATGGTTTTAGTCATAGTCTGTTTCAAAGAGCGAAAAACGCTTCGGCCACTTACGAAACCAAGTTTTGAAACTAGTTTCGGGAAACGAAAAATAATTCTGCTTCAAAAACGGTTTGCCAAATAGGAGTTATAATTCTGTTTCCGAAGCTCGTTTTGAAAAAAGACAAATCTATCGAAACTTCGTCCAAAAAAATACAGAATAGAAAACGTTGCATATATGTATGGAGAGCGATACTATCGTTTTCTATCGATGCTAACATAATACCTAGGTCAATGGCCGTTTTTCACTGTGCCTTTGGAATAGTCTATACTTTTGGTTCAGAGATTTTTGAGCCCTGACACGATATCCATGGTTTTAAATATCTTTTAGGCTATACACATTTCGATATCAAAACACTGCTAAAAGTACGCACTAACCGTTACTGTAAGGAAGCACGTTATTGAATGTTCGGCAGTTTTTTTTCAACAAAAGTAAGGCTGAGATTTCTTCCGAAATCAAATTAGATTCCAGCTACAATCGACATTACCGCTAGCGCCTGTACAGTTTTTGTTCTTTCTCCAGCGCTGGGATTAACAACTCATGTGGTAACATCGTAGGAAAAATACCAGAAGAGCTGCGGCCTTATTATAGAAGTTTGATTGTGATCGAGATTGCATGCCGTTCCGTTCGCATCTACCTAATCGCACCACGTGCGTATGTGAGATGGCACGCGATCACGATCACAATCCGAATCACGATAAGATATCTATAATAAGGCATCTGCAATGTCTATTGCTCACACTTTAAACAGAACAGGGGGCGTACCACAATCTCAAAAGCATTCTTATATGAGCTGTGTCTCGCTCTATCGGCTTGTGAAAGAGCAAGTCAGAACTCAATGTACGTTTAAAATGAGAATCTCTCGAGGTCGTGGTACACCCCCAGATGCTAAAGTCGCTGTAATATTTTAACGTATTCTGTGACATACAACTACGCACAGCTGTCAGGGGGGTTAGACAAGACCCACTTTCTGTTAGCGTGAATGCCTGCGGTAAGATGAAATTGTATGAAAATGACATTATCTTGAGATAGTTTTCTCAAGATAATGTCATTTTAATACAAAGTGGGTCTTGTCTAACCCCCCTGGTCCATTGGGATTGCAGCATAGTTAAACAATAACACTTAAACTTGTACAATTGGACCCTACAACCTAGCTAAAGCCCTTTGATCTAATAACACAGCATTCGCCCTGCCGAAGCGTACGTCCAACGAAGGCAGTATTGACGTGACTAGCCGCTGGCACTCTCCCATTGTCTGTGGCACTATTTGGTATGTTTGTTCTTGTTTCCTGCAACAAAATAAATGCCTAATACAAGGTTTCCCAAAGTCTATTTTGTTACACCTCCCTACTGCCTTAAGTGAAACTACCCACGCCACCTCCTCGGGCAAGCAAGAGGAAACCAGCGGGTTCGCCATGTATTTTTAAAATATGTACATACAGCAATCTTGAGCTCAAATATCCACGTACAAACAAATATATAATAATAAAAAAAAACAATTATTAATAGAAAGACAACCAACAATTTCGATTTTGCTTCTGTTCTTACTTTTTAAAGCTACATCTTCTGAAAATGCTCTTTCGTACAAATAAATAATTAAAAGGGGTAAATGTTTCGGAAGTACGGAATATCCACTCGCCTCGCAAGCCCGCGCCTCCTTCACATATTGCCGCGCCTCCCTAGTGGGGCGCGCTCCACAGTTTGAAAACCAATGGCTTATTTGTTGTAATTGCTTGTTTATTGTAGTGGGCTGGTTGTTCACGAATTCATTTGAAGACCTCAGAAGCCACAATCTATCTTCGCTCAGTAACCATAATACATATAACCAGTCACCAGATGCATTTGCAATGCATCTAGAGACTGGCTATATAAGCGCAGCCCATAAACGACAATAGCAAGGAACCATTGCTGTGCCTTTCCAGAAACCCCAAGTGTCACCATAATATGTCACAAGGCGGTTCCATGCTGTTGTTTATGGTTGTCACAATACAATCACAGCTTTGGCAAAATCATCCGTTTAAAAACTCGTTTCTGACCATCATAATCTGGGCCTTTTCAAGGCCAGAGTGAACAGGTATCTACTAAGTCTTCATGCTTCATCTTCGACCACATCGTCGCTTACCAACAGGCGAGTTGGTGGTAAAAGGCGGACTTATCCACGATTAATAAAAAAAACAAGACGTTAAATGTAACTGCGACAATCTAACCTAACCTAACGCATTGTCCTTTATTAGTACCCCGGCTGTGAGCAGAAGTTGGCAGCCGCTTCTAGGCAGTAAGGGTGACTGACTCTACTCCGTTCGCAGTTGAATCCGCTCTTACACTTGCTAGATGCGATAGTTAGACTCACGTTTTGTCCTTTATCAGTGCTCCAACGGCGACCAGTCCTTGCAAGCAGTTGGCGGCCGCTTCTAAGCTGAGGCAGTAAGGGTGACTTTGACTCGACTCCGCTCGCTGCTGGACTAGTTTTAGCACTTGCTTGTGACCGCAATTTACACTCTGGAAATATAATAGTGTATTTATTAGACTTTTGCTACGGTCACGTTTTCAATTTCACTCGTATTTTCGAAATACATAATAATAAGCGTTTCGGCTCCGGGAGTGTTTCCTTACACCTGTATATGAACACTACAAAAAAATATTTAATGAAGATCAAGTTTGCCCTTCACAGTGTGTTTTTTTACTCCCACAGTTAATGAGGTAAAGTTAAATAAAAATAGGTGACCATACATTCCGCGCAACATGTTTATACGGATTTTTAAACTTTCGCGATTTGAACACATGTTTTAAATGTTTATCGGGACTTATCACGTATTATTTAATTTAGGTAAAGTCAGGCCAGTCAGCTCGTGACCACGGCCATTGTAACATGGTTGAAACGTCGAGCGAAAGGTACATATTTTTTACCAAAATTAAATAATACGTGATAAGTAAGATAGATAAGATAAATTTATTTCCAAAAATTCGAATTAACTACATTTTAACAAAATAATTATAGTTAAGGTATATTAAAATTCATGTAGACAATTAGCAGACATTCCTGCGGTCCCACACTAGGCTCAAGGCCCGTAATATGGAGACCAACAAAACGAAACACATTATAACAATTTTTTTATTTTAGGAGGCATCCTAGCGAATATTTATAGTTACAGTTATCCTAGTAAGTGTGGAGTGTGGTGAGTGTGTGTGCGTGTATGTGTGTGTCCGTGTGTATAATGTGGTATGGGATTTGCGTGATTGTGTTTGACTTTGAGTGAGTGGATGATGAAATAAAGTTCTCATTGCTCAGTACGAGTCCGGGTAATTAAGTTTTCGGTGTCCTCATATGACAAGGTTAGTAACCATTCCCGAACTGCCTTCTTTACCCTCGACGACCTTTCATATTTTAACTTGGGAAGAGCTTTAAGAGCTTTACGTGGAAGGAGAGAGTTTGGGTGACGGTTAGCAAAAGCAGACTTGACGCTAGAAATTGGCACCCTGAAGATTCGTCTCTTAACCAGTTCTGTAAACTGGCTAGAGTCCTTAGTGGAAGTGTGAATTGCGACCGTAGCCTTATGGATGAAAAGCTGACGCACCGACAGTACTAAAGCTTCCCTATAAAAATTTTCAGTTGGAAATCTAAAAGGTTTGCGCAGCATGACTTTTAAAACGGCGCGTTGGGCTCTTTCAAGTGGCAGCAAGACAGTCTTCGCTGATCCTCCCCAGGCTATGTTACAGTAGGACAATATAGATTGACAGAGTGACATATAAACCATAAGAAGTGTTTTCGGATCGCAAGAGAACCGTAGACCTTTCATGACATATATGAGTTTTCGGACGCGACCTGACAATTTCGTAATATGATGCTTAAAGGTAAGTGCCTCATCTAGTTCTACACCAAGATATCGTATCCTATCGACCTGTCCAATACGGTCACAGCTACTACAAGTGGAAGGAAAATCGTTACCAGGGTCTGTAGTACAAGAATTAATTTTTATATCTAAGTTAATTTGGGGTGCTGATCTTTGGGTTTTAAAGAATGCCATGAATTTGTTTTTTTTACTATTTAAAGTTAAAAGGTTGTTGCTTAGCCATGCTGCAACGCGGCTAATTCCAACTTCTGCTGCTTGTAATACTTTTTCCCAAGACTTATCCTTAAAAATAACCACTGTATCATCTGCGTAACAGATTATGTCTACCCCAGGCATATTAAGGTCCAAAACGTCATTAATGTACAGAGTGAAAAGAGTAGGTCCAAGAATACTACCCTGGGGGACTCCAAAACCTACCGAAAGTTCATCGCTAAGGCTCGAACCGACCCTAACACGTTGCCCTCGGTCACTTAGGTAGCTACAGAACCACTCAAGAGCAATACCTCGGATTCCGGCTGCTTCAAGCTTCTTTGTTAGGATCGGAATCGAGACCGTATCGAATTTTTGGCGAGATCGAGGAAAATCCCTACACAGCGTAGGTTTTGGTCTACGGCGAACGAGATCAGATTAGTTAGTAAGACTACAGCATCCTCTGCTGATCTTCCGCGCCCAAAACCAAACTGTCTCTCTGACAAATACAATTTCGCTTCAAGGTAATCTACCAGCCTTTTGTTGACAATTTTTTCTAGTAGTTTTGAAAAAAGACTCAGTAAAGATATCGGTCTGTAGTTATTGGGCACATCTTTAGGACCATCTTTGTGAATAGGTACCACCACCGCATGTTTCCAACTTGTTGGAAATCTGCCGCTCTCGAGGCTCAGGTTACAAATGTAGGTAAGTGGTTCCAGGATATAAGGCTTTATGTGCTTAATCAGGTTACCAGTAATGCCATCATGACCAGGTGCACAGTCTTCTTTAATGTTTGAAATGTATTTACTGATTTCAAAACTATCAGTAGGGGATATGAAACAGGAATGTAACGATGTACTGTTACTTTTGAGCGAGTTCGATAAAGAATTCTCAGTGGTCAAGCTTTTACTAACAATTTTCTCAGCAAGGTTTTTACCTACATTTGCGAAATAATTGTTAAAAACATTAAGTTATTGAACTGGATCCTCGTGACTAGCCAGCAACTCAGTTGCACTTGTTTGTGATTTAGTTTTATCACAGATGCTGTTTATAGTTTGCCAGAGTTTTCTAGGATTATCCTTGCTTTTGAGAAGTTTCTGCCTTTCGTAATCAGTTTTAACGCGGTGAAGTAATTCTTTGTAAAAATTGCGATATCGGCGGTACGTAATTTGAAGGATTTTGTTATCAGGATTTTTCTTGGCTTTCAAATGAAGCATGTCACGATTTCTCTGACATTTAATCAGTCCGGAAGTAATCCATGGCTTTATATTATAGCGAGCACGGCTTACGGCTACTTGACGACTATGGGTGGAGACCGTCAAAGAGAGGATGGCCTGAAAGTCATTGACAGCCTGGTTTACTTCTGGCTGATCTATAACGCGACACCAGTCCACCTTCTGCAAGTCACCAGCTACAGACGGATAGTCAATTATAAGGCGAGAACGGCTCTGAGGGATTGAAGGTAGGCGTGAGCTTGCTACACCTAGAATACAGAGTTTGTGGTCGGTGATGAAAGAGTTGCACACGATCCCAACAGCTTCAAAACCTTGCTTGACAAAGATATGGTCAAGGCAGGCTTTCTCCCGAGTAGGTTCAGAAATTGCAGGAACCAATTGGTGCTCTGCAGCCAAGCTCAAGTATTCAAAACTTTCCTCGCTTTGAGGGTCTCCAATAATGTTGAGGTTAAAATCACCTGCCCATATAATGCATGCCTTATTTTGATTTAGGATGCTTACGTCATTGAGGCTGGATAATTTTTTTTAAACGTTTTGAAAAGCCGGTGAGCGATAAATGCCAAAAATCTGAAACTCATCACCTATACTTATTTTTAGGCAGTTACAGTCGTGAACCTCAGGCTCTGTAACCATAGCTGACCAAATATTTCGAACGTAAGCTGTAACGCCACCACTTTTATTTATAAATTTTGTTGTATTATTAGAATTATACCCAGGAAGATGAGGAATAACAGTGTTAAGGTTCCACCAGCACTCTGTCAAAATAAGCTCATCAATTTTCACCGGTATTCGCATTAGAGCAACCATAAGACAATTAAAGTTTTTTCGAATGCTTCGAATATTAATGTTCAACACTTTGAAATTATGAGCACTTGTGATAAAGTTTTTACAATCTTCTAGGTTATCTGAAACATAGCACTTTGTTTGAAACGATTTATCCAAATTCTCAAAAATATCCATCATTTTAAGTAAATAAAATAAAATTGTATTCTGTTCTTTAATATGTCGAAAAGTAAACGACAAAGTGCTATGTCAATTATATTATAATGATATTCATGAAACCTAGAATTATAATGGCGTGTTGTGATATTCAGCTGTCTATAGTTCACCTGAGCGTCGTGAAACATATACTTAGCTGGCGAGTTCTGCTGTTGGAGTGTGTGCGTGAGAGATAATAGCTAGCGGCTGTAGGCTTGTGTGAGTGTAGTGTAATTGGTGTTTAGATAATACAGTGTAAATGAGATTGAGTAGTTATTTAACTTGCCCAGAAAATGTATGAGCTGTGAAAAAAATAACTTGAAAATAAACAAACAGTGGTTCAACATATTGTTATCTTTCAGTAAGCAAAATCGGTACATTCCTTTTATCAGGAGACTAGACTTGAAATTTGTTAGAAAAACATAGGCACGAATGAAGGCTGAGTAATCATAATGCGCTAAACAGGTTTTAGAAAGATATGGCTGCCGATTACACGACGTTGACGCCGACGGCGACAGTGGGACTGCCTTGTTGGAGATTATGGTCCAGGTCAGCCTGATTTCGTATGGAAATAGCGGGACGCCCTTCTGCTTTCCGGACGAATATAGTTCCATTTCTGGTCCAGCAATAGGTAAAATCGCATAATTTGGACCTGCGACGAGCTTCTTGAAATAACTGCCGTCGAGCCTTTGTAAGGCGCTTGTTTACAAAGATCTTATTTGCTGACCCCATGAACTGTAGGTCATCTGAAGTAAGATTACGTCTAACTTTAGCAGCCTTCACAAATGAGTCACGTTTTGTACGTCTGAGAAAACGTACTAGCACGAGACGTGGACGTTGCTCGTCATTGCTGGCGTTACTACTGGAAGATTTTGGGCCCACTCTATCGACCCAATCTATATCGCATGCCTGAAAGTTCTCTCCAACTTTGCTGGCTATCACTTGAACAAGGTGAGTCAAACTTTCGTTGTGTTTCTCAGGAATTCCGATTATTTCTACCTCGTTCCTTATAGAAGCTTGCATAACTTGCATTTGAACTTGAAATAGCTCCTTCATTTTAATAATGCGTTCATTTAGGTGAACTTGATCGGTCTGGACTGAAGTTCGGCTATCTTATGGGCTGCTGCATATATCGATTTGTCAAACTCGTCCATCCTGCGGTTGCATTTTTCTGTCGCTTCTTTAATTTGCTGTTTGAAATCGTTCATGTCTGTTCTCAAAAGACGGATTTCATTTAATATCAGGGACATTTCTGATGGCGAGTTGTTTTGGACTGGGGAAGAAACCGCTAAGGAGTTGCCTGCACTAGACTCAGCAACGGACGTAGAAACGGCAACCGTTTCTACGTCCGTTGCTGAGTCTAGTGCATGCGACGGCGGCGGTCCAGCCAGCGGCTGCAGCGATTTTCTTTTGCCGTTCCGTGATTGCCTTCACCGGTTTCGATGTTGTACGTACGGGAGTGTCGGAATTATCGCCCCTCGGTTCATTGATACGACAATTAGGGCAAACCCAGGTCAATCTAAAGTCAGCTGACGCATCCTTCGCAGTTATTTTGACGCAAGCCATGTGAAAAACAAGCGCACATTTCGTGCATCTAATCCTCGCTTTAGTATCTACGGGGGCGCGGCACGCGTCAATGTGTCCGCCATGGTGATAACGTTGCAAGTTCTTGATTAATTGGTGTAATTTATCCAAACCTTTGTAATTGAGAAACCGGTGCAGTGACAGTGACGGCAAGATGGGCCTTTCTGTGCGTGAGAGCGAGACAACGCAAGTCCCGATAAACATTTAAAACATGTTTATACGATACAGAGGTAGTATGTTAGGTGTGGATTTAAGAATAAGGAAGTAAATTAGCTCCGATAACCGATGAGGAAGAAAGGTTCTGGAGTGGAGACCACGAACCGAGAGACGCAGCGACGGAGGCCTCCCACTAGATGGACCGACGACATTGTGAGAGTGGCTGACATCCAGTGGATGCAAAAGGAAGGCTGTCGTTCAGTGTGGAGGTTAAATGGGGAGGCCTATGTTCAGCAGTGGACGTCTACTGGCTGATGATGATGATGATGAAGTAAATTAGTATTCTCACCTCAGTCATAACATCTGCACACATCAGTAACGTCGTGAGCGCCGGCCACACCGAACAGCTCAACAAGCACTGCAGCTTGGCGCCAGCACCGCTCGTGTACAACGCGCCGTTACTCGCTACCACTTTGTTCTGTATGCAATATTCTAATGCATTCTCGAATGTCTGGAAAACAAGAACGAATATAATAGACTAGCTGCGCCCCGCGGTTTCACCCGAGTTGTGATGAAAAATGGTGATGATGATGATGAAAAGTAGCCTATGTCACTCTCTGGCTCTGGAACTATACCCATGCAAAAAATCAGGTCGATCCGTTGTTCCGTTGCAGCGTGAAAGAGGAACAAACATCCATACATCTATACATACTAACTTTCGCGTTTATAATATTAGTAGGATTATACAACAAGTGAAAATAAACCGGCCAAGTGCGAGTCGGGCTCGCGCACTGCCACCGGTACCACCACAAAATTCAATAACGAAATTACCGGTTATAACTTGGTAATGAACAGAAACTTGTCACCGACTCGCACGAAAGAGAAGAGAGAGAGAGAGGATAGGCCTTAATTATTCTTCCTTAAGTCTTTGAACTTTTGAGGTTCTTAACTATAAAAAAGCGAAAAAAATGCCGGTTTTTTTTCGCGATTTGTCCCGGAATGATGGACACTAAGTACCTCTTTCAGCTAAGTACACCCCTGTATAGTGAGAGTGCCTATAGAGTCAAAGGTTTTGAACTTGTGACTATTGTTTTATTAGTGTGCAATACTGAGAAACGGTGATTCAGTACATATCGATAACTGAATTTTGTTTAGTGTTTTGACTTACGTTTTCCTCAGTCTTCTCCAGGTGAAAGAATTCGTGACTCAACATTTTCCTGGTCAGCCGGTACTGCTCAGCGAGTTGATCTGATAACAAAATCGATTCATTTCATGTGAAGTAAATCAGGCTATTGACACGCCGTATGTGGTGCGATATGCTGATAAAGTAATAAACAGCGTAAGATATATTTTTTTTGAAAATATATTTAGCATATAGAATAGACGACGACATAAAGAGTGACGATGTAGAACAAAATTTTGAAAAAAATCTTATATCATACAGCAGCCATCAAACATCCACTGCTGAACAAAGGCCTCCCTCTTAAAGAGGGGTGTTGCCATAATCCCCACGCTTGGCAGGTACAGGTACTTGGAGTTACTAATAGGATGCTGCTGCCCATCCTCCGGTGGTTCTGGTCGCAGTTTTAGGACATACCCGGGTCCGGAAAAAAATCTTAAAACATATTAATTAGAAAATGTACAATGGCCGTGGTCACGACCTGACCACGGCCATTGTAACCTAAATAAAATAATACCTACGCGATAAGTCCCGATAAACATTTATAACATGTGTTCAAATCGCGAAAGATTAAAAATACTATAACTTTATGGATAATTATGACAGTTATGTTGTATCCATCACTTTTCAAGCAAACATCATAAGTGACATGGTAACTCGGTTTTACTTTATGTAGCACTATGCTCTAATAGCACATTCTGAAACATAACCAATGCGCGAAATGGACCGGAACGCAGTTCCGGTTCGTGAAATCACCGTTCCGTTTATTAAAAGTTCTCCTCATATCGTTCTGGTTCGCCAAAAAACCTAGGCAGGTACCAAACCTTTAGTTTATTTGGAAATACTCTGAATAAAAGTGGAAAATGTAGCCTCTGGACGTAAAGAGGAATGCAACGATAGTACACTCTTCAAAATCGGTCAAGTCGTTTAGGCTACAGGAGGTACTACAGGAACCCAGAAACATACATACAACCCAAAAACATTACCCTCCTTCTTGGACAGTCGGTTAAAAGTTCGCAAGGTTTGAAGGGGAAAGCGTTCCGGTTCGTGAGTAAGTCCAATTCGACCACTGAACATACACACACAAACTTTTCTATTGATACCATTAGTATGATAGATAGATAGTAACTCTTTATTGTGAACACCAGAAAAAAAATTACAATACGATAGAAAACACTAACGAGCTAGTGCCACAAGTGGCGGCCTTATCGCTAAAAGCGATCTCTTCCAGGCAACCATTGGATGGAAAGAATTTACGTAACAGAATCGACGTGATGAATATGATGCGATTAGATAGGTTGTTTTCTATCTTCAACATTTCCTCGTTCTGTTCTTACCTCTCGAGAGGGGTGTTTTCCGTGCTATGAGACAAACGAGTGCCGCCGGCACCATGTAATGCAGAACTGGATTAATGTACAGCTGCAGCTGTATAACTGGCAGGGCCACTGCCATCGTCTCCGCTGACAATATGTGCCCTAGAAACACACGAAAGATGTCATCATCATCAGCCAGAAGACATCCACTGGTGAACATAACATAGGGTGTAGTTGTAACGGAGGCCGTTACAACTCCACACTGAACGACAGCCTGCCATATGCATCCTCTGGGTGCCCGCGACTCTCACGATGTCGTCGGTCCATCGACCATAAATCGACCGGGCCATAGTGGGAGACCTAAGTTTGCTAAGGAGACCGGAGCTGCGTTTTCCGGTTCATGGTATCTACTCAAGAACCTTTTAATGTAAAGTGGGGGTTATAAGATCTGCACTGACATCCCGCTTGGGGTATATTGTGCATTTGCCCCTGCCAGTCTACCCACACCAGCTGAGCTCCTTAAAATATCACAGACATAAAATAGCATGGCTTTGGGTCGCTGGCACGGCTTTGGTTCGCTGGCACGACTTTGGGTCACTGGTACGGCTTTGGGTCACCTCAAGAACCTTTCTGCCCCATCCGTTATCGGTTCTTCGAGCGATGTGGCCTGCCCATTGCTACTCCAACTTGCAAATTTTAACAGCTACGATATGTCGGCGACTCTGTTTTTTGCCGAATATTCACATTCCGAATTTTATCGCGCAAAGTAACTCCGAGCAAAGCTCTCTCCATTGCCCGCTGTTTGACTAAGTTTTTCCAAAAGATACCATCTCAATATCAGATCTATAAAAGCGAACCATAAGATCAGACAAACAAGAGATGGCGAGATGGCGAGATGGCGGCCAAGCGCAAGTCTATCTATTATTAAAAGAAAAGAGTGCGTAAAAATTAGTATGTGAGATACGTACTTACAAAGCGGTTTAGCGGAACAGTGTTTTTTTTTTATGAAACACGAATGATAATTATAGAAAGAAAGAAAGAAAATAAATGTTATTCGACACCTTTACAAAAAATTATATCTAAAGGATACAATCAGTGTCGAATGGGTCCGTACGTCCGTCAGTGTCGTATACTAAGGCACATCTGCTTCCTTTGGTCTGATCTGAGCCTACCACATATAAATACACAGACAAGCTATTTAACTCACCTTTCATTTTCCTCTTCATTTCAACGGACATCTCCATCGACGCTTCCACGACTAGTCTCAATCTCCTATCCCTATCCAGCATCATCAATTTCTTGTGAACGACTAATATCTTCTCCACACTTCTTCTTACATCATTTTCGAATACCTTCGCGCCCAAATTACTTAAGACGCTCAACGTCCAGTCGACCTACAAATAATAAATTTTTCTGTCATCCTTATCAGCCTTTTAACAGTCCACTGCTGGACTTTTAGCCTACCCCCGAAAGGGTGATTGGGTCATATCCACCACGCTGGCCCAGTGCGGGTTGGTGGATTCACATACGCCATTGAATTCCTTCTCCGTACGTATGCAGGTTTCCTCACGATGTTTTCCATGGTTTTTTTTGGTACTTTTAAAAAAATGCATTTGCTGCGCTAACCATCAAACTGGATATAATCACACGTATCTTCATATTAGGCTTCCCTTAAATGGCAAACAATTTTAAGTCAATTTTAACAATCATCATCATCAGCCAGAAGACGTCCACTACTGAACATAGGCCTCACCCTTAGACCTCCACACTGGGTACAGTATGAGAATAAAGTTATGAAAGTAATGTCGAAATTATCATACAAATATTATAATTAATTTGTACCTAGATCAGACATTTTAAATTACTAGTAAAAATTGCAGCATAATATATAGTAGTCAAATAGAGTCTGGCTAATGAAAGTAGAGACTGAAAAAGCGCGGCAAATTTAAAAATATCAGCATTGAAACCCCAAAAATTTGTATGAAATGCCTGGAATAATCTCACTTCATACTTGTAAGTTATTAATTTTTATTGTAACACAGTCGGAACACAGTAATGTTTACATTTCATATATATTATATTTTTTTTTTTTGTTAAAATTTTCATGACCGTGGATTCAATGTCCTTTAGTCGTATTATTAATCATGTTTACATAGTATTAAAAGCGTCAAACAAGTCATAGTCTCTGTCAGAGTCAAGCAAAGTAAGTCACAGTCAAGTCAAACCCATGCCCCTGTAAAGTGGTGGAGACTTTACAAGAGGCTCCTATAGAGTTTTGGAAACAACACGAAAAGACACGTTTCAACTCGTTATAATACTTTCCCACACTCGAGCACGTTTACGAGCACTTAATAAATAATAATTCACCATTTACTACACATTAACACTCGAAAATACACAAGTTTAGGAAAATAATCCAACGAGCCGACATGTTCTTTTCCACGTTGGCGCCAAAAACTCTTGCATTTCATATTAATTTTGGGGTTGCAATGCGGATTTTTTTTAATTTGGCGCGCGTTTTCTATCTCTACTTTCACTAGCCAGACTAGTAATTAATTATTGTTATTTACCTCTATGATTAGTTCTTCAAAAGATAACGGCCTATGATTTACGATGCTCTGCATTAATGCTAAAGCTGTCAGATTCGCTATAGTAGCCACAGTGCATTCTTGTTGTTTAGTTATGACGTGGTCGGCTACATCTTGGACCTTCTTGAACTGTTCCGGCGTGATTTGCTGCAGATCTAGAGGCTTTAGTACTTCGGAAGAGTGTGACGTGTCGTTCTTCAAGTATTCTCGTACAGATATAGGATCGCCCAGGTTGATGTAGATGTTACCGAAGTGATCGTTAAGGCTGCGCAGTGATTTCAGGAATCCCTGTAAATATGAAGAATGCATTACGAGCAAAGAAATTTAAAGCTATGAATATCAACAGCAAGCGCTCAAAAGAACTCAAAGTTACTCTAATAGATGGATTTAGATTGTCATACCCGCCGGTTATTGACACCAACGTACGTCATCAGGATAAATAACAAACGCTATAATTAATTAAACGTGATATAATTAATGAACGACCAATTAATTAAACGTTATGTAACAGGAGGATCGATTGAATATTTTATTCTTTGACGTAGTCCAGTAAATAAGCATACAATGGTTTATTTTTAACTAATGTTTACAAGGTTACCGTTTATAGAGTTCCGTACCCAATGAAAACTGTCCCGCAATACTGCCCATGTAGCGATTGAATCGAAGGCTTTTTCATAGTCCACAAACGCTAGGAATAATGGCAGATTATACTCCTCAGATTATATTATATTGTTCAGTTAGGTAAGTCCAACATAGGCAAAGAGATCGCCCGAAGAATCCAACTCGGATGGGCAGCGTTCGGGAAATTGCCTGACATCTTCTCGTCCAAGATACCACAGAGCCTAAAGACGAGGGTCTTTGACCAGTGTGTGTTGCCAGGGATGACACATAGTACTGAGACGTGGTTCTTTACTGTTGGCCTTTTGGAAAAACTCAGAGTCACACAGCAGGCAACGGTGAGAGCTATGCTCGGAGTTTCTTTGCGCGATAGAATCCGGAACGTAGATATTCGCCAAAGAACCAGAGTCAGAGACATTGCTGTTTAAAAATTTGCAAAATGAAGTGGCAATGAGCAGACCACATTTCTCGAAGAACCGATAACCGATGAGGAAGAAAGGTTCTTGAGTGGAGACCACGAACTGGAAGACGCAGCGTAGGTAGGCCTCCCACTAGATGGACCGACGACATTGTGAGAGTCGCCGGCATCCAGTGGATGCAGATGGAAGCTTTGTTCAGCAGTGGACGTCTTCTGGCTGATATGATGAACATTACATATTCTGTAAAAAATTACATCTGGCTATCTATTACAGTTCGAAAGATAACGTTAAAAGGTGGGACGAACGGACAGACAGACAGCGTAGGCTTAGTAATAGGGTCTGATTCCACCCTTTGGGTAAAGTTCCTCACCCCAGTGGATTCCTTAGGTTTGGGCACGCCGAGATGCTCGCACGCGAAGAGAGTCTGCTCCATGAGACGGTCGTAGCTGATGTTGACGGGCACCACGGTGATGTCGGGTACTTCGCGCGCCAACAGCGGCATCAGCGTCATTGACAACATGCCTGCACAACATACACTATCATCATTCATACGGCTGATCTTCGGCTGGCCGGATTGGCAAGTTGAAGTGGCAGTGGGCAGGGCACATATCACGCAGAACAAATGGCTGATGGGGCCGAAAGGTTCGCGAATGGAGACCACGGACCGGTAAGCGCAGCGTAGGACGTCCACCCACAAGATGGACAGACGACCTAAAATAGACAGCAGGAAAACGCTGGATGCAGGCCGCTTCCAATCGGCCCTTTTGGAGATCGATGAGGAGGCCTAAGTCCAGCAGTGGACGTCCTACGGCGGAAATGATGATGATACGGCTGGTCGATGCGACGCGTGATCGAAATCTTGGCTTTTAACCGAATTAAAAAAAGGAGGCGGTTCTCAATTAGATTGTACTTTTTTATGTTTGTTACCTTTAAAGGTGTACGAGTACGTAGATATGTTCAATTCAAAACAAAATTTATTCACTCTGAGACATATTCCATGTTCTTAGAGCCGTCAGCTTTTACAATAAATACGTATCATTATTTTCTAGGCGAATGTTATTATCACAATCGTTCATAATATTATAACATTAATATCATAGGTAACCTACCCATATTAAAATAATAAAACATGTTCTAGATAATAAATTATTAAAATTAAGATCTGCAATAGCATCGTCAAGATTGAATCTCAACATTTTAGGACAACTGTACCTTCAATATGGTATCATAAGAATATTGTTTTACAAATGTGGTACGTTGAGAAAGTGATATTAAGCGACGGAGCGACTGAAACCTCTACAGGGTGTATTGTGTATTGAACTTTCAACCTTGCTAACACCTACATATAACAATAATTATACAATCATTGTTGCACGTGTTTGATGATAAACGCGTTATCAAACATTTCTATTCCTAATCGGCTGCTTACTTAGTAACTGTTAGGTACGTACCAATATTAGGACAGTCTTATCATATTCAAATTTAATATGATAATGCATATTTTAATGAAATATTCAAGACGAATTATCGGGTATGTTGGTTCAAATGTAGTTCTTGAAATTTTATTATTCAAACTGACGTGGTTTTCACACATTTTATTTATATTACACGGGAATTACTCACGTAAGATTAAACCGGTTACTCCGACTATAGTTTCAACCGCATTAGACGGTCTTTTTCAAGATGAATGCACGCGCGCGGCTGCGTCTCGCTTTTCTTTGAGTAATTCCCGTGTAATATAAGTAAAATGTAGTATTTGAAAACTTTTTTATGCAACCGAATGACAAAGCGAGCAAGCTGTTTGTGTGATGGTAAGCGTCACATTTGCTTAAAACAGTTCAGTGTTATCCAGAATTTAGAACTTCAACCGTTTAAAAGCCTGAGCGGCAATGCACCTTGAAATATTCAATCTCTTTATCTATACTTCTATACTAACATTATACAGAGGAAAGATTTGTTTGTTTGCATTGAATAGGCTCCGAAACTACTGAACCGATTTGAAAAAATATTTCACTGTTGGGAAGCTACACTATCCCCGAGAGACATAGGCTATACTACATTCAAAAAAAAATAGAGATCCTTATTAAAACTCAAATTAATGTAACCCAAGGTGTAAAAAATAAGACTTACACCCGTGCGAAGCCGGGGTGTGTTGCTAGTGCTCAATAATTTCACTGGAAACATTGCCCTTCAATCTAAAACACAGTAATGTTTGCACACTACTGCTTGGCGATTAAATAACAAAGTTATGGTACTCTCCTAGACGGACTTTGCAAAAAAAGCCATACTACCACAAAAACTTTGCTACTGCGACTTATTTTATCATCCCACAGATATAGTCATTGATCTATCCCATTGCTGGGTCACTGTAATCATTGATCAGTGTGTTTCGTGTTCCCACTGCTGGGACACAGTCCTTCTCTCCAAGAGAGAATGGGCCCTAATCCACCATGTTGGCCCAGTGCATGTTGGTTAATATCATATGTCTTTGAACTTTTGTAAGACATCACGGTTTCCTCACGATGTTTACCGCCATAGTTTTTGATCGACGGCATCGAAATTGCACATAATTTATTTATGTACTAAATAAGTCATTTTTGGTTAATAAATCAGGGCCGAGGATCGAACCGGGTGCCCTCAGAATGAAAGAACATGCTACCGCTCGGCCACCATCGCCTGTAGATGAACATTGGAACAATTAAAGTAGGTATATCAGGTTTATTACCCATTAAAGATGCTTGGGAATTCTTTGTGTTTTATACATTACAACACATCTCACTGAATCGAATATTTAATAATTAATTTCGGCACCGAAGGTCGACCGGGTTACGCATATAGACTACTAAGCCGAAAGGAGGTTATTATACTCATCATTATGAATAACTTTTACTATAGAACCAACCCTAAAAACCGCGAAAAAAAATCAGCTGTTCCATAGAAAACGGTTATTGACACTCGACAAATTGTATGGAACGGCTGATATTTTATTCGCGATTTTAGGGTTGGTCGCATAGTAAAAGTTGTTCATAATGATACAATGATGATAACAATGACGTCCTTTCGGCTTAGCACAGTCTATATGCATAACCCTGTATAGCAAAATATGATATCATATTCAACAACAGCCATTATTTAATATTGAATTGTACCTACAATAATTATTGTTATGAATTTAAAGAGTTATTTCTACATATTTTTTTACAGTTTATTATTTAATGGAACTTAAAAAACAGATTATTAAAGAAAACTTGAAATATTAACTAAAAACTAAAACATAAAATAACTAAATAAAAACTACAATTAAACTATAAGATGATTGCATAAAATATACAATGTACTATACAATGATATTCATTTATTCATTCTCATGTTCTGTCTGTTATATTGTTTGTATGAAAGACGCTTTGTAAACTGTTATAAATATTATATCCGCAATAAAGATTTTATCATTACTATATTATAATGAATCTGTCTGAATGCAAATCAGTTGTGGCAAATTATCATGTGTTATCCTATCGCTACACTGTCGATTTTCAGCGTCGCATAATCGTCGCTGCATAAAAGGGATGCAAAAAATTATTCTCTTTACGTTCACATGGTCAGACAAATTGAAAGTGTACCTACATAAACCTACTAACCTTACATAGATCAGTAGGCCTACCATAATACGGGCCAAGAAGCTCATCAGCAATGAATCCTTAGTTCGGGCTAAGCTTCTTAGTCTTGAGCATCGACGTAAAGTTGCTAGTCTATCGGTTTTTTATCGGAAACATTTCGGGAGTGTGTATCGGATCTGCACGATCTAATTCCTTCCTGCCCATTTTTCTATCGGACTGCCAGAGCGGGCACGAAAAATCGTCACCGCTTTATGGTTGATATTCCGAAAACCCGTACGAAGCGCTTTGATTCCACATTTATTATGCGAACTGCTAGTCTGTGGAATTCGCTGCCTGAATGGGTGTTCCCCGATGGTTACAATCTGGGTGTCTTCAAATCACGAGTGAATCGGTTCCTTCTAGGCAAGCGTGCTCCAACGAAGACCGCATCATCGCTTAACATCAGGCGTGATGGAGGTCAAACGCAAGCCTATTATTTATTTAAAAAAAAAAAACATATCAACAACAACGACAAAACTTATTTATTAAAAAAAAACATGGTTGGCTTGCCTTTTTTCACATCATGTCTGGTGTTAAGCAAAGATGCGGGCTAGGATGGAGCATGCTTTCCTATAAGGAACAATTTACCTTGGAACCGCTGAGCTTGCGCCGGGACGTTGGTTCGCTCAGCTTGTTCTACTATAATGGGGAATGCTCTGACGAACTCTTTGACGTCATCCCTCCATCGCGGTTTTACTATCGAACCGCGGCCGGTTCGATAGTAAAATCAATCATCGCCAAAAAAAACATCCTCATATTTTAGATGCGTGGAAGTCTCGCACTGTTCGATTTGATCGACTGTTTCAGCCACGCACGTATTACTATAAAAAAAAACACGATCCTGTCCACTAACACCGCCGTAAAGTAGCGAGTCTGACAATTTTCTACATGATTCATTTCGGAAAATGTGCATCAGAGCTACATGACCTTATCCTGCTATCACCTGGACAAGTAGGAAAACGGCCCACTACCACCAATACATTGTGGATTTTCCTTGGATACGTACCAAACGTTTCGATTCTACGTTTCTAATCCGTACGGCCAAGGATTGGAACAACCTGCCAGCTTCCTTGTTTCCTGATAGATATAACCTGGGCCTTTTCAAGGCCAGAGTGAATAGGTATCTTCTAGTCTGCGTGCTTCATCTTCGACCACATCATCGCTTACCAACAGGCGAGTTGGTGGTCAAAAGCGTACTTATCCGCGTTAAAAAAAACTCGATTTGAGGGCGGCCATATAGTAGATTAGGTACTTTTCGGGAAACAAAGAATACGGCAGAGTTCCAAACCTTCGTTGAGTACATTAACTTCGTCTCGCTCCCCTAACTATACAGAGTAGGTAGAAAGAGAAGTACTACATAGTAAGACTGAAATAAGAATACTATAGGTCCTATAGGAGATCTTAGTAGGCCTGACCTTGATCGTAAATTTTATAGATTTCGGTTTTAGCCGATCTTTTAGGCTTAAGAAAGAAGTTCTTACCATATTTGGGCGGTAAACTCTTATTGCTGCGACTCCTAGTGCCTTCTAAGAAGAACTCCACGGGAGCGCAGTGTCGCGCCACCACGGTCCTTACATACTGCTTCAGTGTCGCCGCGTATAAGGGCGCTCCGACTAGCGTACGACGCATGTAGAAGGCGCAAGTCTCGCGCATGCGACGTCCTATCACGGCCATTGAGTAGAAATCTGTAAAGGTAGTAAAGTAGATTTTTTTAATGATATTTTGTTTATAATTTTGAAGGGCTTTAAAACTATAAATACGACGAACCAAAAATGCAGTGCTAATATGGGAAGACGCCTTTCCACTCACGATCTCCAAATACTCAAGGTTATGAACTTGTGCAAGAACGAGAAGGGCCTTTTACTTTCCGAGGCTAAGGACATAATATATATTTTGGGCTGCTGTACCAAGTGGCTCCTTTTACTTTCAGAGGCTAAGCACATATTTTGGGTTGATGTAACAAGTGACTCATTATACTTTCAGAGGCTGAGGACATATTTTGGGCTGCTGTAACAAGTGGCTTCTTTTACTTTCAGAGGCTAAGGACATATTTTGGGCTGCTGTACCAAATGGCTCCTTTTGCTTTCAGAGGCTAAGGACATATTTTGGGCTGCTGTACGAAGTGGCTCCTTTTACTTTCATAGGCTGAGGACATATTTTGGGCTGCTGTAACAAGAGGGTCATTTTACTTTCAGAGGCTAAGGACATATTTTGGGCTGCTGTACAGTGCCTCCTTTAACTTTCAGAGGCTTAGGACACATTTTAGGCTGTTTTACCAAGTGGCTCCTTTTACTTTTAGATGCTAAGGACATATTTTGGGCTGCTGTAAAAAGTGACTCATTATACTTTCAGAGGCTATGGACATGTTTTGGGCTGCTGTAACAAGTG
This sequence comes from Agriopis marginaria, assembly GCA_932305915.1. Taxonomy (NCBI): domain Eukaryota; kingdom Metazoa; phylum Arthropoda; class Insecta; order Lepidoptera; family Geometridae; genus Agriopis; species Agriopis marginaria. Next base: position 9,586,081 of record OW029934.1, on the reverse strand, counting down.
GTTCCTTTTACTTTCTGAAGTTAAGGATACATTTTGGGCTGTTGTGCCAACCAATTTATCTATGTACTTGTAATTTATGTATTACTCAGCAGATCCGACACTATATTTAACTTCAAAAATATATGCATATTTTAATACAAGGATTAGCTCAATTGTCTGTATAGTTATTCGAAAATCTTCCATTGAAGACTATTAGCATAACAATGTTTATATTAACTACATACAATCGTCTATGCTATGGCATAGACTCTATGCAAACAATTTTCATAAATAAATATTAGCACAGAACCTTGCAAGAACAAGTTTCAATATGTTACGACATGTCATACTTACAGTCAATATTTGAGTGGTAACTTAACTTACAGCTGCCTTACGATTTTGCCAAAGTAGTACATCGAGGTTCGATCGCAATACAATTGATGAAAATATACTCATTCGGATGTCCACCTTATAGGCCTAAGAATAAAAAGAATATTCATATGGGCTAGAGCGGAAAAACATGATCGTGCCACGTTCGCGCCTTTTGTGAATATCCATCTTATTTTAAGGTTCATAGGGTGGATATTCGAGTAGTGGCATACTTCTTTAATTGCATTACAAATGAACCTGGCGGCTTACGAAATATGACGGTAGGTATTCCAGGCCCTGCGTGCGATACATTGACTAAGGATAGGTATAGACTCGCTCTTAAAATAATAATAATTACGAAAGTGAGATAACGTATAAGAGCAACTTCGTGAGAGTGAGCAGGACAAAGATTATATTTTTTTTCCTATACTGGCGTATAAGTTTTTGTTGTTTTATATCTGATCTGATCTGTGGCAGGCAAATAGGCAGTAATAAATAATCACTGAAATATGATTTTAAGTAATGGAATAGGTTGTGTAAACTGTATTTTACGATTTTATGATAGCCCGTTGGTCCAGTTGGTAGTGAACCTGCCTTCTGAGCTTGGGGGCGTGGGTTCGATTCCCACCTAGGACAAACATTTGTGTGATGAACATTTGTGTTTGTTCTATATCTGGGTGTTAATATCTATTTAAGTATGTATTTAAACCTATATATGTATGTATATCAGTCTCTGGCAGCCATATCACAAGCTTTGCTTAGTTTGGGGTCAGATGACCGTGTGTGCAAAAATGTCCCGAATATTTATTTATTTATTTATTATATTTATTTTAATTTTATTTATATGACACGGGAATTATTCACGTATTATTAAGCCGGTTACTCCGACTATAGCTAGATTAGATGTTTTTTTTTTTATATAAAATATAAATACAGCGTTATAAGGAAAGGGTTTAGCCGTGGTATCCCATTTGGGAGAACGCTGGACTCGAAAGCGTGAGGTCGCGGGTTCAAACCCCGGGCCCGTACCAATGAGCTCTTTGGAGCTTATGTACGGATTTTCATACCACTGGCTTTTCGGTGAAGGAAAACATCGTGAGGAAACCTGCATACGTAAGGAGAAGAAATTCGATGACGTATGTGAATCCATCAATCCGCACTGGGCCAGCGTGGTGGATATGGCCCAATCACCCTTTCGGGGGTAGGCTTAAAGTCCAGCAGTGGACTGTTAAAAAGGCTGACTATGATGAAGGAAAGGGTTGGTATGCTAAGCCAGAAGGAGGTCACTAATTTAGACGACACAATATCAGTAGGACTGAACTTTCAACAAAACAGTGTTTGTTTTCATAATCGTGACATCATTCGATCTGATTGGCGTTTCACTTATTATGGCGGATTGCTGTAGCTTATAATACTCATCATCATGAACAACTTTTACGATGGGACCAACCCTGAAATTGCTGTTCCATAGAAAACGGTCATTCACACTCCGGAAATGTATGGAATGGCTGATTTTTTGTTCTATCGATCGGCCAATCAAGAAAGCGATTAAAAATTTACCACACATACTGAATTTGTGAATAAAGCGCCCCCTGCTTGTTAGTCGCAATCATGCCTTAGTTCACGTGTTGTGCGAGCGAGATGGCAGGATTGCCAGTTGCTAGCCTATGGAAACCAGAGCCAAAGAGCCGAGATGTGGAAAATGCTTACCCATTCCAGCAGCAACAGTAGGGAAGTCAATGTCATAGTGGTAGCACAGATACGTCATCAGACAGAAATCTGCATAACTTCGATGTGTGGGCAGAAACAACACCGGATTGCTGCCCATTGTAGCTTTTAACTGCAAAGATAAATATAGATCACTTCATACCCACTAGAGACCAGGGCCACAAACAAGCCAACACACAAACACAGACAATTAAAACTTATGAACTCAGATTTTCGACCAAAATAAAATGAATGGACGGGCCCAGAAGAAGCGCATTTTTGAAGACACTCAAAATGAGCGCCGGCTCTCACTTCGTTTCAGTCGGCCTCTAGCCGTAGGAAGTGCAACACGCGACTATTGTTACCATGATAACGAAACATCTGACAAAATTATGCTTTCGTGTGCTGTCCCGAAGTGTAAATACACAACAAAAAACCGCTATCTATTCTTTGTAACAAATTTACTGTACATGTTTATAATTAGGTGTTGAAGTATAAATATGTCCAACGTTTTGCCTCGTTTTTACTGAGCAAGCGCAATGGTCATGGCCCGTCCATTCATTTTATTTTGGTCGAAGACTCAGAGCAGATATTCAAATACATTCTAAAAATCTGCCTGGCCTGATCTGTTTTTTTCCTCCGAAATATAAGGGCTTCAAAGGTAGGCAACGCACCGCCAATACTCGGTCGGGGTATATAGGTAGTGGTTGGCGGCAGTGACTATCAGATGGCCCGTCGCTTGTTTGTCTAATTCATACAAAAATAATCCTGAAAGGTATCAAAAAAATCCTGTCCATCGATAAATTAATCCATTTTAACCCCCGACGCAAAATGAGGGGTATTATAAGTTTAACGTGTGTATCTGTCTGTGGCATCGTAGCTCCTAAACGGCTGAACCGATTTTGATTTAGTTTTTTTATTGTTTGAAAGGTGACTTGATTGAGAGTGTTCTATAATAATAATTCGTTTATTTTAGGTACTTACGACTGTGGTTTTGTGCTATGATAGGCTGTGATTCACGAAAATTTATTTAGCTGTTTGAAGATTATCGAGAGTTAAAAAAATAAAACAATTTATACTAGTAGGTATATCATTATTATTAGAGTTCTGTAAAATTTTTTTTTTTAAAAGGAGTTTGGCAACTTGAAAATATACTTTTTTGATCGAAGATGGAGGTACATAAATATCCTTATTGTACTTGACGCAAAATTACACTTACGAGATTTGTCAGAAAAACTGTTTTGAAGATGGAGTTCCACAAAGTAACGTCTGATTCAATCAACTATGTAGATAAATATAAATTTCTATCATCATCATCATCATCAGCCAGAAGACGTCCACTGCTGAACATAGGGCTCCCCCTTTAACCTCCACACTGAACGACAGCCTGCCTTTTGCATCCACTGGATGCCCGCGACTCTCACTATGTCGTCGGTCCATCTAGTGGGAGGCCTACCTACGTGGCTTACCTGCGTCTTCCGGTTCGTAGTCTCCACTCAAGAACCTTTCTTCCCCATCGGTTATCGGTTCTTCGAGCGATGTGGCCTGCCCATTGCCACTTCAACTTGCAAATTTTAACAGCTATGTCGGTGACTCTGGTTCTTTGGCGAATATCCACGTTTTGGATTTTATCGCGCAAAGAAACTCCGAGCATAGATAGGTAATTGTATCTCGATGATAGAAATTTCTCAGAGTCACTCAGCGGGCAATGGCTCTCCATTTTACCTATGCCAACGCGTACAATGCGTAACGTGCGCAGTGTTTTGGTTCGGTAATTTTTTTACACGTTTGTGACTGTAGACTAATAGAGGTATTGTATTGCTACATGCGTCGATACGTTAGCCCCTTCTCACCTCAGGGGGCTGGAGCCGCGGCGGAGACAGCCGAAGACGCCAAGCGGCGCAAGTATGCATCACTTTCAAGTGATGCATACTTGCGTCCATGGGGTCCATGTACCAAAAAGTTTTTAAATAAAATTTCGCCACAATTATTCGACGCCGCTGGTGACAAGAGAGCTGGCTCATTCCTCGCGCAGAGAATTTCTTTAGCAATGCAACGCGCGAATGCAGCCAGCGTTCTTGGCACTTTACCACTCGGGCAACATCTTGTTTTTGATTTTTTATTATATTAGTGATAATTAGCAATAATTAAGGCTTTTTTATTTTCTTTGTTTGATATACCTACCTATGTACTTAAATAAATAAAAAATATCTCAAAAACACATTGTATCTTGATGATATCTATGCTCTTATTTCCCTGTGTATAATCTTTATACATTCTTTTACTTGAATAATCAACAAACAATAGTCACATTATTCTTTAGTGATTATTGTCTTCTCACTGTTATTTGTAAACATCTGAAAACAATAGCTTAGCGCTTTGTTCTGTTTAATGCCATTACTGATTTGTTAGAAATAACAAGTATAAAAAGTTTTTTTTTTAAATCTTCCTGTAAAAGAGCTGATAATCTTAAACAGCTGAAAAGATTTCATAGCTATAAAAACATACTAGATCAGGTCACATTTCAAACAAAATAAAATAAAATCGGTTAAGCCGTTTAAAAGCTACGATGCTAAAGACAGACACAGATACATTTGTTAAGCTTATTACACTCCTCTTTTTGCGTCGGGGGTCAAAATACACTTCCCAGTCAAAGCAAACCACTAGGATTCTGTATGGGGTATGCTATGGAGCACTTACAAAGACCAAACAACTATACCCCGAGCAGATACTTCGAGTCATCATTCAAACACTGCCTGGCTGGGAATCGACCCAGGGATCTACAGCTCATAGAAAGAAAGAAAAATATTTAATTATGACAGAAATAAAAGATACATAGACATTAGCATATATTATATTCAAGTATGTATTTAAAAATATATATAATTAAGTATGTATGTATCAGGAATGAGGAGATCCGTAGACATATGAAAGTAATCATCGGATAGCCCATCGGATTAGCAAGTTGAAGAGGCAGTGGGCAGGGCACATATCACGTAGAACAGATGGCCTATGGGGCCGAAAGGTTCTGAAATGGAGACCACGGACCGGTAAGTGCAGCATAGGACGTCCACCCACAAGATGGATGGACGATTTAAGAGACCGCAGGGAAACGCTGGATGCAGGCCGCTTCTAACCGGCCCTTATGGAAATAGATGGGGGAGGCCTATGTCCAGCAGTGGACGTCCTATGGCTGAAATATGATGATATGTGTGTGCGTCGGTCTCTGGCAGCCATATTACAAGGATTGTTAAGTTTGGGGTCAGATGACTGGGTGTGCAAAAATGACCCTTTTTTATTATTATTACGAGTAAAAAAACACCAAAACGGACAAAACGAACAGAAATAAAATAGAGGGGGGAAGGCAGTCGTGCTACCACTGACCCATACCAGTCATCAAAATGTTTTTATATTCGGAACATTATATCTATATAGATCTTAAATTTTGTGTCCCACTGCTGGTAAATGTCTTTCTGACTGCTTTCTTATTTCCATCCTAAACCAATTCCTTACAATATTTATTGAAATCAAATCATTTATTTGGCAAAAAAATACCCAAGAATATAATCTTTACTAAACTAAACTCGGCCCAAGCATTTATTTGCTCTGACTGCTGGAATAATGTTGTTAAGCTGAATAAAAATGTTTTCTTTTAATATTTCACTGACGTCGGGTATGTGCTACAGTCTTACGTTCAAAAACCTAGGGAAAGTGATAAAAATTCTTGATTTTCATTATTTTTACAATGTCATTACAGCTGTCAGAGCAAAAAAAGTTAGGGCCTAATTTAAATTACCAGCTTTACTTAACTAATTTACCTTCAGAACTGCAGGTTCGTTGACATAGAGTTTAATCTTCATCATAAAGCTGATCTTCAAAAAGAATACTCCCATCCAGCGAATGATATGTATCTTTTTTTCAAATCCCATTTCATCCAAGTAGCTAACAACTTCCTTTCGTAACTTCTCGTTCTTAACACCAGTTCTTGTACTTTCCTGTGGGAAAACTGATTTTTAAGTTATTGTAGGTTACCAGACATAATTAGGAGTCTCATTGAAACCAGGTATGGTGCCAAAATCTAACATGTTTAGCTATCATCAGGATCGGATTAGGGTTCTTAAAAAGGCGAGTTATGAGTCTTAAAGGGTTGGTAACTTATATTGATGTATATGGTGTTACGAGCATCCATAGGCAATGGTGACTGCTTCTTTGCCATTTAACTTTTTTCCATAGGACTTGTGGTTTTTAATGTAATAATATGATTTTGCTCCCTTATGTCACAATCTACTATTTTCTATAATTTTTGTTATATTCTCTACCTTTTCCAATGAGTTTTATCCTACAATTACTTATTTTGTTTTCAAATATTATCGAACCTGGGGCCTTACGGACAACTGCTAATTTTCAGTTGGAAAATCACGCGAACGTGAACCTTATCGCGCCCAGATACGGTTTGCAGTCGCATGATTTTCCAACTGAGCAGATTAGGTATTAGCTGTTGTCCGTAAGGCCCCTAGTCTATAATTTGAATTAGTAGGTAGAAGTATTGCAGCTTTAGACAAGGATTTAAAGTATGCTACATACAGAGCTAGGCTTTTAAATAAAAAGAGCATAACTTATTTATTTAGGAAAAGCAAGCAGCATAAAACTGATATAAGTAGTTTAACTATAAGTATGCAGTGTTAAAATTATTTATAATGAGGATTGAGGCCACTGAAAGAATTCATCAGACAGTAAAGTTGCCATACCATTGTAAAATGCGAACAAAAACAGTAAATTCTAATCACATTTACTAGCTAGAACGTAAGTTTGTAGCTGGTAGCCAATATCCTACAGTAAAATATTGTAATACTAGCGACCCGCCCGCCCGCTTCGCACGGGTGTAATTTACGTGCGAAGCCGGGGCGGGTCGCTAGTTATATATATAAACCTTCCTTGAAAATGTATATAACTGATGGTGAAAACCGCATCAAAATCCGTTGCGTGGTTTAGGAGTAGTTAGCGGCCATACAGACATACAGACAGACAGACAGACAGACGCGGAAAGCGACTTCAATTTATACTATGTAGAAAAGAGATTATAAATGTTTTAATTCAGTTTTTTTGTGTTATTGCAGCTACATTATAATTAGTCAGACGCATTTTCTCAGCACCCGGACTTTAACTTACAGATTCGATAACAGCTTCCAAGTAGACGGAGTTCGCCACCATATCCTTCAGTTCTTGAGGAGAAAGATACTTGTCGAGGATAAGGGTAGTCTGCGGCTTCCAGCTTCTTGTCATGAAGCTGAATATCCCCGACTCCGTGTGCCGCGGCACCATAATATCCACGAACCCCACGTTTGCACTCATGATTTAGAAGTTTACAAATCCAAGTCAGCACCGAAATATTATTATTTTAGAACGGAGGAGAAAAAATTAAATAATTAAATTAGAAATGTTATTTTCAAAGTTATTTATTTTCAATACACTGTAATAAACAGATGGTTAAAAAGTTAATATTTTCTATAGATATTATAGTTATTTAAATGACTTCACAGTTTCACTCTTTTTCCTAAAATAAAACAGTAAATAGAACAAAATTAATATAATCACACGACCGCCGCTCACGCCTCCGCGTTCAACTCACTTTTTTTTGAAAAAAATTTCATGACCGTTGATTCAATGTCCTTTAGTCGTAATAACTTAAGTTATGATGCTGCCAGATGTATAACACTCAAAATGGCCAGATTCGATGCCAAGAAACTCTAGGGCCAACGACGCGTCTACACAAACATGTGTTAATGTAACAGCACGCAATTTGTACAATACAATAAAAATAAAATATTAAACAGTTTTTGTCCTTGTAGCTAGGCCGGGTAATTATTTTAAATAACACAGTGCGCAAATTGTTGACTGTTTTTTACATTATACATAAATATAATGTACGATAGAGTCTGGCTAGTGAAAGTTGAGTGAAAACACCCGCCAAATTTTAAAAAATCCGCATTGCAAGCCCGAATTTAATATGAAATGCAAACATTACTGTATTCTGACTATGTTACAATAAAAATTAATAACTTACAAGTATCAAGTGAGATGATTCCAGGCATTTCATAAGTATTTTTGGGGTTTTTATGCTGATATTTTAAAATTTGGCGGGAATTTTCAGTCTCAACTTTCATTAGCCAGACTAGTAACTATCTAACAAAAACGCATCATATTACTCACATTTATTTTGTCTATAACCGTTTGAAACAGCAAAAATTTGTTTATATACAAATTTTAATTTAAGCAATAATGTGCAATAGAAATATATTGCTGGACATGATTTTGTAAAGAAAAATAATAAATTTGTGCAAAAAAGATTAGTTATCAGTTAAATTAATTAGTTTTAGTTATAAATTTAGAGTTATGATAGTTTTTATTTCACTTGTTATTTTTACTGAATAAACTCTTCTTATTAATGTCATCAGAATTTGTGCAAACATCATGATCGTTTACAATAATTACCCGGCCTAGCTACACTGACAGGAAAACTGTTTGAAATTTTAATTTCCCGCCATTTGTGATACGTACCACTTTAATGTGTTTTTAATGGAGTGGTGGAAAAGATACTGAGACTTCTTTATCGATTGATTACGTAAGTCGTTTCATAAACAAAACACACCCGATTAGTTTGTATATTACCCCCTGGCAGAAGTTTATTTTCAGTATAAAAAAAACTACTCATTGAAGTTTATTCTCCTACAAGGATCATAGCAAGATGTCTAATGTCTAAGGCCGACGCACTTGGATACTCTCCAGTTTGAAACTGTAATTATTTGCAATAAATTTAGCTTAAGTTGAGATTATCCTGTTTTGTGTACCTTCTAAACATAAAAAAAAACCTCCTTTGACAATATTATCCAAAATAGATCGGCCAAAGTGGCTTTTTAATCGCATAATGGATGTCGATTGGGATTTGTAGCTGTCATAGCGTAGATTAAGATGATTTAAACTAATCGGCGCAAAATTGTTGTAACTGGCAGCATTGGTACCAGAATTCCCGTGAATTTGACATTGACAGCACGGTCAAAATTGATGTTTTTGACATCGATTTTGACATTGAGAGTATTTGTTTTTTTTGTTAATATTTTCATGACTGTGGAATCAATGTCCTTTAGTCGTAATATTATTCATGTTTACTTGGTATTAAGAGCGTCAAACAAGTCATAGTCACAGTCAAAGTCAAGCAAAGTAAGTCGAGGTCAAGTCAAACTCATGCCCCTGTAAAGTGGTGGAGATTTTCATGAGGCTTCTATGGAGTTTTAGAAACAACACGAAAAGACATGTGTACGAGCATTTAATAAATAATAATTCACCATTTACTACACACTTACACATTAACACTCGAAAATACACAAGTTTCGGAAAATAAATCAACGAGCCGACATGTTTTTTTCCACGTTGGCGCCAAAACTCTTGCTTTTTGGTCACTGGGCAGAGTTGCCAGGCTAAAGTCATTTAGGCCATAACGTGCTGTCTAACGTATTTTACAGACATTTATACTAATACGAAGCTTCTTTGAAGTTTTGGAAATCGGAAACAACATGAAAATACGAATAAACGAATATCATCTTATTTCATCGTTTTCCCACACTTGATTCACGTACACATAATAAATAATATTCTTCCATTATTGTACATGAACACTGTAAAATCGATTTCAAGGAAATAATTTAAGGCGACATTCGGCTACATCGATCTATAATTATTATTTGTTCGGCGACATGTTCTTTGCACATTGTGAAGCCAAAACATTCCATTGAGAATATTAGTTGATTTGCAAAAAGAGAAATTATTATCGTCGTAAAATTGAGTTCGTGCGGACTCGTGCCTATTTACTGGATAAAACACCCTTGTTTTTGTGTTAATGGATTTTATATTTAAATTATCAATAGGTAGAGTCTGTGCAAAGCAAAATGACAACCGTCATGGATTGTTTTTTTTTGAGATCGCGCTTTTTAGTTTACCGTTATGCCACGTCGCTTATCTTTTTGCACATGGTTGAACGGAGCAGTGTGAGAACCGCCTAAAATCCCAGATAATGATACGAAAAGAAAAAAATATATATTAATATTTGTCATTTATAGTCTATGGTATGAGTCTCTCTGTGGGGATTTCCGGTAAATGTCGGTCACTCGTTGCTTAGAAATCCTCTGTGTTGCCGCTGTAGTCATGTTTGCTTAATATTAAGCTATTTAGATATACAAAGATGATATATTAATATGATATAATAACTCATCTCAACAATTTATTTTATTATGGTTTTATTTAAAACCAGGTCTTCGACTATATAATATTTTTTCTGAACTGTACTTAGAACTGGTATTCCAAGATTTACTGTAGGTACTCTAAGTAGGTACTAGGTAGATAATAGTCTAGTACTGAAAAAAATATACAAATAAATGAAGGAAGTGTTGGTGAATTCAATATTTAATTTTATAGATTGAAAGATCCCTACATGTCATGTTTAGTTAAAAATTACGTAAATAAAATTGAGATATAAATTTTGCACATACATTTTTATTAAAATAAAAATAAATAAAAATAAAATTATTGTCCTTGCAAAAAGTCCATGTTTTACCATCTTTTGTACAATGATTTTACGATGATTTTTAGGGTTCCGTACCTCAAAAGGAAAAAACGGAACCCTTCTAAGGATCACTTTGTTGTCCGTCTGCACGTCTGTCAAGACCGTTTTTCTCAGGAACGAGTAAAGGTATCAAGTTGAATATATCAAATACTCGAAGCTACAGTTTCTTTCAGCTGTGAAAAAAACAAGTTTGGAAGTCAACGCGATCAAAAGATAATATGACCGTTTATGTCGCATATATTGCGATTTCACAAGGGAATCAAAACCTATAGGGTACATCCCGTTTACCTAGAATCATGAAATTTGGTAAGGGTTGGGCAGTATTTGAATTACTTGTAATTAAAATACGTAATTGAAATACAAATACGTATTTGTATTTCAATTACTTCCTCAAAATGTAATTTGTAATTCGTATTTCAAATACCTGACGCCGAGGTATTTTGTAATTAGTATTTCAAATAGTTGAGGCTTAAAAATACATTTTAACACTCAAATACATTAACCTTCATTTAGCGATCGTGAGTGTGAGTGCGAGGCGAGAGTGTAAAGTTTGTCTGGGAGTCGTCTTTAAAAATCTAGTGTTCTTGAAAAGAAACTCTGGTTTTACAATACAATACAATACAATATTTCTTTATTACACACCGAAAATACAAATACAAAAAAAACGAAAAAAAAAAATATGTTTTACTGATTAATTAATCTTGTTTTCATCTACTTTTTAGCCCGTGCTGGTCTAAATTACTTATTTTGTGTTTTGTAATATGTATTTCGTATTTCAATGAAAAAATAGTTAAAATACTGTATTTTATATTTTAAATACCTTACTTAAAGATATTTTGTATTTAGTATTTTAACTACTTGCGATACAGTATTTTTTTATTTGTATTTCAATTAAAGCAAAGCTCGTATTATGCCCAGCCCTGGTTACACCACACATAAAGGAAAAATTTGAAAATTGTTAGTTTGAAATAAATATGTTTTGCAGTTACAAACTTACATTTTGCAGTTGGTATGTATTGTGCGCTACAAAGTAAAGTTTGTCTTTTAATATTTCATTTTTTTTTGTTTGTACTCGCACTCTGTGGCTTCCGTCCATCGGAATCCTCGGAGCGCGAGTCCTACTCATACTTGTCCGGTTTTTATTTAATCTGATTCTGATGTGGTATTACATCTCAGCTAACCCAACCGTACCTACGCGCTCACTACATCATGATTCCATAGTATCGACATTAGTTGCGGATGGCATCAGAGAGTAATGAAATTTTAACATATCTTCAAAAATTTACCCCGTCACATCACAAATATGAGACGACGCATCGCATCGCATTGGGTAATTTATCAATCAATAACTGGCAGCACAAAAAAAAAACAACAGTTGAACGTTGTGAACCTCTTTGACTTGAACAGTCAAACCCTTGAGTAATAGTGTTCCGTGGTCAAACCATATAAAAGTTTCTCGTTGGTCAAACCAAACCTCTTCTCTGAGTCAGGACTAGAGAGTAGTATATTCCTTGGCATATTGCTTTCTTTCTTGTTTCTTTGTATTTGCTTGGGTACTTTCTTTGTCTTTGTTTTATAATTGTTTTTTTTTCTTCAATTGAGTGCCCTAATTATTGTTATATTTAATAATATATAAATACCATGGTGTTTTAACATTTGTGTGTATGAAAGTGAATTGTTTTGTAACGTGCTAGACCTATAAGTTGCATCTCAGCAGAAGCGGCAAGAATTTCTATATAACGGAGAGCGCAAACAACGTAAGTTCTGTCAGTCTGTCACCGGTACCTTCATAACTTGGTAATTTGAAGTTGCTCAATTTTCTCATGTTGGATTTGTTTCTTCATCATCATCATCATCAGCCAGAAGACGTCCACTGCTGAACATAGGCCTCCCCCTTTAACCTCCACACTGAACGACAGCCTGCCTTTTGCATCCACTGGATGCCCGCGACTCTCACAATGTCGTCGGTCCATTTAGTGGGAGGCCTACCTACGCTGCATCTTCCGGTTCGTGGTCTCCACTCAAGAACCTTTCTTCCCCATTGGTTATCGGTTCTTCGAGCGATGTGGCCTGCCCATTGCCACTTCAACTTGCAAATTTTAACAGCTATGTCGGTGACTCTAGTTCTTTGGCGAATATCCACGTTTCGGATTTTATCGCGCAAAGTAACTCCGAGCATAGCTCTTTCCATTGCCCGCTGAGTGACTCTGAGTAGGTTTCAGTAGGTTAGGACAGCCCAACTTTTATGAGTCACTACCAGTTGCCATATATCTAACCCCTACAACATACCCTGGATATCTTAGCGACAGGGTAAAAGTAGCAAGAACATGCACTGGGCTAGTATTGTGGTCAGTCAAAGATAATAATTATAACCAGTAGAGGTAGTTATATTATCATCATTTACTAGTCCTGACCTCGCTCTCTGAGAGAAGGCCTGTGTCCTAGCAGTGGGAATATGATAGGCTGGTGATGATGATGATGATAAGAGGTGTTTGAAAATTTAGATATATGGCAACTGGTAGTGACTCATAAAAGTTGGGCTGTCCTAACCTACTGAAACCTACTCAGAGTCACACAGCAGGCAATGGAGAGAGCTATGCTCGGAGTTTCTTTGCTCGATAGAATCCGAAACGAGGACATTCGCCAAACCAGAGTCACCGACATAGCTGTTAAAATATGCAAGTTGAAGTGGCAATGGGCAGGCCACATCGCTCGAAGAACCGATAACCAATGGGGAAGAAAGGTTCTTGAGTGGAGACCACAAACCGGAAGATGCAGCGTAGGTAGGCCTCCCACTAGATGGACCGACGATATAGTGAGAGTCGCTGGCATCCAGTGGATGTAAAAGGCAGGCTGCCGTTCAGTGTGGAGGTTAAAGGGGGAGGCCTATGTTCAGCAGAGGACGTCTTCTGGCTGATGATGAACCTACTGAAAAACATTATACAGAATTACTAAGTATTAATAAAACAATGCAGCTTACAAGACAATTTTTTTTAGTAACAATGTCATTTTTACCTACAATAAATGGAGGTTCGGGGTGGGTTAGGCTGTGTGTATGTTTGCAAACGGATAAGAATGAAGAAGATAATCTTAACATATAAATACAACATTTTAACATATGATATAGACACATCAGCCTGGCTGCTTGCCTAACATTGTTTTTTTGTTACAGAAAATGTTTTGTAAAGTGTGTGGTGCAGTGGAAGGTGAAGAAAATGGTCCCATTCATGACAACTCACCCCGGCACAAATGCAATGCCAAACTATTAGAATACAAAGAAAATAAGTAAGTATAAAATAACAATTATCGCTAAATTAAAATATATTATATTAAACTAAACTAATCTAATAAACTGCTGCCCGTTGGCATTGTTCCCAAATTATCAAATACAATTATCTGTAATTTGCTTTCTATGTTTTTGTTTGCTTCACAGTTGTGGTTTTAGCCACATAGAGATTACCTTAAGATCATTTAAAGTGGGGTGATAAGTTTAACGTGTATATCTGTGTGTCTGTCTATGGCATCGTAGCTCCCAAACAGCTGAACTGATTTTGTTTTGGTTTTCTTTTGTTTGAAAGGTGACTTCAAGCTATGATTCAAGAAAATCTGTTTATCCGTTTGAAGATTATCAACAGTGCCGGCCCTAGCCATTGATCAGGGTAGATCGAGATTGTCTTTCGGCGCGTTTCATTTCTGAAAACATGAGGAATCGATTCTGGGATAAAAAATATTACATATGCTAATCCGGCAGGCCTAGCATGGGCTGTGGATAAATTGTCTTTCCACCGTTTTCCACCAGGGCCGGCGCTGATTATCAGACCTTTTATCGGGAAGTTTTAAAAATGTTCAATTCTTCTTCTTTCAAGTCGATGTTTCATGAATTATTATATTGTTTTCAAATTAAGTTTTTAGACCTAAATTTTCCACCCCAATGGCACTCTCCGTGGCTTCATTCAATTCAATGTTTAATTTATACTTCTGTGTAAAACATAGTGATCTCGGTGGTAGTACTATTGTCATACAAAACTTTTTTTTTAGGCGCAAATGGAGCGGAAATCGTGATGGGATCATCATTAAAAACTACGCTGAAATTCTTGGCAGCAATGGCAAATTGACAGAAGGTGCAGAAATTACTAATGACTACAAAATCAGAGTAAACGTAAGCATACCTTTTATATTTGTTTTCATGCAAGTAGTAGTTTTACCTAGTCTGTGTTTTCACACAATGTAGGTACCTACCTAATGCTACAGCAATATAGCTATGCTTTTAAGGATGCGTTTCCGTATCATACCTAGTATATTTCAGGTTTCGGGGTTATTTTATAGTAGGTAAATGAATGCAGCGACAGGCAACAGAAGCATTTATGGACGAACATTAATCGTAGACTTGCATCGCCTCCAACGCTTGTAAAATACACTCATATAGATTTCCTTTTGAAGAAGCCCACGTTGTAGCTTTTCAGAAACACCGCGGAAAATAGTTCATTCCACATTTTGCAGGTGTGAGGCAAGAAAGATCGTGTGAATCGCACAGTGTGCGCTTTCCACTGATCTATGATAATATGTGGATGAGCTTTCAGTGCTAGTGCTAGTGCGATTATAAAAACCGCGACGCCTGCATCAGGTCGAACAGTTCTTTAGAACACTCCCTGTTGTAAATGCGATAAAAGATACAGAGGGGCCCAAGGTCTCTACGCATGTTGAGCGGCTCTAGGTGAACACCTAGAGCCGCTCAACAGAGCGGTGAGCTTGGGATCGTCGAGAATTCTTACAGCTCTACGCAACACTGCATCAAGAGGCTCAAGTTGATACTTGGGTGCTCCGTTCCAAAGATGGGAAGCAAAAGCAATACTCCATGTGAGATTGGACTTTAAGTCTTTTGACTTAAGCTTTGTAATGTTGTTCATTATGAATGAGCATTCATATAATTTAATAGGTATTAATTCATTCCATAGTTAACAAAGACCGTTTTATAACAGGCAACTGTTAAAAAAATGGCCTTATCTAATTACGATAATATTAGGTATGTACTCATTAATAGTAAATTTAATCGTTTTTTAATAATAGTAATGTATAGGGCCTAATGATGTTGATTTTGTTGTACCCATCGTTATCTAAACTTATCTCAATTTATTAGGATTAAAAGTATTTGTCTTTCTCATTTTAGTTCATTAGACAAGTGATATGTTTAGTTATAATCAGTCAAATTAGTCAAGACATTAATTATAAACGATTTATGTTAAAAACGACTTACATAAACTTACAGTGCCAGTTTTGAGCCATTCGTTTTTTAACCCTTTTAATTGTTATCTTCACCTTGTATCTAACAAAAGTTTGGCCGCTGGCAGAAAGTCTGACAGCTGCGTAGCATTGTAAAAAACCCGAATGAAAACATTTTCTTTCAATATTAGGTATACTGTAATACAGGGCTACGCATATAACTGTACTAAGCCGAAAGTAGGTCATTGTACTCATATTTTTTTACTATGGGACAAACCCTGAAATCGCGAAAAAATATCAGCTGTTCTATACATTTTGTCGAGTGACCCTTTTTAGGGTTTGGAAAAACTGATTTTATTTCGCGATATCAGGGTTGGTCCTATAGTAAAAGTTATTCATGATGATGAGTACAATAACCTCCTTTCGGCTTAGTACAGTCTACATGCGTAAATCGGTATAGGCAAATATTTCTAATAGTACTAACAGATGTGTGGATTAAGCTGACGGACCGCCGTCGATCAACGGGAGGGAAAGAGATTATTTTTATTATAAAAACTGACGTGGTTTTCACACATTTTATTTATATTTAGATTTATATTTACAAGGGAATTACTCACGTATGACCAAAAAAAACCTTGAAAAAGACCGCCTAATGCGGTTGAAACTATAGTCGGAGTGATCGGCTTAATCTTACGTAATTCCCGTGTAATATAAATAAAATGAGATTATTTTAGCTTTTAAGCTGAAGACGTCGTAAAAAGGATGAAGGAACTTTAGGAGGTGGTGTACATCAGTAACCGCGTGGTGGCCGAGACTAGGTTGGCGGAACCCAGGCTGACCGAGGATGAGGTGGACTGACGACATCAAACATATTGTCGGGAACGAGTGAATGCGAATAGCGAGAGACCGGGGAGAGTGGCATAAACAAAGGGATGCCTATACCCAGCAGTGGGTCACTCAGGGCTGATGATGATGATGAGATTATTTTTCTTTCTCGCCCGTTGGTTGGACGGCGGTCTGTCAGCCGTCTCGTCTATTAGCTTCTTTAGAGACCGCTAAAATCATCGTTAGGTATAGGCTACATGACTCATGCCAGTTATAACACCACAATAGTCATTGCCACGCTGGTTATCAAAATATTATCCTTACTAAAATATATTTAAACTACATACATACATATATACCTGATATGGATATCGGGTCAGAGCTCAAGCATATCCGAACCAAAATTAGACTAATAACTGTAGTAACTATTTAGAAACCTGTGCATTTAGACTACAATAGGCTATTAGACTGTAATTTTATCTATTAAAAAGCTTTTATTTTAATGATGCTCTTAATTTTCTAACCGACTTCAAAAAAGGAGGGTGTTCTCAATTTGAATGTATTTTTTTTTGTTACCTCAGAACTCTGTAATTGTTAAACCGATTTGGAAAACCAATCTGAAAGTATCCTTTCAAATAAAAAAATAATTTACCAAATCGTTTTCTGAAGATCTGAAGAAACAAACATTTAAATAAAAAATTGAGAACCTGAAGTCTTCAGAAGTCTGGTTAAAATTCAGTCTGGTAGCCCATTGTTGCAACCTAAATTAGAATATTGTAAAAAGGACGCCCGCTAAACGGTGCGGACGCCCTTAGACTTTTTACGTGTATTTTGTACTAGAGCTAACAGTGTGTTTTGAATCTATTTGTTTACAGGTGAAACCAAATCAAGAGGTCAAATTCATATTCGATATACGCAATGACATGAAGAAAGAGGATATTCAGATTGTGGGCATTCAATTGGGCCACCCGCAACCTGAGTTCATTATGAGCAAGCACCCATACATATTTGGTGAAAAGATGCACAACTTGCAAAAGAGTAAGTTAAAAACCAGCCATGTGTGAGACGGGCTCGCGCGCCGAAGTTTCCATAGCACCACAAAATACAAAAAGTAGTGAAAAAAGTCAACATCACGCCCAGGCGGTCACCCATCCAAGTACCGGGCACGCCCGACGTTGCTTAACTTGGTGGTGAACAGAAATTTGTCATCGACTCGCACTTCATCATAATCAGCCTTTTAACAGTCCACTGCTGGACTTTTAGCCTACCCCCGAAAGGGTGATTGGGTCATATCCACCTCGCTGGCCCAGTGCGGGTTGGTGGATTCACATACGCCATTGAATTTCTTCTCCGTACCTATGCAGGTTTCCTCGCAATGGTTTCTTTCACCGAAAAGCCAGTAGTATGAAAATCCGTACATAAACTCCAAACAGCTCATTGATACGGGCCCGAGGTTTGAAACCGCGACCTACGCGACTCGCACTTGTCCATTATTTATTAGTAGTTGTTTTACTTTAGAGTGTGTGCTATAATCATGCCAAATTTGACGATTGTACGTATTGTCGTTTTTACATTAGAGCCAATACAAATCGTTTGGCAAAAACGTTTGTTGTAGGGGCTACTAATTGCATAATTTTTAAGTTAATCCGCCGTAACATCACATATTCTGTAAAAATTTCATCATCGCTTTACATTAGGCGAGGTGGCGGACAAACGCAAGCCTATTATTAATTTAGTTTAATTTTTAATTTAGCTCTATAGCTGATATAACGTTGTATAATCCTAAAAAAAAAACCTTTTGATGTTTCACTACTATATGGTTACCATCTAAAATTTTACATTCTAAAACCAAGCAAATGTTATCAGAGGAACAACATGATAACTAAACAGTAACCTTTAACTGAAAACACCGCTTGATTTTTTTAGAGTCTTCAGTCAAAGAAGATATATCAGTGAGGTTCCGCCCGGCCGACATAGGACAACACGAAATGCCAATCATGTTCACATTTTATAAACCGAAAATTAAAAAAAACCTTATAATTATCAGAGAAATGGTGAGTTTTATTCATATCTTAATCTATTTTAGATAGCCCGTTGGTCCAGTTGGTAGTGAACCTGCCTTCTGCGCTTGGGGGCGTTGGTTCAATTCCCGCCTAGGACAAACATTGATGGGATGAACATTTGTGTTTGTTCTATATCTGGGTGTTAATATCTATTTAAGTATGTATTTAAAAATATATATGTATGTATGTATATCAGTCTCTGGCAGCCATATCACAAGCTTTGCTTAGTTTGGGGTTGGATGACCGTGTGTGCAAATATGTCCCGAATATTTATTATTATTATTTGTGCACAATCTTGAGTTCATCTTTGATTTACATTTATGATTTATGTTTTTTTGTTGCTTCGATATTTCAGTTGTTATTTTTATTTTTACATTTGTATCTTTTACGAAGGTCGTGTTAGTCGCAGAAACCCCTATGGGTGCCAAGTTCCCTAAGACCCCATACGCCAAAGAACCTCTCCCGCGAGCTCATCAACTTGTGCGGTCTTCGAAATCTCCGTATGTATTTAGATTTATTAAAGAACAATTTCATCATCTTCATAATCAGCCTTTTAACAGTCCACTGCTGGACTTTTAGCCTACCCCCGAAAGGGTGTTTGGGCCATATTCACCACGCTGGCCCAGTACGGATTGGTGGATTCACATACGCCATTGAATTCCTTCTTCATACGGTATGCTTTTTATGGTTTTTTCACGATGTTTTCCTTCACCGAAAAGCCAGTGGTAAGAAAATCTAGATAAGCTCCAAAGAACTCATTGGTACGGGCCCGGGGTTTGAACCCGCGACCTCATGCTTTCAAGTCTAGCGATCTCTCAAATGGCTACCACGGCTTAAGACCAAATTAAATAACAATTATTTTACACCAAAATAGGTAAACCGGCTTTAAAGGAACCGTCTAGCAAGTAAAGCTATACGCCCCGTATCACCAACTGTTGGATTAGGCATTTCTTGACGGTAAATTTATAAAGGGTTATTTTTTATGTACAGGGGACTTCCCACATCATACTTATTAACATTTGTACCATCACAATAAGGACCCTAATCCACCTTGCTGGCCCAGTGCATGTTGGTGATTGTCATATTATTGTCTTTAAACTTTTTGAGGTTTGGTGATACCGGTTTCCTAACTATGTTTTCCTTCACCTTTTTTGAACGATGGAATCGATTGCACATAATTTATTTCATCATCATCATCATCAGCCTTTTAACAGTCCACTACTGGACTTTTAGCCTACCCCCGAAAGGGTGATTGGGCCATATCCACCACGCTGGCCCAGTGCGGGTTGGTGGATTCACATACGCCATTGAATTTCTTCTCCGTACCTATGCAGGTTTCCTCGCAATGGTTTCTTTCACCGAAAAGCCAGTGGTATGAAAATCCGTACATAAGCTCCAAAGAGCTCAACAACAATTAATTAATAATTTATTTACATAGTTACTAAATAAGTAATTGCAGGGCCAAAGATCGAACCGGCTGGCGTCAGCTTGTAAACCGTACGTGCCAGCACTCGGCCACCATCGCTCTTTCTCATTTCTTTCCATACAATAGCAAAAATCCAAGTTAAATATTTTTGATATAGATATTTTTTTATATCCCAAGTTTTATTAGCAACCAGCGAGAGGTCTCGCAAAAAATAACCCTGTATAATTGGAAACACAATGCACACAAGTAAACCAGTATAGTGCTGAAGTAATCAGACAACGTTTTTGTCATTTTTGATGTCTGACACTGTTCACCTGATGTTAAGTATTCTGATGAGATGAAGATGAGATGATGATGTGAAATGAAGTCGCCTGACGTTTGCCTGGAAGAGATCGCTTTAGCGATAAGGCCGCCTGTTAAAAGCCTAGATAATATTTTTTGTTGTAATGTTTATGTTATCCTTGTATTGTGGTATTTTAATAAAGAGTTATTGTATTGTGAGTAACGCTGTGGTTACTTTACATCAGGCGAGCTGTGGTCAGACGCCTATCCTGTTAACCATAGTAAAACAATATTATTTTTAACTTTTTTTCCAGTATGCCTGAAGGGTACAAAGTACCCCCAATGCTGAAAATTCTTTTTGCGAAAGGGCTTGACGAGAAAGCGTTGGAGGGTATTGAACCGATAGATTACAGGAACCAGCTGAGGAAAATTCTGATTGAGACCAAGTAAGCTTAATTTACTAATAAGTTATACTAGGTCTGTGTCTGAAGTCGCCCGATCGCAAATTACAGTAAAGTTGTTTATTTGACCGACTGGTGGGGAACCAGAAGGCATGGGGCTGTTTGAATTCCTGACCGATGTTTAAATGATGAAATTGAATATCTGGGTGGTTCCAAGGCGTTGTCTACGGCTGTGACTGTAACATCAGATGACGAATGGCGTCTTCTACGACAGTGACCGTATTGTTAGGTCTTGTATGGTGTACTCTACGACAGTGACCGTTACGTTACGTACGTCCCATGGTGTCCTCTACGGCTGTGACCGTAACATCAGATGACGAACGGCGGCTTCTACGACAGTGACCGTTACGTTAGGTCCTCTACGGCAGTGACCGTAACGTCGAATCCCGTACGGCGTCCTCTAGGGCGGTGACCGTTACGACAGGTCTTGATTATGGATATTACTGTTATGATAACTCTTTAAAATAATTTACAAAATAACGTACTTCATGATATGATAATAATCCACGCATTATTATTTCAGATCAATATTAGATCCAGGAATCCAAAAAAATACCTACGTGCCATTTTTCCATCATTTACTTTGGTGGGAAGAAGTTATTGCTAAAATCAATTTGAGGGTAAGTTATAACCGGACAAATTTTTCAATATATAGTATACTAGCAGCAGCATGGGTAACTGGCACCTGGAGCCTTACGGACAATAGCTAATTGCGGCACGCCTCAACACACAGCGCCTGGGCGAACAAACTTGGCAAATTAGCTGTATTAGCAGTCGTTTTCAATATTTTAATCAAAGTCCAGTCCTAAATTGGGAAAATGTCCCCCAATTTATTTTATTTTATTTTATTTGGAAAACATACAGTGATAAATAACTAAGTTACTAATATATTTTATAATTAAACACCATTTAGCAGTTTTCGCATATTGAAACAATTTTTGCGCATGGAGATGAAAAGAAAGATATGAATTAATATTATGATATAATAAAAACAAAATAGGTATTATACTTTTTATGCTATGAAACACAATACAGTCAGGGAGACACACCAAACCAACTTTTACTAATATGTTGTCTAATTGAATTCAAGGATGTATTGAACAAGTCAAAGTCGGGAAAGTCTTCCCGTGTGTTTACGGAGTTAGATGCTCTTAAGAAAAAGGAGTTTTGCCTGTAATTAGTCGCACTAAAGGGGATATTTAAACATTTAGGATGTCTTGCAGATATTCTTGGGACGTTTAAATTAATGTTAGAGAGGAGATGTGGAGAGTCAACATGACTTTGCGCTATTTTAGTTAAAAATAGGATATCAGCTATTTTGCGTCTCTCACGAAGTGGTAGCATGTGATGTCTCCTGCATCTCGTCTCATAATCACTATCGTATTTTTTGCACTTGTACTGAAGATACCTAACAAATCTACGCTGGATTGATTCTAGTCTGTTGATATATATGTCATACTGAGGGTTCCAAATATGTGAACAATATTCGAGTATGCTACGCACATGCGTACAATATAGCGTTTTGATAACTTTGATACTAGAGAATTAGGAACAGGATCTTTTGATAAATCCCATAGACTTGTTGGCCCTATTAGCGATATCATCAATGTGTTTATCGTATGTGAGCTTAGAGTCGTGAATTACACCTAGATCGCGAATCTCATTTACGATTTTAAGTGGATGACTTTTAAGTAAATATTTAAATTCGATGGCTGTAGTTTTACGAGTAAAAGTGATAGCATAACATTTCGCAACATTCAGGTCTAGTTTATTGAGGTGACAGTAATTTTCAAATCTACATAGATCCTGCTGTAACAGATGACAATCACCAATATCACATATTTGTTTGAAGATTTTCATATCATCTGCGTACAGCAAGAATTCCGAATGTTGGAAACAGGCAGCTATATCGTTAATAAATAAATTAAACAACAAAGGAGCCTTGGGGCACCCCAGAAGGTACATAATTCCATTCTGAAGAGTATCCGTTAAGAACTACAGCTTGCGATCTGTTTTCGATGTACGAGGTAAACCACCTATACAAGTTGCCATGGATTCCGGCCGAGAAAAGCTTTTGGAGTAATAATGTGTGATCAATTCGATCAAATGCTTTGCTGTAATCTGTAAAAATGGAGTCCACTTGACCTCCCGAATCCATGCTAGAAGTTGTGTAATTGACGAATGATAATAGATTAGACGTAGTGGAGCGATTTATAATGAATCCATGCTGTTGGGGGTAAATGAGGCTGACAAACTGTTATAGACTTGGGTGTGAACTAACCGTTCAAGAACTTTGGCAAATATACATAATTTAGAGATCGGCCTATAATTTTTGACATCGTTTCTACTGCCACTTTTGTGTATAGGGGTGATAAAAGCAGACTTCCAGATTTTGGGAACGATACCTTCCGCTAATGAGCGTTTAAATAGTATTGTAAGAGGTTTCGTTAAAACATCTGCGCATTTTGTAATAAATAATGGAGGGATTTGATCAGGCCCTGCTCCCTTTGTGAGGTCTAGTGATTTAAGCAATTGTTTAAGCGTATCAGGTATTATTTCTATTTCATTTATTGAAAAGTTAGAGCCTGGTGAAGTCCCATTCTGAACGTTTTGGCTGGTAGAGGATGAAAGAAACGTTGATTGAAAGTAAACTGAAAAAAGACGACAAACTTCTTCTCCTATGTCCGCTGATTGGCCTTCATATGAAAGAGAGGAAGGAAGTGTATTGGAGTTATTTTTTGTAGATTTAACAAATGACCAGAATAGTTTAGGGTTCTTTATTATTGATTCTTCGCATCTTTCAATATAGTTTTTATAGCATTGGTCTTCTAAAAGTTTCGCCCTCTTACGGAGCAAAGAGAAGGTATCATAGTCAGATGTATTGCCATATATATTGTATTTCTGTAGAAATTTAAATTTTTCTTTGAGGACCTTTTTTAAAGGTGCATTGTACCATGATGGGAAGCTAGTGGGGGATGAAAGTTTACGAGGAATGTGCTTAGTAATGGCATCATTTAAGCATCCGTAAAAATAATCTACAGCCTCTTCTATAGGGGTACTTAGCAGATAGTCATCCCAGTTCACCTCACCTAAAATTAATCTAATATTATCGTAATCACCTAGTTCATACATATATTTCTGTCTTTTGTTTTCTTTTAATGGTTCAGTATTCACCAAGCTTAGAATTAAGTTTAAAGATTTATGGTGGGAGTCTTCAGGCACTAAGGGGTCATCACAAGAGGAAACTTTTAGGTAATTATTACATAGTACTAAATCTAAGATTCTGTTGTTGATGTTATAGCACAAGTTATATTGTGTAAGGTTACATTCTAACACGGTATCAAAAAAATATGTTTGTGCTTCACCTGTAACACCTGAATATTCAGGAAGGTCGTGACAGTTAAGTGACCATTGTATATTACTTAGGTTAAAATCTCCCATTACGACAAATCTATCATTTGGACAAGAGTTAATTATTAGTGATAAGCTAGCTGTAAAATTATTAAGTTGTGAGTTGAAAGAATGACCAAGTTTTTCACTACATAGATAAATAGTACAAAAATGAACTTTAGAAGTGACGTTGTTTTTGTTCTTGTGTGTGACAGTGACCCATATGTCTTCTGCTGAGGAACGCCATTCCGGGCGCTCCTCAGCAGTAAACCCGCGTTTTATAGCCAGTAGTACCCCCCCACCATATTTTTCGCGCGTAGCTATATAATTTCTGTCCCTTCGAAAAATTATAAATCTTTGATCAAATAGTTCACAATCATTAACGCCGCTGAGCAACCATGTTTCCGTTAATGAGATGACATCGTAAGAACTAAGCTGTAAATTCCTTTTAATTAAGTGTGTTTTTGTGCGTAGCCCTCGAGTATTCTGATAGTAAACATTAAAACTATTAGACGCCATTATTAACAGCCAATGATAAATAACTTAAGTGAATCAGAATATAGTAATAGTTGCAGCGTAACATGCCATAGTTTACAATGCTAACAACACGTAGAAAACTGTAAATTAACAACCCAATTAGCTCCAGTAGAAGTGCATTAACACGACAAATAAAACTGTTAATGTTTACAACCGATAATTGTATAACTAAATAGGTAAAATTGTAATTAAACTTTAAAAAATGTAAATATAAGGTAGGAGTTATAATTACGGCGGAAATTATGCCAGACTCCGCAAGGCAAATCAGGCACAGGCGCTTATGGTCCGTGCAAGCTATAATAGACTTTAAAGAACCACAAGCGTATTTATGTCTGAGCGCTAATCGTATGAACTGGTGCAAACTTACGTGTGTAAACCGGTTGACTATCCCGACGACACTTGAGCAGCGAAAAGGTAAACAATAGACATGGGTTTTACTTGTGTTTCTCAAACTGTTGAGTATTGATTTATATAGTTGAAGAAATATTTTAGATGAATAAGTTAAACAATTTTTGTGAGATCGTTTTCGCACTTGATAAAAAATATTGGGGAAGTATCCGATCTTCTGGCCATTATCTTACAATGCTTGACCCATATAAACTGGAAGTTCTTCTCCTTTGCCAACGCTCTTGCTTTACTCAAAAGAGTCTTGTTGCGTTGCGTCAAATGGTCGTTCACGTAGAAGCTGCCTTCAGTACTAAAGCCAAGATTGGCGAGATTAAGTTTCTTGCTCTTACGTGAAGCTGCTACAAGTTCTTCCTTAGTATAACGGCTGTTGAAAGCGATCACTATTGATTTCTCAGTGTTGGGCACGCGTGTTGGTATACGCGCAATGTAACTTATTTCTTCTTTTTTTATTTGAAAATCACATATTTGACCAATTTTTGCCGCGATCTCGTACAGATTCTCGGTTTTTTTCTGGGGGATCCCTCTTATCTCTACGTTGTTTGCTCTTGCCCATTGGTCTCGTTCTTGTAGATCTCGATTGAGTCTGGTGATTTCAGTCTTTAAGGCAGGAACTTCCTGCGCTGTATTTTCGGCCGTGGTCACTCGAGACTCCAAGTCTTTGACTTTTTCTGAATGATCGCTAATGAGCTGGTATGCCATCTCGAGTGATTCCTTCATATTGGTTATCTCATTCTTTATTATCTTGATATCTTCCACCAAGGAGGCCAACGGTTTCAATTGGAACATCACATTATTCAGTTGTTCTTGTATTTTATCCAACTGATTTGGTGTCGGCGACGTTGCAGCTGAAGACGGAGATAGGTTGGCCTTGCATTTGGGACACCTCCAGGAGTTCTTCCTATCGCCAAGTTTGCGGTAGCCCACCTCGGACATTCCTGAGCATTGGAAGTCGTATCGCTGCTTACAGACGCTGCAGACCGTTCCATCCGAGTGTTGTGATCCACAACTAGCACATGCGAACATTTTGCGAAGGTTTGAGAATCACTGAAAGTGTAGCAACCAAACGTACGTGCGCTCTTTAATAGCTCTGAGCGGGGAATTTCTTATAAGTAACGCCCCCATTGATAGTGACAACACTGGATAGTGAGAAAGTACTATAAATTCATGTTATAAATGTTTATTGGGACTTATCACGTATTATTTAATTTAGGTAAAAAATATGTACCTTTCGCTCGACGTTACGACCACAGAAAAGAAAAAAATAATTGTTTAAATTAGAACGGCTGTCAAGGCATTTTTGAAAGATTTTTTTTGTAGCCTGTTGCAGCCATATAAACGAAACGTCAGTTATTTGAAATCAGTTAGCAGCTGTGATGCGGACAAAGAACTTTGAGACGTAACCCGAAAAGGTAAGGTCCAAGTTCTTTGGATGCGTAGTTAGATGCGTTGACATATATGAGAATGTTCAAGCAAGGTTCTGTCATAATGCCTGGCGACAGATTTTCCTTCTCATTTCCGTTCTATTTACTTCTCTTTTCTGTGGTTTCGACCATGTTACAATGTCCGTGGTCACGATTTGACTCCGTGGTAAGTCCCGATAAACATTTAAAACATGTATTCAAATCGCGAAAGTTTAAAAATTACTACTATAAATTCCCATAATGTAAGACGAGAACCACCGGAGGATGGGCAGCAGCGTCCTGTTAGTACACGGTGAACGTACTGCGATCTCCAAGCCGCCTGCCAAGCGTGGGGATTATGGCAACACCCCTCTCTAAGAGGGAGGCCTTGTTCAGCAGTGGACATTTAATGGCTGATGATGTGATGTGAAGACGAGCAAATCAATCAATCAATCAATCATTTATTTGGATCAAAGTAACGGTACATTTTATATAGTGATAATCGATCTCTGGTTAGCGCCATACCTCAAACCAGTTATTATAAATGCTACTGAATAAATGGACTAGATATTATACAGTAAGCATAAATAAGTCTTGTTCTTCATTTGTTTCAGAGATACAATATGACTGACGTCACCTTAGAGCGTGGATTTGATGTACAGGGCAAATATGAAATATTTATCCTGGAAGTTCCTGGTTTGGCGGAAAAGCGTCCTTCTCTACTGCGCAGTATGTTCCAATTTCTTACTCATCATCATCATCAGCCAGAAGACGTCCACTGCTGAACATAGGCCTCCCCCTTTAACCTCCACACTGAGCGACAGCTTGCCTTTTGCATCCACTGGATGCCAGCGACTCCCACTATGTCGTCGGTCCATCTAGTGGGAGGCCTACCTACGCTGCGTCTTCCGGTTCGTGGTCTCCACTCAAGAACCTTTCTTCCCCATCGGTTATCGGTTATCGAGGGTTCCGTACCACCACATAATTCAACAACGAAATTACCAGTTATAACTTGGTAATAATAAAATAAATAAATAATGAACAGAAACTTGTCACTGATTCGTACTTGGCAATTTTTTATTATTTGTTGTTATATTTTAGAGTGTACTATAATCATGTTAAGTTTGACGCTTGAAAGTATTACCCTTTTACATTAGAGCTAATAAGAAAATACGTTTGTTGTTTGGGACCCTTTAGTTTTAACTTTTTGACTTTTTTATTATTTGTTAGTTAATCCGCCGTAACATTCCGTAATATTCTGTGAAAATTTCAACTGGCTATCTATTACGGTCCGAAAGATACAGCCGTTAATAGGTAGCTATTAATGGCTGTACCGGCGGCAGACAGACAGACATCGTAGGCTTAGTAATAGGGTCCCGTTTTTACCCTTTGGGTACGCAACCCTATAAACGTCATAATATTTAATTCTTATTTTCAGATGACAGAGTTTTTCTGCAACCTATTATTGACCAAGAAAAAATTTGTGCGTTTGAATGCGTGATCCAGAACATACAAGACAACTACATACATTTGGCAAATTTGGATGACACGTGAGCTACCATTAAAAATACAATACAGATTGGTTTATTCCAAAAAATACCTTAGACATTCCCCTGCGAAGGGGACTTTTTGATTTTTTTAAATCTAAAAACCCCCCTTTGCGTCAGATTGCTGGAAGGGGGTTATTGGATAAAAAGTCCTGAAATCCCCTTATTGGCGTATTCCACAAATTCCCTTTGTTCATTCATTCAGTAATCGAAATCATCCTTGACTCGGTTCCCGGTTCAAGCCGAGTTTAGTCTGGAACCGTTACATCGTTATCTCAGAGAACTTCTGCTCCTCTTACGATTTCCTCAGTAGCTTTCATTATAATTACAAAGCACATGTTCGATCGTGCATGGAGTACTGCTCGCACTTTTGGGATGGATCGGCTAAGTACCAGCTTTGGGCGTTTGAGTCTATTAAGAAACATGCCAAGAAATTTACTTTATGACTTGATTTTATGCATGGGTATAGTTCAAGTGCCGGAGAGTGACATAGGCATCTTTTCATCATCATAATTATCACAATTTTTCATCTCGCGGGTGAAACCGTGGGGTGTAGCTAGTAATATTATATACTAACGGTCCGCCCCTGCTTCGCACGGGTATAGATTATAGCCTATGTCACCCGGGGATAGTGTAGCTTCCCAACAGTGAAAGAATTTTTCAAATCGGTTCGGTAGTTTCGGAACCTATTCAATGCAAACAAACAAACAAATCTTTCCTCTTTATAATATTAGTATAGATAAGTAGGATGTCACCCGGGGATAGTGAAGTTTCCCAACAGTGAAATTATTTTTAAAATCGGTTCAGTAGTTTCGGAGCCTATTCAATGCAAACAAACAAACAATCAAATCTTTCCTCTTTATAATATTACTAGCTGTTGCCCGCGACTTCGTACGCGTAGTCTTTCATATAAACTTTCAACCCCCATCATCTTTAATCCGGCCCTTTCGCAAAATCCTTTCATAGCGGACCTACCTAAGGAATCTACATGCCAAATTTCAGCTTCGTAGGTCAAGTGGTTTTCGAGATTTCGTGTTTAATGAGTGAGTAGATGAATTTCGCTTTTATATATATATAGATAGTATAGATTATATCTAGTATAGTGTGGATAGTAGGACGCGTAATCTGTTTCCAGATTCTACAATCGTCACAAGCCTGAGTCGCGGTACAACGTGCGGTTCATAATGTCGCGCGTGCCGATGGAGCGGTCGCACGAGGCGCTGTCCGCTGTGTTAGCCGCCGGACACGTCTCACGCCTGTTCCCTGAGGAGACAAAACGCGTGCCGCCGCCGGCTCAGATCAAGCAGTAAGTTTCAATTGTCAGATCCAGCCAAAGATAACAATAAATAATAATAAAAACGCAGGGGCTTTAAGGCGAGCCGTCGGTGAGTGGCGACACCGCGTACCCCGATTGGTCTAAAACCCCAGAGACCCTGACCCCTGGCTTGCCTTAACCGGCCGTCTGGGGGTGGAAATCGCAAGAGCTAAGAACCTAAGCTCCAGGGTGGAAGTCTTAAAGGGCATAACGCCGCGAGTAGCTCTTAGTGAAAGTGCAGCACACCTCTCGACACCCTAAGCCACCCACGCCAATGTTGCCTCTCCGGTGCCAAGATGCGGCAGCCATTATGGGGGGCCCATTTAGTGAGTGGCAAGTCATCACCCACCAAAATATCTTGAAATGAGGCATAATTGGCGGGTGCCGCACCTCATACCATAGACCTGTTTTCCCATCTACAAGTTGTTCACCTCAATAGCCCAGACTTTTTATATCCTATACTGTACAATAGTTTTATATTCCATTTTATACACATCACATAGGCAGCCAACAACAAGAGGCCCCGTTGAATATAAAAATACAATTTTTATATTCAACGGGGCCTCTTGGTGTTGGCTTCGGCCCCACCAATGCCAACCAAATGTCCGGGCTAGACCCGTGTTTATATTGAAATAATAATAATAATGTTTATTTTCTAAGCATAAGTCACATGGACATTAACACAGAATACAAACAGAAGTAGAAAGTATCAAAAAGAAAAAAAAGAAAAATGAAGGTTAATAAAATACATTACTAAATATTCTGTGCGATACCAATGGGCCCCAAACTAGGCAAAGCCTGTATCTTGGTGGCCCAGTCACATCAGGTTACAAAATGAAATATGCACGTGCCTACGTGATTTATTATATAAAACAAGTTTTTTTTATAATGCTAAGTGCTGGAAGACCTAGCGTAGCGTAGAGCTAGATAATTTATAATTAGTTTTTATTTTATTTTTTTAATGCATCTCCACAGACACAGGGTCCGTGACTTTTATTATACTTATTTACAAGGTGCACCGTTGAAGTCTCACCCAGGGCGCTGGTAAGCTAAAACCGGCACTGCCTGAGATGGACATGCGATTAGATTCACTGTTTACTAGCTCACTGTTAAAATTTCTACTGGCTATCTATTATGGTTCAAAAGATATAACAATTTTGATACAACCCTTAAAGATAGGATATACAGATAGTCTTTGTGTATGATGCCATAAAAAATCTACCAATCCATGATCCAAGAAAACAAGGTCTGGCACTCTGGCAGTTGTCCCAGAATTACGTCACTGTCTAGTTGCCACTTTATTGCAACAAACCCAGATATTGGGAAACTAATTTGTTAATCATCTATTAAATGAAATACATAAAGCATTTCAATTGTTATTTGGTTTGTCCGCTCAAGCAAATTAAGTACGAATTGAATATATTAAACACACATTTATCAAAACCACATTGATTTATTGGATTCCCACAGGTAATATACGAATATTGGGTAGTTATAATTTCACGCTACTGTTAACACAGAAAATCATAAAGAGTCCGCCATTGTTTCGTGTATCGTCATCTCTCTCGAACTTGTTGTAAATTACTTATTCTGCTCTTGCTTATGCACGTGTACGTGTATCCATGACATTGATGACATCATTGTGGGACGCCCACGTCACATTATTTCTCGGAGTGCAATACCTGGCGGAGTATATTATTATACCATGTACCAATCAATGAAACCTTACATGTTTGCTTTGTATTTAATATTTGCTAAGTTTTTATTTGAATTGCAGGTTCTGGAACGAGTTGATAAGCAGGAACAAGGAGCAGCGGTCGGCCGTGGCGCACATCGTAGCGGGAACCTCTGGGAAAGCTCCCTACATCGTGTTCGGACCTCCGGGCACGGGCAAGACCATGACCATCGTTGAGGCCATCATACAGGTATATTTAGATAGCACGATGGTAGTGCACCTACCTTCTGAGCTTGGGGGCGTGGGTTCGATTACCACCTAGGACAAACATTTTATGTGATGAACATTTGTTCGTTCTATATCTGGTTGTTAATATCTATTTGAGTATGTATTTAAAACTATATAATGTATGTATATCAGTATCTGGCAGCCTTATCAGAAGCTTTGCTTAGTTTGGGGTCGGATGACCGTGTGTGCAAAAATGTCCCGATTATTTATTTATATAGCTTATCGCTCCGCAGTTACAGTCTGCTAGCTATTACTACTAGGTAGCTATTTCCTGAAAAAGATAAGAGTATATATAATATTTTACAGTACCCAGCTGTAAATAATGCACATCGAGCTAAAGAGGGAGATATCGGCTTCGTAGAGCGTTGTCTCTCTCGCACGACTGACAGAGCGACAAAACGTCACATAATGTGCTGAGTGACAGAGACGACGCTCTCCGAAGTCGACACTAGCCCATTAGCTCCCTCTTTAGATCGCTGTGCATCACTTACCACCGGGTACTGTAAGTATGTACATAATAGTCCTTTCCATTCGTAGCATACAATTAGTCAGGTCTATCTATTAGCGTATTTTTTTAAGAAATTACCAATATTTCTCAATACAAAAAAAAATTGTACACGTAAGATTCTTCTTTTGATTTTGAACAAAATTATTTGTTTCTGCGTAATAGTACGTCGCATCAAGCAAGGACATCTAAATTTGTACGACCCTATATGCTACTCTATATGTATGTGTACCTACCATGCTTAGACAATTTTTTTTAAATATTTTTTTTATTAACTAAACAAAATACAAGCTAAAACTAAAACTACAAATACAGTTAGACTGCCCATAGACCGTTGAAGGTCTAAAGACAATCCAAATGCTATTATTTAATTTTAATTTGGCTTTATTTTATTCAGTATTTTTTCTGAATTATAAAATCTAAAACCTTTTAAGAAGCATGTACAATGCTATTTATTAGTTTTCTTTTGTTTAATTCATCTTTATCTGTAGCTGGTTGTCCAGAACAAAAGCAACCGTATCCTGGTGTGCACGGACTCCAACATGGCTGCGGACCACATCACGCTGATGCTGCTCAAGTATAATAAAGCTCTCAACATTGAGTACTTCCTGCTTCGAGCCAACTCTCAGACCAGGGAGTGGTATGTACCTCCATTATACATCTATATTACCATACTAGTAGGCCGCCCCTGCTTCGCACGGGCGAAGCCGGGATATATAGCCTATGTCAACCGGGGATAGTGCAGCATCCCAACAGTGAAATAATTTTTCAAATCGGTTCAGTAGTTTCGGAGCCTATTCAATGCAAACAAACAAACAAAAAATCAAATCTTTCCTCTTTATAATATTAGTATAGATAACAATTTTTCAGCTAGTTTACTGAGTAGAACTGTTTGATCTGATGCCGGCGTCGCGGTTTTAACAACGCACTAGCCGCTACCGCCTGAAAGCTCATCCACACATCATAGATCAGTGGAAATCTCACACTGTGCGATTCGCACGATCCTTCTTACCTCATACCTGCAAAATGTGGAATGAGCTACCTTCCACGGTGTTTCCGAGAAGCTACAACATGGGGTTCTTCAAAAGGCGAGTTAATCGAGGCCTAAAGGGTCGGCAACGTATTTGTGATGCCTCTGGTGTTACAAGTATCCATAGGCGACGGTGATTGCTTACCATCAGACAGCCCGTCTGATTGTTTGCCACCTATGGCTTTAAAAAAAAAACAGTCCTCTGCGACGACATGATTCAAAATTTTCAGCATAATCTTTTTTCGAGCGTACCAATCCTAGGCGCAAATTGTATGAATGACTGAGTCACCAATCACAAGCGTCATTCGATAAAGACATGTACCAGTCTTCAAAAACAATCAATAACTCGCAAAAATGGCAATAAAAATGATTCAATGTTATTATTTTTCAGTTAACGGTATATATTTAACTATTTATTAGATTTTCGAATAACACACAAAGAAAAGAAAAGAAAAGTTAAAAATTAAAAACCGTTAAAAGTAGTCAGCCGCACTCAGAGACGTTACTTTAGTTAAGGAATACTTTAAATTGCTCCGTCTCGTTTTCATGTGTGACAATTTCCGTCAACGAGAAGTTGACAGAACAATATTAAGTATTCCTTAACTTAAGACGCTCTTTTCCGACTTTTAGCAATTATGGTAATTCTAGTTTAAGTGTGCATGGTTAGCTTAAAATTATAAAAATGGTGTCATAACAAAATTTAATGTTTTATCTAGGAAACCCATGAGACCGAAACACGATTAAAAACATTTCGGTCGATAGAAAAAAAAAACAAAGTACCACTGATTAGAGCTTTTATCCCTGTTTTCTGGATTAATTTAATTACCTATTTACTAAATAATGTCTGCGATATCTTGATATGTAGCTTTCATAATTATGAAGGAAACCGGTGAGGTACATTTTATATTACAGCTATACTTTTCGAAAAATATGAGAATAACCCCAAAAATAGAAGTAGCGAAACGCACGACTGTGTGTAAGGTCCATGATTTTGCTCCGCTAAATGCGACTTTAATACAATAAACCAAGGATTATGGTCATATGTAGTAATAAGCGTTGCTTAAAAGTGGGAAAACCTCGCCTTAAGCAACGTCTCTGCGTGCGGCTGTTTTATTTCAGTATCTCTTTAATTATAGAAACTTTTCGGCAAAAAAAGTATTGGTACGTTTCAACACCCTTCTTTAGGAGGGTGGTTTTTGTTCAGCAGTGGACGTACTGGCTGATGATGAGATAATACTTTTCAAATTATTCCGGGTCATCAATGTGTGAAAATCTTAAATCAGTACCGAATTGATTACGATGTGCGCAACTCATTATTTAAACAATATTGTATCTTCTTGCGTTGACATATGGCTTGTATTCCAGGAGCACTATGCCGGCGGAACTGGCACCAGTGTCGAACGGCACCAGCTACGAGAACTTTCATTCTATTGATAACGCTTCAGTCGCACAGTACAGGATTGTCGTCACCACACTGCTGCACGCCGCTAAATACTCTTCGTAAGTACATTTTTATGATGAAATGGGCCATTGTTTGGACAATTTATCCTTTACATCCTAAGGTTGCCTGGAAGAGATAGCTTTTAGCGTCAAGGCCGCCAGTTGTTAGAGTTTTTTGTCCTCTGTATCAAATTTAATGGTGTGAACAATAAAGAGTTAATCAATCGGTCATACAATCAATTTAAACTCGTATGTAAGATATAGGTTAGTATGTGCGCGAGTTATCCTCACCACCACCAGAATGCGTTAAGTGACAAAATTTGTCGTCTCTTTTTATCGTGCGAAAACGAGATAGGCGTATACATAAACGTATCCTTGCCACATTCTCATTCGACTAAAAGTGACGACAAGATTTTGCCGCGTCGCGCACTGAACGGTTCTTCTTTCGGTCGATGTTCCGCAAAATACAATTTCTTCTTCTATTTTCAAATCAAGTTTCTAGACCAAAACTTTGCCACCCGAATGGCACTCTCCGTGGCTTGCCTGGCTTGCCTTGCGTGGCTCCGTGGCTACAGCTTGCACACTGAGCAGTGAGATGTTTTTTTTTAAATAGTTTTATAGTTTCTTTATTTCATTGATACAAAAGCCACTAAATTTAATACTTAAAAATACTAAGCTAGTTACTTATTATTTTTACCCTCGCGCGTGCTGTAGCTTACCGCGCTTTCCCGCGAATCTAACAAGTTCAGATTCTTCCTAGGCCTCAGACTCCAAGGAAGTTGCTCACAGAAAATCACACATCACACATCTTTCAATTTTGTTGTTCAAATAACCCTAACAAAGTGTGGCGCTGTTTCTGTCAAGTTTCTGATAGCCGTGGGTCCCTGTACTATGCTTCCCATACTCAAGCCAGGGGGGTTACTGGCACGGTATCCATAACCTTATGATCATATAACTTGTTTTGCCTTAAACTCGAGCTAGTACCGAAAATTTTCACCATGAACTGAAGGAGGCGAGGTAAACACGTCTTGCACACGCTGACAAATTCGAACTGGTTCTAAAAGCGCACACTTCTATATTGAGCCGCACACAACTGCATACGAGACGACAAAACGGACGACCATTAAATTGTAAGAGCTAAAGGGGAACCTGTTGGTATATAACACTGTAATTTTTATTTTCTCTTAGCCATAATCGAGGTTTTGGCGCCAACGTGGAAAAAACATGTCGGCTTATTGTATTATTTTCCTAAACTTTTGTATTTTCGAGTGTTAATGTGGAATAATGGTGGATTATTATTTATTAAGTGCTCATGAACGTGCTCGAGTGTGGGAAAGTGATATAATGAGGTGAAACATGTATTTTCGTGTTGTTTCCAAAATTCCATAGAAGCCACTTGTAAAGCCGCCACTACTATACTGGTGCGACTTGACCGTGAATTACTTTACTCAGATTGTGGTTATGACTTGTTTGATGCTATTGAATACTATGTAACCTTGATTAATATTACGACTGAAGGACTTTGTATCCACATGGTCATGAAAAAAGGAATTAATAATGAGCCATGATCGTAATGTATGTGTTCAGCGCGCGAAGCCAGGCCCGGCACCGGCTGAAGATGAGCCACCTGTTCGTGGACGAGGCGGCTCAGGCGTCGGAGCCGCACACACTGGTGCCGCTCGCGGGGCTTCTGTCTTCCTCCGGGCGGCTCGTGCTCGCCGGCGACCCCAAGCAGCTTGGACCTGTCTGCATGTCGAAGGCGGCGGCACGCTTAAAAAACACCAACGACGGACTGGGTAACTACAGGCTGCGCCTTCTACCCTAGAAGGGAGAGAGGCGGCGCGGCGTTCTTTTTTTTTTATTAATGTCTTCTTTTTTATTGTTTGTTATGGATTAGTTATTTTACTATTTATTTGTGTATGTTATTTATGTACAGCTTGGCAAAAAAGTCACGAAACGTTTTTTTTTTCTTCTGACAATACTGTGAAAAACAAGTCAGTTGAAGAATTTGATCCATCTTCCACAGATGTAATACAGGGTTGCGAGTATTTAGATTCTATGTAAATTTATTTCCATGTAGATGTACTACAGGGTTGCTAGTATTTTGAACTATTTGCGATAGTGGCGCCTCCGTTAATTTCTACTCTTTTTTTTCAATCAGAAAGTTAGCGTTCAAAACTAATACGATTAAAATAATCCGCAAACAGGACAGTCCCTCCTGGAGCGGCTGACAAAGACCTGTGCCCTATACCAAAACAACCCCAACTACATCACAATGCTGCGCAAGAACTTCCGCAACGACCCGGACATACTGCGGCTGCCCAACGAGCTCTTCTACGATAACGAGCTTGAGGTAAGAACACGAGAATTTTTCCTGGTTTTTGGAAAGATGAAATTGTAAGAAACTAGCGACCCGCCCTGGCTTCGCACGTAAATTACACACGTGTTATATGTATAAACCTTCCGTGAAAAATTATCTAACTGATGGTGAAAACCGCATCAAAATCCGTTGCGTGGTTTAGGAAGAGTTGGCGGCCATACAAGCGTACAGACAGACGCGGAAAGTAACTTTATACTATGTAGATATTGACATTGACAATGACATTAGCTTGAGAGATGATTATCTCAAGCTGATGTCATTTTCATACAATTTCATCTTTCCGCAGGCGTTAACGCTAACAGAAACTGGGTCTTGTCTAACCCCCCCTGGTAACCGGGTACGTTTTCCATGAAAATCAACCTGCAGGCTATGGTTTTTGACTCACCTGATGTGATGATTTCGAAGATAGTAACGCCTAACTAGAGAAGGAACCTGATTAGGGTGTTAATATATTTTTGCAATTAATATAATTTGGAATTGCATGCGATTTTTCCCAAAAAAACATGATTTTAAAATAAATCCTAATAATTATGACTTCTTTTGGATTTTTCCTTTTGTTTTAACTTTACAAAAATTTTGCGTAAAACGAAAAGTGCCCTTTGCTGTCGTAAAAAAAAGGGTGTTTGAAAAATTCGCGGTGTTTTGTAAACTTCGTTATGCAATTACGATCTTGCATTGGTTCAAACGAGCTTTCATTCATTGAATTTTGTATTGATTGGGCAACGAAAAAGCGTGACTTTGACATTTTTTTTTGTTCAAATATTACAATAATGATATTGATACATTTGATTTCGCGTAAATCACATGTTGATTTTCATCGTTTTTTAAATTTTAAATCAAAATGATTAATTTGTGCCAACCCTGATGTGTACTATACTAGGTACAGTCGTAGGAGTACTAGGGGCACATGAACATCGAATCTAGGTACTATTCGGTACTAATAAACAATAGGCGAAGTGGCGGTAGGCGGAAGCCTATTATAAAAAAAAAGAAACATACCGTAGTCACATATTCGTAGTTTTACGGTACAATGGCAGTACAGTGGCAGTACAAAGGCGAGATTGTTTTAGTACATACAAGGTCATCGATCAATATATGTACTTGTTTACTAAATTCCTCGATATGTTTATGTTGTTGTTTCTCGGGCTTTACTAAAATGTCACGATGGTTATTATAGCCACGCTGCTACAGACTAATAACAAATAAAATAAAAAAATATTGAAAAAGTTTGTTGACTG
Organism: Agriopis marginaria; assembly: GCA_932305915.1. Taxonomy (NCBI): domain Eukaryota; kingdom Metazoa; phylum Arthropoda; class Insecta; order Lepidoptera; family Geometridae; genus Agriopis; species Agriopis marginaria. Next base: position 9,547,979 of record OW029934.1, on the reverse strand, counting down.
TTTCACACCATAATCTCAACTTTCTTTTACGTTGCTGGGGCAACAGTGCCAAACGCCCAGACTAATGTTCCGGTATGGCAAGCTAGGTTGGCTCGCTAGAATAAACGCTGGCCGGGGAAATGCACAATACAGCCCAAGAAAGACATCAGTTCATTAATACCCCGCTTTACGCGAGGGATACGTTCCGGAAAAAATCGCGTTAACTGAAATTTGCGTATATCGAGGTTTATGATTAAACATAGTCAAAATTTAATAATCCCCATAAAACAAAGTCGAAGGACGGGGAATTCCCAATTCTTAAAACAGAATGTTCAGAGGAAACGGGGATTCCCGCGACCATAGAGAAGTTGATGACTACATTATGTTTATACGCACTCTTTCGCGTAATGCGAGGCATTTGAGCGCGAAATAGTATTATAGTGAAACCGCGCATAACGGGGTCGTGTAAAGCGGGGTATGACTGTAAAGAACTTAAGGCCCTTATTTCGAATGGGTCTAATTTTTTTGGTGTTTTCAGCCCCTGGCGCCGCTGGATATGCTAAGCCGAGCCAGTATCCTGGGCCTGCCGGGTGGAGAGCGCGCAGTCGTGTTCCACGCCCTCCATTCTAAGGAGCAGAGGATGGGCAACGCACCGAGGTAACCACCCAGCAAGCAGCGCCTGATTTCATACGACATTGTTCTACCGAAACTTTAAAAGTACTGGGGCCTTACGCCCAACTCCTTACGCGGTCTCAAACTAACGTTAAAACCACGCGGTTCGGAAAATCACGCGAACGTGAACCTTAACGCGCCCAGACGGTTGACGGTCGCGTGATTTTCCAACTGAGCGGATTTAACGTTAGTTTGGGGCTGCAATAGCAGTTGTCCGTAAGGCCCCAGGTTCGTTTTGTAACTAAAGTGATGCGGTTGTTCAATAGTCTTAGTTAAGCATGTTGCGCTCTCCAAAGGAGAACTCTTGCCTAGAAAATAATCGACTCACTCGTGACTTCATGACTACCTCATTTAATCTATCGAAAAAAAATACTCCAAAAAATGTATATCTTAGACACAAAATGATGATGTAAAAACCACATCTTCAGCTACCTTTAGTATGAATCTGTTACCGATTTACAATATCATTGTTTGTCTCTGGAACTGGCCGGCGTTCGTATTAGTAATTACACTGTGCCCTAGCCCTCCGTTATTATAATAGGTTTGATCAGATGGTACTGAATAACACGATTGTCCATTGTTTCAGTTACTTCAATGAAAAAGAGCTGGATATGTTGAAACGATATGTGACGGCGTTGATCACGAAACACGGCGTTCGGCCGGGCGATATCGGTGTGATAGCGCCTTATATCAGACAGGTTTGTAGTACTTTATATCAGACAGGTTAGTAATGCCTAATATCAGACAGGTTTGTAGCTGCCTTATATCATACAGGTTGGTTGGTAGAGCCATATATCAGATAGGTTTGTAGTACTTTATATCAGACAGGTTTGTAGTACTTTATTACAGGTGTTGATTCCACATTTATTGTGCGAACTGCTAGTCTGTGGAATTCGCTGCCTGAATGGGTTTTCCTCGTTAGTTACAATCTGAGTGTCTTCAAGTCGAGAGTGAATTGGTTTCTTCTAGGCAAGCGTGCTCCATCGTAGACCGCATCGTCGCTTAACATCAGGCGAGATGGCGGCCAAGCGCAAGCCTATTTACTATAAAAAAATAAAAAAATACAGGTTTGTAGCTGCCTTATATCATACAGGTTGGTTGGTAGTGCCTTATATCAGACAGGTTTGTAGCTGCCTTATATCAGACAGGTTTGTAGTACTTTATATCAGACAGGTTAGTAATGCCTAATATCAGACAGGTTTGTAGCTGCCTTATATCATACAAGTTGGTTGGTAGTGCCTTATATCAGACAGGTTTGTAGTACTTTGATCAGACAGGTTAGTAATGCCTAATATCAGACAGGTTTGTAGCTGCCTTATATCAGACAGGTTTTTAGTACTTTGTATCAGACAGGTTAGTAATGCCTAATATCAGATAGGTTTGTAGCTCCCTCATATCAGACAGGTTGATTGGTAGTGCCTTATACCAGACAGGTTTGTAATACTTTATATCAGACAGGTTTGTAGTACTTTATGTAAGACAGGTTTGTAGCTGCCTTATATCATATAGGTTGGTTTGTAGTGCCTTATATCAGACATGTTGGTTGGTAGTGTATCAGACAGGTTTGTAATGCCTAATATCAGACAGGTTTTGTAGCGCCTCTTTTCAATCAAGTCGATGTCTTTAATATCAAACCAATTTATAGCGCCTTATATCAGAATGGTGTGTAGCAAGAACTATTGTTTTGTGGTTTGAAGTGTTTTGCTGCTCGTAAACAAATGAACCAATTTCTATGCGTTTGCTTTTTAATGTCTGTTCGAGCCAGACCCGCGTCACACAGCTTCGGTGGACGGTCCTAAATATATGTTATTTTTGCAGGTGTACAAAATGAAAGTGTGGCTGTTATCGCAAGGGTACGACAAGATCGAAGTGGGCACCGTGGAGGCTTTCCAGGGGAAAGAGAAGCGAGTGATCCTGGTCTCCACTGTGCGAGCCAACTGCGGCCTGCTGGACTACGACGCTAAATACGGTCTTGGCTTCTTGGTCGATGACAAGGTAAGTCTTTTATAATACACAACTGCACTCGCTATTCTATAGGAATCGTTATTTTTTTACAGTTTCCGAAACATTGTTCCTGGTAAACATCTACGTGATTTTATTATAGAAACTGACGTGGTTTTCACACATTTTATTTATATTACACGGGAATTACTCACGTAAGATTAAGCATGTCACTCCGACTATAGTTGCACCTGCATTAGGCAGTCTTTTTCAAGGTGAATGCAAGCGAGGCTGCGTCTCGCTTGGCAAAGACTGCCTAATCCGGTTGAAACTATAGCAGGAGTGACCGGCATAATCTTAAGTGAGTAATTCCCGTGTAATAAAAGTAAATTCTACGTGATGTTTCAGAAACTGCTTATTAGTATCAGTAACATATAATGAATACATGGCTTTACAATTGTTTGCAGAGGTTCAACGTGGCTATAACCAGGGCTAAAGCCAAGCTGATCATAATCGGGAACCCCACCTGCCTCACACGTGACGAGAAATGGCGCAGGTACATGGAAATGTGCAACGAACTCAAATGCTACCACGGCCTGCAGAACCAACAGCTGGACAGAACAGAACAGCTGTTAACCGAAATAGCAAAAACTAGGTTCGATAAATGTAGGATCACTGAAGCGCTCCAAGAGAAGAAGAAAGAGCAAGAAGAGGAAGAGCAGAAACAAAAACGCAAAGGTTAGAAAGGCATCTTATTTCAAAGAGTTTTGTATACGTCTCATAACTGCGGCTGTGTTGCGAAAAGACAATAAGTTGACACAATGAGGAAATACTTCCTTGAGGTACTCCACTTTATAAACTAGCCATACAAATTTGTCCTAGCACTAAGCACAGACGTCTAACATGCTTCAGACCTTAAATATGATGCGTTTCGTATCTATGTTCGCAGCTGTAGAGACTTATTGTTTTGCAATTTGCGTATATACAAATGACGATGGTTTCTCAAATACCAAATTTAATCTTAATTTAATGGCGCTCTGGGCAATGGGTCATTTTTATATTTTTTGTACAGGGCTACTGGTAATCAGATAGCATCCTCTTAAGGGTGGCCTCAGTACATCAAAACAAACAACTTTTGTACAACGAATTTTCGAAATTTGTGGAAAATATCAGCTGTTCCATACAAAAACATCATTTACTCCCGACAAAAAGCATGCAGCAATTCTTTTTTTTGTAAATATCTGAAAGAAAGAACTGAACTTGTTTGTTTTGACGTATTGTAGGCGTCCTTAAGAGGATGCTAACTGATTAACAGTAACCCTGTATAACGTATTAGTAAAATTTTCGGACACGACTCGTTCGATTTTGATGAAACTTGTAGTATATTTAAATTAACAATAAGAATTAATAATATAGTTTTTTTTTGCAAAAAATCATGTTAAATATTTTTATTTTTTTGTTTACATTTCTAATTTAAATATACTTGCAGTGTCCGGAAAAAAATATTGGTAGGTACATTTAAATAAAAGTATAAAAATGACTGAACCTCCGTTCCTGTCTTAGTCCTGTCTAGTAAAGTAAATATGACGTAGTGTATATCAAAAAGTAAGAATTTATAGATATATTACTGTCGTGTCTATAAATAATAAGTACATTTCCATATAGAAGTTTTACATCGCTAGATATTCGAATATTTCGTATTTAAACGAATTTTGACCGGGATCAATAGGTAAATAAAGTTTTTGTTATGATGTATTAATTCTCTTAACTCTTGCTGACTTTATATATTTTTTTACTTATATACTATTTTTTATTCTATCTATCAAAGAATATTTATTGTAACTGTTCTGGTGCTTTGTTTCGTTTTTTTTTTCTCATCTATAAAAAAAAAACATGAAGTCTATGGCTATTTTCCTATTCGTTATTAGTGTCGTTCGATTAGTTAATTTTAATTTTATATTATATTATTTTTTGTTGCATATTGGATAAGAAAAATGTAAGAGAGAGAAATAATGAAAACATTCCTACGTGCCATTGATATCTACAAAAAAGAAATTATTGGATAAATAGAGTGTATTAATGTGTACTATGTAATAGTGTTGAATTATAATAGTAGTATAAAAAACAAATGAAAATTACACTTTATATTGAAATTATGCAAGTACAACCTATAGAGATTTTGCAAAAGAATTGTGTAAGAGACCTATAGAGTATTTATAAAACAATGACCTTGCTGTTTTAACAGCTTTACTCTATAATTGTTAGTTAAAAACTTCTGTGATTTTATACTAGTAGGAATCTAAGTATTTTCAATATTTATAGTATAGGAATCGCTAAAAATATAATTTACTTCCTAATAAACCCCCCTGGCTGAACACAATTCGCCGAAACATGTTTATGTCAAGAAAGTCTCTTTGACTCGGGCTACAATATAAATAATAGCACGAAAAGTACAGAGGATTTAAAAAATATTTAAATTAAAATAGACTCGCTACGGCGCCGTAAATATTATTTCAATTTTAGCACGCAGCTAAATAAAATAAATAAAAACTATATAAAATCGATAAGCCCCTTTGACGCTGCCATTAGAGTATTCTGTTATAGGCGTGTTGGAGGTGCAAATAAAATAAATATTTAATTACCTTTAGTTTTTAGAATGAAATTACGGTCATAGAATACATATTAGTACAAGTATAAAAAATTCACTCAGCAAAATCATTTAAATAAGTAGCGACTCTTGCTACTACACAATAAAGTGCAATTCGGGACGTGCGAGCGCTAACTACCTACAGCTATATTGACCTAGAAGTTGCCTCTCTGTCTATCGCGAGGTCCGACAAGCCGGCTACTTGTAGCTTCATACCTAAAGTGCGGAGTGCTACAGACCATTGTAACTTGTCATCAAAAAGCCATCGAGTCTTGGAGTCTAGGATTCTAGGATTTTTATAGTTGTATAAGCGAACTTTTCTCTATGGTATGAAATAGTTATGAAAGATTTGATATAAGTATGATACTATATTAGCAATGACAATAGAATAAGGAATAAATAAATTAGTACATATTGTTTTTTTTTTGGGCCGATAGATACTTAATTTAAAATGTCTTTTGTTACTACAAATTAAGTATCTGATGATTGTTTTATACTATCTGATTCATTACTTAGAAATCGTATTAATTCCAAGTAAATTATTAGTGATTTACAAAGGAATTACTTGTAGCTGAAAACTTTTTAAAATTATTGTACCTTTCTAATTGACTGACTAATAAACACCTACTAACTGGCGGATTCTGTGGAACTGGAGAACTGTCGCTTCAATGCATACCTATCAAAGAGAATATAAATACTGATACCTGTATAAAAAAGTGATAGATGACAGAAAACATGAATTTACTGAGTTGATTGAATTGTTTTGATAATTGAATTGCGTGATTGGCTCGCGGTTCGTAGGTACATTTAATTCTTACATATCTGTTCTCTTCTGTATTTGATTCTAAAATATACCTTTCTTTAAATATCTTCTATCTCTCTCATTTCACATGATAATGAGTATGTTATAGATTACTTTCGTTTCTTAAAGGCATATTTAATACTTATTGATCTCTAGTTAATGAATCAGAGCAAGTATTTTGTGCGAATACCGAGATTTTAGAAGCTATTTTCTTTATTGTTGGATATGTTTAATGATATGCTAAAAAATCAATTTAATTATCAATTTATTTAATATTATGAAAAAGCACTGCTCATGGTGCATAAATGAACTAAAACAATGTCTTATTGATAATTATTATTGTTTATTATATATGTTTTTTTTAGTAAGTATACTTTTTGGTAAATTTTGAACTATTTTTAATTTATTAGTAAACGTGATTAATCCCTAATTCGTCCCTGTATAACTTATACGAATGTAGTTTAGTCAATATATGTATATTTATTAAAGACTAGTAGGCCGCCCCTGCTTCGCACGGGCGAAGCCGGGATATATAGCCTATGTCAACCGGGGATAGTGCAGCATCCCAACAGTGAAAGAATTTTTCAAATCGGTTCAGTAGTTTCAGAGCCTATTCAATGCAAACAAACAAACAATCAAATCTTTCCTCTTTATAATATTAGTATAGACAACAAAAATTGGAATGGACCGAGATTTGTGGAAGCAAGTGAGGAAGACCTTTGCCCAGCAGTGGGACAAAATAGTAAAAAAAAAAATAACTAACTTATACTTAAAAAAACTAATGTTAATATTATACAGTGGTAGGAAGTAGGTGTGCACTGGTGAGGCATCTTGAGCGTTCCGATAATTAAAACAGAGCTAATATTTTACGATAATCGTTCGCACGTTATGCCTCAACGTATTTCTTCAGAATGACAGCATGAAAACCAAAGATAAAAATATACCACTTGATCACGCACGAGTAATAATTTGCTTATGCAGATTCAACGCTTGTGATTGGAGACTCAAAAATAATACATTCAATCCGCGCATACGATTGGCCGGCTCGAAGAAGGTTAAGCTGAAAAAGTGTAACATTGGCTTAAGACGGGTTAAAGGATGAGTACTCGATAGGTTATATCGTCATTGATTAAAACCGTCGGTCCGTCCGGGTCCGCGCAATCATTTCGGAGGCACAATACAATAGCGGGGAAGTTCCAGCATCATCCTGAAAATATATTGGATGCGTAGAGTATCCAGCGATCTTTTAGTATACGCCATCCAGACTTCCTGATCTGTACAGGGGCCTTACGGACAACTGCTATTGCGGCACCAAACTAACGTTAAATCAGCTCAGTTGGAAAATCACGCGAACGTGAACCCTAGCGCGCGCAAATACGGTTTGCGGTCGCGTGATTTTCCAACTGAGTGGATTTAACGTTAGTATGGTGCCGCAATAGCAGTTGTCCGTAAGGATCCAAGCCCGAAACTACGGGCCAGAATGTTACCATAGATCGCCAGGCCCTACGCTCTGTACATCAGGATAATGGTAAGAATATGTCCGAGATATTTCAGTTGATACACAACTTACACCCATAGCCCGTTGGTCCAGTTGGTAGTGAACCTACCTTCTAAGCTTGGGGGCGTGGGTTCGATTCCCACCTAGGACAAACATTTATGTGATGAATATTTGTGTTTGTTCTATATCTGGTTGTTAATATCTATTTAAGTATGTGTTTAAAACCATATATGTATGTATATCAGTCTCTATGGCAGCCATATCACAAGCTTTGCTAAGTTTGGGCTCAAATGACCGTGTGTGCAAAAATGTCCCAAATATTTATTAAATTTATATTAATTTTTACTTAGGCTTAGAGCGTTTTTAGTGCACGCGGATTTGCTTACACACGTGGAACAATCCGTGCGAAAAAGGCATCTACAATGCACCTTTTCATAAAAGTGTTTGTTAAGAAATACAAACGCGGAACGTGGAAATAAGTTCGGATTTGCCAGAACGAGAGATAAATCAGCATGACACTAAAAACGCTCTTAGAAAAAATAAGATTTCATCTCAGTAACTTTGCTTTTATCGAATAGGGAATATGCATGTGGTTTAAATATCGTTGAAACAATTTTTTTCCGAATCTTTATTGTTCTGACTTTACATTCTATAAAATATTTTTTTATTTAGTTGTATTATAATTGCTTAAAATATTAAATAAAAAGTGCAAAATATAAGAGGGAAATTCAAATTTGCGAAACGCTTCACCATTGGTCGAAACGAAACGTGACGTCAAAAGCCACAACATCTTTATCGGCGTCGATATTCATACAATTTTAGTAGTGTTTGATAGAAAAATAGTTTTATGTTGAGTTTCTGTAATTGTTTTCAATTAGATAGTCTAATTTTAGCATTCTCGTGAAACTAGGAATCTTTAGGACGATGACTGAGACTGGTTTTGTCAAAGTAGGCACCGTAGAAGTCTCGCTTAGGGCGCTGGTAGTGCTAAAACCGGCACTGGTACAGAGTGCATAATATTAAATAGGAACAAAGCACACTTCTGACTAAATCACACCATGCTATCAAAATATAACATATGAATTACACAACAATGCAAACATGATGTTGGAGATATTTCATCTCTTCTCATAACCTTAGACCATTGTTTACGTATTTTCGCATCTCTTGGAATGGGGAAAAAAACACTTATCGGGTGTATTTCTAGTAGTGTTTGTACACTTTGGCACAAGACAATACCAATAAAATTGTTTTTAGGGTTCCGTACCTCAAAAGGAAAAAACGGAACCCTTATAGGATCACTTCGTTGTCCGTCTGTCCGTCTGTCTGTCCGTCTGTCTGTCCGTCTATGTCTCTGTCCGTCTGCCAAGACCCTTTTTCTCAAGAACGCGTAAAGGTATCAAGTTAAAATTTATACTAAATACTTGGGTCTACGGTTTCTTTCGGCTGTAAAAAAAATAAATTTGTAAGTCAACGCAATCAAAAGATATGAACGTTTATGTCGCATATTTTGGGATTTTACAGGGGAATCAAAACCTATAGGGTACTTCCCGTTGACCTAGAATCATTAAATTTAGCAAGAGGCAAGATCTTACAGCACATATAAAGTAATAAATCTGAAAGTTGTTAATTTGAAGTTATATCCTAAAAAAAATATTGGTTTAGAATTACAAACTTACATTTTGTAGTTTTTATGTATGGAAGAACCTTATTGTCAACTACAAAGTTAAGTTTGTCTTTCAATATTTCAACTTTTGTTAGTTATTTTTTTGGACTCGTGCTCTCTAGACGTTTCCTTCCAACGGAATCCTCAGAGCACGAGTCCTACTCGTACTTGTCCGGTATTTTTAGCTTCTTCCATGGTCTGAATATCTATAAAACTGAAAATCTGTGTGAAATAACTGTATTTTCTATAGTAAATAAACACAGAGCGTGGCTTATGACGTCATCCAAAGCCCGCGAAAAATTGTGGCGTTCATACAGCTCAAATTTATTCGACGTTTTTAATATTTTTAAAAAAAATAATTTGAGCATTTCCAACTGTAATTATATTTTTTACTGTGATATAACGATGTTAACAGTTGATTAAAAATATAAAAAAAACACATGCATATTCCCTATTGTCTTTAAGGTCAATAATACTTTACATCATAGGTAATTAAAATGAAATGCTTCATTATGAAATACATAGTTATACTTAATTATTGAGATCACTATTGGAATGCTTCATTATTAAATACTTAATACTTACTGATTACAATGTGTACATTATAGAAATACATATGATTAAGGTGGAACGTTTTACCTATGACGGGAAATTCAAATTTCAAACAGTTTTTTTGTCCTTGTAGCTAGGCCGGGTAATTATTTTGAAATGACAGCGTTTCCGACAATATTTGGGTGTTTTTTACATTATCATGTTAAGTTATTTATTAGTTACGCACCATATTACTTACATTTGTCAATAACCCGTTCGAAACAGCAACAATTAGTTTATTGACAAATGTAAGTAATAATGTGCATTAGAGAAAATTACTTTACATGATTTTGTAAAGAATAATAACCAGTGGTCGCAAACATCATGATCGCTTACAATAATTACCCGGCCTAGCTACAAGGACAAGAAAACTGTTTGAAATTTAAATTTCCCGCCATTTGTGAAACGTTGCACCTTAAGTAAATATGAAATACAATACTAATATGATTTTAGTAAATGATACAATACTGCAAAAATCCGAAATTCAGGTAGCATACTTCGATATAATGTCAAATGTATGTAGGTACAATCAAATTTGTTATTTGAAATCTACTATAACCACAGATCTTATATCTGTGACGATAACCAACTCAAGTTGGTTCTAGCTAGCAGCAAAAAAGGATTAAAATATAAAACATTAATGACTAGAAATGAAATCAATATTACTCTGATGTTACTAGAAACAACTGCAGATAAATGGAATTGACTTAAAACTATTTGACCAAGAAATTAGCTTATATGTATTCTTTTATGTTTAGCTTTTTTCTGTTTAACGTTATGTTCTCTGTGTATTTCCTAATCGGAACGCATGTATGCGTTTTCACCGAACGCGCCGTTGACCCTCTGCCTTGTGGAGTACGTAGGATTCAGGAGGTACTGGATCTTGCTGTCGACAACATAGTCTAGTCCCGTGCAGACGCCAAGCGGCTTGTTGCAGTAGTATCCAGGGGCGCACTTTTGTCCGAAGATATCGTAGTCCCGCTTCACCGTGCACTGCTCGCCTGGGCCCTAGGGGTGAGATAATTCCTATACTTATTGTCGTATATGCTTACTTTCTTCAGGGTTACGCGGAAACGGTGTACTAAGCCGAAAGGGGTCCATAGTACTCGTTATTATGAACAATATTCACTATGGGAGCAACCCTAAATCACGAAAAAATATTAGTTGTTACATAGAAAACGGTAATTCACACTCGACAAAATTTATGGAACTGCTGATATTTTTTTTTGCGGTTTAATGGTTGGTCCTATCGAGGATTCATATTAATATTACTTTTGTCTATGGTCCTATAGTAAAAGTTGTTCATAATGATGGGTACTATGGACCTCTTTTGCCTTAGTACACCTTTTCAGAGTTACCCTGTATAGCTTCTACTTTTTTTATGAAGTTTCCGGGTACTTTCTACCTGACTGCTCAAGAAATAGGGCATAATGTATTTCGGGCGTAAGTATTTATGTTTGAGAGTTAAAAAATATTGTTTTAAACTATCACGGTTGTTCACTAAAGACAACAACCACACCACCCACAACCACAACCACAGTAAATATCCCGTAAATAATCATATAACTAAAAATATGTTTCTATATATTCTCCTATAACGTAAACGGCTTGACTGATTTTGATGTGTAAGGTGTCGTTTAGATTCGTCGTCATGCCCATAGTGTCAGACTACATTTTGCAGTCGGGTATTTTGTGTTAACTTAAAAAAAAAAAAAACGTGAATAATGGACGGGCCATAGGTATTGGAACAGGTTGTAATTTATATGTTTAGCTTGTTTATTTTTCACAGAAGCAAGAAGGCAGTAGCGACCGTACCCTGTAGCAGTCCCGGCGGCCGCCGCAGACCTTGTTGATGTAAGTCCCGAGCTCGCAGCGCTTGTACCGCTTGTTGCCCTTCACGATGGGGCACTCCTCGTGGCTCGGCATCCAGTGCCCAGTCTCCTCGCACACCGGACACTCCACCTCATCTCTGTAAGTTTGCACTTTATGGGGTCAGATTACCAGGTGCAGCGATCTCGCTCGCGCATTTGATATATTTAACTGAATTAAAAAAAGAAGGGGGTTTTCAATTAGATTTTTTGTTACCTCAAAACTCCGTCAATTAAGAACCGATTTGGTTTCTAATTGAAAGCTTTTATACTTTCACATTGGTCGGTTTTGATGAAAGTTGGGACACATTTGATCCTATGCAACAACGGTTTAGAAGTACATAGTTTGGATTTTAAATCAAAACACTGACTGGAAATTTTGGAAAAAAAAAAACGAAATTGCGTATTTTAAATTTTTTGTTATTTACCCCATCTTTCTGTGAAAATGTATGGCATCGATTGGCGCCGCTTCCGAGACACGCGTCAGACGCGCGCGGCGATCGGCCGCGATGAACGAAAGTGTACCTTAAAGCCTGAGGCTAAGGACTCACGGAGCGATTTTTACCCGCGCCCGCCGCGGTTGCGGGCCCGCAGCCTTTGTAGAATACAGATATTTATGTAAAAAATTAAAGCACATTTCACGGCGCGTTTTACGCTTGTGGTGTGTGCAATTGTTTGCGGGTCCCGCTGCACCGGCGGTCATCTTGTACCGGCGGGCGCGGGTCGCGGTCCCGCAGCCGCGGCGGGTTGCTCCCGCGCGCTCTGCGATCGGTTGGCGGGCGTCCGCAGTGGGCAGCGGAGGGCGGAGCGTCTTGCAACCGCCCGTCTTGCGATAATCAACCGCCAAGATTGCGAGCGATAATCGCAACCGCGACGGCTGCATAACCGCACAAAACTCCGTTCTCGTGAGTTTTGAAAATAAAACTCCATTCCGCCACCGCAGCGGGTTCGGGTAAAAATCGCTCCGTGAGTCCTTAGCCTAAGGCGCGCCTTACAAAGTTGTATTATTGTCAAGGATCTCAGTACCATTTTAAAACCCACCCATTATCTTCGTTGAAAGGCTCCTCCCTCTCGACAAGGTTGCGCGCCTCGTACCCGCGGTAACGCGCCAGGCACGAGCCGCTGGTGACCAGGAGTATCAGCACCAGGGGATGCATGTTTAGAGAGTTCTGAAACATCATAAACTATACATATTTCGTCTACGTGTCCGTCAACATAACTGATAACCCTGTTGGCTCTGGTTGTGGGCGCTTATTTGAATGACAAAGCTTAACTTGGTCTTAAAAGTCCTGTTGGAATTGATGTGGTCAGTGTATTCTTCTAATCATCACTATTAGCCTATCATTTTCCCACTGGTGGGGCACAGGCCTTCTCTACTGAGAGAGAGAGAAAGAGAGGGTAGGTCTTAATCCACCATGCTGGCGCTGGGCATGTTAGTGAAACTCATATGTCTTTGAACTCTTGAGGTTCTTGGACATTTTCCTTCGAGATGCTTTCCTTCACCGTTTTTGAGTTTATTGAAAACTCACACTAGTTATTTAAGTACTAAAATTAAGTCATTGGTGCAGAGCCGTGAATCGAACTGGGTCCTGTCAGATTGGAAAGCGCAAATACCGCATGGCCACCATCTCTCTATTCCTCTAACACACTGACAATATAAATTCGAACAGGACAACACTTTCGCATTGCGCCACTGACCATGATTATTGACAAACGACTGTAGTAGATAGGTACCAAAAACGCCACTCTCAAAAAGGAAAAGTCAGGAGTCACTGAGCAAATTTTCGTACATGAATCGACTATGTGGTAGGAAATGCCCCAAGTGTGTCATCAGCTTTTTAAATTCGTCTAGACGTCATTCACATCTGCATGTAAAGATGATTATTTAGGTTATTACAAAGCTGCTAGGCTGCAGTACCAGTTGGTAAGGCTATGAAACAACCTGGCCAGGACAGCTTACTTACCTACAAGATACAAGGAGAGAATTTGTCATCATCTGCATGACATTTTTCTCTTGGCGTGATCAAAGACAGGATGAGATGTCGAATTGCAAAGCATTAAGTTTCTTGGCCATCTAGGATCTTGGATCGTAGGATGTCCACCCACAATATGGACAGACATCTAAAAGAAACCGCAGGGAATCGCTGGATGCAGGCCGCTTCCAACCGGCTCTTTTGGAGATCGATGGGGAGGCTTATGTCCTATGGCTGAAATGATGATGATGAAGTTTCTTGTGGTAGCATTTAAGTTGACCCGGTTTGTATACAATGAGCCAAACAATACTATAGCTATACTCCGATCTCGCATACTTTATATAGAGCTGTCGTGAGTTGATTTATCGACCGTTTGCCATTCGCTTAGTTTTTCTCTCGTTCATATTTGGGTTAACAGACCTTTGATTTTCTCAGTTCTGCAGTGAAAGCTATTTTTGTAACTGTATCAGTGAAAATTCCAAGATTTCTTAATAATAACCATGTCTCATGGATCGCGGATCAGTGTTATTTTCCTTCTATCTGATCTTAATCACGGGCTAAAATTGTCGCCAAGCGATGTTTCGAGTGTTATGAATGAATGTATTAGGTAGTATTCGACCAGCGAGCGTCACACGAAATGTAGGTGGGATAAGAATTTCACTAAGATGTTTATCTACTACGGTTTCCTTCGTATTGTTCCGTTGTTTACTATGTTTTATTATGACAAAGTTCCTTTTAATTCATTTCCACGGCTGTATAAGCACTGTGTCGTATCTATTTGTCCATTGCTAATCCGTGTTCGTCTACACGTAAACGATCTATTTTCATACTAATGTAGTACATATCACGAGATTTACAGCATTTCGTAACAGAGCACATGAGTTGCTTGCAAGGTCGCAGCCAGTCATCACCTTGGTGGGAAAAATAACGAAAGAAACCAAAGCATTCAGCTTTGGTTCAAAAACATTTTCTTGTAATATTTCACTGAAGTATACCGGAAAACGAAACGGTACTATGCGGTATATCGAAAGTGATCAGAATTCGTGGTTTTCATGCAAATTTTTAGAATGTTATTGCAGCTGTCAGAACAAATTAATGTTCGGACCGAGCATAGATGACAAATTACCACCTACAAGAATCCTGAACTCTACGTTCAGTTCTCCTAATAAGAGAAGATTACCTATTACTACATTTTCTTTATGTTTACTTGATCGTAATTAATTAGGCGCAATGGGTTATACTGGGTGACTGTTAGACAGTGGAAATATTGGCCTGTTATTGTACTCATCATTGTGAACAGCTTTCACTATGGGGCCAACTCTGAAATCAGAAAAAAACAGCTGTTCCATATAAAAATCTTACCAGATTTTTTTCTCATTTCAGGGTTGGTCCTATAGTGAAAGTTGTTCATTGTGATGAGTACAATGATATCCCTGAATATTGTAACTGTCTAACCAGTCACCCAGTAAATTAACTATTTACATCAATTATTACTACGAGGTAAACCTTTAAAATACTTTGAACATAAATTTACACACCGGTTACATAGAAAATTAGCAACAAAACTTAACAATAAGGTTCATTCTTATCTATTAGCATAGAGAAATATACTATACTAGAAAATATTTAAATATGTACTCTGATTGTACTTTCAATTTTAAGCATGCATAATAACATCCGTATATGTTTAGAAAACATAAGTGTTTCCGCTTTAAAAGTCAGTGACTTGAAATTAAAATTGAAAACAAAACGTCATTGCATTGCGATGCGATGGCGTGCGGCAAGGGCTGACAATGTAGAGATCATCGAATACTCCGAAACATTGCTGGCTAAGCTTTTCATATCTGTAGATAATGTTTGAAGAAACAGTAATGTAAGCTGTGTTGGTTGAAATATTCGAATTACGAGATAGAGTACAGGGGTGGATTCGATGTGCGCAAGCGCCGCCCGCCTAACCGTTTGGCCGCGAAATACATACGCATTCATGTGACACACTTCGGACTATACGGACCATTGAAATTTAATCACTGATAATTTTTCGAGAACTTTTGAGTTGACTTTGGATAACATAAAATTGTTTGTGAATTATTTGAGTGTGCTCGTATATTTTATTAAAAATCTTAAAATATGGGCATGATTTCAAGAGTGCGCGGCCGCATAAGGAGTGATTCTTTCACGAAGATTCAAGCTCTCAAATCGGATGACAAAATCGCTAACATTGGTAAGTTTTTTACACTTTTAATCGTTTTGATCCAGAGCATGTCTCAGCATGTCTCCTTGTTTGTACTAGTGTCATTCATCATCATCTCAGCCTATCATGTTCCCACTGCTGGGACTCAGGCAGAGAGAGAGGATGAGCCCTAATCCACCATGCTGGCCCAGTGCATGTTGGTGAATGTCGTATGTCTTTGAATTTTAGAGGTTCTAGGACATACCGGTTTCCTCACAATGTTTTCCTTCACCGTTTTTGAACGATAGCATCAAAACGGCACATAATTTATCTAGGTACTAAATAAGTCAATGATGCAGGGCCGAACCAGGTGCTGTCAGATTGTAAAGCCCACATGTTATCGCCCGGCCACCATCGTTCTAGTGTCATCAGATCGCTGATTTGGCAGCCGTGACTTTTTTCTGAATGTTGCACAATGTTAAAGTCTGTAGCATCATAATATTTTTGTATATACTACGACACGCCATTGCTGCACGCCATGTCGACCTTCTGAAGTTCTGACTAACAAACACATCGCGTATCTATAATAAACATGCTTTCTTCTTGTTATTGTCAGTGTTCTTCTGAGATACTGATCTACTTGTTTGTTTTCAACGAAGAAATGCGTCATGTGTTTACCAATAAGCAGTCGATACACGTGTGATGCGCACATGTGCTAGAGGAAAGCAGCGACGATCCTAAAGACCATGCCGCGTAGATAATATGACCTGTTGCATCCTTTTAAACCATATACGTGTAGTACTACGGGATATTTACTTATGGGTAATAGTTATTACGAATACTACTTTATTTTTAACAGACTTCAAAAAGGTGGGAGTTTTAAATTCAGTTGTTTTTTTATGTTTGTTACTACTATATCCGTAATTTTATAAATGGATTTGTTTTCTCTCATACTCTCATTTTGGTCTCATAGAAATTTCATCATCTTTATCAACTGAACTGTCAGTTAAAATAAAAATAACCGGAAAAAAATATGTCGGTCCTAGACGTCCTAGTAAACGATGTTGCGCATGTACCTACTAATTTAGTAGTCGGTTTTTTTAATTGATAATTGTTTGTCTTTCTCGAGATCTCCGTCAATATTTCTTTTTTTAATCCAGGTTGTATCTCCGAGGTGTAACCAAAATATTAATTTCATTAAAATCCTACCATGGATTCTGGAAATGAACTTTTCCTTGTCGATATTTTGTATACAATGAACTTTTCCTTGTCGATAACTAAAACCCGTTGCAGACGATGCGTAACTGGCGCGAGTAAAACTTGCGCTAGTACTGCGCATCGTCTGCAACGGGTACTAAGCAACTTCCACTGGCACTCGCCACTTCTAGCAAAAAGTGTTGTAGCTCGTTGCCAAGTACTGGGGTCTTATGGACAACTGCTATTGCGGCACCAAACTAACGTTAAATCCGCTCAGTTGGAAAATCACGCGTACGTGGACCTTAACGCGCCCAGATACGGTTTGCGGTCGGCGGTCGTGTAATTTTCTAACTGAGCTGATTTAAGCGTTAGTTTGGTGCCGCAATAGCAGTTGTCCGTAAGGCGCAGCGTCTGCATTTGTGTACCGCTTTTGTCTTAGCCTTTTGTATCAAATTTCGTCCGCCGTAACGGAGCACCTAATATGGTCACTTGTCGTGGTCTCAGGCATGCCACATTATACGATACCTTGAGAGTTAGACCTTGATGTGAAAACACCTCAATTTGCCAGCAATTTGTAAGTCAACGCACTTGAGTTGATCCAATATATTTTCAGATGATAATGGATCGACTCAAAATATATCTCGTTTATTATCGGAATAAAACAGAAAACGTCAGCTTCCAGACGGTTGCTTTTATTGCACTGTTTGTTACTGCAGCGCACGTAGTGACTCGTCACTCCTGTGGCGGGTTTTTTGAAGTTAAAGTGTATGGGTGTGGGCGGGAGCAGTGGGTTGGTGGTGGCCACAGGAAAGAAAAAATATTATTTAAATAAAAATTTAATTACAACGGATGTCAAGGCATGTTTGTAAGAAATTTGTTGTAGCCAGTTGCACTCATATAAACGAAACGTCAGTCAATCGAAATCAGTTAGCAACTGTTACTGTGACAAAGAACTTAGAGACCTAACCCAACCAGGTAAGGTCCAAGTTCTTTGGATGCGGAGTTCGACGCGTTGACATATATAAGAATGTTCAATCAAGGTTCTGTCATACTGCCTATCGACGGATTTTCCTTCTCATTTCCGTTCTATTTACTTCTCTAATCTACTCCTCAACCAATTTTAGGATAGGTGTTTTTTAAGGAAGGATGGGTATGATAGTTTGGGGATCAAAGAGAGAAGATTAACGATTGTCTGTTCCAATATTTGAGTGTCTTTGAACAAACGCCCGGGACCTACAATAGGCTTGTGTCCTTATGTTTTATTTATTAGAAATACAGGCTCAGCAAAGAATATAATTAAATATGGAAGTAAAAAAAAACTGAAATATAAGCGTTTAAAGGTTTTGGTGGGGAAGATAGAGAGCGGATGCTCTGTCCTCTTGCAAAGCGTGTGTTAGTAGGTACCTATAGCGCATGGCTTGACGTCATAACGTGATATAGTGCGCTCTCTGTCTAGCATGCAATTATTGAACAAATTTTATTTTGTTTTCGTTGATGGGCTCTATTTATGATCAGCTTTTATATGAGGTAATAATTTTTTTGACTCATGTCTATTTAACGTGTCATCCGAGTCAGGGGGTCGAGAGTCAGGGGGTCTGGGCTGGACAAGGGCTTGCCTGTGGTACTTAAATCGTGTCTCAGGAGATGTAGGTACCATCGGTGGCAAAAAAAAATATGACTGCATCTGGATGCTAAATAAATCATCTCTGTAGTGGATACCTAGGTATAGACCAGTGATGATGGTTATACTGCATCTCTTTCTCTTATCGAAATTTTGTGACGCGCAGATTATATTTTAGCATCATTTTTAGTAGTTCAATGCAGGCGGTAAATAAAAACAAGCCGTTTATTTTCGTTTTACGACTTGGATGTGAAAGAAAACTTGTGCGTACGTAAAACATTTAGGTCGGTGATAGGTATTAAAAGTGGATCAAGGCGAAATGAAGATACGAATATGTTGTGGTGGCGATAGTCGTTTGGAGTTAGATGTCATTCATAAACCACTGTTAGAAAATATAATTATTTATAAGAAATAATGAAACATTTTCCGGACCTTGAATTAATTAAAAACTCCGTTAGATATCTATAGTTTGTTTGAACATAAACTAAACACATGCATTTATGAAAAAAAAAAAATATACGTTCAAGAGATACTCAAAAATGAAAACGTGTTTCAAATGATTGGCTTGTCTTTTTTTTTTATCCAAGAAAACGCTCAAATTCCATCTTGAAAAATTATTTAAAATGCGTGTAAAAAAAAGAGATTTCATTAGATTTACTATTGAATTGATTTGAAAGTGTTTTAAAGTTGTCAAGAACCGAATAGTTTCTCTTGGAGAACAATGTTATTTTTTTACAAAAATCTAAATTTTACACGTCCTGCTTTGCTTTATTTTACCGTCATAGTTTTGCTTCGTTACTTTTATGTTGACCTAATACGTATGGGTGGTATGGCCTAAGTGCCAAGAGTGTCAACATTTGCTTAGAACGACCAATTATTGTCAAATGCTTGACTGGTCATACAATGTAATTCTCAGAGCCAACAAGCGAAGTGTCAAATGCTTAACTAGTTATAGAATACACTGAATCCACTTGATAGAACACACGAGCAAACGTCTATTCCTGCCTGGCGCTAACAGCGTAAACATTTGCTTAGAACGGCCGATTGTCAAAAATGCTTGACTGGTCATACAATATGATTCTCAGAACCAACAAGGTGTCAAATTCTGAACTGGTCATAGAATACATTTGATAAAAAACACGAGTGAACGTCAATTCCTGCCTGAAGATAGCTGATAGATTCTGGATAATATTTACTTGGCCAAACTCTTAAGTACTTTATAAATAAGTTGTTTACAGAACCGTACTACATGTCGTATTTACAAGAACTGAAATAGCACGTAAACATTTTGACAATTTTGGTATGTGAAACGAAAAATACAAGTCTTTCAGCACTTTAAGCTGATTTTTATAGTGTTTAAGACTTGTAGTTGCTATGTATATAGTTTTATCACTAATTACATTCCTATCATATCACATGTTTGCAAATAACTTTTATATAACACACGCAGTGCCATGCGGTTTCACGAGCTCTCTTACAGAAACCGTTGTTTTGTTCGGGATTAAAAGCTCAGTTGTTCATCCAGAATAAAATTAAGCTCCCCATACGAAATTTCATCCAAATCTGTTCTGCCGTTACGAAGTTGAGTGGGAACAAACAGATACACATGAACGAATTACAACAAAATTATGTGCATTTGTGCACTTCGATGCGATCAAAAACGGTGAAGGAAAACATCGTGAGGAAACTGGTATGTCCAAAAACCTCAAAAGTTCAAAGACTTTTGACATTCACCAGCATGCACTGGGCTAGGCTAGCATGGTGGTTTAGGGCCCATCCTCTCTCTGAGAGAAGACCAGTGTCCCAACAGTGGGAACATAATAGACTAATAATGGTGAAACATATACAAATTCGCATTTATAATATTTGTGTGATGTGGCGTAGGCGCGCTATATGCAAATTATGCAAAATTCCATGTAGAGGGATATAGCGTTTATGTCGAGCAAAAATGGTGGCCTTATCACTAAGAGTTATCTCTTAATAGAAGTAAGGAAGTAAGAATTGAACCTGCAAAATTGTTACCGTAATATTGAATTTCAAACCCCCAGTCTAGTCTGTGATCTATAAATATTCTCTCTGGATTCCAGTATGGTTGCTGTCCGTGGTACTGCTGCTACCGTACTGGGCTCCTCGAGGGTTGCTGGTGGCGCTTGGAGGCGCCTGGCTGATGGCTACATATACGTGTCTCGTGGTGCCCGTCCTGATATCCGCTAACTACCGGTACCCCGCGCGCTGGTGGCCTGCTGTCGTCAAGCTTGCACAAGGTACGTAATCATTGAATCATTTTTGACCCATATGGCGTCGCTATTGGTCGGTACAACACAAGACTTTGTTCGACCTTGTCCCCCAGGCACAGCGCTGCAGTCGCATATTTTGTATGACACTTGAAAACCGATCGTTTATAAGTTCATTCGTTCCCAGAAGTTCCTCGTGACTAGATAAATTGAAAAAAAAATTTTTATGACACTTGAAAACAAATCTAGGAAAAGTTGATTAGTTCTCTATAAAAAAATCGTTCTAAGAAGAACTAGATAAATTGAACCCTTTTATTGTATGACACTTGAAAACCAATCTATTAAAAGTTCACATTAGTTCTCAGAAGTTTCGCGGGACTAGATAAATTGAACAGTTATTTTGTGTGACACTTGAAAAAAATTCATTCATTCCTAGCAAATTCTCGGGACCAGATTAATTAAACACATATTTTGTATGACACTTGAAAACCGATTTATTAAAAGTTCATTAATTCCCAGAAGTTTCTTGGATTCATTTTACAGACTCTATTCCGTGTCCCTTTCTCTATCAGAGATTACGCCCCTTTTAGTCTCACTCATATCATCTTTAACAATGCCATTCTATTCTTTTGTGAACTTCCATTTCTCCTCTTCTTCCTTTATATTTTGGCAAAGATCATCGATACCATCCCCATCATAGGTCAGAACTAGAACGAAGCCCAGACTCGTTTTCACGAAGCCCAGCTTAGTTTCTTAAAGGCGAAGGCCGTTCTGGCCAGAAAAGTTATGTAGTAAGATCGGTGGACTCGATTAGCACAGGAACGAGGTAGATGGCATAGAAAGAGAGATTAGACATAATACTTAGCTGTGGGATAAGGAAAGCTGTGAATGATGTCATAATTTCAGTCATAGGACGTCCATTACGCACGTCGGTAACTTTCGCTCATCTACGGATCTCCTCATTTCTGATTTGATCTCGTAGAGAAACCCCGAGCATAGCCCTCTCCATAGGTCGTTGTGCGACTTTGAGCTTGCTCATGAGCAAGATGTATCATCATTGAATTCGTCTCCGAATAACATTTCAACATCATTTCTACTCAAATTTATTGCAGCTGTGTGTACAAGCCAACGAGAGGTTGTTACTCTGACAGTGTAACGAACGAATGCATCACAGGGTCACCGGTCATTTAATATAACAAGTGTAGAATCAAATTGCAATACCAATGACCTGGGGTAATTCCACCACGTCTTTTGCCAGATTCTTACATTTCATTTTTCGTAGAAGAAAATAGAAAACTGAGATTTTAAAGGAAAGTCAAAGCCAACGAATACTTTAACATTTTTCCTGCTGTAATTTACACACTTATATTATAAAGAACTCGTTGGACGTTGCTTTGCATGTTCAAGGTGAATTTCGGAACTACTTATCTGATTTCATAAATCTTTTTACTGATAGGAAGCTACACCTGAGACAGGCTATTTTGTTCACAACGCGGGCCGCGGCAAAAGCTAGTCATTGATAATGGCATTGTAAATAGCAGGTCCCTATAATTTATTATCTAAACTGAAACTGCTCTCTCTCTCTCTCTCTCTCTCTCTCTCTCTCTCTCTCTCTCTCTCTCGCTTCTTTATTGCAATCTATTAAACATAGACAACAAAACTTAATTCCTATCAACGACTGCTACTATAATAGTTAACCATTTATGTGGTGGTACGGAACCCTCAGTGCGCGAGCCCGACTCGAACTTGGCCGGTTTTATTTTGTAGATCGTGAAGTCCACACAAACAAGTAAACAGATTTACGTCTTTAGGTCTAGTCTGAAGTCTAAAGCGAGACAGCGTAGCTCGCATAGTTGGCACAAACAGCTGGGTGTGCCAATCTCCTGACCTATGCGCATCCTACGCGATTTTTTTACGCTGTCACATAAATGAAAAGACGAATTGGCTACAAGTCGAAATCTGAATGAGAAATGTAGTCGTAAAAAGGCTAAGAAATATATGATTTCTTGAGATTTTTAACGAGATGTTATTTGGACAGTTGTGAATGTAACAGAAAGTACAAAATGTTGTTGTTTCTTTAGATCGATCGGTCTAAAGAACATTTCATGCTGAGAACAGAATATCTGTCCGCGCTGAGCCAAAACGTCCATAAAAGTGGATCGAGTCTAAAATGTCGTCTTTTTTATACCATTGGTGGCAATCAAGCTGACGGGTTGCCTGATGGTAAGCGATCACCGATCACCGTCGCCTATGGATACCTGCAACACCAGGGGCATCACAGATACGTTGCCGACCCTTAAATACTCTATTAACAGCGTTTTCGTCTAAGGCCCAAATCAACCAAACCGTGGAAATTTGTACTCTTTCGACTCAAAATTATCACGCCTTGTTTCTAAACGAAGCGTTGAAACCTCAGATCAGACAAAATAGGGAGATATCATCATCGTCATCAGCCTATTCTAACTGCTGGGACACAGGCCTCCTCTCAAGAGAGAGAGAGGATGGGCCCTAATCCACCATGCTGTTTTACGCTCACGCTCACGATGTTTTCGTACCGTCATCGTTTTTAGCGATGACATCGAACCTGCACATAGTTTAACTAAATACAAAGTCATAGGTGCAAGGCCAAGGAGCAAACTGGGCGCCGTCAGATTTTAAAGCGCACATGCTACAGCTCGGCAACTTCAATTATATTTCAATGTACGTACATTGAAATATAATTGAAGTCATGGAGCATTGAAGAAAATCCAAACCGTTATAAATATTCTTGATCTTAATGTTTGGCCATATTAAACTTTAATTCATCATCATCATCAGCCAGAAGACGTCCACTGCTGAACATATGCAGTTCCTCCCCCTTCACACGCCACACTGATCGACAGCCTGCCATCTCGGAGAGTGTGCATCAGATCTGCATGATTTAATTCCTTCCTGCCCTTTTTTCTATCGGACCGCCAGGGCGGGCACAAAAAATCGACATCGTTTTATGGTTGATATTCCGAGAACCCGTAGGAAGCGCTATGATTCCACATTTATTATGCGAACTGCTAGTCTGTGGAATTCGCTGCCTGAATGGGTTTTCCCCGTTAGTTACAATCGGGGTGTCTTCAAGTCGAGAGTGAATCGGTTTCTTCTAGGCAAGCGTGCTCCATCGTAGACCGTATCGTCGCTTAACATCAGGCAAGATGGCGGCCAAGCGCAAGCCTATCAACTATTTTAAAAAAAACTTCGGTCCATCTAGTGGGAGGCCTACCTACGCTGCGTCTTCCGGTTCGTGGTCTCCACACAAGAACCTATCTTCCCCATCGGCTATCGGTTCTTCGAGCGATGTGGACTGCCCATTGCCACTTCAACGTTTGCAAAAGTTTTATGTTTATACCAAATCCATAAAACGCTGGTGAAAAATCTCGTTAAATTCAACCGGATGCGAACATTAATGTTCTTGTAAAAAAAACTATACCCGATGTTTTGAAACACATTAGGTTTATTTACTTAGTGAAAGTGAACAATATTTATGTTTGAGAGTCGGGTCATTGTCGTGAGATCTGAATGGACCGGCGGAAGCTGGCCGGCGTCCAACGCATTTGCGTCAGAGGGCTTGCTTTACAGTGCGACAAACTGTATAGTCGAATGAGGGAGCCACCGTCGTATTTTCTGACAACTTTCCTTAGAATATTTTTAGCCTCGTCATTTGGCCAACTCTTTAGATAAGTTGGTGGGTAAATACACCGGTCAGCGTCCAAACAACGCATGGAACACACGCCCCCGAAATATACTGTTTGGAACAAAGAAATGTTCATTACTTTGTTGATCAGTGCTGGGTTACAACAAGGTTTTTGTTACACGCCAATCTGGGCGTTAATGATATCACTGCAGATTTTGCTACAAATTTACCTACGTGAATGTTTTAATCTGCCAGTGTTTTCCCCAAAAAAATTGATATAGGCCAGCCCTAATATCAAAGTTTTTAGACAACTCGAAGGCCTCCGACATGACTGAACAAATATTCTTCTAGGACAAACGGGATCTACAGTTTTGAACCTTCAGAAACATAGTGGAGCGCTGTTGTTGATACTACCCATCCGAAGAACGCGTGACCGTCGTCTTTAGATTAATAAAATTTACTTGTTTAAACTACCCAACGAAGTTCAACATATAAAATGCGATGTGTGTATTTATGTTCCCTATAGACTCCAAAATGGCTGAACCGATTTCGACGGGATTTTTACTGGCAGATAGCTGATGTTATAAAGAATAATCCCCTTAGAATAATGCTTGATTCTGAATGACTTGGTTGACGACATTTCATCAAACTAGATAATATTTTAATACGTCTTGACACTGGCAAATGCACAAGAAGTGCGAAGCCAAAATCCTTACAGACAAAAGAATTAAAAAACACCGAAGAAATACTTACCAGAGTGTTATTGGTGATGTGGATTTCTTTGAGTTCCTCTGGAGAGTGACCTCTGAACTGGCTTTCCTTTGCCCATGGTGGTTCTTTTATACCAAACATCTTGAGGGTTGGTGATTTCGATGGACTGTAATATGCAAGAAGTGACAAGTAATTAAAGGAGTTGTAATTATTTGACTTAACGTTGTCGTTAAATCTATACTAATATTATAAAGAAGAAAGATTTGATTGTTTGTTTGTATTGAATAGGCTCCGAAACTACTCAACCGATTTGTAAAATTCTTTCACTGACGGGAAGCTACACTATCCCCGGGTGACATAGGCTATAATCTATACCCGTGCGAAGCTGGGGCGGACCGCTAGTCTTCTTATAAAAAGAGTATAATAATAAGATTGGCCAGTATAAACCAAAATATTAGTTTTTTATTTTATTTGAAAAAGGTCAAATATCATTTGACATTTCAATTATATTGACAAAATGCCCATAACATAGTTTTATAAAAGGTACCTACAAAAGCTATGACGGCGGGGATGATAGTTCCCACCAACCTCAATGCCCAAATTCACTCTTGAGAACGGCTGGAGTGATTTAGCAATTTTTTGTTTTAAATGTTCATAATAATTGTAGATGTTCAGTTTTTACGGAAAGGTTTTTTTTTCAAATTCGGTAAAAACTGAACTCTCTTTTTTCTATGAACTCATGACCATAACTCAAACAACATTTATTTTACATTTTGACAGGACAATGTCTGTCAGGTCAGCTACAATAGTGAGAAATAATAATTAATAAAAACAAACTTGCCTCAATCTTGTGGTTTTTGTCCATGCTTCTAAGGGTTCAAATTGTCTGAAAAATATTTAACGCTTCATTGGAATACTTTATGCAAATGAGAGGGGAAAGCTGCTGTAGCAAAAACGACGAGCAATACGATGTGACAGTTTTGACCATCTTCTTTTTATGGGAAGAAAAGGTTAATTATTTTTTTTGTTAATATCAAGGATTTTCTCTGTTGCTAACGTTGTTTTCATTACCAAAATCCTTAATGCCTTTATAAAAGCGACGCCCTTTTCTGTTCGAACAATTTTTCTGTGTGACGAATAGTGTCATAAATCACACGTTGTATACTATACCTACTTACCTCGTATAAAACTAATAAAAAAAAAATTAGGAGACTAAATTTTACCATGTTATTTTCTTTCGTTCCAGAAGCTGCTAGAAAATTACAAGCGCCTTTCAAATGCGCCATGAGAGCGTTCAAAGGTGCGTACGCGCCGCTCGACCGTTCTGAGAGACTGTTCCTACAGATGAACAACCTCTCCACTATGATATGCCAGGTGAGGTGATAAAGTATACAGCATGTTCATCAATTACAAGTTTCGAGATGGCTCTCTTGTGCAAGCGATATTGTTGTTGTACTGGTCGCACTAATATGAAACTGAATTAGAATTATGTAATATCCGTCTTGAAATAACCTATTGGTGTTTCGTTTTATGCGATGTTATATGGAATCGTTTACATTACAGGCAACCCCAAAATGTTTTTAGTAAACAACCCTCAAAATACTGTAATCTGTTAAAAGCAAAATCGCTCTAGCCACGTGTTTATATATTTTTTTACGCCAAGCAATGGACGTTTACGGTTCTACTCATCGTTTCATTTCCTAATAACAAGTCACATAATAATTATGAGGACACAGACCATTTAGAAGTATACATGAAAGGTGTGATAAAACGCAGATATAAGTAAATAATAAGCTATTTGATAGGATGAAGTGAAGGGCGCGTTACGAATCACGCTAACAATATAAAAATAAACGTTCCTTTGTGCCATGTTGGGTTCTCATTAACTCTGTCGACGTCATTAGCGCTGTTGAAGTGAATTCGAAACGCGCACATATTATTGCCACCCTCTTCATTCCATTCGATTGGTTAGATTTTTTGCTTTAGTCCTTCTTCTGAAGTTTTTGACCGTAAACATTTTTGTTCCAGTTACTGATGTTCACGGCGTGTGACCGTCTGTTCGTAGCGCAGGGCAAGCTCACCAGCCTCTACTCCCTCATGTTCTACAACGTGGTTACCTACTCCGTCAGCTATGTGCGAGAAATATGCACTAAACAAGATTGGTTGCCCTACGTCAACGTGACGCGACACTCGCGAGTCAAGCACCTCGCCATGTCCGCCACCAAAATCGTACTCGAGTGGACCAAGGCTGTCACATTTATTGTGACTATCACGTTTGTTCTGCTTACGTTGGGCTTGGAGCAAGGGCTCGAGCATTACCGCCCGAATGCGCTCTACACTGCCATCACCGGCACGTACTATCTATTATCTGAAAGGACATTCCTCGAGCTCTGGCCAATAGCAATAACAGCTTTGAAATTCGAAAAGTTGGAAGGCATGGAGGTGCTATATTTCAACGCTTGGGCCAGAGCGGCGACGACGTTGCTACCTCTTCCTCTAGTGCCTCTGCTAGCGTGGTACGAACGCTGGCGGCTGGCGGTGCTGATCACATATATATGCGTGGTGGTGCACGGTCGGCATCGCTTAGGAGAAGCGCTTCTGAAGCTGAGAGAAGCGAGCGGTTCTTTAGCCAGGTTCCGTCGTGCGACGTCTGAAGAACTCGCGACGCTGGAGGATGTTTGCGCAGTCTGCCTCGGGACTATGAGGTCCGCTCGAGTCACTCCCTGTGCCCACTTCTTCCACGCCGACTGCCTGAGGAAATGCCTCGCCAATTCCGACAGATGTCCCATCTGCGTCAGAGAGTATGTTTTCTGCTGACTGTTGACCGAACGATTCTCGGATAAGACTGTTTGATCGCCGCGTCGAGACGATACGAACTCGATGACTTCGAACTTATGTGATGAATGGTTGTGAATGATGAATGCTGGATTGTATCTGATGGAGATATGATCGCTTTATTAATATTTAATTTTTATATTGATCAAAGTTCGACGGCGCCCGAAGAATTAAGATTTTATATTTAGTTTAGTGCGCTAAGGTGAGAAATCGTAAAATGGTTTCACATCATTGTTAGTTCCTAGTTTCCAAAGATTTAATATACCGATATTGACTGTGAAAATTTCAAATGTCGTAAGGGACATTTTCTCGTAAGTACACTGAATGTACCATTGAACGGTAAATTTTGTTTTCTATCTATTAAAATTTTGTTATCTCATAGTGAGAGTTAGATGACATTCAATTTGTAGGTGGCGAAAATAGTAAAATTTTATATCGTGTAGTTTTATGCAACATCGTATATTTATTTGTGAGATTTATACGTTGTAACGAACCTACAAAAGTGTTTTATTCCTTTACAACATAAATGTTGTCAAAATATTTTAGTAAAATTATTGATAAATATTGTTGTAAGTAGTAACAAAAAATATTACACTCAGTCCCATACGACGCGACGTTATGTTCCCGTAATAGTATAATCGAAATCAAACAAAAACTTTGATCCTCATAATAATGTATATTTGTTTAATCGTTTCGTAATATTTATAACTAATGTCAAAATTATACATAGGTCTAAGTAAACAACGCAAATTTTTTGCAACGTTGTATCGGACATCTCTTCCAAAAATTTTGCAACGTTGTTATATGTGTATGGGACATAATCTTTGAAACTATTAGATTATTCTTGATTTGTTCGATATCATAAATATCGATATCGATATTAATACATTGAGTGATTTTAGAAAAATCTGTCTAGAAATCATCTATGTAGCAAAAAATAATTAAAAGTTATGATGTTTTTTTAGGCAAAATTTTGTGTTTTGTCTCTGCTGTTAATTTCAAATGTCGTAAGGGACAAAACCCTATTTGAGTTTTGACACTTACGACATTTGAACCTTCCACAGATGTATTATTACACCTAATTTTATAATTTTAGCAATTAGGTATTCACTGTAAATACCTAAAGTATTGTAACCTAATTAAAGGTAAGCCTTTATAACTTTAATATACTCAAAATGTTAATTTTGTATTGTTTGACCCCATGTTGGGTCCAAGAATTAAATAAAAATAACATTTTTAAACAATTTGTTTAATTTTTAACCATTTCCCAACACCGCAGATTTAACGAACGGTAACAGACATTCTCATATTCTAAAATAATTACAAAATATTTTTATTCCTGAAACTTTAATTAAACAGACAAAGTTTTTGGGTGAAAATGTAATGCAGTCCATGATTAGTCGAAAGCAGTGTTAAAAATACAGATCAAATTGAGAACCTTCATTCTTTTTTGAAGTCTGTTAAAATAAAAATATATAAATATAAATAAAGACACATCGTCAAAGGTCGTAGAATATTTCGTGCATTATTAATTTCATGGTAATATGTAAAATAACTGGCTCGTAACATCTTATTTCAATGTATAAGTCATTAGAAAATAGTCTCTTACAAAACTCAGTATCGAATCGACAGCAATTTTGTTTAGTCTTATATTTGCCGCTGTTTGAAAACAAAAAGCCCGCTGTACCCGTATCGAAATAACATAGCAATGGCGGTCTGGGTTACCATGACATCATGTGGTTACGTAACGTAAACAAAAAATTCAAAGGGAAGAAGCAAAGCTTCGAAAATACCACTATCTCATTCATTTACAGTGTATTCGTGCCCATGTTTTCTTGTTGTCTCTTTCTTACACGCGAATTTTAGCTTTTCGATACCGCAACAACAAAACGTCCTATCGCGAAATAGATTTGATTTGACATGTCAGTCAGTCAACGCGGCATGCGTCTGGAGTGTGTTAGCGTTTCAAATTATTATTTGTTTATTTTGTAGTAAAATCGTGTTGAAATCGCAGTTTATCAATGAAAATGTGAATGAGTGTGTCGCAGGAAACGCTAATCTGTGTTATCGGTGGTATGGTCGGATGTTATTGACAAAGGTAGGCGCATGCTTTTTGCAGTGAATATTTTATTGTAAAATAACCTGCCAACTTAATTTTTCATAATATATGAAAAATTAAGTTAGTACGTTTTATGAAAATATGATCTTTTTTGTGTTGAGTAAGAACCTTCAAGTTCATTTTCTTTCAATCCTTAAGACACCCAAACCGCATAATAATTTTATCACAAGATAATAAACCTACTGAATGCCTAAATGTTTTTTTTTATCTGCCGTCACAAAAAAATGTTTTCCTGCTAGAATGAGACTGCTTATATTTCAGTGTCCTTGTATAATCCTTGACCCCTTATAACGTGGCGTCGTGGCCACGTCGCAATTTCCTTGTGAATTGTAACAAACACGGTAATATGTACAGAAATAACAAAAAACCGGCTAAGTGCGAGTCGAGATCGCGCACTGAGGGTTCCGTACCACCACAAAATTCAATAAAAAAATTACCAGTTATAACTTGGTAATGAACATAACTTGTCACTGACTCGCACTTGGCCATTTTTATTATTTGTTGTTATACTTTAAAGTGTGCACTATAATCAAGTTAAGTTAGAGGCTTGTATTATCGTTTTTACATTAGGGCTAATACAAAAATACGTGAAAAAAATACGTTTGTTGTATCCCCCCCCCCCCTTACGTTTTTACGATTTTTTATTATTTCGCAGTTAATCCGCCGTAACATTACATAATATCATGTGTAAATTTCAACAGGCTATCTATTACGGCTCGAAAGATACAGCCGTTTAAAGGTACGACAGACAGACGGACGGACGGACGGACAGATATCGTAGGCTTAGTAATAGCTATGGTAATAGGATCCCGTTTTTACCCTTTGGGTACGGAACCCTAACAAATACAATGCTAAGTAATATTGTCTAGATAAATTATAATATTGACTATGGACGCCCATTTCAATCGAATTAAGCACACAACAAATTATTTATTGTTACTATCGATACTAAATAAATTTCCCGCATTGCAAAAAAAACTGCATAATTTGGTTTAGTCAATTTGTATAGCAGGCGTGCGTTTTGGGGCACTTTTAGGGTTTGTAAGTTTTGCTTGCTGTTTGTAATGTGTATGTTTATTAGTACACTTCTTAGTTTCTACATAATTATTAACATGCGATTTTAAGATGAAATAATTAGTCTCATGGACCTTAACATTAATTTTGTGTAAGTAGGTACCTAACTAGGTACTTTTAGGTTTTAATTTTTGTTTCTAAGAGCATTAAAAATGTATTGTCAATTTTAGGTACCTAGGTATCTGGATTTTAGGGAATAAAACGCAAAAATAAAGCCGTAACTGTCAAGACAAATTATACAAAACTACCCATAACATATTTATTTTATTTTATGTGAATAATTTAACGAAATCCACTCTTAAACTTTCGAAGGGAGATTTTTATGAAAAACTACTTTAAAATAAGTACCATTGTAATTGTAATAAGTCTATATATTGAGTTTTTTTCAAGACATTTAAGCCGTTATATTCACTAAAAACAGATTATAACAGCAATTGATTTTTTTATTTCATAGGTAGAATCACATCACTAAAAATCAGGTTTTCGTTTTCGTTTAAAAATGTGAGAGGCTCTTATTTATTCCAAATATGTACATAATTATAATTGTAAGTAAGTACCTACCTACATTCAAAATTTCATTTAACTTTGTCCCATAAAATAATCTCATTTATACCGACGAACTTGTCACTCGAGACAAGAATCAGCTCAAGACCGTCAAAATTATAAAAGTCTTACAGCGGCCATTGCCTAGCACTGGGAATCCACTAGCTACAAATAACAACTGCATGATTTTAGCCATAGATCTCATAAATGCTCTAATTAAATCTCAGACTTCTGCCGAGGTTGGTGAGTGCTAACGTTCCTGTGACATTGGTGCAGATTAGTCTCCCAGTAATTATGCGTAGGCACTCATTACAAAGCTTGTGTGATGCACGCATAGTCGCATACTTATTTATAGTCCATCCAAAAGCCGGGTACCTACGCAAATACAAACACAGACATCGCGAACACCTTAAAATAACTACCTATAGGTAGTTATTCTAAAGCGAACATGATTTTTTAAACCGTTCATATTTCTCCGTGTTCATCTATGCTTTGTTCGGGTCGTCCTCTACCGCTATAACCATTAACACTTGCCTATGTTCATTGTCCTTTTCGTATTGTGGTCCTCTTCGCGTAATGTGCCACGCCACGCCACCACAAACCAAAAATACCGCCTAGAAAAAATGTTGCCTACAATAATTTTATGAAATACAGGCCGAATTGAGAACCTTCCTCCTTCTTCGAAGGTGGTTAGAAACTAGCTGACCCGACAGACGTTGCCCTGTCTTAGAACTGTCAAACGCGCGAAGTTAGAATGGTCGTTAAGTTTTCCGAAATTTACTGCGCAATTTGCTTAATAGATATAGGTAGATGTGTGTTGCCAGTGATGACATATGGTACTGAGACGTGGTCCTTAACTGTTGGCCTTTTGGAAAAACTCAGCGGGCAATGGAGAGAGCTATGCTCGGAGTTTCTTTGCGCGATAAAATCCGAAACGTGGATATTCGCCAAAGAACCAGAGTCACCGACATAGCTGTTAAAATTTGCAAGTTGAAGTGGCAATGGGCAGGCCACATCGCTCGAAGAACCAATAACCGATGGGGAAGAAAGGTTCTTGAGTGGAGACCACGAACCGGAAGACGCAGCGTAGGTAGGCCTCCCACTAGATGGACCGACGACATAGTGAGAGTCGCTGGCATCCAGTGGATGCAAAAGGCAGGCTGTCGTTCAGTGTGGAGGTTAAAGGGGGAGGCCTACGTTCAGCAGTGGACGTCTTCTGGCTGATGATGATGATGAGGTAGATATCGCAATATTAAGTTCGTTTCCTCAACAGGTTTATCAGGATACTGAATAATTTAATTCCATTGTACCTATATGAGCATCATAAGTATTAGTTAAACGGAAAGCTATAGCAGCTGTGTGCATTTACTCATTGCGATAGGTACTTAACCGATAAGTCCATGAAATTGTTTTGAAATACGTATAGAGAACATCGGGTACATAGGTATAAAAGTTATCAAAAAGTAAATAAAGAAATACGAATTCGTACCTTCATTCTTATATTGTACTAGCGGTCCGCCCCAGCTTCACACGGGTATAGATTATAGCCTATGTCCCCGGGGGATAGCGTAATAGCTTCCCAACAGTGAAATAATTTTTCAAATAGGTTCAGTAGTTTCGGAGCCTATTTAATGCAAACAAACAATCAAATCTTTCCTCTTTATAATATTAGTATAGATTTGCTTATTGATTTAAAAACGTTCCCACGCTTTGATCGAATACAATTGCAAAGTAATCTGCGTAAATGTACCTACGTAATGGAGTGTTAAATAAATAGTAGTAGGAGTCTACATTGTTTGTATTGATTCTTGAGTCGGATCTATCAGCGGCCGCCGGCCGCTTGCGGCCAGCACCATGCCAATATTTTAAACAGGGATACCGCTCTGACGTTCGTTATCGTTTATTTTCGTTCTGTTGTAGTTTTATTACGCTTCCTGGGGCCTTACGGCCTCCGGCCGCTGTCTGATCCGACTCCGCCAAGTTAAATTTTTTCACAGCTGAAAGAAACCGTATACCCCCGAGTATTTGATGTACATTTCAACTTGATTACCTTTATGCGTTCTTGAAAAAAGGGGCTTTGACAGACGGACAACAAAGTGATCCTATGAGGATTCAGTTTCTTCCGTTTGAGGTACGGAACCCTGAAAAAACAGCTTTTTACAATGGTATTTCAGCTGAATGACGAATAAACTAATGGAAATAGTGTAAGTAGGTCGTTTTCAGAAGTAAATAGTATAAAAAATTTAGTTTGGTTTTGAATCAAGCTTAATTAAAAAAATACCAGTGGTGACCAATGGTGTTATATATAAACCGAGGTAAAACCTCATTGGTGGTGACCCTACATGCAGCTATAAAAAACTGAATTTGCAATCAGCAGATTACGTCATCCCAGATTACCTACGCTCTGCGTTTTTCTGATTCCATATGGATTCATACGATTATGTATAAAACTGTTTTCAGTAGTTTCAGTATTTACCTGTAATTTCAGTACATATTCACTCCTAATTAATAGCTATACCTATGTTAGTACTGATATGCGAAGTTACATTGTAATTCCAATTGTGTATTTACCTACTTTTAATGGCCTTTCTCGTCTTTCGTAGTTTTTCGTAATACCTATGTTGTTAACCTTCCTTTGTATTTTGTATACATTACGAATTATCCTAACAGCCATGAGAATCGTCATTGTACAGATAAAAGTTACGGGTCTACGTCATGTTTTAGCCTCCAGCATCAGACCTTCCTTTTATTGTCAGATAAAATCAACTGCAACAACTTTAAAGCAATAAAGTACGTACCTACTTACCTACTGTAGGTATAAGTTTCTTTAAAAATAAGTAACATAAAATAACTCCAGCCAATTATTGCGATGATGTCATTATGGTAACGAACGCTCTACCAACATCGCCGGTAGTAGGACAAATAATTTACCGTGACCGCAGAAGCTGTAGAGAATAATTTATAGCTACAATTAAATAATATATTCAATCAAGAAATATTGGAGTAAATAAGCAAACATGGAATATTTAAGAAGAGTGTAGTACAGTGCGATAGTAATAATTATACGCCGAAAAAAATACAAAGTCCTTTAAAATTAATATAAAAACTGGCAGTAGGCAATAGTAGCAATAGGCGGCCTTATTGCCTTAAGCGATTTCTTCCAGGCAACCTTTGAATGATCATTACTAAAAGAGGAGTAAGGGTCGGCGGCAAAGATTTCATACTTTACTACGTATTATAAGATCGTTGGTCGGCAGTATTTATAAATAATACATATAAACATCGAATATCAGAGTTAAAATCTAGAACTCTATAGGTTCTTGTATTGATCTTTCTGTGGCAAGACTGGCAAGGGTCCAAAAGGAAAGTTTCTATAGAAATCGTAGCCACAACAAAGTCTCCAATGCGATGACCTCGGACGTGTCCTAACTGTTGAAGCTGTCGACTGTACAATGTCGTTTACCCATACAAACTACCTACGTACATCGTAACTCATGACTTCATTGTGATCTTTTAATATTTACATAAAACATCCTAATTTGGTATTCAAACAGAAGTGTCTATGTTGAAACGATTTGGTACACGTCTAGCGGAAAAGTCATGAATAATAATTTTCTTCGATACAGTAGCAGATCCAGGAGGGCCAAGGGGCCCAAGCCCCCAAAAGTATCAGGGTCCACCGCTGACAAATCTCAAAAATGAAGTCATTAAAGAATTTGCAAAGAGTTATTACTATGCTTATAAAACAATGAGCAAAACGGATGAGAGGACGGTGGTCCACCATTCTGGCCCAGTGTTTCCATTCTGGTGTCATTAAATTATATAGTTCTTGGGTATACCAGTTTCCTTACTATGTTTTCCTTCGCCGCTTTTGAGCAATGACACTGGAAAAATAATTATTACCTGCACATAATTTTATATTAATATACCCAAGCATAATTTTAAGCTAGTATTTGTTTTATGTGCTACATAAGTATAATTGTGCTTAATTTTGTTAATTACCTTTTTTATTAACTTATGAAGCTTAGCTTTTTAGCGCTTGTTTGCAATACATATATGATTTTTAGTAGTGATTTTCCACGACAATGTTACTTATACTATCACTAGTATAGACCTATTAATGGCTGTAATTTAAAATAATTATTTAAAACTATGTATATATTTTTGTGCTGTTGGTCTTAAATAAACATAAAATAAAATATAAAATAAAAACAATATTTTGTGTACTTTTTTAGTGTTTACCTTGATAAAGCCTGCCCTCAGCTGGGTCAAGCCTATCAGGCGAGATGGTGAAAAGCAAGCCTATTATTAATAAAAAAGCCCTCCGACCGAAATCCTGGATCCGCCAATGCTTCGATACAATTATACCACCGAAGAAAAAAATCGACACCGCTTTATGGTTGATATTCCGAAAACCCGTGAAAAACTTTGATTCCACTTTTATTATGCGTACTGCTAGTTTGTGGAATGCGCTGCCTGAATGGGTGTTCCCCCATAGTTACAATCTGGGTGTCTTCAAATCGAGTGAATCGGTTTCTTCTAGCAAGATAAAACTTGTGAGTGATGTTAGTTTTAAGAGTGAGTCGCCGCAAGATAAAACTTGTGAGCGATGTTAGTTATAAGAGTGAGTCGCCGCAAGATAAAACTTGTGAGCGATGTTAGTTATAAGAGTGAGTCGCCGCAAGATAAAACTTGTGAGCGATGTTAGTTTTAAGAGTGAGTCGCCGCAAGATAAAACTTGTGAGCGATGTTAGTTATAAGAGTGAGTCGCCGCAAGATAAAACTTGTGAGCGATGTTAGTTATAAGAGTGAGTCACCGCAAGATAAAACTTGTGAGCGATGTTAGTTATAAGAGTGAGTCGCCGCAAGATAAAACTTGTGAGCGATGTTAGTTATAAGAGTGAGTCGCCGCAAGATAAAACTTGTGAGCGATGTTAGTTTTAAGAGTGAGTCGCCGCAAGATAACACTTGTGAGCGATGTTAGTTATAAGAGTGAGTCGCCGCAAGATAAAACTTGTGAGCGATGTTAGTTATAAGAGTGAGTCGCCGCAAGATAAAACTTGTGAGCGATGTTAGTTTTAAGAGTGAGTCGCCGCAAGATAACACTTGTGAGCGATGTTAGTTATAAGAGTGAGTCGCCGCAAGATAAAACTTGTGAGCGATGTTAGTTATAAGAGTGAGTCGCCGCAAGATAAAACTTGTGAGCGATGTTAGTTTTAAGAGTGAGTCGCCGCAAGATAAAACTTGTGAGCGATGTTAGTTATAAGAGTGAGTCGCCGCAAGATAAAACTTGTGAGCGATGTTAGTTATAAGAGTGAGTCACCGCAAGATAAAACTTGTGAGCGATGTTAGTTATAAGAGTGAGTCGCCGCAAGATAAAACTTGTGAGCGATGTTAGTTATAAGAGTGAGTCGCCGCAAGATAAAACTTGTGAGCGATGTTAGTTATAAGAGTGAGTCGCCGCAAGATAAAACTTGTGAGCGATGTTAGTTTTAAGAGTGAGTCGCCGCAAGATAACACTTGTGAGCGATGTTAGTTATAAGAGTGAGTCGCCGCAAGATAAAACTTGTGAGCGATGTTAGTTATAAGAGTGAGTCGCCGCAAGATAAAACTTGTGAGCGATGTTAGTTTTAAGAGTGAGTCGCCGCAAGATAACACTTGTGAGCGATGTTAGTTATAAGAGTGAGTCGCCGCAAGATAAAACTTGTGAGCGATGTTAGTTATAAGAGTGAGTCGCCGCAAGATAAAACTTGTGAGCGATGTTAGTTATAAGAGTGAGTCGCCGCAAGATAAAACTTGTGAGCGATGTTAGTTTTAAGAGTGAGTCGCCGCAAGATAACACTTGTGAGCGATGTTAGTTATAAGAGTGAGTCGCCGCAATGTAGAACTTGTGTGCGATGTTAGTTATAAGAGTGACAATAAGTGAGTTTTATAGTGATAGAATTAACAGTGAACCATAAATACAAAATACCTAACAATCTGATGATGTAGACAATTGTAATTGTTTCTTATTTTTGTATAACTAAATGTGACTAAAAGGATAATTTTTAACATAAATAAACGCGAGGTCGCGTTTTCGTCAGGATCAGCCGAATGATAGCTATAGGTAATTTACTATGTAATTATTACATATATAAACATTTCTGCTGACTATATACAATGTGATGATTAATTTAAAACATAATTTCTAACATGTCTGTTCAAAGTTTATTTATTTTTACGGATGTGGCAATACCGATGGTTTCTTGCAGAGGGTAGACGACTGGAGAGAAGAAAATAAAAACGGACTTGTCACAAAAATGGAGATCGACCACATAAATCATTACTTGATCAAATAATATAGAAAATCTAATGGATTTGGAGTTTTATTAAATGTCTACGACACCCTGCGGCATTCTGATGTGGAAGACAAGCTTTCAGTGTGCTTTATTTTTCGTTATGCCTGATAATTCAGATACCTAAAATTTTACATGCATTTTGTACAACAGGTAACATGATAGAATAGAATAGAATAGAATAACTTTTATTGCTTCAAACTGGTACATGAGTTGTTACAAATACATAATTGAGTATCACAGGTAGGTGATATTCAACTTCTATTCACATCACGTTTATTGTCCGAATTTTAACGATCATCGAAGCCCAAATTTACCAACATTCGCGGCCCAGTTCCAGTTTATTTATGCGAACTGGCGGTGGCAGGAACTGGTGGGAAATTGGGAATTAGCGCTGTCGTAAATTACGTTGTTTTATAGTCTCCGGGGACCTTTCGATGGCTCAGCCAATATTATTATGACTAATGAACGATCGAAAACTTTGAGCTAATTAAAGCTATGGGTGGGGCTTGTACGCGCACAACAGACCCTAAAATAAGGAAATAAACCGGTCAAATGCGAGTCGGGCTCGCGCACTGACGGTTCCGTACCACCAAAAAATACAATAAGGTTACACTGTTTTAAACTATCACGGTTGTTCACTAAAGTTAAATGATTATTAACGGGATATTTACCGTGGTAAGGTTGTTCTTCCCGTGAACATGGTGCATGTAACTGCGCCGAAATATCGGGAGCTCACCACGGTAAATATCCCGTTAATAATCATTTAACAATAAGGTTGTCCAAGTAACCGAATTACCAGTTATTATAACGCCTTCCAATCGTCGAAATAATTTACTACTCAGTTTGCTACAGGCGCTCGAGTATAATAACTTGGCGAGTTGGCGGCCAAGCGCAAGCATGTTTATAATAAAAAATAAAAACTAAACTTGGTAATGAACAGAAATTTTTCACCGACTCACACTTGGCCATTATTTATTGTTATATTTTTTCTTTTTTTTTGTTTATTCTGCTTCTCCACGGATTCCTGGGCCCGTGCCCTTTGTCAACTTTTACAAATTATTTTATTAACTATGTTGTTATACCTACTTTAGAGTGCGTACTACAATCGTGCCAAGTTTGACGCTTGAATATACGTATTATCGTTTTTAGAGCTAATACAAAAATACGTTTAAAAAATACGTTTGTTGTATGGGGTTCCGTTTTAACTTTTTTATTAATTGGTAGTTAATCCGCCGTAACGTTACATTATTCTGTGAAAATTTCAACTGTCTATCTATTACGGTTCGAAAGATATAGCCGTTAATAGGTAGGACAGACAGACGGACGGACACAGACAGACAGACAGACATCGTAGGCTTAGTAATAGGGTCCCGTTTTTACCCTTTGGGTTCGGAACCCTAAAAAGAAACATTACAGGAATTTCCGTATTGTTTGAAACAATAACTTACACCAGAACAATGCGTGTTTTTCACCGACTTCAAAAAAAAGAAGTCGTGAAGTTCTCAATTCGGTTGTATGTTTTTTTTTACGTTTCTTGTGCGGTATACCTCAGAACACCGTCATTTATGAACCGATTCGGAAAATTATACTTTCAAATTGGTCCTTTAGAACTTTCATCAAAATTGGTTTATTAGTTTGGCTATTAAATTAAAATAACTGGAAATTGCGTAACTAACAATCTAACCTAACCTAACCTAACCTAAGGAGGAAACATATTTTTTTCCGATCAGTTTTTCTAATTACATATTTACGTGCCCGAATAATTTTGTAGAGTGCCATCGGCACGCGATCTGCATTCGGCATCGGCATTGGTTCGCGATCGCTGCCCTAGATTTTTTATGCCATAGGTGGAAAACAAGCAGATGGGCTGCCTGATGGTAAGCAGTCACCGTCGCCAATAGATACTTGTAAAACCAGAGGCGTCACAAATACTCGTATGTTGCCGACCCTTTAGGACTCGATTAACTTGCTTTTTGAAGAACCCCATGTTGTAGCTTCTATATTATGTCCGTTGTCTAGAGATATCTGCTCCCGGTATATTCATCGTTGTCTAGTCACGGTGCCTTAAATTTAACATATATTTCGCTTTGTTCCAGATAGATAAAAATGGATTGACTACAAGAATTTAATACAACATGACTATTCTTATATATGACCATATTGAACTGCAGGAGAGGGCGTCAAAGCACCTCAAGGCTTGGAAAGGTAAAAAATCTTTAATACTTCAGAAAACTTAAAATGAAATCTACTTACCTACACACGTTTGTAATTAGGTATACAACGTGTTTCATAAAGGTCTACTTGTAGAGCAATAATTTCCTAAATTCGAAAAATAAAGTTGTGTTTTCATACAAATTGACTCACGTGATTCGTTTTACGTGTATGAGGACACATTTTTGTGTCGAATTCAGCTCACATGTTTTTTTACAAATTGTTCACTTTGAAGGGTACATTCACCTTTATGAAACACCCCGTTTACCTACATGCCATCTTTAATACATTCTGAAATACCAAGGACGAGGAGTTATATCGTCCTTCATTATTGTCATCATCATCCACCGTCTTCTTTATCCCACTGCTATAGTAAACGCATTATCATCTGAGTCGTCGAACTCGTCGAGCAATATAATATTTACAAAATACTATAAGTAGGTATTGGCCTCTACAGCCTGGAGCCGGGCTCTTCGGATACTTCGCTGTCGCCCTGTCTATCGTAAGACTCGTAAGAAGACCTTTGATTCTTGGAAGATCAGATTTGGGGAGCTGATCAAATAAGAAATAAGCAAATAAGAGGGCACGATGTGTCCCGCGCCAAAGCTTTTAGCATTAGCCGGGAGCGTTGCCTAATGTAATAGGGGGGGGGGGGGGGGGGTTGTACGGTGCGTTATTATGGTGATCGCAGTGCACTCTGTAATGCACAGAAGCAAGCCACTAAAGGGGTTGCAATCCCGCATTACATGGCTGTAACCCCGTACCAACCAGGCCGGTGGGTTAGGTACCTCTTTTTATGCCATCTATACCTTGGTCCTGCGTGAATCCTCAGTAGGTATATGAGTATCTGTCTACCAGCGTTGTCAGACGTCCCGATTTTTAAATATAAATTAAATGTCCCGCGCCAACCAGGCTCAGTCCTGCTTTTCGGGGATAACTCAACCGTGCGTGCAGCGTAGATAATTCTTATAAATAATTATTATCTTATTGTAAGTTACAGTTTGTAACACTCACTCCTCAGACTATTGTTTGAAACGCGATACCTATTATTTTTCTAATGAATAAAACTTTTTTGATTTTGATTTCTGTTTTATTTGTTATTCAGAAGGCGAATAAGACTCAACTATTTAACGATAGGGTACATCTGGTTAAAAATATCATATTTTTATTAAAATACTTTTTCTATAGCTATTTTGCTATCTATTGTCACGTAACCATAATTTGAACACAAATAAAAAGATAAATATTATAAACTTCTGATTATATATGTTTTTTTATTATGTCCCGCTTTCAATGACAGAATCCCGCTTTTTTCACTCAAAATGTTCCAAAATGCCGACTTGGCAAAAAAAACTGGCACCGCTGCTGTCTACCTATTATAATGTACCTACCTACATCAGTTTGACGAACTTGCTTATCGCTGTTGTGACAATCACTTAATATCCTCAATGACCTCACTAATCACACGTGTCGTATTTACGACCACTCCTTGTAGAGTTGTAGTTTCAAACTTTGACGAGATAACAATCTTGAAATGACTCATGCATGAAATAAGGTATTTGGCAACATAATTTACATACTTATCTACCTCTTAACAATTCGTGAGAACTACAAGTCTAAAATGATGAAAAATTATAAGAACTATTTATAGAAATTAAACACTTTTAATGGATTTTATGGTGTCTTTTACATTATTTTAATTTCTAACGTTTCGATTATTCCGTGGTCACCGATAGACTATAGATTGCGGATGTCTATAGAATGTAACGATTCCGTTGCTTGGGTAGGTACGCCCGGTACCCATAGTGCAAAATTCGTTTTTTTAGGTACCTACCCATGGACGGCCAAAGCAGCTAAGAAATCACCAATTATAGGAACTATTCGTTGATAAATTCTGCGGAAGATCGGCCTACGCTAATCTGCATAATTTATTGATTCGATTAATCTTCAATCACCATCCATTCTGTTAATGAGGATGAGCTTCCTGTTGTGTTGTTCACTAGAATTGTAAATTTTATTATCTATCTCATTACCACATCACGATACATCATCATCATCATCACACTCATCATTTTCATTGATACACAGATTTTTGATCTCACATCACGGCGAAAAACACAAGATCGTAGAAACCAAGTTCCAATCTTACTTTATTATATTTATTGTTCCGACAGGATGCCACCTGGTGCTGTACTCATTGGCTGCCGTATTCGGCATCATGAACTTCGTGTTTATACAGAACACGATGCATCTAGTCGACGAGAACTGTGTCCTGTATCCGCGAACGC
Organism: Agriopis marginaria; assembly: GCA_932305915.1. Taxonomy (NCBI): domain Eukaryota; kingdom Metazoa; phylum Arthropoda; class Insecta; order Lepidoptera; family Geometridae; genus Agriopis; species Agriopis marginaria. The sequence goes on along the minus strand of OW029934.1, from coordinate 9,505,337 downwards.
TAGAGTTCAAATGGGTAGAACTGCCTGATGAGACTGTCCTGACAGAAGGACTGGACCCTGCTCAGAAACTGAACAATATGACTGACACTGCTCAAGACTTTGATGCCGTCCCAGCAAACGTCAATGCGAGTGAAGACGCTGCCAAAATTAAGAGAGATACCATTGTTACTGATGGCGTTGTTACTGGCGATGCCGGAGTGACCATAGCACAAAACGGACACGGAATTGAAGACAGCAACGGGACCGTTGTGAATAGTGAGTTTACTGATAAAACATACGTAGGTACATTATCATCACTGCATGCCCTGAAAAGATAGTGGCAAGTACTGTGCGTGTCGACTTACTTTTACGTTGTACGTTGCTAGCTATGTAAACAAATTTAATTTACTACAATTTCAAGTACCCACCCGGAATAGGACTGACACTAGACACCATAACAATATTTTCTTCACAGCAAATAAGTTGGCAAAGCGAGTGTAGCGGTATCGGGCTCTTTTGGAGAATACGCCAGGGGAAGCTGCACACCTTTTGCGAGCTATTCAACCGCCAAGCAGTAGTGTGCAAACTTTACTTACTTACTTTATCAAATACAATTTGGTGTCACCAAGGATCTTATATACGTAGGTATATTATACCTATACCCTAAACTCCCTAAAGGGTAAAACGTCCTTGGGTGCCACCATTTGTCGAGTACCTAGTAAAAATATTTCAATACTCAACAAAAGATAGCGCACCTTGTCTATACTCTTGGACGTCACGCTGGTGGTTACTTGTTGATTACTCTTTGTATTTATCCTTACTAATTACTTTACTATAATATGTAGGTACCTACTACCTAGTCTATACTGTATACTGTCATAGATAAACATATATACTAGATACTGTGTAGTTCTAGATTCAGAAATTTAGACCCCAGATTTTATTCTTACAATCCTGAAGTGTAATCCTGTGCACTATTTGGCTATTATATCATCCAAAGAAGAAACCTTTCAGACCCCAGATTTAACCAGAATGTTTTTTTGAGCAGGGACTCGCAGGAAGTTCCTGGACACGTCGCGGACGCTGTTCGAGAACGACGATCAGTGCCAGTTTGCGGAGTTCATGCCCATCATGTCCACCATCTTCGCTGCAGTCTGGCTGACCATGTTCACCATGTGCCCGGGAGGAGGACATGCCAGATCCGGGTGCATATTTTGACGTTATATTGTTATTCTTGCGTTTGACCTTGCCTGATAACTGTTATGGTCTACGAAGGATCACGTTTGATGGGTAGGAAGAACACACACGGAAAGTATTGTGTTAGTAGGTTTGGTAGGCGATACAACGCGGCTACCCGGCTATTCAAATTTCATGATCCTAGGTTAACGGGAAGTACGTACCCTATAGGTTTTGATTCCCTTGTAAAATCGCAAAATATGCGAAAAATTGTAGGTACATAAACAGTCATATCTTTTGACCGTGTTTGTTGAAGTTTGACATTTTCACAGCTAAAAAAACCGTAGAACCGAGTATTTAATGTAAATTTCAATTTGATGCCTTAACGTGTTCTTGCATGAGAAAAAGGGTCTTGACAGACGGACAACAAAGTGATCCTATAGGTAAGGGTTCCGTTTTTTCCTTTTGAGGTTCGTCACCCTAAAATAAGAAGAGGAAACAAGAAACCATTAAAAAAAACATAATTTAAAGAGATAATTATATTTGTAATTTCAGGTTACAGCAGCCCTGGCGTATCCTGATGCCAGCTCTGCTTTTCTCCATCGTGGTGGTGGGCCTCACAGGGAGAAGCTTCACCATCACCAATAAGGGGATCCATGCTTTCTGCGAGGCTTTCTCTGAAGTCACCAACTCTACTACGTATGTGGCATATAAACTTTTTTTCTGTTATACATTGTAATTTTTTTTTTGTTTTTTATTAACTAAACAAATTACAATTTAACTAACTAATGCACTACAAATAATTCAGCATGGCAATGCTTACCTATGCGTTGAGCCAGAAACACGTACGCCAGCATTTTGGTCACGCGATGCATTAACCAGACACTTAGAAATATTTTTAAAAATGAGATGAGATCCCGGTCCCGGTGTCTCGACACCAAACGACTCAAATTGTTTGGTTGCCTGTGCATCGATTACCACACAATCACACTAGTAAAACTAAACAAGCACACGAAAAAATGTCAAAAAGTAAAAAGGAAAGGGGGTACCGTACAACAAATACAACAAACGTATTTTTTTACGTATTTTTGTATTAGCTCTAATGTAAAAACGTTATTTCGTACAAGCGTCAAACTTGGTATGATTATAGTAGACACTCTAAAGTATAACAACAAATAATAAATTATGGCCAAGTGCGAGTCCAAATGAGGCCGAAAGGTTCTGAAATGGAGACGAAGGACCGGTAAGAGCAGCGTAGGACGTCCACCCACAAGATGGACAGACGACCTAAAAGAGACCGCAAGGAAACGCTGGATGCAGGCCGCTTCAAACCGGCCCTTTTGGAGATCTATAGGGGAGGCCTATGTCCAGCAGTGGACGTCCTATGGCTGAAATGATGATGATGATGATGAAGAAGTGCGAGTCGGTGACAAGTTTTTTGTTCAATACCAAGTTATAACTGATAATTTCGTTATTGAATTTTGTGGTAGTACGGATCCAAGTGCGCAAGCCCGACTCGCGCTTGGCTGGTTTATTTTTAAATAGCGGTCCGCCCCTGCTTCGCACCGGGTATAGATTATAGCCTATGTCACCCGGGGATAGTTTCGGAGCCTATTCAATGCAAACAAACAAACAAACAATTAAATCTTTCCTCTTTATAATATTAGTATAGACAAAACAAGTCGTTATTTGTGCAGTTGCTCAGCCGTGGATCCGTTCCTGGAGCGCAGTTGGAACGCGTCGTGGGGGTTCGGCGGGCGCGTGGCGGCGACGCGCGCGTCCAGCGCGGCCGTGCTGGCGGCCTGGGCGTGCGCGGCCGCGCTGCTCCTCGCGCGCTGCCTCGCCGCGCCTGACTTCGTAGTCAAGCGCACTGGAGTCTATCTCACTAAGGATCCTCAACAGGTGAGTGTTTACCACTCTCGATACTTGGGAAGAGAGAATTAAAAGCATTTTAAACTTGAAAAAGAGGAAAGAAAAATTCTACGTGGATTACAGGGATAAAAAGCAAATGTTTGTAGACGTCAGCCTATCGCATAGCATAAGACTCAGGCATGGGCGTAGCCAGGTACGAGCCTCCAGGAGAGCTTGGGAAGCGCTCGTACAAAGAGCTTCCCAACCTAAGAGTAAATAATTTTAAATAACGTTGCACTTGCCCCCATCTGCCCCCAAAGAGAAAATCCTAGCTACGTAATCATTGTAATCAAATGTCATCGTAATCTTGTAATCAGACATATCAAGATCAAAAAATGCCTGATCGATTCTGTTATATCCACAGGTTATATTATACCATATCTAAACAAATATAACAGCTCTTAAAAATATTTGCCAAATCTACTGGTACAACATTCTGTTGTACCTAATTAAATAAATAAATCATCCAATGTTGATATCACACTAATATCATAAATGCGAAAGTGTGTGTATTTTATGTGTTTGTCCACTCAACTCCGTAACGGCTGAGCTGATATGAATGAAAGTAGGTCATGGCTTGCACCCTGGATTAACACACGTGCTACTTTTTATCCCGAAAATATGTAAGGTTCAGGAAATCGGTATGTCTAAGAATCTCAAAAGTTCACAGACATATGACATTCACCAACATACACTGGGCCAGCATGGTGGATTAGGGCCCATCCTCTTTCTCCGACAGAAGGCCCGTGTCCCAGCAGTAGGAACATGATAGGCAGATGATGATGATGAGGCAAATAAGCGGGTAAAACCGCAGGGTGTTGGTAATTACATTACCTATATAATAATATAACTGATTGTTTTGCTTATTTGGTGTTTTTTCCTCCAGAAAATAATGCCGCACCTTCGCGTAAAGTCGCCGCGTTCTCAGCGTTCTCGTTCGACAAATAGCTCGCCCACGAAACGCGACACCGTGTCCGTGCGGTCCGAGCCGACCGCCGTCACCGAGCTGGTATCCGCATCCGTGGAGCCAGGCCACGACTCGGCACCTTCCTCCCTCATGTCTACACCGCTGAGAGCACCGACGAACTCTGACGCTATCGAGATGACGTACAACCCGCAGGAGCGGTTCCTTCACCAGCCATAAAGCTACCTTAACGCTATCTTTCAGTAACCTCCGCTCTGCTTCTATGCAGTCACTGCGGAGACAAGATTTTTTTCAATGATGATATGGTCTAGCTTTTAACCACATCGGATGGAAAGTGACGCCTAAGATGGAGCACACTTGCAGCCCATGAGGTGTCTATTCACTCTTGTCTTAAAGACACCCAGGTTATACTTGATAGTGACCATCGAGGCAAGGAGTATTGTATCACATTGTTAGCGGAGTAGACTGGCGGAGAGAAGCGGACCATAGCGGGGCGGAGTATAGCGGTGCGATGCACGCTACAAAATTCCGCTCGATTCGGTTTCAAGTTCGCGCCCGCCCCGTCGACACCGCGCTAGCTTCTCACTCTGAATGAGGCCTTACACAACGACCACTGCGAGCTTATTGTCTTTAACAGCTAGTATAAATGAAAGCTACAGCAGGCTGGTGCTCATTAATGACAAGAAACAAGCCGCTTTAATGGTTCAATTAAAAGCTCATAATGCATGCTCATGACTTTATCGCATATGTAACTTGTGTCAAAACTTATTCCAGCCAGGTTAAGCTAGCTTCATATTTTGTAGCTTATGTCTAGGTAAAGTATAGAATGGAATCACTGGATGAAACCTCAAAGTGTGGTTTAGAAGGACTTAGGTACTCTTCTCTATAATTCCTAGCTAAGTGTTGGTCCTAGTTATGCTGCAAAAGCCATAGAGTAGTTGTGCATAAGTAGATTTCAGAAATTATTTCGGTGAACGCATTTAAACTGATATGACCAAAAATTAATACGAATTTCTCGACGATAATCGAAACAACCTTTGATTTTTGATTATATTTAATTATTCTATATATTTACATTACATTTAAGATTAGCCTATATAAATAAAATTCTATTAAGTATGAAAATTGTTTGTTGTTTTATACCTAACTAGCTGCGCCCCGCGGTCCGGTATCCGGTCACCCGCGTGACCACGCGTGACGTACCTATACCTCTTTGAGGCAACCATGATCCAGAGTATATTATTATACCATGAAAGCAACCTCCTTGGTAGCGACAGTCCTTTGTCATAGGTGACAATTTTTTTTCTATGATGAAATATTTCAAAGTACCTACCTGTCTTCCTTTCTCAAAGACCTACTTTTATCCGTTCCTTACAAAATGACCAAAATGTATGGGAAAATCATTAGTTTTTTTGTAATTTGTTACTATATTTTAATTAATAGGTACTTGCCTTATATTCGTTAAAATTTGTCGCGAATGTTGTCCCCAATGATCTTATATGTTACAATCTCATTGTTTGTCCGGTAATGATTATCCCAGCAGGCCTAGCATGGGCTGTGGATAAATTGTCTTTCCACCGTTTATATCCACTGACGCAGTCCGGCTAGAGCCTAAACTAATAAAAAAAACTTAATCAAAGTGTCAATATTTTTTTTATGTGTAATTGTCAGGCTGTCATTGTCAGCCTTATGTCAGCTCATCAACTGTCTTGTCTGTTTTTGTTTTGTATTTTGAAGGTTAAGATTGGATTATGTCGTCTTCGAAATTCCTGAAAGAGTAATTTAAAAAGTCTGTGATTGTTAAATGACCAAAATCGTTAGTTTAGTTTTATGGTTGCAACAATGATATATCAGGTAAACACAGTTTTATTCAAGCGTAATTTATTGCGTCAGTTCCTACGCTACGCTCACAATGATCATTCGACTTCGAGGATACTTTATCCCTTGGAAAGTAGAAAAATACTCAGAGTAGCCGGCTCTGAGTCTTCAGTATTTCTTCAGGGACTTATCACGAACGACATGAGACATTTCGAAGATGGTGCCAAGTCTATGTACGCAATGTTTCTCAACAACAAGGGCCGAGTGTTGTACGACACGCTCATACACAAAACTGATAACGCAGATTCTTTCATGATAGAATGCGACAAGAACATCATTACTCAATTGCTAAGGCATCTCAAACTATTTAAATTGAAGCGAAAGATTGAAATAGCAGACGCCAGCCAGGACTATAAAGTTTGGGCATTTATTGCACCGCCAAATACATTGCAAGAGTCAAATGATCCTAACACCAACATAAATATTATTAAAGATCCTCGGCTCTCTGAACTAGGTTACAGGATCCTGTCACCTGCTTCTGTACAGAAAAGCAATATTTCTGATGTAATTGGGAGTGATGCAGTTATTGAAAATTCTGAGGAAGGTTACAAGTGTTTGAGATATAATTTAGGTGTGAGCGAGGGGGCTGAAGATCTACCACCAGGAATCAGCTTTCCTTTGGAGGCTAACTGTGATTACCTACATGGGGTCAGCTTCCATAAGGGCTGCTATATTGGACAAGAGCTTACGGCTAGAGTTCACCACACAGGAGTTGTCAGAAAACGAATAATGCCTATTATATTCAAGGAGAATGTTGAAGACCTCCCAATCAATGCGGTGATCTCAAATAGTAATAAACCTAAGTCAAATGTAGGGAAGATAAAGGGATTTATAAAGCACTACGGACTAGGTTTAATTAGAATCAAAGAGGCAATGGACGCTACTGCACTGAATATTGGAAAATATGCAGTAGAAGTGGTCAAGCCCTCTTGGTGGCCAATTGAAGCTCCAAAGGAAAAAGCAACTGTGAACAAATTAATCTTAGAGTAAAATTTTTGAAGATTATTCTGGCTCTTGGCCATTATTATTTATGTATGTATATTATTTACTTATTAACAGGGATTCCAGCCATTACTGACATCACAATAACATAAATGAATATACTGCCAAATGCATGTCATACTCTTGGTAGGGTTCTGTAGTTATAAATAAAAAATTACATTACCATCATTGTGTGCAAATGTGTTTTTGCAGTTTTTAACAACATTTTTTTATTGGATCAAGCAGTTATATCTCGTAACCTATATATTTGAATATAAATTTAATTCAATACATGCGGATGGGCTCTACGGAGAAGGTGAAATTAAAAGAGTTTTATTTTGCAATGGAATCCTAAAAACAACAAAAAAACATTTATCACCAATAACTACAGTCGCAGTTGGTCGCAATCTTATCAGTAATAGCTTGAATGCATTTAAACTATGTCCTTATTTATCATGTTGAAACAATAAAATATTACAATAGCTATTTTTGTTTTAGTGAAAAATGGCAGAAGGGAAAATAGAAGAAAAAACAAAGGAGGAACCAGTACACATAGTGTATGATTTCAAATGTTCAATGTGTGGAATGAATGAGAAAGCTCAGTACAAAGGCACAAAACCACCATTCTCCCGTAACATTGTTCTAAAACACTCCAGTTATGTGATGAAGGATCCTTTCAGCCCACCAGGGAAAGGAGAAATTCTAGTGCTTGGAGCAGATTGTGCCGTCTGTGAAAACTCAATCTGTATAAGCAAAGAATGTAGTATATTTTACAACAAAACATATTGTTTAGAGTGTGCACATAAATGTTTTGAAACGTTTCCTACTGAAATTAAGACTAAATTATCATTAGTAAAAAAGAAATAAGCTGCACGCTAAGCTGCTTTCTTAAACCATTGATTAACATGGTCGAATGGCGTATTACACGTTCACCCCATTGAATGGGGGGATTGGTGGATAAAAATAACCTAACCATAAGTGGATGAAAAATTAAATAGGAGACCATAGATGGATGAAAGTAACCTAACATTGACAATTTAAACAGTTAAACATAAAAAGATTTCAGGGATTTCAGTTTTTACAGTATTTAACTGTAACAACTGATGATGTAATTGATTGTTTGACAAACAAACAATTGTCAATACCATCACAACAGTGACAGCTGTGCAGTGCTGTTCGAAACATACAAAGACTAGCATCAACATAGTGGTGTTGCTCAACAGCTACAATAAAAAGCAGAATGATACATTTGGTAGGTTGAATGGACACTTTTGCTAGGTTTTTAAATGCGAGAATGTAGTTCATGAAATACTACTGTGACAAATATTAAGGTGGGCCAGAGCTCTGATCGTTTTGTACTTTTCATACAAACATACAAACGTTAAATTATTCGGAAAAGAATCGTCAGAGTTTGATGAAATTTTACTATATTTAAATTGGAAATATCAATTAGTACGAAAAGTATGAAAACGAACCGAGCTTTAATCACTGAGCTTTAATTAAAATATTTACGTTCACCTTTTTATAATGTTATTGCAGCTGTCAGTGCTAGAACAACTTGCGAGCTTGCGAACTTTATTTCTTAGCAGGATTGAAAATAAAAGATGTGTTTTTTTAAATAAAATACTGTTTACTTTGGCTTTCCAGTCCGATGTACAGTATTTTTTTTTAATTTTCACAATTGTAATTCAATAAAACAGTTTGTATTCAACTGTAACTCTAGTTTCAGGAAATTAATGTAACTATAATACATTCACAGGTTTCATTATTTTCATACATGCAGCTGAAACTAGAAATGGGCACAGTGTGACCGCTCCATAAAATGATAAGCTTATGTCACCTCATACCACATCTGTAGAAACCAAATATAATCTTAAAATTAATAAAAAAGATAATTACAGCATATTTATATTAAATTGTATATATTATTAAGCTCTAAAATCAGGACAAAACTAAATACACATTTTGTCATACAGTCACTCCATTAGTGTGGAAGTGATAGCACCCCAAACCCACAACACACTCTCACTTTTACTAAAAGTCCGTTTTTGTCCGTGACTGCCACTATTACACATCAATACAAAAACTATAACAATAAGACAAATTATGTTTACCATTGTTTACTCCAATTCCATCTCAGACTCGATCGTATAATAAAGTAAAAAATTATTATGATAAATTTAGACTTTATAAACTGATTTCAAATTTTTATATTGTTAATTATTGCTTTACATGTTCCTCCCGTGTTTTATACTTCTATTGAATGTCTAAAAACTGGTCAACAATAACAAAGATATTCGAGAAATATTACAATCTATCAGTAATTCACGATATCTAACAACACCTATAATTTTTTTAAATATTTGTGATGGATTGATTACATAGTTATTGCAAAAAGTTTACTAGTGCACTATATAAATTTACTATTATAAAATGGACAGGTTTCTTCAAATAATCTGTATTTAAATTAACATTTATACTATAGTTCTTATGTTCCAAACTTACATAATTATGTCTATTATGAGATTAAGTTTTCTTATGCATATTCAATTACTATACGTTGTTTTGGGCAGTGATTTTTTTAAGACCTCATCCAGACTGAAAGAGGTTAGAAATAGATGTGTGTAGATGCTTTCATTGCCAGTATGGCTAATTGCCTTACTCCCCTTTTAGAACTATAGCTAAGCTAGTTCTAAAACAAATATGAAGCGAACTACAAAATGCCTAAATTAAATATTATGAAAAAAAAAACAATGTAATAAATAGATAAGTATGGTTACAACACCAATGAGTACCTTAAAAAGGAAATAAATACACATTTAAACATATATGAACAGAAGATAGAAACTGTCGAAGAATCTATTAATTTATAAGGTAAAAGAAACATTTACTGGCCTAATTCTCAAAGGTACATAAAACCGCACTCGCCTTGGACGGGTGACATTTTTTTTTGTTATTTTACTCTGACGATACACGCAAGACAATAAATTTTCAGCTTATTACGAATTAAAACACACAAATTATAAAAACTCTCACAGCCTAAACGTAAAGATAATTTAGATAATTCAAATTTATATATTATATTATTTAAAAAACGCTTAAGAATAAAGAACACAAACAATTTTACGCGCTAGTCTTTCACATCTTGCTCTATAAAAGCGAAACCTTAGGTAGATAAAAAATGCATAATAAATATTTATAAGAATGCCGAGAAAAGCCTTGTAGGCGATTTATCCAATCTATATCTATTACAAAATAATACGTTTTAAACACAGGAAAATATACACATTTATAAAACTGTAGACCATTCCTTCACATTAATACAAAAATGGCCGCCATTTGTGTACATTAATGTTTTATGGCTGTAGGGTTCTTAACTATCAGGTGCCTTTCTGAGGTCGCGAGACCGAGGGCGCACTATATGCGCACTAGTTAACACCTACCATACTCCTGTAACAGTCATCATCATCAGCCAAAAGACGTCCATACTGAACATAGGCCTTCCCTTAACTCTTACTCTTGAGACAATAAAGTAGCATTATGTGCTTGGGAGAGGCCTATGTCCAGCAGTGGACTAGTATAGGCTGATTATGATGATGATACATTCCACTTGCGAGCGCAACTACGCGACACAAGTTAGGCTGATTTGTGCATTTATTGGAAAATGCTACTATGTCAGGAGCTTAGGGTAGACATTCGCTTGAGCACGCGCGCGAAACTAAACATCAATGTCACCTGCACCTTTTTTTAGAACTGCTGCGTAGATATGTATCCCAATTGATGCAGTTTCCATAATAAGAGTAGCAGAAAATGCCTAAGTTTATTTCTCAAAGTATCCTTTGAATCTTGGACTCTGGCATTTCATGGACTCTTATCCATATTTTCGTAACAACGTTTTAACAACTTTGATATTTCTGCTATACAAAAGTTGTCAAACAAAGACAAAAATTGTGAATAAGGCAGCAGCAGGCCTAGCACGCGACTCGTGTTAACAAAATGTTATGAATTAAGTTATATGATTATTTACGGGATATCTATATATATAAAAGCGACATTCACCTACTCACTCATCACGAAATCTCGAAAACTACTTGACCTACGAAGCTGAAATTTGGCAGGTAGATTCCTTATGGTGTATGGAGGTCCGCTAAGAAAGGATTTTGCGAAAGGGCCGCATTAAGGGGGGCAAATGGGCACTGAAAGTTTATATGAAAGTCTACGCGGACAAAGTCGAGGGCAACAGCTAGTTAATCATATAACTTTAGTGAACAACCGTGATAGTCTAAAACAGTATGTTATGAACTATTTTTGTCCTGCCAGAATGAGACTTACATAATCCTACTAATATTATAAACGCGAAAGTTTGTATGTATGGATGTTTGTTCCTCTTTCACGCAAAAACTACCGAATGGATTTTAATGAAAGTTTACAATAATATAGCTTATACATTAGAATAACACATAGCGGGTTGTAGTAGCGAGGCCGAAAGCCGAGCTCTACGCGTACGAAGTAGCGGGTTTCAGCTAGTTATCTATATTCTAGCTTTGTCGATACGAAAGGTATGGACAAATCTTTACCGCGACGAGGGCTAGGCCCGCTGGCTTCTAATTGGTGGGCAAGCACATCAGCGCTATTCCGCTAATGTCTTGTGTGAAAAAGTTTGATTTGTACTAGGTTTCATGTACTATGTAAGGACATGACGTTCGAAGCTCTGCAGAAGTTAAATGATAAGGTAAGTATGAGGTGAAGTATAAATTGGGCCATTTCTAAGAATAAAACTGCAGGCCCGATGTCGCCTTATGTGACGTGTAGGTTCGTCACTTTCGTTTTTTGTTATGTGAAAGACATTTGCGTGCCTGTAATTTTGACAGATCATATGCCGCACATTGCTTAAATGGACATGGGCCTTTAATTTTATTAAAAGTAGTGTAAATAAGGTTGAGGTATGAGTAATCAAGAACACTACAGCCACGCAAGCATAGCTACTTTTGATTTAGTTAATCAAAGGTTTCCAAGTAAGTACAAATAGATTTGATGAGCTGACTGAACACTTGTTTCGCTTGATTCAGCATATTCTTTTAAATTTGAGCCAATTTTTGACTTTCATATTGTTACAAGATGTTAAATAAATATACATTACTTAAATACAAACATTATACTCCGTCCAACATTTTGCTTTCTTTTTGACAAAAAAAAAACACGAATAACAAGCAGTGCTGCAATGTATAAAAATTATGTTTGAATTATCAATGAGTTCAGTTTAAAAGTTAGTAAAAAAATAATGGTGACACGTGACTGTGAATCAAGGAGCCTCTTAACGCGTTGTTTTTACGCTAGTTTATTATGGCGCATTTGGACATAACATAATGTTAGACGGGATAACGGGTATTTCTATAAAATATACATCGAGAAATAATTAGTAGCAACACTTTTTGTGCATGCATTTGTGATGAAATCATCATTTGATGAAACTATTGGAATGTTTCTTAATATATAAAAAAAGTATACTACAGCCATCGAGATACAATTCCTATAGTCAAAATCTCTCAGTAAAAACAGTCAAAAAACGTCCGAGTGTCATTGTACATACATTGTATCAATTATATAGTTCACAATGCCACATTTACTCCAATTTAGACGTCATGTCGCTTGCATAGTGTTCAACGCTAGTTGTCCGCTATGTTATCGTAGCTCTGGCAACGCGGTTGTAGTCGAATACCTTTTAACTAAAAAGTCGGCGCAATTCGTAGCGTGCGCCGAGTTTTGATTCGGTTTTTTTTTAGGTATGATTGGGACTCTATAATGTATGCTCTATACTCTATAATGTCTCGATGACTGTAGCTTCATTTTCGGTTTTTACAATATCATAAAAGAAATAGAAAAACATGATATGATGCGAGATATTGTTGCACTTTACAAACCAAAAACCAAAGATTACACACTTTTTTTTACTAATAATAAAGTAGGATTGAAAGCCAGAGGTCGGGTTTTTTTTAACTTTTCAAACTAACTTACTAGTCGACTACGTATCCAATTTAAACATACTTATTGGTAAGTATGTTTCAATTGAAAATGACAACTTCAAAAAAAAAAAAATGTTAATTGTTTTTAATGTTGTTGTGTTTTTGTTTGTTTTTTTATTTGTTTGTTTTGTTAAATTAATTTCGTTAACGATTTAATTCTTTTACAGAAAAAAAAAGACTATTTTCATTGAATATTTCAAAAAACTAAATCATAATTGAAACTTGTATTGCTAATTTAAACATGCAAAATTTTATCAAAATCAGACGAGTAGTTTTCGAAAAAAATTACCAATAGTTATGTCTGTATCAAAAGTGTAAAAAGAACCCGACTATTCATTCCATTTAAAATAATTTATATTTTCCAGGTTTTCATTTCACAGACCAAGTAGGCGAGGTTCTATTACTTTTAATTACATAATACAATTATATTATACACGGTGAAACGACATTTAAACACGAAGACGAGCACTACTTTACATGTGGGGGTGATGCAAGTCTAAAATGACACTAAAATTTTTTGATGACACTGAGACCGAAAACATAAGAGTCTTATTTACACAACTAGAAAAGGATGTATGTATCATTACATGAGCATCCTGCTCTCTCACGCGCGCTTTTGTTCGTACTTGCATCGTATGTAACTGGCGCGAGTAATACTTGCGCAAGTACTGCGCATTGTCTACAACGGGCTTGAGATGCATATCCACGCGGCATATCTGCGGTTTCTATAAAAAAAGGATCGTTTTACCTACTAACAGTTGAATTTTGAAATCAATAAAATTCTATTGGTAGGTAAATCGATTCTATTTTGGTATAAAAACCGGCAGCTATGCCTTGAGCATTTTATCGCACGCGCTTCAATGTGAAACTGTCCAGTCGAGTTACAGTAACATTATTGAACAAGTCCATTTACCGTCACATGAGCGTCACCACGGACAGATGTCGGCGTAACGCGGCGGACAGCAAGAGAGCCAGCGCCTATCCATCTGTTAATATCTGGAAGGACGGAAACGCGTAATTAGGTATAAGGCTGATTTAAAAAAAAAACCGGGTCACTAGTAATAAACGAGAAATTTTAATGTCCTGCTTATCACGACCACGTGAGGTAATACGCACAATGCATATTCAACGAAAGGAAACATTTTTTTTTTTGCTAGAGACCGTTCTCATCATACATAATTATGTTGTCTCTGTCTGTTGGTTGGGAGCCCTTGCTGCAGTTATCATTCATCATCATCATTTCAGCCATAGGACGTCCACTGTTTACTACATATACTACGTATACTGTTTACATCGGTAAAGTTTTTACCGATTTGACAGGCATATCCGTTGTTTAGAAACAGACAATAATGGCATCGATTCTAACGTACTCTAAACTAAACTAAATTTCAGCTCATCATCATCATAATTTCAGCCATAGGACGTCCACTGCTGGACATAGGCCTCCCCCATCGATCTCCAAAAGGGCCGGTTGGAAGCGGCCTGCATCCAGCGTTTCCCTGCGGTCTCTTTTAGGTCGTCTATCCATCTTGTGGGTGGACGTCCTACGCTGCGCTTACCAGTACGTGGTTTCCATTCCAGAACCTTTGCTGCAGTTAGAGGTAATATAATTGTCAAGAGATTGTACAGTGGTGTTGACAGCTTTTTTTTTTTGATAGGTTCACAAAACGCTTTGAATAATAGATCTGTAATGAATAGGTTGAAAAATGTTATGCGTTGGGTGTTACCTGTTGCGCGTGCGCAGTGAGTGCGTTGAGCGCGAGGTTGAGTTGCGCGCGGTAGGCGGAGGGCGGCAGGCGGGGCGGCGCGGCGCCGTCCGACTCCGAGTCCGGCGACTCGGACCCGCCCGACTCCGAGCTGCCGGAGCCCGAGCCGCCCCGCGCGCCGCCGCCCTCCGCGCCCCGCGCTCCGCCTCCGCTCCCGCTGCCCTCCGGCTCAGACCCCTCCTCCTCTGTCGGAACAAAGCCAGAAAATTACAGTGTTATAAACTGTTGCACATAGCACATTGCAAAACATTCAGACGCCATTCAAATAATTAGAGACTTAGTAATTTGTAAACTTTCGGGATTTGAACACATGTTTTAAATGTTTATCAGAACTTATCACGTATTATTTAATTTAGGTAAAAATATGTACCATTCGCTCGACGTTTCGACTATGTTACAATAGCCGTGGTCAGCTCGTGACCTGATAACCATGTCCCGATAAACATTTAAAATAGAGACTTATTACCAAACCGAAGTGTACCAAATTCCATAAATACGCACAGGCCCTCGAAGCGCGCGCAAGCACAGACCTATACCTAAGTAGTCTCCGATACAACTCCGATTCATTGTCGGAATTGAGACCGGCTAAAGCCAGTCTATTCTCAAACGGTGCCGCGACAACACGTGTCAATTGCAAACGAAAATAGTTAATTGTGCAATACTGCTTGTGTGACGGAGCACCCTAGCCTAGAAGAAAATATTCACTCCCGACCTAAAGACACCCAGATTGTAACTAACAGGGAACACCCATTCAGGCAGTATATCTAGTGCGGAGTTTTGACGCCAACGTGGAAAAAAACATATCGGCTCGTTGAATTATTTTCCTAAACTTGTGTATTTTCGTGTGTTAATGTGTACTATATGGTGAATTATGGTGGTTTTCATTTGTGTGATGAACATTTGTGTTTGTTCTATATCTGGGTGTTAATATCTATTTAAGTATGTATTTAAACCTATATATGTATGTATATCAGTCTCTGGCAGCCATATCACAAGCTTTGCTTAGTTTGGGGTCAGATGACCGTGTGTGCAAAAATGTCCCGAATATTTATTTATTTATTTATTTATTATTATTCATTAAATGCTCGTAAACGTGCTCGACTGTGGAGAAGTGATATAACGAGGTGAAACACGTATTTCGTGTTGTTTCCAACACTCCATAGGAGGCTCTTGTAAAGTCTCCACCACTTTACAGGGGCATTAGTTTGACTTGACCGCGATTTACTTTGCTTGACTCTGGCTGTGACTATGACTTGTTTGACGCTATTAATACTATGTAAACTGTTTAATATTACGGCTAAAGGACATTGACTCCACAGTCATGAAAATTTCAACAACAAAAAAACTAGTGCATTAGAAAAGTAATGATAAAGAGAATGTATGTTACCATTCAGTGGATCAGTGATTTTGCATCCAGTGGATGCAAAATGCAGGCTGTCGTTCAGTGTGGAGGTTAAAGGGGGAGGCCTATGTTCAGCAGTGCCGTGTGGTACGTTTGTACGTGACGTCACCAGCCGGTGCCAACGGAAGACCAGCGCCGGTTGTTTACGACCGGCATGTTGCTGAGTTGGAGCCGGTTTGTGACAAAAAAATATAATAAGCTTTAGTTAAGATTAGTTTAAATTTAATTGTCTTTTTACCATTACTATTGTATTTTTTGCCACAAATAAATGATGTCTATGTCTTCTGGCTGATGATGATGATGATGATGTTACCATTGTGATGGTTGTACGCGTGCTGCAGCGCGGAGACGGCGCGCTGCACGAGGCGCGCGGCGCCGGCGGCCTGTCGCGCGCGCGCCAGCAGCAGGCACAGCGCCCGCGCCGCGCCCAGCGCCGCGCCGCCGCCGCCTGATATGATCTCCTCGGAGAGCGCGCTCGCCGCTCGGGCCGCGCACCCGCCGCCCACCTGACACATATCACTTTATCAACTCACTAGCGTTATAAGGCTAGCTCCCAGTTGTCACCTCTAGCTTTGGCCCCATGGGGTGTTTAACTAGGAATTTCGTTTTAAATTTAGTTATTCGTTTTTTTGAGTTCCGCTGAGTAGTTTGGTTTGTTTTTTCTCACTTAATATATTTTAAATTTACATGTATATAATTATTGTTAGATTGATTTCACTTTTCAACCATTGATTATTGTACATATATTTATTTTAAATTTAATTTATACTGTTTGATATTTGTTTTATTGTAATTGTTATTTCAACATTCACGGAACAGGGGCATTGGGCGCGATAAGGTTCACGTTCGCGTGATTTTCCAACTGAGCGGATTAGGTGCCGCAATAGCAGTTGTCCGTAAGGCCCCTGGACTGTATCACTCTTTTATTTATAAAAACTTTTAAGACTTGTTTATTTATATTTTTCTTGCTATGTTTTATGTTGTTTAAGCTGTTTATTTTCCGTAAATAAATAAATTCTTCCCAGTTACCTCGACTGATGGCGTTGCAGTGGGGACAAAAGGGAATGACAGATTATTATGCTCCCAGTAAGGTTAAAAGCATTATCAATTCATCATCATCATGATGATGAATTGGTAATGCTTTTAACCTTAACCTTTTTAAGGTTAAAAGCATTATCAATTAGTCAGATCAAAATTGAAATTACTCACGACAGAATCGACTGGAAACACTGATCATGGTATGATATAACATTGGCGAAGTTACAGTAAAAAGGACAGGAATATAAAAGGGAAACAGACCATGCAGATCTAATACACACTACTACTGCTACATCTTATGTACCTTAGGATAGTAATGCTGCATAAATTCGTATATAGCTGGGTCCTCGAGCGAGTCCCGCTCGTCGAGTAGTATTGCGTCCACGTATTCAGTGACCGCACTGCATTCTAACAGCATCTCTTCTAATTTCGCGTCCGCCTGCAAAATACATGAAAAAATGGTGTTACAGATAATTCTCTGTGGTAATTTAGATACTTAATATAATGATTATCAATCTTAGATGTGTAGTTGTCTTTGGCAATAGAATACGGCACCGGTATCCTCTGCATGTAGTCATCATCATCATCATCAGCCAGAAGACGTCCACTGTTGAACATAGACCTCCCCCTTTAACCTCCACACTGAACGACAACCTGCCTTTTGCATCCACTGGATGCCCGCGACTATCACAATGTCGTCGGTCCATCTAGTGGGAGGCCTCCCTACGCTGCGTCTTCCGGTTCGTGATCTCCACTCCAGAAACTTTCTTCCCAAACGGTAATCGGTTCTTCGAGCGATGCCTGCCCATTGCCACTTCAACTTACAAATTTTATGACATAGCATGGCAGTCGGTAATTGCACATTTATTAATTTTGTTGTGAGTGATATGACGAGTCCATGTAGAAGCGTTGGTAATTCTAATTAATGTCTCGAAAAAAAAAATGTCCCGTTTTTTTTTATATATATATATATAGTTACCGGCGTGGCGGCGACGTCTCGCCAGAAGGCTGCGAAGTAGTTGAACCGGAGAGGCGCAGCCTCCAGCGCGCACAGCGCCGACACTGTCACCAGCTGCTCCGACATGCAGCGCTGCATGCGTGCCACGCGACAACACGTGTCTGCAACACACAATTTTTTTTAAATTTTATTCCATGACCATTGATAACTTTGATCATAATTATATAGTTTGGAAGTAAACTCGAGCCAGTACCAAAAAAACCAAACCCAAATCGTTTAAACAGGTGACGGTACGGCCCCAACTCTGCTAACAGATATTCCGTGGGCACTTAAAGCCCGCTGAAATAGCTTAACAGTTGTTATAGGAAAACATCGGGCCCTACAATCGCTTAAAACAGGTGACGGTACGGCCCCTGGTCACTCGACTTATACAAACATACTTTTTGTGAACTATAAAAAAAAACATGACGCGCTGTTGACGCAACGACGTGAAAGACTGCGTTTTGGGCGCCCTCTGGTTATGTTTTTTTTGGTTGGACCTTTCAGGGCTTACTTTCTTACTTACTTTCACGGCTCTGATTCACTAACTGTAGAGGCCGTAAGGCCAACAGCATAAGTCATAATTTAAAAAAAAAACTACTCAGGGCCCTTATTCATTAAGTAACAAGTGCTAGTAATGCGGCGCGTTAAGTTAACCTCAAAAAGTTGGCAAAAAATGGGGAATTTTTAGAGGTTAAATTAACGCGCCGCATTACTAGCACTTGTTACTTAATGAATAAGGGCCCTGAGTAGTTTTTTTTTTTAATTATGACTTATGCTGTTGGCCTTAAGGCTTCTACAGCTTTACCGGACTAGTAAGCGAACGCAGAGTGCGTTCGGCATATCTTGGTGGTTTAAGTTTTGGGCGACTAGCACAAGGGCACCTCGGAAGGTACGAACCTCGGCTTGGGCCGTCGCCGGGAGTGGGAATCAGACTTGCCCAGGCACCCCAGAAGGGGTGTGCCCTGGAGCCCTAGCGGTTTGTTGAACTGATTGATTACTTGGAGAGAATCTAACCGATCTTCTAACAGATCCTGGGGGTCCTGAATAGTCACCGATTATGAAACGAGTTATGGTCGGTACTTGCCAATGAACTTGTGATAGGGTCTGTAGTTCGCGGCGGCGGAGGGAGGTGCGGGGGTGAGGCGCGGGGCGGCAGGGTCGTGCCGCGCGGCTGCCAGCGGGACTAGCGCGCCCAGCGCTGCTGCACCGCCGATACGCACTATCTCCCGTAATACACCTGATGAACAACGAGATTATTTTATTTTATTTCACACTATTCGGAAAACAAACAGCTGAAACTAACTAATTATAGTAGGTAGATAGTAGACGAAAGCCATAAATAGTTTATTAGTCAATATAGTTTCAATAAGAGCCATATCTAAAGGACTGACTGTATTGCCAAACTACACTAGATCGCAGCTTGTGCTTTGTGTACACAGCGCAAGCAAGTAGCGGTCAGGATCTATAATTTTTTTGTTTTTCGTCGTTTGACCACCATCACGCCTGATGTTAAGCGATGATGCGGTCTACGTTGGAGCACGCTTGCCTAGAAGAAACTGATTCACTCGTGATTTGAAGACACCCAGATTGTAACCATCGGGGAACACCCATTCAGGCAGCGCATTCCACAGACTAGCAGTTCGCATAATAAATGTGGAATCGAAGCGCTTCGGTACGGGTTTTCGGAATATCAACCATAAAGCGGTTACGATTTTTCGTTTTTTATAGTAGATAGGCTTGCGCTTGGCCGCCATCTCACCTGATGTTAAGCGACGATTTAAACAGGACGATTGGATTAGACTTTAATCCAAATGTCCTGTTTAAATGTTTCAAAAACTTTAGCGTATTGGTCCCAAGCACTAATATAATCTAACGTATTTTGAAGCGCAAAAAAGACGGGGATGCGATAGCCCAAAGAAATTTCGACTTTAGTTTCCTTATAATACGACACAAAACATAATACGGTGGCAACCCTTTCCCCCAACGTTCACCGTCGCGCGACGTATCTATTTGTATCGTATTAAAAGGGCAGTAAAATTTTTTTTTAAGGAGAGGATGTATCTGCTTATCTTAAACCAACTTTTACTATGGAACCAAAGCTGAAATCACGAAAAAAATATCAGCTGCTCCATACATTTTATCGAGTGTGAATGACCTTTGGAACAGTAGATTTTTTTTGCTATTTAAATGCTGGTCTTCTAGCAAAATTTGTATGTAACTAGCGACCCGCCCGCCCGGCTTCGCACGGGTGTAATTTACGTGCGAAGCCGGGGCGGGTCGCTAGTTATATATATAAACATTCCTTGAAAATGTATCCAACTGATGGTGAAAACCGCATCAAAATCCGTTGCGTGGTTTAGGAGGAGTTAGCGGCCATACAGACAGACAGACAGACAGACAGACGCGGAAAGCGACTTCAATTTATACTATGTAGAGATATTTATTTGAATTAATGATAACACCCCTTTTGGCTTCGCCCTTTTCGCGTAGCCCAGTATATAGATTAGTATGATACGATTACAGGATACATACCGAGCGCGGCGTTGGCGAGAGCGCGAGCGCGGTGCGGGCGCGCGGACGGTGCGTCCGCGGGGGAGGCAGGCGCGGCGGGCGGCGCGGGGGGCAGCACGGCTAGCAGGCGGCGCGCGCACTCGGGCCAGTCCTTACACGCGAGCAGCAGCGCGCGCGCCTCCTTGGCGTCGCGGCGCGTGCGCAGCGTGCGGCACAGCGCGCGCGCCCACCGGAGCGCCGCCGTTAGTTCTGCGCGCACGCCTGTCGCCTCGCCACTGCCGCTGCTGTTCGCTGCCTGCAGAGCTTGCAACGCCTGAAAACAACACGAAGCATAAAGCACCCTCTGCATTTCCATGTATTCTAACTTCACAGCTACTCAAAATGTATGCTACATGACCTTATCCCACCTCTATCCCCCTTTCTACTACAGGACAAGTAGGAAGTCGGCACACTACCACCCATATGTTGTGGCTTTTCCTCAGATACACACCAAACGTTTTGATTCTACGTTTCTAATTAATCTACGGCCAAGGATTGGAACAACCTGCCGGCTTCCTTCTTTCCTAAGAGATATAATCTGGACCTTTTCAAGGTCAGTGTGAATAGCTATCTTCTAAGTCTGCGTGCTTCATCTTCGACCACATCTTCGCTTATAAACAGGCGAGTTTATGATGAAACGCGGACTTGTGTCGCGTAAAAAAGTATGTTGGCCTTTAATACTAAACGGCACCACATAATCTAAAAAGCAAGTTTGTAATTGCTTATCTTGCATTAAACTGTCTTGTCAAATACCCGTACTCGACGTTTCAGCCTTGTTACAACGGCCGACAGGGAGGTATTTAACCTAAACAAATTTAATGCGCTATAAATCGGTTGGCAACTACAAACAAGGTGTTCAAATCGTAATTTTTTTTAAGATACATAGCATAGAGCGCTCGAATAAGGAAGATAGAGGCATGGCGAGGGTACTAGGGGCATGGCAAGCCGGCAGGGGTACTACAGCTCGCGTACCTTTGTCACAAAAGACCACCAAATACACAGGTCATTTAAACAAAAATGAAAAAAAAAAACATTTGAGAAACGCAAGAAGTAAACTCTCACAACCGATTCAACAACTGCCCTTGTAAGTCACACGAGAAGTGTACTCCAGCAAATAATTGCTCTGATAAACCTTTGCTGTTCTGGAAAAACTCAAAAGTGGTACAAGTGGTTGGTAAAGGTGTGCTTCTATGAAATGGAAGAATTCCTAAAGAAAATGGCATGTCGTTTTTATTCTTATGATTTGGCTTGTTGATAAATGTATAATTTTTAATTAATTATTTATATTAATTCTTTTGACATATTTATAAACTAATACAATTTTGCACTCCCTTAGCCTTAGAGCTGTTAATGGATGATCATTTAATATTTTTAGACCTGTATATATTTTAATATGAAATGAAATGAAATGAAATGTTTTTTATTCCAGATTTACATCCATATAAACTAATTTAGAAACTAAAAACTAAACAGTAGGCAAATAAAAAATTAAAATTAAGTAATGGGCGTGTGGTATGCTCTCCATGTACGATGCAGGGGACTAGAGAGCCAGTTTCGCGCCGCAACCACCAGAGTGTTGTCGGAGCGGTGCAGGGCGGTGCGCACGGCGGCCGACCGGCTCCGCAGCAGCGCCTGCCAGCAGGGCGCGCGTCCCTCGGCGAACATGCCGCTCGCGCTGCACCAACGGGGCAGTCGGAACATCGCGCGCCACGCGTCATTATACTGCACGCGCATCTCGCTCATGGCAGCCTTGGTGTGGTTCGTCCATAGTTCGACAGTGTAGACGCTGGTGCAGTAACTGATAAACAGCTGAGTCTTCACTGCCTCGCTGCAGCGGCTAAATCTCCTAGCCAGCATGTTGCCGCGCACTGCAATGGCACGCCTCTGCCTCTCTATATCAGCATGGTCGGATAAATTGGAGCTTAATATGTGGCCGAGGTATTTGACTTCCTCAACTTTTTCCAGGGCGACGTCGTACAGCGTAAGAGGAGGCAGATCATGGTAGCAGTTCACGCTCTTGAAGATCATGTACACTGATTTATCAGAGTTGTACTGCATGTTGTGTTCTTCTGCATAGTCTTCGCATATGGCCAGTAGCTTGCGCATCGCCGATATAGATGGCGCTAATAGCACCATGTCGTCCGCATAGGCGATATGATTTGTCATTGTCCCGTTGATGGAGCAGCCTACGCCAGATTGCAAGAGCTTTTTAGACAGACCATCCATATACAAATTAAAGAGGGATGGGGACATACTCCCCCCCTGCCTCACCCCGCATTTAAGCTCAGAGGACTCAGAGTAGTCATTTTTCCACCGTACTCGATTGTAATATCATAATATGTATTATAATATGTAATATCGATATGTAAAGTTATTTGATTATTAACGGGATATTTACCGTGGTAAGGTTGTGGAATGAGCTCCCGATAAGACTATGAAAGAGGGTAGATCGTTATGTCTGCACTTAACTTTTTAACTGTTCGACCAACCACCCGCATTCTTCAGTCTTCCCGTGAACATGGTGCATGTAACTGCGCCGAAATATCGGGAGCTCATTCCACAACCTTACCACGGTAAATATCCCGTTAATAATCATATAACTTTAGTGAACAACCGTGATAGTTTAAAACAGTGTTTTAATATGTAAGTTACTGTTACGTTACTGTTATACCCATTACGATAGGCAAGCAAATAAAAACTTTGACTTTGACTTGACTTTGAAAACACAAAGTATGAATGTTGGATAAGTACCTCGAAAGTCATCTGCAGCCCTCCGTTGTAGACGACATACAGCCTGTCATCTTCGTTCTCCACTAGCGTACAAAACGCCGATATGAGCGTCGTCCAACACGTCCGCCCGTTCAGACCTGGAATCATACTGCGTTTCAGCGCTACATGCAACATCCTATCAAGATAGAAAAACTTAGTCTGTGGAATGCGCTCCCTGAATATGTTCTCCGATATTAACAAACTGTTTGTCTTCAAATCGCGAGAGAATCGTCTCTATATTGTTAGTGAAGTATGGTTGCCTTATCTATAAATAGTAACTGAAGTATGCTTGCCTTGTCTCTAGACAGTAAGTGAAGTATGGTTGCCTTATCTATAGATAGTAATAGAAGTATGCTTGCCTTGTCTCTAGACAGTAAGTGAAGTATGGTTGCCTTATCTATAAATAGTAACTGAAGTATGCTTGCCTTGTCTCTAGATAGTAAGTGAAGTATGGTTGCCTTATCTATAGATAGTAATAGAAGTATGCTTGCCTTGTCTCTAGACAGTAAGTGAAGTATGGTTGCCTTATCTATAAATAGTAACTGAAGTATGCTTGCCTTGTCTCTAGATAGTAAGTGAAGTATGGTTGCCTTATCTATAGATAGTAATGGAAGTATGCTTGCCTTGTCTCTCGCCCTGCAAGTAGGCGGCGAGGGTGCTCCGGCGGAAGGCGGCCGCCTCGCGCCCCTCGCCGGTGTCCGTGCTCGAGCTGTTCATGGGAGACGTGCACGTGCTAGTAGCGCTTGTCGCCGTGCACGCGCTGTTGTTGCCCATGTTGTTGTTCGTTGCACCACGCGCCGCTAAGATCCGTGCTAGCCTGAAATGCAGGAAGAGTTGTAGTAAACTTTTTCTTGTGGTTTTACTAAGATACAGTCAAACGCATCAGACATCCAGTCAGTCTCTGGCAGCCATGTCACAAGCTTTGCTTAGTTTGAGGTCAGATGACCGTGTGCAAAAATGTCCTAAATATTTACTAATTTGTTTTTTATCAAGCCTATTAACAACGTCCAATGGTAGCATTTCACTCAATAAACTAGAAATGTGTCGGACTGTTCTTTTATTGTCTTATAAAAAGCTAATATATAGAGTCAATCATCAAAAACAAAATTAAGGAAGATTTTTTAGAATGTCTTGCTAGACAGAGCTAACTATACATACAAATTACGTCCCTTAAGGGTACGCTATACTAACTCCATACTGACACTCACTATGCGGGAAAGAGACAGAGCATCTTCTCCTAATCCCAATACTCCTAATCTGCCCCAAAACATTCAAAAACTTTACTTACAGAGCTTTATTAGCCGATTTAAATAATTTTATGTAACTAACAACTAGACTAAGGAATAACAAAACCACTTCAAAAACTGACCTTTTGACTGACATTGCTAAACTTTTTAAGAATGGTTACAATACACGACGATATCACTGTGCCGAGGGTTACCATATCAGCATTTGAAAAGTTCTGACATAAAGCCGGTTATTTCAATAAGTCTGAATTTTTTTGTCACAAAATTAAAACACTGCACAGTGGTAACAGTTAAAGACTTACATCACCCAAGCTACAAAGCCGGACATGGGTCTAAAAGTCCGGATATGTCCGGACGGATGGTACCCCTACCTGTGGCTAAAGTGTTTGTGTGTACCTGAGCAGCTCGTCGGCTGCGCCGGGGTAGAGGTGCGCGTGCGGTGCGATGTTGCGAAAGGCCCAGTGCACGTTCTGATGCTGCGCGAGCGCACGCGCGAACGACGCCGAGCGCCGGCAGCACAGCCGCAGGAGGGCGTAGTACGGCGGCAGCATTGCGCGGTTGTACGCCACCACCTCGCCGTCCTCGTGGTCCGCGCTACGCAGGAAGTGTACAAAGTGTTACCACTCTTATATACAGGCCTTATCAGTATCATCATCACTAATATTATAAACGCGAATGTTTGTATGCATAGATGTATGGATGTTTGTTCCTCTTTCACGCTGCAACGGAACAACGGATCGACCTAATTTTTTGCATGGGTATAGTTCAAGACCCAGAGAGTGACATAGGCTACTTGCCATCATCTTCACCATTATTCATCACTACGCGGGTGAAATCGCGGGGTGCAGCTAGTCACTAATAAGGCCGTAGGCTCAAGCAAACCTATGCGATTACCACCATCATCACAGTACTTAATGCGAATTTTTCTAGTTGCTACCTATCCGACCGCGTTAACCTTAACTTCGATATGTCTAAAATAAAAGCAGCTCCAATAGCAAAATGCGCCCATCTAGATGGCACTGCTCTTCTATCTACTTGTTCTTACGATCGGTGTGCCTGAAGATTGGTTAACATTTCACCGCGAGACATAGGCCTCTTCTTAAGGATGATACTCCACAGTGCCCCCACTGGGCACAGGAGAATCCACAGGCTCTGGAGAATCTCGTGAATCTTTAAGGGCTGGAAATTATAAACATAGCCGTACTCACAGTATGTAGTTGTAGGCGATGTGTTTGATAAGGCGCGGGTTGGACACCGCTAGCTGCACGTTTTCAGGACAGTCGGCGCAAACCGCGTGCCAAAACGTTAGCAACGCTTGCTTGTTGGGATGCACCGATATAGACGGCTCTGATATCGCAGGGTAGTATAGATCCCATAGATCGTTGAAATACTGCCCGAACTGAAACAAAAGGTCGAAAGATTTGGAGCGGAGCATACGAATTTTAGTCTTTTTTGTGGCATTAATCAACAGCACAACCACAAAACAGGAATTTTTCATTAGAATGCCGAATAAGATCGATTAAAAAACCGACTACGTAAAAAAAACTCAGAACTCAAACAGAAGAAAACGCTGGAATAGGTAGAGTGTACACCACAGAAAAGGAAATTATTTTTTGTTTAAGTTATAACGTCTGTTAAGGCATTTTTGTAAGAAATTTGTTGTAGCCAGTTGCACCCATATAAACGAAACGTCAGTCATTCGAAATCAGGTAGAAACTGTGATGCGGAGTTCGACGCGTTGATCTAAATAAGAATGTTCAATCAAGGTTCACTCATATAGCCTGGTAATAGATTTTCCTTCTCATTTCCGTTCTATTTACTTTTCTTTTCTGTGGTCTAAACCAACCAACAGACCAACGGAAGAGAAAGAGAAAAAATTATCTTTCTCTCCTGTTTGTAAGACGGCGGTCCGGCCAAGTCCGTCACGTCTGTTAGCTACTTACGACGAATAGTAGTGAAATGTTAACTTCTATAACACATTATTAAAGCAATATTTCAATAATTGCACTAACCATAAGTTTCTCCACCCTGCTGACGACACAATACGACATAACGCCGAAATACGCCGTCAACTTCATAGTGCCATGAACAGCAATGTCCGTGTATTTGCGAGCCGCTTTCAGTTTTCCCAGCAGCATTGTGTACACCTGAAAACAGGTTTTCGTCAGTTTATCTTGTCTTAATTTAGGGTAAATGGGCAATATAAATAGCAAATGATTACGCTATCGATTAATATCGAAGACGGAAGCGGTTCGAAGGACCAAAAAAACGTTAAATCCCTTTTTGGTCCTTCGAGCCGAATAGATTGTCATCATATCTTCACGCAGTAGATAAAAAAGGTGATACAGTCTTGCAATTAAATTTTTCTTTGCGACGCATTGGTTCTCATTGCGTTACCCCACCAATTAGGTGGGGAACACCAATTAATCAGTTACGTAAGTTGGGAGGAAACTTAGCAAAGGTAAAGTTATGAAGTTTTGTCAAAGGTTTCTTGCTAATAAGAAACTGGAAGCATTAAAAGTCATCATCAGCCATAAGACGTCCACTGCTGAACATAGGCCTCCCCCTTTAACCTCCACACTGAACGACAGCCTGCCTTTTGCATCCACTGGATGCCCGCGACTCTCATTATGTCGTCGATCCATCTAGTGGGAGGCCTCCCTACGCTGCATCTTCCGGTTCGTGGTCTCCACTCCAGAACTTTTCTTCCCCATCGGTCATCGGTTCTTCGAGCGATGTGGCCTGCCCATTGCCACTTCAATTTGCAAATTTTAACAGCTATGTCGGTGACTCGGGTTCTTTGGCGAATATCCACATTAAAAGTAAAACTTACTAATTGAATTAAAATCATTGAATAGCAGAAGCTGATTTTTTGACTAATCATTCTACGGGAAAACGTAGTGGTAAACGTCATAGGTGGTGTCGATGCTGGCAGCGATGGCGCTGTTGGCGTTGATTCGGAACGCTCTCAATGTGGTACATACCTGATGCAGCGTATGATGCGCGGTGTCCGGTAGTTTAGCGGGATGATGCGGCCTCGCGCGCGCGTACCCCGCTCGGAAGTGCTGTGAAGGAACTAGCGCCACCAGTAGCAGAGCGGCGGCCGCGCGAACTCTGGCTGCATTTGCCGCAAGCAGCTGCGCTTCCAGCCAACGGTCGGCTGTACGGAGAGCGAACGCGTGCGCTGCCTTGTTGCGCGGGACCTGTCGATTACAAAAGTAGTTTGTACTCTCACCACGGATATTAAGAAAGAGAGGTCACCGAGTGGCTGATGCGTCAAATACTTTTACCAATACCCATATAATACTCATAAAATAATTCTGAACAGACTCATTCCGAATAGTATATAGTCTCCAAACTTGTTACAAATTCGGGATATTCATGGCATTTTTGCACACACGGTCATCTGAAAAAAGTAAGCAAGCTTGTAAGCTTGTACTAGGCTGCCAGAGTCTGATATACATACATAGATATATTTTTAAATACATACTTGAAAAGATATTGACATCCATATATAGAACAAACACAAATGTTCATCACATAAATGTTTGTTCTCCTGGGTGGGAATCGAACCCACGCCCCCAAGCGCAAAAGGCAGGTTCATTACCAAATGGGTCACCAGGGCTAAATATTATAGTGTTACCTAAGAAATACGGATATCCATACTCATTTTACAAACCGCTGACATCACCCGCCGGCAAACTGCGACCAGAACCACCGGAGGATGGGCAGTACGTTCACACGGTGAAATCGGTGTCAAGCGTGGGGATTATGACAACACCCCCCTCTAAGGGGGAGGCCTTTGTTCAGCAGTGGATGTTTATTGGCTGATGATGTGTGTAATGTGATACTCATCTAGGATAACTGTTGCCCGTACTCGTTATACATACTCGAATACATATTTGTCACAATTACACGTACCCATACTTTTATCCATATTTGTCACAAATACTCGTATCCATACTCGTACCCGTACTCGTTTCAAATCAAATCAAATATTTATTTATTGACCACAATTATACTTACTTATCAACCAACATGTTTTGCTTTTTATGAACCTATAAACCTTAATATATATCTACCAGAGAGTTCTCCCTTTTGTAAAAGGGCCTAGCCTAGATCATCATCATCATCAGCCAGAAGACGTCCACTGCTGAACATAGGCCTCCCCCTTTCACCTCCACACTGAACCTAAAGGGCCTATATGCCAATGTTCTGTTGTGAGCTTTGTATTAGGTATCGTTTTATTGTGAGCTCGAGTTGAGCAACTTTTTTTTTATTCTCGTATCCGTTATATCAGACTGAACTGCAGTGTTACCTGTAGCGCCAGCCACTCGAGCGCGGCGTGCGGGCAGGCCAGGGCAGCCTCCCACAGCCGCGCGAGCGCCAGCTGCGTGAAGCACGGCAGCCCGCCCGCGGCGCCGCCGCCCGCGCCGCTGCCCTCCACCACCAGCGTCAGCAGTTTAAAAAACGGGTTGCAGTTCTGCACATACAATACAAGAACCACTGGTAAAGTAAACCTCCTCAACAAGACCTGCCCTACTTTGTTTGAAGTGAAAACTTCTTTAGGCACGTTAGGCACTTTTTGGGTTGGGGAAAAGCACTGAACTGGCGTGACCGTCACGCTCAGATACTCGTTCGGGTAATCGGCTCGAGTCGACTGAAAGGGAGCGAAAGAAATATAGTCAACCTTGATGAAGTTTTCACTTCTGTCGTGTGGTATTAAGCACACATTTTTTTTTCCATCAACAAAAACAACATTCCACAACAACTAGATGAATTGGTACAGTATTATTGGCTTCATAGTTCCAAGCCGGGCCAGTTGGCAAGCGTTAAGAGAGCCACAACATGATTAATTCGCATATAATATATTATGTTTCTGTAGTTTCGTGTTTCATCCTCGGCCGCACCGTCGCTTACCATCAGGCGAGATGGTGGCAAAACGTAGATCTATTCTATATAATAATGACGGCTGTAACGCATAGAAAATGTGAGAGAAACACTCACCTCAGAATGTTTGGCGATGGCCGTGAATATCATGGCGACGATTTTCTGTGCGAGTGGCTCGTTCCAGCGGCACAGCGCGAATATCAGCGAGCGAGTCTGCTGAGGGTTCAGGCAGTCGCGCGTCTGCTGGTAGATGAACGGGAACCCCTGTCGGACAACGGAGGAGAATGCTTCATGCTCAATGTAAATATCGTATACAGCTAGGAGTCACTAAATGGCTCCATTCGTAGCTCGTTTTATAGTCCGATCATGACTAAAAATAGTCGTAAAAGGAAAACACAATAACGAATTCTATGTTCTACATTCTATGTTCGTCGATGTTTGTGCTATTGTAGGGATAATTTTATTTGTGATTACTACTTATACAGCATCCGCGCATAGGCCGCATTTACCTCATGATCGTTTTCGGTCAATTTTGTATTTGTGGTTTTTTACTTCCCTCTTTTTGATCTCTTTTCCCCTACTTAATTATTGTCTAGAACGTCTTAATTAAAACCGGGTAAATCTAACACAACATGTGTTTGCTAAACATGTTAACAAGACATTGCAGCCTTCTTAGACTTTGTAACAAAAAGTTGAGTATGTTTATGTTAGATCATTTTGCATTCAGCAAAAATAAATTCGCGGGAGACCAATGTGTGTTAATTTCGAGAGCAACGTTGAAATAAACAATCCCCCCGCAGGCGAATGCAGGGATGTTATTCACTCCAGTCGAATAACATGTAAGCGTGTTTTGTTTGATCGGTTAGGACCCATTTTGTCAGAAAAACATGTTAGAGTTTAGATTTTATAAAAAAATTGGTCGAAAGAGAACCGGTTAAAGTTGGCAGGTCAAAACCGCAATAAACAAAAAATTGCTTGAAAACGAGTTTGAGGCAAATCACTCATTGTGTGGATACGGAAATATGCAGAGCTAGAAGGAAAAATTGCTTAGACTAC
This sequence comes from Agriopis marginaria, assembly GCA_932305915.1. NCBI lineage: Eukaryota > Metazoa > Arthropoda > Insecta > Lepidoptera > Geometridae > Agriopis > Agriopis marginaria. Next base: position 9,474,746 of record OW029934.1, on the reverse strand, counting down.
TGATCTTCCTGCATGCGAAATGTTAGAAGATAGAGGGGGCTAAACTGTTCATCCAGTTCCAGCTCCATTTTGCTATAATTTTTCTCGTATTCTGCGCCTTAATTCCGCTCCTCGAGCCCCGCAACTATTCAATTTGTTCAACACTCTAGACCAATGCTTATTGCCTGCATATTCAACACGAGTGAACCCTTATATCTTATCAGTAATTAATGCTGCTGCCACACACTCTACGAGTGGCTAGGAAAGTAGGCAGAGATTCGTTATACGCGTTATACGTCCTGCCGCTCGTTATGCTCCGTTCTCTATCGCTCTCTATTTTGTCGGTTATTTACGTGTGAAGGACCGTCGTCAATATGAGAGAAAGACGAAAGCCGAAATCAGAATGCGGCGCGAGAAGAGCAGTGTTTAGCTGCCAAAGGAGCAGTGCGAGGAGCTGCAGGGTGTACCTTGGCGGTGATCAGAGCCCTTGCATCAGGTTCGTGCAGCGCCAGCGCTCCCTGCGCGTCTCGACTCCGCTCAACAAGCCCTGCGACTAGCGCCACCATTTTGTCCAAAGCCCCAGGCCTTAGTTTATCTCCCGCTGATTCAGCCGCGCCGCTGCCGCTGCCACCACCACCGCATCCGCTGCCGCTGCAGCTGGCCTCTTCCACTGATGGTTCCGGCTGGGAATAATATCATATTAACGCTAAATAATTCAAAAATATACTTCCAGCCCGCACCGGCCGTATCGAGCGAACAGACCAACCAATATTGATAATGTTTTCCTACCCTCTAATGCACAACTATAACGTCAAAAACATTAAGTTAGATGCTCATGTAAGTGAAATTTATTTCATAGGAGAGTAAAAATATCTTTTTCTGTAACATGGTATTCAAAGTGGTAATTATTTGAAGATCCCACAAATGCATTCTTCTTCGTAAAGTGGACTTTAGGCCCCAACCATTAGTTGCTTAATTTTTCTTTTCTTATTTAATTGTGTAAAGAAGTTTCATTACCCTTTTCTACTAAAAAGAGGCGAATGCACAGAGGTTATGTTAGAATTATTTTTATTAGAAATGTTTCACACGGCCAACTGCTTCTAAGGGTTTTTACTGTTTATAATGGCACAATTTGGCATTTTTTTGCATTGACATTTGACGTGCTACTGCCAAAACAAGGGTGATCAAAATGATTTAGTTTAAATGAATTATGCGGCGAGCAAGTTTGAGCATTGATCCAACTTAAGACAGGCCACAGACATGCAAAGTAGGACTCGCAGTCCATTCTGATAACTGGATGGGTGGGGTCTGGGTGTTCCCTGAATAGTTAAAATCTGGGTGTCTTCAAATGACGTGTTAATCGGTTTCTTCTAGGCACGAGTGCTCCATAGTAGACCGCATCATCGCTTAACATCAAGCGAGTTGGCAGTCAATCGCAAGCCTATTCATTTAAAAAAAACGTCTTTGGTATCATGATAAATTTTACCTTTTAGAGACAAGGACGAATAGATGCTATTTAAAAATAAAAACATACAGTCGAATTGATAACCTTCTCCTGAAGTCGGTTAAAATGTACACTTACGGGATTCGAATTCTGTCCCAAATAGAAGTTGACCATGCTGCTGATGGCATTTATTCTTAACATGAATTTCCCTTCTTCCTCGCCCATCTTACTAAATTCGTACAGCAGACTAAAGTACTCAGTCAAGTGCCTTAGATGAGATCTCGCTCCATTCTCCATCTGAAATGTATCACCACGTTTATAGAACAAGCAGTTAAGACCTTTTTGGAGATTAGGTCTGTCGAATGACCCAATGTCCGAAAATAAAGTTCCATGTTATAGTTACTCGGAAATTCCAAAGGATCTCGAAATCAATAAGACTTATGAAGCTGAAAATTGGCAAGTAAATTGCAGGGTTTAGAAGGATTTTGCGAAAGAGCCGAATTCATCATCATTATCATCAGCCAGGAGACGTCCACTGCTGAACATAGGCCTCCCCCTTAGAACGCCACACTGAGCGACAGCCTGCCATCTGCATCCACAGGATGCGCGCGACTCTCACGATGTCGTCAGTTCATCTAGTTCTAGTGGGATGCCTACCTACGCTGCATTTCCGGTTCGTGGTCGAAGGGTGGATTTAAGGGTGACAAAAGGGAGTCGAACGTTTATATGAACATCTACGCATATGAAATAGCGGGTAACATCTATTTCTGTAGCAACTTTCTGTCTGTGATGGCTAGATGCCTTAGATTATTTACTTACGAAATAATAATAATTGTGGGTACTTATATGGACATCTACGCATATGAAATAGCGGGTGACATCTATTTCTGTAGCAACTTTCTGTCTGTGATGCCTTAGATTATTTACTTACGAAATAATAATAATTGTGGGTACTCACTAACGATAACAACATTCTTATAAACCTAGTAACACAACTCGCTTCACCCAACTTGCTATTATCGTCGCCTTCCTCCATACCCTGCAGGTATAAGGCACAATGACTAGATCTGAAACAAGGAAATATCTACTTTGTAAACCTGATTTTAGAATTCTAAATAACAAGATGTAAAGTATAAATTACCTGAGCCTCTGTATAACGTGCATACAAAGTCTTTGAAACATTTGCCGGACCATTTGATTCGGACATTTAATTAATACCTGAAACAATACAGGAAAAAATTGGTGTTACCTAAATACATTTTTAAATTGACATTTAAATTGGCTTTATAAATAAAATGACTATGACTATGCCTTGGCGGCAACTAAGCATTTATGGACACGCGTATGCTGGCCTCGGCTTAAATTTTTGCATTCATCCATAAATACTTTTACTATTGCCGACAAAAATAATAACCAACTTCATGGGAATTTCAATGAAAAGGATACAACCCCCCCTAAATACACCCTAAAACACCCACTCCCCTTACACCCTTATTTTAAATTGTAAGGAAATAGTAATTAAAATGAGATCGCGCTTGAAGGACCCTAATCCTTAAAAAAAGCCAGTTCACATTTGACGAAAATATAGAGTAAAATACACAGAAAAAGTCAAGCTAAAAACTGTATTTTTTTAACCGATGGAAAAGCTTTATGAAAAGGTAAAACCCCCCGTCCCCCACATTGATTGCTTTCTATTTAGTTAACAGTTGTGACTTACTTGCATCGGCCACCACGTGTCGTCTGCCATGTGGCCCAAGAACCACTCCGACGCCGCTGCTGACGCGTTAAACTGCTTCGTCACCAGTTCCACCCACGACACCATTGTAGGCTGAAAACAATGAACTATTATTCAAAAATGCCTTTTTTTCAGTCAATTCTGTTGATCTTATTTTACTGCTAGGTAAGCGTACTTCTTCGTAGAATGCATAATCGTCGGGATAATGGTTAACCGCAAGTTTATCACACTAATATTATAAATGCGGTATGTGTGAGTGAAAAGTATGCGAGTGTGTCAATGAGTATAATTATATTATACTTCTTCACGCTGAAAAGGCTGAACGGATTTATATGAAATTTACAATGTAGACATCTTATTTCCCTTGATTAACACAATACTTAATTTTTATTTCGATAAATTTAACCGTTCCTGTGGAATAGCTGGTGAAACGGCGGGGCCCAGCTAGTTGTGATTAAAAGAAACCTATTTCCTAAAATTAATCTCATAGTTAATAAGGGTTTTTTTGTTTCACGAAACTCTAAAAATATCTCTTCATTCCAACTTTTGACTAAGGGGATGGTAGTCTGTAGCAAAAGCAAAATAATGGCAAATGGTTCGCCATACCCAAAAGGTTAAGAACCATCAGTATCCAAAAACCTACCTTCTCCTTTGCATGTATGAAAGTTTCAATGAAGAATGAGGTGGAGAGACGCGCGGCGACCTCCGTCACCTCTGGCCTTAGTGTCACTAGTGACTGCGGGACGGAACTGCACATTTGGCCCATAAAGCTGCGGGGCAGAAAAATTGGTATAGGCTATGTAAGATTACTCTATCTTCCTTGGTTATACGTAAAAAAAAATAAAAAAAAACTAGACGAAGTCACAGTAATCGTCACATTAAACACTGATTCGGTATTCGGCACAAAGGAACAAAATCTAATCTTTTAATAGAGCCAACTTCACAGCACAGTTTACATTGTTGGATTCAGTAAGTACCTCTAAGCGGCACGTAAGTACAAACAGCCGAGCAGGTAAAGCTTCTTTAGGAGAGCTAAGATCCTAGCAGGTACGTTGAGAGTAAAATGTACAATGAATAGCGTCAATCGAAGCCTTCGAATCGGCGCAACGTGTGGCGGTCGTGAGCTGACATGACGATGTCAGGCAAACGAACAGACGCATGGCCGAATCGACAGGCTTGTTAGAGCATTATTGAAACGCGTCTAATGTCGGTGAACTCTAGACACCCAGTCACTGCAAGTCGCTGACAAACCGGGATTTAGAGTATCTCCCTGATCCACTGCACTAATTTTCTGCGTTGAAATCAACTCAGGACTGAACCTATAACAAATCTTAGATATTTTATGTAAACAAAGAAATCACTGTCAAAGTGACATGCCAGTTGCTCAAAACACTTTTCACTTATGAAAAATATTTTACTCTCTATTTTCCTCGGCTTTGCTCTCGCGCGGTACAATAGGGGATATTCTGATAGTTCAAAAAAATTATAAAAACATTATTAAAAGATTGTAATAGATGGCGTTGAATATAGAGGCGTGGAATATTATGATAGAGGAAATAGAGGGCAAACCAAACGTTGGCCAGAAATGTTTAGAACCCCTACTGTTCTACCAGTATAATAAAATATTTTCTATATATTTTTTTAATCATAACATTGTATAGAACAGATATTATGTTAAAATAAATGGTAAAAAACGATTTTTATTTTATAATTGTTCATATTACGACTAGAAAAACATAATAAAATACTTTTTTGGTAAAATATTGTAAACTACCATTATGAAAGATATTTTTTGCACTGGTAACCCCTTAGTAAACGGAGAGATTAGTAAACGGAGTATAGGTGCTACCCTTTCCATATAGTAAGTATTGTTTGAGTTGAACCGCTCTGTTGCCGACGTCGGGGTGTTCAGTTCAGTACTCACGTGAAGTACGCGTGCTGGAATATGTTCTTGTCGTGCAGGAACTGCATGTTGTCGTCCCATATCCACTGCTGCAGCTCGATCGGCAGTTTAATCTGCGGTGCTTCATTGTTGCGTCGCTCTGTTGCCGACGTCAGATTGGTCTCTTCAGCGGTTGAAGACTATGAATAAAATAAATTTTGAACCATTCAAATTCAATCCCAACCCAATGCCAATCTATATAATTATATAAATGAATCCCAATTTTTTTTCAATCTAATAATAGGCTTGTGTTTGACCGCCAACTCGCCTGATGTAAAGCGACGATGCGGTCTACGATCCCCTGGGGTTTTGAGAATTTATTTACCTTGGTCAGGCCATTACTTGAGAACGACTTTACCGATTTCATGTTTTTTTTTTTTAAGTTTTCTAATTAACTTTGTAGAAGGTTGTTACGGTAAGAAAATTGCGCAGAAAATAGGAAAATTTCAGAAAACTTAACGACGATTTTAATTTACGGGTGAAACGACGGAGCGCACCTAGTCTAAAATAATGTTGGGTGAAAAATCAAAAAGGCTGGATATGATTATTGACAATCACTCTGTAATCACACAACAAGATACAACTATTCATCTCTCGGCTGATACGATTTGAATAATACCTAACTTAGTAACGAACTTTCAAAAAAACATCTCAATCAACTTGGAAGATCTTGGAAGAATCAGTCTCATAAGGGCTCCTTTTTGCCATTGTGATAGTGAACCATAAAAAGGCAATTTATTATCAGATCTCACCTGTGGTTCCTCCAGCGTGCCGCTGTCAGAGCCTCTCTGCTGCCGCGGCGGGCACAGCTCGTAGAACAACATGTACGCACTGTTAGTCTTCTCGAACGAAAAGTCCATGAATTTGTCCGTCACAGAGTCATACGTTTTACTCTGCAATAAAACATTAGTGCTTCAATTCAGGGCTAAATGGCAACCAACAACTGCGTTGGTTATATACTCATAATATGTACAGTATGCCACATCACTAACAGAGACCTAATATTCGCTGTTGAACCCACATGGTAGAAGACTTTAACTTCAGTGCCGTCTGAAGAGTCAAAAATTGCAAAAGAGCAAGACTCATGCAATTTTTTTATGAACTCTATGTTTCGTCTACGGTCTCTCACCTTCGCTTAGATAGTTTATCAGTAGTTTAGGTAAGTTTACTAGTTACCTTATCATTGTAGCAAATTCACCTAATGCCTCACTTAAAATGATTAGATAATTTTTTGTCAAGTTTTCGTTAATTTTAGCCAAGTTAAAGTATAGTAGATGAAATAAATCTCCAAATTCCAGAAGTTTGGTTTATACAAATGTGTACCTTGCCTGGAAGAGATCGGTTTCAGCAATAAGGGCGCCAGGTAGCTATTTCTAAGTCAGTTTGTTTTGTCTGTAATTGTTGCTGTGAAAGAGTATATCTACCTACAAAGAGTATATATATCTAACTCATAAAACAACACATTTTTAAATGAAAAATAGGTTTACGTTTGACAGCCATCTTGCCTGTTGTGTGATTTAACGATGGAGCATGCTTGTCTAGAAGAAACCGATTCACAAAACCACCAAAAAGGTAGTTATTGGGGTAACACACATTCAGTCAGCGCATTCCAGTCTAAAGGTTCGCACAATAAAAGTGGAGCCAAACATTAGGTGTAATATCAAATGCTACCGTCATCTCTCCGCCGAAGCATTCCGAGGCGAGTCCAGCAGGGTCAAAGGTTTTGACTTCAGCATCATTGAAGAGCAGCCAACGATCGTGATGGTCATGCTCGCGGTCCCGGATAAAAGAGTAGTAGTGGCCCCCGTCCGCAGTACCCGTGTGCACAGTCACGCCTATTAGTTCGTAGCTGCGGAAGATTAAAACATGAGAAACGCAGGACCACCTTCCGTCTTCAAAGGTATAAAATAGATGATATCGGATTATGTTATAAGGTTCGTACGTGCGAGCCAGATCGTTTCGTCGTAAATTTTATGACAGACTACTTTGAGTCCGGTATTAACTATAAACATTTCCGAGTCACTTCGAAAAATATGTTGTCTGATTAAAGTGTATAAAGCCTCGACAATAATTAAAGGATCATCGCACAGAGAAGCGACTCAATTTTATTAGGCAACGCTTCCTCGATTTTTATTTTCATTTCTCAACATACTCATAATGCTCCTCGAATTCAGAGTTATCTTCACCCTCCGTGCTTGGACTGCTGTCTCCTTCCTTCTTTTCAGCTGATTTTCGTTTTTCTTCTGCAACAAACAGTTGAAAATGTATGGTTTTCTTATATACTGTCGGCTCGAAGGACCAAAAACGATATATGCTAGAAAACTATTATGACATTAAACTTTCAGTTTTTATAATTATTTGCCAAATGTAAGGTAACATTAATTTCGTATCTTTTACCTTGATATTGCGCAGGCATGAGATGTTTTTCCACATAGCCGGACATGTCTAAGCGCATCGGAAATGAGAAATGCGTGTTCACTTTTTCCTTCAGCATCGTGAGCATGTTGAATGTATATCGCATTGTATTGAAGCATAAAATCCGTGGAAGTTTTTTGAAACACGCCCTGTTAAATAAAAATAAACATTAACTTAACTAGACATTACGTTTATAGACAAAAAAAAACATCGAAAAACTTACATATGCAATATAAAGGAGGCACAATTATCTTGAGAGTCTAGAAACCAAGACGGGAAATATACATAGGGAGATAACGTTTACGCACTAGTTTAGTTTTTTTCTACATGTAGTCAAGCAAGAGCACTAGAATCGTATACCCGAAAGATCAATTGTAGAATAAAGTCACCCTTATTTTGAATAGTCTAGGGTTAATTTTACCGTTTTTCAGCTCGCACTTTGGCCGAGCACTGTGAGCAGGTGTAGCAGTTGTCTCCCTCTAACGTGTCTTTGACCGTGACCTCGTCTAGGCTCTGATGAAGATTTCTCATGTCCGCCACTTGGCACCGCACTGTGTAAAACTCTTCTAGCGTTCGGGACACATGTGGACAGTCCTGGGAACATTCACGTTACGCTTAGGTCATAGGCGATCGCAAACCCAACCAAACGTTGCCAAAATCAAAAGAAACCCTACTTCAATTGGAATAAAACTGCGTAAAAATACGGTCCGGGGGAGATTTGGAGGAACTCGTTTAGGCGCGCGCGATTTTATGTGAGTGTAAGGCAAGCATTACAATAACAGTTAACGACAATAATAACGGACGTGAAGGAGTCGACGCTCCCGTGTTGATAGTCACCAAAGGCTGCGAGTAAATGCGCAGCACTTAGCCAACACAACAAAATGACGGTTGACTTTGCATTATGCTAAATATGACTAAACGCGGCACGTTTTCCGCACTCTTTATTTAAAAAACTATTAACCGTATAAAAATAATATATAAAATATTTGTAGAGAATTTTATGCTCTATAATTTATATAATAGATATGAATATCATAAAAACATAGGAAGCGGGATATTTGAGAAAAAACGATTTTTGTGATCTTTGACCGTGAACATCAGGCGACAAAATATAATCAGTCAAGTTGTCTAAGCCATATTTTCAGCAAGCTTGCCTTCTTTTACAAAATGTTGCCTAAAGTGCGTGAAGTTGAAGGATTCGGGTATAAACATTTTATCACACTTATAAGTGGTTGAAATATAATCACTGTACACTGTACAGTATGTATAGTATAGATAGACAGTAGACACTTTTTATTGTGTTTACCAGAAATAAAAATTAGAAACAGATAGTAGTGTTGTATATTGTATATCACTTACCAGCGAAACGACGTTATTGCTAAGCACGCCGCAGAAGAGAGTTTTGACTAGTTTCTTCAACTCGGGCGTCATTTCCTCGAGCTTCGAGACGAGGTCTATGAAGAATTCGGCCATATCCTTTTGTTCGCCCGTGTTTAGAGGCTGGTGATCCATCTGGTACACCTTGCAGAAACTACGCGGATTGTACGCCTTGCGTTCACTTTCCTATAATGTAAAGATTTATTTCTTCAACTGGTCAGTATAATAATCATATCACTGTAATTATCGTTTATTCGTGCGAGCGATTATAAATCACTGGCAATCACTGGTTATATTATTGTGCGTAAAATAAATGTGAAGAAAAATTTTCTTCAACTGGTCAGTATAATAATCATATCATTGTAATTATAGTTTATTCATGCGAGCGATTATCAATCACTGGTTATATTATTGTGCGTAAAATAAATGTGAAGAAAAATTTTCTTCAACTGGTCAGTATAATAATCATATCACTGTAATTATAGTTTGTTCGTGCGAGCGATTATCAATCAGTGGTTATATAATTGTGCGTAACGTACCATGAGATATGCGAACATGCGCTGCATCTCATGCAGTGTGGGCGCGTGCCGCGAGTGGCTCGGCTCGGCGTGCAGCACGGCGGCGCGCGCCTGCGGCATCATGTACAGGTGCTGCATGCAGGACGCCATGTAGCACGTGGCGCCGAGGTTGGTCAGCCCCACGTACCCGCACTCCGAGCGCGACTCCTCCGCCGGCCAGTAGTCCCACGGGTACCCGCACTGCGGACCTGCCACGCACACTACGCTCACTACTCAGTGGATGACTAAACATAGCACACATACTTACAAACAATTATAGGGCAACGATGGCTCATACAATATTTTATTTTTTTTACAAGGTAAACATACTGCTGCTAATTAATACAGTAGATATGAGATAAACAGTTACACAAAAGCCAAGAACATGTTTTCACTAATACAAGCTAGAAATAGTGTAAATGCCCCGTCGAAAGTAAAGTTCGGTCGAGCGCACGGACGGATAACGTTATAGCCTAAGCTGAAAGACGTGAAATCGAATTTCGTTCTGTAGATCGAAGATATAACTGTTGTTAATTACCTTTTTTTATTCTTTTAAAAATCGTAATAAATACAATACAATAAGTATCATCATTATACAGAAATACTCCGCTTTACGCGACTTCGCCTTGCGCAAATTAGTTATAAGCAGTTTTTTCAAATTCACGCTTATTTACTCCGCTTTACGCGAATGCGTTGATTGCTCTATTTGCGCGCTTAGTGGCGCGATTGCATTAGAATAGTGGTTCCCAATTTGTGGTACGCGTACCTCTAGAGGTACTCGTAGAACCACCGGAGGATGGGCAGCAGCGTCCTGTTAGTATACGGTGAACGTACCGCGATCTCCAAGCCGCCTGCCAAGCGTGGGGATTATGGCAACACCCCTAAGAGGGAGGCCTTGTTCAGCAGTGAACATTTAATGGCTGATGATGTGTACCCCTAGGGGTATGCGAAGGGAAGATTAGGGGTGTCTGCATCAAGAGGTACGCACGCCAATCTCTTGACTAGGAGAAATTCTATTAAACACGTCACACCGTAAGCAGTCCATTTTGTAGTCAGTCTGCAGTAAAACATGTATACAGCGTGACATCTTTCCGTTCTCCATAGAATTTCATACTTTAGTGGACCTCACAAACTGAGTCTGGACCGGACTGCATTTGGTGTGCTTGACCCGAGCTCGAGGGGTACGCGAGTTTGATGTCTTTTTTGAAGTGGTACGCAACAAAAACTAAATGGGAGCCACTGCATTAGACAATAGGAAACCGTAGCTTCTCAGTTATCGTTTTTTTTTCGCCCATCGGGCAGGCTAGAGCTTTTGGAGACATACCGCCTCGTTATCCGCTCAATTATTGAAAATGGATTGTCAGTCGCGCTTACTATCTTCGGCAATCAAAAAAAACGGTGTTGCTTGTTACGAAAGAATTCAGCAAGAGCAAAATACCTTAAATAACAATTTTACAAAGAAAAACACAAATTATTAAAATGTTGTGATGTTTTTGGTAATAAAATCATATTGATTGTATATTTCGTTTGTCATTGGATCGTATCCCCTTATACGCGAATTTTGCTTAAGGTGGTTCGATTCACCTATGGCGGGAAATTTAAATTTTAAACAGTTTTTTGGTCTTAGTAGCCACGCCAGGTAATTATTTTTAAATAACACAGTGTTTGCGCAAAATGTTGGCTGTTCTTTACATTGTAATGTATAATTATTTAACATTAACGCACCATATTACTTACATTTGTGAATAAATCGTTTACAGCAAAAATTTGTTTATTCACAAATGTAAGTAATAATGGGCATTAGAGATAAATAGCTTTACATGATTTTGTAAAGAATAATAATCAATCTGCGCAAACATTACGGTTGTTTACAATAATTACCCGGCCTAGCTACAAGGACAAGAAAACTGTTTGAAATTTGAATTTCCCGCCATTTGTGCAACGAACCACCTTAACGCGATTTTGTCCGGAACACATCGCGTAAACCGGGATATTACTGTATAATGATGCTCGATAATATTTTCGGCCATATTATTTTGACCATACCTGCCTGAAAGGGACAGAGTGCTCTCAGATTTGCTATCTAATTTGGACCGGTCCTGTCTCTAATATTTATGTAGATTTTTTTGAGACTTTTAGATATAAATACGGCTCATTATAGAAACATATTTAAAAAAAGCAAAATGCAATTGCGTCGGTTCAACCTCGCGACAAAGTAGCTCACAAAGTTACATTATAGCGCTCCGACATCAAAGAATAGGATAACATTATATCAAATTTACCAGGCTTATGATGGTCCATCAGTTTGTGATGTAGAACCATGTAGTTGTCCGGCGTACCGCGAACCAACTCCACAAGTAGGTCGTAAGCAGCCGCGCGGGACTTCTGTGATTTGCACTTAGGCAAGTTACGTTTCTCTGGGTTGGGCACGTCAAACAGGAATCCGAACACCTGAGAATAATAACAATACTCATACAAATGTTTGAAAATACTCCTTTTTTGCTGTTAATGTCTTATGAGGTAAGTTTGGCAAGAATCAAAAGGAAATGGCTTTTAAACAGACTTTTTTACTACGTTTTTACTTTTTTCGACTGACGTTTTTTTTTTGTTGAGCAGATTTATTTATTAGCAGGCTCAACTGATTTCAGAGGTTATAACTAGATATCAATTGTTGCAACTAGTTAAAAATAGCCTTTATTTAGGCCATTTAAGGTTCAAAATAAATTCACCAACTCCACGGTCCTACCTTCGTTGCTAGTTTTTCATCAAACCAGGTGTTTGAGTTGATAAGTCAGCAAGTTTAGCTGCTTGTAGCAGGTGGAATCATCACCAGGTGGTGGTGGTGGCATCAGGTGGAAACGGCTCTATACGCTTCTCTATAATCTAGTGGACTTACCAACTCCAAAGTCCTCCTGCCCTGTTCGCTGGTTTTGAACCGGAGCGGGTGTTTGAGCAGATGCGTTAGTAAGCTCAGCTGCCCGTAGAGGCCGTCATCCGGAGTACACGGCTCCGTCCGTTTCTCTATGATCTCTCGTTTCTCGAGCGATGAGCTGATTTGTTCGCATAGCTCGTTGAGATCTGGCAAACCGCTGTCATCCGAAGCCATACCATCTACAGATTTATAAAAATAAATAATAACATCTATATATTTATATAAATATTAGTTGAAGTGAGCTGCTAATATTCACGAAATATAATTAGTGAATCCTGTAAAGCCGGAACGATGGTGGCCGAGTGGTAGCATACTCGACAATGTTTTCGGCATATGCACTTTACAATCTGAAGGTACACAGTTCGATCCTCGGCTCCATATACCAAATACTAATTTAGTACTCAAATAAATTATGTGCAGCTTCGATGCCATCGCTTTAAAAAACGGTGAAGGAACACATCGTGAGGAAACCGGTATGTCTCCCAGAACCTCAAAAGTTTAAAGACATGACATTCACCAACATGCACTGGGCCAGCAAGGTGAATTAGAGCCCATCCCCTCTCTCTGAGAGAAGGCCTGTGTCCCAGCAGTAGGGACATGATAGGCTGAAATAATGTAAAGTCAGAACCCACAAAATATATTTCAAGCATTTTATTATATACACAAACGTTTACCATTTTATGTTTGTGTGATTTTCTCAAAGGAGAACAAAAAATCACTCAGCTAAAACCACTATGCCAACCTCTGGTCAAAATATAAAAAAATTACTGACTTCAACAAAGTATTTCAAAAATACCGTACCTTTGAAGAAGTCTTCGGGCAAGCCATCAATGAGCCGGCAGACGAGCCAGAAGTAATCCCGGCAGGCGGGCCCGTATGGTTCTTTGCCCTCCTCGGCGTGGTGGTGGACCACCTGGAAGTAGAAGTACGCCTACCATGTTCAGTTTAAATCTACTCTAGGTCGAGAATATTACTGGTGGAGATAGATTTTGAGAAGGTTAATATTAGGAAGGCATCACATCAGCAGTCATTAAACGTCCACTGCTGTACAAAGGCCTCCCTCTTAGAGAGGGGTGTTGCCTGTGTTAAAAAGGCATACATAAATAAATATACAAGAATATTGACCCCATAATGGGTTCCTATTGTGGCCTGGTTGAAATTCCATAATGCCACTCTCGTGCACAGATTTTAATGAATCACTCTAAGAACAATCTCAATCAAGTCACCTTTCATAAAATAAAATAAAACAGGCAGGTCCAATATCGGTCCAAAATAGGTTTGGGAGCTATGATGCCACAGAGACACAGATACACACGTTAAACTTAACACCTCACGTTTCGTGTCGGGGGTTTAAAAAAAATATTCGCCTGCGTGTTAAGCCTTATAACATCAGCTATCTTGCAAGTGAAAGTCCCGTCAACATTGATCGAGCCGTTCTGGAGTCCATAGGTAACATATATACATACACACACATCGTCTTCTCTACATAGTATAAATTAAAGTCGCTTTCCACGTCTGTCTGTCTTTATGGCCGCTAACTCCTCTTAAACCACGCAACGGGTTTTAATGCGGTTTTCACAGTCAGTTAGATACATTTTCACGGAAGGTTTTTATATATAACTAGCGACCCGCCTCGGCTACGCACTTAAATACACCCGTGCGAAGTCGGGCGGGCGGGTCGCTAGTTTATATATAAGAAGAATAAATAATTTATAGATTAAAACATAAACTTCAACCGACTTCAAGGCTCATGTACAAACTTAAACTAAAAAAGTAGAAAATGACAGTTAAAACAGAGATTGAAAGTCCTACTAAAACGACATCTGTGTATACACTTTAGTTTTTGTTGATATTTTCAAAAAGCACTAAATCAATTTCGATAAAATGTATATGGGTCCCATATAAATTTGACCGAAATCCTCCGAAGTATGTCCTACCAAACAAAAAAAATTATCATCAAAATCAATTCAAAATTGGCGGAGTAATCGCGTAACAAACATAAAAAATATATACAGGCGAATTGATAACCTCTTCCTTTCGTCGGTTAAAAAGAAGAAACATTGAGAATATGATATTCTGCAGCCGGTAGTTAGTGTTTGACTCACCTCGTGGTGGTGGTGGTGTTGGAACGAGTGGTGCGGCCGCATGTCGGCGGCGCGCGGCAGGTGCTCCAGTAACAGCTGCAACAGCGGCGCCAGCGCACCCGCCCCGCCGCCCGCGCACAGCCGGTACAACGCACTGCCTGCTTCACGACGCACCTACAAAAGACAACACAACTTTATAGATACACAAGCTTCTCACTCATTTATGTGATGAACATTTGTATTTGTTCTATAACTGGGTGTTAATATCTATTTAACTATGTATTTAAAATATATATGTATGTCAGTCTCTGGCCGCCATATCACAAGCTTTGCTTAGTTTGGGGTCAGATGACCGTGTGCAAATTTTTTATTATTATTATTTATTTTTCCCGAATATTTATATATTATTTATTCTTCTTAAATGGTATAGAAAATTGAATAGTAAATTCTAAAGTGGATCAGTTCAATATCAAATTATTTTCAAGGGCAAAAACTGTCAACTCAAAATCATGTCTTTCTATAGTAATATGTCTCTCTCAGCTATGCACTTGTAATATAGTTCTAGCTGAGTAATTACTTCTAATTCAAAGTGGGGGTGATACTATCTGCTCTGACATCCTGTTTGGGGTGTATTGTGTATTGTCCCTGCCAGCCTTTTAGCGGTGGTTTAACTTCAATCGCACGGCCAACTGCTTTTGAAGAGTTTTTAGTTTCCTATAGCGCAAATTAACATTTATATATTGACGTTGGCCGTGCTACTGCCAATACGACAAAGATCTAACTATGTTTCCTTTTGTATTTTTTGTAATGTAAACCTTGTAAAATATTTAATTTTTCGGCTGACAGACGATATATCCATAGTCAAGAAAAAAAACTGAATCATAGTGTTAATTAATATACCAGTAAGAGGATGCAACTTAATACAGGCCACAGACATGCAAAGTAGAGAAACTCGTGATATAGGTCTGTGCAATATTTCAGGTGTCAACTGACCGCGGGATCTGCATCGTCAAGCAGCAGCCTGGGCGCGGCTCTCCTCAGTGACCACGCGAGCGAGACAGCGTCACCGCCCCCGCGCGCCCACCACACGCACATGCGCATCGCGTGCTGCACCACCTGTAACAAATTATTTTTTTAAAATAAAAATAGCGGCAAGCTAGCATTCGATCCGCCTGATGGTAAGCAGACACCGTTGCCTATGGACACCTGCAACACTAGAGTCAATTTCAAGCGGAACCTCAGTCTACTGAACCGCTGTTTCGTTGAGCTTTGGTCTCTTGATCGGAACGCACAACGCCGCGGTAAGTGTTCCAACGCAGCGTCAAAGTTTGCTCTTTACTCCTGAGTCTCCTGACGCATGCTTCATCGGAACAACAAACTACCTCTAAACGTTTTTCAAACAATTCAGTGTCCGCCATCGCATAATGCTTACCGCAGCGTTGCGTGTTCCGATCAAGAGACTTCGGCTTAAACATCGTCCAACGTCGCTAAATGACATCTACAACGTACTCAAAATTACACTGTGCGTCGTCGGATAATATTTTGTGAACGCAACTCTGAGTGTAATCAATTTCCATCGTTCGCAAATCGTCCCTATTTATTACAGTTATGTTATACAGTGAATAGCGAGACCGGGGAGAGTGGCATAAACAAAGGGAGGCCTATATCCAGCAGTGGGTCACTCAGGGCTGATGATGATTATTATGTTACAGTTCACGCGCTAAACTAAATGCGTTTTGAGTTGTACTTGCGGTGGGACAAAGGAATTCTCAAGTGTGGTATAGATCACCACACTACCCTCATTATGTCTAACTAACGTCCTTAAGAGCAACACGGAGCAGTCCCGCCATTGGCGTAATTTTTAAACGAGCAAATGACGTGGCGAGTTCCTTTTTGTCCTCAGTAAAATCTGTGATTTTTTTCCAAATTATTTTTTGTTATTACGATGAATGATTTCAACATACCTGGGCACGACCCCAGAACCCAGTTTTATATGTGGTAGGCTCTTTCAACGTGGCGGCTTCACATAATATCGATATCAGTCTATCTGTTGTTTCTTCCACGGTCATTAGTGAAAGAAGGGACTGCAAACAAACACAAAGAATTATTCAACCAGATTTTTCATATGTATTTTGTGACAAAATATATTAATTATAACTATGTTCCTAAGCCTAAAAGAGGTCATTGAGTGATTGTTATCAACATAATGAAATTTTTTTACTATGAGACCAACCCTGAAATCCCTGAAAATCTGCGTTTTTTTTTTTCGCTGTTCCTTATATTTCGATTCGAGTTGAATGAATTTTTTCTATGGAAAACAGCTGATTTTCCTCGCAATATCAGGGTTTTACCGGAAGTAAAAGTTGTTCATAATGATTAGCAGTAACTTAGTACCACCATTTCGTGTAACCTAGTATAACTTAAGTAATTGTAAAGTTGCTTATTTTCTCACATACCGGGTGTAATTTAGGTGTGTGTGATGGATCAGCCGACGGTAACGTTCCAATACGGCACAGCAGCTGTAGCAGCAATGCCAAACAGTCTTGTCTCCATTCACTGTCGTCACTTCGTTGTAGTACCCCTAAAACCAACAGAAATATTCCAAAACACATATTTTAACTTTGAGAGCCTCTATGCACTATCACATAGTTAGAAGCCTTATTTTCCCACTGCTGGGACACAGGCCTTCTCTCAGAGAGATAGAGGATGGGCCTTAATCCACGCTAAAGGCCCAGTGCATCTTGGTGAGTGTTATATTTTCGATCGTCTTACCTGACGCAAGATATGGAAAGGTGCCACCTTTTAGCGCGGAGGCCAAGAGACGCTCTTAGTTTAAAAATAGTACATTGGCTTAACTATAATAATAACTTAAATAAACATGTAAACCTTGATACCTAGCTCCCCTGATATCGTTAGGGACTTTAGCTCGTGAACCAGGCCAAAAAAGCCACCTGACAGGTTTAAAAAAACATAGTACCAATCTTTACTTCACAAAATGTTATTAATATGATCGAGGTAGTTATGTCAACACAGTTCAAAGCCAGAATTGAAATCTTACCTGACATCATAATGTCATACAATATCCTCAGCCCTCCCTTCTTTATAAACACATCGTTCCAATTCTCCGCAGAAGTTTTATCCTCTTCATTTTTCTCACTATTACTGGCCGATTCTTTGACATTTGGACCAGTGTTACTTGAGCTCAACTTGTCTATGATATGTAAGGAGTACATGAGTTTCTGTGGGCTGGTCGGGTCGAGGAGCTCGGGCAGTTTGCTCTCGATAGGGTTTTGGAAGGCCTCGAGAAGAGTAGGGTTGAGTGGCACAGCTTGGAGTATGTCCCATACTCGGCGCGAGAGAAGCTGCGCTTTTGTATGGGCTATTGGCTCCTAGAAAAACGAAATATTATGCAGATATAGCTTAAAATGGCGTAGTAGTACTTTGGGTGTTTGCACCTTCAGAAATGTCAATGGGCAATGTGCTTCTTAAAATTTTTCAAATGCCTATTAAGTTTGACTGTCTGCCATGAGTTGTGAGAAATGAATGAAAATATCAATAATTTGATATTCAAGCGTAAATGGTATTCTTCTGTAAATTGTTTTTTTAATGCCATAGGTGGCAAACAAGCTGACGGGCCGCCTGATGGTAAGCGATCACCGTCGTACGTGCAACACCAGAGCATCACAGATACGTTGCCGACCCTTAAAGACTCTATTAACAGCCTTTTTGAAGACTTGTATCTGTACAGCTTTATAGATTTAACATTCGAGATAGCACACATAAACACTCCTTTTCACTCACCCCGTTAGCCCCAGGCTCTTTCATCTGTCCCAGCGCTTGCATGAGCGTGAACAGGTGGTGGAAGTAAGTAGGGTCCAGAAGCAACAAGGTGGGAAGTCGAGCTCGCGCCGGCGCCGGTTGCGCGGACGGCCATTCCGCCCAAGCACCGCGTCCGCTCACACCCACCGATACGAACACCAACTGTGAAGAGAATAAGGGTTTCTATTGGATCAAAGTAAACCCACAATTTTGATTCAAAGCAGTTAGAGTATGGATGTAGTTGATGATATTACTCGAAGTAATTATTACTCACAACTGCTAGTCCGTGGA
The DNA here is from genome assembly GCA_932305915.1 of Agriopis marginaria. NCBI lineage: Eukaryota > Metazoa > Arthropoda > Insecta > Lepidoptera > Geometridae > Agriopis > Agriopis marginaria. The sequence goes on along the minus strand of OW029934.1, from coordinate 9,456,171 downwards.
ATGCTCTGCCTGAATGGGTGTTCCCCGATAGTTACAATCTGGGTGTCTTCTAATCACGAGTGAATCGGTTTCTTCTAGGCAAGCGTGCTCCATCGTAGACCGCATCATCGCTTAACATCAGCCGAGTTTGCGGTCAAAAACTCAAGCCTTTTTATTTTAAGTTACAAAAAAAAAACCTCGACTAAAAATTCATCTAAATCAAGTGTGTCGTGAGGTTAATTTAGGTAACTAGTAAACCTGATATATTATTTGTTTTTTGAATAACTAACGGTACAGCCAATTACATTAGTTATGCAAGCTAATCGTTGCAGAATTAACTATAGCCAGAATTCGATACTATTACAAAAAAAAAAGTATTTTCCATGACTGTGATTACTTTTCAGAAAACTCACACGCAATTTGCGATAACAATCACAGTATTGCGGCGCATACCAGCACAAATAAATTTTCGTGCCATGATTGTTTTTTTTTCAATATCAACTCTACGATATTGATTGGTCTCTATAACTCATTCTCATTAGTTCTAAGGGCGTTGGCACTATTGGCGTTATTTGAAACACTTTCTGATTCAATGTTAAGCAATGCAATCGTTTTGGACACTTTTCTAACACTAAACTAACATGCCATCTCTTGATTTATTAGATCATGATGCTTACCTGATTATCCTTAAACCCCATATCGTAAAGTGTTCTCTCATCGTAGTCGATGGTCAACTCTTGTCCCTGTGTGATCATTCGTAGCGGCCCGTCTGTCGAAAGTGCTGTTACGCCATCTTCGCCTTGTATCTGTGTAAAAAAGGAAGTTAAAAATTACCTACAATGTAAAGTTTTCTTTACAATTGTGATTAAGCAACAATATTTGTTCAAATAGAAAAGGTATATGATTGCAGCCAAACGTATGGGCCGAATTAAAGTTATTTTTATAAATGTTATAAGAACAAAATTACCTACAATGTAAAGTTTTCTTTACAATTAAAGTAAACAGTAAACTTAATGTTTAAAATTACAGTTGCTCGCAACAAATGTAGACTAAATGCAGATTGATTGATTGATGTGATTATTTAGTATGATTTTTGAACATTTGGACCTTTTTGACCACTGACCATATATTATTATATATATATGACATCCATAGTTATGTTTTTGAACCGAACAGACTTTTGGAAGATCCTCCGTTCTCACGGAGTTTTTTCGTCAATGTCACCATTAATAGTGACTAAAACAACAGTAAAATGTTGCCAAGTTTCGTACCTGTTTCTCCCACCAGACATGCACGTGTGCCCGGAGGTGCGCGACTAGATCCGACTGGTGCAGCGTCAGACACGCGCGGGGCCCGGCGCCGGCCGGCTGCAGCGTTAACCTCACCGTCCCCGGGCCAATTGTTCCTTCCCAGGCACCGGTCTCCGCTAACGCCCAACGACGGAGGTGGTATGCGTATCTGTGGAAACAAATACTAGAAGGTAATCTGATCACCAATGCGGAACGGGGAAATAATGATCACAGTTTTCTCTAGAGAACATTTGCTCAATAGTTCTGACTGAGTTCCTCAGAACTTGATATATGGAACACTGTTTTAAATATATGGATATATATTATAGAATTCTAAATTTTTGAGTTCTGTAGTGAACAAGCAAATCATCATCATCATCATTTCAACCATAGGACGTCCACTGCTGGTCCTAGGCCTCTCCTATCGATCTTCATTGCTTAGACTTGTTAAAACACTAAGTGGAAAAATTGGCTGCTTATTTTTTACAATTCACGTCACTATCACGTAATTTTTGTGAGATTCTATAGGGAGTTGACAAAAAAGCTCTGTTAGTAGCTACCGATCGTTTGCGAATTAAACGAGCACCAACATTAGTGGCTTAGTATTTTTATACTCATGATAAAGCAACATTCATATTGCGCCCAAAGACAATCTTTGTTTTGATCCAAGAACATAACACAACAAACATAAACTCTAATCACTAACCTCCTTTTGAACGTATCCAAATGCGTTTTGAGCAGCAACAGCGCCCGCTGTATACACTGCAGCGCCGCTTCTTCCGTCATGTGTTCGTAAATATTCTGTTTATCGACCACTTTCTCCTCTTTCTCATCACAGGGCATGCTAGAGTGAGACGTCTCCCCCTCTTGTGTTTTTGATATGAGCCGTTCGGCGGCGGAAGAGAGATGGAACATGCACTTAGAGACGAAGTCATCTTCTTGCTGTAGCTGCTGGCCCATGTAGTAGCTGTTTAGATACTGAATAGCACCCATTGACACATCTGGAAGATGAAACATTGTTTTGAAATATGGAGAGTTGTCATTTTGTCGTCATGTTTAAAAGGCCAAAATCGTTTATTTTTTTAGAATTAGTTAGTGTTCGTTAGTAGCTAGATGTGATGATAGGCGAGATAAGGCCGTAACAGAGTTGTGGTCGAGGCCACAAGCCTTATTGCGTATAGTATTCGCCTGCCATCCCGCTCGAGCAAATGGTGCGAGTAAGTAAGCGTGAGAGAGATAGCACATCACCATCGCCACCAGACTTATACAATAAGGCCACAAGTAAGCTGGATGTTTGGTTTTCCAGAAGGGTCGATCCATTTTGAAGAAGACCGAAGCAGATACCGCAATAAGAGAAAGGCTTTTCTCGTTGTTGACAGATTTGGCGTGTGGTCACAGCTCTCGTGATAAGATGGTGAACACACCTAGCCTCGAATGTTTGACGACAGATTTTCAACTTGAGTAACTTGACCTTCGACTTTCTCCTCATCGTGTTATGGTTGCTTATAGGTAGTTCCGCCGTGCCAAGTGCGCCAGGTTACACAGCTCAGCGGTACATGCACTCAGCTCTATTCTGGCGATGTTTGATACTGACCGGTGCTGTTAGCACGTAGCGCGATCTTCCACAGGTGGTCCATGGCGCGTGTGTGCGGGTGCGCAGTGTCGCGGGCGTCGCCTGCGCCGAGCGCCATGCGCGCTAGGTTACACAGCTGCTGATACAGACTCAGACCCATGATGCTGATGTTCTGTACAAATAAAAATATATGAGTATCTCCTCTATTGTTAATTACTCTAAAGACCGCACACGTCGTTCACTGATTCGGAGACTGTGAGTAGAGATCCTGAGATATGATAGTTTCTCGTCTTTTTCTAAAACACAAAATAAAAGCTAATTGTGAGCCCTATACTGTAGACCAGGTATCTTTAATTCAAAACCGCTGTCTTGAATTCCTCGAGAAAATCGAATATAATTATTGACTGTAAATACGTATGACCCAATCAAGATTGTGTCATTTTTGTGTGATACACATATGGACAAAACGTTTCGGGATATGTCATACGTTAAGAGAATTAAGACGCTATCCTAAAAGCCAGTAGTCAGCCTGGTATTCACAAAGCTGAGAGTAACAGATTAGTGAGATGTGGTCTATTAATATTTGCACAAAATTCAAAAACGTGATGAAGTCGTCAATTTTGTTTAGTTTTATGAACCAACAAACCGAAGATTAATACTCGCTGCTTTAGTAGAACTACTGCTAAAATTGTCAGCAAAAAGTCTTACCTCTGGATCTAAAGTAGGCATCTTCTCAACATACAGAAACCTCAGCGCGTCTAACCCAAGCGCGTGCTGATCTGGCGACTTGGTATGAGAGAGAAGCCACGAGTATAGACAATCTGCGCATTCGCCGCCGCCTTTTACCACTAAACACTGCCAGAGCTCTTCCACTTGCTCCACTGTTAATCTGTTGGTAAATAAATAAAATCGTACACAGTTTATCCAATACTAGCGACCCACCCGCCCGGGTGCCCACGGGTTTAATTTACGTGCGAAGCCGGGGCGGGACGCTTGTTATACAGCAGGACCTCTATAATCCGAACTCATTCTAATCCGAACACCTCTGTAATCCGAAAGTCCCACTCCTTTATATACTCCTTTATATATATAAACCTTCCGTGAAAATGTATCTAACTGATGTTGAAAACCGCATCAAAATCCGTTGCGTGGTTTAGGAGTTCGCGGCCATACAGACATACAGACAGACAGACGCGGAAAACGATTTTAGACAAGAGATTGTAGAGAAGAAGAGATAGAGATAACTTGAGATATAAACCTGCAGTGTCACGTAGAATTAAAATAAATTAGAGGTGAGCAATCAAGCACGATTGGACCTTGTTCAGGATACAGTTATAGGATATTTACCATCATCAGGTTGTTTTTTTAAATAATAGTTAGGCTTGTGCTTGGCCCCCATCTCGCCTGATGTTAAGCGTGGATGGAACTCCCAATATTTCGGCTAAGTTACATGCACCATGTTCAAGGACAGACTGATAAGTCTGATCAGTCACGGTAAAAATCCCTACAACAAAAGTGAAGATTTGACAAATTATTAATTTCGAGACACTGTACCTGAAATGGTGCGGTGAGCCGACGGGCGAGAATATCGCGGTGAGGAAGTGAAGCCGGACAGTCAGCTCGGTGATGTGCATATAGTGTGCCGCGTCACCGCCCGCCGCCGCGCGCGGCTGTTGCATGTAGTGCCGCAGGTCTTCGAGAAATAACCGCATCATGCCGCGTTCGCGCTCCGCCCACATCACCACCTGCAATAAAAAAAGCATAAAAATTTTTTTTCTTCAATATTCTATAATCATCATTATTTCAGCCATAGGACGTCCACTGCTGGACATAGGCCTCCCCCATCGATCTCCAAAAGGGCCGGTTGGAAGCGGCCTGCATCTGGCGTTTCTCTGCGGTCTCTTTTAGGTTGTCTGTCCGTCTTGTGAATGGACGTCCTACGCTGCGTTTACCGGTCCGTGGTCTCCATTCCAGAACCTTTCGGCCCCATCGACCATCTGTTCTGCGTGATATGTGCCCTGCCCACTGCCACTTCAACTTGATAATCCGGTGGGCTATGTCGGTGACTTACCACCGTACCATCCACGGTCCATATTATATGTAAATTGTTATTATTATTATCATCATCATCATCATCATCAGCCAGAAAACGTCCACTAACGAACAAAGGCTAAGTTATTATGACCTATGTAATTTCTGAAGAGAGCTATAAATCTATCTAATACGCCTCACGCTCTAAGGTTAACTTCCCACCAAATTGTTAAATCAATTGTAGACATTCATACCTGATGCATATCCATTCCACGGAGCTGTTGAAATGACGAGAACAGCTTTGGCAGTAGCCGGAGAGACACCGCCACAGATCTACATTAGAACAAATACTTTTTAATTATAATATAAATACTTGTTTTAGCTAAAGCATGGTTTGTCTCTTTTTGAGCAAGACAATTTTCGTCATGAGAAGATAACAAAGCACTTTCTAGCACAGATTAGCTTGTCAAACGAATGTAAATAAAGGGAAAAGTATTCTTAATTTTATTAAAATTCACACTTACCTATGATTGGCAAGATTTTCGAGACATCCCTCTATGAACTTGATTCTGATGAATTTGTCAGTGCTAAAGCAAAGTAAAGCACAGAGAGCCTTCTCAGCTTCCAGTGCCAGACCTTCGCCTAATTGCTCCTGTAGAAATAGAAAAATTATATATGAGTAGGGTTACCATATCAAAATTTTAAAAGTCCTGACATAAAGCCGGACATTTCAATAAAAGTCTATACATTTTATTACGTTGGTTAATTTTTAAAGGGAGATTTTTGTTTTGTGTTTAGGGAGCTGTTAATCAAGATTTACTCGTATTACATCACCCAAGCTAAAAAAAACCGGACAATGGTCTAAATCTAAAAGTTCGGACATGTCCGGACAGATGGTAAACGTACTATATTTTTTTTCTTTTTTTTTTCATTTATTAGTAACGTGGGACTTGACCACCTAAACAATTAGGAAATTTCGCGTTCTCCTATTGATAAAGCTAATTTGGCATAATTATCTTGGATAATAAGAGTCAGTAACATAGCCATGTTCAGTTTTCAAATCTTTTTCAGTTTTATGCTCAGTGTTGTGGTGCTCATGCTGGTAAGGGAAAAACATCGTTATCATTATTATCAATCGGACATAGTGGTTAGGCATCAGCATCTACTATAGTAACGCATTATCATCTGAGTCGTCAGGTCATAAATTCTTGTCTGTCTATCTCGCTCGCACTTACAGGTCTTATGGTATGACGTTTATGGCCCTACTCAGTTGGTAACGCGGTGACTATAGTGTCTAGTTTATTTCGTCGGTACAACGTCTACCCAGTAGCTCTTATATATGGTGCATGCCCATGAAAAAGGGTTTTCGACTCTACTCTCATGGATTAGTCCCACCTGCCTTCACGGTTAATGGGTTTAATAGTTTGGTGGCATAAGCATTTAAGCATGCAGATGGAGTCAATCAACTTTGATTGCGCGGGTTCCAGCCTTGATTGTGCGAGCAACTCAAGCCAGCAACCAATATCAAGTACATCGCACTGTGTGTGGAGGGCCCACTACTGTTTAGTTTCAATTGTTCTGCTTAGTTATACGCACTCTTGCCAGAATTGGCAGTGGTCGTGATCATCAGAGGGGTTAGAAATGAAATTGTATGAAAATTACATTAGCTTAAGTGATGTCATTGTCAGTGTCATTTTCATACAATTTTATCTTTCCGTAGGCGTAAACGCTATCAGAAAGTGGGTCTTGTCTAACCCCCCAGTTCAGGTGGTAGTTTCCGTCGCTATTCTTCGCTTATCACCGTTCTCATGAACATGTTTGTTAGTGTGACCTTTTTTGGTCGATCCAACATAATAGAGATTTGCAACGCGGTATTGTTCCGTCAATCGCCTTGCAACATCGCGATACGTGCTCAAAAAGGGTTATTATTTGCTCCGATACATTTTACTTGTAGTGTAATATCGTACAACTCACAATGTTCCCGTCCTGCAGTACATCCCATAGCAGCGTGTTCCCAGGACGGCACACGGCGTCCACATCGCAAGCCGCCGCCGGAGAACGCCGTGCCTCTAGCGCCAGCGCACCGGAACGATACTCTGATAGACACTGCGCCTGAGCACAAAGTTAAACATTTTGTTATGCTAAATTTTGATGATTTGGTTATCGCGATCGGATCGTCATACGGTGTTGGTCCAAATCCCAACTATGACCTTGAGCTTTTGATGAAGAAAAGAAATGAGGAACCTCGACAGTTTTTTAGTTAGGGAGAGCACAAAAACTACCATCGTCCAAGGTCGGACTGCCAGATTGGGCAGAAAAAATCGACACAGCTTTATGGTTGTTATTCGAAGAACTCGTACGAAGCGCTTTGATTCTACTTTTATTGTACAAATTGCTAGTCTTTGGAATGCGCTGCCTGAATAGTATTCCCCAATAGTTACCTTGGTCGCGGTATAACTTGAGAAAGACTTACACCGATTACATTCATATTTTTTTAATACTTTATAGAAGGTTATTACCGCAGAAAATAGGAAAAATTCAGAAAAATAAACGACGATTTTAACTTCGCGCGTTTGAAGAAAGTGAAATTACCAGACAGCATTACTATTTTTAAATTTTTATAGATAAGACAGGACAACTTTTTTTTTATGCCATAGGTGGCAAACAAGCAGACGGGCTGCCTGATGGTAAGTAGTCACCGTCGCCTATGGATACTTGTAACACCAGAGGCATCACAAATACGTTGCCGACCCTTTAGAACTCGATTAACTCGCCTTTTGAAGAACCCCATGTTGTAGCTTCTCGGAAACACCGTAGCAGTTAGCTCATTCCACATTTTGCAGGTATGAGGCAAGAAGGATCGTGTAAATCGCACTGTGTGCGATTTCCACTGATCTATGATATGTGGATGAGCCTTCAGGCGGTGGCGGCTAGTGCGATGGTAAAACCGCGACGCCGTCATCAGGCTGTCGTGTCAGCAAATATTTCAAGAAAAAAAGGGTCTGCTCTTGCTTGTCCACTGTTCGTAGTGGTAGCTCGTTAGTACCTGTGCGGCGAGCCTGGCGAGTTCCTCTTCGCAGGCAGAGTCGTCCTCGTCGAGGTCGGCGAGGTGCGGGTGCGAGTGCGGAGAGATCGCGGACGACGCACTACCTTCCTCCTCCGACCCGCGCCGTTTGTAGCTCTCCATTAGGCGGAGCTCCATTATTCGCCTACAAACCAGATAAACAATATCTCACCTGACTTTCACAACCAGATCTGTAAAGTAGATTACATTACAGGGCCCCGATTCTACTAAACCAATTGTTTTGAAATTGTAATAGTTTTGATTAAAAAAAAGAATGAATTGCCTATATTGACAGTAACTACGGCTAGGCGTGGATAGGATGGATTAATATTTTTATGAATTGCCTCAAAATTAACCGTTTTTTTTAAATACTTTAAGTGTCATAAGTGTAAATTTTGGAATAATTGCCCTAAAATTTACACATGACACTTAAAGTATAAAAAAAAACTAAAAACTAAATTTGGCAATTCATATAAATATTAATCCATCCTATCCACGCCTAGCCGTAGTATTCTTCAACTTAAGTAACGTCTCTGAGTGCGGCTGTAACTATCTTTATTGAGCTGGTTGACACTTACAATCTTGCCAGAAGAGGAACGGCCCGATTGCAAGTGACAGTCAATGGAATAAGAGCTGAATTTAGTAGACTGTTCACTAACCTCGCGTCAACATTGTCGCACAACAGTTGACAGTGCGCCGTGTCGCTTCCAGAAGATTCTTCCTCGACCTCCGAAACGGACTCCGCCAGATCGGCAGTCTTCAGTTGAGTCGCTACTGAAACAAACACTCGATAAAGAATGAGCCAGAAGAATTTTTCCAGTATCTGAAATATTTTATCAATGTGTTTTTTTATGCCGTAGGTAGCAAACAAGCAGACGGGCCGCCTGATGGTAAGCAGTCACCGTCGCCTATGGATACTTGTAACACCAGAGGCATTAGAAATACGTTGCCGACTCTTTAGACCCACCCTCACTATCATAAGGATTGACATAAGTGCAATGGGGACACAATGAATATCGCATACGTAAGATAGCATGCCAGCAGGTTTGACCAGTTCTAAATTACTGAAGTTGGAGCCCGGTTCAGAAGATCATCCTTTTAGTCCCAGACATATTTAATGTTGAAAAGCGAACAAAAAGCTCTATAAAACACTATTTATAACTATCACGGTTTTGCATTACGGTTATATGGCCCACTTGGAAAACCCTGAACCGACTTCGGTCCCAAGTGAGCCGAACTCGGAATAATATGGCAAAGTAGGGTTATATAAAGAGCTCTGACACCGAATGTCTTTGTGGTGTGAACCCTCAGACAATAACACACTTGATGGAGTGTGCAGCGTGTCCTACAACCTGCACACTAGACAACCTGAATGAAGCCACGGAGAGTGCCATTGGGGTGGCAAAATTTTGGTCTAGAAACATAATTTGAAAATAAAATTATAATTTACGGAACATCGATTTGAAAGAAGAAGATTACGGTTATATGATTATTAACGGGATATTTACCGTGATAAGGTTGTGGATGGAGTTCTCGATATTTCGGCGCAGTTACATGTACCATTTTACGGGAAGACAACAGTCCAAACGACTACCGGACGTGTACAATTGTGAAAGTATAGGAATCTTCTAAGTCTGCTAATTCACTTTAGACCACATCGTCGCTTACCAAACAGGTGAGATGGCGGTCAAACGGAAAAACAACCTGTTAATAATAATATAACTCTAAAAAGTATTTTTAAATAGCTATATCAGAGATTCATACGTCCCCAATCTGGTTTTTTTTACAGGACGCATTAATGAGCAGAATAATGAATTAACAATCATCAGTATCAATTTCTAGTGTGCTCAAAATAATTACTATCTATCTAATAATTAGTTAATAATTAATAATTAGTATCTATAGCCTTGTCACGCCCCTAGCTTTTATCGCACAAACTACATTCTGCCCTGGTGGTCCAGTTGGGTAGTGAACCTGCCTTCTGCACTTGGGGGCGTAGGTTCGATTCCTACCTAGGACTAACATTTGTGTTTGTTCTATATCTGGGTGTTAATATCTATTAAAGTATGTATAAAAAAAGTATATCAGTCTCTGGCAGCCATAGTACAAGTTTTGCTTAGTATAAGATCAGAAGACCGTATGTGCAAAAAAATATCCCGAATATTTATTTATTTAACCCTGACAAAAAGTCACAAAACGTATCCAAAAACTGTCAGACACAAATCAATTTGTCGCAATTGCTAAAAACTAACTAAAAATAGTATGTAAATATATGTGTAGACCATGCACTCACGGAAGCGGCGCGGCTTGCCGAGCTTGTGCCGTTTCTTGTAGAGCCGCTTCTTGCGCGGCCTCAGCTGCTCTTCTGCGCCGCTACTCGCACTACCGCTGCTGCCTGCGCGCTTGCTGCGTCTAATAAAAGAAAACACGTAAGTTAGTAGAACTGTTGTTCAAGTAGTTCACGCAGTAGTTCAAGTCGAGAATGAATAGGTTTCTTCTAGGCAAGCGTGCTCCGTCGCTTAACATCAGGCGAGTTGGCGGCCGAGCGCAAGCCTATTTATAATTTTTTTTAAATACTGTGTTAAGCCCAAATATAATATCGTCATTGGTTAAGTCTTTATGGCCAGCTACACTATGCAAGGAGGGCGACGAACGAAAATGTAAAATAAAACGTCGATCAGTTCTAAACCTGACATTTGAAATACTGCTTGTATAAAGCGCGAAATAGGGTTCACATTTCAGTATAATTTTTCGCCGCACGCGCAGTCTCCGCTTCGCTTTATGAGGCTGGGTCGGCTGGTGTTACCCCTGTCTATCAGTTTTATCTGTCTGTCTCTGTCCTATCTCGTCCTAATCACAACTGCCATGGCAATGCCATAAGGTATTTTCTGATTGTGAAAACAGAGGTCATACCAGAAGGTCAGTGCAAGAATTGCACTAATTTTATCCTATGGTTGTCTAAGCTAAACTAAATTTGACAAGACTTACACTTGGTAGTCCTTCAAACTAATAGATGTTCTAACAAGACAGGAAACGATAAAACAATAGATGCATATAAAAGTACTTACTTCTGGCAGCTCTTCAAAGTGGGACACTCCTTCTTAGTGAGCTCCTCGCCTTCCCTCAGCCAGTCTTGTTCAGCTGAAAGACAATATCCTCCTTAGTGTCATAGCACTACTTCAGTAACAACACTAATATAAAGTTTATTTTACCAGTAAGTTCACGCTGGTGTTTACTTTGTTTGCGAGGCGTCGGGCCGGCCTCTTCGCCCGACGTGCTTAGCTCTTCACACTGCAGACAAAAGTAAAAGTTAAAAAGCACTATTGATACAATAATGAACAAATTAATCATCACTTTCGCTACTTCTATTTCATTACACTAGGCCAGTGGATCCCAATTAGTGGTACGCGTCCAGGGGTACGCGAAGTTGCATTAAGGGGTACGCGACCCGCGGCAATATCTTGACTAAGATAATTAAATCAGTATCCCGGTACCAGTATTTCATTTTTAATTTATTTATCTTTCCTGCAATAAAGGCTGGAGCTGACCAAATCTAGTTACAGTCCGGTCCGGAGCTGACGCAGTTTGTTAGGACCAGTGAAATATAAAATCGTATGCAGTCTGTTTGTAGTCCGTTTGCATCCAACGGACTGCATACAGCGTGGCCTCTTTCCGTCTTTCATAGAATTTCATACTTTACTAGTCCTCACAAACTCACGAGAAAAACTAATTGGGAATACTGCACACTCCAACTCAAACTCCACAAACCAATCGATCTAAATGTCTCGCTGGTTCCTCCATTAGTGACAGCGGCGTGCCCATCATTAGTGTTGGGTAACTTACAGGGTCTTCATCAGAGTTGGTCTGGTCCATGCTGACGCTGGCCTCGGAGGACGAGTTGTGGTGCGGCTTGCAGGCTGGCTGCGGCGGGCGGAGTGCTGGCTCCTCCGCTAGCGGCGGCGGCGTGCCTACGCCCGCAGCGCTTCCGCGAGACCACAATGCGCGCATTAGCGCTGACGCCAGGTACAGGCTCTGTACCATCCAATGCACATCATAAAAAAAAATGTGATCTATTACGGATTGAAACAGATGACGGTTATTTCTCAAAAGGGTTGTGTCCATTATTTAAAGACCATACTGCAACCTAAGATTTTCCTCTTCTGCTATTATGTACAGTGTACACGTCTTGTACAGTAAAATTCAAAATATTTCTATTTCTGTAGCCAAACTTTAGCTTAACTCACGGAAGGTTGGGACCTTCAAGTAAATATAAAAATACATATGCCAGAATACCCCACTCTTTAAGATCTATTCCATAACATTTTATGGTACCAGATTGGGTTACATAATAATTATACATATTAAGGTTCATATTATTTCTACTATAATATTTTTTTGACAAGGTTATGGATCATATGTTTGGTTAAAATTGTTGTGTGGTGTGTGTGTGGATAAAGAAATAAATCTGTGGTATATCCATATTAACCGATAACCGATGGGGAAGAAAGGTTCTGGAGTGGAGACCACGAACCGGCAGACGCAGCATAGGGAGGCCTCCCACTAGATGGACCGACGACATTGTGAGAGTCGCGGGCATCCAGTGGATGCAAAAGGCAGGCTGTCGTTCAGTGTGGAGGTTAAAGGGGGAGGCCTATGTTCAGCAGTGGACGTCTTCTGGCTGATGATGATGATGATGATATCCATATTAGCCAACACGGCATTTGCACGACCAACATGGTTCAGCCCGATAGTGTAGATAGACACTTAAGTAACAACTTCCAGTCACGCTGTGTCAGTAAGATTGGCTGCATACAAAAATAGCGTATTGGATGATTGCGCTGCTCTGACAACCGCCCCAGCTGTTGATTTTGCCCCAATGCCCTGTAATGTCGAAAACGCAACTTAAACAAATAATAAATAAATTTGCTCACCTGCTCTGTATGGTCTTTCGGTGATAAAGAACACAGCAAGCTATACAGATGCGAACAAGGCTTGGGCGCCAGGGCTCTGATGAAACCAGGCAGCAGGTCGTACACTTGCCGCCCGCAGTGCTTGAGCTGTGCAGCTGCCCATACTAGGTCCACATGCTCATTGGTCACTCGACCTTCCACTGCTAGGAACTTTAATATCAGGTGAGATTGCTTGATCACCTGCGGGTGAAAAATATTGGTTTTCATAACAGAAAAAAATAATAGTTATATGATTATTAACAGGATATTATGCAGTGATACAGTGAGTGTTTTGTTGGGACTTAGGTTCGAGTTCCAGTTCCAGTGATAACCATAGCAAAAGACTAAAAAAGAGGATAGATCGTTTTGTCTGCACCTAATTTTGAATTCTTTGACCAACCACCTGCATTCTTCAGACTTCCGATGTCTTTCCAATGAACATGTTTTTTTTTTAAATAATCAATAGGTTTGCGTTTGGCCACCATCATGCCTGATGTTAAGCGATGATGTGGTCTACGTTGGAGCACGTAACTGCGCCTAAATATCGGGAGCTCTATCCATAATCTTGCCACGGTAAATATCCCATTTATAATTGTTGTATAGTGATATAACAGATATGATAGTTTAAAAAAGTTATTTTTTTCAGTAAGTATGTGTAATGTATTTATTTATATCGAATTAAACCTGCTATTTTTAATAAATGAAATATTAGGACACAAGCCTATTGTAATTAACAACATTTGGCACATACACTTGCACATGATGAACACACTGTATCTCTTTAATTAAAATTAAATAACACATTGCGTTCGCTAGGTCGATACACATCATTACCTAAAGTTGACTTATTTAACAAAAACAAATGACAAACGCATCGGGTGGCCAAGAAGCACCAGTGGGTTCAAAATTGTCATTTGAAATTTTACTGTACATACACGATTTTACACGATTTGAGGTACACATTTCAATACTTTTCTTTATCTCTTCTATGCTACGCTTTTTGTTACTTAGAGCCGCGTCTTAACGAAATTGTAAGCAGTATGTTAAATAAATTTCCTTTGTCTGTATAGGCTCAAAATTTCTCATTTTTCTATTTTAAAATATGAAAGTGGAACACAAACTAAGTAATGCACATAATTATGTGTTGCAACTAAGATAATAGCCCTCACCTCCACATGTAAATTAGGCCCAAACAAATGCTCAATAATACTATTGCTTGTCAGCCAGGTTGCCAGCTGTTGTCCTGCCATTTCTGAATCTGCTGCAGGTTCTCCCGCGCACAGTTCATTGTGAGCTGCAATGTGAGCATTTATCTGTGCAACTCCGGCTAGCCTCATTGTTAGTGTACTGCTGTTGAAATACTTGAAGGCTAATGCAAGCCCATCTCCATCGAAAGCCAATGGTGCGTCTAATGGTTCTTTAGCTGCACCCCACATGAAATCTGTTGAAATAAATTAATTTCAATTTATTTTTTATTTATTGTCTTACGTTTTACCGTCAACTTGCCTGATTTAAAGCGAATAAAGTGGTCTATGATGGAGCATGCTTACCTACAAGAAACCGATTCACTTGTGATTTTATAATATGGTCCTAAGATATTTTTGAAGTGACAACTTCTTTAGCCGCGTTGAATGATTTTTGGTAGGGACAAAACTTGTGGATGCGTATCACCAACATGCTAATGTGACATAATAGTTTTCACTTCTGTCGGCAGTCCCCGTGACTGTCTATATATTTTATTAAAATCAATATATCTTACCTGCCATTGACTTTACAGCTGGCATCCTAAGCTCCTTGTCTTCCAGTAAACACATGAATTTCAATATCTTGCTCCTCATTGGCATAAAAAGTTGGGCCACAGCTCGAAAGTTAAGCCATAGCTTGAGATTTCCAACAGCTGCCACTATTGCATGTGCCATAGACAGCGGCAAAGTGCTTGGCGTACCGTATTCAAACACTGCTGTCATCGAACAGACTCCTCCCATCTTGCAGAAGAAACTGACATTCCGCAGAAGGTATGCAGGTATCTCAGTATCGTGCAAATCACAGTATGTACTTAAGTTAGTAATTTCTGGTGCTGTGAGGTCATCTAACCGGCTCAAAGCGGAGTGTTTGCATGCCAGATAGAGTGGAAAGTTTAGCAAGAATATTTTTGAGAGAATATGCATAAGTTTTTCTCTTTGCTGCATGGACCAAGGTTCGTTTTCATTGTTTGCATGTTTTGACCTACTAATTTGAAATATTTCTTCACTTTTCTGCGGTGATGTTTCTGTTGAAATAGATGGTGCATTCTCCATATCAGGAGAGGGTTCTTGTGGGCTGTCATTTCTCTCTTCTTTAGGTGGAGTAGTATCATCAGGTTTTTGTGTATCCTGTGTGCTCTCCGTAGGGGCTGGAGGTGCTTTAGCTGCTTCAATTAGTTCTTCTTTCAGCTGCTTCAGTTGGGTCACTGATAGACACAGTACGCTCTGGACTATCAGGTAGAATCTTTCGAAATTCTTTACATCTCGGTAGCAGCACATACATTGCCTAAATTATTCAAGAAATACAGTTTTTTAAGACTTTTTTATAGTTGTGTGTAATTTGAACTATTACAAGTAGTACATCAACGGCCAAATAGCAATTACATTAGAACACTTCTTATTGATAATTTTACACACAAAACTAGTAAAAAAATTGTAGGTATTTATTAACAGACCGTGATATATGACACAATAGTAATAGAAACATAAAACACATTTAATATTTTGTTTTGAGAATGTAATACAATAATTACAATACTTTCCAACAGCTGATATTAGGTATGATAATCTTAAAATTTGTTTATAGGAGGAATTCTTGTTTTTTTCTTATAATTAGGGAATTCAGGATAGGTTCCTTACCTTTGTGGCCATTGTAGAATGAAGTTTAGGATTGTATCTAGATCACACTGACCTATTGTTGGATATTGGGATACATCGTCAGACAATCTCGATTCGCCTAAAATAAAGCCGGAATTAAGGTTTGTAAACAACTTTCACCTCAAACTAGTAGAAAAATGGTATTGAATCGAATTTGTTGCAATATCTCTGTGTAAGAATATCAAAAAGCAAGTGGGACTCCAAAATTCCGAAACAAAGTAACTTACAATTCACTAAAAGCT
The DNA here is from genome assembly GCA_932305915.1 of Agriopis marginaria. Classification (NCBI taxonomy): domain Eukaryota; kingdom Metazoa; phylum Arthropoda; class Insecta; order Lepidoptera; family Geometridae; genus Agriopis; species Agriopis marginaria. The sequence goes on along the minus strand of OW029934.1, from coordinate 9,440,144 downwards.
GTGTAAAGTCTGAGCAAACATCACACATTCTAGATGTTTTATGTGACTAAGAAGCGAAATAATAATGTAATATTATCGCATGGGTTATTTCATGTGAAATATTGATCATTATTGATATTTTTCGTATCAGAAAAAGAACACTGGAACACTGCTTCTAATGTCATAGAATCCATTCCACCATTGTTGACGATGTTGTCAAAATTGCGTTTTGTTGCTGCTTTTTAAATAATTTTATGTTTTGAGACAATGATTCTTCTTGATTTCACTACTCATTGCTGTTTGTTTTCGATCATACTGGGAGTAAATTTTCAATTTTATTACTTTTTATTTTCCACCCTTTTCTTTAATAAAATAGAACCAAACCCGAGTTTTTTTTAATACATAAAATTGACTCACAATCGGCAAAGATTGAAGATTATCTCCAAAAAAAATTACAAGAATACACGAATTGAGTATCTGCCTAATACACAGCCTAAAAGTACTAACAGATGTGTGAATTTGTTTGACGGGCCACCGTCAGACGGCGGTCCGTCAACCAAATCGATCTCATCTGTAATCTAGGTACGAAGCCTAGTTAAAAACAAAAAAGTAAAAATAGCAAAAGGTACAACAAAACGCAGCATTATTTCAAAAGTGTGAAAGGCACAGAAAAATTAAATAGATTCATTCTTTCGCACAGATATACACAACATAGGTAGTAGATCTGTGTTCTTTCGCAATATCGAGTCACTGTTAACTTTGGCCCATGGTCACGGAACACTATTACTCATGAACCTATTATTAGTTCATGCCTTAGATTATATCATGCTATTACTCCTAGCCAAGGATTTTATATATACCCTAAAGACTTCCTTGCTCCTAGCGGAGCCCATGGTCGTAATAATACTACGACCATGCTTTGGCCTCACTATTGACAGACTATTGTCAATTTCAACAGAAGTTTTGACTGCATGTGGAAAAAACAACCGTTAGTCCTGTCAACCAAATCCACACGTCTGTTAGCACTTTATTGATCAAAGTTTATGACCAAAGATCTATATTATTATTTTCTAACAGTATATGGAAGAAGAGGCGGAATGGCTTAATGGCTTTATCCTGCTTAGTAATGAGAGAAAAAGAAGAAAAAAACAATTTAGATATTGACAATGTTTTTGAAGAATTGTTTTTTTTTATATATTGATTGTTTCATTGATTGCTTTACTTTGAAATGACTTGGAGTTTTTGGCGCCAACGTGGAAAAGAACATGTCGGCTCGTTGGATTATTTTCCTAAACTAGTATATTTTCGAGTGTTAATGTGTTCTAGGTGGTGAATTATTATTCATTAAGTGCTCGTTAACGTGCTCGAGTGTGGGTAAGTGATATAACGAGGAGAAACGTGTCTTTTCGTGTTGTTTCCAAAACTCCATAGGTCTCTCCATAGGTAACTCTTGTAAATTTCCCACCACTTTACAGAGGCATGAGTTTAACTTGACCGTGACTTACTTAGCTTGACTCTGACTGTGACTATGACTTGTTTGAAGTACAAAACAGAAAACAGAACAACATACAAAACAGAACAAAACAGAAGAATAGGTAGTATGGCCTTAAAAGCTTTAGCCTGCCCGATGGGCGAATTATAAAAAAAAAAATGAATTGACTTTGACATGTCAAAGAAATGTCAAAGTTTGACATTTCTCCATTCAGCTGATCCAAATAAAGTGCAATGGGGTGACTGTATTTTTCTTGTTTATTTTGTAATTCAAAATGGTTCAGCTGCTTTATGTTGTCGCTAGCTTGCATACATTACTATGTCCATTCACAAAAGTCGAGGAAAGTTTCAATATTCAGGCTACTCATGATATTCTGTATCACCGACATAACCTATCTCAGGTTCGTAGAAGATTCTAATTTTGGATTTTATAAGCTGTTTGCGCCATACGATTACTAACTGGGCTCCTATTCCAGTACGATCACAATGAATTCCCGGGAGTTGTCCCACGTTCCTTTATCGGGCCTTTGGCGCTCTCAGTGGTGTCGGCGCCGACTGTCTCTATTTTCTACTTAATGGACGTCCAGAAGATTTGGTCGCAATATGTAGGTAAGTACAGCCACAAGCGCGCCGCAGATGGCATTCAAAAGTGGTGTCATAATAATTGTCGTAAAAATGCGACACTAGCAGGCTATCAGTAATAATGACAAATCAATTTCTTACAGTTCGCTTAGCTCTGGCTCTGATTGTGATAGCTGCATGGATCCAGTTAAAGAATACTCTGAAGAAACTGTATGGTAACTCATTTGCGTGGTGGTACTCGGTGATCACTGTGTCACAGTATCATTTCATGTTTTATATGAGCCGTCCACTCCCTAACATAATGGCATTACCACTTGGTGAGTTTTAGTGCTATGTTATGTTAGTCTAAAATCTCTAAACAAAAAATCTACTGCATTTCGTTGAGTGAGAATGACATTTATCTATGTAAAAGCAGTTTTTTATATTGTGACTTCAGTATTGGTTCTTTAATGAAAGTTATTCACTATGGTGAGTTTCTTTCACCAAAGTACCACTTTTCCTCGTGCCCCTGTATTTGTTTTGTGTAATTTCCGCATTGGTATGTTGCCTAAAGTACTATACGCAAGTTGTTTATCCAAAACTGGGACCTCGCAATCCCTATAAAATATCTTCGCAATCCATCTACTGATTTTGCCCATATTCAAACTTAATTTGAATATGGGCAGTTTTTTTTATTGAAATTAACTACATGGCTACAAAATATCATCACAATCGGATTAACTATATTAGGGTGCTTCTTATTTTTCGACTTTTGTTTTTTTTTTGCGTCAGCCCGCCATTCGCTTCTATCACCTAAAAAACGAACCTATATTTTTTATTTATTTTTTAGATAGGTTTTTAGGGGTCGCTACCTCGTGTCAAAGTTTGAAAAAATTATGATAATGATAACTTGCAGCTCAATATACATAAAACAGTTATATTCATAATTTATACATAATAAAACATAATAATGCAACTCGTTGTCACATTATTCCGTACAAGGACACTCGTACCCACCCCTCTCCCCCTCCCGCACGCACCAGTCACGCCTTGAGTTGAGTTGAAATAGGCAACAAACTAAACTTTGAACTTTCAGTGAGGGCGGGACCTTCGACGGCGGATTTAGAAATCCCACCTAAACGCAAACGTGGCAGAAAGAACATCTTTGATGAACGCTTATCCGCAAGCCTCGACTTTGCTAAATTAAGTGACAGGAAAGCAACTGTTGTTTTGACATCAACGCTAAAAAGTGCAGGTACCGATCCATCAGAGTACAATATAAATTCATCCTCAATTCGTCGCCAGCGTATGAAGCAAAGGCAAAGGGTAACGGAATCCTTAAAGAAAAAATTTAATCCAAATACGCCTCTTACTGTTCATTGGGATGGCAAACTGATCGAAGACATAACAGGACACAAAACAGTGGATCGCCTTCCCATTTTAGTGTCAGGACAGGGTGTAGATCAACTTTTGGCAGTTCCAAAACTCAGTCATGGAACTGGGGAGGCGTGTGCTTCAGCTGTTTATGACACTATTCTTTCTTGGAACTTGAGCGACAAAATAAAATGATTTTGCTTCGATACCACTGCGGTCAACACTGGTTTAAGAGCAGGTGCTTGCATTCTATTAGAGCAAAAGTTAGAAAAAGATGCTCTTTGGTTGGCCTGTCGTCACCATATAATGGAAATACTGCTAGAAGCAATTGTAATTCAAGCACTAGGTCCATCAAGTGGACCAGAAATATTGATCTTCAAACGATTTAGATCTGCTTGGCCTAACATTGACCATAATAAGTTCAGTACAGTTTCTTCAGACCCTGACGCTTTAAGATATGTAGAAAATATAGCAGGCAGCGCAATTTCATTTGCTGAAAAGCAGCTAAATGATTATCAACCACGTGACGATTACAAGGAACTGTTGACACTTACAATAATATTTTTGGGAGGTGTGCCTAATAAAAGGATATCATTCAGAGCTCCAGCAGGTCTTCATCGGGCACGATGGATGGCAAAGGCAATTTATTGCCTTAAGCTTTTTATGTTCAGAGACCAGTTTAAACTGACAAAAAAAGAACTTAATGCCATTACAGAAATTTGCGTTTTCGTCGTTACGATTTATGTAAGATGCTGGTTCCAAGCTCCCGTGGCAACTTCAGCACCAAGGAATGACTTGTGGCTGTTAAAAAATCTTAAGAATTTTGAAAAAATAAACAAAGCTATGTCCAAAAAAGCTCTAACGAAGTTCCTGGGGCATTTGTGGTATCTGTCCGAAGAACTTGTTGCGCTTGCTTTTTTTGATGACGAAATTTCTCTTGAAAGCAAACTAAAAATGGTGATTGCACTGAATGAGGAAGGTTCAGACTATAGCGCAAAGCGAATCACTTTGGATCTAAGTCATATCGAAGAAAAAAATATTGAGGGTTTCGTGACCAGCAACACCTTAAGATTTTTTAGAATCCTGGGAATTCCGTCTGCATTTCTGCAAAAAGAACCTCGTCTTTGGGAAGAAGATGAAGAGTACAAAGCTTCTAGCGAAATTATACGTCATATGAGAGTGGTGAACGACATTGCGGAACGCGGTGTAGCATTAATTGAAGAATATAACAAACTAATTACCACAGACGAAGAACAAAAACAATTCCTGCTTTTGGTTGTGAAAAATTTCAGGCAAAAGTACCCGGATACAAAAAAATGCACTTTGTTAGCATAAGTTACAATATTTTTTTATCCTAACATTTATATAATTTGCGTATGCTTGTCTTTTTTAGACCTTAATTAAAGAATTTTTAAAATTTTTAAATTTACTTTTTTTTTTTCATTTACTGGTAGCGACCCCTAAATATAACTTTAAAAATAAAATAAAAATTACATATTAGTTTTTTTGCGCCTTAGAACAGAACAAAAGGGTGACACGCATCATAATAAAAAAAAAAATTTTTTTGCCGATTTAAGAAGCACCCTAAACTATATGCAAGTTGTCATTGAATACTTAGAAACACTGACTTGTCCTATTACAATATGAAACCTCTATTTGCTTGGTCAATAAAATAAAATAGACTCAATAACCCTCTTACTACAACCTTTTCTGTTCCATCATACATTATAATACAAAATAAATTGCTGTTCACAAAAAAATATTGCTTATAGATATATTTTTTTTAAGAAAACCGATATCCGATGGGGAAGAAAGGTTCTGGAGTGGAGACCATGAACCGGAAGACGCAGCGTAGGGAGGCCTCCCATTAGATGGACCGACGACATTGTGAGAGTCGCGGGCATCCAGTGGATGCAAAAGGCAGGCTGTCGTTCAGTGTGGAGGTTAAAGGGGGAGGCCTATGTTCAGCAGTGGATGTCTTCTGGCTGATGATGATGATGATGACATAAAAAAAATCTATTGAATTATTTTTCTTTCAGTTCTTTTGGCATTTGATGGATGGCTCTCAAATAAACAGAAGCAGTTCTTAATATCAGCGGGGGCTTCTATCATAATATTTAGATCTGAGCTGGCCATGCTGTTTGGATTATTTCTCGTCATGGATCTGTACTTCAAGAAGATTGATATAGCAAGGTCACTTAGAATTACAAAAACATATTTGATGCACATACTTTATGGACCTTGCCACAGATCTTTACCAGGATAGACACAGCAAACATGACAAGTAGTGTGAAAACCCAGCATGCCATATTTTTTGTATCTACTATGATGTCACTAGAGCAGCAGGCTTTTGTCCTGATGTTAAATTTACAAATAACAGGTTTAGCGAACAATATAATGAAATACATCTCACATAAAGTCTTTGGTGGGGATTGAGAGGTGCTCTGTCACTTTTCCGCAAAGCGTGTGTTAGTATATAATTTGTAAGGGGCGCGTAAGGCTTGACATATTTGAAATGCTATAGAGCTCTTTGTCTAGCGTGAAATTAAAATTCTTATAATTTATTTATTTTTGAACCAATTTTAATTTTGTTTTCAATTATGAGCTTTATTTATGATCAGCTTTTTTATGAGAAAATTAAAAAATATTAGGACACAGGCCTATTCAGTGGTATTTTAATTCTATTCGCAGAGCAAACTGCTTTCGAAGGCATTTAAGAGTTTTTTTTTTGTGTCTTTATTAACTAAACAATATACAAACTAAAACTACAAATACAGTTGGATTGTCTTAAGACCGTTGAAGGTCTAAAGACAAGAGTTTACTATGGCGCAATTTGAAATTTTTGTCTTTACGACCGACGTGCTACTGCCATGACGATAGAAATCGAACTGAATTATGCTGTGAGTTAGCTGGAGCATTGATCCAACTTAAAACAGGCAAAGTAGCTGAACTCGTGGGGTCTATTCCGATAAGGGTTTGTGGAACATATAACCAGCTCAAATAAGATGTTTGCGCGCGCAGAAGCAGGATGCATGTATGTAATGATGTGTGCATCTTTCTTTAGATGCGGTGTGTGCTATGTCTATTATCAGAATCCAATATAATATCTCACCACTAGAATTCCTGTCATTCTAAATGAGATCATAGACTTACCTATTATTTGCCTATTATTCATACAGATAAAATAATGTTAAATTAATGCACTTTTAAGCAATACCTCAGCCTACTAAAAAAAGACCTGTAGTCTGTACTTGAAAAGCCAAAGCGTATACCAATTTTATTATTTTGTCATGCTAGTTTTTATACATATAATGTAAACTTGTACCTTGATTATCTGAAACAAGAAGAATAACAAAACAAACAAAAAAGTATAATTATCCAGTTTAGGCAGGTCAAAGTTCCTAGACAAGCTATATTTTTAACTATTTTTTGTATTGTAAACCCTAAAAAACTAAAATTTTCAGGTTGTTGAAAATAGTGGTCCCTGCAGGGATGGCCCTAGTGGCACTGACAGTGGCAGTTGACTCATTCTTCTGGGGCCGCCTCACGTGGCCTGAGGCTCAGGTCTTCTACTACAACACTGTTCTGAACAAGAGCTCTGATTGGGGTGTATCCTTTTGAACAAGTGATTTTTCATCACTAACAGCATATTCTACAGTCCAGCGGTTTGTAAAATAAAAGTGGATCTAAAACGCATCAGGGCCCCGATTCTACTAAAAAAATTGTAATTGTTTCAATTTAATTTTTTAAATAACTGCCTCAAAACTGACAGTTTTAAATTTTTGTTTATACTAGAAAAATACCACTACCTACTATTATACATAACTTAGTATAAAAAATCATTTACAACTGCCAATTTTTAAGGCAGTTATTTCAAAAATTTAATTGAAACAATTACAATTTAAAAACAATTTATTTAGTAGATTCGGGGGGCAGGTTCTTGGAATGGTAACCATGAAATGGTATTGCCTTTTCTTGCCCACGCTGGACGTGTTGGAGTTAGTTTGAGTTGGCCACATATGTGATCCGCATGTCCAATGAGAAGCCACAGGCAAAACTTAACCCAGATGGCGCCACCTTCGCTGGTGCTGGCATTTGTGGTTTATATGAGGTTATAAACATTGCTCTTGAATGAAACAATAAAAATAAACATTGCTTTTAAACAGTAAAATGTTTCTCAAATGACAGTGGCGAATCTTTAAAAAAGAGTTAAATGGTTCCTTAGCTGGTAATAAAGCGAATCTTTTGGCAAGGTATGCAATAAAATTATCAATATTATTTTTTCTCATCGGAAGGAAAACGGTGTGTACCTCTGTTTTTTACACTGAAATTCACTACACAGAGGCATGTTTTAATACCAGACGATATTTTATTGTGTAATTACTAAATTTATCTATTGATATTTGACATTTTTGACAGTGAAACAACACCAGCGATAATGCGCCACCTGGCGTGATAAATAAGCAGTGTGTTTCCCCATTGGTGATGTACCCATAATTAATATTAAACCCTAAAATACTATGGCTTGCTATCAAAAGAATGGACATGTGGTCGACGTTCGCCAAAAAGCCGCCAGATTAAAATAGGATTAGGCGGGACCAGTGGCGCGTATGCATCCCGACCGATGAGCCAGGATCGTCACACAGTCGTCGTCGTCAGATCGTCGTCCTAATGGACGACGCAGTCAAAAAGGCTTAAGAAACGCTGGCGTGACGATCTTGACTCATTCCGGAGAGTTTGGCAAGAGGTGGCGGAGGACCGAGATTTGTGGAAGGAAGTGGAAGGACTTTATTTGAAATCATCTCGAAATGAATGAGTTTAACTATAATTTAAGACGAAATGTTTTGGCTGCGATATTCAGAATGAAACCAAATAGCATTATCATAACATTACATTTCAGTGTATGTTAGTCTTCATTTTATGACTGTTTATTTTGGCTAGGATAAGAAAAGCACATAAAACGCCGGATCTTAAATACAGAACAGAGTAGGTGGTGTATATGATGAAAGATTAAATTATTATATTAGACTATGTATCTTCGTTGGTTTGATGGAACTATACCGCTTCCAACCGGCCCTTTTGGAGATCTATGGGGAGGCCTATGTCCAGCAGTGGACGTCCTATGGCTGAAATGATAATGATGATGATAGGATATTGTGAAAAATCATATTTTGGTTTAGTTTTATTTTATACAGACCGGAGTGACCGGCTTAATCTTACGTGAGTAATTCCCGTGTAATATAAATAAAATGTATTTTATACGTTAATTACAAAAGAAATTCATAAAACCTTAACTCGTAAACAGACATCACCATTCCTCTGGTACTTCTACTCCGCTCTACCTCGAGGGCTCGGACCGAGTTTAATCCTCATACCAATAGGGCTTTATTTAGACAGGAGAATGGTTCAAGTTGCGGCACCCACTTTCGTGTACATACTGCTATATTCCTTCCTGCCACATAAGGAACTCCGGTTTATAATATACGTGTTCCCGTTGCTCAACATGGCTTCTGCGGCTGCCTGCTCTTACGTGTGAGTATTGTGTAATGTATAAACAAGTTCAAACTGTGACCTCGCGACCCCTTTATCTTCGGAAAGTCTGGACCGATTCAGCTCACTTTATTAGAAAAAAGTGATACATCTATTGGCACTCCTTGGCAGTAATACCAATTCGTATGCCGAGACGGCATTACGCTCTATAATGCCGTCATGTTTTGCCTTTGCCGGGCATCCCGTCACGGGTTACTTTTTTATTTGCATGACCTACTTTCCTACAAAATTTCGTAAAGATTTGATTAACAATACGCAAGTTGTCGTTTAACAAAGTTAGTTGTTGTTGAACAAAATTAAAAATAAAACATAGGTACAACTATATAAATAATAAATAAATACTGTTTATTGGTAAGCGCATCAATTGAGAACGGTTGATGTATGCAATACCCTGAATAAGGCTTTAAAGAAAATAAAAATTGGAAAAGTTACAAGAAAAAATATTTTTTTTTCCCTCCTGCTAATGAAGAATATGCTCTAACTTCTACTAACTACTAATCCAAACCGATTCTCTCATGCAATGGAACACAGACGACACGGATAATTAACACCTGCTCAATGCCGGTCCAGAGTTGATATTTGTACAGTTTTATTAGATGACGAGAAAGTTTATTTACTTGTGGTAAACCTATAAATTTAACGACGTTTTTTTACTGTATATTTTATGTTATAATCGTGATCACAAACATTGTCGATGAACTTATATACAAACTTGCGTCATTCTAGATTCTGTAAATTGCATGTCTTATTTGCAGATACGTTCGAAGGACCAAAGCGCCAATCTTCGAACTCATGTTTTGGGGACAAATTGTAATGATAATCGGCAACATCGCAGTGGCAGTGGCACTTGTGTGCGTCGCTATGACCAACTACCCAGGGGGCGTGGCAATGGCCAGGTAAAGTCAACAGAATATGTTCTCAGCTCAGTAAGCTTCATAGATTTACAAACATCTGTTTTTTTTCATGTAAATACAGAAATACAGAAATGTTTATTTTGCGATAATGAAATTTAGAGATAAACAAAATAATCCAAATACAAGTAGGTACATTATCACAAAAACCGGCCCCAACTAATCATGTTGCTGGTTGTACACAACCAGCGCTGGTATTCTGTTGGACCAGGCAAGTGACGTCACGCTCAATATCTGTGCGCGCGCGCGCGTACAAATACAGATCATAAAATATATATACAAATCGAACAATAAACAACTAGGACAACAATTTTTATACAGAACAACAATTTCATACAGAACCACAATTGAATACAGAACAACAATTACGTACAAACCCACAATTACATACAAAACCACAATCAGAGATATACAAATATACATTGCATAAACAAAAATTACAGGCAGATAAACGAATGTGTAATTTGTTTTGTGAACAATAAATAAATATTCGGGACATTTTTGCACACACAGTCATCTGACCCCAAACTAAGCAAAGCTTGTAATATGACTACCAGAGACTGATATACACACATTATATACTTTTAAATACATACTTAAATATATATTAACACCCAGATATAGAACAAACACAAATGTTTATCACATGAATGTTTGCTAGGTGGGAATCGGACCCATGCCCCCAAGCGCAGAAGGCCAACGGCGCTATTAACAATAAAGAGTTTATCTATCTAGATATACTTATGGGTCCGTTATACTCATCATTATGAACAACTTTTACTTTCTGATCAAACCAGAAATCGTGACAAAAATATCAGCCGTTCCATACATTTTCTATTGTCAATGACCGTTTTATATGAAACAGCGCTGGAAACAGTTGATATATTTTTTTGCAATTTCAGAGTTGCTCCTAGTAAAAGTTCTTTGATGAATGATGGATACTATGGACCCCTTTTGGCTTAGTACGCCCTTTCCGCGTAACCCAGTAACACACAAAAAAGTACAATATAAAATAAATAAATATGAAACACATTGATGTTGGTTTATTTGATACTAATCAGCTGTACCCGCGGTTTTCTTGTTTTCTATAAATTTTGCAATATAAAAAATTTCTTACTTATCACACACTACTCTCTTGCCAGTTTTAGTCCTGTTCATTCATAAAAAAGTTACTGACTGACTTTCGCATTTTTAATGTTACTGTAATGATTTCAGGTTCCACAAACTCTTAGCGCGTGAACCCTTTGTCCACGTGCACATTAGCAACCTGGCGGCACAGACGGGCGTCACTCGGTTCACTCAACTCAACAGCCACTGGAGGTACAGCAAGAACGAATCACTAGAACCCCACCAACTACAGGAATACACGCATCTTATTATCGAAGCTAAGAGCAAATATTCATCAAGCGTCAAGACTTTCGCTCAAACACACTACGTTTTAGATAGCATCGAGTCCTTTTCACACATAGCTTTGAGCTACAAACTGATGCCACCGGTCAAAATCAAAACTAGACCTGCCATTTTTATACTGGAAAGGAATGATTTTCGAGAGTTTCCTTATGGACGTAATGTTGAGGCCGACGCATTTGAAACTATTGAAATGAACGATGATCAAATTGAAGAGCCTGCTCGTAATGAGTTTGTTGTAGAGGAAATCGAAGAAATTTATCAAAATTACGATCTTGATAATTATGAAGAAATTGAATCTCAACCTAAAAGTGAAGAGATAATTGATGAAAACATAATACCCGACGAAGAAATCGCAATACCCGACGAAGAAATCGCAATAACCGACGAAGAATTCGCAATACAGGACGAAAAAATCGCAATACCCGACGAAAAAATCGCAAAAAGTGTAGGGAACTTTTCAGACCAGGATGTTGAAATAATACAGGAAGATGAAATCATTAATGAAGCAGTTGATGAATTGGAAGTAGAGGCACCCCCAAAAACAGCCAAATCGAAAAAGGCTAAAAATAAAGCTTCTACACCACTAAACGATGAACCTCCACCTAAACTAGCTAAGGCCAAAAAGGCAATAGATGACCTTAAAATTTTGAGACAGGAGAGAAAGCAAAAAGCTATAAAGAAAATAAAGTCTGAAACACGTAGAGAAGTAGTGGCTTCAGCCAAAGAAAAACTAAAAGAAATAATGAAAAGACATAAACATATCGCTGATAAGCTTAATACCATATTATCAGTAAAACTAAATGACACTAAAATAAAGATTGATGAAAGAGATGGAAGAGGAGATATACCCGAAATAGAAACAGTTATAGAACAAGAAAAGATCGTAGAAACAGAAACACCACCACAAGAAGAAGCATTAGATAGAGTTGTACAAATAAATGAAATATTGAATAGTTCGAACGAAACCGTTGACTCGATTGTAGAGGAGGTGATAACTAGACTTATAGATAGAAAAATATATGATGACAAAACGAAACCAGAGGATATCAAAGCAGAAGACAGACAAATGATACAAAAAATTGTTGAGGAAGTGCTCTCTGAAAGAATGAATTACACTAGAACATCATGAAATTACTAGTGCTACAGGCAAGGGCGTAGCCAGAATTGTTTGGGAGGGGGCAAATGCAATGTTGCCTAAGATTATTTACTATTTGGTGCTCCGAACAGGCTTGGCAAGGGACCCTCCCCCCCAAATACCTTGGTCACGCCCTTGTCTACAGGCTGACATTTGTTATGATCTCGCTAACATGTGGTTTGCACTTTGACCATCACCACGGGAGATGCTAATGCGATAATTCGCAACCTTTTTTCTGCCACTTTTAAAGGCAGGTTAAACAAACTCGCAACATTGACTTAATATAGCATAACTAGTTAACTACGCAATGTTGTGTGCCCATATACTTGACAGAGGGGTATGCTTCGTTTGGCTCTTCCCGAGGTCATATGCTCAAAATGTTTGCAAATTGGTTTTACTATAAGTACATTTGAGTTTGTTTTATTTTATTATATTAACACTCTGTGTTCCTATGTTATGAGTGATAAGATTGCATTTCTAACTTCTGTAAATACATTGCATATGGTTAATCTAGTCATATCAGAATTTTTGCTTGGTTTAAGGTTAAAAGAAATAAAATAACATGTTAAGTAAAAAATATTTTTTTATTTTGGTATTCACACAGGTACAGTAGAATATAGACAATGAGTGAAACACATTGATGTTAAAAAACAATTTAAAAGAAAGAAGAAACAGTCCATGTTAGGCCACACAATATACAGGGTTATTTTTAGTTTACCGAAAACCTCTCGTACCTCCGCTGTACACGTGGTTCTGTAGCCTAAACTATTTCTTCGAAACTGTGCACAAGGTCTAGTTGGACATAATAGAAAATAAATAATTGAATATAGGTACATAATATATGATATCTGTGCATATTTTAGATTGTAGTAGGAATCATTGTGGATGGAGTAGTTTCAGAAACTAAAAAAATACAAAAATACTGTGACAATTATTTATTTACATAAATAGTACGTATCGTAGGAATGTGCAGAAATGTGTTTTATTTATATTACACGGGAATTACTCGCGTAAATTTAAGCCGGTCACTATTCCATCTATCATGTCTATATAGTGACCGGCTAAATCTTACGTGAGTAATTCCCGTGTAATATAAATAAAATGTGTGAAAACCACGTCGGTCTCTATAATGAAATACAGACATGTGCTTTACAATACCAATCATGTTACATGTTACCTATCATACATTCTTTTCACCATTATATGTCATAAGTTTGACCATATTGCTATGTTGCATTGGCAAATGTTCTAAATCTCACTTAATTGTTTCTTAACACCTAAAGGAAACATGCCATATGATATCTGTAGAATAGCCTCAAAGTCCTCAAACTATAAAGCTCTGATTTTATGTTAAACTTAATTTAATGATAAAAAATATATAGATACAAATGTAATATAGACATTCACATCTACGAACTGTTAAGCTGCAAACAAACCATCGGACTTGTAGGAATGGTGTAAATGGTTATTTAGCTGCGTTTAGCTGGCAGAACCGCACCGCTTTATGGTTGATATTCCGAAAACCCATACGAGACGCTTTGATTCCACTTTTATTGTGCAAACTGCCTGAATACTATCACCGATAGTTACAATCTGGGTGTCTTCAAATCGCGAGTGCACAGGTTTCTTTTAGGTAAGCGTACTCCGTCGTACACCGCGTTATCACTTAACATAAGGTGAGTTGGCGGTTAAACGCAAGCCATTAATTTAGTAAAAAAAAAAAACAATTTAGTTCGAATGTATTGGCTAAATCGCCAGGTGCTGCTTATGTGTCTGATAATTTTGCAGCTTTACTCAACAGGTATATGCTTATAGTATTAGTTAATAAGGTTTAACTCCTCTGCTCTGGTAGGTGCTACACGAAAAAATAAACCCAAATCCTAAATAAATTGAAAATAGATTTTTTCAACACAATTAATTACCTCATAATGCTTTCACTACTTTTTCTATTAAATACTAAATGCTCTCTAATGGAACCTAGTTCCTGTCGGGCTGTCACAAAGATAATATAACCACTTGATCGCGCAAGTAGTCAAAATTGCCTTTTGCAAAATGATGCCACGTCGGTCGCGCAGGGCAGCTTGTGTTTGGAGACTCGACGCTTGTGATTGGAGAATCAAGTCATTCATTCAATTCGCGCCTAGGATTGGCCCCGTTTTAAATAATTTAGGTTGACATGTTAGAACCTTTGCCTCATGCGGGGTAAAGGATGAGCAGTCAAGTGGTTATATTGTCATTGGGCTGTCATAATGCCTTTACTATCACATAAAAATAACTAGAGAAATTTTTCTTACAACAGATGGTCCAGTAGTCTATCCCTCTCATTCCCGATAGCCCAATAAAAAAAATTATACCAAATTTTTTGATGTTGAAATGAACAGTAGGTCTGCATTAATGACTCTTATTGGCAGCCTATCATGTTCCCACTACTGGGACAACGTCCACCTTCTCTCAGAGGGAGGATAGGCTCTAATCCACCATGCTGGTGAATATCATGTCTTAACTTTTTTGAGGTTCACCGATTTTTATCTATTAACTCAAAAACTGCACATGGTTTACTTGAGTACTAAATAAGTCTGGTGCAGGGCCAAGGATCGAACTGGGTGTCGCTAAAATGAGAAGTGCACATGCTACCGCGTGGCCACCGTTGCTCTTAACGCACACTTAATAAATGATAATCAACTATGAACAAATGAATAAACACTAATTACTATGTAATGAATACTCGAAATTAGCATGTTCGAAAATAATACAATGAGGCAAAATTATTTTCTCACTTTGACGCCAATACACTAAACACTTTAAGAGACAATGGCGTCGATTCTGTCATACCACTCACTAAACTAAACCAATCTGACAGGACTAAAATTATCTGCCTCTCTTTTCATTTTAATATGTGAGAAAAGGATGACAACAATTTTAGAGCTGTGAGCTGAAATCTGAAAGCGGACCGGTAAGCGCAGCGTAGGACGTCCACCCACAAGATGGACAGACGACCTAAAAGAGACCGCAGGGAAACGCTGGATGCAGGCCGCTTCCAACCTGCCCTTTTGGAGATCGATGGGGGAGGCCTATGTCCAGCAGTGGCCGTCCTATGGCTGAAATGATGATGATGATGAGCTGAAATTTGGTTTAGTTTAGAGTACGTTAGAATCGATGCCATAATTATCTGTTTCTAAACAACGGATATGCCTGTCAAATCGGTAAAAAAATTCAACCAACCATAGCAGTCGAATCTTAGTTATGCGGAAAAAATCACAAACACAAGTCACTCATCACAGGTTTTGTAGTTGCCTCCAATCGAACCTTCCCGAGCTGGAATTTATAGAAGGCGGACAAGGTGGCTGGACCACTTCCATGGGTTTGTCCTTTAGAGCCCCGAGTGCACAGTAAGGCACCCTCAGCAAATTCTTGCTTATTTGGTAGGGCGCGCGGTTCGCTTCTGGTATTTCATCGTTTTTGAGCGCGACCACTGTGATGTCGAGCGTGGATGCGTGCCCGACGAATATGACGTTGCCACCTGTGAGAAGTAAAAATACATTTTATAATAAAGTTATATTATTATTTACGGGATATTTACCGTGGTAAGGTTGTGGAATGAGCTCCCGATATTTCGGCGCAGTTACATGCACCATGTTCACGGGAAGACTGAAGAATGCGGGTGGTTGGATGAACAGTTAAAAAGTTAAGTGCAGACATAACGATCTACCCTCTTTCTTAGTCTTCCCGTGAACATGGTGCATGTAACAGCGCCAAAATATCGGGAGCCCATTCCACAACCTTACCACGGTAATTAATCATATAACTTTAGTGAACAACCGTGATAGTTTAAAACAGCGTTTTACATTTTATAATATTGCTTCATTCTATATTGCAACACCAATCCTAGCCAACCCTAGATAGGAGACTGCACAGGGCAGGAAGAAGCGGCCTTTCTTAGTATCCGAGTCCAGAAATTACTTTGGGTTGCTGCTTTAACCTAGTATGGCGCTCACTGTCCACTGATTGAGGTGATTGAGTGCCGGAGACGAAAAAAAGCATTGAACTTTAAACCCTAAGTTGTGTTATGTACAGTACAATTTAAAGAAAATTACAGCGCCGCATTTCCGCCGCTTGATGCAATTGTAATTTGTTTGTCGACAAATTCGGTTGTATGTAACACAACGCTATTTGCTACTTCAGCGTTGGAACTTTTGGAAGACTAATAGAAACTTGCAAATTTTAAGCAAGTTAGCCCAAGTATGTCCTAGTTATAAAAAACCGAACAAGTACGAGATGGACTCGTGCTCTGAGGGTTCCGTTGGACGGAACCCTCGAAGCACGAGTACAAAAAAGAAAACTAACTAAAGTTGAAATATTGAAAGACAAACTTAACTTAGTAGTTGACAATAAGGTTATTCGATACATATCAACTATAAAATATAAATTTGTAATTGCAAAACAATTTTATTTTTTTATATGATATAATTTCAAATTAACAACTTTCGGATTTATTCCTATGTGCTGTGAGACTTTGCCTCTTGCCAAATTTCATAATTCTAGATCAACGGGAAGTACCCTATAGGTTTTGATTCCCTTGTGAAATCGCAAAATATGCGACATAAACGTTCATATCTTTTGATTGCGTTGACTTACAACTTTTATTTTTTCGCAGCCGAAAGAAATTGTAGACCCTGGTATTTAGTATAAATTTTTACTTGATACCAATACGCGTTCTTGAGAAAAAGGGTCTTGACAGACGGACAACGAAGTGATCCTATAAGGGTTCCGTTTTTCCCTTTTGAGGTACGGAACCCTAAAATATTAGAAGACTCATTGATGACATGCATCATTGCAATGTCATCGAAGTTATGGGCTAGGGGGCAAGTGGTCCAAGTCAGACTAGCGCGACTTCAATACAAATTTCGAATGTATGAAGTGGGTGCGAAATCAAACTTCTGAGTTTTCTATCTTACTCTAACGTATAAGCTTGTCAATATAGGCGTCTCACTTCATTATAGGAGTCGCACCCGTTTCATGAATATTTTTCTCTATGGAAGTCCCACCTCTTCAGCGTTAGCAGTTTTATTATTATTGGTCCAAGTCTAGAATTGACCCTAGGGAGGGGATCATTTACTTTTCAACATCAGTTACACCTATATTTTTTTTCATTGTATTAGACGTAACTAGTAATAGAGCGCGTTTTGTGGTTTTCATACAACTTTTTTTACTTTGTTGTTATTTCCTTTATCTGGACCAATATTCCCTATATTCTCAACTAACGTAAGCCCAGTTGCCCATTATAACATTTTACAAGGTGAATGTGGTCCCTAAATCTATTTACAGACTTGGCCTACCTGCCCCTTAAGCCGAAATTATTGAATTAAATGATATTTCAAATGTACTACCTTCCGATTCAGTGTCCTTCAGTACAGCCTGTATTACTAACTCATTTCTCTTATAAAATTCTTCTAGGGTTTCCGTACTGTTGACGTCCACTTCTACGTAAGGCTTGTAGCTGGAAATAATACAAACAAAATGTTAAATAATACACCATACCGACATTAAAAACTGAGAGAACATGGGTCATATTCGAATCTATAAAACAGTGCCCAGATCTTACAGAAGTAACCAATATAGGCGATTCGATACAGGTGTAGGGAAACGCTCCCGAAAACGGACTAATTATAGTGGGACTCGGTTAGCACAGGAACGAGGCAGATGGCATATCAAAAGCTTGGCCTATACCCAGCATTGGGATAAGAAAGGCTTTGGATGATGAACAGGCTTAGTGAAAAATGTAATTAAATGTATCACTGTAGGTACTATATAATTAAATATAATACCTCATCATCATCATCATGATGATGAGGTATTATATACTGGAGAAATTATTTAAATTAGCTTATAAAGTACTGAGATATTAGCGGTTAAAGTTTTTCTTCAGATTAGGAAGTGGTGCTATGTCTCTTTCGAGTGTCAGTATGGAATTTGTATGGCGTCCTTACAAGTGACGTTATTTGTACGTATAGTGCGCTCTCCTTTATAACGCAACCGCCATTATCTATCACGAAGAAATATTTTCATATTTAGCCATCAACAACATGTTTAACAATGCTATTGTTTTTATAATCAGCCTCGAAAACTGACATTTCGAGGTGCCGAAATTTTCTAAGACACTGAGGTCATAAACAGCCGTCTCGCTTTTGTTATTGTTAATAGCCTTAACACGTGTGCCATTATTCTTAGATTACATTGTCTGTAGGAAATTTTGTTAGTAAACGCACCATTGCATAAAGTTAGATATTATGTATTGTAATCGGTTAATTTTTTTTTTTTCTCTTCCCTCCCTATAACGAAAACTCTTCATAACGAAAAAAAAATACTCGGACCCTTGAAATTCGTTATAAAGAGTTTACACTGTATTTCAATTTTGTTTTCGGTGATTGGCTCTATTTATGGTCTGATATTTTATAAGATATATATAAAAGGTGATATGAATGTTCCCTATAGACTCCAAAGGGGCTGGACCGATTTTGACGGGTCATTCACTAGCAGATATTATAAGGAGTGAAAGTGATGAGGAGTGAGGAGTGGGGGTGATCCACGTGGGTGAAACCGCGGGGCGCAGCTGATAAAACAATAAAAATCATCAGTCTGGTAGCCTATTCGGAAATGATAAGGTTCTATTTCGGAGAGTGTGCATCAGATCTGCATGATTTAATTCCCTCCTGCCCTTTTTTCTATCGGACCGCCAGGGCGGGCACAAAAAATCGTCATCGTTTTATGGTTGATATTCCGAGAACCTGTACGAAGCGCTATGATTCCACATTTATTGTGCGAACAGCTAGTCTGTGGAATTCGTTGCCTGAATGGGTCTTCCCCGTTAGTTACAATCTGGGTGAAGTCGAGAGTGAATCGGTTTCTTCTAGGCAAGCGTGCTCCATCGTAGACCGCATCGTCGCTTAACATCAGGCGAGATGGCGGCCAAGCGCAAGCCTATCTACTATATAAAAAAAAAAACTACTTACTTGAGATCAACGTTGTAACCGGCTTTATGTAGTTCCACGGGTGTCATGAAGGGCGCCATTCCCTTGGCCATGTGCCACAGCTTGTACTCGAACAGCCCTGGCTCTACCTTTACTTTAACAGATGGGTCGGCTTGTAGACCTGAAAATCGATAATAAATTTGTGTGACATCAAACTGCACCGCATCACAACTTCGACAGCGAGTTGCAGACTGGATGTTTTTTTTACAATACAATACAATACCATTCTTTATTAATAACTCCATATTTACAAGTCAAACATTTCCAGTACACTTTCTACAACGATGTATAATGTGTACATATGTAAATAATAACTTATTCAATTAAACATATTACGAGTACAAATGTATTACAATATATTATGTCAGTATTTCAAAATGTAAAAAATTTAATATTAGGCTTGCGTTTGACCGTCAACTCGATGTTAAGCGATGACGCGGTCTGCGATGGAGCACACATGTCTAGAAGAAACCGATTCCCTCTTGAGTTGAAGACACTCAGATTGTAACTCTCGGGGAACACCCATTCAGGCAGCACATAGATAATAAAGTTTTCTATTCAAAGATTCGTTTTGCATCAATGATGTGTACAAATATTTGCCATATCAATATTTTGGGACTGTAAATGTAAGTTAGTCGACATTTTTATGGCTACTTTTATTTTACTTCACATCTGATAAGTACCAAAATGTTAGCTCGTGTCTGTTTTTTATCTATTTGTATATATTTTCTGGTGCACACAGTAAAGAGTTTCTATCTAATATGGTGGTACTTAACCTTTGCTTGACCCGCATTTTGATCCTAGCCTTTAGGCTATTTTTTAGGTATTTGTATTTATAAGTAGGTATGGGTTTAGGTAGGTTTTTGGGTTTATTAGGAAGATGGTAGGTTTTAGTAGGCACCTTTTTTAGGTAATGTTTAATGCCATGAGAACATACTTTTTTTCTGTTTTCTGGCGTGAAACTTTTGAGTTAAGGTGCAACGTTTCACAAGTGGCGGGAAATTCAAATTTCAAACAGTTTTTTTGTCCTTGTAGCTAGGCCGAGTAATTATTTTGAAATTTAAATTTGAATTTCCCGCCATAGGTAAAACGTTCCACCTTAATATTAAAATATTTGTATTTTTGTAAGGTAGTACCGACGCCGCTGGACAACGTGCAGCCCTCTTCATCCAGCGTGGAAACGCGCGTAGTCAAGCGACGTTTGAATTATCCCTGGGTCTTATAAAGGAGATGTAGGTACATTCTTTTTTTTGTTTTTTTTTTGTTTTGTATGTTCGTCTTTTTTTTTCTCCGACAAAGGTCGGAGACATTGACCAGCTAAACACAGTTGTATAATCTCTTTCGATTTCACACACCATTGCTATAAGGTTGATGACAATGCTCACATTGTGGTGAGCGTTGTACACAGAATAAATTTATTTTATTTTAACAGTAACATTTGACGCAGCCTTATTAATTGGTAGTACTATTATTATAATTTGTATATATTTTTTTAATTATTTTTTTTGCTTGTTTGTCTATTATTATTTTTTCTTTTTTTTTCTTACATAATTATTGAATTTAGTATAAATTTGATGTACATAAAATATTTCCGACATAAAGGCTGCAGTGTTAATTCTGCTTCCTTGTGTTCCATCACACAATTTAAATTTTAAGTGACTATACTATTTATTATGTTATTAATTATATACTCAGTATATATTGTACATAGTAGGTACCTTCTAGGAAGGAATGCGCAGTCTCGACACAGCGCAGCGCGGCTGATGCGTACACATGTTTCACGGAGACGCCGGCCATCCGCAGCCCCTCGCCCACCAACTGAGCTTGGAACCGCCCCAAACGAGTCAACGGGCTGTCTTTCATGTACGAGTCTTGGCCACCAGCCCTGGTAGGAACAAACATTTAAGTTTTTTTCATTTCATCTTGTATATCTTTAAAAGTTTAAAAACGTTAAGTAGTTTTTTTTCTTCAGAATATTAGTTACTTTTGTAGGTCAATATTTATTATTATATTTAATTGACATAAGCATTGTAAAGAACACAGATATTTAAAACCTACATCTACTACTACCAAACATTAAAATTTAAAAAAAAAAATATTAAAAAAAATTGGCAGTAATAGTTTTAGGTTTTAAATATCTGAGTTATTTACAATGCTTATATGAATAAAATAAAATAATAAATATTTACTTACCAGATACTCCATTAAAATGTGTTAAATGGATATTTAATATATTTATATATTCTTTTGTAGAAGTAAAAATACCATTGTTTTTTGAGACTGATATAATATTGATACTGAGATTGATGAAGTTTAATTTCTTTATTTTTTACGAGGATCTCAGATTTTTATAGTTTTGTTATTGTTTCTTATGATTAACTAAGTAATAAAAAACATTATAACAACAAATTGAAAATAAAACTGTTTTAGTAGTTTTTAAACTTTCGCGATTTGAACACGTTTTAAATGTTTATCGGGACTTTTCACATATTATTTAATTTAGGTAATAATATGTACCTAAATAAAATAATACGTAATAAGTCCCGAAAAACATTTGAAACATAAGCTGTTTTATTTGCGGTAACCACGCATAAAATATCAACGAGTCCCCGGGACTCATAGGTGTTTACGTAAGTGCATTTCACCTAGTGAATTGTGGGTGAAAATCGCGAGGCACAGCTAGTGAATATAATCTTTGAAGGAAATACCCCATCCAAAGTTCATTCTCTATTGAACTGATAAGAGTAATCAAAATGATAATGTAAGATAACACATGTTGATGACCCTGCCACTATAAAGCAAATTAAGTAATACTTCCTAATAGATATTAATACAATTCAACAAATGTTTGTGACGAAAACCGTCTATAAAAGTGATTCATACATTAAAATGCACTGTCACTGAGTAGATATTGGCATAGATAACTGATTAAGTCCTATCTAAATTACACACACCATTATATAAAAGATATCTATGTTAACGAAATATGATGTAATCGATGTTGCCGTTGTGATGTTTTTTACAAGTATTAGAATAGAATAGAATTTATTGAACGGCCGGGTACAACATCTTAGGATAATTAAATATTATGATTATCACACCGATCTCGCCATGTCACAAAAATAATAATTAATAATTTACTATTCAGCTGTAAAAGGGCTACAGTATAAACAATAGTAATATAAAATACAAATTAAATCCTGCTAATATTGTAAACACGAAAGTTTGGATGTATGTATGTTATTTCCTCTTTCACGCTGCAACGGAACAACGGATCGACCTGATTTTTTGCATGGGTATAGTTCAAGAGCCAAAGAGTGACATAGGCTTTTCAATCATCATCACTACGCGGGTGAAACCGCGGGGCACAGCTAGTAGTATATATGTTCAAGTTAACAAACAGGCTCTAAATGGCTATATTCATTATCAAAAGTCATTATTGACGTGCATAGGTGTAAACTGGAATTTCAGGTGACATTTGAATTGGTATATCGATTCAGGGTGGATTTTCTTATTCGATACCAAAGACAATTTTACCTGCAAATTCCTATGCAGGGTTATAAGCCGAAAAGGGTTCGCAATACTTATCATTATAAACAACTTTTATTACGGGACCGAACCAGAAATCGCGAAAAAAAAAACAGCTTTTTCATACACTTTGTTGAGTGTTTCTATGGAACAGCCGATATTTTATTCGCGATTTCGGGGTTGGTCCCATAGTAAATGTTGTTCATAATTATGAGTACAATGACCTCCTTTCGGCTTAGCATACCCTTTCCTTATAGCCCTGTATTGCGGTAACAAGCTTTGCCAATGTCCAGCATGGTCGCACTTCTTTTCTTTCTTTTTAATTAGCCGATCAGTATAGTCCAAAGGCGCATTCCGAATCACGCAAACAGCATTTATGAGAACCAACACAGGAAAGGATTAAAAAAAAGCCGTAAGTTCTTATTAGTTTTATGGGCGTTGGATGCGTTAGTTAGCGCTATGCTAGTAGTTTGTGTGAAGATTCGCCTCATCCCAAAGTTCCTCACCTCTCGCCTAACTTCAGAGGTAGGTTAAGGTCCTTCCGGACGTAGTTCCCTTGCTCATCGAAGCTGTGCTGCACCCAGTGCCCGTAGGTGAGGTCCACTCGCTCTCCGTGACGCATCGCGAATAACCAGCGCCGTGGAGACTTCTTACTGTTGGTGTTCTATGAGAAAGTATTTTATCAGTTTGGCGACTTGTGATGCCCTTCACTTTGACAGGTAAAGTGGACTTGTCTGTGAAGTTGTTGAAACTAAATCGCTGCAAGCTTTGGTATCTTGTTTGGAACGTACAACGCTGTAGTTAAACGCAGCGTCAAGTTTTTGCTTACCGCTGACGCAGGCATCGACGGAAAAACAGACTACCTCTAGGAATTTTTCACACAATTCAATGTCCGACAATCACATAAATAACATCACAATCCTATAATATTATAAAAGCGAATGTAATTCTGTATCTATGTTTGTTTGCTCACTTTTCACGACTAAACAGCTGAGTCGAGGTTACCGAAATTTTGCAGAATGATAGCGTTCATCATGAATACGGACATAGGGTACTTTTTCCCACAGAAAACGCCGGCAAACGGAAAAAATCGGGTAACACCGCGGGATTCAGCTGGTATGTTATTAACGCGAAAGTTTGTGTAGGTATGTTAGTCCGCTCTAAACTCTGTAACAGCTCACTGATTTGAATAAATCTAAGGGATACTTTCATCCCAAAAAAAATCCTGTAGGATAGCGGGTGGTAGCAGGGAGCCGTGGTAGCCCATTTGGGAGACCGCTAGACTTGAAAGCGTGAGGTCGCGGGTTCAAACCCCGGGCCCGTACCAATGATTTCTTTGGAGCTTATGTACGGATTTTTCATACCACTGGCTTTTCGGTGAAGGAAAACATCGTGAGGAAACTTGTATACGTACGGAGAAGAAATTCAATGGCGTATGTGAATCCACCAACCCGCACTGGGCCAGCGTGGTGGATATGGCCCAACCACCCTTTCGTGGGTAGGCTAAAAGTCCAGCAGTGGACTGTTAAACGGCTGATTATGAGGAGGATAGCGGGTGAAACCATGGGCGCAGCTAATTGCCATAAAACGTATTTTTAAATAGAATTATAGCTTTTCCTCTACAAAAATGAAATGTCGACAGCGAAACTGCAATGCGTCGCTAATTTTGTTTTATGATTACGATGAATCTGATTTAGTATGTAATAATTTAAAAAAAGTATATAAGCGCACGTCAGAAGTAGAAGCAAAAAGTCTAGGCTAAATGCCAATACATTTTATGAACTCAATCAACGTTTGCTTACATTAGATGTATCGCCATTTCCTTGATATGTATCCCAATTGATTGGTAAGCCTGAAAAAATATATTAGTATTAATTACATTTCTTTTTTTACTGCCAACTAACGTTATAACTTTATATCGAAGTCAAGCTATCGCCAGCCAAAATTAAATAAAATGGTTTGACGATGTAAAAGCTGACCCCAGTTCAACCTAGGTCATCCGAAATTATTAAATTCCGCGAGCCGAATTGAACGATGGTGGCCGAGAGATAGCATGTCCGCTTTACAATCTCACGGCACCCGGTTCGATCCTCAGCCCTTGACTTATTTAGTACTTAAATAAATTATGTGTAGTTTCGATGCCATCGCTCTACAACTGTGAAGGAAAACATCGTGAGGAAACCGGTATGTCCAAGAACCTCAAAAGTTCAAAGACACGACATCATTGGCGGATCCAGGGGAGGGGGCCATGGGGGCCATAACCCCCCCAAAACACCTAGCGATTCCATACATTCGACTGGAACTGGACTGAATGCATCCCAGCAGTGGGAACATTAGAGGCTAATAATGATTAAAATCCAAGTTCAAATGATGGTCTCACCCTGAGTAACGCTCAATATGCCGTCAGTCTTTTCGGTCTGCACCGCGGTCCAGTACTTATGCCACTCCTTGTAAGTTTCGTCGGAGTTGTCGCGCGCCAACTCATGCGCATCTTCATGGGGGTAGCCGCCGGACATCTCTATATCTGTATTCGAATCCGATTCCGATTTACAATCACCACCTGGAGCAAAGAAAGAAGAAGATAGAACAACCTACAGGCTTTCTTATTTCCTGTGATTTCCCAAATATTCCGGGTGGAAATATATCCTATCTCCGTCATCGTGATGCACACTACTGCCTTGCTAAATTGTATTAAACGCTTTCCAGCCGTTTGGTCGTGAAAAGACAAACAGACACTAACATTATGTAAAAATAAATCTCTCAGATAGCCGAAAACCTAAACCGCCGCAAATATACTTGTATAAAATATACACCTTGACCAGGTGTATAATGTTCACTCCGTTTGGAGTGGAGACAATAGGACTTGGGGGACGAAGGCGCTTTGAGGTTGTATCGGGAAATGGCCAGGCGATTTGTGAAGGCGTCGTCGGGTATCCTGCTGGCTTTTATTTCGCACAGAAATTGAGCATTGCCATTCAACGTGGCAATGCCGTCAGCATTCTGGGGACCTTTCTCACCAATTGTCTTTTAGTTTAAGTTTTTATTTCGTTATTTTAAGTTTCAGTTTGACTTTATATAATAAGTTTTCTTTAGTTTTCTGTTGTTTATATTTATATATGCAAAAGCATAAATAAATATGTTGTTAATCTCTCAGATTTACTTTCACATCTCTACATATCTCTTCTCTATCTCTTCTCTACATAGTATAAATTGAAGTCACTTTCCGCGTCTGTCTGTCTGTCTGTATGGCCGCTAACTCCTCCTAAACCACGCAACGGATTTTGATGCGGTTTTCACCATCAGTTAGATACATTTTCACGGAAGGTTTAAATATATAACTAGCGACCCGCCCCGGCTTCGCACGTAAATTACACCCGTGCGAAGCCGGGCGGGCGGGTCGCTAGTTTATAATATTAGTGTAATTTAATCTCTAGGTGAAATAATACGATATGACGTTGATGCACATCTTATAAAAACTCATCTTTTTTTTGTTCAAAGTCAAAGTCTAAAGACCTCTATGTCTATGTGTTTGATGTTATTTTAGAATATCGTTTAAATATGTAAACAGGATTTCTAGGCGTCTCGGTTGATGCAAACACAAACACAGTTTAAAGGTCGCGCTCACCGGCCAGAGCTTTCGCACATTTTCAATACTTTAAACTATAAAAAGTAGGAATAAAAAAAATATGTTATTAGGCATTATTTTAAAAATTACATTGCAAATGGTATAAATCTATTTTCGTTTTAAATCTTTTCTTCGAAAATAAAATTAATCATTAAGTTTTATTTTGGCAGAAAAGATTTAAAAAAAAAACTACTTTTATACTTCTCCCTCCAACGAAAATTGATTTCTATTTAAAATGTTAATCTAAAGGTAATGCCTAATCGTTTTCTTTTTATTCTCACTGCGTTTTTTTTTCTCAAAAATGTGCGAAAGAGTTTGCTCTGGTCGGTGAGCGCGGCCTTAACAGGTAATCAATTTAAATCAATCAAATTAATTATGTTACCAAATCGATTGTTTTGAGAACTTACCTACAGCCCACAATATTAAAAAGACACAAACACAATATCTTAACGACATGATACGACGTGTTAAGTAATATAAAATATAATAGACGCAATACAGGAATACGCGCTCCAACACTGTCAATAACACTGGACCCTACAAACTCTATTATTGTTTACAAAACTGTATAAAAAATCCAATATAAAGAGAATAACTACTACAGTGACAGAAAGAGTTAATACAACGAAACAGTAGTTTTGACAAATAACGCACTGACGTATAAAGACCCAAACAACAAGAGAGTATTCTTAACTTAGTATTAAATGGACCATAATGTAAAATTAATTCGTAATAAAACAGCCACTGCGGTTAGTGAGGACCATACTCAAATGTCTGCTAGAATGAAATGTGTTTGAAGATATAGTAGCTACGCGATTGCAATCCAAATTACTTTATTCAAATACAAGTTTTAAGGTGGCAACTCAGCTACCAATTTTTGACTCGGCAAAACTCGTAAGGAATACCTTTTTAGGGTTCCGTACCCAAAGGGTAAAAACGGGACCCTATTACTAAGCCTACGATGTCTGTATGTCTGTCCGTCTGTCTGTCCTACCTATTAACGGCTGTATCTTCCGAAACGTAACAGGTAGCCAGTTATTTTTTTTACAGAATAGGTATGTAATGTTACGACGGACAACTAACAAATAATAAAAAATTCAAAGAGTAAAAACGAAAGGGGGCTCCCCATACAACAAACTTATTTTTTAACGTATCTTTGTATTCGCTCTAATGTAAAAATTGTAATACGTAAGTAACGTATACGTTGAGTTAAGCTCTTAAAGTCCATTCATGTAATTCCGAATTCAAATTCAAGTTTTAAATGTCAAGTGCTACCCCGAGTGACCGCGCCACGTTCGTAAACAATCTGACTTCAGCCACAGAATAAATAAGTCATCAGCTGTGTCATCGTAAGTAGTTATAGAAAAGACTAGCCGTTTACCCGATAGATTCCCCAACTTTTTAAGATTCTAGTGATCATACATATAACATTGGGTTTTTACATGAACAAATATGAAGGTTTTTATAAATATATAAACGCGATAAAACACCTGTATTCTGTGTCCAATTTCCACGTTTCTAAAAAAACACACTTTAATCCTCTTTTAACCCCCTTACAGGACGAATAAAAAAAACAATGATACAATTACATTTTACTTATAAACAGAAGTTCAGCCTCTTTGAATAACCACTCAAATAGTTTAATTCGTTTAACTAAATTAAATACCTAGGATATTTTCCTCGCAGAGGTGAGACGAAAAGTTGTGTGTTTGCTCACTCAAACTCAACTGCAAAATTTCTTTGAATCTTTGTTTCAATACCAGGGACTCGCACCAAATAACAACTTTACAGCCTAGTACAACTAATAACTTGTTTAGCAGCTGTCAGACCACTAAGGTGGTACGTTTCACCTATGGTGGGAAATTCAAATTTCAAACAGTTTTTTGTCCTTGTAGCTAGGCCAGGTAATTATTTTAAAATGACACAGCGTTTGCGCAAATCTTAGGTTGTTCTTAACATTGTCCTGTACAGGTATTTATCAGCAACTCACCAAATTACTTAAATTTGTCAATAAACCGTTTGAAACAACAAAAGTTAGTTTATTGACAAATGTAAGTAATAATGTGCATTAGAGATAAATAGCTTTACATAAATTTTGTAAAGTATATTAATCTACAGCGCGGTGCGTGGTATAATAATCTATTAGCGCAAACATCATGATCGTTTACAATAATTACCCGGCCTAGCTACAAGGACAAGAAAACTGTTTGAAATTTGAAATTCCCGCCATAGGTGAAGCGTACCACCTCAAAGAAGGCAATATAAACATGTACTTACTGTTGTTATTTCCTAATGAGATGGCTCTATGAAGCGTCCAAGCATCAGACTCCGCCGTGCGACTGGTACAAACTGCAGGAAGGAATCCGCTCACTCCTATAACAATAACAAACTCGAAATCACATCCTTTGTTCGATTTATCTCAGAAAGATAGTGTCAATAGATGAGAAAACATTTCATCTATTGACACTCAAAGAATTTTAAATCATTCACCTCGCTTCTCAGTTTGTAAATGGCCAAGAAGGATAGGTACTTTTAGAAGAATATATTTATCTTAGTAACATATGTTTTTTTCCGCGTGAATAAGCAATTGAATTGAGATAATGACTCAGTACCAATAAACATCTTTAAACAGACCCGGACAGCAAGCCGTTGCTAACAGACCTGCCGATAGGGCAGTTCTATGTGAATTTTAATGGCGCAAAAAATTTGAAAAGGTGTCCCAAACAAAAACGCCGGTCGTTCGGAGTATTATTATTCAACAATGTATAAATAGTAATTTTACTCAGGGTTTTGGTTACATATTGTGTGAAAACAGCTAAGAATTGAAAATCCATACCGATAACAATTGCCAATAATGATATCAGAAATCAAACACTCGAATACCGGATCGAGGTAGTTATGTTAACAGCCCAAGCAGGTAGACGGCATGGGCTTGCACCCACTTGAGATTGTGTCGACCCCTCATCTATTTTAAGTATTCTACATCTAAGTTAGTTAAGATTTTAAAAGGCATTAAATTAGCTCATGTCCTTCTGAGCGGACCTCTACATCGGTTTTTAATTTAATCATAATTTAATATCACCATCGCGACGCTCCCTGAAACTTGACTGGCGCAGCCGGCAGGATTTCCATGGTTGAGCTGTTACATTTTCCGCGCTTTTCACAAACTGGTGTATGCACTTTTGCACCTCTTGTGAGATAACGTCGTTTTACGATTTACGCAACTCCGGGTATCAAATTCTAAACGGTTTGGCGCAAGTGACGGCGGCAGCGGTAACAGCGAGTGGAAATCCAAACGAACCAAAGAAAATCGTCAAGAAGGAGCGGTGGTACCGGCCGGTGGGTGAGTCAAACTTTTCGCCTTCCTGCCCAATTTTCCGATTATTTAGAGATCGAACTTTTCTCTTCTTAGTCATTATCTGGTTTTCGTATAAAACTCTATGAAACCATAGCATTTTAAGAAATAATATTTAAAAAAAAATTGTACTTAAAAATATAGAAATTTACATTTAATATCACTTTAAAGTAACTTATAATTATATAGAAATGTATGTATAATTTAAGCGATCAATTCTCGCAATTTTGTGTGTTAGTTTATTTGTTGATATTTGTATTTGTGTGTAAAAAAAAAATACAAAAAAGAAAATATGGCCCAAGAACAACAGCATATTGTCCTCATTCCGCCAGGAATGCTAAAAATCATACCACTATTTAATGGTGACAAACGTCATCTAAATTTATTTATAAGAAATTGTGAATTTGTGATAAGTAAATACACAGGGACCGTTACACAAAATGATTATGTTGTTAAGAAATGCCTTACAAGCCGACTAACTGATAATGCAGCCGCGCTTATTAGCGAACGCGGAGATATAGTGACATGGGACGAATTAAAAAAATTGTTAGTGCAGCACTTTGGGGACCCACATACAGAAGAATGCATAGCATTAGAGTTAGATTCGCTAAAAATAAAGAACAACGAAAGCTACCTGGATTTTTGCAACCGTATACAGTCTGTAAGATCAGTTTTAATGTCAAAAGTTAATGAAATTGACGACATCAGCATGAAACGTAAACTAATCATCTACAACAATAGCTCACTTAATGTATTTTTATATAATTTACCAGAATACATGATGTCGTCACAAACATTGACACTCGTACGATGCTGGGTATCGGGAGTCACATGAATATCTTAATGTATCTAGTAAACGTAAATATATTTAACCAAATAATAATAATAATTTTAAGTCTACCTAGTTAAGATTGAGATAATTAACTGTAAAATTGAAATTTGCGAGGAAACCAGATAATAGACAACAATTATTATCAACTATATTTTATTATCATTTACAAGCTTTATACATTTGTTTCTGATCTCTAAATAATACCATTTTTGTAATTCCATTTATCCTTACCTATAGTGGCGAAAAGTGAAGTACTTACCGGTCCCATACACCCAAACAGATTAACACACGGAAGACATTTCTTGCGATATTAGAATAATGCAAGAGAAGATAAAACGATAATTGCTAATGATTCCAGAACGGCAGACTGACCATTATTCCATCATCAGTTTCAATATCACAACCTCGAATAATAGTAGACAATGAAATATAAAGAACTTGGAAAATTTAATTTGATGTACATCATAGGTACAGTAATGCCCTGTACTAACCAGATTAAAACTAATAAAATAACAGTGAAAGTGTTAGTGAAGTGTCAACCACTGCGTGTGGTTATATTTACTCATAATTTTAATGTTATAGTTTAAACATTAGCAGTAAAAAAAAATTGTATAATGTATCTGTAATTTGATGTAATCCTAATGTTGTATGCATGAATTTCTGCGTACTTAGTGCTTAAGGATTTAAAAAAAAAAAAAATGTTTATGTCTGTGTAATTGTAATCTCGTTAGGTATTAGTAATAGTAAGCATGACTTTCTGCATAACTATTAACTAATATAGCGTTTCTTTTTTAAATTAGACAAATAGTTTTAATCTTATGTTTTTTTGTGTGTATGTGAAATTGTTCCAAGCAAATTCTTTCCTGGGCAATTTCACTCTTGAGGAGGGAGGAGTTATGTTAACAGCCCAAGCAGGTAGACGGCATGGGCTTGCACCCACTTGAGATTGTGTCGACCCCTCATCTATTTTAAGTATTCTACATCTAAGTTAGTTAAGATTTTAAAAGGCATTAAATTAGCTCATGTCCTTCTGAGCGGACCTCTACATCGGTTTTTAATTTAATCATAATTTAATATCACCATCGCGACGCTCCCTGAAACTTGACTAGGTCTTTGCCAATACGAACTAACCTCCGAATTTCAAGTTCAGCAAACGTAAACTCTTTAATATGGTCGTCATGATGACGTCACCCTGTATTTGTGTGCAGATAACACACACACACACAGACACTGAAGCTACGATAATCTACAATATCCAAAACCACAAACTTTTAAACAACTAGCATTATTATTAACAGAAGTTTTCATATAACGACAGAGAACATATTTCCTGTTCTCACTTTATAAGCTGTTATCACCTCTGTAATGCAAATAAAACTGTTTATTGAAGCAAAATATATGAGGCGCGGTGGAATTTGGAACTATGATCTGTTACTGTTTTTCGGTAGGAGACGAAGACGGTGGCGCCAAGTTCGCGATGTTTAGTAATTTGTGGCTATTGTCGTCTCGCCTGTTATCAGTGCTCGATGAACAGCTGACGCGATTGATTCCGCGGTCAAGAACAGAAGTTTATTTTGAGGGTTGTTTGTACTTACACATAATTCCGAGACAAAGTTTGCGCGTTCCAAACTCCTTTAACCTTGAAGCTATGACTACCAGATTGTATTTAGCAAGAACCCGCTTATTTTTATACTAAGACTGTAAGACTTCTCTTTATATCATCCTACCAAAATTAGAAATGCGAAAGAATTTATGGTTACGTATTTTGCGTTTAATTTTTTTTATATCGTTGATCGCCAAATGTTTAAATTTTTGTGTTTTGTGTTATTTTGCATTATGCGTAGAAAGATATTTAATGCAGGCCTGTCGTTAAAACCTTGCCATATGCAATACATATACGAGAAAACACTTCGTTTGAAACGCTAATTCGAAAACTCTAATTATATAACTTATATAATTGAATCGATTGTTTTGGGAAGTATTTCTAAACTATGCAGAATAAATATGCTATTATAAATATGCAGAATGGAAACTTACTATTTATCTATTACTATAGCAGTCCGCCCCAGCTTCTCACGGGTATAGATTATAGCCTATGTCACCCGGGGATAGTGTAGCTTCCCGTCAGTGAAAGAATTTTTCAAATCGGTTCAGTAGTTTCGGAGCCTATTCAATGCAAACAAACAAACAAACAAAACAAACAATCAAATCTTTCCTTTTTTATTTCGATTGAAGCACTACTAAGTCAAAAATCGGCCAAATGCGAGGCGGGCTCGCGCACTGAGGGTTCCGTACCACCACAAATAACTATAAAAATCAATTTAAAAAACCGACTTCAAAATTAGTAAAATATGGCATTTCGATTCGGTGAAATGATAAGGAGGTCATCCACGTTAGGAATTACCAGTTATAACTTGGCAATGAACTGCAATTTGTCACCGACTCGCACTTGACCATTATTTATTATACTTTAGTTGGAGTGTGTACTATAATCATACCAAGTTTGACGCTTGTACGTATTACGGTATTACCGTTTTTACATAAGACCTAATACAAAAATACGTAAAAAAATACGTGTTGTATATACCCTTTCGTTTTACTTTTTGACTTTTTAATTATTTCTTAGTTAATCCGCCGTAACATATTATGTGAAAATTTCAACTGGCTATCTATTGCGGTTCAAAAGATACAGCCGTTTAAAGGTAGTACAGACGGACAGACAGACAGTCATCGTAGACTTAGTAATAGGGTCCCGTTTTTACCCTTTGGGTACGGAACCCTAAAAATCTCTATTGGATTTAGTCTATTACACAGTACAATACATTGTCTGTACCTACTGTTGAAATAAGTAAACCTAATACTAATACACCGAATATGTACTAATACAGTACTAATTAGAATTACTATAAATACATTTAGTCCCAAAAAACTTTATAAACCATTTTATACCTACTTATTAGAGTCTGGCTAGTGAAAGTAGACTGTAAACGCCCGCCAAATTTAAAAAAATCCGCATTGCAATCCCAAAATTAATATGAAATGCAAACATTACTGTGTTCCGACTGTGTTACAATAAAAATTAATAACTTACAAGTATGAAGTGAGATTATTCCAGGCATTTCATACTAATTTTTGGGGTTTCAATGCTGATATTTTTAAATTTGCCCCGCTTTTTCAGTCTCTACTTTCATTAGCCAGACTCTACACTAATATATATTTAAAAAAGAAACAATAACATTTGAAAAAATCTTGTAGGTAGCTCGTAAGCAGCTGTACTAGGTAAAACCTGTATTACTGCTGCTACGATTCAAGCCTCCGTGTCTATCATGTCTTCCGTGCCTCCTGCGTATGTTCTACTAGTTGAATCCCGCGGTGTTACCCGCGTTTTTCCAATTTGTCGCATTTTTGGGAGGGGGGGGGGGGGGGGGGAAGTACCCTATGTCTGTATTCATGATGCATAACTATCTTCCTGCCAAATTTCGTTAAGATCGGCTTAGTCGTTTAGTCGTGAAAAGCGAACAAACATCCAGACAGAGAGACAGAGTTACATTCGCTTATAATATTAGTAAGGAAGTAAGGATAAGGATTTCTATATAATTCTAGGTATGTAGGTATGTAATTAATTTTAACTAAAGAACCTATTTCTTATTTCTATTTCAATTCTTCTTACATTACTAACTATCACGATACATCTTTCTATCTGATTCATGATCGATATTCAGTGAGGTGTAATAATAGAGACATTATAGGCGAACCACACGGCTTTAAAAACTGACTAAACGCAGCATACACCATAACATAGCATAGCTTACCTACGCATGTATTTGTGCATTTGGTGAAATAAGGGAAAGAATATGAAAGACTTTTTACGCTATATCTGTTGTTAGAAAGATACAAAAATACAATTTGTTGTGGACACTCGAAGTGCCGACTGAGAGACGGCTGAACGAAGTCGGGCAACCAGCCTTGCATTCGTCTAGTCAATATGGTGGCGGGCACAGCCTACTCATATGTAGGTACAGGTAAAAATATCTTAGTTGATATTACAAAGAATTTTACGTTAAATAACAAACTTGAAGGTCAATAACACACTCATCGCAATTTAGGCCAAAAAAATAACTGGTATTAGGTAATCCAGGATTTTATTATCTGTTGAACCAGCTATATAATTTAAGTCATGGTGTGTAATCATTAATTACGATATTGCAGGCCTATTCAATAATGCAAAGGTATGCTTATCAATAGAAACTTTAAAAAAAAAACAGAATAGGTACTGCGTGTGGCCACCAACTCACCTGATGGAAAGCGATGTTGTGGCCGAAGATGGAGAACGTAGACCTAGGCACTTGCTATTGTTAAAATCGTGGGTCAAACCTGGACCAGATTAGCACAGAACTGAGGCAGAATGCACAGCTAGAGAGAGGCATATACCCAGCAGTGGGATAAAAAAGGATGTGGATGAACTTCGATGAAACATTACACAGTGTATAAAAAAAAAATTACTGCAAAGTTACACCTACCCTTAAGAGCCCACCTAAACATAAGTATAGGTACATATACAAGAAAGGGACGACTTCTAAGAAAGAGAGGTGTGGCGTTTTAGTTATAAACAGATAAACATGACTTCGCACTTGCGATTTTATATGAGAACTACCTGATATCTTTATCTTTTATGTGTCTCGAAATACAGGGGTCACCTTTTTGTTTTTTTAGCAATAAGTTATATACACATATTTATCAACGTACTTCTGACTGTTACTACTTCACGCCTGTTGAAAAAAAACCCTATGATCTTGTAATATTCATTACTAGCAACGCATCCCGGCTTCGCACGGGTGTAAGTCTTATTTTTTTACACTTTTTTTTTTCTTGGGTTACATTATTGGAGATTTAGTAAGAATCCCTATTTAATGTATATAATATAGCCTATCTTACCCGGGGATAGTGTAGCTTCCCAACAGTGGAAGAATTTTTCAAATCGGTTCAGTAGTTTCGGAGCCTATTCAATGCAAACAAACCAACAACCAAATCTTTCCTCTTTATAATATTAGTATAGAATATTGTTAATCTTTAGCTTGCACTGCCCCACTTCCTCGTTTACGCTCATGTTCACTATCCGACAGTCCCGCTATAATCCGTGGTCCCACTGGATGTACTCTAACAGAAGGTTGTCACTGATAGTCAGTTGGGAAAATGGAGTGTCAACTTACCATGACACTTACCGTGTCCTCGTGAGATTTGGTTGTTATCAGTACCGGCGTTAGGGCAGGGCCTGGTTGGGCGACCGCTTAGGGCGCCAGATAAAAAGGGGCGCCTATAAACGGGCGCCACAGGTATATAAAAATCTATAGATCTATTCTATCTAATCTATTCATTGCCTTTTTTGGGTGCGCCGTAGTAGTTTTGCCTAAGGCGCTGGTAGTGTTAAAACCGGCACTAGTGGTTATAATTATGGTCCATAGGGAATTTCTTCGTTTCGATGTTATGTCCTCAAGACGTCTTTAACACCGGTAGCTTAACATTTAATTCTCAAACTCAAGCTTTTTTAGGATTATTGGGGTTTGAACCGACACCATGCAGGCGTCCGACCGCGCCAACCACACCACTGAGCCACCAACAAGTCAACAACACCAACCAACGATCAAATAGCGATCGATCGATTGTTTGATCTTCTGGAATCTAGATCAACGTGTTCCATTCTCAGCCATAACGTCGCTTACCATCAGGCGAGTTCGTGGCCAAACGTAGATCTATTCAAAATTAAAAACTAAAAATAAACTGGGCCACCTGTACGCTTAGTCCCAGATTTGATAGTTTACGAAAACTTTTTTCGTTTACGTATTGTTCCATACATTTTAGT
The DNA here is from genome assembly GCA_932305915.1 of Agriopis marginaria. NCBI lineage: Eukaryota > Metazoa > Arthropoda > Insecta > Lepidoptera > Geometridae > Agriopis > Agriopis marginaria. Next base: position 9,403,505 of record OW029934.1, on the reverse strand, counting down.
ATAGCGCCTCTATCGGAAACGTGGATTAACTAAGGTTGGCAGTTATCGGCGGTATATATTGCTTCACTCTAATAAGAAAAAAGTTTTCGAATACCTTTTAGCCCAGCAATGTACGGAACAAGACGAAAATGAAAAAAAAAATCGTAAACTATCAAATCTGGGACTAAGGGCACTGGCGTATTATCCACCTCTAGGTAAAGTCCGTAAAGCTAACCTGTCAACCACGAAGTGCCATGGACCCAACCATCAGGCGAGCTTTCGATCTCCTTCTCTTCAATGTAGATGTAATCTCCGAACAACAATTCCAATTCGTCGCTCGCATTCGGAGTGTACCCTTGAGTCACTTTGTGGACCTACAAAATTCGGCGGATATCAACATCACTAAATAACATTTTAACAACTACAAAAAGACTATTAACACACTACAAAAACAACTGTCCTTCTTGTAGTTGTTTTTTTGTTAAAATTTTATGATATCTTTATACTTATCATCATAAACAACTTTACTTTAGGACCAACCCCGAAATCGCGAAAAAACAGCTGTCCCGTACACGTACGTTGAGTATGGCGACATTTTTCTATTGGACAACAGTTTTTTTTCCGCGTTATCAGGGTTGGTCCCAAAATAAAAGTTGTTTATAATGATGGGTACAATGATATTTTTGAAAATGTCCGTCGTCTAGAGATACACACGGTATACGGGGTGTAAGGGGAACACACTCGAAGCCAAAAGAAGGTAATTGTACTCATCATTATGAACAACTTTTACTATGGGACCAGCCCTGAAATCGCGGGAAAAAATATCAGCTGTTCTATAGAAAACGGTCATTGATACTCGTCAAAATGTATGGAACAGCTGATTTTTTTCCCGCGATTTCAGGCTTGGTCCCATACTAAAAGTGGGTTACAGTTGAAACTGGTGGTAAAGTTGTAATTTTCGCAGAATATGTAATGTTACGGTGGATTAACTAAGAAAAATCTTCATCAGCCTATTGGATGTTCGTCCACTGCTAGACGTAGGCCTTTCCTAAAGAACGCCACAAGGCACGATCTTCTGCTTTTCGTATCCACTTGCCACCAGCCGCCTTTCGCAGGTCATCACTCCACCTGGCTGCAGGGCGTCCTACTCTACGTTTGCCGATACGCGGTCTCCACTCACCCGTCTACCCCAGCGGTTGCTGTTCTTGTACAGATATGGCCAGCCCATTGTCACTTCAGCATGCTAATTCTTTGAGCTATGTCGGTTACTTTAGTTCTTTGTCGGATAATCTCATTTCTGGTTCTATTATCTCTTAAAGAAACGCCAAGCATAGCTCGCTCCATAGCTCGCTGAGCGAGTTTAAATCGATGTACCAGCTACACTGTCAGTGTCCACGTTTCGGCTCCGTAAGTTAGTACAGGTAGCACGCACTGATCGAAGACTTTCGTCTTCAGGCATTGTGGAAGAAATAATAATAAAGTCAAAACTAAAGGGCAGTCAGTTAGTGGTATATCGCTTATATCTAAATAGATTGGTCACCTGATGATTAGAGAAGCGCGGATCCCGAGAGTATAGCCTCAGCTCCCAGCTGGACTCTGCTGGCTGCAGCTCATCTACCAGCGCCTTCAGCGTATCGTAGGCCGACACGTCGAAATGATACGCCAGAGTAATATGGAGAGACTTCACGTGTGGCTCCAAGCTTATCGCTGAATTAAATCACATAATAAGAATATACTGATGAATTACAAACGTGTTTCAACACATTGATGGGTCAAAGGTAGATTGGAAGAGATCGCTTTTGGCACAGTCATAAGCTATTTGTTTTGTCCAGTTCTGGGGATACAATATTGGGGGGAGGGATAAGCAGTGAAACAAATTAGCTGTGCCCCGTGCAGTTTCACTCGCGTAGAAAATCCTTCAGGAACCGCACATTTTTCGTGATAAAAAGTGGCCTAAGTCACTTGATGGATGCACAGCTCTTGATGGATCGATGTTCTCATGCAAAAAGCAGGTCGATCCGTTACTCTGTTTCTGCTTGAAAGGACAACCCAACAAACAAACATGGTTTCGCATTTATAATATTAGTATGATGGCTCAAACAAAGGGGGAACATTGCCGGGTGAAAGCAGTGACTCATATTATTGACTGACATCGCAATCTGGACAGGAAAAAACTTTATACCTATCTAACACTCACAGATTGACAAAACATGATAACAAATAAAGTCGATAACCATGACTTTGTATTTATGTAGATGTTAAAAAGTCAATAATAACTGAGGAAGAACAGATGGCGGATGGGGTGGAAAGGTTCTTGAATGGAGACCACGGACCGGTAACCGCAGCGTAATACGTCCACCCACAAGATGGACAGGCGACCTAAAGGAGACCGCAGGGAAACGCTGGATGCAGGCTGCTTGCAACCGGCTCTTTTGGAGATCGATGGGGGAGTTTGAGATATTGTTCATAAAAAAATACACATAATGTTAGGAAGGGCCGGGGGCCGGGGTGAGGGGGGGGGGCAAAAAAGTGGGGAAAATAAAACCTCACGTGATTAAACTACGATTATATCTACCGATCGATATATGGCCGCCACGCATCGAACTATGTCGAGCAGATTATAGTAGAAATATTATTGGAATCTAAAGAACTATATTTAAGATTGTTTTTTTTTTCCCCCTTTTAGTAGCCAGTCTTCCCAATACTTTTTGCCAGATACGGAAAAGCACTAGTACAATAAATATTTATAACAAAAATAAAACGATAATTACCTTAAAAAGCGTGAAGATACATGCTCAAGTTCAAATATCCGCTATACTAGCATCCCTCTAGCCTACAAGATGGTAAATAAAACATAATATTAAAATATATATTTACATAGCATATAGTACAAGTAGGTAAGGTACATAAATTAATAGTAAAAAAATAATATTTAACAACCTTTTTTAGCCTTAGCAATGAAAATGTAAACCGCCATCGTGGAGCGGCGGCCATATTGAATTATGTGTGATGATGTCACTTTATTGTTTCCTACTCTACAAGCTCTATCATTTGAGACTCATATTAACAGGGTTGACAAAAAATATACACCATCTGCCATTTTGTTGCAGCTGCAATTTTAAAATATTACAATATTGGGTATTGCATATTGTATTGTCACCAGAACTAAAGGTGTATGCAAAATTTCAGCAAAATCGGTTAGGAGGAAGGTTCTAATTCAGCTTGCAAGATTTAACCTAAACATACAAACATTGCAAGGTATATAAAAGCTTGTAAAAATAAAATTAAATAGCCTATTGTCTCTTCTTATCGAAGAAGTCATAATTGCATGTTTATTTGTCACATTAAGGCCGCGCTCCCAGCCTGAGCTATCTCTATAGCACACTGTCAATATTTTTGAAGATAAAAAAACACAGTGGAAATTTATTAACAATCATCTAGCAATATCTTTACAATATTATTATGAATATTTTAATGATGTTATTTTCTTTTCTAGCAAAGGAGATAGTTTTTTTTTTCGAAATTTTCTGCTTTGCCAAAATAGAAAATATCATCAATGACAAATGATTTGAAACATTCGAAACGATTTAGCCATCCTATTTTAAATTTCAAAATCCGCGGTTTTTTAACTTTGATAATCTTGAAAAGAGCGAAAGAGATAGCGTTTGGTGGGACTGGCAAGCAGGCTCTTAAGAAATAGCACCACTCTTAAGAGCGAGAAAGTATAGCAAATAATAACTTAGTTAATGTACAGCAAAAGCTGTGAATTTGGTAAAACAACATATAAAGTAAATAACGTACAATAGAACAATATACTACATGATACATATATCTTACATTTAATAGGTTTTTCTTGCTGCATTGTGCACCAAGGGAAGCATGTTCCCAATGCATCCAAATGCTCATATGTATCCACCGTAACTCCCACTGTGTAAAAAATAATGGTCTTATTTAGATATATCCAAAGGCCTGATTTAGGTCAATGTTGCTGTCTTATTTTCACATGTGACACTTCTCATCAGCGAGAAGGTGACAAAACACTATCACAGAATGTAATATAGCATAATAGACTTAACAGCAAATAAGCTTCACGAATGTTTGTTAAGGTGGTACGTTTCACCTATGGCGTAAAAATTCAAATTTTAAACATTACTCTTGTCCATGTAGCTAGGCAGGGTAATTATTGTAAACGATAATAATGTTTGCGCAAATTGATTATATTTTTTTTTATAAAATCACGTAAATCTATTTATCTCTAACGCACATTATTACTTACATTTGTCAATAAACTTATTTTTGCTGTTTCAAACACACTGTCATTTTAAAATAATTACCAGGCCTAGCTACAAGGACAAAAAAACTGTTTAAAATTTGAATTTCCCGCCATAGGTGAAACGTACTACCTTAAGGGGTAATAACTACAATAGCACTACTGGGTATAATAAGCAAGGTATAAGAGTATAAATTAACTAGACAAGCTATAAGGGCCATTGCCTAGTGACTATACTCGGTCTAAGTTATTTTAATTCCTACAGCAGCAAGGTTAAGTTCAGAGGATACTTTCGGGCACGCCTAGATTGATATGCACAACATGGTGTGAAAAGGCATCCAATCAATTATATAATTAATATAATTAATTGGATGACCGACCACAACCTTGACTTAAACTTCTCAAAAACAGCAATCATACAATTTAGACCCCACCAAAAAGCCCCTCTTGACATAAACTTTTCATATAATAATATTAAGTTAGAATGTGTAGACGCAGCTAATTTACTAGGCATAGACATTGATACGCATGTAAATTGGAAAAGTCACATTAAAAAAATAAAAACCAAATTGTCAAGTTTCACATACGCACTTAGGGAACTACGCCGAGCTACTAATTTAGACACAGCTTTAACAGCCTATTACGCATACGCATTTTCGTGGCTCAGCTATGGCATCACTCTCTGGGGCAATAGTGTATACGCCACAGATCTCTTTGTTGTCCAGAAAAAATGCATCCGTATCCTCGCCAATATCAAACTCCCAGACATCAGTATACCAAATTTCCATAGACCATATTTTATTCAATATAAAATTTTAACTGTCGCCTCTCTATATATATTTGAAAACTGTAAATTTGTTAGAAAGTACCCACAATTTTTTAGAAAATTAGTTGAAAACCGAAACTATCGAATAAGGTCTAACTACAAACATAAATTAATCTTACCGGCATATAAATTAGCAATGCATAGTTCCGGCCCAAATCCAATGGCCGTCAAAATATATAATAAACTACCAGTACAGATAAAGGATATAGAAAATGAAAATAAATTTGACAAAACCCTAAAAAACATATTGCTAGCAAAATGTTACTATAGCTTAAACGAGTATTTAGAAGACAAATCAATTATGGAATAAATCGATCCGCTCCGCACTATATTGCCATAATGTACCCAATCAGGGTTATTGTTATGTATTACCTAATTTAAATATGCTACCTAACATCTGTATGTGAACTTCATAATAATTATGCAATAAATGATTGAGTATTGAATAAAAAAAAAACAGTGAAATTAAGCGATTCCGAGGTGCCAACTAAACAACCTTTAAATTGATGGTTAAAAACACTCGGGCGCTTATCTGTACAAATTGTATGGAAAGTTTTGACCGCTTATCTTGATCATTATCTAAAAGTAGCAACAATAGTAAATTGTGAAGTTTTTTTTTTAATTACAGCTGACGGCGGCCCGCACACAAAAACTTGGACCGAGTACAGGTAGAGGTGTGCATATAAGGAAATAAAGCATTATTTAACAGCCATTATAAATTGTAACTAATTACGTATAATAAATTGCACAAGCTTCAATAAATAATTCCACCAGTTTGACATTGCAAAATACAGAGAGGTATAACTTTTCCATCAGTTTCTTCTAAGGCATGCATGCTCCATCATACACCGTATCATCGCTCAACATCAGGCTAGATTGCGGTCAAGCGCAAGCCATTCTTTCAATTTAAAAAAAAACTTTGAACAATGAGGTTCTAAATGTTTTATAATTTTTTTGTGTTACATAATGTATTCGCCGGTAATAAACCAATCATAAGCAGTTAGCTTAAGTTAGAGTGATAGGGTGGGTAAAATTTTATTCCCACAAGTACGAGTAGGAGTCACACACCGAGGCTTATGTACCAACCAGACAACTAATTTTTTCCATTCGGTTCAGGGTTATTTGTGCGAGTCTGATACGCTCTTGGCCAATTAGTGCTACTGCTTTTTAGTCATTGTTGCAGGATAAAACACAATATACAGAAATTTCAAGTTCATAGCCAGTTAAGTTTTTAGATAGACCATAGGGTCTAAAAATTAAGGTTGTTACATTAACTGATTCCGCTCAAACTGTTGGCACAACTTCCTATCAAAGTACTCTCATTCCTTTATCGAAAATAAATTAATAAATAATATATTTGTACTCAACAAGCTCTAGCTAGACAGTAAGAAACCATGTGCCAGGGTCAGAGAATTCTTTTTTGTTGCATTATCTATGTATGGGGAAAAATATTTTTTGTATTTTAAACTCAATATTCAGTGGACCAGTATTTTATATGTTTTATCAAAATTTCAGGTCTGTAACTTATTCCCATTTAGGAACTAGAGACTTGTGACATACTTGGACGGATAGACGGCGGAGCAACAGCATTAGCACAGTGGATATATAAGCTAAAGCAGTAAGTTAACTTTAAACAAATGCTTGAATTGAGTGACGTAATCAAACGAGCACCCCTCCCCCCGCCTGCTTTGATACTTCAGGGTATGCTCAGAGCAGCAATGTTAAGCATACAAGCGTGCGTGCTTGACACTTCCATTTACTCCGCTAGAGCAACTGTGCCAGCGCCTTAGAGCTTCGCCCTGGTATTTCAAGGAGCTGGATTGGCTCGGGTAGGTGCTGGTAGGTGGAAATGCACTATACACCTCAAGCAGGGTGTCAGTACAGGACTCATCGCTCCACCTCAAATAAGAATAAGAAGCGTACGCGCAGAGTCACAGTCGTTCGTTGACGTCTAGAGTCAGCTTGATATTTTATTTGGAATACATGGCGAATATATTTTTTTTGTGGAATTGAATCATTTGTTACCAGCACTATCACCAGTCTTTACTTTTAGGAGCATTTTCCTTACGCCCTGTATTTACTACTCTGTAATGTTGTCTGTTTGCATACTTACATGCGGAAGACACTTGTTTCACATATTGTATAGCAATTTTCTTCAAGTAGTCAGCATGTTCCTCTGAGACAAATAGGCCCATGAAGTTATGAGAGATGTAGGGCTCCAGTTTCAGTGGACTGGAAGGTGGGTCGCCCACATTCTCAACCACATGTTTGACTGCTTTTGCTAGCTGTAGCGATGTATCATCTGGTGCCTGGAAATTTGTTAAGAAAATTAGTTACAGCATATATTCACGTAGTAATGGACCTAACCCGAGATGGTTAGGTTATCACTTAGCGATAAGGCCACCAACCACAATGCTACTTTCGAATCCATTATACTATTGTGTATGTAATTTCTGCTGTGGACAATAAAGAGGACAGAAGTATTTCAATAGACTTTATTTTATTAAGACTTTTGTCTTTTTATAAGGATTGTACCAATTTCCACCTTCGGTCGAGTTGACTCCTAGAAAGGTAGGTAGATTAAAAAAGAGTCACAGTTTTACGGTTGGCCCCATGCAGTTTTAAATTTAATTATTTTTTAATTTTTCTGCATTTTCTATGTAAACAGTACTTTTATGTTCATGATAGGCTTGCGTTTGTCCACGGCATGTAAGTGACAGTCCTCATGAAGCACACTGTGATTGTGATCTTTTCAGTCTTGTTGTTTAGTTAATATACAGATAGAAACAGGTAGAAGAACAGTATGACTTCAGAATTCATAATAAGAAAACATGATTTTTTTCTTACCTTGAAAAACGACACCAATGTGATATGCGGCGGGAAGTTATGAGCTCCGTTCCACCCGGTAGTTGTCTTCGACTTGTCCCAGAACTCCAGCAGTTGCGCCAGTAGTGGTCCCGTAGGACTGGCGTAGAAGATGTACTCCCGAGGCTCGTCGGAGTCGATAAACGCGTCGTTTACGTGCGTTAATAACCAATCGGAAGCCAGCTGGACACTACGGTTACCGGTTGCCGCTAGTGCTTTTAGTCTAAGCACAGTAAACGATATTTTAATTGGGGGTTTGTTATTATAATATATATTAACGTATGTATATAATGTAACTGATATTATGATAAATCTGACGAGCAACAGTTTATTTGACTAGTAATAATGATTAGCAACCGAAAGAAAATGCAACTTACGCTCTATGTCTAGGGAAGCCCATCTGCAGCAAAATTTGAAGCGGAGAAGCATCTTGTTTGGCTTTATTAGAAGTAGAGATTTTACGAGGGGGTAGATTAGCCATAATACGACAGAGGATAACTTTGGGATCCAATATATTTAAAAGAATACGCCGCATAAAACTAGTTTTCCATTTTCTCAATAAAACTGCAAAACAAACAAACAAAAAAATCTTTGACAAATTTGACATTAGATTTTTTTTTTGTTATAATTCGCCCGTCGGGCAGGCCTTTAAGGCCATACCGCCTATTCTTCTGTTTTGTTCTGTTTTGTATGTTGTTCTGTTTTCTGATTTGTACGTCAAACAAGTCATAGTCACAGTCAGACTCAAGCTAAGTAAGTCACGGCCAAGTCAAACTCATGCCTCTGTAAAGTGGTGGGAACTTTACAAGAGGCTCCTATGGAGTTTTGGAAACAACACGAAAAGACACGTTTCACCTCGTTATATCACTTACTCACACTCGAGCACGTTTACGAGCACTTAATGAATAATAATTCACCACCTAGAACACATTAACACTCGAAAATACACTAGTTTAGGCTGTGAGTTTAGGAAAATAATCCAACGAGCCGACATGTTCTTTTCCACGTTGGCGCCAAAACCCATGGACATTTGATAACTTAATATTTACTTATTTTTTCAAGGAAGTCGAGACGGTATTTCTTTAATGGCTTTAGCCTATTCAGCAATGAGTAAAAAAATCTCATTTCCACAGAGAACTAACATACGTTTGTGCCACAGATATACACGTTTGTGCGGACAACCATGGTGTTTTGTCACAGATTTATGTTTTGTAGGTAATAATTATCTGTCTGTGGTTTCGTTCGTTCGGCTGTGCCTGTGTTGAAACCATGAATCTAGTATCACAATGGATAGCGCGAATGCTTTGGCAGCGTGGTCATTTTATGTTGGTGTGCGTATCTAGAACTGCTTGAGTGTGCGTGAGTAGGGAAGTGACTAGTACAGATCTATCGATAAAAAGGTACACAAATGTAGTGTTCTAAAATGTTTTTATACAAATATACAATTATTTTACTAATTACAATATACAATTTACTTAAAATTTATTACAAAATACAATTTACTACAAATTTATTACAATGTACAATTTACTACAAATTTATAAAAAATAAGGTGGTCCAATTAACCGAATACGTTGCTTAACTTGGTAATAAACAGTAATATGCCACCGACTCGTACTTGCCCATTGTTTGTTGTTATACTTTAGAGAGTTTAGAGCGTGTACTATAATCATGCTAAGTTTGACGCTTGTACGTATTACCGTTTCTACACTAGAGCAAAAACAAAACTACGTTCAAAAATACGTTTCTTGTGTCGGACCCCACTTTAGTTTTTCCTTTTGGCTTTATTATTATTTCTTAGTTAACCCGCCATAAAATTAGATATTCTGTGAAAATCTCAACTGGCTGTCTATTATGGTTCGAAAGATACAGCCGTTGATAGGTTGGGCTGACGTACAGACAAACAGACAAGTAAATAATAGGGTCCCAATATTTAGGATATACGCAAGAGTACCTATGATTAGTTAAATGTCGATCATAATATCGACGAAGTTTGAAATGTGCAGTGGTACATCACTAGCAGTAATACGTAAAACAATGTATCTAATTATCTTAAATTAAAGCTTTAATTTATAACTATTTATCACTACGCGATAGTTATATGACGACTAAGATGTATATTTTTTAAGTGAAATGAATATTTTGCTTTGAAACTAGTTATTTTACGTAATAAATGCTACGAAAGACTTACTTGTGAAATGATCTTTTCTTTCATCTGGATCTTTTGCAACTTATGAGGTTGGCAATCTTACAATAGCTCTCTCGTGTACTCTACGTAACGATCCGTGTGATAAAAAAGGAAACATGACAGTGTGTTGACATAATGAACGTCGGAGCGGCAACGCCTCATGGCTATGTCCATGTATACAAAGTCCTTGGTTGAAACTGTTGAAGTGTGTTGTTTCGTTTATTTACAATTTACATGTGGTTTTTGATTAGGCCACAGTAAAAAACAGTTTTGATTTATCAAACTTATATTCAAACAGTTATTTGCAGCATGTATCTCAGATATTATTTAAATGAAAAAGGTGATAGGCAGTATACTTTGGCTGTAAGTATACATACGTACACTCTAACCTACAAAACGCAAACCCGCAATCTTTTATTTACTAACATGTCTGTGAAACATTCCTATTTTAAAATATCTCTTATAACTTTGTTGCCCCGAAAACTTCCTTAACAGATTACACTTATTTATGGTCAGGATAGGAATGTGTATCGTATGTAAATTATCGTCCATACAGTAATAGTAACTTACACAATCTTAGCACCCATGTGTTAACACTAATTTATCTGCAAGCATATCACACAAAGGGGCTCTAGCCCCGATAGTGATACCACTACCTAATCGGGTTGTCTCCATTCCACTATATATGTATTGACAAACTTTGAAGATCAAGGTTACTTGGTTACCTTTTGTCTACCTAACAATTATTATTAATGTTAAAAACAGACCACCCTGTCCTGTTCTGTAATAGTACTAACAGACGTGTGGATTTGGTACGCCGGACCGCCGTCTGACCAACGGGAGAGAAAGAATATATTTTATCTCCTGTTGGTTGGACGGTGGTCCTTCATCCAAGTCCGACACGTCTTTTAAGGCTTTAATGGATAGACAAACTTAAAATATCCTTACATTTTTCAGACCATGGATCCGAGTGGCAAACCTACATTATCTGCGCATCCAGGCAAGATAGATTTTATAAACTAGAACAAAAGTATTTGCTTTTTAGGGTTCCGTACCCAAATGGTGTAAACGGGACCAGATTTTACGCTGAAGTCTACCCTCTCTGTGTCCTTATCTTTTAATAGCTGTATCTTTGGAATAATAAAATTTTCACAGAATATTATGGCAGATAAACTAAGAATTAATAATAAAGTCGAATAGTTAAAACTAAATGGGGGTGGGTATAAGAAACTTTTTTGAAACATATTATTTTATTATTAGTTAAAAACGCCAAACTTGGCATTATTATAGTACATACAACCAAATGGCGACTGGCCAAGTGCGAGTCGGTGACAAATTTTTGATCACCACCAGTTCTCGTACGATCACCGAATTTAAGTAACGTCGGGCGCGGTACTTGCGGTACTAGGATGGGCCTGGGTGTGATGTCTTTTTGCACTACTTTATACTTTAGTAGTTAACTATTTATGTGGTGGTGCGGAACCCTCAGTGTGCAAGCCTGAGTCGCACTTGGCCGGTTTTTTATTTCTAATTCCTGTTTATTATTTTACAGCTCGCTTCTCACCTGAAGATAAATACTCCCGGCAGAGAATAACTATCAAGAAACGATTTGGGCTACTCATCACACAGCAACCCGAGCCTATCCATTAAATAAGATTTAATAATGAATATTATAATTTTAAGGACATACAAAATGTTATTCTTACTCATGCATGGTAAACCCTAATAATCCTTTAAGTCTAGTGTTTTCTAAATCTTATTATTTTAAGCTATTTAAAAACAAACTACATTACTACTATGTAGTTTGATCGCCATCATATTATGATCACTGACTGCTGCAGTAGCATCCAAAAAGCTGAATGGAAACAACTTATTTTTAGTGTATTGGCTGCAGCTCGTTGCTTAAAGCAAATATGTATTCTGTGCTTAGAGGAAGAAAAACGAACAAGGTACCTAATTTCAAACAGTATTTTCATTTATTTATGGATAATCAATTGCTGCGATCATCTCATAGCAGGTGTGCAGGTACTGAAGTGTTTTTAGGGTTCTATAGTACTACAAGGAACCCTTATAAGTTATTTCTGTCCGTCTATCTCAATTATTTAGCTTAGAACCTTCTAACTTATATAGTTAAGATAAATGCACAATAGGCATGGTCCCTAACGTTTCATTAAAATACTTATAACTTATACATTTTAGAACAAATTTTAATTTTGTTTTCGCTGATGGGTTGTATGTTGGATGGCTATTCATGATTAGCTTTTTTATGAGAATTAAATAAAAATTAGGACACCAGCCTGTTTCAGGTTCAGAACTAAATGTTAAAAGTAAAAAATAATAGGTTTTTGCATTTTAAGGGTGGCTCTGGTACATGTGAAATGGGGATGAAACATTTTTACACTACACCCCCTCGTGTGGGGTATTGTTAAATAGGTCTTTTAAAATCAAGTTCAGGTTTGTTACATCTTTTTTTTTATCGACTGTCATCATCATTCCAGCCATAGGACGTCCACTGCTGGACATAGACTAACCACTTCCCTAATATAATGTTCTCTATGCTAACCCACTTGCACTGAGCTAAACGATGCGTAGTTGTAACTTGTACTACACATCGTTTGCAAGCGACTTTACTTTGGTGACTGACGATATCTTGTAATTTATAAAAGTATTTTTTTTGTGACCATCATCATCCACAGCCTTCCTTATCCCACTGCTGGGTATAGGCCTCTCTCTTGCTATGCCATCTGCCTCGGTCCTGTGCTAATCTAGTCCTGGCGATAGTAATAATATCGTCGACCCATCTTGCAGCTGGACGACCAACGCTCCACCTTGCCTGGGCTACCACTCTGTTAAAACCTTACTCCACCTGTCATCACTGCGCCTAGCAACGTGTCCTGCCCAGCTCCACTTTAATTTCATTACCGCGATTCCGACGTCTCGAACCTTTGTTCTTCGTCGGATTTCGGTATTACGAACTCGGTCTTGGAGTTTGAAGCCTAGCATGGATCTCTCCATGGCTCTCTGTGCTACTCTGGTTTTGTGCACAGCCTCATGTGTGAGAGTCCATGTTTCGGCACCATAAGTCATGGTGGACAGAACACATTGGTTGAAGAGGCGAGTTTTCAGACATTGTGGCATATGGCGTGACTTGAGGATTTTTTAGTGAATATGCACCATATTCCTTATATTTAAGGCCATTGCAAAATTTTGTCAATATCCCTCTCAGATAAGTTCTGAATTCTCAATGATATCCTTATTTTCAATATACTTGATCTGGCTAAGTCTTTGATTATATATAGAATTCTATACATAATCAAAGGGCTAAATACATGATCCATGGCTAAATAGACAATAAGCCTGGAGCCAAAAAAAAAAAGTCTTCAAATTCAAAGTTACTTTTAATTGTCAACGTCATGCCATAAGAAACAAAAATGTCAAAGCCAAACGTGACCATGGATGCCATCCTTGTGGATACCATCAACAATGGACATAACATAATTCAAAATAAAAATACTGGACCTAAAGTATTTAATAGTAATTAAGAGTAATTTTCGTGAACGCTATTACACAATTAAGTAATATATTCCTTGGGTAGTAGTTACTTGGGCTTTAAAGAAAGAAAAGTGAAAATTGGAAAACCACATCTATATAAAAAATATCTCAACTCAGTTGAAATATTTTCACCGTTGGTTAATAATTAACAAAATGTCCCATTCAAAAGACGATTTAAAAGTATACTGGAACAAGACAAACTATGCTTTCCCTATTCTCAATGATGTTATCTTCTCAGACTGCACAAGTGCCGAGTACGAAGAAATTCATGAAATTATCATCGGATTGGGCATTCAAGTGAAAATACGAGACCTTGTTCTTATACACATTGAAAAGTATCTTCGGCAGCATGTAGCTCCTTTGTTCTGGTCCAAGTTTACCCGGGTGGAAGAGGAAATCAAAGGTTTCCAGTTGTTCAAGACTGCTGTGAACGAGCTTTACGAATCAGTATCGAGCTTCTCATCTATGCTACAAAGACTCACTGTCCTCAACAATAGCTGCAGTGATAACAAACCCATATATGGAGAGCGGGATATAATATTAGGATTTAAACAACTTGTTAGAGCAACCCTGCTTTCTCAACTGCCTTTGGATTTTCATGTAATCATCAACCATTTCTACAAAGTGTCCTTCAACGTTTTCGATAACATGTATGACGACAGTTCAGATATGGGGGAAGAAGTGATGTGTGCAGGATGTTCTAATGATTTTTCTGAGTGTAACTGTGCATACATAGTCAAAGTTTTTCATGACACTAACAGAAAGTTAGTAGAATTCCAGTTACTCGAAAGATTAGCTGGCCAGGTGTTAACAAATTTTATTCAAGTGAGGATTGAATCTCAGATTGAGAAACTTTGCAATGGCACATTTTATGTTTCACACATAGGCTTTTTGGAAAACTGGCTTGAAACTACAGTAATGTCGTGGCTGACAAGGATTTACTGTGCAGGTTCATCAAAGCCTCCCCCTGATGATAGACATATTCAAAATGCCATAACAAAGTTCAAGCAGAAACTCAGTTATTTTTTGTATCATACTTACACAAAAACAAGAATAGATCAACTGTTTAATATAATTATTGAATATCCAGACTCTCAACCAGCAGTGGATGACATTAAGCTATGTTTGGACAAGACAGACTTGAGGCCTACACTCTGTAAGAAGCTACAAAATGCTTTAGAGACAAGGTTGCTGCATCCAGGCGTGAACACACCTGACATCCTAACAGCCTACATTTCCACTATAAGAGCTTTGAGACATTTGGACCCTTCAGGAGTGATACTGGAGACTGTCACAAAGCCAGTTAGAAATTATCTGAGAAATAGAGAAGATACAGTACGAAGCGTTGTGAGCAGTCTCACAGAAGACGGTGTTGGCAGTGAGCTGGCCGAAGAGTTAGCCAAGTTTGCTACAGAACCTGATCCAGACAATGAAAAAGATGAGGACTGGGATGACTGGATGCCCGATCCTGTGGATGCAGATCCTAAAGTCAACTCCAATGACAGAAGAGCCAGTGACATCATATCTATGCTTGTCAATGTTTATGGCAGCAAAGAACTGTTTGTAAATGAATACAGAACTTTGCTGGCAGATAGACTGCTAGCGCAGAGTGCAATAAACACAGACAAAGAAATCAGATATTTAGAACTGTTGAAATTAAGATTTGGAGAGTCTCAATTACACTTCTGTGAAGTAATGCTTAAAGATATTTCAGATTCTAAGAGGATAAACGCACTAATACATCAAGACGGAAGTATTGAAGTACTTAATAAGAAATTTACATCAAATGCAATGATTCTGTCTGCTCAGTTTTGGCCACCATTCAAGGATGAAAGTCTTGAGCTGCCTGACGAAATCAAACAACACTTAGAAGCCTACACAAAATCGTTTGAGGCCTTGAAAGGAAACAGGACTCTAAGCTGGAAGCCACATCTTGGAAATGTGAACATTGAAATTGAAATAGGAGAGAAGAAACTAGACTTGACAGTTTCTCCATTTAATGCCACATTAATCATGCATTTCCAGAACAAGCCAGAATGGTCAATAGATGAACTACATCAGGTTATGAAGGTGCCAGTGACAGTATTGAGAAGAAAAATAACATACTGGCAGTCAATGGGACTTATATCCGAAAAGACTCCTGATTATTTTGTTCTGGTAGATGGGTCAGACCCAAACAAAACCTCTGTGTCAACAAACCAAGTTCAAGAGATGATTTGTGAGGACGATGAGGCGGAGAGTGCTATGGCTTCAGCTCATGACCAACGAGAAGGTGAATTGCAGGTGTTCTGGTCTTACATTGTGGGAATGCTCACTAATCTGGATTCATTGCCGCTGGACCGCATTCATCAAATGTTAAAAATGTTTGCATCGCAGGCTCCTGGCACTGAATGCAGTCTTCAAGAATTGAGACAGTTTTTAGACACTAAAGTAAAAACACACCAGCTAGTGTTTCAAGGTGGAATGTATAAGTTACCTAAGAACTAATATTTTACATAATACATTATTTTGTATAACTTTAAACCAAGACTTTAATCCCATAATCCATTTTATGACAGTAACAGCCGCACACAGAGACGTTACTTAAGTTAAGGAATACTTAAAATTGCTGGATCATTCTCAATAGATCCAATGCTAAGATCCATAATGGATCTATAGAGAATTTGCTCTATCTCGTTTTCATGTGTGACAATTTTCGTCAACGAGAAGTTGACAGAACAATTTTAAGTATTCCTTAACTTAAGTAATGTCTCTGAGTGTGGCTGTTACAATAATTCATTCATCATAAACTTAGGTACCTCAAAGAATTAGCAAGTAGAAGGGGGCAAAGAGCTAATTTTATACAGCACATCAAACTCAGTGCGGTCAAGAATAGCGAGTGGCCTGGCACTGCAAATTATCACTATGGTGATTCTTTCTTTGTTTGAATCTCCTTGCCTAGAGTAGCCTTTTCATCTATTCTCATATCAATGAGGCATGGTAGCCACAAAAATCCTGCCTACCACATCCTGCGGCCAGGTGGAGCGATGAACTGCGGAAGGTGGCTGATGGCAAGTAGATGCATTAAAGCAGAGTATCTTTCCTTGTGGCGTTCTTTAGGAGAGACTTACCAGTAGAGGATGAGATAAACCTTAACTTGCACCTAAATAGATAGGAAAGGCAAATAGATGAGCTACTAAAACACATAGTAAAGTTTGGCAAAACTTTATTTTTACTCCATTTTGAATATAAAAATTTGGTTACATTACATTATTTCCGTGGGTTAACCAGATTACTTGTTATAACGTATGTGACAATCCTTGAAGCTCATTAAGCATTCAATCAACAATTAATAAATTAGTTTAAAATAAATTATAAGTAATACCACCACATTGTTTAAAATTATGAATAACAATTTAATACTAATAAGTGAATTCAATACATATTTCTCGTGTCAGTCTTAAAATCTATCAAAATACTGATTAAAAATAAAAGTGGAAATAAGCAATGTTACATTTAACAGTATAAACAATAATAATTTATAAACTAAGAGATACTGAGAGGCAATAAAGATTCTTCAAAAATTATAAATGGAATGTATTAGAATTAGTAGATGAGTTCAACAGGCATATATACCATAAATGCGTAAAATAAAAAGGATCTATTATAATCTCAAAATGTTAAGCTTTGGAACAGAGACGCTTGTTGATTTGATTTACAAGGATCATCTTAGTTTGGAATGTTCAATTATTAAAAAGAGAAAGGCAAATGATGATTTTACAATGGATACTTTCAAGTTTTAATATACAAGATTGAAGAAATAGGTTTCCAAACCTAGGTTAGGTACTCATGGTAAACTGGCAATGGACAAATTAATAGTAATTACACACCTTGAAGCGTAAGGACCCTACTTCGGTTTTATAATACAAATCCAGTAAAAAAGCGACATTCTTATAGAATCAATAAATACTTTAGTAAATATCTAATTAAAATAAATAAACTACTTTTTTTATAATGTCAATGTAAGATCACTACACCTATCATTTGAAATATTGAAAAATACTTGTATCTGAATATGCAAATAAATAGTTATAATACAGTATAACAATCCTACAACAGTTAAAGCTCTAGATCTAGTTCACATAATATGTACAGAAAGACATGTAAGGCCCAACGGCCACTGGAGTAGCGGCATACGAGCGACCATGAAAGTAAACTGTTCTTATTTTACCGCAGGTAAGGTTGCTAGGCCCAAAAATAGAAAAGCTGGACTCATATTCATATTTAGCCAGGCCTTTAGCCCTGATAGACAGAGATAGTGCTCTATAATAATAAAAAATTGAATACTTTTGTTTGTTTATATATTCATCTGACCCGCACGCCGAGCCCCGTCCAACCCGCGCGCGTGACATCACGAGTTGTGCGTGTGTGTCCGCGCGTTCGCCTTCGACTAAAAACCGGACAGGCCAGACTTGAATATGTATATTTGGCCAGACACGAATGTAAAAGGAGGGCATGGCCGGCTAAACCCGGACATCTAGCAATCTTATCTGTAGGTCAAAATTCTCCACCTCGCATTGACTGTTCTAAACTCTAGTAAGGTTTTTTTTAAACCTAGCGTAAACTAAAGAGTTAACTTTTTCACGGTAGCTAGTACGCGCGCCGCGCCGCTTCGACTTAACAGTCGGCGTTGGGCCGAACGGTGTTGCACTTTACATTTGAGATCTGCATAAAAACTTGCGATTCTTAAATTATAAAGATCAACATTACAATTTTATGTAAACGCTTCCCGATCTTATTGAGAAACGTTCAACAAACCTACTTTTGGTTAAAATGTGATTGTGTCATCGCGAACAACATTTCTCATTAGCAATAAAGCACATCATATTTCAACTAGCATGTTTAGTTTGTTGGACGATACTGAATACTCGTAGGTACATTTATAATAAAAAAGGCTTAAAAATATTAAGTACATGAAGTAAGTCCGCAGTATATTTCTAATCTCTTTCTGGACGAATTAAGTAGCAAAATAAGATGAGATGTAAATGATTTGCTGATATAATTTTAACGTTGCGTTTTATCAAAATACGTAATTTTGATTTCTAAAAAGTAATGCGAACGAATCCCGCCAGAGCTCAGTGGGCGAAGTACGAGTATTCGATTCGTAAAATACGCATCGGATTCCATAGAAATTTCAATTTCGAAATCCAAAATTTGTATGAATTTCGATACGTATTTTTATACTTTTCATATAACTTTTTAATAGTTAAGTTTTTTGGAACCTACTTGAAAAGTCAGACGATTTTGATGAAACTTGCTAGGTATATTTAAATTAGAAATACGAATTTATAATATGATATTTCTTAACCCAAAATTTTTAAAAAAAGTCGATCATATTAGAAATTCCAACATACCAAGTATCATCAAAATCAGACGTTTTCATAAAATTTTACTAGTAAGTTCATTAAAAGACGTACTGAGCACCGATACTGTCTTTAATAGTATGCAGACTGTTGCTATGCTAGTTCATTTACATCCCATGATAACACAGTTTCTTTAGTCTTCGAAGAATCAGCCATGAATGAACATAGTCCCTACACCCTACAGATAGCATAAACCGCGACATCAAACATTTTGCGAGGTTTTAGCTTTCCAATCGCTGCTGTGGCTGGCTTTCGCCTTATCGATTAAAACAGTTGTTGTTTTGGAGGAGTGTCAAAGTTGGAGATTCCATGAAACAACATCTGACAAACATTTAAAAAGAATTGCACTAGACTTATAATGGAAAATAAATAAATATCAACAGTTTAATAATACACATGGTATTTTAACTCTATAATTATGTACTCGAAAAATAATATTCAGTCAAGCATGAATTAAGTTTTAGAGATAATAGATTTAAAGAATTCATCAAAATACATCTGAATCGAGTATGAATTTATTAAAATACTTTTCCACGAAGCCATAAAATACCACAAAAACTATGAACCTAATATCGGGTTATATGTTCAGAATAGAAATCAACACATATAAATGCGTCGTCTCATAAAGTGTAAGTACACAGATTTGTAAACTTGGCTAGTATACATATTATTATGTAAAAGTACAGGAACGGATTGGTGAATCTTAATTAAGGGCATAACATTACACTCTATTGTAAACATAGTAATGTAACTCCGGCCACCTTTATCTTACTGTTACGGGTCTAAAAGCAATATCGATCGGGGTTTACATCTAGGATGCTAATAGTTTTCACTTTTAAAGATTTATTGATAGTAGTAATTCACGACTTTCACACCCTAGACACCTTGCATATAACGAGAATTTTCAGTCCTATAAAAATGCTCCGCCCACCAATGGCACGCCAGTATCAATGCCGTGACTTTGAGCGGACCAATCAATGTTCAGGATTTCACCCCACCCAGCTTAGTTAGTCATTTGAATAATTGTTTGCATTGTGAATAAGTTTGATGTCTGTAGGGGTGCTGGGGCTACCAGTTGTTTCACCAGCTTTTAAGTCTTTTTGTCCCATTTATAAAGAGGTTATCTATATATACGGTATCAGGTCGGTAGTAATGATGCGTGTTCGGTCGCTCACCGGTTTCTTCGAGGTGCCGGCGCGGGCTGCATCGGCGGCGGGCCGGAGGTGATCGGCGCAGAGAGCGGAGCGGGCGCGCCTGCATGAGGCGGCCGTTTGAACGGACCGAGTCGTTTGAGTGGACGCGGCGAGATATCATGCGCGTCGTCTGTAGTCGGCCACGCACTGGCATGGTCGAGTAGAGCGGAGGCGAGGCGCGGTGCGGGGGGCGCGGGCAGGGGCGGGTCGCGCGGCACGGGCTCGCGCACGCGCTGCACGAACCCTTCGAAGGTGTGGGGCTGCGTGTGCGCGCGCACGAGGTGGTCGAGCGCGCGTGTCCGCTCGCTGTACGCGTGCTGGTAGAGCGGCATCCCGGCGCGGACGGCGCGCCCGCCCGCCGCGGCCGCGCCGCGCACTAGCGCTGCCGCGCATCCCACGCGCACCACGCACTCCTCCCACAGAGGACCGAACGCACACACCTGCAACCACACACTAACGTTACAAGGATGGAACTTCTAATAAATTCTTGTTCGACTTGTAACAACATCTGACGTCAGTAAAGAACCCATGTGAGTCCTTATCTATCTATCTATATACATAAAATCATTTGCTGTTCGTTTGTCTCGCTAAAACTCGAGAACGGCTGGGCTGATTTTGATCATTAAATATTTGTGGAAGTTCAGGGAAACGGCGAGTAAACGGCTGGATCGATTTAGATGAAATTTAGTGTTCCTAGAGCGGGTCGTAGCAGCGGGTATCAGCTAGTATAATATAGATTGTAGTTCTTAAGAAACAAGGAGGACGGCATTCTAGTTCTATTCTTGGGCAGTACGTTAAAATGTCAACACAAATCATTGTGTACGAATTTTTGCAATTTCCACGAGGAACAGGTAGTGTGCAGTCTTATTATATATCTTATAGTAGAAGGGGGAGGTTGGAATAAGCCCTATCTATCTTGATTTTAAAACCTAACTTTTTCTTTACGGATAGTGAAATAAAGTTCGAGTATAGATCGCTGACAGTAACATTTGCGTTTTCCATGTCGATATACAGCAGTTGCATTTGCACCATTGACGGTGCAAGTGAATGGTGCAAACGTTACGTCGGGGTGTACTTACGTCTGGTTTCCTGGAGACGGTGCAGCGCAGCAGGCCGCCGGGCAGCGGGTACAGCACGATCAGCACGTCGCAGAACTGAGTCGGCAGCGTGTCCCGTTTGTACGGCCGCCAGTGCTCCGACCATACCACGTGCACCTCGTCGTTGCCCAGGTGCCGCGTCTGCAATGAACCAGAAACACTGGTTACACACATGATCGAAGAAAACAAGGTTTAGCGTTCCGGGAGTTGTCCCGAAATAACGTCACTGTCCAGTTGCCACTTTATTGTAACAAACATAGATATTGGGAAACAAATTAATTAATAATCTATTAAATAAAATACAAAAAGCATTTCAAATTGCCATTTCGCTCAAGCAAAGCAATTCATGTTAAGCACGAATTGAATATATTAAACACAATATTTATCAAAACCACATCGATTTATTGGATTCCCACCAGTAATATACGGAAATTGGGGAGTTATAATTTCACGCTACTGTTAACAAGAGTCCGCCATTGTTTCGTGTATCGTCATTTCTCTCGAACTTGTTGTAAGTTACTTATTCTGCTCTTGCTTATGCACGAGTGAGTGTATCCATGACATCATTGCGCGACACCTACGTGTCATTTTTTCTCGGAGCGCTATACCTGGCGGAGTATATATCGACGCAAGAAATCAAAAAGGTCGTAACTGATACATTTTGCCAAAATGCTTTTTTACACTTTTGAAATCAGCAAATTTTTCTGCGTCGAAAGGTGCAACTCCCATAGCTCTACGATGAATATTAACGATTTTAGGATTTTCACAAGTAACGTTGAGTGACATATTTTGTGACTACAAAGCGCTGTAACTAACAAAAAAACCGGTGTTTTTTTGTTGTTTTTAAAAAAGTGAAATCAGTTACAACGTTTTTACATTCTTGAGAAAAGATAGTTTTAGAACTCGTCATACATTTTGACCCGTAGTTACAACATTCTTACTGCCTCTAAAAAATACATCAAATGATGTAACTGACATAAAGTGTCTTATAAAACAACTTTGGATAGAATTGATGCACATTCATAGATTCTTTCATTTACTTTCGATTTACTGTCCAAATATCACTTTCCTAGGACCTATAAATCCCAAGATAATGTTTTTTTTTTAAATCAGAAAAGTTTTTTGGCTCTGGTGAACAATTAAATTTTTGTTAGTTACTACCTTTCCGTTTTCTTGCGTCGATATTATTATTATTATACCATGGTTACGCATATGTTCACTCTTTACTTAGGGCACGTTCCGCATCAACGCCAACGTAGATAACTAACACGACATAAAGAAAGTTTATTTGTGTGTTGTTGGTTTTAATTGGCTCTCTTGGCGTGATTCGAAACGCGCTATATGAGTAAAAATGGAGGCTGCATTCTGACATATTCTGGTTAGTGCAGGATTTACCCCAATGCAAGATTGCACGCAAATCCGTTTCTGGGTTGTGTGAGAACAAAGATACTCATAAATATACATACGCAGATACTTTCACATTCATAAATATAATAACATACGTATAAAATTAGTAATTTTGAACTATCGTCTATCCTAATAATATACATTTTAGTTTTTACATAACGTGGTAGCATCGTCGCAAACGCTAGAAAAACATAACTTATAGTTTTCTATTTGATATATTACATTAATTTATTTTGTCTACCTGTACTCATTGTTGCAATGCATAACACCATCCAAAAATCCAAAGTAGTGATTCGATCCGTCTCGGCCAATTGCCAGCCGGCCGGCCCGATATCAACCAATCAGCGAAAGCTACATAATTAACACTATTGGCTAATCTGCCGATATACCTAAATATAGTATGAGAGCCGAGTGCCGTTTTCTTGGACGATTATGTTCGTAGTTACAATTCTATAGTTTTTTATTCGTTTTATACAATGAAATATCGTACGCACGCACAAGATAATCACAGGAGACAAAAATTGGTCACCAATCACATTATATATAATTAATATTTAGTTTTATGTGTAATGTGTAGTGTAAACGCTTTATGTGTACCTAATTATTATTTAGTTTTTAGTTAGTTTTATACATAAAAATTGCACGCCCGAAATGGGTAATCTGTTGTTACTCTAATTAATAAGAACATCTTTTGTACACAGTTTTTGCAATAAATTTATTCTGATTCTGATTAACACCGGTCGAAGCATTAAAGTCCAAATTTGGTAGAAGTGTGTACTTCAATATATAGACACATTAAAACACTGAGAAAACACAATATAAGGTAAACAATTTGTTTGTCAGCCACGTCCGTCACTGGCGTACCTTGTTGAGTATATTGTCGGGTGTGTCGGCGGGCATGCGCGTGGCGACGTGGAAGAGTGCCTCGAGCGTGAGCGTGGCCACGTAGGGCGCGCTCGTGCCGCCGCCCCCGCCGCCGCGCAGTCCTCCGCTGAACCCCACATGGCTTTCGAGCTCCACCTAAAACAGTCATACTCATTTAATTCGTAAAACCAATTTAAGTAAAACTGTAACAGCATTTTTTTTATTTATACTAATACTAGCTGTTGCCCGCGACTTCGTACGCGTAGACTTTCATATAAACTTTCAACCCCCTTTTGTCATCTTTAATTCGGCCCTTTCGTAAAATCCTTTCTTAGCGAACCTCTACACCCCATAAGGAATCTACCTGGCAAATTTCAGCTTCGTAGGTCAAGTAGTTTTCGAGATTTCGTGTTTAATGAGTGAGTGAGTAGATGAATTTCGGTTTTATATATATCTTAATATATATAAATCTCGTGTCACAATGTTTGTCCTCAATGGACTCCTAAACCACTTAACCGATTATAATAAAATTCGCACACCATGTGCAGTTCGATCCAACTTGAGAGATAGGATAGTTTAAATAATTATATAACTAGCGACCCGCCCCGGCTTCGCACGTAAATTACACCCGTGCGAAGCCGGGCGGGCGGGTCGCTAGTAGATTATAAAGAGGAAAGATTTGATTGTTTGTTTGTTTGTTTGCATTGAATAGACTCCGAAACTACTGAACCGATTTGAAAAATTCTTTCACTGTTGGGAAGCTACACTATCTCCGGGTGACTATCTATACCCGTGCGAAGCCGGGGCGGGCCGCTAGTATTAAATAAATGGCTTGAGCGCCACCATTAGCTGAATATATTTTGATGAATTTGGTATGGATCGGTGGAATAACACATTGAATACTTTTTATTCGCCGCGTATATACAGGGTTAAAAATAAAGGGTATGTTAAGCCGAAAGGGGTTCGTTATACTCAACATTATGAACTACTTGTACTATGTGATCAACCCTGTAATCATTTCCATATAACCCTGTATTGAAACGGTGGGCTAAAAGTCATCTCGAGGCCGTGTTCACCAGCCAGAACCCATCTCTTTCGCACATTTTTAACATTTTGAAGTAAAATATGAATTTTCAATTCCATACATTTGTCAAGTGTAAATAACTTTTTCCTATGGAACAACTGATATTTTTACGCAGTTTCTGATTTGCTCCCATGGTAAAAGTTGTTCTTAATGATGAGCCTGAATGTTGTTACATTGAACTCGAGATTAAAGCAGAATAAAATAAAGAACATTTTAAGCGCTTTGATTCCACTTTTATTATGCGAACTGCTAGTCTGTGAATGCGCTGCCTGAATGGGTGTTCCCCGATAGTTACAATCTGGGTGTCATCAAATCACGAGTAACTCGGTTTCTTCTAGGCAAGCGTGCTCCATCGTAGACCGTATCGTCGTTTTACAAACGACGGTCAAACGCAAGCCTAAAATAAAAATATGTAAAAAAAATGCGGGTAGTTTGGTAAATGTTTTACCTCCCAAGCAAGTGCGGATAGGAACGCTTCATAAGCGGGGGTGCCGCAGCGGTTCGAGAGGATCTCGTTACGGGTCTCCTGTCCCTTGCCCACATATATCACTGCTACTTTGTGGGTTTCCCGACATCTGTAAAAAAAGTTTGAAAACATGTTTTTTTTTCTTTGGATTGTTACACATGATATGCAAATCTCATTCGTAACAGCACAAATAATAATTTGTAGCAGCTAACATCGCGTTACTTCATAAAAAAACCTATCAAATATCACATAATTATACACCTAACAGTGACCTTTCCAAATAACTTCAGTCCGATCTCGACGAATACATTAGTATCTTCCTTTGCTGCGAAACTTGACTGCGATACTAGCGCTACGGTAATTTGTAGAACCGAACCGAACCCTTTCGTACGTTATCTGACTGCAGCGCTTACGGAAGTTCGAGACAACCTATAACACGCTCATATTACGGTGTCATCTAAGTATATACCGTTTGTAGGCAAATTTACCAGCTACGCTCTAATGTTCCGCTATTGTCTTTCTTCTTAGTCTATATTCCTTGTTTTTATTAACTCGTACCTATGCGCATCCAAGTTCTTCAGTTCCCGCAACAGTCGGTCAGTTCTCTTGAGTAGATGCGCGTGATTCCGTCGCGCCGGCGCCAGGACTCCCATCTGCGCCACCAGCTGCCGACACTGGGCAAACGAGCTTCGGCTCTCCTCGCCACACCAAGGTACCTGCTCTTCTTCTTCCGTGCTGTTAATGAACATGATTGTGTTACGATGCAGACAAATAGTAAAGCAAAATAGGAAGCGTTTAAACTCAAAAATTACAGAACAAGTATAAATAGTTTTTTTTTTTAACCGTAAAAAGAGTTGATTTTCTTCAAACGGCTGAACATATTTTCATGAATCATGGGTAATAAAACTCACAAAAAAAATTTTTTTTAATGCCATAGGTGGCAAACAAGCAGTTACAGTCGCATATGGATCCTTGTAACACCAGAGGCGTCACAAATACGTTGCCGACCCTTTAGGACTCGATTAACTCGCCTTTTGAAGAACCCCATATTGTAGCTTCTCGGAAACACCACGGAAGGTAGCTCATTCCACATTTTGCAGGTATGAGGCAAGAAGGATCGTGTAAATCGCACAGTGTGCGATTTCCACTGATCTATGATATGTGGATGAGCCTTCAGGCGGTGGCGGCTAGTTTGATGGTAAAACCGTGACGCCGGCATCAGATCAAACAGTTCTTCAGAACACTCCCCGTTGTAAGTGCGATAAAAGATAAAAAAGAGACCCAACGTGTCTGCGCATGCTGAGCGGCTCTAGGACATGTACATGTACGCTATAATTTTTTATTTTTTGTTAAAATTTTATGACCGTCGATTTAATGTCCTTTAGTCGTAATATTAAACATGTTTACATAGTATTAAAAGCGTCAAACAAGTCATAGTCACAGTCAGAGACAAGCAAAGTAAGTAACGGTCAAGTCAAACTCATGCCCCTGTAAAGTGGTGGAGATTTACAAGAGGCTCCTATGGAGTTTTGGAAATAACACGAAAAGACATGTTTCACCTCGTTATATCACTCTCCCACACTCGAGCACGTTTACGAGCACTTAATCTCTTCTCTACGCTTTCCGCGTCTGTCTGTCTGTATGGCCGCTAACTCCTCCTAAACCACGCAACGGATTTTGATGCGGTTTTCACCATTAGTTAGCTAAAAATTCACGGAAGGTTTATATATATAACTAGCGACCCGCCCCGGCTTCGCACATAAATTATACCCGTGCGAAGCCGTGCGGGCGGCTCGAAACTCGAAAATACTAAAGTTTATGAAAATAATTCAACGAGCCGACATGTTTTTTTCCACGTTGGCGACAAAACTCTGTACGCTATAATATAACACAGTGATACCTGTCTCTCTGCTGTAGGTATTGTCTCTCCTGGTTGGTATGCGCCACCAGGGCCGCCACCAGCTCGTCTTCTGCGCCGGCCGGCAGCGGCGAGGGCCCCGCCTCGTCCAGCCGCCGCGAGCAGACCACCTCTGGTGAGGTGTGTCCAATATACGCCAATACATGGTCCAACTGGTGTTTATCGGGCGGCGAGTTCTTGTAGTCTGGCAATAAGTCTGGCGGTAGCGGCGGTGGTAGGGAGGACAGGGTGTTGTCTCTTGGACTGTCCACACTGGGAAATTCAAAGAGGAAGATTCACATCATAGAAGAAGTTTAAAAAAGGTTTTTTCATTGAAGAAAGCGGGTACCGGCGGTGGTAGGGAGGACAGGGTGTTGTCTCTTGGACTGTCCATACTGGGAAATTCAAAGAGGAAGATTCACATCATAGACGCAGTTAAAAAAAGGTTTTTTCATTTAAGAAAGCAGGTAGCGGCGGTGGTAGGGAGGACAGGGTGTTGTCTCTTGGACTGCCCACACTGGGAAATTCAACAAGGTAGATTCACATCAAAGACGAAGTTTAAAAAAGGTTTTTTCATGGAAGAAAGCAGGTTTTGGTTAGTCTGCAGTTTGAGCAGCAAAATTTGATGCACTTTCAAATTTAACCTAGCATATTTTACTAAAAATTTTAAGCAATTACTGTCCCACAGCTGGGCAAAGGTCTGCTTTCGTTTCTACACTCCTCTCCATCCATAGCATTAACTATTTAAATTTGTGAATGTCCTAGGATACCCTAAAATCAACTAAGATGTTTTAGTAGACAAATGCAAAAACGTTTGGTGACCCAACAGTACCTAAACCTGTGCTTCTACAATCTACATGATTCCTAAAAATCCTATAAGATATCTGAAAATAATTTGGTAGATAAAAACAAAGCAAAAGGTGTTATTGAGATGGTAGATAAAGGAAGTTTACTGGCGACAATACAAGATAAGAGGATAAATGTATGAAAATGAAAAATGAAAATAAATTCACATTTTTATGCCATAAGTAGCAAAACAAGGCCGCCTGATGGTAAGCGATCCGTAACACAAGGGCATCACCAATGCGTTGCCGAAAATGCCACTATATACAATATGTATGAAAGAGAGGTAGTAGAACATGTATTATCGAAACAAAGAGGAAGGTCTTATGAAATATCTCGTTATTACCTGTCCAGTAAAGGAAGAGGCTCCAATGGCTCATCGGCCGCGGTGGAGGGGTTGTAGTAGAGCGCGGAGGCGTCCCAGCAAGCCTTGCCCGCGATGTCGCGCAGCAACACACGCACTTGCCGCTCTGACGTCGCTAGCCCTGAGGAAGAGTTTTCTTACACTCTTATGACGTACTTTAGGGTGTTTTTTTTTTAATTTTCATGACCGTGGATTCAATTTCCATTTTCCTGTAGTCAATTAATCAATCAATCATTTATTTTATCAATTTGGTACAGTTATGAACACTTTTTTAGTCGTAATGTTAAACATGTTTACATAGTATTAAAAGCGTCAAACAAGTCATAGTCACAGTCAGAGTCAAGCAAAGTAAGTCACGGTCAAGTCAAAATCATGCCCCTGTAAAGTGGTGGAGATTTACAAGAGGCTCCCATGGAGTTTTGGAAACAACACGAAAACACATGTTTCACCTCGTTATAATTATCACTTACCCACACTCGAGCAAGTTCACGAGCACTTAATAAATAATAATTCACCATTTACTACACATTAACACTCGAAAATACACAAGTTTAGGAAAATAATCCAACGAACCGACATGTTCTTTTCCACGTTGGCACCAAAACCCCCTAATTTAGGGTGTAAACAGATATGTTGCCAACTTTTAAATGCTAAAAGGCCAACAGCGTATTTTATGTTGTGTGATACCTCCGGTGTTACAGAATCCGAAGGCATCGGTATATGCAGATCATTAAGACCAGACCAATGCTTGTGGCTGTTTGCCGCCTACGACGAAATTTCCTTGCTAAGCGCAGCCCTTATTCAGAAGATAGCGATTAATTTTATAGGCGGCCCGTCAGGTTGTTTGCCACCTATCTTTGGCTTAAAAAAAGCTAATGCAGCTCTGACAAGTAAATCCTTCCCTGTGCCGATTGCCGTACTCCTCTTGTCACCTATTTCCCTTTCCTTCCCGTATCTTAGTAGTTCACAACTTATGCTTGGACTATAGTTGAAAGTGTTTATTTTTTATTTTTCAAAGGATTTTGGCGTCACACGGTTGGTGCATTTGCCAGTGTCAAGTATGAAACATTTTCAAGTTTTATTTAATATCGTCAAACAAGTACAGTCAAGCAAAGTAAGTCACGGTCAAGTCCAGTCATGCTCTAGTAAAGTGGTGGAGACTTAACTAGAGGCTTCTATTGAGTTTCGACTACACCACGAAGGGGCATGTTTCACCTCACTATAAAACTTGTCCTACACTCAAGCATGGTCGTGACCACTTAAGTAATAATAATCCATCATTATTACACATTAATACTTCAAATAAGAAAATAGCACAATGAGGTAACATGTTTTTTTCATAACTGTTTTTTTGACGAATCCCTAGTGTATTTACGACGTTGCTTCGACGTTGCTTTAAGTACAATAAAGAATACTCTATAGATATTTGCTTGTTTTTTTTTCTTTGTTTTTTCATTTTAGCAAAAAAAATTAAAAAAATTGTAACTAAACTAAACGTTAAACGCTAACGTTTAACTTGTAAACTATAGTCGGAGTGACCGGCTTAATCTTACGTGAGTAATTCCCGTGTAATATAAATAGAACTAATTGTAAGTTACCGGGAGTGGTTCCGCCAGCCGGCGGCATATCCAGCGCAGGCAGTTCAATGAGCGAGGCGAGCGTCGAGTCGCTGAACCGCATCAGCTGTATATGGTTGGCTGTGAGCACCGCGGGGCCCAGCTCTGGCCCGAGTGATGGACTGTCGTGCTGCTCGCATACAGTCGATGATAGCTGGCAGCCACTCCATAGAGGCCAGTGGCCAAGGAATAGCACTAGTTGCGTGCATATCTGGAACAAATATCAAGAGGAATAATAAAGGATTTTTAGGGTTCCGTACCCAAAGGGTAAAAACTAAACCCTATTACTAAGCCTACGATGTCTGTGTCTGTCCGTCTGTCCTACCTATTCACGGCTGTATCTGTCGAAGTGTAATAGATAGCCAGTTGAAATTTTCTCAGTATATGTAACGTTACGGCGGCGGTTGGTTAACTACCAAATAATAAAAGTCAAAAAGTAAAAACAAAAGGACAACAAACCTGTTTTTTAACGTATTTTTGTATTAGCTCTAATGTAAAAACGGTAATACGTACAAGCGTCAAACTTGGCATGACTATAGTACACATAGTACACACTTTAAAGTATAACAACAAATAATAAATAATGGCCAAGTGCGAGTCGGCGATAAGTTTCTGTTCGGTATATTTTAAGACTTTAATCGATTCAGGTGCACAGGGGGTGTACCACAATTTTCAAAGCATTCTTATATTACTCTTATATTGAGCTTTGTCTTGCTTTCTCGGCTAATAAGATAACAAGACAAAATTAAATTTAAGATTAAAGTAAAATAAATAAGATTAAGAGTTCGTCTTACTCTGTCTACTAAAGAGACAGCAATGAATTATGAAAATTTATTTTCCCCAAGTGACATAGGATATTATAGTTGAAGTATTGTTGCTCACGTGGCCATAGACGTGGAAAATCTAGCTAAGCAATAAACGTGGAATACCTAGTTGAAATGTATATGCAGCCAAACTGGGACTGAGTCATACATATTTTCTATATATTTTTTTCAGTAATGCAATGCTAAAAACCACCGACATTCAAATTTCCTTTGTATGCAAATCATTGAAAAGGGACATGTCGCCACCTTTCTTAACTAGGACGCTAATATGAAATTCAAGATGAAATTTTGTAATTACCGTTTGCGCCCAGAGTTTCACATCTATAGTGGATGCTGGCGACGTTTTCGGCCCCAAATTGTCCAGTTGAATATTCGGGTCGAAGTCTTCGTCGACCGGGAGAGAAAGCCCTTCTATATCAGATCCATTAGTTCCTTTCATAACGGCGTGCAATACCTGAAATGATAAATAATCAACCTGCAAATATGACAAGGTTAGTGGCAAAGTTCAAGGTGGGAATTCTGACAATCGCGTGCAGTTATGTAAAGAAAATTTTAAATAGACTTTTGTTAAAAACTGCATTTCGCAAACATAAATATGGGCTTGGATATTTTAATTTTAATACCTAAAACAATAAATCAATTATTCTAATCCCCTCATGCCATCTGCTTCTATCGGACTGCCAGAGTGAGCACAAAAATCGACACCGCTTCATGGTTGTTATTCTGAAAACCCGTATGAAGCGCTTTGATTCCAGTTTTTACTGTGCGAACTGCTAGTCTGTTGAATGCGCTGCCTGAATGGCTGTTCCCCGATATTAACAATCTGGGAGTCTGCAAAACACAAGTGAATCGGTTTTTTTTAGGCAAGCATGCTCCATTGTAGACCGCATCATCGCTTAACATCAGGTGAGTTGGCAGATATACGCAAGCCTATAATATATATTTTTTAAATAACCTTTTTAGCAAAGTTTTTTATGAGTCGGCTAGGCGTTTGGTTTCGGCTCGTTTGGTTAGCTACCACCCTCAAGTTGAAAATCTGTTGCAACTAATGGTGCGTTTCGACTGTATCACTCCAGAGCCAGTACCCATTCCAGACTAGGCATGTTTACTGTTTTCGAATACACCGTCACTTAACATCTAGTGAGCTGTGGTTAAAAGCCATAATCTATAATGTTAACCATAATTTTTTTTTTACAAGAATCCTGAAGACGAAACAAAGCAAACCTATGAAATTAGGTCAACAGCTTGATAAACCGTTAACATTATCAGCCTGACAATTTTCGCAATAAAACAAATACTTTTACGCAATGCCTAGTGCCAATTCTGATTTAGTGGGACGGGCCGCCTCTCTTTCTATTAGCACTATATTACGCGCATGTAAAATAAAGTGTTGTCATCAATTAGTGGCTGCATTTAAAAAGGTGGGTAGAAGCTGAGATGAGCACAGTCTACCGTTGACTTCACAGTAGTTACCTACACATCCCACGCACTTTCAAAATGCATAAATTCGTAAGTGATTGTTTTAAAGTGGTTCAGTGATAATTTTATTAATTTTGTGTATTTTTTTCTCATCTAATATCTCACTTTTCAATGAGTTTTAAATCAGCTTGTTTCAACCCTAAATTACCTTGATACTTCTATTGTTTCCAATAGTTTAGAAACATCCATCTCTATTTCCCAGCCATCCGTTTGCAAGCTTTCCAATTTGTGCTTTTTCAACCAAGTTCTCTTTATCGTCATTTTCATCTCCATCTACTCCACTGGTGTAGGTGTGCCAATAACACAGGCACTTTACAATATTTCAAGGAGCTCTGATGGCTCAGGTAGACGCTGCCTGAGGCAATGCACAAAACAACCCAAGCGGGATATTAATGCAGGGCTCCTTGCCAAATCCAACATGAAAAAACTTTGCCACGCAAATCGCAACTAGGGGGGCATATTATATAGTGAAAGGGTCGTCAAAGTTGTCACAAAATTAACTTTCTAATATTTGTTTATTGATTTAAAAAAAACATTCCCCAATCATTGATTTCCACCACAAGATAAAAGAAAGA
The DNA here is from genome assembly GCA_932305915.1 of Agriopis marginaria. Taxonomy (NCBI): domain Eukaryota; kingdom Metazoa; phylum Arthropoda; class Insecta; order Lepidoptera; family Geometridae; genus Agriopis; species Agriopis marginaria. Next base: position 9,370,714 of record OW029934.1, on the reverse strand, counting down.
AAATACAAATTGAGCATTGACTAGTTGATAATTTAACGCACTCCCTATAACTTAGTAATGTTTGGCCAGGTGTTGATTTCCCTGGCTCTGTTCGCCGTGGCTCTGGCGGCGCCGCAGCACGACCAGCTGCCGCAGCAGCACCCTGTCTACATCCTCAAGCAGGACTCGGACATCCACCCGGAGGGATACAACTTTGAGTAAGAATTTTATGTTTATGATGACTTTACTGACTGAAATTGGATCGTTTGTAGAGACCAGAAGACAAATCCAATGATTTAGTTTAGAAAACTGTGAATCAGACTACATAGTGACACGTTTGATTACAGGAGTATAATTATATATGCCTGTTATTTTTTATATAGTATCTTTTAACCTTCCCCACAAACAAATTAACGTTTACATTTATTATGTTTTAGTCTAGCCATATCTCTTTAGTGCAGCAGCTTTAAGTTATAGTTAAAATGCTATCTGGCGTATAGTAGGAGTCCTGCAAAGAATTCATAGCACATATTAACACAACTGTTTCCCCCAGGTTCGAAACGAGCGATGGGACCGCGCGCCAGGAGAAGGGAACCCTCAAGCAGGTCAGCGAGGACCACAAGGCCATCGAAGTTCAAGGATCCTACAAGTACACCGGCCCTGATGGACTCATCTACACTGTCACTTATACCGCTGACGAGCACGGTTTCCAACCACAAGAGCATGTCTCTCAGCAATAGATGGTACAACAATAGTAGAAGTCGATTGACAGTAATTTGAGCTTACAAGTTTGATGGTATTGCTTGACCAAATATAGGTATGTAAGGCTATCAAATCGTGCATAACGACAATTCTGGCAACTCTCGTTACAACCAATTAGCAGTAGCTTCAACAACAACGAAGTATTTTGTCTTTTGTCGATCGACTATATATTATGTTCTTTGCCGTGGTGACACGGACTCTAGTGAAATCCCCCAGTAATGTATCTTGCACATGAAAGTACAAGCTCAATTTCTGAACTGTATTGTGTGTAGTGGACATTACTATTAACTTGGCAAGACGATATTCCGCTAATGCGGATGCGTCGAACACGAATTGTGTATTTCGGAAAAGTATGTGTAGGTTTTACTACACTCAAAAATTGTTTGTATATTTTTTTAATATTTTATATGTGATACTCTAAATAAAATAAAATTTTGTCGAATTCTAAATTGAATGTAATTTCGCAATCACCTAGATTTAGTTATTAGTTGGAAGAGATATATGCTCATACCCCCCCCCCCCCCCCCCCCCCCCCCGTAAATAATAATATAACTTTAGTGAACAACCGTGATAGTTTAAACAGTGTTTTAGTTTCCAACTGCTTTTATAGGACAGTTTCAGGTTTCAGGTAGTCAAGTTAATTTGTAACATTGGCATCCATATAACGGTAGGGCTCACCTTGAATATCATAAGCAGCAGCGTCTGTTCCCCATCTTTCTCCTGCATCAGGTAAGTGGGTCCGCAGCGCACGGCAAATTCAGCTAGACACAGTAAGAGAGAACCCGCCAGGGGTTTCACTGAGTCACGGCCGCTGCTCGTCGATATCTGTCCGAGGCACGCGCATATCCATTTTATTATTTTACCTGCGAACAACGCACAATACATTTTAAAGGAGATTCAGACATTATTTGTTTTGTTAAGAAATTTTTGAACAATTGTTTTCATATTAATATTTCGTTTATTGCGTATAATTAATTAATTAATTGCGTGGGTACATAGGATAAAATATGTAAAAATTACAGTAAATAGATCGCCATAATCGACTTTCGGCATGCCAAACAGTTTAAGAACTTAAAGAAAAACAACAATACACTTAAAATTATTATTGTATTATCCAATTACAACTCAACTTAAAAAAAAAAAATTTTTTTTTGTACTATTTGCATACCAAGTTGGCATCGAAGCTAGAGTGAATATATTGGAATAGATGAACTTCAAGGCTAGAGTGAATAGATTTCTTCTAGATCAACGTGTTCCATTCTCAGCCATACCGTCGCTTAGCCTCAGGCGAGTTGGTGGCCAAAAGTAGATCTATACTATATAAAAATAAACTACACATAATTTGAGTGCTAAATAAGTCAGGCAGGGCCGAGAATCGAATCGGGTGCCGTCAGTTTGTAAAACGCACATGCTACCGCTCGGCCACCATCTCTCTTATATTGTTCCCTGCATCCACCGAGATACAATACATATAGTCACAATCGTGCCAAAAAAATCCTATCCAAAACTCGGCGCACGCTACGAATTGCGCAGACTTTTTGGTTAGTTACAAGGTAACCGCGATCCGACTACAACGCCGCGCGATGCCAGAGCTACGATGACTTAGCGGACAACTAAAGTTGAACACTATGCAAGCAAAATATCGTCTAAATTGGAGTAAATGTGGTATTGTGAAGTATATAATTGATACAATGTATGTACAATGACGCTCGGACGTTTTTTTACTGTTTTCACTGAGAGATTGTGACTCTATAGGGATTGTATAGGTGTATGTTTAGCTGGTCAATGTCTCCGACCTTTGTCGGAGAAAAAAAAAGCCGAACACACAAAAAAAATATATGAAAAAATTATAATAAGGTATTGTATATCGATGCCTGCATCCTAATCTTTTTGTTATTTCTTACCAGCCAAGCCAGGGTACAGCTCCACGATCCGATCAGTATAATCAGCTAGCACCAGGATACCATCACTGACCACTTTGGCAATCGTTTTATTTTTCATCTGCAAATAAAAAAGCATTTTAAAATAATCAAGCAATCGGGAGTCTCAAAGTCGCGAGTGAATCAGTTTCTATGCAAGCAAGCTCCATCGTAGACCGCATCATCACTTAACATAAGGCGAAGTGGGGCAATGAAAAAAAAACATTAGCATTAATGTACTAATCATATTAAGATCCTTCGAGAAGAGAATGGTTTTAAATAAGTCTCAAAACCTTTCACTTTTGAAAATATACGCCATATAAATGTATTTTACTTAGGCCAGACAGTTACAACTTTTATACGGTTTCAAGCAGTCAAAATAGCAACGTTTAACTATTAGCTTTTAACCCGAAAAATATTACGAATCCTGGGGCCTTGCTGCTAGCTGTTTTACAGAAATCCAGTTTATCATGAAATATGTTGCGCGACCGCAAGCGTATCGGGGCGCGTTAAGGTTCACGTTCGCGTGATTTTCCAAACTGCACGGTTTTCACGTTAGTTTGATACCGCGTAAGCAGTTGGCCGTAAGGCCCCTTGTAGGAAGCGGGTGGAACCGCGGAGCGCTGGTAGTGATTCATGGTGTTTTTACTCTATACCCTTATCATAAGGACCTGTAGCGGGCTTGTAACGTAGGCAGCCAATCATTCGCCGTGCGCGCGCGCTTCTAGTGCGCAGCGCATCTTTGCGCCACCACATCCCCACCACTAAGTTTTACACGACTTTAAACTCTTCTCCTTTACCATAAGCATCTGTAGTAGGCAAGTGACATATGAAGGCAGCCGGTCACATTGTGCTCGGGTATCAAGTAGATGCGCGACGTGAGCGACAAGCGCGCATGCGCCCGCGCAGCGTGCCGCCGCCGCACCTTCGCGTCGACATACGCGTACCACGATGTTCAACACGTGCTCCTATACACAGAAAGGTACCTATTATTAATCTTTTGTCCTTGACGAATCCCGATCAAAGTATACAATAATCTATCATTTGAACTTCTAAATTTATCGTAACGATTTTGGGAGAAATGTCAGGATGCTACAAAAATTCATTTAGCATTTATAAAAATTTGTTTGTTTATTTATTTGTTTTTAATAACTTCCAATTCTTTGTTTCAAATTACGAGTAGGTGTGGGACATGAAACAAGAGCAATACTCAGATAGATGATTTTAAATATATTACCTTGAGATCAGGACAAGAGACGGTGTTGTACTGATGTGGGTAAGGTTGCAGCATGGGTGTGTTCATCAACCCGTCCGGCAGAGATAGCAGCGACCCGAGGAACGTCACGGCAGCGGTGCGTGGACACTGAAAACAAATGTGCAAGTTATTGGTCTCATCCTTTACAACTCAACTTCTGAAGCCGAGATACCGTTCCTAAAATAAAAAATCGGTTTCTTCTAGGCAAGCGTGCTCCAACTTAGACTGCATCATCGCTTAACATCAGGCGTGATGGTGGTAAAAAGCAAGACTATAGTTAATAAAAAAAATACACTGGTTTTATAAACCTTTAGAGCTAGTGAGCTAGCCCAGCAAGTGGCCTGTAGATACATGGTCATTAAAGGTTCTAGAATACTCGGAACCGGTCTTAGTTTCTTATAGCTAGCTTACCGAAGGGTACCTTTATTTCTTTATAGAATAGGTCTATGTTTAGCTATCAACTCACCTGATGGAAAGCGATGTTGTGGCCGAAGATTGAGCAGGTAGACCTAGAAGGTACTTATTCACTTTGACCTTGAAGACATAGGTTTTAGTTTTTAGGAAACGAGGACGTTGGCAACATTTTACAGTCCGGTGTACAATTCGCATTAACCTATGTCCGAGAAGTTGACCATAGAAGCGTTCATGATCCAAGAAAACGCGGTCTAGCGCACTGGGAGTTAACACTAAATTACGTCAATGTCCAGTTGCCAATTTATTCCAACAAACACAGATATTGAGAAACAAATTAGCTAATAATCTATTAAATAAAATACTTAAAGCATGTCAATTGTCATTTATTTTGTCCGCTCAAACAAAGCAATTCAAGTTAAGCACGAATTCAGATTATTTAAATCATATTTGAGGCGTTTGGGGTCGAGACATTGGGCCCTTGGGGACCGGGAGCTCACCTCATTTTCAAAAATCTTTCAGAGCGCCTGGTTAATGCGACGCGTGATCAAAAATGCTGGCGTGTTTCTGGCTCAACGCATAAGCATTGCCATTCAACGTGGTAATGCCACCAGCATGCTGGGTATGCTGCCAACTGGTAGTGGGCTTGAGCATTTGGATTGTCTTTAGACCTTCAACGGTCTATGGGCAGTCTAACTGTATTTGTAGTTTTAGTTTTAGCTTGTATTTTGTTTAGTTAATAAAGGCGCTAGCCCAGGATTTTTTTTTTAAATCAAAACCACATTGATTTATTAGATTCCCACAGGTAAAACGGAGATTGGGGAGATAAAATTTCAAGCTATTGGTAATACAAAAAATCAGCTGTATCGTCATCTCTCTCGAAGTTGTTGTAAATTACTTATTCTGCTCTTGCTTATGCATGTGAACGTGTATCCATGACATTGATGACATCATAGGGTGTCACCCACGTGACACTTGTTCTCGGAGCACTATACCTGGCGGAGTATATTATTATACCATGGAAGCGTTCACGAAGCCCAGCAGGATCGAGTCACAGAAGAGAATATTTTTTTTGGTTTAAATTAGAACGGCTGTCAAGGTATTTTTGTAAGAAATTTGTTGTAACCAGTTGCACCCATATATAAACGAAACGTCAGTCATTCGAAATCAGTTAGCAACTGTGATGCGGAGTTCAATGCGTTGATCTAAATAAGAATGTTCAATCAAGGTTTACAATTTTCCTTCTCATTTCCGTTCTATTTACTTCTCTTTTCTGTGGATCGAGTAGTCGTCGAGTGCGAGCGAGAGGGAGCATTTTTGTCTGTAGTATATATAGTTTACCGAGGGCCCCATGTCAGAAGAGTTGAGCACGACCGTGGAGGCATGCACGAAGTCCAGCAGCAAGAGCGAGTAGCCGTCAAGTGCGAGCGAGAGGTACCGAGGCGCCGCATGCTCCACCAGAACGTCTACTACTGAACGATCCTCGCCAGTTAGACCTGAAGGATAATTGTATTGTCTTAATTTCTTGTATTTACGCGAATCTCTGCTCTAATAACCAGGAAATACGGGCGGAAACAGCGCGCGCCATAGATTAGCCGCTCGTGTACGCCCCTAGTTACGAAATCCCGTATATAGCTGATTAGTGTGTAATGTGAGAGGGATTTTTAATGACACATGTCAATTCTCTAATTGACATGTGTCATTGAAAATCCCAGCCCTCTGGTTGGGGGGTTAGACAAGACCCATTTTCTGTTAGCGTTAACGCCTACGGAAAGATGAAATTGTATGAAAATTACATTTGCTTGATATAACATCTCTCAAGCTAATGTCATTGTCCATGCCATTTTCGTACAATTTCATCTTTCCTTTTCAAAAATTAATGAATTTTAAATTTCATGGTAGACAGAGAGAGCACTATAGCATGTGATTACGTCAAGCCATGCGCGCGCCATACAAATGCCACACTAACACACGTTTTGCGGGAGAGGGACAGAGAATGAGCTCTTTATCCCTAACAAAAACTTAAAATGCTAATAAATCAGAAATTTATCAGCCAATAAAAAATATTTTTCAGTATTTGTAATATATTTCTTCGCTTAGCTTGTTATTCGAAATAAATGAAACATTACGACAAGGGCCTATTGTAAGTAATTTAATTGTCATCTAATAACATTTACAATTAGTGTTAAAATATATATTTAAATTCGTCCCACGCGTCATATATATTTTTTTAAATTATTATAATCGTATCACATAGTTATGAGGCTATGTGTTTATATTTTTGCCAAAAGTAGTAACGCTTCCCATAACAGTGTATCATGTAACAAGCAGTTCTTACCGTGATGCAACGCCCGCTGGTACAGATGCAGGTGTGCCAAATGTAGCCGATTGTTGCACGACGAGGGAGCCCCGGGCCCTTGCGCTTGCGTCGACTCGCATAGTAACCGGAGCGCCAGTAGCTTGCCCGCCCTAGTAACCAAAACTAGTGGGTAAGAATTACACTAATATTATAAACTAGCGACCCACTCGCCCGGCTTCGCACGGGTGTAATTTACGTGCGAAGCCGGGGCGGGTCACTAGTTATACATATAAACCTTCCTCTTGAATCACTCTATTTATTTAAAAAAACCGCTTCAAAATCCGTTGCGTAGTTTTAAAGATTTAAGCATACATAGGGACGGACAGACAGCGACTTTGTTTTATTCTATGTAGTGAAGTGATGCGAAAGTTTATGTGTAAGTGTGTATGTTTTTCCGAACTCAAAACAAAAACACTAAATTTTGAAAAAAAATATTGCATGACCCAGTAAAACACACATAGGCTACTTATATCCTGGGGGAAAAAAATCCTTTAGGTTAATGCATACTACTTGTTCGCCGAATTTCAGCGGGTCATGATCGTTTTAGCCAAAAGATAACAAAAAGACTAATTTTGCTAGCAATAACTTTTTTCCGGGATAAAAGTAACTGTCAGTTTACAAACTATCTTTACCTAATCTAAAAAGCTTAGGAGTTGAGTTCGGAACAAATACACAAACACGCACTAACATTTGCATATAATGACGAAGCGAAGAGAGGTCTCAGATTCTAATGTGAAAAGTCGTCGTTTCTATTTATGTTTGTATATTATTTCGACGATAACTTGATCCACTCCGATCCGGGTACGTTGATTGCTAGTAAAACTATATAAGAAAAAACAAATAATATATTGAAATAAAATAAAACAACCGACTTCTGAAGTCGGTTTATTGAACTCCCTTTCCTTGAAAATATTTAGAATATAAAAAATGCCCACGCTGTTACCGCACCTCGCCCTCGCTTTCTGTGTATATTTTGCGCCCCGTAGCTTGCGTACGTTTTGCGAGCGGCGCGGCGCGAGCGATGTCCATTGCTTTGCCGATGACGGACGCTTCTTGTGTATATCCGGCGCCTAAGAGCGGTTTCGCACTACGTCCGATCCGAATCCGTGAAAATACGTTCCGAAGTTGTCGTACAACTATTTGTATGGTAGGTTACGCACTAGATCCGATTTCCGTCATCCGAATTCTCTCCGTCATCCGTAAATTTCCATTTCGGAATAGATTCGGAAGTTGACGTCGATAGAAAGGACTCATGATCAACGACGCGAACACTCTGCTGTGGCTCCGCTTAAAATCAGGGGCGGATCCAGGATTTCATTTTGGGGGGGGGGCATTCTGACAAGTATAGGTACCTATATGAGTATGAGTTATAAAAGTGCACCTGAATCAAATCGAAAAACTGAGTCGAATGTATGGAATTGCTAGGCATTGGCGGATCCAGGGAGGCATGTGGCCCCCATGCCCCCCCCTGGATCCGCCAATGTCTAAAATGATTGCTTGGATTTGTATCAGAGATCGGACTAGTGCGTACGCAATATCCGAATTCGGTCCGAGTTTTCTAGATCCATATTTTATCGGATTCGGATCGGACGTAGTGCGAAACCGCTCTAAGACTGTTAAAAATATTATAGTACCTGTGAGAGGGCGGCAACGCCTCCGCTTCGAGACACCATCCCGCCACCAAGTTGAAAGGCACATGGATCTCCGTGTTCCCATTCAGAGTTTGGTTAGCACTTATCTGTGAACACATTATACTACATCACCAACAGTTCAAACGCAGACGTTTTTAACAGCTTTGATTTCAACTTAAAATTGACATGTATCATCGCGCATACGAAATTTTACGTAAAAAGAAATGATAAACAGATAAAACCACTAGGTTAGGAAAAATAGATATTTTTAGTTCATTGATAATTTTAGTTTTTAATTCGTGCGAATAAATTAGACGCAATAATCTAGAAATGCTTACAAAAGGCGCCTCAAAGCCTTCTGTAGTTTCTCCGTCATCAGACAACAATTTCTGTTTATCATCACAAACACGTTTCAGCACTCGTGAATTCATACTCAATCGCTGGTTTTGCACGATTTTATCATAATCTACACCGTGAAGAAGTTGCTATAGCACGAGATTAGAAACATACAGGAACGAATCGATTTCGCACTGAGACGGATGGTAAGTACCTAAAATAAAATTATTGCTCATAAGTACCCACATAATTACACCCACATTATTCTGAAAAAAAAAAAGGCGAGGTGAGGAAGGCTTTTACCTTAAGTATTTCGGGTTAGCACAATTGAGAATTAATAAAATAAATGCAAATCACTTTCTGAAAGAAATGTATTATACCCTGATTATACCTTCCTGATAATAACACTTTTTTAGATTCACCCGTCTCCTTCTTTTTTCGTTTCTCACTAAGAATTTTGGGTTTGCATATATCATGAGATTTAATAATTAAAAAAAACTGAAACTTATATTGGATCGTAAAACGATAACTTTTATAATATTTTTTTATATTTAATACACTATCGAGAATCACACTCCATCAAATAATATACATGAATCAGTAAATAAACACCTCAGTTAGATTTTCTCTCTTCTTGCGTCGCCGCAACAACCTTCTTTTTCCTGCTCCTCTTTCGCATTGGCACTCTTTAAAAACTTTCGAATTAGACAACAGCGCGCACAATTTCAATAGAACCATTCATAAGCACGTTTGCTTTGTTAATTCTATTTCAAAATTAAAAACATGTATTTATAAATACAATAAATGACTCAATGAGATGAATCTCGATATTTTCCCCGATCGGGCCATCTGTCAAACATTAAGATATCGACTGATAAGTGTTTGTGATAAATATTAACATGTGGCCAGCGCGGTATAAATGAGTTCGATACATTATGATTTTGTTACGCAAGTGTTTGTATAAGGTACCGTTTCAATTTGAACACACTAAATATGGACGATTCCACGTCAATGTTTGTTTTGTCGTAGGTGGGTAAATGAACCGGGCGCGTTCAATGGTCGTGTGGCGCAAGTTTTATTGGGAAAGGTTTAAAGATGTCCAATACCTATTGTCTAGTAAAAGACTGTCAACAGTGTGGCGATACATGTGGCGATATCACATTTCGTAGGTATTTTTGTCAATAATATACCATCCGTTGTTCTTAGATAGCCCGTTGGTCCAGTTGGTAGTGAACCTACTTTCTGAGCTTGAGGGCGTGGGTTCGATTCCCACCTGGGAACATTTCCCACATTTGTGTTTGTTCTATATCTGGTTGTTAATATCTATTTAAAACGATATATGTATGTATATCAGTCTCTGGCAGCCATATCACAAGCTTTGCTTAGTTTGGGGTCAGATGATCGTGTGTGCAAAAATGTCCTGAAATATTTATTTATTTGAAGCACCATGAAACATGTCTCAATCAAGTTAAACCTAAGTAACACTAGTTTCTTTGGGTAGTTAATAAAATATTACAACTTTCATGGTGCAAGTACATAAATGACGCCTTTGACAAGGAAAAACAATATGAAAATCTTTAGTTCGTTATGGTATTTAGATTTCTCTTTGATCATATATAACTTGGATTTGCCTTAAACTCGAGCTAGTACCGTTGGTGTCACCAAGAACGTCGCCAGCCCATGGCCCAGGGAGGGGCAAGTTAGTATTATGGAGGAACTGGCTGTACTTGAAAGTTGTATTGTACTATACCTACTTATAATACCTTATACTACTTATACCTAGTGATAGTGAATTTATTCGAGTTTTGACATGCGAGATTTATCGGCAAAGTAAGACAATTGCACGACCTTAGGACTTTGGTTTTTTTTCAGCTGGCTACTTTTTTTATTTGGAGGGGGGAGCTGCCCCTCTCTGCCCCCCCCCCCCCCCCCTTGGCGACCTTGGCTGTCGGCACCAAGGAGGTTGCTTCAAGGAGGTATATAACGCGGGTTCTTCTTTGTCTTTCGAGTTGATGTTCCGCAAATTATAGTTTTATTTTCAAATTAAGTTTCTAGACCATAATTTTGCCACCCCAATGCACTCTCCGTGGCTTCATTCAGGTCGCCTAGTGTGCAAGTTGTAGGACACGCTGCGCAGTCCATCAAGTTGAAACCGCGGGGCGCAACTAGTTGGCAATAAAACAAGTAAGAGAAATAGTAAGCTGACCTTGAGCAGCGTACAGTTGAGATGTATGAGGTAGTTGTAGAGTATCGCGTGCGCGTGCGGGTCGCGCAGCAGGTTGGGGTCCCCGAGCGCGGCCAGCATGCGGCGCCAGAGTACCGCAGCGACGTCTGGCAGCCAGCCGCGCGCACGCCCGCCCATCACCACGCCCACGCCGGCGCCGCCGCCCGCCCCGGCCTCGCCCTCCGTCCACTCTACATCAAACGTAATAGAAGCTAGGTGCTTCATATGCTTACTCGCTGAAAAGAACGTTACTGACGCATTTAATCGGGAACTTTTTTCTTTATAGACTTTGCTTCGCAAGCGAGGCGACCCGGTGCGTTGATGATCTGCGATGCTGATGCTGCTATATACAAATGTGCCAATAGCAATTTTTTCAGAGGATCCGTCCCAAGTATTCCTTTGAACGACGTAAACAAGTAACGCTTTTATTTATAAATGTGCAATAAGCTCATCTATGTTATGAAAGTGGTTTGTCAACTTTTTGCTTACGAAAAATGCAACAAAACACATTCTAATCTAATACAAGTCTATTTAACAATTTCCAATGAGATAAATAAGTATTTTATGTTTGGGTTGTTTCCCCATTCGTCGGTACGCCATAGTTTTTTTCGTTATAGCAGTAATGAATTGGTACAAATTCTTTACAGAGCCTCAATATTTTTAATGGAGCTTTCTGACCACAGATCTTTATTGTATAGACACCGCAAGTTAACTAACTTGGTATGTCTGTGGCGTGTCTTAAGCAATGCTAAAACTAGCACACCGCATAATTCAGTTCGGTCTTTATCATCTTGGAGTCTTGGCAGTAGCGTGTTAGACTATAATCCAAGTAATTGAGGCATCGATTATTATGGAGAATGACAACTTGTTTGCTACGTTGTCACGTCACTGAAGTCACGTGACCCCATAAATGTCAAAAGGCGCGTTTAAGAATATGTATTTAACTGTCGATTTAAAATACAATACTAAACATTATGAAGATTGAATATCTTCGGTAGAATCAAAAGATTGCTTTATTATAACATTATAGACATCAAATACCCTATAGCTCTCGTGACGTCATAGAAAAAACAAAAAATTTGGCACGCTGGGTTTCCATTCAACTTACCGAGTCTATCCTAACACAGATCTGTGTCCCTGACATACGCGGTATAAGGAGCTAGGCGAAATGAAATACATAATAAAAACAGCATACAGATACCGTACCGTATCCACACCGACAAATGAGGTAACAGCCTTAGTATTATATATACCGTGTAAATTCTACTTATTAACAGAATAGCAGAGTATTCAATAAGAATAAGCGAATCCCTTTGTTAGTAAATGTAAATCGACCTCAAGGTTATTTCCCGCTACCTTTAAACTGTAGCTCTAGCATATTGGAAGCTTCAATAAGCCATGTAATGTGAACATTCTTACCGACGTTGCCTCCATCCGACGCCAAGTCTATCTGCAGAGGGGAGTCCTTGATGGAGCTACTTTCTACGCCACTGGAGGGTGCGGGGGACGGCGACCTCGAACCTAGAACACCCACAAAATTACACGTTTTTGTCGCGATGATAACTCAACGGAAGGCGCGTTCGAACGCTATGCCAGGTAGGGTGTGGGTCACAGAAAATATTTTATTTTTTGTTTAAATTAGAACAACCTGCCAGCTTCCTTGTTTCCTGAGAGATATAACCTGGGCCTTTTCAAGGCTAGAGTGAATAGGTATCTTCTAAGTCTGCATGCTTCATCTTCGACCACATCGTCGCTTACCAACAGGCGAGTTGGTGGTCACATGTGGACTTGACCGCGTTAAAAAAAAAAAAAAAAGAACGTCTGTCATGGCATTTTTGTAAGAAATTTGTTGTAGCCAGTTGCACCCATATAAACGAAACGTCAGTCATTCGAAATCAGTTAGCAACTGTGATGCGGACAAAGAACTTTGAGACCTAAACCAAAAAGGTAAGGTCCAAGTTCTTTGGATGACGTTGATCTAAATAAGATTGTTCAATCAAGGTTAACTCATATGCCTGGCGACAGATTTTGCTTCTCATTTCCGTTCTACTTACTTCTCTTTTCTGTGGTGCATATCTTAAGAATGCAGCTTCCGATGAAAATAATCGTAAAGAAACCGAATTTTGCCTTATGTGGTTTTCTTAACGTACACATAAAAAACCGAACGTGACCAAAACCATAGTCGGAGTCAAATTTAACAACATCGGCCTTTTCTTGTCCATTGCTGGACATAGGCCTCTCCCAAGGCACGCCACTCACTCACTCAGCCCGATCCTCGGCTTTTCTCTTTCAGCCACTGCCAGCCGTCTTACGTATATCGTCACTCCAATTAGTCACAGGGCGTCCTACGCTACATTTACCGATTCGTTGTCTCCACTCTAGAACATGTCTACCCCATCAACGGTTATCGGTTCTGCGACAGATTTGACCGGCCCACTGCCATTTCAGGTTGCTAATACTAAGCTATAATAATAAAAAGGTCATAAATAAAATAAAGATTTGTTAGTATTACCATGTATTACTTACCGCTGGCAGATTCTCTTTCTTCGTTGCTTGGGGAATGTCGTAAGGAGTCGAGAGAATACCATCTCCTGGTGGCTAGCAACAGCTTGTTGCTAACGGATTCTTTGGTTTCTTCTGTACAAATAAAATTAATTTTATTTTTTTTAAAGCGGCCAAGTGTGAGTCTTCCTCGCGCACTGAGGATTCCGTACCACAACATTAATTGTTAACTACTAAAGTACATAGTAGTGCAAAAAGACATCATGCCCAGGCGGTCACCCATTCAAGTACCGACCGCGCCCGATGTTGCTTAACTTAGGTGATTCAACGAGAACCGGTAGTGAATAGAAATTTGTCACCGACTCGCAGCTGGCCAGCATTTATTATTTGTAGTTTTACTTTAGAGTGTGTACTTTAATCTTACCAAGTTTGACGCTTGTGCGTATTACCGTTTTAAAACTAGAGCAAAAAGACGTTAAAAAAAATGTTGTTTGTTGTATAGGGGTTTTAGTTTTAGTTTTTGCTTTTTGACTTTATTATTATTTCTTAGTTAATCCGCCGTAATATTACATATTCTGTGAAAATGTCAACTGGCTGTCTATTACGGTTCGAAAGATACAGCCGTAGCAGACAGACATACATGTATGTCTGTCTGTCTGAATCCTTGCTATTACTAAGCCGTAAAAACGAATGTAATTCGCTCTTACTCTGTTTATCACACAACTAAACTGATTTTGATAAAATCTGACAAAGATTGCATACTACATGCATCATGAGAACATCGTTTTTTTTTTCGTTCCGACTAAAGGGAGAAAACTGGAAAATCGCGGGTAAAGCAGCGTGGCGTAGCTAGTAAATCATATAAAAAACTTAAAATCTTTACATCGTTATTTATAAGGACTTCAGCTATTATTTTTCTATAATTACCATTGTTCGATTGAGTTTGTTTGCTCAAGTGCGGGTCGCTCCTACATCGCGTCAACTGCCGTCGCGTGCTGCCTTGCTCTTTCCGCGGGTGGGGCTCGTGGCTTAATTTCGGAGATTTTCCTATAAAACAAATAACTTTAAATCAGTCTTAACACAGACTTCTAGAATGATGTGGGTTGAATTTAAGAGGAAAGACAATAGCGGAACATTAGAGCGTAGCTCGGAAATTTGCCTAAAAACGGTATAAACTTAGATGGCACCGTAATTTGAGCGTGCTATAGGTTGTCTCGTAAAGTACCGTAGCGCTAGTATCGCAGTCAAGGCTTCTCTTCCAGGCTATATATTATACTAATATGGAATATACTATACAGTCCAGTATACCCAGCATATACTGCTGCAAAGAGGTTACTGTTATTATATTTTTAATATTGACTTATACTGTTGGCCTTTTGGCCTCTACAGCTAGACCGGACTAGTTAGCGAACGCAGAGTGCGTTCGGCATAACTTGGTGGTTTAAGTTTTGGGCGACTAGCACAAGGGCACCTCGAAGATACGAACCTCGGCTTGGGCTGTCACCGGGAGTGGGAATAAGACTTGCCCAGGCACCCCAGAAGGGGTGTGCCCTGGAGCCCTAGCGGTTTGTTGAACTGATTGATTATTTGGAGAGAATCTAACCGATCTTCTAACAAATCCTGGGGAGAGGTTACTGACCCGGTGTTCTTCCTTCTATAGCGCTGACGGTGACAATGGAGCTGTGGAGAGGCGCGGGGCGCGGAAGGGGAGCGGGCGCGGCGGGCAGTCGCCTCCCGCGCCCTCTGGTGTCCGTCCCGGCCGGTGCTTCTGATAGGTCCAGCGAATATACGTGACGGGCCAGTACGCGGGTCAGAGTCTCCATTGTTTTCTAGGGAAAATAATAAGAAATATTACTATAGTAAAGTACAGTGTATATTATTTTATTTATATGACACGGGAATTAATAAAATAAAAATTATACGGGAATTACTCATGCATGAAAACCGGTTACTCCGACTATTATAATAAAATAATAATTCATTTATTTCAGGTACTTATAACCCATATACAGGAAAACAGTAGACAATTAATAACATGTGGGTCACATTTCACACACAATAAAGTCACAAATAAAAATTAATACATCAAATAGTTATGTTATCAGAAATAAAATGTCATTAAAATATACTAATAAAAAAAATACTACATATATAGTTTCAACTGCATTCACCTTGAAAAAGACCGCCGAATGCGATTGAAACTATAATCGGAGTAATTGGCTTAGTCATAGGTTTCTCGTGTCATATAAATAAAATGTGTGAAAAAAACAAACAGGGCCGAGTTGAGAACTTGCCTCTTATTTCGAATTCGGTTAATAACCACATCAGTTTCCATAATAAAAGTGTATATTATTTATAGTGATGACCAAGAAGACGAAGCACATTACGGGCACATTCTCTGTTTGGAGATTCAGTGTTTACTGAAATTCCATACAGAAAATTTGATTGTGTTTAGTTCAGTATATTTCAATACACACACTATTGAAATGTCCAGAATATGATGTCCAGAATAATATGTACAGAAAATAAATACACAATAATTAAATCAATTACAACTTGGTGTTACCAAGTTTTCGTGATGGAAAGCTACCAACTTCAGTTTGGTAGATTTACCACTGAAACTTTATAAAATTTAATAAAATCTATTCGCTTTCCCGTTGTAAACTATAACTAGCAAAATCCCCCTTTTTACAGTATGAAAGTGTGCTTACCGCCCATTCTGTGATGAGATCCTCCCAATGCGTCAGTCTAGTGAGGAGTTCCATGAAGCTCTGCCACAGCTCTGGCTTCACAGCCACGTTCAGATTGGCTTTGATCCACGTCACTATCAGCGTTTGGAACAACGCCGGCGCTAGAAAACCACCTAAAACATCAATAAGGTAGTACACACTTTCTTGCAATTTTAAATATTTTTTTCGTAACTTCATGGAAATAAATTTCATTGTCATCGATTCTGATGTACTCTTAACTAAACTAAATTTGACAGCTCTAAAATTGTTGCCATCCTTATCTCACATACTAAAATGAAAAGAGGCAGATAATTTTAGTCCTGTCAGATTGGTTTAGTTTAGTGAGTGGTATGACAGAATCAACGCCAATTGCTGTTCAATCAATGGCAGCGCCATATTTTCTTTTACATAATAATAATAATTTGCCTATAAGTTGTTGCTTTCTAATAGTTCTTTTACATACGTTGACCGGGATAATTTGCCTATAAGCTGTTGTTTTACAAGTTTTTTTACATACATTGTCTAGGATAATTTGCCTAGTAATTCCATTAGTGTTTAGACTTACCCAGGGTGTCTTGTTTTCGTTTTGGAGGTATTTTCGTTAGAACTAACGATGTTATTTGTAGCAATACTAGCAACAATTGTTCCCTGAAAAAAAAAAGGTTTGTGGGTTTGATTTTGTTGTAAGTAAACTAAATTAAAAACAGCTAAAATAATTGTGTTTTCTTGTCTTTTTAATGTTACTACACAAATGTACTCTCGAGCGAACACGTCTCATTAAGACATTCAGTAGTAAGCGCACGTCCGACCTCACATGGAGTACTTCTCCCATCTTTAGAACGGAGCACCCAAGTATCAGCTTGAGCCACTTGATGCCAAACAGCGTAGAGCTGTCAGAACCGTTGACGATCACAAGCTCACTGAACACCTAGAGACGTTGGATCTCTATGTATCTTTCATCGCATTTACAACGGGGAGTGTTCTGAAGAACTGATTGTTCTGATGCCGGTGACATTATATCATCGCACTAGCCGCCATCGCCTGAAAGCTTTTCCACTTATCATAGATCTGTAGAAATCGCACACTGCGTTTTACGCCATTTTTTTGCTTGACATTTGCAATTTCTGACTGAAAACTATAACATGTGGTTCTTCAAAAAGGCTGTTAATAGTCTTTAAATGTCGGCAACGTATCTGTGATACCCCTGGTGAATCAGTAGTGTACAGGTATCCATAGGCGACGGTGATAGTTTACCATCAAGCAGACCGTAAGCTTGTTTGCCACCTATAGCATTAAAAAATCAAGCACAAACTCGTCGTCTCTTTTTGTCATTTCTAGTTAGAAACTCACCAAGAGTTGGCGTCCATAGCGACATGCATGACCATGTATCGGTATATGTTGAGCACACGTTTGCACGTGTCCGTTTGTTCCTCCAACAGCTGCTGTTGGTTGAGCGAACCGGGCGGCGCCACCGGCGACGGCGTGGCTAGGAACACGTTCGCTGCTTGCGTCATAAACACTTGCAGTACGTTCTGGAAGATGATACAAAATCTCTGACAATAGGACCAGCTACCCACGATAGCAGAGTAACAAATATAAATTGTTTTTTTAAACCCCGGTAAAAGAGTTGAAAGAAATAGATAAGAAGAGAGAAATAAATAATTTTGAAATTTAACTTGTTTTAGTTTTGAGTCAGGGGACGTATATTGGGATATTTGGTGTCAGTCGGGGAGAGATGGCGTTAGTCAGTGAGTATTGACGTTAGTTGGAGAAAGTTGTAGTCTGTTGGAGATAGCGTCACTTGGACGAAGATTTCGTCAGTTGGAATAAGATGGCGTCAGGTGGGGAAAGAAGGCGTCAGTTCGAGTCATCTGGCACCAGGTAATTATCTTTATTTTCACACCTGCATCCCGGCCCGCACCATGATATTGTCTCGTCCAATGGCGCCCAGGTAGGAATCGTTCCGCAACCTTCGCGGCGGTACCATGGGTTCGCCACTACCCGCTAACTGCTGCTCGTATGTGTTCTCTACTAAGAACGGAGGGATTTCTGTCACCTGGAAATATAAAATTTGAATTTATTTATTACTAGCTGACCTGACAGACGTTGTCCTGTCTTAGAACTATCAAACACGCAAAGTTAAAATTGTAAATCTTATTTTTTTACACCTTGGGTTACATTATTGGAGTTTTCGTAAGGATCCCAATTTTTTTTTAAATATTATATAGCCTATGTTACCCTATATACTGTAGCTTCCCAACGGTGAAAGAATTTTTCAAATCGGTTCAGTAGTTTCGGAGCCTATTCAATGCAAACAAACAATCAAATCTTTCCTCTTTATAATATTAGTATAGACTACATAGCTGACCCGACAGACGTTGTCCTGTCTTAGAACTTTCAAACGCGCGAAGTTAAAATCGTCATAAAGTTAAATAAATGACCAAGTTAAATAGGGATTCATTTTTATACATATAGATTTAGTTATTTACTTGATGATAGGCGAGCAGTATAGGCTAATGTGCCTATATCACACAGTGTCAAAATTTGTATTTATGTGTTAGCTACTCCTAGCGGTAAATTTATATAATTCTGTAAGTAATCTGTGAATAGTGCTGTTGGCTGTATTATTATTAAGTTTATTAATCTATCCACATTGTTGTACATTTTATAATATGGCTGTTTTCTGTTCCTTAATAAATAAAATAAAATACTCTATCAAAAGAGTTCATGACCAAATGTATGCCAAGTCCATGTAGTGAAACAGGAAACTGTGATTTCTTACGTTCATCTGTATCCAGTCCTTATAAAGCGCTATGACGCGCCTCACAGCAGCCGCATGTGAGAAAGGCAGCAGGAAGGCCTGTCGCAGCACTTCTATCGTGAAGTCGACGTGTTCTCTGGACGAGCAGCAAAGCACGTCGCGCACCACTTGCTCGTAGCTCAGCTCTTCGAACACGGCTGAACCTGAAATGAATGATTTAGTTTATTATCGCAATATAAACTGTAGTGAATCCGACGGCTCTGGCTGCGCCTACCACCAGGCTAGACCTACCTGAGCCAGGAGCACGTCTGCCACACCCAGTTACGAGGAAAGAAGCTGTCTAGGACCCTGCCTATTCCCTATACCCTATTATACAATCTATTTTTGTTTCTCGATTGCTAATTTAAAAAATGATCGAATAGTACAGTGTGGCCTGTGTAACAAAGAGTTTAGATTAAATTAAAAATAAGGTTTGATGAAGGATGATGATAATAATCTAATATACTAATATCATATATTATATTATTATTTATTATATTATATATGTATGTATATCAGTCTCTGGCAGCCATATCACAAGCTTTGCTTAGTTTGGGGTCAGATGACCGTGTGTGAAAAAATGTCCCGAATATATTTATTTTTATTTATTTATTTTATTATAAAGAGGAAAAATTTGATTGTTTGTTTGCATTATTTGCATTTGCATTGAATAGGCCCCGAAACTACTGAACCGATTTGAAAAATTATTTCACTGCTGGGAACCTACACTATCCCCGGGTGACATAGGCAATTTTTTTTTTTTTAAGTAGGAAATCCTTAATAAAACTCCAATAATGTAACCAAAGGTTTAAAAAAATAAGACTTACACCCATGCGAACCCGGGGTGCGTTGCTAGTTACTAATATGTCACAAACCTGATTCCAAACTGGGATGTGGAGTGTTAGAAGCAGAGTCGTGCGAAGAGGCTCGACTGGAGTCGGAGGGATGCGTCACAGTAAAGGAGGTTTCTTCCTCATGGTGCAAGGAGGCGGCTGGTGTGGGTGTGCCCGAGTAGGGCACGTGCGACCCCACGCTCGTCATGGAGGACGGCTGACCCTCACTGCCTTGCCGCTTCATGAAGTGCACGTAGCTGTCCACCCATTTTATTAACGCCACTCGACATGCTACGAAGTCATCTTCAAGGATGTTGTGTTGGACCGGCAGCTCTGCAAATCAAAGGTACAAAAAGTTTTTTATTTTTTGCAGTTACATTTTTGAAGGAGTTTTAATATCAATTTATTCTGTGGAGGGTTATCAAGTCTGAGCATTTATTGAGAAACAGTAACACCTGTCATCGATATAATTATCAATAGATATGTTGTTAGTTTTCACATTTTTCTAAGTAGTAATTAAACCGGTGAGCTTTACTTAGATAAGTTAAGCAATGCTTAAAACTGCTCTGTCTCTTTTCGCGCGTGACTATTTCCGTCAGCGAGTAGATCTAGCAATTTTAAGCATTTTCCACTTAAGTAACATTTTAATTTGACGACGAACAATATTTATCGTCGTGATGTAACAATCTTGAAAACCTAAGAATCATTATCACAAAGTAACATTTTAAAGTGAGGCCGATTGTAAACACCTTTATTTTTACGACACGATTTTCCTCAAACAATCAAAGACTTACCGAGGTTAGGTTTGTACAGGGAATTCCTGCAATTGAACTGGGGACAAATGACCGGCAAGTAATGTAACTTGAATCTTTCCAACAGGAATGCAAAGCTTCTCATAGCCTTCGCATGAGATTTGTCCCTCCAATGTATTTTGGTCACTGAAGTGGCCATGCCGTCCAGAAGTATTTCAAAGAAATGCCTCGTTTCATTGTCAACTGGTTTCTCACTTGCGGTTGGAGGTAGCAAGGGTTGTATGTCTATACTTTGGACTGGGTTCAGCGCATTAGTGTCATGGAATATTGAGGCTGAAACTGTGGCTATCTTCCCAATGATCCCTTGAGAAGTTTGCTCGACGACGATCTTCTTTGCGTTATCAGTGGAGGTGGTGAAGTTTGGATGCTGCATTATGTCCTCCATGCTGAATTCACCGGAGTCGTTTGCGTTGGTCACGTCTAAAGCTTTGGGCTTGAGTGGAGAACCACTCGACATGATGCATGGCTCCGGCATCCCAGGGACGAGGGTCGCGAACATTTTATGAACTTCCACAGGAGCATTATCGCCTAGTGCTTGGTACCATAACAGGAAATACCTAAAATTAATGAGCGCATTAGTATATCACTTAACAATAGATCTATAACTGACGATTCATGGTAAATACCTTATAGCCTCTGCTCTTAGCTTCTGCGAGTTGCTGCTATGGAGAAGTTTGGAGAATATCCTCGTCATCGAGTGTAACTGCCATCTTTTGCCGATCAACTCCGGTAAAAGGCATAGCACTTTTTCTAGGAGTGACAAAGTCCCTTCCAATTCTTCTCTGCCTGCTTTGTGGACTAAAAACAATGTGAAAATGAGTAATATGTATTAAACTTTATTTTAGTTAATTTGTTTAATGAAGCAAGACAAATGGGTCATTAGTGCCCAAGAACAATGAAATGATGGTATAAGGACATTAGTAGCCCTGTCTGCATCCATTATTAGAAAAACCCCTCATGCTCTCTCCTTTCAGTATTTGTTAATTTGTCCTTCCAAAACATTTTATTGACAGTGTTGGCAACTGTCAAAATAGCGCTAGCACAGCCAGTAGCTTTTGCAAGGAAACTATAGAGAGGACGCACCACAAAGTAACATAATCTGGGCCTAGGCCCTCTTTGCGACACTTGGACGGTACGTCCAAGTGTCTCAAAGAGGAGCCAAACGAGTGTGTTTGTTGTCCAAAAAAAACATATCTTCATAAAGCCGCCATTTTGTGCATTCAAAGTGCCACACTTAATATGACCTTATTTCTTATCCTCTACAGTAGAGGATCCTTAAACCTTTTGGTTTAAGAAATTTGTCACTGATTGTTTATGTGATATTTAATATTTTCCAAATAAAATCTTATAAAAAAGATGCTCACTATGCTAGCGCCATCTGTAAAGAATTCTACTGGCCAATCCCATAAAAATACACTGTTCAATATATATGGATGTTAAGGCCAAGTGTGGAAAAATAATAACAGTTCATATTTTTTTGAACTTTTTGATCAGCCTCTTGTTTGATGTTTAGCCTATAATTGACCTTGTCTTTTATAAATAACTGGATTTTCTTATATATATCACATAATTATTAATTTTTCATGTTCCGATGAGCATGATGATGCAATTTTTCAACATTCCTGATTCCATTCCTTGTGTATGCTTGATGACAATGTACATGCTAAATATAGACAGTGAACTGAACCCTCATTTAATGAATTACAGTGTAAACTTTATATAGCGACACTCGATTTAATGACAAACTCTTTAAAACGTCGAAATTACCTGGCTTTGGTTGGTTTACCTTGTTGTCCATACAACGATACACTCTATGTAGCATCACACCCTCTCTAAATAATGACAACAATGCGTCATTATTAAGCAATAAACAGTCCTATGTACCACGACTGTCGGCATCATACGTAGACGAAGATAACAGACTATACGCAATAAGCGTTGTTATTTATATCAATATTAATGTTTGTTGTTTGTCATTATTATACTTTAGAAGTAAATACATATAATAACAGTAAAATAATATTTATTTTTCTTCTCTCCATTTAACAACGAATCTCAATAACGTCATAAAATGCGCAGTCCCTTAAGTGTCGTCGGTATATAGAGTTTACACTGTATTTATTACTTCGTTCATGGTGTGAAGTAGTATGTGTGACAAAAATTGAATTATAATACATTAGATCATATCCTTTTCAGTTTTTATCAGATCAGTATTTCACTTAAAATCTAATGCCACATACACTGGATAAGCGAGATTATCTGACCAAACAGATAAGATAATGAATATCCGCCATCTACTAAGTGTAAAGCTTTGATGGAATATGGTAAAATGATGCTGGAATAAGCAATGCTGAAAATACTAGTGCTGTAATAACTTTTTGATGCATAATATTATACAGGGTTACGCATATAGACTGTACTAAGTCGAAAGGCGGTCATTGTACTCATCATTATGAACAACTTACTATGGTAACATATGCGAAAAATTTATCTGCTGTTCGATAGAAAACAGCCATAGACACTCGGATAAAATGTATGGAACAACTGATTTTTTTTCGTGATTTGTATGTTGGTCCCATAGTAAAAGTTGTTCATAATGATGAGTACAGTACAATGACTTCCTTTCTGCTTAGTACAGTCTATATGCGTAACCCTGTATATACTATGAAATATTCTAGTTATGTTAAATTAGCTGATAAATGTATTGTTTTTTTATTATTATTAAATCTTGCAATACCAAATTTGGTTAACTTATGAATTTATTATGATAAAATCAACCTCAGACAAACCGGCATTGGTTTCTGAGTATTGCAAATACTTGTAAAAGTGCTTAGTAAAAATAAAACATCTTATTCTCAGCATCCAAGGTTAAAATTGTGTTACAAAGGAGAGAAGAGTGCATTCAATATGACATCTAAACACCCATAACTCACCAAGATGGAACGGAAGTTCTGTACCGCAAAAACAGAAAAAGTATAAGTAAATAACTATGCTAATTTACAATTTACAGGAATGTATTTTGATAAATAATATTCTATGATACAGCCATACGGTGGGTTGTGCTAATCAGATGACAATATGATAAACGAATATGACGACTCTTTTTACCAAAACAGATTTTAAAAAGATGTGACAGGTACATAGTATGTATAGCAAATACAGTAGAATCTGATTATTACAACTTATCATAAAAACAAACCATTTATAATGACGTAAATGCATTGTCAAGTTATCATACAAAACATGTGGTGCAAAAGTGAATCTGGTTGTTCCCTTAGTTGTCACAATAACTAACTTCTACTATAAAACCGTCTTGGTAGTCTACCCATTATGTTAATCGCTTTATGACAGCCCATACAAAGTTGACGATATAACTTTGCAAAGCGTCTAGCAAATTATATCCCATACAAATAAATACGTTTGATCTATCATTACCTCTTTACAAAGTTACGTCAACTTGAAAGTTCCAAGTCAATGTAACCTTGTAAAGAGGTACGATCAAACATATTTATTTGCATGGGATATGATTTGCTAGACGCTTTACAAAGTTATGTCGTCAACTTTGTATAAATGAACTGTTAAATAACAATTAACATAGAGGAAAAACTATAGATAAAATTTATTTAAATAAAAGTGTAAGTGTAATATAATGTGAGCTCATCTATCTAGCACTAACTCTCCTTATTCCTTATTGTATAAAGCTATACAACAATAATCTATTTATGAAGATAGTATTTAAACTGGATTTATATTATACAAGGAGTTTGGATAGACAAAGAATGTAATATTCAAGGCATCATAATTTATGCTTACGTTTTTTTATATATTTTTTTACCTATACCGTCCCACGGCTGGGCTTATGCTTACATGGTTTAAAAAAAATACTAGTGAATCAAGCATTCAATCGCTATTAATGTTTTGAGCGAAACTCTGTAAAACATGGACACCTGCACAATGTTAGTATTGTCAATTATCAGCAGAATAATAGCTCAACAAATCTGGGCCTGTAATCACAAATTTTGTCATTACGGTTTTTGATAGCTTTACCATGGTATCTGTCAAATTGCGTGATTTATCAAACTTTAAACCGTCATTATGAAAAATGTGTTAGATTGCCTCTGTCACATACTTAATGAGGTCCAAATTTTTTCAGATATTTGGGTTCAGAATTGTGAATGGAATACCATCCCAAAGTACATACATTGTTTATCCAAACATTCCGTATAATTATGTCGAGTTAAGATATTAGCTGGTTTTTCATGACATGTCATAATTTCTAAACTACGGCTTTGGAAATCTAAGTTAAAACAAGGACACCTATTGTTAGTAGTGTAAATCTACATTGAAACAACAACTGTCACAACAATAAAGGATCAGTTTAACTGTTATCCTTCCTTATATAAGATCACTTTAGTGATCAATCTCTGAAATAGATATACCTACTTATTAAGGTGTGGGCATTATTAGTTCAGCTGATTTAATGTTATTATATTAAAATGACGATTGTCAAAGCATTTTCCTAATTATTAACTCTTTGAAATAATAGTGTATTTATACTATGTATTATACAATAGTTACAAAAGTAATGTGTGATGCTTAGTTTTATTTCTATAAAGCCTATAAATGATTTATGGGAAAACCAGGATTTTTATTAATAAACAGCTATGAAAATTGATACCTACGTAACCCAAACTCGTCCGGAGATATGTGATAAACTATTTTTAATTTTACAAAGTTGCTATCTTTTATTAACATACCTCTTTGACGTAGATTATTTTCGGCTTGTATGAAGTTGTCATACAAAATAAAGTAGACATGGCTGAAGTTATTCTCGAAGTATGTTTTTGCTTCGTCCAAGTCAAAATGCTCTGTAATAACACAAAAACCAGTCTTAGTTACACAGTCAATAACAAGTCTTCATCATCAGCCTATTTGATATTCGTCCACTGCTGGACGTAGGCCTCCTAAAGAACTCCACCAAGCATGATTTTCTGCTTTTTGCATCCACTTGCCACCATCCGCCTTTCGCAGGTCGTCACTCCATCTGGTTGCAGGGTATCCTACTCTACGACACTACGTTTGTCAATACGCAGTCTCCACTCTAGAACCCGTCTACCCCAGCGGTTGTCAGTTCTTCTACAGATATGGCCAGCCCATTGCCACTTCAGCTTGCTGATCCTTTGAGCTATGTTGGTAACTTTAGTTCTTTGTCAGATAATCTAATTTCTGATTCTATCTCTCAAAGAAATCCCCAGTATAGCTTGCTGATTGACTTTAAATCGAATGACCAGCTACACTGTCAGTGTCCACATTTCGACTCCATAAGTTAGTAGAATGCACTGATCGAAAATTTTTGTCTTAAGGCATTGTGGAATGGGCGAAGACATGACAAGTATTATACTCTGTCTTTTTTTTTTACTCTGACAGCTGGAGAAGATTTTGAAAAGCTGAATGAGAGCCATGAAGTAAGCTGATCACTTTTGCTTAGTTTGAACATAATATTGTAGCCGGTAACTGAAATATTACAATAATATATTTCATCAAAACTCGACAGATCCACAGACTAGGTCCGGGTTACTTGTCTCAACGGATAAAAATAATGTGAGAGTAAGCTGTTTTATCATAGTTAAATAAAATTATTAAAAACTAGCTGTCGGCCCCGGATTTGCATTTGTAGTTTCCTGTCAGTGAAAGAATTTTTCAAATCGGTTCAGTAGTTTCGGAGCCTATTCAATGCAAACAAACAAACAATCAAATCTTTCCTCTTTATAATATTAGTTATAGATAAAAAATAAAATCGTTCCAGATTTAACATTTTGATTTGCAGCTGTCAGAACCAAAATGACTTGGACCGAGAATAATTGAAAGAAAATATTAATTAAAAAATCATATAAATTGTATAATAAATACTTCATTTACTTGCTAACACAACAGGATATCGTTTTTTAAGCAAAAAATATAAAATCAATACAATATTTATATCATAGTGCTATAGGGAACTACTTTTGGTTCCTGGCCATTATGATTATTTCTTTTTTACAACAACCCAGAGAGCCTTTCTTTAACAGAATTGTGTTGAAACCTTGAATAAATGTTTAATAAATGTTTAGTTTTTTTTTTACTTTTTTCGTAATGCTCCGATTCCTGTTCTCTGAGCTGATTCTAAACACTTTAGTTCACTTGGTACTGGAATGGCTATTTCATTTGATTGTACCTTCTTATTCAATGCAACTTTTTCCGTGAACTAGAAATCCCTAATACAATATCGGCACTTGTATTAAAAACATAGAAATGGAACATCCTCCAAATAAACAGTCAGTTGTGAGTTGAAGCAAAGTAGATAGATACAGTCATGGTACAGTTATACTCGACTAATTAGCATGTATGGAATGTAACATAAAACCCCTATCTTATTAAGTCGCAATGGTATGTATTAGATTGTTTACTAGTATTTTATTAGACTCAATACATAAAACAAT
The DNA here is from genome assembly GCA_932305915.1 of Agriopis marginaria. NCBI lineage: Eukaryota > Metazoa > Arthropoda > Insecta > Lepidoptera > Geometridae > Agriopis > Agriopis marginaria. The sequence goes on along the minus strand of OW029934.1, from coordinate 9,343,683 downwards.
GATTATTACTCACCTAACACGATTTTTAGATGTTTTAATCGGGTTGCAGAGTCCTTCTTGGAGTCTTGTATTTTAACCGATGATTTCTTGACATCTTGATGAGATTTCTTTGTGAACATTTCGAATATTAATCTATAAGGGCATTACGCGAATATTTTCATTGTTTGCATGAAAATTACACGAATTTCACATTGTTTTCTTCAAGTTTTTACTCCCATTTTGACATTTTACCAGCACAGAAATCTCAGTTGACGTAAACAGTGGTCAGTGTTGCCATCTACTCGTTTTTTATAGCTGCTGGATGGTGGGTAAAAAGTTGGTAGATAATGGATTCGGTACGCTGCGCGGATAGCCAACTGACCAACGGGAGAGGAAGAGAAAATGTTATATTTCTCTTCCGTAACCCGTTGGTTGGACGGTGGTCTGTCAACCAAGTCCTACATGTCTGTTAGGGCTTTTAGAATTCACCACAGCAATGCGGTGCCTTCTAATGAATGTGGAAGAGAAAGGGTGCTGATGCGGCACTGTTGCAAGGGCGTCGCCATTGTACTTTCTGTACAAAACTGACTAAACTCGGTCCAAACATTTACTTGCAATAATATGTAATAAAAACTGAATGAAAACCATGAATCAAGATTACTTTCGCTAATATAACCAAGTTCAGTACAAGCCAGTTGAAATTTTTACAGAATATGACATGTAATGTTAAGGCGGATTAAAATAAATAATAATATGGTCAAAAAGTAAATACCAATGTGTAAAAACTAAAAATCCCATACAAGAAACGTTTTTAAACGTATTTTTGTATCTGATTTTGAGTAATAAACCGGCCAAGTGCAAGTCACGCTCGCGCACTGAGACTGCATTACCACTCTTTCATTTCGTAACAAACTTATAAAAGAATGGAGTGAAATCTAATAAAAACGATTTGTTTGCAATGCAGAAGAATCACGATTCGAATTGCATAGCAAAATAATTAAATAACTAGCCAAAATAGCTCATAAAGCTATTCTGGCAGCATTCATGTTTTTTTATAGGATTTTTTACGCCAATGTTGAAAAAAACATGTCGGCTCGTTGTATTATTTTTCAAAACTTGTGTATTTTCGAGTGTTAATGAATAATAATGGTCCATTCTTATTTATTAAGTGTTCGTAAAGCTCGACTGTGTTCAAGTGATATAACGAGGTAAAACATGTCTTTTTGTGTTGTTTCCAAAACTTCATAGAAGCCTCTTGTAAAGTCTTCACCACTTTACTGGGGCATGAGTTCGACTTGACCGTAACTTACTTTGCTTGACTCTGACTGTGACTATTACCGTGTTTGGTGCTATTTAATTCTGTGTAAACTTGATTAATATTACGATTGAAGGACTTTGCATCCATAGTCATGAAAAAAAGAACAAAAAAAAGTTTTTTAAAGATTTTGGCGCCAACGTAAAAAAACATGTCGCCTTATTGTATTTTCGCTTGTGTTATGTGTATTAATAGTGGAATATTGTTTATTAAGTGTTATTGAACGGGGTTAGTGGTGTGATGATTTGATTTGATCAGTGGACAACAGCTATTGCGGCACCTAATTCGCTCAGTTGGAAAATCACGCGAACGTGAACCTTGTCGCTCCCGGATACTGTTGTTCGTAAGGCCCCAGTTTCCTGTTATTATCCGACTGCATGTTTAGTCCAACTTAGGCAAAGAGGTCGCCCGAAGAATCCAACTCGGATGGGCAGCGTTCGGGAAATTGCTTGACATCTTCTCGTCCAAGATACCACAGTGCCTCAAGACGAGGGTCATTGACCAGTGTGTGTTGCCAGTGATGACATATGGTACTGAGACATGGTCCTTAATTGTTGGCCTTTTGGAAAAACTCAGAGTCACTCAGCGGGCAATGGGCTATGCTCGGAGTTTCTTTGCGCGATAAAATCCGAAACGTGGATATTCGCCAAAGAACCAGAGTCACCGACATAGCTGTTAAAATTTGTAAGTTGAAGTGGCAATGGGCCGGCCACATCGCTCGAAGAACCGATAACCGATGGGGAAGAAAGGTTCTGGAGTGGAGACCACGAACCGGAAGACGCAGCGTAGGGAGGCCTCCCACTAGATGGACCGACGACATTGTGAGAGTCGCGGGCATCCAGTGGATGCAAAAGGCAGGCTGTCGTTCAGTGTGGAGGTTAAAGGGGGAGGCCTATGTTCAGCAGTGGACGTCTTCTGGCTGATGATCATGATGATGATGTTTACCTGTCTCCATAAACGAATACCTCGTAACTAGAGATTACCATAATATCATTGTTTGAAAAATCCTGATTCATATCAGCCAGACATTTCGATAAAAGTCCGGACATTTTAGTACATATGTCGGTAAATCTTTAGGAGAAGGAGGATTTTTTATGTTTTGTATTTAGGGAGACGGTAATCAAGATTCAAGATCAAGAAGATAAAATGTCGTACAAATTACAATGCTTACCTAGCAAAGTCTGGACAAAGGTCTAAAAGTCCAGACGTGTCCGGACAAATCCGGATGGATGGTGACCCTACTCGTAGCTAAAACAACTTTGATGCAGATTTTGAAGTGCGAGGTTTCTCTATATTCGTCTACTTGTCCGGAATGCCAAGGGATACTTCGCGGTGGTTTTTAAAAAAATAGCCAAAAACATCCAAGCATAGGCTGAATTATAACCGTGTCAGAAAAATATAAAAATTAAAGCTAAATTTAGATCTTCCATAAACTTGAATACCTACGTACTTAAAATTTATGTCCATATAAATTACAAAACCCATATCGCTAGATACATTCCTACCTACCTACTTAAATACCATATTTAGGTATTTGTATTCACATGCATGCAAACAAACCGTTCAAGCATATTAAATTAATGACCTCTCGGTTTATCGAAAACTTGTTTTGATTGGCGTGATGACGTCTGGGTAGCAGTGTCCAGCATAGAAGAACATCTCTCAGTCACTCTCGAGCTTTGTATATAACCACTCGTTTATAGACCAACTAATTGTATGTAAACCTCTAGTCACGTACTTGATTAATGTTATCTCATCATAATTAGTAAAATATTTATAAATTTTAACACATCTAAGTACCTATTTCCTCATCTAAAGGACGATGTGTTCGTTTAAAAGTGTTTTTATAGTGAGTTTGTTGGTTCTTGTGTCAACCGCAAAAAATAATACTAAAGATGTGATTGGATTCCCCGAGTCAGAGGAAAATCCTGACTTAAAAAATAAAGACGTAAGTTTTTATCTATAAATAATTGATTTTACCAATTGTTAGTAAAAAATATGGTTGACAGAGTAAAGTAATAGGTATACTGGATAGGTACGGCGGTAGGTATTTTGATCAATATTTTGATAGTATATAGTATGAAAAATCTTTAGTATTTTGACTTTCCGCATTTTTTAAAGAATTAAAAAAAAAACGTGTGCGTGTCAAAATTTAACTTAGGTTATAATTATTAGGGTTTCGAAATGGTTTCGAAGAACAAACTGCAGAGCTTTGGCGCTAACGTGAAAATGAAACATGTCAGTGAATGTGTTAGAGTCTAACAGTTAGACTGTGAGAAAGGGATTTAGAGAGGTGAAACATGTCTCTTCGTGATGTTTTCAAAATTACAGAAGGCTCCATGAAACCATGCCAAAAAACCAGACAAGTACGAGTAGGACTCGTGCTATGAGGGTTCCGTTGGACAGAACCCTCAGAGCGCGAGTCCAAAAAAACCTAAAGTTGAAATATTGAAAGACAAACTTAACTTTGTAGTTGAATATAAGGTTATTCTATACATTCCAACTACAAAATGTAAGTTTGTAATAGCAAAATAATTATTTTTATATGATTTAACTTCAAATTTGTAACTTTCAGATTTATTCCTATATATGTGCTATAAGACTTTGCCTTTTGCCAAATTTCATGATTCTAGATCAACGGGAAGTACCCTATAGGTTTTGGTTTTCCTGGGAAATCGCAAAATATGCGACATAAACGTTCATATCTTTTGATTGCGTTAACTTACAACTTTGATTTTTTTACAGCCGAAAGAAACCGTAGACCCAAGTATTTAGTATAAATTTCAACTTGATACCTTTACGCGTTCTTGAGAAAAAGCGTCTTGACAGACGGACAGACGGACAGACAGACGGACAGACGGACAACGAAGTGATCCTATAAGGGTTCCGTTTATTCCTTTTGAGGTACGGAACCCTAAAAATGATTCCATGTACTTAGTAGGTACCTATAATAAGAAATCTTTGACTCCACCACTTTACTTGGGCATGACTTTGACTTGACCGGTGACCTACTTTGTTTGACTCTGACTGTGACTTGTTTGACGATATATAATAAAACTAGAAAATATTTGCAATTAAACTTGTAATGATTAAACTTGTCTTGAATACCTCTTTGTTTTGACATGAGCAAAGCGCCTGAACAAAAGTAATGTAGTTATATGTATTTGCTATCGTGGAAGTAGGCGCTCGAGCAACATTATCCATATTATTCGAGCTGGTTAAAAACGAATGGGTCATCGCTAGTTAGTGACTAGGTCGCTTGCTAGTTATATATAAACCTTCCGTGAAAAGTTTTCTAACTGATGGTGAAAACCGCAACGAAATCCGTTATGTGGTTTAGGAGTTAGCTGTCATTTTATACAGACAGACGCAATCATATACTATGTAGAGATAGAGAAGAGAAGTGCGGCTGCTGAAAGAATGCGTCTGACAGTTGCCATAAAATTGTAAAAAGTCTTATCACTTTTACCCAAAGAATTCAAATGAAACGTAGTACATATAGGTCGTTGCTTTTACCATAGTTTTTTTTAACGTAAAATTGTGTAGCTGGTAGCCAATATGCTACAGTTAAATATTATAAGAAAATGTTTTCATTCCGTATTTTTACATTGTCATTGCAGCTGTCAGATGCATTCTCTCAGCAGCTGAACTGAACCTAATTATGTAGCTTATTGCTCTGAAGATTGGTAATTGGTAATAGGTACTTTCCACCATGCATAAGCACCACTAAACCCTATCAAGTCCTTCCTAAAAGCTTTATTTGGTTCTTCCTTCGATCAAAATTTCGTTGGGTTCTGGGGGTAAGGTATTCCAGGCTAAGCGTGTTTACCATCTTCGACCACACCTTCACTTAACATCAGGTGAGCTGTCGTCAAACACTTTTGCCTAATACCTAAAGTAGTTTAGGTATTTAATATTAGTTAGCTTGCATTTAATTTGGTTAATAATTATAGGCCGTTGAAAAAAATTTTGTTTTCAGAATCGCCAGCCGGTGTACATACCATCGATGTGTCCCGAGAACGAACTATACTATCCCGGCGACCAAAAAGACGACTGGATTTGCGACTGTCGACCATGTACGTACCTAACCTACATACGCACAAATATTTTGAGAAAGTACTTAGAAATCGAATAACAGCAAATGAAACTGCAATGTAGAACACGTGGATTCGAAATCGGTTCGATCGGAAAACTCCAAGCATAATTATAGGTTATTATAATATGTCTCTATATTTCTGTCCTGTCGCGCCGCAGAAGAATAATAACAGAATTATTACTTATTACCTGAGAAAAGCTAATAAGTTAAGCTAATATAATATAATAACAGAATTCTGAGCTTTATTACCTCCTGTAGCTCTTACGGCATGACAGTTTTGAACTTTTGAAGTGGAAAGTGTCGTTGTTCGTCTTCATGCCCGGAATCATATTGCAATCGGGTTTTTTGTATTTAAAAAAATATTTATTTTATTTTACTGGTGTTATTTATAGGTGATACCGTTCTTACATTATTAGAACGAAAAAGCGTTTGTTTTCGTTGTTTCGTTTTATTAAGAAACATGCATTATTGTGCTTTTAGGTATGAAGTAGGTACGATATAGGTGCATCGGCTTTGCCTTATCTTAATACGATTGTGCACCTACCTTGCTATCTACATTTACTTAGTTAGTTTACTAAACTTGGAGACCAACTACCTACCTAGTTACTGACGTTAGTTATACCATGTTATACCAAGTTAAACTTAGCAATACTCTATGAATCTTTGGTTACCATATCAACATTTGAAAAGCCCTGACATAATGCCAGACATTTCAATAAATGTCCGGACATTTTGGTATGTGATTATTTTTTTATTTTTTTTTTAATGGAGACGTTAATCAAGATTTACTCGTATTACATCGCCCAAGCTAAAAAAGCCAGACAAAGTCAAATCCGGATGAATGGTAACCCTAGGCTAGGTATAGGTGTCCGACTGCCGCCGGCACCGCATAGCTAAAAACTGGCCGGGCGGGGTGGAACACTTCTAAAGTTACCTAAAACTGGTTTACAATGTTTATGATATTTTTTCTTTATTTTCAGCGTATCTATACCATCCTCCGACCGACGCGTGCTGGCCGTCCTTCCAACGCGGCCCTTGTCCTGAGACCCAGTACCTGATCCTGCCGCAGAACTCAGTCATACCGACCTGCGAGGTGAACCCCTGCAAAGCCGATGGCTACGTCTTATGGAATAGCAAATGTGAAAGACTAGGCTCCATTGGTCCCTGCAACTTCATGTACCCCATCCCAGCGACGTTGGGAGTCAACGCCACCACGCTGGTAGTCAGCTGCGTGAGACTCACCACGGACTCTAGGTTCGGGGAAGTCAGGGTACCTTCCAATGAGTGTTCTATAGGCTCCAAGAGAAGTGTTAGTGGAAAATGTGTTCCTACATAGAAAAATAAAATTAAGTACTAACTTGATAATTTTATTTATTTAGGTGGTAAACCTAGCACATTTTTGACCCGCCAAACTCGAAGAGTTAAGGGGAGTTTTAGGGTTCCGTACTACTACCTACAAGTAACCCTTATAAGTTCGTTCCGTGCATCCTAATTCTTTAGAACCTTCTAACTTCTTAGTTAAGATAGGTGCATGAAACTTTGACAATTACAGATTTAGTATAATATATAAATCTCAATTTTAAAGTTTAAAAACATGACTTTGCATTTAGGTCTCAGGGGTGGTTTGAAATTTGTCCAAGTCCACCGAGCTTCGTCCATTCAATATGTATACAGAGTGTAAGGGGAACACTCTCGAAGCCAAAAGAAGGTAATTGTACTCATCATTACGAACCACTTTGGTATGGGACCAAACCTGAAATCGCGAAAAAAAAAAATCTGCTGTTCCATACATTTTGTCGAGTGTCAATAACCGTTTTCTATAGAACAGCTGATATTTTTTTCGCGATTTCAGGGCTGGTCCCATAGTAAAAGTTGTTCATAATGATGAGTAGGTACAATTACCTTCTTTTGGCTTCGTGAGTGTTCCCCTTACACCCCATATAACGATCAAGTTCTGAAATATATGAAAGTGACTTTAATTATATTGCTTTGGCCCTATCTATCCCTATATCACCTATATTATGCGTGTCTCGATACGCTGTTGGCCAGTTTTTAGCCCATGCTCATAGACCGTTACAATCAAAATGCTCAAGATTTGATCTCATTGGATCTCATAATTAACGAACGTAGCGAGAACGAAGAATTATCGAATTGTTAATACTTATGTGTACATAAATATCACAACTCTATACCTATAGGCACTATAAAAGATGGAATCGTAAACTTCGAAACAATCGGCACCCATTTCGTAAATTGATCTACACCCTCCAAAAGTTGTCTAAAATGGTAACCTTGCACTGTGTGGCACCAAGAGTTGCTGTCCAGGGCAACCACAGCGTCGTCGGCGACGTTTCTATGGCTACCCGACAGTACGCCACGTTACACCCGTCGCACAAGTTTATTTACCAATTAATACAATGGAAATTGAGGTGACCGTCCACACGCTTCAGACATTAGCGGTGATAAACATCGGATATGAATATTGGAACTATCGATTAATAGGGACCGAATGACGAAGCTTCAGTCGGTGGCATGTCTTCGGAAGGTTAAGGTTGAGTGACGGCTTACGGCAAAGTTCGCGGAACAAGTAGCGAAGTGCAGTGTATGTCGCTGGAGTATCGAACTTCTGAATCTGGGGCGACTGCATGTGGTAAGTGACTCATGTTTCACTAACTTTAGTATGGAATCTACATAACGTCACCTTAGAGTGAAAACCTCAGGAATGCAATTTTAGTCATTTCCTTATTAATAGGTACATTTCTGGGAAGAAAACCTCGCAAAGCATGTATTGATAAGGAAATGACCAAAATTGCATTCCCGAGGTTTTCACTCTAAGGTGACGATTAGTGCCTTCTAGGTGTATCAGATATCTAAAATAGTAGATATCTTGTACTTGAGTGTGATATATGCAGGTAGGTACTTCGGTTTCGGCAGATTAGGACCTTTGCTTCCAACTTCCAAATCGATATCCTACACAAAGTAGGTAGCTACCTAGATAAAATACTAACGGTAATATCTACCTTCGCTAAGGAACATTAACATTAGGTAGGAATTGGGTAGGAATAATGATACTGCACGAGTAAGTAGGTAGGTACTTGGCTAACTAATATTTTATCCTGCAAAAATATATTCAAGCACCAAGGATGTCATAAACTGAAATTGTTTACGGCGAGCGCTTAGAATTTATTATATAATTATGAGCTTCTAAATCAAGTTGCTTGGTTCCATTATTATAATTCCATAAAAACTGCTTAAAAGCTACCTGTTGAACAATTATTTCTTCTTCCGTGCTATGCTAATCTTGCTATGGAAACCTATGGAAATTGACGTGAAAAGAACGCAGATACGGTTTGAGGTCGCGTGATTTTCCAACTGAGCGGATTTAACGTTAGTTTGATTTCGATTTAGCCGTTGGCCGTAAGGCCCCTGTTCGACTTTTGAATAGGTAGGTAAGTTCTTTTTGTTGCTATGGCACGCTATGGTAAAAATAATACAAATGTATAGTTCAGCAGCGGGCTATAATGAAATTCAGTATCTACAATATTATTTATTACTTATTTTAGGTTTTGTTTGCATGGCATATAATCGATTGGACATTGTTAAGCAGGTGGTGCGAAAACATGGCAATTTATTTGTCATCTGTGTATTTCCACAAATCCATTGTACCTAATTGTTAACGTTGCAGTTGCACCAAATCGCCATCCAAGGTTATCCAACACATTTTATCTCCGCTAAACGGTCATTCTAGAGCTAAACATCTTTCGGTACAAATATATTTGTTTTTGTCCAGGGTCGGACTGGGCCGGAAGGGCCGGGGTGGCCCGAGATTGGGGACCCCGTATCCTATTACCTATACCGCCTGGCTCGCGGCAAGCCCCGCAAGCCAGATGCCTTATTATAGATGAACACAATCACGATAAGACTATCGTGATTCGGATTGTGATTGTGATCGTGATTGCGTGCCATCTCACTTACGCACGTGGTGCGAGTAAGTAGATGCGAACGGGACGGCATGCAATCTCGATCACAATCAAACTTCTATTATAAGGCCGCAGGCCCGTGGGGGCAAGCTGGGGCCCGCGCAAGTTGGGACCCGGCTGCAAAATGCCACCTCGACTATAAGTATATTATGGCCAGTCCGACGCTGTTCTTGTCCTGTGTGTCATTTCTGGTGTTAACAATAATGAGTTTAGTTATACTTAGGTATCTAGGTATAATTTATTATGTCTGACTTGTACCTTACATATAGTAAACTTGTAATGTAAGAGTGTAGGTACGGATACGACTTGGGCATGAGGCACGAGGGGTAGCGCAGGGGCTGATCGTTTAATTTCCATATAATCGCGAGCTTTCGCTTATCGCGATTGATCGCTGACCCACTTCGACTGACCACCTCAAACGATACACAACTACCCTCATTTTGCGAGTGACCCGGGTGGCGCGTGCGACCTTCGCCGATTTTATTACGTCTACGGTCCACTAACAAAATCTTATTTCCTGTCAATCTGAGCCGGACCGTTTATTTATGTTGTCGCTAACGATCGCTTTTATTATGTAACAGAAGCCACATTTGCCAGCACACCTATACAGTCTAACATATCCATGGAGAGCAAGTGAGCTGCAAAAACTGATTTCAACATGAGAGAAGAAACATAAAACAAAAAGAGAGTCATAGAGCTTTCTACAGCTTAGATAACCTAATCACCTCATCATTAGGTGATTAGGTTATCTAAGTGTTCTAAGTGGTTAAAAGCAAACTCATACAGTACCTAGATACTATTTTTATTGACACCACAAATATGACATTACAAAAAGACACAAAAGGCGATCTTATCGCTAGAGTGATCATCATCGGTTGAGTGAAATCTGATCTGCAGGCCTAGTAGGTATGCACGCTGCACGACGTGACAAAATATTGTCATTGCTTTTTGTCGTGCGGTAATGTTACAAGGCTTATGTAGGTATACGGCTGTCTCGTTTTCGCATGACAAAGAGTCTGCAAATTTTGTCGCTGCAGGCAAGCCTCTATAGCCAGTAGGCAATATTAGGCATTAGGCAATTTTCAGATCAGGCAACCTTCGATCAAAAATAATTGTTCGAAGGCAAAAACTACTAAGTGTAAGTTTAGATGAAGTCGAGATAAATATCACCGATTAGAGCCAAATAGGTACGTAAGTACATAAGTACCTAAATAGGCAGGCCACATCGATCGTAGAACCGATAACGGATAAGGAAGAAAGAAAGGATGCAGAGTAGGCCTCCCACTGAATGGACCGGCGATATCGTGAGAGTCGCGGGCATCCAGTGGATGCAGATGGCAGCCTGTCGTTCAGTGTAGCGTTTAGTAGTGGACGTCTTTTGGCTGACGATGATAATGATGATGATGAAGTCTAAAGTTTGTTATGTAAATGATTACTAATTGTCGTACTTACGTATAAAACGCCTACCTAAACTCTACCTGCCTACACCAACCTGAAGTAAAAACATGATTTGTATAAAAATATGCATAGTAAATTAGTAGCGCCGCGACCGACTAGGTTAATGGGAATAAAATAATAAATTGTACCCACAAGTTGTCACGTGCCAAACATAACATGACTGATTATTATACCCAAATAATAATAAATAGGTACCTACTAATGGATACTAAGTTGTTGTATTTACGATTTTATATAAATTAGTTATTCGCCATTGATTTATATGTACTACTTACTTGTTTGCCTTGAATTTAGAAAACTTATACTTAAAAATTGTATTGAAATAATTTTCTTGGGCTTGGTTTTTCAATCGCTCGTTTATAATATAATTATGATATTTCACACGAAAATATCATGCGAACGCAATGAGTGGTTTGAACAATTCGAATTTGCTTACTATCAGTTGTAGAGTCCCAGGAGCTTCAAACGAGAGCCTATTGAAGTCTGTCGTTCACGTCGCGTAGTTTCACCGGTCGCGCAACTTTTTTCATCACCTAAACTATTCTTAGGCGTATGACCCCAGGATGGCAGCAATTTATTATAATATGGTCTTTTCGGCAAAATAAGACAAACAACACTACTTAATAACGCTTCCAAGCTACCTGCATGTTCGTTTGCCTTGCGTTGCGCGTCACTCTTCACTTGACAGCTTGCAATGCGCACAAAGGGCAGCCCCTATTATAAACGTGAAGGATTGCCAGGTCAGCTCAGGCCTCGTGGCCTACATTATAAAATTACAAATTGCACTTCATTTGTGAAAATATACCTATACTCTAGGCTAGTAAATTACCCAAGCAGTTGGGTATAACCAGTTTATTATCTAAGCTTAGTTAGATATGAAATTTTTTAACCATCGATAAAAGCCGGTTTTGTCTAGTGGATACCATTTTTTTCATATCATACACCACGCATCACTTTTTCCTGAGGAGTCCGACTTTGACATTTTTTATTAGTTACTTGAACAGAAAAAATTAGAGAATTGATTTTTCAACTGTTAAATTCTGTTGAAACTAGGTTCACATTTAAGTAGGTATCATGTAGTTCTGGTGACACTACAACCAACATAATGGAGCGAAGGAGACAATCGAGCAAACTTTGGAGCCGATTCATTTGGGGCCCTATCTGAACTGGTAAGGTTTTATCATTATTACTACATAGCATCTAGTATAGTATATTTATCTATCTTCTCTACATCCACGTCTGTCTGTCTGTCTGTATGTCTGTATGGCCGCTAACTCCTCACCACGCAATGGATTTTGATGCGGTTTTCACCATTAGTTAGCTACATTTTCAAGGAAGGTTTATATATATAACTAGCGACTTGCCCCGGCTTCGCACGTAAATTACACCCGTGCAAAGCCGGGCGGGCGGGTCGCTAGTTAAGTATAAATATAAATTTATAAAAAGCTACTTATTAGGTACATGGTAGTGTATGAGTTATATTCTGAAGGTGGGAGAAATTTTTGCAAGTTCTGTTTGCGATGTACTGGTCAGGGTCCGAGGGCCCCCTGAGCTTGAGGGCCCCGATGGACTGCACCACATAGCCCTCCGATAGTTACGTCACTTCTGAGTAGGTACATGTTTGATGTTTGTTTCATATACCTCCGTAGTGGCTGATCAGGTCTGGATGAATTTTGGAATGAAGGTATCGATATCGTAATCTGTTTAATTTTTATCCAGGAAGTAAACTTTTGTATGGATAGGATAGTAGGTAAGTAGTCGAAACTACATGGCGCTTCTCTGTTTTAAACTTTTATAAACTTGAGCGTTTGACAAATGCGCCAAAATGCAACTGGGTGTGCAAATACCCCAGAATATACACGTAGGTACCTGATCAATTACATTTCTAATCCAGGAGTGAGATACATAATGCAATTTGGAATAGGTATACATGGTGTAAGAGGAACACTCTCGAAGCCAAAAGAAGGTAATTGTCTACCTACTCATCATTATGAACCACTTTTAGTACCTATGGCACCAACCCTGAAATCGCGAAAAAAAATATCGGCTGTTCCATACATTTTGTCGAGTGTCAATGACCGTTTTCTATAAAACAGCTGCTTATGTATAGTCAATCTAAGATTTTTTTTCGCGTTTTCAGGGCTGGTCCCATAGTAAAAGTGGTTCAGAATGATGAGTACAATTACCTTCTTTTGGCTTCGAGTGTTCCCCTTACACCCCGTATAGGTAAAATTCGCCTGTAAATTTATCTCTCTATAATGCCAACCGTTAACGCAACATGAGATTCTTAGCTTTAGCCGTAAGCCCACCCTGAAATTGGACTAAGTACCTACCCTACCTATTAGGTATTCTGCGACTGACGTAATAAGTATAAATTAGACTAATTCCCATAAAAGTCATAATAAAACTCCTTTGTCAGCCTTTTTGCTTCAGCATTATCGAGGGCAGTGGGTCAATTCTGTTCAGATGCGAAACTACGGAAAAGCACGAGAGTTTGCCGTCTAACTGGGCCACGCAAAGCTTGCGTGAGAAAACATAGCCGGGTTCCCGTACATAAGGCGTAAATAAAGCTGTTTGGTCAACTATTTTATATATTAGGTACTAAGTCTGCTGATAATGCTTCGGTAGATATATCTAAAGGTAGATATATATCTAAAAACAACAGTCAGTGTTTTTGAATATACGCTACTTTTTTATGTGCAATATTACACATAAAATAATTGCGCATTATACCTAGGTACATTATGAATTTTTCACACCACCTGCTCGACAATGAACAATTACATATCATGCAACCTCAACGTAAAGTACCTAAAGCATTATCTCAGGATATAAAGTTGTAAGAAACTCCATAATATAATAAAGTGATTTGAATATCGAACGTCAAATTCGTGTGGAAACTCGTGGAAAACTAAGTAAAAATTGGCCATATGGCATTGTAAAGAAGTTTGTTCGAAAATCGAACTGCCCAACATAAACAGAACTCAAAAAAAGGTGCGTTTACAAGGAATGTGAAACAAAAGACGGTGTAGACGGTGCTTTGATTTTCAGTGAAATCGGGCTTTTTATCAAAGAGTATAGTATTATAAAGGGGGGACTTTTTATTGTCTCGCAGAAGGTGTGAAAAGTAGAGTATGCTCCTCTGGAATAAAGCCTGTCTTCGTCTTGGACAGCTTGAACCCCTCGCTTCACTCAGGACTCTACATAACTACCTCGCTACGCTCGGGCTCGAGAAATCTAGACTCTCTAGCTAGTTACGCTCAGGGTTCAATGGTTCAATATGCCGCACGCGACGTAAGACACTGCTTTATTCCCTTAGTGCATAATCTACTAAGTATTATTTGGCCCCGTACAACGAATTCATTGGCCCCGTATGACTTTTCCTCCGTTGAACTGACACATCGTGAAAGTCGCGGGCATCCAGTTGATGCAGATGGCAGGCTGTCGTTCGGTCCCTAAGGGGGCCTATGTTCAGCAGTGGACATCTTCCAGCTAATGATGACGAGCTGAGCCGATCTAAAACGTAAACAAATGGCTATTAACAACAACAACAATAACAATTAACAATTAAGTTAACAATTTTCCTGTTTTTCAATAAACTTATCCATCAATTAATATTACAATAACATTATTTTTAACAGTAGGTAAGTTTCAACATGTTTAATAATTAAATAATAGTGGAAATTTATACCTACTGAGGTATTTGGTAAAAAGATTATTGGTATAGGTAGGTAGGTAGGTACTTTACTATTTACCTACTATCCTAAAAAGATCTTCGAAAAGAGAAAACAAAGTCTTGTTCATTTTCCAAAGCATGATTTAGGAGGAAGAAAAATTGTATACTTATACCTACTTATTGAATTCACTAAATAAACCGGCCAAGTGCGAGTCGGGCTCACTTACTGAGGGTTCCGTACCACCACAAAATACAATCATTATCAATTTCAAAAACCGACTTCAAAATTAGTAAAATAGGTATGGCATTTCGATTTGATGAAATGATAAGGTCGAACTTCGACCAAAATAAAATGAATGGACGGGCCATAACCATTGAACTTGCTCAGTGAAAACGAGTCAAACCGTCGGACATATACTTCACCACCTAATTATAACCATGTACAGTACATTTGTTACAAAAAATAGATAGCGGTTTTTTGTTGTGTTATTACACTTCGGGAAAGCACACGAAGACATAATTTTGTCAGATGTTTCGTTATCATGTAACAAAAGTCATGTGTCGCACTTCCTACGGCTAGAGACCGACTGAAACAAAGTGAGCGTCGGCGCTCATTTTGAAATCTTAAAAAATGCGCTTCTTCTGGGCCTCGTCTTCGTCCATTCATTTTATTTTAGTCGAATGATAAGGTCGTCCAAGTAACGAAATTACCAGTTATAACTTAGTAATGAACAGAAAAAAGATGTGGATGCAAAAGGCAGGCTGTCGTTCAGTATGGAGGTTAAAGGGGGAGGCCTATGTTCAGCAGTGGACGTCTTCTGGCTGATGATGATGAATAAACAGAAATTTGTCACCGACTCGCACTTGGCCATTATTTATTAGTCTATATTATTTATATTTCATAGGTAGTATGGTAAAAAGCACTACTCACATCACTAGGTCCCAATTTTAAACTCTGGTGGATTACGACTATTTACGACCGCGCTACACTCATGTCGCAAAATGCTACCCTTGTTTCGTTCGTTCGTCGAATTTTGTTTGTGTAAAGTAGTATTTTTATGGTGTAGCTGGTTGGTGTAAGCAAAGATTTTTAATATCATAGGAAGTAGGTTTGTATCAAATGAAAAACACATATACCTACCGATCTAAATAGTTAAATATTTTCTCAACGTTCGGTAGGTAGAGGTACCTACTGCGATGTAGGTAAAGCTTGCGTGTATTCATTTTGCTTAAGCAACTTTTAATGAGTGCTATTAAGCATTAAGTCCTTGGAACTCCATATCAGAACTGAAATCGGGCGCAAAATCATCTGTAACTCGTGTAAATTATGTTAGAACGATAATAATCCGGGGGTGGGGTAGTCGAGTGTAGACGACACGCGTCATTCACATAACCCACGAAATGGACAAGTTGTTGCCCACGAGGCAAGCGACGCGATGTGGAATAAAAACCGGCCAAGTGCGAGTCGGGCTTGCACACTGAGAGTTCCGTACCACCACAAAATACAATAATTATCCAATTAAAAAACCGACTTCGAAATTAGTAAAATATGGCATTTCGATTCGGTGGAAGAAAAATGAGATCATCCAAATAACGCTATTACCAGTTATAACTTGTTAATGATCATAAATTTGTCACCGACCCGCACTTGGGCATTATTTATTGTTATATTATAGAGTGCAGTTATAATCATGTCAAGTTTGACGCTTGTAGGTATACACGTATAAACCATTTTTACATTAGAGCAAAAATACAAAAATACGTTTGTTGTATGGGCCCCCGTTTCATTTTGACTTTTTATTATTTCTTATTTAATCCGTCGTAACATTACATAATGATATTCTGTAGAAATTTTAACTGGCTATCTATTACGGTTCGTAAGATACAGCCGTTTAAAGGTATAGGATGAACGGACGGACAGACAGACAGACAGGCAATATAGGCTTAGTAATAGGGGCCCGTTTTTATCCTTTTGGTACGGAACCCTAAAAATAAACTGGGAAAAATCATCAAAAAACTATCACAACCTCAAAAACGTACGTTGAGCTTTTTTTCGCTCGCTCGGATAGTGAGATACTAAGCAACACAAAATACGATGTGATACAAACTAAGTATGCATTGTTTTTTTAAACCCTCGTTAAGGCTGCTGAAGATCTGATAATCATCAAACAGCTGAACAGATTTTCTTAAATTATAGCGAAGTACCTAAGTACCCTCTCGATCAAGTCACTTTAAAAAAAACTAGCTTTAAAAATTGTGGTAGCGTCGCTAAGTATATACGTCGCTTCGCTTGCCTCGCCTCTACTTTTCTGTGGTCGTTGAGCCTAACATATAACATACTAGCGACCCGCCCGCCCGGCTTCGCACGGGTATAAATTACGGGCAAAGCCAGGGCCGGTCGCTAGTTATATATATATATATATCAAATTCCGTAAAAAAATATCTAACTGATGGTGAAAACCGCATCAAAATCCGTTGCGTGGTTTAGGAGGAGTTAGCGGCCATACAAACATACAGACAGACAGAAAGAAGCGGAAAGTGACTTCAATTTATACTATGTAGAGAAGAGAAGAGATAGAGATTATGAGTATCCAGCAGTAGCGTAGGTACCTTAGTACTTTAGTAGGTACACCTTATAATTACTATGATATTCGTGATTGCTGGTAAACTAGTTTACTGAGATCCATAATTACCGTTAAACGCGTAAGAAAGTAGAGTTCATGTCTAAATGGTCTTCAGCGCAACTGTTTTCTTTGAGTGATTACCATTCCTAATGGCGATTTGCTTGTTAGCGTGCCCTTGTACAGAGTGGACGATTCTTTTCAAGCCTAATATCTGAACTATTAGTTTACGCTCAAAGGTGATTCGCTTCGGTAGAGTTCAAGGGCATTCAAATCATAGGGGCGAAAAGTAAAGGTCATTTTTGATGACATGTTAGATATGGTAATAAAAATATGAGTAACGTACCTAACAAGTAAGAACCTGGATACCTAACCGACCTCTTGAACTGTACCAACCTATTCTCGGTCCAAGCATTTATTGGCTGTGACAGCGGCAAATAACATTGTAAAAAGCGAATTAAAATATTTTTCTTATAATATTTCACTAGTGTCACTGCTAATGTTTAACGTTCAAAACCCTAGCGAATTTGTGCTTTTCTTTTAACAATGTTATTGCAGGTGTCAGAGTAAATGAATGGTTTTCACGTTTTTTGATGAAGACAATAACGAAAACCATCGAGGTAAATGTACGTACATAGCTATGTACCTATTGTATTACAGCTAGCTATGTAATACATTTATCTCGATGACGAAAACTGGATTATTGTCGTTCTGATTCTATCAAATATAAAGAACTATATATAGAAAATCTAATTTCTGTAATAAATATATTTGTTTTTAACCAAATATATTTGTATTGTAGGTGTATTTTTATTTTTTATTGAAAAAAAAGTCTTTAAATTTTGGAAAAACTTACGATTCCAATTTGTAAATTACATTTGTTGATTGTTTTGGTTTTAGTTTTAGATTTTTGTAACTTTTTTTAAATATTCTGTAGACTATAGAGGGGAAAGTTTGACATAAAATAAACAATACTTGTTTGTTTTTTTTTTTTTGTTTAATACCCAAAAGTCCAAATACTTAAAATTTAACGATTGCATTTATGATGGATCTGATACCTAAAACGAAAGTGTGTTTGTTTCTGTTTCACGCAGCAACAGACGTGATTTTTTGCATAGAGATAGTTAGAGGGCAGGAGAGCGACTTATGATAGGTACTTTATATCCCTGATAAAATTTGAATCTTTACATAATTATCGTCTATACCTACTAAGTATATTATATCAGAGTGAATAAATGGGTATCTTCTGCGTGCTTCATCTTCGACCACATCGTCGCTTACCAACAGACGAGGTCAAACTTGGTGGTCAAACGCTGAAAAAAAGTAGAGATTTTCGTTTTTTGAGATGTCCACGCGGGTAAAGCCGCGGGGCGCAGCTAGTATAGATACCTACCTATATAAGTAGGTACTTAGGTATAAGTACCTATGCCGTAAGCGTTCAGCTCTACCGAGACCACAAGCTTTCTCTAATGAATTACTCACTACCTATGTGTCGACCGGCTCTATTAGTATCGTATCCATAAAATATCATAGGCGGTAGATCAAAAACCCTGAAATTAATTAATCGAAATGGTGTCAATGTGCCAATAGCACCCTAATACTTTACAATTCAATTTCCAAAGTCGTAATTCTCTATGTATAAAAGACGGCGACCTGCTTTGCGCAAGTTAATAGATTAATAGGCACTGGGCGGGAGTTGCGTGTCACGCCGCCCAACGCCACCTCTGTCCGAGCGGACAGCAGCGGCCCGCAGGCCAGTCGGAGGCTCGCGCCCTCCGCGCCCGCCCGCCCTTCGCGAGACGCCGCGGCGCCGCGGCTGGCCGAAGCCGCTCGATCTCTAACCGACTCTGTTATGGAAAAGCGTGCGACCAGCGGTACAGGGGATCCCATCCCAAGCATCCTCAAAAAACCCAAGAGCCGGCACAAAGGCGACCTCCTCGACAAGAAGTCTAAGTTAAAACGCGAGAAGGTAGAAGGTTCGAGGAAGGGTGATGTGACGGCTCCACTGCCCCAGGGATGCACGCCGCTCATGTATGCATGTCAACAGGCCGATTACAAGGCGGTTGTCGACATACTCAACAAGGACGTGAGTTTCTCGTCATCTTATCATGCCTCGACTTTATCATAAAAGTATACCAATGTGTTTCTTATTTTTTTTCGTTATTTTCACATCAACTTATCTCGCTAAAATAGCATCGAAAATGTTTCACAGTACGGCGCGAACAGAGTTGTTTATGGCAAGGTGAGGTGAGCGATTATGAAAATAAGAAAACCCATAGCCCATAGGTTTCAATGGCCCGACACGATCATGATCACGCGATACAACGTTGATGGTGCGAGGAATCCCTCGCCTTGTAAACAACACTCCTCGCTCTACAACTCTACATCGGCAAACTACACAATACTACACATGCATTCATATTACCCCGAGCCATTGACCTATATGCCCCGAGCCCTTTAATTTCCCAAACCACATCGCAATCTGTTCAAACGATGAAAATTGTTTTTAAAATCGCAATGAAAGTAACTCAGAATAACGCAAAACAAATAAATGCATATGGCCTATTCCTCCATGCGGCAAAGTCATCAATCACACCTGTTCAGTCGTAAAGCTTCATCGTAGCTGTCGATTCCATTTGATTGTCGATATCTTGAGGAAATGCACCTGGGTGAGGGGCGCGCGGTACGGGGAGAAACTCAATCAATAGGTGATTCGACGGAACACAAAACATTTCCACACGTTGGGGGTAAGAGTATGTAGGTGGAAAGTTGGCCGGTTGTCTAGTAACACGTGTCGTGTTTACCGCATCAACCTGTTTGACTCGTTAATAATTGACAAGGGTGGCTCTCGCTCCAGTCAACCCCTTCAACCGGATCATTATTCATAAACGGGGTAATTCATAAAACATGTTTCTATTAGCCGGTATTCATCAATATTTCACTTACTTTACCACAAATGCAGGTCAACTCTCCATTTTATCACAATTACTTCTTTCAAAGCTAACGTGTTCCTGAACCTCTAGCTATTTACCCTCGTTTATTGTGAGTACCTACGTAGGTACTGTTGTTGTAACTCGTAAATCATTACTCAAACTTCAAATAAAAAAATACGGCTTCTTTGTTTCTGAGAGATA
Organism: Agriopis marginaria; assembly: GCA_932305915.1. Classification (NCBI taxonomy): domain Eukaryota; kingdom Metazoa; phylum Arthropoda; class Insecta; order Lepidoptera; family Geometridae; genus Agriopis; species Agriopis marginaria. The sequence goes on along the minus strand of OW029934.1, from coordinate 9,323,424 downwards.
GGTATTACGGACCTTACAAGACCAGAGTGAATATAGGCATTATCTGCGTGCTTCATCTTCGGACTCATCATCGCTTACCAACAGACGAGTTGAAGGTCAAACTCTGACTTATAGGGATAAAAAAAATAGGTCCAAAGGAAAATATACTGTATGATTGCAATGTTGGTGCAGCCATCATCAGTCCGCGTGCGTGACCGTGGTCTCCGTTGCGCGCTCCACTACTGCTCGTCGAGCGGAGCGGGCGCGAGTCAGGCGGCGCGGGCGGCGTGCGCGGACCGCGTGCTCATGGCAGCGCCAGTGCTGGCAGACGCCAGAGACGCTGACGGACTCACGCCGCTGCACTTGGCTGTCGTGCACGGCAACGTTCCCCTGGTACAGACGCTACTAGCTGCTGGAGCTGATGTTAACGCCAGGGACGATGAGCATCATACTGTAGTCCATTGGGCCACTGGTAAGTGTCAAACTAAAGGTCTACTACTTAACTATATTAGCATCAAGAGCTGGCCGACGAGGCGGCTTGCCAGTAGATAGTGGTTCATAAAGGTGGTATCCGCGTAAAGAGGCTGGTCCTGCTGTAGACGTTAAATAACGCGATGGGACGCTCTTGGACAGAATTAGAACTCTTGGACTTTGCGCTTTATTACCTCTATAAACCAGCATGTTATTCCCCTTGTGGTCATTGACTCTAGGTAACTTAAAGGAAAATTCTCTCTGAAACCCCATTCCATGAACATATTGGGAATTTGTTCGATCAATATTGTCATTATCATCGGCATTTCCTTGCCATCCGAGAATAAGCTAGCGTTGACGTCATTCTGCTTACTGACCGGTAATTAATAATCGGTGCTGTCAAACCTTCTTTTCGAACATGTACTTACCTGTTCGAAAAGAACACACTTTTTTCGTCACTTCGCACTTTGGTCTGGGAGGTTTGAAGAAGAAGAATCATGCAATTTTTTCATACATAAACTAGCCGCTTCTCGGCTTTGTTTGATGCAATTTAAGTACAGCAAGTAGGTAACTATATAGTAGGTACTATTAAAACACTAGTTTAAACTATCACGGTTGTTCACTAAAGTTATATAATTATCAACTTCTTTTTGTCATAATGATATGATTTTTTTAAATATCAGCTCATTCCACAACCTTACCACGGTAAATATACCTACCGTAAATAATCATAATTATAACTTTAGTAGTTGTAGTAGTTGTTAGCAATATATCGTGATTCTTTCCTATAAATCTCATACCAATCAATTGCTAGTAGCGAAATAAAACGAAGTATCTTCTGAAACCAATCTAGCTAGACTTCTAGCTTTAGAATGACGTGGGTAAATAGAGTCCTCAAAGGTAGGCAACGCACTAACAATGCCCGGGGTATTGTAGGTTCTTTCTATAGGCAGCGGTAACTACTTACCATCAGGTGGCCCGTAGCTTGTTTGCCACCTATTTACCTGCAAGATAAGTGAGCCCGAGGCCCGATGTCTGTTGAATGGAGTGAGTTATCTAAGGGGTGTCACTGGGTGGCCGCGGTTATCGTGCATCGGTTGCGCTCAATGCAGCTAGCACGCTACCAATTAGCTACCCTCGCTACTTCGTGTCAATCAGACCAGGCGGTGATCGTACCTACCTCTTGTTGTGGATAAGAAATGGTATAGATAAGTCGGCACATTGGTCCCATATCTTCGGAATAAGTACAGGCTCTGTGGACTGGGGTGCCGGGTTTGCAATGAAAGCTTGAAAAAGAGAGTTTGCGGATGCCAAACTTGTTGCAGCCACTTTACCAGCAGCATCCGCGGTAGTTTCCTTGTCCACATTCCAATAGTCCACGAGCAAAATAATATGTTGTTTCCATCATACATTATCTTAAATTGCAGGTTGTACGATATTAATTACTAAGTATTTATTTATCTAAGCACTGTCCATCAGGGCAAATGTTTATCAAATGGAAAAGGGGATTTTGTTCGGGAATCCCAGTAATTCCGCTGATAGGTATTTATCGTACCTACATACTTGGATGTTGCGTTTCTTATCTAATATAACATGGCACATGGATGTATTGGTATTATGTAGGTGTTTTTGCATAACCGCGACACCCAGCAACGTGCAGCGCCGGTTCTCGAGGTCATGTTGACTTCCGTTCCAGTTTCCGTTGCTTTGTGCCGATCTGATGAACGTCAGATCCTAAACCTACGGATAAATACTGGTAACCACCGAGCGAATACCAACTTTACTGGCATTCTGAGATTGATATTGTATAGTGTCTTGTATTGTATATGTACATGAGTTTCTACTTACATATTTTTTAATGAGGATAACTAAACTAAGACGAAGAAATTTAATTCTCAAGTATAAATTGTTTTTATTCTAACCTCCGATAAAAGAGTTGATAATCTTCAAACGACTCTGAACAGATTTTCTAACACTTTCGACCAAGTCAACATTCAAACAAAAAAAAAACTAAATCCAAATCGGTGAAGCTGTTTGGGAGCTACGATGCCATAGACAGACGTGTCTGCTGTGGCACACACACCCGCAGACACACACGTTAAACTACTCACCCCTCTTTTTAAGTCGGGGGTTAGCACATTGTTCTAAAACTTGGTTATCTATCTGCTTATATGGTATCTAATACTGGGCGGTTAATCTAATCGTAACTGCCAGATAGTTATTATAGAAACTATTAACCAGTCGTAAAATTTTTAATTACCCGCGAGATTCCTCAACGCAGGCGTAAAAAATGCGGTAAAGCACAAATACCGCATTGTAAGTAATCAAGAATTTTGTTGTGGATACCGTTGCGAGTGACCAGACTGTATTGGGGTTGGGTTGTCCGGCGTGCGATGGTATTGAGCGGCGGACAAGGTCAGCCCTTGAACCGAATAGACCACTGGCTACAAATGCTAGGCTATTTTACTAGGAGTTCTATAGTCCACAAAAGGTTACGTCAGATTGACGAACGAATGACTAATGCAGGTTAAACAGGCCAATCACGTTGACCTCCAAGACGTCTATGTCTATTAGCGATGAAATAAATATTTATGATTTTTCGATTGAATTGCTGACGTAGCGTAGAGATCTCGTCAAACCAGCGATGAGTCAGATAACTAGTAAATAATAATAGTATGTTTTACCCTAATACAAGTTGAGTGAACGATAAATTACTAAGATTTTCTACGAAAATAAATACCCTTATATTTATGGACTACACCGATATTCATATTACTTAATAATATCTTGATATAGTAATTTTTAAACTTTCGCGATTTACGAAACGCGAAACGCGAATACGTGATAAGTCCCGATAAACATTTAAAACATATCTTGATATTATAGACAAAACCCCACCGCCTTCGACTCATCGATGAAAATAATTATAAAACCCAAATGTGTTGGGTCTGCAGTGTGCGGTGAGGTAGGAGCCCTACGAGCGGTACTGGCAGCAGGGGCTGACGCAGCGACTCCGGACCAGCACGGTGGATACCCGTTGCACTATGCAGCGCAAATGTGCGGCGCGCCGGCCGCTACAGACCACCAGGTGCTTAAAATAATAACATTTAAAATCTTTGTGAAAATTGGTTACTAAAATCTCCTTGATTTCAATGCGTTTTTACAAAGATTACGACTGCGATATTTATTTTTTCTATTAAAGAGTAGAGGAGCCGCTTTGGAAGTTCTACGAGCGCTAGTGAAGGAGGGCAGGGTGCGTGTAGACGTGAGGGACGCAGATGGACGCACTCCCTTACTGTGGGCCGCATCAGCCGGCTCTGCGGCGGCTGTTCTGGCGTTGCATCAGGCTGGGGCGAAGGTCGATGACGCTGACAGGTATGGTATAAACATATTGGTCTAATTTTTCTTTCCAATTCGGTCTTGAAAATGTTTGATGACGATGTACTATTGTATTCCAGGGATGGATTAACAGCATTGCATTGTGCAGCTGCTAGAGGTCATACCGAGGCGTTGGAAACTTTAGTAGGTCTGTGTGGAGCCAAGGTTGACGTAGCCGACTCACATGGATGCACTCCTCTGCATTATGCTGCAGCGTTGGGTCACGCAGACGCTACCGTCGCATTGCTAGACCATGGTGCTGATTCCCATCGACAGGACAAAAGAGGTCGGAGTCCAGCTCACACTGCAGCAGCTAAAGGGCAAATTGAGACTGTGCGGATACTCGGTATGATAGACGGCAAAAAATTTTTGTTTGGTGACTAACAACAACTATTGTATTTGACGATTTTTTGCATTATTTTAGGTGCACGGGGAGCAAACTTATGGCTTCGAAATTCTAAAGGTGATCTCCCGTTACATGAAGCAGTAGCTTCAGGAAGGCGCGAGTTGGTTAAATGGCTATTAGATGGCCGGCCCTCACAAGTCAACGCTACTAATCACGAAGGTCGAACGCCTTTACATATAGCAGCAGCAACAGACAATGCTGACTTATGTCGTCTTTTACTAGACCGTGGTGCCGAAGTTAGTCCAGTAGCAAGATCTTCAAAGAATGAGCCACTTACACCCCTCGATTGTGCAACCAGCCGAGGACATCGTTCAACTGCCAAATACCTTCAAATGCATGGTGGGCTGCCAGCATCGAAATTATCAAATACTCAGATTATTATCGATGGTGCGCCAATAACTGCATTGCCAACACGTAAAGTCACTAGCACTAAAATTGATGTCCGGGACAGAATTCGAATCGAAAAACGAGAGGTAGTAGAACTTTCTAGTCCAGCACATGAAAGACGACACACGAAAGATAAAAATGACAGTGAATCTACTAACGGATCATCCTCTGATTCTAGAAAAGCATCAAGGAAGACATCTGAAAATAAGTATTCTGATAAGCACCGGGAGCGAAGAAAAAAATTGATACAGGTACAAAAAAGTTTTAGTGATGGTTATGATAGTGAATTTGATGGTAGCAAAGATAGCTCTTATGATAATAAACATAGAAAATCAAAGAAAAATAGATCTAGAAGTGAGCCATCGCGACGACACAAAGCTAGTGCCAGACATCGTCGGCGACGTTACGTATCGGACTCGGAAAGTACAGATTCTGAAAGTTATTCCGAAAAAAAGAAAAGTAAAAAACATCGGAAAAGGAGTAAAAGGAAGTATACATCAACATCAGAGAGTAGTAGTTCAGAATCAACCGAAAGACGAAGTACAAAACGAAAAGGGAAAAAAACTTCAATTCACATAGAAAATGATGATGAAAAGCAAAGTGTAAATATAGTAAAGTTTAAAAGTTCAGACCCAACGTCTCGATCACAAAGCATAGAAAAGACCGAAAGCGTCGCTGCAGCGATCGATACTGCTGTGACTGCAGTTCAAATGGAACCAGATAATGACGAAGCTCAAACAGAAAAAAGTAGAGCTCATAGTGAAACCGAGACTGACACATTATCAGTTAAAACCAACATGGTGGTTACGGAAGCCCAAATTCATATGGAACGCCAGTCTACCCAACAAGGTAACTCAGAAATAACAGTAACTTTGGATTCATCAAATAATGTCTCAATCGAAACAGCAAACTTGTCCGTTACACATAAAGATTTAACGGAAGAAATGAAATCAGACTCAGAAAAACCTGTTGACACTACAACCACACCCGAAGCTCCAGGACAAGAAGAGCTTGAAGCAGGTTCCATAACTGAAAAACAAACGGCAACTACTTTGGGCACAGCTGATACTACAGTTCCAGATAGTCGTGCTCCTGAAGTAACGTCTACTAAAAAAGAAAGTGAAAAAGAAACATCTGAAAGTAATAAATCTGTAACACCTGAAACGAAAACACCAGAAACACCCAAAAGTCAAACTGAAAATGAATTGGATAAAAAATCTCAATCACCAAGTGAAACAAAGAATGATTCATTGTCAAAAACTGATAAAGATGGAAAAGAAATGTCTGCAGAAAATAAAGAATCTTCGGAGTCAAGCAAAAGTGATCAAGCTAGGCTTACTCCGGAAAATACATCAAAGTCACCTAGTCCCAGTATAGAAGCAACACGAAAAAGATCGTTTCAAGTACTATCAGGCCCAGATGAAACATTGGATCAGAGTAAAAATTTATCCGATATGAAAACTAGTTTGGATGCTACAAGCTTAGAGAAAACTGAATCCCAAGAAAAAAGTATTTCTCCAGTTGTATCTTTTGCTAATAAAGATGAAATTTTTGAAAGTAAAGATTCGGAAAAACAATCTGATCACATAATGGGAGAAGAAGTACACCATGGTGAAATGGCACTCGAAACTCAGCAAGCTGAAGACAATTTACAAAAGAAAAGTAGTGAAAGCCATATGAGCTCAGAAGAAAAAAGGAAAGAATATGCTGCTTCTACCACAGGTAGTAGCACAGAAAATGTTGATAAAGGAATTTTAACAGTCGATCCTAATTTGTCTGGTGAAGACCGGGCAGTGCAACAGGTTATAGTGGAGAATGTTTCTGGAGACTTCGATGTTAATTTACCATTATCCCAATCAACACCAAAAAGAACTCGGAAAACTCCTCAGAATAGTCAAGGGAGCAGTAGAAAAAGTAGTATTTATGAAACAGAAAGTTATAAAGTTCTATCTGATATTGCAAGCGGAGAAATCACTTCAGGAATCTTGAAAAAATCCAGTAAAGGCGGCGATGGTTCCTTGGAGGATGAAGAAACTCTGGCAGAAAGTAGACTTGCGAAAGAGGGTAGTCTTTATGACAGGGTTCCAAGCGTGAGCGACAACGAAATATACAGCCATTCAGAAGTGGATGGGCGTAGAAAACGATTTAGGAAGAAAGGTAGGACAAAAAGCCGCATTACTATTAGATCAAAAAGTGAAAATTCCGAAAGGGGTTACGAGTCTAGTGGTTTGATGGATTCAGGGTTTGAACCGAGTCCCAGAGCTCTCCAGCGTCGCATTACAAGCCCGCGGCTGGCTGCCTACTATCAACAGAGAAATGCGAGTGGAAGATATTCTGGGAAATCTGACAGCAGAATACCGATTCGTAAGCCCGGCGACAAATATGCTGTAGACATGAAGTCAGTAACACAACGCATTCAAACGAATATGAGACGGTAAGCAGGTACTTAAATACATTTCTATAATCATGTCTATGAATTTAAATGCACTAAATATTTCGGCGTTATTTTTCAGATATTATTGTGAAAGGAAAATTTTCCAACATCTGCTGGAATTGAAAAGGTTGCAAATAAGGACAAGCAAAGCCAACGAAGCTGTTCTTGTGAAACGTGCGATCGACGAATACAATAAATCCAGTTTGTCTAGCGTTGGGCTCGGTCCCTACAACAACACAGACTTTTCATTCAGCAGTTTTGAAAAATTCCTTTATGAAAGTCTGAGGAAGTTGCAGAAAAGCGGCAAGAAGCATCTAGATAAGCTGCCCGAGAGGCCGATTGATTTCGATTACGGAGAAAGTGAACTTTACAAAATGAGCGCCATTCCTGATAACCCATGTCTCTGCACCAGTAAGACACACAGGTGTTTTCACGCTATCCATGCATACACCGGCGTACCTTGCGCTGCTTATTGTAAGTATAATACAAAAATCACATTGAATCGAATCATAAATAAGTGCATCCCGCGATTTTTATGACATTTTCTAGGATTAAAATGTAAATTGTCTCAGAAAAACCAATGAATAAAACTAAAACAAATCATCCAAGTCCTGTTACCAAACATCCTAACATAACTCATTCGACCACTTATTTTAGGCACCTACTTAGTTTGATAAGTGTTTATATATCACTAATTTTTGAATTAAAATGTTATTTTCAGTACCTTTCAAATGGGACCACCATACAATGCCCAAGCCAGCCACAGCAGGGCCCAGTACAAAATCAAAAGGTTTCCTACCCAAGATAAATTCGAAACCACCTTCCAGTTCCGGCAAAGCTCACGTCACGCTAGAAGTATCCCACGGCACAGAGAAACAGTTGATAGCTTTACCAGCGGAGAAATTGGACAAGAACAAGAGATATTACGTAACATTTACAGTGAAGGGATCTGAACCTGCCTCGGATAATGATAATGCACCGAATGCTGCGAATTTGAAGACTAAAAGTGGATAGGTAGAAAAAATGTGCTGGTACTTACTGCGAGTAACTATTGCTATCTAGTAGGGTTGCCAACTTTGTATTTTAAGGTGAAAGAAGAATAAAAACTGCCAAGTGCGAGTCGGGCTCGTACACTGAAGGTTCCGTACCACCACATAGCTTGTTAGCTACTAAAATACAAAAAAAATGTGCAAAAAGACAAAATCCCATCAACGGTCACCCATCCAAGTACCGACCGCACCCGACGTTGCTTCACTTCGGTGATCGTACGAGAATCGGTGGTGAACAGAAATTTGACACCGACTCATACTTGGCCATTATTTATTATTTTTTGTTATACTTTAGAGCGTGTGCTATAATCATGCCAAGTTTGACGATTGTACGTATTGCCGTTTTTACATAAGAGCAAATACAAAAATAAGTAAAAATAATTGTTATAGGGGACCGAAAAACTTATTTTCAGATGCATTGCATAGGTATACCCAAAGATTTTTAGATCGTTATAATATTGATATACCGAACATTATTTTTAAAACAGGTTTGAAGACTATTTTGCATACTTTATTATTGTTGAACAGTAAACAGTAATATTTAATTAAAAACATTAAAAACAACAGGTGTTGGCAACCTACTAGTACCTAGTTATCAAAAACTGCCATTTTATTGGTAGGTAGGTATGCTGCTGTAAAGATTGATAACAAGATATTAGACTGAGTGAAGCCGTCCGAATGTAAGAAACGATATTTTTGTAAATGTAAAGATATGTCTATCGGGAGAAAAATTATCGTTATTTTCATTCTATAGTAAAATGATGTTGAGTAGTCTTCCTGTTGATTGAATTACCTAGATAAAAATTGCACAGATTGATGTATCTAAGCTGCTGTTGTATTATGCACAAAGTGTTCTTACAAATCTCGACTTGTAAAGAAATAAATAATAAAGTGATACGATATTTGCTTACCTATTTATTGGTAGATCATTCATTCCTGAAACCTGTCCTACTTGGTATAAAATAATTGATACAAATTATGTTAACTGAATCTGTACTCGCTTACCCAAGTTATTATTTTATTGACTAGCTGCGCCCTGTGGTTTTATCAGCGTGAAATTCCTACTCCTTTCGTAATAACAGCTATCTGCCAGTGAAAGTACCGTCAAAATCAGTTCAGCCGTTTTGGAATCCATAGCGCAATAGTTACCTATATTTTAGAAAAAAAAATATACTTTTTTTATTTGATTTACCTACCATAATATAAGTATGTGGGTAGGTAGGTACTTTCAGATTGGTTCCATAGACATTTCATCAAAATCGGTTCAGTAGGTTGGTTCCAAAGATTATATTAGGTACCTAATATTTTTTATTTTTATAGTAGATAGGCTTGCGCTTGGCCGCCATCTCGCCTGATGTTAAGCGACGATGCGGTCTACAATGGAGCACGCTTGCCTAGAAGAAACCGATTCACTCTCGACTTGAAGACACCCAGATTGTAACTGACGGGGAAAACCCATTCAGGCAGCGAATTCCACAGACTAGCAGTTCGCACAATAAATGTGGAATGTGGAATCATAGCGCTTCGTACGGGTTCTCGGAATATCAACCATAAAACGATGTCGATTTTTTGTGCCCGCCCTGGCGGTCCGATAGAAAAAAGGGCAGGAAGGAATTAAATCATGCAGATCTGATGCACACTCTCCGAAATGTATCCGATAAAAAACCGATAGACTAGCAACTTTACGCCGATGCTCGAGACTAAGAAGCTTAGTCTGAACCAGGGATTCATTGCTGATGAGTCGCTTGGCACGTTTCTCAATAGACTCCACTCCAACGCCCCAAGCTGGTGCTTAGCTGATCTATCCCAAAGGTGAGAGCAGTAGGTACTCCATGCACGACCGAACTTGTGCGGTACAGTGACAGCAACTGCTCCGACGTGAAGTACCGTCGTACCTTCGATAGGATACCCAGCTTTTTGGCAGCCAATTGAGCCTTGTTTTCAGTATAGGAGCCAAAGTTGAGGGTAGGAGACAGAGCAACGCCCAAAAGCTCAAGCTAGTCAGTTATCGGAATGGATACATCCTGGAAAATAGGAGCCAGTTGGAACGGCGTCCTTTTGGCAGAGAACAGACACGCCTATATGTAGTACTATACTTAGTATGAAATCTTTTGGTTCTTAAAACATAATAACTGGAAAAAATATGTCATCCAAGTAAACAACATTACATATTTATCAATTTTGAAGTCGGTTTTTTACCGACTTCGAAAAAGGAGGAAGGTTCTCAATTCGGCCCGTTATGTTTTATGTCTATCTACACCGATTACGGCATATGTAAACCAATTTGCGTTTTTCTTTTTTATCATGTAGAAGAAACACTCGAGGTGATTCCACGAAAATTTCATTAATTATGGCTCAGTAGTTAACCAGCTCGAATAAAATGGATAATTTTGAGCGCCTACAATTTTCGCGATAGCAAATAACTATAACTACGCTACTTTTGTTCAGGCACTTTGTTCGTGTCAAAACAAACAGGTATTCATGCATGGATGTGTAATCGTATTTATAAATAAACTAGTATAGTTCGCCCCGAACGGAGTTATAGAAAGTTTCAAGCATTCCACTATCATAGGTCATGTTTCACTACAAATTGTAAAATAAATTATCTTTTAAAAACCCACTTAAAAAAACACAAACATTCTTAACTACAAAGAACAAAATAATATTTTTACACGGACTATGAAGTCGGGGGGAACTTATTATATTATCAAACTTAGAATTAAAATTATGAAAAATTATTTATTTGTTGTTCCGCTTCCGTTTTTTAGTTGTTCTACAAACAATATTATACTATAGTAATTTACCTCATCATCATAACCAGCCATAAGACGTCCACTGCTGAACATAGGCCACCTTTAACCTCCACACTGAACGAAAGCCTCCCATCTGCATACACTGGATGCCCGCGATTCTAATAATTTACGTACCCCTCAGAAAAATTATATTAAATGGAAGCGATAAATCTACAGTTTCCCCTATAACACTTGCGGACTTGGCTGACGGATTGCCGTCCAACCAACGGGAGAGGAACAGAAATTTTTCTATTTCCAAATCCACACGTCTGTTAGTACATAATAGGGTATTTGACACTGGTGGAAATAAAATATGAAACCTAGCTATATTGAAAGGTTTTATATTAAGAGATTTTTTCAATATTTTTTCAATAATAATAATAACTCCTAAATTTAATTATTTAGATTTAAAAATCACGATTTTTAATCTATGTGTCACGTGACTTGAAAATCCAATCACAGTGCGTGACGTCAATCTGGTTATGACAGCACGACCATAACAAAACAAAGCAAACAAAAACAGTATATTATACTACTTTTTGCAGTTTACTATAGTTGAAATACTTCATAATCTTGAAATTATTTGAACGAAGATCTATTTCTTTCTATATACTAAGTATTTACTTCATTTGCAACCATGGAAGCAGGGTACGCGAAAGCAGATAGTGCACATTTGCCCAATATCGATGCCGTAATGGTAGCAACCTTTTTCGCATCAAACTCAGATTTTAATGCAGCTGAATTTCGAAATATCAAGACAACTGCGTAAGTATTTGTTTAGACAAGAATTAAAACCTCAACTGTGCATTGGCAATGTGTTTTTTTTAAGTTTCCAGTAAAATATTTGCATCATATTTCAGGTTATAATGGCTATTTCCTTACATGTATGACCTCTATTAATATGTACTAAATATATGTTTTTTTTTGCAGATCGTCAAGGCAGTCTTACGGCGATGATGCGATTGGATATGTACAGTTGCAACGAGACTCGAATGTGTGTACACTAAAGTGCAAAGTTTGTCCAGAACATCGAGCACGGTCAAAATCCTATGCAGCAACTATGACAGTGGATGAGAAGGAGGGAAAAGTAGTGAGTGTACAGTGTCATGATTGTGCTGGATCCCAGGGTGCATGTAAACATGCTGTTGCATTCCTGATGTGGGTTCACCGAAGAAGTGAAGAACCATCTAGTACTTCTGTAGAGTGCTATTGGAAGAAATCTACATTGGCCCAAGTAGGGACAACTTTAAAATGTATAACTACCAAAGAACTTTCAAAAGCAGTGCCTACTCGCTCACAGAACACATCGGGAAATTTGTTATTTACGGAATTTGTAAAAGAAGCTGGAACTAGAAATATTAATTCTTGCCTAATACTAAAACATCATCCAAATTTTCAGGTTCCAGATTTGCAAAAACTGTCTAATGACAGTTTTTGCAAAAACTGTCTAATGACAGTTTTTGCAAATAATAATGTAATCATTATTTAATTAATAAATACAGTTACCGTGATTGCAAAACTTGAAGAAGATACACGGGGTCAACATGAAAGTAATTTGTGGCATGAAATGAGGTATGGTATGGGAGAACATCTAACTGGTTCTATTGCATATGTATAGTGCACGGAACACTGTTACTCCTAGCGGAGGTATAGTGTCAGCAGATGCAAAACTGTGGATGGAACATTAGTAGCGACTATTATGGGAGCTAGGACACCAGAGACAATGGAAAGCTATGAAAAGGGGACGTGCTTTAGAAGAAGTTTGGAAGAAGTAAAAAAAAATGTGTCTCTAAGCAACTAGGCAAGAAAATAGAACAGTGTGGGTTGATAATATCACGACAATAGCCCTACATTGCTGCACCTCAAGATGGAATCTGTGATAAAACCATAGTTATAGAAATTAAATGCCCATACACGGAAAAACTTTTAAATGTTTTACTAAAGAAGATAATACCATTAGCGAGACAAACAAATGTTTATTTAATGATTATTACAAATGTTTGTATCGAATTTAAAAACATGTTACTTTTGTGTAGCTATCTAGAACTTTGAAAATAATGGAGTTGTTCACACATTATGATCAAGCCTATGTCAAAAATACTATCCAGGATCTAACATCCTTTTGGATTAATAATATAATTATATCCTTTGTTGTATGAAAGCACGAAATAAATAAAACAAATATGTATTGCTATTAATTATTTTATTTTGTAATTATTATTTTTTGATAAGACTGTCTTGGAGGTTAATAGTGCACATAAAATTGTTACACAGTCGTCCATTACACGAATTATATTGTTATTAACTACTGAATGTGGCTTCAATAATAAAAATTCTCGTAATCTTCGGATCTTTCTTTTCTTCACACTGATGATGACGTTATACGTGTGACTATGATATTATATTATATGATATTATTATGAATGATGTAGTCACACCCAGACGTATCTCTGGAACGCGGGAGTTTTGACGCCAAGGTGGGAAAAAACAATACATGTCGGCTCGTTAGATTATTTTCCTAAACATGTGTATTTTCGAGTACTAATGTGTACTAAATGATGAATTATTATTAATTAAGTACTCGTAAACGTGCTCAAATGTGGGAAAGTAATATAACGAGGTGAAACGTGTTGTTTCCAAAACTCCATAGGAGCCTCTTGTAAAGTCTTCACCACTTTACAGGGGCATGAGTTTGACTTGACCGTGACTTACTTAGCTTGACTCTGACTGTGACTATGACTACTTGTTTGACGCTATTAATACAATGTAAACTGTTTAATATCACGACTAAAGGACATTGTATCCACGGTCATGAAAATTTTAACAAAAAAAAATCTGGAACGCAAGTCAGTACTCACCCAGTACTTGACTTTTGTTCTGTCATAGTACTAAGACGTCACGAAATGGCGATCGTCGTTTTGGCGCCTTTTGGTGCATCCATGATACCTACTACCCAAAGGGACGGAACGCTTCAAACAGAAAAAACGAGCAGAGCGAGAGGTACCACGTTTAGCCATTTGTCCCTTTCACACTACATGTCTAATATACAATGACATTCATGAACACATATTAGTATGTGGTGTTGCCACTTTTGGAAAAATATTGTACCCGTAAATTTGGTATTAATTTGGGTAGTCCGTACATGATTTTATCGGCATCATTTTTATTTATATTTTTATTTGTGAAACATAATATCTAAAAGAAAACTCTCATGGTTATTTAGGGTGCATCCGTTTATTATTGTAGTGATATAAATAAGGAATAAATTAGTATGTACGTGTGTTGAGTACTGCTTCCACCTATTCGACGGAGCAGCCAAGTACCAATTGGAAGCTTTAGATTCTGTAGACCGGCGTGCTATGAGGCTGATTGGTGACAGCAAGCTAGTCGCCAATAAATTACAAAGCCTTGAGCACTGCCGTAAAGTAGCTTGTCTGTCTATTTTCTACCGGATATATTTTGGTGAGTGTGAGCAAAAGCTTCATGACCTTATTCCACCCTCCCCCTTTTACTACAGGACAAGTAGAAGGACAGCACACTATCACCCCTTCCTCGTGGAAATTCCAAAAATTCGTACACAACGATTTGAGTTGTCTTTTATGATACGTATTGTCCAAGAATGGAACTCCCTGCTGTCCTCCTTGTTTCCTGAGAACTACAATCTAGGCATCTTCAAGGCTAGAATGAATAGATTTCTTCTAGATCAACGTGTTCCATCCTCGGCAACACCGTTGCTTACCATCAGGCAAGTTAGTGGCCAAACGTAGATCTATTCTGTATTAAAAAAAAAGTATGAAAAGTAATGAGGAATTAGTATCAGTGATTATGTCAACACTAGAAAGGGACAAATGGCTAAACGTGGTACCTCTCGCTCTGCTCGTTTTTTCTGTTTGAAGCGTTCCGTCCCTTTGGGTAGTAGGTATCATGGGTGCATCATATAAAATTTGAAATAAAAACAGCTTATAATTATTTACTACGTACACTAATGAAGATAAAAAAATATTTTCTAGTAAATATGGACCATATTCTTTAATTTTAAGGCCTTTGTAAAATTTCGTCAATATCCCTATACTTGATACTGGCTAAATAGATAGACGTGTGGAGTCAAAATATAAAAGAAAAAAAAAGAAAAGTCAGATGTCATTTAGCACAAATTGATTAAATGTCAAATTTTAGCGCGTAAAATCTTTCGTAAATCGAACAAGAGTCAGTGTTTTGATTATAATTTATATTTTTCTGAAATAATTCTATAAATTCTGTAAGAAGTCTGCTAAAGAATGGAAGGCTTTGATGACCCCGGAGTTTTCTTTTCGGATAACTTTGGTGTAGAAGAAAATGAATCTCAAGATCAAGTTAACCTCCAAGCAGTAAAGAAAAAGTTCAAAGAATTCATCAGACAATTCCACACTGGAAATTTTAACTATAAATACAGGTAAAAATTAATTTTCCTAAATACCCATGTGATTCTTTGTTACTGAAAATTCGAAATTCCTAATTGTTATAAACACTGAGCTCTTCATACAACACTTAACCTGAACCTGTCCATTTTTAGAGATTCCCTGAAGCGGAACTATAATTTGGGGCAGTACTGGGTGGAAATAAACATTGAAGACCTATCAAGTTTTGATGAAGTGTTAGCGGAAAAACTTTACAAAAAGCCAACTGAACATTTACCAATATTAGAAGAAGCATCCAAGGAGGTATGATTTTGCTGTACAAGCTTTGCTACTTTTTTACTTTTACTTTGATACTTGGACACATTTTTTTTTAAATAGGCTTTAACTCCAAAATATTATTGTATGTACTATGTAATCCTATAATTCTTAACGCAAATGCCAATAAGTAAAGGGTGTAAAGAAAACGCTCCAGAAAACCAGGACAGGTTGCTGGAACTATACCGCAAAAAAAAAAGAGCGGTGATAAAGATCTCAAACTAAATTAAAGAAAACACATATCTTTGGGGCTTAACCCTTGATATTTCTAATGTCTTGAACTTGGCGAGTGTTTATTTACAAGTTAGTCTTCAATCAAAGTAATCTGTTCTTGTAGGTTTTTTCAGAAATGTGGCATAGTATTAGATTACCAAACTTGTAGTGATACTACAGAGTTATTTATTTTAAAATATAATCGTTTCTAGTTGGCAGATGAACTCACAGCTCCTAGACCAGAAGGCGAGGAAAAAGTAGAAGATATACAAGTGTTGCTATTATCTGATGCTCATGCTGCTAACTTGCGCGAACTGAAAGTAAGGTTCTTATAACTTTTACGGGGTCATATGGAACAGTAATATGAAGCGAAAGGAGGTTATTGTATTTATCATTATAAAAAACTCACCAAAGCATCAACTCTGAAATCTCAAAAAGATTCAGCTGGTCTTTAGAAAGATTTTGTTCACGCTAAACGAAATGTGTTTTTGAAACAAATTTTGAATTTTTTTTTTTTTGAAAAGAGACCGCACGGAAATGCTGGATGCAGGCCACTTCCAACCGGCCCTTTTGTAGATCGATGGATTTGGGGAGGCCTATGACCAGCAGTAGACGTCCTATGGCTGAAATGATTATGATGATTATAACAAAATGTATGGAACAGCTGGCAAGTACCTTTATTAACTAAACAATACAAGCCAACTAACACTACAAAAACAGTTGGGCTGCCCATAGACCAATGAAAGTCTAAAGACATGGCTGAAATGATGATGAATTATGTGGTCTACGATGCAGCACGCTTGCCTAAAAGAAACCAATTCACTCGCAATTTGAAGACACTCAGATTGTAACTATTGAGGTACGCCATTCAGGTAGCGCATTCCACAGACAAGCAGTTAGTAATAATAGTGGAATCAAAGTGCTTCGTATGGGTTTTCAGAATATCAACCATAAAGCGTAAATTTTTCGTGCCTGCTCTGGCAGTCTGATAGAAAAATGGACAGTAGGGAATTAGATCATGCAGATCCGATGCACACTCTATCAAATCATAATATCCGATAAAAACAGACTCAAGACTAAGACGAGCTTAAGACTAAGAATCTTTTTTTTACTTTCAGTCGGATGTAGTATCTCGCCTTGTCAAGATACCAGGCATAGTCATATCAGCATCAGGAATAAAGGCGAAGGCTACAAAAATATCAATCCAATGCAGATCATGTCGTAATATTATTCCGAATCTGCACGTCAAGCCTGGGCTGGAGGGTTATGTCATGCCAAGGAAATGTAACACGTAAGCTTGATTTTAATTTTTTTATTCAAAAAATATCTATAATAGGCGTTAAAAGATTCTTAAAGGGCCAGCAACGTAATTGTGATGCCTCTGGTGTTACATTACAAGTATCCATAGGCGACGGTGACCATCAGGCAGCCCGTCTGATTGTTTGACACTTAGGGAAAAAAAAATAGTGCGTGGAGTCCCTCCGCGCGGAAGAAGTTATACTTCAACAAGGAACCCTAAAATTATTTTTAGGGTTCCTTGGGCAAAAATATCAACAATTTAAAAACATGTTTTCCCGAGATTCGAACCCAGCTCCTTAGGCTTCTCAATCCATTAGCGACACCATTACACTACCGGGTCTGCTAGTCGCAGCGCGAAAAAAGGATCCCCTTTTCGCAACCATACAAGAGAGAAAAATTCCCCGTAGGTAGACGGTAGAAGGTAACGCCCCGAAGGTAGAGTTAAACGTTTAACGCAACCTTGTTGCAAGTCGCTTAAGAAGTATAACTTCAAAAAAGGGCTTGCATGTGACGACCATCTTGCCTGATGATAAGCGAGTAAGGATCCATTATAAACTATGACAATATTGCTTACACTCACATTATGTTTATTGGTCGAGATGAGCTTCCGAATGACTTCAGAGCCATTAGATCTCCTTCATCAGGGAATACGCGCGCTCCTGGAAATTTCGCCATCGGGTATGGTAAATGATGGAGTAAACATGCCTAGAAAAAAAATACTGCCAATACTTAAAGTATCCACTTCTGAGGCTGCTGTATTGATTTATTTAGAGATAGATTGTGTAGATTAAATTATTAAGTCAAACATAATTTTCTAAACAATCCAACAACCTGCTCCCAAAGGTTTCCTATTCTCTTGTGCTTTTTCTGGTTATGAAATGTCATAGGTCCATTGCACACTATTTCCTTGGGAAATTTTATCAAGATTGATTCGGCTGTTTTATCGCACAAAAATAACAAATAGAAAGTCTGAGTAACTTTTGCATTTGGGATGTTTTTGTGTACTCACACCTTTTATGGCTTGCTAGGATTCATACAAGCGAATACTGGAAAATATAAATAATACTAGAGATACCGCAAATATTGTTTTCGGCCAACACTTGACCGAAAAACACTTGAAGTGTCAAATATTTGGTGTGCATTTCACAATCTGTCTTATTGCGGCGTGTGCAACAACGATAAAGCAGACTATGCTAATTTTACGAACTTTTTAGAGAGCAAGCTGGTCGGCCGAAATGTCCTCTAGATCCTTACTTCATCATTCCGGACAAATGCAAATGCATTGATTATCAGGTATTTATTTTGTTTATTGCACAATAATTAACAGTAGATAAATATAATTATAGTTTTTAAAACTAAGCTCAGTTACTTCGTTATTTCTAGCTGTAACTATAGCCCATTGCAGACATTGCGCAGTAGCTTGCGCGAGTATTCGCGCCGGTGTTCAAACGTAACTAGCCACTCGCGTGGCGACGCGCACAACTCGCGTACGAGTACGTAGTCGCGCGAGTGATCAAACGAGACGAACGATGCGCATTGGGCGTGAAAAGGGCGGGGAAACGAAGCTTCACTTGCGCAAGGACCATCGTAGAGTGCTACTTAGCACTTCCACCTCCACTAAGCAAAAAGTGTTGCAAATGATGCGTAGTAGGTACTCGCGCAAATACTTGCAAGCAACTGCGCAATGTCTGCATCGGACATTAAATATTTATAGTTATTATCATTTCTCAAAACAGCAGTGTGATTTTGGCTTGTTATATTGATATCAAATATAACTTGGTTTTCTGTTGGTAACATACTAATTAGGCTTACCCATTTTATTCTGTAATTTATTTTTAACCCCCGACGCAAACAGAGGGGTGTTATAGGTTTAACGTGTCTAACTGTGTGTCTGTCTGTGGCATCGTAGCTCCCAAATGACTGAACCGATTTTGGATGTAGGCGATAAGGCCACCCATTATACTGCCGTATATTTGTTTTTTTATTTTTAGTAAAGTTTCATTTTTATTTTCGGTGTATAATAAAGAGATATCGTATTGTATGTTTTCCAAATAAAATAAAAATAAAACATTACAAGAAAATCTGTTCAGCCTTTTAAAAATTATTAGGGGCTCAATTTTTTTAACGCTCGTATGATTTGATACGAAAATATCATGCGAAATAAAAGATTTTCTATTGATAGAAAGCAAATTCGTATGGTTCAAACCACTCGTTGCGTTAGTTGATATGATTATTACAATAATGCTACTTTTGTTGTGCTATTTATTATATCTTCTGTGTTTTTTTTTTTATTTCGCATGATATTTTCGAGCGAATTAGCATACGAGTGATTTAAAAATCGAACCTTAGCTTTTTATATATTTTTTTTTACTTATTTGTTATTTACTAGATAACCATTGTACCAATTGGCTTGTATCAGGTATTGAAACTGCAAGAAGCTCCAGAGAGCATACCACAAGGAGAGATGCCGCGCCACTTGACTGTATATTGCGAGCGCGTGCTATGCGAGCGAGTGGCGCCGGGCGCAAGAGTCACTGTGCTTGGCATCTACTCAATCAAGAAAATAGCTAAAATTGGGGTAAGTATTTTAAACTACACATTTACCAAGTATCTAGCAGTGTGTTCCAGCAGCTTCACTTGAGAGCCAGTTCCCA
The DNA here is from genome assembly GCA_932305915.1 of Agriopis marginaria. Lineage (NCBI taxonomy): Eukaryota > Metazoa > Arthropoda > Insecta > Lepidoptera > Geometridae > Agriopis > Agriopis marginaria. The sequence goes on along the minus strand of OW029934.1, from coordinate 9,303,650 downwards.
TTCCAGGCACACCATCTCTTAACATAAAAAAACGTAACCCCTCACACAAGCTTTTTAATCGAATTTTTGTAAAAATTTTTAATAGTCATGTCACTAATAAATATGAAACTCAAGTTGAGTATCATTGTCATGCTGCTAAGGCTTAAGGGCCAGAATACCAGATGTAGTGACCTCAAATGCGCATGTAACATAGCGACGCGCCCTATTCCGGGCCTTAAATATTGTTTATTCAAATTTGCGAAAACATTCACCTATTTTATTTATATTATACGGGAATTACTCGCATAAGATTAAGCTGGTTATTCAGACTATAGTTTCAACCTCATGTGGCGGTGGATTTCAGCAAGCGAGATGGAGCTGCTCTCGCGTAGCTTGAAAATGACCGTCGAATGCGACCGCGAAAGACCACGAAATCTTATTTGAGTAATACCCGTATTATAAAAATAAAATGCGGGAAAAATACGTCCGTTTCCATAATAAAAAACTCCTGAAAAAACCACTGCAATAATGAACGTACGAAACTCTTTGACTCCACATTTATAGTGCGAATTGCTAGTCTGTGGAATTCACTGCCGGGGTGTTCCTCGATAGTTACAATCTGGGTGTCTTTAAGTCGAGAGTGAATAGGTTTCTTCTAGGAAAGCGCGCTCCATCGTAGGCCGCATCATCGCTTAACAAATTAAAATTATTTATTTGTCAGAATCAGGCGAATTGGCGCCCAAGCGCAAGCCTATCAATAGTTTAATAATTATTATATAAAAAACGAAAATCCGAGCATGTTTGTGAAAAATATAATACATAATGACATGACGCTTAACATCCCCAGCGCGAAAACCGCGACAAAGGGTCAGTTGGCGTGCGTTCGTCGTACCTGCGAGCCGTGGGGCTGACGGCTGAAGAAGGTGTCACGGGCGGCCTCAGTCCCTTCACTGCTGAGGAAGAGGAGCAGTTCCGCCGGCTGGCCGCCTCGCCGGACATATACGAGCGGATCGGCATGTCCATAGCGCCCAGTGTCTTCGGTGCTGTTGATATGAAGAAGGCTATCGCTTGTTTGCTTTTTGGAGGTACACACATACTAGATACTAGCTGCGCCCCGCGGTTTCACCCGCGTAGTGATAAAAGTGGCGATGATGCTGATAAATAGCCTATGTTCGTCTCCTGGTTCTAAGCTACCTCCCCACCAATTTTCAGCAAAATCGGTTCAGCCGTTCTTCTATACTATATATACTATCTATACTAATATTATAAAGAGGAAAGATTTGATTGTTTGTTTGTTTGCATTGAATAGGCTCCGAAACTACTGAACCGATTTGAAAAATTCTTTCACTGTTGGGATGCTGCACTATCCCCGGTTGACATAGGCTATATATCCCGGCTTCGCCCGTGCGAAGCAGGGGCGGCCTACTAGTAATATTATAAAGAGGAAAGATCTGTATGTAAGTATGTTTGTAACGAATTGGCTATAAAAGTAATGGACCGATTTTAAAAATTCTTTCACCATTTGAATGCTACATCATCACTGATTAATATAGGCTATATAACTATACCTGTGCAGAGCCGGAGCGGACCGCTAGTGAGATTCAGAGCCATCTTTTTGGGGTTCCATACCCAAAGGGTAATAACGGGACCCTATTACGATGTCTGTCTGTCCGTCCGTCCTTCCTACCTTTAAACGGCTGTATCTTTCGAACCGTAATAGATAGCCAGTTGAAATTTTCACAGAATATGTAATGGTACAGCGAATAAACTAAGAAATAATAAAAAATAAACTTAATTAACTATTAGAACATCAACTGTTCGATACTTTGTGGCATTGCACTGGGTTCGTCACCCTGAGATATTAGATACATATTCAATATCTTTATACCCAAACTACAGTAATGTTTGGAAAATCAAAAGAGACCATTAAACACTAAGCACCATCAGGGACCGGCTACCTGTTTTGTGGAATAGACCTTCTGTTTATGTGATTGCGAAAATTTCCGCGACCGCAAACCGTATCTCAGCGCGTTAAGGTTCACGTTCGCGTGATTCCGCACTGCGCTGGTTCAAGCCCGCGTTAAGAGGTAGCCGTAAGGCCCCAGGAATGCTTAACGACAAGGAATATACTACTCTCTACCGAGAGTGCTTAACAGCACGGCTGAGGAACGTGTCACAGGTATCATTCATTTTCACGGCTACAGTATAATAATTTTTAAGTTTTGTCTGTTGATAAATGACTTTTTGTAGATACCTGTCTGTTGCACAACGTATAGGTTCCCGCAAAAGACTGCCTGACGGTCTGACCCGTCGTGGGGACATCAACATCCTCCTGCTTGGAGACCCGGGTACCGCCAAGTCTCAACTGCTCAAGTTCGTGGAGAAAGTCGCGCCGATCGGAGTCTACACGTCCGGTAAAGGCTCTAGTGCTGCTGGTCTTACCGCCTCAGTTATTCGAGATCCAGGAAGCGTAAGTCTTCTTAAGACTCCTTGCAAACTACCTATCGCATTTTATTACACTCATAATTACCCATGCTCAAGCTATCATAAAATATAAAATAAAACCATACCTTTGTGGGTTAGGTCTTGGGTCCTTGGAAAAGGGACCAGGAATCGGTTCATTTTTAAACTGGAAAAATAATCTTTTACTGGCATTTTCAAATAAGTTAGTTATATTAGCTTTTGTCCGCGACTTCGTATACACTTACACGTATACGCGTAGACTTTCATACAAACTTTCAACTTCTTTGTGCCAAACATTTGTTAATTCAAAGACTTGACACAATTTTTTTTTAAATTTGTCTTCACATCTGTTCTATCCATGCAACTCGCGACCAAAATGCTGACCTTTACTTTGCTCAAAGGGTGAACATTGCTATACAGCAGCCTTACCCAAAGTGGGCGATAACGCCCCCTTGTGGGCGCTGCAGGCCTAAAGTGGGGCGGTAAGAGACCCAGAAAAAAAAGAATTTGAATTAATGTTTAATCTCCGCTAATATAGCTCACAATAATTGATTAATTTAATTTGATGTCATAGTGGTTTTTAAGTAGGTGAAAAAATGGGGGCGCTAAAAAATAATTTATTCTCAAAGTGGGCAGTAGACAAAATAAGTTTGGGAACCCCTGCTATACAGTGTGGTAAGTGGGCCAGCATTTTGGGTTCCCACTGGTAAAGGTTCAGTTTTGATTTAATTTGTTTTTCTCTATATATTAGGGCGAGGTTTTCCCAGTTTTAAGCGACGCTTATTACTACAGGTGACCATAATCCTTGGTTTATTGTATTAAAGTCGCATTTAGCGGAGCAAAATCATGGCGCTTACGTGCGTTTTAGTCGTGCGTTTCGCTACTTCTATTTTGGGGTTTTTCTTATATTTTTCGAAAAGTATAGCCGTAATGTAAAATGTACCTCACCGGTTTCCTTCATAATTATGAAATCTGTATATCAAGATATCGCTGACATATTTTAATAAATAGATAATTGAATCCAAAAAAACAGGGATAAAAGCGCAAATCAGTGCTACTTTGACATATTTTTTCTATCGAGGGAAATGTGCTTAATCGTGTTTCGGTCTCATGGGTTTCCTAGATAAAACATTAAATTTTGTTATGACACCATTTTTATAATTTTAAGCTAACCATGGAGGTATGCGCACTTAAACTAGAATTACCATAATTGCTAAAAGTCAGAAAAGAGCGTCTTAAGCTTGGTACAATGCTCACTTTTGTAATTTGTTGTTAGCGTAATTTCGTTATGGAGGGCGGTGCTATGGTGCTGGCAGACGGCGGAGTGGTGTGCATCGACGAGTTTGATAAAATGCGCGAGGACGACCGCGTCGCCATACACGAGGCCATGGAACAACAAACCATCTCCATCGCAAAGGTTTCTATAACATCCTAATACAGATGCCACGAATATTCGGCTACTATACGGTATTCGGCCGAATTTTACTTACCATTCGGCTGAATACCGACCACCATTAAAGACAAAACGTTCATGTTGCTAGTAATCTTATTAAATTTTTTAAGTTATGCTTCCTTCGTAGTTCAGTGCTTCTTGTTACCTTATTTAGGTCGTAATGCAAAGACGAGGTTGATATGATTGATGCCGATTTATTTGTAATTGTTATAAAGTGCTAAGTAGTTATACAGTATCCGGCACACGGCGCGGTAGCAAGAGAGAAGTTAAGATGGTGGGAAGATAATGCCATCTCCTATCAGACAACTCTCAGTGAGAGAACAATCAATATAGAAGAGTAGAGAAGAGTGCTGTTGAGCTTTGACAGTCGCTATAGACAGGTCACGTTAAAAGCGTTGTGTGGTGTATGTCGCCACACATTTCATACAAAATCTATCAGTGGTAAGTTCTGATGAATTAAAACAAATTATTCGGTATTCGGCAAATCACTATTCGTGGCATCACTACATCCTTCAATAATTATATAATACATCCATACAAAACAGATTCATAACTTAGGTGCTCTCTGTAAGTCATTAAATTCAGAATCAGTTCCATAGTTCCAGAGATTGTCTCGCACAAATATACTCACAAACAACTTACTACTGATTATCACCAATAAAAGAAACTAGTAATACTGTAGTAGTTAAGATCTGTGAATAAAGGCTTTTTTATTTATTTATTTATCTATCTATTCCAGGCGGGTATAACGACGACGCTAAATTCGCGGTGCTCCGTACTCGCGGCCGCTAACTCCGTGTTCGGTCGGTGGGACGACACGAAGGCGGATGACAACATCGACTTCATGCCTACCATCCTCTCCAGGTTCGACATGATCTTCATTGTCAAAGATGAGCACGATCAGAACAGGGATATTGTGAGTACTTTTTTCATATGATAAAGTTTTGATGCCTTTGTCGTCAGTCTGCTGTCTAAACTATGACTAACGGGCTTACATTGAAGTGATTCCTCTAAAATTAAAACAGCGCAGTTCGGAAAATCACGCGATCGTGAACCTTAACGCGCCCAGATACGGTTTGCGGTCGCGCAAATTATTTCTTTTTTAGGGTTCCGTACCCAAAGGGTAAAAACGGGACCCTATTACTCTATTACTAAGCCTACGATGTCTGTCTGTCTGTCCGTACGTCCGTCTGTCTGTCCTACCTACTAAACGCTATATCTTTCGTACCGTAATTGGTAGACAGTCGAAAATTTCACAAAATATGTAACGTTACGGCGGATTAACTAACAAATAATAAAAAAATTAAAACGAAAGGACCCCATACAACAAACGTATTTTTGTATTAGCTCTTATGTAAAAATAGTAATACGTACAAGCGTCCAATTTGGCATGATTATAGTACACACTCTAAAGTATAACAGCAAATAATAAATAATGGCCAAGTGCGAGTCGGTGACAAGTTTCTGTTCATTACCAAGTTATAATTGGTAATTTTGTGGTGGTACGGAGCCCTCAGTGCGCGAGCCCGACTCGCACTTGGCCGGTTTTTTAAACATTGAAAATGTTACAACCCAAAATGTAACAATTGAAATGTTTTTGATTCAGACGCTAGCGAAGCAAATCATATCCGTGCACATTATAGAGCGCTCTCTGTCTTGCAAGACATTAAAATGCTTGTCTTTCTTAATTTTGATTACATTTGAAATTTAGTTTTTGGTGATCAGCTCAATTAATGGTCAGCTTTTTTTAGACAAAAAAAAACAGTCCGTCGTAGCATATTGCCCGAAAGCTAGTATTATTTCGTTTTTTGAACATTGAATATGTAACGACCGACCGACGAAGATGTAGTATTTGAAATGTTTTTAACACGCTGTTATTAGCTTGGTATGTATGTTTGTTTGTATGTAACGGGATCTTTGAACGTGGTTTTCACCCCCTTCAAATCGGTCTATTCCACTTTAATCACCTGGGTGCTAAAAGTCGACTCTTTAGTCGACTTTGATCACCCGACTTTGATCACCTGGGAATATAATCACCTGGGTGATAATAGGCAAATCCATTTATATTGTTATTTGAGTATCCTTTAATCACCTGCACCTAGGTGATAATAAGCGACTCGATTAAAATTATTGTTTTGGTATCTTTTGATCACCCATGAATATAAATAAAAAATGGTTCGTAATTTCATTATCATCATCATCATCCTATCATGTTTCCACTGCTGGGACACAGGGCTTCTCTCAGAGAGAGAGAATGGGCCCTAGCCCACCATCATCATCATTCGCAAAGTATCCCAAAAATTTAATTATCAAGGACAGATGACAAAGCAATAATTTTAAGTTTGGCCCATTATCCTTACCAGGATCTTCCGGACTAGCTATTTTTATCGTGTTTTTTAGTTTTTCAAGTTTAATGAATTGTTCCAGACGCTAGCGAAGCACATAATGTCCGTGCACATGGGCGGCAACCAGGCGGAGCGTGAGAGCGCGGCGGGCGAGCTGCCACTCGTGTTGCTGAAGCGGTACTCAGCGTACTGCCGCGCGCGCTGCGGGCCGCGCCTGTCCGCGTCCGCCGGCGAGCGGCTGCGCGCGCGCTACGTGCTCATGCGCACCGGCGCCTTGCAGCAGGAGCGGCAGGCAGACAAGCGCCTCTCTATACCTATCACAGTCAGGTATCAAGTGGTTACTCTCTTTTATGAAAAATCCCTTTTTTTTTTTTCAAAATGTATTTTTGAATTCATATTGCCAATTTATCTAATCAAATCATTTATCTATCTATACTAATTATAAAGAGGAAAGATTTGATTGTTTGTTTGTTTGTTTGCATTGAATAGGCTCCGAAACTACTGAACCGATTTGAAAAATTCTTTCACTGTTGGGATGCTACACTATCCCCGGTTGACATAGGCTATATATCCCGGCTTCGCCCGTGCGAAGCAGGGGCGGCCTACTAGTTTGTTATAACATGATAGGCACACAAAAAAATGAATTGTATGTTTTTGTATCCGATGTACTTGTATTGTATTTTTTTTTAAAGTAAAAAATTTACTTATGTTACTCATACTTATACTTTACTTACTTGTTACTTTATTTACTTATATTGTCGAATCGCTTATTTTATACCTAAACTAGCTGCGCGCCGCGGTTTCACCTGCGTTATATACGAGATAAAAGTACCTAGCCCACAGATCTACCACCATTCCTAGCCTGTTACTTCTTATAACATCAGCTATCTGCCAGTGAAAGATAAAAAAGCAAACTACTCCTTATGACTTAAATGTTTTTTTCTTCTTCTATGGTGTAATATGTCAACTTTTATGCCAATGACGTCAATTTTTGTTCTTGTTTGATGTAGAAAAAATATTAAAACAAAAAAAAAAAAAAACGGTTGATCCAATCGCTACCAAGCTTTACAGGATAACTCGCTGGGCTAATGGGCTAAAGATTGACTAAAAATTTCATCAAAATCGATCCAGCCGTTTCTGAGTCCATTAGGGAACATATCATATATGCATACATAAACACATCGCCTGTTATAATATAATTGATAGATGATAGATAGATTAACTACAGAAAGAAAAAACATGCCAATTACTACTTATATTCGTTGTTTTTATATTAATTACTAGCTGCGCCCCGCGGTTTCACCCGCATGAATTACTCCTAGTAACATCAGCTATCTGCCAGTGAAAGTCCCGTCAAAATCGATCCAGCCGTTTTGGAGTCCATACACACACATCGCATTGTACATATAAGATTATTTATTTACAATTTATGAAATAGCACTAGTGGTTTCGATAAATTTTATGTACAATACAATACAATAACTCTTTATTAAAATACCACAAAACAAGGATAACATAAATAATACAATAAAATATATTATCTAGGCTTTTAACAGGCGGCCTTATCGCTAAAAGCGATCTCTTCCAGGCAACCGGGCAATGTATATACAGTACCCGGCATTAAGTAATGCACATCGTGCTAAAGAGGGAGATATAGACTAGTGTCGCAGCGTCGGTAGTTCGTATAGCGTCGTCTCTGTCACTCAGTACGTTATGTGACGTTTTTGATCATGCGACAGAGACGACGCTCTACAAAGCCGACACCTAGCCTATTATCTGCCTCTTTAGCGCGATGTGCATTACTTAATGCCGGGTACTGTATTATGTTTGAATATTTGAATGAAAGTGACCCATCACTCCATGTTACCAGCATTAGTAAAACTAATTGTATCAACTATTTAAACGTAACGAACCTGATTTCAGGCAACTGGAAGCCATAGTGCGAATATCGGAGTCCCTGGCCAAGATGCAGCTGCAGCCGTTTGCGACCGAGAATCACGTCACCGAAGCGCTGCGGCTCTTCCAAGTGTCCACACTCGACGCCGCCATGACGGGCAGCCTGGCTGGTAAGTCTTAATAGATTATAGCAAGGATAGACTAAGAGGAAAGACAATAGTGGAACATTAGAGCGTAGCTCGGAAATTTGCCTAAACACGGTATAAACTTAGATGGCACCGTAATTTGAGCGTGTTAAACTTAAAAACTTATTAAAAAACGTCTGTTTTATTTATATAATATAACAGTGCTTTTCTTTACCTAATTTTTGAATGTGACAGACACTACTCATCAGCAAGAAAATTATAAATTTCGTTTTAGTTTAAAGTGCTTATCAGATGTTTGTGAACTAACGAGTTAGTGTTCTATGTTCATGTAGATCTTTTTTTAACCGACTTTAAATAAGGAGGAAGGTACTCAATTCGACTCGCATTTTTATCTGCTGAGTTTGCAAATGTTACTTATTCCTCCCAGGTGCTGAAGGTTTCACAACAGAAGAAGATCACGAGATGCTATCTCGCATAGAGAAGCAGCTGAAGCGCAGGTTCGCCGTTGGCTCTCAGGTCTCGGAACAGACCATATTACAAGACTTCCTACGACAGAAGTACCCTGAGAGAGCCATCCTCAAAGTCATACACACTATGATACGGAGAGGTGAACTACAGCACAGGCTTCAGAGGAAAATGCTGTACCGACTGTCTTAAATCATTACACTCTAACTCATATTAGTAACAGCCTTGATATAATTACACCGGTTTTTCTTTACTTACTGCTTAAAGCAAATAAAAATACAGAGAGACTACCGCGAACACGAAAAGTGAAGCCACTTTTTGAAACATGTGTGCGTAGTCGAAGTTCGTGTTGTGTAATTCATCAAAATAAGTGATGATATAAATACATAAGTGTGGAAATATTCCATCCTTCTTCTTATTTACTTTTGTGTTGTTTTTACAGTTCTTAACACTGCAAGAAGTCATTGTTTCTTTTTAAAACGGATGTTTTCAGTACGACGTTCTGACAAGAAATTTACGTAGTTTTGAATGCGTATGTGTGCGCGAGTCGTGTATTTATAGGGAATTCACGTGGTTTTGGAAGCTATTTTAGCTTCACATTGGCAGTGCGCCGTAGGGACTCTGTATTTTTATTTGCTCTGAGACTTACTGAAATGACGACGTAACTACTCCAAGGTTAAGTTTAATATGGACGTAATAGACTGCGTGCAAAAATATATTTTTTGTACTTACTGCGCTCGCACTTCCACTGATACCTTACGCATATTGGTGGAAGCACAAGGTGAAACAAAAGTGTCTCCTGTAAATGCACAATTTGTAAGCCGGTTTGATGTGCTCTTACTTCTTTTATAATTTCACTATAAATAATTCTAAGCATTAATTTCTAATTTGAATAATAATAATTGATAATGTTTTTTAACAATAATTACATATTTTTATAAAATAAAATTCATAATCTCACTTTGAATTTTATTCATTTGTCTACATTTGGAAATTATCACAATAATTGGCTTAAAGCACTACTAAACAAAATTTATATCAGTTTTACTGATACTTTGGTGGGTAAACGCTAAATTTATTGGCCAAAAGTGGTCAATTTCCATTGAAGTATCTTCCTAGAGGTAGAGAGGTAGCAGTGTGTTGAAGTTTATTCATGTAGTATTGTATTCTATGATCTCTTATCCCTTGATAAGTGGTTTGACCACCTGAAATGGGTATTCCGGATGGTTTTCAACACCTTTCCAGAACAAAAAGTTGAAGATACGTCCGTCTTCTCCTCTGTCTAATCTCTTCAAACGATCCATTTCAGGAGCCGCCAGTTCAAAATCGTAAATATCCATGTTTTCCTACAAAACATACAATTATGTTAGCTTATTGAAAAACATCTAAATATAATATGTGATACTAGCGACCCGCCCGCCCGGCTTCGCACGGGTGTAATTTAAGTGCGAAGCCGGGGCGGGTCGCTAGTTATATATATAAACCTTCCGTGAAAATTTATCTAACTGATGGTGAAAACCGTATCAAAATCCGTTGCGTGGTTTAGGAGTTAGCGGCCATACAGACAGAAAGACAGACGCGGAAAGCGACTTAAATTTTTACTATGTAGAGAATAGAGATAGAGAAGAGAAGAGTTGTATTAATCATACTAATATTATAAACGCGAAAGTTTGTATGTATAGTTGTATGGTTTTTCCTCTTTCACGCTGCAACGAAACAACGGATCGACCTGATTTTTTGCATGGGTATAGTTCAAGAGCCAGAGAGTGACATAGGCTATACGACATCATCATCATCACCATTTTTCATCACTACGCGGGTGAAAACGCGGGGCGCAGCTAGTTATAATATGTATTTATAAGCAAAGTGTCTCGTACCTGCAGTCTTTTCTCGCTAACGCTCTTAGGAATAACAACAACTCTTTGCTGGACCAAATAATGCAATAGGGTTTGTGCTGGAGTCTTCCCATGGCGTTCAGCAATCTGTTTGACTTCCGGAAGTCCTAGCAAATCCGGAAAAGCATCAGGGCTGAAAGTTAGATTTCCTAAGAAAGTATCTTAGGTATTTTACTAGAATCTTTAACACTTTTTTTAAAATAAAAATAGGCTTGCGTTTGACCACCATCACGCCTGATGTTAAGCGATGATGCGGTCTACGTTGGAGCACGCTTGCCTAGAGTGAACCGATTCACCTTTGATTATATAGAAGTCATCATAATCAGCCTTTTAACAGTCCACTGCTGGACTTTTAGCAAGTAGAGGTAAGTATCTATACAGAATTACTTCTGCGAAAGGCGGCCTATTGATACAGATTTAGGTATGTGGCTTACGTTACTCGTACCTACAATTGTATTCTGTATTTACAGTGGCCGGCAAACAACTTGAGCCAAAGTCGACGTAGTGGGGGTAAGTTCGCGCATGTACACTTCCAAACGGCTAATCTCGTGGACGCGTGCCGTCCGAATCTCTTCCACCAACGATACCTTAAAATCGTCTATTGCGCACTCAAGGTCATGGCTCAAGTTGTTTGCCGGCCTCTGTACGTATGTTTGCAATTTTCTTCTGTAGCTCATCTCATTGAGGTTTTTTTTTTGCTTTCTCCTTTTGCCGTGCATTCTTAGCATCTCTGCATCCTTACCTATAGTTATATTTATTGACGAAATGATCCTTAGCACCAGGGCTGCCGAGCGGTGCATATGCTGTCACCACAATGTTATGTTGAGCGCAGAACTTGCGAAGTTCCAACTGCTGGAAATAAGCGTGCAATTCGACCTGCAACACCTGCGGCTTCAATGTGGCCGCTTTCATGATCTTCGCTATCTGTTTCTCATTGAAATTGGACAGGCCGAGATTCCGAATGCGACCTTCCTTCTGGCATTGCTCCATTTCCTGAAATTGCTGTTGTTTACGAAATGTGGCGCAACGACCGAGATCCAGTATCAGATTTACCACTAGTCAAGCTAGACTAGACTGTAGCGTATGGAGGACAGATCGTATGTTATTGGGCAAGCAGATTTATCTACAGATAAAAGCAACCTTATTGATGACCATACGTAAAGTAATGGATGAAGCAGAACCTACACCAAAATAAACCGGCCAAGTGCGAGTTAGGCTCGCGCACTGAGGGTTCCGTACCACCACAAAATGCAAAAAGATAACATCACGCCCAGGCCGTCACCCATCCAAAAACCGACCACACCTTACATTGCAACTTGGTAATGAACAGAAATTTGTCACCGACTCACACTTTGCCATTATTTATTATTTGTTGTCATACTTTAGAGTGTGTACTATAATCATGCAAAGTTTGACGCTTGTACGTATTACCGTTTTTACATTAGAGATAATAAAAAAATACGTTTGCTGCATGAGGCGCCCCCTTTCATTATAACTTTTTTATTGTTTCTTAGTGCCGTAATCTGCCGTAACATTACATATTCTGTGAAAATTTCAACTGGCTATCTATTACGGTTTGAAAGATACTGTCCGTTTAAAGGTAGGACGGACAGACAGACAGACAGACATTGTAGGTCCCGTTTTTACCGTTTGGGTATGGAACCCAAAAAATTAGTACTAGTTGCAGCTGGCTGGCACAAAACGAGCCAATGTTTGGCGGACATTGTATAAAACACCCACTTCACAGCAAAATGTGTGAACACCTTTCTGTGACTGCTTTGGTCCACCATCTGTCTTCACTTCTGTCTGAGCAAGTGTCTCACCCATCCAGCTTTTAAAAAGTAACTGCAGCATGCTGCAGCTATTCGATATTTTCTTAGCGCGGCTTGGGTATACTTGGATAATAATATTATGTAGGTTCCTTCCAATTATATATATTCTAATAAAATTAAGGTACCTTCCAAGTTTCAATGTGCTTGGTGTTTGTATCCAGTTCATATTCGCCATGGTTGTTGACCTGCGGTGTTAGCTTCACAGGATCGCAGACGAAAGCAAAGGGCACGTGAATCAGGTACAGGTCGACGTAGTCCAGCTGCAAGCGACCCAGTTGGAGGTCGACAAACTTTCTAACGTCGGAAGCACGGTTTCCTACGTGGGGTAGCTGTAACAGTCAGTTGGGACTTAGATTGATTATAATGTATTTTTATGTTACAGGGAAAGTTTATGGGGAATGTTGTGATTAAAAATCAATGGTGGTACTTCTAAATAATTTCTATGGACATCCATCATCTAACCTACCAGTGACGGACACTGGAAAATATTCAAAATGTCAGGAGTTCAAACAATGTAACATACACGCACTAAAGATATTTTTTTATTAAATAAAGACCACAAAATCAAGGATGACAGATAATTTACAATGACACTATTATCTAGGATTTCAACAGGCAGCCTTTTCGCTAAAATCCTTTTTTTTTTATTCAATAGAAGTGCTGTAAAGGCAAAAAGCCAATTTTTGCCTAATACCCCTAATACTCATTATGAGAAAATTGCCTTTTTAGAAGTTAATCCTAATAGCCCTAACAGACGTGGCAGACGTGGTTGACAGACCACCGTCCAACCAATGTGAGAGAATGAAAATTTTCTCTTTTCCCATTGATCAGACGGCGGTCAGTCAGCCAAATCTGTCACGTCTGTTAGCTACTTAAGGCTGAAACTGTCAACACCTAGCCCAGCATGCCCTTAGACCAAATCTATATTGAGTAGAAGACCCTTGTTCTCCTCAAGATTACCTTATTTTTCTGCTACGAGTGACAAATATAAAACTCTCTTCTTGCTAATCTGTGCAATGCGCTGCCTGAATGGGTGTTCCCCGATGGTTCCAAATCTGGGTGTCTTCAAATCATGAGTGAATCGGTTTCTTCTAGGCAAGTGAGCTCCAACATAGACTGCATCATTGCTTAACATCAGGTGAGATGGTGGACCAACGCAAGCCTATTATTTAATAAAAAAGGCAATATATAGCTGTCGCTTATATCATTGATAAAATTTCTTTAAAACAACTGATTTACCTTGGTTGTAATAAACAACTCTTGCCGAGTGCCTTTTCCGTCTTTTATCCATTTCTTTATAGCTGAACCTATAGCTTCCTCATTGTTATAATTAAAAGCTGTATCAATATGTCTATATCCCAAATCGAGAGCTTTATATACAGTGCTTTCGATTACATCTGGAGGTGCCTAAAAGATGAATTAACCTTTTAACTTTAAGCATGTAAAAATTCTTAATTTAATATTGAGGTGAGCCATACCTGCCATGTGCCTAGACCAAGAGTAGGCATTATGTCGTTAGTTTGTGATAATTTTACAAATTTCATGTTTTTAATGTTACAATAATATCCGCGTACAAAAGCCCTGAAAATAAAGCCCACTCGCGTTCCACAGTACATCGGCTAAAAAGCTTACATGCAAATGTAAGATGTTGGCAAATTGCCAAAATCGTTATCAGAAACTGAGCAGATAATCAAAGCTTGTGTCTGTATTCGTATAAACCTAGGAAACAAGTGTAAAAACGTGCTTGTTCAGAATTTGTTAAATTTTTATTATTGATTAAAAATTTCTATGACGTGATTGACGTACCTATTTCAAATTTCGCGGTCAATTTCGATGTTCCGAATCGTTCTCATTAGCCATCTTTAGCCATATACTATTGAATGTGTTAACTTTATAGCAAGGAAGTTGCAAGGAAAGGAACGCGTTCTGTCAAAATATTCCCATACAAAACTAAACCTTAACGTCTAACGATAAGGTTCATAATAATGTGGCTAGGAACATGGAGGTAAAACGAGCTCACTGAAATAGCTACCACGGAGGAAGTGTATCCCTTTCTAAAGATTGCCATTACATAAAACATATATTTTAGTAAAACTCTGTTTTAAACTATCTCAGCTGTTCACTAAAGTTATATAATGTTGTGGAATCTCATTCCACAACCACCACGGTAATTATCCCGTAATCATATTTTAGTAGTTTTACTTATTCAATCGGACATACCAGGCAGGCCCTATTTTGGGGTGTAAACATAAAATTACTACCAACGAAATAAAGATAAATTTTTATTTCCATTTTCTAACGGATATTAATGTAGATAATATATCTAATGTATCATGTACATATTTAAATTATATTTTTAAGTAACCATGTAGGTTCCTAGTATAATTACTAGGAACCTTCATGGTTCTGCTGAACCATGAAGCTACTGGCAGCATTAACGACATGGCGTTTTTGATTGTTTGCTTACTATATTTTGTTTTTTCAAGCATGATTTTTGAATATTTATTTTAAAATGGTGAAAAATTTCTGTATAAGAAACTGTGCTAGTGAATCATTCGGTGGCTGCGGTATATCTTTTCACAGGTAGGTACACAAAGCTTGAAATACAAGAAAATGTTTACTAGGGTGTCCATACACGTGTGAACATGAACAATATTTTGAACAATGAACAATTATTTTTATACATTATGTTTTAGCATGACCTAGGGATATTTTAAAGTAATTCGCATTTCGGCGAGTGTGCGCAAAAGTTTCGAGCCCTTGTTCCACCCTCCCCCTTTTACTTAGGAAAAGTAGAATGACTGCACATGCACACTACCCTCCCTTCCTAGTGAAAATTCCAAAGATTTGAACTCAACGATTTGGGTCTTCATTTATGATACGTACTGCCCAAGAATGGAACTACCTGCCATCCTCCTTGTTTCCTGAGAACAACAAACTAGATATCTTCATGGCTAGTGATAGATAGTGACAGTGATAGTGTGATAGTGACTGCTAGTCTGTGGAATGCGCTGCCTGAATGGGTGTTCCCCGATAGATACAATCTGGGTGTCTTCAAATCACGAGTGAATTGGTTTCTTCTAGGCAAGCGTGCTCCACCGTAGACCGCATCATCGCTTAACATCAGGCGAGTTGGCGGTCAAGCGCAAGCCTATTATTTATATATAAAAAAAAGATATGTATAGATAGATATGAATCCATCCATCCTCCGCCACACCGTCACGTACCATCAGGTGAGTAAGTGGCGAAACGTAGATCTAGTACCACCATCCAACGGTGAACCGAGCTTTCTGTGTACAGTTGTATCGTTCAAGGGTGTTTCGACGAATCGTACGGGAATCATTCTAAATATTACATAAAAAATGAAAGTACCTAAATTCATCGCTGAATATATTTCATGTTACAGAATACCAACAAAAGAGGATGTAAGAAAAATGTGGTTGGAAGTAATTCTTAGTCGAACAGCAAGAATAACAAAAAACTCCAGGGTGTGCAGTTTGCACTTCAACACAGAAGATTTTATAAAGACACTAGCGACCCGCCCCGGCATCGCAGGTGCAATGCTAATACTAAAATAATATACTACGGAATGTCTTTATATACCTACAACGTTCACAGCTTTTTGTCATTAGGCAAAACAAACATGTTTTCTTTAGAGGTTACTCTTTAAAGAGCGACATTATGATTGGCCATGTGAAAAACACGCCGCCGGTACCGGCCTGTTGCGGTACTGGCCGGGGGGGGCCGCCGCAACCGCTATGTCCCTGCATTTTAAATCTTTAATATCTTCGAAAATGTTCATTTAAATTACATGCTGTAAACGGCCATATTGGTCTATATTAAATGCACAATGTATTTAAGGTACTAAATTGGATAAAGATTAATGCTGTATTGCTTAAAATCCCTTCGTTATCACGTAGGGTTCAGCCAGCGTTTGCAATGTAAGCGCAAAAAAAATATGTTTATTTACGACATTACATTAGAAACCTCTACAATTATCAGTGTTTCTCTACTATATTATGCATGTATTATATACATAAACCTTTCTCTTGAATCACTCTATCTATTTTAAAAAAACGCATTAAAATCTGTTTCGTAGTTTTAAAGATTTAAGCATACATAGGGACGGACAGACAGCGACAGCGACTTTGTTTTATCCTATGTAGTGATTGTGATATTATGTAGTGATGCTCTCGACAAACTTTGTAAATGAATGTAGTTCGATGTCATTTTCCCGCAGTAATTAAAATATGCCAAATAGTAGTCATGCCAATCTTCTATATTTATAAAAGCTAAATTCACTCACTCACTCACTGACTTGTCACGAAATCTCAAAAACTATTTGACTTACGAAGCTAAAATTTGGCACGTAGATTCCTTATGGGGTATAGAGTTCCGCTAAGAAGGATTTAGCGAAAAAGCCGAATTAAAGGGGGCAAATGGATGTTGAAAGATTATATTAAAGTCCTTTGTTTTTGATGATACTCAGGGATAAAATTTGGTATTCAGGCTAATAGTTTAAAATAAATAAATACTGTTATAATATTTTTACAAAAAAGTAAGATTAAGGAGGTGGAATTGTACTTTGTATGTTGTGTTGAAAGTTATGCAACTACGAAATTGTAATTTGACAAGTGGGTGTAAAACTTCATTAAAAAATATTTTACGAAAGGGCCGAATCAAAGGGTCCAAAAAAGGTTGAAAGTTTAGGTGAAAGTGTACGCGTACGAAGTCACACGGGTAACGGCTAGTTTATTATAAATACAAAAGTTTGTATGTTGTATGTGAAAGAGGAAAAAACATCCATACATACAAACTTTGGCGTTTATAATATTAGTTGAAAGTAGGATAGGATGCGAAAGTGTGTTTGTTACTCTTTTACGCAGCAACAGAGCAACAAATCAACCAGATTTTTTGCATGGGTATAGTTCAAGGGATGGAAAGTTATAGGCTACTTTCATCATCATCGTCATCTACTAGATGTTGTTAACTGATCACCGAATTTAAGCAACGGACTACACGGTCAATCTTAGGTAGGGTGATTGCAAGTGGCATTTAGAAACCGAATGATCGAATAAAAAGTTAACAATCTGGGTGCCTTCAAGTCGAGAGTGAATAGGTTTCTTCTAGGCAAGCGTGCTCCATCATCGCTTAACATCAGGCGAGATGGCGGCCAAGCGCAAGCCAATTTATAATTTTAAAAAAATATATGTCACGTGACCCGTATGTCCCGGTTGAGTCTTATAACAATGGCCGCTAAGCCATCTCAGAGGCCTTCAGGCGTCCTGGCGGCCTAAAATTCTGACATTAGCGCTCGTCACTGGGCCTATATGAACTTCCTGTATTTACTGAGAGTACCAATACGATGATTTTAGGAATTACCTACAATGTCTTCGTTTCCTCAAAATCATGAACACCCTACAAGAAAAGGACAAATTACTCCGTGCTCGTTTTTCCCTCGGACCGTTTTTTTAGCATGAGTACTCGATCCAGGTCCCTTTAGGGTATATATAAAATCCTTGCTTTATAGCGTCATAGATAGAATAGAATAATAATATTATATACAAAGGTTAGTGTGATCCGGAACGCGTCCAAATTAAATAAAAATCATGGAGGTTTTTTAGTCATAGACTGTCAAGTTTTTGGCGCCAACGTGGAAAAGAACATGTCGGCTCGTTGGATTATTTTCCTAAACTAGTGTATTTTCGAGTGTTAATGTGTTCTAGGTGGTGAATTATTATTCATTAAGTGCTCGTAAACGTGCTCGAGTGTGGGCAAGTGATATAACGAGGTGAAACGTGTCTTTTCGTGTTGTTTCCAAAACTCCATAGGAGCCTCTTGTAAAGTTCCCACCACTTTACAGAGGCATGAGTTTGACTTGACCGTGACTTACTTACCTTGACTCTGACTGTGACTTGTTTGACGTTATTAAGACTATATAAAACAGAAGAATAGGCGGTATGGCCTTAAAGGCTTTAGCCTGCCCGATGGGCGAATTATATTTAAAAAAAAAAAAAAAAAAAACATAGACTGTCAAAGTCACATAATAATTGTTACATCCTCATTTAAAGTTTGTCTTTTGTACCAACCTACATGGTCTAAAATTCAATGCCATGATGATTTGTTATTTGTCGGTTTTGAAGCCTGTCAGTTATTAATAAAATTCTAGCTGAAGAATATGTTTGTTTTAAACTTATTTCATTGGCGACGAGAATAAAAAGTGAATTACAACAATGAACGACTCACAATTTGCACAGTTTTTGCGTGCTCAACAGGTACAGCAAGAACAGGTAACAGAAATTTTGAAAACACTGAACCTTCGAATGCAGAAAGCGCTGTCCACAAAATTACATCGAGGCTTTTGGGGTCTAAATTATCGGATCTTCAGTTATCGGAGAAAACAATAAGCGAAGAGACATCAAAAGATTCGGTGTTATCACAAGTACGTCAGTGTTTGAAGACTGGCTGGAGAGAACTCGAGTACAAGCAAGATATGAAACAATTTTACATAAAACGTTTCGAGCTGTCAGTCGAAAACCATATTATTATGTGGCAAGGCAGAATGATTATACCAGAATCATTTCGAAGAACTGTCTTAACTTACCTCCACAGAGGACATCCAGGCATATCTGCTATGAAAGCTCTTGCTCGATTTTATGTGTGGTGGCCATCGATCGATGAAGATATAGACAACTTTGTAAAACGATGCACAAGGTGTCAAGAAAATCGTCCATCCAATCCTGAACTTCCAATTTTTTCGTGGTCCATTCCAGAACAGGTCTGGGATAGAATACATATAGACTTTGCAGGACCATTTGAAAACAAGTATTGGCTTATTTTATGCGATGCGTTATCAAAATGGATTGAAGTGAGACCTATGGAAAATATTACTTCAAAGAAACTTTGTACAGTTTTAGATGACATATTCTGTACATTCGGCCTGCCACGCATGATTGTTTCTGATAACGGCCCACAACTCACATCAAATGAATTTCAAAATTATTGTAAAACTCAAGGAATATTACACGTGACATCATCCCCCTATCATCCACGCACGAATGGACTTGCAGAACGATTTGTGAGAACTTTTAAGTCCAGAATGGCCACAAATGACATAAGTCACCAAAAACGGCGGCTATCAGAATTTTTATTTACATATAGGAACACTCCTCATACCACCACCGGCAAGTCACCAGCACAGATGATGTTCGGTAGACAATTAAACTGCCTCCTGTCAAACATACGGCCAGATAAGAGGAAGATTCTGGAATATAAACAGGTTAAAGCTAATGTCATGACCTCATCGACCCCTTCTTACCAGCCGGGGGAAGAAGTATATGTAAAAACAAAATTGGATAAAAAATGGCAGCCTGCGACGGTGAAGGCTCGAAAACATAAATATTCATACCTCATCGCAACACCAAGCGGGGTAGAACAAAGACGTCATGCAGATCACATAAGACCGCGAGTTGTTTCTGCAGCGGATTCACCATTAATTTCTGCAAGCTTGCCATCTACCACGCCACACACTCCACCGTCTATTAATTCACACATGCCAACCACATGCACACCCCTCACATGTACGCCATCTGCACCTTTACCATTATCACCAATTCTATCTGCATCTACATCACCTTCATCTTCAACGCCGTCGCCTATAGCATCCGCATCTCCACCATCATCATCATCAACATCTGCATCACCAGCATTTGCTACACCGTCAACCACTGTTGTAGCTTCGCAGACCCGTCGTAGCCAACGGCAATGCAGACCACCACGTCGCCTCATCGATGAGATTTAAATGGGGAGGAATGTTACATCCTCATTTAAAGTTTGTCTTTTGTACCAACCTACATGGTCTAAAATTCAATGCCATGATGATTTGTTATTTGTCGGTTTTGAAGCCTGTCAGTTATTAATAAAATTCTAGCTGAAGAATATGTTTGTTTTAAACTTATTTCAATAATCATATAATGGAGGGGTTTTGGCGCCAACATGGAAAAGAACATGTCGGCTCGTTGGATTATTTTCCTAAACTAGTGTATTTTCGAGTGTTAATGTGTTCTAGGTGGTGAATTATTATTCATTAACTGCTCGTAAACGTGCTCGAGTGTGGGCAAGTGATATAACGAGGTGAAACGTGTCTTTTCGTGTTGTTTCCAAAACTCCATTGGAGCCTCTTGTAAAGTCTCCACCACTTTACAGAGGCATGAGTTTGACTAGACCGTGATTTACTTAGCTTGACTCTGACTGTGACTATGACTTGTTTAACGTTATTAAGACTATAAAAAACAGAAGAATAGGCGGTATGGCCTTAAAGGCTTTAGCCTGCCCGATGGGCGAATTATTACAAAAAAAAAACAACATATAATGGAGTTTTGGCGCCAACGTAAATAAGACATGTGTCGTCTCTTTGTATTATTTTCCTAAACCTGTGCATTTTCGAGTGTTAATGCGTAATAACGGTGGATTATTATTTATTAAGTGTTCGAGTGTGGAAAGTGATGAAACATGTATTTTCGTGTTGTTTCCAAAGCTCCACAGAAGCCTCATGTAAAGTCTCATCACTCTACTAGGGCATGACTTACTTGACTGACGTGACTATTTTTACACGAAAAAAGTAGATAATACTTGTCTGCGGCGCATTTACGAATTTATGGATTGTACTAAACTCGCCCGTCTACATGCCATGTTGGCGGGGTGCGAGAGAGGGGCTCCTTCGCATTGGACTCGCCAAAAAATAGGAACGCGATCTATTCAATTCAACATAATCAACAACTTACTACTTAACTTGCCGATGACGCAAGTTAAGGTGGTTCGTTGCACAAATGGCGGGAAATTCAAATTTCAAACAGTTTTCTTGTCCTTGTAGCTAGGCCGGGTAATTATTGTAAACAACCATGATGTTTGCGCAGATTGATTATTATTGGCTACAAAATCATGTAAAGCTATTTATCTCTAATGCTCATTATTACTTACATTTGTGAATAAACAAATTTTTGCTGTTTTAAACGGTTTATTCACAAATGTAACTAATGTGGTGCGTTACTGTTAAATAATTGTACATCATAATGTAAAGAACAGCCAACATTTTGCGCAAACACTATGTTATTTAAAAATAATTACCTGGCCTGGCTACTAGGACCAAAAAACTGTTTAAAATTTAAATTTCCCGCCATAGGTGAATCGAACCACCTTAACTTGCTACTGTACTTATTGAAGTGTAAATCGGGCTTTAGTGTTTGACGTTTCATAAAACTTGATAATTTATTAATACTTGCCATCACAGATATCTTGCCATGATACCATCATGATACCTACTACCCTAAATACTTGCCAATAGCAAATACACAAGAAGTGCGACGCCAAAATCGTCTCAGGAAAAATGAATTAAAAAAAACACTATTGTAAAAAGAATGTCAATATGTCAAACTTAAAACTTAAAAAAGTGTTTGTTGTTGTGATTTTCCGCGCGGTTTTCTTTGGGTTTTCTCGATTTCTTGATTTTTGCAATTTCTGCGCTGATAAACAAAAGATTTCCAAGTAAATATTTTCTCTACCAACAATATGGGTGTAAGTACTTTAAGTTTTTATATGTAAGCACATAAAATCTTAGTAAAATAGTTTCACAGAATGTTTATGGTATACAAAACAACTGCATATAGTAAATTGTATTTCTACACGTTTGCAGAAGAAAACGACAGCAAATGTTAACAAGAATAAAGAGAAACGTCAAGCTAGAAAGCTCGAGCAGCGTCGTATAGCTGATGGAATGGCTCATGTGTCTTCAGCCAACAAACTCAAAGACATGGCTTCGCTATGCAAAGAACTACTTGTATTCCAAAACCTAGACCTCGAGGTAGACATGTACATACAGAGAGTTACTGAACTTGACAAAGATGTGCTTCAGTGGGCTATAGATTTAACAGAAAGGAACATGAGAAACTTGTGAGTACTTTCCTACATAATCTTATGGGACATCATTGCCCTATATCCATCTAAAAGAGGTTTGATGTCGTAGACGCTGACCTCAGATCAGACAAACAAGGGAGATATGCCTCAGAACAATTAATGGGTTCAAATGTCTCCATTTTTCTTTTAAAAAATCACTACTGTTAAACCTCTTAATGCAAAAACTGTGCGTACAGCTTACTTTACTTATTATTTACGAACACTAAGAAACTTGGAGCAACACTAATTAACTAAGTAATTGTCCACATGCAAAAAAAGGGTGTCAAGATCATCTGCTGGGTGATTTCGACTAAACACATCAAACCTGGGTTAGCCCAGGTGCGTTAGCACCCACCACACCACCTTACCAAATCTCTCTTGTTTGTCTGATCTGAGGAGTCAATTGAGGTACATAATGGTGTTTTTGATCTCAATCTGCATCACCATCACAACCAGAAATGACTAACTCGGAACAAACCCAGTACCTCAATAAGGCATGAGTCAAGTCCTGCACTGACCTGGCACACTCGTCACTCTTGTGGGTCCTGCCGGTGGTGGCTCAGGTGGCCCAAGTCAGCTTGCAGGTTGTGTTGTGACTATAGTCACCGCGTTATCAACTGAGTCGTAGGGTCATAAGTGTCATACCATAAGACCTGTAAGTGCGAGCGAGATAGACTGATATGACATGTGGGTGCGAGCGAGATAGACAGACAATTGATTTATGACCTGACGACTCAGATGGTAATGCGTTTACTATAGCACAAGTTTATCATGTAAAAGTATTGGGTAAATCACTTGCTGCATATTATGTCAATCTATCCTACTGCTGCTTGAATATTATGATATTTCCAGATATGAAACTTGTGCCTGGGGATGGAACAAGGAACGCAAAGTGGAAGAGATGACAGATCAAGATGCCTGGTACCTCATTGCCAAGGAGAAGGATGGGAAACTTCTTGCCTTTTCACACTTCAGATTTGACTTGGACTTTGGAGAGCCTGTGTTGTACTGGTAACTATTTCCTGATTTTAAGTTGAAATACGAGACTTCTGTCTATCACCATCGTTTAATTCGACAGTTGAATCCGCCCATGTACCTTCTTTATCAATTACTTATACAGCTCTTATACATAAAAAATTTATACCAAAATGCTTTCTCTGTACTGATCTTTCCGGAATAACCTTACCTTCTGCTACTGGTAGCAGATTGTTCCACCAGAAACCTACTCCAACTGCCATTACCAGATCTAGACAAGTATCCTACCTATTGTATGGCATACGTAGGGCAGCCATCACCTAAATCGCCGAGGCTGGACAATCCCCAGACATTTAGATGAAATTACGTTTTTTTTTCTGGACACCGTTTTACCCAGACACCCCTGAAAACAGGGCGTTCCGTTTGGTCGTCGTCGATTTCGCAGCGACGGAGTTAACTTGTGTAGCTTACGATTACGAGTTATATTTTAATTCAGAATTGTTTTAACTTATTTCTTATCTTTCAATCTACCGGAATTGATTGGGAGCGGTTTGGCTCAGATGCTGACAGGGGGAACTTCCCTGTACATCATACCCAGTACATCAATACCGGACTTAAGGCCCTCTTTTCCAACTATTAGCAATGTTAGTCAGTCTAGTTTTAGTTAGCTTGAAGTTATAAAAATTATGTCATATAAAAATTGAATGTACTATCAAGGAAACCATCAAGACTAAAACACGAAAAAGGAAATTTCGCTAGATAGAAAAAAAAGGAACACCGATTAGCGCGTTTCTCCCAGTTTTTTTTTAAATCATTCAAATGCCTTTTTACTAAATGATGTCTAAGATATCTTAATATACAGATTTCATTATTATGCAGAGAACTGTGTAGGTAAATTTTATACAGCTATACGAAAAATATGAGAAAAACTTCTAAAATAGAAGTAGTAGTAACTACAGTGTGGTTTGGTTTAGTTTGCTGGGATTGGTCCACTAAATGCGTTTTTAATACAATATATTCAGTCATAAGGTCATTTGTAGGTACAAGCGTTGCTTAAAAGTGGGAAAACATCGCCGTAACGCCCGCATCTCAAATAAGAATGTGTAGTAAATCAATTTTTATCCACGTTTTATTGTTTGAGTAATGACAATACATGTTTATCCTCACATTTCATCACTTTTTTCCCCATAGAAGTAGGCCAAGATCAGCAATAATGAGTTCAGACTGTCCTCCAATATAGCCTAATGACCTAGGACAACAATTGTTATCATGTCAACATACAATGTGTTACTTATTCAATGAAAGTAGTGGAAAAGTATCAAAAGATGACTCACACAAGCCAAAACAACATTTTTTATGACAAATTAAATGGCACATCAACATGTTTACAAAATAACAGAGGCCGCGCTCCCGGCCGGAACTATCTCTTTCACGTTTTTCCAACATTTTTGAAGAAAAAGAAATCTATGCTTCATACAATATTATAAAGAGGAAATATTTGTATCTATGTTTGTAACGAATTGGCTCAAAAAGTACTGGACCGATTTTAAAAATTCTCTCACCATTTGAATGCTACATTATCACTGATTAATATAGGCTATTTTAATAGGCTATATAACTATACCCGTCCGGAGCCGGGGCGGACCGCTAGTTGTAAATAAATAAAAAATGACTACGCATTATCTTTAAAATAACATTGCAAACGTTTAAACAAAATTATGATGATAAAATTATCTTTTTTGGCAGAGGATGTTTTCTAGAGTTTTTTTTTGCCAAAATTGAAAATATCGTCATGAAAATTGGTTTTATAAAATTTCCATGTAATTTAATTTTTTACCTGACTGCCTAAGTAGGTGTGTTATATTTTTCGGGCGTATGTGTGTGTGTTTGTACATTTTTTTTAAATGTTTTTTTATTACCCCTGTAACCTGAGCTGATTTTGATGTGTGATGTGTTTAGATTTGTCTTCATGCCCTGAGTCTCGTTAACTACATTTTGCAGGGTATTTTTATTTTATTTTAATAATATTATACCTTGTTCTAAGAAAATGTTGTACATGCGCGAATGAGATAGCTTGTGCCAGGAAGTGGACTCTTAAGTGTTTGTGGTGTTTATACTTAACTGATAACAGTAAAGTGGTCATGATATTAAGTTATATCATGTTATGAATCACTTCAAATACAGGGTTACGCGGTAAAGGTGTACTAAGCCGAAAGGGGTCCGTAGTACCTATAATTATGAACAGAACAACTTTTACTATGGGAGCAACTATGGTTTTCACAATTTCAGGGTTGGTCCCATAGTAAGAGTTGTTCTTAATTATGAGTATAACGGTTCCCTTTCGGCTTATGACACCCATTCCGCTTAACCCTGTAGACTTATCTACTGTTTTACTCAAGATTACAATCAAGGTTTTCCACATATCAATGTTAGGAATTGCATTGAGTAATCAAAACAAAACATCTAAGCTAATTATAATTTATAAATATCTTACACAGTAATATTTACACCTTAAACAATATAATACAATAATTGAATCCTTCTAACAAAGGCACTGGTCAATTAGGTTTCATTTTATACCTCCACAAGAGACATAGTATGAAACTGATATTTTTCCTAAATAATCTTTTCTCGAACATGAGCTTTTCTTTTGGCCACCACTTTATGCATCTTGTACAGAGATACCTAAAGAGTATATGAAGGATAAATATGGTCATTACAGACGCCGCTATACTTAATGCTACAATATCTAGTAGCAAGTACTGCGGGAGGGACAGGTCTAATGATGGCGAGCGCAAGTGTGACGCGCCTTTGTGTCGCAGCACATACTCAATCCAGTACACTCCCATGTCGACCGGTTTCATGGGTCGATCTAGGAATATGTCCCTTAATTTTAATGCGTTTTCTTTATATCTGTAATAAAACAATATTTATAATAAATTAATTATCTATATCTATACTTTAATACTTATATACTAATTTATACTTAATATTATAAAGAAGAAAGATTTGTATGTAAGTATGTTTGTAACGAATTGGCACAAAAAGTACTGGACCGATTTTAAAAAATCTTTCACCATTTGAATGCTACGTTATCACTGATTAATATAGGCTATTTTAATAGGCTATATAACTGTACCCGTGCGGAGCCGGGGCGGACCGCTAGTAGTTTAAATAAATAGACTTTTTTATATTATGATTATTTCCTAAATTGTCTGCCGTAACAGTGCATATTGTGTAATAATTTCAACTGGCTAATTTATTATGGTTCAAAAGATACAGTAGTTAAAAGGTAGGGCAGACAGAGAATCAGGCAGCATAGGTTTAGTAATAGGGTCTCATAGACACCCTTCGATCATTCTCGTTGTCCAGCACTGGTGGACAGTGGCATCTATTCTGTCACTAAACTAAACCAATCTGACAGGACTAAAATTATCTGCCTCCCTTTTCATATTAATATGTGAGAGAAGGATGGCAACAATTTTACAGCTGTCAAATTTAGTTTAGTTTAGAGTAAAATTTTGTTTAGTTTAGAGTACATCAGAATCAGTGCCAGTGACACGTTTTTGTACGAGTCATAAAGTTGTATTACTGTCCACTAGTGGTGGTCAGCGACCAGAACCCTAAAAACATCTAAATTAATGATTTGATGAATGATTTGTCAAGGAACCACGCCATTTTGGCAGTGACGTAGCGATACTTACTTTGTTGTACGTAATAATTGGTGAAGCGCATCCCTCCACTCCTGTTTGCCGGACTCTAGATGGACGATTTCCGCGACTCCGCGGTCGTACATAGCTCTCGCGTTCAATGCTTGATCGGCGTATAGAGGCACCATCAGCATGGGGACCCCGCAGGCCACCGCTTCTTGGGTGCCCAGTAGACCGCCATGAGCTATAAACAGCTTAACGTTTGGGTGACCTGAAAACAATGTCAATATAACCACTCTGCCTGAAAATATACACGTCCATGTGAAGCATTAAAAATAACAGTACCTGAGCCCTGATTCACTAACAAAAACGCACGTAACGCGGAGCGTTACGATAACATTAAAAAAAAAAATGGCCTCTATTCCCTAGGAAATAAAGGGCCCTAAATGACCGAGCTCAACTCACTTGTGAAAACTCGCTAAATGAGACCTAGCTAGATCCTTTTTTTGTCCCCGAAATCCTGTTTATTTATTTAAATCTTTAGAGTCTCAATCTATAACAAAACGGCACGTACGCGATTTTTAACTCCTAACGACGTAATCGTTAGGACTTAATTTCAAGAACGCATACAATAATTTATACTCCTTTGGCGCGCCTATGGAAAATGTGTGTATTTTGTAGATATGCTTACTTGTATAAGAGAAACGTAAAGAACGAAGTAAACTTACATAAAGTAGCATATTGAGGTATCCAATCCATCGTATACACGTTATCCGGCACAGTGAGATTGCGCGAAAGCAACCTTCGGTCCATCTTCACAAATAATGTCTGCGGCAGCCCAGATATCACTTCGAATATTTGAGACAGCTTGTCGCGCGGTATCGTCTCGATCCGCGACATTGAGCCGAAACTCCAGTAGATGACGCCTTCGCTCGACGCGTCTAGAAGCTGTTTCATTTCCTGAAATAATATCACAGATAGTGTTTACGAAAACAATAATGAGACGCTCTACATATTTTTTATTTACAGTTTTCCTACTTGATCAGGTTCAATATGAATCTAAGTATTTACCAAATCCTAATAGCGGTTTCGAAAAAAGGTCCACATTTCAAGCTCTAGTTTCTGCTGACCCAGAAATAAGTTTCAAGTGGCAAAAAGATCATAATCATTCCCGATATCTTCGGATTCGGATCATACAAGTATTTTTTTTAATTAAAAAACCGTCAAAGTTTAAAAATAGGCTACTTCTCTTTTCGTAACGTTTCCGTAAATCATTTTATTGTAACAAAAAAAAAAGTTTTTTGTTAACCTTTTGATATATCAAACCAACCTCACATGCATTTTAAAAATTCAAATTCAAAATTCTGTTAATAAAGAATTTTGAATTTGAATTTGAATTTGAAAAAAAATAATTTTTTTTTCTCTCTCTTTACATATCGCCATCTTGTGTATGTATTTTATGATGACGTCATCTACCCAGTGACAATCCGTGAACCTTATAAGCTGTTGGTGGGAACATAATAATACGCATACATACACTTGATACACACTAACTACAATACCCTCCTAATAATCCGTGCGTCGTCAAAAAGGATCGTTAGAGAAAACTATCATTAATAGCTACTAATTTGGCACTAGTAACTTGATTCATATTGACATTATCGGACGAGTCAAAGGGCCCGGGTCGCGGCGATAGTATTGTTTCCCTATTGTGCTGTGAAAAGTAGGTTAATGATCTAGGTACTTGTTGCTATTGACAGACATCTACTATTGTAAACAAAATGATAGATATTGTTATATTTTTTTATGTTTGTCTCATTCCGGAATGCTTAATCTCTTTGTTTTTCTATTTTGCTAAAGGTTATTAATCTGTACAAGGTATTTCCTATGTCTTGCTCAAACACGGTATCAAGGCACGGTATTTTAAGTAAAACCGGCCAACTGCGAGTCGGGCTTTGCGCACTGAGGCTTCCGTACCACTGCAAAACTTGTTAGCTACTACAGTATAAAACAATTGTGCAAAAAGACAAAACAAATACCAAACTTTTCGATTCTACGTTTATAATCCGTACGACCAAGGATTAGAACAACCTGCCAGCTTCCTTGTTTTCTGAGAAATATAACCTGGGCCCCGATTCTACTAAAGAAATTGTTTTTAAATTGTAATTGTCTCAATTTTTTTTTTTAAATAATTGCCTCAAAACTGACAGTTTTAAATATTTTTTATGCTAGAAAAATACCACCACCTAATATTATAACTTAGTATTTAAAAAAACGGACAATTTTGAGGCAATTATTTAAAAAATAAAATTGTAACAATTACAATTTAAAAACAATTTCTTAAGTAGAATCGGGGCCCTGGGCCTATTCAAGGCCAAATGAATCTTCTAAGTCTTGTAGGTGCTTCATCTTCGACCATATCGCTTACCGACAGGCGGGTTGGGGGTCAAACGCGGACTTAGTCGTGATAAAAAAAAACGCTCTAATTAAACGTGACAAGTATCCCAAAATATTTGTTATAATTTTACGTGAATGTCCACGCTATATTTTATAAAAGCTATGCTCTGCTATGTTTTGTTTAGTAGGTAATATAATTATAAGATTAGGCGACAATTTCACATTGTCCATAAATGCTTCTGTTGCCTGCCACTGCAGCACTGTTGCTGCAGCACAGCAGCTGTTGCTGTATTGATATAAACACAGCGTGAAAAATAATTGTTAAAGTTTTTTTTCCCCACGAAAAAAAAAACAACGGAGAAAGTTAGAGAAAGAAACTCGCCTCCTATTTTTAATTAATTATCACGCATTTAGATTATCACGCATTTTACATGGTCACCTAGTTTTGATAGTTCTTTATTGAATATAATATTCTTGAGCTTCAAATCAATTCCCAAACGACAATTTTTACTAAGCTAGTGCTCCCTTCCCTGATTCAGTGAAAAAAAAAAAAACGATGACAACACTGAATTTCGTAAAACAATTTAACGTTTTTTTTTCTCTTGTTTTATTTCACATTAACCATAGACAAAAATGTGGACATTGTAAAGAAAATACCTTGTGAAAAAATATACTGTATTGATGTTAGTTAACTATACGATGTTGAATACCATTTGATTCTGCGTCTGGTATGTAATCAAACGATCTGTCTAGTCACGGAGTCGTTACTTCTGAATCAGAGGGAGCATAGTACGAGCAAATAGGATAACTGTGAAGAAAAGACATAGCCAGTGTGACCCAGTGACTCGGGGAAGATACGCACAGCGCATGCCGTCGTCTGCCGATATGAATGACAATACATACCACCCAAGCAGACATTGACACATACACAGCTGAAAAAAATGGCGTCGATTCTTGCCTTGCCTCAAAGAATATCTACACTAATATTGTAATTATTTTATGAATCGGTTTCTTATGTTATGAATCGTAGACTTCATCATCGCATAACTTCAGGCGAGGTGGCGGTAAAAAACACGCTTACATAACTCGCAATTGATTTTCGTTCAACACTAGTCAGACTATTTTTTGCCCGATGGCTGTGTATTCCAAAGCAGCTAGACTCAATAAGTTGTGTTGAAATAAAACTCACCTTTGGCAGTGTCTGGGTTTCATCTAGATGCAAACCGCCGACTTCCACTAAAGCGGGAACCAACGGCCGCACTTCATTTATGCTGAAATGACTGTTGGACAACACCAGACTGTAGTTCTGTGCCAGAGATTCCAGTTTTGGTCCAGGACCAAAGAGACGATCAGCTATAATCTGCAAATGCAGAAACATTAATTCCTAATGAAACCATTTGATTTAATTATGATACAAAAGCTGTGGACAAAGTTAAACCAACCTGTGATGGTACTTGAGACTTGTATCTGTACATAACTTTAGCTAAAATAACTGCGAACGTATTTGTAAACCTTTCCCACATCGTCATCCGCTGTCCATACCCCATCATATACGATGATACGTACGTAGTACCTTCTGGGTTGCCCAGTTGCTCGTTTACCCATGGTAGTGGAACACTGGATAGAAATCCGACGACTGGCGCCTTAAATCTCCGTCCTAGCGGGAGAAAGCAATCACTGCCGAACACTTCCACGATGACCAGGTCGAAGGTTTCGTTGGAATTCACTAAAGCCTTCATCGCAGGTAACTGCGAGACTGTGTCGCATGCGTGGACACACTCCATCATAATCTGTTCCAGGTTCCGGATGAAATCTGGTTTTAATGAGGGATTTTGCATTGTCAGATTGTTTTTGATTTCTGGTATTGTTCCTGCTAAACTTATTTGCTGTATATTTGGTGGTGGATTTTTCTGAAAAGTAAAAAAATACATATTTAACACCTTACTTGCCATCAATCAGTAGGTAATAAGCAACCATAACAATTAACACAATAGGCTTCATCATCTTCATCATTATCAGCCCTGAATGACCCACTGCTAGGTATAGGCCTCCCTTTGTTTATGCCACTCTCCCCGGTCTCGCGCTAGTCGCATCCACTCGTTCCCGACAGTATGATACCACCACCTCTACCTCATCTTCGTTCGGCGTGGGTTCCGCCAGCCTAATCTCGGCCTCCTACAATAGGCTTGATTCCTAATTTTTATTTTTCATTTCTTTGAATGTACGTATCTCCGACTTGCGTAGTAGACATCTGTGATAGTACGTAGTACATCACGGACTACTAGCAGATTGGGTATAAGTAATTATTACAATGTGTGGTGATTACGTTACAATAGTAATTGCATCGCAACTCGAATGTTTCAAAGTCGGACGATACAGTCGCCCTGGGACAGCGCGTGCCGCGAGATAACGCGCGCATTGTGAGTTTACACGAGCTGATAACACACGTGAGGGTTTACGGATTTCTTACCCCTTCTTTATCGGCAACCTTACAGTTTACAGCACTTTGACTTCACACTCTTATACCTGGCTACAGACTAACTTTAGAAAAAAAGTATTACTGGTTAACTGCAACTTACATTATTTTATTCAGTTCCATAAAATTAACGCTTCGGTCTATTCGTCATGCAATGATCAAAAAGGTCAAAAACAATGCTCATAAAGATAATCCTTTCTTTTAGAAAAAAATACCTAAATATTTGGCAAGCATTATATTCATGACTAATATTAGTATACAGGGTTACGCGGAAAAGGTGTAATTAAGCTGAAACGGGTCCGTTTTACTCATCATTACGAACAACTTTTACTATGGGACCAACACTGAAATCGCGAAAAAAGTATCAGCTGTTCCCACATAATAAGGACTAGTAGCAATGAAGGAGTGCTATTTAGCATAAACGAATTAAACATGTTCCATTCTTTACTCATATGCCAAAAACCAGAACTAAACGGATATATTTTTAACAGGGTGGCAGGGTGGTGGTTGTACACTGTTTTAATGAACTAGGGATCTGTAGAAGGCTCCAAAGGCTAGATACTATTTGACAGACAGCGTGCTACGCTTTGTAAATCACGTGACGGATTCTATGCTAGTCCATTTGCTTAGGCTGTTCCATACGTTTTGTAAAAGTTCAGTTTCATTTCATTTGCCAATACTCAATAGAAAAATGGCAAAATTAAACATAGGTACAATAATGTTTTTCCTCGACTAAGCACGCAAATATGAATGTCACAAACATAGCTAAAAGTACGAAAAAATAACAACATATAAAAAGTACGTAGGTAATTTAGACGCATCGATACAAAAAAATAATAACAAAATGTCTGATACAAACAGCATAGGCAAAATTTATGGATAATATTTTCTAGTTAGTCCAAGTAATCAAGTAAATAGATAATGTGGCTATTAATGTATTGACCTGATATCTTGGACGCCCTTGGATATAGGTACGCACGTGAAGTACAAGCCTGATCTCATCCAGAACGAGTTGGCTCACAGCTCTACCGCAGCCTGCGGTAGCTGTGAGCCAACGTCCGCAGCCTTTAAAGTACTGACAGACATGCTCATTTCTAGCCCAAACACATGCTACTTGGTAGCAAGTGTGTATAAGAACAGTAATGAATATAATACCATGTTCGTTACTAGCAAGCTCAAATACCAAATGCTGTTTGATTTGCGAGCATGATACATGAGGTGCGGGTGGACCCCTTTCACCCGCGCCTCAAGTAGCATGCTAATCTCTGCCAGTACTATTGACTGCTTTGAGTTAAAAGCATTCTTAAAACAAGCGTGCTAAATGGGTTTCTTCAAATCACGAGTGAATCGGTTCCTTCCAGGCAAGCGTGCTCCAATGTAGACCGTATCATCGCTTAACATCAGACGTGATGGTGGGCAAACGCAAGCCTACGCCTAACGCATTTTTATGAGAATATTTCTCAATAAGTTTCAGACGGTATCCTAAAACCACATCCACACGTTGGTAGTGCTTGCGCCAAGATAATTTTCGAGCTATTTTTATTTATGTTCTTATCGCGTCATCCCGGTAAAAGTATATTTTTGAGAAGTTTCGTTAGCGTTATAAGTTCTTGAGGTGAAGTATCGTAAACCTGGGGCCTTACGCCTAGCTGTTTTAAACAATCCAGTTTAGGTGATGAAAAAAGTTGCGCGACCGCAAACCGTATCTGGGCACGTTAAGGTTCACGTTCGCGTGGTTTTCCGAACTGCGCTGCTTTAACGTTAGTTTGAGGTTGCGTAAGGAGTAAGGCCCCTGAACTCTGAAAGCAAGACGCACTGATCTGAAATTTAAAGAGACAAGCCCGAAAAAAATTGCTCGTAATCGATCTCGGTACAAACACGGCCAATGACGTAAAGAGTAAAGATTTTAACCCCGCGTAAACAAAAGGTTATAATCTTAACTATAATTATGTAGCATACATATTTAAAAAAAAGTTTTTTTTACTAGTTCGAGAAAAATGTGTAAAGGTTTCATTAATTACGTAATATTGTTCCATACGCTAATGTTCGTTAGTAGTATTATTTTTTAAACCGGTTTAACTATACTAATTATAGGTGTCACCATGAAACTTTTCTTATTGCAACATATTAGCAAATGGTTTGAAATTGTCCAAAACCTGTTGAGTTCGGAAATTTCGGCGTCCGTGAAAATAAAGTTCGGTTAAGAATATTCTATACTATAACCATATTTCAGAGAATAAAACTATACATATTTTTTAATCAACCGTATTTCGTACAGGGGTGTTGCCCCAAATTGATGTTTTTATTGGCCTATGCCGCTAAAACAAAATGAAAGAGTTTAATCCAAGGTTCTTAAAATAAAATAAATCTTCTAGACAAAATGCATGATATTTTTTATTGTTACTTCGTGTTTTGTTCTAATGGTAATTTTTCCGCGTCAATAGCATATTGAAATGATTAATCAAAGTGGTCATATTATACTACGTATTGAAATGAAATGAAATGATTTGATTAATATTATTATTTTATGTGATGACGAATAATGCACAAACTGTGTAGAGCTAAAAATTTAATAGCAACTCCGCCATGACAACCTTTTTTAAAAAGTTTCATCTAACGAGGCTCTTACTGTGTTTTAAATATTTTTAACATAAAATATGGCTTATATTCATGCAAAATTCTGTAATTTTGTAGAGTATTAGATAAAGTTAAAAGCACTATTTGGTGGAAACTATACAGATTTTAAACTCGGGTGGTGTGCGGACCTCGCTACGCAAATGCCATGCTGGTTAAAAATATGTTCGTTTACCCTCGCATAAAGTAATATAATATACTGTTTAATAGCATTAAAAGCACTACAATTTTAGGTTAGTAATATTGAAATCGGCAATATCACATCAGTGACAGAAGTGAACAAAAAAGCCCTCAATTCTCCGTGAATTTCAAAAGGCCGTAATTTAAAATCTGGCATCCGGAAATTGTAATATTATCAGTTTCTGGGCAGACTTATTGTGTCCTACAAGTCCTTATCCTATCCACTCATTTACGGAGCTTTCATGTCTTCGACGCATCAGCACGAGTTAGACGCAAAACCGCTCTGAGTTCGTTCCATTTCTTACTGAATTTTCCGTAAAAGTGAACACGAAATATCCTATGTATACAGTACTGTAAAACTACACAACTTGCGAGAGAAATGGTTTACGATTGCACAAATGAGATCTTAAGGGCTATTGAAACAAGGGCAAGAATAAAATAGACTCCGTGAGTAGAACGCATCAACCTGCGTCTGTAATGAACGGGGCATTACGAACACCATGTATACCACCAATTAACATACAAGAACATCAATTTGAATAAACCAAAATGAATTAAAAATCGAGGTGAACTCAAGACCGTTTTACAAGTTTACACTAGATTTGTTTTATCTATCTCCTTTGTCTCACCTTTAAAGCACCTTTAGTCTGTCATCGGAACGTTGAGTCAATAAATCAATGCCCTTACTCACAGATCTACTACCTATAGATTTTCAATGAGCGTGGCTAGCTCAGTGCCTCTCGCTTCAACAAGGTGTGTTGCCACATTAAAATTATATGCTATAAGTTAGGGTAATTTACCTACTATGATGGGTAGTGAATCTTCAATGAGTAATTTTGGAAACAATACTACCTTTTAAATATTTATTGTAACACTATCTGCTGCAACCCGCGGTACTACCTGCAATTTTCTGGGAAGAAAAGCACGTTGTCTGTCCTCATGACACACCCTAACGTCCTGACAAATTTACTTAAGGTTGACTTAGCCATTTCCTCGTAAAAAACAGACAGAAAGTTACGTTAGTTTTTATTATAATTATTTGTTAGGATTAGAATATAATACTAGAAAAAAGGTTGTGAAGTAACCATAGCATGATGGCAGGGCACTTTGTAGTGCTTGGCTTGCCTAACTACAACCTGCAAGATGAACTCGTAAGTACACAGTGTGTTATAATAATAACTAGCTGGTGTCCGCGACTTCGTGTGCATGGAGTTTTTTTTTTTAAACCTAGGTAAAAGGGATGGAAGGATAATCTAAAAAATACTAAGCAACAAAACAAATTAATAAATTAAGATTAAAATCTCTCTGCCTAAAGATAGGACACCTTTAAACGGCTGTATCTTTCGAACCGTAATAGATAGCCAGTTGAAATTTTTACAGAATATGTAAAGTTACGGCGGATTAACTAAGAAATAAAAATAAATTCAAATCTAAAGGGGACCCTATTACTAAGCCTAAATTGTCTGTCTGTCTGTCCGTCTATTTGTCTGTCTGTCCATCCTAAATTTAAACGGCTGTATCTTTCGAACCGTAATAGATAATCAGTTAGAATTTTAATAAAAAAATAAAATAATAAAAAAACTCAAAAAGTTAAAACGGAAGGGGGGTATTTTTGGGTTTGTTCTAGTGTAAAAACGGTAATCCGTACAAGCGTCAAATTTTGCGGATTATAGTGAACATAAGTTAAACAACAAATAATAAACACTGGCCAAGTGCGAGTCAGTGACAAAATTCTGTTTAGCACCAAGCTAAGCAACGTCGGGCGCGGTCGGTACTTGGATGGGTGACAGCCTGGGCGTGATGTTGTCTTTTTGCACAACTTTTTGTATTTTGTGATTGTAAAGAACCCTCAGCGCGCGAGCCTGGCTCGCGCTTGGACAGTAATTTTTTTTAATGAATGGTATTTTGTATAACTTTCCAAATAATTAGATAAATAGATAAAACTCTTTTATTAAATAATTAATATCTCTTCTGACAATGGATCCGGCATTGAAATGTTTCGAAAAAAATCTACCATGTCTTGCTGGCAACCAACTTTCA
This sequence comes from Agriopis marginaria, assembly GCA_932305915.1. Classification (NCBI taxonomy): domain Eukaryota; kingdom Metazoa; phylum Arthropoda; class Insecta; order Lepidoptera; family Geometridae; genus Agriopis; species Agriopis marginaria. Next base: position 9,266,873 of record OW029934.1, on the reverse strand, counting down.
CGACCACGTAGCACATTCATTTCATTCGTAAGACAGGATCAGTTGGAAACCTGCAGAACGAATAATTTATGTTAGATGCGGTGAGTAATTTTTTTCATAAACTGGCAACATTCATCATTTATCTTCTAAGTGAATAATTTGATAAAATTCATAGAATTAGACCACAAATCGACCCAAAAACGGACTAATTATGAAAATACGTTTACGAATTGATATCCTGAATGTCTTTAGGTGATCGTTACAAGCGTTATTATGTTTACTTACTTGTGAAATAATATTTCATCGTTTTGTCTCTCACTGCGCTTCTTGCAGCCCAAAATGCTACACCCAAGCATTGTAGAACCATTTTTACAGTTATTACTCAGAGAAAAGACGCACATAACACATTAAATCACCAAAAAATGCAATAAATAATATTCAGACCCGTTTTGTTTGTCATGAAACTGTCAGATTTTGACATTTATAGTACAGAAAACAGGCCACGCCGATAAGGACAAAAAAGTCTATATATGTCCTTTTTGTTCTTGTGCTGAGCCATATCAATTTGTCTCTTTCACTGAAATATATTGCCGATCTGGTTGTGTATATCTGTGCCCTTACTAGTATAGTAGTTATCTGGGACCCTTATTGTGGCTACCTAACTGTAAACATAATCACTATTGCGTTATCAATATATTTTTATAAAAATATCAACCGGCTTCACGGGAAAATTCAATTAAATAAACGGGATTCACCGCGAATTTTTACCCTTAGAGGTGAAATATTTTCTTCAAATTCAATCGGCACCACCCTTGAGCCACATAACTTATTTAATATAACACTAACACTTTTATTCCCAAGGTAATTAAGATGAAAATGAAGAATCTGGGCTTCTTTTTTTAAATCACTGACAGGCTAGGCTTTTGATCACAGCTCGCCTGGGTAAGACTGTAAACACTGTTAGCCTGGAATGGAAAATGCCACAAAACTAACAAAACTAATATTTTTTGTCTCAAATGTATCTTCTTAAAAAACTATGTAAAAATATGTATTTTCCTTATGGAATATCTTCCTTTTAATTATTGTAAATGTTAAAAGAAATAATAACACAAAGATTTTACTAATAATGAAGCCTTCATTGAATCTAATTACAAAACTTCTTTTACGAACACGGTCAACTGAAGGTATTGGGAGCGATCTCTACCAGAAATTCGAACAGTGGCAGTACTATATACTAAACTACTGTATTGCTGTTTACGTTCAGTAACAGTAAGATTCCAAGTTACATTTGAAAAACTGACGACGTAGAGCAATAATAAACCAGTAGCAAAGGGCTGGACACTCAGTAAAGGGCCCTCAGGAAAAGAATTACGGAAGAAATCAATAATAATTATTACAGGCGCCGTTTACCTACTATAAACAGCTGAATCGTATTGTATTAGTTCACTTGATGCATAATAAATTAGTCTCTCAAGGATAATTATTATCTCAAGTTTAGTTTACGAGGCTACAAACTTGAATACTAAGAACTTAACTTACCTTAACAGTTCGCTGCCATTTAAAACAAACTTTTAACACTAAGAACTCCACAGCTTCCCGTCAAAACCATCAAGGGATGGTTGATGTGCATTTGTAAGAACAAATGCACATAAAAATGTAACCGAATTTCAGTATCTTGGTTTTATTACTCTTGTTTTACCCAGTTAGTTTCTGTAATGATTTCTGTATTCTCATTGTAATATGAAGGTTTTTTTTTGCAATCTGGGCATTTAGAATATTTTCTCTTGTCAGCAATACGTACCATGGGGAAATGCGAGACGAGTGTAATATTGTGGTCTTTCCTGGCGAGGGCATCGATGAGCCTTCCGTACATAGCGTAGTGGCTTCTGGTGTTGGTGGGTAGGACAGCGAGCAGGCGTGCCGCGTCCGCCGCCGCGAGCCACAGTGTTAGCCACGCCAGCGCCTGCATCTCTCTGCTGCTCGTCTCGGTGTGAAGCCCGCCACACTATCGACACCCCGTCTACGCTGCCCAACGGTCGCCGATAACCGGTGCAATCGCATTCACATACTGACACGAGTGCACTCCGTGAAAACTTTCGTCAAAGCTATTCAGTTCGTTGAGGGTGAATTATCGTGACGATACCGCAAGCATCTAACGCGTTTTGTTAGCTGTGTAGTTGTGACTAGCACGCACGGCTTTTCAGCTTATTGTGACATTTTATATCAGAACTTTGAAGCTATATAGTTGGATATGTTTCCATGATTCGTGAAATAAAGATCATATTGGAGTAGTTGCGATGTGTCCACAGTTCTGACGAAGATTTGTATTGGGTCAATAATTTGGTTCTTATTACTTACTTTTTCGTAACTACAAGTGAGCTTCTCCAGAACAATACACGTGCAGTCAATTAATTCAATGTGTGCGGCAAAAAAAGTGTCAGTTAATAGGGTTTCTGTTTTCTCTGATAACTTGTTTTGCTCCCCGTTTACTAGTAATTACTTCGATTATGGCTCTATTTTCAAGGAAACAATTATTATTTGTTATTACAATCATAAATAATGTACATACCTTTCAAAACAAAAGAAATAATAAGAATACGAAATGTGAAAAAAATTACTCTGGTATTTAAAGAGTTCATAATTTGAAGAATTCTCTTTTTTCGACAATTTTACTTTTTTTAAATTGATGTCGAATTTTAGTTTTCTCTGATTATCTTGTACTGTACGTGCATAATATTTAAATATGCGAAGATGTTTAATTACGTTTTGTCACTAAAAAGAGGTGAATGCACAGAACAGAGTTTAAGTTAGAATTTATAAACAGGAAATAATTGTAATTGTAAATTTTGTCGTATGATTTGCTCATAGTTCAAGGCATAGCCGTCTACAAGTGTTTTATATGGTTGCTCGTTTTATTAAAATCTGTAAGTTACACCTAAACATTTACGCAAATTATTGTGTGAATATCAATGTAATCTTTCAGAAAAATACTATACAAGCCTAAGTGGCAATTGAGCATTTATGGACTTACCGTATGCTGGCCTCGGCTCACATTTTCCAATTCGTCCATAAATGCTTCTCTTGCAAGTCGCTACAGATATGTACTATTCTTAACCCCTGACACGAACAGAGGAGTGTTATAAGTTTGACGTGCCTATCTGTGAGTCTATCTGTGGCATCGTAGCTCTCATCGACTGAACCGATTTTGATTTCAGTTGTTTATTAAAAAATACACATGATTCCTATGTACATAGTTTAATATACTTACATTTTGATAAATGAAAGGGTCTCTTGCGCCAAAAAACTAACAAAACATGTTTAGCTAACATCGGGCTTATTATGGAGTTCGTTCGTGATTCGGACTGTGATGAAAATGTAAATGGAAAAGGGAGGCACGCGATCGCCGAAATTGTCCGAATTAGAATTCTGTTAGTTCGAGATACGAGTAAAGTAGCCAGGCTCTGCCTGGCTGTCTCTGGCTGTCGGAATAATCGAATTCTATCTACTACACCTATTTGATTTAACGCTTTCCACTCGCATTGTTAACATTCTCTAACGAGTATAATAAATCACAGAGTGATATTAAATAATGCATTACTTTATGCGAATAAACGAACCAGAACGAACAGATTTTCGACGAGGGTGGCATTTACGACACGATGGAGTTTAAAAGCTGAATTTTCCCCCAACTGATGTATAGTGCTTTTTGCTATACCTACGAGGAAATTCCAGATTTTTTTCTTGAATTCTTACCATAGTTTTGTGATAAAAATATTTTAAACACAATGAGAACCTCTTTAGATGAAACATTCAAAAAAGGTTGGCATAGCTGGTAAAGCGCGATTTCTATCTAATTTTCAGCTATGTACGTTCCTTGGTAATATTTCCCAGGTGTAATTCCCTGGCCAATATTGTCCTTTCTGAAGCAAATATTAAGAACTTCGTCTAGGTACTTAACATGGGTTGTTAAATGAAATTGAAAAATGTTAACTCCTTTAATCAGTTTACAACCGTTTTAAAATGCGCAAGCGTAGCAAGCGCGAGCATTTTATATGAAAAAACAATCCCATAGAAATTATTACGCGGTTGCAATACAGGATGCACATTAATATTGCGTAAATGTGACGATTAAGACCTAAGTATTTCTGATTAATTTTGCACAAATTTCTATGTGTCGTACATAATTATATAAAGTATTTGATAATATACATGTCAAAGTATAAACTATGATAATCTCAACAACATAGCGCGAGCACACTGAGTGCGAGAATTTTGATCGTTTAGGTCGATTTAAAAGAAATTGTTACATGACAGGAACAAAGTAAGTTACATAAGCAATGCGCGAGCGCAGTGAGTGCGAAAATTTTGACAGAAGTATCTGATTAATAAACAACAAATTATTATGTGCGTGCATGCATAAACTAAAAAAATCTTAACAACAATACGCGAGCGTAGCGAACGCAAACATTTTGATCGTTTCGGATAACGTGAAAGAAATTTTTGCGTTTTAGCAGTGGCGGATTTACCAGCCGGCTGAGTAGGCGCCTAGGTAGGTGGGAGCCTAGGGCGGAAGGTTTTAGGGGCGGTAAATTTGGAGCCAATTAATTTTGAATGTGCTACAATTTCCTATCCTAAAATTTTCATATTTATATACCTAAACGTTATTAGGTCCACACAAACAATTCAACATGTAATATTGTGTCACCACTTCGATAAACTTTTCTAATCATTATTTTGTAAGTAGTATTAAGGCATAACTTAATAGTACTCAACTTAAGTATCATTTTTTTAACTGATGCTGACGATGGATAATATTAATTTCAATTATTTAATTCAAAGATTTCAAAGTTTCCTGAAAGAAATATTATAAATATGTATTAAGATTTCTTGGCAGTATACTGTCGTATTTTTTTACCCCCGACAAAAAGAGGGGTGTCTTATTTTAACTTGTGCATCTGTTGTGTTTTTCTGTCTGTGGGATTGTAGTTCCCACCGCTGAACCGATTTTGATTTAATATTTTTTTTTGTTTCAAAGGTGACTTGATCGATTATTCATCAAGAAAATTTGTTCAACCGTTTATCGGGGGTTTAATAAAACTAATTTATACCTACTTGTTAATTTGTATTTTCGGTCTGTACTAAAAATAATCTATACTAATATTATAAAGAGGAAAGATTTCATTGTTTGTTTGTTTGCATTGAATAGGCTCCGAAACTAATGAACCGATTTAAAAAAAACCTGTCACTCTTGGGAAGCTACACTATCCCCGGGTGACATAGGCTATAATCTATACCCGTGCGAAGCTGGGGCGGACCGCTAGTATAATATAAAATAATAAAGAAATATTGTATTTATATTACACGGGAATTACTCACGTAAGATTAAGCCGTCACTCCGACTATAGTTTCAACCGCATAAGGCAGTCTTTTTCAAGGTAAATGCACGCGCGCGGCTGCATCTCGCTTGGCACTGAGTAATTCCCGTGTAATATAAATAAAATGTGTGAAAACCACGTCAGTTTCTATAATAAAAGAAATATTGTATTGTATTGAAGAATTCGGAATTGTTGTCAACTTGTCATGTTACAAAGTAGACGTTTTAAGTGATAAACAGGAAGACAATACCTACTAAACACTAATGTCTGTACTAACAAGGCATCTGTTACCCAATAGACGAAAGGTCAATAGGTATTGATCGCACGTGGTCCAACCAAAGTTAAAAAAGCTGTATAAATCGTAATCGCTAAACCCGCTATCGTTTATTCACCCGACAGCGGCGGTCAAGTATTTACATAATATTTAAAAAATATCCAATCAGTGCACTTCTCATGCAATTAGTAAGTGCATTCATAGATAATTCATAACAATTTCACTGCAAAGCTATCTCTAGGACATTGTCGGTCGTTAACTTAAAAAAAAAAAAGTTTTTTTAACGATGAACTTCTGAGATTTTAAGTCTTACTAGTTCAATCAAATTATTTCATTGAACTAAAGAGACTAAAAAAAAAAACAATTTAACAAAAAAAAAAATTAACTACTGAGATTTTGTAGTACTAAAACATAGACGTACTGTCCCACTCCTGGGCAAAGTTCTCCCCCTCATCTTCTTCCAGACAGTGCGATCATCCGCCACCGTATCTGGAACGTGTCGAGGTCATCGCTCCAGCGTTTTCTAGGCGTGCCTTGGCTCCTTCGTCCGTTTTCAGGCACCCACGGTGTGATCCTCTGGGCCCATCTATCAGGGTGCTTTATTAATTAAGTTTGAAAAATAAAAAAACCGGACAAGTACGAGTAGGACTCGTGCTCTGAGGGTTCCGTTGGACAGAACCCTCGGAGTGCAAGTCCAAAAAAAGCTAAAGTTGAAATATTGAAAGACAAACTTAACTTTGTAGTTGACTATAAGGTTCTTCTATACATTCCAACTACAATTTGTAATAGCAAAATAATTATTTTTAAATGATATAACTTCAAATTTGTAACTTTCAGATTTATTCCTATATATGTGCTATGAGACCTTGCCTTTTGCCAAATTTCATGATTCTAGGTCAACGGGAATTACCCTATAGGTTTTGATTTCCCTGTGAAATCGCAAAATATGCGACATAAACGTTCATATCTTTTGATTGCGTTGACATACAACTTTTATTTTTTTACAGCCGAAAGAAACCGTAGACTCAAGTATTTACTATAAATTTCAACTTGATACCTTTACGCGTTCTTTAGAAAAAGGGTCTTGACAGACGGACAGACAGACGGACAAAGAAGTGATCCTATAAGGGTTCCGTTTTTTCCTTTTGAGGTTAACCCTAAAAAAAACTCGTTTAGGTATTGAAGAATTCTCGGCACTTTCATCAGACCCCCGTCACCAAGACGGGGCTCGTTAAAATGAACCAAATGATACTGTACCTAATATAGTAGCCATTTAAGCAGTGGCGTAACTATACCGCTTAGTCCAGTGGCAAATTAATCGGATGGGACCCTCTCTCAATGTTCTTTACATCAGCTCAACAAACGTAGTAGTTTTTTTAATACATCTAAAATGTGTATGGTATTTTAGTATTCAAAACAATTATTTACTAAATTTTGTAATAATAGATGTTAGGATCCTCCTGTGCTCTCTCGGGTCTGGGGCCCCCTCCGGCCGGGGCCCCGTGCATTTTTCCCGTTCTGCCACCCTATTTTTCCGCCACTGCATTTAATAATTCCACTATCCGCCTCCTGTCTCCAACATCAGATCAGTTCGGTGGTACTAAACTATCTTATTGCATATACTTGCAGAATTTAATCGGCACTGCACTTAAAAGTTGATTAAAATCGACTTACAAGATTTGTTAACATACGTAATATAGTTAGTTACGTTACAAGTGAAGCTAATAAAAGCGTGTTAGCTAAAAACCAAGCTAAAATTAAGCAAAGAAATCAATCAGGGTGTCTGCAAATCACGAGTGAATTGTTTTATTTTACATCGAACTAGGCTAACGTTTTACCGCGATCTCGTCTGATGGAAAGTGACGATGCGGTCGAAGATGGAGCACGTTTGCATGCTTGTTATGCGGTTGCTTGTTCTTCTAGGCAAGCGTCCTCTATCGTAGACCGCATCATCGCTTAACATCAGTCGAGTTGTCAGTCAAACGAAAGCCTATTATGAAAAAAAAAATGCAATGACAAAGAGATGTTCCGACGACCTCTGTTTTCAGATATAAAGGGTGTTTGGAAGCTGCAGTGCAAAGCTTAAAGGGAATTTATTTTTAACGAATTCTGTTCGTTTTTTTTTTGTTGTTCCCATCCACAGGTCAGGTTTTCCACAAAAAAGTTACATGTAAATATAAATGATCAGACTTTTTTTATTAATTTCCTTCGACATAAACATTTCGACCCAGCTTTAGAAAGTTTTGGTGAATACCGCCCCTTGTATAGGCCAGTCTCCAACGAGGAAGTGGAGCGGAGATGGCTCTAATTACATCAACAAAAAAATCACAAAAGCGACGTTCGCCTTTTTGCTTGAAAAAATTAAGCTAGTTTCGCTCCACTCCACCATACCAATCGTTGGTGGCGCTTGCGTTCGTTTGACGTTCTGCTCGCGCGCATGCTGCGAGTAAACAGAATAGGATGCGATCACTATTTGCATCAGATTTATACAATAAGGCCATCAGTTAAAAGTCCTCCGCTGCGTTTTAACACCTCAATGAAACACGACGTATACTAAAAATGTACTCTAGAATCTAGATTATAAGGATTGGTTTTGTATATTGTTCGGATAGTGTCAGTGATGTTTGTTGCAGCTACGAGGTGCAGGTGGAGGCGGGCGGGCGGCGGCGCGGCCTGGGGCAGCGAGTGCTGCGCGTGCTGGAGCGGCTCGCGCGCGGCACGCACATGCAATGCGTGCGGCTCACTGCGCTGACGCACAACCCCGGCGCGCACGCTTTCTTCACGGCATGCGGGTACATCTACATTAACACATACACTGCGTGCGGCTCACCGCGCTGACGCACAACCCCGGCGCGCACGCTTTCTTCACGGCATGCGGGTATATCTACATAAACACATACACACGCACATACAATGCGTGCGGCTCACCGCGCTGATGCACAACCCCGGTGCGCACGCTTTCTTCACGGCATGCGGGTATATCTACATTAACACATACACACGCACATACAATGCGTGCGGCTCACCGCGCTGACGCACAACCCCGGTGCGCACGCTTTCTTCACGGCATGCGGGTATATCTACATTAACGCTTACACACGCACATGCGCTGCGTAATTTACTTGTTTTCTTTTTGATCCTGTAATGCATGTCAATAGACATGAAAATTGCTAAGATAATCTCAATAACTACACTCAGATTTTATAGCTTCAAAAATGTTGAATATATGCGAAGGAGTTAGATCTGGTCGGGAAGCGGACTATAAATAGCTCATCGTTTAATTTTCACATAACTTTTACCCCCCAATGTTTAACCTGCAAGGGTTGCTTGCCATGTTCGAAACATCGAGCGTAAGGTACCTATTTTTACCTAAATAAAATAATGCGCGCGATAAAGTCCCGATAGACATTTAAAACAAGGTATTTTTCAAGTCTTAAGCCTTAACCTTTTTGCTGTGGTGAACGATTGCTATGCTGTTGACACAAACCAAATTATGTACCTACGCTGGAAAGAGGTTTCTGTGCCCGAAAATGTACCTACAACAAAATTTCTTACACACAGATACAGCCTAGACGAGACCAGTCCACTCAAAGAGGATGCGGCACACTACGAGGTGCTCAGTAAATGTACGACAGACGATAACCCCGAAGAAAAAAGCGGACTCGGCGTCACGGACGGGCTGGCCTCCGTGTAAAAGACCTCCCAGTAAACCTTCCAGCGACTAAGAACTAGTAGTGAAATTGTGTAAGTGACTTTGTGTATTAATTTATAAGTGAACAGAACTTTTGATCTAGAACAGTGACTAAACATAAAAATTTGTAGCTCTTGTAACCTTCGACCAAAATTAAATGAATGGACGGGCCCAGAAGAAGCCCATTTTTAGATTACAATATGAGCGCAGGCGCTCAATTCGTTTCAGTCCGTCTCTAGCCGTAGGAAGTGCGACATGACTTTTGTTACATGATAACGAAACATCTGACTAAATTATGTCTTCGTGAGCATCCCCGAAGTGTAATAACACAACAAAAAACCGCTATCTATTTATTGTAACAAATGTACTTGTACATGGTTATAATTAGGTGTTGAAGTATATGTCCGACGGTTTTGACTCGTTTTTACTGAGCAAGTTCAATCTTTATGGCCCGTCCATTAATTTTATTTTGGTCGAAGCTTGTAACGTCATCCCGGCTGATGTCGCAACTCGACACGATTTTGGCGATTTGCGTCGTAAGGCGAGAGTGTGATTACATGAGCGGGTGAAATAATAATTTCACCTGCGTTTTTTTTTATACGGTTAGCAATTGTCTAATTGGCGTTAGTATAGCTAGTACCTTGTGTTATGGGAAATTTGTCATTATGACACAAAAAAACTCATAAAATGGCGCCAATATAGCGCAAGCTGTAAAAAGTTACTGCCAGCCAAACGAGTTGGCATAGTAATAAGCTAGAAGTACTTACTATAGTGAACTATGTAGTAAATTATAATACACGTCCTATCACTTTATTGTTTAACAAGCACAGCATCTTTTGGATTTGACGCTCCTTATAAATTGCACTTTTCAATAACTTTTCGTTTTCCCGAGTGTTTAATATTTTTTTTCACAAGAGAACTTATTCATTGGCATCCACTTATTTCTAGTCGTCTTTTGTGTACATAAATTACAAAAAGTACAAATCTTAAAGGTGTTCAAGTAAAAAAAAAATAATAAATAATTAGTGTAAAGAAAGAAAAATAAAAATATTTCCGCGTGTAATACACGATACTTCGAATTTTATCTCTACGTAGAATAGTCTATACAAATTTAGACAAGCTCATGTAAATCACCTTCTTGCTACAATATTGTGTTACCAATTTTCAAAACTTAATAATTTTGAGAAATAAAATACGATAATTTTTTTCAGTAGGTAAACGATAATTATAATGTCTAAATTCTATAAATGTATAACATAGTTAAAATGTTAACTAAAATATATTTATGTTCTTTAAAAAAATGGGCAGGCTTTTCATAACATCCTTTATATACGAATGTTAAATGCAATTATTACGTCAACGCAACGCAATGCTGTTTATTGGAAAATAAAAGTTATCAGTGAAGTACATAATGCAGAGTTAATTGGACTATTAATTAAAAACGGTATTATGGCGAAGTAACCTGCAAGGGTCATACGAACTGTCTTGAATCTACTATCAGTTACTACGAGAAAATATCAATCACAAAATTATCGACACACTCGATTTTATTGCCGATATTATTTATTATATGTTAGGGAAAGGAGTCAACTTTAACCATATTTCAGCTTTTAACTATGTATCGAGGAAAATTTGATCGATTTAAGGACGCGTGGACGGATTTCGCACCCTCTCGTTCACTTAACATTTTTATTAACAACCCCCGACGCAAAAAGAGGGGTGTTATAAGTTTAACGTGTGTATCTGTGTGCCTGCTGTGGCTTCATAGGTTCCAAACGACTGAACTGTTTTTGATTACTGATTTTTACTTGATATATCGATTGAAGATGTTGTGCCCACCCCAGTATCAGTTGGGAACTCAGTTCTTGAAACTGTTGACGCGTACGTCTACCTAGGTCAAACAGTCGAACTAGGTAGGTCCAACTTCAAGAAAGAGGTCAATCGGCGAATCCAACTCGGCTGGGCAGCGTTCGGTAAACTTCGCAACGTCTTCTCATCTAAAATACCTCAGTGCCTTAAGACGAAAGTCTTCAACCAGTGTGTGTTACCAGTGATGACATACGGCACTGAAACGTGGTCTCTCACTATGGGCCTCATAAGCAAGCTCAAAGTAGCACAACGAGCTATGGAGAGGGCTATGCTCGGGGTTTCTCTACGAGATCGAATCCGAAATGAGGAGATCCGTAGACGAACGAAAGTCACCGACATAGCCCACCGGATTAGCAAGTTGAAGTGGCAGTGGGCAGGGCACATATCACGCAGAACAGATGGCCGATGGGGCCGAAAGGTTCTGGAATGGAGACCGCGGACTGGTAAGCGCAGCGTAGGACGTCCACCCACAAGATGGACAGACGACCTAAAAGAGACCGCAGGGAAACGCTGGATGCAAGCCGCTTCCAACCGGCCCTTTTGGAGATCGATGGGGGAGACCAATGTCCAGCAGTGGACGTCCTATGGCTGAAATGATGATGATGATGATCGATTGATTTACTGATTTTTGTACCGTTTTTTTGTTTGTTTGAAATGTGACTTGATCGAGAGTGTTCTTAGCTATGATACAAGTAATTCTGTTTCGTATTCAGCTCTTTTAATATTATCAGCTCATTTATCGGAGATTTTGTTTATATTCAACTGTACGGTTTCACTCGAAATCCTTTATAATAAACCCGAAATAAGCTTGGTATAAAACGTTTTATAATATCGCCCTCAGTAAAATCAGAAACCGCGTAATGCGTTAAAGAAGTCTTAATATTATTATTTTTTTAACCTATACTGTCACACTGCTGGGCAAAGGTCTCCCCCATCTTCTTCTATAAATCTCAGTCCTCCGCCACCTCTTGCCAACCTCTCCGGAATGAGTCAAGATCGTCACGCCAGCGTTTCTTGGGCCTTCCTTGACTGCGCCGTCCATCTGGCACCCACTGTGTGACGATCCTGGCCCATCGGTCGGGATGCATGCGCGCCACATGTCCCGCCCAATTCCATTTTAGTCTGGCAGCTTTTTGGCCAACGTCAACTACACCTGTTATGGAGCGCAGCGCGCTGTTGCGGACTCTGTCCATTATTTTGATACCCAGCACGCTGCGTTCCAGTCTTAAATATATTTTTATTAATTGGTATTTAATTGTTTCTTAATCAATAGATAAAATTATGCCAATAGTATAAGATAATTGATACCTAGTTTAAGGTTAACGCAATATTATGATTACCTACTTATTTATATGTAAATATGGGCCTTACGGCTACCTGTTTTGAGCGATTCTGTTTAGATGATAAGAAAAGTTGCGCGACCGTAAACCGTATCTCGGCTTGTTAAGGCCCACGTTCTCGTGATTTTCCGAACTGCACTGTTTCAGCGCTAATTCGAGTCTGCGTTAATAGTTAGCCGTAAGGCTTCTGTTTTTGGCGCAAATTTTGCTGGGTTAATCCACGTATGGCATTTCTTCTAGCTAATAGATTACATCCATTTTTATATGCTCATACTTTGTAACGTTATGTAATGCCAACATATAGGTACGTAAGTGTTCTTAAACAACACTTTGAAAGTACTTTATTTTTATTGCCGTACATTTTGCAGTTTATACTTTTGTAGTAAGATGAACAAGTCTTTCCTTAAAATCTTTGAATAAAATAAGTTGAGACAGGTATTGAATATTTTATTTGCTAGTCCTATCGTTATCATAATCAGTTCACCTTAGTCCACTGCTGGACGTAGGCCTCTCTCAAGACCCGCCTCTCAGCCTGGTCTTCTTTAGAGCCTTAGGGTGTCCTGCGCTATACGTTTACCGATCCTAATATCTACTCTACACAACAATCGTCTCATAAAATAGTGCAATTAAAAGCTAAATAACATACTCAAAAATCATGCCTAAGCCTTCTTAATCATCTTAATGCTTTAAAAGCATGCTTAAGGCTGCGTATAAGGCAAGAAAAAATTCTGATTTCACCCGCGCGTCTCGCATCACCCGCATTAGTGTGAAACACAACCACGGCAGCGCGGCAGTCGCGCGCAGCTAAAGTGTACACAACTCGCGCACTCGACCTTGTAAAGCGGCAAGGAGCAATAACACACAGGATAAGCATAGTGTTGGTGCACTTGGTGTTTTGGCGATTAGCTGAGTTCGGTCGCGGCGCGCAAAACCGTAAATTTTTATTTCACTTTTCAAAATTGTATTTGTTATTTATTTTTAGGTTTTCTACAATATAAGAATAATAAAGTATATAGACTATATATTTTTTTTGGCTTTCTACTTTCACAATTTCAGGAAATAAATAATATATAAAAAAAAATATGTGTTTATTTAGTTGGTAGGCATAAATAATAATAAAATAGAAACACAGTAAACACACGTGTGAAAATAAAAAGACGCGTCTGATAAGCCCAAATTCGGCTATTTTTGTGCAAAGGATTCCTTTCAAAATATTAAAGCGCAAAAATCCGGAAAATTTTCGTAATTTTTTTCAAAAACCATCGATTATCTCAGAAACAGAACGTATGAGGTCATTTTTGTAAAAAAAAAAAAACCTGAAACTTTCCCCCCCCCCACCTCCCAATTTTTTCAAAAATTTCGGAGCTTCGGAGACAAATTCTGACCGGATTTTGTGTATTGATCAAGACTTGGTCTTCTTACCCGGACCCCCCCTCACCAAATACCCACACACTACCCCAAAATTTAAAAAATTGTAGAAAACTTTACCGGATCGTTCCACATGCCATCAGTAGCCCACGGACATGTATACCCCCGCCCGCCTTCAAACAACTTCCGTAAATGCATGCTATGCTATTCTATGCTATGCTAAGCCATGCTATGCCATGTTATGCCATGTTATGCCATGCTAAGCCATGCTGTGCTATGCTGTGCTATGCTGTGCCATGCTGTGCCATACCGTACCATACTATACCATACCATACCATGCTATGCTATACTATACTATACTATACTTTGCTATACTATACTATACTTTGCTATACTAAGCTATGCTATGCTATACTATGCTATCCTATACTGTACTGTACTGTACTATACTATACTATACTTTGCTATACTATACTATACTTTGCTATACTAAGCTATGCTATACTATACTATACTAAAATAAACGAAACACGCGAAAGCCCGTTGGTCCAGTTGGTAGTGAACCTACCTTCTGAGCTTGGAGGCGTGGGTTCGATTCCCACCTAGGACAAACAGTTATGTGATGAACGTTTGTGTTTGTTCTATACCTGGTTGTTAATAACTATAATCTATTTAAGTATGTATGAATTATTTAATTAAATTTCATTTAATTTATGAAATTATTAATTTAAAAAAAAAATGTTAATTATTATTATATTTTTTTATTCAACAAAAATTATATTTTACTTAATAATTATGATTTTTAGTAGTCGTTCTGACTGTCTCTCTCTCTCTTTCTCTCTCCACACGAAACACTTAGACTCTTATAACTATATTACCGAGCGTACATAATAATAGATGCGTTAGGTAGGGCCTAGTCGTATCCATAATTATTAATACCTGTAATTTTTTCTTAGTAGCTTTACCTAGTCTGTGTCTAGGTCATTGGCAACACTTGGTTGCCGCATAAAATGGTCGCGTTCGAGCCATAGATTTTATATGTTATCCATTGTTTGAAAATACAGTAGGTGTTGATATAATCGCACTCGGAAGATAAATCTAGGCGAATAGCAAGCGCGTGCGTCCTTCCCCGTTGGAGCATAGTGCGGTACTGAGGTTGAACGGAGCGTGTTTCGCCATTTAGATACAAAGCGCAACAGAATAAGGTTGAATATCGAACTTGCCGTTTGACCGAATAGTCGCTTAGAACTAAAGGACGTAAGTCTCAAATCGAATATAATTTATTATGAGAGTACTAATTAATCTAGGTAAATTTTGTCTTAGCACTGGAAAACAAACTATATTTTCCTTCGATGAGTATTTATTTTAGATATGTGACTTAAGTTCTATCCAAGAAAAATCAAAAAAATCAGCAAAAAGGCACCATTTTGAAAACAATAAAGTATCGAGTAAATATCTTGCTATTATGTTTCTGTCTTAGTGCCGGAAAGAAAATGAATTGAAAAATCACATATATCAATTATTATGTTGATAGGATATTTGGTTTAGTTATAATATCATGGCAAATTAGCATAAAATTTCGGAGGCCCCCTCTTAAGCACGTGCTCCATCTTCGGCCGCATTATATACCGTCAGCCTAGACTGATGTAAAAAAACAATCGAACCTGTGCTGCGTAACGATCCGGGTAAACCCTTTGAACCTAGCTACGGTTGTTCTCCTGTCGGCCTCCAGATTCTTGAACTGTCTTAGCAACCAATCTAAGCGTTGGTTTTAAACTATACTATAACATTTAAATTGTAAACGATAAGGTATGGAACACTTCTAGGTACATAAAATTACTTTCGTAAAATGAATTTCGTTGTATGTTCCTAATGTGACAAGTCATTAACACGCGACAAAATATTGACTTTACTTGTGTCTCTACAGCTTACTCATCTTACCTAATAGATAAACGGTAAGCCGGTTTAAACTGGCAATGACAAACAATGAAAGGGACAACATAATAGCATTAGGTAGTTAGATGCACTCAGGCATGCATCCCGATTTAAAAGCAATTAGTTGCGGGAACTGATAACATCTCTGACAAAAGTTGTATAGCAAAAACCTCGGCAGTGTTTTGTGACGCGGCCAGAAAAGACACCTTTACAAGGTGTTTAGAATGATCTTGTTAATCTTATTATACTGATAATAAAACTATCTTCAATGCGGTCTACGACGGGGCACGCTTGCCTAGAAGAAACCGATTCACCTGCTACTTGAAGACAACTGCAGATTGTACCTAACTACCAGGCAACGCCTATTCTGGCAGCCTTTTTCAGTTTAGCGTATAGCTATATTCGTACAATAAAAATTTAATCGAGTTTTCGCAATATCAACCTTAAAACTGTATCGCCTTTTAGTGCCCGTCTGGCCGTCCGATAGATAAATGGGCAGGGAGGAATTAGATCGTACAGATCCGATTCCGATGCACACTCCGAAATGTATCCGGGAATAAACCCATAGGCTAACTACTGCGCTGATGCAGCTTAGTCTAAACTAAGCATTCGTTACTGACGAGCTTTGGCAGGTTTCTTAATGGTCTCCAAAGCCCCAAGCTGGTACCTACTTATAGCTGATCCATCCCAAAGGTGCGAGCATTACTTACTCCATGCAAGACCAAACTTGTGCTTAATACAAAGAAACCAATTGTTCCGACGTGTAGTACCATCGCACCATTACAATCGTAACACGAAAGTATATGTACCTGGCTACTGTCAGCTTACGCTTGGGTGCAAGGTGCTGTGAGGCCCATCGCTGTCAGTGTGGTACTGCTGTTGACCAGCTCGGTCACCATGGTCTCTCTTGTTCGAGAAGCGCTGGTCGTATTGGCCGACACGCTAGCCTGAACGACATCATACGCAGGGCTCTTTCCACCGCCAATGTCGCAGCTATGCTCGAACCGAGTGGTCTTGCGCGCGACGATGGAAGGAGGCCTGACGGTATGACACTTGTGCCCTGGAGGCTGGGGCGGCCCCTTGTATGGGACGCAACTTGTGTCGATACTTTGGCGCCGTCACTTCTTCCTGAGACACAGGGTAGGGCTGGTGCGGCTGCCAATTCGGCAGAGCAGCACAAGCGACGCAAATATGCTAACCTCGGCAGTGGTTACATATTTGAGGCGTTTGGGGTCGAGACATTGGGCCCTTGGGAACTCACCTCATTTTCAAAAATCTTTCAGAGCGCCTGGTTAATGCGACGCGTGACCATAATGCTGGCGTGTTTCTGGCTCAACGCATAAGCATTGCCATTCAACGTGGTAATGCCGCCAGCATGCTGGGTACGCTGCCAACTGGTAGTGGACTTGAGCATTTGGATTGTCTTTAGATCTTCAACGGTCTATGGGCAGTCTAACTGTATTTGTAGTTTTAGTTTTAGCTTGTATTTTGTTTAGTTAATAAAGGCGCTTGCCCAGGTAAAAAATGAAATGTAACATATTATGTGTACCTGTGAATTTACATAATTTGGTACAAGTTTGGTAAGTAAGTGTAATAGGGATTCTGTTGACCTTTGGTAGTTAGGGTCATTATACTATATACCTACGTTTAGGCGCAGAATTTCCATTTCGCTCATTGTGCAGCTGTCACTAAATGTCTAGTTCGCGGAATGCCCAATTCGTGAAATCACTGGCTCACTATTACAAGGTTCTATGTTATTTTCTTACACATTCTGTAATTTCAATTTTAAAAAATTGAGTTTCATAAATATTAACTTAGCAGGGTTTATGCTTGAGAGAGATATTTTCACTTAAGCATAAACCCTGCTAAGTCAATATTATAAAACTCAAATTTTTTAAATTTAAATTACAGAACGTGTAAGAAAATAACATAGAACCTTGTAATAGTGAGCCAGCGATTAATGTCTAATGCTTAATCTACTATACAATACAAACGTGTCGTAGAGTTTTTGGCGACAATATGAAAAAAAACATGTCGCGTCAGTTATAAATATTTTTTAAGTGTTCGTGGAACGTGCTGGAAAGTTACTATAGATAAGTTACTAAAGTCCCAGTCGCCACCACTTCACTAGGCCATGACTTAGACTTGACCGTAACTTACTTTGCTTGACACTGACTGTGACTATGACTTGCTTGACGATGTTTATTAAAACATGAAAATGTTTCTATTGTTGACACTGGCAAATGAACAAGCCGTGCGATGCCAAAATCCTCTCAAGCAAGAGTTAGAGTTAGGTACCTTGATACCGACTACGTTTAGTTACGTTAGGACACACATTATTCAGAAACTTAATTTTGATGAAATAAAGTAAATTAATTTTATTAGTTCTTTTGTAGCTAAGCATTTAAACTGGCAATAGGAATTTCTAATAAAAATACTTAATCGAAAAACAATTTATATGAAAATGAATATCGTTTCGTTCATTTTCAATTTTATTGGCTTCTGAAATTAGCTTTGTTATGTACTACATACTACCTATCTACTTATAAATAAAAATCATATTATGTGTTTTATACATTAAAAGTATTTAATTTCGAGTTCAATAAATAGATTTAATATTTATATCACAGTAAAGCATTTCATAATAGCTATCAATATTTTTAATCTTCGACAGTTTCTATATCCAAAGGGGTGCCAGGTCTATCTTCATTGGCTTCTCCAGAATCATAACTTGGTATTGAATCGCGATCAACAAAACTAAGAGGAACCTTGTACCTCTGGGGAGACATGCTATCAGGGCTTTTGCTTTCATTGCTTAAATCACAACTTTTCACTAGATTCTGGTTAGGTTCATTAAATTTTTGTGTACTGAAGAATACTTGAGCATTGTGAGGTATACCGAAGTTTGTTTGAGGCATCCAGGTTGTACGAGGAAAACCGCTACTCGTAGGGGGGAGCGTGACTCCTTGTGGTGGAGCGATGGTAGTACTTTTCTCTCTCCTTTCGCGAGCACGACGATTTTGGAACCAGATTTTAATCTGAAACAAAAAGTTAAAGGTAGTCCAAATGCAATGAAGATTTCAGAATAATAATGAGCTATTTGCAAACAAAAACGTGAACGTAGATAAAAGAAACGTTCCCACGGTAAGCTTGGAAACATTATTGAGATTAACTGTTTCATGAAAGTATGTGTTCCGCTCATGGTGCGTTGTAACTGGACTTTGCAGTTCAATTGACCAAATTTTTATTCGTTATGAATACAATGGGTCGTATTATATTTTAATCAGGCAGTTAATTCTTATTCACGAAACAAAAATTAAGTAAAAACACACTATATTTATGTGGAAGATCTATTGGCGCGCCTTGGCAGTAAAACCGACTCGTATGCCGTGACGGCAAACATTATAAAGCTCTGTTATGCCGTCATGTTTCAAATCTTCCGGTCGTCCCATGACGGCCAACTTTTTTTTTATTACTGACAGGCTAAGCGTTTTTATATGTTTTCTCAAACAGTGTATTTAATGTGTCGATCCGTATTTATTGAATAACACGGTAACACGTTTCTAACAAAATTGGACTTTAAGGCCTCGATATTTTTTTTCTAAATTAATTGCAAGGTATACAAAGTCTGATTAATTGTTGGCCATTATTTTCTCTTCTGGTTACCTTGTACACACGTACAAGATTTCAATGTGCATAGAGGTTTGATTATATAGACCAATGCAAAGAGGTTATGCTTGAATATAGGTACCTACTGACAAAAAAAATATTGACATTTCCCGATGGTGTCCTGTTATTGGCTCATATTTTATTATGTCAAATAATCTATCAATATTACAAGACGAGGCCATCACGAAATGTTTTTTCTTATAATTTTGGTTGTTAGACAACTTTTTAATAAAATGCTAACATTACCCCAAATATTTACGTTTATTTTGACGTGAAAATCCATACTTACAATGTTAATGCTAAATAAGTCATCATCATCAGCCAGAAGACGTCCACTGCTAAAAAAGCAATGCAATGCAAAATAAGTGAACTGTTTTAATATGTCTATAATACAAGCCTTGGCGGCAATTTAGCATAGAAGCATGTATGTTGGCTTCGGCTTCCTCTCGGCCCACATTTTCACGTTCGTCCATAAATGTCCATAAACGTTCTGTTGCCGGCTTCTAAAGTAACGTTGGTAGGTACTATGTGGATTGCTCACAATTTCACGTGACGATGTAACAGAAAATGGTAAACATTGCTGCTAATAATAGATGTAACGCACTGACAATGCCCCGGGTATTGTAGGTGTGATAGGACCACTTACCATCAGGTGGCCCGTAACTAGTAACCATGCTAGTAATAAAAGTTATAAACTTAAAAAAAAGGCTTTTTCGTATTCATCTCACCAAACCCATACTACCCATATCATGATGGCAGATAAGAATATTTTACCCGCCATATTGAAGTTATCATCTAGCTAGATTTTAGAACCAAATTGCTTGGGTTGGGAAGATTCATCATCAGACCAGCTCGATGGTACCATAACATTGCATTGTCACCGAACTTACATAAGTATGCGAAATTTCAGTTCAATCAGTTGAGGATAACTGGTCTATAATTCAGTAGCAAGATTTGTCCCACACATACGAACGTACGAACATAGGTAACATAATAAATAACAATAAAGTTGCAAGTGGCAAGTTGAATAAAAGCTTGTAAAAAGATTAGGAGAGCTGTTAGCGTGTTATAGTGTTAACTTGGCATCATATACTAACTCTGTCATCTCTGAGCTGCAAGGCGGCCGCTAGGGCCTTGAGCGCTGGCGGCGCGAGGTAAGGCGCGCGCGCGTACGCAGCCTCCAGCGCCGCCGCCTGCGCTGCCGTGAAGGGCACCCGGGCGTGCCGGCCGGCGCGCCGCGACCGACACACGGACACTGAGCCTGCAAAAAGCGAACGTAGGAAGTGCTAACTAACCGCACAAAGGTCACTAGTATCTAAAAATAAACTGAGTGAATTGGTTTCCAAACAGGCATAGTCACTGTTGTGCCTTAACATCGAGTGCATTTTTACGTCATCTTTAGGGTATGATTCGAACAAAACTTTTCATTATTTTACGATCGCTTGTGGAAACCAACATAAAGAGGTTGAAAAGGAAAATGCTAACGTGGTAATCGAGGCGGGCGATACCGCGTGCAACACAGCCACTCTGGAACTTCAACACAGTTACTATCCTCGCGACTATCCTTCCGGTCGGCCAGTATCCGCTCGATGCTGAAGTCGGAGCCACCACACTTTGAACCCGACTGTACCGGAGACGCGTCCATGTTTACAATAACAGATAGACACATCTTTTCGCCGAATATAAACCCCCGTTTTCCAACTATTGGCTCCTGTATGGGTGGAATGAAATAGACCACGCCCCAGATATGAGGGATGAGGGCATCGACGATGTTATCGGCAACTGCAATCAATGGGGAGCACGCACCAATAGGCCCGCGAGTGTTGTGACGTCGGCTCATTCATACGTCCCCACCGTAAAACGATACTGTTTACACACAAAAGGATGTTATTACTTTAAGGGTATGTGGGAAAATTAATTTGCAAGTAATATTTTGTTGAGGCTATTCGTAATTAATATACTCGTACGAGTTTGTTGTGTAATGTGATATTCATAAAAGAAGCAATTAATATTTCATAATGTTTTTGTTGCGTCTTTTTGCATGTGTAAAAGATAATTAGAATGGTTCGCATGTCATACGCAGTTTGACTTCTACTAACAGTGCAGTCAAAAGCTCCAAACTACGCATACTACGCTTCAGGTAGGTACAGCAGGTAACCTAACATAACTGTTAAGATTGAAAGCAGTGCCTAATTTAAAGTATAATGTACCTATCCTTATTTTACAAACTAAATTATACTATTATTCCGTTTCAGTTTAGGTGTCGTTGACAGATTAAATGATAAGCTTGTTCAACAATACCAAAGACATCTCAAGTACCGCATCGCTATATTGTTGTGGAGATCGTAACAACTAACTGGAATTGTAAAGCAACTCGATTATGTGGCCACTTGAGACCAAAATGTGGACTAATAGCGGGGCATTCATTTCGAACGGCATGCAGCTATCTTTGCAGATCTACCGCGGTGATAAACTTACAGATGTTTAATTTACTTTGTATTACAAAACCATACCATTAAACGCAAAGAGGAGTTTTGCTGGTTGATTAAATACCAAAGCTTGTTACTGTTACAATATTGTTAAGTTGGTATTAAAACAGCAATAAGGAACTTTGGAAGTAATGCTTGCAGATGAAATTGTAATAACAAGGAAAACTGTTAACCTACGCTGCTACAAAGTGCCAAAACTGGCATCAAACTTGTCTCTAGTACGTAAACAAGTAACCGAATAGTTAACTGTGTGAGCGGTAAACCGGCCGGCACCCACAGCCTGCCTATAGGTACTTACAGCTGCATTACCGCCAAGGCTGCTGCGGGCAACAAACCTGAGCGCCGCGCCTCTCTCCCGCATTGTGATTGAACTCTTACTACTGTAAACACTACTAAACAATAAAAAATACAAAGCTACTTCAAGAAGATTGTTTATTAAATAAACAATGCCGATTCCGGAATATTTCGTCTTGGAAGGAGGAGATCGCCTGCCGCGAATCGGATTCGGCACTTGGCAAGTGAGTATTGCGTTTTATTATTATTAATTTTTTTGTTGGAGTTAAGAAAATATACAATGGTCATAAACATCGCAGCAGAGACAATCCGTTTCCCACTCGTGGGAAACCTTCTATTCAGAAATTCAGTCATTGTTTGGTGTTGAATCGTCGTTACTTTTGATCACGTTTATTAAAGACTCTTCTGTTGGGATTGGTTTAGTTATATCTTTATTTACTCTTTTGTCTTCTTTCTTTTTACCTTTGATACGGCTTGTGATATACTTTTTGAATATTTTCCATTTCGACTTACGTAGCAATGTTGAGGAGTCTGCAATTGAGCAAGGTCTCTCGGAAACGTAAGGCAAAGATTCGCAGGAACAGGATTCCTTGCAGAATGTGTAGTCGCTACTACCATAGTCTCCGCTTGACTGGGATGATAATCCTCTAGAAGTAGAGGGATGACATGAGCCATCACAAGGGCGTTTTTTGAGCTTCGAATCACTCTCACAAGAATAAACTGAAACCTTGGCGCTCGCTGGCTCATCAGCCATTGAGGCGCGATGTTATTCAACAAAATGATGTTCCATTTCTTAATTAACAAAACAATAAAAGGGCAATGTTTATTTTATCATTAACTCCGAATACACGCAATATTACAAGTACCTATTTCTATTTTAGATTTATTCTTCTTTTGATTTAATATTGATAGATTATTTGACATAATAATGCCGAAACAACATTGACGTACAATATCAAGGTGACTTGCAAGACCGAGGGTTTATAGAAGTAAGTCTACAAAAAGTTAAGCAGGAAGCAGTTCAATTGGAAGCTACGTATACAAAAAGTATCGTAATTTATTGGAACGGATAAAACTCGGCTAACATTTTTTTTGTCGAAATAAAAACTTCGGATTAATTTTTCAGGCGTCTGACGAAGTGCTGGAGAAATCAGTAGATGCTGCCCTGGAAGCTGGCTACAGGCACTTCGACACGGCGAGGGCTTACGAGAACGAAGCAGCATTAGGACGGGCTCTCCGCAGATGGATCGGAGATGACGCAGCCAAGAGGAAGGAGCTGTTTGTAGTCACCAAGCTTCCGCCTGGAGGTTAGTCACTGATAACTAAGGCACCTTTCTCCTTAATTTTATATTCTAATTGCTACGGCGGGTCTTAGCGGGGCCTACACGATATAAGTAAATTGTTCGACTGGCCAGTCTAACAGATTGGAATATTTTTGTCCAAACAGTTCGATCTACGAACTACTAGTCGGACAGAATGGAATAAACGGTCTACTAACGCGCTATTTAAATAATTTTTGTAGTAGACATTAGAAGTTAGACTTGCGTTTGACCACCACCTCGCCTGATGTGCATGGGTCTACGATGGAGCATGCTTGCTAGAAAAAACCGATCCATTCGCGACATGATGACACCAAGATTGTAACAGGTTAGACTTAGGACAATATCTTGTGAAAAGTACAAGACTTACATACTCACAGACTCTATATTCCGAAATAAAAACAGAAAATACCTTTTGTCTCTCCTAACACAGGTTGTCAAAACTTAACAGGAGAGGCCAAACACCCGTATATTGTAAAAAAAACAAAAATCAGTTAATAAAGTTTTTTTTTATCACGTTTTACTAGTTATGCCAGTCCTTACGACAAGCACTATTTGCTAAGAAGTTTTTTTTATAAACTATAACAGAAGCGTTTAGTTTTTTTTATTATTATTATATTACTGGTCTAGAAAGAAACTATATAGGTACATCCGTCGGCGACAATGCCGGTCAACACTTGGAGTCGAAATCAGGGTGTGTCAAGCTGTCAAAGAGGGCTACTTGCACCCTTAATCTTCCTAGTTTTCTATTTCAGCACTGCAACCGCTTATTCTTTCTTATTGCTAGGCAACCGTCCCGACCTAGTGGAAGAATACTTCGAGGAGTCGTACAAGGACCTCGGTCTGGAATACATTGACTTGTACTTGATGCACGTACCGTTCGCCTTCGAACACGTCCCGGGAGATCTCCACCCAAAGAACCCAGATGGAACCATGAAGATCGATCACTCTACAGACCTGCTGGCCGTCTGGAAGGTATGTTTATTTCAATAATTATAAGTACATATGTCATGGATATGCGTTCTGTTATTTTGCTTTACTCGCTAAACATCCGGCGAGTTGGCGGCCAAACAAAAAACAACAAAAAAATAGGTCGCACTAATGTACAGGAACACTGTGCAGCTAAATAATACATGCGATTAAATATTTTTATATTAGCTTCACTTGTTCATCATCATCATCATTTCAGCCATAGGACGTCCACTGCTGGACATAGGTCTCCCACCACTTCACTTATTATTATTCGAGCGTATAAAAAATTACTTGGCAACCTAAAATAAGCCGGATTAGCAAGTTGAAGTGGCAGTGGGCATGGCACATATCATGCAGAACAGATGACCCAAGGGGCCGAAAGGTTCTTGTATGGAGACCACGGACCGGTAAGCGCAGCGTAGGACGTCCACCCACCAAATCTTTTCTCCCGACCCCTTTATCAAGCTAGATTCTAATTCTGTCAGTTAGATTACCTCGATTAGGATATAACGCAGCAAAATGTTGAATATAATGTAAGCTATTTTCAGTACTTGTATTTGCCAAAGAAAAGAAAAAGTGGTGTTTGCGTCATATCATGTCATATTCAGTATTTTAGACATCTTTAATTTAAATTTATGTTCCCTCGTTTAAATACTACCCGCTACAAACTAGGTATGTACTACTTAAAGTCTAAAACAAATATTGAACCTCGATTTTAACCCGTAAGTATATGTTACCCGTATTTGGATGACAATAATACAGTAATTTTTAATAATTGGTACCATCGAACTGATCTGATGATGAAACCAGAGGGTGGATAGTGGAACTCTAGAATGGCTTCTGGAAAACTCCTCATTAGATTAGTTTCATTTTAAGTCACATAAACGTGTTTTAGAACTAGGTACTAGAATAATTACAACTTTTTGTGTTTTTGTAAAAAAAAACTCAATCTGTTATGATCTGCCGTGTTTGCACAGAAGTAAAAACTCTAAAAGGTCAAGATAAAAGGTTATATATTTACATCATGCCAGCCTTTTTGTGAGAATCCAGCAGTCAATACGTAGCGGTGACATGTGGACTAAATGACAAAACCCTAACAAAACCGATTATGAAATTTCCGCAGTATCACAATATAATGTACGATCATATCACAAAAAAAATTACAATATAAGTTAAAATTCATAGTGTTTATAAATTTGTACACAAAAATAAAAGTCAGAAATGGTTGTAACGTACACGCACAACCCGACAACTAACTCTTATGCCCAGTATGCCCAGGACAAACTTAAAGACATAAAAGAAATTACAAAAAACTCCGAATTTCGGACAGATGCAGTTTACAAAGATTGTTGCTACAAGCTTCCTAATAATAAACCGGCAGCTAAAATCAGAGTAAAGAAATCGAAGAGACGAACCAAAGCAAATCCAGTAAAACCAAATCTAGTAAAACCGTGCCTTAACAACCGATTTAGCTGGACAAAGGTGTATAAATCCCCTATCACCAGGAGACACGATGAATGTAAACACCCTAATATAGTAATAGATTGCAATGTGGTTGTGCCTGATGCGAAAGTTTTGCAGAACCCAGATGATTTTGAGAATCTAAATCCACCGAACAACCTCCAGCGGCCTGAAGCTATAACGCAAACAAACAGGACTTCCGCGACGTCAATTATAAAATCTAAACATGTTAGACTCTACAACTGGTATAAACATGCTAAGCCGAAACTTCTCTGCCCTTGCTGTTGTGGCGGTGAAGATCATATGGAAGCATACCAGAACGCTGTAGATTCCTACGAAAGCATTGATCTTAAAACGGTATCCAACCCATATTTACATTTGGCAGACTTAGACGCTTCGCTGATGAGCGTCTTGCAGCTTCATGGACGCTGGAAATCTAGAAAAACTACAAAGATATACATCGATATTGTAAAGGCTGTGCTCCGTAATACATATAAAAACGCTATTTCTTTATTGATCTCTCAAAAAGGACAGTAAGCGATATGTTTAGCAAAAATAATCGGATTTATATCGAATATTGAATTGAAGAATAAGGACGATAACAAACGTTGAAATCCAACGTTACTCAAGCAAAATCTCTTTGCATTATTTAATTATTTAAAGTCAAATTACATAGTTGTAAAGTGATAGACAAGAACGACAATGACATTTTTGACAAAGAGAATAACGCGATACCAAGGAAGTTGCAAGGAAAGGAACGCGTTCTGTCAAAATATTCCCATACAAAACTAAACCTTAACGTCTAACGATAAGGTTCATAATAATGTGGCTAGGAACATGGAGGTAAAACGAGCTCACTGAAATAGCTACCACGGAGGAAGTGTATCCCTTTCTAAAGATTGCCATTACATAAAACATATATTTTAGTAAAACTCTGTTTTAAACTATCTCAGCTGTTCACTAAAGTTATATAATGTTGTGGAATCTCATTCCACAACCACCACGGTAATTATCCCGTAATCATATTTTAGTAGTTTTACTTATTCAATCGGACATACCAGGCAGGCCCTATTTTGGGGTGTAAACATAAAATTACTACCAATGAAATAAAGATAAATTTTTATTTCCATTTTCTAACGGATATTAATGTAGATAATATATCTAATGTATCATGTACATATTTAAATTTTATTTTTAAGTAACCATGTAGGTTCCTAGTATAATTACTAGGAACCTTCATGGTTCTGCTGAACCATGAAGCTACTGGCAGCATTAACGACATGGCGTTTTTGATTGTTTGCTTACTATATTTTGTTTTTTTAAGCATGATTTTTGAATATTTATTTTAAAATGGTGAAAAATTTCTGTATAAGAAACTGTGCTAGTGAATCATTCGGTGGCTACGGCATATCTTTTCACAGGTAGGTACACAAAGCTTGAAATACAAGAAAATGTTTACTAGGGTGTCCATACACGTATGAACATGAACAATATTTTGAACAATGAACAATTATTTTTATACATTATGTTTTAGCATGACCTAGGGATATTTTAAAGTAATTCGCATTTCGGCGAGTGTGCGCAAAAGCTTCGAGCCCTTGTTCCACCCTCCCCCTTTTACTTAGGAAAAGTAGAATGACTGCACACGCACACTACCCTCCCTTCCTAGTGAAAATTCCAAAGATTTGAACTCAACGATTTGGGTCTTCATTTATGATACGTACTGCCCAAGAATGGAACTACCTGCCTACCTCCTTGTTTCCTGAGAACAACAAACTAGATATCTTCATGGCTAGTGATAGATAGTGACAGTGATAGTGATAGTGTGATAGTGACTGCTAGTCTGTGGAATGCGCTGCCTGAATGGGTGTTCCCCGATAGATACAATCTGGGTGTCTTCAAATCACGAGTGAATTGGTTTCTTGTAGGCAAGCGTGCTCCACCGTAGACCGCATCATCGCTTAACATCAGGCGAGTTGGCGGTCAAGCGCAAGCCTATTATTTATATATAAAAAAAAGATATGTATAGATAGATATGAATAGATTTCTAGATCAACGTGTTCCATCCTCCGCCACACCGTCACGTACCATCAGGTGAGTAAGTGGCGAAACGTAGATCTAGTACCACCATCCAACGGTGAACCGAGCTTTCTGTGTACAGTTGTATCGTTCAAGGGTGTTTCGACGAATCGTACGGGAATCATTCTAAATATTACATAAAAAATGAAAGTACCTAAATTCATCACTGAATATATTTCATGTTACAGAATACCAACAAAAGAGGATGTAAAAAAAATGTGGTTGGAAGTAATTCTTAGTCGAACAGCAAGAATAACAAAAAACTCCAGGGTGTGCAGTTTGCACTTCAACACAGAAGATTTTATAAAGACACTAGCGACCCGCCCCGGCATCGCAGGTGCAATGCTAATACTAAAATAATATACTACGGAATGTCTTTATATACCTACAACGTTCACAGCTTTTTTGTCATTAGGCAAAACAAACATGTTTTCTTTAGAGGTTACTCTTTAAAGAGCGACATTATGATTGGCCATGTGAAAAACACGCCGCCGGTACCGGCCTGTTGCGGTACTGGCCGGGGGGCCGGTACCGCCGCAACCGCTATGTCCCTGCATTTTAAATCTTTAATATCTTCGAAAATGTTCATATAAATTACATGCTGTAAACGGCCATATTGGTCTATATTAAATGCACAATGTATTTAAGGTACTTAATTGGATAAAGATTAATGCTGTATTGCTTAAAATCCCTTCGTTATCACGTAGGGTTCAGCCAGCGTTTGCAATGTAAGCGCAAAAAAAATATGTTTATTTACGACATTACATTAGAAACCTCTACAATTATCCGTGTTTCTCTACTATATTATGCATGTATTATATATATAAACCTTTCTCTTGAATCACTCTATCTATTTAAAAAAAAACGCATTAAAATCTGTTGCGTAGTTTTAAAGATTTAAGCATACATAGGGACGGACAGACAGCGACAGCGACTTTGTTTTATCCTATTTAGTGATCGACAAACTTTGTAAATGAATGTAGTTCGATGTCATTTTCCCGCAGTAAGTAAAATATGCCAAATAGTAGTCATGCCAATCTTCTATATTTATAAAAGCTAAATTCACTCACTCACTCACTGACTTGTCACGAAATCTCAAAAACTATTTGACTTACGAAGCTAAAATTTGGCACGTAGATTCCTTATGGGGTATAGAGGTCCGCTAAGAAGGATTTAGCGAAAAAGCCGAATTAAAGGGGGCAAATGGATGTTGAAAGATTATATTAAAGTCCTTTGTTTTTGATGATACTCAGGGATAAAATTTGGTATTCAGGCTAATAGTTTAAAATAAATAAATAAAGTTATAATATTTTTACAAAAAAGAAAGATTAAGGAGGTGGAATTGTACTTTGTATGTTGTGTTGAAAGTTATGCAACTACGAAATTGTAATTTGACAAGTGGGTGTAAAACTTCATTAAAAAATATTTTACGAAAGGGCCGAATCAAAGGGTCCAAAAAAGGTTGAAAGTTTAGGTGAAAGTGTACGCGTACGAAGTCACACGGGTAACGGCTAGTTTATTATAAATACAAAAGTTTGTCTGTTGTATGTGAAAGAGGAAAAAACATCCATACATACAAACTTTGGCGTTTATAATATTAGTAGGAAGTAGGATAGGATGCGAAAGTGTGTTTGTTACTCTTTTACGCAGC
Organism: Agriopis marginaria; assembly: GCA_932305915.1. Lineage (NCBI taxonomy): Eukaryota > Metazoa > Arthropoda > Insecta > Lepidoptera > Geometridae > Agriopis > Agriopis marginaria. The sequence continues at coordinate 9,237,108 of OW029934.1, read as the reverse complement.
AACAGAGCAACAAATCAACCAGATTTTTTGCATGGGTATAGTTCAAGGGATGGAAAGTTATAGGCTACTTTCATCATCATCGTCATCTACTAGATGTTGTTAACTGATCACCGAATTTAAGCAACGGACTACACGGTCAATCTTAGGTAGGGTGATTGCAAGTGGCATTTAGAAACCGAATGATCGAATAAAAAGTTAACAATCTGGGTGCCTTCAAGTCGAGAGTGAATAGGTTTCTTCTAGGCAAGCGTGCTCCATCGTAGGCCGCATCATCGCTTAACATCAGGCGAGATGGCGGCCAAGCGCAAGCCAATTTATAATTTAAAAATATATATGTCTCGTGACCCGTATGTCCCGGTTGAGTCTTATAACAATGGCCGCTAAGCCATCTCAGAGGCCTTCAGGCGTCCTGGCGGCCTAAAATTCTGACATTAGCGCTCGTCACTGGGCCTATATGAACTTCCTGTATTTACGGAGAGTACCAATACGATGATTTTAGGAATTACCTACAATGTCTTCGTTTCCTCAAAATCATGAACACCCTACAAGAAAAGGACAAATTACTCCGTGCTCGCTTTTCCCTCGGACCGTTTTTTTAGCATGAGTACTCGATCCAGGTCCCTTTAGGGTATATATAAAATCCTTGCGCGATACCTAAGTTTTTGATAGACCACATCAAGCTCACATCAATTTTTAAGATAAAATTCTTGTCTCCATAGAAATGTAACAAAAAATAGTAATATGTGTCGAAACAGCCATGCAGGCGACATCAGTACAGCGGGCATCATGTCCCAACCGTTGTACTGGTTGCAGCTACTCCGCGTGTTCCGAGGGCAACCCGAAAATGACACGAAGCGAATACTTTTACAGCCATATATGCTGCTGTGGATGGTGCTACAAATTATGTCATCCAAAAATAACCGGTCGCCCAGACACGATTACTCGAAGAGTAGGACTTGTAGATTACGTAAAAAATCATCGCAAGCCCCGTAAGGCCTGCCATAGAGTGGAGAGTATCTCTGAAAGCCCTCACGAAGAAACCCACGAAAACGATATTCAAGCTTATTTCGTAACGTGTACAAATTGTATCTCCAAATGGCCTGTGCAGCAGTCTCTAACTAAAGGCTTTTCTATAAACTCCACAGATAAACGTACAAATTATAAAAGTTTCTATGAAATAATTAAAGAAGAAAATAACTCAATGGAAGCCCAGTATTTTTACGACCATAATATGGGGTATGATTATAAAAAAATATGGACATACAAAAGAGCGAACACTCGCTCATTTGGGCAATACTATGACACTCCTGTGCAAAATCGAATTCCTAAGAATTCATCAGAAAATACCATTAATAGATTTTTATTAAACATTTTATTCTGTTGTTCATGGAATAAACGAAGTATGGGAGGACATTGTAATAGTAACGAACGTATAAAGAATGCCCCTAAAAATACTAACCCGAAAGAACACAAGGTGAGGAAAGAATTGAAAATAGAAACTCACGAAGTCAACCCGGTTATTGAAGATTTGTTCGATTTCGGTTGTCAATACAGCCTGAATTCTAACCACAGTCTAGAAATAAAATCTCATTCGATGTCACGATCCGCGTCCCAACTTTCCTCTCTCAAGAATTTCATCGGATCAAATTTGCGCCGCAGGAAGCATAAAAAGCGACGCAACTCTATACAAGTCATGATAATGACATTATCTCGGAAATTTAAGCCCAAGTTCTCTAGAACGCCGAGGCCGAAAAAGAATAATGTGGTGGTACTTCACATACCTGATAGGTTCAGCAATACTTCGACCACCGGCACGTCTTCCCCCGCGCCTCCGCCGCCGGCTCGACTCAAACTCGTCCAGCCAGAATTGGTCATTAAAGACGAACCTATTCGTAGACCTGTTGATCTGTCTAGACCTTCAAAAATGGGTAAAATATGCAGACCTGGCGAAGTATATTTATAAGATATGCAAATCAGTCAATTCAACACGGTGTGAGTATTACAATTGATTTAGATACTAGAAGAATTATACGGCTAATTATAAATGTATGCAGCCTTTCCTATCATCAAAATTTTACAACAAAAAAAATTAAGCCTTGAAAAATTATCGCATATATGTCTAATTGACCACCAACTCGCATGTTGAGCGACGATATGATCGAAGATGAAGCATGCAGACTTAGAAGATTATTCTGACCTAGAAACGACCAGGATTATATCTCTTAGGAAACAAGGATCTCGGCAGGTTGTACCATTCCTAGGCTGTATGGATTGGAAAAGAAACGTACATAAAAACGTTTAATATCCAAGAAACTTGCATTATCCTGCATTGCATTATCTGTTTCTACTTAACAAATACTGGTAAGTCCCGATAAACGTTTAAAACGTGTGCTGCAATACTTCAAATCGCGTAAGATTAAAAGTTATTTTAGTATTCATACGTATTACATTTATATTTTTAACAAATAAAACACCTGTCCGATAGTCTATTGCAGTTTTTTTTTCAACATTTTCGAATACGCGAACCCTTTACAAATTAAAAAATTCTGCTGACCCCCCAGCACCATATTAAAACTACATAAATAGGTTTCAATTAGAAAATGATTTTGTTATTTGCTTCTCTAAAATAGAACCACGTTTTGACAAATTATTAAAAATAAACAGGCACATCCTTCTTCCCGTAATTGTAGTTTTTTCTATTGTAGTGTAAGGCTTGGCGACCCCGCTGCTGGTCGCGACCCACAGGTTTAAAAACACTGGTCTATTGTATATAAGGTTCCGCTTCTTAGGTGTTCTTAGTGTGAATAATTTTCAGAGCATGCAGAAGCTGAAAGAGTCTGGTCGCGTGCGTCACGTGGGAGTGTCAAACCTGAACGCTGAGCAACTGTCGCGCGTGTGTGGCGTGTCGCGGCCCGCGTGCTTGCAGGTGGAGGTGCACGTGCTGTGCCAGCAACCGGCGCTGGTGGCCGCCGCTGCAGCGCTACAAGTGCCCATAGTCGCCTACTCGCCGCTCGGATCGAAAGCACTCGCTGATGCTTTGGCTGAAAAAACTGGGTATGGTCACGGAATACATATTAGTTGGTATGGGGCTCACTCAAAAATTACGTCACCTTCCAGTTACATTACAGCTCCTAGCGCGCTATTAGGTATTTCAAGGGGCTAATAAGATTTAGTTAACACAGATATGAAAAAAAAAAAAACTTTTTTTACAAGCTTTTATTTAACTATAATTTTTTGTATGTTAGTTTGTTTAGGTCAAATTTTGCAAGCTGGATTAGAAACACTTCCTCTTGGAATTGAATTTTACATGTTAGTGCAGTTCCGATGACAATTCATTTTATGGTAATTATGAACTGAGTCTACATCTAGGATTAGCTCAAGATAAAAGAACTCTTCAACGGTTACTTATTTGCTAAATAAAGAATTAAAGTTGAATCATCGTCATCAGCCAGAAGACGTCCAGTGTTGAATATTGCCTTCAATACAATACAATACAATGACTCTTTATTAAAATACCACAAAACAAGAATAACATAAATATTACAATAAAAATAGTCGCCTTCCCCTTAGAACTCCACATTGAACGACAGCCTGCCATCTACATCCACTATACGGTCCATCTAGTGGGAGGCCTACCTACGCTGAGTCTACCGGTACGTGGTGTCCACTCGAGAACCTCTCTTCCCCAACGGTTAAAATTTTTTCGAGCGTAGGGGCCCATTGCCACTTCAAATTGCAAATCTGAGCCGCTATGTCGGTGACTGTGGTTCTTTGGAGACTATCCACGTTACGAATATTGAAATTGTCTAGTAATAAAAAAATATATATAATACCTACCTTCGCAGACGAGAGTACCCCGACCTGCTGCAGTTGCCGGCGGTGCAGCGCTCGGCCGCGGCGCATGCGCGCTCCGCCGCGCAAATACTGCTCCGGTACACGCTGCAACGCGGCCTCGCTGCCATACCTAAGAGTACCAACCCTGAACGAATCAAACAGGTACATTTCCCGGGAAACTGTTTAACAAACCGGCCAAGTGCCAGTCGGGCTCACGCACTGCAGGTTCCGTGCCATCACAAAATAAAAAAGTTGTGCATATAGGAAACATCACACCCAGGCAGTCGCCCATCCAAGTACCGACCGCGCCCGACGTTGCTTAACTTGGTGGTGAACAGATATTTGTCACTGACTCGCACATGTCCATAATTTATTATTTGTTGTTTTATTTTAGAGTGTGTACTATAATCATTCCAAGCTTGACGCTTATACGTAGTACTGTTTTTACATTAGAGCAAATAAAAAACCATACCAGACGTCAGACTTTTTATCGGCCTTAGTTCCCGCATGGATATCATTGATAGCCAGATGTGCTTCTGAAATAAACCAAAAATACGAGGGTATGGCCCATTAAACCGTGCTACGAACGACCATAAACCTCTGCATTCTATTTGAACGTACCTACCTAGTCTCACGGTCTTGCGCCTGATTGAAAGTCCGTCGTCTACCGTGGCATTAAAAGTCGGTGTTATTTTCCCCAGAACATATCTATATGGGACTTCGAGCTGACTCCTGAGGAGATGGCCGAACTGGCGGCTCTGGACCGCGGGGAGGTCGGACGCATCTGCGACTTTTCCTTCTTTCTTGGCATTGACAAACACCCTGAGTTTCCATTCAAGAAATAACCATTTCTTTAAATTGCTACAATACACATAATTTTAAGTGCACCTGATAAACTAATGAGTACTGTAAAACCAATTTTCATTAGCCTCATGTATGTACTTAATTGAAGTAGGCTAACTTTGCTACACCCATTAGAAATAAATCAAATTAGTGGACAATGAATTACGTAAATAGGTCAAAAGGTGTTAAATGTATTAATTAACAATTTAATCAAAATGAAATTATACTATTGATGCCAAAATATTAGTTTTTTTTAATTCTTATTTGGAGAAACCTTTGCCAAGCAGTGGGATAGTAAAGAAAAAAAATATAGTTATCTGCGCTTGGCCTGATGGTAAGCGACGGTGTGGCCGAGGATGGAGCATGTCTAGAAGAAATCTATTTACTCGAGCCTTGAAGATGTTTATACTACCTACATATACATTACAATTGAGATGTGTATACCAAAACTGCAATGATAAGTTTCATTCCTTATCTCAATAACTAATAGAAGTTAGAAAGGTTCGAAACGGAAAGAACGAACTTATAAGAGTTCCTTGAAGTACTACGGAGCCCTAAAAATGCTAATCATTACAAATCGCGACATGATTATGTGGAAGGGCTTAAATATATGTAGACCTACATAATAGTTAGTATTTGGGCAACAAATCACAGAAATGACCAGCAATTTTAAGCGGATGTTGGGTCAAACCGAGCGAGCAGGGGTATAGGTAGGTACGCAAAAACCTACGATAGATATTTTTTTTGACCTAGCGAATATTCATGAAGTTGCGATGGAATGTCAATTATGTAGTAATTATCGTGCGGCGGGGCCGATGTTCTTGATAGGTTCGATTGTACAACATCATTGCATTAGTATTCGCACCTTTGACCAGACCATTTACATTTCCTGCATGTAAACCAAACCACGATTATAATGAAGATTGACAGTTTGTTTGTTACTATAATTTTTATAATAGTTCACTAAATACTGCCTCAGAAAAAATAAATTGAAGTGTTAATAGGTACCCACAGTTTCCTTGCTGTGGGCTATGGCAATTATATTCTAAACTAGCTGTACCCGCGACTTCGTCAGCGATTGCCTGCAGACTAATTATTCGCACTTGGGCACAGTTCCGTTTCTCTTATATTAAGCAACACTGTGGTCTGCGGTGAAGCACTCTTATCAAGAAAGGAGCTTTTTACTTTGGATTTGAAAACTTTCAGGTTGTATTTCTCAGAAGACAATAACTCAGGTAGGCAGTTCCTTCGCTGTTCGACCACTAAATGTTGAAGTGAAGTGCTTTGTGCGAGTCTTTGGAATTTCGACAGTAAAATGGAGTCTTGTCACCGAGGTTCTCCTTGTTTGTTGGTGAAAGAAAGATGATATCAGAAGGATATTAAATTGTACAGTTGCATTGCAGTCTCCGAAATGTATCTGGTAAAAGACAGATAGTTTAGACAAATATAGACTCAATACGGTGATGTTCTAGGTTAGCTAATTATTTACACCAAAAAACGCCTGCTTATACCTATAACCTTAAAAAAATCCTAAAAATACATAAGAAACCAAGTAATATTTCTAGAAGACCAATAATAATTGAGTAAATAGTTCTGAAAAGAACTTAATTTAAATTAAATTCAATCAGAATTTATTTTAAATAAACCGGTCAAGTGCGTGTCGGGCTCGCGCACTGAGGGTTCCGTACCACCACAAAATACAATAAATAGTTGTCCGAGTAACGAAATTACCAGTTATTAAAACGCCTTCCAAAATTGTGGTAAAAATTTGCTACGCAGTTTGCTACAGGCGCTCGAGTATAATAACTTGATAATGAACAGAAATTTTCATCGACTCGCACTTGTCCATTATTTATATTTGTTGTTATACTTTAGAGTGTGTACTATAATCATGTTAAGTTTGATACTTGTAAGTATTAGCGTTGTTATATCAGAGCTAATACAAAAATACGTTTGTTGTATCCCCCTTTCATTTTTACCTCTTTGACTTTTTTATTATTTGTTAGTCAATCCGCTGTAACATTACATATTCTGTGAAAATTTCAACTGGCTATCTGTTACGGTTCGAAGGATACAGCCGTTAATAGGTAGGACAGACAGACATACAGACAGACATACAGACGGACGGACGGACAAACGGACAGACGGACAGAGTAACAGAGTAGGAGTAACAGGGTCCCGCTTTTACCCTTTGGGTACGGAACCCTAAAAATGATGGCATTGAAAACTTGTTTCTTTTACGTGATAGTCCATAGAGTAGGTATTTTCTTTCTTATGGATGTCTTCAGGGTGGTGTTACTGACTTTGACAATAGGGCTACCTAAGTACCTACTCAACATACACTACAAAGTGCGCTGCAAATCAACCGCCAGCTTAAGATGAGCCATACGTTCAAAGGTTCCTGTACATTCCGGAGGTCTAGTTATTTGGACATAATACTGACAGTTGTGATGTCTGTAATTTCTGAACTACGAAATCGAAGACTTTGAAATTTTTACGGGATGTTTTTTAATGTACCTCCTTTCTAATAACAAAAATAATTAATGAAATCATTGAATGGTATATGAAATGGTAATGAATTACAACTAAGTACACATTTTGACTTTCATCTGCTCGACCAATGCAAAATTTCGGGATAAAAAGTACTTATCCTATAACCTACCTCGTAGTATGAACTAAAATTAAAGTTTAATTTGAACCATTGAGTAGTTTTGGCGTGATGCACGGCCTAGATACAAACAGACAAAAATGAAAAAAAACACAGTTTTGACTTCAGTATCGATTATACAGGCGAAGTAAGGGGAACACTCTCGAAGCCAAAAGAAGGTAAATGTACTCATCATTATGAACCACTTTTAGTATGGGACCAACCCTGAAATCGCGAGAAAAAAAAAACAGATTGATCTAGGTCTTTCTCGAACATTCCAAATCGATTACAATAGTTTGTACTCATTTTAGAATTATATCGATCATTCCAAAATTTCTAGAACTTTCTCGAACATTATAGATAGAGTAGGTATTTCCTTTCTAAAGGATGTCTTCAGATAGGCTATCTAAGTACCTACTCAACGTACACTACAAAGTGCGCTGCAAATCAATCGCCAGCTTAAGATGAGCCGTACGTTTAAAGGTTCCCGTACATTCCGGAGGTCAAGTTATTTGGACTTTATACTGAGGGTTGTGATGTCTGTAATTTCAGAACTACGAAATCGACGACCTTGAAATTTTTACGGGACGTTATTTAATATACCCCCTTTCTAACAAAAAAAGAATTACTGAAATCGGACTACGCGGTAATGAATTACAACTAAGTACACATTTTGACTTTCATCCCCTCTCCTAAGGGAACTATGCAAAATTTCGGGATAAAAAGTATTCTATAACCTACCTCGTAGTATGAACTCAAATTATGCTAAGTTTCATATGAATCCATTGAGTAGTTTCGGCGTGATGCGCAGCCCAGATACAGACAGACAGACAGACAGACAGACAGACAGACAAAAATTAAAAAAAATACAGTTTTTACTTTAGTATCGATTATAGAGTGCCGTCCAATTTTTTTTTTCAAAATATCTTCAATGTACAGAATTGGACCTGTTACAGTTTTATTATAAGTATAGACTAGCTGACCCGACAGTCGTTGTCCTGTATTAGCACTGTCAAACGAGCGTAGATAAAATCGTCGTTAAATTTTCTGAAATTTTCCAAGTTTCTGCGCAATTTCCTAATTTTTCTTTCCGTAAGAACCTTCTACAAAGTATTAGAAAACTTATAAAAAAGATGAATGAAATCGATAAAGTCGTTCTCAAGTTATGGCGTGACCAAGGTAAATGGGGAAGTATAGTATATTATTTAATGTTTTCTTTATTACTCTGTTATTACAATGTGTAAAATGTCCAAGAATGGAACTGCCGTCCTCCTTGTTTCCTGAGAACTACAATTTAGGCATCTTCAGGGCTAGAGTGAATAGATTTCTTCTAGATCAACGTGTTCCATTTTCGGCCACACCGTCGCTTACCATCAGGCGAGTTGGTGGGCGAACGTAGATCTAAGATCTACAACAACAAAAAAACACCCTACTATTACTGAGTATTCATACTGAGTATGAATACTCAGTAATTTTCATATAGATCGTTAGTAATTTTATAATTGATTGCGTGAACGAGAAAGCGCGTAATGCGTCAAGGCGTTCTAAAGATATCTACCTAATATTACGTTTTGTAAGAAGCTTCAGTATTTCGTTTGCTTCCATAGATGACAATGCGCAAATAAATACAAGCATCGCCTGGTGTGTAGCCTATACGCACGAGTTAATGCACGCAATGCCACCGTGGACTTTGTAAATTTAAAGTTGTTTTCATCAGTAGCTTTAATTACAGTCGCATAGTTCGCACTAATGTCGGTCATCATCAAAGGTTTTGTGAGGGCCTATTACTATTTCAACGAGGAGATAGCTGGTAAGTGGATGCCATGTTCAAATTATTCAACTACTTATGGAGTAAATTAAGAAATCAGGATTTGAGCTAGATACTCAATAATTTTCACACAACTTTACAGTTTTGGCGCCAACGTGAAATAAACATGTCGCATCATTGTATTATTTTCATAAACCTGTATTATTTCAAGTGTTTAGTGTAATAAATAGCCTATGATAAAATAATAAAAATAAAAATTGGATAGCCCGTTGGTCCAGTTGGTAGTGAACCTGCCTTCTGCGCTTGGGGGCGTGGGTTCGATTCCCACCCAGGACAAACATTCATGAGATGAACATTTGTGTTTGTTCTATTTCTGGGTGTTAATATATATTTAAGTATGTATTTAAAAGTATATATGTATGTACATCAGTCTCTGGCAGCCATATCACAAGCTTTGCTTAGTTTGAGGTCAAATAACCGTGTGTGTAAAAATCTCCTGAATATTTATTTATAATTATGACTTGGACTTGACCGTGACTTACTTTGCTTGACTCTGACTATAACTATGACTTGTTTGAGGTTATTCTTGTAAACCTATTTATTATCACCTAAGTGCTTATCCGCCTAAAGCCCTTGCTAATTTACGGAAAGCCCATGGCCAGAAATGGAAGATTCTGGGATTAGGTCCTAAATTTATATTGACTATGTAGGTACTATTTGGTCATTGATGGAATGCGTCTGACAGTAACAGACAATTTTTAAAAGTATTTCTATGCAATTTTATATTTATATTTTATTTAAATGCAAATTAAAAATACCTATTTTGTATTTGCATTAATTTCCAACTCTAAATTAACACCTCTGATATTAGATAGCAGAACTCAAGAATGGTTTCTGATGAGGACACCGTGGGCCGGGCTGGCCATCCTGGCGCTCTACCTGATGACAGTCTTCAAATGGCTTCCGGCGTACATGGACAAAAGACCCGCTTATGACCTGCGCGGAGCCATAGCAGCATTTAATGTATTTCAGATAATTGGGTGTGCGTACGTAGTTTACCAGGTAAGTCCCACTTGTCTCTTCAAACTGTTCCTAGTGGAACTGTTAGGACCTCAAATTCAAAAGAAAAAAAATCCAAATAAACTCTTTCAAAGACAGTAGGTAACAAAGCTTTGTCAGTTATTGAACCACCAAGCATACCTAGTATTCTCTTGGATGATATATGGCTAGTGTTATTAATGTTCTGAATTAAAAGGTTTCTAAAATTTTTTTATGCAAATAAATGACAAGATGCTAGTCACGCGTTGGTCACGCGTATGATGGTAAACGTCACATTGCCCGTAACAGTTCCAGAAATTTAAACGTCAATAGTCCAAAATACTGCGCGGCAATTTGGCGGCAATGCACTGCGCTCGTCTCTCTAAGATAGTGCATGCTGTAATTTCACTAGAAACATTGTCATTCAATACGGAGCACAGTAATGTTTACACACTTCTGCTTCGCAGTTCGCAGTGAATTATCCCGATGCAGACTCTGCAAGTTCTAATTACAGGGGCTTTACAGACAACTACTATTGCGGCACCAAACTTACTTTAATTCCGCTCAGTTGGAAAATCACGTAATCGCAAACCGTATCTGGGCGCGTTCAGGTTCACATGAGCGGATTTAACGTTAGTTTGGTGCCGCAATAGAAGTTGTCCGTAAGGCCCCTGGGCACAAAGAGATTAGAAGCTATACATACCGGGTGTAAGGGAAACGCTCCCGAAGCCAAAACGCTACTATTATACAGTAATTTATGCCATCTAAATACAATCGAATACCAATAACCATTTACCTTATAACTACTTGTTGTTTCAGTCATGTAAATCGTACTAGCGTGCGCGCAGCGCAGTGCGGTGCAAGTCGTTCGTTGACCTCTAGATTCAGCTGATAATTTATTTGCATTACATTACATTGCGAACATTTGAAAAATAATTAATAAAACAGCATTTTTTGTGGTATCGTATAAGCAAACACCAGCGCTATCGCCAGTTTTCGGCAAAATTTTCCCTTACAACGGTAGGTAAGGGATTAAAGGATCAAAGGATTCACGAGCACAGGGTACTGCCGCGCAGGATTTGTAACTAAAATTCAAAATTATGGACGGCACTGCAACGATATTGGACCTTACGGCTAGGTACCGAAATCAAAACAGCGCCTACCTATAAATAAATCAATATAGATTTATTCTCCCGTATGTTTTCAGAGCCTCGTTCTGGGATGGCTGAGTCATTACAAATTCATATGCCAGCCGGTGAACGAAGGACCATACGACGTAGAGTACGCGTGGAGAGTCTGCTATGGTTATTTCCTATTAAAGCTTACAGATTTATTAGATACAGTAAGTAAATCAAATATTCTGACCCTACTCGGTGATTCTTTCCTTAAACGCTCCAACACTGGACAAACTTGCTTCCTATAGGTAAACCATACCTAACTACTTTTTATTTTTCATCAAAAACTAATGTGCCAAATAAGACCTAAAGCAAGTGTCTTTTCTGCTTTCGAAATAATGTAACACCTGTATTTTCAACCGATTTATAAAAATTGGTGTCAATTGGATTGTATTTTTAACCGACTTCAAAAAGAAGCTAGTTTGTCTATTAGACTTTTTTTTTTTACATATTACGCGATATTTTTGCGGTTCGACTGTGAACCGATTTAAGAAAAACTCGAGGTTCCGATTTAAATTTGAAGAAAATATTTTCAAACAGGGTGGAAATTAGGATATCCCATTTATTGAACTTCCCTAGTCGGTTATTACTATTTTGTAAAAATGTATTATTGCAGATTTTCTTCCTATTGAGAAAGAAACAAAGCCAAGTCACATTCCTGCATGTGTATCATCATTTTGGAATGGTGGCAGTATCCTGGGGAATGGTTAAATGGGTTCCAGGTAAGCAAGTCACGACAAAGGCGTAGCCAGGTTTTTTTTATTGATGGGGGGCAGGTGGGTTGAAATGCAACGATATTTAAAATTATTTACTCTTAGATTGAGAAGTACTTGAACGAGCGCTTACCCACTCTCCTAGTGGGGGCATCTGCCCCCCCCCCCCTTGCCCGTACCTGGCTACGCTCATGAGTCAAGTTTAGGGTTCCGTACCCAAAGGGTGTAAACGGGGCCCTATAACTAAGCCTACGCCGTCTGTCCGTCCGTCAGAAATAATAATGCATGATTTGATTCCCTCTTGCCCTTTTTTCTATGGGACTGCCAGAGTGGGTACGAAGAATCAACACCGCTTTATGGTTGATATTCCGAGAACCCGTACGAAGCGCTTTGATTCCACATTTATTATGCGAACTGCTAGTCTGTGGAATTCGCTGCCTGAGTGGGTGTTCCCCGATAGTTACAATCCGGGTGTCTTTGCTCTATTGACAAAAATTGTAATACGTACAAGCGTCACACTTGGCATGAGTATTATGCACACTTTACAAACAAAAAATACCTAATAAATACTCACCAAGTGCGAGTCGGTGACAAATTTCTGTTCACCGCCGGTCTCGTACTATCACCGAAGTTAAGCTTGCTCCAACGTAGACCACATCATCGCTTAACATCAGGCGAGATGGGGGTCAGACGCAAGCCTATTGTTTATTAAAAAACAAACAATAAAAAAAGTTAAGCAACGTCGGACGCGGTCGGTGCTTGGATGGGTGAGCGTGATGTTGTCTTTTTGCACTATTTTTTGTACTTTAGTAAGTAGTTAACAATTTATTTGGTGGTACGGAATCATCAGTGTGCAGACCCGACACGTACTTGGCTGGTTTTAATTAGTTCTTTTAATATATTATTATTTTCTTGTTTGAAGGTTGCTTGTAACTAACAGACGTGTGAATTTGGTTGACCTCAACCGCCGTCCGGTCCGGGACAGAAAGATACGGAAATGTTATTCTCACTCTTTCTCATCCGTTGGTTGGACGGCAAGCAGTCAGTCAACCAAATCCACGTCTGTTAGAACTTTTTATGTTTTTAACAAAATCTGTCTAACAGTTTATAGGTACACTTGTTAAATAATTAGTATTAAGTAGGTAGCTAACAGACGTATGGATTTGGTCGACCCCAACCGCCGTCTGACCAACGGGAGAGAAAGAGAAGGAAATATGTTATTCTCACTGTTTCTCTCACGTTGTTTGGACGGTGGTCCGTCAACCAAATCCACGCGTCTTTAGGGCTTTTACATAAATTAGTATCGACACCCTCTAATTGTATACATTTCACAGGTGGTCACGGCACGTTCTTAGTGACAATAAACTCGTTCGTGCACATAATCATGTACGCTTATTACCTGCTGACCGTCTGGGATGAATCATACAAGAAATCCATTTGGTGGAAGAAATATGTCACTCAAGTCCAAATTGTGAGTCCAAACAAAATTCTATTCTTAGCTAACTATATGCCTTGCGCCACAAATCACGATGCGGGATGGAGCGACGATTAACATACGTAAGAAAGAGAGGATAGCAGTGACTGGAAGCGAAATGCCGAAGATCTGGAGTCTTACGGACAACTGCTATTGCGGCATCAAACTAACGTTAAATCCGCTCAATTGGAAAATCACGCGACCGCAAACCGTATCTGGGCGCGTTAAGGTTCACGTTCGCGTGATTTTCCACGCTCACGCTTCTCACGGTGGCGTGCTTTGGGCCTATGTTCAGCAGTGGACTGGTGCGAGCAGGTGATACGATGAGCTAACAAACGTCTGACGCTGCCGAACTTCAGAAATCGCAAAAAACTTTTCCCATAGGTTTTTTGCGATATCTATAATTTCTAGTCCCTTAACAGAAGTCAGTCCCATAAAGACTTATGTTCCTTGTAAAAAAACAAGATTGAACAGCATCAAATATTTTTTTGTCTAAAACCAAATTTTTCTTGATGGCTGTATTTTTTTTACCAAAATTGGTAAATGTCAATTAAAATTTATCAAAAATTAGAATTAGGTACAGCTATAACGATTATGGTAATTATTTTAATGTCCCTTTTAGTCTCCACTCTGTAATGTGCGTTTCCACTATAGCAGAGACGTCCCAGAATCGACCAATCATATTGGTCTTTGGGTAAAATCCACATCTCGTCTCCGCTCAGCTTCAATGAAAATAGTCATTACGGAGACGAGATTTTTAATCAAATTGTAAGGCAAGCGGTGTTGGAGGTCCGAGGAGCGGACATATAGCGGGGTGGAGTTGAACGATGCAGTACGGAGCGAAGTATACTTCATCGGAGTGTCGATGCGTCGGCTATAGCCGTGCGGTGCAAGCGAAGCAGAGTATAGCGGCGCGATGCGAGCGGAGCAGGGCAAGCCACCGCACAGGCCGGCGATGCGCGCGCTAAGCTTTTGCCTAAAAATTTATCAGTTTACACTCCTCTCGTCTCTACTACACACCACCGGCCATATCCGCTATTGAGAATACCTAATGTATACACCGTTGTGTATACATTATATACGATGCTATCGCTCAACAACGGCGAAGGAAAACATCTTCAGGAAACTGGAATGTCCAAGAATCCCAAAAAGTTCAAAGACTTATGACATTCACCAACATGCACTGGGCCAGCATGGTGGATTAGGGCACATTCTCTCTCTCTCTCTCTCTCTCTCTCTCTGAGAGAAGGCATGTGTCCCAGCAGTGGGAACATGATAGGCTGATAATGATGATGAATGTATGCACAAAAGCTCTACTCAACTCATCTCGTTTTAGCTTCAATGGAAACCCACTTGTTTTCACAGCTTCGATACGCTTTGCTTCTGTGAAAACGCACCCTAAAACTATATACATTACAGCAAATGGCACACAAACACTATACTGTGCCCTTAGTCCCATATTTGATAGTTTACGAAATCTTTTTTCGTTTACGTATTTTTCCATACATTTTAGTAATTCGCCTCTATCGGAAACGTGGAGGAACTAAATTTGGCAGTTATCGGCGGTATAGATTGCTTCACTCTAATACGAAAAAAGTTTTCGAATACCTTTTAGCCCAGCAATGTATGAAACAAGACGAAAACGAAAAAAGTTTTCGTAAACTTTCAAATATGGAACTAAGGGCACAGACCAATTATAATAACCTTTTGTTACAGATCCAGTTCACAATCCTGCTAATACATTTCATAATACTTGCCGCGTCGTCCGATTGCGGGTTCCCGCGGGAGCCGGCTTTCATTCTAATCCCGCAAAACTTATTCATGGTCATACTGTTCGGGGATTTCTACTATCGGGCTTACATAAAGTCAAAAAAGGCCTGACCACAGACGTATCCGGAGTTTGTGTGCGTTAATCTTCGTTCGTAGAGGCGTTGTTTCATAGCGGCTTAAAATCTACCATAATTTAGTATAATACATACAGAAAATATACAAGGTGTTGATTTGTAACCGTGTGATATGAGTGGAGTGACTCTATAGCAAATATCGAACCCAAATCTGTCAAAAAATAAAACTTTTTTTAAATCGTTTATTTAGTGTATTTGCAATTGTGCAATATGTGTAATGTTTTATGTAGGTAACCCACCGCATTATACGTAGGTATTTACTTACATATTAAAAACGTCCCCCTCGAAATAGCTCCTGGCTAAGGCCTTGTCAAGAGCTCCAACAGCATCTCAGGATCTTAGCATCATCTTAGGGTTTTGAAGTGTGCTCTATTATTACACGGTAGCAAAACAACTGTATATTACATTAAAATAATATTAGTCTTTCCAAGCGCTATTAAATAACGCCTCTGAGAATACAGGTTCGTGAACGTATTATGATAATAAACAACCTGTATATATTTAGTTTGATATTTTTATTTCAGTATACCTACTTATAAGTTATTGACAGTTATACATCTATACTAATATTATAAAGAGGAAAGATTTGATTGTTTGTTTGTTTGTTTGCATTGAATATGCTCCGAAACTACTGGACCGATTTGAAAAATTCTTTCACTGACGGGAAGCTATACTATCCCCGGGTGACATAGGCTATAATCTATACCCGTGCGAAGCTGGGGCGGACCGCTAGTGTAATAATACATATCTACTTAAATATCTACTCATTAATTCACTAAATACATCTACTTAAAAAACCTACTAATTAATTCACTGACAGACAAGGCACAGCCTAAACCATATGTTTGCGCAGATTGATTATTATTCTTTACAAAATCATATAAAGCTATTTATCTCTAATGCCCATTATTACTTACATTTGTGAATAAACAAATTTTTGCTGTTTCAAACGGTTTATTCACAAATGTAAGTAATATGGTGCGTTACTGTTAAATAATTGTACATTATAATGTAAAGAACAGCCAACATTTTGCGCAAACACTGTGTTATTTAAAAATAATTACCTGGCCTGGCTACTAGGACCAAAAAACTGTTAAAAATTTGAATTTCCCGCCATAGGTAAATCGAACCACCTTAAACCGTAGAAGTTGGTACTTATTATGTTATAAGTTAGTTGTATCATCGTATTTTT
Source organism: Agriopis marginaria (assembly GCA_932305915.1). Classification (NCBI taxonomy): domain Eukaryota; kingdom Metazoa; phylum Arthropoda; class Insecta; order Lepidoptera; family Geometridae; genus Agriopis; species Agriopis marginaria. Next base: position 9,220,520 of record OW029934.1, on the reverse strand, counting down.
TTTAACTCATACCCTAAAGGGTTAATACTTAATAGGGGATGAAAATACATATTCATTTTTTTTTTATAAAAGTCTACATCATTCTGTTTTAACTGTTGGGAAAACCCATCGGCCTCACGGCTCGTTAAAATATGTTTGTTTATGTAACTCTTTTTTTTTTTTAATACTTTTCTCATTGTCTGCGAAAGTACTTGATGCATCCGATTCTCTCGACTAACAACGCCCCGTGGTTTTACCCGCCCACATACAGGAACCGTTTTTTTTTTCTTGGGATAAAATAGCCCTAAGTGTTATTCTAGCTACAACACGAAATTTCTCAAATCAATTCAGCCATTACAGAGTTGAGACTTGCCCACAAAATTTCGTGTTTATAATATTTATTATTATAGTCCATCGAGATACAATACATATAGTGTCACAATCGTGCCAAAAAAAAACGAACCAAAACTCGGCGCCCGCTACGAATTGCGCAGACTTTTTGGTTAACAAACGACGATGAATAGCGGACAACTAACGTTGAACACTATGCAAGCGAAATAACGTCTAAATTTGAGTAAATGTGGCATTGTGAAGTATATAATAGATACAATGTATTTACAATGACCCTAGGATATTTTTTTACTGTTTTCTCTGAGAGATTGTGACTCTATAGGAATTGTATCTCGATGTTATAGTCATTACCTTAATTGGGACAACAGATTCTGTCTGAATTGATCCACGACATTGCCTAGACAAAATGCATTTATAACAGGTTTCACCAAACAATGGGAAGAGAAAGCGGAAGTGGCAACATCGTCTTCATACTGATGCATGTCATTCTTATATCGACTCTTCGTCTCTTCTATCATTCGCACTAGTTCTTCGCCAGTTACTATTGGTGCTATTTCCATTTTGTTATCGGGATTATGTAACAAAGCCTCGAAGTCGTATTCTAGGTGAACGTCTGAGGTTGATGGGTCGTCGTTGCCAGTTGTCTGTCGCTTCGTACGCTTTTCTTTACGCTCTTTATCCAAGCACTGGTCCGAGGCTAATTTAAGTTGATAGAATAACTCTGCTAGCGGGGTATCCGTTAAATCATCCTGGAAATACACAAAAAAGGGGTTCAGCAATAAAAATATTTGGGACATTGTTGCACACACGGTCATCTGACCCCAAACTAAGCAAACCTTGTGATATGGCTGCCAGAGACTGATATACATACATAATTATATAGTTTTAAATATATTCTTAAATAGATAGTAACACCCAGATATAGAACAAACACAAATGTTCATTACATAAATGTTTGTCCTAGGTGGGAATCGAACCCACGCCCTCAGGCTCAGAAGGTAGGTTCACTACCAACTGGACCAACGGGCTAAAATATATACTGTCAGGTTGAATGTTTCAGGAGGTAGAACTAAAATAAAAGATTTACAAACACATAGATTTCGGGTGAGCACTCAAAACTAAACTATTAAGTAATCTGTGCTAATCGCTTAAAGTAGATGAAAATTGTTGAAAGCTAAAGCATTGTTATAATCAATTAAATAAAGAGGAAAGATTTGATTGTTTGTTTGCATTGAATAGGTTCCGAAACTACTGAACCGATTTCCATAGGTGTTGGTACATCTATGGATCGCAATAACAGTAGTCAGCTAAAGCTTGAAAAGTCGAAATCTTGTCCATACTCACTTCAGTGGGGTTAACAACTAGTTTAACTTGTTCTGGGGATAGGTCTTTGCATAACTGGGCCACAAATATTTTGATAACAGCTTCAGACATTCGGGAGGACTTGTCTTCTTCCTGTAAAAGTAAATGAAATAAGCCTCAGAAAAACTAAAATGGAACTTCAATTAGGTACATTTACATTTGGGGGCATCCATAAATTACGTCACATGAATTTCGGGAGCAAAAATCAGCTCGTCGCGACAGATAGCCCCGTTGGTCCAGTTGGTAGTGAACCTGCCTTCTGCGCTTGGGAGCGTGGGTTCGATTCCCACCTAGTTTAAAAAAAGGTTCTGTTTACTTTATACACTAGTGCACTAAAATAAAACTTTTATGTTCTATAGCATAAAAAGCAGCGTTAGTTCACTTACACTGTGCATAAACAAGAACTTTACGAGCATGAGAAATGAAAAGACCACGACAAGCTTGCAGATAAACTTTAAGCCTTGGTTGAAATTAAGTACCTAACGTGTTTAAGTAAGGCTGTAAAGGTTTTCAAACTAAAATTAAAAGGGTGGTGTTAACTAACATGAGGCAACCACATGTTGAGTGAGATGTTAACAGGGTCTTCATTTTGCACGTAATGCCACCACTTATGCGGAACCACGAGGGAGTCTCCAGCTGACAGCTCTACCACTCGAGCCCCCGTCAGTCCTGAAATAACAGTATTCACATACAACAAATGTTTGGAAGAACAATTATTTTTATGCAGAAATTAGCACAACTAACTTTCAATCACCTTTACTTGCCTTTACTTTTACCCCTTAAGAGCCGTATTACAAAATGCATCTTGCAATATAAGGTATTTTGATTTTCGGGCATTAAGGTGGTACGTTTCACTTATGGCGGGAAATTCAAATTTCAAACAGTTTTCTTGTCCTTGTAGGTAGGCCGGGTAATTGTAAACTTTATATTCTTTACAAAATCATGTAAATCAATTTATGTCTAATGCAGATTATTACTTACATTTCTCAATCAACTAGTTTTTGCTGTTTCAAATGGTTTATTTACAAATATAAGTAATATGGTAAGTTACTGTTTAATAACTGTACATGATAATGTAAAAAACAACTGACGATTTGCGCAAACACTGGGTAATTTTAAAATAATTTCCCAGCCTAGCTACAAGGACAAAAAACGGTTTAAAATTAGGATTTCCCGCCATAGGTAAAACATACCACTTTAAACGAAAAATTAAATTCGTAATATTGGCAAGACAAATATAAAACAAGTAAACCATAACATGAAAATTGTTTATATCAGTAATTTAACGAAATCCACTCCAAAACGTTCCCTCCTAGAGTTTTACGAAAAACTACTTTTGTAAATTGGAAGTAATAAGTTAAAAGTTAAGTTTTTCGAAAATGTGAAGTCGTTATTTTTAATAATAAACGCACATCTAATTAATACAGCAACTGAATTTTCTATAGGTCTTTCTATTTGATAGACCCTGAATGCAAAAATAAAATTTTCGTTGCTTTTTTTTTCACCAAAAAAGGTGAAATAGCCATTAAGGCGATTAAAAGTTAGTTGCGCTAATAAAGTTAGTTGTTTTGCTGTCGATCATAACATAACAAATAAAGAAATTTTCGTTTTGATATACATAATTTAATTTAATGGAGTTAAATGGTAACAAGAAACAATTACTGATATTACCATTTTTTACTTTGTCTAATTAAAATATATTGTAATGATAATCTTTTTGCTTGTAAAGCTATGACAAAAAACAGCATAACATGGTTTTGTCTGTTTTTGGAAATTCACAACTAAGTTATTTTAAATCTTCAATAATGTGATAATGTGCGAGCGAGAAAACTGCAGACGGGAAGAGACCCCTTAGCCCAAAGCCAACTGGAAAGTCGAGGCGAACAAGCGGAAAAGTCTGCTCTTTTCTGTTTATACTAGGTGCAAAGCGCTTTGATTCTACTTTTATTGTGCGAACTGCTAGCCTGTGGAATGCGCTGCCTGTGGAATGGGTGTTCCCCGATAGTAACAATCTGGGTGTCTTCAAATGTTCTTCTTCATCACTTCAGTTAAATATTTAAAAATAAATGTTATTAACTATTCAGTTTTTACAATGAACAAATTAAAAGAGTAGTTTTGTCCTATTGAATAAAAAACTTAACTGAAATCGGACAGAGATATTGCATAATGGGAACATCTCCCTTTGAAGCTGATAATAAAAAGGGCTTTGTTATAAACCTTACAAGGACTTTTCTGGGAAAATATATCTTAATACCTTTAAATACCTGAACATCGGTGGGACAATAAAAGTTCAATTCACTGTAGACACTAGACTCTTCATAAGGCACTCTTGTAGGTTTTAAGCCCCCACATTCTGGAGGGAACAAAATCCAACGTTTTCTGGAATTAAAGAAAACATCATCATAAATTGCTAGCCTCAGGTGGTATAAATCTTTTTTTTTTAATAAGTTTCAATAAAACTCAACCGAATAGAATTCTAACTGCTGAACAGATTTTCGCTAAGAAGAAAGACAATAGCGGAACATTAGAGCGTAGCTCGAAAATTTGTCTAAAAACGGTATAAACATAGATGGCGCCGTAATTTGAGCGTGCTATAGGTTGTCTCGAACGAAGAGAATAAAGAAAAGCGCCATCAACTGGTAACTGGTTGCACTTCTCTTGAAATATTGCGAAACTTGACTGCGCTACTAGCGCTACGGTAATTTGTAGAACCCTTTCGTACGCTATCTGACTGCAGCGCTTACGGAAGTTCGAAACAACCTATAGCACGCTCAAATTACGGCGCCATCTAAGTTTCTACCATTTATAGGCAAATTTCCGAGCTATGCTCTAATGTTCCGCTATTGTCTTTCCTCATAGCTAAGAACAATCTCCAACGAGGCAACTTTCAAACAAAAAATAATTGGTTCAGCCGTTTGGGAACTACGATGCCACAGACAGATAAACACGTTAAACTTATAATACCCCTCATTTTGCAACAGGGTTAAATATATTTTTAAGCTAACTGTTTCGTCCGTTTAAATTTTATTTTATAACTTAAAAAAATCAAATCAGTAAAAAAAAACTGATGCACAATATTTTTTTCTATTCATCATCATCATCAGCCTATAAGTCTCTAGCTCTTTGGGAAGTTAATTTAAAAATGGTTTTAAAATTTGTTTAGAACAGACAGGCAAGAAAGCGAATTCAGTTTTTTTTTATTTTTAATAGTTGATTGTTACACAAGGGACGTAGGTGATCTTCTACGAATGAAATATTTTGGTCTAATAATTTGAGGATGTAAAAAATCGTGTGTAAATAATCTACTTTTCATCACTAGTAACACAAAAAAACCTGAGAAAAATTTGTATATATTATTTTATTACTCGATATTTACCGCCTGCACTTTGAGTGATCAATGATCCTCTTACCAAGCGCTAGAGATGAAAGATAGATTTACACTCTAGTTGCTTGTTTTTAACACGCTTTTATTAGCTTCTTTTGGAACTAACAAACAATGTTAACAAATCTTGTTGATTTAAACTTACCTCTAATTAATTTTTCAATGGAAACGGAAGTGTATGTAATCCAGATGACAATACAATAATTTTTTACCATGATCTTGAACTGATCTGATGATGAAGGTGGATAGTAAACAAACTCAAGGGCGAGTTTGGCCTCATTTGGTGAGCATGTTTTTTTTAATCAATTAATTATTTCTGGTCTAAAACTGTATGATGATATTTGTTCCATTTAGTCTCACAGACAGTATGCTGACTTGTATGCACACACTCACACTTACTTTCCACGTACTTGAATAACAATATTCACTCCGTACGTATCCTGATGTGCAGGAGTATGGGCGCCACCACTACCAACCCATAAGGTGGTATCTCTTGGCCCCTTATTTATGAAACCAAACTGCTCCCAAAATATTTCCTGAAATATACAAATTAGGTTTATATTTATTTTATGAAACCAAACTGCTCCGATATTTCCTGAAATATTCATATAAGGTTTATAATGGTGTTGGAGACGTATGGAAAGAATAAGCTGGACAGAAAAAAAACAAACCAGGAAGTATTCATCATCATCATAATCAGCCTTTTAACAGTCCACTGCTGGACTTTTAGCCTACCCCCGAAAGGGTGATTGGGCCATATCCACCACGCTGGCCCAGTGCGGATTGATGGAAGTATTACATATTGTCCATGAGGAAAGAAGTATACTAACGAATATAGAGACGAGAAGGGGAAAATGTTTAGCCATCTTGTACAACATGACAAATTAATGAAAACTATCATAGAGGAAGAGGTAGAAGTAAAGAGATGACCGGGAAGACCACAGAAAAGAGAAGTAAATAGAACGGAAATGAGAAGGAAAATCTGTCGCCAGGTATTATGACAGAGTTTTGCTTGAACATTCTCATTTATGTCAATGCATCGAACTCCGCATCCAAAGAACTTGGACCTTACCTTTTTGGGTTACGTCTCAAAGTTCTTTGTCCGCATCACAGCTGCTAACTGATTTCAAATAATTGACGTTTCGTTAATATGGGTGCAACTGGCTAAAAAAAAATCTTACAAAAATGCCTTGACAGCCGTTCTAATTTAAACAATTATTTTTTTCTTTTCTGTGGGGAAGACCAAGAAGAGTATTCTTAGTTCAAATAAAATAGAAGGCAAATGTCATGTTGTATCCCTATACGATATGACATGACATTTGCCTTCTATTTTCTTTTTTTTCTTCTTTTTTTTTTTGCTTGACTGTCTTCTGCCAGCGTTTTCACCTCCCTAGGTGTCCCTAGGTAAGACCGTCAAGCTTGGAAGTTACTCCACTGACAAGAGCTACGCTCTTAAATATATATATGTTATTAGAAAAAACTGATTTTAAGATTTGATAAATTTTTAACAATATCTATATTGAAATTACTAAAATTACAAAAATTAAAATAAAAAAAAAACCTTAAACAGATTTTTTTAACAGATAGCTTTACTGTGATACGATATCCATACAATTTTGTATGGGGTAGGTAACTTTCTTTTCATTCTTACTTCTCATATGGAACCTTATCCTCTTCCTTTTATACACTAATATTACATTTTGTTATTATTCCAATTCAAATCATACAAGTTTATATCACCCTTTATCAGGAACTACTTTCTGTAATCTATACTAATATTATAAAGAGGAAAGATTTGATTGTTTGATTGTTTGCATTGAATAGGCTCCGAAACTACTGAACCGATTTGAAAAATTATTTCACTGTTGGGAAGCTATACTATCCCGGGTGACATAGACTATATATATATATTTTTTAAATAGGGATCCTTACTAAAACACCAATAATGTAACCCAAGGTGTAAAATAAAAACTAACACCCGTGCCAAGCCGGGGTGCATTGCTAGTATTTTATAATTTTGTTGCAAAGATCTTTACAACCCCTCGATGGATATTTCACGAAGATCAAATCACACAGTGCAGGTTATCATCAAAAAAATATACAAACATACATAAACACTTAAGAGCTTGCTTTGCTCGGTCTACTTATATTATAAGGACACTGTTTGAAATGAAATGTGTGTAAACCTTGTTTGTGAGGAGGCAAGGTAATGCATACAGCATAATCAGCTCTTTAATAGTCCACAGCTGGACTTTTAAGCCTACTCCCAAAAGGGCGATTGGGCCATAACCACCACACTGGCCCAGTTCCAGTTTGGTGGATTCACATACACCATTAAATTACTTCTCCATACATATTGCAGGTTTCCTCACAATATTTTCCTTCACCGCATAGCCAATGGTATGAAAATCCGTACATAAACTCCAAAGAGCTCATTGGTACGGCCCGGGATTTGAACCCACTTTAAAGTCTAGTTTCAAGCAGTTTTCCAAATACCCTACCATGGCTTTTTAGGCTGCCACGGTTTTTTAGGAAGTAAGGTAATCAAGTGATGTTCGAGGTAATCGACTGACGATGTTGGGCTACAAAACAACCCATCAGTGTTCAGAGGTTAACAGTAGCTAGCCAGGATTACCAGACAACATGTCAGAAAAGAACACCATGACAAGCCTTGCAGGATAGTATATAAAGAATAATTAACACAGAATAATATTTTAAGCATGCATTTTTATACCTTACACAATTCGTCATTCTCTGAGAACCATTCGTGAAGATATTTGTAATCAAAGTACATTGCTTCGTCACTAGAAAGCACTGCCTCCGTAAATGTCTTAAATGTCATATTTCTGACTGTGCATCTTCTCTCCCAGCAAGGTTCCGGTGACTGTACATACTTGTTGACGCAGCGAAATGGGTATTCTTTTTGGCCAAACCTTTCGGACCACTTTTCAAGATTCCATTGGCAAAGGGGCCATTTGTCTACATATCCGCGAAACACCACAGGAACACTAGTCTTTACTGCTATAGAACTTACAACTGCTTCATTGAGGGCAGACATTTACAAGAATATTAGGTGACACACAAACAAATGGAGACAAAATGTATGTACGTAAACGACTATATTTTTACAGTAGACAACGCTTGCAAATGAAACTTTTCAGTATATTAAAAGCAATATTAAAAGGTACTCTTTGATGAAACCTATTGAATTACGGCTTACGATAAACAATACACTTTAGGACACAAGCCTTTCCTTTAACAATACAAGTATTTAATTCAGCAAATACAATAAAGTTTGTTATGAAATACTTTATACCAAAGAGAAGTATTATGATTTGATTATAATTTTAATTTTCTATATTTGAATCCTGATCCTATCAAACTTAGATTATGTATATACCCAAAATCAAATCCTATCCCAAATCATCTGTGATCCCAAGTGATCCCAATCCTATCCCACTTCCTATCCAAACTTGACCTTTTTTTCCCTCATGACAGTGTTGCCAACCTCGACTAAGCGTCCCCCCCTAGCGTCGTCTCGAAATCCCCCTCTTTCCCCCTAACACTAACTCAAGATCACCCTAGACTATATTGGAAAAAAATTCTTATTCGAAATAGGCATCTTGTTTCAACGACAAATTTAAAGGAAAAAAAGAAAATACACACTTGAACAATGAAAAGGAGGTTTATTTAAAAATATATATTAAACTTAAAGCTTAATAAAAAACGCGTAATACATTTTTTTGTTTTTAAATTCCATTCCATCGACGTCAGGAAAGCTATCGAGCATTCATAAAATTTAATTCATCAATTCAATCAATCATCTTCTAATTTACGTTACAAAAACCGCTACAAAAGAATTTCCCCCTAGAAAATACCCCTAAAAAAGGTAACTCATGAAAAATGCGTAAAAAAATTATACCCCTAGTGTATGCCCCTAAAAAAATATGGCCCCTAAAAATACCCCTCTTCATCTAACTTATCCCCAAATTTAGGGGGAAAACCCCCAAGTTGGCGACACTGCCTCATGAGAGGATTTTGGCGTCACACGTCTTGTGCATTTGCCAGTGTCAAGTATTGAGATTTTAAAAACTATTTGATTATTTTAATTTGATTGATTGACATTAGCACATTTTTTTTTCACCCACTGGGTAGGCTAGTTTCATTACAGCCATACTTCCTTAGATTTTACACACAATATGACTATATCATTGTCAATTATTATTGTCAACAAAACGTCAAAAAGTTAAAGTATTTATTACTTGGTAGATTCATGATTATAATATTTATGTATTAAAATCTCAAAGTCTAATTGTTATCTGGGATTAATATAGTAATTAATATTTTATTTAAAAGTATAGTAGTTATCTGCAATTTAAATTTTCATTCTCATCAAGTAATATACATACTCTCTACCGAGAGATTTTCAAGTTTTGTTTTGATTGCATCGTTTGCGTTTGTTTGCGTTGCGTTGGGTTCAATTTGAAGGTGTATTTATATTTGCGCTCTGTATTTAACCATCTTCACTTCAAAATCGAACCAGATTAATTGCATTAGAATCGCATTTTTGTCTATCTTGCTTGGCCAGCCAATTGCTTTTTTGTTTTGTGTATTCTTCACATGTTCTTCATTACCTTAGTTCATTACATTGCTCGTACTACGGTTATGGTCCTTCAGTTTACACATCACCTTAGAATAACTATATTCTAAGCACATCACATTTATTAATTTCTACAAAGGAGGCACCTTCACAAAAACCATGGGAACAAAGGTTTTCTCAACATTTTTTACAAATTCCACTCATAGCAAAACTGACGTTAGTGATGATTTTCTGCATTTGATTGATGAGTTAAACCTTGCTTTGGAACAATTTCAATTGCCTGCAACTGTACACTGTGTGTACAACCCTACAATTTATGCTCGAACTACTTTTGAAATGTATGTAAGAAAGTATTGCAATACTGTAAAGCCAATTTTATATTTTGGCATGAATCCTGGACCATGGGGGATGTCACAAACTGGTGTAAGGCTTTTTGTTCTTGTACTGTGCCAATCACTACATTATCACATAATTTTCAGCCCCCAATGCAAAGAGTGGTGTTATAACTTTGCAACTTTATGTGCGAGTCTGTCTGTAGCATCATAGCTCTTAGATGGGTGGACTAATTGTAAATTTCTTTAATATTTGAAAGCGCGTTATTTGCGTTGGTTCTTAGCTGTTTGATGAAAACCTGTCCATCCAATTGAAAGTTATGAGCTCTTTCCGAATTAATCCAGGGCTTTTGCACTATTTGTACTATTCAATAAGGTGTTGTTCTAAATGTCAGGGTAAATAGTTATGAAAACTCAGTGCCCAAACATTATTTTCAGTATCAATAAAAATATTTTTTCAGGTGCCATTTGGTGAAGTGTGTTCTGTTAGAGACTGGATGGGAATACAAGGAATTGTCAATAAACCCCCATTAGAAGTTGCCTCCAGACCAGTTAAAGGATTTGAATGCTCCAGGACAGAGGCAAATGAATTTCAATAATTAAAAAAAACATCATACCAATGCAACTAAATTTTTAGGGTGCCGTACCCAAAGGGTGTAAACGGGACCTTATTTATAAGCCTATGCTTATAATATAAGCGTATGTTTTGAACCGTAACAGAGAGACAGTTGAAAATTTCACAAATAATGTAATGATACAGCAGATTAACTAAGAAATAACAATAGTCAAAAACTAAACGGGGGTGGGTCCCTCTCGGGTCCCCTCGGGTCGTGATTGTACATAAGTAAAAAAGTTTTTTTGTATTTGCTCTAGTGCAGAGGTTCCCAAACTTATTTTGTCTACTGCCCACTTTGAGAATAAATAATTTTTTAGCGCCCCCATATTTTCAAAATGGGGGCGCTAAAAAGAGAGAAATATCGAACCGAGTTTGAGCAATCTCTTAACTAATATTAGTTGATGTTCACAAGTTGTAGTTGTGAGTCGAGATCTCATGCAGTCGGTGTCTAAGAGGCCTCCTAGCTAAATGAAATTACAAATCAAATTTTTTTTCTGGGTCTCTTACCTTACCCTTTAGGCCTGCAGCGCCCACATGGGGGCGTTATCGCCTACTTTGGGAACCCCTGCTCTAGTGTAAGAATGGTAATGTGTATAAGCGTCAAACTTGACATTCACCATCATTTCAGCCATAAGACGTCCACTGCTGGACATAGGCCTCTCCCATCAATCTCCAAAAAGGCAGGTTGGAAGCGGCTTGCACCCAGCATTTCCCTGCGGTCTTTTTTAGGTTGTCTGAGATCTTGTGGTCGCCATGAAGCAATGTCAGGCGCGGTTGATATTTGGATGGGTGACCACCTTCAGTGCGCGAACCCGCCTTGCACTTGGCCGCTATATAATGAGGCAGTTTTAAATGTCATAAATGGTACCCTACAACTAGAATCTCTGCGGTAAATCACATGCGAGACATTTGACAAAAAAATTGCATCATTATAAAAATCAGTTTGTAATTTTAATTAATGTTTCAGGTCAGTGGCAAGAGATTTTGGGGACTTTTTAAAAACTTGTGTGGAAACCCAGAGAAGTTTTTCCAGTCAAGTTTTGTTTATAACTATTTACCCCAACAATGGATGAAAGCCAATGGTTGTAATGTCACCCCTGGTGATTTGAAGGTACTTGTTTTTTTTTTAAAGTTCACTTCAACATTGAATTAAACTAATATTGTTGCTTATTAAATTCAGTTAATTTAACTTACCTACTCACACAATACTAAAATTACAACTCAATGGTTGCCTGGAAGAGATCACTTTTAGCGATAATGACGCCAGTTGCGGCACTAGCTCTTAAGTGTTTTCTGCCTGTAATTTTTATTTCTGGTGTACACAATAAAGAGATTCTATCTATCTATTACAGGCTACTGATGTGGAGAAACTGTATGGAATCTGCGATCCAAGTGTTGCAAAAGTTATAGAACTGTATGGAGTGCAAAAAATTGTTGCCATTGGGAAGTTCTGTGAAACCAGAGCGCATAAGATTGTAAATAAATATCTATCACCGAAATCAATACAGGTATTTTGGATTAAGAGGTTGAATAAATTTAAATTTATTGACTGTTTCCTAATTATTATTTTTATTTTAGGTATTGTACATGCCACACCCAAGTCCAAGGGCTGTAAACAACAGCAACTGGGATCAAAAAGCAATAAAGTTTTTGGAGGACTCTAATCTAATGCAATATTATAAATAAATTATAATGTATGCCGATAAAAAAACAGTTAATTTTATGTTAAGAGCTCTTGAATTGGCCTCTGAAGCTCTAGCCGCTCAAGAGGTGCCAGTGGGCTGTGTCTTCACTGTGAATGGAGAGATTGTTGCCGAATCCAGAAACTGTGTAAATGCAACTCGTAATCCAACAAGACACGCAGAAATTAATTGCATCGATTTGATTCTAAAACATTGCAAATCTAATCATATTGACCATCAAAATTATTTTCGAAATATTGTTGTTTATGTTACTGTGGAACCTTGTATAATGTGTGCTGCTGCTTTGAATAATTTGAAAGTTCGAGAAGTTATATATGGTTGTGCCAATGACAGATTTGGTGGGAAAACTGTTTTAGATGTAAGTAATTTTTATGAGGAAAATTATGTTGTAAATGGAAACCTTTTAGCCGATAAAGCAATGGCTTTGCTGAAACAATTTTACAAGGGTGTCAATCCTAATGCACCTGAAGCTAAAGTAAAAAAAGATAAAGTATAAGTGTGTTAATCTATAATAATAATTATTAAAACAAATTAATACATTCTATAGATATTTATTTCTGTATCCTAGTCATGGAATAAATTAAAAATATGCAACTACACTTTCTTCATGTTGGCTAGGGCAGTGACAGTTGTCACTTTCAGCTATCTTGACCATGTTATTAGCACAAGTGATCCTTAAAATAGTATTTATTTGAAAATGTGTGTAGTCTTAGATTTTGAACTTAATATAAGAAAGCATACATAAAATAAATCCCTGTTAACTTATTTAAATTATATTTAAACCTACACAGCTTATTTTTTTACACAAACAATTTGGTTTCAAGTTCAAAATAAAAATAACAAGGCCAACAACAACCACAAGAGTAATATCCAAGTGTTTTAATTACAATAACACAATGCTGATAGAGTACTTAAGACATTTTATTTAACTTATTACCTACTGTAAAAATATAACAATAATAAAAGTACCTACCATACTTTAACTCTCTTAAACATAAATACTTGATAAAACACTATAACCCTGAACAAAATATATTTTTTTTGCATAGAAGATATATAATTATGCTCTCACACATGACAACATAATTATATTTTAACTTGTTGAGCATTTATGCATAAGTGGGTAAAAATATAAAATAAGGTTTGCAATAAAGCATTACAAACAGTTCATATATTATTTTTACAGAAAATACTAAAGTCTTTATTTCCTTACAAATAAAAGTGCCAAAGGCTAAACTAGAACATAGAAACTAAATGCATGAATATTTTCAAAGTGCCCAAGCCAAATTTGTGTTGTATAAATTATAAAAAAACTGTTCAAATAGTAACATTAATTAAAAAGACATTTGTAATTACATACATTGTCATTTTACAGTCAAATTCTATTTAGGAATTATTATTGTTGTCAGTTTTGTTCACAAGGCTATTTATGTATTGATCATCTAGGATCCTTTTACTACATATGAGGGCATCAACATACATGGTAATTTACATTTAAGCTTCATTGGGGAATGCTGCAGATTATCGACATCAATAACTACTTTACTTACTACTACATCAATAACTACTTTACTTACTAAAAAGTTTACAATAAAATTGTGAATCACATCAGTATAATGTTAGACACAACTACTTATCAGGACTATGAAATCCATTGACCAGTTGTGGTACAGACACCATATCTGCAGTATCTTCAATTTGGCCATTGACTTGAACATTGCTTTCATCATTAACACTATTGTTTCCATCTTCAACTGGCACATCTGCAATATTTGAACTGGAGCTGCTGTCACTATCAGATGATGATGAAGAACTGTCACTTTCGGAGTCCTCACTGGATGACACTCGTGACCTCTGGTGCATGTGTTCATTTTCAAGCCTCAGCTTGTCATTGGTTAACTGAAGCTGGTGCAGTTGCTCTTCTTGATCTTTCATACGCTGTAACAAATCAATGTACCTTGGGTCTTCTATTACACTTGACTCCAGAGAAGTTCCTGAAATATCTCTTTCTGTTAACATACTGTCCTTGTCTGTAGCTGAAGTTTCCTTATCACTCTCCAAAGTATCTTCGTCAATAGGTCTTGTTCTAAAGCGTTCAGTCCTTTTGACGAGATTGTCATATTTGGCCTCAAGAAGAAGATATTCCTGAATAAGTTCATTTTTTGACATATTTGACAAACGTTCACTTTGTGCATCTTCATAAACGCTAGAAAATTCTTTAGTTAAATACTCTTCTTCGTCTTCTGGCAGAGAATAAAAATAATTATCCTCTGAATCAATGCTAAAACTCGAATCGCGAGTCCGAGCAGATGGTGTTCGCATGATATTGAAAGAATTTTCAGGTTCCGGTTTATGAATCTCCATAAGAAACTGATTGTTGTTAAAAGGAGCCTGTGTTTTAGCTAAAACAATTTTACGGAACCGATTATTTCGATTGGGTTTATCTTTCTTCCATCGATCTTGCCACGGTACTTTACCAATTGGTTTCATTATTTTACGTTTGTATTTCCCGCGCCTCCGCTTTTTCCTGACGGTTCCGTCGAACAGCGGTTTCGTCAAATCTCCTTTAGATGGCGCCTCAGTACCTTGAAAACGCGTCGTATCGCCATCTTTTTTTATTGTATTTATTATGTTGATTTCCTCCATTTGGCACCGAAAACGTAGATTTTATCTTGTTTATTGTAGAGAAAATTACTCACAGTTGAAAGATAACAGTATCACCGGAGCCTGAATTGATTTCACCAGGAAACTATTAATTGCGCTGCACACGAAGCTCCACTTCGAAAACATAATACGCCATCTTTTTCTCCATTGTTATTTTTTATTTTTATGAATGGCAGTGTTGCTATTACTTGCTATAATTTATCAGTGAAATCGACACGACACCGTTGTGTAGGTAAA
The DNA here is from genome assembly GCA_932305915.1 of Agriopis marginaria. Lineage (NCBI taxonomy): Eukaryota > Metazoa > Arthropoda > Insecta > Lepidoptera > Geometridae > Agriopis > Agriopis marginaria. Next base: position 9,205,294 of record OW029934.1, on the reverse strand, counting down.
GCCCGTTGCAGACGAGGCGCAGTATACTCGCGCGACTCAGTGAGGTGCTTCATACTGAGAACAGTGGGGTGGGGTCATGGTAGCGCGACACGGTCGCGCCGTCGCGGTCGCCACGCCACGCCAGTAGCGGTCCGGTATATTATAATGCTAACAGACGAGACGCACTTGGTTGGACGGCGGCGGTTCGTCAACCTAGTCTCGTCTCGTATGTTAGCACTATTACTATCATGATTACTATACTCTTTGGTCGCGGTCTCCTGAATACTACCTTCACTTGACACCGTTGGCGGATCCAGGGGGGGCATGGTGGCCATGGCCCCCCAAAACACCTAGCAATTCCATACATACGACTAAATTTTTCGATTTGATTCCTTCAAACCTTGGCAGAATGGCCCTCCCAAAAATGAAATCCTGGATCCGCCCCTGCTTGACACTGGCATGATGCACATTGCACAAGACGTGCGACGCCAAAATCATCTCATGAATATCATAGTCAAAGGACAGGTATGGACTAGTCTTCAGCGTATACAAATGCGATAGCGATAGTTCGAACTCGAAACTACCGATGAAAGGTAATAGTATAACAGACGTATGGATTTCGTTAACGAACCACAGTCCAACCAATGGATGGCAGAGAGAAAAAAAATTCTTTCTCTACTGTTGATTGGACGGCGGTTCGTCAACCAAGTACGTCTCGGCTGTTTGCACTATTATTTTGGTTCATTCCGTTCACTACGGCTTTTACACCTTCATCACCGCGCACTAAATCCACGTAAAGTAAAATTTTAATTGCATAAAACTATAAATTCCACTTACAAATTCACAAACAAAAAACCAAGTGAGGTCTTTTACAGTTATTTTCAACGACGCTACAATTTGCCTGCCACCTGAAGTGTCAGATCAGTCGATGGCAAATAACAAAAACCCTATACGCCAGTAAGGGACAAGAAAAATTGTCACAAAGTTGATCATTTACGTTATCTCACTTTTGTAATGGAGCGAGTCTACCTATATCCTTGACTATGATAAATATGAACGAGAAAAAAAAAAGGAAAACCGAAAATTCTGAAACAAAACAAGGTCCTAAAACTGGAGTTTTAGCGCCAACGTGGAAAAAGCATGTCGGCTCGTTGGATTACAAGGGCATGAGTTTGACTCAAGGATTTTATATATACCCTAAAGGGACCTGGATTGAGTACTCATGCTAAAAAAACGGTCCGAGGGAGAAGCGAGCACGGAGTAATTTGTCCTTTTCTTGTAGGGTGTTCATGATTTTGAGGAAACGAAGACAATTGTAGGTAATTCCTAAAATCATCATATAGGTACTCTCAGTAAATACAGGAAGTTCATATAGGCCCAGTGACGAGCGCTAATGTCAGAATTTAAGGCCGCCAGGACGCCTGAAGGCCTCTGCGATGGCTTAGCGGCTATTGTTATAAGACTCAACGACTCAACACATACGTGTCACGTGACATATATATTTTTTTAATTTTAAATAGGCTTGCGCTTGGCCGCCAACTCGCCTGATGCTAAGCGATGATGCGGCCTACGATGGAGCACGCTTGCCTAGAAGAAACCTATTCACTCTCGACTTTAAGGCACCCAGATTATTAACTTTTCATTCGACCTACGTTCGGTTTCTAAATGCCACTCGCAATCACCCTACCTAATATTGACCGTGTAGTCCGTTGCTTAAATTCGGTGATCAGTTAGCAACACCTATTAGATGACGATGATGATGAAAGTAGGCTATCACTTTCCATCCCTTGAACTATACCCATGCAAAAAATCTGGTTGATTTGTTGTTGTGTGAAAATGTAACAAACAAACACACTTTCGCATCCTATCCTACTTCCTACTAATATTATAAACGCCAAAGTTTGTATGTATGGATGTTTGTTCCTCTTTCACATACATCAGACAAACTTTTGCATTTATAATAAACTAACCGTTACCCACGACTTCGTACACGTACACTTTCATCTAAACTTTCAACCTTTTTGGGCCCTTTAATTCGGCCCTTTCGCAAAATATTTTTGCGATTTGCATTAAAAAGGTCTACAAAAAAGTCCACGATGGTATATGTCTATTTCTTAGGGATAACCCACAATAAACATTTTATATTATTTATTTTTTACGAGAAATAATGGCTTATTTACGTAAGGATTTTAAGCAATACAGCATAAATCTTTATCCAATTAAGTACCTTAAATATGTATTTAATGCATTTAATATAGACCAATATGGCTGTTTACAGCATGGAATTTAAATGAACATTTTCTAAGATATTAGATTTTAAATGCAGGGACATAGCGGTTGCGGCGGTACCGGCCCCTCAGCCAGTGCCCAGTACCACAACAGGCCCGTACCGGCGGCGTGTTTCACATGGCCAATTATGAAAACAACATGTTTTGTTTGTTTTGCCTAATGACAAAAAAGCTGTGAACGTAGTATATAAAGACATTCTGTAGTATATATTATTTAATTTTTAGCATTGCACCCGTGCGAAGCCGGGGCGGGTCGCTAGTGTCGTTATAAAATCTTCTGTGTTGAAGTGCAAACTGCACACCCTGGAGTTTTTTGTTATACTTGCTGTTCGACTAAGAATTACGTCCAACCACATTTTTCTTACATCCTCTTTTGTTGGTATACTGTAACATGAAATATATTCAGCGATGAATTTAGGTACTTTAATTTTTTATGTAATATTTAGAATGATTCCCGTACGATTCGTCGAAACACCCTTGAACGATACAACTGTACACAGAAAGCTCGGTTCACCGTTGGATGGTGGTACTAGATCTACGTTTCGCCACTTATTCACCTGATGGTACGTGACGGTGTGGCGGAGGATGGAACACGTTGATCTAGAAATCTATTCATATCTATCTATACATGTCTATCACTAGCCATGAAGATATCTAGTTTGTTGTTCTCAGGAAACAAGGAGGACGGCAGGGAGTTCCATTCTTGGGCAGTACGTATCATAAATGAAGACCCAAATCGTTGAGTTCAAATCTTTGGAATTTTCACTAGGAAGGGGTGGTAGTGTGCAGCCGTTCCACTTTTCCTAAGTGAAAGGGGGAGGGTGGAACAAGGGCTCGAAGCTATTGCGCACACTCGCCGAAATGCGAATTACTTTAAAATATCCCTAGGTCATGCTAAAACATAATGTATAAAAATAATTGTTCATGTTCACACGAGTATAGACACCCTAATAAACATTTTCTTGTATTTCAAGCTTTGTGCTTTGTGTGCCTGTGAAAAGATATGCCGCAGCCACCGAATGATTCACTAGCACAGTTTTTACACAACAATTTTTCACCATCTTAAAATAATTATTCAAAAATCATGTATAAAAAAACAAAATAAGCAAACAATCAAAAACGCCATGTCGTTAATGCTGCCAGTAGCTTCATGGTACAGTAGAACCATGAAGGTTCCTAGTAATTATACTTGGAACCTACATGGTTACTTAAAAATAAAATTGAAATAGGTACATGATACATTAGATATATCTACATTAATATCCGTTAGAAAATGGAAATAAAAATTAATCTTTATTTTATTGATAGTAATTTTATGTTTACACCCCAAAATAGGGCCTGCCTGGTATGTCCTATTGAATAAGTAAAACTACTAAAATATAATTACGGGATAATTACCGTGGTGGTTGTGGAATGAGATTCCACAACATCTTATAACTTTAGTGAACAGCCGAGATAGTTTAAAACAGAGTTTTACTAAAATATATGTTTTTTGTAATGGCAATCTTTAGAAAGAGATACACTTCCTCCGTGGTAGCTATCTCAGTGAGCTCGTTTTACCTCCATGTTCCTAGCCACATTATTATGAACCCTTACGTTTAGACGTTAAGGTTTAGTTTTGTATGGGAATATTTTGACAGAACGCAATCTAGTATATATGTTTATCTATGGTTTGACTAGACCGTGACTTACTTTGCTTGACGGCTTGACTCTGACTTGTTTGATGCTATTAAGACTATGTAAGCCATAAACTAAGTATCATAATAGACGGAGCCATGCGGCGTTGCCGCTCCGACATTCATTGTTGTTTTAAGGACCTCATGTAATTTGTGTACACTGGCAAATAAATAAACGAAAATCATTATGTCAACACACTGTCATGTTTCTCTTTTTGTTACACGGTTCGTTACGTGGAGTACACGAGAGAGCTATTGTAAGATTGGCAACCTCGCACTCGGTGTCCAGTTTTGATTTTTGTTACACGGATCGTTACGTGGAGTACACGAGAGTGCTATTGTAAGATTGGCAACCTCGCACTCGGTGTCCAGTTTTGACCGACTAGTAGGCCAAAACATTGCGACGCGTCATACTTAATAGTTAAATTAAACAGAAATATAGCTGTAAAGACTAAATACTCTTTTACATAGTGACATTATGTCGTGTTGTGCTGTGTTTTGTCCATCAAGAACAACTAAAGGAAGAGTAAAAGATCCAGAATTGTCATTTCACACGTAAGTATGTTGTAGCATTTATTACGTAAAATAACCAGTTTCAAAGCAAAATATTCATTTCACTAAAAAAATATACATCTTAGTCGTCATATAACTATCGCGTATTGATAAATATGTAGTTATAAATTAAAGCTTTAATTTAAGATAAATAAATGTATTGTTTTACGTATTCCTGCTAGTGATGTACCACTACACATTTCAAACTTCGTCGATATTATGATCGACATTTAACTAATCATAGGTACTCTTGCGTATATCCTTAGGGTTGCCACCCGTACTTTATAATAAAGTATTGTACTCTATTTTGGCCTAACGTACTTTATGAGGGCAGTAAAGTACGTAAAAATGCTTTATTTTTACCAGTGTTTTTTTTTTTAATTGACTTTTATTTTTTACGGATATCTGAACGGAATGCTTTGGAACGTAACCTAAAACGTCATTGTCAATATCATGTCATAAATCAACTTGTAACAACATGTAATTTTTTCCGCTACTGTTGTTTTTATTTTCTCGTCTTGTTTGAGTTTGTGTTGTAACAAATATTTGTTGAATGTTGCTAAAAGCAACAAAAAATATGTATGGGAGAGAAATAGCTTGGTAAATAAATAGTAGTACTTTATTTTCAGATTTTGTACTTTTTTTTTAGCCTAAAAAATTAAATATATGTACTCTATTTGCTTTAAAAAAGGTGGCAACCCTATATATCCTACATATTGGGGCCCTATTATTTACTAAGCCTACGATGTCTGTTTGTCTGTACGTCAGCCCAATCTAACAACGGCTGTATCTTTCGAACCGTAATAGACAGCCAGTTGAGATTTTCACAGAATATCTAATTTTACGGCGGGTTAGCTAAGAAATAATAATAAGTCCAAAAGGAAAAACTAAAGTGGGGTCCGACACAACAAACGTATTTTTAAACGTATTTTTGTTTTTGCTCTAGTGTAGAAACGGTAATACGTACAAGCGTCAAACTTATCATGATTATAGTACACACTCTAAACTCTCTAAAGTATAACAACAAATAATGGGCAAGTGTGAGTCGGTGGCAAATTACTGTTTATTACCAAGTTAAGCAACGTATTCGGTTAATTGGACGATCTTATTTTTTTATAAATTTTTAGTAAATTGTACATTGTAATAAATTTGTAGTAAATTGTATTTTGTAATAAATTTGAAGTAAATTGTACTTTGTAAAATAATTGTATATTTGTATAAAAACATCTTGAAACACTACATTTGTGTACCTTTTTATCGATAGATTTGCACTAGCAGTCACTTCCCTACTCACGCACACTCAAGCAGTTCTAGATACGCACACCAACATAAAATGACCACGCTGCCAAAGCATTTGCGCTATCCATTGTGATATCCTAGATTCATGATGCAAGCTGTTTAATATTACGACTAACGAACATTGAATCAATGGTGATGAAAATTTTAACGAAAAAAAAACCGAAAACTGGAGTTTTGGCGCCAACGTGGAAAAAACATGTCGGCTCGTTGGATTATTTTCCTAAACTTGTGTATTTTCGAGTGTTAATGTGTACTAAATGGTGAATTATTATTCATTTTGTGCTCGTAAACATGCTCGAGTGTGAGCAAGTGATATAACGAGGTGAAACGTGTCTTTTTATGTTTCCAAAACTCCATAGGAGCCTCTTGTAAAGTCTTCACCACGTTACAGGCGCATGAATTTGACTTGACTGTGACTAACTTAGCTTGACTCTGACTGTGACTATGACTTGTTTGACGCTATTAAGATTACGAAAACTGATTAACATTACGACTAAAGGACATTGAATCCACGGTCATGAAAATTTTTACAAAAAAAAAGGTCCAAAATCTCTATAAAAAAAAGTAGTAAGTAATTCGCAAGCAAAGAATTCAAGTAATATTTTAAATTATTTTATAGAAACTAGAACTACACATACACAAGTTGTTAATGTTACAAACCTAGTAATTATTGTAAGATAACTCTGGTTTACTCTCATCCCAGAAGTAAATGGAGTAATAGTGTTCCGTCCTTGCTCTCATCACAAGAAATGGCGGATGATATCGTGTTCGATTTACTGCATTCAGAAATTATAAATTTTACACTTGAACAGTCAAAAGAAAACGACAAAAAGGTAAAACATTATTCTGAAGTTTATGCTCATTTCTTAACTTTCCACCTCACGCTTTAAAGTATCTAATGTTCCGATAACAGGAAGTGGACTTATCTGGTGTTGAGTACATTGGGTTTGCCGCTGGCTACAAAATAATGGAGAGACTTACAAGAGAATGGCCACGGTTTAAAGATGAACTGGACACAATGAAATTCATTTGCACTGATTTCTGGACATGCATATACAAGAAACAAATAGACAATCTGCGGACAAACCATCAGGGAGTCTATGTTTTGCAAGACAATGGTTTTCGTTTCCTTACTACCTTTTCTAATGGTCATCAGTATTTGGAGTACGCTCCAAGGGTGAGTTCACAGCTGATAGTAGGTATGCTAAGTTGAAAAGAGCTCATTGTAGTCATAATTATGAATGGAACTGAAATATCACAAAAAAACTATTGCGTAGAATAATATCGTTCACACTCGAACCTTAACGCGCCCCAGTTACGGTTTGCGGTCGCGCAACATAAGTTGTATCAGAAAACTAGAAAAAATATGTAGGTACAATAAGTAAATTGTATTTCTGACTGTCACAATCTCACAATGAAGAAGTAATTTTTATTTATTTTTTGAGGCAAAACAACATACTTTCCCCAATATCACATCAACTAAACCCGAAACCCCCCTCCAAATGCACAAAAAAAATTGAAAAAAACGAAGGGGATTTTGGGAATAAGCTAGTTTTTGCAGCAAATCAAACTTTTTTATGACATATCCGGTTGTGTGTTTTCATTGATGAATAACCAAATTATTGATTTGGTTTTTGGGGGTGTTCATGTTGGGGAGTCAGGACGACCCTCTTTTTCTGATTTTTCCGTTAAATTCAATTAAAACTATTGCTATCCTCCTGGGATAGCCTATAATGATGAGTAGAATGACCTTTAAACTTAGTACCATCATTCTGTAAAACCATATTTCTATAGAGGCAGAGACCAGCGAAGAAGAGACATGATGGAATTGATTATTCACATTATTTTAATAGTAACAGTCAAAGGAGAGATGAGCATGATTGTATCAAACTGTATGGCAACAGAGTATATTGAGAAGTACAGCGGTGTGGTGAGATGAGCAGAGTGAGGTGATCCAGCACACAAGCATGCCGGCAGTATCTTTTAGCAGAGATAGATATAAAAGGGCTATCTGTTTATTTAGTGCCAAGACAGCAGCACAGTGAAAAGAAAAATACAACAAAAAAAAAATCGGGTCATGCTCTACTTGTCTTCGCTACACAGCTCTGCTCATATCCTCTTCACAGATTCTTTCATTTTTGATTCAATGGGAACAACCACTTCTTTACACAGCTCGGCTCGTCTATGCCTCAGTAGAATCAGGCAAATTAGGCACCTTATTTTTGGCTCATTCATCATTCTAGTTCTTATTCGAGATGGGGGCAATAAGTCTTGCACTGACGTCCCGCTTGGGGTGTATTGAGCATTTCCCCCTACCAGCACCTAACTGAGCCAACCCAACTTGAAATAACGGAGTGAGGCTCTGGGGCGCTGGCACAGTTGCTCCAGTGGCATAGATGGTAGTTTAAGTAATGATGATGAAAAGCAGTCTAGCTATTGCGACAACTGGGATGAAAGAGGCAATGGTGCCCCATGCAACCCGGTCGCTATTCTAGTTTCTTCTGTGGCTTCACAATGCCACAGCACATGCTCTACAGTTTCACCACTAATTATTTCTAGCATGGTTGCCATTGTGGGTGGCTAGTTCGCAGGTTGTACCTAACAAATTTTATAATCACGTCTCGGCCCATACCATGGGCACCATGGCCATACAGTATCAGCAGTATAAAATATACTTTGTGAAATTGATTTGAAACAACACCCACCACCTGCCCACCTGACCATTAATTGACCAACATCTAATAAGCTGTATATGTTGTTTCAGTATGTAGCATACACATGTGGCCTGATACGAGGAGGGCTGGCCAATCTCTGCATCAACAGTGTTGTAACAGCTGAAGTACAATCAATGCCATCATGTAAATTTCACATTCATGTCCAAAGAACATAATCTAAATAGTATATTTCAATCAATAAATTGTAATCATATTATCTCCTTTTTTGGTTTTAAAATGCACTGAGTTCTCACTTACACTTAATTAGACCCAACTGTCGTCCCTATCAGTGGGTAAGTTGCGAATTTAAATTCCGAACGCCTCTGAATTTTTTGCTAGTGGGGATGTTAAGATTTATTTTCCTAATGTCACTGACTTTTTACTAGTGAGGACATTTGTTTTGAGTGGCAGTAGCTACAGTAAATCATCAGCATCATTTCAGCCATAGGACATCCACTGCTGGACATAGGCCTGTCCTCAGTCTCCCCCATCAATCTCCAAAAGGGCCAGTTGGAAGCGGCCTGCATCCACCATTTCTCTCCAGTCTCTTTTAGGTCGTCTGTCCATCTTGTGGGTGGTCCTACGCTGAGCTTACCGGTCATGGCCTCCTTTCGAGAACCTTTCGGCCCCATCGGCCATCTTTTCTGTGTGAAATGTGCCCTTAAAATACAGCTACAGTAAATAATTACGCTTATCTATTCAAAGGTTCTACTATCCACCTTCTGGCTTCATTATCAAACCCTCATCACCAAGTATTTTTAGTTTCGACTCATTTCTTTGAATGTATGGGACTCGTTTAATGAGATTATAAACCAAATGAGTGCAAACTCGAGGAGTTTACTAATAGCCATTTTCTCCTGGCTTGATCATCAGACTGGTTCAATGGACGAAATTATAGTAGTGTCACCAGAATTACCTACATAAAAAAGCAATATTTTACATCGATTCTCGTTTAAAGTAGAAAGTTCTAAGATTATCAGGTGTGGTAGCTACAGGAATAGGTTTTTTGAAAAACAAAGTTATTTTATTATACATTATAACACGCAAATGACACAAAAAAAGTTTAATGTGTGGTTGTGTATGTTTCTCGTCTTTCGATCATTAAAGGTCTAAAATAAATAATAGTGGTGTTTGAATAAATTAAACAAACAGGTGTAACACCTGACAAATATATATAAAAAAATTACACCCAAAAATTCATAATAATATTACACTAATGTTAAAAAGCCGGGCCAAGTACGAATCAGACATACAGACGGAAAATCCTATAAGGGTTTCATTTGAGATACGGAACCCTAAAAGTGAAAAACTTGTGTAAGCACGGCGTAACGGATATTTAGACAGAAATTTTTGTTTGTTATATGGAGCTGGGCTTGTATTTGGTACAACCAGTCATGGTTTTGATTTATTGTTACACCTGTAAAAATAAACGCACGATAATGAAATAAAAAAAAAACACATTTACAATATTACTTACCATTTCCATCGATCCTACATAATAATCATAATAGATAAGTAAAATGATGAATTTTATTTTGGTACCAATATTTTGTCTATGTAATGTAAAACTCCGGAGATATTCAGACTTATGTTGAAGCCTTTTTGATAGAAAATGATATTGAATTATCATTTTTTTTCATTGCTTGAAAGGTAAATATCAAAAATCTGTTCTGACGGTATGAAAGTACAAGATGTTTTTAGTTGAATAAAATTTGTTTGGAGGATTACATTAAACAGAATTGGTAAATTAGACTTCTCAAATCAGGTCTCTGTGTGTTTTTGCAAAATCGAACACCAAGACAATGATTATTACTAAATAAATAAGTAAATTACCTTAAATTCGCTATGACGATATTGAAAAAAATGAAATGGAGAGTATTTTTCATGTAATGGTTATGTATGGAAGTTAAGACAATGCATCATATTTTGACGACGAAAGCGAGGCATTTTTTTGTTGTAACGCTCTTAACATAATTATTATATATAGATTACAGAACAGTATAGGAGGTCGGCTGCATACATCGAGCGTAAACAAGCGCACGCTCATAAAGACGCGCACTTACAGCGATCTCGGATCGAATCTGTCTACGCCAGTCGCGAGTGCACTACACATTATTTTAATTTCGCACGATAATTCGCCCGATAAACACAACATTATAAGTTGCTTTGCAAACCACAGCGCTACGGCGAGTAGGTACCTAAATAAAATCAAGGTCAGCCAGAGCCGACTTTCTGTACCCTTTATATTCTGTGTATAGATCGTTGCTTAAACTGTACCTACGCTTAGTCCCAGATTTGATAGTTTTCGAAAACTTTTTTCGTTTACGTATTGTTCCATACATATTAGTAAAGCGCCTCTATCGGAAACGTGGAAATCGGTAGTATTCGGCGGTATAGATTGCTTCACTCTAATACGAAAAAGTTTTCGAATACCTTTTAGCCCAGCAATGTATGGAACAATACGAAAACGAAAAAAGTTTTCGAATACTATCAAAACTTGTACTAAGGGTACTGCATCATGGTATAATAATAATATGTTTTCTTGGTGCATTTGCTTACATTTGCTGTTACACTGACGCTAGATTTGCTGATAACAGCTGTAGTTTAGATTTACACTCATCCATAAGTTGCCTACAGTGACTGTGAAATATATAGAAGGACCTTCGGAGACAGTTAAGAGAGCAATAAAGAAATCACATGCATGTTCTATGTGTGATTAAAAAACAGCAAGATCAAATCATCATCATCATCATCATCAGCCAGAAGACGTCCACTGCTGAACATAGGCCTCCCCCTTTTACCCCCACACTGAGCGACAGCCTGCCTTTTGCATCCACTGGATGCCAGCGACTCTCACTATGTCGTCGGTCCATCTAGTGGGAGGCCTACCTACGCTGCGTCTTCCGGTTCGTGGTCTCCACTCAAGAACCTTTCTTCCCCATCGGTTATTGGTTCTTCGAGCGATGTGGCCTGCCCATTGCCACTTCAACTTGCAAATTTTAACAGCTATGTCGGTGACTCTGGTTCTTTGGCGAATATCCACGTTTCGAATTTTATCGCGCAAAGAAACTCCGAGCATAGCTCTCTCCATTGCCCGCTGAGTGACTCTGAGTTTTTCCAAAAGGCCAACAGTTAAGGACCACGTCTCAGTACCATATGTCATCACTGGCAAGTGGCAACACACACTGGTCAAAAACCCTCGTCTTGAGGCACTGTGGTATCTTGGACGAGAAGATATCACGCAATTTTCCGAACGCTGCCCATCCGCGTTGGATTCTTCGGGCGACCTCTTTGCTTAAGTTGGACTTACCTAACTGAACAATGTGTCCAAGATAGATGTAATGGGCAACAACTTCTAGAGTATCGTTCCCAACGACTATCGGCACGGGTTCAACATGGACATTCGACATGATTTTTGTCTTGTTCATGTTCATTTTAAGACCCACCTGTTGGGAAAGGCTACTGAGGTCGCTGAGCATCGTATTTAGGTCCTCCAGCGACTCTGCTATGATATCAGCGGCAAAACGAGGGTGAGTGATGGATTCGCCATTGATGTTGATGCCTAATCCGTTCCAGTCCAAGAGCTTGAAAACGTCCTCCAATGCGTTCGTGAACAGTTTCGGAGAGATAACATCTCCCTGTCTCACGCCTTTCTGCAGTTGGATTGGTTCCGTGCTCTCGTCCTGTAATCGGATCGACATGGTGGCGTTTCTATACAAACACTTCAACACATCGATATACCTATAGTCGATATGACAACGCTGGAGGGACTGCAATACTGCCCAAGTCTCGATTGAATCAAAGGCTTTCTCATAGTCCACAAACGCTAGGCATAATGGCCGATTATACTCCTCAGTCTTCTGTATAATCTGGCGGAACCTGTGTATGTGGTCTATGGTGCTCCAGTCTTTACGGAAACCGGCTTGTTCGGGAGGCTGAAAGTCATCAAACCTGTTTTCGAGACGGTTCGTAATGACTGGAGAACAACTTGTACACATGGCTCAGGCGTGAGATGGGTCTATAATTCTTCAATAAGGTGTTATCACCTTTTTTGAAGAAGAGCACCACCACACTCCTGTGCATGCTTCAGGCGTAGTACCATCGAGTATGACGGAATTAAATAACTTCTGGAGGACTAAAAGTACATGTTTTCCACCCGCTCGCAGTAGTTCTGTCGTGATTCCGTCTTCACCCGGTGCCTTGTTGTTCTTAAGCTGTTTCAGAGCCATACTAATCTCGTACAGGCTGATGTCTGGGATGTCCTCAGTGTAGTGTCGGGTCAGTTTAGCTCTCTTGTCCTGAGCTGTACTGACAATAGGCTGTCGTGTCGAGGTGTACAACTGTCCATAAAACCTCTCAAGCTCTCTCAGAACCTCCGACTTTGCCGAAATGATACTGCCATCCTCGATCTTCAGCTTTGTCATTTGGCTTTTCTCAATAGACGAATTCTTCGCGAACACTTTCGAGCCCTGGTTCCGCTCAATTGCCGCCCTAATACATCTTGTATTGTAGGAGCGCAGATCGTGTCGCACCGATTTCGAGATTCGTCTATTAAGTTGGCCATATTCCGACATCAGCTGAAGATTGCAATCTCATCTCGGTCCGGTCTTTCATTAGTTTAATGGTTTCGTCTGAGAGCTTCTGAGGTCTTTTTCGGGGTGGGGTCTTAAAGAACTTGGACCCCACTGCTTGGACAGTTTCCACCAGCCCATTGTTTAGTTCGTCCACAGTTCCGCTTTCGGCTAGGCCCTGGAAGCGATTATGCAGTTCAAGTTGGAAGTCATTTGGGTTTTGGATTTGGGCATGACCAGGACGGAGCGTGGAGATCAAATAAAGTAACATGAAACGACATTAATTTAAAAACACAAATATTGGGGAGAAGCCATATGAATGTAACATGTGTGTACCGTCCCAAGACGGGCCGACACATCCGCGATGCGCGGAGTCAAAATAAAAAGTCAAAGAAAACCTACCAGATTACGGCTGAAGATCCTGTCACCTTTGTCTGGGCCCAGACCTGCAGTGGCTGTCCTCGTAATCCTCAACCTTCACAATTCATGTACAAGTGTTCTAACACTGTTTTCACTCGCGGGCTATAGCGAAAAACACCCGATCACCCAGCTACCGGTAGGCCCCGAAACCTACATTCGAACGATAGCCGTTCAATCGCGTCAAATTCGTTGTGTTATCGCTGACACAAGCCTTCAAAACCGCGTCAAACAATGAATTCCGCTGACATCCGGTCAGCTCCAATGGAATCCGATCACAAAAAGAGTTCGCCGACCCACGCGTCAAGCTTCAAAGAACTGCTTTGTCACTACCAAAAAGATTTCGCTGACATGCGTGCAGCCTCAAAGAAAAGAAAATCTATTTGCCACTGGCGAGGCGCGCGCACATGCCGGCCGCTTGGCCTTGGGTGCCCGCCCCGCGCGTCCGCAACTTTCCCGCAGGCGGTCAAGACCAGTTTTTTTGGAATCGAACATGTGTGATTATAAATCTGCGTATGCAAGTAATTTGAAACAGAACAAACGAACACGTATTGGAGGGAACCCATATGAATGTGACGTGTTTTAAAATCACACATTCATATGGCTTTTCTCCGGTAAGTGTTTATAAATCTGCGTATGCAAATAATTTGAAACAACACCAACAAACACGTAATGGAATGAAGCCATATGAATGTGACATGAGTGATTACCACAGTGATTACACATCATAAGCAAATAATTTGAAGCATCACAAATGAAATATGAATGTGACATACATTGATTTATATGTACTACGGTGACATATGTGGTTTTGTGTGTATTTTGTAAGTTATTATATTTCTTAACTATGTAATATCCTTGTATTTTTAGTGTAATTGGTAAATGAATAAATATATAAATAAAGAAATGTGATTATATTATTATATCGATTTGTAATCACATTATATATCGATGATTATATAAGACGAAAGTCTTCGACCAGTGTGTGTTACCAGTGATGACATACGGCACTGAAACGTGGTCTCTCACTATGGGCCTCATAAGCAAGCTCAAAGTAGCACAACGAGCTATGGAGAGGGCTATGCTCAGAGTTTCTTTACGAGATCGAATCCGAAATGAGGAGATCCGTAGACGAACGAAAGTCACCGACATAGCCCACCGAATTAGCAAGTTGAAGTGGCAGTGGGCAGGGCACATATCACGCAGAACAGATGGCAGATGGGGCCGAAAGGTTCTGGAATGGAGACCACGGACTGGTAAGCTCAGCGTCGGACGTCCACCCACAAGATGGACAGACGACCTAAAAGAGACCGCAGGGAAACGCTGGATGCAGGCCGCTTCCAACCGGCCCTTTTGGAGATCGATGGGGGAGGCCTATGTCCAGCAGTGGACATCCTATGGCTGAAATGATGATGATGATTATATATCAGTGAGTGCATCTTATTTCAAACAACACACGAAGACATACTGGAGATAAGCAATATGAATGTGATATGTGCGATTATAAATCAACTGCCTTCTATAGTATAAAATTACACAAACGAACACATAGGTACTGGAGAGAAGTCATATGAATATTGACATGTACATACTGCTATAATCGTTATCCTTACTAATATTATAAAAGCGAAAGTAAGACTCTCTATCTGGATGTTTGTTCGCTTTTCACGACTATACCGCTAAGCCGATCTTAACGAATTTAGGCAGGATGATAGTGTACATCATATGAACGGATATAGGGTAGAATGGAATAAACGACTTATTCTCTCAGAAAATTGGAAAATCGCGGGTAGCACCGCGGGATTCCGCTAGTTTTATTATAATTATGTATACGTACTAGAGATTACCGAAACTGTTCACAAACGCATTGGAGGACGTTTTCAAGCTCTTGGACTGGAACGGATTAGGCATCAACATCAACGGCGAATACATCACTCACCTTCGTTTTGCCGATGATATAGTCATCATGGCAGAGTCGCTGGAGGACCTAAATACCATGCTCAGCGACCTCAGTAGCCTTTCCCAACAGGTGGGTCATAAAATGAACATGGACAAGACAAAAATCATGTCGAATGTCCATGTTGAACCCGTGCCGATAGTCGTTGGGAACGATACTCTAGAAGTTGTTGCCCATTACATCTATCTTGGACAGATTGTTCAGTTAGGTAAGTCCAACTTAAGCAAAGAGGTCGCCCGAAGAATCCAACGCGGATGGGCAGCGTTCGGAAAATTGCGTGACATCTTCTCGTCCAAGATACCACAGTGCCTCAAGACGAGGGTTTTTGACCAGTGTGTGTTGCCACTTGCCAGTGATGACATATGGTACTGAGACGTGGTCCTTAACTGTTGGCCTTTTGGAAAAACTCAGTCACTCAGCGGGCAATGGAGAGAGCTATGCTCGGAGTTTCTTTGCGCGATAAAATCCGAAACGTGGATATTCGCCAAAGAACCAGAGTCACCGACATAGCTGTTAAAATTTGCAAGTTGAAGTGGCAATGGGCAGGCCACATCGCTCGAAGAACCAATAACCGATGGGGAAGAAAGGTTCTTGAGTGGAGACCACGAACCGGAAGACGCAGCGTAGGTAGGCCTCCCACTAGATGGACCGACGACATAGTGAGAGTCGCTGGCATCCAGTGGATGCAAAAGGCAGGCTGTCGTTCAGTGTGGGGGTAAAAGGGGGAGGCCTATGTTCAGCAGTGGACGTCTTCTGGCGGATGATGACTAGAGATTGCAACCCGGTATGTTTCTCAACCCGGCTGGGCCCGGTTGCATTCGTCGCCAACCCGGCCGGGTCCGCCGGGCCCGGCCGGGTTGTGTGTGCTAACAATGATGATGAAACCATTTAAGTATTTTATGAAAATTTTCTATATATGAATGGAAAAGACAATGATTCAAGGTTAATATTTATTTCAAACTGGTTTATGAACAATTATCACAATAATCAGTCTCACTCAAGTCTCTAAATCACACTTAATATTCTAACTTGCCTAAGGCAAAACAATTATTTTTCAACAAAAACAATTATTTTTCAGTCTGAAATAATGATATTTATATATAAATTGTATTGATAGTTTTATCACCTAACTTACTGCAGAAAAAGCCCTCTCAGCTTCAACACTAGTTGGTTTTATGGACATCGTGTAGTCTTGAACAAAGAGAATATAAATATGGTCTTGAATAAATAGTGACCTTCCTTGCCTTTCTTCATACTGACTCAGCTCTTTTTTTAAAGTCTTTTCTAAGTCATTGTTGTGTCCCGTATTTATCTTTTTACTTAATTCTTCTTTTTCTTCTAAAATTTGCACTGCGCTTTATTGACCGGCTTTGATTATTTATAGAATATATAATCAAAGTTGACCGGGCCCGGTAAGAATGGCCGGGCCCGGTTTGCAATCTCTAGTACGTACACAGTACACACTGCTAGTCTGTGGAATGCGCTGCCTGGGATAGGGGTGCGTTTACGTAGTCAGCGAATTTTTCACCAGATAAAAGTTAAACTAACGGAGGTTCGCTGTACGGTGTCAGCTTTATGTCAATACTAGCTGTCAAATTCGAATAAAACCATAGATTCAGTATAAGTACAATAAAACAAACAAATATAATGTCAACCACTGCTCAACACACAGATCTACTACCTAATCTACCTATAGATTATCAATGAGCGTGGCTAGCACAGTAGATCTGTGGGAGAAACTGTAGTTTCCATTCGCTTCAATTCGCTTCGTAATTTTTTTATTCTGAAATTTTTAAAAGTTATTTACGCTGTGGATGGGTTTTGATTGGTCGATTGGCTGACAGTTTCAAGATATGACAGTTTCAAGTTTGACATATACGCGTCTTCGCGCTCTTTCATTTGATTCATTCTTTCTTTTTCAATTTACAGAAAATGGCTTCCGAGGAGTTGGTGACTGAGCAATTTCAATTTTTGGGTATTGAAGTACAAAAGGAAGTTTTATCCAAATGTGAGTAGCAATCCGTGTAATCAATAAACTACTGAATAATCGGGAATATAATCTACTACACCAACTTCCTGTAAAAGCGTTCTTCAATCATATCGCTATGAAATGAATGTTCAAGGTTGTTTCATTATTTCTCAAAAGGCGTCAGTTTGTGCGAAGAATATAACATCGATGCAGAATCTTTCGTCGAACAATGGATGGCATTTAGCTTGAATCACCAAAACGGCGCATCACCGGACTTGGACAATTTGGACATATTTGCAAGAAGGGAATTTTCCAAACGCGCGGCAAGTCGAAATAACGCTCCCGCAAAAGATATCGTCGCCGGCGCAAGTTTGACGGTGTATGGAGCGCCCGTTTCAGTACAGTATCCTTTTCTGTTTAAATTCCACGTGCTCATATTTTATCACAATAAGTAGGTAGTGCGTACTTCGTAAAATATAATTATTGTTTTCGTGCAAACTGGAAAAGCGTCCGTCACTAGTAAATTTTAAGTACATCTGTGAGTTGAAGAAATAATTTTCTACGATTAGTAATTAACAGATCCGACAATGAAGTGCTCTCAAATTATATGGCTGCTACACCAAAGGTATGAATTTTCCAATCATGTATTGTAAATCTAAGTATCTAACATACCTGTCACTAAGTACAAGTTTAAGGTTATCATCTCTCAAGGTTATTGTCTAATGTCAGGAAACTGTATATTTTTCAAGTTATTATCACAATACTCAGTTAAGCTGCTCACAGTAAGTATACTACTCATTTACAACTTTCGCATCTAAACATGCACTGATTTTAATTGTATTATTAAGTACATGCACAGGTAAGGTAAGGATTGATGGACAATGAAGAAACGAAGCAAGAAAATAAGTCTGTTTGCATTTGATGGGTACAGGTCTAGTGGCACAGTGGCTCATCCTGTGACTAGATCTACACTCATTGATTGCTTCTAGATACTCCTACAGCAACATATAACTATCAAAAGTTGTAATTACTAGTCTTTTATTTTTCAAAATACAAACCATCAATTATGTTCTTACCCGACGACGCAATGCTAAATTAAGATTATTGTGTTTAATATATCGTAAATATATATTACCACCTACAGCCTAAACACTACAACCTATTTTAGTAAACAAGGATTATACTTTCAGCAGCAATGGTCACTGCGTAGGTGATGTCATCTTAAATATAAGATGGCAACATCTAATGCGCAAATGAAAAAAATAATTTAACCGCCCTACTTCATGTGATGTACCATTGAATAAGTCATACAAGAATTAAAGTATTAAAATAAAATATTAAGGATATACAGGCATAGCACATGACACAAATCAAATCAAATTAGTTTATTTGCATGAATATGGATAGGCACACAGAGTACAGGTGTTAAATTTTAATAATTTTAGCACAATATTCAGCCCTTGTTGAATGTGCAAAATATAAAATTATTACTAGTTAACAGTCTATTATTGTAATATTTTTGACAACAATATTAATTAAAAGACTTCATCTTTAACCCGTGTTGCGCCAGCAATAGGAGCCCTTGTATAGCAAACAAAACAATGTCTTTCCGAATTAAAGTCTAATTTGTCTACGAATTAAGGTCTAAAATTAGCCTGATTAGAACTTAAGGCACCTCACGGGTTAACCGCATTTGACATAAAATATTCAAATAACATGCTACATGACAGATAATAAATAGTTGTTATTCATCATGGATATTATTACTTGATGATATTTGTGGGCGAGTACGCTTCTGGTGCATGTACATGACACTCATGACTAGATCCATACTCGTCTGCAGCCATCAACTAAACCATCACTCCATGCTGTTACATTGCAAAATGCTGGTTATAAATGCAAATCAAAGGGGTTCGAACCTTCGAGCAGCAGCTGATCAAACCTTAATAAACTAATACAGACAACAATACAAAATGTTATTTATTATGTACACTAGTATCTTTAGACACTTAGATCAGATAAACAAGGAAGATATGTCTATGTACAATAATTGTTTGTGTTCAAATGTCTCGCATTTTTTTTTTTTTTCACTAAGCCGCTGAATGCAAAATCTAAGTATGGTTACTCATTTATCACACACACTAAGAAATTTGTAGCAACACCAATGAACTAACTAATAGTCCACATGTAAGAAAAAGGCCGGCAAGGAAGTTATTAGTAGTTGGCCTTATTTAGGCCAGATGTGTTGCCACGCCACCTTATGCGATATCTCCCTTGTTTGTCTTATCTGAGCTTAGACCCATCGCCACGCGCTGGCTCGAGAGTTGGGGTGGCGTCGCAGTGTACAGCGTTATAAACGTCCTGATTTACTAAACATTCAAAATTATCCAGTCGTGCCTACACTGTGCCTCGACTAATATAAACTAGTAAAGGAGTTACTATTTTGAATCTAGCATAAACTGAAAAGAGTTGACTTTTTCTCGGCCGCTTGTACACTGCAATGGATGCCACTACAAACAATCAGTGTTTTCCAAATATTGGGGGATCAAAGAAAGTAAAAGACATAATTGGCGTTAATTCCGTTGCACCGTATAAAGTCAACTAATTTGATGGTACTGAAATTTTGTGCGTCCCATATCATCTCAACAGGCTAATTGACTGTTTTTTTTTTACACTAATTGGCGAATGATATACAGCAGGACCTGTTTAATCCGAACTCCAAAAATTTACTCCTCGTTCGGATTCGTGGAGCGTTCGGATTACAGTACAGACGATTTATAAGGTATTTTTTATGAAATAAAACTAATACTATTATGAAATTTCAAATGTATATTCATCTATAAACACAACCATATCTACCTATCTATAACATAATATAAACTGGAGTATATAAAGGAGTGGGACGTTCGGATTACAGAGGTGTTCGGATTAGAAGTTCGGATTATAGAGGTCCTGCTGTAATTAAATACATTAGACATACTGAAAAAAATGTTTATGATGGATGAAAAATACTGAGATATAAGCGTTAATAATTTTTGATGGGGAAGAAGGGATGCTCTGCCCCTATCCCGCAAAACGTTTCTTAGCATAGCATTTGTATGGCGCGTGTGCGGCTTGACGTCATAACTTGCTATAGTGAGCTTTCTGTCTAGTATGAAACTAATACTTTTTACTAATATACATTTTTGTTTTTGTTGATTCTATTTGTAATTGGCTTTCTTTATGAGGTAATTAAAAATAATTAGTCAACATGACTATTATGTTAGAAAAAGTAGACAACAATTCAAAATTGGCAAATTTAGTTTTAAATCATTGTACCAAAAATAATCGAATCTCAATAAAATTTATTTTAGACCTGTCTTGCATGATACACTATAAAAGGTATAAAAATATCATAACTATGTTATTGTATTGATAGCCCGTTGGTCCAGTTGGTAGTGAACCTGCCTTCTGAGCTTGGGGGCGTGGGTTCGATTCCCACCTAGGACAAACATTTATGTGATGAACATTTGTGTTTGTTCTATATCTGGTTGTTAATATCTATTTAAGTATTTAAAACTATATATGTATGTATATCAGTCTCTGGCAGCCATATCACAAGCTTTGCTTAGTTTGGGGTCAGATGACCGTGTGTGAAAAATGTCTCGAAATATTTATATTTATTTATTTATTTTTAGTAATCTGATAAGATACATTTAAAGTTACAATAATGTCTTTGTATTAAAATGATTACTTATTAATATATTTCAGAGAGTAAAAGTAGAAATTGAATCTGGTAATCAAAATGAGCTATGTCCAGCTTCATTTTCTCCGACTGTGTAAGTATAATTGAATTTTTTAGTAGCAACTGCTTCATACTGAGTTAGAACTAGAAAACCAAGCATTTCTATTAAAAGGCTCCTCAGGGGAATAAATGCTGGTCACTATTTTTGAAAAAACTACTTTTTATTATGCAAAATTTAACAATTCCTGTCAGATAACGGGTGAAACGGCGGGGTGCAGCTAGTAATAATATGTATATTCAACATTGGTAACTGACATACTGGAACTGAAAAGTTTTTGTCATGACTGAAGCAAGTATAGGAAAGATGTAAATTTTCAGCTCATCGACAAAATATACCTCAAGAAACAACGCCGGTTCTGTCGTTCACTCATATGGAGATGAGAAATTATTACAAGTTATAAGTGAACCAAATGGACCAAATAATTTACTAAACTGTAGAATAAAGCAGGTTGCTAATGATGACGGTGACACATACACAAAAGCTATGTAAGTAAACCAAACAAAATGGTAATAATTTCTGTTTTTAGGGTTCCGTACCTCAAAAGGAAAAAAACGGAACCCTTATAGGATCACTTCGTTGTCTGTCTGTCTGTCCGTCTGTCAAGACCCTTTTTCTCAAGAACGCGTAAAGGTATCAAGTTGAAATTCATATCAAGTACTCAAGGTCTACGGTTTCTTTTAGCTGTGAAAAAAAAAAAATTAAGTCAACGCAATCAAAATATATGTCGTTTATGTCGCATATTTTCGCTTTTTTGCGATTTCACAGGGAAATCAAAACCTATAGGGTACTTCCAGTTGACCTAGAATCATGAAATTTGGCAAGAGTCAAGGTCTCACAGCACATATAAAGGAATAAATCTGAAAGTTATAAATTTGAAGTTATATCATAAAAAATAATTGTTTTGCTATTACAAACTTACATTTTGTAGTTGGAATGTATGGAAGAACCTTTTTGTCCACTACAAAGTTAAGTTTGTCTTACAATATTTCAACTTCAGTTAGTTTTTTTTTTGGACTCGCGTACTGTTGGTTCCATCCAACGGAACCCTCAGAGCACGAGTCCTACTCGTACTTGTCCGGTTTTTTTGTATGCATTGAGTGATAAGACAAGGATACTCATATCATATTTACGGTTTAAAAGAAAATGAAAACGAAATGTTTTAGGTTCGGTTTCGAGCTGTTGCACGAGAAAGCCGGTGTTTTCGACAGCCACATTAGTTATTTATCTCAATGTATAATGAAAAAGGCACATGTCACAGAATCTACCTCAGTGAGGCACAAATCACAGGTAATCTACATTATACAGTAGAATTCATATATAACGACTTCGCTTATAACGACTAACCTATTTTAGCGACGATATTGTTTACTCAAATTAGGTTTCATAATAAATGTACTCAAGAAATAATCCTGCCGTTTTGTGCGTCATCCGGTTAGTACGACATAGTATCGCCGGTCCCTTGAAGGTCGTTATATCCAGATTCTACTGTACTATGCTTATATTCGTTTGTTTGCTCTGACAGCTGCAATAACATTGTATAAAGCTAAATAGAAACATTTTCTGCTACTAAAAAACCTATTACTATGCTGCCTTTTATTAAGCTTTTTACAATGTTATTGCATTTTCATTTCATTAATTTTTACATACAATTTGATTAGAAAACTACCTTTATTCAGCTCTACAATGACTGCTACTGTAGAGGTGCCCAAGTGGTGGAACTATACATTTCCAGAACAAAACAATCAACCAACTATTTTTTTCGTTAAACCAATTCTTGTCTTGAGTTGTCAATGGTAGAGTTCAATCGATGAGTTGAGAGCAATGGTGGCCGAGCAAGCGATGGTGGCTTAGTGAGCAGTAGGGGCGGAGCGAGCAATAGAGGCCAAGACAAAGGCCTAGTAAGGCTGATAATGGCGGAGGGTGCTATGGTGTCCGAGCGGTAGCATGTGAGATTTACAATCTGGAGGAACCCGGTCCTCGGCTCTTACGTAAATAAATTATTTGCCGTTTCCATGCCATCACTCATAAACAGTGAAGGAAAACATTGGTGATGAATCCATACGTCCAAGATCTCATAAAGTCGAAGACATACGACATTCACCAATATGCACTTGACCAGCATGGATGGTGGGTTAGGGCCCATCCTCTGATTCTGATAGGTTGATAATGATAATGTTATCTGTAGTGATATTTTTCAATCATGGTATACCATTCCAGACAGAAGTGACAGTAGCGGGTCGAATAGAATGCGACGCCGATGCCAGACTCAACCCAAAGTGCGTGGTGCTGCAAGGAACATGGGAGCAATCCCTCAGTCAAGCTGTGCCTGTAGACATTGATAAGTATGTATTGACTACTTAATAAATACTTATATTCCAGAAAGCTGCCTAATACTGCTAATGTATAATCATAAACAATGTAACATTAGTACCTACCAGGCGCCCAATCACCGCCCGTGACGTCACAGTTCCGGCAACGGTGATTGGGCGCCTGCTGATCGTGTGATCGTGCGTCTGTCTTACAAGTACTTATAAATGTACTAATTTATTGTGTAGTACCTACCCCATAATTATTGATGTTTTTTCCGGCAGCCTGAAGCAGTATTCTCTATTTCCTGGGCAAGTGGTAGTGATGCGCGGGGTGAACCCCCGCGGCGACAGGTTTGTAGCACAGGAGGTGCTCTGCGACGCCGCGCTACCACTGCCGGATCACAGAGCCGATATGATGAACACTTTGGCAGGTAAACGACAGTCAGTCTCTCATAATAAACATAATAGATAGGCAAAGTAGGATTTTTCTGCATGATCTAATTCCCTCCTGCCCATTTTTCTATCGGAATGCCAGAGCGGGCACAAAAAATCGACACCGCTATAAAGAGGTTTTCGGAATATCAACCTTATGGTTGATATTACGAAAACCCATACGACGCGCTTTGATTCCACTTTTATTATGCGTACTGCTAGTCTATGGAATGCGCTGCCCGAATGGGTGTTCCCCGGTGGTTACAATCTGGGTGTCTTCAAATCACGAGTGAATCGGTTTCTTCTAGGCAAGTGTGCTGCATCGCAGACCGCATCGTCGCTTAACATCAGGCGAGTTGGTGGTCAAGCGCAAGCAATTTATAAAAAAAAATATTAAAAAAATTAAGCGATTTTTGCGATGCGCCCCGCCCCGCTGCGGCTCGTCTGTGTGCTCGATCCTTAAAGTGACATTTTCGCCCGTATCTGACACTATCACCCAGACTAGAGAACATTTTTTTATACAAATTTCAGGCACATTGTCGGTAGTGATCGCCGCGGGACCTTACACAACTTCAGACAACATGGCGTATGAGCCGCTTAAGGACCTTGTCACCTACATCAGCACCTACAAGCCACATGTCGTCATACTGACAGGCCCTTTTATGGACAGCGAACATTCCAAAGTGAAGGATAACACTATGGCAGAAACCTTTAGATCTATCTTTGATAAGCTGGTTGATAGTTTAGGAGAGCTGAATAGCACATGGTGAGTATATGTACCAGAGGCTACCTGTATTAAGCGATTTGTTTAGGTGCTTGCGAAAAGTTGCGTGACCACAACCGTATCTCGGCGCGTTAAGAGCCTCTTATACCAAATTTGACGGTTTTAAATCAATTTTATTCGGTTAAATTACAATATTTGAGCTGGAAAAAAATACATGTCACAGATACATCTGTGTTTGAGTTTATGATTTGGTTCAAAACACGATGGAATAAACTTTCCTCGATCAAAAAAAAATCTAAAACAAAGGCGACTCAGTTTATTTTTTTCGTTTTATGCTCTAATGAAAGTTTGTAACAACCTGGAAATTGCATGTACTGAAAGGAAATTTTATTCAATTTTTTTTTATTTGGATAGAATTTTGATAGTGAATAGTTTCGTTTTATAGTGAAATTAAAACCGTAACAAGGTCGTGAGAATTTGCGCGCACCGCGTTCAGTACCGCGCCAGGCGTCGTGGAGGTCGAACCTATGTTCGTTTTTGTCGTTGCACCCCCCTCGCGGGAGTCCTGACCCTAGCGTGGCAAAATACATCGTCTGTATAACTTGGCGGGGGCTGAGGGAGCGTTTTGTTGCCTACGCGACTCGGATAACCGGCCGTTAAGGTTCACGTTCGCGTGATTTTCAGCACTGCGCTGTTTTGAGCCTGCTTAAAGAGGTAGCCGTAAGGCTCCATTTTACTTTACAATTCAATTTATTTTTTTACCCGAAAGGCTCGCTTTTATTTTACGTTTATTGTGTATTGTAAACGTAGGTATACATCTCAGAGTAATTTCATACTTCCGCTCCTTTGTCAAACATAGCACATAATGACGTATGATTATTATAGCCGGATGTTAGCAGTTATATTTGTATTTGCCTACTTTCGATAGACACATCATCATTATCCTCAGCCTTAATATTCCTGCACTGAGGTCCTGCTTGGGGTATATTGTGCATATCCCAGTACCAGCATCTATGGGGCCGTCCATTAATCACGTGATGTTTATTTTGTATTTTTTAATTTTGGTGTGGTTTAAGACTATTTATTGATTGTGATGTTTCGTGATTTTTGCTAAATCACGAAACCTCCCACTCCCACCTTTTCAAGCCTCACGTGATTAATGGACGGTCCCTATCTTAGCCAACCTAGCTCCTCAAAATACTGGAGCAAGGCTCTGGAGAGCTGGCACAGTTGCTCCAGTGGCGTCCTTAGCCTTATCTCATGCTATTCCAGGTCCTTGTTTAAAAATTAATTGATTCGAGATTCGATAACGATTTTTTATCCTGTGCTAATCTGGTCTACCAGGCCCATGAGTACTACGATAAAATGTAGTCTACTGCGAAACGAGACACATTTATTTGTACAGGGTTATACGGAACACTGGTACTAAGCTGAAAGAAGGTCATTATGAACAACTTTTATTATTGGACCTACTCTGAAATCCCGAAAAATTACTGCTATTTTAATAAATGTTATTTTTGCCTGAAATTAAATGTTTCTATGGAACTTTTTTTTTGCAAGATCACTTTGTTGGTCCCGAAGTAAAATATTATCTTAAGTACAATTAGACAACCTTTTGGCTTAGTAGAAATAGAATAGAATAATATTTATTTACCAAAATAAGTACAGAGGTGCTTAAATAATAGATTTAAAACTTCAGTAGTTGGTGGTTCCGTACTACGTCTGAAATAGGTTGGTGGTGAACCCCAAACTAGGCACAAGGTCTGTTTCTTGGGGCTCAAGTGCGTGGTTACCAGAAAAAGTACAGTGTAATTGTTTAAAATAAGAAAAGATTCGCTATCAGATCTATATGGATTACTTACTCTGATACAGTACAAAAACTAAAGTAACCCTGTATAATATATGTATCTTTTTCACCTATTAACATGACAAATCGCGTGAGTGCTCTGCCTGCAGTTTCGACCTGTTGTCGATTTGATTTATTAGTTGCATAGTAAATGTAAAATAATTATTTCAGCCCCTTCACCAAAATATACATAGTATCGAGTCTCAAGGATGCATTCCACGTGAACATCTACCCGACCCCCCCGTACCACAGTCGACGGAAACACCCCAACATTCACTTCATGCCTGATCCATGCACATTGAACATCAGTGGAGTTGTCATCGGGGTCACCAGTACTGACGTCCTGATGCATATCAGCCAGGAAGAGATATCAATGTAAGTTAACATTTACATAAAGTCACATGGATGTAAATCCAAATGATTATTATACTCATCATTATGAACCACTTTTACAATGGGACCAACCCTGAAAATGCGAAAAAAAACCTGGCCCTTATTCTCTAACCACAAATTCGCTTTTAACGCGGCCCCATCGGCCTTCTGTGCCAAGAGGTTCTCCACTATCTCCCGAGTCCTTTTGGATAGTACGTCTCTAAATATTGTCTGACCTTTAAATGACAAAGGCGAAGAATGCTTTGCTTTTAGGTAGGTATTGAGTAGGGAGGATGGGCAGCAGCGTCCTGTTAGTACACGGTGAACGTACTGCGATCTCCAAGCCGCCTGCCAAGCGTGGGGATTATGGCAACACCCCTCTCTAAGAGGGAGGCCTTGTTCAGCAGTGGACATTTAATGGCTGATGATGTGTATGTGTGAGTAGGACAACTACTAATGGAACTACTAATGGATGAAATAAATTAAGTGTTTTACTGTTTCTCTTCTCTAGGGGTACTGGCGGCGACAAGCTGTCTCGCCTAGCGTCTCACGTGATATCCCAGCAGTCGTATCTCCCACTGTGGCCCGCGCCCGCGCTCGCGGTGGACGCGGCGTTGTGGGCGGCGCATGCGCAACTCGCCACCACGCCGCATCTACTCGTACTGCCCTCTAACTTCAGATATTTCGTCAAGGTAACATTAACGTTTCGGGCATAAAACGAATAAATAAAGCCGTAATTTTCAAGATAAATATAAAATAAGTATACCAAAACATAAAAATGTTTATTATATGACAGTAATTTAACGAAATCCATTCTCAAATTCCCCCCCCCCCCCCCCTTAAGTTTTACGAAAAACTACTTTAGTAAATTGGAGGTAACAAATGGATATATTGAGTTTTACCAAAACCTGAAACCACTACATTCAATAAAAAATACAGATCTATTTAATACAGCAACTGAATTTTATACAGTAATTTCAGTAATTTATTCAGTAAACACACAAAAAAGGTAAGTAACAAAATTAACGCTTACTACTAACAGTGTTTCATCGGTGTGCACTGAAACCCACACTAGGGTGACCTGTGTTGTGGGCTTGAGGCTCTTCCTTTGACAAGGTACATAAAAATAAAAAGCGAGCAGAAAATAACAATTAAATAGTTAGAGTTACTAACTAGGTACTATTTACTAATTAGGTACTAGGTACTTACATACTAAAATAATTGTGGATTAGGGACCAAATTTGTCTCGTGTGTTTCATGTTTGTGTTTTGAAGGTAGGTAGGTGTTGTTGAGTGAGGAGGAAGGTAGGTGTGTCAGTTTGCAATTGTCACCACCTCGTAGCGTGTCGCGAGCGGTGTCACAATAATGCCCATACCGGCCGCCGCCAGTTCCTGTGTATGTGTGGGTGTGGAACAGCGATATATGTTTTTGACGCGGCTTTGCTCTGTCGTTGTTGGCTGGATAGACTATCGGTGAGTTTGGTTTACTATAGGAATGTGTAGTTGTATATTATATATATATACGAGTATTTCAGAGAAACTAATGGTCATGAACTTGTACAGTTAAATATAAATAATAATAATTATGCATTAAAATTGCTTTAATCTATACATATAAAATCTGTATATATAAGGTGATGAGTGTAAGTGTGTACAAATATTTTAACGCTCATAGATCCACGTTCCAGAACCAGCTCGCCTGCAAGCAAGCGAAGGTGTAGCACGCGATAAATACCTATTCACTCAGACCCTGACTAGGTATAACGAATAGATATATTATGGGATGTTATAATGGTGGTACAGCAAAAGTACTATCTATGGGGAGTGGGAGAGGAAAGGTCTTAATAGTTGTAAGAAAAATTATACAAAAAATCCAGTTGTCGATGCTTTTTTCGTCGAAAAATTTGATAGGAGTGCAACAGAGTGAGTGTAATCACACACATGAAATATTGTTACAGGAAGTGAATGGATGCGCGGTGGTGAACCCAGAACATCTGACGAAGGGCATGGGCGGAGGCACGTTCGCTCGCGTCCTGATATCCGCGGACAAGGAACAGTTGACCACCGCTGCGCAGATTGTACGCATTTAGTTTGGAGGTATTAAACGATTTTCAGTACAAATAAATTATTTTTATTTCACTATTAATAGTAAATGTGTCATAGTAGAGATTTTTATTATTCGCATATTAAGAGAGGGTTTTCAGCCATATAATGTCACGCTGGCTAGTGCATCTTGGCGAGTCTTCCTGACACGTTAGCCTTTAGTTTGGTTTGCAGAAACAAAATGCAAACAGTATTTTGTTTTTGCAAACTGAAGTTACCGATGACATCAGACCCATCGCAGGTCATACATGGATGAGATTAGCCTGAGTCAGGGATCACTGGCGCAAGGAAGAGGCCTATATCCAGCAGTGGGTTGATACAGGCTGACAATGATGATGCATAATATTAAGTAAGAGAAACATCCGCGGTGCACTTATCCATACACAAAGTAAAAACTTATACCCACCCCGACACATCAGATTTCGATGGACTTTTCGTATATAATTGATAAATTCAAAAACTATGCCTGTGTAATTTCATAATAACTTCATAGTTATAGGCATCTCAAGTGACGATTTAGTTGCATTTAAACTATAATAAAGTAAATAAAATTATTTATTTGTCAGAACATGGTAGGTACACATACATACAAAGTAGCATACAGGGTCGTACAAATGAAAACTTATCTCATGTCCTTGTCAATGTGCGGCTTACAAATGCTTTTTTTTTACAAGTTAGTTTTTGTTAAAGTAAATGAAAATGTCCATCTTAGAATATTGTCAATGAGGCCTACTCTGTCATACCACTCACTAAACTAAACCAATCTGACAGGACTAAAATTACCTTCCTCTCTTTTCATTTTAATACGTGAGAGAAGGATGGCAACAAGTATACAGCTGTCAAGTTTAGTTTAGTTTAGAATGCATCAGAATCGATGCCATTATCATATTTTAGTAAAGTCGTATTATAGAAACATCTTTTGTGATAAAAGCCTACAAGTGTAAATTAGAATCTGTTACTATATGTTATATAGAGGGCGATAAGAGTATTCCCACCAAACGCTAATTTAGTCAAAAGATTACTAAATAATACGGGACCAAAAAACAGACTCAGCGTGTCGGGTACTGCTCTCTATTGGGAGTTAGGGGTTGGAGAGGGGGGGGGAAGGTTAATAACACGTCCAAGCATAATATACTTAAACGTTACTAGACTTCCTTCTTAATAAAAAATCTAGTGTATTTAAAATAGTATTTACTATTAATATTTAGAAATAAGCTATATAACTATCAAGGCATCAAAAGTAAGAGTAACAATTTCATGATATAAAAATCTTACTTATCTCCCTTACAAACTAAAATAAAATAATGTATGGCAAGGAATGATCCATAATGGATTATAAGGCTTATTTTACACTGAGATGACAGCGTCTTGACTTCAAATGCAACTTAGCAGCCGCGCGTCCTACACTTCCCTCTTGCCTCTATCCCGTGAATCCATGACCTAAGCTACATAGATAGGGTCATTGAGGGAGACCGTACCTCCGGGGCCGCTTCGCAGCGCCATCTGCAGTCCCATGCGCGGAGAGTTGCCGGCCGCCTTGCGTTCCACGG
The DNA here is from genome assembly GCA_932305915.1 of Agriopis marginaria. Classification (NCBI taxonomy): domain Eukaryota; kingdom Metazoa; phylum Arthropoda; class Insecta; order Lepidoptera; family Geometridae; genus Agriopis; species Agriopis marginaria. The sequence goes on along the minus strand of OW029934.1, from coordinate 9,174,752 downwards.
GATCGACGATTTTGCGGTAGCTGGAAAATAAATTGTACAATGTACCTACAAGCATAAACCTTAACTGGTGGCAACTGTCCGGTAACATTTCATCGTAACGAATTGCAAGCATTCGTTTAGTCAGTACAGCGAGCCGAGGCGCATGCCGCTGAGATTTATTTTTGGCCCCGTTTGCCGTGTTACGTTACGAATTATGTCTTCTGTGGTTACGATAAAATGATCCAGCCAGTCGCTACCTTTATGCGCTGCTGTAGATGTAAATATCAAGATATGCCCATCCGCACATTCGCGTTCCAGATGTCTAGTACTTGAAAAAATTGCGCCATATGTCGAAATCTACTATATCTCATCGCTTTAAGAACGACAATCGCTAACCAACGAAGTCGGCGTGCAGCTTGGTTCACACTGGTTCGCTGTATGCTTGGGCTCACTACTGAGTCGGTACACTTTGGAAAGTTCTATTGGGCCGGCCCATATAATGTACGTCAATGTTTGCTGGGCCTTTTTAGGCTAAAAGTAACAGGAGTACCTAAATACTAGACATTGCCTTAGGTTTATTATACGAGATAAGTCACCTTTTCAGTGTTTCCAACGGTTCGCTCTTGTTGTTCCGCACACCGGTCTCAGGATCAATGGTGGTCAATACGCACCTAGAATATAACAATTTAATAGTTAGTAGTTCTGAGGCATGAAAACTATATTATTACCAATAAAAGTAAATCTCGCTCTACCCTGATCCAAGGCTAGGGTACAGGGCTATTTTCAGGTTTTTTCAGTTTTTGCGTATTTTGATGAGATGTGTGTGCCATGTGTGAGCTTACGATACCACTTGTCAAAGTTCATCAAGAATCGGTTCAGTTTGGCAAGACTTTTTCATCCTTGCTTCCTTACTATTAAATGCAAAAGTGTCTTTGTTTCACGCAACATAAGATCAACGGAACGAATATATTTTTTGCGTAGAAATAGTTGGGAGGCAGGAGAATAGCATTACCTTTTATGCCAGAAAATTTTACGGTTTCTGAGGGATTGTCCAGTCGTAAAAACCTCCGAGGTTTTTAAAAATTTTTTATTGGCTAGGTTGTCGTGTGTGCGACGGAATTTTATGGCTCACCTAGTGCACGGCTTGATAATTTCGAAAACGTTTTCTCCAATTTTGACGAACTTCCAATTATCTTCATCGTACGGGCCGGCGGCGCCTTTTAGCACGAAGTTGGGTCTGAAGTAATGGTGCGTCACCTGGCAGTCTTTCAGTCTGGTGTTTAGTTCCTCCACTGACGCCTCATTGATCAAATTGTACGCAACTTCGTCTGGGAAAGCGCCCTAGAGCATAAACAATATTTAGTATAGTTCTAAGAGTCTGTTTCTTTTTAGTTATACCTACTGGGGGACTGGTGAGACAGTGGAAATATTTGCTATTTCAGTGTTGGTCCCATAGTAAAAGATGTGAACCATCACCCAGTATAAATATAAACAAACACGACGACCAACATCCAATGATAGCTTTTTTTACTTGGTTACGGCCTCATTGGTTGTTGGGGCCATTTTGCCATTAACAGTGAGGGAGGAGCCGTGGGGAGCAGATAGTGAGATTGTCTTCAGGAAATTCAGAGCTGTCATTGGTCAAAACGCCATGTTTGTTTACATCATTATTACGCAAGGATTTTATATATACCCTAAAGGGACCTGGATTGAGTACTCATGCTAAAAAAACGGTCCGAGGGAAAAGCGAGCACGGAGTAATTTGTCCTTTTCTTGTAGGGTGTTCATGATTTTGAGGAAACGAAGACATGTAGACACGCACGGGCGAAGCCGGGATATATAGCCTATGCCAACCGGGGATAGTGCAGCATCCCAACAGTGAAAGAATTTTTCAAATCGGTTCAGTAGTTTCGGAGCCTATTCAATGCAAACAAACAAACAAACAATCAAATCTTTCCTCTTTATAATATTAGTATAGATGAACTTTTACGCCACATGTCAAATTACAAATTCGTAGTTACATAACTTTCAACACAACATACAAACTCCAATTCCACCTCCTTAATCCTTCTTTTTTGTAAAATATTATAACAGTATTTATTTATTTTAAACTATTAGCCTGAATACCAAATTTTATTCCTAAGTATCATCAAAAACAAAGGACTTTAATATAATCTTTCAACCTCCATTTGCCCTCTTTAATTCGGCTTTTTCGCTAAATCCTTCTTAGCGGACCTCTAGGTATACCCCATAAGGAATCTACGTGCCAAATTTCAGCTTCGTAAGTCAAATAGTTTTTGATATTTCGTGACAAGTCAGTGAGTGGGTGAGTAAATTTAGCTTTTATAAATATAGAAGATTGGCATGACAACTATTTGGCATATTTTACTTACTGCGGGAAAATGACATGGAACTACATTCGTTTTCAAAGTTTGTCGAGAGCATCACTACATCACTATCATCACTACATAGTATAAAACAAACTCGCTGTCGCTGTCTGTCCGTCCCTATGTATGCTTAAATCTTTAAAACTACACAACAGATTTTGATGCGGTTTTTTTAAATAGATAGAGTGATTCAAGAAAAAGGTTTATATATATAATAAATGCATAATATAGTATAGAAACACTGATAATTGTAGAGGTTTCTAATGTGATGTCGTCAATAAACACATTTTTTTGCGCTTTACATTGCAAACGCTGGCTGAACCCTACGAGATAGATCAAAATAATGTACGACAATATTGTATACCTTAAAAAGGTCTACAAAAAAGTCCACGATGGTATATGTCTATTTCTTAGGGATAACCCACAATAACCATTTTATATTATTTATTTTTTACGAGAAATAATGGCTTATTTACGTAGGGATTTTAAGCAATACAGCATTAATCTTTATCCAATTAAGTACCTTAAATACATTGTGCATTTAATATAGACCAATATTATATGGCCGTTTACAGCTTGTAATTTAAATGAACATGTTTAGTTTGCCTAATGACAATAAAGCTGTGAACGTAGGATATAAAGAAAATCTGTAGTATATTATTCTAGTATTAGCATTGCACCCGTGCGAAGCTGGGGCGGGTCGCTAGTGTCTTTATAAAATCTTCTGTGTTGAAGTGCAAACTGCACACCCTGGAGTTTTTTGTTATACTTGCTGTTCGACTAAGAATTACGTCCAACCACATTTTTCTTACATCCTCTTTTGTTGGTATACTGTAACATGAAATATATTCAGCGATGAATTTAGGTACTTTCATTTTTTATGTAATATTTAGAATGATTCCCGTACGATTCGTCGAAACACCATTGAACGATACAACAACTGTACACAGAAAGCTCGGTTCACCGTTGGATGGTGGTACTAGATCTACGTTTCGTCACTTACTCACCTGATGGTACGTGACGGTGTGGCGGAGGATGGAACACGTTGATCTAGAAATCTATTCATATCTATCTATACATGTCTATCACTAGCCATGAAGATATCTAGTTTGTTGTTCTCAGGAAATAAGGAGGACAGCAGGGAGTTCCATTCTTGGGCAGTACGTATCATAAATGAAGACATAATTGAGTTCAAATCTTTGGAATTTTCACTAGGAAGGGGTGGTAGTGTGCAGTCGTTGTACTTTTCCTAAGTAAAAGGGGGAGGGTGGAACAAGGGCTCGAAGCTTTTGCGCGGACTCGCCGAAATGCGAATTACTTTAAAATATCCCTAGGTCATGCTAAAACATAATGTACAAAAATAATTGTTCATGTTCACACGAGTATGGACACCCTAATAAACATTTTCTTGTATTACAAGCTTTGTGTACCTACCTGTGAAAAGATATGCCGCAGCCACCGAATGATTCACTAGCACAGTTTCTTATACAGCAATTTTTCACCATTTTAAAATAATTATTCAAAAATCATGCATGAAAAAACAAAATAAGCAAACAATCAAAAACGTCATGTCGTTAATGCTGCCAGTAGCTTCATGGTTCAGTAGAACCATGAAGGTTCCTAGTAATTATACTTGGAACCTACATGGTTAATTAAAAATAAAATTGAAATAGGTACATGATACATTAGATATGTCTACATTAATATCCGTTAGAAAATGGAAATAAAAATTAATCTTTATTTTATTGATAGTAATTTTATGTTTACACCCCAAAATAGGGCCTGCCTGGTATGTCCTATTGAATAAGTAAAACTACTAAAATATAATTGTGATTATTTACGGGATAATTACCGTGGTGGTTGTGGAATGAGATTCCACAACATCTTATAACTTTAGTGAACAGCCGAGATAGTTTAAAATAGAGTTTTACTAAAATATATGTTTTATGTAATGGCAATCTTTAGAAAGGGATACACTTCCTCCGTGGTAGCTATCTCAGTGAGCTCGTTTTACCTCCATGTTCCTAGCCACATTATTATGAACCCTTACGTTTAGACGTTAAGGTTTAGTTTTGTATGGGAATATTTTGACAGAACGCAATCTAGTATATATGTTTATCTATGTTATTACGTGATAGGTTTACATCCAAAAAGAAACAACTGTCAGTCTCTTGGAATTTGACATGGTCTTTTAGTATGCCCGTTATGTTTTTTTTAATGAGGGTGCCACTTTAGTTTGTATTTCCCCTTAAAATAAAATAAAACATCGTATTTTCAACTGAAATGTGTTTAATGTAAGTAGGTACCTAACAAGCTGTTTTAGTGTGGCGTAAGGCGTTTATTTGCAATGGTGGCGTCTTCATTATTGTCTACTAGCGCTAACAGACGAGACGCACTTGGCTACTAACATTACAAGGGAAAGGAGAGAAAGAGAAAATTTTCTCTTTCCCGTTAGTTGCACGGCACTCCGTCAACCAATTGCACACGTCTGTTAGTAGCACTATACTCTTTTATATCGCACTGTGCTTTGTGAAGGAAAAAATTACTTACTGAATCATTTTTGGTGAACTTATAAAAGTTGCCGTGTCCTCTTAGCAATCGAGGTTTGTGAGATGCGTAGTAGACCAATCGGAAGCTCGAAGCATCCCTATTCAGGAATCTGAAATGAAATATACCTACTTAATTGATTAGTTGTTTTTAACAGCATGGTTGGTAACTCGTAAGTCGAGGAGGCTTCGCGGCATACAAGTGACCGTTGAAAAGCCAACCCGTCGTGAAGTTGGGTTATTTAGTTACTAGCGGTAGCGACTAGAGTGCTTACATAGTTTAAGGCTCAATCACCACCGTACATACATAGTTTGGGGCTTAACAACTAGAGTTCTTACTTCGACTAGCGTGCTTACATAGTTTGGGGCTTAACAACTAGAGTTCTTACTTCGACCAGCGTACTTACATAGTTTGAGCCTCAACCTAGACTAGAAGATATAGAACAGTTGAAGCGCGCCGCGTGGCGGCGAGACGGTTATGAACTTACGATAAACCGGGAAGAGATAACTTTTCCAGGGGCGTTTGGAGATACGCCGCAACGAAGTCTGGGCATTGAGCATTTTACTATGGTCTGGGCACCAGTACCGACGTTAGGGTAGGGCGCGGTGGGGCAACCGCCCAGGGCACCAGATATAAAGGGGCGCCCATGCATTAAAAAAACGATTATTTGCCTTTTTTCGGTTTGAATGGCAGATTGGGGGGTGGGGGTGTTAATTAAATAATATTTTCAGTTTTAAAACATTTATTTTCTCTCTATTGACAACCATTTTTTATATCATTCTCTAGACAGACCTATCAAAAATTTTTAAATTTCGTATTATAACTATGAAGGCTTTTACTGTAAACTCACACCTCTTTTACACACCTCCTTGAGTTTTATAAAAAAAATAACATTTTAATTTAAATAACATTAAATCAAATACATTACATAACATAGCATTAAAATAAACCACCACTTATAACATTAACATATCATACAGAACACAAGAAATCATTCATTAATCAAATTCTTAAATCTCCATGTTTTTAAGAATAAAACATCTATTAACATTATTAATAAATATTAAGTAATCCTCTCATTTTATGAAATTTATTTTTACCCAATGCCTTGGTCAGTATATCAGCTAATTGATCATTGGTACTAACCTTTGTTACATTTATTTTGCCTTTCTTTTCGTAATCATTAACAAAATGATAGCTTACATCAATATGTTTCGAATTTTTACAGAATTTACCGTTTTTGGAAAGAGCTATGGCGCCACTATTATCTTCATAAATTTTAATTGGGTCTTTAATCGCAACATCTAAATCATTTAACACGCCTATCACTGGTAAAACTTCAGTCACACAATCGGCTAACGCGTAATATTCAGCATGAGTAGATGCTCTAGAAACAATTTTCTGCTTTTGTGTCTTCCACATCACTGGATTGTTATATGCTCTTAACACAATACCAGTAGTTGACTTTCTGTCATTTTTATCCGCTGCCCAATCAGCATCCACAAACGCATCTAGACATTCTTCATATTCTGCATTGTAGTTTAGTGCCATATCACGAGTATAATACAGATATTTCAAAACACGTAAAGCGTATTTATAATGAGAGTCACTGTACGCATTTTGAAAACGGCTTAAATAATTCACACTATATGAAATATCAGGTCGAGTTCCACTTGCAACATATAAGAGAGCGCCAATCAAATTTCTATACCTTAGGTCGTTATTGTTGATTTCCCCTGGTTCAATAGCTAAGTTTTGTTCCATAGGTGTTTCATATTTCTTTGAATCTTTTACATTATATTTATCTGCTAAGCCTTCTATATATTTTCTTTGACTCAAAGTTATTTTCTTTAATTCCGGATTGTAATCTATATCGATTCCTAAATATTGTGTCACTGTTCCCAAGTCTTTCATTCTAAATCTGTTACTCAACATTAGTTTCACTTTTCCAATCGTTTCTTCATTATCTGCACAAATCAAAATATCATCAACGTACAGACAAATGTAAACTCTTGTATTATCAATACATCCCGTATACAGACAATAGTCATAGTTTGATCTTTTGAAATCGATTCTAATCATAAAATCGTTAAAACACTCATACCAATCTCTCGGACTCTCTCTCAATCCATATAAAGCTTTTCTCAGCTTGTATACTTTATTATCTTCAATTTCAAAGCCATCTGGTGGATAAATATAAACTTCTGATTTTATTATTCCATTCAAAAAAGCTGTTTCCACGTCCATGCTTTCTATTAGCCAACCTCTGACACACGCTATTGACATCAAAGTCTTTAGTGTTGTCAATCTAGCTACAGGCGAATATATCTCTTCATTTTCATTATAGATTTGTTGAAAGCCTTTTGCCACAACACGCGCTTTATATATTCCGTTTGACTTTATTCTAAAAATCTATTATGAATTTACCGTTTTTGGAAAGAGCTATGGCGCCACTATTATCTTCATAAATATTAATTGGGTCTTTAATCGCAACATCTAAATCATTTAACACGCCTATCACTGGTAAAACTTCAGTCACACAATCGGCTAACGCGTAATATTCAGCATGAGTAGATGCTCTAGAAACAATTTTCTGCTTTTGTGTCTTCCACATCACTGGATTGTTATATGCTCTTAACACAATACCAGTAGTTGACTTTCTGTCATTTTTATCCGCTGCCCAATCAGCATCCACAAACGCATCTAGACATTCTTCATATTCTGCATTGTAGTTTAGTGCCATATCACGAGTATAATACAGATATTTCAAAACACGTATAGCGTATTTATAATGAGAGTCACTGTACGCATTTTGAAAACGGCTTAAATAATTCACACTATATGAAATATCAGGTCGAGTTCCACTTGCAACATATAAGAGAGCGCCAATCAAATTTCTATACCTTAGGTCGTTATTGTTGATTTCCCCTGGTTCAATAGCTAAGTTTTGTTCCATAGGTGTTTCATATTTCTTTGAATCTTTTACATTATATTTATCTGCTAAGCCTTCTATATATTTTCTTTGACTCAAAGTTATTTTCTTTAATTCCGGATTGTAATCAATATCGATTCCTAAATATTGTGTCACTGTTCCCAAGTCTTTCATTCTAAATCTGTTACTCAACATTAGTTTTACTTTTCCAATCGTTTCTTCATTATCTGCACAAATCAAAATATCATCAACGTACAGACATATGTAAACTCTTGTATTATCAATACATCCCGTATACAGACAATAGTCATAGTTTGATCTTTTGAAATCGATTCTAATCATAAAATCGTTAAAACACTCATACCAATCTCTCGGACTCTCTCTCAATCCATATAAAGCTTTTCTCAGCTTGTATACTTTATTATCTTCAATTTCAAAGCCATCTGGTGGATAAATATAAACTTCTGATTTTATTATTCCATTCAAAAAAGCTGTTTCCACGTCCATGCTTTCTATTAGCCAACCTCTGACACACGCTATTGACATCAAAGTCTTTAGTGTTGTCAATCTAGCTACAGGCGAATATATCTCTTCATTTTCATTATAGATTTGTTGAAAGCCTTTTGCCACAACACGCGCTTTATATATTCCGTTTGACTTTATTCTAAAAATCCATTTCACTTCAATAATATTCTTGTTCATTGGTTTATCAACAATTTCCCACGTTTCATTTTTTTCTAAGCTGTTAATCTCGTTATTCATTGCACTATTCCACTTTTTTGCTTCCAGACTGTTTATAGCTTCCTGGTAGGTTTCTGGTACTGTAGCATCACAAACATTTATATAAACAACATGATCATTAAATTTTCCAGGTAATCTTCTTTCTCTTCTTGGGCGACTTGGTTCGCTCACCTCCTCAATATCAAGTTTCTTCCTTTCTTCTTCTTCATTTTCAACAGTATCATAAAATTCATCGTTATCACTAGCTTCTTTACTTTTTGGTTTTATATTTTCACTACCCCGTGTTCTTTTGATGTCATTTCCTTCATTAATACTTCTTTCTTCACATTTCATTTCATCATCTGAGTCTTCAACTCGATATCTGATCACTTCTGCTTCAGGATTTATGAAAATAACATGACGGCTTATTACTATCTTGTTATTCACCAAAACTTTATATCCTGTATCGGTGTAACCAACCAAGATCCCTTTCATGCCTTTTGGGTTCAGTTTTGAAGTTCTTACTTCTTCAGGAATCCTAACAAAGCATTGACTTCCATAAAGTTTTAAATTTTTTATGTCTGGTTTTCTGCCGTAAAATATTTCATATGGACTTTTCATTTCTGCGGTATTGGTAAGCAACCTGTTACCAAGATATGCAGCTGTTAATATGCATTCAGGCCAATAGTTTTTATTAATTTTAGCTTCGGTCATCAAACACCTGGCTCGATCCATTACTGTTCTGTTGAATCTCTCAGCAACTCCATTTAATTGGTGTGTGTACGCTGGACCTGGCTTTAAATAAATTCCATGCTGTTTTGTAAATTCATAAAAATCTCTATTTAAGTACTCACTGCCTCTGTCGCATCTAATCTCCTTCACACGCTTTCCTGTTTGATTATGCATCGCATTCACATAGGTTTTGAAACAATCAAACACTTCACTCTTATTTTTGATCACACAAACTGCCGCATGCCTGCTATAGTCGTCTATAAATGAGACAAAATATCTCTGACCCTGGTGACCTACCGGTGTTATTGGGCCATTCACATCCGTATGCACGATCTCTAAAATTTCAGTCGCTCTGCGTCTGTTGTTTTCAAAGGGCAAATTAGTCATTTTATTTTGCAAACAAATTTCACATTGTACATAATTATCACTGAGCTTTTCGGGTAAACCGTCTAACAGTTTCTGTCTACACATTACGTTTAGCTTTTTAAAATTAACATGTCCTAGTATGCGGTGCCATTTCTCTTTCACTGACATTGCCGGTTCATTTGTATTTACAAATTTTTCATTGCCTATTCTACATTCTAGTTCGTATAATTTATTCTTTTTCTTTGCTACAGCTACTAAATTATGCTTCAAATTATATATTTGAGCAGTGTCATTTTGAAATTTGATCATATTGCCTTTGTTTACAATACACGAAACACTTAGTAAGTTTCTTTTCATATTTGGTACGTAATACACATTATCAACATCAATTTTGTGCAAAGTATTTTCTGCATGACAATACATAGTTATCTTTCCAATCTTTTCCGACTTTAAAGCAAAACCATCACCTACTCTAATATCGATAGGATTATTAAGTGTTTTATACTCACAGAAGTATTTGTCATCGTTTATAATATGATCGCTACAACCGCTGTCCAATAACCAGTTAAAAGTTTCTGAATTTCCTTCTTCTGTAGTCATCACCTCCACATTAAATCCCGTCGTAGAATTTCCGGCTATACTAGATTCAGAGTTGTTGTTACCTTGTCCACGAAAACCTCTGTATCCACGTCCGCGTCCGCGGTGATTTCGCTGACCTCGTCCACCACGATAAAATCTTGGATAATTTCCACGATAACTGTTTCTTAACTTAGGACAGTCTCTTTTGAAATGTCCCTCTTTGTTGCATTCATAACATTTTTTACTGTTGGTGCTACTGCTTGCAAATGTTTGCTCTATATTTTCTTCCTTGGTTTCTTTTTTCTTGAAGTCCAACATTAATTTCGACTTGACATATTCTACTGTCTGATTCATTTTTGGCATGGCATCTACGATATTTACTATGTGGGAGAATTTTTCAGGTAGTGCCAATAATAAGTAATTCAACCTATCTTCCTCACTTACTGCTTCTCCTGTACTCTTCAACTCGTTTATTTGTTTTTCGAACAACTGAAAAAAATCTATGGGATCGCCTTCTTTGAATTTAGTTTCCAAAATTTTTCTTTTTATTAAAAGTTTATTTGCGCATCCTCTTATCACGTATAAATCATCAAGCTTTTTCATCATGTTGTAGGCTGTCACTTCTGTTATTATAATATCTAGCTGGGAATTGCTCATACTATTGACCACGTAGTTTTGCGCCTTCAGTTCCATTTTTCTCCACTCACTTTCTGATATTCCTTCTACTTTTGTTTCGTTTTCAATAACTAGGTCGCAATTTTTCATTTTTAGAAATAATTTTAGGCGAAACTTCCATTTGTCGTAGCTTGTCCCATCGAATATCGGAACTCTAAATTCTTCCTTACCTTCCATGATGTTCTACCCACTCAAATATTGGCGTTTTACTTAAATTGTCCTTGTTTCGTCATTAAAACTCTGTCTGAGCTCTGCTACCATGTTAATTAAATTTATTTAATTATATTAATATTTAATTATTTGAAACTGAAAATATTTTTTTCTAAGCTGTTAATCTCGTTATTCATTGCACTCTTCCACTTTTTTGCTTCCAGACTGTTTATAGCTTCCTGGTAGGTTTCTGGTACTGTAGCATCACAAACATTTATATAAACAACATGATCATTAAATTTTCCAGGTAATCTTCTTTTTCTTCTTGGGCGACTTGGTTCGCTCACCTCCTCAACATCAAGTTTCTTCCTTTCTTCTTCTTCATTTTCAACAGTATCATAAAATTCATCGTTATCACTAGCTTCTTTACTTTTTGGTTTTATATTTTCACTACCCCGTGTTCTTTTGATGTCATTTCCTTCATTAATACTTCTTTCTTCACATTTCATTTCATCATCTGAGTCTTCAACTCGATATCTGATCACTTCTGCTTCAGGATTTATGAAAATAACATGACGGCTTATTACTATCTTGTTATTCACCAAAACTTTATATCCTGTATCGGTGTAACCAACCAAGATCCCTTTCATGCCTTTTGGGTTCAGTTTTGAAGTTCTTACTTCTTCAGGAATCCTAACAAAGCATTGACTTCCATAAAGTTTTAAATTTTTTATGTCTGGTTTTCTGCCGTAAAATATTTCATATGGACTTTTCATTTCTGCGGTATTGGTAAGCAACCTGTTACCAAGATATGCAGCTGTTAATATGCATTCAGGCCAATAGTTTTTATTAATTTTAGCTTCGGTCATCAAACACCTGGCTCGATCCATTACTGTTCTGTTGAATCTCTCAGCAACTCCATTTAATTGGTGTGTGTACGCTGGACCTGGCTTTAAATAAATTCCATGCTGTTTTGTAAATTCATAAAAATCTCTATTTAAGTACTCACTGCCTCTGTCGCATCTAATCTCCTTCACACGCTTTCCTGTTTGATTATGCATCGCATTCACATAGGTTTTGAAACAATCAAACACTTCACTCTTATTTTTGATCACACAAACTGCCGCATGCCTGCTATAGTCGTCTATAAATGAGACAAAATATCTCTGACCCTGGTGACCTACCGGTGTTATTGGGCCATTCACATCCGTATGCACGATCTCTAAAATTTCAGTCGCTCTGCGTCTGTTGTTTTCAAAGGGCAAATTAGTCATTTTATTTTGCAAACAAATTTCACATTGTACATAATTATCACTGAGCTTTTCGGGTAAACCGTCTAACAGTTTCTGTCTACACATTACGTTTAGCTTTTTAAAATTAACATGTCCTAGTATGCGGTGCCATTTCTCTTTCACTGACATTGCCGGTTCATTTGTGTTTACAAATTTTTCATTGCCTATTCTACATTCTAGTTCGTATAATTTATTCTTTTTCTTTGCTACAGCTACTAAATTATGCTTCAAATTATATATTTGAGCAGTGTCATTTTGAAATTTGATCATATTGCCTTTGTTTACAATACACGAAACACTTAGTAAGTTTCTTTTCATATTTGGTACGTAATACACATTATCAACATCAATTTTGTGCAAAGTATTTTCTGCATGACAATACATAGTTATCTTTCCAATCTTTTCCGACTTTAAAGCAAAACCATCACCTACTCTAATATCGATAGGATTATTAAGTGTTTTATACTCACAGAAGTATTTGTCATCGTTTATAATATGATCGCTACAACCGCTGTCCAATAACCAGTTAAAAATTTCTGAAGTTCCTTCTTCTGTAGTCATCACCTCCACATTAAATCCCGTTGTAGAATTTCCGGCTATACTAGATTCAGAGTTGTTGTTACCTTGTCCACGAAAACCTCTGTATCCACGTCCGCGTCCGCGGTGATTTCGCTGACCTCGTCCACCACGATAAAATCTTGGATAATTTCCACGATAACTGTTTCTTAACTTAGGACAGTCTCTTTTGAAATGGCCCTCTTTGTTACATTCATAACATTTTTTACTGTTGGTGCTACTGCTTGCAAATGTTTGCTCTATATTTTCTTCCTTGGTTTCTTTTTTCTTGAAGTCCAACATTAATTTCGACTTGACATATTCTACTGTCTGATTCATTTTTGGCATGGCATCTACGATATTTACTATGTGGGAGAATTTTTCAGGTAATGCCAATAATAAGTAATTCAATCTATCTTCCTCACTTACTGCTTCTCCTGTACTCTTCAACTCGTTTATTTGTTTTTCGAACAACTGAAAAAAATCTATGGGATCGCCTTCTTTGAATTTAGTTTCCAAAATTTTTCTTTTTATTAAAAGTTTATTTGCGCATCCTCTTATCACGTATAAATCATCAAGCTTTTTCATCATGTTGTAGGCTGTCACTTCTGTTATTATAATATCTAGCTGGGAATTGCTCATACTGTTGACCACGTAGTTTTGCGCCTTCAGTTCCATTTTTCTCCACTCACTTTCTGATATTCCTTCTACTTTTGTTTCGTTTTCAATAACTAGGTCGCAATTTTTCATTTTTAGAAATAATTTTAGACGAAACTTCCATTTGTCGTAGCTTGTCCCATCGAATATCGGAACTCTAAATTCTTCCTTACTTTCCATGATGTTCTACCCACTCAAATATTGGCGTTTTACTTAAATTGTCCTTGTTTCGTCATTAAAACTCTGTCTGAGCTCTGCTACCATGTTAATTAAATAATATTTTCAGTTTTAAAACATTTATTTTCTCTCTATTGACAACCATTTTTTATATCATTCTCTAGACAGACCTATCAAAAATTTTTAAATTTCGTATTATAACTATGAAGGCTTTTACTGTAAACTCACACCTCTTTTACAGGGGGGCGTAGAAATCTAGTGCTACCAGCACTGCTGGGCACCGACCCTCGCAAACTGAGATAATTGTGAGTCGCGGGCATCCAGTGGTTGCAAAAGGCAGGCTGTCGTTCAGTATGGAGGTCAAAGGGGGAGGCTTATATTCAGCAGTGGAAGTCTTCTGGCTGATGATGATGTAGATGAACTTTCAAAAATAAATAATATTGTTACAAGTTTACATTATCTATTAAATTGGCCCTACTTTGGTTACGAAATTTTTTCGACAGAATCACAGAAGCAGTTTATCGAGCATTGATAACGTAGGTCAATACAGCCGTTGAAGGCGAGTTTATATTGTTCATTTACAGTGCTGTTGATAAGACGGAGACAGTTATTGAGGAAAGTTCTGCGATGTGAACTAATCACATAACATAAGATTACTGAAATAAACGTTTCAAAGCAAATTCTATTTATTGGTCTATTTACAACAATGACTGTCTACGTAGTACCTAGCTTTATCTAGTATGTGATTCACATCAATGGGCTTATGCACACAATAATAAATCTAGCGTTGCTTCAGTCATTTTGAGGGCCTGGGTGTGCTATTATGTCTTCTGTGGCCTAGATAATATTTTATTATCCGACAATAAAAAAGAAAAAGATTATGAAATGTTAAAGCAGAAAATTTGTAGGTGGTGTTTTTTTAGTATTTTGTGTGAGCGCATCCTATTTCTTGTTTCATTTTTCATGACATTAGGTAATTACTAGGCAAACATGCTCTACGTTCGACCGCATCATCGCTTTCCGTCAGGTGAGATCGCGGTCATAGTTAGCCTAGTCCAATGTAAAAAACGGGATTTTAAATCTCTTTTTTTTCCGTTTGAATCCAGTAAAAAATATCTTAGTGAAACTAAGAAGAAAAAAATCATCAAATCATTTGTTTCGTCAAAACATACTTATATCTGGATATTTGTAAATACTTTGCACTACAATGTACCTACATAGTCTACATAACTAGATAAATCGTTATCAGTCGCCTAAATATAAATTAAGAGATAGAACGGTTACACCATCTGAACCATCTTTTCTCTTATAAACACAGTCAAGTTAATTCAAGTTTGTTCCAATCAAAGATGTTTAAAACTATACCTACCTATAGATTCAATATTTACAATAAAATGGTACTAAAATTGTGGATAGATTTTCATATAAACGATAATTTCAAATACGCGACTGTAAGTAGGTAAATAGATACCTAGTGGTTTGTTTCCCGCCTATTAGGCACTGCATTTTGGCGCGTTTGAAAATCGTTGGTTCCAAACGTAGTATTTATATATTCTCTTTGGGTTCCAATAAAGTTTCACACAGCATAGCATGTATAGGCTATTTCATGAAAAATATGGGATAAAGCATATCACCTCGAAAACCACTCGTTGGCCTCAAATCCACAATCATAAACTGGAACTGGTACACCCCAAACGTGTGCAGTTTTAGGTTCTATTCCCGACTCGATAATCTGCAAGGAACGCAACAAAATAAATGATCACAGGTTATTGCGTGCAAATGAAATAAGATAACACTCATGTACCTGTCTTTCATTACCTCGGCTAGATTGACCTTTAAAACATTCATATCGGCATGATTCAATGTTAGAACGGAGTTCTTTACGGACGGGTGAACCGTCAGTAGTTCAGGGTATGCTCTCGCCGTTATGAAATTGTTCTTTTCGTCTACCACCATCAAAACCCTGGAGCAGAAAAATATGCATAAATATAAGTACTTATAAAATGTTCTCGTCGCGCGGTTTCTCACAACTTTGAAGTTCACAAGTTGCATTCAACTCATTGCAAGAAAACTATGATGGTCAAGCGCTTTTGATGTATTTTTAGGGTTCCTTACCAAAATGGTGTAAACGAGACCCTATTCCGAGAAACCCGAATACCGATTCGATTTCGACCCGATTCCTTTTTCGAGACTAAACCTACGCTGTCTGGGGCCATACAACAAATGTTTTTTTAAACGTATTTTTGTATTTGCTTTTATATAAAAATTACAATTCGTACAAGCGTCAAAATTGGCATGATTATAATAGGTACACACTAATAATAAATAATGCGAGTCGCTGACACATTTCTGCAACGTAGGGCGCGGTCGGTCAAGCCCGACTCACCCTTAACCGGTTTTGTTTAACGTTGCTATAGAAGACTATGACTTTGCGTCGTATTAAATAAGCAGCATCTTCAGGTTCTGCTTACCCTGTCGCAACATTTTTAAACGGCAATTTCCTCACAACAATAAAATAAGAAGATATGTGACAAGTCTTTTCACCTGTCTCTTAGCCAACCCTGCCTCAGACCCATCACCGTCAGCTCGGCCTTTTGCATTACAACAGGGCCGACTGACTTGATCGGATAAACGTAGAGGTCTTTCAAGGTGCCGACCTGCTTCCATTCTGTCGGGAGTCTTGGTTTCGTGGACTGGTAAAGTTTGTAACCGACATAGGCCGTGCCTACGACGCCAGCAGTGGTGATTGCGGCCGTGACATAGTTTTGATCTGAAATAATTCTGATTATTATCATCATCATCTTCATTATTTTCTTGAACAGTGAAGTGGTAGGTCAGTGGGAGAGGTCTACCACTTCTACCAGTGATGAACAATAAGAATGATTAAAAAAAGCGTTTCATTGTCCACCAGTGGTGGAAGACGAGAATAAAAGTTGTGTCGCTGACCACCACTGGTGGACAGTGATACAACTTTTTCAAAACTGTCACTGTCCACTGTTGGGCAAGCGGGTGGTGGACAATGGGATGGTCGGTAATTAATTTGTATGCTGAAGGTATGATATTGATTTAAAGGATGCAATTATCAAAAATACATTACAAGTAATAGATGTGCCTAGACTAGGTGGTGACAGGTATGTACCTAACCTACCTACTTATGTAGGTAAAAAATAATTATAATCAGTTATAACTATGAAGAATGAGTCAAAATTCAGATCTGACATTGTAGTATTATGAATAGGTATGCGTGATCGAAGCAGATGGCATAGCAAGAGAGAAGGCTTTAGGTAAAAACAAAACTGATGATGATGATGATGATGACAGGTATTTAAAACGGCGTAGAAATTTATGTGTCGCAAGTGGAGAATAATATAAGATCAAAAATATAGATATATCCTATGTGTTATTCCAGAACCTAAACTCAGTAAGTGAGTGAAGTGGAACTAATTTCATTAAAATCGGTTTGGTAATAAACAGTCACGCAAAAGCTTTCGCATTTATGTTAGTAGGATAATATTATTTGATCATTTTTCTTTTCTTTTTCCTTCGCCAAAGAGGCATAAATATAACATTATTATTAGGGTCAAAAACAGCGTGCACAGGCGCCTAGTTAGTATCTACCCTCATTAGATTATTCGAGCATCACCATTGGCATTTACGTACTTATACGAATACAGGGTAAGTTACTTTCTATGGACTTTACCAAGCACATTACGTTCATGATACTAGCCTAATAGATTTGACATTCAATTATAGCATAAGCAAAATTGTTTACAGACTTGGTTATACATATTGTACCTACCGAATAAATTAACTCCGTTCATTCACAGCGGTTCTTAACTTATTTCTAGATAAATTAAATAAATGCTTTTGTCCTTACCATAAATCGGCATATTATGTATTGTAGTAGGTATGTATATCAAAATAATAGAATCGGATGTATTGTTAATTAGTTACAAAGAATACGCCACTCGCCACACTCGCACGCCGCACGGCTACTCACTGAATCTTGTCCTCCTGCTACATACGGAATAAAAATTAAAAACATGCTTCAGTCGGCGCTACGTTACAGATGATAATGAATCAACAAACCGAAGCTAGACACAATATTAAAATCTCTGACTCGGTTTTACAACATAAATTTCCTTGCATTATTGATTTTAATTTGTATTCTTTTATGGAGATTTTATTTTTTATAAACCAGTTTTCTTGCATAACTTGGCTGAATAATTCCACGCGAACGCCTAATAAACCTGGGAAGGGAAAAAAAAAAAAGAACACGTACCTGTTTACTGTCACTGCTACGAGTCCGTCAATGTCAGTTTTGACTTGTGACAACACGTCTCTCAACGTGTCATGTCAATCAATTCTCTAATTATAATGTCTTATTTCATTTTCACTAGATGATTTTTGCGTAAAAATGTGTATAATTTGTAAACGTTCGAAAAACTTCTGAAAAACTCACAAAATACATATGATTTTTTTAAGATAGGTTCTATATTAACTCTGAACAAAAATGGTTTTATTAACAAATGATGAGGTATGTAAAAACGTTTCATATCAGAAGCAGGACGTTTGTACACATGTTAGGTAGAATACATCGCAACTTGGCAATAATTCCTTGTAATTTAATATTTTTCAGTTCTTGATGGAGCTTACAAAGTTGTTCCAAAGGGCTCGTGTTGCAGGATCTGTCACAATGACCATAAAGCGATGTAAGTTTTCTGAATAGGATAAGATTAATAGTCAGACTTCAAGATCTTATTGAGAATTATCTTTCAGATGATGGGCGAACAAAACCTCACCCTCGGGACGGCACACCAGCTGTGAAAAACCCCGAGTATAAATGTTTAATAAGGGCACAATCTAAAAGTAAAAAAATATCTACAGTTGTAGAGCAGAGAGAAGTTGAAAAATTCACCACTGCCTATTCTAACCTATTGAAAACGAGTGTTAACGGACTGAAGCGGCTAAAGAAGCCCAAGAAGAAGACTATGGCGACACAATAATAGTTCTGTAGGTGTGGCAATGTGTCAAGACTGATAATGTTATGTGCGCAAAACAAGTGTGGTTTACAAAGTGTTTGTATGTTGAATACTTCACTGTGAATGTCCTAGCTGTAGGACGAGGTCCATTGAACTGTGCTCTTCTCTCAGTAAGAGATTGAAGAGTTGGAGTCGTGCTTGCAGTGCTAGTGATGCGCTGTAGTCATTGACCATCTGTCTCATGAACCTTACTTTTGTATTTTATGTTGCATCTTTTAAAAATAAACATTAAGCTGGCATCTGCTTCAAACACGAATTTTATTCTAATTTTTTAATTTGACCCAGTCGTAAACTTAGATAAACTTAACCAAGAAAGACAAAATCTGCTTTCATTAGTCAACTCTTAGTCAAGATGGGGGCGAAGAGTACTGTAGTACTACTAGTAAGAATATTTTGTAAAAAAATATGTTTTGAGTGTTTTAGTAAAGTGGAAGGTGGTAGTGGTGTATAAAAATCTAACTAAAACAATAATAATGTCTATAGAAAGTATTATTATGTTCCAGAAAAGTTTTTATTTCATTGTCATGACTCACAGAACCACAGAAATTGCATGACAATAGGAAAAAATTGCTTCTACTCTAATTTTATTCCATCAACATAACATTTATAAGCATCTAGGTTTCATTTAAAACATATATATATTTATATATAAACATATATATATATTTAATTTACTCTAATAATGGGAAACTGTCAGTGCCAGGTGCCAGCAGAGACAATATAGGTTATCTTATCAAATGTTAATGCTGAAAATGCTCAATAAGCTGTAAAAGTTGAGAGACAATTTTATAGGACAGATTGGGTTAACAACGAGTATTTATGCAGACGAGGGTCAGGGTGTATGTCCACTGAGGCGGAGAAGAGCGCCCTAAGACCTGGGCTATAAAGCAGAGACGAGCAGACTATAAGGGCACCTTTATAAATTTTGTATGTTAGAGTCCGTTTTAGTAAAATTCTTCCAGTCTTTAAATAGCTTTTTGTTTTTTAGTTTTTTAGCAGCCACTGGATTTGGATTGCAACCAATGTGATTGGTTGAGACTCTGTGAGGAAACAATCAATTTGGGTGGTTGTTGACAGTTAATCGTTTTTTTTCGCCAACTCTTATTGGTGCACATTAATGACCTGATATACTTTAGTGAAACTATATATTGCAGCTGTAAGTGCAGTTTGTGCGTAGGACATCCACCTACGAGATGGACAGACGACCTAAAAGCAGGCCGCTTCCAACTGGCCCTTTTGGAGATTGATGGGGAGGCCTATATCCAGCAGTGGACGTCCTACGGCTGAAATGATGATGATTTGTCCAAATTATGCCTGATATTAAGCAAAGATATGACGCGCGCTTTCCTAGACTGTACCTGTTTAGACTAAATTTGAAGACAACCCATATTGTACTTTTTTGAGTTCCGTACCCTCGCTGATGAGCAGATGCATTGGGAAGGGTTTAAATGAAATGAGATATTTTAACTGTTTTAATAAAATGTAATATTTGACTTTGTAGCATAATAATTAGATCGTATTTACATTTAGGTTATACAACAGGTTAACTTTTTGATATTATCACAATATGAGACCACTAATTCAACAATACAAATTCCTACCATCTAAATTCCATTATAAAAATACATTCTGCCAATTATTATAATTTCAATATCAATAAGTAGCTACCTACTACAAGGGCGTATCCAGGTACTTGGGCAGATGCCCCTCGCCTAGTGGAGTGGGTAAGCGCTCGTTCAAAGAGCTTCCCAACCCAAATTAAATAAAGTTGCATTTGCCCCAAACCCTCCTCCCCCTCAAGAAAATTCTGACTATGCCCTTGTAGGTACATGAAAATAGTACTCTTATAATACTGGTGTCTTTTACTAACTTAATTTGTTAAGCCAGTCAAGCTTAATATTGCTCTGTCAACTTCTCGAAATTGTCACGCGATTAGCAATTTATTCATGGATTAACAAAACTGATGTTCCTAATAAGGCAACATAAATTCAATATCATTCAATTAATAATTTACAAAGAAGGTCAACATTTTTGGTTCATCAAATAAATCCTGAAATTGGAAGACCAGTATATTATATTAAAGCAAGCAGCATTTTAGCACCATAATTCACATCACAAAAAAAAGATACAGCCATTTTATCAAAAGTGGTGTACAATATTTTGTTCTTATATTAAACTCCTGAATTCAGCCTTAATACTCGATGCAACAAAAAATTACTAAACCGGCTTTCCACCGAGCGTGTTCCAGCTTAAAATTGTTGTCGTTGTTGCTATAGGCCGCTACAGGGGTATGCGAATCTTTTCTCTTGCCCTGCACACCCCTGTAACGTAGCGGCGTACCAAGTGTATCTATGGGCGAAGTACGAATATTCACTACGCAAAATACGTATCGAATTTCATACAAATTTTGAATTTCATAATTAGAATTATTATACTTATTAGAATATTTTCGTAGCGAAAATTCATGCTTCGCCCACAGATGAGGCGGAAATTCAAACAATAAAAATCGAACACCATGAGGGGCAAATTGTGCTGTATGTAACATTGTCAAATTTATATTAGTAACGGTTTCGCTGCCTTGGCTAGTGCGGTGTGCTACCCGCCTAATAATTCACTTACAACATTTTGTCACATTTTGCAGATGTCTAGTTAGATGAAATATTTGTCTACTGAGTCATTTAAACAAGTCCTAGTATTTATCAGTGAATATTCATTTGTAACTATCTACATGATAACAAACCGTACTCATAGTGACTCGGTTTAATCATGTTTAAGTTAGTATTTTTTCACTTGTATTTTGCGAGTACTCTACATAACGTTTTTGGAGGTAAGTCGTTTCACACAGGCGTTCCTGACTTGTTCGTTGCCTATCCGCTCGGCCTCGTGCAGCACCCGACGCAAGTCGTTGGTGCGGTCGTTCTTAGCGGCAAGGATGTACGCACTGCTCACGTTCCGACATACTAGGTAGCAAGATATCTGGAAGAATATTACAATATTTTTACCACATGTAAAATCAGCAATTTTTGAATCGCTTGTTTCACACGAAACAACACATTTCGCACGAAAATATCTTTCGAAATGACTTTAGAATGAAATCCCAAACAAAAGTGGCATTTTAACCGACTTTGAAAAAAGAGGAAGGTTCTCAAGTCGGCCCGTATTTTATCATAAAGCCGGTGTGGCCTGGTGAGTCATGGTAGGAAGGAAGACTAGTTGAGTGTCATAATGGGGAACACCGTTGTTTGTGAGACGATATGAAGTGGTGTTAGATAGAGGTGACTACAAGTACAACAAGACTATGTACGGCACTGAAACGTGGTCTCACTATGGGCCTCATAAACAATCTCCAAGTCACACAACAAGCTATGGAGAGGACTATGCTCAAGGTTTCTCTATGAAATCGAATGAGAAATGAGGAGATCCGTAGACGAACGAAAATTACCGACATAGCCTACCGGATTAACAAGTTGAAGTGGCAGTGGGCAGGGCACATAGCACGCAGAACAATGGCCAATGGGGCTGAGAGGTTCTCGAATGGAGACCACGGACCGGTTAGCGCAGCGTATGACGTCCACCCATAAAATGGACAGACAATCTAAATGAGACCGCAGGAAAACGCTGGATGCAGACCGCTTCCAACTGGCCCTTTGGGAGATCTAGGGGGAGACCTATGTCCAGCAATGGACGTTCTATGGCTGAAATGATGATGATGACAAGTACCTTTATGGAGACGCTGTGTATATCGTTAATAAGCAGCTCGGCTTGCTCGTCGTGCAGTTGGCCGCGCGCCTCGCACCGCGTCACCACCGCGCGCACGCCTGCCTCCAGCGCCTGGTCGCTCATCAAACTAAAATCACAAATAACAACAATAGAACCCTACAGACATATTTTGTTAAATTATGCTTTGGTAAATATACGGGGTGTAAGGGGAACACTCTCGAATCCAAATAAGGTAATTGTACTCATCATTATGAACAACTTTTACTATGGAACCAGCCCAGAAATCGCGAAAAAAATATCAGCTGTTCTATAGAAAACGGTCATTGACACTCGACAAAATGTATCATATAATATGTAACAGCT
Organism: Agriopis marginaria; assembly: GCA_932305915.1. NCBI lineage: Eukaryota > Metazoa > Arthropoda > Insecta > Lepidoptera > Geometridae > Agriopis > Agriopis marginaria. Next base: position 9,151,879 of record OW029934.1, on the reverse strand, counting down.
GATTTTTTTTAGCGATTTCAGTGTTGGTCCCATACTTTAGTATGGGACATAGTGGTTCATAATGATGAGTACAACTACCTTCTTTTGGCTTCGAGAGTGCTCCCCTTACACCCTGTACATATGTGTAAATTTTTAGGTCAAATCTTGCAAGCTGAATTTTCTTCTTCTTTCGAGTCGATGTTCCGTAAATTATAATTTTATTTTCAAATTATGTTTATAGACCAAAATTTTGCCACTCCAATGGCAGTCTCCATGATTTCATTCTGACCCCGATTTAACTAAAGAAATTGTTTTTAATCAATTTTATTTTTTAAATAATTGCCTCAAAACTGACAGTATTTTTTTATACTAAGATATAATATTAGGTGGTGGTATTTTTCTAGTATAAAAAAATTATTTAATCTGAAAGTTTTGAGGCAATTATTTAAAAAATAAAATTGAAACAACTACAATTTAAAAACAATTTCTTTAGTAGAATCGGGGCCTTGGTTGTCTAGTGTGCAGGTTGTAGGACACGCTGCACAGTCCATCAAGTGAGACATTGTCTGAGGGTTCACACCACAAAGACATTCGGTGTCAGAGCCCTTTATGGAGACACACTTTGCCATATCATCCCGACTTCAGCCCACTTGGGACCGAAGTCGGTTCAGGGTTTTCCAAGTGGGCCATGCTGGGTGGAGCAAGCTGAATTAGAACCGGAGTTACTACGGAGTTGAATTTTGTTGTTTCAGTTCCGATGATAATGCATTTTTTTGGTAAGCATGATCTGAATCTACATCCAGGATTAGCTTCAAATAAAGAAACTCTTCAACGGTCAACAGCACAGACACGAAATTTTGTGTGCGCATTTTGTTATGATAGCCGATTTTAAGTTTTACTATGACATGGTTGCTGCACTCAGGGTTGGATCTTGACTGGAGAACTCCTCAATGATTAGCACAGACAAATGTATACGCAGTCAATTATGATGATTATGATGATGATGATATTCTGTATCACCATATTATATGGCGGATTGAATTTTCTTTGCTACAGCTAAAAGTTAGTTTTTTAAATATATATTTTATATTGTCTTACTGTATTGACGTCTCATATGCTAATGCCAAGACTACGGAGATGAATTATGCGGTGTGCTGGTTGGAGCATTTATCCAACTTAAGACAGGCCATAGACACGCAAAGTAGGTAAACTCGCGGGATCTATTCAGTTAGAGGAGTGTAAACAGTAGTGTTCAACTGCTGCCTAAAGGTCTCCCTTCCCCCCTTCAGAATGCTCGGCGTTCTCAGTTCAGATTGTCACACCACCCTTGTCTGCGTCGACCTGGAGATAACTGACAATGGCGTCGATTCTCTCATACCGTTCACTAAACTAAACCAATCTGACAGGACTAAAATTATCTGCTTCTTTTTTAATTTTAATATGTGATAGAAGGGTGGCAACAATTTTAGAGCTGTCATATTTAGTTTAGATAATTGTACAACAGAATTGACACCATTGTATTATATAAAACATACCTCGAGGCAGTTTCCTTAGAGACACGGATGCACTTGGCTAACGTCTTCACTTCTATAAACCGGTCTGTTTGCACCAGATACCTCGCAACATGGGTGTATATATTCATTGAGTCCAGTTTATGCTCAGTTATAACCCTGCAACAGACAAATTAAAAACTTACAAATTATAACTTTAAAGTTATGTAAGTGAGGAATGATTTCTAATTTTATGTTTAACTAGTAACGTCCAACAGTTTCTTTCACTTACTATCTTACTTTTGATTTGGCTTTTGGCTCTATTTATGATCAGCTTTTTATGAGGCAATAAAAAAATAAGAAACGTCTATTATACGCAGGCGGTACGTCTATAATTATAAAAGTAACGTAAAAAAAGAACAAAAGTAACGAAAAAAAGTCACGTAAAAAAGAAAAGTAACGTTGCGAGTCACTTCGTATCGTAATTAGCTGGTTTTTGCTAATGGTCAATTATTTGAAAATCTATTCACAAATGTATTACGATTTTATTGGTAATTGAAACTTGATTTGAAAATAGAATTGTATTTTGCGGAACATCGACTCGAAAGAAGAAGAATTGGTAATATTGAATATGCTGTTTTAAAGGCCGTTGGGACCAGTAAGTAGTTAAATGATTTAACAAAAAAATATAATTAAGGAATTGATTGAATTGAATGTTTTGTTATTGCACTTTACTGTACTCACTTGAGAGCTAACTCGAATCCGGTCTCGACAGTCTGTCCGGTGGCGAGCACAACGGCTACCAATCTCATCTTGTCTGTGTTTGACCCGAACAGAGTCAGTGGCCGTATTGTCTCGCTTTCTGGGTCTCGGCGCGACCCTGTAACATTGGAACAAGTTAACTATAGTAAAAGCATTATCATCTGAGACGTCAGGTCATAAATCATTGTATGTCTATCTCGCTCGCACCCACACGTCATATCTATATATCTCGCTCGCACTTACAGGTCTTATAGTATGGCGTTTATTGCTTGACGACTCAGATGATAATGCGTTTACTATAACTAATCAAGTTAACTAGGTCGTATTTTCGTCTTATGATAGGTACAATCTGGTCTTCAAATCACGAGTGAATCGGTTTCCATCAAGCGTGCTCCATCGTAAACCGCATCGTCGCTTTACATCAGACGAGTTGGCGGTCAAACGCAAGCCTATTATTAAATAAATAAAAAAAAGGTACCACCACAGGCCACTGTAAACTAAACAATCACTTGTGCAAAATTGGAGCTACATAATATTATAGTCCTCTGTGCTAAGGTTGTCTACAAGACTTAAAAAACTAATCGACCAACCACCCGCATTCTTCAGTCTTCCCGTGAACATGGTGCATGTAACTGCGCCGAAATATCGGGAGCTCATTCCACAACCTTACCACGGTAAATATAAATTAAAAAATATTCGGGACATTTTTGCACACACGGTCATCTGACCCCAAACTAAGCAAAGCTTATGATTATGGTTGCCAGAGACTGATATACATAAATTTATATAGTTTTAAATACATACTTAAATAGATATTAACAACCAGATATTGAACAAACACAAATGTTCATCACATAAATGTTTGTCCTAAGTGGGAATCGAACCCACGCCCCCAAGCTCAGAAGGCAGGTTCACTACCAACTGGACCAACGGGCTATCAATATCCCGTAAATAATCATATAACTTCATCATTAGTTGTCAATCGTAGCCTAATTCCGGTACCCACTTAGTGCCTAGTGTGCCTACCCTAAGCACATGGTTGCACGGTAAGCACGGTTGACTTTTTTACAGGTATAAAGGGACATAATTGCGGTTTTTAACCGACTTCAAAAAGGTGAAGGTTATCAATTCGATTGTATGTTTTTTTTTGTATGTATGTTACGCGATTACTCCGCCAATTTAGAATTATTTTTGATGATTCTTTTTTTCGTTGGTATGTCATATCTCATAGGTAGTCCCATATAAATTTTATCGACATTGATTCAGTGCTTTTAGAAAAATCTACAAAAACATGACAATAAGCAACGAATTCAATGTACATTGTACAGTGCCACTAACTTAGCTGTTAAGTTGGGCAAAATTGGAACTACAGTTATTTCTTGCTGAATTTCATACTTTGTTCTCCACTAGCGACGCTGTCAACTGAACAACAAACATAGAGGAACTGTTCCTAGAACAGAACTTCAAAAAACAAAGAAGTGTCTCCATGGCAACCGGGCCCTGTTGTTTTTCATTAAACTTTTCATGTCTGTGGTAACACAGTATTTCAGTCGTAATATTAAACAATTTTATATAGTGTTCAACATTTTCTACTTTTTAGTTTCAGTTTGTAAATGTAGTATAGTCATGAAGTCGGTTTTTATTTTCTAAAAATTATTATAAATATACTAGTTTATTTACCGAGACATTTGAATTTATTACTTACCTTGCACAGGCATGAGTTCGTCTAGCGCTTTCTCAGTAAGACGGCCGGTTTCTTCGCACGCGGCGAGGTACTTGGCGACTTCGATCTGCCGGGATATGGTCGTCATTAAGTTGTCGATCGTCATCTTGTCCAGGTTGAAGTGGATCGACTTGGGGTCTGTTGATCCTGGGAAATGAAGGGGCAAATAAATCTCAATTCATATATCGGATAGAGGTGGTAAATCATAAAGGTTGAATTACACCGAATAACGAATAATTACGGGCGTCTGGGTGCATCAGAGTGCATTTTCATCATCAGTCAGAAGACGTCCAATGCTGAACATAGGTGATCATAATTAAAACCATAGGAAGCGAGATATTTGTGACCATTGACCCTGAATATCTTAAGACGCGGACACTATGTTTTATGAGACTTTTGACAAAACTTTAAGAATGCCAAAATAAAGGTTTATACAAGTTTACAGCTTCATCATCATCAGCCAGAAGACGTCCACTGCTGAACATAGGCCTCCCCCTTTAACCTCCACACTGAACGACAGCCTGCCTTTTGCATCCACTGGATGCCGGCGACTCCCACAATATCGTCGGTCCATCTAGTGAGAGGCCTACCTAGGCTGCGTCTTCCGCTACACACGTTTACAGCTTATTAATCTCTTATTCCGAGATGAGAACCTAATTTGCCTGGACTATCTCCATATGGGATATAACCATGGGTAGCGTAGCGAGACGATTTTTGTGACCTTTGACCTAGAATATCTTAAGACTCGGACACGAGATTTTATGAGACTTTTGAGAAAACTTTAAGAATGCTAAAATAAGGGTTTATATTATACAAGTTTACAGCTTATTGGCATCAATTCTGATGCACTCTAAACTAAACTAAATTAGACAGCTCTAAAATTGTTGCCATCCTTTTCTCACATATTAAAAAGAGAGGCAGATAATTTTAGTCCTGTCAGAATGGTTTAGTGACTGGTATGACAGAATCGACGCCAATGTCTCTCATTCCGCGATGAAAACCTGGGCTATCTCCGTCAGCGTCTCCATATCTTCAGCCAGCGTCGGGCCTCAGGATTGCTGAAACTGCTGAAAGGGTATATTATAATATCTTTAAACTTACTGTTAGCGTTAGCGACGGGCACGCAGCGGTGCAGATGTCCCATAGCGGCCGCAAGGTGGTGTAACCTCCCATGTAACGTCGCAGCGAACCCACTCACTCGCAGCGGGCGCGAGTACAGCAGCGCGCAAGTGGCGGCGGCGCGCGCGTGTTGCCCGCTACCGCACTGGACCGCATATAGCGCGTCTAGGCGTTTCGACATTTCGAGAGTGCGGCAGATATGCATTATGTACTCCTGGAAAACAATAGAATGACTATGACATAACTGAATTAAAAAATAAAGACCGTTGTAAAAAATAAAAAGTAAGTAATTTAGTTGCATAAAAACATTTTATTATTTTATTTTCATAGGAAAACTTACAGCTAGGTACAAAATTAAGTAAACAAATAAAGATAGAAAGCCAATTACAAGTTTTCACGAATAATAAAGTAGTTAAATAACACTGCAGAAAACGGACTCGCATTAATCACACAATAACAAGAAAAATTTAAATACATATAAGAAAAAGAAATACTATAAAAAATATATAGGGATACAATTATACATTAATAAAGAGATCGAAGTTAAGGCATATAAAAAATAAAGGCCTTTTGAAGGCACAAAAAAATTTTTTTGAAGAAAAAAACCGACTTCAACACTACCTACATTTACAAACTTAAACTAAAAAGTATCCTCATCAAAACTTTTGCTGCAGGTAACTACAAAACAAAACGTCATCTGTGTATATATTTTTGTTTATTGTTAATTTTTTTCGAAAAGCGCTGAATCAATTTCGATAAAATGTATATGGGACCGGGACCTCTGAAATATGAGCTACCATACAAAAAAAATATCATCAAAATCAATTCATAACTGGCGGAGTAATCGCGTAAAAAACATACAGTCGAATTGATAACTTCCTCCTTCCGTCGGTTAAAAATGTCTTGCATTCCACTTACCCCCCACATATCAAGCGTGCTGTCCATCTCACTCATAGCTCCCAGCAGCTCGCCAACCTTGTCCTTCTTCAAACATTCCATATAAACCGCATCCGTAAACGTCTCCTTCTCGACCAGATTCTCGTAACAATACCGTATCACTTCACTCATGTTGCTATGCTTCATGTAGAACGCTATATTAGCTGTATGCGAGCCATAGTTGCTGAGATAGTACACGCATTCTCTATAGAAGAACGGGTCGAGACGTTTGTTATAATCTGGTTTGGGTTCAGTATGATTGTTATTCCTTCGTAATAGTCCTTGTGCGAGGCTTTTTTTTGGTTGAACGGTAGCGGTTTGGAAGTCGCTGTAGTCGCCGGACTTGATCTTTTTCACGCTGGAGAGAGTATGCATGATGTTGAGAGCTGGCTCTGTTAGTTGGATCTTTTTTTTGTTTTTGTTCATTGAGGCTAGTTTTTCGTTTGTGCTCTGAAAAGTTATGCAACTTTAGTAATACCAAGGAAGATAGACTCTTTAGTCTATCTTATGGTTTAAGATTTTATTTTCTCTAAGAATAACAGTAATTCACTTAGGTGAGAAAATACATGTTTAACTTAACTAAGGTACTTAAAGATTGCAAACATTACAAGCAACTTAATAATATCGCATCAGTTTTTTTATTTTGTAGGTAGGTGACAGCGTAAAACTAGGGTTTGATTGCGTGTCGCGAATCGTCCAAAGCGCCATAGCAATATCGGTCATTAGTAATTGCCTATTACATAACATTTTTTATTTTTGTACATAATTACTGTTTATCTCAATATAGTTTATCTTATTGTTCGAATAAAGTTAATGATTAGTTTTTATTTTTAATTTTTATTTTTAAGTATGCGTGATATTATTTTTGTTATTATATTTGCTATGTACATAATGTATAATAAATGTGTTAGTGTAGGTGTAAAAGGTAGGTAAGTATGTCTGTCGTGTTAATGATGTGATTTAGATAAAATTATTTAATAAATACATATATTATAAATCATTAGCTTAAGCTGAGGACTTCTTAAGAATGAAATGTTTTAAATTTTTTTTGAAAAGCGGGAAGGATTGTATGTCTTTTATATCTTTAGGTAATTTGTTATAAATTTGTGCCCCTTCAAACGTAAAGTTTTTTAAGCCATAGTTATTAGTTCTTGGTCTGTTTGGTATACAGATGTTATTGGAATACCTAGAGGATCTTGTTCGGACTTGCGACTTTACAGTGAAAGTTATAGTTGTATGTATTTGTTTTTTTATAACTTTTCTTACAAGAATACAAGTACTATAGCGGTATAGCTGCTTCAACGTCATTATTTTCGTTTGATTATAGACTGTAGTTGTTGGAGTCAAATAATTAAGGTGGAAAAGCAATTTGACTATTTTATTTTGGATTCTTTGCAATTTTTCTAGATTTGTTTTAGCTGCTGATCCCCAAACTTCTATTAGATAAGTCAAATGAGATTTTACGAAAGAATTGTATATTAAGTATTGAACTGATTTTGGATAACAACGGATATTGCCCCGAAGTATACCAATTAAGGCAGATAACTTTGATCGTATGCGGTTTATATGTGGTTTCCAGGTAAGTTCAGTGTCAAGAAGTAGGCCTAGATATTTTTCTGATTCCACTTTGTTCAAAGTTTCGTTGTTTATATATAATGGTGTGTGACTTTGAATCTTTTTGTTTTTAGCCTTAAAAATCATGTAATTGGTTTTCGATACGTTGATAGTCAACAAATTATGCTGAAACCAAGTATTTAAAGTGTCGAGGTCAGACTGAGCCTGGGTAATCACTGTATGTATATCATTCCCAAAATAAAACAGACAGGTATCATCAGCGTATAACGTAGTATCACCGGTCAAGTTGAGCTCGTTAATATTGTTTATGTAGATCAGGAAAAGTAAGGGACCCAGGATAGATCCCTGCGGGACTCCATAGGTGATTAATTCCGGCTTACTGGTCGTGTCATTAATTTTAACTTTTTGATATCTATCAGTGAGGTAAGACTGCATCATTTTAAGAGCTGTTTCTTTGATACCGATAGTGTGAAGCTTATTAAGGAGTAGTTTGTGACTAATTGTATCGAATGCTTTTTTTAAATCGATGTATATACCAAGTGCTATTTGTTTTTTATCTATTTTAGTTTTTAGGGTCGTTATTAGGTCTATGCAAGCAGAGAGTGTATTTGATTGAGATCGAAAGCCGTATTGTTTTTTATACAAGAAGTCAAGTGATTTTAAATACTTGTCTAGGCGAATGTAAATAATTTTTTCAAAAATTTTTGATATGATTGGAAGTACTGAAATTGGGCGATAATTCCCTGGGTCAGTTTTTTTACCGGACTTAAATATAGGCGTTACTTTAGCAATTTTTAATGAATTAGGGAAATAGCCACGTTCTAAGCAATTGTTTATAGATGCAGTTAGTTTATCAAGAATTAGATTTTTGACACATTTTAGAGCTTTACAAGAGATACCATCAAGTCCTGTGCTTGTGTTTGGGTTGAGGCTGTCAATAATTTTACTTACTTCGTCTAACGAAGCAGGTGCGAAATTAAGCAATTCTAATGGTTTAGTTTGTTTTTCATATAAATTGTTGTAGTTTTCGATATTGTGGAATGATTGAGGTATTTGATTGGCTAATGTGGACCCAATGGTGGCAAAAAAATCGTTGAAACAGTTGCATATGTCGGAGACTTCAGAATAACAGGCTGATTGTGTTTCAAGTTTTAAAGGAGCACTATTAGTTTTGACTTTGTTAATACTTAAAGAATTAATTAACTGCCACATTTTAAGTGGCTTTTTTTGACAGTTTTTGAAGGCTTTGAGGTAGTATGTTCTTTTCGCTTCTTGGATTTTTCCTCTTACATTTCTTTTTGCGTTTAGTAATATTTTCTTAATTTCTATCTCTTCTTCTTGATAGCATATTCTAGTTTTTTTCATACTCATATTCCATATTTTGTTTTTATTGTCAATAGCATCTAAAATATCTTTATTAATCCAATCAGATCTTGGTGGGTTCTGGATCTTTATTTTGTTTGTCTTGCTGTTCTTGACGGCGGCTATGAGTTTGGCCTCTAGTTCTTCATATATATGGTCAGAGTTTGTGACTGTATCTATATCTAGGTTCACGATTTTATACAGTTTGTCATAGTCTATGGCTTCATATTTAACCTTTTTGTTCTTTTCAGGTGTGTATTTATGCATTTCTAGGTATAGATGTTTATGGTCAGACATTGTTGAATTTATAACAGCAAGATGAAATTTATCGTTACTTAGGTTAGAGCATATATGATCTAAGGTAGTTTGAGTATTAAGTGTTTCTCGAGTACAGTAGGATGGGTCAATTTTGTTTAGTGTCACATATCCGCTTTCATGTAGTGCTCTTTTGTAGTCTCTAGTTGGTTTGCTATTCTTCAGTAAATCATAATTAAGGTCCCCAAATACAATAGCTCGTTTTCTTTTTTCTAATTGTTCGGTGTAAGTTTTGATGAAATCGCTATTTTTAGTCCTCTCCGGTTTATAGATGCAACCAATATCTAAACAAAATTTATTTAGGTGTATCCACAGGTAGTGATTGTCATTTTCACATAGTTCTTCAATGAGGGCATGTTTAACACTATTATGCGCATATATTGATACTCCACCTCCTCTTGAATGGGATCTATAGTTGTGATAGTGAATATAGCCAGGCAGTGCTAGGCTTTGGGCTTCAAGGTCAGATTTTATCCAGGTCTCAGATATTACTATTGCGTGTATGATGCTAGGTATAGAGTGGATTATGCATTTGAGTTCATCTAGTTTCCCAGGTTTTACCATACTACGTGCATTTAAATATATGAATTTCAGAGATTTTGAATTGCAAACCACGTTAGTGTGAGTGTTCGTAAGTTGGTATGAGATGTTACTGGAGCTATTTATCTCACTCATGATGTTTCCTCGAGTCCCAGTAGTTTGCGTTGTCATTCGTTTTTTGGAGGCATTCGGACAATTTTCGGTGTGCCTTTTATATATTTTATTGTAATGTCACTTTCCCCTTGTTCAGTCCTACTCTTCAGTTCATCTCGTAGGTATAGCATAAGCTTTTTTTGCTGCGGGGTTTGATCTGAAAAGCATTTTATGTTAGGAAGCTGACTGGAGATGCTGCTACTGTTTCGTAAGATTGACTTGGCAATGTCCACCGAAGCAAGGCATAATTTAATGGGTCGCGTTTTGGTAGTGTCAAATTTTCCTAAACGAAAGCATTTTATTGGTCCAGTAAAAGTTGAGTCAGTTATTTTGATAATCCTGTTAACTTCTTCTGTGTCATGCCTGATTCTCTCAGCACTGTTTTTGGAAGTGATTTCCTTCACGCCGCTGATGATTACATTCTTCTCCCTGATGGATCGCTCGTATAACTCGGACACCATGCTTTCACACGTTAGGGTTATTGTAGATGGAGCTGCCACAGATGAAGAAGCTTTGATATGGTAGATATCATGTTGGATAGCTTCAATTTTGGTCTCAAATTCCGCTTTAGATGTTTTTAGCTCTTGTCTCAGCCTAGTTTGTTCCATACCAAGTTGGTCCGTAGTCACCTTTATTTGAGATACTTGCTCTGTTATTGATGAAACTTCTCGCGATATTATATCTAGCTTGTCATTTTGATTTTTGGCCATACCTGAAAGTAACAGCAACATCTTGCTCTCAAATTTTTCAAATTTGCTTGAAAAGTCGTCGTCAGGTTCCTTCCTTTTTCGTGTAATACTATTGTCCAAGTATTCAGAGAGTACTGACTGTCTCAGATCAGGCTGCGATCCGCTACGAATCGCTATCGGCTCATTGCCATCTAGACACGTAATAGGTGGACGAGTCGGTGAGCGACGTGCGGTCATTGTTATCTATCGAGCGAGGTGAGCACAAGGTAGGTTATTACTTGCGTTAAGTTGAGACGAATTATCACGGTTAAGCAGTCCGTTTCTTTCTCGCGGGGGCGAAGAGGGGTGGTGCGAGGCACTGCGTACGCTTCGCTCTGGAGTAGCAATGTTGCATGCGACGTTCTACTATAATGTTCAAGTTCGTGTTTACTAATTTCAAAGCTTGAGTTCACTTCACTTAAACTTAACGTAAATATTTTTTGCAATAATTCGCGACACGTCCGCTTCTTACGCTTGCAATCTCGGTATCTTCCTTGGTATTACTAAAGTTAGTTAGTTAGTTATTGGTTATTCCTTTGAATAACCAATAGAAAAGAGTATAAAGGAAAACGCCATCTACTGGTATGGGTTGACCTTCTCTTGAAATGTTGCGAAACTTGACTGCGATAGTAACAACTACGGACAACGACTACGACAATTTGACTACGGTAATTTGTAGAACCCTTTCGTACGCTATCTGACTGCAGCGCTTACGGAAGTTCGAGACAACATATTGCACGCTCAAATTACAGTGCCATCGAAGTTTATACCGTTTTTAGGCAAATTTCCGAGCTACGCTCTAATGTTCCGTTATTGTCTTTCCTCTTAGTCTATCTTCCTTGGTAATACATATATTTGAGATGTCTTTTTTATGCAATTGAGCAGAAACAAGCAAGTCGCCCGTTTTATGGTAAGCGTCACGATCGCTCATAACTGTTCAAGTGCCAAGCAGAACTGACTGGCTATTTACTTGGTATGACAATTCAAAACTACCAGGTTACGCATATAGACTGTACTAAGCCAAAAGGAGGTCATTGTATTCATTATTATGAACAACTTTTTGAGCAACAAGGGACCAACCCTGAAAATGCGAAAAATATATCAGCTGCATACATTTTGTCGAGTGTCAATGACCTGTGGAACAGCTAATATTTTTTTCGCGATTTCAGTGTTGGTCCAATAGTAAAAGTAGTTCATAATGCTGAGTATTATGGACACCTTGCAACTTACTACTTACCCTTTCCGCGTAACCTTAGACAATTAAAAAATTTGATGACCGGCAAGATTCAAACCTGCTTCCAAAGCGCTCTATTCACTAAGCTAACATTTAACTAGTAAATCATTATGCGTGAAACATCACAGAATTAAAAAAAAATACTTTGGAGTAGATATTTGTTTCCAAATCACCATTTAAGGTATCCATATGTGTTACCTTTATAGATTCGGCCTTGTGCAATATGACCTGGTTGACAGGATAGTTCATGTCTTCGAGCATGCCAATGACCTCGTTCAGTAACGGAGGGTTGGCCCGCGGCCGGCCGTCAGACTGCACGCTTGATATGGAGCTCGAACGTTCAGAGTATCGCAGGTTTTGTATTCTCCTGTGAAAGAAATAAGTTATTGGTAAAAAACATTACCCTTCAGCCTTAGAGAAGAAAATGTAAATCGCCATCTTAGAGCAGCGCGCGGCGGCCATATTGAATTTAGTATGATGTCACTTTATCGTTTCCTATTCTTCAAGCTCTTTCATTTGTTACCCATATTAACAGGGTTGATAAAAAATATACACCATCCGCCATCTTGTGGCAGCGGCCATTTTGAAATTAATGTTTTCTGGTGAAAATATTTTATTGTCACCAGACAATGCAGTGCAGTGCAATGGAGTATTAGTCTCTTACCATGTCTTACCTGTTAACAAACTGCGCTTCAGAAGCCTCCCTCCCAAGTTCGTATTCCTCCGTAGCTTCAGCGCATACATTAAGCGCGCTGCGAAAGCAATGCGCGAACTTGTCACGCGCCTGCTTGAAGCATCCCGCCTTCAGGCAGGCTTTGCCCCACGCCGCTAGCACGCTGTTGCGAGATAGCCCCGACTTTGTCGCTATTTCTAGCGCCAGCTCCCACTTCTCGGCTTCGAGGAGTGACCGGACTATCTGGCCTGGAAATGTAGATAATTTGTAAACGTTTGTCCGAGTGTTCGTAAAACTATAAGAGAGCCTAATGCAACTTTGTAAGTTAAGAATTCCAAGACCCGCGCCCTATTTCCGGCATGCTGCCGCCTAAACCCAGTCCACAGTAATGTCACACCTTCGACATTACATACAATTGAACTGATTTACTAATTTCAACTGATGTGGACCCGGGTATGTCCTTAAACTGCGACCAGAACCACCGGAGGATGAGTAGCAACGTCCTATTAGGACACGGTGAACGTATTACGATCCCCAAGCCACCTGCCAAGCGTGGGGATTATGGCAACATCCCTCTACAATAAACCTCGCTACAATAAAGATTTTTTTTTCATTTTTAATTTTCTCTCTAAGAGGGAAGCCTTTGTACAGCAGTGGACAGTTAATGGCTGATGATGATGAAGAACTGATTTAAATACCTGCTACTACTACCGGCGCCCCGATCTGTCCGCACACATAATGTGTGTGTGTGCATGGGTAATTTATGTATGCCAATGTATGGTGGCGCGGTGACGAAGAGCGGTGGCAACCCAGTGACGACAGCACGGGAGTACTCATCATCATCATCATCATCATCATCATCATCAGCCAGAAGACGTCCACTGCTGAACATAGGCCTTTTAACCTCCACACTGAACGACAGCCTGCCTTTTGCATCCACTTGATGCCCGCGACTCTCACAATGTCGTCGGTCCATCTAGTGGGAGGCCTCCCTACGCTGCGTCTACCCTACGGGAGTACTGCTATAATACTATAACTGCTGCGTTGCTGTAGTCGACAAATTGGCGAGGGGAAATTAGTATTTTTTTGGTATGGTAGTGCGTGTACTGACTGGGATGCGCTCCGTGGTGTGGCACGAGGTGGTGCGCCTGGTGGCTGACGAGCGCGGCGCATGCGTCCGCGTGTGCTAAGCAACGCGCTGCATGCGCCGCGCCAGTCTCCGCCACGCTGCCGCCGCCGCCGGGGCCGCGCGCGCTCCGTCCGTAGCACCCGCTCCCGCCCCACGAGCTGCAACAAACGACCGATCATACACCTACTTCAGAGGACCGAGGACACTCTGGGAAGCCTGCGCAGGCATAAGCGAGCTGCTGGCTTACCTGGAGGAGACGGGTGGCTGAATTAGCTGCAGCTGGGTGACGCAAAATGGGCCTATGAATGGCCTAGTTGCGGAAAATGCCCGCTACACAAGTAACATCTACTTCCGAGATGTATGTTTAATTTGATATTTTAGAGCCTGTCTCACGAAAGAGATGCATTTATTAACGCTGGCTGAACACACTTAGTCATCGTGGTCGGGAATCTCAAACATTGTGGGATTCCTTTCTTTCGTTAAGTTTTCTCCAGCGCTTTATGGTTGATATTCCGAGAACCCGTACGAAGCGCTTTGATTCCACTTTTATTATGCGTACTGCTAGTCTGTGGAATGCGCTGCCTGAATGGGTGTTCCCCGATAGTTACAATCTGGGTGTCTTCAAATCACGAGTGAATCGGTTTCTTCTAGGCAAGCGTGCTCCATCGTAGACCGCATCGTCGCTTTACATCAGGCGAGTTGGCGGTCAAACGCAAGCCTATTATTAGATTTAAAAAAAATGCGCTGGGCCTAGGGTAGAGCGAGAGGAGCGGTCCCTCTAGCTGCCAGATAGCAAAGGGCGCCAAAACGCCAAAAAGGAACAAAATCGAGCGTAAAATAAAATTATGATGACGCGATGTGGAAATAATTTATATCCTGCAGGTAATAATGTAGCCCATGTGCTCATCCAGCAGGCCTAGCACGGGCCGTGGACAAATTATCTTTCCACCGTTTTTATCCCGCGAGAAAAAGACAAACGTATCCATATTATAGCTTTGTCGCGTCTAGGCGTGGATAGAAACGGTGGAAAGACGATTTATCCACAGCCCATGCTAGGCCTGCTGGATGAGCACATGGGCTACATTTTATCCCGGGACAATAAACGATTCCTGTATCCTGTAGAAAGTCAACCTCAGTCTACCCTGATCAAAGGCTAGGGCCGGCGCTGGATTTCTCAGATGTATCAAACTTTATGACCAGTAAGCTTGGTAATTACCTTGCCTTGCTGATGCTTAGCGAAGCCGCAACGCTCTAATTTTAATTTAAAGTGCGGGTGATAAGACCTGGACGGTTAGACAAGACCCATATTATGTTAGCGTTAACGCCTGCGGAAAGATGAAATTGTATGAAAATGACATTAGCTTGAGAGACAAGACCCATATTATGTTAGCGTTAGAGAGATCTCTCAAGCTAATGTCATTTTCATACAATTTCATCTTTCCGCAGGCGTTAACGCTAACATAATAAGGGTCTTGTCTAACCCCACTGTACCGCAACGTGTACCTTAACGCGCCGAGACACGGTTTGCGGTCGCGCAACTGTTCGCGATCACCTAAATAGAATCGCTTAAAACAGGTGGCTGTAAGGCCCTAGTATTTTAGTAGGTCTCGTGGCTTGTTCTCAAGTAGGTAAGTACCGAACAATTTCTTTGCTACTGTCCAGAAAGCATCTGTTCAGATCAATCACGATATAACCACTTGAATGCTCATCATTTACCCCGCCGTAAGCCAAATGTAAAAAAAATTCAACGTACTTATTTTTTGAGCGGGCCAATCCCAGGCGCGAATTGAATGAATTACTTTTGAGTCTCCAACCACAAACGTCGAGTCGCGTCGAGTCTCCAATCACAAGCCGCCATTTGATACCCCCCGCTACCAACGTGGCGTACTTTTGCAAAATAAATTTTACCTACATGCGCGATCAAGTGGTTATAATATCTTTAGTTCAGATCTTTGTTCGTAAGAAAAAGTCGACAAGGTCGATAGAGAAAGTCTAGTTGTTTCTCACTTGGCCTCGTGGTGAGTTCTCGAGTAGAGTTCAGCCGCGGCGAGTAGCAGCGAGCGCCGAGCTCTCACCAGCAACCGCGCGTCGCCGCCGTTTGAGAGCTCGCGTGCCACCTCGTCGCTTCGGTCCAGCAGGAATCTGTCCAATTAAACAAACTCACCTTGTAATCTTATTTAAGGCCATACTCAACGGCCAGAACTATCTTTCAGAAATAGATATCTTGTGCACATTTTTGAAGACAAAAACACAAAACAGATTGGGTATCATCTTTGAGCGATGGTGGCTGAGCGGTAACATGTAACATCAATCTCTTGATACGCTTTACAATCTGACGGCACCCGGTTCGATCCTGGGCCCTGCAGTAATACTGAAATAAATTATGTGCAGTTTCGATGCCGATCGCGCAAAAACGGTGAAGGAAAACATCGTGAGAAAACCGGTACGTCCCAAGAACCTCAAACAGTTCAAAGAAATGACATTCGCCATACACTGGGCCAGCATGGTGGTCTAGGGCCAACGCTTTCTTTCTTCGAGAAGGCCTGAGTCCTAGCAATGGGAACATAATAGGCTGATAATGATGGGCATTGTCTTTAGAACAAAAATAAATCGTTTTTTTTAAACCCCCGGTAATAGAGCTAATCTTCAAACGGCTGTACAAATCTTGAATCATACCTAAGAACACTCTATTAAGATATCTGCCAAAAAAAATTATTATTCGCTACGATGCCACAGATACACATGTTAAACTTATAACATAGCAAATAGTATAAAGTGTTTTATCAAGCCATTTTCGTGAATTTTTAGTTCAAAATCAAACTTACCGCGGGTAGTCCAAATTTATAGAGTGCATCTTCATAACGGACAGACACAGGGTGACGTTAGGCGTGAATTCAAAGCTGAACTCAGCGCGCACCGCATCGTTCTTCGCAGCATTCGTAGTGAGACACCAATCAAGGCAAGTGACCGCGCTGCCGGCTGAATCAGACATACTGCTGTACATCAGGTTGTCTTGGTAAGACTTCGGCTTGTTGGTCATGGTCTGGGTGTAACAATCTTCACACACTCGGAATTTCACGCCGCTCGGGTATGTTGGCACCTGAAATTTCACAATCGTGTTTTGACGCCAAAGTGAGCAAAACAGGTCGCTTCAATGTATTATTTTCTAACTTGACTAATTTTTTTCGGTAAAGGTGGATTATTGATTAGGACCTTGTTAGACAACATCTATAATAATAAAACTTTAAAATATTTCAATACTTTCAATACTTCACTGGCAAGTGAAAAAACGTATGATGCCAAAATCCTCAAAAAAGTACGACCGTCCGTTAACACTGTCAATCAACGTCAACCGTCACAGTTGCATTGATTAATGTTTTTTTTTATTATAGCCAAATTAAAAAAGAAAATATTCTTCTTAATCAAATCAAAATCTCAATGTTCTCTCTGTAGTTTGTGCGAATTAAATAATTATTTGTGTTAATTCAAAATATATGTATTCTATCGTGACTTACTTAACGTGACTATGACTTGTTTGACGATATTTTATAATATTTCAATACTGGCAAATGCACTAGGCGTGGACGCTAAAATCTTAAAGGGATGGAAAAAAGTGCATTCGTTTCTTAGGTAATTAAGAATCCCTCTTTAAACAATCTCACTATCTCCTCCCTCACTGTTGATGGCAAAATTGCCCCAACTAAAAAAAAAAAATTTGCCATTCGTCTATGGAAATTTTACAAGGGCGTTATGTATTTTACCTGCATTCTATGTCTCGAGCAAGCATGGCAAACGAGCCTGCCGCATCTTCGACAGTGATGCCGCCTTATTATCATGGAGAATATTGACGTATGACACATCATGCAGCGGTCTACCGAATAGTCTTCCACCCACTGCTCCTTAGGAGGCACTTGCTCAGGCATCACGAACGGCTTCGTCGCCGCTTCGATGTTTATAGAGTCGATGGACTGCAGCAAAGAGTCGTCTGACAGTTTCGGTGGCGTCGGACAGACGCGCGGGTTCTTTATATCCAAAGCTTTTTCTGCGTAAAACCTTAGCAGAGCATCCACTGCATTGCGCGATACCACAACGCTCTCTATAGACTTTATGTTGTAATAAAGCTTGTCTCCAGTCGGGTCGTTCATAAAATTCGGAGAGATCTTATTCAAGATCTTGGTCAACGTATCCAGTTTAGAGTTCATGAGGAACTGTTCTATCATCAAGAGAGGCTTTTCAATCAGATCCCAGAACAAGTGACGCATATTCGTATCGATTTCCAGCATTATCTGAAGACCTATTTTGATGTTTTCAAAAGTCTTCCAATCAAAAGAGTTTTCTGTGATGAAGTCTATGCACACTTGAAGTGTTTCAACGTCTCTCACTTTGGAGATTTCGTCTTGTATCAAGTCCATGGCTTGCGTCGCGGGGAGCCGTAACAGGAGTTCTTTGACAACAGCTGGAGTCGCCTGGTTCGTGTATTCAAAGAATTGTCTTAAAAGATTCATGACAATCAGATTTTTCATGTTTTCAGATACTTCGTGGACGTCAGCCCATTCCAGGCACAGCTTGAACTGCAATATACAACTCGTTATAGCGCATATTAACCCCTTACCATACAAATACTAGTAGTTCGCCCGAACTGTGATCTCGCGACCCATATATTTTCGGAACCCAATTTTGCCCATATTCGAACTTATAAATGGCATTGACATGAACTATTTGCCTACGAAGTTTCATGAAGATCGGACCAACGACACGTAAGTTATTGTTGAACAAACCATGCATAGAAATGCCGATTTGTCCCATTAAAATCTGAGACCTCTATTAGCTCCTATATAATCAAAGATTAGCTCGGTCAATTATACAAAACAGAAACAAATAAAGAAGAGGTCGCCAGTAGAGATAAATTCGCTAGTTTAAAAAAAAAATGCCCTTTATATGCAATTTTATAGTGTGAACAATTAATTAATCAAAATAATTACCTGCTGACTGTCCATTAACAATTCAATGATGTGTTCTGGATTTTCAATAGACTTTTCATAGACAGTGTACCAATGATTAGTTCCCATTATGGATGCAATCTGAAAATAATGTTTAATTAATATAAAATTTAAACTTATATTATTTTAAGTAGCGGAGCCCAACATCATTGGTGAAATTAATACCCATATACTCCGCTGGCTTGGACATCTGAAGAAAAGGAGAGAGGATCGCGTCGTAAAAGGGTTTACTTGGGACTGCCTGAGCGACTTGCGATAGGACGGCCTGTCGGTCGTATAGATGGAAAGATGAAGTGGGAAAACTTCTACAGGAAGTACAGGAACTGGACGTCCATGATTGGCGTGAACTTGCACAAGATAGAAAAGAATGGCGTCTTTTAGTATCAGAGGCCAAGACACATTTTGGGTCGCTGCGTCAACATAAGTAGTAGGTAAGTATCAAAACGAATACCGTCTTTATTTTACACGGTCGTATTGGTTTTTTGGTATTGGTTAATTTAATAATAGGCTTTGACAGTTAGCTCGCTGGTTGGTCCGAAGCTGGTTCGTACTAAGAGCTTTGATTCCACTTTTATAGTGCGAATCGCATGACTGTGGAATGCGGTGCCCGAATGGGTGTTCTACGATAGTTACAATGTGGGTGTCTTCAAGCTGCGAGTAAATCGGTTTGGTCTAGGCAATCGGACTACATCGTAGACCGCACTATCGAGTGGAGGCCAAACGAGCGAAAATTATTTAAAAAAAATATACACTCACCACATACTACAATAAATATATCATCACATAGAAATGGAAAGTACCTGATCATATAAAGGAATCTTGATCATCCAATCTGAGCACCTTTCATATAAACCTTCCTCCAGAGATTCTTGGTTTAGCAGAAACCGTAGATAGTCCAACACTTCTAAAGCACCTTCTGCGGACCAACTGCTCAAATTGTTCAGTACAAGGTCCACTTTCAACTCTGAGCACTTGAGGTATTGACAATATTTCCAGTTGTTGGCGATCTTTGGATTGGTTGCAAGCTTGAACAAAATCAAATCTCTCAAGTTGTTCAGATTTGCACTGCACATCATTTGTCGTTCAGACAGAGAGTCTAATATATGCAAGCATTTTAATATCTTCCCCGCCTCTATCAATTGAGGCATAAAGAGAAAGAGCTTGTCCAAGTCAACAGTAGTGTGAAGAGACGCTAAATACTTGTTTTTACCGAATAAATCTTTGGTGCAATCAAACCTTTCGAGCTCCATGTAATTGTTGAGGCATTTCGTGCGAGCGTCCATACTTTGCTGTAAGCTGTTCTCTTCGGAAGACGTATGAATCTTTTTGATGACGTGCGCTAACACCCAGTTATGGAGTACAACATACGTCAAGCATTGTGAGTCTGGCGGGCGCGACAGTGGAGCGAAGTTCGCTACTGGATCAATGAACAAGTTCTCTTCTGGGTTCTTGAAATCGTACACCACGTGAAGAAGATTGTTGAAGTTGTATTCACTCGCTTCTTTATGGGGACCGACGAGAGTTATCGACGGGCAAAAGTTGAGAATAAGTTTTGGTATCAGATTCACGTTTAACTTTTTGCATATCGGCTCTAAGTTGGTCACTGGGATTTCTTTATTGTTAATCATGTTATCGAATATGTCGTGCAGCTGCCGTTCTAATATCGCGAAGTAGGGCAAGTCTGTAAGGGAATCGGTAGAGCGAATGTCCTCTTGTTCCAGCTGTGATACAGTTTTGCAGTACATGTAACACATTCTCAAATAAGGTGTTCTCGCTTTCTTCGTGCCTTGCCGAGACACTTCACCTACATTGCATATATCTTTGTCCGAAGCTGCAACTACATTCATGTAAATCTGGTGATACTTCAGGAGCAAGTTTTGATCAAGATCCTTAGCTGCATTTGGACTCACAATCTCTACTAGATCTTCACATGATTGTCTCAATTCTTTAGAAAGTTGGTTCAATTTACAGAACTCTTTGTGCTTGATCGGTATACGACAGTCGGTGATCAAGCCGCAGATATTATCGACGAAATTAAACGATTTTTCAGCGTTGCCGAAAATTTCAAATGTGACGCTGGCAACGTCCTCCACAAATCGTATGTAGTTTGTTTTCTTAACTGCACTGATATCAGTTGAGCTTCTTACTTCGGCCAGCTTTCTTTCGACCACGTTGATTAGACCATACGTTATCTCTCTGTTTAGCCCGCTGCTAAGTAAAATGTCAACAGCGTTAACGAAGGGAGCGTTTTGATGGTTGTACAGCTGTAGATGTGGATGTCTAGCTCCAAGCTCCATAATGTCAAACGAATTAGGCGCTCTGTTGGAAGCCAGGAAACCCTCTACAAGCCCCATGACTTCTGTGGATACAACGGACAAGGCCGATAGTTCTTTGGTGGGGTAACGGGTGTCGTCTCTGTAGTAGATGATGTTCTTTATTTT
Organism: Agriopis marginaria; assembly: GCA_932305915.1. Lineage (NCBI taxonomy): Eukaryota > Metazoa > Arthropoda > Insecta > Lepidoptera > Geometridae > Agriopis > Agriopis marginaria. Next base: position 9,130,720 of record OW029934.1, on the reverse strand, counting down.
AGCGACTAGATTTCGCAATTGTTCGGTGAAAGTGACCTCAGTCGCTATTTCAGAGTCAGCCAAATCAAACATCTGTGAAAGACATTGTTAAATAGGATCATTATTAGACGTTACATGCATATGGTACACTCCGATTAAAACTAGGAACATATTAGAGTAGAGGCGTAGCTAGGTAACCAAAGGCCATGATGCAAAAAAAAACGTAAAAAAGGTCCTATTTGAATTGGTTAGGTTTTATCGAGTATGAATAATAAAAAATATGAATACTTTAAAGGTGCAAAGCTACTTATTAGGTACACGTATGTGTATGCGTTATATTCTGAAGGTGGGAGATATTTTCGTAAGTCCAGTTCGAGGTTTACTGGTCAGGGTCCGAGGCCCCTTGAGCTTGAGGCTTGAGCACTGCACCACCTAGCCCTCCGGTAGCTACGCCACTGGTCTAGGGGCATCAAAAAAGCTAAGAACTAGTCTAGTTTCTTCAATTTTTTAACCAACGACGCAAAGAATAGAGGGTATCCGCCGTAACATTACATATTCTGTGAAAATTTCAACTGGCTATCTATTACGGTTCGAAAGATACAGCCGTTTAAAGTTCAGACGGACAGACAGACAATGTAGGCTTAGTAATAGGGTCCCGTTTTTACCCTTTGGGTACGACCCTAAAAAGAAACTTGTGACCAAAGAGAATATAATAACGTTTTACTTTGACTTTTTTTGAGTTAAAAGCAAAATGACATGTTTTTATATTATAACTCAAAAAAAAAAAAAAAAGTTTAAAAAAAACGCGAAAGTTTAAAAATTACTATAACTCAAACTTCTAATTCCTCTGCAATTCTCTTTGATCCTCTGACACAGAATTGTTGCAGAGACATTGAATAAGATAAAAACTGAATGAGAATTCTGTGATATAAAACATGCTTTACACGATTCTTAACATTTTAAGTTGTATTTTTGTTTTCTTAACTTTATGGCCAGCCAATGGTTTTGTTCCAGACATACCCGAAAATAAGCCTGAAAACCATCTCAAGAATAAAGTCAATGGGGACTTGCGTGTGGATTTGGATATGCATGAGGAGGATTATAACTGGGTGGAATATGATCTTTTGAATAACCAATTAACAGAGCAATTTGAAGGTGTAGAAAGGTACATATACCAGCAAAAAACTTGAAAAATAACCTTGACTCTTCGACCAAAATAAAAATAATGGACGGGCCCAGAAAAAGCGCATTTTTGAAGATTACAAAATGAGCGCCGGCGCTAATTTCGTTTCAGCCGGTCTCTAGCCGTAGGAAGTGCAACACGATACTATTGTTACAGGATAACGAAACACCTGACAAAATTATGCCTTCGTGTGCTATCCCGAAGTGTAAATACACAACAAAAACCGCTCTTTTATTTTGTAACAAATGTATTGTACATGGTTATAATTAAGTGTTGAAGTATATGTCCGACGGTTTTAACTCGTTTTTACTGAGCAAGTTCAATGGTTATGGCCCGTCCATTAATTTTATTTTGGTCGAAGCCTTAACTGGGCAACAGTCTATTTTTTGCTCTTTTTGGCGGACCGAAAGGGGTCCTAGGGGATTTAAGCCACGTGTGTCCACGTAATTGTTTGTAGTGTGCCATGTGCCAACTTTACTTTTCTACGTCGCTTTTTGCCGATAACTATACGACTGCCAGACAAGCAAATGTAAGAAATATTATGTATCAGCCAGTTTTTTTTAAACATCTTTATTTACTAGAAGAATAAAAGTGGGGACAGACGCCAGTGTAAATTGATCTTGGCAGTACAAAAATTCAAGATTTCATCACTGTTTCGCAAGCAGCCAGCCAGCTGTCAGCCAGTGAATAAAACCATAACATAAAGAACTCTTACAAATTGCAGGATTTTAATAGAAGAATATGACAAGGCTGAAAGTTACAATTTCACCCACAAAAGGCCAAAGGCGGAGATTACTAACACGGAAATCGATAACAGTGATCCAACTGAGGTAACTGCGATGCTGCCATCGGTATGTAATGTATTTAGATGAATTCTTTATGGTGTTGAGCTGGTTTAAGGTATGAGTGACGGCACCCGCCAATTATGCCTTATGTATGTTAATCATGATATTTTATTTATTATACTTTATTGCAAACTTTCTTAGTTAATCCGGCGAAACATTACATATTCTGTGAAAATTTCAACTGGCTATATATTACCACAGAATATACCAAGGAGCAGAAAGTTCACTCCGCAAAGAAATTTATATAAATAAGGACTCTATATACTAGGCAATAAAGTAGCAATTCATCTCAAACAGCGCTGGATACCGCTTGCTATATTCACCTAGAGAGCCGCTTACTTTCTATAAAGTAGCACTGTCTCTCCTGATGCGGCACGTGTAACGTTAGGGTTGTCTTCTTTAAAAAAATAATTTCGATTCCTTGTCCTTCCTTTTATTTATACACCTGTAAGCACAACTGTATCTTTTATACGGGTTATAGGATCGTTTAGAAGTCATTGTTCGTGGCAATAATCACAGAAAAGTTGCTTAATTACGCGCAACGTGGCTAGCGTGCGAGCCAAGCGGTAATTGCCCTGCCATACGCCTACCCGAAAGGCACGCCGGCCGAACGTACCTAAACTGCGGAGTGACACCCTCCTGATATTACGGTCAAAAGATACAGCCTTTAAAAGGTAGGACAGACAGACTTAGTAATAGGGTCCGTTACCCTTTTACGGCGTGAATGAATGCCAATTAATCATACTAATATTATAAATGCGAAAGTGTATTAAATTTGTTTGTTTGTTCCCCTTTACGCACAGAGGATAACAGATCGACGTGTTTTTTTGCATAGCGATAGTTAGAGGGCCGGAGAGTAACATTTTATCCCGGAAAAATGAAAACGAATCCTAAGGGAATATTCATCCTGGTGTAACCGCGGGGCGATAACACCAAATATTATGCATAAAGGAAATAGTTATAAACAATGCATATTTACAGTGTTATCTGTTTATTTTATCAGAAGTTAATGACCTGAGTAACTGATATAAAATGTGGAAATTAAACACAACTGTTGTTAAGCACACACTGGTTGATGTGTATAAAATGTTTTAACGAATTAAAACGGCCGGCAAAAGTCGAATGAATTTTTGAGCCGGCTTTACGACTACCTGTTTTAAGTAGGTGATTGCGAAAAGTTGCGCGACCGCAAACCGTATCTCGGCGCGTTAAAATTCACGTTCGCGTGATTTTCCGCACTGCGTTGTTTCGAGCCCGCGGTAAGGCCCCTGTTCACATCAACATTCAAATGATGTACGGTATAATTTTAAATGCATCACTAAATGTCAATTATGCACCAGGGGCCGTTCCGTCACCAGTCACCTTTCAACGGGACCATATTGCTAAGCCTACAATGTTTGTTTGTCCGTCCAAACTACCTTTTAACGGCTATATCTTTTGAACCATAATATATACCCAGTAGAAATTTTCACAGAATGTGTAGTGTTAAGGCGGATTAACTAAGAAATAATAATAGAGTCAAAAAGTGAAAATAAAAAGTTAATAAAAAAAATAAAGTTTGAATAAGTTGTTGTTAGGCCCCCATCCTACGAACGGTTTTTACACGTATGTTTGTATTTGCTCTAGTGTAAAAACGGTAATACGTACAAGCGTATGATTATAGTACACACTCTAATGTAAAACAACAAATAATAATTACTGGTCAAATGAGAGTCGGTGACAAATTTCTAATCACCACCGGTTCTCATCCGATCACCGAAGTTAAGCAACGTCAGGCACGGTCTTTACTTGGATGGGTTGATGTCTTTTCTCACTACTTTTTTGTACTTTATTAGTTAACAATTTATATTGTGGTACGCAACCCTCAGTGCGCGAGCCCGACTCGCACCTTGCCTCTTTTATTTTTTACTAATACTATTGTTTTAGCTTCATTCAATTGGGAAAAGAGAAGTGACGATTGGAACCGGAGATTATAAGAAAGCCAAAGAAAACTTCGATTCTAAATCCGAAAAACCTAGTTGTGGTCTAAAGACCGGTCGGTATAACAATATGGTCTAAGAACTATTTAACGCTCATCAAAACGTCTCCATCCATTGTACTGTTTGCAAATCAAATTCAGATAGATACTAGACAGCAAGGTCAAACGCAAACCAATTTTTTTTAAAGTTTTCTTCTCGTCTTAAGCTCAACGCCGACTGTAGAGTAAATGCAGCATCGCGGCGTTAAAGCGTCCTTGGAAAAGGATTTACTGTACGTTTAAAATTGTGCGCCGCGCTACCACATCACGTAGCGCCTTAAATGTTCTAAATATTAACAATAGGGACATTTTTGCACGTACATACACGGTCATCTGACTCCAAACTAAGCAAACATAAGAGGTAGAATTTTGAAGGCAACGTAAACTGTCCAGTCAGCTTTCAGTCCTTCCGGCTCGACTCTACAATCAGCGTTGGGCCTTAGGCTAATGCTAAAGCGAGAGTCCGAGGTTGGCATCTGTCCTGTTGGCCTTAGCTTTTAGTACCTTTAAGTTATAGCGTTAAATCTGTGTGTAGAAAAATTCCAATCAGGTTTCAGGATCCTAAAGGAAGTCTTCTCATTTAATAAGAGTAACTGCACCGCGGCAGACGCTTGTGATGTTGGAATCAGTGGTATCAAGTGCCTGTTCGCAGACTATAAGAAGAATAAACAGGCCTTCAGTGCTTTGGCGGCTCGTATCAGGCAGTATGCTCTTATATGGCTAGTTGTGTATGGTCTGGTGGCCATTCCTTTCTGGTGTATCAAAGGTAACTGATCTACTTCAAATTGTTAAAGTGTAGGAAGTGGAGAAAATTAAAGACTCAAAAGCAGAGCAAAACTAGAAAGTAAATCGTTGGCAAGACATGGCATCCTATCTCTATCTAATTGGTACTGAAATACAAACAACAACAAAAAATACTAAAAAGGGACACTCTTGATCTTCATAAAAGTCGATGATTTTTTTATTCGTTTCCAACTCTAATGCAGTAGGTTCAAAGGTAAATGCGAATTACCAGTGCACCCACTAGTGGGTGAAGCCGGTGGGTGGACTGGTAACTTGACTTGACTTAAAATTAGGCGCTGGATTAAACCTTTAATAGAACTGTATTTTACAGGCTGGTGCTGCTGTTGTCTTCGCTGCAAGTTCTTCAAACCTCAAGAGACTATTCAGGAGGCTAAGGATTATTTACTTCTAAATCCTCCAGGAGTTTTGGTCACTAAGAAGGGCGCTATCATTCACTATGAGCCTACAGAGCGAGAGAAAGACTGTTACGAAGAATTCGGTCATTTTATGAGGACGCTATAGTTCTATAGTTTTTGTTTCCTAATAAAGGCTGTATATTTTATTTTGTAATTTCATTGTTATAATAGCTGTCAATATTTGTTTGTTATGCATCACTTTATACTAATATTACATAGCGGAAGTCTGTCCCTTTTGTCTTTTTGTTACTTTTTTACGACTGTCTTAACCGATCTTGATAAAATTTTGCAAAATAGTAGTTTCCTTCGGAAAAATATAGGAAACAGCAGGACGTAGCTGTTGATAATAAGACCGGAATGAAACATAACCCCTAGTTATGGAGTAATGGATATGAAGCCACTCCACTGACAATAGAAGTGCTCTTATATAAGAAGGTAACCACCAGCTTTAGAAAAAAAAGTCTCACCTCCAAAATTTGGTTGGCTTTAGGGAAATCATTGTGGTATAGCGCCAGCGCCACCAAGCACGTCGGTTTCGCCAGCATTATCGATATAAAATCAATGGCACTTCCAGGAGATGACACATACACTGCAAATGACAATAAAATCAATGATAAAAAAGATTATATTTACAAAATTCAATTCTGTTTTTGTCTCGATTCCGTAAAAAATATATGTATTTAAAATATACATACTGTCATCTGTTGCAGAAATTGTTGACGCGAGCATTGCTTGCTCCACGTCATGTCTCGTGTGGCGTCGCCTCGTTTTAGGCTTCTTCCTCAATGGTTTGGCCTCTATTTCTCGCTTCTCATCTTCGCTGCTGTCGTCAACTTCAACATAATCCAAGCACAGTTTCAAAAGAAGCGGCGAAGTGTCAGGAGATAGCGTCGACACCAGTTGCAACTTCCATATAGAGTGGTTGACCACTTTGACCAGGTGCTTAAACCTGGAACCGATATTTTGCTCCAGCTCCTCTACATCGACATTTTCTTCCAACTTTTCCAAGCACAGTTTTAATGTATTCAGGACCACTTGTGTTGTGAAAGAGTTGCACATGAAACCTGAATTGTTACTGTTGACATTCTTTGAATTTTTTGCCTGTTTTTTGGAATAGAAATAGGAACATTCTGAATGTGCCCCGCATTGCTGAACTTCTTGATTGTCGAGCTCCTGACATGACAGATACTCGTACCTCAGAAAAAGACACGAGAAAATGTTCTCGATGACTTCGAGGCAACATTGCAAAGGCTGTATCGATAACACTAGGCGTTTAATCTCGTCTAATGACGAAGATGTTTCATCCGTATGTTCGGCACCTTCTGCAGAATTTAATATAGCATCTATTATCGTCGTAATTGCACAATAACTATTGTAAGTCAATATATCCCAGTTGGAGCTGTTACTTGGCTTCCTTTTATTATCTCCTTTACTACTTAATTTGGTTAGTTCGCTAATAAAGTCATTATTGGTATTCAAAAGTCTCGAAACTTTGTATCTGTCGACTTTCGATAGACGACACACTTGTGATATCACAGCTAACGCGCTTTGTGCCAGAACTTGACTAAATATTGAAGTAGTCATGATTTTGCAGTTGTTCTCTAAACAGAACTTTATAATTGTCAATTCTCTTTTCACTTCTGTGATATAGAATTGCAGTTGTTCGTCTTGCGTCGTGTATGTATCGAGTATTGAAAATATGTTAGTGAGCTGATGAACTAACGAAGGAAGGTCGTACGTTTCTGGACTATTCGTGAGATCGATCAATACCATAATCAATATCTGCTTTGTGAAATTGTTAATTTTGAAAGTCACATTTTTCATATCATGGACTTGGTTTTTGTAAACCTGAGCAGCTTTCAGCAGCCAGTGTGTCTTTTCTTGATAGCAAAGCTCTATCATGTACTCTGGAGTCAGCTTGAATTCCTTCTGGGGGTCATTCATGTGCATTATCTCTGCAGCAGTATGCAGAAAATCAGGTCTCTCATGAGGCACAAGACTCAGAAGTATTTGTTTTCTATATTGCTTGTAACTTTCTTCTGAGATAGGCTTCAGAAGATAGCTGACAAATTGAGATACAAAGTTGTCTTTCCATTTCACTAAAGAGATCAAACCCATCAGCTTATCACTGCAGTTATGATCAGCCAGTTCATTTTTGATAACGTCCAAGTAAATTGTCTGTAAATAATTTATACTGTGGGTGCTTGTAGCATGTTTTTGTACAAAGTCTAGGATGTAGGACGTTGTTACTGGGTTACTTTTAAGATTGACTTTGAAAAAATTTAATGTTTCATTGCTGAAATCTTTGAGTTCTTTGGATTCTTCAATATTTGAGTGAAATTCTAATAACTCCTGAAACGGTAAACAAGACAGGTGAAAAATAGAAATAGTCCAAATATTTGCTGATTAGAAAATGTATTACTTATTTATAGACATCAACCCGTTTTTCTATTGGATGGCTAGGGCGGGCACGAAAAGGTGACACTGTTTTATAGTTGTGTGGTGGCAGCAGACACCACCATGACACTGAGCGCAGCGGGCAGCTGATGTCCGCGCACACAGTATCATGGTAGTGTCTATGGTCACCACAGTTGATATTTCAAAAACCCAAAGGGTGTTGAATGCACTGCCTGAATTGGTGTTCACCGATAGTTACAATCTGGGTGTTTTCAAGCCGCGAGTGAATCGGTTTCTTCTAGGCAAGCATGTTCCTTTGTAAACTATATTATAACCAAAACAGCCTAAGTCCTTAAAAAAACCGAGCATGACTTTGGGTCGCTGGCAAAACTGTTCTACCCCTATTTCGCCAGGAGACTTGTTGTGCAGTTTTATTAAGGAGAAACAACTTTAATCATATTCTGTCTGTGGTTTTGCAGTGCAGTAGCACATGCTCCATAGTCTCGTTTACCCATAGACAGTATTGTCATAGAATACTATCTGTAGCTCCAATTTTGTGCAAGTGAAAGTTTGCTTACAGTCATTGAATACCTTTACATACCTCAAATATTTCTTCTGTGAGATCATCAAGAAGCCTCAGAATATATTTTAGTTCTTCTTCCTTCATTTTGATAGATATTCCTATGAAAAAATTAACATGTTTAATCTCAATGGATCATCATCATCATCATCAATATATTGCTACTGATTAATCACCACTTAAAATATATTATTTGATATTTGATCCGATGCTGAGCTGGTAAATTCCTTATGACTGATATACATACACATATATTTTTTAATAGATATTAACACCCAGATATAGAACAAACACAAATGTTCATCACATGAATGTTTGTCCTAGGTGGGAATCAAACCCACACCCCCATGCGCAGAAGGTAGGCTCACTACCAACTGGACCAACGGGCTATCTAAGTTAGCAGTTAGCGGGCTAGTTAGCGGTTATATAGACAGACAGACGCGGAAACCAACTTTAATTTATATTATGTACAGAAGTTAATTCTATTTATGCAATGGACAGAATCTATGTATTTACAAGTAAATAGATAATTAAATTGTGTCAACTTATCTACTCATTCGTGTACGGACTCTTGGGTCCAAAGTCTTTGACAGACACAGTTAGCAAGAAACATCAGTACTATAAGTAAATTAATTTACATTTATACAGGGTGACTGTACGGTGCTGTTGTATGAAGCTGAAATAAGGTCATTGTACTTGTGGGATCAACCCTATTGTAAGAAATATCATTGTTCCAAACATTTTGTTGTGTGAATGTTTTTTTCTGTGGAACAGCTATTTATTTGCTATTTCAGTGTTTGTACCATACCATTGTTGTTAATAATTTTTTTGGCTTAGTACTACAGTTCCATGTAACCCGGTATAAAAGAAAATGACGTAAATGAAGACTAGTAAAAATTATATTTTACTTTTGGCAAAGTTATATTTTTATTTCTGTTTAGAGTTTCAAGTACAAATAAAATTATTGTTATAAGTAGCATTCAAATAATACTTTAATGAAGGTAAAGTCGGAGATTACAAATTACATAGAACGAATGGCTTCTCGCCAATACTTTCACGGTAGAAGATTTGGAACAACATGAAGAATTAAACAATTTAGACATAGAGACCATAGTAAACATTGAGATATCAAAAAAACTATGACTCAACCATAGATTCGTTAGAAGTAATTATGGAATCGCAAAATTAAAACAATATAAATGTAAAATTTAAAATATTATGTGGTGCTGCTTTTCCTGGCAGGACGACGTCTACCGGGTCCGCTAGTATACATATATATATATATAGGTAGATTTGAAGAACTTAAAACTCGGTCGGGCCGTGTAGCAGTTGAAAATAGTGCAAAAGTAATACATACTTAAATGAAACCAATACATAAAACTACTGCTAGGTTTGCACAAATAACAACCTTGTAAACATCAAGGACAGTACAATAATTGAAGCACATAGTTACGCTAAAATTAAACATCGATTTAGCTTAATTACAAGCCACAACTGTGGTGTGGAACATTAAAACTTTTGCGAAAATTTGTAGAACAATGGGTTTGTAAATAAATATACTTACATTAAGTTTGGCTTCGCCTAAGATACCCAAATGGCTTGTTAGATCGCAAGATTTATTAAATTGCATTTATACCTTTACACTTAGATGTGCCTTTCTAGCTCAATCTATATGTAAAAATAAGAATTCACAGTTCTAATTTTACAAAAGATACCCAAAAATAATCAACAAACAAATCAACTCAAATACAAAGTACAAACTTGACAATTAATGACAACGCTGACATTAGTTATTTTTACATCTTTTCGCTCATTTCTGAGCAGGCTAAAGTTTTTTATTACATTTTTGCACTGTAAAAGCCTGTGGTAAAATATAACGTCCTTGGGTAAAAGCCCTTGATATGACTGACGGATCGCTGCCGTCTGACCGATGGATGGATTGGGCGGCGCGGCAGTCCATCAGCCAAACAAATCCGTCACGTCTGTTAGTTAATGAAAATAACACAGTAAGGCATATTTTTGTGAGTTCAGCGTTGAAGTGGTTGATAATGCAATTGATAGTGGAGCGCAAAAGTGTGGCAGTCAGTTCCGCATGCTTTTCACTTCCATCCCCATTGCTACCGGACTGTATGATCTTGTTTGACAAAATTTATGAAAAGTTGAAATATTTGAATACTTGACACAGAAACCTGCAATACCATGAGGGCCATGAGGCAAGAAAAAAAACCGTCATTATGGCCGTCAAAGCGGTATGGCCTTTAGAGCATTGTCCAATAGGCGAAAAAAGTTGTCAGTCAACGTCATTGCCCTTCCGTCACCGTCAACCGTCACGTCAGTCCTGTCAGAGTTGCATCGGCTTATTTTTTTATTTTAGCCTTAATTTGTAATAGAATAATATTCCTTATTCCTCAGTAATATTATCAAATTAAATCTCAATGTTCTCTCTTTGTAGTTTGTTCGAATTTAAGAAACATTGATGATAATTCAAATTATCTGTACAACACATAGCAGCCATAGTCATCGCCGCAGGAAATATGAGATTGCTAACAAGGAGCTGTTTCCTGAGGCAAGTCACGAATGTATGCCGGAGTAGCAGTCATAAAAATAATCCAAATGGGTCTATTCGACAGTATTTGATTATTCCTGCTAGTCGGCGTCAGGCTATGAGGTACCCTCTTGGAAGCCTAGGTACAGCATGCCTGTATTCATCAGACAACAAGAAACCATACATAACCTTTGAAAAGAAAACTGATGCGCTAACAGATGCACTGGAGCATAAAAAAGAACAGTTAAAAGATACCGAACATAGAATACGACTAAAGGGCGAAAAAATCGTTAGTAATATTAAACACCAGAAAGAAATTACCGGAGAAAGAATTAGAGCAAGAAAACAACATTTGATCAAAGATATTCTTGAAACTAAAGCAAAAGTAAAGGAGAGACTTGAAGGAGTTGTAGAGGTAATGAGGTTTTAATGGATTATGTGAAACTGAGGACAAGGGTGTGTGTGAGGTTTGATGTCAAGTTAGCAGGTGAAAGATTATAACAACAATTTTCATATTTCAGAAAGAAAATGTGTTGACTGTACCAAATGTGTTGTGCTTCACAAGGATAGTCATGTCTCCATACCTGGGCTATGTAATAATGCAGAGTGACTACAATTTAGCTCTTGGTCTGTTAGTGTTTGCTGGTGTCACAGATTTGGTAAGGTATATCTAAATCAGCAAATTTTTACAAACAATTTATTGTTAACTTTCAAAGACAAACATAAAACGCTGGGTCATGCTGGGAACGCTTCCCACTGGTAGTTGGCTTGAGTATTGGATTGACTCTAGACCGTCAACGGTTTACGCTCAACCAAATTGTTTTTGTATAAGAACCAGCTCGAAACTCTTGAATCGGTAGACCGGCGTGCTGCTCGTCTTATAGGCGATGAGAAGTTAGTGGCTAAGAAACTTACGTAAAGTAGTGAGTCTGTAAATTTTCTACAGGATTCATTTCGGAGAATGTGCATCAGAGCTACATGACCTTATCCTGCCATCCCCTTTCTACTACAGGACAAGTAGGAAAATGACTCACTACCACCCATACATTGGCGATTTTCCTTGGATATGTATCAGACATCCTAATAGCTTGGCTGTTGAACTCACAGAACAAACATACAAGCCTAGGCTAAAAAGAAAGCGCGTTATCCCCAGCGATTGATCCCATTTGGTCATCAAGAAAATACATAAAAGGAGATGTCCTCACTGGAGGGCTCACTTTACAAGACACATTGCACTCAAGACATCTGCTTATAGTTAATATAACTGAATGCAGATAAAAACAGAACTCAAATAAAAAATAAAATAAAAAGTGAATAGGTATCGTCTAAGTCTGCGTGCTTCATCTTCGATCACATCGTCCTTTACCAACAGGCGAGTTGGTGGTCAAACGCAGACTTATCCGCATAAAAAAAAAAGAAGTCAAGTAGTTTAGGTATTTAGCTTGTAATTCATTTAGTTAATAAAGGCACATGCCATAATAAAAAAATCAGAGTGTAAAGCGTTATCTAACATTTCCATCTGCAGATTTTTTTTACAGTTGTCAGGCTATGCTTTTGACCTGAACCACCTTATGTTTAAGTGACAGATGTACAGCCTGGAATTAGTACAGTCCGAGCAAAACTGCCCTAACATACCATTCGGTGCTTTAAAACAAATTTAAATTCAAGGTAAAAATTTACCGCTGAGTTACCACCTTGGACTTAATTCGACTCATAGTGTTGCATTGGACATCTTGCAGTATCTGTGGTCCCAAGTAGACTAGATGAGGAATTTCAATATAAATTTTACTAAAATTCAGTGTAAACTCTATATTGCGACACTCGATTTAACGAGAAACTCCCAAAAGGTCGAATGTACTTTGGTTGGTTTACCTTGTTGTCCATACAATGATACATTCTATGTAGCATCACATCACACCCACTCTAGTGTCAGGCGAAGATAACAGACTATACGCAAAAAGTGTTGTTATTTGTATCAATATTAATGGTAGTTGTTTGTTAATTTTGTACTTCACTAGTAAATACAATATTATAATAGTAAAATATAATATTGATTCTTCTTTTCATTTAATGACACCTTTCAATAACGTCATAAAATGCATTGTCATTATACAGGGTTACGCATATAGACTGTAATAAGCCGAAAGAAGGTCATTGTACTCATCATTATGAACAACTGTGTACTACGGGACCAACCATAAAATCTCAAAAAAAATAAACAGCTGTTCCATAGAAAATTGTCACTTAACAAAATGTATGGACCTGCTAATATTTTTATCTTGATTTCAGGGTTGGTCCTATAGTAAAAGCTGGTTAAGCTGTTTGGGAGACACACAGATACACAAGTTACCACCGGGTCTCTACTTATAACACCCCTTTTTTTGCATTGCGGTTTAAATAGACTGTAATGATTATTACGATGTATGCAGTGTACAATTACTTTGATAAAGTTTGTTTATCAACAACTAGGTTCACCCCAAACTGACCTCGCAACCGCTCAATTGAAATATCTCATCTTCAAACTTAAAATGGTATTTGCATTAACTGCTTGCCTTAAAATTTCATAAACATCGGCTTAACATTTGGGATGTTATCGTTGAATAAATTTATATGTACAGATAAACGCTGGATGGTCCTGTAGACTCGAGAAACCTTTGTTTCTCTCTTTCAAAAAATAGTAACATTTTTAGTGTATAAAATAATTTTTTAACTTGTTTTTTTTTGTTATCTGCAGCTTGATGGATGGATAGCTCGTAACTGGGAGGGTCAGTTGACGAAAATGGGTTCATTCCTGGACCCGCTGGCAGACAAAGTTCTAGTTGCAACACTCTTTATTTCCCTGACATATCAGAACCTCATACCTCTATCATTGACACTGATGATAGTATCACGAGATGTTATTTTAGTGATAGCTGCATTTGTCATCAGATACATGAGTCTACCGCCTCCTGTAAGTAGCCAGGGCCATAGAACTATACTCATACCAAGGTATTTAGCTGTGTGACAGCTGCAGTAGATTGTTGAAAGCTGAATAAAAACTGTTAACTCTGATCCTTTTCGGTAGGTTATTGAACTAAATATGAGAGAGAAAGAGAAGTGTAGCTGGTAACCAATATACTACAGTGAATTTTATTCAGCTTTTTACAATATTATAAAGAAAACAGTGGTTTTTGAATAATCTTAATTTTACACAAAAAAAACTTCGACCAAATAAAGTAAAGTGTTCACTTTATTTGGTGAAGAGAAAAAACAACAACCTACACTAACTTATCATTTAAGTTGTCTAAGCCTTAACACAATTTGTAGATAAACGTAAATTAAAAGAGTTCACGAGTTCAGATGTTCAGTAATATTATAAATACAAATATGTAGCTGTCTCTCTGTTACCTTGCTACAATCTTGACAAGGTTTTTTTTTGAACAAACTTTCTTATAGGCAAATTTTTTATTTTGAAATTTTATTAAAAAATCGAGTTAAAATGCTGCAGCTAGTATCCCAAAAAAATATTTACATGAAAACTTTGCTGTTAACCTTTTGACCGCCAAAGTCAACCATAACCACAAGCCCTTGCGGCCAACGACGCCGTTCGTTGACGATAAACGCGGCCCAAAAAAAAAGAAGCGTATAGGGCGCAGAAATACGTTTTAGGCGTGGCGGCGGCCAAAAGTTTAATATAACCTGGGTTTATATTGGATGACCGTTCATGATTCGGATTGTGATTGTGTGCTTTTCCGTTCCATCTACTTACTAGCATCAGACCTCGCATTTTTTACTTCCTAGAATCTATGACTAGAACCAAGTGCGTGAGCGAGATGGCATGCGATCGCGATCACATACCAAATTACTAGCTGGCTTATTGTGGATGTCCCATAATAAGGTCACTATGTATGTAATATCTATAATTTATTTTATTATTTTCAGAGAACATTGAGCAGATATTTTGATGTGACGAATGCAACTGCACAACTTGCCCCCACATTCATAAGTAAAGTCAACACTGCTATACAACTAGTCTTTGTAAGTATAACTATATTCGGTCTCAATTTTTTTCCTCTGACTGCCACAGTAGTTAATAAAAAGCTAATTGTAACCCATAAACTTTACTCACTTTTGCTAGATTTTGAAACATAAGATGTAGGTAAAATACTGCAGTGAAATGTAAAAAAAAAACCAGATTTTTACGCCATTGCAGCTGTCAGAGCTAAAAAAACTTGCATCAAGTGTAACTTAATCTGATAAATGAAGTTTTATGAATAGGGGCAAACATTGATTTATGTTAAGTTTATGACCACTAACTGAATATTGACCTCAATATCACCTACTCAAAAACTTTGTGCCAATGCTGGTGATGGTGGAAAAACAAATATTTTTTCATATTATTTGGACTTTTTTTTTAGTATCTAATAGCTGTTGTGTGAGAAATTTTGCATATATAGCCCAGTAAACGGGGGAGACTTAGTATGGAGAGGTCGGACATAATTAATTATGGAACTTTTAAATTACAGTTGATTTTACAGACATTAGATTTTCAAAAGCTCTGCATATTTTTGAAAATTGGACGATTGACAACAGCGATTGCAAAATTTACGGTAAAATAACCGGTCGTGAGTTACGTAATAAAGTAGCCGATCGATCAACTCTTCGTATTTTTGTAGTATTTTTTTTAGTATCAATAGTAATAGGTAAATACCTACCTAGGTAGGTACCTAAAATGTTTTTATGTTATTTTACGTAGGTACAATACTCACTGAAACAAACTAGGTATTTATTGAGTTTAAAAACCCCCGACCAAATATACAGACACACAAACACATAGTGGTCAAAATTATAACACCCCTTTTTGCGTCAAGGCACAGAATAAATAATAGTACAATAATATGGTCGAGGGTTACAAAAAATACGTCAGGTAGGTACCTATTTATTTTCAAACTATCATTTCATAACTGAAATGACTTAACACTATTAGTTGAAAAATTGATTAACTACATTAGGTAGGTATAAACCTAATAAATGTACAATATCGTCGTTTGTTATTTTTTGGTTCTAGATAAGCCCTACCTATTTGTTCTGTCCCATACGCGATTGCACTAACGCTCCAGGTATAGGTATACATATCGGCGCCCATTGACCTCGCGTTGCCGCGCAAGCTGAAATAGACATTATTTCCGCGCCGTAGAGACGATATCGCAATGTGGACGTTAGGAATATCTATGTTTCGTCATTTCCGTATAGTTTTTTTTTTTAATTTTAGTTTTTTATGTTGTAAAATGTATAAAATGAAATAATTAAAAAGAAATTTTCCCATTAGCATTTTTGGTCGAGGCATAAAACGTGGAAATACAAAATTGAGGTAAAATACCTATTTCCTTTGGGGTAGACATTTTAATTATGAAATTTTTATGTTCTAGATGTTAGGCGACATGTAAATCACAAAAAAAAATTCCATTAGCTATTATGGCTTAAGCATCATTTTAAGTTTTTAATTTTGACACTAAAATTGTGACCTAACAACGTTTGCCATTAATAAAAGTTTTTAATTTTTAAATAAATAATTAATTACTGTGATTTTATCAAATGTGCAAAACGTTTTATCCCATTAGCATTTTTAGATCGGGATAATTTCAATTAAATGCAAAATGTTAAATTTGGGGATGTTTCCGAAACACTTTTTTTTTAATTTTTGTGTTTTTATACGAGAGGTTGGCTCTAGAATAATAATCCGAAAAAAAATTGCCGTTTAAATTTAATTCCGGGTCAGACCCTAACTTTCCTGGGCTAATATTAACGTATTAAATGTTAACCCCTTTTGTTCCCCATAATTCGACCTTTTTGCAAAAATCTTTTTACACCCAACAACCTACTCGTTGTTTACACCCCATATGGAATTGAGCTGCCAAATTTCAGCTTTGTAGATAGTTTTCGAGATTTCGTGACGAGTCAGTCAGTAAGTTAATGCTATTTCGCTTTTATATAAATACTAGCTGCGCCCCGCGGTTTCACCCGCGTAGTGATGAAAGATGGTGATGGTGATGATGATGATGAAAAGTAGCCTATGTCACTCTCTGGCTTTTGAACTATACCGATGCAAAAAATCAGGTTGATCCGTTGTTCCGTTGCAGCGTGAAAGAGGAACAAACAAACACACTTTCGCATTTATAATATTAGTATGATTATATAGATTTGATGTCACTACTGGGCAAATGTCACCACTCATTTCTAACATTCTATAGATATTTGTGACCAGTTAAGACAAAACATGCTTATGTATGCCCGTCTTCAGGCACCCAATGAGTATCTTGGCCACCATTCCATGTGCATATGAGATGTGACCCTGCATTATCCCACTTCAGCCTTGCAGTCTAATTACCCACGTCCACGATTCCAGTTATGGAATTGTGGATCCCATTTCTACTCCAAGTATGCTGCGTCCATTGAACCTCTAATATGATTAATTTTGCTGGTTTTGCATTTTTATTACTCTAGCCAAAGATAACTGGTTCATAATGATGGGGGGAAATGAAATGTGTTGATGTTGTGCTTTGTTTCCAGGTTGGCACCACACTAGCTTCTCCTGTGTTTGACTTTGTGGATCACCCAGCCTTGCAAGCCTTGTGTGCAGCAACTGCCATCTCAACTGTAGCTTCAGCAGTCAGTTATTTAGTTAGTAAGGACACTTACAAGTTTTTGAAAAAGAAATCTTGAGTTACATGAATATACCTGCTTTAATTTATATCAACTTTTCGATACGTACGCGTAGGTATAACCATAGTCTTCCAAAATTTTATTTCAATGTCAAATAGTTGTTTTAAAACTGGACTCAATGTAAATATATTTATAATCTAAAGGTGGCCTTTTCGTAAAACCTGAATTGTTAAGTATAATAAAATTTTATTTTTGTTATGAAGGTTTTAGCGTGACCTAAAATAAAAGGTTTTGTTGTTTTGTTTTTTAAGTAGGTAAATAAACAGCATGAAAAGCAATAAATACAACACTAAGTACAAATTTGAAATAGTTTATTTTATCATTCTATTCATGAATAATTTGCAGGTAATTCAAAAGAAAATTCAAAGATATAAAAAATATGTAGTAATTACATATTACTAAATTATACTTAAACTAGCCGAAACATTGATTATGGAATTAAGTTTCTAAATAACTGATGGGTGTTTCATAGGACAGTTCTTACACAAATCACTACAGGTGTTTGCGAGTATGGAGATAAAATTGGTACAAAAATAGTGAAATGATGTGGAATGTTGACTTTGTTAGGGTTATACAAAGGAATACTGATTTGTTTTAGTAAAATTATTAGTATTTATTTCCAATTCCTTATGCCAAAATTATATGTTACATACTAAATTTTAGGCTTTTTTTGTTACATTTAAATAGGTTTATATGATTATTTAGATGTTATTATCGTTGATGATTCTTCGATATACTGTAAGAACTAAAGTTTATAGCTCTGGTACACTGCAGAAAGTCGCGTAATTTATGGAACAAAACACTCATAATACGGGATGTGGATGCGAGCTCTCTCCTTTAAAGGAATTTAAACCTTTTATTAATATTATAGAAATAAAGAGACGTTGAGCGACGTCAGAAGATGGGGTATGCGGTTTAACCTGTTTACGTTTTGTATCATAAGATGTTAAAGTGATACTACCAATAGTGCCAACAGTAGTACCACGGGTAAGAAGCGGTAAAATTGCTTTGAAGGAGAGTGAACGCCTTTTTCACCCCATCTTATGATTGTCTTGCACCATAGGCTAGCTTAGTAGCTTTATTCATACACCCTAAGCACAGAATTCACACCCTGGCCTGTTCAAATTGATTGTGCCAATTACCTCACTGATTATATTCTAACCTAATGTCTGTGCTTTGGACTAATTTAACTGGATGGTGTTGGGTAAGTTCTTTGAAAGGCACATCTAAAAGTAGTCTCAACTATTATATTCATGTTTGAATTAGGATAAGTATTTACAATTATTAAATAAATTAGGCATATAAATTAGGACACATTGTATACAGCAATAAACGAAGTATAATATTCAAAAATTGAAAATTTATTAGTTCTATCTGCCCAATCAATTCAAATCACGTTATATACGCTTATGGCGTTATCTTATGGCTTATGGCCCATGGTGTTATGGAGACTGTTAAGACGGTTTCCATATTATTTACGACATGCCTGGGTTTTATATTCAATTAGTATGTAATAATGGTAATAAATGTGCCTAGTCTTTTCTCCAAGAGACTTTCATAGTGGGCAATAATGAGTTTTGAATTAGGAACATGAATTTTATTGTTTCTGTCATGGCGTAGGCCAAGGAATATACTATCTACCGAGAGGCGTAGGCCGTAGAGAGAGCGCCCACTTTCTCTGTCTACTCCAACCAAAGAGATCAAACGAAAAGTTACTGGTCAGTTAGCTGGAGGTTATCATAGGTTTTATTACTATCTTGTAATACTATTATCTCGGTAAGGTTAGGATAGCATTAGTTTTAACAAAGTTTGTTTTTCTGTTATTTACTAAAATTAAATTTTTGTTTATTTTTACGGAATATGTATGCATTTTAAACAGTTTAGTGCTATAATAGTTACAGGTATTTTAGAAATACGTAACTACATAATAGATAATTGGCCTGTCTCCTAATATTTCATTTATTGTAATTAACAGACTCGGTGAGAAATATAATTAAAAACATTACACATGTTGAAAAAATAATTTAAATTGGCTGAGATTGCAGCGCAAAGCGTGTGTTAGTATAGCATTTGTATGACATGTACACGGTTCGACATCATAATGTGCTATAGTGTACTCTGCTTAGCATGAAATTAAAATACCTATAACATATTTACTTTGGAACAAATTTTTATTTTGTTTTTGTTGATGGGCTGGCTCTATTAATGGTCAGCTTTTATATGAGGTAATAAAAAATTGTCAGGACACAGCCTATTCTTGTTCATTTAGAAGTTTAGGTATTGCCTTTGACCTTAAAACAAATATGAAAATTCCACATTAGTATTATAACTTTTGTTAACAATTTGAAGCAAAGTACGAAAATAATGCCTAAAGATAATATATATGCCTAATATAGCCTTCAATAGGTTTTAAAAACGTTTGTAAATAACGCTGGAACACAGGGAGAGCATAACCAAAAGCTGGTTGACAGCATGCCTTTGCAGACAGAACTGATAAACCTCCAATTTACGGACAGAAATTAAGTAATTAGGAATCAACATTAAATACATATGGCAGACAGGGTCTAAAAAATAATACATTTTCAATTAATTAATCCAACTTCGTTAGTTAGATTCAAATAAATACATAGAAAAATCTTTTACATCGATCTCATATCTTTGGATGTGTAGTAAAACTAAAAAGTAAATAAAAACAAAGACATCAACAGATAGATAACTCATTATTTTAATTAATTTAATTTTATCTGGCTGCACCAAAATTATACATCAGTAATGTATTCAGCAAATTAAGATTTTCTAAATTGCAAATCTTGTAATTACTGGCAAAAAGCATAGTCCAGCTTACAGGCTTGTGGCTAAAAAAGAGCGGGGGGTTATCTGGGTGCTATTTAAAGCATATTATTATACAATTTTTTTACATTAAATATAGGTAGGCACCAAACAACATTGAATACTGAAAATCATACAAAAAATAAGAATCTCAAACAAACAAGTCAAAAAGTCACAAGACAAAATCTTGCAGGTACACAATCATAATAAAATGGTACAAAAGTAAAAAAAAACTGACACAAGACGATTGCACAAACATTATAAACAGTCTCTAAATAAAATTGATTGAAATGGTAACAATAGAAGCTCTCGATTTAAATGTAGCAAATTCAATATTATAATGCTCATTGTATGTCATTTCAAGATGAATGTATCTGCCAAACCTCTTCTGCAACTGGATATAAATATACCTATAATGCATGTTAGTAAAGAGTTAAAAGGTTACACAATTCTTAGAGTACTTCAACCGACCTTGTTGATCAGCTCATCACAGATGGCTGTCAGTTCCTCATTGTCTTTAACCTTCTGTGATAGAGACTCTTGCAGGGATGAAACAAGAACTTCACTTTTCTTAAGCATGGCATTCAATTTAAGAATATCACCCTGATGGACTTTTTTCACTGAATCCAGCTCAGCATTTGCCTTGTTAAGTTGTTGCATTGCATGTTGCCTGAGAGTCTCATACCTCGCCTGTAACTGCTGAATAGCATCTGTGTTCTCTTCGACTGTTTTCTTCAATGTTTCTTCATTGCTTTTATAGCCTTGTATAATAACTTTACACCTTTCGTATTTTGTGTGAACATCATTGAAAGCATGTTCCATTGATGCGAGATGAGCTGCAGCCTCGTCGCGTTCTCTTACAAGTGTGGATCTCTCTTCTGCCCATCTCTTTGTATCTACTTCCCGGTCTCCAATAAGAGATGAGATTGTACGCTCATATTCCTCCATGACGATACTCATCTGTTTATTGTTTCTTACTTGTTCAGCTAATTTTTGTGAAAGTGTTTTCTCTTTCTCTGCATATTCTTCATTTTGTTCTGTTAACTTTTTTATTTTAGTTTCGCATTCGTCTAATCTTTCTCGTAGTTCGTGATGAAGGTCTTTCAGACTCTGTGCCTCCTCTTCTTGCGCTGTTAGCAAGTCTTTGACAGCTCGTAACTGCTCCACTGTGTGCGGGTCCATATCCGAGGTTCTTGTAATCACAGGGGGTGGCGGTGGAATATTTGCTCCCAGACTGAGGAGTCTATCGATGGTTGCTATAGCAGGAGACACAGTATTTGGTTTCACTGGTGTCCCTTTTGTAGCTGCAGATAGCTGACTCCTATTGACCGCAGGAGTGACCACCTGAGTGGGTTTTTCGGTTGGACCACTGTTGCTAGACTGCACAGATAATTGTTGCATTGAGTTTACTATATTCTGCTCGGTACCAGACATGGTACTGCACCTTAGATTTACTCTTTAATATCACAGATTTCCTACGAATATTCTTTGCATGGTCTTTCCTGAAATGAAAAATATCCAATGACTAACACAGTACATAAATATGCAAGCAGGTGGATTCATACACATGACTATAGTACTAGTAAGGCGATGGAATTTATGGATGTAATTAAAGGTCAGCACTACGTTGCTTTGTAGGGTAAAAGTGCAGCAACGCCAGTATGGTCAATTTATAGAAAATAATGAAGATGCGAATCTAACGCAATAGGTTCGTTTAAGCTAATAAAAACAACCCACGCCTAGGGAAGAATGTTATGAACAATACTGCGTTGGTTGAGCTAGGGATCGTATTAGCTAAGTAGGTACGTACCGCAATGTCCTCGAAGCACTGCACTTTACAACAACGGTGATAATTATATTATGGACAACAAATTCTGCGATCCTTTACAAGTGTCCGAGTTAAATTTATCGCATACATATATTTTTCACATTTATTTATTAACTTCAAATAAAATTTTGAATGACGGATGATCGAGCGATGATGACATCAGTTTTGTTCAGTCAAGTCAAATTTATTTACCACAGACTACCACAACCACAGACTTGTCATGTTTATGTCTGCTACTCTTTGGTCTGCTGTTGTATATATCTGTGGGTCTGCTATTCCGGGAGTGACACAAGCCTGCAGCTGCCACTTCATTGCAACATTGCAACAAACACAGATTCAAGTGAGATCCAAAATTAGTAATCTTAAAAAAAAAAACATTCCAATTATTATTATTTTATTTATCCACTCACGCAAAGCAATTCTAGTTAAACACGCATTTAATATGGTTTACATGAGTATTATTTAATAATATCCACATAGTTTTATCGGATTCAGAAGAAACAAATAAATGGAAGCGTTATACATGACGATGGATACAGAGTCCTTCAGACGGAATAATAAATAAGTGTACATGATATTAAAAAAGTCAAGCAAATGAAGTCACGGTCAAGTCATAAGCTAGTAATGTGGTAGAGACTTTACTAAAGGCTTCTATAGACTATAGGAAACATCGCGAAACTACATGTTTCACCTCATTAAATCACTTGACTCACTCGAGCACGTTCAAGAACAATATAATAATGGTTGGCAATATTTTTTTTGTAAGCCGGGTAATATAATTTCAAAGCGGGTAATTTCAGATTCGATTTCGAACTTTTTCTTGCTTGACTGCCGGTAACACTTTGGACTTGACTTGCCGTGCCTTACTTGGCTTAACTGTGACTTGTTTAATGTTATTAAATTAATACCAAGTAAACTTGTTTATTATTCCGACTGAAGGACTCTTACACTTTAGTTTTAAATAATCTTTTGATAGAGGTGCACGGCGGTTCGTCAACCAAGTACGTCTTGTCTATTGGCACCTTTGATTATATAGAAACGGATGTGGTATAAGCCCGAGCTGCTATGGAAAAAAGTCTGGCACTTTCTGCGAAGTAAACACGCATAGCACACACTTATTTTCTAAAGCCCGCCCATTCAAGTAATCGAATACATCTCTACAAGCGCACACTTCAATATAACCTGCACTCATTGACAAAACAGAACACAAATACAAAATGCGCACCGCTCATTGGTCGCCTCGCTGTTGTTTACATCGCACACATTATACAAAGCTAGTGAAGAGATAAAAATACCAACTAATTACTGTACCTTTACCAATAGTAACCATACCGATATCGGATACCGAAGTGGAGAAGTGGAGAGTGTACTGGAGAAGTTTGATTTGTAACTATGAAGTTACTAATAAAGTATTGTGTTGATAATACCGATAAAAATACAGTGGGTAAATTAAACTACGGGAAAAACTCTCTAGAAAATATTTTATAAACTAATTAAAATTCGTGGGTGGGTGGTTCGTGGTGGGAACACTACTTTGATTACATAGAAAATATTCTATAAATAATCAAAGTGTGATATTATTTTTTTCCCAGCTCGAATATTGTAATTTAACTGAATAAAATTGATTTAAAACCGTCAAATTTGGTATAAGAGGCCGTTAATACGTAATTAGCGTTTAATAAAACTCAATTGTTGACTACTCAACTAGTTTTCAAGCGTTATGTTGCCGACAACGGTTCGTTAGCTAACTTCACTAGAGTACCGCTAGCGGCACAGTCTTTGATTATAATCAAAGGGCACAGTAGACTGCAGTAGACACTGCCTACAAAATATACTACTCTGACTACTCTCTAACAATGTTGCCGCTGGCTACATTTGGGGTTACCGTATACAAGTGGGAAAATTACCGTATTTGGCAAAAAACACCGTACCGTAGTTTTCTTGGACATTTAACGATGAGGGGGGGGGGGGGGGGGTGTAATAATGGGCTGTGGCAGCGGTCCCGTTTAGTCCGTCTCGTCCATACTATAATGCTGCAAATACACGCAGACCATGCAGCTATGGACAGTTGCGCGTTCCAAAACAAAACCATAAACCTTCGAAAAACTTTTTTTATTTGATGTGACGAAATTACCGTATTTTAGCGTACGGTAGTAACTACTGGACCGTATACCGTACATTGTGCGATTTGAAGGCCTAATTACCGTACTTTTGGCTACCCTGCTCTCTAACCACGGAACACTTGTCTATAGCGCAACTATAACGACAGCTTTGGGAACACTATTTATTACCAAAGAGAATATAAATATGACTATTACCACGGAACAATATTACTTCTACTCTGTGCTACTGTGGTGCTACTACTCTTTGCTCCTAGCGGAGAAGATCATTCAAAGAGAATATAACCAAAAAGATAATTATTATAACGCTACGCGGATATAACAGCGTGATTACCCGTATATATAAAGTGCTCTATGAGCGTGATCATTGTTGGAAAACAAAACAACGAAACCCAAGAGAAAGAGAATGTGGGTGTCTATAATCCAAGGAATATACTACTCTCTAACGAGAGGCTATAATCAAAGTCTATAATCATGTACAACATGATATTTGCCGACACGATATTGTACGGCATGATGAGGTACAGCATGATAATTGTGTACATGTACATCGAATATCAACAACAACAATCCATGTCGTACAATACTGGCCGTTAATTATCGGCTCGTGTCTTTATAGTACAGCAAGGAAAGCACAGCCAGTATTGTACAGGGGAGGCAATAATGTACGACACAGATAATGTACGGCATGATATTGTACGGCATGATATTGTACGGCATGATAATTGGTGTACATGTACATGGAATATCATGTTGTGCAATATCGCTTGTGCATTATTGGACCGATCTGACAATGTACGGCATGATATTGCACCAACGTAAGTCTGACTCCAGGTGGGCTCCCGCCAGAAGCTCTTGCGGTCGCCCCTGAGTGTCGCTTCGCCACACTCGACCTCAGGACCTCCCTTGAGCTTCTGGCTCCCGCGCTTTTTATATACACTCTAGGGGTAGGGACCACAAGACTAGGTGGAGTCGGGGTGCTCTGTGTTGATTCTGTGACCCATTTCGAACCTAACCTACTCAAGTCCGGATGCTCTGTGTCGGATCTGTCACTCATTTCATTTGTACCTAATACACTCGACGTGGAATGTCCACGTCTAAACGAAGCATCAGTTTTAAATTTTTATGGTCACCAATTATCAAGCTGTACAAAATCGGGGTGTACATTATTAAACAGAGTCAATAATGCACGGCATGATATTGTACGACATAATAATGCACAGCATGATAATTGGAGTACATGTATATGGAATATCATGCTGTACATTATCGCTTGTGCATTATTGGACCGATTTGATAATGTACGGCATGATATTGCACGGCGCGATATTGTACAGCATGATATTCAATGTACATCATCATCATCATCATCAGCCAGAAGACGTCCACTGCTGAACATAGGCCTACCTCTTTAACCTCCACACTGAACGACAGTCTGCCTTTTGCATCCACTGGATGCCCGCGACTCATTTAATGTATTTCAATGTGATTCAATGTACATGT
Organism: Agriopis marginaria; assembly: GCA_932305915.1. NCBI lineage: Eukaryota > Metazoa > Arthropoda > Insecta > Lepidoptera > Geometridae > Agriopis > Agriopis marginaria. Next base: position 9,104,993 of record OW029934.1, on the reverse strand, counting down.
ACACCAATAATTATTATTATTATGCCGTACATTATCTGTGTCGTACATTATTGCCTCCCATTACAGTACAGGCGCTTAAAAAAATGATTTTTTGTTTTACTGGGCTTGGCTTGTATTAATATGTTTATGTATAGGTACTGTACTTTACAGGGGCATGAGTTAGACTTGACTGTGTCTTACTTTGCTTGACTATGACTTGTTTGACGCTTTTAAATACTATTTAAACATGTCTAATGTTACGCTAAAGGACATTGAATCCACGGTCATGAACGTTTTAACAAAAAAAAAGGCACTGTGTCATGGCACTGGCCAATGGAAATGACCTTGTAATACTGTGTGCGTTAAAAAGGGCGGGAATTTTACACCAACTTGAAAAAGTTTGTGCGTCGTTGTATGTAATTAAACCTTAAGTAATTACATTATCGCAAAATTAACTTTTCTGAATTTTTAAGTTTATAAAAAATCTTTGAATTGTGTTTGAATTGAAAAATCTTTTATTAAGCGATGGATTCTAGCAAAGAATCAAAGGATATTCCCATGAATAGCCCAGATTTTTACAACACTGCTGGAGAAATTATTAATTCCGGTCTGGCGCAAATAAAAACGAGCATCGATATAGTAACAGAAATAAGAAGTGAGTAAAATACCTACTTGATATCTATAATTTACTTACCAAATCTTAAGATATAAGAAATTAACTTCTTCAACATATCCTCAACATGCATGATTATCTTTTCAGTGACTGCAGCCGAAATGGAGGTAGAAACTGTGGTGCTGTACCATGCTCAACTATTTCAGAACATAGAAGCACTAAAATCTTGTTCTTACGAAATTGAGAAGAAAACCCCTATATTGCAATAGATAATACTACATAATAACGACAAATTCTTACCTAGCTAGTATCTTAATTAGGCAGGTATATCCTATATTATAATAGCGAAAATAGCTCTGTCTCTCTGTTGTATGTTTGTTAGCTTTTCACGACTAAACGAGGTAGGCCGATTTGGCAAGATGATAGTAGGTATTGATAGTGTACATCACAAGGAAGGACACAGAGTACTCTACCTCCATACCCAAAAAATCAAAAATCTGGAAAGTCGCGGGTATTAGGTAGTACTGCGGGATTCAGCTAGTAATCTCTGGCACAGAAGACTTAAAATAGTATATCTATGGGTTGAAGTGGCGGTGGGCCTGGGCATAGGGTAAGAAGATAGTACAGACAAACGAAAATAAAGATACATTCCTAGTAGAAAATTCAAAGTAGATACAGAGTTTTTAAGTGGGTAGGTGTTTGCCCGCAGATGCGTCCATATATATGAGTCTAGATTCGTGTTGAAGGTTGCAAGTTGGACATTTTTACCCAAATACAGGTTTATTTACGCATATATAGACTGTACTAAGCCGTAAGATTGTTCTCCTCATTATGAACAACTTTTACTATGTGACCAAACCAGAATTCGCTGTTTATAAAAATCAGCTGTTCCATACATTTTGTAGTGTCAATGACCGTTTTTTATGGAACAGCCATCAATCTATAATTATGTACTTTAAATTATTTTGGAACAGCAGATTTTTTGCGATATCAGATTTGGTCTCATAGAAAAAGTTGTTCATAATGATGAGTACAATATTTCGGCTTAGAACAGTAGTCTATATGCGTACCCCTGTATATCAACATTATCAAATCTATTTTATAATACAGTGAGTATAAAAGAAACAAACATTGTTTTTACAGATTTTTTATATTCTATATAATCTATGTAATATTAAGAATATATATTCTATATAATCAAAGTACGCCCCCAGCAACTATTATAATATTATTGCCAACGACCTATATGTACTATTGAATTCGTTGATTATTGCCTTAGATTAACTACACATATAGTTATCCTAAGATTATTGCATTGTCATGAAATCCATACAATACATACCACGCAAAGTTTCAAATAAATTCAACAGGTAGGTACCTATTTCATTTAAATAATTTATTTTACTAACATAAATTCATTTTAATTCCTAGGTATAATCAGTATAATACACAATAACGACTAAACACCAACAATAAATTTATCAGTTTTGTACATTTCATAAGCGAATTCTTCTTCGTGTGTAGGATCAAATTCTAAACCTGAAACACAAATATTTAGAATAAGTAACTAGGTAAATAAATATTTAGGACATTTTTACACACAGTCATAATCTGACCTCAAAATAAGCAAAGCTTGTACTATGGCTGCCAGAGACTGATATACATACTGGTGGCCAAACATAGATCTTTTCTATATACATACATACATATAATGTAGGTATATTTAAATACATACTTAAATATTAATATATATTAATAATTATTAACATAGAACAAACATAAATGTTCTGTTCATCACATGAATGTTTGTCATAAGTGGGAATAAAAACCACACCCCCAAGCGCAGAAGGCAGGTTCACTACCAACTGGGCCATATCGAGGCATTCTAACTAGGTATAGATACCTATTACCTAACTGAACTATAGTACCGTCGCTGAGAGAACGCATCTGTCAGTTGCCCTAACATTGTTTTGTAGCTGGTAGCAATAGTACGGTAAAATATTGAAAGAAAATGTTTTCATTCTGATTTTTACAATGATATTGCAGCTGTCAGACGCATTCTCTCAGCAGCCAGACTACAAGTTCATAATACAATTTTTTAGTATGGATACTCTAACAAATTCAATAAGGGTTCTAAAAACGAGTCTATATAAAATCCCTAACTGACTTCAGACTTGGTTGACGATCCACCGTCTGTTAGGGCTAAAAAACTATTAGTTAAGAAATGTTATTACAAATTTAGTGATTTTATACAATGAGCAATAAAAAAAATATTTGTTGCTATTTCTCATAGAAATTGAGAGAGTCAGGTGTCAATCAGTGTTATTCTTAACTTGAGAATTTTCATTGGCTCGATTTCTTCTGTAACGCACTTTCAGTAGCGTATATACACTGCGTTATTCAAGCTCGGCTCTGTGACGATATCACACATCATATAGCACGACATCAGCGACGCGGAGTATGGTAGTTTCGTTAAAGCCGAAAGGGCGCGATAGAGAAAATCTAGCCATAGAGGTATTTAAAGAATAATAATAAAAGATACCAACCAACATATTCTATTTCCAAATTAAATCTACCGTCGATCTTGTCACCGCAAGATATGCCGAAATGCGTTACTCTGTCGAATCGAAACCTATTTTGCTTGTCTTGTAGTCGTCCTTTTGATCCCATCACAAACTTGGAGAAAGGAATCTGAAATTTAAAAAAAACACAGGTTAAACAAAAAAATTAAACTTTAACATTTATACTGTAGGTACAGACTTTTCTGTCAGTTGTTGGTCGAACTGGGCCCCGATTCTACTAAAGAAATTGTTTTTAATTTGTAATTGTTTCAATTTAATTTTTTAAATAATTGCCTCAAAATTGACAGTTTTTTTATACTAAGTTAAGTTATGGTGGTGGTATTTTTCTAGTATAAAAAAATATTTTAAACACAGTTTTGAGGCAATTATTTAAAAAAAATAATTGAAACAATAACAATTTAAAAACAATTTCTTTAGTAGAATCGGGGCCCTGTGCTAGGAGCATTTATTTTGTAATAAAATACTTCTTTGTATATTATTGTTTACCTTTGTTAAACATTTAGTTTTACTTTGTATGTTATCAGGATTTATCAAATATTAGTTTTGGGCCTTGTCACCTTAAAAATAATAATAAATTAATAATTTAAAACTTCAATGATTACAACATTTGTGTGCGGCTGTAAAAAGGCCTTGTCAATCTAATTACTATTGTGCAGAACTACACCGGTCCATGCAGATTTATCTTCAACGTAATCTTTAATCTTATAATAAGCTTTACCAATTAAATTTGTTTTAACTAAATTTTAGAACTTTTTTTCATTTAATGCTAAAATTTCTTTAGGAATCTTGTTGTAAAACAGTAGAGTTGTATAGAATTTGTATTTCGTGTTTGTATGTCAAATAGCTATCTTTAATATTGTGTACTAGCTACGCCCCACGGTTTCACCCGCGTAGTGATGAAAAATGGTGATGACGCTGATGAAAAGTAGGCTATGTCCGTTTCCTTGTTCTATGCTACCTCCCACCAATTTTCAGCCAAATCGGTTCAGCCGTTCTTGAGTTATAAATAGTGTAACTAACACGAGTTTCTTTTTTATATGTATAGATATAATAAATATTTTATTAAATTCTGTTGCAATACAAACGATTTATATCTTACCCGTTATTCCCACAATTAATCTAACTTAAGATAAGCCACACACAAGCGCGGTTTCTATCCTAACAGAGGTCTGTGGTTGGAGGTGAAAGGTACGTAAATCGAAAAAAAAAAAAAACTTTTCCAACAGCGAGCCGGCGAGCCTTCATTCTATACCGTTATATCGAGGACTGGGATTTCTAGCATGCACAAAGAGCCAATACAGGGTTACACGGAAAGGGTGAAATAATAATTGGCGATACAGGGGGCTATGGACCCCAAAATTAAATCCTGGATCCGCCCCTGGTACTAATACGAAAGGGGTCAATAGTATCCAAAATTATGAACAACTTTTACAATGGGAGCAGCACTGAAATCCCGAAAAAAGTATCAGCTGTTCCATACATTTTGTCGAGTGTGAATGAGCGTTTTCTATGGAACAGCTGATTACGGATAGCAAAAATACTATAATAATCAGCACATAATTATTGCCCATACCTTAGCCATCTGCCAATAAGGGCCGCCTCTGGTATAAAGGACGTAGTGGTATATATCATTCCACATGATGTCGTGGTAGCCCTCGCAGGATATGTTCAGAAGGTATGACCGGCCGTCGCCGCGGACTTTCACTACCAACGTGTTGTATAGGTGCCAGTCGTAAGTAGCTGCGCGGCCGAACGATTTCTGAAACAGGAAAAGATGCTTGGTCATACGTCAAGGGTGCAAGTTTTTTTTTTTTTTATATATAATATGCTTGCATTTGGCCCCCATCACGCCTGATGTTAAGCGATGATGCGGTCTACGTTGGAGCACGCTTGCCTAGAAGGAACCGATCACTCGTGATTTGAAGACACCTAGATTGTAACCATCGGGGAACACCCATTCAGGCAGCGAATTCCACAGACTAGCAGTTCGCATAATAAATACAAACAAACAAACAAACAAACAAAGTAATTTATTTTGACATAAATTAAGTTTTTACATAACCTGATTTTCCATAGGCTCCCGAACTAGTCTGGGACTGTGTGTCGGGAGCCAGTAAATGTGGAATCAAAGCGCTTCGTACGGGTTTTCGGAATATCAACCATAAAGCGGTGACGATTTTTCGTGCCCGCTCTGGCAGTCCGATAGAAAAATGGGCAGGAGGGACATAGATCGTGCAGATCCGATGCACAATTGCACACTCTCCGAAATCTTAAATCCGATAAAATACCGATAGACTAGCAACTTTACGTCGATGCTCAAGACTAAGAAGCTTAGCCCGAACTAAGGATAATATAATACATTGTGCAAGTAAATCTGTTCAATTTGGAAATAGGCAAGAATGAGAATGAGAAAAGTTGCGCAACCACAAACCGTATCTCGGCACGTTAAGGCTAATTTTGAAGTTTTTGAGTTGATAAAATCCTAAAGTAAAAAAAAAATGTGCAAAAAGACACCATCCCTTCAGGTAAGACAGACATCGTAGGCTTAGTAATAGGGTCCCGTTTTTACCCGTTGGATCGGAGCCCTAAAAATGAGAATCCCTCCGTTTTTGAAGTCGGTACAGTGCCGGTTTTAGCACTACCAGCGCCCTGGGCGAGGTTTCGAGGTTCCTCCACCCCCCTCCGTCTGCCATTTAAACCGAAAAAAAGGCAAAGAATAGATTAGATCGAATAGATCTATAGATTTTTATATACCTGCGGCGCTCCTTTATATCTGGCGCTCTGGCGGTCGCCCCACCAGGCCCTACCCTAACGCCGGTACTGGCTAGGTACATACCCTTAACCTCATCGATCTCATAGCTGCGTAGCCCGCATTCTTGATCCGACCGTCCTTAGGCACCCTGGTGTCAAGATGCCCGTGGAACAGAGCGCGGCCCGCTCGGCTCATCTCCAGCTTGCAGTTGCTGTAGCCCTCATTGTGGTCACTATCGCACGTCGTCACGAACTGGTTCATCACTTCTGGACGGTCGAAACACCACAGAACGTCAGTTTCACCTGGAAATCATATCATCATGCTAATATGATACTTGCGAAAGTGTTAGTTTATTATTCCTTTTTCACGCAGCAACGGAGCAAAAATCGATGGAAGAGATCGATCTGATTTTAATTGTGAATCCCTCCTTTTTTGAGGTTGGTTAAACTTCAAAAAGTGATTTTTTTGTTATTGAAATTCGAGAGTGAATCGGTTTCTTCTAGGCAAGCGTACTCAATCGTAGACCGCATCGTCGCTAAGCATCAGGCGAGATGGCGGCCAAGCGCAAGCCTATCTACTATTAAAAAATTAGGTTTCACAATTAGGTGGTTTAAGGGTTCCGTACCCAAAGGGTAAAAACGGGACCTATTACTGAGACTACGATGTCTGTCTGTCTGTCCGTCCGTCCTACCTTTAAACGGCGACCATTTTGGAAGGCGTTAAGCCTGAACAATAACTCGTAATTCGGTTACTTGGACGACCTTATTGAATTTTGTGGTGGTACGGAACCCTCAGTACGCGAACCCGACTTGCACTTGGCCGGTTTATTTTATTATTTCTTATTACGTATTCTGTGAAAATTTCAACTGGCTATCTATTACGAATGATACAGCCGTTAATAGGTAGAACAGACGGACAGACAGACAGACATCGTAGGCTTACTAATAGTATCTTTTTTACTCTTTGGGTACGGCCCCTGGTGTTTCAGGTATCCATAGGAGACGGTGATCGCTTACCATCAGGCGGCCCGTCAGCTTGCTTGCCACATGTGGCAAAAAAAATTAGGCTACATGAATTTTGGTGGAGTCGTCATCATTTCCGAAGTAGAGTTTTTCCGAGCAGTTTTTCAATTCAACATCATGTCTATTCTTGCCCTGGGGCCTTACGGACAACAGCTATTGCGGCACCTATTCCGCTCAGTTGGAAAATCACGCGACCGCAAACCGTATCTGGGCGCGATAAGGTTCACGTTCGCGTGATTTTGCAACTGAGCGGATTAGATGCCGCAATAGCTGTTGTCCGTAAGGCCCCAGGGCAAGAATAGACATGATGTTGATGTTGAAAATCACGCGAACGTGAACCTTATCGCGCCCAGATACGGTTTGCGGTCGTGTGATTTTCCAACTGAGCTGAACAGGTGCCGCAATAGCTGTTGTCCGTAAGGCCTTGTGGTAAATAAGGCATTTAGGAATGGTGTTAGAATAATTATAGTTACATTTGAAATGTGGGTTTAACAAAGATTATATGATTGGGGTTTTGGATGACAAATGCAATGCAGTCGCGAGGACAGACGGGACCAAAATATCTCGACTAAGTAGTTCGGAGTGGCATTAACATAGTAACGACCGCCGACCGTAGTTATTGCTACTATTTACAGACTCATCTATACCTACCTATGTAAATATACAGCCACTGTCGTATTGATGGTCATCTTCAAATTAAAAATAATGTTACCAAGCACTTCGCAGTGTTATAGCAGTCGCACTTGAAAGCCAGTTCCCATGACAACGGTACGGTGTGGCTCGCACCGTTGTAGAGAAGAGCAGAAATTGTTCAAGCATTTACTTGGAATGATGCCTCAGGCAGCGTACTAGGGTAATGGTGAGTTTCTATGGAGATCCCGGTGCCCTCCATCTGGCATAGAGGCAGGCCTCCGAGGGGGTTTTAGTAGATGCTATCCTACATAACCTGGCTGTATCCAAAACATCATCATCATCATCAGCCAGAAGACGTCCACTGCTGAACATAGGCCTCCCCCTTTAACCTCCACTGTACCCCAATACAGCCAGATATCTTTCCCCAGTTTAAAAAACTACTTATTCCTTTACTACTTATTACTTTAGGTTACTTCCCGTCAAACAAATAGCCGATAAACCATTTTAAAAAAAACTATTAGTCATAAGTTTTAGGACCCAGCTTCTAACAATCATGCTACTTCCTAATTGTTATTCAAATATTAGTTCAAACGAATCAGCAGGACGTTAAACCTTTGTTCGGTTTGCCCTCCTTTAAGATAATTTTAGAAGTGTTGAGCAACACGCTGAAAACATTTCCAACCATCCGGCTATTTCTAATATTGGGTCAGACTTGCATGCACAATAAAATCAGTCTAAATACATGTCTTCAATTTATTGTCTCAACAAATACAGAAGTCTAAAGTAGGTACAAAGAGTAAAATCGTAATATCGGGTACTTAAATAATACCTATAATAAACATAACCATTTAACATTACCTAAGATGGCACTTATTGTTGCATTGTATGGCAAATTTCTCACATTATTTTTCATAAATTGCCATAATTATGTACCTATTTAAACAAATGCCATCTTTTTATATATTCTACAACCCTTAATTTAATTATACATCAAATAGACAGTGATTCTGTTGTACCACTTTCACTACATTCTTTCCATTCGTATATATGCTCTGCAGTGCAAGAACCGTTCTTTCCCGATCGTCAAATTCTATAAAATACCTTAGAATCGATCATAGCGAGTACTGATCAAATGGCATTTTATTGAATTTGACGATTGAATAAGAACGCTGCGTGCACTGCTGATAGCTGCAAAAACTTTGTAAAAAAAGCTGAATAAAAACTATTTCTATTTTCTTTGAATAATTCACTGAACTGTATCAGGTACCTGCTAGTCAAAAACCTAGCGAAAGTGATCAGAATTTGTGGTTTTCATTCAGTTTTCATGTTTATGCAGCTGTCAGAGCAAATAAATATTTGTATAGTTTAAATTTGATAATGCTTAAGACGGTAATTGTTTTATTTATAAATTACTCAAATTTTTTTGCTCTTACAGCTGCAGTAAAATTTTAAAAAGCAGTATGAGAACTTTTATTTTAAATTTTTCACCTGGTGTATATCAGCTACTAGCTACAATCTTAAGTACAAAAACCTTGCAAAACTGATCACATACAGTTAGTACAATCAAATACAGTTTTATTCAGCTTTTTACTATCTACATTAGGGGTAGAGTTATTTTTTTTTAAATTGAAAATGGCTTATTAGAAAAGTAGAAAATAATTGGTTCTATCAACAGAATCAGCACTAAATGACCAACTTACGAGTAATTTATTAGGCGAGGCTAGATTAATGACAAAATACTGTTAGATATGACTGGCAAGACTTCATTCATGAGCAAGAAGTTCAAACTAAAATTTTGCTGCGGAATCAACTTAGTGGGATAGTATAAAACAATACTAGTCAACCTTTACCTCATAGAACTTAGATCTATATATTTGATCCTGCCACTATGAGAGCAAATTCAAAATAAGGATGTGGTCAGGATAATTTTGTTTATGATCTGACAGGTTCATAAAGCAAAGGTTAACCAAGCAATGATATAATAAAATTGTATCTAGCATTATTTTCTCTTTGTAATTTAATTTATATTAACTTAGTCACCGCTACAGGATGCGACAAAAAGGATTGCGAGAAGTGAGCTGTCACTAGGGTTACCATCTATCCAGATTTGTCAGAACATGTCGAGACTTTCTCTGGTTTTTTTAGCTTGGGCAATGAAATACGAGTAAATTTTGATTAACGTCTCAGTAAATATAAAAAAAATCTTCTTTTAAAAATTAACCAACATACTAAAATGACTGGCCTTTATTGAAATGATCGGCTTTAGGTTAGGACTTTTCAAATCAAATTTTGATATGGTACCCACTTCTAATCCTGCGTAATCCTGAGTTATGTAGTTGGCCTATAGTTAATTACACATTTGACTATACATGGTTACGCATATACACGGTACTTAGCTGAAAGAAGGTCATTTTACTCATCATTATGAACAGCTTTTACTATAGAACCAGCCCTGAAAATGCAAAAAAAAAGTTGTTCCATACATTTTGTCGAGTGTCAATGACTGTTTTCTATGGCTGATATTTTTTTCGCAATTTCAGGGTTGGTCTCGTAGTAAAAGTTGTTCATAATGATGAGTACAATGACCTCCGTTCGGCTTAGTAGTCTATATGCGTAACCCTGTATTTACAGCATCACAGAATTTGTATAAATTAGCTGCCATCAAACCAATTCTGTTTACAATGCACATGAAAGGAATATAAAAATGTCATTAAACTAATGATAAAATACTTATTTATAATTTAGTAATGAGTTGTTTAAGCCAAGATTAAATAGTATGCAAATTGAGTTTTATCAGAAACAATAAATAAAATTAGATAAAACATAATTGAGATTCAATACAGGAATTCTAAGCAAGCCTAGCTTCAATAACTCCCATAAACACCCTAAAACATATTAGAAAAGCACCAAATAAGCAAAAAAGACAACTTGAAATGGAGTGTTAGCGGACATCATTGATTAGTTCATCACATATCCTTGTCAGCTCTTCATTATCTCTTGTTTTCTGAACCACTGACTCCTGCAGAGATGCTATAGTGATCTCATGCTTCTTGATTATTGCATTCAACTTAGTAATCTCAACGTTGTGGTTCTTTTTCAAATTCTCCAGTGTCTCATTGGCTTTTGCCAAATGATCCGAAGTGACTTCCTTTAGAGTATTGTACAGTGACTCATATTTCTTTATTCCCGCTTCGTACTCAGTTAATTTTTGTTCGTACGTGATCTCCCTCTCCTTTGTTTCGAGAATGAGGCCCTTGCATTTCTCATATTTAGATAGTAGATCATTGAATGAACTCTCCATGCTCGAGAGATGATTTAGTGCCTGGTCCCTTTCATATGTTATTTTTTCAACACAATCCATTGTCATTTTCTTTTCTCTATGTTGTTCTCCAATAAGAGATGATATAGTTTTCTCATATTCTTCCATCACAATACTCATTTGTTTGTTGTTGAGATTTTTCTCATTAATTTGATGAAGATGCTTATTTTCTCTCTCTAGTAAATGTTCTTTTTCTTCAGTCAATTTCTTCACTTTGGATTCTAAGTCTTCAATTTGTCTTGTATGTCTATGTTGGTCATCCTGAAGTAAAGATTTGAGTTCCCTATTTTCTTGTCTGAGGTTAAGTACTTCTTGATCCTGTTTCCGCAAAATTACTCTGAGTGATTCATGCCTGTCGGCATCCTGAGAACTGAAGGTGCTATAACGAGGGCTCCTAGGTGCTGCAGTAGGTGGGGTGCAACCTGAGATGCTTATAAGTCGCTCAGTAGCAACCTGAGTAGGAGCGAGGATTGCAGACACACTCCGGACAAGTGCTGGTGTGGAGCGAGTAATGTTCGGTTTCAGCACTTCCGAGTTGACAACTGGTGGCACAACCTGCATTGGTCTGTCCCTGTTGCCAGTAGTGTGCATTGCACCAGCAGAAACTGTGTGTTTGAGAGGAGCCACATCAGTAAACACTGAGATAGCACTGCCAGTTTCATATCCCCCATCACATTCAGCAGAGTCAGCAACTGACCCTGTGTGTGTTGACATTGAACGATCAAGTTTTCTAGCATATAGTGGGTCAAATTTAACAAATAAACTGTCTTTGCCACTGTCTATGTTAGTTTGGTGGTTCGAGCCCGCGCACTTGACGAGGTAGTCAACGTCGATGAACATGTCGTCGTAAGTCGGAACGTCCTGCATCGTCACGTCGCAAATGCTGTCCATCTCCGTCCCAGTCAGGAAGTCACTAGTCATATCCGACTGTTCCTCGATATCTTTCTTCTTTGGCGACAGAGCCATTAGATCATCCACTGAAGACACAGGAGTCATAAAACTTTCGTCTGAAGCGACAGTACTGGCGCGCGCAGATAGCATTTCTTTCTTTGGATCACTGTAGATAAGTGACCCTCGCCCGAGAAAGTTTTGCAATTTGCTGTAAATGTTCTTCAAATTACTGTTGTCACGAACTGACGAAGAATCGTTAAAATTGTTTGAAAACATGCGAATATGAGTTTCCGTAGGCTGCTTCGGTATGAAATTTTATTTTGAACAGAATAGACTGAACACGTAGTATTCAACTAACATAAACTTTGGCTATTTTTGTAGATCGAGCATCAAAAATTAAACAGAAAAAGAGCAAAAAATATTCTAAGTTCGCAGTCAACGTTTCCAACGGACATTTTATTTTTAAACGGAAGTCGGAAAGGGAACAGCCGTGACAGCTGAGCGCTGTCATGTATGCCATGTGTCAAACAGAAAAGAAACAGGTAGGCTGTTTTTTTCTTCATGACATTGGATACACATTCCTTCAGTCGTAATATTAAACAAGTTTACGATAATAAAATAACGTCAAACACGTTAGAGTCAAGCAAAGCAAGTCACGGTCGATTCAAACTTATGTCCCAGTAAAGTGGTGGATGCTTTACAAGAGGCTTCTATGGAGTTTTGGAAACAAAACGAAAATACATTTTACACCTTGTTATATAATTTTACCAGACTCTAGCACGTTTACGAGCGCTCAATAAATAATCCACCATTATTATTTATGAAGGTCTGCTGGCGGTCGGACTATAGGCCACTTATCATCAAACACCTTTGGCTAAGTCACAGAACTTTGTTTATTTGAAATTTTCTATCACCACCAATGTGAACATAACTATAATGGCTTTGACTACGGAACCTTACCATATGGCCAGTTTTGTATTATAAGATTTGTAAGTATATTGTATTTAAGATAAATGTCCATCGTTTATACATGCACAGTCACATAGTAATTTGTTCTGAGTAGTAATATTCTTAATAGTCTTATTTTCTTCTTTCTTTATAGGCCAATATGTTCGCACTCACTGCACTCTTGCATTAGTTATGGGCATGTAATGTGTATGAGTGCAAACAATTAGTACTTTGCCTCACGAGCAAATTGGTGTTTTGTATTGTGATTTTTTTAATGGGGTTCCATCGGTCTTTCCCCTAGTGCTTTAAGTTGCTCGGGCCAGCGGGTACTTTTTTTACCTCCTGGGGCCTTAGGGCTACCTGTTATAAGCGATTCTGTTTTGTGAAAACATTATTGTGATTGTGAAAAGTTACGACTGCAAACAGTATCTCGGTATGTTAAAGTTCACGTTTGCATTATTTTCCGCACTGCGCTGTAGTTTTACCGGTTTGATAGATTGTGTACTGTGAAATGATAGATTCATCTTTATATCCGGAGCGTCATAGTATAGATAGGCAACATTTTAGTACAGTGTTTTTTTGTAATTACATACTTCTAGTTAGGTAGCTTTTTATGTAGAGGCCAAGTATAATGTCATAAAATGCATATACCTATTTCCATTCATGGGATAACACATAAGTTCTTCAGCAGGCATGTAATTTTGAATCATTATTTATCTAGGATATCAGAAAGCTGGAAGCGTAAGTAGATTTGTCCTAGAGTATGACTCTTTATGAAAATTAAATAATATTTTATTTATAATCTTACCTGGTCTGGATATAAGAATGGGATCCGATTCGAATAATTCTTTGACTTCTTTAACGAATAATCCACACTCATGTTTGAGGTTTTTAAACCCATTTTTCATGTGTTCCCAGTTTGATATATTCTCTGAAGTATTGTATCCGCCTTTTCTATGTCTTTCCCAAAACAAATAACGTTGTGTAGTGATCAGTACTGGAAAATTATTAAATGTATCTATATTTTTGTTCACTGTTTTACATAACGCCGAGAACTGCCGTTTGTTTCTGAGAATGTTTATCACAGGATATGCCTTAAGTAAAGCCATTGTTATTATAGCGAAATTTTGTGTTTTAACACATCTTCAAACGTAAAAGCCAATATTTTTAAAGTGCAGAGAAACCAATAACATAACCTCAAATATTAAATCTACAAAATCAAAATAAGGTTAGAGATGTTTTACATATTGTTTTCAAAATAATCGACTTAGTTTTAGTAGTCGCAAAAAAATCGAGTTATATGCGCAATACAAATTACAACTGCGGGCATTATTTCAAAGTCAGTGTCAGGTGTCAGTCAATGTTGAGCTTACGAATGTGCCATCATCTGCCAACAGAACTTCCACCAGTATTTTTTTGGAATTTGGCGCCAACGTGGAAAAAATCATTTTGGCCAGTTGTATTTTTTTCCTAAACTCCATAAAAGTCTCTTGTAAAGACTCCACTACTTTACTGGGGCATGAGTTTGACTTAACCGTGACTTACCTTGCTTGAATCTTATTGTGATTTGTTTGACACTCTATCACAATGTAAACTTCATTAATATTACGACTGAAGGACTCGGTATCCATGTTCAAGAAAAAATTCACAAAAAAAAACTTTGGTTGGTCTTGTTTTTCTTGTCTTGGTGGGTGTTAAAATTTACTTTCACTTTATTTTTCAATTATCGCTTTTGATGAAATTAAATTCCACAAGGCCCAAAGCCACGTACATACGTAACTTGTGGTGCGTTAGCCAGTGGCCTCTGTCACGCTCTGGGAGGACTTGCCAAAAGCCTTACTGCGATCCCTTGTGATAGGAATAAAATGAAACTTTATTAGCAAGTCTAATACCTATTTTAGTAAAAATGGGAATGGAAAAACACAATTTGAGCGTGGTAAGTGCTTCGTATTACATTTTCCCCAACGAAATAAAGTGGCGTACAGCTGTGCTTCTATGATAATATTTTTACGGCTTATGATCAATATTGTGCAAAAAACCTAACTTCGCCGTGACCGGCTTATCAATAAATCGTGTTTACAAATTCTAAAAGATAATAAATCAGCATAATGGCTATCATAAAAAATGTCTGCAGAGTAAAAAAATATATATGACTATTATTCCTACTACTAGCTGTTTTCCTCAGTTTGTATGGGCTCCAGCAGGCCTAGCATGGGCCGTGGACAAATTGTCTTTCCACCGTTTTTATCCCGCGAGAAAAAGACAAACGTATCCATATTATAGCTTTTTCGCGTCTAGGCGTGGATAAAAACGGTGGAAAAACAATTTATCCACAGCCCATGCTAGGCCTGCTGGGACCATTATATTTATCAAGCTAAACAACTGTTTGTAATACAGAGTTACATGGAATCAACGATCTATATGTACTACATGATACTAAGCCGAAAGGTGGTCATTGTATTTGTCATTATGAACATCTTTTACTGTGTGGCCAACCCTGAAATCAAGAAAATCATAGCTGATCTATATATTTCGTTGACTCTTAAAAATTTTCTATGATACAGCCACCATTTTCTTGTAATTTTAGAGTCCCATAGACCCCATAGTAACAATTGCTTATAATGATGAATACAATGCCTCCTTCTGGCTTAATACCTCCGTTCCGTAACTCTTTATAGTGTGATAACATAGTTAACTGCTTAGATTATGAATATAATCATCAAAGTGATTTAATAAGTCACTTTAAAGATAAATATCGCCGCTAGAAATACAAATAAAATTACTGATAATGGTAATGTTATCACACTTTATTATTATAAATGTGAAAGTTTGTGGGCATGTGTCTGTTAGTGTGTATTGTTTTGTATGTTGGTTGAAATTTTGTATTGAGGCAGCTTATGTCCTGAATGAATACAGTTAAATAAATAAAACATGTTTTGGTAACATAGCAAATAAACCTAGCGTGCTGCTGGTATAACATGTTACACCTACATTTAATTATTGCAGTAGAATTCACAAAGCCATTATAAATGACATGGTTCTTGTAAAGATAATACTATCTTTGTCACTCTTTTGTTGTGTGTAACGAGCCTCTGTGCACTTATTGTCTTCTGAAACAATGGTAACAGTTTTTTTTCATTATGTATGTGAAAACGTCTTTTTACAGGTATCGCAGGCAGCTTGATACATGTATTTTGTGTTTTTAATTAATATCATTATAGCCAGCAATTTGATGCTATGCAATTCAAGCTAGTAGAGCTTAAATTATGTTTGATTGGGATAACACTACACCTATGCCACTGTGGCCCACATCTGCAAAAAATAACTTTTATATTTTTTTATAGCAGACCGCCACTTGTGGCTGTGGCTTGTAAGTGTTTTCTATCTGTTTGTAATTTTTATTTTTGGTGTACACAATAAAGAGTTTCTATTGATCTATCTAATAGGCTTGTCAGACTGGCTATTGGTACATCATCATTGTGCATTGGTAAATCAGAAAAATTACTAGACATTATGCTAGTTGTTATAATTATATGTCTTGTGTCTACATGCTATTATGGCATTTTTCAGGATGGGAAACCATCAGAGTACCTCTACCCACCAGAGATACTGCAGCAGCTGGACTTCAACAAAAGTCCTGCGGTGTTCAAGGCCAAGATCAGTGCGGCTCAACCGGGGGAAGACTGGATGGTGGTGCGACCCCTGCAGCGCTCTGACTATGATAAAGGCTTTCTGCAGCTTCTTGGACAGTTGACTAGTGTGGGAAATGTGTCACGGAAGCAGTTTGATGGTAAGATTCCCTACTTTTAAACCCCCTAACGCATATCTGTGGCATTGTAGCTCCCAAACAGATGAAACAATATTGATTTAGTTTTTTTGTTTGAAAGGTGACTTGTTTGGGAGTATTCATAGAAAGATAGAAACTTCCTACTGTCTTTTCCTTCTTTTTTGGACTTTTTTTTTTGAGTCAGTTTTTTTAATTGATTATTATTGTATTTTATGGTGGTACGGAACCCTCAGTGAGCGAGCCCGACTCGCACTTGGCCGGTTTAATTTTACATCTCTTAGCTATGATACTAGAAAATTTGTTTAGCCATTGAAGATTATCAGCTCTTTTATCACCATAGCACCAGAGCATAGCATATTCAAGCACACAACAAGCTAGGGTATGCAAAAAAAAAATACATCCCCATTTCACATACGTACCAGAGCCACCCCTAAATGCAATATTATATTTTTTATACTTTTTGAATTGAGATATATTATACTACAACTGTAATTGTGCAAAGTTTCATGCACTTATCTTATTAATTATAGAAGTTACAGGTTTCTAAAAAGTTAGAACAGACAGTCGAACGAACTTATATGGGTTCCTTGAAGGACTACAGAACCCTAAAAAAGATTGAAAAGAAACAGGTAGACCAACAGATTGACCAACAGATTCACACGTTAAACTTATAACACCCCTCTTTTTGCGTCGGGGTTGAAAATGAGAGTTAACATTTTGTGGTAACCAAGTTAATTATTTTATTTATATTACACGGGAATTACTCACGTAAGATTAAGCCGGTTACTCCGACTATAGTTTCAACCGCATTAGACGGTCTTTTTCAAGGAGAATGCGCGCGCGCGGCTGCGTCTCGCTTTGCACTACATTCATTATCATCATCATCATCAGCCTTGAGTGACCCACTGCTGGGTATGGGCCTCCCTTTGTTTATGCCACTCTCCCCGGTCTCTCGCTATTCGCATCCACTCGTTCCCGACAGTATTTCTAATTTCGTCAATCCACCTCATCCTCGGTCGGCCTGGGTTCCGCCAACCTCGTCTCGGCCACCACGCAGTTACTGCTGTACACCACCTGCCATCATTACGTCTGGCCATGTGTCCTGCCCAGTTCCACTTAAGTTCCTTCACCCTTTTTACGACGTCTGCAGCTTTGGTGCGACGTCGTATCTCAGTGTTTCGGATACGGTCCTGCAATTTGATGCCAAGCATGGCTCGCTCCATGGCTCTCTGTGCGACGGCTATCTTGTGCACAGTCTTCTCCGTGAGCGTCCATGCCTCAGCACCATAGGTCATGGTGGGCAGGACACATTGGTTATAGAGACGAGTCTTCAGGCACTGTGGTATAATAAAATAGTTGCACTACAATAAAATAATAAATGTTTTGTAATATAAATAAAATGTGTGAAAACCACGTCAGTTTCAATAATACAAGTTAATTATATTAATTGCAAGTTGTGTTATTGTATGTAATACTTTTTTTCGGTTCATGTCGAATAGCGGGTAAAACCGCTGGGCGTTGCTTGTGTAGTAATAAATTAGTTTGTAGTCTGACCCGTATAGTAGTAGCTAATGGTTATAGAATTCATTACTACAATCAATAAACTGGTTATGCGTGCGGAATGTCAAACGCCGCTGACCTTCGCGAAACCGGCGCATTTTGACCTTTCTGTTATGTTTTCTCGTTCCTGGTCTTTGTGACCACAAGTCTATTATCATATAAATGATGCTAACTATTACTGACACTAGTGGACACTCAGTTCAGTGGCAAATCATAAATTTTTGCAGTGGGGATTGCCCAAATTTATCAACCTCATCTTTTTTTTATGGTTATTTTTTTGTTTAGTTTTATGTTATTTTCTAAAAATATAGACTATTTTAAGATACTAATTTGAATAAATTAGTTTTCATTTAGAGAATTCATTTCATCATCATCAGCCAGAAGACGTCTGAGACGACTACTGAACATAGGCCTCCCCTTTTAACCTCCACACTGAACGACAGCCTGCCTTTTGCATCCACTGAATGCCAGCGACTCTCACTATGTCGTCGGTCCATCTAGTGGGAGGCCTACCTAAGCTGCGTCTTCCGGTTCGTAGTCTCCAATCCAGAACCTTTCTGAATTTTTTCTTCTGAGAATTCATTTAGTTTTTTATTTTATTTAAGATTGTATGTTTCTTAAATGTGATGCCGTCACTATCGGCGTTATGTTAGTTCGTGTAAATGTCAATACAAAAATAAAACTTTCTTCTGTCATATATTCATTTGTCGATATTATTAGTTGCACAGCGGTTTGACATTTTGTTTTGTTTGTGTAAACGCCTAAGATAAATTTCAACATAACGCCAACGCTGACGTCATTCAAGGGTAAATGAATGTCAATCATATTTGATCTAAAATATTTAATCTAAGTGCTAATTTTTAATAAAAGTTTATGTATGTAAGACTATTGCTCGAAATGGTTTTGTAATTACAACATATAAAAAAATATGAACAATCCCCAATAATCCAAACACTAAAACCAAGAAATAATGTGCTTACCATTTTCAACCATTACACATTACTAGCGACCTGCCCCGGCTTCGCACGTAAATTACACCAGTGGGAAGCCGGAGCGGGTTGCTAGCTATAACCCTTCTGTGAAAAATTATCTAACTGATGGTGAAAACCGCATCAAAATCCGTTGCGTGTTTCAGGAAGAGTTAGCGGTTATACAGACGGATAGACGCGGAAAGCTACTTTAATTTATGTATAACTAGCGACCCGCCTGCTCGGCTTTGCACGGGTGTAATTTACGTGCGAAGCCGGGGCGGGTCGATAGTTATATAATATATATAAACCTTCCTTGAAAATGTATCTAACTGATGGTGAAAACCGCATCAAAATCCGTTGCGTGGTTAAGGAGGAGTTAGCGGCCATACAGACAGACAGACGCAGAAAGCGACTTCAATTTATACTATGTAGAGATAATATATACTATACTACTACTACTATGATGATGACAGCACTATGATGACTGACCTATGTCCAGCAGTGGACGTCCTATGGCTGAAATGATGATAATGAAGAGAAGAACAGATAGAGATAGAAATGTATAAATTAAAATCGACACCAACCATTGGCTACTAAATATGAATATGATCTTCATACTGTACAGTATAAAGTAGTACAGTAGTCTAAAGTTTACACAATATTCGTGTAAGACACAAATTGTGCAATTTTACAGTACGACAATTTTAAACATTAATAATTCGTAATCATTTTTTTTTACTAAGTAGGTGCTTGTGAATTGCAGATAGATTTACGAAGATGAAGCAATCCGGCGGCTACTACGTGACTGTCATCGAAGACACGCGCATTCAGAAGCTGATAGGCGCTGCTACCCTCACTATTGAACAGAAGTTTATCCACAGCTGCTCTTTGGTGAGAAATTGTAACCTTTGATGCAGTAATTTATTTTATAGGTGACCGCGACTTTCAACTTCATCTTAGCGTGGTGAAGATATCACGTTTTTAGATCCCGATGACTTGTTCTAAATAGTAGAACAAGTATTAAAAATTGCCTAAAAATCGGCTGACCTCTCAGCCTACGACAAGCCGCAGTATGTTAAGTATGGCAGAAAAGAAATGAGGTTTGTTTAGATTCAAGAAAAACTGTTTGTAGCCTTTAGTGTCATAACTGAGTTCTGAGCTAACAATCATAATAGAAAACAAAAATCCGAATTGAGAACCCCCTTCTTTTTAGGGTTCCGTTTCCAAAGGGCAAAAACGGGACCCTATTACTAAGCCTACGTACGCTTAGTAATAGAGTCCCGTTTTACCCTTTGGTTACGGAACCCTAAAAAGTTTCCGCAATTCGTAGCGTGCGCCGAGTTTTGGTTCGGACATTTTTTGGTACAATTGACTACATGTATTGTTGACCGAAAACTCAGAGTCACACAGCGGGCAATGGAGAGAGCTATGCTCGGAGTTTCTTTGCGCGATAAAATCCGAAACGTGGATATTCGCCAAAGAACCAGAGTCACCGACATAGCTGTTAAAATTTGCAAGTTGAAGTGGCAATGGGCAGGCCACATCGCTCGAAGAACCGATGACCGATGGGGAAGAAAGGTTCTGGAGTGGAGACCACGAACCGGAAGACGCAGCGTAGGGAGGCCTCCCACTAGATGGACCGACGACATTGTGAGAGTCGCGGGCATCCAGTGGATGCAAAAGGCAGGCTGTCGTTCAGTGTGGAGGTTAAAGGGGGAGGCCTATGTTCAGCAGTGGACGTCTTCTGGCTGATGATGGATTGTTGACCGGGTTTTGGCGCCAACGTGGAAAAAAAAACATGTCGGCTCGTCAGATAACATGTGTATTTTCGAGTGTTAATGTGTACTATATGGTGAATTATTATTCATTAAGTGCTCGTAAACGTGCTCGAGTGTGATATAACGAGGTGAAACGTAGCTTCTCGTGTTGTTTCTAAAACTCCATAGGAGCCTCTTGTAAAGTCTTCACCACTTTACACGGGCATGAGTTTGACTTGACCGTGACTTACTTAGCTTGACTGTGACTATGACTTGTTTGACGCTATTAATACAATGTAAACTGTTTAATATTACGACTAAAGGACATTGAATCAACGGTCATAAAAAAAATAACAAAAAATAAAACAAAATGTATTGTTGACCATTGTCTCAATGGTCGCGATATTGGTGGCAATAATAAAAAAATACTTGTTTGATATTTTCAGCGTGGGCGCCTTGAAGATGTCGTAGTCAATGACACGTATAGAGGAAAGCAGTTGGGTAAATTGTAAGTTTTTTTCTATACCTATTGTCATGGTAAATAAATGCGATAGTAAAACACGTTTTTAAACTATCACGGTTGTTCTCTAAAGTTATATGATTATTTACGGGATATTTACCGTGGTAAGGTTGTAGAATGAGCTACCGATATTTCGGCGCAGTTACATGCACCATGTTCACGGGAAGACTGAAGAATACGGGTGGTTGGTAGAACAGTTAAAAAGTTAGGTGCAGACATAGATCTACCCTCTTTCTTAGTCTTTTGCTACAGTTATCACTGGAACTCAAACTCGATCTTAAGTCCCGACAAAATCACACTCACTGTATCACTGCGTATAGTATTTTGAACGCGGTCTTTTTCTTCAGTCTTTCCGTGAACATGGTGCATGGAACAACTAGCGGTCCGCCCCGGCTCCGCACGGGTATAGTTATATAGCCTATATTAATCAGTGATAATGTAGCATTCAAATGGTGAGAGAATTTTTAAAATCGGTCCATTACTTTTTGAGCCAATTCGTTACAAACATACTTACATACAAATTTTTCCTCTTTATAATATTGTATAGAAAAAACTAAAAACTAACAAAAAAAATACAACAAGATATAAAACACTTACGAGCTAGTACCACAAGTGGTGGCCTTATCGCTAAAAGCGATCTCTTGCAGGCATTTTTTTTTCTTTTCTGTGATTTAAACGCGGCAATATAGACTAAAGTGTAGAGCTAAAAACACTAAACTAAACTGTGAAACATGTTTTATTAACAGAATAGTCGTGACGGTTTCACTGCTGGCTCAAGAGGTGGGATGCTACAAAATGTCGCTGGATTGTAAAGACAAGCTGATCAAGTTCTACGAAACTCTCGGATATAAGATGGAGCCCGGGAACTCTAACGCCATGAATATGAGGTGAGACATCTGTCAGGCTCGATAACAAATCTAAGTTTGAGAAACGTGCCAAGAGGCTCATCAGAAACGAATCCCTGGTTCAGACTAAGCTTCTTAGTCTTTAGCATCGGCGCAATGTTGCTAGTCTATCGGTTTTTTATCGGATACATTTCGGAGAGTGTGCTACAGATCTGCATGATTTGATTCCCTCCTGCTCATTTTTCTATCGGACTGCCAGAGTGGGTACGAAGAATCGACATCGCTTTATGGTTGATTTTCCGAGAACCAGTACGAAGCGCTTTGATTCCACATTTATTTTGCGAACTGCTAGTCTGTGGAATTCGCTGCCTGAGTAGGTGTTCCCCGATAGTTACAATCTGGGTGTCTTCAAGTCGAGAGTGAATAGGTTTCTTCTAGGCAAGCGTGCTCCATCGTAGGCCGCATCATCGCTTAACATCAGGCGAGTTGGGGGCCAAGCGCAAGCCTATTTATAATAAAAAATAAAAAAGTGACGTCACCGAAGACATAATAGTACAATACAGAAGATTCACTCCGCAAAAGCACTTAAATAAGTACCGACTTGCTACTACACAATAAAGACGCTAATACACAATTCAGGACGCGCGAGCGCTACCTGCCTACTGTTATTTATTAACCTAAAAAATAAAACGGGACATTTATGCACACACGGTCATCTGCAAACAAAGCTTGTGATATGGGTGCCAGAGACTGATATACATACATATATAGTTTTAAATACATACTTAAATAAATATTAACAACCAGATATAGAACAAAGATAAATGCTCATCACATAAATGTTTGTCCTAGGTGGGAATCGAACCCACGCCCCCAAGCTCAGAAGGTAGGTTCACTACCGACTGGACCAACGGGCTATCAAAGTTGCCTCTCTGTCTATCGCGTAACTCTTGTCGTGTTATCTCTGTCTATCGCGCGGCAGCCCACTGATTTGGTTCGACAAGTCGGAGTCTGCCACGTACTTGTAGTTTCATACCTAAAGTGCGGAGTGCGCCAGGTCAGGTGACGTGACTTATTTGCTTATCGTGAGAGAATTATATAATTCAGAGAGATCAACAAGAATTTTCCAAATCAGTATATAAATGACGGAGTTCTAAGGTAACAAACATTAAAAAAACATACAACCATAAATAATTTATAAATATTCGGTCTTTTTGTACACACGGTCATCTGACCCCAATCTAAGCAAAGCTTGTGAACACAAATGTTCAACACATAAATGTTTGTCCTGGGTGAGTTTGAGAACCCCCTCCTTTTAACGTCGGCTAAAAATAAACACTGTTTTCCAGGTTCGACGACCCATCTTGACAATTAGCCGCCGGGACGTCCGACCTGCGCTCCAAACTGTAAGTAGCCGCGACCAGCCGAGCATCCATCACACTACCCCTCGCCAACCAACACACCATTACACCTTGTATTATGAATAAACATGTGTACAGATTTGCTTGAATATTGTCTTTTTTACTATCGTTATTGTCGCTTGATATGATGTTTTAATGATCAATGAGACTTTTTACAACGGCTTGCGTTTGACTACTCTCATCTGATGGGAAGCGATGATGCAGCTATGGTCGAAGGTGTCGCTTCCTAAGAAATACATCAGGCGAGATGGTAGTCAAATGCAAGCCGATTATTTAAAAAAAAAAATAAAAAAAATATCAATAACCCCGGATTGTGCCAGGGGTTACAAGACCCACTCTCAGTTAGCGTTAACGCCTGCGGAAAGATTTAATTGTATGAAAATTACATTGACAATGACATTAGCTTGAGAGATGTTATCTTAAGCTAAAGTCATTTTCATACTTTTTCAGCAGGCGTTAACGCTAACAGAAAGTGGGTGTTGTCTAACCCCACTGATCGGAAAGACGCAGATAAGGAATTCTACACCTCTGCTGTAGTGCATCTGAAAGGAATTTCCACTATAAGGGAGTTCCTTCTTGTCGTGCCTCTGGTAATCTGTTACAGAATTTTTTGATTTGATAGATTGTCTTTGTCGTCTGTTAACGATCGATAAATATCAAGGGTACGCCTTTATATTGATCGTTTTTGTTGTTGACAAAATATTTGATAACAGTTAAGTGTTGTTCAAAATGTTGGACGTTCGATAATTTTACTCATATGTTGATCGTAAAAATGAGACAAAGGTTGAAATCACTTGATTTATCGAATGACAAAAACTATACACAGTGGCGATAACCAAAAATCAAGCAAATCTATATAGGCACTGTTTACGTTCTGTCCCACTTCACTACGTGAGGGAAGCAACGCGGCCACGTGAGACGATGCGATGCAACACTGCGAACATGCCAAAAACATTATTTCTTACTTGAGAATTCAGCCTGCCTAACATGCGCACCGCGACAAAATCTTGTCGTCACTTTTTCAAGCGAGATCGCGATAAGGCGCCTACGTTTTCGTATATGCCTGTCACGCTTTGGCACGATAAAAAGAGTCGACAAAATTTTGTCGCGACGCGCATGTTAGCCCGGCAGGTATAATAGTAGCTGTACATATTATTGTAGCACATGTAGACTTGTTGCGTAGACCCGTTTGCATTATACCTACCATAAATTGCTATAAGCAGCATCGTATCGCGTTTTGTCGCTTTCCGTCCCTCACCTGGGACTATAGGCTAATTATAACCAGTGTGTGTATTGGGGCTTACTAAAAATACATTTCTGTTTTTCAACATTGATTTACAAAAATTATGGATGTTGGTTTATTCTCGAAAAAAGTGTACTGAGTTGTTTACCAAACATAGATCTATGGCTAATAAAAAACTTATTAAAATTTAGATACCTACCAATACAATTTATATCTATGTTATTATTACTATGTCTATTTTAGCTTGCAACAAGTGTAGACTAAATGCATAGATTACTTTAACAGTTAGTATGGTTTAGTCAACTTTTTGTTTATTTTAGTTCTGACCCAATATCCATAGTTTTAAATATATTAGAGTTCAAAGAGTTATATTGACAATGGCGTCGATTCTGTCATAACACTCACTAAACTAAACCAATCTGACAGGACTAAAATTATCTGCATTTCTTTTCATTTTAATATGTGAGAGAAGGATGGCAACAATTTTAGAGCTGTCAAATTTAGTTTAGTTTGCATCAGAATCGATGCCATTTGCTAACTTATTAATTGTTTACTTGCATGTTGTTTGAAGTCAACTTCATTAGCTCTCAAAGAGTAATAAACCTACTTATTTTTATTACTTTGATGTCTCGTTTGTTTTGTGATTTTTGCTCGGTCGTTTATACAATTATTACAGTTGCAGGGTCAGTTTTTCTATCTATCAAAAGCGGAAATCAACTGCAATGGTTGGTATCTTCAGTTGATAGGGTGGCCAATTGATTATTGATGTCCTAGCACATAAGATAAAACGTTATTAAGGTACATAGAAAGCTTTGATTTTAGTATGAACTTGTTTATTTGCAAATGTGATTTTATTATTGTAAGTAGTAAGTTAAACGCTTTATAAAATTATGTTATTATTTTTCACTAATATAATGAATATTGATTTAACTTCTAACAGATTTAGTTTTATTTTTGTTGCTACATTTATTTTTGTTAAGTTGTTGTTTCATGTATATAAACACTGTTTTTGTATTTGTAACTAACATTCATTTGAAAGCTTATTAAAACGTTTTGCTTGTACATTTTTGTTTCATTTTAGCATAGCACGCTATTATCCCATTTGCACACATTTCTTTGTGCTTATATGTTATCGGAAATTTATAAAGTCGTAGGAAATGTAAATAATGCTGAACCGATTTAGGAAATGTGGAAATATTTTAGAGGTTCTCTAATACATACATTTCCTAGGCATTTTATGCAATTCCTAAATAGTACTAAAGATACTAAGAAATTTCTAAAAACTAGGAAATGCCACAAGTGCCGGAGACAGCAGTCTTAAATGAAAACCACGGAACACTATGATGAAAAATGGAGCAGGAGATTTAAAAAATCTTGCTGTCTGTCCGTATCTGTCACTGTCAAATCCTACACCAGTCCTTTAAACTATTATAGTCATACAATTCTTAGGAAATGTGTTGATGAAAATCAGTTCAGCGGTTTGAGGATTATCAGTTCTTTAAAAAAAACAATTTATATTTATTTTACCTACTCGTTTGCCACTCTTTGCTATCAATCAAGCATTTTGTACTGTTTGTATAAAGTATAGGTAAAATATAACCCATGTAATATTTTCAAATATTTTATTTACAGAAGTGTAAATTTTAGCGGATAGAATAAGAAGTTTGTTAACGATACAATTTCATTCATTCAAGTCTTTTGATGTTACACGCAAATGGTCTGCTTGTAAAAACGCAGTATTATGGACTACAATACTTTTAGCCTTTTACAATATTTCTTTCAATCTCCAACCAATAAATAAAAATACCTATACAGATATTAACACTGAATTTTATATAGCTGTCTCCTAAAGCCCAACGCTGACAGGTAAGTCCTGGCGTACAAGCGGCTGGCTGTGTAAAAGTCAACGCTTCCTGGGGCCGGACCGTCACATGTTTTAAGCAATTAAGTTTAGGTGATTGCGGAATATCACGCGAACGTGAACCTTAACGCGCCGAGATACGGTTAGCGGTCGCGTAACTTTTCGGAATCACCTACTAAACCGATCGCTTAAAAGAGGTAACGTTACGGCTCCGGGTCTTACGGCTACCTGTTTAAAGCGATTCTGTTTAACAGTTTTTATTTTTGGTCCGGGAACATGTAACATTTCGCCGAACGTCATTTTTTTAACTTATTTTGAACAGTAGATAAACAGTATTATAGCACTTAAAAGAGTATACTGTTTTTAACGGTGTGATTGGTAACCGTACCCTGAGCCCAAATAAATGAGATACAATTTGAACTTAAAAAGAGTTGACTTTTAGGGCCGACACACAATCGCGTTGCGGCGACGCAACGCTAAAATCGGCGACGCCGCGCATCGCAACTCTAGAACATAAAAATTTTGACATCGAATGTTCCTGGGTCGCAACCCGTTTGTGTGTCGGTCATTACGCCGCGACGCTGGGCCGCCTCGACTCCAGTCTGCGTTGCCCCTAGAAATTGTAATAAGCGTTTATATAAAATAAATAATATTTTTGCTGATCTAACAAGAAATATAATAATTATTAGTAATCTATTGTTAGGTAGTCCAACATGTGATATAAAAATTTGGAAGTCTAATCTAATGTTAATATTTTAGCAATTTGCAAAAAGCTTGGCGTTCTTATAAATAAAGGGCCCGTACCTACCGTGAACAGTTAAACACGATTCAGTTTACATGACTGCGATAAGTTACGCGAACGCAAACCGTATCTCGACGCGATAAAGTTCCAGGGGCGGATCCAAGATTTCATTTCGGGGAGCACCATTCTGACAAGTATAGGTACCTATGAGTATGCTGTGTAAAAGTGCACCTCAATCAAATCGAAAAACTGAGTCGAATGTATGGAATTGCTAGGTGTTTGGGATCCCCCTGGATCCGCCAATGTAAAGTTCACGTTCACATAATTTCCCGCCTTTTAATTACTACCTACACAACTATACTCGGTCCAATTTTTTCAACTCTGGCAGCTGCAAAAAGGGGTTTTTGCTTAGCTTATTTTGATGACAAAATTTGTAAATACGCAATTTCGTCTACTTGAATGACATATTTTTCTCAGTTGTTTTGATTTAAAAACCAAACTACTGAATACTTTCTGATGCAATTTCTATAGGATCAATCTAAGAATTTATGGGATCAATATAAAAGTATTATCCTTTCAATTAATAAAAAAAAGGATTTTTTCAAATCTGTTTATAAATGACGGAGTTCTGAGGTAAGAAACACAAAAAAACTAATTGAGAATCCCCTCCTTTTTTGAAGTCGGTTAAAAAGTGATCAAAATTCAAGTATTTCATTCGGCTTCTTATGATCTGCTGCAATTGTAAGAACTGAAAAAATATATTTGACCAGTAGTTTTTTTAAACAGTATATTTATCTTAACCTTCGTTATAACTCCTTGCGGCTACCTGTTTTAAGCGATTCTGTTTAGATCAGAAAAGTTGCGCGACCGCAAACCGTATTTCGGCGTGTTAAGGTTCACGTTCGCATGGTTTTACAAACTGCGCTGTTTCAGAGCTAATTCAAGCCCGCGTTAAGAGTTAGCCCTAAGGCCCCAGGTAAGTACTTATCTGATAAAATATAAATAGGGTATACAAGTATACATATAAAACAACAAAAAATATATGTTAAAATATCATAAACATTGACCGGCTCAGTCTGGCAGTTAATGCTATACAAAGATAATATAACCACTTGATCGGGCATGTAGTCAAAATTCCCTTTTGCAAAATGATTCCACGTCGGTCGCGGAGGGCAGATTGTGATTGGAGAATCAAAAGTCATTCATTCAATTCGCGCCTAGGATTAGCCCCTCGAAATAGTTTAGGTTGACATGTTAAAACCTTTGGTTTATGCGT
Organism: Agriopis marginaria; assembly: GCA_932305915.1. Lineage (NCBI taxonomy): Eukaryota > Metazoa > Arthropoda > Insecta > Lepidoptera > Geometridae > Agriopis > Agriopis marginaria. The sequence goes on along the minus strand of OW029934.1, from coordinate 9,076,271 downwards.
GGTAAAGGATGAGCAGTCAAGTGGTTATATTGTCATTGATGCTATATGTACAACATTAAATATTAAATGGCATATTATTATATTAGCATTATCATTATAAATATTCTTTCCTACATAATACATAAATTCCCTTCTCTTTCGACATGTTAAAAGTTCCCGCTAGAGCAGTGGTTCCCAATTAGTGGTACGCGTACCCCTACTAGGGGTACGCGAAGGGATTATTACGGGTGTCTGCATCAAGAGGTACGCGCGCCAATCTCTTGACTAGGACAAATCGTAAGCAGTCCATTTTGTAGTCAGTCTGCAGTCCAACTAACTGCATACAGCGTGACGTCTTTCAGTCTTCCATAGAATTTCATACTTTACCGGACCTCACAGAGTCTGAACCGGACCGGAGGGCATTTGGTGTGCTTGAGCCGAGCTCGAGGGGTGCGCGAGTTTGAGGTCTTTCTTTAAGTGGTACTCAGGAAAAACTAATTGGAAACCACTACCACTTGGATTTGTTCACATTACAGACCATGTGAAAACAGCCGTTTTTCCATTCTCGACCTTATAGCACAAAAGTTTTCGTCAAAACTAACAATATCAGTGTTGGTACTGTCAAAATATGCAATGTGCGAGAGAAAACAGTTTGTCTGACGTAATCTAAGTAGCTATCAGACGTGTGTATTTGGTTGACTTCACCCGCCGTCTGACCAACGGGAGAGAAAGAGAGCCGAATATGTTATTCTCACTCTTTCTCTCACGTTGATTGGACGGCGGTCCGTCAACCAAATCCATGCGTTAGGGCTTTAATACCTCGCGAGTGTACAGCAATATTACAATTTGTAAAATATTTAGTTAGGCACATTTATTTTGGAGCCAATATTGTACTCATGCTAGAGTCAGGTTTTGCTGTGAAACATCTATTAGCGCGCCTTGGCAGTAAAACCGACTCGTATGCCGTGACGGCAAACGGCATGACGCTATCTTATACTGTCACGTTTCACATTGTGATATGAAATAAATTAAAAGAAAAACATCATAAAGGTGATTGAAAAAACAATGTGAATAAAAAATTGTGTTAATAGAATGCACCCATCTGTTTCTGTAATGTGAATGGGGTGTCGAGGGAAATTACAATGTGATCGTCCACTGATTCGTATCCCTCATACTCATCTACATCAGATTAGTATGTGCGAATAACCAAGGAAGATAGACTAAGAGGAAAGACAATAGCGAAACATTAGAGCGTTGCTCGCAAATATGCCTAAAAACGGTATAAACTTAGATGGCACCGTAATTTGTAGAACACTTTCATACGCTTTCTGACTGCAGCGCTTACGGAAGTTCGAGATAACCTATAGCAATTTCCGAGCTACGCTCTAATGTTCCACTATTGTCTTTCCTCTTAGTCTATCATTCTTGGAATAACTAAGAGTGGTTTCGTCAAATATAATTGGATATTTTGTCCTCCAATAGCATCTACAGATACTGATCAAAAACATAGTTTCTCAATTTTTTTAGTGTCACGCGATCCCCCATATATCTAGGGTCGGAAAATACTTTGCAAATTTGCTTTTCGCAAAGGTTTCTCTGTTAGATAATTAACCCAGCCTACGAAGCGCAAGAAAAGCGAGCACATAATTAACGAATTTTTAGTAAATTTAGAACAGAATAATACACCACGGAATATGTTAGCAGGATTGCGGGAGCGAAGCGAGCGTAGAAATTTTGTGCTAATTGGCCACGACCCCCACTTTGACAAACAATGTTTTAAACAATACTGCACATGTGTCAATATCAAATTTTCACATTTAGCTATTTCACATATACAAGACAATATTACATACATATAAATTCAACAAACGTCATTCTCATTAGACTTGTCACGCACCTGAAAATCTCACTGGCGCGTCCATTTCAACTATCAACTTGTTCCCAAATTTAACGTCTGTCCACATCCTACTTAAGGCGCGTCGGTCCTGTTTTGCTTACGCAGACATGCACTGCGTAAGGCACTTCGGGGGTTAAATGTCACTTCCGTTGCATAATGATGTTGCATTTTGGCATTATGCGTCGTGAGAGAGCAAACATTTATATGTCTATCAACAACAAGCAAAAATCCTGTTTTCTGAACAAACAAATATAGGTCAGGACTTAACACTAATATATATGTCGGGGGAACACCCGGTACCAGGATGTTTTTTTTTTGAAGAAGAAGCTATGACGTCATCAGTGCTGATAATACTATTTCCATGGCTGGGTTCTACCATTGCAGATGAAACCTTAACTGGCAGGACTAATCTCTTCTAAGCGATTTTCTAGTTTTTAGGCTGTACCAAACTGACTATTATTCACGGGGAAGGTCTTTAAGGAAAGAAACACAATAATGATGTTGTGGTCTTTTTTATTTTTGCATAGACCCTAAGAAGGTGCTCTATGCTAATGCAAATTTACCGCCACGTTCGTAAAACCCTAGACGCTTATAGAAGAAGGGCAAGAAACTACAGCGCCAACACTTTATCACAATTATTACAGAATAACACTTTTCAAAACACCTATAGTGAGAAATAAATAGTAACAGCACACTAAGTGCACTGGATAATGCTACAAGCAAGACTCCTCCTTTCTGCACTTTGTTCTGTGCTTGATGAACTCCACTAACCGAAAGAGACCGGCTTCACAACCGTCATAACACCTATCGTTGAGATATAAATAGTAGTTAACAAAATAGTAACAGCACACTAAGTGCAGCGGATAATGCTTCAAGCAAGACCCCTCTTTTCTGCACGATGAACTCCACTAACCGAAAGAGACCGGCTTCACAACCGCTCGCCTTTTTATCACCAAGATGGCGTCGTGTCATTGCGAAGTCATAACACTACTAATTAGAGATCTACAAATAGCCTACTTTACAGTAGTTTATAAGTTGTTAAATATTCTTAACTATTTTCAGAACTTAGCTCTCATTAACACTTCATAAATTTTACTTAAGCTAAACATTTAAACAATCTAAACAAAGCACCATGTTTTCCGTTTTTCAATTCGAATATCAAATCAGCCGTCTTTTAATGTAATCATTAACTAATGATTTTAATCCTAATGTTTATCGTTTACAAATCAAGACATGAATTTAGCAATAGAAAACTTTACATTTAACTAAAGATTAAACAGTACTCACAACTTTTCTTCCCGAAAATCAGCAACAGAATGAGCCCTTGTAGCGACCCGAAATCGTTTTTATAACATGGCGGCATCGCCGTGAAGTGAGAACACTAATTCATAACTAAATACGCATTTTACTTCTTTTACAGTAATAATAGTTATTGGTTAATTCGTTTTATAAATGTAGACACCTGTTTTTAAACTATATTCTTACTAATACGTCATTATTAACATTGACACAAAGCGCCAAGCGCGCACGGTTCCAAACCGCAACTTCGTAATTTAAATAACTTGACTTCAAAATGAATCTTCAAACAAAATAGTTTTAAACATTAAGTGTGTCGCTTATAAATCGAGTAATGAATTTAGTAACCGATAACTCATTACTAAACTGGAATTTAGACAAGAAAGAGATAATTATTGTTTGCTGTTAAAATTACAACTAATCGTACCTTAATTTTTTCACTGATCAAAAGCTATTTTGCATTGAAATAAACAAGTTAATTATAGAAATCAAATCTTAATACTAGTTAACACATAATTAGGCGTTATAATTGATCTTAAAATTATGATGATCGCGTCATGCGTCGACACGGCCATTCTGCGAGACGATGTGTGCGTGCTCAGCACCAGTCGCGATACTGCAAATGGAAATTATTTTCTCTGAGCTAGGTATCCGTCCACCGGTACACTAACTGACGACTTGTTTGTTGCTAGTGTTTTTATTTCAAAATCAAGTAATAGTACGGTTGCTATGTAGTCTGACTATGTTAACCGATTTCAACAATCAAGTTATCAGTCCATATTTTTGTACCATAAGAATTATAATCATAACGTGTTAAGTGGAGGCATTTTCAATCTTGTGAATAGCAGAGTATTAATAAATGTAAATGTTCATAGTAAGTAAAATAATATTTGCTGTACATGGGATAATGAGCGACGATATTTATCGAAGTGCTTGTAATGCTCCACGCATACTAGCACATTTTATGTTTAGTTATGTCAATGCAAATGCTCCACGCATACTTGCATGATATTATGATTTCTCGTAGACAGGAATGTTGCTGTGGCGCTGAGCGGTCCTGTACGCCGTGGTCCACAGGGGCTCTAAGGAAAGAGGACTAGGTCGATGCTAGGGCCTGGGCCTTATCATTATGACCGTGGTCCCTAGAGGCTCTGAAAACTTCTTTTTTTTTTTGTTATTATGATTTCTCGTAGACAGGAATGTTGCTGTGGCGCTGAGCGGTCCTGTACGCCGTGGTCCACAGGGGCTCTAAGGAAAGAGGACTAGGTCGATGCTAGGGCCTGGGCCTTATCATTATGACCGTGGTCCCTAGAGGCTCTGAAAACTTTTTTTTTTTTTTTTTGTTATTATTAATTCTCGTAGACAGGAATGTTGCTGTGGCGCTGAGCGGTCCTGTACGCCGTGGTCCACAGGGGCTCTAAGGAAAGAGGACTAGGTCGATGCTAGGGCCTGGGCCTTATCATTATGACCGTGGTCCCTAGAGGCTCTGAAATCTTTTTTTTTTTTTTTTTGTTATTATGATTTCTCGTAGATAGGAATGTTGCTGTGGCGCTGAGCGGTCCTGTACGCCGTGGTCCACAGGGGCTCTAAGGAAAGAGGACTAGGTCGATGCTAGGGCCTGGGCCTTATCATTATGACCGTGGTCCCTAGAGGCTCTGAAATCTTTTTTTTTTTTTTTTTTGTTATTATGATTTCTCGTAGATAGGAATGTTGCTGTGGCGCTGAGCGGTCCTGTACGCCGTGGTCCACAGGGGCTCTAAGGAAAGAGGACTAGGTCGATGCTAGGGTCTGGGCCTTATCATTATGACCGTGGTCCCTAGAGGCTCTGAAAACTTTTTTTTTTTTTTTTTTAATTTTTTTTGTTTTGTTATTATGATTTCTCGTAGTATTGATGATAAATGCTCATGTGTGAATGTTGCTGTGGCGCTGAGCGGTCTTGTACGCCGTGGTCCACAGGGGCTCTAAAGGATTTGGAAAGGACGATGCTGTGGTCTGGGCCTTATTTCTTATGACCGTGGTCCACAGAGGCTCTGAAAACAGTGTAGGCAAGGAAACTGGGGTACGGGTTTGTACAGTCTTACTTATTTGTTAGTCAACTTGTCAACAAAGACAAGCCAACAAATTATGTACTTCATGTTGTTGCGCAATTACTATGAAAATAATAGTAGAATCGGCCACTTCCTGAAGCATCAACATAATTCATCATCATCATAATCAGCCTTTTAACAGTCCACTGCTGGACTTTTAGCCTAACCCTGAAAGGGTGACTGGGCCATATCTACCACGCTGGCCCATAATTATAATAATACGGAAATAATTCTGAAGGTACATCACCAGATGGTAATAGCAGTGAAGGTGTTGGCAGCACCAGGTCCACTGCAGCTCCACTCGTTGCTGCACATGGTGTAGACACGTCTGAACTTTTCACACCCGGCACTAATCAGTTTTGGCTAGGGGTTATCCACGAGCACTGTCACTGTTCTCGTGGCGTGGCTAGGATAATCTGAAACATAATATACGGACAGAGCAGTATCGTTGGACTCAATCCCACTTCTGATGTCGGGGGAACACCCGGTACCAGGATGTTTTTTTTTTGAAGAAGAAGCTATGACGTCATCAGTGCTGATAATACTATTTCCATGGCTGGGTTCTACCATTGCAGATGAAACCTTAACTGGCAGGACTAATCTCTTCTAAGCGATTTTCTAGTTTTTAGGCTGTACCAAACTGACTATTATTCACGGGGAAGGTCTTTAAGGAAAGAAACACAATAATGATGTTGTGGTCTTTTTTATTTTTGCATAGACCCTAAGAAGGTGCTCTATGCTAATGCAAATTTACCGCCACGTTCGTAAAACCCTAGACGCTTATAGAAGAAGGGCAAGAAACTACAGCGCCAACACTTTATCACAATTATTACAGAATAACACTTTTCAAAACACCTATAGTGAGAAATAAATAGTAACAGCACACTAAGTGCACTGGATAATGCTACAAGCAAGACTCCTCCTTTCTGCACTTTGTTCTGTGCTTGATGAACTCCACTAACCGAAAGAGACCGGCTTCACAACCGTCATAACACCTATCGTTGAGATATAAATAGTAGTTAACAAAATAGTAACAGCACACTAAGTGCAGCGGATAATGCTTCAAGCAAGACCCCTCTTTTCTGCACGATGAACTCCACTAACCGAAAGAGACCGGCTTCACAACCGCTCGCCTTTTTATCACCAAGATGGCGTCGTGTCATTGCGAAGTCATAACACTACTAATTAGAGATCTACAAATAGCCTACTTTACAGTAGTTTATAAGTTGTTAAATATTCTTAACTATTTTCAGAACTTAGCTCTCATTAACACTTCATAAATTTTACTTAAGCTAAACATTTAAACAATCTAAACAAAGCACCATGTTTTCCGTTTTTCAATTCGAATATCAAATCAGCCGTCTTTTAATGTAATCATTAACTAATGATTTTAATCCTAATGTTTATCGTTTACAAATCAAGACATGAATTTAGCAATAGAAAACTTTACATTTAACTAAAGATTAAACAGTACTCACAACTTTTCTTCCCGAAAATCAGCAACAGAATGAGCCCTTGTAGCGACCCGAAATCGTTTTTATAACATGGCGGCATCGCCGTGAAGTGAGAACACTAATTCATAACTAAATACGCATTTTACTTCTTTTACAGTAATAATAGTTATTGGTTAATTCGTTTTATAAATGTAGACACCTGTTTTTAAACTATATTCTTACTAATACGTCATTATTAACATTGACACAAAGCGCCAAGCGCGCACGGTTCCAAACCGCAACTTCGTAATTTAAATAACTTGACTTCAAAATGAATCTTCAAACAAAATAGTTTTAAACATTAAGTGTGTCGCTTATAAATCGAGTAATGAATTTAGTAACCGATAACTCATTACTAAACTGGAATTTAGACAAGAAAGAGATAATTATTGTTTGCTGTTAAAATTACAACTAATCGTACCTTAATTTTTTCACTGATCAAAAGCTATTTTGCATTGAAATAAACAAGTTAATTATAGAAATCAAATCTTAATACTAGTTAACACATAATTAGGCGTTATAATTGATCTTAAAATTATGATGATCGCGTCATGCGTCGACATATATTATATAGTTTAGTGGCATCCAAGTAATTAAAATTTGCAATGATATTTTTGAAAACCGAGACTATATCTTTTTAACTATTATATAATATTATCTTTACATCATAACAAAGTATTACAAAGGCGCAAGAATGTTCAGCATAAATACTACCCTTGTGTTCTAATTGTAATTCTGAGCGCAATGTTCTTCATGTAAATGACAATCCGAAGATCCTTTTGTGAAAAAAATTTAGCATATTGAATAGTTACATGTAAAACCCATAGATTTAGGAAAAAACTGCGAGTTCTGTGATATAATCTTACAAGTGTGTTTTGTTTACATACTCATAATGTCAATGATTTTAATAAGCATGTTTCAAATTCTGCCTTAATTCACTCATTCAATAAATCAATAAGGAGTACACAAAACAATATTACGGAACATTAGGAAGGTAACACTCAGATATGAAGTTCAAGTAAGAATAACAAATAAGAACTAAATGCATTGGGATATGAATAAAAGGTAATGGTTTTCCATAAGAATGCTATATTTAGGACATATAATATCAAAACACTGACACTTTTTTACATTCTAGACCTAGTCCACTGTAAGAAGAATGCACAGGTTTGAAATAAACAAAAATCCTGTGTATTATAACAATAATAAATAGCATAAGTAAATAGGCATTTTTATGAATATACACTAACGATATACTAAACGACCAAAAGCTGGCTTATTCTGTGCAAACGATACGGTTAAAATAATCTAAACATACAATTTAATTATAGATAAAACTGTTCATCTTAGAACGAACTCTGTGCTGAAAGATTTCGAAACCCAATTAGTGACTTCGAATTGTCGACTAGTAATTTTGGAATCACATACAAAACACGGATAGAAGAGCTCATGTCCTGTACCAGTCGAGGGGCTAGAAGGGCGGCGGCGCGGTGGCTATTTTAGCTCCAAGCTTCATGGGCCCCTGTCCGCGAGCTGAACGTCGCGCCTCCATCTCACGCTGTCTGTGAAGCTTTCGTTCCTCTCGCTTTCGCCGTAACTCCTCCATTTTCGAGGCGTTGCTTTCTAAATAAACAAAATAGAAATTAAAAACCAGAAGCATGAAGGATTTAATTTTTAATGCTAAATATACCTACGAACAAGGTTTATATATGTAAAGAAAATTATAGCTCGGTCTAAGAACGGCCCCAAAAGCCCTTTCCTCTGAATGACTAGACAGTGTAGACAGTTTTCAACAGATGGCTGTCAGTTTTGTTCAAAAAGTACATTGTATCTCCCCTTATCTATTATTCCATTGTATTCTAAGACAAGTTGTCGCACTGTATCTAGTGCGCATGTTCATCAGAGACAAAGAAAGACAAACTCTCTGTGACTAAACGACACACACACACAGGGAGAGAAAGAGAGAGTGAGTGAGAGAGAGAGAGAAACGACACATTTTCTGCTGTCAGTGCTGTCACATTTCAGGCAGGGCCAGTTTGTAACATTCTTTGAGAGTTTTTATTTAAATACCTTGTTTGTAGCTATATATAGACCTAACGAATGCACAGAAACAAACACTATACCGAACGAGTTGGTGCACACGCATTGACGAAAGCGAGTGCACGCGTGAAAAAGGATACGTTCGCGTGTTCGCCGAAAGTCGGTGTGTTGCAGCGAGAAGACAATCGTGGAAACAACAGTAATGGCAAACGAGCGTGTTAAGGCTGGGTATAAGGCCAGAAAAATTTCTGATTTCACCCGCGCGTCTCGCATCACCCGCATTAGTGTGAAACACAACCACGGCAGCGCGGCAGTCGCGCGCAGCTAAAGTGTACACAACTCGCGCACTCGACCTTGTAAAGCGGCAAGGAGCAATAACACACAGGATAAGCATAGTGTTGGTGTACTTGGTGTTTTGGCGATTAGCTGAGTTCGGTCGCGGCGCGCAGAACCGTAAATTGTTTATTTCACTTTTCAAAATTGTATTTGTAATTTATTTTTAGGTTTTCTACAATATAAAAATAATAAAGTATATAAATTAAATTGAAATAACCTAAATAAAACTAAACTGAACTATGCTCTGCTATGCTTTGCTAGGTTGAACTTGCCGGGATAAGACCAAAAAACCCAAAAACCTCGTGGCACGGGGTACCCGATCCCGGGTCATATCTCCTAAACCAGACCTTTAACCCAAAAAAAAATACAAAAAAATATTTAGATTTTTACTTTTGAAATCAGTGAGAAATACATTTAAATAGAAATAAAGAAGGGTGAAAACCACCCCCTACCACGCCCAAATTTTGGCTCGAGGTAGTAAAGCTCATTTTAAATTTTAGTAATTTTTTTTCAGATTTTTTAAGGCTGTGGTTTAGGAAATATAACTAGTTCTAGTTTTTAGTTTATATTATAGTCTAAGTTAGGTCTTAAGATTTTGACGACCTGAAATACCCGGCTCCTCAAACATTTTGTCCCAGGTCAATCCAGGCAAGAATAGTTAGCTTCACTGGCTATCCAACGATAGGTCATTTAGTATTTTAAGACTCGTAGGTACATAGTAACTTGAGTTACTAAGTAGCGAGGCGGACCCTAAATACCCGATTTTTTGAAGGTCCATAACTTTGGACACAAAGGTCCAATCAAAAATCTGACGTCATAGGCATCATTTTTTCTGGCAGACGAAGACGTTAAACTCAAAAACTCGGCTTTAGGACCTAACCCTAAAAACCCCAAATTGGGTTTGAAATTACGTAACCGGAATTTCATGTTAAAAATAACAAAAAAATTCAACACAAAAAATTCAGTGGTGTAATAAATAGACTATATTTATTTTTTTGGCTTTCTACTCTCACAATTTCAGGAAATAAATAATATTTTAAAAAAAAAATGTGTTTATTTAGTTGGTAGGCATAAATAATAATAAAATAGAAACACAGTAAACACACGTGTGTAGAAAATAAAAAGACGCGTCTGATAAGCCCAAATTCGGCTATTTTTGTGCAAAGAATGCCTTTCAAAATATTAAAGCGCAAAAATCCGGAAAATTTTCGTAATTTTTTTCAAAAACCATCGATTATCTCAGAAACAGTACGTATGAGGTCATTTTTGTAAAAATGCTATGTATGTATATAATATATCTATGCTATGCTATGCTATGCTATGCTGTGCTATGCTATGCTTTGCTATGCTATGCTATGCTATGCTATGCTATGCTATGCTATGCTATGCTATGCTATGCTATGCTATGCTATGCTATGCTTTGCTATGCTATGCTATGCTATGCTATGCTATGCTATGCTATGCTATGCTATGCTTTGCTTTGCTTTGCTATGCTATGCTATGCTATGCTATGCTATGCTTTGCTTTGCTATGCTATGCTATGCTATGCTATGCTATGCTATGCTATGCTATGCTATGCTTTGCTTTGCTATGCTATGCTATGCTATACTATACTATACTATACTATACTATACTATACTATACTATACTATACTATACTATACTATACTATACTATACTATACTATACTATACTATACTATACTATACTATACTATACTATACTATACTATACTATACTATACTATACTATACTATACTATACTATACTATACTATACTATACTATACTATACTATACTATACTATACTATACTATACTATACTATACTATACTATACTATACTATACTATACTATACTATACTATACTATACTATACTATACTATACTATACTATACTATACTATACTATACTATACTATACTATACTATACTATACTTTGCTATACTATACTATACTATACTATACTATACTATACTATACTATACTTTGCTATACTATACTATACTATACTATACTATACTATACTATACTATACTATACTATACTATACTATACTATACTATACTATACTATACTATACTATACTATACTATACTATACTATACTATACTATACTATACTATACTATACTATACTATACTTTGCTATACTATACTATACTATACTTTGCTATACTAAGCTATGGTATGCTATGCTATGCTATGCTATGCTATGCTATGCTATGCTATACTGTACTATACTATACTAAAATAAACGAAACACGCGAAAGCCCGTTGGTCCAGTTGGTAGTGAACCTACCTTCTGAGCTTGGAGGCGTGGGTTCGATTCCCACCTAGGACAAACAGTTATGTGATGAACGTTTGTGTTTGTTCTATACCTGGTTGTTAATAACTATAATCTATTTAAGTATATATGAATTATTTAATTAAATTTCATTTAATTTATGAAATTATTAATTAAAAAAAAAAAATGTTAATTATTATTATTATTTTTTATTCAACGAAAATTATATTTTACTTAATAATTTTGATTTTTAGTAGTCTTTCTGACTGTCTCTCTCTCTCTTTCTCTCTCCACACGAAACACTTAGACTCTTGTAACTATATTACCGAGCGTACATAATAATAGATGCCCTAATGATAGATGGCCTAGTCGTATCCATAATTATTAATACCTGTAATTTTTTCATAGTAGCTTTACCTAGTCTGTGCTCTAGGTCATTGGCAACACTTGGTTGCCGCATCAAATGGTCGCGTTCAAGCCATAGATTTTTTATGTTATCCATTGTTTGAAAATACAGTAGGTGTTGATATAATCGCACTCGGAAGATAAATCTAGGCGAATAGCAAGCGCGTGCGTCCTTCCCCGTTGGAGCATAGTGCGGTACTGAGGTTGAACGGAGCATGTTTCGCCATTTAGATGCAAAGCGCAACAGAATAAGGTTGAATATCGGACTTGCCGTTTGACCGAATAGTTGCTTAGAACTAAAGGACGTAAGTCTCAAATCGAATATAATTTATTATGAGAGTACTAATTAATCTAGGTAAATTTTGTCTTAGCACTGGAAAACAAACTATATTTTCCTTCGATGAGTATTTATTTTAGATATGTGACTGAAGTTCTATCCAAGAAAAAATCAAAAAAATCAGCAAAAAGGCACCTTTTTGAAAACAATAAAGTATCGAGTAAATATCTCGCTATTATGTTTCTGTCTTAGTGCCGGAAAGAAAATGAATTGAAAAATCACATATATCAATTATTACGTTGATAGGATATTTGGTTTAGTTAGAATATCATGGCAAATTAGCATAAAATTTCGGAGGCCCCCTCTTAAGTCTAACGGCGCATGCGCATATTTATGTTAGCTCGCTAGGTGTGTATTACGTCATAGAAAATGTTACAGTAGTATGTTGTATGACAAACAATAGATTATTTACTTGAAATGAGCAATCTACAGAAAAGGCAGGCAAATGGGCAGTGTTGTTGTAATGCAACTAATGTACTAGACTTGGACCTAGGCTTGGTTCTACTGGGTGTTAGTAATAGGAACATTGTTGGTCAGGGACAGCGATCCTCAAGTGTTTGCGTACAGTACAAAAACTTCTAATTAGCTGTGACGTGCTGGCATACAAATTACTTTTATTTTTTAAAATCACGATTCAAACCAACTTGCTATGCAATATGTGCCGCAAAATAGTTTTGGGTGTTTTAGTTTTCTTAATTGCGATGAAATACAAGTAGTGCTTGCAATTTTTGGCTATTATGCACTCATAATAGATAGGTTTTTAGACTATATAAGTCTATATAATTTATTTGGCGGGTAACACATTTATTGATATTACGAAGGCACGAGCAAAGCGAGCGCCAAAAATTCAGTCGGACAAGCTAAAAATTTAAATAATAATATTGATACAGTCAAATCATACAAAAACATAACAAGGAAACTACCGAGTAGAAAAGGCGCGAGCGAAGCGAGCGCAAACATCAAGGCACTCAGATTTGTTCTCACCAGACTCGAATTTCAATGAATGTTAAAATTGGTATCCAACGTTAGTTGTTGCGTGCCGACTTTATTTCTCCGCGTGCCACTCGTATAGGGTCGCCATCCCTGGCCTAAGGAAACATTCATCACGTTATTAAAAGCTCGAAAGTAAAAGGACACATTCGGCCGAAAATGAGCGAAGAACAGCGAAAATAAGATAGATAAAAAAGCGGCAAACACGTTTGTAGAGCTCCCAGGAGTGACGGGAAGGATGAACTGTGATCGGAAGCGCCAATGGACGAATTTGGAACAATACCAAGAAAATATTCGTAACGTAACTAACTAGCTATTTGTATGAAGAATTATCAGTTACTTTACATTCGACAAGGGTGCTGTTCAAGATACAAATTTAGAGGTTACGTTAAGTTTTTGGTGGATAATGTTCATATACATTGCGCAGGTAAGAGTCGCCGTGTGTCTCACCGTCGCCGTTCTCCTCGATGGGCTCGAACTCGGTGTCCTCCCAGCCTCCGAGCGAGTCGTTGCTGTTCTGGTGCGGCGCGGGGCGGTGCTCGAGCCGCGCCCCGCCCCCACCGCCCGCGCTCCGCACGTACGTCGCGTTCGCGTTGTTCATACCAGGGTCCGTCCACTGAGAGTTGTTCCATGTCTCGGACGGACTCACTAGCTCCGCTTCAGCGCCCTGCAATACATTGCTTATTGAAAATAGTATGCATTTTGAAAGCCGAGTCAGGCAACTTTGATATTTCTTGTTCTTGTCGATTTTTTTGTACTAAACTGGTTTGGCAACCCCAAAACGGTACACAGCATACTGACAGTAATAATTCTTAACCGAGCGCGTATATTTCTATACACAGGGTTACGCGGAAAGGGTGTACTTAGCCGAAAGGGATCCATAGTAGCCATCATAATGAACAACTTTCCCTGCAATAGCGAAAAAAATATCAACTGTTCCATAAATGTCAAGTGTGAATGACAGTTTTCATTTAATTTTTTTTATTAATTTTATAATATACTACATCTATCGCGCTTTCAGATTATTGAATAGTTCTTTACAGAAATTTATACAATACAATGTGGTTGGAAGCTGTTAAGGTGGCTCTACTTTTTGATATGAAATTTTTTCGCTACAACATTAACTAAAAAAACTAGTACGACTAAATGAAAAAAAAAATCTTCAAACGGCTGAACAAATTGGATTATACCTACGAACACTCTCTCGATCAAGTCACTTTTCAATAACAAAGAAAACTAAATCAAAAACAGTTCAGCCGTGCGGGAGCTACAGACAAACACACAGATACACACGTTAAACTTATTACCAACCTCTTTTTGCGCGGGAGTTAAAAAAATTATTCTACGTTAACGCCATCTACAAAAAATCTACCGCCCAACCACATTAAAACACTAATAAATTTGAGCTTACATACCGGGTTCTCTTGCAAAGTGCCCCATTCTTCATTATCCCAGTCGTCTTCACAAAGCGCCGCCAGGGCCGGCGCCTGCGCACTGCCGCTGCTCGGAGGAGATTTCGCGCTTGCCCCTGTACCTTTAGTAAAACATTACATCATTTTTAGTACATTTCGACTTACTTGACGTACTTTCGACGTTCATTTTGACTTACTTTTTGAACAGAACGTGAATTTTGTTCCCGCCACTCTTATGTCCGAGATTGATAGCTGACAAATATAATAACCTACTGCCTTGGTATAAGGGATATGCTGGTAGTAAAAATTATATATTGGCTGTTCTCGAATATGTTTGTCGTCAGTTGGGTTAGACAACGAACATTCATCATCATTTTCAGCCAGAAGATGTCCACTGTTGCACACAGGCCCCCTTTAATTTCCACACCAAACGTCAGCCTGCCTTTTGCATCCACTGGATGCCCACGACTCTGACAATGTTGTCGCTCCATCTGGGAGGCCTACCTACGCTGCGTCTTCCGGTTTGTGGTCTCTACTCCAGAACCTTTCTTCCCCATCGGTTATCGGTTCTTCGAGCGATGTGGCCTGCCCATTGCCACTTCAACTTGCATACATTATACGAGGATAATAGAGATGATAAAAAAAAATTATTACCTCACAAAAAGCTGATCATAAATAGAGCCCATCAACGTAAACAAAATTAAAATTAGTTCAAATTTAAATAAGTTATAAGTATTTTAATTTCACGCTAGACAGAGAGCGCACTATACTGAGTTATGACGTCACGTCTCAAGCGTGCCATACAAATACTATACTAACAAACGCTTTACAAGAAAGGGACAGTGTATCCCATCTCTATCCCCACCAAAAACCCTAAGCGCTCATATCTCAGAGATCTTACCAATTTAATTTATTTTTTCAGTAAGTGTATTGTATTTAGTTATTCATCGCTAAGCCTGTTATTCGTAATAAATTAAACACATGCCTATTATGATTATTTACGGCTTACATAATAAAAATTGAATTATTTTTTTATTTAATATTAGACTTGCGTTTTATCGCCAAATCGCCCGATGAAACAAATATTTACTGAATAACTAAAAAAAGTTATCAAAGTTCTATATACGACAAACCCGCATAAGCGCGCACCCAAAATTCGTCTAAGCAATGCGACGAGAGTTAGGTCATTGACCTAACACAACTGACCACTTCTGTCAGCTGATTTGCCAAAGGATTGGCTTAATCTAATTTTTTCAATTTGGATAAAATCCTGTACTGAATCCTTCCCAAAATAATAATGTCCATCGTCTAACCGAACACCATGTATATATCTATACTAATATTATAATGAGGGAAGATTTGATTGTTTGTTTGTTTGCATTGAATAGGCTCCAAATCTACTGAACCGATTTGAAAAATTCTTTCACAGTTGGGAAGCTACACTATGCCCGGGTAACATAGGCTATATTATATTTTCAAAACAAATAGGGATCCTTACTAAAACTCCAATAATGCAAAAAAATAAGATTTACAATTTTAATTTTGCGTGTTTGACAGTTCTAAGACAGGACAACGCCTGTCAGGTCAGCTAGTAATTTAATAAAACCGTTTGGTTCATATCACCATCCTATACAGTTAATTTAATAAAACCATTTGTTTCAGATTGGGCTGTGAGCTAAGAGTTGAAGAAATATAAAACAAAGTGTTTGTGTTTATGTGATATAAGAAGTTAGCTATATGTAATATCATTTTTCCTAGAGTATTGTGATAGAAACCTTCCAAAGGTTTATTTCATTTATGAAATTATGTTTAAGTAGGTAATTATACTTTTTTAAATATGATAAAAAATGGGCGATTTATTAAATGAAATTGTGTTTATTACTGAACTTTCTTTTCCATGATTGCCTTTGACCAATAGACAAATTTTATTTTGAAAGCACCAATTAGCTTGGAACCAAAGAGCTTTATCAAGATAGACACCGTGAGTTTACTTTACGTGTCTGCGGCCAGTCTTGTGGTAACGCTTCAACTTTATTAGCTAAGCCTGTTATATATAGTAAATCAAACACCAGTCAACTATATATATATAGCTTGCTTTAAACTCTAGCTTATACCGAAAAAGTCTGCCAAAAACTGAAGGGGAAGAGTTAAACACGTATTGCACACTGACATATTCTTACTAGTTCTATAAACGCACACTTCAATATTGAGCAGCACATTATCATCGAGATACAATATATTATGGAGTCACAATCGTGCCCAAAAAAAATCCAAACCAAAACTCGGCGCACGCTTCGAATAGCGCCGACTTTTTTGGTTAGTGGTTAGTTACACGGTAACCGCGATCTGACTACAGTTGTAGCCGTGGTAGCCCATTTGGGAGACCGCTAGACTTGAAAGCGTGAGGTCGCGGGTTCAAACCCCAGGCCCGTACCAATGAGCTCTTTAGAGCTTATTTTTATTATATAGATTTTCATACCACTGGCTTTTCGGTGAAGGAAAACATCGTGAGGAAACCTGCATATGTACGGAGAAGGAATTCAATGGCGTATGTGAATCCACCAATCCGGACTGGGCCTGTGTGGTGGATATGGCCCAATTACCCTTTCTACTAAAAAGTCCAGCAGTGGACTGTTAAAACTGTGGACTGTTGTAGGCTGACTATGATGAACCGCGATCCGACTACAACGCCGCGCGATGCCGAAACTACGATGACATAGCGGACAACTAGCGTTGAACAATATGCAAGCGACATAACGTCAAAATTGGAGTAAATGTGGCAATGTGAAGTATTTAATTGATACAATGTATGTACAATGACGCTCGGACGTTTTCTGACTGTATTCACTAAGAGATTGTGACTCTATAGGAATTTTATCTCAATGGGCACACTACTACAAACGAGATGATCAAACGGACGACCATCTGAGGTGATGAGGGGCTAAGCTAAGAGCTAAAGTGGAAATTTTTGGTATAACACTTCCATTTATTTTTTCTGAGACTAAAAGTTTTTTTTTTAAATCTATTAATAGGCTTGCATTTGATCGCCAACTTGCCTAATGTAAAACGACGATGTGGTCTACGATGGAGCACGCTTGCCTAGAAGAAACCGATTCACTCGTGATTTGAAGACAGCCAGATTGTGTGTTACCTGCGCTTGAGTCGATCTCGCCCCAGGCTGCCATGTCCCAGTGCTCGGGATCGTAGTCGGAAGCAGACTCGCTGTGCTCGAGTGACGTCATTGACGTCACCGATGACGTCGTCGTCGACATACTGCTCGATGACGGTTGCTCTGCACAGATGAAATAAACGTTAAATCGATTTAGCTTTTTCTTTACTTCATTGTACAGTGACCGGCAAACAACTTGAGCCAATATTAAGCATATTAAGCGGGTTTAATTTCGAAAAGAAAGTCGACAAAAGAATTCCGCTACTTTGCCCGTTTGGCAAAATTCGTCATGTCGTCTCGTCGTCTATTCCACAATGCTTAAAGTCGAAAGCCTTCGACCAGTGCGTCCTACCTGTGCTAACTTCCACGTTAGGTTTTCGCGTCTTTCTAGTAAATAATTTTATTTGGAGAAAGTTACAAAAACATTACAAAACATAGTCAATTGGAATAAACATACTCTGATTTTGCCTCAAACAAATAATGAGCTTCGGATCCCTAAACTAAGCTACAGCTTGTGTTTCAGGGATCCGTGCTCCTCCTGCTACGGTGAAGAAACTTATTATATTATACTAGCTGCGCCACGCGGTTTCACCCGCGTAGTGATGAAAAATGGTGATGATGAAAAGTAGCCTATATGAAAAGTAGAGGCTACTTTTCATCTCTTCGGGCTCTTGAATATGCAAAAACCCATGCAAAAAATCTGGTCGATCCGTTGTTCCGTTGCAGCGTGAAAGAGGAACAAACATCCATACATCTAACTTTCGCGTTTATAATATTAGTAGGATTCTATTGGTTATGGTGAAGTTTTACTGGCCAGCCTGTACACATGGCTGCTTCATTGTATGTGGTACTGTACTCACCGAGCGAGCCGGGCTTGGAAAGCACGGACTTGGGGTGCTGCACGCGCGCCGAGTCCGAATGTGAGCGGTAGAACTTGGAAGTGACGGCGCTCACTGCCCAGCCGGCCCACGTGGCCGCTGCGTTACTTAGCGACGGCGTCGCAGTGTGGACGTCCGCCTCTGCAATACATCCACACAAATTCTTAAATAGTGGCCGGCAAACAAATTGAGCCAAATTCAACGTAGTGGGGGTAAGTTCGCGCATTGGCCAATCGCGTGGACGCGTACCGTCGGAATGTCCCCGCGCACCTTTCTTTCCACCAACGATATCTTAAAATCGTCTATTGCGCACTCAAGGTCATGGCTCAAGTTGTGTGCCGGTTACTGTACCCCATATACAATGATTAATTAAGCTTGCACGCTGGCTGTTAACAACATTGCTGCATTTGCTTGCATTATTTTATCCTGGACCATGAGCCTTATGCCCAACTCCTTACGCGGTCTCAAACTAACGTTAAAACCGCGCAGTTCAGAAAATCACGCGGTGAACCTTAACGCAGCCAGATCGGCTTGGGGTCGCACAACATTTTTTCATCACGTAAACTAGATTGCTTTAAACAGCTAGGCGTCAGGCCCCTACGGTATGTAAAAATATAATGGGTGCAAATCCGATAAAAAGCTAGAGTACAAACTACACCAAACTTTTTTCCGGTCAGTGTCCGTTACGGGTTGGACCTGGAGAAAATATCTTAAGCAAATTGATTTTTGTTCTGACCCAAAGTAACCACAGTTTCAAACAGAGCGTTTCCATTCTTTCAAGGTTACGGCTAGTCACGTCTAGAAAGACCCAATGACAGTGGATTTTTATAAACAGTGTATTTGCATCGACGTGTGGTGAATTAAGATTGTCTTGAGTGTGGAATCTATAGGAGATAATCTGTGGCAGTGACATATTGTCGGCTAGCCAACAACACCGTGCTAGTAATATTTTCCTACTTTACAGGAGAGGCAAATCCTGTGCGGTGTTGCTAATAAAATTAACTTGCGCTGTGTTACATTTCAAATACCTGTAATTGTAAAAGCTGCTGATTGGTCGCAATACTCGCAATACTTGAATCTGATAGGTAGAACGAAGCGTGCGTAAAGTCTGCATCCAATGGAATTAAAACGTCAAAACTGCCAAATTTCGACTTGAGCAGTTTTGTATGCTAGTCAACGATTATGTGGAATTTGCAGAATGTCACTGCAGAATGTTTCAAGGCATTGTACAATATACATATGTAGACTGCGTTAGCACTTACCCATTCCTTCTTTCAGACTAGGATCTTCTGATACTTTTTCTAATTTGCCGAGGAAACCCCTGATAGTCCTAAATGCGGCATCGCGAACCTGCAACCGCCGAGACATTGAAATTAGCAATCAAGATAATTATGAGGCGTAAGATTGATTGATTAACTCTTTATTGTTCACACCATTAAATTTGATACAGAGGACAAAAAACTCTTAAAAACGAGTGTAACAACTGGCGGCCTTATCGCTAAAAGCGATCTCTTCCAGGCAACCTGGTAAGAGTATAGGATATCTCATTAAGGGACCAGTAGACGCATATATAGGCTTTATTCACTTATCTTAAATGGTTAAAACTGACCGGCGTTATAATAACACTTACATCGGTGACTGAAAACGCTAATATGGGATCCGCAGCTGTGACCATACCATACAATAAATTTTTTGTTTTGCTTTTATATTTAATAATTGGATTGCGATTGACCTCCAACTCGCCTGACGTTAGGTGATGATGCGGTCTACGATGGATCACGCTTCCCTAGAAGAAACCGATTCACTCGTGATTCAAAGACACAAAGATTCTAACTATCGGGGAACACCCATTCAGACAGCACATTCCACAGACTAGCAGTTCACACAATAAAAGTGAAATCAAAGCGCGTAGGGTTTTTGGAACATCAACCATAAAGCCGTGTCGGTTTTTCGTGCCCGCTCTGGCAGTCCGATAGAAAAATGGGCGAGAGATCAATGCAGATCCGATGCACACTCTCCGAAATGTATGTGATAAAAAAAATATAGACAGCAATTTTGCACCGATGCTCAAGACAAGCTTAGTGTGAACTATGGATTCACAAGTATGCTATTTTCTAGAAGTGGCGTAGAACAAAACACAAACAAAGAAATGCAGCACGCATTTATCAGCGTAGGTAGGCCTCCCACTAGAATCTACATGGACCGACGACATTGTGAGAGTCGCGGGCATCCAGTGGATGCAAAAGGCAGGCTGTCGTTCAGTGTGGAGGTTAAAGGGGGAGGCCTATGTTCAACAGTGGACGTCTTCTGGCTGAAGATGATGATGATGATTTATCAGCGGAGATATGTTGCGGTTGGAGATGTGTGAGCGGCCCACTTCGGCCCCTTCGTATCCAGATACGATCAAATTAAAACTATGTTCTGTTCGATACTATTAAGAGCGAAAAAATCTTTCTGTGTACGAAACCAGCCGCCATCTTAACTGCATATTAGTAACCAGAGACGAGGAAGGAAGTAGTATAGACATGATACCTGTTTCTCCGGGTCAGCAGTGAGCGGACAGAGCGCCGGGAGTACCCTGTTGGCGACCTCAGCGAGCAGGAAGTATTGCTGCGTGGCCGCTAGCGCCAAGACACCAGCCTGCCGCGCGGGCGGGAACGCGTCTCGCGTCGCCCGTACGAACGCGGATACTAGCACCTTCTGTCGGATCTGAGGGTGGAGGTGGGCTGCTATCTTGCCGAGACACACTGTCGTGTTGGTTCTGAAACAACACACACCTTACTGAAACACGAACACGAACGAAGCGCTTTGATTCCACTTTTATTGGGCGAACTGCTAGTCTGTGGAATGCGCTGCCTGAATGGGTGTTCCCCGATAGTTACAATCTGGGTGTCTTCAAATTACGAGTGAATCGGTTTCTTCTAGGCAAGTGTGCTCCACCGTAGACCGCATCATCGCTTAACATCAGGCGAGTTGGCGGTCAAGCGCAAGCCTATTATTTATACAAAAAAATTAAATAAAAAACACGTATTTCAACCTTCATCGAACTGGACGTACAACCCCGTCCATAGCACAATAATTTAATTACACGGTCTATCTTTTAAATGCCATAGGTGGCAAGCAAGCAGACGGGCTGCCTGATGGTAAGCAGTCACGGTCGCCTATGAATACTTGTAACACCAGAGGCATCACAACTACGTTGCCGACCTTTTATTAATCTTGCCTTTTGAAGCCAAGGTGTAGTTTCTCGGAAACACCGCGGAAGGTAGCTCATGCCACATTTTGCAGGCGTGAGGCAAGAAAGATCGTGTGAATCGCACAGTGTGAGATTTCCACTGAACTCGCACACTGATATTAAATTATGAAATTTATATAATAACAGTTTTATTTATTTGTTTTTTCAGTTTGATTTGCTCTGACATCTATAACATTGTATAAAGTTGCATGAATACCATGAATTCTTATAAATCTTTTTTTTAATGTTATTGCAGCTGTCAGATAAAATAAATACGTGGGTTCTAGCGTTTTTATGGTTTGATATTCTTTTGACCATCTGATTTTAAGTGACGGGGTGGTCGAACATGGTGAAACACCTGGGCCATGATTCCGTAACTTTAACACGCACGTAACGTGCCGCGTTAAGTTAACCTCTTAAAATTTGGACTCTATTCCGTAGGAATAAAGACCAACTTTTAGAGGTAAACTTAACACGGCGCGTTACGTGCTTGTTTGTAGTTACAGAATCAGGGCCCTGGTCTGGAATAGGAACCTTTTGTTATCACGAATGTGTCCGCGTTTGACCACCAACTCACCTGTTGGAAAGCGACGATGTTGTCGAAGATGAAGCACGCAGACTTAGAAGATACCTATCCCCTCTGGCCTTGAAAAGACCCAGATTATATATATCAGGAAACAAGGAAGCCGGCAGGTTGTTCCAATCCTTGGCCGTGCTAATTAGAAACGTAGAATCAAAACGTTTGTTACGTGTCCAAGGAAAATCCACAATGTACACATAAATTGTGGATTTTCCTAACATTTCCAGAAGTTTCCGACTTCCAACTTGTCCTGTAGTAGAAACTGGCTGTTAAGTGTGTGTCTGCCACCAACCGAGTTCTAGAAAGTACAACGTGACTGTAAACGGGTTTTCATAGTTTCGGGAATGTACTCCATGCTATGGTTTCGTCCTTCACCTACAGCTTAATCTCAAATTCAAGATGATGGTGATGAGATTCCCATAATTTTTTTTGCACATTTCTACATTTTTGTGCAGATGTAAAATGTCTGCGTGAATTTTAAAATCATGGGATGGGATCAGGTACATGTTTTATATCAAGGCAAAACCTTTACGTTGTACTGACGATTACCATTAATTTCATTACGATTACCTAATAAAAAATTAATGGATTTGAGAAATACATTTTCATAGTTTTTATGAACCAGGAGGCCAATGAAATAGGCCTTAATTAATATGGAACGAAGCAATATACGCAGATGTCGTTGACCTAAATTGCTTTGTCCTATTTGCATGAAATGTATACTTCTCTTTAGACACAAATTACTAGCTATGGTAATAAAAATACATCGACAAACAGCACCAGAGCGTATTTAATATGGTGTGAAGACTAGCTCTACCCCGCAGATTTACTGCGGGTTTCCAATTTAATAAGTATTCTGTATCAATCCTCATAATGCTCACTACATTTTAGCCAAATTTTCTTCATATAGTTCACCCATTTAGTTGGAACAATTTTCTATTAAAGTATCAAGATAGTAAGCGGCGAGAGGTGCACTATTGTTTTGAAGGTAATAAAAAAAATACGTAGACACACTAAAAAAAAAAAAACGATTTAAGAACCTCAACCCTGAAGTCGGTTAATTAGTGTAATTATTTTGTCAAAGTATTAAAATAGTAACATAACATAATGCCTCTTTGTTAATCCTTGGCATGGGCATCTCACCACAGACAGGAATGTTGCGAACTCATTTATCGCCATGGAGTTTTAAGCTGTCAATACTATCTCAATATTTTGTGAAAAAAATAAGCCTACATTTGGTCATAATCCGATATTGTTATTTCAAAACACGTGCACTATAGACTTGACGGTCTGCTCGCGGATGATCGTTAATCTGATATTCTTCTCTCAAAGTATCAAGATAGTCACCTAATGCCTCGGATGATCGTTAGTCTGATATTCTTCTCTCAAAGTATCAAGATAGTCACCTAATGCCTCGGATGATCGTTAGTCTGATATTCTTCTCTCAAAGTATCAAGATAGTCACCTAATGCCTGGGATGATCGTTAGTCTGATATTCTTCTCTCAAAGTATCAAGATAGTCATCTAATGCCTCGGATGATCGTTAGTCTGATATTCTTCTCTCAAAGTATCAAGATAGTCACCTAATGCCTCGGATGATCGTTAGTCTGATATTCTTCTCTCAAAGTATCAAGATAGTCACCTAATGCCTCGGATGATCGTTAGTCTGATATTCTTTTTTCAAAGTATCAAGATAGTCACCTAATGCCTCCTTGTTCGTCCTTGGCCTGCAGACGTGCGAAATGTTTGAGAACCTCCACGTTAAGATTGTTGTAGTTGAGCTTCGGCGCGAGGTGCACTATGGACTTGACGGTCTGCTCGCGGATGATCGGGTTGGTGTCTAAGAAACCGTGCACCACTTGAGGGAATATTTGGTCGTTCACCTGAAATACACTTTGATATAAAATACAAGCTAATACTAACACTACAAATACAGTTAGACTGCCCATAGATCGTTAAAGGTCTATGGGCAATCTAAGTCTATTGTCTAAGGACTCTAAGGTCTATGATATTAATTATTAGTTTCGCCCTGTCGTTTTACTAGCATGAATAATCAGCGCCGGAGAGATTGTCTTTCGGCGCGTTTGATTTCTGAAAATGATCGTACAGGAATCGATTCCGGGATAAAAAGTAATCCACTTGCCAATTCAGTTTATAAACTATTTCCATATCAAAATTGTATATCACCGAAATTTAATCGCGTTTAAGAGCTCACGGCATGGGCCTCAGGAGTGGTAACTGGGGGTGCTCGTATTATAATGGGGTATGATTTTTTACGGTTTACTAGGCGTTTGACCACAATTCACTTGATATTATGACGGTTTGGTCTAAAAGTGCGTTTCCGCTGGAGCAGAGCAAAGCTGAGAAAAGATGTGGAGACTAAGCGGAGACGAGCTGACTTTTGCAGCGGTGACATATTTACGCTGAGGTGTGCAATGGTAAAATTTTCAAGTTGAAGTGGCAATGGGCAGGCCACATCGTTCGAAGAACCGATAACCGATGGGGAAGAAAGATTCTTGAGTGGAGACCACGAACCGAAAGACGCAGCGTAGGTAGGCCTCCCACTAGATGGACCGACGACATTGTGAGAGTCGCTGGCATCCAGTTGATGCAAAAGGCAGGCTGTCGTTTAGTGTGGAGGTTAAAAGATGAGGCCTATGTTCAGCAGTGGACGTCTTCCGGCGGATGATGATGATGATGTGCAGTGGTTCACCACATCATCGTTTAACATCAGCGATGGTGGTCAAGCACAAGCCTATCTTTCAATAGCGAAAAGGTTTGTAGTAAAAAGGCGAAAAGGTAGCAGAGCAGTTACTCACAGTGTTGTTCTGTAAATGCATGATGAACTGGTCTAGCTGTTGCAGCAGCCGCGACCGCGTCGTCCTATCGTTGGACGCGAACAGCTTCACCACACACGGCACTATCTGTTTCTGGTACTCAGCCTCTTCTAATAATTTACCTAACTGAAAAGTAGAAAATTGTTTGGAAACTATAAAACATTTAATATAGGACAATAAGATACGTCTGACTTAAGTAGCCCTTTATTACACGGCGAGCATTAATTGACACTTAAGGTGCAACGTTTCACAAATGGCGGGAAATTCAAATTTCAAACAGTTTTCTTGTCCTTGTAGCTAGGCCGGGTAATTATTGTAAACGATCATGATGTTTGCGACAATAGATTATTATTCTTTACAAAATCATGTAAACTTATTTATCTATAACTAATTTTTGCTGTTTCAAACGGTTTATTGACAAATATAAGTAATATGGTGCGTTACTAATAAATAACTGTACGTGATAATGTAAAAAACACCCAACTATTGTCGCAAACGCTGTGTCATTTCAAAATAATTACCCGGCCTAGCTACAAGGACAAAAAAACTGTTTGAAATTTGAATTTCCCGCCATAGGTAAAACGTTCTACCTTAAGTCACGAGTATCGTATACTATTTTATAACTCACCATTTTTTATTTTATTGAAAATATTTGATTACAGAAGCCATAAAATCTGGTGTCATAGTGTAATACATTATAGATACAATATAGTTTTATTTGATACACATACATTTATTAAAGCAATAAATGAGTATAATGAATGAAATAATATAATAATTCATGTCAAAAACAAAGTGTTAATATTGAAAAAATATGGTAATAAATAATAAATTCACTAACAACAAACTGGCATTAAAAATATGGTAGGTTAGTGTGAAGTCTGAAATTGCGTTGTCACTTTTTCTACAGCATAGAACTGTTTTTTAGGTGAATGCTTACCAACCCTAAATTTACATTTGTGTGCTGTAAATTTCGAAGTGTCAAAGAACATATATAAGTATCTTTTTTTGTTTATTATGCATCTGTGAAATAATTCACTTAATTCACAGAGGTGCAGGTCCTTTAGTGTAGTATATTTTATGGATATACCTACATTCTGGCTGATATCAAATATTTAGAAAAAATAATTAATTTATTTGGTTACCTTAAACATAGGTGCCAAGACAGCAGAGCCGGCATCGCCATAATGATACGCGGTAAGGAGCTGCGGCAAGATCTTATGAACACAGACGGGCTCGGGAAAATTGTCCAAATACGCATTGAGTGTGGAGAAAAACTTGCCCTTCTCCACTTTGTCTTTAATCTGAATCTCTTCAAGGAATAGCATTGTGTCTATGAGATCGTTCTTGAAGTAGCCGCTCATTTTACGACACCTAAAAAATTATGTAGCATCAGAGTTGTTCAACTAAGAATCTTTTTTATTTTATTTTTTAACAGGGTTACGCCAAAAGGGATCCATAGTACCCATTATTATGAACAACGTTTACTATGGGACCAACCCGGAAATCACGAAATAATATCAGCTGTGCGGCACAGCTGATATTTTGCCTGGGGCCTTACGGACAACAGCTAATTGCGGCACCTAATCCGCTCAGTTTGAAAATCACGCGAACGTGAACCTTATCGCGCCCAGATACGGTTTGTGGTCGCGTGATTTTCCAACTGAGCGGATTAGGTGCCGCAATTAGCTGTTGTCCGTAAGGCCCCAGTAGTACGTTTTGTCGAGTTTGAATGACCGTTTTCTATGGAACAATATTTTTTTCACAATTTCAGAATCTCTCCTATAGTAAAAGTTGTTCATAATGATGGGTACTATGGACCCTTTTTCGGCTTAGTAAACCTTTTCCGTGTAACCCAGTATAGAATAGGTCTACGTTTAGCCACTCTCTCACTGTTGAGACACGATGGGGCAGTAGCCAAATAAATAAAAAAAGTGACATGTATGTGAAACTACGCAAACCTTGTAATGATGTCAGCCGGGTTTGGCCTGGAGCCAGGGTTAGCACTGACCAGTTCACAGTATAATGTGACCAGTTGCTTAGGAATGTGGTCTGTAGTCTTGAGCGCAGGCTGTGTCTTGAGAGGCCCATTGAATGCTTCCCAGATGAGGCAGCCAAGGCCCCACATGTCAGTTGAACTGTAGAATATAATATAATTATAGTTAGAAAAAGTAAGTAAAAAGGCCAACCCTAAGTGCTTCTAGCTCTAGGAAGAGGCAGGACAATGAAAAGTTAGAAAAAGCAAGTGTATTTGCATGAAATTCAGAATTTAGATAGCTTATGTTCTGGATTAACACATGGGCTACTTTTCATCATCATCACGGTTTTTCATCACCACGCGGGTGAAACCGCGGGCTCAGCTAGTTAAGAATATGTTGTTAGTTCAAAAGGACATAAAAATTTACAAACAAAATAATTGTAAAGAAAATTTTACTCAACTATATTGTTATTTGCCTACACTTGTTCACATTATCAGTTACTATAATGGATAATCAACAAACTTGCAATAAAAATTATTTGAAAAAAGGTCAAGAGCATTATTAATGTTACATGTCAATCAGAGTTCATTAGCTTTGTTAGGCAAGTCTTATCATGTGACCTCCCACATATCCTTATCATGTCATACTATGTGAAGTTGTAAAAGTGAACAAAAGAAGTTTGTTTTAACTAAAACTAATTGTTCCCCGAACTAAGGAACCTCTGGAATGACCATGTGCCTACAAAATTTTATTAAGATATTCTAGGTTATATGGAAAGGGTAATGTATTAAGTATATAGTAGAGTGACAGAATACTTTATATCTAGAACAAAATGTTTGGTTCTTGAAGGAGTCCATGCGGCTAAAACTATGCAGCTAGTAATATATCGTAAATCCTGTTAGCTATTTGTTAACAACCACTGAAAAGACCTATCTCAACCAGTCAAGAGTAACAGGAAGAATTAATAAAGGCACTCATTAAAAATAAATTGGATAGCACGATGCTACTTACCACTTAGTGACAGATTTTAACTTTGAAGAATCTTTCTTCTCAGGTGGATCATAGATTTCGAGTGCTGGTAATATCTTGATGGGAATGGGGCTAGAAGTGTCGAGGCCCTGCGAAGCGAGAAACTCAAAGCCGCCGAGTTTCCACTCCCCCGCGAGGGTCACGAACACTGAGTATAAGCACACATTGTTGTGTCGCATGTTTCCATCATTGTTTAGAAACGATAGGGCTCTCTGAAAGAAAATTATGAATACTCAGTTGGATTCTAGCTGAATCTTACATAAAACAATATATTTATTTAGTACATCTTCGTGATATAACGAATATAAATTTTTAAGCATTCGTGATTGTGAATATCTGCCGCTGATATTTGCAAAAGCGAATGTTAAGTTACTAAATCTTTATTGTAGATTGTAAAGTACAAAAAACTTTGGTTTTATGCTAAACAAAACTGTAAAAGTAGGCATACCATATACATATCCGCATCAAACAAATCGGATTGTGCTAAATTCTCTCTTACTACTAACTAAGCTGTGGCTGTACTATTATTTCTTCTATGGTAGCTACAGATTTGTAAGAAGTTGTTGAATACAGTGCGGTCCAATCTGTTCATTGGAGACATCAACATGGGACGGGATAAGATCATGAAACGGGAATAGGCCGGGGGAACCTGAGCGGGATGAATGCTGGACTAAAATGGTCATGGGGCAATGCAGAACTGGAGTAGAAAGGAAAGGAAGCGTGATGGGATTAGAGTGGAATGCTGTAAAAATGTGGACAAGGTGAGACGGGAGTGAAAGGAATTACAGGAAAAGGTAAGGGGAGTGAACTGGAATTCTCCTATACTAGGTGAGCGAAGCCGCGGGCAGCAGCTAGTAGATAGATAGATATAATTGATAAGTTTGTCTAATTAAATTGAATAGAAATTAATATACTTTTGTTGTATTCAAGTACCTAATGTACCTAATAACAGCTAGACTGCTTTTCATCATCATTATTTACACTACCATCTATGCCACTGGAGCAACTGTGCCAGAGTCCCAGAGCCTCACTCTGATATTTCTAGGAGTTGGGTTGGTTCGGGTAGGTGCTGGTAGGGGGAAATGCACAAAACACCCCAAGTGGGACGTCAGTGCAGGACTTATCGCCGCCATCTCGAATAAGAATCTCTACAGAATAACACAGAACAGTGGCACAAAATAAATAGTTACTTATTTATGTTATGACTGTGGTATTAAGCTGAAAGACATCACTCAGAACCGTAAAAATTGCACGAGTCAGATAAGTTAACTTGAGTAACCTCAAGCGTAATTGAAGCAATAATTGTGATGAAAAAATTGCTACCACTCTGAAGTAGTTGGTTAGCATGATTTATAACGATTCCATTAAAATAACATGAGCATATGGGTTTAATAAAAAACTTTACGAGATTGATTTTAATGGCACACTAAAAAAATATATGTGAATAAATTTGCAAAGAGATCTGCCATTCTTTTAAAAAACAGGAATATGGCAGTGCCAGTGGAGATGATACATTGTTTCTGCAGGAAAGTGGGTGAAACTGTCGGTTGCTGCTAGTTCTTTATAAAGAGCACAATAATAACCTCCTATCGGCCTTGTAGGTACTCCATGTATCCCTGTA
This sequence comes from Agriopis marginaria, assembly GCA_932305915.1. Classification (NCBI taxonomy): domain Eukaryota; kingdom Metazoa; phylum Arthropoda; class Insecta; order Lepidoptera; family Geometridae; genus Agriopis; species Agriopis marginaria. The sequence continues at coordinate 9,046,384 of OW029934.1, read as the reverse complement.
TAAACATTATAGTTTACAATGTTAAACAATATACAGCAGCTGTTTAAGTAGGTTGTTACTGTAGTTAGCCAAATAGTTTTGTAGGAAAATATTGTTATGTACTTACAGTAATTTGAAATATTCCCCAAGCGAGAAATAGATCCTTCTGTTGCCCTTCTAATTTTATATCCTCTAGGTGTGTCGCTAAGGGCTCTACATACTCAGTAGCTACATACAAACATTTTTCTGTTTCACAGCTATCTAAATAATGTAAAAGGCTAGGGTGTCTCATAGTCTTCAGTCTCTTGAGCGAGGCCTTCGCTATGTCAAACTGAGTCTCAGAACTCTTTTGAACATCAAACAAGAATATAGACACTTCATCTTGGGTTCCTCGCTTTTTCCCTTTATGCAAGGTCCAAACACTTTTATCCTCCAATCCAGGCACAGGATCTCCTACTTCGTAGGGAAAGTCTTTTGTTGGGTCCCGCGAGAAAAAAGACCACATTATGCACTAGGTATAATAAATTATTTACAGTCTGAATACATATTTTCACAAAACAATACGCATTTCTAAAACAGTTTTTAACACTATTCACTATATCGCACTCTACTCACAACAGTAAGTAAAGGATAGTTATTTACTAATCGTTTTACTGTTGTCACGATATTAAATTAATTTCACAAAATTGAGAATATTAAAATATATTATATATTTTTTCGCAACAGCGCAAATCATTCTTTGGTGACATGATCAAATCAAATTCAAATCAGTGACATTTTGATTTTTGACTAATTGACATTGACAACTAAACATTTTTAATTTGCGGAAACATAGATATTATTATTTATTTATTTATAAATAATAGGCTTGCGCTTGACCGCCAACTCACCTGATGTTAAGCGATAACGCTAATTATGGTTTAACCCAGAGATATTTATATTTATGCACATACTTCTAGTCAGCTTTGTGTATTTTAGAGTGTTAATGCTTAAGTGTTAAATTATTATTTAGTGATAGCGGACACGTTCGAGTGTGGGGTAGTGATTTATAACGGTTTCCGAAGCTCCATAAAAGCCTCTTTTATAGCCTCCACTACTTTACTAGGGCATGACTTTGACTTGACCGTGACTCTGATTATACTTGATACTGACAAATACACAAGAGTGCGACGCCAAAATCTTCCACGGGAAAGAATAAAAAAAACAAGCAAACTGTCAAACTAAGATCAAATGTCATATTTCTTTTGAGGTTATCCTATGTTCCAAATTTCAGACTGCCATAGCTTAAACACAGTATTACTCTTTTACTCTTGAAATATTGTATATCTAGCTGTTTCTTTCTAGCACCTTCTGTATTATGAAAATTCAAGAAAGAACAAAAAAATCATTCTTGTTTTGATATATAAATTCCTAATATTTTTAGAAGTTCTGTAGAGATTAGATATTTATTGACAATGTCCAAGTCGGTGGCACGACTGAAGTCTATGAAGAAGGTGGCGGATAAGATAGATCATTCATCAAAGTTGAGAACTAATATTCCAGCTGGGATGGCTGCGGCTGGCCCTCCTTTGGGTCCTATGCTTGGCCAGGTATCTTTTTCAATTATTGCCATTTCCTGTAGCTGATTTAAATTATCTAACAACTTTCCATAAGAGTATCATAGAGCATGATCATTTTCAGACCCAAATGAAAAGAACGGACAGTAATTTTCTCTGGATATTTGTGTACCTAGTACACTATAGGTACCTGTATATGTTTGCTTTAGTTATTAACTCGTATCTCATAGTTAGGCCACCTTGCTCGTTATATTTATGTATCTATTCTTTTTATTTCAGCGTAACATTAATATAGCAGCATTTTGCAAGGATTTCAATGAAAAAACTGCAAACATAAAGCAAGGTGTACCATTGCCAACGAGGGTGAAAGTTAACCCAGACAGGTCCTACCAGCTTATTATCCATCAGCCACCTGCATCCTACTTCTTGAAGCAAGCAGCTGGAATCAGCAGAGGTGCTATGGAACCTGGTATGTACATTGTAAACGTTTCTACATAAGTTTCTTTAGGTTCCTGGGTGAAACTACGGAGAGCTGCTAGTTGTTATAAATATTTCATGCGTAAACTTTTCCATTATTTCAGTAAAAGAGACTTCAGGTAAAATTACTCTCAAGCACCTATATGAAATTGCCAAAATCAAGCAACAGGACCCTCCCTTAGAATGGAAGTCCCTGCAGGAAATATGCACTATGCTGGTAGCCACAGCAAGAACATGTGGAATCGAGATTGTGAGAGAATTAGATGCAAAGGTAAAGACTACAAAACAAGAACAAAGCTAAACTCGTTTGTTACTAACAAATGAGTTTAGCTATGTTCTGTCAGTGCCCTTAGTCCCAGATTTGAAAGTTAACGAAAACTTCGTCGTACCTTCGAGGCGCGACCCTTGAGCTAGTCGCCCTAAACTTAAACCATCAAATTATGCCGAACGCCCTCTGCGTTCGCTAACTAATATGATCAAGCTTAGAGGCCATAAGGCCAACAGCGTAAGTCAATATAAAAAAAAGCATTACAGTTATACAATAAACCTCAATTTTACAAGTACGTTTTTTTTTAAGAATGTTTCCTAAGTAGTTTTTGTCTAAACCATAAATAATGATGAGATGACACATTCCTGAGTTAGGCTTAGTCCATCTACCGAGCTTTGTTCGTCAAATTTTCTGTTTAACCCCCATTTCAGACCTATGAATATGACAATTTTAGGGCTTTGACAATATTATATTTGTAACAAAAATTTACACATACACACTCTTTTAAAGTTTAAAAAACTTTCAAACCGTTTAACTATGGAACCCTACCCGTCTTGAAGAGTGTTTCTACAAGATCTTGGCCAGTTTTTTTTATTGTGTCAACAAATTGGTGAAATTACAACTGTTATGTGAATAATACTTTATTAAATACTTTACTTTAATAGATTTATTGTACCAGATTCCAGCGATACAGGCCCAGCCTAATGCGGGAATCGCTGTTATTATTTATATTACTAAACTCTGTCATAAGCATAAGCCTTAATAATATTGTTCGTTTGATATACATACCTTATTTGAGTCTATGTTTGTGTTAATAAATATACTTTTCATTTTCATTTAGATACTTCTATTTTCAGGAATATGGAGAATTTCTTCAAGAGAGGAAACAGATTGTAGAAGACCAAAAGAAAGCATTACAAGAAAAGAGGGAAGCCAAAATGTTGAGAACTGCGTAGTATCCGGTCATATTGTAAATATGGTTAGTTTATTTGTTAATTAGGTTGTATGTAGAATATTTTAGAGAATAATGAAATGCGGATTTGTTCAAAAATAACGCTTTTATTCCCTTAACCTACAATTGGCTGAAGATAGAGCTAAATAACGATGATGTTATCTACACCTCGATTCAGTTGTGTAAAATCATAAAGGAACATAAAATCAACTACATAAGTACTAAAATAGCTTCTATGCACTATTTCTAAAATATTTTCTCTGTTCACTATATTACTGTAGTCAAAAAATACCTCCACATACCAACAATCCTTAAACAATAGTTGATAGCCATCAATAATATTATACTCTCGAATTAGGGCCTTTATTCCCTAACTACAAACATGCTCATAACGCACCGCGTTAACTTATCTCTAATAGGTGGCCTTTATTTCCTACGGAATAGAGGCCAAATTTTGGAAGTTAACATAACGCGCCGGGTTACATGCTTGTTTTAGTTAGTGAATAAGGGCCCTGCTTAAACTAAATTCTTTAAGCACCTGCCAAAAAGATATGAAAAATATTGGTTATATACAGCACCATATTACATATCAGATCTAAGTTTCTTTGCTATTTTTATTTGGTTAGTTTCCGAGTAATGTGATATAATTTCTGTAGACAATATTTTTGCATGTGTGGAGTATTATTGAAAAGCCACATATGTTTAAAAAAAACTTCTATAATCAAGGTCCACAGGGTTCTCCATGCAGACATAGTATGTTACAGTCAAATCAGCATAGAGAAACATGATAAGACCTTTTGTCATAACATTTGGTTTACATTTAAAATCTCTAATAGCCAACAAGAGATTGCATAATAATGAGCTTAAAATCTTTCCATAAATAACATTATCTTAGTGACTAACAATATACACGAGAAAGAAGTATTTGAAAGATAAATTAACTATCTATCAATATCACATTTAAGACAGTCTATAGGAGATGCCATATTAGATTACAACCAAAGTTCCTTACAAAATTAGACATTTTTCATACAAAAATATAGTATCAATATCTTCTTTTCTTTTACAAAATCGTAGTCCCGTATATCTATCAACTAGAAAGCAAATCAAAATCAACAAAAAAAAAATATTCAACAGATCTAGCTGTCAGTGCAAAACACCCAGGACGAGGCGCAAATGAAAGTGCTCTCCTTCAAAGCAATTTCAACCTTAGCGTCATCGAAATAAGAGTACGTTAAAACAGACTCGTCACTCGATACCTTAGGACGCGAGCGTCACGTGTTTTGTATCGTATTAAAAGGAAACTAAGGTTGACATTGTTTTGTACCCTCGTACCCACGTTCGCGCCTCGTCTTGTATCGTGACTTGCGCCGGTAACTATGAGCACATCCACCTTTCCATGAACACAACATTCTCAATATTAAATTATCTACAATTTTGTACTGCAAATAAAATTTGTACTTGTAACGAATACTGTTCATGAAAGAAAAAAAAGAGAACCTTTGGCGTCGGTTCTGTTGTATCATTTTCTCAACTTAGCGGAATAAACCTTTATCTTTCGCAAATTTTCCGCATTGAAATTCAAAATTTAAATATTTTATGTAGAACATTCAGATTAATTTGACAGCTCTGTAATGTTGCCATGCTTTTCTTATACATTGAAATGACAGATACAAGATTTATTTTAGTGTTGTTATTAATTTAAAAAAGGTAGAACAAAATCGACGCTACTATTAGCAACTATCTCAGGGAACAGGAGCATGACTAACTTTTGAAGTGAGCATAATGTTCCTTCAGTTACAGTTAGTTTAACTGCCTATTTTGATTATCTCTGTTCCCTAATAATCAATTTTCATAGGTATCTGTGGACAGTAGTCATGTCAACAATCCCTATTGGATTGAGCTAAGCGTTTAAGCTTGGGAGAGGTGGGTAGTACCTCTGGTAACTCCGTGACGTTGTCAATGGTGAAATCCGGTAAATCCGACGCCTCTTCGTCCTTCTGGAGAGGGATCCACACGGTGCCCCCAAGTTCAGCTTCTATACCACCCTGAAGCAGATAATTCAATAATGTAAACTACCAAGCAAACATTATTAAGTCAATTATTTTGTACTATTTTATAAACTAAACTTGTCAAGCTGAATTTGTAGCCATTCTTTTCTTACGTATGGAAATGAAAAGAGACACAGATAATTCCTGTCACAACATACTCCTGTCTGATTAGTTTAGTAGACATTGGAACTATTCACAAAATTACCTATAGTCTTATAAGGATTGACTCCATCTAATACAAGACATCCCTTCTTATACATGTGTATCTATCTGTCTGTGGCATCGTAGCTCCTAAATGGCAGAACCGATTTTGAGTTAGTTTTTGTGTTCGAAACGTGACTTGATTCGAGTGTCCTTAGCTATCATTCATGAAAATCTGTTCAGCCGTTTGAAAATTATCAGCTTTTTTATCGGACGGTTTTTTAAAATCAGTGTATATTTATCTTGTTGGTTAGGCTATTTTGTTTTGTAATAGTTCGAAATCCTCTATCCCATGATATTCATTCCGCCCACAAGGAATCTAGCTACCGGAAACGCTGCTTTAAAAATGTTTATATCCACTGTTACATCATTCTCCTTTATTGCCTAGTTATTAATAGAACTTACATAAAATGCTTTGTAAACGATTTTAGAAATATTGCCTACGTATATTAGTTTATCGGTTGATATTTGGTAGCACAGGATTTCACAATTTTTTCTGAGATCCTGTCGCTTTCGTACAAATCTATCTTTACTTTTACAAGATCATCAAACCATGCTCACAACTTCTAACCGCAGAAGAATGAGAGTTTAGTTTGTAAAACGGATAGCAATAAGAATTGCGGGCGAAAGTTCATAAATTCTAATGCTAAAAATGAAAATCTTATAGAGTCGTTACTGCATCGACAAAGCTTCATTATTTAATGTGCTGAGGCGAAGGCAAAAGCTTCAACATTAGGTATTTATTATATACTCGGCCAAAGATTTTTTAGCTCTTGTCAGCTGCAATAGCATTGTAAAAGTCTAAATAGTTTTTTCTTTTATTTAATATCTTACTGTAGTACTTACACAATTATGTAATAATATGGCTACCAGCTATATTCTTACATTCAAAAACTTTGCCAAAGTGGGCAGAATGAATGGTGTTCATTTAACTTTTTATAATCTATTGAGCTGCCAGTGCTAAAATGAGCTGTCTGAATGGCTGTTCTCGAATAATTGCAATCTGGGTGTCTTCAAATCGCGAGTGAATCGGTTTCTTCTAGGCAAGGGTGCTCTATCGTAGACCGCATCATCGCTTAACATCAGGCGAGGTGACAGCCACATTCATGTATATTATTACATTAAAAAATAATACAGTTCTATGGGAAATTAAGGTTTTCATCATCACCATCAGCTAGAAGACGTCCACTGGTGAACATAGGCCTCACCCTTTAACCTCCACACTGAACGACATCCTGCCTTTTGCATCCACTGGATGTCAGCGACTCTCACAATGTCGTCGGTTCTTCTAGTGGGAGGCCTACCTACGCTGCGTCTTCGGGTTCGTGGTCTCCACTCAAGAACCTTTCTTCCCCATCGGTTATCGGTTTTTCGAGCGATATGTGCCTGCCCATTGCCACTTCAATTTGCAAATTTTAACAGTTATGTCGGTAACTCTGGTTCTTTGGCGAATATCCACGTTTCGGATTCTATCGCGCAAAGAAACTCCGAGCATAGCTCTCTCCATTGCCCGAGGTGTGTGAATTAAGGTTTTGCTCACCCTTATATCAGTTTCAAGTTTGTCTCCAACCATGATGCACACTCTCGGCTCGACGGCGAGCAGCTTGCACGCCTCAAGGAAGATATGCTGATCGGGCTTCTCCCAGGGAAGATCTCCGGACACGAGCACGCAATCGAAGTATTTGCGCAGGTCCAGCTTCTCGATCTTCTGCCACTGGGCGCGCGATGGCCCGTTCGTGATCAAACCGAGAAGATAATCCTCCCTGTGCCATTCATTCACCAGCCTTTCGTTATTCTCTGCTCATGCTGAAACTCAGCTCACGATACAAACAAGTCAAATAGTCTTGCACACATTGCACGAACACGAGTGGGACAATTAGAGTTAGTCGCTCTTTACGATAATATAGGTATGTTTAAAGTGGGCTTTTAATGTGCGTGTGCGCAAGTCAATTTAAAAAAAGATTCACATACAAGATAAATTATAAATTGTATATGAAAAGATCTTAAAACTATGGTAGTGCCGTGTTGGATGTCCGAAATCGTGTAAATTAGGTGTTCGCAACATAGCACTATTATTAGATGTAGGACAATAGAGACACTTTGTTTACCATCTTAACAGTTTTATAAAATGTTATGAACTTTATACGCTGTAACTAGCCTTACTGTGAGTCTCAGGATATTCACGTAATGTTTGGATAAATGAAAGCTATCAAATGTTTCGTCAGTAAAATGTCTCCATTGTTTTTATAGTGGCAGAGGTACCGGTATTACCTTCGTCGTGTGGCACTCCCTCACATATTAACAAATACAATTCAAACCTAAGTGTTGCGCACGCGGCGCCCCGAGTTAAGTCACTCGATGAGCAACAACTGAACTGTTGAAAAACAAGTCATTTATTAGCAACATGCGCTCAAAGTCAGACCAATGTACTCGCGAAGGCATATAATAAGACTACACTGAGTCGCAACATTACAAGCAATTTTAAGTCTTAATTTTTTTAATGCCATATGCGGCAAACTACTGACGGGCCGCCTGATGGTAAGCGATCACCGTCGCCTAATTTGAATGCCTTCACAAATAATTGGTGTAACTTTTCAATGAATCCATAAATCAAGAATGCGCGAATATCCATAGTATTATGTGGCATGCATAAACCAATGGGACACAAACAAAAAGAAATACTAACACTAATTTATAATAACGATATGTGTGATGTCAATTTATTTGTGATTGACAGTAAAATACTGATGGAATGAATCTGAAAATGAAGAAAATAATTTAGTGTACCACATAACACCATGCACAAAATAAAAATACAGTTTTGTTCTGAGATCAAGATAAACTAATGAAACATGGGCTAAGAACAGACATGTATTATATTATCATGTTGAATTTAGTATGAAAAAGGCCCTTGACACTATTTGAGAGTTATTCATCAACCATTCAGAATCTTAGAACAATTTACACAGTACAAGGTGATCTAAATATAGTATTCCTTTGTTGCATTATTGGAAGCACAATATTAAGGGACAAAGGATATACTACTTCTTACAAATTTACTTCCAGAATTGTCTTGTTCATATTATGGAGAAATATAAAGAGCACATACGCGAATATTTCTTCATAACACATAATTAATTGCATAAATTCAACCAACATACCGCAAAGTTTCCAGCAAATGTATAACATCATTGGTCAATGCCAAGCATTGGAATCTTAGTTTTATCCATTCGATTGATATATTTTCTGTAATAAGACAAACATCATAGAAGTCGGTTCATGGACAAAATCAGAGAAATAAAATTAATAAAACAGTAAAATTAATCAAGTTTTATTTAGAACGTGTATTCTGGGATAAATCATAAAAGCATAAAGTCAAGTGGCGAAGAGATGTATCATTCATTTTTCACGAACATACTGTGGGAAAATATTTCAGCTGTTTATAAATTTCATCAACGCCTACACTGTTGCCTCAAGCCAGATTGTTTACGCAAATGATAGAAATAACACTGCGTTAGAGGGGACAGAGTCCCTTTACATTTATATCTTTATGACAGGTCGTAAGTCCTGCTACATTACACATTGCCCTGGAAAGAAGGTGCGGTCATTGCACAGTGACTAAGATGTACTGTGCATGAGAGTTCTAGGCGCATTGCCAAGTCCATGAAAACTAATTCGGACTAGGTACGTAGTTGTAATTACAGCCACAGACACAGTTTCGTCTATCTTCCTCCTTTCACTGTGGGCGTAGTCATTAAGAGAATTTTGCGTAATATTTTGTATCTCTTCTAGTTTATACGAGTTACAATTCCGAGAAACTATGAGAAGGTATGGTATAAAAATATCCACAGAAACCGACAGACCGATAGTCCGACTTTTGTCAGCACAAGTACCTACCTATTACACGACCTGTTCGCGCGTTTTTGTTGTTGTTTCTCCTTTGGTTGTATCTACCCGATTTCGGGTTACATTAAGGTTATTTACAGGGCAGGGGCATTCATCTCCTAGTCATTGAGGCAGTCAACTCTCTTTAACATTCAACATGGCTATAAATATTTTTAAATGTCGATAACTTTTTGAATAACATTTTTAATAGTGTCTTAAATAGTGCTTTGGGAGAGCTAACAATTTAAGGAGTTCAGAATATGTCAATTGTTTGATAAAAAAGAGCTGAGTTTGTTGTATTTTCGAGAGATAGCATCCGTAAAAATATCAATGCGTTAGGGAGTATACTGCGGTGGACACAGCATGAGAAACACAGTAGTGTACTTACACACAGAGCTGCAGTACTTTAGCTGCAGCGTCTGTTTTAGCTTCAATTAGTCCTTGCCATTAATCTAACAATAACTTTTTATCTTGTCAGTAATTGCCAATCATGCTGTGTACGCATATTTTGGGATACTCTCCAGTTCGAAACTGTAATATTTGCAATAAGTTTAGCTTAAATTGAGATTGTCCTGTTTTGTGTACCTCCTAAATAAAATAAAATAAAATAAATCATTGGCTCTACCAACCCAACATGGTGTTTCTAATACTTACTGGCGATATGCCTGTAACTCTTGGGTAGGCTGTTCCGCCAGAGCAGCTCGGACCACTCGTCCAGCGCGTAAGACTCATCGTCAGGGCACGCGCGGAACGAGCGCAGGAATTTTTTGCCGCTCTCCACTGCATCTTCTTGAGGCAAACCATACAGCTGCTGGAGAATCTCCACAAGCTAAACAATTTAAAATCGAATGATGTAGAACCGATTTAATCAGTGAAAAGATGGTACCTAATCAATGTTTTTCAGGCGTATGTATGTAGGTATGCATTAATAGCTGTTATTTACTGGCTGTTATAGCTTAAACTGCTTGACCGATCTTGATGACATGTGTCGTCAAATTCGTCTTATGCTAGATTTTGCTGTCATGTATTTCTTTTTTCTTTTTGTAATCTATATCTTCCATACAGGCTGCCTTAAATTTGATGTTATCATAGTGATGCAAGGTTGTTGTAGATTTAGGTACCTGCTAGTTTTATTGCCTGTTTGTAAGCGACGATGCGGTCTATGATGGAGCACGCTTGCCAAGAAGAAACCGATTCACTCTTGATTTGAAGACACCCAGATTGTAACTACCTATTGGGGAACACCCATTTAATCAGCGCATTCCACAGACTAGTAGTTCGCACAATAAAAGCGGAATCAAAGCGCTTCGTACAGGTTTTCGGAATTTCAACCATAAGGTGGTGTCGATTTTCTTCGGAAGCCGCATAATGCTTCATGCGGCGCCAAAATTCTCTCTGGACAGAAGGAAAAAGTATAAGTATTAAAACTTCGTTTCATTTAGTAATACCTCTAGTATAGTCACAGATATACACAACCAGATCGGCAATATATTTCAGTGAAAGAGACAAATTGATACAGCTCAGCACAAGTACAAAAAGGACATAGATAGACTTTTTTGTCCTTATCGGCGTGGCCTCTTTTTTGGATCCGAAATGTCAAAATCTGACGGTTCAATTCCAAACAAAACGGGTCAGAATATTATTTATTGGCTTATTTTGGTGATTTAATGTGTTATGTGCGTCTTTTCTCTGAGTAATAACTGTAAAAATGGTTCTACAATGCTTGGGTGTGGCATTTTGGGCTGCAAGAAGCGCAGTGAGAGACAAAACGATGAAATATTATTTCACAAGTAAGTAAACATAATAACGCTTGTAGCGATCACCTAAAGACATTCAGGATATCAATTCGTAAACATATTTTCATAATTAGTCAGTTTTTGGGTCGATTTGTGGTCTAATTCTATGAATTTTATCAAATTATTCACTTAGAAGAATTATGACGAATGTTGCCAGCTTATGAAAGAAATTACCCACCGAATCTAACATAAATTATTCGTTCTGCAGGTTTCCAATTGATCCTGTCTTACGAATGAAATGAATGTGCTACGCGGTCGTGAAAGTTGGGTGCCAGCAAGACATGGTAGAATTTTTTCGAAACATTTCAATGCCGGATCCATTGTCAGAAGAGATATTAATAATTTAATTCCGTTTGCCGTACTAACAATGCACTTGCCTAATGCGAACATTGAGGATTATTCAGTAGAAATACCATCGATAAGTTTTTTTGCCACCAAAAATTAGAAAACTTTCTTATGATGATGAAAATATTTTAACAGCCGAAAAAAACAAAACTGATTGAGATTTCTTTCCAACCAATGTACATGTACAGTCAAAAAGGCTGGCACATTACAAGAAGTGCAAAATACCGACCCTCCTATGCCCATGTGAATATGGTGAATGTTAGTATCAAATATATACTAATGAGGCCAGAATTATGAAGCAGGAAAAGCAAAAGGCGATTTCGGCGAACCGACTCAAATTGCTACGCGCTGTTCGCGAAATTTGTACTATGAACATTAAAGAGTTTTATCTAATTATTTGGAATGTTATACGTAATTCCATTCATGAAAAAAATTTACTGACCAAGCGCGAGTCGGTTACAATCACAAAATACAAAAAGACAACATCACGCCCAGGCTGTCACCCATCCAAGTATCGACCGCGCCCGACGTTGTTTAGCTTGGTGGTAAACAGAAATAGGATCCCCTTTAGTTTAGAATATTTTTATTTCTTAGTTAATCAGCCTTAACATTACATATTCTGTGAAAATTTAAGTCAACTGGCTATCTATTACGGTTTTTGTCAGGACGATAGGGTATGTCATGAGGACAGACAACAAGCTTTTCTTACCAGAAAATTGCAGGTAGTACCGCGGGTTGCAGCAGATAGTGTATAAACAATAAATATTTAAAAGGTAGTATTGTTTCCAAAATTACTCATTGAAGATTCACTACCCATCATATTAGGTAAATTATCCTAACTTATAGCAAATAATTTTAATGTGGCAACACACCTTGTTGAAGCGAGAGACACTGAGCTAGCCACGCTCATTGAAAATCTATAGGTATTAGATCTGTGAGTATAGTATATTTCTCTATGGTAATACCTATTTGCTTTATGTGGGCCATTTTTTATTTTTTTTTTTTTTATATCAGTAATTATTCTTAGGAAATATATGACCTACCTCTACTACTAATTTCAACAGTCCTACCGGTCCTACAATGTTTTCTGGTGATTTGTATCACTCGTTCTGCAGTTTTTTATAGTGGTAAGCTTGAGCCCCCTTCAAATAGGTATGTGACGTATTATGTGTTTTTAGAACTAGCCCAAAGATATTCAGTAGGTATAAATCTTTGTGCTAGCCTATCAGTTAGCTGCGTTTAAAACCCGGTGTGTCGTAAAAACGTACCTCAGTAAAACCACAGAATACCTACATAAGTGTAAAACGTAAGATTTCCAAACCTTTCTTCCATTTTCTTAATACTGAGTAAACTATCAGCTGTAATCGAATTATACTTATGGGTACCAAAAATTTGTGTGGTGTGATGAAGTGCATGATGTGGGCATAGTACCTACCTATAGCAGTGTGGATCTAGGTGCTTAGATCGAAAAGTACCTACCCTACCTGGGCAGCTGTTCTAAGTATCTCTTAGTTCTGAATTACATAGCTGTGTAACTGAAAGGCACATTGATTCATTCAGTTTATGAATGAGTGCACAGGAAGTATTCTGTCCCAATATTATGAATAATATTTTGCTGATAACATATCCATTTATTTGGCTTTGGATACAGCTAACTACACTAACTTGGAATTACTTATAAAAAATTACGTAAGATTTTTACGCGTCCGTAATTATGTTGACCGAGTTTACAAAGTCTAAACATTTAGGTAACATGTTGCGTAGCCGAGCAGAATGTTTCCTGGCATTATGTTGTGTGGGGAAGTGTCTTGTGTTCCAGATATAGCCAGAGTTCATCGGCCGTCGACACTCGTTCACTCACCTGAAGCTTGGCACAGCTTCTCTGACTGAAAGCTGATACCAAAACTATGTACCTACTATCTATGAAATAACCACACTGCTCTAAAAAGCGGAACCTGTGCAACTACGAAAAAATAAACTACAACTTTTGTCACATTTAAGCTTTTATTTGTGTCCAGTTCTGGTTAGAAAAGTGAGTTAAATTATAATGAGACAACAGCTTGTCACCCGTTAAACTGCATATATACAGCAATTAACAATTTTCTGCTTCAGATACAATCATTTTCGTTAAGTACATCTGGTAAAAAAACAGAATATGTAATACAAACAACTCCAAAATAAGTAGACATGCCTACTTACATTAATATAAGTAAATATATACAGAAGATTAGTCCCCAAAGAGTTTTTTGCCAAGGTCCATTAACCGGTGATTCCTACAGGTCTTAAGAGCACCTGCCTTTTTAAGGACTGGTATCACAGCCTCGTTGGAATCAACAAGTCTACATAAGAAGTCCTCAAATGCAGACTTAACATTTGGGGGGAGGGTTCCAATTTTCACTTTACCAAGCATCTCACAAATACCTTCGGCCCATCCACTCTCAATGGCAAACTCTGATATCCACGGCACGATAGTAAGAACTCCGCTCATAGTCTGCATTCCCAGGAACCATAAGTCGGCAATTTCATTCCAGTGTTCTTTATAAGCCATTGAAACAACCAAAGCGGTGGGGTCATTGGACTCGTCCACAATGTAAGCGTCCCACAGGAATCTGATGGTAGATGTGATGTATCTGCATATTGAAAAATCATTCTTTTTGACTTTGCTGGCCAGTGACTTTAGAAGTAACAGTCCTAAGACAGCAAGGTGGCCGTGTAGCACAAGATTCTCTGGTATGTTCTTCAACTCAGGCAAGTTGTTAAATATGAATTTCAGCAGAGTGTTGAACAGCATGCTGGTTTCAACTACCTTAGGTGCTAATACTGTCAAGTTCATGAAAATGTTGCAGAGACTGACCATGGCGGCCCTGGAGTCCTTCATGTCTTCTAATAACTGAGGGTCCAGTTCGGGGTCAGGTTTAGTTCTAGGTTTTCCTCTCTCTGACTTTGGTATGGGTGGTTTTACATAGTGAACGATAGACCAATGGAAGTTCATTGCTTCATATAAGATATCTTCTTGTTTAAGATTCAATACAATGTCTCGAGCTTTGTCTTCTACAACTAAGTGGCAGAGGGCTGGTAGCATCAAGCGCAGAAGATCAATTTGTCCCATAAGAGTTGTTTCAATTTCCATTGGCTCTCCATCAGTTTTGTTTTTCTCTGCAAGTTTTCTTGATCTGTGAGCATGGAATGAGTCATTGGCCAGAGCAAACATGAATGGAAGTAATGCATAGATCTGTTCCCTCATAGCAGTTGTTTCCTGGGCAATCCACGATACCAAAACTCTGACCATGGCACAAACAAGCACTTTCTCAGCATCGGGTAGTTTGTCTCGGTTTTTGTCGTTAGACACTTTAGTTAGTATGGAGACAACAGCATTAAAAGCTCCTTTCAGACTGGTGTAAACAGATTGTTTCTCCTTCTGTTCTAAATCAAGTTGGTCAGTTGCCATGTAGTTTACGGACAGTTCCAGAACAATAAAGCATGAGGTGACCAAATCAGCATTGGCAAATGCTTGTTTAAAACTCCTGTCATCTAATTGCATTCTTACTTCAATGGCACACAGTTGTAACAAAAGCAGGAAGAATTTCTTTGGGTTTTCATCATCATTCAATGTCCATTCTACTCCAAGGAGGTCTACAATATTAGCAGCTAACTTCAGTGCAGGGTCTCTCTGGTTTTTACCGATTTTGCTGGTGAGGATATCGGAAAGAGCTTTGTAAATACTCACTGGCCAAGTTTCTTCTGAAGCTCCAGGTATCACAGTAGCTTTGTTGCAGCTGTATAAAAGTGCACTCAATATAGTGGCTAATTCAAATTTCCTATCTGATTGGTCAGTTGCAAAGTCCAGAGAGATTTTACTGACCAAAGCGTGGAATGGCTTTGGATCATTTCCCCAAGCAGCCGGGCCATACCTGCTGACTAGCTTCACAAGAATATTCAGGGCTTCATCAGTTTGGAAGCTTTGGTGTGAATAAATCTCTGACATTTTGGTGATAGCCCCCACTTCAATGAGTGCTTTTTGTCCCGCTTCATGTTCAGCGATACATTGTAGACAAGTGTACGCCTCACTGATGATGATGAGGTTATCATCATAGTCATCGTTGTCTGATGTCTGTACTATGTCCAGGAATACAGGGATATTAGCAAGCATATCTGGGTGTGTCGATAGCTCGGGTTCATTGCAGAAGCAGGTGAGAACAGAGAGAGCAACTGACTTGTATACAGACGGTGGGCAATCATCATCCAGGCCGGTGTTGGTTAGAAGTTTCTTCAAAAACTGAAATCCAATGGCTTCAAAGAGGGCTTTCTTCGCTGCAGCGTTGCAATCCTTGCTTTTCACGAGCTTAGTTACCATGAAGAGCGCCGCGAATTTTTCCGTGTCGCTCTTCGCGGCTTTCAGTATCATGATGCATTTTTTAATTGGTTCCGATATGTCACCCATTATCACAAATCACAGAACGCGATCACTAAGCGCAGTAGTTAGCGCTCCACTGAGCGCTGAGAGCCGCAGTAGGAAAGCCGTAGCAGCTCGATCTACATCACGTTTATAATTAGCGTGAGTTCGCTTCCAAAATATCTAAATCTGGACGGCGAGCTCACGTTCTCCAACTATGAAAAGGCTATTAATATAGCACGCTGGAACGTGAACGATCCGATCTACACGCGGGGTGCAACAAGCAAACGATTATTTTGTATCGAGCATGAATCGAGCAAGTCCAACAAACGACGTAAAAACGTTGCGAGGCAGACGATTTTCACGATGAAATGACAGCGCGCGCACTTCGCACCGAACACGGATCCATGACCGTGGCAATGTCACAATAACAAAAAGGGAATTTCACATACCTTATTGCACGCTCTGGTGTCTCCCTTTCTTGTCTGTATTAAAGTGTTGTCCAAATCAAATAATATGGCCGAAACATCGCAGTTTTCTCCAAAATACGCACTATTTGCCATAATTTTTTAGAAAGCACAATTGATGTGAAAATTATAATTTGCTATGACGTCACAATGACGTTTATTTGACGTTTACTCGCTCGTGTTCAGCTGATTGGCGCCACGTGAGCAATAATTTACGAGTGACTAATTTTAATTTGCTCTCATTCTGTCTGCATATAGTTCAATCTTGTTGTCTTTTTCTTTTTAATATTTCAACGCTAATAATTATAACAAATAAATGTTAGTTTATACGCCATCTAGTAAATTACTTTGAAACTAATTTGTACAGATTTTAGGAAGCTGGGTACCTACGTAGGGATGTGACGAATTAATATGACAAGCTTTTACTAGGTTGCGCTAGTAGTAGTAGTAGGTACTGAATGATTTTCAAAGAGGGTGTCATTTTGTGGCACAAGCGTGGAAAGCGTGGCGATTTTTTTGCGCAAACTACTCGATTTTTCTGGTCGTCAAGTCGCGAACGAAACGGTTTCTTCTAGGCCAAAGAGAATATAAATACTACGTTCTAGGCAAGCGTGCTTCATCGTAAACCGCCATCGCATAAAAAAAAAGAAAAAAAAAGAAGTTTCAGTTATACATAGAACCATAGTATATTTATCTATGATAGAACTCATATCATCATCATCATCATTTCAGCTATAGGACGTCCACTACTGGACATATGCCTCCCCCACAACCAGAACTAGAACTGGTAGAAAATTATAGTCAATAAAAATTAAATTACGGACTGAATTGAGAACCTTGAGAAAAAACGGAACCCTTATAGGATCACTTTGTTGTCCTGTCTGTCTGTCAAGGCCCTTTTCTCAGAAACGCGTAATGATATCAAGTTGAAATTTATACCAAATATTCGGGTCTACGGTCTCTTTCAGACGTGAAAAAATCAAAATCAAAAGGAATGACCGTTTATGTAGCATATTTTGCGATTTCACAAGGGGCTCAAAACCTACTCAGTACTTCGCGTTGACTTGGAATCATGAAATGTGGCAAGAGGCAAGGTCTCACTGTGAGACTCTCACAGCACATATAAAGGAAAAAATCCGAACATTGTTAATTTGAATTTATATCATACTAGCGGTCCGCCCCTGCTTCGCACGGGTATAGATTATAGCCTATGTCACCCGGGGATAGTGTAGCTTCCCAACAGTGAAAGAATTTTTCAAATAGGTTCAGTAGTTTCGGAGCCTATTCAATGCAAACAAACAAACAAACAATCAAATCTTTCCTCTTTATAATATTAGTATAGAAGTATAGATTTAAAAAATATGTGATTACAAAATTACATTTTGTAGTTGGTATGTATGGAAGAATCTTATTGTCCAATACAAAGTTAAATTTGTCTGTCAATATTCTTCTTTTTGTTTTTTTTTTTTAATGTTTGGACTCGCGCTAAGTGTTTCAGCCAGCGGAACCCTCAGAGCGCGAGCCCTACTCGTACTTGTCCGTTTTGATCGGTTCAAAAACGTCCGTAACTACACATATCTATTATTATAAACATAGCTTTAAACAATTTACATCGAAACAAAACTATTCTATCAAAACCAAGCTTATCTTTATACATTTACGGCTTAGTTCACAGACCTATAATAGGTCTGTGGCTCGGTTCATCATCATCAGCCAGAGGACGTCCACTGCTGAACATAGGCCTCCCCCTTTAACCTCCACACTGAACGACAGCCTGCCTTTTGCATCCACTGGATGCCAGCGACTCTTCACTATGTCGTCGGTCCATCTAGTGGGAGGCCTCCCTACACTGCGTCTTCCGGTTCGTGGTCTCCACTCAAGAACCTTTCTTCCCCATCGGTTATCGGTACTTCGAGCGATGTGGCTCAGTTGCTATACACAGACTAGGTAAAGCTACTATGTAGTTTTGATGATGACTATGATTTCGCATATAAATAAAATTGTATAATCTGTTACTGATAATGAGAAGGCAAAATTTGCGTACACAAATCCATGTCTCTTTTATCTGGAAGAATGTTCCTCCTCTCGAGCCGTGGGTACCTACTTACGCTCGTGTGACTCGTTCAAGGGTTATTAGATTTCCTGTCACACGCAGGGTGGCCGGCCGCAGGGCTTATTTGCCAAACATTGCCGAAGCCATGCCAATTTCTTACGTAAACATTTTGGGCGGTCATTATCGTTTCTTGTCGGCGTTTTGCAACCGTTTGTGCGAATTATACTGTACGGATACGGAATTCCTTGATGAGGATGTTTGGCTGGATGGATTTAGTTTTAGGTTGAATCGTGGCAAGTATGTACCTTATGTTTTTTTTTGTGTGAATAGTGGGTTTGTAGGAGAGTGTTTGGGTGATGAAGGGGTCGGTGCGAATGGTATACTCCTACCCTTCATCACTTGTGGTGGAATATGGAGGTGGTAAGAAGAGAAGAGGATAGGGAAAGGAGGAGTTAAGGAGAGTATAGGAGGTGGAGGGAGATTTAATTAAAAGGAGATTACGTCTAAAAAGTTTTATTTATTTATAATAATAATAATAAATATATTTACAATTTGGTTACAGAGAGTATCTTAATTTACTATTTGTTTATTTAGACCAGTCCTGCCAAACTTGCCATTATCTTTTAACTATCCTTGCAATTTGCAAATTTGCAAGCCCGGCAAGACTGGTCGAATATACAATTTTACAATTTGGATAAGGCTAAGTTTAAGGCTAAGTTTAAAAATTTACATTAACGATATATAGTACATTTGGGGTTAAATGGGGTTAAATTATATATATATATATAAAAGTTAGAGAATGCAATTTTTTTTTATGTCTACATAGTATAAATTAAAGTCACTTTCCGCGTCTGTCTGTCTGTCTGTATGTCTGTATGGCCGCTAACTCCTCCTAAACCACGTAACGGATTTTAATGCGGTTTTCACCATCAGTTAGGTACATTTTCACGGAAGTTTTATATATATAACTAGCGACCCGCCCCGGCTTCGCACGTAAATTGCACCCGTGCGAAGCCGGGCGGGCGGGTCGCTAGTATTATATATATATTGTTTTTTTTTTTTTAATTAAAATTTAAAATTTGGCTTAGGCTAGGTTTAAGAGATTTAAATTATTTATTTATTTATCTAGACAAAACAGAGGGTGTCTTAATTTATTTATTTAGACCAGTTGTTTTGCAAGCTTGGCAAGTTTGGCAAGACTGGTCGAATACACAATTTTACAATTTGGTTAAGGCTTATATTGCTAAATTAATAGATGCAGGTATGGATTTTCCTATATTAAAAAGTACTCTTTGGTATGGATTTCAAAGCCTGGTGGCATAAAATAAGATAAATAAATATACAGACTAGGTAGAGTTCACGGGTGAACTTCAAACTTGTTTCTTTTAATTAATTTGAGCGAAAGATGCTATATTCTACCCCGGGTGGGTGGAATATAGCATGAAGAGACTCGCTTCTTTAGATGACCTCAGAAAATTCATGAATTTTTAACCTTTCTCTAGGTATAAAGACAGTGTCGAATATACCTTTTTTTTAACAAAAGCGCTTCAACAATTTCTTCGCATTTTCCTCTCTAGGTAGGTTTGCAGGTAGGTACATAATTAAATTTTTCATTTGGAAGTTTCTTAGCGTCCGCTTTTGTGTTGTTATCAGTGAGGGGCCTCAAAAGTGTGAATAGTGCGAGAGGGTGCGGCCCTCCCGGCAATTAACTTGCGTTGCTCATTAGCGGCCCGTTTTCATTCGGCTGCCGTAATCCGGCTTTGGGCAACTTTCTTTACACCTCGATTTACTGTATTGCTAGTGTTGGTACGAGTAAGGCTGGTTTATCCAGACGTTCCGGTAGGATTAAGAACTTTTATTTTTCAAGAAAATGTATATCTATTGTTGAGATTCCTCGTAGGGATTGATCAAACATATTATTTTTTCAAACAGCAGAAAGCATGTTCTCAATTAAACCAAAACACGGACTGAAGTAATCGCACGCTAAGCTCGCAAGATAGAGAATTGTAACTATTTGCGTGAGGGGGGGGGGGAGACGGAAATGATTAGATGTCTATATCGTTTTTTTTCCTTTATTAACTAAACAAAATACAAGCTAACACTAACACTATAAATACAGTTAGACTGCCCTAAGACAGTTGAAGGTCTAAAGAATTGATATAACGTAGTATAAGTAAAAGATCGTTGGTCTAAGGACAATCCAATCTAGTCCCACAACCAGTTGGCTTGAGCATTGATTGATTGTTGATTAACTCTTTATTGTTCACACCATTAAATTTGACACTGAGGACAAAAACAACTAGTGTACTACTAGTGTAACAACTGATGGCCTTATCGCTAAAAGCGATCTCTTCCAGGCAATCTTAGGATGGAAATGATTTGTAGAAGACTATTATATATAAGGGGGTCATTGGGAATGATAATGATTTTTAGGATTTTTTTAAGTATCAGTAGATACCTACCCATCAATATGTCATCTCGATAAAAGGCGAAAACAGCGCCTTTAAACCGACTTCAATAAATCAATTAATTAAGCCGGCATCTGTGAACTAATTTGCGTGTTTATTTTTTTCATATAAAATGTTACATCAGAACTTGAAAACTAATATGACATGACAACTGCACATAAAAAACGTTTTACACAGCGAAGTGTAATAATAGAGACGTTATAGGCGAACAACACGGCCTTAAAATCTGACTAAACGCAGCATATACCATAACATATCATAGCATACCTACCCACGAATATGTGCATTTTGTGAAATAAGGGAAAGAATATGAAAGACTTTTTACGCTATATCTGTTGTTAGAAAGAGACAAAAATACAATTTGTCGTGGACACTCGGATTGCGTGACTGAGAGACGGCTGAACGAAGTCGGGCAGCCTGCCTTGCATTCGTCTAGTCAATATGGTGGCGGTCACAACCTATATCTACAGGTAAAAATATCTTAGGTTTTACACTCATAGTTAGAAATCCCTGTATCTGGGATGCCGCACAAAGACTACAACTAAAATCGAGACCCAGATCAAATATTTAAATTCATCATTCAAACATGTAAGCCGGGAATCGAACTCGGGACTTCCTCGTGAGGCAGACGCTCTACCATTGCTGAGTCATCAAATCATCAGCCATTAAATGTCCACTGCTGAACAAGGCCTCCCTCTTAGAGAAGGGTGTTGCCATAATCCTCACGCTTGGCAGGCGGCTTGGAGATCGCAGTACGTTCACCGTGTACTAACAGGACGCTGCTGCCCATCCTACGGTGGTTCTGGTCGCAGTTTTAGGACATACCCTGCTGAGTCATATCAATCGTCAATTATCGTAGAAGACGTTCCTTTTATCATCCCAGCCCTACTTACCGGCAGTGCGTATCACGTCCCGTTAATGTGCTGACGCTACGTCCCAGCTGGCCGTGTCCGCCTACCCGGGGCACCCCGCGCCACGTGCCTACCTACACTGTCCGCTATTAACTATGTATGTGGGTATTTATTCTGTCGTTAAACGTTCCGGATCCACTGTAGCACAGTTTTCTCTAAATGAAAATTGTTGTGTTTAGTCGGTGTTAATATTATAGGATTTAATTAAAGATATCAGAGATAATATTTTAGGGTTCCGTCGTACGACAAGGGAGTCTTATAATTCCTTGTGTCCGTGTGTTCGTCCTATTTTTTAAACTTTCGAACCATAATAGATAGCCGCCGCCGTTTCGCACCGATGTCGAAACCGAAATCGGAGGTGTAATATCAATCGGAAGTTCCTACTTTTCGGAAACGGAATCGTAGCTCCGTAATATCGTTACTTT
Organism: Agriopis marginaria; assembly: GCA_932305915.1. Taxonomy (NCBI): domain Eukaryota; kingdom Metazoa; phylum Arthropoda; class Insecta; order Lepidoptera; family Geometridae; genus Agriopis; species Agriopis marginaria. The sequence continues at coordinate 9,024,157 of OW029934.1, read as the reverse complement.
TTTATAATGATTCCCAGACCCACGTTTACTAAAACAGTTACTAAACGCTCCAGTTTCCAAGATTGATAGCGCGTTAACCTATTTTTAAACGACTTCAAAAAGGAGGAGGTTATTAATTCGACTGTATGTTTTTTTTTGTATGTTTGTTACGCGATTACTCCGCCAATTTAGAATTGTTTTTGATGATTCTTTTTTTGGTTGGTAGGTCATTTCTCATAGGTGGTCCCATATTTTTTTTATCGACTGATTCAGCGCTTTTTGCAAAACCAACAAAAATATGACGATAAGCAACAAATTCAATGTACATTGTACAGTGCCACCAACTTAGCTGTTAAGGTGGGCAAAATTGGAACTACAGTTATTTCTTGGTGAATTTCATACTTTGTTCTCCACTAGCGACGCTGTCAACTGAACAGCAAACATAGAGGAACTGTTCCTAGAACAGAACTTCAAAAAAACAAAGAAGTGTCTCCATGGCGACCGGGCCCTGTTGTTTTTCGTAAAAATTTTCATGACCATGGATACAAAGTATTTCAGTTGTAATATTAAACAATATTTTCTACTTTTTTTTTCTAAAAACTATTATATTATTACTAGCGTATACAATTACCATACATTAGCAAACTGAAATGCCGTTGCTACCGTCCCGGAACCAACAGCCGGGCAGCTAGATCTGCATATACACCACAGTCGCATCTACCTAACCAGTATTGACAATAAACATGGGTAAGTGCAGTCGATCCGGTTAGGTCCCGGATGATTTATACCGGGCAAACACCGGGCCGGTTATCGTCGCCTCGCACCTGCCTTATCCGGGTGAACCGGGACGATGCACCACACTGCTAAGCTACACACACGAAAGAAAGATGGATGGTCAACTGCAAATCATAAAGCCTTAAACGCTCGAAATAGGTGCTCGCATATCTCTCTTTTTAGTTACATTGAGCTCGCTCTCTCGGCCAATGAGAGAGCAGGAAAAATTCAATGTGAAATGAATATAAGATTTTTTTTGAGATTGTAGCCCCCCTTGTCTTTTATCTAAGCGCTCACCCAGCTATACATAACTATTCTCTACCTTGATTCTCCATCTCCGCATTTTTTTTGTGCTACCGATATACTAGACGAGCCAGTCACTGCTTGATGGTAAGCGTAACGCTTTACCATAGCAGTTCAGTGTCAACCTTAATTTAGAACTTCATCAGCTAAAAACCCTGCGCAGCAATGCACTATACCCTCGTCATCCATATTAGACGTTAAATGTCTTTATGCCCAGCAATTTTACTAGAAACATTGCCCTTAAATCTGTAACAAAGTAATGTTTGCACACTACTGCTTGGCGGTTAAATAACTGGTGGTATTGTTCTAGAAGGACTCTGCGAATGAGCACTACCAATACTAAACGCTACATCAAATCAAATATAAAGTGGAGTCAGCTGCTTTTCATGTCTTTTGCCAATTTGGCGCTCACACAGCTATACCTCACTACTTATACTCTACCTTCATTCGCCATCCTCGCATTCTACCATATACGGTTTCATTTTCGGAGCTAAGCATCTCTACTTACCTAGTCTGTGTAAGCCGCTTTGCCGTTTTGATGCATGCGAGATGTCCTTCTTAGTTCAAATCTTAGTGTGTGCTGCATAATGTTAAGGCTTGGTGCATTTATTACTGTAAGTACTTCATTTAGGCATTTCTTCATGCTTAAGAGCAATATTTTTTTGCCGAAAAAAGCATCGAAAACTGGATTTATTGGCGTTCTGATTCTATCACGTAGAAAGATATAAAGAAGATTTAATTTCTGTAATAAATATATATATTTTTTCATTGAAAATAGCGGCCTCAACTTTTATTACTTCCAATTTACAAATATAGTCGTTTTTCGTAAAACTCTAGGAATTTTGAGAGTGGATTTCGTTAAATTACTGACATAAAATAAAATTATAAAGTGACAATTACCGCTTTCATCATCATCATCATTTCAGCCATAGGACGTCCACCGCTGGATATAGGCCTCCCCATCGATCTCCAAAAGGGCCGGTTGGAAGCAACCTGCATCCAGCGTTTCCTCGGGGGCCTCTTTTAGGTCGTCTGTCCATCTTGTGGGTGGACGTCCTACGCTGCGCTTACTGGTCCCTGGTCAACATTCGAGAATCTAAGAAGTTACCGATGGGAAATCCCTTCCCATTATTATGTACCTATAAATGTACCTATCTTTTTTAATTCACATGAAGGTAAAGCAAAAAGAAGCTTATAAGCTCATGTAAGTTGCAGCAGAACAGCAGCTATGCTTTTTACCGTAATGTTTTTAAAAACTAGGCGATTTTAATGCTATACACAAATCCAAATGGCGGTTGAAGAAAAATACAATTTTTATTATTATTTTTCAAGTTAAAAACTGACATAATGTATAAGCCAAAATAGAATATACGTCAGTAAAACCCGAACAAAAACGTATCCGTATCATACTTTGAATTTTTGTATTGAATATCATAATAAAGCACAGATCTAATACCTATAGATTTTCAATGAGCGTGGCTAGCTAAGTGCCTCTCGCTTCAACAAGGTGTGTTGCAACATTCAAATTATTTGCTATAAGTTAGGGTAATTTACCTAATATGATGGGTAGTGAATCTTCAATGAGTAATTTTGGAAACAATACTACCTTTTAAATATTTATTGTTTATACACTATCTGCTGCAACCCGCGGTACTACCTGCAATTTTCTGATAAGAAAAGCACGTTGTCTGTCCTCATGACATACCCTATCGTCCTGACAAAACCGTAATAGATAGCCAGTTGACTTAAATTTTCACAGAATATGTAATGTTAAGGCTGATTAACTAAGAAATAAAAATATTCTAAACTAAAAGGGACCCTATTACTAAATCTAAATTGGCTGTCTGTCTGTCCGTCTATCTGTCTGTCTGTCCATCCTACATTTAAACGGATCTTTCGAACCGTAATAGATAATCAGTTAGAATTTTCATGTATATGTAATATTACGGTGGATTAATTAAAAATAATAAAAAAGCTAAAACGGAACGGGGTATTTTTGGATTTGTTCTATTGTAAAAACGGTAATCCGTACAAGCGTCAAATTTTGCGGATTATAGTGAACATAAGTAAAACAACAAATAATAAACACTGGCCAAGTGCGAGTCAGTGACAAATTTCTGTTTACCACCAAGCTAAACAACGTCGGGCGCGGTCGATACTTGGATGGGTGACAGCCTGGGCGTGATGTTGTCTTTTTGTATTTTGTGATTTTAAAGAACCCTCAGCGCGCGAGCCTGACTCGCGCTTGGTCAGTAAATTTTTTTCATGAATGGAATTACGAATAACATTCCAAATAATTAGATAAATAGATAAAACTCTTTAATGTTTATAGGACAAATTTCGTGAACAGCGCGTAGCTTTTTGAGTCGGTTCGCCGAAATCGCCTTTTGCTTTTCCTGCTTCATAATTCTGGCCGCATTAGTATATATTTGATACTAACATTCACCATATTCACATGGGCATAGAAGGGTCGGTATTTTGCACTTCTTGTAATGTGCCAGCTTTTTTGACTGTACATGTACATTGGTTGGAAAGAAATCTCAATCAATTTTGTTTTTTTCGGCTGGTAAAATATTTTCATCATCATAAGAAAGTTTTCTAATTTTTGGTGGCAAAAGAACTTATCGATGGTATTTCTACTGAATAATCCTCAATGTTCGCTTTAGGCAAGTGCATTGTTAGTACGGCAAAAGGAATTAAATAATTAATATCTCTTCTGACAATGGATCCGGCATTGAAATGTTTCGAAAAAATTCTACCATGTCTTGCTGGTACCCAACTTTCACGACCGCGTAGCACATTCATTTCATTCGTAAGACAGGATCAATTGGAAACCTGCAGAACGAATAATTTATGTTAGATGCGGTGGGTAATTTATTTCATAAACTGGCAACATTCGTCATAATTCTTCTAAGTGAATAATTTGATAAAATTCATAGAATTAGACCACAAATCGACCCAAAAACTGACTAATTATGAAAATATGTTTACGAATTGATATCCTGAATGTCTTTAGGTGATCGCTACAAGCGTTATTATGTTTACTTACTTGTGAAATAATATTTCATCGTTTTGTCTCTCACTGCGCTTCTTGCAGCCCAAAATGCCACACCCAAGCATTGTAGAACCATTTTTACAGTTATTACTCAGAGAAAAGACGCACATAACACATTAAATCACCAAAATAAGCCAATAAATAATATTCTGACCCGTTTTGTTTGCCATTGAACCGTCAGATTTTGACATTTCGAGTCCAAAAAAGAGGCCACGCCGATAAGGACAAAAAAGTCTATCTATGTCCTTTTTGTACTTGTGCTGAGCTGTATCAATTTGTCTCTTTCACTGAAATATATTGCCGATCTGGTTGTGTATATCTGTGTAATAAAGTGAAAGGAGTGTCAGTTGGTGTCAGTGTTGAAAAGTATTGTTTGTAAATGTGCTACGAATTCTCGTAGCCTCGTAGAATTTCGTAGGCACTGCGCGTAGGCTCGTAGCCAACTCGTAGAGATATATTTTGATTTTATGTTTTCATCAGCATAGACCTTACTTAAAATATTTGTGGGGCTATTTTAATTTTTTATTCTTTACCGGTGGAAAACCCATCTATGATACTTCCATAATTAAGATTTCTACCGGTTTTATCAACAAGCGACCGTAGACAACAATAACATGAGTTGAGAATAATATCATGTATGTATTAAAATTTATATTTATTAAATACTAGCTGACCTGACAGACGTTGTCCTGTCTTAGAACTGTCAAACACATCATCATCATCATCATCAGCCAGAAGACGTCCACTGCTGAACATAGGCCTCCCCCTTTAACCTCCACACTGAACGACAGCCTGCCTTTTGCATCCACTGGATGCCCGCGACTCTCAAAATGTCGTCGGTCCATCTAGTGGGAGGCCTCTGTCAAACACGCAAAGTTAAAATTCTAAATCTTATTATTTACACCTTGGGTTACATTATTGGAGTTTTAGTAAGGATCACATTTTTTTTTGAAAATATAATATAGCCTATGTTACCCGGGGATAGTGTAGCTTCCCAACAGTGAAAGAATTTTCAAATCGGTTCAGTAGTTTTGGAGCCTATTCAATGCAAACAAACAAATAAAACAAATAGTCAAATCTTTCCTTTTTATAATATTAGTATAGATATAGATTGTGCTTGAATTTATTTTTTTCTTAGTAAATAACATAATTATTTTTAACAACAGGAAACAAGGCATTTTTTATTCGAAGTTATTTAAGAACACTGTTTTAAACTATCACAATTGTTCACTACATGGGATATTTACAGTGATAAGGTTGTGCATAGTGTTATCGATATTTCGGCATAGTTACATGCATGTTTACGGGCAGACTGAAGAATGCGCATAGATGGCAAAAATGTTTCAAGTTAGGTGCAAACAAAACGGTCTTCCCTCTTTTTAGTACTTTGCTATAGCTATCACTGGAATTCGAACCTAAGTCCGCAGTCATCGTATCACTGCATAATTATGTTTTTTTGTACGCGTATTTTTCCCGTCAATAATCATATAACTGTAATTTTGTACGAGAAACGCATATATAGCACGCATTGTGCTCACAAACAAGCATTTTGTTGAATGCATGTAGTAACGTCAGAAATTGATTTGCTCATGGAATCTTACCTGCACTCATATTCGATCATAAACCGATGTTCGATGTGCGATTTGATTCCACATTTACTGTGCGAACTGCTAGTCTGTGGAATTCGCTGCCTGAGTGGGTGTTCCCCGATAGTTACAATCTGGGTGTCTTTAAGTCGAGAGTGAATAGGTTTCTTCTAGGCAAGCGTGCTCCATCGTAGGCCGCATCATCGCTTAACATCAGGCGAGTTGGCGGTCAAGCACAAGCCTATTTATAATAAAAAAAAAAAAAATGTTCAAAGAACAAATGAGAACTGTTTTAAAAACAAATTAACAGAAAATAATACAAACACAAACTAAAAACCACTTTACACCTATGCAATTACAGCTCTCGATCTCGCTAATAACAAGCTGCAAACTGCATCGTCGATTCAATTAAAAGTTAGCGACTTTACTTCGAGCTGTTAATTTAATAAAATGTCTAGTATTCATGCATACTTCTGCTTTCATTAATGGTTTAAAATATCAAGTAAGTAAATAATATAAGTTCATGAAACCTGTGTGACGTAATTTATGGATGGCGAACTCTGTGACTTATTTATTCTCTTAAGTGATTCCGGTGATTCGGTTTCATTTCATATTTCAGTACCTGAGCGAAACCCTATATATAAATACAAAATGTCATCCAAATTGTTAGAGCCATTTCTGAGATACGCGAAATAAATTTATATGAAAGAAATGCTCGTTTAAAGATATTAGATAGATAGATTTATGAATCATTACATATAGCACTAAAAGTATAAGAATTTATGAAATAACAAACTTTAATAACTTCAAAATCCTTCTAATATTACGAAAAAAGGTTACTTCATAAAATTACAAAAAAGAAATACGAAATATACACAATCACGACATCAAATATTATTTTAACTTAATACTAACTTAGCGTAAAGCACTTAAACTTAGCACAAAGATTCCAACTTTCGTAACCTCAAATAATATCTTGAATAGTACAATTTAGTTAAGTTTTATATTACACACAAAGCGTTCTGCGCTCTCAAAGAGATATAAAATACAGATTTGGGAATACGAATAAATCTCACAAAACGAATATATTATGTTGTAGCTTATAAAAGAAAATTTCATTTTTGTGTAAGTTAGACCTTATTACACGTGTGCTTTAGCAGAACAATGATTTAAATAGGATCAAGAGATTACCGATTTCAAGATTGACTGATTTAAAAAGTAATAGATTTGTGAGGACTTGAGTATTTAATAAGTGATCGGCTTAATATAAATCCATCTACCTAAATTAAATTGACAAGATTTAATAGGACTGACTTATTTTTGTATTCCAATAAAGTTTAAGGGGAAAAGAAAATTAAGACGACACATTTAAGAAACTTATTTAGGTAAGTAATCTTAATTTCCTTAAAATTTATTTCAGACACCAAATACAACATTTTACAAAACTACCTACAAGTTGTAATACACGAGTTGATTTTTAACTTTTATGGCATCTACAGACCAAACTCGTGTCAGTAGTAGCATGAACGCGCTGCTTACTTGCTGAGCAGCGCGTGAGCAACACGTCTGCAGCACGGGGCTTCCACCGCAGCAGGTGCAGCTGTGTCGCCTGCACGGGTGCACGACATTGTATCACTATGAACCTTCGATAAAAAAATACATGTATAATTTCTCGAAGCTATGGCCTCGCAAACATAGCGAGCGCTGCAGTGGTGTGGCGCAATGCTGCTTCCAGTGGCTGTCATAGTGATACATGCGAAGTCCAGTGTTTCATAAGTTCTTTGTCTTACAAAACACGCGGGTCTGCATTTAAGCTGTGCTGCTTCTAGCATTCCTTTGGTCTGTAGAAACCTTTATATTTAATCGACGTTGGAAAATTGTAGGTAATGATACTTAGGTAGATATACCTACAGTAATTAAAGTTGCTTAACTTAATTAATCAGATTTTATATTTCTATCGTTATTTATAGTAAGATAGTAGTATTCGCTCAATCTTAAACAGCAAGTTATAATGATTCGGTTCACAGCTCGTATCTTTGCAAAACGGCATGTTAGTAGGTATAGAATAACGGTGCAAAAAAAGGAGAACATTTGGCGCGCTCCCGCGGTCTTGCATTCTTTATGTTGCTCTCAGAAATACCAGTCCCTCCTATTCTGTTCTGTGCTCATCTGGTCACTTGGCAAATGCAGATTTCTATTTTAAGTGACATCTAGGACTATCATTATTAAGTTAGGAATACAGTATGTAGAGTATATAACATTAAGACGGTTATTATGGAAGTTATGGACACAATTGGTTGTCCATAATATCTGTTAAATAGGTTGAAAAACAAGCTAACTAATTTGCTTTGTTAGTTTAGGTCAAATCTTGCAACTGAATTATAAAACAGTTATCCCCAACCGAGTTGAAATTTTGCATACACGTTTAGTTTAGATAACAATGCATGGTTAGCTCACTTCAACTTGCAATTTTTAATAGCTATGTCGGTGACTCTGGTTCTTCGGCGAATATCTTCGTTCCGGACTCTATCGTGCAAAGAAACTCCGAGCATAGATCTCTCCATTGTACGTTGTGCAACTCTAAGTTTCTCCAAAAAGCCAGCAGTTAAAGACCACGGGCCATATTTGTACAAACACTGGTTAAAGAACCTTGTGTTTAGGCACTGTGGTTTTTTGGACGGCCATAAGTCGGGCCTAATTCAGGGTTTCCCATTTCATTCCCACAGTGAGCTGTTAGAATGTGGTGTTATAGCGTTTGATACCAATATACACCTACATGCTATTTATTACGTTTAATGCTTCTAGTTAATGAACGTTGAATTAAAACGCTGATTACGAGCACTTTATACTGTTCATTTAATTATGCTATTTAGCTCAATTTGCCCCCGGTTTTGGTAAGCTTGCTTGGTTTCAATTGCTGGCAACTTACATGCAATTTGCGTAAAAAAATATTAAAACATCATAGTGTTTGAACTGATATGAACTATCAGTTAAGACTCAATGTTTTTTTAACATATCCACGTTGTAAAATTTAAATTTTTATTTATTTAATTCGCTTTGATTTTGGTCGGAGTTATAAGCCTTGTAAAGCCTAGATACCAATAACCGGGTGTCACATCCGGTTTCTGAAAGGCTAACCAACACAAAAATTCACTAACACGTTGTTAAATCTCATGTCAACTGACGTTATTGGTTAAACGAAAAAACAACAGCCAATCAAGTCACTTGAGATGAGTTTTAATCACAGGTTTTAATATAGGTTTTAATAGATTATTTGAACAGGCTTTCAGAATCTAGATGTCAGTGCGACACCGTCAAATCTCAGTATCAAAGTAGATCTTACACGTACACAAAACAAGCAGCATTATGTTGCTATGTGATCTCTTTGATTATGTTATCATCAGCATCAGCCAGAAGTCGTCCACTGCTGAACATAGGCCTCCCCCTTTAACCTCCACACTGAACGACAGCTTGCCTTTTGCATCCACTGATTGCCAGCGATTCTCACAATGTCGTCGGTCCATCTAGTGGGAGGCCTCCCTACGCTGCGTCTTCCGGTTCGTGGTCTCCACTCAAGAACATTTCTTCGAACGTCGAATCCCCCTTCTTTGATTATGTAGTGAGCTTATAAATCTACGTGAAAATTAATCTTAGAATAACTACACAAAGAAACCAATTACATTTGCAAAATTTAAGCCATTCAAATGGTGTCAGATATGGCTCCAAAAAAAAAAATAAATTACAATGACAATTTGCGCGGTGAAATCGTACCACAACAAATCAGAAAAGCAGCATAAGAGTTATTGTGTGACATTCCACAGGTAATTCATTAATTTTCTTGCTTAAATCGTTTAAAATACCAATCGAAACGTAATCTACAAAGCGAATTTGTAGCTTACGTTTTGAGAAGGCGTTGTTTGGAAATCTTCCTTCTCTGAGTAGTTTTCTAAGACTATAATATTTAACAAGCACAAACAGATTTGATGAAATTGTGAATGAGAGTGAATTGCCATGTAAAAATTTAACACAAAATGTTCACTTTATCTAATTTGAAGATATAAATCAACACTTTTAAATTAACTAACTTAGTTCAGCGAACTTCCATAGCCATATTCTTCTTAATTTATAAAGAAAAGTGGCTGTACGAAAGCCCTATGAAATCTAAATTGTGAATTAATTCAGTTTTTATCTCGGAGTCTACTAATAGTCAGCTCTTTGTAAAAATGGAAGTATTCGTGCATGAAAGAAACAAAGAACTGTCAGCATGCTACTTTCTGGTTTAAATAAAATATTAATATAGTGGCTTGGCTGAGCAGTCTTCTTTCAAAATTTTAAATAGCTATAAAAATTACCGTAAAAACTAACGTGAGCGCGATTTATTATAACGGCTATCACTTTCGTCATCAATACCCGTGAGTGCTAGCCGTTTATTAGTTTAAATAAAGTATAAAAATCGTAATAAAGGCCGATACATATATAAAGGGATAATTCATCGGACAGGACGGGGACGTGACGTACATCGTTCACAACGGGCACGTGGTTTTAAAACATAAGTACAGTGACGGTGATTATATTTTGCAACGGCAACGAAATTTTTCCCGTCCCTTGCGTTGCACTGTCGTATACATTTTCTATAAAACTAATTTTTCAAAAACTGTCGTCCCGTTCCGTCCGTGGTAAAACACGTTATGTATGCATTGGCCTTAACTCCGTTTTTGGCTTAAATTTATGAAGTCAAAAACTGAGTTGGTACGGTTTATACAGCAAATTCGTGAATTATCTTGCTGTTTAATAATAGTTTCTCTGAGACCCTGAGTTTAAATATGGCTGGAGGCTTGGTTACTCAATTATCATGGTGAATAAACCCAACAGAGCAATGACGAGCAAGCTTGAAACCTTCGTAACAATTAAATGGAAAGTGTTATGATTAACTTCATGATGAATCCCCCGTGGAGTTTAACTGGAGTTGGAATTGGCAAACTAGCTAACAAGCCTGATTTAGGCCAGATGCGTTTGCACCCGCCACGCAGCCTTACCATATCTCCCTTGTTTGTATGAATAAGCTATACCTAAGCGTTTCAACAGAATTTAATAATAATAAGAGAATGAAAAAAAAAGAGTAAACATTCGTTCGCGGAAATCTTTGAAGTTGGTAACAAGGTTGCAAAAACGTCAGAAATAATATACGTACGAAGAGGTAATGAATAACATGCAAATGGGGCCCCTAATGAAACCGCTCTAGTGCCCCGAGTCGTGCCTTCACATCCTACCACCACAGTGACATACAGAATGCAAACTTTCACCGTATCGTGAACAGAAAAAATATTTGTTTTTTTATCTTTTCTGTGGTATCGTGGATAGAGCAGAGTAGAGCTAGAAGCTAGGGTGTTGAAATCGATCTACAAACACAGTGTTTGGGCCACGCTCATCAATCGAGGGATGCCACTTTTATTGTGCGAACTGCTAGTCTGTGGAATGCGCTGCCTGAATGGGTGTTCCCCGATAGTTACAATCTGGGTGTCTTCAAATCACGAGTGAATCGGTTTCTTCTAGGCAAGCGTACTCCACCGTAGACCGCATCATCGCTTAACATCAAGCAAGTAGGCGGTCAAGCGCAAGCCTATTATTTATAAAAAAAAAAAAAAAAAGGTCCTTGTGGAGTTCCTTTGTCCACTTCTCCTGGCGGAGTCTGCAAAAGAGCCCTAGCACTACATATGCACCTATACTTACATGCACTTACGAGTATATACCAGAATGTAGAATGTATCTATATAGGTGTTTTTTACTGGGCAAGTGCCTATATTAACTAAACAAAATACAAGCTAAAACTAAAACTACAAATACAGTTAGACTGCCCATCGAGCGTTGAAGGTCTAAAGACTATCCAAATTCTCAAGCCCACTACCAGTTGGCAGCGTACCCAGCATGCAGCATTACCACGTTGAATGGCAATGCTTATGCGTTGAGCCAGAAACACGCCAGCATTTTGGTCACGCGTCGCATTAACCAGGCGCTCTGAAAGATTTTTGAAAATGAGGTGAGCTCCCGGTCCCCAAGGGCCCAATGTCTCAACCCCAAACGCCTCAAATATGTAACCACCGCCGAGGTTAGCATATTTGCGTCGCTTGTGCTGCTCTGCCGAATTGACAGCCGCGCCAGCGGCTATATAGGTACGCTAATACCATCTAAATATGCTAGCACAATCATAGGACACATATATTTACATTACACAGGGGAAAAAACCATGTCACCACGTAAATTTCCATACTAAAATCATAGGATCATTGAAGACAGTATCATAAAAAAATTGCTATAACCTTAAGTACCCTCAAAATATCTATACTGTCCAAGAGCCATATTCATTTGTCGAACACAGATATGTTCATGATTATCCCCAGTGATTACCCGCATGGCGACGAGAATTATATTACGTCGAATATATCCACACATTTTAAAATTTTAATATCATTAACCCACACGTGAAGGGCTTAATTGGGCGTAGTGCGGGCTCTGTTTATTTAAATAAATGGAATACATAATGACGGGCACGTACAGAACAATTTTGAATCACGCCAAATTCGGATCCGCCTCTTCATTGCTAGAGATTTAAAAAAAAAAACAATCGCATTGTTCGCGCTAACTGCTAAAGATTTAAAAAAATCATAAGTATACCGTCTGAGATTAGAACCATAACTTGGCAGTCTGTTTGTAAATGCGGTCTCACTGGAAACTGCGGGCACTGCCAGTAGCGACTCCTAAACAAAAGGCTCTCGTCGCACTTTTATAATTTACTTAGATACCTACTTCCTTTTTTCCCTTTTGAATTTTGTTTTTTAACATTTTCCTTTTTTGAAGAGCCGTTATCTCGGACGCGCCTCTTCTGCCTTCATTTTGCGTTCTATTCAAATCTGTTTTGATGTGGGCCGCCTTCACGGTTTCGACAGATACAAACTCACCAGATCGACAGCCAGGGATGAAGTAAGTATTTTTAATGTTTTGAATTCTTCATCATCAGCCTATCATGTTCCCACTGCTGGGACACAGGCCTTATTTCAGAGAGAGAGAGAGGATGTATTCCACTATGCTGACCCAGTGCATGTTGGTGAATGTCATGTCTTTGAACTTTTGAAGTTCTTGAACATACCGGTTTTCCCACGATGTTTTCCTGCATCGTTTTTGAGTGATGGCATCAAAACTGCACATAATTTATTTAAGTGCTACGTACATAAGTCATTGGTGCAGGGCAAGCATCGAACTTGGTGCCGTCAGATTGTAAAGCGCACATGCTACCGATCGGCCACCATCATTCTTACCACCTTTTGAATTCTTACCAACAGTTTAATAACATTACATTAACACGCGGTTACTAACAATAGAAATTAAACAATGTATCTACCTGTGACCGCACATTCGCTGCAAAGTATTTGCAACGTTTGGTATTAAAATAATGTATTAAAATATATTTTTTTAATTTAAATTTTAATGTTTTGTATTAATAGTTTTAGGTTTTAAATCATCTTTTAGTTTAATTTTAGCTTTTAGTTTTTAGTTTATATTTTAAGTTTTCATTAATTTTCTTTTTTTAAGATCCATTAAATAAAATACATTTTTTTACACTAATACAAATAATGTATAAACACCGCGATAACATCTGTTAAAAGTGTTTAATTTCAATGATTACATATGTATGATTGCGACTAATAAACTCTCTTTTTTCTTAAAAAGTGACAGTTAAAACGAGAGCTCAATGCTTTTTAAAGTCGTAAAATAACGAGCCTTGGAAAACGATTCGTTCAGTTAATTTACTCCGAAAAAGTATGAAACCAGGAATTTTAATTACCCTTTTACGAACGAAGTATTAAATACCCCTTTTAGTCCCGTTTCCCGAATAGTGTTCGGAGACGAATTTGCGGTGCCAATTAACTTATTAACCTTTTACTTATTTCTGTAAAAGTTCCCCACACTAATCATGGACTAGGTACCAATTTTTAGTTGGGAACAGATTTTAATGGCCAGGGTGACCAGCTGCCGTCTACGAAACTTTTAGAAGTGCTAACTCCGCACACCGTCTGCTCCAAGTTATTAATAAAACGAATTGTCTACCTATGTAACAGCCAATTTTGCTCAGGTCTGCTCCTATGAGTACCTACTTACTACTTACTTACCTAGTTTAATACGGGTAATCCTGCATTTTGATATTTTAAGTAGTTTTGGTTGCAAATTCAAGCACGATCTAGATACCTGCTATCTAGTCAAATCGAAATGTTAGTCATACCTATAGCTTCTATAACCTCTCTATAATATAGTAGAATTAGCTAAAATTAATGAATCAAATGTCGGTTTTCATCACGTTGTATCAGGAACAATTTCTGTTTTCTCTGCTTTTAACACATGCCTTTCCTCTGGCCTTAATTTTTCTCCTCACCAATTATTTTGTTTCTGCACCAAAGAAGTATTGCTTCGGGAGCGTTCGCCATTTGTATTTTTTCAATATTCGGTTTCCTTAAATGCTTATAGTCGAGCTAAAATGCTTTTAAAATATCGACAAAGAGTGCAACTCGATTAAATCTTGAAACATTCAAGAGTTTTATTTTTGATTTATCGAACCGGAATACAATAAGACTGTTTTTCATTAAAATCACGACTAACAAGCTGCTGATTCGGGAAGGCGTTACGATCATAAGCTTCATTCAGAATAGGATTATAAATAAGCCCATATCGATTCTCATTCGATACGCGTATTATGGGGTTTCGGGGTTAATCAGCGAGGCGGTGCGAGAGAACTAATCAGTCAATCTCGCAGGAGCGTTATAGCTGAAGTGAATCTGCAAAATGATGGCTTGCTGGTATAATTAATTACGCAAACTTCAATAGCTAGGGACAACAAAAGACGATTGTTTGCTTTCTGCGCCGCTGAATCGATGTCGGCCCTAAAATCCGGATAATCTCGCCCTTTGTATCTGTTTTATGAAAGAAATAAAGTTTTTATTTCCTTTTGAATTAGCTGCTTCGTTGAAAAATCTTATCTGAGTATAATTTGTTTCAGTGACTGCGGATGCTTTATTTTTTTTGTATTAATCTAATTTCTGTGAGATTTATTTTATAAATTGCAATGGACGTTTATGTATTGTTGGAAGCTTTAAACGTATTTGCGTTGTATTGTGTGTTTGACTGATATTGTTAGCTTTAGAAGAGAACATTAGCTTTAATTTTTCCTATTTTGTAGGCCAACACAGATACGGACAGCTTTTGCCGTTTTTGCGAGCCAATAGGCTCCCAGCAGTATTATTATAAGAAAATTCGTGCTCAATTAACAGTAGCAAAGGTAACCGCGGGAGGCAGTCACTTTGTTGTGCAAAGCTAAAAAGACTGGTCTGCAGATAACGGGCTGAGCACAATGGCCGCTCTCCCGCCCACCACCAAATATGAACTCTCATTGTCTACTTAATTACAACGGGCGCAGTACAACAATCATGGGAGTACTTGAGCTTGCGAATATTCAACGGATAATCCACGCCTCTAAAAATTCGGCAGAACGAGGTCTTCCGGTATGTACTTAGCGCGGAAATTATTCCATCTACATACCATATAACGAAACACCAACACCAGTTCTAGCGTAGTTTGGTAATATAAAATACATTCCTCAGGTAAGCCAGAGCGAGGAGGAAGGTAAATAAACAAGATCAGGCTGTTCTAAAGTCAATATCTGCAAGGAAGTAGCAGTGCTATGTCTTGGAAATTTCATCCATAATTTAATGAAACATTCACTTCTATTCGCATGACGTTCATCTGCGAGTACCATAGTAAACGTAACTGAGAGCTTTACACGGAGCAAGTAAGTAACATTGCTCCACTTAGGCTCCGTTCACATTAATCTCAGATTTATTGATCTCAGATTTTGCGTTCTCACCGAACTTATTTCATTCTTATCTTTGATACGGATCTCATTTGTTTAATCGTACTTAAACTATTTTGTCGCACGTAGCGTGTTTTAACAGTACTGGGCCCTTATTCTCTATCTTAGATCTGATCTGATTTTGTTGTATTTTCTTACATCATGAGATTCCTTGATTTAAACGCGTGACGTCTTTTCATGAAAATGCCATTGAATAATGGACCCTGTGCCCTTAGTATCTTTGACCACATAAACTTGTAATGCGGCCGTGTTAAGTTATCTGCGTGGTTAAGTTGTCATGTTTGGAGGTGCCTAATGCGCTCGTTTCTTATGTTTACCGTGTTATTGGTAACTATGGTTACCGTGTTATTGGCATGTTATATGATATTATACAGAATTAGGGCCCTGTGTATATTTTGACAATTGTGTTTGCTTTTGAGAATGAAACAAAATCAGCGCGGTTTTCGCGTGGAACGCGTGCGGACGCGCCTGTAGATAATGTATACGATGCATTTTAACTAGGGCGCGCCTGCGGTAGTGATAGGTGCGTCTATATAACATGTCATTGTGCTTCTCTAGTTGTGTAACAAGGTGAAGCGCGAGGTAGATAATGTTGTATTCAAAGTCACTGTGTTGTACTGAGCACCGGGTGTCTTTGAGATATGGCTGGTACACATTCAGAGGCTGTCACACACAAATAATATTTTATCGTAAGAGCACTGTTTTCTCGTCTCGAAGGCAATTATTGCGAGGGAAGAGGTAATATCAGAAGGGTATGCGAGTATATAGAACGTCAATCAGAGCATTCCATTAATATTTTAAAAGTACACATACTCATTTATACGTCCGCTTGTTGTGTAGAAAACCCTTTTTCTTGTATGTCGATTGAACGTTTTGGGAGATTTATTTAATTATTTATAAAAAAAAAAAATGATAAAATAACAACATTTGCGTTGATTCTGATGTACTCTAAACTAAACTAAATTTGACAGCTCTAAGCTGTTGCCTTCCTTCTATTACAGAGGTAGATAATTTTAGTCCTGTCAGATTGGTTAGTTTAGTGAGTGATATGACGGAATCGACCTAATTGTATATTAGTACTATTACTACTATTATGTTAGTTTGTTTAGGTCAAATCTTGAAAAGCTGAATTAGCACTACTTGCTGTTATAGTTATCCTACCCGAGTAGAATTTTAACATGTTTATTCAGTTCCGATGATAATGCATTTTTATGGTAAGCGTGACCTGAATTGACATCCAGGATTCACACAAAGAAACTCTTTAACGGTCAACATCACAGATACGAAATGTAGGTATGCATTTAATTAAATGCAGTATGGCATGGTAAAACTTAAAACTGGCTATCATTATTATGATCTGTCTGTCTGTCCGTCCGTCCGTGAATAAGTTACATCAGGTGGCTATTTAAATTTGAAGAAAATGTTCTCTAATGAAATTAGGAGATGAATTCCGTTTACTGTACTTTAAGATATTGCAGTCCATTTGTTGTTTATTTTTAGCATGATAAATAACACCTTGTTATAGATGGTATTTATGTGAGATGTAAAGATAGATATTTTTATACTTTACATCTTAAGAAACATTTTTATCCACAGATAGAAGAAAGAAGACAATTGTATAGCTATCACAACAATTAATGATTTCAATGCAATATTTACTTACAAATCATAAGAGAATAAGTGGCGTAGACGAGGGGACATTCTATATGTACATATTGTACTTACATAAGCATAAACTACAACCATCATGTGGAATCATGCAGTCGATATTTCCTTGTCGACTGTCTGCCAAAGAGATCTAAAAATCGACTACTGCGCAGTCAATTGCATTTGCAGGTATAGTAGTTTTCTATTTTAAAAAAAACTTAATTAATGAAAACCCAACTAAAGCTAAGTACCAATAAAAGTGTCTGCAGTGAAATTTCCTATGTACCGTAATATCGAAAACGAATAAACCGAAAAGTGTCGACGAGTACAGTGCGAGAGTAGCTCATAAAATCGAATGCACGTTATCGATAAAAACAATAATGAAAATATAACGACGCGCGCTTAATTTTCGTATAACACATGCACAAGATTTCGAGTGTCCGCAGATAAAATATTATGATCCTAGCTAATAAAAATAAAAGGTTCGCGATAACAATAATTTTAAATTAGATCAATTTAGGACGATAACGGCTCCAGTTATTATTTCCATGGCGGCGATAAACCTTGTAAATGGTTTTCCAAACGTTCGGGGTGGGAGCCGAGGCTTTTTATTAGGGTATTTGTCAAGATATTCCTCGGCTAAAAGGGACCATAATCGAAAATTTTACGTTTGGTTACCATACGCCTAGCGCCCTGACCGCCTGGGCATCTATGCTTACCTACCTATAGGCATCTACTACTTTTATATGGTTTGGTAAAATAGGTCGTTTTGAACTGATAATTTATTTTTCTTTCCTCCTCAGAGAGTTCAAGTCAAGCGTCAATTGTTAAAAAAAAATGTTTTAGTGAGAGATTTGGCGTTAACGTGAAATAAGAAAATAGTAAAAAAAAACTTTTTAAACAAACTTTTGGCCTTAGCATAGAATATATAAACTGCCATCTTGGAGCGGCATCCATATTGAATAAAGATTATTAGTGGACTTCACACTAAGTATTAAATTAAACGTTATGTCGGAGTAAATTTTCTGTTCTTATATTCATTCTGTGTCATCATCTTGTATGTCTTATCGTATAATTATCTATTCTCCATGTCCTGTGCAGTAACAGTCGATCGCGACCACCTGCCCGCAATAACGATACCACAAATTATGCCCGTAGTCCCGTATGCGCGAGCAGGCGCGGATTTAGTGCCTAATTAGCGTGGATCGTGTACACAGAATGATTTCATTAAACATGGAGATTTATGTTTGACTAACGTTTAGGCTATCTATATTATATACCACAGTTATATACCTACTGGCTGACCTGATTGTCCTGTCTAAATTTCAATAAATTTGATTTTACAAAAAAAAAACTGACTTATACAAAAAAAGTTGGCCGTCACGGTACGCCCGGCGGATGTGAAACATGACGGCATAAGAGAGCGGCATGTCGTTTGCCGCCACGGCATATGAGTAGGTTTTTTTTTGCCAAGGTGCGTCAATAGATATTTCAAATCAAAATTACATTGAAAAAGAAACACTCAGTTTTTCCTGAAATTTCCAGGCAAATTTTACTATATTTCTCGTCCTAAAAATCTTGTTGAAACTGGTAAGATCATTTAAAAAAATTGCCAAATTAGTCCTGCCTTTCTCAAGTGATGTTTTATAAAATCTTTAGATGCGCAAGAGCGAGAAGCCTGCTGTGCCACATATTCTGGATCATAAGGCAGATATGATTTATAGACAGAATCTGTGTCATTATTTTCTACTAACTTGGGGATCATGACGTACGGACGTTTGCGTGGATCGAAAGAAAAAAAAAAATTGAAATTCAGAAGAACCGTAGCGTAAACCAAAAAGAGTTGTCAATCTTACTCGCGTAATACGCGCAAGCGGGATAGCCACAAACTTCGCATTCTTTTCTACAATGATAGCAATAATTGCTATTGCGCGTGACAACTCTCGTCCAGGTTTGACCCATGATATTGACTGAAGTACTCACATTAATTTGAATATTTGCAGCAAATCCACAATTATTGCCTGTTCGCATAAAATCAGCTAACAGGGGCGGCCAGGCCGCGGCGGCGGCAAACAAGCCGATGTGTCGTCGGTCGCCGGATCTGGGACAGCCAATTTCCGGGACACTTCCGCGCCGAGTCGCGGCCACGATTAGCGCTCCAGATAGATACAACCAGGAAGTGAACCTCGAGCAAACCTCGCTTTGATTTGCTGTAAATACTGACACTGTACCTAGTTAAGGGGTTTGAATATAATTATGTAGATAGATAGACGGAGTGTATCTCTAAGAGACGGACATATTTGAGGATATAATTTTCGTCAAACATTTACTGTAAGACCAAGTGGATATTTTCAAAAAAAATATGCTTCTACATTGAAAAATTTAATTTACAACGGTATTATTATGTACGGAACAGCTGTTTTTTTGCGCGATTTCAGGGTTGGTCCCATAGTAAAAATAAAATGATACCTATCCTCAAATATATTATGTCCGTCGTCTATTATATATTATATTATACACCGGTATAATATGGATAGATTTGGTGGTGAATAAGTTGGTCACGGTCATATGATGAGGTACGAACTAGCTTCAAACAATTAGGTCTGTCCTTACAGTGTAGTTCTGAATAGTTGCCTGTACCACAGACTGCTACACAAATACCAAGTCATAACAACTTAGCAGTCTGTGTAACACAGCTCCTCTTGTAATCTAGACTCGACTAACTTCCGGTTTATAGTTATGGCAACTTTAATATAACTATTCCAAGTTTTGATTGGCCAGTTTTACTTTTTAACTTTCATTTACACTTTTTTCTAGGACAGGGGCCTTACGGACAACAGCTAATTGCGGCACTTAATACGCTCAGTTGGAAAATCACGCGACCGCAAACCGTATCTGGGCGCGATAAGGTTCACGTTCGCGTGATTTTCCAACTGAGCGGATCAGGTGCCGCAATTAGCTGTTGTCCGTAAGCCACAGGAATTAATTACTGGTATTTTTATCCGACAACAACGAAGCGAACACCCTCCTTATTGTATGAGGTGTTGGTGTTAACGTGTATGCATTAAGGCTTCACTAAACGGTCAGAGCTATCTATATTTTTGAAGATAAAAAAACACTGAGGGGAGACCATTTTAATAACCTAATTGGGCATTATTTCTGTAATAAAATT
This sequence comes from Agriopis marginaria, assembly GCA_932305915.1. Taxonomy (NCBI): domain Eukaryota; kingdom Metazoa; phylum Arthropoda; class Insecta; order Lepidoptera; family Geometridae; genus Agriopis; species Agriopis marginaria. The sequence goes on along the minus strand of OW029934.1, from coordinate 9,003,725 downwards.
GCAAATAGTATAAAGCTATTTACGTATTGATATTTTATAGGACGGCGGAGGAAATCGAAAGGAACTCGAAAAAATTGTTTTTTTAGGATCTCTTTAGCCAAAACAAAAACATATCAACACAAAAATTACTTTAAAACGTTCGCAATGTTATTCTAAAAATAATACCTAATCGTTTGTTTCCTATACTTAGCGAATTATCTTATAATATATATATAATATGTGCGAATGAGATAGCTCTGCCCGGTGTACATGACTCAACCAATTTTGATAATTTGGGTGTAAATAAATCATTTAAGTTTACGTCGAAGCAACATCTCAATAGCAGCCAAACTAGCCTCTACCCTGTTGCAATATTAAAAAACAAAATTGTGGTTACAATACGATTTTAATAGACAGCAAACATGGTTTTGTCAGTTTTAGGAAATTAACACTCAGTGATTTTATATCTTCAATTATGTGAACAAGTGAGAGAACTGCACATGGGAAGCCATGTCTAAATTGTACCGACGGACGCCTACAAAGTTTAGTACTCATGTTTTTTTTTACATAGGTATACTTTACTTACATACCTACACAAAAATATTATTGCTAAAGAAATTCAGTTTTGAATCACTAGATCCCTCAAAAATTTTACTTGTTGTTTAGAAAATAAAAATGAAGGCAAAATAATCTAAAATGTAAATTAGACAACCATCGCAATCCCCAAATGAAACGTTAAAACGTATCAATGGTAAAAAGTTCCCTCTCACTGCGGACTCGCGAAGACAACGACATTTCTTTGAATTAATAAGCAGATGCTAAATTCAAATTTAATGAAACAAGTTAATGCCAGAGTTTAGTTATATACCTACCTAGTAACTCGGCAGGTACTGTGTCGCTTTCTCGCTTCGCTACACCGAGACATTCGGTTGCCGTAAGTATTACAGTGAACATTAATTTTGGGTACCGGTCTTTGAACATTTAACCACGGGAGACGCAAACGCGATAATTCGCTAAAAATAAATATAATAGTTTAAACAAACTAAAAATACACTAATCCTGAAGATCCTGGTAAGGATAATGGGACAAACTATTTAATTTATTGCATTGTCATCGGTCCTTGATAAGTGTGCAACGTTTCAAATTAATCCGACGTTTTGAAGGGGGTGAAAATCATGTTCAAAGATTCCGTTACATACAAACAAACATACATCCATACATACCAAGCTAATAAAAGTGCGTTAACTATCTTTCACATGTTGTGGCGGGCGAAAAACACATGACACTCGAATCATTTACAGTTAAACGCACACACGAGCAAAAAATCCTGTCCATATAAATCTCCGATGAGAGAGGTTCTCTCTGTTCATCTTCAAACGACTGAACAGTTTTTCTGGAATCATAGCTATGAACACTCTCGATCAAGTCACCTTTCAAACAAAAAATGGAATCAAAATCGGTTCAGCCGTTTGGGAGCTACGATGCTATAGACAGACATAGATACACAGATATACACGTTAAACTTATAAAAACAGAATGTTTGCGTCGCGGGTTAAAAAGCAACCCCACTATAACAAATGCGCAACAAGGACCACAGCTATAAAAATACCTACGGCGTAAAACTACACAATGTTGTGTGCATGGTCATATTGGTCATGGTCATCTAGTCACATTTTTTCACAGTGGGCTTTGGTTTGGTTAAAATTAAGCAGTGGTCAAATGCTCCAAGGATTATGTGTATAATTATTTAGGTATATACGTATTATATTATATACTTACTTATAACGTCACTAGACAATTTCATGGGCTAATCACGCATAAGATTAAAGTATAGATAGACCACATAGCTAAAAGCTTTTTATGTACACGCAACCTTCGAGTCTCGTGCCCGTTTGAATTTACCGCAAGATCATAATATGTATATCTACGAATTCATGTATAATGAAAGTACGCATTTAGCTAAGTATGTTTTTCACAAGCCAGGTATTCAAAAATTGTAGATGAAGATTTATATAGATATTAGCCCAGTAGAAATCGTCACAAAAAAGACTAAAATCGCAAAGCTTGATGTAGTTCTGGTTTTTCAGTAAGAGCACACTGAAAGAATCTATGATTTGTGAAGGTAAAATATAGTTGTTTCACGCGTGATTAACCAGCTGTCTGAAGCTCGTCCGCAGCCACCTATTGGCGTTTTCCGAGGTATGCTCAAATATTTCCAATCTAGGTCAGCGAGTTGCGAACGGCGGCGCGCAAAATGTTCACCGGCACAAAATGATTCATGGAAATTGCACAGTAATTGAAAAAAATACGTTATTGCCATTTGACGCATTGCCGTGGGATGTTCTGCTCACCATCGGTAAAATTGTATCCGATCCAATCGTTATCTATCGCGTTTTTTCGTACTAGCGACCGGCTTCGTCGTGGATTAGAGATGTCGATGAATTTGGGGGCGAGCATTTTCCAGCCGAGTAAGCTACGTAATGTTGCTGCTCGGGAAGAAGATATTCGAATGATTTCTACGAGATTGTGAATGAAATAGACAGTAGGTACTTACATACGAAAATTCAATTTGACGACAGCTTGTACACGAGTAGGAGTGTGTAGCGCTGTAGAGTCGGTGGAATATAGATGAGGGTCAAATTCAATGTCATTTGTTTAACCCCACACAGGCTATTTTACCGACTGGATTATTGTTTAGGTAGCTAAACAATAATCTGATCGGAAAATATACCTATTCAAGTTATTTCAAAAGGTACGTGTACAAAGTAACGAAACATAAAGCTTCTCGGTCGTGCGCAGATATGTTGTTTACCGAATCCTTTTTGCTTTCACGCATGAATAGCTCCCACTCGGCTGGCTCACCGAATTCTCAGCGATAACTCCCAAACTTTCTCTCAGACTAGTCAAAGAAAAGACAGCCTTTTGTGTATTTGAAATCTCTATAACTGCTTTTCGGACTTAACTGATCGCTCCAGTTAGCTTATTTTTGACCAATATTTCAATCTCTATTGGTCTGTAAAATTATAATATTACGAATTCTACGAAGGTTTATGAGACCTTCGTAAATTGAGCATTTATAAATGCTAGTCAAGCAAGCCAAGTCAGCCTCAACTAATTATGTCTACTAAAACAGAACACGTATGTACGCGCAGCGAGAGCTTACTTAGTATTTTTCTAATCCTTCTGAAGGTCTTGAAGTTCGTCCTGCGCAATTTCGTAAAAGTATACATTGATCGAAGTACGCAACAGTAAAATAATGTACTACATATCACAGGCATTTACTGGCCGTTAGTTTGAGCAGTTTCTCTCGTTCTTTACTTCAAAGATACAATTTGAATTTTAGAATTCGTTGCTGCCACGAAATATCCAAGGTTTTAGCTTTGCAGGTAATGCGCTGCCATTTTGTCCCCACACTCACCTGTGAAAGTGCTCTAAAGGGGCTGCGATGCGATTTAGATAAAAAATACATCGGATGAATTGGAAGCAGTCTTTGAGAAGCACTTCTACGGACCGGGCCGGGCGTGTTTGCTCAGCGCGAGTTCGCAAATGCTACTGATTGCTTGTTTGTACTGCGAAATTTTTATTTCCGAAGTTCAACGCTCAAGCCCGCATCGGAATTTGGATTACAACTACCTATTTCAAATGAAATTTCGTAGGTACGTATTGAGTTTGCAGTTTTATAGTTTTGTTTTCGATCTGAATTGCCTTTGCAGTGACCTAGATAAGCGCCTGCGTTAGCGTTTCAAAGGAATATTTGAGCAAAGGTATCATTATCTTTTATGATTTCTGGTAAATATGGTACGGTAGCGCAGATAGCTAATAACTGCTTCCCGTTCCAAACAGCAGTCAGTTATATTATATTCGAATTTAGGGAATTAGAATAAAATTGGCTTTATTGTAAAATCAGAGTTTCTCGAAACAGAATTGGTGGTGTTCCTAATTTTTCTATAAACAAACATTATTTTTGTTATCGTTGAATTCTGTTGGAATCGGAAGATATTCTGGAGCGAGCCCGTATCGACAAGCGGCTTAGTTTAAATTGAAACATATTGGCGGGGAAGGCAATCCTTACCTTACGTTACGTGTATGTATTAGAGATGTGCACTATACAGTGGTATCTATTTTAGCCGGCAAGTAAATGATCAACAATTTTACCTTATAGATATACAACTACTGTGACAGCTGCAGCAGACTGAAAAGCTGAATGAAATGCGAAACTTTAGATCGCTTTTGCTAGGTTTTTGAACGTAAGATTGGCTGGTAGCCAATATAAACAACAACTACTATACAACAAAATCTAAAAAGAAAATGTTTTCAATCAGCCTTGCATAATGGTATAGCATCATCATCATTTCAGCCATAGGGCTGGAGAATATAGGGTAGTAGCTGTTACAGCCCGCGACTTCGTACGCGTAGATTTTCATACAATATTTCAACCACCTTTTGCCCCCCTTAATTCAACCCTTTCGCAAAATCCTTTCTGGGCGGACCTCTACACCCCGAAAGTAATCTACTTGCCAAATTTCAACAAACTTTCAACAAAAAATAAAACTCCCATTTCTCTTTCTTAATCAGTCTTTTCCGAAAAAAAAAATGCAGTATTTATTTATTTTAAATTATTAACCTGAATACCAAATTTCATGTCCCTAAAATAAAAAACAAAGAACTTTCATACAAGCTTTCAACCTCCATTTGCCCCCCCTAATTCGGCCCTTTCGCAAAATCTTTTCTTAGCCTTATGACCCCATAAGGAATCTACCTTACAAATTTCAGCTTCGTAGGTCAAGTGGTTTTTGAGATTTCGTTTTTAATGAGTGAATGAGTAGTTGAATTTCGCTTTTATTAGAGCTATAGGGAAAAACTTGCTTTATCTTAAACCACATAATTTCAGCCATAGGACGTCCACTGCTGGACATAGACCTCCCCCGTCGATCTCCAAAAGGGCCGGTTAAAAGCGGCCTGCATCCAGCGTTACCCTGCGGTCTCTTTTAGGTCGCCTGTCCATCTTGTGGGTGGGTGGAAGTCTGACGCTGCGCTTACCGGTCCGTAGTCACCATTCCAAAACCTTTTGGCCCAATCGGCCATCTGTTCTGCGTGATATGTGCCCTACCCTCTGCCACTTCAACTTGCTAATCCGGTGGGCTATGTCGGTGACATTCATTTGTCTACGGATCTCTTCATTTCGGATTCGATCTCGTAGAGAAACCCCGAGCATAGCCCTCTCCATAGCTCGTTGTGCGACTTTGAGCTTGCTTATGCTTATGTTTTTGCATAGTCAGAATTAGTAGGTACCAACTTATAAGAACGAATTTAGTTCTAAATAATATTGCTGTCAAAACCAATGAATAAACAAAGGCTGAAAAAGGCTTCAATTAGCTTTAACTAATTAAATCACCCTTGTTTTTATGCCGGGAGCTTTAAAGCAAATTACAAAATAATATTTAGATACTGAAACATGGACATATTGGATATAGTCGGTTGGGTCTACTTAGATAGCATCACACACTTACGTATAGTCTTTGAAGCAAGAGAAGTATGATTTCTAAAAGAATTACTAGTCGTTTGGCGGATCTCTACCGCAACCCTTCGTGTATTGTATAGTAACCATCTGTTCAAATAAAGTACTCCCACCGTAGAAATGTCTAGATGCTACGCGGAATAGCCGAGAGCTACGTACGCTCTAGGAATTTTTCTCTCAATTGTTGTAGGTACTGACCTAAAGCTAGAAACTAACTGCGTAAGGTCACCTTTTAGATGTTGTAAAGTTATTCGGTATTCTAGTTATAATATGCTTTGGACACGAATGTTACGAGAACATTTTGTAATTTTATAGGTAGGTATCACAGATCTAAGTAAGTAGTATATTTAATACTACGTATGTATAAAGGGACAGCGCTCAAAATTTTCCGAAACAAAAGTAGACAAACCTCAGATCAGACAAACAAGGGAGATGTGATAAGGTGGCATGGCGGGTGCGAACGCATCTCGTCAGGCTTGATGTTTTGAACGTACCCTGCAGACGTCCTTGCCGCTTTTTTATCCCTTGACGCAAACAGAAGGGTGTTATAAGTTTAAAGTGTGTGTGTGTCTGTCTGTGGCATCTTAGCTGCCAAACGTCTGAACCGATTTTAATTAGGTTTTTAGTTTGAAATGTGACTTGATCGAGATTGTTCTTAGCTGATACAATAAAATTTGCTCAGCCGTTTGTAGATTATCAGCCATTTTAGCGGAGCATCAAAAAAAAAATTATGCTCGTTACAAGTTAATTTAGTAATAGACTCAATAATCAACATACACACATCATCAGCCATTAAATGTCCACTGCTGAACAAGGCCTCCCTCTTAGAGAGGGGTGTTGCCAATCAACATACATGTGTTTGTAAATAGATGAGTACCTAAATGACATTTTAACGTTTTTAAGGTTCCGTAGTACAAGGATTCCTTTTACTACGGAATCCGTTCGGTCATCTGTCTGTCTGTCTGTTCGTTCGTCCTAATTATTTAGAACCTTCTTACTTCTATATATAACTATAATTGAGTTTATAACGCATGAAACTTTGCATAATTATAGTTTTAGTAACGATCTCAATTTGAAAAATATAAAAATAATTTAATTTTGCCTTATAATTTTGGCTCTGGCACAAGTGAAACGGGGAAGGTTTTTTTGATGCGTCTCCTCATAGGGTATCGTTGAATAGGTCTTTAAATATAAATGGAAAAAAAATTGGAATATATATATATTATTAGAAAACAGAAGCGGGTTAAGATTTAAAAACATATATTTCATAATCACATAGATTATTTAATTCATTAATATAAACAAACGATAATTAATTATACAATGGGTAAGTATTTCTACAAACACGTCCGCTCCGCACAAAGTCTCGAACAAGAATGAATGCGCACGGCTTGAGCTACTCCTTTTATAGGTTTGCCGTTGAGTCATCCGTTTTTGCGGTCAGTCTTCTAATACGGCCTCTCCTGACACCCTGGCGTCCTCGTCAGGCTCGTCGTCGTCTGAAGATCCGGAAATGAGTCGAGGCAGGGATCACGTTGGTTGGATCACCCCATCAGGAGTCGAAGAGGGCCCAGCAGCCTCGTCTCTAGGTTGTTCATGAATCAAGTTGTCATCAGTCATATCTGAAATCAAATGCACGATATCTCAAAGTGTCCCATTATTCTTATTATTGGGTAAGTTCGTTAGTTTGTGTTAGGTTCATGTTAGTTCATAAGTCACCTGACACCAAAATTACATGCACGTACGTACGTATAATAACAGGACACTGAGTACTTACAAGGCATTGGCTTACACCAACTAACCCACTCAGTGACTCGTCGGTACGGGCCCATACCGACAAGCTTTTACCACACCGGAGGCAAGGGCCATGTAATCCTCCGGTGACTCTTCGTCTAGCGAAAAGCTTTTACCACACCGGAGGCAAGGGCCATGTAATCCTCCAGCGACTCTTCGTCTAGCGAAAAGCTTTTACCACACCGGAGGCAAGGGCCATGTAATCCTCCGGTGACTCTTCGTCTAGCGAAAAGCTTTTACCACACCGGAGGCAAGGGCCATGTAATCCTCCGGTGACTCTTCGTCTAGCGAAAAGCTTTCACATCGGGGAAACAGGAGGCTGTACTTCCCCGATGACTCTTTGCATCACGAAAAGCTTTCACACTGGGGAAAAAGCAGGCAGCACTTCTCCAGTGACTCTTCGCATAGCGAAAAGCTTTTGCATCGGCGAAACAGGAGGCTGTACTTCCACAAACGCCCAGTAGCAGTGCCGATTGCTATGGCGATAAACTCCATCCCCAAGAGTCGCACGCCAGACAGCATACGCCAGGCAGCACACGCCAGGCAGCACACGCCAGGCACCACACGCCAGGCACCACACGCCAGGCACCACACGCCAGGCACCACACGCCAGGCACCACACGCCAGGCACCACACGCCAGGCACCACACGCCAGGCACCACACGCCAGGCACCACACGCCAGGCACCACACGCCAGGCACCACACGCACAGTGGTGCGGAGCAGCTCCGGGATCGTGGCACGCAGCAACGCGCCTTCACAGTGGAACGTATCAGCACCAGGACGCTGGTGGCGCAGTACAGCGTGCCTTCGCAGCGGCACGGAGCAGCGCGACAGCGTAACAGACCAGCGTACCGTCACAGTGGCATAGAACGACACCGGGACGTTAGCGCAGAGCAGCGTCGGAACGCTGGTGTAGAGCGACGTGCCTTCACAGCGGCACGAATCAGCGTCGGTACAGCGGAATAGACCCGCTGGCCTTTACAGAGCCACATAGAGCAGCGCTGGGACAACGGCGCAGAGCAACGTGTCTTCATAGTGGCATGGAGCAGCGCCAGAGTGGTGGCACAGAGGAGCGTGCCTGCACACCCGCACGGATCAGCATCGGAACGCTGGTGCAGAACGGCGCGGCTTCACAACGGCACGGAACAGTGCACCCACTGCAGCTCAGTGCAAGTTTAGCTGTTGAAAACAAGCAAAACACAAAACCGCTTCGGTCTACCTGACCTTACAGAATCAAGCTAACCAAAACATTAAACAGATAAAAATCGTAACACACTCGAGTGTTATCACTATCAGTCACGGATTACTTTCCGCAAAACAGTTGTATAAACTCTCTCTTGTATAGACTCTTTGTATGCGTTATAACGTCATACAATGGCGTTCGCTTCAAATGCTGTCACATATTGGATTGGGTTTTTTAAATAAAACTTGCCGACGTGAATAGCTTCGCAGAAGACGCCTAATTCTTCTATGGGAACGGCAACCTTCGGTACTCCAAGAATCACACTGATAAGAATTACAAGTAATTTTCACGAACCATTGCCAATACGATCGTACGATCTTCTTAGCTATCGGTTGCTTGACCTGCCTTGAGTGAGGCGCTTTTCGCAGCTTCGTGATCCCGTACTCACCATGTTAACAAAAACAATCAAAACAACAAAGTGAACAAATTGAGTAATCGTTACGCAATTTCAATATCAACGGTTGTTGTTACAAGAATTCAAATAATCTCCTTGTTTTCTTTTAAGTAGGCAAAACTAGTCCCTTATCTGACACAACTAACTTAGGAGTACCAAAAAACGTTTAACGTTATAACACATTTAAATACACGTTTCACTTGATCAAGATCTTGCCGTGACATTGGTGTAAACACAATACTTTGTGAATGCGTTGACTACAAGTATAACAAATTTATAACATTCTGATATGGGAAGCGGTCCTAAAACATTGACATGTAAAATTTCAAATGGAACGTGCAATTTGTCCCATGATGTGATTGGCTGTAAAGGAGCACGTGGTACACGTTTGTGGGAGATACATGTCAAACAATGAGATAAATTATCATCGTCATCACAATCAGCCTTTTAACAGTCCACTGTTGGACTTTTAGCCTACCCCCGAAAGGGTGATAAATACATAATCACAAAAGTCCTTAGGCTAGGAAACCAAGTGTTAATATAAGGCCTGTAACTTTATCTACACCGATATGACTATGTTCAACGAGAAATATACGCAGGAGACTCAAACGATGACCTTTCGGTATAAAACAAAGGAGCCTCAGCTCTTCACCTGTTGGTGTAAATCGACAGTACAACATGTAGTTGCGCATTACGTACCTTTTAGAATGCAATTTACCTTGTTATAATGATTGCATCATGGTGGTGGAGCTATTTGTGCCCAATTACAGGGTCGTTCAATGTTATTGACAATACAAGGGCTACGGCTTAAATAGTCCGTGTATGGCATCACGATTCTCTTTTGATAAGATGTGTTGAAGTTGAAATCTTGCAAGTGAATCCACCATCTTGCCACACGTGGTAACAAATCTCTTTTGTTCTGAGTTGCCTTTAGGGCATTACAATCTGTGATAATTTCAAACTATATTCCTATCAAATAGTGTCTAAAATGTTTGAGAGCCTTTATCACTGCTAGGGTTTCGAGACCATAAGGATGGTATTTCGGTAGCACCTTTCGTAACCTGGCTATAATAAGCGACTACGCAACGCTTACCATCCTTATTAACTTGCTGTAGAATTGCACCAAATGCAAGGCTGCTTGCGTCAGTGTCCACTTCGGTAGGTAAACTCGGGTCAAATATAGCAAGTACAGGTGCACTAGTTAATGTTCTGATTATCTCTTTTTGCACAATTTCTTGATCTGTACCTCAGTGAAACTGAACATCTTTACACGTTAATCGCGCAATGCAAGCAGTCCTGGTACAATAAGAGGCATATACTTTCAAAAATACCCCGCCAGACCAAGAAATTGGCCTGTTTGACGTTTTGTGGAGCTGGGGAATTAGCAATTATTTATATCGGAACGATGCTTTGCAAAGCAGTCCCGAATATGGTGTCCCGACTTTTTACAGTACGCACATGTGTTGTCTATTTTACCGGATGGCTTACTAGCTCCAGTATTACCCGTTTCCAAGGTAATGGCCCTTGGGTTAATCGTTCCTGAATAACTTGCACTAGTGCTAGTAATAGTGGCAATTTAACTGCTTATGCCTAAATTCACCAAAAGAATAACATTTGAGGGTAGAACAAGCACTAGAGTTTGAACCAAAAGCCAGAAACGGTCGCTTGTTACCTTGATTTTTGTAGTAAGCAGTTAAAGGTATACGACGACACGTCGCTTGAACATCCGCAGACTCAGGTTTCACAAATGTTGAAAGGTAGTTCACCAACTCATTTGGAGTCAAGTTTGCATTCGTTGCTATCGCCTTAACATGTGGGTATTTAATTCCACGTAGAACAATTGCTGTAATAAGCTCATCACTAAGGCTTTTAACAATACGCAGACGCAGGAAAGATATTCGTGCGTATTTGGCATACGTACGAAAACCGTTTGAATCGGTGGATATTACTTCGTATAGAATTTTAGCCGTAGATAGATAGATGGATAGATAACCAAAAATTTCACACACATGATAAAACAGCTTAAAAACCAGTGCAATAATCGGCGACCCTATCGCTAAGAGCGATCTCTTCCAGACAACCTTAGGATGGAGATGATTTATACAGGATCTACTTTTTTTAGACACAGACACATAAAATCTATTTTGAAATTGGTCCAAGAACGGTCATTGCTAACCCATTCATCTAACCAATTGCGTCGCCTTTCAAACACCTGCCGACTTAAGCAAGACACTCACGATCATCCCAACGGTTTGCCAACTTAGCCTTGTCTACCTCATCAAACCATGAGTTAACATCGTGTACGTTGGGGGTTGAAATTAAATTCATAGTAACTGTGGGTACTTCCGGATTTTAATGATTGGATAGCCTCAACGATCTGTTCGGTGTCGTTTCCAAATGAAGGTCCAAGCGAGACTGGTTGTTGTTAGGTCCGGCGGGACGGGTGCACGTGATTCCAAGGCACGGAGGTGAGAAATGATCGTGTGCCAGGAATCGTGCCTACTGTACTCACGGTTTCGGCTGTGGCTCTGATATTTTTGATGACGTCTGTTACGACCACGACTGTTACTGCGATCACGGTTGTAACTGCAATCACCGCGCGTGCAATAACCACGGCCGTCGCTGAGGTCACGATTAAAAATCGTAACGGTGTGTTGGGCGGAGTGGTATGGCTTCTTGACGATCTGCGCGAACTATGGCTAGTCGAACGCCTACCCCTTCCTTCCATAGCGTCCTTCACAGGATCGGGGTCTAGATGAGCGATCCATAATTTCACCGGATCAAAGCACTGTCACAATTTTCACAACACAAAATAAACACGATAAAAACCAATTGATCGGGACTTTGTGCTTTTACGGAATAGCAAGATAATAAGTGCGAGCAGTGTTCGAATCCCACTTCTGATATTAGAAAACAGAAGCGGGTTAAGATTTAAAAACATATATTTCATAATCACATAGATTATTTAATTCATTAATATAAACAAACGATAATTAATTATACAATGGGTAAGTATTTCTACAAACACGTCCGCTCCGCACAAAGTCTCGAACAAGAATGAATGCGCACGGCTTTAGCTACTCCTTTTATAGGTTTGCCGTTGAGTCATCCGTTTTTGCGGTCAGTCTTCTAATAATATTATATAGTTTCGGTTCTGGAATAACACATATCATCAATCAATCTTTTTTATATTTCTGTTCTTCAGTTGCAAAATTATCAATTTCCACGCGGGAAAAGCCCAGGGGCGCAATTAGTAATACGTAAACCTTAAGATTGCTACTAGGTTATTTTAAAAACTTTAATTCACAATATTTCGACCATTTTGTGACCACAACTTTTTAAGGTAATAAATTCAAGACGTTCTAGTTCATTTGTCATTGACCTTTTCGTAAAATGATATTAACAATTAATGTTTTCAATGTAGTTTTCCTTTGACTAAACCATAAAAATTATGTCTTATGTCGGGATGATACATCTCTGAAATTTAGCTGAGTCCACCGAGAATAGTTTGAGTATTTCGATAACAGCCAATTCCTGAAGTATGAATGTGGCCTAAATTATATATAAGACTTTGGCTACGGAACCCTACTCTCTTGGCCAGTTGTTTATCTCTGTTTTCTGAATTTTAGGCATACCCCAAAAATGAAGCAACCTTTACAATTTCAGTTCAGTTAACAAATTCTGGCATAAAATAAAATCTCGGAACAAATAGGAGGCATTCACTAACTAAAAAGACACCTTAAATTGTGAATTTTATGACACATGTACTCTATTTCAGTTATAATATTTCAGACTGAAATATTTTATTACACTTCCTATTTTGCTGAACGCCGTTCACGTTTCCACGTGGTATGAATATCAAATTATGTGCAGCCGGGGCGGAGAGTTGTGCTATTTTATATTGCTTTGTAGTTAGATGCACTGGCACGAAACGAAATTTTGACTGAAATGAGCTTTGATAATACTATGAATAACTTGAAGAGTGGTTTGTTATGGACCAAAGATAATTGATCGCGCATGTAGTCAAAATTCCCTTTTGCAAAATGAAGCCATTGTGATTGGAGACTCAAAAGTCATTCATTCAATTCGCGTCTAAGATTGGCCCGCTCGAAATAGTTTAGGTTGAGAATTTAGAACCTTTGGCTTACGGCGGAGTAAAGGATGAGCAGTCAAGTGGAATAGGCATGTGTCCTAATGTTTAATTCACTACAAGTAGGCTTAGTGAGGTATATAACTAAATACATTACACATACTGAAAAAAAAAATTAAAGTGGCTGATAAATCTCTGAGATGTGAGCGTTTAAAGTTTTAGGTGGGGATAGGGAGGGGATGCTCTACCCCTTTCTCGCAAAGAGTGTGTTAGTATAGCATTTGTATGGTGCGACTGAGGTGTGACGTCACGGCTCAGTATAGAGCCAAATGCGGTTGAAACTATAGTTCGAGTAATCGGCTTAATCTTACTTGAGTAATTCCCGTGTAATAAAAACAAAAATACCAGACAAGTGTTTGATTTGTTCATAATACCAGGCTTAGTGAAAGAGACAATTAAATGTAATACGCATACTTTGAAATCACGCATATTTAAATCGGCTAATAAAGTCTTGTGATATATAAGCGTTTAAACTTGTTGTTTGAATTAGGAATGGATGCTCTGTCCCTTTCCTGCACAGTGAATGCCAGTGCCCTCCTTTAGTACTGACGTATCAGGTGATTACGTACTTTGGTACGACATATCAGGAAACAATTCAGGCAGCGCACAGACTATAAGTACATAGTACTTATAGCATAGTTCCACGCACGCGTGTTTCATGCTTGATAGGAAATAGTGCTTACCACATTCAATAAAGATGAAGGTTAGCCCTGTAAGGCTATCGAAATGTCAACCCTAGTGCCAAGTCCTCCAGTCTATATTGTTTGTATTGGCGACGTTAAGTTTCATGAGCACGCACTCGGTATCCGAGATACAAGCGGCAATAAATAACTGACCCGGAAGGGACAAAGGTACAAGTATCGTCCAAATGAATTGAAAAGGCCTCATACATAAAACAGGAACTTCCGTAGTTACACTTGGATAACACCTCGGTTTGCGTGAATCACGACGAAAAATTTACATATGTAACTGTTGCGAACAGAATATTACGGCCTTTACAAACTGTTTCGTGATATAGGTCGCGGTTCTTAGATTATCGCTGATATGGCGAAGGAAATCTATAGATTGTTTTTGTAACAACCTGATAGATAAGGTGTAGTGTAGGTAGAGGTACCTACTCGTTAGTATTAGGGGCTTAAAAGTGTCAAGTCATCACTCGACACAATATTTTGACAAATATTATACAACAACAGTTGACAATACAATTACAACAAATTACAATACTTCTTAGTCGGACGCTCTTGGCATGGTCGTGGTTGGTAAGACGGTGGTACACGGTGGGTCTTTAACGTCGTTGGTCTTCTCGGCGGCGGTTACTGATCTTGCAATACTTCTCCATTTTACTCGGTTCGTCGCATTACGTGAACACTCTGTTATGGTAGACTTAGTTACAGTCTTAATGAGGTCCGTCCAGCGTGTAGGAGATCTGCCTCGACCTCTCTTTCTTTCTACTTGACCTTGGACAAATTAGAATACAAATTTACTATAGTTGATTCCCATTCACACACATATTTCACAATTGTATTTTATATTAAACAGCCTTGGCCTGTTGGTGTTGTCTTTGGCTCCACCAGTGACTCTTAAAAGTACAGACTAGACTTGTAAATGAAAATAAAGTCAGTGAAATAATAATTATAATTTATTCAGCGTCCACAGACAATAGATAGAAGTAAAATAAGTTTAACAAAACACATTCGTGAACTTTAATTAAGTAATGAAATCTTCAAACGTTATTAATTAAAAACTTTGATTAAATAAACGTTAGAAGTCATACCTATTGTCTTCGCTTACTACGCTTATAGCCCAAGTTTCACAAATTACTTAGCTCTTTGATGAGATTGGATACACTTCTCTGGATTCCTTGAAAACATACCAAGGAGTTATTATACATCATTGAACTATAGATATCTACTAGTGAATCAATTATTGTTCTTGAAACACTATTTTACGTTAGACATTAGATCTACTTAGAAAGATAAAAGTATCAGTATGGCAGATCAGACAAACAAGGGAGATCTGATGCCCTAGTACAATAATTATCACTTCATCAAAACTCGCGTGAGGATAATTGTCATTCAATATCTTCAATTGTTTTACTAATCCGTTCAACGCAAAAACGGTATACTGACAATTTTTTTACGCATCGACACCAATGAACTAACCATACCTAATATTCCACATGCAAAAAGGGCGGAAAGGTCTTCTGCAGGAATTCGACTAAAAGCATCAAGCCTGATTTAGCTCTGATGCGTATGCACTCACCACGCAACTTTACAAAATCTCCCTTGTTTCTCTAATCCCTGGGTATACCCTTAGACCAAAATAAACCCGATAAAAAAATAAAGTGACCAGTTGTGCTTCTGAGGTATGATAAAATTATCAAGGTTCATCGTACTACTGACAGTTTATTTAAATGCCCCCAATGGGATGGTAGGTAGACAGGAGTAAACCACCAATGCTTTTACCTTGTTATGTTCCGCCGGCGAGCGCTGGCTCCCCATAAATTGCGATTTATCGCTAACCTGCCGAACTTTCTGGACGCCTCACTCACCGCCCCAAAGGAAACCTTATTTTATTTAACTTCTTTATTCACTTCTACGGCTCCGAGGTTCTCGTATCGATAAAAGTTAATTTGTGTGTTTGGCGCGGGCGAGTGGGGTAAGATGGAATAACATCGCGATTTATCACAGTTTTTCAATAAAATTTTCTTTCAGAGACTTTTTTAGGTTAAGTATCTATATTGTTCATTATAATACCAGCTGAACTAGTGTTTAAAGATGAACAGTGCAAAAAACATGTCTGTATTTGTTTGAAGTTACACTTTTAAAATCTTGTGTGTTGTTGCCTCCGATTACATACTGTAATTTTAGCAACAGCTTATTTTGTTCTACCTTAAAGGTATTTAATAATAAAATAAAAAAAATTATAAACAAAAATCATTATTTTTGCCTCAAAAGTGACCAAGGAAAGCACTAAGTCAATAAGCATTTGCATTGCACGTTCTCTGCTTGGTCATTATGTAAACAAAATTGAAAGATAAATAATGGGAACAAGGGGAAAGAAAAAAGGAATAGTTTGAATACTGCTAGTTCATAACCTAGCAGTCGTTTTACTTTTGTAGACTAAGAGCCGTAAGGCTGGCACTTAGCTGTTTTGTGCTATTTAAAGTCACGCTAAGCATAGTCTATTTTATCATATTGAATTAATGAGACATAATGCGGTTTCAATTGAGTTTTAAGACCAACAATGTAGGTAGGTGTCAATTTTAGTGCTTTGCGTTTATAGCATTTTTTTTAATAATATTTAGGTCATTTTTACACATGGTCACCTGACCCCATGCTAAGCAAAGCTTGTAATATGGCTGTCAGAGACTGATATACATACAAATACATAATATATTTTTAAATACATACTTAGATATTTTGCGTCGAAAGATTTTTTCTTCAGCTGAACACAAACGCATAGAATTTTTTTATATTTTTTTTAACTTAGGTACCTACTTATTATATTTATCACTTACTAGCTGACCTGAGAGACGTTGTCCTGTCTTAGAACTGTCAAACACGCAAAGTTAAAATTGTAAACCTTATTTTTTTACACCTTGGGTTATATTATTGGAGTTTTAGTAAGGATCCCTATTTTATTTGAAAATATAAATATAGCCTATGTTACCCGGGGATAGTGTAGCTTCCCAACAGTGAAAGAATTTTTCAAATCGGTTCAGTAGTTTGGAGCCTATTCAATGCAAACAAACAAACAATCAAATCTTTCCTCTTTATAATATTATATATATATATTATTAGTATAGACTATGGTATAGATTACAATGAATCATAGGTAAACATGTTCGACAGCTCTACCTTAGTGCTACGCGATGACAGCCTCCGAATGGCGCCAGCCCCACCCAAACAAACCAATAAACGTCGTCTGCGAGACAACTCACGGGGAAACGATTATTTATCCAACTTTGTATTTGATAAACGCATCTGTCTATGTGTGTGTCACCTGTTCCACCCTTTCCCGTAAAAACGGGTGCTTGCTTCCAGGAAATTTAATGCCGATGATTGTTTTCATAGTCGAATCAAAGAGTCTAACTGTCTAAACAAAAATCTTGATTTAGGAAAATTTGAATTGTGAACTGAAATCAATAATATATATTTTCTGAAATATGGTATTTAATGTGTACGTAATTTCCAGAACTTTCTTTAACAATATATAGGTTTTAAGGTCTCGACAGCTAATTTTTTTCTCCTCTAAATTCTCGCAGGGGTACAGACCTGCGCGTTTATAATATTTCAACGTGGAAAGAGGTTTGATTATGTTTTCCACTACATAAATGCTTCTGTCTTGCTCTGCAGTAAAGTATGAAATGCGATTATATTTTCTTAGTGGGATTGATATAATCTCTATCTCTTCTCTATCTGTATATCTTCTCTATCCCTTCTCTTCTCTATCTCTTTTCTATCTCTTCTCTTCTCTATCTCTACATAGTATAAATTAAAGTTGCTTTCCGCGTCTGTCTGTCTGTCTGTATGGCCGCTAACTCCTCCTAAACAACGCAACGGATTTTGATGCGGTTTTCACCATCAGTTAGATAGATTTTCACGGAAGGTTTATATATATATAACTAGCGACCCGCCCGGCTTCGCACGTAAATTACATCCGTGTGAAGCCGGGCGGGCGGATCGCTAGTAAACTTATAAGACTGGCGCTGACGTCCTTGCAGCTGCGCTGATGTCCCGTGCAAGACAGTGTTCATCAAAATGTTTAGCATAGAGTATCATACTTAATATTATAAATGGGAAAAGTTTGTTGGTTTGTTTGTGTTTCTTTCACGCAGCAACAGAGTAACGGATCGACCTGATTTTTTGCATTGGTATAGTTCAATGGCCGGAGAGTGACATATACTTTACATCATCGTTATCGTCATCACCATTTTTCATCACTACGCGGGTGAAACCGCGGGGTGCAGCTAGTGTTTAATAAATTATAGGTAGGCACTTATCTAATATCAGATAACCAACTTTTTCTAATAACTAGCTTCTAGTTATTAGAAAAAGTAGTACTTCAGAGCTGCTATTCATCTGCTCATCTGCGAAAAATATATTATTTTATAAGCGATCTGTAAAAGCCCTTACGGTATGTCACTGAACCTGTTTTGTGAAACTAGACACCTTTATTGGATCGAGAGAGAAATAAAACTTATTATTCGATATGAAATTTTCTCTAACAAATTGTGTCTGGACTTTTTTATTAGTTTCAAATTTTAAATCTCAGATATGAACTGTTGTGAAGTTTGTAAAGTATTGCCATAAAACAATAAAATAGGAGTATGCGTTGAAACAGAATCCTAGTAAATATAAAAAAAAGATGAAAAAATTATTGGCGATTATTTATTATTTACGTTGCTAAATAATTTTGCGACTTCTCGGGAATGTAGTCATAAGTGCTACTACTGAATCTCTGGGACCAAACATTCTCTACAATCCCGACACGGGTCAACTTTAGTGGGAATACTCCAATGATGTAAGGTCGCTGAAGCCAGTTGCAGATGATGTGCAGTAGCTTGCGCAAGTACTTCGAATACTAGCACCCCCGCGCCGAAGGTGTAGCGCGGGGAAACGAAGCTTCACTTGCGCAAGGCCCAGTGTGAACTACTATTAAGCACTACCACTGCCACTTGCACTAAGCAAAACGTTGCAAATGATTCGCATTAGCTACTTACAACGTCTACTTGCTATTTGCACTACACATCGTCTGCAAGCGCCTTTAAGCACAAACTATTGTAGCTCGTTGCAGGCGATGCGCAGTACTCGCGCGAGCTTACTGCGTATCGTCTGCGATCGGCCCTTTACTATTCGAATGTATTAGCCGAATCAGCCATCGTCGCACTAGTGGCGTGGGACATCACTACGAGCAAAACAGCTTTAAAACAGTGTATCACTACGAACAAAACAGCTTTAAAACAGTGTATCACTACGAGCAAAACTGCTTTAAAACAGTGTATCACTACGAGCAAAACAGCTTTAAAACAGTGTATCACTACGAGCAAAACAGCTTTAAAACAGTGCATCACTAAGAGCAAAACATCTTTAAAACAGTGTATCACTACGAGCGCCCGCTGATTGGATAATGATTCTCTATGATTATTATTCTTGAAATTACTTACGAATTGCTAATACCTATAGTGAATTATTTTATTAGAGTGTAGGTATGTCTGTTATTCTACAGCATCAATAGAAATATTTAGATAAGTACCGAATCTATTAGGTACCTATTAAATTTATACACTGGCGTCGACTAACAAACAAGCTTTTATTCAAAAATCAAACTTTTATTTATTTGATGCTATTTTTTGGCTGCCATTTTGATATTTTTACAATATTGTTTATTGCATATTGTATTGTCACTATTCTCTTTGACTCGAACTAAACCTACAAAATTTCAGCGAAATCGGTTAGGAGGAAGGTTCTAATTCGGCTTGCAAGATTTGACCTAAGCAAACTAACAAACACTTCTAAGGTTATCCGTTGTATGAAGATTGGTAACTGCTGTATAGATGATATAGCGACTGTGCTTTCTTGCCATTTCCTCTGTCTCGACTCGAGACGGACGTAAAACGGCGAGTGGCGCAGCATCTCGTATAAATGCACTCACACGCATTACCACCGGGACCTATTTCTCGAAACTTGAGAACAATTTGTATCGTTTTCTTAACTTTTGCTAGTTAATGTTAGCATTGCGAAAATGTTATGATTTTTAGCTTTTGTACACGTTGTATCAGAGAGTTAGGATTTTTTTATTGTTATTTGATTTTTAAGACGCTCTTTTCGACTTTTAGCAATTTTGTTTCAGCAAATTCTAGATTAATTTTACTACTTCCATGGTTAGCTTAAAATTATAAAAATGGTGTCATATCAAAATTTAATGTTTTATCTAGGAAACCCCAAAGACCGAAACGTGATTAAGGATATTTAGCACGATAGAAAAAAAAAAATGAAAGTAACACTGATTTGCGCTTTTCTCCGTGTTTGTTTGGATTAATTTTATTCTTACCTATATATGAAATTATGACTACGATATCTGAATATACATATAATATCATGATTATTAAGGAAACCGCAAAGGTAATTTTACATTACAGCTATACTCTTCGAAAAATATGAGAAAAACCTCAAAATAGAAGGAGCGAAACGCACGACTGTGAATAAGCACCATGGTTTTGCTCCACTAAATGCGACTTTAATACAATAAACCAAGCCTTATGGTCATCTGTAGTAATAAGCGTTGTTTAAAATTGGGAAAACCTCGCCTTAATCGAGAAAAACTTAGCAAAAAGTACGCACATAGGCCATCATGCTTCACTCGATCGTAAAATTACACTATTTATAATAGAGGCCTACCTGGCACGATTTTTAGCCTGCTGCCTTTTATATATATATATACACATATATACTACTACATAATTTTTTTTCGAAAATTAGAGGAAGTATTAAGAAATTGCTTTGAATAAATAGCAGTTTTTGTCATGTTTGGTAAGTAGGTATATTAATACCTACGTCTAATTACCTACGTCACGTCACGGTTTTTCTTCCATATCTACATATTTGAATGATTGTTACTAGACTTGAAAAATTAAAACAACACTCCAGGGTCTTTGTTGCCAATTTTTGTCAAATCGGATTTAGAAAACTTTTCTGACAATATTTATTGTTAAATCATCGTCGTTCCGAAAAACCTGAATAAGGCCCCTGATTCTAGAATAAAAGCTTTTGCTTTCAGGGAAAATTTTGTTAGTTTTTAGCCAACAAGCGGCCACTTGTCTTGTTGTAACAGTGAAGTTTAGAGAAGTACGCCCGTTGGTCGCCTACTTGCCTGTTTAGTTAGTGCACCTACGTCTATTTACGAGGACCATTTCACGTTATGGAGCACTTGACGAACGTTGTTTCCACAAAGACAATACGATGCATGAGAATGACGACGGAAGGAAATTGGATGAATGAGTCGCAAGAGCGCAAAATGCATGTCTTCCTGTCAAATGAAGATGCTAAGGTTTATAAAGATTCATGAACAGCAACTGAGTTTGCAGAGGTTTGGTGGCAACAAAAAAAAACATTGATATGATTGTTTATTGAATCAGGCGTACTTTGAGGAAATTATTCTTCAAGGTTTGGTTAGTAGTAAAATAAAAATAAACATATAATAGGTATTGTTTTTCAGCAATACAAACAAAAGAAAAATGTAGCAGGTACATAATTATAATCAAAGAGAAAAATCCATTCTTTTACCCGACTGCGCAGGGTTTTGTTTTTCGAGTGTATCTGTATGTATGTAAGTATGTATGATGGTTTCTTCGCACGCCCTACAGCCTTAACGCTGTAGGGCGCTAGAACATCGTTTCACAGTGACGCGGATTGTTCCGTACGGGACTTGCCTCTGCGTAGATCCCGTCTCCGGTACTGCGGGCGACCCGGTGTGTCTCTACTCTCCACCCCGGGAGCCCGTATGACCCGCGCGGGTCTCCCGTACAGCTGTGAAACCAGCCTAACGGCTCAATAGATTTCGACAAGTGAGGTGTCATTTGGTTTATTATTGGCAAACCTACTAAAAATACAAAGAACTTAAAACTTGACAACAGATTAATCCGAAAAGCGCATTTTTTTTTAAGAATCCTGGCTAATAATGCAGACGTTCTGACTTTACACGTGTAAATGTCAAACAATTTTCATGTGTAAATACTGTGGTGTAATGTGCCCACAGAGAGTCAGCAAAGGCTATACTTCGGGGCAACAACGAAGTATTCTATGGCGCGACCGGCGACCGCATGTACAGAAACTTTCTAATCTTTAAAGTTTTTCCGTCGCGACCCGCCGCACCCATCCGTCTTGCACGAGCAGTAAATTTACTTTTTCTTGGCACACATAGCATATAAGTTTATAAACTCAGAAACCAACACAATACAAGAACTTTATCATACGAATTCACTAGTTTACAGCGCTTGGATGAGCACATACTTTTTATCCCGAAGAAAGAAACCACGTTCCTGTATAGGATAGCGGATGAAACGCGAGGCGCAGCTAATTATGAATAATATTATGGCATTTTTTTATATTACACGGGAATTAATCACGTAAGATTAAGCCGGTTACTCCGACTATAGTGAGTAATTCCCTTGTAATATAAATAAAATGTGGGAAAACCACGTCAGTTTCAAAAATATTATGGCGTTTACATTTATCATAACATACCCTTAGATCAGGTAATAACATGGTACTTTGCTTGAGACGACATTTAAGCGGAAATCGAATTAAGATTTGTTTAAGAAACAATATTAGTATCTAATAAATAAAAAACAAGCTCATAAAACGGTCCCTTAACGGAAATATTGTACGTGTCTGTAAATTGGTTTTCATTAATACTACAATTAAGAACTATTCTGATTAAGGTAGTTCGATTTACCTATGGCGGGAAATTCAAATTTTAAACAGTTTTTTGGTCCTAGTAGCCAGGCCAGGTAATTATTTTTAAATAACACAGTGTTTGCGCAAAATGTTGGCTGTTCTTTACATTATAATGTACAATTATTTAACAGTAACGCACCATATTACTTAAATTTGTGAATAAACCGTTTGAAACAGCAAAAATTTGTTTATTCACAAATGTAAGTAATAATGGGCATTAGAGATAAATAGGTTTACATGATTTTGTAAAGAATAATAATCAATCTGCGCAAACATTATGGTTGTTTACAATAATTACCCGGCCTAGCTACAAGGACAAGAAAACTGTTTGAAATTTGAATTTCCCGCCATTTGTGCAACGAACCACCTTAAACAAGATAGTCGTTTTACGGCGCATTATATGGGGCAAACAGGGGTTCTTTTCTTTACCAAGTTTTTTTAAATGTTTCTTTGTGCGAGGATTTTGGCGTTGCAAGTCTTGTGCATTTGCTAGTCAGGAATTGAAAGGTTTTTAAGTTTTATTAAATATCGTCAAACAAGTTATAGCCATAGTCAAAGTCTAGCAAAGTAAGTCATGGTCAAGTCCAAGTCAGTAAATCCCAGTAAAGTGGTGGACCCTTTACTAGAGGCTTAGAAGGAGTTATGGCAACAACACGAAAATACCTGTTTTACGTAATTATATCACATATCTACACTTGAGCACATTCACAAACATTAAATAAACAGTAATCCATAATTAATGTATAGTATTAGTGGATTAATATTTATTATGTGTTCGTGAACATGATCGAGTGGCGCTAAGTGATAACATGCTGTAAATAACGTGCATTTTGTATCGATTCCAAAACATCGTAGGAAACGAGTGGCTAGTAAAACCCCCACAACTTTTCTGGGGCATACGTATGACAGTAAAATACGGAAGACGAGGCAGTATGGCCTTAATGGCTTTAGCCTCAAAGACTTGACACTGGCTAAATAGACAAAATGTCTAGAGCCAATAAACGATTTGATGATAGGTAGGCTTCGACCAAAATAAAACGAAAGGACGGGCCATAACCGTTGACCTTGCTCAGTAATAACGGGTCATAACCGTCGGACATATACTTCATTACCTAATTAAAACCATGTCCAGTACATTTGTTCCAAAAAATAGATAGCGGTTTTTTGTTGTGTAATCACACTTCGGGAGAGCATACGAAGGCATAATTTTGTCAAATGTTTCGTTATCATGTAACAAAAGTCGCGTTTGGCACTTTCTACGGCTAGAGACCTACTGAAACGAAGTGAGCGCCGGCGCTCATTTTGTAATCTTCAAAAATGCGCTTGTTCTGGGCCCTTCCATTCATTTTATTATGGTCGAAGTAGGTAGGTATAATAAATGTACGTAGTGCCTACTAAAGCTGCGGCAACTGGCACCGCAAGTGCCGAGATCCAAGACGATCTGCTTACATATCACCGATGGATATGCTAATGGTGTGTTCGAAGCCGATTACACGTAAACCCTCTCGGCAGCGCCTGATTGCCGGTAGCAGTGTGTGCTCACAATGTTATGAGTCCTTGGACACTCAGATACAACAATCTGTACATTACAACTATTATTGCTTCTACTTTTAGGATTTACTATTATCTTGCTCTAAAATACGGTAATAGAGAACCTGTTCTCAAACCCGTCAAACCCGTGTATTTTCATGTCATACGAAAATGGCGGGAAAACAGTTATACAATTTTAACAATTTGTTTGTTGAATATTTTTTTGATTTTGATATATTTTTTTTTATACTTTAGGATTTCCTATTTAAATGTTACTGACAATTCACTAATCTGACACCGGCAGGATTCGTACCTCGTACTTGCGCCATCCGGGTCTATAGTCGCTTTCCTGTCGGCCTCCAAATTCTTGAGATGTAAGCTGGTTGTTGGTTGGGCTGTTTTTTTTTTAAGTCTATTTTCTTTGAGGATTTTGGTGTCGCACTTCTTGTGCATTTGCTAGTATTAAGTAAGTATTAAAATACAAGTATAATACGTTGTATACCCTAAACAACGTCCTTGTTAAAAGATTTATTCAGGTTTATTAAATATTGTCAAAAAAGGTCATAGAGTGATGTCAAAGTCATGCCTTAGTAAAGCGGAGGCTTTACAAGAGACTTCCATGGGATTTTAGAAAATTCACGAAAATCCATTTTTCTAATAATCCACCATTATGGCACAATAACACTCGAATATACACTATTTAGGAAAATAATACAATGAGATGACTATGTTTTTACTTTGGCGCCAAAACTAGCTTGTGCTGTTGTAGGTAACTATTTTTTTTGTTGGTTTGACATAAGCTTTAACGATAAGTCATTGATATATATATACTTATTTTTTTCTTTTTTTTTTCTTTCCCGTGTTGGGGCTTTTGGCTCCGCAAGATTGACGCAGTTGCCATATACAATAAATATACTTGAATATGGCCGTTAGAAAGAAATGCCTTGTGACAAAATACGTGAAAAAACGTAAAAATAGAATCTTACTAAAAACGAAATATCAGCATCTTATGAGTTACCGGAATTATTATTGTAACAATTTTTGACAGACTGGAGAAAAAGGCGGGAATCGGTCGGTGCCACAGACTAGGTAAGCTACTACGCTGCCGTCTACTACGTCGCGGGAGAGGCTTTCTTATCAGTCACTGGGCTAAAGGGCTGGTGGTGATAACTTTGCAAAAGGAAAATGAAAAGGAAATGAAACAGTAAGTATTCTAGTTAAGAATAACCTTCGAATTCGTCTTTCACCATCAAAGCTCTCAATGCAAAACGGCAGACAGCACCTTATCCGTATTCATCATTCCTTTTGAATATCCTGTGACTGTCACAAAAACTTTGTACCTACGCTAAAGAGGCGAGTGTGGTTTTCATTAGACACCGGGAATTTGCATGATATTCATTAGGCGCTGGGGCGGGACTATGCGACGTCGGTGGGATGTTGGATGCTTGGCCATAATCAGTACTTCTAGTACATATTCGTATATGTTTACCATGTTGGAATGATGATTAGTTGTAGGAATGCATGAATGAATGGTACGCTATTTCAAAGTTCAAGTAGGTTCGTCTCAGAAAAAAAAAAACTTAAGTGTTATACCTACAGTTTTCCCTTAAGCAATTCGTCCATACGTTTACATTTTGAGCACATCGTTTGCAGTTGTGGGCCACTCAATATTGAAGTGTGCGTTTGTAGAACAAGAAAAACATTTCAGTGTGTGCTGCAATATGTTTTACCTTTAGTTTTAGGCAGACTTTTCTCGGTACTAACTCGAGTTTATGGCTGATCCATAATATATTAACAAAGAGGTTTGTGTTTAGCAAGGACTTGGAAACGATCAGATATTTTGTAGAATTTCTAGTTTGAAATAGTAAATTGTTTAACAAGGGATGAAATAGAATGGTATGTGCTCTGTATTTAATTTCGAATTAAATGTGAGGAATTAAAATAATTATTTTACTCGGCTCTGGCAAAATAAACTACTTAATCGTAGCGAGCCAATGAAGAAAAAATAGAGATCGCACAAAAATTTTTTGTACTCAAAAAATCCTCTGAGCTTCGTGTTTCTATTGTTCTTCATTCAAAGGCTTTCGTTACAGGTTTTCAAACCTCCATTGCAAAGTGCCACTTTAAATCGATATTTTGGTAGATATGAACTACAGATATGAATCTAATCTAAGATATGAACAACTTTCCAAACATTTCAAATGTTTTTTTTTTATACTAGCGGTCCGTCCCAGCTTCGCACGGGTATAGATTATATAGCCTATGTCACCCGGGGATAGTGTAGCTTCCCGTCAGTGGAAGAATTTTTAAAATCGGTTCAGTATATAGTTTCGGAGCCTATTCAATGTAAACAAACAAACAAATAATCAAATCTTTCCTCTTTATAATATTAGTATAGATATGTTTTTTATTCTGTTTATGAAGTGACTGCAAATGTTTACATATTTTTTAAATGTACGATTTTTTTGAGCTACAAGATCGTTGGATCCATTGAACATAGGCAATTCAAAATTCTAATTGCATCTTTGTTGACATTGTGTTCGTTATGCTTTTATTGACAATACAATATTTGTACCTATTATTATGTGTTGAGTGTTTTATTATGGTAGAAATGCTAATATAGAGAATAATAATCAATTAACGCACCAACGATGTAGATGCTTCTAAATTGCGTCAGATTGCGACATTGAAGAGTCAAGAAAAGAAGCCAGTTTCCAAAATCACAGCAATATCAGTTCATTTGTATGCGAGCCAACTGTGAAATAGTCACTCTAATTAAAAAGAGTAGCCTTTGTCATGCAGATGGTTTGACGCTGGAGGACAATAAGGCGTTTGCCTTGAACCTTCGAGATTTATACTTACTGAATAGTCTCTCCCAGAGACTTCGCTCTTTTGAACTCTGTCTCAAAAGCTTAAACGATTTTGCTATACAAACATTATGTAGCTAGTTGATAACCTGTAGGATCTATCTGTACCAGGATCTTAACATTATAAAATGCGATGCCAGTTTGGGTGTATTCCTATCTACAATATATGTTGTCAAAATTATAATTTTATTCTCAAGTAAAGGCCATATTAAGTTTAAAAAAAACTCGTAAACAATTTTAGCTTCTTGAAGGAGAATATTTGTTATTACTCGTTTTGCGATGTCGACTTTCCTATTTTTCTATTCTCAGTGCAATTAATTGGAGCAATCCCCTGTGTGCAGAATGAAGACTTAGAAAATAAACTACTTTAATCAAACGTTACGCCGAGTGTTTAAAAATAAGACGTAGACGTAGGTATATTTTTCTATTACAACTTAACACTAATAATAGAGAAATACAAGGAATGGCCGGCAACAACAGCCTTTATGAACGAACGTCAAAATGTGGGTCTATAAATGTTCAAGTGCTGTCAAGTCTTGTAACCAACAGTACTTTTCTTAAACATTGCATTTATATTCACGCAAAAATGTGCATACATATTTTGGGACAACTTTCACATTTCAAACGTTGCCTAGCGACCAAACTACGCAAAATAACATTACCAGATGTTTAGAGCTTGTACCAAAGAGAATATTACCGCTAAAGCTGAAGAAGCTTCCATAGAGAAAAATATTTATGAAACGGGGTGACGCCTACCTATAATGAAGTGAGACCTATAGAGGCAAGCTTATTATGTTAGAGTAGTGTAAAAACGTAAAAGTTTGATTACGCACCCGTTTCATACACCGAAAATTTGTATTGAAGTTGCGCAAGACCTTGTACTATGACCCAATCACAGGACCCCAACTGGAAATTTCAATAATTTATTGGTTCGTAAATTTTAACATAACCTCTTTGCGTTCGCCACTTTTGGTAGAAAAACGTAATGTAACCTCTTTGCTCACTGAAAGACGCACGTATAACATAATCAGAGAAGACAAAAATTTACCACCAATTTACTCTAGCGACGGTTGAGACCACAGATGTGTATATCTGTGGTTGAGACCTAAAATGCAAATTTTCGTACAGTATTTATGATACCTATTATATTATGCTATGGTATTGCAGAAAAAAATATTGTAAAATGGACTTGCAACAGGTTGCTTGAAGGGCATGTTGTCAATCACATACTATTGTAGAATTCCGAACAACAATCGAATTGAAACGGCGCGAGATCCAATTGAAGACTATCTCACAAGCGAGTCTGTTGGAGGTTCACTTTTAGTAGAGATATGCATGTATATATTTGTAATATCTCTGTTGGTGCACGTTTCGTCTAAACTTTTATTACAAGCATTTACAATGGGTAGGTTCTATGGGTATGGTATAGGTTCTTTCGGTTCTACTTGGAAACGTTAGTTAAGTAATCCATGCTTAAAATTGCTCTCTCAACTTCTCGATGATGGAAATCGTTACGTGCGAAAACGAGATGGAGAAACGATGCGTTTCTAAGTAAAGTAGTTATTGTTTATAATTTTCTTATTTTTCAATAATTTCCTTCTATTTTAATTCATTTTATATTGCTCACTAACTGACTCGACAAAAGCTGTCCTGTCTAAATTTTATAGAAAGTTCCCAAATTTTCCAATTTTCCGGGCAAATTTTCCTTTTATTTTTAACCACCCTTGCGGCGAACAAGTAAATAATATTTTAATTTTCCAACATTATAGTCAAATTTTCAAATTAAACTTTTCTTTTAAAACATACTGTACTTTAGTGAACAAAAAATAATAAATATTCAAATCAGTCAAGCCGTATTTTAGTTTTAGCTAGACCAATGAAAAGCAATTGATTTTTATATATAAGAAGAAGATATTTAGATTATTGCACTTCAAGTATTTGTATAGGAAAGAAATCGTACTCTATTTCGTTAGCCGTAAAGTTGTGAATCGTAACCAAAGTACGCGGTGAGTGACACGCGTATGGTAATACCGTGTGTGTGATTTGCGCTCATGAGATTCAATTTCACGCGCCTGTATGATTGACGGGAGCATTATGCAGGTATTCAGCCCTACATAATTTACTATTTTATCATTCTTCGGGATGTCGTTTGTTTTTCGAACCGAATTAGGACTAATGTTGACACATTACTGCGATATGATGTCATAAATCTGGATTGAAAGATGCTCTAGCATCTTGAACTTGTCTTTACGGCAGGAGTAACGTGTTTTATTTATATTACACGGGAATTACTCACGTAAGATTAGGCCGGTCACTCCGACTATAGTTTCACCGCATTAGGCAGTCTTTTTCAAGGTGAATGCACGCGCGCGGCTGCGTCTCGCTTGGCACTAAGGACCGCACCGCGGCGGTGTTTTATTTAATTTTCAATCGACTTATAAAACGAGGTTCCTATTCTAAAGTATTTTTATGTGCAGGTTTACGTTATGTGATTATTTCACCGATTGTGAAAATAAATGCCTCTGTTATGCCTGCCACTGTACCTAATGCACTTAAAATAAATGTTACATAACAGTCAAATTAGTGCAATGCAAAATGTCAGATTGTAGACTGAGGTAGGTTAATTATGATGATGATTATCAGTCAAATTTCTTACAGTAACAACAGTTTTATAAGGCAATAATTGAAACAAAACAGTAAAATATAAATAAAAACATTAAAAAACCTCCAAAAAAAGAGTCGATGATCTTCAAACAGTTGTAACTTTTAAACTTTAGCGATTTGAACAAATGCTTAAAATGTATAACGGGACTTATCACGCATTATTTTATTAAGGTTAAATTTGGTAGCTTTTGCTCGACGTTTCGACCATGTTACAATGGCCGTGGTCACGAGCTGACTTAAAACTGCGGGTGAACCCGGTAAGTTCCAAATGTTCCAATAGACTTCCAATAGATTAAAACATTGGCTGATCAGATTTTCTCAAATCATAGCTAAGAACATTCTTAATCAAACTTTTTTAAAGAGTTTTTTGTCATTTATAATAAACTAGCTGAATTCTGTGGTGTTACAGAGACAGAATTACTGTCGCTTTTATAATATTAGTAAGGATTTCATCCGTTTGGGATCTACAACGCCACAGATACGTATAACACCCCTCTGTTTGCGTCAAGAGTTAAAAAACGAGACTTATTTAACATTAGGCATTCTATCGAGCAATGCCGTTCCCCAGACGTAGAGATAAGCTGAGCATTCTAACGAATCATGAATAGCAAGCAATTGTAGTCCGAACCATCTTGAACAACAAAGGTGTATGTGAAAATAATGTTTGAACGAACCGCTATTGTTACGGCGCTCTTCACAAATAACTCGCGCAAGTGTTTGTGGAACTACTTTCATCTGAAATTACTTTCCGTTTGATGTTGTGTATAGTCTTTATTGATAAATAATGATTGATAGCGGGTATAGAGACTAGAAGAGGCTAGATAAGTCCACGTTGTACATGGAAAAACCATCACAGAGGGAAATGTTGTAGAAAAAATAGAAAAATTTCAGCCCTCATTTGCCTCTATTAATTTGGCCTTTTGCAAAAGCGTTCTTTAGTGGACGTCTACACCCCTTAAATATATCTGCCAAATTATATCTTCAAAAAAGCTTCTATAATATAAAATATTGAAGATAGATCACGATTCAATTGGTTTATAAGCAAATATGTACTTAACTAAGTTAGTTAAATGCCAAAGACACTCATTTAAATCCAACCTTTTCAAAACTTCAACTACGGTGGAAGCCCAGGTACCTATGAAATGCAGATGAGCTCTCACCTCCCGCTAAGCCAGTGTCCACAACTTGTAACGTCAGAAACGGAAGCTCTTCTTGAATTTGATTTATAGCACAAAGTTTTGCCATTTTAATTGTGGTCGACATTCGTCGAGTAAATGCGCTATAATGCGAGTGGGAAAGTTATCTTTTAATTAAACAATCCTCCTTCTGGGACACGTTTGCTCGTTGGTAGGTGATTGTATACATCCAGTCACTTGTCGGTAGTATTGGCGGGATTATGGCGCGTATTCAGATCATACACTCATTCGATGTTAGTTAAATAAGGATAAGACGTATTTAGGACAGATTACAATGATCATAACATAAAGCAAACGCTGCGATGTTACAATAGATAATACAAAATATTGCACGCATCTCTGTCAAACTCACAAATAATTTCACTCGCAGATATGATGTTTTTTTAAATATCAAGTTACAGTCTACTTTTGAAAAATTTTCTTCTGTCATTTAGAGAAGTATTTTTTTATATACACATGATAAATAATTGGGAAAACTGTTTATCCCATTTTTTGTGGTCATAAAAAATATTAATACATAAATTTGTTCTAAATATTTTGAAATATCAACTTCGCAAAGTTTTGAAAAGTAGACAAATTGTATGATAAAAAAGTGCGAGTAAGATGGCGGCACGCCATATTCTGGGCCTTAAATTGATTACTGTAAAGCTTAATGATAATGATTAAAAAGGATTTAAAAAAAATACTTATTTTGTTCAATATCCATGTTTACTTACTTGATTTTTGTCCTCCCCAATTACATGAAACTACTATCATAACAATATAAACAAAAAAGGTATAGTTTTCATTTTTTGCAGGGTTACTTACTACACATGTGTGGAAATAAGTAGTTGAGTTGCAATCTTAAGTCGTCTTCATTATATGAACGCTACATAACGGATAACATAGTACGTAATAGGACTTAGGCCGAGCCGAGTTTCCTCTAAAATTTCACAGAGGGTTCGTGAATTCCCGCATTTTTTTCTAAACAACGGGCGTTTCCATCCGACCGAGTTGGATTATGTGAAAATTTCGAAAAGAATTTCCGTGAGATTCCCTCCAATGTGAGTGAAATTCTCTAGAGTTCAATACATTGGAATATCCTTTGCGATTGGAGTGACACAAAGCGTATTGTAACAGACGAGAGGTTTCTATCTGGAGCCGTTTTGTCACAAGCACTTCCATGCGAGCATTGTCTTCGATACTCAACTGACTATCTGCTCTTTCTATAAGTTTTTATATCACATATTCGAAAATGAAATTTGGAAGCAGCGCTAGTTGGACTCAACTGAAATTAAATCTATTCAGACTCAACGAAATGTATGGAACAGCTGATATTTGTTTGCGATTTCAGGGTTTCTAGAAATATATTTTTCGCCTGGATGAGTAAACTAGTTGATGAAAGAGCTGATAAAGGTAACTATTTTCATTGAAGAAAAAGCTTATTGGCATACGCGTTCTCCCCATCGTCACCTAGAGTGCACGATCTTGGTCTTTGTATAAACTTGAAAAATTCAAACTCGGGTCTGCAAGCGAGCTATGTAGCTTATTATACTCGGCGTTAAATTGATTGACCGGGTCAATACAAAGATTCTTGACGTTGGACTGAAGACCGGAAGCACAGACATTATATCCAAGTAGACGCCACAAGTCAACCTACCTTGCATGTTATATTTCCAATAAAATTATGACAAATAGTCGTGACTGAGTTCGGCTTAAATCAGTCTGCTCAATCGGTGCAGCGAAAACACGTGTTAAATGCTCTAAACTGACACTTAGAATGGGTTATCATAATTGAATGAAAACAAACATTTCATGTCTGTGCTCTTGACCGTTGAAGAGTGCCTTTATCTGAAATTAATTCAGGTCATGCTTACAATAAAATGCATTGTCATCGGAACTGAACCAACATGTAAAAATTCAACTCCGTGGGATAAGAGGAAGTGGTTCTAATCCAGCTTGCAAGATTTGACTTAAACCAAGAAACTGACATATAAACATTGCAAGTTAATAAAAAGCCTATAAATATCCCTAGTTCTACAGTTCTGTCTAATTCTGTATTGATTGACGGTGTACGAAGCGTATGGTTTGTAAAGTCTTTAGAATTTAGGCACTGCTCCAGTAGTGACTAACCGAATTAGTAAGCTTGGAACGTGGTGCTCGTGGAAACCAGCGAGCCGTTTGCCACGAGGTTCGGTAGTGCTCTTGTGTTCCGTTACATTCGAATGTAACTGAATTCCTATCAGCAACTCTGTTAGTATCTAGTTAAGAGGCCTGTTACAAAATGAACCGTTAAATTTTAAGTATTTGTATTTTCGGGCATAAAACGAATAAATAAAGCCGTAATTTTCAAGATAAATATAAAATAAGTAAACCATAACATATTTATTTAAAAAATTTTAACTTTCGCGATTTGAACACATGGTATATATTTTTAACTAAATTAAATAATACGTGATAAGTCTCGATAAACATTTAAAACATATTTATTTTATTTCATGACAGTAATTTAACGAAATCCATTCTCAAACTTTCCCTCCTAAAGTTTTACGAAAAACTACTTTTGTGAATTGGAGGTAACAAATGGATATGTTGAGTTTTACCAAAATCTGAAGCCGCTACATTCAATAAAAAATATAGATTGAATTTTCTACAGGTCCTATTAGTTGTAAGAAAAATTATACTAATAATCTAGTTTTCGATGCTTTTTTCGTCAAAAAATGTGATAGGACCCTTAACAATCGATAACGGTCTATCAGTTACGAAACTCCGGTTTTGTAGACGGCAGAAGGATTTTTGCCGTGGTGGTGCAATTCAGTGACACTGTACTGAGTACTTACTATTCCCAAGACCTAATATTACAATGATCTAAATTTTCAGAATGAATAAAAATTTCAATTTACGTGAGTACAATAAATTAATGAAAACCGACACTAAAAGCTAAGGCTATAAAAATTCTTGTCATGAACCTTGCGGAACGTTAATTATCTACCAAAAGATAGTTGAATTGTTCAATTAATTCCAAACGTTAACGACGACGTGCTCACTATATTCAACTCAGATCATACAAATAAGGGAGATATGATATGGAGGCGCAGTGAGTGCGAACGCTGGATGCGTTCGTCTAAATTAGTCTTGATGTCTTTAGTCGAACTTACCCTGCAGACAACCTTGCCGCTTTTCTGCATGTATACTATTAGTTGGTTCATTGGTGTTGCTACAAGTTTCTTTGTGTGCGTGAAAAATTTGTAAGTGCGCGGTTTAGCAGTATATAATAGCGAATTCATGAAACATGGAGACATTGAACACAACCGATAATAGACTTGTGTTTTCATTTATTACAAAGTAGCCGTTGCCCGCGACATAACATAGCCTGTACTTCAATCTGGTCATAGCTAAGTATATTAGTGAAAACCGCATTTAAATCCGTCTAGTGATTTAGGAGATGTGCGTGCTCATACACACAAAAATTCTAAAAACTGTCTTAGCGTGTTCAGCTGCCTATTTTAAGACGCCATGTGTGATTTTTTTTGTTAATATCTCGCAATTTAACTTTTTTATATCTATAATTTTATTGTATGTGTAGATAACAGGCTTATCGAAGGATATAATTAAATAAATTGCATATACTGAAAAAATAATTTAAATTAGCTGATAAATTTCTGAGATATAATTGTTTCAAGTTTTTGGTCGGGATAGAGAGCAGATGCCCTCTCCCGCAAAGCGTGTGTTAGTATTTAATTTGTTTGGCGCGTGTGGCTTGACATCATAATGTGCTATAGTGCGCTCTCTGTCTAGCATGAAATGAAAATACTTTTAACTTATTAATTTTTTATCAATTTTTTTGTGTAAATATTGGATCTATTTATGATCAGGTTTTTTTGGGGTAATAAATCAAGAACAGGACACTAGCCGATTGTACTAAGGCATATCTCTCTTATTGGTCAGATCTGAGAACTTGACTCTCGAACCACAAAGTTTCAAGTCTCAGAGACAACAACGAGAGGTAATACGAGACGAACATAAAGAAAAACATTGTAACAATGCACCGGCACCCGTGAAAATTGCTTAATGGCTCACTGGAGTCGTAAAACTATATTTCGCGCAGACGGGTACCGGGACACAACCCCTCGTTAAAACTCCGACCGTTCAGTAAATCTTACGGGTTTACGATTGTACAAAAATTGGGGCAGTGGTCGCCATCGGTCCGTCTTCGACCATTGTCGGTAAAGTATTCGTCTCAGAAGTTTAGTGGCAGTAAATTTATGCTATTGCCATGTCCGGGGTTTTACTGAGTGTTCGTTTTGTTCCTGCATGTCATTTTGTCAGAGTGCCGATTGGTGCGTCTGGCGTTTGGTCGAGATCACTTCGACACAGTGGCGTAGCTTGGTAAACAAAGGCCTTGGTCCAAAAAATAATTCAGGCCCTATGAGAACTAGTGGTTAGGTATCTTTATCTCTTCTTCTCTTCTCTATCTCTATTTCTATCTCTACATAGTATAAATTAAAGTCGCTATCCGCGTCTGTCTGTCGTTATGTTTGCTACTGAAAACCGCCAGTTAGATATTTATACGCGGAAGGTTTATATATATATAACTAGCGACCCGCCCCGGCTTTGCACGTAAATTACACCCGTGCGAAGCCAGGGCGGGTCGCTAGTCAAGTATCTATACATAGTTTAAATTAAAAACACTAACCGAGTCTGTCTGTCTATCTGTATAACAGCTAACTCCTAAACCATGCAACGGATTTTGATGCGGTTTTCACCACCAGTTAGATATTTTTTCACGGAAGGTTTATATATATAACTAGCGACTCGCCCCGGCTTCGCACGTAAATTACATCCGTGCAAATCTAGGGCGGGTCACTGTGCAAGTATATAAATATAAATGTACATGAATAATTTCAAGGTGCAAAGCTACTTGTTAGGTACATGTGTAAATCGACACCGCTTTATGGTTGGTATTCCGAAAACCCGAACGAAGCGCTTTGATTCCACTTTTATTGTGCAAACTGCTAGTCTGTAGAATACACTGCCTGAATGGGTGTTCCCCGATAGATACAATCTGGGTGTCTTCAAATCACGAGTGAATCGGTTTCTTCTAGGCAATCATGCTCCACCGTAGACCGCATCATCGCTTAACATCAGGCGAGTTGGCGGTCAAGCACAAGCTTATTATTTATAAAAAAAATAATTAAAAAAATGTGTGTATGAGTTATATTCTGAAGGTGGGAGAAATTTTCGCAAGTTCAGTTTGAGGTTTACTGGTCAGGGTCCGAGGGGCCCCTGAGCTTAAGGGCCCCGGTGCACTGCACCATCTAGCCCTTCAATAGCTACGCCACTGCTTCGACAGTTGTATTTACATATGTGGATCTTTGCATTTTTTTATCGACTCTATTTGACAGTATTTTTCATAATTAATTGTTTATTTCTATATCGTAACTTAGTAAATTTTGACGTATTATTTAAAATTCACCCTGCTGCTACTCCAGCGCCACCCTAATTTAACCCATTTCGACGGACACTTTTCATACACAGTGACGGTTCTCCTTTCATATATCAAGGTCGTTTCATAATTAGGTTATGAATCATCCTTGTTTATATACTAGCAACGCATCCCGGCTTCGCACGAGTGTAAGTCATATTTTTTTATACCTTGGGTTTTTTTAAGAATTCCTATTTTTTTGAGCCTATGTCATCCGCGGATAGTGTAGCTTCCCGACAGTGAAAGAATTTTTCAAATCGTTTAGTAGTTTCGGAGCCTATTCAATGCAAACAAACAAACAATCAAATCTTTCCTCTTTACAATATCAGTATAGAAGTATAGATTGTAGTATAGAAAAAAATATGATAATGTTGACAGGTTAAGTATTTGATCCATGATTTGATCACAGCAGTTTAAGCGTCGTCTAGGTAAAGGTGAAACGATGTACTATTCGTACACGACTATGACAACTAAAGCTATTGGAGTCGTTTGCGCTATTTTTGTGTGTAAAAAATATAACTTGTGATCACTGCAGTTCGTCCAAAAATCTTTACCCCTTTCAAATTACCTGTGAAGCTCAGAATCACTGAGAGGCGTAAAAGAAAAACAAAATCGCCTTTCAATTAAGGCCCCGCATTAGACGTAGAGACAAATAGAGATTAATGTTTGAGTAAAGCTGAAATGAAACGGCGACTAATGAATCCAGAACGAGCCTCATATACCATGTACCTGGTGGATGTACCTAGTTATCTCTATTATATTATCCTTTCTACGTATCAGAGCTAAAGTATTACTGTTTGTTATTGATTCTTTGTCATTAGTTGTTCTTAAAAGATGGAACAATGGTAATTGCTAACAAACAGACATGTTTGACTATTTCTTTCTTTATATGTTTTTTTTATAGTTATAAGTGCGTTGGTAATACTTATTCTAGCTAACTATATTCTACGTCCTCTATGAATCCTCTCCATCCTAAGGTTGCCTGGAAGAGATCGTTCTTATCGATGGCCGCCAGATATTCCACCAGTTTTAAGTCTTTCTTTCCATGTATGTAATTTCTGGTGTGTTTCTGGTGGTGGTGTGGTGTGATTGGTGGTGTGATACAGAGTTTATCTATCCATCTCAGAAAACAAGGGTACCTACATGAAGCGGTAGTACTAGGTATGCCAAAGGAAAATACAATGGCTTAGTACCAAAGTTCTTTGTAACCCAGTGTCTCGACGGCGATGACGATGCGTGTGTGAGTATATTTTTTGCTAAAACTTCGACACAGACGGATCCGTGGATAAATGCAAGTTTCATTATATTAATACGAGGTATTTAGTATTCAGACGAGGCGCACCTGTCGCTGCTGGCAATCAGCCGCTACTGACATTATTTTGTCATTACTCCTGACAATATTGCGTGATTTAAATACACGATCGGATAATGCCGGCTTGATGGTTGATGCGCGACTCTTTACCTGAGATTATTGTAGGTATTATAACAAGCAGTCGGTTGAAAGATGAATTTTTTTTGAAGTTATACTTCTTATGCGACTTGCAACAAGGTTGCGTTAAACGTTTAACGCTACCATGGAGGGGGAATTTTTCTCTCTCGTATGGTTGCGAAATGCGTATCCTTTTTTCGCGTTGCGACTAGCAGAACCGGTAGTGTAATGGTGTCGCTAATGGATAGAAAAGCCTAAGGAGCTGGGTTCGAATCTCGAGAAAAGCATGTTTTTAAATTGTTGATATTTTTGTCCTAGTTATAATTTTAGGGTTCCTTGTTGAAGTTCTTCCGCGCGGAGGGACGCCACGCACAATTTTTTTATAATTGGCTTGCGTTTGATCGGTAACTCGCTTGATGTAAAGCGATGATGCGGTCAATGGTCGAGCACGCTTGCCTAGAAGAAACCGATTCACTCGTGATTTGTAGACACTCAGATTGTAACTATCGGGGAACACCCATTTAGGCAGCGCATTCCACAGACTAGCAGTTCGCATAATAATAGTGGAATCAAAGCGCTTCGTACGGTTCCTCGGAATTTCAACCATAAAGCGGTGTAGTTTTTTAAGGCCTCAGGGGAATTGGCGGTCAAACGCAAGGTTATAATAAATAAAATACTAGTGAAGTTTTTCGGACGAGTAAATGCCTCATTGGGATCTCATTAGTAAGCTAGCCTAATTGATTATAATACCTTTATTAAAATATGTACACTAATGTACATTATGATTGATCGTCGACGTCAAAGATCATGTAAGCTGTGTTGCGAATCATCACCCTCAATGATTAATTTATTTTTTCTCTGCACACAGTTCAGTAGTTTCCATATTAATCATGTTCGCGGTACATACATTATCTCGAGTTTCCGATGAGTCAGCGTGAATGCTAATGCATCGTGTATATCGCATATCGTCAAACGAAATCGAACCTGCTAACGGGGCCATCCATCACCAGGGTCCCGCTTCTTTCAAATGGCACATCTATTAATGCAAATTCATATTTGGTCGCGTTTCTTGCTGTGATGAAAACGAGATGCCTCTCGTATGTCAAAAATTCATTTAGCAGCAGGCGTCTACTTTCTTGTGATGTCTACTTTTCCAAAATGACCAATATTTCAGCAAGACAAGTCTTTCCAAAACAATGATGAAAGGTTACCCAAAATATAAATTTTAAATTTTAACTAAACAAAAATACAAGCTAACTAAATACATATTTACATATGTATTTAGTATTTGTTTAGTTTTTATTATTTCATACATATTTATGATTACATATAAGAAGCGTCGTCGTCGTGGGTCGAGACATTGGGCCCTTGGGGACAGTGATCTCACCTCATTTTCAAAAATCTTTCAGGGCGCCTGGTTAATGTGACGCGTGACCAAAATGCTGGCGTGTTTCTGGCTCAACGCATAAGCATTGCCATTCAACGTGGTAATGCCGCCAGCATGCTGGGTACGCTGCCAGCTGGTAGTGGGAAGCATTTGGATTGTCTTTAGACCTTCAACGGTCTATGGGTAGTCTAACTGTATTTGTAGTTTTAGTTTTAGTTTGTATTTTGTTTAGTTAATAAAGGCACTTGCCCAGTTAAAACAAAAGCTAACTAAAAACCACTTGACTACTTACCCATTACTTGACCCATTATATATAAACAGGCTGCCCTTAAACCGTTAGAGGTCTAAAGACAATCCAAATGTGAAATTCAAACCCACTACCAGATGGCAGCGCAGGTACCCAGTATGCTGATGTTTCGTTTATTACATTTTGTTTCCAGATCACTAATTGAAATTAGAGAAGAGATCAGAATGCTACCGAGAATACTTAATACACAATGATTTATTGCATCTTATGAAATTGATATACAGATCTTAGTTAGCATGTTTAAGGTATAGGTTCACAAATTATGACCCTAATTGGGTATGGCAACAAATTGCGGAGCGGATCGATTTATTCAATAATTGATTTGTTTCTTAATACTCGTCTATAATAAGTGACATTGTTGTAGAAGTGGTGTTTTAGCAAAATGAAGCGGTTATTTTAGAAAGTGTTCATTATGGGAAAGTATTATGTGGCAGTGCTCATTTCAAAATAGTCGTTATTTTAGCAAGTTGCTATTTTGGGAAAATTTCTTTGTATTTCTGGGAAATACAAATTCCGGGGGAAAAAACATTGCTCTCAAGTATTCTGCCACTTTAATAAAGAATCTTATTTCTACAACGAGTGGGTCATTAGGTAGCTATAATGTTGAAGCTGGAATATTTTTCCTATATTGATAGTCATTGAGCAATAGGAAAACTAATGAGAAATATTGTCTGTTTTGACATCTTTATTTATGTTCTAGTATCCTATCACTTAAACGCCTACTAATTACTAAACATGATCGAAATCAGAGATGTCAAAAATAGTATTCATTAAAAGAAGAATTAAATGGACATGCGAAACATAAAATATAAATAAAGCCAATAATATTCTTCTTATTTTTACAGATTATAAAAATATTTTGATTTGATGATAAAAAAAATTTAGTAATTTAATTATTTATTATTCTGGTTTTTATTATCTATTGAGAGTTTGGCATCAATGAAGATTGTAAAACGCATTACTCCTCCATATTTCAGTGTAGCTTCATTCTTACAGTCAGCTTTTTTACAATACCTTATTCATCTTGCCCTGTTAGTTAAACAAAATACAAGCCACTAACATTACAAAAACAGTAAGACTACCCAGTGCCCATCAACCGTTGAAGGTCTAAAGACAAACCAATTGCACAAGCAGTTGGCAGCGTACCCAGCATGCTCGCAGCATTACTACGTTGAATGGCAATGCTTACGCGCTGCGCCTGAAATACGCCAGCATTTTGGTCATGTATTTTGTCATTTTGTCAATAATTTTCATTCCAGTCTATGTTACCAAGCCATAAGATCTTACGTCTTCCAAACGTTTCTTGGTTTTTATTCCATTATGATGATGAAGAATCATTCCAATGTGCTAAGTTGTCTAACAAGATGTTGTGGAGTTAGAGAAACCCGCCCCGCGTTTACGAGGCAGAGGGTGTATCGTCAGAGGGCTATATAAATCGCTGACGATGCTAAATTTATAGGAGTTAATACATTTTTATGGGAGGGGACGGCGACGATGCATAAAATGTTCCAATTTGATCACTTATTGCTAAGATTAATATTTATATTGTGATTGGATTATAGCTATCGATAATGGTTGAATATGAAGTGTCGGATCATTTATTTATGGCCTTACGTAGAATTTCGAGTACCTATAATAACTAGATACCTATATTTAAACTGGCTGTATTGATTTAACAGATTTTTTATGAGCCCTGATCTTGGATCAGACAAACAAAGGAGATATCATCATCATCATCATCATCATAGTCAGCCGTTTTAACAGTCCACTGCTGGACTTTTAGCCTACCCCGAAAGGGTGATTGGGCCATATCCACCACGCTGGCCCAGTGCGGATTGGTGGATTCACAAACGCCATTGCATTAAAGGAATTAAAGGAGATATACCTTAGTACAATTATCGTTCGTATTTAAATGTCGCTATTTATCTTTTTCTTTTTCGCTGAACCGCTTCGTAAGTACGAAAGTACGTAAGTACTTCGTAAGTACGAGTTTTTTATAATGATGGTTAGTATGAAACCCTTTCGGCTTAATAGGATACCCATTCCGCGTAACCCAGTATAACCTTGTAACAGTGAGAATAATATCAGCTGTATCATGTATTTGTTGTCATGATTGTGACTTGTTGAACAGCAAATTTTATCTTTGATTTTAGGGTTGGTCTCATAGAAAAAGTTGATTATAATGATGAGTCAAAATTGCCTCTATAATAATATTCTGTGACAGCCACAGAATATTATTTAGCGTAATATTATTTAGAATAGCGTTTCTTTGAACTTTCTACCGTTCCGTGTAGTGGGTAAATACATAAATAAATACACTCGATGCACACGAGCTAAAGCTGCTAGCTTCTCACGTCATAATGTAATGTATACAGCACTAATTACTCTACAAACACCCTCAAGTTTAGTGAACACTATCGCCTTACTGCTGTATCCATTAAGGTAAACAGGTCGCGGTGTAAACATTTTATCGCCGCTAATATTACGAGAGCTGAGAGCCATATATGATACGAGCGCGTGAAGACAAGAGTAGTAAGCGCTTGTTCACTGTGCCCACAAAAAAGGACGTTTTAGTTAAGAAAATCGTTTAACCTAGATACAAAAATCGTTGGCCTAGAGTGGAAACTCATTTTTCATCCATGAATATGTTATCAACTATTATTATTCTTTGCAAACTTTTTTGATGACCTACCTTCAGGAAAAAGTCGTTATATGCAAATTGATCATGATCATGACTTAAAATAATGTCTTCCTTGGCAGTTTTTGTCTATTGCAGTGCAAGCATCTGCATCCTAATTAATAGAGCATTTTTACTGTAAAACAAAACCTGAAAAATAAATTGCATATTAGCTTATTTAATTCAATCCAAAATTATTCGTGTTTAGTTTGGTCCTAGTAAGTTATTCATAATCACTATACTCATTAGTATAGTGACCTCCTTTCCGCTTAATACCACAGTTTCGTGTAACCCTATATCTACATGTATCCAATTTTGGCAATAAATTTGCGCATACAGCGCACGTTATAAAATCAATTGTTACAGCAAGCTGAAAACTTTTTATATTCGATGTATGTTAAAGTTTGGGACCATGTGAACGCGTGGCGGAGAGGAAGTGGCTTCGTCTGGGGAGCTCATTATAAAGCGCTAAGCTTGGATCATTGCAGCCCCCACACTTGATACGAACTACATAGTATAGGATTAAAGCACACTGCATAACCGGGAAAGCTTAATTTCGATACACATCTATTGGACATTGCAATATCACTTTATAAGTTGTGTATAAGCGCCATGTGATAAAACCAGCATGTTTCGTTTTCTTTCTTCTGCCTATAACAACAGACTCCTAAACGTCTGAATTAATTGACCGAACGAAGTGAGGTCTAAGAGTTCACAGTGGTACAAAATAAAAAAAATGTATGTTTGTACGACGATAACTTGAGTACCGTTCATTCCATCTTCATGAAATTTTGTAGGCAAGTTCAAGTAAATATTATAGTTTTTAAGTTCGTATATAAGTTAATTCGATGGAGGGGTTATAATGGTGTATGTATTTGATATTAAAATTTGCCTGTATTTATATATAAATATATATTATTATATTTTATTTGTTTTGTATAAATTAATAAGTTTTGTAAATATTTTGTCGTAACTTTTTTATTATTATTTAAGTCCGTGTTTTGGCATTTAGTTACTAACATCTAATGGGAGAGGCCATTGGCTCCCAAAACACAGTATTTATTACTGGTTCGGAGTCAATGGATTCATTTATTATTTTGTACATTTTAATTATCACCAATAAATAATTTGTATATGTATTACATATCTATAAATATTTATTTATATTTATAAAGATATTAAAATACCAAAGTTATAAAATTCCGTTGATTAAAGGTTCCTAATTAATCCGAAATGAACTTATTTTGTAAAAATAATGTCAGTATGACTGATGTGAGGAATTGAAGATTCTCAGTTGATTATCGTAGCCGTTAACTGTCATATATTTCGATCAAGATCATGGTACTAGGTAGGGAAACTATGGAACGGGTGTAACTTAGTTTAGGTGAAGTAAATGCTTGAACATCGTGAGGTCTCAGTTCGGGGCGAACTACTAGTTTAGATTAGAGGTGGTGGACTTTTTACAATTACAGGTGACATTTAATTGGACAGTTGTTTTCAGCTGCTGCCTGCGAATTAACTCGTGTGCATAGCTTAGCACTGTTCATTTTTCGGTGTGAAAACTAGCCAATTACAAACTAGCACTCTGGTTTCTATCTATACCCATGCAAAAATCACACTAAAACAAGTTGGTGTGTTGCTGCGTAAAAAAGGAACAAACCAAAACATCATCATCAGCCAAAAGACGTCCACTGCTGAACATAGGCCTCCCCCTTTAACCTCCACACTGAACCACAGCCTGCCTTTTGCATCCACTGGATGCCAGCGACTCTCACTATGTCGTCGGTCCATCTAGTGGGAGGCCTACCTACGCTGCATCTCCCGGTTCGTGGTCTCCACTCAAGAACCTTTCTTCCCCATCGGTTATCGGTTCTTAGAGCGATGTGGCCTGCCCATTGCCACTTCAACTTGCATATTTTAACAGCTGTGTCGGTGACTTTGGTTCTTTGGTGAATATCCACGTTTCGGATTCTATCGCGCAAAGAAACGCCCAGCATAGTTCTCTCCATTGCCCAAACCAAAACACACTGTCACATTTCAGTATCTGTTTGATTTTTCAAGCATGTTTTACACAGATAGAATATCAAGTTGCAAAACATCGTTTAGCCTTTCAGCTAACTGTCATTGTCTTCTATAAGCATGTACACATACGCATACGAAATGCATGTTACCGAAATAATTACGCCAAACGCCCGGGAATGCTTCGTGCTGTGGATGACAAAACGCGCGTGGCGTGTTGACACATGCAAAATTACATTACGCGCCTGGCAGCCCTGCGACGACGCGCCTGCAGCACTGACAACCCTGAGTTACAATGTTGCCATTACTGATTCAATCGGAAGGAGCCTTTGGGTTTAATTTTACTATGACTATGCCTCTACTTACTATCTATTTTTGACGACACTGTCATTTAACATTAAGTGAAACGGCCAGACGCCTGCCTATAAACCTAAAAAAAGATATTATTATATAAGCTGTGTAGGATATTTTCTTGTAAAGATTGTAAAATTTATAGGCTCTGGGATAATTTTCTAAGATCTGCTTACTCAAGTTCCAAGTTATTGTTTTTAATTTCGAGTAACAAAAACTGAAACTCCTTTGG
Source organism: Agriopis marginaria (assembly GCA_932305915.1). NCBI lineage: Eukaryota > Metazoa > Arthropoda > Insecta > Lepidoptera > Geometridae > Agriopis > Agriopis marginaria. The sequence goes on along the minus strand of OW029934.1, from coordinate 8,959,061 downwards.
CTCTAAGAACGCTAGTGGTTAACCTTCAGCTTCAGGTTTTCCCAAAGTTTCTGTAACTTAGAAGATAAGGTATCAAGTTTATATTTATTTGAATTTATGATCATAACATCACAGGGTAAACGTCCATTGAGCAATAAAAAGAGACTGTAAAACATCAAGGAAAAACTCCAAAAAAGCCGTATACCCTCTGTTAAGCATACCCCGCGGCTGATATTTTAAGCAAAGATGATGTAACCTTACTTTATGAAGGGAAAAAATAAGTTTATATCTCGAGCTCCTTTAGTAACATTATGAAGAGTCGGATGCACATTATGGGAGTATGAGCTCGCTCAAACTTTTTATTCAATAAAGACTTAAGTGATGAAACGGAACATCTGGCAAATTACGGGTCAATGGCCGCCACTGACTGGAACATCATAAAATGGGGAATTTACATTTCAAAAAGTTCCAACAGTGCTGAGAAAATAAATTATACCTATACCTACTCGACCGTCAACGGTTCCCATCATTCTTTGAGTTGAGGACGAATAACTTATACTCTCCCTAATAGCTCTCCGGAGTCCTTCTAATCTTTAATTTAATTGCACGAATGAAAATTAAACGGTATGATAAAATTAGATCGTTTGTGGATGAAAACGATCGCCTTTGATAAGGTAAACAAAACGAAACCCCCGGAGGTCTTTGGCATGAGCTGCGTCGGCCCTCCCGTCAGTGCCTCCGCACCTTTACAGGAAAAAACAAATAAAAGTGTTTTATGAAGAATGACATCAAAACGTAACTGATATGGCTTTTAAAACTAGGATTTTAGGATCGGATTTAAAACAAACTCTATGGATTTTATTTGTGATACGTACCTATTTATGGGTTATAACCAGGTATGTCAGTTTGTTATAGAGATGCAATACAGTTATATGATTATAAACGAGATATTTACCGTAGTAAGGTTGTGGATGGAACTCCCGATATTTCGGCAAAGCCTACGCCATGTTCACGAGAAGACTGAAGAATGTGGGTAGATAGCAAAACCGTTCAAAGTTTGGTGCAGACAAAACCTCATCATCACGATCTACCCTCATTCTTAGTCTTTCACGGCCACAACCATCTACAACCTTATCACGGTAAATATACCGTTATTTTAAAACAGTGATGCAATAATTTAGAATTAAAGTACATCCAAAAATGTTCTGATTTACTGGATGCTGTAGTTGATGTGCTGGGTGCTGTAGGTATGTTACCTAAAGCACCCAGATTTGCATATTGTCGCCGCTTGTGCTGCTCTACCGAATTGGCATCCACACCAATCCTACCGGGTCTCAGTGTCTCAGGAAGATGTGACGGTGCTAATTTTACTACATTACGACTACAAAGACCTACAACATAATATCTTTATTCACGTATCATGCAATATGTTAGCATGCCATCAAATAATAACAACCTATTGTTAAGGTGATAAATTGAATTTACACAGATTATTTTGCATTAATTTACTTGCCGAGGATGCACAGTGGTAGTCGGATAATAGAATTGATTACAAGCTATTTGTTTACCAGAAACATCCGCAATACGGATTTCACTGACATAATCAATCATCGATTTTACATGCAATTTAAGTTAAAAAATTTCAATGTAATACCCCAGCAGTGGTTATATATTTGAGGCGTTTGGGGTCGAGACATTGGGATCTTGGGTACCGAGAGCTCACCTCATTTTCAAAAATCTTTCAGAGCGCCTGTTTAATGCGACGCGTGACCAAAATGCTTGCGTGTTTCTGGCTCAACGCATAAGCATTAAGCATTGCCATTCAAACATGCTGGGTACGCTGCTAACTGGTACTGGGCTTGAGTATTTGGATTGTCTTTAGACCTTCACGGTCTATGGGCAGTCTAAAGGCACATGCCCAGTCAGTAGGCGACGCCTAAAAAAAAAAAATGTAATGGGTTATATTTTCACGTGAAATTACAACTGTGCTATAAATAGTTACCATCATTATTCCATATCAGTTCATTGCTGAACAGCCCTGCCTCTACCAAGACACGGCGCTTTATTCGATTTTCGCTTCAGTTGGTTGCAGGATGTCCTCTACGCTACAAGGCTTAGGCTCTTTAGTGAGACGTTTTTTTAAGACGCAGTTAATATTTTTTCTTCTTTTTTAAATAAATTGACAAGTTCAGTTGGTGTTAAGTTATGGTGCTGTCAAAGATAGTAAAAACACCAAGCCTAGAATTGGAACTGGCTAAATAAAATAATAAATAAATTTGTCGGAACACACCGTTAGGCGCTTGACGACAGATCTACCACCATTCTATGGTTACCTCGCGATGTTTTATTTCACCGGCATCTCATACTTTATTGGGATTTAAGGCCTCATGCTGCGGCATGGAAGTTGAATTCGCCAACCACTGATCTATCATGGCTACTGAATTAATAGTAATAGGTATCATTGAAACCAACTATCTAAACCAACCCTATCTATAATATCTATACACAACTACAAAATAAATAGGTACCGAAGATCAACTTCATACAACGAGCGCACGCACACAAATGTGCGAAGTAACATTACATAAAGCGTGGTAAACACAATATCATCATCGGCCTATTATGTTCCCACTGTTGGGACACAGGCATTCTCTCGGAGAAAGAGACAGATAGAGATAGAGAGATAGAGAGAGAGAGAGAGAGGATGGGCCCTAACCCACTGAATGTCGTATGTCTTTGAACTATTAAAAACATACCTAAATATATTTTGTATAAGTATTAATTCGCATATTATATATTGTAGTAGACTATCGTTGCAAGTGTTAATATAATATATCAGAATTTAATACTAATATGTATTAGTAAATTAGAACCATGTATCCCCCTCGGCATGGTTACACGCCGGAGCTTAGCTCTTGTAAGCTCGGCAGAACACTGTTTTCTGTACCTTGGGACATCTCGAACAAGAAGGCTGTAGTGATAATAAGCAATCTCAGTGGACGTACCGTACACTTCGTGCGAGTGCTTGTTCCATTTATATAATTGTGGTAAGCGAGGTGAAATACAAGACTTCATGTCCGCTACTTTGTAAGTCGTTTCTTTCAAATCTTCAGTTGAAAGAATGAATAAAAGTTTTCGTAAGTGAGATTTCTCTATATAGTTTTATTTTAAGCGAAACATTGTCCCTCATTGTTAAGTTACTTAGACTAGTCTTAGTACTTGGACTTTAATGTACTTACAGTTAACTTTGTGGGATGCGCCCGTGCGCCGGGCTTATCTTTTCAGTATTGGTTAAAAGGTCCCTAAGAGTTCTGTCACCATATACAAGCTAAAGTTTAAAAAAGTGAAGTCTTATTCTTTCAGCGTGGAATAAAGTAAAATAACATAGCTGGGCAAAAGCGTGTCGAGACACGCTTATGGTTGCATAGAATGGGTTTCATAGCCATATAATTGTAGTCACTTCAATATTTCAGACATTATTGGTTATAGAAAAATTGGGACGAACAACGCTTGGTGGACTTCTGAGATGTATCACCCAGACTTAACATATTAAATATACTTTTAAAGATTTAGCTATAGATAAATTTTATATAATACATTATCAGTTACATCATAGAAAAAATAATTGTCATATAAGGCTTGGTTGCACCATAGTAGCAGTTAAAGTTAAGGTTTATGACAAAATGGACAATAACATTAACTCTGCCTTTAGCAGATACTGCGAAATGCTTTGCATGTATTCACTAGCATAGTTAAAGTAACCAGGGTTGCAAATCAAAAATACCTTATTTACTCCAGATGCAAAGCTGGAATTATATTTTATGCATCTGAAAGACATTTAAAATAAACAATAGCTAAGCGTGGGCAGTTAACAGTTAAAGTTATGACGTCATTTAACAATTGTCAGATTGTGCAACATTTTTTTTGCCTAACCGGTACTTTAACGGAAATGTTTAAGCTAAAGTAAGTTGGTGCAACCCATCCTAAGTCTAAGGTGGTTGCTGTCGCTACCAAAGAGCAAGGAGGTTGCTTTAAGGAGGTATATAATGCGGTTGAAACTGTGGGGCCCAGCTGGTAATATAATGCTACTTCACTTATTTATCTTTCCTCTCATATTGTACCATGATACAACAGAATGTATAAGAAAATTAGATTACAGTGTCCTCATTTGCCAGCGTCTCGCCGTGAGCAGCCGCGGCGGAAGTCTCAGTCTCCAGGAGCCATTATCTCCACGATAATGCCTTTTGTCATCCATTCACATCGGAATAATTAATAACCCCCGTGGGACAATGCCACCGCCAACGCTGGAGCGAGCCAACTTGATTTCTTGAGCTAGGAGTCACGTACACTTTGAGACATCTAACATTTACATAGCAATTTCGTTGAATTAATCAACGTAAATCCTAATTTGGAAGAAAAATTCCCTTCTATTTTGTTATTAGAGATACTCGTAACAAAAGTTTTATCCTAAAAAGTCCAATTTATAGGTATGAGTTTGTTCTAGTTAGGAAAAACGTGCTTTATTTCAGCCATAGGACATCCACTGCTGGACATAGGCCTCCCCATCGATCTGTAAAAGAGCCGGTTGGAAGCGGCTTGCATCCAGCGTTTCCCTACGGTCTCTTTTAGGTCGTCAGTCCATCTTGTGGGTGAACGTCCTATGCTGCGCTTACCGGTCCGTGGTCTCAATTCGAGAACCTTTCGGCCCCATCGGTCATCTGTTCTACGTGATATGTGTTCTGCCCGTTGCCACGTCAACTTGCTAATCTGGTGGGCTGTGTCGGTAACTTGCGTTCGTTTACGGATCTCCTCATTTCTGATTCGATCTCGTATATTAAACCACATCGTCGTTTAATAAGTGCGAGTTGGTGGTTACGTATATACATGGAAGACACGATAAACCTACTAATTGTTTTTTATCCGTTCAATAAAGGGTTACGCGGAAAAGGTGTACCAAGCTGAGAGGGGGCTGTTGAACCACTTGTTGTTTACTTTGGGACCAACACTAAAATCGCAAAAAAATATGTGTGAATGGCCGTTTTCTATGAACAGATCAATTTTTATTCGCGATTCCAGTGTTGGTCCCATAGTAAACAACAAGTGGTTCAACAGGCCGTTTTCGGGTTAGTACTCTTTTTCTGCGTAACCCTGTATTGAACGGATTATAAAAACCTGTATCTTAAAAATCTTCTTAATTTTTCCTTCTGAAATCGCTTTAGGCGATAAGGCCGCCCATTATACTGCCGTATATTTGTTTTTATGTTAGTTTAAGTTTCATTTGTATTTTCGGTGTGTAATAAAGTAATATTGTATTGTATTGTATTAAAAGTTGTTCATAATGATGAGTATAAAGGACCTTTATTGCCTAGTACACCGTTTCAGCGTAACCCTGTATAATTAAGCCTTTTAAGAACAGCCAAAAGTCGACGCCAAAATACGAATAGACGCTAGCGTTTGAACAAAGGGGCTACGATGACAAGTTGACGGATCGGCTGCAACAACAGTGTCTTTACAAAAGGCGGTAAAATGTAAATGTTCCAGAAATAAATCGGGGCCCGCGATACCTATCACCAAACTCTGCACGAATTGAGGAAAAAGATCCATTTAAATGTAGATTGTCTCCGGTAATACTTCCATTTGTTTTTGTCTCGGAAAGCCACCGCTGAGATACGATTGCAGGCGGTAAGCCATTTTGTGGTCGCGTACGGCTCCGGCGACGGCGGAATCGCTCTCCTTTCCATCCATCACAAATATAGTTCAGCGGATAGAACTGAGTATCGACACAGAAGACATAATATACAGTATCGATGACTACAGCAAGAGCAAACGGAAAGCTGATGGCAAATCGAGAAATCACTTAGCCCGAGTGCGCTTCTGTTGTATCGTTTTATGTTGCTGACTTTTTGCGGTACTTAGTTTCCGTCAGTTTCAGAGAGGTAATTTAATCAAGTGTATTTTTGGAACGAAAATGCTCGTATTTATATTTTAAAGTCATAATGCCAGAAACTATTACATACTTATAACTGAACACGGTGCATAATATTGTGCCTTGAATTAGTTTGCAGGCAAGGAGTATGCGAGACTGCAGTGAAGATTACCTCCGTAAAGCGTAGTTTAATCACCATCACCACGGAGCAGTGAATTAACCTTTTCAGTGATATCTCTGAATATGTTATGCTATTTTAACAAAATATGAGCTTCATGTACAGAAGTAAGTGTGAAAACCATTAGCACAGTATGTATCTAAAATCTTCTGCTAATAATTTTACCAAGTTAAAATACAGTTTAAATCGGTTTTAGATTACAAAACATTCATCATCATCATTATCAGCCTATCATGTTCCCATTGTTGGGCCACTAGCTTTCTCTCAGAAGGAGAGGTTAGGCCCTAATCCACCATGCTGTCCCAATGCACGTTGGTGAATGTCATGTCTTTGAACTTTTAAGTTTGATAATAAAATATAGTTCCCGCCCGACTTAAAAATCCGTGTAAAAATATTATTTTGTTCTTTGTAGTGGCATATTAACTTAGAATGTTTGTGTTTTGTGGTTTATAGAAGTAGTTGAAGATAATTTATAAATAAATAAAAAAGACGATACAGTTTCATGGTAGATATTCCGAAAACCCATACGAAGCGTTTTCATTTTACCTAACTGCTAGACTGTGAAATGCGCTGCCTGAATGGGCGTTCCCCGATAGTGACAATAAGGGTGTTTTCAAGTCGCGAGTGAATCGGTTTCTTCTAGGCAAGCGTGCTCCATCGCAAACCGCATCATCGCTTAGCAATAGGTGAGATGGTGGTCAAATGCCAGCCTATTATACAACAAGCGTTTATTTAAAAAAACATTATTAAAACAAGCTTTTATTTAAACGGTGCTTTTAATTTTGGTGGCCATTTTGAAAATATTACAATACTAGCTGCGCCCCGCGGTTTCACCTGCGTAGTGATGAAAAATGGTGATGGTGATGATGATGATGAAAAGTAGCCTATGTCACTCTCTGGCTCTTGAACTATACCCATGCTAAATATCAGGTCGATCCGTTGTTCCGTTGCAGCGTGAAAGAGGAACAAACAAACAAACACACTTTCGCATTTATAATATTAGTATGATTGGGTATTGCATATTCTATTGTCACCAGAACTTAAGGTGTATGCACATTTTCAGCAAAATCGATTCGTTGGGACTGGTCTTAATTTCAGCTTCCAAAATTTGACCTAAACAAACTAACGTTGCAAGTTAAGTAAAATCTTTGTAATAAAAAAGGTGTGAAAGAGATACCTCTGCCCGGTGAGCGTAGCTTTAAGTAGCGTAGTTAAGCAGTCAAAGCTGCCAAAAAAACATTGGGCTATGCATAAAGTAGTTAGAAATGTAAAACAGCGATAAATGCACGAACAATTTAATAAACACTAGCTAACGCTGCAGCAAATTACATTTTAAACGGTAGTAAATGAACTCAACAGTAATATTAAGCGGTATTACAGTCACGAAACGCATTGGCGACCGCTCTCATTACAACTACGGAATGAACTGCAATTTGGTCGCAAATGGATTGAATGCGGTCGCGTTGTTGAAAAATGTCTTCATTTACATGCAGCCCTAGCCATGTGATGTGACCCACGCGCTCGCTTCCAGTATAATGTAGATGACATTACTGGAAAATTATAACAAGTTAAAAAACAGACATCGGAATTTTGGACAGATTATATTTCGCAAACAATACACCTGAATCAAGTATTTTTAAGTATTTTAACGATATCAAAAAAGCAAGGGGGTGGGGTGGGGATTCTCAATTAGTTTTTTTAATGTTTGTTACCTCAGATCTCCGTCATATATGAACCAAATTGGGAAAAACATATATTTTTAGTTGAAAGGATATCTTTCAGATTCATCGACATCATTATCATTTCAGCCGTAGGACGTCCACTGCTGGACATAGGTCTCTCCCATCGATTTCCAAAATGGCCGGTTGGAAGCGGCCTGAATCCAGCGTTTCTTTTATTATTTGAGAATCTTTCGGCCCCATCAGCCATCTGTTCTGCGAGCTATGTGCCCTGCCCACTCCACTTCAACTTGCTAATCGGGTGGGCTATATCGGTAACTTTTTTTCGTCTACGGATCTCCTCATTTCTGATTTGATCTCGTAGATAAACCCCGAGCATAGCCCTCTCTATAGCTCGTTGTGCGACTTTGAGCTTGTTTATGAGGCCCATAGTGAGAGACCACGTTTCAGTGCCGTATGTCATAACTGGCTACACTTTCATGCCACTGGCACTACTTTCAGATTGGTCCCATACAACTTTTTTTTAAAAATCAATATCAGCTTAGTAGTTTAGCTTCAAAATCAAAATATTTTGAAAATTCAGTTACTTGGATGACAATTTGGTCATATGAAGTATATGAAATTTCGTATATTACAAAAAAAAATGATACAAATGTGGTACATACCTAACTATTATAAGAAGGAGGAATGGAATCTGCTCAACCAACAAGAGGCTTTAAACGTGAAAAAAGATAAATCATAAAAACACTCTAATAAAAATTGTATAGGCACAAAATAAACGTCTAACGAGATGTCGCCTCAGCAAATGAACACCCGCGACCTTCTCTCGACAGTAAACAAGTCCAATTTGCACAACGAAATAAATTCTCACGTAAATTATTGTGAATGATCCAATTTATTCACGAAACGTCCAAAAAATCCAAAAAAATATGTATACAAATCTTAACACAAATATTAATAATTATAATTTTTAGAAAAAAAAAGAACCGACTTCATGACTATACATACCTACATTTACAAACTGAATATTACGACTGAAATACTTTGTATCCATGGTCTTGAAAAATTTAACAAAAACAATAGGGCCCGGTCACCATGGAGACACTTTATTTTTTTGAAGTTCTGTTGTAGGAACAGTTCCTCTATGTTTGCTGTTCAGTTGACAGCGTCGCTAGTGGAGAACAAAGTATGAAATTCACCAAGAAATAACTGTAGTTCCAATTTTGCCCACCTTAACAGCTAAGTTGGTGGCACTGTGCAATGTACATTGAATTCGTTGCTTATCGTAATTTTTTTGTAGTTTTTGTAGATTTTTCAAAAAGCGCTGAATCAATGTTGATAAAAAATTATGGGACCACCTATGAGATAAGACCTACCAACCAAAAAAGAATCATCAAAAAACAATTCTAAATTGGCGGAGTAATCGCGTAACAAACATACATTAAAAAAAAACATACAGTCGAATTGATAACCGCCTCTTTTTCGAAGTCGGTTAAAAATACGAAATGATAGCAAATGAAAAATTTCAATGACAATTACCATGAGTAATTATGTATGTACATACACACCTCTTTTTTTAGGGTTCCGTACCCAAAGGGTAAAAGCAGGACCCTATTACTAAGCCTACGATGTCTATCTGTCTGTCCGTCCGTCCGTCCATCTGTCCTACCTTTAAACGGCTGTATCTTTCGAACCATAAGAGATAACCAGTAAAAAATCACAGAATATGTAATGTTATGGCGGATTAACTAAGAATTAATAAAAAAGTTAATACGAAAGGGTATACCTACAACAAACGTATTTTTGTATTAGCTCTAATGTAAAAACGATAATACGTACAAGCGTCCAACTTGGCATGATTAAAGTACACACTCTGAAGTATAGCGACAGACAAATAATGGCCAAGTGCGTGTCGACAAATTTAAGTTCATTACAAAGTTATAACTGGTAATTCCTTACCTGGATGACCTACTTCTCATGTCACAGAATCTTAATGCCATATTTTACTAATTTTGAAGTCGGTTTTTTAAATTGATAATATTATTGTATTTGGTGGTATGGAACCTTCAGTGCACGATCCTGACACGCACTTGGCCGATTTTTTTATGCACACCGAGAATACTAGTGAAACGTAAACTAACATCAATCTAGTGAAACGTGACCACATGGAAAAGAAGGGCGACAAAATTGACTGCTGGGTGATTACAACTAAAAGCATCAAGACTGATTTAGGTCAGATGCGTTGGCACCCACCACGTTACCTTACCATATTATCTCTCTTGTTTGTCTGATCTGAGATGGGTCCCACAATAGAAGGTGTTAATAATTAATACAATGGACCTTCTTTCAGCTTAGTGTCACTGTTGTTCCGTATAGCCCTGTATAATCAATGAATACTGTCTTGTATTGATGCATATTTTTTACGAGATTTGGAGTAAGAACGTCGAAGGGTCTTACAATAACAGTTTGCTTTCACTAACATCCCTCGTTAGCTAAAAGAGACGCATAATAGAAACGTGTTGGTGACATGTGATACGTTCATTCGACATTTCCTCTCAAATAACGAGGATTTGTGTAGGTAAAGTTGAGTTGAGAATGAAGATATTTAGTAAATACATTTGATGTCTAAGACGTAGTTGAATAGTCGAGCGATATTTTACCAAAACTGGCAACACTGCGAAGAGGGCTTCCTCCGATCCAAAGAGTATTTGCTAGGGTTTCTTACGCTGGAGACACCAACCTGTGTGGACGATACTCAACCTACTTTCGGGCCAATTTTAACAGAATTAATAAAAAGAGGATGTTTCTCAATACAGCCCGTATTTTTTAATATTCAATTCTCATATTTTAATCTGAAATTATATTTCTTGTTGTTTATTGGCTTAGCATTAAATGTTATGTTTTTCTGGTCTATATAAAAATGTATATCGCTTCAGATTATTCGTGATATCTTACTTAGGTATGTTATCAATTCCAAAGTGTCTGTTTGTTCCGATTTTTCTAATCAGTGATATCATTCTTAGGTATGTTATCAATCTGAAAGTGATTTTGTTTCTTCATCTATATATTATTAAAATTTTTAATTGATTTTTCAAACGAAATATGAAATAGATAAGTTTCGGTCACTTTATTCGTAAATTGTGTATGTACTTTGTCTATTTGTTTGATCCAATCAATGATTTAGAATATCAGATTCCCGCATACCTAGACACCTGTAGGTATGTATAATATTATGTTATCATATGCGTATAACAACGTAAGCATACTGAGGGATATAGAAGCGGTTACCTTTGAATAGCTATGAATCCATTTTATCCCGGATTTATATCCAATAAGCTGAATTTCGTGGAAATATGAAATATTCCGATTTTGATCGAATCCGGTGATATAAAAACGATGTCAACTACGATATAGTGAAAGTTTGTAGCCGTTTTTGTGTGAAAATAATAAATTGCTTATGTTATTGTGGTATTACTACGTCGTAAAACAAAACGTTACGCGTTCCGTTACGAGCCTATTCGTATACTGGGATAGACTATGTTTGTGAATATCAACGTTATTATGGGCTTTTGAAAACGTGCCAGTCGGTACCATAGTATCTCTTTAAGTATCACTTTATTCCATTAAATTTATTACACGCGCTATTACTCGTATATAATAAATTCACTCCACTTGTAAATAACGAACGATGTAAGCAAAACCGTGGAAGTCGATTTAACCTACTTTTAATAGGCATGTGTGCAAATAAATGTATATGCTGATATTAAATAACCCATCAATAAAAACAACATCAATATTTGTTCAATAGTAAATAAGTAATAAGTATTTTAATTTCATGCTAGATAGAGAGCGCACTATACTTACGAATGACTTCACATGCAATTACGCCATACAAACTCCATACTGACACTCACTTTGCGAGAAAAGGACAGAACATTCCTTTCTAATCTAAAAATAAATTTTATACGCTTATATCTCAGAACTTTATTATTAGCCAATTTAAATAGTTTCTTCTGTAAGTGTATTACATTTTTTTTATTGTTATAATTTTTTTTTTTTAAATTTTACTTGACTAATAGGATAGCATTTGTTTGCATTGAATAGGCTTCGAAACTACTGAACTGATTTGAAAAATTCTTTTACTGTTGGGAAGCTACACTATCCCCAGGTGAAGCGGACCTCTAGTTCTTAACAAATCAAATAATTGACCCATAGCCTATTTGTGTTCAGATACATCGCATTCACGTGGCATCGCTGTTGGCGGACACTGTGGTGCTACATTTCCATCCCTAGCAAGTTAAATTAGTTTGAATTACTTCGGACTGCAGTCTGTCATATTCCGAGTGCAAAAAGAAAATTAATAGTTTCTGAGGCAAAAGAGGGTATGAAGTTAGGAAACTTTAACTGGAACTTGAATAAGTTCTTTTAAGATAGGTTTGGCGAATTGTGTATTTTTGTCGTGAGGCGTAAGATAATTATGGATGTGGTCGCGGGTGCTCGTTCAAAGCAATTTCAACCGCAGTGTTCTTCTATTACTTACGACAAACACAAGTATAAATTAAACATTTAAAAAATAAACCGGCCATTAAAGCCCGACTATTGTGGTGGTCCACATTATACAATAATTATACATTTAAAAAACCGATTTTAAAGTTAGTAAAATATGCAATTTTGATTCCGTGAAAGACATAATAAGGTCGGCCAAGTAAATAAATTACGAATTATAACTTGGTAATGAACAGAAATTGGCCACCGACTCGCACTTGGCCATTTTTTATTATTTTTTGTTATACTTTAGAGTGTGAACTATAATCATGCCAAGTTTGACGCTTTTAAGTATTACGGTTTTTACATTAGAGCTAATACAATAATACGTTAAAAACTACGTTTGTTGTAGGTAGGTACCCGGATATGTCCTAAAACTGCGACCAAAACCACTAGAGGATGGGCAGCAGCATCCTCGTATTTGAATGGTGGAACCTCCTGCGATCCCCTAGCTGCCTGCCAAGCGTGGGGATTATGGCAACCCCCTTAGGGGGAGGCCTATGTTCAGCAGTGGACGTCTTCTGACTGATGATGATGATGATGTAGGTAGGGAGGCCACCCTCTTTATTTTTTTGGAATAATTATAAATTAAATAATGCAAAGTATGAGTCGGTAACTTTCTATTCATGGTTCATGGATGGACCTGGGCGTGATGTTGTCTTTATGCACTACTTTTGGTATTTTGTGGTGGTACAGAACCCTCAGTGCTCGAGCCCAACTCGCACTTGGCCGGTTTATTTAAGCTAATCCATTTCCTTAATGTTCAGACTCTATAAAGCAAGGTACACCCCATAAGAGTGCGCAAGTTCACAAGAAACAAGTGATAAAACTGGACAGTGTTAAAGCAAAGCATCTTTAACCCTACGATATCCGCAGTACCGTAGTTTTACTCCCACATTGGGCCGGCAAAGAGCGATATGTGTGCAGTAAAGTTAACTGCGCTCTCAGCTGCCTCCGACTATGAAAACCCAATCAAAGTTTAATGGGCCTCCTCAGATCCACATCCTTTATGGAGACAGGCGAGCTCTCATTAGCCTTTTAAAAGAGCTGGCTGAGGTTTTGATTGTGAGTTTTATCCACAGACATATTCATTTATAGTATCCTACTAATATTATAAACGCGAAAGTTTGTATGTATAGATGTATGGATGTTTGTTCCTCTTTCACGCTGCAACGGAACAACGGATCGACCTGATTTTTTGCATGGATATAGTTCAAGAGCCAGGCAGTGACAGGCTGCTTTACATCATCATCATCATCACCATTTTTCATCACTACGCGGGTGAAACCATGGGGCTCAGCTAGTATAGTATATATCCAAGTAGACACCATAAGTCAACCTACCTTGCATGTCATATTTCCAATACAATTATGACAAATAGTCGTAATTGAGTTCGGCTAAAATCAGTCTGCTCAATCGATGCAGCGACAACACGTGTCAGTTTGAAGCGAAAATGGGTAATTGTAAAATACTGAGTTGTAAGAATACTACAAATAGAGTTGACCGACAGAATAAGGACATTTATTTTCACAGGTAAGTTCGTAAAATTTTACACTCTTAGTTTTTATACAGTTTGGACTGCTTGTGAAGTCTACTTAGATATTGGTCTGTGGTTTTATCGCTTGGCTTGCGGTGTTAGAGTAGGTACGCCAAAAGCACTTCTACGCATATGAACATAAGATTTTCAACTCTTAGTTAAAACCTCAGATCAGACAAACAAGAGAGATATAGTAAGGTACCGTGGTGAGTGCGAACGCATTAGGCCTAAATCAGGCTTGATGCATTTAGTCTAATTCATCTTGCAGACGACATTCTGCCCTTTTTGCATGTGGACTATTATAGTTAGTTCTTTGGTGCCTCTGCAAGTTTTTTAGTGCATTACATAACATTTACTTAGTACATAAAATTTTCATTTTAATTTATACAACTTTATATTTTTAATAATCAATTCTAATTAAATTATTTTTCTTATTCTACTAGTTTCACATACCTGTAAAAAATAACAAAAAAGGTCAATAACGTATAAAAAAAAGGTATAGGCTTAGATAAATTGTAGTATATAATTATTACTATACTACAATTGGGTGTAGGTAACTTTTCAAGTTTTTCTGAGTCAAAGTTGTATGAAAGGCCACATAGAGCCCATGATTAAAGTACGAGCGAGATAGAGCAAGCTCGAAACATTGGCTCTTTAAGACAACAAAAAAGGATGGAGACACAATGGGAAGTACTTCTATGAATCATCTACATGTAGTGATTCCTAGCAAATCTTACTAGCCCGCAAGTAGAGGACAAAGGCGGTGTTCCTCTGACGACGCCACAATGGGTTATGCTATTAATTACGAGGCGACTAAAGGCGCTCATGGCCATGAGATATGCCCGACTTGGAATAATCATCCACATCACGACTTGCAGAACCTACTGACAATATATACGTATTATAAAAGCCAAAGTAACTCTGGTTGGATGTTTGTTCGCTTTTCACGAATAAACCGTTAAGCCGATCTTAACGAATTTTGACAGGACGATAGTGTACATCATATGGACGGACATAGGGTACTTATTTTCCCAGAAAATGCGGGTAAATTGGAAAATCACGGGTAGCACCGCGGGATTCAGCTAATAGTTACATAAATCCTAAAGTAGCGCAAAGTAATTCCAAAATTAAACCTTATACTTATCCGTTTTGTTGATGGTTTCATTCACATTTGACCTTTTCTTAGGTTTCCCTGGAAATATGTGAGAATTTTCTCAGTTCCCCCGGCCCGACCGCACGTAAGCAAGACAAGTTTGGGGTAATTTGAAAGGTTTTATCTTGATAAGAAGAGCTATTTCGGGTGCAGGTTATCAAGGTCGGCTTAGCATCTTCAATTGAAAAAAAGAAACGAATAAAGATAGGGGTTACTGTTTTGATAATGACTCTTTATCTCCAGTTTCCAAAATCCTTTTTGGTACTTTATGAAAAATCTGCGGAATTAGGTAGGATCTAGTTTGTAAATTGAATGCATAGATAGACATATAAAGGTAAGTTTTGGCGCCAAAATGAAAAAAAAAATAACATGTCTCCTATTATTTTTCTTAACTTGTGTATAATCGAGTGTTAATGCGTAATAATGATAGATTATTATTAGTGATATAACGCGGTGAAACACGTATTTCCGTGTTGTTTGCAAAGCTCCAAGAAACATTTTGTATATTAGCCACCACTTTACTAAGTCATGACTTTGACTTGACCGTGACTTACTTTGCTTGCCTCTGGCTGTGACTGACTTGATTGACTACATTTTATCAAACTTTATAGTAATTTATCACGGACGTTTTATAACCTCTTAGAACGTCCTTGTAATTTACACAGTTTTTTTTCTTTTCTGTTGTAACTTACTTGACCCTGGCAAATGCAGTGGAGTGCAACGCCAAACTCCTCACAGAGGAAAGAAATAAAAAAAAATCTGCTCGGTGTGACGGTAAAAAGGCAAGGAATCGTTAGGTAGCGCATCAGTGCCGCATCATTTGACACGCTCCCTGCTCAACTCCACGCGACGCCACGCCACGTCGCGTCGGTTTGCACATGCCACTCCAGCAAGCTCGCGCGCGTTTGTCACTAGGGGTCGTTAGTTCCTCTCTACCCTCGCGAACGGGAGGCTGCTGTTTGTTATCACTCAATGTTTGCAATTTGTAAGTGCAGTGTGTACAAAACAAACTCGATGGCTAGTAAACAGTCCCAGTGCTAGTTTTTCAGTTCTCTCTTTTTCAGATTTCTCCTTGAAGCCATGTACATGACTAACTACTTCTAGGTCAATTCGGCCTTTTCCGGTTCAGCGTAACTATTTTGCAGTAGTACCTTTTTACCTACGACGCAGACCGGTGTGACTTAGTGATAGTGCGTCTGCCCCATGAGCTCATGAAACGAGGAGGGTTTCATTCCCGAATGGGAAGGTATCTGAATGATAGGGAAGTGGGAGTGGGGAGCTATGAGTGTGAAGTTTAATTATTTATTTACGTAGGTAGGAAGGTAACTGAAAATATACATACATACATATTAGACGCAGTGAAAATATTCTTAGAAATTAGTTTGGATACCACCGCAGTGACGTAATATCATGAATTTCTCAGGATTTCATCTTAGATGTAAATAAAAAGAGTTTTTAAGCAACTGAGTGTTAAACTCAATTTGTAAGTTATTGAAGCGATGAACGAGTCACTCGCCTGATGATTGATATCACGCTTGTTCATAACAGCTCAGGGTCAGCCAGAATTTTTAACTTCCTTAATGTAACAACGGACGTGACGTTGCCTGCGAAACTACCAATAACAGCCAGCCAGCCGCCATGACACACCCCCTCACGCCATGCCACTGTCAAGCTCGCCATGCCACTGTCAAGCCCGCCAAGCCTTTGAGGGGAGTGTATATAAGCCAGCCTGCCAGCCAACTATCTCTCTGTTCATTTCGATTGCTGAATAAATGAAGTAGTCGCCACTCTATGTGTTTTATATGTCATCCCGTTTACAATCCGAAGAGGGATAAAGAAGAAAAATTTTATACCTACGCACACTGCGGCTTCATGACGCTTGCCCTAAAATCGATCCTGATCCTCGAAGAAGACTACGTTCATGTCTATAACGGCGAAGCTACTGCTTTAGAAGAATCTACAGTGACGCAATTATGAACTGCAAGAAGATCGACTCTGCCAAGCTAAAACATCGTGCTGCTTATTTGGCCTGATGAAAAACGAAGTAAAAATACAGAATAATGGCGCCACAACCTTGAAGATCTAACACCACCCCTGTTTTCTCATCATTCGACGCCATGTACTGAGCAAGAAGAAGAAATAAGGATATCGCGTGCTGCCGCCTCCGTGGCATTTAAACACGGCGAACCCTACTTTCTGTCCGTGACCTAACTACCCACTGCGTGCGAAAACTGTGACATCGAAGATTTCAAGATTCCATCTCGGGCCGCAAGACACGTGGCAAGACACTACTATCTACCTGCCTACCAGCCTGCTCGCCTGCGTGCCAATCTGCCTGTCTGCCTGCCAGCATGTGACCTGCATCTGTGTGGCGTGTAGCAGCTGGGCGAGGTCCTAACCTAACTAGGGCCTGAAGCAGCGGAAGCCAGCCTGCATCAGTTGGAGCTAGCGAGGAGCCTTAGCCTAATAGTCAGGTGTGTTCGTTTCTACTTGCCATTATGCTTATGAGATATACCTATTTTTGACCTTATTGCCACTAACTCAAGTTATGATTAGAAAATTTTACTAGTATATGACCTCAAAATATGACCATTAACTGATAGCAGTGAGCCATACCATGCACATTTTCTAAGTAACTATCGTAACTAATTGCCTAGTTCCAATTCCGATAAATTTGATTGTACCTCCAGACGTGATTTAGACTGTACAAAAGAAAAGACGAAAACTAAATCATTGTCTTAGCCCGTGCTTTGCTTTCTTATTTGCATATTATTAGTGACTACTCATTCGACAAAATCAAAACGAAACAAAAAAAATGTATTAGATGCACTCGAAAGTTCTCTCGATAATTTTCTTCCGTGATCATTAAAAAAAAAAAAACTGCGATGGTTGGTAGATTGACGTGCAATCACACTTCTTACGCACTTGCAGGCCCAATAATACGTGTTTTAAATACGTGCCAATAATACGTGCTTATGAACGTGTAAGATTTAGGTTAAACAGCCTTTACATATCATACATAGATTAGATACAACTATTCACTCCAGTTTAATCGATGCCGAGTTTGTCTAAAGATTTATAATTGACTTTTACACTTTTGATCAGAGAAACTGCGAAACCTGTAGGTAGATTAGAAAAATTACATTGTGGAAGTGCTAGCTTCGTTGGTTCATTACCTCATTTTATTTCTAAGTCGAGTCTGTGGGTAGGATGGAAAATAACTTTTATTGTCATGTATGCGAGTAGACTGGATAATAATAATTTCACAGAAGTTCACAGAACATACCTTTAGAACAATTAATTTGTCGTAGAATCGGATCAGTGCTTAGATTTACTTCAAAATGAATCGTGAATGTTCGTTGACTCTTGGTGTTCCATCGCGCTATTCAGTATTTTGTATACAATGCTTCAATCTATCAGTGTGTGAAATTTTATAACCAAATTTGGTTTAGAATATTGCTGTTTACTCGTTTAAAAAATTTAATTTTAATGTAAAAGAACGCACAACTTAACGCATAGGGATATTGCATTTCCAGTACTGAGCATGATAAAACCACAGTTAAAATTTACATACATGGGGGTAGCTTATTTTAAATCTATGCCGAGTCGATACTTGGTACGTCGTCAGCTCAAAGCCAAGTTTTGCCCCTGCACGAAACAGTGACAAATATGTACGATCTGCGCCTACAGGAATTATTACGCAAGAGTCGGCGTACGCCTTAGAACAGATTAACAAGTGCAAGCAACAAATAATAAAACTGCAGATTATTAAGGAACCATTTAAGTTTAAAATAATATTAATTTCCACTAAATTAAGTTTCGAGAAAAGTTTCACCAATCATGTTTCTAAAACTACATTAAACTTGTATGTCCTCAATTAAGACAAGTATTAATAGCCAAAATATGATTTTGTTACTGTTAGACATAGGTACTTAACAGCGTAAATTGATGCAACGCAACTCAAGTTAAACACATAATATAAACTCTTAATGAGTTGGTTGATTCTCACGAAAGTAATGGTTAGGTACTGATAGCAATAGTTTGCTGATAGCATAGGAATAGCATTGCCAGTTTAAAATTAATTTGGTGCTTAATTATGCAAGGTGTAGGTACCTTAATAAATGGCCTAACGCCGTCGTTTTAGTTGTTGTTATGATGTACCTTTAAAATAAGTACAGGACAGTCAGTGCTATAAATTTATACGAGCACTTGAAGTACCTACGTACGTTATATTTATTCTGTAACAGGTGTGTCAGATTTGATTTGCCACGGAATTATTGCATTGTGATATTGTTGGATGGGCATAGCTGTTATACCTTTACTGCTCCAAAGCTGAACTTAGTACTTACCATTCATTAGTTGCTGCCTATATTTTGATATTATGGTCAAGTTACAAATAAGTAGTATCTTCGCATGAATTGTAGCGAGAGGAACTTGCTCTGTAAACGAATCCTTAATTCCTTACATAGGTTTCGGGTATAGCAGGTTCAAACATGCTAGTTCAAATATGGTTGTATACCAAACGTGACAACGCTGTATTGAGATGCAGGAGTACTTCTTATTAAAATGATACCGAACTCTGATAAATAAGAGTATTGCGCAGTAGTAGTTCTGTTTGTTTCAAGTTCTGTTGCTGATAGTGCCGATTGTTTTGATGGTGATAGTAATTAATTCTTATAGTTTTGATATTAATCCTAAAAATTCTGTAGTTCTAACTTTGCCAGTAGTAACTGCCAATAGTTTTAACATCTTCGGTATTACATTAAAAATAGTTTGGTGGCTTCAATAGTTTTAACTATAGCTTTGATGGTAACTATAGCTTTGATGGTAACTAGCTTTGATGGAAACTATAGATTTGATGGAAACTATAGCTTTGATGGAAACTATAGCTTTGATGGAAACTATAGCTTTGATGGTAACTATAGCTTTGATAGTAACTATAGCTTTGATGGTAACTAGCTTTGATGGAAACTATAGCTTTGATGGAAACTATAGCTTTGATGGTAACTATAGCTTTGATAGTAACTATAGCTTTGACGGTAACTATAGCTTTGATGGTAACTATACCTTTGATTGTCACCATAGCTTTGATGGTAACCATAGCTTTGATGGTACCGACAGGTTTGATGGAACCAATAAATCACTGATCGTTGCAATATCATCTATAAGCTCTTATTATTGACAGTACGCCTTATTATTGACAGTGGCCCTAGTTATTGACAGTAGCCCTAATTATTGCCCTGCACTGATTATTGCTAGTAATCTTATAGCTAGTAGTTTTTCTTATTTCCAATAGCTTTTATTATTATCTGTAGCCCTTAATATTGCCAGTGATCCTTAATATTGCTGGTAGCCCTTAATATTGCTGGTAGCACTTAATATTGCCGGTAGCCGTTAATATTGTCAGTAGCCCTTAATATTGTCAGTAGCCCTTAATATTGTCAGTAGCCCTTAATATTGTCAGTAGCCCTTAATATTGTCAGTAGCCCTTAATATTGTCAGTAGCCCTTAATATTGCCATTAGCCCCTAATATTGCTATTAGCCCCTAATATTGACATTAGCCCTTAATAATGCCATTAGCTCTTAATATTGCCATTGGCCCCTAATGTTGTCCATAGCCCTTATTATTGCCAGTAGTGTAGTCTGCCTCAGACTGACCACATTGTTAATTTATTAGAAACTAAACCTTGTTGTTTGTTCCCAATTGCGGGAGCAATTGTTGCAGGATGGTAGAGTGTAACAACGGACGTGACGTTGCCTGCGAAACTACCAATAACAGCCAGCCAGCCGCCATGACACACCCCCTCACGCCATGCCACTGTCAAGCTCGCCATGCCACTGTCAAGCCCGCCAAGCCTTTGAGGGGAGTGTATATAAGCCAGCCTGCCAGCCAACTATCTCTCTGTTCATTTCGATTGCTGAATAAATGAAGTAGTCGCCACTCTATGTGTTTTATATGTCATCCCGTTTACATTAACTTAACTGTTTTAAACCTAGCGCGGCAATTTTACTGTGCTCATCACCCATAACAGGGATCAAAAGTAACTAACGCATTTTTTGGTGCATCGAGACTAAAACTTTTGTTCGGCAAGTTTTCGAAAGTTGCAAAAAAAAAAAAAAAACTTCTTCATACGTTTTGTCGGGACTGAATGATGTTTTCGCGAATTTCGAAAACATGTAAAACAAGAAGTTGTTAGTCTTGAGGCACCAAAGTCGCCCCTTAAGAGGTTTTGCGTTAGTTACTTCTGAGCCTGTATATTACAATATGTTAAACCTCTTCATGCCCTCACTGGAAACACTTTTCAATATGCAACGAAGAAATGTTTGTACACTCGCTTGTCGGTAGTATAATCAGCATAGGTGTGATACTTCCTCAGGGGACTCAGCAAGTCTTACCTCTACAAATAAGTTAAAATCTGTATATTTGCAAGTGATATATTACTCACTCATCACGAAATCTCGAAAACTATTTGACCTACGAAGTTGAAAAATTGAAGATACATTCCCTACGGGGTATACCTACAGGTCTACTAAGATAGATATTATGAGAGGGCCAAATTAAAGAGTTCAAAAGGGGGCTGACAGTTTACGCGTGCGATCACGGGAAACATGTTGTTGATTTTTAATGTTTTTTTTTTATTGCTCGTATTTTAAATACATAAATTATTTAGCATGTGAACACGTGAATGCAGTGTATCAAAAATAATATTAAGGCTTAAAAGGAATGTTTTCTAGCAAATAAATTATTTGATTAGAGACTTATAAGTTGTTAGTTTTTATAATAAATTTGCTTATGGTTATGATTGTGTATCCAAATATTCCTACGACATATTTATGTTATTAAACATTTTAATATTTTATAGGCAAGTGTCTTTATCAACTAAACAAATTACAAGCTAACACTAACACTACAAAACAGTTATCGACTGATACTTAAACATAATAATATTTAGGTGTCAAAAATTTAAATCCGCGATCCGCATTTCCTTGTTCGAACGCAGCCATCAGACTGGCGGCATTCCCGCGTTGTATGGCCGAGGCGCATCGAGGTGGTATTAATTATAATTATCTTGATACCACAGTGATATATTTTGGGCCAATTAGTGGCTTGACCAGGGATCACGCCCTCTCTCTCTCTCTCAGTAATTTCAAGTCGAAAGTCCAAATCCACTACCATTGGTACTAAACCGTGTAAGAAGCTGCATCGTTCACAAATCTTACTCTGACCGAGCATTATTCGAGAAACTCACTTTTTTGAAATTTATCGATGATTACCCCTGGGCTAATGTGGTGCGAAAACGTCGAATTAGGTAATAACACGTCGATAAGAAAAAGCGTCGACGGCATAAATTGGTGCTGGATCTCCAGTGAGGCGCGAACACATTAACCGTTCGCTGGCGACATACATTACGAGCATTTTCTTATCCTGCAGTACTCACGGCTACACAAATGCTTCTAACATACCAGTGAATTGTTATTATACCCGAATGCGCAAGAAAGAGTTGTGTTTTTCGAGTGTATGTATGTATGAAAGATGGTTTCTTTGGCACCCCGCACAGTGGATTTCGACATAATTATGATGTGAGGTAATTTCAATTGTTTTAATAGTAGGATTGACAATGAGGCCTATTCTGTCATACCACTCACTAAACGAAACCAATCTGACAGAACTAAAATTATCTGCCTCTCTTTTCATTTTAATATGTGAGAGAAGGATGGCAACAATTTTAGCTGTCAAATTTAGTTTAGTTTAGAGTTCATCAGAATCGATGCCATTGGCCACAATAATTCAAGATGGCGTCAAGCGAAAAAAAAGGGAAACTTTGCTAAATAAGTCAGTATTACCATCATTATGTACAGCTCAGTCGGCAGATTACAAAAATATAATTAAATCACCAGTATGAAATACTCAGTAGTTTACGAGATAAAGCGGCATGAAAAAGCTTTCTATCTACTGCGAGTGGGTATAGATAGGTACGTAGCGCGCCGCTGTTACTTTTCAGTTATCTACTATTTATACAATGCAGTTAGATTATATTTTTTTATAATTTAAGTTACTTGTTTTCCTCTTTATGTAATGTGTTAACAATACTTATATTTAAGCTTTAGAATTCTTTAGTTTAATTATATTTAGTATTATCTCTGAATTGATATTGGAACAACAACCGGCTACGTGATCTGACTCGCGGTTAATTTTGAGACTGCCAGTCATAGACGCAGACAGTGGCGCCGCCGGTGCATGTGATTGCTTGTTTGAATAGCCAATCGCAGGCATCGGCGTTCGCGCCGTCTGGGCATGATGGCGATAAGGAATGGTATAAAATGATGAAGAGTCAGACCACTAGCCCTCTGTTCTGTTTCGTACTTCGTGGCTTCACGTTAATTTAGTTGTTGAAGAAGTTAATTGTCCACTATAATAATTGTAACTGTAATAATATAATATAAAGTGAAATATAGAGGTGAAATGAATCATGTAAGTACAGTTTTATTATTTAAATCCTATCCCTGCCAGTGTAAGACTAGGTAGAAACAGTGGTCCAACCAGGTTATGCATTACAAAATACTGGGTGTGCCATTATTTCAGAAACGGGATGAACTAAAAACGCCCTGTAATAAAAATAATAATAATAAAAACTAATAATATACATGATGCTGTGTAGCCAATTTGTTTAATTAGAAGTGTGTTAACCTATTCATTTGCATTCAAAAAAGAAAATTGATCTGGGATTCTTGTTAGTTCTTACTGGTCGACCTAGATCGAGACTATCTAGTGATACTGGCTTAATTCCAGATTAATATTATAGTCAGTTTTTGGATGAATTCAATCGGCTACCCTCCGATTGGGTTCATTCGCTATTAGCGACACTATTGGAGTTGCATGCAAATGATAAAATTGATACCAAAGTTTGATATTTTATTTTTATATATATATTTTTTTTGTAAGTATTCATTGGTCCATACTCAGAATTGAGAGAATGCTGGGTGGGGTTATGCTATAATGGATAAATTTGATGAAAGTTGCTTTCTGATAGCCAATTTGGATACTGCAGTTTTTTTACAAGCTTTATTCAATTTGTCCTATTGATAGTATGTATGTACGTTCGTATAGTTAGGAGAAATCTTGCAACTGATTTTTAGACCAGTTATCCTCAACCGATTGAGCTAACATTTTGGCATACCAATTACTTATTTGTGTAAGTTTGGTGAGAATGCAATGCTATGGTACCCAACCCACCATCGAGCTGGTCTAATGATGGAAATAGAAGGTGGCCATAGAAACTCCTAAACGATCGAACCCCGTTGAGTTTGGGTTCATTAGGTTGGTCTTCCCAGGCACCTTTGGTCCTAGGTGATAAATTCAATATGGCGAACGCCCCAAGATGGCGAACAAAATGTTATCTACCATCTTGATATGGGTATAAAATTAAAGATTTTGCTGAGAAGGATTCGTAAAAGCTTGTTCAAGTAATTCTTTTTTTTTTAATCATTTCATTTCTTTATGAATACATGCTTGCTGACTGGGATTCAAGAGTGAAAATTTATTATTGGCTGTGTTAATAAATAGTTTTGTCATCCTAGTTAGCGTTTGTCAAATTATCTGCGCTACTACCAGTACTACTATCAATTCTACTACCAGTACTACTACCAGTACTACTACCAGTACTACTACCAGTACTACTACCAGTACTACTACCAGTACTACTACCAGTACTACTACCAGTACTACTACCAGTACTACTACCAGTACTACTACCAGTACTACTACCAGTACTACTACCAGTACTACTACCATTGCTACTACTAGTGCTATTACCAGTATTACTACCAGTGCTACTACCAGTACTCCTAGTTCCTACCAGTGCTACTACCAGTACTACTACCAGTACTACTACCACTACTACTACCAGTACTACTACCAGTGCTATTACCAGTGCTACTGCAGCTACTTACAATTCTAGCCAATCTGATCTTAATTTAGGCCTCAGTTTTTGCTCAGTGACTTTGCGCGAATAATCTCAATTTCAGGAAAACTCGAAACTCTAGAGGGCGTACGAGCCGCCGACCTCTATTACCGGACATTAGAGCGAACACGTGATTGGGCGCTGCAAGCTGAACACCTCAATGGAAAGCAAGCTGTGCACCGAACGCGCAGCAGAGCTGTGCCTCACGTCGAGCCCTGTTCCTGCGACCGGGCTGTGCACCGCTCGCGCAGCAGAGCTGCGCCTCACGTCGAGCCCTGTTCCTGCGACCGGGCTGTACACCGCTCGCGCAGCAGAGCTGCGCCTCACATCGAGCCCTGTTCCTGCGACCGGGCTGTGCACCGCTCGCGCAGCAGAGCTGCGCCTCACGTCGTGCCCTGTTCCTGCGACCGGGCTGTGCACCGCTCGCGCAGCAGAGCTGCGCCTCACGTCGTGCCCTGTTCCTGCGACCGGGCTGTGCACGGCTCGCGCAGCAGAGCTGCGCCTCACGTCGAGCCCTGTTCCTGTGACCGGGCTGTACACCGCTCGCGCAGCAGAGCTGCGCCTCACATCGAGCCCTGTTCCTGCGACCGGGCTGTGCACCGCTCGCGCAGCAGAGCTGCGCCTCACGTCGTGCCCTGTTCCTGCGACCGGGCTGTGCACCGCTCGCGCAGCAGAGCTGCGCCTCACGTCGTGCCCTGTTCCTGCGACCGGGCTGTGCACGGCTCGCGCAGCAGAGCTGCGCCTCACGTCGAGCCCTGTTCCTGTGACCGGGCTGTACACCGCTCGCGCAGCAGAGCTGCGCCTCACATCGAGCCCTGTTCCTGCGACCGGGATGTGCACCGCTCGCGCAGCAGAGCTGTGCCTCACGTCGAGCCCTGTTCCTGCGACTGGGCTGTGCACCGCTCGCGCAGCAGAGCTGCGCCTCACGTCGAGCCCTGTTCTGGCAATCAAGCTGAGAGTCACGTGGGACACCAACATGAATCGCCGGTGGTGAGTCCGCTACGTATAATAGTAATTCATGCCTGACTGAACTTGCAGCTATTCTTAAATTCATTTCAAACAATAGTTTCGGAAAATTACCATACACAACACAACACGCACAACACGACATACACCACACAACACGATTGCCGAGTTTGACCCATCAAAACAAGAACGTTGGATGGCTATGTTGGCTTCATAAGGTTGCTAGTCTATCGGTTTTTTTATCGGACACATTTCGGAGAGTGTGCATCGGATCTGCACGATCTAATTCCCTCCTGCCCATTTTTCTATCGGACTGCCAGAGCGGGCACGAAAATTCGTCACCGCCTTATGGTTGATATTCCGAAAACCCGTACGAAGCGCTTTGATTCCACATTTATTATGCGAACTGCTAGTTTGTGGAATTCGCTGGCTGAATGGGTGTTCCCCGATGGTTACAATCTGGGCGTCTTCAAATCACGAGTGAATCGGTTCCTTCTAGGCAAGCGTACTCCAACGTAGACCGCATCATTGCTTAACATCAGGCGTGATGGTGGTCAAACGCAAGTCTAATATAAGGTTAACGAGTGTGCGACCATTTATATAGTTGGAAGGACAAGCAAATTGCCCATTTTTGCATTGCCAAAACTAAATGGCACATCTTAAAGGTGGTACGAAGGTCTTCCATTTGTCCTGCTTTCATGAGTCGAGTGGCAGGATAAACTTTCAACTGCTTTCCCATCCAAAGATAATTATAACCAAATGTTTAGATTGATTTTTGATTTTAAAAGTTCTTTATTCATCACAGTCCAAGAAATTGTATACACCAATATTGTATACATGACTTTATCAGGCTAACAACACCTCTGTTAGTCTTTTAAAAAAAAAAACCTAGGTTTAATTATAAAAACATTTAAAACCATGAAGAAAAAAAAGTTAAATGGTTAGAGACATGATAGCTAAGAGAGCCCAGTTCACTGACTCGCTAGAAGAATACTTCTACCAGAAACTGGTTCTTAGTAATAGGTGTGGTATAGCGGATAGACAGGCCGTAGACTGTTTGCTGCATGGTATTGACAATCGGTCTGTTCAACTTGGTGCTGAAGCAACGCAATTCAACGACCCCAATAAACTATTGCCTTACTTGCCGTAATGCTCGTAGCATCAAAATAAACGCTGACCGGTTAATAGGGCAACCTGTGCGTCTATCTAACTTTTTGCATAGTCCTGCCTACTGTTTTAATTGTGAGAAGGAGGGTCATACTGTCTCGCAATGCACGCAGCCTGTAAACAGATGTATATTGTATTAAGTGCAGTAGAGTTGGCCACGACACTGAAAATTGTTTTTTCATGCCTAGAAACGAAACATCTGACAAAAAGTAACGCACATAAGTAGTGATAGCAAGTTCATGCCTTCCTCTGAATGTTTGCCACCGATTACGCCAAAACCCATCGATGCGTCTGAGCCCAATCAAATGTATTCCAAGACTACCTTTGTGAATGGTTGTGCAATTCAATCGTAATATGAGTTTGGGAGTGAATGTTCGATGATACATTCGTTTGAAGTCCAAAATAATTAATTGGCTTGGATTGTACAGCTGATGATCTTGATTTTTTACGAATGATTTTGGCAATTCTGTCGTACATTGCATGGGAAGGCAGATAGTAAAAGTTGTTATCGATGATGTAGGTGCAAAGTTGGACCTCTTTATAGTTCCTGATGCAGTTATACGTACCTGTCCTATTATTAATAGGCCAGACTTTCACAGAACAACCACATACACACCCTCCGCCAGATTATACAGAAGAGGCCTGAGGAGTATAATCGGCCTTTATGTCTAGCGTTTGTGAACTATGAGAAAGCCTTTGATTCAATCGAGACCTGGGCAGTTTTGCAGTACCTCCAGCGTTGCCATATCGGTTATGGGTTCCTATATCGAAGTGCTGAAGTGTTTGTATATAGAAAAGCCACCATTTTGACCCGATTACGAAACGAGAGCACAGAACCAATCTAATTGCAGAAAGGTGTGAGACAGGGAGATGTTATCTCTCCGAAACTATTCACAAACGCATTGGAGGATGTTTTCAAGCTCTTAGACTGGAACGGATTCGGCATCAACATCATTGGCGAATACATCACTCACCTTCGTTTTGCCAATGATATAGTCATCATGGCATAGTCGCTGGAGGATCTCAATACGATCGATACGATGCTCAGCGACCTCAGTAGCTTTTCCCAACAGGTGGTTCTCTAAATGAACATGGACAAGTCAAAAATCATGTCCAATGTTTTACCCGTGCCGGTAGTCATTGGGAACAATACTCTCGAAGTTGTTGACCATTACACCTATCTTGGACAGATTGTTCAGTTAGGTAAGTCCAACTTAGGCAAAGAGGTCGCCCGTAGAATTCAACTCGGATTGACAGCGTTCGGGAAATTTCGTGGCATCTTTTCTTCCAAGATACCGAATCTGATGATGACGACGATGTTGATGATGATGATTATGATGATAATGATGATGATGGAAGGACACCTTGTGGCGAACACTAGTCCGTTGACAGCATTTACCTTGCCAAAGGATCTCCTCATTGCACTTGGTCTGGTTGTCCAGTTGGATGACACGCATACTGTCATAAGTAGGTGGTAAGAAATCTGGTATGTTACATTCTAGAGAAAAAGCTGAGATCCTTTTTGATACAGTCAGTGCTGCCCACGTTAGCATTTGACAGGCTGCCCGACACCTCTAGCAACAGTGAATAGGATACTGCCTTTTAATAACCGCTTTATAACTGTTATGTTACAAATTGTCACTTTTCAGATTCGGAGTACTCATAATATTCATAAATTTCATATTAATAAATGCATAGTATTCATAAATAAAAATTACTGTAAAATACCCCCTGGGTTATGTTTAAAGTCCGTACAAATTCGTGATATCTACTACAAATAAAATTTAAAGCTTAAAATCTAAATATCACGCGGTCTCTGTTTATGTTTATCTGATCACTAGCTGACCTGACAGACGTTGACCTGTCTTAGTGTTTGAAGACGCAAAGTTAAAATTGTAAATCTTATTTTTTTACACCTTGGGTTACATTATTGGAGTTTTAGTAAGGATCCCTATTTTTTTGAAAATATAATATAGCATATATTACCTGGTATAGTGTAGCTTCCTAACAGTGAAAGAATTTTTCAAATCGGTTCAGTATTTTCGGAGCCTATTCAATGCAAACAAACAAACAAATAATCAAATCTTTTCTCTTTATAATATTATAGTATAGATAGACCATTTTAATTTATGGAACGCATATAAAGCTCGTCGTTTATTTATTTACCATGTATATCAGTTGCGCGGAAGCTATCCGTCGTATGTACACAACCTTTATTAATATTTTATTGAACGCGAACAATGCCCGTCGTTAATTCATTAATTTACCTTGTATTTCAGCCACGCGGAATCTACCCGTCGTATCTGAGTATACATAACCTTAATAATATATTGTGGAACGCGGAATTTACCCGTCGTTCATTAATTTACCTTGTATTTCAGCCACGCGGAATCTACCCGTCGTATCTGAGTATACATAACCTTAATAATATATTGTGGAACGCGGAATTTACCCGTCGTTCATTAAATTGTCTTGTATATCAGCCACGCGGAATCTACCCGTCGTATCTGAGTATACATAACCTTAATAATATTTTGTGAAACGCGGAATTTACCCGTCGTTCATTAAATTGTCTTGTATATCAGCCACGCGGAATCTACCCGTCGTATCTGAGTATACATAACCTTAATAATATTTTGTGGAACGCGGAATTTACCCGTCGTTCACAGATTTGTCGTACAAATCAGTCACGCGGACTTTGTCTGTCGTATCTGATCATACTTTAGCTCTATGAATAGCACGCGGATTCTATCCGTCGAGAATGTGTGATTTATTGTATAACTTAAACTTTAATTAGTACCTAATTTCCAATCAATCATGTATTTCACCAAGTTCACACCCAAGTTTCATCACACCCTCACCCATCTCATAATAGCATATGAACTATTGATTTACTATGTACATCCATTGCTTTTATTTATTTTAAATTTACACCCATTTATTTGAACTAAACATATTAAACTTAACGCAATAACGTTAATTCAATGAGGTTCCCACGACACGGGCCTAGAGCCTAGTGTCGCCACTGCATACTCGAACCTGATCTTATATATGAATATCAATAAGGTGTTATAAAGTGTTATAACACCTTAAGAATTGGCTATAATTTTTAAATGTTAATTAATATAAAAACTTCAATTCTTTATAACTTTATGTAATCTTTTACTCATGTTTTTATAGCTGTGTAAATGTTCATGTAACTGACTCTTAATAAAATAAAAATATCTTATCTAAGTAAAATAACTTTATTTGTTAATGGAAGATTATAATTAATCTAATCTAGTAAATGGCACCGCTGGTTCTTCTGGCTCTATATTTTTGTATTCCATGTAAAATATTTTTCCCCTCGTGGTAAAGAACTTAAAATTAGATGATATAAGCTCTTAATAAATAATTTTTGTTAATATCCTCAAATGTATAAATTTAGACATAAGATATATTATAACTTAGTGAATAAATAATTAGTTAAAATAGGTTGCAATAATTATCTCTTTACACATGTCATGTATAAATTAAGCAGAGTAGGTATGTATGGTTAAGTTAAATATTGATTATTAACGGTATATATTATGATACTAAAATTATGATTAATTTATAGATACAATATAGTATGAGGACATACTATGATATTGGATGGCCGACTGTTAACAATACTTATATTTAAGCTTTAGAATTCTTTAGTTTAATTATATTTAGTATTATCTCTGAATTGATATTGGAACAACAACCGGCTACGTGATCTGACTCGCGGTTAATTTTGAGACTGCCAGTCATAGACGCAGACAGTGGCGCCGCCGGTGCATGTGATTGCTTGTTTGAATAGCCAATCGCAGGCATCGGCGTTCGCGCCGTCTGGGCATGATGGCGATAAGGAATGGTATAAAATGATGAAGAGTCAGACCACTAGCCCTCTGTTCTGTTTCGTACTTCGTGGCTTCACGTTAATTTAGTTGTTGAAGAAGTTAATTGTCCACTATAATAATTGTAACTGTAATAATATAATATAAAGTGAAATATAGAGGTGAAATGAATCATGTAAGTACAGTTTTATTATTTAAATCCTATCCCTGCCAGTGTAAGACTAGGTAGAAACAGTGGTCCAACCAGGTTATGCATTACAAAATACTGGGTGTGCCATTAAATGTGAATGTATGTTTACAAAAAAAAAAAAAAACAACCGAATTCACGCGAAGTTCAGTAAACGGGATTAATTCTTAAATGTATTCGCCCTTGAAGTGATAGGCGATGAATAAAAAAAAATATGAATAGATGATATCTATTGTATTGTAATGTAATGACATAATTTCAAGTCCAATATGGCGAACTGCCAAAGATGGCGGATCAGTTATTTTTTACGATTAAATCTCAACATTTGGTACTCTTGAATGCAATAATACTGACTGCGTGAAACAAGGTCTAACAATATACTGTTATTTATTTATTTTATTTTATCCGCAAATATATAGTGTTCCACACTGTTTTAAAATATCACGGTTGTTCACTGAAGTTCTATGATTATTTACGGGATATTTACCGTGGTAAGGTTGTGGAATGAGCTCCCGATATTTCGGCGCCGTTACATGCACCATGTTCACGGGAAGACTGAAGAATGCGGGAAGTTGGTCGAACAGTTAAAAAGTTATGTGCAAACAAAACGATCTACCCTCTTTCTTAGTCTTTTGCTACGGTTTTCACTGGAACGGTAAATATTCCGTAAATAATCATATAACTTTAACTTTATCTAGTGTTATTCTTATCTAACGTATGATTAATATCTATACTAATATTATAAAGCAAAGAGGAAAGATTTGATTGATTGTTTATTTGTTTGTTTGTTTGCATTGAATAGGCTCCGAAACTACTGAATCGATTTGAAAAATTGTCTCACTGTTGGGAAGCTACACTATCCCCGGGTAACATAGGCTATATTAAGTATATTTAAAAAAAAAATAGGGTTCCTTACTGAAACTCTAATAATGTAACACAAGGTGTAAAAAAATAAGATTTACAATTTTAACTTTGCGTGTTTGACAGTTCTAAGACAGGACAACGGCTGTCAGGTCAGCTAGTTATCAATAAAGAGTTCGACAAAGTGTGGCTGGTAGAGCTAACTTTGTAGCTGACTGTAAGGAAGTACGCGGTCCGCGCAAATGACGTGGAAAAGATGCGGGGATGACGCCCTCTTGATCACTGAAAGAAGCGCTTCATACAGAGACACTACGTGTCTAGCTTCGCTTGTTTTCATTTACCTAACTACAGTGAAGCCAAAAAGAAGATAATTTAGTTAACGTGCGTTTATGTATGTACTTGTATGTTCTGATCTAAAGTTTTTTTTTATAGTAGACCTAGGAGTTTGATAATAGCTCACCACATATTAAGTGACAGTATGGTCGAAAATGGTAAACATGCCTAGCCTAGCTTTTACCGGGTGTGAAGTATGATCCTTACGACCAAATTATAATTGTTAATTACAAGTATAAATTATATTAACGGGATATTTTCCGAGACAAACCTACCGATATTTTGGCGCAGTTACATATTATGGTGTATGTAACTGCGCCAAAATATCGTTTTACGGGAAGCCTGTGCTGGAATCGGGAGTTCCACATCCTTATCACGGTAAATATTCCGTTATTAATCATTTATTTGTTGTGAACAACCGTGATAGTTTAAAACAGTGCTATACTCGTAACAAGATGATAATTATATTATGATATTGATAGCCCTGTTTGTCCAGGTTGTAGTAAACCTGCCCTTTGCGCTTCGAACCCACGCCGGGTTCAATTCCCATCTAGGACAAACATTCATCTGATGAACATTAGTGTTTGTTCTAAATCTGGATGTTAATATCTGTTTAAGTATATATAAAAAAAAAAAAATGTATATCAGTATCCATATTACAAGCTTTGCTTAGTTTGGGATCAGAAGACCGTGCGTGCAAAAATGCCGCGATTAAAAAAAAATATGACGACGGCGTCGATACTACTGATTCGACAGAGATGTAAAAAATTACTAAGTACTTTCTTTCTTATATGTTCACTATGCAGTCACTTAGCCTGTTTGAATAAAGAAAACGTTAGTAAACAACGCTCCGTATAAACACCAAACGTAAAGTTGAGAATAAAATAAGTAGGCGAGTACGCGAGGTACCATTATCATCTGTTACTTTGTTAATCACAAGAAAGTCGACGCTAAGCGGCACGGAACGTCGCCCCGTCCCAGATAGACGCAAACAAATAGCTCTCACGCAAATTGAATACAAGATATAAATCTAGCATTCTCCTAATAACATGCGGTGGATTTCTCTGCGGGCCGTTTTATTTCAGCCCCACAAAGCCTGCGACCCAGTAAATCCGGCGATATCTCGGAAAATGCGACAGAGTGCCACTGGCGTTCGTTTCGCGACGCACTTTAAATTTCCAGACTGCGAAAGGATATCGTAGTGAAATTTAAAGCATTCGAGTTCCCTTGTGGGGAGAGACTGTGACTTAGATGCGAAGTGCGGGCACGTTGGCGCCCGTAGCTAGAGCTTCTGTAAAACGGTACGGGTAATAAAAAAAAATTAAGTAAAGTGTTAAATTTCAATGTTTTTCATAGATTTACAAACACAAACATCCACGTTTGTGTCTAGTGCAAAATTCATGAAGAACGTGACCCGAGTTTACCTTATACATAAATAATTTAATCTTATTTCATCTCAGAAACTTCTAATTTATTGCACAGATATGGTATTAGTACTTTGGTTTGGACATCTGAGCGCTGACTCGATAAACATAGTTTTAAATATTATCTCTTTGATTGTTACACTCATTTGTTTTGTTAAATTACTATGAATTAATAGGAATGATTGCTGTTCCAACAAATAAAATAAATTTAGTAAAAGAAATCGTAAAGCCACGTCCGAGGCTTTTACGCCGCTTAAAGGGTCTTGACGCTAGAGGTTACTTGGTGGTGACCTCTAGTATCAATAAGTATAGTACCTACATTCGAAGATACTTATATTTTAGTTAATTAGATTTCCATTCTGTCAGAAGTTCAGTCTGCAATTTTATGGAACCTTGAGAACTGGTTTAGTATGTATAGATAGGGCTCACGATTTACATAATGTTACCCTTAAACCTCTGTTATGTGTGGAATTGATCACTAACAGTTGGAATACAAATTTGGAATACTCATAGATTTGCGTCTTACGTTTAAGTCACCGTTTTGTGATGACGTCTCTGTCTTGTTTCAAAACGTATCCTTGTGGTAGTTTTAACTGTTTTCTCCTACACTGTTCGTTGTTTCATTGCAAGGAGTTCAAATGGACGCGGAAATTATGTTCTACAAAGACCGAAAAACGAGATGTTGGTAGTAGAAATGTATCGATAGTTTAACCCCACAATTTTTTTGAAAGTTAATTGACAGTAACAATAAATTTTTTAAAGTTGGCCCTAATACGACAAAAAACAAACAACAACTGAATACAGCTAAACAGCTGATTCTCAAAATGCCCATTTATCAAAACGTACAACTCTCAGGTTATCCATATGTCATAATGAACTGACGGAACTATATCAGCTATAAGACCAACATTGAAATCGTGAGTTCCATAAGCTGTCAGCTGTTCCATACATTTTATCGAGTATCAATGGCCGTTTTCTAAGGAACAGCTTATATTTTTTCCGTGATTTCATGGTTGGTCCCATATTCAGGGTTGAGTCCTCAGGATTTGTGAAATATACAAAAAAATACATTTTTATTTTTAGGTAGATAGTTTTAATTGCAGTTCATATAATTATTTATACATGTATAGTTTCATAAAAGGCAATATCGTATTTAGAACTTATCGAAAAAAACCTTTCATGATAGCTAATTATTGTAAATTATAGACTACACATAAATCCATTTTTTTAAATTCTTTATTGTCTACATTTTCATTCAGCAATAGAATGAAAATGTAGATGATAATATTTTCTTTACTATTTAATATAATATGAATGTATGTATGTATAGTCTATATTAAATGTACGCAGGAGCTTTTTTATCGATAAGTCCTAAATACGATAAAGCCATCCCTAGCAAGGGAAGGGTGGGTCAGAGTGGCTCTATGATTTATGGCCGGCCCTCGGTGCAGCGCCTTGGGCAGTAGACACTCTCATACTGACAAAGGTGCTTGCTTTGCTTTATTCATGTAGGCGGATATCAAATAAATTAGGAAAATATGATGTTAAAATTATTTATTCGTTTATCTATATTTTTTAATTTATAGGTTTGAGTTTGACCTTTATCTCGCGATGATGTGGTTTATGTTGGAGCACGTTTGCCTAGAAGAAACCGATTCACTCGTGATAAAGCCCAAACTAAGCAAGGCTTAAATTTATCTCTGATAAATAGTAATCTCAGTACATAATAAAAACAAGTAACAGCAAGATATGTGAGTAATAGCAGTATTAGAGTAGAGTCCGGTCGTAGAGCGCCCTAGTGCACGGACGTGGAACTAAGCGTTACTTATTGTTCTGTCCGCGCTAAAGGAATTGCTAGCGGATGCTCACTTCCACGGTGGATTTAAAACAGGCACTGATAAATCGCTACATTATCGCTAACAACGTTCGATTTAATTCCACGGCGAAAGCACCGACAGAGATGTGAGGATAAACAGTGAAAAATACGTGCTTCCTCTTAATTGCAGAAGGATGGAACTTTCTAGATCTAGAATAATAATGCTAACAAAAGTCTTTGCTTGTTTTATGCGAATCAACTTCTAATCAGGCTTCCTTGTTTCCTGGCAGATATAATCTGGGTCTTTTCAAGGCCAGAGTAAATAGGTATCTTCTATCTTCTCTGCGTGCTTCATCTTCGACCACATCAACGCTTACCAACAGGTGAGTTGGTGTCCAAACGCGGTTTACAAAAAAATACTTTTTGTCTGCACCTAAGTTTGAACTGTTCGATCAACCACCCGCATTCTTCAGTTTTCCCGTAAGCACGGTGCAAGTAACTACGCCGAAATATCTGGCGCTCCGCAATCTTATCCCGGTAAATATCCCGTTAATAATCATATAACTGTGGTGAAAACCCGTGATAGTTTAGAACAGTATTTTACACACGTTAAACGTATAACACCACTCTGTTTGCGTCGGGGGTTAAAATAATTTAGCTAAAGTAAAAAAAAATACGCTTAGAAAAATTTCCTGAAAAAGCCTGCAGCGATCGAGCGCAGACGTAAGAGAAAACTTTTCTAGCTGGACATGGTTTTAATTAACTTTTTATTTTACCTTTTAGTTCTAGACTCTATCTACAATTCTCAATGGAACTTTAGTCAGTGATTTAGTTTTATTTAACCCTAGCAGCGGATGCAGGATTCAGATTTACGAACCCAAAGTAACCATGTTTTTTCGTCATAAAAAGTGACCTGTGTATTATCCAGGATACAAGCTATCTTGATACTAAATTTCATCCAAATCCATTAAGGCCTGGCTGAACATGAACAGCCACAACTATCTGGATAGTCCGATAGTCCAGTTGATAATGAACCTGCCTTCAGCGTTTGGGGGTGTGGGTTCGATTCCCACCTAGGGCAAACATTTGTGTTTGTTCTATATCTGGGTGGTTATATCTATTTAAGTATCAATTCATATTATATACATGAATATTATGTTATTATGAATATTATTATTACATATTATGTATATATTAATTTATTAATAAAATGTTATTTTACATGTCAAAATAATACAAATCAAATAATAAATTATATCAAACAAATAATTTAGAATTATGTTTTGATTGAACATTTAAAACATGTGTTCAAATCACGAAAGTTTGAAAATTACTAATTTAGAACTAGACTAGAATAAAAAATTAAATCAATCAATTAAATAACAAAAAATTAAGTCTGTTATAAAATAAAATTACAGTTAATGTAATAAAATCCATTTAATAAAAATTAAAAAACAAATTAATCAGCCATTTTTAAAATTAATTTAAAAATATATAATGTATGCAGTCTCTGGCAGCCATATCACAAGTTTTGCTTAGTTTGGGTTCAGATGACCGTGTGTGTAAAAATGTCCCGAATATTTATCTCATTGGCACGCATCGTTGCGAGCCCGATTCGATTGAGTGAGGTTATGTGACAGTGCCTCATACTCATACATATGCCAGACCCTCACAAACATTTCACACACAGAGAGGAACAATTAAACTCTTCACTTAATCTTTTTGTTATTCTCTAATATTATTCTTGAATGAACACAATATACTTCTCTATCTCTACATAGTATAAATTAAAGTAGCTTTCCGCGTCTGTCTGTCTGTATTAACGCTAACTCCTCATAAACCACGCATCGGATTTTGATGCGGGTTTCACCATCAGTTAGATACATTTTCACGGAAGGTTTATTTATATAATTAGTGACCCGCCCCGGCTTCGCACGTAAATTACACCCGTCCGCAGACGGGCGGGCGGATCGCTAGTAAAATATAAAATGTTTTAGACCCAACTTGCAGTAGTAACGATGTGAAGCAATCTATTCCGAGTTCACTCCAAGTTACGAAGTTGAAAATACGTTTGTTGTATGGGGAACGCCGCTTTCGTTATAATTTTTTGACTTTTTTATTATCTATAAGTTAATACGCCGTAATATTACATATTCTGTGAAAATATCAACTGGCTATCTATTACGGTTCGAAAGATATAGCTGTTAATAGGTAGGACAGACAGACAGACAGACAGACAGACGGACAGACAGACAGACAGACAGACAGACAGACAGACAGACAGACAGACAGACATCGTAGGCTTAGTAATAGGATCCTGCTTTTAGCCTTTGGATACGGAACCCTTAAAATAAAAAAATATAAACAAACAAATTGTCCGCCGACAGTCCTTAACGAGATAGTCATTCCAGTTGTGATATAAATGGCACAAAATTATGAGAAGCTTCAAATAATCATTAAACATAAACGCGTAATGGTTCCCCATCGTGATGGCTCATTGCAGTTAACTGCCATCGTAATGTCTCAACACAATCTCTTTCGCGGGAAATTGTTACGTTTTAGTGGCGAATTAATGAATTACTGCCTATTACGTGTAACAAGAACATATTCTTTAATACTAGACACAAAGTGGTTTATCTTATTCTCGTTAATTTTATAAAAAAATCGCAGATGGCGTTCGACGGGAATGAAACTCAAGTTGCGCTGATTTGGATGAAAAACGTTTTAATACCAGATTCAGGAATGCATGTCATTTAGCTTGTTTTAAATTTTTATCGAGACTTATCGCACATTATTATATTTTGGTAAAAATAAGTTACTTTCCCTCGACGTTTCGACCTTGTTAGTTTTTTGTCGAAACGTCGAAAGAAAAGTACCTATTTATTTACCTCAGGACATTGAGATACAATTCATATAGAGCCACAATCGTGCCAAAAAAATGTCCGAACCAAAACTCGCAGCACGCTACGTATTGTGCAGACTTTTTGGTTAGTTACTAGGTAACCGCGATCTGACTACAACGCCGCGCGATGTGAGAGCTACGATGACACAGCGGACAACTAACGTTGAACACTATGCAAGTGACACTAAATTGGAGTAAATGTGGCATTGTGAACTATATAATTGATACAATGTATATATAATGACGCTCGGATGTTTTTTGACTGTTTTCACTGAGAGATTGTGACTCTATAGGAATTGTATCTCGGCCTAAGGGCGATTAAATTGCATTTCTTATTTAATGCTTTTCCAGAATCTAAAGTACACAATGCTCGTTATAATGGTACACGATATGAGCGTGTATGACACGCGAATCAAACATTTGCTGGATATTACTCTTCCAATAGCTGAAAGCAAATGTAACACCGTGTATCAGTGTTTGATACAACTAACAATACACAATGTTTGTAGCAGACTGTTTTTCGATGTTATTTATGTGATTAAGTAAATAAATAAAAAAGTAACAAGTGCTTATAAGAAATCTATTGAACAAAACTATTTTTAAACTAAAATGATTACGAGTACCTAATGTGTTTTTTAGTGAAACATAGAAATCTGGACTTCTTTTAATCTTGTTCGTAAAACTTAAAAAAAACTGTCAATTATCTTTTGAGAGTTTTGGTAGCAACGTGAAAAAAAAAATGTAGTTAAAAGTACTTTCCAAAAGTTTTTGAGTATTAGTGTGTAACAAACGTAGATAACTAATTATTAGACTACGAGTTCGACAAGGAGCAAGAGTGTGGTTACCAAAACTCCATGGAAATACGTGAGTTCTACATTACTCTACTAGGATATGACTCGGAC
The DNA here is from genome assembly GCA_932305915.1 of Agriopis marginaria. Classification (NCBI taxonomy): domain Eukaryota; kingdom Metazoa; phylum Arthropoda; class Insecta; order Lepidoptera; family Geometridae; genus Agriopis; species Agriopis marginaria. The sequence continues at coordinate 8,919,683 of OW029934.1, read as the reverse complement.
TTGATCGTGACTTACTTGATTTTGATTGTGACCATAACTTTTTTGATGATAGTCACTAAAGTACCTACCTCTTGACACTGGCTAATCGACAAGATGTGCCATGCCAAAATTCTGTTCGCCGTATTATGCTGTCTTGACTGGTGATTTATTTAGTTCTGTTTTTAATGAAGACCAGTTCCGCAACAACTACGTTAAAAGAAATAGTGACATGAAACAAGACTCTTATGTTGTAATAAAGGTTAATGGAGTAGCAGCAGAGAGGGTTTCCGAATTGTTGTGAGCGGCTCTCAGGAAGTGAGTGCTCTTCGCCGTAAGAGGCAGTGTAGGTAAAACAGACCTCTTCAGTCGCAAAGTCCTGCTCTAGAACCCGCTTTTACTAGGGTCTGTGGTATTCCTATTGCGATTTAAATTAGGTATTGGTGCTATATTCTGATTAGTTGCTATCAGATGCTGCAGATTATCGACACTGTCAGAATCATAATTTTACTTAAATTCATTATAGTACTTTAAAAAACTCGCTAATTCTCAATAATATTATATATGCAAATGTTTGTGTATGTATGTTAATATGTTTTCTCCCCCGAAAACTATGAACCCGTACGCTTTGATTCCACTTTTATAGTGCGAGCTGCTAGTCTGTGGAATGCACCGAATGGGTGTTCCCCAATAGTTACAATCTAAGTAGGTGTCTTCAAATCTCGAGTGAATCGGTTTCTTCTAGGCAAGCGTGCTCCATCGTAGACCGCATCATCGCTTAACATCAGGCGAGTTGGTGGTCAAACGCAAGCCTATTACAGGAGTAAAAAATGTAACAGGCTTTATAATCTGATTATTATCATTATGAACTGATATGCAGTCTGCGATCTGCTGTAACCGTTGCAATAACATCATAAACCAGTAAAAAAGACTCAAGAAATATGAAATATTACATTAATCCAGTGAGGTGTAATAATAGAGACGTTATAGGCGAACAACACGGCTTTAAAAACTGACTAAACGCACCCTATACTCGTATCTGCTTACCTACGCATGTATATGTGCATATTGTGAAATAAGAGAATATTAAAAACTTTTTACGCTATATCTGTTTTTAGAAAGAGACAAAAATACAATTTGAGGTGGACACTCGGAGTGCGTGACTGAGAGACGGCTGAACGACGGTTCAATCAGTTCAACAAACCGCTAGGGCTCCAGGGCACACCCCTTCTGGGGTGCCTGGGCAAGTCTGATTCCCACTCCCGGCGACGGCCCAAGCCGAGGTTCGTACCTTCGAGGTGCCCTTGTGCTAGTCGCCCAAAAAAAAACTCAAATCACCAAGTTATGCCGAACGCACTCTGCGTTCGCTAACTAGTCTGGTCAAACTGTAGAGGCCAAAAGGCCAACAATACAAGTCAATATAAAAAAAAAAACAGCTGAATGAAGTCAGGCAGCCAGCCTTGCATTCGTCTAGTCAATATGTTGGCGGGCACAACCTATCTACAGGTAAAAATATCTTAGCATTAATCCTAATGTAATAAATTGATACGAACATTACGATTTTGACGCTCAGCAGACGTTATACAGCCCAGATCCGATACCAAATTAAACTTACATTGAAACAAAGCAGACTTCTGACTTCGCTAAAATGACTTTTCCAATGTACCTTTTTTTTTTCACGTAACCGCGGCAACTCGAGTGCCCGTGTAACTGTGGGGAGTTTTAAACGTAAAAGAAAAACATCGTGAGGAAACCGGTATGCCCAAGAACATCAAAAATTCAAAGATATATGACATTCATCAACATGCACTGGGCCAGCATGGTGGATTAGGGCCTATCCTCTCTTTCTAAGAAAAGGCCTGGGTCTCAGCAGTGGGAAAATGTTAGGCTGAAATGATGATGAATTTTTCTGATGAAGTATTTCAAACTTTAAGATTTTACCACTACTTAGCGGTTAGAGCGGTTTTAGCGTGGGTTCGAATGGTACTGGTTGTAAAAAAAATATGTTCTGTATTTCTATAACATTTAAATAGTTTAAAATGATCAACTTCTAAAGTACGGGCATTAAGGTAGTACGATTCAACTATGGCGCGAAATTCAAATTTCATACAGTTTTTTCCTCTTTGTAGCTAGGCCGGGTAATTATTATAAAATGAAACAGTGTTATGCGCAAATCGTTGGTTGTTCTTTACATTATCATGTACAGCTAAGGCAGACGTAATGCCAGTTTGCTAGGTCATACGGTAATATGGGATTAATTATGAATGTTGGTAGAAGATTGTGCTTCGCCGACTTCCGGACGGTTTCATCGTGGTCCCTAACGAGCTATAAAATCCCCCGAAATCCTCTTTAACTGCAAGCAAAGTTTACCTGCGGGTCGGTAAATACGCGCCCACATTTGGTCTTCGAATTGAGATTCGCAATCTGTAAATAACAAGAATTCAAAGAATATGCGAAGTCGTGGAAACCGGGATTGAAATTTGAAAGACAGGGTACTTGCAAAGGAATTTAGTATTTTCAATAAGAAAATTCATACCTATATTAGGTAAAATGTAGGTTCGTCATTAAACCTGTACATAAGAACTATACTGACATCTCGACTAAGATGAAAATGTAAGAATTATATAGTTACTATAGAAATCAAGAGATTTTTACATACCAGGATTAATTTCGGAGAATGTGCATCAGGGCTACATGACCTTATCCTATACCTATCATCCGGCATCCCCTTTCTACTACAGGACAAGTAGAAAAACAGCACACTAACATTGTGGATTTTCCTTGGATACGTACCAAACTTTTCGAATCCACGTTTCTAATCCGTACAGCCAAGGATTAGAACAACCTGCCAGCTTCCTTGTTACTTGAGAGATATAATCTGGGCCTTTTCACGGCCAGAGTGAATCTTCTGTCTGCATGCGTGCTTCATCGGTGCTAACCAACAGGCGAGTTGGTAGTCAAACAAGGACTTTTCCTCGATAAAAAAATACCTAGTAGATTATCTCAAACATGGCATTTAATATGTCCATTATTTGAAGAACACACTTTGACGAAAATTTTACTCCGCTCCTTTCCTAAAGTGAAATATGTGGTAAAGAAAGAAGATATGTATCTCTATCTTACTAGCAAGTACGAGTAAGACAAACAGTGACAGCTATAATTGCATTGCTACAGTTTACGATAGGTAAGTACAAGTTAAATATTGCGTGAAAAAGGATATAGTGGGACAAGCGTAACGTCACGCCTGAAAAAATTGATGTGCGTAAACTGCGTAATGGCTCCCCATTACATACATTGTGTTCACTCGATCGAGCACAAAGGTCGCTGAGCGCCTCTCGGGATCACTGTATGGAGAAAAACGTATGAAACATATTTTTGTTAACTGGATGGAGTGATTTATTGTTATTTCCTACTAAATACACTTACATGAGCAGGTGAGTTTTATTGTTAACTCAACATTTAATATATGAATAACATATCTGAAGCCGGGAAAATTATCCATGCTTGGGGTTGTCTTTGGGAGAAAAGCTGTGCTACGCGGTCAGGTACCATCTGGTTTATTCTGTAAGCCAATTCTAAAAGTCAAGTATTAACTCAAGTGAGTCATATAGTGGTCGCAATTCTTGCATGCATTTTTAGAGAGAACTTAACTAAAATTATAGTTTAGTCCTGTCAAACGTCTTTTCGTATTCTGATGCACCACCCTAAACTAGATTTTAGAGAAATTCCACCTAAATCATTTTAGTTACTCAACATAGTGAAAAGGTATTCTGATGTTACCATTTTAGTTCGATTTCGACCTAAAATAAGAAACGTCAAACCAAAATAAGTCGGCACCTAAATAGATGACGATTAAATTTGGTCAGTGCATTTGAGTTTATAGAAGTGAACAAATAAAAAGAGTATAAGTAAGTAATATACCGGAAAAACAAATATTTCAGCTGGAATGGAAGAATATGCTGTTATAGCTCATATTTATTCGTCAGATAGGGAGAGGTACCTAAGTAAATGATGCAACTAACAGGTTATACCTATCTATTTTTACTGATTTCGTATTTTCTCGATATACCTATTGCTAAACGACTTTGATTACTCCTTGTAATATTTAATTTCAGGCATTGCAAAGAGAAAATCCGCCTGAAACAAATACGAGACGTTTCGAATCCGTTTGGACTAGCGGAACAAAAATTTCGTAAAAAATTTCATGACCGTGGATTCATTGTCCTTTAGTCGTAATATTAATCATGTACATGTTACATAGTATTAAAAGCGTCAAACAAGATATAGTCACAGTCAAAGTCAAGCAAAGTAAGTCACAGTCAAGTCAAACTCATGCCCCTGTAAAGTGGTGGTGATTCACAAGAGGCTCCTATGGAGTTTTGGAAACAACACGAGAAGACATGTTTCACCTCGTTATATCACTTTCCCACACTTGAGCACGCTTACGAGCACTTAATAAATAATTACTCACCATTTACTACACATTAACACACGAAAATACACAAGTTTAGGAAAATTATCCAACGAGCCGACATTTTTCCACGTTGGCGCCAAAACCCCACCTGACACACCAAAAGTCAGTGTTGCTAGCCCTGTCAGAGATAATTTGTAGAAGAGCTTTAAATGTGTAAAATTTAGTGCATGTAACTGCGCCGAAATATCGGGAGCTCATTCCACAACCTTACCACAGTAAATATCCCGTAAATAATCATATAACTTTAGTGACTACAGTAAGTTATTAGTTTCACTTTGTGTCTTTTCCGAATAATAGCAATTTTTAAACTTCAAATGCTCTTTAAAACTTAATTTTTGGACTTAGCATGTAAATACGTACCACATTTAGTATCCAGTATACCACATATTATAATCATGGATCATATATATTTCATTTTTAATGTTCGTACAAATACGAACAAATCTGTGTATATGGCAATGCCGTTCCATTTTTTACTTTTTTACTACCATAGATTGCTGTTCTGCCACAGACACAAAATCTCGATTCGTTTCCTCTGCGCCCCCGGGTGCCGCGTAGCGCAACTAGCCAACACAAATTAGAGAATCCTTAGCGAATACGCGTATATTTTAATACGCGAATAAAAAAAACTTTAAGAAAATATTAATTTTATTTTAATACGCGTAGCCGAAGGAGCAAATTTAGTTAGACCAAAACCGGGAATACGTTTTGACTTATTACGCACTAAAATTCAAAACTTATTTTAGTTAAGTCTAGTTTAGTGAGGCATGCAAGAATCGCGACCAGTACCTATAATATTACTATCTGTTACCCGCGAGTTTGTACTAGTACATATTCATATAAACTATAAACCCCTATTTGCACCCTTAATTCAGCCATTTCGCAAGATCCTGAGAGAAAAAGAGATCGTAAGAGAATAAAATATCTTTCCCTCCCGTTGGTTGGACGGCGGTTCGTCAACCAAATCCATACCGTCCGTCCAATCCGTCTGTTAGTACTATTAGCGGACCTCTAAATCCCTTATGAAATCTACCTGCCGAGTTTCAGCTTCCTCGGTCAAGTAGTGTTCGAGATTTCGTAATGAGTCAGTGATTGAGTGAGTGAGTACTTTGAACGCTGATAATCAGTCCTTCCATAGACAATATTTAAGTTATCATTAACAATCAACGAAGTGTATGGAACAGCAGATTTTTTTATTACAATGATATCCTTGAATATAACCGTCGTCTAAAAGAACACCCGTATAAAACATCATAAGGTTTCTTGTCGAATTAAAACACGGTCCAATATGAAGTCTTATGAGCCCCAATTCACGGATTTATTAGCTTTTGATTACATCTCTTTAACCTCACCTGCCGCCAACACGGAGCAGATTATGCAAACGTGCTGATTAAAATTCGACAGATTCGAAAGTATATCCAACGTAAATATGAGTTTCCGCTTATGAGACAGCGAGAAAAACCCGTCTCGACAAAAGGCAGAATATTTTTACAAGGTTTTCTTACTTTACGGGGTAATGTCAATGGCAGAATAATACAACTAATTTAAGTTTTGTGACAACGGAGAGCGTTGGCGAGCAGTAAAACGAAAGCCTTGTTTAGCGGCGACCAAGAAGATAAAAGTTATCTTGGAAAGTGTGCAGCCGCAACAAACTTACCAACTGTCTTCAGGTGGGATAAAGGAAACTCGATTAAGGGAAGGAATAAAAAAGTGCTTCGCTGAGTGGGAATAAGAAATCGATGCAGGTTTAATTAGCCATGGTGAAAATACGAGCTCGATGAGTTGAGACCTATAAAATGTTGCACAAACTTTTAAAATTGGGTAGGTTGTTCGTCGATAGTTTCGTGATATTGGCAGTTTTCGAAAATGCAATGCGGTTTTTTAATACCAGTGTTCGTCCAAGGTTTTCACATTAAATAATTAGTTTAATTAAAAAAAACATAGTCGAATAAAAAAAAAAAAACTTTAGTGACTCGTTATATAACGAGACAAAGTGCAAGTCAGGCTCGTGCACTGAGAGTTCCGTACCACCGCAATAAATACAATAATTATTAATTTAATAAAAACCGACTTCAAAATTTGTGAAGTATGCAATTTCTATTCTGTGAAAGAAATGATAAGGTCGTCCAAGTATCAGAATACGCTGCATAACTTGGTAATGGAGAGAAATTTGTCACCGACTCGCACTTAGCCATTATTCATTTTTGTTGTTATACTTTGGAGCTTTAGAGTGTGTACTATAATCATGTCAAGTTTGACACTTGTAAGTATTTCCGTTTAAGAAAAAAAAACTTCATCATCATCATCATCAGCCAGAAGACGTCCACTGCTGAACATAGGCCTCCCCCTTTAACCTCCACACTGAACGACAGCCTGCCTTTTGCATCCACTGGATGCCCGCGACTTTCACAATGTCGTCGGTCTATCTAGCTAGAAGTAAAAAAAAACTTACTTCTGTCATATTTTCATCTGTCATGTCATTAGTTGCAAAGAGGTTTGATTTTTTTTGTTTGTGTAAACGTCTAATCTAAATTTCAACATAACGCCAACACTGACGTCATTCAAGGGTAAATGAAGGTCAATCATATTTAGTCAAAAATATTCGTCATCAGCGCCAATGTTTTTAGTAAAACTTTTCAGTAAGTCTTTTGCTCGAGATGTTTTTATAATAACACTCTATAAAAAATATAAACAATCCTCAGTAGAAGTAGGTTAAAATTGATTTCCAAGATTTGATTACAAAACGTGAAGCGTGTTAAAAAATACCGTATAAACTATAAATACGTCTTGTAAGTACAAAGAAATGGTATAAAATATGCTTGTATAATGTAAATTTAATTATACTTACGAACTACGGAGTACTTACTAAGGAACGACATAAACGAAGATATCATCTACATATTTTAAGTAAATATCTCGTTCTCTTTTTCGCATTTTACAGAAAATGTAAACAGTCGTGGTAAATACGATTTCATTTATTCATACCCAGTCTTTAGATCAAGTCTCATACAAAAAGTACCTATACCTTAACCGTAATTATGTAGATGAGCTGCACCCAGTTCTCATTTTAAACAAGAAACTTAAAGTGCATTCACAAGAAGAGACCTTTTTGTTTTCACTAGCAGCCACCTACTTCGTTGAGTAACTTTGCTATGCTGTCTGTACTTAAAGGCATGCAGTACTCTAACTTCAATAATACCTATAAACAATCACGCATCGATAGATATTAAAGCTGCAATGATGCGGTCTACGAAGGAGCACGCTTGCCGATTCACTCGTGATTTGAAGACACCCATATTGTAACTATCGGGGTAAACCCATTCAGGCAACGCATTCCACAGACTATCAGTTCGCACAATAAAAGTGACTACAATAAAAGTGAAAGTGAGTTGTTCAGTTTTAATTTTACTTTATAATTTAATGGTTTTTTTACTTGTGAATATTGTATTTTGTTTGCACAAATTATGTCGTATGCCTTTAATGCCAACATAGTAATGTAAACATGTCCTGTAAACAATTGGCGGATGTAAATGAATTAGTCACGGACTCAAAGTAGGTTGAGCTTAGCTACTGATCGCCACTGCGTGATGAATAAGGAATCCGTTCAGTCTGGGTCCAGCTCAAGGGCTCTTCTTAGACAAGGCTAAGACTTGTGCAACATTGCGATGAGCCTTTGTGTTTTAAAACATTGTTTTAAAGAATATAGAAAAGTGTTTTTAAATCGTAACTCTGTACGTAAGGAAATATACCAAGATATTTATGTAATTTGATTGCTAGCTTATGGGTTTGATTAGTTTATGCGATGTATTATAATGAAACCGCGGGGTAGCTTTTCGGCCACCGCGCTCTCACGTAAGTTAATGGCAAATGTGAATTCTATTTCCTAGACAACAACATTTATATTCCTCTGAATTACGTAACCGTGCGACCGCCACGCGCTTACTGCGAGTTGACCAGGCGTTGTATCTTTGCTCTTTAAATTTAAAACGTAGTTTCCAAATAAATAAAACGTATTTTGCATTAATAGCGCGTTCTTTAGACATGTGCTCGCAGTTGCCGCGCAGCATAGCGAACGCGTTGGGTCGGCTCGAACAAATTCGTATCAAATTCAAATTCAAAATATTTATTTGTCAGAACATGGTATGTACACATACATATAAAGTAACATACATGGTCGTAAGAATGGAGACGTATCTCATGTCCTTGCCTGTTACAGCGTACAAATGTTAGTTTTTTATATATATTATTATTAGTGTTTGTTAAAGTTAAAAAAATAACGAAATTATGTCTAAGTTAGAATATTGTTAGAATCATATTTTGGTTTGGTTGTATTTTATACCTTAATTAGATGTTTATTACTACATATATAAGCTATTATTATCAAATTAACGCGCTCTAACCGGCCTAGAATATTGCACTTCATACTCTCCAAAAGTATGTCCGTCATCTCCGAACATCCTGTATAGTGTATAGTATATACTAAGCAGACAGGCGATATAGGCAGTAACATAGATAAATAGATTTAGGTAATAGGTACTTCACGTAGGTAAGTGGACAAGTTTAGAATCGTAGTCGGCCTTATTTGCGAGTTCCGCTGACTCGGCTGAACTTGTTCTATTCAACGCCGGAAGCTTGTTACCGCGACTTCTGCGGTTTTCGACTAGATAACATTGTGCTAAAGATTTAAACTATGTACCCAGGGAAGTTTCGTTACGCCGCAGTAAATGCTTACACGTCATGGTAAAGGAGCTGTTGGCCTCTTTCAGCAAAGTACTTAAAAAGAAATTTTAAAAACTTTATTCAGAAAAGAAATGCACTCACTTTGATCATGAAAAGCAAGATTATAATTACGTATTATCTCTAGTATAGTATATTTCTCTATGGTATTATACACCAATCTCTGAACATGGTCTTGCAGTTTCAACTACCGCCAACGATAGGCAAGGTAGTAAACAACAATAAGTCTTTGTATAAAAAAGTACCTATTTTACTTCTTAAAAACCTTAGATTACAACCCCCATAAGAGATGATTTTCGAAAAGTTCCAAGACATGCCTTTCCTTCTTCTTTCTTATACAAAAGTTTAGGGATCCGTTTGACCCCGTTAGAGGTGGAATTGCATAAATCGGTTCTTATTAATGATTTCGTATTCGGTTTAGTTAGGATTTGTTCGTTTTAGTGCTCACTTAGACTATTTGAGGATTATTGGGCAAACCCTTAGATCAATATTAATTATTGATCGAAAGCTAATATAGCTAATAACTGTTTGGTCTGTGCGTTGATTCTTTGAAAACCATTTTTCTAAATATAATATAGTATGTATAAGAGAAGAACGAAGCTGTTTATAATTAAAGCGAGCGGCATTATTTTAACGGTACGCGTGTTACACGTACTCCTCACTCAAATGTAACGCCCACTCCTCGTCTATACCCTGCTATGCATCAGGATGGGTGGCGTTGTCAGTTCGCCTAGTGTTTGCTAGTACACGTTGCCATTCCTTTGTGGTGTCTGCCTCATTAAAATAATTTAAATTAATTTAGCTCATATTTCAATGTTTTAAAGTGTTTTGTGTTACTTTTGATACTTTATAACTTTACTCATACATTAGCTTTGAATACAATATACTTATTTTAAATTTAATTAGGAAATTCTAGCTGCGCCCCGCGGTTTCACCCGCGTAGTGATGAAAAATGTTGATGATGATGATGATGATAAAAAGTATTTTACATCCGTCTCCTGGTTTAAAGCTACCTCCCCACCAACTTTCAGTCAAATTGGTTCTGCCGTTCTCGAGTTATAGTTAAATAGTGTAACTAACACGACTTTCTTTTATATATACCTATACTAGCTGCGTCCTGCGACCCACGTAGTGATGAAAAATTATGATGGTGCTGATGAAAAGTAGCCTATGTCCGTCTCCTGGTTCTAAGCTACCTCCTCACAAATTTTCAGCCAAATCGGTTCAGCCGTTCTTGAGTTATAAATAGTGTAACTAACACGAGTTTCTTTTATATAAATAGATATGTCGTCGTCGTCAACCTGCTTTACACGTCTTATATACGGTTCAATTGAGCTGTTAAACTTACAAGTTTTTTATTGACAAATATCTTTTTCAAACCATGCTTTAATGAAATTAGTGATCGGAACGGTGCGCTGATCAAAATGAGCCCAAACACTGCCAGTCTACAATTATCCACCGAAGAATGCCGTTGTCCACCGTTACCATCATCAAATCAGCTAGATGTCACCATAATATTAATTTATTGTCATCGGAACTTGACAAATATGCCAAATTTCAGCTCAATCGAACATCGGATACAGACAGACACCGGGACAGTTGAAACTAAAATAAATAACAGCTTGTAAAACAAGACTGCGCGTGCGAGACTGGGATGCACGTATGTACTCATAAGTGCATCTTTATTTATCTGCGAAACTTATTGATCTAAATGTACTGTACGTAGTACATGTATGTCTATGGCGCAACTTATATAGATGTATGTAAGTGCAAGACTGTATGCAAGACGCATAAACTAAAGCAGAAAAACCATAATAATATTGAGGAAAAGATCACCTCACCTCATTTCCAAAAATCTTTCAGAGCGCCTGGTTAATGCGATGCGTGACCAAAATGCTGGCGTGTTTCTGGCTCAACGCATAAGCATTGCCATTCAGCGTGATAATGCCGCCAGCATGCTGGGTACGCTGGCAACTGGTAGTGGGCTTGAGCATTTGGATTGTCTTTGGACCTTCAACGGTCTATGGCCAGGCTGTATTTGTAACAGTGTTGTATTTGTAGTGTTAGTATTAGCTTGTATTTTGTTTAGTTAATAAAGGCACTTGCCCCATAAATAAAATCGAATAATATGCTATAGGTGTATTCACTTAGTTTTATTACATTTGAATGTGAGTGAAAAGAGAAATATCCATTAAAACGTAGGATGTCTGAATAAAAACAAAATTATTCGACCCACAGTATAAAAATCTTAACTATAAAATTACTTGAGCACCTATCAACTGGAGCTAAGTTAATAAAGAATGCTATATTTCTAGAGATTATGTGAAATTATTAAGATTGTGGGTAAAGTACTTTCATCCAGAAGTTTTCTGTAATGAAATCATGAAAAATGCTTGAAGTTGCTAGAAATTATGGCTAAGCTTAACTTTTTTGTTATTATCGCTACAACCTTGGATATCGTCTCAATTAGTGCTTAGCAAAGTTGGATGTTTTAACCACCAATGTTTTAGCACAAGAACAGTGGTTTTTATGTATAACAGGCTAGACGTTTGACTGCAGCTTACACGATGTGTGCAAGGTTGTGACGGAGTGGTGGCTAAGGCAATCTAAGCGGCACGTTGGTCATTTAGATAGATATATAAGTATTGTTACACTAAAAAGACATATTTAACAAAAGACTCGTGTTGCACTTCCTACGGCTAGAGACCGATTGAAACAAAGTAAACGCCGGCGATCATTTGGTAATCTTCAAAAATGAGCTTCTTCTGGGCCCGTCCATTCATTTTATTTTGGTCGAAGTTTGCATGCACCCATCAGTGGGATAAAGAAGGCCATGGATTATAATGATGGCTTGTTAATTGGTTAATCCTACTGATGAATAGGGAACATAATCTACCACGTCGACTACGCGCATATCGTTACTGTAGTTTACTTACACACACACACAAACATTGTTTGCTTGGGGGAGCATTTAGCAAAGTGAAGATCGCGCTTAATGTTGCAAGAGGCAAATTTGCACACCCTTGTTTGATTAACTTCGAATCGTAATGCCTAATTTAGATAAACTAGCATCTGTATTTGCAGTATTTGTTTTCTTAGCGGTGAAGTTGGTACTTTTAGACCGCACCCGCGTCTCCAATTTTTTTTATTGTGTATTATTTTCAAAGTTCAAGAACCGGGGCCTTACGGGCAACTGTTATTTGCGGCACCTAATCCGCTCAGTTGGAAAATCACGCGACCGCAAACCGTATCTGGCCGCGATAAGGTTCACGTTCGCGTGATTTTCCAACTGAGCTGATTAGGTGCCGCAATTAGCTGTTGTCCGTAAGGCCCCTGGACACAAAATAATCATCTTTGAATATTCAGTAAAATAATTATGCTTATTTTTTTAATTTCATTTAAGAGCAATATAGGCCGTAGTTAGGATTAGAAAACTACTTAGCTGTTGCCCGCGACTTTGTGCACATAGACTTTCAAAAAAACTTTTTGCCCCCCTTAATTCACTCTTTCGCAAAAAACTATCTTAGCTGACCTCAGAAATTTGGTAGGCAGCTAAGGAATCTACCTGCCAAATTTCAGCTCCACAAGACAAGTAATATTCAAAATTTCGTGTCAGTCAGTCAGTCAGTCAGCGAATGAGAGGTATTTAGCTTTTATTTAAGAACATTACAGGTTACATAATACATCAGTGGAAATCGCACACTGTGCGAATCACACAATCTTTCTTGCCTGGAATGAGCTACCTAACGTGGTGTTTCCGAGAAGCTACAACACGGGGTTCTTCAAAAGGCAAGTTAATAGAGTCCTTAAGGGTCGGCAATATATTTGTAATGTCTCTGGTGTTACAAGTATCCATAGGCGATGGCGACTGCTTACCATCAGGCGGTCCGTCTGCTTGTTTGCCACTTATATCATAAAAAAAACTTATGTTGTAAGAAAAGAAACCAGATGGCGCTAGTGCTCTCTAAAAACGCAAACGGTGTGTATGGATGATTTGTTATTGACCAGTTATTTTATTTGTATCTTCGTGTACTTTCAGAGCGAATTAAACGCATGCCTATACAGATATATTTTGAAAGGGTTATAACTATGCTAAAAGGGGCTTTTACACTAAAATTGCGAAAAAATCAAGAGTTATGTCTTTCTGAATTACCAAGAGGAATTACAGGAGGCGGATAGTGGAACATTTTAATGATGGGACTCACGCTGACAGAGCCATCTAGCGGAAGAGACGCCACGCTGCATGCGTGGATTGCGTGGCTGGCGTAGTGTCTCTCTCTTCTCACCTCCCAGGGCACGCGCGCAAGTCAAATAAGCGTGATTTTTAGTTTTATAATCTATAATTATTTGTTATATATTAGAAGCTTGAGTTTGTCCACATTACGCCAGAATTGATTTGATGTTAAACAATGATGCAGCACATTTACCTACAAGGTAACTCTTTACTCTTGATTTGCACATAAAAATTGCTTTGAAGGAGTTTGTCTGCGTACACACCCTGTCTTATGAGTGTGTCGTAGAATACAGCCCAATATATAGTGCGACCAAAACCGTCCAGCTGCGAGGGTCGTCATAAACCAGCGTCGCACAATATTTTCCAATTATTGACTCCGCCATATTGTCCCCGGCTGTGTTTAGCTGTTATTACCACTTCATAGAGATGTCGGTCCGTGATATACCTAATCTCGAGCTTTCTCGAACTTTACTAGTTTATGTAGGAACTCTTTACGGGTCTCTCGTGGCTTTTGATTTATTAGAGTTTTTCTTGAACACGTAGCATAGGGTTTTTAAATATCAAACTATGGTGTTTAAGAAATGTAAGTTTTCTCAGGCTGCGATAGCTAAATATATTTTATTTAAATATTTACAATAATATTTAATACCTTGTATATACTTTAAGGCAGCTTATAAATGTATTAATTTAATTTGTAACTAACTATAAATATTGTAATCAACTAAGTATGCTGGTCGGTATCTTGCGCAACGTGTAAGTATTGCAATCAACGCGGCAATGCGGCCAGCATTTTGGGAACGATGCCTACGGGCAGCGGTTTATTAGATTAGTTTAGTTTAATATATTTTTATTTAGTGTATTTAATTTAATTTAGTATTAGTTTTTAGTTATATAATTAAGTTTTCGTAAATTTCCTGTTTTTTAAGTTTTGCCAAATAAATTTAATTTAATGGTAAAAAAAAACTAAGTATATATGTAGTATTACAACTAAAATAATAATCTACGAGTATCGATCTGATACGAGTATCAAAAAGTTAGGTTATTCCAGGTTTCAGACTAACTATGGGAACTCAATGTCGTACTTATTCATTCTTTACTTTTATCAGCCAGACTAACTATTATTATAATTATTGAAAGTTCTTAATCGTTCAAATAAATCCTCAGTAATTTCTCAAGTAATCTACGTGGTAAGCGGTAATCAGGCCCCTTTGACGTTACGTGGCGCGGAAAATGTGGTTACTGACTAACAATTTTCATTGAACCGACGGCAACATATTTCTGTAATTAGCCATTTTCTGTTTATGGGAAATTCTTCACACATCTTATATTATAGCATTTATATCACACGTAATGTAAAACGTAAACATGGTGTAAAATGCCTTGTGTCGTGATGCAGTGACGATATATACGGAAGGTAGTTGTCAGTAGCTGGAGTATTTGGTTATTTGATGCGGCTTACCAAAATTAATACCAAAACTGTTCAAAATATTCTAAAGCCGGCCACAGACAGCTGCGCACGCCTACGTGTGACAATTTTCTTAGTAATTTCTTAGGGTTTCGCTATTATTAACACGTTAAAATCACTTTTAACGAATTTAAAACAGACACTCGACTAAGTCTGCAGGTTTGGAGCAAGTCCTTGACATTCGTTTTCTTTGTTAAATACGGGCCAATTCAATATGTCACGCACTTTACATAGCGGGCCACGCGTTTGTTGAATTATACCCAGCGCGTCAAACCCTTATTACTTCGACTCTCACTATAGTGCGTTTTATAACATTGAGTGGCCCTGCACGTTGAACTCTCTCTACGGTGACTCTCGCTAGTGCGTGGTTATGTAAGGTCAAAGATTTGACGACATGCTTGCGTTGCCGCGGATGAGACAGCCAACCGAATTTCGCAACTATGCAAGCCCCGTTATCTCCTCCTCTCACCCGCTCTATCCCGTTCTATCTCACGTTAACGTAGCGTAGTTCAGCTAGCAGTGTGTGACCACATCGCTACATCGAGTCACGTAGCTCTCGTGTTAATCATGGGCGTGCATTGTCGTGCGCAACTGTGTGCCTGGCTTTGTGTGCGTGTGGCTGGTTGGTTGCTCAAAAAATAAATGCATTTTTTTATTTAATGAAGTCGTTTTCTTCCAGTTGCGGATGAAAAAGTATACCAGTTAGCGAACATTTTTGATTCGCATTAAAACGTAGATAATCGCTAAGAACACTCCATAACTTGGTAATTGCTTTTTACCTCAGTGGGGCCGTGCTTTTAGTCGGATTGCTTATTTAGTTAATGAACTTCGGAGCTTCAAACTTTTTGCTTTACGCTCCTTTAATAGCTCAGAATTATCTCGGAAAATATTGGGATTTAGTGGTGCCTGCTGATGTCACCAGTGGTAGGATGATATTTGAGTAGGATCAATTCTTCTTCTAGTCACCACAAATACGTACCTAAATACTTTTTATTATTTTTTCAGTCGGAAACTAAAAAACAGAATATACCCACTGGTATATTCAGTAGAAGGAGCGGTATGTAAATGTGTAAGAGGATACAATTACTCCTCTACAAATACTTAAAGAAAATTGTAATACTTGATACTTCAATTTCTGACGTAACAAAAATCTGACGAAATGAAAAACTGACGAAATGAAAATCCGACTAAATTAAAATCTGAACAAATTAAAATCTAATAACATGAAAACCAAGGCCAACAACTAGTACCTGTGAGTCCTGTGACTAGTACTTATGCTAGCACGATTTGTAAAAAGTTTCTACCATCCAGACCGATTACTACGTAAAGCAAACTTCATTTTATGACAAAAAATATTCTAAGCATAATTGTCAAACCTTTAAAAAATCGCGACATTTAAACTAGCCACAGCAAGCCACAGGCGATTATTAAACTACAACTCATTCAAATTTAGAATATTTAACAGCCAGTTTTGTAGAGTTTGATCGAAAATGTCGTTACGTTATGAATCAACGAGGCAGGTAACACTGTGGCCATGTAAAAGCGCGGGTACCTGCACAAAAGAATTTCAATTTGGTACCGTATCGCGAAACCCTTTTCAACTTTACAAACTTTACTGACGTAAAATTGATTTGTTTGCTTCGTCGTTTTTGTTTGGTGTGGTGACTGCTGTTTAATAAAACTGAAAAAACGTTTTGATTTCTTCAATGTTTGAAAGTAAACTACCAGGACATGATTTCGATGCAAGCACGTTTGGACCCGGGTATGTCCTGAAACTGCGACCAGAGCTACCGGAGGATGGCCATCAGCATCCTATTTTATTATATTTATTTTATTTTATTTAAGTTCAACTGCTTGCTGAACACGCTATTAGTACACGGTGAACGTGCTGCAATCCCTAAACCACCTGCCAAGCGTGAGGATTATGGCAACACCAAGAGGCAGGCCTTTGTTCAACAGTCAGCAGTGGATGTTTACTGGCTGATGACGTAACGTTTGTTACAGCAGACGTTCATTAGGCTTTTTTTGTAATAAATAAATAATAATAGCATTTAGTGGACCAAAACTATGGCAACAAAGCTAGGTCGCGCGTGTCAAACTTCGATTTTTGAGGTTTTCTCTTAGACACCAAAAAGTATGAAACTAAATCAGATTCCAAAGTAATTTCTATACTTGAAGACGTGTTGTTCCAAACATTAGGAATCACTATTTCATAGATGGACAGACGACCTAAAAGAGACCGCAGGGAAACGGTGATCCCTTTTGGAGATCGATGGGGGAGGCCTATGTCCAGCAGTGGACGTCCTATGGCTGAAATGATGATAATGATTCAAATAAGTATACTAAACCAAAAAACAAAAATTCGACGTGCAGTTGGAAAGTCAGTTCAAGAATTTTAAGGCTGATAAGAAAACGACTGTAGCTAGCATAGATTGCTCGGGGCGTATGCCCGATAACGCAAGTACAAATCCTGCCGGTCGTCAATTTTTAGGATTGTTTATAACGTAAAGCAAATAATTGTTCATTAATAGTGAATCGTTGACAATCCCAAGGTCACCGAACACCTAGAACCGCTCAACATGCACAGGGAGGTTGGGTCTGTATCTGTATCTTTTATCGCATTTACAAAGGATGTTCTAAAGAACTGTTTGATCTGATGCCGGCGTCACGGTTTTATTATCGTACTAGTCGCCACCGCCTGTAATTTAATCCACATTTCATAGATCAGTAGAAATCACACACTGTGCGATTCACACGATCATTCTTGCCTCATAGCTGCAAAATGTGGAATGAGCTACCTTCCGCGGGGTTTCCGAGAAGCTACAATATGGGGTTCTTCCAAAGGTGAGTTAATAGAGTCCTAAAGGGTCGACAAAGTATTTGTGATGCCTCTGGTGTTACAAGTATTCATAGGTTACGGTGACTGCCCATCAGGCGGCCCGTCTGCTTGTTGGCCATCTATGGCATCAAAAAAAAAAACAGATTATTTTCTCACAATGAAATAATAAAAAAATTAAAAGCTTTTTGTGTTAGTATAACTTTCGCATGATTTTATGATGAAGTCCCTTAGTAATACATATTTAACGCATTATTCGTGCCATCTTTGAACAAAAAAGTTATCGTGTAAATTATTCTAAACCACGTTTGTTTGTTGTAAAAAAGTTTGTTGTTCTGTAAAATTATGTCTTATTTAAACAAATTTGTGTAGATTTATACTGACGTTCAAAAAACTTCTAAAGTCGGAAAACCTTGCCTTAAGTTTGCTGTGTTTTGCTCAAAACCAATTTCAACTAAATGAATTTAATAATTCAGTACCTGATTCAAATGAAAGGCTTATTATATTTGACGCAAAATTACGTTTTATGACAAGATATCAGCAATCTCGTGGCAACTGAGATACGCAAGTACTCGCGTATACGCTTACAAGTTTTGTATCGATACTGTGTAAGCTTGCCAAGGAACGCCGATGATAATTCAATTTATTAACATCTCGGCGTCGAAACTCCAGCCAGACTGACGTTAATATGACAAATAATTTCCTTAGAAGCCTACCTTCGGCGTGCGAGGAAATGCGTTGAATATGGTAATCATTTCCCTGGTGCCGTGTTCGCTGCCTACCGACACTTTAAACTTGGAAATACTGGAGGATTTCAACAGCATGCGCTTTAACTAATTGCTATTGTAGGTATCGAGATGATAACTTGATTATGGCTTACTAGCTATGTACTACGTAAGGGCATGACTTGGACTGGACATGACCGCGACTTAGTTTTCTAGACTGTGACTAGGGATTGTTAGAAGATGTTTAACACAAGTTTGAAATTATACAATCCAACGACACCCATGGTTTGATTCTCGACCTGCAACAATTACTTTTTTAGTACAAATTGATTATGTGCAATTTCGATGCTATCGTTCAAAAACAGTGAAGGAAAACAACGTAAGGAAACCGGTATGTCCAAGAACCTCAAAAGTTCAAAGACCAATGTCATTCACCAACATGCACTGGGCCAGCCTCTATCACTCTCTCTCTGAGAAAAGGCTTGTGTCTGAGCAGTGGGAACATGATAGGCTGATAATGAATTTCATCATCATCATCAGCTTTTCACTGTCCACTGTTGGACATAGGCCTATCCTAATGCACGCCACTGATCTCGGTCAGCAGTTCTTTGCATCCAGTTCTTACCCGCAGTTTTACGCAGGTCGTCACTCCACCTGGCCACGGGGTGTCCTACACTAAGCTTAACTAAACGTGGTCTCCACTTCACAACTCGTCTACCCAATAGGTTATCAGTTCTTCGGGCAATGTGGCCGGCCCACTGCCACTGCAGCTCAATGTTTAATGTCATCATTAAGATGCGTCGATTATTTAATAAGTATGCTGCCATATTTTCACATTTGTATGTTGGCAGTCTCATATAATTTATTTGGAGTAGCTCATTTTCCACGCTTATCGCATTTGTCGCACTGTCCCTCGGGGGTAAGACCAGCGCGGCGCAACACGCGACGTCGTGCGACAACTGCGGCGTTTGACAAAATGTCGTCCGCTCGCCGCAGCGTGGACCCACATGCTGAATTACTGGTTTTTGTAATTTAGAATCTGTTTTATTGTTTTGTTTACGTTTGTGAATTTCGTTTCCGCATGTGGGTTGTAAAATAGATAAACTTTTCACACCACAAATTATATGTACACAATAAAACAGCTTAAAAACTAGTACAGAAATCAGCGGCCTCTCTTCCAGGCAACCTTAGGATGGAGTGGATTCATACAGGAGGTAGAACTTTATCGGAACATTTCCGCATGTTGCAATTCTGTTTATCTTTATCAAGGGTTTATTTAACTAAATGAGGAAAAATATTTCGATAAAAATCTGCTCATGAAAGAAATGGAAGGAAACGTGAGTATCCAAGGCTAAAATATCAAAGTCGTCAATTAGTGTTAAATAAAAAGGGTTACACGGAATGGTGGTACTTAGCTGAAAGGAGTTCATTGTACTTATCACTGTGAACAACTTTTACTTCCGAACAACCCCTGAAATCACAAAAAAATTGTTATGTGAACTATTGTGGTTTTCACACATTTTATTTATAAAAAAAAAAATAGTATAACATGCATACAATTCTTTGAATGAGCTTTCAATAGCTAGAGCGGTAGGTATTAGAACTTTTACTATGGGACCATGGTAAGAGTTGTAAATTTGTTCCTAATGATAAGTGACCACTTTGACCATTGTACTATTATTCCACATTACTGTAATCCTTTACATGGACCTATTATTATATTACTTACTCATTGGTCTGTAAAAACACAAACTAAATATTCCAAAACCAAAGTGTTAACACTCTATTCCCCCCGGTTTAGTTTAAAAGCAAACTCTTGAGGCCGTAACTAAAGATTAGGCCAATTTCAAGTGATATCCGCCATGTATGTGACCCATTTAGAGGGGGAACGTGGTAAATGGTTTTCTGAACATCGTCGCTGTCTCTAGGGACCTTTATTATGGCATTGGAATCCGAAAATACCGTTTACGGAATATGTGCTCCGTGACTTTGTCGCGCGGTTCCGTTATTTAGGAAAATTAGAGGCATTTTTTCATGTTTGAGAAAGGGTGTGCATGCACTAGGTAGGGTCTACGAGATACCTGTGTAGGTCTTTCTAGGGACTTGTGAAATAAAGAACAATAAACTGTTTCCAAAAATATATTAATAAATATTTAGTCATGTAGACATTTTAAGACAATATTTCAAAGGAAGAACGGCGTCTTTTAGTGTCGGAGGTCAAAACAAATTTTGGGTCGCTGCGTCAGCATAAAGAAAAAATATATTTAAATTTTACATCTATGATGGCTTAATTATCTCAATTTTATTGGTCTTGATAAGTGAACACAGAATGAGAAGAAATAGTAAGTAAAATCGACAGAGATAATCCTTTTTTGATCGATGAAATATAAGATTATTCGTGGGATTTCGATCGGAGCTCGGTAGGAGAAACTGGGAGTAAGAATGAGATGTAATCAGAGAAGTCTTCGATGAAGCTTTCGGTGTTGAAACTATATGACTGTGTATATATCTACGTAAGTATATAAAACCTATAGTTTATTTATTTATTTTATTTTTATTTTTTGCTTAAAAGGACGACCAACAGCTTGGTTTCAAATGTCTAATAAATAAACTTAAATAGATACACAAAGCCAGTTACAGGTCATCACGGATAGAAATATATATATAGTTTCAATAACTTACTTAATTTATGTTGATTTATGAAAACATGTTAGGCTCAACGGTGACTGAAGAGAAGAGACGGCGACGTGGCTTACGAGTACAACCGGCCGTGCAAAGTCAAAAGCCAAAGTCAAGCCTTCCCAGTGTACCGTACGTTCGAAACTGTCTTGCCGAGTTTTCGCGCCACATCGAGCCCTACTCGCGCCTTGAACTGTTTATACAAAACTTACTAGACTTTAAAAATAAAATCAAGTAAATTTTGAACCTAGCGCATACGTAAAAAGGTAGACTTTTCAAAGGCCACTTGTACTTATATGTACGCTTGTGCTGTCCTTAGCCGGTCAAATAAATTTTAAAACAAAACAGCACAGTTAAGACTTTGAAGTGATTTAACACCACCACGCATGGGTTGACAATATTTTATCAAGGTAGCCCTATCTATTTTTGGATTTGCTTTCTTATTATCTACTAGCTGCGCTCCGTGGTTTCTCTCACGTGGATTACTCCTTATAATCATTAGCTATCTGCCAGTGAAAGTCCTGTCAAAATTGGTAAATCCATTTTGGAGTCCATAGAGAACATACATCGCCTTTTATAAATAAGAAAGTTTACCATTTAAAAAACGACCCGTCCGATGCAACAACATAGCAACGTCATTACAGTTGCATGAAAATAAAACCTGCAGTTTCAGTTCTGTAACATTTTCCCGGTCAATAATATACTCGTTCGCCGCTGATTGCCATATTTTTGAGGGACAATAGCATCTGTTGTGGTGTAATAAGGTTGGTAATGGTCTGGTAGGCGGTGGATATAAGACAAAAGGGTAATGACTGTCGGAAGCGGGACCATCTGCTAGCGTCCATAGACATTACGGCGCGATCTAGCGGGAGCTCAGCGGGCGTCACACTGAGATCTCCGAATGGGACTTGTTTTTAGGGTTCCGTACCCTACGCGTTACCCGTACCCCCGGCTTTTACGTGTTAGATTCTTCGATCGAATATTAGACTGTTATTCACGGGAAAGATTCCGCACGGAATGCGTTATGTAATTCGCGTGTTAGAGCTTAGAGCAAAAATTGTGATCGAGTAAATTCACCTCTCGTACACCATTTTTTGAAACGCTTCGGCTTTTTTTTTTCGGTTTTCGTCTTTTTTTTTAAAGTTGGTTGATGCTCAGCGAGAGTATTTTTTGGCGAATGACATTCTACACTTTGTAGGTCCGCAGAAGAAAGGAGCGGAAGAACCAGACGGTGTATGATTTCCAGCTTTCAAAATATAGGGATGAGCTTTTTGTTTCGTGTTGTGTGGTATGGAAATCCGATACAGGAACGAAATCAGAAACTCTAAAGGTTAGCTAACCAGGAAAGAGAGTGAGAAGTTTTCAAGACAAAAAATACGATTAAATTAAATTAAATAAATTAAATCAAAACTATCTGCCCGTTTTTTTCTACCGTTTGACCGCCACCTCGCCTGATGTTAAGTGAAGATACGGTCTACGATGGAGCAAGCTTGCCTAGAAGAAACCGATTCACTCGTGATCGGTGATCGTACATCAGTTTTTTATTGACACCAGAAAATAAATTACCCACCAAATTATTTCCCCCGGGTGTATCAATGCCTTATTTCGGACAACATCGCCTGTTATTATATCTGTTATCTCTCCAAGTCCATTACTGTCGGCGGAAGATGTCCTTACGCACCATGACAGTGGATCGCTTACGACGTTTCAAATACTTTGGTCGCTAGACTCAGCTGGACGTATTTCAAATGGTGAGACCACAAATAATTGTGCATTACAGATTATGACATAGGCTTGCATAAGGTTTGAGAACTTGCAGATTTTTTTATGGAACACGCACACAGACATGCACTCACACTCAGAACCATAGCAGATATTCAAATTCATCATCCAAACATCTGTCGTGCCGGGAATCGAACTTGAGACCTTCGGCTCATGATACAGGCGAAAACTTTGATCTGACCTTTATAAAATCTTTAAGTTTAAAAATTCGCCTAATCTACCAAGGTTGTGATGATAAGAGATAAGAGATAAGGAGGAAGCTGTGAAGTTATCGTGAGGTGACACATCGGACCAACAACTATTTAGTAATGGCAACAACTGTTTAAGTAATGGAAGGTTTGTTTCTTCATGATAGACGAGCATTTGAGCACTTCCATACGATGTTTAAAAGCCACATCCACATTCTGTAGTTTCTTACCTTTTCATATTACGCCTAACGATGTTTTGATGACACTGTCTGAACACAAATTTGTATTTTATTGATAGAATTGGGAATCAATCGGAAGCAACCGTGATTTCGTTGTTTACTTCTCTTCTTTGTTATTGACACGACAGAATAAAACGGTGATATTTTATGACGCAGTAAGAGCAATTCTGGTATGATTTTGGATTGATTTAATTTTAGGGATCAAGAAGTAATCTATTGTTCGTAATGAGATGTTACACACAAATAACTCAGAAAAAATATAATGACTGAAAATATACTTACTGTTCACTACTATTGATACGATTTTAAACTATCACGGTTGTTCACTACAGTTATATAATTATTAAGGGGATATTCACCGTGATAAGATTGTGGAATGTTGTTTTTTGTCTATTGGATTAGGCTACCGATATTACACCACCACTAACAAGTTTATCAGGGTACCTAATAAGGTACCCTGATAAACTTGTTAGTGGTGGTGGTCCTTTATGATTATTAACAGGATAATAATCCTGTTAATAATCATATACTTACCTAGACTTAGGTACTGACCGGACATCAATAACACCCTTAATTTTTATGAGCTGCCGAAGTACAAAGTAAAAAATGATCCTGTATTATAAATGTAAAATTGTGTGTGTGTGTGTGTGTGTGCGTATGTGTTAATGTGTGTAAGCAACTTTGTTTCCACTCAACTCCATAGCATCTTGCTAGAGTTAGTTCGGTGTGGTAGTAGCTTAGAATTTTGGATTATTACATACGCTACTTTTTATTGAAAAAAAAAAATGATAAATTTCTGTAGGATAGCAGGAAACGTATTTAGTATCGAACAAAATATAATTCCGCTTCCATCTTAACTGGTTTACGATGTAAAACGAAACTATGTTTGACGTGCGATGACAAAATACTCCCAAGAGCTTATTCTGAGCCCAAAAGGATTTAAATAAATAATAAGTTAATATGCCACTACAAAGAACAAAATTATTTTTTTACATGGATTTTAAATTCGGGCAAATGTTTGCGTTTTGTCGTTTTTTGAAGTATTTTTTTTAAATGATAATTTATTTTAGAATTTGTAGTTAAACACCTATGATAATAGAATGCTTAACTTCTTCTTTAACTTTTTCTTTCCTTCTTTAACTCTTTTCTCTACTATGTCTGTTTTT
The DNA here is from genome assembly GCA_932305915.1 of Agriopis marginaria. NCBI lineage: Eukaryota > Metazoa > Arthropoda > Insecta > Lepidoptera > Geometridae > Agriopis > Agriopis marginaria. Next base: position 8,895,182 of record OW029934.1, on the reverse strand, counting down.
TTTCAGTATAATGTAACTACAAATAATGTCGTACATCATTGATGGGTACTGCCCTCTGAAGTGCCACGCATGATGATCAACCACAGACTATCGAAAATCGGCTTTGAAACAAATCAAACAAATAAAAATTTATATTAAGGTGAGGTTAACTATAATAATATTGTAAATATTTAAATTATTTGCAATTATCTATCGCGCAATTACTTATTTGTAAAAAAATCGATTATTTACCTAATGAATGTTTTTTTAGCATAACCATGTTACTATTGATTCCAAGTTCTATGAGAATAATATCGATGATCGGATATGTTCATTAACGATTATACCTACCTCATACTTACTGTGAGCTGTCAAAACTATCATCCTATTTTAGACAATGCATAGTTTATTTTTTAGATACGATTACTCATCCATGCAATAAAAAGCTCCTTGTTTTGACTCGAACAAAGCGCACAAAAAGACAAAACAAAAGTATTGTAGTTATAGCTATTTTTTATCGTGAAATTAGTAGGCGCTCGAGCACAATTATCCATATTATTCTAGCAGGTTTAGCAACTACTGCAACTAATTAATAAATAAATTGTGAGACCACCTCAAGCGAGAATTTCTTCTATATGATAAAAAATAAACACACAAATTGGTTTATAGGTGACCGGCGTAATCGACGTACCTACATCATCGTCGGTAAAAAAACAATGTCAGACACAAAACAATCTCAGTAAATAATAAGCCTAATAAGATTGCATCCGTTAACATAATAATATTTTATGTACAATACAAATCAGATTCCAAAGACAGAATTCCCATTACTTATTGTATCTGTTCATGTTTTCAGGTCAAGGAACTAATACGACCGGAGGCACTCGAGGCCTTCACTGAAATAATATTATGTCCTTTCAAATGTATGTTACGCATTTATTATTCGTTATAAAATAAGGAAAACATTTTGTCGTGTGAGTAACGAAAATATTGTTGTTTTATTTTCCATATGTACAGAGTTGTATATGATTATATGATTAAGTTATATTCACGCGATTAATCATTATTAGTGGTTACAGAAAATAAAAACAGCCGAGTGCGAGTCGGGCTCTTGCATTTAGGGTTCCGTACTAGCACAAAATATAGAAAGTAGTGCAAAAAGAAAATATCATGACCAGACGGTCACCCATCCAAATAACAAACGCGCCCGTCGTTGCTTAACTTCGGTGAACAGAAATTTGTCACCGACTCGCACTTGGCTAGTATTTATAATTTTTTGTTTTACTTTAGAGTATGTACTATTATATAATCATGGTAAGTTTGACGCTTGTATGTATTATCGTTTTTATATTAGAGCAAATTATACAAAAATAAATGGGAACCACCCCTTTAGTTTACTTATTTCTTAGTTAATCCGCCGTAACATTACATATACTGTGAACATTTATAAGTGAAACCACGGGGCGCAGCTAGTCTATACTTCTATACTATAATCTATGCTAATATTATAAAGAGGAAAGATTTGATTGTTTGTTTGTTTGCATTGAATAGGCTCCGAAACTACTGAACCGATTTGAAAAATTCTTTCACTGTTGGGATGCTGCACTATCCCCGGTTGACATAGGCTATATATCCCGGCTTCACCCGTGCGAAGCAGGGGCGGCCTACTAGTAATATTATAAGGAGGAAAGATTTGATTGTTTGTTTGTTTGTTTGCATTGAATAGGCTCCGAAACTACTGAACCGATTTGAAAAATTCTTTCACTGACGGGTAGCTACATTATCCCCGGGTGTCATAGGCTATAATCTATACCCGTGCGAAGCTGGGGCAGACCACTAGTAGTTAATAAAGGCGATACAAAAGTAAGTAACTTTATACTGATAAACATTGAAAGGCCAACCAAAGTGTTAATCCCAAACAGAAATTGCCCCCTAAAACTATGTTAAATTTGTGCTTAAGCTGAAAAAGTTTATTCATAATTTACTAATCCCTTTCTTCTGAACTCTACCAGTAAAGGGTCAAGAGGCATAACATCAAAGAATCACTTTACACTGTAGAGCTCCTCTAACCCTGAATTGGCATAGGTCAAGATTGTTGTCTAATGGACTAATGGCTTGGAGTGCTAAGTTTGTAAACCTCTCTACCCGGGTCTTAGACAATGGCTCATTGTGGAGCACGCCACTTCAACGCAGCCCCGGTGAGATATGAGTCAGCTGCCGTGCACCTAATTATAACCTTGGCAGACGTGATTAAGGAACAACAAATTGTTCTATGCTAAAATAGAGCGATACATTTTTTCTGGTTTTGAACCGACTTCAAAAAGGAGTTCATAAATGACGGAGCTCTGAGGTAACAATAAAAATAAGATCTCTGTTTTTTAATGTTATTTAGGTACCTCAGTACTGAGTAATTAATTAACCGATATATATACTTTTAAGATTGGTCCCGTAGAAATTTCATTTCAGTAGTTTGGTTTTTAAATATAAATAACTGGAAAATTTGAAATGTTATAAATAATTAAACACTGGTTTTCTTCTAATTTGTACAGGTGCATCGAATTGTATTTTCCGCTGAAAAGTTGGATACTTTGCTTTGCCGGTGTTTTTTACAAAGTATAACTTACCTAGAGCCACATCGTACAGTTTACCACTTAAAAGAATTAAGTGTTCTTGCCCATATTTTACAGGAAATCTAGGTCTTACACAAAACTTGAAAGCCAGGCAAAATGGCGGACTTTGGGCTTTGAAACCACAGGCTATGGCTTAGAGTAATGCTTAGCTGTAACGGCAGTACATCCCACCTGATAGTAAGTACATTGCTATAATACTGTAATTATCTTGCTAGTGAAAGTTCCCTTAGTTTTTTTCGTTAGTAATATAAAATATATAATAGAGAAATCACTCACTCACTGACTAACTCATAATTAAATCTAGAAAATTACTCGATTGAGGAAACTTTTTGGCTGGTATGTAGATTTCTTAAGGAGTCCGCTAGTAGATGTACACTATGCAAAGGATTTTGCAATAGGGCCAAATTAAGGGGGGCAAACAGAAGTCGAAATTTTGTATGAAGGTGCTATGTTTTTGATGAAAGGGATGATATTTTTTAGGTAACAAAAAACGAAAAAAACAGATTAAGGTGATGAAATTTGGGTTTCAATGTTGTGTTGTGTTCAAAGTTTTGTAACTTTTAAGGTTAAATTTAGTAGGCAGATTCCTTATTGAGCGTAGAGGTCCGTTAAAAAGGATTTTGCGAAAAAGCTGAATATTATGGGAGGAAATAAGAGGTTTAAATTCACATGAAAGTCTTCGTTTACGAAGTTACAAAGTAAAGTAATACGTAAGTAAACGTAAGTAAAGTAATAGTAAGCTTTTATCTATAAAATAGAACCAGCAAACAAACTTTGGGGTCATCGACTTAAGTTTTTTTTTCACGTCTATGTACCGGACCCAACCGTAAACCGCGGTTGACGGACACGACTGACGGGTCTTAAATTCGTTAGCAAATACATCCAGATCGCCATTGGACGTCTGATCGCTTGTAAGCCCAAGATCACGACTGTGACTTATGACCGTTAGTATACAAAGTTTAGTATGAATGGTTTAACTATATGTAAAGGTCGCGTACTACAATTTGTTTGCAACTTTATTCTTACAACAAAAAGATGCGAAAAGCCGTTCTTAAACTTTTAAAGACAAATCAGTTTCTCTATCAAACCTGAAACAAGCATCAGTATAAACCAGATGAAACCGACCTTCAAATCCTAATTGGCATTTCTCATCATCGTAGCTAATACCGGGAAATATTCAGGGCCTTATCTGTAATTGAGAAAGGCCCAACAGTACGAGAGGGATCGGGTCGAATCAGAGAATCAGATAAACGCCATCGAGAACGGGTGTAGCGAACACTTGTTTGATTTTGAAGGCTTTACGGCCAACCGGACTTACGCTCACTTACAGCCCGACAGGATTGGAACAATACGATTGTTTAAAATATCAGCGGTTTGCTTTCGGGTTTGTGTTGACGAACGGTAATGGGTATATTGGATTTGTTGGGTATCAACTTGCTCAGTTAAAATGGGATGTTCTTTGATCTTTTATGTAATCAGTGGTAGACAGTTTTATTTGAAACACTTTTTAAAACAGTTGCCTTTTAACTATACTGAAAACACTTTGGAAGATTTTTTTTTCTACATGAAGTTTCCCAAGTGCTTGGTAGCTTGTATTACATTCTATGATCTTGGTAGGCCAAAGTGGTTTGTTTATATGAGTATCTTTTCTGTGTAGTAAAAGCGGAACGTGGTCATTGGGCATAAGTGAAAAAACAACCAGTAGGCCGATTTTGATGCGTCAAAGTCAGATTAAACGAAAAAGCTTGCGTTGAAGAATACAGTTTAGGATTTTAATCTTTAAAAATTCTAACCAAAAATGAAACCTCAATAATATAATAAAAGTAGATGAAGAAGAATGAGTTTTTTAACAGCAGTGTTTAGTAAATATTTGTTAGTCCATTCAAAGACAGTCGATACATAAATGTAAACATGCAATCAGGTAAGAATAGCCTTCCAAACTTCTCATTGGATTGATTTTACGTAGTATTTGCATTCCTACTTCACTGTTGCTTCATTGAAGTGTAAATTGAAGGCTAACTTGGAAAGTTATTTTGAGGAAAAACTTTTGTGGCAGGAATGTGCGATAGAGTTGTACGGTGTTGAAAAGGTTCTGTCAGGGTTTGTATCTAAAGTGTTATTTATATTTATCAGTTATATTGTCTTTTATCTAGTTATTTTTTTTATTGCCTTAGATGGCAATCAATCTGACGGGCCGTCTGATGGTAAGCTATCATCGTCGCCTATGGATACCTGTAACACCAGGGGCATCACAGATACGTTGCCGACCTTAACAGCCTTTTTGAAGAACTCCATGTTATAGTTACTCGGAAATGCCGCAGGATGGGAGCTCATTCCACAAATTGTAGGTGTGAGGCAAAAAGATCGCGTAAAACGCACCGTGTGCAATTTCCACCGATCATGATATGATATGTCATTATGGATGAACTTTCAGGCGGTGGCGGCTGGTTTAACAACAGAAGAAGGCAGACGGGCTCAATAGGCGCAAGTATAGTAGCCTAGACAGTGGGTACATGTTTGAGCCTTTTGGGGTAGAAACTTTAGGACCGAGGGGGCGGGGCGCCAAAAATATTTTTAAAGACCAAACTGTTGGTCTTCTTGCGCAACGGGCCAGTATTGCAATACAACTCAGTGGGGAGCGGTTCATTAGATTAGTGCAATATATATTTATTTTAATATAGTTAAGTTTATATGAGTCCAAATATGTAGGTATACTGTTCTTGTGAAAAGACTAATAGATTCATTAAGTAAATTAAATCTAAATTGACTGTCTACAACTAGTAAAACAATTGTATATACTTACTGAAAAGTTTAACAACTATTATGTGTTATAATTAGTTCAATTACTGACAGGATTCGAACCTGCGCCATCCGGGTTTACGCACTGAGCGCTTTATCCACTAAAAACGTTTAAAAAAGAAATCGTTGGAATTAGAACGTTTAAATTTATAAATCAAACTTTCGAAAAAAATTACGACGTTGGAAAGAAAGAAAGAAAGAAAGAAAAAGTTTATTTGTGACCAATATAGGTTTTAAAAAAATTGCTTATCGACAAGTTATAATATACGGTCACAAATCGACCCCAACTCAGCATAATGCCGGCTCTTAACCAGCGCTGATCTTCCGTTGGAGACGTTTGGTGATGTCTCGGTACAAGCACACACGCACACACAGGTTGGGGTAGACGTGTTCTAGAAAGAAGACATCCACTGCTGAACATAGGCCTCCCCTTGTGTCCCGTGGTCTAGAGTGGAGACCACAAATTGCCAAACATAGCGTAGGACGCCCTTAGGCTCTTTGGAGTAACTATATACGTAAGGCAGCAAGCAGTGGCTGGAATAGAAAAGCCGAAGTGCTTCAGGAGAGGCCTATGTCTAGCAGTTGTCTATTATAAGCTGATTATGATGATATATCTTTTGCTGAATTCTTTGTTGAAGAATATTGAGTACGTAGGATATTTTTTTAGAGACCGGTCATTGTTCTAATAAAACCATTGTTTAAAAATATAATTATTATGTTCTTTAAGAGGAAAAAAATACTTCAAAATCGTTAGGCACAAGAGCTTATTACTGACAATGAGAAGTGTAAATGAAAACAGAACTTCCGAAGCAATTATTCCATTAAAACTTTAGTTCCCTCGAATGGAAGGTGTCTAAAATCATTAATAATGTTACATTCAAAGCCACTTCGTTTTAATTCAAGCCCCTAAAAGCTGACAGTGAGAGGTGTAATCAGAAGAAATAAGCCTACTTCGGCCTGTAAGTAATTCTATTTCAGTCTTTCACGAGTTACTTCACGTAGAGTAACAATTTGTTATTGTTCCTAAATAAATATAGCGACGAAACCCAGAATATACTCACTTATCTACACTTCATCATAATCATTATACTTCATATTTATATGATTAATACAAAATATTGTGTTTGTTTATTTTCAACCGACTTCGAAATAGGAGGAAGGTTCTTAATTTGGCCCGTATGTTTATTTTTTTATTAATTTTTATGTATGTAAAGCGATTACGCCGGCATCTGTACACCACCAATTTGCGTTTTTTTTATCATGTAGAAGATACCATCGAGGTGGTCACAAAAAATTCATTAATTAGGGATTAGTCGTTTTTTTTTAAATTATAAATAGGCTTGCGCTTGGCCGCCAACTCGCCTGATGTTAAGCGATGATGCGGCCTACGATGGAGCACGCTTGCCTAGAAGAAACCTTTTCACTCTCGACTTGAAGACATCCAGATTGTAACTATCGGGGAAAACCTACTCAGGCAGCGAATTCCACATACTAGCAGTTCGCACAATAAATGTGGAATCAAAGCGCTTTGTACGGGTTCTCGGAATATCAACCATAAAGCGGTGTCGATTCTTCGTGCCCACTTTGGCAGTCCGATAGAAAAATAGGCAGGAGGGAATCAAATCATGCAGATCTGTAGCACACTCTCCGAAATGTAACTCTCCGTTTAAAAGTAGTTTAAAGTTTTATGTGACAATCCACAAGATGAATAAGGACTAGTACTTACCTTTTTTAAATAACAAAAGGCACGTGTAAAGCTTAATTATTCGTTATGCCACTTAGCTTTTATCTGTAGAGATTTAGTAAATGATGCGGTAAAGTTTGGCGATTATTGTAAAACCTCGTGTCACCTGGCTACACTCAGACCTTGCCAAAATTCAGTGCCTTCGTGTATCGGCGCTAAAGCAGATAATCTGGTCGTTATATAGCATGATCAACTCTATAAAGTCTGGCCTCTTTACTATCATAATGACGATGCTGTGATGGTCATTTGTCTGATCGTCGTACCTACGGTGGCAAATTTTGGATTAGAATATTAGTTTTGAAATCACTCTTCCGTGTTATCTAAGTATATCGTTTAATTTAACTAATTGATATGCTATATAATATACTAGCGGTCCGCCCCAGCTTCGCACGGATATAGATTATAGCCTATGTCACCCGGGGATAGTGTAGCTTCCCGTCAGTGAAAGAATTTTTTAAATCGGTTCAGTAGTTTCGGAGCCTATTCAATGCAAACAAACAGACAAACAATCAATCAAATCTTTCCTCTTTATAATATTAGTATAGATGAGTGGTGGTAGACGAGCGCCATAATAAGCGCTTTACAGTCTGACGGTTTGATCCTCAGCTCTACACCAATAACTTATTTAGTACCTAAATAAATTACGTGTAATTTGTAATTTCAACGCCGCGTAGGACGTCCACCCACAAGCTTTTTTAGCTATTTAGCTAAATATACAACTACTACTATTTACTAGCTGTGCCCCGCGGTTTCAACCGCGTAGTGATGAAAAATGGTGATGCTGATGAAGAAAAGTAGCCTATGTCACTCACCGGCCCTTGAACTCTAACCATGCAAAAATTTTATAAGGTCAACCCGTTGAGGCTCTGATGCTGCGTGAAAGAGGAACAAACAAATTCACAAACAAATACACTTTCGCATTTATAAAAATATAGTATACTTCGTATTTAGATAGATTTAAATTCACAAATTAACATACAACACCTGTTCTCTCGACAGTAGTTTACGAAAGGGTCCAGCGGTCTCATCTTGAATTATTCAGCAGTTTAAAATATATAATGAAACAATGTTTATGGAAAGCAATACCAATGGAGAACAATAATAATTTATGATATTTTGTAGGATTAAATGTTACTTTTGTAAGGTTTGTTTAAGAAAAACCATGATACTTCGTTAGGCTTTGCGGCTTTGACCATTCGGAAATTGATTTTTAAGCGTATTCAAGATCGGTGGTTGAAAGAAAAAAAAATTATATATCGCTACCAACGTTTAATTAGTTCATAATGTTGTTATAGACAGTTATAACATTTGTTGATGACTCAGTTGTACAGCAAACTGTAGCTCAATTTAGCAAAGCAGCCGGAGCGTAAAATCGTTTAATTCCTGTCAAAGTTTAAACCAAAAACATTTTTTAAGCAATCTGCTTGAATTATTTTAACTTTTGCTAACAGATATATGTATAAAACTTAAGGTCACATTTTAAAATACATCAAACGTTGTGGTTTTAGTAAGTGCTTGGTGTGTCAGAATAAATTAGTAAGTGGGTAATAACGAACACGCGAAACGACTGTTACTAATCTATGTCTAGACGGAGCTCTATTCTTCGGTGTCAAATAAACCCACTAATCCGATATAGAAAGCTAAGTAACCAGACCTGAGCCGCGCAAGACAGGTGGGAAGGGTGGTTTTATTAGATTGTTCGACCAACGCCCGCGGAATAAGTATAGACCGTATGGGCGATTAAGAAATTTTCACCTGTAGATAGGTTGTGCCCGCCACCATATTAACTAGAGACTAGACTAGACGAATGCAAGGCTGATCTCAGCCACGCAACACAAATTGTATTTTTGTGTTTTTCTAACAACAGATATAGCGTAATAAGACTTTTATATTCTTTCATGTATTTATTTCACAAAATGCACAATATGCATAGGTAAGTAGCTGCTTTTAGTCAGTTTTTAAAGCCGTGTTTTTTGCGGTCTCTATTATTCACATACATCTCACCGATGGACGCAATGACTGTTTTGCCTTAGGTTAAAGGTATTGCAATAAAACACTATAAATTGATTTAATCACGTGTATTTTGTATTACTTTAATTTCAGACGTTTCGGAAACTTTGCAGTGTCCGTGGTCACAGGTAGTTTAATTAGATAACAGATGTCTATATAATTGTTATAAAATTACCGAGCTTATAAAGTTACAACCGCAAATGATTTAACGTTCCCTATGTACTTACGCAGTAATTGCTCACGATGTCCAGAAGTCTTGCAGCTCTGCGCCGGGCTTTAGTAGGCATTTGATGACTGGATGTTAGATCCCAAGCACTGTTATGGAACGTTGCTTGGAATTCAGTCATCGATCGTTTTGTAACCGCGAAAACCTAAGAAATCATTTAAAAAAAAAGTTTATTTTTAGCTTTGTTCAAAACAGAGAAACTGCTTATTTGGGATTCAATAATACTGATACATTGCTTTTTTTTAGATTGTACATAAACATTCAGATTTCATTGTGTCCATACTGTTTGTACGTAGGTATAAAAGGCACTTACCACTGAATGGTTCAGGTTTGAACTTCATAAGCCCTCAATACCTTTCTAACACCAACCTAAACTAACATTAGCTAGCTACCATATTACCCATTCCCAAAACTAATTTACAGGGAGACCACCGAGAAAATTGTAATAAAAGCACCACTTTATACAAACCATTATTTATTTATTAAATATAAAATTGCCATATCGTTAGGACCACAGAAAATTAAGAGCTACAACAGTTCGATCGTAGGTCATTTTACATATTATGCGGTAATATTAGACTCTATTCAATAGAATTAACGCAAAGTTGAAACATTTACATTTGCTATATAAAAATGGCACTACTTGATTTATTACTGTAACTTACAATATACATAGTATACTGTCATTTAATCATTGTTAGGAACGAAATCGTGCTTTTTTGTAGTGGTTTAGCGCCTTTGATTTTAGTTAGACATTCAGACAGCTCATAAAACTAGTACCACGACAAAGTAAAATAAAGCTATATACCTGGCATGAGAAACTAACTCTGTTTATGGTGAGTCTCACTAAAGTACTCTTTAAATCAGATCTATTCTCATATCGGCGAGGTTATAGTTTGGTTATAGTCTGTTAGCACGATAACTGATTACGAAAAATTCTATTTTAAAAGCGCGTTACACTGAGGATTTTTGACAGGTGTCAGAGTGACAGATGTCACTGTTTGTGTCACTTTCTTCATTGTAAGCATACTTTTAGTGCGGCCTTTGAAATAATGCGTTTTACTAGCAATTGAAAAAAGGTGATCAAAAACAGTAAATTCTGATCACTTTTACTAGATTTTTGAACGTAATATTGTAGCTGGTAGCCAATGTAGTAGGTACAGTAAAATATTCTCATTAATATTTTTACAATGTTATTGCAGTTGTCGGCAAACGCATTCTCTCAGAGGCCGAACTTTTATCAACCTACTGCTTGACTTAGGCCTCTCACAGGGTAGATGGCGGTGATGACAGATGTCAGTGTGAAAGCTGTCAATGTCTTAAGCCTACTTACATCAGCCTACTGCTAAACTTAGCACTCTCCCAAAAAATAACCAACAACAAAGTTAAGATCATCGTAGATGATGTTTTGGTTATTTGGTTTGTTTTTGGTTACTTTGTTGTTGGTTATTTTTTTGTTAAATTTTAGATTAACATTGTACCTACTTTGAGTACTTAACATAATATTGGTAGGTTGAGGTACTGATATTGTAAGTTACAGTGAGTTATATCTTACCTACTAGATAAATATATTTACAATTCACTAAAGAATTTTCACATAAATTGACAACAAAAGCGCCTTATATTTTACCTACTTATATTCTATACATACATTTTTCGTTTAGTCTTTACAACTAACAATATTTACATCACACAACCAAGTTTATTAAAATAAATAGGAGCCTCTACAAGCCTTCTTGCTTATATTTGATACTAATATGTACTTGCAAATTTATGTAAAAGTATTTACTATTCATCAGAGTTCAGGCCCGGGTTCCTCTTCATAATTCCATTCATCCATTGAGGATAGTTTTGAATTTTTACACTCAACATAGGTCATATTGCAATCTTGATTCGTATTTTTGTCACAAAGTTTTTCTGGTAAAGAGCCCGGCTTCTAGCCAGAGCTATCCTTTTCGCACAGATATGCGCTTTTTAGATCTCCTTCGCCAAAATAAAAAGTATCAATGTAAAAATTGCTTTAAAATGTTATTTTAAGACAAAAACCCAACAGGTTTTTTAAAATTTTCACTCAGTGATGAAAATAAGTTAAAAATGCGCGAACGAGATAAGTTTAGCGGGAGCCGTGCTCTTAAGTAGTAAGTTGCTAGTAAAATAGTGCAACCATCATTAAAAATACATATTGTTACAATATGACTTTTTTGGAAATCAAGATTAAAACAATAAAATTTGAGCAATAGCATATTATTTTTATACTAAATTTTACTATTAAGCTTGATGCTTAGCAAGATTGATAGTTTTTGAGCAGTCGCACAAGGGGTCGTATCAATAGCTTTTTTTTTAATTTCCATCAATATCATCTTTAGTTTTTTCATATTAGGAGCCACTTATTTAGTTTTTATATTCATGTACCAAACTCCAAAACGTCTCTACTATTTACAAAATATTGTCACGCCAACAAATCAAGTAGTTTTGGAGAAACACAACATGTCCATAAATTCTTCAACAATCCCTATCGAATGGACCACACTGACCACAATTCAAAAAATATAACTACCTACTCCAATCTAAGCCCTACGCTAATAGTTAACCTGTCCTTTGCAATGGAAGTAATTCGAAAACAATAGTCTATGTATTTATTTATTATAAGCTCTTATGAAGATTACAAACTCTACTTCATTGTCAACTTATCACAATAAAATTATCTGTTGAATATAGAATCAAAACCCACTCGCAAAAAACTTCAACTTTAGAAAAGTAACAAATTTAATGTAAAAACTTCAAATCCAGAAGAAAATTTTACACACAGCTCTCAGGCCCTGGTAGATTTTCTGATAAGACGTGTTCTCTTCTCCGAGCATTTCCTTTTCCTTTAGTTCTATGTAATGTCGAGGTGGCAAGGCTCCCCGAGCTTAAAGTCAGCCCACTGAGCGTCAGGCTTTGACTTCCGAATGGAGAGTTTAAATTGCCATTAGGGCACACAAAGTTAGGACTGCCCAAAGTCGGGCTGTTAGAAACTACGTAGTTAGGCCTAAAGTTAGTTGATATCACTGGCTGAGGTAGGTTCTGGTTGAGAACGTCCTCTTGCCTACTGGGCGCCAGATCACTGCCAGGTGTCAACTGTGAAACAACATAAGTTACTTTTAAACTGTCGCGATTTGAACACGTGTTTAATATTTATCGGAACGTATCGCATAAAATGATTAGGTAAAAATTAGCAACGTTCGCTCAACATTTCAACCATGTTACAATCGCCGTGGTCACGAGCTGACTGAAAACTGCGGGTGCAAGTGCGCGATAAGTCTCGATAAATATTTAAAATAAAATAAAACGCATCGTTAAGCCGATGTCTTAATAGAAGAGTGATAAGTATTATACCTGTGGTGGTTGACCGGTTGAGTCTAACAGAGCTAGGTCTTCCGCAGAAAATACTGCACCTACTTTACTCCAATCTCCTAAAACAAAATAAATACATCATATTTTTGGGAGAACTTTCAACTCAAATAAAGGTGCAGCTAATTAACTACACACCTCTGACTTCCTTTATACTAGGCCACTCATCAGCTTCTTCAATGGAAGGTGCTAAAATTTGGTTATCAGAATCTGTAAAAGTAAAAAAAAATAGTCAATCATTCAGTGCATCTACTCGAAAATGGCAATTATAAGACGGTGATGATAAGGATGAGCGGCGCGTAAGGAAACATTTACCACTAGAATCGTTTTATTCCGTTTCGCTTTGCCTCCTTTTGGTTGACTTTTTTCCCTTGCACACCGCTTATAGCTACATCGCACATCTCTGGTGAAAGAACACCCTTAAGGTCGTATACCTGGTGCATTTAAAATATCTGGCTGCGGGTCCGGAGTCTTGGACTCCGGTGAGGGTTTGATGGTGTACGCGACGACGTATCTTCTGCCGCCGTCGCTGACCTCCAGCTTGTCTCCCGGCGGGTGCTTGTGCGGCTGCTGGTTTCGTTTTCTCCGTGCACATAGCGCTGCGAAGGCGATGCCACCAGTCGCAACCGCAGCCCCGAGAGCTGCCGCTACTACCACTCCTAGCGTCACTCCGCCCATCGAGCTCTTGCCGTCTGTTGATACATAAACGAAATCATTTATGAAATATTTGAAATATTGATATATTTGCCTCTTTTTTAGTGGAAAATCATAATACAAGTTGATTATTTTGAAGACATTTTCCTACTCGGTCTCAAAACTACGTTTAACACTTTGCCACGTTTTCCCTCAAAAAACTACCGCCGTATCCTCAGCGTAAGCAAATACTTCAGCATTCGATATTCATATAATTTAAGATTCGATACTTTTAAGGGACCTTAATATATGATAGTAATTTCTTGAAACCTGTACGTGCACGCATTCCTGAGAAAAAAAGGTCTTGATATACGGACAGACAGACGGACAAAAATGGATCCTATAAGGGTTCCGTTTCTTCCCTTTGAGGTACAGAACAAAAAAAGTATAGGTATGTAATTCTGTTTATAGTACCTACACTGTCTTTCTTTAAGAAAACCGGTTTGACGTTTCCACAAATCAATAAGAGGCGATAAAAATGTTTAGTGCCCAAACATCTGTACACCATATCCAAATAAACTAGGTCGTTTACGAGCGCCCGATACAGGCAAGGAGGTGTATTGCCGGAGTTGGGGACGCTGGAACTATGACAACTTTATTGGCGTCGACCTGAGTTTTCCTGGAAGCCATGAATCTGGATGCTAAGCCGCGCTCCAGTCGTAACTCGTAACTAAGGTAATTTTAAAACTTGTCTCAATAAATTTTTGTTCGCATTTTATTGAAATTTAGGGTTCTGGTTTTCGTTTCATTTAAAAAATGGAATGCAAATTTTTTGGGGTGATTTTTTGAACTCTGTTTTTTTTTTACCGCTACGCAGTAGTGTGCAAATATTACTATGTTCCGGATTGAAGAGCAATGTTTCCAGTGAAATTACTGGGCATAGAAAACAACAACATCTGAAGGTGACGAGCACAGTGCATTTTTTTTCTGCCATAGGTGGCAAACAAGCAGACGGGCTGCCTGATGGTAAGCAGTCACCATCGTCTATGGATAATTTTAACACCAGAGGCAACACAAATACGCTGCTGACCTTTTGAAGACCCTATTAACTGGATTTTTCTAGATCCGCAAGCTACAACAGCTTCTCGAAGACAAAGCGAAAAGTAGGTCCATATTTTCCAGGTGTGATGAGGAAACATCGTGAGAATCGCACAGTGCATTTCCACAAATTAATTATTGATGAATGAGCTTTCAAGTTTTTTAATACTGAAGTTCAAAATTCAGGCTGGAACTGGCACTGAATTGTTATTGGCAAGCCTGCCGCTTAATATCAGGCAAGCGACTTGCTCATTTCGTCACTCAGTTGCAGAAAAAAGTGTTTATGTGAATTGTTATGTGACCACGTTTTCGTTTCGTTTGACCGTTTTTTTTAATATAGATAGATAGAAACTCTTTATTGTGTACACCAGAAATAAAAATTACAACACGATAGAAAACACTTACGAGCTAGTGCCACAAGTGGCGGCCTTATCGCTAAAAGCGATCTCTTCCAGGCAACCATTGGATGGAAAGAATTTACGTAACAGAATCGTAATATAGTATAAGAAGTGAACATAAAATTAAGTCACTGCCTTATGTAAAGCTTCACGCTTCAGTTTTACATTATTTCACATAACAATTCTTGGAGTAAAAGCTAGAATTTCTAGATCTATGAATAATTTTTGCCAGTAATGACATAAATGGTACAATCGTGGTCTTTAACTGCTGGCATTTTGAAAAAACTCAGAGTTGCACAGGGGGCAATAGAGAGAGCTATGCTAGGATTTTTTTTTGCTCGATAGAATCCGAAACGTGGATATTCGCTGAAGAACCACAGTTACCGACATAGCTGCTTAAGTTTGCAAGTTGAAGTGGCAATGAGCAGGTCACGTCGCTCGAAGAACCGATAGCCGATGGGGAAGGAAGGGTCTTGAGTGGAGACCACGAACCGGAAGACGCACCATAAGTAGGCCTCCCATTAGGTGGACCGACGACATCGTGAGAGTAGTGGGCATCCAGTGGATGCAGACTGTCGTTCAGTGTGGTAATCTAAGGGGAGGCCTAATATGGTCAGCAGTGAACGTCTTCGGACTGATGATGATGGATCATCATCATCAGTCCGAAGTTGTTTTTGTTTTTTGGCAATAAACATATCTTATTCTTATCATATTTATCCTCTCCACCACGATATTTTTAAAGGTAATAAAACTTAACCTTGTACCTGGATATTGGTACACAAGTTACGTAATATTGGTTTACCTGTTCTCCTGGCGGCGTCGTTGAATGCGATATTTTCCAGTAAGGTTTTTTCCGACTCTCCCTTGAGGTTCCGTGCGTAGATGAGCAAATTGAATGTGGCGCCCTCGGTGTCCCCTGTGGCCGTCAGTTGCGAGAGATCTAGTTTGAATACGGCCAGCCCATCTGTAAGAAACATTCCACATGATATACCAAATCTAATTCAATTTATGCCAGGTATTTCCGGACTAAATCGTTGACTAGTGCGTGTCAGCACTAATTGTAGACTAATATCAAATGTTGTGTTATAGGCTATCGGACTAGCAGGTACTAGCTGCACCCCGTGGTTTCACCAGCGTAGACATTCTCTCAGGAACAATACATTTTTCCGGGATAAAAATCCTATAATACTCTCGGCCTTCCAACTACCTTCATGCAAGAAATCACATCTATTTGTTGCTCTGCTGCTGCGTGAAAGAGGATTAAGCAAAACAACAAACAAACACATTTTTGCTTTTATAATTTTACAGCAATTACAGTAAAACCAACTAAACCATGTCATTTATGACGTTTGCTGAAAGTCGGATCCGATCGGATACGACAGAATTGTTATATCGATAAAGTTATCTTATAGTTATAATAGCGCGCATAATTATGTAGTTTAAATATTATACTTTCGATAGGAACGTCAAGACAAAACTGAATAATCTTCGTTACATAATCTGTGGACTCGATAAAAATATCGGAGTTAAAGAGAACGTCGCTTCACTATTGTAAAGAAAAACAGCGTCCATGAAATATGGTTTTCTTTTGGCTATGGTTGCTTGTCAATAAATTATGGAACTTCATATATAGGCGTGCTTATGTCAAGAGATAGTTTGGCATTACTGTAGTATGATACCCTGTGGATACCTGTTTCGTTAACTTTCCCGCTGAACCTAGTGCTGCCGGTGACAGGGTCCAGCGCCTCCAGTACGAAGGCTTGCGGCAGGCCGCCGTCGTAGCCTGCCACGCAGCGCACTCGCAGCCAGCTGGTCGCACCTTCTATGCTATTGTTGGAGGCTTGAAGAGAGCAGTTTCGCGGCGCAGTTGGACGTGCTGTTGAAATTCTATTCTTGTAGATAGATAGAAATTATCTAGGTATTGTGTACAAATTAAAATTATTTATTTGTCAGAACATGGTATAAATAAATAATGGTACATACATATAAAGTAGCATACATAGTCGTAAGAATGGAGACGTATCTCATGTCCTTGCCTGTGACGACACGAGAAATAAATAAATAAAAATCTACGTGGAAAAGAAAAACTAATAGACACTTGAATAATTTTATTGATATTGCCAAATCAACAGACACTCGAACAAAAAATCTTATAATATACTAGCAACGCATCCCGGCTTCGCACAGGTGTGTCTTATTTTTTACACTTCGGGTTACATTATTGGAGTTTAAGTAAGGATCCAAATAAAAATAAAAAATTATATATAACATAACCTATGTTACCCAGGGATAGTATAGGTTCCCAACAGTGAAAGAATTTTTCAAATCGGTTCAGTAGTTTCGGAGCCTATTCAATGCAAACAAACAAACAATCAAATCTTTCCTCTTTATAATATTAGTATAGATATAAAAGGCGACGTGTGTACGTATGTTCCCTATGGACTTGACTGGACTTTCACTGGCAGATAGCTGATGATATTAGGAGAAATCCACGCAGGAAAAACCTCGGGGCGTAGCCAGTTATTCATATTATTGGAGCTGGTTGAAAAATCTACTAAGTCAAAGTTAATTAGATTTTTGCGGAGCCATGTCGGTATTTTCCTCTACATGCTAATAAAAGAAACACTTGAAATTGGTTCACAAACGTCGGAGTAATCAGAGTACATACATACAACTTGCTAGTACTTTTAACTGAAATCGAAACAGAGCGTGTCGCTGAGAGTCGCAGTGGTCAGGCTGAAAGGTTCTCGAATGGAGACCACGGACCGGTAAGCGCAGCGTAGGGCGTCCACCCGCAAGATAGACGAAAAGAGACCGCAGGAAAACGCTGGATGCATGCCGCTTCTAACCGGCCCTTTTGGAGATCTATGGGAAAGGCCTATGTCCAGCAGTGGATGTCTTATGGCTGAAATGATGATGATAATGAATGTCTTAAAATTAATAAGTACAACAAACCGCGGTAACATAAATTGTATTTCTAATGGAAAGTTTTCCGGGAAGTCTGCTCGGCATAGGTACACGATTATGTGATTCACGGAACTCACCCGAACGTGAGTCAGTCACACCTAAAACTAATATTTCCACAGCTATAATAGCATTATACGTAGGCATCTACATGAAAAAAAAAACATTGATTTTCCCAGCTACGATTCCAGGAATATTAGACTACAGAAAATTGGAACGGCAAATGGCTGGTACCTGCGAACGTTATTATTTCACCTAATCTAATACAGCGGTGCGTGTACGAAACGAGAATTAAGTACACAGCTAAACTCTCTAATTTTGACGTGACTTATAGCAGCTTGGTGACAATTTAACGCGTTATATGTTATAACAAACTGCGACGATATTAAACGTTGCGGGTTCGGGCGTATTTCGCTGCAGTGTTCGGCTAACTCATATTTCCCCTTGCAAGCGCGCGGAACTAAGAAAACGCGTTGGAAGCGTTATAAAAAGTACTTTTTTCTAACTACAAAATACGTTAAATACGAGAGATTTCTGTAAAAAAAATTCTTTCAGTGTATTAACAGAATTTAGGTTAACATCCTAGGATCTCGCGTACATATTTCTGTACGAAATAATTTACTTCAGTCAGGCCCAACACTAATCCCGACTTTGTACTCACAGTGAACTGACAAGACCTGACAAGGAATATTTTATATGTACACTTTTAAGTACAAATAGTTCTCTATGAGTACAAAAAATATTGAGCCCTGGGTCAAATTCAAATTCTTGAGAATTTGTAAGTGGTCTACAGACAGTGTATCGTTGTAAGACACGTTAATATTTGTTAACTGTGTAAAAATACAAAACTGTTTATTTTGCTGAATTTGTAACTGATGCAAAAGATTTTTTTTATTTGTCGTTAATAAAGTAGTTTTTACAACAACAAAAAACTGATACGGGGATTGAGTCAAATTCAATAATTCATCCTCTAATTTGGCATTCATCTTTAGAAGTGGAATAGTTTCTTGAATTGTTTTTTTTATACAAGCATTTATTTAATTGATGGTTTTAATTTTAATTTTGGTAGCCATTGTGAAAATCACATTTGCCATTCAAAATGTGATTCCAGTCAAGTCACATCCAGCGAGAAATGCATCTGCATTGAAGAGTTATGAGATTCAACGTGCTGCCAGTGAAAGCCGCAACCCGAAATTATAAAACGTGCTCAGAGTTCAGCTTCGCGTTGTTGATTCAAATTGTATGCACGTGGTTTTATTAATGCTTTTATTGGACTGTTCATTCCGGTTGGGCCTCTGGAACTTGGATTATTGGAATATTTCATCGTTTTATTGCGTCCGTGGGCAGGAACGGCGGCGTCGCGGCTTTTTTGCATTTCCATATTTTGTCATGAGCGCTGGATGTAATCCGATTATGTTGTTCGAATGTTGGGAAGGACACGACGGGCCATTTGAATTGCAATAAGTTACACGTCATGTTAAACAAAGGGCTTAAAAGCTTTTATTTAGCTTGTATTGTCGTCTGTATTTACTTTAAATGAAAATATTAATATTAACAATATAGAAACAATTTTATTTTTGCTTGTGACTTCTACTAGATCAACGTACACACCGAAAGTGGCGAAGAGCCACACCGTCGCTTACTATTAGGCTAGTTGATTGGCCAATCTTAGATCTATCTCTTATACAAAAAGTAACTACAAGAATTAGATATGAAAGTCATATTTGTATATTGTATTATGTATTATTATGTATATTTGTGAAGTATTGTTCGACACTTAAACTAGAGTTTAACGTTTAAATGTTACAGACAATTTAAAAAAAGAAGAATAAAGAAGAAGACTTGGATTGAGCGCTCGCGGCGTACACCCGATGACGCAGGTTCGAACCCTGCTAGCTGTCATAGTTTTGAATTGTGTATAATATTTGAATTATTAGATAATTATGATTTTTGGTATTGAGCTTAATAAAGTTGGGTAAGTAAAGACAATATAACGATGTTTTCAATGTTTGCCATACAATATTTAACTCTCGTTTTAGAAACAGAAAGTATTCAATAATCCTTTCGGAGTTTAAGATTTGACAATGGAAGGGAGTGTACAAATAGTCACGTATGTAGCAAAATGATAACCAAGACATACGCAGGCTCAAACGGATCTGTGACGGAGCAGAGATGCGATGTGAGTTTTTTTTTTGTTTTTTTATTATGAATAGGCTTGCGCTTGGCTGCCAACTCGCCTGATGTAAAGCGATGATGCGGCCTACGATGGAGCACGCTTGCCTAGAAGAAACCTATTCCCTCTCGACTTGAAGACACCCAGATTGTAACTATCGGGGAAAACCCACTCAGGCAGCGAATTCCACAGACTAGCAGTTCGCACAATAAATGTGGAAACAAAGCGCTTCGTACGGGTTCTCGGAATATCTACCATAAAGCGGTGTCGATTCTTTGTACCCACTCTGGCAGTCCGATAGAAAATGTTATTATTGAAAAAAAATATATATAGAGAAATTGCAAACTCAGCGGGGTAAGATGTCGGTAGGACGCTGGTGATTGCGTCACTATCATGTTTTGATCATGACTGTAAAATACTTTACCAGCGGGTACAATCTGGAAGACACAGGGCTCCAACTGTCGGCCGACTGTGTTGGCACCGCGGCAGCTCAGCGTGCCGTAGTCTCGCTCGCTCTGCGGCTTGTAGCTCAGCTCGCTGGTGCTGCCGTTCGCTGTACCTTCACAACAACAAATGATCTTAAAGATACCTGAGTCAAATAATATGATACCAGCTGAACAATTGTCGGATCTCGCTTGCTGGAGAGTCTCTTAACCGAGACCGCGCACAAAAGGAGCGAAACATTAACAAGCAGTCCTAGCACCCGCGCCGAAATAAAAGTTCTTACACCCTTTTTATCCTCTTTTAGGGCTATAACACAATACTGTGGTGCGACAATGCACCGTAAAAATCTATACTCCATGTCCATGTCCAATCAATCCATGTCTCACTAGAAACTAAACTAATGGTCAGCGTTTTCTCGTACGATGTCGTATGCGATGTTTTTTTTGCGTTGCAGCTTAGTTTTTGCGACGCGTCGTCGCACCGCAGTGTTGTGGCCTCGCCCTTAGTCATGACAAAACTAGAATGTGGATAATATGTCTGTCTGGTTTTGCTCTACTTACTACTTAGTCCGAAAAAAAAAAAAAAAACAATATTTTTATTCTCATATATTGTTTTATTATTGCGCTAGGGAAACAAAGTTGACAAATTTTGTCGCGGCATGCGGTGCTAGGTCTGCAGAGCGTCTAATACATTCTCGCTCTTGGTATAGTACACAGTAGTACAGGATTAATAACTACTGTTACTACAAGTAGTAACAGTGCCAGAAGCGTAGTAGTACCTACTGATACTATAAGTTCTCGGACTGTTTTGGGATGTCTAAGCTGTGACGAGATGTGATATGACGGGGTGTAATGTGAGGTGTAAACTTATTGACGCTGTTTACAGAATACCGCTTTAGATCACATAAGCACTTTTATTTTATTTGATTTTTTTATAAATATTAGGCTTGCCTTTGACCACCATCACGCCTGATGTTAAGCGATGATGCGGTCTACGTTGTAATACGCTTACCTAGAAGAAACCGATTCACTCGTGATTTGAAGACACCCAGCTACTAATAACATAACTAGTTAGATACTTTTCAGTAGCTAACTAATTATGCGTGCCCTTTTATACATAGTTTTAGTTGTTTGGGGTCCCGTACCCATTGAGTATCAAGGGGACCCTATTAGTGGACCTACGCTGTCAGTCTGTACCATTTAACGGCTCTCTTTTGAACCGTAATAATCAGATGAAATTTTTTCCAGAATAGGTATGTAATGTTAGGGTGGATTAAATCCTACTTTAATATTATAAACGCGAAAGTTTGTATGTATAGATGTATGGATGCTTGTTCCTCTTTCACGCTGCAACGGAACAACGGATCGACCTGATTTTTTGCATGGGTATAGTTCAAGAGCCAGAGGGTGATATAGGCTTTTCATCATCATCATCACCATTTTTCATCACTACGCGGGTGAAACCGCGGGGCACAGCTAGTTAGAAATAATAATTAAATTAGTTGGGGTCCCCATTCAACAAACGTATTTATGTCTTTGCTCTTGTGTAAAAACGGTACAAGCGTCGAATTGGTATGATTATAGTACACACACTCTAAAGTAAAACAATAAAAATAGTAGTTAATATAGTGTTTGCTAAGATCTATGGGTTCAACCCCTGTAATAATAAATAAATTATAAGCAATGCTGGATAAAAAAAAAGGTACGGAACCCTCAGTGCGCTCGTGGCAACAGTGGCCGACTCGCACTAAAATGGTGTATATTATTTCATTAAATCAAAATTACCTGCTAACTCAATTTGATCATATAGCTAATTGCGCGTATCTAAAAGAAAACAAGTAGATGAATAACTCGAAGACAAAAAATAGACTGCAATTAAGTAAGTAACGACCATTTCATAATTGCAGCCTGAAAGTAATTACTGTAATTTACTAAGTAATGTTGGTTTATTTTGTACGTAGTCGTAGCATTTTTGTACAAAGTTGCTGATTTCAATTCACTATTTGTGTGCAAAAATGTCCCGTAATATTTATATTTATTTATTTACACTAACACCCTTTTCTGGATTTTAGTGCAAGTGTGAAGTGTGTGTGTGTGTGTGTGTGTGTGTGTGTGTGTGTGTGTGTGTGTGTGTGTGTGTGTGCGTGTTTGTGCGTGTGTGTGCGTGTGAGTGTGTGTGTGTGTTCGTCTTATTGTTGGCCCATAGAAAATTTGTATGAGACAATAACTAACAATCAAACAAAACTTGCGCTGTAACTGGAGCAGCCTTGGAGTGGTTACTACTTTACGTTAATATTTTAATGAGAGAAAAAGCCGAAACTCGGTGTTTTAATTACGGGTTTATTAATAAAGGATAAGTGATTAGATGCATCTTCGCAGATTTAACTCTTCATACAGGGTTATTCATAATTATATTTTCTATTATAGTATTTATTTTCTTATAGTAAATTTTTCCTACTTACCAAATTTGAGAGGTGACACATCCAGGCTCTCTCCGCTGTTATTGAACTGCCAGAAGAAGGTTACGTCTGGAGGGTTTGCAGTGACAGAGCAGCGCACGCGCAATGCTTCTTCTATTTGCGCGCCGAGCACTTGCGGAGACGGGTGTGTGCATACGGGGGCGTCTGTTGGGAGGAAAAAGTATGGTATTGTAAGTATTGTAAAAATTCGGATCGCATTGAGGATCTCTACCTTCTTTGATGTCGGTTAAAAACGTATACAGTGTTGACACATTTTAATTCTAATTTCGGGCGTTACTTACGTATGACAGACGGATTGTTCCAACCAGATAAGAGAAAAGAACGAAAAAATATATTTTCTGTGGTTTCAACGATAGTTTTGACTATATTTGGTGGCCTTTTTTGAGGTCAGACTAATTGTAAGTATTTGTCTGGGTATCTGAGTATTTGACCGCACTCTCATTGAACTATATCTTTCTCTTCTTCTTTTTTACTGGGCAAGTGCCTTTATTAACTAAACAAAATACAAGCTAAAACTATACATACAGTTAGACTGCCCATAGACCGTTGAAGGTGTAAAGACAATCCAAATACTCAAGCCCACTACCAGTTGGCAGCGCACCCAGCATGCTGGCGGCATTACCACGTTGAATGGCAATGCTTATGCGATGAGCCAGAAACACGCCAGCATTCTTGTTGCTCTCTTCTTGTCTCCCATATCTGGGCAGAGGGCAGACACATAGTCACATCAGTGTTTTCTGTCCAGTAAGTATACATTTAGCTTAACTTCACTCCAAGTTAGGCCGATGCTCTTGCATCATTCATCACCATCATCATCATCATCAATATCAGCCTTTCGTGTTCCCACTGCTGACACAGACGTTATCTCAGACAGAGAGAGAGAGAGAGACAGAGAGAGAGAGAGAGAGAGAAAATGGACCATAATCCACCATGCTGGCCCACTGTATATTGGTGAATGTAATATTTCTTTGAACTTTTGATATGCTTAGACATACCGGTTTCCTCACGACGTTTTCCTTCAGTTTCTGAGCGATGGCATCGAAACTGCACTTAATTCATCTAAACAACAAAATATTTAGACTTCTTTGCTATTAGTATTATCCTAAGTAGTTGATTAGTATTGTTTGTTAAAATTAGTAATTGTTTTATTGTGGTTGTGTTCAGCATACATTTTTGTGAAACTAACGATTTCGGTGTGCAAAGCTCATTTTCATGTTCATCGTATAATCCCACAAACGCTCACTAATGGTACTTTTAATTCAAATATTTGATTCCCACTAAAACCATTTGCGGTTGAAGCAAATTTTGAACACAGAAATGATGTAGCTACTCGTGAAGGTTTCAAATGTTTGTTGTTACCACAACGATATTAATGACAAATAAGATTTAATGCAATAATAAAATTATTAGCATGTACAGTTGTACACCGTTATTAACGTGCGATGTAAAAAGATTTTAATTGCTGTATCGTATGAATTATTTCTTGTATATTGATTGTGTTTTTTTTTTATAAATAATAGGCTTGCGTTTGACCACCATCACGCCTGATGTTAAGCGATGATGCGGTCTACGTTGGAGCACGCTTGCCTAGAAGAAACCGATTCACTCGTGATTTGAAGACACCCAGATTGTAACCATCGGGGTAACCCATTCAGGCAGCGCATTCGCATTATAAATGTGGAATCAAAGCGCTTCATACGGGTTTTTGGAATATCAACCATAAAGCGGTGACGATTTTTCGTGCCCGCTCTGGCAGTCCGATAGAAAAATGGGCAGGAGGGAATTAGATCGTACAGATCCGATGCACACTCTCCGAAAAGTATCCGATAAAAAACCGATAGACTAGCAACTTTACGTCGATGCTCAAGACTAAGAAGCTTAGTCCGAACTAAGGATTCATTGCTGATGATTTAAAATTACAAGCAGGTAATTCGCATCAACCCATATTAAAACAATTCAATTAATATGAAATGAGTATTAATATTTTAAGTAGGTTTTTGTCGATAATTTCTGTGAAATCGTCCCAACATCGACATATTCTAAGAAATTTCGTCCCTAGTCCCTGGTCATGATTCATTTAGATGTCTCGAGAACTGCGCTCGAACCGTCTTAGATTTTCATTAAGACCTCAAATATTTGAGAGCGAGGGTAACCCCTTTGAGAGAATTTCACTTACAGTAATAAGATTCAATAGGCTGGAAAGAGCAAAAAGTTATTATATTTAGTATTTGAGAGAATTTCATTGACATTTTTATGTTCAGATATTTCATTTTTACACGCCTAAGAAAAACCTATATATTTTGTACTTTATGTCAATTACAATAAAGCATAATTTATGTCTATTCGTAAACCTAATACTGAAGTTTTTTTTAAAAATTTTATTGTATTGAAAGATGGCTTGCGCTTGACCGCACTCTCGCCTGATGTTAAGCGATGATTGATTGATTGATTAACTCTTTATTGTTCACAACATAAAATTTGATACAAAGGACAAAAAACTCTTAAAAACTAGCGTAACGACTGGCGGCTGGCGATGATGCGGTCTACGATGAAGCACGTTTGCCTAGAAGAAACTGATTCATAACGAGTTCAATATGGAAATAAAATTATGTATCTAGTTAATATATTCTAGGTATATGGAGGAAAGGCTCCGTTTAGTCCCTGAATAAAATAAATATTTACGTATTCAAAGCGAGTGTTTCTACACCAAAACAAATCCGCCCCCAATAACCTCAATTTTATGAAAATATACACAGATTAATGTAACAGCCAGAGGCAGCGACGCCGCGTGCGGGTAACTACCGGCATTTCTTCACCTTAGATTTGTGACGGTGCTGGATCAGGTTCAATAATACGGGAACAACGGGAGTAAACTGTCGACTGGGAATGTACAAAAGTGAAACAAACGAGCTTACTGTAACGAATGGTAAGGGGATAAGGTAAGGTGTATGCTCGCAGTCAAAAGAATAAATAAATAACACGTTACGAGATAGAAATGCGCAGGGGAAATGTAGCAGCTGTTTAAAATAGCGGTTATAAAAAACAGATTTGTTGGTAAATCTAACATAATGTTTTTTTTAAAGAAAGAAAGAAATCATAAAAATCTTGAAATCATGACTACGCATCATGAATCTCAGTGTAGAAATCCGAGAAGACTATGTGGTTTGCATTTAAATAATATGTTTCATATATTAAATTCGTGCTTAACTTGAATTATTTTGATTGAGCCGTCAAACAAAATGACAATTGAAATGCTTTATAATATTTTTTGTATTTTATTAATTAGTAAATTTGGTTCCCAATTTCTGTGTTCGTTGCAATATAGAGGAAACTGGACAGTGACGTAGATAGGTGTCAACTCCTAAAATGCTCCCTTTTTGGATCATGGGCAGTACCACAAAAAAGAGAAGTAAATAGAACGGAAATGAGAAGGAAAATCTGGTACCTACCAGGGTACCAGGCATATGAGTGAACCTTGATTAAGCATTCTTATTTAGATCAAAGCGTCGAACTCCACATCACTTGCTAACTGATTTCGAATGACTATCGTTTCGTTTATATGTGTGCAACTGGCTACAACAAATTTCTTACAAAAATGCCTTGACAGCCATTCTACTTAATTTAAACAAAATAAAAATCTTTTCTATGGGCAATACCTCCTTTTTTCTTTATCTATACATTTAGTAACAAATCAAGTACCTAGGAGTAACGTTTACGACTTTAATACAAATCTCAGGCATCTCAAGCTTCCGCTTGATTGATGTTCGCTGGATGACACGAGACTTGGCGTAATGTACTTTAACACTTCTCCCTATTCTATATTAATAATATAATATTAATAATTAATGATAACTGACATAAATATTTGATATTTTTTTAAAATTTTTGTTTGTTGTACATTATTTTTTATGTACCATGTTCAATATAAATAATTTATATTATTAATTGACTTGTGAATTTCAATTTACTAATAAATGACTTTGACTTTGACAGAAGTTATCGTTTTTATACAGGAGGCATAATGGCAGAACTGAAAATAACACAGAAAACAATCCCTGAGGATAACGCGACCTTTCAGATGATCGATAGATTTTTAAACTTTAGCTATTTCACTAAAACATTAAACAAACAACTTTTACATAAACCTAGGTACAATCTTGGTATACTGTTCTTACAATAGTGATCATACAAATAAATTCGAAATTAAAAAACTTCACTGTTGGGGTTTTAGGGCGCGAAATCCCGAGCTTAGATCTCTGGGGAAACTTATTTTCTGTGAGTTTTCACCAGAAAACTCGCTCAGTTACGTGCAGATACATTGTATAATAGTGTGGTAAAGTTTAATGATAACAAAATATGATAATGTGTACGGGCTATAGGCGAGTCGTGAATTTTGCGGACAGTATGGTTTAGTTGAGTCGTCCTCAGATACGGTAATACCGTATATTTTGGGGTAATTCAACCGACAAGGAGATTACTTTTAAAAGGCAAAAACATTAAATCAGTTGTATGCTAAGAATAGAAAATACTGCATAATAATTAATTTAGCTTTATTAATTAAGCTGCATTTACTGCAAATAATTGCATGCATTACTAACAAAATTAAAAGAAAAATCACGTTTGTTTAAAATATACTGGAAAATACCATATTCGTAGAATCCAGAGTAATCACTGAAAATATTTGACTTAGCGGTATGAAATTGTAGATACCAAAACAGGCGTTGTAATTGACATTATCTACAATAATACTCTACCGAAGTCAAATAAATCGGCCTAGTGCGAGTCGGGCTCGCGCAATGAAAGTTCCGTACCACCATGAATTTCAATAACAAAATTACCAGTTATAACTTGGCAATGAACAGAAACTTGTCACCGACTTGGCCATTATTTATTGTTTGTTGGTATATTTTAGAGGGTGTACTATAATCGTAGCAAATTTGACGCTTGTACGTATTACCGTTTTACCATTAGAGCTAATACAAAAATACGTTTATAAATACGATTGTTGTATGAGGAACCCCTTTTCGTTTTTACTTTTCGACGTTTTTATTATTTCTTAGACAATCTACCATAACATTACATATTCTGAGAAAATTTCAACTGGCTATCCATTACGGTTCAAAATATACCGCCGTTTAAAGGTAGGACAGACGGACAGACAGACAGACAGACATCGTAGGCTTAGTAATAGGGTTCTGTTTTTACCCTTTGGGTACAGAACCCTAAAAAAGGACAAAAGAAACCCATTACAATGATTTACTGTTATTTCTTCACAATTCTTCAGGACCAACTAAAGCTCTCGAATATAATTATCACGACTGTAACAAGAAGACACCATTCTATTCAATACATCCTTCTCCCGTCTCGTTGAGTGTAACAAATCTTCGCTGAGGTCTCTATGAAGATGATTGATACTCGGAGGGCCGACGAAAGCCCCCCAAATGAATTGTAATTTATTAACAGTGTTTATAATGGCGAACAAAAGACTGCTTCTATATCAAATGGGAAGTCTTATTTTGGGACTATTAACTTATTGTTGCGTATTTACTTTGTTACAACAAATTCTGTTTTGTTTTTGTTTGGGGTACCAATATATACAACTAGCTTACATACTGCTAGCTTGCCTTACACCTTCAATTTGTAGAATGAGCTATCCTGTGGCATTTCCGTGTAACTATAACAGCTTCAAAAGGGTTGTTAATGGAGTCTTTAAGGGTCGGCAACGTATCTGTGATGCCCCTGGTGTTACAGGTATTCATAGGCGACGGTAATCAATTACCATCAGGCAGCCTGTTAGCTAGTTTGCCACCTATGGCATTAAAAAAAGCTGTTGTCCTAGACTTTCAATCCCCTTCAACTTTTATATAAACTTTCAACCCCCTTTTGAACACCTGCGTATTCGGCCTTTTGCAAAATACTTTCATAGAAATCTAGATGCCAAATTTACCTTCGTAGGTCAAGTAGTTTTCGAGATTTCGAAATGAGTCAGTAAGTATTATATACATCCTATTAGATCAGCTAGGTCCAGCATACCTTTAGTTATCTACGCCTAATTCTTGAATAGTCAAGTTTAGTTACTGTTTAGCATTTTTTCTAATTGGTCTTATATACAGGGCTATTAGTAATTAGATAGTAACTTCACGCAGGTCTTCTCCCTACATCATTTTAAAAACTTTTGTACCATACATTTTTATAAGACAAAATACATACCCCGAATATTTTCTTTGATTTGTATGTATTTTTTTAGTTTTGTTTTTTGTAAATGCAAGAGTCGACTCCTAAGCTTTATCCGAGCCCGCGTTCCTTCCCATTCGAAACTTCGTAAAGTTATTGCCTTTTAGAGCTCTAATTTAAATATTTTGGTCTTTGTATGTAAGAGAACAAAAGCAGGACAATTTAAAGTCATGGAGCAGAATTTGTTGGGCATAATGAAGGGAAGCTGCCTGCAAAAAGTTGTTACCTAATAATATACTGTAATTTATATAGAAAAATTCAAAAAAATAATGCCATAGCTATTTGTATTTAGGTTCAATTTCGCTGTCAGAGAGATGCTGAAATTGCTTTTATAGTAGGTATAGATTACCGAACACATTTATGACTAACTAGCGATCCGCCCGCCCGGCTTCGCGCGGGTGTAATTTACGTGCGAAGCCGGGGTAAAATATTTAGACACTTGGCCCGACCACCTTATCTCACCTGGTAACACCTCTATAAACAAAAATTAAAGGACAAAAAAAAATGATTAAATGATTAATTTATCATCATCATAATCAGCACTTTTAACATTCCACTACCGGACTTTTAGCCATTTTTATTTTTTAATTAATGATTGATAATGAATAAAATGATTAATGAATTGATTGATAATGATAAATGTAAATTATTAATGATTGGTTTAAAAAGTCTGTTTTTATTGGATTCAACAACATGAACGTGCTTCTGCAGCAAAGATAAATAAATCATCATTGTTCTGCAGCAGTAAAACTTGTACGCTGCTCAGACGCTGCGCTGTATTGCTTTCGACACACGTTTGGTCTGTAAATGGTAGTTTTATAGTACTCACACTGTATGCTAAGATGCGTGGCTTCACTGGCAGTCTCGCCGAGCGCGTTGGTGGCCCGACATGAGTAGTCACCGCCGTGGTCGCGCGTAACTTTCTGCAGCACCAACGACTTGGTGCTCACTATCACGCCAGACACCACGTTTTGTAGCACTGGTTTGTCCTGAACAAAAAAAACTTTTGACGGAACTCAGAGAATTACATAGAATGAGCGTACTAAGCCGAAAGTCGTTGTACTCATTCTTTATGAACAAATTTACTTTGAAACTAACCCTAAAATCACAAAGTATTTGCTGTTCCATAAATTTCTAAATTTCGTGAAAATGACATTCTTCTACGGAATAGATGTTATTTTTTGGCGAAATTTCTGGGTTGTTCATATTGTAAAAGTTGTTCATAATCACTAGATGAGTATAATGATTTCCTTTCGACAGAGTACCAATGTTCCGGGTAACTCTGTATATTTATCTAGCTGTGTCTAGCGATTCAAAACAGTTTTTTCTGCATTTTTAACATAGAAAGTTATTTTGTCCTCTTTCATGATGCATTTTTATTGCCATCGTTTCGAGAAGAGGTAACAAACTGAGACTGTTAGATTTACATTAAAGAAACAGTAAAACGTCTTGTCAATAAAAACAGGTTATTACTAGGCAAAAGTACTCCATCTTTGACTGTATCATTGTTTTCCATCACGTGAAATCGAGGGCAAACGTTAGCCGGGTTCGATGCATAAAACAAAGAAAAAAAAATTAAGGATTACTTACATTATGGTACCATGATATCCTATGTTCCCGCGGGTTGGCTTTCACCGAGCATTCGAAATACACGTCGTCGCCCTCTTTGATGTCGTGCGGATTCAGAGTGCTGCCCAGTGACAGCGATACGACGGGCGGGTCTGGAGACAAGTCACTAATATACGTACACATTTTTATATTCGTTAAACTACACTAAGGGCAGAAAGTCCCGTGTCGGTTATGGCCAATTTTTAAAGCAATAAGACACCAATATACGTACACTTTTTAATATTCGTAAGTACACTAAGGGCAGAAAGTCTTGTGTCGGTTAGGGCCAATTTTTAAAGCAATAATTCACTAATACACATTTTAATGTGCGTAACTAAACTGAGGGCAGAAAGTCCTGTTTCGGTTAGGGCCAATTTTTGAAGAAAGTCACTAATATACGTACTCATTTTTATATTCGTAACTACACTATAAGGGCAGAAAGTCCTGTGTCAGTTAGGGCCAATTTCTAAAGCAATAAGTCACTAATATACGTATATATTTTTATATTCGTAACTACACTAACGACAGAAAGTCGTGTGTCGGTTAGGGCCAATTTTACAAGCTTTTATTTTACTTGTATATTAGTTTATTTGTTTAGGTAAAATCTCGCAAACTGAATTAGAAACATTTTCTCCATCAACCATGAATGAATCATCCCTTGCCAAAATTTCATCAAGATCGGTTCAATGGTGTAAAAGTAACAAGCAGATTGATAAAGATACTAGTAACCACGGAGAAAAGAATATATTTTTTCTTTTCTGTGCTAGTTACTATCACACTGACCATATCATCAATTAACATTAGGTGAGTTGTGGTCAAACGCCTAGTCTGTCAACCATGAAAATAACGCATATATAAGTGTGTTTAGAGTAAACTCTGAATCTCTTGTGATTAATATAATTTGTAAATATGTTTTGTTGTTGCACAATAAAATTGTTCCATAGCTTTTTTAAATCTTGCAATAAGCTGCTTTGGTGGGTGTCTTCAAATAGCAATCGGTTTCTTCCAGTTCCTTTTCTTCTACTCGGTTTCAAACGCATTGTAGCTTTATCAGACGACGTGGTGGTTATACGGTAGTAGTTCGCTCAGAACTGTGACCTCGCGACCCATAAATCTTCGGAAATTCTCGATCATTTTTGCCTACAAAGTAAATTTTATTGAAATGAACTACTTGCCTACAAAGTTTCATGTAGATCGGATCAACGATACGGAGGTTATAGTCGAAAAACCATGCATAGAAACGCCGACATATATCCGATTAGAATCTGAGACTTGGCTTGTACAAAAACTACTTATCTAACGAATATTCACGCTACCTTTTTGGTTATTAATTTATGAAGAATACTCGATATTCCCTCTCGAAGTTTATCAAAGCTGCGGTCTGTGACCGCGGAACCCCATATCGACTATCTATATGGAACCGCTAGTGCCTACTGCACTTGTGGTCTCATAAAAACGTAGAGTGGTAGTCAGCGGCTGCGGCGGCTGATAACGTGGTTTTATTCAGTCTACGATGAGTCTAAATTTGTCTGCGCTTTATGTCACGGCTACACATACTTAGAAACGTTAGTTAAGCGCCCGTTCCGCGCAACTTTTATCTTATATTTTTGAAGATAAATAACTGGCCAAGAGCGTGTCGAGAAACGCATATGGGAGTGGTTCCGTAGCCAAAACCATTAATTGTGGTTGCATTCGCAATTCAGAAATGGTGGTCGTATAAAAAACATATTACGTATGAACCTCGGTGAAGCCACAATTCAGAGATGTATCGTCCCCACCACAGAACTATATCCAAGTAGACGCCACAAGTCAACCTAGCTTGCATGCTATATTTCCAATACAATTATGATTATTCGTCATAATTGAGTCCGGCTAAAATCAGCCATTGAAATGAAAATGGGTAATTGTGCAATACTGAGTTGTAAGAATACCGCAAATAGAGTTGGCCAACAGAATAAAGATTTTTCTTTTCACTTTTAGGTACGAAAAATTTGACACGCTTAGTTTTAATACAAACTGTATTAAAACTAACCACTTGTGAAGTCTACTTAGATTTAGGTTTGTGGTCCCGACATAATATGATATACTTTTAATGATTTAGTCAAATATGAGACGGCTACTTGAGAAACATTATTTGTTAAAATCATTTTACAAAGAGGTCAAAGTTGTCGTGCTTCAATTTATTATAATTTTATCGATTTAACTATGAAAAGGTTGTAATCACAAAATGTTTGTACGTATGAACAAGTATTATTCAAAATTGTTTTGAATAAAACTTGTTCATAAGTACCTATGTCATAGCGACATAGCAAGTTACAACTATGTCTAATAGATTAGAAATTTTGCGGGCCATAAGTCATAAGTAATTTATTGATAAAATGTCAATTTACACGTCAAATAACAAATGTTCACTTAAAGTGAGAAAAATTACAATAATAATTACTTAATTGATTAAATTAGACTATATAATTGCATTACAGAAATAATAAAACAAAAAATAATAATAATACATGTCATACAATTCTTACCTAAATGGTAAACATTCATATGTCAAATCTATAAAATTCGTCGAATCTGTAAAAAGACTGCTCGATGAGCCATATTACGCAAACGATACACTTGATAAAAAAAAACTATGTGTGTAACCATCAAAGATTTCATACTATACTACGTATGGAAACCATAACTCCATTTTAAAAGACCTATTCAACGATAGCCCACAAAAGGGGGTTCAGTGAATAAAAAACATCCCCATTTCACATGTATCAGAGCCACCCCTAAAATTCAGTTTCTTTTATAGTTTTATAATTGAGATAAAACTATCATTATGCAAAGTTTCATGCACATATATTTTAAAATATAGAAGTTAGAGGCTTCTAAAAATATGAACAGACTAACGGACGGACGGATAGACAGACAGACGGACAGACGGACAGAACGAACTTATAAGGGTTTCTTGTCGGACTAGTCGGACTACGGAACCCTAAAAAATGCCTTTCCAAAAACAATTTTGGCATAAAATGAGAGGCGTAAAATCAAAAGGAAACATTCAAATAAAACACCCAAGTAAACCATGGCCCGCCAGTAAGTTCAATGACATAAGATTAAATAAATCGGTCGTAAGACTTAGAATCTTATTTCAAAGATAAAAACCAAGTTTTTGAAAGCTTTCATCACGGAAGGGGCCTCAAAACTTCCTTTCTAGCTGACAAGTAATAAAGCTTAGTAATATCAAAGAAAAAATACACAAGAATTCCATCATAGTGCTTTCACATCGTGGTAATGTTCGGCTTAGGTCGTAATGGATATTCATTTGCCTTTATAAACATTTTCCTTATAGCCAAGTAGGTACTTACGCACACATAATATTGTACTAACGAGGGCATATCAAAACAGCCGCTGACTAAATAATTTACAAACCATATTCTTTGCCTTCTTCTTTTAACCGACTTCAAGAAAGGAGGGGGTAATCAATGTGTTTTTTTATAATGTTTGTTATCTCAGGGGCCTTACGTCTAGCTGTTTTAAGCAATTCAGTTTAGGTGATGAAAAAAGTTGCGCGACCGCAAACCGTATCTGGGCGCGTTAAGGTTCACTCACGTTCGCATGATTTTCCGAACTACGTGATTTTAACGTTAGTTTGAGTTTGAGACCGCGCTTTTGCCCCTTCAAGCTTAGAAAACCGAAACCCTCACCTGTTCAGTTAAATATTAGGTTTTTTTATGGTGAGCCAACGCCTATTGCGTTTAACTACAGCTCATATGTGGTTAAATATGCTAAACTCGCATCGCCTGGAATGGAAACTGGCTGCCAAGTGAACATACCGTTGGATGCTTGACGACAAATTTTTAACTTGGGTTGTAGCTAGCCAGCAGGGCATTGGAAAAACACGGATTACACCATGCTATGGTTTCCTTACGATGTTTTCTAACACCTGGCAGCTCAATCTAATTATTTAGGTTTGAACCAACGCCCACAGGTTTAGAATTCGAATGCATCAATCACTGAGCTCATTTGATCATCGCCACAAAACTGTTTTATGAGTGTAAAGGTGCGTCAAGATCTGGTGAATACGCATGTTTGCGAAAGGCTTGCTAATTGTGCGCGTTACATGCCACTCCTGGGCCGCTTGCGTGCAAGCTACGCGCCGCGTGTTAACTGCCCCAGCGCTTTCTGCATGCAGCGCGCGCGCGTTTGTTCCATCCCGCACCCGCGCCCCCAGTCCCGCACTGGTTAACTTTACAACTGTGGTGTATCTAGTATAGTATATTTATCTATGATAGTATGGAAGCGAACTGGTGTGCATGTAGACACAGCACGACGCAGACGTAGTACGCAGCGCGCGTGCAGATTTCGCGCCTTATGCGAGTCTTGCGTGAGTTGCGCTAAATAGGCGCACCAAAGAGTTGCAATAATAGCACGTGTGCAGCCAATGACCATTATAACCACTTTACCCTTTACCTTACCTTATCCTTTACCCCGCATAAGCCAAACATTCTAACCTGTCAACCTAAACTATTTAGAGCGGGGCCAATCCTAGGCGCGAATTGAATGAATGACTTTTGATTCTTCAATCACAAGCGTCGAGTCGCGTCGAGTCTCCGATCACAAGCTGCCCTCCGCGACAGACGTGGCATCATTTTGCAAAAGGGAATTTTGACTACATGCGCGATCAAGTGGTTATATTATCTTTATGTGTAGCGCACGTCATAACCGGCGGGCTTATTATAGAAGTTTGATTATGATCGAGATTGCATGCCGTTCCGTTCGCATCTACTTACTCGCACCACGTGCGTAAGTGAGATGGCACGCGATCGCGATCACAATCCGAATCACGATAGGACATCTATAATAAGGCATTGGTTCCAACGGAAGACCAGCGCTCGTTGTTTGCAGCCAGCATTATGCTGAGTTGAGCCAGCTTGTGGTGAAAACAATGTGTACATGTATGAAGTATTTCTTGTTCCGTCTAGTTGTAATATAGAATTGCTTATTGTCTACAAATAATGAAGAAAGAATCACCTACAAAGGTTCTTTCATCGTATTGTTACGATGCTCTAAACAGATACTTATTGTAACCGTGCAAACGATTTTGTTGCTCACTCAACCGTTATCAAGCTGTGAAAACTGCATTAGCAAAACTCCCAAGCTAAAGACGGTCGCATTAGATTCCATCTTTTATTTGCAATGGGGCAGTGCTACTTCAGGTGAACACTTATCT
This sequence comes from Agriopis marginaria, assembly GCA_932305915.1. Taxonomy (NCBI): domain Eukaryota; kingdom Metazoa; phylum Arthropoda; class Insecta; order Lepidoptera; family Geometridae; genus Agriopis; species Agriopis marginaria. The sequence continues at coordinate 8,859,149 of OW029934.1, read as the reverse complement.
GCGGCTAGGAGCGGGCGTTGACACTTTATTGGCCATTAAAGACCTATAACGATGTCGCCCCGCGGCCCGAGGAAACACCCGTTCTCCAAATAAACATTTACGATTCTACCGTTTAAATTGTTGCCAAAACGATTCACGCCGGGAGGCGGCGAATTTCTCCCCGCTCTAAATGCGTAACGGTTCGCCGAGCACAAGTAAATAGAATTCATTTATATTTGGAAATTAATTTTCCCGTCGTAATAGAGTCAGCAAGCCGCCTTGCGCATTTCGATGGCTGACCGGCCCGTTAACAAATCTATTTAGCTTTCTGAGAAAGTACCGTGACAAAATTCTTCATCGTAAATTGATTGGCAAAAGCTATTGTATAAAGTTTTGGAGGACGGAGCGTGGTTTTTGGGTTTAAATGAACACCATTGTGAGCAGCAGTAGTACCCAGTTCGTAAGATTGCTTTCTGATTCCAGCAATAGGTAAACAAGGTCACATATAACGGTGGTACTAAGCCGAAAGAATGTCACTGTAACCATCATTAAGAACTTTTACTATGGGACCAATACTGACATTAAAAATTGCTGTTTCATAGAAAAAAATTCATTCAACGAAATGTATGGAACCAGACTTTTCGATGTTACAGAGTTGGCATATATAGTAAAAAATACATAATGATGAGTACAATGAACTTCTTTTGGCTTATTACCACCGTCCCATGAACTGTTTTTTTTTAAATATAATATGTTGCAAACAAGCGAGTGTGCCACCGGATGGTAAGTGGTCGCCGCCATCTATAGATACCTATTATACCCGGGACATTGTCAGTGCCTACCTTTAAGGACTCTAGTCACCCTTCGTTTGAGGCAGTCCAAATTATACTACGGAGGAAAACCTGAAGGTGGTAAGCCATTTCACAACTATGTATCTATATGTATGTATCCCTACTTATCTATAGCAATGCCTGCCTTTATCGTAAACAGTGTCATCAAACTGTATCACATATCTTGTATAATTCCACGTAAGGTTATGTGCTGTGATTTATTAAACCCACAACACACCTCCATTGCTTCCACATGCGCTGTAAATTAATTTACCAAGTTACATTTTGGCATGTGAATGTAAACGTTCTGTTAAGTCTCGTTTAATCCCTTCGAACGTTTTGCGATCCTGCTCCGGGTGAAACATTTCGGGCGAGGGAGCGGCGTCCTGCTACCACTAGTCAGAATTAGTTTTTGGCCTCTCCTCAACTGATGTAAAGTGTTGATGTTGTGTAGTCTCGAACACTAACAAGCTTTTAATTACGTTTTACCGAGTTTCAGCGCATACAAGCTTTTAATAACGTTATATGGAGGTTGTTACACAATGTTGACAATTTTCATGTTACTGTTTGAAGTTAAACAAAACGAGCATCCTTTGTAATTACTCTTTGGGTTTCGTTGCTGCTGATAATTTGCGAGATAATTTGCGAGGAAGTAAGAGTAGCTCCTTAATTATATTACTTCCCGTAGTAAATATCAGAGTTTCATTTATTTATTTCGTTGGGAAAATTCGGAGTAATACAAGTTACATTTACTGAGTTGAGAACATCAATCGCCATGATGACTTATACTTCTTAAAATTTACTAACTATCCAAACCAAAACGTCATATGTGTAATTGTTTTTAGTTTTTGCTGTTTTTTTCATAAAGCGCTAAATCAATTTAGATAAAATTTATATGAGACCACCTTCTCATGTATGACCTACCAAACAAAAAAAGAACCATTAAAAATAATTTCATAATTGGCGGAGTAATCGCCTAACAAACATCCAAAAAAAACATACAGGCGAATTGATAACCTCCTCCTTTCGTCGGTAAAAAATAGCATTAAAGGTTAGCCGGTAAGTATACCGCCGCCGTGCCAGTACGCCGTGTGCCGGTAGCCACATTGAATGACAACCTAACCGCCTCGTATGCCATTGCACAAACACTGCCGTAGCGGTAAAACAAACGTACCATGTCAACTGAGACGCAATACATAGTAGTCTTTGCTGAGACGGACAAAGGCGAATTAATCCTTCAGACAGGAAGGTGTCAGGCTAGAAGCAGTGTAAGCCACGCGTCTGAGTCCAGTGGCCACAGACTAAATTAGATGGAATTAGTTTGGTACAAGTTCGTGGCAGTGGATAAACTGTCAGTGGAAAGTTCCGTTTGCCAGAACTCTGGTAACGCATCGGCCGAGGAGCATGCAGTTTGGCGAGGGCTGACCGCTGCCTCTGTTTGCGGAAGTACCCGGTTTACCGACTTGTTACTGAGCGAAGTTTGGAATGAGGTTCTGTAAATAGGCACTAGAGCGACGATAATTCTATGAAAGCAACTGAAGCCTTTAGACGCAATTTCTGAGAGTTGGGGGCAAAATATACAGGGCTAAGTGGATATAGAGTGTACTAAGCAGAAAGGGGTCCATAGTATCCGTCATTATGAACAACTTTTACAATGGGACCAACCGTAAGACCCTGAAATCGTAGAAAAAATAACAGCTGTTCCATATATTTTGTTAAGTGAATGACCGTTTCCTATGGAACACCTGATATTTTTACGCGATATCAGAGTTGCTCCCATATAGTTAATATGGACCCATTTCGTCTTACTACGCCCTTTGCGCGTAAACCAGTATACGAAATTATTTAAGTAAAAAAACGAAAAATGTGTAATAACCCCAACCTAAGTGTGTAAAAACGCGTAGAACGTTTTTTTCAGACGTAAATAAAGAAATATTCGGGACATTTTTACACACACGGTCATCTGACCCTAAACTAAGCAATGCTTGTGATATGGCTGCCAGAGACTTACATACATATTATACAGTTTTAAATAAATTAAATAAATATAAAAACCCAGATATAGTACAAACACAAATGTTCATCACATAAATGTTTATTCTAAGTGGGAATCGAACCCGGAGTGGGTTCGATTGCAAGCGCAGAAGGCAGGTTCACTACCAACTAGACCAACGGGCTATCTAAGTAAATAATATTCGTACTAAGTTATTGAACGGGCTATATTTCGAGAGTGGTCGAGTACTTTTTAAATTAAAAGAAAATATTCAACTTTTTCGGGTAGATAATTAGGGGATGAATCCTGTTTTTTGAATTTCACCCACTTCATGCGAAGTCAATTTTTATTTAATAAAAAATGTTTTTTGTTTTTCTTCGGTATATTCCTGACCAACGTATCTTACTAGCTTTTAATTTTGCGTCTAATACCATGTACAAGTACATACCTGAAATGAACCCGAGCGAACGAATTGATATGGATCTCAGATCAGACAAACAAAGGAGATCTCATCATCAGCCAGAAGAAACTGCTGATCATAGGCCTCCCCTTTGATCTCCACAATGAACGAAAGCCAAAGCTTTACTTTAAAAGTGTATGTGTTGTGTACATTAAAATAGTAACTACGACAGAATTTTTAATGAACCCCTAGGATTGTGCAAATCAAACCGGGAAGTGACACATGTTTTAATTGTAACCCTTTACAAAGTGTTTTTGTTTATGGAAGCATTTTATGACGAAACTCATTTCCAGGAATCTGGGAGTAAATCTTATAGCGGTAGTTATAACTCAATCGTAGACGATAAAAGTTCTCAATAAATTGTTCCGAGTTTTATACTTTATCGCCGTGTTACTAAAAGAAGATTTTAGTACCCCTTTATTTGTCTAGTAAATATTTTATGAAAAGAGCTTCATAGATATCTGCGAGAAACTGAAAACTTTATTAAAGTTTGAAGTCATCTAGCCGCGCTCGTTAAGATAGTTAAAACTTCCACAATACCCCGACCGTATTGTTTCTTTAATGAACTTAGAGACCGTCAACTTGTTTAAATTTTTAATGTGTAAATTAAATCTCGTGTGCTCGAGTAAAGCTTTGTTTAATTTCTTCATTATCGTGTCATTGTTTTAGAGTATCTCGCGAAAGGGCTGCGTGTCATAAGCCCTCGGGGGATGTGCTGAAGAGTGCTTAAGTAGCAGCGATAATTAAGCTTAACGACGTTAGAGATGTGCGAACTGGTTCAGTTGAGCTCTCTTACTGCTTATTTTGTAGCAATATTCGTTTAGCGAACGAGTCATCGAATTAAGAAGTTGGGCTAATTGTTCCATAGCAGACGTTCGCTTGAGACGGAGCGCTTGATTTGAACAAACAATTACGGCTCGTTTTCATATCTAAATATGAACTGCCGACAATACTCCGGTATTCTTAATATCTCGTAACATTTTGCTAATTCTGCCCTTGTTACCGCAATTTGCAAAGCGTGCACCGAGTGTGGAATTCACTGTTAGATTTCAGCTCAGATAGCGAGATGCCTTCACACGTTTTTCGTATTTACAATGTTTTGCAATTTCCATAATGAGACCCGTCCGAGGAAAAATGAGAGTTCTTGAGAAAATTCTAACATCTAGATACTGTGACTCTGGAAAAGTTTGAAACAAGATTTTGTTCGCCACGATCGTATCGTTTTAGGTTTATTTTATTTATGCATGTTTTCCTTGAATATTTGTTAAGAGCCGAGATAATAATACCAAGCCGAAACTAATGGAAAAAATCTGTATCAAAATCATTACAGAAGAATTTGCCTTTAGAATTAGAATAATAGCCTGACATAGTTTTCAATTTCAATTATCACTCAATACTTAATGTAATGTACTTAATTATTACTTAATGTATTTTTTTCAATTTTTATTAATCTTACAAAGCCTCTTTACAGCTGCAAAATTATTGACAAGGCCATTTTACAGCCGATAATGTGTACATATATTGTATAATTGTGTCATTTTAATTTTAAATTGTGATTTTTATCCTGTAAATGACGTCGTCAAGTGTATATTAGTATACCTAAGACCCGAAATAAATGAATTGGAATTGGAATACCGAGGCGGCGATTAACATTATGACGGACTTATGTGTGTGTGCCTCGGATACGTTTGTACCAACATTCTCCTGTTCGTTTATCAAAGTCTGATAATGCAGACTACCACACTCCCGCCACCATAGTACATAGTGTTATTAAAATGCACTTACAAACGACGTCCAATTTGAAGGCGTCGTCTATACTATGGCCCGGCAGCGCGCTGTTGTCAGATTGGCATTTGATCTGGACACCGTCATCTTCTGGCATAGGCATGAACTGAATCTGACTGCTAACCCATGTCTCATTCAGCGCTTCTGTTATCTAGAACAAATGGAGTGAAGTTTCAGGCACGTAAGTACAAAGTACCTCAACGGGAAAAGGTCCATCTTCGTTTATTTTAATCCACTGCTAGCAATTTTTCCCTAATAATACATTAAAAACTTAACCTAATAGGTACGTCTTACTTTAGGATAGGTTTATATGAATCAAAGTACTAAAATGAATACGAATACGGTATATTTGAATTTAGAATTACGTCACTGTTATAGCCTTTAAATTTGGTACCTACCCATTTTATAATTAATAATCGAAGGCATCTGCAAAAATGACCAGAATTGTGGAAGAACAACTTGTTCCAATCGCTCAAGCCTATAGTAAAATGTGCACGATTTTTTGATTAAAAAAAAACAGAGCGCATTGATGCTTCAGCCATCGTATTTGCCAAACCTGGCCCAGTACAACTTTTTCCTGTTTCTAAAGATGAAGAGAACATAGAAAGGATGACATTTCGCGACCTCAAAGGAGATAGATCGAATCGCTTAAGGAATTGAAGGCCATACCAAAATATGTGTTCCAGAAATATTTGAAAAATTGGAAAAGTTACTGGCAGAAGTGTATTATATCTGACGGTGATTACTTTGAAGGGGACCATATTAATACTGAGGAATACATAAGTTTTTTATTATTCACAATTTCTGTGCACTGGTTAATCAACCAGTGTATATTTTTTACAGCTATCAGACATTCTCTCAGCGGCCGGGCTTCCCTTGTCTGTCTCATCTGGCGGCCTAACTCTATCTCTGTCTTCTGTCACATAATTACCTACCACAATACAAACATGCTAACTTACATCAAATATTCGAAATATGCTGATAGAACATGGTAGATTAGCTTAGACTTAAGGTAGAACGTTTTACCTATGGCGGGAAATTCAAATTTCAAATAGTTTTCTTGTCCTTTTAGCTAGGCCGGGTAATTATTGTAAACAACCACAATGTCTGTGCAAATTGATTATTATTCTTTACAAAATCATGTAAAGCTATTTATCTCTAATGCACATTATTACATACATTTGTGAATAATCAATGTTTTGCTGTATCAAACGGTTTATTCACAAATGTAAGTAATATGGTGCGTTACTATTACATAATTGTACATTATATTGTAAAGAACAGCCAATATTTTTCGCTAACACTGTGTTACTTGTAAATAATTGGCTGGCTGGCCTGGCTACTAGGACCAAAAAACTGTTAAAAATTTGAATTTCCCGCCATAGGTGAATCGTACCACCTTAAATAAAACAATACAAACAGGTCACCTATCTATTACCTTGCCTCTCTTGAACTTCCTATTATCCTTGAACCAGGTGAGCTGCGCGGGCGGACGGCTGCCTTCCGACACGCACATCAGGTTGACGTATCGCTCTGATGATAACGTCGCCGGCTTGTTCAGGATCTCCACTATGTTCGGCTTTACTGGAAGGAATTAGCTTGTTTGTTATCGCGCTTACTGTACAAGACTATGGTAGGGTTGTTGTGACCTGTGTAACGCTATAATAGCACCGGAAACTCCACCGGAATAGGCGTGTCTATTTTTTTATTACGTCATTAAAAAGCTGACCATTAAGGTGTTACTTTTCACCTATGGCGGGAAATTCAAATTTCAAACAGTTTTCTTCCCTTGTAGCTAGGCCGGGTAATTATTGTAAAACAGTTTGAAATTTGAATTTCCCGCCATAGGTGAAACGTACCACCTTAATAGAGGCCATCAATTAAAACTATATTAAAATAGGTTCAAAAATAAATAAGTTGTAAGTATTTTAATTTCATGCTAAACAGAGAGCGCACTAGCACGTTATGACGTCAAGCCGTGCGTGAGACACACAAATACTATACTAACACACGTTTTTCGGGAGAGGGACAGAGCATCCGTGTTCTATCCCCACCAAAAACTTTAAACGCTTTTATCTCAGAAATTTATTAGTATGCGTGTAATGATGCATGCAAAAGGATGCGTGTATCATTACATACGCGCATCGCGTATCGCGCCCTTCTTCTAAGTTGCGCCGGTTACTTGCTCTTAGTCCAAGATGCATATGTCACGTTTAGTCCAACATTACTTCCCTAGATCATTGATCTGTTTTTAAAAGCTTTTTTTTATCATTATCGGCCAGATGAGTTGGACTGCTGAACATAGGCTTCCCCCTTAGAACTCCACACTGAACGACAGCCTGCACTGCACCCACTAGATGCCCACGATTCGAAGGAAAAAAATAAAAGCCCTTTTTTTAAGAGCGGCAAACAAGCATTCAGTCTGCCTAATGGTAACCGAAACCGCCACCTATGAACACCTGCAACACTATCGCTGTTGACGGTGCTTTGCCAGCCCGAAAAGGTAGTTGTAGACACCCTTTTTTGAAAAGCTTTATGTTGGAGCTCGGCGGGATGACCTTTAGGGAAGGATATTCCACACCTTGTAGGTCCGCGGAAGAAAGGAGCGCAAATATCGGTCGTGGTGGGATTTCTAGCTTTGCTAAAAGTGGGGGTAAGCTTTTTTCGGTGTCGGGACATGCAGGAAAAGCTTTTTGAAAAGCTCTTTCAAATCGTAATAATTTTGTAAAAAAAACTGCCTAATGATTCGATTTTCTATAAATTATCACCAACGACACTTTATCCACATTCTTTCTGGGTACTTACAGTTCATTTCAAGCCTGACAGTCTTCTCCTGCGGACTGACGAGGTTGGTGTTGGATGCTCGGCACTTGAAGGTAGTGTTGAGGTGGCTCCGCTTGATGTGAGGCAGCTCTAGCCGGTTCACCACGACGTGGGTGTCGGTCTTTTCACCAATATACTGCGAGGCTGGCGTACCGTCGATCAACCACGTCACTGTAGGCGCTGGTCTTCCTACGGCACAAGGAAAATCGAAAGTGATTATTTTATACATTGAATCAAGACTTCAAGAAAGAGGTCAATCGGCGAATCTAACTCGGCTGGCGAGCGTTCGGTTAACTTCACAACGTCTTCTCGTCCAAAATATACCTCAGTGTCTTGAGACAAAAGTCTTCGACCAGTGTGTGTTGCCAGTGATGACATACGGTACTGAAACGTGATTTCTCACTCATCATCATCATCATTTCAGCCGTAGTCTTATGATGGCACCTCGTGTCAACATAATAGGCACCTCATTGGCAAGCGTGACCCATTTTAGACCGCATCGTATCGTCACTTACCATCGCATGTATCGTCACTTACCATCAGGTGAGTTTTGGTCAAACGTTAAACCCATTTCAGCATAAAAAAGGACATGAGATACGTTTCCATTTGTACGATCCTGTATGCTACTTTGTATGTGTATGTACTTACTATGCTCTGACAAATAATTTTATTTGATTTGCACTTGGTCAGATGGAAAAGGTGGTGGAACAAAGCATTTACAGCTAGAATGATGAACATGAGTTGGAACAATGGCGACTAGCAAGCAGTCTACCAGGGAGTTGGTCAGGCGACATTGCGAAGACAGCAGAAAACTAACGCAAACAGTGAACGAGAATTACATGGGATCGGAATGGATTGGCACGCCGAAAAGGAGACCTATAAGTACTCAGACGTAGTTGAATAAAATTAAATTCATATAGGCTGAGAAGTTAGCCCTAGTGTCAGAGTTTTTAAACCAACCGAAGGCCTCTGATATGACTGGATGGATTAACATAAAATACTTTGAACGAAACTTAAACGGAGTAATTTTTTTCACTTTTCGAAAAAGTTCCTACGGTAATCGACACAAAATTAGGTAAGTAGGTTTTACTTCCGTACAATGCAATATCACTTTATTATTTACCAAACAAAATACAAATTTACTTAAAATTAATCCAAAAACCAGCAGTATAATAGGTGGCCTTATCGCCTTGAGCTATCCAGTTCTATCCAGTTTTCATTGTTCTACATCCGTTCGTTTTATCTTACTACAAGTAGTAATAGCGTAACGACATCAGCTGTCTTTAGTACGGCTTTACGAGTATAACCGGATCTGTCGTTAACTTTGAAGGCTAGTGCGTAACTTTACTAACTTGTCATAAACTCATTTTACGATAAAACAATCAGGCATTGGGTTTAATTATACAATGTATATCGCTTTATCTATGGTTATCATTTTGATTATCGCGACTAACATAAAGCTACTGACAGACATGCTCATAAAATAGGATGCTTTTCGGTTCACGCATTTGCTTTGATTTAGCATGTTAGTTTTAGCACATACCCATATCTAAGTACGCCACAAGTCGACTTAACTTGCATGTCATATTTCCAATACAATTATGATTAATCGTCATAATTGAGTTCGGCTAAAATCAGTCTGCTCAATCGGTGCCGCGACAACACGTGCCAGTTTGAAACAAAAATTGGTAATTGTGCAATACTGAGTTGTAAGAATACCGCAAATAGACCAACAGAATAAAGATATTTCTTTTCACTTTTAGGCACGAAAAATTGGACACGATTAGTTTTCATACAGTTTGGACCGCTTGTAAAGTCTACTTAGATATAGTTTATTTAGTATCTATGGGTTTAAGCATACTCATAGCCTAGCTAAAAGCGGTTAAGGCCCAGAATATGGTACGCCGATATCTCACTTGCACATTTGATGTTTTTTTAGACAAAAATACTGTCTAGTTTTGAAAATGTGCTTCAATAAGTTTTCGAAGTTAATATTTTAAAATATTTAGAGCAAATTTTCGGCCACAAAAAATGGGATAAGTTACAGTTTTTTTTAAACAAAAGACGGAGTACCTATTTTCTAAGGATACTCCACGTTTATAAGTAAGGGTCAAAACACAAAACTGTGAATCGACTCGAATCGCTGCGTTGCGATATCGTACGCGAGGCATCTTCCAACGATCTATTATTATACTAGGCATCTTCCTTCCAAGGTTCGGGTGACCATTCTCGACGATCGTCAAACGTAGGTAGTGAACGATTTTGTATTAGGTAGTGACATGGATCGTAATGCTCGGAGTTTCTTTGCGCGATAAAATCCGAAACGTGGATAATCGCCAAAGAACCAGAGTCACCGACATAGCTGTTAAAATTTGCAAGTTGAAGTGGCAATGGGCAGGCCACATCGCTCGAAGAACCGATAACCGATGGGGAAGAAAGGTTCTGGAGTGGAGACCACGAACCGGAAGACGCAGCGTAGGGAGGCCTCTCACTAGGTGGACCGACGACATTGTGAGAGTCGCGGGCATCCAGTGGATGCAAAAGGCAGGCTGTCGTTCAGTGTGGAGGTTAAAGGGGGAGGCCTATATTCAGCAGTGGACGTCTTCTGGCTGATATGATGATGGATCGTAAAAATATTTGCGCAATGCTCCTATTGAGAAGAAGATATAGGAAAAAAAACAAGAAGATTATGGAGTGCGACGTGCGATCTCGTATATTTCTACGATGCGATGTCGCATCGCAGTTTTCTGTTTGCACCTTAAAGTTTACTACAGTTTCTTCCTTGAAAAGGATTGTTCACAAAGATGAAAATAAGTACCTACCTACATAATTATTTTCATACTAAGTATTATCTATTCTCTATTGATAAAACTAATACGCGATTGTATCCGTGTATTTCAATAATATTTTAAGCCATCGAAATACACGTTGCGTGTTACAAAATCGCTTTTCATATAAACAGAAGTGCTTATTTTGATGAATGAATGAAATACGCAATAACAGTAAATCCAGATTAGACCGGCTGTAAAACTTGTAATGAACTTGACCTAAAAGTCAAGGTTTCATCGTAAAACTCCAGATAGTCATCTAAGCAATAAGAACCCTACCTATTACCCTACTCATTATTGGCCTTGTTTTTTTTATTTATTGAGAGATTAAGATAGGTTTGCACTTGACCGCTATTTCGCTTGATGTTAGCGTTGGTGCGGTGTAAAACGGAACACGCCTAGAAGATACCAATTCCCTCTCGACTTATAGACGCCCAGATATTGTAACTATCAGGGTACACATGAGTGTACAATGCATTACTTCTACCTATGAAGGTAGAAGTAATGCATTCCACAGTTTAGCAGTTTGCATAATAAAAGTGCTTCATTCGGTTTTATTATTGAAACTATAGTCGGAGTAACCGGCTTAATCTTACGTGAGTAATTCCCGTGTAACATAAATAAAATGCTTCATTCGGGTTTACGGAATACCAACAAAAATACAGTGTCACCTTTTCGTGCCCTCCATGACCAATAGAAAAATGGACTGGAGAACATGATGCCATGCAGGCCCAATGAACACTCCCCAAAATGTAGCCGATAAAAAACCGATAGACTAGCAACTTTACGGCGATGTTGAAGACTTTGTAGCTAAGCCTGTATGAAGGATTTGTTACTGTTGAGCTTCTTGGCACGTTTCTCAATAGACTCCAACGCTCAAGTCTATATTAGCAGCAAAATTGATAAACGAATTCCGTCTTAATTTCAGTAAGGGCTCTTTTAAGAAGACCTTTTAACAGAAAACCGTACTTATTTATTCGCCAAATAGTAAAGTGAAAAAATTTATGTGTGGCGAATTGGAAAACAATAAAAGACAATGTTTTCCACGTTTAAAAGCCCTTTCCTCGTTTCATAATAAAATCTGCCTTTTAACAGTCCACTGCTGGGCTTTTAGCCTACCCCCGAAAGGGTGATTGGGCCATATCCATCTCGCTGGCCCAGTGCGGGTTGGTAGATTCACGTACGCCATTGAATTCCTTCACCGTACGTATGCAGGTTTCCCACGATGTTTTCGTTCACCGAAAAGCCAGTGGTATGAAAATCCGTACATAAGCTCCAAAGAGCCCGGGGTTTGAACCCGCGACCTCACGCTTTCAGGTCTAGCGGTCTACCACGGCTAGTTACTCAGTTGTGTAAAGAAATATAAGAGACACAACCCTTAAATCTGAAGAATGGAAATTTCAAGGAATGTTTCACAAGATAACTAGGCAAATGGAATGGTGTAGGCGTTCTGGGCAAGTTTGGGCCGTGTCTTGGGCGAGGCAGTAATTACGTTATCGCGGCCCCCGTCTTCAGCATGTTGTACTTTACGAGATCAGTACTGAAGATTCTCACTAAAATCTTTATTCATTTTACATGTGTGACTAGAAATTGATTGTAAAAAAATATATGTACAACTTTAAATATAATTTATAGGCATTAAATTATTTGAATACTATCTGAATATATTTGATTAGCAAGCAATATTACAATTTATTTAAAAAAATGGGTAAAATAGTTATATTATTGTAGGGTATAGAATACCATAAAATCATCCAAATCCGTGTCACTAAGTTGAATGTGGATAAATATACACACTTACACATTTGTGCACTCAGACTCAAACTTTTGCACTTACAACATCAGTGTACATACCTTTATTAATGTGCTTATTAAGGTTTTAACTGTCCGAAAAATACAATTTTAAATTCGTGATTCTATTATTTCATTACGTCATTTTAGATGACGATCGGAGCGAATAAGGGTATGATAAGCAGATATAAATGATTACTGTACACATAATGCATATAAAGATCTGCAACCTGCATTATGATCTAGTGCGAAAGGCACCAACAAACTCGTCGGTGCACAAAAATGTCGTGTACACCACTATGACGACAGTCGCTGGTCGGTGTCGTTAGTGTGCGGTCGCGCAAGTGAGAGAAAATACCTCAAAATAGTCAAATAAAGATAGATAGAAACTCTTTTTTGTGTACACCAGAAATGAAAATTAAAAACAGATAGAAAACACTTACGTTACGAGCTAGTGTCACAAGTGTAATATAAAATTATGTAAATATGTGGTAAAACATGGGCTAGCGGCTGTGGCTAGCGGTAATATAACTGTATGCAGGAATTAGATTTTTTATGAATGAATGTTTGATGTTGAACATTTCGTGATTACAGAGTTGCTTCCATAGTAAAAGTTGTATATAAAGATGAGCACAATGTGATATCCCTGAATATTTCCACTGTCTAACAGTCACCCAGTATAAATTATCAATGCATGTGTATTATAATCGAATAAAATGTGTTTGTCAAATGATTAATTGATTAGTAATTTTTAAACATTCGCGATTTGAACACATGTTTTAAATGTTTATCGGGACTTATAACGTATTATTTTATTTAGGTAAAAATAGGTACCTTTCGCTCGACGTTTCGACCATGTTACAATGGCCGTGGTCACGAGCTAACTGAAAACTGCAGGTGAGCCCGACGAGAAGAGCGGGTGTTTTGTTCTCCTACCCTCACTTGATATTGAAAAATCGCAGGGTTGTCATTACGACACACAACACTGACTGTATCGTTAGATGTCCTAGTACCTACACCGCGGTTTGTACACTTGCTCACTATGGGATTCCACTACGCCGCTAACTTAAATCCATGTTTCCGGTTGAAATTGCGATATTTTCCAATTTCAACCGCTTCACGAACCAGTTAATTGATTAACCGACGTGCAATGCCTTTTTTTAAAGTTTACGCTCTGCTTGTTACGTGTTTAGAGCCTCGGCAATATTGATCATTCCACGTCACTTATTCCAACAAACTTACTTGTTCAACCAACTCCCTAAAGAACAGACGCCGACACGGCTATTATTGTTTGTCAAAATTGGGCTTGTATTTTGTATAATGAGAAATTTCTTCCACTCTCGAAATTTCATCGGAACATTTATGATTTTCACCGTAATAACTGGATACGTTAAATAAACCCCTAAGAACATTCTGTTATTTTAAGTAAAACTTTAAAGAAAGACTGAAACATTTCGTTTTATAGACAAAAATATATTAAAATAACACTGATTTGTGCTTTACTCCCCGTTTTTTTAATTTATTCAAATACCTGTTTACTAAAAGATGTAAACAATATCTTAATTACAGAGATGAGAAAAACCTCAAAAATAGAAGTAGCGAAAAGCACGACCGTGTATATAAGTGCTATGATTTTGCTCCACTAAATGGATTTTAATACAATATATTAAGCTTAATGGGCATCAGTCACAGACTAGGTAAAGCTACTCCATCAGTAGTAACAATCGTTGCTTAAAAGTGGTAAAATATGCTACTAATAATACTTACCTATACAGACCTCGTATTTGGCTTGCATAATCAGTCTTTTAATAATCCACTGCTGGATTTCGGCCTACCCCGAAAGGGCCATTGGGCCTCCACGCTGGCCCAGATGCGGGTTGGTGGACTCGCATAAATATGCCTCTTCTCCTTACGTATGTAGGTTTCCTCACAATGTTTTCCTTCACCGAAATGCTAGTGGTATGAAAGTCCGTACATAAATTCCAAAGAGTTCATTGGTACAGGCCCGGGATTTGAACCCGCAACCTCACGCTTTCAAGTCTAGCAATCTCCCAAATAGGGTACCACGGCTTTTTGTTTGGACATACTAAATCTATGCTTACCTATGTCAGTTATTCGGAATACTCGAAGTGTCCTAAATATCTCGTCTATTCTCAGACCAAAAAACTTACATTAGCTTCTACGACTTTGGCATAATAATAAAGGTGAGGTAACTTTTGTGTTATTTCTCTTTCACACTTTAGCTTCTTATTTGTGTTCGTTCGCAGTCGTGTAAACTTTGTTGATTAGTTTTCAAGAAGTTGCCAGGATGAAGTGATTCTGTCTTATACTGCGTACCTGCTGATAAATAATTCGAAGAGGGGAAGTAAATAGAAAAGCTACTTAAAATTCATTCAGTCACGCCGTTCGGCAATCCATTTTTAGTTTGGGAAGTTGAAATAAATTGGATACTTCCATTACTGTAGCTACTTGTAATTAAATTTTAAAATGATTTACCACGGAAGATCCTTTAAGATTATTTGAAACTCAAAGTTATTACAAACGCTTTGATGGATGTTTGGGGCAATATGCTATCGAACTCATGTTTTTTTCTTGTCACATAAAAAGCTGATCTCATAGAGACCTTATGGACCGTAGAGGCAATCAGAAGAAACAAAATTAAAATGTGTTTAAACTTAAGAAGGATATTAAAAAAACTTACTAGACGGACAGCACACTGTAGTTGACGTCATTTGTACGCCATACAAATTCCGTGCTGACATTCACTTTGCTGGAAAGAGGCAGAGGATCTCTTCGAAATCCAACCAAAAACTTTAAACTCTTATAATATCTCAAAACTTCATTAGCCGATTTAAATAATTTCTTCGATGTCCATTTATCGAAATGATAGGAGAGGGCTCCCCTTAATCCGGCCCTGGTGGGAACTGGGCCCAGTCCCGGGGCCCCGGGCCCTCCACAAGAGAGACATTTCTAGGTGTAATTTTCTTACAGAATAATGTAATTATGTAATGATTAAAAAAAATACTTGTTTAAAAGCTTGTTTGATGCTTGTCTGTTGTGTTGCAATTAGGGGCCCCCACTACTTTGCCGCCCTAGAGCCTCTAGACCTCTATATCCGGCCTTGCATATTGCATAATATTATAACATTTTATTATATTTTTCACTCTGTTATTTATTACTAATCTAATACGGCAGGTATTATCAGATTTTCTTAAGTTTTCCAAGATTCAAGAACTGCATGTGTTTGAGAATGTGTGGTTATTATGTAAGTAGATGTCAATTTATCATTACATAGAACATTACAAGAGCGGCCGGCAAAAGAAGATGACGACGAACGTGAAAAAGTGTATATTAAATTTATCGGCGATTAAAATATGGATGACTAGCTGCGCCCCGCGATTTCACCCGCGTAGTGATGAACAATGGTGATGATGATGATGAGAAGTAGCCTATGTCACTCTCTGGCTCTTGACCTATACCCATGCAAAAAAACAAGTCGATCCGTTGTTCCGTTGCAGCGTGAAAGAGGAACATACATCCATACATCTCTATACATACAAACTTTTGCGTTTATAATATTAGTAAGATTTATTACTCGTATTACACCCAGCTGTTTACTCCTTATGACATCAGCTACCTACCAGTTAAAATCCCTTTAAAATCGGTCCAGCCGTTTCGGAGTCCATATCGGACATACATAATAAAACATAATATTATACATTATAGATAAAACATGACACAGAATTTTTCTATTTCCTTGTGCATAATATTCTTTTGGGTTATTAAAAAAGAACAAGTAATTATTTATCCAAAGACTATTTATCGAAATAACATAATGTAACTATATTATGTTTTTAACAATCTTCGTGATAAGTTGCACTACATAGGAAATGGAGGGCGAGACAAAAACCGTTCTCCTAATAGGTGAGTTAGCTATTTGTCCGGACTATGAGCCATGAAAATGATCTAACAAAGTCGTTTTAGTAGAGACACGGGATGGCAACCCGCTAATCCCTCGGGCTATGCATAATTCCAACTCGAAACATTAAGCGCTTCGAGGATTAACAGCGGTTTACTCAAGGCTTGCAACTTTGGACAGCCCCGAAAATATTTAGCGAGCACGCGATCAGCACATTCCGACAAGTTTGTGGTTTACCTGAACTCGAAGTCATAATAGGTGACAACTTTTTCAACGCAAGAAAATTACTTTGGAAAACCTTATTACTTAGAAAAAAAAATTGAAGTGTAAACTTCTTTAGCACGTTGAACACTTTTGGGATGGAGAAAAACACAGAAAAGAGAAGTAAATAGAACGGAAATGAGAAGGAAAATGTGTTACCAGGCATTATGAGTGAACTTTGATCGCACATTTTTATTTAGATCAACGCATCGAACTCCGCTTCACAGTTGCTGATTTCGAATGACTGACGTTTCGTTTATATCAGTGCAACTGGCTACGAGAAATTTCTTACAAGAATGCCTTGACAGCCTAAATTAAAAAAAAAACATTTCTGGGAGGTTAAAGCATTGAACTAATCGTTTGGGTACATTTGGCTCGAGACAACTAAGGGAGGGACAGAAATATAGTCAACCTTGATGAAGTTTTTACTTCTGTCGTCTGGTCTTAAGCACACACTTTTTTTTAATGCCATAGGTGGCAAACAAGTGGACGGGCTGCTTGTTGATAAGCAGTCACCGTCGCTTATGGATACTTGCAACACCAGAAGCATCACAAATAAGTTGCTGACTAACTTAAAGGAAGTTTCAACTAACTCGCCTTTTGAAAAAACCCATGTTGTAGCTTCTCGGAAACACTGGGGAAGGTAGCTCATTTCACATTTTGCAGGTGTGAGGCAAGAAAGATCATGTGAATCGTACAGTGTGCGATTTCCACTGATCTATGATATGTGGATGAGCTTTCAGGTGGTGGCGGCTAGTGCGATGATAAAACCATGACTACGATATCAGATAAAACAGATCTCTAGAACACTCTCCATTATAAACGCGATAAAAGATACAGAGAGTCCTAACGTCTCTGTCTATGTTGAGCGGCTCTAGGTGTTCGTTAAGCTTAGGATCATCGACAATAATAAATAAAACTTTATAATAGATTTTAGTTACTGTAAGATATAAAAGCTCAGCACATTCCACGTGTAAAATTCGGAAAGTGAATTCACCCATAATTTTGACTGACCGTTGATAATTTAAACTTAAAATAAACTTTGGTAGACGGGCATTTCTAGTGGAGCGTCTAATTTTGTGTTTGAGTTGTGATCCTCCACCCCTCGTATCTTGAAGCGATGGATAACTTTACAGTTGGTGCCATTCCAAGCCGATCTCTCACAGAGTGACTTATCGGTAAGTTTAAGAGCGATATATCAAAGTAATCGCTTTAATTTCTCATCTCCCAGTTGGGGAGGGCTAAGCTATGCTTATTTCTCGGATATATACTGTGATAGTTTAGTTAGCGAACAGATAAAGAGATTCAAGGACTAAGTTTGTGTTTTGCTTACGAATTGAGTAATCACAGCTCGACTGTACTGATATACTTTAGCATTTCACTAGGTTTTTTGTGATAAAGACGGTTAACATTTATCTTCAAATCATATTATTTTTTATTATTTAACTAGCGACCTGCCCGCCCGGCTTCGCACGGGTGTAATTTACGTGCGAAGCCGGAGCGGGTCGCTAGTTATATATATAAACCTTCCGTGAAAATGTATCTAACTGATGGTGTAAACCACATCAAAATCCGTTGCGTGGTTTAGGAGGAGTTAGCGGCCATACAGACAGACAGACAGACGCGGAAAGCGACTTTAATTTATACTATGTACCTACTTTATTGCACACTCACAAAAAAAATATAGATTCATAATAATTGGAGAACTTAATGCTAAACTTTTCTACCAGTCATCCACGTAGTTGGAACAAAATGGTATATAGCCATGCATTAAAAAATACTTATACCCTAAACACAAAAAGTAGGTCAACCACGAAAATATATTATATAATTACAAGATATAGATTAACATATATATCTAATATAAATATGACTAAAATTTTATATCAATATTTTTTTTACGTGTTATATTTAACATAATTTCATTACAAGTTATTTCACAAATTAT
Source organism: Agriopis marginaria (assembly GCA_932305915.1). NCBI lineage: Eukaryota > Metazoa > Arthropoda > Insecta > Lepidoptera > Geometridae > Agriopis > Agriopis marginaria. The sequence continues at coordinate 8,840,532 of OW029934.1, read as the reverse complement.
AATATTAATACATACTAACAACATCTTCAAACATAAAAGAAATCATGATGAAAGTTGATTGACCACAAAGGTTTTGAGATTCGTGGACATCTTTTTATTTCATATTACGGGTAACATCTCTACGATCAAATTCAGGTAACATTTCTACGATCAAATTCATAAAAGACATGTTTAGGCTCACCTACACATGTAACCGTATTCAAAATTTCTTATACGAGCCTCTGGGGAAGCATCAATAAACTGTCTAACGTCAATGTGCCTACAAACGTTTTTCTCTGTAAGCACAAAATTCGAAAAGAAAATAAGTTTTATATTCTTATTCTGTCATGTTTTCTTATTGCTAGGCTGAGAGGAGATGCCTATAGTTCGTTATTAGGTTTATATAAAAGGTGTATAAAATAATGCCTACAAAACTAAAATGTATTATTTGGGTACATATCGAAATGTTCAAGTATTTTGATATTCTTGTAGCAAAAGCGAAGACTTGGGTAAGAAATTTCTGTTAACAAGTATAAGTTTTTTTAAAGTCCTCCATATAAAAAGCTGATAATGTTCAAACTGCTGGACAGATTTCATGAATCATAGCTAAAAACACTATTGACCAAGTGTAACTAAAAAAAAACGATTCAGCCGTTTGGGATATAACGATGCGATGCCACATACATAGATACACATATACACAAATACTGAGATACACAGCTACACTGATACATAGATACACATACACACGGGTCATGGATACATACGTTAAACTTATAATACTCCCTCTTTTGCGTCGGAAGTTAAAAATAAATAAAACCGTGTGATTGTTTATTGAACTGATCTCTATGAAATTAGTCAAATAGTATGTTACGACATAGCTGTTAAAATTTGCAAGTTGAAGTGGCAATGGGCAGTTCACATCGCTCGAAGAACCGATAACCGATGGGGAAGAAAGGTTCTGGAGTGGAGACCGCGAACCGGAAGACGCAGCGTAGGTAGGCCTCCCACTAGATGGATCAACGAAATTGTGAGAGTCGCGGGCATCCAGTGGATGCAAAAGGCAGGCTGTCATTCAGTGTAGAGGTTAAAGGGGGAGGCCTATGTTCAGCAGTGGACGTCTTCTGGCTGATGATGATGATGATGAAGATTGAATGTGGAGTATGAAAATACATGAAGTTTATAATAATGTAAGTATAATTGTATCCCGGAAAATACATTTAAACTAGTACTACTATGAAATGCAGTTATGAAATTAAAACTAACCTCCCCTGACTTCGCAGACTAGTACGAGCTCATTCCCTTCTTCCAGAGGGCCGACCACGCCGGAAACATCACGTCCTGACTTATCGTACAGGATCAACTGATGCGGTGGAACTGGAACAAACAAAACAAGTATATCAATGCCATTTTTAATCGACAACTAGCATATTAAATACAAATAAATTAATAACCCCGGATAAGAAAAGTCTGTTGACAACTATAAGATGTTTTTTTTTTAAACCCTCGATAAAAAAGTTGATAATCTTCAAACATCTGAACAGATTTTTTTATTTTGAATTATAGCTACGAAGATCAAGTTGCCTTTTCAACATAAAAGAAACTAAATGAAAATCGGATCAGCTGTTTGGGACGAAGCCACAGACAAACACAAAGACACACACGTTAACTCATACGTTACACGAATTTAAACACATTCTTATACATTTTTGTTTGTCACATTGCAATATAACTTTTAAGGTAGTCAGATTTTAAAGATGTATTCTGCATAAATACATTGATAATTTTAGTATAGAAACTGACGTGGTTTTCACACATTTTATTTATATTACACGGGAATCAGTCAGCGCCAAGCGAGACGCAGCCGCGCGCGTGCTTTCACCTTGAAAAAGACTGCCTAATGCGGTTGAAACTATAGTGGGAGTGACCGGCTTAATCTTACGTGAGTAATTCCCGTGTAATATAAATAAAATACATTGATAATTATAATAATAACACAGGAACGACTTTATGGCGAGCTGTCGGTGAGTGCGACACTGCGTTCCCCAATTCCATGGGGCTAAACGAGACCCCGTACCATGGCTTGCCATATCTGGTCTTTGATGAGTAGATATTTCATATACGAATTTTATTAAATTCTGATCATATGAATAAGCTACAAAGATATAAAAAGTTCAAACGAAGCGCAGAGTTGTACGAAGCGCTTTGACTCCACTTTTATTGTGCAAACTGCTAGACTAGAGACCCCTATAGGTACAATCTGGGAGTCTTCAATTAACAAGTGAATCGGTTTCTTCTAGGCAAGCGAGCTCTACCGTGGACCATCGCTGAGGTGGCGATCATACATTGGTAAAAAAAAAGATTATCGAAAGATGATCGTTTCGAAATCAGCGTTTTTTTATAAGCATTTATTATGTACCTAGAAACTCAATTAATTCAAATCCTCGGCTGTTGTCTTCTTGTCTAAATATACTTAGTAAATTGACAAAAAGCTTTAATTAACACAAATTAATTATTTTTTACCTAAGTCATTTTAAAGAAGAACAAAAAACCTAAACAAAGAACATTAAGTAGGACTAAAGGTTATTATTATTTTAAATGTAGGTTTGACTTTTTCCCTGTAATCAAGCAGAAAAGCTTAATAATTTCGAATTCCTTGAGAAATAAAACAGATGTTCCTAAAAGTACGAAAGAAAGTTATTAATAGGTTTGAAGTTAAGCAAACTCTCTACAAGGGTTGTTTATCTTCTAACAGAACTTCAATTACCAATTTCTAATTTATCATCTAAAATAATATTATTTTTGAAAATGAATCAAGCTTCGAGTTATACCTACATTAGGTATGTATTGTAAGTCATACAATCTGAAAATAAATAAATGGAAGTGTTATTATCTACAGTTTCCCTTTTAGCTCTTACACCTTCTTTGGTTATCTGGTTTGCAGTTGTGGTCTGCTCATTATTGAAGTGTGTGTTTGTAGAAATAGTAAGAATATGTCAGTGTGTGCAATACGTTTTTCACCCCTTCAGTATAGGGCGTACTTTTTTCGGTACTAGCTCGAATTTATGGCAAATCCAAGCTATATGATCGAATGCCGTTCATTATAAGCCTATCAGTTTTCCACTGCTGGGACAGAGAGAGAGAGAGAGAGAGAGAGAGAGAGAGAGAGAGATAGGGATATCATGGGCGTTAATCCACCTTGAACTGCATGTTGGTGAATGTCATATCCTTGAACTTGAAGGTTTTTGGACATACCTACCGGTTTTTCGTCACGATGCTTTCTTTACCATTTTTTAGCGATGGCATCGAAACTGCACCTAATTTATTTGGGTACTACTAAATTAGTCATTGGTGTAGGGCCAAGGATCGAACCGGGTGTAATCAAATAGTAAAGCGCACATACGACCGCTCGGTCACCATTGCTCACGAGTAAGATAGGTAAAATTGAAGGATTCCAAAAGAAGCGTTATCGTTTATAGTAAATCGTATAATCTGTAACGTAAATACAGATAGAATGTGGTGAAATGAGTAGCCAATAAAAGCTATAGAAACAAAAATGTTTAGTAAATAACTCTTTAGTTACAATCTGTTTTCTACTCTATTCAAACGCTAAGATCTCGACGGAAGCGGAAGACAGTAATGCAAGAATAATATAGCCTTAAATCATCCCTGATGGGCGCATCAAGAAAAATAACGGGAAGTTACTGTTACATATTCTGTGGCTACGGTCATAACAGTGAACGTTATGGGACCATAAGATGGGACGGGACAATACTCATTATGCAGGAAAGAACAGAAAATGAGAGAAAGAGAAAGTGACTGAATTGAGTTGGGAACTCACTTGGGAGCTAGAGATTGATCTTGCTTGGTGATTAATGGATTTTTGACAGTACTTTTGTTCAGATAAAAAAGTGGGTCTTGACATAGTCGATCTATGTTTTATTAATCTTTGGTTTTATTATTATAACTCATTATTTTAACTAATTCACGGGTCTAGCCATTGATGTAAGTAAATAGGGGGAAGATACGGGACGAACTTCTTGACGTGGACCGCACAAATTAGGCTCACGGGCCTAATCAACTTCAGTCACAATCGAACTGTCCTTTTAATAGCACGTGAATTACTTGTCAAAATTGTGTTTGAATTTATTTAAACACAATTTTGATAAGTAATTCTAATTAATTATTATTTAAGTGCTAAAACACCAAAAATGGCTTCCTGCGTTTTCACAACATTACTTTTAACTCGTAAATACTTAAAAATAATTAACTTAATTTTCTTTAATTGTCTCTTTAAATGGTCTAGTGTAATGTCTAATAGTGGTGAAGTTGACGTTTGCACTGTAGACGTCAACGTCGCCGCTGACTCGAGCCGAAACAGAGGCAAATTGGGTACAATGTTCGGATGTCACGCGTCTTCCCCCTTTTTAAAACATGCATTGGGTCTAGCCCAGACATTTGATAGGCATTGGTGCGGCCGAAGCAAACACCAAGACAAGAGGTCCCGGTGAATACATAGGTAAATACAGTTATGGAATGTGTATTTTATATAGGTAAAATGGAATATGAAATTATTGTCCAGTATAGGACTTAAAAAATCTGGACTTTTTGAGGTGAACAACTAGTGGATAAGAGAATATATCTATATGATAAGAAAGGGCACCTGCTTTATCCTGTCTCATCTCAAAATATACTTCGGCAGGTGATGACTTGCTGTCCACTAAATGGGCCCCTCATAAAGGCTGCTGTATATTGGTGCCGGAGCGGAGCCAAGCCACGCACGCCAATGTTGCCCAACATTGGCGTGGGTGGCTTAAAGAGTCGAGAGGTGTGCTGTTTTTTCTTTAAATCTTTATTCAAGACCAACAGCACAAATATATATATATATATATACATATTTATCATATAATCTATTCTGTATGACATACCTATAAAGTAACTATAGGTATGTCATACAGAATAGATTATATATGATATCTATATAAATATATATATTTTTCACTAAACGCTACTTGCGGCATTATGCCCTTTAACACTTTATCACCGTTATAGTGTTTAATTTTTATGTATGATAATCGCGAAACCATTAGAAATCTGTACAGAATAGATTTAACAGAAAGAAGAATTCGAAAATTTTAAGAAAGTCAACTGATTTCTTACGGTACTACACTACACAATACATGGATTTACGGAAAATCAAAAGAATTGTACTAATTATTATGAACGACTTGACCAACTCAGATATCGCGGAAAAAAATATGTTGCACTAAATGGAATATATTTTTTCTATGGAATAGTTGACTTGTTTTTGTGATACAGGCTTGATTTTATAATAAAAGTTCTTCATAAAGGTTAGTACGATGATCTTCTTTCGGTTTTGTAACCGTGTAACCCTAACCCTGTATGGAACTTTTACTCCCCTGACTACTTCAAGCGTTCAATCACAATATAACTGACGTCACTAATTACGGGGAGCAAACAAAGCAATAGTTTCAAGCAGGGCCCCGGCTCTGGCCGAATTACGACCCGGTATCGGTAACAAGAGTAACCTCAACTCGCTTGAATGTTCTCGAAACGGTCCAACTTCGTGTCTGTTCGGTTGCTATATAGTTATTGCGGGTAATATCTAGCTGCGAAGACTTTTCATACAGTTTAGGTTCGTGTAGTTTATGATAATTAAGGGCAAAGGGTATTTCATGTTTACAGGTCATCAGCCCATTAGTCCAAAACCAGATAGACTTTCCAGAAAATCTGCGGCACTGATCTTTGACGTCAGTGAACTGTGCGAGGCCGTGGTACCTTAGCAATTACGTTGGTTAGGGGCCGCCCATTAATCACGTGATGTTTTTTAGGATTTTTTAACCCCCCGCTACCCCTTGGTGATACGTGGTGAGGTTTAAGACTAACCCCCCCGCCCCCAACCAAAATCACGTGTATTTTTAGTATCTACAAAGAATCTTATTTTTTTAAAAATATAATCTTTAAATACAGGTATAAAGTATAATCTAATTTTATTTTCTGAAATTAAGGACCATGTCAAAAATGTCTAGACAGAAAAGTTGCAGGTTGTTTTTGATTGGCAAGGTCAAACTACACGCCGCTTTTCGGTTTAGAAATTTTGCGTTTGACGAAAATATAAATACACGTGATATCTTACTACAACTTGTGAGATATTTCGTGATTTTTGCTAAACCCCCTCCCCCCTTTCTAGCCTCACGTGATTAATGGACGGTCCCTTAGTGTCTTCACCACAGTTTCTGACTCGCTCTTGCGTGATACTTGAGCAACATCACGCTCAGATGTCCTGCAGTTTTTTAGAACACGTGTATGGGTACGTGAGGGGGCTGACGTATTGCTTATTATACACACAGTAATAATATTCTTATGCAAGTTATGCATGGTGCATGGTGCCTCACTTTAGTGACGTGGCAAGATCTGATTGGTACGAACACTATACGCTAACGCGCTGGCAAATATACGAGCACGATGCACTTTTTCACATACGTCGTTTTTTCTTTGTTTTTTTTTTCAAAATTATGACACTTCTGCTACAACTATTCTTTTGTTTGACTGATCGTAGCTATCACAGAAAAGAGAAGTAAATAGAACGGAAATGAGAAAAAAAATCTGTCGCTAGGCATTATGACAAAACCTTGATTGAACATTCTTATTTATGTCAACTTGGACTTTACCTTTTTGGGTTAAGTCTCAAAGTTCTTTGTCCGCATCACAGTTGCTTACTGATTTAGAATTACTGAAGTTTCGTTTATATGGGTGCAACTGGCTACAACAAATTTCTTACAAAAATGCTATGACAGCCGTCCTAATTTAAATATAAAAAAGTTTTCTGCGTTAGCTACTAGCTATACAACGACCACAGACTAAGTTGATACCGGTACCGTATAAGTAACAGTACCAATGCTCAACCACGCTTCTCAATGCGGTCCAGAATAATCCAACTGGCTTTTAACTTAATGCTAAGCGAGCCACGAAGTCTGTCTCTAGGGACGACTGGTGAACAAATTACTACAAGTGTGTAACCAACTCAAAGTGGTTTGTAATTTGAGAAGCCCGAATCTTAGATGGTTCAGGCTGATTGTTACACATTCGTATTTGAAAATTATTATAGTTAAAAAGTAACAAAAAAGTAAAGTATAGTTTATGGTATACATGGAAAGATGAAGTGGGAAAAGATCTACAGAAACTGGACGTCCATGACTGGCGTGAACTTGCGCAAGATAGAGTAGAATGGTGTCTTTTAGTATCGGAGGCTAAGACACATTTAGGGTCACTGCGAGTATAGTTTAAAAAACTAAATAAACCGGCCAGTGGGAGTCAGGCTCGCGCACTCAGGGTTCTGTACCACCACTAAATTCAATAATGAAATTACCAGTTATAACTAGTTAGTGAAAATAAACTTGTCACCGACTCACACTTGGCCATTATTTATTATTTGTTGTTACCATTTTTACATTAGAGCTAATACAAAAATAGATTTAAAAATATGTTTGTTGAGTGGGGACTCCCCTATTGTCTTTACTCTTTTTATTTTTTTATTATTTCTTAGTTAATTTGCCGTAACATTAAATATTCTGTGAAAATGTCAACTGGCCATATTTTATGTTTGAAAGATACAGCCGTTTAAAGATAGGACGGATAGATAGACGGACAGACGGACAGACACCATAGGCTTAGTAATAGGGTCCCGTTTTTACCCTTTCGGTACGGTACCCTAAAAAGTTTCATTACACTGTTTAAAACTTACAAGCAAAACTGTGAACCTCATCTATTTATACGTTTACGTAGATTTATACCCACGCCACGGGTTGATTCGACCACCAGGGTAGTTAGTAGTCATAGTCATTACAAAGCCGCGGCGGATCGCTCCTGCATGCGACGAAACAACAACCGATTTCAAGGAAATTTCATAGAATTACAGAGAATAGCAGATATCGAACTTTAAAATATGGTGATTTTTCACCTTATGTATATCTTATAAAAAAACAAGACTCAAGTGAAGATAGACACTTATGTCATATATGAAGATGGTCGGTGAATCTGAAACTGCTAAAAAGTCGACCAAACCGTTGGTCCACGACATCGTAGAAATGAAGCAGATGAAACTGACACATGACCGGAACAGATGGCGTACCGAAGAAGACACATATATCGAGTAGAGAGTAGGATGTAGTTAGTGGTTTATGAAGCAAAAGATGATGTTACTATAGTCATGGTCATCGGTTTTTAATCGGATACATTTCTGAGAGTGTGCATCAGATCTGCACGATCTAATTCCCCCCTGCCCATTTTTCTATCGGACTGCCAGATACCAGAGCGGCCACGAAAAATCGTCACCGCTTTATGGTTAATATTCCGAAAACCCGTACGAATCGCTTTGATTCCACATTTATTGTGCGAACTGCTAGTCTGTGGAAGGCGCTGCCTGAATGGGTGTTCCCGATGGTTACAATCTGTCTGTCTTCAAATCACGAGTGAATCGGTTCCTTCTAGGCAAGCTTGCTCCAACGTAGACCGCATCATTGCTTAACATCAGGCGAGATGGTGGCCAAACACAAGCCTATTATTTATTTAAAAAAACATATAATTATGGTATCATATAATTATGATTTAATATAATTGTGTAAATCTCCTCTTCCAATCAGGTACCTTCCAATGAAGCAATTGAAAATGGGTACCAGTTGAATGGCAGTTGTGGTCGGTTTTGATACTCGTCGTAGTTGTCCTTCTGTGTGTTGTCATATGCTGTAGTTGTTTAACAAGGCCGTTGTTGGCCTTTCTATGCTCACGACTAAAACCAATTTGGGCTCAACTCATTGTTGCGGTTAATTAACTAGATTTGTTTATGTTAAGGTTTAGTGAATTGAATTGTAAAATCTCATTGGTAAACGTTATGACATTCCTTATTACTGAAAATTACACTCTATCTTACTTTGGTCGGTATTTTTCGCGACTAAAAAGAAATAAAGAAAATAAATTTTATTCGACATCCTAAAAAAACTTATATCTAAAGGATACAATCAGCGTCGAATGGGTCCGTCTCAGCATTAATGCTGAAAGTCAAGAACTATCAGCGCCGGTTTTCAGACGAACCTTAAATACAACTAAATGGATATTGATGAAATTTGGTTAGGAAATAGTGTTCCAAGAAATAAAGAAAATACATTTTATTCGACATCCTAACAAAAACTTATATCTAAAGGATACAATCAGCGTCGAATGGGTCCGTCTCAGCATTAATGCTGAAAGTCAAGAACTATCAGCGCCGGTTTTCAGACGAACCTTAAATACAATTAAATGGATATTGATGAAATTTGGTTAGGAAATAGTGTTCCTAATGACGTCTGACAAAGAGATACTTATTATCCCGGTTTTTACGGATTTTTTTGATGATGATAGCGAAGTGGTTGGCACGTTAGGAGCCGAAACCATAGAGTTCAAGTTACCAACAAACTTATTTACAAAACGGTTCAGCCTTTTGGGAGCAACGATACCATAAGCAAATACACTGATTCACAGATACACAAGTTAAACTAATAACACCCCTCTTTTTGCATCAAAGGCAAAAAATCGCGGGTGAAGATTTGGATAATAATAAACCTACTAACATAGAGATTATCTAGATGCATACTAATCAAAAAGCTTTTTTGTATGAAAATAAAATGTTTATGAAAAAAACGGACCGCAATAGATCGGTTGTGAAAGACAGCTAACGGAATCAAGCTCCGGCATCAATTGAACGGCCTGCTTTGCAAGTGCCTATTATTCTGGTAAAGGTTACCCAGGCACCCCTTCGCAGACGTGTCAAAATTCATGGATACCAATTAAACCTCGCCTAATTGGCGTGTATGAAATTGTGCAACCCTTGTCGCGCCCTAGACTGGAAACCAATTTGAGATTGACTCAATTTCATGAATGAATTTAGTTGATAGTGGTTCGTTTAACTTGCTTGAAACGCAGTTTACAAAAAATCATAGTAATGTTTGAGCGTATGATTTTTCGAAGCAGCAAATTGATGTTGTGACTATAAATTTCACTTATAGCGATAAAGATGTAATAAATTCTCTCGACATTGTAGCTCTTAAGTCATTTAACCTTTTCGTAAAATGACCGGAACAAATGTTTTTCATATAGTTTTCTCCTTAAATAAATCATTAAATGTAAATGTTAAAGCCCTAACAGACGCGTGAATTTGGTTGACCTCAACTGCAGTCTGACCAACGGAAGAGAAAGAGAGGGAAATAATAATATGCACAGATATACACAACGTGATAATATGTTAATCTCCCTCTTTCTCCCTCAATGTTCAGACGGCGGTCTGTCAACCAAATCCAGACGTCTGTCAGTACTTTATCTCGGGATGATACATCTATAAAATTAGGTTAAGTCACAGGGTTAAGTCCACAGAGCTTTGTGCGTTCGAATTTTTCTTTATCTACCGATATCTGAACTATGAATGTGACCACAATTATTATGACTTTCTCTACGAGACTCAACCGTATGCGTGTATCAACACGCTTTTGGCCAGTTATTTATATAAAGTACTAGCTGCACCCCGCGGTTTCACCTGCGAGTTTTCTGAAAATTTTCAATTTTCTGGGCAATATTCTTGATTTTTCTCTCCGTAAGAATCTTCTACAAATAATTAGCAAAACTTAAAAAAAATGAATTTAACCGGTAAAGTTGTTCTCAAGTAATGGCGTCACCAAGGTAAATAGGGATTTGTTTTTACATAATAATTATATAGATTATTGCAGTTATGAATGTATATATTTTTTTATTCAATACAACATTAAGATACAAATAAAATTATTTTGAGTAAAAAGAAAACACGAATGAACATTATTACCACGTAAGACGTAGATAATATTATTTGAATCACTAGACAAGTTCTCAACTATTATATACAATATGTACATATTGTACATATATATACAATACCTCTGTGACGTATTCGCGTACGATAACGCGTTTGATGCGACAATAAATCTCAAAGACCGAGACCACGTTGGTATTATTGCTTCTGAATAATGCATTAACTATGGCGAGGTTGTAAAACTGCGTTGTAGTTTGTCGGTACTCGATGTCGCATACTGGACAGCTGAAACTTTCCATGTACGGATAGAAAAATAAACCTATTTAGTTTTTATTTATATTACACGGGAATTACTCACGTCAGATTAAGCCGGTTACTCCTAAATAGTTTTGTAACCAATTCTTTCGTATTTTTTTATGATGCGGATGGACCATTTTTTCACCAGCACAAAAACTTTTTTTTTTTAATTATAAATAGGCTTGCGCTTGGCAACCAACTCGCCTGATGTTAGGCGATGATGCGGCCTACAATGGAGCACGCTTGCCTAGAAGAAACCTATTCACTCTCGACTTGAAGACACCCAGATTGTAACTATCGGGGAACACCCACTCAAGCAGCGAATTCCACAGACTAGCAGTTCGCACAATAAATGTGGAATCAAAGCGCTTCGTACGGGTTCTCGGAATATCAACCATAAAGCAGTGTCGATTCTTCGTGCCCACTCTGGCAGTCCGATAGAAAAATGGGCAGGAGGGAATGAACATAGGCCGTCCCCTTAGAACTCCACACAGCCTGCCATCTGCTGCATTCACTGGATGCCCGCAATTCTCCAGGATATCGTCGGTCCACTCTAGTGGACGCCCTACTACCTACGCTGCGTCTTCCAGTTCATGGTCTCCACTCACGTACCTTTCTTTCCCATCGGTTATCGGTTCTTTGAGCGATGTGGCCTGCTCAATGCCACTTTTACTTGCAAATTCGAACAGCTATATCGCTGACTTATCTCGTTAGAATTTCTTTCTTTAAGGAAGGAAATATCATCTTGCTCTCAAAACCGATTCCTTATCTTCCAAGACTCAGAAGGAAAATCAGTTTTTATCCAGTGTATGTATGTGTGTGGGACAAATCTTGCAATTGAATTTTAAAATAGTTATCCCCAACCGATTGATCTAAAATTTTGCATACACATTTAGTTTGAATCATAATGCATTGTTAGCTAAATGACGTCATTCTAAATCTAATATGGCAGACTACCGAAGATGGCGGATCAGTTATTTTTTATGTACTCCATGAGAAAGGTTTAGGTGAGAAGAATACGAAAAACAAAATGACATCACTCTAAATACAATATGGTGGACACCCCAAGACGGCGGATAAAGTTTTCTTATTTACCATCATGATAAGGGCATTAAGTGGAAGGGTTTGTAGAGAAGAATACAAAAAAACTTGCTCTTAAAAAGTTTTTTTTTTTTTATTAATAATTATGTATTACAATTTATATTATTACTAGCGACCCGCCCGCCCGGCTTCGCACGGTTGTAATTTACGTGCGAAGCCGGGGCGGGTCGCTAGTTATATATATAAACCTTCCGTGAAAATGTATCTAACGCATGGTGAAAATAGCATCAAAACCCGTCGCGTGGTTTAGGAGGAGTTAGCGGTCATACAGACATACATACACACAGACGCGAAAAACGACTTCAATTTATACTATGTAGAGATAGAGATGTATAGTGTATACCATACATTACAAACTGAATCATATCCTAATTTCTTAGAGAATTTTTCAATAAACCGGTCAACGTTTCATTGATGCTGCATAATATCATTGCGAACAGACTATCGAGTAGCTGAGAGCTGACGCAGAAGATATCGTATGCGACATCAATATGCAGCCATACCGTATCCGTTTTCCATTCGACTGTACGCAAATAAGCGGCAGTTTATTGCTAGTTCACGTTACTACACTATAGAGTTTATGGCATTTCTACACTCCTTAATATTGCTCGAGAATTTGTACATACGGTACGAGCTATAACTTAAAACCGACTCTGCTTTTACGACATCCGATTTTCAAGAAGAAAACCCGTTCAGATGGTCCATTCAGTCCTTGCCTTAAGCCGTAATAAAATCACGATGTATTTTTATGTTGCTAGATAGTATAAATGTATTCGGATTTAAATTCGGTAAATGGGGATTGATGGGTTTCTCAGTTTGAGCTCGTGCATCAAGTATAGTGTTGGAAGAAAAAATAAGTGAATTGTCGTGTATATTTAAAACGAATGATTTTACTATATTTAAAATGAACATTTTAATTTTACTTAAAATAATGTTTTGACGAATGTTTTAATTTTACAAAAAAAAAGTTTTTATTGTTATTTGAGACCAATAAAATAATATTTGAAAACAAATGGGTTTTCATAAAAGTTCCTTTGCTGTGTGAACGATAAAAGAGTTCTGCAGGCCTAGACAAAGTTACATTCTATTAGCGATGACGCTAGTAGAAAACTCCAAAAATGTATGGGATTGATATAAGCTATCGAAATATCACGTGGTTCATTGCTAACGAATAGAATTTTGCTAGACAATGTTAATGTCATTCGATTCCATGAAACGAATCGACATCGCCGTACGATAATTTCCATGGACATGCGTAGCCAAGTGGCACTTTTGACAATCGTTATCACTCATTTTCGATTCTATTGATGGAAACCTCTAGCGAAAGCCAAGACCCTGTAGAAAACGAAACAAAATGGCGAGTTCGTGTAATTAAATGAGAATAGTGGCCGTGTTTTGGGTTCTTTTGTAATTTTTGATAAAATGCATACTTTGCGTTTACTGTGGGCAGCGCATAATGAAAGTGTTTGGCTTCGACGTCAGAGAAGATACCGTTCCCGGCAACAATTGGAAAGCTTTAACGAGATGCCAGAGGCTCTATTTATAGAGCATTTTAGGCTCAGCAAAACCATATTTAAAAAGCTTGACCCATGCGTTGCTAGCAAGATAACGCTAGCATGCTGTATTTTGCACAACATAGCATTGAAGGCTCAGTTACCAACACCAACCAATATCTTTATAAATAATGATGGTAGTGAATATTATTCTGTTGGCCTTAACTTAACTGTTGGCCTTTTGGAAAAACTCAGAGTCACACAGCGGGCAATGGAGAGAGCTATGCTCGGAGTTTCTTTGCGCGATAAAATCCGAAACGTGGATATTCGCCAAAGAACCAGAGTCACCGACATAGCTGTTAAAATTTGCAAGTTGAGGTGGCAATGGCCAGGCCACATCGCTCGAAGAACCGATAACCGATGGGGAAGAAAGGTTCTGGAGTGGAGACCACGAACCGGAAGACGCAGCGTAGGGAGGCCTCCCACTAGATGGACCGACGACATTGTGAGAGTCGCGGGCATCCAGTGGACGCAAAAGGCAGGCTGTCGTTCAGTGTGGAGGTTAAAGGGGGAGGCCTATGTTCAGCAGTGGACGTCTTCTGGCTGATGATGATGATGAATATTATTCACAACTGAACACCTCCAATGCTGACAGCCAATCTGAATTAATTCAAGGAAGAGCAATGCTTAATCATTTAATAAGCAGATTGTAAAAAGATGTGCTAATAAAAGATCTAGAATTTTAAAATAAGAAGTTTATTTTAATTTATTATTTTAATTTTTATTGTATTTTCTGGTGGTATGGAACCCTCACTGCGCGAGCTCGACTCGCACTTGACTGGTTTTTTTACCACTACTCTATTATGTCTTCTGTGCCACTACTCAGTATCCCTACTTTGCAAATAGTGCTGGAGAAATGTTTCAGCAATATCTACAAAGCGGCTTAGTAGAATTGTTCTTTACACCTCTATTCTTCTGGCTTCGTTCTTTATCCGCTCTTCTTCCAACCGAAGGCGGTGCTGTTCCACGGCCACAAACTCACTTGCAGCTAGGTCAAACGGAGTTAGCGTTCGTCTTCGGCGCACAACCAGACGCCTGCGATGAAGAGAAGTGGTGGAAGAGTGTGGAGATGCTGTTGTTGGAGGCTGTTGGATAATTGGAGGAGGGGTGGTAGGCGTAGGCAGAGCGTTAGGTGTAGGTGATGAGCGTTGTGCCAGACTCGGTGTCGGGAGCCGTTGCTTGGTTAAATCTAAACACAACCTTTTTAAAACTTTAAATCCCAGATAACTATTTTAAAGTGATTTTAATTAAATATTTCGTGCGCTTTGAATGATCCGAGTTCAAATGACATGTGTTGACAGTAACAAACAGCCCGGGAATTTGACGTTTGACGACGTAAGACCATAGACAAAAAGGTAGTTTTCAAATTTTTGTCGAACAGACGAATCGACTAAGCGATCGCTAAGCGAAGGTGACTTTGTCTGCCAATCGAACTTCTTTAACGATAGAGCGATAGCGACTGCAGAAATAGAATCGCCCTAAAGCGAATGCCGTTTGTCTAGGCCTGCTGAAATCAACATCTTCACCATCCTTCCTCGACAATTCAAAAGATTTGAACTCATTTCTGCGGTTTTGAATTCTAACGAAAGCTTAGTTAAGATTTGAACTGACTTCTGTGGTTTTGAATTCTAATGCGCCAATAGTTGAGTTAAATCGGTATAACTTTATATAAACTATAAACTAGTATTACAAAATTGATCTTTGCCCTATCCTAGGCATCTCTTAATCCAGCTTCAACAATTTATTAAAGCGACCAGTCTCAGGTATCGTCTCAAATTTTAATGAACACGTTTATCGAAGCCCCCTAGCGTTCATATAGCAAAATAATGATGAGAACAATTTACATCAAAGGCTCGGTGACGCGTTACCACTTATTTAGTAAACGAGACACGGCGCTCTATGCCGAAATCGTTTCATTTCTTATTATGAGAAAAGGATCGATACACGCTCAGCTGCTCGCTGCTAACTTGTTTCATTAAATTCAAATTTCGTGTTGTACTTATTAATTCAGGCGAACGTTCGCGGCGCACGCCGAGTCGCGTCTATGGAGATGCTTTTTATATTCCTCTCGTCTCCAAGCCGAGAGGCGGAACTTTCGTAAAAGCTTCCAAAAAGGGTTTCAGTACACCGGATCCTGATAATTGGCAAGTTTTGTTCCGTAGCTCTGACTATACCAAGTTCCATCGCCGGTAATTACGTTAGACACCAGTCGGAAACAATGTAACTTAATTTTTGATTCGGAAACTCGATGCCGTCTCTAATTGATGTTTGTCAAGTAATGAAAAATTACTTTAGCACTGTAGTCAGATTGAAGAAAAGCAAAGTTACTAGCTAAGCCGTTTATATTAGAACAATTAGGTTTCGCAAGTTCATGTAAAGCAATAAAGTTCTCTACATAATCACATTTCTCAGAGTTGAAACTTCGCCGTGTTTGGTAGAGAAGCGTGGAAGCTCGCTGGCAATATGAGCGTTACAGATACTTTACTATACTTGGCTAACGAAATAATTTTTGCTGGATGATGATTTAAGTGAAGTCGTTATTAGCATACCTATCAAAGAGATAGTGCCATGGTGGCCGAGCGGTAGCATTTTTTTATAGAATAAGTAGTAAACAAGCTACGGGCCAACTGATCGTAAGTGGTCACCGCTGCCTATAGACACCTACAATACCCGGGGCATTGTCAGAGCGTTGCCTACCTTTGAGGACTCTATTCACCCTTCGTTTGAAGCAGTCCAAATTATACTTCGGAGAAAAAACCGAAGGTGGTAAGCCATTCCACAACTTACAGGTACGTGGCAGAAACAATCGATTAAATCGAACAGTGCGAGACTTCCACGCACCTATAATGTACGAATGGCATTTCTGGCGATGGCGGCCGGTTCGGTGGTAAAAAAGCATGTGCTAGCATGTGCATGTGTAAGCATGTGCGCTTTACAACTTGCTCGCACCTCGTTCAATCTTCGGTTCTAACAAATCTATAGTACTTAGATAAATTATGTGCAGTTTTGATGTTATCGCTCAAAAACGATGAAAGAAAACATCTTGAGGAATCTGGTATCTCGAAGGACCTCAATAATGCATATTACACATACCAACATACATAGAGATAGCATGGTGGATTAGGGCTCATCCTCTTTCTCTCTCTCTCTCTGAGATAAGACCTGTATACCACTAGGATCATGAATAGCTGATAAAAGGTTAAAAAAAACTCATACCTATACTGTATGAATGGTAAAATAGCATTTATGAAGTTAAAAAAAGCACTTTACCACGTATATCCGTTCCTCCAACCAGCACCAAAATTTAGTGGAAAAATAAAACTGAAGGTAGTTGTTGTAGCGTACAATTTCTTAGCCTAGTTTACAACGGCTAGCGGCGAGGTGCAGGGCGATGACTTACGATTGCACGCTGCAACCCTCACTTAACCGTTACATATTGCTTCACTTAACTCAAACCGGGCCATGGAAGAATTACCAGCGGAAGTACGGCACGGGTCGCTGACTCGCACCAACACGGCTCATTACAACTACGCTCTTAAGGCTTTCACTGACAGCGCCCGTTTCGTCCCGCTGATACGATTCTAGAACGCGTCTTCAGAACGGATCGCAAGACTCTATCAAACAAGACTCTATACACTGGATGCGATCCGCTCTGCGAACTATTCATTCTATTTCAATATTGCGTATACAACGCCGACCACGCAATCTCTGCCACCTGAGACAGAGAACGCACGGCAGGCGTGCGATAACTTGACCGCGTTGCGATTTACCGCGCGCTGTGAGACATAATTTTTTTTGTAGTGGTAGTGCTAGCTTGTATTTTGTTTGTTTAATAAAAGTACTTAAATAATTAAGATTTATAGATACATAGTTTAAATAATTAATTTGAAAATGAATGTTACCAGTATATACAAAAATAACAATGAATGTACTCAGCATATGACGAATGGAAGGAATTTATTACCAAGACACGGGTTTCCAACACCCAGCTTGGAAGTTAGAGCCTGTAACAACATAAGGTTTTTCTTGAATTAATAATTTTGAATTTTGAATACCCCGTGCATTTTTTTTTGTTTTTTTATAGATATACGTGTATATAGATATATTTTTTTTATAGAGCGGATCGCATTGTTTGCAAAAAGATCGCAGGCGTTCAGATTGCATCGTCAGATCGTATCGGCGGGACGGATCGAGCGCTGTCAGTGCAAGCCTTAATAAATTGCCCCACTCGGCTACGAAACCAAAACTCAACATATGTTATGCAAGCATATGCTTGCATACAAATAAATACCTTTGCACTGAAATATGAAGAGGATTGAACATGCGCATGGAGTGCGGCTAGAGGCAACCTCATAATGAATGCAATTAAACATATTTAAATAGCTTATATTTCGAAATAATATAATCGTAGCGATCCGTGGTCAGCACTTTACGTTTCGTGTTTTCAAACGTATTGCAATTAATTAAGTAACATATTTCTACACTTTGCGGGCTCCAAACAAAATAAGCTTGAATTCATGCAGAAACAAAGCTGGTGTTTAAAGTAGAGCTCGTTTACAATTTAAAATTTGCTATAAACATATGTAGATAAGGTAGGCATAATAAATTCTTTGGGAGGCTCCACCGACCCAAGCAATGGAGCACTGGAGGTAATGAAAATCACTTTGTGAGTCAATTTTGCCTTTTTACTCTTGTTTATACAGTCTTCGATACGGAAGCAATTCCAGTTAGGGTACTGAAATACTGGTAAAGATAAAATATTAAGGTTAAACAAATAATTATTTTAATCAAAAATATGAATAGTTTACACAGTTTACAAGTTTACACCTTTCTCTGAGAGGGACGCCTTTGTTCAGCAGTGGCCGTTTACTGGCTGATGATGATGATGATGATGAATAAAAGTTTTAATAAATTAAGTTTGGGTAGTCAGTAAAAAAAACGTTTTAATATACTTTTAGTCCAAATTTTACAGTTAGTTAGCCCACGAAATGTAAATGTAGTTATTAATAATCATAATCGGGAACCGGCGTTTCCCAAATCCCATGCGACAAAGAGACATTAACAAAACTGAAACAAATTAGTTTGAATCCACGAGGGTGTGACAGATTTGGAACTCAGCTGAATAAACGCTATTTATTTTGCTATCGTTCGTACTTCGTGATCGATATAATCCTCGGAGGTATTCGATGAAATATAGGCAAATTAGGGAACAACAAACATGTTTTCCGTCGGGCACATAAATAACGACAAATTGCCGGGTTACATTTAAGCTGTAGGTGCACAGACATTTTTCGAAATTCGCCTCCTTTTAAGTATATGAATGAATAATAAATATAAAAGGCGATGTATGTTTGTTCCCTAACGACTCCGAAACAGCTGGATTGATTTTGGTGAAATTTTTAGGCAATCTTAGATTAGCTTATCGAGAAATCATGTGAAGTTTGGTAGTGATCAGATTAACAGTTTTTTTTGGTGTTTGAGTAATTTCCGTGAAAAAAAACAAGAAAAAGAATTGAAGTGCAATTTGTCAATTATTATTACATCATAGAAATAAATAATTGTAATCAAACACAGGACATTACTATCGCTACCAAGGAGGTTACTTCAAGCATTTCAAGGAAATGTATATCACGCAGGTGAAACCGCGGGGCGTAGCCAGTAGCGTATAATTTAGGACACAAACTATTAACTAGACCAATAAAAATATTAGTGCTGCATGGAAGAAAATAAAATAGCTCTCAGAAAAGTTATTACTATTAAGTATGATGAGTGAAGGAACATTTAAATATTTTTACGGAAAAATAATTCTGTATAAACGTCCTCAAGTAAGTTTTATTTCCTCTCATAAAGCAATATTCTCGTTCCCAAGGCTGGCAGTAGTTCGAAACTATTACTCGGTGTTTGAGAACCTTTGCCGTTGGTGTGCGGCGACGGTTAGCTAGGAGGTATTCCAGGGAGCAAGCGTCATCCGCCAGAAAGCAGCACCACTCCAAACGTGGTATCGCAGTACATTATTGTAATAACAGCACTTGCGGGCTTCTTTGACTAGCGCAGGTCGTGTGTAACCTCTCATTTTCCTTACCGAAATTCAAAGGAGCTCTAACAAAGCTTTGTTTTGCATCGTTCGCTCCACGAAAGCCGCTGAAAGGCTGGCTTTTTAGATAAGGTTCTCTTATAAATTTTCAGTGTAGAGCAGACATTTTGCGCTAAAGTTTTTCGCTGCGGGAATGCGAACAGCTGCCGCGATTCCCATTCTAGTTTCGAGGGTCGACGTTTTGTGGCGGAGTTATTTGCGAAAACCGTTCCACTCGTTATGGGGCCAATTATATTTTGAGTGTACGTAATTGAAAATGTAAATATACTTGGCTTTGCGCTGGAAAGGCTCCATTTGGCGCTTTAACTGGACTTAAAGTCTTAACGACGTAGCTAATAAGGCAAGGTGGGGGACCGAATGCTGGTAAAAGCCTTCTAATAAAATTAGAGTAGGTAGTGTATTTTAAAGCAAACAGCTGCACTAAAATTAATATTAACAATTTGCGTCAGCTACCGTTATTTTGTCTCACTTCCGCAGTAGTAAATGCACACTATTCGTTCAAAAATTAGTCCGTATTTGTTAAACAGCTCGTCTGTGTGTCTATGCACTCGACTAACAAATGAGGTTCGACAACCTCCGTGAGATAAAACCAACTGTATTACTACTATACATAATACTATATACAATAAACACCGGGCAAGTGCGAGTCGGGCTCGCGAACTGAGGGTTCCGTACCACCAAAAAATACAACAGTTAAAATATAAAAAACAGACTTCAAAATTAGTAATACATAATTATTATGGTGGCATTTCGTTTCGGTAAAAACCATGAGGTCATCCAAGTAACGAAATTACCAGTTGTAAATTGGTAATGAACGGAAATTTATCACCAACAACAACAAAATATAATAAATAATGGCCAAGTGCGAGTCGGTGACAACTATATGTTCATTACCAAGTTAACCAACATGTTCGGTTACTTGAACGACCTTATCAGTTCTTTCACGAAATTGCATATATTACCAATATTGAAGTCGGGTTTTTAAATTGATAAATATTGTATTTTGTGGTGGTATGGAATCCACTAACACACAAATGGTGGTCGGTTTAATTAACACTCACCTATAACAGCTAGTCGTATCTGAAAGTTCCTAGTAGGTGAGTTCTTGAAGTCCACTCGACAGCGATACACCCCTTCGTCGTCGAGCTGGACTGTCTCCAAGGTGAGGGCAGCTGGGCGGGCGATGGTGACGAAATCCGCCCTGGGTCCAAAGGCGTTGGGGTCTGACCACTGCAGGGCTTTGTTGAACGATCGCCCCCGGACGTCGAAGCTGAGGACAATGATAGATTTTTTATGAAATTTGTAAAAAAATATATATTATTATGCAAGTTAATATTATGGAGGATGAGATAAACATGAATTGTAGGTACAGTCTAGTTTTGACGTGCTGGTTTCAGTCGAGTTTTGTCGTGCGGGATTTATCGGCAAAGCAAGACAAATGCACGGCCTTAGAACTTTGGTTTCTTTGCAGTTGGCTACATTTTTTTAATACCCCTCCCCCTCCCTGCCCCCCTTGGCGACGCCCTTGGGCTCTAATAAAAAGAGCAATCGATTTCAAATAAAAATAAATTAACAAAATATTCAAACAAAGGGAGAACGACCTCATTAGCTTAATTACTAAGTATCGAAGCCAAATTTAATAAATTCCAACGTGTAATTGAATCTTAATAATAAACAACACGCGACTAAACAATATCGGGGTTACAGTACAAGAGATCGCGCACGATTATAACAGGCCATCCACTAGCGTTCCTTCCTACCGGAATATACAACATTATATCATCATCATCATAATCAGCCTTTTAACAGTCCACTACTGGACTTTTAGCCTACCCCCGAAAGGGTGATTGAGCCATATCCACCACGCTAGCCCGGTGCGGATTGATTTTGATGAAATTTCTATGAGACCAATCTGAAAGTATATCCTTTCAAATAATTTTCCAAATTGTAACATAACTGAGGTAACACACATACCTAAATAAAATAAATAAAACAATCGACAGATAACGATGTAATCAAGAATAAAAAAAACAAAATGAAAACAAAGGAAAATAAAGATAATCTGAAATTATTTAGTGCAAAAGCATTTTTTTTTACTCCTGATAAAAGAGATGATAATGGTCAGATTGTCATGAATAATAGAACACTCTCGATCATTTCACCTTTCAAACAAATCAAAATCGGTTCAGCCGTATGGAGCTAACGAAAAACTTGATTTTTATCTTTTTTTATTGAAGGAGTTTTGTCGATATTTGAGCATGCTACTCCCATAAGTCTTATTACATATATTATAACACCCGTTTTTGTGTTGTAGGTAAAAAATGGAGACATTTGAACACGAACGATAATTGTACTGAGGCATTTCTCCCTTGTTTGCCTGATCTAAGGATTATACAACCCGTTATGTATTAACTTTAGTGGACGACCCGCCATTATTACTATAAAAACGGAGGAGTTGTGTGTGAACCATTCCGTTAAAACTATATTTTATGCAGGAGAGGTGAAATTACACGGTGCTCCATATACTTTGAGAAATTGCTAAGTTAATTGCTATTTTATAGTTTCTCATTAAAAGGCGGAAAATGGATAATTGCCGTCGTAATAATAGCAATATTAAATACGCTGAGATTTTTATGGCAATACTTACTTACGAAGCACGATGGAAATTACGATAATAAAACAAAAGTCCGCTATAAACTTACACGTGACCAACTTTATATAAGGCTAGGCAGACCTATTGTGCTAAACCGATAATAATAATTACTTAAAAACCTACTTTAAATTTGTAAATCGGCAATTTCGTTTACATGCATGACATTTTTTTTTTTAGTTATGTTATTTTGAAAACCAAACTACTGAACCGATTTTGATGATTTTTCTATGGGACCAATCTGAAAGAATATCCTTTAAATAAAATAGTTTTTTTTTTTCATATCAGTTTATAAATGAATAATACTAACATACTGTATAACTTTTATAGGTAGGTTATGTACATCATCATCACCATAGGACGTCCACTGATCCACGAATTCGAGAAAAAATATATGTATTTACGATACAAAATACACGGGAGTTTTGGCGCCAACATGAAAAAAACATGTCGCCTTGTATTATTTTCCTAAACTTATGTATTTACAAGTGGTAATGCGTATAATGATGGTGGATTATTATTCAGTGTTCGTGGTTGTGCTCGAGTGTGGGTCCGCTAAGGCAAAAGCAGGCCTTTGTACTCATAAATATGAACAACTTTTACTATTGGACCAACCCCGAAATCTCGGGGTCTATTTTGGTCAGGCCTTTTTTTTAAATAATCTATTAATAGACTTGCGTTTGGCCGCCAACTCACCTGATGTAAAGCGACGATGCGGTCTACGATGGAGCACGCTTGCCTAGAAGAAACCAATTCACTCTTGATTTGAAGACACCCAGATTGTAACTATGGGGGAACACCCATTCAGGCAGCGCATTCCACAAATAGCATTACACACATAGCAGTACGCATAATAAAACCATCTTTCGGCTTAGCATACCCTTTCTTTATAACCCTGTACCTATATATAGATAACTTCAACAGCAGCAGCAGCACTACACTAGTTCTGTCTAAGCCAGTATAGGTTTATTATTTCATGAAAAACAATTAATTTCTTGTATGAAAACTTGTCTCATTAAAGTAATTTAACTAATGATTTAGCAGACTTTTGATAATTCTTAACAAGATTTGTTTACAAAGTCGTTTAGAAGTATGAGAAGTTTAATAAAGTTTATATGTGCTTTTAAGTTATGATTTGAAACAGTTGTATTAATTAAATTGCTCCAAAAAGTTCGCTTTTGTTTTCGAGGAAAAACTTCAGCCGTTTTATATTTTATTTGGATTAAATCGAATAATGTGACTTGAAAACTTGGAACTAGCAATTGCGTTGGAAACTCATAGTGACGCTAGCATAGTTAATGCTGCAGTACAGGCCAGCAAGGGAGATATGCCTTTGTACAAATTTCGTTCATATTCAAATGTCTCTGTTTCACCCAATTTTTTTCACCATACCACTAAACAATAAGTATGGCGTACTTAAAAAAAAAACACGCAAAATCGTCGCTGCAAGTTACTTAGTAACTTGAAGCACCAACTAATAGTCAACATGCAAAAAAAATTGCGGCAAGGTCGTCTGCAGCGTGAGTTCGACTAAAGGCATTAAGCCTGATTTGGGCCTGATGCGTTCGAACCCGCCACGACACTCTACCATATCTCCCTTGTTTGTATGCTCTGAAGCAAATACCTTTGCAATGGCATACTTATCATTATGATATTTGACATTTTCCTTTCCAAATACAAAATATATAAAAAACGTTGATACAGTAATGATTATATAAGACTAGCGACCCGCCCGCCCGTCTTCACACGGGTGTAATTTACGTGCGAAGCCGGGGCGGGTTGCTAATTATATATATAAACCTTTCGTGAAAATGTATCTAACTGATTGTGAAAAAAGCATCAAAATCCGTTGCGTGGTTTAGGAGGAGTTAGCGGCCATACAGACAGACAGACGCGGAAAGCGACTTTAATTTATATTATGTAGAGAAAAGAAGAGATAGAGATAGAGATACAGAGAGACCCAACGTCCCTGCGCATGTTGAGCTTGTTTAAATACTATCAGCTTTGTAATCGGGATTTAAAAGAATCAATTTATAGGTACAGGTTATTTTTTTAACCATAATTATTTTTCCTATAAAAATATATGATTATTTACGAGATATTTACTGTGGTAAGGTTGTAGAATGAACTCCCGATATAATTTCGAAAAAATATAAAATAAAATCGGGAGCTCATTCCACAACCTTACAACGGTAAATATCCCGTAAATAATCATATAACTTTAGTGAACAACCATGATTGTTTAAGAAGTGTTTTATTTTTCCTATTTTTGTCATTTCTGGAGTAAGCGGTATAGAGTTATCTGACTCCGTATCTTATCTGAGTTTAGTAACCGAATATTCTGCAGCCATCGCGTTTCGAGAAGTAAGACAAGCTCTGCACTAAATCTTTCCCAGCCAAAGTTAGACAAAACTTATTTATTTGCAGGCTTCAGTTACGGCACGGTACTTAACACAAAACAGTATTCAAGGTTACGTTAATTCACACATTTAATTATAAGCAATTATAGTTAGGGGCTGCAGGTCATCCACAGTTCTCTTGGTTATTCCTCACAGTTAGTGTTGGTTTTTAAATTAGTTTATATATTATTTTGTAGTGGTGTACTGTGTATGTGCCTGTGCTGTGACATCTCCAACGTAAGACCAGCGCTGGTTAACAGCCGGCATTTTGGGGCCGATTTGCGACTATATCTTATCACCTTTGTCTTATAACGATTTTTTTTAAACTAATCACAACCTTTTTTTTTACTTAATTTTTTTATTTCTTTCTTGCTCGCTGATTTTGGAGATTTCCAGGAGAAGTCGATTAAAATCGGCGGTTCTCCATTCAATCCATTTTTAGATCATCATTATAATCATTATCATATCATGTTCCCATCGCTGGGACACAGGCCACAGAGAGACAGGATGTCTCAGGAGACAGTCAGATTTTTATGTGAAACATCTATTGGCGCGCCTTAGTAATGAAACCGACTCGTATGCCGTGATGGACGTGACGTCTCTATGCCGTCATGTTTCACATATGCCGTCCCGTGAAAGTTGTTCATAATGGACCCCTTGTCATGTATAACGGACCCCTTTCGTGAAAATAAGCAAACTAGAAAATTGTGGACGGGAAGATTTCTTAAAGCAATAATATTGTCCGAGTTTGTTCACTGTTTTATATTGTTTAGAGGTGCGGATGTTCGCCCTAACTTGAAATGTACTGCAAGTGTACCTCAAACTTGTTAACTTAAGCATGGCTGTAAATTGCTAATGCAAATAAGCACGAGAACTTATCTCTTTAATCAGCACAAGTGCTTAAATTAAGTTTGTATGTGAGTGTGTGCCTGGTGCGTAGATAAATTATGGTTGTTATTTAGTTTGTACAAAACTTCTGGAATGTTTCGACATTTGAGGAAGACATACTTATAAGATAGGCGTGAACGGGCGCGGTCTGCTTCAAAGCAATTTCAACTTTAGCAACCTTTTAATACGATACAAACAAATAATCGCGACAAAATTGTCGCGCGCTGGCATAGGACGTGTGAAACGGGCGCGAATTCTTATATTTTGTATCGTATTATCATAAAATTGTCTACTTTTGTCTGACTCCAAAAAAAGGCGTTCTCAATTCAGTTTCTTTAGTCATAATCATCGTTAAGAAAAAAAATAAGACCCCTAATGTACAAAGTAAATTTTTTTGTATTCTTTTTCAAACAAAATAGACTGTCGTGTATAAAGTCATTGTTACAAAATGTATTTTAAATTACAATAATGTCTACAATGGCATCACAAATCGACTTTTGTACGCCAATAAAACTTCGATCCATTCACGACGGAAAGTTCAATTCGTGTTAAATCTGACCTCAGTTATCGCCGTCAATGGTTTATGGGCTAGGTCGTAGATATTTAAAAGCCGTCGGCAGTTACCCTAATAATAGGGCTAAACGGAAGGGGTGATTAATGGTATTATAGTTCATAGCTGTGTATATTGTTGAGTACCAACTACGTGATTTGAGTACTACGGTGTAGTATTTATAAATAGTGTAGTAATAAAATGGATGAACGCTGCCAACTGGTAGTGGGCTTGAGCATTTAGATTGTCTATAGACCTTCAACGGTCTATGGGCAGTCTAACTGTATTTGTAGTTTTAGTTATAGCTTGTATTATGTTTAGTTAATAAAGGCACTTAAAAAAAAAAAGGTAGAGGTCAAAAAAAAGTAATAAAATCATGTAGTAGGTAGGTATATACGTGAGTAATTCCCGTGTCATATAAATAAAAATAAGCATCGATATAACGTAGTCATATTAGGGAAACTTTGGTATACCTAGCAATTATTTTCGGGTTATATTGTACCGCGTATGTGTTTGTTTCGGGTTGTATTGTTTTTGATGTTGTGGTATAGGGTAACAACAAGAACAAAAACAAAGAAAGGATGTAATAAGCCGAAAGAAGTCCGTTATACACAATATTATGAACAACTTGCACTATGGACCAACCTTAAAAACGCGAAAAAAATATCAGCTTTTCGATACATTATGACAAATTGTGTCAATGACCGTTTTCTATGGAACAGGTGATATATTTTTCGCGACTTAAGAGTTGTTTCCTTAGCAATGGGAGTCATGTACATAATGATGGATACCTACTATGGAACCCTTTCGGCTTAGTATACCCACCCATTCCGCATAGCCCAGTACTTATATTATATAGGGTATGTAAAAAAAAAACTTTAATAGGCTTACTTTTGGCCACCATCTTGTCTGATGTAAGCGATGATGCGGTCTACAATGAAGCGTAGAAGAAACTGATTCTTTCATGACTGGAATGATACTGAGATTTTTTAACGTTAATCAAAATCCATATATCAAGATATTGCAGACATAATTTAATATATAGGTAATTGAATTAATCCAAAAAAACGGATATAAGCGCAAATCAGTGCTACTTAAATATTTTTTTTATTGAGCGAAATGTGCTTAATCGTGTTTCGGTGTCATGGGTTTCCTAGATAAAACATTCATTTTTGTTATGACACCATTTTTATAATTTTAACCTAACCATGAAGGTATGCTCACTTACACTAGAATTACCATAATTGCTAAAAGTCGGAAAAGAGCGTCTTAAAGAATGAAAAAATGAGTGTTAGTCTACCGGAATCAATGCGCCAACTATCCTTGATTAATTGCCGAGGTCAGCGGCGGTCGAAACATCGCCTGCAGTCAGCGATAAGCCCTAACTTGAGGCATTAATCAATTCTTGACAAATTTATGCGCTTTCAATGCCGGACACTGTACATACACATTGACAAACGGAGGTTGATATTAGCCAACACGAGTAAATTTAAAGTATTTTAAAATGAAAACGTCTTTAAATAAACCAGCCAAGTGCGAGTCGGGCTCGCGCACTGAGGGTTCCGTACCACCACAAAATACAATAAGGTTGTCCAAGTAACCGACTTACCAGTTATTATAACGCCTTCCAACCGTCGGAGTTACCAATTTGCTACGCAGTTTGCTACTGGCGCTTGAGTATAATAACTTGGTAATGAACAGAAATTTGTCACCAACTCGCACTTCGGCATTTTTTATTATTTGTTGTTATACTTTAGAGTGTGTACTACAAGTTTGACGCTTGTACGTATTATCGTTTTTACATCAGAGCTAATACAAAAATACGTTTATTGTATGGGGATCCCTTTCGATTTTACTTTTTGACCTAGTTAATCTGCCCTAACGTTACGTATTCTGTGAAAATTTCAACTGTATATCTATTACGGTTCGAAAGATATAGCCGTTAATAGGTAGGACAAACAGACGGGCAGACGGACGGACAGACAGACTGACATCGTGGGCTTAGTAAGGGTATCATTTTTTCCCTTTGGGTACGGAACCCTAGGAAAGAAAACAATCGACTTCACGGGAAGTTAAATAAACGGGACTCATTCCCTGATTTTTCACCTTAATATGTAAAAAATATTTTGATCACATTTATATGCTTCCACAAGGTATAGGCAATTCAATAAAAATAAAAATAAACATTAAAATCTATTTTTAATATCGGCTCAAACTTCCATCTCTCGATCGCTCGATTTGCCATCCTCGTCTCAACACCAATATCTTTGCAATAATATTATGGTATACATAATAGTGTAAGAGTTACCCGGAAATGGTGTACTAAGCAGAAAAAGGTCCATAGTACCAATCTAATTATTAACAACTTTTACTATAGGACCAACACTGAAATTGCGAAAATAATATCTGCTGTTCCATAGATTTTGTAGAGTGCGAATAATATAATAATTTAATAAATAATAATAAAAAATGGATAAACATTTTGTAGATACAGTTTTTATAATGCGTCGTACTCCGGACAAGGAAACCTGATTCCCGGAGCCGACTTCTTCCCGCGGTACCCACCGCGGGAAGAAGTCGGCTCATTTTGGAATTACACCTACCCCGGTGTAATTCCAAAATAAAAAATTAAAAAAAATCTAAATATAAAAAAAGCATCCAGTTACACTTTTATCAAAAATATCCTATAAGTATTATAAGTACGAGGTACTTAATAAGTAGCAAAAACATTCAGCGAATAATCGGGTGTTCCATTCAGGAATGACCGTTTTCTATGGAACATATTTATTCACGACCGGACGCTACTGTTTCGAGCGTTATTTGAATCATCTGTTGTAGATGAAAAAAGGCTTGTGATCATCATCATCATCAGCCAGCAGACGTCCACTGCTGAACATAGGCCTCCCCCTTTAACCTCCACACTGAACGACAGCCTGCCTTTTGAATCAACTGGATGCCAGCGACTCAGGCTGAGGCTGCCTGAGGCTTGTGATGGCGAATCCCACGGGAATAACTTATTCGATACATTAACTACCGGCTTGAATTCGCTCGTCCATAAAAACCATCTTAACCAGCAGCCATGTGATTCGAATAAAACATTAATAAAAACCGCGCGTAAGCGGCACATGTCATGAATAACTCAACGATGAGAAAATCGTGCCGACTTTTCTTATGGGGATTATGTTGCGGAAGTCTCACCAAATAAGCATAACACACGCACACTAATGTCTAAATAAATATGAAATGCGAGAGCAAAAATGGGGGATTGATTTACTGTAGCCTTCGGTGGCCGGAACTCTGGGATGTCCGTTTCACGTGCGACTTGGTACTGACCTGAGAGGATTTACCCGAACCAATCTGATTGTGAACCGTATTATACTCCTCTTGGAGTTCATTATCGCTCGCCCGTAACTGAAGTGGATTGAAGTATTGGAAAGGGATCACATCGTAAATGTAACAGGTATATTTTCCATATTTTATGAAGATGCACAGAGAAATGTATCGGTCTTATTGGACGTTGTACCTATTTGGTAAAATTCTGAAACTTATGTTTATTGCTGTACCTCAATAATGGTGAGAAAAAAAATGTTTTGAGTGAATCGATAGCCTGTATTTACCACACGGTAACATTTACAAAATGGTGGCTGACTGAAAGCGACTATACTTGGTCCATATTTTTTGTATCTCTGACAGCTGCAGTAGATTGTATAAAGCTAAATGAAAATCGAACATTTTTATTACTTTGTATGATAAAACAGACTTTGTATTTTTGTCACTTTGTTCGTATGGTACCATACGTTCAACAACCCAACAAAAGTGATAAAAATGTTCGATTTTCATTTAGCTTTATTTTTTATTTTTAGCTATATATTTAGCTGGATCTGGATCGCAAAAGGTTGGACAGGGAGTAAAGTGGATTACGGGATGCATGCCGGGTTGGATCGGAAAAGGCGGGCCTATAGTAGACAAGATCACGAGACTTTTTCTAAATAGTAATAGTAGACAAACAAGTGACAGGCCTCCTCATGGTAAGTAGTGACCGCCCGCTGCCCATGGACATCTACCATACCCGGGGCATTGATCGTGCCTGTCAGTTATCAACTGTTACTGTCAGTTGACACTGCTGAAATGTATTACTTACAACCCGCTCCTCAGGCAACTTCAGACCTACTTTCCGAGTATGAGTAATGAAAAATATTTTCTGTGATAGCTAAATAAACAAAAGCAACCGAATGAACAGAATTGAATGAACACTGAATCATGTAAACTGGTCGTTATCTGTGGTCAAGCGGTGAGCGTGCGTGCGATAGTGAAGCCGACCATTGTAAGCTAGCAGACTACATCCAATTAAAATGTTTACGTTTAATTCCATTTACTGCGGGAAAACAAACCACTGATGCAATGTTCAAAATGATAATTAACTAAAGTTATATGATTATTGATACACGAACCGGAAGACGCAGCGTAGGTAGGCCTCCCACGGGATGGACCGACGACATAGTGAGAGTCGCTGGCATCCAGTGGATGCAAAAGGCAGGCTGTCGTTCAGTGTGGAGGTTAAAGGGGGAGGCCTATGTTCAGCAGTGGACGTCTTCTGGCTGATGATGATGATGATATGATTATTTCGCTCGAAGAACCGATAACCGATGGGGAAGGAAGGTTCTGGAGTGGAGATCACGGACCGGAAGACGCAGCGTAGGGAGGCGTTCCACAAGATGGACCGACGACATTATGGGAGTCGCGGGCATCCAGTTGATGCAAAAGGTGGGCTGTCGTTCAGTGTGGAGGTTAAAGGGAGGGAGGGGAAGGAACGGTCCGTATTTTTATTTTAATATAATTATGTATACCAATAACTCCAAAATTCATGAACCAATTTACAGGGTTATTTTTTTATTATGTAAACGAAACTTTTGAAATGTTTTCACAGAAATTTCATTAACTTTGGCCGAATAGTTTTTAACCAGATCCAATAGTACAAATAATTTTGTACAGGCGCCTGTTAATTTGGTAATAGCAATAATTTTCGAGCGTGTACTAATTTTGTAGTTGATTTTTGTACGTGTAACAAAAAAAAATAATCTGCTTTTGTCGCTCTCGCTGAAGGAAATTGTCTCGCGCGAAAACCAGATACGAGCTATTTTTAATTAAAATACGTTTAATTGACGGTTCTGAGTAACCCCGTAAATTATTAGCAAAGTTTATTGTGCGTTTGAGTAGGCAGTAAATCTTGAATTCAGTTCAAGCGTTCCTTCCAGAACTATCATAATAATATCCTGTCGACACAGCATAATTCACGCCGAACTTTGCATACAATAATGAGCGTAGCAAACTCTACGAACTATGCTACGAGCTACGAAAAGTGCTACGCTACAGCTACGAAGTAGTTACTGTTATTACGAATGATTGCATCGCAACAAATTTATTGAATTTTTGACCTCAACTTTTGGTGCAGAAAGCGCAGCACAGAATACAGTAATGTAGACAATTATTATTATTTTGTTTTTAAGTTACGTTCTGATCAATTAACTTGAAAATTTTGCCCAACGTGAAAGTAGCACAACAAGATCGCTCATGGAAATGGCTCCTCATGGATACAAACTTTCGAGGGTTATTCAGATGTCAGTATTTGAGTTGTATAGAGTTGTATACCAACTATATACGGAAATATCTGGGGAGTCGTTGAGGCTTGCCGCATTCTGGAAACTAGATGTGATTATGTAAATAGGACGGTACAAAATAATACAACCATTATTTCTACGACATTTTCTTATCTCAAAAGGCCGTGACCTATAAATACGACACTTTCTTTTTCTTGGATTTATTTCAATCTTTTTACATCAAAGTGTTGAGATTACTTGTTATGACAGTTATACGATTAATAAAATAATCGATTAAATAATGATACGATTTTTGTAGCCCACTGGAATAAAAGTAACTTCAGTGATATGGTTGAAATGTAGTCATCATTACCTACATACCATATTCCAATTGCTGGGACACAAGCCTCTCATCGACTTGATTATATCACGCAAACTTGAACCTTAACGCACCGATATACGGTTTGCGGTCGCGCAACTTTTTTCAACACCTAAACAGAATCGCTTAAAACAGGTAGCCGTGTGCTTACAACTATCTCCTACCATTGTATAATACTAACATTAATACTGT
The DNA here is from genome assembly GCA_932305915.1 of Agriopis marginaria. NCBI lineage: Eukaryota > Metazoa > Arthropoda > Insecta > Lepidoptera > Geometridae > Agriopis > Agriopis marginaria. The sequence continues at coordinate 8,808,019 of OW029934.1, read as the reverse complement.
GAATTGTTATTTTCTTTAAAAAATTTTTTTTTTTTTTTTTTTTTACTAGCGGTCCTTTGTTCCGTTCGGGTATAGTTAGATAGCCTATCAAAATAACTTTTATTAATCAGTGATAATGCAGCATTCAAATGGTGAAAGAATGTTTTAAATCGTTCCAGTACTTTTTGAGCCAATTCGTTACAAACATACTTACAAATCTTTCCTCTTTATAATATTGTATAGGTTTGGTAATAAGCGTCTACAGAAAAAAAAACCAGACAAGTGTGAGTAGGACTCGCACCCTGAGGGTTCCGTACAAATTTTATAAACATGTATGTTGAGTGATATACGTATGTTCGCTTTAAATTTCAATTTGATACCTTTACGCGTTCCTGAGAAAAAGGGTCTTGACAGACTGACATACGGACAGACGGACAACAAAGCGATCCTATAATGGTTCCATCTTACCTTTTGAGGGACGGAACCCTTAAAAATTAATAAACTAAAAAAAGATATCAACAAGTTTTTTTGTTCTAGCTGCGCCCCGCAGTTTCACCCGCGTAGTGATGAAAAATGGTGATGATGATGATAAAAAGTAACCTATGTCACTATCTGGTTTTTGAACTATACCCATGCAAAAATCAGATCGATCCGTTGTTCCGTTGCAGCGTGAAAGAGGAACAAACAAACCAACAGTCCGCCATATTAGATTTAGAAAGATGTCTTTTATCTTAACCATGCATTGTCATCAATTCTGTCATAGCACTCACTAAACTAAACCAATCTGAAGGGACTAAAATTATCTGACTTTCTTTTCATTTTAATATGTGAGAGAAGGATGGAATCAATTTTGGAGCGATGCCATTGTCATCTAAACTAAACGTGTATGCAAAATTTCAGTTCATCCTTACTAATATTATAAAAGCGAAAGTAACTCTGTCTCTCTCTTTGGATGTTTGTTCGCTTTTTCACGACTAAACCGCTAAGCCGATTTTAATGAATTTTGGCAGTATGATAGTGTACATCATATGGACGGACATGGGGTACTTATTCTCCCAGAAAATGAGGGAAAATTAGAAAATCGTGGATAGCACCGCGGGTTTCAGCTAGTTCGGTTATAATAAAACTATGTCGAAATTCAGTTCCAAGATTTGACCCAAACTAAAAACTCAAACTGAATGTGGACGTGAAGGCCGTCATTTTTTTTGTTAAAATTTTCATGACCTTGGGTTCAATGTCCTTTAGTATATTCTTAATAGCGTCAAATAAGTCATAGTCAGAGTCAGAGTCAAGCTAAGTAAGTCACGGTCAAGCCCCGGACCCCCACCCCGCCCGGTCACCCGCCCCCTGTAAAGTGGTGGAGACTTTACAAGAGGTTCCCATGGAGTTTTGGAAACAACACGAAAAGACCCGTTTCACCTCGTTATATCACTTGGCCACACTCGAGCATGTTTACGAGCACATAATGAATAATAATTCACCATTTAGTACACATTAACACTCGAAAATACACAAGTTTAGGAAAATAATCCAACGAGCCGACATGTTTTTTCCACGTTGGCACCAAAACCGAAGGCCGTTAAGCTTCTTCAATGTTTTAATAACCAAACCAACATTTCCTTTAATATAAAGAGCTCTTAACCCGATTTAAGCGAGTTGTGAAAAATTTGAAACTGGGTTAAAGGGAAGGAAAGTTATGTCAAAACCGACAATGTTTTTGTGCGGATACGGGTTATTTTTGCCTTTGTAAAAGATTTCATAGAGCTTGCGTCAGGTAGCTGTCTTAGTTTGTTGAACGTAGGAATTAAAACATAGATATTACGAGTGTTTATTTTTTTTACAAAGTAACTGCCACCGCCTAAGCTCTTCCACATAATTATAGATCTGTGGAAATCGCATACTACATTACTCGATCTTTTTTGCCTCATAACTGCAGTATGTGGAATGAGATTTCGCTTTTGCGGCATTTCCGAGTTACTATAACATGCGGGGTTCTTCAAAAGGGCAACGTATTTGTGATGTCTTGGTGTTACAGGTATCCATAGCGACGGTGGTGACTTACTATTAGAAAGCCCGGTAGCTTGTTTGCCACATATGGCATGAATAATACAAAGCAGAGAGATAGGAATTGTGTTTAAAGATTTTATATAATATTATTTATAGTATTATTTTTTTTATATAATAGATAAGGCTTGCACTTGAAAGCCATCTCGCATGTTAAGGAATGATGCGGTATACGATGATAAAATAAAATTCCTCCTTAAACCGAATTTAATAAATCGCACGCACGATAAATTCCTCTAAGTTTAGGGATGGTCATTGATGGGTAGGGTACAGGATAGCAACATTTAAAGTGCCGATAAAAAAAATGCGTCTCAAATGACGTATCAATGAAAAGGAATTATAAAATGAAAGTGAGGTTTCGTACACAATTTTTGTACAAAAATATACCAAAATACCGTTTTCGGGTACAATCCTACTAATATTATAAACGCGAAAGTTTGTATGTATATGTATGGATGTTTGTTCCTCTTTCACGCTGCAACGGAACAACGGATCGACCTGATTTTTTGCATGGGTATAGTTCAAGAGCTAGAGAGTGACATAGGCTACTTTTAATCATCATCATCACCATTTTTTACCATCAATACGCGGGTGAAACCGCGGAGTGCAGCTAGTCGCTCATATAACGATGCTGCTAGCTGCTTATTACCTGTAAATGGGCTTCCCGCCCGTGGCCTTTCCGGCGCGGAACCACAGCACCATGTAGACACGGTCCTCCACCGCGTCCGGCGTGACGTCACATGGCAGAGACGCCTTCCGGCCCAGCACCGCGTCCACGTCTACTGTTGATACTGTAACAATGGATACACAAATTGTAGGCACAATTCATTCAACCCTAATCCTAAATTTATATATGCAGAGAAATTGCGCTCAAAAACGGTGAAGAAAAACATCTTGGAAAAAAAAACCGGTGTGTCCTCGCCTCAAAAGCAAAGCATAACATTCACCAACATGCATTGGGCCAGCACGATGGATTAGGGTCCTTCGTCTCTTTCTGAAAGAAGGCCTGTGATACCAGCAGTGGAAATAAGATAAGCTGATACGTGAAAGCAAACGTGTGGTCATTAGGATCCTTTTTTTGATCGAAGTTTGGATGTTTCAAAAATTATATAACCATAGCATAAACTGTTTTTCTGACAAATCTCTATGTAGTGTATTTTCGCTTCTGCGTCACTTTAAGTGCAGCAAGGAATTTGGGATATATTATTTTACTCAATGGATATTTGTTAATGATGCTAATTTAGCCTAAACTGAAAAAAAAAAAACGTACTAATATTATTATATGCGAAAGTTTGTATGTATGGATGTTTGTTCCTCTTTCACGCTGCAACGGAACAACGGATCGACCTGATTTTTTGCATGGTAATAGTTTAAGAGCCATATAGTGACATAGGCTACTTTTCATCATCATCATAACCATTTTTCATCACTACGCGGGTGAAACCGCGGGGCGCAACTAATATATAATAAAAGAGAAAATTTACCTAATCAAAATCAAAAAAATATTAAAACAACGCAGAAAACATCACATAATCTTATTGATAACATTGTTGTATTCAAAATTGAAGGACAATGATTTCAGTGATCACATGGGGCTAAAAATATCTAAAAGTTATATAATGGTAAAAAACGCAGTGCAGAGCCGCGCAGAGTTTTAAACTGCTGAAGTTCCGAATAGAATTGCGACTGTTTTTGGCTTCATAAGGTGAGCAACTTTCTCGTTTTGTCACACAGTCGTAAAAAATCTTCATCTAGAATTTTAATGGAACCACAAAATTTTAACTCGAACTGAGACAGTTTGCTGATTTCACTTTTGTTTTTTGAATGTAATTTAATCGGACGATGAAGCCATCCAAATGTTTTTTCTCAGAGCAAAAACAATAATACCTATTAGAAATTTTTAAACTTTTGAACACATGTTACATAAAATAATTCGTGATAAGTCCCGATAAACTTTTGAATATTAACTTTTATTTATAATAAAAAAAAAAAAAAAACAAGATTTTCGTATTCTTGTGCTTGAAGTCTATCTCGTCTTTTTTTAGTCATGGTCCAATTTCTTCAGACAGACCCTCATAAAAATCTATCTAAAGTTTCACCTTGAAACTGATAATTGGGTCTTAAAATTCCATTACAGCCTCCTTCCATAGACTCGTAACCGTAAATTATAACTGTACCTACTTAAAACTTTACGAGTTTTATTAGACAACATTATGATCTAGTGAGGGTATTTACTAAAGCCTTTAATCGCAAGGGTATCGTATTCAAGACTGAGCCCGGTCATATTTCTTACGTTATACACTGTATGAGTTAGCAGTTTAACTAAACGTGCTATGGATATAACGTACTAGTGAATGCCCGTAACTTTTACGCATAGATTAACACCGTTCTACTATAATCTATAAAACAAATCTATCAATGGATTTGATACTACTTGTAAGGGTTCCGTACCCAAAGGGTATGGACGGACCCTATCACTAAGCCTACGATGTATGTATGTCTATCCGTCCTTGCACCTGTCCGTCCGTCTGTCCTACCTATTAACGGCTGTATCTTTTGAACTGCAATAGATAGCCAGATGAAATTTTCACATAATATTACGGCGGATTAACAAGTCTACCGATAAAAAACAGATTAATAAAAATTTCAAAAAGTAAAAACGAAAGGGAAAGGCAAAAAATGTCTTGTTTGACGACATGATGAAATGTTGTTAAACAAGAAATAGTCACAGTCAACTTGATAATATTTTAATATACTTGACACTGGCAAATGCACAAGAAGTGCGACGCCAAAATCTTTTCAGAAAGAAAAAAATAAAAAAAAAGAGGATGCTAAGCATAGTGACTTAAGTCTCTGCAGCACAGCACTGTATAGTTATATGAAGGCTTTACGTTTGTACAATGAACAGTGTAAAAAAGCGAATATGAATGTGACTAAAAGTAGAACAAGCCATTCAAGCTGTCGTATTTTATTAAAGATTTAAACAGAAACATACGTAGCAACTGCGGTCATTTATAGCAGCGTCGTACTATAATTTCAACGTCGTTAAATCTCTATAAGTACATTATTTTTAAGGAGAGAAAGGTTTATAAAAACCGTACGAACATGTTTATACTCAAAGTATGTTACTAAAATAACTTTTTATGTTTTGTTGCTGAATATTGGTTTAAATAAGCTTGTTATTTAGATCAACATGACATGTAATGTTTTCAGTTACATGCTCATATTAAGTATATGAAAATAATATTATCTTCATAATCATAATCAGCCTTTATAACAGTCCACTGTTGGACTTTTAGCCTACCCTCGAAAGGGTGATTGGGCCATATCCACCATGCTGGCCTAGTACGGATTGGTGGATTCACATACGCCATTGAATTCCTTTTCCTTAGGTATGCAGGTTTCCTCACGATGTTTTCCTTCACCGAAAAGCCAGTGGCATGAAAATCCGTACATAAGCTCCAAAGAGCTCATTGGTACGGGTCCGGGGTTTGTACCCGCGACCACACGCTTTCAAGTCTAGCGGTCTCTCAAATGGGCTACCACGGCTCTCTTACAATCTTACAATGTATTAATTTTATAATATTTAGTATAGATACGGCAAATAATAACAACACAATGAAAGAATGGGTGTTCCCGGATAGAATATTTTTTTTGCTAAAACTTGATCATGCTATGTTTTCTAATCACAGTAGTCCATAAAACCTTATACTGGTATAAAAACAAATATGATCAAAAACAAAAATATAATATATATAAAAAACGATAGAAGTAGAAGCTTATTTTCTACTAAAAGTGAAGCAAATTTCTTGTTACGAATTCCTATATCTCAAGCTGGTGTTCTAAATTGTCGACAAAATCGTCCCCCATGCCATAACAGGGCAAACGCCGCTTTGCCATAATCGAGAACAAAAAATGCCTAAGTGAATATCGGTGTTATATCGCACTTACATCGTTATGATTCCTGGCTTTCCTTCCCGCGGCCATGAATATAAACAGACGCAATATTAAACCGTTTCCACACCGCGAGAAATAATCCTCTTTTCTTTAAGGGAGAACTGTCACCGTTCCAGGGCAAGTAATGTATACCATCAGTCATACTTAGGAGGTATTTTCAATTTACTCGCGAAGACTGGTCTAATAAAGACGGATTGTTCTGGTCTCACTGCGGCGGTCGTGTATCAATTTAGTCTGATCCTGAAGGGAATGTATTGTGGTTATTACTATAAATCCGTATTTTTTGTTTGAAACGTCTAAGCGAGTCAGTGGGGCGTGCGAGTGACATGTTAATTTGTCGTTTGAGTGCCGAAATTAGCACAAAATGTTTGAAAGTTGTATGAGTTTGTTGTAGGTGGTGTTGATGAGAGAGAGCGAGAGAGAGAGAGAGAGAGAGAGCGAGAGAGAGAGAGAGAGCGAAGAACAGTCAAAAAAGTATTTTCAAGGCCATGATAGATAGGTATATTCTATAGGTATGTCTGTGCACTTCATCTTAGACCATATCGTCGCTTACCAATAGGCGAGTTGGTGGTGAAACGCGGATTTATTCGCGATTGAAAAAGTGTTCACACCAATTTAAGCAAAAACATGAAAAGTATGCTCTTTTGTTTAACTTTGAAAATAGTAGGATTCACATATTAAAGACAAAAACAATATGCAAAAACACATTGTAATTAAACACCACTGTAATAAACTATCACGGTTGTTCACTAAAGTTATCGTATATAATTAAGGCTATGAAAGAGGGTAGATCGTTATGTCTGCACCTAACTTTTAAACTGTTCGACCAACCACCCGCATTCTTTAGTCTTCCCGTGAACATGGTGCATGTAACTGCGCCGAAATATCGGGAGCTCATTCCACAACTTTACCACGGTAAATATCACGTAAATAATCATATAACTTTTAACGGAATTTTTCGCAAAACATTGTTATAATTCCTGACATTTCAAACACTCACATACATACACTCACATCGATTTATATATACAAAGTGTAACAAAAAAGTGTGGTAATACTGAAGAGTATGTATGTACTTATCATTATGAATAACTTTTTGTATGGAATCAAACCTAAAGCCAAGAAAAAAAATTGCTGTCCTTGAAAAACGGTCCTTGACACTCGACAAAATGTATGGAATATAAATTTTTTATTGCGATTTCAGTTTTGATGCTATAGTAATAGTACATTGTTACCCTAGGGGTGAAAGTAACTTATTTAGTCCCGAGACGGGGTTTAGGAGGCCGCTAATAGTTCGAGGGACGAAATAAGTCTTTAACCCCGAGGTAAACACTTTGCTTTTCATTACGAATACAAGGAAACTAAAAATAAAAACATGAGTGACTAAAGAAAATATGAGTGAATTTTATTTTACATTAATCAACGTTTTTGTTATGAAATTTATCATAGAATACACGCTCCATAATGTTGAAGATTATATCGAAGATAAGTCTTCGATAATTCGTTGAAATATTATATTAGCAAAACGTTTTTTGATAACGATTTAACTTTTTTCTCAGCGCGCCATTTCATAAAATTATCGTACGATTTTAAGTATCTTTCTTTTGATTTAGGTGGTAAAAGATTTTCCACTACTGATTCAGCCTCTTCTTTTATGAAATCAGGCGTCAAATCCATATCGGAATCTGAATAACTCATTGTGTTACAACAAATCTGCTATACGGAAGTATAAACAAAACTACAATGAAGATCGGATTCCCGCCATTTTTTTTTAACATCCTGACTCTGGCAAATGCACGAGAAGGGTGGGACCATAATCCTCTGAGGAGAAAAAAAAGTTGAAACATGGTTCAATACAAATGTGAAAATATAACTATTTTATTTTAAAAATAATTTGAGTGTCTGTCTGTTGTCATCTGTCAGTTGAAAGTGATTCTCCCTAGGGCTGAAATGTATTACTTTCAACCCGCTCCTCAGGCAACTTCAGACCTACTTTCCAAGTATGAGTACTGAAAAAGTTGTTTGTAATGATGAGTAGGCACATATATACCCTTTAGTATTACCACACCGTTTTGTCACACTTTTTTATAGATAATATATTAACTTACTATAAAGCATCAAGGGACCGCAAAATACAGGCTCAGTTTGGTTTGGGGCCCACAGCTAAAAGTTAAAGTTATATAGCAGGCACGTCCACCACTACCTTCTTGTTTGTACAAAAAGCACTCCGGCTTGTCCTAATATAGAAACTTTCTCTAATCCTGTGCGTTGGGTGGAACTCAATAATGTATAATGTCCAAATGTCCATTAAAGAAAATTATACCTCGGCTAGCAACGTATGGTATTTTTACAGCCTGAAGACAAACATCGAAGAAAGCAAACATAGGTATTTGTATTTCTCTGTTTTGATAGTGAAAGATAAATAATAACATACAGTTTTATAAATAACACCGTATGTAGTATTTTTGTGTGCCACCAAACTAGCCCTCGTAATACATTGATACTATTCCTATTTAAAAAAAAAAGTTTATTTTCATAAATTATGAGTAAGTCTAATTTAATTATAAGTAAATTATAAGGAAGTCAATTTTTTACTTAGATCAGATAAACAAGGAAGATATGCCTTAGAGCAATTATCATTCGTGTTCAAACGTCTGTTTCACTTTGTCTGTTTCTATGTGTATTCTGAATTACTGTAAGTACGGCACACTACCTAAGAACTTTCCACGTACACCGAGAAGTTTTAGCGGCACGTCCTAAAAACATCATGCCAAAAAAATGGCAGCATGGTCATCTGTAGTGTATGTTTGCAAATGGAAGCCTGATTTAGGCCTGATGAGATCATATCTTACCATTTCTCTTTTAGTAATTTTTAAACTTTCGCAATTTGAACAAATGTTTTAAATGTTTATCAGGACTGCGATATCGGGGATGCGTGATAAGTCCCGATAAACATTTAAAACATTTCTCTTTTGTTCGTCTGATCTAATATTTGCTATATATTAATGTTCACTACTTTTCCTTAACTATGTGAAATTAGTAGGATATTTGAATTAAATGTTTTTTTATGGTTGCTTATGACCACAGTCCAGCTCATCTGATTATAAGAGACGACGTTAAAAAAAAACAAAAAAAACATCACGTGATTAATGGACGGCCCCCAATTTGATCAATCATGCAAAGTACAGTCAGTAAATAAATGGATGAAAGCGAAATAAATGCTACTAAGATCAGTTAGGGGTCATCTCAGCGGCAATAAGCTTGGCCACGTGGCTGAGTTAACCCTGTTTTATTAAACCCACTTTCCTAGTGGTCATACGACCAGTCATGTAAAGTATAGACAGTTAAAAACCCAATAAAAGCGAAATAAGTATTAATAAAATTAGACTTTAAAACAGGTTTAAAATAAAGAGAGCAATAAAATACTACGATTAAGAATTCTGTTTAGAAACACCCCGTTCATTTCAAAAACTGTACACTTTTCAGAAAATAAAGTTAAACCAGGGTAACCTAGCAACAAGAATAAATTCTTTACCAACTTTTCCATATCAACTTAAGCATTTCTGATACAAAAGTGTGTCAATTCACTTCTTTACTGAACTAGCGACAATATTACGAACGATCAAATGGAAGTATAAATTACATAAGATCGAGGGGAGGGTGTCACGGTGGCCATAATATCAAAGATTATGGCGTGAGAGAGCAATGAAGAATCCATTCGATTATGATAGGAAGTGCTTATGTAGGTGCCGAATGAGACTGCCTCCAATTTCAGCTATTTCAAGTTAAACGTACCTACTACTGGGCTACGCGGAAAGGGTTTTCTAAGCCAAAAGGACCATGTGGACCATTACCCATAATTATAAATAACTTATACTATGGGAGCAACTCTGATATCGCAAAAACATGCTGTTCCATGAAAAACGGTCATTCACACTTGACAAATGGTATAGATCTTTGACGCGATCTTTTTTGCCTCATATTACACACTCAATGTGTGGAATGAGCTTTCCTGCTGTATTTTCGAGTAACTAAAACATGGGGTTCTTCAAAAGGGCTATTTATTAACAACCCTTTTGAAGAATGCTATGTTATGTTATGTTTATGTTGTTGACTTGTAAATACTCTATTAGTCTTTACAGGTCAGCAACATATCTGTGAGATCGGTTACCATCAGGTGGCTCGTTAGCTTGTTTGTTATCAAGCTCAAAAAGGTCACCTATATTTTAAATAGAACACGTGCGAGTGGCAACATCATTCTGAACCCAGTCACCGATAGGTTTAATTGTCCCATCCTGCGCCATCACATCGGGTTGCTATTGAAATAAATTAACATAATTTCAAGTGTGCTAATTTATTTCGATGTTTACGTTGTATGGAAAAATAATTATGTAATTCAGATTTATTTTTAATTACACTTTTAGATATAGAACTTGTGTCTGATTATAAACGGTTTTGATTTTGATATGGCATAAAAAATATTATTCCCTACATTAACATAATCTACCTTTTATCCCGAAAAAAAAGTTGTTTGTAAGATAGCGGGTGAAGCGTATGCTGCTAGTTATAAATTACCTTTCTAGATCTGATCTAATTTTGGCAAGGCCTTGAAAAACATTATGTGAAATTACTGAATATTCTGAATAATTTATTACTCTTCTTAGAAAAGAACAGACACGCTACTTAATATTCACAATGGAAGGAAATTTTAGCAATCGTACCTATCTCCGTTGTGCTAGGTTCGGAATCACCTGAGAAGACCCTTGTATCCCCCCTTACCTTTATCCGACCTAACCTTTGATCAATTCCTGCTGACTCCGAAATGTTGGAAGGTAACTGTAGGCGATTTTCTCCGAACAAAAAAGCACTGTTTCAAAACATATTCTAGAGAGTGACGCAATGCCCTGGAATACATTCGATTTCGTTTGTGGATATCAATTACGCAATTGAATTTTGTTATCAAAACTTCAAAGGCTCGTTTGTTTATTGTCGTTTTGTTTTCTATACTAATATTATAAAGAGGAAAGATTTAATGCCATAAACTGCGCAAATAGTTAAATGTTAAGTACTGTATTATGTGTGGGCCGTCCGGAGATGGAGGGACGACTCCTACTTGAAGGACTGGACTCAAATTGCTCAAAATAGAGAGAAATGGAAGGAGGGAAGGCCTTTGCCCTGCATTGTGACGATGCAGGCTAATATAATAATAAACTTGGTTTCGAATATGGCCGAAGCGACTGTAGTATGTTTTTTTAGCATTATGTTTTCAAAAATTAAGATCAGATCTGAGTATTTTAATTATTGTCTATGTTGAATTAAAACGTTCTGAATAATTCTGAGATAAGACGATTGTACAAGAGATCTATTGCAGGTATCAAGATCACAACACACTTAATCATTATGTCAGTTTCAAAGGTAGCGACAAACAACATTATATCGTTTATTTATATGAAGCTTCGTAAAATGTACATAAATTTATGCAGATTTCTATGTCATCGCTCAAAATTTGTGAAGGAAAACATCGTGAGGTAACCGCTGTCCAAGAATCTCAGAAATTTTATGACATTGACATTTACCAATATGCACTGGGTGAGCATGGTAGTTTAGGTCCCATCCTATATCTTTGAAAGAAGGCCTGTGTAGGAACTGCACAGCAGTGGGAACATGGTAGGCTTATAATGATAAAAGACGTAAAATTTATCAAAAAGGAACTATCACAACTTTCACACATTATAAATATAAAAGTACACCTGTTCCTTTGTTTATTACCTTTTCACGACTAAACAACTGAAGCGATCATTGTGAAATTTTATTAAAAGTAGTGGGCTTAAAATAAAATAAAAGAGGTTAGAATAAAACAAAATTGACCAGCTGCGCTTACGCATTTCGACTAATCTCTAATAAATGAGGTACAACCTAACCTAACCTAAGCCAAAAAAAAGACTTTTACACGACGTTGCTGCTTCGACTCGGAATTTCTTCTAAGGCCTTTTACCATAAATCTAACTATTTACCAAACATCGAACTTTGCGGTTTAGTTTTTATTTATATCCTCTTCAGAGGCTTTTTGCGTCGCACTTCTTGTGCATTTGCCAGTATCAAATATTCCAAGTATTATTAAATATTGCCAAACAAGTCATAGTCAGAGTCAAGCAAAGTAAGTCGTGCCCTAGTAAAGTGGTCGATACTTTACTAGAGGCTTTTTATAGAGTTTTGGAAACATCACGAAAATACATAATTCACCTCATTATATCACTTGTCCACATTCGAGCACTTTCAAGAACATTTACTAAATAATAATCCACCATTATGTGTCATACGTTAACATTAAAAGTAACAATAATAGCATGAGGTGACATGATTTTTTACGTTGGCGCCAAAACTCTCCATCGCGGGTTAGTCAAAACCAATTCGTACGCAATTCATTGACTGTGTATCGCGTACATTGTGCGCTAACCATGTAATCTTCCTCGCTTTGTCCTCGTATATCATTGTAGTGCGCGTACCTACGGATTAAAGCATCGTGTGGGGTAATTAATTACAACAATGTTGGCCTGATTGGATTTTCATAAACCTTTGTAGAGTGATATTAAAATGTGTGATACGTCAGTTTTTGATGGGAAACCTTGGCAGTAAAACCCACTCGTATGCCGTGACGGAAAACGTCATGGCCATCTCTTATGCCATCATATTATGTTTCACATATATATTGGCCAACTGTTTTGTATGTAACTAGCTGAATCCCGCGGTGTTACCCGCGATTTTACCCAATTTTCTCACATTTTCTGGGAGAATAAGTACCCTATGTCCGTCCATATGATGTATACTATCATCCTGCCAAAATTCGTTAAGATCGGCTTAGTGGTTTAGTCATGAAAAGCGAACAAACAAACGAGTTATTTTCGCTTTTATAATATTCCCACTTTATAATTCCTTCTCCGTACGTATGCAGGTTTTCTCACGATGTTTCCCTTCACCGAAAAGCCAGTGGTATGAAAATCCGTACATAAGCTCATTGGTACGAGCCCGGCGTTTGAACCCGCAACCTCACGCTTTCAAGTCTAGCGGTCTCCCAAATGGGCTACCACGGCTTATACAATTCAAGATTCACGACTTATACCACAGATCATATAATTCAAGATATAAAAAGTATCGATATCTAAATTACTTTATGATTACTTTTGTTAAAACCTTCTAGTACTTTTTTATGTCGTACGTACTTACTTCTTCATTTTGGTAGAGCAAAGAAATAGCATCCTAATAACACGCTTCACTTAACTAACGAACATCAAATATACTGGAACATAAAACTCGCATAGAAGAAACCTGTTACCTCTTTTAAACAGTATATCTTCTCACAAGAAGAACGAAGTAAAAATGAGGCGGCATTTACACGATACGGAACGCTATTCACTTTGGCGAGCAAGATGCTGAAGAAATATATTTTAAATATGCAAATTGTGCATCCATTCCGAATCTATGCAAAATAAATTCAATATAAAACATATTTTGAATTTCACTAAATGATAGACTACGTTGCAAGTCTATTTCAAACAGTTGACAAAAATATTTTTGTTGAAATTCTCGTAGCAATAAGAACGTCTGTCAAGAGACTCGTGACAAACGAAACGTGGTCGAAACAAGCAATACATGACAATATTAACATCGCGATATCTCATCGTCTCATGTACATCCCCCCTAACACGCTTAAGTGTACTAAAAAGACGCTAAACCGAGTGAAGGGAAGCTGTGGAAAGCTCTTATGTCTCTCGTCCTCTCAATATATCATATTTTTTCCCGGAGAAGATATACGAGCGTGGTTTCGCGCGTGACACGCTTCCGGGGGTAATATTAATAAAATTATTGTGAAGACACGTCAGGCGTCTGACCTACACTCGCATTGCACATTTGTCAATGCCGCACCATCCATGGCAGGTAGCGCGAGTTCCTTGTAAAATCATTATACCAGTGGCACGTGTAAATTGCAACCTTCCTGTATAGTGTATACGTACTTTTATATTTATTTTATATCACGTTTTTCTTTCGGTCTTTATGAGCGCACTCTCTGCTACACCCACAGATTTATTTATCTGATGGCTACACCTATCTCTTACGTACACACATATTTAACAGTTGTTGTGTCGCAAGTGGAGAACAATATAAGATCAAAAAAACATTAGCATAGCGTTACTCCAGAACCTAAACTATCTAAATTACAAATATCATCAAAATCAGTTTAGTACTTACGGAGAACATGCATGGTAACGAACATTTAAAACACAAACTCTCGCATTTATAATATTAGGAAGTAGGATTTTTTGAAGATAAATATCACAGAATGGGATATAAGTAATAATTATTTTTTATCTAAATACAATCGTATTATCTCTAACCGTTTTGCTCAACCGCCATCTCGCCTTTCGTTAAGCGATAATGGGATCTACAATAGAGCGCACCCAGAAGGAATCGATTTACGTACACTTGCCACGTAAGTTATTTTTTATATAAAAAAGAGGGGCAAACAAGCACGCGGTCCACCTGCTGGTAAGCAGAAACCACCGCCTATGGACACCTGTAACACTAGCGGCGTTGGCGGAGTTTTCCAAGCCCGGAGAGGTAGTTGTAGACACCTTTTTGAAACGCTTCATGTTGAAGCTCGGCGGGAAGACCTTTGGGGGAAGAGCATTCCACACCTTGCAGGTCCACGCAATAAAGGAGGTAACAATTCCCACTGGTAGGTTTAGTATTTGGGTTTTAATTTGTTGTTTTTGTTTTTTCCTTGTAAGCTTAATAAATACCATTTTATTTATATTACACGGGAATTACTCACGTAAGATTAAGCCGGTTACTCCGACTATAGTTTAAACCGCATTAGACGGTCTTTTTCAAGGTAAATGCACGCGCGCGGCCGCGTCTCGCTTTGCACTACGGACCGCCGCGCGGCGCGCACGTGATGACACCCGCTGCTTATCGGGTGCGGGGGTGGCGATGCGTAGAGAGAGAAAGAAAAAAATAAAAAAAGAATAAATAAAATGTGTGAAAACCACTTCAGTTTCAATAATAAAACTTAGTGAATAAACTTAAAGTTAGTGTTTTTTTACCGCGCATAAGTCCGCATTTGACCACCAACTCACCTGTTGGTAAGCGACGATGTGGTCGAAGATGAAGCATGCAGACTTAGAAGATCCTATTCACTCTGGCCTTGAAAAGGCCCAGATTATATCTCTCAGGAAACAAGGAAGCGGGCAGGTTGTTCCAATCTTTGGCCGTACGGTAGTGTACTTACTTACCAGTTTTATATTTATAATATATCCCCATAATAAACATCTTGACGGATTTCATCAACATGTTCTGCTAAATGCACGCGTGAATAAACGTACATTTTTCATTTACACTGGTAGCGCTGATTTACGTTCACAGCAGCCTGTTTACCGTTTGCTTCATAATTAACTTAATTATTTATTACTCCACATACTGTTGCCTGTGAGTTAACAGACCACGTGAGAGTCATAACCTTAATTATAGCTCTGTTGTGTAGTTGGTTAGAGTTATGTGCGGTTGTAGGACCGGCCCTATCTCTATTAGGGCCACTTTAAACTTTTCGAACAGATTTAGATTATAATCTCAGCAAAAGCAAATCAGCAAATCTGAAGCGATAAAATCTGAAACGTGGATATTCGCCAAAGAACCAGAGTCACAGACATAGCTGTTAAAATTTGCAAGTTGAAGTGGTAATGGGCAGGCCACATCGCTCAAAGAACCGATAACCGATGGGAAAGAATGGTTCTGGACTGGAGACCACGAACCGGAAGACGCAGCGTAGGGAGGCCTCCCACTAGATGGACCGACGATATTGTGAGAGTCGCGGGCATCCAGTGGATGCAACAGGCAGGCTGTCGTTCAGTGTGGCGGTTAAAGGGGGAGGCCTATGTTCAGCAGTGGACGTCTTCTGGCTGATGGTGATGAAAGCTGACGCCAAGCACCTAACGGTGTGATCAGACAGCTTCAATTGAGAGCCAGTTTCCATTCCAGAGGCCTTACGGCTAGCGCTGAAATAGCGGAGTACGGAAAATCATGCGAACACGAACCTTAACGCCACAAGATACGGTTTACGGCCACGAAACTTTTCGCATCACCTGAACCTCTTAATACGTAGCCGTAAGGCCCCAGGCTAGACGTGTTTACCATCTTTGACGACACAGTTATTTAACATCACGTGAGCTATGGTCTATCGCCTAGCCTGTCAACAACCAAAAAAAAAGAAATGTCTATAATATAACACGTACGATTTTTTTTTGATTCCACTTTTGTTGTGTAACAAAAACTAGTCTGTGAAACGCGGTGCCTGAATGGGTATTCCCCGAAAGATACAATCTGGGTGTCCTCAATCAAATCGCCAGTAAATCAGTTTATTTAAGGCAAGCGTGCTCCAACGATCGCTTAACATCAGGTGAGTTGGCGGTCAAACGCAAGCCTATTATTTAATATGAAAAAGGTATCAAAACTACTGCATTTCATACTTCCTCTATCCGTACTAAACCCATATTTCCTATTATGGTAGTCTGTTTGTAGTCTACATTTGTAGCAATCTAAATTAGACACTGTTATGACGACATTAGGTATTTAATTCGTACAAAAGTTATATAATTATTTACGGGATATTTACCGTGGTAAGGTTGTGGAATGAGCTCCCGATATTTTGGCGCAGTTACATGCACCATATTCCCCGTGAGTATGGTGCATGTTCACTTTTTAACTGTTCGACTTACCACCCGCATTCTTCAGTCTTCCCGTGAACATGGTGCATGTAACTGCGCCGAAATATCGGGAGCTCATTCCACAACCTTACCACGGTAAATATCCCGTAAATAATCATATAACTTTAGTGAACAACCGTGATAGTTTAATACAGTATTTTAATTCGTATGTTGGTATTTCTAAAATGTATCAAAATTTATATTGTTACAAAGACACTTTTTCCTTAATTTTGTACTTGACTCAACGTCCATGGTATTTGTAAATCAATGACGTATTATTTCACTTTAAAAAACTCTAAGCAGCATCAGAGGAAAATAACAATCAAAGTCGTCAAAGAGCCTGAAGAAAGCGAGAACAAAGAACAAAAATGAATAAACGAGCAGTAACAAGCCAATATATCCGACAGACGGATATTTATTATCGCCGCACGGGCATTGGCAGCGCTCGATCATCAACGGATCCAATTACATTAAAATTTCAATTCATTCATCACGCTCACAATACCAGCGACACTTTTTTCGGCTATATGCCTTTTGATTAGATTCGGCACCGAACAAACCATCCATCGCACCGCCACAAAAGGTCGGTGAAACCACGTCGGCCTACTCTCGTTTTCCATTCGTTCCGCTGTCCAGAAATTTTCGCAATAAAATTAATCGTTCAATAAAATTGGAGCCGAATAGAGCCACCCATGCATGAACACTTTTTAATTGGGTCGCTCTTTTTGTTCTTTTCGCGGGCAACCAAACGAGAAATCGAACTTGAGCAAGTCTCTTTACATTTGTACGTACCCGAGTTGATACTTGGCTTAGAATTTCAAAAGGTAGCATTCCGATCTTGGCGACCACGACCGGCGGCATAGGCCGCGTCGTGCAACGCTCTGCTTAGTATGAATTAATATGGAGTGCCACAATTCAGGCGACTGCGTCACCGCTGCCGCCGGTCACGGCCGCCGGTCGCAGTCGCCGGTCGCAGTTGCCGGTCGTGGTCGCTAGTCGCAGTCGCCAGTCGCGGTCGCCGGTCGCGGTTGCCAATATAGGTATGCTACCTTAAGGAACCAAACAAGTTTGTTTGAGATCTCGAAGGCGCGGGCGGTGTTCTCAAAGAATTACCCGACTCAAAGTTGCTCTCTTAAGCACCATTTATTTTCAAGTTAGTGAGACTACTTCAATTTTTATCAGTTGTTTACGCAAACTCTATTGAAACTATCGATAAAATGTATGCAGATCGAATGAAGTGATTTCAATAGTAGCATAATGTTGCAAAGTACTTCCTGAAACGCTCAATCAATGTGAGCAATTCGTTGCGTGTAAACGCAGCTCCCGATGGATAGCATGAAAATCAGACAAAAAACATGGAGTAATGGCGAAGAAACGAAATATATTTCCCCATTTTCATTTTCGACAAGCAATCGCGTTTAATAGGTTGCGCGCGATTCCCACTTGAGTTTGTTCGATTTTGTTTCATTTGATCGCTTCAGCAATTCATACATTCAAGGTGTGGCTGTAAGTGAGCATAAAAATAGTTCCTCTATAATTATTCGATCAATTTACGAATTAACTCGATATAAAAACGCCAATAGACAAGGCTAGTTAAAGCTTAAAATGGTTGCTTTGCTGACACAACTGAACTGCGTAAATAATTAATCGTTCAACGCTTAAGGATTGCCATTCAGCGTGGTAATGCCGGTATAATTCTGGGTACGCTGCCAACTGATGGTGGGCTTGAGCATTTGGATTGTCTATATAGGCATTCAACGGTTTACGGGCAGTCTGTTTTTGTAGTGTTAGCTAGTATTTTGTTTAGTTAATAAAGACACTTGCCCTATAAACTACTGTATTTTAATCTAAACATAATTTAAGCTTTTAGGGGAAAACAATTACAAATAGAGATAGGTATTACGTATAAACTTGAGAATATATCATCGCTAAAATACTTAGAATGGTTTATATTCGATAAGCAAGAGACTAATCTATCAAAGTCAAACTCTGTGAAGATGAAATTAATTTCAAATCAATAGGTAAACTTTGATGTACCTAATTAATATTATGTGGCTGTAAGCGTATGGTGTAGTTGAGTAAATGAGTACACTTATGAAAATAGTTAAACATGGTAAATACAGTCTTGAGCCATACTGAACTATTATAATACATATATAACTACTAGCTGTTGCCCGCGACTTCGTACGCGTAGATTTTCATATAATATTTCAATCCCCTAAAGCCCCTCTTAATTCAGCGTTTCGCAAAATCCTTTCTGGGCGGACCTCTACATCCCGAAAGTAATCTACTCGCCAAATTTCAGCTTTGTAATTACAAAACTTACAACAAAAAATTAAAACCCCCATTTTTCCTCCTTAAACCGTCTTTTTCGGAATAAAAATTATACTGTATTTATTTATTTTAAATCATTAATCTGAATACAAAATTTCATGTCCCTAACATCAAAAACAAAGGACTTTCATAGCATCTTTCAACCTCTATTTACCCTCCTTAATTCGGCCCTTTCGCAAAATCCTTTCTTAGCGGACCTTTAGACCCAATAAGGAATCTACCTGCCAAATTTCAACTTTGTTTGTCAAGTAGTTTTCGATAATATTTCGTGATTAATGAGTGAGTACATGAGTAGATGAATTTCGCTTTTATATAAATATAGATTTAACTCCCGACGCAAACTGAGGAGTGCTATAAGTAAAGTTTAACGTGTGTATCTGTATGTGTGTCTGTCTAGTTGTCTAGGTAAACCATAAGCAATGTATTTTGTGCCTTAGTGGCATACAAGCTCACGGGCCAACTGATGGTAAGCGATCACCGTCGCCTATGAATACCTGTAACACCAGGGGCATCACAGATACGTTGCCGACCCTTAAAGACTCTATAACATAACAGCCCTGCTACTGTTAAAAAATTCATTGTATTTTTTTGTAATAAATAAACCAGCCAAGTGCGAGTCGGTGATAAATAATTTGTTGGTATACTTTAAACTATGTACTATAATCATGCCAAGTTTAACGCTTGTACGTATTACCGTTTTTACATTAGAGCTAATACAAAAATACGTAAATACGTTTGTTGTGTGGGGGGGTCCCCCCTTTAGTTTTTACTTTTATACATTTTTATTATTTCTTAGTTAATCCGCCATAGCTTTTGATATTATGAGTAAATTTCAACTGGCTATCTATTACGGTTCAATAGTCTCGTGTTGCATTTCCTACGGCTAGAGATCGCTGGAGACGACTAGCAGCTAACGATCGACGGCTAGAGATTTAACAAAATAAGCGTTGGCTCTCACTTCCTTTCAGGCGGTCTCTAGCCGTAGGAAGTGCAACACGAGACTATTGTTACATGATAACGAAACATTTGTCAAAATTATGCCTTCATGTGCTTTCTCGAAGTATAATTACACTACAAAAGTCGGGGGTTAAAAAGATATTGTAGGTGTAACTTACCAAGGTCTTCGGCATCTTCGCTCCACTCGCCCTCCTGCGCCCAGCAAGCTGCCAGCATCACCATTAGCAGGACCCACTTTACTGAGCACATTGTCACTTCTATTACATTGTCACTTTATATCCTCTGACGTCATACACTAGTTTTTGTTGCACTGTTCACTGCGTTCGCCCGGGATATGAGGTATTTCATTTCACTAGTTTGTTACCAATTTCTCCTTGATGGTTTTTGTTGAATATGCATTTTGTCTTTTGATTTTAACGTTGTTCTGAAATGTATGCTAGTTAGAAGTTTTGTTCGACATTGTGTTAGAATTTTCACAACTGAGAATGGTGTTTCCATGATACATGTTGTTACCGTTTTACTCACACAATAAGTCAAAGTCAAATGAATGAAGGAATGACAATGAATGATATCATATTTACAGTTGATTGAATCAGGCGTAATGTGCGGAAGTCCATTTTTAATTTGTATATGACGAATCTTTAGTGTAATTACGCTTCTACGTCGCTTCGAGTATTAATGATTTTGGCATAAACTATTTTTCTCAATAGACATTATTTTGTTATGCTAATTTTAACCTAACTTAAAACTGAACTGATATATTATAGTAAAACCAGCGTATTTCATTTTAAGAAAACGGCGAGTAAATTACTAATTCTTTAGATTACAACTTACGATACTGTCAGTAAGAGAATTGTAACACTTGTTTTTTTTTTACTTATACCGTAGACAAAAATGTGACAAAATATGCTAGTTAGACAAAAATAATATTATGACAATGTTGAAAGTACGGTGAGCGGTAAGCGCAGCGTAGGATGTCCACCCACGAGATGGACAGATCACCTAAAAGAGACCACAGAGAAACGCTGGATTCAGGCCGCTTCAATCGGGCTGTTGGAGATTGATGGGGGAAGCCTATGTCCAGCAGTGGACGTTCTATGGCTGAAAAGATGATGATGAATGTTGAAAGTTATGTGTAAACTGAAAGTAAAGGTGTACTTGACTGAGAATAAATTAAGTAATAGACTATACAGGGTTACGCAGAAAGTGTACATAACTATGAACAATTTTAAATATGTGGCTGACAAAATCACGGGAAAAAATCAGCTGTTCCATAGAAAAATTTCAGTCTCAACAAAATGTATGATAGTATCAGCCCCATAGTAAAAATGGTTCACAATGATGAGTAAAGTGACTTTTTGGCGTAGTACACCCTACCCGCGTAACCCTGCATAATAAAATAAAAGTTTTGACTCAAAACAGCTTTGAAACTTTGAGTTAACTCAATAACTCACCTTACCGTTAATAAGCTATGAATCTTGTACAAGTTAAACCATAGACAACTTGAAATAAAAGTACCACTAAAGTCTCTCTTGATGATGATACCAATAATTATACTCCATATACAACTACTACGTATAGGTAGAAACCTTCAAGCCAGTAGGCAAAGCAGCCACAATATATCTTCACTAAATGGCACCTTTGGTTCCTTAATTAGTGGCTTCGAACAAGTCCGTCAATGTATCTCTAATTAATTAAAGGACATCACTGAACCTCAAAGGGATTCATTCCGCGTATAAACACATTGGAACGTCAAATAACACATGTCCAAAGGGCCGAACCTTTTGGCCCCTGTCAGAGAAATATAAAACTTTGACGGTTGGTTACGCTCATGCACGGGTAAATAATGTCTTTTAATCTCTACTGAATCGCTGAACCCTTATCCAGGGGAATAAAAAGTTCCCAGAAAGGTTACGAACAGTAACGCAAAATTTATTTCTCGATTATGTTGTATAATGTGCGGTCAGATGGAAACGAGAATGCGTAGGCCCGAAACGAGAGTGATAAGGTTGAATACGAATTATTCCTGTTGCCGAACCAATTTTCAAATACCTATTCTATGAAGACACGGTTTGTAACGGTATTGGCATACAAATTGAAATTCTATTCTACGTGAGCGATAGAGTTGAAAATTGTAACAATTTAAGACGTTACTGTTAAGCGCCTGGGCCTTTATTCTCTATCTCACTTGAGATTCCTTGTACGCGTGACGTCATAACATGAAAATGTAATTGAAAAATGGACTCTGTGCCCTTAGTTTTTATGACCACATAAACTCGTAACGCGGCTGCGTTATGTTATGTGTGTGGAATTGGCTATGTCAAGTGTGATAACACTGTGAGTTGCGTAACGCATTCGTTTTGAAGTGTCAAAATAACGTAGAGCAATCTAGCGCGTTACGTTTGCGTTTGTCAAAAGAATTAAGTATCTCATCGGAAGACGTATTTTATTCATTTAATTTTGTATCCACTGTTATTTATAATCCTGGTTACACGTTTACGCAGTGTTATTGGCATGTTAACTAAGTGGTACTATACAAAATTAGGGTCGGTAGAGGTTCAAATGTTTTTGTCAAATTTTCCGTTTTGTTTGAACGGATTCATTAAATATTTATTATTGACAATCACGTAAAATATAGAATTCAGTTGTGACTCGGTCGTCGTTGTGACAAAAAAACCGTGCGCAATATTGATAAAGCAATTTAGACATTGACTAACGCTATGTACAAAAAGAGAACAAAAAGACATTGGACACAAGAATGGCTAAAACTAAGAAACTTCATAGGTACGGTACGTGTGATATTAATGGCAGTCTAGACGACATCGCGCGTTTGTTTGACAAACACGAGCGCACACGATCAAACGTGCTTGTTTGAACGTTTGCCAGGCGCTGTATTATTTCCTCCACAGCATTCACATAAAATATGGCGTGGGTTACGATTATTATTCATAGGAATGAACGGGTAATTATGAAGGAACGCAAGAATAATATTAACGTTTTTCAACCGTTTACACGATGCCAACTTTTGCCATCTTTTACGTAACCTAAACCACTCGCTGCCTGAAAAACCGGCCTAACTTACGCCCTGCGGTAATCCGCAAAGGTTCCCTAGTTGTACGGTTGAAGCAAACTTTTCGTAGAAAGAATTCATGAAATCGTTTATGTCGGTAGCTCTGGAGATTACTTCGGGCTGGATGAGTCGCGTAAACTTCTCAACCCATACCTACGAAACCATATAAGTAGATTGGTATTCCGCTTCACTTTTTATTCCTAGATTATATTCAGTTGTTTGTTTATTTTGGGATCTTATTGTTAACTCCAAAAGTTCTAAAAGGGTATTTACAATTTTTTTATTTAACTAGCCCCAAATCATGGAACTGAATTTTAAACCAGTTATCCTCAACCGGTTGAGCTGAAATTTGACATACCTACTTATGTAAGTTCTGTGACAATGCAATGTTATGGTATCATTGAGCTGGTCTGATGATGGAGACAGAAGGTGGCCATAGGAACTCCTAAACGACGTAGCTCCGACGAGTTTGGGTTTGTAGGATTTGTTCTTTGGTCCTAGATGATGAGCAGACGCCTAAAATCTTTTTTTTTAAAAGAAAAAAGAAAAAAAAAAAAACTGTATTTAGTATAAAGTAATCTTTTAAGTATAATTTTTGTAACAGTTACGGAACAAAAAAGTTTGACAATAAATTAACTTTTTTAATAATTTAATGGCCAGCGTAATTCGTCCGTCCCATAAATCTTTAGAGAGACTGTATCGTAAGACAATTTAGTTTATCTCATTTTTTATTGAATATAAAATGGCTGAGTGCGTACCTTTCTCTTATCCGATCTGGTTATTTATTGCACAAGTTTGTTTTTGACCGCCTCACGTACTTTATAGGGCGAACCTTTCCTATCCCGAATTGCCAATTGCTATTTGATACATACTTTATGTTGTAACTTTGCGATCTCATATTTCTTACGTTTTTCTTTGTTTTTATATGATTGAATGTTCTCTGTATCTGATTCGTATAAAGCTCGTGTATTATGCATACAATCTGGGAGAGTAGTAAGTCATTTCAGAATTGCTTTTGTGTTTGTAACTAAAATGCCTTTGCTACAGTTTTATATATTTTTCAAAACGCGAAAATTGCAAGAGCAAATTGACTTCTTTTCCATTAGCTAGATGAACTTTAAATTCAGTTTTATGAATAACTTCACAAAACCTCGCTTTCAGAAATATTTTCCTTTCGACTATAAAATAATTTTAATGTAATAGTGACTACTATTATAACTTAAGATCAGACAACGAAGGGAGTTATGGTGTGGCGATAGCGAACGATCTGGCCTGAATAAAGCTTGATGATTTTGGTTAAATCATTCTGCGGACCACTTCTCCTCCCATTTTTAGGGTTCCGTACCTCAAAAGGAAAAAAAAACGGAACCATTATAGGATCACTTCGTTGTCCGTCTGTCCGTCTGTCAAGACTCTGTTTCTCAAGAACGCGTAATGGTATCAAGTTGAAATTTATATTAAATACCTGGGTCTACGGTTTCATTTGGCTGTGAAAAAATAAAACTAGTAAGTCAACGCAATCAAAAGATATGGAACGTTTATGTCGCATATTTTGCGATTTCACCAGGGAATCAAAACATATAGGGTAATTCCCGTTGACTTAGAATCATGAAATTTGATAAGAGGCATGGTCTCACAACACAATCATATAAAGGAATAAATCCAAAAGTTGTTAATTTGAAGTTATATCTCGTAAAAAAATATTGTTTTGAAATTACAAACTTATATTTTGTAGTTGATATGTATCGAAGAACCTTATTGTCAACTACAAAGTTAAGTTTGTCTTTCAATATTTCAACTAACATTAGTATTTTTTTTGTATTCGTGATCTGAGGGTTCCGTCCAACGGAACCCTCATCCGTCCAACGGAACCCTCAGAGCACGAGTCCTACTCGTACTTGTCTGGTTTTTTTTTTTGCATGTGGTCTTTTAGTTAGATTATTGTATTGTCTGCAAGGTCTCTAGTGTTCGTGAAAAATGTAGTTACAGCTTATGCGTTAAATGGTTTAGCGGTATCTTCGATCGAAAAATACAAGCGGTATTAATAAAAAAGTATATGAAACATGGAGACATTTAAACACGAAAGATAATTTTACTGAAAGATATCTTCCTTGTTGGCCTGACTTAGGTCATAACTGTTTCAGCATGTATTTGAAACTTGCGTAATAGTTTGATAAAATGAATTCGAAACCAATATAATTAAAGTATTTGTTGTAACCATCGAAAAACATCAAATAAATTCTTGATTAGAATGTACGTTACCCTACATATATATACCACATTATGGCACCATGGATATTAGCAATTCAGCAATGCAGAATAAGTAGTTTAATACTCAATACTCAATCATTTATTGCATAATTATTATGAATTTCACATACAGATGTTAGGTAGCATGTTTAAATTAGGTAACACATAATAACCCTGATTGGATATGGCAATATAGTACAGAGCGGATCGATTTATTCCATAATTGATTTGTCTTCTAAATACTCGTTTAAGCTATAATAACATATTGCTAGCAATATGTTTTATAGGGTTTTGTCAAATTTATTTTCATTTTCTATGTCCTTTATACTGTTGTACTGTTTAGATACTTTTATGAAATCACATTAGTAATTTGCACCTCATATGCTCCAAAAACTCAAATAAGGATTTTGCAGAAAGGCAGATAAAGAGAGAGATTACGGCCCTTGCTCATTGTAAACCGTGCGGCGATAACGGCGCGGCCCGCTCCGGTACGACCTCAAAACCTACACGCGGCCCGGAATGGGCACCAATGCATCGGAAGAGGGCCGAAAGAGGGTCCTTTTGCCCAAACGACAATGCTGAATCTTTTATTAGTTTCGTGAATGGATGCCCAGTTGACATAACCGTCGTCGACATCTGTTGTGATATTACGCCATCTTTCCTAGGGCGTAGTTCTATCGATCTACGTCGCGACCCGAATAGACTGTTTTTTGAACACGTGGAATATCGGAAAGGCTTGAATTGAATTTGGACTGTTGTAGCGCTGAAATTGGAACAGTAAGGAGTTATTTTTTATCAGTTTAGCTGGTCATAATCATTTTAAAAAAAAAAAACGTATTCTCGGCTAGGCGTTGATACCATTATAATTGACTTTAGACTTTTAATGGGCAAGCTAATTATTTTTGTCTAAAATGCTAAATAGTTTACGTATTGTTTAGTTTGTAAACGTCTTTACTATGACTTAACATTCGGTGAGCTGTGATTAAACGTCAAGCTTATTAAAGGTGTAATCTTTAAGAAATCACGATAGAAAAATAACGATAAAAAATAAACTGTTTCTATGTCATTACCATTAAGATGACAGAGAAGCTATATTTTAGACCTTATATAGAGTAATAGACCATGAATTACGGAACTATAACTTGTTATAAAATTTTAGGTCCTTTATAAAGTAACTAGCGACCCGCCCGCCCGGCTTCGCACGGGTGTAATTCACGTGCCAAGCCGGAGCGGGTCGCTAGTTATATGTATAAACCTTCCTTGAAAATGTCTAACTGATGGTGAAAACCGAATCAAAATCCGTTGCGTGGTTAAGGAGGAGTTAGCGGCCATACAGACATACAGACAGACAGACAAACGCGGAAAGCGACTTCAATTTAAGTTAAAAGTTAAGTTAAAGTCGAAGTTAAAGTTTAGTTGTTAGTTTTTTTTTCTATATTTTTTTTAATTAAGTTACGCTTAGGATTAGGATTGAGTCGCGGGCATCCAATGAGTCGCGGGCATCCAGTGGATGCAAAAGGCAGGCTGTCGTTCAGTGTGGAGGTTAAAGGAGGAGGCCTATGTTCAGCAGTGGACGTCTTCTGGCTGATGATGATGATGATGATGATGAGGATTAGGATTAAGTAGGTACATAACTTTTTTTTTCTATTTTTACTTAGAAACACCAAGTACAAAGTGTAACCTAAAGCTCTTACTGGGACCGTGCAATTGAACACGCAGTACGACAGAAAATTGCTGGACTCGACGAATAACGCAAACTGGCGTCATCAATTTTTGTATCACCGTTATGTAGGTATCATTTTCATGAGTTTTTGCAGCGTCACTAACGGAGTATTTGTTCTATTCGGCTATTGATTGGAATTGGAAACTGCGTTACATGAAATGAAGTTTTGTTTGCGTGATATGGGGCTATCGTTACGTGTTTATTGTTTAGGCTGTGATAGTTTTTAACACTGCAAATACATGTTGATTTTTTGTATAAATTTATAACGTTAATTATGTCGCATGCCACATGAATTGATAGTTAATGGTGTGTCGGAATTTGTTCCTGAAAAAACTATATCGGAAAACGGCGAGTGTTCGCTTGTATGCCGCTAGTACTATCCATCTATACTTCTATACTAATAATATTATAAAGAGGAAAGATTTGTATGTAAGTATGTTTGTAACGAATTGGCTCAAAAAGTACTGGACCGATTTTAAAAATTCTTTCATTATTTGAATGCTACATTATCACTGATTAATATAGGCTTTTTTAATAGGCGGGCCGGGGCGGACCGCTAGTATAAAATAATATAAATAAAAGTGAAATACTGCCGACTTATTCACGAAGGTACGAGAACTACTTGACCTACAAAGCTGAAATTTGGCAGGTAAGTGTTCTGTCCACTTTATACCTTACTCATTACCATGACTCCAACCTCTCACATTTTTGTTCATCACCAGATTTCGGTATTATGCTAAGCGTGGATCTCCTTATGACACTCTGTGCTACTCTAATTTTGTGCACAGCCACATGTGTGAGCGTCCATAAAATATTAATGTCCATGTACTTAAAAGCTTATCAAGTTTTTCGGATATCAGAGCTGCGTAAACGTTTAATAAATATTCCGCCGCTGAGTGCGAGTTACTCAGTTTGAAAGCTCAAGTTAAAGTTTGTTATCGTTTTTCACAACGCTTACTCGAGGCAATACTGGATGGGCTAGAAAGTTTCATAAACGAAATTTTATATCAAAATATGACAGTGTACAAGCTCACGTGATAATTATTCTTAATACATATAGATGGGACTGATTCCACAGATACATACAGTGGCTTGCGGGGAATGAGAGCGCGCGAGTCAGGTAAGCACTCTCAAGCACTCCCCACTTCCCCGCCTGCTTTGAGGCCGGTGCGTGAGCGTAAAGCATCATTATCATCATTAATATTATAGTTGGTGGTGGGTGAAATATAACAAAGAGAACATAATATGATAATACTAGCTGAATCCCGCGATTTTTCTGGGAGAATAAGTACCCTATGGCCGTCCATATGATGTGCACTATCATCCTGCCAAAATTCGTTAAGATCGGCTTAGGCGGTTTAGTCGTGAAAAGCGAACAAACATCCAGACAGAGAGACAGAGTTACTTTCGCTTTTATAATATTAGTGAGGATGACTAACAAAACAATGAAATGAATTGATTCTGCTAATGCGTGGAAATTTCATTTTGTCATTAATCTTATTTTTATGCCCACGATTTTACAGCATTTTGCATAATATTTAAAATATATAATGTGAATATATTTGCTTGAATTATTGTAACTGTTTCGTCATATTCCATAAAATGTCATAACCCGGCGAATTAAGTGGGTGTCCCTCTGGAGTGTAGCAATGTTTCCTATCCCTCTGAGTTTCCTCTCCGAGGACTAATTAGAATAAAAGAGTGTTAAACTTCCTCCAAACTGATGGACGGTTTTGGGCAGCACTTTTGCAACACTGGAGTCCCACGGGAGTGCTTTTTCGGGTACATTGTGGCGATATGAATATTTTATTTGTCCTAATATGCACAATATGTTGATATTTAGGGTGATTTTCCAACAGAGATGTGCGGGTAGCGAAGCAGTGTGTGGAAACCAATAGAATCTTCAAAAGATAGCCAGCTGCATTAGGGTGGAGCCAGGTTATGTGAGATTGCACCCACTAACATCCCCTCGGTGGCCAACCTCCGCGCCGGAACGCACCGGTATTCCTAGCACACTGCCTGAAGCAACACTTCCGGGAAACGCTCAGGGCATTTCCGTTCCTTTCCTTCTAGCTTATTAATCATGTAAATAAACAAAGCCAGAATGAATAAGTGCCTAGGTCTATACTATATGCTCCATTTTTGGCCATAACATCACAAAACATAAATATTCTAAGTTAATATGCCACTACAAAGAACAAAATAATATTTTTACATGGATTTTGAAGTCGGGGTTTTGGGCGGGAACTATATTATTATTATTTTAATATCAAACTTAGATTTAAATTTTTCCAAATTTATTTTGTAGTTGTTTCCACCCACAGAAAAGTTTTTTTTTGTTTCCATCCGACTTCTATATCTGTGTAAAAATATTATTTTGTTCTTTGTAGTACTTTGTTCTTTGTAGTACATTGTAAATAATAAGTGTACAGATAATTTATGTATGTAAATAATTTAAAAAAAATACGGGCCGAATTGAGAACTTTCCTACTTTTTCGAAGTCGGTAAAAAAAGTCCAATACTGTAAGTGGGTCGCGACGCAATGCGAACCGAATCTGTCATGGTGTCATTAAACCGACCACCAGGATTATTTTTATTTCTCGTCCAAGATTTATTTTCCTTAGATTAGCATCCCACTTATTTATGCTAATGTAATTTTAATGGCGAGCCGTTTTGGCTAATTTCATTTTAAGAAAAACTCGCCGGATTTTGTTTAAAACCGAGGCTTATTAAAGCTTTCGGTGACGATTTCATTTTAATAAATTTTAAATTATCGGTTCAGTTGAGATTTAATTAAGAGGTTTAATTTGTTTTCGGCTATTTGAGGTGTAATTAACGTTTTAGTCTGAAATAGGAATTCATTTCAATTTAAGATAAGTGCTTGCTCGGTTTTGAAACCGAGTCAGGTACCTAAAACCTTTATCTCGAAATATTTACATAAATGAGATATTTAAATTATCACTATGATATTTTAGAATTACTATAAATGTTTCGTGATAGAACAAGTAAACAAGTAATTCAAATATCAACACGTCATACCAGTCAAGTGCAAGTCAGGCTCACGCACTGAGGGTTCCGTACCACCACAAAATACAAAAAGTAGTGCAACAAGACAACATCACGCCCAAGCAAGTACCTACCGCGCCCGACCTTGCTCAATATTGTGGTGAACAGAATTTTTCACTAATTCACACTTGGCCATTATTTATTATTTGTTGTTTTGCTTTAGAGTGTGTACTATAATCATGCCAAGTTTGACGCTTATTACCGTTTTTACATTAGAGAAAATACAAAAATACGTTTTTTTATGCAGACCTATTTGGTTTTTACTTTTTTGTTACAGCTACATTGATACAGCCGTTAAAAGATAGTACGGTGAAACAGACATACAGCTTAGGCTTAATAATAGGGACCCGTTTACACTCTTTGGGTACGGAACCCTAAAAAATCATCTTGGCGTAGATAAAACTAAAGCCAGAGAAATCATCGAGAGCTTTTTTGAGTCCAAAACTATCAAGGACGATGGCGTCGATTCTGTCATACCACTCACTAAACTAAACCAATCAGACAGGACTAAAATATCTGCCTCTCTTTTAATTTTCATATGTGAGAGTAGAATGGCAACAATTTTAGAGCTGTCCAATTTAGTTTAGTAAACTTATATAATAATATAAAAATCAATTACTGTTCGTTAGTCTCGCTTAAACTCATTATTTTTTTTTATTTTTTTTTATCGCACTAATATAAAACAATAGTTTATTGGTTAGTCAAATATGTTTTTTTGTGGTTCAAAAATAATAGGAAAATTTGTCCGGATAATGTAAAAATACGGGAGAAATTTAAAGTGTTATTTCTATGGAATATGGAAAGGACAACGTTTGTAGGGTCAGTTATTTAAGTATGTAAGTATTAAATAATAAAAAATAAAAAAAACAATACATATTACATGAAACGCTTTGCGGCTACATTGCTGCCTGTATTTTGGTGTAGTATTTTATTAAATTTCTCATTTTACACAAAGATAATATAACCACTTGATCGCGCATGCAGTCAAAATTCCCTTTTGCAAAATGATACCACGGCGGTCGCGCCGGGCAGCTTGTGATTAGAGACTCAACGCAACTCGACGCTTGTGATTGGAGAATCAAAAGTCATTCATTCAATTCGCGCCTAGGATTGGCCCCGCTATAAATAGTGTAGGTTGACATGCGGGGTAAAAGATGAGCAGTCAAGTAGTTATAATTATTGTCATTGATTGATTCTGTTCAAAACGCGTAGCGCGCGTTCAAGCTTAGCTACTACTGTCTATGGTCTGTAGAAAGCCTTTAGTTGTCACTGTTTCTCAGACAACTGTAAAACAAAAACCATTTTACAAAAGGTACAATAAATGGGATAAGTCAGACAATTACGCGTCTCCCAGTCGGCAGTGTTTGCTCACGTCCGACCGCTAGTTCCTTTCAATCCGAATTGTTCGCTGCAGCGGTGACTCACGGCGTTTGACTTATTGCTGTTTTTGTGCTGGATGTCGACAAATTGAACTGTGTTACTTTATTTACTGACGGGTATTTAGTAGCTTTGTACGGCGGGACTTAAGGCTGCGTATATGGCAAGAAAAATTTCTGATTTCACCCGCGCGTCTCGCATCACCCGCATTAGTGTGAAACACAACCACGGCAGCGCGGCAGTCGCGCGCAGCTAAAGTGTACACAACTCGCGCACTCGACCTTGTAAAGCGGCAAGGAGCAATAACACACAGGATAAGCATAGTGTTGGTGTACTTGGTGTTTTGGCGATTAGCTGAGTTCGGTCGCGGCGCGCAAAACCGTAAATTGTTTATTTCACTTTTCAAAATTGTATTTGTTATTTATTTTTAGGTTTTCTACAATATAAAAATTAATAAAGTATATAAATTAAATTTATATAACCTAAATAAATTCTCTAATTAAAATATTACGCTGGAGACAGTTTCAGAAAGCTAAACATTAAACTAAACTAAACTGAACTATGCTATGCTATGCTTTGCTAGGTTGAACTTGCCGGGATAAGACTAAAAAACCCAAAAACCTCGTGGCACGGGGAACCCGATCCCGGGTCATATCTACTAAACCAGACCTTTAACCCAAAAAAAAATTACAAAAAATTATTTAGCTTTTTACTTTTGAAATCAGTGAAAAATACATTTAAATAGAAATAAAGAGGGGTGAAAACCACCCCCTACCACGCCCAAATTTTGGCTCGAGGTAGTAAAGCTCATTTAAAATTTTTGTAATTTTTTTGCAGATTTTTTAAGGATGTGGTTTAGGAAATATAACTAGTTCTAGTTTTTAGTTTATATTATAGTCTAAGTTAGGTCTTAAGATTTTGACGACCTGAAATACCCGGCTCCTCAAACATTTTGTCCCAGGTCAATCCAGGCAAGAATAGGTAGCTTCACTGGCTATCCAACTATAGGTCATTTAGTATTTTAAGACTCGTAGGTACATAGTAACTTGAGTTACTAAGTAGCGAGGCGGACCCTAAATACCCGATTTTTTTAAGGTCCATAACTTTTTACACAAAGGTCCAATCAAAAATCTGACGTCATAGGCATAATTTTTTCTGGCAGACGAAGAGGTTAAACTCAAAAACTCGGCTTTAGGACCTAACCCTAAAGACCCTAAATTGGGTTTGAAATTACGTAACCGGAATTTCATGTTAAAAATAACAAAATTTTTCAACACAAAAAATTCAGTGGTGTAATAAATAGACTATAAATTTTTTTTTGGCTTTCTACTCTCACAATTTCAGGAAATAAATAATATAAAAAAAAAAATGTGTTTATTTAGTTGGTAGGCATAAATAATAATAAAATAGAAACACAGTAGACACACGTGTGTAGAAAATAAAAAGACGCGTCTGATAAGCCCAAATTCGGCTATTTTTGTGCAAAGGATGCCTTTCAAAATATTAAAGCGCAAAAATCCGGAAAATTTTCGTAATTTTTTTCAAAAACCGTCGATTATCTCAGAAACAGTACGTATGAGGTCATTTTTGTAAAAAAAATTGGAAATCGGATGACAATCCGGACTTTAGTTTATAACATTTCCTGAAACTTTCCCCCCCCCCCCCCCCACCTCCCAATTTTTTCAAAAATTTCGGAGCGTCGGAAACAAATTCTGACCGGATTTTGTGTATAGATCAAGACTTGGTCTTCTTACCCGGACCCCTCACCAAAATCCCAATTAAAAATTGTAGAAAACTTTACCGGATCGTTCCACATGCCATCAGTAGCCCACGGACATACCCCCGCCCGCCTTCAAACAACTTCCGTAAATGCATGCTATGCTATTCTATGCTATGCTAAGCCATGCTATGCCATGTTATGCCATGTTATGCCATGCTAAGCCATGCTGTGCCATGCTGTGCTATGCTGTGCCATGCTGTGCCATACCGTACCATACTATACCATACCATACCATACCATACCATGCTATGCTATGCTATGCTATGCTATGCTATGCTATGCTATGCTTTGCTATGCTATGCTATGCTATACTTTGCTATGCTATGCTAAGCCATGCTATGCTTATCTATTCTATGCTATGCTATGCTATGCTATGCTATGCTATGCTATACTGTACTGTACTGTACTGTACTGTACTGTACTATACTATACTTTGCTATACTAAGCTATGCTATTCTATGCTATGCTATGCTTTGCTATGCTATGCTATGCTATGCTATGCTATGCTATGCTATGCTATGCTATGCTATGCTATGCTATGCTATGCTATGCTATGCTATGCTATGCTATGCTATGCTATGCTATGCTATGCTATGCTATGCTTTGCTATGCTATGCTATGCTATGCTATGCTATGCTATGCTATGCTATGCTATGCTATGCTATGCTATGCTATGCTATACTATACTGTACTGTACTGTACTGTACTGTACTATACTATACTATACTTTGCTATACTAAGCTATGCCATGCTATGCTATGCTATGCCATGCCATGCCATGCCATGCCATGCTATGCTATGCTATGCTATGCTATGCTATGCTATGCTATGCTATGCTATGCTATGCTATGCTATACTATACTATACTTTGCTATGCTATGCTATGCTATGCTATACTATACTATACTTTGCTATACTATACTATACTATACTTTGCTATACTAAGCTATGCTATGCTATGCTATGCTATGCCATGCTATGCTATGCTATACAATACTATACTATACTAAAATAAACGAAACACACGAAAGCCCGTTGGTCCAGTTGGTAGTGAACCTACCTTCTAAGCTTGGAGGCGTGGGTTCGATTCCCACCTAGGACAAACAGTTATGTGATGAACGTTTGCGTTTGTTCTATACCTGGTTGTTTATAACTATAATCTTTTTAAGTATGTATGAATTATTTAATTAAATTTCATTTAATTAATGAAATTATTAATTTAAAAAAAAAAAATTTTGTTAATTATTATTAAATATTTTTATTCAACAAAAATTATATTTTACTTAATAATTTTGATTTTTAGTAGTCTTTCTGACTGTCTCTCTCTCTCTCTCTCTCTTTCTCTCTCCACACGAAACACTTAGACTCTTATAATTATATTACCGAGCGTACATAATTTTAGATGCGTTAGGTAGGGCCTAGTCGTATCCATAATTATTAATACCTGTAATTTTTTCATAGTAGCTTTACCTAGTCTGTGCTCAAGGTCATTGGCAACACTTGGTTGCCGCATCAAATGGTCGCGTTCGAGCCATAGATTTTTTATGTTATCCATTGTTTGAAAATACAGTAGGTGTTGATATAATCGCACTCGGAAGATAAATCTAGGCGAATAGCAAGCGCGTGCGTCCTTCCCCGTTGGAGCATAGTGCGGTACTGAGGTTGAACGGAGCGTGTTTCGCCATTTAGATACAAAGCGCAACAGAATAAGGTTGAATATCGGACTTGCCGTTTGACCGAATAGTTGCTTAGAACTAAAGGACGTAAGTCTCAAATCGAATATAATTTATTATGAGAGTACTAATTAATCTAGGTAAATTTTGTCTTAGCACTGGAAAACAAACTATATTTTCCTTCGATGAGTATTTATTTTAGATATGTGACTGAAGTTCTATCCAAGAAAAAATCAAAAAAATCAGCAAAAAGGCACCATTTTGAAAACAATAAAGTATCGAGTAAATATCTTGCTATTATGTTTCTGTCTTAGTGCCGGAAAGAAAATGAATTGAAAAATCACATATATCAATTATTACGTTGATAGGATATTTGGTTTAGTTAGAATATCATGGCAAATTAGCATAAAATTTCGGAGGCCCCCTCTTAACTTTGTTACAGTTACTTTTATTTCAGTTAGTGTGCCATTTTGTGAATGGAATAGCATTTATGAAGTGACATTATTAGATTTTTTTCTACGGATAAAATGACCAATAATTCTTGAGCAAAAGCTGCGTAGAGGGTACAGTGCAACGTATCACGCGAGTTCAGGCGATCGAAACCCTCTTTTACTACCTTCGGTCCGCCAAAATAGAGCCAAAAATATACTTTTTCAGATTAATCTGCATTTCTAAAATGTATCTGAATTTACATTGATAAACTGAGAACAGAACAATCTTGTACTATCCATGTATTTATAAATCAATTACCATTACAAACTGAAACTTATAATTTGGATCCTTCATATGCGTGGCCTAAAATATTATTAACTCTACTACCGTAGTAGTTAACTATGCAGTGCGTCGTGTGACTATTAAATAGTAGTATCGATTTTATCAATAAACCATAATATAAAAACGGCCATGATTTAAAATGAATCGAAATGTAGGTGCGAATGAAACATTGATCGGTTTGAAGCATTCTCGTCGCTCTGCACGGGCGTTAGGAGAGTAGGCACTATACAGTTGACATGGAGTATGGGTTAAGCATAGTTTTTAATTCATTATCATCATCAGCCAGAAGACGTCCACTGCTGAACATAGGCCTTCCCGTTATACTCCCCACCACACTGAACGAAAACTTGCCATCTGCATCCACTGAATATCCGAGGCTTACCTACGCTGCGTCTTCCGGTTCGTGGTCTCCACTCAAGAAATTTCTTCCCCATCGGCTACCGATTCTTCAAACGATGTGGCCTATCCATTGTTACTTCAACCTGAAAATTTTATTATCTATGTCGGTGACTCTGGTTCTTTGGCGAATATCCACGTTCCGGATTCTATCAAGCAAAGAAACTTCGAGCATAGCTCTCGCCATTGC
Source organism: Agriopis marginaria (assembly GCA_932305915.1). Lineage (NCBI taxonomy): Eukaryota > Metazoa > Arthropoda > Insecta > Lepidoptera > Geometridae > Agriopis > Agriopis marginaria. Next base: position 8,771,672 of record OW029934.1, on the reverse strand, counting down.
CCGCTGTACAAGTTTTTAGAAAAGGCCAACAGTTAAAGACCACGTCTCAGTACCATAAGTCATCACTGACAACACACACTGGTTACAGACCCTTATTTTTAGACAGTGTGGTATTTTGGACGAGAAGTATAAGAATTTAGAACTAAAATAGTCTTTAATTGTATATTATCAAGTTAGCCTTTACTATTCTAAATCCTGTCCACCGAGCGCCATTACATACCAAAGCTGGTGAAGGAAACTCTTGAGATCTCGAATTGCCAGAATTTCAAAAGAAGTGATGGTTTTCAACTTGTCAGTGCGTAAAAACCAGTATTAGGTTGACATAAAAATAAAAATAGGCGTTCAAAATAGGTTCAAAATACTATGCGCACTGATACAGTAGGTGTGTTTTGTTGAGACTTGGGTTCAAGTTCGAAATCTAGTGATAACCGTATCAAAATACTAAGAAAGACAAAATATCGTTTTATTGCACCTAAATTTGAACCGTTCAATCCACGTTTTACCCACTGCACAACTAGTTGACAAAAAATAAACAAACACCCGCATTCTTCAGTCTTCCCGTGAACTGCGCCGAAATATCGGAAGCACCATCCACAGTCTTATAACGGTAAATAGGTTGAAACTATAATCATGAGTAATGCCCGTGTCATAAATAAAATATATATTATGTGAAAACCACGTCCAAACATATTCTTGCTTTCGTTAAAGACGAACACGTAAAAAATGATAACTACAAAATAAGCAATCTGTTTATTGCCCTTTCTTTTTTCAGGTCCATACTGTTTGTATGCACACTACAGGCATGCACTCGTACGTAAAAGCGGGGTCAGCGAGGAATGGGCAGGTATTGAAAAAAGTGCTACTTTTATTTCATTTTAAACGGTTTCAAAAAGATAGCTCTTTGACCGGCAGTTTTGTATGCATGTTGCAGTTTTATTTTATTGCACCGCGATTTAACACAAACATTTTCACAATTTTTTTTTGTGAAAAATAGATTGGAAATTTAGCTTTTTTTTCTGATCAGTGTATTCAATGGTTTCATCATTAGTGCCTGCACCGCCTTCCGTTGCCTAAATAACAGTCAATGAACATGTCATGTACAAAATGTTAATATCAAAAGATCATTTAAAACCATAAATATAGATAGATTGTAGGTATACGAAATCCGTAGTAGGAATATTTAATTCATCTTTAAGACCAAAATTGCTGCAATTTAAATTATAACTATATTATTTTGTCGGTATTTCTAACTGTATATACATTTATTTTAAGAGGTAAACTCAGGACTGATTTTTTAATACTTAGTGTGGCAAACAAGCTAACGAGCCGCCTGATGACGAAGGATTCGCCGACGCCTATGGATATCTGTAATAACAGGGGGCATCACAGATACGTAGCCAACCTTTATAGACTACTAGCTGCGTGGATTACTCCTTATAATATCAGCTATCTGCCAGTGAAAATCCCGTCAAAATAGGTCCAGCCGTTTTGGAGTCCATAGGGAACATACATACACATAGGTATAGATTGTTATATTATTTTGATAGATAGATAAAAACAGCTCTTTTGCAAAACCACATGTTAAAGTTACTCTGAAAGTCACAGGAGGGAGCTATAATTCCATTCATTGCAGCTGTGAGGCAAAGAAGATCACGTAAAAGCACAGACCTCGATTTTTTTAAATCAATGTGTAAAACGTACATTCAGCAGCAGCCATCAAACGTCCACTGCTGGACAAAGGCCTCCCTCTTAAAAAGGGGGGTGTTGCCATAATCCCTACGTTTGGCAGGCGGCTTGGGGATCGCAGTAAGTTCACCGTGTACTAATAGGATGCTGCTGCCCATCCTCCAGTGGTTCTGGTCGCAGTTTTAGGAAATACCCGGGTCCATACTCATACTTATACTCATACTTATTTATTCATAACAATATTAGTTACATGTCACAGTGTATAAATTCTTATTATCTTTTACATAATCATCAAACAAGAAAAAAAACATTCAAATAATACAAAAAAATTAAACAGAATTATGAAATTACATAATGTCAAAATTAAATTAAACAATTAGGATTCAAAATCCAAAACTGATCCAAAAACGTAAATTATGCGATGTCTATCACAAAAAAAAAAACTGTGATGTCTACAGATCTATGATGTGTGGATGAGCTTTCGAGCGGTAGGTTACAAACATCCATGAGATTACAAATCTACGATTTGATTAAAGAATGTTAAATTCTCCAGCAGTAGCTACTACAGTTATGTGATTAATAATGGGTTATTTACCGTGATTATGTTGTGGATGAAAAAAAAAACAACCCCGTCAATAATCAATACACTTGTACATGAAGTGAACAACCGTGATAGTTTGAAAAGTGTTTCTCTAGCATCTTGTTCAAGATTCTGCTATTATAATCCTAAAATATTTATTCATAAAGTCGGCATCTTCTTCGTTGAAATATATCACAAATGTTAGATACATGTCTCTGTTGACGGTTCAGAAATGCTATATTTTCAACAATATTTTTCTTTACCGTATAATAGTTTCTGAAAACCCGTACATTAAACACAAGCATCCAGCGTAGCCCGCCTTGGTTCTGAGCCAATATCGTTTTTCCCGCAGCTTAAAGAAAACTTATTATTTTGTCTCCTACCTCCAGAGGGTTGGAACGACGATATTTTTTGTATGCGTCTCGAAACGGCTTATCAACCGCTTTATAAAGCGGGGAATTGAATTTATCGACAATTGTGAGCTGAGTTAATTACGTTTATTGCTTCTTTTTAGGGACGTATTAAATGTCGATAAAGCTGTGGTTAAGATTTTTGGAGCGAATGATTTACTTGTTACGGTTGCTAAGTAAGTTTCTAGTTATCGCTAAGTTTTATGGATATCTTTCTGATGAGAACTACCATGACTAATATAGTATATTTATCTATGCTAATATGTAAAAAAGCAGAAGTAAAGTTATATGATTATTTACGGGATACAAAAACAATAACATACAAATAGAACAGTCAAGAAAAACAGAGTGTTTAAACAGTGTTTTAGGCAAGAAGTGGACTTCACAAGTGGAACAAACTGTATGAAAACTTAGCGTGTCATATTTTCGTACCAAAAAGTACTTACATTCATGTGAAAAGAAATATCGATAATGTTATGATGATTTATTTTATGTAAAACTAGCTGCGCCCCGCGGTTTCATCCGCGTTATGTATCCCCTTGAAGCAACTCCTTGGTAGCGATAGTATCCTCCTTTGACTTAGATGATTTTTTTATTAGATGTAGGTAATATTTCAATGTATAGACTTAAATTCTTGTTCTTGTTTTTTTGTAAGGAAAGTATTAAAACACCAAAAAATCTGTTGACCTGATCGCTACCAAACTTCGCAGGATAAAACACTGTTTTAAAATGTCAGGGTTGTTCACTAAAGTTATATGATTATTTACGGGATATTTACCGTTGTAAGGATGTGGAATGAGTTTCTGATATTTCAGCGTAGTTACATGCACCATGTTCACGAAAAGACTGAATACTGCGGGTGGTTGGTCGAACAGTTAAAAAGTTAGGTGCAGATAAAACGATCTACCCTCTTTTTTATGGAAGCTCATTCCACAACCTTACCACGGTAATTATCCCGTAAATAATCATATAACTTCGCAGGATAATTCGCTGCGATAATCTGAAGATTGCCTGAAAATTTCATCAAGATCGGTCCACCCGTTTCGAACAACAATACATAATAATAACAAGGTGTCTTGTGTTCTATAGGGAACAAGGAACATACATAGTATACATGCATACATACACAAATTGCCTTTTATATAATATATATAGATTATATCTTGATCACGTAATTTCAACTCTGATAAATACATTCACCGAAACGAACCCTTAAGCAACATTGTTCGAATCAAAAATGAACCATATTCTGTTAACTCGCTTGTAATGTATGGCAGTCGCAATCATCTTAATTGTTAATGAAGACGCCATCCAATTACAGCCGTCTATTTGCAATTGTATTTGATATGCCAAAATGTACCTAATACAGATTGTTGTTAATGTTTGTTATTGCTAATTACAATGTTGGTTAATGGAAACCTGAAAGCCACTAACTGTAATTGTCTTGCAATCAGTGTGATAAATAGAACGTAATGGATAGATTTACCCAAAACATACACGTGTCACGTAATACGGTATTTGTTAAATACAACCACCCCCACCCACTTTTATTTTTTTATTTTTTATAATTAATAGGCTCTCGGTTGACCACCATCACGCCTGATGTTAAGCGATGATGCGGTCTACGTTGGAGCACGCTTGCCTAGAAGGAACCGATTCACTCGGTTAAGGCCGATATATAAGCTTAAGGCCAGGTTTTCATACTTTAAATCAACGCTTGTTACTATAATTATATGACCATAAGGCTTAATGTGTTGTATTAAAGTCACATTTAGTGTAGCAAAACCATGGCACTTACACACAGGCATGCATTTCGCTACTTCTATTTTTGAGGTTTTTCTTATATTTTTCGAAAAGTATAGTAATTTAAAATGTACCGTCATAGTTCCCTCCATTATTATGAAATCTGTATATTAAGATATCGTAGATATAATTAAATAGGTATTAAAATGAATCCAAAAAATAAACAGGCAAAATCAGTGTTACTTTTTATTTTCTATCCGCCAAAATGTCCTGTTTCTGTTATTGCGGTTTCCTAGATAAAATATTTAATTTTAATATGATACCATTTTCATAATTATAAGCTAATCATGGCAGTAGACAAACTAAAACTAGAATGAACAAAATTGCAAAAAAGTGGGAAAAGAAAAGTGGGCCAGTCGTGGATTTGTAACGAGTTTTGGATGGACACATTTTCTTTTAATATTTTGCTATAGTAGGTATATTGGCTAACAGCTGTAATTTTTTATAATTATTTTATTTAAAATAGGCTTGCGCTTGGCCGCCAACTCGCCTGATGGTAAGCAATGACGCGTTCTACGATGGAGCACGCTTGCCTAGAAGAAACCGATTTACTCTCGACTCAGGCACGCAGGCAGCGAATTCCACAGACAAGCAGTTCACACAATAAATGTGGAGTCAAAGCGTTTCGTACGGGTTCTCGGAATATCAACAATAAAGCGTTGTCGATTTTTCGTGCCCGCTCTGACAGTCCGATAGAAAAATGGGCAGAAGGGAATTAAATTATGCAGATCTGATGCACTCTCCGAAATGTATCCAAAAAAAAAAACGATAAACTAGCCACTAGTTTTGTCAACACAACTTTGTCTTACTTTCAAAAAGAGTATATATATATATATATATATTTCTCAAAAAAAAAAAAACTAGTTGCTAGATGCTTGGTGCTAGACCTCTAACAAGAAATAGGCAGCAAAAACGTTCTGTGTTTTAGTTGTTTATGTTGTTTTTGGAAGTATTTTTTGTTTACTACAAACAATTTTTATATGACTAATACTTACGGTATTTCTATACCATCTCTCTAGATTTGTTCGCCAACAAAACTAGGCAAAACATGATCATCATCATCATCATCATCAGCCAGAAGACGTCCACTGATGAACATAGGCCTCCCCCTTTAACCTCCACACTGAACGACAGCCTGCCTTTTGCATCCACTGGATGCCCGCGACTCTCACAATGTCGTCGGTCCATCTAGTGGGAGGCCTCCCTACACTGCGGTGGTGGTACTCTTCTTCAAAACGTGATACAAAGTGACAAATATTTTAACCCACCTATTGTGCATGCGTTTTTAAATGTGTGTATGATTTACTCGTGTTTTGTGTAAATAAATAGTCTTTATCTTCATTGGAGAATAATTTGGATAAGAATAAAACTCAAAACATTATACAACAACACCGATAAAATCTCAAAGTAGAATGAAAATGATATCACACTAACATTATAAAAGCGAATATATGTGTAAGATTCTGTATGTTTGTCTTTGCTCAACATCGTAACGGCTAAACAGGTTTAAATACAATTTGGTATAGAGGTACCTTTTACACAACATTTATAAGCTCCTTTGTATGCCGGGAAGATAAACGGTTCCTGATAGGCAGGTAAAACCGCAAAGAGCTGCTAGTGAACAATACAAATAAAGGGATTTTTTCAGATTTTTGTGTCATTTTGAGATCAAATTCAAACAGTTCTATACTATCACGGTTGCTCACTACAGTTATCAAGAGCTCTATCCAAAGCTATATAAAAAAAAATCTGTAAATAATCATGAGACTGCACATTTCAACGAATAATATTCTGTTATCTGTCTCAGCGCAGTTAGAATTGCAGGAATGATTACTAGATTTTATAGTTGGAAATAAAATTAAGATTATGTTATATTCCTTCGCAATTTTAAGGTTGGCCTTTCATCGTTCGTTATTCCTTATTTGATAAGGTATTTAACGGTATCTATATACATAGGCTATATAGGCTATATGCGTATTAAGACAGTTGTAAATTTCACTTATGTTACTGTAAATAAAGCTAGTTTATCATAATAGATGAACAAGAAAATAAAGATTGTTACTATAATCCTAGCTTAACTTTTCACATCATCATTCCATTTTAAATCAGTTTTATTTGAAAATATAAAATTGCACGTCAATACTAAATATGCACGTTATTTTTTCTAATGAAAACAAAGTAATTTGTAGATTAACGCGTTATAGTCATGTCATGAATACATACCATTCTCAGCTCTATGTCAGTCCAACGTAATGTATGTTTAATGTATTTCCTGCATCCCTTTTCGGAATAGAATCTCCTAAACGAAGGCTTTTATGTTAAAATATCACTTTATAATTTTACCGTTTTGGAGCATCCGTATCAACAAGTTGAACTGTTTAAACGTCACAGCACAGATTAATAGTCGATTATTTTATTTGGTGTTTAATTCGCGCGCGCGATCGAGCGGCCAACCGCACAACCACTCGCGTCGAAAGGCGAACAAGCACTGATTCGGCATTGGACGATGTTTTCCAAAGGTGAGGATTTCGTACACCCTCGGCGTTCTCTCGGCTCCACTCGGCTAACTCATCCCGTTTCGATTGTGAGGAAAGAATTTCATATTTTCACGAATAAATAGAACATTTTCTAATTGAAATGGCACAAGACCGTCGTGGTGGCAACAAAGCCAGGTTCCTTGTGCAGAAAGGATTATTTAAATTTTTGTTTTTCTCCTCGTTATTGTGTGTTTATTTAAATGGAGCGTATTCTATAAAAAAAAATGTAGTACCATCCTCTTTTTTCTAATTTCGTAAAAATCATAAAAACGATTAAGCTCTGTATTAGGGCGTAGCCAACTTACTTGAAAACCTACGAGCATCAAGGTTTTGTAGTAAGCTAATGCTACGCCGTAGTAAACGCTACAATTAATGTTTTTGTTGTTCATACATTCGTAGTACCTACGGCTTGCTCAGACGTACCTTCTCGTGAATAACAATAATTTTTTGCTGCCTTCAATTTACCAGAATTATAACTTCAAACCAGAAAACGTTAACTGTGATTCGAACGTGTTGGTCAAATATTGTTTTATGTTAAGCCCCGATACACGCGGGTTACCTTTGCAGTAATTAAATTTGTTTGTTTACTCGTACTTGGAAAATGGCCGGCTTACATCTGGATTTGTGATTTTTGCATAGGTTCGTGTGTACCGAAAATATACAACGAAATGAAGTTTAATGAAATTTTAATCAAAATGTGTTCAACCTGGCCGCTGGATTCGACGAAAAAACCCTTTTGACTTAGCAGGTTTTGCAATTTCGACGAATTGTGGTGGGGGTAATTTAATTAAAACAAAAAGGTTTTTGCAGCAACGAGGAAGTTTAAAATATTGCTTGGTTAAACCGTTGTCAAAATAAAACCTTCGTGTACCTTTTCTAAGTGTGCTATTTTTTTGCAACGGTTTTATATTGAGTGAGATTTGAAGACAATTTTGTAGAGGTGGTCAGGTGTTTTGGATTAAAATCCTATGTATCGAAGTACGATCAGCATGGCTATGGTTGGTGGCTGGTAGCTGTCAGAAACTCTTCTAGAGGTCCCAAGTTTGTTTCTGACCAGATAAATATTTAAATTATTAATTTAAACATCACAAGAGGTCTCATACGTAGCGATGGTAAAAGACTGGACGTTATGACGTTCATTCCTTGGAACATGTCATCTTACCAAAACGCAAAATAAGGCTGATACAGCGGCTAAATCTGCAGAAAGCCTCATGAGGCACAAGTATAGTAAGCTAGTTAGTGTATATATAATTTGAGCCTAAATCTAAACGATAAAATTAATTTTCTGTGGTCAAATCAATAATCTCCAAGTTTCCTAGGTACCTAAATGCGCCAATTATTTAAAATAAGGAGTCGTAAAAAAATTTTTTGTTGATATATGGATTATTTCAGGAATAATTCAAAACATAGTTGGTACTCAATATTTAGGTTGTTTAAAATTCTTCAACTGATCTAAAGCTAGGTTGACAAAAGTCGGTGCTAAAGTCGTTATTTTAAGAAATACAATTTACTGTCTTAAATTGAAATCTCACATATATCTCAGAAACGGTGGCTCGTAAGAAAAAAAGTATTGATACTTTTTTTATAGATAATTTTATGATCTACAATTTTTGTCTGAGGTACTTTTATGATAAAACTTACCATTTTGCTGAAAATCGCGAAAAACTCATTTTTTTGACCTTTGACCTTGAATTAAATTTTTTCCTTACAGGGGAATGATGGGGAACTTCTAGACATTGTTTGTAATTATGTTTTGAACAACTTCACAAAAATTCAGCTTGTTGGGACTTTATGTAACTTCACTCTCATTTTTTGGTCTAAATTGACCGGACTATTACGGTGTAAAAATATATTTGAAAAAATAAATGCTGGCGCCTATTTTGGTCAAAAAATTTGCTGCCACATTCTGGCCACGTTTCCTTCCACCGAGGGGCTTTTAGATTAGTATTTTTTATTTTATTTTAATTTGTATATAATAATTAGGTAGTGATAGTTTTAGTTTTTAAATACTGTGTTTAAATAAAAATATTTTAGCACTAGCTCTTGACAACCTAGCTTTGGACTGAGAACAATACGACTAGATAGGTACGTTGTAAAGTAAACCTCAGACCTGAATATGATACGTGTATAAGGCGGTCAGTGATACGTCAGCTCTTATCACAAAGGGAATTCTGAATCTAGGTCCTAGATATGCGTAGAAACCCGACTTTGGTTATTGAAATACCTTTTGGAAGGACGGTTGCTCATAATTGAAATACGTAACTTGTGTATATAATACGAATAATATATTCGTATCATGAATTTTAAACGACATTAAGATTCATGATCCCCAATATTTTTTGGTCATTTAAGTTGTTGGCAACGCATGCCGAGCGTAAAAGTAAATATATAAAATATAGGTAAGTATATAATTCGCACTAACAGAGCCCCGTGGTTTTAGCCTATATAGATCTACAGGAATCGTTGTTAGAGGAAGATCAATTTTAGCAATAGAACCGCCTATTGTACATCTAATTAAAAATAATATATATAAATAATAATATTCGGGACATTTTTGCATACACGGTCATTTTACCCCAAACTAAGCATAGCTGCAAAAAAAAAATGTATTGTATCGATATCCGTTAATATGATAAATATGATGTTATAAAAACTGTCCTGGCTTGTCAACTAGCTTACTAGTTTACTAGCTTATAAATGAAGCTAGTTTTGTCTACACGAAGCCAGAAGTACTAGTTTGCTAGCTTACTGACACTAGCTTGCTATCCTAGCTTGAAAAACTAGCCTCGTGTATCCCGGGCATTATGGTGGTTATAATATGATATACCTTCCAAATTTCATTGAAATTAGTTCAGTCTGTGTTGAGTGGGAACAAACCTACACACGCTCACAAACTTTCGTATATATATACGTGAGATAAGCAAAATATAACAAGCGTATAGAAATGTGTGTCTAGTCAAGCGAAGTAGGAGAGTGACTGACTTTACACTGGTGCGCAGTATACTTATTACCACCACTGAGCTGGTACCATTGGAAATTCACCCGTCATTCACCCCGTCTTTACTTATAGCTATTTTGATTTTATCGTGTTTTTTTCCTCATCTTCGTCATCATCATTTCAGCCATAGGACGTCCATTGCTGGACATAAGCCTCCCCATCGATCTCCAAAATGGCTGGATGGAAGCGGTCTGCATCCAGCGTTGTCCTGCGGTCTCTTTTAGGTCGTCTGTCCATCTTGTAAGTGGACGTCCTACACTGCGCTTACCGGTCCGTGGTCTCTATTCGAGAACCTTTCGGCCCCATCGGCCATCTATTCTGCGTGCTCTGCCCACTGCCACTTTAACTTTCTAATCCGGTATAAAACAGAACGCAAACAGTATATTCTGATCAATATTACAAGGTTTAAGTAAAATTGTAGCTGGTAGCGAATATACTACAGTAAATTATTAAATAAAATTATTTAGAATTTTTACAATGTTATTGTAGCTGTCACACGCATTCTGTCACCGGCCAGACTAAAATTATCAATAACCCTGTCAAAGTCAATGCTTACAGCAGAAGAAAGCGTAAACAACCTCCAGTCTTGAGTTTCAAATTACATATTCGTAACCTTCAATTTTTAAAAATATTTGACCTCACTTGATTATTGGCAGCTCAAAGTTAATTCTCCCTAGATATTTTATGAAATATTAAACAAAATTTTAATAGCGACTGTAAATTTCCGACGAGATATATAGGAAAATTCCAGCTTTGTAGCGGGAGAAGATAAGGCACGATCTTAACTTCGCTTCGGTAGATATTAGAGAACTTCAAACTAAATCCTTTTCTCATTGTTTGATGAACGACCGACGAAAAATAAGATGAATCAGTTACCGACAAAACTTTTTGTGGTTTACAGGCTACAGCCACAAACTAGACAAAAAACTCTTAAAAAACTAGTGTAACAACTGGCGGCCTTATCGCTAAAAGCGATCTCTTCCAAACAACCTTAATCCTGTTTATTGAATACCATCTATTTCCCGTGAAGTCAAATTATAGTGTTTTGTTGAAAAATTAAAGTACCCACTTAAACACATTTTTATCTACGTTCTTCGATTTTAATGTTCAAGATGTTAGATTTTATAGACACCTGGTACTTAAAACAATTCAGAGTAAAAATAACCAAAACGTTTGAAGTAAAAGAAATATTTTATACCAAAGGTCACCTCTCGTAGATTAGACGGATAACTTTGTAAGGATTGAAAAAGTTTAAGGAGGAAAGTTATTTTGATGTATTTGGTGTTTGTTAGTAATGCAGTGAATATTTTAAACGAAATTTAATTTGCAACTAAATATTTATATCCCCTCAAGTGCATCACATTAACTGTTCTTACTAAATACCTTTTCAGCGTGACTTCGCAAGACGAAAAACAAAAAGAATTTCGTCTGCAATAAAAAGCTAATGAAAACTGTTCTACCTGTGTAACAGACACGAACAAGAATCTCACATTCATATAAAGTTATTTCCATCTCACACTAAGTGAGCCCCTTTTACGCTAGTTGACTACAGTTAGGAGCTTGTTCATAACACATTTCAAAGTTTTACCGCCGCGTCTCAGTAACAGGTGCATGTGTGGGCTGTCTCAGATTACCCATCAACTCTGATATTTTATGTAAGCTGATGTTAACATTCGCTGCAACCGTTGACTGTATTACTAATAAAGCTTTTAGCTAAGTCGGTAGAGCATTAATGAAAGGGGTGTAAATCTTTTAAATATAAATTTGGATTTAGGTTTTTAAATTTATTCAAAAACTAAAGCGGATTATCACCTGTATATTGAAATGTACTAATAATTTATAAAAGCAGTACCTCGTGGTTTTACCTGCTATCCTACTGGAACTATGATTTTTCTGGGATAAAAGCCTCAGGCTTTTTCCAGGAGTAGCACGAGAAAGGCTACGAGTGACAAAAAAGCCTGTGTGTTAATCCAGGGTTACTACAATATCCCTTAGTTTGCATATGTTAAACTTTTTAATTTATATTTATTTGTGAGAACCTGTAATTGGCTTTCTATAGTTTTTACATTATATAATTTTCAGTGAAAAAAACTGTTGGTATTCCAATAAATTAATAAGCTATCTTCATTCAATCCGATCCACTTTTAAGGAGTAGAGGGCAGAAAAAAATATATACACTTGTGTACTTACAAAAAAACTTTTGCAATCAGTATCAACCTATCATGTTCCCGCTGCTAGGATAATAGTATACTCTCAGAGAGAGAGAGAGAGAGAGAGAGAGAGAGAGAGAAAGAGAGACAGAGAAAGGTTGCTAATTCACCATGCTTCATATAATTCTAATCACACAATAAATTAGTACTTTAGTATCCATTCCAAATGACGCCCGCAAGCGCAAACCGTAACGATTTTTTGACTCCAGCCGAAGAATCAAAAACCGCTGACACCAAAAGCGTTCATAAACCGAATATACGACGATCATTAAGGGTCATAATCAGGCGCGCATGTCTACACGCGTCTAATAATCCCCTAGCGAGGCGGTAAAGTCGCGGCGGTGAGAAATGGTCCCCTCGCGACTCTGAGACGGGGCCAGCGATTTTTCTCCTGAGATAGGCTCGCGTATATCTCGTAGGAGTGCAGATAACGTCGGGGTACGCTGAGACAGCTGTTTTAAGAATGGAGATAGCAACCTCCATATGTACGTAGTTTTGATTGTTAGGGGTACGTTATCGGTAATTAGCTTTGGGGAAACAAAAAAATCTCTATACTTTTTAATATCTACTTACCATATAGTAAAAGTTGTTCATAATGATGGGTACAATGACCTCCTTTCGGCTTAGTACAGTCTATATGCTTAACCCTGACCCCTGTACATATCTACTTATAGCCCAGTCTCTAGCCTCAACTAGCTTCCATCCATAATTATCTAATCTTACTTCCCTTTCCTTATTCCTACTATAATATTTTCAATCAAAAATCCACAATGTATTTAAATACCATACACAGTGATATAATAGTGAGTCTGTTTTTTCAAGACTTAGGTTCGAGTTCGATTTCCAGTGATAACCATAGCAAAAGACTAACAGCCGCACTCAGAAACATTGCTTAAGGTTAAGGAATACTTAAAATTGCTGTCTCGTTTTCATGTGTGACAATTTCCGTCAACGAGAATTTGCAGAGCAATTTTAAGCATTGCTTAACTTAACTAACGTTTATAAGTAAGGCCATTAGAAAGATTGATTTGTATGCACCCAAATTGCGGTTGTTAGGAGAATGCATCTGACAGTTGCCATAACATTGCAAATTGCTGAATGTAACCAGTAAAATTCTGATCACTTTTACTAGCTTTTAAACGTAGTGTAGTAAATAAATAAATAAATAAATATTCGGGACATTTTTGCACACACGGTCAGTAGCCAATATACTACAGTAAAATATTAAAATAATTAATTTATTCATTCGGTTTTTAGTTAATTAAAACCGTCAATCCCAACCGGCTTCAAAAATAACGTTCTCATTTTGACTGTATTTTTTTATATTTTCGCCATAATTATGTGAAAAATTAGGGAATTAATTGTGAATCTGAAAAAATGCATTTATTGAATTTCACGCACTTTCCGTGAGATCGATTTTTTGTTAATTTTTTACTTTAATATATGTAGGGTGTTTGTTGGTTTGTTTTTACTTTTTACGCGACAGTAAATTGACGAATCGACGTAACTTTTGGTATAGGTATAGTTGAATTGCCTAAAAGTGTCAAACGATACTTATTATTTAGTAAACATGAACAGTTTTTTTAGTAATGAGTCATGCGTTTGGCTGCCAACTCGCCTGATGTTCAGCATTAATGCGCTCCATGATGGAGCACGTTTGCCTAGAAGAAACCCATTCACACGCCGATTATAACTATTGGGGAAGATTCATTCAGGGAGCTCATTCCACAGACTAGCAGTTCTCACAATAAAAGTGGAATCAAAGCACTTCGTACGGGTTTTGTAGGACTGTTAACGCGGTTGAAACCACTGGGCATAGTTGTCTTCTATAAATCCATACCTACTGAATGGTATTCAAGCAATTAAAAATAAATACTTATAGAGCATAGCATAAAAGCTTTTCTTTTATTTGCAACTGAGGACAAAGTAATAGTGCAATTCTGCTAGCCTTGCATGTACGAGCGTTTATAAAGAACGCCTTCCACTCCACATAGAGCTGCGAGGATATGAAAATGTAGAAACCTGTTCAAAACGTGTGATTTTAAAATCTGTGCATCAAAGAAAAGAAAGACCTGCGCTTTAACTCTAGTTTTTGCAATACGTACGAAGTATAGTGTTTCAGCATTACGCAGTACTATAATGCGGATTTACGTACTTTTGTTGAAGTATCGTGGCTCTGAATGAAATACTATCAAAGTAACGAGATTTATAGTTTCAGATTCTGGAGTTCCGTTTTGAAGTTCTACAGAGAATACCATTAGTGAAGTTCCAGAAATCAAAGTACTCTACTCTGCTTCTACGTCTACTTAAAACTACTCTGTCAATATCTCGCTATTTGATACGGACAAAGCGGTTACGAGCCCTCATACATTATTCGCAAAAAAAAAGGAAATAGAATTTTGTCTTTTGGTTCTTTTCCCGATAATCTATAGAATAAATTCAATATATTATTATATTCAATTTTTGTAATAAATACTGGTATGTATAAAACACCCGCTCTTCTCGCCGGACTCACCCGCAGTTTTCAGTCAGCTCGTTACCACGGCCATTGTAACATGGTCGAAACGTCGAGCGAAAGGTACATATTTTTTACCTATATTAAATAATACGTGATAAGTCCCGATAAACATTTAAAACATATCAACTTAGTACCTCCAATTTACAAAGGTAGTTTTTCGTAAAACTAGGAGGGAAAATTTGACAGTGGGTTTCGACTATTGACTTAAAATAATCAATTTTAATATTATCGTTTAGATACTTGTTTATAAATTTACATATGTACACGGCGTATGGCGACCGTACTCGACGTGCAGGGCAGCTTAAGCAGGTTCCTAGGAACCTGGCTAAGTCTGACAAGCTCACTCATGTTATGGGACCGACGATTTACAACAAACTGCCAAGTGACGTCATTACCGCTCCCAACCTGGTGCGCTTTAAATATCGGTTAAAGCGCTGGCTCGTCGATCAGACGTTCTACAGTTTCAAGGAGTTCCTTGAATTCAAAATATAATATAATTTAATATAGCGTACAATATTGGTAATACAATGAACAATATAGAATAAGTAATACAATATTAATAATTAATACAATTGTTAGTATACCATTTTTATTTTTTGTAATTAGTACTATTATTATAATTTTTTGACATGTAAATAATATTTTCCAAATAAATGAATATAAATATGAATATTCGTCTTGATAATTATTACGGCTTTATTTTTTAGTTTTAAACCCGGAAATCTATATACCTAAAATTTAACTATTGCTAAAGTTATATGATTATTTACGGGATATTTACCGTGGTAAGGTTGTGGAATGAATATCGTAAATAGTTATATAACTTTAGTGAACAACTGTGATAGTTTAAAATAGTGTTGAACGATTGCTTTTTGAAATACGGCTTTAATACTCCGTAAATCTATAATATGTTAAAACTGTCATCTGAATATGTTCGTCAAATAGCAATTCATTCATTATACTAATATTAAAACTGTGAAAGTGTGTTTGTTTGTTTATATTTCACGCAACAACAGAGCAACAGATAACTGATGAAGATAAGTTGAACTTACCAACCTCTAAATTAGTGATATATAGTCTGGCCGAAACCCAATGGCCACCAAAATATATCAGTGCAGGAAAAACTTAGAAAATGAGAAAAAACACAAAAGACATATTAGGTGCTGCTCGCAAAATGTTACTATACCATAAAGATTACATAAAAGACAAATCAGTTATGGAATAAATTGATCCGCTTCGCATTTTGTTGCCATAGTCAATCAGGGTCATTCAAAGGTAATTTATATTGTCATTGTTGCTACCTAAAATCTGTATGTAAATTTTATAATGTACTAGCGGTCCGCCCCAGCTTTGCACGGGTATAGATTATAGCCTATGTCACCCGGGGATAGTGTAGCTTCCCGTCAGTGAAAGAATTTTTCAAATCGGTTCAGTAGTTTCGGAGCCTATTCAATGCAAACAAACAATCAAATCTTTCCTCTTTATAATATTAGTATAGACGATAAATTATTGAGTATTCTGCATAGAAATTATCTTAAGACTACTTTTTATCCTGGAATATGTGCGGTTTCTGAGAGAGACCACGTGGGTGGAAACGCGAGGCGGAGTTAGTGATAGAATGTGATTAAAAATTTAATCAATGTGATACTTGATTAACAAGCTGTAGTATACTCCACACAGGCAATCTAAGAGCTAGTTTTGCAACAGATTCGTTGCAATTTAGTGTGTGAGAGTCTTAATTCTCTGGCAGGCGATAGAAGGCGTCCATTTAGATTAATTGATCTAGGTATTAACTTTTAATACCGATGTAAGAATTAGTTTTTATTGTCTGCTTACCACAGTCTTGTGCATTACCTTGTGACTTGTTTTTGTAATATAACCAAGTAATAAAACTACATCAATAATATTATCTATATCTCCATCTCTATGTCTACATAGTATAAATTAAAGTCGCTTTCCGCGTTTGTCTGTCTGTTTGTTTGAATGACCGCTAACTCTTTCTAAACCACGCAACGGATTTCGCTGTGGTTATCACCATCAGTTAGATAAATTTTGACGGAAGGCTTATATATATACCTAGCGACCCGCCCCGGCTTCGCACATAAATTACACCGTTGCGAAGGTGTCGCTAGTAATTTATAATTAAACATGGTTACACGAAATAGTGATATTAAAAGAGGTCTTTGTATTTATTGTGAACAACTTTTGCTATGGGAACAACTCTGTGATATTTAAAAAAAATAACAGTTCGAAATTTCGTTGAAAGAAATTTTTCTGCGGAACTGCCGTTTTTCGTGATTCGGGGTTAGTCCCATAGTTATAGTTCTTTATCATAATTAGTACAATGACCTCTTTTCGGCAACCAACTGGTTTTGGATAAGTGACACTCCCCGCAGAAACTGGGACCATTAATTATCTATACCTAAAAAAAGTATGGAACGCAGACCTAGCGGTGATTTGTGGCAGCAATATGGAATAGAATAGGTTTTTTTTCGAACGAAGCCTCTGACGAGACGAAAAAACTTTTATTTAATTTATTTATGTGACTGATATTTTGACATTGATCACCTTCTAATTTTTTTGAAGTGAAATCTTCTGTATAAGCACTTTTGGCACCTTTTGCGAAAGTAGGCTAGAGTCGGATTTTGGGATCGAGAGAGGTGTATAGTCAACCCTCATGCAGTTTTTACCTGTCGTGTGGTCTTGTGGTCTCTTTTCTGACGAGGCTATTTATTTCAATAACACTTACCTGTTCACAAAATCAAGCACAAAGTTGTCAAAGTATGCACAGTATTTGTATCAGTATCAGTAATGTCAAACAAATAAAAACTTAAGGGCGATTAATATAAAAACCAGAATAAAATCACTCAATGCATGGAACGCATCAACCTGAGCCACGGAATTTGGACAAACTAGCCCAATACAGATGCGTTATACTTAAATACTTTTAAATACTATTTTAAAATATATTACGGATGAGAAATATTCCGAAGGTACAGTCAGGTTATGCAGTATTGCACCTCGTAGTATTTATATTATCTTTGTTGCACCTACTAAACCCACTTGATAGGCGTCTTTGTGCCTGTCTTTTTTGCACATATCATATTTTGTCAAATAAAATCAACTAAATGTTACAATTATTATTAATGATGAATAATAATTATTATTTTTCACGCGGCAATATATACATTTTTTATTTAATTTTTTGCTCTAAACAGTTCTCTATTTGGAAGCCAGTTTTTTGTTAAGTGACCCTCCTTGGTTGGCGTGTTTCGGAGTAAAAAGTTCGTTCCATTTTTAAATAACACGTCAGTTATCAGTTTTTATAGTAATTTATCTGGCCTACTAACATGACAGATATGGATTTTCATATTAACTTGACGGCCGCTGCTTGCGTGTATAAACGTAGGTAGGTACCTATAGAGGGTAGGAGTGGGAATGGTTCAAGCATTTTCAGGGAGTTATACCACAGGCAGCATGCTAAGGGGGTATATCGTGCGTTCCTATGGAGTTCCCAAAGCCCTCCGTCCAGCACAGAGGCTTAGAGGCACAGAGGTTTTAGTAGGTTCAATCCTACATAACCTCTTTGTACCAATACCAATACAGCCGGGTATCTTAGGAAGATTTCTCACCCGTTACAAAAAAAAGGTATCTACGTACGTTTTAAAAACATAATACAGTTTATTTTTCATAATATTCTCACATAATAAAAGCTCGTATCTTACCGGAGACAGGAGCTCTCATTAGTCTCCTCGTTACCGCGTGTGAGACGCTCTGCGTTACGGGTAGATAAATCGGCCGCGTTACCTTACCCGTACTGTATTATTTACCTAGAGACTTCTAAACATAAAGGCAATGTTCCAGAACAAGGTACGATATTGCAAATGCACCTTGGTACATACGAAATAGTGACCTCCATCGGACCTTCAAGTTATCATAATCAGCCTTTTAACAGTCCACTGCTGGACTTTTAGCCTACCCCTGAAAGGGTGATTGGGCCATATCCACCACGCTGGCCCAGTGAGAGTTGGTGGATTCACGCCTTTGAATTCCTTCTCCGTACGTATGCAGGTTTCCTCACGATGTTTTCCTTCACCGAAAAACCAGAGGTATGAAAATCCGTACATAAGCTCCAAAGATCTCATTGGTACGGGCCCGGGGTTTGAACCCGCGATCTCGCGCTTTCAAGTCTAGCGGTCTCACAAATGGGCTACCATGGCTGACCTTCAAGTAGCCCATTGAAAATATAATTCAAAAGCACGCCAAAGCTCACAAAAATAGACTTCATCATCATATGAATGTCGATTCCCTCCAGCTCTTGGACCACACAAACATTGCTAGAAGACATAAGGAAACAAAACAGTTCGAGTTAATGTAGTAAACACCAGTGTCAGTGTTAAGTAGTGTAGTAATACACTCCAAAAACCACGTGAAAAAAGTGTCTTCCCCTTAAAAGAGACAACAAGAAACGTGTTACTAGACATATTTTTGGTTGTATATTAGCGTATATTTAGGTTAGATTGTAATTTAACTAACGGGCGCTTTTTCACAAGTGCACTTTAAGAAAAAAATCCTTACCTTCTCTGTATTATTTACCTACAGACTTCTAAACGATTTTTGTTATTTTTTTGACCGACCGAAGCAATGAACTCAAAATTCGTCTATCTCAAAAACAAATCGGAGTATGTCTATTTTGTTCGACGATAAGTGGCGTACCTTACCCGCGCTGTCTTATACTACTAATAGAGACTACTAATGTCTTATCATATTTGGTTGGAAACACTGTTTTAATCTTTCACGGTTGTTGATTACAGTTAAATGATTATTAACGGGATGTTTACCATGATTAAGTTTTAGATAGAGCTCCTGATATTTCGGCACAGTTACATGCACCATATTTATGGACAGACTACGTGACAGCTCATAGTTGCTCAAAGTTGACGACGTTTATTCGGACGAAACGACAAAATTAAGGTACCTATATTAAGATCGATGGCACCGTTAGTGTTCTTAATTCAACTGACATGAAGATGGTTCATGTAATTGCGCCGAAATATTGGGAGCTCCAAACGGGTTCGTTTTAAACTTACGAAGATACATAAAACTAATATTTTTGACCCACAACTCCATACTATATCATCAGTAGGTATGATTTCCCACCACAAATACACATAAAACATTTCGTCGCCGTCAGGGCTTGCGATGTTGCGTATCACAGAGCATTCATCTTCGTCCGGGAGCTGGCGTGCCGTATCACCCGCCCATCTAGAGGGCCAGGACAAGTGGCTGCGGATCCAGCGCTTGACGATCGCAAGCGCGTCACTTCCAGAGATACGTCCAATTGTCTTCTTTTATAGGCTTTCTTTGTTTCGGACTGGTTGGATTAGTGTTTGTACTATACCAAACAATAGTCTGTGATGCCAAATCAATCACCTCAGAACTGAAATGAGTGGTGGACGACTACCTGTGCTTAATAAGGGGTAAACACACGCTGGTAACGATGATACAAACGATGATGGTAAATTATGAGGACAGCAAATATATAAAACTCCCTACCGCTCATCTTGTTTTATTTTAATTGAAATGAAAGAGACCCAGTGCTTTTGTGAACTCGTGCATTTACTTGTGTTCGGCAAAATCGCTGCGTCTCGTTTTATTTCAATTAAATTGAATGAAACGCAAAAATCAAGACACATATTATACTCGTTTGTTTGGTTTGCTAAATCCTTTCGTCTTTCTTCGGTCCATCAAAAAAACCTAAAATCGATTATTGTACAATCCAAGTAATTTTTTTGTTGTAATATATACTTTTTAAATCTATCTTTTTATATACTATCAGAAATGTACTCGTTATGTATTCCGTCATTAGATAGAATTCCTAGGAAATTAAAACAACTTTCAAAATCGATAGAATATTTATGAAATAATATAATCTTTGAAATATTTAAACACATATATATCTCCTAGCAATTCTATTTATTTCCTAAACAGAAATCGGATATGTGTTAAATTTGGGATAAACTTTAAGGGACTTGGTATCGAATCTGTACTCATTTCGGATCTAACCTACTCAAGTTCAACCACCGGGACTCCACCCTGTGTCGGGACTCCAGGTGGTCATTCGCCATGAGCTCTTGCGGTCGACCCTGTGTGTCGTTTCGCCACACTCGGCCTTCGCTTCGCTACGGAAGTCACCGGCTCGCTCCACTTGTCTTCGTATGACTTCCTCCACACTACAGTACCTCCCATGAGTTTCTGGCTCCCGGCCTTTTTATTTACAATCACTATACTTAGAGGTAAGGACCATAATACAAGGCAACATTAGGTGCTCTGTGTCAGTTCTGTGACTCATTTTGAACCTAACTTTCCGAGTTGGATCATATTCCGCTGTGATATTCCGGCAGGAATGAATGGCTGGATGGCTCAACCTACTTACTCCCAAGTCAGGTAGATGACACCTAAAACTAATCCGAGCGTATCGCAAAAGACTATGAAACGAAATGATTGACTGGTTTGGAATTTGACAGTGACCTCCTAGAGCCGCTCAGCATGCGCAGAGACGTTGGGTCTCTCTGTATCTTTTATCGCATTTACAACGGGGAGTGTTCTGAAGAACTATTTGATCTGATGCCGGCGTCGCGGTTTTACCATCGTACTAGCCGCCACCGCCTGAAGGCTCATCCACACATAATAGATCAGTGGAAATCGCACACTGTGCGTTTCACACGATCCTTCTTGCCTCATACCGGCAAAATGTGGAATGAGCTACCTTCTACGGTGTTTCCGAGAAGCTACAATATGGGGTTCTTCAAAAGGCGAGTTAATCGAGTTCTAAAGGGTCGGCAACGTATTTGTGATGCCTCGGGTGTTACAAGTATCCATAGGCGACGGTGACTGCTTACCATCAGGCAGCCCGTCTGTTTGATTGCCACCTATGGCATAAAAAAAAAAAGTGACAGATGATAGCAGAAGCTTTTTAGGGTTCCGTACCCAAAGTAAAAAACGGGAACTTATAACTAAGTCTACGATGTATTTCTTTCTGTCTGTCTGTCCTACCTATTAACGGTTGTTTCTTTCGAACCGTAATAGATAGCTAGTTGAAATTTTCACAGAATATGTTACATTACGGCGGATTAATTAAGAAAAGTAAAGAAAGGGGGGTCCCCATACAACAAACGTATTTTTTACGTATTCTTGTATTAGCTCTAATGTAAAAACGGTAATACGTACAAGCGTCAAACTTGGCATGATTATAGTACACTTTCTAAAGTATAAAAAGGCTAAGTGTGAGTCGGTGTGAGACAAGTTTCTGTTCATTACAAAGTTATAACTGGTCGTTATTGAATTTTGTGGTGGTACGGAACCCTCAGTGCACGAGCCCGACTCGCACTTGGCCGGTTTATTTTATGTCATAGGTGGCAAGCAAGCAGACGGGCTGCCTGATGGTAAGCAGTCACCGTCGCCTATGGATACTTGTAACACCAGCGGCGTCACAATACGTTGCCGACATTTTAGAACTCGATTAACTCGTTTTGTGGAGAACCCCATGTTGTAGCTTCTCGGAAACACTGTGGAAGGTAGCTCATTCCACATTTTGCAGGTATGATCCAAGAAATATCGCGTGAATCGCACAGTGTGCGATGTGTGGATGAGCCTTCTGGGGGTGCGGCTAGTGCGATGGTAAAACCGCGACGCCGGCATCTGTGCAAAGAGTTCTTCAGAACACTCCCCGTTACTGTTTTCGTTCAGCTTTTTTACAATGTTATGGCAACTGTCAGACATATTCTTTCAGTAGCTGCACTTTAGGCATAAACACAAGATTTAAAACGTCGATTTGTTTTATTTCCTCTCCATTGTCTATACTCATTACGCATGTCTCTTTAATTGCTACGCGGACATCCTCATTAAAATTCTAAGCGCGATGCCCTCCTGTTTCTAAGTTCCGAAAATACTTGAGCGACCTATGTGTAGGCATCGTGGAGCGTCTGCAAATTGGTCGTAATACTGAGTGTTAAGGTTTTTTTGGGGTAATTGTCCTTATTATTAAAATAAAATAAAAGTTGACTAACATTAAATACCTAAACTACTTAGCCTATTAAAACAATAGGATTGCCCATATACCGTTGAAAGTCTAAAGACAATCCAAATGTAAAAGTCCATTACCAAGTAGTAGCGTCCTACAGGCACTGTTTATTTTCTGGATAAAAAGTAGCCTATGTATTAATTCAGGGTACAAGTTACTCACATACCAAATTTTATCGAAATCCATTCAGCCGTTACGATGTTGAGTTCCCAATCCAACACAACTATAAACAATAAACAACATACCTACTTACAAACTATCGCATTTAAGTTTGTGTGACTAAGACTGTACTTAAGAAAACCTAGGAAACTAGACTAGCCTAAACTTAACGTAGGAAAAAAATATACAGAAAAATTTGATGCCTCCAAATTAAAAATTTTACTTGGGTAAATCGTCACTTGGCCACCACAATACGGGCCATGAGCCCTTGTTAAAGTCGACATCTTAAATATTTTTTATTTTTGTTGAAACTTCTCACTTCTTAATATTAAGTCTTATTACATTAGTCTTAGCAGTTTGTTTTAGAATTAATTTAAGATTCTACAACTTGTTTTAGAAATAAAGATTTACTTACTTATTTACTTTTAAGTGTATCACCTCAGTGATAAGTAATGTGTTCCATTTAGCAGTCACACAGCTCGCACAGATGTGTACTTACGAAGCTTTAATGTATTTGAACTGTTCCAAAGCAGTGCTCAAGTAACTTTCACTAATTGGAAACATAACTAATTGTCAGCATAAGTTAAATAGTCAAAAATAGCTACGTATCGTGAAGTCTTTCCTTGACGCGCTGACGGCAGCTAATTAGAAGTAATTATTACGGAAGTTTCCAAGAGTCTTCGGAATGTTTGAGTTTGATATAAGGAAGAATTTTGAATTGTTCTTTAGCAGAGTTTTTGTAGGCTGAATGAACGGGCTGCTATTGGCTGTTGACACAAGATCGTCATAAAATTTCAGATTCCGCAAATTAGAAGTGCAAAATAGCCAGCCCCTTTTCCATGAAATCCTTAAAGTAATTGTAAAAGTCAAGCAATGTAAGTCACGGTCAAGTCCAAGACCCCCCCAGTAAAGTAGTGAAAACTTTTTTTGATGTTTCTATGGAAACTCAGGGTGATTTTCACACATTTTGTTTATATTGCATGGGAATTACTCACGTATGATTAAGTCGGTTATTCTGAGTTTTGTTTCAACCGTATCCGGTGGTATTTTGCAAGGTGAGTGCTCGCTTTACAAAGTGAGACGGAGTCGATTCTTCTATAGATATTTAAAAATAGCACGAAAAGACACTTTTGATTGCATTATTTTCACAACACTACATTCGTTAATTGAAAATAATTTACAATTATTACACAAAACACTAGAAGTACGTTTGAACGAGTTTTAATTCATTTTTCAATTTAAATTCATTTATTCCAATATTTATAATTTTACAATTTTAACCTAACATTTTTAACAAGTCTAATATTAACACTTTATAATGAGTACCTTTCTGTAGGTGTCTCGTAAGCAGCTGTTCTAGGAAGACCTGTGTTACAGCTGGTTCTTATTAAAAGAGTGGCAAGCAAGCTTGCGATCCAATTGATGGTAAGCAGAAACCACCGCCTATGGACGCTTGCAACATTAGCACTAAACCACCACGATTCCACGTTTTGGTGCCAAAACCACGCATAACAACGTTCTCTCGTTCTCTCACGTCATGAAACTGATATAAATAAATAAAACATGCGTAAAAAGGTTACATGTTGACCAAAAACAGATCAAATGGATACGTAGCCGCATAAACTTCCGCATACATAACGGGTCAGTGAAAATCCCACCAAAATTGAACTCCACCGAAACATGCTTAAACAGAATGAGAAGTAATTAAAACTTTGCAAATTTCGCTGACGTTTATTTAATTCCCTTCAATAGCCTTACAATTATAAAGCACAGGGTCAGCGCATGTATCCAGTCGATAGCTAAATTGTTGTAGCCAAAGTTCCCTCAAAGCGGCACAAAGTCGTTTCTTGCTATACATAATATGTAAATACGAAAGTCATTCGTGAAATTCTACATCAGAAATTCTAATTAAATTACGAGCCTGGGTTGATACAGCTAACTACAAGCTCCCTTTATCTAAAGTTGAGTTATTTCGCCAAATCTGAAGTATTTGTTTAAAAGTCAACGGGATTGTACTAATGCCGGGACATGCGCCGAAATTGAACGGATTAAACTGTACATATTTTGGTCTGAGCCCGTGACGAAGGTTGGTGCTATTCGTTAAAGCGTGGAGTAGGTATTAAATGGTAATCCGGAAAATTTTCAGAACATTTGCTCTTTTGTGTAGCCGAGTATCTGTAAATTAGACCTTCCTGAGACAGACTCGGTTTTATTGGATGAGAATATTACAAATACCACATGATTTAGTAGTACAACGTGGTTGGACCTTTTTATAACCAAGTGTGAGTTTTTGGGAAAACTGTTATGCTTTGTGCCACAAGCATACTTTATACTTCCTACTAATACTGTATGTATGGATGTATAGATGTTTGGATGTTTGTTCTTCTTTCACGCTGCAACGGAACAACGGATCGACCTGATTTTTTGCATGGGTATAGTTCAAGAGCCAGAGAGTGACATAGTTTCATCATCATCATTATCACCATTTTTCATCACGACGCGGGTGAAACCGTGGGGCGCAGCTAGTTATCTATATATAAAAGCGAAATACATCTACTCACTCATTCACTCACTCATCACTAAATCTTAAATACCAATACTTGACCTACGAAGCTGAAATGTGGCAGGTGGTGGTTGAAGGAATTTTTTAGGGTGTTGAATACCGCTAAGAAAGGATATTGTGAAAGGGCCGAATTAAGGGGGCAAACGGGGGTTAAAATTTTATGTGAAAGTCTACGCGTACAAATCGCGGGCAACAGCTAGTAATATTTTAATGCGAAAGTTTGTGTGTAGGTATTTTTGTTTCCACTCAATTCCGGATTTGGATGGAATTTGGTAAGGGAGTAGTGATTTAAAATAATAATAAAAATAGGCTTTCGCTTGACCGCTAGCTTACCTAATGCTAAGCGACGATGCGATCTATTCTACAATAGTGTATTCGCTTGCCTAGAACAAACCGATTCACTCGCAACTTGAAGGCATTCTGATTGTAAGTATCGGGAAACACCCACTCAGGCGCATTACACAATAAAAGTGTTCGTACTTATTCATCAATAACGTCATTATCAACCTATTATGTTTCGATTGCTAGTACACATTACATCCAATGGTTTTCCTGGAAGAGATCACTTTTAGCGATAAGGCCGCCACTTGTGGCACTAGCTCGTAAGTGTTTTCTATCGTGTTGTAATTTTAATTTCTGGTGTACACAATAAAGAGTTTCTATCTATCTAACACAGGCGCTCAGTCAAACCGGGTGCTGAAAGATTGTAAAGCGCACATGCTACCGCTCGGTATCATTGCTCACCAGAGAGCAATCAAGAAAAGAGATTGTGTTATTTTGATCAAGTCTTTAAAATGTAAACACATTTTTATTCACACAGTCGGTGACGATCTAATGAAGCATTTGATGTCTTCCAAATAGCGCACCTGTGTAATGCTTTTAACTAAATTAAATTCGTACTGCTTGGAGTATTGTACTATATTTTTTATGAACCGATAAGAGCTTGAATTTTGTCACATAAAACTTTTACTAGGAAGTGTTCCATTTTAAATTTGTCAATACAGAAAATTATTCTTGAATATTATGTCTATTACTAATTAAAGTTATATGATTATTTACCGTGGTAAGGTTGTGTACTAAATATTAAAAAAATATATTAAAGAATAGATGAGATCCCTAAATATAATAAATCATCATCATCACCAGCCAGAATACATCCACTGCTGAATAAAGACCTCCCTTTCAGTAAGGGGTGTTGCCGTAATCGCCACGCTTGGCAGGTGGTTTGGGAATCGCAGTACGTTCACTGTGTACTAATGGGACGCTGCTGCCCATCCTCCGGTGGTTCTGGTGATATTTAGGGATAAAGACTCTCATTTTACCATACTAAGCTGGCAAGAAACACGTCGTTTAATGTTCAAAGGATGAATAAACAAGAACTTACAGAACCTGCAAATTTCTCGACTAGAACACTTCAAAAATACCTGAGCCTTGAATATTGAGCTTGAACAACCGCATCTTTACGCGTCGGAGGTAGAGCACGCTTGTCCTAAGGCACGTGAATTGAAACCGTAAAGCTAGTAAATAGTCTGAGAGTCGGCGCGTACCTTGGCGAATTCATATAGTACGTGATACCAGCTTTAAGAGCTCCACGGAGCTTCAACTTACATGAAATATGGCGCTCTATGTACGGAAAGAAATCTCTCACTTGTTAAATTAAATGGTCCCTTTATAATAGCTGAGGTGTGAGGTGCTTGAGTAAGTTCTTGTAGAACAAAACTTACTGTATAAATATTGTATTTTTTTACTTCTCCTTTTTAGGGTTCCGTACCCAAAGGGTAAAAATGGGACCTTATTACTAAGCCTACATTGTCTGTCTATCCATCTTAACTTTAAACAGCTGTATCTTTCGAACCGTAATAGATAGCCAGTTGAAATTTTCACAGAATATGTAATGTTACGGCGGATTACCACGGCGAATAGCATCAAACTTGGAATGAATATAGTGCACACTTTAAAGAACAACAACAAATAATAGCCAAGTGCGAGTTGGTGACAAGTTTTTCATTACCAAGTTATAACTGGTAATTTCGTTATTGAATTTTGTGGTGGTCAGGAACCCTCAGTGCGCGAGCCCGACTCGCACTTGGCGGGTTTATTTTTGATATGCAACTCCACGGACACCGGGGCTTTTGTTATACTTCTAAACAATTTGGTTGTGTGTGAGGGGTCCGTTAAAGTTAAAATTATCTTTAAGTAAATAAACTCAAAAGTAATCGTGTTTAAATATTATTTTTTGCATTGTATTTTATTGAAGTAAAAGATAAAGAAGTAAGTATTGTCATTTAAATTATAAAATGAACATTATTTAAGTTTTTTTTACTTAACCTTGAATTTTATTTCGGCAAGAAAAGTATACATATTTAGAATCATAATAAACTTACCTAAACTAAACTAAAGAAACAAACTTAACTAAATAAAAATATATTAAACTACACTAATCTAATAAACCGCTGCCCATAGGCATCCATCCCAAAATGCCAGCCGCATTCAAAATTAATAGAGCCTCTTATACCAAATTTGACGGTTTTAAATAAAAATTTTCAGTTAAATTACAATATTTGAGCTGGAAAAAAATACATGTCACAGATACATCTGTGTTTGAGTTTATGATTTGGTTCAAAACACGATGGAATAAACTTTCCTCGATAAAAAAAAATCTGAAACAAAGTCGGCTTAGTTTATTTTTTCATTTTTTGCTCTAATGAAAGCTCGTAACAACCTGGAAATTGCATGTACTGAAAGGCAATTTTATTCAACATTCATTTATTTGGATAGATTTTTGATAGTGAATAGTGTCGTTTTTTAGTGTAATTAAAAGCGTAAAAAGGACGCGAGAATTATGGCGCGCCGCGTTCAGTGCCGCGCCAGGCGTCATCGAGGTTGGATCTATGCTCGTTTTCGTCGTTGCACTCCCCCCGCGGGCGTCCTGACTCTAGCATGGCGTCGCCATAACTTGGCGGGGGCTGAGGGAGCGTTTTGTTGCCTACGCGACTCGGATAACCGCCCGTTAATGTGTATTTGTTAATTCGTTTAGCTAGAGGTGGAAATCGAAGTGAGAGAATTGTACCAAGTTTCCGTGATACAGGCCTAGCTAAGAGCGGAAATCGGTATTAATGAATGTAATAATAATTCATAAACATAAGCTCCTAGCTAAAAGTTGTTTGGTTGTATTTTGTCTTCATCATTTCAGCCTATCGAACTGGGTGTCGTCAGATTGTAAAGCGCACATGCTACCAATCAGCCACCATCGCTTATGTAATGCTCATGACTTATGTTTATGTAAGTAAATTTTTCTCATTTTCGTTTATTACTTTGACGAAGCTTTGTTGTACTTATCGCAATAAACGCTTTCATCCTTGCATGGTGGGCCTTCCACTACTATATAATAGGCATGATGACTAATATTTAATTTATTACAAATAACCGGCTTAGCGATTAATATACCTAAACATACTAAAAAAATAATTTAAATTGGCTGATAAATCTCTGAGATATGAGTGTTAAAAGTTTTGGTGGGGATAGAGAGGGCATGCTCTATCCCTTTCTTGCAAAGCGTGTGTTAGTATAGCATTTGTATGGCACACCTGAGCCGTGACGTCATGGCTCAGTATAGTGCGCTCTTTGTCTAGCGTGAAATTAAAAGGCTTATATCTTATTTATTGTTGAACTAATTTTAATTTTGTTTTCGGTAATGTGCTCTATTTATGATCAACTTTTTAATGAGGTAATAAAAAATTATTAGTCATCATGCCTAGTGTGCGCAGCGTAGGTAGGCCTCCCACTAGATGGACCGACGACATAGTGAGAGTCGCTAGCATCCAGTGGATGCAAAAGGAAGGCTGTCGTTCAGTGTGGAGGTTAAAGGGGGAGGCCTATGTTCAGCAGTGGACGTCTTCTGGCTGATGATGATGATGATGATGCCTAGTGTGCTAAAAACTGTCGCTCAAGCTATCGTCCGGCAGCCCGATTATCAACGTAACTATGATAACAAGTTCACGACGATAAGCGAAGCTTCGTGGCAATATGCGAAGTTTCGTGACGATAGACGAAGCATCGTGCAGATGTGGGACAGCAGTAAGAATCATAACGACTTTAACCAAAATAAAATTGAAATAAACTTCAATCTGTCTCTGCCATTACAAGAAAGTTACCCTCATCAAAGTTATAACCTACCGTATTTTTATAACCCATTTTCGACAGCATTAATTTCGGCCGTTCCAGACAATACTGCGACATGATACAGCTAATAAAAGGCAATAATCCCAACATTTCGTCTCAATGTCATGCAATAAAGACCAGCCATTGTGATAACCTAAAACAACTTCGGCTGAATAAAGCCAACCGCTCCTTTGCCACTTTCGCGAGACACTTTCACCATAAGAAATCCAATTTAACTTTGTCGCCGAACAAAATGCTCCAATAGAAATAATTTCGTCAAGGACTTCCAACAGCTGTACAATTCAATCAGGGAGAAGCCTTCTGTTTTTTATCTGTCGAAGTATTTTCTCTTTAAAGCGTGTTGGAGGAAGTAAGTTAATGTTGTCAACACCTTTAACACCTGTAAACTGTTGTTCAACAGCTTTCTATTTGCTGGTTTACTACGGATTGCAAATACGAGTAATTTATTTGATTTACCTTTTTCCATTTTCATGAGGGCTTTTATGAATTACAAGAAGGTTTTGTGAACTTGTTAACTTATAAATATGCCTACTGCTCCAAAAAGGATGTATTCGACAACATGTTTTATGCATAATATAGTTAAAGAACTGATTTAGGTTTCCTACCCAAAACATATTTAATATAAAAAAAAATGTTATGAAATACCGTTTTTTTTTTTACCACATTATTTTTTAGGCATAGAGCCTTCTTTAACCTTTTAAGAGGGGCCTATTTTTATTACCTTTCCTTAACTAACCTTTAAAAAACACTTAATGCAATGAATGCTTTATAACGGCTTTATAGGAATTAATTCTTTAAAATTAATGACATATCCCAGTGCTTCAGATACTCTAAAATTAAATGTATTTTCTTTGCAGAATATTTGAATTCTACCGTGGATGAACACAAACGTGTATGTAGACAAAATACAGGAAAACATATCAATCGGTAAAACGCTTGTTGTGACGAAAAAAACTACACGAGTATCAATATGTCCAAATGTTTCGCTATGTGTATTACCAGAAAAATAAATTGGTACGGTTTATTTTTTTGATCAAACTACACGTACTGCAATATTATACTGCAATTTCCAACATAATATACCAAATTAAAGACCTGACAGCAAGATAGTAAACTTCATTTTCATGACTATAATAGAGAAAGACAATATTTATGTTGTGCACTACAACATCAACATCACAGAAAAACACAATAATTTTTAAAACCAACTTTTAGCTGTCGGCCATATTGAAAATAGGTGACGCCATTTTTGGGAGTCTGTCATATTGGTACAGAATGACGTCACTTAGCTAACTATGCATTATGTCACCCAAACTAAACGTGTATGTAAAACTTCAGCTCAATCTGTTGGGGATAACTGAAATTCACTTGCAAGATTTGTCCCACACATAACAGGGTAAGTTAAATAAAAACTTGTAAAAGGGTATTACATGATCAATTGTCGCTGCAAGTTTTTTTTTAAATTTTAAAAAACTACACATCAAAATTAGCTTAGTATTTGATAAATTGTTAAATACGTCAAAGCGTATGTCTGACTAAAATTGGCAATTACTGTCCCTCGCGGTTAAACGTAAGTTTGAAAATCATGTTTCAAACGCAAATTGCCTTTCCAGCAACTAAACCAATTACATTTTATTAATTAACTATCATATTTTACAAGATAAACTATTGCCAAACACTAAAACAAGTTTCTGGCTTCCAATTAATACTTAGATAGTATCGCTAAGTTATAATGTTTGTACCAAGTTTCAACAAAATAAATTGTTCAATGGAAATTCTTGTGTGTTACCCGCGCTCAGCGATAGAGATTAAATTCCAATATTAATAATGCACAATAGATTGCCTATTCAAAGGAGCTATTAATGGAATTCCAGGGGCCACTATTTTGAGCATTGAATTACCGATTTACTTTTGTTCTAATGTCTATACGTAATACTAGTTCTCATCCCGCTCTAGGTTGTTATGTTCTTTCCACCAGTGTGATAATACCTTTTTATAGTTCACAAGCTAGGTCATCGTCCTTCACACTGCCTGATTGCAGTATACGCCTGCATTATTGAGCCAATGATCCTGTTTCTAGCTAATCTCACCACGTAGGTGCCTGATCACAACTTATCTGGTATAAAGTGATAAAGTGATTAAAGAAAGCATGGCGATGGTATAAAAAAACATTAAAAAACGACTAAGATCAATAACACCACATTCTAAAAAAAAAACACATAATTGGCTAGCCATTTGGGTGCTACGATGCCACAGACAGACATACAGATACACACGTTAAACTTATTACACCTCCCTATACATTATTTTTACTACGGGGCTTAAAAAACAATCGAGTTCACGGAAAATTCAGTAAACGGGATTCATCTCCTAATTTTCTACCTTTAAAGGTAGAATGTATTTTTTCAAACGTTAATAAGACTAAACCATTTAAAATATAGCCAATTCCATTAAAAATAATCACTAAAATTGGATCACACTCAACGAAGATATCGCGAGTCAAATTGGTAACCTCCCGTTTTGAAGTCGGTCTAAAATACAGCGCATAAAAAACGCTGCAGCAAAAACAAAAAAAGTCTTCCAATTGCGTTTTTCACAATCCTAACTACAGTAGAAACGTGACAGCAACTGCATTTCACTTGCAGGTGCTGTACGGATCCAGTCATAGCGAGACACGTTCGACGAAATCATATTTTACGTGATTCTATTCTCTACGCGCGACAGTTCTACCTGATTCGGATAAACTGGTTTACTAGCGTATCTAATGCCCTGTACAGAGTCAGAGAACATCACACACACATCATCAGCCATTAAATGTCCACTGCTGAACAAGGCCTCCCTCTTAGAGAGGGGTGTTGCCATAATCCCCACGCTTGGCAGGCGGCTTGGAGATCGCAGTACGTTCACCGTGTACTAACAGGACGCTGCTGCCCATCCTCCGGTGGTTCTGGTCGCAGTTTTAGGACATACCCGGGTCAGAGAACGGATACGAATAAATGCATACGGGTAAATTTTATTCTTTCCTCTGTAAAGATTTTGGCGTTGCACTCTTGTGCATTAGCCAGTATAAAGTATTAAATTATTATAAAGTTTGAAAGAATTTAGTTCTTTAAACATGTTAGTCACAGTCAGAGTGAAGCAAAGAAGGTCACAGCTAAGTCAAAGTCATGTCATGTCAAAGTGGTGGAGAATTTACAAGAGGTTTCTATGAAGCTTGGAAACAACACGAAAATACAAGTTTCACCGCGCTATATTACTTTCTTACACTCGAGCACGTCCACGAACACTTAATAATTAATAATACACCATTATTACGCATTAACATTAGAAAATACACAAGTTTTGGAAAATAATACAATAAGACGACATGACATGTATTGTTAACGTTGGAGCCAAAACCCACGGGTAATGTAGACCCTTGCGCTGCTAGACACCTCACACGCATTCGCTATCGCTGTCATCCAGCGTGACGTCACTTAATGGGCCTAACTGGGCCAGCGCTGGTTGAGTAAACCACTGTACACTTATGTATGTCAGAACAATGTCAGAACATTTTTGGACACAATAATATATCGTTTGTAGGTGTATAAATTCAACCGTGATAGTATCAAAATCAAAAGTTCAACATTAGGTATGCATAACATAGTCAATATCAATAATTCTAATAGTCTGGTGCACGCTAGTGTATCCTTCTTTCAGGTGTGTCTCTGTGTCTCACACATAATGTCCATAAGTCGTTCACTCTTATGCGGTAGTTTTCATTTGCGTGCGTTCGCTAGGTCTAAACACGGCATTACATGAGATAACACATTGTGGTGACCTCCATTTGGTTTTAATTTCTGAATTAAAGTTATCTATAACATCCTGCCTAAAACACAATTGCTACAATATTGACTTTTTGATGTGACTTTGTATCAATATCTATTTAGGTAAAATACCAACTGCTAAACAATATTGTTTTTCAAAATACTTAGCAAGAACTAAATGTCTTTTGCAAGCCAGTTCACTTAGAAATAGTTATTTATTGGTATTTTTTAAAAACGTTTTTATGTTTAAATTCTGCACCTTTAGAACTGTAGTAACTCAATCCTAATTTTTTTTTTCGGATAATCACAAAATAAGATTTAACATTACAGCGTTATCGTACCCTTGCAGATACTTTTTTGTCTTATTTGAGTAAACAAAAAAAAAAGCAATTGTTATTTGCAATTGCACGAAAAATATTTAAAACACAGTATTTAAAAACTAAAACTATCACTACCTAATTATTAGTTGTAATTTATTGAGTAAATATGACAGTTTTATCTTTAAAATACTTATCTCTCAAAGTAGGTGTTTATTAAATTATAGAAGCTTGAAAATTATAGTCGTTATAATTATATCTGAACTTCTCACAAAAAACTCACTTTGACTAATAGTGTCATAAGTTTGATTTGGTTGGATGATATTTATATTTTTAGTACCAAAATGACGTATGCAACATGCAATATTTCTGTCACGTCACGCAATTTTTCTGTAATATCAAAATAAAAATAATAACAAAGCTAAATCGGTCGATTTTATTTTTAAATAATGTGAATAACACTTACCGTTACATCGGACAATAATTGCTCAACACTGACAGAATCGCTTTCACAGCAACTCAAGCCACGAATTTTCATAATTAAAAAGAGACCAATATAATCGTTTGGACCTGTTCTCACACAAATTTTGCAGTTTCCAATTACAGACTGGTAGCGTAGCTTGTTTTGATTCGGTTTATATCACCACTTACTCATTTTACGAAAATGTGTAGTTTGGTCACTACTGTTCTAAAGGTGCAATTATGATTACTTCCTCTACAAAACAAATTACACAAGCGCGCAACGCAAAAGCGAATTCCAAAAATAGCTTAAAAGGGATGTAACCTTCATTACCTTCCACCCGCCCAGAGACTGACATTCTTGAACCTTCTAAATTGTAGATTTGATTTATTCAAATTAACGTCACGGTTCGCCTCCGGCAGATGTTATCAAAGCTCTTGGCTGGTCGACCGCGCCAAGCGGACTCGCCAAGATTTGATGGAACTTCCTAAACTGTTACACTCGGTTGACTTTTACACTGACCCCGTGTTTAGGCTCAAATGATCAGCGGATTTACCATTTACCTTGTAACACTTAAGTGTTACAAGTGATAACTCGATCGAATATCGGGAAATTTTACAGTGAAACTAGGCATTTTTTTGAAATATAAAAATTTCGTGTTTATTCAAAAAAGACTATGACACTATTAAGTAAAATTCCTTAGTGGGATAGAATGGGCTAGTTGACTGGTGTTTCATTTATTACAAACTAGCGGTCCGCCCCGGCTCCACACGGGTATAGTTATATAGCCTATTAAAATAGCCCATATTAATCAGTGATAATATAGCATTCAAATGGTGAAAGAATTTTTAAAATCGGTTCAGTACTTTTTGAGCCAATTCGTTACAAACATACATACAAATCTTTCCTCTTTATAATATTGTATGTATGTATGTATAGATGTATAGATAACAGGCTTAGCGATGGATATAATTGAATACATTACACAAACTGAAAAAATAATTAAAATTAGTTGATAAATTTCTGAGATATAAGCGTTTAAAGTTTTTAGTGGGGATTGAGAGGGATTGATCTGTACCTTTTACGCAAAGCATGAGTTAGTAGCATATTATTTGTATGGCACGAGTTCGGTTTGACGTCATAACTTGCTATAGTGAGTTCTGTCTAGCATGAAATTAAATACTTATAACTTATTTAGTATTGATCACAATTATTTTAATTTTGTTATGGTTGAAAGGCTCTATTTATGATCAGCTTTTTTATGAGGTATTAGAAAATATTAGCATAAATGCCTAAAAAAACAATATCAATTTATAGAGACTTTTTTTATAAATGGCGAAAAACACATAAGTAGCTACGTTGGTCGAAAAATACACCTTTGATGCGCGTGTTCGCTGTTAATACAGGAATACCATAAAATTTTATGTGAATATGTGGGTTTTTTTATGTGAGTTGTTGGGGCATTTTATGAACGTTACTTGCGAAACACAAGGGGATGGGCTACGATACGGTTGCATTATTTGACTACTCTGGCAGTTGGTGGTAAAATCTTAATCAAGATTAATTCACATAAGGAGCTTATTATACAGAGTTACGCGGAAAGGGTATACTAAGCCGATAGTACGCATAATAGGCATGACGAATAAAAAAATACTATTACCTCATAAAAAGCTGATCATAAATAGAGCCCATCAAACAAAATTTAAAATATTTCAAAAATAAATAAGTTATAAGTATTTTAGTTTCATGCTAGACAGAGAGTTCATCATACTGAGTTATGACGTCATGCCTCAGGCGCGCCATACAAATGCTATAAGACATGCTTTGCGAGATACGGCTCTGTGCCGAATTGCTCTGTGTGGGTACAACGTCGATGGCAAACTATTGGTGTCTAGCGGCCCATGCGTCTACCCGCTCGTATTCACTAGGCCTCTTCACATCATATCAAGCACTAGGACTGGTCACACGGTTTTAATGGCTATGATCTGACATAACCTAGCTGCTGGTTTGTTCACATCATATACGGGCGCGTTTCTTTGACACGAATTTGTTTGCGCTGATCTAACACGTTCGCTAAGCGGCCTCCGCGTGGCAATTGCGTGCACGTGTCTAAAGACACTGTTAGAGCAAGATATTTATGCTATATTTATTTGGACAATACGTTTTAAATTATTAGAGCAAATATTCAAAAGACCGCGTGAAAGATAAGTGGCAACCGCGTGGTCAACGATGCAGTTACGTAATTCCGAGGAATTTGGATGTTATTTCCTAGGAAATAAAATTCATATTTGCCATTAACGTACGTGGTGAGCCGAAAAGACCACCATTCGGCGGCCACACGAAAATGTTCGCGTCGTCTAATGCAGCCTTTGTATCCTTCCGTCTATTCGTCTAAGATGAATTCGTGTCGAGAACGCTTGGTACATTATTAATTGTATTATTGGACAAAATTAAATCGCTCAGACTTTACTGAATTAAATTATAAAGGTTTTCGTTATTTGTCTGTCGGATGTCGGTCTGTAAACAAACCCCGCATCGGCGCACGCAGTTTGTTTAATTGCCACTTTTGATTGATATTTACTTTATTTAATGTAACTTGTTTGAGGTATTTGTTTGTAAGGCAAATAACATAACTAGTACAAATCACATTGCGTGATAAACAGGTGCATTAAATAAGGGACAGATAATATACGGCCTTACTTATAAACGCCATTTTCAGCCATTTTAACATTACTTAACTTAAGTAACGTTTATAAGTAATATAATGAGTGTCAAAGAAATGACATCAGTGCAATTTAGTTTTAGGCTATAGTATCATTACATTTATCATAGTTTATGCTAAAGTCTTCCTTTAAATTTTAGTTTATGCAATGTATATCCATCTAGTGGGAGGCCTACCTACGCTGCGTCTTCCGGTTCGTTGTCTCCACTCAAAAACCTTTATTTTCCCATCGGTTATCGGTTCTCCGAGTGATGTGGCCTGCCTATTGCCACTTCAACTTGAAAATTTAACAGCTATGTGACTCTGGTTCTGTGGCGAATATCCACGTTTCGGATTCTATCGCGCAAAGAAACTCCGAGCATTGCTCTCTTCATTGCCCGCTGTGTGGCTCTGAGATGACATTGTGAGAGTCGCTGGCATCCAGTGGATGCAAAAGGCATTCTGTCGTTTAGTGTGGAGGTTAAAGGAGGGAGGCCTATGTTCAGCAGTTGAGTGGACGTCTTCGGGCTGATGATGATGATGAATTTGGTTTCAAATTTAATTATCGCAAAATAAACATTTATGCATTTCTGTATAATACATAGTATTACGCAGAACACTACCTGCGTTCTATAAATATAGGATATTTACCGATACAGTCAG
The DNA here is from genome assembly GCA_932305915.1 of Agriopis marginaria. Classification (NCBI taxonomy): domain Eukaryota; kingdom Metazoa; phylum Arthropoda; class Insecta; order Lepidoptera; family Geometridae; genus Agriopis; species Agriopis marginaria. The sequence goes on along the minus strand of OW029934.1, from coordinate 8,733,996 downwards.
TGTTGTGTCTCGTAGTGACAACCTTGGAATTTTTCAAGATTAAGTGAAGTAGAAGACACCCACTCTTCTCGCTGGACTCTCCCGCAGTTTTCAGTCAGCTCCTGACCACGGCCATTGTAACATGGTAGAAAAGTCAAGCGAACGGTACTTATTTTTAATAAAATAAAATAATGCGCGATAAATTCCGATAAACCTTTATAGCATTTATTATACGTCATACATTTCCATTTTGTATTTCGCTATTTTCCACCCTCAAATACATTTTATTTCATCAATTCCTTCTCTAAGTGCACAACTAGAAGCAATTGTAAGGCTATCAACTCGTCAAACGTGGATAAGTAGGTAGTTTGCTCAAGTTGATTCGTGCTCTATAACTTAGTGTAATTTGAACTAGTCGAACGCAGTTTCCCCACTTCAGACACTGTGTGCAAGTTAAGCATAAACAGTATGGACTAGTTACACAGATTTTCTTTTAAAATATTTTCTATGCCATAGCGTTAAATTATTTTAAACATTACTAAAATAACGTTACCGATGTATAAAAAACAATGTTTTATACTTAATAAGCTTAAACTTTACTATGATTTTTGCTAAAGAGTTTTAATAGTACAAGCGACATGGTTCTTCGAGCGATGTGGCCTGCCAATTGCCACTTCAACTTGCAAATTTTAACAGCTATGTCGGTGACTCTGGTTCTTTGGCGAATATCCACGTTTCGGATTTTATCGCGCAAAGAAACTCCGAGCATAGCTCTCTCCATTGCCCGCTGTGTGACTCTGAGTTTTTCCAAAAGGCCAACAGTTAAGGACCACGTCTCAGTACCATATGTCATCACTGGCAACACACACTGGTCAAAGACCTTCGTCTTGAGGCACTGTGGTATCTTGGACGAGAAGATGTCACCGATAACCGATGGGGAAGAAAGGTTCTGGAGTGGAGACCACGAACCGGAAGACGCAGCGTAGGGAGGACCGACGAATGTGAATGTGAATGTGAGAGTTGCTGGCATCCAGTGGATGCAAAAGGCAGGCTGTCGTTCAGTGTGGAGGTTAAAGGGGGAGGCCTATGTTCAGCAGTGGACGTCTTCTGGCTGATGATGATGATGAAGCGACATGGTTGGTTTTGGAGAATAGTCGTTTACTTGAAAATCTGTCCATAAAGGAGGAGAATGGGCAAATTGGTTCAAAATTTAATCAAAAATTTCATCTTTCCGCAGTCGTGAACGCTAACAGAAAGTGGCTCTTGTCTAGACCCCCTTGTATTAACCATAGAGGCAAAGTTTGAATTTTTGACTAAATTTTGAACCAATTTGCCCATTCTCCTCCTTTATGGACAAATTTTCAAGTAAACGACTATTCTCCAAAACCAACCATGTCGCTTGTACTATTAAAACTCTTTATGACACCTTAGAAACTCAAGCTATTAAAAGTAAAATAATCAGTTTCCGATAATAATTAAAACAAAAAAAAAAAATATTACACAATATGACAAAAGTTTTCCTTACGTCCACTTTTTTCCTAAATAGGTATTTTACATCCTTTCTGGTTCATAACGGTGAAAGTCTAGAAAATCAGGTTGTGCGAGTGGGAAATTGCTATATAGTCTGATTTTACATTAGGTTTACCTCGTGATACTTTACACAAAATATAACAGAAAAAAATATACTAATATTATTCTGTGACGTTAATTAATTAACTAAATAAATATTACCAAGTTTGTAAATAATAATACATCACAAAACATTTTAGAAACTATGGCAAGGACTTAGAATGCAATGAGGTTTTACACACATACATCTGCGAATATTATTGTGTCGATTGGCTCTAGTATCAAACCTGGGGACATTTGGCCTAAGATCCATAGCCATGCTCATTCTCCTTTAGTGCGGTATTATCAGTTATTTTCTTTTTTAAATATGATTGGCTACTGATAATATATTATACTGCGTTTCAGCTCACGGAGCAACCGTTTAATTATAGCTGCAAGACTTTGCTAATTTGATACTAAAGCCATCTCCATATTGTGCTTACCGAACTACTGTATATTAATGCTGAAATAATTAATTTCTATTGTTGCGACGTACGAATACAGCAAATTCGCCCTTAAGTTGATATAAACTGATATCAAATTGTTTTAATGAAAAACTACCTCTTCTACATTACAACAGATTCATAACGGATTCATTCCCAAAGGCACTAACATAAATTTTATTTTAAAAAAACCGTCTTCAAAATACCATAAAACACGAACATTCTAAGTTAATGTGCCACTACAAAGAACAGAATAATATTTTTGCACGGATTTTGAAGTCAGTACATGTAGAAACTCGTAGCCGTGGGCAATGCTACGAAAGCGTAGCTTCGTAGCTAAAAACTACGAAGCTGCGAAGCGTTTGTAGCTTTGCTTAGATCAAAGTTGTCGATTTCTTGCTCACATTAACAAGGCTGCAAGTTTCCCAAAAATAAAAATAAAAGTAATTGAAAAGTCATAGTGGTTTATCCAACTACCTTCCAACTTTCCTTTTCCATAGAAGCCAGACAGGTACGTGATACCTTGTTGTTTATTTACGTCACCGTGCCGTAATTTGCTCATTTCATCGCCCCAAACCCATGGAAATGACGTTCAGATGACATTACGTGGCGCCCTAGAGCGGACGAACCACTTTCATCATTTCCTTTGGGCCATATTTATATCGGATGGCAAAGGGATAAAGAGAAGTAGGAAAGGAATAACCACAATTTATTTTGGAAAGCTGTGTGCTAGATAGGTGTGAGATTATGGTCTTCAGCTCACCTGTTAAGTCAAGGTGTGGTCAAAGATGGTAAACGGGTAAAATCTAGGTGTCTTCAAATCACGAGTGAATCGGTTTCTTCTAAGCAAGCGTGATTCAACGCAGACCGCATCAACGCTTATAACATCAGTCGTGATGGTGGTTAAACGCAAGCCTATTAATTATGAAGAAAAAAAAAAAACTAGCCTGGAATGAGAACTGGCTCTCAAGTGAGCCTGCTAGAATACACCGTTAGGTGCTTGGCGTGAATTTCAACTTGGAGAGGTAGCTAGCCAGACAGGTATAAGAAAGTGCTCTACCACTATGTCCACCATGCTTCATGTCTAGGCACTCTACAGTACACTAGAGGGCCATAACGGGTAGTATACACTGATTATAGAATTTTGTCTTTATCTTTCATCTTATCATGAATAGACGTAAGTTAACTTTTCAAAGTTTTCAAATCTATAGCTGTATTGTTATAAACCAAAAATATATAATACCACGGATTTTGGGTCAGCGCCAAAAAATTTCCAACCCTAAAATAGTATTTTTTTTTTATGGGCATGTGCCTTTAGTAACTAAACAAAATACAAGCTAAAACAAACACTACAAATACAGTTAGACTGCCCATTGAAGGTCTAAAGACAATCCAAATGCTCAAGCCCACTACCAGTTGGCAGCGTACCCAGCATGTTGGTGGCATTACCACGTTGAATGGCAATGCTTATGCGTTGAGCCAGAAACACGCCAGCATTTTGGTCACGCGTCGCATTAACCAGGTGCTCTGAAATATTTTTGAAAATGAGGTGAGCTCCCGGTCCCCAAGGGATGTCTCAACCCCAAACATGTAACTACTGCCGAGGTTAGCATATTTGCGTCGCTTGTGCTGCTCTGCCGAATTGGCAGCCGCGCCAGCCCTACCTTGTGTCTCAGGAAGATGTAACGGCGCCCAAGTATCGTCACAAGTCCAGGGCACAAAACTAAAACTGTAAACTATTTAGTATCAGTATTTAGACTAAAATTATTTCAAACCAAACTAGAGATCGTTCGGAGGTCATAGAATTTCAATAAGTTTGTGAGTATTTCTAAAATATTCAAAATGTATGTGAGTAAATTTAGGAGAGATTTAAGTGACTTTGTACCTACTAGATCCAACATATATGTTTGTAAATCTATGTTATGAACCATATAGAATGTTGTTTGCAATCTTCCGCGGGAGTGGGTAGCAATAATCTCTGAGTGCGTGCTTGCTTCAGAGCTATTGCATTTGTTGCTCTCAATAGACTCGAAAGGGCGACACGTGTAACTTTGTGTTGTTGGAAATGCAGTACTGATTAAATAAATTAGATCCTTAGGTTGATTGAAGTTAAGGCCAGAATAAAATAAACTTAGAAAAGTTATATTATTATTTACAGGATATTTACCATGGTAAGGTTGTGGAATGAGCTTCCGATATTTCGGCGCAGTTACATGCACCATGTTCACGGGAAGACTGAAGAATGCGGGTGGTTGGTCGAACAGTTAAAAAGTTAGGTGCAGAAATAACGGTCTACCCTCTTTCTTAGTCTTTTGATAAACTCAGTAAGACATAAACATTCATCTTGTAACGTGAACGACGCCTATACCTTGGATATTACCTAGTTAAAACTAATTTTTCTATGAATTACTGCTATTAGCTTTGTTTAGGTTTCATCCAAGAATTCTGTATTTTTGGCATGGAAAAAAATCACAAAAAATCATGTAATGTACAGATTTTTAATTGCTTAAAATGGCGCCATTCATTATGGAAGTTTATTGTGTTTAGGGTTCCGTATTAATCGATAAAGCGGAACTTGAGATTTGGCCCGTATTTTTTAAGTAGTACATCAATAAAATTACTCTGTCATTTCTGAACCAATTTAATTGTTTTTTAATGGAACAAGTGGAAAAATAATTAAATTCTTCTAAGCAATTTTTAACCAGCTCCATAATAATACGAATAATTTTGTTCCAGCGCATTTTGATTTGTCAATATCAATTAAATTCTTCTAGCGCTTACTAATTTTGAAGTTCGTTTTTCTTTATGATAATTTTATTAATCGACAGCTAACGTACTGCTTGGTTGGTATGCTAACTTAACCAACGTGCCGTAATTATCCCAGATTATGTTACTTTGTGGGTGCGTCCACAAGCGCTAAAATATTAAAATTTCTCGAGTACTGCAAAAAATATTGCAATGTGAAACAAATGAATAGCGCTTAAGCTCTCACGTACCCATACCGAGTGATTAAGGGATGAGTCATATTACACCGAGAGCGGATTGTACCGTTCGTGCTATTTCATATCACGTGCTGCAGAATTTATTTTTAGGGTCCCGTACCTCAAATGGAAAAAAGTAACCCTTATAGGATCACTGTTTTCCGTATGTCTGTTTGTCCAGGCTAAAGGGATCAAAACATATAGGTTACTTCCCGTTGACCTAGAATAATTAAATTTGTACATATTTGCTCACAGCACATATAAGTAAACAATTCGAAAGTAATTAGTTTCAAGTTAAAAAAAAAATATTACAAACTTACATTTTGTATTTGGTGTGTATTGGAGCACCGGACTGCCAACTACAAAGTTAAATCGATGATCCGGGATCGATGGACTATCTACGTACATATTTATTAAGTTTGTACGGAACTCTCAGGTTACGAGTCCTATTCGCACTTTTCTGGTAATTTTTTCCTCTTCCACGACCACATCGTCGTTTACCAGGCGAGTTTGTGAAACTAATACGGCATGTCAGTGACGCGAAGTTGTGCCTTTACCAAAAATTGCTCAAAGCGGTTAAAGAAGTTACCAGTAATAAAAAAATACAACCATCATTGACTCGCACATTACAGAGGCCAATGATTTTAAAAAAAAAGTATCAACTTAGATGTAAGCTCAAGTATTTTACTCAACTCACCAGTATAAATACCAGTATATTCAGTAGCATGCCGACTTTGTTGGTGAGCGAACCAAGAAGTGAACGTCGGAGCAAACGTGATTTTCACATGCCTAATTTTTTCAGACAGGACTTTTCTAAACTAGACATAGACATACTGTGACGCAAATATTTGGATGAGCGTATTTACCTTACTTTTAAAAATTATAGAAAAAAATTCAGTGCCTATTATAACAAAAAAATAGTCTAAGGGCTGTTAACCAATTTGGGTAACGTTTTTTTAATAAACAGCACTAATAATATCATAATTTGGCTTGAAGATTTCATAATAGGTACTCCGTAAAATATCACATTATTTTAGATAATGTAAATTTTAATAAATATGGCACTTCATATGAAATTGAAACACACAGACAGACACGGACACACGGATGCACACACGGTTATCTGACCCAAAACTAAGCAAAGCTTGTACTATGACTGCCAGAGACTGATAGACATACATACATACATACATTTTATATATATTTTTAGATACACAATTACACACTCAAATAAATGGTAAGCCCAGATACATAAATGTTAATCACATGAATGTTTGAGCTGGGTGGGAATCGAATCCACGGTCTCAAGCGCAGAAGGCAGTTTCAGTACCAACTGAATTAACGGGGCAGTCACGCATAGTTGTACATAATAATTCACGATTAATAACATTATTAGAACTAAACAGGCATTTTCCCGGACGGACAGACGGACAACATACGCTTAGTAATAAGGTCCCGTTTTTACCCTTTGGGTACGGAACCTCAAAATTGAGTCACATAGATATGAAAATAGACGTAAAAATATTGACTGTAAATAAAATATCTCCTACGAAAACACTTGAATTCAGACGACTGTTGGCTCTTATACTATAAAAAAATGCCACCACACCGCTTGTCTACGTGTCGGAAATATTAACTGGAGCATTTGAATATTTTATGATCAGTAAAAAGAAAGATTTGAATCGCAAATGTGTTCGCATTTTAATCAAACGAGTCGTCGAACGAGCGCCGTGATTCCGCGCCGAGCTTCATGCCTCGTTTGTGTTTTGTGAGGAGTTATGAACGATTTCGTGCTGCAATCCGGGTATGGTGATACGCAATTTAATAGATGTCTATATTGTTTACCGCCCCGCGGTTTCAACCGCGTTACAACCTCTTTGGTAGTGACAGCAACCTCCTTTGACTTAGATGAAATTTATTTTTTCATTTCTCTCCGTTTAATACAAAATGTATAGGAAAATTAATTTTCTTCATATTTTATTTTTTCGTGAATTTTCCTATGTTTTTATACTTATTCTGCTGTTTGGGGCGGAGTGTAATCCAACAAATAAAGCTAAATGATCATGAAAATCGGTCCGGCCGTTCTTGAGTTATGTTATTGGTGTAACTATTAACTAACCCAACGACCTATATGTACTACGTACTAGACGTCATGTACTGAATCCTCACTTCAGCAAACGTTGCTGAGCCGTAGTAACCACACCCCAGTCTGACAGTCTTCAGTTGTCTTTTAGGCGTGCATAGGTGTAGAGCGCTAGTTATTTAGTGGAAACCCGGTAAAATACGTACCTCAGCAAGAATTAAAAATCCACGTCGCAAGTAACACAATATTATTAGTTGATTTATTTAATAATTAGATAAGAATTTTGTATTATAAGAGAATAACAAATATTATTTTCCGATTGAAACCCAACTTGACATAAACATCAACTTTGACATCAATTATCACAGAATAAGTAATATGCAGAGTATTTAGTCTAAGCCCCGAGTAAAGACCGACCTTCACCCATCTGTTTATTGGATGAAAAGTATTTTATATCAAATTTAATATGTTAAATTATATATCGCGAAGATGTTGACTGAAAAATTTCAGTCCAGACTATGATTTTTGCTATTACCAACTTAATTTTTGTAGTTGGTATGTATGGGAGCAGCTGTTTGCCAACTACAAATATAAGTTTGTTAAATAAAAGAAATTAAAATATTTAATGACAAACTTGTCCAAGTGATTTTTTTCCCACTTATCTCTACCAGTTGGGATACCTTGGTAGTGATAAGTGTACCATGCGAACTAATGTTCCATATAATAATATGCACAATTCGTAGTATCGGAAGTGAAGTATCTCTGCTTAATTTCCTAATCTTTGAGAGCTCGGGGCAAGCCAGTGTGACCAGGGATAAAATTTTAGAAATGTTTAGTAATTTTTTATGAAATTTTGGACATTAGTATTTTTATAGGTTTATTAACGAAGGTTGGTAAAAGGTTTGGGCAAAATTTTTTTTTTTTTGGTAGACTGACCGTAGACCGTTAGCGATAATACCTACGAATACCGATTTCTGTGAATTTCTTGAATATAGTCTATTATTACTTTATTGATTTTATTTTAAACACAAATTGGGCTGTAGGGTACTTTAGTTTAGCCGCATCCGCCGCCTCAATCAGATATTCCGTGAGTCTGGTTGTCTTCTCATGTCCGCTGTGCGACCGGTAGACACATCCATAGACAATTATCTCTATATTTCTGTGTCCACCAGGACCCAGAGCACAGAAAATCTGGGCAAAGAGGATACAAAATCTGGGGTCTTCGAGTTGACGGAGACCCTAGACCGCATCATCCCTTTCTGTTTCATCTGTTATATTGTTTTTTCTCTGTCATTACGATATACATAATTATTTATTATCATACGTTTTGATCTTGTTTTAGATTATATATTACTCAAATATACTTAAATATGTCTTGCGTGTTTCGATACTGCAGAATACATCGAGAAATATCAGGGAATGCCTAATTAATAATATACATAATCTGTGAGAACACTCGTCAAGCCAGTGTGACCAGTGATAATATTTGATAAGTTTTTGTATTATTTTTTTACTTTATGAACATCATTCATCAAACACAATCGTGAGTGCAAGCCGGTGTTATAATAATTTATCATTCATAAAATTTGAACATCATTATTTTTATTGGTTTACTAACGAAAGTTGGTAGGTTTGGTATATTTTGGGTGAAATAACATTATTATTTTTATGTTAAGAACGAAAAGAAGCTCTTCAGTGAAGTAACTATTCCGACTCGTTTTCCCTAAGGGCGTCACCGTAAAACATGTCGGAACACGGCTAGGCCATTTGGCGATATAGCTTTATCCGGCTATATTGCTTCTAATTTTGAAGTCGGTTAAAAGGTTCTGTGATTCTGTGAGTGAAATTTTTTTGTGGTGATAAGTTTGTATTATTTTTAGTTGTCTAGTTGACTATGGTAGTTTCGTAAAATTTATAACCTGGTCACCCTGCGAATGACAGCGCCGGTCGTCTTGTACACACTTCTTGATATTGAAGAACGTTTCTAGGTACATTATTCTTCTTTGAACTAACCCGACTTTGTTTAAATATATAGATAATAATTACACGTCAAAAAAATTAAATAAACCATCACATCAACAGCCAATAAAAACAAACCATAAAAATAATCTTGTAAAATGTCTTTCTAATAATTATAACTATATATTATTTTCCTAAACTTGTGTATTTTCGAGTGTTAATGTGTTCTAAATGGTGAATTATTATTCATTAAGTGCTCGTAAACGTGCTCGAGTGTGGGCAAGTGTCTTTTCGTGTTGTTTCCAAAACTCCATTGGAGATTTTTGTATAGTCTCCACCACTTTACAGGGGCATGAGTTTGACTTGACCGTGATGACTTGTTTGACGCTGATAATGCCATGAAAACTGTTTAATATTACGACTAAAGGACATTGAATCCAAGGTCATAAAAATTATTAAAAAAAAAAAGATAAAAGTAACAGTTGTTATGTAACTTTCCTTTCCAATATCCATTTCGTTCCAATAGTAGTATCACGTATAATAATAATAATATAACTAGCAATTTTAATTTATGCATATGGATTCTTGTGTCTGAGAATAAATGTTTTTGATTTGATTTGAATAGTGTAAATTTGAAGTAACAATAGTGCTAGTACAGAGTTAGCTTCAAACTTAGCTTTCGTATTCAACAAAAGCAAACACAAATACTCCGACGTTAAGGCGAAACCAAAACATTTTCATTTAATGTACCGGGGCGTTTTCAAAACGTAATCCTTAGTATTTATTTGGCATTAAAGCGGCTTACTTTAAGTTTCCCCGATACAAACAAGCCGCACGGCGAGGTTCTTGTAAGAAATACAATTTAACTTCGCCGCGAACACAAAATGTTTCATTTGAAAACGTTTCCTGAAGGATTGTAACAAATTGAATCTCACGCCTGCTCAATCCTTTATTTCATCGCCTCCCCTAATGCGAGAAAAGATTATTAATCGAAAATTTTCCAACTTCCAACTGTTTGGGAGCAGATGTTTTGTTTTATTCATTGATAAATGTTTCGAAACGGTTTTGTGTTTGTTTTCGTAATCGCCGTGATCAACGGATTGCGAGAGGCCGTTCTGCAATGAGATATATTACTGAGAGGTAGGAAGTTTTGTTTGTTTATAAACAAATGTATTGTACGGGTCGTTAAAGTCTTATATTCGGTAAATTTATTGACTTTGTAAATATAAAATTATCTATTGCTGTAGGTTATGTGACTAGCAAATATTTGAGCAAACAACAGGCGTAGAGGGACGCATGAAAAACTAATCAGATGGCTTCACTCGGTTGAAATGCCCTCATATCACTTGCGGTCCGCCAATGAGCTCTAAAAAGCGACTATTGCGCAGTCAAGATCGTTTTTCAAGTTATTTGCAGTTTATTACTAGTGCGACAAACAAAAAAATAATTAAACATGCTATTTTTGTTAATTAATGCCTTGACATTGCAATTGGTGGAGAAGTTTTGTCTCTTCTAAAATCTTGTAGGCATGTGCGTAAAATACTTCAATGTGCATAATTTGAATACGTTTTTCGACTATTGTATATAAAAAGGCGAATGCACAGTTTTTATGATTAAGTTTATATAGCTGATTTTTTTTTCGCGTTTTCTAAAGTGCTGCCATATTAAAAGTTGTTTATAATGATGGGTACTATGGACCCCTTTCAGCTTAGTACACCCTTTCCGCGTAACCCAATAGAATATCTGGCCTGCACGGCCCTATAGACCAAGCATAACAATTAACAACTTATAAGTACTAAGTAACCATAAGTTTACATCATATTATCAAACTTTGATTAACCAGAGATCAAAAGATTTCTCACAAGAATACCTACCGTCGGTAGACGTAAAGTATCAGCTTTTGCATGACACACTGAAATTCCTAAACGCAAATAACTGAATACCGGCGGCATGTTATATTTCGCAATTCCCCGCAACGGCCAAACTACGTAATAATATTGTGCTCGGGCCCGCATTCGGGGCGAATCATCGATAGTCATTATCGAGAAAGCGGGTTTAAGAGCCGGCCCAGCCCCGCTGGGACCCTTACGAAGGTCTCATCCCGACGCGTTCGATAACTATGCTAATGTTATTTGCGCCAGTGGGTTTCAAAACGGCGGCATCCACTAACTCGGCATTCCCCAAGAACAACGGTGCCCCAAAGGTAAGGTTTAGAATGAAACATCTTACTTTACGGCCTATAATGCGATATTGTGAAGAGATTTCGTATTTTTTGCAAGATCGGAAGTGTCTGATTTTGTAGAGATTTTTGGGACTCCGGAATCGGTTCCGGGGTCTGCTGGTCAGTAGATTTTCTATACTGATTGTATGGAATTTTGTGGATTAGAAAAAAGGTAAAAAAGCCATCTGGGACTTTTATTGCAAGTCGATTTTTGTTGGTGTTAGAATAAAGGAGGCTGTGCAAAAGAGTCTATAATAAGGTAACAGGTACAATGAACTGTTATGCTCATTATGAGATAATTGACAGTTAATATTTAGTAAAATTTGTAATACATCATCAGTCAGTAAACGTGCACTGCTGAACAAACGCCTCCCTCTTAGAGAAGGATCTTGCCATATTTCCTAGGCAGGTGGCTTTGTCATCGCAGTACGTAGCAGCTGCTGCCCATCTTCTAATGGTTCTGGTCGCAGGCGTATCTGCGTATCCGTAGACGAACGAAAGTTACCGACATAGGCCACCGGATTAGCAAGTTGAAGTGGCAGTTGGCAAGGCACATAGCACGCAGAACAGATGGCCGATGGGGCTAAAGGTTCTCGAATGGAGACCACGGACTGGTAAGCGCAGCGTAGGATGTCCACCCACAAGATGGACAGACGACTTAAAAGAGACGGCAGGGAAACGCTGGATGCAAGCCGCTTCCAACTGGCCCTTTTGGAGATCGATGGGGGAAGCCTGTGTCCAGCAGTGCACGTCCTACGGCTGAAATGATGATGATGATATCTCCCTTGTTTGTCTTATCTGAGGATGAGTACAATGATAATTACATCGTTTTTTTTTTAATTATAAATAGGCTTGCGCGTGGCCGCCAACTTGCCTGGATGTTACGCAATGATGCGGCCTACGATGGAGCACGCTTGCCTAGAAGAAACTTATTCACACTCGACTTGAAGACACCCAGATTGTAACTATCGAGGAACCCCCAGTCAGACAGCGAATTCCACAGATTAGCAGTTCGCACAATAAATGTGGCATCAAAGCGCTACGTACGGGTTCTCGGAATATCAACCATAAAGCGGTATTGATTCTATATATCATCTCAAATAATAATATATATGTCTAGAGATACACCCTTAATAGTTCAAAACTTCCTTAATCGATTCTGCTGTGCCATATTGCGATTCATACCAAATCGATCATAAAACTTATAATAGATCTGCAAGCGTTACGGAATACAGTCATGCAACTGAAACATGCGTGAGTAAACACTACAAATACCTACCAACATAATATTATACAAGGTATACGTGGACACGATCCCCGCGAAATGTGATGACGATGTGGATACAAAATGTACCTAAATAAAAAATATGAATAGGTTCTTAGGTAAATATTTGTTGCCTTAGATAAAAACTAACGTGGTCTTCTTTACATCTTAGTATAAGCCCGTCTTTATTTATTCTTATGTTACGCGTTTAACCCCTAGCTTATTTTTTCTTCTGTGAGGATTTTGGCTTCGCACTCTTGTGCATTTGTCAGTATCAAGTATTAAAATAATTATTATCAAGTTTGAAGACATGTAGTCAGTCACAGTCAGAGTCAAGCAAAGTAGGTTCCGTAACTTCATCATCGTCATCAGCCAGAAGACGACCACTGCTGAACATAGGCCTCTCCCTTTAACCTCCACACTGAACGACAGCCTGCCTTTTGCGTCCACTTGATGCCAGCGACTCTCACAATGCAATCGGTCCATCTAGTGGGAGGCCTACCTACGCTGCGTTTTCCGGTTCGTGGTCTCCACTCAAGAACCTTTCTTCCCCATCGGTTAATCGTTTCTTCCACTCGTGACTTACTTTGCTTCAATTTAAAGCCATGCCCTATTCAAGTGGTGGAGACTTTACAAGAGGCTTCTATGGAGCTTTGGAAACAACACGAAAATATATGTTTTACCGCGCTAAATCACTTATGCACACTCGAGCACGTCCACGAACACTTCATAAATAATAATCCACCATTATTATACGCAGTAACATTCGGAAATACACAAGTTTAGGAAAATAATACAATGAGATGACATGTTTCTTTCACGTTGGCGCCAAAACTCCCCTAGCTTATTTTCATACAACTTTCAGCCGGAAACTCGAAGAGTATAATTTTTTTTTTTATTTTGTTGGCTTAATTGTTTTACATAATTAGGAACATGCCGTTAATTGAAAACATAGCAAAGATTCGTTTTTCTTTTCAGTTTAAGACACTTTTTAGTGAAACTAGTAGATTAACAAAATATAACGAAAAAGGTATTCTTTTTTCGGTATACTATCTATAGTTTTGTCAGTTCAACGATGTGAAAAATAGATGCTGAGATTAAAAGCTTTAGTATATGATAATTGCTTTTTTAAAGCTAGTTTAAACTATAATTTCAGATCGTAGAATCTGAACAATTATTATGAAATGAGATTTGAATCTTGAGACTTTGGTAAAAAAATGAAGAAGTTCCTAACATTTTACCAAACTAACTAAACATTTTAACGTTAGTTTAATGGCCTTATCCTTTTTAGACTTACTAACATTACTTACTAGCTGCGCCTCGCGGTTTCACCCGCGTAGTGATGATGATGATGAAAAGTAGCCTGACGTCACTCTGTGGCTCTTGAACTGCAAAAAATCAGGTCGATCCGTTGTTCCGTTGCAACGTGAAAGAGGAACAAACATCCATACATCTATACATACATTCGCACTTATAATATTACTAGCTGAATCCCGCGGTGCTACCTGCGATTTTCCAATTTTCCCGCATTTTCTGGGAGAATAAGTACCCTATGTCCGTCTATATGATGTACACTATCATCCTGCCAAAATTCGTTAAGATCGGCTTAGCGGTTTAGTCGTGAAAAGCGAACAAACATCCAGACAGAGAGACAGAGCTACTTTCGCTTATATAATATTAGTAAGGATAAAAGTAGGATATAACATACAAAAAAAGCGAAGCGAGACGCAGCCGCGCGCGCGCATTCACCTTGAAAAAGACCGTCTAATGCGGTTGAAACTATAGTCGGCTTAATCTTACGTGAGTAATTCCCGTGTAATATAAATAAAATAAACCATACACTTTGTTGTTGTGTACCTACGTATTTTGATACGCATACAACCATCAATATTTTCTTTGACAGTCTTCCTGTTTCCAAATGTTACGATTACTTACATAATAACTCTACGTCAGCCTTTACATGTTGGTAGGCGTGTGAACAAACGAACATTCCAACTAGATTCAAACAGAGAAGGGAATGATAAGTCAACAGCCTGTATAAACGTTACGTCTGTAAACGTTTCGGCTGAGTAGCAATCAATTTAAATGTATTAAGGCATCTCAATAAAATCGTTTAGCTTGTCTCGGCATTTGTGTGTGGAATAATAAACTGCGACCATTTGCAACAGGGCTGACACTAATTTATTGACAGGTTTTTTTAATCCTGTCAGAGTTGAAAGTGAACTTCTGTATTCCATGATCCAAGAAAACAAGGTCTAGCAATCTGGGAGTGGTCCCGCAATGACGTCACTGTCCAGTTGCACTTTATTCCATCAGCTGTTACGTGGTGTATCGTCATCTCTCTCGAACCTGTTGTAAATTACTTATTCTGCTCTTGCTTATGCAAGTGTACTATGTACTGTACCTACTGTGTATTGATGACATCATTGCGGGACGCCCACGTGGTCATTTTGCTATACGTGGCGGAGTATAATTGGTGCATTGTCGAGGATCAAACCGGGTGCCGTCAGATTGTAAAGCACACATAGTACCGCTTGGCCACCATTGCTCTTCTTACAGTGGCAGCAACTAAAGTCCTTTTCAAATAGTATGGCACTTGACAGGTGGTTTGACAGTACGATATAATGTAACGTGATTCGTAAATATTGAATGTGACTTCACAGAACTAAATTCATCATCATCATCATAATTTCAGCCGTAAGACGTTCACTGCTGGACATATGCCTCCAAAATGGCCGGTTGGAAGCGGCCTGCATCCAGCGTTTCCCTTGCGGTCTCTTTTTAATGTCATCTGTCCATCTTAAAAACAAAATTAAAGTAAAACTAAACTTAAGATTTAAATTTTGTGGCAAAAACATATAGCAAAGCGCTACTATGAAAACTAGTGATGAAGACTAGTCTGTTAGTGGTGGTCAAGTGCAAAGGACTGTAATATGAAATTTGTTGTATTATCCTTCGACCAAAATAAAATGAATGGTAGGGCCCACAACAAGCGCATTTTTGAAGATTGTAAAATGAGCGCGGGCCTCCTTCGTTTCAGTCGGTATCTAGCCGTAGGAAGTGCAACACGCGGCTTTTGTTACATGATAACCGAACATCTGACAAAATTATGCCTTCGTGTGCTTTCTCGAAGTGTAAAAACACAACAAAAAACCTCTAGTATTAATTTTTTGGAACAAATGTACTGGTACATGGTTATAATTAGGTGTTGAAGTATAAACATGTCAGACGGTTTTGACTCATTTTTACTGAGTAAATTCAATGGTTATGGCCCGTCCATTCATTTTATTTTGGTCGAAGGTATCATCCCTGGCCGGCACCGTTTATGTGGCACGTAGATAGCACCATTCGGAAGATCGAAAAAGTTTTCCAATAGTGTCGTATCTCTGATGATAGAAAATAGTTTGCTGTGGGAACCTGGAATATAGTTTTATTGCAGTCAATTTCCTCTGCTGCCGAGGTCAATGGAGTAGTATTGTAGTAATTATTCTTTATTGATTTTGTTTCTTTGAGTCTATTGATTGTGAACAAAAAGCTATGTATAGCTCACAATATTTACCAAGGTTACGTTACATATTCAATATTTGCTAATACTTGTTAAGATAGTTATAATAGGTACGGTATAGACACTAATTTAATATTAGTTCTTCTTTATTTCACATTCCAATTCAATTCCACAAGTCCATTCAATCATGGAAAGTGAAATGAGGTTATTAAGTTACTATTTTAAGATACCTCCTTATGCTTACCTATGTAGTAGTTACTTGTGTGTGATCTTAATATGTGATATATATATATATATACATAACAAAATAAAAAAGTGAAATACTAGTTACACACTAACCTAAAAATATCGAATATTTATTTACCTACGAGGCTTATTTTTTTCGATATTTGTCGGCATGTACTTGATTGTGTAAAATTAATAGATTAACAATAAGAAATGTATGCATTTCAAAGTTTGACAGATCAAAGTTGTGTGAGAATTAGTAAATAGTACATCTAGTATTAGAATAGATTTATCATAATGATTATTATAAATGTGAAAGTGTTTTTTTTTGGTTCCGTACCTAGAGGATGTAAACGGGACTCGATTCCTAAGCCTACGCTGTGTGTCCGTCCGTCTGTTCTACCTTTTAACGGCTGTATCTATCAACCCTAATAGATAGCCAGTTGAAATTTTCACAGAATATGGTAATGTTACAGCGGATTAACAAAAAAATAATGATAAAGTTAAAAAGTTAAATATGGAGGGCAAAAGAAACCCATACAACAAACTTTTTTTAAACTTATTTTTGTATTTGCTCTAATTTAATAAAAACGGTAACACGTATAAACGTCAAGCTTGGCATAACTATAATACACACTCTAATATAAAAAAATATAAAAAATGACAAAGTGTGAGTCGGTAACAAATTTTAGTTCATTACCAAGTTAAGCAACGTACGGTCGGTACTTAGATGGGAGTGCTTGGCGTGATGTTGTCTTTTTGCATTGCTTTTTGTATTTTGTGGTGGTACGGAACCCCCCAGTGTGTGAACCCGACTCATACAAGGCCGTTTTTTTTAAATAATTTAATATTACAAGCGACCGACGGGTCACCTTATGGAAAGTAGTCCTACACCTACAATACCCAGAGCATTGGCGGTGCGCTGCCTACCATTAAGGATAGTTTAGCTTTGTTTGAAGCAATTGAGGCCATATTTCGGAGAAAAAACCGAAGGTAGTATTATAAGTCATTCCACAACTTACAGTTACGTGACAGAAACAATCGATCAAATCGAACAGTGAGAGACATCTACGCATCTATAATGTGTGGATGGCTTTCCTGGCGATGGGTTCCTTTTCCAAGCAACAACAAAGCAAAGGATTGACTAGATTTTTTTGCATACAGAAAGTTACAAAAGGAGTTACATAGGATAGATTTTAACCCGAAAAAATGAACGTTTTCTGTAAGAATTTCTATGCGGGTAAAACTACAAGGCACATACAAAATAACGAATATTTGCTTAAGTGTAATACAGAAGATATGGAATGTATCAAATAAGAAAGAAAATAAATTTTAGTTTCAAATAAAAGTATCAGTTTTAGTCCTAATGAAATCCCTTTAGACATTGCATGTATCGACGTTATGATCTCTTGTCTCAAACCTACTGCCGCAGGGTTGGAGAGTATCAATATTGAATGTCCAGAGCTCAGCAAGGATTATATTTCCAATACAATATGTGTACCGTAAACCCCAACGCGTTACGCCTGAGTCCCGTTACAGACACTTGACAACGGATGATGGTAAATCTGAACTGGGTAGCATATCTCAGTTAGCAAGCGTAGCTAGTACAATAGGAAACTATAGCAAGGTGTAGCAAAGCTGTTGGACAATCGAAGCAGCAATAATAACGTAGTATTAGAGCCTAATTTCTACTTATACTTTAAGAGTTATTTTTATGTATTGGCATCGATATACAATACATATAGAGTCATAATCGTGCCAATAAATGACCGAACCAAAACTAGGCGAACGCTACGAATTGCGCAGACTTTTTGGTTAGTTACAAGGTAACCGCGATCCGACTACAGCACCGCGCAATGTCAGAGCTACGATGACATAGCGGACAACTAACGTTCAACGTATGCAATTGACATAACGTCTAAATTGGAGTAAATGTGGCATTGTGAAGTATATAATTGATACAATGTAAGTACAATGAGAGATAGAGAATATAATACAATGATATATAATATAGAAGCCTATACCCAGCAGTGGGATAAGAAAGGCTTTGGATGATGATGATGTACAATGACGCTCGGACGTTTTTTGTCCGTTTTCACTTTGGCATTATGACTCTATAGAAATTGTATCTCGATGTGTATTGGAGACCTCTCGCAGTGAGTTTTCCTACATCATACGTATACGTAACAACTTTTGTTTAATGACTTTTCATAGTTGTTTTTTTGTTTCTTCTATACAAATATGAAAATATCTAAAATAGGGCGTTAGCTTTGTATACTATTAATATTGTTAATCAATTTATTATGAGCGATGGTGGCTGAGCGCTGACATTTTATTTGCAAATGTTCGTCATAACAAGAAACTAATCGAAAACAATATTAAACAAAATAACTTGGTATAGTTTCCAAGATATTACGGGTCATAGTTATGTGAAAAGAAATCGCTGAGCACCTAAGTTATACAAGATTTGTCGAAATCGACTCAGTTTACCACGATCCTAAATATTGTAGGACCGTAAAAAAATATGAGGACTATTTTCTTACAACAGCCTCTTATTTCACGAAATCTCGATCGTTTATTTAGGTTCGATATTTATCCTACCATTTAGGCCTAAAGGTCTGACAGAATAACTATGTACGTGATATTTTTGCAAAAACGGATACAGACGCAATTTAAAACGGCATATGACAATATCTATGATATCCAATTTAATCGGGAAGGGTATCCAATTTACCAGAGGGTGAGCCCTTTACAGAATTCGTAGTACCTATCGTAATTGGAGAATTAATTTTTTCTCTTTGATTTTTCTGATAAGGACAGATTGTAGATTAAAAATAGTAAATAAAAAATGAAAAAAAAAAAACAAATAAAAACGTTTTTTTTTTTTTATATATCAGAATGAAAACAAAAGTATCTTCAAAATTTCTCTATTAATAAAACAATGTTCATTAAATTTCATAATCAGTAGGTTAGTCTCGAATTCTCTGCACTCTCGTTTCACTTAAGCCTTCTAGTAGAAGCACTTTTTTTATTTTCCACTTATATTTAAATTTCTTGATGGGCAGTTATAACTTTTCCTGTGATATTTACGTGTCGATCACATTACAGCCTAGGTTAATACGTTCTACCTCTAGTATAGTATATTTATCTATGGTTCTACCATGATACCTACTACCCAAAGGGACGGAACGCTTCAAACAGAAAAAACGAGCAGAGCGAGAGGTACCACGTTTAGCCATTTGTCCCTTTCTAGTGTTGACATAATCACTGATACTAATTCCTCATTACTTTTCATACTTTAGTATATTTTTATACAGAATAGATCTACGTTTGGCCACTAACTTGCCTGATGGTAAGCAACGGTGTGGCCGAGGATGGCACACGTTGATCTAGAAGAAATCTATTCATTCTAGCCTTGGAGCCTAGAAGGACAGCACACTATCACCCCTTCGGTGTGCTGTCCTTCTACTTGTCCTGTAGTAAAAGGGGGAGGGTGGAATAATGTCATGAAGCTTTTGCTCACACTCACCAAAATATATCCGGTAGAAAATAGACAGAAAAGCTACTTTACGGCAGTGCTCAAGGCTTTGTAATTTATTGGCGACTAGCTTGCTGTCACCAATCAGCCTCATAGCACGCCGGTCTACGGAATCTAAAGCTTCCAGTTGGTACTTGGCTGCTCCGTCGAATAGGTGGAAGCAGTACTCAACACACGTACATACTAATTTATTCCTTATTTATATCACTACAATAATAAACGGATGCACCCTAAATAACCATGAGAGTTTTCTTTTAGATATTATGTTTCACAAATAAAAATATAAATAATTAAAAATGATGCTGATAAAATCATGTACGGACTGCCCAAATTAGTACCAAATTTACGGTTACAATATTTTTCCAAAAGTGGCAACACCACACACTAATATGTGTTCATGAATGTCATTGTATATAAGACATGTAGTGTGAAAGGGACAAATGGCTAAACGTGGTACCTCTCGCTCTGCTCGTTTTTTCTGTTTGAAGCGTTCCGTCCCTTTGGGTAGTAGGTATCATGGGTTCTACACACAGAAAAGAAAAGTCATTCAACTCATAAAATTTGTTTTCTCCTTTATTTTAATAACAAAATCTCATCCGTTGTCTCTCTCAGGCGTTGCATATTTGATAGTAATGTTGTGTTTAGAAGTCAAGAATAAAACACACTCAGAGCAATTTTGCGTAGGTAAATATGAACAAGAGCGTCTATAACCTGAACTAACTTATTAGTATGCATTTTAGCGAGCATTTAAAAAGCATCCTTCCGGTAAGCAAGCCTTTTTATGCTTTCCTCTGTGAGGATTTTGGCGTCGTACGTCATGTGCTTTTACCATATCAACTAATAAAATATTTTCAAGTTTGATGAAATCTCTAATAATGGTCACAGTCAGAATCAAGCAAAGTAAGTAACGGTCAAGTCAAAGTCATGCAAAGTAGAGGTTTTTATGGAGCTTTGGAAATAACACGAAAATACTTGATTCACCGCGTTATATTACTTTGCCGTACTCGTCTACGAACACCTAATAATTACATATTAACAAAAATAACTTTCAAACTTCAAGTGAGGGTAGAAGAACACAATATCCCCTCTTCTCGCCGGACTCGCCCGCAGTTTTCAATCAGCTCGTGACCACGGCCATTGTGACATGGTCAAAACATCGAGCGAAAGGTTCTACCTATTATTATCTCAATAAAATAATGCGTGATAAGTTCCGATAAATATTTGAAGCATACATATAATTATATTAACACTCGAATATACACAAGTTCAGGAAAATAGTAGAATGAGGCGAAATGTTTTTTCAAGTTGGCGCCAAAATTCTGGTAAGCAGGTTTCATTAGATTTCCGGAGTAATCAACTAACTACACTTTATTGCAATAAATGCCTGTCAATTCGTCATTCATTTGTAAAACGCAGGCGAATGCTCGTAAATTTTCCACTGGAACCATCACTCTTTACAGGCCCTCCACGTATCTAAACCTAACTCAGTTCCCATTTAGGTGTTAATACGTGTGATAAAGAATTGGGTCGGGATACAAAACAACGTAAGAACTACGTGAACCTTTCACGGCAGTACGTTACTGCGCTCTCTACGTGCTGGCCAGATGCCTCGGGGGAATGCTGGAGACATGAACTCTTCAGCCCAATCGTAAAAGACTTACGAGCCCTGCGACCTTACGTAAGGGCTTATCTTAATGTCTAATTTTCATATCACTTTGCCATGAGATTCTGTCAAAATTTGTTATTAAATATTACGAAAAAAAAATTGGTAACCAGAAGTATTCTTTTGTATTTGAACTGTTGTTTCACACTTTAGGATTGACTCTTTAAATGTATGTGTGTATTTGTGTATGGCAGTAATCCTGTATGGTGCAGGTTCGAATCCTGTCAGTCGTCAAATTTTTAATTTATCTTTTATATTCAAATAGGTGGTCAAAAATTGAAAAATACAGATTTTTTACACGTTAACATGCTTATATTAGAAACTCATGTAACTAATAAATTAAGTAAATAAATCTTGGCAGGCGGTGTTAACTATAACAATAAAATAGCTACAAGGAACCCTTATAAGTTCGTTCGGTACATACGTCATGTCTGTCTTTCCGTATATTATCTATCCGTCCTATTTTTTTAGAACCTTCTATCTTTTAAAGTTATAAAGATAAGTGCATATAAGTTTGCACATATACAGTCTTAATATAGATCTCAATTTTAAAACTATAATAAAATATAATTTTAGGGGTAATCTGGTACATGACTGTGATATGAGATTGATTTTTACTGCACCTCCTCTTGTACGTTATCTTTGAATAAGTATTTTAAAATGGATATAGGGTTTCATACATCACTTTTTTATAAAGTCCTTGGCGAAATATGGACCGCCAAAGTGACAAAAATTGAAACTAATAATTTCAAAATTGAGATATTTTCTAGAACTGTAATAATTTTAAAATTTAGTGCACTTATCTTAGATTCTTATATGTATAAGAGGGTTCTAAATAATTAGTACAGATGGACATACGGACTTATTAAGGATCCTTGTAATACTACGGAACCCAAATAACGAAAAGGTAAAAATAAAAGTTCGGCGTGGAACAATCAAAGTCATGAAAGTTATGAAAATAAGACATTGAAATCAAGCCCTTAATCTCAAATGAATTAGATTTCACTAAAATTTGTTGCAGAGAAAAACGATGAAATTGGTTTAGCGGTAAAGTTTGGGTTATCTTGATTGAAGTCATTGGATACTGTCTACCAACTTTGTAACGTTAACAAATAAGTGGTTACATAAAATTTTATAAACTGGATTCAATGTTGGACAGTTAAAAAATGTGTTAAAAGTTAAATCGAAATTCACAATCAAAAGTTTTTTTTGCCATTAGATTAAATTACGGTACACAAAAACAATAACAGCCTATCGTGTTCCTACTGCTGGGACACAGGTCTTCTCTCAGAGAGAGAGAGAATGAGCGCTAATATGGTGTATTAGTGGTCTACTCTAGGCTGGCATAGTACATGTTGGTGAAAAACATTACGTCTTTGCGTCTTTTAAAGCGCACATGCTACCTTACAAAAAGGCCTTGAAGCCATTCTAATAAAAAATAAAAAATAAACCTTTTCTGTGCTAGTAACTACATCGCGGTTTGTACACTTGCTTACTATGAGATTCCATGACACTGCTGACACAGTAAATTCTACTCTAGTTTAAGGTCCTTCCCTTCGGTCAAGTTTGTCCACTTCCTAACTAGTCTATTTCAAAAGTTGACAACTTTCCTAGTTCCTACACCGTGGTTTGAACAATTGTTTACTATGGGATTTCATGACACTGCTAGCACAGTAAATTCTCCTCTACTTTTTGTGAGAAGAATGAGGTCCTTCCCTGCGGTCAAGTATGTTTACTTCCTTACTTGTCTATTTCAAAACTTGTCAACTTCCTAATTCTTCCATTCCTAACATGTCCTTTTCCTAAGTTGTTGTAAAAATTCCTGAGTCATACACTTCTTAGTTCGTCCATTCTATATTCGTCTACTTATTAACCCACTTCTTAAATCGTCCATTCCATATAGCAGCTGTAACACAGGTCTCCCTAAAACCGCTGCTAAAGAGACACCTACAGAAAGGTACCTCTACTGTTAAGAAATGTTAATTTTAGTCATGTTATAAATAAATTATTAAGATTGCTAAATAAATATATTCGTCTACTTATTCAGTTTATTCTTATTTTGTCTTTCTTACAAACACTTACGTATCTCACAAGTTTTAAAAGATAAGTTAGGCAATTGGCAACTTTTGAAATAGGCATCTAAGGAAGTGGACAAACTTAACCGGAGAGACTACCGGAAAGAGTACTTTAAGAAATTGACTAAAAACACTACAAACAGTGAAATCGTGATGCATATAATAAATTATCCAAACAATTTATAATTCATTTGTACGGAGTGCACGTGATAACTTTGGGGATGACAATACAGCGGCGGACAAGGACCCAACCAAGAGAGTCATTTGTCTTTCTTTACCCTAATTATGTGATGAAAATTTATTGTAGCTGCCGGACCCTAACTTGTAGGTGGTGAAACGCGGGAGAGAATTTATTATTCCGATTTAAATCCCGCTGTAGGATTCTAACTGCGATCGTGTTTTAAACTTTAGTTTTCAACTCTTGATGCATTTTTATATTTTTGCGTGTGCACAACTGCTTCCTCGATATATGAATATTAAATGAATATGTATGAAATTTTAGGAACCTATTTTTATCTTTTATTTTGTAAGTGGCGGAAATGTGAGAATCATGTCAAACCAACTGTGGTTTTTGGTGCAACATTGTTATGTTATGTGTTAAGGAAAAAAACAGAGGTTTGTTATAATATTAACGTATGTGTCTGTATGTCTGTGAATATGGTATGTCTGCCTGTGGCGTTATAGCTCACATACCGCTAAACCAATTTTGATTAGGTTTTCTTTTGTTTGAAAGGTAACTTGATCGAGAGCGTTCACGATTCTCATTTCGTTGTTTTATTTTATTTTGGTTTCAATTGTTTTGTTTTGCATTGTTATTTTTTATCTACATATAGGACAGTAAGTTTCAGAGCTTCTTAATATTTTTGTGCAGATAATTAAAAAAAAAATAGTTTTAGGTTTTTAAATTTTGGTCAATTTTAGTTAATGAGTGTGTACATAAAACTCATATAAAAAAAAGTCTCATAGAAAAAAATACATTCAGTTTTTAATTTTATTTTTTGATAGTCCGGATTCTTTAAATCACGAGTTAATTGGTTTCTTCTAGGCAAGCGTGCTCCACTATAGACCGCATCATCGCTTAACATCCATGCAAGTTGGCGGTCAAACGCAAGCCTATTAATAAATAATAATAAAAATACTTTTCTTATTTTTCTTTCCCTCATAATCTTTTTCGGACTATTACACACATTAAAAAAAGGTTAAATAGTTTCAAACGTTCTCAAGTCATGTCCTTACCAACGAACAATATTAAATTTTTGTTTATTTATATTAACTTTTCGAGCATCAATAAAAACCCTCCAAAAGTATAAACAATGCTAACAGTGTTAAAAGCCTCATCTTTAAGTTACCCCATAATTTATCCGATACACAAAATGATTTAAAACGTGGTTAGCAAAAAACAAACAGCGTTGTGTTCACGGTGTTGCCATGTTTGCTGATGCCCGTCTCGCTGCAAACAATTAGCTCCTTTGTGTACATGGCCACACTTGCCACATTTTAGCGACGAGGGTTATTATCCCGGGATCAGGACCATGTTTATAATGGAAGAGCCAGCATTACTATTGTCGACTTTATGACACAAACTATAGATTCTTTTTTCCATCTAGATACGAGTAAAACTATTTATATAACCTACTAGCGTGGTTTCACCCTTGTTATATAAATCTTTTGACTCACATGATTTTTTTCTACGAAGTAATATGTCAATTACAGACATTAAAGAAAAAAAAACTTGCCGTTCCGCATATAAAATGTATGGGACAATTAATTAATTCGTGAATTTTCCGATATTTTATTACTTATTCTGCTAATCGGGGCGGAGAGTAATCCAACAAATCAAAGATCATGAAAATCAGTCCAGCCGTTGTTTAGTTATAAATGGTGTAATTAACCCGACATTTTGTTATATAATAATATAGATATATAATACTAGCTGTTGCCCGTGACTTCGTACGCGTAGACTTTCAACCCCTTTTTTGCCCCCCTTAATTCAGCCCTTTCGCAAAATCCTTTCTAAGCGGACCTCTACACGCCTTAAATAATCTACTTGCCAAATTTCAGCTTTGTAATCACAAAATAGTCAACCAAAAATAAAACCCCCATTTCCCCCTTAATCCGTATTTTTGGAAATAAATACTTATACAGTATTTATTTATTCTAAACCATTAATCTGAATACAAAATTTCATGTCAACTTCAAAAACCAAGGACTTTCATACAAACTTTCAACTCCATTTTCCCCCCTTAATTCGGCCCTTTCGCAAAATCCTTTCTTAGCGGACCTCTAAACCCTATAAGGAATCTACCTGCCAAATTTCAGCTTCATAGGTCAAGTAGTTTTTGAAATTTCGTGGTTAATGAGTGAATGAGTGAGTAGATGAATTTCGCTTTTATCTATACTAATATTATAAAGAGGAAAGATTTGATTGTTTGTTTGTTTGCATTGAAAAGGCTCCGAAACTACTGAACGGATTTGATAAATTCTTTCACTGACGGGAAGCTACACTATCCTCGGGTGACATAGGCTATAATATATACCCGTGCGAAGATGGGGCGGACCGCTAGTATATTATATTATTATAATTATATAGATTAAGGGTTGACCCCATCGAGATACAATATCGATGTCAAATCAATTAATATATGAAAGAAAGGAAATGAAATAAATAAATAAAATTTCACAGAGCAGGTAAAGTTTAAAAAAGAGACTGTAGTTAGCATATAATATAATATGTACCTTTGTATATCTGTATGTCCTACCTACAATTTAAACGCATCAACCAAATAATGCGTGATATTTAAAACACACAGTACTCTCCTTTTGTTTTTGCGTCAATGGGTAAAATATACTGTACGCAAACAACTGTTTAGTTTTTGTTTGCAATAATAATTAATGTTTTTGCAAATTTTCATGTTTTACTTGAAATTGTTAAAATCTTTACTTTGTCTACTTCTTAAAATATTGGATTTCAGCTTCTTTATCGAACAAACATAGCTCAACTCAGCTAATAAGGGTAATGATCAAAGTTTGCGTAAATATTATTAACGCTCTAAAGTTATAAAGTGTATTAAGACCAGGTTTTCCCACTTTTAAGTAACGCTTTTAAGTGCCATTAGGCTTAATTTATATTGTATTAAAGTCGCATTTAGTAGAGCAAAACTTGGCGTAAGGTGGCGCTTACACACGTCGTGCGTTTCGCTACTTCAATTTTTGAGGTTTTTCTCATATATTTTGAAAAGTATAGCTGTAATGTAAAAAATTCCGTTACGGTTCCCTCCATAATTATGAAATCTGTATAATAAGACATTGTAGACATAATTTAGTAACTAGGTATTAGGAGATCCAAAAAAAATAAAAATAAGGAGAGAAGCGGAAATCAGTGTTACTTTAATTTTATTCTTCATCAAGCGAAATGTCCTTAACCGTGTTTCGGTCTGTAATCTGTATAGTTTCTTAGATAAAATATTGATACGACACAATTTTTAACCGACTTCAAAAAGGAGGAAAGTTCTCAATTCGGCCCGTATGTTTATTATAATTCTAAGCTCGCCATGGATGTAGACAAATTACACCTAGAATGACCAAAATAGCTAAAATAATTAAAATAGGGTCTCAACAATCTCTTCTAGTAAATTATTTGAATGTCATAGCGCTTTCTCACACAATTAATATTTTTGTTTGTTCAGGCCACTATAGCTCGAGAGTCAAGGATGAACAAGCCCCGTGGCACTATAACGTTTAAAATAGTAATTATCTATTAGAATAAATAAAGTTTAGTAAATTGTTTTTGACAACAGTTTTGAAGACAAGGGTCTTTGACCAGTGTGTGTTGCCAGTGTGTGTACTGAGACGTGGTCCTTAACTGTTGGCCTTTTGGAAAAACTCACAGTCACACAGCCGGCAAAGGAGAGAGCTATGCTCGGAGTTTATTTGCGCGATAGAATCCGAAACGTGGATATTCGCCAAAGAACCAGAGTCACCGACATAGCTGTTAAAATTTGCAAGTTGAAGTGGCAATGGGCAGGCCACATTGCTCGAAGAACCGATAACCGATGGGGTAGAAAGATTCTTGAGTGGAGACCACGAACCGGAAGACGCAGCGTAGGGAGGCCTCCCACTAGATGGACCGACGACATAGTGAGAGTCGCTGGCATCCAGTAAATGTAAAAGGCAGGCTGTCGTTCAGTGTGGAGGTTAAAGGGAGAGGCCTATGTTCAGCAGTGGACGTCTTCTGGCTGATGATGATGATGATGAAATTGTTTTTGAGGCAATTTAAGAGTTTTTCGAGATTGTATCATTGTGTCGCTTGCAAATTTAATCAACGTTCAAAGAAATAAAATGACTGAGTTATGACATAATGGCATCAATTTTGTTGTACCATACTATAATCTCTGTGTATAATCTAAAATAATCTGACAGGACTAAAATTATCAGTGTCTCTTTTCATTTCAATACGTCAGAAAAGGGTAGCAAAAATTTATGAGCTGTCAAATTTAGTTTAGTTTAGAGAATGGTATACCAGAATCGACTTATTTTTTTAAATATATAACAAGAGTGGCAACGTCCGCCTAATATTATAATATAACGACGTTTTAACAACGAGGTTTTCCATGAAAAACGTTGTCTCCCTAAAGAGGTAGTTGTAGACACCTTTTTGAAACACTACGAGTTGAAATTCAGTGGGAAGACCCTTTTTTATGTAGAAATAGGATCATCTACAGTCACCATCGAAATTGTACTAAAGGGGTATCTTTATTTTATTTTATTTAGAAGGCACCTACACAAAACAGGATAATATCAGCTTAGGCTAAACTTATTGCAAAAATATTACAGTTTCGAACTGGAGAGTACCCCAAAATATGTGCATACAGCATGACTGGCAATTACTGATAAGATAAAAATATAATGTTAGATTAATGGTATTATACTTATATATCTGTCAGAGGTAAAGGTGAAATAAAAAGTTAAATGAGGTGTGTACATAAAACAAATTATGGCAAGAAATACAGTCGGGCAAGGCTTATGGTTATTTACCTACTCAGAATATGTCAAAAGCAGAATTTACAAAATTAAAATATTCCCAGGAAATCAACACACGATATCTCGTTTCTAATGTTGTTCATTACATAAATACATGTCAGCAAATCAACCCGTTTGGCGTGGGCGTACTACAGAGGAGGTTTGTCCCGAGTCAACCCTGGCGCTGGCGGTATCAATGTATAAGCTAGACAGTATTCTAGGTTGGTTTATTGTTGTTCAACATACAACTACTCTGCTGGCACAGCGATCCGAAGTAGGTCACGCAAGTCCAACATTACGGCAACTTTCCAGTGATATCAAGGCGTCGTAGCTTACGTCGTACCTAGTCTATGAGGCTGACGGACGGGTACGAATTGTTTAAAACATTCATAGTTTATTAAATACCTAAATGTAAAAATAATGGGATTTGCACAGAGCCTATATAAACAATTTAATTCTGACGGGCAAGATAATTGGGGGATGGGGTTCTTTGCGGGGTGCTCTTGTAGGGTAGGGTATCGTAGCATAGTTCTTTTATAATGAAAGTTCGGTTTTATACATCATTTATTTATCAAGTGTATACTTTGCGAAATATATCCCGCCAACGTGGAAAAAGTTGCCCCCCGGGGCCCTGCATTTCTAAACGATTACATAGAAAATTGTAACTTACAATACTCTTTTTTAAATAGTAGATAAAAGGCTTGCGTTTGGCCGCTATCTCGCCTGATGTGCGACGATGCGGTCTACAATGGAGCACGCTTGCCTAGAAGAAACCGATTCACTCTCGATATGATATATTTAAAACCTTCATACAAAATTGATTTTTAGTTGTAAAAACGATAAAACTGTAATAAATTCATGACGTTCTAGCACAGAGTCATTGACCTTTTCGTAAAAAATGTTTTCCTAGTAGTTTGACCAGAGTAGTTCAACCCTCTTTGACTAATCCATAAAAAGTATGTTAAATCAGGATGATACGTCTCTGAAATTTGGCATTCAGTAAGCTGTGGTAGCCTATTTAGGTGACTGCTAGACTTTAAAGCGGGAGGTTGCGGGTTCAAACCCCGGGCCCGTGCCAATGAGCTCTTTGGAGTTTATGTACGGATTTTCATACCACTGGCTTTTCGGTGAAGGGAAACATCGTGAGGAAACCTGCATACGTACGGAGAAGGAATTCAATGGCGTATGTGAATCCACCAACCCGCAACTGGGCCAGCGTGGTAGATATGGCCCAAAATCACCCTTTCGGGGGTAGGCTAAAAGTCCAGCAGCGGACTGTTAAAAGGCTGATAATGATGATGCTGATGACCTTTTAAATATAAATATTGGCCACTGTTTTCCACAGCGTCTGTACTTTGTGTGTTCATGTCATAGCAGAATTAATTAAATTTGTGTTTACACTAAAGATTACATGCGCCGCCCATGTTTGGACTGGGGTTAATCTATTATTAAAATGCAGCTGCAGCCACCGCACTCGTATTAAAACGTTCATTGTTAAAGTTAAATATTTCGATGTTTACCTTCTGGCAGCGTATTTCGAATTTCAGCGATTGGAGAGCATTGGTGATTTTAATTTTTAAATCCCAAAAAATCTCTTCAATAAAGATTTTTTCTGTCGTAGGTGGCGAAAAGCCAACGGGCCACCTTATGGTAAGCGATCACCGTCTCCTATGGATACCTGTAACACCAACGGCATCACAAATACGTTAACAGTCTTCTAATTTTAATAATTCAATGAAGAGCGGTGTTTCGGGACATTCGGGATTTTTTTTTTCACACACGGTCATCTGACCCCAAACTAAGCAAAGCTTGTGATATGGCTGCCAGAGACTGATATACATACATATATAGTTTTTTAAATACATACTTAAATAGATATTAACAACCAGATATAGAACAAACACAAATGTTCATCGCATAAATGTTTGTCCTAGATGGGAATCGAACCCACGCCCCCAAGCTCAGAAGGCAGGTTCACTACCAACTGGACCAATGTTTGGTGAGTGGTAGCATATTTGCTTTACAATCTGACGGCTCTTAGTTCAATCCTCAGCCGCAATGACTTATTTAGTACCTAAGTAAATCATGTTTCGATGCCATCACTCAAAAACGGTATCTCAAAAGTTCAAAGACATTATGACTTTCACTAACATGCACTGGGCCAGCGTGGTGGATTAGGGTCCATTCTTTCTCTTTGAGAGAAGACCTATATCCCAGCTGTGGAAACATGACAGGTTGGTAATGATGATAATGATAAATTTTAATAAAAAACTTACGTAAATATTTTGTATGTTAATAATTAAAATAAAAGGCGTTGAGCTCAGATTTGCGAAATAGGTATTAGCTACTATAGGTATCTACATCATAATGGGTAATAGGTATCTACATTATAAAAGTATGTTTTTTTATGCTATAGGTGGCAAACAAGCAGACGGGCTGCCTGATGGTAAGCAGTCACCGTCGCCTATGGATACTTGTAACACCAGAGGCATCACAAATACATTGCCGATCCTTTAGAACTTGATTAACTCGCCTTTTGAAGAACCCCATGTTGTAGCCTCTCGGAAACACCGTAGAAGGTAGCTCATTCCACATTTTGCAAGTATGAGGCAAGAAGGATCGTGTGAATCGCACAGTGTGCGATTTCCTCTGATCTATGATGTGTGGATGTTGAGCCTTCAGGCGGTGGCGGCTAGTGCAATGGTAAAATCGCGACGCCGGCATATTATGAATACTACTTTTACGGAGCTGGAGTAGCAAAACTTATTAATTACTTGTGTACATAGAGTTCTGACGCCAACGTGGAAAAAATAATGTCGGCTCGTTGTGCTATTTTCCTAATGTAGGATTATTCTTTATTAAGTGCCCGTGAACGTGCTCGAGTGAGGGAAAGTGATAAGACGAGGTGAAACATGTATTTTCGTGTTGTTTCCGAAACTACATATAAGCCTTTTGTAAAGCCTCCACCACTTTACCAGGGCATGAGTTTGACTTGACCGTGACTTGTTTGACGTCATATAAGACTAAGTAAACTTGTTTAATATTACGACTAAAGGACTTTGTATCCAAGGTCATGACAAATATATTTAAAAATAAAGTATATAATACAAAAGTTGTTTATCAGAATATGAGTGCATAGTCAGTAAGCACGGTATAAACAATTATAAATTTAATATTAATTTTAAAAATCCCTGATAAAAGAACCGATAATTTTGAAACGCCTAACACTCTCAATCAAGTCACCGTTCAAACAAAAAAATAAACAAAATCAGTTCAGCCGTTTGGGAACTACGATGCTACAGACAGACACAGAACGCAGTCACACGAATACACACATTTAACTTATAACACCCCTCTATTTGCGTCGGGGGTTAAAAATCAATTACAGTTACACAATTGAAGGAAAACTAACGGTGAAGAACTCAATATAAATAAAATTTTAATTAAACTAACTTGTTCCTGCTTCAGACGAGATTTTACACTTTAAATGCAAAACAGACAAAAGGATACTGCGAAGACAATGCTGTCGTCAATAATGTGCTGGCAATGAGATGCGATTATAAAAATAAACAAATTTCAAAGCAAGTCATACATGCGGCAACGCAAGAACTTGAGCAGGAAAAAATTATGCGGCAGGCAAAAAAGGTATTTGATGAACAAACTTGAGCAGCAGGCAAAATACTTACTGTCAAGCAAAATACTGCGGTGTAAGGCAAAATAGGCGTTTGATAGGCAAACACAAGAAATAGGCGAAATACTCACTGTCAAGCAAAATACTATCACGTTATGCAAAAAGCCGTTTGATGGACAAACATACTGCGTCGTCAGGTAAAAAAGACGTTTGGCAGACAAACCCATGAAGCAGGT
Source organism: Agriopis marginaria (assembly GCA_932305915.1). NCBI lineage: Eukaryota > Metazoa > Arthropoda > Insecta > Lepidoptera > Geometridae > Agriopis > Agriopis marginaria. Next base: position 8,701,566 of record OW029934.1, on the reverse strand, counting down.
GAAATACTTACTGTCAAGCAAAATACTGTCGCGTCAGGAAAAAAGAAGTTTGAGGGACGTACGTGAGAGCTATTAAGTGAAGTTATACATACTTTCCTGCTGGCACCAGTATTAAATAAACAAAAAGGCTAATGTATTGTACAAGAAAGAGTAACCACTACTTGTCCCATTATTAGACCAACAACTTCTAGAAACGTGTGTATCACAAAGTGCAGTGCACTAACGACCCAGCCTGGCTCCAAGTTTTACCTCACTTTTATGTTACAGTTAAGGGATAGAACGAGGTCAAAAATAAACGGAGTGTGTGTGTGCTAAATGGATGGCTTTATATTTATACAGGGTTATACGGAAATCCCTAAGAACAACTTTTAGCAACCAACCTTGAAATCGCAAAAAAAACTGTTCTAAAACATAATATATCATTCTTACTCAGCGAAGTGTCTGAGCGGCTGATTTTTTTATCGCAATTTCAGTCGTGGTCTTATATTAATAGTTGTTCATAATGTAGGTACAATGCTCACATTTCTTTCGTTTTATGGAACAGCAGTTTTTTTTGCGGTTTTAGCTATGGTCCAATAGTTAAAGTTGTTCATAATGATGGATATTATGAAATTAAATAAAATAGTTTATTGTCCAGATTTGCATTCATAATATCCCTTTCAGCTTAGTACACATTTTGTGCGGATTCTTGTATATCGGAAATTTACTAGCCAATTTTCATAATTTATTCAGCGTATACGTATTATATTTATCTTTTAATAAGCCTGCTATTTTAAACAAATCAAACGTCTGTCTGGTAGACTATTGTGTGGTGTTTTATAAATAGTTATCCATATAGATATCTAATATTGAAAAATATAACTATCTTAAATTTTCACAGAAATAGGCACTGATCAGAGCTTATCGTTCATCATGTTAAACTTTACCGTCGTCCCAAATCAGACATCCCAAACGAACCATTATTTACATCAGTCAACAGCTTCAAAAGCCTGCTTTGGCTCTCCCTTTTGCGTTCGTGCCAAGTCCCTTACAACGTGGTGACTCCGTGAAAATAAACAACTACTATAGAGTCTATTGTACGAACTGCTCCGGCCAGTTACAACGGTGTGTTTTGTGAATTTGGCAGAAGCTACCAAAATAAGCTAGGTAACTAAGCAGTACGAAAAAGATCTATGTTGCAGACTTGCAATGACGCTGAATTTAATCGTATGATGTAAAAAACTGCTATTTCCTTATTAATTATTAATTGAAACTGTATTATGGCAATAACAGTAATCAATTATAGTTAGTATTTTTAGCTAAAATACATGTAACAAATTCATATTTAAAAATAAAAATAAATTATCATATTATTTTTTTACATTTATCATATAATTTTAATTTATTATATATTATTATTAAAGTTTAATGAACATAAGAAATTAAATATGCTTATATGATTCGTTCCAAAATCGAGGGAATTACTAATACCCATTGAAGAGTTTCACTATCCACCTTCTGGCTTCATCATATCGCATAGTCGTTCGGTGGTATCGATTTATAGTAGTGTTTTTTTATATTTTTTCAAAATCATAGTCAGATAAAAATTAAAACCCTAGTTAGTGTATTTAACGTTGATTGACCAGCAAGAGATGTGATCCATTACTTTTTTTAGGAATGCTTTGGACTAATGCAATGACAATTTATATTATATTTTGTGTTATTATTCTAATGACACAAATGCCAGTGCCAAGCCTGGAACCGCTTGCTACATACAGTATACACGAGGTGAGTCCAATCACTTGCATGGAAACGGAGCTTAAACTCTGCCTTTACATTGAGCCAACGCTATGGCCGTATCTAGGGGTTGCGTTCTCTGGGGTAAAAGATACCAAGATATTTGACTTACCCAAAAAAGGCCTCTCAGTCTACGGGACCAAAACTGACGTGCTACTGATCCGATCTTCATTAAATTTTGTAAGCAAGTAGTTAATTTTAATACAAGTTTTAATTGTATTAAAACATGAGAAGAACTAAAGTTATATGTTTTTTTTTTTTATATTTTTTTTTTTATTCTTTATTTTATTTAGTTATATGATTATTTACAGAATATTTACCGTGGTAAGGTTGTGGAATGAGCTCCCGAAATTTCGGCGCAGTTACATGCACCATGTTCACGGGAAGATTGAAAAATGCGGGTGGTTGGTCGAACAGTTAAAAAGTTAGGTGCAGACATAACGATCTACCCTCTTTCTTAGTCTTTTGCTACGGTTATTACTGGAACTCGAACTCGAACCTAAGTCCCGACAAAACACACTCACTGTAACACTGTGTATAGCTGGTAAAAAATTGCGAAAATATGGGGGTTTCAAAGTTACAGTTAGTAGAGAACTATGGGGACTGGTATTGTTTTTTCGCGTTTGTTTGTTAAGTCTATAGCACAGAAACATAATCATAATACTTGTGGCACCAGTTCGTAAGTGTTTTATATCGTTTTGTAATTTTTATTTCTGGTGTACACAATAAAGAGTATCTATAATATCATTGGGACATTGCACAAGATTTAAGAAATAAGGTCGAATTTTGACTGAATATTAATTTAGTTTGCCCCCAAACTGAACCATGGCTTGGGCTGCGCCAGATTGTCTAATTAAACCGGGATCAGATGTAGCGGTAACACGGCCTGGCCACTCGATGCCGCCGCGTTTTTGGTTTCGAGCCAACAGGCTCCTTGCTCAAATGATTCGCTTGTTAAGTTTTATGTTTTTGTTCGGAACGACTCTGACTGCTAATTATAGTTCTCTGTTTTCATTTTCTTTGCTCGCTATGTTAGTGGAACTGCTTGTGTGGATGTTGGACGTAGGCAGTTTAAAAAGTATCGAGGTAAAAAATGTACACCAAGAGCCCTAAGCCACTAATACAGATGCGAAAATAAAAAGTAACTTAATATGACGAATCTCAAGTGTAATTCTGCTTCTACGTCGTTATGAGTACAATAAGGATTTTGGAGTAAATACTTTTTCAAAATAATTTAACAATAACAACAAAAATACACAATATAACACAACAGGAACAAAAAAACACAATACAACAACAAACAACAACAAAACAAACGACAACAACACACAACACATTTTTTTTTTTTTTTTAGAGTAACTTGTTGAATTTCAGGAGAAAAAAACTTCATGATAGTCAATACTAAAGGTATCTATCGTCTACATCATCATTTACTAATGACAGGCGAGTTTTTCGGTCAAACGCATGCCTATTAATAATATTAATAAAAACTGGACACATCCGTAAACGTCTGACAATCGCAACTGATGGGTGTACACTTGTACATCTACAGTGTACCAGTTAGACGCACACTTGGCTGCAACGCACCTTCGGAGGTCCGTTCACTCAAAGCTGGTCCAAGGGCACGCCCATGAGTTATGCTTAGTTTTTCGCATCCGTCAGACGTGGCTTATGGACGCATCTGATAATTTATTTGCATTTTGAACGAGGTTCCTATGACCTTAAACAATTTTACCAACCAACCTTTTTAGTTCAAAACAATATGACACATAGACGGTCCATACAGTGCTGATAAATGCACCATAGATCTCACCGTCAACTTGTTTGTGACTGTCTACCGCTGGTCTGGGCTTCGATGCCATAAATTCCAGCAATCTTTTATGTTGTTTGTCCGTTCTAAGATAAGTACAAACGTTTGCAAAATACGAGTTGTTGTGTTTCGACAAATTATGGCTTTGTTTGGTTTCACACATATAATTTATTTATAGACTGAGCTAGTTTACAATATTTTTTGCACATTTAAGTGGATACTATACTACCACTACCAATTTAAATAAATACAATGGAATGACAATGGTTTGTAGTAATTTTTTTATGTGTCGATGATCAAAATTTTCGGCTAGGTGAAGTGATAGCAGGAAAAGTTTTGGCTCCAAACAAACAATAGACGATTTACGGTTGTTTCTGAAATTAATGTTACTTAGTAATGTTACTAAATGTTACTCAGGCCGGCAATGTTTTTTTTAATGCTAAATTAAAACATCATTTTTGGTACTTACTGGCAAAACAGCCAACTTTCGATCAGCTAATAAAAAAGTCCATAACCCTTGACAGCTCCGAGCGCTGTTTGGAAATATTTTATTGATGACAATAAACTCTATCAGTTATTGACATAAATATTTATTGCCTTATGAAAATTTCATGGTGCTGAAATGGACTTTATATTTGTGCTATTTGCTGATTTTGAAAATGCATACTAGAAATGACAAATGTGACCGTCAGTTATCATTGTTGAATGGAAATGTAAAATTGCGATATCCATACTATCGAGACTAGGGCCAGCAACTTATAGCACAGAAGACTTAATAGCACCTTATAGGTAAGATTAATGGTATCAAGTTCGAAAAACTAATTTAATTTTTTTGATAAGTTTACAAAGACATCTAAATGTGCGTCCACACTGAATGCTCGGTGACTTAGGCCTGTGGCGGGCACGGCGGTAGAAGCGTGCAGGTAGCCACAGTGAAGCGTGGACTGTTGTAGCGATTACACCGGATTTACACGTATTTTAGGTGTTCGAAACAAATAGAAATAATGCTGAAATTAACGGCAGTATTGTAGACGCACTTACGCTGAGCAACAAGACTGAACTGACTTGATACGGCCGCCTTTCGCGCCTTAGTACGCTTGCTAACAAGGCCTGTAGTGTGGTCATAGCGCGCGGATAGGAACGTTTGAAAACCACGCGCATTATCTCGCTCTGGCCCGTTACGCTAGGCACCCTTATTCACTACACTATGGGCGCAAACCACGGTTTCATAAGTTTGATATTTCGCGCCCGTTGTCGCAACGGCGCTAGGCTCGTGGTGTGGACGCACACTTATAGAAAAGATTGCTAAGGCAAAATGATAAGATGTCTTCATAAAATCCCAACTTTAACAATGGCAATCTTAAAGAGTCTGTCAGAGATCTAATCCCTCTTTTTGCCTCCAGTGGCTGTCACCGATTGATTCCTGATAACAAATTACCTCTGAGCTTCAGAGCCGCGCTCATCTAACTTTATCAAGGGACAAATTAACTCCTTTCTCTGCTATCTCGACTGAGAATAAATCTGATTCGTCGAAAAATTATTTATAAACGACCCTTCGATTAAAATTAAGTTTATTTTTGGACAGTCAATTAAAAACAAGGATTCTATTAGTTTAATATTTTTATTGTGCGTGTAAAGTAAATGAGCTTATTACAATATTTATTTTAAAAAATGTTACCTTAGTTTTTGGACTATCGGGTAAAAAGATAATTAAAGTATAGTAGATGATATTTTGATACACTTCCACCCAAATACATTTGTATTCGGGCGGAAATGTGTGATTATGGTCATTGTAGAAAAATACGAATAATACTCACAATTACATACACACTGTTTTAAACTATCACAGTTGACTACTACAGTTATATGGTTAATACCGGGATATTTGCCGGGATGAGATAGTATATAATAAATATTCGGGACATTTTGCACACACGGTCATCTCACTCCAAACTAAGCAAAGCTTGTAGTATGGCTGCCAAAGACTGGCTTAAAAACATAATATATATTTATGTCGCAGCGTTAGCATAGTGACTACCTGTCGAAATATCTGCGGGAAACGTCAAGTGGTATACTTGGGTGAATTCGATTCTACGATGGTAACACATTGGGTGATTGACAAGTGACATGTCTGACGTATAACATTTTTGGATGGAAAGGGAAGTGGTGGGGAAGTGGCTCGCCAGGCATTCAAGGTTAGAATGCAATCGGGAACGTTGTCGGCCTCGTGGTATCGAACTCACCGCGTTTCCGTTTAGTAATCCGGCTAAATCTGTGCAATCGAGTGTTACTTTTGAAAACTGATTATTTGTACAATCAAATAGACCATTGAATTAAATGTTCGACGTATTATTTTGGATTTTTAAATACATAGGTACTTAAATAGATATTTAACACCAAGATAATACAAAATATGTTCATCATATGGATGTTTGCCCTAGATGGGAACGAACCCACGCCCCCAAGCGCAGAAGGCAGGTTCTCTAACAACTGGGCAACTGGGGCAGTCAAAGATGCTTGAAAATTTGATACCCTGATTAATCCACAAGTTAAACTAATGTAACGAGTTAACATCTCGCCAAGTTGTTGCCTTGAGCCAACAAACCCTACTTAATGACTCAATATTGATGCGTGGTTTTGACATTTCCTTGCTTACTGACCCTTTGAAGCGGGTCCATGTCAAGAGGTCTTGACTTGGACACGTAAGACCCACCGGCCCTTTTAGTTGGCAACTTTGAATGGCAACTTTGAGGTAACTTAATGTGTTGGTAAAACTTGGTACGTGTGATTAATAACTTCCGGAACAGTTGGAGTGATCACAACTATGTTTGCAAGTACGTGGGAAACCAGTGTTTGAATTAACGTTGTGCTACTTACTAAGTAATTCAGTTAGATTTGATTGATACAACTGTTTAACAAGCTTTTATTTAACTTGCAATGTTTGTTGAATTTGTTTGTTGTAGTCAAATCTTAGCTGAATTAGAACCAGTTCTTCCTAACCGATTTTGTTGAAATTTGCATACACATTTAGTTTTATAGAGAATACAATATGCAATACCCAATTTTGTAATATTTTCAAAATGGCTGCTGCCACAAAATGGCAGATAGTGTATATTTTTGTCAACTCTGTTAAAATCAGTACCAAATGAAAGATCTTGAAGAGTAGGAAACGATAAAGTGACTTCACACTAAATTCAATATGACAATCACTCTAAGATGGCGGTTCATATTTTCATTGCTAACACTAAAAGTTTGCTTAAAAAAGGAAATATTAACTTATTTTTTCAAAATGATGCAAGAAAACTCCTATAAGTAATCACGTACATGATCCAAGAAAACAAGTTCTAGCGCTCCGAGGGTTGTCCCGCAATGACGTCAGTGTCCAGTTGCCACTTTACTGTAACAAACACAGATATTGGGAATCAAAGTTAATAATCTATTAAATAAAATACAAAAAGCATTTCAATTATTTGTCCGCTCAAGCAAAGCAATTCAAGTTAAGCACGAATTGAATATATTAAACACAATATTTGTCAAAACCACATTGATTTATTGGATTCCCACAGGTAGTATACGGAAATTGGGGAGTTATAATTTCACACTACTGTTAACACAGAGAATCCACCATTGTTTCGTGTATCGTCATCTCTCTCGAACTTGTTGTAAGTTACTTATGCTGCTTTTGCTTATTCTCGTGTATGTGTATCCATGACATTGATGACATCATTGCGGGACACCCACGTGACATTTTTTCTCGGAACACTATACCTGGCGCTGTATATTATTATACCATGATCGCGTAAAACACGTGCAATTAGTGTGGTGCCCTAGGCAATAGGCATCTCATAGTTTTTTTTATGTACCTACTAGATTAATAGGTCTGCAAAATTACTTTGAATAATATGGAAATTGTAACTAACATTGGTTATTTTCATTATTTATCATCATCATCAGCCAGAAGACGTCCACTGCTGAACATAGGCCTCCTCCTTTAACCTCTACACTGAACGACAGCCTACCTTTTGCATCCACTGGATGCCCGCGACTCTCACAATGTCGTTGGTCCATCTAGTGTGAGGCTTACCTACGCTGCGTCTTCCGGTTCATAGCCTCCACTCATGAACCTTATCGATTCTTTGAGCGATGTGGCCTGCCCATTGCCACTTCAACTTTCAAATCTTAGCAGCTATGTCAATGACTGTGGTTCCTCAATGAATATCATCGTTCCGGATTTTACTGAACTATTTGTCATCATGCTTTTTACATTTTAGGTCTGAAAAAGATTTTTTATGTTAACTTGTATTGTTCTACTACTGAGCAAAGTTCTCCTATAACTCCTTTAACTGGTATCTGTCCTACGCTAGCATCGATTTTTTTTAACCTCCGGAACTCTTTGCACTAAAGATAAATAAAGTAGATACTTCGATAAAATTCGCTTGAGAAATCATTATGAATTATTACAAAATGGCTTACACTTACGTTATGTTTATCAGTCGGGACGATCGACTGGTTTCGGAGACATTAGAGCTCCTTCTTTCCGGGAGCGCGCGTATTTCCTGATCAAGTAGTTTTAATGGCTTCGAAACCGGTTAATCATATCGACCGATAAACTTAGTGAGTGAAAATTTTACCATTCAAACATAATTAACTTGTCATAAATTCCACGCATAAATTTTATTATTGCATTATACAAATTCTTTGTTTATCTCGAACCTATTTGTAATCTCATCTGAATGACAAACAAAACGTCAAAGAAAAGTCATACTACAAAGTAACAGTATTCCATTTTCATGTCTAGCATAACATACGGATGTAAATTCACGTCTCCGGGAAACCGATATCCTCGATGGAACCAGGTAATTGAGAGCTTAAAGGAATTTATTTTCAATTTCCTATCATATGAGGTTTTTCCGTCTACGATATGTATGTACCGAGCGTCAACAAAATGCTTGCATATTAATTATGACCGATATAAATGGGGCTGGACAGTACAACCTTTTTACTGATGGTGCTTGATTAACTAGTAAAATATGAGTAAAATAGGTATAGATGAAAAATCCTTTATATACATATAGTACACACCTATAATAAAACCTTTGTCAGAAGGCTTTTCTTGGATTTGGAAAATGTTAAAATTAAATTTCATCGAGACAAATTTCAAATATATATAATTAATTTAAACAGTTGCCAACCCTATTCATGGAATCAAGACTGGAGAAAATTTACGATAGAAAATGTGGAGGAGTCTCAACAAAAGTTGTGAAATCGTCTTTCTCAAATCATCAATCATCAAAAATCCATTCATTCTATCTATCTAAATATTTTAGCGTTCCATGTTTTTTGCATATACCAGTGTCAAGTATAGAAATAGACTTTTACTACATAAATCGTCAAACAAGACATGGTTACGCAAGCAAAGTTAGTTGGTCAAGTCTAAGTCATATCCTAGTAAAGTGGACTTTATTAGAGGCTTTTATAGATAGTTTTGGAAGCAACACGAAAAATCATATTTTTAACTTCGATTATTACACAATAACACAATACTATAAGTCTATGAAATTATTAGAGGCGACCTGTATTTTGCACGTTGGCACCAAGACTCTCTTTTGTTATTTCGGTAATCTACAACTGAGGTATGCTTTGCCAATTCGGTGCATAATTTCATCATTTTTTAATTTAATAGTTTGCGTGTTTTTATGCAACTGAATGAGAAATGAGAGAAATGCGGCGAGAAAGTCACTCAACTGATCACTCATAATTTTTGAATGAAATAATTGTTTTTTTTTTAACACATAGTACATTACATTTCGAGTTACATACATTGTACGTTACATTTCGAGTTGTTATTAATCTAGTGAATAAAAAATAAGAGTATGTCATACTACTTGGGCGGTATTTATTTATTTTTGGGAAAAGTTAAATAAATAGTAGATTAATATTGATTACAAACCCTTGAAAATGGGTTGCAAAAAATTACCAATGATGCAATGGTTAGATGCAAGTGGCTGACTGAAATTACTAAGTAGGCGATTGTAATATCAAGTAACTGTTGAATATCAAGGCAGATCCGAATTCTGTCAGTTAGGTTAAAAGGTTAAGGTGAGGGGCAAAGCTTCGGTGCATTTTTTTATAACAACACAAAATCTCTCCTCGTTACCTCTATAAGAGCAGATCCGAATTTTATCAGTAAGTTTAGAAGGCTAAGGCGGGGCCGAAGTGAAACGAAGCTTCCTATGCCCTCCTAGTAATTTATTTTATAACAACGCAAAATCTTTTCTCTAACCCCTCTATCAGGGCAGATTCGAATTCTGTCAGTGAGGTTACCTCCATAATAATATAACGCAGCATTCATGAATTAATAGACATGCCAAATGTTGAATATAATGTGAGTCATTTTAAATATTTGTATTTGCCCCCAATCTTTCGCTACTTAGTATTTCAGTTATTCAGTGTTTTGACACCTTTAATTTGAATTTATATTCGCTCGTTTAAATCCTACCCGTAACCACTTTTACCACTTAAATACCAGTGCTAAAATCTAATTTTTTGCGTCTAAATCAGACTGAATCAGCAAGAGATAGTTTTTTAATCAGATGTTTTACAGAAAATTTCTTACTACCCTTTTTAATACCTTTTTTATTTATTAAGTAATTCTCTTAATTTCATTTCAATTACACTTTCTATTTATTGTCAAATAAATCTTCTAATTTATTTTAAACTAACCTTTTTAATTTATCATAAATTAACTATTTCAATATACTTTTATCCAACTTACGCTTTTTAACAGATAAGTATTGGAAAATATAAATCATCTCTTATATTTTAACTCTACTACTAATCACTGACCTACTTCTTATAGTTGTAGTTCTTATAGTAATGCATGGGACAAAACGGTAGATTACATGCTCATCTTGTCAATATCTCATACCGTCTTAATACGGACATATCTAGAAAGTCACATATATTATATAGAATATATATGAATTACCTGCTTACCGTATTAGTCTAAGAGCGTACGGTCATGTTGTTGTTGTTGGGTGTCCTGTTGGTCTGTTGTTGTTGTTGTTGGTCATGTTGGTCTGTTGTTGTTGTCAGTCTTGTGTGTTTTATTATCCTAATTGCTGTAATTCTTATTTTGGACTTGAAATTGCTACTATTTATGTGAATGCAAAATCTATAAACCTAAAAGTAAAATACAACTAACTCATTGACGTAACCACGCAATATAAAACATTAGAAAAAATATTGTTTATATAAAACTGAAATAACGTAATATGATCTAACTATATGTATGTATGGATATGGTCGGAGTAACCGGCTTAATCATACGTGAATAATTCCCGTATTACATAAACAAATGTGTGAAAACCACGGCAGTTTTCATAATAAAATTAGGAATTATATTTTATATTTGCGTTATCAAATATTACTCACTTAAAACAACCAACGTCTCCTCACCATCAAGGATATTCTATTATTAGAGTCTCTTTATTCGGACGTCAATGGTAAGACAAGTGGAGTACACAGGGATAATGGTCGTGAATATTTAATTTGGTGAATAGGTAAACATATTAACCGTTGTCAACCGTCGAGGAAGTTGTTATCAGATGGCGTTAAAAATTAACGAAGATGTAGGACAGCTTTTTGACTCATCGATCTGGAGTAAATGGATCTCGTTATTGTTTACCAACTATTTAACTCGACGGTCCTAGATTTACTCACACACACACACACACACACACACACACACGCAGTGGCATTGGATTAAACATTTTCAAAGTATCTTGAGTTCAATATATAAATTTAGATACATCAATGTAAACCGAATAAACCATCCAAGTGAGAGTCGGGCTCGAGCACTGAGGGTTCAAAAGACAACATCATGCCCAGGCGGTCACCCATTCAAATACCGACCACGCCCGAGTTGCTTAACTTGGTGAACAGAAACTTTTCACCGACTCGCATTTAGCCATTAGTAAATATTTGTTGTTTTATTTTACTATGTGTACTATAATCATGCCAAGTTTGAAGCATGTAAATATTACCATTTTTACATTACAGTAAATACAAAAAGATGTTTAAATGTTTGTTGTATGCCCTTTAGTTTTAACTTTTTGACTTTATTGGTTTTAGTTAATCCGCCGTAACATAACATATTCTATAAAAATTTCAACTGGCTATCAGCTATTATGTTTCGAAAAATACAACCATTAAAATTTAGAATGAACAGACAGACAGCCTAGGCTTAGTAATAGGATTTAACATTAGTTTAACACTTACAACCTTTGAGTACGGAACCCTAAAAATTTAATAATATTAATTCTTATCCTTCCATTCTTATCCTATATAGTCAAAATAATCCATAAAAAGTTAAATTAGACGTTAATTAAGCTTGCAACAATTTGCAGTTACTTTTAGCATTTGGCACAGATTACTAAATAGCTACTATGGTTTTAGTATAACTTTGGCTTGGATTTTTGAGCACTCACACAAAATCTGTTGACGTCCCAAATATAAGTTAAGTTTTCATATTTTCAAATCATCAAAAACGATAATAAAATGCGGTGCTTAATACAGGGTTAGGCGGAAAGGGTGTACTAAGCCGAAAGGGGTCCGTTATATTCAGCATTATGAACAACTTTTAATATAGGACTCAGCCATCGGGTCTCAGCGCGTCTTGGCAATTCTGTCTTCACTATTGAACACATCTACCTCAAGGGTTGTCGGTTCTGTGACAGATATGACCCACCCACTGCCACTTCAGCTTGCTAATACGCTGAGTCACGTACTTTGGTTGTCTGGCGAATAACTTTGGGATACGATCCCACAGAAGGGCACCAAGCATCATCATCATCAGCCAGAAGACGTCCACTGCATGAACATAGGCCTCCCCCTTTAACCTCCACACTGAACGACAGCCTGCCTTTTGCATCCACTGGATGCCCGCGACTCTCACAATGTCGTCGGTTCATCTAGTGGGAGGCCTCCCTACGCTGCGTCTACCAAGTCTACCAAGCATACCTCAAATTTATTTTTGCATTGCATCTTTTAGAATTTAGTTCTAGATATATTTTTCCTCCAAGTGATTACTCTTATGTTTCTCCTGGGTGAATTTCTCAGACGCATTTTTTAATTTCCGCTTAAGGTACCCAAAAAAACATAAAAAGGAGACTACTTAAGTATACCAAACTTTGTTTTTCGTTGTATCAATAGCACAAAATAAAGAAGAGACTTAGAAAAGTTGACTTGTAAATATTTGTACTGTAATGTAATTTCCTGAAAAAAACCTTTTGTGAATATCGAAAATAACTGGTTTCATTTGTCAAAAGATAATCACAGTCTTGTTTCGGGAAATATAATGCTTTGTGTATAATACCGATAAGTAATTAATGATCATTGATTTAGTGACAAGATAGTGAATTCAATTATTACCTACTAGCATAATTAGATTAGGTATTTAGTGGCTAAATACCGTTCAGACAGTAAACTGATCACAGGTGTATGCAAAGAGAGTTACGGCGTAGTAAGGCTACGAGCTGCGTAGTATCTCTACGAGACTCGTAGCTCCTCTACGAGATTCGTAGCACTTAATTGATGGAGTTTGAATGTGCGTTTGTTTCATAATACGCTGTAATTGTTTGAATTATTTGTATGAATCTTTAATAATACTGACAGCTTTTTATAGATGACTGGCTAGGTGTTTGACCACAACTCGCCTGACGCTAAATGACAGCGTTGTCTTGGCAAACAGTAAACACACCTAGCCTGGAATGGAAATTGTCTCTCAATTGAGGCTGTTAAAATACTGGTGCTTGGCAATAGGTTTTCATTTTGGGGGTGATAGCTAGCCAGTTGAGAACTAGAAAGTAGCTTACCAACAGTCTATGGTTTTGTTATCATAATTATGATATTTTTTTCGGCACCTACTAACAGAACTCTAGTTCTTTGTTGGAAATTGACACCACGCCAGCCACTGAGTTATTATCGCTACAAAACTGGTTTTAGTTAGTTGTGATGTTGTTTACTGTTATCAAAAAAGGAGGGGTTCTGAATTTGGTAGTTTTTTATGATTGTTACTCAGTACCTACTTAAAGCCGACATTTATAAAACGATTTTTTTTTATTTGAAATCATTTAGTTTCATATTAATCTCGTAGATACTTTTTCAAAATTGGTGTAGCAGTTTGTTTAAAAAATACTGAAAATAGATACGAAATTGCGTATACCTACTAATTTTGTAAATAAAGGAGACAATTTTTTTAAGGCCCACCGAATTTACCGTATATTGATGGGTATAATAACACTATAAAATTCGTCGTTTTTTTGTACCATTCGGATCAAAGATAAGGTAAAAATGAAACCGGAATAATAATATCAAGAATAATATGTGTTGTGTTGAGTTTTGCCACAATTCATTCATTTCCCATATAAAATCACTTGACCGGAACGTTTTTAGTACGAAAAAGGATGCAAGCTTAGGAATTTTTATACAAAAATAAATAGACTATATTTTACAACAGTCGCCATAGTAATCGGCTTTTAAGTAAAAATAATTATATACAATAGTCGCTAATAGTATTATAGGCGCTTATAATTAGCGGCTTGAACATGTTTTTAATCCTAGTTTTAAAGATTTATTTAATATTGATTTACCGAAACCGTAATACTAATGACAAGGCTACTTTATATCCCGGAAACCCAGGTACTCGTACATAATTTTCATGTGATGATCACTTATTTTTGTGACAAACCAAATCGCACAGGCAATCGCTAGTAGGTAGTAAATCACTAGAACGTAAGTAATAAAGTTACTTATATACAATTGTTTATTGTGAGGTTTTAGGTTATTGTGAGATTCATTAACTGATTTCTCAATATTCCTTGTTGGTTAGAGGTAAGAGGTTAGATGGGATATATCTAATACTAGCGACCCGCCCACCCGGCTTCGCACGGGTGTAATTTACGTGCAAAGCCGGGGCGGGTCGCTAGTTATATATAAAAACCTTCCTTGAAAATGTATCTAACTGATAGTGAAAACCGCATCAAAATTCGTTGCGTGGCTTAGGAGGAGTTAGCGGCCATACAGACATACAGACAGACAGACAGACGCGGAAAGTGACTTCAATTTATACTATGTAGAGATTACCACTGAATCTAGAGATTATGAGGAACAAATCGCCATGAGTTTCATTACTATACGGTAATAGTTTGTGGTGGGCCTATTTTTCAAACAAAAGAAATTGTCTTCAATTATTGAAGCACAAAATTATAACCTCTGTCTATACTTCCTTTACATCTAACCAGTTCTAAATCAAGATACCTCTTCGTAGGAAACACATTATCTCACGACTCGCAGACGAAGTGATACTCAATTATGTTTTGGCAAGGCTTAGAGAGAAGTCAAGCGTGAAGTCCAAAGATACGTTGGAATGAAGAACATAGTGGATGCTCTGCGGTTCGCATGAAGAGTCAATCTCAGCTATTATGAAACGTTCAAACGCTGGAAGAAATTTCTGCTTGGAACAAGACTGTAATTTCATCAATGTGTATCTGTGATCTAGTAATTTTTAAACCTTCGCGTTTTGAACATCGCAATTTCAACCGGGAAGGTGGATTTAAGTTAGCGGCTTCGTGGAATCCCATAGTAAGCAAGTGTACAAACCGCGGTGTAGGTACTAGGACATTTACCAGTACAGTCAATGTTGTGTGTCGTAGTGACAACCCTGTGATTTTTCAAGATCAAATGAGGGTAGAAGAATAAAACACCCGCTCTTCTCGCCGGACTCACCACCAGTTTTTAGTCAGCTAGTGACCACGGCCACGGCCATTGTAACATGGTCGAAACGTCGAGCGAAAGGTACATATTTTTTACCTAAATTAAATAATACGTGATTATAATTAATTAATTAATACCGATAAACATTCTAATTCTAATTCTAATTCAAAGTGGGGGTGATAAGACCTGCACTGACATCCCGCTTGGGGTGTATTGTGCATTTGCCCCCGCCAGCCTACACAAACCAGCCGAGCTCCTTAAAATAACGAAGCACGGGTTTGGGTCGCTGACTAAACCGCTCAACCCCTATTTCACCAGGTGTTGTGGTATTGGAGACTTGTAGTTGTTGAGTTTCTTCAAGTAGTCTCGACCTTAATCGTATATCTTCTGTGGCCTTGCAATGTAGTAGTACATGCTCCACGGTCTCGTTCTCCTGTAGACAGCCTCGGCACAGAGGGCTGTCTGTGGCTCCAATTTTGTATAAGTGATAGTTTAGGTCACAGTGACCTGTGATAGTACCTATCATCAGTCGAAGGTCCGACCTAGTTAGCTTCAGTAGTTTGTTAGTCACTCTCTTGTCTATTGATGGGTAGAAAGCTTTTGCGTGTTTACAGTCTTTTGTTTTATTCCAGATATTTTGCTGTTCTTTTTCTGTGTAGAGACTTAGCAGATTCCGTGCCTCCATAGCCGTTGGTTTGCACAGTTTTGCAACTTCTGCACTAATTTCCTGCTTTGCGCCTTCCTTAGCGAGTGAGTCTGCCTTATTGTTTCCCTCACATGTGCTATGGCCTTTTGTCCATTGAACTTTAACATTATATGTGTCTGCTAAGTTTTGTAAGGCAGAGTGGCATTCTGATATCACTCTAGACCTACTTGTAGGTTTTCTGAGTGCATAGATGACGGCTGCACTGTCAGTAGTAAACGTCAGTTGCTCGTTTTTGTTCTGTACATTACGTTCAGAGTCTTTTACGAGTACCTCTCTAGCCGCTAGCAGAAGACCCATCGCCTCTGCCTGCAGTGCAGTTGTGGTCTTATTTAGGGCTATTGACTTCGTGAATCCAAGCTCAGGCGAGTGGTAGCCACATCCAGCTCCCTTGTTGTTTTTGGCTCCGTCCGTGAAAACATTGTATTCATTATTCACGATGTCCAGTCGGGCGCTTTCTTTCGTAACCAGCTCATAGTTCTTGTTGTCCAAGTACGTACTGGCCACTCTGTCCGTGCCTTGACATGCGTCAGGGACGATTTTCGTTGCTCTGTCTAGAATTCTACAGTGGGTTGTGTTTGACCCAGTGCCTCTCCACTGGTTAGTTGATTTGATTCTTAATGCCGCCGCCATCGCTTCTTGCTGTATGTGCAAGTGCAGTGGAGTCAGGCCCAGGATGATATCCAGGGCGACAGACGGTGTTGATTTCGCACATCCGCTGATTAGTGAACATGCCAGTCTTTATGTTTTTTGTAGTTTAGTGATTGTAGTCACCAGGTTCGTTCTAGGCCACCACACTATGCTGCCGTATGTAAGTACCGGCCTGACCATTACCGTGTACAGCCATCGGCATAGGTTTGGTTTCAGTCCCCAGTCCTTGCCTACCGCTCTGGTGCACTGCCATAGTGTGTTTGTAGCCTTAGTAGTAACATGGTCGAGTTGTTTACCCCACAGAAGCTTACTGTCCAACCATATACCAAGATATTTTACTTCCTTGCTAAGAGTTAATTTAGTTCCGAATAGAGTAACAGGTTTTAATTCTGGTATTTTTGTTTTACGCGTGAATAGCACCATTTCTGTTTTCTGTGGGTTAACAGAAAGGCTGTGGCGCTCGCACCATTTTTCGACTATTCGGAGTGCCTTCTGCATTTTCTCACATAGTGTCGATTCGAACAGTCCAGATATCGTAATTGCCAGATCATCTGCATATCCAATGGTGGTTATTCCATCTTTATTTAAGAGTTCGATTAGTTCATTCACCACTATCACCCATAGAAGAGGAGAAATCACTCCTCCTTGTGGGCAGCCTTTCGTAACGACACAGCGTGACTCCGTCGATGATTCTATATTAGCTGCTCTATTTGACAGCATTGTTGTGACCCATTTGTTCACTCTCTCATCGACATTATGTCTCCTCAGCCCATCTTCGATGCTGGGAAATGTCGTTTTGTCAAAAGCCCCTTCAATATCAATAAAAGTTACCAGGCATGACTGCTTATTTTCTATAGCTGATTCAATCTTGTGTACCAGTTGGTGCAGAGCAGTTTCCGTAGATTTACCTGATTGATATGCATGTTGGTTTCTGTGAACTGGTTTGTCTCGCAATGGGCCACTGCGGATATACTTATCACATAGTCTCTCCAACGTCTTTAATAGAAAGGAGGTTAGACTAATATGTCTGAAAGACTTTGGATTTGTGTAGTCTGATTTACCGGGTTTAGGCAGAAAGACCACTTTGACTTCTCTCCACGCCTTGGGTATGTATTTCCATGCTAGACATGCTCTGAACACGGCTGTCAGGTGCTCTCTTATCTTACTTACGCTCCAGTGTAGGAGCGCAGGGAAGATTCCATCTGATCCCGCAGCCTTGAAGGGTTGGAAAGTGCTAATCGCCCATAGTACAGCTTCTTCCGTGACTATGGATGACGCAAACTCCCAGTCTTCCTTACACGGATCGTGAGGAGTCTGAGTTTCCCACCCGCCTTCGTTTTGGAGTCGGCATTCCGGAAAGTGGGTTTGTAAAAGCAATTCAAACTGCTCTTGTTCTGACGTAGTGTATGAGCCGTCTGGTTTCTTTAATGTGCCTAGTTTGGTTTGAGTGTTGTTTGAGAGTAATTTTCTTAGTCTTGCCGTCTCACTTTCTGACTGAATTGAGTTGCTGTATTTTTTCCATGAGCTTTTCTTACTTTTAATAATTTCTACTTTTAGTCGGTGTCGACACTTTCTGTATTCTTGCCAATCCTCCTCCCGATTGGTATTCATTGCTCTGTTAAAATGGTGCCTTGCTTTCTTCCTCAGTTTGCTGAGTGCTTTATTCCACCATCTATCTTTTTTGTTTAGTATATTACTTCTTTCCGTTTTTAGAGGGCATGCACTTTCGTAGCTCTTCTTCAGAGAGCTTACTAGAGAATCGACCATGCCTTCCACATCATTTGGTGTAAGCTCCGTATTGGCATTTACTTTTGGTATGTCTAGCAAAGCTTCACAAAGCTTATCTGAGAAGAGAGATTTGTCAGTCTTTTTAGGTATTCTGTAAGTGCGTGGTTTGTGCTCTCCTACCTCCACACTGAACCTGATCCTTCGGTGGTCTGAGCCAGAGTATTCCTCTGTTGCCACACGCCAGTCGGTGATCGTGTCAGCAATTTCCGTTGTGGCTAACGTGATATCTATAATGGTTTTAGACCAAGATGGAACGAATGTCGGTTCGGATCCTCGGTTCAAAATGTTAAGGTCGTGCCTGAGGACGAAATCGAGCACTTCCTTTCCTCTATCATTTGTATCCGGGCTACCCCAGACTGTGCAGTGCGCGTTTGAATCGCAGCCTACCACGCATTCTAAATTGTTGCTTGCGCAGAACCGCATTAGCTGTTCCACTTCTGGCGGTGGCGCTTCGAGCGTCCCGTCCATGTATGCCGAGGCTAGGATGATGGAGCTCAACCTGCCTCGCAGGCCGGTTTCCAGTTTAATCACAGTAAGGTCGTCGGTACACAAATGTGTTACCAACGATGCTTTGAAAGGGTTTGGCACGTATATAAATGTTCGCATTTTGTTTTGTACGGGGGGAGTGAAGACGTTGCCTCTGAGAGCTGCGAAATCGCTTACCTTTCCGTGATATACATAAGGTTCCTGGACCAGTGCTATTGTGTTTGGTTGCTCCTCCAGGGTTCTTCGCAAGGTGGCAGAGCCTGTGACGCTGTGTTGGAGGTTGGATTGTACGATTCCTATTTTGATTGAATTATTTTTGTCACCAAGCGTTTGATTTACAGAAGAGCCGGTGGCTTGTGTTTTAGTTTGGTTTTTATTATTATTTACATTTTTAACGTGCTTATCCATCTTTGTAGTTCCTTCATCTACTTCACCCTAGTCGTCCAAGGAATGGGCGGACGGGGCGCCGTCCCGCTCCGTATCCATGAGCGACGGGGGCGAGAGAATGGTCAGGCTCATTATGTCGCCTGAGATATCCTCCTCGTCCCCCTCGCTCACTTCAAGGAGACGGTCCACCTCCTCCCTCGTCCATTCCTTGTCACCCGTGGGTACCTTGTCGGGGTCAGCGTTGGCGAGGGCGGGCCCGCCTACACCGCTCGGTGCAGCGTTGACACCGCCCGCAGCCCCTGCCTTAGCCGCCACCGTATCCTCGGGTTTTCCCTTGATTTTTACATAGACCGATCCAGTAGTATAGTGCAGTCTGTAGTCTACGCGTTTCAGTTTAACCACATCCTCAGGCGGAACGCCTAACACTAGGATGTGGTTATACGTCACACCCTTCTGACGCACTATGTGCTTGAAAATCGGCCAATCATCGACATTTAAATTTTTATTTAGCTCCGATAGGAACTCCCTGAGAATGTACGGCCATCTTTCGAGGTCCTCCCTGTCTTCGCTAAAGTCAGGAACATAAACAATGCCTGTATGGTACCTAGGCAACTCGCTCTCAGGAATCACCCGGAACCCACCCGACCCCTCCCACAGACAAGGCAGCTGCTCGACCGTCGACGCTAGCCATGCCAGTGTGAAGTCGTCGCGAGGGGTCATCCTGAGGCAACCGCGGGTTAGCCTAGGTAGCTGCCAGAATAGCGGCAGCCTGCGATCGTCCTTAGGCTTGCCGCGATTTTCTTTAAAGAGCTGATACTGTGCTCTGTCTATGCTTTTCCTAAGTAGGGTCGCCATGTCCTCATCCATCACTACGCCGCCCCTGTCCTGCACCACCACACGGTAGAGCTTGACAGCCGCGGCGTACGATGTCTGCGCACCCAGCTCCCCCCCTACCTGGTATGCGGGTCCGTCGGTCCCACTCGGTCTAGCCGCAACCGCAGCGGTTCCACCCGCCAGACACACCCTCTTGTCTGCCGCAGCAGAACCCGGAGAGATCTGATCGGAGCTCCGCTGACGTTTTGCGCCCCGAGTGGTTTCCACCTCTGTCCCCGGGTAATGACCGGCCTCCGGAGAAGCTTCAGCCCTAATCGCTTCGGCTGGGGCACACACACTCTCTTTTCGGCCCCAGCCCCCACCTGTGCCCTCGAAAGGACCCAAGGGCGGCCGCGGCCTAATCGGAGGCTGGGCCACGCCCTCGTCTTTCGCGACCTCCGCTTCCATTGGCTCTGCACTTTTTTCAATTTTCCTCGTTTCGAGGTTTCTCTTAATTTCGGCGTTCGCCGTATCCGTCCCTAGCCCTAATTTCTGCTCCTGCGGCTCGGAGCCCTGTCCTCCGGCGATTGTTGCCACACCGCTGTGCGGCACGCTATCCCTAATGGGAAGGACCGCACAGGAGGGCGTCGTCATTGAAGCAGGACCCCGAGCCCCATCGGCGGTCTTATTTTGTGGGATGCGCGCCATGCAAGCCACCAACGCCGGTGCAAGCGCCGTCAAGTTGGGCAGCTGCAGGACGCCTTCCTGAATTTGACGGTTTATGGCGTCAGCCCTTTCCGCCTCCTTATTAAAGAAATCTTGACGTTTTTTCCGTTGGGTTTTGGCCCCGGTTTTGTTTGGCACGGCGGCGCTGGGCCCATGGGGCTTGCCACCTTGCCCTATACCTGATGCGCCCACAGCGCCAGAAGAGCTCTCCTGGTCGCGCTTGCTCCGCCTCTTCGATGAGTTGGGGCGCTTCCTGCGCACGTTGCTCTTCTGCACTGATCCATCAGCGGTGATAACCGTCGTCACCGTCGCGGCCCCAGTAGCAGCAGCGGCCGGCGAGGCCTGGGACTCCGCCCCGCCGTCGCCTTCGGTAGTCAATTTCACACCCTCTGGCCCGGATACCACAGGGCGCCGGGCGCTAGCCGGGTCGCTCGGCACAATATCAACTTTATTACATTCAGCCATTTTTTAATTATTTATTTTATTTACAAATTTCTCTCGATCTGCGGACACAAGAAATTGGTTAGTGGGCGCAAAGCAATGGGTAAAAGTAGATGCCCAGTCTACCTTTCCCCCGGTGTTTCGCATGTTGGTGGTGAGCGGGTCGACCCCAGAAACACAAGGGAGACCTAACTCTCCCCCAATCACGCCGGCCACGGGCTGCCGCGAGGGGGGTGCGATGCTCGGTATACCAAGGTATCATTTGAAATACCGTTCATCCCATCCCCCCTGGTGCCCTCGCTCTTTGTCCGGGCTTGGGACCGGCACCATACTTAAGTTATTGTGCTGAAAGCGAAAGCAAAAGCTAAGCAGCGGGTGGAAATCAATGACTACAGTATGATGGCGAGGTTCCAACTACAGTATGATGGCGAGGTTTTTATATATTTTTTTATATTTTTTACCTAAATTAAATAATACGTGATTATAATTAATTAATTAATACCGATAAACATTTAAAATATCTGTAATCTCTTTGAACGGAAAATATGTGATTTAGGTATTGATTGTAGCCTCAGTTAATTTTGGAGTGCTCATTGTGACAATCTATGGCAGCCTTGTCTCACTGTGATTCATAAGCCTGACACAAGCCTACTCTGGCGAGCGTTTTTGACATCTCACTAAAGCCGTGTACGCACTTACGAAAAAATTTGTTGCGTTGCATGATACGCAACAACTTGGTTCGCACGTGTGTACTAACAAACATCGAACACTCTGTTCGTCAAACATGCTTGTGGCGATCCTATTTGTATGTTCCGTATAGAATAAACGGTGTTCGAATAGCTTTCGAATAGCACTGCCATGGCTATTGAGATAGAGTTCACTACTGTTGTGCGCGAACTCGATTCGAACTAAGTTTGCGTTCGTGTTCGAATATGCCGTCCATACGTACAAACCAAATGTTCGTGTTCGATATTTGTGTTCACTATGTTTGTGTTCGTACGTACACGGCTTAACAAGTTCCTAAAAACAATTAGTATTCCGGAAACCCGTACGAAGCACTTTGATTCCAGCTTTATTGTGTGAACTGCTAGTCTGTAGAATGCGCTGCCTGAATTAATGCTCCCCGATAATTACAATACCTATGGGTATTTTCAAATCACGAAAAAGTCGGTTTGTTCCAGGCAGGTGCGGTAGGCGTGGTTCTAGGTAGGTATCGCGTAACATCAGGCGAGGTAACTGTAAAGCGCAAGCCTATTAACCAATTTAAAAAAGTAAGTGATAGAGGAGTTTTGTAACGATCAGTGATAAAGGAGCTCTCACGCATAGAAATACGATAGGTAAAAGCCTGCACACGAATCCAAAGCAGTCACTGTTTGATGCAAAAAATCTGCCAAGCATAACAATGACGATTTTCGACGTATTGCTACTGTTTATTTTGCAAAATTCTGATTTCATGGCTATTTATACTCGTCTTCTATATCTATACTAATATTATAAAGAGGAAAGATTTGATTGTTTGTTTGTTTGTTTGTTTGCATTGAATAGGCTCCGAAACTACTGAACCGATTTGAAAAATTCTTACACTGACGGGAAGCTACACTATCCCCGGGTGACATAGCTATAATCTATACCCGTGCGAAGCTGGGGCGGACTGCTAGTTAGAGATATATGTGAGAACAAATATATCAAATTGAAGCGAAAACCTATCAACTAGCCTGTTCTGTTTAACGAAAATGTCAACAACAACAACAACAAGGGTATTTACCACCTAGTGACGTAACACTTTCTGATTGGTGTTCACAGTCACGTGACTGAATGCCTAATTATGCTGAATTTATTTTCTAAAAATAATATTAATAATAATCTTTGTTTTTTATAGTAAACGATTTTGTTTTTTACTGTCTACATAATTATCGTAATTAGAAACTCTAATCCAACCGATTTATTCATGGTGGACACAAGCCTATTATACATTTGTACGACCATGTATGTTACTTTGTATATATGTTTTAATTTCAAACACCTCGCGTAGCGTCCTTGGTATATACTACTATTTTTTTATTTTTTTTTTATTATTGTTACATATTTGATATTAACTTGTTAGACTGTATAATGTTAGAACTCCTTGCCGTCCTCCTTGTTTCCTAAGGACTAAAATCTAGGCCCTTCAAGGCTAGAGTGAATAGATTTCTTATAGATCAACGCATTCCATCCTCGGCCGTAACGTAGCTCACCATCATGCAAGTTAGTGGCCAAACGTAGATCTAATAAAACATATTAAATAAAATAAAAATAAAACTGTTAATGTAACTGGCAATATTACTCAATAGCTTTCGAAAATCCTCGAGCAAACCCGCACTTTGTCACGGAATTCAGAAAATCCAGCATCACAGTGGCAAACAAACAAACGGATAATGGTCTATTCAACACTTCGAAGTCTTAATTCCATTCAAGGCTTGCGTAAAATTGAATATTTGTAATGAATGAACGATAAATTAAGCGGCTCATTTGACCGAATGAATGGGCTCGTAATAGACTGCCGACTGTCTTCGAGCTCCCACAAAAGAAATGTAGGGAAGGTTTCTTTGTTCTTAGTAAATCGAGTACTGAAGTCGTTTGTCGGCGTTATATCACGCTGATTCGACGTTTATGGCCCGACCTGGGCTAACTGGCTGTTACTCTTCATTCGGATATAGGTAGCTGCTAAAGATTTTTGCGAACGTCCTAAGATAAGCTAGATTTAGGATGATACTGCAGAACTAGCGTTGGGTACTTCTTAGAAAGGGTTTTCTAGTACCTACGACTTTAGGGTTAAATAAAATCGCAAAAAAACAAAAGCAAGAATTCTTGTTTTTACTCCACTGCCCAATAAGGAGGGTAATATTTTTGAGATGTAAGTAAGTAGGTACAGTTTGTATATTTTGGCAAGTAAAGTGTCGTTGGATTCCTCTTCATGTCCGGAATATCTTAGGGTATGTTTTATGATAATAATATAAGTAAATTGAACACAAAACAGAAAAATCCTTTTTTTTTTTCAAATATTGGTTTTGTTTTTTTTTTCTCAAGAAATGTGTACTAATCGTTCGTATAAAAAGTTTACCAGAGTATCAATTGTAAATGATATATTCTTTGTTGAAATTGTTTCGAAGAAGATTTATAAATTAAACACATCAAAGTATTTAAACGAAATAATATTTAAAAAAGGCTTTCATACTAAGGCCCTACCAGAGTTAGCAATGAAACTCTTTTACTGTCGCCAATTTTTTTAATATAAACCTTGTGACTCGAGGGTTGTTCCGCCAAGTGTTGTATTATATTCTGGAAATAGACCACTGTTTGTTGTCTGATAGTGCATGTGTTACGTAATCGTGACGTCATTGAGTAGGGAGTTGTTAGCTTAGTTTTATCAGTTTTTTGTCCTCTATATCGAATATTAAATGGTGTGAACAATAAAGAGTTAATCAATCAATCAATCAGGGAGGAAGTTTCAAATATATCCGGAAAAAATAACTTAAAATTTTATCGTAGTTCCGCAACTAAAAAGGTTACATGAGTTATTTTTGCATCGCCATGTGGACATGAAGCGCTCTAAATGGTTAGCATAGCAGATATAAAATGTCGGGTGAAAAGTTGTTCCTTGCCAATTCCACGGGAGATGTTTTCACGCAAAAAAATACGGTAGTGTAGCAATACTACCAACCCATATTTTTAAGAGCACTGTTTACTAAAACCGTATTTGATCGTATTCCTTGTAGGTAGGTACTAATAATTACCCCACATGACATGCATGATACCTCGCCACATCATCGTTCGAATCGAGTTTGTTTAATCCATTACTGTCGATTATTTTCTTTTGAAACAGATACGTGGTCGGCTGCACCGCAGACAATAAGGCTTGCTTGTGTGAGATAACTATGATAAATTGCTTTTACGACGTGGCCCGGCCAATACTGTATCGATTGTTTCGATAAAAGTATACTTCATAAATCATTTTTCTAGTCCACGCTCCTTGCGAATTTGATTAATAACAGTGTGGTCAAAGTTAAGACGAAGACGTCTAGGTTTTATTTTGAGTTCTAAAACTAAGGTGCGGAACAATCGCAAAATTAACCAAAGAAGTGTTTTTGAACGCTTAATGTGAAGTGACGAAATTAGCTGATAAGATTTAAAAAAAATAACTACAAATAGAATAAACATCTAATTATATTATTAGACATTTGTACATTTATACAAATGTTATAACAAATAACATTTAATTATATTATTCTTAAGCTTCGTATTAGACCTGCTCGCGCGACGCCCACTGAGCGCATCGTTCGTCTCGTTCTCGTGCGAGTAGGTACCTACTCGCACGCGAGTTGTGTCGTCACCACCCGAGCGGCTAGTATATCGTTTGAGCACCTACCTTGTACTACGCATCGTCTGCAAGCGCCTATACTCTCCTAGGGCCCGTACCAGGTTACAGCCATGCATAGCGATTGTTAACAATTCAGTGTTGAATTTGGTAAATTTGCTGTAAATAATATTATGTACCCACAAGACGACCTAAAAAGACCGCAGGAACGCTGGATGCAGGCCGCTCCCAAACGGCCCTTGATGAGATCGATGGCGGAGGCCTATGTCTAGAAGTGTACGTCCTATGGCTGAAATGATGGTGATGATGAATATGTACTTGGTGTAATTACTGTTACTGCATGTATATGATATGTATATGACAGACATACAATAAAATCTCTCTCATGAAATAAGATGACAAGATTTTCTGAAGGAGATCACTTACAGGGTTACATGGAACGGTGGTACTAAGTCAAACGGAAGTCATTGTACTCATATCATGAACTATTTAGTCTATGGAACCAACTATAACCATGTTTAAATATATTTCGTTTCTGTCATAAATAAATATTTATGTTTCTTTCTTTCATAAAATAGCGAATCAAAAATTCGTTTTTCCTTACATTTCGATTTTCGAATGATAATTTTTATGAAACACCTGTTTTTGAGATGTCATGAGTGGCTTGATAAAAAAACTATACGTTCTGTGTAATACTGCGTTGTGAACTTTAGTAAAAAAAATTATGCCACACTAGATATTTAATCAAATATACGCGAAAATTAAACAACCAACCAAACATCACCAATCGTAAGAACCAGAGTCACTGACAAGGCTATTAAAATTTGCAAGTTGAAGTAGCAATGGGTAGGCCACATCGTTTGGAGAACCGATAACCAATGCGGGAGAAAGGTTCTTGAGTGGAGACCATAAATCGGAAGATGCAGCGTAGGTAGGTTTCTCACTAGATGGACCGACGACATCGTGAGAGTCGCGGGTATACAGTGGATGCAGATGGCAGGCTGTCGTTCAGTGTAGAGGTCAAAGGGGGAGACCTTTGCAGTGGATGTCTTCTAGTTGATGATAATGTTGATGACTTGTAAATTGCCCAATACAGGAATAAGAGATAACCAAAACAAATTTCCACCATTTACAAACCATTTTATTTGAGTTTAATAATTTCCAAGAAGCTCCGGCAGGCGTGTCGTTGTAAAGGCTGATTTAAAAGCTAACAGGATCAGGTAGGGTTGAGAAAGGATTAGAAGCAAAGCCGATTCGGCTTGAGCTTCGACAACAACCGAGAAATATCGGGATTGGAAGGGAAACGTCGAGGAATAGGCCACTAAGGTAAATGGAAGTTCAAGATTGGTCCCTTTTAATAACATTTTTAAATTGTGTCTAAGTATTTTTAGGGTAGAAACGGGACCCTATTGCTAAGCCTACGCTGGCTGTTTGTCTGTCTTTGTGTTCTAGTTGGCTCGAAATTATTTCGGTCACTTGTACTCTCATGACAAGTATTAGAGACAGAGATGGAAATAATAGCAAGTGCTTTAGTTCCAGGGAGGTTCCCCTGGAACTGGATGGTGACTTCTTACGCGTTAACTTTTATAAACTTATCCTAATTTGGTTCTTTCGCAAAATTATTTCTAAGCGTACCGTCACACTCCATAATATGAAATCTAGTGCCATTATTATATATATTAAAATAATTGTTAAATTGGTAATCAAATATGTACGTACGTCATATGTATTTTTTTTGTTTATAGATATTATATGAACAGTGTTATTGTTTGCAAAGTATAATGATCAAAGTAAGGAAAACTCATTAACTCGGACAATGACAACGCCAGACGACAAAACTAATATAAAGGGCGCAGTTAGCGGCGGACATGTTTGGACTTCTTAATGAATACGCATACAATATCTCCAACAAATTAGTATCCGACTAAAGAAATGGGAATCATTACGTATTTTAGAGTTTTTGTGTTTTATACCCTTTTTAGGGTTCTGTAGTTCTACAAAAAATCCTTCTAATTTCGTTCGCTGGACTGATTTTAACGGGACTTTCAGTAATTTATAATAGTACAAGGTCCGGTAAACCGGTCGCGTGAGGCCGTTTCATATGAAATTATATTGTTGTCATTTTTGTTTCAGAAAAGGTGCAACAAAAAAAATTGGCGCTTGTTATTATTTTCAGTTAACTTGACGTATGCTATATATTAGGGCTTCTTTGTAAATAATAAATATTAATAATGAGTATTTTTAAGGTAGTCATTCGTTTTTTGTACCTACGTGATATATATATTTTCATGAAAATAATTAGTTTTTTTTCTGAATAAATATATTTATTCGCAAGCCATTCTGTAAGATCTATAAAAAATACATCATTTTCTAAAAGTAATTTTCCGGATGCTTACCTAAACCTTGAGATAAATTGTTTTGCTCGTAAAACACTGATAATAAATAAGCAATTCCTCAGTAGTAATTCGCATAAAACTAATGGTTCGAAAACGTGACAACTGAAGCGAAAACTTGTGATAAAAGTAATCAAAGTGTCGTTAAAATAATTTTAGTACGCCGCCATTTCTGGGGACAATTCAACCAAATGCTTATGGGGCTTAATCTAACAACTTATTAAATCTATACATGCAAATGAAAGTTATCATTGAACTGAATAATACTCAACAGTGTGTTGTATTTTTCAGAAAATTCTTTTATTTTTGTCCAGTAGATAGTTTCAATAGCACAATACGGAGTCTCTTGACTGAGAATTCAATTTCAAACATCTCAAAAAGCTGTCTGAAAACGTTTTCTTTTAACATCAAAAGTTTAGCAAATCAAGGCAAAGATTGTACCCAACTGAAAGTTTAATCTCGACGGCCATTTATATGCATAGTCAATTTTGTCGCTTTACGCGAGAGTTAAATTTGTAAACAGTCGTAAATCGCTGTAGCCACCCGTGTGTATCGAAGATCGGGCGAACGTCAAATATTTGTTTCATTTTTTCGCTTTCGCGAAACAGTTTTCAAATTTATGACACTCGACTCGTCTAGTGCCCTGGCCCAAGGGGCTTAACCTGAAATGGACGCGGCCGCCGACGAGGAAAATATATTTCCAAGTTTACTGGTCCATAAATAACAGTAGAGTGACAGGGCGATGATAAACTCTCGAGCGAGAGTTCATCTCACGTCGCTTTCTGAATATTGAACGAGCGTTAAGCCGGTTGTAATTTTTCTGGCGTAAATTAACGTTTTAAGGAATTCACCTTTGTCTATACTAATATTATAAAGAGGAAAGATTTGATTGTTTGTTTGTTTTTTTGATTGGTGTTTGCATTGAATAGGCTCTGAAAGTACTGAACCGATTTGAAAAATTATTTCACTGTTGGGAAGCTATCATTATCCCCGGGTAACATAGCCTATATTATATTTTCAAAAAAAATAGGGATCCTCACTAAAACTCCAATAATGTAACCCAAGGTGTAAAAAAATTTGATTTACAATTTTAACTTTGCGTGTTTGACAGTTCTAAGACAGGACAACGTTTGTCAGGTCAGCTAGTTTAAAATATTTTGGTAAAGTAACTAAATTATTTTAAGCCATAAGTGTCAAACTAGTTAACGAACCATCTGATGGTAAGCGATCACCATCGCCTATAGATATTTGTAACACCGGGCAAGTTACAAGAGCGTTCCCGATTAATAAATACTCTATTAACAGCCCTTTTTTAATACACCCCTCATGTTATAGTTACTTGGAAACCTAGGGATTTTTTTCTGTTATAGTTTAAATAAATGAAAAATAATTATCGGACACAAAGATCCATGAATCTTTGTCACCGACTCGTACTTGGGTATTATTTATTATTTGTCGTTATACCTTAGAGTGTTAACTATAATCATGCTAAGTATGACTGTTGTACGTATTACCGTTTTAACATTAGACGCATTACCATCTGAGTCGTCAGGTCATAAATCATTGCTCATCTCATCTCGCTCGCACTTACAGGTCTTATGATTATTTATTATTTGTTGTTATACTTTAGAATGTGTACAATAATCCTGTCTAATTTGATGCTTGTACGTATTATCGTTTGTATGGGGGGGTCCTTTTCGTTTTTACATTAATTGTTCGTTAGGTTATCCACCGTAACATTACATATTCTGTGAAAATCTAAACTGGCTTTATATTATATAATAAAAGATACAGCTGTTAATAGGTAGGACAGACGGACAGACAGACAGGCAGACAAACAGACAGACAGACATAGTAGACTTAGTAATAGGGTCCCGTTTTTACCCTTTGGGTACGGAACCCTAAATACAATGAACAAAACGATTTAGAGGATGTTTGCATGAATTTTTAGTTAACAGCATAATTAATCGCAGTCCTAGCATTTATTTTCTCTGACAGGTGCAATAACATTGTTAAAAAAAAAGTTAGGTTTTTGAACGTATTGTATATATGACTGTATCAGTCAGATACACGTTACAAATATATGTGAACTAACAAAAGTTTTTGTTTGTTATAAGTTTTTACAATTTTATTGCAGCTGTCAGAGAAAATAAATGCTTTGACTGCGAATAATCAACGAGGGGAAGTAGTGTATATCATTGACATTTTTTCACATAATTATTCCCATATTTTTTTCTATTTTTTACATTCTATTTTTATTAATTAATTTTACTATACGTACCAAAGCTGTCAAATTTAATTTATAAAACTTTTTTACAAAGAGTCTGTGTTGAACATTTTGTTGGCAAGTATTGTAGCTTACGAATGTCTTATTTGTGCTTACTAAATAACTCCTGTAAAACAATGCTTACATTGTATTTGCCGATGCGAAGTGTTTTAGTTCGACAGTGTTTTCCAGCTTTTCGAACAAGCAAAGTCCATTGGAAAACTGCACTAAATACTGCTTTCAAGTTTCATTGTCACG
This sequence comes from Agriopis marginaria, assembly GCA_932305915.1. Classification (NCBI taxonomy): domain Eukaryota; kingdom Metazoa; phylum Arthropoda; class Insecta; order Lepidoptera; family Geometridae; genus Agriopis; species Agriopis marginaria. The sequence goes on along the minus strand of OW029934.1, from coordinate 8,670,939 downwards.
AGATTCTTTGTTTACCTTCCCATCACAGTAATTTAGGTACTGGACATTTGTTTTATTTTGGTGTATTGTTCACTTGTATCGACAAATGCAATGAGAATTCAACATTCAATGAATTCAAAATAATTTTTTGCACATACATTTATCTGACCCCAAACTAAGCAATAAAATTAATATGGCTGTCAGAGACTAATATTCATACACAGTTACACACGCACATATATATTTATGTATTTTTTGTTAAGACAATTTTACGAACAGGTCATTGGCCTTTGATTTAGAACGTTTGAACTTTTTACAGTTTTATCGCTATATCTTTAAAAAAAAAACGGAAAATTCTTAAAATAATTTTGAATGAAGTTTTTTAATATGAACTATCAGCGTGGCAAGTTACAAGATTCTATGTCTAATAGTTGAGAAATGCAGGGAGATGCTTGATAAAAAAAGTGGTGTATGAAACTTTGCCTTCATTTTAAAATGCCTATTCAACGATATCCCACACGAGAGAGTGCAGCGAAATTTATTTCACACACATTTCACATATTTCAGAGCCACCCTAAAAAGGCAAAATTATATTCCTTTTACACTTTTGAAATTTAGATATATACTTAAACTGTAATTATGCAAGCACTTGCCTTAATAACAGTATAGAAGTTAGAAGGTTCCAAAAAATAAAGACGGACGGACAGACTGACAGACCGACAGACGGACGGACGGATGGATGGACGAACATAACGAATTTATAAGTGTTCCTTGTCGGGCTACGGAACCCTAACTAGCTGTTGCCTGCGACTTTGTGCGCGTAGACTTTCAACCTCTTTTGCCCTCCCTTAGTTCGGCCTCTTCCCAAATACATTTCCAAATGGATCTCTAATCCCGTAAGGAATTTACCTGTCAAACTTTAGCATCGTAGGTCAAGATGTTTTCGAGGTTTTCTGATGAGTCAGATGGTCAGTGAGTCGTTGGTGTTTCATTATTATAATAATACTAGTGGTCCGCCCCAGCTTCGCACGGGTATAGATTATAGCCTATGTCACCCGGGGATAGTATAGCTTCCCGTCAGTGAAAGAATTTTTCAAATCGGTTCAGTAGTTTCGGAGCCTATTCAATGCAAACAAACAAATAAACAATCAAATCTTTCCTCTTTATAATATTAGTATAGATTAGCTGTTGCCCGCTACTTCGTACGCGTAGACTTTAGTAAAAACTTACTTACCTTTTTTGCCCCGCTTAATTCAACCCTTACCGAAAATTCTTCATTAGCGGATCTCTACATCTCATAAGGAATCTGCCTACAAAATTTTATCTTCGTAGGTTAAGTTGTTTTCGAGATATTTTGACCATTATTCTATAGATTCGTGTAAATATGATTTCTTTTTTAGGTTCATCCGTACCCAAAGGATAAAAACAGGGCCCTATTACTAAGCTACATTGTCTGTATTTCCGTCTGTCTGTCTGTTTGTCTATTCATCCTACCTAAAAACGGTTGTATATTTTGAACCGTAATCCAGCAAACCGTAACCGTAAAACAAACCCGTAAAAGCATAACCGTAAGCCAGCTGATATTTTCACAGAATATGTAATATTATGATTTATTAACAAAAAAAAAAGTCAAAAAGTAAAAACGAAACGGAGGTCCCCATACAACAAACGTGTTTTTAATGTATTTTTGTATTAGCTCTAATGTAAAAATTGTATTACGTATGAGAGTAAAACTTGGCATGATTACAGTAAAGACACTAAAGTATAACAAAAAGTAATAAATAATAGCCAAGTGCGAGTCGGTGACAAGTTCCTGTTTATTACCAACTTGTAACTGGTAATTTCGTTATTGAATTTTGTGGTGGTACGGAACCCTCAGTGCGCGAGTCCGACTCGCACTTGGCCGGTTTTATTATAACAAATCGCAACCAACCATAGTGAAGGTACATTGCCCGGTATTAGCGATATCGCCAAGTCAATAACAATAACACCAACACACACCAAAACAGAAACGTAACAAAGTTTATGAGACCTGGCCACAGGTGCGCCGAAACCGATAAATTTCTAAGTAAATCACGAGTGCAGTTATTAACGTTATTTAGTAAGTAACAGTACAGTTTTACTGTGTTGTATCGAATTGGTTAGTTTGTTACAAGTTTTCTCAAAGTTACAACCACAGAACAGCTAGTGGTGAAGTTAAATGGAACACTTTTAGCCGAAGTTGTGAAAAATTAAGGACCAACGCTGACTCTAGGCGGCGTACAAGCGGCTAATTCAACATTATTATGGAAACTGATGTGGTTTTCACACATTTTGATTATAATTATATGTACGGGAATTACTTACGTTGAATTATGCCGTACGATATAGTTTCGACCACATTCGGCGGTCTTTATGGTAAACATAAGTGTCACCTAGTTAACATAATATGCAATAAATTATTTGACTCTGAATTTTAGGTGTATTTGGCCGATTGACCACACCTCATTTGCGTTCGTACCCCAAATCATAATACATGGAACCAATTTTTGGAATAGAAAACAAATAAAAATGTAAGCGCGATGATCGTGAGGCGTGTTTACCCTGACACTTCTTGATAACACAACCTGCGGGCTTATTATAGAAGTTTGATTGTGATTGAGATTGCATGCCGTCCAGTTCGCATCTACTTACTCGCACCACGTGCGTAAATGAGATGGCACACGATCGCAATCCGAATCACGATAGCAAATCTATAATAAGGCATTTGGACGTTCAGAGACGCTGTCCCCAGCTTGGATATATCTGGAAAAATTCACCAGATGGCAGCCCTACAAGCTGTCGAAAATCAAAGATCTGTTGCCGATCAGCTAAAACATGTTCGCGCAACCTCTATTGAAATCCATTCGCCAATCTGGGCTACGTGTGATCGTACATCTTTGACCATACCATTGTTTTACATGAGTTGAGTTGTCCTCAAATAAAACGACCCATTAAATATGACAAAATGCTGCTATACACAAATAAGTTTTGTAGCATAAACATGGCCCTAATTCATCGTGGTTCCTTATTTTGCTTTCCTCAGTCTGTCTCTCAAAGAAAATTCAAGCCAGCAAAATATTTTCCGTTTCGTTAACTTCAAGTTCTTAAACCTTCAAGCACCTACATGGAGGTACTAAAAGCACACAGTTCTATGTCGCCGTTAAGACTGCTGTGTTACGAGCTCAAAACAGCTGCGCGAAATTCACACTTTCGTAAGAAATACTGCTGCTTATTAGACGTTGTATTGCCAGGATTTTGTTACGCTCCGCCAATAGGCTGCGTGGGTATGGGCCGTAAGTAATTGCCTTTTATTCGGTGAAATTTTCACGCATGCATAGTTATTTTTACATTCACTTTGTGAGTATGAAATCTCTCATGAATACTCATGAAATCTATAATTTTGACTAAAGTATACGCGCTAGCATTCTGCGGAGTTTCTTTGCGCGATAAAAACAGGAATGAGGATATTTGCCGAAGAACCACAGTCACCGACAAAGTTGCTCAGATTTGGCAGAAGTAGAAGTGGCAATGGGCAGGCCACATCGCTCGAAGACCCTGCCTATTTTCCCTGTGGAGACATCAGGAATTTTATGAATCCTGGCGTCTCCCCCAGGCCAGGAGATGGGAAGAAAGGTTCTTGACTCGAGCCAATGCTCACCACGAACCAGAAGACGCAGCGTAGGAGACCTCCCATTAAATAGAGTGACGACATCGTGAGAGTGGTGGGCATCTAGTGGATGCAGATGGCAGGCAGTAATTCGTGTGGAGTTCTAAGGGGGAGGCCTATGTTCAGCAGTAGACGTCTTCTGGCTGAAAATCATGATTCTGTGGAGTTACTACATAAGCTTGCTTTTGCTATCAAGTCAAGTCAAGTGAACGGGAGTTCACGCGTGCTTACTCTCACTATGTGTGCCAGCGGGAAGACACGGTAGCACTTGTGTGTGACAGCTTACGTTATAGCCGCACTGGTCACCCATTGACTAGAATACATATGCCTACTTTGGCCAAAAACTCAGCATTACATCTAAAATAGCATTGCTGCCAGCATTCTGGCTAACTTTTCCTTCGACCAGGGGAAAATTGAATTCGTTAAATTTGTTTTTATTGCAATTAGGTTTAGGTTTTGTTGTTTTATTAGTTTTTATAGTTTCCCTGCCATCATTCAGGTTTTCTTAAGAATTACAATCTAGGCATCTTCAAAACTAGAGTGAATAGATTTCTTCTAGATCAACGTACTCTTTCTTTGCCACACCGTCATTTATCATCAGGCGAGTTGGTGTCCACACGCAGATCGCTTAAAAAAGTTTTCTTGATTTTTTTTCTTGTCATACGAAACAGAAAGTAATAATTAAATAAACCGTGACTTTCGCGTTTCCTTTACTAACTTCGTGAGTAAAATATAATACCAGAGGAACTTCTGTAACTACAGTTAGTATTTCAACAACATTATTGAATTCTGTGACACACATTCAAGGAATATTATTTATTGGAAAACTTAGTTTCGCTTAAAGCAACTATCTGAACAAGTTTGTTGTTCGCGTGTGTGGGATTCAGTGCGAGTTTTAGCGTCAGCATCGCACCTAAGCTTGATGCTGATTTGCTGATTAACCAAACATCATGATGGAGGTGAAAAGGGCATTGAAATTTGAACCCTATGTCGATATGTGAATAATGTGATAACCATTTGGATAAATAAGGAAATGCAATTTCACGACGCGAATACAAATGCACAAATAAACTATCATTATTCTTCTCTCAGTGTCTCTTCATTAGTTCTCAGTGATTCTCAGTGATTCTTCATTTGATAGCCCGTTGGTCCAGTTGGTAGTGAACCTGCCTTCTGAGCTTGTGGACGTGGTTTCGATTCCCACCTAGAACAAATATTTATGTGATGAACATTTGTCTTTGTTTTATATCTGGTTGTTAATATCTATTTAAGTATGTATTTAAAACTATATAATTATGTATGTATATCAGTTTGGGGTCAGATGACCATGTGTGCAAAAAAAAAATGTCCCGAATATTTATATTTATTTATTTATTAATGAAGGCAGTCAACTTCTGAAGTTTCCTTTTTCCAGCGCCAGGCTGAACACCTTCTTTAATAGTCCGTAAATGCACCTGACTCGAGTGTCGCATTTATAAAGAAAATGTTACACTAACAATATCAATATAATTTTATTGTAAGATTAAGCCGGTCACTCCGACTTTAGTTTCGCATTAGGCGGTCTTTATCAAGGTGAATGCGCGCGGCTGCGTCTCGCTTTGCACTGAGTAATTTCCGTAAAACATAAATAAAATTTGTGAAAACCACGTCAGCTTTCATAACACGATATCAATCCCATTAATTCAATTTATCCATATCAATCACATTAATTTAAGGTAATTAAAAGTAATGTGAGTAAGAATCAATTTAATTAAAATTATTAACTATACAAATGAGAGAGAACTTAAATCAATTTCTTTATCATAATACTCAAGTTTTCAGTAACACCTACTTATTTTAAACTAGCTGTGCCCGGCGGTTTTACCCGCGTGGATAACTCCTTATAATCATTAGTTATCTGCCAGTGTAAGTCCCGTTTTAGAGTCCATATGGAACATACATACAGTCATACATACATACATATTATTCGATTATTAGATTTTCGCTATTCGCGAATACTCAGGCAGACACTTTTGAATCGCTAAGCAGGATTTTCAATAGCAGGATTAGCTGCTTGCAATGTAAATTATTTAACTATTGTTTATGTTAGAAGTTAAGTGCAAACTGACTATGGCTGACTAACTACTATTGTAATTTATTTTCATTTTTAAAATATAATATCGCCGGATACTCATGCCCTTCTTAGGATTTCCTGGTATCACACTAGAAGAGAAGACGTAAAATTCGTTTTTAAAACATCTGCCCAGCTGGGAATAGAACCCGAGACCTAATAGCTCATGTGCAGACGTGCTACCACTGACCTATGTCAGTCATCAGCAAGGAGCTTTTCAAGTCCAAGCGGTTCTTCTCTTGTGAAGCCAAGAGAAGCTTATGATAAAACAGTTACACTGCATGGGCAGCGTTCGGAAACCATGTGGAGCCTTGTCGTCATATCCCGCAGTTTTATGACTAAGTCAGAGTAAGTAGTAAGAAGTCTATCCAATGCTTTATACCTGTCATGTCTTTCGACACCGTAAGTCATGTAGAACGTAGGTACAAATAGAAGCATTGACACTTACGGCTGGAGCAGTCCTCAAGTTCAAGATTGATTAACGAGCTATGACAGAGTAAGAGCTATGCTTGGAGTTTCTCTTAAGGAATCAAATCGTATCTGGGATGTTGTATTTTCCAAAGAATCAAAGTCATGGAAAAAGCTCAGCGTATAAGCAAACTGGGCCCTGATTCCATAACTTCAAGCACGCGCGTAACAAGGCGCGTTAAGTTAACCTCTAAAAGTTGATCTTTATTTTCTAGGAAATAGAGTTCAAACTTTTAGAGGTAAATTTAACGCGCTGCGTAACGTAAAGACTTTTTTATTGTTTCTTAATTAATACGCCGTAACATTACATATTTTGTACTGGACTTCTATTACGGTTCGAAAGATACAGCCGTTTTAAGGTAGGACAGGCAGACAGACATCGTGGGCTTAGTAATAGGGTCCCGTTTTTTTCCTTTGGGTACGGAACCCTAAAAATAAAATAAATAGAATGATTATGGTGATGATGAAGCTTGTTGTTTGTTGATCATCAATCGAAAACTAATGAAAAGTGAGTCATTCATAATTTTCAATTAACTCAAATGATAACTCAGTAGATGATAACTTTTGGAATGCCACCTGCGTGGACACCCTGGCTCCTTCTCATGTCGCCAGTTCTGCTCGCAGTGTCGGGGCTGCGGCCGAACAGGCCCAACTGAACAAACACAGGAAGTACTCACAGCTCAGCGCACATTATGAGTTTGTGGCGCTAGCTGTAGAGACACCGGGCCCGTGGTCGTCCGACACAAAAAAAATCTGCAAGGATATTTCGACTAGGCTGGTCCTCGCCTCGGGGGATCCTAGAGCTGGCACATACTTTTCTCAAAAGCTAAGTATTGCTATACAGCGGGGCAACTCGACCAGTGTTCTGGGAACCCTGCCGCACGGTTGTGATCTCGACGGCGTTTTTGTTTTGTAGTAGGTACATGTTTGTATATTTTATATATTCATCTTTTAGTTTAATTGTAGCTTTTATTTAGTTATTTTAAGTTTTAGTTTATATTTTAAGTTTTCATTAATTTTCTGGTTTTTTTTAAGTTCCTATTCAATAAATTAAAAATACCTATGGTAACTGTTTAACAAAAAAAAAAAAAACAGTAGATGAATAAATTCTCGTATTTATAACTCAAAAATGAGGCGTTCAAAGTGTTTGCGTTAGAAATAAAATAATAACTGTCAAGTCCAAGGATCAAAGTTTTCTCGATAGAAGATAAAACGGACATAATAATTTTGTCGGTCGTCGTCTTTGAAGTCCGTTCCGTTATGTTTACCCTAAAATTCTTTAAAAACCGTGTTTGACTCCTCCTAAATTGGATATTTAGGACAGTAAAATTTTTACATTGAATTTTTTTATGCCAAGTATCTACATAAATTAATTTGTTTTAATTAGAATTGTTTGGTTCTCATCGCTTTTACCCGTGGGCATGTCTGCGTTTGAATAAGTCGGGATACTCTAACTTTTTATCAGTAAAATCATTTTCAGAATGGGTTTAATAGGTCCAGATATTATAATAGGCTTGTGTCCTAATGTTTCATTTATTACAAATAACAGGCTTAGCAATAAATATAACTAAATAGATAACACATACTAAAAATATATTAAATTGTCCGATAAATATCTGAGATATGAGCGTTTAAAGTTTTAGGTCGATAGAGATCCTCTGTCCCTTTCTCGCAGAGCATGTGTTAGTATAGCATTTTTATGGCGCGCCTGAGGCGTGACGTCATAACTCAGGATAGTGCGGTCTTTGTCTAGATGAAATTACAATACTTATAACTCATTTATTTTAAACAAATTTTAACATTGTTTTCGATGGGCTCCATTTATGATCACCTGTAATGAGGTAATAAAAAATATTAGTCATCGCCTATTTAACTTATTGGCTTTAGATTTCAAAACAATTATAATTTTCATTGTTATAGAATAATTACAATCTAGTTTCAGGGACAACGGATTTTTTGTTTCAGTTTCAGGTTTGCATGGTTAAATTAGTATCATTAAAATACAGTTTTAATTTTTCCGAGTAAGTAAAATAAATTTTTGTTTTAGGCAAAACAATTATTGATCCCAAATTCCTTATTACTAGTATGTAGTAGTAGTTAGTAGGCACTTAATGCAACGTTGAAGCGTAAATACACTAGAGATTCGTCAAAGAAGTTTTGAAGATGTCTCTTGTTTTGATGTATAAAAACTCTGTTATCACAGAGCTCTACGTAAACGATTCACAATATTGATAAACGATACGATACGATTTTTGATATATGTATGGTAATTTTATTACTCAAATAGTCATTTTCAGAGAGACTATTTACAATAATAGTACTCATTTTGCAAAGTGCACAAGAAAACGCACCGCCCGTTGCCCGCTCCAGTTTTCTGGCGCGCTTCCAAATGCTCATGGACGGTTCACACTACAGTTTGTATGGCGTCACATATCGGGGACTTGGCGAACTGGTTGACGAACGGCCTTTATCTCATTTGAAGGGAGAAAAACTGTAAACGATTTTTTTTTATCCCTCTATTTTAAAGCTGCTAGCGTTCGGTTTTTTTTGGTGATACTTCATTAAAGTTGATACACAAATCTTTGACATAACACACATTCTTCGGATCATCAACTTCACAAATAAAACAAGATATCTTGTTTCGAGCTTAGAAAAAAAAATACAGCCATACACATGTTTCATAATCCAACAAAAATAATATAAGTACACATTGCAATAATAAAATTGTTTTCAATAAAATCTAAGTTCGCAATAAGATAACACGTATCAATAAGCGTACAAGATTAAAAGATGACATATGGCTTTACAAAGGAGGCGCAACATACGTCAGCCTTTATTTAATAATAGCAATTGCAAAAATCGTGGCGTCGACGCCTCACTCGGATTTATCACTCGTTTTACAAGATTACCTAAAACGACATTGACGGATTGACTCTCCTGATCAGTGTTCACCTATCCCTTTTTAACATGTGATATAATATGTGTTTTCTCTCGTTCTCTCGCGTTGGTAATTATGGTACCTGCATTTTGTTCAGGTCGTCGGGATAGCGTGAGACTCTATCTAGAGACGGTGTTAATGCTCGATTGATGGATGGGGGTAAATATCTGGGTATTTAATTGGTCGGTCTTATTGGGGATTTAGTGTGATTTGATAACTAGTATATACCTCAATAATGATGCTTTTCTCGTGGTTAAAGTCGATGGGCAACACGCGGTTAAGCGCTGAAATACTAATCAATAAAATTTGCATGACGCGACGGAAACGTCCATTTTATACAATTCTATTGGTTGTGCAGATATTTTGTAGAATGCCATGTAGTATTTGTGTATAGCAATGAATTTTTAGACCCTAAAGCCTTATAAAGTCCTTGGTGTTTAGGCATATTTTGTGATGTAACTGTCATAGTATCACTTGCATAGCTAATACCATTTGTTATCGAAATTTTGATATTGTGTTATTTTGTCTTCATGACTTTATCCAACTACAAAAAAAACTACAGGGCATAGGATACCTGTCTTCGGTTCTCTCGCTCACATTAATAAAAAATCACAATTAATTAATCTCAGCACCCTTTGTCGCAATAAAATATTTTTGTAAATACAACAAAAAATTTATTTTTAAAATTTATTTTATTATCACCCCTTTTTTCCTCCGGTTGTCTCAATGAGAAAAAGTATTAATCGGCAAGCGCAACGTAAAAGTTTATCCAGAGAAGTGACAACTTGTTATACAACATAGAACAAAACAACGAATTCACAAAGCCATCACGTCAGCCGAAACAGAAACAATCGTGTGTAAACATAATATTTTGTTGACGCAACGTTGTACGTTGTTGTGTCACGTTGTGTCGAAAAATTCGGGAATTCGAGCCTTACGTTTTTTTCCCAGTATCCGAACACAATCGGATATCATTAGTGTTATTTATGTGTACGTCGTGCCGTGGACGTCTGCCGACGTGACTTCAATTCGCAACGGGCGCTGCCGGACACTTACTTCCCCATTGATTGCTTTTTAGTTTTCCGGGTTTTTCTATGAGAGATGTGCGCTTTCAAATGCCAGCTTTGTCAGTGACGTGTACCTTCAAAATGCGTGGACGTCATTTGTTCGAAATACGCATTTTAAATCGAATTGGTAGACGGGAAGAGCCTCCTTAAACGAACTTACCGTAGTGAAGTTCGTAACATAATTTTATACTCGTAGAAGGATGAACTAGTGTAATTAGCCAGACGTACCAGATACCGCTAGAGCGATCAGATAAAAAAAAGACCTAGGCCGTACCGTGACCTCATAAATAAACGCGATGAAATTTAGGTGACTGCAGCAAGTTATACGACCGCAAAAAGAATCTCGGTGCGTTGAGGTTCACGTTTACGTAATTTCCCGCAGTCACCTCACTTGAAGGTACGGGCCCTGCGCGAAGTTCAGGCCGTCCCTTGGCAAGATACTGGATGGGATAGAAGTGGCATCTTTTGGTATTGTCAGGTCTATCTCACCGCAATATAATGTATATAGCCTATATGAGTCTTTTGTAAAAGTACAGATAAAGCTTAATTGGTAGTAAAAACCGATGTTTATTTTTCAAATAAAATTACCAATACCTCCATTAAGTTCACGTTTGAAATTATAAGTCAGTAGTTCTCTTCGCTTAAATGAAGACACGGCTGCACTGTGTAGTAGATAATGCAACGTATTTCAGACACGTCTCCAGTTGCGGTTCGTCGACTTTCGACGTAAATACTCAGACGGCGTTTGATTCTACTCCCAACACTGTTGCAATTAAATTGTCTACATAATAGTTACTATTCGGTAAGGAACAAATATGTATTTTTATTCTGTATGGAGAATGAATTTACGTGGCTAGTTGTCTACGACGTGCAGGTGCAGGTGGGCGTAAGGTAATTTTTTGTTACCTTAAAACCACCGTAAAATTACCATAGATTATTGAGCCTCGGGGCGTAAACCTGATGGCGCAGGTTCAAACCCTACCAGTAAACAAACTGTTGAAATGACTATAACTTTAAATTTTAACACCTTTTTTGTTGATCTACAATAGTGGGTATAACCGCGGGAGGCAGCTAGTTTTGAGTAAAGCCGGCTTATATTTCTTTTGTTAACTATAAAAATCCAAGCCAAGGTTCCTTCCTGAAGTTTCTTGTGGCACTATAAATTCATGGAGGATTCCAGTATTCAGACTGCGGACTCGGATTTTTGCTTATAACTGCAGAATTGAAAATTACAGTAGGGACTAACATTTCACACTCTCACCTTCCCCAGAAATACATTTTGAAGTTGAAGTGGCAATGGGCAGGGCACAACCCTCAAAGAACTGTATTATATTTCGATATTTTGACGTGAGAATTTTCGATTGAAAATTAGGGTGCTTTTTCGATATTAAGTCATAAGGTAAAAAATAAATAAAAAAAAACTGTGTGTTATTGTCATAAAAAGGTAAGTTTTCACAAAATATCGTGAAAAATTTGTTATTTTTACAAGATAAAAATAAAAAACCAAAAACCTGTTGATTTGAATTTTTCACATAATTTTGAGGTTATGTAAAAAAGTGTGTAAACAATAGTTGTAGATCTTTTTATTACCTACAACTTTGCTACTTATTTAACTTTTTTCCATAGGACTTGTAGTTTTGCCGGAAATCGATATAAATCCCCCCCTTCCACATCCTGACATCAGATCGCCCGTAAATTATTTTTCTTTTAATTTTTGTTATATTCTCTTCCTTTTCCAATGGGTTTCATCCTACTATTTTTTTTTTCACTTTTTTACCATTTTCAAAGGCATCTGCACTGATCTTTATTAGTAAGGAAGTAGGTACATTGTTACAAAAACTGTCTCCAACCAAACATGTTGCAGGCTGTACACAACAAGTCGAGTCCTTACTGCAACACCATGCAACTACTTCCGCGTTGAATTCAGAGATTCGCAATAAAGTTTTTCAGCGCTTAATTTTATTGCGTAGTGGGTTACTTCAACCTAGAAGTCTGACTCAATGTGGCACCTTTGCGGCCATTTTCCTAGTTACACTGTAAAAATACCAGTTTTTTTTAAAAATACCTATCTATTTAATTATATTACTTGTGTAAAATATATACTTATATCTATTGCTGATAAAAAGGGCAAGTGCATTTAGTAATTAGACAAAATACAAGTATACCGACCAAGTGCGAGTTGGGCTCGCGCACTGATGGTTCCGTACTACCACATAACTTGTTAGCTACTAAAGTACATTTTTTTTTTTCCAAAAAGTTACCATCCCTTCGTACGAGATCCGGTAGTGAACAGAAATTGGTCAACGACTCGCACTTGGCCATTTATTATTATTTGATGTTATACTTTAGACTTTAGAGTGTAAAATATAATCATACCAAGTTTGACGCTAGTGCGTTTTACCGTTTTTACATTAGAGCAAATACAAAAATACGTTAAAAAAACATTTGTTGTATGGGGACCCCCTTAAGTTGTAACTTTTTGACTTTTATTATTTTTTAGTTAATCTGTCGTAACATTACATATTATATAAAAATATCAATTGGCTATCTATTACGGCTAAACGGTTATACAGCCGTTTAAAGGTAGGACGGACAGACAGACGGACAGTAAGACAGGCAGCGTAGGCTTAGTAATAGGGTCCAGTTTACACCCTTTGGGTACCTACGGAACCCTAAAAAGTGTATCATAAGTCATATGATCGGACAAAAAATTATGATAATATCGAAATAAAAGGCTCACTTTCGATTGTCTGTAACACCGGACTACTAAGACGAACAAATCTCATCAGTCCGATCTAGGCCGAATAGCCTATTTACTAGGACGATAAAATGGCTAATTAAAGTATTCATTCGCACCGTACCGACAAATTGTCATCAAATGTGGCTAATAATGACGTCACGATATCACTGTGAATGCCAATGATTAATCGCGTGGTAGACATGACGTCCCGTTGATTATTGATGAGCATGATTGTACCATAGCTAAGTAGTCGCATGTAACTACATAACGAATATTTTTTTTATATCAATGCACGTAACACAATGTCTGTTTACATGTTCGCTCCGTTTGGGGTGAAGACGATGGGACGTATTGGGGCTGTATCAAGACTTGGCCAGGCAATTGGTGAAAACTTCGGGTGTCCAAAACGCTGCCTTTTAATTCGGACAGACATTAAGCATTACCATACAATGTGGCAATGTTTCCAGCATTCTGAGGATGTTTCCTGCGCTAATGGTATTTTAGTTTAAGGTTTTATTAAATTATAATTAGTTTAAGTTTTTGTATTTATGGTTTTCGTTAGTAGTGTTTTTTTTAAGTTGTGCACAGTAAAATATTTTAAGTAGTTGCCGTAACATGGCGGAATTAACAAAGAGACCTTAATATAATTAGTTAACTTTGATGTACGGCTTTAACGTGACCTTAATTCAATAACCTAACTTTGATCCCTACTTAGAAACGTTGACTAAGTCTATTTATTTATAATTTTATTTTCATTATAAATGTTTACGAGCCCGACTCACAACTTCACCTAATTGTTTTGTAATAAGTAATAGCATAGAGAAATATACTATACTGTAATAGTCATGACAAATAATTGCTTCCTCACTAAACATTAGATACTGTACTTATATGAGTATGTATATTTCCACGCATTCAACTCTTTATCTATGCTGTAAACATAATAAATAACTCCACGAAAAATAGAGAATTCCCTTCATAAAAAATATCATAACCTATTACATCGATAGATATTTTCCAACCACGAGCATCGCACTCCCCCCTCTAATTACACATTTCCGTTATAGTGACTGAACACAATCTCTGTCAGGATGTTTGTGTACCTTGAATAATACACCACCCCATGACAAATGGGCACAAGTGTTGAAAAAATACTAGGTACGTAGAAAAATGTGTAGGGGTGATATTGATATGTTTTACACACACGCGCTTTCGCTCGCGATACGAACACTTTCATTTCGCGGAGTTTTCATTTTCAATAGACTCTGAAAAAGGAGGTTCTCAATTCGAATGTACTTTCTTGTGTTTATGTTATGCTATAGATATCGGCGAAGATTCGCCGAATATGAACAGTTTTCATTATTGAATAGGCGATATCTTAAGGATAGTCCCATTTAAATTGGTAGAAAATATTCCACTTCTAAGGGAGGATAATTTGGGCAGGAATCCCGTTAATCCCAAATTTCATCCAGTTCCCGTGAAGTCAGTTTTTTGAATAATCTTTGGTGACCTTTTCTTCATGGAGTTTACATATTTTTGTTGTGTTGATCATTAATCATATCTACCATACGACAACACCAAAATTAAAACATTCTGCTAAAATAAATAATCTTATAGTATCTTCAATCTTAAATTTTAATAATAATCTTTCAGTGAGGTTTCATGAGGGTAAGTTCTTAAATATTTTTACGACAATACAATTTTATTCTGTTTGTAAAACTTAGTAATATGTCATGCTCGTAAAAGATTTAAAACAGTCCTTATCTTTACAACTCACAAAATAATACTGAGTGAAAGATTGTGGGTGTACCCACTTAAGAGCTTTGGCGACATCAATCCAAATTCCCTGGAGCGTGTATGGACTTAATGAACGGTGTATGAATGAATGTTGTATTATGAGATGAAAGCCTGTTTTTCTTTGTGAGATAATTTTCTAGGATTTTCTTTTGCCAAGCATTCCTTTTACGTGCTGACGAGAAGCGAGAGCAAATTCTTTGCGATATTATGAGGCAATGTATTTGTTGGCTTGCAACATTCTGTATAAGAACGCTCTGCTGCAGTTTGAATATTAAAAATATAAACCAACTGCAAAAAATTACATAGGTAATACTTTTTAAAATGTAGACGTCCTGTTTTTAATTCGTTCAATTTGTTACAAGTGCATTCAAATACTCACGAAACGATTTTTAGATTTTTTATTTAATGATAATATGCTTGTGTTTGACCACCATTTTGCCTGATGTTAAGCAATGATGCGGTCTACGGTGGAGCACGCTTGCCTAAAAGAAATCGATTCACTCGTGATTTGAAGACACCCAGATTTTAACTATCGGGGAACACCCATTCAGGAAGCGCATTCCACAGACTATCAGCTCGCACAATAAAAGAACTTGAATCAATGAACTTTGTATGTTTTCGATAAGAATAATGCATGCAAAGGCCTCGTCAAAAGTAACCGTAACCAACTTGTATGAAACCACTCGTATAAAAGTAGAAGGAGCAAAAGATTTGTCTCAGTATTGTAGCAAGTGGAGAGCTGATGTGGTCATTAACTACCCCAATGGGAAAGAAGCTTGACTTTATGTATGAATGTATTTTAATATCTGCTCTCGATCTAGGTACTAGTGGTCCCTTGTATTTGTGTGTATTCCATGGTATCTCCAATACAAGGAATCTTAGTGGGTGCTATAACTATGAGTGTGTTTTTTTTAACACCTAGGTTAAATATAATGGTGTAATATTATGGTATTAGCAAGCTGAAGTGGCAATATCTGTACTAATATTATAAAAAAGGAAAGATTTGATTGTTTGTTTGCATTGAATAGGCTCCGAAACTACTGAACCGATTTGAAAAATTGTTTCACTGACGGGAAGCTACACTATCTGGACCACTGACCACTGGGCGGACCACTAGTCTGTAATAAAACCGATAACTGTTAATTATTTAGACTATACGACGGATAGATGTTCTAGAGTGGAGACGACGAATCGGCAAACGTATCGTAGCTCTGAGATTCTCTGGAGTAGCGATATACATAAGGCAACTGGCAGTTGCTAGAAGCGAAAAGCTGAAGATTGGGCTGAATAGTTTGTCTTAGGAGATACGTATGTTCAGCCGTGGCATAGACAAATAAAATAATAAGGTAATAAATAATTTTAAGAATTATCTTGAGAATTATATCACTTAAATCATACAACGGTGCAACGGGTGCAACGTCTGTATTGGAGGTTAGTCGACGTTTTGTTTTGCTCATATTGAAAATTTGTGATAAATGTTAATAGCTGTGCCTAGCTTACTTGGAGTGCTAAAATCAATCAAATACTGTGCAAGTGCTTGAGTAGTGATATTGGATAATTAAATATTACTCTCGGTGAAACGTATTTTGCAAAGTAAATCTCGATGTGACGGTGTTTCGATAGTCGCCGACGTGCACTGTGTCGACTGTGTTGCTTGTTGGAATTCGTTTGGATCTGTGCCGTGCTAAACGTGGTTTCTCTGCAGTACTACTGTGTATTCTGTGGCTGCAAACGCGGCCGCCTGCAGTACTGTGGTGTATACTGTGACGTAACAGCGGGGATGGCGTCTAAGGTACTCGTTTGCGCTGGTTGTCGCAGCGCTGTAGACTCGCGCTGTTTTCTGACCTGCAGTATCTGTGCAGGTGTGTATGACTTGGAATGCGCGAATGTATCCGAGACGCGCTTCTTTGGCACCCTCACAGGTGAAAAGAGAAGTGCATGGAAGTGCCCCGGATGTGTGAGTAAGCAGCCTAAAACTGGAAACGTGAACACTCCGGTAGGCGCTGTGCACAGTTCCGGGCTGCGAGGTAAAGTAAACCAGCAAATAAGCCCTCATCGGATAAGTCCCGTGTCCAGTGATAGTGACACTGATCAGACGGGTAAAGTAAATATGGTGCGCGGCACCTACGGCGCTGACCGGGGGCGAGAGGTGGACCGCTCATACATGGAAGATACCTATTATCTGGAGAATTTGCGTACAGTTATTCGCGATGAATTCGAGCGCATTTTGGATGAGCGCGTGTCAATGCTGATCTCAAAGGTGGTCACTGAGCAGGTGTCTCTGCCATTGTACAAGATAATTTCTACCCTCACTGATAGAGTTAGTGAACTGGAGAGTCAATTGAGAGTGTTCAAAGGGGAGAAGGAAAATACATCCGAAACTAATGATGTAACCGTTATTCAATCTTTGCCGCACCCTGCGCCTATAAATGATGAAACACTTTCCCAAGCTGTACCGAGCTCATTGGCCTTTGTTCCAGTTGCCAATGAGTCCAGCTCTGGTCTTCCAGCGGTCTTCCAGTCTACCATTGCTAACACTCAGTGGACTGATGCAGCGAAGAGACGTCCTCGCAGTGGTCCGACAGGCGTCACGCGGGGTGCAGCGGCTGCGGGTGCTACCAGGCTGGAGGCAGCGGAGCGCCGCAGGCACCTACATCTCTATTACTTGAAGGTTGGCACTTCCGTAGAGCAAGTTCAAGATCACCTGAACACTATCTGTGCGAACAGTACCTACGGAGTGGTAGCTCTGAAAGCAAGAGGAAATTACGCATCATTTAAATTGGATGTCCCCTCCAAGCTGGCTGACGTCATAATGACTCCTGTTAACTGGGCTGAAGATATCTGCATTAAGCCTTGGAAGCAGTCCTTTCGGCCGGAAGGTAGAGAAAGTAGGAAAACCCAAATCTAAAAAGAACGTACATCTATATTATCAGAACGTGCGCGGCCTTAGGAGTAAAACTGCAACGTTCTACAATGGTGTCTCGGCAAGTTGTTCCGATATCATTGCACTCACTGAGACGTTTCTAAAGAGTTCCATTTACGATGGTGAATTGTTTCCTCCAGGATACGTAGTGCTACGAAAGGACCGCGCTGGCGATGTAGGGTGGGGTGGAGTTCTTTTGGCTGTGCGTGATAATTTTTCAGTAAAGCAGGTAACTGATGTGGACGGATTGACTGATGATAAAGAAATGCTAGTGGCCAAAATTGTGTGTAAAAATATTAAATTCTTAGTTTGTGTTGTATATTTACCTCCGAATTACAATGATATGCAATATTTAAATGTTTTAAGCTGTATTGAAAACATGGTGTGTAAATACTCGACAGCTCTAGATATTATTGTAGTCGGAGATTTTAATCTAAACTCGTGTAGTGCTAATGTTAAGTTGCAATATGATATGTTGGTAGAATTTTGTAAATTAGAACAGTCAAATATTATTTTCAATTGTTATGGAGGCATGCTGGATCTCGTGTTAGCTACCATAAATACTTGTTGCGTGTCTGTGACTGAGGACGTTGAACCTTTGGTGCCGGTGGACGCTTACCACCCTCCTCTCAAGATAACGCTGTCGTTCTTGCGTGGATCAGATTACTCTATCGCTACTACTTCTTCTCATAATAATGTTGGTTATGCTCCTGATTGGAATTTTCGCAAAGGAGATTTTCACGCGCTATATAGTAATGTAGCTGCTATCGACTGGTCTGACTTGCTTCTTCAGCAGGATGTTAACCTGGCTATAGAGCTTTACTATGCAAAGTTAAATGATGTTATTAGCAACCATGTGCCCTTAAGGAAAGCGCGCCCTAATGCGCAACTACGCCAATATCCACCGTGGTTCACATCTGACATCATTAATAAGTTAAAAATAAAATATTTTCATTTCTGTAAATACAAACAATTAGGTTTAGATTTCAATTATGAAGTATTTAAGTACTACAGATCCCACATTAAAGAATTAATAGAAGAAGCGTACAAGAGCCATATTAGTGTGATAGAGTCAAATATAAATCGGGATCCCACGCAATTTTGGACACATATTAGAAATAAACGTAGAGATAGGAACCAGTTAAATGAATATACGCATAATGGAGAAATCGTGACAGGGCAAAAAGCAGTAGATGCTTTTGCCGCATATTTCAGCTCCGTATTTCTACCTAACATCCCGGTGCTGGATGCTGAGGCAGCCGCGCACTCTGATGAGGTTGACTCTCGTCTCGTGAGCGTGGATAGCGTCACTGTAGCCGATATCCGACGGGCTATTCTCCGTCTAAAGCCATCTTCAGCAGCTGGACCAGATTCTATACCACCGTTTCTGGTAAAGGACTGTTCTTCTTCGTTAGAGATACCGCTCCTACATCTTTATAATCTTTCCCTCAGCACTAGTTGCTATCCTGATAGATGGAAAATCTCCAGAGTAACTCCAGTACCCAAAGTGGCTTCATCGATAGATGTTGCTACGTTTAGGCCGATTGCTGTACTAGGAGTTTTTAATAAAGTGTTTGAGTTTATCATCAACCAACATCTATCACGTCAGCTCCAGGTCAATCTGAGTGACGCGCAGCATGGTTTTCGTACCGCCCGCTCGACAACCACGAACCACATCGCCTTCGTGGACTATGTCTCTGCACACATGGATGCCGGCAGACAGGTCGATGCTGTGTTCCTTGATGCTAGGCGTGCATTTGATGTGGTAGATAATGATATACTGCTAATGAAGCTGTCAAGGTTAGGTGCATCTCCGAAGCTCTTAAATTTTTTTGCCAGCTACTTAAAAGATCGCAGACAATATGTGCAACTACATACGCATAGATCAAATGAATTTTACACAAGATCAGGCGTCAGCCAGGGCAGCACTCTTGGGCCAAGCCTGTTCTCGTTTGTGGTCGATGACCTTCCTAAAGTACTGAACACAGCTCAATGTTTGATGTTTGCTGACGACTTGAAAATTTATAACGCAGTGGATCAAGTATCAGACTGTACAGACTTGCAACAGGATATAGAGTCTGTGGAGAGGTGGAGCCGTTTAAATAAACTTTCTTTTAATGTTGCCAAATGCAAAACAATGACCTTCTCTAGGTTACATGTACCTTTAACCTCGCCATACACTCTAGAAGGCACAGCACTGGAGAGAGTAAATTCCATTCGGGACCTGGGAGTTACCTTGGACTCCCGTCTTGACTTCCGTGAACATATTATTTCTACCTGTAAAACGGCAAATAAAACTCTTGGGTTTATAATGCGTATGGCATCCCAGTTCTCGGATGTTAGAATTGCTATGGTGCTGTATAACGCCTTCGTTCGCAGCAAATTAGAGTTCAGTGCCATGATTTGGGACCCGAGGGAGGCCAAATATACTTTGATGGTCGAACGGCTCCAGCGGAAATTCGCTCGATACGTATACAAGCGGAGATACGGTTATTATCCATATCTGTATCCATCGTTATTTGTATCTGCGATGATAGGGCTCGATACATTGGAGCTTAGGCGGAAGCAGCAGCTGGTCACTCATTACATACTAATACTGCGCAGTAAAGTGAACAGTCCACAAACTTTGAGCAGTATTGGGTTGTTTGTGCCTGACAACTATCTGCGCTGCGGAACCCGCCGCCGGCATCAGATGCTCGCGTGCTCCGTGCCGCGGACGCACCACGCCAACAACGCGCCCACGCGGCGGGCTGTGGCGCTACTCAACGCATTTGCGCGTGAATTCCAGCATGTTGACATTTTTTATGACAATATTAATATAATTTCCTCATATTTAGGGCTATTTCTTAGTAGGTAATTAAGTAGAATACATAATATTTGTTATTTAAATAGTTTGCGCTTTGGTTTAACTGTAAGCATTCTGTTGATGAATAAATAAATAAATAAATAAATAAATAAACGGATTGTCCCTATTTAACAATCCTGATCACATGGGCTGATTATGATGATGGTAAACGTAAGTGGTTTTTGGCGTCGATTGTAGCTTACCATACAATAACTAAACCAATCTGATAAGACTAATAATCTGCATAAATTTTTGCTTCAATAAGTGAGAAATTGATGGCAACTTTAAAACTGTAAAATTTTGTTTAGTTTGGATTATTTTCAAACAGAGCAGACGTCATTGTTTGAAATTTCAAACTAAAATATTATTTTCACTTATTAACAGTACAAACCAGCTGCAATATTTGATATGATGCACACGTCTTTGTGCGTTTCTCACTAGAATCCAATTTCAAACGTGCAAGGTTTCACTGTTAACTATTTGTCACGAAATATGAAGCAACAAAAATTCATGAAATGGAGGCACCTCAGAAGAATTTCATGCTATTTATATCCAAGGAAGCCAGTGAGGAAGGAAGGCCAACCGCCGGCAATTTCGTCGCGTGAAATAAATTCAAGAACTCTCCTCTGGCGATTTTTAATCCGAATTTTCTTTGAATTATTCGAGGTACCTGCGGAGTCATGAGCCGCGGAAACGAGTGTATTATTTTTATGAATTCGTGGCTTATGTATCTTTAAAGCTGTGACTTGCAATTGATTGGTTTATTTAATACTTTAACAATATAGATGTTTTGTGTTTTTGTCATATTTCACTCAGTGGGCTTTGGGATTATTTTCTCATGATTGATTTATGCCATATTATTTCCACGACATTACGGAGAAGGTACATGTGTGTGGGGTAAAAGTTCGTGTGTTAGTGTGTTTAATAGGTAGATAGATAGAAAAACTCTTTATTGTTTACACCAGAAATGACATACAGTGGACAACAAGTTTAAATTGATTTGTTTTAAAAACTCCTGGTAAAGAACTGATAATCTTCAAAAGGCTAGACAGATTTTCTTGAGTCATAGCTATGAACACTTTCGCTCAAGTCACCTTTCAAATAAAAAAACTAAGTAAATCAAAATTGGTTCAGCCGTTTGGGAGCTCCGATGCTACAGACAGACATACCAGTCATATACACATGTTAAACTTGCACGCCTCTGTTTGCATCGGGGCTAAACAGACTCTGAGAAAGGCTGTCTAAAAAAATCTCCCTAAACGGTTAGACTGATTTGAATCCAGTTTATTATTTAAAAACATTGTGGTGGTTCTTCGCTATGTTTGATAAAAATCTGCCCAGCAGCTTAAAAACTTTAAGTTCTTTTCCGAATTGATTGTGGGTTTTTAACTGATAATAAAAAATGGGGGATCTCAATTCAGTTGTAGTTTGGTTTTTAAATCAAAATAATTAGAAAAAATATGTCACCTAAATAAACAAAATTACGTATTTACTCATTTATCGTATTTTTAATTGATAATTATTTAAACAAAATTTTACACCATGAGTGTTGACATCACAGAAAAGAAAAGTTTTTCTTTTCTTTTCTGTGGTTAAGATAATCCCCACGCTTGGCAGGCGGCTTTGGGATCACAGTACGTTCACCGTGTACTAATAAGATGCCCAACCTCCGGTGGTTCTGGTCGCAGTTTTAAGACATACCCAGCTCATTTGATTGCTTAATTTAAACAAATTCCAGCTTTAGAATGCTATATAATTTTATATGCTACTTATAGTGGTGCCCCTATGTTTGGCTCACCGCACACCACCATCAAAGCTCTAGTCAAATCTTCGCTCATTCATGCAAAACTTCACGCAAAACTGCGCGGCACATGACGCGTCGACGTTATCGACAAATAGGTCCCCAACGCGCCCCAGGCTCCGCATTCATAAATAAAATGACCCATTTCGCCTCCGAATCAAAAACTGCTGAATAGCACCCCTGTATAATTCAGCTCTAAAAACAGCCACCGACGGCCCACGTAGGGAAACATTTACATAAAATACAAACGTCATCTTTTCTTAGGCGATCCCGACCTGAGGCTAGACTGGTAATAAGGTTCACATGTGGGAACAATTGCTCTTACCTGATCGGTATCGTTTTTCCAAATGTAGTTCGGAATGGAGACGGCTGGATCTAATAGGTTTGTTTAATTCAATACGCTGTAGTCGCAACGTAGGCAAAATTTAACATCAGTCTTTTTGTAGCAGAAATAATGGCGTCACCAAAACTTTTATTAGTTCATCATTATCAGCTTATTATATTCCCACTTCTGGGATACGGGTCTTCTCTTAGAAAGAGAGAGCTGGCTCAGTCACAAAAAAGTTTTTTTTTTGTTTAAATTCTAACGGCTGCTAAGGCATTTTTGTACTAAAGTTGGTGTAGCCACTTGCATCCATATAAACGAAACGTCATTCACTCAAAATCAGTTAGCAACTGTACTGACTGTACTGTGCTGATGCGGACAAAGAACTTTTAGAGTTCGACGCATTGACACAAATAAGAATGTGCAATCAAAGTTCTGTCCTAATGCTTGGCGACAGATTTACCTTCTCATTTCCGTTCTATTTACGTCTCTTTTCTGTGGGCATGTTGGTGAATGACATATTTCTGAACTTTTGAGATTCTTGAACTGGCTTCCTCATGATGTCCTTGCGTTTTTGAGCGATGGCACCGAAACTGCACATAATTTATTTAGGTACTTAATAAGCCATCGTTGCAGGGCCAAACATCACACCGAATGCTATCAGATTGTAAAGCGCATGCTACCGCTCGCTCACCATTACTCGAACCCGCTCGCATCGTTTAGATTGGTTGCATTAGACAATTCAGAATTTGAAAGCTGACAGGAAAAGACCGCAGCTCAGACGCTATCTAGAAAAATAGGGGCTTTTACCCGGATCGATGCCTGGGTTCAAACCCGCTGATCGTTGAGATTTTGAATTGTCTATAAAACCTAAAATGTGGAATACTTCATTAGAACTTTTTAGTAGATCTTTGAAAAGTGCTCTGTGACAAAAGGTGCTAAGTCATTATCATCATGGACCCACTTCTTGGTGTGGGCTTTCTCTCATTTGCGCTGTTGATACCTGTCTCGGGCTAGTCTTAACCTGTCATGCATGACGCACGGGTCTGATGTCGCCGACCCATCGGGATATTGTCTGCCGATGAATCACTAATTGTCCACTATTGGATGATTTTAGTAGAACCTACATGCCGTAAATTTTTCCTATTTAAATCATCGCGCCATCATCCCGTTTCAGCAATAATACCTTTATAAAATAATTATTAATTTAAAAAACGGACTTTACAAAATTGGTATAATAATACGTAATTTCGGTTAGGTTAGGATCGATTTGGTTTTTTTATTGAAAGGATATTTTATTAGTCTCAAAAACAAATTTCATTAAAAACGGTTTAACAAATTCGGTTACTCGGATGACATAATATTAACATACAACCGAATTTTCCAGTTATTTGGCTTTAAAAGCCAGACTGCTAAACCGATTTTGATGTAATTGGTTTTGATTTTGATAATGTTTCAGAATGGGACTAATAAAATATCCTTTCAATAAAAAATATCCTAATCGGAAGTGACGGAGTTCAGAGGTGAAAAATATAAAAAACACCCGAATTCAGAACCCCCTTCTTTTCTGAAGTCGCTTAAAAAATATTGTGTTAAAAATATTGTAATCTATATAAAATGAATCTCCATTTACCTTGGTCACGCCATACCTTAAGAACGGCTTTACCGTTTTCATTCATCTTTTTTTACGTATTCTAATATTTTGTTAGAAGGTTCTTACGAAAAGAAAAATTTAGAAAATTGCGCAGAAAATTTGAAAATTTTAACGACGATTTTAACTTTGCGCGTTTGACAGTTGTAAGACAGGAAGACAACGTCTGTCAGTCAGCTAGTACAAAATAAAACGTCATTTTGTCATTTTGTATGTAGGGTATATATAAAATCCTTGATGAGGACACATTTTTTTCTTTAAATTAAGCAATATTATGTTCTAAAAGTCATTCACTTTGATGGGTAAAGCAACACTCTCAAGTATAAATAATACCTTTTTGTTACACGTTGTACACAAACATACCGTCTTGATAATTTTACCAAACAAATTGGCAGTACTAAAAGCATTGAATTACATACGGATTTATTTAATGTCCTACACAAACTTTCACATAATCCTATTTTAGTCTAGAAAGAGTAAGTTCTATGCCGAGAAACGGGAAACACGTGTCAATAATTGCCATAAGAAACTACCTACGTTCAAATCAACTTTAATGGCATATAGAAAATGATTCAAACGGTTTTATACTCTATTCTATATTATAAAGGCTTACATTTAGATCGAGGCTTTCTTGATATTATGATATACTTATTTATACTGAATAAGGTCTGCCCGAGTGTAAACGATGAGCGAGAACGGAAAATCGTTGCAAAAATGGATACAAGTTGGGTACCATTATGTAAAGCATTTATTTTCACACAAAGTCACAATTTTGACAATCGCTTCTCCACATGAGGCATGGTGTGGACAAACACAAGCATATCCTGAATATAATTATATTAAAAAAAAAATAGTGGAAAAAACATGTCAGCTCGTTGGATTATTTACCTAAACTTGTGTATTTTCGAATGTTAATGTGTACTAATGTGAATTATTATTCATTATGTGCTCGTAAACGTGCTCGAGTGGGCAAGTGATATAACGAGGTAAAACGTGTCTTTTCGTGTTGTTTCTAAAACTCCATAGAAGCTTCTTGTAAAGTTTACAGGGGCATGAGTTTGACTTGACCGTGACTTACTTAGCTTGACTCTGACTGTGACTATGACTTGTTTGACGCTATTAAGACAATGTAAACATGTTTAATATTACGACTAAAGGACATTGAATTCATGGTCATGAAAATTATAACAAAAAAAAAGAGGGAGACCTTGTTCAGCAGTGGACATTTTAATGGCTGATGATAAGCTGTTTCAGCTCTATTTCGAACCCACCTTAAGAGGTAGCCATAGCGAAGGCCCCAGGTATATAATGTATTCCAGGGGATTTAAACCAGACACGCTTATAAAATGAACGATTGAAGTGATTATCGCTTACTCGCTGTCAATCAGACAAACCCTTTATGAAGGTGAGTCATGGTGTGAGCGACTAAAATAACACTCGTGCGGTTTTGTTTGCGCAGTAAATGGACTCGTGGCTGTATGAATGGGTTTTGTTTTCGTTTTATTTGCATTTGAATTAGTGTTAAAAATCTGTGTCGTCAATTGTTTTGAGGCTATTTGACGGTAATTTTATGGGAAACTACATTTAAAATGTAAGTTACACTAATATTAAAAATGCAAAAGTGTATGTTTGTTGGTATGCTTGTTTGTTACTCTTTCACGCAAAGTGGGCTGAGGTCATTTTTTGCATAAAGAGTTGAAGGAATGGACAGATTCACAGGATATTGTTTTATCCTGGAAAATGTACGTTTCCAGAGGAAATCCACACTTTAGTGTAACCGCTGGGCATAGGTAGTAATTTAGTAAAAAGAGGGCTATTAAATTAAAAAGCCTGGAATCAGGCCTTATTCTGCGGCAGTTCATCTTCAAACCTGTTTCTTTGGCGAATCTCTATTGTGTATTTCCGCTTTAACGTCGGTCGTGTTCAGACAATAAATATCAATTAATTTAAATATAAAAGAAATAACTAATTAAACCCTGATTAACAGCACCCTGGATTTTATACTTAATACTGATATGTGTAACATATAAAAAAAAGTTTGTTTCAGAATTTCTAATAATGCAAGAGTGTTTGATCATTATTACAGATTCATATAAAAATATTATCAAAATTAGTTTAAGGCATATTTAATTTTATTTATAAAGGTATAATGTTATTCGGTATAATCCCACATATATAACTTATATATTTGGAAAATCTCTCCCTCGAAAAATAGGCGAACTAAATGTTGGAGTGTTTTATTACAAAACACGCTTCAAAAGCACTGAAAATTTAACACTGGACTGCCACATATTTAACTAGATAATTGCTGCTGGTGTAAAATAAAAACTGATTTCCTCATAAATTTATGTCAGAGATTTTTTTTTATCAAATAGGCATGTGTCCTGATGTTTAATTTATTACAAATAACCGGCTTAGCGATGAATATAACTAAATACATTACACGCACTGAAAAAATTAATCGAATTGGCTGATAAATATCTGAGATATGAGCGTTAAAAGCTTTAGGTGGGGATAGAGAGAGAGGTAGGGGATGCTATTATTTAGTATAGCATTTGTATGGCGCGCCTGAGGCGTGACGTCGCGGCTCAGTATAGTGCGCTGTCTAGCATGAAATTAAAATGCTTATATCTTTTTCATTTTTGAACTAATTTTAATTTTGCTTTCGTCGATGTGCTCTATTTATGATCAGCTTTTGAAAGAAGTAAAAAAAAAAATATTAGTCATCATGCCTATTAGGCATATTACTAATATTTTTTGTTTAACATGAAATAGTCTTCTGGCAAATAATTTTACTAAAAGCAATAACTAACGTTAAAGGAACAGCCTTTGACGACTACTTCTTGCGTTCTTAGAATTCCCAGTTCTCAGAAACTTTATAAAAGAATAGTGAAAGGTGAAAAGGAAATACCTTTATTACACTCTGAATGTTTTAACTTTAGAATGAGTTTACCGAACAATATGAAGAGGTGGAAAAAAATTACTAAAGAAACAATAACGATACAACTATAAAATAAATATACATAACTATAACACTGTTGGTTTCTAATCTAAAAGACCAGAATTAAGACGGAAGGAAATTCATTTTGCTGAGAAATACAATTCTGTCAAAGAATGCAGGGTTATTTTTAGGGCTCCGTACCCAAAGGGTAAAAACGGGATCCTATTACTAATCCTACGATGTCTTTCTGTCCGTTCGTTCGTGCATCCGTTCTACCTATTAACGGCTGCATCTTTCGAACCGTTATAGATAGCCATTTGAAATTTCCACAGGATATGTAGTGTTACGGCAGATTAACTAAGATATAATAATAAAGTAAAAATTAAAAACGAACTACAGCTTAAACAGCTCAATGGATTTCGACATGTAAGGTGTCGTTTGAATCGTTTTAATAGTAGGAGTGACATAAAATAGGGTACAAGATTTTAAGATGGCGTTGGCGAAAAAAAAGGGATAAATAGTAAGTAAACTTTTCTAAATAGATCAATATTACTATCATTATATAGATCTCACTCAGCAGATTTTAAAAACATACAACACTTATGAAATATCCAGTAGTTTATGAGATAAAGCGGTATGAAAGAGCTCTGTAGGTACGCAGCTCGCCATTGTTACTTTTTAGTTAATTACCCACTATTTATACAATACAGTCGGGTAAAATTTTTAATTATTTGAATTACTTGTTTATTCATTACAAAAACAAAAATATTTAAATTAGCCCCAATTTAAATATTTTTAGATCTATATTCTGTAGATGTACAATTCAGTTCCTCAATTTCCATCAAGCCGTTTCGTTTCTTCTCTATTTAAGACGCCTAGAAGGCTCTAGGTAACTTTTACGTGGTCTTAAATGAGAAGAAACACCATGCCTGGTCGAAATTTAAGAACCTTGTGTATCTACATATCGTCACAGGAAAGGCAAATTTACTGAAGCTCCAAATGACCATTTCGAGAAAAAGCCGTTTAAAGTTTTTTTTTTTCGTTTTTAATTCATAACTTTTTTCCCAGCACAAGAATTTCGATGACGTCAAGGTAAACTTTTATTAATTTGTCATTTTCTATGTCCAGAAGTACAAACCATAATAAATGAACTGCTGGTTTGTGATATAGTGGCGCTTAAGTAAAAATGACTTCAATTTACAGTAAAGCAAAATTTCTTAACCGCCATTTGATTCAAATATTTATAGTCAAAATTACTTATAACTCTAAAATATTAGCTGTTAAATTGCCGGAAGCCAAATTTACTTAAAATTTACTTGTAATTTATTGCAGGAAAACAAAATTACTTAGGTGACAGGCACGAATAAAATGCCAAAAAAGTGTCGTTTAAGGAATCTGGTTGGGTGAAAAAACCCCTTTTTTCCTTTTACTGAAACGCCAAAATAGTGCTCGTATCGCTATGGGACCCAGACTGATCAACGCAGAAAAAAACGCTGATTCCGAATATCTATATAACTCAATATGCCTATTTTGGCGCTTCAGTAATTCTGCCTTTCTTGCGACGATATTATACAGAAAGAAAAACTTTTTTTGTGAATGTGTTAAGCTTTGTGAAAAATCATGGTACAAAAGTTGTTAAGTCTGGCTTAGGGAAGCCGTTTGCGAGAAGCATTTGGTACATTAAACATAATCTTGTAGAAAACACATGTAGGTACTATTTGGACCAATAAATGTGTCCAGTCTTCGAATTTAGTTTCTCAGTGAGTAACCGCTACTTTATGAAATCAGCCGATAAGGGCAAAGCGAACAGTTCAGGATTAACACCCCCAAGATAAAGTGGTTTCGCCGATCCCTAAGCCCATCAGTTCCAGTGAAAGATGTTTTGGATTGAATAAAGCTTTTCGTCTTTGTAAAAATACCTATTGATCTGTCTCAATAGTGATGAACTTGCTTTTTTCTAACAATGTAATGGAAGTTCTTTGATACGGCGAATAACAATGTTTATTTTTTTCTAAGTAGGTCTATAGCATTTTTCTGAATCAAGACTCTTTAATATTAGATAATCTAAAAGATAAAGTATGTGTGGTCATAGACGACTGAAATTTTTCATTTATTAAATAATTCCATGATACCCACTCAATCCAAAACTTATGTCCGAATTATATTATAACAGGCATAACTAGACGAAAATTCGTGAAATAGACGTCACACAGAGTCCCTACATAACCACTTAATTTGATGCTTCAAGTTAAACTGTAAGGGCTGTAATATGGCCTCAGTGTGGGAGTAAATCTACACGAGACACTTCCATTAGTGTTGTAATTCTTGACTCTAATTTACCAGTCGGGCGGCTCCATCCTCAGAACGAGTTTAGAGCTCAAAAGTAAAGCGGACATATTTCTCCGCTGCGTTTATAATCCTTCCCCGAGAAACACTAGCTAACGAAGTTAGTTCTAAGGTAAAGTTTTAATTGCTACGCGGCAAATCTCGGTTTATCTTTTCGTGGTCGCCGGGAAACAGCTTTGTTGACTATAAATTCAATTTGAGCGAGGCGGAAAAGATTACCAGTTTATTTATGAAGTAAAGCCAGGTTTGAAGAAACAGTTCTAGGAATGTCGAGTGGGATTGCGTCAGTGGCGTGTCGCACGCTATTTCGCGTACCTGAGAGCGTTGGGAAATTGATGTTGGTTTGGTTTAATCCAGTCTTCGAAACTAGATGACGCTTTTGTTATGTCTGATGTCTCGTCTAGAAAATAATTGTCTGGTTCGCCAAACGGTAGCAAAGCTCGGTAAGAGGTCTTTAGAAAAGCCTAAACCAATGTTTCTCACTACTTCATCATCATCATCGTCATTTCAGCTTATCATCATGTTCCCGATGCTGGAACACAGGCCTTGTCTCAGAGAGAGTATGGGCCCTAATCCACCATGCTGGTCCAGCTACACAAACCGGTTTCCTCACAATGTTTTTTTTTTCAAATTTACGTGATCTATTTTCCTCGCTAAGGTGAGATGAAAGTTATGTTTTCTACTCGGCTGCAATTCAATTGCATTGCAATTTTCATCTTGTGCCAGTTGAATCCATGCTACTCTCAAGCACTCGCCAAGCACTTGTGCCAAATAACAACATTGCAGCCTAAAAAACAAATAAAAAAAAACTATAAAAATTTTCAAGTTCTATGTTCTTCTTACCTACATACAATTTATTTATTTTGGTAATTGAAGATTATGAATAAATACCTCCTTTAGATAGTACTTATACCAGCAGCTGGTTCGATTGAACGATGCTCGAAAAGTTAACAACTGATAAAAACTCGTAACTTTTAGAACTTACAAGAGAGCACGCTGACAAACGAGATGACGTCAAATCTCGAAGATAATATTGAAAACGCCCAATGTCATGGCTAAGTGGACACATTGTCTGACGTCTAATCGATGATAATGTCACCCAAGTTCTGAACAAAAAGTGTCAGCTCACTTTCGATCTCGCTAAAGCCAGATAGAATTTTTTTCTTTATTAATTTAAGACGCTGAGAAGGTTCTAAGACGTCGCCTCTCCATTTTATCACCTCGGAGTCACGTACAAGGGTCCCGACGTTACTTAAGCGCCTGCTAATGAATTCTTACCTTGTTTACAATAAACCAAAAAGCTTTTATGAAACTCATTCATTAAAGGTATCTTCGGATTATGCGTGAAGACGCTCTTAGAACGTGACTTTTGAGATTTTACGTAAAATTGATTCTGTTTTACACCGATAAACGGAGAAGCTAAGGGTTGCGTGATGTGAAATATTATGCAGCGTGTAAAACTTTATGGTGTTTGACCTCAATGCATTGTTTTAGGGGAGCACCGAAACGGGATCATAACGTAAGATAGGTGGAGAATAAAAGCGTGTCGGGTAGCACTTTGTGAGCGTCTACGTAAACGATATTATCGCAGGGAACATTATACACGTTCAGACATAAATATTTGAAATATTCAACCAAAATTATTAGATACGTGTCCTAGTGTTGCAGATCGCGCTCGTATTCTTGCAGTCTCTGTTTGGGAATCGGGACTTTGGTTGCAAGCTATGCCCTCTTTTAACACGGGTAGCCTTTTAGATCCAACCGCATTTCGTCTAGCTGTCAGCTTACGCTTGGGTGCAAGGTGCTGTGAGGCCCATCGCTGTCAGTGTGGTACTGCTGTTGACCAGCTCGGTCACCATGGTCTCTCTTGCTCGAGAAGCGCTGGTCGTATTGGCCGACACGCTAGCCTGAACGACATCATACGCAGGGCTCTTTCCACCGCCAATGTCGCAGCTGTGCTCGAACCGAGTGGTCTTGCGCGCGACGATGGAAGGAGGCCTGACGGTATGACACTTGTGCCCTGGAGGTTGGGGCGGCCCCTTGTATGGGACGCAACTTGTGTCGATACTTTGGCGCCGTCACATCTTCCTGAGACACAGGGTAGGGCTGGCGCGGCTGCCAATTCGGCAGAGCAGCACAAGCGACGCAAATATGCTAACCTCGGCAGTGGTTATATATTTGAGGCGTTTGGGGTCGAGACATTGGGCCCTTGGGGACCGGGAGCTCACCTCATTTTCAAAAATCTTTCAGAGCGCCTGGTTAATGCGACGCGTGACCAAAATGCTGGCGTGTTTCTGGCTCAACGCATAAGCATTGCCATTCAACGTGGTAATGCCGCCAGCATGCTGGGTACGCTGCCAACTGGTAGTGGGCTTGAGCATTTAGATTGTCTTTAGACCTTCAACGGTCTATGGGCAGTCTAACTGTATTTGTAGTTTTAGTTATAGCTTGTATTATGTTTACCAAAATTTGATAACAGTCATCATTAAATTGTGCGGACTAGTTAGTTTATCTGTTTAGTCCACTTCCTCTTATCCTACGGAGTTGAAATTTTGCATGTTGGTTCAGTTTCGGTGACAATGCATTTTTATGGAAAGCATGACCTGAATCCACATCCAAGATTAGCTGCAGATAAAGAAACTCCTCAACGGGTAACAGCAAAGACACGATATATTGTGTACGCATAATAAAAGCTCAAATGTTTTTATTACATTTCATTTAATTATTAGGTACTTCGACGTTAAATTAAAAGATACTTAATTAGAATTAATCGCTAATCAACAAGCCAATACACAACCGGTTCATTTCCACGGGGATTAGAAAAATAAATCGAATTGCTCCAGATAGACAAACACAATATTTCTAAAGAGTAAAAATAGAAATTCCTAAAATTATCAGGGACTCAAACATTGGAATGTTTAAAAATAAACTTAAAACTTTATTAGCACAAAAAAACTATTATAAAATTTCAGAAATCCTTAATGATAAAAATGTTTTAATATGTAATGTAGACTAAACAATTGACTTAAGATCGAAACTAGGTACTAGGAAAACATTTAATAATAATAAGTTATATAGGTAGTAACTAGTAATTAACATTTTTATTTTCTTAATTAAGGTATAAAATACAACTAAACCAAAATATGATTTTAACAATATTAACATAGATATCATTTCGTTTTTTAACATTAACAAAAACTAATAAAGATATAATTGTTTTATTGATATGCATCGTACAAAAAAAATCATTAATCAATTACTTCGTTTATCCTTTTTTTTACTGTGGCTAGTGCCTTTATTAATTTAATAAAATACAAGCTAAATACTAACACTACAAATACAGTTAGACTGCCCACAAACCGGTAAAGGTCTAAAGACAATCCAAATGCTAACCCACTACCAGTTAGCAGCGTACCCAGCATGCTAGCGACATTGCCACGCTGAATGGCGATGCTTATTGCTATATCGTTGCTCTGGCGTTGAGCCAGAAGCACGCCAGTTATTACAGTTTATCCTTCAAATTATAAGTCTCAAATGTGCTGATGTGATATCAATTTGATAAGTTGATAAAGTTGAAGTTTCTAGTCATTTATGTTCGAAATCGATACCACCAAGTGGACGACGACGTCCACAATTTCCGTGTTATAAATTATTCCACTCGAATGAACATTGTTACACAATTCTTCGCATATACAAGTAAGTACATAAGTGGTTGATATTTTTAACCACACGTTCGTAAGCTTCAGCCCTACCATTGATAGATTAATCGCTAAGATTAGTCCACCGTTTTATAATTCAGGCTATTGAGGCGTTTATTGTATGTAATTTAGCTATTTTTGTATTTTATATGACTGTTACTGCTTTGAATGGTGTTGTAAAACGTTGTTTTGGGTAATAGTGTGAGGATATACCTACCTTCTTTATAACCATGGTGTATTTCTGTACGGTTGCATCGAACATGAAAGCCAAATAAAACAAAAAAAATATATGTTTCAGTGCATAATTTATTTCACATAACAGGCTCAGGGAAGGATATAATTAAAAACATTAAACATAGTGAAAAAATAATTTAAATTGGCTGATAAAATATTTTCTGGGATGGCGGACGCACGGCTTGACGTCATAACGTGCTTTAGTGCGCTCTCTGTCTAGCACGAAATTAAAATACTTATGACATTTATTTTTGAAAAAAATTATTTAGTTTTCGTTGATCATTTCAAATTATGAGCAGCCTTAATAAAAAAAAATAGGACACGCCTTTTGTACTAGCATGTATTTTAAGATCTTACTAAAGCCCAGAATATGTAGGTACACTCTTCGACAAATATTTACTTTATATTTGTCGAAGGGTACACTTATATTTTCATTCCGGTAATGTTTTCCCCAAAAGTACTACATAAATTAAATGTTTTGAAATTGAAAATAAGGATGTTTCTATTAAATAATAACCTTTTGTTTGACCATCACCTTAATACCAATTTCATGTTTTTTTTTAAATTATCCGCCCTCGTCCATCTGTATTCCCCCTATTTATCATTATAACTTGTCAATATAGTGTATTTTTATGTAAATATTTACTGTACGTATATATATACTTTTATGTAATATATTTCGAAAAAGTTCGGAAAGGAAAGGTTCTTGAGTGGAGACCACGAACCGGAAGACGAAGCGTAGCGAGGCCTCCCACTAGATGGACCGACGACGTAGTGAGAGTCGCTGGCATCCAGTGGATGCAAAGGCAGGCTGTCGTTCAGTGTGGAGGTTAAAGAGGGAGGCATATGTTCAGCAGTGGACGTCTTCTGGCTGATGATGATGATGATGAATATATTTTATTTATATTACACGGGAATTACTCAGGTAAGATTAAGCCGGTTACTCCGACTATAGTTTCAACCGCATTAGACGGTCTTTTTCAAGGTGATTGCGCGGCGCGCACGTGATGAATATATTTCGAAACTTGCATTAATTAATTTCATGTTTAGCTGTTTCAGAGTTGAGTCACAAAAAAACATTTACATATAAGACTTTTGTATATCAGATTCATCATCATCATCATGATGATGTCTAATGCTGAACATTGCCTTGTTGTAAATTTGATACAGAGGACAAAAAACTCTTAAAAACTAGTGTAAAAACTGGAGGCCTTATCGCTAAAAGCAACCTTTTCCAGGCAACCTTAGGCCATAATCTTCACGCTTAGCAGGCTGCTTAGAGTTCATAGAGCGTTCACCGTGCAGTAAGAGGATCCTGCTGCCCACCCTCTGGTGGCTCTGATCGCAGTTTTAGGACATTCTCGGCTCCATAAGATATAAGTTATTGATGGGGTTTATAAGATTATTGTGATTTAATATCCGTGTCACAGCTTTAAAGCAATTTAATTTACGCAGCGCTTATATGACAAAATAGTTGCTAAAATAATCTCTATTTTCCACACGATATTTCCTCCAGCGTCGCAGTCAAAGGACCTTTGTAGTACGAATAGATAAATCCGGCATACATTAAAATTTTGCCGTGGTACTACATTATTCATCGGTCGGTGCCGCTGACTCGGCGAAGTAAACTGTTTCACTGAATAAAATGGTAGGTGCAATTAACTGGTGATGTACCCATACCCACATGTTAGTAGAAAATTGTACTTTTTAGTTTCAATAATCTACAATTTTAGTCAAACTGAAAATTATACCTCTCTATACGTTTACAGAAGATGGGAAAAAAAATTATTAGACTTATTTGTAGCTGGTTATGAATTTAGTTTTGAACTGATGGTTGAAGAACCGTGAATAAAATTCTATTTTCGAAGTTGGTGACAGTTACGAAAATGAAAAGCTTCGTATTTATGAAAATGGAAAAAAAATATTTGATTAATAATAACAATTGATCGTGAAACAGCGAAGAAAATTATTTTTTTCATAGCTGGTTATGAATTTTTAGTTATGAATGTGGAATGTGAATGAACCGCGTGTTACATATATCGACACTAATTAATCTAATGGACCGTGTATACGACGTTTTCTCACCTCACCTTACTAAAGAAGAAAGCATGTATTATTAAATGCATACATCCATCT
This sequence comes from Agriopis marginaria, assembly GCA_932305915.1. Classification (NCBI taxonomy): domain Eukaryota; kingdom Metazoa; phylum Arthropoda; class Insecta; order Lepidoptera; family Geometridae; genus Agriopis; species Agriopis marginaria. The sequence continues at coordinate 8,635,252 of OW029934.1, read as the reverse complement.
ATCGCATACACCACAGAAAAGAACAGTAAATAGAACGGATATGAGAAGGAAAATCTGCTACCAGGCATATGAGTGAACCTTGATTGAACATTCTTATTTAGACGAACGCGTCGAACTCCGCATCACAGTTGCTAATTGATTTTGAATGACTGACCTTTCGTTTATATGGGTGCAACTGGCTACAACAAATTTCTTACAAAAAAGCCTTGACAGCCGTTCTAATTTAAACAAAAAAAAAGCTTTTCTGTGGCATGCACCCCTGGTTCTAAGTTGTCATTTGCACTGTAAGAGTGGTTAATAAAATTAAAAGAGCGTCCCACGCCTCATTTTCTATTCCCAATAATAAAATTCAGCGTTATAAAATTCAATATTAATACTGATTTTAATATTCAATGTGTACTTCATATAACATCAACTATAAAAGCTCACCTCATTTTCAAAAATCTTTCAGAGCGCCTGGTTAATGCGACGCATGACCAAAATGCTGGCGTGTTTTTGGCTCAACGCATAAGCATTGCCATTCAGCGTGGTAATGCCGCCAGCATGCTGGGTACGCTGCGAACTGGTAGTGGGCTTGAGCATTTGGATTGTTTTTAGACCTTCAATGGTATATGGGCAGTCTAACTGTATTTGTAGTGTTAGTTTTAGTTTGTATTTTGTTTAGTTAATAAAGGCACTATAAAAACCCGTTATTGTAGACGATTGCAATACGCTAACAAGCTGTTACGTAAAAGGTTCGTTTACAGGTTGTCAATTTATAAAGTCGGCTACTAACAACCGATATCTGACGCGCGTGACAGCTGCCGCTTTATTCACTGCTGTGAAACATGTTATGAAATGTTCCTATCAAAGATTTTTTTATATTTTATCAAAGGTTTCTATAGAATAGTAGTAAATATTAAAGAGCATTAATCAATGTTTTATAAATATGCCATCATCATCAGCTCATAATAGCCAACTATTGGACATAGGCCTCTCCCAAAGCCAGAAGCGTAGCCGAGGCCAGCGTAAGTGAGTTCATAAAAGTTCAGTTGCCGCCAAGGCTTGTATATTGCTTTCCTAAAACATTGCGTATTTACACGTTTAAATGAACAAATATTTTGGAGTAAATTTCATATCCAAGTAACCAATCTTCAAAGGGAACCATCTGGAAAAACATTTCCAGAAATCTGGAATTTAAAGTATATTTTTTTCTATAAATTTTAACATAACCTCTGTATATTCGCCTCTTTTTGTAGAAATATGTTACCATTTCATCCTATACACTTTTATTTTTTCACGCGATTTTTGAAATGACAAAATAAATGGCTGCCAATGTGTACATCTGTGCTGCCAATCACTTTAAAGTCGAGGGCTTAAAGTCAAATTTTCGTCAAAAAGAGTTCTTTAAATTATGAACATATTTAACATCATATTTTATTTTACATGGGTTCGCGGATTCAAACCCCGGGCCCGTACCAATGAGCTCTTTGGAGCTTATGTACGGATTTTCATATCACTGGCTTTTCGGTGAAGGAAAACATCGTGAGGAAACCTGCATACGTATGGAGAAGGAATTCAATGGCGTATTTGAATCCACCAATCCGCACTGGGCCAGCGTGGTGGATATGGCCCAATCCCTCTTTCGGGGGTAGGCTAAAATTCCAGCAGTGGACTGTTAAAAGGCTGACTATGAATGGGGTTACAAACATAATTACAGGTGGAACGTTAAAAAAGATTGTTTTGCCATTATTCTGCCTTTCGGCATGCAAATTTGGGACTCACATACTATGGAGACTGGATTATTTTACATTTGATCAATCAATATGCCTCACTTAATATATACGCACAAAAAATTATAAATTACATTGAAAATGAAGAAATTTATTCCTCTGTATTATATGAAGACACGAAAACACTACAACGGGTTTTTATACAGTTTGTGGGAAGTGCCTTTAATTTTGCATACCTTAATCATCAAGCTTAAAGCTTTTAGTCCAAGGATAAACTCAGTTATTTCTGAAAAAGCTTTTGTGTATTGTCAGTATGTAATTTTATCCTCAACCACTGATAAATTGGGAGCGGAAAATGTGGAAGAAGGCCAACCGCTGGACGCAGCGTCGAGTCCACCAATATTTTTCATTAGTATGCTAATTTCATTGTCCCAATAAACGCGACGTCCCGCTCCGAGCCGCAAAGAGGTTAGCTGTTCACGTACATAAAGTGCATCAACAGTATGGGTATAAACAACTGGGATTATTTTATCTGGATTGCGCATATTCTTGTGCGACGAATCATTAAGTATTCTTGTGTGACAGTATTCTTGTGGAACTACCTAGATTTATTCGAAAAAATATATTACGAAAAAAAAAATCTACCTACTGAAATACATTATAGTTCTCAATAGATCTACTTTAAATTGATGATTGAACAAAATTGAAATTGAAATTGAATCTATCAAGAAGAAAAATTCTCAGTAGATCCATAGTAATTTAATACTTTGTAGGAACGGATCTAATGAGAAAAATTATTCTACATAGATCCATTTTACATCATCATGTTTATGACCAGATCTATATAATGAGAAAAGAAAATCTCAGTAGATCCATTATGGATCATAGCAATAGATCTATCGAGAATGATCCGATCGGGCGGCACATGTGTGATAGAATTTTTGTCTGACGTGTTCTAACCAGACAATACTAGAGTGCGACAAACTATTGTGCGACAGTACAGAAGTATGACAAACCATTGTGCAACCCATTGCATTGCATTGTTGGTCATAAATAAAACAGAATGTAAAGTAAGTAAGCGAACCAATCATCCCAAACTTAATTATCGATTAAAATATATACAACAGTGTTAGTATTTGGTTTATTGTCTTCTTTAACCAGTAGGTATAGCTGGACGCGTTGACTAATGAGCGTAGAGTAATTATAAAACTTATCTGTTTTATGCGACTAAGATTTATATCAGGAGTGCGAACTCACTTGAGCAACCTATCCTTAGTGGAATAGTATTCTTGTTCGAAGACACAATGTCTGAAAGAATTTTTGTTGAACGTTTTGTTTGACAGTACAAGAGTGCAACAAATTATTATTTGACAGTACAACGAGCAAATGTTTGTGCGATGTGGTAATAAATATATCAAAAAGTAATGTAAGTATGGGAATCAATCATCTTCAACTTAATTCTCAGTAAAAATATAACATTAGAATATTTTTATATAATTATATGGCTCGTTTTCTTCTGTAGCCAATCTGTTTCGACGCGTAGAATAATTAGCGTATCGATTAAATAAATTTATCTGTAGTTTATTTACTGTTGACGCTCACCGAGCTGTATTTTTACCCTGTCCACCAGCAAAATTTGTATTCGCGTCCAAAAGGTCGACCCGGTTAATTTGAAATGCAACTGGGCATTTCTAGTTTTTCACAGTGCACCGGTTGGTTTTATACGACTGCCCATAAAAATGTTGGTAGTACATTAGTGGCAGTTAGTGCCTTCGTCGACTTTTTAGTGCATTCGATAGTGCGCTGTATAAAACTTGCGTTTCGAGTTTACGTTAATATAATTTATCACTTGCAGGAATATAGCATTTCAAAAAAATAATATATTTTAAGGAAATTGAAGCAACTATTGATTTTACCTCAATTTAAGTAGCCATTTTTTTAGGTTACAGGATCACGCGATACGGATCTAAGATATGGATCCAAGACAAAAATAAATAATTTTATTTTTCGTTCTAAACAACTTTTACTATGCGACTAACTAAATTCGCGAAAATATTATCAGCTGTTCCATAGAAAATTGCTGTTTTTATTGCAATGTCAGATTTAGTATTGTAGAGTATGATCAGTTGGTACTATAACTACCTTTCGGCTCAGTACAACAATTCCATGTAACCATGTGTAGCATGTAGCATTCTTTATACGTATAATATATAAATCGACATGGGTATGTATGACATGTATATTGTATGTGTGTATATTGCCAATGGACTCCGAAACAGCTGGACGGATTTTGACGGGAATTGCAGTTATCTGATGTTATAAAGAGTAATCGGCGCGGGTGAAAACGTGGGGCACAGCCAGTAGGTTACAAAAAAACAAGCTTTTAGGCGTCCGCCATATTGAATTTACTTGAATGGTTTGCCCACAGAGCACTGTTATCATAATGTTACTGAATTAAACTGAATTACTATTTTATTTATATGACACGGGAATTACTCACATATGAATTATTCGGCGTTCGTTTTCAAGATGCTCAGTGCAAAACGAGACGCAGCCACGCGCACGCGTTCACATCGAAAATGACCACCGAACGCGGTCGAAACAACAGTCAGAGTAACTTAATCATACGTCAGTCATTCCATGAATATCTATTATTAAGAAGGAATAATAACGGTTTAAATAAAATAACGTTTAGAGAACTATAAGTAAATTAAGTTGATTTGTTTTCCTGTATTTGGTTTGTGATTCAGTCAATCAATACTATTCTAGTAAGCAGTTCGTGAACAAGAGCTCCGGTCTCGAAAAATTACGAGTAAATCCATTTTTAACTTCCTACGCCAACAGAATGGAGTAATATGTTTAATGTGAACTGTGTCTGTTTATCTGTGTGTCTGTTTGTGGCATCATAGCTCTTAAACGGCTAAACTTAAAGAAAGTTATCCAACTTTATGGGTGAAAAAATAGGTTTCGATCCCAATATGCGATGATGACTTCAAAAAAGGAGAAAAATTCTCAATTAGATCAGTTTTTAGACAATAAAAAAATTATATTGCTGCTGCAAGCTATCAAGCTGTTTTTTAGTACCACACAAATTTTTCTGTAGTAATTTTTTTGGTCTCTAGCTACGGTACTACTCTGCGTTGTCACGTCTGTCGCCCGAAGCAATACAGGACCTTCTGGCTTAGTACATATTCCGTGTATTTGTTATATACCCTGAACACGTGTCATACTGTCCACAATATTTTCTTATTTCGTGCCGTTATGTGTGACAAATAGTAAGTGTGGTTATTTGGACTTGTGATACCTAGAGGATTTGTGAGATAAGAGAGGACTTGCGAGGTGATATGTGAATGGCAAAGATATAAACTTATACTGCCATAGATAAAGACACTCTCACTTATAAAACTAGAATTTGGCGTTTAAAAAATTTAGAAATGTAACCTCCAAAACGAAAAAATAAGCAAATGAAACGTGAATAGAGTGTATTAAGTAAATAGTGTCATCATTTTCGTAGACTTCGTATCATTCTTACTAATATTATAAAAGCGAAAGTAACTCTTGTCTCTCTGTCTGGATGTTTGTTCGCTTTTCACAACTAAACTGCTAAGCCGATTTTAACGAATTTTGGCAGGATGATAGTGTACATCATATGGGCAGACATAGGGTACTTATTCCCCCAGAAAATGCGGGACAACTGGAAAATCGCGGGTAGCACCGCGGGATTCAGCTAGTATTTTAGTAAATTAAGATGTTTAGGAATTGTTACGCATACTATATTTTGAGATTTCGAGCTGTTACTGAGATACCGAGTCTGCGGTCACTTTACCAGTTCCCTAACTAGGTTGAAATCAAAGATAATAAAATAATAACTATTTATTTTTGCAATATCTAACTATTTCCGCTTTAACGTCGCATTAAGTACAATAAGGAATATTATGTGGCGCCCAAACCTCTAACAACAAGACTCTCCAAGTCGCCACACACCCTATACAAACTAACTCACTTGGTAGTACTAAAAATTTTAAACATCTCGTATAAAACCTCGTGAATTTCGCCAGAACAAAGCATATTTCCTTTTTTTCGATATGTTTTTATAAACTGGCAATTTAACGCTTTGTAGCTTATAGGACACGAATGACGTCAGCTCGTTTGCTACGAAAAATTTAATTTATTTTTGTTTTTCACAAATTTGTCGTGTTAACTTTGTTAGTCCGACGTCGACATGTTTTTTGCAGGTTTCAGTTGTTTAGCTTTTAGAGTATAATTATAAGCGTTTTCTTATTGAAAGCATAGAACTAGCGAAAAATATTGGGTACAACATACTTAAAAAATATGAAAGGGCTGGTGGTCCAACTCTCCTGTCCAACAAGTTAGCCCATCTTACTAAATACTAAAATCTTACTCGTCGGACAAAATAATAGTTAACCTGAGAAGAAGGAAAGTGCCAGTAATGTTATTGAAGCTCTCTTTTGTTAAACGACCAGTGGTGATTCGACTCCTCTGTCCTACAAATAGGACGACGACCTACGAAAAAGAAACGACTAAGAAGTGAAATCGGACTCATCTGACAGAAGAATAGTGTTCCTGAGAAGAATGAAAGTGACAGTAAAATTATTAAAAATCTGTTGGTGATGGTCCAATTCTTCTGTCCAACAAGTTGGACCAATTACTAAACAATAATAATCTTACTCATCGGACAGATGCATAATTTACCTGAGAAGAAAGTAACAGTAAAATCATTGAAGCTCTAATGTTTTCTAAATGTTTTAAAACTTCTCAAAATTAGGGAAGCAAATTTTTCATAAGGAGACACACTCATTTTTTATCTACATAAACATCAAATACGCAAGCAAGATACCTGCACCCGGTATTCTGGACCTTAATATTTCACTAAAATACGAAAGCAGCTACAATCTTAGGTTCAAAAACCTGTCAATACAAAAAAATACTTTCTCTGAATATGAGGAAAAACTGTATGAACTGCCTTAAGTATTGTCTTGTATTGTTCGAAGTCTTCACGGCATCGGCGATGCACGTACCATCGACCCGAGCGGGATTGCAACCAACAATGGCCAAGTATTTATCGCATGTTTATTGTTTTCTATCACGAATAGTAAGACATGAATGAGGTCGTAAAACAAAGCAATCCAATTTATTGCATTGGAGATACAAATGGAATGGTCGATCAATAGGTACTCTTGACTAGAGATTAAAACACATTATTTAAAATACTCATGAACTTAAAGAGGAAACTTTATAAAGATATTAACGTCTAAAGGCTTGATTTCCTTCTTTACTGACGTCGGCGTCGGTCACTAACGTCGGTGACGCTAAGAAGAAGGATTAATTATTGACAGGGCCATCACGCAATTACAAGTTTAGTTTATTGCGAAAAAGTACACTTGCTTCATTAAAAAAAACCTGACAAGTACGAGTAGGACTCATGCTGTGAGGGTTCCGTTGGACAGAACCCGCAGAGCGCGAGTCCAAAAAAAATAAAAACTAACTGAACTTGAAATATTGAAAGACAAACTTAACTTTGTAGTTGACAATAAGGTTCTTCTATACATTCCAACTACAAAATGTAAGTTTGTAATAGCAAAATAATTATTATTAAATGATATAACTTCTAATATGTGACTTTCGGTTTTATTCCTATATGTGTGCTACGAGAACTTGCTTTTTGCCAAATTTCAGGTTTTGATTTTCCTGTGAAATCGCAAAATATGCGACATAAACGTTCATATCTTTTGATTGCGTTGACTTACAACTTTAATTTTTTTACAGCCGTAAGAAACCGTTGACCCAATTATTTAATATAAATTTCAACTTGATACCTTTACGCGTTCTTGAGAAAAAGGGTCTTGACAGATGGACAGACAGACAGACGAACAGACAGACGGACAACGAAGTGATCCTATAAGGGTTCCGTTTTTTTCCTTTTGAGGTTTGTTTTTTCGAGACTCAAGAGTCGGACCCATAGTAAAACTTGTTCATATTGGTTAATATAGGTAATGACCTCTATGCGGCTTAGTACACCCTTTCTGAATAAGTCTGTATATATGTGCACCTTATAATAGATGATTATTGCAAACTTGATTATCACTAAACTTATAAGCGTCGCAGTGTGGTACTTTATAGAACACAATTTAGGTATATTCGTACGTGCGACCGATGTCATCGCAGAAGGAAATCAAGCCTACCAGCTTTTTAGGGTCATTTGCATTTGTGAAATTAGTGTAGATGTCATAAGTAACTTTAGAACAAAACAATTAAACTGAGTATGTCTGTCCGCGCTGGAACAAAACATCCATACAAGTCGACACGAGTCTTTTTCTACCTTATTACCATATTTCAATAGCACTAATTTCAATTGTGATATCCTGAATAGGCTCATGAATACTAACGCCACCTTGCAAGCACGTCCACGATAATCATGGACATTGTACGTCTCTACTTGATTGTAGGTATCGACTAGGGCTATTAAGTCCACCTGCATATTACGAGCTGTCCCGATTTATATGAGCTTGGGCCACGTTGACTACCTTCCCAGTAATGCTTTTGAAGCAGATTCAGTTATAATTAATAAAATCGGTTTAGTGTGAGTTGGGCCCGCACACTGAGGGTTCCATACCACCACATAGCTTATTAGCTACTAAAGTACAAAAAGTACAAAAGTACAAAATCCCATCAACGCTCAGGCGGTCACATATCTAAATACCGACCGCGCCCGACGTTGCTTAACTTCGGTGAGAACCGGTGGTGAACAGAAATTTTACACCTACTCGCACTTGGTCATTATTTATTATTTTTGATGTAATACTTTAGAGTATGTTCTATAATCAAGCCAAGTTTGACGCTTGTAGGTAATGGCATTTTTTACTTTATTATTGTTTCTTAGGTATCCACCGTAACATTATATTATGTTCTGCGAAAATTTTAACTGGCTAATTACGGTTCGAAAGATACAGCCGTTTAAAGGTAGCATGCAACGTTATCTAAAATAAAGGTGTATGCAAAATTTCAGATCAATAAGTTGAGGATAACTCGTATAAAATTAATTTGCAAGATTTGTCTTTATTTTTTTACACCTTGGGTTACATTATTGGAGTTTTAGTAAGGATCCCTATTTTTTTGAAAATATAATTTAGCCTATGTTACCTGGGAATAGTGTAGCATCCCAACAGTGAAAGAAATTTTCAAATCGGTTCAGTAGTTTCGGAGCCTATTCAATACAAACAAACAAACAATCAAATCTTTCCTCTTTATAATATTAGTATAGATAGTATAGGAGAATACGGAAGAGCTATTTATCTACGAAGTCCCGATATTATGTTTCAAGTGTGGAACTCGCACGTGCATACTTACTTAATTGCCGACTATTGAACAGGTATACCTAACGGCTCTATTGAAAACACCGCTTACATATTGTGAACTGGCCGGAAGCCAGGGATTATCCAGCTTCAGTGCAATATTTGTGTCTCACGTAGCCAGCACTATTCAGCGAATCGAAAAACTTTTCTAATATTCTGGTCTGAGACGAAAATACTTGGAGATGTGACTGCTGATCAATGCAAATGGTAACGTTGGTTTATGACTTTTATCTTTTGACTAGCGGTCCGCCTCGGCTCCGCACGGGTATAGTTATATAGCCTATTAAAATAGCCTATATTAATCAGTGATAATGTAGCATTCAAATGATGAAATAATTTTTAAAATCGGTCCAGTACTTTTTGAGCCAATTCGTTACAAAAATACTTACATACAAATCTTTCCTCTTTATAATATTACTAGCGGTCCGCCCCTGCTTCGCACAGGTATAGATTATAGCCTATGTCACCCGGGGATAGTGTAGCTTCCCAACAGTGAAAGAATTTTTCAAATCGGTTCAGTAGTTTCGGAGCCTATTCAATGCAAACAAACAAACAAATCTTTCCTCTTTATAATATTAGTATAGATAAAAGTAGAAGTATAAAGTATAGAAGTATAGATTAGACGGTGATGCTTATTGAATCGTTTGTTTTCTGACATTCATTTGTTTTTGTCACGATTAATTTCTTTACTGATATTTATTTAAAAAAATCGGCCAAGTGCGAATCGGGCTCGCACACGGAGGGTTCCGTATCACCCTCTACAAAATACAATAACGAAATTACCACTTATAACTTGGTAATGAATAGAAACTTGACACCGACTCGCATTTGGCCATTATTTATTATTTGTAATTATAATTATATAATTAAAAGTGTGTACTATAATCATGCCAAGTTTGACGCTTGTACGTATTACCGATTTTACATTAGAGCTAATACTAAAATACGTAAAAAACACCTTTGTTGCACCTTTTCGTTTTTACTTTTTTATTATTTGTTAGTTAATCCGCCGTAACGTTACATATTCTGTGAAAATTTCAACTGTCTATCTATTACGGTTCGAAAGATATAGCTGTTAATAGGTAGGACAGACGGACGGACGGACAGACATCGTAGGCTTAGTAATAGGGTCCCGTTTTTACTCTTTGGGTACGGAACCCTAAAAACAAAATTTGTTAGACGCAGGTTCAGTGGTGGGCCAACTTATGATATCAATTACTATAGCACCATCCCTACCTAAGGCCCGTGGTCCAACGAGTTAGACGGAAGAGTTGAAAATGTATGCTCAATCGGTTGAGGAAACTGGTCAAAAATTCAGTTGCAAGATTTGCCCACACATACATACATACTAACAGTTCAAGTTATATCTATGCTATAATATAGTATATATATCTATAATATTATACTATAACTACTATAATATTATAAAGAGGAAAGATTTGATTGTTTGTTTGCATTTAATTGGCGCCGAAACTACTGAACCGATTTGAAAAATTCTTTCACCGACGGGAAGCTACACTATCTTCGGGTGACATAGCCTATAATCTATACCCGTGCGAAGCTGGGGCGGACCGCTAGTCTATACTATCTATACTAATACTAATCTATACTAATATTATAAAGAGGAAAGATTTGATTGTTTGTTTGTTTGCATTGAATAGGCTCCGAAACTACTGAACCGATTTGAAAAATTCTTTCACTGTTGGGATGCTGTACTATCCCCGGTTGACATAGGCTATATATCCCGGCTTCGCCCGTGCGAAGCAGGGGCGGCCTACTAGTATATTATAAAGAGGAAAGATTTGATTGTTTGTTTGTTTGTTTGCATTGAATAGGCTCCGAAACTACTGAACCGATTTGAAAAATTCTTTCACTGTTGGGATGCTGCACTATCCCCGGTTGACATAGGCTATTATATATCCCAGCTTCGCCCGTGCGAAGCAGGGGCGGCCTACTAGTATATTATAAAGAGGAAAGATTTGTTTGTTTGTTTGCATTGAATAAGCTCCAAAACTACTGAACCGATTTGAAAAATTATTTCACTGTTGGGGAGCTACACTATCCCCGGGTAACATACATAGGCTATATTATATTTTCAAAAAGAATATTCCTTACTAAAACTCCAATAATGTAACCCAAGGTGTATAAAAATAAGATTTTCAATTTTAACTTTGCGTGTTTGACAGTTAAACAGGACAACGTCTGTCAGGTCAGCTAGAATAAAGTAAAGACTTATAATAAGGTGCTTAGAGACGCCGGACATCTGTCAATGCTCAATCAAAGAAGGATATACGGTTATACGGTCTTCGAAGGACACTCCCAGCGAGACAAGTATTTAAAGAAAACCATGAATCATCCATCCTTCATACAGGTCCCGGAAACTCTCCAAAGCGTCCCGTCATCCAGGTCGTCCCGGATACGGCGTGTATTGTCATGTCCCGGGACATTAGCGATCCTCTCCAGGGAGGTTTTTAACCTTAGACATCGAGGTCATGAAATAGAGATATTTTGTTTTATATCATCATCATCATACGAGTGTAAGATTTCACTACAAGTATAAATCTCTACGTAGTATAAATTAAAGTCGCTTTCCGCGTCTGTCTGTCTGTATGTCGGTATGGCCGCTAACTCCTCCTAAACCACGCAACGGATTTTGATGCGGTTTTCACTATCAGTTAGATACATTTTCACGGAAGGTTTATATATATAACTAGCGACCCGTCCCGGCTTTGCACGTAAATTACACCCGTGCGAAGCTGGGCGGGCGGGTCGCTAGTTGTCTATAAAATTTTAATAGTAAATCCTAAAGTACTTGTTCGGTAATTTGGCAATTAGTTACACAAAAAACATTCATTTATCATTCGAGCGTTATCTCTGTAAACGCTTGTAAACTCACAACTCGCATCACATTTATCGTATCGCCGACACAGCAAATGTAACTCCTCTGAGCCTACATAAATTACGAGCCAAATTACACAAGTGTATTCATCTAGAGTGTGTATTCATGAATGTCCTTACAGAGCCTTATTAGTGTATAGAGAAACCGTGAATGGTGATGTAAATAATTATATACTTAGTATAAATATATAATTATATATTCTTTACAAGCTTTATTTAGAACTAGCTAACCTGACAGACGTTTTCATGTCTTAGAACTGTCAAACACGCAAAGTTAAAATAATAATTGTGAATTTTATTTTTTTACACCTTGGGTTACATTATTGGAGTTTTAGTAAGGATCCCTATTTTTTTTAATTTATAATATAGCCCATGTTACCCGGGAATAGTGTAGCTTCCCAACAGTGAAAGATTTTTTTTAAATCGGTTCAGTATTTTCGGAGCCTATTCAATGCAAACAAACAAACAATCAAATCTTTCCTCATTATAATATTTATATTATTATATAATAATATAAATAAAACTAAAAATAAAAACAATAGATAAAACAAACGGACAAGTACGAGTAGGAAGACAAGACAAGTACGAGCAGAGGCTCGTACTTGTCTTCTTGCCATCTTAGTACTATACGAGACCAAACAAAACAACAAAAATGTTGAAATATTGAAAGACAAACTTAACTTTGCAGTCGACAATAAGGTTCTTCGATGTATAACAACTACAAAATGTAAGTTTATAATTTTAAAACAATATTTTTTTATATGATATAACTTCAAATTAACGACTTTTGGATTTTTTCCTGTATATGTGCTGTAAGAACTTGCTTCTTGCCAAATTTTATTATTCTGGCTCTACGGGAAGTACCCTATAGGTTTTAATTTCCTTGTAAAATCGCTAAATATGGGAAAAAATGAGACATAAATGGTCATATCTTTTTATTGCATTAACTTACAAGTTTGATTTGCACAGCTGAAAGAAACCGTAGACTCGAATATTTGATATATATTTAATCTTGATACCTTTACGCGTTCTTGAGAAAAAGGGTCTTGACAGACGGACAGACGGACAACAAAGTGATCCTATAAGGGTTCCGTTTTTTCCTTTTGAGGTACGAAACCCTAAAAATACTATTAGACTTTATTATAAGCGTAACATTTCAAATAGTATAAAGCCATTTTCGTGTTAATTGACTGAGCGAAGAGAGGTCTCAGATTCTAATCGGTCAAGTCGACATTTCTATGCATGGTTTGTACGACAAACGACGACGATAACTTGCGTATCGTTGATCCGATCTTCATGAAAGTTTGTAGGCAAGTAGGTCATTTAAATTTTTAAGTTCGATTACAGGTAAAATTGGGCTATGAAAACGTAGTGTAGGACACCCTGTGGCCAGGTCTGGTGGAGTGATGACCTGCGTAAAACGGCGGGTAAAAACTGAATGCGAGGATCTGCCGACCGAGCTCAGTGGCGTATATTGGGAGTGACCTATGTCCAGCAGTGGACAGTTAGAGAGGCTGATGATGATGATGATGATGATGAAGGTCACAGTTCGAGGTGTATTTTATAAGATGGAGCAGTGCTCAGCGATGGTAGACGAGCGGTAGCATGTGCGCTTTACAGTCTAACGGCAGCTGGTTTGAACCTCGGCCCTGTACCAATGAATATGCAAAAAGACACTTCTTTGCTCAAAAAAAAATTGTCGCTGAGCTGCCACATCTTATTAAGATAAGAAATGGCTTTTCATAACAAAGTAGAATAACAATTCTTCTTCGTCTAAACCGGTCACTACGTAATATCCGGTCGGAAGTAGCGTCGTCCTGACTCTCGCTTGACCGTCGACACGTCTTATTCTCATAAGTCTTGTAACAGAGTGCTATTTTATTCACAAGGTGACGTGATTAAATGTCATTGAAGCATAAAAGGTACTTTTCTCACACAAAACAATTTATTTTTTCGTTTTCGTCTGCTACTGCTCCCAAAGAAGACCCAAAGAAGGATGTTATTTATGTTTAAAAATAATATTTAAATAACTTTTCAATACAAAGCGTTCGAAACCTCGTGATTAAAAAGTGGCACTTCGAATTATTGAAATTGCTGTTAAAATTTGCAAGTTGAAGTGGCAATGGGCAGGCCACATCGGTCAAAGAACCGATAACCGATGGGGAAGAAAGGTTCTTGAGTGGAGACCACGAACCGGAAGACGCAGCGTAGGTAGGCCTCCCACTAGATGGACCGACGACATAGTGAGAGTTGCTGGCATCCAGTGGATGCAAAAGGCAGGCTGTCGTTCAGTGTAGAGGTTAAAGAGTGAGGCCTATGTTCAGCAGTGGACATCTTCTGGCTGATAATGATGACTTCTAATTGAGGTTTTGGATAACTACGAACACGAAAAATAAAATAAATAAATGTATACAGTTTCGTATAAAAAACATTGACCTTAAAGAATAACTTACCACACCGCTATTGAAATGGGTATTTATCTCCATACGAGGACAGGTATCACTCACGATGAAAAGGGGAAAAATATTAAAAATATTTCATGTTTGTTTGACGAGCAAAGAATTCATCTTTGAAAGTGCTTACCCCAACGTGAAATAAAACTGCGTACATACTCAAAACGTGTTTACCAGTCATGACTCTGAATGTGTCTCGGCAAAGATGTTTTTACCGTCGAAAAATTGAAAAACCACCTTCTTCTGTATAGCGCCCGATGTAAAAGTGGATGTGAATGATAGCAGGAGGATTTTGTCTTCGTTTTTTTTTCGTATTCGTGGCCCATACGTGTCGTTGTAAGCCGATTTTTATTACGCCTCAAAGCACACGCTTAGAAAAGTACAGATTAATGTTCACAAAAGGCGAAGAAAGCATTGACTGATGAAATACTCACGTGTTTGGAGACTTAAAGGAATATAAAACGTGATAATTTCTGTGTCTGTTTTTCCTCTTCAAAAGACTATTGATGGGCATAAACATTATAATATTTTGGGAAATTTTTGTAGTAGAATATTTGATCAATCAGGAGTCTTCTGGCTGTCGGTATCTTTTTCGATTCCTTACGGAACTTTTTGTTCAAAAAGCAACTTAACTACCCATACTTTTTAGTTTTTTTTATCGCTTATTCATATTTATTTGTAGCCGCTTGGCTACAATTCGCTCATCCAATCCTACAGGAACCTTACATTAAAAAATATGTAAAGTTAACCATGTCTGTCTGTTATTCTGTTACAAAATTGAGTAGGAACATACATACAGAAACAGACAAACACGCAAACTTTCACATACACAACTTCCTTTCAAATTATTTTGTCATTGACTACAAAGAACAACAAACAAATAGATGGAAGAAATAAATTTGCCAACATCGGAGCGACCGTCTCTACCAACCTTTTTATTGGTTTACTCCTCAGATCAGACTAACAAAGAAGATAATTATGGCAAGGTGACATAGCGTGGCCTGTAGATGATCTTGCCGCCCACTTTTGCATGTAAAATATTGCTCATTGGTGTCGCTGCAAGTTTCTTAGTGTGCAGAAAAATGTGTAAGTGTGCCATTATTTCAGTTTAAGCAGTTTAGAGGTATAGAAAAATGAGTACCTAAGTGTGCCTAACTTAACTTACAGGTTAAACGGTTTAGCAGTAATTGTCAGAACAGCGGGTAAAACATTTGAACACGAATGATAATAATAATCTATTGTACTAATGCATATCCCCTTTGTTTGTCTGATCAAAGGTTAACCCTATTAGCATAGAAATGGAAAACATACCTCATTGGCGATCGCTGGTTGTTGTTACCCTTTTGGATTACTTAAGACCTTGGGCTAACATGGGTTGATACGGTGCTTGTTTTGAGATTTCAGTAGTAGTTTAAGGTGACAACAGAGCTATAACTTTTCACACGTTTTGAACCGGCAAACTCGAAAAGAATACCTTTTTTTTACTATTTTATAGTTTTACATTATTAAAGAAATGCCGTTTACTGAAAATTATAGTAATTTTCTTTTTGCAAATTATTTTCTTTCGATGTATTCTTTCATTTTTAATCGGCTAATAAAGTTTTGAGATCTACTCAACTAAGCATTTCAAACTGTTCGAGTTACGAAGGGAAATTGAAAAGAAATAGTGTCCCTTTACCGCAAAGTTAGTGTATGGACTTTGTATGGCGTACTCACAAGTGACGGTGTATGAAGCTCTCTCTGTAGACAGAGAGCGCAGAGCAAGAGAGTATGTTGATAGAGCAAGACATTAAAATGCTCTTTATTAATTTCGAACACATATTGATTTTGTTTGATAATCCGTTCTATTAATGGTCAGTTTTTTAATAAGATGTTAACAAGTATAAATAGTTTATTTTAAACCAGCGCGAACTGCTAATACTAAACACTTTTACTGCCACTTTCACTAAGTACACCGTTGCAGACGATGCGTAGTAGGCACTAGCTACTTATGTGTGATACTTGTACTACGCATCATCTGCAAGCATCTTAAGAAGAAGAAAATTCGGTAGCCTATTATTATATACTAACAACGCATCCCGGCTTCGCACGGGTCTGAGTCTTATTTTTTACACCTTGGGTTACATTATTGGAGTTTTAGTAAGGATCCCAATTTTTTTGGAAATATAATATAGCCTATGTCACCCAGGGATAGTATAGCTTCCCAAGAGTGAAAGAATCTTTCAAATCGGTTTAGTAATTTCGGAGCCTATACAATGCAAACAAACAAACAAACAATCAAATCTTTCCTCTTTATAATATTAGTATAGATAACAAGTATAAATAGTTTTTTTAAACCAGTGCGAAGTGCTACTAAGCACTTTCACTGCCACTTTCACTAAGCACACCATTGCAGATGAATCGTAGTAGGCACTTGCTACTTCTACTTGTTACTTGTACTACGCATCATCTGCGAGAAGAAACTTCGGTAGCCTATTATATAAATATGCTTGAGCTCACCACCATGTTTTAAACATACTTTTCAAAATGATAAAAATGTATGAAACCAATACTTTACCTCCAGATCAATACAATACCTGTGAGGGTGAAACACGAAGCCGCTCGCAATATATTTAAACCAGCACTCGGTGACCGATACTCGCTGTTACAGCCCCCGGTAACCAGTGATTAAGTTAGCGGGAACGACCGGCCGTTCATCAACGGCGGTCTAATGATCTCTCGGTGTGATTGCTGCCAAATCAGGTGCTATTTATATCAAATTGAAGGCTTGACGCAAAGCGTTGTGCGGGGTTTTGATAGAGCAGTAAGTTTTTAATTTTATTGGTACCAGCAGCGCTCCGCGGTTTCACCCACTTGAGAACCTTGCATAATCAGCCTTTTAGTCCACTGCTGGACTTTGGTCTTCCCCTGAAAGGGTGATTGGGCCATATCTACCACGCTGCCGAGTTGAGGGTAGGTGGATTCACATTAGCCATTAAATTTCTTCTCCGTACGTATGCAGGTTTCCTCACGATGTTTTCCTTCACCGAATAGCCAGTGGTATTAAATTCGTACATAAACTTTAAAGAGCTCATTGGTACGGGCCCGAGATTCGAACCCGCAACCTCACGCTTTCAGCGGGTTTCTTAATAAGCTATCACGGCTTGTTCTATGGGTGGGAAACCTTGACTTTGTCAATATCCAGTCGTTGAACTGGGTATGCTATTACGACTAATACGCACGATGGTGTAAGTAATCTAACAGGCAATGTACAGTGATATCTTTTAGAATATACTAGCGACCCGCCCGCCCGGCTTCGCACGGTGATTTACGTGCGAAGCCGGGACGGGTCGCTAGTTATACATATAAACCTTCCTCTTGAATCACTATATCTATTAAAAGAAACTGATTCAAAATCAGTTGCGTAGTTTTAAAGATTTAAGCATACATAGGGACGGCCAGACAGCGACAGCGACTTTGTTTTATACTATGTAGTGATAGTGATGATACAACACTTGCCTTGAAAAGTGTTAAAAATAGACCCCTGGGTCAGAGATATGTTTTTTTTGGCGACAACAAAAACGTTTCATCGCTAACTCTGATGGCGGAACCTTAGTATGGAAGCTTTGTATAGTATACTATTTCATCACTAGATCTACACAACCTCGTAGCTTGATTTTTTCCATAGTAACAGCACGTTTCCATATTGTAGTGTGTTCATCATCATCATAGTCACCCGTTTAACAGTCCACTGCTGGACTTTTAGCCTACCCCGAAAGAGTGATTGGGCCATATCCACCACGCTGGCCCAGTGCGGATTGGTGGATTCACATACGCCATTGAATTCCTTCTCCGTACGTATGCAGGTTTCCTCACGATGTTTTCCTTCACCGAAAAGCCAGTGGTATGAAAATCCGTACATAAGCTCCAAAGAGCTCATTGGTACGGGCCCGGGGTTTGAACCCACGACCTCACGCTTTCTAGTCTAGCGGTCTCCCAAATGGGCTACCACGGCTTCTGTAGTGTGTTATAACAGTGAAATTTCATACGCTTTCAATCACTCTCATCCCATATCCGCCAACTCACTGAATAGAAACCTCTCGTTTATCAAAAAAGATATTGTTCAGTTCTCCTAATCGTTCTTCCCGTTAAAGCATAACAATAACGGTAAAAGGTCAAACCAACACAGAAATAAACAAACCCGACCATAAATAAAATTACACACTCATTTGTTCCATGTATTTCCTGGAACTTTACCTTTATAATTTTTCCCTTCAATTGACCGGTACGCATTAGCCGTGACCGTACCGTTACGGTGAACAAAAATATCCGCAAGGGCTGATAACCGGCCTCGTGGACCGAGGTGGATGATAAATCTTCATTTGCCTTGTTCGCACATCCGACCCGCTCTACCCAATTAGTTAACCCACCTTCGCTCGGATATCCGAGGTGGTCACCTTTGCCGTAGAGCTCGAAACTGGGATTGCACTGTGGTTTCTCCTCCTTTACTTCTCAAAGAGTCAGCACCTTTGAAATTCAAAGGTCATTTCTTTGAGCGTGAATTTATGGAATAACATGTATAAGATGAGAAGAAATGTAATGAAAAACGGAAGTACACAGGCATCGTATGTAAGATTCAATTTCTGCACTGTTGTTGATCTTCCTGCGTATTGTTCAGAATACAAAGAGTCGACGCATTTTATTTTACAGGTGAGAAGCAAATTAAATTGTCGGCCGTAACAAAGAATGCCAGAGTGTCTCCTGAGATGAACATTCAGTAAGAAAATGACTGCGGAAGAGCATTTCACGGGCCACAAATTTCACCGTGAAAACAATCGTAAAATGGTTTTTATTACTGAAACATTCACCATTGATTCACGGGCCAAAACAATAAAAATACTGACTCAATCAACCTACACCATTTTATGACCATTGAAGGTGAGTGGATTTATTAGGTTAATGTCGATAAAGTCACGTTTCATTTACATCTCAGATTAATCGGCTACTTATTTCTTCTTTATGTTGTTCATGGGTTCAGCAGCGGCTCTTTTCAAATACCTAATAACTCAGGCAGCGTTTGACCTGCGCTATCTTACGTGCTGTGGACGCTTCTCTAGAAGAAACTGATTCACTCGCAACTTGAAAACCCCTAAATTGTAACTATCGGTTTAATCTTTTATCCTACAGGAACTTTAATTTTCAGGGGTAAAAGGAGTTTTATATGGCAATTATTATGGCTTTATTATTTATATTCATAATAAGTATTATATTTATAATTAATTTATATTTATAATGTTTTATACCTACCTATTTGATTATAAATTTTAAACAATGCCCCTATACGGCAAGTTTAAAATAGAATAATGTGCCGAGTTTTTCATATTCATTTGAATATGAATCTAAATTGTATTAATAGGTATTTTGATTTGACAAATCATAGCGTGCACTGTATGTGTATTATTGCTTATAAGCAGTTGTGTTATGTGTGTTTGCTATGTGAATAAATTATCTTGTTTTATCTTCACTAAAATTCATTTAAATCCTTGATTTATTTTAACACGATAAGTTAACAGACATACATTAAATTATAGTTCATAGTTATTTTAATAATATCAGAAAGATACATGTCAAATACAGGTAAACACATAATTTATCGCATAATTAAAAATAGGTACAATTCGTATGTAGGTATTACATCGTCATCATCAGCCAGAAGACTGCTGAACATAGGCCTCACCCTTTAACCTCCACAATGAACGACAGCCTGCTACCTGCATCCACTGGATGCCCGCGACTCCGTCGTGACTCCATCATAAATACATCGTGCAATGACGTAATTCGAACAGTTTCATACCTACAAATAAGAACAGCGAAAAGATAAACTAAATAACAAAGAAGACAATTAGACAACGCTTACGTCCACAAATCACACTTGTAGTTCACACAGAGTCGCTGTGAGTTACGACAAAAATGACCTTTGATCACGCTACAAACTGTTTTACAAAAAAGTTACGTGGAACAAGGACACTCGAGAGCTCGCAAAGGTCATTTGACATCATACAGCAGACGTAGGCCTCGCACAACTGTCCCCTGCCTCTGTTGTTCATTTTTCTTTCCTTCCTCGAGCCAAACGGTAAAGAGAAACTTAATTGGAGGCTTTCCCGCCGACTCTCAGGCTCAATGAAAAATTACGAGCTAAACGAGCACACGCTAGGGAATTTTGCGCCATTCTCGACGCCTAGAAAGAAATGCTGCGTCTTTACTCGTCCCTTAATCTTAGATAAATGTAAGCAGATGAACGTAATTTTAATGAAATATACTGCTCATCAGGCGAGTTAATTTAATTCTACTTTTGTGTAGAAATGTTTGAAGATGTTGCTGGATATGCAAGACGTCTGTGTGAACAGAGGCAGATGGCAGGCACTAAGCGTCTCGAGTCAGGCTCAAAGCAAGAATATCTCAGCTCATTTACTTACCTGTAACCACGTAAATTGCCCTTTGTATTCAGCAGAATTTTGCAAACGGGAATATAATTTTGGGGCTAAACGTATAAAGGCGGTATTCCACTATGTGCAGTCGTAGCAAAACATTCCTAATTGGTTAACCGGCAAGCCCGATGGTGGATTATGTGGGATCCTCATTATTGCGCTTTCGGGATTTCACTTGGAGGCAGACTGTATAATTCACATTGCCACGATTAACCCCAATGCAGTGAGTACCTACAATTATATTTTGTAGAAGCTTAATCATTTTAGCGAGAATATTTGGATTTTTTTTTGCATACCTAACATAATTTATTATTCACATGAGAAGAGTGAATTTATGGTATTTTAACACAGCATTTTTGTTTTTCATCGCAAACATTGGGTACAAAATACTAATACTGGCAAGGACTGGCGGCAAACTTCGAATTTATAATATTAGTGTGATATCACACATAGTAGGTAATATAAATTATCAATAAAAAAACCACTTCACAAAATTAGTTTAATACGAAATTTCGGCGATGCTTGGATCACCGAACCAAACCAAACCGAATCTCCAAGCGACCCGAATTTTCCATTTATTTCAATTAAAAAGCCAAACTACTAAAACGATTTTGATGAAATTGCTATGGGACCAATCTGAAAATATATCATTTCTATTAAAAAAAAACTGGACAATTACGAATAAGACTCGCGCTCTGAGGGTTTCGTTAGACGGAATCCTCAGAGAGCGAGCCCAAACAAAAAAAAAAACAACAAAAAAGTTGAAATATTGAAAGACAAACTTAACTTTGTAGTGGAAATAAGGTTCTTCCATACGTTCCAACTACATAATGTAAGTTTGTAATAGAAAAACATTTTTTTTAATGATATTACTTGTTACTTTCGGATTTATTTCTTTATATTTGCTGTAAGACCTTGCCTCTTGTCAAATTAAATGATTCTAAGTCAACGGGAAGTACCCCATAGGTTTTGATTTCCTTCTGAAATCGCAAAATATGCGACATAAACGGTCATATCTTTTGATCGCGTAAACTTACAAGTATGATTTTTTTACAGCTGAAAGAAACCGCAGATTTGAGTATTTAATATAAATTTCAACTTGATATCATTACGCGTTCTTGAGAAAAAGGGTCTTGACAGACAGACAGGTGGACAACTAAGTGATCCTATAACGGTTCTATTTTGTCTTTTTGAGGTACGGAACCCTAAAAAGGCGTAAGTAGGTCCACTACTAGATGGACCGATGACATTGTGAGAGTCGCGGGCATCCAGTAGATGCAAAAGGCAGGCTGTCGTTCAGTGTGGAGGTTAAAGGGAGAGGCCTATGGTCTTGTGGCTGATGATGATGATGATGATGATGATGATGATATAAAAAAATGTTTTCTTCTAATACTTTCATAAATGACTGAGTTCTGTGATAAAAGTTTTTTTTGTGAAGTTGGTTAAAAATAAATAAAAAGACAACCAAGCTGCTTGATAACGGTTTATCAGAGCATAAAATATACGCAATGTAGTGAGGGCTGAATTTTCAGCGAACGCTGGAAAGTTAAGTCACATTTTCACCGAGCTCAAGTTATGCTGGATGAGTCGTCATGACACCTAACTGACATTTTAATTAGAGGGAAGAATGCAAGTTTCAAGAATAAAGTAAAAGTTTTATTGTTTTCGGAATAAAACTTACCATCCATGTTTTAAGGGTTACCTAAGTAGGTAACCTTTAACACATGACTTAAGTAAATAACAGTATAGTTTTTTTGTTATACAATAGGCTCGTTGACTGATGTTTAATTAAATACATTAAATTAAATAAATACATTATTTTTACAAATAACAGGCTTAGAGAAAGATATAATTAAATATATTACACAAACTGAAAAAATAATTGATAGGCTGATCAATTTCTGATATTTATTCGTTTTAAGTTTTTGGTGGGGATCGAGAAGGGGTGCTCTGTCCCTTTCCCGCAATGCATGTGTTAGTATACAACGCATTTGTATGGCGCGCGCAAGAATTGACGTCATAGCTTGCTATAGTGCACTCACTATCTAGCATGAAATTAAAATATTATATTATTTATAAATAAATGTAATTTTGTTGGTCTCTATTTATTATCATCTTTTGAGGTAATAAAAAATAGGACACTCAAAAAAGGAAACTCAAACTTTTGCAGGTAGGAATACTCAACCGTTGTCTCAATGATCCTCATAATTTTACTTGTTTAAATCTAAATAAAACATTTAACTCCAGAACAGAATTTATTTTCTTATTTTTTTACACTTGATTTAATTTTATTTATTTACATTTTTATTTATCACAATTTGACAGTCAATACAGAGTTATGTACAGATTTTAAACTAAGTTTCTTATAAGTACCTAGGTCATATAAATAATACATATAAGTTAATGAAATTACTTGTTACAATAATCTACATTCATACTTAAAGAGAAAATAATAAGAATAATAAAATTGGAAGTTTATTTTTTTCTCATTATACTTGTCATTTAGGATGTTACGAATTTACGATGGTATATACCTAATCAGATAATTTTCTAGACGATTTTTAATCATTAACAAGTCAGTGGCACTCAAACAGTTCTATAATTTACAAACATTTACATACATCGATTTACAGGATAATCTAATGTAATAATTATTTTCTATCTAGGATTTTCACTGCTTCTTGATAAGTTTTTTTTTCTGAATACAGAATTATTGGTTCAGACAGTCTCGTTTATAGAGTCGAATGGTGCGGCGCACAGAGTGCGGTTAGGCCTCACTTACGGACATGCGGGGCGTTGCGCGGAGCGTTGGAAGACGTTACCTATGGTTAGTAAACGTATTTTTTTATTGCCGTCTATGTTGATCAAATTTTTGCTTCTTATCTTACAATGATGTCAATTTACCATATTTTTTGTCAAATTAATTAATTATTGTACCTTTGTCTTATCTAATGTTTTTTTCTGGGCAAGTGCCTTTATTAACTAAACATAATACAAGCTATAACTAAAACTACAAATACAGTTAGACTGCCCATAGACCGTTGAAGGTCTAAAGACAATCTAAATGCTCAAGCCCACTACCAGTTGGCAGCGTACCCAGCATGCTGGCGGCATTACCACGTTGAATGGCAATGCTTATGCGTTGAGCCAGAAACACGCCAGCATTTTGGTCACGCGTCGCATTAACCAGGCGCTCTGAAAGATTTTTGAAAATGAGGTGAGCTCCCGGTCCCCAAGGGCCCAATGTCTCGACCCCAAACGCCTCAAATATATAACCACTGCCGAGGTTAGCATATTTGCGTCGCTTGTGCTGCTCTGCCGAATTGGCAGCCGCGCCAGCCCTACCCTGTGTCTCAGGAAGATGTGACGGCGCCAAAGTATCGACACAAGTTGCGTCCCATACAAGGGGCCGCCCCAACCTCCAGGGCACAAGTGTCATACCGTCAGGCCTCCTTCCATCGTCGCGCGCAAGACCACTCGGTTCGAGCACAGCTGCGACATTGGCGGTGGAAAGAGCCCTGCGTATGATGTCGTTCAGGCTAGCGTGTCGGCCAATACGACCAGCGCTTCTCGAGCAAGAGAGACCATGGTGACCGAGCTGGTCAACAGCAGTACCACACTGACAGCGATGGGCCTCACAGCACCTTGCACCCAAGCGTAAGCTGACAGCTAGACGAAATGCGGTTGGATCTAAAAGGCTACCCGTGTTAAAAGAGGGCATAGCTTGCAACCAAAGTCCCGATTCCCAAACAGAGACAGCAAGAATACGAGCGCGATCTGCAACACTAGGACACGTATCTAGTAGCGATTTCCGTGCTAGTTCGCAGATCGGCCGATCCCACAGTCTAATTGTTATTTAAGAATTTAAATGTTTTTTTTTAAATTATGAATAGGCTTGTGCTTGGCCTCCAACTCGCCTGATGTTAAGCGATGATGCGGTCTACGATGGAGCACGCTTGCCTAGAAGAAACCGATTCATTCTCGATTTGATGACACCCAGATTGTAACCATCGGGGAACACCCATTCAGGCAGCGAATTCCACAGACTAGCAGTTTGCATAATAAACAAAATTTAGCTAGTATAGTATATTTCTCTATGGTTATATATAATATTAGATGCTGCCCGCGACATTGTATGCGTAGCCGTATCAGTGCCCGCGCAAACCGCCTCCCGTAAAAACGAGGCCTAAGATATATTTATTTGTATCGATTTGTTTTGATCTTTAATAATCAGATTCAGTAATTATTTTTTAGTGTAATCTTATCCAGAAACAGTGAAATACATATTACATTTCTATACACAACTTTCGGGGCCAGGTATTTCTTCAGCTATGAGATGCTCCCTTCTACTCAGTGTTGTCGCCCCCGTTAACAAGGGCTGTTTACTTGACATTGATGACCTTGGTGACGTTAAGACCTGTGGAAAAAAAGGCGTTTGAACAAAGGCATTTCATCTAAATGGGAGGATCGAAATATTACTCGTCGGGGAAGCTAATAAATAGCCAGTAACTAGAGTTTTTTTTGTTTAAATTAATAATGGGCTAGTGTTTGAACTCACTTAGTATATTTTGTCTATTCGTAGCACCAGAATTTGTTTTGTAAAAATAACTAAGAACTTTGATAGAAAATAATATAAACTATTCACCATTTCTTTCTCTTTATAGGAATATATATTCCTATATTCCTACATATTCTTAGTTTACGAATAGCTGCTATGTAGAATTGTAGATGTAATCTGCCTCTTTCTTTACATAAAAATACCCTTTTCGGTCGTAAAATACCTATTCATGTTATTCGCATACATCTTCGGTACACAGAAACACTAAAAAAGTGTGCTTGGAAATAGATATCGTTTTTATTGACGGTTGAAGTGAACCTAAAATGTTTTATCCCGCGTAAAGTTGACATTTGGATGGTTCACATGAAAAGGCTATTTGAAATATACACGTTTTTGCTATACAGGGTCACACAGAACGGTCATACTAAGCTGAACACATTATACAACAACATTAAAACAACTTTTACTAAGGAATCAACTCTAAAATCGCGAAATCATCGGCTGTCCGAAAGAAAAAGGAAAAATATCAGCTGCTGTTACATTTTTCATTGAGTGTACAACGAAATGTACTGATATTTTTTTGACGTGAAACATCTAATGGCGCACCTTGGCAGTAAAACCGACTCATGTGCCGTGACGGCAAACGATATGACGCTATCTTATGCCGTCATGTTTCACATCTGCCAAGCGTCCCGTGACGGCCAACTTTTGCTAGCGAATTTAGGGTTTTTCCTAATGCAAAAAAGTATAGTAAAATCACCCAATTTTCAGTTTATTGCGACCGTTCCGTGTAGCCCTGTATTTTGACTCTACGATATTGCGTCTGAAAAGTAATAAATTTTAGTATGCAAAGTTTACTCTTTCATAAAAATATTAAATTATAATATTTGACATCTGAGACAAATAAATAAGTACTTAAACTTTTAGGACTACTTATGGAAAACTTTGAAATGTTATTAACTTAGTTTTACTAAAATAGCAGTTATCCTAAAAACGTTATATTATTTATTGTCAGTCATGTCAAAAATTACCTATAGTTAGAAGTTTTTTTGATGAGATAATAAAAATTGCATTATTATAATAGATCTGGATTTGCACATATTTTATTAAAATCTGTTTCAAATAGGCGAAGAGTATCTCGTAACGTAAATAATAAAATACTGTCGAATTAGGAAATTCCTTCTCTGAAGTCGGTTGAAAATAAAACCGACTTCACGAAAAGTGGGAGAAATTCAATGATAAAAATCTCTTTATTTTCCACCCCAAAGGTGGAATATGTTCTTATGCTATCAAAGAGATTTAAAAAAACACTAAAATCAGTTCATTGCGTAACATACACACATTTTTTTTATTGGTGCCAAATAACGCCTCCAACAATGCAACGAGTCGCCTGATGGTAAGCGATCACCGTCGCCTGTATGGATGTATGGATATCTGAATACAGTTGAATTAAGAAGCTACTTAAAAGTTTAAAATGAAATGTGAAGATTGCAGACCTGCGAGGTGCAGCTAGTCTTTCGTAGTTTGATACTGCAGTACGATGCGCCAAAACTAGACTGAGTACTACAATTACGCGCAGTCTCCGACGTAATTAAACCTGCATTTTAATGAGCAGGATTTTCAACATGATACACTTTATGAACGTAGGTGTTGAAGCGTTTATTCTCTTTTTAGGAATTTAAAGTAAAATTTTAATTATATGGGTGAGAATGGCTCGATATGGTTATTACTTTTTCTAAACCTATTAACTATCCATCCTTGCATTAGTCAAACGGTTATAGTAATTTCAAATATGTGGAATTTAACGAGCCCGCTGAAACTGACTAACTTAACTCCACTAATTTGGTAAGCATGTAAAGTAAAGCGTGACAATTTTTTACAGCTCTAGGTCTCATTAAAATTAATTAAAATTAAAATTACATATAGGTTTGCTCGATGTACAAGTGACGTCAAAATTTCTCTATTTAAAACATTTTAGTAACGCCTTGTCATGGTAAGAGTCCCCTCTTAAGGGTCTAAGTAGCCGTGGCTTGTAACCACCACTGTTAAACTAAGCGAAACCTGAGATGAGGCTGCCTCTCTAAGCTTCCCTTCAAGCAGGTGTACAGGCGGCTAAAGTAGGTTGGAGTGTCGTATGAAAGGCACTACAGCCGCCGCGAAGGTGGGAAGCTGCAGCGGGAGAGGAGTATTGATGTTTTGTTGTGCCACTTTCCCTACCTTCCACGGCTTCGACGGGGTCGCCACCGTTTGATAGCTGACGAGGTGGGGTTGCAGGAGAAGAAGAGTGCCGGAACGGCCGCCCTCTCTTTCCCAACCGAATTAGCAGGCGCAGGAACCACATATTTGAAGCGTTACACGAGGACCAAGTGTTTCCGGATACGGGGCTGTCTGGCGCCCACTTGCTGGCCTATGGTCCCAGAGGTGGAGGATGTACGATGTGCCTAGTCTTCCGACATGTTGTCATCGTGTGGGGAGGAGTTTAGCTCTTCGAGATAGAGCCCGGAAGGGCTAGCGCTGTCGAGGTCATGGTGGAGTACGAAAGCGTACCCGTGGCCTCGATACAGTGCTGAGGTGGGATACTAGAGTTTTTAGTGGGTAGGCCGTCCTACTGGCAGTGAATACCACTTAACATCCTGCCCGCCCTGGGGTCAGTGGTGGCTATTAAGAATTTTCCCTGGACAGAAAAAAGGGGACACCTCTAATGGATGCTTTTTAGTTAATTGTCTATATGACAATTATCTACCAAGAAAGCCTACAATGCCCTGAGAATGCAGTACAACAACGGGTTTGGGAAGCAGCTATCATGATTTTGTAGGGCATCCGTGATGTTTAAAGAAGTGCGAACTGCTGGGTTTCACACCATGATGAAAAAACTCATTCTTATTATCTTCCAACGTTTTTCTTTCGTTTTTATTTTAATGACGTGAGTTGGTAATTTAATACTTTGCGTTGTGGTTATTAAAAAATCCTGAAAGTATTTTAAAATGTAGGTTTAAGGCACTATTTTTGCAAGTTTCTTCCAAACAATTTGTGAGAGGCGGAATAGCTCGTCGGCATTCTAACTCGGAATTATAAAAACTTTTTAATTTCATTAAGACTTTTTCCGCCGTTTGAAAACCATAATTGGAAAGAATCTTTCGGGAAGATTAAATAGAAAGGTTGTATTTAACATAGGAAGCAGAAAAGAAATACTTTTCTTTTCTATTTTCTACTGTTTAATAAGTAACATTATCAAGAGATAAATATACTATTTTTATTGTCTTATTTTGTTTTTTTCGATCTCCCTATTCAAAATAATGAAATATCAACATGGAAATTACACTTTACAACATTTGCAATGTTATTGTAGGGTTGAGCTCAATTGGATTTTTTTATTTCCACTCGGTGTTTTTTATCCTTTTTTACGTGCGGGTGAAATAGAACCCGCTTCCCCCAACAAGTAGACTCTTAAGGCACTAAAACAGCCCTGCCCAAGTATATTTATGCCCTGCCATTGAAATCATGAGTATTATTACGTCACTAGCTACAACCTACGGTTTCACCCGCGTGGACAGGACATCCTTTCAGCAATCATTCTCTTTATCAGAGATGAAATTAAAATTATAATTTTTGGTCTATGCAAAAAATCATGGCCATATAGAGATCGTAAATTTGTGACAGAAAAAAATAACACAATGAACAACATTAAAAACTAAACCAAAAAAGAACCTTCATAATATTTTTAGGGTTCCGTACCCAAGAGTGTAAATGGAACCTTATTATTTAGCCTACGCAGTCTGTCTGTCTGTCCTACCTTTTGACGGCTGTATCTCTTGAATCGTAATAGATAGCCAGTTGAAATTTTCACAGAATATGTAATTTTACAACAGATTAACTAAACCATATATAAAAACAATGGTTAAACTAAAGGGACAACAAACTTTCTATAAATAAATCAATTTCAATAATTTGGTGGCTTAACTTGGTGGTGAACGGAAATAGACTCACACTTAGCCATTCCTTAATTTTTTTTAAGATTACAAAATGAGCACCAGCCCTCACTTCTTTTTAGTCGGTCTCTAGTCATATCGTCTCTGGTCTTGTATTGCAAGAGAAGCGCAACCCATACCAGTAGATGGCGCTTTTCTTTACTCTATTGAAATGTTGCAAAACTTGACTGCGATACTAGCGCTACGGAATTTGTAGAACCCTTTCGTACGCTATCTGACTGCAGCGCTTACGGAAGTTCGAGACAACCTATAGCACGCTCAAATTACGGTGCCATCTAAGTTTATACCATTTATAGGCAAATTTCCGAGCTACGCTCTAATGTTCCGCTCTTAGAATGAACTACACAAAGAAACCAAGTACATTCGCAAAAAAAATATAAAAAATTTACTATGACAATTTGCGCGGTGAAATCGTACCACGACAATTCAGAAAAGCAGCATAAGAGTTATGGTGTGACATTCCACAGGTAATCCATTAATTTTCTTGCTTAAATCGTTTAAAATACCAATCGAAACGTAAGCTACAAAGCGAATTTGTAGCTTACGTTTTGAGAAGGCGTTGTTTGGAAACCTACCTTCTCTGAGTAGTTATTCTAAGGTTCCGCTATTGTCTTTCCTCTTAGTCTATCTTCCATAGTACAATATAAATTGTGTCTAGTCAGTTACTCACAGCTCGTTCGTCAGGCGTGAGCGTTGGATCGCGCTCGACGGGGCGCCACTCGTCTCGCGCGTGGATGGCGCCATTTTTGACAGCACCCTCTATTCCGCACTTATCGTTTGGAGGACCCCCATCTAAAAATGGCGTTTTAGAATGCAGCGCAGTCATCCCAACTGTTAAAAAGATTATTTTGAATCAAAAGAGTGTTAGAATCATTGATATACATGGATGATTTAGTACAGAGTCCTCAGATTTATAAATTACTCGGTGCTCAGCAGTTTCACCCGCGTGCTTATTTATTACTCCTTATAATAAAATTATTATCAGCTATCTGCCAGTGGAAGTCCCGTCAAAATCGGTCCAGCCGTTTTGGAGTCCATAGGGAACATTCATTAGGCTTTCTATAACAGATGTTGCAAAAAAAAAATATATTAAAACATTTAAAAAAAATAGTTTCAGTTCACCGGCACCAAACCAGCACTATCACCAGTCTTCATTTTCAAGAGTGTTTCCGTTACATCCGATATAAATGACAATAGTCAATTCTATGGTTGCGAAAAATCTATTATAACTAGACCGAAAAAGATAAATATATTGATATATTAATGCTTTTGATGTTATGACAATATGTGTGATCTGAAATTTATACAAAAATACTAAAGTGACGTACCCAACCTAATTTTCAAGTTATTGTACGACTTTGTATGTAAATAAGGTGCTAAGTATTCTAGCCCAGCTTATTCAATTTTTGTTAAGCCCTTAATATATAGGTGCAAAGTTTAATTACAAAATTGAACAGAAAAAAATATTCAACGCTGCAAATTGTACGAGTAACTTTGCAGCTGGTTTTCCTCGAGTGAAACTTTATCGTAGTTTTTCGTTTCGAAATAACCCACAACTTCAAAACTGGCACCAAAGTGCAAATGCAGGTTCTGCGAATATCGACTATTAAACTTGGAAGTTTAAGCCAAATAAGTTAGCCAACATCGACACAGGTAAATAAATAACGTACCTAGTGGCTATTGATTCTAATATAATATTAGTTTTGTTTGGTAAAAGCAGCTGATCAAATCACTTTTATTAATCAAAAGGCTTATAACTTAGAATCCAGCATTAGATATCTATGTTGGGCTTTCGTAAAACTAATAATGTCGACCAGAGACAGCTGCGTACAACTACGTGTGACACGTGTCTTAAGCTTTGTTTAACGCTGGTTTCACAGCTGTACGAGAGACCCGTGTGGGTCACCCGTACGGGCTTTCAGAGCGAAGACATACGTGAGGCGCTAGAACATCGTTTCACAGCGACGCGGATTGTTCCGTACGGGACTTGTCTCCGCGTAGTTCCCGTCTCCCATAGTACGGGCGACCCACGCGGTTCTCCGACACAGCTGTGAAACCAGCCTAAGGGGATTCTTCCGCTCTGCAATTCTCTCTCACTCGTACATCACGCTGTTGAAGATATGATCACTAAGTGTGAATTTTCAAAAAGTTACAAAACCATGTTTTGGTGTCTATCATAACAAACCAAATAAATTTTGATTCAATGTCTTAATTTGATGGAGTTAAATAGTATAAACAAGCAAACATTTTGGTTGCTTAAATACTAGTTATATATTACAGTTTAAGTACTAAATAAGTCATTGATGCAGGGCCAAGAATCGAACTGGGTGCTGCCACATTGTAAAATGCTCATGCTACCGCTCGGCCACTATTGCTCATGGTATGGACACTTAGTTTCATTTATCATTTGATCTTACCTGGCGGTGGATTGAGTATGTCTGGCTGGGCCTGCTTTGGTGGCTTCAAGGTGTAAGCGACCACGTATTGACCGTCACTGGCGTTGAGTTGCAGCTCAGATGATGGTTGCTTTGTTGGAAGCCTGGCCCTACGGATATCGTACAAATAAAATTGTAAAATTCACAAGCAAAAAGACAACTAGAATTCTTATGACGAGCCTTTTGGTATGGTGTAGAATTTAGAGCCAGGCGTTTCAAACGTCTGATCAAATTTGGTGCCAAAGATCCCAGGTCGGCCGAAAATTAATAAATCTAGCCAGAATGTAAGCTGGCTTCGAGTGTGGTTGCTGGAACTCAGAATATATCGTTTTGGTAACAGATTTTTGACAATGGTAGCAAAGCAAAAACCGATGGGGAAAAAAGGTTCTTGAGTGGAGACCACAAACCGGAAGACGCAGCGTAGGTAGGCCTCCCACTATATAGATGGACCGACGACATCGTGAGAGTCGCGGGCATCCAGTGGCTGCAGATGCAGATGGCAGGCTGTCGTTCGGTGTGGAGGTGTAAGGAGGAGGCCTATGTTCAGCAGTGGTCCATGGTCTTTAATAATCTTGAGCTCCAATAAAATCAATCTAGCACCGACGTCACTTCAATTTAGTACTTTTTATCTCGAAATTCCATCTTCGAATCATCCATGATTCAGAGCTAGTTGCTTCATTTGAAAAACTCTGACTTAATGTAAATTTTGTACGAAGCACTTTCATTCCAATATTATTGTGCGAACTGCTAGTCTGTGGAATGCGCTGCCTGAATGGGTCTTCTCTAATAGTTACAATATTGGTGTCTTCAAATCACGAGTGCAGCCGCATCATTGTGGAAGGTGAGAGGCATTCATATTATAAAATTTAAAAAAAAAGTGTTTCAACCGTACCTAGGTGACATAATTTTTTTTATACATGTTAGGTTAGCTGATCAGTTATTCTTACCTTTTCTTTTTCAAGAAGTATCCGGTAAAAACTGCTGCGCAAAAGCATATCAACACTGTCAAAGCAATTGCCCATAATGCTGTTTTTGATATCCCTGCCATGAGAGTGTTGGCACCATCTAAAAATGAAATGTATTTGACTTATGATGGCATTATGATGACAGATTCTAACTACGAAATGCTAAAGCAAGAGGTACCTACTTAATAAGTTTCATCAAATTCTATCTGCATGCTATAAAATGCCATAGCAACAACATTGACATAGTTTTTCTCGGCGTAGCGCAGTCTATATATATATATATATATATTTTACTACTGTGGCACTGTTGATTGGATTTATTACTTTGGTTTATTTTATGTGATTTGTCTTTTTGAAAGAATGTATGGGTTGTTTTGTTGCCAAATGAATTTTAATTTAATTGTAATTTAATATACGACGACATTGAGTTACAGGGTTAATTAGAACAGTCGTCATTATGAACAACTTTTTTTAAGTGAGCAACCTAGCAAGAGAAATAAAAAGTCATTGTCATTTACTTTAAAGTCTTTTTTATGATTTTGAGGTTGGCCCCATAGTAAAAGTTCTTTTATAATGATGAGTATAATGACCTCCTCTCGGCTTAGTACCACCGACAAGTGTAACCCTGTATATTCAGACTTTTCCTATGCGCCATGCCAAGAACTCGTTGGAAAAAACTATAAAAAAATCTATCGTAGGACTGCATGTCAGAAGTGAAAACTATAGTAGTAATTTACCTATCCTACTATCTAATTGTATTCAAAAAATGGCGCTGTATTAAATATTTACGGATATACATGTCTGAGCGTGACGATCACGCGAGTTCGGTATTTTTCCCCATCTCAAAAAGTGCCCAACGTGCGTAAAGAAGATTTCACTTCAAAAAAAACTCTAAAATAACTGTCAAATAAACTTTTCTTTCACATTTTCTGCTCTATCACAAAGATAATAATTTTTTATTAGGTAACCCGTTTATTGTAGTTGTAATAGTCATGCCCCAACTTCATTGTCCATTAAGCTATTTGTGGCGTTATGTAATTTCCATTTTAAAAACATTGAATAAAATAAAGATAACAAAATAAACCAACACAAATATTCACCTCGAAAATACTGAATACGCTATATTAAAACCGTAATATTTAAAAAAAGAATTACATTTGCGTTTAAATAGTTACAATATTTGTAAACGCTACGATTTGCATACATAAAGTTAGAATGTTTGTAGCTGTGTTCGACCTACATTTTGTTTTATACCTTGCAATAATAGTTTTAAAAGGGGTGATTAAATGAACTTTATTAATTTAACAACAATATTTTTCATATTATTCTCAGAAAACCCTTTCATTTGATACCCATATCATGATGGTAGATAAGAACATTTTTTTTTTAATGTATCATCTAGGACCAAAGTGCTTGGAAAGACAAATCTAACGAAACTTAACTCGACGGGGTTACTTCATTTTGTTTGGGAGTTCTTATGTTTAGATGGCCCCCTCTTGTCTCCACCATCAGACCAGCTCGATTGTACTTTAACATTGCTTTGCCATCAAACTTACATAAGTATGCCAAATTCAGCTCAACCGGTTGAGGATAACTGGTCTCAAATTTAGTTGCAAGATTTGTCCCACATTAATAGGGCAAGTTAAATAAAAGCTTGTAAAAAAACCTTCTGTATCGAAAGATTTCAATACCAAATAGGTCGTGGGTTTTTAAATATTAATTTAAACCTATATAAATAGGTATTTCTATACACACGAAATCAATCTTACTTAAAAACATTATTTAAGCGATACACGTTATTTAAGTTTTTTATCGGAAGCATTTTGAAGAGTGTGCCCGAGTTTCAGTCTCCTGGCCATTATTCTAATGGATAGCCAGGAGGGGCTAAAAAAGGGCAATACCGTTTAATAATTGATTTCTGAAATCCGTAAGAAGCATTTTGATACCATCTTTATTGTGCGAACCACTACTTAGTCTGTGGAATGCGCTGCCTGAATGGGTGTTCCCCGATAGTTACAGTCTGGGTGTCTTCAAGTCGAGAATGAATCGGTTTCTTCTAGGCAAGCATGCTCAGTCGTAGACCGCAACATCGATTGACATCGGTGATGCGTATTATTTATGTATGTTCCCTATGGACTCTGAAACGGGACTTTCACTTGCAGGTAGCTGATGTTATAAAGAGTAATCCCGGGGAGCGCAGCTAGAAAGTTAATAAAAA
This sequence comes from Agriopis marginaria, assembly GCA_932305915.1. NCBI lineage: Eukaryota > Metazoa > Arthropoda > Insecta > Lepidoptera > Geometridae > Agriopis > Agriopis marginaria. The sequence goes on along the minus strand of OW029934.1, from coordinate 8,600,184 downwards.
AACAATGATTAAAATTGCTCTGTCAAGTAAAATGGAAAAAAAAAAATTACACACGAATACGAGATTTTTAAGCATGTTAAACGTATCTAAGTAAGGCCGATAATTAAGTACTAAGTGTTAACGTATTAAAACCACGTTCATTTATATGTTGAACTAGATGATCACGGTTATTGTTCTTCCATGAATAAACACAATATTACCATTATCGGCAACATTTACCTAAATTATTGGTGTTGATTACGGTATTGTTGGCCGTTGTATTAATTAGCTTCATTAGACACGTCATGTCTCTATGTAACACTATCACAACACCAATATTACAGAATAATAAAGAGCATAAAATTCGTCACGTGATTTACAAAGCGTACAAGGCCGTCTGTCAAATAGTATGTAGCCTTTGGAGCCTTTTACAGGTCTCTAGTAGGTACATTAAAATAGTGTACAACCTTGCAATTTTCCGTCCTGTCAAAATTATATCTGTTTCGTTCTGGTAACAACAATTTTGATATATGAGTACAGAATGTAACATGTTTAATTCGTTTATGCTAAATTAGCACTTCTTTTATGCTTTAGTCCTTTTTCTGAGGCCATGCAGAAAAGAGAGATTTAGTCACATAATTATTCAGCGTCTGACAGTACGGCCATAAAAACTATATCAATATATAAATGTAGTGTTAATGTCATTGCTGCAAATACTTAAACATATCATTAAAAAAACGCTCAATCAGTCAAGAGCATATAAGAAATGCAAGTCCCAAATTAGGCAGTGCCTGAGTTTTGGTGATAACAATATTACATAATTATGCAAAAATTATAGTAACTTCTTAAACCAAGTTTTATTAACTAACTAACCTCCATATTTATAGCCGTTACTTCTCCTTATATTCACACTTAAGGTTTTCTTAAGGCGATAAAATAAAATAACCTTAATAAAGGTATGTTTGTCAACAGGTCTATTGACTTCATCTACGACGTAATGAGTCATTTTGTCCTCATTTGAAGACTGAAGGGAAAGTATACCTTGAGAGACGACTAACAGTTTCAAATATGAGGAACGCTTGGAGAACCAACAAAGATAACCTTAGCAAAGTGAGCACAGAATGTGAGGATTCGAGATGCCTTTATTGCGTCTATAAATACGGAGGTAACTCTATTAATTGTAATGTTACTATCACCTGTTCTTCTCTCAGGATCTTGATAAGTCAGAGCTTGCAGCATGATCCTCTCTGAAGCTCCTTTGTCATTCCTCGAATGCACCGTGAGTCTCAGAGCATTGGCACTTGACCACAACACTGGGGCTGGCACGAGAAATAGCGCCACACCATCTATTGGGAAGTTTTGTTTTCATCAACCATATGGTAATAGTAACAGAGAACTTAAAATATCATTGATCATATTGATTGTCATCAGATTTGAGTGGAAAACATGGAAGACATAATATTAAACAACTGTTTAACATTTATTATATTCAGTAATATTAATCAACTATATTTTGAGTTAGGTTATTCAACTGTAGTTTTAGTAAAAAAAATAAGGTTTTCGTTAATTTTCTGTTTTTTAAGTTGTATGTAACAAAACACCTTATGTATCTCAATAATTTAATTTAATTAATTTAAATGAATGCAGAACTGAAATAATCGTATATTAAAGAATATGTAGGTATAATATTATTATGAATTAATGTTGTTTTTTATTCCGAATTGTCTCACGATTGTCCTTGTATTACCGAAGTGAAGACAAGGTTCTAAGATTCAGTTTCCCAGAAAATACCCTTTTCTGAAAGGATGAAATTATATTTACAATAAGGCGATGACCTATTAAGCAATTTCTTGGCTACCACTCACCAGTCTCATTCGCAGTGACGTTGAATCTAACAATGCCGGTAGTGGAGTCCAAGGCTTCGAGTACCACCAGCTGTGGCAGACCGCCGTCGTAGCCAGTGACGCAGCGGACGACTAGAGCCTCCCCAAAGTCATCCCTTCCAGAATCATCTATCCAGTTCGAGCCGTTGCCCGATGATATGGTGCAGTTCCGCGGTGGTGATGGACGAGCTGTTGAAGTAATTTCATAATACATTTCGTAGCAATATGAACTCATATATAAACCTTAACAATCTAGAGCTCGTTATAAGCAAATCGTGACCCCATCACGTTGTTCGTTTTTCCACGTAGCTCACAGCCGCACCGTGGCGCGCTCCATATCTCTGCTGATTCGCGCCCGCCGCCAACACTGTTTGTGATATTACTTGTGACAGTTGGAAAAATGTAACGAAAGTTTTTTTGACTTATTGTGAAAATTTAACTGATCAATGTGACAGAGAGCTAGAGTAAGCGTAGAGAGCTTATACTGAATCTATGGACAGGGGCAAAAAAGCCGATGACTATTATGACAATTTGTATGACATACTAATTTTATGTTGACATATTTTTACAGCAATTTGTTGTTTTTATAATTTTATAATATTATTCCTATTTTTACTAGGAAATCTATTTTAGTTTAACAGTATGTGAGATAAATGTTAGTGGAATTTGTCCGTTTTTATTCTCAATAAATAATTTGAATCACGCCTTAAGCGATGGCGTTTTTAACCGACTTCAAAAAGGAGGAGGTTATCAATTCGACTGTATGTTTTTTTTAGTATTATGGATTGATTTTGGTGAATCTTCTTTGTATGGTTCCTGCTAAACAAAAAAGATTCACCAAAATCATACAGAGGTGGCTTTCGAGGTGGTCCCATATACATTTTATCGTTTATTTAGAACTTTTTGAAATATTAACAAAAATCAAAAATATAAACACATTATTTTTTAGTTTGTGGTTCCCATAAGAAAAAGTTTTGATGAGGTCTTTCAATCTCTGTTTTAACCATTTATCTCTCATTTTCTACTTTTTAACCGACTTCAAAAAGGATGAGGTTAACAAATCGACTGTATTTTTGTATGTTAGTTTGTATATGTAGGTATAGTTTTGAAGCATTTTTTTTTGTTTTTTACACGTTGGCGCAAATAAAAAAACATACTTACTTATAATAGTGGGAAAGTTTTCTACATAAAGTACTTCTAAAAAAATTACTACAAAAAACCACAAAACACAAACACTAAAAAGCAAAAAATTATATTAATACACGGATTATGAAGTCGGGCGGGAACTATTATCTAGTATAGAGTTAAATGATATTTCAAAATGAATTTGTATATTCTCCTTTTTACAGTCGGTTAAAAAAAACTCTTTTAACACGTCCCCACAGTAACCTCGTAGTACATAATTATATTTTCTCCTTTTTAACCGATTTCGTAAAACCAGGGATATATCATAGGTATAACTAAAATGTTTTGAAGCCCTATGAATATTCAATTAGATGGAAAGTATTTTACAAGTCTACAATGTGTTCATTGTTCATCAAGTCAGGTCTTTGATTGTTTCAATAGTTGAAACTTTACCTAACTTGGCCTAGACTAACATAATAAAACCTTCTACGAAGGCACAGAGCAGACAAACAAAGGATTCAGACGAGTTGGAGGTCAAACGCAAACCTATAAATATTCCTATATAATATACATGGAATGACACGAATACTACGAGATCGAATCAGAAATGAGGAGATCCGTAGACGAACGAAAGTTACCGACATAGCCCACCGGATCAGCAAGTTAAAGTGGCAGGGCACATAGCACGCAGAACAGATGGCCGATGGGACCGGTAAGCGCAGCGTAGGACGTCCTCCTACAAGATAGACAGCCGACCTAAGAGACCGTAGGGAAAAGCTGGATGCAGGCTGCTTCCAATTGGCCCTTTGGAGATCGATGGGGGAGACCTATGTCCAGCAGTGGACGTCCTACGGCTAAGGTGATGATGATATAATTATATGGTAAGGTGATGTGGTAGATGCGGACGCATCTTGTGTAAAACAGGTTTTATGCGAGTTTCTGCCTTCGACGCCTTTTTTACTTGTGGATTAGTAGTTTATTGGTATCGCTGCGAGTTTCTTAGTGTGTCTGAGAAAAATAAGTGTGCCCATACTAACTGTTTTTACTTTTGTGATAGTGAAAAACGTGGGTTTAATAAAATATGAAGACATTTGATCTCGAACAATAAATTTATTGTACTAAGGCATATTTCCTTTAAAACCCGAACCTTAGTACCTTAAAAGCTCAAAGACATGGCATTCGCCAACATGCACTTGGTGGAATAGGGCCCCATCCTCTCTCTCTCTCTGAAAGACGGCTGTGTCCCATCAGTGGGAACATAGGCTGATAATGATGATGATGACAATATCTGCCTTTTTTCTCTGATCTGAGAGATACTAACATTAACAACTCAGCATCACAACAAACAAGAGTTATAGTTATTTTAGCGTCCATATAATTAAAAAAAACTCTAAAATACACTGTTCACTTGTTTGAGTGTTTTGGCCCAACGTGGACGGACACAGACACCATTAGTTTTCCATTGTCTAATTTCGAAGTCAAAAAATATTTTTTTAAAGACACTGTTCCCTTGTTTCAATTTTTGACCCAGCGTGGACAGACACTTTTAGTTTCATTGTCTGCTTCTGAACTATTTTCAGGTCCTTAATGGACAGTGCTATTTTACCCTAAACCTACGCTGCACCTTAAACTGGGAACGAGATCTATCTTCAACAAAGACGAAGTTTTCAAGAAGTTAGCTACATCTTTAAAGTCCTCGGTAAATAAATTTGAAGTGCTCCAATTGATTCTTAGGTCCCTAAAAGATGGTTCAACAGGCTCTGCAAATATTTGCTTTGCAAACTTGAAACCAATTGGCCCAGCCAATAGTAACTGAGAAAGTTGAAGGGGTTTAACAATTAGAAACTTGGTTAAATGGATTATGACTTGTAAAGGAAGGTAATTTCAGCGAATATTCTAAATTAAAATAGTTTTAGAAGGTAAATTCTAAATAACAAAATAATAATAACGAAATCTAGGAAATGTTGAGAATGCCTGAGAAATTTTATTTTAGGTCTAAGGTAATTCAGACAAGTCTCGCTAATTGGCACTTTACACAGGGCTACGTATAGAGGGTATACGAAGCCGAAAATAGGTCATTATACGCATAAAATATGAACAACTTTTACTATGGGACCAACCCTGAAATCGCGAAAAATATCTGTCCCATATATTTATTTGAAAGTGAGTGACATTTTCCCCAAGCCGCCTGCCAAGCGTGGGGATTATGGCAACACCCCTCTCTAAGAGGGAGGCCTTTGTCCAGCAGTGGACGTTTAATGGCTGCTGATTTGTGATGTGAGTGACATTTTAATATGGAACAGCAGATTTTTTGTCGTTATTTCAATGTTGTCCTTTTATTAAAGTTGTTTATAATGTTGAATACAATGATATCCTCCCAATAGGTTCGTCGTCTAGAGATAAATCTCGTATGGTGGTGTGTATTAGAGAGATATTAATCTGAGACTTGAGATTTTTTTAATAGAATAAATGGCATACAAGCTACGGCCCACCTGATGGTAAGTAGTCACCGCCACCTATATACATCTACAATACCCGGAGCATTGTCAGTGCGTTGCGTACCCTTGAGGACTCAATTCACCTTTCGTTTGAAGCTTTCCAAATTATGTTTCGGGGGGAAAACCAAAGGTGGTAAGCCGTTGTATTAGTCCTACTACAAACCAAAAGCAAAGCAACAGTAAATAACCAAAGGCAAAATGTTAGTCAAATGATCAATTCTTACCAGCAGGAACAATTTGAAAGACGCATGGCTGTGCCTGGCTGCCCACAGAGTTTGAACCGCGACAGGTCAAGGCGCCATAGTCCCGCTCGCTGGCAGGCGTGTACCGAAGTTCACTCAGACTGCCATTCACGGTCCCTGGACAAGAACAGTTTTTTATTTTATTCTATTTTACATGGAAAACAAATAGCTGCTTATTGAAAAAACTTGGTAAAACAATATTTCAGTTTTCGCCAGCGAAATAAAACTGTAACTCCAAACGAAATCGTCCCAAAAAACGGCCCTCAGCTCTCATAGTATATTTAGGTATAGCTTTATACCGTCGGCAGACTAGCCAATATTAAAAAAACCACATGCAATAAGCAGCGTTTGCTCATTGGCTGATAATATGCCGGCCGGCTGGCGATTGGCTCGGACGGATCGAATCATGTGGTTGATTTATTTCGCTGGTTTTCACAGACCTGTATGGTGACGTGTACCTAAACAAGGCAAAAAATACCTCATCCTCTTCATTGACTCCACATAATTATATAGTTCCCGAGTTCACTCTCACTCACAATCATGCAAATCCTAGCCATCAAATCTCCCAGCTAAATACGGGTCGAAATAAAACTGTGAACGAGGATTGTCTTGCTAAGCCAAGAGATAGCATTTACGTCAATGACCTGATACCCTATAGACATTACATCTAAATTATATACAGATCAAAACAATACAATCGTCCCTCTCTGCTCTTATTTATATATACGCTATCCTTTTTTTATCGAGTTGATGTTTCGTGAATGATATTTTACATTAAGTTTTTTGATCATAATTTGACCTTCATAGCACTCTCCATGGCGTCATTCAGGTCATCCAGAGAGGTTTTCGGACACGCTTCATAGTCCATCTCAAGTGTGATATTGTTTGAGGGCATCACATAAGCATTTTCTTATAGAACAACAAAATATTCGCGATACAAAACATTGAGACAACTACTTAGAGGTGCGAGCTAGAATTCTAAACGCTGATTAGTCCGCGCAAGGAGATGACATTCATTCACAGATCTTGACATACTGGACGGAGATTTTAATAGACATTTTTGTACCAATGTGTTGACTGAAAGTAATAGCGAGACGTCTATAGAGTGGCATGTCGTTCATTCACGTACCTAAACAGCTCGCTTCGTTACACATTCAGGGCGTTGTCCGTAGACATGAGGTGCTGATTGAACAGACTCGATTGGAACTCTATTGGATGAAAATGTGACAGCTTGTTTGGTAAGGGTATTGAAGGTGTTAGAACTATTGTGAAGGATGGTCAATGATAAATTGTTGATTTCACCAAATTATACTAAGTATTAATAGTAGTCCTGAACTAAAAAACGTAACGTACGTAAGAAGGCTGACAGTGGCTGGAAGAGAAAAACCTAAGATCGCGCCCGAGTTCCTTGAGAGAGGCCAATATCCAGACTATAGCCTACTGACGAACAGAATTAAGTAAGTCGTCGGATTTTTTGTATTTGTCAATTAAACCACAAAATTCTTACCATATCTAGCAGGAGAAACGTTAAAACTCTCGCCGCTGTTGTTGAACTGCCAGAGGAACGTGACGTCAGCAGGATCTGCGTGGACCGAGCAGCGCACGCGCAACGCCTCGTCAATAGCTGCACCGACTACTTGAGGGCTCAACTCAGCGCAAACAGGCGCGACTGTTGGAAAAAAGCAGTTTTATTCTATGACCAATTACGGCAAAAAGATGGGTGTGCGTTTGACAGTCTATGTAGATATATATGTTAATGTACCTATTTCCCTCTATTCTCCTGAACTACTTATCATATTTTGAGCAATAAAGTGTCTATATCAACGTGTTTTAATATTGGCCATCGAGATACAATACACATAGAGTCACAATCGTACCAAAAAAACCGAACCAAAACTCGGCGCACGCTACGAATTGCGCAGACTTTTTAGTTAGTAACAAGATAACTACGATCCGACTACAATGCCACGCGATGCCAGAGCTACGATACTAGCGGACAACTTAACGTTTAACACCGTGCAAGCAAAATAAGTCTAAATTGGAGTAAATGTGGCATTTTGAAGTATATAATTGATACAATGTATGTACAGTGACGCTCGGACGTTTTTTGACTGTTTTCACTGAGAGATTTTGACTCTATAGGAATTGTATCTCGATGTTTTAGCGTAACGTTATACCTATATAACGTTACGCTAAAACCAATATGACGAATTTTGTGACCTAATTTCGCGCGATGAAAAATTTGTAGTTTTCGTCTTTGGCATCAAAAGAAAGAGCTTAATTTGAGAATGAAAGAATATTTCAAATATGTATGTATATTAACCTTATGTAAATGAACTGATGTAAAGTCTATGCACGTGTATGATTTTAGCGTCGCACTTCTTGTGCATTAGCCAGTGTCAATTATTTAAAAAAATTGTTTTGTAAAGTCCAATAAGTCAGTAAAAGTCAAGCGAAGTAAGTCACGGTCAAGTCCAAGTCACCTTATTTAAGTGGTAGAGATTTTACTACAGGCATTTGTGGAGTTTTGGAAAGAACACTAGAAGTTTTGGCAAATAATATAATTGAACGAGTAAAAATAAAAAATAAAATACTTTATCAGGACTAATAGCATTCAAACAGCTAAAACAGATTTCCTTTACTAAGAACACTCACATTTAGCTGAGCCGATTATGATGAAACATGGCAAAAAAAGCACCATTATGTACTTTCTACCCGGAACAAGCTTTTGTTTTGATAGCCCGTTGGTCCATTTGGTAGTGAACCTAACTTCTGGGCTTGGGGCGAGGGTTCGATTCCCACCTAGGATAACATTTATGTGATGAACATTTGTGTTTGGTCTATAACTGGTTGTTAATATCTATTTAAGTTAGTATTTAAAATCTATATATGTATATCAGTCTCTAGCAGCCTTATCACAAGCTTTGCTTAGTTTGAGGTCAGACGACCGTCTGTGTGCAAATGTCCCGAATATTATTTATTTATTTAAATAAAGTATGTTTTAATTGGATGCTTTTAATATTTATTTTATAATTGCATAATTGTATATAATATATATGCATAGTGTATGCAACATTTCTACAAAATCGGATCAAAAGTTTTGATCAAAACAAACTATATAATAAACATTGCAAGCTAAATAAAAGCTCATTTATTCTATTACGAATATAAAAGTAGGTACTTTGAGCTTTACGATACTAAAAATTCTCTAAACTATTTAATCTAACGCTCATTTTAAGATCTGGAATAAATTGGCTGCACATTCGAGCCTCCAACCCAATTTTGTATCGCATGTAGCCCAAACTCACAAATAACTCTATTTAAAATGAAAATCGGATTACCAAAACAAAACCAAAATTACTAAAACATATTCGCATTAGAGGCACCCACTGAATTAATTCGGCTCCCCAGACCTAAGTTTAAGCCTTCAAACGAGGCTATATACTTGTACAGGTATATTTTAATTTCGCTCGAACCCAAACACCGGTAGAGAGGAAGTGCGAACATCACATTTGCGTTCACGTAGACAGTTCATTTGCATAACCCTACACTATACTATACCGGACACGCAGGCATCTCATAAAATGTCACCGGGAGAGCGGTATGAATTACTGCCCTATAAATGCCGACGTGTCTGCGAATAGTATTCAAATGATTGCGGTGGGATCGACGTACCGACTTCCTTCCGCGGCCGACCGACCGCATAGTAATTGGCTCGAAGGCACCACCGGCTCTAAATCATCAAAATTATTGCCTAATATTACTGCCATTTTCCGACCACGCCGATCTGTTGTTCCACAAGTTCCGCAACCTCGTACAGCTTTGTTTTAGTTGGCATAAATTTTCTACCAAATCCTAAAGACACATTTGCTCGGCAGCGTAATAAGCGGTTACCACAGTTGCTCTCTGAAATTTATTGTGCCGCAACAAAAATAAATAGAATGTAATGAAGAGAAACGAGCCTCGTGCAGACTGTCATTATATCGCGAGAACTTCATTGAATTTATTAAACAGAATCTCCATTTTTTAGTTCTCATTATCATCTGAAATTCAATTAATTACAATTTCAGTTTTCGGATGAAGTACTCTCTGAAGGGCAATCTCTCATTATTTTTAATGATATCTACCTACTTAGCTTACTTGTTTTTTGTTTCACTTATCTGAATCACGATTTGATTTATTGAACATTTTGATTTAGTTCGTGAATTATAGAAAACGATTAACAAATTCCATTTCGAAAGATTCAAACCAATTTTACTAATTGCAAAAGTTAAATATCCGAAATATTTAGGAGGACTCGAAAATTATTTCAAAATATTTCCTCAATTTGTGTTGAATTAATTCCAATCGAGTAGGTAAGGGCCTCGATGCTAATTGGAGATAAAAATATGCGTGGATATAAAATATTTTGCAACAGATTTGGGACAATGTAAGTAATTATGAAAGTAATTATACAACGGATTTTAGGTGCGATTAGTGTGTCTCCCGAGAAATAGAGTTATAAAGTGTTACTAAGGTGTATCCACGGGCAGGTAAACCTTCATTATCCTTCGGATACGCCTACGTAAATCAACAACTGTGTCCGTTGCTTGATTTATTACGCAAGCGTATATTGGCGCATCGTGTAGCTTCCTTCCGCGACCGTCCAACCCGCACTTAATTGCCGACGTGAGAGGGAAAGACGAAATAATTCGGGCACTGCCAAAATAATTGTTCGTATGATTTATGTTTATCGTTTTACGACAGGAAAACTCGCTGTTTGGAGTTTTAAATTTATTGTTATTTTATGCCTGTAATTTAGCGGGTCGAACGAACGTTAACATGCAAGCTAACGATAGGCCAAGTTGCGGATGTAAAATCGGTATATATCTATCTATACCTGTTTGCCCAGTTGTTACGTTGTAAACTTTTTACAAGCTTTCATTTAACTTGCAATGTTTGTTAGTTTGTTTAGATCAAATCTTGCAATCTGAATTAGAGCTAGATCTTCTGAACCGATTTTGCTGAAATTTTGCATTCATACTTCCAGTTTTTGCTTTAAACGGTTTAGAGGGATAGCGAAAAAAAAAATGAAAAATAGAGTAGTTTAAACACGAACGATAATTGTACAAAGGCATTACTTTTTTATGTTTGTCTTATTTAAAACTGTATAAAATATACAGTTTTTAGAATTGCGATTGACACCCAGTAAAAAATTTCACAGAATATGTAATGTTACGGTGAATTAAATTAGAAAAAAGGGGCCCCTTGCAACAAACGTATTTTTTACGTGTTTTTGTCACCGTTCTAGTGTAAAAACGGCAATACTGGCAAGAGTCAAACTTATCATGGCTATAGTGCACACTCTAAAGTAAAACAACAAATAATAAACACCGGCCAAGTGCGAGTCGAGCGCGTGCTAAAGATCCCTAACTGAATAAAATAAAACTATTTTTTTGTGTGGAACTCTTGGTGCGAGAGTCCGACTCGCACTTGATCGGTGTTTATAAATTTTAAACAGAAAAACTAGTTTTTATTAGGTTTTGTGTCTACTGTTGTAATAAAATACAACATGTTTGCATTTACGTACATAATAGAATTTCTATAAAGAATCTTTTTTCTCAAGCGCCGCAAAGAAAATCTCATTGAATCGTAATTGACATCATTTAATTAAGGTACTGTAAACGTACTCTTCATCAACGTGTTGTCAACTTTTACTAATTTGCAGAGTTTGTGTCATATAATGAGTTCAAATTAAACGTTGTTAGCGAGTTTCTGAATTAGAAATTAGTGAATGTAAGCGAGAAAAGGTGTCAAGATGAAAAACAAGCGAGATTGTTTTATTATGGAGGTTCAGATATTCATAATATCAACATTTTGATGAATATCTGATTACACAAGGTAACTTTAAACACGAAAGTAATTCTGCTTCTCTTATTCCCTTGTCTATAGTTACTTACTTCCAAAAGACTACCTGAGAGACCAGGTGTGTAAAATTCCTACCCGTCCTTGCCATCCGATAGAATAATAACCAGGAGAGGGGAAGATCTGATGCACAGATGCACACTCTTCAAAATGTTTCCGATTAAAAACTTAAATAACTTGTAAAGATTAAATAACATTCTATGCTCTTTACTATTCTGTGGTTTATTGTTATGTTCGTATATGAGATGTGCAGAAGAGATAAGAAACAAGGAGTGACACTTGTGTCTGATCCTCTTAAGGGTCCTATCACATTTTTTGACGAAAAAAGCATCGAAAACTGTATTTTTGGTATAGTTTTTCTTTCAACTTATAAGATCTGTAGAAAATTCAGTTGCTGTGTTAAATAGATTTGTATTTTTTAATGAATGTAGCGGCTTCAGATTTTGGAAAAATTAAAATATCCATTTGTTACCTCCAATTTACAAAAGTAGTTTTTTGTAAAACTTTAGAAAGGAAAGTTTGAGAATGGATTTTGTTAAATTACTGTCATAAAATAAACATGTTTATGTTATGGTTTACTTATTTTATAATTATCTAGAAAATTACGGCTTTATTTATTCGTTTTATGCCCGAAAATACAAATACTTAAAATTTAACGGTTCATTTTGTAATACGCCTCTTAAATGTCAACTTACATTGCACTCGTAAAGTGACGACTTCACTCGATGTCTCTCCCCTCGCGTTCGCCGCCTTGCAAGAGTACGCGCCAGCTTCTCTTCTCGTCACTTTTTGAAGAACAAGTGACTTTGTGCTCACGATGATGCCCGAAGTCATGTTCTGTATCACCGGCCTGTCCTAGATTGAGAACATTAGCGTGCGTTTGCAAAAATTTCATAATACGTATAATAAAATCGTAGAGATAAAATATCTGTAATTGCGAGATATAAAAAAAAGTGCGTGGAGTCCCTCCGCGCGGAAGAAGTTATACTTCAACAAGGAACCCTAAAATTATAACTAGGACAAAAATATCAACAATTTAAAAACATGCTTTTCTCGAGATTTGAACCTAGCTCCTTAGGCTACTCAATCCATTAGCGACACCATTACACTACCGGGTCTGCTAATCGCAGACGAAAAAAGGATACGCATTTCGCAACCATACGAGAGAGAAAAATTCCCTCTCCATGGTAGCGTTAAACGTTTAACGCAACCTTGTTGCAAGAAGTATAACTTCAAAAATCACACAGGCTATCTTAAATTAAGCAGCTGAACACGTTAACTGTTTTTAGAATTTTTGTCTGTTTGTTTGTTTGTGCAAGCACATCTCTTAAACCACGGGATAGATTTAAATGCGGTTTTCACGAATATGCTTAGCTATGACCAGATTGAAGTACAGGCACAGAAGACATACAGGCTATGTTACGTCGCGGGCAACAGCTAGTATAAAATAAAATAAAAGCTCAGTTGCCACAAGGCTTGTATAGTACTTTTATGAAACATTGCATTAATATTCACGTAAAATTTACAAGATCCTAGTAAAATATTATTATCATGATCAAGAGCTAGAAGATATCAACTGCTGAACATAATTCTCTCCCATAAAACATATATTATATTGTATTTATAGTATTAGTGGCATATTATATTTTATCATACCCAATCAGGGTCATTATAAATGTGATACCTACCTTAAAGCATGTTATTTTAGATCTGTATGTGAATTTCATAATTTGCAATAAATTATTGCGTGCATTGTATTACATTTAACTAATACAAAAAGTATCGAAGCATCGTCTTGATGAATAAAGACGTGGCGTAGATAAATCACGCCTAAAAGGATTCAGAGCAATAAAAAAGTAGACCTTTTGAATTTTAATAACAGTGAAAATTGCTGTAGAATTAATTAAACTTTTTGATTCCCATAAATCACTACAGCTAATTTAAATTCCAAAACAACAGACTTTTCTTAGAATCTTGCTAAAATTTAAAAAGCCCTTGAGTCTCAGAAATATTAAGTTGTTTTAAAATAGTTAGAGCAATCTAACACATAGACCTTTATCAAGATAGACCCCGAGTGCACATTAAGTTGAGTGAAAACCCAGTGTGCCACCATTTTTTGTATAGAGGCTTGAGTCCATCTCTGGCGACAAGCAGCAACAACAGGTGACAGCGACAAGCGCTACCATGGTTGGTTGGATGGTTCCCATACATTTCTTTTAAATTTGTATGATGATACATTGTGATAGGTACGGCAACACTGTCACCACGATAGTGTCATCGTGCGGCCGCGACACACCAATAGTGACGCTGTAGTCAGATATAGAACACGCACATTTGTTTAAAACTAACATGAGTTTACATGGATTCCAAAGAAGATAAATTAGTTCATTTGTTTATTTCTCATCCTGTGATTTGCGATACCAGCCACAATAACTATCGCAATAACCTCATTAAAGTTAGATTACGGAAAAATTATATAATAATAAAAAATCATGATCATCTTCTTCCTTTTCCAATAAAAGGCACAACACTAAACTTGTAGTTTGTTTATCAACACCCTGTCTCACACAACGTTTCCAAGCAACGGATTCGAAAATGTCGCTGTATTTGGAATTATATCGACCGCCGCGACTGACGACACTGCCGCTTGTCGCTGTCGCCTCTTACTGACGTGCTTTGCCAAGATGTTAGCCATCGAACTGAATTATGTGACGTGCTTATTGGAGCATCGTTTTAACTTAAGACAGGCTACTGACTTGTAAAGTAGGTAAACTCGCGGTGTCTATCCAGACAAAAGTCTGCGATCTAACATTTAAAATCACGGTCTCTGAAGTATCCATCAAATTAATCCAACAGAGTTATTGCAATTCGACCGAATAGGCCAAGAGCTAACTATAAATTTTAGAACGGTATTCCCTTAAGGGGTAAATTACAATATAAACTTTGGTTATTCGAAACTTACGTTATGGTACCAAGATATCCGATGTTCCCGAGGGTTCGCGCGTATATTGCACTCGAAATACACGTCGTCGCCTTCTTTGATGTCGTGCGGGTTCAAAGTGCTTCCCAGAGTCAGCGACACTAGCGGACTGTCTGGAGAAAAACGTTGGTTTATCAAAAAGATTAAAGCTTACTGTCCAGTGAGAATAAACTTAATCTAACATCTTAATCCCAAAAACCTAAAAGGTTCGGGTCCCAAATAAACAATGGTCACTACGGATAGTTGTTGGATGGGTGGGTGACCGCGAGTGGCATTCCCAATCAAGTGCTACCATTTTTTAGATACCACGTTAAGCTGTATTTTTTCGTTTGTCTGTCTGTCTAGAACAACGATTGTTAAGCCATGCTAAAGACCTACGGACGGCAAAATAACTCCAACTTAAGTAAGTAATTTTTTTATTTTCTGATATTTTCATTTTATTACCATTTTTATTATCAACAGTGGAAATTTTTTCGTGGTTTCAGAGTTGCATCCATAGTAAAATCTGTTCATAATGCTATGGAATCCTTTCGGTTTAGTACAACCTTTCCGCGTAACCTGTTAACCTCGTCTATAGCGTAATGTCTCACTTTGTCCTTATTTGAGGTAGACTGAGGGAACCTTGAGAGACTACTAACAATGCCAAACATGATGTACTCTTCGAAGACCAACAAAGGGCAAAATTAGCAAAGAGAGAACACTTAATGTAAGAATTTGAGCTAAATTTATTGCGTTTGTAAATATGGGGTAAGATACGCTGTAAAATAATAGCCAAGTCTTTCCCAGTGGAGTCGTGGCATCACCTCAGCAGACAGTATGATAAAGATAAACTGAATGCTACATTTTAGCTCGTTATGTCTCCTGGCTTTCTGGTTTACTCAGTTGGTTAAACATTGACATGCTTTCGCTACTTTTCTTTATATTTTATAGACAAGACCGTTTTACTGACTGATTTTACAATGTCGAGTGAGGTTTGCTTTTTTGTATTACTCTATTCTTTTTAGAGAAGCTAAACACGCTGGAAAAACAATTTGTGCGGCCCGTGATAGGCCTGCAGACTGACATAGGTTATGTTATTTTCATAACACGTCTAAAACTACGTATTGTTAAACAAAATTCTGATTTGATGGCCAATAAAGGAATTAAAGAATAAAATATAAAAAAAACATACGGAATGTTTCAGCGCAGTTTTACCATATTCCCGTTAACGCGCCTAAATACCAGGAGCTCTATCCACAACTTTATTTATAACCAGTTAATAATCATCTCGTCACAATCATCATAATCATAATCAGACCGACACTTTCACATTGCTTCTTCGACACTGGCAAATGCACAAGTCGGGCAATGTCAAAATCAATTCAATATTATGCAAAATCGTTTTAGGGGGAATGAAAAAAAAATACGAATAATATTACCACGAAGCGAAATGATAGCGTGGATTTGATCAACTTATGCGACAAATTGCAAAGTGATGTGATGCGATTTATTGCACGTTGGTATTTAGCATATTATCACAAATTTATTTTAAAAAAATGAAAACATTTGTAATGATACTAACATACAACGTTTAGCTCCAGCTGGTCGAAGATATAAGACGTCAGATGAGGATTGGTCGCCATACACTTGATCGTGGAGCCGTTGTCTTCGGGAGCTGGGCTGAAGACCAGGGTGCTCACTGACCACGTTTCATTGGCTTGCCCGGACACCTAGAATACACTTAACGGTATAATATCAACAAAAATAGCATCATGACAGGTGTGGTACGTCATAAGGCTATTTTAGTGCATGCTATTATTTTTCCGTCTCGTCGCATATAGGTCAAATAGAATGAGTGACATGTGACAAAACTTATATCCCAGATCTTGGACCTTTATCATCCCATTTGACGTGTTGCTTAACTATACAATTGTAGTCCTCTAGTTTAGGCAGAATTTTTTGGGTTTTGTAGTACTATCAAGGAACCCTTGTAAGTTCGTTTTGTCCATCAGTCCGGCCTTATTCTTTAGAACCTTCTTCTTTTTCCTTATTCTTATGTAGTTATTAAAGTAAGTGCGCATGAAACTTTGCACGTTCTTGGCCAGTTATTTTTCTGGTGAAAACATCAAAATTAAACCCATGTATTTTCCAACATAATCAAATTTTGTTATCTTTGAAATATATAGTGGTATAAGCATCTAAAATTTCTGTTTTATATATCACTTGAAGATTATTTGCCACAAGATGTTTAAATAAAAACATAATTTTCATTTATTTTGGCTGTTCTTTATAAAATTAATGTTGGCTTTTTCAATTACTGAAGGCTAGTCTGTCTCCGGGGACTAAATGGATCAGCTTTAAATTAATCTATAGGCATTTGAGATTTAATGCAGATTATGGGTCATCTACAAAGTCGTAGGTAGTGTAGGTACTTATAACTTTGGTTAATTTGCCACCAGTTCTGATACTTGCAAGTTTACAATGTCGGAAGTGCTAATACCAAGCTGATACTGCCTACAAACTGCTATGCAGTTTGGCAGAGCTGTGTAATAACATGTATGTTAGTGTTTATGAGAGTTTTTAGAGGCCACATAGTTTCCTTTACTACTGGCTAAATAGATAAATGACTGCAGCCAAAACTGTAAAGAAAAAATTGTCAAAACGTAACTGTCACTATCATTCAGTTGTCATTTCACTTCGGTTGAAGCAATGATGCTATTTTGAGGAATAAATAAATGTGGTGATTTTTGTGAACGTGAATTACTTTAATTTTATGTTACACATAGCAGTTTCCTTTACTAGTTAAATATTCAATAAGATAAATAATTTAAAAAAATACTGTCAAAGATTCAGCACTTCTGTGTCATTTGAAAATTTACCATGGAAAGAGTTCATTACAAATAATAGAATGAAACTATGTTAAAAGTAAGCCCAAAATTTTACTAGCTAGTTAATTTCAGATAGTTTTTATTTTTGTTGAATCCGAACTCTTTCCCGCAAATAAACAAAACACAAAAAATTTATTACCGCAAATAAACAAAATACAATATCAACAGTTAGATTACCATTTAACATACAAAATAAAATCAAATGCTCAAGCCCAGTACCAAACGGCAGAATACCCAGCATGCTGGTGGCATTACCACGCTGAATAGAGAAATAGAAATCAAAACTCTGGGTTCCTACCATAAATCGTGTATTAAGTTTCATTTCAAAATGCTGGCGACGGTGACTGGAATCGATAGCCGCACCGCTACACCCATTGACGGACTTTGATTTAGTACACGACTAATTGCTCAGCGATCGAACCAATCTAAGCGTGGCCAGTATAAATAGAAAGGAGCGAGAAAAATGGTATGTTACAAAATTTCTCTACGTAGGTAGTTTCATTTGATTGGGTTTTACTTTTCTTAATTTAAAAGGCAAATTCGCATTGTGTTGCTTATTTTTAAACAACGACGGAGACCCATAAAGGATATGTTGTGTTATTTTAAATGTTCCCCACATGTATTAGCATTTTGAACGCAGCAACCGATTATGATAAAATTAATAGTTAAAAAGATTCTGCCCACCATGCTCTAATTCACCATGCTGGGCCTGTAGGTACTTATTGGTGTATCTTTGAACTTTTGATATTCTAGGATAGAGCGGTTTCCTCGCGATGTTTTCCTCTACAGTTTTTGAAGGAAGTCATTGGTGCAGGGCCGTCGATCGAACCGGGTGCCGTCAGATTGTAAAGCGCACATGCTATCGCTCGACCACCATCACCATGTGTTAATTAACTCCAGGGATGAATTCATGATGGTGATTGCTATGAGTCCATCGCCATATGAGCTGCAAATGCGACAATCTATTTGGAAACTGTTAAGGCGCGTGTTTCGGATTACAATGAAAGTTAATTGAGGTACCTGCGGCGTTTGGCTATTGAAATTAGGACGGACGCAGTTTAATTACGCAACGGGGTTTATCCCCTGGGATTTACGCTATTGGATTTACGTTCTATTATCGAGAGAGGCAAAAAAGATACCAATGAATATAAAATTGCGAGAAAATTGTTAATATAAGTACATTACCTCGTTGATGGATACGCCCGATTCACAGAAAAGAGAAGTAAATAGAAAAAATCTGTTACCAGGCATTATGAGTGAACCTTGATTGAACATTCTTATTTCGCATCCCCCCCCCCTCCCCCGTTGCTAACTGATTTCGAATGACTGACGTTTCGTTTATATGGGTGCAACTGGCTACAACAAATTTCTTACAAAAATGCCTTGAATGCCGTTCTAATTTAAACAAAAAAAATCTGTTTTTCGATTATTAAGATTTATTTTAATGGTTGACATGTCGTCAAAAAATATATATTTAAAAACAATTGAAATAACTATAAAACTTGTGCCTTCGCGTTTTTTTATCGTCTCATTTTTTATCGTATTTTAAAAGAAAAAGATGATCTGTCCATATTCAAAAGAACAAATTACCATCAACCAACATAATAAACTCACCATCCTCTTTTCAAAGAGTAAATCGTTCTTGTACCATGTGATGATCGCAGGTGGGCGACTTCCTTCTGCCATGCACCGAAGCGTCGCCGACTGGCCCGCTATGAGCTGTTGAGGCCGGTTCACAAGCGACACGGAGAGGGGAGCCACTGGTGAAAAGAAAATTCACTGAGAGCTCGGCTCCCGACCAAAACTACCTATTCCGAAAAAAAAACAAAGATTTATGTGGGTAAATAAAATCAGTGTCACGTTATATACGAGTACCTACCGATATTTGTGACGGTGTCTCTAATACTACTTTGAGACACTTCAGGTAGCAACTTAACGCTTCCTTTTTAATTGCATTGGACTTGCATTTGAACGCCAACTCACCTGATATTAAGCGATGATGTGGTCTACGATGGAGCACCCTTGCTTTTAGGAGAAACCAATTCACTCGCTGCTTAAAGACACTAAGATTGAAAATATTGGGGAACACTCTTCAGGCAGTGCATTCCACAGTCTCACAATAAAAGTGGAATCAAAGCGCTTCGTACGGGTTTTCGGAATATCAACCTTGAAACGGTGTTGCCTTTTCATGCCCGCCCAGGCTGTGATTTAGAAAAATAGGCATGAAGGAATTAGATTATTCAGACTTTATGCTCACGTATTGATGCTTACTCTTCTTATATTTGATCTAATTTTAACACATATTTGAAGCAATACACTAAAATTTTAACAATATAAATTTTTGTTTTATTTTTTGCGTTCTTAGTTTACATAGTCAAAGAAATGCCATTAAAAAAAAAGTTAATAAAAAAAAATCGCTAATAACAACATTGAGCAACAAAATTACTCTCCAATCGCGATGTCCCTAATTAGTAAGGTAACAAAATTAAAAACTATTATCAAGTTTTGGCGAATTATAGTTTAAATTAGGCATGGAGTTAATTAAGTGTAAATAAATCCCTAAGTGTAATAACGTATGATTGAAAATAAACACGAAAAGCTGGGATTTTTTGATTCCCCGACCATTAAAAATACTGAATAAACTCTCAAACTTAATGAGATAATGATTATATACGAACATAAACAGTAATGGGTAATGTTAACATAAACATAAGACAACATGTTTTCGAGTTTAAGCAACTTTATCAGGGAAACTCAAAACCGAAACCACTGAAGCAAAATTTCTAAGAAAACTTTTCCATTATTCTACGCCTGTTTAAAGATAAACGACGTTGAAAAAATGACTTTTTAACATGGCTCGTTAATTTTGACCGTGTGAAAATTGTGAAAATTTAATAAATCTTGCTGGAGAGCAATCCCTTTATTCTTGAAAATGTGATTTGTTTTACAAAAGGTCTGTTGAAGTACCTATCATTTTAAGTTGCCACTTAATTGGTCTACTATCTTTTTATAGCACGAAAATTCATTCGAAACAATCCGGCGCAAAAGGATTAATAAAATCTTTTCAAGTGGGAATTCCATCCATTCTGGCCAAAGTTTATTTTAATTTTCACTGGATTTAATTTTTTATTTTGCGGTTAACGCTCACTCTTTTAATTAAACGATAACAGCGAGGCTAGTTAAAAATTATACGTGTCTACGTATTTAGGTACTTTTTTGTTTTGAGAGGGTTTAAGCCCTTAGTTCAAAGAAAAAAATAAAATTTAAAACAGTGTTAAACAGGTTGTAAATGATAAATGTCCAATGTAGTAAGTACAACAAATACTCGTAGTCAAAAGAGGCCGTATTTTAGCAAGCGTATCTCCGTGTATTTGCTCTTCTTGCCTGGTGATTAGGGTGGTAATGGTTATGTTATTGAAATGAAAATGAAATGAAAAATATATTTATTAACATAAACATAGACTTAAATAAGATAGGTACATCAAATGAACAATATAGTAAGGCTTATGCTTATGAAAGAGTTTAGTCATATAAAATATAATAACAGCGATTCCCGCACTAGGCTGGGCCTGTATCGCGGGAATCTGGTACGATTTTTCATACATTTAAACCTCTAGTTAAGATATTGTAGTGCATTCACATAATAATGTATAATATATATATTATAATTATCCATATGTATATTTATATCTATTAACAATATAGGAGTAGTTACTGTTGATTATTTGTATATGAATATATTATGTATACTAAAATTAATTATATATTATGTTGGAATTTATTATGATAAATTATAGTTTTAAATTGTACATTTAGGATATGATCTTTAATAAATCCTCCGTCTCCTTATAGCTTAGCGAAGTCAGAAATTTACAAAGTGTCTTTTTGACTTCATAAACACTCTTTTCTTTTAAGCTACAGTATTTATCTACGACATTGTATACATGTGCTCTAACAAACTGACCAAATCGACGGGCAAAACTTGTGTGTACTTGCGGAAAAGGTAATTTGTGAGTTCTTTTTTTAATAATTTCATCATAGTCAGAGCACAGATTTATGTACGGAGAGTGAAATTTTGAGTATAAATAGCAATATTAACAGGCAATATGATACTTGCCTCATGGTAAGCGTTGCTTTTACTTTATGGTAAGCGTGACGTTTGCTTCATGGTAAACGTCACGTTTTCCATAAAGTAAACATTATGTTTACCCCCATGGTAAGCATCAAGTTTGCTTCATGGTAAGCGTCATGTTTGCCTCATGGTAAGAGTACCGTTTACCTTAAGGTAAGCATCGGTTAGCTTCATAGTTAGCATCTCGTTTACCCCATGGTAAAAATCATGTTTGCCTCATGGTAAAAGTAACGTTTACCTTATGGTAAGCGTCTCGTTTACTTTATGGTAAGCGTAATGTTTGTTATGAAGCAAACATGACGCTTACCATAAGGTAAACGTGTTGCGTAAACCATGGATTAAACTTACTTCATGGTAAACATCACGTTTACGCTTTTCCGTCACGATAGGTGTCACGCTTTCCCTTAATAACAGTTCCAGTGGCTACCTAGAATATCCCAGGACCTAATTTGCACAGTAAAACTTTATGCAACATAAAATATTACTTACGGTTTAATTCAAGCCGGATGGTTTTCTCCAAAGGTGGCACCAAGTTTGTATTTGAAGCTTTGCACTTAAATGTGGAGTTGAGGTCTCCCCTCTTCACGTGCGGTATCATCATCCTGTTCTCTGTGATATGGGCGTCAGTCTTCCCTCGAACGTATGGCAGGAGTATCGTATCGTCCACCCACCAGTTCACCTCTGGGTCTGGTTTTCCTAAAAAATATAAAAGTTTAGGTAGCGCTCGTAGTATAAGCTTAACCGATCTTATACCACGAGTACAGGGTTTGCTGAGATGAATACGAAAAATAAAATACTGTCAAAATAAAATCAATATTGTGGCCAAAGATTTTTTTTAATATATTTTTTTATTAACAATCTTATTATACTAACTTGAACGTATTTATGTTAATCCACATTTTAAGATATGCTATTAGAAATATAAATAAAAAAAAAATATCTGGGACATTTTGCACACACGGTCATCTGACCCCAAACTAAGCAAATCTTGTAATATGGCTGGCAGAAACTGATATACGTACATATATATTTTAAATACATACTTAAATAGATATTAACACCCAGACATAGAACAAACACAAATGTTCATCACACAAAATGTTTGTCCTAGATGGGAATCGAACCCACGCCCCCAAGCACAGAAGGTAGGTTCACTACCAACTGAGCCACCGGGGCAGTCAAATAAAAAACTACTTTCGAGTTTTATAGTTTAGTTTCTAAGTTTGTGTGTTGAGATTTCGTATTAGATTCGTACTTTTTGCTTTGTAAATAAATATTACTACGAATTATAATTTGGCAGGCTTGCTATTTTTTCAAGGCAACCGTATTGTAATGAATATGAATTGTAGAAACAAACTAAAATTATTACTATGTCAGCGATTAAAGGTTACCTAAACACCTATAAACTCAAAATTTGGATGTTTGTAAATACAACATTACCTAGAGAATATCTAGGACGTGTGAAGTTATCAAGACTTGCGGGTTTGCCAAGTTTCACAGTTTCTCACGGAATGTGCCTTGAAGGGAAAATTATAGCACTAAAATGATTCTGGCGCTACATTGTTTATTGTTGTTTGAATAAATAAAACAAATACAAAACTTAGTTATGAATTTAAATTGCCTACTATACTATAAGGACTTCAATCTATCTTATGTGTATACAAAACAAAAAGAGCTTATTCAATAACATCTACTTAGACCTCATCATCATCATTGTCAGCTTTTAATGTTC
Source organism: Agriopis marginaria (assembly GCA_932305915.1). NCBI lineage: Eukaryota > Metazoa > Arthropoda > Insecta > Lepidoptera > Geometridae > Agriopis > Agriopis marginaria. Next base: position 8,576,842 of record OW029934.1, on the reverse strand, counting down.
CCACTTCTGGGACACACGCCTTCTCTCAAAGAGAGAGAATGGGCTCTAATCCACCATACTGTCCCAGTGCATGTTAGCTACATAGTCCTGATATTATGAAAAATGTGCTTTCTCTTATTTTCGCACGTGTCACTTTTCTTCAGACCACAGAGTAACATATCAAACGATTATACATAAGTAAAGCTCTATTATAGTTACTTGATCGTAATTTATAACATCCTAACTTTTGTAGTAAGAAATCAGAACTGTCAGTTTAATGCAGTTTAAAGTATAAAATATAATTTAAAAAAAAAACTATTACACACTACACTACACTATGACTTACGACTGGACAGAATTTGGTCAAAAACAACTAAGAAAAGTTGCAATTAAGCTTGCTGTTAATTAAAAACCCCAATCCAAATTCAGAATTAAAATCGATCTAGTTGTTATGAAGAAAAATTATAATAGGAAAATGAACTCAACTCAACCTTTTACATCCTAAATATCGCAACACAATATTTAGTGAGTTTCTATCTCTAATCCGTTGTAGTACCTTCTGGGAACAATAACTAGATCCAAAGAAAACCGAACCCGTGACTTTATTCGATTCACATAATTAACTTCATACGTGATAACAGGGTCGCAACTAAGCCTCCTGTCCACCCCGCCGCGTCATCACAATCGGGGAGATTATCCCTCTGGCCCAGCGCCAGCCGCCATACTGCGGACTTTTCAATGAACCCATTCAGATGGAATCTCTTCCAATGTTTCCATAAAAGAAATCAGGCGATAGAAAAATTTAACTCAACTGTTCGAATTTTATTTCTAGATAGCTAGAAGCTGGAAAGCTCGTTTAATTGACAGCTTGTGTTTTTCAGGGTTCCATTTCTCGCCCCAAACACCCAATCACCCTTTCGGGGGTAGGCTAAAAGTCCAGCAGTGGACTATTAAAAGGCTGATTATGATGATACCTCAAATGGAAAAAACGGAACCCTTATAGGATCACTTTGTTGTCCGTCTATCCGTCTGTCCGTCTGTCGAGACCCTTTTACTCAAGAACGCAAAAAGATATCAAGTTGAAATTTATATAAAATACTCAGCTTTTAAAAAATCAAACTTGTAAGTCTACTAAGTCAAAATATATGACCGTTAATGTCGCATAATTTCGCATATTTTGCGATTTCACAAAGGAATCAAAACCTATGGGGTACTTCCCGTTGACCAAGAATCATGATATTTGTCAAGAGGCAAGGTCTTATAGCACATATAAAGTAATGAATCCGAAAGTAATAAATTTGAAGTTATATCATTTAAAAATAATTGTTTTGCTATTACAAACTTACATTTTGTAGTTGGAATGTATCGAAGAACCTTATTGTTCACTACAAAGTTAAGTTTGTCTTTCAATATTTCAACCTTTTTGGGTTTTTTTTGTTTGGACTCGCGTTCTGAGGGTTCAATCCAACAAAACCCTCAGCGCGCGAGTCCTGCTCGTACTTGGTCGGTTTTTTTAAATATTTTTTATGCTGCGTTAGGCTTGCGTTTGACCGCCTACTCACCCGATTTTAAGTGATGATGCGGTCTACGATGGAGCACGCTTGCTGGGAAACCGATTCACCCGTTATTTGAAAATATCCAGATTGTAACTATTGGAGAACACATTTCACAGACTAGGAGTTCGCACAATAAAAGTCTTCACAGTTTGACGCCTGTTTCTAGAGAATTCAGTCAATCTTAATTTTCTCCCCTAATTTTAACCAACTTCCAGAACCTCCTTTTTGGTTCTCAATTTGACTGTATGTTTGTTACGCAATCACTCCTGTAATTATGGATTGATTTTGATAATTCTTTACAATTTCATTTAATTTTATTGAAATAAAAATGCAAAAAATGCGTGAAAAAGACCTGACGGAATGACCCTCATTCCTTGGAAGATGGGACGACCTTTGGTGTGGGATGCTACTTGCGTGGACACCCTTGCACCGTCTCATCTTCCGGGAACTCAGAAAAGGGCTGGTGTGGCGGCTGTATCAGCGGAGAGCCTCAAAAGGCGCAAATATAGTACCCTAGATAGCGGATATATATTTGAGCCTTTTGGGGTTGAGATGCTTGGACCGTGGGGACCAGGAGCCCATCGAATATTTAAAGACCTATCAGGGCGACTGGTCGAAGCTACTCGTGACCAAAATGCTGGCCTTTATTTTGCCTAAAGAATAAGCATTGCCATACAACGTGGCAATGCTGCCAGCATTTTGGGCACGCTGCCCACCGGTAGCGGATTGTTAGATTAGTTTTAGATTAATTTTAGTTTTAGATTAGTTTTAGTTATAAATTTAAATTTAAGATAGTTTTTATTTTACTTGTAATTTTTATTGAATAAATTTGTTCAAATATAAAAAATAAAAATATAATATATTATATTATACACAGAAGACGTTTTGGTTTGTGGCTCCCTTCAGCAAACTTTTTACTTTTTAGTTTGTAAATATTTTATTTTTGTAGCTTAATTTTCACGAAAACAATAAAGGTGACGATGGTGTACGTATACGATTCTCCATGATTTCCATTCGTTACCACATTCGGCGGTGCTATCGTTAATCCACCCGAGCTCCGCACCGCCACTGCGGACTTTTCAACAAATTCAATCGAATGGAATATCTCTCCTGATGTTTCCATGAAATAAATCAACCAAGAGAAAAACCGCGTCGCCTTGCTTTAAGATACTTTCAGGATTTATAGGAACACTATTAATTTTCAAAAGCGTATTTTGACTCAGACAAAAAACTTTAAGGCGAGGTAATCCTACTTTTAAGCAAAGCTTGTTACTACAGATGTGATCACAAGGCTCAATAAATTGTATTAAAGTCTCATTTATTGGAGAAAACTATATCGCTTACATATAGTCGTGCGTTTCGCTACTTCTATTTTTGAGGCTTTTGTCATATTTTTCTTAAAGCAGGTATAGCTGTTATGTATAATTTATTTTACGGTTCCCTCCATAGTTATGAATTTCTATATTAAGATACAAATCATTTAGTAAATAGGTACTTAAATAATTCCAAAATTCAAAGAGAAAAGCGCAAAACAGTGTTTTTTTCTATCGTGTGAAATGTCCTTAGTCGTGTTTCGGTTTTCGAACCACCGGAGGATGGGCAGCAACGTCCTGTTAGTACACGGTGAACGTACTGCGATCTCCAAGCCGCCTGCCAAGCGTGGGGATTATGGCAACACCCCTCTCTAAGATGGAGGCCTTGTTCAGCAGTGGACATTTAATGGCTGATGATGTGTTTCGGTCTTTACGGTTTCCTAGATAAAACAGGCAATTTTGATATGACACCATTTTATAATTTTAATCTAACCATGGTAGTAGACAGTACTTCAAAATTTATGATGTGGTTGTATGGAACTCTCAGTGCGCGAGCCCAACTCGCACCATGTTATTTTATTTCGATTCGATAAGGCTTTTCTTTTCGCCTTTTCTAAACAGCTGTACTTATAAATTCCCTTGAAACGCGAAATTGACAAGACATGGGTGTTGAAAAATGTCGAAACTATCTAGCAATGCTTACTCACCTCCTCGCACTTCGCAGACCATGACCAGAGCAGCGTTTTCTTCTAAAGGCCCAACCACACCCAGAACGTCAGCGCCAGAGTAGTCATAAATAAGCATTTGATGTGGAGGCACTGAAACAAGAATATGCAGCAAAATAGCATTTTACGCTCGTTTTATAAACGACTTGGCAAACCACCCATTTTATATTCCTATTACTTTTCACCTTATGACTGCTCTAAAAAGGTTAAGAGAGCTGAATTAGACCATTGTAACAACATTGACGTATTTCACGTCGTGTTTTATGGCAAAAATTATATCAAATTATTAGATTATATGGACACGTGGAAAGTAGGAACTCTATAACAAAGAATATTTCTGTAAAAATGTTAAAACCCTACAACGATATCTTATTTCGCAATAATGATATACCTAAACAAAAATTATGTGCCATACACATCGACATACAATTCCTATAGAGTCACAATCTTTCAATGAAAACAGTCAAAAAACGTCTGAGCGTCATTGTACATAAATTATATACTTCACAATGCCACATTTACTCCAATTTAGAGGTTATGTCGCTTGCATAGTGTTCAACATTAGTTGTCCGCTATGTCATCGTAGCTCTGGCATCGCGCGGTGTTGTATTCGGATCGCGGTTACCTTGTAACTAAACAAATAGTCTGCGCAATTCATAGCGTGCGCCGCGAGTTTAGTTTCGGACATTTTATTGGCACGATTGTGACTCTAAGTATATGTATCGTATCTGGATGGCCATACACTTTAATTTTAAAAGACTCATTCAACGATATAATTATGAGCGGATGCAATACTTCTAGTCCATCTTCACTTAACATGATTGTCACCTTCTTTTTAATAGGTACTATCATAACGCTAATCAAGCTATTATTATAAATGCGCAAGTTTGTGAGTATGTGAGTGTGTGTATGTTTGTTTGTCAGCTGTTTATAATAACGCCATCAACGTAGTGACCATACTCAACCTTCCACGAATGTGTTGACATCACATTTATCAAAATCGCTTAGGCTGTAAATAACTACATTGACCTTCTCTCAGAGAGAGAGAAATAGAGAGAGAGAGAAGATGGGCCCTCATCCACCATGCCAGCCCAGTGCATGTTGGTGAATGTCATTTATGTCTTAAATTTTTAGAGGTTCTTGAATATACCGGTTTCCTCACGATGTTTGCCTTCACCGTTTCCTGAGCAATGGCATCAAAACTACCTATACTAAATAAGTCATTGGTGCAGGGCCGTAGATTGAACTGGGTGCGGTCAGAATGTGAAACGCACATGCTACCGCTTGGCCACCATCAGTCCACATTACTTTCCTTTCGACTTGGCGTCGTCGGGCAAAAAGATCGTAAATATGAGTGAAACCGTTTGAACCTCGTCCAATTAACTTAAAGCGCATAAAGATTATGGATATGAACGCTAGCAGACGCCCCTCATCGTGAGATATTACATTATGGGTATCATTTGATTATTATTTGACGCCATTAATACGCGCCTCCGAACTCAATGGTAATTGGATATTTTATGGTGTTATGAATACGGCTGATTGTGTAAGTAAGTGGGTTCTTTGTGCGAACAGTCCCTTTGCTAACAAAAGGCTCCTTGCAAATTACCTCTCGGCGAGAACAGACTAATGGATTTCAGCGGAGCTGCATATATGCGATGTAGGCTTACTTTTAACCGCTTTGTTCTGCGCAAAAGAAATTTACTTCCCCCATCTCTTTTGACTGCGTCTTTCGTCGCCTTGAATAGGGTAATTTCTTTGAAAAGCTCAACCGTAGTTTTCACGCCGTTTAACAGTTTCTATATTTGTTTCCCGCTCTTACATCGTACTCTTTCCGAGACAAAATATAAGCCTATTAGTTCAACCTATCAAGAACCTGTACGGTCCCGCAGGTTGTTACTGAATGAATAACGAATAAAATCAATTTGCCGCCATATTTCGTTCAGCTTCTGAAATATTAATGTGAGTGCCGCTGAACAACATAATTACATCATCAAGGTATTAAATGGAGCGTGGAAGCGAATTCACTGGCGACGATTTAAATGAAGGTTTTTATTCGTTTATTAATGATGGAAAACTTGTCTGCAGAGCTCGCGACGTTCGGACAATTTGATCTATTCAAATCTAATTTCCTTTTAAATTTAACCTGTCTCGTGCAGATTTTGTCTGTGTCATCGCGTCGGCGGTTTTTATCTGCAGGCAGCTGAGCATCGCGGCAATCCAGGGTAGACAGTTTATAATTAAAATGTCTGTGCGATGTCATCGCTAGGCGCTATATTCTCTCAACTCCACAACTAAATTGATTCCGTTCTGTCGTCTTCGTCGCCTCATAAAATTTCCATCAAAACTTGTCCCTTTTGTTCTTATGGAGGTTCCAAAGTTATTTAAACTGTGCTATTTCTTTATTAGGAGTATTAACTTATCTTTGTTAAGATGAAAGTGAAATCCTATTTGATAAGAATGTTTTGACACTGGTTGATTTATAAAATCAATTGACTTTTATCTCGTCTTATGTTTTGTAATTGTTGTAGTAATATGCGGTATGGAAACATTTGATCTATTATAACGGAACACTATCATATGCGTGTTACGACACGCTCTTGGTCATTACTTAATTTTTAGGGTTCCGTACCCAAAGGGTAAAAACGGGACCGTATTACTAAGCCTACTATGTCTGTCTGTCTGGCCGTCCGTCCTACCTATTAACGGCTGTATCTTTCGAACCGTAATAGATAGCCAGTTAAAATTTTCATCAAATATGTAATGTTGTGGCAGATTAACAAAGAAATAATAAAAAAGTATAAAAGTAAAAACTAGAGGAAGGTCCCCGTAAAACAAACATATTTTTAACGTATTTATAAATGTAGTCTAATGTAAAATCGGTAATACTTACAAGCGTCAAACAAGGCATGATTATAGTACACACTCTAAAGTATAACAAAAAATAATAAATAATGGCCAAGTGCGAGTCGGTGACAAATTTCTATTTCACTTTATAATTGTGTTATAGTAATTTTAAACATTCGCGATTTGAACACGTCATGTTTTAAATGTTAACTAGGACTTATAACGTATTATTTAATTTAGGTAAAAATATGTACCTTTCACTCACCTAAATTAAATAATACTTGATAAGTCCTGATAAACATTTAAAATTGTTTTAAATGTTTATCGGGACTTACCACGTATTATTTAATATAGGTAAAAAATATGTACCTTTCGCTCGACGTTTCGACCATGTTACAATGGCCGTGGTCACGAGCTGACTGAAAACTGCGGGTGAGTCCGGTGAGAAGACTGGGTGTTTTGTTCTCCTACCCTCACTTGATCTTGAAAAATCACTGGGTTGTCACTACGACACACAACACTGACTGTATCGGTAAATGTCCTAGTACCTACACCACGGTTTGTACACTTGCTTACTACAAACAAAACAGTTAGTCCCGATAAACATTTAAAACATGTGTTCAAATCGCGAAAGTTTAAAAATTACTATTTAAAATTGTATTAAACTCGAGCGTCACTGTAGCAAAATAATGAACTATGCAGCCAGCGTAGCAATTGCTTCGAATTTTGTGGAAAGCGTTATGCCTGAATAATATAAGTCGGTTGCTCGGACGACCTTATAGTATTTGTGATGGTACGGTACCCTCAGTGCGCGGGCCCAACTTGCACTTGGTCAGTTTATTTTTTTATTTTAGAAGGTTATGATTATCTTACCTATAACAGTCAGTCGAATTTGAAAGTTTCTCGTTGGAGAGTTCTTGAAGTCCACTCTACATCTGTAGACGCCTTCGTCGTCTAGCTGAACAGAGCTGAGAGTCAGGGCCGCTGGGCGTGTGATGGTGGCGAAATAAGCCCTAGGACCGAAGGCACTGGGGTCTGACCACTGCAGGGCGCTGTTGAACGAGCGGCCGCGGACGTCGAAACTGCAAATGAAGAAAATAATTGTTCCTGGACACACTTGCCGAGGCACCATCAGACACCATCTCGTAATTCTCGCGACAATGGTATCTTAAACTCAAACATCAAATACCAACACCGCTCAACAAGCGCTTCTATAAAATACACTCACATGTTAGACATTATCTATGCTAATATTATAAAGAGGAAAGATTTGATTGTTTGTTTGTTTGCATTGAAAAGGCTCCGAAACTACTAAACCAATTTGAAAAAAATCTTTCGCTGTTGGGAAGCTACACTATCCCCGAGTTACAGGCATTTTTTTTTTAAATAGGGATCCGTACTAAAACTCCAATAATGTGACCCAATGTGTAAAAAAAAGATTTACACCCGTGCGAAGCCGGGGTGCGTTGCTAGTCATAATTATTTTGGGACAGTTGGATCGGTCTATGAGTTCAGCAAGCTATAGGAAAAGCTATACGCAACGTTTCTCTAAAGGATCGCACCCAGAGAACCGGCAAGCTGAAATGGCAGTGGGCCGGTCATATTTGTCGCAAATTCAACAACCGCTGAGATAGACGTGTTCTAGAGTGGAGATTACGAAACAGGAAACGCAGCGTAGGTTACCCTGGTATCCAATGAAATGACGGTTTACGTAGGGCAGCTAGCAGTGGCTAGAAGTAAAACGCCGAAAATCAGGCTGAAATCGGGCTTGGCGTGAGTATTTCCAACAGTTGACTAAGAATAAAAGTATAACAAAAAGTAAATAAAAAAAAATCGGGACATTTTTGCACACACGTTCATCTGACCCCAAACTAAGAAAAGCTTGTAATATGGCTGCCAGAGACTGAAATATATATATATATATATATATATACTTTTTTTTATACATACTTTGATAGATATTAACACCCAGATATACAACAAACACAAATGTTCATCACATAAATGTTTGCCCTAGGTGGGAATCGAACCCACAACCCCACGCGCAGAAGGCAGGTTCACTACCAACTGGACCAACGGGATATCAAAACTGATGATGATGCTAAACTGATGAGTAAGATTTTGCTGACAATTTGCCACAAAACTACAAAGAATGGGAAAATCAGATCTACGTTACGATTTTTTTAATAGGTTAACAAAGTACCTACCTTCTGTTATACGTTAATGTTCAGTAGTCAGCTTGAATATTAATACAATTTTCTCATAGCCTCATAAAAGACACCTGCGAGCAAAATAAAGACATACGAAACGAGGCGTAAAACTTTAACTGTTCCACCATCATCATGCCATCTCAGAAACTAAATTTAACTCCAGGTATAAGATACAAAAGTAGCCAACCGACTGCGAAATATTTCTGAACTTGTATAAAAATTGCGAAAATTGACGACATAGCTTCAGGGTCTGAAAAAAGCCGTCAAATTCTAGAATTAAGGGCGAGTAAACACGGTGAAGTTTTTCAATTTCCGGGGAGCGCTACATTTCTCAATCTGGCGACCTCCATCCTAAATTATACAGCAAGAAGCTTTAGAAGAGATGATTTGATTGTACCCTGCTGTTCTCAGGTAAATTTAACAATTTAAGCACGCTTTTTATGACGGTATTATCTCCGCAAAGCGTTCGTTCCGCCCCCTTTATAGCCTTCGAGATACTTATAATTGCAATTTCGCATAATCGTTTGCCTTAGTAAATAGACACCTACAAATGCTATGAGTCAAGGTAAGGGTTTAAAATTAGGAAAACGTTAAAGAGATAAAATTTGATGTAATTGGAGAAGTTATTAACTTAGATAGGTTGTCCGATTGAATCCGTAAACTTTCCGCACCACAACATCTAAGCGGTTGCTGTGCACGTGAACCATGCTCTGCATTATGTAAGTTTATTGCTACAGACACTGATAAAAGTGCAGATTAAGAGCTGACTAAGAGAACGTAAGCTGATTATGAAGACAATGACTTTACCAAGTGATGGTAGTCATAATCAGCCTATGTTAGTTTCCTTCTGGATTCAAGCCTTTCGCAAAGCACGCCACTCAGCCTTATTTTCGGTTTTTCGCTGACAGCTGCTGTACCTACGTCACGTATACCGTCACTCCATCGAATCTCAAGGCGATCTCAATCTACGTTAGCTTTCCCGACTCGTGGTCTCCACTCTAAAACACGTCTACTCCAACGGTTATCAGTTCAGCGACAAACATGACCAGCTTGCAGCTACTTCAGTTTGCTGATACACTGATCTTTGTCCGTGACTTTGGTTCTCTGGTAAATTACTTAATTCCGGATTCGATCCCTCAGAGAAAATAAAACTCTTTCCGTAGCTCGCTGAGATTTAGAACTTGCAGACCACTCCTACTTAATCTATGTGATTGGCGAATCACGAGCTAAATGTTACACACTAAGTATGGGTTTATTAAAAGACGTGTATACTTCATCCAGGTACATAAATTGTATTCGTCATCATCAGTCACAAGACGTCCACTGCTGAGCATAGGCCTCCCCTTTTAACCTCCACACTGAACGACAGCCTGCCTTTTGCATCCACTGGATGCCAGCGACTCTCACTATGTCGTGGGTCCATCTAGTGGCAGGCCTACCTACGCTGCGTCTTCCGGTTCGTGATCTCCACTCAAGAACCTTTCTTCCCCATCGGTTATCGATTCTTCGAGCGATATGGCCTGCCCATTGCCACTTCAACTTGCAAATTTTAACAGCTATGTTGGTGACTCTGGTTCTTTGGCGAATATCTACGTTTCGGATTTTATCGCGCAAAGAAACTCCGAGCATAGCTCTCTCCATTGCCCGATGAGTGACTCTGAGTTTTTCCAAAAGGCCAACAGTCAAGGACCACGTCTCAGTACCATATGTCATCACTGGCAACACACACTGGTCAAACACCCTCGTCTTGAGGCACTGTGGTATCTTGTGTGGTATAAATTGTATTAAGATCTATAAACTAAAGTTTTATAACATTTACAGAAAATTGTAAATCTTTTTGGTCTAATAAAAACCATATTATGTACATACATATACGAGTAAAATTTTATTCAGTATGACCTCTTTGGTCTCCTAGCGGTGCCAACCATGTGGGCCACACGCAAATCTCGTGCGATTTCCTTAACGAGGCCGCAACGCGACGTCTTGACTGATTCCCTGTAACCTGAAGGTGTGTCTAAGTTCTGAGCTAATTGGATCGGTTGTGCTCGGCTTCCGTTCATCCGTTTAAGGTACGGTTCATTAGACCGACTTTACTCTGTTAATTAAATACGTATTCACCAAGTTTTTTAAGTCGAGTTGCCAGCCCACGGCGGAGTTTTGATTTGCGCACTTTTAATTATCAAGTAACTTTTTTTTCTGTTGTTTTCTTTTTAATTGCAGGTTTGAATTTTCTATAAAAATATATCATAAACATTTGCCGCTTTGCACTTTAATAATGTTTTTAGTGTAATTTTATTTACGCAGAATTTTCAGTTTTACTGTAATGTAAAAAATTGGTTAGTAGGTACCAAAACGCAATTATATGCTTTTCATTTCATAAAAAGGTATGCAATTTCTAAATAATTCACTAGCATAATATGTTTGTTTTAAATGTTTATCAGGACTTAAATCACGTTTTATTTCACGTGTGAGTCGTAGTGACAACCCTGCGATTTTTCAAAATCAAGTGAGGGTAGAAGATCAAAACACCCGTACTTCTCGCCGGACTTACCCGCAGTTTTCAGTCAGCTTGTGACCACGGCCATTGTAACATGGTCGAAACGTCGAGTGAAAGTTACCTATTTTTACCTAAATAAAATACCTAATACGTGAAAAGTCTCGATAAACATTTAAAACATGTGTTTAAATCGCGAAAGTTTAAAAGTTCCTGTTGATAACATAATTTATATTGACTATGTAATCTACAATACAGTTGTGTAACGTGCCATTGGGTAACAAAACATTATCATAACATATTGTAGTCCTCAAACACAAAAGGATACTAAGAGGGTATTTACTTTTACGAATAGCAGCGGGGTTCTTATCAAGCTTTTTACTTGCAATATTGTCGAGGAACAGAAATATTACCCAGTATATTCAGAAAGGAGGGTTTTTTTATACAAATATTTTTAAAGACTATCGTTCAAAGTGGAACTGCAATTTATAATAGACACGTGATACGTTTACCATCAGTTAGACAATGTTATTGTTAATTGTTATTTTCTCATGATAAGATAAGAACATACTTAAATAAAGAAATTTTATATTAGGTACATAATGGCATAGATTCTGATGTACTCTAAAGTTAACTAAACTAAATTTGACAGCTCTAAAATTATTGCTATCCTTCTCTCACATATTAAAATGAAAAGAGAGGCAGATAATTTCAGTCCTGTCAGTTTGGTTTAGTTTAGTGAGTGGTACGGTAGAATCGATGCCAGTACCTCTTGAAATTGGATTTATTTAACCTAAAATCTTACGATTTATTTTGTGTTTAGTTATGTATGAGGATAGCCCAAGTTTTTTGCTATGGCAGCTGCATTACAACTAAAAAAGTTAAATTAAAACATGAAATCTGACACTTATGCTAGGGCTTTGAACGTAAGTCTATAAGCTGGAAATGTTTTCATTCAGCTTATTTTCCATGTTATTGCAACTATCAGAGCTAAACAAAAATGTTAATCAAAATATTAATTTCTAGATGTTAAAATTAAGTTTAGTGTCAATGTTTTTTTGGGATTCAATCATACCTGTATATTGGTTTCCCGCCGCTTTTTCTAAACCACAGCACCATGTACACGCGGTCTTCTGTGACGTCAGGAGTGACGTCACACGGCAGCGACGCTTTTTTTCCTAGAACCGCATCCACATCCACTGTCGACACTGCAACAATAGAAAAAATATATGTTTTTTCCTCTTCATATCTGTAGCATACTCTGTATCTGAGATTCTGACAATGACAAATCTCTCTCTTCTCTCTGGTTCACAGGTTAGAACAGTGGTACTACATAGAGAAATATAAATAATATTAATAAATACTATAAATAACGGTGGTGGTCAAAGCAAATAAAATAATTAATTTAATTACAAGACGTTTAATTCCAATATATAACAATATCCTTCATACGTGGTACATATAGGTCACTGTATCCATCAGTAACTTTTAATATTTCATGATAAAAAATCCATTGGTGTATTTGTATGTATGTTAAGTCAGGCTTTATATCTACATCTACAAGACTTTTCGGGAATGTAAATTATTTCTTTATACCCGCACTTGTCGCCTAATTATACCCGCAGTTTTTAGTAAGCTGATCACGGGAATTGCAACATAGTTTACCTGCATTTGTAGGTATGTTGAGTCAGTAAAAATGTATTACACAATGAACCTTGTTAAAACTAGCTTGGTAAAATATTTAATTTGAAGTAATTTTTTTTTTATAATAACGAGACAAGTTAGCTCATTTAACAATCAGTTCAAAACAACAACGGACTTAATTAGGTCTCTCCTTTTCCCCGCTGCAGAGCATTCGTGTTCTAAATGAAAGAGAAAATTCAAATTACGTTTCCAAAAGGCTTTTCATAATTTTGAACAGAAAGAGCATTTTCGTCATTGTTATTTTTATTCAGTTCATTAAAGACGGGTGACTGTCGCGAGGTCACCCCATTTACATTTAGAATTAATCCAAAAAGGGGCATTAAAATAAAATTTATGACACCCAGGATAAAAAAATAACTCGGAGCATAAGACACTTCCCTCGGTTTATAATAAAATAAGGAAGCAAAAAGTGAAGAAAGGAATCCCTGGTGTAATACATTTATTCATTACGAAAGTAATTTAATGAAAAAGTCGGCCAAGTTCAAGGGAATCGGCGTGAGATGGGGTTCTGGACAATTTTGACCTGAGAAAACAGATGACAATGCCAAATCGAAGTGCAATTTGGCTTTTTATTGGCGGCAGAGGGTGTGTTAAATTTACTTGGCGCAGGACTATTAAATTTAAAAAAAAATTGAGTTATTTGTATATTTTTTTCGCTCTTGTTTGGACCTACATTGGTATGATTGAATATAGATTATAGATACTCTATTTTGACAAATGTAAATGGGTTTTAAAGTTTACATTATAATTATTAAATTTATTATTTTTTAATTTATTTTTTTAATTTTATTCTTACTGTTGTGAAAATAATGACACCACAGTTTTAATTGTATTTAAGTAATATTTTTTGGTTGTCAGACTAGGCGTTTGACTACAGCTAGCCTAAAGTGACGTGAAGTGTGGTCAAAGATGAAAAAGAAAAACAGATTTCGGTGTAGACTAAACACCCTGCCTGACCCTGATATGAAAGGTTTGCTAGTTACCATTTAATTTTTTTAATCATTTTTATTTACCACTAGCTGCGCCCCGCGGTTTCACCCGCGTAGTGATGAAAAATGGTGATGATGCTGACGAAAAGTGCCTATGTCCGTCTCCTTATTTTAAGCTACATCCCCACCAATTTTTAGCCAAATCGGTTCAGCCGTTCTTGAGTTATATACTAACATGACTTTCTATTATATATATAGATATTATTGTATGGCACTATATTATATGCGACGTTTTTTACAACTTATCTCAAAATCGGCTTATAAAGCAACTTATTTATCCAAATGACGGTGCATTAGCGAGCCGTTTTTCTCTAACCCAAAGGGATCCCCAGATCCGTAACCATGACGTCGGATGAAGCGAGTATTCTGACTCGACTACCAGTTTAGGGCCAACATTTATCTCGGCTAAGTTAATTGGGGCACTGTGTTTTTCCTCCCTACATTTATACATGTCGGCCGAATAGCAGGTTTGCGATTTCTTTTGGTGATTTGACTGAATATCTGCGAAAGTGGCAATATCGCTTAGAAGTTCTTTGGGAACTTATCTTAGCATTGTTTTAGGTACTTTATTACTTTGTTGATTTTACACTGGTCGGGTTTAGATCACCAAGATACAATACATAATTATAGATAGCTCGTTGGTCCAGTTGGTAGTGAACCTGCCTTCTGTGCTTGAGGGGCGTGGGTTCAATTCCCACTTAGGACAAACATTTATGTGATGAATATTTGTGTTTGTTCTATATCTATTTACGTATGTATTTAAAAATATATATGTATGTATATCAGTCTCTGGCAGCGATATTACAAGCTTTGCTTGGTTTGGGGTCAGATGACCGTATGTGCAAAAATGTCCCGTTTTTTTAACAAAGATTTTGAGTTTCTGGGGAAAGAAAATATTGAGTGGAAAAAGTAGTATGGTGGTAGGCACTTTTTAGTGCTTGGCTGGGTGGTTATCACCGTTAAATTGAAAAGTTGTTGCCAAGCAAGAAGTGTTACGGCTGCTCACTTGACAGCCAGTTCCTATTCCAGGCTAGGCTAGTCCTCAGCATTTTAACCGACGTTGGAGGTTATCAATTCGTCTGTATGTTTGTTACCCGATTACACCGTCAATTATGAATTGATTTTGATGATCCTTTTTTTGTTTGGTAGGTCACAATTCAGAGGTGGTAAAAGAGCTGAATAAATTTTATCGAAATTTATTCAGCTCTTTTTGGAATAATCAACAAAAACCAAAAATATATGCACGGATGACGTTTTGGTTTGTGGTTTCCTTGAGCAAGTTTTGATGACGACTTTCAATCTATGTTTTAACCTTTTTTTTACCGGGCAAGTGCCTTTATTAATCAAAATACAAACTAAAACTACAAACACAGTTAGACTGTCCATAAACCGTTGAAGGTCCAAAGACAATCCAAATGCTCAAACTCACTACCAGTTGGCAGCTTACCCAGCATGCTGGCGGCATTACTACGTTGAATGGCAATGCTTATGCGTTGAGCCAGAAACATGCCAGCATTTTGGTCACGCGTCGCATTAACCAGGCGCTTTGAAAGAACTGTCAGTTCCTACTTTTTTTGTTTATGTTTGTAGGTAGGTACATGTAGGTAATGAAGTTTTTTTATTTTATTTTTATTAACATTATTTACCATCATCTGATCAGTTCTATGGAATGGTATTCTCTTCTGGATTACGTACACTTACTTGCAAAGTTTCGAAACTATAAGACAATTAATCATCATCATCATCATCAGCCAGAAGACGTCCACTGCTGAACATAGGCCTCCCTCTTTAACCTCCACACTGAACGACAGCCTGCCTTTTGCATCCACTGGATGCCAGCGACTCTCACTATGTCGTCGGTCCATCTAGTGGGAAGCCTACCTATATTAAGACAATTAATAGTAAGTTTAAATCTACTCCCAAAATTTCTTTACACAGTTAGCTAACATAAGCGTGTAAAAAAACAATGTTTGGAAGAGATTTTGTCAATTTGCTTCATGCTTTACTCACAAAGAAAATCAGTCTGAAAATCAAATCGTCAGATTTCCTCACTCGCATTCTTCGCAAATGCCACCGCATCAGTCAATATGTCTTCTAAATCGCGTTACTCAAGCGTCCTTATTGCGTAAAACGCCGGGGCCGGGACGCGGAATGCATTATGATAATTTGTACCGTATATCAGGGCCGTAGCCAGGGGGCGAGCTGTTTAAACACACCTCGGAACAATGCCATAAATATTCAATGTTCTTCGGAATGAAATTCGTGCTCAAAAGGAAAGGTATTTCTATTTTAAATGATATGACAATTTGTCATCACACTTTTTTTATATAAATGCTAATGTAACACTGTTTCTATGTCTCTTGGTTCTTTTAACTCTTTGTCTCGATATTCCTTAAACCGTCTGTTTTTATGTTTGTTACATTTTTATGTCTATACAGCAAGACTATACGAATTTTGACAAGGAAATAGCTATTATGTAACCAAAATATAGCATATTTTCCCACGGCAAAAAAAGTGATAAATCTAGAAGGTCACAGGTACAATCATAGCGTAGATCGCTTCAAATTTAGCATGCATTAATTGTTCCCAAAAATTAATAAGAACGAGAAAGAACAATTAAAAACTACGAGTATTTAATTATGGTGTCCGTGAGTGTGGTGTCACACATGTAGACATTATATTCCAATTCCCATAATTTTTTTAATCAGCTGTTATGTTCATTTAGGTTTATGGTTTGGTTTTTGAGTTAGATAAAAAATTGGATTTTTTTGCACACACGATCATCTGAATCCAAGTTTTAGTTTCTTATCTTCATATTAAAGTCAAATACATAATAATTCTTTTAATGAGGTTTTTGCTTTTATTACACACTAGCGGTCCGCCCCAGCTTCGCACTGGTATAGATTATAGCCTATGTCACCCGGAGATAGTGTAGCTTCCCGTCAGTGAAAGAATTTTTCAAATCGGTTCAGTAGTTTCGGAGCCTATTCAATGCAAACAAACAAACAATCAAATCTTCCCTCTTTATAATATTAGTATAGATTGAAGTAAAGCACTTATACCTTACTGATTTTATCGCGTATGGTTTAAATAAATTTAACTCCAGACTTTTCAAACACAACATAAAACTAGTTACTTCTTATTACCACTATACTTTATGTTTATAAATTCTTTATACTATGTATTTTTTATCCTATGTATTTCTCCTGTTGACAAAATATTGGCGTCGATTCTGGCATACCACTCACTAAACTAAACCAATCTGACAGGATTAAAACTATCTGCCTCTCTTTTCATTCTAATATGTGAGAGAAGGATGGCAACAATTTTAGAGCTGTCAAATTTAGTTTAGTTTAGAGAACATCAGAATCGATGCCAATGTCTTCATAAATTTTATTAGACTTTATGTTAATTGTGTGAGTGTAGGTACCTTATAGTATTTTTTTTTTGTGTATGTAGGTACCCCCAAAATAAAATTCTCATTACGTGGAGGTATACCGTATCCGGTGGAAGAAGTAGAGCCGCATAATGCTGTTCGGCACGTGAGGCTATGAGCCCAAATACTTTTATAATAAACCCGTATTGAGCTTGTAGGGATGCCGCGTATCGGTTTCGGATATTGGAGTTTACGGATTATGTCATACCGTAAATATAGAGGTGAGACGATGGATCTTTATGCTAAAGACTTGTATGTTTTTATGAATAGTATTATATTAGTATTATAATTATTTTAACTGACTTCAAAAAGGAGGAAGATTCTCAATTCTGCCCGTATTTTTAAAAGAAAATACAGATTTACAATGTTGTATGTAACACTAGGTTCTCCCCAAACTTCACAACTATTGTGCCTCGCGAGTTTTTATTTACACATTTTCATGGCTGTTTGTGATAACTTTACCATTCCAAATCTGTCAAAATTCGTAATTTATAGATGTTAAACCTCGTAACAAAACACTGTTTTAAACTATTACGGTTGTTCACTAAAGTTATATGATTATTTACTGGATATTTACTGTGGTAAGGTTGTGAAATGAGCTCCTGATATTTTGGCGCAGTTACATGAACCATGTTCATGTTGTTAAATATCTCGTATATAATCATATAAATCGTAGCAAAAATTTGAAGGAAATTTTGCCGTGGCTTTGTTAATACTTAAACTTGAAAACTGTATTGAAATGAACTACTTGCCTGCAAAGTTTCATCAAATTAAAATTTAATGCAGTTCGTTCGTTGGTAAGCGCCGATTTGGCTTTTTTAATGTTCGTGATAGTCTATATCAGTTTTTAATGGAAAGAATATTGGGAAGAAAAAAAAACATTTTTTTTTTTAAATTCTGGAAAAATTGAACGTCCTTTTTTCTTTGAGTATGAGAGTGTATGAACTTAAGACGAGACAAGAAGAAAAAAACGAATATTAATTTATGTGCGAAGCGAAACGCAGCCGCGCGCGCACTCAACTTGAAAAAGACCGGCAAATGTGGTTGAAACTACAGTCGAAGTAACTGTATAATAAAAACAAAAATACCAATCAATTTTGTCACTCACCATGAACATTCGAACATCATATTTTTGCTACTGATATTTTCCTTTGCTTAAAATATTGCGAAAACAATGAAACGGTTGATTGCACTTGTGTAGTTTGTAAAGACTACTGAAATATTTTGCTGCAACTGTTCCCAAATTAATTTTTCATCACACTAATAATCATAAATGCTAAGTTTATGAGTGTATGTAGGTAGGTATAAATGTTTTTACCATATGAAAAGGTATATAGTACCTGGGCGAACGAGCTTTGGTCGGTAATTATAAGAAATACAACTACATCAGTACCCGGCATTAAGTAATGCATATCGAGCTAAAGAGGGAGATAATAGGCTAGGTGTCGGCTTTGTAGAGCGTCGTCTCTGTCGCATGATCAAAAACGGCACATAACGTACTGAGTGACAGAGACGACGCTCTACGAACTACCGACGCTGCGACACTATATCTCCATCTATATCTATATCTCCATCTTTAGCACGATGTGCATTACTTAATGTGGGTACTGTAAATGGGTTAGTTTAAAAGCGAAACCTTATCTGAATACCAAATTATATACAAATCGTCAGAGTCATTTCCGAGATACGCGAAATAAATGCTTATACAAAAATTGCTAGTTTAAAGTTATTAGATAGATATTGTATGTCCTATTATGTATGTATGTGAACCGCGGGGCGCAGCATTTCAACATAATAGGCTAGTGTCCTAATTTTTATTTAATATTTCATTAAAAAACTGATCATAAATAGAGCCCATCAACGAAAACAAATTCAAAATTAAAAAAGATATAAGTATTTTAATTTTATGCTAGACAGAGAGCGCAATATAGTACCTGATAACGTCAAGCCATTTTCGCGCCATACAAATGCTATACACAAGCTTTGCGAGAAAGGGACAGAGCATCTGCTCACTATACCCACCAAAAACTTAAAATGCTCATATTTCAGAGATTTACCAGCCAATTTAATTTGTTTTTTGTGTAATGTATTTATATCCTTCTGTTTTGTTATTTTAGTTATTGGGATACATGCCTATTGTAAGCAGGTTTTAATCATAAAATGACATAACAACATAAAGGAAGAGGTCGTCTAAATCGCAAAATACATTCATTCCGAAACCCCTCACCAAGAACTTAACAAGTAAATCAAACATTTACGAAGCCATCGCGCCTGGAATATTGATTTTCTGCAACTATATACAAGCAATAAATGCTATTGTGCGACACAGTACAAAGGTGTAGAGTTAAAATAAAGTCTTGTCACGTGCTGTCATACCAGTGGGAGCTGGCGACTCCTTGCGGGCCCGCTGACCGATTTCCGAACACACGTGAGATGGATTCAAATTGAATAATCGATTGCAAGATGGCGCTCCAGACATCTATTTCAGTGCATTCGATTCCAGCTTTCTAACCAATTAGATAATAGGACGCGTCTGATGTTCTTTTTCAATTTTTTATACCGTATTTTGGTTTATTCTGTGAAATATTTTTTGATGGCGCTCCGGACCTCTATTTCAGTGCATTCGATTTCAGCTTTCTCACCAATTAGATAATAAGACTCGTCTGGTGTTCTTTTTCAATTCTTGGTACTGTATTGTGGTTTATTCTGTGAAATATTTTTACTGGTGCCGCTCCAGACATCTATTTCAGTGCATTATATTCCAGTTTTCTAAACAATATGATAAAAAAGGTGCGTTTGGTATTCTTTTAAAATTTTTGGTACTGCATTTTGGTTTATTCTGTGAAATATTTTTATTGATGGCGCTCCGGACCTCTATTTCAGTGCATTCGATTTCAGATTTCTAACCAATTCGATAATAAGACGCGTCTGGTGTTCTTTTTCAATTCTTGGTAATATATCGTGGTTTATTCTGTGAAATATTTTTACTGATGCCGCTCCAGACATCTATTTCAGTGCATTATATTCCAGTTTTCTAAGAAATATGATAAAAAAGGTGCGTTTGGTTTTCTTTTTAAATTTTTGGTACTGTTTTTTTTTCGTTTATTCTGTGAAATATTTTTATTGATAGCGCTCCGGACCTCTATTTCAGTGCATTCGATTTCAGATTTCTAACCAATTCGATAATAAGACGCGTCTGGTGTTCTTTTTCAATTCTTGGTACTGTATCGTGGTTTATTCTGTGAAATATTTTTATTGATAGCGCTCCGGACCTCTATTTCAGTGCATTCGATTCCAGCTTTCTAACCAATTAGATAATAAGACGCGTCTGGTGTTCTTTTTCAATTCTTGGTACTGTATTGTGGTTTATTCTGTGAAATATTTTTACTGATGCTGCTCCAGACATCTATTTCAGTGCATTCTATGTTTTCCAAACAATATGATAATTAGATGCGTTTGGTATTCATTTCAATTCTTGGTACTGTATTTTGGTTTACTCTGTCTTTTTTTTACTTTTAAAGGTTTTTGTATGATGATTAACTGCAATATTGGTCAATGCTTCGATACCTAATACGTCTACTTTCTTATAATCGACACAAACACCCGATCCACTAACATAAATTGAAGCGATCAAACACCCTGTAGTACACAGTACAGCATTCAGGGACAACAAGACACAGGCGTAGCCTAGTTTGGACACAAAGTCAATTTAAAAGAAGGAAAGAAAGAAAATACATTTTAATCGACATAGCTACAAAGAAATATTAAAAAATACCAAAATATCTTGGGTCGATTTTTAAGAAAAGTACCAACTAACAAAATTTATCATCATTCATCATTTCAGCCATAGGGCGTCCCCTGCTGGACATAGGCCTCCCCCATCGATCTCCAAAAGGCCTGTTAGAAGCGGCCTGTGGTCTCTTTTAGGTCGTCTTTCCATCTTGTGGGCGGTCGTCCTACGCTGCGTTTACCGGTCCGTGGTCTCCATTCGAGAACCTTTCGGCACAAAATTTAGCATAGGCATAAATTATAATAACGTATTTTCCACTTTTGTAGAATAAAATAAAATAGATTAAATTTATAAAACTGCGATCAATTTGGGTTTACAAGACATAGGGGTGATACGTGCTCAAAAGCTCCGAAGCTATCAATATTTGTCGTTGTCACACGGCAATTAGTATCTATTACGATAACAATGAAAATGCTTACTAAAATTACAAAGTGCATTGTTCAAGGCTAGGTTTTTAGAGTAACTTAATTTTATGTTACATTATTATTAGGCCATAATAACCGAGGCCGTAACGTCACATGCTTTAAACTTTTAAACGATTCAATTTAAGTAATTGCGGAAAATCACGCAAACGACCGAAATACGGTTTCCGGTTTTGCGATTTTTAACTTAGAGTCGCTTAAAACATGTCCTAGATTACAGGACAAACATAGGTACAATTAAAACGTTAAGAATTTTCTCCGATCCCATATTATACAAGTAATGAGCACAAACATGCTACAAACAGTGTGAATACAGTTGCAACTACTATGCTGTATTTACGGGCTATCAAGTATTTCTAGCAAGAATTTTCGGACGTGAATCGAAACGGTCGCGTGATCGAAGTCGTTTTTGAGCCGGCTTATTCGAAGCGGCATGTTATACGTACCTATATGTAGGTAATAAGCACCTTTGTTTTGCTTTTGTTAGGTCAATAGTTCACCGTGTTGAAATTCTAGTGGCTTCACACTGGTGTATCTTTGCAATGCAAATGTTGTTTCTTGCATATTGTAGTAATAAAGGTATTATTACCTATATTAGGTACCTGATTCTGTTCTATATGATTTAGTTACGGATTTTACTATGTAGTACATTTTCAATTTATTACGGCGTATTATGTCTGCATGAGCTCACACGCAAACTTTACGCTAGTTCGGTGTGTCAATAGAAAGTTTTCACATGAATATCGGACAAACAATAGGAGACATAATATGGTGACTTGGGAGGTGGCGTGGTGGTAGCTAATGAACTACGTAAAAAAATCTAGGAAGATGATTTTAACCTACTAATAATAATTATAACATAAACATCCCATTCAAATGCTGATAAATTAAGATAAATAATATATAGGTCATGATTTTTTGTCGAAAAGTTATCCAGTGCGACACAAACTTAAATTGGATTTTCAATAATAACCAAAATTCATAATATTTTATGTTCGTACTGATTTGAAAGTATAATTGTATAATCTGGATGACAATACAATTATTTGGCACCGCCAAACTGATTCGATGATGAAAATAGGTGGTGTATACTTCAATAGTTACCAATAAACTCTTCGAGTTGTTGATTTGTTTTTACTAATCACATAAATATCTAAAAAGTGACTATTTAATATCTTTATACTATCTATATTTAACTATAATAATTATTTATTTTCTTATTGCATGATAAAAGCTGCCATAGTTGCCAAGATTTGGAAGTTAAATTGGCATTGGGCAGGCCACATCGCTCGAAGGTCCGATAACCGATGGGGAAGAAAGGTTCTTGAGTGGAGACCACGAACCGAAAAACCCAGCGTAGGTAGGCCTCCCACTAGATCATAACATAAACGACAAAAACTAGACATAAACAAAACGACATCATAAAAGTTTCCAGTGGATACAAATGCAGGCGTTCAGAGTGGCGTTCTAAGGGAGGCCTTTGTTCAACAGCCATATGGGTGATAATGATTTTACATAATTTAAATTCCTGATTTTTCTGTTTTTTTTTTCTTTCATATCTATTCATAGCTATCAGAAAATGAGCTTCTTGGTTTGTTTTTACGTTACGCGTGGTAAGGGTCTGAAGCGTTTTTATTAATTCCTGTAGTAACTATATTTTAATAATTCTTTATAGTACATATCTATATTAAACTATAATAATTAAAAAAATACGCAGGGGCTTTGTAGTGAGGCGTCAGTGAGTGATGACACCATGAACCCCGATTCCATGGGGCTAAATGAGACCCCGACCCCTGGCTAGCCTTGACCGGCCATCTGGGGGTGGAAACCGCAAGAGCTTATAACCTAAGCTCCAGGGTGGAAGAGTTAAAGGTCTAAAGGCTAATCTCAATCCCTGGGGGAAGGGCGCTGGATGCTGTTACACAGGCTTCGAGCCTAGTTCGGTGGTAGTGTACTTATTTTAGTATGTATCACAATACTAGTCCAATAAGATGTAACTTTTTTTATAATGTTTAAAGGAATAAATTATTTAAAAAAAGAGGGCATAACGCCGCGAGTAGCGTTTAGTGAAAGTGCAGCATACCTCTCGACACCCATAAACTAAATACCCGCGCTAATGTTGGCCCTCCAGTGCCAGTATACGGCAGCTTATATGGGGACCCATTTAGTGGATGGCAAGCACAGACTAGGTAAGGCTACTACGTAGCCGTGGCAAGTCATCACCCGCCACAATATTTTGAAATGAGGCATAATTGGTGGGTGCAGTTCCTCATAACATAGACCAGCTCAACACCATCCAGAATTCATCACAATAGCCCAGTGTTTTTTATATCCTATATACAGGGTGTAAGGGGAACACTCTCGTAGCCAAAAGAAGGTAATTGTACTCATCTTTATGAACAACTTTTACTATGGGACCAACCCTGAAATCGCGAAAAAAAATCAGCTGTTCCTTACATTTTGTCGAGTGTCAGTGACCGTTTTCTATAGAAGAGCTGATATTTTTTTCGCGATTTCAGGGCTGGTCCCATAGTAAATGTGGTTCATAATGACGAGTACAATTACCTTTTTTTGGCTTCGAGAGTGTTCCCCTTACACTCCGTATACTGTACAATAGTTACCATAATAATATACACACATCCCATAATTGTATAATATACTCAAAGAGGCCTCTTGGTGTTGGCTTCAGCTCAACCGCAATGCCTCTTAAATGACCAGGCTAGACCTGTAAGTTTTTTAAATTTATTTTTGTCACACGGTTATGTGACCCCAAACTAAGCAAACTTTGTGATAAATTGCTGCCAGAGACTTATATACATACATACATATATATTTTTAAATACATACTTAAATAGATCTTAATACACAGATATAGAATAAACACAAATGTTCATCACATAAATGTTTGCCCTAGGTGGGATTCGAATCCACACCCCCAAGCGCAGAAGGCAGGTTCACTACCAGCGTTGCCAGACGTCCCGATTATAAAATCAAAATTAAACGTCCCGCGCGTGACAGGCTCAATCCCGCTTTTCTATATATCATATATTCTATAATATTTTCTATGTAAGTATCATATTTTTATTTAAATAGAGTTTCTATGGCTATTTTTACTATCTATCGCCACGTAAACATAATTTGAACTTAAATATTTAAAAACTTCTGATTATATACGTTTTTTACTATGTCCCGCTTTCGATGACAGAATCCCGCTTTTTTCACTCAAAAATATTCAAAATCTCGACTTGGCAAAAAATAATTCTGGCAACGCTGTTCACTACCAACTGGACCAACGGGCTATCGCTAGTTGTATGGAATAAAAAAGAACAGTGTTACAAGAAATACAAAACAGAAGGTTACTTTGATAATAGTATAACTATTAACCTAGTGACCCTACAGCGTTGTTCTTGATGCAAATGATTGTCACAAAACTATATAATATACGGAAGCCAATCCCTATAAAGCTTCGCGTGACAGCATTTCATGACATTAAAGTTGTAACAGGAGCTTTGTGGTAATTTAACCGACGATACAAATTAATAAAGCGAAAAGATAATGAGGTACGTAACACGCTTAATTAAATTAGTACAATTTGAATAATGTGAAATCTGTGACAGAAGCCGCACCCAAAATATTTCAAATCAATTCATATCGTGAATAATAATTATTTTCAATTTAGATATTGCAGTTCGATTTAGGACGGGTATAAATTCGATGGATTGCGTTTTTACTATTGTTGAGTAATTGAAATGGAGTAGGAACTTAATACTGACATAGCTGTTAAAATTTACAAGTTGAAGTGGCAATGGGCAGGCCACATCGCTCGAAGAACCGATAACCGATGGGGATGAAAGGTTCTTGAGTGGAGAGCACGAACTGGAAGACGCAGCATAGGTAGGCCTCGTACTAGATGGACCGACGACATTGTGAGAGTCGCGGGCATCCAGTGGATGCAGATGGCAGGCTGTCGTTCAGTGTGGAGGTTAAAGGGGGAGGCCTATGTTCAGCAGTGGACATCTTCTGGCTGATGATGGTGATGATGAAAAACTTAAAACACAAAATTCGGATAATTAAAAAATATATCTAAGTAAAGTTCTAGTAACTAAGTTATGTCCTGTCCATGTTCTACAAGATACATTTCGGATAATGTTCATCACAGCTACAATGTCTTATCTTACCCTACACCTCCCCCCCATCCCGTCTTATCTACCCTCTTTCTACTACAAAAAAGACGGCCCACTATCACAGATCTTCCTTGGATACCATGCTATACTTGGATATAATGTTTTGTGAATGAATAAATAGATAGAGACGTTTATCTACGTTTCTAATCCGTACAGCACCGTTCGGAAGGTTGCCTGGAAGAGATCGCTTTGAGCGATAAGGCAGCCTGTTAAAGCCTGGATAATTGTTTTATTGTAAAGTATATATCCTTGTTATTGTGGTCTTTTAAGAAAGAGTTATCTTATCTTACAGTCAAGGAATGGAACAGAATTATCGTTTTATTGTTTCTTGAGCGACATAACATAGGTATTTTCAAGGACAGAGTGAAGGTATCTTCTAAGTCCGCATTCACATCCAATCCATCCAATCTGGGTGACTTCAAGTCGAGAGTGAATGGATTTCTTCTAGGCAAGCGTGCTCCATCGTAGACTGCATTATCGCTTACCATCAGGCGAGTTGGCGGCCAAGCGCAAGCCTATTTTTTATTTAAAAATAATAATAATTAATTTGCTTAGCAACAAGCATGTTGGTGGGTAAACCCTGGCTTATAAGCGACAATTTTTTTTTTATTAATGTGAAACCAAAAATATTTTACTTACTAGAATATTTTCGTCAACAGTTTTATTAGTCAAAAGCAATTTTTATTTTGAAGTACTGTTACAAAGCGTCCGAAGCTTAGCGGTTAGAGTGCTTGGGGTGTTTACCCGTATTGCGTGGGTATTGGTTATATTTGGCAACGCACTGATAATGCCCCGGGTATTGTAGGTGTCTATAGGCAGAGGTGACCATTTAGCATCAGGTGGCCCGTAGCTTGTTTGCAACTTATTCTGTAACTAGCTGACCTGACAAACGTTGTCCTATCATAAAACTGTCAAACACGTAAAGTTAAAACTGTAAATCTTATTTTTTACACCTTAGGTTACATTAATTGAGTATTAGGATACCTTTTTTTTTTTTGAAAATATAATATAGCCTATGCTACTCGGGGATAGTGTAGCTTCCCAACAGTGAAAGAATTTTTCAAATCTGTTCAGTAGTTTCGGAGCCTATTCAATGAAACAAACAATCAAATCTTTCCTCTATATAATATTAGTATAGATAAAACGGCCTAAACCAGCGAAAATTTTCGAAACGCAACATTGAAAAAAAATATTATGTTTTTAGTTGGAATATACAGTATTATAAGTACAAAAAATTGTATCCAATATTTGTCGCATTTAAACTTCGGGCCTTGCCAAGTATTTTAATAAAAACTCCTTCAAAAGAAGCTCCCGAAGAGTTGTTCTGCTCTGTAAAGGTGTACATTTGCATGATTTTAATTAAATTCTACTTCTGAAGTTTAACCTTGACATAAAAGAAATATTGTTGGTTGGTTCAAGTGAAGCCATAATTATTGAATTATTGCTTCGAGGAAAATCAAATGAAGGCTATGACAGGTAATTAACTTTTACGGATAATCAAATAAGACTTGAATTAGTAATAAAACTTCTAGGGTTCATATTGGATCGATTTATTTACTGCAATATTATACGCGTTTGACTAGCAACTTTGAAAAGGAACGATGTGAATGAAGATTCATGACATTAAGGTAGAAAAACGAAGACCATTTGTTACTAGCTGCACCCTGTAGTTTCACCTGCGTGGGATTTCCTTCAGAAGCCGTAAATTTTTAGGCATAAAAAGTATCATTTGTAATGAAATTTAAAAAAGGATTTTGCACGTGTATTAGTCATTCTGCGTAAAAGAAAACCACCCATACTCTGTGGCATCGTAGCTTCCAAACAGCTGAACCTGTGAGCTGAACCAATTTTTTTTTTTTGTTTGTTTCAAAGGTGATTTGATCGAACGAGTTTTTAGCATTTCAGAACAATCTGTTCAGCCGTTTGAAGATTATCGGCTTATCTTTTTTTTTTTTTTACTTGTTATTAGTTTAGTGCCACTGTTCCGTGTAAACGCAACGACAACAACGACGTGCATTCTGAAATATCACGAAACTTATTTCGGGCGGTCTAAAGGTAAACTGTTGATGTTGCTCAATCTGGTCTCAGAAGGTTGCGATATTTTTATTTGTAGCCTGGCAGAGTTCACAGAAACGGCTCACAAAATATGTGAAAAGCATGCTTTCAGGGATATCTATTGTTGACGCAATAGATGTCACTGATAGTATAACGAGACGAAAATGTATATATATATATAGATACATTTCTGTACCTTAAAATTAAAATAGTTAAAATTTATTTAAGTTGTTATAGCATCGCTTTAGTTTATCTGTAATGGTGTTCTGTATCTGTTATAAGTGTTTTTGATAATAAATAAAAATAAAAAAAATATTTTTTCGAAAAATATGAGAAAAATTTCAAAAATAGAAGTAGCCAAACGCACAACTGTGTGTAATTGCCAAGGTTTTGCTCCACTAAATGCGACTTTAATACAATTTATATTAAGCCTTATGATCTTTTGTAGTAATAACCGTTTCTTAAAAGTGGGAAAACCTCGCCTTAATATTGTGACTCTATAGGTATTGAATCTCAATGATCTCAGCCTATACGATTTATTAAAAAATACGATTCATTTTGAAATCAACCACAGTGTAGAAATGAGAGATCATCGCATTACGAATATCAGTCTTCTCGATAGCTCCTTCTAACAGTTCAGTTTGACAGCGACACGCATAGAGGGGCTCGTTAGCAGCTGACAAGCTCAGGTGAAGTTATGGTTCGTTAGTGATGGAGACCCGACCGCATCGATCAACTCGACAATTTCACTTTAGCTGGAGAAGGGACTTAAATATACTTTTATAAGCATAGAATATGGAATCTGAATAGTTGTATAGTAACCTTTTTCAGATTACCGCACTAAATTGGTTTTTCCAACACCATCCATTTTATTACAAGCTTTATGTTTAAGGCTCTCTTTTCCGACTTTTAGGAATTTTGGTCTGTCTTGTTTAAGTGTGTTTACTTCCATAGTTAGCGTGAAATTATAAAAACGGTGTCATATCAAAATTGAATGTTTTATCTAGGAACCCCTAAAAACCGAAACACGATTACGGACATTTCAATCTATACAAAAAAAAAGTTACACTGTTTTGAGCTTTTCTCCCAGTTTTTTGGATTCATTCAAATACCTATTTATTAAGTTATGTCTGAGATATCTTAACATACAGATTTTATAATTATGGAGGAAACCGCAAAGGTATGTTATTTTATATTACATCAATACTTTTCGAAAAATATGAGAAAAACCTCAAAAATAGAAGTAGCGAAACGCACGACTGTGTGTAAGGGTTTTGTTTCGCTAAATGCGACTTTAATACAATAAGTCGTGTCTTATGGTCATCTGTAGTAATAAGCATTGCTTAAAAGTGATAAAACCTCGCCTTAATTTGCCTTGTTAGTATGGGTCAAATCTTGCAACTGTATTTTAAAACAGTTACCCCCCAACTAATTGAGATGAAATTTTGCATACACGATTAGTTTGGATGGCAATGCATGGTTAGCTAAATGATGTCATTCTAAATCTAATATGGCGGGCCAGTTATTTTTATGCACCCCATGGTATGGGTATTAAATAAAAGGGTTTTCTGATAAAATACGAAAAATTTAATGACGTCACATTAAATTCGATATGGCGGACGTCCCAAGATGGCGGACAAATTTTTTTTATCTACCTTTATGATAAACTTACCGCCCGCCCCAGCTTCGCACGGGTATAGGTATATAGCCTATGTCACCCGGGGATAATGTAGCTTCCCAATACTGAAAGAATTTTTCAAATCGGTTCAGCAGTTTCGGAGCCTATTCAATGCAAACAAACAAACAAACAATCTTTCCTCCTTATAATATTACTAGTAGGCCGCCCCTGCTTCTCACGAGCGAAGCCGGGATATATAGCTATGTCAACCGGGGATAGTGCAGCATCCCAACAGTGAAAGAATTTTTCAAATCGGTTCAGTAGTTTCGGAGCCTATTCAATGCAAACAAACAAACAAACAATCAAATCTTTCCTCTTTATAATATTAGTATAGATTATGATTATGATGATGATAAATATGGGTATCAAATGAAAGAATTTGCTGGAAAGCAAACGAAAAGATGTTTTTATCGCTTTTTTTAACAATTTTGTAGGAACTCTAACTGTTACACTGCGCCTCGCCTTTTCATCCGCATGGACATTCTCCCGGAAATCGTAAATTTTGTTTGTAAATTTTTTTGTATACACAATATCCCATTTCTGCCGTAGCTTATTATTTTCATACAAAAAATCACGCCAATCTATTACTCTATTACTGCGCAAGCAACAACCACAAACTTTTGCATTTATAATATTAGTTTTATGTAAGAAAAATTCAGTGTTAATCATGTGTTCAGCTACATTTCTTCAGGCATTTAATAAATAAATGTAAGTACCCTAATAAAACGTTAGCTAAGAGAATACCGTCAACGGAATGTTCTTCAAACTATTCCAATATGCTTGTTTTAACACACAAACTCACATATTCCTTGGTAACAAAAGTCAAAATTAAACTCTACTAGACCCTTCAAACCCGACAAGTTCATCGTAACCTCAACCCCAACAGTCAAACCCGTCGGCGTGACCACAGAATTACCGAAGTATTATTTAGTCAACGTGGTACCCGCCCGTCACCCCTCAGCCCTATACGAACGTAAACAAATTGCCTCTTAATCCCTTCATGCGTGTTTAACAGTTGGATTACTCGATTAACAACCCTCCGAAATTCCTAACAACATTGGAAACTCAAAATTCAGCACTCTTTTAATTGACCGCAAAAGCCCGTCGGCTGTCGCGGGCCGGCCTTAAAACTTTTTATGTTGTTCGCTGTTCGGAAAAAACGTGTTTTGTCAATGGGAAAATAATAGGCTGACAATATTTTCATTCTCTTTTTTTTGGAGGAAAAATGCGAGAGCTTAATTCGTGTTTCGTTTTATGACAAAGTTTATCGCTTTCTATTTTCGTGGATATTAGCTTTGTTTTGAACGACGTTAAATCAAAATGTTAGCTGATTCCACATTTAAAAAATACTAAAATGTTAAGTTATGTTAAACACAAAAATCTGTTTTTTGACGATATTTTTGTTGGATTTCTTAAGTGCTCTTACATTTTTTTTTACGAAAAAAAAAACGGAACCTTGATTCTTGGCGTTCTGATATTATCACATAGAAAAAAATATAGAAAACTCAATGTCTGTAATAAAAAGACCTGTATTTTTATTAAAAATAACGGCTTATAGTTTTTGAAAAACTCAACACACGAAAAACTACTGAGGTTTTTTACCTCAAATTTTCGTCAAAAAGTACATTTTAGTGTTTTGCGTCTTTTACCTCCAATTCAAAAAGTAGTTTATCGTAAAACTCTCGGAGGGAAAGTTTTATAATTTCGTTAAATTACTGGCATAGTGAAGAATGTTAATATTATGGATAACTTGTTTTGTTATTCGTCTTGAAAATTACGGCTTTATTTTTTCGTTTTATGTCTGAAAATACAGATATCTTTTACGGCTGCATTTTTAATACGGCTCTTAAAAGTAATTGCTAATAGATCGGTTATAAAAAGGTGCTAGGAGTGACTTGTAGTTTAGCTCTCTACCTTACTGAATTCGTATATTTTCTCAGTACAAAAGGTAGCCTTGCGCTAACTCAAGGAATAAGGTACCTCTAAACCAAATTTAATCCAAATTTCCTTAAGTTTTTATGGAGTGAAGAGCGAACAAACATACAACAAACAATGTTCAAAACTTACACATTTACAACATCTCTTATTAATGAAAAAAAAAACACTGATTGTTCTGCAGTCGAACAGCTGAAAACGACAAAAATTTGGTGCTTCAAAAAAGTTGATGCATCACAGATTTTAAAGTTAGTATTCAAAGCGAAACACTACAATGCGCCTATTAAATTTTTCATAGAATAAATTCACAAAAAAGCTCAATCTTGAGACAGTTGTAAGAATTAGCAGCCGCTGAACGTTTTTAGATAATTCATAACAATGGAGTATCCGAGAAGGCGTTAAAAGTTTCACCGAAAAGAGCACAAACCTCGGTGGCCTTTATTCCTTTGCTTTGTGGAAGTTGACGCGAACAGCCCGGCAAAGTGGGCGCTCTCCCTGAGTGTGGAAACGAAAGAGTGTACTTGTTTAGGCTTAAACGCTGGAAATGCTATTGTCGATTTGTTCTTTTTCACAATTGGTTTTTGATTCTGTTACTGAAAACTTTATTTTGTTACTATTCGTACTTTTTTGTAGGTCCTTGATTGTTTCTCTATTTTAGTGTACTTATACCACTACTTAAATTATAGTACGAATAGGTACTTATACAATATCATCATCATCATCATTATTACCCTATCATGTTCCAAGGATGATTAGGCCTATCTTATCTCTCTGAGAGAAGGCATGTGCTGCCCCAGTACATGTTGTGAATTTCATAAATATTTCTGTGTACTTTTGAGGTTCTTGGAGATACCGGTTTTCTCACAACGGTAAACGTTGTGAGAAAACCGGTATCTCACTGTTTTTGAGTTATAGCATCGAAACTGCACATAATTTACTTAAATAAGTACTAAGGAAGTCATTGGGCAAGGGCAGGGATGAGAATCGAACAGCTGGTGACTTCAGATTGTAAAGCGCACATGCTATCAACTGATAGGTAGGTACGTACAATGATTTTGTTATTAGATAAAATTATTTTTGGGGTTCCTTACTGTCTGTCCGTCCGTCCTACCCTTTAACGGCTGTACCTTTCGAACCATAAAAAAGAACTAGTTGAAATTTTCACAGTATATTAAATGTTACGGCGGATTAACTAAGAAATAATAATAAGGTCAAAAATTAAAAACTAAATGGGGTCATACAACAAACGTTTTTTTTTTTGGACTATTTTTGTATTTGCTCTAGTGTAAAAGTGGTAATACATACAACCGTCAAACTTGGCATGATTATAGTAAACACTCTAAACTCTAAAGTAAAACAATAAATAATAAATACTGGCCAAGTGCAAGTCAGTGACAAATTTCTATTCACCAGTACCGGTTCTCGTACGATCACCGAAGTTAAGCAACGTCGGTCGCGGTCGGAACTTGGATGGGTGATACTGCCTGGGCATAATATCTTGTACTACTTTTCTGTACTTTAGTAGAACCCTCAATACGCGAGCCCAACTAGCTCTTGACCGCTTTTATTTATATGACGTAAATGCCATGCCAAAATGCCATCGACTCATGAAATATTTTTTTCTACATCATAAAATACTTATGTAAAATTGTGTTGTTATTAAGGCAGGTCTAATTAGCGCTCGCCGAGCTACTGCTATTTAATTTAAAAAAGTAAAATGGCACCTCTATTTGCATACAGTCACGGCACTAATTATATTTATAATTAATTGATCTAAGTAAAATTAACCTCGCAACTCTGATATGAACTGCTATAAAGG
The DNA here is from genome assembly GCA_932305915.1 of Agriopis marginaria. Lineage (NCBI taxonomy): Eukaryota > Metazoa > Arthropoda > Insecta > Lepidoptera > Geometridae > Agriopis > Agriopis marginaria. Next base: position 8,543,706 of record OW029934.1, on the reverse strand, counting down.
TAAATATTTGTATCGAATCAATTAAAAGTACGTACACTTCCGTGCATCGCAGCCGTTCGCAGCCGCACACGTCACAAAAATTAGGTCCCTCTTGCACCCCTTTTAGCCATTTTGGTCATGCTAGTTTAAGTTTGTCTACTTCTATGGTTAACCTAAAATTATAAAAATGGTGTTAAATAATTTTTTTTAATTAAATTTTATTAAAAAATATCGCTAGATAAAAATATATATAAGTAATATAATAAGTAACACTGAATTGAGCTTTGCTGTCTGTTTATTAGAATCATTCAAATACCTATAGACTAAATGATATCTATGATAATATCTTAACATACAGATTTCATAATTATGGAGAGATCCGTAAAGATATATTAAATTTTACATTACTTACAGTTATTCTTTTCGAAAAATATGAGAATACCCTCAATAATTGTAAGTAGCGAAACACACAACTGTGAGTAAGCTCTACCTATAGTTTTGCTCCAATAAATGCTACTTTAATACAATATTATTAAGCCCTATGGTCATCTATAGAGACAAGCGCTCGCCTTATTCAATAATAATAGGTTATTATATTACGCACTGAGACTCGTTAGAATGACGATATTAGTAAGGCAGCTGTCAGTGAGAAAAGAAAAGCAGAAGTTTGTACTACTGTCACGTGCCTTGGAAGAAGCCTATTATGTCCAATAGTGAACCAGTATAGGCAGATTATAATGATGTTGATGAATACTTTTTTAACATATCACTATAAGCTGTCTCTAAAATGATTTCTAAGCATTATAATGCAGGCTTCAAAGGGTCCAATTAGGGACGAATCGTCCTACAAACTAATTCACACTAAAATCGATTCCGTCTCACGGCAATTGGGGTAGATACCTACATAATATCATATTGCAATAGCGGGGTAGCCCGAGGTACAGTAATTGGGCCGTCGTAGTCCCACCTGCTTACCCAATTCGTTCGGGCGAAGGGAAATCTAGAAAACCGCATATGGCTTGCAAAGTTCCCGGCCATGTACCAATTAACCCCTAGGAGAGGTAACCTGGCGTTATTAAACAAAATTGACTCCAATATAATTTTACATTTGGTTGAAAATGAGATTTTCGCCTAGAGCTATTCTAGCCAGCCTAATGATGGCGTAAAGCTCTATCGAAGTAGATAACAGTAGTGAAACTTCATACAGGTAGAGTAATCTTTCTAACCATATACAAACAAACTCTCTTAATAAACGTAATGTAACTTTGGAATTATAGTGGATTAGGGCCCATCCTACTGTTTGAGAATAAACCGGCGTAGTGCGCGTCGGGCTAGCACTGAGGGTTCCGTACCACCACAAAATTCAATAACGAAATTACCAGTTATAACTTGGTTTTGAATAGAAACTTGTCACCGACTCGCACTGGGCCATTTTTTTTTATTATAATTTATACTTTAGAGTGTTTACTATAATTTTGCCAAGTTTGACACTTGTACGTATTACCGTTTTTACATTATAGCTAATAACATGGCTTTTGTTTTTACTTTTAGATTTTTTTATTGTTTGTTAATTAATCCACCGTAACGTTACATATTCTATGAAAATTTATATCTGGCTTAACTGGCTATCTATTACAGTTCGAAAGATTCAGCCGTTTAAAGGTAGGACAGACAGACAAACATCGTAGGCTTAGTAATAGGGTCCCGTGTTTACCCCGTGTTTGGCTACGGAACCCTAAAAAGCCTAGCAGTAGGAACATAATAGGATGATAATTGACCTTAAAATTGATGCCTGCGCCGGTTTTAAACTTTTACTCGATAGTAATTTTTAAACTTTCGTGATTTGAACGCATGTTTTAAATGTTTATCGGGACTTATAACGTATTATTTAAATTAGAAAAAAAAAATTATGTACCCTTCGCTCGACGTTTCAACCATGTTACAATGGCCGTGGTCACGAGCTGACTGAATACTGCGGGTGAGTACGCGAGAGAACAGCGGGTGTATTGTGCTTCTACCCTCACTTGATCTTGAAAAATCGCAGGGTTGTCACTACGACACACAACACTGACTGTAACGGTGTAATTCTTTTACTCGATGTCAATATATTGAATTGCGAAAAAGAGAAAATAAAGTAATTACCTATTAATTACTCACACTAAAATTATAAATGCAAAAGCAAACTATGTGTGTTTGTTCCTACACAACACACATAGCGTCACTTTTGTAGCTGAACGGATTTAAATAAAATATTGAATACAAATATAATCCGGAAAAAAACAGTAAGAAAATATCATGTTTGCTATGTATTTATGTTTTTTTTTTTATAAAATCAATATCAGACAAAAATATAGAAATAATTATTATTATAATTTGTCGTACTTGGGACAAGAAATCCTGATTCCCGTAGCTAACTTTTTCGGCAGTAGTACGTACAAATCAAATTTCAAAAAAATACCATAACACAAAATAAAGTAACTGAAAAATTACTTCTATCGTAAGCTGGTTTTTTTCCCAGGTATACGGGGTTTAAGGGGAACACTCTCGAAGCCAAAAGAAGGTAATTGTACTCATCATTATGAACAACTTTTACTAAGGGACCAGCCCTGAAACCGCGAAAAAAATATCAACTGTTAAACGGTCATTGACACTCGACAAAATGTATGGAACAGCAGATATTTTTTTTCGCGGTTTCAGGGTAGGTCCCATAATAAAAGTTGTTCATATTGATGAGTACAATTACCTTCTTTTGGCTTCGAGAGTGTTCCCCTTACACCCTGTATAAGTATAGCACGATCAATACAAATTCACAGTATTCGGAAAACAACATCTTGTATACTGACTAAATATAAAGCAACGTATCAAAATAGTCCAGTGCTGTAACAGGCACCTCCGAAACAGATTCATGGTCGGGTCATTGGATATTTTACCCAGGTCCTCTGTTCCATTGACTTATGTTATGGCTGTAGTTATTCAAATCAAGTGGATCACATGAGTTATTTATTAATCAAAAGATGGATTAACCTCCGCTCGGATGGGTTTATTTGATATTTAAATTTGTGGTAGCGTAGGAAATATTTTTGCTTATATAAATTTCCACAGAGCTTTCAAATCAATTCTTGCTTATTCAATTTATGTAACGTTGATTTCTATGTAGTTCGAATCCCAAGAATAAAGATTCTTTTGTTTTTACAAGCTTTTATTTGATTTGTCTTGTTAGTTTGGGTCAGATCTTGCAACATAATTTTAAAGCAGTTTCCGCAACTGATTGAGCTGAAATTTAGCATACACATTTAGTTTGGATGACAATTCATGGTTGGTCAATGATGTCATTTTAAGTATAATATTAATAGCCATTGTGTTCTAAGAACATTTGGAGATAAAAAAAAATGTTTTACTTGAAAACGTTGATAACAGTACCTATGCAAGGTAACATGAAACGGTGATACTACCTCCAAAGGAGAAAAAAGCGGATTAATCATATCTTATCATAGGCTAAGTATATAAGTACTTAAGTACCCCTCTACGTATCTTATAGTGCTAACAGACGCTCGAACGCGACTGACCTCAATCGCCGTCAGACCAAAGGGAGAGAAAGAGAGGGAAATATGATATTCTCACTCTTTCTCTCCCATTGTTGGACGGCGGTCCGTCAGCCGCGTTCGAGCGTCTGTTAGCACTATTATAGAAACTTGACAGAATACCTCCTAACAATGTTACGTTATGACAGTTAAACACCTTGAAATTAAACACTTTTAATTAATTTGATCGCGTTTATTTCAAATTATTTTAATAACTTTTTTTAAATATCAATAATATAGGCCTTGCGTTTGACTGCCAACTCGCTTGATGTTAAGCGCTGATGCGTTCTACGATGGAGCACGCTTGCCTAGAAGAAACCGATTCACTCGTGATTTGAAATCACCCAGATTGTAACTATTGGAGAACACCCATTCAGGCAGACTAGCAGTTCGCACAATAATAGTGGAATCAAAGCGCTTCGTACGGGGTTTCGGAACATCAACTTTAAAGCGGTGACGATTCTTCGTACCCACTCTGGCAATCCGATAAAAAAATGGGCAGGAATTATATCATGCAGATCATTCCTGTCGTTTCAAACATTTTGCAGTGTCCATGGGAACGTTTTGATTGACATCATTGGCGGTACTTTTAATTAATTTCATAACATTTCTGTAGACATCTGTCATCCAGTCTACCTGTAACCACTGACACTGAAAAGTGTTTAAAACGCCAGAAATTAAAATAATGTAAATTCAAATTCAAAATATTTAATTTAGGAAAACTAAAAATCCATTACAAACAAAACTTAAGTGGTTTTTAATCAGCTCCAATAATACGAATAATTTTGTTCGGGTGCCCGTTGATTTGGCGAAATCAATATTTTTTTCGAATGCTTACTGATTTTGATGTCTGTTTTTTTAATTGTCTATTATTTTAAAATTTGATATGGCTTGATTACTTAGAAGAGTTTAAGGCAAAATGAGTTACAAAATACTTTTCTGTGAGTGAAAAATACTAATACTTTATCCCGGACTTTAATTACAAAAAAATATATTGTTATTCAGATGTTGATCAAATGTTCGCTCGAAATCGAAACAAGATACGTAATACTTAGTTCGATACAAAAAAATCATGAACACGAGACTTTTTGTGACTTTTTATTTATATTCGGTTTTATTTGGTCAATGTCTTAAATTTTTTATGATATAATACCCAAATTATAGTAAAGAACACTTTCTAGAGAACGCTTGGGCATTTTTTTTTGGCTCTTCATGTTACAAAGAAGCGAAATATACTTATACATTTAAAACCATTAAAAATCAGATTCCAGGCGCATTGCCTCACTGTAACTGCCGCTCTTAAGTACGGACTGAATTAGTCTTTAAGTCTACGAGATTACGATTGATGTTTCTGTCACGTATCAACCTGGTAATTTTGGGAGTCTTTGTCTTTTATTTCATCCCAAGCTGTACAATTTTTTCTTCGGTCTCGAGAACACTCAAGACCCTTAACCTACGAATACCTCATATTTTCTACATCAAAGATGTATCGATTGCCTACTTGAGATAGTGAGTAGGTATATTGGTAGAACTATTGCGATCCCGTACAATATACCTACATTACCTTCACTTCGGTGATAAGACAAATAAGAATTTGTCATTTGAACACGTTGAAAGGTTTACTGAATTGGTTTTTATGAGCTTTCCTATACTCAACACTTTATCTATTTTTATCTCACTCATATTAAATAAATAAAATATTAAAATAAAATCTCCTGATTTCAGACAGGAAAAACCCATGTTACACAGAAAAGAAAAAAATAGAATAATTTTTCCTTTTTTTTTTTGGAATAATGCCAAAACTTGAATTATAATAAAATTTACAGTTATTTTCAGTTCTGGATCTGATGAAGGCAAAGAAATCCGGAACCCGTGTACCGGAAACATGGTCTATCTGTCTGTCTGTGATATCGTAGCTCCCAAACGAATAAACCATTTTTATTTTTTTGTTTAATCGAAAGTATTCATAGCTATGATTCAAGAAAATCTGATTTACCGTTTGAAGATTTAAACCATAATTCATTTAATTTGCTTGTTTTATACAAAATAACAGTTGAAGTGGTAGTGACCAGGGCACATAGCACGTAGAACAAATGGCCGATGGGGTCTAAAGGTTCTCGAATGAAGACCACGGACCGATAAGCGCAGTGTAGGACGTCCACCCGCAAAATGGACGGACCTTTAGAGACCCCAGAGAAAAAGTGGATGCAGGCCGCTTCCAAACAGCCCTTTTGGAGATCGAGGGCCTGTTTATAGTGAACGTTCTAAGGCTGAAATGATGATGATGTTGATACAAAATAACATGAAACATAGATCTGAGAAATATCTTAAATTTAATAATTGATTTTCAGGTAAGATATTCGCAGGCATAGATGTATTTGTAGATACAGTTAAAAATTATTAGTAACGGGATATTTACCGTGATAAGGTCCCAATACATAACAACAACCACAACCACAACTACCTTATCACGTTAAATATCCCGTCAATTATTATATAACTGTAGTGAACAACCGCGATAGTTGAAAACAGTGTGTAGATATATAAATCATATATTGGTAGAATAATATTATGACTGTAAAAAGAACACTTTTGATTTTACTCACGTCCTTATAAACCATTTGGCACACAATACAGACAAAAAATAAAACAGTCTTATATTTTTCAGCACATTCATAGTAAAAACGAATTCCATTGCGTATAATAAAGTCAACCAACAAAAAGTTGTAAAAACACAATCTCACGTTGCATGCGACGTAGATTGATGTGAGTGCGAGCGAGCCAGAGATATATTTTATCTCGTTTCCACTTCAGGGAAAGCTGAACTTTTGCCTACGCATTTTCCCGTGAGTTTTAAAAATCAGCGTTTGTGTAATCTGTTCGTTTTAATGGTATTAAAATATGAGACGGCGTGTTCTGGTACAAGCGTATCATATAGCCACCCGCCTCATTACCGCGCCATTTCATTATGGCTGCGAAAGTATGTCACACGTCATTTTTAATAATTTTGAATACCTTTTATAATCAATTCTAGGTAACTAGCCTACTGATGTTATTTTCAGTGCTCGTAATTATTTTGTCCATTGAAACGTAAATTATTAGATATTTCTGTTATTTTATCTTCGTCTCTACAAATCTCGTGAACTTCCCAGAATCATCTTTGATTGAATTTCTTTGCTATAAGGAAACTATTTCAATCATAAGGCAATGGTAACAAAAAGGCAATGACTTGCGAACGCCGACGCTAATGACCTTATAAAAGGTTTCTTTAGGGGCTTTCTAACTAAGCAAATAGACGTCCATTTTACGAGTACTTGTCTTACTTTATTCCCATCGCGCTTTATAGTTCCAAGGAATGTATCAGCCGGAACGATTCGATTTTTATGTGTGGTTAAGAGCTGTATTACAAACACGAAGTCCACTTTCAAACTTTCTCCGGTAGAGTTTTACGAAAAACTACTTATATAAATTGGAGGTACTAAGTTGATATATGTTGAGTTTTTTCAAATCATTATTATGCACTACAACAACAGTTTATGTTATGTACTGCTTATGAACAGAGTTAAAGAAGGTTTAAAGCAATCCACTGTCATAAGTGTTTCATTAAAAGTTAACATGCCACTACAAAGAACAAAATAATATTTTTACAGGGATTTTGAAGTCAGTGAGAACAACGACAATTTTTTTTTTAAATTTAAGTCTTAGTTTGATAATAAAATATAGTTGCCGCCTAACCCCTAGCATATTAACTTAGAATGTTGGTGTTATGTGGTTTTCACAAGTCGGTTTTTTGAAATAATCTATACTAATATTATAAAGAGGAAAGATTTGATTGTTTGTTTGTTTGTTTGTTTGTTTGCATTGAATAGGCTCCAAAACTTCTGAACTGATTTGAAAAATTATTTCACTGTTGGGAAGCTACATTATCCCCGGGTGACATAGACTATAATCTATACCCGTGCGAAGCTGGGGCGGACCGCTAGTTTATTATAAGACTATAAAAATATCAGTAATTTAACAAATAAAAAAAACGAATAAACATGTTAAAAAAAACATATTCTAAAATAAACGTATTCAAGTCAACGTAACAATTTTCCACTGAAAAATTTTTGGACAGCTATCTTTTAAATTCCTGTACGTTGTATTTTAGTATATTGCCAGCTTTCACTGTAAAATAGCAGTGTTGCCACCTGCGCCATTGAAATTATGATTCTATTTCAATAATAGTCAAGTATGATAGTTTATCACCGGCAGGTTAATGCAGCGCATACCTAGTTTCAGTTTGAAACTAAAACAAGTTAGTTTATAACTAGATATATTTTTAGAGAAGTTTCTATGAAACTGGGAAGTACCAGCGACGTAACGGCAATGGATTTGCTTGGATATCGTCACATAATATTGCCAGTGATAATGGTGACTTACTCTTAAAATTACACGTTAAGGCCGCGTTCACCAGCCAGTGGTATTGCTTTCGCACATTTTCAACATTTTAAATGATAAAAATTCGCTAAGCAGGAATTCACAGGTATTCTTTTAATAATAACATTGCAAACGTTTTAAAGTAATTTTGATGTTGATGTATTTTAATTTGGTGTTTTTTTTTTATTTTATTTGGTTCACCAAACTGGTCATACACTCTTATCTTAGGAATAAATACATTTGCGATGTTAAATGCGATGAATGCACAACCTTCTAGAGGTAAACACAGCATGCTACAAATAATATAACACTCATAACGATATAATATATACATAATTTGACTAAAATAAACTAAAGATTAACTAATAAAAAATATTAAATTAAAGATTATGATGAATAAAATTTTGTAAATTTTGTTTTGTTGTTGATATAAAATATGTAACTCTATGGGCAGTCTAACTGTATTTGTAGTGTTACTATTAGCTTGTATTTTGTTTAGTTAATAAAGGCATACGCCCCAGAAAAAAAAGTTTAACTTTTAAACCTTCGCGATTTAAATATACAAAAAAATTTAAAACGTGCCTACCAGTAGTAATAGTGTGTGTAGTAGTAGGTGTAGTAATGTGAAATGTACCTATTTTTACCTAAATAAAATAATGCTAAGTCCTGATTAAACATTTAAAACACGTAAAATACTCGAAAATACAGTTTTTTTTATATCTACTCCGCTATCCATTAAAATATGAACACAAAAATTATGCAACGTTATTCTAAAGATAACCAGTCAAAATCCTAATCAGTTTATTTTTATTTTCGCTCAGTGATTTTTTTTTCTTTAAATGTGCTGAAAATGTGTGAAAGAAATAACTCTGGCCGGTGAGCGCGGCCTTAACATCTTATTAAGAAAATGTTTTGTACATATATATTTTTGTTTACGTCAGAATGGAATGTTCGATAGGAATGTTTAATTGAGGCATATCATCATCACTTTCAGTCCTTAATCCTCTACTACCAGACCTATTTTCTTGTGAGCAGACTTATAATGGTTATTAATTTATCAATCTGCTCTAGCTTCACTCGCAATTTATACAACACTAGCGACCCACCCGCCCGACTTCACACGGGTGCAGTTTACGTGCGAAGCCGGGGCGGGTCGCTAGTTATATGTATAAACCTTCCGTGAAAATTTATCTAACTGATGGTGAAAACCGCATCAAAATCCGTTGCGTGGTTTAAGAGCAGTCAGTGGCTATACAGACATACAGACAGACGCGGAAAGCGACTTTAATTTATACTAAGTAGAAATGCTTAACCCACCAACTAACTATACCTACATGTAAATACATCACAACTTTAAAATTCCACTCTTGTCCGTAGTGCTTAAAACAAGAACATAATAATACCCTCGTAAAAAATTCGCCAAACAAACCATCCAACGTAGTATACAACACAATTACGCACCTACTGTCATCCGTTGATAAAGTTTACGCTATACAATGAAGGTAAGAGCAATGATTTATGTCGCCTAACGTCCGAGACAACTTTTCCGAGGGAGAAATTTCGCAAAAGTGTCCTTTCTTCTAGCGTCCTTCGTAAGCTGCGGAGTTTCCAAGGCGGGTTTAACTTAGTAACGCCTTAAATATAAATTTCGCAAGTTCGCGCACCCCACGAATGAAGTTATGCTGCTATGTAGCTCAACAAGTTAACGTGAAAATTTCAGCTTTAGTAAAAGTAAATAGAGTAGGTAAACGTGCGTTGTACGCGGAAGTGTCGTCGAAAGCATTTAAAAACTTAAATATGTATTAGTCATGTCAAAAGATAACCCAGATATTTATTTATTTATTTTATTTTATTTTATAATATGGTCCTTAGTCTTGAGCATCGGCGCAAAGTTGCTAGTCTATCGGTCTTTTATCGAATACATTTCGGAGAGTGTGCATCGGATCTTCATGATCTAATTCCCTCCTGTCCATTTTTCTATCGGACTGCCAGAGCGGGCACAAAAAATTGCCACTGCTTTATGGTTTTTTGGTTGATATTTCGAAAACCCGTACGAAGCGCTTTGATCCCACTTTTATTATGCGAACTTCTAGTCTGTGTATGTGCGCTGCCTGAATGGGTGTTCCCCGATAGTCACAATCTGGCAGTCTGCAAATCACGAGTGAGTCGGTTTCTTCTATGCAAGCGTGCTCCACCGTTGACCGCATCTCAGGCGAGTTGACGGTCAAACGCAAGCCTATTATTTATAAAAAAAACACTGACAGGGTAACTTTTTAACTTTCGCGATTTGAACACAATATGTTTTAAATGTTTATCGGGACTTATCGTGAATTATTTTATTTAGGTTAAAATATGTAACTTTCACTCAATCTTTTTTCGATTTTTACCTAAATAAAATAATGCGCGACAAGTCCCGTTAAACATTTACATTAACGCAGATATTGTTTGAGACGTGACTTAAAGACTCCACTAGGAGTAATAATGTTCCTTGAGACTGACAGTTGCAGTGACATCATCCGGCAGGAGATTGTAGGTATACGGTAGGTACGGTAAAAACTTAAAAGTGGTCATAATAAAACATAATAAAACAACTTTAACTATGGGGTCAACTCTGTAATTTTTAATTTTAATTTTAATTACGTCTGTTCTTTACATTTTGTCGAATAGTAATGTCATTTTTGACAGCTCATATGTTTTTTTTCGCGATTTCATTATTGACCGTTGGCCCTATAGTAAAAAGTATTATAGGCACATTTTGGCTTAGTTCACTCTTACCATAAACTTTTTATAACTAATTCAAAATTTTTACTTCGATAGATTCTCATCATCATAAGGGTATAAATATGTTTGAAGAGTTCCGAGCACCATCATCGTTGCCGGAGAAGAAAAAAGTTATTTCCAAGACACTCAGACTGGATAGGACCAGTAATATGATCGAATACGTGGGAGGTTCTTTCATTTACAATAAACTGCCGGGCGAAATAGTAAGCTAGTTTCCACCGCGATATTTAAATGAAACTCAAGTTGTAGGAATTGAATCCCAATTATGATATGACAAATACGAGTCTTAAAAATAAAGATTATAGCCGTAATGTCACCCGGGGATAGTATAGCTTCCCAATAGCGAAATAATTTTTCAAATCGGTTCGGTAGTTTCGAGGCCTATTCAATGCAAACAAACAAACAATCAAATCTTTCCTCTTTATAATATTAGTAAAGATTAGCTACCAGTTAAAAAGATAGTCAAGTTGATCAGATTTTACTGTTTTCGTTCAGCTTTTTACAATGTTATTGCAGCTGTCAGACGCATTCTTTCAGTTGTTGCACTTTAGTACTTCAATTCATTCACTGACATAAAACGTACAGCCTAAAGATAGTCAAACTGATCAAATTTTACTGTTTTCGTTCAGTTTTTACAATGTTATTGCAGCTGTCAGACGCATTCTTTCAGTTGCTGCACTTTAGTACTTCTATTTTTTCACTGACATAGAACGTACAGCCTAAAGATAGTCAAACTGATCAGATTTTACTGTTTTCGTTCAGTTTTTACAATGTTATTGCAACTGTCAGACGCATTCTTTCAGTTGCTGCACTTTAGTACTTCTATTCATTCACTGACATAGAACGTACAGCCTAAAGATAGTCAAACTGATCAAATTTTACTGTTTTTGTTTAGCTTTTCACAATGTTATAGCAGCTGTCAGACGCAATCTTTCAGTTTGCTGCACTTTAGTGAAAAAGAAACCATTAATTAATTGACATACAACGTACAGCCTAAACCGCTAGGTCTAGACGCATTAAATTTCGCACAATTTCGCACATTTAGGTTCCTGATATAACTAAGGCGAGCACTAAAGAAGGATTTTTGAAATTTCATGCCCTAAAGGGGCTTAAAATAGGGGATAAAAGTATGTAGTTATGTAATTGTAATTTATTTATAATGATTATTTCATTTCTTTTAATTTATCCATTAAATGTAATTACTAAATTAATTGTAAATTGAAACGCATTAACGCATTAAACCTTTTCTAACCGACCGCGGTAGATTCGGTTATAATAAATATTTAATATCATTCCATTATCTTTATCAACACACACAGTCCAGTGCAGGACATATGCCTGTCCCAAGACATGCCACTCGGGCTGAGTGGCAGTGGTTCTAGAGTCAACCACGAATTATCCACAGTACACGATGAAGTGACGATATAGATGCGAAAGGCAGTTCATAGGGACTGGAAAATAAAAGACGATAAATTCTCACGATTCATAATGAACCCATTCAGAAGTTTCGTTTTATATATTTCTTGTGCACTTTGTCTTCAGTAAACTCCGTCAAAAGTACGCGTTTTATCTTTTCCAGACACAATGCAGCATTTTTCAGGCAGGTAGCGATCGACCGTCGCCCTATTTTGAATGAAAATGCTTGATCTGACGACCTCTTTATAAATGGGTGAGCGACCGGGACCGCCTTGTTTTGGTTCGGCTCCAAAACAAACTGCTTCAATCATTTGTAACTACCAACGAATGTTTACTACGTGTAGTATTTTGTATCACATGATATTTTAATGGATTTATACCGTTGTACTTCTAAATGTATGATGTGTAGATAATTTATTATGTTCCGTGCAAGTTTTTTTTATACGCAACTGTCCTAGAAGGACGGGTTTATTTAAGTGGTTTATGGTTTAAGATTTTATTTTCTCAAAGAATAACATTAATTCACTTAAGTGAGAAAATACATGTTTTACTCAACTAAGGTACTAAACATTGCAAACAGTTGTCTATACTAAAATTATAAAGGGGAAAGATTTGATTGTTTGTTTGTTTGTTTCCATTGAATTGGCTCCGAAACTACTGAACCGATTTGAAAATTTCTTCCACTATTGGGAAACTACACTATCCCCGGGTGACATAGGCAATTTTTTTTTAAATTAGGGATCCTTACTAAACCTCCAATAATACCCGTGCGAAGGCGGAAATAATAGTATATAATAATACAGTAATACTTATTTTATCTTTAGTGCGTAGTTGACAGCAAAATCTATGTTCTGGATTTCTTCTAGTCGACAAGCAAACAGACAAAAACTAAAATTGATTTAGTAGTGAAGTTATTATTAAAAATCTTGTTTATAAAATCTATTTTGTATATGATACAGCAACAAGTCTTATACGATCTAGCTACTAGATTCACAGAATGGCTAGAATTGACCTCTGGTCTGAGTAGCCCGTGTAGCGGTGACGGAGTGAATTGGCCGAGTCGACGCAGTGCGAAGCCATGTTCTGTATTAGATGGTACAACCGGGTCCTTTGTTCGTAAGTTTGATGTTACCACAGCAAAACAAATACCGTAAGATATATTTTTTACTGCCCAGCCCAGAGTAAATAATGTTATAATATGTCAAAATAAGTAAATCTATACTAATATTATAAAGAGGAAAGATTCGATTGTTTCTTTGCATTGAATAGGCTCCGAAACTACTGAACCGATTTCAAAAATTATTTCACTGTTGGGAAGCTACACTATCCCCAAATAACATAGGCTACATTATATTTTCAAAAAAACATAGGGATCCTTACTACAACTCCAATAATGTTACCCAAGGTGTAAAAAATAAGATTGACAATTTTAACTTTGCGTGTTTGACAGTTCTAAGACAGCACAACGTCTGTCAGGTCAGCTAGTAATTTATAATTCTCTGCAATAATTCTCAGACAAACGGTAGCTCTACAGTTTTCAAAAGCCACAAAGGCACTTGCCATTATTTTACTTCTACGTAGACTGACAGGGAAATCATCATCATCATTATTAGCCTATCATGTTCCCACTGCTTGGACCAGGCCTTCTCTCAGAGGGTGGGTCCTAATCCACCATGCTGGCCCAGTGCATGTTGGTGAATTTCATATTATTATGTCTTTGAACTTTGTTGAACCGGTTTCCTCACGATATTTCCCTTCGCTGCTGTTGAGCATTGTCATCGAAACTGCACATAATTTATTTAAAACATGAAAAATATATTACTGCATTGTCGATCAGCTTTGGTTATAATGACCCCCCTCCCCCCTTGAATAACAAGATACTTTAGTTCGTCGTTTATCGCCAGTGTTTATTTTATTTAAAAAAAGGTAACACTTAGCACTAAATTTTTACGCAACCTTGACCCGTCAAAACTTGATAAGTATAAAATAATGACTATTTCATTTCGTTATCCAGATATTGATATAATTAAGGATATGTTGTTAGCTGAATAAAGAAATCCAAAATGATAATCAAGATAAAAAACTGACTTCAAAATTAGTAAGCGCTAACATGTGACATGTGACCGGAATGCTGGCGCCTACTTTGGTCATAAACTTAGCATTGCCATCCAACGTGGCAATGCTGCCAGCATTCTGGCCACTTTTCCCTCCACCGAGGTGCTTTTAGATTAATATTTTTATAATTTGGTACATTAATATTTTATATATAGATTTTTATTTTTATTTGTATATATTATAATAATTAGGTAGTGATAGTTTTAGTTTTTAAATACTGTGTTTTGAATATTTTTCGTGTAAATAAATATACTAAGTAAGCGCTCAAACAAAATTATTTATTCTATTCGATTTGATTAAAAGCACTTAACCATAGTCAATGAAATTTTTCTAGGACCACTTACTAAACACCAGATAATTCGGTTCACAAATGGCGTAATAATCAGTGTAAATACAACTACATAATAAAAAATAATCACGTAAATCGATTCATAAATATTTAGTTAATCAGTTTACATAAATAAAAATAAGGACCGAATTGTGAACTCCCTCCTGTAATCTGCGAACAGTGCCTAATATAAAAGCAAAATAAACATAATATCCAAAATATTTTTTGACATTTAGTTGGATATGTCCATAATTATGTGAAACAAGTAAGATAAAAAAAAACTGTTGATATTTGAACGGGTCAAAGCTGTGTAAAAATTTGTCGCTGCATTTTGAGAAAACACCAAAATCATTAACCAAACATTATAAATACCTAATATTTTACCAAAAACTTGTAGCAAAACATCATGCGTGTGCGGTTTGAATTTCTCAAGAGTATCTTTCCTCCAACACCAGCAGAAAGTTCCTTAACTGTGGCTTTACACCCGGGAAATATAGCGGGAATGTTCAGCGGAACGCTGCGAATCCCGCCAAGACGCCGGAGACCGCCACAAACACCGCTCCGATTATTATAATCGAAACACTGTTCACAGGATCTGGCTTTTAAAATATGCTTTAAAAAAATGATCTTTGGGGAAATCTGTCAGGAAGATTTCGACACTTTTGATCTTGAATTGAAACAAATCAAGAATTTTTAACCGACTTCCAAAAGGAGGAGGTTATCAATTCGACTGTATGTTTTTTTTTTCGACATTGATTCAGCGCTTTTTGAAAAATCTACATGACGATCGATAAGCAACGAATTCAATGTACATTGTACAGTGCCACCAACTTAGCTGTTAAGGTGGGTTTTTTTTTAACTACAGTTATTTCTTGGTGAGTTTCATACTTTGTTCTTTGTCCACTAGCGACGCTGTCAACTGAACAGCAAACATAGAGGAAATGTTCCTAGAACAGAACTTCAAAAAAACAAAGTGTCTCCATGGCGACCCGGCCCTGTTGTTTTTCGTAAAATTGTTCATGACCATGGATACAAAGTATTTTAGTCGTAATATTAAACAATATTTTCTACTTTTTAGTTTCAGTTTGTAAATGTAGGTATAATCATGAATTCGGTTTTTATTTTTCTAAAAATATTTTTTTCTTCATAGGTTAAATGACCGGCCCTAATGCTCACTGAGCTAAAGCTGCATTGGTGACCACAGACTACCTTTCGTAATCAAATCACCCGACTATACTCCCGAGTGAATCAGTAAGTAGCGGTCAAGCAGTCTCACTGGACCAGTCACCCTTTATAATTCGGTCATGCTCTGCGTGGTCTGCTTCGCCATTTAACCGTATCAGGCCGCTATTTAGTAGTTAATTAAACGCATAGCTCGTGCCGCACATGTTGAGCATGTTGAGATTAGATACTGTATAATATTCTAAATACAGAAGCGGGTAATTGTTTGAAAGCACATCACATACCATTAGACAAATTTGGCCTTTGGGGATCGGGAGCTCACCTCATTATCAAAAATATTTTAGAGCACCTGGTTAATGCGACGAGTGACCAAAATTCTGGGGTATATCTGGCTCAACGCATTAGCATTGCCATTCAGCGTAATGCCGCCAGCATGCCAATTGGTAGTGGGCTTGAGCATTTGGATTGTCTTTAGATTTTCAGCGGCATGAGCAAATTTGTTTACTTGGATGACATATTTTTTCCAGTTATTATCATTTATGAAAAAAAAATTGTCAAGTGAAAAGTTGTGTCATGTCACAGAACGTCTGTGTGTCATGCAAATTCCACAAGATACGTTTTTACGCAAAAATTACGGTAGTGTAGCGATACACTAGTTTTTTTAACTATTTATTTATGTGGAGAAAATGTCCGAAAGTATTGGCCTGGGACTGGTGTTGTGCTGTATTGAAGAAATTAAGGTAGTTATTAATAATTGGCTTATGTCTTAGCATATTGTATAATTACAATAAAACGTATCACGCCATCTGGGTATTTAATGCAATCAAGTCCAGCAACTGAAACCAGTGACTTCTGTACCTACATGTCGAATTGTTCTTGGTCGGCATTGCGGTTTGTATATCACGTGCGAACTAAATGTACGCAGATTACTGCTAAGCTTGCATAGGAAACAATTATATTTTCTATGCAACACACAACAACAATATTAGCGCGGTTTTACTTGCATAGAGACAGTCTCTCAGATAAAGTACATTTTTTCTGAAATAAAATAGTATATTATATCACTCTAAGACCCTCTGATTATATTCATGCAAAAAAATTGATGGAACCGTTGTTCTATTGCTGCGGAAAGAGGTACAAACAAATTAACAAATCATAACAAAAACCTTTTATTTCAACATCTTTTAAAAAATCATAAAAAAGTCCATTTAGTATCATAAAAAAAGTTCATTGACCTGCAACAAAATGTATACACCTGATATATATATTTTTGTGAATTTTCAGAAGTTGTAGAATCAAAAGTTCTTTTGTTTTGATGTACAGAAGCTTACCATGCTGTGAGGAATCTACCTGCGAGAGGTTTTAGATAATTATCAATAACCCTGTATCATCATCATCAGCCAGAAGAAATCCACTGCTGAACATAGGCCTCCACTTAGAACGCCACACTGAAAAACAGCCTGCCATCTGCTTCTACTGGATGCCCGCGTGACCCTCACAATGTCGTCGGTTCATCTAGTGGGAGACCTACCTACGCTGCATCTTCCGGTTCATGGTCTCCACTCAAGAACTTTTCTTCCCCATTGATTATCGTTTCTTAGAGCGATGTCGCCTGCCCATTGTCACTTCAACTTGCAAATTTTAATAGCTATGTCGGTGACTCTGGTTCTTTGGTGAATATCCACGTTCCGAATTCTGTCGCGCAAAGAAACTCCGAGCATAAACCTGTATACCAATACCAAATATGCTTTACCTTGCTAAATTCCGCTACATATTCCTGATGCAGAATGCAATCCTACCTAGAGTAGCCAAAACGTGTCGCACAGAGGTGCGTAATTCAATGAAGTCGATTTCGTAGTATTCCCATTGCTACATGCTAACTGCACTTCGACGGACATGTAGTTTGCTCACCTCATAATATCTACGTAGTAGCTTTACTTAGTCTGTGCCTCATACGTGAGCTCAATAGGAACTCTACCTACAGTACCAACATTTGCTAGTAGTTGATATGAACCTACTCGTTCGAATTTGTCATAGTGGTAAATAATCGGTAAGCGCAGCGTAGGATGTCCACCCATATGATGGACAGACGACCTAAAAGAAACCGCAGGGAAACGCTGGATGCAGGCCGCATCCAACCAGCCCTAATGAAGATCGATGGGGGAGGCCTATATTCAGCATTGGACGGCTACGGCTGAAATTATGAATGATAATGATGATTATACTTGGTATGGGAACTTTAAAGTACTGCAGTGCATGAACCCTTCTTTATCGATCGTCAAATTCGATAAAATGGCACAAAAACGGCATTTGTCAAATTTTACAGTTGAGATCGTCAAATTTGATAAAATTCCATTTGAGCAGTACTCGCTATGATCGATTCTATGGCATTTTATCGAAATTTATGATCGATATAGAACGGTACTTGCACTGCTGAGGTTTGAATATAGCAGTTCGCCCACTTAATAGTTCACTCTGGACACAGATTTAGTTTTCCTCTGTCACCAAAACCAGCAATAGAAACTTTAGATAAAGGAAAACTATCCTGCAATAGGTTTGGAACCGATTAGTGTTACGGAAATTCGTGCTTTCAATGGCATTTGCGGTGGCTACCTTCATTTTATGTCTCAGAACTTGACTTTGAACTTTACGTCCTTGTGTTAGCGCTTAAATTAACGTTTTGCTACTGAACTCCAGGGTAATGTGAATACAACTGTCTAAAACTCAAAGTTACATTGACAATATGACAACATGATCAAAGGTTTCCGAGAAATAATTTGTTAACGATTCTCGGTACGGCGTAATTTTGTAAGGTATGAAAAGTCAATAACGTGTGGTTCGACGGCCAGATGTTTTTTTAGGATCTTTTTCGTATATTTGATAGGATAATGGAAATAGCAAACGAAAACCGAGTAGTAAAGGTCATTGGAAATGTTGCTTACCAAAATTGTCCAAGTATTTTTTTTGACCGCCAAAATACTCTTCTTACGTTTTTTTTTTAAATTTGTCGATAGGCTTGTACACAAGCCAAGTTTTGGCTTGGACTGCCATCTTGTCCGATGCTAAGCAATGACACAGTCTATGATGGAGCATGTTTGCATAAGACATCCCTAGTTTAGACTAAGCTTTCTTTTTAGTCTTGAGCATCGGCGCAAAGTTGCTACTCTATTTTATCGCATACATCATTTCGGTGAATGTGCTCTGCATGATCTAATTCCCTCCTTCCTTTTTTTTTCTATCGGACTGCTAGAGTGGGCACGAAAAATCAACACCGCTTCATAGTCGGTATTCCGAAAACCCGTACGAAGTGCTTTGATTCCACTTTTATTGTGGGCACTGCTAGTATGTGGAATTCGCTGCCAGAATGGGTGTTTCTCGATAGCTGTAATCTGGGCATCTTCAAATCACGAGTGAATCGGTTACATGTAGGCAAGCGTACTCCATCGTAGACCACCATCGCTTAACATCAGGCGAGTAAGAATATTATTAAAAAAAAATGCATTTATAATGTTAGTGTAATGCTTTGTAAAACTCTGATAGAACTTTAAATACTCTTACTACATCACCAAGAGGTTGAAACCAAAAACGCGTACCGACTTTCCACCGACATTCACTTTCAAGATGTTTATTCACTACGTACGTAACGAACTTGCGCGAACACGCTTCGTGAATTCTCCATTGAAACCATGATGACTTCACATACAAAATGCACACTACTGAAATATTCATGCTAAGTGTGGCGTTTTACGGTAAAACTAGGCTTTATTACCACAACATGGTAAGCCTTGAACACAGTGAAAGACAGTTCGTAAACTTTTACTTCAGATTGAAATAACAAGAACAATAATAAAATTTGCTATACTATTTTATTTTGGTCACTGATATTATTTACCCAGAAACACAAAACTATACAAAATGGCGATACTAGGTCAAAAATAAGTTTTTTTATTGATCATTATGACCATCTTTTATGATGGACTCAAAACTGAAATTGCGTAATTTTCAGCTGTTTCGTTGTCATTTATGGGACGGGTGTTTTGTTCGGGATTTTTGAATTGGTCCCATAGTTGCGCTTATTAATGACTAGTAGGCTTCGCACGGGCGAAGCCGGGATATATAGCCTATGTCAACCGGGGATAGTGCAACATCCCAACAGTGAAATAATTTTTCTAATCGGTTCAGTAGTTTCGGAGCCTATTCAATGCAAACAAACAAATAAACAATCAAATCTTTCCTCTTTATAATATTAGTATAGATTACAATAAACTCCTGTCGGCTAAGCGTTTTTTTTTACTTCTGACCAGGGGTTCTAGACAAGAACCACACACTGTTAGCGTTCACGCCTGCGGAAAGATGAAATTGTATGAAAATTACATTGACAATGACATTAGCAGTAGAGAAATTATCTCAAGCTAATGTCATTTTCATACAATTTCATCTTTCGACCGCAAACTCACCTGATTGAAAGTGATAATGCAGTCGAATATAGAGCAGGTTGCCTAGTAATACCTATTAAGCCTAGACTAGAACACTTCTTTATACGAAGCTAACCATCTACTACCATAACACATGCAACAATCATTAAGATATTATATTGTATATCTCACTAAGGCAAAAATGTAAACATTTTGTACCACACTATATATATATATATATATAATAATATGATGCCGGCGTCGCGGTTTTATCATCGCATTAACCATCACCGCCTGAACGCACATCTACATATTATTATCATAGATCAGTGGAAATCACACACTGTGCGATTCATACAATCACCTCACACCTGGAAAATATGGAATGAGCTACCTTTCGTGGTGTTTCAGAGAAGCCACTACATCTTCCAAAGGCAACTTAATAGAGTCTTAAAGGGTCGGCAACGTATGTATTTGTGATGCCTCTAGTGTTACAAGTATATCCATAAGCGACAGTGATTGCTTACTATGAGGCAACCCGTCTGCTTGATTGCTACCAATGAAATAAAAAAGCAACAAATTTTGCTTCACATCAATTCTAATTTAGCTACTGGGAAACAAAGAGTTACTTAGTCTTCTTTATATAACTCCAATGAATAACGTGTAGCGATAGTTTGTATTAAACCAGACTGTCAAACAAGCTCTGATACTGTCTATTACAATACACTGTGCTTTCGCAGAAGGGAAATCGTTTAAGCCTCCATTCCAGTGTTGGGCCACCTGGGCCTCCGGAGTAGGCATTAGGTGGCGGTAGTAATTTCGGTGTTGCCCCATTTCTAGGCCGGCCACTCGTTAGTTTAACATTTTTGCGGTACTTTTCCTTTCGGCGCAAACAGCTAATTATGTAGGTCTACGTTATATTTGGGTCCATGTGTGTACGAAGCCATACTCTACGATATACGCTTGTGGAAATATTTTCCTTATTTTTTTACGGTTCTTGTAATATTTGGTACACACCTTCCTAGAATAAAAGTTGGTAACTGAGTATTTTTACAAGCTTTTATTTAACTAGCATAGTTTTTCTAATTATCCTATATCTTCTCCTGATGCTTAGTATGCTTCGTTCCATAGGTCTCTGAAAGCTTTAAAGTTTTTCTTTGTGGATTTTTCTGTCTGAGACATAAATGTCTCACACCCATATGTTAGACAAAGGGGTATGCAGGTTTTGAACATTATTTTAAAACTTAAGTCTTTTTTTTTCATGATTTCTTTCATGTATCAATTTATTTTCCAATCCGTCAAATTACCTATTTGAATTTTATTCCACTCACTAAGTAAAAACGCATTTTTATTTGTGAAAGCTCTACCATTGGGTAGAAAAGTAACTCAGTAGGTAGTAGGTGTAGCCTCAATTTAGGTCAAAGCTCTATTAGCCGAAGCTTTCACCACCCTCGCTTATTCCTCACTCTAGGTGAAAGTGTAGACACGACAAAAAGGCTGAAAGAATAAGGGTGTTAGGTAAAAACGTCTATTGGGCTGTGATAAATGATCTACGGCTGACGATTCATGGCGATTACTTTATCTTAGCCTAGGTTATAGACCGGCATATATCTTGATCTTGATATTTTGAACTTGATATAGTAAGCCTTTATAGCTGTATTTACAAACAAAAATTTCCTTACTATTAACAGCTATATTAGATTATAATTTCATTTGTTTATTTATTGGCAGCTGGTATTTCAAATGCCTCCTCCAAAGACTTCCATCTTTCTCTATCCTTCTCTATTTCGCTCCATGCTGTACCGGCAACTTTTTTAATATCTTCCTATATACCATTGTTTATTTTGTCTGCCTTGACGTCTTTTTCTATCTCTGGGGTGCCATTCTGTTGGGAGTTTTGGCCATTACTCTTTTTGGTCTTTTATCATAATGTCCTGCCTACCTCCATTTATATTACGGAGGATCATTCGAAAGATGTTTAAAAAAAGCGGAATAAGCGACTTTGCAGGTCTCTTTGGCGGATTGAAGAAAGTACGCGCAGATTTCGACCTCGTGTCTAACGACCTCACAACCTGGTGACTGCGCCAACTTTTTTTTCACCGCGCCGCTTTTTGCTTATATTTAAAAATTCCTTATTGTACTTAAGCGATGTAGAAGCGGAAATACACTAGAGATTCCTCAGAAAAACAGTTTCTTATACAGTTTACTAGAACAGCTTATAGTACTGATATGCTCCAGTAGTCAGCTGTTATAGAACCCCGCGTGCTACTTGGGAAGTATTATAGCGCTTGTAGCGTAGCTCGACTAGGTGTTACGGCCAACACGGTCAGTTTTTAGATGGGTAACTGAGCAGCTGACTAATGAGGAGGGGCATTTACCTAAGCGCTACTGTGGGATGCAGGTGGGATGACATTAAATTGTAAGTCTCGGTTGTTGTATTTAACCGACTTCAAAAAAGGAGAGGGTTCTCATTTATGTTGTACGTATGTTTTTTATGTTAGTTACCTCAGAACTCCTATTTGTTTTTTTTTATTTGAAAGGATTTATATACTTTCAGATTTGTCCGATGGAAATATAATCAAAATCGGTTTAGTGTTTTATTTTTTGTATTTTTTGTTGTTGTTGTTTGATTTGGCAAATTTGGTTGCTTGGATGACATAGTACTGTCATCCGAGTAAACGAAATTACCTATTTTACAAATTTTAAAGTTGTTTTTTTTAATAAATAATTATTATTAAAATAACCGCTATGCCATGTCAGTGGCCACTGGGCCTGTAAACTTATACTCAACAGTGAGATAAAGAAGGTTGTGGATGATGATGATGAAGGTAAAGTATCAAAAATAAAAATACAATCTCACCTCCACGGTACACTATAACACCAACGAGATTTTTTATCAATTTCAGAAACTTTGATGAAAATTAAATTGAAACTTATATTTTTCCCTCATACCTTGAAATAAGTTAAGCTAAAAAACGCGATCATTATAACCTTGGCTACTACAAAATATTTATTATTACAAAACTTTTTAAATGAAATACCTAATTAATAACATTTAAAAAGTTTTTATACAATAGACGAAAATTAGGTAAAACGTTGGCTTGGGATAGTTAAGTGGGACAACAACATCTAATCAAATTAAGAATTAATGAGATTACTTTATGAGAGAGGAAAAGCGAAAAGTCCGAGAAGCTAATTGCAAAGATTAGGAACCGTGGTCTACAAACTATTTTCCTTAGCTGTACAAAATTGGGTGTCTGTTAAGTAGATTTTAGATATACAGAAGGCGCAAATATAGCATGAAATTAAAAAAACTATTTATTTTTGAACAAATTAAAAATTTTCTTTCTTTGATGAGCTATTTATGATAAACTTTTTATGAGGTAATAAAAAAAAATGTGTCGTGAAACTGTACTTTATGAATGTGTACATACATACATCATACATCAGCAGCCATTAAACGTCCACTGCTGGACAAAGGCCTCCCTCTTAAAGAGGGGTGTTGCCATAATCCCCACTCTTGGCAGGCAGCTTGGAGATCGCAGTAAGTTCACCGTGTACTAATAGGACGCTGCTGCCCAGCCTCCGGTGGTTCTGGTCGCAGTTTTAGGACATACCCGGGTCCTTTATGAATGTGTGCGCGTTTTAAATAGTTACCACTTTCTTAAAGATAAGTTCACGTACACAGCATTATGTTTTGTGAATCAAAATCAAAAAATCAAAATCAAAATTATTTATTCAAGTAATGTACATTATAAACTGTTACTGGCTCT
This sequence comes from Agriopis marginaria, assembly GCA_932305915.1. Lineage (NCBI taxonomy): Eukaryota > Metazoa > Arthropoda > Insecta > Lepidoptera > Geometridae > Agriopis > Agriopis marginaria. The sequence continues at coordinate 8,519,717 of OW029934.1, read as the reverse complement.
ATCTGACAAACTGGGTGTTGGAAACCCGTATCTTGGTAGTTAGTTCCTTCCATTAGACATGTGCTGAGGTCGTGTACATTCATTGATTGTTACTTGTGTAAAATAACAACTTAAATTAAGCATCATATTCTTTTATATTTATATTAATTTAATTTAATTGCCCTCTAGTTAATTGACATTCAAATATATATATACATACATCCCTTCCCCTTCCCTGCCTGCTAAATGTATATAATATTAATTCAAATTTTAAACATTTTGTATCATGGAATTATGAATTCTGTAATAATTTGATAGAATTGAGTTAACCAAGTCATAAAATGGGCACCTACATGATTTATTATCTATAACAAATTTCAAAGTAGTATGTTTTGTGAATGTATGCGTTTATCTTTAAAAGTGTGCTATGCGTGTTCCTTGTCTTTCGCAAAAGGGCAGAGAAAAAGTAAACAGATTAGCGTTAACGTCTCTGTGGTTTATTGTTTAAAAGATAACATAATGAAGCAAAATAAAATAATAGAACTCAGTCATGGTTAATAAAAACTTTTTTTAACGTGTATATGTCCGCGTGACCACCAACTCGCCTGAAATCGCCAAAATAAAACAAGCGAGTCTCCACGTTAATGGATCAATAACTACCTTTATCAGTTAGTCGTTTAAACAGCAAGTCATCGCAGTTCACCCACAAAAACCCCTTAACTGACATAAGTGAGCTAACCGCACATTATAGAAAGGGCTAATCTTCACGGGCCCTACTCGGAACTGTCGTTAATATAACTCCATAGAAACTTATCTCACGAGGGAGAGATAAAAATATTTTCTTACAAAAAACAAACCTTTGGGGGAAGAATTTTGTAGAATCACGCGCGACGCTGCCACAATGTTATGGTGTGGTATTGACTGCAGTATCCAAGATCAAACCCCCAGGATAAGATAACAATTCAAGAGTCTTTACTTTACTATTTTTAACTTGTTTGGGTGATAACCTAAGAAACCAGCAATACAATGATTTATATACAGGAATGTCAAGGAAACGCTCCAAAAAATGAAGGCTGCTGGTGATTGCTGTTACGAGTACGGTACCACTAAAATGCTATGTTTAATTTTTCTTTTTTAAATTATCGCAATGTAATTGCAAATAACGATGCCAAGATGATGATGATGATGATGATGGCAAGATGAATGGACGAGCTAAAAGAGACCGCAGGAAAACGCTAGATGCAGGCCGCTTCAAACCGGCCCTTTTGGAGATCGATACCTATGTCCAGCAGTGGACGTCCTATGGCTGAAATGGTGATGAATGCAAAAATCTCAACTGACGCTAGAGATCAACGAACGACCTGCACCGCTTTTGATCGTGAGTGTTCTGAGATATGATTCAAAAAATTCTGTTTGAATATTACCAGCTTCTTTATTAAGGAGTTTAAAAACAATTTATACTTGTATAAAGTATATAAAATCTTCTATATAAAAATGTAGTAGTAGCCTGTGTGTAGCCTGGTCTCAGATTGTAATGGCTAATGGTACAAGTCGGCATTTCGGCGTGCATGGTTTGTTCCACGATAACTAGCGTATCGTTGATTCGATCTTCATGAAACTTTGTAGGCAAGTAGTTCATTTCAATACAATTTTTAAGTTGGAATATGGGCAAAATCGATCAAGAGGTTTCGAAAATTTATGGGTTGCGAGGTCACAGTTCGGGGCGATTTAATATCTAAAAATAAGAGGACTATAATACGAGGAATCACTATTGTGGTTCTTCCAAGAAGTAGACGCTCGCTGTTGGTGAATTGGTTGGAGCTGATTGTTGAATCTAGTGTACTGCATCAGTGGAACCACAATGTCAGCGTTGCCAACTTTATGCACGATAAATGATACGTTCCAGGCACTTATCGCCCTCGTAATGCGGTAATGTTGAGATTTATCGTGCTCAAACTCAAAAACATGAACAGCAAATCATTATTATGAGGACTTCGGTGAAATGTTTGAGGTGTTCTTTGCAAAAATGACAAGTTGTGCAGTACTATGGAGAGTATTATGGAGTGTTGGATGTACTATGGAGTGGTGGCAGTGGGCAGGGCACATATCACGCAAAACAGATGGCCGATGGGGCCGAAAGGTTCTAGAATTGAGACCACGGACCGGTAGGCGCAGCGTAGGACGTCCGCCCACAAAATGGACAGACGATCTAAAAGAGAGCGCAGGGAAACGCTGAATGCAGGCCGCTTCCAACCGGCCCTTTTGGAGATCGAAGGGCTTATGTCCAGCAGTGAACGTTCTATGGCTGGAATGATGATGATGCTGATGAAGAGTTTTGGCGCCAACGTGAAAAACATGACGTCTCATTGTAATATTACCTTATATTTGTGTGTTTGAGTGGTAATGTGTAATAATTGTAGATTATTATTTATTAAGTGTTCTTGGATGTGCTCAAGTATGGGTAAGTGATATAACAACATGAAACTTGTCTTATCGTGTTACTTCTAAAACTCTTAAGCTTCTAGTAAAACCTTTACGATTTTACCAGGGCATGACTATGACTTGTTCATGACTTACTTTCCTCACCTCTGACTGTCTTGTTTGAGGACTGACGATATCTGGTATAACTTAAAAATCTCAATACTTGACACTAGCAAATGCACAAGATGTGCGATGCCAAAATTCTCTCATAAGGAAATAATAAAAAAGGACTATGGATAAAGGTGTAAACAACAGGAGTAATACCTGAGAAATTCCCGTGTCATATAAATAAAATGTGTGAAAACCACCCCAGTTTTCATTATAACGTTGTTATTTTTTGGTATTTAAGGCCCTATGTCCTCAATTCACGCAGCACCTAGCCTGGACACAACTTACAAGTACCAAAACAAGAAAAGTTAATAATTTTTGGGTAACTTTAAAAAGAAAACTCGAAAAAGCTTGATTTGTAAAGTATTTTTTTTTTAGGTACCAAATTATTATATTACTGGAAATTATATAATATAATGGAATCATAATAAACTCACCTAAATTAAAATAAAGACAAAAAAAAAAACAAGATAATAATCGCAAAAATATAAATGAAACTACAACAACTTTACACTATGAAAAAACCAAAAAAGCACAACCTTGAAGAACATGGTAGCTATTGAAAAATTCCACTATCCGCACTCTCGCTTTCATCATCAGAACCTCGTCTCCAAGTTGTTATGTATGGGACTCGTTAAAACAGACCAAATAAATCCAAACTCAAGGGGTTCACTAGTAGCTATTGAAGAGTTGTACTATCCACCTCCTGGCTCCATCATCAGATGTATGAAACATGGAGACATTTAAGCGTATCGTATTTTATTCAAGTGCATCCACCTGTATGAAACACACGTCATGTATGAAACACACATGTATGAAAAACTGGCGCAACTATGCGGGCTAATCTAAACTAACTTAGTACTTTTTTATACTACAAATTGGCTTGCTGGTGACCGCCAACCCGCCTAAGCGATGATGCTGTCTACGATGGAACACGCTTGCAAAGAAGAAACCTTTTCACTCTTAACTTGAAGACACCCAGATTGTAACTATCGGGGAATACCCACTCAGGCAGCGAAAGCTCGCGAAACCGTTAACAATAATTGTACTAAGGCATTATTATATCCCTTATTTTCTTGATCTAAGGATGTTCCACAACCCGCGCCTGATGTATTACAACCGACGCCAAATTATCCGCACTTATCTCCATTCTCTTGTTACACCTAAGTCTATTTAGTCCTAAAACAGCCTATATAAATAACCCTTTTACCACATTACGGTCACTTTTATTAAGCAGGAACAAAAGGCTGAATAATATAATAATATCCTTTATATCAATCTTATCACAAACTCCGGTTTTAGCTGGAATCGTCACTAATTAAGCACCGTGTCAGGCGTTATTAAGGTCTTATCTCTTGCTCATATGGCTCATGAATCAATTAGATCCGCCTGAGGGTGGGTGCCCGGTTATCCGGGCCGGTCATTTTAACAAAGACGAGCGATATATTGTGGGCCCAGACCGTGTAGTGGAGATACGGACAAAGGCGTTCGTCCGGAAAACCCATGTAAAGTGGTCGGAGAAAAGAAGGTTTTATGGCACGTAAAGATGCAAAAGTAAAAGTGCGGTATTTCACGTTATTGTACTAGAGGAAGTGATGTGGGTCTGTGAGGAAGTCTGTCTGTAAAGTACCTAGCCATCTGTCCATTGTTATCTTACTCTTTTATCAAATGTTCGTATGATAACTTTTTATTATTTTATTGGTATAAGTACCATGTCATAATCAACTAGATTTGTTATTTAGATTGGTTACTCTATTAACATATGAAAATTAACCAAAAATATTTGTGTTAATTATTACGTGAATATCCACGCAAAGTTTGAGAAAATTACTATACATGAAGCATAAATGCAGTAGTACGCTACTGCAGCTGCAGGCAACTATGAACTAATGGGCTCACTTACGCTGGTCTAATCTATGCCTAGGCCCACTTTTCACGTTTGTCCATAATAATTGTTCTGGTGCCTGCGCTGCAGTAATCTTTATACCTAAATAAAAAAGTAAAATACCACTCACTCATTGACTGACTTGTCGAAATATTAAAAACTAGCGGTCCGCCCCAGCTTCGCACGGGTATAGATTATAGCCTATGTTACCCGGGGATAGTGTAGCTTACCGTCAGTGAAAGAATTTTTCAAATCGGTTCAGTAGTTTCGGAGCCTATTCAATGCAAACAAACAAACAAACAAAACAAACAATCAAATCTTTCTCCTTTATAATATTAGTATAGAAGTATAGATAACTTGACCTACAAAGCTCACATTTGGCAGGTAGATTTCTTAGCGTGTAGAAGTCTGAAGATTTTGTGAAAGGGATAAATTAAGGCAGGCAAATGGAGGTTGAAACGTTATATGAAAAATCTACGCGTGCGAAGTCACAGGCATCAGCTGGTGTACTATATTTGCATCATTATCGCCTAAAAAATAATTTATTTTCATTGGGTCCACGAATATTAATAAAACACAATTCAAGCGCTCTTAAAAAAGATAAAAGAACCCAATGAAAGGGAAACTGAGAACAAACGCCGGCAAGTCAAAAAAGCCTTGTCATTTTCACAATACAACGTTTTTTGTTCAATTGTATCCGTCCATTATGCTTCGGATTTAAAACAAACAATAATAGAGACTGGTATTGTTAATTATATCAGATTGTATGCCCGGCAATGAGAAATTACTAATACCTGGTGTTTTATCCATGCAGGATCTCTTAATAGTCTCTGCAGCAATAACAATTTCCGAGAGAGTACTAACCGAGCTCTCGATATAACTTATGGGGTTAGCCTTTCCTTGCATAGAAATGTAGTTATAAAATCAGTGTGCAGTAGAGTTGCATGAGCTATCTATGCTACGCAGTACTTTAGATCTTTCTGTCTAACCTAGAAGAATAACAATCATCCTTAGTTTAATCTGAGATTATATATTATATTTATTACATATATATTACATATATTTTTTAAATACAAATGCTACATTGCTGTTCAGCGTTATAATGCTGCCAGCATCTTGTGCTGCCAACTGGTGATGGGTTTGTTTCTAGACCTACGACGCTCTAATAGACAGCCCAACTGTTTTTAGATTTTTTTTGCTAAGTAGATAAGGTATTTAGTATTAGATAGCTTGTATTATTTTTAGTTAACAAAAACACTTGCATGTTTATCTTTGGAACGGTAACTTTGCCATACGGGCAGCAAAGTACCAAGAAATGATTTAAAATTATTTACCACAGTTTGAGCTAAAGTTTCAATTCACTCGATAGGTACCATATTCGATACTAATAAATCATCGCCCCCACCCAAGAGAAGATTTTCTCAAGAGACTGAGCTAATCACCAATCGTCAAAGAGCCCGGCACATCAAAGAGTACCCATTAGCAAACACTCCGCAAGCCACAAAAGGCGTACTCTACGAAAAAGCGTTCTCGAGCAGTCAGTCTCGTGAGTCTTCAGCGTATGTATCCACGGCCACAATAAAAGCCCCTTATAAACAACTGAAACTTAATATACTGTCATCCATTGTGTGCCGAGCTTTCACAATCGCTTCCGTCGGAAAATTGTAGCGACAGTACCAAAAATTAACATCTAAGACTCGACAATTTACTACGTTTCAGCTTCACGCTCGTTGTGGGTTGAAAGCCAGTAATATTTTTTAAATATCAGCTCGTATGGAGAAGTCATACCGCTTTTATTGCTGACAATATCCACTCCGCTTCGTAATACAAAAGCTTGTGAAATATATTGCTTAATGCGATGTTTGAGAGCAGTTATTTATTTTATACAGAATGGAAAATAAATTTTGATACGCGCGTATTGCGAGCGCTATATCGAAAATATTCTAGCTGTTGATATATTTGATATACGAGTGACATGGCAAGTAATTTGTTTATTTAGTTGCCTATTAAATACGAAGTGGGTCAATTATTTATGAGCAGTTGGTTTATTTATTATGATGAATATATTTACCGTGGTTTCTGCAGTATATATAGTTAACTCCATCCAACATTTTTAGGGTTCCGTACCCAAAAGGTAAAAATGGGATCCTATTACCTACGATGTCTGTCTGTCCTACTTATTATCGGCTATATCTTTCGAACTGTAATGGATAGCCAGTTGAAATTACTTTCACAGAATATGTGATGTTACGGCGGATTAACTAAGAAATAACAATAAAATAAATAAAAAAACAAAAAGTAAAAACTAAAGGGGGGGTCCTCATACAACAAGCATTTTTTTAACGTATTTTTGAATAAGCTCTAATGTAAAAACAGTAATATCAACAACACAAGCGTCAAACATGGCATGATTATAGTACACACTCTAAAGTATATACAAATAATGTGTGAGTCGGTGTCAAATTTTAGTTCATTACCAAGTTATAACTGGTAATTCCTTACCTGGATGACCTCTTTATCATTTCACCGGATCGAAATGCTATTATTATCTTACTAATTTTTTAGATTGATAATTAGTTTATTTTGTGATGATACGGAACTCTCAGTGCGCGAACCTGACTCGCACTTGACCAGTTTATTACTTTTTGACATGTAAACGGTTATAAATTGTTGAATTAAGGTTTTTTTTAAATACTGTACTAATTTTTTCGATCAAAAAAAAATGAAGTTCAGACTATTGAAACTACAGTTTATTGAAATTATAGTTAAACTAGCAGTCCGCCCCAGCTTCGCACGGGTATAGATTATACCCTATGACAACCGGGGATAGTGTAGCTTCCCGTCAGTGAAAGAATTTTTCAAATCGGTTCAGTAGTTTCGGAGCCTATTCAATGCAAACAAACAAACAAACAATCAAATCTTTCCTCTTCATAATATTAGTATAGAAGTATAGATTATCAATGTCGTCGCTGGATAGTAAAATATTCCTGTTAATTGGAGGGCTAGATTGTTAATTAGACATCGGCATTCAGTTAAACACGCCTAGGCCTCCAATTATTTTTATCCACAAAGATTAAACCCGAAGTTTTAGTTGCTGTAATCACTAGTCATATCTGTCAAAAAGCAAGAACCAACCAGCCAAGTGCAAGTCGAGCCCACGCTCTGAGGGTTCCATACCACCGCAAAATACAAAAAGTTGTGCAAAAAGACAACATCACGCTCAGGCGGTCCCCATCCAAGTATCGACAGCGCTCGACGTTGCTTAACTTGGTAGTGAACAGAAATTTGTCATTTCACAACAGACTCGCACTTGGCCATTGTTTTAATGTTGCTAAAAATGTTAAACGAAATAGTTTTGAAAAGTGTTACCTAATTTTAGTATCCAAAATTTTCCGAATTGAATTACAAGTCATCCTTGTTGTGTAACATAACTTTGCATAGTAAGCTTAATCTGTATAATACATTGTTACCTAATTACGTTGGATCCAGGGTATTAACATGCTTAAAATGTACTTACAGCGAGCCTTTAAGTGGTCGTCACCTGAACGTCGGAAGGGACTTAGGGCGGGTCGCGAGAGCCCTTATAAAGGGAGACACGTTGACGGGTCGCCTACACTATTATATTTCTAACTAGCAATATCCCGTAGACTCACACGCTATTTTCAAGATTTTTTGGCAAAAATATCTTATGCCTACGGGTCTCACAAGACAAAAGACGTTTTAAGATCGGTTCAACTGCTTAGGTGCACAAAACTAACGAGCAGACAGAAAAACTTTTTCATTTATAATACTACTAGCGTGACAAACGGTGAAGTGAAGACAGTGTTGAACGGTAAGTCTTCAACGTTAACAGTCTTCCCGGTGGTGTGTCTGATATTTGACTGATATTTGCAATGCGTCTCTACTTCAAAGAAGGTCATGATGCTCAGGATTATATTATGGAACAATCTGCCATGATCCTCATTTCCTCAGATATAAAATCTAGATCTTTTTAAGGTCAGAGTGTGAATAGGTAACTTCTGAGTCTGTATGTTCCATCTTAGACCAAATCACCGCTTGCCAACAGGCGAGTCGATGTCCAAACGCAGACTTATAAGCAATTTAAAATACGCAGTCATGGGCACTGCCGACAGAAGTGAGAACTTAAAACTTTGGAATAACTGTCACATTAGCATGTCGGTGACGCGAAGCCATAAGTTTTGCCCCTACCAAAAATTTCTCAACGCGGCTAAAGAAATTTTCAGTTAAAAAAAAATTATTTTTTACCACAAACCCAACACTGAAATCTTTTTTCAAATTTTATTGCAGGATTACTGAAGTTTCTATCGAGCATCAGAAACAGAATGTAACGGGATCGAAAAATTATTTATGAAACACATTTTTTTCGATTTCTCCTAAATCCATGGAATATTTGCTTAGATATTGGAAAATGTATTGTTAGTTATAATGATTACGGTAGCTGCCTTAACTGACCCCATTAAATTTTCCACCCTAACGTCACGGGAATCGAAACCAAATTTTTTGCAAGTCTATTATACAATAGCATGAATTTTGTAAGCAACATAATTTATAGGTTATCGGAAAAGTGTTTAATTTCTTAAAAATGTCAGGCTTAGTAAAATTTATATGAAATGCAATACACATCCTGAACAAACTATTTAAATTGGGTAATTAAGTTCTGAGATATTAGCGTTGTTAGTTCAGATTAGGAAGGGATGTTCCGTCTCTTTCCCGCTAGGTGAGTGTCAGTATAAAATTTGTATGGCGTACTTACCTTACATGTGACGTCATTCGTAAGTAGTTCGTAGTGCGTGCGCTGTCTAGCAAGACATTAAAATACTTATATTTCCATAATTTTAAACACATTTCAATTTAGTTTTTGGTGTTCGGCTCTATTTATGGTCAGCTTTATTATAGACAATAAAAATATCAGACCGATAGCCAATTAAATACATAGAAACTAGACAAAGCATATTTTTGCAAAAATAAACGCATTAAGCTTAACGTAAATTTGTACACTTAAATGTTTCTGGATAGCTAATTTTTAAATTCCTGTACGTTGTATTTAATACAAGTATATTGCCAGCTCTAAAAAAATTAACAATCCGGTAGCCTACAATAAAATACGTTCACTCACTCGTATTCTTACAAACAATTGTCACATTACTATTTATGGTATTTATGTTGCATTCCTGTTCCATTGCATAATTTGCTTAACATGACCTACCTACAATGAACTCGGAAGTCATGTGAAGGTTCAATACCCGCAGAGTATTATCTGTCGGAACGAAGTAAGACACTATTGCAGTCTTTGCAGGTGTTACTTGTCAGGCTTCTTGGAACAGTAATATTCCATCTATATATCCATCTTACGAGCTATACGAGCAATATGCATAATGGCCGCGAGAACATCTCTACATGAACATTTTAAAAACATCGGTATTATGACTGTGCCTTTTTTATACGTATATGAAGTTAAAATGTACACGTGGAAATATATAGGGAGATTTACGAAGAGAAGTGAAATAACAGATTATGACTTACGCGATAAACAATATCTGTGTTATTTGTATGTTTCAAATAAATTTGGTTCTCGCGCCTAATCCTTTTTGCGACACTACACCGCAAGTTGACAGAAAATAGGTAAATATTTTGAAAACCAAACTCGCTGCGGCGGAGTCAAGTGAAATAGTTTTTTTTGAGGTCTTCTCGTAGACGGGAGAAATTTACTTTTCATTACGATAGAAGTTTGTAAGCAAACAGTTCAACAGTCGCTTCAGTAAGTATATACTCCATCGATAGTGTCGTCCTATTGAATGGAATTTCTTGGCGTTGTTGGTCTTGGCGCGGTGGTAAAGAGTATTTTTGCTGTCATAGAGCTTGAGAAAAATGTTGTGGTTTTTATTACTCGAGTATATTTATAGGGGGAAACTTTTCCATTTGTGGGCAACGGCAACTCGAATATTTTTTGTGGTTCTCTATGAAATGAAATTTATTCTTAAAAACTAGGGTCTTACACTGATCTTAGGTATTTTATTTTTAGTTTATATTTTTGCCATTACTACATATGAATTTAGTCAAAAAAAAAAAAACGAAAGTATACAATTCAATGTTAGATGCATGATCAAAATTAATATTAGTAGATAGGTAGGTATAGTATATGGTAAAATGGCAGAAGAAATAACTCTGAAAAAATAGTATTTATGTCGAAGTATACAATTATTATGTCAAATGCTTGATTACAATATTAAGTTAATATATTATGTTATAGTAAAAATAAGAATATGAATAATTTTACGAGTATATGTCTACTCCAGGTTTGCTCACGGCTCACTCGATGTAAACTGACAGTGTAATCGATCCTAAACACGACTAAGTGAGAATGGGAACTAGCTTCACGTCTCTACGTGAAGCTTGTTCCATTTTGTACCGCAACACACCATGGCACTTACTTTTAAATTGTTCATTTTTAAAAAGAAAGTCGAGAGTGAATGGGTTTCAGGCAAGCGTGCTCCATCGGAGGCCGCATCATCGCGTAACATCAGGCGAGTTGACAGCCGAGCGCAAGCCTATTTACAATAAAAAAAAAAAAACAGTTCATTATTCCAAACAAGAATAGCATTTTCACGCTAATTATACACACATATTATAGTGCGTGTGTATGGATGTGTGTAAGTATGTGTGTGCCCACTCAACTTCATAACATATTACTAACTTCATAACGGATTAGCACAGACAATTTTTTATCTAATTTGTATATGCCATAGGTGGCAAGATTTCTCGTCCAAGATACCACAGTGCCTCAAAACGAGGGTTTTTGACCAGAGTGTGTTGCCAGTGATGACATATGGTACTGAGACGTGGTCCTTAACTGTTGGCCTTTTGGAAAAACTCAGAGTCACTCAGCGAGCAATGGAGAGAGCTATGCTCGGAGTTTCTTTGCGCGATAAAATCCGAAACGTGGATATTCGCCAAAGAACTGACATAGCTGTTAAAATTTGCAAGTTGAAGTGGCAATGGGCAGGCCACATCGCTCGAAGAACCGATAACCGATGGGGAAGAAAGGTTCTTGAGTGGAGACCACGAACCGGAAGACGCAGCGTAGGTAGGCCTCTCACTAGACGACATAGTGAGAGTCGCTGGCATCCAGTGGATGCAAAAGGCAGGCTGTCGTTTAGTGTGGAGGTTAAAGGGGGAGGCCTATGTTCAGCAGTGGACGTCTTCTGGCTGATGATGATGATGATAGGTGGCAAACAAGCAGACAGGCTGCCTGATGGTAAGCAGTCACCATTGCCTATGGATACTTCTAGCACCAGAGGCATCATAAACACCAAAGAAAAAAGGGACTAATTTCAACAAAAACAATTTTTTTTGTGATAAATACGTTGCTGGAACTTGAAAACTCTATTAACTCACTTTTTGAAAACCCCCATGAATTCAATTCGTGAAGGATAGAAAATACAACCGCGAGCACTACAATAGTAGTTAAAATAACGTCCAAAACACAACAATTTATGCAAACTGAACATAAAACTCTAATTAAACTCGCAATTACTTCAATTAATGCACTTACTGAAGTGCAATTTGTCCTGGGAACAAAACGTTTCGTGTTGAATTACCTAATAGCTAATGGCGACGTATATATCACGACTCCTGCAGGCAAAATAAAATTATACAGGTTTTTATAGCTTCGGTGATTCAGTGGCCCCGAGGGTGTGAAGCGAAGGTTTTATAGAGACGTATTGATGTGTAGCAGGGACAGTCCACGTGTAGTTCGAAAATTAGATTCTACTTTATTGCTTTCTATACTGAATGCGTGAATGGAATATAGTGGGCGTAATACATAAAGTCCGGGAAATTTCGTGACATCTTCTCGTCAAAAATACCAAAACGATGACAAAATAAACCGGCCAAGTACAAGTCGGGCTCGCGTACTGAGGGTTCCGTACAACCTCAAAATTCAATAACGAAATTACCAGTTATAACTTGGTAATGAACAGAAACTTGTCACCGTATCGCACTTGGGCTTTTTTTTGTAATACTTTAAAGTATGTTATATAGTCGTGTTAAGTTTGACGCTTGTAAGTATTACCGTTTCTAAGTTAGAGCTTATACAAAAATACATTTAAAAAAATATGTTTGTTGTCCCTTTTCGTTTTGACTTTTTGACTTTTTTTATTATTTGGTAGTCAATCCGCTATAACATTACATATTCTATGAAAACTTCAACTAGCTATATATTACGGTTCGAAAGATACAACCGTTAATAGATAGGACAGACAGACAGACATCGTAGGCTAATTAATAGGGTCCCGTTTTTACCCTTTGGGTACGGAACCCTAAAAAAATTTAAAATATATAATAATATGTTTGCATATATATATATATGCAAACATATTATTATATATTTTATATATATATAATATGTCTCTGGCAGCCAGCTTTGCTTAGTTTGGTGTCAGATGACCGTGTGCAAAAAAATACTCGTTTTTTTAATCAGATTAGTTAAATAAGCTGCAATTTTTTCTAAATGCTATTATAAAAGCTTGAGGTAGTTTTCAATCTACAACACAGTTATTTAGAGTTTTTTTCTTAAACTTTGGGTCCTTTTGATAGATAAGTAGGTAGTTATAACCTTTCTTTTCCACCAAAAAAAGATCCCCTGAAACTTATTAAGCTAAAGTTATATGATTATTTACGGGATATTTACCGTGGTCAGGTTGTGGAATGACAACAACCTGACCACGGTAAATATCCCGTAAATAATCATAAAACTTTAGTGAACAACCGTGATAGTTTAAAACAGTGTTTTATTAAGCTAAATTTATCCCTAACATGTAACATACAAATCTGAGTTGACCCAAGATTTTCTTTCACAAAGCGCTAAAATCCAGGTCACAAAGGAGACCACCGCAAATTCTCGTCCCACTAAAGTGGATACAGCGTGGTCATAATAAAAAAATCCCTTTAGACAATTTTCCATTATGTTGTGTGACCGTTGTTGGGATACGGTTTTACAATGTAATTATAAGACAGTATGTAAGCTCAGGTGGCGCCGAGTTCTAGGTACCTATATGATTCAGCGTCATGATGATAGGTGGCATAATTTTAATTTTTAGAAAAAAAAGAACCGACTTCATGACTATACCTACATTTACAAACTGAAACTAAAAAGTAGAAAATATTGTTGTAGAAATAACTGTAGTTCCAATTTTCCCACTTTAACAGCTAAGTTGGTGGCAGTGTACAATGTACATTTAATTCGTTGCTTATCGTCAAGTTTTTGTAGATATTTCAAAAAACGCTGAATCAATGTCGATAATAAAAATATGGGACCACCTAAAAGATATGACCTACCAACAAAAAAAGAATCATCAAAAACAATTCTAAATTGGCGGAGTAATCGCGTAACAAACATACAAAAAAAAAACATACAGTAGAATTGATAACCGCCTCTTTTTAGAAGTCGGTAAAAAATGAGGATCACGCAAGAATAACTGCAGAAATTGGAGGTATTGCGAAGTTTTTTTTTTTAATTGAAAATTTCTTAAGGCACTTTGGTCACTTTTTGAGATAGAGAAAAGGAATTGAACTTGCGTGACCGTCACGCCCAGTTAGCGCCAATCGCTATCTCTTGTGGTAGATGAATCACTACTTAAATTTTTACTTCTGACGTGCAGTCCTACGACTGTTTTTTTTTAACTGAAATGCAGGCTCGATACTGGGATGATTAGCAAAAGAAGAAAACGATTTGTGACATAGTGAACTAATTTAGCTGATGACGATGATGATGAAGATGACGCAAACAGAAACAAAGAAGTGACGGCAATTTGTATCACATGTCTGGATATTCTGGTCGTTGCGTCATATTAGCAACTAATTATGAGTACTGCAAGCGACTGATCATAACGTACCACTACCTATATACTAGTAGTTCACCCCAAACTGTGACCTCACGACCCATAAATCTTCGAAACCCCTCGATTGTTTTTACCCATGTTTGAAGTTAAAAATCGTATTGAAATTAGCTACTTGCCCACAAATTTTCTTAAAAATCGGATCAACGATACGCAAGTTATCGTTAAACAAACAATTCACGCCGAAATACCGAATTGTCCCATTAGCCATTAGAATCTGATACCTCTCTTCGCTCGGTCAATTTATCTCATTCACTGCTTGAACTTCTACTGTGCAACCGGTCAGCGTTTTATGTCTCCTGTCGGGTGCTGTAGCTCCTTATTAAACCGAGAACGTCTCCTTGCCTCTAATTGATTTAGAGACCTTGCTAACAATGACAATACGGGCTTCTTTATTTACTTTGCCGCTCGAAATGGATTTCGGTTTGAAGTTTGAACGGCGATATTGATTGATGAGATTTGTTTTGAAAGAAAGTTTCTTTGAAATCATCATTGGTAAACTCAAAATAGATTAAACGTCACAGTCAATATTTATTTCATATTTTGAAATTATTGATGTTTAATCTTGGGCTTCAACGAGGTTTTCAATTCTAAAACAGGAAATAAGTGAATCTAAAGCTCACTTACTTCCTATTTTATAATGTGAAACGCGTATTTTCGCGTTGTTTCCAAATCTCCATAGAAGACTCTAGTAAAGTATTGATTGTATTGATATATAATTTAGGTTAGATTCATATTTATTGTAATTTGTTGTTATGTATATTATCTTGTAAAACTTTGATATTTCTGTTTATTTCTTTTTGTCTTTTATAAGGTGTTTTTGATGCACGCCTACGTACTGTTTGTTCCAACCTGGTGGATGACTGGTAGAAAATGTTTAGCTTTAAGTCCTCCAATTGTACATGTTTACTTAATTTGTGAGTGTGCAATGAAGTATTAAATAAATAAATAAATAAATAAAGTTTTTACCATTTTACATGACTTTGAGTTGGCCACAGATAGCTGCAGTTTTTGACTGTGCTATGACTTATAAAAAAATTATCTTCTATGTTCGATTACTAGAAAATTATAAATTATACTTGGTTGGCTAAATCGACAATATTTTCAGAACCAAAATTTATAGGATTTTTTAATAAAATATAATTTTGTGTTACATCACAAAACCCTGTTTAAGATTTATAGTTGACTTTTCAGTTTACATTTATGTATTAGACGCGTGAAGGCAACTAGGATCGCAGCATTAAAACTAGACGAGTGCAACATAAAACTAGTGTTTTTCTCGTTAGTGAAAACTTAGCATACACGTATATTCTTTCCTTCCTAACTTAACGAAGATTATTTATTTCATTACGCTGCCGTGACGAGCTAGGCAACTTCCACGTACACTAGTTTTTAAAGCTTTTAAGACGCCCCCGGACCCAGCTGACTAATTGATTTAACAGCGCGACACAGAATTTAAGACCCGTCAAGCACGCGACTCTCCACATTAACTCACAGAAATTACCGAAGCAATTTCACTTTTACTTTCGTTACGACTCCTATAAATAAAGTCCGAAAAAAACTTGAGGTGAGTTAATTTGATAAAAGAGTTTACCGCACCAACAAAAGGCATTTAAACGCAAAGGGAGCAGAAAACGACGGAAGAAAAATGAATGATTACAGCAAAAAGGGCCATCAAAGCGAATGATAAACGAGCTTAATCCGAGACCCATCCTTGTTTTATTACCATTGGACGATTGTAAAAACGTATTAGTGGGTGGCGTCGCAGTTGCACGCCCGTCGGTCGACCGTCCCGCGATCTATGACACTTTAGTTGACCTTTTTATAACCTATAGAAGGCATTCGCGGTTATTTATTGGCCCTTTATTGCTCACTACACAATCAAACAGCAGTATCTCTGCTTCAATATTAAATATTAAAGTTGGCGGACAAGAAAATAGTGTCATTGCTGTTCCAATTGATTGCTAGATTTAGTTCGTGATTTCATTTGAGGTTAGGTAGTAGTGCACGTTTGATAGAAATGTTAGATGTATCTATACGATGTATTTCGATCTATGATTCGATGTGATGCGTTGTACACGTTCTAATAATAACAACACAAAAGCAAGGTAATCGCCTGGCATTCGTTTAGTCACGCACGTCAGTGTCGTGGCTGGTCGTCACCTTAGTGTCAGTACAATTGAAAAAAGTCGTAGTTCTAATCAAAGAGATGTAATACAGTTCTAATGCATAAAAAGAACCGTCTTGAAAGAATGTTTTTTTTTATTTATTAAATTATAAAACTAACAAACGAACTTTAAAAAAGTAACTATAAACTATAATAACTAAATTAAATTGACCATTAAAAACTACAATTGAAAACTGCATTAAGGTCGCTGTCTGCGGGTAAAGTGTCAAAAAGTATGTTTATTTTATTTTATTATCGTACTTCAGAATGGTTCGTGTGCATACGTGAAATGATTTTGGTTTCGTACATTGTTCGATATACTCATATCTTGCGACGACGGTTTATCTCGACTATAAACAGTTTTTCTTTGCGAACGGTTTTATTATGTTTCCATAAAAGTCAGACAATGCTTTTGTTTACTGCAAAGATGCTTTTACTCTAGAAGGTAATTTCACCTCTTCCGTTTTATTTTTAAACAGCTTTTAACTGTGAGAGATCACGTTTCTAAAATTCATTTGGTGCATCTCGAAATACTTAATTCATTTTTCATAGTTTTATCTTCAAATTATTATTAAAGTTAATAATAAATCTTTATCGGCTAATAATAAGTTATGTTTAAAATTACGTTTATGTGATTCATAACACCAACCGAAGAATTACAAACTAGATGGGTTTACCAGTAGCCATTGAAAGTACTACTTTCCGTGTACTGGTTCCATCGTGAGGTCAGTTTAATGGTGTCAAATGAATGCACTGACATCTGAATTACTTTTACTTGCAAAGTTTCAAATCGATACAATAAGAAGTAGGTAGGTTCCATGACAATTTTTTTTAGTTTCCGATATAAGTTCTGATAATCTTCAAACGGTTGAACAGATTTTCATGGAACATAACTTTGCACATTTTCAATCAAATCATCTTTCAAACAAAAAATCGAAATCGGTTCAGCAGTTTGGGAGCTACGATGCCACAAACAGACATACACAGATACAAAGATACGCAAATACACACGTGAAACTTATAAACCCCTCTATTTGCGGTGGGTAACAATCGACTAGTGAAGCTATTAAAAGCGTGTTATTAACCTAAATAATATTATTTCAAGGAAATAACAAACGCGATACGTGCTCTCTCGCATTTGTTACACCATAACTTTTGCATGCTTTTCCAACCAACCTTTTATTACATACAACATCTAAGAAAGTTGCGAAGAGGAAAACTCTCTACGCCACAATTTGGCATAAGCCATCCTCAGGCGCTACGTAGCACATAATTTGACATATCGCCGTCGCAATATACAAGTAAATAAAGCGAGAGGCTCATTACGACGTCTAGGGTTCCGAGACCTCCGAGTCCTCACTCAATGAGACGTGAGTGCCGCATGAGTGTCCCGCCCGGCTATTCTCCCTTTGCCGCAAGGACGGAGGGCTGCAAGTACCTTAGAGCCTGTTTCCACTATGACAAGCTGTCTTGGCGGAAATCAACGCAATGACTTACTTCAGCGAACGTGACATCAAGTTTATTTATTAATCATTATAAGCCTATCATGGTTTCCACTGCTACTGCAAGATACAGGCCACAGAGAGAGAGAGAATCTAATCCACCATACTGGCCCAGTGCACTTTTGTGGTTCTTGGACATACCGGTTTCATTACAATATTTTCCTTCACCGTAACCGTTGTTGAGCGATGGCATCCAAACTGCATATAATTTGTTTAAGTACTAATCTAAATCAAACAGACGGACAAAAGACGGACGGGCAGAACGAACTTGTAAGGATTCCTTTGTAGTACTACGGAACCAATAAAATGATGTACCAAACCTCACTTTCATTTTAAGTCTTTTTCAATGATTCAGTGATGTCCAATTTATTTTCTTATCCTATACATTACGTGTCGCTATCTTATATTTATGATAATCTCATCTTTTTGGTGACCATCCCTGAGCCTAAAATCTATCCACTCATTTATTATATTAAAATCGCTTAAGACATTTAAGCTAAGTATTGGTGGAAACATAAACATATCCTCCGGCTTTGCGTCGTTGGGTAAACCAGCCAAAAATAGATTTGCACTAACAAAACGTTAAAAATCGAGGCCTAGCATGCATGCTGCGACAAAATTTGACAACTTTGTCATGCATAAAACGAGGCGGAGGTATTCCTTGTATATTATGTATGTTTAATAGCATGGCCAGTTATAGTCGGTATATTCCAAGACCCTTGTGTGAGGCTTCGTGTATATTATCAATCATTAACAATTTTCACGACAATTCACCGACAGGCGATTCGTCATAGTATGAAGGTGGCTTTACGGATCTCTAAATACGAAACAGTACTGAGGTTATGGGGAACAAGAAAGGAACAAAAGTTATCAACTCAGCTGTGAGGGTTTTGTTCTTATTTTCATGGCTATTTTATTTGTTCAGTTCTAATGTTATGCAATAACATTATTTAATTTTAATTTTGACTAAAGATTAAACTTACGATGACGGTATTTTTGACGAATCGAATTTCGCAAATGGTACACCTTAACAAACATACTTACCAAACCTTACCTAAATTTTAAAAGACCTATTCAATTATATGACAGAGGTAATGATATGAAATGCTAGACTGTAGAATGCGCTACCTGAATGGGTGCTTCCCCGTAGTTACAATCTGGGTGGTTTCAAAGAAGTAGTCCCCGTGGACCAACTACTTTACACAACTAGTTGTGCTATAGGTGTATACTTCAAAAAATTTACCACGTGACACAACTAATTGTGTCATTTGAAATTAAATTCATTTATGTCTGAAACGCCCGGGATTATTCTCTTTTATTTTTTCGAAACTCCTTGTTACTTTAGCAAACGTTGTGTTATAGGGACTAAAAAAAATAAAAAATTGAGTTAGTCCCCTTGAACCAACAACTTTACACAATTAGTTGTGTCACGGGGACTTTTTTTTTGAAGTATGTACCTATAGCACAACTAGTTGTGTAAAATAGTTGGTCCACGGGGACTACCACGCTTGAAGTCGCGAGTGAATCGGCTGATTCTGAATTTTTAGTTACGAATGTGGATGAAGTGTCAATTTCTTTCTAAACAAGCGTACTCCATCGTAGACAGCATAATCACTAAACAAGGAGGTATGTGAAAATGTGAGTGTGCTGTCCTTACAGTTTTTGTGTTGTTATGTTGGTATCTATACTAATATTACAAAGAAGAAAAGATTTGATTGTTTGTTTGCATTGAATAGGCTCCGAAAATACAGAACCGATTTGAAAAATTCTTCCACTGTTGGGAAGATACACTATCCCCGGGTGACATAAGCTATAATATATTTTCAAAATAATTAGGAATCCTTGCTAAAACTCCAATAATGTAACCCAACGTGTAAAAAAATTACCATTTTTTTTTGTTAAATACCCGTGCGAAGCCGGGTCGTGCTGCTAGTAGTTAATAAAGTGGGTGAATTACGGACATATTTTAAAACAAACGACGATTGTACTGGCATATTATATTATTTGTCTAACAGATCTGGAGTTGCAACATACAAGTAAGTAAACAATATAGACTGTATTTGTAGTGTTAGTATTAGCTTGTATTTTTTTTAGTTAATAAAGGAACTTGCCCGTAAAAAAATTAAACAATATAGGTACGCTAACTAAAAGTACTTTCCTACATAAAATACTTAAAAAAAAAATATACAACAATAAACTTAACTTAACTTTCAATGATAAATTACTTTCCTATCTTTACATCATTGTGTAAAAATTGTTTTAGAGGCCATTTCTTAGAGCCTAAATTAGATTAAATCCCTTTAACTTATCAAAATTAAAACAAAACCCATTTAGTAGCTGTTACGACGGAAATAATCTTAATGAAATCCGCGTAAACGTAGCTTGCACGTTGAAATTATTCGGGTTAAAATATCGCTTTCGGAAGTCATAAAGAAAATTTTATCTAATGAATAGGTATTACATTTTCAGCATTAAAAGCGTTGGCAAATAATGTTTCTTGATAATGCATTAAATCAACGCAACGGCTATTGTAGCACGACGTCGTCATTACAATGATGGGGCCTAAAGTTTCACAAATTTCCGCCTCAAAATAAGGCAATATTATTCCGCCGCGTAATTAAAGAACATAATAAGCCTATCCTCTTCCTCGCGTCGTGCTTCTCTGTTTTGTGAAGTCTGAGGGTGGTGACCCCCACCTCCCATCAATCTCTCTTTAATAAACAGGGTACAGAAGGCTGGCTCCATACAACGAGCATTAACAGGTGATGTGTACGACGTACGTACAACTATCTCATGTCAAGTCGGTCGAAGACCAGTTGTGAAAACCCGCGCTTTGGCAATACACGTACTTATCGTTTCGAGTGAAAATCTCTCTTTTTCGATGCTATTTACATTTTTTCCATCGTCATATTGCAAAAAACTATATTTGAGAATGAAGTCTTATTATCGTATATTTTAAATTATAATAATCGTGCATTTTGTACGTGCCGTAAGCGAGTAAAGTACTTTTCGATACCCAATTTATAGACTACTAGCGGTCCGCCCCAGCTTCGCACGGGTATAGATTATACCCTATGTCACCCGGGGATAGTGTAACTTCCCAACAGTGAAAGAATTTTTCAAATCGGTTCAGTAGTTTCGGAGCCTATTCAATGCAAACAAACAAACAAACAAACCAACAATCAAATCTTTCCTCTTTATAATATTAGTATAGATTATTTGGTTACTCTTTTCTAATAGAAATAAACGTGTTTTAAATTAGCATAATATATCTAATAAATTGTTTTTCCCAAATTTAAGTTTTAATAGAACATTATATTTGCTTTACCAGCCCTAGTTAGCCCTTGCCTGTAGTTGCGCATAGGTTTTTACAGTCAAGGTCAGCCGTAGCCAGCCTTCTGTACTTATTTATTATGTTATAATAATCGCCATCTTCCTCTATCCTCGGCGATATGCAGTGCATCTTAAACTAGTGTGTCTAAAGTACTAAACAGAGATGTAGATTTGGTTGACGGACCACCGTCCAACCAACGGGAGATAAAGAATGAGAATAACGTATTTCCCTCTTCTCTCCCGTTGGTCAGACGGCAGTTGAGGTCAACCAAATCCATACCTCTGTTAGTACCTTTATGTTGACGCGAATTTGGTTGGACCAATTTTTTGTTGGAAAAGAGCAATTTTTAGAGGCAAAATTTATATTTACGTACATAATAATTATATTACAAAATAAGTTATTATACAGTCTAAAGTTAGAGATAACAAACAAAAATTACGATTTAACAGATTAAATATTATATTAAATTATAAAAATATTTTGACGACATACGTAGTACCTATAAGCATAAGATTTGGCATAAGATCGTTGATTTTAACATAATGTGAGTACTTATATCATAATGTCAGTGTCATTTAAATTTTAGATTTTAGTCAATGTAAAAGCTATAAATGTCTAGCTGCACAATATTTACCTACCTTATATAGGGTTACATGGAACGGCAATACTTACTAAGCCCAAAGGAACTCACTGTCACATAATGTGTCACTGTACTAATTATGAGCAACTTTTACTATGGGACCAACCTTGAAATCACGAAAAATATATCAGCTGTGCCGTAAATTTCGTTGAACGAGAATGATATTACTTTTTGGAACAGATGATGTTTTTTCGCGTTTTCAGGATCGGCCTCTTGGGAAAAGTTGTTCATAATAATAAGTGCAATGACCTTCTTTCAGCTTTGTACCACCGGTATAACTCATTTTAATCTTTGTGAAAGTTTGCTACGATCCAGCGGTCCTGTCATATTATTTATCTCTATCTTGTTGATAGCACTATTGATGGAAGCAAATACGAGAACATATTTTCTGACAGAGCTCTACTCACAGAAAAGAGAAGCATTTTTTTTTCTTTTATGTGGCTCTACTTGTTAGTGACCAGCTGGGTGAACAGCAACTCAAAGCTTTGTATACCCAGAAATCCAATTTCTTTGGTGATACCATGATACTTTGGGTAGTAGTTTTTTTTGTTATAATTTTCATGACCGTGGATTCAATGTCCTTTAGTCGTAATATTAAACAGTTTTCATAGCATTAACAGCGTCAAACAAGTCATAGTCACAGTCAGAGTCAAGCTAAGTAAGTCACGGTCAAGTCAAACTTATGCCCCTGTAAAGTGGTGGAGACTTTACAAGAGGCTCCTATGGAGTTTTGGAAACAACACGAAAAGACACGTTTCACCTCGTTATATCACTTGTCCACACTCGAGCACGTTTACGAGCACTTAATGAATAATAATTCACCATTTAGAACACATTAACACTCGAAAATACACAAGTTTAGGAAAATAATCCAACGAGCCGACATGTTTTTCCACGTTGGCGCCAAAACTCCCCTTTGGGTAGTAGGTATCATGGGTGATACCCATAGTGAAATATTTTTTCACCCATTACTGAGCAAGCTCAGGCCACTAAGGCCATATCTCCACGTCTTCCGTATTTCACTGTTGGGTATAGGCATCTCTCTTTTTACGCCATCTGCCTCGGTCCTGTGCTAATCGAGTCAGGTTCGACCTGCGATAATGACAATATCGTCGACACATCTTGTAAATGGATGACCAACGCTCATTGCCAACGCTCCATTTACCTTACCTGGGCCACCATTCTGTCAAAGCCTTACTCCACCTGTCATCACTGCGACACGAAAACTTTATTAATTCATCACTATTATACATTAAACTTTAATACACAAGTTTAGAAAAATAATACAATGAAGCTCCATGTTTTTCCACGTAGGCGCCAAAACTCTCAATAGTGACAAGATGACAAACGATCAAATCACGCTGCTAATATCTGACGTCACAACCGTAGCAGCCGGATTGCAGCGGTATGTTTTATGATGGCAACACGCGCTGGTGTAGTGAGGACAGCTACGCGGATGATTTACCAGCTTTCATTTTGCAACTGGATTCATAATCAAACAACTCGTTTAGTTTTTTACTGACCGAGCAACGTGAAGTCTATGTGTCAACTGAGGGACAATCTTCACTTCAGTCATACTATAGACAAAAGTACTAACTTTGTCTGTGTTTATACGAAGTAAGTTCATTACAAATTCATTAGGAACTTATAAGGCAAATTATGTAAATTTGTTTAAGGCGTTTAAACAAATTTACGTTTGTATGTAGGTATGTTTGTTCAACGATAACTTGAGTACCGTTCATGCGATCTTCATGAAATTTGTATACAAGTATTTCAAATAAATAGAACTTTTAAGTTCGTGTATGGGTTAATCTGATGCAGTTGTCGTAAAGATATAAAAATAACAAAGTTACTAAATACCGTTGGTTAGAAGAAGTTCCTAATGAATCCGAAATGAACTTACTTCGTACAAACATAAACAAAGTTAGAACTTTTGTCTCTAGTATGACTGAAGTGAAATTTTTTATCATAGTTGACTATCGTAGCCGTTAACCTACATATTTTTCAATCAAGATCATGGCAGGTAGGAAAACTATAGAGCGGGTGTAGGTGAAGTAAAAACTTGTAAAAACGGAACATCGCAAGGTCTCAGTTCGGGGTGAACTACTAGTTATAATTATTTAATCATAGGCTTGCCATCGACCGCCACCTTGCCTGATGTTAAGTGATGATGCGGTTGAGTTGATTTTGGACTTGTTTCACGGCACGGTAGTACTGCGGTGCTATACTTTGTAACCTGTTTTTCTATGTTTATAAATAACTAAAAAAACTGCTCTAAAGTTGTTGATCTAGACTTTATTAAAGCCATTCTATATCACAAAACCCTGTTTATCCATCCAGTCACTATACAAACTAAAATATTTCAAAACAAAACTATCAAGAATTTCTGTTTCTCAAAGTTCGCCTTAAATACTTCTAGCAGAGAAAGAAAATAAAAGCTAAGTGATTTCGGCGAGCCGTATTAACATCAGTGTTGCCAGAGCCAGAACAGATTCCCCCCGGATGCCTTTTACCTGAAAGTATTCCCCTAATTCTACTAGAGGCAGCAGTTTCCGCGTCCTACTAATCGGTTTTAAGCATCCCCTAGTAATTCTATTGGCTCTTGTTACCCTCTTGCCCTTTTCACCCCTGACTAAACAAAGAAATAAAATCCGCGTGATCCGTTGCTACGAAGCGGAAAAGAAACAAAATGATGTTTTGAAAAGCTTTCGAGCAATCTGAGAGATTATTTTTTAAGAACAAGCTTTTGCGCTCGGTTGCTCTCTTTCGAACAACGAAACGATACGAATAAGTCGAGATAATACCTTTGACCATTATAATCATTATTAAAATGCTTTTAGCTTTACTTATTACCTACCTACTTTCGGTGAAGGAAAACATCGTGAGAAAATCTGCACACGTACGGAGAAGGAATTCAATGATGTATGTGAATCCACCAATCCGCATTGGGCCAGCGTGGTGGATAAAGCCCAATCACCCTTTCAAGGGTAGGCTAAAAGTCCAGCAGTGGACTGTTAAAAGGCTGACTATGATTACCTACCTAAATAACATTATACCTAATACATGAGCTTACATTTTAACAAGCTCAAATAATTTTACCTAGCCTAGTTTATCAATAAATCGAACATTTATCAATAAATGGATTGCCATCTGCTGACAAATCGTAAACAGGTTTGTTACCGCAAAAGCTAGTGGACTGTAAATCGTGAAGAAGCCTATGCACACGCAAGATCAATAAAATTAGTTGAAAACAATATTGTACTCACCGAGATTAACCGCCGATCGCTGCCACCAAAAAGTACCGAACCGAACTCGTGCAACTTAACTGAAGCACTTGCAGGATGATGATGATCTGACAGCTGACTTTGACCATCTTTGACACATTAGCGGCGTCCCCGATTGGTCGTCGGCTCTCGACGTGTGGTTGGTCGAGGGTATGGAGGACATAGACTCGCGAAATTTGAGAACAATAATGATTACAGCAAACTTCATCAATCCAGCGTGAACAAGGTTTCTTCTGGGCAATTTTATTTCATCCTAGTACGCGTCCAAGCTGTCCAGGCATTATGTGGACAAACGCAAATCTATTATAAACAAGAAAAAAATACTTCAGTAGCCCGTTGGTCCAGTTGGTAGTGAACCTACCTTCTGAGCTTGGGGGCGTGTGCTCGATTCCTACCTAGGACAAACATTTATGTCATGAACATTTGTGTTTGTTCTATATCTGGTTGTTATTATTAAAGTATGTATTTAAAACTATATTTGTGAGTGAATCGGATTCTTCTAGGCAAGCGTGCTCCACCGTAGACCGCATCATCGCTTAACATCAGGCGAGCTGGCGGTCAAGCGCAAGTATTATTTATAAAAAATAAAAATGTAAGTGTATCAGTCTCTGGCAGCCGTATCACAAGCTTTGCTTAGTTTGGGGTCAGATGACCGTGTGTGCAAAAATGTTATAAAAGATAAAAAAATAAATAAAGAAATCAGTAAAACAAAAAACGTTAGAAAAAAGTAAAAAAAAAAACAGTTGTAAATAGTTAAACGTTCTACTTCATATCAATCTTTTGATCATAGCCCAATCATCCCAAGCTAGTCTCTCATAGAACTAACTCATAGAGTTAACTGATTTTGACAACTTTGGATAAATTATAAATTTTGATAGTCAAAGCTAAAATTCATAAGAAAAACCGCGAGTAGCAGTAAAGTTAGTAGTAAACACCAACAAAAAAATAAAAATCAATATATTTGTCGAAGTTGTAATTTGTTTGGCTTCCTAATTCAACTGCCGTCGCTTCAATTACCGTACTCACAGAGTTATTCGTCATGAACAACGAGTTTCATAGGGCCTTGAACTTGACATTTATCTTGTGACGACACTGGTAAAAAATCAAGGGTGGAGCGTACGCAATGAGCCCTCATAAGGGTCTGATAAACGAGCCAGGGTCCGCCTATCTTTTGTTAGAGTCGTTTTCGTGATGACTACAACTGAGTGGGAGTTTTTTCGACGATGCGACATATTGCGCTGTCCATAAAAATATTATTGAATCGGGCTCTCTACAAAAGAAGCTGTGTTTAACGTTTTTGCTTATTTGATTTAGTAACACGTAACGACTTTTGGACGCGAAGCACGCACGCTACTTCACATGCTCTCAACTTTGCAAATAACATTGAGAGAGCAAACCCTTTAATGCATGTAAACAAAAAAAGCAATTCACGTCGACTTTCCTTTATATAAAGCCCCCAAAACCTCGGTAAATTAATAAGAATTTATTGTAAACATGTTATTCGCCGTTGTAAATCGTGAATTATCTCGGTTACTTAAATCATCGCCCAGTTTATCAGGCCCATAAATAACCGAACGTTAGTATTATCTTGGAGCATAATCGGCGGTTTTCCGCTGCGTTATTTCCTTCGTCGGTTAAATACACATCCCTAAAAAAATATTTATTTTCAGGCGGAGCTAACACCCGTATTCTTTCGGCTTGTTGACTTCAACTGTTCTTATAAGAGGCTTGTACAGTTAACTTGATTCTCTTATTCTTTTAGAAATCTGTATATGATTTATGTTGTAAGAATTTATGACCGACGAAACACCTTGAGAAATATATGATTCTACATAATTTATAAAAATTCTAATAAAATAGTAGAGATTTTAAAAACCTGTAAACTATACATAAAATAAAATCGTAGACATAAAAAAATCTGTAATTGCGAGATATCAATATAAAATCACACACGTCTTTAAAGAAGCAGCTGAACGCGTTAGGAAAGTTTTTATAATTTTTGTCTGTTTGTTCGTTTGTTTGTTTGTGCACGCACAAACATCTCCTTAACCACTGGACGGATTTAAATGCGGTTTTCACGAGTATGCTTAGCTATGAACAGATTGAAGTACAGGCTATGTCACGGGCAACTGCTAGTACAAAATAAAAATATGTATGTAGAATATATTTAGGTAATACAATCCACCTTGTAAATAGTCTACATAGTGTAAATAATACTTTTTATAGTCATTGTCCTCATGAAGGTATGAACGATATTACTAGGGATAACGACATTCAATATAACTCTTTAATTATGGTTGATATTCCGAAAACCCGTACGAAGCGCTTTGATTCCACATTTATTATGCGAACTGCTAGTCTGTGGAATGCGCTGCCTGAATGGGTGTTCCCTGATGGTTACAATCTGGGTGTCTTCAAATCATGAGTGAATCGGTTTCTTCTAGGCAAGCGTGCTCCAACGTAGACCGCATCATCGATTAACATGAGGCGTGATGGTGGTCAAACGCAAACCTATTATTTGTAAAAAAAGAAACAAAAAAAAAGTTTATATTTATGACATATATATCTATATAAATAAAATTTACATGCTTTTCGTTGGTAAACGCATTACTTAAGAACGGCTGGACAGAAATGGCATTATTGTAAATGTATGTATAGTAAAAAAAAACTATTTTTAAAGAAAAGAAAAAACATTTAAATAATAAAATTAAAATGGCTATTTAATCTGCAAATGTCAATCAAACCTTTTATAAAAACAATGACGATTAAAGAGTACGAGACCAGTCCCTAGACATTCCACATTATTACTATTGTTGGTAGGACATTCACTGAAACGTGTTTATCTTGGTTACAGATACAAAAACTTTAATTACAATTTCTGAATACGCTTTACTTTGTTAACTAGCAGATAAATATAGCATTTATTTAAACCCATACTTCTATTTTCGATTAGAACATTCCAGTAGTTATTTTACGTCAGCTACGTCATCACACTCTCGCTGAGTTTGGGTTCAAATGAACCCAAACTTGACGGACCAGTCATCCATTAAAAAGTTCCAGTGCCCTTTTTCCCTTTTTGTGTTTTGTGACCTTATATTATAACTTGTCTATAAGCTATTTTTTAAACCTATTTTGGTCACAAATAAACTTTTTCTTTATTTCTTTCTTTCTTACGGCTTCATCGTCAGATCAGCTCAATCGTACTTTTAGTCATCAATTATCATCGGAACTACACATACTGTAAAATTTGAGCTCGATCGCCTTGAAAATCGTGGAAATGTCAATAACAAGATTTGAACCGGAGACAATATACTTTCCTATGAATAGGTCAAATTAAAAAGCTGTAAAAACATAAACTTTCGTACACATAAAATGTTGACGCTGAAGCATTAGTTTCAATTTTCATACGTATAAAGTAAGTGCTTACTTTTACGCCTAATGAATTTTGCATGCAATAAAACCTTCTAAAATAACGTCACGAAAAAGGCACGTCCATAACAGGGTTGCCAGATAAAATTGGCAAAATTACCGAACATTATGTGGCGAAGGGATTTCTTGAGTTAAGAACCACTGTTCTTAATCTTGATCTCCCTCCGATAGGTTTTGGATCGGTTGAACCACAATATCGTAGGGCCAAGCGTATCAGCATTAATACAGTAACAATCCGTGAGCGTACCCACACGATTACTGAACCAAGTATTTCAGTATTGCTAAAACAGCGAACATTACAGTTAAAACTAAGCACCTGACAACCCTGGTCTATAATAATTTTCGTGAACGTTTATCATATAGTTTCATTTTGCATGAAACACCGTTTAATTTGTGAGTAGGTTACCTTTTGACATTGAACTTATCATACGCTCTACGGGTCACTACATACTTAAGCCGACTTAGAGAGTAGAGGCAATCTTCTAACGTAAAGTGCTTAATACTTACCTAACAGGCGTAGAATATTGTTATTACTGTTATTACTCAGAAAGTAATGGTTTCTTGACACCTTTATCACTTCGTAGGTGTAAGCTATTTAATAGAAGTTAGAAACACGAGTAATACTACATACTCTATTTCAACTTACATGTAAACTAGATTTAATATTCTTATTAACTTCAAAAGAGATTCAATATACCCTTTTGAATATTTTTGGAAATTATTTTGGAACATAAGTACTTTAAGGTCTTTGAAGTTTTAAATCAGATATTTATTTAATTGGAATATATAACTATTCTTTGACTATCAGTTGGCAGCGTACCCAGCATGCTGGCGGCATTACCACGCTGAATTACAATGCTTATGATTTGAGCCAAAAACACGCCAGCATTATTGTCGCACGTCCTAGATTTTTGAAAAAAAAGCGTTTGTTCTTTGTATCGTTAGGTATATCACAAAATTATATTAAGCATGGAAGAAATATTATTCATATAATAAACGTACACTCAATTTGACTTTTGACTTTCAGCTACGCCAACGTACTCACTACAACTTTCTCATAACTACCGAAATGGTTTCGCACTGTGTTAAATTACCTGAACTTTCTAATAAGTGTTTCGTCGAATTACGATGTGACCTTTCCCTTTGGGGAGTTAGGTACTAAAATAATTGATGTGTAAGTAACAGAGTATTTCTATAATGGTATATGTTTGCATTACGTTATTAAAGTACTGGATTTTTTATTGTGAAAATGATGTATGTGCGATCACTAGGCTAAAAAGAACATATCCTCCAAAGACACGTGGTGGAAAGCCTTGGCCCAAATCATTCAAAAAGCTTTATTTCACGTATGTTTATACGAATTCACCAACATGCGACAAACGTCGCCCTTTTGTTTCTATTGAAAATTGTATTGTCCGTTCAAAACGAAATCAATCATCACTCAAACATAGCGAATTGTACACAATTGGTACTGATGTACCGTTATTTCTGCGGCAAAGACACCAGGCACTTCCCAGGGAGATAACACGGATAACTTGCCCGCCCGCTCCCATTTGTAACCCTGCCGTAATGGAACTTTTTTTAGATCCCTTCACTTTTTCCCCGTCAGTTTGCGCCCAGCCTTATTTTAATTGTCTACGCTTCGTAAAAATTCTGCGATGTCAGTGCGTAATGAACGCAGCTATAATTTTACCTAAACAATTCCTTCACTCTAAATTAACATACAAAGTAGAAAAGCTGGAACTCTCAGCGGCATTTTAAAATTTATGGCTAAGGCCAATTATTACGTAAATTTAAAATGTAAAACTGCAGTAAGCAATACTTTTTATGGCGTAAAGTGGCTGCTATTAATTCTCGACATCAAATGTAGCCGTAAAACATGTTTACAAGAACACGTAAATCTTTATCCCTTCTGTAGTATGCATTTAGTGTGTTGTTTGTTGGTTTGTTTGTCTTTCTTTCACTCAGCAACAAAGCAGATAGGATTGACATGATTTTAACATGGATAATACTATTGGACACGACTGTACTTACTGGTAGTTGGAGCACGAGGACGTGTAAGTACTCCACGCTTCACCCAGGTGGAGAACCTAAGTGGAACACGGGTCCATACCCAATATAAGGCAAAAGCTAGTATTTTTATTGTTTTTATATATGACGAATTTCTAGTGTAATTCCGCTTCTACATCGTTTCGAGTACAATTAAGATTTTGCAAAGAAAAATCCTTATTGGAAAAATAAACCCTTAATCCTTTCCTTTTTTTTTTGAGGTTTTTTTTTTCTTCCGCAAAGTAACGGCTGATTCAATCAACAAATTTTTTTGCTAACTGCACTGCTGTCAAAGCAAGTACAGGCCGCCATTTTAAAACTTGTTTCTTTATTAAACCAGGTTATAGCAGGACACATTTTTTAGTAAAACTCTAAAGTATTTAATGACAGATACATGGAGTAAAGTCCTACGGCATAGATAAATAAAGAAATATTCGGGATATTTTTACACACACGGTCATGTGACCCCAAACTAAGCAAAGTTTGTAATATGGCTGCCAGAGACTGATATACATACAATCATAATAAATTTTAAAATAAATACTTCAATAAATATTAACACCCAGATATAAAACAAACACAAATGTTTGTCCTAGGTGGGAATCAAACCCACGCCTCCAAACGCAGAAGGCAGCTTCACTACCAACTAGACCAACGGGCTAACTAGACGTTTGAAAAACTAACTACTATCCAAAATAAATACACCATTTTCAAAAACTGTTTTTCGTAACTGTTATTTTTTTTCTTTTTTCATTCATAAGCGCTATTGATTTTTTTTCTTCATGCAACAGACTGTTGCATGAGAAAGTATACAATAGATTGTTGAAAACAAATAAACCTGCAAAGTATCATGCCCTCATAGGCTTCTACTCCATGTACCTGCCACACTTATCCTACTAATATTATAAACGCGAAAGTTTGTATGTATGAATGTTTGTTCCTCACGCTGCAACGGAACAACGGATCGACCTGATTTTTTGCATGGGTATAGTCCAAAAGCCAGAGAGTGTTTGGTTACTTTTCATCATCATCGTCACCATTTTTCATCCCTACGCAGGTGAAACCGCGGGGCGCAGCTAGTATTTCCATGTCGGTAAAACCAAGTCACTGTTACCTACCTACTTAAAAAAATCTATTCATTCATTCTCTGACAGAACGCACGGCCTATATGAAATTTTGCAAAAATATATTTTTTACTACGAAAATGAGCACTAACCAAGGATTTTTAAATATTTATCCCTTAAAGGGGCTAAGAAGGAGATGAAAGGAAGTTTTACGGAAGTTCGTCGTTTTTGAAGTTAGAAACATTATTAGAACTACAGTTAGGTATATATGTGTTTGTGATTTACCGTGAGTAGGTTTGGAAAGCTCCCAATATTTTGGCGCAGTTATTTATATGCACCATGTTCACGGGAAGATCACAAATAACGACATAACTTATATATATATAACTTACCATCAGTTAGACCGTCTGTTTGTTTGCCACCTATGGCATTAAAAAACTGTAGCAAACTACTGTGACAGTTTAAGTGTTTTAGAAACATGGAAGCTGATACTGACCGTGGAGGTTGGTACTTGTACTTTTTAAATCCAAACTCCGAATGCGATATTTTTTTATTGAATTACTTGCGACTTGAATTTCCAGATTGTAACTTTATTTTGACATCGGTCTAGGCTAACGTTTGGCCAAGATCTCGCCTGATGGAAAGTGACTACGCGGCCAAAGATGGAGCACGTTTGCCTAGTAATAACCTCTTTAGACTCTAAGATTGTAATGCTGCAGTAACACAGACAGATAGAAGTAAGGCGTTCCATTGTTTGCCATTCTAATTAAGAAAGAGGAGGCAAAACGCTTGGTGCAAATGAATGGAATTTCGACCATGTAAAGGTAACTAACTACTTGTATCATCATCATCATCATCAGCCCTTAGTGACCCACTGCTGGGTATAGGCCTCCCTTTGTTTATGCCACTCTCCCCAGTCTCTCGCTATTCGCATCCACTCGTTCTGTTGTCGTCAGTCCACCTCATCCTCGGTCGGCATGTAACTACTTGTATGCTTTGGCTAAATTACCATTACTGATATCTCATACATTGTTCACGAGCAAAAAAGAGGGAGCAAGAATTCTTGTCTGTTTTTCACTCTATTCTCATGTTTTCGCACATTGTACAACCCGACGCACAGTCATCGTCAATGCGAATCAATAAATTCAACCCTTTTTATGATTCAGTCATTCGGTTTTATTGGTTCTGTACGTGCGTCTGAACGTGCATCATTCGGTGCCAATAAAAAATTCCTAACGACTTTTATATCGCGTACGAAAAATAAAAAAAAGTTGATGTAACAATATTTTTTTGTGATGCGCTTAACTTGCTGCGTTTTTGTTTTAACAATAACATTTCAGAATATTATTTCTATGTTGTTAGAAGACTAGCTACATTCTGCAGTTTCTCCTGCTTGAGTAATCCTACTTCGTTTAAGATAAAAAACATAATGATGTCACTCTACAGTACTATACAGGGTTGAGCAGAATAGGTGTACTAAGCCAAAAGGAGGTCATTATACTTATCATTATGAACAACTTTTACTACGCGACCGACCCTGAAAGCGAAAAAGAAATCGGCTCCATACATTTTGTTGAGAGTGACTGACATTTTCTATAGCGTTTTAGTCTTACTTTAAAGCAGCTTAGACGCAGTGTATATGTCATTGTTTGTGCAACCGGTTGTACACCTTCGTATCGTCGTGCATCGCGCCATCCCCACAATGTCACGCGTTTTTGTGAGGAGGTTTTAAAGCGCAGTCTGACCGTGTGTGAAAGATTATAAACCATTTCATCGCGTATGTAGTCAAAAAAGTAAGCCACGTTGGTCGCGGGGGGGGGGAGTATCGAAAGACGGCTTATGATTGGAGACTCAAAACTCATTCATTCAATTCGCGCCTAAGATAGGCCCGCTCGAAAAAGATTACTCTGAACATTTTGTACTTTTTCATCACGCGGGGTAAAGGATGAGCAGTCAAGAGGTCATATCTTCATTGGTATGTGACATCCCATAAAAGGGTTGGGAAGAGCTCGCGCAACTGAGACGATGGGATGAAAGTGGAGCAGCTCTGGCTCTAAGGCTGTTAATAACTTCGAAGAAAGATACAAGACCTAGGTGTAAAACGCCTTATTATTAAGCCTCGTCCGAAGCCTTCCTGCACAGTGCACCAACACATAAAATGCTGATAGTTGGTTCCACTGTGCAGTTGTGCACCTTGCAATAGGATATTTAAGACTAAGTTTGGCTTTGCCAGCCATATACGTGCTCGTAACCAGAGCTAGTCAGGTTCGCCGTTGACGGAGACTTCAAGGAGGCGGATATTATATAATTATATGTGTTTCATGGTATCCCCGACACCGGAATCCTAGTGGGAATCATAGTGGGAATCTTAGTGGGAATCCTAGTGGGAATCCTAATGGAAATCCTAGTTGGGAATCCTAGTGGGAAACGTTATTTATTTATTGAGTCAGTACCATTGAAAAGGTTCTATTGGCCCGGTCCTTACTATATAAGTCAATGTATAGAATCCTCCACGGTCGCGCGAGCGTAAACAATTTACATAATACGGCATTATTATTTTGCAGTTACGATATTTCCCTCGCCATTCCTTCACTAGTAGTTGGCAGTAGTACGCTTAGAGAGATTTACTGCCACCCCGGGAATAACAAACCAATTTGCTTATATAAAATAGAAGTGGGATGTAATGAATTGCATATCAGAATTATTGCATGCGCATCAAAATATTTCCATATGAGTCATGGAGATACACCCTCGTAGATACGAGGTACCTACACAACCACAATATCTAAGTGAAAATAGTCAAAATTCGTCCGAGCATCGGTTTACATAACTAGACGTGAATTATGTAATACTATTTTAAACTATCACGGTTGTTCACTAAAGTTATATGATTATTTATGAAATATCGGGAGGTCATTCCACAACCTTACCACAGTAAATATCCCGTGAATAATCATATAACTTTAATGAATTATATAGTTCGCAATGCCACATTTATTACAATTTAAACGTTATGTCGGTTGCATAGTGTTCAACGTCGCTTGTCCGCTATGTCATCGTAGCACTAGCTAGCGTCGCGCGGCGTTGTATTCGGATCGCGGTTGTCTTACAAAATAACAAAAAAAGTTGGCGCAATGCGTAATGTGCACTGAGTTTAGGTTCAGACATTTTCGTTGCACGTTTGTGACTCTATAGGTATTGGATCTCGATGATATGAGTACAATATTTACAGGTTAAAAATATTTGCTCGCATTTTACGCGAAAATGACTGAAATATTTTCGACTTTATTTGAATATCACAAAAGCAAAATTAGAAATTGCGAATTATACAGAGTGTAAGGGGAACACTCTCGAAGCCAAAAGAAGATAATTGTACTCATCATTATGAACCACTTTTACTACGGGACCAACCCTGAAATCGCGAAAAAAAATCAGCTATTCCATACATTTTGTCGAGTGTCAATGACCGTTTTCTATAGAACAGCTGATATTTTTTTCGTGATTTCAGGGCTGATCCCATAGTAAAAGTTGTTCATAATGATGAGTAAAATTACCTTCTTTTTGCTTCGAGAGTGTTCCTCTTACACCCCGTATACTAATTGTAAAGTCAGTTTTTTTTTAAAATGTATATTTATTAATTCATCCACTCTCCCATCGAATACATTTGAGCTAAGATAAGGTTAGCTAAAAACAGTTTTAAGGTTTGATAATATAACGTATTGGTTTTGAAGCCCCTAATCCAAATGTTAATCCGATAGTTTGAGTTTGGGGTATTTCAAAACTAATCTAACAAAACTTTACATAAAATCGACGGTCTATTTGTTATAAAATATCTATTTGCACAATAAAACAGTGAATTGTGTTGATGCTGTTTATTTTATTTAAAAAACTTATCTTTAACCGACGAAAGGAAGAGGTTATCAGTTCGAAGATAGACAGGCAGACAGACAGACATTGTAGGCTTAGTAATAGGGTCCCGTTTTTATCCTTTGGGTACGGAACCAATTTTTTTTTAAATAATTAAAAGGCTCGCGATTGACCACCATCACACCTGATGTTAAGCGAAGATGCGGTCTACGTTGGAGCACGCTTGCCTAGAAGAAACTGATTCTCTCGTGATTTGAAGACACCCAGATTTTAACCATCGGGGAACACATATTCAGGCAGCGCATTTCAGACTAGCAGTTCGCACAATAAATGTGGAATCAAAGCGCTTCGTACGGGTTTTCGGAATATCATCCATAAAGCGGTGATGATTTTTCGTGCCCGCTCTGGCAGTCCGATAATGGATGATATCCCCTTTTATGATGTCGGTAAAAAATTGTTGGCCTATCACCTTCACCACCACTTCTGACACTATACTAAACGCATTACCATCTGAGTCGTCAGGTCATAAATCATTGCTCATCTCATCTCGCTCGCACCCACATGTCATATCTGTCTATCTCGCTCGCACTTACAGGTCTTATGGTATGACGTTTATTGCTCGACGACTCAGTTGGTAACGCGGTGACTATAACTCTTAAGTTTCATTATCTGTAACCCTTTTCGGGTGTGCACAATAAAGAGTTTATATCTATCTATCTACTTTCATATTGAAAATCTATTGTAATGCTAGTATCTAGCTACATTTTAGACTAATAAGTCGAAATTGAAATTGAACACTAACTACAATCGAGTGTTTTACTTTAGGGGCCGTCTATTATTCACGTGATGTTCTTTTGCGTTTTTTTGCGTTGCGGTGTCTCTAAATCGAGAGTAAACAGGTTCCTTCTATGTAAACGTGCTCTTCTTCTTTGCTTAAAATCGGTCACGATAACTACAAAGCGTAAGCCTACTTTGAATAAAAAAATATAAAACAACGGCAAAAGTTACCAAATGTAGCGCGTAGCATACTCTTTTGTAGATCATCTACGTTCACCGTAGAAGCTCTACGCTCGTAGAGGGCCTACGCCACTACGCCGCTACTTTCATTTTTATCAAAAACCGGATATTCTCACACGTGTAAATGAATTGTATTGTATTCCCGGCGGGCTCTAGATGGAACGCTCTGACGCGTAACCCGATGGTGCTGACGCCATTAAAACGGAATAATGAAACACCTGCGGTTTTCGTTGTATCTCGAACAAGGAAACACGAGAATGGATGAGACAATTTTTAAGAATAGATTTCCATTACTTTTACCTAGTAGAAAAACTAGCAGTAAAGAGAGGTCAAGGCAGATCTCCCACATGCTGGTCCAACCTTATTAGGACGGCAAGTTATAAGTATTTTAATGTCATACTAGACAGAGAACGCACTATACTGATTTATGACGTCACGCCTCAGGCGCACCATACAATGCTATACTAATTAACACATGCTTTGCGAGAAAAGGAAAGGGTATCCCTTCTCTATCCCCACCTAAAAGTTTAAACGCTCATATATCAGTTTTTCTTTAACAAATTTAATTTATATTTTCAGTATGGATAATCAAATCAAATCAAATAATTTTTATTCTCAGACACATGTTCCATAAAAAATTACAATTAGAAATATGAAATTAAATTAATTAGAATTATACAATTATTGTTACATACAATGTCAATATTGAAATAAATTAACATAATATTAATTACATTATACTATGTCAATTCACCTCAACATTACCCCGATGTGATGGTGCAGGATGGGACAGTTAAACCTATCAGTGACAGCTTTCAGAATGCTGTTGCCACTCGCACGTGTTCTACTTAAAAGCGAGGCGACCTTTTTGCGCATGATAGCTGTAAAACCATCAGTGCGAGCTTCCACAAACATGGTGGACGCGCTGCAGAACCGTGGGAGCCGCATCAGCATCCTGAAAGCATTATTGTATTGGACACGCAGAGCATCGAGAGATTTTTGAGTATATGCTGTCCACAAGCTACTGCCGTAGAATGATTGACAGTAGGCCTTAAAAAGAGTAATTTTGACTTCATTCGAGCAGGAAGAGAATCTTCTGGACAGCATATTCGTTCTCACCGTCAACGCTCTGCGTTCCCTATCTATGTCCGCTTCATCACTCAGATCCTCACAGACAATATGACCCAGGTATCTAAAATTTCTCACTCTGCTAAGAGAGCAACCATTCAGCATTAATGGGGGTACATTACCGGGACCCTTACCGCTCTTAGAGAACACCATATACTCGCTTTTTTTAACATTGTAACATAGGCCATAAGTTATGGCATACGCTTCACAAAATTTTAAGAGCTTTCTGAGTGAGCTTACAGAGGGCGCCAGCAGCACCATGTCGTCGGCGTAGCTTAGATTATTGACACAGACTCCGTCAATCGAGCAGCCCGTTGTTATGTATTTAGTTATTTTCATCGCTAAGTTAGTTATTTTTATCGTCTGTTATCCCAATAATATTATAAACGCGAAAGTTTGTATGTCTTCTAGTTGATAATGTCTAGTAAACGAACAGTAACGTCTCTATTCATCCTTGTCTATTCCAGTACCACACATTCCACGTCAGAACGAGGTTTTCTCGCGTCTCGCCTCGCGCTTTGTTCCCGGGTGTCCACACAAAGCAGGCGTTGCACAAATAATTATGTGCATACAATTATTTCTAAAGCGTTCGCTCGTCGCTGCGCCAAGCCGCAAAAACAACTTGACAGCTTATATGTGCATTATAGATTCTGCACTGAGCTTTCCTGAATGAAGAACAAAATGTTCCACTGGCTAAATGCGCAATTTGTGTTGAACCAAAATAGTAAACAAAATAGATAATTGTTATCAGACTTTTATAAAATTGTACATACGGTGTGATAAGCTGAATGGAGGTTGGTGTACTCATCATTATGAACAACTTTTACAATTACCTATATGCTTTGTTTCGCTATTCCACAATGGTGGGTATAGTAACTCGTTTGTTACCGTCGCCCGCCAAAAAGGGACAGTGGAACAATTATTGTGGCGTTGATATTCACTGGTGGACGTCGCAATTTTTTTCCCCGATGCCCACTAAAAAGTGGTGGGCAGAATAGACAAAACGAAAGCTGTTTCAGACGATGACGTACCGCATTTTACTCGTAGCAGAGATTTTCTCCGAACTGTCTCCAGTCTGCTACATATGGTCCAACTTCGCTGGTTACAACGCACTTTAGTATGATTAGTAAAATAATATCAGAAGTTTTTTTTCGCGCGATAACAATTACTCTTTCTGGGTAGACTGATCAAATGATTTGGTTCACTTAATCAGGCGGGTGGTTGCACTACTTGGAAAGAAATAGACCTTATCCCAGAAAGACAAAATAGGCTAAAAACTTTTTTTCTTAGTTTTGAACAAACCATCTTTGTCTCATACTAGTAACTGATAACGCTTCATTTGCACTGATTAGGATTCCCTGAGTAGTGGTTGCTATAGAACACAAACAAAGACTAACCGTTTGGATTGCTTGTACTATTTTATATTTACAACAACGCACAAGTTTAAAACTAAACCAAACAATCGTCGAAAAAAAAACTTTATTGTATATAGTTATAATTATAAATTTTGCTTTCCCTAAAAGATTTAGAACTCGTTTTTACTCTACTAAATCCTGTAAAAGACGGCATCTTTTTATACCTCATATTTTAAAAGATCCCGTCACATTTTATATCATCAACAAAGAACTTTATTATAATATTTTATTATTCAAGAGGCTCGTAAAATTATTCGTGGCCCAAATGAAACTGTGCGATTTACTTTCCCGCAAAATATACTCGTACCGCTCTACATTTGACACTGACACACACCATAATTAACTATGCCCTTACGCTTTGCCTCCTCAATATTGCGTAAAACAACACCATGGTGTAACATATATACAACCTAGAGTGACAGTAAATTTGGCTATATCCCACGATTTTACAAGCTTTTATTTAATTTGCCCGTTAGTATGTTCGTTAGGAGCATGTGTGGGACAAATTTTGCAACTGAATTTTAGACTAGTTATCATCAACCGATTGAACTAAAATTTAGCATACTTATGTAAATTTGGTGACAATGCAATGTTTTGGTACCATCGATCTGGTCTAATGATGGAGACAGAAGGTGCCCATAGACACTGCAAAACGAAGCGACGTAACCCCGCCGAGTTTGGGATCGTTGAGTTTGTCTTCCTAAGCACTTTGGTCCTAGATGATAACTTCCTACGGCTAGAGACCGACTGAAACGAAGTTAGCACCGGCGCTCATTTTGTAATCTTCAAAAATGCGCTTCTTCTGGGCTCGTCCATTCATTTTATTTTGGTCGAAGCCTTAATCATGCTACCTAAGATCTGTATGTGATTTTTGTAATGTGTAATAAATAATTAAGTATTGAGTACTACCCACCACGATAATTTTTTTTGACATGTAAACAATCATGCACACAACGCAACGCCAGATGCAGACCGCTTCCAATGGCCCCTTTTGGAGATAGATAGAGGAGGCATATGTCCAGCAGTAGACGTTTTAAGGCTGAAATTATGATGATGAAACAACCATGAAACTTCAAATTATTTTTTAGAAAATATTAATAACATCTTAATTTTTATCGACGGTTAAAATAATAGTTAACGTTAAAAAAAGTATACTCTTAATTTTTTGATGGATCAAAGTGCTTTGAAAATAGAGATAGATAAGGTATCTCGAATCCTCACATTCTCCTCAATGTATGTTTTTTATATGCCAAAACACCACTTGAGGGTGTCGTGAGGATTCGAGGTACCTTTGTTTACGTCTATGAATATGAGGGTGGACATCATCTTAAACTAAAAAGTGTTATTTTTGGGTAAAAATAATCCATTTCAAAACTTCATAGTAAGTAAACATGAATGTAGGCGGTCAACCGATCCGTCATTTCACCTCCACAAAAGCCAATTGGTCCGGCAGTTACAGAACGGTGTAATAGGCGGCTTTCTTAAGTCGGGCGTAACTCCAAGGGCTGTCGGCCGCGCATTGTGCTCCCGTATTAACGACTAACGCACAAAAGACGCCCGCTCGTATATCAAACTAACGTCACTCCAATGTCTTCCTTCCTCACAGTTACCAGTTCCCGCAAGAAATGGCCCGTCTTTTTTATTGAGCATTTAGTACACTGGAATTACGGCGCGTAAAATTCATGGCGATGCGAATCGAGAGCTTATTTGTGAGAGCAATTTTATATGCACAATGACACCCTTTTTACTCAATATACGTATACGACGCTTGTAAAAATGGTACATGTATTGTAGATACTTTGTTTTTTATGCCCAAGGAGCTCAATTTTATTCTATTCTTAGCTCGAGCAACGCCATGACAATCTACATTGTTTATTTTTCTCGGTATCAATTGATGACAGAAAACGCTGCATAGTGCATAGGTCCATTGGCTTAATAATATGTCGCTAACTTTATATGAACTGTCAAAAAGCCATTAACATAGCGTACAGACTATAGTGGGCGTTGTTCCATACCAATTTACATAATGTATATTTTTTTGCATTTGTCGATACAGTTACTATCATGGTATGGGCTGGTTATAATAAGCAGAAACCTTCATCTAAAAGTAAATCAGACCAAAGCTAATTATTCAATTGATTTATGAAAATTCACGCCTAATCCATAAACAAACCATCAACGTCTATAAGTAAAACAATTTCGTCAAAATGGCGCAATTGTTATCCACCGACTGCGAAAATATTTATTCCCTCAGGGTAAGAAAGTTTCTCCTAACTTCGCTAATGACTTCTTTCTGGGCAGAACTTTCCTTGGTGCTTGAAAGGTTTTCGCTATCTGTTTAGACAATGCAGTGCTTTA
The DNA here is from genome assembly GCA_932305915.1 of Agriopis marginaria. Classification (NCBI taxonomy): domain Eukaryota; kingdom Metazoa; phylum Arthropoda; class Insecta; order Lepidoptera; family Geometridae; genus Agriopis; species Agriopis marginaria. The sequence goes on along the minus strand of OW029934.1, from coordinate 8,478,093 downwards.
TTGTCTCCAAATTTTCCGGTAGGCGATAATTATCGTTAGGAAACAATCAATAATTTAATAGAAATATTTTGAGCAAAAACCTAACTGGGACAGTTTATAAAGTGAAAACAGCGTTTAGGCGAGGTAGAAGTAAAGCACAATTTCTTCAGCAAGGTGTAGTAATGTTTTTTTTTTTTTTGTAAATTACTTCGTTCTGGATAAGGTCTCTCAGAGAAACGCCGAACATAGCCTACGAATAAAGATTAAATATGATGATTGTTTTTGTGAAAAGATAACAAATTAGTGGTAAGAAAATTACCATGATACAGGTAATTTTCTAACCACAAATAATAATCATCATTATCATTTCAGCCTATCATATAATATTCCCACTGCTGGGACTTGGGCTTTCTCTCTGAAAGAGAGGATGGGTCCTAATCCGCCATGCTGGCCTAAATAATAATAATGTTTGTAATCAAACATCATGATGAATTAAAGTAACACGGTGTGATTGTTTTACCAAAACGGATAAAATAATGTGTGACAAATACATGGAGTACTTTTAAGTCTAGGCATAATTTAACAAATTTTTTAACCACCCCAGTTGTGTGAAGAAATCAATTAGTCTATCCTCTGAACAGTAAAGAATTTTGTCAATTACACAAATTGCATAATAGCTCGGCCCTAGGCATTTTACTCGATGTTTCTGTTACAACCCAATTTTTCTGTTTTAGTAAAAAACTCACCCGGTGTACTCGTATACCTACTTGGAAAATTACGGACACAATATCACCCTCTAAATTAGTTCAATCTCTTAAGTTACCCTAAGCTAACTCACATGAAAATTTCCGTAACTCCCGTACACTTCCTCACTTATATTGAAAGTTTAGTATGGGGAGACGCAGCCCGTATATCACCGCGGAGTTGGTGGCATTGTGAACAGGGATTATCGAAGCACAAAGGGACACAAAAGCCAGTTTATCAAAGCACCTCTGACTGATCTACGTCACAAGTTCACTTGGAAAGCTTCCCAAACTTGGCCTATTGCCGGCCCGTATCGTGATATCACTACTATATTTTACAAAACTTTCAAACAACTCCCGACTCTAATGATAATAGCGCTAACTTTGTCTTATCTTTTTTCATTGTACCAATTTGTTAAAGCACTTCATTTTTATTCCCCAAAAACTCCCAATTACTTTTCTGTCTGCTATCAGAATAATACCCCTTTAACAAAGCGTATATTCCTAAAAGCTTCCAAATAATCATGGCTAAATTAACTCTTTTTATGCTGTTCGTAAGGTTTACACCGTCCTTGAACCCCCATAGCTGGCATAAAGCAAATTAGATAAAAGGTCGGAAACAATTCTTCATGACTTCGCAAGGCCTTTACGCGTTCTGATTTATAATAAAACGACTATTACCTTTGTTCGCAAGTCCGTACATTCCTGCAATACTTACTACAAATTAAATTACGTTCATTCCTTTCCACCCAATGAAATTGCCGATAGATTCACCGCGGTGCAGTCCTTAAGCGATATGGATTTGTCTACGACATGTACCTTTAATAATGCTTCTGCTTCCTTTGAAACGTGGTATTTGACTTCAAAGACATTTCTAAATCAATTTAAATGATATTGCGGTTAATAACAGCGTCAAGAATGTTATGAATATAGTCAGAAGTGAGCGTGGTTGGTTTTAATTGGTATGCAAGTTTGATAGTAAAATTAAAATTGTATTGCATAATTGAGATGCAGAGGGTAGCCGGAGTAGAACGACGAGGCGAGAGGCGACGAAATCGCCTGGTGAATACTTCAAAGAGTGCTTAATTAGCGTTTCAAGAAGAAGTTAATGAGCTGAGTCGACGCGACGAACAGACCGGGCGCATCCCTATTCCGAATTAAGATATTCAATTACATTTTTTAATTTGAATTTTAGACGGAACTTTATTTCTAGTACTTTTAATATTCATTATATCCTGTGTGCTTTTGTTGACGTTGATGATTCGTTAGTCTAATTAAGACGGCTAATGTGAAATATAGACATGTTTCCTTGAGATCAAAAGATTATAAGTTATTTTTGAACAACAAAATAATTGTGCGTTTTCATCGTTTCAAAACAAGGAACTCCGAGCGTAAATTGAACATCATAATCTGTCAATAATCGACATTAATCACTTCCGCGAAGTTAATAAGAGTTAATGCCGATGAAGAGGCGAAGCCGATCCATCATAGCGGTATTGATGCGTCAGAAACCAATTGCTAATTGAGGAACCGTTACTGAGTTATTTTTGGTAGTAAAATTATAAATAAAATAAAGTAAAACGGTCATCTGACCCGAAACTAAGTAAAGCGGCTTATCTCTAATTAAGCACATACCTAAGTTTACACTACGTTTACAGATTTAACGTAGGTTCATCTATACAAATAAAAATATGATGCTTTTTGTTGATAAGCACAACACTTGAGAAAGGCTGGAGCGCTTTGGCATTTTTTTATATTCGAAATTTTTAATAGTCCGAATACGATTTTAATTTTAGAATTGGGGAAGAAATATTGAAAAGTGGGTTTTTTCTATGGTATTTTTGTATAAGCTCAAGACTATAACTCAAACAAATTTATTTAAATTTGGATAGGATAACGCGCGTCTATTGGGTCAGCTTAGTTATTTATAAAAATAGTAATATGCTGAAAATTTTCACACAAACAGCTAAACTAAACCAGTAATAAAATGTTACGCTGTCCAAATGATTATTTCAGCTCGTTAAATCGTACTTATTTAGTTACGAAATATAACGCAGGTAACAACAAAATTTTATTTGATACAATAAAACGAGATTTACTGAGTAGTAAAAATGTTGATGAGTAAGTGCCCAACCTAATTTAAGAGAGTCAGAGTAAAATACAATAATGATAAAATAAATTTAAATGATTTTGGTTTATACGACTATGCAAATTTGAATGGAAATTGGTCCGAGAACTAAAAGAAAAAAAAATCTACACGTTTCATTGTTATGATTTCTGAAGCTTTTAATACTCTAGCCCAATTTGGTCGCTATAATAAACTTAATCGAATGGCATTTTTTTTGTACGTTAAAATGAATTATATTCTTTCCCATAATAGAATTCACTAAATATCTTCCCAGATCGTTTTCGTGTAGCTATGCTGCCTTGACTATCCGTGTAAAATGTTCTACCCCGTATTTTGTATACAGGTAGTCTGATTTTGACGCCTTTTTGCACTCATATTTAAATATATGAGGCATTCCTAATTTTTTTTAAAATGTTTATCTGGACTTATCACGAATTATTTTGTATAGGTAAAAATTGGTACCTTTTGCTCGAAGTTTCAACCAGCCAACCAAAAACTCTATTCCTACATAAGTACCATAACCGCATTGATATTTGTTCTAGACTACCCATGTCTTATTTATATTAATTATACTTTGTAATTATAATTTACGCTTGCCACCAGAAAAGAGACTTACTCGTCTCGTCACTCGGTTGTAGAATAAAGCGTATGTCATGTCATAAGGGGATATCGGTTTAGCATTTTAGGCTCAGATTTTTTTTTTATAAATGGAAGCGTTATACATACAGTTTCCCCTTTAGCACCTTTAGTCATCTATTCGTTTATATTTTGATCATATCTTTTACAGGTGTGTGTCGTCCAATAAAGAAATGTCCGTTTGTAGAACTAGTAAGAACATGTCAGTGTGTGCAATACGTGTTTACCTCGCCCCTTCAGTTTTTGACAGACTTTTTCGGTATTCAAATTATATATTTTCAAAGATTTTGAGCTATAATTTTCTTTTACGAAGTCTGATTATTTCTATTTAAACTTTAAGTTTTATGGTAAACAAACGATGGGTAACATCATAATATAGATGATCAGCCAAATATAACTCAACTTTAAATGGCTCATGCTGGGACATGACGTTTTTTTAAATATATTTTTTTAAAGTTTAAGTCTCATTATAATTTGCATTGTTTGAAAAAACATGAACTGATCGTCACTGATTGGATCAACATGTTTCTGATGAAAAGCCGGAATAAGCTCATGTTTCGGTTTCGGTGTATCTGTCGCGATCTCGTTTCCCCACATTTCCCACACAACTATTAATACAGCTATTTCCGCGGAACCAAACCCCAGCAGTTTAATTACGTTTTCCAGTGATAGCGTTATTTATGCAGCATTAATTAGCACTGGAAATAAATACTGACCGCGAGCAGATAATTAAATACGAGCGCTACGCTCTCCCGGAGTCAACTTCGATAACAGATGATAAAGTTCTTGATAAGGTCGTGTTAATTATCAATATCGAAGCAACGAATCCTCAGTTCGGACTAAGCTTCTTAGTCTTGCTAGTCTATTGGTTTGGTTTTTTATCGGATACATTTCAACAAAATACAAGCTAACAATAACACTACAAAAACAGTTAGACTGCCCATAGACCGTTGAAGGTCTAGAGATAATCCAAATGCTCAAGCCCACTATCAGTTACCCAGGCAGCGTACCCAGCATGTTTGGGGCATTACCACTCTGCCGAATTTACAGGGTTACATGTATGCACTGTACTAAGCCGAAAGGAGGTCATTCTACTTATATTTATGAATAACTCTTTCTGTGGGACCAACACAGAAATCGTGAACTACAAACTAGTTGTTCCATAGAAAACGGGCACGACAAAATGTATGAAACAGCTGATTTATTATTTCACGATTTCAGAGCTGGAGCCATAAGATTTTTTTTCATAATGGTAAGTACAATAACCTCTTTTCGGCAGTACAGTCTACATCCGTAACCCTGTATAATAATACCAGAGTGATGTAAACCTAATAATATACAGGGTGTAAGGGCCTCTCGAAGCCAAAAGAAGGTAATTGTACTCATCATTATGAACAACTTTTACTATGGGACCAGCCCTGAAATTGCGAAAATCGAACACGACACTCGAAAAAATGTATGGAACAGCAGATTTTTTTTCGCGATTTCAGGGTTGGTCCCATACTAAAAGTGGTTCATAATTATGAGTACAATTACCTTCTTTTGGCTTCGAGAGTGTTCCCCTTACACCCTGTATAACTTTGCCAGCCATCGGCAATCAAATAATGATTTGTGCTCTCACAAAATAGCGAATACTACAAAATACAAGTGCAAGCGAAATGAAAGTACCGCTACACTACAGGCCCGCTGCATAGAGCTGACCCCAGAACCGGTGACCTGCAACGATTTCGTGTTCAAGTCTGCGAGGCGCCCTATGCTGTTACTCTATAGAAATTGGTGCAATATGAAGTTTCATTTACAATACATTCCTGCTTTCAACTCTATTCTGTTTTAGCTTACTTTTTATGCCCTAGGTGGCAAACAAGCAGACCGGCTGCCTGATGGTAAACAGTCACCGTCACCTATGTATACTTGTAACACCTGAGGCGTCACAAATACGTTGCTGACCCTTTAGGACTCGATTAACTCGCCTTTTGAAGAACCCCATGTTGTCTATACTAATATTATAAAGAGGAAAGATTTGATTGTTTGTTTGTTTCTTTGTTTGTTTGCATTGAATAGGCTCCGAAACTACTGAACCGATTTGAAAAATTATTTCACTGTTGGGAAGCTACACTATCCCCGGGTGACAGGCTATATTATATTTTCAAAAAAATAGGGATCCTTACTAAAACTCCAATAATGGAACCCAATTTGTAAAAAAATATGATTTACAATTTCAACTTTGCGTGTTTGACAGGTCTAAGACAGGACAACGTCTGTCAGGTCAGCATGATATCTAATGTGTCCATAATTTGAAGAGCCCACTGCGACGAAAAGGACATAGTCATTTAGTACCCAAAATTAAAGTGCCAGCCAGAAAAGAAAAAAAAAATTACAAAGTTCTGGGGTTAACTCTTGAATTCTATGTTTAAAAACTACATTAAGACATTTCGCAAGTACTTCCCTGCATTGTGTTCAGCAACGTTTTGTAGTTCGTCTTTTTAAGTGATCCAGTACCTAAATCATCCATGTTAGTGCATTTAGTACGCAAAATGAAAGTGCTAGCCATAAAAAAAATTTTTTTTATTATTATTGTGCAAGCGATCCCTGACACTTTTTACTATATGACACCAAAGTTCTGGGGTTAACTCTTAAGTAATTATTCAATGTTTAAAAATTACATTAAGTGATCAGTACCTAAATCATCCATGAAAGTGTCGCCTTTATCAACTTTACAATCAAGGGCGAGGAAGCAGGGCGATCTACTCTCTAATTCCTACCTCACTAAATCGCTTACTATAGAAATAAGTGGTTTTACAATGTAAATATACAAACGCTACACTACAGGCCTGCTACACAGTGCTGACCTCAGAACCGGTCACCTGTAACGATTTCGTGTTCAAGTCTGCGAGACGCCCTATTCTGATACTTTGATATAGGTACTAGGAAAAAATAAAATAATTACAAGTAATATAGGTAGTAATTAACATGTTTCTTTTGTTAATAAGGGTATAAAATACAACTAAACCAAAATATGATTTTAACAATATTTCAAACGTTTTTTTTTTTAACTTTAACAAAAACTAGTAAAAATATATAAAAAACTAACATTTGTACGCTGTAACAGGCAAGGACATGAGATACGTCTCCATTCTTACGACCATGTATGCTACTTTATAATATGTATGTGTACCTAATATGTTCTGACAAATAAATAATTCGAGTTTGAATTCTGTTACTCTATTGAAATTGGTGCAATATGAAGTTTCAGTTACTATAAATTCCTGCTGGTTTATTAAAATGTTTTCAACTGTATTCCGATTGAGGTTATAAATAATTTTCTCGAACATGTTATTTAATATTTCAATCAATTTCATGCTCAGGGGTTTGATTATGTTTTTCCTCTAAAACGCGATGAATGCACAGGGGTTGTTTTTAGCATCGACATAATAAAAACATTTCCAGATTTTATTATTGAAACTGACGTGGTTTTCACACATTTTATTTATATTACACGGGAATTACTCACGTCAGATTAAGCCGGTTACTCTAAAGACCGTCTAATGCGGTTGAAACTATAGTCGGAGTAACCGGCTTAATCTTACGTGAGTAATTCCCGTGTAATATAAATAAAATTTCCAGTTTTTCTGTGAAAATGTTTTTTTTTTCTTTTCGGATTTTGGGTACTAATTTATAATAGCGTAAAACGCTATTATAAATTAGTAACTAAACAAGCTAATAATAAACTAAAATAAGGATAAAAGTTTAATTTTTTTTTTACCAAAATATTTTTTGTTGCTAGTTTCTTGCAGTAAGTCTCACTTGAGACCCATTTCTAATTCCAGACTAGGCATGTTTACTATTTGATCACATACTGCAACTCAGCATCAACTAAAATAAATGTATTATATATTCTGACTACTGTAAAAAGTGTTTTCTCCGTCCTATAATATGTTTTTCCTACTTCATCACGTTCGGAAAACTCTGTGCGATTTTTATTGAGTTGCGAAAAATTACATCAAGTTCAGAATAAGTACGAATAGGTGACGTGTGACAAAGCGCGATGACCTCTGCATCAACCACAACGTTTCCCAAATGTCGCTTAGCTAGCCCCCATTCTTCAATCTATGACGTTTAGAAAAACGGTGAAATGTTTTGGGTTAGTTAAACGGAAGATTAATTTTAATCTGTGATATGAAAAGCTATAGTAATTACCAAAATGCATAATTATTCAGAAGTAACTCTTTTCAACCGACTTAAGGTTCTCAATTTTATTTTTTTATGTTTGGTACCTCAGAACTCTGTCATTTATGAACCGATTTGATTTTTTTTTATTTAAAAAAATATACATATCAGTAGTTTGGTTTTTAAACCAAAATAACTGGGAATAATATGTCTTTCAAGTAAACGAGATTCCGTATTTACTAATATATATGGAGTCGTTTTTTTTTAAAATGAATATTATATAGATAATAAATAATAATAAATAAATAATAAAATTTATTTGCAACCATTAATATTAAGTAGGTACAATATTTTGTTAAAAATAAAATAAAATTAGGCTTACAAAACTTATTGCAATATGATTAAAATTAACATGCCATTATTACAATTAGCAGTCGCTAGTTATCGCTATAGGATTCCCTGTGTTGCGATAACTAGTGCTCTTCAAGGGACAAGTTACATAGTGCTAATAATACAATTTAGGATATTAAATTATTTGAAGTAGAATTATAAAGTTATGATGTATGATTATTATTTTATAAATTGATTATACATTATGCATGCAAAATTATAATAAATATTTTATTGTTTGAAGCTATGTTATGTGTAGTATCAAGTGTGTTTGTGTATGTAGGCTGGTACGAATCTCAGCTTTTTAGCTTACGATCCGTATCAGCTCCTCAGTGTCCATTTCCTGTAGAGTAATTAAGTATTTCTTTATCTTGTTTTTGCTTACATGTTTCGAGTCCTTGATTAAGTCTAGTTTTTTATTTAATTTATTGTAAATGTAGCGTCCACGAAAACCATAGCTTCTTTGCCCTATAAGTACTTTTGTCTGTGGCACTGGCCAGTGAGGTTTCCGTCTGGGACCGGAGTTCTCGGCGAAGCCGACCTGTGCAGTAAGTGCTGTCCGGTGGAATCTTAGAGCTGTCGCCATGATGTATATTTGTCTAACTCTTAAGTGATCTGTTTCTTTATATAGTAAGTTGGTTGGGTATCTATATGGTTTATTGTAAGCTACTTTTAGAACAGCCCGTTGTGCTCGTTCCAGTTTTAGAAGATTGCTTGAGCCTGCTGAACCCCAGGAAATGACACAGTAGTTTAGCAGTGACAGACAAAGTGAAGTATAGACCATTGTTATGATTTTTTTGTCTGCTACAGTTCTGAGTCTTTTAAAGACAAACAGTAGCTTTCTGAGTCGACCACTAAGGACATGGATCTGTTTAGTCCAAGATAAGAGCTCGTCAATATGTATGCCTAGGTACTTGACGTCTTTTTCTTGTCCTAATTTTGGACATGGACATTGCGTTGAATTTATATCGTTGCATGTGTGGAGTTTAATGCACAGGGTTTTGTTAGGTCTGCTACGAATTGATACTCTAAATGCAATGATTTTGGTTTTATTAGCATTGAGCGTTAGCAAATTATATTGCAACCAATGCACGACCTGCTGAAGACCACCGTTGGCATTCGAACATACATCCTCCCAATCTTTGCCATCAAAGATTATTGCTGTGTCATCAGCAAATGCAAATAATTTAGCTTGGTTTAGTGTAATGTTACACAGGTCATTTAGGTAGACCAAGAAGAGTGTAGGGCCAAGCACACTTCCCTGTGGGACGCCAAAAGGCACATCCATAAGGTCACTGTACTGGCCATCGACTCTGATTCTTTGCTTACGGTCACTGAGATATGAATGAAACCATCTTAAAGCCACCCCACGAACGCCAATACCTTCTAGTTTTTTCAATAGTATAGGCCTGGACACAGTGTCAAACGCCTTGGCTAAGTCGAGGAAGACGCCAATACATCTGCGCCCTGAATCTAGATTTTTTGACACGTGATCTACTAGTTCTATAACGGCGTCTTCTGTAGATCTGCCTGACCTGAATCCATACTGGTTTCCAGACAGGATGTTGTTTTTCTCTAGAAATGACACAAGACTTTTATTGACAACCTTCTCAAGAATTTTTGAGATCGAACTCAACAGAGAAATTGGTCTATAGTTAGACGCCTGTTCAGCATCACCCGCTTTGAATATAGGACACACATTTGCTTGTTTAAGCTCCTTTGGGACAGTACCGGACTCTAGGCTAAGATTGCAGATGTGGGCTATGGGAGCAGCAAGTACGTGTTTGCAGAGTTTAAGTAAGTGGTTACTGATGCCATCACCACCTGGTGCAGACTTTGATTGAAGATTACTAATGATTTTGTTGATCTCTGAAGGATTTGTAGAGGCTAGGAACAATGAGTTTGACGGAGGGTCTGGAAGTTTTATGCAGTTTGTGAGGTATTCTTCTGTCACATATAGTTTTTCAAGGATATTGTTTGATAGGGATTTTCCTATCGTAGCAAAGTACTTGTTGGCGTTATTTAAAGCCTCTTCCGGGGTCGCAGCGGCATTTAGCAGGCAAGAGCTTGAAGTCTCGGTAGATTTTAGATCACATACATCTCTTATTGCCTCCCATAGTTTTTTACTGTTACCTCTACTGTTTTCTATCTTTTTACGTTCATAAATGTTTTTTAAGTTTTGTAAAATGTTATTGCAGATGTTCCTATATGTTTTATATTTATTTAATGCTCTTATATCTTTGTGATTTCTTTTAGCTAATTTATGTAAGAAGTCTCGTCTTCTCATACACTTTAGGAGTCCTGGAGTTATCCACTCTTTTCTAATGTTCTTTGAATTTGATACTACAGTAATAGTTTTATGATTCTCGATTGTTGCATTTATGGTATTTTCTAATTTTTTGACAGCTGAACTGACATCATTACATGCATAGAATTCTGACCAGTTTTTTAACTCTAAATCTCTAGCTACTAGGCTATAATTAATGTTCGTTATTGTTTTCTGAGCTTGGCCGCTTTGTCGTGGTGTTCCTTGAACGCTTAACATAATTGAGTCGTGATCGCTGATGCCAGACAAACAGATCACTGCTGAGGACGGAAATGATGATCTAATGAATGCATGGTCTAAACAGCTATTTCCTCGTGTAGGGCACTGATGCGTGGGTGTAAAGCCATGACTCGTCACTAGTTCTAGATACTCTTCAGCCCGCGAGTCTACTGTTGTTGGAGTTATGTCTATGTTCATATCACCTATGATAACAGCTGTATTTCCACCTAGGGTGCAGATGACTGAATCTAGAGAGTCTTTGAAGTCAGTAATATTGTACCTAGAGGGTGACCTGTAGATAGCAACTAAAGTGTAACTTTTAGCGACCTCAATAACTAGGCAGTTAGCATGCCTGAAAAGTGGCTCTTTTATGCAAATTTCTAGACCTATTCTAGAGTAAACCACGATCCCATCGTTTTGGTTAAATGATTTCTTGGAATAGTTACAGCAATAGTTATCTAAAGATATGCCACCAAATGAACTATCAGTCCAGCATTCCGTCAGAATGATAACACTGGGGAGGTAATTGAGTCTGGATAAAAACACTTGTAGGTACTTAAAGTTAGCCCGTATACTGCGCATATTTTGTGCAAGAATTGTAAATTCTTGTTTATCATTATTAAGGCCTAAATACATTTTGCACATCTCAGGAATGAAACTATAGTTCGAGTTTATGACTTGCAAGTTATCTATTTCGTTGATAAGTTGCTTACTATTCATAATTAGTGGTTAATAAAAACACAAATGCGCGTGAGTTGTTACTATTTATCGAATGCAATATTACGGAACTTGATTTCGATGACCTAATTATGTTATCTTGAAGGTACGTTAGGCAGGTAAAGAAGCTATTGTTTATTCCTTTTAGTTCTGATTTGACATGATCGCGGCAGGACGTTGGCGGCGTATCACGCTTTCTATGTCTATTTAAGTTCGGGGAAATAAGGATGGACGAAGCCTTTTTAAGTTGTTGTTTTTGAGTAGTTTGTTTTGGGCTGTAGTTCACACGATTTTGATGCGTAAGATTGTGATTTTGTGAGGAAGTGTGTGTGTGTAGTTTTACAAGATGATTCGTTGGGATTGTATGTTTATCATAGGATGATTGAGCGTGGGTGAGTAGATATATAAAATGTTTACATGTAAAGTTATCCAGGTTATTTTGTTGACGATAGCTGTTACTTACAATATATTTGTGCAGTGAAAACTGTTTGCTAGGTACTATATTACAATTACAAGGCAGTTCAGTGAGATCTAGGTACATAATCATTGCTATGGTTGTTATATTCTTGCACGATGTAACTATTATTGAGCGGTCGGTATAGCAAAAACAGCAGTAGACAGTTACATAGGCATTTTTCTCATTGTGATACGAGTACATTATAGTTATTGTTTTTTTACACGATAGAGGTATTATTGTGCGGTTAGCACAATAATAGTAATAGACAGTTTTAGACTTATAGACATTTTCCACTAAGCAATGCAAGTACATTGCAACTAATGCACTGCACATACAATTAGGTTTTAGACGTACTTTAACAAACACGTTTAGCATATATAAGAGTGGTGAGGACAGTAAAATTTGATTTAATACAAATAAAAACATGTTTATGGAGCATTCTTTGACGGTCCGGTCGGTCGTATACAGTCACGCTTGTCTGTCTGCCGCCGACGGCGCCACCGTTGCTTTTTTCAACTCTTCAATATGATCTTCATTCCTAACGAGGATATGTGGCATTCCTTCTCGTTTCCGTAGGTAAATGTTTCCATTTGAGGTCCAGCAAAAACTATAGCTTTCCGATTTAGCAAGGTCACGAGCTAAGTAGAATAATCTTCTTGATTTGGCTGTAAGTAATTCCGAGATATATATTTGTTCTGTAGGCCCTTCAAGACCTAAATGTCTGGTGTGTAGTTTGGTGTCTCGGCCTTTGTTGTAGCGCCGCGCTTGTTCAATCACTGTCCCCTTTAATAGTGTATTAGAGAATTCGGCCACCAGGGTTGAAATGTTATTATTTAATTTATTTGGTACTCTATAAACATCCCTGATATCCGCAGATGAAAACCCGATGTCCAGTATTTCCATAAGGCTTTTTATCATATTGAATAGGTCTTCTTTCTTTTCTCCTTGTTTTTTAGATACGCCTCTTATTTCTATAGATGTTTTCTTTGAAAATTTGTCCATGTAATCTAATCTATCCCCTAAATCGCTTATTTCTTGCTTAATCACGTTCCGGTCTTTTTCTAGGTGTTCTATTTTTTTATTTATGTCTGTGACCTGACCCGATATAAAACCGATCGACTTCTCGATGTCGGCTATCGGCGATGTTTGGGATTTCACCTCTGCAATATGACGCTCCAGAGTTGACAAGCGTTCATTTTGCTTGTTTGAGAATGTGGAAAACATAGATGATAACATTTCCCTCATTTCAGTTTTGAAACTATCCAGTTCATCAAGATCATCGTCTGGCTTGATCCGCTTCCTAGCTGCAGCCCTATGTGTTCTTTTGTCTGTGGGTGACGAGTTAACTTTGCCTGTCATAGACGGGCTCATTTTATTAGGTGGGGAATGCTGGATTTTAGACATATTTCAAAGTTCGTGTGAAATGTAGGCCTAAACGCGCAACTATCCGACGGGTCGTGTAGTGGGCGTGTCAGCCCCACTACTGTAGTAGGTAGGTACGTTGCTACCAATAACAGCTGATAAAGCCAATGGCCGACTAATTAGCTACTTTTTATTCGTCGGTTAATAGACAAGGGGTCACTCACAATATCTTGGAGGTGGAACTTTAGTACCAGGCTGTCAGGATTTTCTTTGGTTCAATTGCTATACAGCTCCTTCTTGTTATGTGTTCCTATTTTCGGTCACTATTAAACTTCAAAATTATCGAATGTTTTTAATAATTAGAGTAGTTACGTGAACACGTCTGTTCAATATCAGATCCGAGGGGGAAGGATGCAAATAACTAATCGCTGGCTCACTATTACAAGGTTCTATGTTATTTTCTTACACGTTCTGTAATTTCAATTTAAAAAAATTGTCGTTTATTAATATTGATTTAGCTGTTAAGTCAATATTTACGAAAGTAATTTTTTTTAAATTGAAATTACAAAACATGTAAGAAAATAACATAGAACCTTGTAATAGTGAGCCAGCGTAATGTTATGGTAACTTTTAAAAAAATATGCTTTTTTTACTGGCTTTTTATTAACTTTAAATTTTTGAATGTTAGTTTGTTTATTTAGGTCAAATTTTGAACCACTTCCTCTTATTCTACGGAGTTGAATTTTTAGATATTGGTTCAGTTCTAATGGCAATGCAGTTTTATGGTAAGCCTGGACCTGAATCGACATCCAGGAATAGATCTTAATAAAATAACTCTTCAACGGTCAACAGTACAGACTCGCAATTTTGTGTCCGCATTTTATTATGATAGCCGTTGTTAAAAAAATGTTTTTATATTATTTTTTTATGACCTTGGATTCAATGTCCTTTAGACGTAATATCAAACATGTTTACTTAGTATTAAAAGCGTCAAACAAGTCAATAGTCACAATCAGAGTCAAACAAAGTAAGTCACGGTCAAGTCAAACTCATGCCCTTGTAAAGTGGTGGAGATTTACAAGAGGTTTCTATGGAGTTTTGGAAACAACACGAAAAGACATGTGTCACCTCGTTATATCATTTTCTTAAACTCGAGTACGTTTACGAGCACTTAATAAATAATAACTCACCATTTACTACACATTAACACTCGAAAATACACAAGTTTGGGAAAATAATCCAACGAGCCGACATGTTTTTTTTCCAAATTAGCGCAAAAAAAATAACTTCGTTTTTACCATTAATTATGTATTACCATACTAAATAACGTTTTATCTAAGTCACTTCATGGCTGCGATGATCTGGCTTTACCTTTGATTATGTATTTACACTCAAATAATCAAAGGGCTTTTAATTACAGAATCAATCTATGATTAAGTCACCTATAAATTATTTCAAATAGCATGGCACTTGACAACCACCACTAACAGAATAGTTTTCTCCACTAGTTTACATAGTAGCGCTTTTTTTTAAATAAATAATAGGCTTGATATATAAATGGCATATAAATGACCACCATCACGCCTGATGATAAAGGGATGATGCGGTCTACGTTGGAGCACGCTTGCCTAGAAGGAACCGATTCACTCGTGATTTGAAGACACCCAGATTGTAACTAACGGGGAAAACCCATTCAGGCAGCGAATTCCACAGACTAGCAGTTCGCACAATAAATGTGGAATCAAAGCGCTTCGTACGGGTTCTCGGAATATCCACCATAAAACGATGTCGATTTTTTGTGTTCGCCCTGGCGGTCCGATAGAAAAAAAATTGCAGATTGTTTCCTTCACAACAGTTTAAGTGTAAAACAGAGTTTTAACATTATATTGTCAAAGGCAAATCCAACCATTTAAAAGTACTTTTTTAACAGTCTTGCGAAGGTTCAAGTTTTACACAAATCAAAACCCCGTATCAACATTTTTAGTTCCAAAAATACATAAAATCACCATGAAAACATTCGTCGCCACGCCAACATTGAATCGCGTTGAAAATTACGATTTTCGGGTAATTAATTATTCAGTTCAACATACGAGTGCATTGTTTACCCGACGACTGCAAAAAGTGGGTCGAATCGAGTTAAGCGAACATAATTACTTACGTTGCAAATTCATGATTAATTTGCAGTGGTTTCATAAACCTCTTTGCGTCACAAACTAAATTATACTGTCAATGCGCTAAGTACTTGAATGGCAAGAAATTACATTCATTAGTTCTATGTTTTTATTTTAGAGCTACCAATTTGAAATTAAACCCAAACGTAAATACGGCTGCAGTCCTGCCTATTCAAAACTGGCAAATTTACTCAACAGCCGGAAAGTTTCAGTGCACCCGCCCAAAATAATTATTTTGGATATTCACCACAAAAATAAACTTGCAGATTAATTAGGGTTTGCGTTGTAAACGCGATATAATTCTGGTGTAACTGTTACTCAACTGTTTCAAAAAGTTTGGATTTGGTGTAATTAAAACATAGTGCTACTTTAATTTGACTCTGACATTTACAAATATAGATGTACAATTGTACAGTACAGTACAGTAGTTAGTACAGCACCTCACCTTAGGCAGTTAGTATAATATCCTTATTTTTATTTGAGGTGGGGGCGATAAGGTCCTGCACTGACGTCCCGCTTGGGGTGTATTGTGCATTTCACCCTAGCAGCACCTACCCGAGACAATCTAGCTCCTTGAAATATCGGAGTCAGGCTATGGGGCGCTGGCACAGTTACTCCAGTGGCGTAAATGGAAGTGTAAATAATGATAATGATAAGAAGTCTAGCTGTTGTGGTGACGTGAATGTAGAAGATAATGATGCCTCGTGCAACCCGGTAGCAGTTCTAGTTCCTTCTGTGGCTTCACAATGCCACACCACGTGCTCTACAGTTCCGTTCTCCATCATGAAACCACGACACAGTGGACTGTCCGTTGCTCCCAGTTTATACATGCAAGTTGCAATGACCGCCAGTTATAAGGCCTACTAACAAACGAAGGTCCTGTCGTTGCAAGGACAACTTTAGTAGATTGTTGGTGATTTTCAAGTCAAGTATTGGGACAGCTTTAGCAACACCAGTACAGTAATTATAGTATGGCCACTTCGGTGATGCTAGACTAACCCCCATATTTATGAACGCAATGAAGGTATCTCGAATTCTCAGCTTTAGAGCTCAATTTGCGAAGCTTTCTTTTGTTGGTGCTCCAAGCTTCCCTCATGTTACTAGTGAACTCCTCCAGTTTGGGGAAGTTTGGTTTGTTATAACGAGTCCCATACCAAGAGTATCATTATCTCCCAGATCCATCATGAGACCCTCGTCACCAAACGTAATGACTCTCAGACTTGGGATCCATTGGTTTATTTTAACAAGTCACATAAGCGTATCTATAACAATTATTGCAAATAAACACTTTTCATCGCATTTTTCGCGTTTTTCTTCGATATTTAATAATCACAAAAACCTAGAAAATCAACTACGCAACGCCCAATTTTTCCAATCCTTTCTTCCCGGGACCTGCAAGGTGTGGACCTCCTTTCCCCAAAGAACTTACCACTGAGCTTCAACATGAAGCATGTCAAAAAGGGTCTGTAACTACCTCTCCGCGCTGGCAAAGCACCGTCAACACCGCTAGTGTTGCATGTGTAGGCGGCGGTTTCTTACCTCTGATGCACCGTACGCTTGATTACTCTTTTATATTGAAAAAACCTGTTTTGTTTCGCGATTTCAGGGTAAAAATGTTTTATATTGATGAGTCCGATGAGCTCTTTCTAGCTTAGCAATCCCTTTCTGTGTAACCCTGTATAAAACGTACCATAGCAAAATATACAGTTAGCTAGAAATGGAACTCCTCGGTTACTTATAAATACTCATTACTAAATCAATGAGCCTTGAGGGGTGTGGCTGAGGCTCAGGGCTGAGGACAAACAAGGGTGTGTTTTAAAGGGGTAAAGAAAGTCACAATCACTTTGTCTGGGGCGCCCTAATTGATCTCTTTTGAAAGTAGGGTCTTTTTAACGCTCTTTGTTTTCTACGAAAGTTTTTTATTACTTAGCAATGTCATAAGTAAAGTTTGCATTGTTTTAATGGCCAGCCAATAGTATTGTCATGAGTTATCATTATTATCATTTTCAGACTATCATGTTCCCACTGCTGGGACACAGGCCTTCTTTCAGAGAGAGATAATGGGCCCTAAACCATCATGCTAGACATGCACGTTGGTGAATGTCATATTATGTCTTTGAACATCTGTGATTCTTAGACATACCGATTTCCTCACGAGGTTTAAGTCCACCGTCTTTGAGCGATGGCATTGAAATATCATTAGAGAGAGACGGAAGTCTTTCTCTCTCTGATCTATTTCATGCTTATATTATGATTATTAACGCGGTATTTACCGTGATAAGTTTTGGATCGTTACCCATAAGTCTATGGAAGAAAGATAATATTATTGCAGTCTCTGAAACTAATTCTGTGTTCAAAACCGCTTAAATTTGAATTCTAGATCAACCCAAATACCTCAGTTAAGTGAATTTGAGAATGGCTTCCAGTTAACAGTGTAGGATTGATTACCCGGCCGTCTATGCCTTTGAGATGGAACCTAAATAGCTTTTGCCTACAATCCTTGTTTACTGCTACATTGAAATGACCAATTGAAGGATAAAGGAGATGCTAGTTTGTGCTTGAATTGAGCTATTTTCTACAATGATTGAGAAATAAATAAGTCATAACTATTTCTTTGATGAATATCTAGTTTATTTCCGCTTTAATGTCGCATTAAGTACAATAAAGAATTTGGAGTTATTTTTGTTTTACTCTACAGAAATGTCAATGATGAATTTTTTTAATTCTGCTAATTAAACCTAACCTAGAAATAAAAAACTTGGAAAAAAGCTAAACCAGTAACTTAATTAACTTTGATAATGATAACCTAACCTGAAACAAAATTGAATTAATTCTCAAACTAATATTCATTATAATTTAAACAATTTTGTAATTAATCTGAAACAATGATAATAATCAATTCTCAATTTGATTGTTTTTTTTATGTTTGTTATAACTCAGGGAATTCCGTCATTAATGGACCGATTTAGAAAATATTTTTGACTTATTTTTATCCTCTAAACATACACGAGTCTTTCGTATTTTTTATAGTCTGTCTTACTGTATACTTACTCAATACATTTTAAATGGCAATAGTTTGGATTGAAAAGTGAATATTGTTTCTAGATTTCGATTTCAGATACGGCACTTACACTTCTAATACCAAAACTTGAATAACTAAAATTTCAGAGTAAGTAAATTTTATTAAATAAAATGTATACTTTAACAACTTTCAAAGTGCTTTGTATAAAGCAAACTGGCACATAAATTAAGTACTTTCTAACTTAAAGTGTGCAAAGTTAGTTTAAACAAAAGTGGTGTGCTTCAAAAGTTAGTGATGTACGCCTGATAGAGTTTTAAAAAACGTGACAGACCAGGACAAATAAGTTTGACTTTCTAGCTGTCTCGTTGACACAAAGAAAGTTATCTATACTATCTATACTAATGTAATGTTATAAAGAGGAAAGATTTGATTGTTTGTTTGTTTGCATTGAATAGGCTCCAAAACTACTGAACCGATTAGAAAAATTCTTTCACTGTTGGGAAGTTACACTATCCCCGGGTAACATAGGCTATACAGGGTGTAAGTGGAACACTCTCGAAGCCAAAAGAAGGTAATTGTACTCATCATTATGAACAACTTTTACTATGGGACCAACCCTGAAATCGCGTAAAAAAAAAACAGCTGTTCCATACATTTTGTCGAGTGTCAATGACCGTTTTCTATAGAACAGCTGAGGCAAGATCCATCATGTTCAAGATTTTTTTTTAAAAAGCGTAATGATAATAATCATGTTTCAACTCCAAACGAGCCTTAGATCAAGATCTGAATAACATAAGGCTATTATGTATAATTACTGTGTTTTTATAAGCTTGTTTGTTCCTCTTTTACTATGCAACAAAACAAAAACAACAATTTATCTCGGAATACGTTCCAGCTGTGTAAGTACCGTTCTTTATCGATAGTCAAATTTGATAAAATGCCATAGAATCGATCATAGCGAGTACTGATTAAAAGGAATTTTATCGAATTTGACGATCTCAACTCAAAATTGATGACCGATAAAGAACGGTACTTGCACTGCTGAAGAAATTGTCTACGCAAGTGAAACCAAAGGGCGCACCTAGTATCCTCATTTCTTATATTCCTTAATGTTTAGCTTTCTTAGGCACACTATACCTACATCCTTACATATAGATGGTTATAATATTACCTACCACGTTAGCTCATTTATCAAGTTTTTTGTCTTTTATGTCAGTTTATGACGGAGCGTGCTTTGGTCTCAGTGGGTTTTCGCTTGTCCCAAATGATAATAATATTATTTCAGAAGCCTCTCTGGTAGATGACTCAAACAAATTCAACCTATTAATCAAAATAAATGTTCTAATTTAATTTTAAATATCTAACAGCGTAAGAGGCACAATAATTAATTCTGTAAAAAATCTAACATTTCTTCTCTTCTCTATCTCTATCTCTACATAGTATAAATTAAAAACGCTTTCCGCGTCTGTCTGTATGTCTGTATGGCCGCTAACTCCTCCTAAACCACGCAACGGATTTTGATGCGGTTTTCACCATCAGTTAGATACATTTTCACGGAAGGTTTATGTATAGAACTAGCGACCCGCACCGGCTTCGCACGTAAATTACACCCGTGCGAAGCCGGGCGGGTGGGTCGCTAGTGTTATTTAAATAAAAAATTCTGGTGAGAAACAATTCTGGTTCGCCTTGGCAGTAAAACTGTATTGTATGCCGTGACGAACGTGACATCATTATGTCGTCATGTTTCATATCTGCAGGCGTCCCGTGACATCGATTATGTCATTCACTTCGGTCCATTTCCAAACGCAACAATTCGCATCCTGTTTTCTTGCTAATATCATCGGAGTACCTCGTTTTTGGTCGCCTAGATTACGCCTACTTGATCTGAGTCAGCATTCTGTCGCTGTAGTACGTCATATATTCAAACGGAAGCCTATTTACAGCATTTTTATGAAAAATTGGCTTGCGCTTCACCACCATCTCGCCTGATATTAAGCTATGATTTGGTCTACGATGGAGCAGTTTGCCTAGAAGAAACCGATTCACTCGCGATTTAAAGTCACCCAAATTATTGCTAGCGGGGAACACCCATACAGGCAATTCATCCTACAGTCTCACAATAACAGTGAATTCAAAGCGCTTCTTTCGGGTTTTCGGCAAAACGGTGACGACTTATCATGCCCACGCTGGCCGTCCAATAGAAAATGGACAGGGAGAATGCAGCAGCATGGGAATCATTAGGTTGTGAGGGGCTAATAATGATGATGAATGCGATGTTTTAAAAGTTTTTTCATGCTAACATGCCAAAGTTGCAGAAGTAACTTAAATGAAATTGTTAATTAGTTTATAGTTTTATTTTATTTTTATCGCGAATAAGTCCGCGTTTCACCACCAACTCGCCTGTTGGTAAGCGACGATGTTGTGGAAGATGAAGCACGCAGATTTAGAAGATACCTATTCACTCTGGCCTTGAAAGTTCGAGTACAAGTAGAAATACGTCGAAACAGTTAAAAGAAGATTACCCATTCCCCAGCTCAATTGTCCAACTTTAACGCTCAGTTTCATACTAAATAGGCAGCTCAAACTATTATTTCTTGCTCTGAAATTGCAGCTAATAAAAGTGAGCAAAATTATAGCGAGCTTAGCTATGATACGTGCTATGAGAGCACTACCGTTGGAATCCTGCTATCCAAGGTGTCAAGCTATCTTGTCTAACATGCAAACATAACCACTTTATAAAACTCCGAGGAATAGATATATAAGCACAATAAGCATTATAAAAAAACCGGCCATTCGCATGTCAGGCTCGCGCACTGAGAGTTCCATACCAACCTAATAAATATGTCATACCTACATAAACCCGAAAATTATTGAAGGACTAATCTAACATTTGTAGTGGAAAAAATATTCTTCGATGCATCGGTCTTTATCACTGTCGGTTTTCTAACAACAAAATGTAAGTTTGTAATATTTTGTGTGTGATATATACTTCAAATTAACAAATTTAGTTTTTTCTTTTTCTTTTAAATAACGTGTTGTAAGATTTTGCTTCTTGCCAAATTTTATGATTCTAGGTCAACGGGAAGTACTTTTAATGGAAGGTTATGTTTTTTGGGTGTATTATGTATGTATGTTGGTTTCTTTGGCACGCTCTACAGCCTAAACTGCTTAATAAATTCGTCATATGAAGTTGTTTCATAAGACGAATAAGAATAAGAAAAGTGAAGAAGTTCGTCATTTCATTAGAATCGTTTTAACAGTGAGAATGACATAGGGTACAAGAATACAAGAAGGCATCAACGAGAAAAAAAAAGGCAAAAAATACTAAGTTAACCTTGCTAAATAGGTTAATATTACCAATATGTAGAGCTCACTCAGCAGTTTTCAAAAATATACAACACACTACTATGAAATAATCAGTATTATACGAGAGAAAGTGGAATGAAAGAGCTCTGTATCTACTACTAGTATATATAGGTCGTAGCGCACCGCCTTTACTTTTCAGTTACATAGATAGATAGATATATAGAAACAATGGCCTTTACTTATAAACGTTACTTAAAAGTTAAGAAATGCTTAAAATTACTGTCAACTTCTCGTTGACGGAAATTGTCACAGGTGAAAACGAAACAGTGCAATTTTAAGCTATGTTTAACTTAAGGAACGTTTATAAGTAATGCCGTTTATTTCTATATATCTAGTTACTTACCTACTATTTATGCAATACAGGCGGGTAATATTTCTTTGATGATTTAGGTTACTTAATTGTTACCTAAATAAAATAATTCGTGATAAAATCAATCAATCTGCAATCAAGCAATCTTCAAGTCGCGAGTAAATCGGTTTCTTCTAGGCCAAGCACGCTCCATCGTAGACCGCATCATCACTTAACAACTGCCGAGATGCGGTAAATCTCAAGCCTTCTTTAAAATTTTATAAAATACTAGTTGAAATTGCATTGTAAAATTCTAGACCAAGATTCTACATAAAACACATTGAAGTATTAAGTGAAACCGTGAGACTTCAGCCCCATCACTTGTAGGAACAGTGACGAGACAGAGTAATTGTTTGGCGCCACGCCAATCCTCGATCGCTATGGAAATCTGGACGGGCTGTTTGGAACTCTTTCTTCACTTCCGCCCACGATTGTCCTCGCTTATTGGGACTTAGCAGTTATAAACGATTGTTATTTTAATAGTAATAGCTTGAAGCGTTTGCAGTTCTTGGAACACTCTTAACAGTTAGCTAAAATGGTAGTTAGAAATATCTTTGTTTTTAAAATCTGCTTGAGAGGTTTTTCAAGCGTTCTGCATTTCTTGGTAAAATTTAAGTATTTTAGCGTTACAAAACATTTTACTAATAGTAGTAGGACACGTATTTAGCTTTTATTTTGTCAGATTCTGATTCTATATTAATCTTTATATCAAGTCAGTATCCACGAGTGATTATTTCTAGTATTCTAGTGTCTCATAAATTATAATTCTAGTTAACACAAAACAATCTGGGTCAGAGCTAATAGATATAATAAATATGAAAAATAATATTAAATTCACATATTACTATTTTAGTTAATGGGTGCCTCTAGAATACCAATTCTAGGAAGTTAAACTTAAAATTGGAAATTTGCTTTTTAATTTTAAGTAGTGCGATAAAAATTTCCCCAACAGACTAGGTAAAGCTAATGGTATCAATTCTGTTGTATCATTCTCTAAATTAAACTAATTTGACAGGACTAAAATTATCGGCATTTCTTTTCAATTTAATACTTCAGAAAAAGATGGCAGCAATTTTATAGCTATAAAATTTAGTTTTGTTTAAAAATTATACAACAGAATCGACACCAATGTTTAGTGTTTTAAAAGCGTTAAATTTAGGCTTGTTCATTCAAAATTTGTATACAATGCATATAGCTAATATATCCACAGAATTCGTCATACTTACAAGGCGTTTGCAGAGCTAAATAGTTATTCAAAAAAGTCCAAAAATCGTACTGAGACAACATGAAAATAAATTTGAACCAATTTAATTAATAAACTGAACAAACCTCTCAAAACGA
Source organism: Agriopis marginaria (assembly GCA_932305915.1). Taxonomy (NCBI): domain Eukaryota; kingdom Metazoa; phylum Arthropoda; class Insecta; order Lepidoptera; family Geometridae; genus Agriopis; species Agriopis marginaria. Next base: position 8,454,720 of record OW029934.1, on the reverse strand, counting down.
TGTCATGGTTCAGCGTCTTTGATAAGATTTTACTCCACGAGAGGGCAAAGATCAAAAAGCCGGGAAACGTTAGTATCTCAATAATAGAAATATCTGCATCGATGACACTCGAGGGGGTCTCGACAAAGACAAAGAAATTGTCTGGCCTCACGCCAGCCGCTCGACGGAAGATGGCACAGTACAAACCGAAAAAGGTAAATCTACATAAGATCAAATTTTACTTAGAAGTTTGGAAGCAACATAGAAGTATCGTGGCGATAGTTTTGAATGCTAAGCAATAAATAAACTTTATTAATTTGAAAAAAAACTTTTTTTAAACAAGTTTTTCGTAGTCTTCTCAGTAAACCCTTTCATTTGATGCCCATATCATGATGGTAGATAAGAAGATTTTGTCCGCCATCTTGGGGTGTCCGCCATATTGAATTTATAATCTAGGAGTTAGGACCAGTGCTTGGGAAGACAAAAAACCCAAGCTCGACGGGGTTACGTCTTTTCATTTAAAATATTGAAAACCGCCCTGTATAGATTGATGTGAAAAGCCTATCAGTACGAGTGACGTCACGATTATGAAAACAAAAACCATTGGTTTGAAAGTTCATAAAAAATTTAGTACTGTTGACTACTGTAGAGTGCTTAAGGTTTTAAGACCATGAAATCTTTTTATTCAAAAGTTCTTTTGGCGCGAATTTAAAATTAACTTTCAAACCATTTAAGTCAAAGTCAAAGACCTACCTACCTAATTTACCTACAATTAATTTTTTTTTTTTTTTTTTGGCTGAGGCTCATTGGTTGTTGGGGCAATTTTGCCATTAACAGTGAGGGAGGATTAAAGATAAATTTACACTTTTTTATGCCATAGGTGGCAAACCAGCAGACGGGCTGTCTGATGGTAAGCAGTCACCGTCGCCTATGGATACTTGTAATACCAAAGGCGTCACAAATACGTTGCCGACCCTTTAGGACTCGATTAACTCGCGTTTTGATGAACGAACGAAGAAACACAGTAAAAACGTTAAGACAAATCAATTATTACAAATTGATTATTGTATTAGTGATTCCAACACTCTTGATATTCAAACACTCTCACTCTCGCATCAAGAACAATGGTGCCTGAGTGAGCGATGGTGGCCGAGTGCGTAATGGTCAGTGGCGGATCCAGGATTTCATTTTGGGGGGGGGGCCATTCTGACATTTCTGGTCAAGGTTCAAAGGAATCAAATCGAAAAATTTAGTCAAATGTATGGAATTGCTAGGTGTTTTGGGGGGGGGTCATGCCCCCCCCCCCCCCCCCCGCCCTGGATCCGCCAATGGTAATGGTAGCATGTGTATTTTACAATCTGACGGCACCCAGTTCGATTCTCAGCTCTGCACCAAGGACTTATTTAGTACTTAAATAAATTATGTGCAATGTCGATGCCATCGCTCAAAAACGGTGAAGGAAACTCATCGTGAGGAACCCGGTATGTCCAAGAATCTCCAAAGTTCAAAGAGACTTCATCTTTTCATCGAAATGTTCCATGCTGCTGCTTGTTTTAGTTTGATCTTTACATACTAAATATCTATGTAAGCACACAGGATGTTCGCTTAGGCGACGGACGTACTTATTATCTATGGGAGAGTATTCAGTACATAATCCTAAACCCAAATATGCAAAAAATATAAGCTTAATGGATTACCGAGCCGTTTTGCTGACAGATCTTCTGACAGATTTGCCGACCCAATCAGCTGACAGAAGCGGTCCGTGACCTAACTCGCATCGCATCGCATCGCTTTGATTTTTTTTGGACCCGCGCGTGTATCTTTATTTACTATGTCTGGTATAGAACTTATATGACAGTAGGATGGGTCTTAATGTTTTAGTTATAACAAATAACAGGCTTAGCGAAGTATATAATTAAATACATTTCTGTGTGTGTAGTCAACATATTTTACAGCTGTTTTTTATTTATTTAATGGGAACTCCAAATGTCCTTCATGCCTTACTTAATAACGAATATTTTTTAAATATCGTTAATGTAAGTCATGGGTAAGTCCAAGCCATGTTATATAAAAATTGCGGGGACTTTATTAAAGACTTCTATAGAGTTTTGAAAACATCAAGAACATACCTATATGTTTAACCTCGTTATAATATAAGTGATATTATCACTTGCTCACACTCGAGCCATTTCACGAGCACTTAATAAATAATAATTAACCATTATTACGAATTAACACTCGAAAATACACTAGTTTAGAAAAATAATACAACGAGCAAACATGTTTTTCCACATTGGTGCCAAAACCTCGTGTTGTCACTTTTTTTTAATAAATTTTTCATGGCCGTGGATTCAATATCCTTTAGTCGTAATATTCTTTATTCTGTATTGTCATTTAAAGAATTTTTAATTTTCCCGTCATTTTCGAGTAATAAAATATGCTGGATTGACTACACTACTGTGTCACAAGTCCAAGCACTATAAGGTATAGACATAGAAAGAAGCGAGCCGATCAAAGATTGCTCTGTTTCAGAACGAGGACAATGCAAACTTTTGTTGTACCCAACGATGGCAGCTTCCGAAATAAAAATGTAAATTTGTTCAGCGCGGCGTGCTTTTAGAATTCTAGACAAGCAGGCGAGCAATCAAGTTAGATTGGAATGGAGTTCGGTTCTTTGAGTTCCTTTTGGTAAATTGTTACAATGCGGTTCAGTGAAATAAGCTATAATTTTAGGTAGTGCTCGAAATGGACCGGAAGGCACCGGAACACCGTTCCCGTTTATGAAATCACAGTTCCGTTTCGTAAAGGAATCCAACAACAACCCACCCGTCAAATCGGTCAAGCCGTTTAGGCTACAGAACCCAAAAACATTACCCTCCTGCTTGGACACTAATGGACAGTCGGTTAAAAGTTTACAAGATTTGAAGGGAAATGCGTTCCGGTTCGTGTGTAAGTCCAATTTGACCACTGATTTTAGGTCTAGTAACCTGATTACCTTTTGTGAGTTAGATCCTAAACTCCTACCTACTATATTCCTAATAAATTTTCATTTATACTCGTATGTATGTGGCTTACTCACAACTGTGCTATAATGGTAAAATCGCATCTTAATTTCTGTAAATAGAAATGTCAGACACCGATATAGGTTGCATAGATGTTAATAAGGAATATAATTTCAAAACTGTTTTTCTGACGAATCTCTAGTGTAATTCAGCTTCTACTTCGCTTCAAGTACAATAAGAAATTTGGGATAAATTATCTTACTCTATAGATATTTCTTAATGATGCTTGACTTCCGCAAAGTGACGCCTGATTCAATAAACTACGTAAAATTTCAAGTCGACGTCTGTGTATTTTTGAGTGACTACAACTACATGGGTGCATAGCAAACAATTGTCATAACTGCGCAAATTGATGAAACGCAACCCAAGTTGACGCTCTCTCTCTCTATCTCAACTCTTAAACCATCATCCAATATTATTATACTATCGCAAAACACACCCACAAGCCAGAGCACAGACGCGGGTGCTCTCTTTCAAAGCAATTTCAACCTTACTGTTCTTTTAATAAGATTAAAATATAAGAATATGATATCGTGAGCTGGTCTCATGTCTTTTGCAGTCGCGCGTCGCGTCTCTATATTTGAATCGTATTTAAAGGACACTAAGTTTAAAATTGATTTGAAAGAGAGAGGGCCGCGCTATATCTAACTGTTTTAAAAATATTCACTTACCCAGATCTTCTGCATCTTCACTCCACTCTCCGGTCCCCAGCACGAAGACAGCCGACATCAGGACCAGCACCAAATGACGTAGCACTGACTTCATCATCTCATTACTACTGGTCCACATGTTTTTATAGGTCACTGTTTAATTTAGGTACGAGTAACTATTTTGGCACCATTTTGCTTAACAAGCGTTCTATAGATACATTTCTTTCGTTAAATAAAAAGGCTTCTAATTAAAGCGGTAAACGTTATGTTTATATTTAATGTCGTTTTCTTTATTCAAATTATTATTAGATTTGCATTCGTACCAGAAATTATGCGGCGTTTCGTGAATCAAAGATTTCTTTTGGCAGGATTGGTTCGGCCCAAGGATGGACCTAAGAAGTAGAGCCACCAATGTTTTTGATGTAAGTTATTAGAGTTTTTTGGCTTTCAGCCCAATCTTGATACCTACATTGGTCAAGTTTGTTTTCATATTCATTACCTACCTTAATTCATACGAATATGATACCTTGGCTTGGTACATAAACTAACTACTACTTTTCAAAATATGGTTCGGTAATATTTCGATGTTAATATTTTAACTACGACATTAATATTGGAACGATTTTTTTTGTTTTGATATATTTTATAATGACCAGAATCAATGGAGTAAATTTTTTGTGGACACAATAAAAACTGTATAAACAAAAGAAATTTTGAAATATTCACTTCGCCAAATGACCGAAGCATATTTTCAAAAGTTGTAGTTAGTTTTTCAAACGTAGATAGTAATTTTGTATTAAAAAAACTTCAAATGTACGAGTGAGATAGCACACCATATTCTGGGCCTTAAAATAGTGCAGTGTCACGCACGGTTGGTTTCGGAACGCGGTTAAATATCCAAATGAATTATTCAGGACTCTTTTAGCGGTGAAACGGGCTCGGAACCACCACCTGCAACAAAGTACACTCTTCTTCATTTATGTCCGACAAGTATAACGTACATTTAGACAAGTTCTTGTGCAAATGACGGGCTATTTACACGTATAATGAGTGCCAGGCGTATCGTGGTGCAGGTACAGTGCTAATTTTGTAAGTTCATTAATTTACATACGATTATGTCGTTGTTGATATATTTTTTGGCGCAATTACTGACCGTGGTTTGACCGTGGCCGACTAATGTTGAATGTGTGCACTTTACACATAATGATGAGTATATGGACTCCTTTCGACTTAATACACCCTTTTTGCATAAGCCTGAATAGCCCATTGGATTCTAGTTAGGTATTGGCGCCTGGGAGAAATTACAGAGTTATCCATTCCTGTTGCGAAGAAAGTGGCGCCACTGCACTGATATTAATCTAGGATGGCTGATTCAGAAAGGCTAACGATATTTTTTAGAATGTATCAATGTGTGAATTTGTTTTTGTATGTGTGTGTATGTGTGGGGGGTGTCTGTGAGCTGGGATAGCGTGGTGGATTAGGTAGGGCCCATCCTTTGAATAGGTATCTTCTAAGTCTGCGTGCTTCATCTTCGAGAACATCGTTTCCAACAGGTGAGTTAGTGGTCAAATACAGACTTATACGCGATAAAAGTTACTATGACAATAAATTATTGGGATGTAATGTTAATCCAGTTGTCATGTTTCGTTAATATCGTTATTTGCTTAAAAATACTAGTCAAAGCACGTCACAAGTCGTTAGGCGGTCAAGGTTGCCGGTTTTAAGCTATTCTCACCGGCCAAAGCTATCCTCTTCGATACATTTTTAATATTACAAAAGAAAATAAACTTTTTTTTTAAATAATATAACTATTGTACATTGCAAACGTTTTATATTAATTTTTATATTGAAACGATTTATTTACAATAAAAAATAATTAAGAAACAAACAAGATATATAGATAGATTTAGAGATATAGATTACTAGCAACCCGCCCGCCCGGCTTCGCACGGGTGTAATTTACGTGCAAAGCCGGGGCGGGTCGCTAGTTATATATATAAACCTTCCTTGAAAATGTATCTAGCTGATGGTGGCCATACAGACATACAGACAGACGCGGAAAGCGACTTCAATTTATACTATGTAGAGATTATATTTTTAAGAGATCAAACAAAATCAATTTTTATGTTAAGACTTTTTCGATCTCCGCTATCTATAAAATACCAGCACGAATATTGCTTTATACCACTTGCAATCTTATTCTAATAAAATAATGCCCAATCGATTTTTATATATTTTCACTCAGTGTACTTATAAATTGATCTTAAAAAATATTCAAAATGCGCGAAATGTTCAAATTGGGTCCATGTTCAGAATTTTACAATATTACTGCAGCTGTGATAAATGCTTGGCCGAGGTTAGGCTTTTTTTATATAAAAACAGCGGTTAACAAGCATGCGGTCCACCGATGGTAAGCAGAAACCGCCGCCTTCACCTGCAACACTAGCGGTGTTGACGGTGTTTTTCCAGCCCGGAGAGGTAATTGTGGACACCCTTTTGAAACGCTTCATGTTGAAGCTCGGCGGGAAGAACTTTGGGAGAAGGACATTCCACACCTTGGTCGGCGGAATAAAGGAAAAATCGGACGATGTCTGATTTCCAGCTTTGCAAGACGTGCTTTTTGACGTAGTCAGGATGTGCGGTATGGAAGTCTGACGCAGGAATTAGATCAAAAACTCTTCAGAGCGTTCCCCTAATATCAAGCGATAAAAAAAGCTCAAAGGCTTCTATACTCACGCCCTGCATATTTCACCTGTCACACCCGCTTCAGTAAAAAAGTCACCCGATATAATATTATCTAGCTAGTATTTAGTCCCTCATTCAACGCTAGTATCTAATGCTGCCACTGTGTTAGTCCATAATAACTCTCATTAGTGAATCAATAGGGATAATAGGCAGGTGTCACACGAGGGGATTACCTTCGGATTATTATTGTACGGATATGAGGATCACTATTATCAATTCTTGCTTGTATAATCTTGAATGCTAATAACGCTAAACAGTTTACAGTCTATTGTTGTCAAGTCAAAGGAATCATCTCACATTGAATATAGTATAGAAATTATTGGTTCAATAAATACGTATTTGATAAATGAACTTAAGAGATTAATTAACGCCTCATTTTTACACAACTTTGACCCGGAAAAACTTGAATAGTATACCTACATCTTTTGTTATATAAGATATAAGGGGAACGCTCCCGAAAACGAAGACTGGTTATAGTGCTGGTAATTTCTGATACAATACCACAAAATATCAGCTGACGCTATAGGTCAATGAACGACCTGCACCTCGCTCACGCTTGTACGCTTTACATTGCTGTACGCTGGTTTGCGAAATTCTAAACGACTAAAACAACAAGTAAACGGTAAATGGTCGGTAATAATACGATGTGCTGAAAAGAAGACCTCCCGCTCCCGAAAACGAAGACTGGTAGTGCTGGTGATTTCTGATACAATACCACAAAATATCAGCTGACGCTATAGGTCAACGAACAACCTGCACCTCGTTGAAGCTTGTACGCTTTACATTGCTGGTTTGTGAAATTCTAAACGACAAAAACAACTAAAACAACAAATGAAATGGTTATTTGAATTCTATTGTGTTTAGATAATTCAGATATACTATAGATTATATTTATTTATTTTTATTTCCAACTTACAACTATCGTTACAGGTTATATTAAGTATCTAATCCGGTAGTGAAGCAAAATGTTTCTTTTAGTTTAACAACAACGTCATACGTAAGATAAAACCTTAGATAGACCTATAGAGACTCAGCAGGCGGAAAATGGAAATTGATGAATAATAAATAAAAATAAAATAAATATTCGGGACATTAATGCACACACGGTCATCTGACCCCAAACTAAGCTAAGCTTGTGATATGGCTGCCAGAGACTGACATACATACATATATATTTTGAAATACATACGTAAATATATATTAACACCTTAATATAGAACAAACACAAATGTTTGTCCTAGGTGGGAATCGAACCCACGCCCCCAAGCGCAGAAGGCAGGATCACTACCAACTAGACCAACGGGCTATCTATGAATGATGATGATGATGATTACTTAGCCTCTGATCAAATTCTGTAAAATTCCGAAAAAGGATACACTTGATAATATAATGAACACAGCTGCAAACCAGACAAGCTAAAGCACGAAGCTCATTTTGTAAATTGTTAGAAAATAAATTTGTACCTACCAAACGTCAGATTCAACATGATATTCTAGTTACTTATGAAAATTTCTATGCAGAACGCGAATGCAGGCATCTTATAAAACGAAGAAAATCGAAAGTGCTCTGCAGTGTTATCGCTGAAAGACTGAAACGCAACTTTTTACAATTTTTCGCTGCAATCCAGCGCTAAGGGAAGGCGCTGTGTTTATTTAAAGAGAAATCTCGAAGAAAAATTTAACAAAAGCTTTCAAGGAGCAAATATTTCATCAAAGGGAACTAAACGCCCCAACGCGAGTGTCAAAGAGCTAATATAGTTTGGGGGACAACGTGCTTCTACTTCAAGCTAAAGTGGGACTTCCTATATGCTACTGTGTATAGAATATGACATGATTTGTATGACAAAGTGCGTTTTGTATGTAGTTGAGAGTCTGAATCTATTTGAATCCTCGAATGCTTAATATTTCTTGCACATAATATATAATTATATCACCTGCGCAACTAGAGAAGGATGATAATTATATACTGAATATTATAATAATCTACATATACATATATATAGTTAGTTATAGTTATACAATAAATGGATTCTGATTCTGATTCTGATTCATTATCTTTTAATAGATTCAATAATTTTGTATTTTATATTAATTTAATAGCCTCTTGGAGTTGGTCTCGGCTCCATTGCCTCTAAAATCTGGGCTAGATCCGAGAATCAATCTATACTATAATATATATATATATATATATATATATATATATATATTATCTATACTAATATTATAAAGAGGAAAGATTTGATTGTTTGTTTGTTTGTATTGAATAGGCTCCGAAACTACTGAACCGATTTGAAAAATTATTTCACTGTTGGGAAGCTACTCTATCTCCGGGTGACAGCCCATATATCTATACCCGTGCAAAGCTGGGGCGGACTGCTAGTAATATTATAAAGAGGAAAGATTTGTTTGTTTGTTTGTTTGCTTTGAATAAGCTCCAAAACTACTGAATCGATTTGAAAAATTCTTTCACTGCTGGGAATCTACACTATCCCCGGGTAACATAGGCTATATAATATTTTCAACCAAAAATAGGGATCCTTACTAAAACTCCAATAATGTAACCCAAGGTGTAAAAAAATAAGATTTTCAATTTGAACTTTGACAGTTCTAAGACAGGACAACGTCTGTCAGGTCAGCTAGTATAAAATAAGAGTGGATGAAAAATATATATATATGCATGTTTTTATTAACTACTTACCCAAACTTAATAAACTACAATAAAACAAAAAAAATGGAATCAGCATTTTGATTCACCTGGAAAATATTTAAATAATCACCTGAAGCTTTACTGCATGTACCTCAAAGAATAATGAACTTAGATAAATTTCTTATAAATAAAAGATTAAATATAAACATCAAAATCTTTGCCCTCAATGCTCCATAAACATCTCCCATACAAATATTTGTAAACTAAACGCGAAGTTGTTCTGGATTTGTACGGCTTCCGTTCCAGAAACCTGTTTTCCTTTATTCCGTTTTTTCTGAGCTTTGATTTCAGTTGAGGATTTGTCAGGAAATTGTTAGATGTTCAGAGGAAATTGCCTTAGAGCCTTGTTGACAAGCATTTGCACCGTTTATAAGTTTATCTTCCACGGTGCCCTTCGACGAGCAAATAACACTGTTAAATGTTAAAGCATGTACTCGTACACTCTTTGTCAATGGATAGAAACTTACTTAAGAGCCCATACTTTGCACGTCCTCTCTTGCTCGCGCATATTTTTTTTTTTTCAGATAATAAATGATTGAATGTACTAATTTAATTAAGTTATTTAATTACGCGAAAAATATTTCGAACACAGTATTTAAAAACTAAAACTATTACTACCTAATTATTATGTACTATTGTTGAATATAAACCGTACAAATAAACCTTATTTTACCTTTACCTCTACTTGACTTTTTCATTTTGATAAAAACATTGACTATTGTTCGTTTTATAACTCAATTATGATCATTAAAAAAATCGTTTAATATTAATAATGCATATCTTCACCTTTTATTAGTGTATATTAATTCAATTTTTGTTTGTGTAAGGCTGGCTTGCTCAACAAATTAAATCTTGTTTATATCTAGATTTTACTTAAATCAAACGTGCAAGTGGATCTTAAACTTTTTGTTAATTGATTGATGTACACACAGTGTAGGTGGACTTTAACTAAATAAATAACGGCTAGAAACAATAAAAATGATAAAGCCTTCTACCTATATGCAGTGTACCGAGCATGCTGATGGCATTACCACGCTCATATGTTGAGCCAGAAAAAAATTGCAATGTCAATAAATTAATATGATGGTTTGTTTAAACGAGCTGAAATTTCTATATAATATAATGAAAAGATATTATACTGTACAATTAAATCAAATATCTTTCAACATCGTCGATTTGTAGCCATTATTATGTAGAGTCGAGGTACGGGTTGATTTTATCAGGACTGTAATCCTAATCGATGTGGTGACAATCGTGGTAGAAATCTATGCAAATTGAAATAAAATATGGGAGTTACCCAGTTACCCACCATCAACAACGCTAAGAGATGCTATAATATAATCCCTTCGATCACAATTAACGAGGAAGTACGCGTTGTATTTGTAAAAAATTTATAATGAATCATTTTATAATTTTTGTACTTATCTGCAAACTTATTTTCAGGCATTAGATATTTTTAGGTATAAACAATCTTTCTATTTGATGGTTATTGCAGAGACGAAAACAAACAATGTCGAGTAACTACCTCCCTGGTGCTGGGGCAATAGAATACGGCACCGGTACCCCCTGCCGGTAGTAAGAAGTTACTAAAAGGGGACCTCTGGGCTCAGGATGGTCAAAATTGGGGCTCTGACGATCCACATAAACGTGTACAGGGAGAGAAGGACAATGTTGTGTGATCAACGTTGTCGTGGGCGGAGGGGCTAAGACAACACGGTTGTCTCGGGAGGAGCCGTAGCACAGTGCTGAGGGCTCCGGTGCGTTCCTCTGGAGATCCCGGAGTCCTCTTGTCAAGCACTAGGGTGGTCACCGAGGGGATTTTAGTGGGTATAATCCTACATAACCTGTCTGCACCCCTATGCAGCCGGGTATCTTTGGAAGATTTCCCGCTCGAAAACAAAATTACCTGATACTTTAGGTCTTACGTTTTACTTCACACATCATGACAGCTGTCATAAGGCAGCAGTGGTAAGCACGTGGTAAGACTTTTCTGGAGCCTGTCAACTAGGCCGTCATTCTCATTAAAGTCAGTCAGATTTTATCATAAGTATTATCATAATTACAGAGTCATTTGAATTATTTCCAGGTAAGTACAATTTTTTTTTGTTTCAGATTTTATTTATTTTTGTTTCAGGTTAGGGTATAGCATCTTTGACAAATTTCTATAGAAAACATTCAATAACTAATTCCTAATTCCTTATTGTACTTAATACCACGTTAAAGCGGAAATACACTAGAGATAAATTTGTCTGAGGAAGTTTTAAAAACCAAATTTTCAGATTCACTCGAATTGATGTCCTGGTGCCTTACGGCTGCGTGGTTTAAGCGATTTTGTTTAGGTGATTGCAGAAAGGTGCGCGACCGCAAACCGTATCTCGGCGCGTTCTAAGGTTCACGTTCGCGTGATTTTCCACATAACGCTGTTTCAGCGCTGTTTTATTTTATTTTATTTTTATTTACTTTACACAAAAAATACAGTTTATTGCAAATTGTTGCACCAAAAACCACAGTTGGTTTGACATGGTGCTCACATTCACCGCGCACTCACAAAATAAAAAATAAAAACAGGAAGGTACATATCAAACTTTGCATACATCATTATTTACTAAAATATTTATAGATCGAGGAAGCAGTTTTGAGCCGTAATGTTCCCCGTGTACGATCTTCATATAATAGACTAGCTATAATAGTTACCCGCGACATCGTACGCGTTGACTTTCATATTAACTTTAACCTCAATTTCCACCCTTAATTCGGCCTTTTCGTAATATCATTTCTTAGCGAATTTCTACATCTTCGGTAGATCAAGTGTTTTCGAGATTTCGTAATGAGTCATTCAGTCAGTCAGTCAGCGAAAGAGTAAGTGCATCAACTAATATTTTTAAGCAAATAACGATATTAACAAAACATGGTAACAGCTGTGTTTCCGCAGCATTACAATCTTGGAGTGTTCAAGTCTAGGGTTAATAGGTTACTACTGGGCAAACGTGCTCCATCTTCGACCGCATCATCGCTTTCCATCAGGCGAGATCGCGATCAAACGTTAGCTTAGTCCGATGTAAAAAAAAAAAAAAAACAGCATTATCATTAGATCCCAATAATTTATTGTCACCTTTTTTTTATCGCGAAGTCCGCCTTTGACCACCAACTCCCGTGTTGGGAAGCGATGGTGTAGTATTTAGCTTTTTAACCCTCGTAGCAAACAGAGGGGTGTTATCAGTTTATATTATCAGGTATCTATGTGTCTGTCTGTGGCATCGTAGGTCCTAAACGGCTGAACCGATTTTAATTTAGCTTTTTTGTTTTGTTAGAAAGGTGTTTTAGCTTTGATTGAAGAAGCTGTTTTTTTATCGCGAATAATTTCGAATAATTTTCGCGATTTCAGAGTTGGTCAAATAGTAAAAGTTTTCATAGTGACAGCTATTATGAACCCCTTTTGGCTTAGTAGGTACACCCTTTCTGCGTAACCTTGATACGATAGGCCCCTGACTCTAAAATGTAGACGCACCCTTAAATTCCCAATTTTCAAGACCAAAATACACAAATCCCTGGAACCATAAATTAACTTTACATAATAACACAGAAAACATTCTAAAGTAAACTTATAAGTCATGCATATTAATGTGAAAGCCTACCATAATGGCTATGCTAATAATTTCAGGAAAAACTAAGTACTTCCTAATTAACATAGCGTATGAAGCGTCTAATTAGGAAATTAAAAGCACCATAATGAATAAACAAGTATGGTAAGTAGTTTTTAATAAACAAGATTTTGATTATCATCATTATCAGCCTTTAACTGTCCACTGCTAGACATAGACCTCTCCTAATCTAATGCACGCCACTGAGCTCGGTCTGCAGTTCTTTGCATACAATTTTTACCCTTCGTTTTACGCAGATCGTTAAACACACGTTAAACTTATAATACACCTCTTTTTGTGTTAAAAACATTATAACTAGACAAAACAAAAAGAGTCAGACTCAGGGTCAGAGTCACCGACATATCTGTTAAAATTTGCAAGTTGAAGTGGCAATGGGCAGGCCAAATCGCTCGAAGAACCGATAACCGATGGGGAAGAAAGGTTCATGAGTGGAGACCACGAACCGGAAGACGCAGCGTAGGGAGGCCTCTCACTAGATGGACCGACGACATTGTGAGAGTCGCGGGCATCAGTGGATGCAAAAGGCTGGCTGTCGTTCAGTGTGGAGGTTAAAGGGGGAGGCCTATGTTCAGCAGTGGACGTACATCTTCTGGCTGATGATGATGATGATGAAAACAAAAAGTACATCATACATGTATAGGTATTTAAGTAAACATTGTTTTCCCCACAAGCCGGCCCCAACTCGGCATAATGCTGGCTGCCAACAGCCAGCGCTGGTCTTCCGTTGGGGCCAGCTGTCATGTCACCCACGGATACCACACGAGACAGTACTGCATTCGATAGAAACAAATACATAGTAAACCAGCCAAGTGCGTCGGGCTCGCGCACTGAGGGTTCCGTGCCACCACAAAATGCAATAACTCTCAATTAAAACCGTTTTTTTTGTTGTTGTGATTAATGGAATTTCGATTCGGTGAAAGAAATGATAAGGTTTGGACAACCGTATGGCCAGTCATTGTTCAGGCTTAACGCCTTCCAAAATAGTCCAAGCAATTGTTATCCCGTTACATAGTTAATATTTTGCTACAGTGACGCTCGACTATAACACAATTATAACTTGATAATGAACATAAATTTGTCACTAACTCGCACTTGGCCATTATTTATTATTTGTTGTTATACTTTAGAGTGTGTATAACTATAATCATGCAAAGTTTGATGCTTCTACGTATTACCGTTTTTTAAAGTAAAATTAATAAGGTATATTCAAATAAACTGCCTATCAAATCACGAAACATCGAATGTAAAGAAAAAGAAAATGTCTAGTATTATAAATTAGAAAGTGTTTTGTTTGTCAGTTTTACAAGCAGCAACATAGCAACAACCCAATTCGTTGATAGATAACACGAGATAGTTTGGAGCCTGGGGAGTAACAGAATACTTTTTATCCCGATTTTTTTTTCTGGGTGGTTATCCACGTGGGTAAAACCGAGGGGTGCAGCTAGTCATCTATAACTATCCTAAAATTTACAATCTAAGAACGTTAGCATACAGTTCTGCAGCAACTGTTATACAGCAATACTACAAAATTTTTACCTCATGCGTTAATTCAATATATTATTTTATTATTATTATTTGATAATAGGCTTAATTGCGTGTTGCCTTCAATTTGCCTGATGTTAAGCGATGATGTGGGCAACGATGGAGCACGCTTGCCTAGAAGAAACCGATTCACTCTTGATTTGAAATCACCCAGATTGTAACTATCAGGGAACACCCACTCAGACTGCATTATAGTTAAATGGTTTTTAAGGGAACAACAAAACAGATCAAACAAACAACACAGTAACAAAATAGTAAACAGTCAGTGCTTTTAACCGACTTCAAAATAAGGAGGAAGGTTCTCAACTCAGCACGGTTTTTTTAAGTATGTACTTCAATCACGCCGACACCTGTGAACCAATTTACGTGTTTCGTTTTAATTATATAGAAGTCACTCTCGAGGTGGTCCCACAAAAAAACACAAATTTAGGCTTAGTCGTTTTTAAACAAGCTCCAATAATATAAATAACTTTGCTTGAGCGCCAACTAATTTGGCATAGCATAAAGCTACAGTAGTTTTATTTGAGCGCCTTGATCCAGTCCAAAGATTTTTTTTTCGTTTTATCATATTTTAAGTCAGATTTTAAATTGATAATTATTAAAACAGTGTTCGAATTCAATCTGTTTAGTTTTGGGTTACGTCAATCAATACCTACCATAAAACAGCTGATAGCTGTCAATGGCACAGTCCATTGTTTACTACAAACAATACTGTCAAAACCGGCGTAATATGTACCTTAAATGCGTATTTAGTTATATTAACGTATGACTACCACACTAACACATGAAAGAAAGACACAAGGGAACAAAAACTGGTTTACTTTTGTGACTGCAATTTGAGATCGATTCTGATTTGCACGGGTGAAAGTTTTGATTACGTGAGAGCATGCTTTTTTGTCATCGCGCATGACCGCGTGTGGCCTGGGCCGCGGTTCGCGGAGTACTGAGGCCTGTAGTGAGCAGCCCACCTTTTCAGCTCAGGGCGGGCGGCGAATCGGCCGCCCTCGTCAGGTGAGCCGGTACTGCGAAGCTAGAAATCTGTGGATGTGCTTTTTGATGAATTTTATTTGAAATGTTTAATCTTCTAGAATATTAAAATCTCGTGTTACGGTGTTTGTGGTCGCACTCCTCCGAAACGGCTCGACCAATTTTTATGAATTATTATTGATATTTGGTAGGTATGAGAATAGGTCGTAAAGTATATTTCATACCGCTAGGTGATCAAGGTGTCATAATAGCGAGGCCGAAGGCCGAGCTCTACGCGTCGAAGTAGTGGGTATCAACTAGTATATTTATAATAATGTAGGCTGTTACTAAAGACTTATAAGCCTTTTTGGAGGCCATCGAACTTCTATAAAATTTTAACAAGATAAGTAAACGACTTCAAAATTAGTAAATACTTACTATATTTCGTTCACTTGGATGACACATTTATTCCAGTTACTATGATTTAAAACCAAACAACAGAACTGATTTTGATGAAATTACTATGGGACCAATCAAAAAGTATATAAATAAATAAAGAATTAGCCAAATTGGTTTATAAATGAGTTCTGAGGTAACAACAATAAAAAAAAATACAACCGAAATGAGAACCCCACAGATTCCAATGGGACAAGACAAGTATTCGTTTATATGCATGTTTGTATAATTATTTGTTCGACGATAGCTTGCGTATTGATGATCCAATTTTCATGAAATTTTGTAGGCAAGTAGTTAATTTACATTTTTTTAAAGGTTTAATATGGGCAAAATCGGTCGAGTGTTTGCGAAGATATAGGGGTCGCGAGGTCTCAGTTTAGAGAGAACAAGAAGCAAAAAATAAAGGTAGTTGGGAATTGCATACTTCAAATACATGAAAATCATTTTTAAATACAAAATATATGCTAAAGTTACTACTTACCTGAATAAAATATACCTAACTGAATTAAATCTAAATTAAATTGACTACCAAATTGGGAATGAATTTTAATTACACACACAGTAAACTTTTCAGATCTATTGAGTAGCTCTCGTCTTCCCTGTTCAAATTTGTTTATTGACTATTATTACATTTATTACAGATGGACAGACAGATACCGTAGGCTTAGTAATAGGGACCCGTTTACACCCTTTGGGTACAACCCTAAAAAAGGTAGCCTACATATACCATGGATTAATACTTAGCTACATTTTATCCGAATAAATTCATGTTTCCAAAACAGGATAGCGGGTAAAACCATGGGGCACTGGTAGTACAAAATAAATCAATAACGTTTATTATAATCATGTCATTCTTCCTCTCTTTATGCTATAGACATGACATCTTTATAATAAAACAAAACAAAATAGATTCCATCGCGTTTTCCTTATGAATATTTCGACGCTCCCCTCCAGTCGAAATAGATAAGATTTTCCGTAGACATAAAGGCTCATAGATTGACATGATCAGGAAATACAGACACGCAAGGAGTTTCATTCTATTTACATTGAAGAAAATGGGAGTGTAATGAAATCGTTTGAATTTATTGCAGTTTATGTAAAAGATTTTTGTCTTTCAAGCTGTTTTAGCGTTCTGTAGGAACCCTTATAAGTTAGTTCTGTCTATCTTCCGTCCTTATCTTTAAGAATCTTCTCATTTCCTCAGTTATTAGTATAAGTGCAAGAAACTTTTCACAATTACAATTTTGGCATAAGTTTTAATTAAGAAAGTATAAAAAAATGTATACTAGATTTATATCTGGTAGGTATTTTAAAACGAAGATTTCATACATCACTTTTTTATCAAGTGTATAAATAAGCCTTTGCGAAAAAATTATGGTCCGCGTAAAGGACAGAAAGGCAAGGATAGAAAAAAAATTGCCATGCTGATAGGCATTAAAATTATTTCGAACATTTTATGATTATATTTTTTTGAGTTTTAACGATAAATTTGGAATAAATTCAAGACGTTATAGCTCAATGGTCATTTGCCTTTCCGTAAAACGATCTTAACAAAGAATGTTTTGCGAGTTGTTTTCTCTTTGACTAAACCATAAAATATATATTATGTAATGTCGTGTTGATACATCTCGGAAATTTGGCTAAGTCCTTCGTTCGTTTGAATATTTCTGTAACCACTAATTTATGAACTATGAGAGTAACCAAAAATTTCCATAATTTCATAGATTGTGTTATTTTGATGCTAAAACAATAGTTACCAATATAATTACGATTAATATTTATTATGTACTATTACTAAGATTTATGTAACTTGTGTCTGAAAATAAAATTAATTTGTGTGGCTCGACAAGCTAGGCTTGGCCAGTTGTCACAAATATTGCTTGCTCGCTTTTTCTGCCTTGACATGTGCAGCTGGGTAAGTTAGGTTGTAGCACATTCGACCCTAGAGTCGGTGTCGTAGATACAGCTTCGGTATCTCCTGCCTATTAAAAGGACCTTTAGACTCGCATGGTCAGATTTGGTGACCTGAACACCTGCTCAAGCAAAAAGAAATTCTCCGAGCATTCCTGGGAACATTTGTTGCTTCAGGCAACGTGGAGGTACTGGTGCATTCCTATAAGTTCCTTGTGGTCACTGTCAGGCACAAAGACAGGCCACGAAGGGGATTTAGTAGTGACGAATACACATGACCTGACTGTACTCTTTAGACGCTTTCTTTTAAAGTATCTGTAGAATATATATTTTTTTTAGAAAACCTAGACAGTTAAAATAAATGTTGACTCTTAAACTATTGAGTATCTTAAAAAACCTGAAAAGGTGAAATCAAAACTAAAAAAAATCAAAAAATCTTACGTTTACGTACAAAACTTATTCTATAAAAGCTGGAGCAGTGGGATAAGTTTTGGCTCAGATATATCTAGTTTCCAAAAAAGCTGCAAAAGAACGGAAGCCACTCTATTTCCACAAAAAGTAGGAAACAACATCAGCAAAAGTTTACAAAAACTAGCATCCAGCGGGCGTATTTCCGTCGTTATAGCCTACTCAAGGCTTCATTAGTAGGTCGACGTTCGCACAAGGTACGTATTAATTACGGAACCGTATTAGCTCACTAACCATACCACTGCGAACCTTCTCAAATCGCTTTGAGATCGCAATTAGACACGACGTGTGATTTTAAATTAACTCCCTTAAGTTTAATGCTTCCTCAGAGGTTTGGTTACCATTAGTTATCAAAACTAGGGAAGGTTACCTTTGAAATGGAAATAATAGTGTCTGTCTTTCTCTTTCTATTCATATACAAGGTTTCACGGAACTGTGTTACTAAGTCAAAAGGATGTGATTGTACTCATCATTATGAACAACTTACTCTACACTCGATAATTTATTGCAACACCATGAAATTCACTTACAGATCTTGTAGGTTGCATGTTTGAAGTGAGTTTTATATTAATTACTCTAATTTTAGGGTAAGGCAACAATGTAAGGAGTGAATCGACTTAACTATGGTCCCAGACTACATATCAGTAACAACGATCGATTTAAACATCCCTAAAATCGCACAAAAAAAATCTGTTGCTCCATGGAAAAATGTCATATCAAAGAAATGTATGGAATAGCTCATATTTTAAGTTGGTCCCAAATTTAAAGTCCTTAGTATATCACCGTTCCTTCTAATCATCATCATCAGCCGGAAGACGCCCATTGCTGAACATAGGCGTCCCCTTTAAAACTCCACACTGAACGACAGCCTGCCATCTGCATCCACTGGATGCCCGCGACGCTCACAATGTCGTCGGTCCACCTAGTGGGAGGCCTACCTACGCTACGTCCTCCGTTTCGTGGTCTAATCTCAAGAATTTTATTCCCCATCGGTTATCGGTTCCTCGAGCGAAGCCTGCATGGTTGCTGCCGGCATGGTTCTGTTTAGTATCGATACAAAACGATTAGTGTATGGGACACTAATCGATAAAATAAACCAGTGCAATCATTGGTTAAAATTTGGTGTAAATTTATTTTATCTTCCCTACGTGCAACAATGACAGAAATGAATACAAAATGACCCCTTTTTACTGCAATGCCGCGCTGCATAGAAATATTGCATAAACATTAGCCCGCGTGACATTGCATTGATTTCTTTGCTTCCAACTTTGGAACGACAGAAAAGGCTGAGCGGCCGTAGTGAAAGACAGATCTAGGACAGTATTCAACTCAAATTATCTTTTTTGAGAGACATTTGTTTAGAGCCATAACGATTTTGTGCCTTTGTAGAGAGTAGCTCTCACCAAACCTACTCTCTACAAAAGTAAATCTGCATATCTTGACTAGTTGATTACCAAAGTAGCCTTTAACCTGGGATGAGTCCCAGTTTAACAACAGTATTTTTATAACATCCGTGTTTATCAGTTATTTTAGGATTCCGTACCTCAAAAGGAAAAAATAGAACCCTTATAGAATCACTTTGTTGTCCGTCTGTCCGTCTGTTTAGACCCTTTTTCTCAGGAACGCGTACAGATATCAAGTAGAAATTTATATCAATTACTCTACGGTTTCTTTCAGCTGTGAAAAAATCTAACAATTACATATTGTCTACGCGATAAAGAGATTATGACTGTTTATGTCGCATATTTTGCGATTTCACAACGGATTCAAAAACTTTATGGTACTTCCTAAAGTTTTCTAATACTGTGTAGAAGGTTCTTACGGAAATAAAAATTAAGAAAATTGCGCATAAAAATTTCGCGCATTTAACAGTTCTAAGCCAAGACAACGTCTGTCGGGTCGGGTCAGAATATATTTATTGTAAAAACTGTGTACAAAACAATGACTGTTTTAAAATGGGGGAAGACGCGTGCATCCAAACATTTATTTATTTATTTAGTTTATTATTTACTTAGAGTAGACTACAAAATTTTAAACTAAACCATATTCCTAAATATGTATACACAACATGTTTCTACACACATGTACACATGTACATGTGTGTTACATGTTTCATGTTTTTGTATGTATGTTTGTTTGTTTTGTTTGTATGTTTTTGTTATTGTACCCAATGACTGTTTTAAAAAGAGGGAAGACGCGTGACATCCAAACATTGTACCCAATAAATATGGCTCTGCTCGAGTCAGCGGCGACGTTGACGTCTACACTGTAAACGTCAACTTCACCGCTCCATTAGACACTACACTAGACCATAGAAGTGACATTTAAAGAAAATTCAGTTAATTGTTTTTAAGTATTTACGAATGAAAAGTAATGCCGTTAAACTTGTTTTTTGTCTTCTAACTGTTGGTGCACTTTGTGAAACGTAGGAAGTAACTTTTGCTGCTTTATTTCATACAATTTTGACAAGTAATTCACGTGCTATCAAAACGACAGTTCGATTGTGGCTGAAGTTGATTAGGCCCGTGAGCCTAATTTGTGCGGTCCACGTCAAGAAGTTTGTCCCGTATCTTCCACCTATTTCCTTACATCAATGGTACAAAAGATGTTCTTAGTAACTAGAGTATCAACAGTTTACCCATTTCGGGCGATCTCGTCCGATAGTTTGTTTGCACATTGAAATTAAACACCATTACCGGATTATATTGCGTGTATTTTACATTACATTAACTCCTGGCGTTTCAAACAATTTAGTGTCCGTGGTCACCATGTAGACTAGATGATAGATGTTTATAGAAATGTTGTGACATTAGTTACAAGTACCTAATGTCACAAAAAATTTTTAAGATTCCGTACCCAGTAGGTAAAACGGGACCCTATTACTAAGCCTACGATGTCTGTCTGTCTGTCCGTCCGTCCGTCTGGCCTACCTATTAACGGCTGTATCTTTCGAACCGTAGTTGAAATTTTCACAGAATACGTAATGTTACGGCGGTTTAACTAAAAATATATATTAAAAAAAAAAATAGATGAAACGAAAGATCCCCATCCAACAACGTATCGAACGTATTTTTGTATTAGCTCTAATATAAAAACGGTAATACGTACAAGCGTCAAACTTGACATGATTATAGTACACACTAAAGTATAACAACAAATTATAAATAACTAGTAGGCCGCCCCTGCTTCGCACAGGCGAAGCCGGGATATATAGCCTATGTCAACCGGGGATAGTGCAGCATCCCAACAGTGAAAATTTTTTTCAAATCGGTTCAATAGTTTCGGAGCCTATTCAATGCAAACAAACAAACAAACAATCAAATCTTTCCTCTTTATAATATTATTAGTATAGATATAGATAATATTCGGGACATTTTTTCACACTCGGTTATCTGACCCCAAATAAGATATACATCATCATCTTCAGCCAGAAGACGTCCACTGCTGAACATAGACCAATTGGTCAAATTTCAATTGGTCTATGTACCATCGGCGCGGTTGTTAAAGTAGGTACCAACCGAAGTCCCTAAGCACGAACGTAAAGCAAGTAAGTTTCACAATGTTGCAGACCAGCGCGCAGTAGAACACTTCTGAAGCAATAGATTATTGACTGAGCGAAACAAAGGGAACAATCGACGGAAGACAGAGTCTACGGAAACAAATTGACATTTGTATTTGTTCAACGATAACTTGCGAACCGTTGATTCGATCTTCTTTAAATGTTGTAGACAGGTAATTCATGCTAATACAATTTTTAATACGAAATTTAAGGGTTGAATATGAACAAGATTAGAGTGAGTGAGACGCAGCCGCGCGCGTGCATCACTTTGAAAAAGACGCAAGAGAACCTCCTTAAGTCGGTTGAAAAGAGGTTATTCGACGCTTTGACCACTGTAGTAGCACTTGTGAATAATGATGCATTTTTGGTAATTACTATAGCTTTTCATGTCACAGATTAAATTCATCTCGTTTAACTAACCCAACATTTTATTATAGAAACCGACGTGGTTTTCACATATATTTTTTTGTAGTGCCAAGCGAGACGCAGCCACGCGCGTGCATTCACCTTGAAAAAGACTGCCTAATGCGGTTGAAACTATAGTCGGAGTGACCGGCTTACGTGAGTAATTCCCGTGTAATATAAATAAAATGTGTGAAAACCACGTCAGTTTCTATAATAAGATTAGGGTGTGAAGTTAAGTTACAGTTCGGAGAGAACAATTAGTATTTTTTATAGTTTTTTAAAATGTTTGTTACCTCAGATCTTCATATATAAATTTAAAAAATATATTTTTTATTGTAAAAATATACTTTCAGATTGATCCCATATAAATTTCAAAATCGGTTTAGTAGTTTGGCTCTAAATTAAATTTACTTTAGATTGGTCCCATATAAATTACAACATCAGTTTAAGTTTGATTTTAAATTACATTTACTGAAAAAAATATGTCATCCAAGTGAACTTCGTATAATTGCGTCCTTGTAAAATTGCGTATTTAATAATTTTGAAGTCGGTTTTTGAAATTGATGATTATTGCTCTTTTGCTTGACTGCCACACTCTGGAAAAAAAGAGTTCAAATAGTCCGATGGATCGAACCACGTGTTCAAACCACGTGGCCACAAGCTATCAGACTCGACTCTACAGTTGACCAAAGAGAATATAACAGCGAACGCTGAAAAGGTGGAACCTCCATAGAGAAAAATATTTATGAAACGGGTGCGACTCCTATAATGAAGTGAGATACAGACAAGCTTATACGTTAGAATAAGATAGAAAACGCAGAAGTTTGATTTCGCACCCACTTCATACATTCGAAATTTGTATTGAAGTTGCGCTAGTCAGCAGTTGACGTTGAGCTTCAATGTGAGTGACCTTATAACGACGTACAATTTCCTTACTACCCACTAAATTCCAAATCAAGTTCACCGCAGAATACCTGTACTGGCCCCGATGACCCGTCGGTTATCGATGGCCTACCTAAAACGTTATGAGGGATTCGTGCCGGCTAATCTACTCCCACCCCACCCCGCTTCCGATGTCGATAAACCGAAATACCTACTGGAAATTTGTTGCCAATAAATATGGGATACTGCTAAATGACTGGGCAGTTTTAATAAGGTTCAAAATGTGTGCGGGCGGCTCGAAAATGTTTTTCCTGAATGTTTTTGGCGGCTATTTCTTTTTATGATCGGTACGGTCAATTGATTGTTCATCAAAGCATTACATTTTCTTTCAAATTTTCATAAATAGGATGTTTTAACCAACTTCAGAGGGAATTTCTCAATTGGTCCCATTTTTTAGGGTTCCGTACCTCAAAAGGAAAAAACAGAACCCTTATAGGATCACTTCGTTGTCCGTCTGTCCGCCTGTCTGTTCGTCTGTCAAGACCCTTTTTCTCAAGAACGCGTAGAGGTGTCAAGTTGAAATTTGTATTAAATACTTGGGTCTACGATTTCTTTCGGCTGTAAAAAAATAAAAGTTGTAAGTCTACCCAATCAAAAGATATGAACGTTTATGTCGCATATTATGCGATTTCACAGGGGAATCAAAACCTATAGGGTACTTCCCGTCGACCTAGAATCATTAAATTTGGCAAGAGGCAAGGTTTTATAGCACATATAAAGTAATAAATCTGAAAGTTGTTAATTTGAAGGCTATATCCTAAAAAAATATTGGTTTAGAATTACAAACTTACATTTTGTAGTTGTAATGTATGGAAGAACCTTATTGTCAACTACAAAGTTAAGTTTGTCTTTCAATATTTCTACTTCAGTTAGTTTTTTTTTTGGACTCGCGCTCTAAAGATTTCCTTCTAACGGAACCCTCAGAGCACGAGTCCTACTCGTACTTGTCCGGTTTTTTAGTATGACCAATGACCAACTCTAAAATCGCGAAATAAATATCAGTTGTTCCATAAAAAAGAGTCATCACTTCACAAAAGGTATGAAATAGCATTTTTTTTGCGATTTTAGGGTTTTCCCGTAGTAAAAGTTGTTCATCGGTCGGGAAATTGCGTGACATCTTCTCGTCCAAGATTTGAGAAGTCCAAGAGTTAAGTTTGTTTTTCTATATCTCAACTTCTGTTAGTTTTTTTTTTTACTCAAGCTCTGCGGGTTCTGTCCAACGGAACCCTCAGAGCACGAGTCCTACTCGTACTTGTCCGGTTTTTTATGAATGTAAAAATGGTAGGTACATAGGTAACATATATAATATTATCAGAGTGCACAGCTTATTGTGTACACTGTGTATGCACTAATTTACGTTATTATGTACTTAGAGGAAGCTTTCGAGTTAGTCTCACAAAAATGATAATTGACCGTACGAAGTGACGTCTATGAGTCTACTGTGGGACAAATCGGCGTTTAAACAAAGTTATGTTTGTATATTGGTATGTTGTTTCGATGGTAACTTGAGTACCGTTCATACGATCTTCATGAATATTTGTAGACAAGTAATTCAAGTAAATGCTAGTTAAACCGATGCAGGGGTTGTAAAGATATTAAGGCATACAACGTCCTTGGTATATTATGACGAATCTCTAGTGTAATTCCGCTTTTCAAAACCACTTCCGCAAAGTGACGCCTGATTCAATCAACTGTCATATTTATATTTTTTCAATTTAAATTTTTATTTTGATGGTAGGTAGGAAATGTATGGAGCGTTACGAGCGCTTACGATCTTTTACGTCACCTTAGTGTAGGTGAAGTAAAAGCTTGAACATCGTGAGGTCTCAGTTCGGGGTGAAGTTAACTATGGCGAAACCGTTTTTGAACCAGCAGAATTTATAATTGAACTGATCAAATTAAGGAACCAAGAAGTGGATAATGGAACTCTTCACTGGCTACTAGTAAGCCTCTCGAGTTTGGGTTCATTTGGTTCATTTTAGCGAGTCCCTGAGCTTGCTTTTTAGAATTCCTATACACAATAATTTAAAAAGTAATACTAATAAACACTAAATAAAGTAAAAAAATACTAGCCTTTTAAAACTTTGTAAGCTTTTAAACTTTGTAAAAGTAATACTAGCTACGTTCTGCAGCTTTACCCGCAATCCTACAGGATGAAGTTTAGTAAAAAAACATACTGCACAAACTTTATAATTTAAGAGGAACAAAACAGTTTTTTTGTGAATTACATTCTGTAATATTAAGTTGTAAGGATTTGGATTGTCTTTAGACCTTCAACGGTCTATGGGCAGTCTAACTGTATTTGTAGTTTTAGTTTTAGCTTGTATTTTGTTTAGTTAATAAAGGCGCTAGCCCAAAAAAAAAATATAAATTAGTTGTAAGGTAAATTTTGTATTTATAAATGAGATACATAATAGACGGCATACTTTTCCTTTGTTACCTACGAAAATACTTATTGTAAGTCTTAGGTTCCTAATTAGGCATTCTCTGCCTCACAGAATATTTTAATAAGTTGTTAAGTTTGTAAGTATAAGAACACAGACTTTTGTATATTTAAATATCAGATCGCCTGTTAAAAATTCAAGCAGCTCCGTAATGATCACTTTGTATAATGAAGTTACTAAATACAAAATTATTAGACAAAATTTATATGCGGAGTGTTGCTAGGTAATGATTTGAAATCTCCTTAAACTTTGTTATAAATGTTTATCGAGACTTATCAACATATTATTTTATTTTGGTAAAAATAGGTAGGTTTACCTAAATAAAATAATACGTGATAAGTCCCGATAAACATTTAAAACATGTGTTCAAATCGCAAAAGTTTAAAAAAATCCTTAAACTTTGTTAGAAACAATAGAGTTTCAACCACAGACAATATGATTATTTTCTTAAGAATTTATAAGTATCAATTGGCAGTTTATGTTGTATAAAGCAAACTTAATATCTTACCAACTCAAAAATAACACATACCTACCAAATTATCACATATATCTTTTTTTTAGTTTTTTTTTTTTAATAATAAATAATAGGCTTGCGCTTGACCACCATTTATTGTCATTTGACGTGGTAATGCCATCGGTATGGTGGGTATGGTATCAACTGGTGGTGCGCACGAGAATTTGGATAGACCTTTTATGGTCTATGGGTAATCTTAGTTGAATTTAACTACCCACTTAATTTTTTATACTTTAATAAGCAACTCCTTAATAAATGTAATAAGTTTTCAATAAAAAAAATGTTAACTTAAACGAATTTACATAAATACCTAGTCGTTTAGTAATTAAGAGTTAGTTAGCTAGTTAGGTTGTATTCTGCATAGTTCATATAGTAAATTAATAAAATAAGCATATTACCTACTTACTACTTTACTTCTCCTATTCGATTTCCTATAATTCGTAATAAATTTGCATTTTTCTAGCTTTATAGTTTCCTAATAAATGTGGTAAACTTAATCTTGCAACACTAGATAAAGTAACCAAATACAAAATTATTAGGGTAAAATTCTACCAACTCTGCACTAACGGCAAGCCGGTACAATTAGGTTAATCTCCAAAAACTCCAGATTAAACTAAGTAAAAAGGCTTTAAGATATTTTAATCCCCCTTATTAGTCACGCTGTTTCGCCCTATTTCGTCGGTTGTTTCTGCTGAATCCGGGCAACATTGTTTAACAACTTCGGGTAAAGGGTTTAACACCTTGTGACAAATAATTTTGTATTCGAGCTACGTTTTTGCCGTTTGAATTGATTATGAAGGATGGCTTGCTTGAATCAATTTGAAGGGGATCTTGTTTTTGTTTATACAATACATTTACAGCATTTGTAAAATTTATTACATTTAGGCGTTGATTTACTGAATTCTGTAACTTTGTAATTTTCATCAATTCGACTCGTCTCGATTCAATTTCGGATTGAATTGAATTTGAATTATAATTTGCATGCTTGTCTCGCATCTTGACATTATAAAAATAAAAGGCAGATGAAAGTTGAAGATTATGCTCACCACACTAAGATTAGATCACCACACTAAGATTGTAGCACCACACTAAGATTAGAGCATTTCACTAAGATTGTAGCACCACACTAAGATTAGAGCATTTCACTAAGATTGTAGCACCACACTAAGATTAGAGCATTTCACTAAGATTGTAGCACCACACTAAGATTAGATCATTACACTAATATTAAACCACCCCACTAAGATTAGAGCACCGCACTAAGATTAGAGCACCATACTAAGATAAAAGCACCACACTATGATTATACAGGGCTATTTTTAATGTACCAAAAACCTCATTTAGCAGTTTCTTTACATGATACAACTACTCCCAAACTTTTTTCACTTCTTCCATGTTTCAAGTATGCATGACTTCTATAGCATTGTTTTGGTAGGTTACATATAATTATCTTTGGGATTGTCATTTAACACTCAAATTTAAGTATTTTTGTCTTAGTAGAGAAAAAAGATATGAATAACTAAAAATCATGGAACAAAAGTTACCAAGAATTATCTAGGAAAGTTACCTGCGACAAGTTTTCGGTATTTGTTAATAATATCATAATGGACTTAGCACCCTACCTTGCCAACATTTTTAACGATTGTATCTCGAAGGGTATATTCCCGGATCTCATGAAGTACAGTAAGATAATACCTCTGCACAAAACTGGTAGCACCAAAGAACCCGGAAACTACAGACCAGTTTCCGTTTTACCCACTTTAAGTAAGATATTTGAAAAAATACTTCTCGATCAACTCAGTTCTTTCTTTAATCGGAGGGGAAAATTATATAACAAGCAATTTGGCTTCTCGAAGGGTTGTTCAACAATAGATGCAATAACCACTTTTGTGAGTAGTATTTATGATGCCTGGGAAAAATCTAACGACGCTATAGGTATTTTCTGTGACTTGTCAAAGGCCTTTGATTGTGTGGACCATGGTATTTTGTTATTGAAATTGTCTCACTACGGAGTTAGAAACGGAGCTCTCCAAATCTTAAAGTCTTACCTTTCTGCAAGAATTATGAGTGTTAATATAAAAGGGGTGTTGTCTGATGCTTTGGGTGTGGATGTAGGGATTCCTCAAGGATCAATTCTGGGCCCATTCTTGTTCCTGGTATATATCAATGACCTCCCTTTCCTCATGCAAAAGTTCGCCAAAATAGTGTTGTTTGCCGATGATACGTCATTACTGTTTGACATTGATAGGAAATTAACTTGTACAGATAGTATTAATTTAGCTTTAAAACATGCATACAACTGGTTTAGTATTAATAATTTAGCACTAAACGCGAAAAAACTAATTGTATAAACTTCTCTCTTGCAAGTAACAGAGCTCTGAGTCCTGTAAATATTGATAGCGGTCAGTTATGCTTTACTACCTCATCAACATTTTTAGGTTTAAAACTGGATGATAAGCTTCAGTGGGGGGCTCACATAAAAGAACTTGCTGGCAAACTTAGTTCAGCTGCCTATGCAGTGCGTAAAATAAGACAACTTACTGATGTTGACACGGTAAGAACAGTGTATTTTAGTTATTTCCATTCCCTGATGACATATGGCATTTTACTATGGGGAAATGCAGCAGACGCTGTTAAGTCCATTTTCGTACTGCAGAAGAGAGCCATTCGATGTATCTACAGGCTTGGGCCAAGGGATTCCTTGAGAGAGCTTTTTAAATCAATAAATATATTGACAATGCAAAGCCAATACATTTTCTTGAATTTAATGTATGCTAGGAAACATTGTAGTGCATATGTAAAAAAAGGTGATCAATATAGTTTCAACTCCAGATATAAGTCTAAATTTATAATTCCTAGGACAAGACTAGTCAAGATTGACAAGTCATTTAGAATCAACTGTGTGCGTTTTTATAATTTATTACCCGAATGTTTGACAAGTCTAAATGACAAATATTTTAAAACTACAATTAAAAAAATTCTAATTCAAAAAGCATACTATACTATTAATGACTTTTTAGAGGACAAACGGGCTTGGAAATCTTTGACTATAGAGAATATTGACATTGTATAAAATTTAATTAAGTATAATTTATTTGACATAATTATTACTGATATTTATTATTCATACATTTGTATTACAAATCATTTGCATTGTATAGCTATTGACGTTCAAAAGTGTATATAACTGTACCAAATTGATAAAATAAATGATTGATTGATTGATTGATTGATACGATAAAAATAAAGCAGGTATTTCAGCGATATGTCAATCGCTGTGTAGAAGTGTTTTCTCGAAAAGATGAAAATTCGACATTGTTTTACGAGAAATCTTGTTACCGCATTACAAAATCATTCGTTACACACATGTGATTTATAAAATGTTATAATTAAAAAATACTAGATATTGTCATATTATATAATCATACATAGTCATGATTATATTCCAGCATCAATCACAAAAACATTGATAATACACTCGTGCCATAATGATTGCGTTTACTTAACTGACAGGTTTGTATTCCAAAAGTCAATTAAGGTATACCTAGTTATTAATTCAACTAACAAGCATTGTCCTGACATCTGGTAGTTAAGTGATATCAAATGACTAGACAAGGATATTTCAAAGGCCAAATTTCAAGTAGATGTCACTGGCGGCGAATAACCTATTGACTCTTTTCAAAATTCTTGTGTAGGATAAAAGTGTTTGGGTACATATTATAGAGGGCTACTGGTAAGCTAATGGATAATTAGCATCCTCTTAATGGAGGCCTCAGTACATCAAATATATTATATGTACATAAATACCGCTTATATTGTTTTGCGAATTTCGTCATAGTACAAGAGTTATTTGTTTTGACGTATTGAAGCCAAGAGAATGCTAACTGATTACCAGTAACCCTGTATACAAGAGCGAGTGACAGCCAAGAAACAAAAAATACGTGTACCTACATACCTAACTATAAAAAAATTTGGTACTCTGTATACAGAGTACGTAGGTATGTAGAGATATTAGTAGTAGTAGAGATAGTATGAGAGTTATAGTATGTAGGTATGTAGATATACTTATTTTTCTGTCACACAGATTTACACAGCTGTTTATTTTTAGTGTCAATAACTGAGAGCTGGGCCAGCAATGGGACATGCTAAAAAGACCAGCTAAGCTAATTTTGCTAGGCACTGAAAATTTATAAATAAGTGTCAAAGTGGCCATACCCCTATATCTACTAAAACTACCTACCATATTCATTGCGATTTTCATTACTTTACACGGAGGTAAACAAACAAATGTTTAACGAGGATGGCATATAGAAGTGAATAAAAACATATATTTTTTTAATCTGCTTTTTCTCAAGATATTTTGTCTATGCTTCTGTTACTGACGCGATTGACCTTTATGTGACAGACTGACAAATAAAGGACATGCTTCAATTTGTATTCAAATGGTTACACTTTAAAGCTAGGATTTAATTATAGGTACACTGTTATAAACTGAAATTCACAAACAGTATTTAATAATGGCCAGCACGTAATTTATTGAAAATACATTGTTTCTATTCACCACACCACTGAAAATCGAAGATATGGGGTGATTCTGTTTATTCTCGCTTACAAACAGGAGCGACAACATGACTTCTATATTTACAACTATTTTATGTATCATACCAACTTCAGCATCAATTGATTTTACGTTCGTAATTACAACCCTGGACCCGGGTATGTCCTAAAACTGCGACCAGAACCACCGGAGGATGGGCAGCAGCATCCTGTTAGTACACGGTGAACGTA
Source organism: Agriopis marginaria (assembly GCA_932305915.1). Taxonomy (NCBI): domain Eukaryota; kingdom Metazoa; phylum Arthropoda; class Insecta; order Lepidoptera; family Geometridae; genus Agriopis; species Agriopis marginaria. Next base: position 8,423,921 of record OW029934.1, on the reverse strand, counting down.
CTGCGATCTCCAAGCCGCCTGCCAAGCGTGGGGATTATGGCAACACCCCTCTCTAAGAGGGAGGCCTTGTTCAGCAGTGGACGTTTAATGGCTGATGATGTGATGTGATGTGAATTACCACCGAAGCGGAATAGCTTGTATTCCGCTTTTCAAAAGTTTGGTTTGGGGCTCTTTTTGAAAACTATCGTAAATCATACAAAATTTTGTTCTACCGATAGCACCCAGATTCGAGAGGTCGATAAAATAAAATGAGTATTCCCCTTTGTATTTGTTTGAATGGGATATACAGAATTACATTACTCCAAAACTATTTTACTGCTAAATACGATTCTTCGAAAATTCGTTGAGTTGTCTTTTCCCACTATAAGCAATTTTGGTAATTCTAGTTTTAGTTTGTCTACAACTAAGTTTAAAATTATAATAATCGTAAATATCAATCAAAATTGAATGTTTTATCTAGGAAACCGCAAAGACCGAAACACGATTAAGGACATTTCGCTCGATAAAAAAGTAAGTAACACTGATTCGCGCTCTCCCTGTTTTATTGAATTCATTCGAATACCTATTTACTAAATGATGTCTACGATACCTTAATATACAGATTTCATAATTATGGAGGGAACCGTAAAGGTACAGTTTACATTACAGCTGTACTTTTCGAAAAATAAGAGAAAACCCTCAAAAATAGAAATAGCGAAACGCACGACTATGTGTAAGCTCCATGGTTTTATTCCAGTAAATGCGACTATAATACAATATTTTAAGCCTTAAGGTCATTTGTTTAAACAAGCGTTGCTTTAAAATGGGAAAACCTCGCCTTAAGTCAAATAGTTAAACCTAACTCTATCTAACGCAATGGTCATCAAAAAGCAAGTGTGACTAATCGTACAAATTGTGGAAAGGTCAGCATTTTACCGTGAACTAATCGAAGCCCCTTCCCTACCCCGCCCCGGGGTGGAAATGAGATAAAGTTGCAACCGCCACTTGCCTGGTAATTTATTGCCACTCCATTGTTGCCACTTTAATAGCTTTAATTTTAAAGAAATAGTAGCTGGATTGATAAAAATACTAATAGTTTCCCAATAATTAGTTAAATTATCTTAATTTTTCCCCACGACGCAATAGGAAAGGTTCATGCATTTGGGGTAGGAGCTTTACAGTTTTTCTCCGAAACGGCTGAACTGATTTGAATAGAGTTGTTTACTGCGATGGTTCTTAGCTGTTTTTGATCAAAATCTTTCTGTGAGCTATATCTCAATTTGTCGTAGTTTTATTTAATTTTTTAGTTTAATTTTATTACTTTTGTATCATAATGTTCATCGATAAAATGATTTTTTTCAATGTGGGTATATCTTTTGAAATAAGGTATTGTAATAAAAGTAGGGAGAAAAGTGACAAGAAGAAAAAATATCACCCCTCAAACGCACTCGTAAAAGCTCGCTTGTCAGTAAGAAAATTGCATTTTTTCTCATATCAATAACCGTAGCTGTCTCAACCGTTTCCAATAGAGCCTGATATTGAAAACCATCAAAATAGTGTGCGATGTCTGCCGTATTAGAAAATATACCGTCGCATAAGCAGATAATCCGTGTTTTAGTGGTAAATATTGCCAGTCATTCGGGTGGCTAGAGCTCCTTAGGCCATTCAATTTGTCGCAGCCAACAGGGACCCTACTCAATATGTAATTGACACTGGCTTATCCCCGAACTCTGAGCCGCAATTTGTTCACATTTCTCTAAATAGTGACTTGCTATTTTCACTTACTATACTGAAGTTTCGCATGGGAAAAACCCGTGTTGGTAAACAACGAAAATGCCAAACCTTTCCGCCTCTTTTGTGACAGCGCTAGGGAAAGTTAAATATTTATATTGCGCATTATTGTCTGCTTGTTTTCCGAATATTCTTACATTGGACCGAATCGGATCGCATGGGCAATTTGCTGGTAATTTTTTCCGTAAAAATTTATGTACAAACAAATTTTGAACACCAAATTAATTCACCCATTTTTAGTAACATGACTGTCTCTACGCTATATTTACTTAGAAAGAGAAAATTGTGTCCTCATACAAAATGACCGATCACGTGATAAATTTTGTCTGAAGATTTTTTTTTCTCAATTACCTATATCAAACTAGTGTTCTACAAGTTATTTACTTTGATAAGTTTTTGATTACTACACCTTTCTGTTAAGAGTTGTATTAACCAATATACAAATATCAAATATACATTATATTGTCATTGTAGCTTTATCTTGTTTTTGATTTTTGATTATATTAGTGATAATTAGTAATCATCATCATCAGCTAGAAGACGTCCACTGCTGAACATAGGCCTCCCCCTTTAACCTCCACACTGAACGACAGCCTGCCTTTAGCATCCACTGGATGCCCGCGACAAATTAGTTAATTAGTAATAAGTAATAATTAAGGCCTTTTTATTTTCTTTGTTTGATATAAGTACCTACCTTTGTCTATACTAATATTATAAAGAGGAAAGATTTGATTGTTTGTTTGTTTGTTTGCATTGAATAGGCTCCGAAACTACTGAACCGATTTGAAAAATTCTTTCACTGTTGGGATGCTGCACTATCCCCGGTTGACATAGGCTATATATCCCGGCTTCGCCCGTGCGAAGCAGGGGCGGCCTTCTAGTACTTAAATAAATAAAATATGCATTAAAATTATTCATCGTCATTACCGGCCTATCATGTTCCCACTGCTGGGACACGTGTCTTCTCTCAGAGAAAGTCAGAGAATTTGTGAATGTCATATGGCTTATTATATAATATGGATAAATTTGGAACTAACTCAAACAATAGACACATGGAACATTTCGATGAAAAGATGGTCTCTGAATCTTTGAGGTTTTTGGACATACCGGTTTCCTCACGATGTTTCTTCACCGTTGTTAAGCAATAGCATCGAAACTCCACACAATTTATTGAAGTGCTAAATAAGTCATAAGCACAGGGCCAAGGATCGAACCGGGTGCCGTCAGATTGTAAAGCGCACATGTTACCGCCCGGCTACCAACACTCTAAAAAAATTATAAAAATTAATATTAAAAATAGTCGTGATCTAATCACCAAAAGAAGGGCGTAAGATAATAATTTACGCCCTTGAAAGCTTTTAAAGTTTCACTGCGTTGATGTAACTTTGTTTTACAAAGCCATTAGTCATTCTTTTGTTGGCGATTGCGAAGGCGAATTTTTCACGATGAGACAAATTTCGAGAATAAATTAACCGGGCTTGTAATCTTGTGCAATAAAAACTGGGAAGGAAGGAGTTTACTTTTTGTTTAGGAGTACCTGACAGTTCTTAAACTAAATTAATTTGGCTAACTTTATGCAGAAGTGGCCCACGAATGAGGCGGCGTAATGCCGCATTGTTGCGCACTTTCTAACTTTGCGAGACAAGCGTTCGTGATTGTTCAATTTACGCTGAATTGAAATTGCGCTCGGCTTAGTAAAAATTCTGGGAGCATTTTCGTGACAAGTATTTTAATAGAAACAACTTTCTAAACATGAGAGCATGGAGCTAAATATCAAGAGGTCCGAGCATTGGAACATTCCCTCATTGATCAAGGTGTACTTGGAACTGTGCACCGTCTATCGCAATCTCAACTACCTACGTCATAATATCATAGCGTGCCTATACGTATCTATTTTTGTCTCTATCTATTTATGTTTGCTCTTAAGAATGATTGATTGACCTTATATTGTTCACTCCATAAAGTTGCCTACAGATAATGACGTGACGCACAACGATTCTGCACCAACGAAACCGGCAAGCGACTGGCTTCACACTGGTGCGCAGTACAGTTGTTAGCACCACTGAGTTGGTACCATTTTAATATTTAATATGCTTCGTCTTTACTATATAAGTCAATGCATGAGACGAAACATTTCAAATGCAAGCGTTACTGAAACAAGAATGGGCTTTATGCCTCAGGAATAATAAATACCTAATATTCTTATGATTATGCTTTCAGTAGTCAACATTACATCGACACAGGTATAGAAACAGTACGTAAAAAAATTAGATTAAGGACTTAACTCAGACCAGAAGAAGCGCATTTTTGAATATTACAACACGAGCGCCGGCGCTCACTTCGTTTCAGTCATTATATAGCCGTAGGAATTGCGACACAAGACTATTGTTACATGATAACGAAACATGTGATAAAATTATGCCTATTAATGATAAAAAATTATTCGTGTATTTCCCAAAGTGTAAATACACAAAAAATCCGCTATCTATTTTTTGGAATAAATGTATTGTACATGGTTATAATTAGGTGTTGAAGTATATGTCCGACGGATTTGACTCGTTTTTACTAAGCAAGTTCAATGGTTATGCCCGTCCATTCATTTTATTTTGGTCGAAGACTCAGACGTAATTTTTGCACAATTGATCCGGCAAAACATGGAAAGTATAGGTAAATTCTAAAATTAAACACACTAACGGAATTCAAAAAGAATGGTTGGCAAGCACCACCTGCTTGGGATCCAGTCATCAAAATAATAAAATATTAAGTCCAGCTCAGAAGTATATTATCTCTGGACACCGTGAGCGCCAACTGCGTACAAAACCAAAATCATTAGCAGTACTTACTCGTAAATAATATCATAACATTGCCATAGACATCCGTCATCTCCACGGACACTGCAAAGTGTTTGAAACTTCAGGAACAAAAATAATGAAAATACACGCGATTAAATTCGAAGTGTTTAAATTCAAGTGTGATAATTTTATTCTGTTATTCTACGAGTTTTACATAATTATACAAGCCGTGTTAATTATTTTTTACATAATTATATTATATCACCGTTAATAAAATAAAGGTTTCTACCGTGTTTTGTGCCAATCAAGCGACAGGTAACCTGGTGATGGTACCGCGTGGTGGTACCTAAATGGTCACCGCAGCCTATAGACACTTACTAAGCCCGGGGCGTTGTCAGTGTGTCATCATAGTTGTGTGAAGCTGAGTTATTACCTTAAATAACTGAGATATTAAGTGTTTACTCTTGCGAAAAAATACCTACCTAGTATACTCTTGAAATATACATACCTATAATCGACCCGTCTGAAGGTAGCACATTTCTTCACTAAACTGCAAACAATTTGTCTCCCAGAGCAAATATTGCCGGTGATAATCGCCCGTGGAGATGACTAATTATTTAGCTTAACAGACAGATTGACAGGCTTTACTGACTGACATATTCATTTCTAGTTAAGCGCGGGTAGAATAAGGGACATAAAGGCGTCTGGGGGCGTACCACAATCTCAAAAGCATGCTTATATTAATCTTACATTGAACTTTGTTTCGCTCTCTCGGTTAATGAAAGAGTATGATAAAATTCAATATAGAAAAAACAAATCTAACATCAGGCACATTAACTTTTATAGACAGGTAGCATTATTATTTATTATCTATAGCTAAGCCATAACTTACTTAATGCTCTGTGTTACAAAAATTGACACAACTCAGCAACAAAACAAATTATGCTGTATACTATGTAAACAGCATAATACTGTTTACCAAACAGCGCAACGTAGAAACTATACTAAATTATTATTAATATTATAAATAAATACAAAAATAATCGTTAAGATAACATATAAAACATAATCTTAAAATAAGAATGTTTTGAGGTTATATGGTGGCTACCATATAACCTCATATAAAAACAGTTTAACTACTAAGAACGAGGGTAGATCGTTATGTCTGCACCTAACTCTTTAACTGAAAATTTGACCAACCACCCGCATTCTTCAGTCTTCCCGTGAACATGGTGCATGTAACTGCGCCGAAATATCGGGAGCTCATTCCACAACCTTACCACGGTAAATAATCATATAACTTGAGCCTAAACAGTTGTTTTTAAACAAGTATGCTTATATTATTACTAACTTGTTTGCACGGCTTTGTAAATAGCATGCAGCAAATGTATACAGTTGAACAGCAAGCTGTTATCAGCATGTCTGTCAGTACTCTTAACATTTTTAACGAAAACAATATGAAACTCTTTCAATAACTTTCCAGCGTTTAGTTTTAATAAAACTCCTTCGCGTCATAAAATTTTGCAGCGTCGTCGGTGGCAACAAAAGGATGAATAATGAGGTAAAACAAAGTTGTAATTGTGAAGTCGCCGCGGCGCACTACAAGGGTCGTTACCGCGTGATTTGTGTTCGCTCCTTCCGGTGCAAGATTTTAGTTACCTGGTTTGAGGCGGTTTCTTTGAGTTTCACTTAGTTCTTCGTATGTACCTGCCTAAATACGGACTATTACTCTGTTTGCTGAGAATGACTAATAGGAAAATCAGGGACTGTGTACGTCATTGGTCGCAGATAACGAACATAAAACGCGTGCACGCTACAAGCAAATTTCCCCGATCCGACTGCTCCTTGCAATAGGAAATACTCAGTTTTTGGTACAGGCGCCGGTTACCAGAGGCACACATACACACAGCGATCCCGCCGACAGGATCGTAGACTCTCAAGATCTGTTAGATGATCGGTTAGATTATCTCCAAAAAGTCAATCAGTTCAACAAACCACGTCACGTGACGTCATGTGACGTGGAAGACGGTGATTGGACGTCCTCTGATCAACTACCGTGTTTCTTGACTTGAGCACGCTAGTTTACCTGTGCCTGCTTATAAATCAATCAAAATTTTAGAACTGTGCTTTAATTTAGGCAAATTTAATTTTACGATTGCTAGTGTGTACGTATAAAATTGCAACAAAGGACTAAGCGCGCTCAGCACCTCGTTCAAAATAAAGAGGCTTTCAAAAACATTTCAAATATCCGAGCAAACTACAGAGGGCGTGAGAGTGGACAATACGTTGCATTGGAAGCCAGCGCCGGGTCATTTCCGAGCTTCCATTGTGCGTCGTAACGGTAGTTTTCCAGCGGAGGAGTATAACCGCGATGACACAAAACAATAATTAGGTACCTAAATTTTGTTAAAAAAAATCATAAAGCCTAATCAGTATTTTCATCGAATCATATTTCGCAAACGGTACTAATCGAAGAACGGTACACCTAAATAAAAACATATGTATGAAACCGAAATTTTTATGCAACTGTGAGTCGAGACGAATAAATCACTCATCTTATAATTATGGTAAGGGTCACGCTTGCCAATAACAGTGCAGTGTTCAGTGCATCTGAGAGTTAAGAATATCAATAGTTTTCAAAATCCTGCGCGAAAATGCTTTGAGACGGCGGGTAAAAACTGGATGCAAGAACTGCTGACCGAGCTCAGTGGCGTGCATTAGGAGAGGCCTTTGCCCAGCAGTGAACAGTCAGAGGCTGATGATGATGATGAATGCACTGAGAACATACAAGCTTACGTATACAAATTTTTTTTTACTGGTCAAGTGCCTTTATTTACTAAACAAAATACAAGCTAAAACTACAAATACAGTTGGACTGCCCATAGACCATTGAAGGTCTAAAGACAATCCAAATGCTCAAGCCCACTACCAGTTGGCAGCGTACCCAGCATGCTGGCGGCATTACCACGTTGAATGGCAATGCTTATGCGTTGAGTTATAAACACGCCAGCATTTATATACATACATAAATACATTGCACATATTCACTATAATACCCTCTATTTTACTTTACGTTGTCGGGTAATAACGATTAAAAAGTTTAAAACTAGATTAACTTTACTTAAAAAAACATTTATCATGCGGCGCAAGCTAAGAAGCTTTCCCTTACGCATGATAAATCTGAAAATATGCACTTATCATTATATGAATTAAATGAACATCTTAATTGCAGGTTGTACTTACTTAACGTATTATCCTTGCTACGCATAGCATCGCTCATTTACTGGAAAGCTATCCCAATCTTAGGCCACGTTCACATGTCGCCATTGAACCTCTTAAATGTAATTATCAACCTAATAAACTCTGGATTCTTGGCGTGAAGTGCTCACGTCTTCGCTATAAAAAAGAGGAGGGATAATCCAGGCGATGCCTGTAACTTCGAATTGCTAGCGTAGACAAGTTAATGGGTAATTTATTAAGACTAATTAATTTCGTAACGGGCTTGTAACATAATATACGTATAAATAAGCGTATAAATTCACCACCATTCCTGCGGGATGAATCAATCAAATAATAGCTTGGGGCGTTGGAGACCATTAAGTAAAGTACTAAGAAGCTCATCATTTCTAGTTCAGAGTAAACTTTAGCAGAACTACTAATGTAAATAGAGCTTAACAGCTCGCATCAAAATTAAAAGTGAAGTTTAGAGCGCACAACAGTTGATTTTAAACAATGTGTCGTGCCCTCTCGCGTCTCGTTTGTCTTTCAGGGAACAGTTGACAACTTGCAACTAACATGCTGACTCATGGCCGGAGCCAGGTTGAAATTCAGGGAATGACCCCCCCCCCCCCCCTCCAGGTTTTAAAAATAATAGAACAAAACAGATGAGCGATGGGGCCAAAAAGTTCCCGAATGGAGACCACAAACAGATAAGCGCAGCGTAGGTGGTCCACCCACAAGATGGACAGACGACCTAATAGAGACCGCAGGAAAACACCGGATGCAGGCCGCTTCCAACTAGCTCTTTTGGAAAGCGATGGAGGCCTATGTCCAGCAGTGAACGTGGCTGAAATAATGATGATCCCTTAATAATCATATAATTCTCTCCCTTCTAGCCTTGCGTCGTTGGGTAAGAAGACTAGATTTTATTATTATTTTTCGAGAATAAATTGTCAGTTACTTGATAAAGTCCCTGACCTTTTTTACACGCACTGGCACTGGAATACTCTCAATATTACTTACATTGTTTCCTCGTAGTTTAGTTATACAAATATTTGAGAGATCCAACTCTGCGACGAGTAAGGTATACGGACGTTAATTCAGAGTGTTTGTCATTAAAATATTGCATGCAATCTAACTAGAGTGCTGAATTTTGCGAGCTCTACTAAGTTAGTAAGTTAGGTGATGTGTGGAAAGTTTGATTGTAGTTTGATTTAATATCACACGGTGATGTTGATGCAAAACTTAGACTTGTGTTTACAGAAATCTGATAAGAGCCAATGGTTGAGCTGTCTGCTATCTCGCGCATTTCAAGATATACAATTTTTAGCTGCGCTCCGCGGGTTTACCCGCGTAGTGATGAAAAATGGTGATGGTGATGATGATGATGATGAAAAGTAGCCGATGTCGCTCTGTGGCTCTTGAACTATAGTATACAAAAAATCAGGTCGATCCGTTGTTCCGTTGCAGCGTGAAAGAGGAACAAACAAACCAACAAACAAACACTTTCGCATTTATAATATTAGCTCGATTATAAGCCGTATTACAAAATACATCGTTCAATTTTAGATATTTGGAATTTCAGGCTTAAAACAAAAAAATAAAGCCGTGAAAAAAAACAATAATGTCAAAACAAATATAAAACAAGAAAAGCATAACATTTAGATTATTTATTTTATGTCACTAATTTAACAAAAACCACTCGCAAAATTTCTCTGCTAGAGATTTACAAAAACTACTTTGTAAATTAGAGGTAGGTTTAAAGTTGAAATGTTTAGTTTTTTACAAAATAAATACTTATTCCTAATGCTCTGTGAAAATCTTTCTCTTTCGCTTTTTGAAGCCAACGAACCGCTCAGAGTAATAAAAGCCAGCGCGTCCGCATCTGCGCTGGTGTCCATAAAGGCATATTCATGAAATGGCGACGCAACGGGCCACGTGCCATTTACTACACTTCTAATTGAAACATCAACAATCAGTGTACATCAGAGGGGGCAGCGAAGCGTTAGCAGGTACGCATTTGAACGTAGGCCTTCACAAAGCAATGTGTTTGCGTCTGCTCTGTACCACTGTGCTGTCAGTACCTGAGTTCTATCTTTATTATCAGTAAATCATTTTATCAACTTTAGTTACAATTAAAATTTCACTTCGCCTTTACAAAAAAAAAAAATCACAAAATAGCCTTTATATGAACACGCGCCATATTGTTGCACCTTGCCACTAGAACGGCCACTGTCGAAACAAGTTCTTTGTACCGTCACTTGGAATCGACTGTATAACCATCCTTGTCTTTTTTTCTAGGCTGTCCTATATGTTAGAGCAGCATGGCTACATGTGTAACTGAAATAACGTAATATACGAAACACCTCGGCCATCAACGTGTGGCTGGGCTCTACATTATGGGGCCCTGCAACATGGGCAAAAAGGTCTCAGAGTCTACAGGAACAGCGTTTATACGTATGTTTATGACTTTGTATGTTTGTACATTTGTTCGACGAAAACTTGCGTATCGTTAAACTGATTTGTAGGCAAGTAGTATTTTTATTTAATGGAACTTAATAAACAGAAAATTAATGAAAACTTAAAATATAAACTAAACACTAAAACTTAAAATACTAAATAAAAGCTAAAATTAAACTAAAAGAAGTAAAGTAAAGCAAGTAGTTCATTCCAATACAATTTTGTATCTAAATATTAACAAAATAAGTGTTGCGATAATATATAGGTCACAGTTCGGACCGTATTCGGAACGAAGTTACCTATAGGCCAGAGAAACAAAATCACCGACATAGCCTAGCGTAGTAGCAAGCTGAAGTGGCAGTGAACTGGTCATATCTATCGCAGAACCGATAACCATTGGGGCAGAGATGTTCTAGAGTGGAGACCAAGAATCAGCTACGTTTGCTTACGTAGGTAGCGCTGAGACTCGTTGAAGTGTCGATATACGGAAGACAGCTGGAGGAGTCTTGAAGAGAAAATGTGAAGATCGGGTTGAGTGGCGTGCCTTCGGAGATCCAGCTGGACTAGTATAGGCTGATGATGATTACGAAGGTCATAGTTAGTTGTATTGCTCTCTTCATTTACATTTTCCGATTGCATTTTGAAACTACTTTTTTCTTCTTAGTCGGATACTCTTGGCAGAGTGGTCGTGGTTGGTAAGACGGTGGGTCTTCAACGTAACTACGTGAAACTACGTAACTGCTCTATAGAATAACCTACGATAGCGCAACCCAAGGCAGCGCTACAATACGGATGCAAGGTAGTGTTGAAACGAGTTTACAATACTGCGAGTTCAGCGCCAGCCTGCATTTCTATTATTACTAACATATACCCTTAGTTGTGCTTAGTTTATTGATGCAAACTGCTAGATCCACTCAATCCAACTGGATGACGTGCTTATGTTATGATCTCTCTAACATGTCTACAGGGTTACGCATATAGACTGTACTAGGAAAAAATCAACTGTTCCATACATTTCGTCGAGTGTCAATGACAGTTTTCTATGGAACAGCGGATATTTTTTGGTGATTTCAGGGTTGATCCCATAGTAAAAGTTGTTCATAATGATGAGTATAATGACCTCCTTTCGGCTTACTAGGCGCAGTCTATATGTATAACCCTGTATAATACCGGTTGTAAAGGAATGCTCTCGAAAACGAAGACTGGTGAATCTGATAGTGCTGGTGATTGCTGATACGATACCAAAAAATGCTGTTTTTAAAATTTAGCAATGGTAACGCAAATTAAATATCAGCTAACGCTAGAGGTCAACGACCGTCCTGCGCCACGCGCACGCTTGTACGCTTTACATTGCTAGTTTGCAAAATTCTAGACCACTGAAACCACACTAACACAACAAATGTTAGGAAAATGGTTATTTGTATTTGATTGTGTTTAGTAATTTGTTTTAATACTGGCCGAATTGAGAACCTTCCTAATTTTCAAAGTCAGTCATAAATAGCATTTTATTTGTATTACACGGGAAATGCTCACGTAAGATTAAGCGGGTTACTCCGACTATAGTTTCAACCGCATAAAAAAATTAAATTAAATTAATTATTGTTGCCTGGAAGAGTGGAAAAGTTTAAGTGGACGACACTAGCATATGACCGGAAAGTATGGCGCGGTGAAAAGGATCCCTATACGCAGCAGTGGGTGGACAATGGTAAATGATGATGACGTAAGTCTACTATTACAACAATGATATAATGTTAAAGTGGGTAGCTATATTGATTTGTGTCCAGTCATAATAATTATAAATCCTCTAGCTTTCAATAAAATACTTAATAACCTACAAGACGAGGATACTATAATTATTTTTCCATAACAAAACGAGTGTATGTTTATTTGTTATTGTCTTGTTATTGTACGGCAATTATGGTTATAATCAATGGTGTAACATATAAGATCATTGGTTAAAATTATAAATTCTTATATGGTAAAGATGTAAACAAAACAATGTCATCTTTAGTCAATGACAAAGCGAAAGTTCGGGTATTGGGTTATCAAATTCGTGGTCAGCAGTAAGTTTACTTCTACAAGGATCTGTCTAAAGCATGTTTAACTTTTCTTATGGCTAAAACTTCTTTGCCTACACTACTTGTACAGCTATTTTGCTATGTCACCTCTATAGCTATTTTGCTATGTCACCTCTACGGCTATTTTGCTACGCCACCTCTACAGCTATTTTGCTATGTCGCCTCTACGGCTATTTTGCTACGCCACCTCTCGCCCTATGGATTTTTTATTACGCTATTTTTACAGCTATTTTACTTGCTACTATATGCTACCTCTACAATTATTCGCTGCCTCTAAGGCTACAAAAACCTGACCAATTATTTTAATAGTTACTTCACCGTTAAAATCAATTCAGGGTTCTTTTTAGACTTGAAACTATTACTAGCCCGGTCTAAATGCTCATAACTCAAAGAAGCTGAAACATTGCCTGTACGATTGTTCACCGTTGGAGCGTGAGCATACTGAGCATCCACAATGTCGCCAAGGTGCTCTGATTAAGATAACACGCGACGCTTTGCGAGAACGTCAAAAGAACTGCGTTTCAAAGACTGTTGACTTGTGAATGTCAGCGCATTGCCGTGCAGCTTTGACGCCAATTCCAGTGTGCAGTGACAGAATAGTAACGGGGACGGATTCAGAGCGTTGAGGGCTACAGTTTACTTTGGTGGATGGATAACATTTACTATAACAGTACCTAATTTACTCAAAAGTATTTTTTTTATATTTGAAATGTAGTGTCTATGACATTTATTGAATTTGAATAACAGTTCATTTCAACCCAGAATTTTGATTAATTCCGTTAAAGCCTTAACAACAAACAATCTTTCGCATTTACAGTAAGCTTTAAATTAACTATATATTATTATTATATCTTGGCACTATAATTGAAAAACGTCCCAACGATGGCCCAATCCGAGGTTCGTACCTTCGAGGTGACCTTGAAATAGCCGCCCTAAAACCAAAACGAAATAGACCCAGCGCCCTCTGCGTTCGCCAACCAGTCCAGTCAAACTGTTGAGGCCGTTGGAGGCCAAAAGCGTAAATCATTCAATAATAAAAAAACAATAGTTTATTTAAATAAGAAAATAACACATAGTTAAAAAGAACCAAAAATAAACCTAAAACTACTAAATAAACCCTAAACTAAACTAAAAACTAATCTAAAATAGCAAATAATAGCAAAAAATTGCCCCGGTCGGTGGAAGGAAAAATGGATTGAAAATTTAAAATGAAAAAATGTTTTTTTTTTAAATTCATTGTTAATAATAAGTTAACCGTCCCAACATAAGCACTCAAATACATATAAAATTTTAAATATTAATATCACAAAAGCAAAAATTCTGAATAATGAGGGTCAAAGTTACTGTGTTGACGATTTCGTTACTCCAAACCGTTTATTTTTATACCTAATGGGCCCAAATTACTTTGATTTTAATGACGTTTAAAAGCGTAATGATGTTTTTCCTGTTAAACGTTTTCTTTGAGTGGTAATGTGATTTTTAACTCCCTGTTAAAGAAAGTGAGTTTGGGGTCTGAAATCAAACATTAATTTTATAATAAGGCGAGGATTTTCCACTTTTAAGCAACGCTTGTTACTACTTATGACCATAAGACTAGATATATTGTATTAAGGTCGCATTTATGTGAGCAAAACCATGGCGCTTACACACATCTATTTTTGAGGTTTTTCTCATGTTTCTCGAAAAGTACAAGTGTTGTGTAAAATGTACATGTATGGTTCCCTCCATAATTAATTTTTCATAAAATTTCATAGTAATTCATTCCATATTTGCCAAGTTCCTAAAAGACCAAAATGCTAGCAAAATGTTACTATAGCTTAAACGAGTATTTAGAAAACAAATCAATTATGGAAAAAATCGATCCGCTCCGCACTTTATTGTCATACCCAATCAGGGTAATTATGTGATACCTACTTTAAACATGCTGCCTAAGATCTGTATGTGAATTTCATATTATTATGCAATAAATTATTGAGTATTGAGTATATTTGAATACGTGCGATGATTGTGCTGAGCCATATCTCCCTTGTTTGTCTGATCTGAGGTAAGGTTGAAGATGGTAAACAGGCTAGTACTCTAGGCTAGGTTTTGCTTGGAATGAGTACCTACTAGCCCTAAAGAGGCTACTGAAACACACCGTTAAGGGCTTGGCAATAGAATTTCAACGTGAAGGAATTAAAATAATATGGAGTCGGGGTCTTCACCAGCTTACAGTTGAAATTCAAACGCACACGCTGCAGTTTGGAATACGACCTTGCTAACCACTCAGCTGTCATGGCTAAAAATTATATCTAAAATGAAAACAACATTGTAATCGATCAATTATAGAAAAAAAAACAACAGCAAACCATTTATATTGATGCCCATATTATGGGGGTGCATAAAAAAAACTGGTCTGCCATCTTTGGGAATCCGCCATATTGGATTTAGAATGACGTCACTTAGCTTACCATGCATCCAAACTAAACGATAAAATTTCAACTCAGTGAGTTGGGCATAACTGTTTTAAAATTTAGTTGTAAGACTTGACCCATACTACGATAACAAGGCAAGTTAAACAAAAGCTTGTGAAACAATCGAAATAGACCTTCCTGTTTTAAAATCCGTTACAAAATTAAAAGACCTATCAACCTAAGGCGATAAACTAAAACAAGAGCTAGAACAAAGTCTTCGTAACTTTCTCGTTCATTTTGTACCAGTAGGTAGGTATGAACCTACAGTTGCCAAGGCGGCAGTTCATTATCGCTGCCCCTTCTGTCTCCTGCTAGCATGATTTATAGCGCATTTAACTTTTATGGTAGTGCTAAGTGGCCTGGAGATACGGTGCAGTTGGAAAACAGTGATTGAGGTATCGCTAATTAATACCATAAAAAGTTCGTCTTTGAAGTTCTTCTCGATTTCTTGTAAACAAGAAGGACTCTTGGAAAATTTCAGTTTAAGTGATACTCGTTTGCTGTTCTGTAGTTTGTGGCGATTTAATTTATTTACAAACTTTTGTTTTAACTTGCCTTGTTATAGTTTGGGTAAAATTTTGCAAAGAACTGAATTTTAAAACAGTTATCTTCAATCGATCGAGCTGAAAGATACTTATGTAAGTTCGGTGACAATGCAATGCTATGGTAACATTGAGCTGGTCTGATGATGACAGAATGTGTGTGGCCTTAGGAACTCCTAAACGAAAGGGCTTAACCCCAATGAGTTTGGGTTCGTTGGATTTGTCTTTGGAAGCACTTTCATCGATCGAGCGGACGCCTAACAGCTTGTTTTAAAAAAGTTAATTTTTAGATGCTTTTTTTTAATCTTGCCTTGTTAGTTAGATTCAAATCTTGCAACTAAATTTTAAAACTGCTATCCCCATCTGATTAAGCTGAAATTTTGCATACATGTTTAAATAATGGTTTACGTTGAGCCTTGGTGGACACGAACCGTGACCCGTACTAGGCGCGGAAGGGCCACGGATTAAAAAAATGTCCTATTGCCATATAGTTTGTCTCGTAATATCATTATTGCCTGTTATTATCACCAAAGAAGGAGCAAAGAAAATTTCATGTATTATTGCAATTATAGGCATTAAACAACATATTAGTGAAATGTGTTGTATGATAAATGAAGAGCACGTAGTCATATTTTCAGTGCTGTAATTTAGACCGTTTGTGCGTACTTTAGCCACTGTTTTATACCTATATTGTAGCAAAGACTTTCATAAGAGACCCGTGAAAACTCGTCCTGGCTAATGTAAGCAGAAAAGTTAAACAAATTGGCCCATCTCGTGACCTTAACAACGCTACAAAAAGAAGCCTTGTTTTCAAGAAAACTTAAGTTGCTAAAGTCAATTTTGAGACAAATATGAAGGTGCTTTCATTATTACGCGTAAATGGGTTTTTGGCATACATATTTATGTTTTATTTTACATGTGCTTGTCTGACTTTGTTTTGATAGTCAGAAAACTTTTTTAGATGCCCTTTTTAGGGTTCCGTACCCAAGAAGTAAAAACGGGACCCTGTAACTAAGATGTTTCTAAGACTCGATGTTTGTCCATCTGTCCGTCTGTCCATCTGTCCGCCTGTCCGTCTGTCCGACTGTCCGTCTGTCCGTCTGTCCGACTGTCCGTCTGTTAGTTTGTCCGTCTGTCCGTCTGTCCATCTCTCCGTCTGTCCGTCAGTCCTATTTTTTTTAAATTATTATTTGTATTTAGTATATTTTAGCATGTGTACTATAATCATGCCAAGTTTGACGCTTGTATGTATTTCCTTTTTTACATCAGATCTAATACAAAAATACATTAAAAAATACGTTTGTTGTATGGGGAGGACCCCCGTTTCATTTTTACTTTTAGAATTTTTTATAATTTGTTAGTTATTCCGCCTTAACGTTACATATTCTAAGAAAATTTCAACTGGTTATCCATTACGGTTCGAAATATACAGTCAAAAATAGGTAGGACAGACAAACAGACAGACATTGTAAGCTTAGTAATAGGGTACTATTTTTGATTAGTTCCTAACGGACCACCCAAACCATCCACCTGGGTGTTCGGTTAGGAAAACTTGTACCCTTTGGGTACGGAACCCTAAAAAGTTAAATACATTAAATTGATGAGCAAGGCACATGAAATAACTTGTTGAAAGCCCAACGAACTGGCTGCAAACTCCAATCCACATCGAGCTCGCTCTGCTCTTGATGGATGGAATCAATACCACGCTCCGATGGTTATAAACTGCACTGTGAAAGGTTAATGGTAAATTATTGGTCAGACCAATATTCAAGCAAAAAGTACTTACCCATGTATGATTTTTTCTGTAACATGGTATATCATGGTATTATACATAAAGAGCTGTATTATAATAAACCAGCCAAGTGCGAGTTGGACTCGCGCACGGAGGGTTCTGTACCACCACACAATTAAATAACCTAATTACCAGTTATAAGCAATGAACAGAAACTTGTCACCGACTCACACTTAGCCATTATTGATTTGTTTTTTTTTTTTATACTTTAGAGTGTGTACTATGATCATACCAAGTTTGACGCTTGTACGTATTACAGTTTTTACATTAGAGATATGTTTGTTGTATGGTATCCCTTTTTTTACTATTTGACGTTTTTATATTATTACAAGTATCCATAGACGATGGTGACTTCTTACCATCAGGCAGCCCGTCTGCTGTTTGCCACCTATAGCATAAAATATAAAAAAACACACGTCGCATGCTTAGTAATAGGGTCCTATTTTTGATTAGTTCCTTATGGACCACCCAAACCAACCACCTAGGTGTTCGGTTAGGAAAACTTGTTGTACCCTTTGGGTAAGGAACCCTAAAAAGCAATCGTTAAAATGTTAAACTTTCGCGATATGAACACAATAAACATGTATTAAATGCCTTAGTAAAATTATCGTTCGAGTTCAAATGTCTCCATTTTTCATACTTTTTTCCCCCACTATTTTACTAAAACTGTAAATACGGCTCACTTACTAATTTTTCACGCTCACTATGAAACTTATAGTGATACCAATGAAGTACTTAACTAATAGTCCACATGCAAAAGAGGGCGACAAGATCGTCTGCTGGGTGAGTTCGACCAAAGACATCAAGCCTGATTTAGGCCAGATGCGTTCTCACCCACCACACCACCATACCATGTCTCCCTTGTTTGTTTGATCTGAGGTACTATTACAAAAATGGTATTTTGCTAATGATTGTTGAACAAATGGATGTCTTTTAATGGGCAAGAAGATATGATTTATTGTAATTTTAATTTTAATAAGGTAATTGTAATTTATTTTTATTCAAGATTTAATGTTATGTATTTAGGTGATTAAAATTATATTGACATTATTTTATTTGTAACGTCTACTATGGATATTTTCCGAAATAAATTTATTATTATTATTAGAGTCACGCGCGCGCATTCGCTTCTAAAAAGACTGCCTAATGCGGTCTTAACTATAATCGGAATAAGGCTTAATCATACGTGATCAATTCCCGTGTCATATAAACAAAACCAAAGTATTAATTTCATCTATACTAATATTATAATGAGGAAAGATTTGATTGTTTGTTTGTTTGCATTGAATAGGCTCCGAAACTGCTGAACCGATTTGAAAAATTCTTTCACTGTTGGAAAACTACACTATCCCCGGGTGACATATTCTATATTATACATATTATTTTTTAAATAGGGGTCCTTACTAAAACTCCAATAATGTAAACCAAGGTGTGAAAAAAAAATATTTACACCGGGTCAAGATGTACACGTTGCTAGTTACTTAATAAAGTTTCATCATCATCATCAGCCAGAAGACGTCCACTGCTGAACATAGGCCTCCCCTTTAACATCCACACTGAACGACAGCCTACCTTTTGCATCCACTGGATGCCAGCGACTCTCACTATGTCGTCGGTCCATCTAGTGGGAGGCCTACTTACCTACCTACTTAATAAAGTTTAATTACACATAATGATGGTACCAAATCATTTCATGCCTAACTTAAATGCAGTCATCTGCAAATGGGGCGCTATCATAACCGAAATGGCCTTCCACAATGCCACCCTAATTGTCATCACAATCACAACATTTCCCGAACGCCATTAACCGAGCCCTAAAAGCCGGCGAACCAAACGACCAATAACCAATTTCAAGTTAAGGTGGTACCTCAGCCTAATTTTCTTACAACTTTAACCACCGTAATTGAAAAGTAGTAACTTATTTCGTTTCGTTTTGTTGTTCGTTTCGCTTCATGAATAGCATGTGGTAAACTCAAAAATTAAAAAGAATTAAGACACATTTTATTTATTTTCATTTGTTGATTATGTTGGATTTCCTTAAATTAGTAAAACTATGATTTATATATATATATATATATCTCTCTACATAGTATAAATTAAAGTCGCTCTCCGCGTCTGTCTGTCTGTATGGCCTCCTCTTAAACCACGCAACGGATTTTAGATACGTTTATACGTTAGATACGTTTTCACGGAAGGTTTATATCTTACTAATATTATAAATGCGAAAGTTTGTGTGTAAGTGTGTAAGTGGGTAAGTGTGTAAGTGTGTAAGTGTGTATGTTTGGCTGAAGTCACCGCCGAAACTACTGGTCCGATTTAGATGAAATTTAGAATGTATATAGCTTATACCCTGGATTAACACATAAGCTACTTTTTGTCCCGAAAAAATGCACGGTTCCTGTAGGATAATTTCAATTACACAAATCTCCACAACGGCTCAACAAATAAGTATGAAATTCGGTATAGAAACAGGCAAGCCGCCACATTGCAACACAAGCCACTTTTTATCCCGGAAAATTTGACAGTTCCCGTGGGATGGTATAATCATTCTTTTTCACAACGGCTCAAAAATAAATATGAAATTTAGTAAAGAAATAGACAAGGAGCCATATTAAAACACACAATACTTTGTATCCCGGAAAATTTTAAAGTTCCTGTAGGATAACTTCAATCATACAATTTTGTAACTGTTAAACAGATTTTGATGAAATTGGTATGGAGGTGGATTATACACTGAATAATATTATAACATAACCTAATTCTGATCCTGGGAAAATGAGTGGTTCCTGTAGGATAACTTTGATCACTTAACTCCGGATTTCGATGAAATTTGGTACGGAGGTAGCATATTCCCTAAATTAACCGATTTTGATGAAATTTGGTACGAAGGTACAATATTCCTTGGACTATCACATGAGTTATTTTTACCCGGAAAAAATCTATGGTTCCTGTAGTATAACATCAATCACTCAACTCTGAGACTGTTTAACGGATTTCGATGAAATTTGGTATGGAGGTAGAATATTCCCTGGATTAAAACTAAGGCTATTTTATACCGACAATATGTAAGTTCCTGTAGGATAATTTTAATCACTGAACTCGATGACTGTTTAACAGATTTAGCAAGCCGCAAGCGGCCCGTGAGTGTTAGTTAAGCACAAGTGACGTACAAAAAGAAAAAAAAAACTTTCTAGGTTGCGTGGTTCGCTGGGCCGCAAGCGGCCCGCGAGGGCGAGTGTCAAGCACAAGTGACGTACAAAAAAAAAATCTAGATTGCGTGGTATTCTAGAAGGCGAGTGTCAAGCACAAGTGACTAACCAAAAAAAAAAAAACTTTCTAGGTCGCGCGATTCACTGGGCCGCAAGCGGCCCGCGTGGGTGAGTGTCAAGCACAAGTGACGTACAAAAAAAAAAAACTTTCTAGGTTGCGTGGTTCGCTGGGCCGCAAGCGGCCCGCGAGGGCGAGTGTCAAGCACAAGTGACGTACAAAAAAGAAAAAAAAATTTTCTAGGTCGCGTGGTTCGCTGGGCCGCAAGCGGCCCGCGAGGGCGAGTGTCAAGCACAAGTGACTTACCAAATAGAAAAAAAAACTTTCTAGGTCGCGCGATTCACTGGGCCGCAAGCGGCCCGCGTGGGTGAGTGTCAAGCACAAGTGAATAACCAAAAAGAAAAAAAAAAACTTTCTAGGTTGCGTGGTTCGCTGGGCCGCAAGCGGCCCGCGAGGGCGAGTGTCAAGCACAAGTGACGTATAAAAAAGAAAAAAAAAACTTTCTAGGTCGCGTGGTTCGCTGGGCCGCAAGCGGCCCGCGAGGGCGAGTGTCAAGCACAAGTGACTTACCAAATAGAAAAAAAAACTTTCTAGGTCGCGCGATTCACTGGGCCGCAAGCGGCCCGCGTGGGTGAGTGTCAAGCACAAGTGACGTACAAAAAAAAAACTTTCTAGGTTGCGTGGTTCGCTGGGCTGCAAGCGGCCCGCGAGGGCGAGTTTCAAGCACAAGTGACGTACAAAAAAGAAAAAAAAAACTTTCTAGGTCGCGTGGTTCGCTGGACCGCAAGCGGCCCGCGAGGGCGAGTGTCAAGCACAAGTGACTTACCAAATAGAAAAAAAAACTTTCTAGGTCGCACGGTTCGCTGGGCAGCAAGCGGCCCACGAGGGCGAGTGTCAAGCACAAGTGACTTACCAAATAGAAAAAAAAAACTTTCTAGGTCGCACGGTTCGCTGGGCCGCAAGCGGCCCGCGAGGGCAAGTGTCAAGCACAAGTGAATAACCAAATAGAAAAAAAAAAAATCTAGGTCGCGCGGTTCGCTGGGCCGCAAGCGGCCCGCGAGGGCGAATGTCAAGCACAAGTGACTTACCAAAAAGAAAATAAAAACTTTTTCTAGGTCGCCCGGTTCGCTGGGCCGCAAGCGGCCCGCGAGAGCGAGTGTCAAGCACAAGTAACGTACAAAAAATTTAAAAAAACTTTCTAGGTTGCGTGGTTCGCTGGGCCGCAAGCGGCCCGTGAGGGCGAGTGTCAAGCACAAGTGACGTATAAAAAGAAAAAAAAACTTTCTAGGTTGCGCGGTTCGCTAGGCCGCAAGCGGCCCGCGAGGGCGAGTGTCAAGCACAAGTGACGTAAAAATAAGAAAAAAAAAACTTTCTAGGTCGCGTGTTTCGCTGGGCCGCAAGCGGCCCGCGAGGTCGAGTGTCAAGCACAAGTGACTTACCAAATAGAAAAAAATACTTTCTAGGTCGCCCGGTTCGCTGGGCCGCAAGCGGCCCGCGAGGGCGAGTGTCAAGCTCAAGTGACGTAAAAAAAGAAAGAAAAAAAAAATTCTAGGTTGCTCGGTTCGCTGGGCCGCAAGCGGCCCGCGAGTGCAAGTGTCAAGCACAAGTGACGTATAAAAAAGAAAAAAAAAAACTTTCTAGGTCGCGTGGTTCGCTGGGCCGCAAGCGGACCGCGAGGGCGAGTGTCAAGCACAAGTGACTTACCAAATAGAAAAAAATACTTTCTAGGTCGCCTGGTTCGCTGGGCCGCAAGCGGCCCGCGAGGGCGAGTGTCAAGCTCAAGTGACGTAAAAAAAGAAAGAAAAAAAAATTCTAGGTTGCTCGGTTCGCTGGGCCGCAAGCGGCCTGCGAGGGCAAGTGTCAAGCACAAGTGACGTATAAAAAAGAAAAAAAAAACTTTCTAGGTTGCGTGGTTCGCTGGGCCGCAAGCGGCCCGCGAGGGCGAGTGCCAAGCACAAGTGACGTACAAATAAGAAAAAAAAAACTTTCTAGGTCGCACGGTTCGCTGGGCCGCAAGCGGCCCGCGAGGGCGAGTGTCAAGCACAAGTGACTTACCAAATAGAAAAAAAAACTTTCTAGGTCGCCCGGTTCACTGGGCTGCAAGCGGCCCACGAGGGCGAGTGTCAAGCTCAAATGACGTAAAAAAAGAGAGAAAAAAAAATCTAGATTGCTCGGTTCGCTGGGCCGCAAGCGGCCCGCGAGGGCAAGTGTCAAGCACAAGTGAATAACCAAAAAGAAAAAAAAAAATCTAGGTCGCGCGGTTGGCTGGGCCGCAAGCGGCCCGCGAGGGCGAGTATCAAGCACAAGTGACTTACCAAAAAGAAAAAAAAAACTTTCTAGGTCGCGCGGTTCGCTGGGCCGCAAGCGATCCACGAGGGCGAGTGTCAAGCACAAGTGACGTACAAAAAAGAAAAAAAAAACTTTTTAGGTTGCGTGGTTCGCTGGGCCGCAAGCGGCCCGCGAGGGCGAGTGTCAAGCAGAAGTGACGTACAAAAAAGAAAAAAAAACTTTCTAGGTCGCGCGGTTCGCTGGGCCGCAAGCGAGCCGCGAGGGCGAGTGTCAAGCACAAGTGACGTACAGAAAAGAAAAAAAAACTTTCTTGGTCGCGCGGTTCGCTGGGCCGTAAGTGGCCCTCGAGGGCGAGTGTCAAGCACAATTGACGTACAAAAAAGAAAGAAAAAAACTTTCTAGGTTGCGTGGTTCGCTGGGCCGCAAGCGGCCCGCGAGGGCGAGTGTCAAGCACAAGTGACTTACCGAAAAGAAAAAAAAAAACTTTTTTAGGTCGCGCGGTTCGCTGGGCCGCAAGCGGCCTGCGTGGGCGAGTGTCAAGCACAAGTGACGTACAAAAAAGAAAAAAAAAACTTTCTAGGTTGCGTGGTTCGCTGGGCCGCAAGCGGCCCGCGAGGGCGAGTGTCAAGCACAAGTGACGTACAAAACAGAAAAAAAAAACTTTCTAAGTCACGTGGTTCGCTGGGCCGCAAGCGGCCCAGCCAGGCCAGGAATTTAACTTTAGATCTCCTGCTCATAAAGCACCGTGTACCTACCGACCATCAATATCAAGGATGAAATACATAAAACGTATTTAGTAGCGTCCTAAAATAAAGCTTTTTGCTGAGAACTTCATAATTTTTCCCTAGAACAACGCGGGCAAAGCCGCGGGCGGAAGCTAGTAATAATATATAAATAGCGACCCGCCCCGGCTTCGCACGTAAATTACACCCGTGCGAAGCCGGGCGGGTGGGTCGCTAGTATAGTAGACCACCATCAAGCCTGATGTTAAGCGATGATGCGGTTTACGTTGAAACACGCTTGTCTTGTTCTAGAAGAAAGCGATTCACTCGTGATATGAAGACACCCAGATTGTAACCATCGGGGAACACCCATTCAGGCAGCGCATTCCACAGACTAGCAGTTCACACAATAAATGTATATTTATGTGTATGATTTATCGTTCAGTGTGGAGGTTAAAGGGGGAGGCCTATGTTCAGTATGTTGGATGTCTTTTGGCTGATGATGATGACGATGATTAATAAAAGTTATACTACACAAGTTTTGGTTCACCAAAGTTGTATTCAAATCAGGCGATGAGATACCACCTTAATATATTACTCGGTGCCATTTCCCGAGGCAAGTATCTGACAAACACTGGGCGGTACCCCCAATCAGTCAGAAGCTGTTTGTCCAGTAAACTCTCCCTAACCAAAGGCAGAGTACTTTACTTACTCCAAACACTTAGGACCAAAACCCAACAGTCAAAATAAATAAGAATTACAAAAATCAAGTACAACATCAAAACGAAGACAAAAGGATCGGTATATTTTTTCCAGCATTCAGTTTTATGAAATGTCGGTGCGTTGTGACCCTTATCCGATTCCTCACTTTATTTGAAAGGGTAGAGTTTAGAAGCAATTGGCCGGTCTGAAGGTAATTTAAAGTTGAATTTGCACTTTCTGGTGATGAAATTCATGCAGGAACATTGTACTATTACGAGTTAGATGGATTTATTAAAACGAGGTTTAAATTTCGTCATTCAAAAAAATTCAAACTTGATGTTTGCCATCAATTGAACACAGCGTGGAGAGTGGACAGTCTGCAACAGGGCACTGTGTTTCATAATAGGTGTCGATCACGAATCAGAATCAGTTGACGTTGGCCAAAAAGTAAGTGGTAATAAACCGGCCAAGTGTGAGTTGGGCTCGTGCACTGAGGGTTCCGTACCCGCACAAAATATAATAAGGTCGCTCAATAACCAGTTAACACTTTCCAAAATCGCCGAATCAATTGCCACGCAGTCATATAGTAATTTTAGCTACAGTG
This sequence comes from Agriopis marginaria, assembly GCA_932305915.1. NCBI lineage: Eukaryota > Metazoa > Arthropoda > Insecta > Lepidoptera > Geometridae > Agriopis > Agriopis marginaria. The sequence continues at coordinate 8,399,231 of OW029934.1, read as the reverse complement.
ATGTACGAGTATAACACAATTATGACAGAAATTTATCACCGACTCGCACTTGCCACTATATATTATTTGTTGTTATACTTTAGACTGTGTACTATACGTACGTACGGACATACAGACAATGTAGGCTTAGTAATAGGGTCCCATTTTTTACCCATTGGGTACGGAACCCTAAACATGGCATTAGGTAGGACATGTGTCACACAGTGAGTGCCTGATGGATGACGCGACTATTTTATGCGATTTTAGGGTTGGTCCCATAGTAAAAGTTGTTCATAATGATGAGTAAAATGACCTCCTTTCGGCTTAGTACAGTCTATATGCGAAACCTGTATTGTGATTTTGGATCAGTCTGATAGATGGTTACACTTGGTGGAGATTGAAAAGTGATACAGCAGGGAAACAAACCGTTAGGTGCTCAGCGACGGATTTACGAACTTGAAGATAGCTTGCTAGGATAGCTTCTTGCTTACTAGAACATGCGGTACTACATACACCATGGGGACACACTGGGACACCATTGGGATGTGGGTGGGTACATACTCTACAACATCCCGTTCTTCAAAAGGCGAAATTAGTAGAGTCGTAAAGGGTCGGCAACGTATTTGTGATACCTCTGGTGTTACAAGTAACCATAGGCGACGGTGACTGCTTATCATCAGGTGGCCCTTCTGCGTGTTTGCCACCTCATACATAAAAAAACATCATGTTTAAAAAAAATACGGTATTCATGATAGGAGCCAAAGAGAATATAAATACTACACAGGAGCCACCTAACTTTTTTTTTGTAAAAAATTTCATGACTGGGGATTCAATGTCCTTTAGTCGTAATATTAAACATGTTTACATAGTATTAAAAGTGTCAAACAAGTCATAGTCACAGTCACAGTCAAGCAAAGTAAGTCACGATCAAGTCAAACTCATGCCCCTGTAAAGTGGTGGAGATTTATAAGAGGCTCCTATGGCGTTTTGGAAACAACACGAAAAGACATGTTTCACCTCGTTATATCACTTGTCCAAACTCGAGCACGTCAACGAGTACTTAATAAATAATAATACACCATTTACTACACAATGAAAATACACAAGTTTAGGAAAATAATGGAGCCACCTAACAAAACACAGGTGTTACCACATCTCGTCCGTTGGATATGGCTGCAATTTTATTATTATTTACCTTTAAGAATAAGTATGTTGCTGTTTTTTTAATAAAAACACCTTAGTCCACCACTACTGAGCATTTAGCCAAACGACTTCTCAACATCACCAGTATATCGCTTCTAATACAGAGACATACGGCTATCAGCCCTCACGGATGGCTGGCGGCGGTGTTTATCTGAGACGTCGGGATCCGAGTTATCGCGACTTGCCTACACAAGCACACGTTGCCTCCTGCGCCTACAGAGTTATGATTTCATCTGCAAGGATACGGGTCTCAAATACATAACCATTCGTAATGTATGAGAAATCAGGATGTTGAATTAACAATGTTATTTTAACCGCGAAATTCCTTTGTCATGTTTTTATGGAAACTTTTGGAGATAAGTAGCTGTTCCGATAACATTGTCTAACATTTAGAGAAAAACCTAATTTCTTAAAAAAAAAACTGAAGCCGTTATTCAAGGTAACACATATTTTACAACAGTTTAGTACTTTCATTTAAACTTTTAATCACAGTTAGCGCCCTGGGCAAGTTTTTTTACCCCGATCCCCATTTCTCCCTTGTTTTTTTTTTTAGTTTTGTGCAAAATGCACGCAAGCACAATGCGCTGCATTACCTGCAAGAATTTTGACATTGCTCTAACCAGGCGTCCGATCTCTCTCGCCTACGGATTATTGCCTATGGAATTATGCATGGTGCTCATGGGCCAGCTTCACCCAACTTCAAAAAGAAGAAACATTCGGCACCCCTTTGGCTTTGACGCCCAGGGCAGTCGTTAGCTCTGCACTCATAATAATAACAATAAATATTGGGTAATTTTTGAACACACGGTCATCTGATCCCAAACTAAGCAAAGCTTTTGATATGGCTGCCAGAGACTGATATACATACATATATAGTTATAAATACATATTTATATAGATATTAGCAACCAGATATAGAACAAACGCAAATGTTCATCACATAAATGTTTGTCCTAGGTGGGAATCGAACCCACGCCCCCAAACTCCAGGAGGTAGGTTCACTACCAACTGGACTAACAGGCTATCTACATAGCTCTGCACTCATGAATCAATATAACATTGCGTCCTGCTCTCGTAATAACTAAACAAGAAAAATCACATTGCTGTTACTGCGGGAAAAATCATTACTCCATAGACAAGTTTCAGCGTAGGAAAACTAACAATACCTGAACTTCAAAGCTACAAAGTAGGTAGTGCCACTCTGCGGCAAATTCTTGTAGCTCCATTTTCATGCAAGAGCCTTTAAAAACCTAGTTACTAGCTAAAACAGCCATGTAGTAGCTGTTTTAGTTTACTGTCCTCCGTGCAAAGTGGGTGCCTTCATACACCGATAGAGTAGGTACCTATTCAGGGTTGGTACGAAGATCGCCAGACAGGATTCGACAAATTTATGAGAGAATATACACAAAATGTAATATAGCTTTATGTCACACCTTTTTAAGTCACCGTTTTTCAAATCGGATCAGTAGTTTCGGAGCCTATTCAATGCAAACAATCAAAACTTTCCTCCTTATAATATTATTATTAGTATAGATTATGCTTTAGGGAGTAGGGGCGGCAATCTTTCGTAGGTCTGGCAGCCGAGGTATCAAATCCGCCCCTGACTATCAAGTCTAAAATGTATATTATGAAGAATCATTAACAAGATTTCCGAGAAATTGTCAATTGAAACCGTTTGTAAATGTCATGGAGTTCAAGCTCGTGTATTTGTACCGACGTAAAGTAAATAAGGACTGATATAGACGTATTTAGATTGTTTTCTTTATGTTCAGTATCAAATTAACTGGTTATTTTATGGAAAGTAGGTATGGTAAATGAATGTTATCTACTGTACAGAGTGCGCAATAATTATACTTTATTCTCTATTATATTATACTTTTAGTCTAAACACATTAATTTTACATTTGTTAATTTGACAGCTATTATTTACATAAAACTTCATACACAACTATCTAGCTGGTCTAGCGCTCTTGTGTGACTACAAGTAAAGTTGAATTTGTATTGCCATTATTATTAGGGTTCCGTACTCAAAGGGTAAAAACGGGATCCTATTACTAAGCCTACGATGTCTGTCTGTCTGTCCGTCTATGCGTCTGTCCTACCTATTAACGGCTGTATCTTTCGAACCGTAATAGATAATAGATAGCCAATTGAAATTTTCACAGAATATGTAATGTCATGGCAGATTAATTAAGAAATAATAAAAAAGTCAAAAAGTAAAAACGAAATGGTCTTCATACAACAGACGTATTTTTTAAAGTATATTAGCTCTAATGTAAAAACGGTAATACGTACAAGCGTCAAACATGACATGATTATAGTACGCACTTTAAAGTATAACAAAAAATAATAAATAATGGCCAAGTGCGAGTCGGAGTAAAATTTCTGTTCACCACCGGCTCTCGTACGATCACCGAAGTGAAGCAACGTCGGGCACAGCCGGTACTTGGATGGGTGAGTGCCTGGGCGTAGATGGGATGTTGTCTATTTGCACAGTTTTTTGTACTTTATTAGCTAACAAGTTATGTGGTGGTACGGAACCCTCAGTGTGCGAGTCCGACTCGCACTTGACAGGTTTTATTTAACGTAATTTTGTCTTTTCTCTAGTGTAATAACGGTAAAATGTATACGCGTCAAATTTGGCATAATTATAATGCACAATCTAGAGTAAAACAACTTTGGGTACACAGTCTAAAGTATAATAACAAATATTAAATAATGGCCAAGTGCGAGTCAGTGATAAATTTCTGTCATCACAACGCATTTTGCTACTTAGACGACCTCATTAGTATCACCGAATCGAAATATCACCATATTATACTAATTTTGAAGTCGGTTTTTTAAATTGATAATATGCAATTGTATTTTGTGGTGGTACGGAACCCTTAGCACGCGAGCCCAACTCGCAATTGGCCTGTTTAACAAAAAAAAAAGCATATTTCTTTCTCTGGCAGCCCTATTTGTACTAGATAATAGGGTACGCTACACCCCACTCGACACTAACGCGTGTTACGTGTTATACGTCCACTTTGCTATTACTACGGTGGTCTGAGCCTGTGCTTGACACCTACCAGCCATTGTCGCGGCCTCGTCAAGCGGTTTGACTGTGGTCGACCTATACATGATAACGAGTGCATTGTCGGCGCGTAGAAGCAGCAACTTGCCGTGTTTTTTTTTTTAATTTTTTTGACTTGTTAACTCTACTTTGAGTAGAGCAATAAATATTCGGGACATTTTTGCACACACGGTCATCTGACCCCAAACTAAGCAAAGCTTGTAATATGGCTGCCAGAAACTGATATACGTACATATATATTTTTAAATACATACTTAAATAGATATTAACACCCAGACATAGAACAAACACAAATGTTCATCACACAAATGTTTGTCCTAGATGGGAATCGAACCCACGCCCCCAAGCACAGAAAATAGGTTCACTACCAACTGAGCCACCGGGGCAGTCATAAGTCAGAGCAATAAAATAATATAACACCATTCACCAAATATCTCCCTATAGTGTTGATGTTTTGCCAGAAGTTGGATTTATTTCGGACTGAAATCTAGATTTATAGTATTTATGGTATGTATGCAACATTGCGTATTCAATGTATATATATTTATTTATATTTTATGTGCACCACCGACCGTTTTTCAACTTCTTTAGTCCTGTCCATCCAAAGTTTGCCTGAGAGAAATCGCTCTAGGCGATAAGGCCTCCCATTATACTACCGTATATTTGTTTTTTATGCTAGTTTAAGATTCATTTGTATTTTCGGTGTGTAATAAAGAAATATTGTATTGTATAAACAAAATAAAACGAATACTTAACATGGTTAATAATCAAAATAACACCAATACCTAAAGATCCTCTATTGCACGCCTCGTTTTCTTCGTCTTCTATAAATCCTTTCCATCCCAAGGTTGCCTGGAAGAGATCGCTTTTAGCGATAAGGCCGCCAGTTGTTACACTAGTTTTTAAGAGTTTTTTGGCTGTGTATCAAATTTAATGGTGTGAACAATAAAGAGTTAATCAATCAACATAAGCAACCAGACTCGGAAAAAATTTGAATAATGTAATCGTTATTTAACTCTCAGTTTCCCCTTTGGTCGTCCATTTGATGACTTTTGAGCATATCGTGTGCCGCTCAATATTAAAGTGTGCGTTTGTAGAACTACTTAGTAAGAATATGTCAGAGTGTGCAATACCTGTTTACCTCACCCCCTTTAGTTTTTGGCAGACTTTTTTCGTCACTCTGACAGATCCAAACTATATAATATTATCAAAGCAACCAGCAAAAGGATTTTCCGTTTACATGCAATATTTTGCTATAACCTGTCCCAAAAAATGGGGTTGTCTGTAAAGTCGGTTTACGGGCGATAATTTCACGTGATAACGCTTAGGCCGATCGTGCCTCTCTATCGCTTGTTCCGCGTTCTCGCTTGCCCGCTTGGCTCAGGCGGAACGTGACAATTTTTCGTGCATGCAGCCGGCGTTCAATGATTTATAAGACGTTATCACGTCAAAAAAATAACCAGTAGGTAGTTACGATTATAAAAGCTGAAATAACGAGTCTAATTATTCTTGTTTTCAGTGGTTTTTAATCCCAAACAATAGCCGTAAGTACAGCTTCAACAAAAGTCATAGCAGCATATTTTGTGCTTGCGTTGTTTTTTTCCCGCGACCACTCGCAAAGGAATGTGATCTCATCAGACTACGCTATTTTAAACCCCGACGCAAAAAGAGGGGTGTTATAAGGTTTAACGTGTGTATCTGTTTATCTGTGTGTGGCGTTATAGCTCCCAAACGGCTAAACCGATTTTGATTTACTTTTTTTTGTTATTTGAAAGGTGACTTGATCGAAAGTATTTTAGCTTAGATTCAACAAAATTTGTTTAGCTGTTTGAAGATTATCAGCTCTTTTATCGGGTTTTTTCAAATATTTTAATTTTATTAAACAACCACCGATAAATTATCTAAGTTTATTTAATGTATTTATCATAATTAAATACCGTTTGAAACAAATACTGAATAGAAAGTAAAATTTTTTTTGAACACATATTTAGAATTATGCTTATTATAAATTGTTTTGACTATATTTTGTTTGTGTGCCAATAAATGTGAGCACAAAAATCTCCGTTCGTCTTAGTACTCCGTAAACCATGTATAGCGTAGTCTGAAGAGGTCAAATACATTTTGCAAGCAGCGCGACGGCGATGAGCATCCACAAATGGCTGCAGCAAAGTCAACGCGGTATTTGTACTGTGGTACTAACAAATTACGCTACGAGATTTGCGGTTAAGTGTAAAATATTAACGCTTACAACTTTAAACAGGATCGCGCAAAACGACAGCGCAGAATATGCAAAGCAAAAAGCAACTTTCAAGATTGGGTCACAGCTTCCTACTCTCGAACTTTAATAAGGTACAACTACGTGGTCCACGTACAACTGCAACAAAGGAAACTCTGCGACAAACTTTTATCCGTGGTTTTACGAAATCTGAACAAACAACTTTAACTTTATACCTACTATCAAAAGTCAAAGTGGCACAGGAAAAACACCGCTAGTTCTCCTACTTGCGTGTCTGTAGCATGCCTTAAGTTGGATCTATGCTCCAACTATTATTTAGTTTGATTTCCATCGTCTTAGCAACAGCACGTCAGACGTCAATACAAAAATAACAAATTGCGCCACTGTAAATACTCTTCATTAGCAGTTGGCCGTGCGAATGGAGTCAAATTATAACTAAATAGGCAACCAGACAGATTTTTTCTATTATCTTACAAAAAGCTGACAATAAATAAAACCGATCACCAAAAAAATTATCAAAATGCATTCAAAATTAAGGATGATATTGGCACTTTAATGTCTAGCTAGATAGAGAGCGCACTATACATACTAATGACGTCATTTGTGAGTATGCCATACAAACTCCATAGTGACCCTTAGTTCCACAAGTATCCCTCTTTAATCCGAACAAAAACTTTAAATGCTTAATCTTAGAACTTTAAAAGCCGATTTAAATATATTTGTCAGTACTTATATAGAAAAAAACACAACATTTTTAAGTAATCTTTAACAAATCAAACACCAGTCGGGTAGCCTATTGCTCTTGTAGAGTCATATTATTAGGTAAAAATGCGGCACGCTGGATTTTTTTAAACAACCTAATGAGTTGTCTATTTTGATATAGAGGTCTGTGTTCCGCGTCTTGCGATAAAATAATGTCGATTATTAGTAGACTGGTTTATAATAAAATATTTATGGCGATATTTGTGCATTGGTTTAGCATCAATCTTTATACAGAGAGCGTTTACATCATAAAGCACTCAGTGCATCAACTGGATAATAGCTGCATCCGTCGTTACGGATTGACGTCTTTATTGCATACTTCTGCTCTGAAAACTACCGCTGCTATACCTTTCAGCGGTTTGTATCGTCGGAATATGAGCTTTATTTATTGGGCACTTGATGGTATAATAGCTTGTGGATTCTGTGGAGTTATCTCGTAAGTACCAGTGCAGATACATTCGTTGAATCTCACGCCGATATCTGTTGAAATATGAATATCGTCGCGTACGTTTGAACAGTCGAGTCACGATTACCATGCATACTTTTCTGCTAGAACTCGCGTATGCGTCTTTTGTGGATAGAGCAAAGCCTGGAATTTCTGTAGCTTTTAGCCATTTTCAGTCTATAACGTCTGATGTTTGAAATCTTATGTGTCTTATGTCTTGGCCTAATTTTTTATCTAAACTCAAAAGTAGGTATGCATCTTTTTTAGGGTTTCGTACCCAAAGGGTGAAATCAAGACCGTATTACTGAGCTTACGCTGTATATCTTGTCCGTCTGTCTGTCTGTCTGTCTATCCGTCCTACCTTTTAACGGCTGTATATTTCAAATCGTAATAGACAGCCTGTTGAAATTTTCTTAGAATAATTATGTAATGTTACGGCGATTAATTAAGAAATAAAAATTAAAGGCCCCTATACAACAAACGTTTTTAAGCGTATTTTTGTTTTTGCTCTAGTGTGAAAACGGTAATACGTACAAGCATCAAATGTAGCATGATTATAGTACATATTCCAAAGTAAATTATTTTACTTTGGAATATGTACTATAATCGTGCTGATAATAAATACCAGCCAAGTGCGAGTCGGTGACAAATTATGGTTCACCAAATTTATAGTCATAGTCATTTTATTTATTAAGCCAATTTACATGTCAATTTAAAAGTTATAAACAATAATAATGACACTACAGAAATACTACTAAGTACACTTAGCATACAAAATGTATAGTTAACTTATCGTAAGCAAAGTCGGGTAAAGCTTAATCAAAAACAAAGCTCATACAAAAACTCGTCATTGGTATAAATATAAAGTTGTCAGTGTCTTGTACCTTCTTTATGGAAATAAATTGATTGATTTATATGGTAAGGTTTCATAGCAATTTTTCTTTTAGTTTTGAATTAATCAACTCCATCCATACTTTCTTAGGATCTTATCTAAGCATTCGCTCGTAATCTACAACTTGTAATTCTCTACATAATAACTAAACTCAATCGTTAGCGTTTGATGAAGCCTTATACGGGGTGTAAGGGGAACACTCTCGAAGCCAAAAGAAGGTAATTGTACTCATCATTATGAACAACTTTTACTATGGGACCAGCCCTGAAATTGCGAAAAAAATATCAGCTGTTCTATAGAAAACCGTCATTGACACTCGACAAAATGTATGGAACAGCTGTTTTTTTCCGCGATTTCAGGGTTGGTCCCATACTAAAAGTGGTTCATAATGATGAGTACAATTACCTTCTTTTGGCTTCGAGAGTGTTCCCCTTACATCCTGTATGTATCTAGAGAAGTGAATGTGACACTAGAGAGTTCCTCGCACCCTAACTGTCTAGATCTCAGTTATTATACGGCCGTAAGTCCGCCCCTGGGCCCCAGGGAGGTAAAGCCAGACGTAAGACTCTTATGTTAGAAGGTACTTAGCTGCACTGTGGTCGGCGAATTTGAAAAGCTTATTACCTACGAAGCTTCTAACTTCAAATGCAAAGAAGCCTGAACTAGGCTGAACTAGACTATACTGAACTATCACCTTGGATTTTCGTAATATGTATGTCTTATTTGTTTAAATTGCATATAGATAATTAAAAATATATATGTAATGTAAGAGGGTTCGTCTGAAAACCGGCGCTGATAGTCCTTGACTTTCAGCATTTATGCCGAGACGGACCCATTCAACACTGATTGTATCCTCTAGATATAAGTTTTTTGTAAAGGTGTCGAATAAAATTTATTTTCTTTCTTTCTTTCTTTCTTTCTAGTAAGAGATTAAGTATTTGAAACCAAATAAAATATTACTAAAATAAACTAAACTAAGTAAGTATCTACTTAATAAGTAAAATTACAATTTGATTTGAAAACCCCACGGCCAATTGGAAAAGACAATGTAATTTTTGAACCACAGGAGAAATTTTGATCAAACATAGCTAAAACCGCCACAATGAACATTTCTTTCAAACAATAAACACCACATTTAAATCGTTTTAACTATTTTGGGAAGAAAATAATATTAAATACATAAATGTATTACGTCGTTTTATTTATCTTGTAATGTTTGTTTGTTTGGGTCATATCTTGTAATTTTGCAGAAAATTGTACTTTAATTAAATCTTTAATTCTGACAATGCAATACATTGGGTATTGTAATATTCTCTAAATAATTGCTGCCAAAAAAGGCCGATGGTGTATTAATTTATTAACTTATTTTATTAGGAACTTTTTTGCTATTGCAGTCTTATTCAAGCGTATCGCATTTCCAAACCCTTAAATATCTACCCTACAAGGTCCTAAACACTGCCATGACGACGTCTCGGTCTCCCGTGTTCCCGAAATTACGTTAGCACGCAGCGTCCCCTGGCACGGCTCCGGCAATGGCTAATTTGCTGGCCAGACTCGTTACCATTACATTTCATTCCTGATCGAGGTAAGCGCACTCTAATGCAATTTTAAACGAAAGATAATAGAATCACGAAGAGCTTTGTGTTCAAACTCTGTTAAAGGTGGTAAATGTTTTACACATCTGTTTATTGGGTATGTTACTCTATACTTAGACAAATTTATTTTCAGTAAAAATATACCAATTTCATATAACTTTCATTGAAATTGTGTTGTTTTTAACGGCCTCTTATACCAAATTTCACGGTTTTAAATAAATTTTATTCAGTTAAATTACAATATTTGAGCTGGAAAAAAATACATGTCACAGATACATCTGTGATTGAGTTTATGATTTGGTTCAAAACATGATAGAATAAACTTTCCTCGATCAAAAAAAAATCTGAAACAAAGTCGAGTTAGTTTCTTTTTTTCGTTTTATGCTCTAATGAAAGCTCGCAACAACCTGGAAATTTCATATATTGAAAGGCAATTTTAATTTTAAAAAAAATATTCCGATATATTTTTGATAGTAAATAGTTTCGTTTTCTAGTGAAATTAAAAGCGTAAAAAGGTCGCGAGAATTTGCGCGCGCCGCGTTCAGTACCGCGCCAGGCGTCATCGAGGTCGGAACTGTGTTAGTTTTTGTCGTTGTACTCCCCCCGCGGGCGTCCTGACTCTTGCGTAGCAAAATACATCGTCGCTATAACTTGGCGGGGGCTGAGGGAGCGATTTGTTGCCTACGCTAATCGGATAATAGGCCAGTAATAATATTCAGTTTTACTGTTTACCGCGACCTCGTACGCGTAGAATTTCATATATATATTTCGTACTCGGCGGACCTCGACAGTCGACACTATAAAGAATCTATGATATCTCCAAGATTTTGTGATAAGACCAGTCAGTCACTGAATGAGTGATATATTTCTCTTTTATTTATTCATCATCATCATTTCAGCCATAGGACGTCCACTGCTGGACATATGCCCCCAATCTATCTCCAATCTTTTATATATTGTATAGATTCAATCCATTTCATTGGAATATCACAGAATCTTCATCATCATCATCATTTCAGCCATAGGACGTCCACTGCTGACATAGGCCTCCCCTATCGATCTCCAAAAGGGCCGATTGGAAGCGGGTGAAACCTTGCACAGCTAGTAAGAATATGGGTTTTTTTTGTAACGCCGGATTCAATAAATTACCTTCATGTATAATATTTAATCTTATAGACAATGCAGCACGGCTAGCATAATTTCAACATAGCTGATCAGATTTGCAAGTTGAAGTGGCAAACGGCAGGACATTTCACTCGAAGAACTGATGAATGGGGAAAAAATATTCTTGAGTTGCGACCACGAACTGAAAGAAGTAGCGTAGATATGCCCCAATAGATGAACCAACGACATCGTGATAGTTGCGGGTCTCCAGTGGATGCAGGTTAGAGGCTGATGTTAAGTGTGACGTTTTAAGGAAGAGGCCTATGTTTAGCAGTGGAAGTCTTATGGCTGATGATGATGATGAGTCAATTTAAAAATACTATCCTACAGTGTGCAACATCTCAATATAAATTTACTTACCTACATATTATAGTTATTTAATTATTATGCTTATATGTATTTCTTAAGCTTAGTCTTGTGTTAGGTGTCCAGGAAAGGTGCAAGAAAATATAGCATGTAAACTGAGGTACAGTCAACAAAAACGAAGAGCAAAACACCATCCTATTACGAGACCGTAGAAGATCCAACAAAGCGTTTACGATTATCCAATTTTCTTACGACACAAGCTCGTGGCACGCTCTGTACCGCACCCTGCGCTTAGTGTTGCCAGGTGCAGTGGGAAAAAAACAGGATTAGCTAAAAAGTTAAAATGTTACCTCTTATTTTGCGTGTCCTCAAAACTTGCTAATGCATGTTAATGATCAGTATGCACGTCACTTATGTTTGAAGAAAACTTTTCGTTCATGCTTCTGAGTTTCACAGGAGCAGATACACAAATACACAGATACACGGGTACACAGATACACACGTTAAACTTATAAAGTGCGTATCTTACACATCTATATGCGTCGGAGATTAAAAAATCTTTGGCGAGTGAGCCCAACCTTATAATGGAATTTAGTTACGATTTTGATGTCTTCGTTTATCTTATTGCGTTTGACCGCTAACTTGCTGACGCAGCAAATACAATTAGATTGTCTAGAAAAGATTGCTTGTAGGGATATGGCCAACAATATTATTACACTAGTATTAAGGTGATGTTTTCCCACTTTTAAGCAACGCTTATTACTACAGATGACCATAATCCTTGGTTTATTGTATTAAAGTCGCATTTAGCGGAGCAAAATCATGGCGCTTACACACAGTCATGCGTTTCGCTACTACTATTTTTGGAGTTTTTCTCATATTTTTCTAAAAGTATAGCTGTGACGTAAAATGTACCTCACCGGTTTCCTTCATAATTATGAAATCTATATATCGAGACATCGTAGACATAATTTAATAAATAGGTAATTGAACGAATCTAAAAAAAACAGGGATAATAGCCCAAATCAGTGCTACTTTGATATATTTTTTCTATCGGCGAAATGTGCTTAATCGTGTTTCGGTCTCATGGGTTTCCTAGATAAAACATTCAATTTTGTTATGAAACCATTTTTATAATTTTAAGTTAACCATAGAGGTATGCAAACTTAAACTACAATGACCATAATTGCTAAAAGTCGGAAAAGAGCGTCCTAAGTCTTTTTTGTCATATGCATGTGTTCTAATAAGAACAAGGAGTTATTTATCCATCTATGCACTTGTGACTAGAAGACGCCCAGATTTGTACTTTTTGTCCCGTTTTTGATAATGCTTTACCTGGCAGCTCTAGCTCTACCCACATATCTTGTAGGCAACGCGCGGCGTATGAGAGATTTCCGTTGCAACGGGAACGACAAAGCAGCCACTTAAGTCGAGCCGCGTCCCGTTTTGCCGTCTCGCGAAATGCACCGAGATACCTCCCTCCTGAAGAATGCCACTCCAACCAGACTGTTTGTGTATCCATTTGCTCGCGCTGAATAACGCTAGGTAATGGATTTTTTAAGTTGATAACATATGCAGGGAATGGGGAAATGTTTTATGAATAGTTTACGATTACGAATAACGATGTAATCAAAGATTTTTTAAGAGCTCTAGACCCTACTCTCTCTCTCTCTCTCTCTCTTCTCTCTAGTCGAAGAAGCGCGGCGTTATAGCGTACAAGCCGTCGTGAAAAATTTTACTCTATTCTATTTACGCTAGGTTTCAAAATGTGCCTTATTTCACTAGAGCTTAGTAGTAGTTCACCCAGAGACTTATTGGAGTTATGATATACGTATGTTGGCAGTGACTTGAAACGAAATCATCATCATTTCAGCCGTAGGACGTCCACTGCTGAATATAGGCATCCCCCATCGATCTCCAAAAGGGCCGGTTGGAAGCAACCTGCATCCAGAGTTTCCTTGCAGTGTTTTTTGGTCGTCTATTCATCTTGTGGGTGAACGTACTACGCTGCGCTAACCGGTCCGCGGTCTCCATTCGGAAACGAAATGTCAAAAATCAATGAGCTGCGTGTCTTGGGAGAGGCCTATATCCAGTAGTGGACTAAAATGAGCTGAATATAGTGATAGTATTTCTAAAGGTAACATCATCAGCCAGAAGACATCCACTGCTGAACATAGGTCTCCCCCTTAGGACCCCCACACTGAAATACATTATTCACGGGATGCCCGTGACTCTCATAATGTCGTCAGTTCATCTAGTAAGAGGTCCTACGCTACGTCTTCAGGCTCGTGGTCTCCACTCAAGATTTTTTTCCCCATCGGTTATCGGTTCTTCGAGCGATGTGGCCTGCCTTTTTTTGTGAATATCCTCGTAACGTAGTCCAGGTAACAAACCTACTATAAAAATTTCCTTTATTTTTTAACGCGAAAACGTTATGAAAGAGGCTTCCATACTAAGGTTCCGCCAGAGTTAACAATGAAACAGTTTCGTTGTCGCCAAAAATTTAATATTATCTCGTGACTCAAGTGTTGTAGATATTCTGAAAATATACCACTGTACGTTGCTTGTTTAGTGCACTACGCCATCGTGAGAAACGTCATTAAAGTTCATTGAACGGGGACTGGGAGTTGAAAAAGATCTTTGAAATTAACTCTGCGTGACCAAATATTTATTCATAACTCCGCAACGGAAAGGGTGTAACCGTTAACGTAAATACATAAGTTCAGGGTGAGGACCTTTTGTCTACGTGTTCCATCTTCGGCCACAGCATCACTTTCCTGAGTTGGTGGCCTAGTGCAGACTGATTAAAGCGTTTGAGTTGCGATGCTACCCTTGACAATTTTTTTTAGTTAACAGACTAGGCATTGGACCATAACTCACCTGTACCCTTAGTACAAGTTTTGATAGTATTCGAAAACTTTTTTCGTATTAGAGTGAAGCAATCTATACCGCCGCTTACTACCAATTTTAGTTTCTCCACGTTTCCGATAGAGGTGCTTTACTAAAATGTATGGAACAATACGTAAACGAAAAAAGTTTTCGTAAACTATCAAATCTAGGACTAAGCGTACCTACTGATGTTATATAATTACTTACCCATAATAAGTATTAAAATTAAAATGCATCAAGCACGACGAAATTAAATATAATCTGTCTTTTAGCGCAATTTAATTCAATTATCAAACAAGTAGGACGGATGCGGTGTGGTGCAGTTTATTTCACAGCAATTTGTTCCGTCTCGCAACCGCCTCGGGACTGTATTAGAGAGACCAGTTCTGAGCTGGATTCAATTTGTGAGATAAATTAGCACTACATCTCAAAAGTGGCTGCTGCCTAGAAATTTGTTTTTGACGCAAATTGATGGAACGATAGATGGATCGATTTAGTTTAGTTCTTTTTTATTTCGTTTTTTTTTTAATGTATTTATCGACACCGCTTTGTCTATACTAATATTATAAAGAGAAAAGATTTGATTGTTTGTTTGTTTGCATTGAATAGGCTCCGAAACTACGGAACCGATTTGAAAAATTATTTCACTGTTGGCCCGGGTAACATAGGCTATAATCTATCTATCTGGGGCGGACCGCTAGTGATTTATATTTAGAAAACCCGTACGAAGTTCATTGATTCTACTTTTATTGTGTGAACTGCTAGTCTGTGGAATGCGCTGCCTGCATGGGTGTTCCCCGATAGTTACAATCTGGGTGGCTTCAAATCACGAGTGAATCGGTTTCTTCTAGGCAAGCGTGCTCCATCGTAGACCACATCATCGCAAACATCAGCAGAGTTGTCGGTCAAGGGCAAGCCTATTACTATATTTAAAATAAATATGACTAGCTGCATCCCGCTGTTGCACATGCGTGGACATTCCTTTCAGAACCATTTTTAGAAGATAAAAAGTCACTCTGAGGCCCTCCCACCATCTCCATGCAAAAAGTTACGTCGATCCGTTTCTCTGTTGCGTGAATGAGGAATAAATAAAAAAACAACAATTAATTTTCTTGAATGTAGCGAAGATATTCACGGAAATACCATGACAATAATGAACAAATTGACGCAAAAAGTATTGACGCGAATTTTGCCGCGGTAGCCCATTTGGGAGACCGCTAGGCTTGAAAGCGTGAGGTCGCGGGTTCAAATCCCGGGACCGTACCAATGAGCCAGATTTACATACCATTGGCTTTTCGGTGAAGGAAAACATCGTGAGGAAACCTGCATACGTACGGAGAAGAAATTCAATGGCGTATGTGATTCCACCAACTCGCACTGGGCCAGCGTGGTGGATATGGCTCAATCAACCTTTCGGTGGTAGGCTATAAGTCCAGCAGTGGACTGTTAAAAAGGCTGATTATGATGATGATGATTATGATGATTGACACGAATTGATGGGATACAACCCACATAGCATACATTTTTACGAAATAAAAACCATCTCTACGTGAAATTAGTAAATGCCAATAAACAAGATTCATCCCCTGATGGTTCAATTCATTTAAATTGAAATGAGACCACTCTTGAGATAAAGCCTAATCAATAAATAATGGCGGAGTATCGCATAACATACACATAAATTGATTAAAGAACAAGCTTTTAGGCGACCGCTATATTGAATTTAGCGTGATGTCATTTTAAGTTTCGTATTTAAAAAAAAAAAAAAAACTTTATTAACAGACTTTTATAGTACACAGGTGTTTGGTCTCTCCTGTTAAGTTTTGACAACCTGTGTTAGGAGACATATTATTCTCGGCAAACACTTACATTTGATTCTCATTATCATGATGGTAGATAAGAACATTTTGCCCGCCATATTGGGCATATGCCATATTGAATTTATCATCTACTAGCGCCCCGCCCGCCCGGCTTCGCACGGGTGTAATTTACGTGCGAAGCCGGGGCAGGTCACTAGTTATATATATATTATAACCTTCCGTGAAAATGTATCTAACTGATGATGAAAACCGCATCAAAATCCGTTGCGTGGTTTAGGAGTTAGCGGCCATACAGACATACAGACAGACAGACGCAGAAAGTGACTTTAATTTATACTATGTAGAGAAGAGAAGATAGAGAAAACCAAAGTGCTTGGGAAAACAAATCTAACGAACCCAAACTAAACGGGGTTACGTCTTTTCGTTTAGGAGTTTCTACGACCACCTTCTGTCTCCATCATCAGACTAGCTCGATGGTACCTTCAATGCATTGTCACCCAAATTACATAAGTATGCCAAAGGTCAGCTCAATCGGTTGAGAATCGGTCTATAATTCAGTTGGAAGATTTGTCCCACACATACGAACAGGACAAGTTAAATAAAAGTTTGTAAAAACAGTCTAATTCAGAACCTTATTTTTTAAATCAGTTGAAATATATTGTGAAGGAGGAACAAGGATAAGGTAGGGACCTTGCTGAAGGAGTACTCCATAAAGACGGCGTATACCCCCTTATCTAAGCTGGCGAGGCATGTGAAGACACCGAAAGACGTTATTCCTTTCCAGACCCCTGTTGTCTACAAGGTCGATTGTAGCTGCGGTAGTTCCTACGTAGGTCAAAAGAAGCATACCATAGCAGAAAGGATCAAAGAACATATCGCGGCCGTCAAAAATTGCCAGTCATAGAAGTCGGCTATTGCAAATCCGAAGGTCCTCTCCACTGAACGACATTATTTTTCAAGAATGGTTCGTGAAGCGGTTGAAATTAAAAAACATCGCAATTTTAACCGGAAAGATGGATTTAAGTTAGCGGCGTCGTGGAATCCCATAGTAAGCAAGTGTACATACCGCGGTGTAGGTACTAAGACATTTACCAATACAATCAGTGTTGTGTGTCTTAGTGACAACCCTGCGATTTTTCAAGATCAAGTGAGGGTAGGAGAACAAAACACCCGCTCTTCTCGCCGGACTCACCCGGAGTTTTCAGACAGCTTGTGACCACGGCTTTTGTAATATGGTCGAAACGTCGAGCGAAAGGTACATATTTTTTACCTAAATTAAATAATACGTGATAAGTCCCGATAAACATTTAAACCATGTGTTCAAATCACGAAAGCTTAAAAATTACTATATATTGTGAACTAAGTAATATGAAAAAGTAGAATTAGCGAGGTTCCAAACAATATAATTTGACGGGTGTTCCCACCGTTGACACTCGAGCTGAAAATTAGGCGGTAACGAGAACATTTCCAAGATAACAACTATTATACCACTGTACAATGGCGTACAGCTGTCAGATTGTGTGACATCTACATCTAAAGGTATAGCTGAGTAGATAATTCCCTTTGTGGCGGCTTGTGCTTATAGTGAAACACAGTGACTAAACTCACTATTGAAACCTACGGCTTTATATAAAGTGTACGGTGGTATTAACGGGCGGTTATCCGAGTCGCGTAGGCAACAAAACGCTCCCTCAGCCCCCGCCAAGTTATAGCGACGCCATGCTAGAGTCAGGACGCCCGCAGGGGGAGTGCAACGACAAAAACGAGCATAAGTCCGACCTCAATGACGCCTGGCGCGGCACTGAACGCGGCGCGCCAAAATTCTCGCGTCCTTTTTACGCTTTTAATTTCACTAAAAAACGACACTATTCACTATCAAAAATCTAACCAAATAAAATAATGTTGAATAAAATTGCCTTTCAGAACATGCAATTTCCAGGTTGTTACGAGCTTTCATTAGAGCAAAAATTAAAAAAATAAACTAAGTCGACTTTGTTTCAGATTTTTTTATCGAGGAAAGTTTATTCCATCGTGTTATGAACCAAATCATAAACTCAAAATACAGATGTATCTGTGACATGTATTTTTTCCAGCTCAAATATTGTAATTTAACTGAAAAAAATTGATTTAAAACCGTCAAATTTGGTATAAGAGGCTCTTATCACAACAGAGGTATCCATAGGCGACGGTAATCACTTACCATCAGGTAGCTGCTAGTTAGATTGCCACATATGGCATAATACCAAAATAATAAGCAATTATCAAAAATAATACCATCAATAGTAAAAGTATCTACTAAGTTACAAATAAACCTAATATCTGTTTTAATTGTTTATCTGGACTTATCGCGCATGTGTTCAAATCGCGAAAGTTAAAAAATTATAACCCTAACATCTGTTATTACATACACCATTATCATAATCTCTACATAGTTTAAAATACAGTTGCTTTCCGCGTTTTTCTGTCTGTATAACCGCTAACTCCTCCTAAACCACGCAACGGATTTTTATGTAGTTTTCACGATCGGTTAGATAATTTTTATGATAGGTTTATATATATATAACTTTGATAATATGAGATATACTAATGATCCACCCCAGCTTTGCACGTAAATCATACCCGTGCAAAGCTGGGGCGGGTCGCTAGTTAGTAATAAATTGACTTCTGCAACGTTATATCCAAGAAAAAATTTCATTTCTGTTAGCTCTAGCATGAAGCATATTCATATCCATTCATACATTCAAATATCAACTCCGCAACTCCAGTTTTACCCCGACCTGAAATCGTGCAAGTTTATGTACTGTTTCCAGATATTCAACTTCATGTTGTGGGTAAGCGTTGTACGTGGTTTTAGCGGCAATGTGCTCGAATGCATGAATAGGGTCTGACAGGATGTATTAACTTTTGTAATTTAGGGCTTTGGCTTGCAACGGACCCTGAATCGAGGGGTTTGATGTTAAATTAAAAAAACGCCCGGGTTAAGCGGTCAGCGGTCAAAAGAGTTCGTTTACATTAATGATTTGGGAATCTGCTTCATTTTGATGTCTGTGGTTTTAGATTTTACGGGTTGAATTCAACCACTTTGATCTATAAAAGAAACATTTTGAACAAGTAATTTGAATTGACCGCGACATTTGATAAAGGTTGTTATTAAATAATTCTTGAATTATTATTAATTGAAATGCCTAATTTAGTAAATAGGCAAGTGTCGAAACTGTAGGTACAATCACGTTAGGAATAGATTTATTCTAGAAAATAAATATCCATGATCAATTGATCAGGCTCCAAAAATATATCGCAAATCAATCACTTTAACAAAATAAGCTCAATAACTCTAATCACTTTAACAAAATAAGCTCAATAACTAATTGTATAAAAACAATTACAATTGTTTTTATACAATTATAATTGTTGTATACAACTAAACCAAAATATGATTTTAACAATATTCTAACATAGACATAATTTAGTTTTTTTAACCTTAACAAATACGAATAATAATATAATATATAAAAAAACTAACATTTGTACACTGTAACAGGCAGGGACATGAGATACGTCTCCATTCTTACGACCATGTATGCTACTTTATATGTATGTGTACCTACCATGTTTGGACTTGAACATAAATTACACTTTATAACAGACTAGTAGGCCGCCCCTGCTTCGCTCGGGCGAAGCCGGGATATATAGCCTATGTCAACCGGGGATAGTGCAGCATCCCAACAGTGAAAGAATTTTTCAAATCGGTTCAGTAGTTTCGGAGCTTATTCGATGCAAACAAACAAACAATCAAATCTTTCCTCTTTATAATATTAGTATAGATATCCAGATACTCCTTTACACACTTTACACACTTTACGACTCGCTCTTGCCGACTGCCCGGGACCGCACACCGATTCGAACAGAACTCTAACGTCCGAGTAGAGCAGAGAAGTGGGGTTGAAATCCCCACTTCTCGGCTGGGGTTGCCATTCAAAATAATGTTGCCATGAAAATAAAACTAAATTCTACTAATAATTTTAAAGAATAGCTAACAATCACATGGGCAGTTTCAATTTTCAATTCTTTTTTTTTTTTTGGTTGGTTGATACCCATGATGGTAGATAGAAAATTTTGTCCGCCATATTGAATTTATTGTGACGTCTTTTTATTATTCATTTCAGCGAACCCCTTACCCATATCGTGGGGCGCATATAAAATAACTAGTCCACCATCTTTGAGAGTCCGCCATATTGGAATTAGAATGACGTCACGTAGCTAACCACGCATTGTCATCTAAACTAAAATGTTTATGCAAAATTTCAGCTCAATCGGATGGGGATAACTGTTATAAAATTCAGTTGCAATATTTGACCCATACTATAAAACCAAGATACCACAGTGCCTCAAGACGAAGGTCTTTGACCAGTGTGTGTTGCCAGTGATGACATATGGTACTGAGACGTGGTCCTTAACTGTTAGCCTTTTGGAAAAACTCAGAGTCACACAGCGGGCAATGGAGAGAGCTATGCTTGGAGTTTCTTTGCGGGATAAAATCCGAAACGTGGATATTCGCCAAAGAACTAGAGTCACCGACATAGCTGTTAAAATTTGCAAGTTGAAGTGGCAATGGGCAGGCCACATCGCTCGAAGAACCGATAACCGATGGGGAAGAAAGGTTCTGGAGTGGAGACCACGAACCGGAAGACGCAGCGTAGGGAGGCCTCCCACTAGATGGACCGACGACATTGTGAGAGTCGCGGGCATCCAGTGGATGCAAAAGGCAGGCTGTCGTTCAGTGTGGAG
The DNA here is from genome assembly GCA_932305915.1 of Agriopis marginaria. NCBI lineage: Eukaryota > Metazoa > Arthropoda > Insecta > Lepidoptera > Geometridae > Agriopis > Agriopis marginaria. The sequence goes on along the minus strand of OW029934.1, from coordinate 8,378,076 downwards.
GTTAAAGGGGGAGGCCTATGTTCAGCAGTGGACGCCTTCTGGCTGATGATGATGATGATGACTATAAAAGCTTGTAAAAATACCTTTCTTCTGAAACGGTCAGGTAAAACTTTGGCTTATGTAAATTTTGTGATATCATCTAAATTCATCTAATTTGACATTGATGAAATTTGGCTACCATCATCCTAATTTGCATGCTTTAGTCGAATTGCCGGCACATTTCCCATTAGTTGTAATTGCTAGGTATCTACTCTATGATCATTCATGAGTAAACTAGAGCAATTACCGTACGAGATCCAAACATTCTGGTACCGTCAAAACCTCACTTAGATACTAACCAATCGTTTTACCTATACTGCAGTCAGAAAATTAATACAACGCCTGCAGCCGAGTCACCGACGCGACAATTCACTCAAACCAGAAAGAGGCTACCGAACTGATTATTTTTATTGACTTATAAAAAGGTTGGCTATAAATAGTACCGATCACCGAAAACAAAATTAAAATGTGTTCAAAGTTGAGGAAAATTATAACCATACTTTAATGTCTAGCTAAACAAAGAGCGCTCTATACTTACGAATGACGTCACTTGTGAGTATGCCGTAAAAACTCCATATCACGTTCTGGGACCCGTGAGCTTACCTCATTTTCAAAAAACTTTCAGAGCGCCTGGTTAATGCAACGCGTGACCAAAATGCTAGCGTGTTTCTGGCTCAACGCATAAGCATTGCGATTCAGCGTTGTAATGCCGTCAGCATGCTGGGTACGCTGCCTGCTGATAGTGGGCTTGAGCATTTGTATTGCCTTTAGACCTTCATGAGTCTAAGGGCAGTCTATTTTTGTAGTCTGTATTTTGTTTAGTTAATAAAGGCACTTGCCCTGTATTTATATTTTCTACTTTCATAGATTGCGTACAGGGGGCCTTACGGATAACAGCTAATTGCGGCACCTAATCCGCTCAGTTGGAAAATCACGCGACCGTAAACCGTATCTGGGCGCGATAAGGTTCACGTTCGCGTGATTTTCCAACTGAGCGGATTAGGTGCCGCAATTAGCTGTTGTCCGTAAGGTCCCTGAACTAAGAAATCACCTAAATGAAAAGAAGGCAGCGAAAGTTTGCAAAAAATGCATCTGTCAATTTACATTGTATCAAATCTCGAAGCGCTGCGGCAACCCGCTGCCTTCCTAAATTTTATTCGGGTAAGCGCACACATAACCATCAACCACATCACTTGTTTTATAGTGACAAATATTTTTAATATCCATTCGCATAGAATGCAAGCATGTCACGAAAAAAGGATGGGAGTAAAAACGTCGCCCCGGCAGGATGTTTCACACAGTAATGAAATATTTTATTGCACGGGCAACAAAGGATACGTGGGGTCCCAGTGCAGACTTACACAACAATGTACTCAAATTTTTACTAATTCGCTAGTGTGTGTTCGGTTTTATTGTTTCGTTTTTGCGGCGGAGGTTTACGGCGCGCGGTGTTATATTGCCTCACCTGCAAGCTGGCTCGACGGTGGATGCAAGTAAAATTTAGGATTTTTGTTGAAATTATGTTGTGGATTAAAGTTCATATATAGTCAAAATACACATATGTGTGTCTTTAACCGTATGTTTTAGGACCCGGGTATATCCTAAAACTGCCGCCTGCCAAGCGTGAGGATTATGAATGGCAACACCCCTCTCTAAGAGGGAGGCCTTTGTTCAGCAGTGGACGTTTACTGGTTGATGATGTTGTGTGTGTGTGTGTGTGTGTGTGTGTGTGTGAGTGTGGTCAAAATTCTGAAATTCTTGACGTAACACGATCTCTAGTCTAGGAGACACGAGTAACTCACTGGACCCACTTGTAGAACCAAGTAGTGGAACCAACGGTCTGGAACCTAATTATCAGGCTAACTGGTCAGATGACACAGTGAGGGTGACAGTAAGCAATTGAAGAAATAGGACTGGAACATAAATATGCCTAAGCTGGCAAAGCATCGACAACACCGTATAATAATGTTTTTCCTCCAGCGCTTTTCCCCAGTTTTGTTTCGCGCGTTTTTCCTTGGCAATTACGTATAAACAAATATAAATTTTCACACGTAACTAATATCGAATAAAACATAATTTCACTTTGATCGTAACTGGTTACGAAACTATGGTTACGTAGGTGGCTGAAGCGAGTAGCAGGCGGCGGTTCCCGCTACCATCAGGCGAAAAGCAAACCTGTTTGAAGTTTTTTAATTTAAAAAAAAATCAGCGTTCAATAAGTAACTATTTATACTCATCAGGCGTATAAAATGGTTAGCAATGATTAGGAATAGAATTAAAAAACACAAAGACCGTTACCAGTTACGGTGCGTTACGGGCTTACGGATATTTTCTAATTTACAATTTTTTGTTTGCAGTTTGCACAAAATATCAATGGCGGCTAATGGAGTTGAAACGGTAACTAGGTATTGGCTATTTATATATCCCGCAAACATCTCCACATTGTCGAACCTAGCTTCAAATAAACAGGGAATGTTTTAACCACTCGGGCATCGTACTACATTGCATTTTATTCTGTATAAAACCGTTTTCGAGTTAATTAAGTATGGGCTTTCGGTTGCCCTCTGTACATCGGTGGTTTGTAATCGACTAGCGCAGCGGACTTTGCGCTTACAGAATGAAGTTGATTCGTAATTGTTCATGATCATCATCATCAGCCAGAAGACGTCCACTGCTGAACATAGGCCTCCCCTTTTAACCTCTATACTGAACGATAGCCTGCCTTTTGCATCCACTGGATGCCCGCGACTCATAATCGTTGATGGTGACTATGATAGTTATTTTATTATAAATAATAATACTAATAAATAAATATTCCGGACATTTTTGCACACACGGTCATCTGACCCAAAACTAAGCAAAGCTTGTACTATGGCTGCCAGAGACTGATATACATACATACATAATTATATATTTTAAATACATATTAACACCCAGCTATAGAACAAACACAAATGTTCATCACATAAATGTTTGCCCTAGGCGGGAATCAAACCCACACCCCCAAGCGCAGAAGGCAAGTTCACTACTAACTGAACTACTCTCTTATTCTACTATGAATATTACTATTATGAATAGTTCTGTCAAACTTCGTATGTGAGAGTGACAACTTTTCCTTTTCTGATACTAGCAATTATCGGCAGACGTCACCTAAATTGGCAACTTTGGGTTAGAATACCCAAATTGATACCCTAGATACGCATATCTCTCCAACTTCAACAACAACTTTTACTGGGCACTAGCCCAGTAAAAAAATAACAATCAGTATTTACAATTATTGTTTCTGTTAATTTGGTCACAAATAAACTTTTACTTTCTTTCTTTCTTTCTTACTATGCGTTGATTACTTATAATATACTAGTAGGCCGCCCCTGCTTCGCAAGGGCGAAGCCGGGATATATAGCCTATGTCAACCGGGGATAGTACAGCATCCCAACAGTGAAAGAATTTTTCAAATCGGTTCAGTAGTTTCGGAGCCTATTCAATGCAAACAAACAAACAAACGATCAAATCTTTCCTCTTTATAATATTAGTATAGATCAGTTTTAGTGGCATATTGCATATTGCAACAATATCAGAGACATTTTTTTTTTATAAAATCGTGTTTGCGGCTTTCTAAGGCTGTGGTTCCTTATAAGTAGTCACCAGTCTATGACGATCCTACTCCAACATAGCCAGTCTGTAAGTTCGGATAGAGAGTCGTGTTGTGTCAGTGGTCAGCCCTAAAGTCTTTTTTTTTATTGTTAAAAACCAAGTGTTTGACCGTCACCTCGCAATATGCTGTCTACCATGGAGCACGCTTGCCTAGCAGAAACCAATTCACTATTTTCATAGGCCGCCCGAAGGCTAGGTAGGTAGTTTTTTTTTTTTTTTTTGCAATAGTTGGCAAACAAGCATACGGGCTGCCTGATGGTAAGCAGTCACCGTCGCCTATGGATACTTGTAACACCAGAGGCATCACAACTACGTTGCCGACCCTTAAGGACTCTATTAACTCGCTTTTTGAAGATCCCCGTGTTGTAGCTCCTCGGAAACACTACGTTAGGTAGCTCATTCCACATTTTGCAGGTGTTGTTGTTATAAGATAAACAACCGAAGCCTACAATTTAAGGGGTAATCCGACCCACTGTAGATGCCAGTGGGTTTGAAGACTGGCCGAAATATCCGCCGCTGAACCCCAAGATGACATATAGTTAAAAATTAATCTTAAATTGTTTTTTTATGTGAAAAAACAGGAAAACCCCACCTACGTTTTTGACGAACTCCCCAGCGGCCACAATCGAGTCCTGCGCGCAATGAGGCAGATTCATCTCGTTTGCCGGACCAGCGGCAAACGAACCCGAGATTATATTCAATTTCGACTCCGGACTCGCGCCCGTGAGAAATGCTTTTTGCGTTTATCAAACGGTACTCCTGGGTGGCGCTGATTTGAGTAATTGACTCCATTTGGGTATTACAATCTATTTTATTGGACTGGAGTGGAATTTTGACACGTTTAATGGAAAAAGATGATTCCTAGGGTCGATTTTGACAGGGTTAGAAACGGCGCTGAATAGGAAGAATTGGGAAGAACAAAGTAGTTGCGCAATTTTTTTTATCAATTCAATTCGAATAAAAACTGTGAAGGTATTGTTAAATTTCAGTTTGCTTTGCTACCAATTATAAATAGATTTTGATGATTTTTTTAATTGCTTAGTCCAGAGGTGTATATACTCTTTATCGAATTTGATACAGGGGTTTTAAAAAAAATCAACAAAAAGAAAAAATATATACACATAATGACGTTGTGGTTTGTGGTTCCCTTAATTTTTCTACTTTTTAGTTTAAATTTGTACATGTAGCTAAGACGTCGGTATTTTTTCTTCTTCTAAAAATTTACTTTAATTCTTATTACCTACATAGGCCAAAACAAAATAGCAGCACGACGCATAGCAATAAAGGATTTCTCCACACTATAATGAGGTCATAGGTATCCCATAATATTTTGAACGAATTTTACATATAATGCAATTTTTACTAAAAATCTTTTCGCAAACTATTAGGTAAACAATTTTACAGCTAACAGTCAACATTAACCCGTAAAAAGTACACACGTACGCAATTCGAAATTTCGTCACGATCCGAACAGCAAATTGCGAATGTCGCTCCTGGCAATAAAATTATAAGTTCGCGCGAATTTCGCAAACACTCAATTTCTGTTCATCGGCAGTTTTATTAGAAAAGTTTATAATAAAAGCGGATGCACTATGCAGTTTATTGTAACACGTGACGCGAAACCGTGACAGATATAAACTGGGGTGTGACTGGGTGGGACGGAAGCGGTAAAGTAGAGATGTAACTTGACTTTGTTGTGTGATCTGCCTTTAGGTATTTGTGAGACCTTTATACTATTTATTTCCATGTACAAAGAATCTCAAAAGCCTGTTCCGTCTGTTTGATCGTCTTATCTTAGACTAGCGGTCCGCCCCAGCTTCGCACGGGTATAGATTATAGCCTATATATGTCACCCGGGGATAGTGTAGCTTCCCGTCAGTGAAAGAATTTTTCAAATCGGTTCAGTAGTTTCGGAGCATATTCAATGCAAACAAACAAACAAACAAACAATCAAATCTTTCCCCTTTATAATATTAGTATAGATTACTATATAAGTTTTATGATACTACAAAATTAACAAAAAAGGGTGTTGTTTTTTTGTTTACTATCGAGATTATATTTTTTATCATATTGAGTACTAGCGAACCGCCCGCCCGGCTTCGCACGGGTGTAATTTACGTGCGAAGCCGGGGCGGGTCGCTAGTTATATATATAAACCTTCCGTGAAAATCTATCTAATCTATGGTGAAAACCGCATCAAAATCCGTTGCGTGGTTTAGGAGGAGTTAGCGGCCATACAGACATACAGACAGACAGACAGACGCGGAAAGCGACTTCAATTTATATTATGTAGAGATAGAGACTATGTATAACAATGGCCAACTTAGCTTGAGCTCCAGATTTTGATAAAGCAATACGAATTTCTGATATGTTTTACTTACAGGAAAAACTGAAATCAACGTTTTATAGGGCTTTTTATTGCTTCTAAGATTCGTCAAAATCAGACGACGAACCACCGAAAAATTACACTAGTACGTTATTAAAAAAGTTTAAAACGAACCGAACTTCGGAGGAGACTTAATTTACTAGATTATCCTATATAGTTATAAAAATATATTTTACGTACATAGTTCTTAGGCGGAAATATCTCGTACTACATATGGATTTTAGTGTGACCAATTCTAGACAAAATTCTTACTTTATTCGATTATGTAAAAACTTTAATTCTAAGTATACCAAGGACGTTGAATTATTTACAGCAAGACAAAACTTCTTTAAAAATTATGCAGTTTTCTTCTTTACTGTTTGAGTATCTATTAGTCTGGCTCATTTTTCCCAATTAAAATAATTGGGGAAAATGAGCCAGACTTAACAGATTAATAGATAGATTGATATGGCTCGTCGGTTTCGTTTTTCAACCTTTGATATTTATATTTTTTTTATTTACACGTATTATTTATTTCGACTATCACAAAACTGGACTGTATCCTTTATTTTAATTCCTGAAAACTTTTAAGGCTTGTGTAAAAAACCAAAATGAAAAAAAAGTTATATTATTAATATAGCTTTTTTCCTTTTTTACGTTTTCAAAACTGTTTTTTTATTTATTTTCCGTAAATAAATAAATAAAAGTAGATGGCGGGTATATCCTTTGTCAGTGTGCGCGATACGCTTCCCTTCTTTGCTGCAACAATGGTATTTCTAGTGCAAGTTCTAAGTTGTTCTGCAAGTACTCGTATATCTCAAACGAGGCTCAACAAGAAAATTTAATGATTGAGTAATATCGCCAGAGGAAAGGCCGTGCGCATCTCAAGTCTTTTGAAGTCACATTCTAACAGGTTCCATAGTGACCCAGCGTCTCGGAAATAAGGAGAGTTGTTCGTCGTGCATTACCCCTTGTTACTTTGACAACGGACCCTCCTCAATTTCCGAATGGCGTGATCTAACAAACGAATGCACAGAAAATAAATCTCAAAGTCCGAGTGGGACTCGCTTGCTGATGGTTCCGTATAACTGGCTATCTAGTCTACCTTCCTATATTTAGGATTATTGAACGATTATTTCTTTAGGAAGTTCTTTTTCTTTCACGCAAATGTTAGATAAATAGATTTATTGTTCACACCGCAAATGTTATACACACAATAAAATACACACGTTTTTTAGCTACTTATGAGTGCTAACACGAACTCTGAGTTTCAACAAATCCAAGTTATGCATGGCACATGCACTAATCATCCAAAGACAAGAGAGAAAATTTTAAATTTCGTTGCAATTTTACTAGAAACAGTTTCTAGAACACTGTTTAGCTGTTGAATAGCAAAAGTGTAATACACTTCCTTTGGATTTAGCGTAAGTACTCTACCGAAAAGAACTTATGTAAACAATTCAGGATATCGGTGAACCCTAAAACTTCAGTACCACTTTGAACATTTCGAACGACAGCTAAGCGTCTGAGACTGTATCCTTTTAGATTTACGAATAGTAAAGAAGACAAGCACGTCATGTACCCACCTACGCTATGCATAGCGTAGGTTAAGACTTGTAACCATCACATATAGAAGGTAGAAGTGATATTCGTTTACCTATATTCCAGTAACACTGTTTTGATTTTTAAGAGACCTAAGAAGCTAGCAAGTATGTAGTTAAATTAAATTAAATAACGAGGCAATATTTTCGTCGAAGAACCTCAAAAAGTTCAAAGACATATGACATTCACCTAGGTGTATTAGGTTGTCCTCAAAAAGTTCTACACAAATAAATCAAAGCTTTATTTCAAAATAATCAACTCATTAACAGAGTCGGGTTTTCTATTGGGACAACGTTGACGACGTTGAACATATTATAAATGCAAAATAAAAACAAACTGGACAGTTAGATAAGATCGTAGAAGAATATTTTGACAATATGTTATAGGCACATCAGCTCATGCTGTTAGCTATTGATAAATAATTACAGGTGAAGAACTGAATGGTATATTTTATCCATTCCTCTTAAGACTATTTGGCATCCCACGTCTTGTGCATTTGACAGTGTCAATTAATAAAATATTTTCAAGTTTTATTAGATATCGCCAAAAATGAGTCACAGCAGACTAAAGCAAAGTAAGTCACTGTCAAGTCAAAGTCATGCCCTATTAAAGTGGTGGAGGCTTCACTAGAGACGTCTATGCAATTGTTTTACGTGCTTAGTTAATTATTTACAGTAATCATTATTTTAAGTACATTTTTAACCTGTATTTGACATGTATTTTTCTGATATTAACAAAATAAGTATGAACTATGGAGTATTGGAAACAACACGAAAAGACACATGTTTCACCTCGTTATATAACTTGTCCGCACTGAAAGCATATTGATTTTTACGTTTTTTTTTTACTTTGGCGCCAAAACTCTAAGCTCAATGGTTGCGTTCAAATATAAATTGATAGTTGTTTGATATATTTCCACTCTTAGTTAACCAAAGGAAAGATTATTTTTTTGTTAAAATTAGAACGGCTGTCAAGGCATTTTTGTAAGAAATAGCCAGTTGCACCCATATAAACGAAACGTCAGTCATTCAAAATCAGTTAGCAACTGTGATGCGGACAAAGAACTTTGAGACCTAACCCTAAAAGGTAAGGTCCGAGTTCTTTGGATGCGGACTTCGACGCGTTGACATAAATAAAAATGTTCAATCAAGGTTCTGTCATAATGCTTGGCGACAGATTTTCCTTCTCATTTCCATTCTATTTTCTATTTATGGGGTGTAGTTATCTGTAGGCTGTATGTAGGGAAACATTGTAAACAAACAATGATTTTGAGCATTCAAAACTAACGTTGTACCTCTTCTTGGCGGTCGTATATCATCCATATAACTGACAAATGGTCACGACCGACACTTAACTTTGACTTTTACAATGTCGCCAGTTATATAACTTGCGCATCTAGCAATTTTGTAAACAGAAAAGTTTCGCAGTGCACTGCAGTTGTATCAAGCTAACTACGGGGAAGTTAGGAAAAAATAACATCTAGATTCTAGATGAACGAGCTATTCGAAGTGAAACTACCTCGAGGAGGCGAGTTGGTGTTACTCCACACTAGGCATGGGGTACTACTACAAAACTAAGGAAATTACAATACAGTAGGCATATGTTCTATTTTTTTATTATCTAATAAAAAAGCTGATCATAAATTGAGCCCATTCATCATCTTCATAATTTTAGCCATAGGACGTCTACTGATTGACATAGGCCTCCCCACCGATCTCCAAAAGTGCTGGTTGGAAGCGGCCTGCATCCAGCATTTTCATGCGGTCTCTTTTAGGTCGTCTGTCCACCTTGTGGGTGGACATCCTACGCTGCGCTTACTGGTTCGTGGACTCCATTTGATTCCAATAGGTAGAGCTCGTTAACGAATACAAAATAAAAATTTGTTCAAAAATTTACAAATTCTAAGTATTTTAATTTCATGCTAGTCAGAAAGCACGTAATAGTTATGACGTCAAGCCGTGCGTGCGCCATTCAAATGCTATCGTAAAACACACTTTGCGGGAAAGGGACAGAGGATCTGCTTTCTATTGGTGGGGGGGGGGGGGGGCAAAAAACGCTTAATTTTTTTTTATATGTGTAATGATGTTTTATCCTTCGCAACACCCGAATTGAAATCAATTTTGAAAAAATATTATATAATGTATTTTTTTTAACATGCAAATAAAATATTTCAGTCTTATTTTGCTGGAGAATTAACTAACTAATTATAAATATGTTTTTAAATGTATTAAATTACTATACCGTTATTATACTATATCGTTCTAAAACATAAAATAAAGATAAATAATTATGTGGTATGTAATTATTTAACCTTACTTTCCATCAGGTGAGTTGTGGTCAAATGATAGCCCATTTCATCGTAACAAGAAATAAAATAAAAATATTGTGTGTGAATATAGCTGATGTAATTATTGCGCCTGGTTTCCCAATAATTTTTAGGCCGCATAAAACGCAGTTACGTAGCAGAACCTGCTACGAGTACAACCACCATTACTTGGCGAGAACAAAACTTCGTAGACCATCTACGCTGGCTACGACCGTTCGTAGACCCCGAGGTAGTTAGCCAAGTAGGTAGTATATTACAGTGAGGCCGCGACTTTATCTGAGTTTCCGCCTGAACTGCGTTCACTGGCGATAGAGTGAAAATAGTAGCACAATAAAACAGGGCCCGTCGACTATATCGGGCAGTGAGAGCGGCCTCTCCTTATCGGAAAACGGTTACGGTGATTCATGGACCTTCTATTTACTTACTCTTCAAGAGCTGCACGAGGCTGCAGGAGGCAAACTGCATCAGGCGGGGATTATGCACCATACAGTCGGTGGGGGGCAATATTTTCGCAACACTTTATGGACATTACGTAGAAATTGGAAGATGTTATCCGAACGGTTTCCCGAATGCATTTTCTATTATCAGTTGAAATGTTTATTCTGCGATTGCGTGTCTAAAACACTTTATTTTCAACGAGTATTTCTTGCATCAGCTTAAAGAAAAAAAATTACTGAAATGTAAGTAATTTTCATCATCTACATGGCTTATAGATAGTAGTAGTGTGTTTCTAAAATAATTGTTTGTAACTTAAATAGTTATTTTAGAACAAAATTCAAAGTTCCATAACAAAAATCATAAATGATAAAATAATGGTAGATAGATCGATAGAAACTATTATTATGTACACCAGAAACTAAAATTACAAGCAGATAACACTTACGAGTTAGTACCATATGTTGCAGCCATATCGCTAAAAGCAATCTCTTCCAGGCAACCATTAAGAATAATAATTAGGATACAATAATGATTTTGTAGTCTAAATTTTAATGGGCTGCTACAGGTAAACTTTTCAAAATTTTATTTTACTATATAAAGTTTTAGTGCTGTAAATCTACCAAACTGAAGTCTGGTAGATTTCCAACTTGGAAACTTGACAGCACCAAGTTATAGTAATAGATTTTATACAACTATTATGTAGTAATCTTTATTCGCTTTGACTATAATTATGTTTAATTTTGACCTTTCAAAGGTGTACTTTTATTTGTACGTACATTAAATAAAGATACTGAACTGAACTTATACGTGGTGCTTGTCACCAGGCAAGCGATATGCTCTTTATGCCAGTTGCATTAAAAAACGTATAAATTTATAAATACGAAAAGTTTGTGTGTAAGTTGTACGTACGTTACAGTCATACGATGCGAAAGTTTGTGGGTATCAATCAGACACTTTTGCCTCCATACTGGGTTACGCGGAAAGGGTGTACTAAGCCGAAAAGGGTCCATAGTACCAAGGAAGATATATTAAGAGGAAAGACAATAGCGGAACATTAGAGCGTAGCTCGGAAATTTGCCTAAAAACGGTATGAACTTAGAGGGGCCGTAATTTGAGCGTCGTATAGGTTGTCTCGAACTTCCGTAAGCGCTGCAGTCAGATACACGCTTACGGAAGTTCGAGACAACCTATACGATGCTCAAATTACGGCGCCATCTGAGTTCATACCGTTTTTAGGCAAATTTCCGAGCTACGCTCTAATGTTCCGCTATTGTCTTTCCTCTTAGTATATCTTCCTTGATAGTACCCATCATTATGAACATCTTTTACGATAAAAGTAAGTATATAATCGTAAAATAAAACAACTGTCATAGGAAAATAGTTACTTAAAGTAAATTGTATAATACCAGTTAAAAATTACATCCGCAAGGATAATGTAATCAAAACTAGTTCTAACAAAAGTGCCGAATAAAAGCAAAGTAAATTAGTACAGTCTCTTATCAGCGCTGGATGGAGAGACAGCGGGACCCGCGCATCAATCAATCGTGCATGACGGGCAGATATTGAAACACTGCTGCGGATATATTTTGAGAGAACTTCATACAAATGGATGGATGGATGCGAGCGAGTATGTCCTAAATCATCATTATAATCATAATTTCTGGATAGTACTACAGTAGAATCCGTTTATTATGACATCGAAAGGAATTGACAAACACGTCATAATAAGCGAACGTCATACAACGCGTTTTGTGAAAAAAAACTTTTTTATGTAAATATGTACTCAAGTAATTTAATAGAGAAACATAGTATAGTATGTATACATATATATAATAAATCAAAATAAAAATTGCACGTAATGCACTACATACATATTTTTTTAATTAGGTAAGTAATCTGTAATTTTAGTTTGCTTTTGTTTTTTCATTTTATTGTAAAAACATCCTATTGTGTATAGAAAACATCGCCATGTCGGGCAATATAACCGGACATAATTTATTAAAAATGCGTCATAATAAGCGACATGTCACTGTAAGGGAAGTCATAGTATCCGACTTTTTTTGTAAAGAATTTTATATGAAAACCAAACTTCGTAGTGTAATTACGTCATAATAATCGGTTGGTCAATATAGGCAGAGTCATAATAATAATTCTACTGTATTTTATTTTACTTGCATAACTAACGACTGCTAAATTACAAGAAAAAAATATAATTACTGTTCTGTTGTTTTTTTTTTTTCTAATTATTTAGGTGTGTAGGTATTTATTCACGCACACCGTAAATATCTATAATAGATATAAATATTATATAAGTAGATGTGGTATGTATCTTTCATATTGTAGTGTTGTTTTGTCAGCGTGCGTATTATTGTTTATATCAGCAGCGCAGAGTGAATGTTGAGTTGGTACCAGGACAAACCAGCTGTGGTTTTTTGGTACGACATTAGTTTAACAAATATTGTAACATGAATTTAGTAAACAATAAAAAAAAAAAAAAAAAAATTTAAAAGGGCATTGTTTTATGATAGACTAGCGGTCCGCCCCTGCTTCGCATGGGTATAGATTATAGGCTATGTGACCCGGGTATAGTGTAGCTTCCCGTCAGTGAAAGAATTTTTCAAATCGGTTCAGTAGTTTTGGAGCCTATTCAATGCAAACAAACAAACAAACAATCAAATCTTTCCTCTTTATAATATAAGTATAGACAAATCAAAAATTCCTGCGACCGGCAGTTTTCGAACCTGTAACAATCCAGATCAAATACTTCCTTTGCTCTCTTCCGATATGAGCCACCACCGCCGACCATCCGAAAGTTCAATTTACACCTAACTAAGCATTGTCTACTATCATTTAGTTATAACTGTATGTATATCAGTGTCGTAAGTAAATCCATTTTTTTTTTATTGCAAAGATTCTAAAAGTGGTTGATGCAAAAAAAGTTTCTCACATTTCCAGAATAAAAAGCGTCTTAGTTTAAAAAGCTTATTTTATTCTTGGAGACACAAGTTTAAAAAGACGATCTTGAAGACATCTCACTAATTAAATCGCTAATTAGCCTAAGTAGAGGCCAGAGCCTTCTTATATATTTCGATTTCCCATATATTTTTGAAAATATGGAAGCCCTACAACACCGCTTTAGTCAGATATTTCAGCGTGGATGTATTTTCCCAATAAAAGTGGAGTAACGTTATGAAGCTACTTATCTTTTCCGGTGTGTAAGCCGATATGCGGGGGTTCTGAAACGATTTGCTTACGCTGATATCTTCCTTATTTGTTTTGATAGAAATCATTGTTTCTTATTACAAGATATGTATTTTGTTATATATTTGTAAATAAGTATCAGCTGGAAGCTTTGGGTTCGGTAGACCACCGTGCTATTATAAGGCGCACGACAGCAAACGAGCCGTCAAAAATTGCAAAGCCTCGAGCACCGCCGTAAAGAAGCTTGTCAGTATATTTCCTATCGGATACATTTCGGCGAGTGTGCGCAAGAGCTTATTGACCTTATTCCACCCTATAAATAAATAAAAAGATAAAAATGAAATCAGATATAAAAACAGACCCAGTACGTTTTTTTTACGATACAAAATATTATACATCTAACTGGGTTTCAAGATATGTATTTTGTTATATATTTGTAAATAAGTATCTGCTAGAAACTTTGGGTTCGGAAAGAAATCTTTTAAGAAAGTCTGATTGGGCTTCATTAAACCCAGACTGGGCTTCAAGAAACCTAGAGTGAGCTTCATGAAAGGCAGAGTGGGTTTCCAGAAATCCTAACTGTGCTTCATAAAACTCAAAATGAGCTTTAAGAAAGTCAGACGGCTTCAATATACCCAGACTGGGCTTCATGGAAGCGAATGTAATACTAGACAAGTTACGCAATAAAGGTGCTGATGCACTAACTCAGAAAGTGTCAGACCGGCATAGCTACGAAAAAGTCTCGCGTCAAATATGCTTTATTTACAACTTTTTCACGAATTATTGGAACCTTATGTAGGTCTCAAACGTCTCATTATCTACCGAATCAATTAGAAAGTTAATTTATCATCATCTCGGAATCCAATAATGCTATAGATGCCGCAATTGCACACAAATACGTCACCTGTCTAGACCACGTCAGTAATTGTAATTGATTTATTCCTTCCTGACTGCGGAATAGATAATTAAGATGATGTACCAAGCCTGTTTAGTGGTTATTTATTCACAAGGACCAGCAAAACTCTAAGACTGAAATAATATTATAACTCAATCTAAAATAAACAAAAATGCAACCTTACTAATACTAATAATAACAAACCAACTTAGCCTATTAAACAAAGAACAGTTGGATAGACAAAAATAGCTGATAACAGAAACGATTGAATAAGGTATAAATAAACATGAATTAACCTCCACACTGAACGACAGCCTGCCTTTTGCTTCCACTGGATGCCAGCGACTCAAAAAAAGCGATGCAAAAGGCAGGCTGTCGTTCAGTGTGGAGGTTAAAGGGGGAGGCCTATGTTCAGCAGTGGACGTCTTCTGGCTGATGATGATGATTATGATGATGAAACATGAATTTATCTTACCAACCTCTAAAATAGTAATGTTTCCGGCCCAAATTCAATAGCCATAAAAATATATAATAAACTAGCAGTGCAGCTTCGCACGGGTGTTATTGGAGTTTTAGTAAGGATCCCTAATTTTTTTGAAAATATCATGTAGCCTATGTCACCCTGGGTAAGTGTAGCTTCCCAACAGTGAAAGAATTTTTCAAATCGGTTCAGTAGTTTCTGAGCCTATTCAATGCAAACAAACAAACAAACAAACAATCAATCAAATCTTTCCTTTTTATAATATTAGTATAGACTACCAGTGCCGTCAGAACCATCGGAGGATGGGAAGCAGCGTCCTATTAGTACACGGTGAACGTACTGCGATCCCCAAGCCGCCTGCTGAGCGTGAGGATTATGGCACTCCTCACTAAGAGGGAGGCCTTTGTTCAGCAGTAGACTTTTACTGGCTGATGCTGTGAAATAAATATACAGACATGAGAATAAATTTGATAAAACCCTCAAATACATACTGCTCGCAAATTTTACTTTAGCCTAGTCTTAAATCTAAAGAGTATCTTAAAGACAAATCAATTTATAAAGTATTTGATCCGCTTCGCACTTTTTTGCCATACCCAGTCAGGGACAGTATGAAATGCCTACCTTAAACATGCTACCTATGATGATCTGTATGTGAATTTCATTACGTGCAATAAATTATTGAGTATTGATTGCTCATAACCGTTACATAACCGACCGAACGGCTATCAAGGCATTTTTGTAAGAAATTTGTTGCAGCCAGTTGCACCCATATAAACGAAACGTCAGTCATTCGAAATCAGTTAGCAACTGTGATGCGGACAAAGAACTTTGAGACCTAACCCAAAAAGGTAAGGTCAAAGCTCTTTGGATGCGGAGTTCGACGCGTTGATATAAATAAGAATGTTCAATCAAGGTTCTGTCATAATGCCTGGCGACAGATTTTCCTTCTCATGTCCGTTCTATTTACTTCTCTTTTCTATGGTATTAAGCATGCAAGCAACACTGAATCAGGTACATGCAATCATGTATTTGACAATATGTATGTATTTGATAATAACTGTATAGGTACTATTTTTTCGAATTATTTCTTTAAATACCACCTACCAATCTACTAATATTAATTTGGAACATTTAACTAACATTGAATTGCATTAGGCAATTATTTTTATACTACTCATTAATATTTAATAGATGGGTTACTAAAACTTTAACGGCATGTTATGCCAAATCTAGAAAATTTACGATCATGCCCAACTACGTAATTAACCAGGCTAAGTTATATAACGCGATTCGATGTAGGAAAAATTAGATTCATCCAAAAAAAAAACTTGCCTTTCTTGTCTTCCTTCTCTTCCTTTTTCCTGATAACTACAATCTAGGCATCTTCAAGACTAAAAATAGATCACTTCTCTTAATCAACATGTTCCATTTTCGGCATTTTCGCTGATCATCAAGCGAGTTCCCGAGCAAACGCAGATCTATCTGGAAAAAACACCGTAGCCAAGATCTTGCGACGAGCGGTAGCATGTGCGCTTCACAAATTAACGGCACCCGGTTCGATCCTCGACCTTGCGCCAATGACTTATTTAAGTACAGTTTCCGACATACATGCACAAAAACGGCGAAAGAAACATCGTGAGGAATCCGGTATGTACAAGAATCTCAAAAGTTCAAAAACATCGTAATGATATTCACCAACATGCACTACGCCAGTATGGTGGATTAGGACCCATCCTCTCTCTCTCTCTCTCTCTCTCTCTCTCTCTCTCTCTCTCTCTCTCTCTGAAAGAAAGTCCGTCTCCAAGCAGTGGGAACATGATAGGCTGGTAATAATATTATAGACTTTTGAACAAAATAAAGAAACTAAAACATAATTATCATAGACATCATCATACAGCAGCTCAAAATACCCAACAATATAAACATTATAAGCTAATCCTACATTCGAAAATTATCGTGGTTTGTTAAAATATTACCACAAATTTTCTGAATATCAACCATCGCCCCGCCCCTTCATCACATGGCCACCATTCCGTTAGAGATCTACTCCAGCTTCCACCACCACATCTAACAGTGTCTCCTCTATAATCATGTCTTCTCTACTCCTTCGTGATAAAATCACAGTCGCAACATGTAAATATCCTCTACAGTGAGAATGAAGCGCGGCGCGGCGCAAGTTTTCGTGCTAAATGAAATATGCACATCTCGAGAACGAGAATGACGCTCCGAAAGTTTAAAACTTGAGAACCTGTTGAAGTCTCGCGAACTACATGAAAATTTGAGTATTGAAAATGAGTTTATAGGATTGTTAGCAACTTTCTCATCATGATGCAATTTTAAACACCTCTATATTATGCTGGGGAGGAAGATTGTCCGATTAGAACTGCCAACGGGAGTCACTTGAATAATGATTACCTAAATTTGTAATAGGTACTTGCACATTAAGAGGAAATCTTTTTTTTTAAATAAATAATAGGCTTGCGTTAGACCACCATCACGCCTGATGTTAAGCGATAATGCGGTCTACGTTGCTAGAAGAAACCGATTCACTCGTTATTTGAAGACACCCCCAGATTGTAACCATCGGGGAACATATTCAGGCAGCACATTCCACAGACTAGCAGTTCGCATAATAAATGTGGAATCAAAGCGCTTCGTACAGGTTTTCGGAATATCAAATCATAATGTGTGGATTTTGTCAATTTAAAGTATGTAAAGTTTTAGAGAAAAAAACTCAAAGCATTTTTTATGAACATCAAAAAAGTCAAGAGCTCGCACAATTGAAACTTTAATAAATGGTCGATATCTAAAATGTACATTTCATTTTGCTACATTTTATGTAATATGTTTTTCTTTGAATTTTATCTACAGGTATCTATAGCTCTTTTTGTTAGGACAGACAGAGTAGCATTAAAAATAGGGTCCCGTTGATACACTTTGTCATTTCAAAGGGAAATAAACCTAATACATTACCTAGCTGTGAGTAATGCATATGGAGGTAAAGAGGGAGATAATCGGCTAGTGACGGCTTCGTAGAGAGTCGTCTCTATTGCACGGTCAAAAAGTTACGTAATATACTGAGTGACAGAAACGACGCTCTATAAACCGCCGACGCTCCGACAATAGCCTCTCTACCTGCATTGCTAACAGCCGGAAACTATACATAATTTATTACAAAAAATACTGACTACCACAATATGTTTATGGAAGAAATTAGGATCCGTTTTATTCCAGTAAATGCCAGCTAAAACTGCGAAACTGAACCAGTCAGTTATAAATACATAAGAGATATTTTTTCATGCTGGTGATTTAGGTATTTATTTTTATTCATATTCTGTTAAATATTCATACGTTGTCATTCAAGAGCAATCTAAATGGGAAGAACGGTCTATTCGTAGGCGTTAGTATTATCGGACAATGTCACAGGTCCGAGCGAAGTCATCTTCCTCTACAAATACTGTAAAAGAAACATGGGATGTATAAATACTAGAAATACCAGTATTTTTACTTGTACGATGGTCTAATGTAAATCTGCGAGGTCTTCCATTGCGCTTCTTTGCATTTATGCACTCATTGTTTAGTGGGCAAAATACGAATATTGGATAACATGGAATTTGATGCGTAATTAACGTATCGAATATATTTTGTACTTCGGCCATTGTTCTACGTGAACCACAACGTGAACTATGCGGCGACGCGGTGCGAGACAGGGCGAAAATATATTATAACAGTATTTGCACAGATATTCGCAAATATCTTGAATTTTTTATCATCTTTAGGTCACAATGAATACGCAATAGAGACCGCAATAGACTTTAACGAAAAACTGAATATTGCACGTTCCATTTTTCGGTCTGTAACAAAATATGAATTAATGAAAACAAAGTTTAATTCATATTCTCCCCAAACATTTAAAACTTACTTTTTTTCCCCAAGTCGGTTTTATTCCGCCGATTTTTATTTTCAGCCAGTATCTTTTTGATCTAATGCATAAATTTTATATTAAACTTAATGGGAGACATTAAATCTCTGTGGTCAATTTATGTGGTAATTCATGTAAATTAGGATCTTAATAAAAAATTAAAAACAGGGCATAATGTAAAACTGTGCAACAATGAGATTTCATATAACATTTCTGCGCTGTTTGCGTATTTTTTTGCTTAAAACTTTGGTTTAAAATTCGTCCTTTGTGACTGGTTTTGTAGTGAAAATGATAACACACTTGTCTTTTAACACAGCGTAGTTAAAAGAAAGGTAATTTTACACACTTCACATAAACTCATTTTTTTTTTACTTTTCAAATTATTTAACATGTTTGCCAGTCACGAGGCCTACTTTGTCACGTAGACCAGTGCACGCGATTGGATTTTGATCAACAACTACAAAATAGATTAGCCCAAGCAACGCAACTGCAAAAATCGCATCACAAAGCGCCCTAAGTAGGACAAGGGGTTAGTTTTTAGCAATTTTAGTTTCATTGAGTTTTGTTTTACCTAAGTTGTAATAAAAGCTTTTCTATGGTTTTGTAGTTTAGAAATCTAGACACTACAGTGTTTTGTTATGAGCGCTACAATAACATCTACCTACACTTATAGATAAAAACTTCCTGTGAGATAAAAACGCTCACCATTATCTCTACGAACCTACAGCCTACAGCAAAATCCTGTGTATCTACTGTCCCTTCCGGTCAATCTTTACTCCGCGGAACAGTATATTGGCTATCTGGACATCTGTTGGCGTACGTTGTTTGCTTTTCATTTCTCGGAGCAACAAACGCTGGTGGGAAAGTAGGGAAGTGTGCGCGCTGCGATGGCAATCTCGATAGCTTTGAGCCACTATCGTCGATCTTGCCGCCGCACTTTGCCCTCTCTTCAAGTCCTATGCAATCCCAACTGCACTTTTAGAGCTTTTGAAATGCGTGCCCAGTGGTCACACTATTCGGATTCTTTCCAATTCCATTTATAGTACGTGCATGACATGGTTATGCTACATTTAACTTTAACTTGAGATGTTGAAAGCATTTTGTACCATGCATACTTTATAAGTAGACTATGTAAAGTCGGTTGAGATGTAAAAATATATTACGAATAGTTAATCTTAAGTGTTTTAAGACAGTGAGAGTATTTCAATATCTAGTGGCGTCAATTCTGTTATACCATTCTCTAAACTAAACTAATCTGACAGGACTAAAATTATCAGCGTCTCTTTTCATTTCAGTATATCAGGAAAGGATGGCAACCATTTTAGAGCTGTCAAATTTAGTTTAGTTTAGAGAACAGAATTGACACCATTGGCGTCGATTCTGATGTACCATTCTCTAAAGCAAACTAAATTTGATAGCTCTAAAATTGTTGCCATCCTTCTCTCACATATTAAAACGAAAAGAGATGCAGATATTTTTAGCCCTGTCAGATTAGTTTACTTTAGAGAATCTTACAACAAAATTGATGCCAATTATCAACCATTTTCAGATAGATAGATTTATGTCACATAATTATCAATTTAAACCCCACTTCAAAATTAGTAAATACGCCATTTTTGTTTACTTGGATGACATTCATTTTCAGTTATTTTGATTTAAAAACCAAAGTACTGAACCAATTTTGTTGAAATTTCTATGGGACTAATCTGAAAAAAAATCCAAATCGGTTTATAAATGACGGAGTTCTGAGGTAACAAACATTTAAATAAATACGCCCGAATTGAGAACCTTTTTTGAAGTCAAAATAAAAACGTATTGGGTAATGATGACCAAAGAGAATACAAAGAAAGATGATAATTTTATTGAAATAAGCCGATTTAATTAAATTCAAACTGTTACAACACAGGATAAAAACAATGTCAGTAGCATCAGTAATGTTAATCAAAAATTGCTATAAAAAAAATTTAAACACACATTTTTAGTCTTCTCCAATTTCCGCCATTAATTCATCCAACTTTTGGTAAGTCGTGTCAATGACATTATTTTCATTCTCCTGTGATCTCGTGTTTTGCTGTCCTTCATCAAGTTCGTTATCTGATATCTGTAATTCTGATAATGCTTCTTTTATATATCTGTCAAGTTTTTCATCAGTATACGTGTTTCCGAGATTATTATCCGTGTTGGATAATACATCGACTTGATTTTGTTTATCTGCAAGATTTTTGTTTATAAAAGTCATACGATGTAACCAGCTCGGCTTATAGAATGCACAGTCTTTGCCATTGGACTTAGGTTTTCTATTGGTGTAGGATTTTATTACCATGTTTTTACTATGTTGTTCAGGGGCAACAGTAGGCAGAACAACTTTGCTAGGTACTTTCTGTTTATTTTTATAGATGTCCAATGACTTCACGTCGAAAATTTTGACGAGTGGTTTTGCAATGTATTTTACGTCAACTTTCTCCATAGAATCTAGTTTAGTTTTAGTTTCATTTAATTTACGTTTCATTTTGGTTTCTTCTTCTTCATACATGCATGATTTATTGCGTTTGGGTTGGTCTGGGTACACGTACCGATACACTGCCTGCGACTGGGGTTTTTTCAGCTCCAGATTTGGATCAAAAAGCTGTCGTATAATAGTATTAACACTGTCAGACCGTTGTTCTTTCACAATTTTTTGCGGAATTTTTTCTTCAATCATCCATCGGTTTGAGCCTTGAGCTGGCTGCGACATAAAAGCCTGGTATCCCTTATATCTGTTAATCAATGGAATTCGACGTAAAGTCTTGAGTTTTTTGTTAATGAAAATTAATGACCGCTCACTTAAATTGCTCGCCTTCTCTTCTGCGGTATAAAATAATTCTGTTTCATTGATGGCGCTGATGTTTTTTAAATAACTTGGAGGTGTAGTTTCATAGGAACTATTGGAGGTGCTTGATCTTGCATTGCTAACCTGCGAAAATACATTATTACGAATAAAAAAATTATGGTCCTAAGTGCTTAAGGGCCGCGCTGATCGGTCAGAACTTAAACTGTGTCCTCGTACAAAATTGTGTCCACATATTGAAAAATTGTGTCCGCATATAAAATTATGTCCTCACATAGAACGTATGTGCCTACAATGTGATTTTTTTTTTATGTTAATTAGGTACAACAAACATAATATCTTCCATGAATGTATGTTTTTATCAAATGTCTGTTTACATACATAACAAGTGTTTATCCATTCAAACTACAATGAGTTAACTACGAGTTTACCAACATGCTTGTAAGTAATAGGTTAAGATTATTAAATAAACGATTGATTGATTGAATAGAATAATTGTATCATTTATTTATTAATCTACTTCGTATACGGGTTGTAACTTAAAAGTGTAGGGTCAACAAAAGTGAACTGCTTGTAGAACACAATTGTGGTAAATTCGAGGACGTGAACAATTTTGTATGGGACGATTTTTTTTTCCACAAATTTACCAACTTGTGTTCTACAAGTTGTTTACTTTGGTTTATCCCCTTTAATATGTAACAAACTTTTAAGTTGCAGCCCGTATACGAAGTAGATTAATAAATAAAAATAAAATAGTTTCACACTAAGTTAGTAAAAACATTATTAAATAATTATGTATCTGTCATTACGTACAATAATATAACATAAAGTATCCAACAGTAAAAGACAACGACTTGATACCCCTTAGACATTACATCAAACATAGTCATCCATTTTCTATCTATCTTCTATCTATATATAAAAATGAATCACTTTTTACCTAGGTCACGCCATAACTAGAAAACGACTTTGCCGATTTCATTCATCTCTTTTTTTTTAAGTTTTCTAATACTTTCTAGAAGGTTCTTACGGAAAGAAATATTGATAGAAGAAAATTGCACTGAAAATTGTAAAATTTAACGACGATTTTCACTTCGGGCTTTTGACAGTTCGCGCGTTTGATGAATATGAATTTACCAGACAGCAGTTTTATTTTAATTTTTGGACATTCATAGCTAAAACAGGACATTTGTCTGTCGGGTTAGCTAGTTACAAGATATTTTTTTTTTAATAGTATATAGGCTTGCGCTTGGCCGCCATCTCGCCTGATGTTAAGTGACGATGCGGTCTACAATGGAGCACGCTTGCCTAGAAGAAACCGATTCACTCTCGACTTGAAGACACCCAGATTGATTCTTTTCAGCCTCGCTTTGAAAAATAAACATGAATCAACATATTTTCAAGGCAAAAATCAGACAATTAGCTTAGATGCGCTATTGGTTACTTGGCACGATGTCTATAACATGCCATTGGTAAGCGAAGCATTTCTATTACTATTATGAGTATCCTTGTGCCAATGTGCTAGTAGAAAGTGCTCGCCCTTTGTCACATGTCTATAGGGGTAGAAAGTCACTGATAAAAGATGTAAGAGTACATATACGTAGTTATTAACTCACCTCTGTAACCCCGATGGGAGCAATAATTCCAGAACTGAGTCCGAGTGAAACAAACAATGGAAATACAATAAGAAGTGCTTTTCTCATTTTTGCAATTTTCTATAATATAAAAATAAAATGACTTGAAATACGACTATATCGTGTCGAAACGCACGTACGAGTTTATCGAATGCTGACTGAAATGATTACTGAGATTAGCAATTTGCAATGTTTATTAAATATAAATACAATGATCATTGTCTTTGCAAAAGTATCTCTCTACCTAGTTATAGAGCAAAGAAAACAATAACAAATGCCTTCTGTGCTACATAAAATGTAGGATGTCCTTAGATCACTGTTGCGGATGGAAATATAATGCGGACATTTATGGTTCTTTATTAACATGTAAAATGTACATTAATTAAAAATTTAATGTAGATGTATTGAGTGAATGTATGTTATCCTTGTTATGTGGTATTTTAATAACGAGTTATTGTATTGTATTCTAGACCGAGGTGAAGCCGAGCTACACATAACGCGAGCATCTGAGCAATACCTGAGTAGTGATAAAACAACATTGAATTATTGTGAATATCTAAACACTATGAAATGAAATGAAAATTTGAAAAAAAAATGAAACTATTCTTGCAAGGTTGTTTTAATGTACCAAAGTCTCTCGCAGGCAGTTTTCGTGCCACTTTCATGGCTTTTAATAAGTATCTTTTTGGGGTTCTATACTCAAAGGGTGTTAACGGGACTCTATTACTAAGCCTATATACGCTGTCTACCCGTGTGTCCGTCTGTCCATCTGTCCGCCTGTCCGTCTGTTCGTCTGTCCGTCTGTCCATCTGTCCATCTGTCCGTCTGTCCGTCTGTCCGTCTGTCCGTCTGTCCGTCTGACCGTCTGACCGTCTGTCCGTCTGGCCGTCTGGCCGTCTGGCCGTCTGGCCGTCTGTCCATCTCTCCGTCTGTCCGTCTGTCCATCTGTCCGTCCTACCTTTTAGCGGCTATATCTTTCGAATGTAAAGATATGTCACGAAATTTGAAAAAAAAAAAGTTTTTTTCTATAGTATGATTTACAAATAAAACTGGTAGTGGCAATAAAGCAGTTGGGATGCCTGATGGTAAGCAGTCACCATCGTCTATGGATACTTGTTACACCAGAGGCATCACAAATATAGTTGCCGGCCCTTTAAGAATCTATTAACTCGCCTTTTGAAGGACCCCATGTTGTAGCTTCTCGGAAACACCGCTGAAGGTTTCACCGCCGCATTCCACATTTTGCAGGTGTGAAGCAAGAAATATCGTGTGAATCACTGTGTATGATTTCCACTGATCTATGATATATTATGTGGATGAGTTTTTAGGCGGTGGCGGCTAGTGCGATGATCATAACATGACGCCGGCATCAGATCAAACAGTTCTTCAGAACACTGCAATGTTTTTCCGCTTTACACCTTTTACTCACGTTAACCGTTCACTAAAACTACTCTTGGCTGTGGCTTAGCTTGCCATACTCGGGTCCTGTATATCCTGTTGTCTCCAAGACGCCCTCCGCTATTGTAAGCGAAAATTACTCGACCATAATTAATAATGCAACAAAGAAACTTCCGGCTCCAAGTTTTAGGTCGTTACTACCTGGGAGTAACAATGATCAATTACAACTTTGTTTTGCACTTTCATTGTAGGTTTAAGGCGAGGACAGACAGAAATATTTTAATTGAAGTTTTCACTGATATTATTTTATTTGTGAGGAACTTATAACTGATCAATACAAGATAACCGTATACTAGTTACACATGAAATGTAAAACAGCATAGATGCAATATTCTTCATGAAGGCATTCCCAACGTATGATGAATTTAAAATATCCTCTCAGGTTTTGGATGAAAATTTAGTGTCTTTTTTTAGTAGCTTTTATTTAACTTGCTCTGTTCTTCAACCAAAATAAAATGAATGGACGGGCCATAACCATTGAACTCGCTCAGTAAAAACGAGTTAAAATCGTCAGACAGATCTTTATACTTCAACTCCTAATAATAACAACAAAATAGATAGTGATTTTTGTTGTGGTTTTACACTTCGGGAAACCACACGAAGGCATAATTTGCCAGATGTTTCGTTATCATGTAACAAGTCTTGTGTCGCACTTCCTACGGCTAAAGACCGACTGAAACGAAGTGAGCACCGGCGCTCATTTTGTAATCTTCAAAAATTAGCTCCTTCTGGGCCCGTCCATTCATTTTATTTTGGTCGAAGACTCTGTTAGTATGTTCGTTCGTATGTGTGTGTGGGACAAATCTTGCAACTGAACTTTAGACCAATAATATTCTCAACCGATTGAGCTGAAATTTGGCATACTTATGTAAAGGTGACAGTGCAATGTCATGGTACTATAGAGCTGGTCTGATGATGGAGACAGAAGGTGGCCATAGGAACTCCTAAACGAAACTACTTAACTCCGTCGAGTTTGGGTTAGTTGGGTTTGTCTTCCCAAGCACTTTGGCCCTATATGATAAATTCAATATGGCGGACGCCCCAAGACAAAATGGCGGACAAAATGTTCATTGTTCTTATCTACCATCATGATATGGGTATCAAATGAAAGGGTTTGCTGAAAATAATACGAAAAAGCTAGTTTTTAAAAAGTATTTTAAATTAATAAAGTTTATTCCGTAATCTATGGCTTCACAGAAAATCCAAGTATAACCAACTATAATTATTTCAGAAAGTAAAATCTAGAAATCAAGTGTTCTATTTGGATTTGGCATTTTCTTTTTATATTCTGAGGCATATCTTTCACTGAGATACAACGGGTTGCCCAAAGATATTAAAAAACAGGAAAGAACTAGTCCTTCCCTACATATTTTAATTTTTATTTCAGGTGCAAGTGTCTTTATTAACTAAACAAAATACTAGCTAATACTAACACTACAAATACATTTTATTTATATTACAAGGATATTACGGTATTACTCACGTAAGATTAAGCCGGTTACCACGTCAGTTTCTATAATACCTAAAACTACAAATACAGTTATAGACTGCCCATAGACCGTTGAAGTCTTTAAACTTAAACCATCTCTAAGAAAATAGGTGAGAACTTTGTTCACCAATAAAACAGCATACGTTAAGAAGAAAACCATGTTACAACATGTTCTCGCCTTTATCCTTTGTGATTGTTAAATTGTCTAAGTCAAGTATACCAACTTTCAACTAAGGACTAAGCTTTGCATGGTGTTGACTATAAACGAAGCACTTGTTTCAATGGCTTTCCTTCTTTGTTGCAATTTGTAATATGAAAAGTCATAATAATTTGTGCTATTTGTTCATCGATGTACAAGCTCATGGATTGAGCACAGACCTATATCAAGATAGAAACCGTGTGTTTACCTACTTTGCATGTCTGTGGGCCTGTCTTAAGTTGGATCTATGCCCCAACCAGCACTCTACGTCGTCTTCGCAATAGTAGGTCTCCAAATAAAAAAACGGGCTACGAGCGTGTTTAAACACGCATAGGTAGGGTTCTGTTGTTCACTTATTTAATACTAGCGGTCCGCCCCAGCTTCGCACGGGTATACATTATAGCCTAGTGACCCGGGGATAGTGTACCTTCTCAACAGTGAAAGAATTTTTCAAATCGGTTCAGTAGTTTCGGAGCCTATTCAATGCAAACAAACAATCAAACAAACAAATATTTTCTCTTTATAATAATAGCTATACTATTGTTATAAAGAGAAAAGATTTGTTGTTTTTATTTCATTAACACAAACAAACTTTTTCGATTTCTGAAGGCATATCATGGTATTCATGGTCCATTCATAGTTCAGGAGTTTGTAGTTAGGCATATAAAAATTAAAACGACTTAGCCAAATTTCCGACATAACATAACTTTTATGGTTTGATAAAAAAGAAAACTACTAGAGAAACATTATCTGAATATTATTATGGAAACTGACGTGGTTTTCACACATTTAATTTATATGACACGGGAATTACTCACGTATGATTAAGACGGTTACTCCGACTATAGTAACCATCATACGTAAGTATTTCCCGTATCATATAAATAAAACACCATTTGCTAAGATCATTTAACGAAAAGGTCAATGACCTATAAACTAGAACGTCTAGAATTTATTACAGTTTTATCGCTATAACTCAAAAATGTATGATCAGAGAATGTTCAAAAGGAAATGAAGGTTTTAAACATGACCTATCAGCATGGTAAGTAACAATTTTCTATGACTATAGTTTAGAAATGCAGGAGGGAAGGGGGCAAATTTTTCCTATTTGGCGGGCCATATTTAATTTTCGCAAAGGATACTTACGCTTGATAAAAAGGGGCGGGTGGGCAGACAGACGGACAGACTAACCGACGGATAGAATGAATTTACATGGGTTTATTGTTGTACGACGGAACCCTAAAAACACTGCAAACAGTTTTTTTTTTTTTTCGCGTTTTCATCGTTGGTTCCAAGTAGGTAAAGTTGTTCATATTGATGAGTACAATGACCTCTTTTCGGTTTAGTACAGTCTATATGCGTAACCCTATAGATAGCGTTTATTTTGTATTAATAATATATGTTCCTACTTTACAACATAAGCACCTCAAACGTTTTTATTTAGCCACGAAAAAAGAAGGAGGTTCTCTTATCGACGCGTATAAGTCGACGCGTAGTCGTTTTGTTAAGAGGTTTCGTGAGGTTCAGGAATTATCACTAGATTAGTGATGTCATAAATACGGGACGGCGACTAGAAAAGTGGATATGTTTTGAAGTTATACTTCTTATGCGACTTGCAACAAGGTTGCGTTAAACGTTTCACGCTACCATGGAGGGGGAATTTTTCTCTCTCGTATGGTTGCGAAATGCGTATCCTTTTTTCGATTCTAAGGATTGAGAAGCCTAAGGAGCTAGGTTCGAATCTCGAGAAAAGCATGTTTTTAAATTGTTGATATTTTTGCCCTAGTTATAATTTTAGGGTTCCTTGTTGAAGTATAACTTTTTCCGCGCGGAGGGACTCCACGCACTATTTTTTTTATTGCAACCTCTCTTGTAGTATAAATAGATCTTTGAGATTTAATACAACAAAATTACACAGAAAACTTAAGTAATTCGTGGTAGTAAAACTTCAAACATAATGATAAAGAATTTTATTCCCATCAAAAAAACGTATGAAACATCAGTTTACTGGCCAAAAATGGCGATAATCTCGTGAAGAACAGCGTGAATGTCAATACCATTATCCGCCAACGTCTGGACTTCGGCCTGGAAGACTTCGTTTTCCCAGAGAGCGGTGAAGACAGCATCCCATTCCTCACTTTGCAGGTTCTCGATGGCACTTCTGAATTCTTCTTCCTCAGACATTTTCTGGTCGAAGAGTGCGGACAGTTTGTCCTTGGGGAAAGCTGCGATGCAGTCTTCGATGAAGGAAGCGAAGTTGGTGCCACTGGTCTCGTGGCGAGCACTCCTGACGCGGTTCACGGTCTCTGGAAAAAGAACAACAAAGTCAAGTCTTGCGTATTAAAAGACGAAATATGCTTCAAATTTTACGATTCTTCCTCACGAATATTCAAAGGTAGACCTTTAAAATCGATTAATTTATATTATTTCTTTATGTGTAAATGTTATTATATAAATGTTCTTAAAATATTTTATTCGGATGTGTTAACGTGACGATACGTTTAAAGAAATATGGCTCGATAGAAAAAAAAACGTAAACTTTCCCAAAAAAACACCCGTTTTTACGTTCCCTTCGATGCATGGAATCAACTTCGTTCAGGTTCTATACAAAATATTTTTACTTAAAAAAATTGTGTGTAATCCTAACAATCATTCAAATACTTTAGTGGTCGCAGTTTTTTGTAAAAGCGTAAGATTATTTGTAGAAAATAAAGAAAAAAAAATTGGAAATATTTGAAAGCGCGCATGCCGAGTATGCAAGCATTACCGTCAAACAAGTGTACTTTCGCTACCATTTCGCCTTTGTAAGTAGTTTTAGTCGATAGGTTATATAATGTTTTACTTACCGAGCATTTCGTTGAATAAGTCAAGGAAGAAATGAATGTCAATGTTATCATTTTCCAAGAAATCAACCACCTGTAAAACAAACAAAAGTAGAACTCATTACCAGGTCTTTTTCAGAAACTAAGAAACTTTAAATAGATATGTATAGCGATGCGTCTCGTAGCCTTTTCGAAAATGAACTCTAATATCTAAGTAAGTAGGTCTTCATTAGTTTCATCTAACACAGTCAGACAGACATCGCGAAACGCATTAATGCAACTAGCAGTGCCCCATGGTTTCACCCGTTATTTTATTTTTATTCGATAATAAGTTAGCGCTTGTCCGCCACCTCGCCTGATGTTAAACGATATTGCGATCTACTATGGAGCACGCTTGTTTAGAATAAACCGATATTTTACCCCGTGTTTTATATACCGTATATTTTTTCAGGAAAAAAGTACCCTTATGTTATTCCAGGTGTCAGCAACTTCCATACGAAATTTAAATGAAATTTGATTATTCGTTACGGAGTGGAGTTGGGAAAATCATACCTGTACACAAAGTTTCGCATTTATAATTATAGTGGATTTTTGTTTGTCGGACTGCCTGCCAGAGACTGATATACATACATATTCAAATGCATACTTAAATAGATATTAACACCCAGATATAGAACAAACACAAATGCTCATCACATAAATGTTTGTCCTAGGTGGGAGTCGAACCCACGCCCCCAAGCGCAGAACGCAGGTTCACTACCAACTGGACCAACTGCCAGGCTAACGGGCTATCCACTATTATAGACAGTTATTCTCATATACGATATAACATCACTTCCATGAGAACACTGCTAACAATAAATTTATCCAGTTATAATTATATACATGTAATATCAGAGGCATCGCAGACCTTTAAAAGTGTACCCTTTTAAAGGTCTGAATACAAACGTTTGGATACGTACCAAACGTTTCGATTCTACGTTGCTAATCCTTACAGCCAAAGATTGGAACAACCTGCCAGCTTCCTTGTTTCCTGAGAGATATATCCTGGGCCTTTTCAAGGCCAGAGTGAATAGGTATCTTCTAAGTCTGCGTGCTTCATCTTCGACCACATCGTCGCTTACCAACAGGCGAGTTGGTGGTCAAAGACAGACTTATCCGCGTTCCAAAAAAAAACCGACCGTGAA
Source organism: Agriopis marginaria (assembly GCA_932305915.1). Lineage (NCBI taxonomy): Eukaryota > Metazoa > Arthropoda > Insecta > Lepidoptera > Geometridae > Agriopis > Agriopis marginaria. The sequence goes on along the minus strand of OW029934.1, from coordinate 8,347,537 downwards.
AACATATCGGCTTCCTAATAAAATTTGATTATAGCAGTAGGTACTATCAAAACTCACAGCTTGGAATTCAGGTAGGTGCTCCATTTCGTAAACCAGATCCTTGAAATTGTTGGTCTTGATGTACTCCAACGAGGTCAGAAACTCTTCGTACTCCAGGTAGTGGGAGAGGATGTGCTCCAGCTCATGGCCAGCGTCTTCTCCAATGACTTTCATGAACTCATCAAAATGCTCGTGGAAGAGCTTCTTGGGCTGAGGAGCCGCGAACACAAGCCCGATGAGGGCGAAGACGACCAGAGCTACTTTCATTTTGGCTTCTCTGAGTTTCAGTGACAACTGTATTAAGGAATACCGAGGTTTTATAGAAAATGATAAGATTAAGACGATCACTTGAATCGGTTGTCATGTGAGATGAAGTTATCGCATTTTCGCCACTTCAGCGGCCATGGAGAACGAAATGACTCATGAAAATGACTCATAATCATAAGGCGAGGTAATTTTTTATGCCATAAATGGCAAACAAGCTGACTGGCCGCCTGATGGTAAGCGATCACCGTCGCCTATGGATACCTGCAACACCAGGGGCATCACAAATACGTTTCCTACTCTTAAATAATATAAAAAGCCCTTTTGAAGAACCCCATGCTATAATTACTCAGAAACACCTCGGGAGGGCTCATTCCACAAATTGCAGGTGTGATGCAAAAAAAGTCGCGTAAAACGCACCGTGTATGATTTCCACCGATCTATATGTGGATGAACTTACAGGCTTCCGACTTCTTACTACAGATGATCATAAGGCTTAATAAAATTACATATATTGTATTTTAGTCGAATTTAGTAGAACAAAACCATGGCGCTTACACACAATCGTGCGTTTCGCTACTTCTATTTGTTCGTCTCATATTTTTCGAAAAGTTTAACTGTAATGTAAAATGTACCTGTACGGTGCCCTCCATAGTTATGAAATCTGTATATTAAAATATCGTAGACATTATTTAATAAATAGGTATTTGAATGAATCCAAAAAAGTTGGGAGAAAAGCGCAAATCAATGTTACTTTCATATATCTATACTAGTAATATTATAAAGAGGAAAGATTTGTATGTAAGTATGTTTGTAACGAATTGTCTCATAAAGTACTGGACCGATTTTAAAAATTCTTTCACCATTTAAATGCTACATTATCACTGATTAATATAGGCTATTTTAATAGTCTATATGACTATACCCGTGCGGAGCCGGGGTGGACCGCTAGTATTTTTATATCGAGCAAATTGTTTCAGTCTTTACGGTTTCCTAGAAAAGAACGTAAAATTTTGATATAACACCATTTTTATAATTTTAACCTAACCATAGAAGTAAACAAACTAAAACTAGAATGACCAACACTGTTAAAAATAAGAAAAGAGGGCATAACATAAACTGAAATTAGAGATGTCGTCTCTCTTTAGTGTTAAAGAAAGAGCTTCCTTTTAGCACCCTCATCCCTATTTGTAATGAGCTGTGTCGCAGGTCACAGTGAATCTTTACGTTTCTTTTAATGGTTATCATGATCATCATCATTATCAGCCTTTCATATTCCTACTGCTGGGACACAGGCCTTCTCTCAGAGAGAGAGAGAGAGAGAGGGAAGTTGGGTCCCTTTAGGGTATATATAAAATCCTTGGTTGGGCTCTAATCGACAATGCTGGCCCATGCAGTGCATGTTTATTCGTTGTTATAACTGTCTTCAATTTAAAGATGATCGAACAAGGACTTGCTTTTGACTGAAATGATATTTTCTATGATACCAACCTACTTAAAAGTAATTAAAACTAAACACACATACGAGTCGCTTTTGTTATAAAATAATCCAACGTCAGTTTATTTGTATCCACTCCATCGTAGCCTGCTGACGTCAACTAGAAAAAAAAACAATAATTACTGTCACCAGTGATTTCCCTAGTGATGAGACAGCGACGCAAGCTACAGTGGCTTCACTTCTTACACAACTGCACAAAAAAGGAGAGTCCTGTTTTTAAGGTTGACGTAGGTATGATGATTTATGAAAGTGGACATGGTGGTACCTACTTATAATTATAATCATGATAGATATATAAAATCTTTATTATTCACACCACAAATTACAGACACACAAGATAAAAAAAGCTTAATAAAATAACAATCGACGGCCTTATCAGTACGGGCGATATCTTTTCCTGGCAACCTTAGGATGCAGAGGATTTATACAGGAACTAGAAGACGGGGCGTGTAACAGTGCATAAATAATGTAAACCACATTTTTTAATAATACATACTAAAACTTTACATACTACTACTACTTACTACTATAAATACTTAAGTTTCGTATACCATAACTCCTAAACGCCTTATAGACCAATTTTGATGTGAGTGGCATCGTTGGGAATTCTTAGATTATCCCGAGATAGTACTATTATGGGACATAAATACTCGTTTTTTTTTTTACCGACTTCCAAAAAGAGGCGGTTATCAATTCGACTGTATGTTTTTTTTATGTATGTTTGTTACCTGATTACTCCGCCAATTTAGAATTGTTTTTGATGATTCTTTTTTTGGTTGGTAGGTCATATCTCATAGGTGGTCCCATAAATTTATTATCGACATTGATTCAGCGCTTTTTGAAAAATCTACAAAAACATGACAATAAGTAACGAATTCAATGTACAATGTAAACATTGTACAGTGCCACCAACTTAGCTGTTAAGCTGGGCAAAATTGGAACTACAGTTATTTCTTGGTGAATTTCATACTTTGTTTTCCACTAGCGACGCTGTCAACTGAACAGCAAACATAGAGGAACTGTTCCTACAACAGAACTTCAAAAAAACAAAGAAGTGTCTCCATGGCGAACGGGCCCTGTTGTTTTTCGTAAAAAATTTCATGATCATGGATACAAAGTATTTCAATCGTAATATTAAACAATATTTTCTACTTTTTATAGTCATTTTGTAAATGTAGGTATAGTCATGAAGTCGGTTCTTTTTTTTCAGTAAGGTTTACTATATTTAATAGTCATTAGAGAGACGACGCGGCGCGATAAAAAATTAGATAATGTTATAATACAATACTAAGTATTAATAATTATATTTTATAATAATTTATTTAAGAAATTTGTATCAATTTTATGCTCACATGAATAAAAAATAAGGTGTATTATACTTAGTTTAATTATTTGAACGTATTTTAGTTGTTATCCGTATTGGCTGTATACATTTTAAAGGTTTTAGTAGCTAAACTACTAGCTGACCCGACCGAAAATATGGGACGCTGAAAGGAGACCTGCTGAGTATTCAGCAGTTGGTGGAATTTTTTTGATGATTATGAAGATGAAACTTAATATCAGGTGAGCTGTGGTCAAACGCATAGCCAGTCAACCATTAAAAAATTGCTTAATTTTCACTATATTTTTGCAGCCTTTCTTATAAGGACAGCAACTATTTTTCACAATATGATATCAAGCTATGGAAACTTTTACTCCCTGTAGACTTATGTCTTACAAACGACACCGGTACTACTCGGCCCAAGCTTGTTTCAGATCTGACAGCTGCAGTAGAAATGAAAAAAAAAAAGGTTTTTAATAAATATTCGGGACATTTTATGCACACACGGTCATCTGATCCCAAACTATATCAACAAAGCTTGTTTCTTATGGCTGCCAGAGACTGATATTCATACTTGTATAAATATTTACACCCAGATATAGAACAAACACAAATTTTAATGTTCATCACATAAATGTTTGTCCTAGGTGGGAATCGAACTCACGCTCCCTAGCGCAGAAGGCAGGTTCACTACCAACTGGACCAACGGGAATATCAAAGACAACAAAGATTCAAATGAAAATTGTAAATGCAGGTCACATTTACTAAGTTTTTGAACGTAAGATTATAGCGGGTATATATAAAAAAAATTCATTGTGTGTTTTACAATATTATTGCAGCTGACACAGCTAAAAAATTTGGAACTAGTATAACTTCAATGCTGTCACACTTTCTCTAAACCGTTCTGTATTCCTATAGGACCTTTTACTATCAAGAAGAAGTCGCAAAATAATGGAATCGTAAAATTCTCTCAGTGGGGACACTATTTATAAGGTTTTTAAGTTAAAACAAAGTGTCAAACAAGTTGCCCTCGGGAGGAAAGTTTGGAGGAGTGAAGTTTGTAAACGGCTTTATTTCTGATTTTATCGTGCAGTCGCCCCGGCTAGTTCGGATTGGGGGTTTTTCCCATTCTTTGCCAATACGTATCTTATTTTATGTAGGGGTGTAATGCATAGCTTTCTATGTCTTCTTTGGGATTATGTGGGAAGGAACTGCAAAGCTTTTTCCTTTTCTATTGTTTTCTAGGTTTTTGGTTCCCTTTTGCAAAAGTTTTGATGGGGACTTTCAGCTCTGTTTTAACAATTGTAATTTTTTAACTTTTTTGTTTAAGCTTGTACATGTAGGTATAGTTATAAAGCCGTTTATCTTTTTTTCAAAAAACTATTTAATGGATATAACGCATCGTGATACAATTCCTATAGAGTCACAATCTCTCAGTGAAAACAGTCAAAAAACGTCCGAGCGTGATTGTATCAATTATATACTGCACAATGCCACATTTACTCCAATTTAGACATTATGTCCCTTGCATAGTGTTCAACGTTAGTTGTCCGCTATGTCATCGTAGCTCTAGCAGTGCGCGGCGTGTTTTGACGATTGGCGGCGTGTGCGCCAAGTTTTGGTTCGGATTTTTTTTTGGGCACGATTGTGACTCTATATGTTACATCTCGATAGTATAACATACATAATTATGTGTCGAGCGTGTGAAACCTACAATTAATTAGATATAAATAAAACAGTTTTTTGTACCACTGTAGAACAACCCTGTATTGCTGCTTGATTCAAAGATAGTCAATAAAAGGCGTGATGACACAAATCTGTAGGGAAGCGATGCACTTTTAATTAGTTTTTTATGAAAAATTAAATCACTTTCTTAAAATCTAGTGACCTAGGAACCCAAATAATTTTTGAATGATGACCAAATGCGTGAGTAGATGTAGGTACGTACGCCGTGGGTGTACGTTGTTTTCAGATTAGGATGCCTAAAGAGTTCTTGTTAGACGTTTATTTTAGAAAAACAGAATTCTATTCAAAGTTAGACATATTCTACGATATTACTGTAGAAACTAACGTGAGCGTGATTCATTATTTAAACTAAAAAAACGGCTAGCACTCACGGGTATTGAAGTCGAAAAACTCGACCGGTGTTCGGACGCTATAGACGCCCATCCGGTCATTAAACACCGGTCGAGTTTTTCGACTTCAATACCCGTGAGTGCTAGCCGTTTATTAGTTTAAATGATATCCTAAGATTTTACACACAATAGGCATGTGTCCTAATGTTTCATTTATTACAATTAACAGGCTTTGCGAAGGATATGACGAAGGAAGACGACATAATGCCCTCTTAAATATATTACGCAATACACATACTGAAAAAATAATTTAATTTGGCCAATCATTTTCTGAGATTATAAGCGTTTAAAGTTTTTGGTGGGGATAGAGAGCGGATGCGCTGTCTCTCTTCCGCAAAGCGTGTATAGTATTTATATTGCGCGCGGACAGCTTGACGTCATAACGTGCTATAGTATACGCTCTCTGTCTAGCATGATATTAAAATACTTATAACTTATTTATTTTTGAACAAATTTTAATTTTGATTTCTATTATAGTCTGTATGATAGGACCTCCTGCTCAGAGGTAGGTGAGTTACTCCTGATCCATACCAGTCATCAAATCACAAACTTTGAATTAGATACATACCTAATGCCCTACTTACGCGTGAAATCATTTATTTTTTCACAGTGCGTGTGTAGTTAGTGCAGTTTATGTAGAGTCGGTGTCAAATTTCTCTTCACCATCGGTTCTAGTACGATCACCGAAGTGAAGCAACGACAGGCGCGGCCGGTACTTGGATAGGTGACCGCCTGGGAGTTGGTGGGATGTTGTCTTTTTGCACTATTTTTATGTACTTTAGTACTTTTGTGTAGCTTACACAGGAAGGCATTTTTTATTACAATTATTTTTGCTAAAACACTTAATAAGCTGCGTTGTTGTGCCGTACACACGGAGTGCGTGACTGAAACGCAGCTGTTACGACTACGGTAATGTAGCTTGCAATCGTCTAGTCAATATGGTGGTGGGCACAACACATCTACAGGTAAAAATATCTTAGCCTAATACTTATTCTTGTTCAGCGTTTACAATGTAGGTAGATTTCACATAAACCGCACTCGAAAACCAGGTGAATTTCTTCCGTGATCTCAGATTACGCAAATCGAGATCACCTATTTACATAATAAGGATGCAGTGTGTATAAATAGGAGCCGGAATTAGCATATAGATTGTGAAGGGCTCGGTGCAATCAATCAAACACCTGCAGACTGGGCGGCCATTCAGACCGTTCAGGTTATGGCTTGGGTTATCTAATGACTTGGAGGTTCGCCTTCTTTTCGAGGTGTCATCGATTCGTTTTCTAGGGTTCCGTACCCATAAAGTATCAACAAGACCTTACTACTAGGTACTAAGTCTACGGCATGCGTCTGTAAATACACACGTACATGTTCGTCTGTCCGTTCTACCTTTAAAAAAAAGTCATCTGACCCCAAACTAAGCAAAGCTTTTGTGATATGGCTGCCAGAGACTGATATATATACATACTACATAATATTATGTATATTTTTAAATACATACTTAAATAGATATTAACATCCAGAATAAAAATATCTGCATCTTTCTTTTACATTTTTTGGCTTATTTTAATATTTCTTAGTTAATCCGCCGTAACATAACATATTCTGTGAAAATTTCAACTGGCTATCGATTACGGTTCGAAAGATACAGCCGTTAATAGGTAGTACAGACGGACGGACGGACGGACAGACAGACAGACATCGTAGGCTTACCAATAGGATCCCGTTTTTACCCTTTGGGTACGGAAACCTAAAAAGTATGAGCTGCCTTATCAGCTAGGTTCATTCAAAATTTAATAAAGGCTTTAATATCCAGTCATATGCAACGTGATCCAATATCGTTAGAAGCTAATGTTCGTGATAATAAAGCTTAAATCTGTTCATGAACGAAGCTGTTGGTGAACAGATTTGAGACTTCCGTACCTATCTCTATCTCTACAGAATTAAAGGCGGATATTATTAGATTTAATAAAATTAGCTAATGAAAAAAATACTTTTTTTTGTTTGGGAATGAGCAGTATTTTTCTGTGGGAATGAGAGTAGAGAAGACACTTGATCGAGTGTTCTGAAAATTGGTTCAGCCGCATAAAGACTATCTATGATTTTATTTATTTTTGTTTTTGTTGTTGTTACTGTTTCTATTTCATTATAGATACAGGTTGAGATTTTTGTCTATGATATCTAAAATAATAAATTAAATACTAGTTTTTGTGATAACTGGTGTAAAAATAATATTTTCTTTGTTAGTGTAACTTATGCTGTTTCTGAAGTTATCGGTAAAAAAATTATGCACTGACTGCAATTCACGTCTTCACACCATGTTTCAAAACGGCTGAACTAAATTTTATAAAATTTTGCAAAGTTGTGGGATGCGTCGTGAAAACGAAAATATACTTATTATCCCGGGTAAGTGAACGAACTGACTAAACACCATTCCAGTGTCTTACAGGAAAGGTTTATTTTAAAGCCGTTTTTGGCAAACAAGCAGACGGGCTGGCCTGACGGTAATCAGTCACCGTCGCCTATGAATTATTGTAACAGCACAGGCATCACAACTAGGTGCGTTGCAAACCCTTGAAGAATCTATTAACTCGCCTTATGAAGAAGTCCATGTTGTAGCTTCTCGGAAACAACTGAAAGTAGCTCATTCGTCATTTTGCAGGTGTGAGGCAAGAAAGATCGCGTGAATCGCACAGTGTGCGATTTCTACTGTGATATGTGGATGAGCTTTCAGGCGTTGGCTAGTACGATGGTAAAACCGCAACGCTGACATCAAATCAAACAGTTCTTCAGATCAGAAAATTCCTCGTGGAAAATGCGATAAAAGATATAGTGAAACCCAACGTCTCTGCGCATGTTGAGCGGCTCTAGGTACCTATTCGGTGAGTTTGGGATCGTCGACAATTGTTACAACTCTACGCTGTAATGCATTAAGAGGCTCAAGTTAATACTTGGTTGCTCCGTTCCAAAGGTATTGGACTATAGGCGACTTGAAAACTAATATTAGGGCTGGCCTACACAAACATACATTTTAGTCAAGGTAGGTATATTTTCAAACTACATTCCAAAGTGTCTCCTCACATCGAGTATCAGATATCAAGTATAGGACCCTCATCCTACTCGAGCTGGGCTTTGATGTTTGTCTAAAGTTAAAAAGAGGATTAGGTTTCCACTCCGAGTTCGATCCGCTGTTGATCATTATTTATTCCAAAAATAAGGTGATTGGTAGAAACAGAAAGGGACTTACCGTAAAAATAACACCAAGTAAAGGGAGTCATAATTTGATCATCCATAATGGAATCTAGATGATTTGAAACTCTGCTGACTGCTGTGTATCCCCATTCTAAATGTTCTATATCAGGCCCTAGGGTAGTTAATTATACGGGGCCATGGGCGTAGGCACGTATGGTTTTTGCCCCACTCTGGCTGCCCTGGCTGTTCCTGGCATGACCTCTGAGGACACCAAGTTTCAATGTTAGGTTATAGGTGTTTTATGATTATTGTTTAGTTCAATAAATTTTCGGTACCTAACTACTCTTGATTTTTAATTTTTCCCCATCCTGAATTAAAATCTGACTACCTAACCTACGCCCATGTACGGGGTGTATACGTGCCATCGAAATAACATAAAACCTCAGACTCAATTTATTATAATATGATAAAATATAAATTATTAGTTTTTGTTACGTATTGTAAATTATATTTGTGATTTTTATTTTATATAATAATGCTTAATTTTTTTTTATTCATCATGATCATCCACCTTCTTTATCCTACTGCTGGGTACCTATAGGCCTCTCTCTTGCTATGCCATCTGCCTCGGTCTTGTCTTTTTTTATTGCGAGCTCTTATTTAACTTTTTTTGGGTCAAATCTGAACTGATTTTTAAAACAATTATTCCCAACCAATTGGGCTGAAATTTTGCATATACATTTAGTTTGGAAGACTGCTTGGTTTAGCTAAGTGTCGTCAATCTAAATCCAATATGACGGACTCACAAAGATGGCGAACCAGTTATTTTTATGCACCCCCATGATAATTATTATCAATTGAAAGGGTTTGTTTGTTACACATTCCAATTTTTTGGTATACTGTTAACTTTCTATACTGTACTATATAGGTGAGGTACTTACCTACTCATATACCTACCAATGACAATATAACCACTTGACTGCTCATCCTTTACCCCGCATGAGGCAAAGATTCTAACATGTCAACCTAAACTATTTCGAGCGGGGCCAATCCTAGGCGCGAATTGAATGTATGACTCTTGATTCTCCAATCACAAACGTCGAGTCGCGTCGAGTCTCCAATCACAAGCTGCCCCCCGCGACCGACGTAGCATCATTTTGCAAAAAGGAATTTTGACTACATGCGCGATCAAGTTGTTATATTATCTTTGTCATATTCCGACACGAAGCCAAAAAGCACATAATATCCAACATTACGAGAACAGCAGACCTTCGTGCAATTACATCGCAGGTTGTACCGAAATCGTCGACTGGAGCTGCGTAAATCTAATTAGGTAATTGAAATCATTCATCGCGCGGCGCGGCGCGGCGGTAACGTCGCTCGTTGCATCACCAATTAGTTCGCACCACCAAATCAGACAATCAGGGGAGTTAGACAAGACCCACTTTTTGTTAGCGTTAACGCCTGCGGAAAGATGAAATGGTATGAAAATGACATTAGCTTGAGATAACATCTCTCAAGCTAATGTCATTGTCAATGTCATTTTCATACAATTTCATCTTTCCGCAGGCGTTAACGCTAACAGAAAGTGGGTCTTGTGAGTCTTGTCTAACTCCCCAGGGGAGATATGGTAAGGTTATGTGGCTTGGCAGATGCGAACGCATCAGGGCTAAATCAGGCTTGCTGCCTATAGTCGAACTCACCTGTAGATTCTCAGCATGCGCAGAAACGTTGGGTCTCTGTGTCTTTTATCGCATTTACAACGGGGAATGTTCTGAAGAACTATTCGATCTGATGCTAGCATCGCGGTTTTATCATCGTACTACCACCTGAAAATTCATCCACATATTATCATAGATCTGTGGAAATCGCTCATTGTGCGTTTTACGCCTTCGTTTTTACCTCTCTCATGCAATTTGAGGAATGATCCTTCGACCAAAATAAAATTAAGACGGGCCCAGACGGAGCGCATTTTTGAAGATCAAAATGAGCGCCGGTGCTCACTTCGGTTCAGTTGGTCTCTAGCAGTAGGAAGTGCGACACAAGATTACTTATTGTTACATGATAACGAAACATCTGACAAAATTGTGCCTGGGTGTGCTTTCCCGAAGCGCACAACAAAAAACCGCTATCTTTTTTTTTTGTACAATCTGTACATGGTTATAATAATTCAAGTAACAAGCTGACTATACTTGACTCAAAATGAAAAAGTTTCCTGATAACATAAGCAGAATTTTACACTCTCTAAGGCTTAGAGAGTAAAATAATAATTCTGCTAGAGTCTAAGCGATTAGAAGAGAAAAAAATATCACGACTCGCGTCTTCAGAGATTGAACGACATCATTGAAAGCCACCAACGCCCTAGAGTAGCCAAATGTTAGTTACAATTTCAGGTCAGAAACTGACTAGATCCACAAACTTTTCACATACTTACCCCCCTCTCCTTTCCGCCACCACGGACGCCCCGGGCTTTACATCCCTCTCTGTACCACTTTAACCGACTGCGAGTGCGAGTGTGCCATTTAGCCAAAAGCACATTTCGGGCGATCGCTCGGCTCGTACGATCCGCTCGATTGCCTAATTGACGACTCGAGTGTCTCCTTACGTCGCCGACGGTGGCGATTATATGGGAGGAAATTGAAAAGGCAATTTGGATGGAACGAGGTCTACCTACCTACTTACTCGTTCGCAATATACAAAGAAGTAGTTTTCAAATTATTTGATTAAATCATGCGTTACTTTACGGAATTCCATCTTCAAAACTGTTTTTCTAACGAATCCATAAACACACAAATTATTTACCTGACACAAAGATATTTTTGATGCAGGCCGCTTCCAACCGGCCCTTTTGGAGATCGATGGGGGAGGCCTGTATGTCCAGCAGTGATGATGATGAGTTCTCATCCTTTCATTAAGATAATAAGTACCTACCTATCATTCTATGATCATGCGTGAAGAGCAGGCACTCAAAAAATTTATTGTCGTTATCGCCGGTGTTCTTTATTTAACGAAATATCGTTAGAAACAGAAATTATCTCAACCATTCGTTGTCGTTACATCGCGTTATATAAGTGCTAGCACTGTTGATAGGTACTAGTTTATCTAATCTTCTATGCCAAGGCTGATCTGCTATAAGACAAGTTTAATAAGAGTTTAATAAGAGTTTTTATTTTCGTATGCTAGAATACCTACCTACCTACCTGTAGATCTCAGAGCAAATAAAAATACAGAGTCCCTACGGCGCACTGCCAAAGTGACGCCAAAATCGCTTCCAAAACTACGTGAATTCCCAATAAATACACGACTCACGCACACATACGCATTTAAAACTACGTGAATTTCTTGTCAGAACGTCGTACTGAAAACATCCGTTTTAAAAAGTAACAATGACTTCTTGCAGTGTTGAGAACTGTAAAAACAACACAAAAGTAAATAAGAAGAAGGATGGAATATTTCCACACTTAAGTATTTATATTATCACTTATTTTGATGAATTACACGACACGAACTTCGACTACACACAAATGTTTCAAAAAGTGGCTTCACTTTTCGTGTTCGCGGTAGTCCCTCTGTATTTTTATTTGCTCTGAGCCTGTAGATACGGAACATTCGAAATGCACAACGCTGCGGTAAGCGTTATTCGGTGTCAGACACTGAATTGTATGAACAACATCCAGAGTCTGTTGTTTCGTCGAAGCATGCGTTTTAGAGGTGAGAATGCGTTGGAGTTGGAACAGCTTACTGCAGCGTTGTGCGTGAATCAATTGTATTTTTAGCTTGTTGCAAAATTGGTTCAAAATCAATTGCCGTGCGTTAGGCTCGCACAAACTCGAAATGGCTAGACCTATTTGAATATTTTTATTTTGTTCGCCTCAATACTGGGAGTGGTTTAAAAATGTGAAAAATTTAACAAAAAATTGAAAATTCGGGAAAACTGCAAGTGTTTTTAGGGTTCCGTACCCAAAGGGTAAAACGGGACCCTATTACTAAGCCTAAGATGTCTGTCTATCTGTCTGTCCGTCCGTCCGTCTGTTCGTCCGTCCTACTTTTAAACGACTGTCTTTCTTATCTTTATCTTTCGAACCGTAATAGATAGCCAGATGAAATTTTCACAAAATATGTAATGTTACGGCGAATAAGTCAAAAAGTAAAAAACGAATGGGGGATCCCCATACATCAAACGTATTTTTGTAATTTCTAATGTAAAAACGGCAATACGTACAAGCTTCAAACTTGGCATGATTATAGTACCTACACACTCTAAAGTATAAAAAGAAATAATAAATAATGGCCAAGTGCGAGTCGGTAAGTTGTAACTGGTAGGTAATTCGGTTAGTTGGACGACCTTGTCATTTCACCGAATCGAAAGTATTGCATATTTTACTAATTCTGAAATATGTATATTATTGTATTTGTTGTGGTATGGATGGAACCCTCAGTGCGCGAGCCTGACTCGCACTTGGCCGGTTTATTTATATAGATTTACCTACTTCGGCCATATCTGACTTTACCTCAATGTAACCAGCGTGTTTGAAATTGTACGCACCTGAACAGTCCAGCCATCGTTACGGGGACGCAATCGAGCGATACCTACGGCTTCTGTTTTTGGCATAGCCTGCCGCTACAAATTGCGAACAAATTGGGACCCGTGCACCATGCAGCTTGAGCTATGCGTGTCTGCAGTTACCTCTAACAACGGGATTTATGCACGTTCAACTTTATTGGCGTGCTTTTGTTGGAATGCAGAGGTTTCCGTCAATTTCTTTTGTTTTTGGTGATCCCTGTTAGGTACATATAAAGCATAGAGGTCGAACCACCAACAATGGCTTCTGTTTTTGCCCCATTTTGAATGCAACACAACAATGCATGCAATATTTTTTGTAGCCGATGATTTCTTGTTTTACTTAACTAAGCGGTCTATTCCACTTTAATCACCTGCAGGCCTAGCACGGGCCGTGGAAAAATTGTCTTTCCACCGTTTTTATCCCGCGAAAAAAAGAGAAACGTATCCATATTCTAGCTTTGTCGCGTCTAGGCGTGGATAAAAACCGGCGGAAGATAAAGATAAAGATTATTTATTTAAAACACGAGTAAATCATACACACATTTAAGAACGCATGCACAATAGGTGGGTTAAAATATTAGTCACTTTGTATCATGTTTTGCCTAGTTTGTAGGCGTACAAATCTAGAGAGATGGTATAAAAATACCGTAAGAATTATTTATATAAAAAAGTATTAATTAAAATAACTGTCGAAATAATTAATCAGGTATGATGTTATTAATTTAAATAGTCAACAGATAGTCATTACTATAATTGTATGATAAACAAAATTGACCTACTGCAGTCATTACTAAAACTTATCTATATCTATACTAATATTATAAAGAAGAAAGATTTGATTGTTTGTTTGTTTGTTTGCATTGAATAGGCTCCGAAACTACTGAACCGATTTGAAAAATTCTTTCACTGTTGGGAAGCTACACTATCCCCGGGTAACATAGGCTATAATCTATACCCGTGCGAAGCAGGGGCGGACCGCTAGTCATTTATAAAATCACTAACTTTGTAATAACATTTCTCGACTAAAAGTTTTTTTAGTTTTGTTTTAAATTGACTATATTTTAGATCCCTTATTGAAATCGGTATAGTATTGTAGATAGTCGGTCCCATACACATTATACTGTGGTTCATTAAGGTGGTTTTAGATGGGCGATTACGACACCTGTTTTGGTCTCTACGATTTCTTACCGCTAAGTCAGATATAGCCGGGAATAATTCTCTGGATTAGTTTTTACGAAGAAGGCAGTTTCCAATGTAATATAAGTGTTATAGAAATCGATTCAGTGCTTTTAAAAAAAGTCAACAAAAACCAAAAATATATACACAGATGACGTTTTGATTTGTAGTTCCCTTCACTTCAGCCAAAGACTTTGGCTTTGTAGTAGTAACTTTATCTAGTCTGTGACTTTAGCAAACGTTTTGATGAGGACTTTCAATCTCTGTTTTAACTGTAATTTTCTAGTTTTTTAGTTTGTACATGTAGCCTGAGGCTGAGGATCAAATCGGGTGCCGTCAGATTGTAAAGCGCACATGCTACTACCCGGTCACCTTCGTGAAACGTGAAGAGAGAGAATCTAACCCGATCCTGCTCCTTTTTTGTCCTCTTCTGCCGCGGACTTGTTCCCGTTTCATCAGCCAGATTATTGACTAGCGAAAACAATCACATCTTCTTTCGGCTGTCGTAAACAGGGTGTAAGGGGAACACTCCCGAAGCCAAAAGAAGGTAATTGTACTCATCATTATGAACAACTTTTACTATGGGACCAACACTAAAATCGCGGAAAAAAAACAGGTGTTCCATACATTTTGTCGAGTGTCAATGACCGTTTTCTATAGAACAGCTGATATTTTTTTCGCGATTTCAGCGCTGGTCCCATAGTAAAAGTTTTTCATAATGATGAGTACAATTACCTTCTTTTGGCTTCGAGAGTGTTCCCCTTACACCCCGTATAAATTCCTATCTTCCATAGTAATAGAGATCTTACTAACTAAGAGTCTTGTCAACTGTGAATGTGCTGTCAATGCCCCGGCCAAAATTAACACCTCGCTTAGCTTACAGAGCTGTAATTACATACTGCGGGAACTTATCGAACTGAAGACGTTCGTCAGTGGAAATGTTTGGATAGTTCGGTAGGCAAAGTAGATAACTATTGCTCGAATAATTGTCAAAGGCTACAAAGGGCTGGAATATTAATGTAGGCTCTACCTATATTACGTAGATTACTTAATAAGTGTTCAAGTTATCAAAACCTAACAATTTTGGTAAGAGTTTAATCATACCTACTAATATGATACGTAAATAGAAAAGTGTGTTTATTTGTCCCTTTCTCACGCATTAACAGACAACGGGAACCACGCGACTTTTAGGGTGCCGTACCCAAACGCTGTATCTTACGTACCGTAATAGATAGCCAGCAAAATATGTAATCTTACGGCGGATTAGTTAAGAAATAGTAAAAAGACAAAATATTCAAACGAAAGGGGGTCCCCATACAACAAACGTATTTTTTTACGTATTTTTGTAAATGCTCTTATCAGTCTAATGTAAAGCTCTATGCACTGCTCTTGCTCTATGTATTACTATTGTTTATGTTCTCTCGTATGCTTGCCTCGACTTCGCCTCGGCCCACATTTTCACGTTCTTCCATAATTGCGCGAGCGTGATTTCCCGCAATCACCTAAACCAAACGGCCCCAGCGAAGACACAGTCAGGGCACGACTGACTTGACCGTGACTTACCAGTGCCAGTATCTAGTATTAAAATAGTATAAAATTTCATTAAATATCGTCAAACAAGACATAGTCGCAGTCAGTACATGACTCTGAAATTTTATAATATTTTAATACCTTATACTGGCAAATGCACAAGACGTGCGACGCCAAAATCCTCACAAAATTAAAGGAGTGTTCGAAATTCAAAAGTGGCATCTTCTTTCCATGTTTAGAGAGTAGGGGCAAGGTAGGGGTAAAGATGAAAAGGCCCATGGGAATATAGAAAATCACGGGTTAGTAAAATAGCCGTGAGGCAGAGCAGAAGCAAGAGTATCTTAATTACACCTGAACCAACAGTTCCCTCGCTCGTACCTAATTGCATGAATTAATCGATTCGTACGTTTCCCTTAGAACTGTCCGGGTAGTAACTGTCACGTATTCTGCTGGGTGCCGGGTGCGAATTATCGCCAGTTTAATTGCAACGCGAATTCTATTAACTTTAATGGACGATAGTAAAGGGAACTGTTTTCCTTGAGCAGTTTGCGGTCTGTAGTGATTTGAGAGGTTCCCGACGTTTCTTTGGAGAATCGATCCTGGGGCTATACTAGAATAAATTATATCTACATATTAGTAGTACATAGTATCTATAGGTAGTAATCTGATGAAAAAGATGTCGAAAGCGACCCGCCCGCCCGGCTTCGCACGGGTGTAATTTACGTGCGAAGCCGGGGCGGGTCGCTAGTTATATATATATAAACCTTCCTTGAAAATGTATCTAACTGATGGTGAAAACCGCATCAAAATCCGTTGCGTGGTTTAGGAGTTAGCGGCCATACAGACAGACAGACAGACAAGGAAAGCGACTTCAATTTATACTATGTAGAGATAATAGTTTGGCCTTGACCACCACGCCACGTCGCCTGAATTTAAACGATGATGCGGTCAACGATGTAGCACGCTTTATTAAAAGAAGCAGATTCAATCGCGACTTGATGACACTTAGATCAACTATCAGGGAATACCTTGGGAAGACCCATTCAGCCAGCGCATCAATCGGCCCTGGGGGCTAGACAAGAGCCACACACTGTTAGCGTTCACGCCTGCGGAAAGATGAAATTGTAAGAAAATGACATTAGCTTGAGATAATTTATCTCATGCTAATGTCATTGTCAATGTCATTTTCATACAATTTCATCTTTCCGCAGGCATGAACGCTAACAGTGTATGGCTCTTGTCAAGACCCCTATTAGTACCTTCAACTCACGGAAAAGCATTTTGAAACTCATTTTTCTTTTAAAACGGTGACGGTGACGGCTTCCATAACTTCAAACGCGCACACGTAACGCGGCGCGTTAAGTTAACCTCTAAAAGTTGGCCCTAGGAAATAGTGGTCATATTTTAAGGGGTTAACTTAACACGCCGCGTTACGTGCGTGTTAAAGTTACGGAATCAGGATCCAGATCTTCATTAGCTCAATTCTACCCACAGCTGCCAAGCCCCCTCTCTCTTCTCCCTTGCGCCATAACTAAAATCACGTCCAATTTCGCGTAGAAATTTACAGAACAAAAAAAACGTAATAGAGCATTACCATTACTCATGTTGCGTGTGATGCCACTTGAAGAAATTGATAAGCTATCTAGCAATTTCATCAAGTATGCTATCGGCTATCAGCGATAACTTGAGCACTTGATAAAAAACAGAAAGTGTCGGCCTTTTTAAATTTATAACTGTTATGGTAGCTTGCGCTTACTTTTTGTCCCGATAAAACTTTCCACCCTGCACCTATAGTGTTTTAGGGTTCTGTGCCCAAAGGGTGTCAGTGGGAAATTATTACTAAGCCTAAGCTGTCTCTATGTCCTATCTTTTAATGGGTTTCTTTTAAAACATTTATTTAGTTAATCAGTTTTTTTTTTTTTTTATAAATAATAGACTTGCGTTTGACCACCATCATGCCTGATGTTAAGAAATGACGCGGTGTACGTTGGAGCACGCTTGCCTAGAAGAAACTGAAGATTCGTGATTTGAAGACACCCAGATTGTAACCATCGGGGAATAACTATTCGGTTGAAATTTTCACAGTATTTTGTAATGTTACGGCGAATTAACTAAAATTATATAATCTGAAAATACATAAATATTATTAATTTAAAAAATACTTTTTATAAACAAGCTTATCGGCCATATTGAATTTAAAGGTATGTGACGTCATTTTATATTTCTTATTCTTCTCAGTAAACCCTTTCATTTGATACCCATATTATGCGAGTGCATAAAAATTACTGGTCTGCCTCATATTTGGGAGTCCGCCATATTGGATTTAGAATGACGTCACTTAAATAACCATGCATTGTCATATTTGTCATCTAAACTAAACGTGTATGCAAAATTTCAACTCCATCAGTAGGTATGGGATAACTGGTCTAAAATTCAGTTGTAAGATTTTTCCCACCATACATACTAACAGGGCAAGCTAAATAAAAACTTGTAACTAATAATAGGTTCCCATTTTTTTTACGTATTTTTGTCTGCTCTAGTGTAAAAATGGGTAAGAAGTACAAATATGTACCTACGCATTAATCTTGGCATAATTATAGTACACAGTCTAAAGTAATTCAACAATTAATAAACACCGGCCAAGTGTGAGACGGGCACGCGCTAAAGATCCCGAAAAAAATAAAAGGAAACACATTTTTGGACGCGGAACCTTCGGTGCATGGATCCGACTCGTACTTGGCCGGTGTTTATTTAAATTTCAGTGTTGCAGTATGAATAACATCAATATGATTCATATATTTAGTAGATTAGTAGTTAAGATAAATACGTCCGAAGACCGTTTCGTTAGTCACTGGGTTTTCCACAGACTAGGCAAAGCTAATACGTAGCCAAGGTCTTTGGGTTTTTCCAATACCTCACAAATTGAAGATTGACAATAAAAGATTGAAAAGAAAAGAAAATGCCAAAATATTGAAAAAACAAATAAAATTTATAAGTTTTTTTGTTTACAAAATATTGAAAACACATTTGAAATTGAAATTGGCAGTACCGAGAAACCAACCTACTTACAAGGAGCAGATTTGATTTCATTACATAATCGATATTTTTAATATATTAATTTTGAATAATCGCAGGTTGAATCTGGGACCTTTTGTGTAAGTCTGGTAGCGTATACCATCTCACTTGCCTCTGAACCTGATTAGCGTGTAACCAAGGCAGATGGCAAAGTACAAAGGCCTATACCTGGCAGTGGGGGGAAAAGGCTGTTGATGATGATGACTAAATGAATCATCATCATGATCATCAGACAGAAGACCACTGCTGAACATAGGCCTCCCCCTTTAACCTCCACACTGAACGACAGCCTGCCATCTGCATCCACTGCTACTACTACCTACACTGCGTCTTCCGGTTCGTGGTCTCCACTCAAGAACCTTTCTTCCCCATCGCTTATCGGTTCTTCGAGCGATGTGATGTGGATGTTCGTGTGTGCGGTTGTTTGAGCGATGTGACCCATTCGACACTGATTGTATCCTCTAGATATAAGTTTTTTGTAAAGGTGTCGAATAAAATTTATTTTCTTTCTTTCTTTCTTTCTTTCGATGTAGCCTGCCCATTGCCACTTCAACTTGCAAATTTTAACAGCTATGTCGATGACACTGGTTCTTTGGCGAACATCCACGTTCCGGATTCTATCGCGCAAAGAAACTCCGAGCATAGCTCTCTCCATTGCTAAATGAATCACTGATAATAATACGAGAGCATTTTCTTTATTCTTATTTTATTCTTATCAATCAACAAGCTTTGAATAACAAGTCATACCTACAGGGTGGATGATGATGCAAGTGAACTACTCTCTCGCCTTTGCCTTGGGAGGAGAAATGACCCTATGAAGTAAGATCTTACTCTCTCCCCTCATATGAAGCTAGTTTCGTAGACCGCCAAAACGAATTTATATTTAACTACATAGAAATACATTACGTATGAGCAAAAACAATTACTTCATCGAAATCGGTTGCGAAACTCTCATTTCATAGATGGCTGAGAGAAATATCCATCTTCCTTGAATACCATAAGGTGTTATTTTACATGTGCATACTGCATCTAGATGATTTCATCGTTTATCCCTTGTCTCCTGATGCCTTGGAATGTTCTGCTCTCTGAGTTTCCACCAGCAAGATCTGCAGCTCAGAATAAATCTTCTCCAGCATCACTAGTCTTGGTTTTGTGTACTGAAATAATATTAACAGTATTTTATGTAAGTTATAAATTTGCACGTGGATATTCGCCAAAGAACCAGAGTCACCGACATAGCTGTTAAAATTTGCAAGTTGAAGTGGCAATGGGCAGGCCACATCGCTCGAAGAACCGATAACGATGGGGAAGAAAGGTTCTGGAGTGGAGACTACGAACCGGAAGACGCAGCGTAGGGAGGCCTCCCACTAGATGGACCGACGACATTGTGAGAGACGCGGGCATCCAGTGGATGCAAAAGGCAGGCTGTCGTTCAGTGTGGAGGTTAAAGAGGGAGGCCTATGTTCAGCAGTGGACGTCTTCTGGCTGATAATGATGATGATGATTAATTTGCAAATTATCACTGGGATAATTGATATGGCAAAAAGACTGAAGTGGATTCTGACTATACTCCCTGAAACGGCCAGTGACCGCTATAAGTAAGATATAGGCTGTCTCATGGAGGGCTTGTACTGCTAATATACAGTCCGCGTGGCATTACAGTAAATCATGTAACGTAGCCTTAATTTAAATTGGAACAAAAACAGTAACGTATAGGCCAATCATATAGGCCAACTCAAGTCAATTATTGGCTGTGGGCCTCTGATATACAACCGGAACCTACAATTTGACGCGTCACCTGAGCCACAGTAGCGCTGTTTTGTAAATGTCGATAGAGACAAGCAAATTATAGTGACGCGTGACCAAAATGCTGGCATGTTTCTGGCTCAACGCATAAGCAATGCCATTCAGCGTGGTAATACCGCCAACATGCCGGGTACGCTGCCAACTGGTAGTGGGCTTGAGCATTTGGATTGTCTTTAGACCTTCAACGGTCTATAGGCAGTCTTACTGTATTTGTAGTGTTAGTATTAGCTTATATTTTCAATATAAATTATTAAGGCACTTGCCCCAGAATAAAAAAACAAGTTATGCATGAGAAAGTTGAACTGGTGGTAAGAAGTACCTTAATAGGACCTAAACAGTGCTAAAGAGAGGAAACAACAAAGTTTTTTTTTTGTGTCGTGCTGGTCTGCATTATTTCTGTTGGCGTTGTTTCGGAATGCGCCCATGTTACAAGAGCGATAGTGGCCAAGCGGTAGCATGTGCGCTTTACAATCTGACGACACCCAGTTAAATCCTCGACCCTGCACCAATGACTTATTTAGTCTATACTAATATTATAAAGAGGAAAGATTTGATTGTTTGTTTGTTTGCATTGAATAGGCTCCGAAACTACTGAACCTATTTGAAAAATTCTTTCACTGTTGCGATGCTGCACTATCCCCGGTTGACATAGGCTATATACCCCGGCTTCGCCCGTGCGAAGCAGGGGCGGCCTACTAGTACTTAAATAAAACAGCAATGGGAACAGGATAGGCTAATACTACTGAACCTTGTTACAGATGTCTATTCGTGACTCTGATTGTATTAGTTAAGCTAAGAACTTAAGCCAGCTAACTATTGGAATGGATACAGCCCGGAGAATAAGAGCCAGTTGAAATGGCGTCCTTTTAGCAGAGGACAGACACGCCTGTGTCAACTGCATTGAATTTGACCAGGTTGGCATCGCCCTAATAGAAGACTGCCGTTAATGGGCTTGACCATGGCCTCCCAGATCTCTCTCATGGCATCTTCTCCAGGTCTTTTCCTCGATTCCTGGCAATATGGCCGAAGTATTCGAGGGCATGTTTAAGAAAGATGGTAGAGTTAACAAATAATATCTCACCTTAAAGAGTGGTAGGAGCCTAATGGACTCAGATTCATTTTGGTTATTTGACTTTACTATAACTGTGAGGAAGTACAGCACACGATTCTGAAACACAAAATTATAACTTGATAAAAAAAGAAAACTAAAGCTTACATTGTCTACTGGATCATACTGGGTTACATGATTTTTTGTATGTCACAATAGCAATTTAGTGGTACCTTAAGATGTGATAATTATGATTGAACAGTTAAGGGCAAGTGTAATACTTACCATCAGTTAGCTACTTGCTTGTCTTGTCATTCTGTTACAACAAAAAATATTTGGCGACATTAAGCTTTGTAATTTCAATGTTAGGGACAATTGAATAAATTTACAAACAGCAGGATTCGAACTTCCACCACCTGCGTTTATGCCCTGCATGCTTTTTCCACTAAACTTCAGTCGCTTTCCTGTCAGCCTCCGAATTAATGATCTTGATGGTAAGCAATATTGGTCACAGACATTTGCAAGCAATTTTAACTAACATCAAGCGTCTGCCACCAATTACCTAAAACATACACTTCATATATAAAAAAAAACACTTTTAAACTTTGTTCTTACCATTTTAACAACTTCATTAATAATAACATCATCAACACTAGACCAAGGTACGAAATTATCCTCTCTTCCGCACACATACTTTACAGAGCTCTGAATCCCAACCGTAGGGATGACTAGGAGTTTCTCTGAAATTTAAATTAAATTTTACGATACTGGGATTTAGTAGTGCAAATTTCAACTCTCATGTACCATCATTGAATGATAATAGCAGAGTACATGTATTACAATAATACTCGGTACTCGGTTCTCTAATGTATAGTGTTTTTTTCTCCGTGGTAGAAAAGTTTACAAACCTGATTGAACGCTATGTGTAATCCAAAAGAAAGCCAAAAAGGAAAATGTAATAATGATGACTAGAATTGCTGTTACATTTATTTTCACGAATGTTAACGCTAAGGCATTGAATAAAATAGCAAACAACAAGGAGTATTTCGACCAGGAACTCTTGGACTTTTCAGTTTTGTATGAAATCGTGAATATCCTCGACTTTGGTGAATCAAGCTTCGAATCAATCTTTAGGGTTAACTGAACACCATTAACATTTTCGTGAACTAGCACTGTTTCACTGTTAAGCATTTTGGCGGTCTAACTCGATGAAAAAACTTTAAATGAACAGAAAATTTAATATCTAAATATCTTTAGATAATATTCCTATTTTTTTTAGTAAATATATTCATTTGCTATTTTGTTTTGTTTTGTCAATCTATGACAGCTTTTTTATTAAAATAATTGTCAAAGTCAATTCTGTAATCAACTTCAAAATTCCCAGAAAATGTTCCCGGTATCTGTTATTTCTTGAGCATGTAATTTTTTTATCACTGAAAAATGCTGATGAGTAAAGAAGGACTATGTAAGCTATTAAAGTTTGACTACGATTTTCATACCTCGGAATGGAACAAAATATTTACGTTCTAGAGTCTGGCTAATGAAAGTTGAGACTGAAAATGCCCGCCAAATTTTAAAATATCAGCTTAAAAACCCAAAAAAATATTATGAAATGCCTGGAATCATCTCACTTGATACTTGTAAGTTATTAATTTTTATTGTAACACAGTCAGAACACGGTAATGTTTGCATTTCATACTAAATTCGGGCTTGCAATTCGGTTTTTTTTAAATTTGGCGGGCGTTTTCAGTCTCAACTTTCATTAGCCAGACTCTACCTTATGCATCAAGGTGTTCCCATGAAAAAATATTTATTTCATGCTACCTATTGCGTAGGTTGGAACGTAAATGTTGTTTCATTCGAAGGGGAGAAAAACTTTTGACTACATCCTTTTATTCTACCATTACTAGATGTAAAGTTCCGCTTCCATTACATATTTCTTCTCCTCTCATTCCCAAACAAAAAAGTAATTTTTGAATTAGCTAATTTTATTCATTCTAATAATATCCGTATTTAGTTTTTCTATTTGTTATTTTCTGTTAGTCGTTTCATCAACCAGGATTATCTCGTTTTACACAATCTCACTATGTACTCCGTCACTGTTAATGGCAAAATTGCCCCAAAAACCAATGGGCCGTAGCCAAAAAAAAAAACTTTGTTGTATTTACATCGATGGTTGTATTGCAATATGTATTGCAACATAGAGAGAGAATTATACTGAATCTATGTATTGCAAGGACGTTTTATAACCGTAACTTCCTTCCTTGTTCTATTGTGAATGACAGCTGACGCCAAAAAATATGATGCTCAGAAAGAACAGCGTTTACCTACCTATTATTCTGATTCTGAAACTTACCTACCTACATGGACGTAACAACCCCACTACTACCCGTAGAGACGTAGAGAGACTACCTTATTGGTAGTCTCTATTAATGTTGCTACTTTGAGAATTTTGGCGCCGCACTCTTGTGCATTTGCCGATAGCAGAGGAAACAACACGAAAATCAAATTTCACCGCGTTATAATATCTCACTTAATCACATTCGAGCGCGTCCTGGAACACTTCATAAATAATAATCCACCATTAATACGCATTAACACTCGAAAATACACAATCTTAGGAAATGCAATGAGACGTTTTTTACGTTGGCGCCAAAAACCTCTAGATGTACCTTCTAATCTACGTAGATACAGTACTTCGAGTCATATAAAAATTAAAAAGTTTCTACCTATTTCAATTTATATATCAATCAATTCCAATTTAATTTAACTACAAAGTAGTTAGGTATCCATGAGTTATCCGATATTATCATGTGATCAAAGGGATCGTTTAGGACAGCAGGAAAGCAGTGGACAAGACTAGCACAGGACCGGAAAAGATGGCGCGCTGAAGAGGAGACCTATACCCAGCAGTGGTGGAGAATGGTTGATGATGATGATGATGATCATGTGATCAAAGCATAGGATCAAAGGGATACATTGTGGATACATTGATTTAACCTTGGAAACAGAAAACAAAGCGGACTGCACGACGGACTGTTTCTGTAACACTGTAACCAAAGAGAATATAAATACTACACTGTAACCAAGGAACATTATTACTCCTAGCGGAGAAGAATAACAGCTTCATATATTTAAAAAAAAGACAAAGGTCGCACTAGCGCCGTCTATAGTCAGCCCCTGAATGCTTTTTATGGCGGCAAATCGGTTCATCATCATCATCATCAATATTGTAATATTAAATTTCCTAGGATTTGATAAGGCATCTTGATTTGTAAAAGAACTCTCAGGAGTTCTCTTACATGTCAAAATGCCTTATCAAGAAAATGATTAAGGTTTCACTTAAATGAAACAACAAAAATAATAGACAAACATCTTATTATAATTATATTATTATCAGTACAATACGTATAATACACCAATCTTCACTTCTACACTATAACAATAATATTATAATGAGTAAAAGTTTGTTAGTTTGTTTGGTTTGTTTGGTTTATAATGATAAAAGTTATTTTTTTACACTAAATAACAGTATTAGTAAAATATGTCGGAGAAAAATAAGCTGATTGCCTTCTTTATCGGCATATGTTAACCTAACAGATTGAGATATGTAAATACGAGGTTGACAAAAATGCATTCTAAAAAAACTGCGGTAGCACATATCTAAATTTTATAAGAAAGCCACAATAACGGATATAAACCGTTATTGAGTTAAAAAATTAAATTATAATGTCATGTTTACTTTAGTAACATTTTTATGATCTAACTAGCGGTCCGCCACAGCTTCGCATGGGTATAGATTATAGCCTATGTCACCCCGGGATAGTGTAGCTTCCCGTCAGTGAAAGAATTTTACAAATCGGTTCAGTAGTTTCGGAGCCTATTCAATGCAAACAAACAAACAAACAATCTAATCTTTCCTCTTTATAATATTAGTATAGATATATGAATATTTACAAAAACTTGTGAGTTACATCAGCAGTGCTTAATGTAGATAAAGTTTGCCGTTTACAGAATATAGATTAATCGCACAGTTCATGAGAGATCGTAATAATCCGCGCAGTGTGCACACCTTCATACTGCACTGAATAAGTAGGTATACAATAAAATAAATCTTTATAGACACCACAAAAAAATATATTACAAGAAAATTACATTTGGGGTTCCGTCCGTACCACCACAAAATACAATAATTATCAATTAAAAAAAAAAAACTGTTAGGTTCGACTTAACGCCTACCAAAATAGCCAAGCAATTGTTACGCTGTCCCATAAGCACTTGGCCATTATTTATTATTTGTTGTTATACTTTAGAGTGTGTACTATAATCATGCCAAGTTTGACTTTTTTATTATTTGTTATAGTAAATGCACCGTAACATTACGTATTCAGTGAAAATTTCAACTGGCTATCTATTACGGTTCGAAAGGTACAGCCGACAGACAGACATACGGACAGACAGACAGACAGACATCGTTTGCTTAGTAATAGGGTCCCGTTTTTACCCTTTGGGTACGGAACCCTAAAAACGGTCCTCCAGACTACCTTCAATAATGGTATATACTGCGGTGAAGCGGTGTCACAGGTGTATTTACAAACGAATATACCTAAACAGCGGAGTGAACCCCCCCCCTGTTTACAGAAAAGAGAAGTAAATATCGTCGTTGCAAATTCGAAATCTACTATGTGTAAAAAGTAACTTTTAGAGAAAAACGAAAAAAAACTTCTTCCTGAAAAATTTTCTGAGAATTTTTGTTTAGTTTCATTGGTTATACAAAAACCAAGTACCTAAACAAAGTGTGTGAAAAGAGAAACCTTCTTAAAATAACTAGTAATTTTGATGAAAAAGTTTATTTTATTTTTTATCTACAGTCGGTCCGTAGTCTCCATTCGAGAACCTTTAGGCCCCATCGGCCAACTGTTCTGCGTGCTATGTGCCCTGCTCACTGCCACTTTAACTTCTAATCCAGTGGGCTATGTCGGTAGCTATCGTTCGTCTACGGTTCTCCTCATTTCTGATTCGATCTCGTAGAGATACCCCGAGCATAGCCCTCTCCATAGCTCGTTGTGCGACTTTGAGCTTGCTTATGAGGCCCATAGTGACAGACCACGTTTCAGTGCCATCACATCACAGTATGTCATCACTGGTAACACACATTGGTCGAAGACTTTCGTCTTAAGGCACTGAGGTATTTTGGACGAGAAGACGTTGCGAAGTTTACCGAACGCTGCCCAGCCGAGTTGGATTCACCGATTGACCTCGTTCTTGAAGTTGGACCTACTTAGTTGGACTGTTTGTCCTAAGTAGACGTACGAGTCAACGACTTCTACTGGGTTGGTCACAACATGGATATTTGAAATTACTTTTGTCCATGTTCATCTAAATGCCCACCTGTTGGGGGACTCGATTGAGGATTTCAAGCATTATGCTGAGATCTTGAGATCGATTCTGCCATGACCACAATATCGTCGGCAAATCAAAGGTGAGTGATGTACTCGCCTTTGATGTTGATTCCGAGTCCTGTCATTGTCTGTCCTGCCCCGGTGGCTCAGTTGGTAGTGAACCTATCTTCTGTGCTTGGGGGCGTGGGTTCGATTCCCATCTAGGACAAACATTTGTGTGATGAACATATGTGTTTGTTCTATGTCTGGGTGTTAATATCTATTTAAGTATGTATTTAAAAATATATATGTACGTATATCAGTTTCTGGCAGCCATATTACAAGCTTTGCTTAGTTTGGGGTCAGATGACCGTGTGTGCAAAAATGTCCCAGATATTTATTATTATTTATTTATTTATTTATTCCAGGAGCTTTAAGGTGTATTCCAATGAACAGTGGCAGTGGCAGTGAACAGTTTCGGAGAGATTTCGTCTTCCTGTCTCCTTGATTGCCTCTTAGCAATGGAATTGCTTTCGAACTTTCCTCCTATACTCTGACTGATATTATTAGCCCAGGAAAGTTAGGGTCTGACCCGGAACTAAATTTGTACGGCAATATTTTTTTTTCGGATTATTATTCTAGAGCCAACCTCTCGTATCAAAACACAAAAATTAAAAAAATGTGTTTCGGAAACATTCCCAAATTTAACATTTTGCATTTAATGGAAATTATCCCGATCTAAAAATGCTAATAGGATAAAACGTTTAGCACATTTGATAAAGTCACAGTAATAATTCATTATTTATTAAAAATTAAAAACTTTTATCAATGGCAAACGTTGTTAGGTCACAATTTTAGTGTCCAAATTAAAAACTTTAAGTATCACTTAAGCCATAATAGCTAATGGAAATATCTTTTGTGACCTATTGTCGCCTAACATCTAGAATCTAGATGACAATAGGTCACAAAACAGGGGTTCCCAAACTTATTTTGTCTACTGCCCACTTTGAGAATAAATTATTTTTTTGCGCCCCCATTTTTTCACCTACTTAAAAACCACTATAACTTCAAATTAAATTAATCAATTATTGTGAGCTATATTAGCGGCGATTAAACATTAATCCAAATTCTTTTTTTTCTGGGTCTCTTACCGCCCCCCTTTAGTCCTGCAGCGCCCACAAGGGGGCGTTATCGCCCACTTTGGGAAAGGCTGATCTAGAACATAAAAATTTCAAAATCAAAATGTCTACACCAAAGGAAATAGGTACTTTACCTCAATTTTGTACTTCCACGTTTTATGGCTCGAGCATAAATGCTTATGGGACAAATTTACATTTTACAACATAAAAAAGTAAAATTAATAACAAATACTATACGGAAATGACGAAACATAAATATTCCTAACGTCCACATTGCGATACCGTCTCTACGTGCGCGGAAATAGGGTCTATTTCAGCCTGCGCGGCAACGCGAGTTCAATGGGCGCCGATAATATGTAGGTACATATCGGCGTAGTAGTAATAGCACAGAAGACATAATAGACATGTTAGTCATTTCAGTTATGAAATGATAGTTTGAAAATAAATACCTGTCTTAGTAGGTACCTACACTACCTACGCATCGACAGTGCGACGGCCGCACGCCTCGTAGACCCGCCTTCACCCCGCGATCGTCCTGCGCTTCATACCTACCACAAATATCATTAATTTTATATTAATTCCAATCATTGTATTGTTTTAATTTTTATATACGTAATTCCGTTTAATTATTCTTTGGATTGTTAAAATAAAAACCATCCATACCTAAGTATTAATGGCTAAAAGGTGATTTCAGATCACGCGAACGTGAACCTTATCGCACCCAGATACGGTTTGCGGTCGCGTGATTTTCCAACTGAGCGGATTAGGTGTCCGTAAGGCCCCTGTCCTGTTATAACTGTGAAACTATAAACTAATTTGCAACGACGATATTCACAGTTTCACATACAAACGTAGCTGTACTCAATTTACATCGATACAAAACTATTTTATCAAAACCAACCATATTTCTATATTCTTACGGCTCAGTTCTCTAAAATGAGTTCGATACGTGCTTAGGACATTGTCAACCGTCACTGACTAGGCGAGGCGCGATTACATCTGTACCGTTAGTGGGAAAGAAATGGACTATAGGTATGTTTTGTCTTTGAGGCGAAATTGCAATACGTGTACACCTCAGGTGTTAAAGAAATGGGTGTCTATAATGTACAACATGATATTTGCCGACACGATATTGTACGGCATGATAATGTACGGCATGATAATTGGTGTACATGTACATCGAATATCATGTTGTACAATCCATGTCATACAATACTGGCCGTCAATTATCGGCCCGTGTCTATAAAGTACGGCAAGGAATGCACAGCCAATAATCAATGTACGAGAAAAAAGTCCACGTTTTATCGGGCTGTGCATTATTATGCCGTACATTATCATGTCATAATGTACGACCGATAATGTACAACATGATAAAAGGTGGCATCTCCCTATTCGCAAATTTTGCTGAAATGTCTCTGCTTTTATTGGCTGTTGAGTGTATGACGTCTGTCGATTCCATGCTTCGTTTGAACAAGATAGTGTATGATAGTCACAGATTAAAAATATGAGAACCATCAAAACTTTTTGGTGGTGAGGCGGAGAGAAGAGTAAAACTGTGTTTGATCTGTCACTCATTTCGAACCTAACCAACGCAATTCTGACTCCAGGTGGGCTCCCGCCAGAAGCTCTTGCGGTCGCCCCTGAGTGTCGCTTCGCCACACTCGACCTTCGCTTCGCTCCGCTCGGTCTCGTATGGCTCGCTCTCACTCAGGACCTCCCTTTAGCTTCTGGCTCCCGCGCTTTTTATATACACTCTAGGGGTAGGGACCACAAGACTAGGTGGAGTCGGGGTGCTCTGTATCGGTTCTGTGACCCATATCGAACCTAACATACTCAAGTCCGGATGCTCTGTGTCGGATCTGTCACTCATTTCATTTGTATCTAATACACTCGACGTGGAATATCCACGTCTAAACGAAGCATCAGTTTTGAATTTTTATGGTCACCAATTATCATGCTGTACAAAATCGGGGTGTACATTATTAAACAGAGTCAATAATGCACGGCATGATATTGTACGACACAATAATGCACAGCATGATAATTGGTGTACATGTACATGGAATATCTTGCTGTACATTATCGCTTGTGCATTATTGGACCGATCTGATAATGTACGGCATGATATTGCACGGCACGATATTGTACAACATGATATTCCATGTACATGTACACCAATTATCATGCTGTGCATTATTATGCCGTACAATATCATGCCGTACATTATCTGTGTCGTACATTATTGCCTCCCAAAGAAATGGACTCTCATTTCTGAAGTGCGACATTATTTGTAGTACATTTTACCGGAAAAAATACGAAACTTCATGGGCGTGACCTGTCAAAATTATCATCGTATATTAGACAGACCATAGGCCATCCGATTACAAAATCAATGACAATGAACAAAACTTACAAACTAGGCACTTAATACACTATTATTTGAATTCAACCAACATAGTAATGAAAAAAAAATCATGACGAATCCATTCGTACACAACTCTGTTCCACTCGCTCCAGTTTATATACCTACTATTGGTTTATCGCGGTCTCTATTAGTGCTAGAAGCGTGCGAATGCGACAGCTGCGCAATCAAATTCTTAACAAAATAATTAAATAATAAGGCTTAAAAACTTCTGTGCCAATATTAATGAAATTTTTGGAAAAAAAAGCGCCAGCATTTTAATCACGCGTTACATTAACCAGGCGTTATGAAATATTTTTTTAAAATGAGATGAGCTAGAGGTCCCCGAGGGCCCAATATCTCGACCTCAAACATGTAACCACTGCCGAGGTTAGCATATTTGCGTCGCATGTGCTGCTCTGTCTGGCAGCTGCGCCAGCCCTAACATGATATGTGTCTCAGGAAGATGTGACGGCGGCAAAGATCGACACAGTCAAGTCGTGTCCCATACAAAGGGCCGCCCCAGGGAACAAGATAATGGAAATAGGCCTGACACTTAGTGTCATACCGTCAGGCTTTTAAATGTGTATCGGGACTTATCACGTATTATTTAATTTAGGTCGAGCGGTAGCCGGCTTTCATGCCTTACGTTAAAGGAGTAACGGATAAGGTACCTTGCTGAAGCAGTACTTCATCAAAACGGTGTATACGGTGGTGGAAAGTGCCCTATTATTTATGAAGTATTATATTCATTTTCTTTTTGAGTGCAGCAGCTGACGCTTCTTCAGAAAATGATCTGTTTTTTAATATACAATATCTTTTGATACAAATGTAAGAAACACTGTTTACAATATGGATAATATTTTCATTTTTATGTATAATGCATTCATTTAGAAATTCAAAATTTACTAATGTTTTCAGCTTTTCTGTTATATTTTTCTTTAAACATTGTTTATGGGCATTTTCTCCTAAAAAATCATTTACTAAAGAAGCGCAGCGCTCCACACACGTCACCAAATCCTTCGTCACATAAATCAAAGATTTTTTTAAATCTGTGTACTCTCTACATTCTACGAACATGTGATGTTGTTCAATTGTTTTCGAGAGTAATATTTTTTTACAATTT
This sequence comes from Agriopis marginaria, assembly GCA_932305915.1. Lineage (NCBI taxonomy): Eukaryota > Metazoa > Arthropoda > Insecta > Lepidoptera > Geometridae > Agriopis > Agriopis marginaria. Next base: position 8,315,845 of record OW029934.1, on the reverse strand, counting down.
TCGCATGATGATATAATTTTCTTTACTATGAATCCACACACATATGCACATGCTTGTATTTCAGAATTGTTTTCCTCTAATTCTTGTGGCAATTCATTTAAACTGGTGAATTGGGACTCCGCATAGTGTGTGGATACTGTAGTATCTGACGACAACAGGCTTTCAAAGTTATTTATGACCACATTGCTGTCATTTTCACAATTGCCGGTTGTTCCAATATGAGATAAATTGCTCAATATGGCTGTTTTGAGACCAGCTACAAATTGACCACATGTTGGATTTGTATTTGAACCACAGTTGCCTCGTATGCACCCAAAAAGGTTTTCTAGGGCATCCTGCTGCAGTCTCCTGGTGGCCAAACTGGTAATGTTGTGGACTCTAACCAAGTTTCGCCACAGTCTGTCCATCGCATTTAGTGTCCAAATCCAGCCGTCTTGTGATGGAGGTCTGCGAGGGCTTCCTATGTATTTTAAAGTGGAGAAGAATTTCTTCATTTCCTCAAAAAAATTAAGGTGCTGACTATTCTGTCTTAAATTTGTTGCTAATGGTTTCCCTCGCCTTAAATCAGAGCAGTCACTATTTAATGCATCAAATAATTTATCCATATTGCATACCACATTGGCTGTTACAGCTGCTGCAGCCGGGAGTTCTCCTGCAGATATTTTTGCAAACATTCCTCCTGCCACGGAATGACTTAATACTTGTGCAGCAAGTTTCACCTTCATTTTTTGTTTAGAATTCGGGTTAAAATGATCTTTTTTTAAATGCGGCGCATATACAAAGTTTGGATTGGTACTGTCTATTTCATGAAAATCCTTTATATGATTCCATTTAGCAATACCTCTGCCACTCTTTTCATTAGAGGATATATTTGTTGTGCACTCAATATTATATTTGATGAATAGATTTCGAAAACATTTCAGCAAATGTGGTGTGTCGAAAAAGGTTACAATTTCTTTATTCAGCATCATAATATACGGGTGTTGCACAGATGCACCCAAAATGGTCAATGCTCTTCTATTTACACCATCCATATCGCAGACGATGGCTGCAATATTTATACCGGTTTGAAAGCACTGTTGCAAGACCTCTTTTATCAGCACTGCCAGTCTATCTGCAGTAGAAAACCCACTTGAAAAATAATGAGCAATGGGCTGCTTGACTCTCTTTCTTATTCCAGCAATCATAAAGACTAATGCATATGCAGCAATAAGTGGACCTCTTCCCTGTGATGCATGATCTTGATAGCCTTCAATTAAGTCATATTTTTGATTGTAGTTCAGATGTTTTTTTAAGGACATCTCATCAAACATTAATGTATATTCATTGTTTGATGGCTCTTGTGTTTTTGCAAACTTTTCTAGCACCTTGAAAACAGGCTGATTGACTCCCACCCCAAAAGGTACTTTGTTCAGTAAAGTTTTCAGAGTAGTAGGAGATGGCATATGAAATAGCCTCCGTAGAAGTCGGTAACACGTTGGTGACCTTTTATAAATTCGCAGAGCAGTTATTTTTTCTGGCTTAGTCCACCTCCACCCAGTGGATTTCTTTTTAAAATTCCTTATCTGCCCTTGCAACAGAAGAGCAAACGTCGGAGTTATCTTCTCTGATAACTTTTTAACAGAAGCATCTTCACTGATAACATTCATAATCTTTTTTGCCCTAATGTGCTTTATGCGACTTCGGAGCTGGCAAATATCTTTTAAGTGTTTCCTACATTTTGCATAAAGAATCTTCTCCCTTTCTGTTTGAGATGTCGTGACTGCTGTATTGGAAGATGTAGCTATGGGCTCAATGTTTTGAGCAATATAAACTTCTTGAGCATTTGTTATTTCTCTCAAAGAGACTCTTTGAGAAGGACCTGGTGATGGTTCGACAGCACAAAAGGGCATGTTAATATTGTTCATATGTTCAAAATCGCACGGAACAGCAGTTCTAAGTAACTGCTGCTTAGTAACATCAGTAAAATCTGCATTGTTAAAATGTTTCTGACACAACATTCTATGTTCAGTGTGTAATTTCATCTGGATTGATGGGGAAGAGTAGTGTTTTTCAGGAAATATGAATTTTGCCCACAATTCACATCTGAAAATGAATAATTCACTATAAGTATAAAGTGGGTTCACTACGCCTTTCCGAAATACATCTAAACCTGCTACACTTCACCTATGCCGATCACCGAGTGGTAATTTTTTGATGAAATGTTTTTTTTTTTGTATCGTGTTTAGGTATAATAAAATATAAAATGTAGTAATGAACCGGACTTATTTATACACAGACATGCTTCTGCTTAGCGTGTATCCTGGCACGGGCCGGGGTCCGATTGCCATATCTTGTATAAATTTAATTTTATATTTATGTACTGAATGAATGGCCGATGAATCGTTACGAGGTAAAATGTAAGAAGCCCAAATGTGTTTCGGAAAGGCGTAGTGAACCTGTATAAAGTAGAAAATTTCATCATACTAGGAGCTTTACCAAGTTCGGTCAATATTAAGCTCTATAAGTTTAAGGCAATTAAAATAACTGTTATTAGCTGATCGCTAACCTAACAAGTGTTTGCGTATGGATGTAGATTAAAAGATAAGTAATTGTGAATTCTGAGTATGGTTTCTCTTACATTTCGAGGCAGGCCGTTTAAGGACTTGGATATACATACCGGGCCAGATTCCTTATAGCAGGCTTAGGAAATCGAAACAACTTGATATTGTCTGACGCCGGCGAGCAGCCACATTTAAAACATTTCCTTTTATTTTCTTTCTCCGCCATCGTAACACTAGAATTCCGTTATAATCGCAAAAATTCGCAAAAAAAAACCACAAGAAAATTTTTGAATTTTCAAAATCAGTTAAAATGACAATGATATGACAGAAAACTAAAATGACAATGATAACTATGACAGATAACTTTGCCCCCGTAGGTATTAATTTTTCCCCATACATAGTTTATACGGCCTGACTGTAACCATAGCAACACTAACACAAATAGACGTCATAAGTTTTCATTTTCAAAGTTTTCCGCGTTTTCAAAACTGATTTCTGCGTTTACTGCATTTTCTTCATAGTACAATGGGAGATAATTGTGATGGTAGTGCTTGGGTATTCGATTCTCTCGTGGGGTTTCTTCATGGCCCAGTGTGGAACGCACCATTGCAGACTTTTATAGAGGAAAAGTCACTGCGTAAGTAAACATAGATGCAATTTTAAAAACGCAATATTTTGATATCATGAAACCTACCTATATGTTATCTCTTCATACTTCTCAGCCAGTAATAGTTTTACCATACTTACTGTGATCAGATCGCAGGGGGCCTTACGGACAACAGTCAACAGCTATTGCGGCACCTAATCCGCTCAGTTGGAAAATCACGCGAACGTGAACCTTATCGCGCCGAGATACGGTTTGCGGTCGTGTGATTTTCCAACTGAGCGGATTAGGTGCCGCAATTAGCTGTTGTCCGTAATGCCCCAGAATGTACTTATCTACATCTTGTCTCGTTTCCTAATTTCCTAAGCTTCGACCAATAAAAAGGGCGGCGAAATCTCGCTCTACGTTGAATAAAGGCTAGAGCCGACACTGCCTACGATGAACCGAGAAGAATTGGCTTTTAGACGGCTTGGCGGTGCGGGCGGTCGTTTGTACCTTCGCCTATTGACTCTCTATATTATGCCTTCATTTTCTGTATACACCAACCAAAAGGAATGTCTCATGCTTCATTCGATGTTTCAGCGTTCGAGCCAACTGACGACGGTGAAGTTCTTGACAGACCAGAGTACAAGAAGATCCACGATGAATACCGCAACTTGGTGAGAATACAAAGAAGCAAATCAATTTCATCATATTTAACCCTTTACGGCGCTGGGTTGCACTTCTGCAACATACCGATTTTTTCCACATAAAAATATACCCTGAGCCACTAGACGAGTTTAACACCGCGTTGTCATACAGCAACAGACCGCTTTGGAGGTGTAATAACTGAATGGATCACTAGATGGCGTCAGTTGTATGTTTTGGTCGTTCAAAGTGGCAAGCAGGTATAAAAAATTTCGCAGCGTTTGATAATTTTTTCAAAATGTGTTTTTTATTGAAAAAAAATTCAATTGCTTTTTGAAATTGATATTGTGTAAAGGTAAGTGCTTTATTAGTAGTTTTCCAGTATAGTTTCATTGAAAAATGTTGTAATTCCAGACATAGGATTGATTTTTCTTTTGTTGTATATCTGCAACATTGCGCTTTAGTGTTCAAGTTGGTAGTACTGTCCTATTTGAAATTGATAATTATTTTTTAGGTTCAAAATGAGTTGTGAATTACGCAATTTGACTGAAAAAGACTTGCAAGCCATATTGGAAGCATGGAAGGTCTGTGAAGATGACCTAACTTTCTCGAGTGACAATGACGTAGCTGATCCAACGTACGCTTTGCACTTGATGAAAAGAAATTTCAGATGATGAAAAAAATGAATTCGAAATCAGAATTCAGGCTGCCACTTGCTTGCCCTAGATTACTGCTAGTGATGAGCCAAATACCAGCACATCAGTAACCCCAAAAACTACGTATCTCATCGACAACGCCTTCGGCGGCACCAGCGCCTTGGTTCCAGGTAATACACATGATCCTCGGGCAAATGTTATATGGAATACAAACAATTTAGAACTGAATCAGGACTACCGGATGTTCCGAGGATCGGCAGAACTACTTCCAGAAATAAAACAAAAGAAAACACCTTACAATAAATTTTCATACCTGTTGACTAATAACATTATTGCCCTCATACGGGATCCAGACCAACTTGTATAGCGTACAAAAAATGCTGATGAGCCCGCAAGTGTCACCAGTTAGGAGATCAAACAATTCATAGACATAGGCTTTTTTTCAATAGTTTGCGTCCCCAAGGTATAAATGTGGTCAGAAAAAATTGGCTTCTCCCAAAATACAAGCGACTATACGCCAAACAACAAACACAACAAACTCGGGCAACTATTGCATTTCAATGGTAACAGCGCACTATGAACATCAAGATTCTGACAGACTATATAAAGTCCAACCATTGATAGAACAATATGTTTTATTGAATTCCTTTTGAAGCACATTATTTTGTCTGTAGATGAACAAATGTGTTGGAGAAAATGGAGGTCCTAAGTAAGATTCTCAACTCCGCTGAATTTAGATTAAATACAGCTGAGACCTTATGCAAATATAAAACTAGACGAATAAAGCGTACAAGAGATATCGAAAGCCTGATTCAAGTAAAAAAGAAGAAAGGCTCTAGCTCTGCACATTCCACCCAAAAAGATGAGACTGGACCAGGTAGAGCACTGGCCGGGGTGGGTCAAAAAATTAGTGAGATGTAAATTTTCTGGCTGCAGCGGCTACACGCAAACAGACTGCGAAAAATGTAGAGCTGCTTTATGTTTTAATGTACAAAACAGCTTTTTAAGTTTTTTTTAACTCCTAACTAATATATGAAATTTGTTGGAACAATTATGAAGAATAAGCACAATGTTGCATATCTGCAACATGTATAAAATTAGTTAAAATATATAATTTATTTCAAAAAAGATTTTTTTTATTATTTTTCCTGTTATCTATACACTATTTAGCATAACATACCAAAAAAACAACACTTTCAATGCTCTTGCGCCGTAAAGGGTTAAGGGCCTACTAGACTTCGAAACTTTGTTACAAAACGTCGTTAGTATTTTGTTGCTTTAATGTTGTGGCAGGCACTAAGTACAAACTAAAGGCCGTTGCAGACGATGCGTAGTACAAGTTGAAAGTGCCTACTACGCATTGTCTGCTTGTTTAGTGCAAGCACTACGGCCTTTAAACAAAGGTAACAAACTCTGGGCAGGGACAACCCCATCTTTAGGAGTGACCGAGTGAACCTTTTAGCATCTGTGAATTATTATAAAAACTCTCAGGTGGACGTCATGCTCGGTTCGTTCATGGAGGATATTGGAATCACGGCGGATCAGTTTGAAGACGCGTGCAAGCTGTCTGCCAGAGACCTAGCAGGGTTGCCGGCGCATTTCCACCGCAGGCTGTTCGAGCAGATTTGGGCGGCCAATGATTACGACATGTTTGTCAAGATGATGACGCACAAGAATGTCGAGCTTCAGTTACAGGTAGGATATTTGAGGAGTCCGAATAACGGCATATTGCAGTGTCTGGTGCATTGGTGGATCCACGGGCCATGGGGGCCATTTATTTTTGTACAATATAATAATGGGTTCCATGCCGGAAATAAAAATGCTCTTTTTAACATTTCATAAATAATAAAACTTAAGCATACGCTAAGATCCTGTGGGAGCTATAATTAAATATCCTAAAGAATTAATAACTAGCGTAATTTTTTTCAGGCTTTAGAACTAATCGAAAGAAGATTTGGCACAATGCCCAACTTGTTCGCTGAAGAGCCTGAAGACTTGAACTCTTCACGCAGCGACGAGAGCGAGGGGTGGCCTGATAACGATGACGTCATGTCCGAAATAAAGAAGTAAGTCAGTGGTCGAATTGGACTTACTCACGAACCAGAACGCATTTCCCTTCAAACCTTGCGAACTTTTAACTTACTGTCCAAGGAGGGTAATGTTTTTGGGTTGTATGTGAGCTTGTAAGTATTTTTCTGGGTTCCTGTTGTACCTCTTGTAGCCTAAACGGCTTGACCGATTTTGACGAGTGAGGTGTCGTTGGATTCCTTTACGAAACGGAAAGGTGATTTCACGAACCGGAACGGCGTTCCTGTGCGTTGCAGTCCATTTCGAACACTGGGCCATGATTCTGTAACTACAAACACGCACGTAACGCATCGTGTTAATTTTACCTCTAAAACTTGGTTTTTATTCCTAAGGATTAGAGTCCAAATTTTAAGAAGTACGTGCGTGTTAAAGTTACGGAATCATGGCTCTGAAGTAAGTACGATTAATAGAGTTCAGTTATATAGGTAGATATGTACTAAATCCTTACGTATCTCTGGTTTCATGATTTGAAAATTTTCGCGTTACAGACTGCAACTAGAGGATGAGCTCGAAATCGAAAACCCCGTGACAGTGCCGCCAGCAGAAGTTGTCGCCGAAAAGAAAACTTTGCTATCAAAACTTCACAGCTTCGAAAAGAAGGATGATAACGCTGTAAAAGCCGTCTTTTCTGAACCTTACTCAGCAGCTGGGGACATGCAGGAAAGCATTAAGACTAAGATTGTAATAGAGCCGCCAACACCACCACCTAAGAAAGTGGAAGTAAGTAATTGATACCAATGGAGAATCCATTGGCATAATTTGATTGGTAGGTAAGAACTTCTACTTATATATTTTAACACGCTTTTATTAGCTTGGTATGTATACGGGGTGTAAGGGGAACACTCTCGAAGCCAAAAGAATGTAATTGCACTCATCATTATGAACATCTTTTACTATGGGACCAACCCTGAAATCGCGAAAAAAAAAACAGCAGTTCCATACATTTTGTCGAGTGTCAATGACCGTTTTGTATAGAACAGCTGATATTTTTATCGCGATTTCAGGTTTGGTCCCATAGTAAAAGTTGTTCATAATGATGAGTACAATTACCTTCTCTTGGCTTACCCCTTCACCCTGTATAAATGTATATGTTTTGGAACTTTGAATGTTCACGGCAAGACTTTTGAGTCTTCCCGTGAACATGGTGCATGTAACTGCGCCGAAATATCGGGAGCTCATTCCACAACATTACCACGGTAAATATCCCGTAAATAATCATATAAATTTAGTGAACAACCGTGATAGTTTAAAACAGTATTTGAACGTGATTTTCACCCCCTTCAAAACGTCGGCTTAATTTTATTTAAAACGTTGCACGCTTCGATAACAATGCAATAATTTAAATAGTTTGTCCCATTATCCTTACCAGGATCTTCAGCATTAGCGTGTTGTTTAGTTATGCGTTTTTTAGGTCAGTGATGAAGAAGTGAAAGCACGGCAGGAGTATTTGAAGCAACAACGCGATAAACTGCTTGCGCTAAAGAAACAAGTTCGAGAGAAGCGTCTCGGTGGTTCAGAAACTGTCGAGGAAGTATCTGCAGGTGTGTTATTTTAGACAGCTCTAAAGCCTCGTTAAAATAATGGGGTCCTAAGGAAAGTAATTTCGCTACAGTTGCAATAAGGCCCTTTCCTGACTTGGTGCAGCAGCAGTACCTAAAGCTTACCAAACGCCTTTATTTCAATAAGTGCTTCCTGATTGGCGCGGTATGCTGCAAAGATCGCGCAATGCTCCCGCGCATCGCTAATAACGAAGCATCTCTTCATCATCATTATCTCTATCTCTACATAGTATAAAATGAAGTCGAAGTTGAAGTCGCTTTCCGCGCCTGTCAGTATGTCTGTATGGCCGCTAACTCCTCCTAAACCAGGCAACGGATTTTAATGCGGTTTTCACCATCAGTTAGATACATTTTCAAGGAAGGTTTATATATGTAACTAAGGTAGGGACCCGCCCCGGCTTCGCACGTAAATTACACCTGTGCGAAGCCGGGCGGGCGGGTCGCTAGTCATAGTATAAATTAAAGTCGCTTTCCGCGTCTGTCTGTCTGTCTGTACCTGTCTGTATGGCCGCTAACTCCTCCTAAACCACGCAACGGATTTTAATACGGTTTTCACCATTAGTGAGATAAATTTTCACGGAAGATTTATGTATATAACTAGGGACCCGCCCCGGCTTCGCACGTAAATTACACCCGTACGAAGCCAGGCGGTCGGGTCGCTAGTTTAAGTATAAAACAAAATGTTTTAGGTGGTGAAGGTTCGTTGAACAAAGTGTCGAGGCCGAAGTCAGCGCGCGTGGCGCAGGCGGCTCTGGCCGGCGTCACGCCTTCGCCGCCGCCCGATGCAATGCAGCTTCGCAGGGCGCTGGCCTCCAAACTGAAGACAGAGGTCGTCGGTACTAGTTCTTAAACGAGCGACGGGTGTAAGAGAAGATTTATTCCTAGTTAAAGATACTCAGTGCTGCAAAACAATCGATGGTTGACTTTGATATCTATAAAATCACAATTCCATTCGATAAACACTGAATGATATCGATTATTTTTTGTATTAGACATCAAGGTCAAGATTATCGACTGTTTTGTTTGTGTATACTATTTCGACCTTAATTAATATATGGTGTAATTGTGTGATTCATTAAATTATTATTTTTAACAACGGGTTTTGATTTACCAAATCAAACAACATATTTTCGTATTACCTTATATTTATATTGCTTACTTAACTAGTGACATCATAATAATAGTATTATAATAAGCTTATTTATTTTACACAACTTGCCAATAGGTAAATCTATTTAAATTTAATCTGTGTATAAATTAGTTTGATGGTCATCCACCTAGACAGATAAAAAATAGTCATTATTACAGTCTACTTTCACCTAAAACATAAATCAAGAATGAGGAAGTTATTCCAAGGAATAGAAGCATTGTGTTATGTAATTGACAGCTCCATGCTTCAGCATATTATACACGTGGACTTGGCAGATTTCAAAATAAAATATTACATAAAACGCTATTATATTTACAATATATTCTGACAAATATATTCCACGTATGTAATAATATTCGCCTCGCAGTTACTGTGGACAGTTATGTTTATTTCGTGAATAAGTGACCATCGTGGTGGAAAGAGATCAATAGTTTTCTATTTCAGATACATATTTAAAATTGATATGTATTCTTAGAGAATGGTGCATACGATAATGAAGTGTTACTTGAAACGGTTAGGTATTAACATATAGAAGTGAATCATTCACAAGCTCTAGGTGCTAGTCGAGTATGTAAAGTACACTCTGAATTTGTTGCATTTGAAATATTTCAACACATAAGTTTCCACTGTTATAAGCATAATGCATTTTAATAGTAAACAAGCATTCAAGATTTACAAGGATTCGACGCAACACATACACCTGCTTTCACTTGTTGGTTACGGATGAATACTTCTTGCTTAGTACGAGGTTTTGAACAAATAGACCTTAAGGCTAGCTGTTTAATGCAATCCAGTTTAGATGAAAAAAATGTTGAGCGATCGCGCATCTGGACGCGTTAAGGTTCCCGTTCGCGTGATTTTCCTAACTGCGCGGTTTTAACAAACGCGCAAGCAGTTGGCCGTGAGGCCCCTGACAAATTTCAAGATGGAGCATGATGCATAGCTTTTACCTTTGCTGTAGGAATTTTGTCATGATATTTACAACTAAAACTCATGTAAAAAAGGTAAAACCGATCCTAGCGACATTTGTAAAAAAAAAATGCCAGCTAACCCCATTAATTGCAGTTAGTCGATATATACCGTAGAGAGAGGACTAAAGACGCTGCTCGAATAATAATAGTTGTGCAAGCGAAATAAACGTATACACAGTTAGCTAATAGTAAACGAGATAAAGATAATATATTATTTGCTAGTGTATGCAATTCGTTTGTCTGCCCCAAGGCTCATTCGGGGCAAAGAAACCGGTCGCGAAAATTTTGTTTTAGGTATTTTTGTGCTTGTGCTTTATTAAATGTATTTGGAAAGTTTTTACCTGCTGGTTTCTATTGAATTATTGTATATCTGACCTTTGATAATGGCGAATTGCTGTTAAAAGCCGCACAAACGAAAACATGTAAATATAACCTTTCACACGTAAGTTTTGATTTTTCAAGTCCATTACTAAATAGCATGAATGCATGAATTACTTTTTGTTGATTATCTTTCGTGTTAGGTCAGATTTAGTTGAATTTAAACCATATTTTATAGGAGAAAGTACAATTACCAAAAATTATTGCTATCTTATAACTATACGCTAGCAGCGTCTCTATTCCTTCTCTCTCTACGATATATACAAATTACACCAGAAAAAAGATTACAAGTATTGTAACTTCGCCTTATCGCATAAGTCTGCTATCCTGCGGCCTTATTATAGAAGTTTGATTGTGACCGAGATTGCATGCCGTCCCGTTCGCATCTACTTACTCGCATCACGTGCGTAAGTGAGATGGCACGCGATCCCGACACAATGCGAATCACGATAAGACTATAATAAGGCATCGGCTCCCACCAACTCACTCGCACCGAACGACGCGAGGACGGAAGACGAACAACATCGCCACAAGGGACCGTACCGATACCTGTATTAAGCGATTCAGTTTAGGCGATTGCGGAAAGTTGCGCGACCGCAAACCGTATCTCGACCCTTTAAGGTTCAGGAAGATTTATCACCTAAACTGAATCGCTAAAAAACGTGACGTACGGCCTAAGAAATCTGGGTGGTAGAAGTTTGGTAGTTGCTGGTTGCTATGAAATATTTTTAGCTATTTTTATTCACATATACTCAGTAATCCAGTAGCAGTTTATTTGCAGGTATAGTCCTCGCTTTTCTAATCATAACCACAATAGAGAACAAATAAAAACGATTAATGTAAATAAAAAGATTTGTGTATATTTTTGTGTTTTCGAAATCGGTTCTTACGAAATAGATATTTATGCATTTTTGGCGGGATTTAGAGGAATTCTGGGGCGAAAAAATATCTGAGAAATCTAAAAGTATGCATAAACCAAGAGGTTCCCCCTTTGCAACCCATGATCACATTATTTGTGAATCTAGAGTGAAATACCTCTCCATCGTTTCTGCTATCCTGGTACCTGGTATCGACAAATTCATTTGTCTGTTTTAAAATTCATGGTAGGTTTCAATCCCTGTTTTATTGGGTTACTGAACTATCAGGCTCAATACTATTGCACACGACTGTACTGACTGGTAGTTGGATCACGAGGACGTGTTAAGTACCCCGTGCTTCACCCAGTGGGAGCACCTAGATGGGGCACGGGTCCGCACCCGTACTGCCGTATATTTGTTTTTAGTTAAGTTTCATTTGCATTTTCGGTATGTATAAAAGAGATGTTTTATTGTACTGTCTTTATCTTGATACGAACCAACTGAGTGAAAGCAGAAAAGCCGTTAACTACAGACTACAATTTTAAAGTACAACCAAAATATGCTTTACATTAAATATATTTATGCGTGTAAACTGTAGTAACTCTAATGGAAGTAAATGTTATACTTATAGCAGCTAAGTTTACCAGGTTATTATAATTATTGAGTAAACCAATACTTGGACCACATTCACGTATTTCCGGCAACGCGCAATGTTGCAAGCATTCGATAATTGTAGATAATGCAATTTACAAAATCTAATTGTATTTACAAAACACGAATGATAGACCTAGACGTTTTAAATAGTAAAATAATATGGATCTTAATCAGATACTTTTATCACATATACATTGCTTTTGCAATACAAAAGCAGTTACAATCAATAAAGAAAACGGAAAGTTGATAGTAAAGGAAAAAACGTAATACTGATATTGTCTGGAGTAGCAGAGAAGGTGCTATTCTAAAGAGGGAAATCGAGGTCGCTTGCGAATCCGTCAAATATCCTGACAAATAAGTTAGCATTCCAATTCAGACTCATATTGGTTGTAAACACGCGATCTGGGTCGCACCAAGACGGTTTGCGTCTAAGTTAAGGTAGCATACCGAACTTGACCGGCGACAGCGGTCGCGGGACCCACTGCTCAGTATGAATTATATTGAGTGCTAAACGATGCAAGCGACCGCGTCGCGCGTTGTGGGTCGCTTGCATTGTTAGACAGTGTCAGCAGTGGGTCGCGCGACGCGGTCGTATGTCAAGGTCGCCAAGATCGGAATGCTACCTTTAAAATGCTATCATGTACATTAGGCATATTCACGTGCTGGCAAGACTAGCATGCGCGATGCGGCATTTTTTTTTTTACTTTTTTATAGTGCGAGAATGAGACTGGCGTATACAAAAACGTAGCCTTGTCTCGTTTGAGCACGACAAAAAGTGGCAACAAAATTTGTCGCGGCGCGAATGGTAGCTCTTCGCACGACCCAACATCTTTGAGTCTAGTGCGAGATTTACAAGGCCGTTTATTTAATCAATCCCATTAACGTTAACAACGAGATGTGTGAAACAAGAGCAGTTCATCTACTTGCGCTAGATGGCGCTGTTTTTATTTCATACAAACCGTAGCTAACTTTGACGCTATCGAGTAAGTTAACGCAATTGGAAAAACTCGCACTAGGCACTCGGAATACCAACTTGACTGTTTCAATACTACTCGCACAACAAGCTAAAGATGATTGGAAAAAACGCCATCCGAGAACTATTCCATAAAACAAACTTGTGTGAACAAGGTAATGTCGTTCAAGCAAGTTTTATTTTTGCATTCATTTCACCAATTTATAAGAATTATACATGCTGATAAGTAAAACAGAATTAGAACTAGAAGGAGAAAAACTGATCTGTGACCATAAAAACCATACAAATTTCGAATCAAAATTTGTATGAAAATTCGATACGTATTTTACGTAGCGAATATTCGAACTTCACCCACTGATTTTTGAAGTGAATCGGACAAACATGCAAACAAACCACAATGTGAAGAAATCGAAAAGGTAAATACATGGGACTTCTGACATTAGACGTTTTTGTGGAAAGAAAGTCAAAGTACTGGATCCCAAAATCATCAAAATTTCTACATCAAAAATTAGAAAAATTAATTTCAGACGGTATCCAGCCAAAGGTTAAAATAAAAATGAAGGGAAAAAATAATCATTGACAGGACAATTGATAGATAAAAATATTGCTGTTTCGTTGCAGTCTAAAATTAGAGGACATCAACATTTTTAGCTATATTTTGCCACCTTAGCATTCCGATCGCGACCGGCGGCGGCGACCGCGACCGGCTACAGCGACCGCGTCGCGCGACCCACTAATCAGTGTGAATTTATATGGAGTGCTAAACAATGCAAGCGAGTGACGTCTGGGTCGCTTGCATTGTTTAGCACTCCTTATAACTTAATGCTGATTAGTGGGTCGCGCGATGCGGTCGCTGCCGCCGGTCGCGGTCGCAGAGATCGGAATGCTACCTTTAGGCCCAACACCGACTGGCCGATGCGTCGTCGGGGCGTACACGCAGGCTTGGAAAAGTCAACTACATCGAACTAAAAATATCAGTGGTCCGATTATCTATAACACCGAACTACTGAGACAAAAAAATCTCACCAGTCCGATCTTCGAACTAAGTAATCGGACTTACTGATACTAGACCAACTATTCCCGGTTTACTGTAAGTTCCACTGTCCCGTCCCACGCCGCGCTTTAAATGTTCGAAGCCCTAGACAATAAGGTACAACTTCGAACCTACCAAAAAGTGTTAACTTTTTAAACGCAGTTATCGAGTTTACTTTATTATCATTCCCGATGTTCTTGGTCACAAGTAAACTACATGACGATGTCTATAGAAATTTCATGAAATCATTTACAAGTGCCACAATTTTTTTTTTTAAATGTGCCCTTTGAACGCTGTAGTCGATCACGGTAAGCTACAACATAGGGTTCTTCAAAAGGGTTTATTGCCTAAAAAGGTCGGCAACGTATTTGTGATGCCTCTGGTGTTACAGACATCCGTAGGCGACGGTGACTGCTTACCATCAAGTAGTCCGACTGTTTGTTTGCCAACTATGGCATAATAAACGGTGTCCAGAGGTGGTGTATCGTTGGTCGTAATAGCGAAATCCTAAGCAAAAATTTTTAGTTTACATTTCCACGGTAGCACGCCGCGACGCCGCACTCTTTGGACCTTAAACCTCATCAAAATAAGCTTTAAAAAACTTAAAAATGAAGCTGCCATTTGAACGAGAAAAATAGAATCCAGATAATAATGTGACCCTTAAATTTTATTTTATATTACGATCGATAGGCCCAGGGAAATTTGAGCTCTGAAGACAATGATAATAAATATCAGTTTAGTGTAAAACTACTAGGTAGGTACCTGTTTTTAGAGTCATCCAATAAAATTCATTATCAATATTAGAAGTCTTCACATAGAGAAATTTAAATTTTCGGTTAAGACAATATACTAAACGCTCAAGCAAAATCAAATAACTTCAAAAAGTCCGATACAAAATAGGAATGCCATAAATTGTGCAAAGTAAAGAAAACAAAAATAGACAAATTACGACTGCCTCAAAGACAGCGTAAAAACAACAAATCAGACTTCATGAAAGCCTCGTAAAATCTTTCATATTTTATTTGGATGCCAACAAATCATCTGATCCTCGAAGAGCAGCGGGGCGACCGCGACCTCGCTGATGTTAAAGAATGGCTATAATAACTTTCTCTTGGTAATTACAGCGTTTGAGATGCTTATTGATTTTGCAGGATAATATGTGTTTTTGTTGTTGAGGTCATCTTATTGGTAGCAACGAGTTTTTAGGCGCAAGACTAACTGGCGAGTGGCGTGGCTTGCAAGCTGCCATGGAAAAGTTAACTAATCCCAGTTTACGTTAGGTTCAAAATCGGCTACCAAAAAAGCTGACTTTAAATAGAGCCGGAATACCGATAACCAAATTAAAATGTGTCCAAAATTAAAGATGATACAAGCACTGTTTTGGTAGACAGAGAACTCACTATACATACTAATGAAGTCATTGGTAAGTACGCTATTCAAACTCTATTCTGAATCACTTTGCGGGAAAGGGACAGAGCATCCCTGCGAACTGCCAAGTAAACGCAATCTTAGTACTTTTTTAGCTGATTTAAGTTATTTCATCTTCATACATAATGTTACATTTGATAATATTTTTACTAAGTGTAATGTTTGTAGGAAATAAAAAATTTGATTGAATTGAGACTTTCAACGGTCTATGGGCATTCTATCTAACTGTTTTTGTATTTTGTTTATTTAATAAAGACACTTGCCCTGCAAAAAAAAACTATCCAATGGTCGCGCTTCGATTATTCAAAAGTCTAGTTAAGTTTGAACCTAGCGTAAACCGAAAAAAGTTAACTTTCTCACAGCCGTAGTGACGCCACCGCCACTCTCCAGTTAGCGTTGGGCCTTAGAATCCACCATACTTTCCAACCAGCAAGACTGAAAATAAAGAGTAAGCAATTCTGATTTCAATAAGAATAAATAACGCTAATGAGTAGCAATCACATTTTATCCATTTACAACGTTTTTTTTAAATAAGATTGGTCTAACAATATCTCCAATAACTAATTTTTCTTTCATAAATACATACATTTTTACACGTGTCACATCGCGTCTGTGTGACTGTCTATAACAAACTTTCAAGACCCATTCATATATCTTTGTACTTTTTATGATCATAATTCTTGTTGAAAATAACCTAACCGTAACGTCAAATACACCTCGTAACCAATATTTTGTTCAACATTCTGATGCCAACCGAAATAATTAGTCCTTTTCAAATAGCACTTGACAACCACCGCTAACAGTGCCCTTAGTCCCAGATTTGATAGTTTAGGAAACTTTTTTCGTTTACGTATTGTTCCATACATTTTAGTAAAGCGCCTCTATCGGAAACGTGGAGGAACTAAATTTGGCAGTTATCGGCGGTATAGATTGCTTCACTCTAATACGAAAAAAGTTTTCGAATACTTTTTAGCCCAGCAATGTATGGAACAAGACGAAAACGAAAAAAGTTTTCGTCAACTATCAAATCTGGGACTAAGGGCACAGACTAGTTTTCACCACTAGTTTTCACAGTAGCGTTTAGCTCAGTGCCGATATAACCACTTGACTGTTCATCCTTACCCCGTAACCGTGTATCCCGCCGTAATCCAAAGATACTAATTTTTCATAATAACCTTTCGAGCGGGTCAATTTTTAGCGCGAATTGAATTAATTACTTTTGAGTCTCCAATCACAAGCGCCATACGATCCCCCCGCGACCGCCGTGGCTTACGTCGTGTACAAGCAAATGATAACTCGTGCACGATCAAGTGGTTAACCTTTAATTTAATTCTTTGACGTCACATTCATTATTTACGAATCGTGTTACATTCTATCGTCCTGTCAAACTACCTGTTAAGTGCCATGCTATTTGAAAAAGACTAAAGTATAATTACACTAAAGTATGAACGATTTCATACGCGCTCTAATTATAGTCACACTCGCGTGTTTCGACTTTGTATTTACACATAGTGGACGTAATTAAACTATGGTTAATGTTGCTGCGGTTCAAAATAATCAATACACTTAAACATTAGTTAAGTCGTTCAGTACATGTGTACTAATGATCCACACCTGCATTATGTTTTACATAATACTCAAAGTATGTGGTGTTATTTGAATGAAAAGTTGGAAGTATTGCAGTTTAGACTAGTGTACAGGGTTACGCAGATAGTGTAAGCTGAAAGGAGGTCATTATTTGAGTATAATGACACTCTTTCGATTATAAACTTTTTTAAACAACAGCTGTCCATGGAAAAAATGTCAGTCGCACTCAAAATGTATGGAACTGAAGATTTTATGCGAGTTCTGAGTAGGCCACATCGTAAACCTTTAATTTTTTTTATATTGATAATAGGCGTTTGGCCACCAACTCGCCTGATGTTAAGCGATGATGCGGTCTACGATGCCGCGATGGAGCACGCTTACCTAGTAAAAACCAATTCACTCTCGATTTGAAGTCACCCAGATTGTAACCATCGGGGAACCCATTCAGGCAGCGCATTCCACAGACTAGCAGTTCGCACAATGAAAGTGAAATCTGAATGACGAGTATAATGACCTCCTTTCGGCTTAGTACACCTTTTCTGCGTAGCCCTGTACAAGTGATTACATTCTGGTCTGAACCGCACTAAATTTCCTATAAATTCATTGTGCGCGACTAATGTAGTGAAGTGCACACTAAGGTAACATCGGTAACATATATTTGTCCGCTTTGATTAATATGTAAAATTGCAAAATATAGGCAGATCAGTGCCTTGTTTCGTAGAATTAATATGCAAACAACTTGCGGAAACAGACTGTTGGAACTTTCTTTCTCACCTCTATTCTTGGGTTGGTAGGATGGACAAAAGAATATGTGGATACGCTCAAGTAATTGTTTCAGTGAAATAGCCAGTGGAATGAAACAATTAGTCAAGTGTGTCCACTAAATATTCATAAATTTACCAAATCAAAACAATGTAATAGTTCAGCCACGAAAACGCGACCTTCATATTATTATCTCCTAATTGCTTAGTGCTTAATCCTAGCCAGGTATTGAACGAATAATGGCCACTTCATAATACACGAAAGTGGACTGTACAAGTACTCTGCCAGTTAGAAAAAAATAAAATATGAAGTGGCCATTATTCGTCCAATATCTGGCTAAGGGTTAATGGTCACAACACATATAAACTCGGGACAGAATCGGTATCGCCTCGTCTCATCGATTAGCCGCTAACCAGATGTCAATGGAACGCGGACTTGTAACCGGAGCAGTCCAGCACCTACGAGGTGTCAGCGCGGCGCCCATGGCCGCCGCCGCCGTAGCTCAGCTACGACCCGGCGTAAGCGCGGCTACGACCCGACGTAAACGCCGCTACGACCGGACGCAAGCGCGGCTACAACCCGACGTAAGCGCGGCTACAACCCGACGTAAGCGCGGCTACGACCCGACGCAAACGCAGCTACGACTCAACGTAAGCGCGGCCACAACCCGACGTAAGCGCAGCTACGACCCTACGTAAGCACGGCTACGATTCGACGTAAACGCGGCTACGAACTTAACGATACTGATTAACATGTGTTGCCGTATGGAGTTTAATAGAAAGAATATTGGATGGCTCGAGTTGAGGCGATACCAATGTAGTGCAGAGTTAATATGTCTGCTGTGACCTTTAGTGTGGAATATTTTCGACACGCACACTGTTAAATTGACTACCAGTAAGCAGTTAAGAGTGAAAAGCATCTCCGAGGATTAAACTATGCGCAGTAATTTTAATTTCAAGCCCAACAAGCTCATTCTTTGACAATCGTTATTATTTCTGTCACCTGTTCTAATTGAGATAGACATGGGAGTGACAAGGCAAAAACAATGACGCTTGCTAGAATCAGCCAGTCGGTTATCTTTTCAAACATATTTAAAAAATTACACGGGGCTTAATCCCGCTGTTAAGTTACAGAAACTGCATAATATTGGTGCGAAAAAAAGTTCGAAGAGTGTTCATTTGTTGAACCGTTATCATAAACCATAGCTATCCTTACTGTACTCCAGCGTCACTGGGGTTGCACGGGCAGCGAGGCGGGCGGAGCTAGTTTCTGCTATTCCTTGAAACAGTAGTACTAAGGTGTAGGAACTACGCGAGTCGCGGCCGTTTGGCGTCACGCTCTTCGCCCGCTGCGCTTGCGCCGCCACCGCCGCCACCGCCTTCCTCTTCCTCATCAGAATCTCCATCGTAGTCCACAAGGCCCTGTGAATACTGAAATTAAGTACGGGTGGAAAGAAAAATAGTTTTTTCACACATAATGACTCTATTATTTGAAGAACACGCTTAGAGTAGAACTAAATTTTGATATGCCCCGATTCGACCCCCAGAATTTCGGCCTGCAAAAAAAAATCTAGTTTCGGCCCGCATTTTATGCCTGTTTGGGCCCTAAAAACATTTTTATTTATTTAAGAGTTAAAAACTGATGGTCTACGATGGTGCAAGCTTGTAACTATCGGGGGGACACGCAACTTTAGACCAATGGAATAACAAAACCTATGGTCACATGTCAAAAGAATATCCACAGAATTACTAACAAAAAATAAACCAAGCACCAGACTATGTTCTAAACCTAGATTCAATGAAAGCAAAATAAATAACATGGCCATGATACATTAAATGTATTTTGATGAAGTTGCTGATTTGTCATAGATCTGATTGATCTATGACAAAGACATGTAAACTGCCTTAACAGTTATTTACAATTACAAAAAATAAAAATTGCTTCACACACATAGCTCCCCACTAGGATACCCTGTGGGGGGTGACATGGAACACTAACAAAGACAAGGGAATAACTAACACCCAGATCTAGAGCAGATAAATAAATTCACACATCTACCCCGTCGGGTTTCGAACCCGGGACACCTCTTGTTTATGACGCAGACATATTACAACTGAGCATGCAGGTCGTCAAACTTTGAAATTGAAATTAGAGACTAATGACAATCCCACATTGAACTGAAAATACAAATATATGCATTGTTTTTAATGCAAAGATTTGTAAAATGTTAGTAATTTTCCAACCAATAAAATTGCACCACTGATTACACATAATACTCAACACTGTACATTTAATTTTCATCGTGTTAATGAATTAAATCAGTGGTGCAATATTTCATGAAAATTCTACAAAACAAAGCTTTTTCCGAAAAGTCCATTAGGCTTGTTTTAGGTAAATTGTGCTATTAAAGATATTTTATGCTGGAATGTGCAGGTGAAAACAATTTTCAGCCTGACGATCAGCAAATGTCATGAAAATGTCAGCAAAATATGACCTTGCTACAAAATATTCGGCCATTTTGTTTCAGTAAATCGGAAACTGTCAGCAAAAAAAGATCTTGCTACAAAACATTTGGCCATATTGTTTTAGTAAATCGGAAACTGTCAGCAAAATATGACCTTGCTATAAAATAATCGGCCATATTGTTTCAGTAAATTGGAAGATGTCAGCAAAATATGACCTTGCTACAAAATATTTGGCGATATTGTTTCAGAAAATCTGAAACTGACAGCAAAATAAAATATGACCCTGCTACAAAATATTCAGCCATATTTTTTCAGGAAATCGGAAAGGGTCCCAGATCTGCTATATTATTTGGACCGGATTTCTCTCTGATATTTCTGTAAGCTATTTTGATCTTTAGCGCTATTGAAATATGGTTCAATATTAGAAGTAGATTATTTATGTGCACAATACATTAGGGTATAAAATAACTTTTAACATATATCAGCTTATTGAACATTTGTGAATCAGCGGGCCTAGTACGCGCGTCGCGATAAAATATTGTCAATTCTTGTTGCAGCTGTGTCATGTTTTCGCACGTCATAATGGGTGGACAGAATTTTATCGCGACATGCGTGCTGAGGTTACTTTTACACCTTCCTTGTATCTGAGAGGCCAGTATGATCCCCAGCAGTAAGCGTAGTAGAAGGTTTCGGGAACCGAAAGTTTACCTTATTGAGTAATCTGGGCGAGGATACCTGAACGTCAGTGAGCGTCGGCTTGGCCACTGTGGTAGTGGTGAGCAGTACTCTGCTGGGACCGTTCACTGTTTCCGCACTGGAGCACACTTTCTTTTCGACTATTTTCCCTGGAAGGATAATGTGGTCCGGTAAAGTTTTTGATTTCATGAAGTGGCGTTAACTTTGCTGTATTTGATAATTTTTGAATGACTTGTTTATATCAACATCAATTCTCATCAATTAGCAATTATTAATTTCATTTTAAAGTCCATTACATTTAACGATAGCATTTAGATATGATATTGATAACATCTAAATTTGACACTGTATATATAATTATGTCACTTTTGTGTCGTGTCGGATACAAGCTACCGATGAATATTTGATTTCTATATTAAATTATTAATTTTGTGACACGACGAGATCGGTGTGATGTCCAACTCATAATATTTAATTATACTAAGATGTTGTAGTCGGCCGATCAATATGATTTTCTATTCTATTCTATATAAACAGTATGAAATCAGCCACTCTCTGGGCAGACTTTGTGTCCAGTTGCTTCCACTTGATTGGTACTGGGTGTGCCGTGTCGGCAACAAAAAGTCTTCGTAGGCGCAGCGCCTTATGTACATACCGATAGCGTCTAGCGCATGATGTACGTGCGGGTGCGGGTGGGGTTGCGCGGCGTCGAGCGGCGCGTCGTCATCGAGCTCGTCGTCGTCGTTGAACCACATCTCTTCTTCCTCGTCGGGTTGCCGCGCCTCACGCCTGTACCGCGCCCGCAGCAGCGACGGCACCACCGCTTCTGTTACGCCTACGCTGCCACTCACTGCAACAACAACATTAGTTTGTACTTCTTCTTCTTTCGAGTCGATGTTCCGTAAAAAGTTTCTAGACCAAAATTTTGCCACCCCAACGGCACTCTCCGTGGCTTCATTCTGGTCGTCTAGTATGCAAGTTGTAGGATACGCTGCACAGTCCATCAAGTGCGTCATTGTCTGAAGGTTCACACCACAAAGACATTCGGTGTCAGAGCCAATGGGCGGGGTTATATAATGATATAACCCCACTTTGCCATATTAGTTTGTTGGCAAGAATATACAGAAGATTTCCATATTCCATATTTTCATATATTTTTTTTGCGGGCATTTTTGCACACACTGTCATCTGATCCCAAACTAAGCAAAGCTTGTACTATGACTGCCAGATACTGATATACATACGTATTTATTTTTAAATACATTTTAAAATAGATAATAACACCCAGATATAGAACAAACACAAATGTTCATCACATGAATGTTTGCCCTAGGTGGGGATCGAACCCACGCCCCCAAGCGCAGAAGGCAGGTTTAATACCAACTGGACCAATGTGGCTATCAATTTCACACTACTTCTGGGTTACGCGGAAAGTTTGTACTAAGCCGAAAGTGGTCTGTTATACTCATCATTATGTACAACTTTTACAATGGGTCCAACACACAATCAAAAAATTAAATGTTAGCCGTTCCGTACATTTTGTTTATTGTGAAACAACTGAAATTAATTTCACAATTTCAGGGTTGGTCCCATTTAAAAAGTTGATCATAATAATGGGTTTTATGGGTATTTTCAGCTTAGTACACCCTTTCTGCGTAGGCCTGTTTGAAAGTGCGCTCACTGCAGTCTTGATACTCCTCTTCTTGCAAATATCCACCCTAATCACTTGACAATAAGATAGCATTCAGCAGGCCTAGCATGGGCTGTGGATAAATAGTCATTTCCACCGTTTTTATCCACGCCTAGACGCGACAAAGCTATAATATGGATACGTTTGTCTTTTTCTCGCGGGATAAAAACGGTAGAAAGACAAATTGTCCACGGCCCGTGCTAGGCCTGCTGACTCATGCCCTCACTGCAGTAGCGCACTATATCAAGGCATTACCAACATTTTAGGTAATATATTCGCGTGCTGTCCAGCCTCAGAATACCACCTTTGTTTGGGAAACTTCATAGTGCACAAAAATGAAATGTTACAAGATAGTCCGAATCAAGCATGCAATGGACTAGACTATTCTTGACAAATATAAACATTTCTCGTGTTATTGTTGAAGGTGATTTCCAAACTAAGATAACAACAAATAGTTTACATAATATTGCATCTATTTTTAATATTCACTGACATTACAAAGTTATCAAATGTTTTACAGCCAGTTTCTTCATCAACAACCAAAGTAATCAGTTAAAGTGTTACCTTTTACTTTAACTGACGATTACTGATACTTTGGCAAATGTGTTTCTTCATTCAAGTAACAGTTTTTTTTTTGTTAAAATCTTCATGACCTTGGATTCAATGTCCTTTAGTCATAATATTAAACAGTTACTAGTATTAATAGCGTCAAACAAGTCATAGTCACAGTCAGAGTCAAGCAAAGTAAGTCACAGTCAAGTCAAAGTCATGCCCCTGTAAAGTGGTGGAGATTTACAAGAGGCTCCCTATGAAGTTTTGGAAACAACACGAAAAGACATGTTTCACCTCGTTATATCACTTACTCACACTCGAGCACATTTACGAGCACTTAATAAATAATAATTCACCATTTACTACACATGAACACTCGAAAATACACAAGTTTAGGTAAATAATCCAACGAGCCGACATGTTTTTTTCCACGTTGGCGCCAAAAAACTTCCAAGTAACAGCTAAAGTCGATGAGATGTCATAACATACATTATTATTTCCCTGAAAAACCTTGTGGAGTTTTTTTACACATGGCAGCACCGCAATGCACTGTCTATAAGTGCCACTGCCAAATGTCAAAGTGAAGGTCCTTCCTTCATAATTAAAACTGTGAAGAAACCATTTTAACTGTAACTTTTACTTTATGACCTTACTTTGGCTGCTACTTTTGACACTCACTGTAAAGTTTAGGTGTAACTTTCCATATGTAAAAAGTTACTCTGTGGATATAACCTACAAATTTGACAGAATGACAATTACTTTAGCTTTCACAGCGGCTCAATGAGCAGTATAGGTTAGAGACAAAAGTAAAAACAACAGCTAAAATTATGAAGAAACCATTTCAACAGTAACTTTTACTTTATGACGTTACTTTGGCTGTTACTTATGATGAAGAAACTGGATGAGTATTTTTTTTATTCATTATTAGAAAGTCAAAATGTAGCATACCTCTTTCCCTTTCCTTTAGTTTGTCCTGATGTTGATCATATCGCGTTTTCAAAGTTTTGAATGTCTGTACGTATTCAACATCTTCCAAAATCTTGCCATAGTTCTCGACAACATGCGAACAAAGTGGCTTGATATCTTCAAGCTTGATGAATTCAAACAGCTCTAATATAGCGGAATCTAGTAGGTTATACCTGGAAAATGCATAATAGACATTTAGTCATCAAGGCTGATAAGTGAATACTTTCAAGGTATGCTTTTAATTAAGACATCTGTCTACAATCGTGCTGGGGTGCCACTTTCATTATGGCCCATCACAACATTTAATACAAAGAACTTTTCTGAACTTGGCTTTATACACTGCCCTATATCTCGATAATATTACACAATCTGTAAAAAATACATCCAAAATGTTGCAGTTCACTGTTGAAATTGTATGGCCTAACCATGGTATAATAATATACTCCGTCAGGTATAGCGCTCCGAGAAAAAATGTCACGTGGGCGTCCCCCCGCAACTACGTCATCAATATCATGGATACATGTACACGTGCATAAGAAAGAGCAGAATAAGTAATTTACAACAAGTTCGAGAGAGATGACGATACACGAAACAATGGCGCACTCTCTATGAA
Source organism: Agriopis marginaria (assembly GCA_932305915.1). Classification (NCBI taxonomy): domain Eukaryota; kingdom Metazoa; phylum Arthropoda; class Insecta; order Lepidoptera; family Geometridae; genus Agriopis; species Agriopis marginaria. The sequence continues at coordinate 8,290,993 of OW029934.1, read as the reverse complement.
ACAGCTGATTTTCTGTGTTAACAGTAGCGTGAAATTATAACTCCCCAATATCCTTTTAATACCTGTGGGAATCCATTAAATCTATGTGGTTTTGATATAAATAATGCTAATTCATCCTAAACTTGAACTGCTTTGCTTGAAACCAAATGACAATTTAAATGCTTTTTGTAATTTATTTAACTGATTATTAACAAATTTGTTTCCCAATATCTGTGTTTGTTACAATAAAGTGGCAACTGGAGAGTGACGTCATTGCGGGACAACTCCCGGAGCACTATACCTTGTTTTCTTGGACCATGGGCATAACCTTTCGCCCCTGATGATATTCATGTCTTCTGTGAAATTACTTAACATAAAACAATACCAATCCACACAACACTAATTCGAAATACAAACAGTCAGCAATTCCGAAAATTGTTTTTCTTTGATTAATAGATATAAGTACAAATTGTTTTATTTTTAAATCCCAATAAAAAAGAACATAATCTTGAAATGGCTGAACAGATATTCTTGAATCAATAGCTAAAAACACTCAATCAAATCACTTTGCAAACAAAAAAAAAAACTAATTTAAAATCGGTTCAGCCGTTTGGGAGCTACGTTGCTACATACAGACACAGATTACACACATTAAACTTATAATGTCTCTTTTTGCGTCAGGCCTTAAAAACTACCACAATCGCATTTCTCGGAGGGTTCTCGGGGATTTAGTTTTCATACATAGCCTGGAGGGGTTAGACAAGACCCGTTTTCTGTTAGCGTTAATGCCTGCGGAAAGATGAAATTGTATGAAAATTACATTAGTTGAGATAGCATCTCTCAAGCTGATGTCATCGTCAATGTCATTTTAATACAATTTCATCTTTCCGCAGGCGTTAACTCTAACAGAAAAAGGGTCTTGTCTAACCCCCCCAGTACACTCACAGAAGAATCGATGCAGATATAACGAACTTACCTCCCATTATTTCTAAGGAAAGCGTCGATGACCGGTGCAAAGAGGTTGCCCTTCACAATGTACTTGTTGTAGTACTCGTCTTTGATTGCAATGATTTTCCTCATGAATCTCAGAGCGCCAAGCACTAGGAAAGTGTGCGTGGATCTCATCAACACCAAGATGCGACGGAGAAGGTCCTGCAAGTATACAAATTCAAACTAGGTTTCTTTAATATAATGCCACTATGTTTTTTATACAAAGCAGAATTTACAAATGCAAATATAATTTTCTACACTTGTAATTTGAAAATTTCAAATACTTGTTCAGATAGCTTTTGTACGCAAAATCCTACCATATAAACAATTGATGATTATTGGCCTATCACACTCTCCCACTGCTGAGACACATGCCTTCTCTCAGAGAGAGAGAGAGAGAGAGAGAGGATGGGGCTATAATCCACCATGCATGTTGGTGAATGTCATATTATGTCATTGAATTTAATGAGGTTCTTGGACATACCGATTTCCTCATGTTTTTGAGGCATTGGAACTGCACATAATTTATTTAAAGTACTAAATAAGTCATTGGTGCAGTGCCAATGATCGAACCGGGTGCCGTCAGATTGTAAAGCGCACATGCTACGGCTCTGCCACCATCTCTCATCAATTGATACATGCATAATATTCTATTATTAATAAACAAAATTCTATTATTAATAATATTGTTTCGCAAGATTGAGTACTTTTTGCACTTGCATGTCTACATATTATAGAGACCAAACTGAATGTATGCAAATCTAACGAAACGCAGAGCACTTGCCAAACATGAACAAATATACTAACTCATTTAAAATTATGTTGAAATGAAACAAGTCAAAACTTAACCATGCCAGAGCACAAAGTAATTGTCAATGTGGATGATGACCAACAATTCACTTTTATTTAACGATCTTGTAAAGGTAGAGCTATCCAAATGCACAGCCCCGGGGGCCGAAAAATTGCGAGACAAATTTTATTTTTTTACTGTGTAATGCAAAAGTGATTTCTATTGAACAAGATAGAGTATAATCCCATCCCAAATAATTTAATAAATATTTATTTGTATGGCACCAAAATGGTTATCTTTCCTTACTTTTAGGGGAATTCTGAAATTATAAAGTTTTGTAGTTTGGGAATTCCCCAAATATATTATGTTTTTCTAATACCTGGTTTTATATGGTATTTACGAAGCTACTTCTGGGCCCCGATTGTACTAAACAAATTGTTTTTAAATTTTAATTGTTTTAATTTTAATAGTTTAATGAATTGTCTCAAAATTGACAGTTTTTTTTTACTAAGTTATAATATTAGGTGGTGGTATTTTTCTAGTATAAAAAAATATAAACTGTCAATTTTGTGGCAATTATTTAAAAATTAATATTAAAACAATTACAATTTAAAAAGATTGGTTTAGTAGAATCGGGGGCCAGGTATATGGCACGTCGGGTATTTACGTATATGCAGCTTGGACAGCCCTGATGTGTAAATTAACAAGAACAACATACCTTATTCAGTATAAAGTTCTTGATATGGTATGTGTGATGTTCGACACAGAACGAGAGGAGTTCCAGCACAAGTCCTAGTAGCTGCACTGTGTGGTAGTCCTCTTTTAGGGGCTTTTCGCCATTTGTGTTTGCTAGGAGAGGGGCTGTGGAGAGAAATAAGAAAAATAAGATTAAAAAGGAAGTTCATAATATAAGCTAAGAGAATGAGGTAGATCAGGGTTTTTCAACCTGTGGGTCGCGACCCCCAAGGGGGTCGCCAAGCCTTACACGGGGGGTCGCGGGTAAAATAAAAAAACAACTGTTTGTGGGTCTTGCACTACTACAATACAAAAAACTTAAATTTTAGTAAGAAGGCTGTGCCTGTTTATTTATTAATCGTTTGTCAAAACGTAGTTCTATTTTTGAGACGACGATCATTGTCTGATTGAAGCCTATTAAGTAGTTTAATATAGTATTATTAAGGCCTTTGGGGGGTAGCCAGAATTCTTTAACATGAAAAGGGGTCGCATATTAAAGGTTGAAAAACACTGAGCTAGATTAATAAACAGTTAAGTCTGTGAAAACTAAGAGAATATGGTGGATTAATAAATGTGTAAGCTGAGAGAACATGGTGGATTAATAAACAGTAAGTTCAAATAAGATGAGAAAATAAAGTGGATTAATAAAGTTAGAAGAAACTGTTAGAATAAGGAAGATTAATAAACAGTTACTTCTTATAAGCTAAGAAAATAAGGTAGATTATTAAACAGTAATTTCTTATTGATAAGCTGAAAGAATAAGATGGTATATTAATCAGTAAATTTTTATATGCTGAGAGAATAAGGTAGATTAATAAACAGTAAGTTTTTATAAATCAACTACATTTTTTGCATTGAGATATAAAGGACCAGATAGTGACATAGGATACTTTTTAACCAGGACAAAAGTAGTTTATAAGGGAATGTAACCCCATTGGTTCAGATGGCAGTGAACCTGCCTTCTGAGCTTGGGGATGCGGGTTCGAATCCCACCTAGGGCAAACATTCATGTGATGAACATTTGTGTTTGTTTTATATCTGGGTGTTAATATCTATTTAAGTATGTTCTTAAAAATATATAATATGCATGTATATCAGTATCTGGCAGCCATATTACAAGCTTTGCTTAGTTTGGGATCAGACCGTGTGTGCAAAAAATGTCCCGAATATTTATTTAAGTATTAATGTTCACATGGATGAACCTGTGAGGCACAGCTAGTTGGTTATATTATCAAAAGATTACAATTGCACTGTAAATATGGAACCAAACACCACCATACGCCAAAATTCGTTTTTCCGATTTTTCGCCACATAAAAAGTATCCTAGCATCTGTCATTATGACTTCCTTAGTAAATTTCATTAAAATCAGTTCAGCTGATTTGTTGTGAAAATATACCAGGGGCAAAGTTACTTCTGCATTTTGAACTATCTTAAAAAAGGACATTCTCAATCCAATGTGTATTTAAATTTTTACATATCATACATAGCCTTTTAATAGTCCAGTGCTTGACTTAGGCCTACCCCTGAAAGGGTGATGGGTTATATCCACCAAAATGGCCCAGTTGCCAGTTGGTAGATTCACATACACCATTGAAACTCTTATCCATACTTATGTAGGTTCCTCACAATGTGTTCCTTCACCGAAAAGCCAATGGTATGAAAATCAGTACATAAACTCCAAAGAGCTCATTGGTATGGACCTGGGATTTAAACCCGCAACCTCACCTCAAAAAATGCAATCTTAGGTTTAGGCCTTCAAGGAGGCTTAAAAGGAAGATATCCCAAGACTTTAAAAAAATAAGAAAAATTATGAGGATGGATGCGTCAATGGGCATATTCCACACAAGACAACATTTCAAAATAAAGCTTATTGTCTTCAAAAGACTTTGCTTTAAAAAGGGATAAAAAAAGCGTATTAGCGTACACTTACCTATTAGCGTCTGTACACTATGTTTGTAGAAGAAATTCAGAAAGTCCGCTTTTTCACTTTTGTTGACTGAGGCAAGCATACTCTCTGGGTCGAGAAGTATACGAAGAACTCCCATCAGCTGCACTGCACCACCCAGCTCTGGATCTTGGTCTCGCAACATTTGCTCTATTACTATATTTAACAGCATTTGCTCCTGAAATGATAAGAAAATCGTTTATTTACATAGTTATAACGATAAGGTCAATGTTTAACCTCAAATGGGATGCACTTACTTCTTCTGTGTTATTGGCTTGTGTGAGTGTATAATCCCTTACAACTGATGGCGAAAACTCCACTATATATGTTAAAATGTCTATTGATGCCGTTTTCGTTTTCTGGTCCTGTATACTTAGAGTGATTTCTAATGCAGGCAGGATCCCCAATGTAACTAATGTCTTATAAAAAGCATCTTTATCTTGCGGTTGCAGATTTTGTGAAAAATTACAAAACTCCTTTAAAAACAGTACTAAATCTCGTCTCTTAGAGTCAGGTGTCTTATCGTCCATGAGTAGCTTGAACAAGTCTGCTAGGAACTTGTCATCATCTTCTATGAGCTTCACTATTTCTACCTTATTGAAGAATATAAAACTAGACAATGTGCTCAGCAGATTGTCTTCAAAAACCGTTGGTGTGGGTAGGACAATATCCTGGATGTATTGGACTCTGTACGTCTGATGTATTTTAGCCAGAAGATCTTGATTCCTTATAGGGATGGCTTCACGAAACTTGGCCAGCTCTCGTAAATATTCTCTGTGTTTTTTGGGTTGAGGCAATCCTGGATCATATTCCAGACACCCGACTACATCAAATATTGTATCGTCTGCAAACATTGTATCGAAGAGTGTGTTTTTGTTGAGAAGAAATATACTTTTGAATATTTCGTAGAGATGATGTAACCCTTCTATATTTTCGATGTCTTCACACATGTGGAAGAGGTTTAGCAGTTTCTTTATGTAATGTTGGCTCTCTAATGCAGCTGCAAGTTTGTCTTTCCGTGCGGGTGATACGAGACAGCTGTTTACTAGCTCACTGATGTCCTCCAGACGTCCCATCTCACATGCCGGCAGCTCCACCGGCTGTACGCTGTCTGACATATCATCAAATCGCTCATCTTCTGATTCTTCAACAATATCTTGTGTGATTTCAACTGATGGGTCCTTTCCTTGTACCTGAAATGCAACAAAGGTTAAAGAGATGCACAACCCATTAATTTATCTGTAATTTATGTGTAAGGATACTTAGAAATGATGTTGTACTGGTTCAAAACTGTTTGATGAATCTCGAGTGTATTTCCACTTTAACCAACAGTGGAGAGAGTCCAGAGTTGTATTAACAGTACCAGTTTCCTAATAGTAGGCAGGTATGAAACATTATAAAATGAGGTGGTTAAAACTTGAGGGCCTCAATATGGTAGTAAATAATCACAGAGTAAAAATTACCTGACAAATCTTTTCCCATATCTCATCGCAGCCAGCTTTTTCTTGAAAACTTAATGCTAAATCAAAATTATCTCCTTCAGACCATACTATTAATGTGTCTTGCTGTTTCTGGTAGGCCGTGTCTGGCTGTATTTTACTCTCTAAAAGGAGAGACCCGTCTGACTCTGCCCTCACTAGTAGAGAGGTGCCCTTCAACCTGTCCACATAACAAGAAGACACATGACCTGTCCCTCTGTCGTCCCACTGCCTGTCTGCATTCAGAGCGTATAGCTTAACTCTTCGTCTTGTGTCTGTCATGATATTCTGTGCTCTACACACTATGTACTTCAAAAACGTCTCAATATTGTTGGCGCTTATCTTGTGCACCCAACCTATGGACTACTTATTTAACTCCCATTTGTATAAAAACATATAAACTTCTGAAACAAAAACGATTCATGTTATACAGAAACAGCCACTAGATAATCAAGAATATAATTACCGTAATTACATTCCATCTTGTACTTGATTTTGTATGTATGAAACACACCTAACTTTGAGAAGGCGGCGATGCGGTTTCGTTACAGAAAACCGTAGCAATCACAAGTTCAAACTTCCACACCGAAAAACATTTTGTAATTTGTTATAACAATGGAATAATCACTAAATTTATCGGAAATCACAAACAAAACAATACTGATTGTATGACTTTTGTTACAACATAAACACGTGTGTAATTAATTAGTTATAACTAAAATTCACTTAAACGTGCCGAAAATACTCAATGAACACGATATTTACTGGAATTATCATGTTAAAATCGTCAAAATGACGTACCTTCAAAATAGTATAACATCAAATATCGCCATATTGGATTCACAACAACGCTTCAAAATCGGGGTTCGCAAATCATTTAATCGCGGGAAATTTAAATAGCATAGGATGTTTTTAAACTTTTTGGTTTTGTTAGTTTGCAATTATGGAAAATCGGTATACAATGTTATTATGAGTTATAATAACTCAGTTGCAAGCTATTAAATTGACTAGATGGCCCAACGACATCGTGCAAGATCCAGTGCCAGTAGATGCAGATGGCAGGCTGTCGTTTAGTGTAAAAATTAAAGGAAGAGGCCTATGTTTATCAGTGGACGTCTTCGGGCTAATGAAGATGACGATGGAAAATAATAAACAGTATTACTAAACAGTAATAATTGTATTGTACTTGGTGTTATGTATCTTATGTAGTCTAGTGGTCAAGAAAGGCAAGGTCATCTGTAAATTTTGTAGTACCCGCAACTATAATAAAGTATGCACATAATATGCCTATTATGACCTAAAAATTACTAACCCCGTGTAAAGTTTTCGCGAATTGCATCACTTTACTGCAATGACAACCTAAATTATCTTTGCTTCACTGTCTGCATCTTGCCTGCATCACTTTCTGTGCCTGCAACCAAGGCCCGGGAGGAGGGGGGCAGTTGATACATTTTAACTTTTCAGTCTAATGAACATTTTTATTAATACAATAGTTATGGGTACTCGTTTATTATATTTTGGCAAATTTTGAGTTACATTGACTGAACAACATCTCCGTGAGACCATGCCAAGTGAATGCGGAAACCAACGGCCCATAATATGTACTTCATTTGAATTCATTGAACAAAACAATAAAATTTTGAATAATAATCATAGGATAAAATTAAATGTTACTTTAATTACTTCCTTGGTACTATTGGCGTGATTCGGAACATTTTTAGGATAAGAGGCAATAGGGGCGATTACCTTCCGAGGCTGGCGCTGCACCTAAAGATAATGTATGGGGATGGGGACCGTACCGTAGTGTTGCGGCAGCATTGACTGTTGCGGCAGCATTGCGGCGTGCATTAGAGTTCGGAATCATACGTTTAACCGTAGGATCAAAGAGCTTACTTACCTAAATTAATATACTAGGGAGAAGGAGGGAGGGAAGCCACACAGTCAGCAAACAAGCAAGCATGAAACTTCGTGAAAGGTGTATTCGTGTTGTTTCCAAAACTCCATAAAGTCAAGCTATTAAGCCTTTAGTAAAATCTTTACCACATTACAAGGGCATGACTTGGACTTGACCGTGACTTACTTTGCTTGACTCTTGCTGTTTCGCTGTGACTATAGCTGGTTTTACAACATATTTCATTAAATACTTGTAACAGGCAAATATAATAGAAGTGCGATGCCAATATCTTCTTTAGAGGAAATAAAAAAAACTTTGTTACTCCCTTGGTTGGTAGCACTCTGTGGTAGGTAGGAAGTATAAATGGAGCGGTCGTTGTTATTTTTTGTCAGCTGTTGTCAAGGTTTGTACTTATTGCACATTGACTAAGGATAGGTATAGACTCGCTCTTAAAATAATTGTAATTACGAAAGTGAGAAGTTGTTCATATACGTTATATGAACAACTTCGTGAAAGTGAGCAGGACAAAGATTATAATATATTTTGTCCCTTACTGGCGTATTATGTTGTTTGCCATCGACTGGTCTGACACTTCCAGTGGCAAGCAAATTGTGGCATCGTTGAAAACAATTACTGTAAAAAACCCATAGAAAGACCTAATTTGGTTTTTTGTTTGTGACTTTATAACTGGATTTAGTGCGCGGTGCAGTTTCATAGAGTGTAAAAGCCGTAGTGAACGGAATGAATCGAACATAACCTTTCATCGGTAAGTACTAATGTCGAAATATCGCTATCACATTCGTATACACCGAGGACTAGTCTATACCTATCCTTAGTCAATGTTATTGCACAACAGAACAGAGAAGGGAATAGAACGGAAAAGAGAAGAAAAATTTGTAAACATGCATGAGTTTCAATTTTAATATATTTTTTACAGCATACGCGATTGAGGATCAGTAACGTTTTTAGTTGAGACTGCAGATTTATAGAGCTAAGAAATCCTTAACATACAGTGCAAAAAATTTTGTACTACGACAAAAAATAACGAAGCTGTGACCAAATTACTAGCGAAATTCACTGGTCGGCCGGCGCGATAGCTTGTGACTACACGTAATAGTAGGTACCAACTTATTTCCATATCAACTAAATAATGGGTAGGTATAGTTATGTACGTAGCACGTACTTACATCGTAATGATCATCACAGCAATGTCTGGTAGTCTGGGTTGGGGGTGGAGTTTAATTATCTCTTTTTTATTACAACGGAATACAATTTTTTAAGAAGTTTAGGGTCTCTCGGCACGTAAAAAATAGTTTTTTTGGCATTTTAAAGGAGGTGTTTGTACATTTCGGCATACACTATTTGAACATAGTTAAAAAGATGAACTATACACAAATCGGGCACTTATTTTGTATCAAAGTCACAAATAACCACCCAAAACACTGCACGCCTTATAGCTTCCAACGGCTAACTAGCGGCGACCGGCCCTGTGACGTCACACGCACCCGTGTACATTACTTTTAGCGGCAGGATTGTCATAAAGTTTATTACTTAATATTTTGGTAAGTAATGGTCCGATTTGGATAATTCAAAAATATATATCATTCTTAGGTCATGAAAAATGAAGTTCTAGTTCTATTGAATTTGCTATTACTTTACTCATCCTCAGTCCTTTCCCTAACATGGCAGGTAGGTACTTTGTCATCTGTCACGGCCTAACGAATAATCAATTTCGGTACAAACGATACTTTCTTATACAACACTAGCAATGGCAGCCAAGCTAAGGTTCATAATTATGAGTTGTAGGAATGCACTCATTTTTTTTACCGACTTTTGTAGATATGCCTTCTCCATAGAGTCACATTGCTCCAGTCATTTTATTAGATTGACATTTTTGACAGTAATTTTTAAACAAATGGATGGATGACATTTTATATTTTGTCTGTGGTATGGCTGCCATTTGCTGCAATCTGTCAATCAGTTTTGATGTTATTGAGTTAAATTCGTAATAATTTGGATAAAATAGAAATTCTGTTGTTATTATTAAAGAAATTGTTTGTAGGGGTTCACTTACAATCTAAAAAATATCTTTGTAATACGAAGTAAATCACAATGAACCAGGAAATCGCTTTGCTAACATGTGAGATTCGTTTATTACTCCTCGCGTTCCTCTGTCTCTTAGCTTATTTTTTGTTTTCTGCAAATTAGTGTTGCAGTTTAACTAGCTTTATACAAACGTGCAACGTGCCGCTTTCATATTATCATAGTTTCTTTATAAAGAATAAATTAGATAAACTCGAAAAAGTGTATCTTATTTGACAGGTGTCATTGATTGTCATTGCATGAAATATTTTCTGAAAAATCAAAATATTTGTGTTATTGTTATCAAAAACATTGCGTAAATTACTTGCCCATGTAAGCAATTAATGTGTGTGCTAATTACAGTATTTCTGTTATTTGTATTTCAGTATGAAGCTGTGGGACCAATACTTTCATAAGAACCTGTGCTAAGTATATTAATTTGTGTAATTTAGTAGTAAAATGAACACACTATGTCTTATTTGAGCGCTACCGAAAATGTTGGGTAAGTTAACATTCTTTAGTAATAAATAGCACTAGCACAGATTAATCTACTCATAGCAAGACAATGAATGAAATGATAATAATTAAATTATGCTATTGTTGTTGTTTATAATAATAATAACATACCTCAAAAATATTTTTTTTGTGTCGACAGATTTAGTGGTATTCCACAAAACATATCCGATGCGAGCTGTGCAACGCAATATAAAATGGCAGTGGAGGGAGCATCAGGAAACTGTAGTGAAGTTATGTACATACCGGACAACTCTGCCGATGACTCAACATACATAACCCATCTTAATGACAATTACTATACCAAATTCAAAATAGATCCCAACGAACTCTATACTTTCCATGATTCTGATGTGATCGCGGGTGAGATTACTGTGAGTCATACGGAAGATACCTTCATGTTTCCTGATAGTGTTGATGCTAAGAGTAAAGTCTTGGATAGTCCTAATAACGATTTGGACATTTTGGGTGCATTCACAAACGGAGATGTTAAACAGGAAATCAAAAAGAAAGTACTTTCTAATGGACATTATACACCTATCTCGAAGTCCACTCAAAAGGAAAGTAAGACTTCTAATACCAAAGCACAGAAAGCCAAGAGTCAGGTTAAGGAAGCAAGAAGAGAGTCGGTGAGCGAAGCACGGAAGCAAAATGCTCAAAGTTCCAAAGCTCAAGTTGTAACTGTGTCTACACCAAGTTCCAAAACCAGTATTAATAGTGTTAATACAAATAATGGGAAGCCCGTACCTCCAAATAAGCAATGTGGGAATGAAACCTTTCTGGATGTATTTAAAAGAGAGCAAGGTTTAGTTGAGAATGAAGAGGTTGTTGTTAAAAGTGAACCACAGCCCCCCCTGCCTCCGCCTGTGAAAATTCCTACATCACCCCCAAAAAAATCATCAGGTAAGGGAAAACAATCTTCCATCCTCACATTTATTCTACACTAGCGGTCCGCCCTGGCTTCGCATGGGTATTATTGGAGTTTTAGTAAGGATCCCAAATTTTTTCTAAATATAATATAGCCTATGTCACCCGGGGATAGTGTAGCTTCCCAACAGTAGAAGAATTTTTCAAATCGGTTCAGTAGTTTCGGTCCTATTCAATGCAAACAAACAAACAATCAAATCTTTCCTCTTTATAATATTAGTATAGATAATCATGCCTTTCATTGGAACTGTATTGACGGAAGTACTTTTCCAACCAATTTATAGAATTTTATTTGGTTACCGCTTTCTATTACTAGGCCTCATTAAAATCTGTTTTTTTTTTATGAATTCCTAAATTGCTCCTGCCCTCTAGCATCTGCTACCACTTAGGTAATCAATGGGGATGAATAACTTAAAAATGAGACAATATCTACAAAAGTAATTCCTAGATAATTGTGTATTATTTTCAGGTAAAACGCCGTCTCTACCGAAAGCGCGCCGCGGCCGCGGACCGGCGGTGCACGAGGCCTTACAGCGGATATCACCACAAAAAGCCATCCCAATACCAAACAGACGATGGCATGCCCCAGGGGACAATCTTTTCGAATGTGGCCCTTTGGACAATAAGATACTAGCATTTAGAGTACTTGAAAGTAGCAGCAGTGATGAGGATAATATGCCTGATTTTGGTAAAATTTATTGCACATTACACAAATCTTATTCTTATTCGAAGTGGGGGCGATAAGTCCTGCACTGACGTCCCGTTCGAGGTGTATTGTGCATTTCCCCCTACCAGCACCTACCCGAGCCAACCCAACTCCTTGAAATACCGGAGAGAGGCTCTGGGGCGCTGGCGCAGTTGCTCCAGTGGTGTAGATGGTAATGTAAATAATGATGATGAAAAGCAGTCTAGCTGTTGTGGTGAGTGGATGAAAAAGGCAATGGTGCCTCAAGGAACTGGTAGCGATTCTAGTTTCTTCTGTGGCTTCACAATGCCACAGCACATGCTCTACAGTTTCATTCTCTTTCATGCAGCCACGACACAGTGGACTGTCTGTGGCTCCTAGCTTATACAAGTGACTATTCAAGTTGCAATGACCGGTTATAAGGCCTACTATAAGGCGAAGGTCCTGTCGTTGCAACTTCATTAGGTTGTTGGTGATCATCCTGTCAAGAATTGGGAAAGCGGCTTTAGCATGCTTACAGTCATCTTGTCCCAATACACAAATATTTTGAATAGGATAGTATAGCCGATTATAGAGGATTGGCGTCGCGGCGTTCTTATAATTAAGGAAAACTCAACTTACTTTTTCGGTTTTACCATAAACCGAATGTTCAAAATATGCTTGACCCTGGAGCCCCAGGGTCTTAGAATATGGCTTCGGTATCCCTTGCCTATCGTAAAAACCGATTAAAAGGGGACCTCTTAATTATTATGGGTCAAGACCCATTTACAGTTAGTGTTAACGCCTGCGGAAAGATGAAATTGTAAGTAAACTAGCGACCCGCCCGCCCGGCTTCGCACGGGTGTAATTTACGTGCGAAGCCGGAGCGGGTCGCTAGTTACAGTATATATAAACCTTACATGAAAATGCATCTAACTGATGGTGAAAACCGCATCAAAATCCATTGCGTGGTTTAGGAGGAGTTAGCGGCCATACAGACAGACAGAAAGACAGACAGACGCGGAAAGCGACTTCAATGTATACTATGTAGAGATGACATTGACAATGACATTAGCTTGAGAGATGTTATCTCAAGCTAATGACATTAGCTTGAGAGATGTTATCTCAAGCTAATGTCATTTTCATACAATTTCATCTATCCGCAGGCTTGAACCCTAACATAAGGTGGGTCTTGTCTAACCCCCTGTGGGCTCATGGGTGGTCAGATTTGGGAATTTGATCTCCCATTCAAGCAAGTCCAGGGAAACCAACGGTGCGGTGTGGTCCGCTATAATGTAGAAGGAATGAGCGGAAATGGTTCAAGCATTTTCTGGGAGTGATGCCCCAGGCAGCGTGATTGGGTATCAGTGCGGTTCCATGGAGATCCCGGTGCCCACAGTACAGTTAACTTATTATTATTATACCTTTATAGCTTAGATTAGCAGTACACTAAACCGGTTTCCAGAATCAGGCAGTGGCCCGGTGTGCGTGGAAGAGAGCGCGGCGGAGTCGCGTGGAGTGCGCCTTGCGTTGCGCCGCGCGGCGTTGAGGCGGCATGTAGGCCGAGCACACGAGTCACTGAGGCTAGCCGGCGACTTCAAGGAACAACGGACACTCGCTTCCATTATCAAGGTTGGTACAAACACACAGCAGTACTGTGTATGTACATTCCTTTCATATCAAGACAATATTCTGACATCTTGAAGCACTCGCACTTAGTTTTTGTCAGACTTTTTTTGCTACTAGCTCGGGTTTAAGGCAGATCCAAACTACATATATTTATAATCAAAGTACTTTCACATACCTTTAACTGAAAGTGAATACAGCAGTTTTACTAATCCGGCACTATTAAAGACAAGGTGGTGGATTATCGGAATACTCAGATTCATCATCATCAGCCAGAAGACGTCCACTGCTGAACATAGGCCTCCCCCTTTAACCTCCACACTGAACGACAGCCTGCCTTTTGCATCCACTGGATGCCGGCGACTCTCACTATGTCGTCGGTCCATCTAGTGGGAGGCCTACCTACGCTGCGTCTTCCGGTTCGTGGTCTCCACTCAAGAACCTTTCTTCCCCATCGGTTATCGGTTCTTCGAGCGATGTGGCCTGCCCATTGCCACTTCAACTTGCAAATTTTAACAGCTATGTCGGTGACTCTGGTTCTTTGGCGAATACTCAGATTACAGGATTGTATTAGGAAATACAAAGTAATGATGGATAAGAATGAAGAACATAATTTTAATAGATAGACACTAAATATTGACACTGTGTGATATAAGCACATCAGCATAATTATGCTGCTCGCCTATCATAAAATAAACAAATAATAAATATAATAAGGTGCATGTGGGTAGTTTGTATTTACATATTTCATAAATATTACGTAATGTGGAAGAAAAAGCGCCGGCGCGTACGTAGTGACAGAAGGGAAAGGGGAAAACGCTAGTGGAAAGAGAGGCAGCCATGAGAGTCGGACTACTGGACATGCAGATATACTGAAGCGTTGGATAAGTGAGACTTCTGTAAAACAGAAAAATCTATTCAGAAAGAAATCTCGTTGTTCATATTCGTTTATTAGTTGAGAATAGTTAAGCTAACACAACTTTCTTAAATTTAAGATTTTGTCATTTTTCTTTTCAGAAACAACTAATCAATCCGTCATTGTCGGGTCATCTTCCAACACAGACAGTTAACCACTTGCTCGCAACGAGAGGAATGCCTACAGTTCTGAATTCGCAGGAGAGAAGAAAACTAAGGTAAGAGAATAAATCTTACATGCCTTTTTTTAGCGCAGCTAGTGCAATATGTTACTGAGCCTATACCCCTCGAAAATTATACATAGAACGCACAACGCGAGAAAACAAAAAGAATCATGACAACTCCATTTCACTCTATTTTGACTGTTCCGATTACTTCAGATGCGCCACTACCGCGGTCTCTATTTGCGCGTTAGTCTTGGTATGTGTGTGCAATAGAATGCTGCGTGATCAAAATACTATAATTATGATGATAAAATAAGTGATTTCTATGGAATTTTGTGACTATTTGGATGATAAACAGTAATGAGAGTGTGAAGTGGAATATTTACTTACTGATGATATGATGCACCATCATTTTTTGTACTTTTTAAAACTTCCAAAAAGAGGCGGTTATCAATTCGACTGTATGTTTTTTTTAATGTATGTTTGTTACCTGATTACTCCGCCAATTTAGAGTTGTTTTTGATGATTCTTTTTTTGGTTGGTAGGTCCTATCTCATAGGTGGTCCCATAATTTTTTTATCGACATTGTTCAGCGCTTTTTGAAAAATCTACATAAACATGACAATAAGTAACGAATTCAATGTACAATGTAAACATTGTACAGTGCCACCAAGGTGGGCAAAATTGGAACTACAGTTATTTCTTGGTGAATTTCATACTTTGTTTTCCACTAGCGACGCTGTCAACTGAACAGCAAACAGAGGAACTGTTCCTACAACAGAACTTCAAAAAACAAAGAAGTGTCTCCATGGCGACCGGGCCCTGTTGTTTTTCGTTAAATTTTTTATGACCATGGATACAAAGTATTTCAGTCGTAATATTAAACAATATTTTCTACTTATTAGTATCAGTTTGTAAATGTAGGTATAGTCATGAAGTCGTTTCTTTTTTTTTTTCAAAAAATTCTGAATATGTGTTGTTGCATTTTTTCACGGAGCACTTGGGCATTGTTACGGCTTGTGTAACTATCGCGTGACTGTGATCCGATCTGGCCCCGTATTGGGTCGGGACGGATTGAGTATTGCCGCGATTAGCGCGTCAATGTGAAATCTTTGTATCTGTATTTTTGATCGATGCCTATACCTAACAATATTTCCAAGCTTTGGTATAGACAGTTTTTGTCTGATTTTTGTCATTTTACTTTTAGAGAGGTGGGGTGGTCAGGTGGCGAGAGCAGTTCAGGTGCTCGCACTATATGCGGCGAGACTGGCTGCGGGCAGGTGGCAATGCCGTGCGCGCGGTACTGCCTGGCGCACGTGACGTCATCCCCCGTGCAACGGCTATACGCGGCATGTGCAGCCGTGTTTGCAGGCGGCGCGCGCTGCCGGGCGCCGCTACTGCCGCTCCACGAGCACACGCCTCTCTGCGCCGAGCACGCGTGGAAACGGGTCAGTATTGTACTGAAGATAGCTAGTCCGTGACGTAATCCCCGGGTACCGCTACTGCCGCTCTAAGAACACACACTGCTCTGTGTCAAACACGGCTGGAAGCGGGTCAGTATTTTACTGTAGATAGCTAGTCCGTGACGTAATCCCCGGGTGCTGCTACTGCCGCTCTAAGAGCACACACTGCTCTGTGTCGAGTACGCCTTGAAGCGGGTCAGTATTGTACTGAAGATAGCTAGTCCGTGACGTAATCCCCGGGTGACGAGTGAAGATTAAGGGTCAGTATTGTGCTCTAGATTGATAGCATGTGACGTTGGTCCCATAGTAAAAGTTGTTCATAATGATGATGACCTTTAGCTAATTCAGTCCATATGCGTAACTATATGTTCATCAGCATCATCATCATCAGCCAGAAGACGTCCACTGCTGAACATAGGCCTCCCCCTTTAACCTCCACACTGAACGACAGCCTGCCTTTTGCATCCACTGGATGCCGGCGACTCTCACATAGTCGTCGTTTCCATCTAGACAGAGGCCTACCTACGCTGCGTCTTCCGGTTCGTGGTCTCCACTCAAGAATCTTTCTTCCCCATCGGTTATCGGTTCTTCGAGCCCATATAACTATATGTTATATGGGCTTATTTCTCTAGCCATTTTTTGGGGTGTGACCGTGACTGTACTGACCGATAAATATCTACAGGATAACTATGATAAGCTGGTGAAGGACAACAAGCCGAAGAAGGTGGTGCGAGCGCGCGTTGTGGCGGCACCGCGCCGCGCCAAGCGCCGCCGTCGACCTCCGCCGCGCCCGCGCCTGCCTGCGCCACCCACCGCTGAACAATCTCTCTCAGGTAACAGATAATGGGGATAGTTCAGTTTATTGACCATGACCATAATGACTGTGGAAGTTTTTCTCAAGATTTAGATTCTAAATCAGAATCATTCTGATCTTTGCATCAGAAATATTTATTTCCCCCTAAAAAGACCATTCCACATGATTTCTCCCTACGTTTATGGAAAAACACCCCATGTTGGCAACCCTAAAAAAAAGACTGTCAAACTTGACCGTGACTTACTTTGCTTGACTCTGACCGTGACTTGTTTGACGCTTTTAATACTATGTAAACATGTTTAATATTACGACTAAACGATATTGAATACACGGTCATGAGAATTTAACAAAAAAAAATACCCTAAAAAAAACCACATAAATTTTACTCCACATAAAAGATGGCTTTGGCTTTTTTTCTGTTTCAAATATTATTTTTTTATTCTTTTAAAGGCACATAATAAAATGCTACACTGTGACGTAATTTAGAGGTCAATGAAAGTCGAATGATTTCTTAGTTTTATGTTAAAATAAATGACATCTTATCATTTTAAAAGGACAGAGTACAAAAATAAGGGTTCATAACACAAAATCTTAAAATCGTTTCAGAATTGGCATAGGTTATTTTTTTTAGCATACCGAATTGGATGACTCTTCACTCGAAAAATTAATTTTTTAAGTTTTTATTTTATTATCACGAAAATAAATTGATGGAGGCAAAATTAATTAAAAAATTTTTTTATTATTAATTAATTGAGTAATTCTAGGAGGTCGTTCATTGCCATATTTATATGTATTAAAAAAAAAACGAATTTAAAGATGTTACGGCCAGTTTAGTGAACCAATTATAAATAAATAAAAAAAATGGTAAATAATATTATGGAATATTGTAAAATTGTGTCGCGTTTATGTCTTTTTCCCGCGCTTTTATTTCTACATATATAGCCAAATTATGAATAAAATCTTTTTACACTGAACTATTTTTGAAAAAAAAAACTCGTCAATAATTTTAATTATTGAATTCAAAATTGCTGGTGGCTAAAACACGCCAGCAATGAGTAGCACGAAAAAGTCGACTTTGCCCAGAGAAGGTTGCCAAAATAATGACAACATTACAAGCATTTTTGACTAAAATTATATAAGTCTATTGCTACCAATATGCGCAGAAAAAAATAAAATCAAAGATACTATCAATCCTGCTAAAGGCAATTTTTTTTTAAGTATATTTATTGTGTTTTTCAGAAATCAATGTATGTTCAAACTCTTCAGCGTATGACAGTACAGAAGAGACCGCGATGGGAGCGCTCAGTGAAAACGAATACATTGCTGTTGAACCACATGAACTAGGTAATTAATTATACTCCGTTCACAAAACTTAGATATTTTTAACCGACTTCCAAAAAGAGGCGGTTATCAATTCGACTGTATGTTTTTTTTAATGTATGTTTGTTACCTGATTACTCCGCCAATTTAGAATTGTTTTTGATGATTCTTTTTTTGGTTGGTAGGTCTTATCTCATAGGTGGTCCCATAATTTTTATATCAACATTGATTCAGCGCTTTTTGAAAAATCTACAAAAACTACAAAAAAATTACGATAAGCAACGAATTCAATGTACAGTGCACAGTGCCACCAACTTAGCTGTTAAGGTGGGCAAAATTGGAACTACAGTTATTTCTTGGTGAATTTCATACTTTGTTCTCCACTAGCGACGCTGTCAACTGAACAGCAAACATAGAGGAACTGTTCCTACAACAGAACTTCAAAAAACAAAGTGTCTCCATGGCGACTGGGCCCTGTTGTTTTACGTTAAATTTTTCAAGACCATGGATACAAAGTATTTCAGTCGTAATATTCAGTTTGTAAATGTAGGTATGTATAGTCATGAAGTCGGTTCTTTTTTTTTCTAAAAATTATAATTATATGTAAACAAAGAAGTATCACGAAAAGTCACTGTCAAAGTGACATGCCAGTTGCTCAAAACATTTTTCACTTATGAAAAATATTTTACTCTCTATTTTCCTCGGCTTGGCTCCCATGGCTCTCATGCCCTATTCTGATAGTTCAAAAAATTATTAAAAGATTGTAATAGATGGTGTTATTATAGAGGCATTGACTATTATGATAGAGAAAATAGAGGGCAAATCAAATGTTGGCCAGAAATGTTTAGATACACTACTGTCTTACCAGTATGATAAAATATTTTCTATCAAATATTTTTTTTTATCATAACTTTGTTTATAACAGATATTACGTTAAAATAAATAGTACAAAACGATTTTTATATTTCATAATTGTTCATATTACGACTAGAAAAACATAATAAAATACTTTTTTGGTCAAATATTGTAAATTACCATTATGAAAGGTATTTTTTGCACTGGTAACCCCTTTGTTTACTTATAATATCTAAGATTAGTAAATTGAGTATAATGCTTAATATTAATGGTATGACCTCAGACATTTATGATAGTAGATTGTTACATTAGGGATGTAGGTGATCTTTTATACAAGAGTTTTTTTGAGGGTGTAAAAGATCACCTCATCATCATCATCATATGAGAAAAGTCAATTTTATTTTTAATTTTCCTTAAAAAAATAGCTAAGCACTGTTCACACCACAAAGTTACTTTTTCTCCCGAGGGAGGCAAAGTGATATTTACCGCCCGCATTTTGAGTCATTAATGACCGGCTTACCGAACGATAGAGATGAAAATATTTTTGTAAAAATCTAATTTAAGCAAAAATTATTTCCAGAAGTGGAAGTGGGACATGTACCGGCGGACGACATTCTGGATCCAGCTGTTCTCAACCAAATACCCGACGAAGCTTTTACGGAGTTTTTCAACCAAGGCATTGTGCTAGGTTAGTAAGAAATATAAAATAGCTTAAAGCCTACACGCATAAAAACGGATAGATTAATTCCGATTTAAGTTGGTATGCCTTGTCGCAACGCTTTTTATTTGTGTAATCATAAGTTTGCCTCGTGTTTTACGTCCAACAGCGTTAACGCCTGCGGAAAGATGAAATTGAATGAATGAATGAATTGAATGCAAAACAATGGAACGCCTTGCCCCTGTCTGTGTTTCCGCAGCACTACAATCTTGGAGTGTTCAAGTCTAGGGTTAATAGGTTACTACTGGCCAAACGTGCTCCATCTTCGACCGCATCATCGCTTTCCATCAGGCGAGATCGCGGTCAAACGTTAGCCTAGTCCGATGTGAAAAAAAATAAAAAATTATTGTATAAAAATGACATAAGCTTGATAACATCACTCAAGCTAATGTCATTGTCAATGTCATTTTCATACAATTTCATCCTTCCGCAGGCGTTAACGCTAACAGAAAGTGGGTCTTGTCTAAAATGGTATGTTATAATTATTTTGATTCACAAAGATTCTCGCAGAATGACATGAAATAATCTTAGTTTTATAGGTCATTATTAAAAATCATATTTACCAGC
This sequence comes from Agriopis marginaria, assembly GCA_932305915.1. Lineage (NCBI taxonomy): Eukaryota > Metazoa > Arthropoda > Insecta > Lepidoptera > Geometridae > Agriopis > Agriopis marginaria. The sequence continues at coordinate 8,270,553 of OW029934.1, read as the reverse complement.
GATGAGAGCGATGGTGGCCGGGTAGCATGTGCGCTTTACAATCTGACAGCATCCGATTCGATCCTCGGCCCTGCACCAGTGACTTATACTACTACTTATTACACCTACTACTTCTCTATCTCTATCTCTACATAGTATAAATTAAAGTCGCTTTCCGCGTCTGTCTGTATGTATGGCCGCCAACTCCTCCTAAAACACGCAACGAATTTTGATGCGGTTTCAAAGGTTTATATATATAAGTAGGTAACTGCCTCCGCTTCGCACGTAAATTACACCCGTGCGAAGCTGGGGCGGGTCGTTAGTTTCGTACATAAATCAATTATGTTCAGTTTCGATGCCTTCACTCAACAACGGTGAAAGAAAACATCGTGAGGATACCAATATGTCCTAGAACCTCAAAAGTTCAAAGACATAATATTGCACTGGGCATGGTGGATTAGGAGCCATCCTCTCTTTGAGAGAGACCTGTGTCCCAACAGTGGGAACATGATAGGATGATAATGATGATGATATTTTTCAGCTGGTAAATATTTCTAACTAGCAGTTTCCCGCGACATAACATAGCCTGTGGTTCAATCTAGTCATAGCTAAGCATATTCGTGACAACCGTATTTAAATCCGTCCAGTGGTTTAGGAGATGTTCGTACACAAACAAACAGACAAAAATTCTAATAACTGTATTAACGTATTCAGCTGCTTGTTTTAAGAACCAGAGCGGGCACGAAAAATCGTCACCGCTTTATGGTTGATATTCCGAAAACCCGTACGAAGCGCTTTGATTCCACATTTATTATGCGAACTGCTAGTCTGTGGAATTCGCTGCCTGAATGGGTGTTCCCCGATGGGTACAATCTGGGTGTCTTCAAATCACGAGTGAATCGGTTCCTTCTAGGCAAGCGTGCTCCAACGTAGACCGCATCATCGCTTAACATCAGGCGTGATGGTGGTCAAACGCAAGCCTATTATTTATAAAAAAAAAGATGTCCTGTGTGATTTTTTGTGGATATCTCGCAATTACAATTTTTTTATCTCTACGATTTATAATATAGACGATTTTTTTTATATGTATAGATATATAGATTATATCACTGCTTCCCAATTAGTTTTTCCTGCGTACCACTTCAAGAAAGACCTCAAACTCGCGTGCCCCTCGAGCTCGGATCAAGCACACCAAATGCAGTTCGGTCCGGTGCAGACTCAGTTTGTGAGGTCCAGTAAAGTATGAAACGCTGTATGCAGTCAGTTGGATTGCAGACGGACTACAAAATGGACTGCATACGGCGTGGTGTGACGTCTTTCATAGAATTACTCTTAGTCAGGAGATTGCCGCGCGTACCTCTTGATACAACTTCGCGTACCCTAAGGGGTACGCGTTCCAATAATTGGGAACCACTGGATTATATGTATCTACTAGCTGCGCCCGCGGTTTCACCCGCGTAGTGATGAAAAATGGTGATGATGATGATGATAAGTGGCCTATGTCACTCTCTGGCTCTTAACTGACTATACCCATGCAAAAAATCAGGTCGATCCGTTGTTCCGTTGCAGCGTGAAAGAGGAACAAACATCCATACATCTATACATACAAACTTTCGCGTTTATAATATTACTAGCTGCGCCCCGCGGTTTCACCCGCTTAGTGATGAAAATTGGTGATGGAAATGATGATGATGATCAAAAGTAGCCTGTGTCACTCTCTGGCTCTTGAACTAAACCCATGCAAAAAATCAGGTCGATCAGTTGTTCCGTTGCAGCGTGAAAGAGGAACAAACAAACCAACAAACAAACACACTTTCGCATTTATAATATTAGTATGACAGTAGGATGTATAGATCATCATCATCATCATCATCATCATTAGCCAGAAGACGTCCACTGCTGAACATAGGCCTCCCCCTTTAACCTCCACACTGAACGGTAGCCTGCCTTTTGCATCCACTAGATGCCCGCGACTCTTACAATGTCGTCGGTTCATCTAGTGGGAACCCTCCCTACGCTGCGTCTTCCGGTTCGTGGTCTCCACTCCAGAACCTTTCTTCCCCATCGGTTATCGGTTCTTCGAGCGATGTGGCCTGCCCATTGCCACTTCAATTTGCAAATTTTAACAGCTATGTCGGTGACTCTGGTTCTTTGGCTAATATCCACGTTTCGGATTTTATCGCGCAAAGAAACTCCGAGCATAGCTCTCTCCATTGCCCGCTGAGTGACTCTGAGTTTTTCCAAAAGGCCAACAGTTAAGGATGTATAGATACTTGCCCGTATTACTTCAATATTAAAACCGGTTTCAACTGTCCATCACAGCTGATGGGGAAACATCGTTTGGCGAAGGCGCGGAATTGGCAGCAGTTCTAGAAGCGGTGCTCGATGACAGAGGAATCGTCGAGCAAGATCTTGAGGATAGAGTTGATGAACGACACCTCGACGACGTGATCCACGAGGAAGAGATTGAAGAGAGTCTGGAAACCATGGATCATGACATGGTGTACCACTCGACACACGCGTCAGTCAGAGGCCACGTAAGTTGATAACAGTTATAATTTATATTTATATTTGATAGCCCGTTGGTCCAGTTGGTAGTGAACCTGCCTTCTGAGCTTAGGGGCGTGGGTTCGATTCCCACCTAGGACAAACATTTGTGTGATGAACATTTGTGTTTGTTGTATATCTGGGTGTTAATATCTATTTAAGTATGTATTTAAACCTATATATGTATGTACATCAGTCTCTGGCAGCCATATCACAAGCTTTGCTTAGTTTGGGGTCAGATGACCGTGTGTGCAAAAATGTCCCGAATATTTATATTTATTTATTTCCTACATTAACCTAAATATAAAGCCCAGATCACGCAATCCCCATTTAAATGAAATATTTATCCTACAACTTAAAAAAAACCACATCTTATTACAATATAACATTGTTATATAACACTAGCGGCCCGCCCCAGCTTCGCACAGGTATAGATTATAGCCTATGTCACCCGGGGATAGTGTAGCATCCCAACAGTGAAAGAATTTTTCAAATCGGTTCAGTAGTTTCGGAGCCTATTCAATGCAAACAAACAAACAAACAATCAAATCTTTCCTCTTTATAATATTAGTATAGATTATATTTAAAAAAAAAAACTTCTTATCATCTAAGCTTTGCAACCCAATAGGTCTCTATGACGCTCGAGTAAATCCCCATTTAGCATCGTGGGCTCCTATCCAACTACAATCCTAATTTTGTTAAAATTTTCATGACCTTGGATTCAATGTCCTTTAGTCGTAATATTAAACAGTTAACTAGTATTAATAGCGTCAAACAAGTCATAGTCACAGTCAGAGTCAATCAAAGTAAGTCACGGTCAAGTCAAACTCATGCCCCTGTAAAGTGGTGGAGACTTACAAGAGGCTCCTATGGAGTGTTGGAAACAACACGAAAAGACATGTTTCACCTCGTTATATCACTTACCCACACTCGAGCACGTTTACGAGCACTTAATGAATAATAATTCACCATTTAGTACACATTAACACTCGAAAATACACAAGTTTAGGAAAATAATTCAACGATCCGACATGTTTTTTTTTCCACGTTGGCGCAATTGCTTCGACTATTTTGGAAGGAGTTAAGCCTGAACTGGTAACTCTGTTACTTGGACTACTTGTATTTTGTGGTGGTTCGGAACCCTCAGTGCGCGAGCCCGACTCACACATGGCCGGTTTATTAATTATTTCTTAATTATTCCGCCGTAACATTACATCCTGAGTTCATTGTTATTTTACCTTGTTTTCAGATGCAGGTCGCTTCATCAGTACCGATGGAAGTATCATCCAGTGCTTCCTCATAACAGCTATTGTATTGTAACTTAACGCTAAGCTAAAGTAAGCTATGTAATATAAACTTAGGAACAAATTCGATATTCATCGTCTCGAGAGTTAATATTTTTCTTCATGCTTTAATTTTTGTATGTGTGTATGTGGAGAACGAACAAAATGTAAGTGTTCCATTATTTTGTATGAGTTTAGTACGATGGGTGTAGAAATATTTAAAACATGAAAATTCTGAGCTTTTCTGGTTACGATAAAATATATTTTGGTCATCTGAATAAGGTTTTAACAGCGAATTCTTATTTTGTAAACATTTATACAAATATATTTGAAATGTGACAATTTAGACAAAACTAGCTGAGGTACTCGTCGGTTTCTTTCGAGTGAGCGTTCCGAATCACGCCAACTCCAACGTCGCTAATGAAAACAAACAAATTTTCTTTGTGTCGAGTTGGTCCTCATAGCATCATTGACGCCGTTGGCGTGTTTCGAAACACGCCCTTAGATATGCAATTATGTAATCAAACTGGTGTTTTTAGACCAATGACAGCTCTGAATTTCTTCGCATATTTTTTCATAGCTTGCCTGGCTTATTTTATTTTAATGGTTGGCACTTCTGAAAATAATCAGACTAGAATATTGAATGATGATTGGTCCGTTCAAGGTTATAACATCAGGATGTGTCATTTGACGCACTAGGGTTTACATAAGCGCTATTCCGCTAATATGATGTCTGAAAGGGTGTTTCTTGTACCAGGTACCCATGGTAAAGTCGTTGGTTTTAGATGTCATTGCGTGGTATATTTATAACCTAGAAAATAAATAAACGTACATTTCATAGAGCAATTTAGCTTTGAAACGTAGCATAATTTAAAATATCCATATTTTTATATTTCTTCATTTTATCCACTTTATTTAATCATTATTTATCCATAATCACAATATACATAGGTACAATGAATTAGCTTGTGTGATGCGAAATCAAGGTTCAGATTTAATTAATGAAAGGAAAATGCCCGCTAAACCATGGAAATGGTCGCTTTCGAAACCACACATGTTTTAGAGCCTAGGCAGCTCTAAAGACCTGTCGAATTGGTTTCATCATTCCGGGTACATTCCGAATCAACACAGCACAAAAAATAATCTTAGTGCCGTGTTGGTACTTGTTAGCGCTGTTAGCATGATTCAGAACGCGCCCTACATTCACTTCACTCATGAAACAAAGGTATTTAAAAGTAAATACAACAGGGATTGCGAAAGTCGAACATTAAATATTGCACCGAACTTAATTTCAATATCTTTGGAGTGAAAAATAAGATATTTTTTTTGGACATTTTGATATTGAAGCGAGAAACCACTTTATACCATATTAGGGCATTCTCTTTTGTCAAACGAGTTTTTAAATAGGTCAAATGCATGACTATTTCACAAATATTGCCACTGACAGAAATGTTGCGCTATATCAAGGAAGATATATTAAGAGGAAAGACAATAGCGGAACATTAGAGCGTAGCTCGGAAATTTGCCTAAAAACGGTAGATAGTGCCGTAATTTCAGCGTGCTATAAGTTTATACCGTTTTTAGGCAAATTTCCGAGCTACGCTCTAATGTTCCGCTATTGTATTCCTTTTAGTTTATCTTCCTTTTCTATATCCAATTCAACATAACTATTTCAAATTAAATTATGTCCTTGTGATTGGTTCCTGACCAAGATAATTTTATATCTTAAAAAGCATTTGTTAAACTTAGTTCGTAAACTTAGAAAAAATGTTATGTGTAAAAAATTGGTCTTTAGAAATGCTTGGATGGATGTTATGGGTTTGTTTAAAATTCTGCGACCATGAAATTAATTTTGCTCTTTCACACATTGCATACACTCGTAAGTGCGAGCGAGAGGAAATTTTCTGCCTGTGAATGCCTGGAGTTTTACGCAAATCTATAGCTCTGCTCGAATGGAATTTAGTTGTCTAACGATGAGTATTTAAAAGGAAATGACGTCACATCTTTTCTCTTCACGCACTGCAAGCGAGAGGAAAAAAAGATGTGAAGTTATATTCAAATCTTTTCAAAATTCACATACCTTTAATTCTTTTTGCAACTGCGCATGTCTTAGTACAAAAGGTAACAAAAATACCTCGATATGAGTAAATGCGCAAAAAAGTGCGTGCTGGAAACTACAGTGATTTATTTAGATAATGCTGCATTGGAACTGTTTGTCTGCGTAAAAATATCTGATAATCTACAACCTCCACGGATTAGATTGTTACAGTGTTCACTAATAGATTAAAGCATATAGGGCACGGCTAACTCTTAATGCGGGTTCTAATTTGCGCTAAAACAGCGTAGTTCGGAAAATCACGCGAGCGTGAACCTTAACGCGCCGAGATACGGTTTGCGGTCGCGCAACTTTTATTATCACCTAAACAGAATCGTAAGGCTCCAGGAAGCCATGTAAACCTGCATACGATTAAACAAAGTTTGACACAATTATAGTAATGGCCCTTGCACACATGTAAGCACTTAAAACTTAAAACAACGACGCGTGTGCGAGCCTCGGATCATGTATGTAATGATTCGGGATCTTTAGTTGCGAAGGTTAGATGTGCAGTGTGCAAGGTCCATTAGAGACATCACATCATCATAATCAGCCTTTTAACAGTCCACTGCTGGACTTTTAGCCTACCCCCGAAAGGGTGATTGGGCCATATCCACCACGCTGGCCCAGTTGCGGGTTGGTGGATTCACATGCGCCATTGAATTTCTTCTCCGTACGTATGCAAGTTTCCTCACAATGTTTTCCTTCACCGAAAAGCCAGTGGTATGAAAATCTGTACATAAACTCCAAAGAGCTCATTGATACGGGCCCGGGGTTTGAAACCGCGACCTCACGCTTTCAAGTCTAGCGGTCTCCCAAATAGGCTAGAACGGCCTATTAGAGACATAAAACGCCTTTAATAGTGCCTATAATCAGTGGCCTAGCTATCGGAGGGCTAGGTGGTGCAGTGCACCGGGGCTCAAGCTCAGGGGGCCCTTAGACCTTGACCAGTAAACCTCAAACTGAACTTGCGAAAATTTCTCTGACCTTCAGAATATAACTCATACACATGCAAGTACCTAATAAGTAGCTTAGCACCTTTAAATTATTCATATACATTTATATGTATACTTAACTAGCGGTCCGCCCCGGCTTCGCACGGGTATTATTGGAGTTTTGGTAAGGATCCCTAATTAAAAAAAAAAAAAATATTGCCTATGTTACCCGGGGATAGACTAGCTTCCCAACGGTGGAAGAACTTTTCAAATCGGTTCAGTAGTTTCGGAGCCTATTCAATCCAAACAAAAAAAACAATCAAGTCTTTCCTCTTTATAATATTAGTACTTAATAAAACCTAGCCAGATGCTTTATTATAGATAGTGGTCCGCCCCAGCTTCGCACGGGTATAGATTATAGCCTATGTCACCCGGGGATAGTGTAGCTTCCCGTCAGTGAAAGAATTTTTCAAATCGGTTCAGTAGTTTCGGAGCCTATTCAATGCAAACAAACAAACAATCAAATCTTTCCTCTTTATAATATTATATTACTATAGATGTCTTATCGTGATTCGGATTGTGATCGTGATCGCGTGCCATCTCACTTACGCACGTGGTGCGATTAGGTAGATGCGAACGGGACAGCATGCAATCTCGATCACTATCAAACTTCTATAATCAGGCCGCAGTTCAGATAGGTTCATCCTGGTTCACCCTGTATTCAGGGCATTCACCCTCACCCTGTCGACAAGCATCAACATTTCTAGCGAGGTCCAATTTAGGAGTCACTTGAAGAGCAAAGCTGGAGTAACGTCCAGAAAACTCGGTGTACTCAGTAGAGCCAAGCGGTACTTCACGCCGGACCAGCGCCTTTTATTGTATAAAGCGCAGGTACGGCCGCACATGGAGTATTGCTCACATCTCTGGAGTGGTGCACCGAAGTACCAGCTCGACCCTCTTGACTCCTTGCAGAGAAGAGCCGTTAGACTTGTCGATGATCCGAACCTATTGGAACTGGTTGAAGCCGTTGAGCTTGCGCTGAGACGTCGGTTCGCTCAGCTTGTTCTACAGATATTATAACGGGGAATGCTCTGATGAACTTTTTGACCTTATCCCTCCATCCCGGTTTTAACACCGAACAGGCCGCCATCGCCAGAAATGTCATCCGCACATTATAGATGCGTGGAAGTCTCGCACTGTTCGTTTTGATCGATTGTTTCTGCCACGTACCTGTAAGTTGTGGAATGGCTTACCACTTTCGGTTTTTCCTCCGAAGTATAAATTGGACTGCTTCAAACGAAAGGTGAATAGAGAACTCAAAGGTAGGCAACGTACTGACAATGCCCCGGGTATTGTAGGTGTCTATAGGCAGCGGTGACCACTTACCATCAGGTGGCCCGTAGCTTGTTTGCCACTTATTCTAAAAAATAAAAGGGTACCAGTTCTCGGTGATCAATTACCATCAGGCGTCCCGTAGCTTGTTTGCCACTTGTTCTATAAAAAAAAGGGTTCCAATATTTTTTTGCACCAGAGCCTTTGGTTACCTAACTACGCCACTGCCAATAATAACATGCATTTTCAACATGGCTCGCTTATAGCATATTTTAAATGGAATATTATTTTTTACATATTTGTCCAATTTCCTGTACTGTGGCCTCTTAAACGCGATTCAGTTTAAGAGACTGCGACAAGTTACGCGACTGCAAACCGTATTTCGGCGCGCTAAGATTCACGTTCACGCAATTTCCCTCGGTCGTCTAACTTTAATCGCGTTAAATACGTTGCGGTACAGGCCCAGAGGTAGGGGGGGGGATGTTACGCCCAACTCGCTACGCGGTCTCAAACTAACGTTAAAAACGTTCGGAGAATCACGCGAACGTGAACCTTAACGAACCCAGATACGGTTTGATGTCGCGCAAAAATTTTTCATCACTCAAATTGGATTGCTTTAAACATCTAGGCCAGTGGTTCTCAATTTGTTTTTCTTGCGTACCACTTCAAGAAAGACCGCAAACTCGCGTACATGAGCTCGGATCGAGCACACCAAACCCTTTTGCAGTCTGGTGCAGACTCAGTTTGTGAGAACCAGTAAAGTATGAATTCTATGAAATACGGAAAGACGTCACGCTGTATGCGGTCCGTTGGATGCAGACGGACTACAAACGGACTGCATAAGTGCATACGGTGTGACGTCTTTCATAGAATGTTATACTTTACTGGACCTCACAAACTGCGCCGGCACCAGAGCGGACTGCAACTGGATTTGGTCCGCTCCTGCCTTTATTGCAGGAATGATAAATAAATAAAATTGGTACCAGTGATACTAATAAAATTATCTGAGTCAAGATATTGCCGCGCGTCGCGTACCCCTTGGAGCAACTTCGCGTACCCCTGGGGGTTCGCGTACCACTAATTGGGAGCCACTGATCTAGACGCTAGGCTAGGCTTAAGGCCCCTGTTCTTCAAATGAATAATGCAGTACCGCAAATTTATAATTTTAGAACATATCTACTTGGCAAAGTGATTGAAAATTTTACTAAATATTTTTGTAATCTTATTTGATGTGTTCCTATTTTTGTGATCATAAATAACTGAAGCGTTATTATTTGAATTGGTACTATTTTTTTATTGAAAATTTTAAACGTATATAAAATAAATTAATGAATTCGAATAGTTTTAGCTTATGCACACTTTTATTTAATTGAATATTTTAACGAAAGGAACACCTTTATTTTTAAGCTATGTGAAATGTCACAAAATATTATTTCAAAGACGGGCCATGGTGTACTGGTGACTATTAACAAAAGGAGCACCTAAAATTACTGGAAATAGATATTGGAAATAAGCTCTGGGCCCTGTGATGTAAAACTTATCTGCAACTTAACGCATTCCGTGAAAAACACTATTTGCAAGAACTCTGAAAATCGCACACCGTGCGTTTAACGCGATATTCTTGGCTCACACGTGTAATATATGGAATGGTCTCCCTTTGTTAATAGTCTTTAAAAGGTCGGCAACGAATCTGTGATAATGTTAAGTGTCCATAGGTAACGGTGATCACTTCATCATCATCATCCACATCCTTCCTTATCCCACTGCTGGGTATATGTCTCTTGCTATGCCATCTGCCTCGGTCCTGTGCTAATCTAGTCCAGGTTCGACAAGCGATAGTAACAATATCGTCGACCCATCTTGCAGCTGGACGACCAACGCTCCGTTTACCCTGCCTCGGCCACCACTCTGTTAAGACCTTACTCTACCTGTCATCACTGCGCCTAGCAACGTGTCCTGCCCAGCTCCACTTTAATTTCATTACCGCGATTCCGACGTCTTTGTTCTTCGTCGGATTGCGGTATTACGAACTCGGTCTTGGAGTTTGATGCCTAGCATGGATCTCTCCATGACTCTCTGTGCTACTCTGATTTTGTGCACAGCCTCATGTGTGCGGGTCCATGTTTCGGCACCATAAGTCATTGTAGGCAGAACACATTGGTTGAAGAGGCGAGTTGCGAGTGATCACTTAACCAACTGAATATTAATGCAAACTTTCAGATTACATTTCCACCTTTGGGTTGGTCACTTGTCTAGCGATTATGGCCTATTTATACTTCATCGGTTGCATATGCACCCAGAATCTTAGATATTTTAAAAGTTTTATATATTCTCGACTAATATCAATGTACCGAGTAAAAATATCAAGAAGACATGTGATTTGTCGACTCGCAAAATATCTCCTGTGAGAAAGCGCAGATTTATTTGATCACCCGTCGACTAGAAGGTATCATAATTGGTTCTCCACTCTACAAATCAAATTAAAAAGTGGGACATACTTTACATTCTGCATTATACTTTTCACACGCGAAACCGCAAGTGGGCTTCAAAAACATTTCCCCATTAATCTTTTACAAAGAATGCAACGTTTCTTCAATAGAGAAGTTTTATTCGAAGCGATTATAAACGCACGAATGGTTTAATAAATAACAGCAATGATATCCGCGTTCGTTTCAACAGACGTACTTACGCTTTTCAGCTGGGAATGCGTTATTACTGTACTGAATTTTGTTCAGTGCAGTTTCACTTATGTTTCATCAGTGAAGTGTGGCAATAGAAGTGAAATAAAGAATTTAAAAAAAAAATACAAGTACGAGTAGGACTCGTGCTCTGAGGGTTCCGTTGGACGGAATCCTCAGAGCGAAGTTGAAATATTAAAATACAAACTTAACTTTGTAGTTGACAATAAGGTTCTTCAATACATTCCAACTACAAAATGTAAGTTTGTAATAGCAAAATAATTATTTTTAAATGATATAACTTCAAATTTGTGACTTTCGGATTTATTCCTATATATGTGCTATGAGACCTTGCCTTTTGTCAAATTTCATGGTTCTAGGTCAACGGGAACTACCCTATAGGTTTTGATTCCCCTGTGAAATCTCAAAATATGCGACATAAACGTTCATATCTTTTGATTGCGTTCACTTACAACTTTTATTTTTTTACAGCCGAAAGAAACCGTATACTCACGTATTTATTATACATTTCAACTTGATTACGCGTTCTTGAGAAAAAGGGTCTTGACAAACGGACAGACATACAGACGGACAACGAAGTGATCCTATAAGGGTTCCGTTTTTTTCCTTTTGAGGTACGGAACCCTAAAAAGAACTATATTAACTTTCATAGCACGGTTCGTATGAATACCATACTTGAGCCCAGTATAATCAGCCCATAGACATGTTTGATATAGACCTCCTCCCAAGGCACGCCACTCAGACCGATCTTCGCATTGTCGTTTCCATTCAATTGTCACTCCATCGCCTTAGCGTCTACGCTACGTTTGCAGCAGCGTAGTCCTCTCTAGAACACGTCTACACCAACGGGGACCAACGTACCTAACGTGGTGTTTCTGAGAAGCTACAACATGGGGTTCTCCAAAAGGCGAGTTAATAGATTCCTTAAGGGTTGGCAATGTATTTGTAATGCCTCTGGTGTTACAAGTATCCATAGGCGACGGTGACAGCTTACCATCAGGCGGCCCATCTGCTTGTTTGCCACATACGGCATAAAAAAACGGTGGTCAATTCTGCAACAGATAATTATGACCGGCCTACTGCCATTGCCACTTCAGCTGTTAATACGCTGAACCGCCACCACCTGGAAGTTCATCCACATATCATAGATCTGTTGTAATCGTATACTGTGCGTTTTTGCCTCACACCTGCAATATGTGGAATGAGCGCTCCTACGGGATTTCCGAGTAACTATAACATGGGGGTTTACAAACGGGCTGTTAGATTCTTCTAGTTAGGCAACGTATATTCCCCTAGTTTAAAGGTATCCATAGGCGACGGTGATCACTTACCATCAGGCGGACCGTTAGCTTGTTTACCACATACGGCATAAAAAAGCAGCTTTGTCGTTGAATTTGGTTATCTGGCGAATTATTTTGTTTACGTAGAAGAGGTTGGTTTTAATAGCCGGACTATACTGCACAAGTATTACCATGGCCTTGTCATTTTTCTTTTATTTTAGTATTTATATCGGATACGCTTAACTCCATATTATATGCGGTACCTGCACATTCTTTAATAACAAAACATTTATGTACAGTCAGCATAGGTTAATTGTAGCAATTAGGGTAGTCAAAAGAATCGAAGGCATAAATTCGTGTCAGTCAGAATACGCATATTGTGGTAAGCATCCAAAGTGGTTAAGTGGCTACACTTCAAGCCTCGGCTGCGGCTATCTCATTCGCACGAATTCAACATTTTTAAAGATGAAAAATTACTGAGTGAGAACATTAAAAAACTAATTGGGCATTATCTTTAGAATAACAATGCATATATGCAAATAGTATAAAGCATTTTCTGTTATGATATGTTATAGGATGGCGGAAGGATGGAAAATACGCATATTTTTCCTACTATAAAATTTTTTTAAGTTGCGAAAGAGATAGCTATTGGTGATGAGCGCAGCCTTTATATATTTAATAGTACTAACAGACGTATGGATTTGGTACGGCGGTCCGTCTACCAAATCCGTCACGTCTGTTAGCTACTTTACAACATGGTACTAGCCAATAGGTATTAAGTTCAACACGACAGATCCTTACAACAATATGCGTATTCTGACTGCTTCACATAAATCAATGTAGGTACACCCTTTTGATTATTTTGACTACCCTGAACACTACTATTTGAGGCTGATTGTACATAGTACACTAGGTAGTCTTAGGTAACTTGTATGTGACGTTTGTATTTGTACGTGCTAGTTTATTTATTAAACAACAAGAAGTTTCAATGATTTAGTAAGTTTTGTAACTATGTATATAATAAAGAAATGTCATCGTATAATTATAATTTGATAATGTTTTGAAATGTATATATTTATGTGGTATTTGTACCTTTTGTAGATCAATTCGAACGACTGTTTTAGGGAGATTAACTTAATGTTAAGTATGTAGTGCACACGTTAAGTTTAAGTTATGTATTGCAGAAGTTATTGAAAGAACCAAGATATCAATCAAACGTGAGTTAGAGAAATGTTGAGGTGAAATTACACAGGACTTGCTATGCTAAGCTTTGTGACATAATTTCAGTGAGCTACTAAATAGTCGTAAATCCGTGCCTTTCAGGCAAGCGTGCTCTATCATAGACCGCAACATTGCTTGTGATGTAATAAAGGACTAGATGGAGGGCCGTGAAGAAAGTCACATCGAAATTCGGCCTCGTCTATAGGGTTTCGCATAGACTACTAAGCCGAAAGGAGGTCATAGTACTCATCAATATGAAAATCTTTTGCTATGGGAGAAACTATGAAATCGCGAAAAAACTGCTGTTGTCATATATTTATGGCCATTTTCCGCATCTCTAGTCCTATATTGCATCAATGCTAATTTAAACCGATCATGAATGAAACAAATTGAAAATTTTGTTCTATGTGATTCTGTAAAGGTAGGTAGATAGAAACTAGGATGCTACTAACAAATTCAGGATCTGACTTAGAAAGGCTAGCTATTCCATAAAATACGTGTCACCGATATTTTTTTTTAAAGAACTGTTACGTTAATAATGAAATCAGAAAAAATAATAGTTTTAATGAATTCGCGTTTAGTGCCCAATTGGCTTAAGTAAATCATGAAATCGGGAACGGAAGCAGTATTGTTCTCTTTGCAGCAAGCTGCCTGTCTTCCTTACACGTGGCTACTAAAGGGCGGTGTCCATTTCAGGCCCAAGGAACATGTTCAGAGGAAAGCAATTGATCTGCTATTATCTGTCAGCGCTGGGACCAAACATACAAAGTGGACAATGTCTTTTAAGGTGCATCTAGACATCGCGAGGGATGCAAAATTGCTCGCCACTGATTATTCGGCTTGAGCAAAGATAATATAACCACTTGATAACGCACGTGTCATAATTTGCTTGTGCACGATGTAAGCCACGATGATCGCGGGGGGGGGGAGTGGTATTGTATGGCGCTTGTGATTGGAAACCCACCGCTTGTGATTGGAGTCTCAAAAGTCGTTCATTCAATTCGCGCCTAGGATTGGCCCGCTCGAAAAAGATTATACTGAAAATGTTGTACCTTTGGCTTACGGCGGGGTAAAGGGTGAGCAGTCAAGTGGTCATATCGAATTGGGCTTAAGGCATGCGACGCTGATGCGACGTCGTATTTCTGGACTGATGAGGTGACCCCGCGAACAACCACGCATGATGTGCGTCTCTCGTGCGTAAACTCTAAACGAAACTTCAATATGGCGAGATGTGCAGAGATCCGTCCACACGCAACGCAAGGCTCTCACTGAGGCAACGTGCGTATATATCTCATTTTGAGCACCCCGCCAACAGCCTGGATCATACGTGGCAAACCAATCGTGACGCATACCTCGCTACGTCTGGATGCACCTTCAAATGTAGGATTTTACTTACCAAAGAAACAATTATTATTTTACAATAATATTTCAGTTTTATAAATCGTAATTAATTCTTTCGTTTATTTTTCAGTAGTTTTGTAATTTGTCAATAATTTCCTTCAATTTAGTGTTGTTCTGCACATTATGACGAGTATATTGTAAAATGACTTCCAATCTGTTACCTCGTTCGTGTTAAACTGGATAAAAGTGCAAGACACTCGTAAGACGGCGCGATCGCAGGCAATCCTTCAAAGAAATTTCAACCTTAGTATAAGCAAGGAAGATAGACTAAGAGGAAAGACAATAGCGGAACATTAGAGCGTAGCTCGGAAATTTGCCTAAAAATGACATAAACTTAGATGGCACTGTAATTTGAGCGTTCTATAGGTTGTCTCGAACTTCCGTAAGCGCTGCAGTCAGATAGCGTACGAAATAATTCTACAAATTACCGTAACGCTTGTATCGCAGTCTAGTTTGCAACGTTTCAACAGAATAAAGAAAAGTGCCATCTGCTGGTATGGGTTGCGATTCTCTTGAAATGTTGCGAAACTTGACTGCGATACTAGCGCTATGGTAATTTGTAGAATCCTTTCGTTCGTTATCTGACTGCAGCGCTTACGGAAGTTCGAGACAACCTATAGCACGCTCAAATTACGGTGCTATCTAAGTTTATACCGTTTTTAGGCAAACTTCCGAGTTACGCTCCAATGTTCCGCTATTGTCTTTCCTCTTAGTCTATCTTCCTTGGTATAAGATAATAAAGTAAAAAGCTAGCGTGTTCCACGTCTTCTGACGACGCGACGCGTTTCTCTGTAAGGACACTAAGGTTGATATTGCCCCGTCTTACGAGTGTTTGCAACCAATACTTCGACTGTGTAATGTAGGCGTTTAGCAAAGTTTAAGAACGTTAGCGTCGATGTAGAAACTCGCGAGATGCGGTAATAATTGTAAGATTGTTCGTTCGGCGGTTCCAAGAGCGAATTTGACAGTTTCACTTATAATCTTGATGTGTAGAATGTTGAATTTTTGTGCTGTAGTGTTTTATTTATCTAATTTAATAGTATTTAGAAGAGTTGTTTCGGTGGTGGTGTTTGTGAATTGAAATTTTCAGATTCGTTTTTGGTCCGTCCAGTGTAATAAGCTAGTAAAGTTGCTACCTCTTTGAATGCCTGAAATTATTTAAAATTAATTGTCCAATGCGTGAAAAATGATGTTAAAAAAGTGAAATAAACATGAAGAAATTTTGACTCTTACGTCTGTGTTTAATTTTAATAAGAAATTTATTTTTCATCTCAATCTATTCGAAAACCGATGATTGGTAGGTAGGTAAAATGATTGAATCAACTTCCTAGCTCAGTTCTTTTGCAACGTCGACGGCAACGCGGACATAAATCTTATCAGAAAGGCACCGACTCTGATAGAGAAAATCGGAATGGAATGATAAACCATTAAAAAAATTGGCCTTGCTCTACCCTTAACTGCCATGCTCGGTCCAAGCATTTATTTGTTCTGACAGCTGCACATTGTAAAAAGCTGAATAAAAATGTTTTCTTTACATATTTCACTAAAGTAGGTATATCGCGCACCCACTTGCTACACAGTTCGTGTTCAAAACCTATTAGCTAGTGATCAGAATTTGTGGTTTTAATTCGTTTTTTTTTACAATGTAAAAAACAGCCGACAAAGCAAATAAATGCTTGGACCCATATTATACCATGCTTGGACCGAGTTGAGTGCACTGGCATTTTTTAAACACCCACATTAGTGGAAACAAACGCATAGTCGCATACCTACTCACAAAATTTATACCTAATATTAGTGTGATTTGTTGTAAATTAGTCATTGTCATAACGACATAGGATTTAAATTAGTCTTTTTAAAAATTTAGATATATACTATAATCGTTAGATTCGTTAGAGCGATGGTGATGGAGCGGTAGCATGAGCGCTTTACAACTTAACGACACCCAGTTCGATCCTCGGCCCTGCACCAATGACTTATTTAGTAACAAATTATGTGCAGTTTAGATACCATCGCTCAAAAACTGCGGGGGTAAACATCGTAAGGAAACGTAGGTCCAGGGGCCTTACGGACAACTGCTATTGCGGCACCTAATCCGCTCTGTTGTAAAATCACGCGAACGTGAACCTTATGGCGCCCAGATACGGTTTGCGATCGCGTGATTTTCCAACTGAGCGGATTAGGTGCCGCTATAGCAGTTGTCCGTAAGGCCCCAGGAATCTCAAAAGTTATGACATTTACCAAGATGCACTGGGCCAGCCTGGTGGATTAGGGACCATCCTCTCTAATGGGAAGGCCTGTACCCCAGCAGTTGGAATATGATAGGCTGATATTTTTTTAGCGATAATGTTACATATCATGCCTATAGGCAAACTCGAACACTCATGAATTTCGTACCTACTACATCTATATGGCTGTCTGTACCTAAATACGTAGTACTAGTACCTATAGGATTTCTGTGGGATATTAGGTATCCAAGGCTAAAACAGTTAAGTACCTACCTACGATAATTCATACTTTCGTAGCCGATCACAACTTGCGTGTATTTAAAAAACCAGCACTATAAGTAATTATGTACCTAAAAAAGTCGTGTTAAAAGTTACCTCCCTATATTGTGCTATATTATGTCTTCTGTGCCCTATAGTATAACATATTTTCGAGTCTACTAGGTCTAAGTTAAGGCCATTTAACCAGCCAGATTTTTTTGTGTGTTTTCAAATCTATAATAAAATACCAGGGGCCTTCGGACAACTACTATTGCGGCACCTAATCCGCTCAGTTGGAAAATCACGCGAACGTGAACCTTTTCGCGCCGCAATTGGTTGGCAAATTTTAGGTGCCGCAATAGCAGTTGTCCGTAAGGCCCCTGATAGCTTATAAAGCTAAGCTCAGTTGGTAGTGAACCTATCTTCTGTGCTTGGGGGCGTGGGTTCGATTCCCATCTAGGACAAACATTTGTGTGATGAACATTTGTGTTTGTTCTATGTCTGGGTGTTAATATCTATTTAAGTATGTATTTAAAAATATATATGTACGTATATCAGTTTCTGGCAGCCATATTACAAGCTTTGCTTAGTTTGGGGTCAGATGACCGTGTGTGCAAAAATGTCCCAGATATTTATATTTATTTTTTTATTTTACCTACCTACCGATGAAGATAAACTCAAAGCGAAAAGGAAAAATGGAAAGCAAAGGAAGGAATAAAGAAGGAAAGGGATTTTATGGACGATAACTAACAGGTAGTCATCGAGGTAGGTAGGTATACCTCGATGCTGTTAGTCAGTGCTGGTTTTAGCACCAGCGCCCCTGGGCGAGACTTCACCCCCCCTTGCCATTCAAACCGAAAAAGGCAAAGAATAGATTAGATAGATCTATAGATTTTTATATACCTGCGGCGCCCCTTCATAGGCGCATGTGACGGCCCTTTTTATCTGGCGGTCTACCTACCCTAACCAGGCCCTACCCTAACCCCGGTACCTACTGCTGGTAGTAGACATTATGTATACTTATTACTTACTGCTACTTTTTTCATTTTGTTATCCTTTTTTTGACATAAATACCAAATAATAACTCGTACTAGTTTTATTGCTTTTTTACATTGCAGTGCCTTGCACCTATTGAGTTATAAATCTAAGTATTAATCTTAGTTTTAATAATTATATTGATGTACCGTACATCGTGCAATAAATAAATAATAACTAAAGTGTCAGCTTGGATACTATAGTCTTGGAGACTCCGTCACTTGGCATTCTTCCCATAAACGCACCTGACGAAGGTAATGCGCATTTATTTCTGTCGCGTATGATGATTGCATATAATAACCAGCTTGCTACTGTAAATGTACCTATTACCGCTTACCTACTGTCAGCTGCATCAGTTGTTGTTCATGGCTTTCATTCAAAATAATTGAGTTCTTTGTTCTAATAATATTCTTATCTTTTTTTTACCGCGGTTAAGTCCGCGTTTGACCACCAACTCGCCTATTCACTATTCTACTTCTACATAATGAGCTTCTGGATCTATTAAGATTGTTATATTTTTTAAGGCTGTTGGTCTTCCTTTGAAATATTTTTTTTTATTCACATTTTTTAGCGTTCATATGTATTCTGTTTTTATAAGTAAAAACTTGTGATGTCCCCTTTGTCTCTAGCTAATTAATAACTCGTTAGTTTCTCTAAGATAACAAAATAAGCAGTAAAAGCGGTTACTATTAACTAAAGTTATTAATAACCGTCCTCTAACCAAACACCCTCTATCTACAAACATTAATACAAACGCCGCGCTTGTCCTGTAGAGTGTACACTATGTCAACTGCGTTTTGCTCGATACTTGACCGTGTAGCTGACTGTCCCAGCAATTTTGACACACCCTTTATATCTACAAACATTCTTAAAAACGTGAGCTGGTCCCGTAGACTATGAGACCTACGCTTCGCTCGATACTTGACCGTGTGGCTGACTGTCCTAGCAATTTTGGCAAAGATTTTGTACATAAATTATTGACACTTAGGAAGGCATCTATCTACATTGTTATTTCGAAAATAAAATAAATAAAACAACTTTGTATTGTCTTCTCATTGTTTATTTGATTACATTTAACTAGTAAGTACACATTAATTAGCCTAGAAATTAATTTATAAGTACCCCATCATCATCATCATCAGCCAGAAGACGTCCACTGCTGATAATAGGCCTTCCCCTTTAACCTCCACACTGAACGACAGCCTGCCTTTTGCATCCACTGGATGCCAGCGACTCTCACTATGTCGTCGGTCCATCTAGTGGGAGGCCTACCTACGCTGCGTCTTCCGGTTCGTGGTCTCCACTCAAGAACCTTTCTTCCCCATCGGTTATCGGTTCTTCGAGCGATGTGGCCTGCTCATTGCCACTTCAACTTGCAAATTTTAACAGCTATGTCGGTGACTCTGGTTCTTTGGCGAATATCCACGTTTCGGATTTTATCGCGCAAAGAAACTCCGAGCATAGCTCTCTCCATTGCCCGCTGAGTGACTCTGAGTTTTTCCAAAAGGCCAACAGTTAAGGACCACGTCTCAGTACCATATGTCATCACTGGCAACACACACTGGTCAAAAACCCTCGTCTTGAGGCACTGTGGTATCTTGGACGAGAAGATGTCACGCAATTTCCCGAACGCTGCCCATCCGAGTTGGATTCTTCGGGCGATATAAGTACCTACGTGGTGGAAACTTATATGAGTCTAGCACGCGGTAAAAAAAAAACGGGATGACTTGATGGCAAAACGTGGTTGTATAAAAGACTCTGATACCGAATCAAGGACGTTATAAACCCTAAAGGGAAATAAATTATTCACGAAACATCGACACGAAAGAAGAAAGAGGTCTAAACACAATATTTTCAATTGTAATTTATTAACATTTTGTATGTGCAAACGTAAAAGCAACAACATAAACTACATTCTAAACTGGCATGCAATAAGTTCTTCTAGATTCAGCGATTTCAAATGCATATTCTTCTGGATTCTTCTTTCTTCTGTATGCGGTAATCAGGGTGCACGCAGTGGCAGTGGCGTTAGTGGCTGTTTGATTGTACGAACAACCAGCTAACCACACTGCCAGTGTGGACTGCCCATTTCATTTCTTGGTAATTCTTCTATTTTAATGGTATCTTCTCTCTTGAGGTAGACAATTAAAAACACTCTATTGGTGATGGGAATTTCGGTTACGGCGTGGTGGCCCAAAATTCTGCCCAAACAGTTGAACCACGAGCCCCCACTAAAGGAATATACAACTATTCAAATAAGACCACCATCCAAGGGAAATCAAATTTCAGAAACAAATGAAACGCGAAAAATACAATGTCGGACGAACAAATGAAAAGCGAAAAACTGCAGTTTAATGGCGATTTTTTCTCAGGTGTCAGTTACCTTAAGAATTGGGGTAGTTGGGAAAGGGCGAAATTGGCGAAAAAACCTCCAGCAGCGAACTGAAAATATTAATAGTGTCATTGACTCCTGTCACCCTAACATCTGTTACCTTGACATCTATCAAAACTAGAAGTGGTAAAAGTTGGACTACCATGCTGCTCCTCGGTATAGGGTTATGGTCCAACTTGATCGGTAGACCACTGCCCTTTAGGGGAGGCTTGTGGTCCAAATCGTTGGACAAAAGAGTTGTCCCACCAACCCGTAACCGAAAATTTTTCTTTTCATGGTTTATTTTTTGTCAGTAGGTACTTAATAAATAGCAGGCGACCGTTTTACTGAAAAATATCGATATTTTATGACCCTAATAGCATTGTCTTCTTTTCTCTTCGCAAATTTTTGATGTTGCTCCCCTCCATTGACAGTCGAACGTAAAAGTAAAAGCTCACAATGTGTCATTTAGCCATTATGTCATATGAGGCTAAATGAACTTCATAAAAGCTTAAGAGAAATCAGTAATTCTTGGGTGAGTTTCACATATCAGCTACGTGAAGGGTCGCGTACCTGAAAATTAAATAGTAGGTTTAATAGTGGCAAAAATATTAGTCATCATCATCATCAGCCAGAAGACGTGCACTGCTGAACAAAGCCCACCCTCTTATACCTCCACATTCAGTGTGGAGGTTTCACATAATATCAGCTACGTGGAGGGTCACGGACCTGAAAATTAAATGGTAGGTTTTAATAGTGGCAAGAATATTAGTCATGATCATCATCGGCCAGAAGACGTCCACTGCGGAACATAGGACTCCCCCTTATGGAATATAAGATAGGTCTAACGATCAAGTTGGACCATAACCCCATACCGAGGAGCAGCATGGTAGTACAACTTTAACCTCTTCTAGTTTTTGATAGATGTCAAGGTAACAGGATATTAGGGTGACAGGTGTCAATGACACTATTAATATTTTATCGTGTATATGAAATGTGTGGTGTGAACAATAAAGAGTTTATCTATCTATACCTCCACGAACTGAACGATAGCTCGCCATCTGCATCCACTGGATGCCCGTGACTCTCACGGTGTCCTCGGTCCATCTAGTGGGAGGCCTACCTATTCTGCGTCTTTCGGTTCGTGGTCTCTACTCAAGAACCTTCTTTCTTTCCCATCGGTTATCCGTTCTTTGAGCGATGTGGCCTGCCCATTGTCACTTCAACATGCAAATTTTAACAGCTATGTCGGTGACTCAGGTTCTTTGGCGCATATCCACGTTCCAGATTCTATCGTGCATAGAAACTCCAAGCGTACCTCTTTCTATTGCCTGCTGTGTGACTCTTTTAGTATAGTTTTTCCAAAAGGCCAACAGTTATTTACGTCTCAGTACCACAAGTCATCAGCACTAGTTACAAGCATACGGCCACGGTCTAGCATAAATCATCCTTAACTCGTGCCGAGTTAGTAAATTATGATATTTTTACTACCTGCTCTATCACTTTCGAACTTCAAGATATAGACTAATTATTTGCAGAAAATTTAACAAACATGCCAAAGACGATACATAATGCGATGTCGCAGTTACAATAGGTCCATGTTTTTTTAGCTGCTCATAAAAAAAAACATATAGGTTGTCGAATTAATAACCTCCTCCTTTTTGAAGTCCGTTAGAAATGAAAAAAAAAAAAAAAAACACTGTATATAGTTAAGTTTCGACTACCAGCCACAATGTTGCATTCAAAAAAACCTAGCAAAAGTGATTGGTTTTCATTCGGCTTTTTTACAATCTACTACAACTGTCAGAAATAAAATAAAACTTGGGTTGAGTATACTCACTCCAAATTAATTGAAAGATCCTGTATCTTTCTGTTTTATGCTTTTTGTAGTGTACATACACTTGGTAAGTGGCTAGGAAGAGATAAATATGTAATATGCCAAAGCCATGCCATTTCTACAAGAGTTATTACGCCATAAATATAACCAGCCTTTTAATAGTCCACTGCTGGACTTCGAGTTAGACCTACCCCCGAAGGGGTGATTGGACCATAATTATCTATCACGCTGGCCCACTTGCCGTTTGGTTGATTCACATACACCACGGAATTTTTACTCCGTACGTATGCAGGTTTCCTCACGATGTTTTCCTTCACCGAAAAGCCAGTGGTATGAAAATCCGTACATAAGCTCCAAAGAGTTCATTACTACGGGCCCGGGATTTGCACCCGCCACCTCACGCTTTCAAGTATACCGGTCTCCCAAATATGCTACCACGGTATTATTACCCCATAGTTTTATTAAAATAACAGATACCTAGGTGCCTACTTAATGATGCCACGTGTAGCTCAGGCGCACATAATTTATCTTCGTCACATGGATTTCCGGGTTTTCCCGGAGAGCACGGCACGTGGACAGGTCAGCTTCTCCATGATGTCATCATTGGGCGACGTTCTGTAAAGAAATAACTTCATACAAACTTCTACTTAAAGTAAATTTTTCTCATTTCTAATGATCATTTTCATGTTTTTAATTTCATGTGTTGTAAGAGCCTTGGTGCAAAATGCATCGTTCAACTTCAGGTAAATTTTAGGTATCTGGATAGATCTATAGATTTTTCTATTTGATAGAATCAGCAAAACCAAAAATTAATTTTTCTTTCTTTGTTTTTCTCAATAATGTGCTAAAGCTCTTAAGGCAGTAGGGTCATAGAGTCAACATAGAGTCAGTTAAATACTGTTTTAAATATCACGGTTGTTCGCTACAGTTATTTGATTATTAATGGGATATTTATCGAGCTAAGGTTACATGCACCATGTTCACGGGTAGAAAGTCTATCCGTGAACATGGTGCATGTATGTAGCTGCACCGAGATATCGGGAACTCTATCCACACTCTAATCATGTCAAATATCCCATTAATAATCATATAACTATAGTGGGTTGTTTAGTTAATAAAGACACTTGCCCAGTAAAAAAAAAAAACTAACAAGGTATTTGTCGTGGTCTGAATCTATACGTTTCTGCTCTACCTATCGTCGAGGCGACGCGGCGACCGACGATGAAAAATAATAGAAGGCATTATAGTTTATTTCTAATATAATATGGTTCTTTGATATTTCCTAAATCTTCATTTATTGATATAGGGATAACATGTGATTTTTTTCGGTTTAGGTTTTTTAATAGACCTGCCTATAATGCTTTATTATATCAGTGCCAAATAAGTAAATATATATAATTAATTATTAAATTAATAATGTTTGTGATAGCAAAAAGCTACTAGAAAGCTTAATTTTTTGTCGTCATATTAACGTTGAATATTGACAGACAAGAATAAATGTTTTTTTAAACCCCCTATTATAGAGCTGATAATCTTCAAAAGGTTGAATAGATTTTCTTGAATCTCAGCTAAGAACACTCGATCAAGTTACCTTTCAAACAAACGAAAAACCAAATCAAAATAGGCGCCGTTTGGGAGCTGCGATGCCGGGCGTTGGACGCTAGTGGTGCTACAACCGGCACTGTCTATGAGCAGTGGGTAGGTAGGGCATAGCGTATGTCATTTGTTATTTTACCTATCTATCCATTTTCGTTATCATTTGCACGTTAAGGAATAGGAGAGTACCTATCATTCAAAGTAAGCGCTAATAAACATCATAGGTGCTACAATCTGTGTGTCTTCAAATCACGAGTAAATCGGTTTCTTCTGGTCAAGCGTGCTCCATCGTGGGCCGCATCATCGCTTAACATCGGTCGAGTTGGCGGTAAAATTGCGTTTTACTATTATTATTATTTGTTTCCCGGAAAGGAAAAAAAATATATGTTGTATGCATTCTGCGGCATTTCCTAGTAACTATAACATGAGGTTTTTCAAAAGCGATGTTACTAGAGAGCCTTTAAAGATCGGCAACGTATCTGTGATGCCCCTGGTGTTACAGATATCCATAGGCGACGGGAGGACGGAAGGCCTATGTTCAGCAGTGGACGTCTCTGGCAGATGATGATGATGATGATAGGCGGCTGTGATTGCTTACCATTTACCATCAGGCCGACCGTTGCTTGCATAAAAAATACTTATTGTGGTAAGGAGGTATTTTTTTAAACCTCGCATTCCCTTTTTTTCGAGCAATCTCTCGCTCTTATGATAGCCCGTTGGTCCAGTTGGTAGTGAGCCTGCCATCTGCGCTTGGGGGCGTGGTTTCGATTCCCATTTAGGAAAAAAATTTATGTGATGAACATTTGTGTTTGTTCTATCTATTTAAGTATGTATTTAAAATATATTATGTATGTATATCAGTCTCTGGCAGCCATATTACAAGCTTTGCTTAGTTTGGGGTCAGATGACTGTGTGTGCAAAAATGTCCGGAATATTTATTTATATTATTTTTTAAGAAAGGATACATTATAATTTAAAAAAAAACATTAATTGGTTACTTTACTTACTTATCTTTAGAAACCAGAACTGGTTAAGGTTAATGCAATCGGAAATGACGAGCTCTCACTCCTACAACTCTTCCGTTAAGGCTCAAGAGAACCAGTTTGCTTCAGATAAATAGGTACAAGTATACAGGGTTACACGAAACGGTGGTACTAAGCCGAAAGGAGGTCATTGTATTCACAATCGGCTATCGGACAGTTGCTTGATTGGGTAAAAATATTGAATGTAATACTGAAGAATAATATGTATACTGAAGAATTATTTAAATCGGCTCATAAAGTGCTGAGATATTAACGTTTTAATTTTGTGTTTAGATTAGGCAGGGATGCTCTGTCCTTTTCCCGAAAAGTTTGTATCAGTATGGAGTTTGTATTCGAGGACATTTACACAGCTCACACGGCGACGTGCCACGCACTTGCAGCGATATAAACGCGATCACAGAAGACATAATAGCACAACGCGATACAGGCGCCGATCGTTTTTTTGTCGCAATGTACGTTTGCATCGATTCAAACACAATACAGCTGCGATGTAAATGCAATACAGTCGCGATGTAAATGCGATACAGTCGCGATGTAAACGCGATATAGTCGCGATACAGTCCTGATGATTTTTTTACAATATAAAAGTCCTTCATTGACAGCTACATCATACCATAGAGAAATATAATCATACGCAAGGTTGCATCGATACAAACGGTTATCGTCACCTTAGAATGAAAACCTCGGGAATGCAATTTTGGTCATTTCCTTCTTAATACATGCTTTGCGAGGTTTTCTTCCCAGAAAGTATTAACTAAGGAAATGACCAAAATTGCATGCCGAGGTTTTCACTCTAAGGTGACGTTATGTGCATCGATTCAAGTGTCGCGATGCAAATCACGTATTTTCTCAGCTATATGATGCCATATGTAACTGCTCTAAGTTGTTTATGAATTTTCCTCATGTCCGTGCTGTTTATGAGAATATTCTTGATGTTTACAAAAACAAGTTCCGGATTTAAAAGATTGGCTTTCTTATAAATTACTGGGTCTCTCAATTTGCGAGTTCCTTTTACGAATTTTATTATTTATCTTGTAAGTACTAACTAGTGACCTACCTACGTTAAAATCGGACAAGTAACTTGGGCTAAAATATTCTACAGATTGTTTGTATGAAATCGTAGAACTATACGGAAATTCTTTATAGCCATTTACCTAGATTCTTCTAGAGGAAGAGCGAGATAATTAATATGTTTATACATCGCGTTAGCCTCTAATAAGTTATTTATTTAAATAGATAACCATTCGGCTTATCAGTGACACAACCTTTTCAATCACTGATGTATAATAATATAATTATGTATATACCTTACCCACTTGAGATATTGCTTATATTTCTTCTTCGAACAAAACGGCAGCCGGCACCAAGAAAATGACATACCAGCAAAATAGTGGTATTTTTAGTGTCTATATATGAGCTCTAAGATCAGACGATTCTCTCTCTCTCCTCTGTCTTTTATTGTGCTCAATAGTGCTATTGCATTTTTCTTTTGTATAAATTAAATAAAAATAAAACAACATAAAAATACATTTTTTTATTACAAACGTAGAAAATATCGATAATCATTTTTACCAGTCTAGGTCATAAACTATGTAATATTATAATGTAAAAAATAATAAACATAATGTACGATAAGTAGTCACTCAAATTGAAAAATCAAATCAGTAAGATTACATGGTAAAAAATGGTGAGGTAAAAAAATATACCATGTTCATTATTAAATCTGGTGTTCGAAAATTAAGTAACTTTCCTATCGCGCCAGATTTTACGCACCTTAAATAATATTTGTAAGTATTATGTATTTCCCCAACTGAACCTCATTTATTAAGTTTTCACTACTAGATACTGTTGCCAAGTGGAAAGCGAGTAGCACAGAAAGAAAAAATTACAGGACAACAAAAAACTTCGTAGAGAGTCGTAACGTAACGTCCAGAAAAGAAAAAAAAATACTGTTTATTTGCGAGAATATAATGTTACAGTCTAGATATAATGTAGAATGTATGTCTCATTAATATTCTACCTTATTTGGTGTAAAAATCGTTTGTTGTCGGTCATGGTCAAAATTACATATTTACTTGTTTCAGCTTGTGTTTACTTTATAATAACTTTTTAATTAAATGGTTTAAAATTTACAATAGTTCGATATAGTCATACATCGTGACTCAGTTAGAACACAAGCCGGTTTCATATAGCTATGAGGTTCGACGACAGATAGAGAACCAAGTGAATCCCTGGGGCGATAGGAGGAATTTGGCATTGAAAATTTCAACTTGAAATAGTTTGGATATTCAGTCCAGCAGATTTCGCAACCTGTCCGCATTTTTCCATCTGTCTTTTTACTGTTTGTAGTTAAGGTGTGAACACAATGAAATGAGATTACAATGCAAGGTTACCTGCCTACGGCTTCCCCGGGACTAGCACCACACTTGACCTACTAACATGATTCCTATTTGCACTCCTACACGTATTCACTACTAATGTTACAGTCGGTAAGCTCTTGAGACGTTCTTCAAAATAATACAACACACCTGTGTTTTATTTTCTGTGAGGCTCACATATTTTATCTATAGATAACTATATTTATATATACACTTGCATTTTATTAAGAACTAAATTTTCATAAATGTTTTCAGATGTCATAGAAAATATGCGACAGCAGCGCTGCATATAGATGACTAGATAATTTTAACAGACCCCCCCCCAACTATGTGCGGAATCTTAGTACCAGATGTTGGTTTTTGCACCTTTCTTGCCTGCCTCAAATCAGGTAATGCTAAATGTCTTTATAAGCTAGTAGAATTAACTCTATAACCATAATGTTGTGCTTTTCTTTGTGATTCTTAGTATTTGTCTTGCTGTGACTTACAGGGCGATGTGGTCGTTGAGCAACCAAACCCTTTAAATAAATTGTAAAAGAAGACTTCACGTATATTTTATGCTACATTTACCTTCTATATACAAGTTGTTCGCCCCGGACTGTGACCTGTGTACACGGCAAATACAATCGATCAAATCGAACAGCGCGAGACTTCCACACATCTATAACATGTGGATGGCTTTTCTTGCGATCGCGGCCGGTTCAACAGGGGTCCAATTTTATATACAACCAAAACAACCTTGTTATCTCAATTTCCCTTGTAAGAAATACCCACCTAAGTTGTATTAGTAGGTACAACCATATAGCCACGGAGTAAAAACATGTCATTACACCATAGTCAAATAAGTTATTTATTTAACTAAGTAAATACTAACTACTACACTATTGTTGTATCCCAGTACAACGACCTTAAGACCGAACCCAGTTCTAAACTGTCAGAACGCACCGTGAAGGCAGTTACCAACAGCTGGCTAACAGTTCCACTCCAAGGCCGTACCGAAATAGTGCCCTATGAATCTGTAGCGTAACATTGTACATGTCACTAGTAATACTTTACAGAACTAGCGAGTGTGTCAACTAGTTTTAAGGGCCGGAATACTGGGTGAAGCGATCTCGCTCGCACAACTGATGTTTTTATGACCGAGCGAAGAGAGGTCTCAGATTCTAATGGCTAATGGCACAAGTCGGCATTTCTATGCATGGTTTGTTCAACGATACCCAAGTTGGGTATCGTTGATCCGATCTTCATGAAACTTTGTAGGCAAGTATATAGTTAATTTCAATACAATTTTTTAAGTTTGAATATGGGCAGAATCAAGCGAGGAGGACCACAGAAAAGAGAAGTAAATAGAACGGAAATGAGAAGGAAAATATGTTACCAGACATTTGAGTGAACCTTGATTGAACATTCTTATTTAGATCAACGCGTCGAACTCCGCATCACAGTTGCTAATTACTGATTTCGAATGACTGACGTTTCGTTTATATGGGTGTAACTGGCTACAACAGATTTCTTACAAAAATGCCTTCACAGCCGTTCTAATTTAAACAAAAAAAAATACTTTTCTTTGAGGAGAACTGTCTTCCTCGAAATGCGCTTCTGTTATTTACGACGTTAATATTTCAGATTAACGTCGTAAATGACAGTATTGACAATATTTAGTTAAACAAATTGTTTTAATATTTTATAATGACCAGAAATCAAATGTGGGAAAGAAATAGCAACTTGCCATATTCTGGGCCATAAATGTTTGCGGTAAAGAGTAGCCTGGGCTTTTTCTTTTGTTAACTAGGCAGTTTTCAATCTAGCCATATTCTGGGCCATAAATGTTTGCGGTAAAGAATAGCCTGGGCCTTTTCTCATGGTAACTCGGCAGTTTTCAATCTATAAGTACTTATATAAATCTTAATAGATCAGGTAGATCACAGTGATATTTTATTTGAGAAAGTGTTTTTAATCAATACATGCTGAACTTTTAATTTTGGTGTCGACTTGGTGTGCTTTAATTTGATAATTTTACCATGTTAAACTTGAAAAGAATACCATATTTATTATCCTCATAGTTTCCCACTGTAAACATGAAACTAGGAGGATATAGAAATAAAGTATACTCGTAAACGGATTAAAAATAAAGAAACACGGTATACCTTTTCAGTTTTGACGGCTCAGAGGTGTGACAAAATTAAGCGCTGAGATTGCCCCACAGAAAAGAGAAGTAGATATTTTTTCTGTGTTTAACCCATATCCTGAAAAAAAATCTATAGGATTGCGGATCGATAAAACCGCGGGGTACCTACATCTTTTATTTGCATAACTGGAGTTCAGCTTTAGCAAATTATGTCAAGTACCCGATAAAACAGTTTTCACAGGAAAATATATTTTGTTGGTGTTCCTACGATTTTTCATTTGCAATTGCGACAAATTACTGTTCCGTAATAGCTGCCTTTGACGTTGCTACTATTAATGTGCATTCCACTAACTAAATGATAATAAATTCCACGAGCAATGTCTTTGAAGTACTCCTTCACAATTATTTTACTAGAATTATTTAACAACGAGTCCGCGTGGTCGGACCGACATCGGCGCGGGCGCAGACATGTTTAAAATGCACCTCGTTCCTTCACATCTGTGCCAATTAGTATTTTCTATGTTGACCTTCACTTACATTCTATGTGACAAATAGACTGCAGTTTATAAATAAATACTTGGAACGATGCGATGCCGAAATAATTTATTACATTACCTGAAGATCTCTGTAGTTTTTGCCATACTGTATTTTGAATACGTCAATAGCACATTGTTTTTAATACAGTTGATCTTTGTAAAGCCATATTTAACACTTGTGCGCTTTCAGCTTCATCTTGCGTCTTTTTCTGATGCATGCGTATAATACGCTAAAACTTATTGAATGAAAGCGCTCGTCTCTGACGCAAGCTTCTTTTTAACGTCTTAAATGGCAAGTAATTATAGCTTGACCTAGATGCAAGATGGATCGAAAGTTGGAGACGCAAGTTGAAACTGAGCGCTCGAGTGTGGATATAGCCTAATATGACGTTACAGGTGCGTCTTTAACATCATATTCTATAGAACAACCTTAATGATTAAAATTCAAATAGTTTCATATGATTTAATGACTTTTTAACTGGGGCCTTACGGCCAACTGCTAACGCGATATCAAAACTAACGTTGAATCCGTACAGTTGGAAAATCACGCGAACGTGAACGATACGGTTTGCGGTCGCGTGGTTTTCCAACTGAGCGGATTTAACGTTAGTTTTGATATCGCGTTAGCAGTTGGCTGTAAGGCCCCTGAGGGCTAGACATGACCCATTTTTGTTAGCGTTAACACCTGCAGAAAGATGAAATTGTATGTAAATGACATTGACAATGACATTAGCTTGAGAGATGTTATCTCAAGCTAATGTCATTTTCATACAATTTCATCTTTCCGCAGGCATTAACTCTAACAGCAAATGGGTCTTGTCTAACCCCCTGATCTGTAATTTCTGTAATGCAGTGTAAATAGGCCGAGGGAAGAATATGGGTGAAAGAAAACGCATGAGCCGCCAGAAGACACTGCACGCACGCTTGTTCGCCATCCCCTTTTTGCTTGCATTGTAGGTATACTGAATGCGAGCGAATCCTTCGTTCGCATGCACTTGGTTTCACTAAATACACAGCTCCAACTCGTTCGCTCGCTTGCGGTAGTGTTCAATTGCTCAGTCTACAGGGTTTCGCATATAGACTGTACTAAGCCGAAACGAGTTCACTGTACTCATCATTATGAACTACTTTTACTATGGGACCAACCCTGAAATCGCGAAAAATAATCATCTGTTCCATTCATTTTGTTTAGTGTCAATTACTGTTTTCTATGGAACAGCTGATTTTTTTGGGTGATGAAGCCAATTTCAGATTGGTCCCATAGTAAAAGTTGTTCATAATGATAAGTACAATGACCTCTTTTCGGTTTAATACAGTCTATATGCGTAACCCTGTATACGCGGCATAGGATGTCACACACACTGCATGATGTCTTCCTCATAAAGTTCTAAGAGCATATTGCTGTCTGCACCTACCTATCTAGTTCAAGTAGTGGTTGTAATTCCCCTAGCCTACGTCAGTCGGTTAATTACAATCGAAGGCTAGAGGGAACAGGCCACAATAGCTTCCTATCATTACCTAGTCTTGTAATGTGCAAAGTATACACTTGTCATAGTGAAGCCGGACTCTAAATAAATTATATATTGCCGGGAATAATAGAGATTTTGAAAGATTTATTTACTTTACTCATTCACTTTGAATAGAGAGCTATTATTATCTTTTTAGGAATTTAACGATTCTTAACTTTTAAAAAAGGTGTAATTAGAATCAATGAGTTGAATGAAAACTCGAATTATGCACAGCTTATTAGCATTAAAAAGAGAATTATTGGTTTTCAGATTATCATCTAATCTCTACTAGAAATAATGCAAAAATAAATATTTTGGAATCTAAGCAATCAACTACCTACTCATGAAAATGCATTAAAATAAAACAAACTAAACTCACGTAGAAAGCTGTAATAAAGAACGCAATGAAATTATCACATGCACGGCACAATAAAATAAAATACATTAAGACAATTACATAATAATAAAAGTACATAAAAAACATTAAAGCTATAAAGTATAAACAATTTATTCAATAATATTATTACGTATGAATTGTATAAAAAGCTAAATAAAGAAAAACTAACGAAAGACAATCAAATAAGAACTAAGTGTCACTAATCTTGATAAACATAATAGAAAATGCATTTTTATGAGAAATACTTATTGGTAACAAAAAATAACAGTTGAATACACAAAATAAAACAAAACATAATAAAATTTAAGCAAATAAAGCCAAGTGAGGTAAGAAAGACAGCGGGGAAACTGGTCACTCTACCTACTGGTCGGTTACTCTATGCTCACCAGCAGTGCAAGTACACCGTTCTTTATCGATCGACAAATTTGACAGATGAATCGATAAATTCGATAAACTCCAGATCATAGCGAATGGAATTTGTCGATTTCAACTGTCAAATTTGTCGATCTATAAAGACTGGTACTTGCACTGCTGAGTCGATAGACAAAGAGAGTTACTTTAAACGGCTCAGTGACCATAGTGTTAAAATCTTTAGTTTATTGGCTTTGATATCCAGTTCTTCTTCCCTTGTTGTTTTTCTTACCCTACCTGACTTCACATGAAATTAAATCATCACAGACAAGACACAAGAGGCACTAAAAAGATAGGTAGAGTTCAACGAGAATTGCACTAGAGTTCGTATTATGATCCGCGTAGAGCAGCACCGATGCTACACGCCACGGAGTGTCGTACCAGATAGTGCATTTACAGTGTCAACTTTGCAACCGCAAACTTGCGCGAGCTTTGCAAACGCACTCCTGGCACGCACTCCGAGGCGTAACCAAACGCAGACACGACTCGCCCAACACGATTAAACTGTCTTTGCACGAATGCCTGGCGGCACTAAACCGTCTTTGCACGAATGCGGGTTGGCACTAGACCATCTTTGCACTATCACGGAGCGTTTTTGCCGTTTTTGTCACTTAGCGTTCCTATTGGCACCTATTTATTAATAGTATCAGATATTTATTTGATAAGTAAACCATAAAAAAACTAAAATGATTATGTTATTATTTGACTGAAACGTTTTTGTTAAGTTAGTGCATTCTATGATATGTCTTGGTACTTGTTAGAGGTTGCAAGCTGAAGTGTTAGTGCAGTGGGTGTTAGTAATATTAGTGCGTAGATTATACAAATAGACATCACGTCCACGTGTTCATTGCTCATTAAGACTGCGCTCACCGGCTACCAGTACCATAGCTATCAGTATATCAGAAAATAAAAAATCACTGCATGAGAATTAAACAAAACCGATTGGGCACTATCTTTATAATAACATTGTGTGTTGATATTTTCATTTTTTTTCCATCTCCTCCGTCATCAAATGCAATATCAACATGAAAATTACTTTATACAATTTGCAATGTGATTTTCAAAATAATGCTCAATCGGTTGTCTAAAATTCTCGCTTAGAGATTTTTTTCTTCAAAAATGTTGAATACGGGCGACTAAAATAGCGAGTGAATAGCTTTGAGCTGACCCTTAACTCATTATTGTGCATTAATGCACCGGGGACTATTACAGAGACTCATTGCAATTCCACGTAACTTAGTACTCGTTCGTTTCATCATACGATTGACACTTGTCGTTAAGGTCTGTTGTGATTGACAAGGCCGGTGGATTATGAAATTTAGTTTACAATCATGCAGGAATAATCTTTGGTTAACGACTGATTCCAATCGTTATTACGGTTTCACGGATATTGAGCAAAGCCGAATGCAACAAAAATACTCAAGCAAAGCATTCACCAACATGTTTATTACTAACTGCTATATCTAAACTAAGATTTAACCCTTTGACCGCCACGGATCCCGCAACCAAAGTGTGCTCTATACGATCTATGGTGTCGCCTACGTCGACACCATAGGCGTCGTCGGCGTTATGGGCACAAAATATTTTTGACGGCTACAGGCGACGTTGGCGGTCAAAGGGTTAGTAAGTAGCCATGATAACACATAGAACTTGATTCAAAATGTGCCATGTCCATTTTGTATGACTAATGATTTACTAAAATAATTAGATGCCGCAATTGTTGTTGCAGATATGCATTTCCGAGCTAAGAGGAAAATCACTGATGTTATCTGCATTTTTATAATTATGAGAATGATGTCACTATTGGTTATTAAATATATATAATTATACTGCGCCCTGCGGTTCTTGCAGTTCCATATAAAATCTATGGGAAAATGAATTTTCTTCATAGTTAATTTTTTCGTGAATTTTCTGATATTTTAATACTTATTCTGCCATTCAAGGCAGAGAGGAATCCAACAAATCAGAGATTATGAAAATCAGTACAGCCATTCTTGAGTTATAAGTACATGGTGTAACATATAAGACTTTGTTATACATATATATTATAGATTGATACATAGTACGTGTCAACAAGAGAACCTATTTTGTCTTCGGTTAAAAATACTTGACACAGACAAATGCAAAAGACGTAGGACGCCAAAATGTTCTTATGAGATAATAGAAAACTGCACAATTGCAATGTTCTGCCAAGAGTCAAGCAAGACAAACGGAAACATGGCACTTTTTGCATATTTTCAGAAAGTTTTTGTTTTATTAAAGATTTTGTTCGCAATCTTTCGAAAGCTTTTCGTTTTAATGTATTCAAAACGAAAGTGCGAAGTGAAAGTGAAATTTAAATGAAGTGACGCGACGAAAACCAAGTCTGTGAAGTAATACTCACAAAAGCAGCTATTAAAATAAATGCAAGTTTTATTTGCATACAGTTCAGCAAATAATTCTTTGCAGTATACATTTTAGCTGTGAGTTTGTGAGTATCATTTAAATTCTATAGGTCCACCAACTCCTAATTCTACGTTTCAGGCTTTTTACGCAGCGCCGAAATTTCACATGACTGGACTATTGTTCTTGAAACTTTGAAAAGAACTTCTGATGTTAAAAATCATGTTACGGTCACGGTACGCGCGGCGGATGTGTTACATAAGAGAGCTTTTGACGTCATATCCGTCACGGCATACGAGTCAGTTTCACTGCTAAGGCGAGCCAATAGATGTATCACATCAAAATTAAATTTTTTGGGCCGTGCCTTGCGAGAGGCCTATGTCCAACAGTGGATTATTATAGGCTGATTATGATGATGATGATGTCTATTTAATTGCTACAAAGCATACTACTTGCAGCTGTTTAGTAAGATATCGCATGCTTAGTTATACCACGTTAAATGTCACGCATGCATTAT
Organism: Agriopis marginaria; assembly: GCA_932305915.1. NCBI lineage: Eukaryota > Metazoa > Arthropoda > Insecta > Lepidoptera > Geometridae > Agriopis > Agriopis marginaria. Next base: position 8,235,156 of record OW029934.1, on the reverse strand, counting down.
GTTAGTATGCCATCACCATACGAGTAGTTAGCTATATAGCTATCAACCGCTACATAGATCAAGGTAATCGTTAATGTTGCTCGCATACCTAACTAATAAAACGAATGGAATAGGCCGAGTACGCAAGCTCGTATCTATTGATGCATTCGATATTAGATTTAACTTTAGTTTTACTGCATTTCTTCTCTTCTCTATATCTTCTCTACATAGTATAAATTAAAGACGCTTTCCGCGTCTGTCTGTCTGTATAAACCACACAACGGATTTTGATTCGGTTTTCACCATCAAGTGAATCGAGTGAAATGAACCATAAGTTTTTAGAATCTATCAAACATTATTATTTTAAATCATTATTTCAGTGATTCTTTGTGACAAATACTTGGTTTAAATCGGTAATCGGTTTGGTTTAATGATTTAAACTTTTTTATGAATTTACTTGCTATGCTCTCCTTAATCTATGATCACACGATTTTTTGTGTTAAAAATTGACGCTTGAGGTAGGTAGTAGTATGGAACCGGATATAGTTTATATGACACGTGTATAGTAGCGCAAAAGTACTTGATAGTTAGTCACTATTCGTAAATAGGTATTTATTATCATCGTGAAGTTTTATGGAAGTGTTTTAATTTTTATACCAAGAAGGAACATGCTTACGATATTCTCTTACATCTAGACTTTTTAAAGTAATATCTTGTTTTGTTATATTATATCTAACTGCGATAATTATCTAATTTCAAAGTAGTCGTAAGGTACTTGGAAGAGAGATTTGTAAAACACTTGTTTTTTCTTCTTCTAAAACCGATTAAACATAATCGGTTCAGAATTTTGAGGTTAAATCTTTTTCTTCATTGCAATTGAGATTTTCACCATAGTTTAATAGGATTCTATATTGCGTAGCAAGTTGAAACAAAGGTGAGCTGAAGTGTGTGCTATTATTTATTCTGTGGTCGAAGTAGGTCACAGCACGGCCTTGCAGCGCCTGCGCTGACTAGGGGACCTACTCGCCGTCCCGCTGATGCGGTACCAACTCGAAAACAATTTTTGTTCATGAGAACACAAATTGTTTAAAATTATGAAAATGATGATGAATAACATTGGTAGATACGAACTAACTTCTAGCTAGATGTTTTTTTATAATGAAATCTATACATTATTTTGATACTTCAAATTATGCTCTACACATTGTTTTTTATGATGTTGGCACCATCGTAAAACTAACGCACGTGTCGTGTTATGATAGTGATGAGGCTTCTAACATTTTAAAATGAAATTAATAAACTATGAAAACTTTAAACGAGTAATTAGTCAGCGGGGCATCGATTAAGATCGTAAAAAGCGGATAAAACGGATTGGATGTAGTGATAAAACCGTGGGCGAGGGCAGTAGTTAGCACGTTTTATGCGCACGCCCACGCTGCGCGGCCGCAGTGCAACGCTGACGTAAGTACATGCAACCGTCCCATTGCACATTCGTCTCGCTAACTTTGTTCTCACTCGAGTGCGATAGAGACGCAAATGCAATTTTCATTCAAACCTTCGCCTGAGCGTGCTTCAGAAGTGAACGTTCAAATAACTCGATCGCCGACATTATGTCACGAAATCCATCGGCTTGAAAGTGCACCGATGTAATCGCGATCGCGAGATCCAACGCGACCGTCTAAGAAAGTAGGACAAATAATTGTTAGCTCTCATGCGCTAGATAAGCTGCATTGTGCAAGCGGCATGGGACAGGCGACATGATAAACGTGTCCGCTTATTGTCGTTACACGCTATTAATATGTCCTTGAGGCGGAGTGCACGGGCCGCCACTACCGTCACCGTAAGGAACGCGAGCCTATTAGCGCGAGGAACGCGCTGTCCACTGTGCCCGCTGAATCGCCAATGAGCTTGCAGACGTGTGAGAATGCGTGTACATAAATGGTTACTTTTACTGTCTAGAATTGGGTGCGCGCGAGGAATTCAACGCGAGCGGCTCGAGGAAGCCTCTACGCTCCAACGAGCGCTTTCCCTCTCGGCGCTACGTAGCATCCGCACAAATGTTGATTGCAATCACAAAAATGTTATAATTAATGTTAGAAACGGAGTTTTCGCAACTTGAGGACGGAGCCGAGCGTGCCGTGACGTGGCGGAGCCCGGGTTTCGTTTCTAAAATGAAAGCACCTGTCAGCCGGCTCAGGGCGGCGACGTGAGCGGAAAATTCTTCACGTTTTATCGGGTGTTGAAAGACGCATCGATATACTGGCTAATTGGGACGATTATTGATATTTAAGTTTATGATTTTCTCTATATGTTCTATGAAACAAGTTTTAATGACCATGAACTTTGCTTAGGTTGTTTCAGTTACTTACGAAAGATACATTATGTTAGATGACATGTAAGAAAGCGTCGCTACTGAGATTTGGGCTTGTAGCGCTTGTTAATCTGTGGAATCGATGGAGACAGGTTTTTAGCGTTATGGGTTAGATTAGCATGATGTGACCAGCACCGTGATTAGCACGTGGCGCGAGTGTGCGGCGGGCATATGTACAGAGAGAGTTAGGGGTTGAATGCGACGCCCGACCGAGGTCGTGGCCCCCGTAATTATCCGGTTTAAAATAACCCCGCTGTGGGCGTGGAACTTGCGCAACACAATATCGTCGTTCTAGAAGCGACACTGACACGACACTGAGCCACTACACTGGGTCCGCGGGGCGTGTTGAGGCGGCGCGCGCGGCCGCACCACTGCGCCGCGTTCCACTTTTCCTTCCGGCGCGGCGGTGCGCGAGCGGCCGCGAGTTGGCAGCGGCGCGCCTTGCATAACCGACGGTTTCGCAAAGCGGTCGGTGCAGCGCGAGCGCCGGCTTGAAATACGCGGCCGCGCTGCCGACGCGCCAACGGGGCCGCTACTCGCGTTGACGCAACCGCCGCCGTGTGCCACCCGGGCCCGAAGACACTGCTGCCACCGTCTCACCTGTCGCCCCACCACATTTCCCCGGCAGATTTCACGCATATCACTTTCGCCCGTGTGTGAACTCGCTTTCATCCTGGGCCATCCACGCTCCACTTAGTAGCGTTAGACGGCTTTGTGCAGAAGCGCCTGAGATGATGTGCTTGCTCGGTTGGGTCCGGCTCTCGGCTCAGCGAGGTCCGCGGGCACGCGAGGACAGATAAGAGCGCGCGCCAGATGCATCGGTAACTAGGCCACCGCGCGCACTCTGCCATCTGTTTGCATGATTGCAGTATTTAGATCGCTTGCTCGAAACTGCCAATGTCACATCTCTGATCATTCTTGATTCTTGGTTCTTGAGATCCCGTAGAGTCGATTTGTTTAAAATTAGAGTGTCTTTAACAGTGCCGTTAACCGTGGCGCGTAAGGCCCGTCCGAATGTCGGTTACAATAATGTCACGAGCGGGCCTCGAGAGCTACAAATAGACGTTCCATTTCGACAGCCAACTCACGGCGACACGCGAAAACATTGCAGACACGTTTATGTTTTATATCGAGTTGAAAACGTCTGTTTATTGACCGAATAAAATCGAGCAGTTATGACCAGAACGAACAAATTGCATTTGTTTTTAGGAGCGCGCGGTGAATTGTTCAGCTACGGGTAATAGTTACCGATATAATGATCGTTCGGTGTCGCTGCTCACGAATAACCTTTAGTTAATTTTGAGCGGTTAAGAAACAGACATAATGGGTTATCGTGTGAGCGGCCTCGGAGGCTGTCACTTTTCGCTGGTGCGCCGGCGAACCAATAAATAATATTTTAGTGTTTAGCTAGTTTACGGCGTGCTATGGGCTCAAGGCCGGTGACTCACGCGCGGCTCACGGGAGCTACGAAACTGACTCACACACGTGTGTACTAACATTAACGTTCTCTCTACACGAAATACACTAAACAGCTGATTGCAGTCTATTTTTATCTACTAATGCAACTATATATTTAGTTTCTCGGGAAAATTACGTCATTTATGCTAAATTCTACACACGTTCTCGCGTAATATAAATGTTAATATGTTAATTTTATTACGTATGTTTAGCTAACTTTCAGTTACATCACAGTCAACAAAAACATTACCTCACCTCTAAGGTGCAATTAAGCGTTTTCATTAAACTGAAAACTAAATTAATGTCTAGGCACGTATTTACGTTGACTCTTTGTTTTTGCATACGTCATTATAACATGTATTTTTGTCAATTTGTCCCCATAACAAACGTCAAGAAGCCGTAGCCTTGTTCACGAATGTCACTACGTCTTTTGTTTTTTTCAAGCAAGTACACAATTTCAAAGAGAGAAAAAGACAAAACACTGAGTTACCATTCTAAGTCCTTCTCTACCCAAAAATATAACCTATTTCAACAATTTTGTCTATGTATGAAAACACGTGTAAAAAACCTGTACCTACCTACTTATTGATAAGTACTCAAATGCTTAGCATAGAATATACAAAACGCGACTCTATCAAATCAAGTCACCAGAGCGATTGAATTTGCTAAAATGAAACGAGCAGAAGTGCACTTGCATTTTCATCCAGAGGAGTAAGATGTATAAAACACATGTAAAAACCAGTACCTACCTACTTATTGAAAAGTACTCAATTGCTTCGTTCAGAATAGGACCTACTGCAAAACACGATTCTATCAAATCGAGGCAACCAGACCGATTCAATTTGCCAAAATGAAACTGGAAGAAGTGCTCTTGCATTACATGTTAAAAATTTAAGGTCTGTCTGCCTGTCTACAGTTGTGCACAAGTGATTGTTACCAAGCTAATAAAATCTAAACAAAAAGCAATCAGTCCTTGCTTTTAAGTGCTCAAAAACAATCAGTACATTAACTCGCTGTCATTTACCCCTACATTATGCGGTTGGCATTCGTTTGCATCTCAAAATAAGTTAATTTAATATGTAACCGCGGTCGTTGGCCCACAAACCTAAGTGTTAAACATTATAAGTATTGAATACCTACGGGAATACCTACAAATACTTCAGTATTTTCGTACTGTGACAAGCAGCCGTGTATCATTGTGACGGCTTTATTTATTTGTCCCACAGTTAGTACTCAAAATAATCTTTCATCGGGTCTTAACGTACTTTTAGTTTGAGTTTGATATATAAGAAACGCAGCTAAAAGGTAGGTAGGTGAATATTGTATGTTTTTCCGGTTGTTACTCTACAAAGAGGAAGTCTAATCCATTTGATCGACATAATTATGTTGTTGTCAGATACCTATATTACAGTAATTGCCAGTTGTACCTAATAACTTATAATTTTATATTTTGAATGCTCAATAAGGGCCGAATGTAGTGCTACAATTATTTAAATTAAAGACCTCTATTACATATTCAAGTAAACAAATGAATTTGAATTTGTTATAACAGAACTAGAAACTATAAAAGTTTAATTGACTTGAAATTCAACACTAACGGATTTTAACGCGTGTATTCTACGGTTTTTTTTTTTAAATCCCTGACGTTTCAAACACTTTGCAGTGTCCGTGGTTACAGGTAGACTAAGACCAAGTAATTTTTGCAAGAAAGAGTGTTAAGGTAGAGGTTCATCGCATTATCATCACTACTGACAGTAGGATTTTGTAGTACCGAGGTAATTTGTTTTGTTGAAATATAATTGTCGTATATGTTATCTCGTTTGATCGTTACATATAGATATTAAGAAAATATAGCAAAATTCGATAGGGTTTTCAGAGTTACAATGTTATTTTTGAAAAGGCAAATGTATTTTTCAAACGCCTATTCAAAAACGACAATTGGTTTTAGAAGATAGCGGGAACCAAATTGATTTTTTTTCCCATGGCAGTTTGAATTTTCTACCTTCTGATAAGTCCGCGTTCGTGCTTCTGATAGATTAATGTAGTTAGGTTTGAGCCGCTCGCGTGAAAATTAAATGTAAAATAAAATAAAAATATCACAAACTGACATTAAATTCTCTATGGTGATAAACTCATTTTTGTGATTAGCAAGGAGTTTGTATTATAATAATACATAGTGGCACCGATTCCGATGTACTCTAAACTAAACTAAACAAAATTTGATAGCTATAAAATTGTTGCCATCCTTCTCTCACATATTAAAATGAAAAAAGAGGCAGATAATTTAAGGCCTGTCAGATTGGTTTAGTTTAGGGAGTGGTATGACAGAATCGACGCCCATATGTGAATTCTTTTTCTCATAGGTAGTGATGAAAAATAGTACACTCGGGACCAATATATTTTGTTCTCGGGCGGCGTATATTGAATTCCTCGCTACGCTCAGGATTCTACTATAGAATCCTTCGCTTCGCTCTCAAACCAAAAAAACGCCCTCGATGAACAAAATATTACTTTATCACCTTGTAGCACAAATAACTATTGCATATACTAATACTAAGTACAGTTAATTCAATTTTCTTTATAACAATAAGGTGATGATCCCAATGAGAATGATAATATTTTTAAAGCGGCGACTGTGTACGTTGTAAAGTAGGTTAAACTGATCAGTTTCTGACTTTAATAAATGGGTACGAGTTCATTGTGTGAAAATAAATACGCAGATTATGTTTCGTATTGTAACAGAACAATAATTGATGACCTAAAATGCTATATAGCACATTTTCCTTTACACTTTTACCAAGGCTTTGTTAAGTAATAATGGTACGTACTTAATCAATTACTAGCCCCATTTGAGTCATTGATTATCCAATCTCTTCTTAAGAAATAAAATTAAAAATTAATAATTATAATAATCGACTCCAAATTTTGGACGTTTTACTAGTAAGTCGTTTTGCCACTGAAGACATTGTCACTAGATACGACTTTTTCATAGCCATTCTGCAAACTACGTAATACTCCCTGATAGACGTTATGATGCGGAGGGAAGATAAGTGTGTGAAATTCAGTAATTTCAATTCATTTCAATTCATCCCGTAAATTTTCCACCCTTAGGGTTTTTTTGTTTTAATTATCTAGTCGTATTTTATGCAAATAATTGATATTTATCTTCATCAAATTTAAATGGGACCACTCGTGAAGTCGTGATATAGTCTATTCTATAAAAATAATCATTAACATCCGTTCCCAACCGGCAAAGGTATCGCTTAAAAACACACAAAATACAGCCGCATTGAAAACATATTTAAAAAAATCGGTTTAAATTTAAAAAATATATTTAAAATCACCGAGCGGTCTTGACTCGCGAAACAAGTTATTTGACACAAACTAAAAAATGCTAAATCTTAATTAAACATGTTCGCGTATACGTATATATCATAACTTATTTAGATTTAACAAAGCAAAAAAGTACGTACAATTATACAAGACAATAAATTTCACAATGCAGCAGGAAAAGCACAGGAATGCAGAAGTAAGCGGCGACTTGCAACTAACTGACATTAATCGAGTACCGAATGCCCATTAGCAAATATTGATGTTTACAGCGCAGGCGCGGTACAGCACTAGCACTAGAAGGGGGGGGGGGGCTGGCTCTATGCCCAAGGACGCTCTAGGTTTCCTAGGACGCGCGCGGTCAGGGCTAGGTCGCATCTGCTCAGGGCCGGTTATCAAGGCATATAATCAATACAGGTAGTTTCTTTGTTTCCAAAGTATGTACGTTTGTTTAACAAATTATTAAAAGTACAGAGAAGCTAGAAGAAGCGCGCACGCAATGGAAAACTAAGCGTCCATAGCGCGTGGCTTACAATAAAAATCAGATAAACAGATGATCTCATCTAGATTGTATATCTGAAACATCACGTAAAATATAAATTGATTCCGCGAATAAAAAGTTTACATTAATTAGTATTGATTTTTTTGGCGTCCTTGTTGTAATGCGCTTGGCAGGACGCCAGGTGCTACGAGATCTACCTACGCCGTAGCACCGTAGACTTCCTTGGTGACCTACTTAAGTCGACACCAAGGCTGAAATTTCTTTTCAATGGCCAATAACATAAAAGTAAATCGTTAAGACGCTTCAGTATTAATTCAATGAGTTTATAATAAAGTAGGTTTAATACCGATCATAAAGAAGCGAGTTTATCGACAGTGATGCAACACGGATTCCCCGTCGACTTTCTACGGATTTACGAAAAGTGTTGGGAAAAAATGGTAGTGCAGACATCGCGTGTATTGAGCCGTGTTGTGAATTACAATAGGCGCGGGCGATCACCGCTTACGACATGCTTTAGAAAGTCGAGCCACGGTCATCGTCCCGCAAGCGAAAGTTTCCAGCGAGTGTATGCTGCCGGCCTTAACGTGCGTACGGTGTTTCGCAATCGGCGGTGTACAATCGCGCACACAACACTGTTTAACTCAATTCTACAGGTTCGCTACTGTCTTATGCACGGCTGACAACTTTCTTTACAGAGCCATGTGTAAAATGGATTTCCCAAAAGTTGCTCGAAGCAGATGGAATGTGAAAAGTGAATGTTTCTCCTTTCTCATTTTGTTTTTTTACTGTAGTTTGAAAACTTGGAGAAAATAGTTTTACTTTATGTTACTGCGCACTTCATCGTATCTTTCTGATCCATGTGCGGGTACATACCGAAAAAGTCTACTAAATATCAAACACAGGGTTGTGTACGAGTGTCCAAACACTGATGTTATCGCCTGTCCGTATGCATGATTAAGATGAAAGTGATAGTAAAGCTGATATCTGTTTTTTAACGACCTCAAATTTTACGTTTCTCCACGCTCAGTTAAAGGTTGCATCACGCGATCAACCGCTGTGATGTCAGATATAACTATTGTAAATACTCAGCGATCATAGTTTTTTATTTGGACATAAAGTTTATGGCTACCAATTGTTATGGCGCTTCGCGTAAGTGACTATTTTACTTTGGAAGTGTTTAGCAACTGAAAGCGACGATATTTTTATGTTTAAATTTTATAAATGGAACCTTTGATTCGCTTTTCGAATCTATTTGTAATGTACACTTCAAAAATTTCACTTTTGTGATGAAGTGTAGTATTCATTTGTTTCATTTACATAACAGAAAACACAAATTTAACGACCAATTTCACACTATGAATAAACATTTGAATACGTTAATGGTAAATCTAGACTCGACTTTCCACAAACAAGTTTCCGTATAAACCACTTTATATTCGAACCGTAATAAAAACCTGTTTCAATGTTTTAACATTTCAATGTCCGGTCTAATAGAGCAGTAATTCTCTAAACACAATTTGCACAATCACTGTAGGACACCGGCAGTCTTAGCTAGGACTTATTTTAAATACAGGCAGGAAGCCTGTATTTAAATGTAATAGGATCGGGATGCACCTGATTTATGAGTTTTGATTTATTTTCCCCGCTACCCTCCCCAGGGATGACCTCACCCCGCAGTGTTTTCCATGGTTTTCTAGAACCGGGAATTAAAGATGCACCTGCGCAGTCAGCTTTTGAATTATACCTCCTGCCCCCCCCCCCCCTGCGACCTTACCCGGAGGCTGGTCCAAGGTTTCCTAGGGCCGGGAATTGAGTTGGTGCACATGCGCTGTAAGGTCTTGTATTATGCCTCCCCGCATCCCCTTCCAGGGGTGACCTTACCCCGTATTTTTGTCCAAGGCTTCCTAGAACCGGGATGATACACATGCGCTGTAAGGTCTTGATTTATGCCCCCCCCGCATCCCCTTCCAGGGGTGACCTTACCCCGTATTTTTGTCCAAGGCTTCCTAGAACCGGGATGATGCACATGCGCTGTCAGGTCTTGATTTATGCCCCCCGCAACCCCTCCTAGTTGCGACCTCATCCCGCAGATCTGTTCAAGGCTTTCTAGAATCGGGATGATGCACATGCGCTGTCAGGTCTTGATTTATGCCCCCAACCCCTCCCAGGGGCGACCTCGCTCCGCAGATCTTTCCAGCGGTGACCCAGCTCTTCTCGCCCTCGTTTCCTGCAACCTTGGGACCTGCGTCCCTGGCCAAACGCCAGCGCTCTTATCTTCAGATACTGCTGACGCTTTGGTAGGTATAGGTAATTAGGAGAAACCCTGACTTCAAAAACAATGCTCTTGGACGTTACGTGAAAACAATGATAAATAGAATGTCATCACGACCTCACTGAAGTTTTTTTCACTACTAAAAATATTCCTTCATTCAACTATATTGAAATTTATCTGAACAGATAAACGTAGTTATATATTATGTGCGTATATATTAACATAGGTAGAAGGGGGAGAAAAACAGACTACAATCAGCTTTGACTTCGCCTAGAACTAGATTCATGAGAAATCTAACACTTCTCTTATCATCTAACCTACATTGATAAATCCCTTGCCATATTATCATAATAGGAAATGTACTCGACAATATACTATATCAATTTAGTAAATACATATTACCACTGCGTTGCCAACGTTATCAATAACACCTAATCGCGAACACATTTAACTCGATTATGTCACGTAACGAACATTTTAGTTATTAACTTATTACGAACGGTCTTGCGATAGTCGCGGGCGGAATGTGAGCGGTGAAAGTAGACGCGTCCGCTACTGAGAAAAAGAGTTTTCCAAGCGGTTTCTCGACGCGAGAGCGCGACGGTGCAACAGGTGAGGTGACGGCGGCGGCGGTAACGGCTCGAGGCAGAAGCCGTGCGCGGACTTGAATATGGAACGTCACGTTGTAGTCGGTGGTAGTGGTAGCGCGAGGGGCGGTGGCCAATGCAAGTAATACCGAGGCGGGCGCACTATCGAAGGCGCGGCAAGCGACTGCGGCTCAACAGCTGCACAGAAATAACTGCTCGATGCAGCCCAGCCGCTCGATGCACACCTCCCCCTCCCGCCGCCACCCGCGCGCCCCTCGCCCACACCCCTCCAGGTCATGGCTGCAGGTCGTTATGGCAATGCGAGAGAGTACCAACCTACCCTCTCCAATCCAGCTGTTGCTTCTACGGCCCGGATAGCCGTGAACTTGCGACCTTCAAGATGCCTCCCAAGGAGGCAACCTAGAGGCGCAAACAACAACGGATCCTATCAGCGGATACCTATCAGCTTAAACTCCTTAAATTATTATTTCCGATCTTTTGTTGGTTGAAGAAATGTGTGATTTCAACAGTCAAATTGTTACTATCGTCAGTAGTAATGATTTCCTGGAGACGTAATGATTGGAGATCGATGGGGGAGGCCTATGTCCAGCAGTGGACGCCCTATGGCTGAAATGATGATAATGATTTCCTGTCTTCAAGAAAAGGAGTAATTATTTATATTTACTTATTCCGTCGTCGGTCAAGGCTAGGTCATATCAGACACTTAGAGCACTATAATATTTTCTTGTTTGGCTCGCAGCCAAGGTTACCCGTCCTAGTCTCCAATAAGTAAATAACTAATACGTAATTTTCTTTACTTCCGCATACAGAAAGTTATCTGAAAGTTATATGAAGTCATTACAAAAATGTAGACCTTAAAGTTTTATGCCAAATTTACCAAACCACGTCCCATGAAAAGTGGAAAACTCATTTTGCGGAACAATTTTTTACTATGTAAAACTTTAAGTAGTTGGCGTATGGAATTAATATTTGCAATTTGTATGTCACAGAATAACTTTAAAATCTGAACATTTGACCTACGTTCCGGGAGAGCAAAAAATGTGCGAGCCAATATGATGGGGCATCCATCATTAAAGGTATCTGATAATGGTTGACAGCTCGCTCGTGTTACGCCACCTGCCCTTGCCCTATGCTATGTCGAGAGGTGCCAGGAGCAGTTGGCATACTGAATTGGCTTTGGACTGTGTCGAACCCGCCAAACATAATTTAGACTTGAAGGCGCCTTGTCTTTTCATAGCTAGCTATGGGCGTCTTCAAGTACGTATTGATTTTAGATAGAGTGATACATGAGTTTCAAGTTAGCGCAAATAGGCCATGGTCGCGAAAACACTTTAGCTCGAATACCTAACAACAAAAGCGAATTTATTGATGCTCACTCGAAGCATTACTTCTTTTAGTCTATTAGGTTTCCAAAGATATGAAATTAGTGATGGAACAAACCCTGCTTATTAGTATTCAAACAATAGGCGTAAGATAAAATCAAGACGCATTTTTAGCTATTTCGTAACTAACGAGAGAGAGAGAGAGAGAGAGAGAGAGAGATTGGGCCCTAATCCACCATGCTGGCCCAGCCAAGTTAGTGAATGTCAAGCGTCTTTGAACTTGTTTTCATACCGGTTTCCTCACGATGTTTTCCTTCGCCGTATTTTTAACGATAGCTTGGAAACTGCACATAATTTATTTATGTACTAAACAAGTCATTTGCGCGGAGCTGAGGAACGAACCGGGTGCCATCAGATTGTAAAGCGCACATGCTACCGCTTGTTCACCACCGCTAGATTTTTTTTTAGTTGAATTTTATTTTCTGTGTTTCTAAATGGTTAGAACCAATGCGGTTTTACCAATAGAGACGTCATTAAAAAAAAACACTAAAACATGGCGATATTTTATTACAGCTATATGCTTACATAAATGAGCCTTAGAAATTTACAGCCTTACAGTCTTTTACAGCCGTCCCAGTATAAGTATTTCACTTTCTAAATACACAACATAGCAATTTTAGTCATTTTTCATACTCCAAAATCGCGCATCGTACTTTTGCATCGTAGTCAAACACAGGACGGACTGAGTTCACTCGAGATAATTAGCTTGTGTTTGTATTGCCGAGCAGACCTCGGTAAAACGTATCTACCTCAGTTTATATATAACATCATTGGTTAGAACTAATCGGTACTGCTAAATGTGTAGATAATTCCAATTCAGTCTGCCATTTCCAAAGTCCTCTGTTAGCTCAATTTCCTTCGCTGTCCCGGTATGGCGTCGTGTTCTATTAGGTTCCATATCCGCTCTTCTAGACTGCACTGACGCATCAGGGGTTAAACCTGTTACCTAAGCTGTGCCAGCCTATTTTTAGTACTTACAACACTGACATGAATATTGTATTTACACGCAACTCATGGTTTTGCAAAACATTTTATGTAAATAAACATACTTAAACTATGATAAAACGGTTTACTATCACGTTTTGCTAGCACGAGTTTTAATGAAATAAACATCATTTTCAGGGTTCCGTACCCAAAGGGTGTAAACGGGACCCTATTACTAAGGCTACGCTGTCTGTATGTTGTACCTATGTATCTGTCTGTCCTACCTTTTAACGGCTGTATCTTTCGAACCGTAATAGATAGCCAGTTGAAATTTTCACAGAATATGTAGGCAATGTTACGGCGGGTTAACTAAGAAATAATAAAAAAAAACTAAAAGTTAAAAAGAAAGGGGGGTCCCCAAACAAGAAGCGTATTTCTATTTCGCATATTTTTGTAATTGCTCTAATGTAAAAACGGTAATACGTAGTACTTGTACAAGCGTTAAACTTGGCATGATTATAGTACACACTACACACTCTAAAGTATAACAAATATTAAATAATAGCCAAGTGTGAGTCGGTGACAAATTTTGGTTATTTGGATGACCTTATAATTTCTTCCAACGAAAAAAAAATAAAAAATTCCGAAATTGCGCTGTTTCGAGCCCGCATTAAGAACCCAAGAACCCAGATCGCGGACGTACAGCTCAGAAGGCCACTTGCCTCAAGTGGGACTGGGTCGGTCATGTCTGTCACAATTAGGGTTACCATACGTCCGGATTTTTCTGGACATGTCCGGACTTTTAAACCTTTGTTCGGACTTTGTCCGGTTTTGTAATTTGTCCAGCTTTTTTAGCTAGTAATCACTGTAACGACATGCGCTGTGTTTGAATTTTGTAACACAAAGCTCCGGAATGTTATTGAAATATCCTGCTTTTACCACAGAAGACATAATAGCTTTCAGGTCCGGAAAATTCAAATTTTGATATAATATTAACCCTAGTCACAATAGGATCGTCGGGCTAAAACCATAACACAGTCAAGTGGCCACAGGAAGGCAATCGACCTTCCGGACGGCCCAGATGGGTCGGTGCGACGAACTAAGGACTGGACCCATATTGCACAATATAATTTAAGAATGAAGCATGCCTTTGCCCCACTTTGAGACGTTATGTATGCTAATTACACTAATATTATAATCAATACAAATATACATAATACATATATTATTCATTACGAAGGGTGAATAGAGTCCTCAAAGGTAGGCAACGCACTGACAATGCCCCGGGTATTGTAGGTGTCTATAGGCAGCGGTGACCACTTACCATCAGGTGGCCCGTAGCTTGTATGCCACTTATTATATAAATTTTTTTATTAAAAAAACTAATATTATAAATGCGAAAGTTTGTGTATGTGTGTGTTTGTTATTTCTTCACGCCCAAACGGCTTGACAGATTTGGATGAAATTGGGAATGGAGATAGCTCATATCCTGGATAAAAACATAGACTAGTTTTATCCCGAAAAAATTAACTAGTCCTGTAGAAGAGCGAGTGAAACCACTCTGAGCGCAGCTAATATAGTAAAAAGTATTAGCAGTGGTAGAACACGGTAGTAAGGTGTCTGGAACAAACATCTTTACCAACCCAAATGTCAATTTCACCTGCACGTGGTACACAGTCCGACAGAAAAATGCGTAAGATGGAATTAAAATCATGCAGATCCGATGCACACTTTCCGAAATGTATCCGACCTTAAGGCGAACACTAACTGGGAAAAGTAAGGTTGGCCCCACCACCATGTGGGATTCATGGAAGAGAGAGAGTGGTAGAGCAGTTTTCTAAAGCTCTTTAGAGAAATTAGACATATATAGGAAGACAATTGAGTAGCGAGAAAATTGTAAAGTTGCTTAATTGTTTAACAAAGATAACGTAGACGATACTGTTACCGAAGTGCTTTAGAAAGACCTCAAATCGTACTATAATCAATTATTCCGTTCACCAATTTCGAGACTGGTGAGCGTTACCCTCTCACTGAGTTGCTTAACATTTTTACAAGCCGTACCCGAGAACTAAAGCTTGTTGCAGACCATGCGAAGTAGCTTGCAAGTTCAAGTAGCAAGTACTAACCTTAAACGTAGCCACCCGCGCGGTGCCGCGCACAACTCGCGTGCGAGTACGTACTCGCACGAGTGTTCAAACAAGATGAACGATGCGCAGTGGGCGTTACGCGATTTGCGCGGGGAAACGAAGCTGCACTTGCGCAAGGACCAGCGCGAAGTGCTACTAAGGACTTTTAATAAAGACCCGACTGCACTTTAATTAGTGATTAGTGCGAGTGATTAATGCACGCGTTTAGTGCTAAACACATTTGGACCGTATCTGATTAATGTGAGTGTATACTTTAATCACTCGCAAAATTACTAATCAATAATCACTTGCACTCGCACTAATCAAAGTGCAAACGGGCCTTAAACAACGTTGCAGACAATGCTTAGTAGATACTTGCTACTTATACTACGCATGGTCTGCAACGGTCTTAACTTAAAGTTGGAACGAGTACTAAGTGTCAGTCAAAGCTAAACCGGTTTCTACCAAGTACTGGTAACGCCAACTACGAAAGTGGTTGCACGCGCAAACGGGCATACGAAACACGCAAATGTAAAAAGAAAATGTAAATATGGATATTGACACGGCAATGCTTGTTAGAGCGTGGCGGAATAGAAAAGTGTTTTACGCCGACGTGCGAATTTATGGAGGATGTGATGTGTTAGTTTAGTATTCATAGATGTATATCAGTGCATATTGCGCTGAATCACGGCATAGCTGTAACGCATGATTAATACGATTACCTGATTTAACTATAGTGTTGGATATATTTACTTAAATAAGGATAAGAAATATATAAAAAAAATTGATCAGTAGAACTCTACATACTAAGTAATTATTTTATAAACTTCTTTTATTACTAAAACTACAATAGCAGAGTTATGAATCATCTTACCAAAAGCCATAAATAAATCACGAGGTACAAAAAAAAATGTGCCAAAAAATATTTATAGTTTTTGTTTTGTTTGCCTCAATGCATGTATGGTTTAAAATAAAAATAAAATCGTAAAATTTGCCAGGAAAGAAAATTCCGGGACTTTTTTCCTATGAAATTTGGACAGGATATTTGTAGGGTCAGTTAGTTCTAAATAAATAAACCGGCCAAGTGCGAGTCGGGCTCCCGCACTGAGGGTTCCGTACCACCACAAAATTCAATAACGAAAAAAAAACCTTTTTTACTTTTTGACTTTTTTATTATTTGTTAGTTAATCCGCCGTAACATTACATATTCTGTGAAAATTTCAACTGGTTATCTATTACGGTTCGAAAGATACAGCCGTTAATAGGTAGGACAGACAGACAGACATCGTAGGCTTAGTAATAGGGTCCCGTTTTTTGCCTTTTGGGTACGGAACCCTAAAAAACAAAGTAGGTACTTATTTAAGTTAAGAGAAACCATCAATTTAACTGCTTCCATTACTTGAGAAACTTATCTACTAAGTATTAAAATCAATCGAGTAGTTTCCGTTTGTATGAAACTGTAGCATTATATATTGTATCTTAGTTGACGCGTGTACATAATAATAATGAGTCATAGTTAGTTGCTAAACGAAAGCGGATTTAAGTTACAAATGACGATTTCAAAACTCAAATAAAATTTAATGCTTTCAGTCTGGGGCTGCACTATTGCCAGTGAGAGTTGCACCAGTGAGAGTTACAATCAAAAAGTGACGTCATACATCTAATATCAAACTAGAAATATCACAGAAAAGAGAATGAGATATATGGATGAGATATATACGAAACAACTGTATAGTTAGGTGATAGCAAATTTATATTGATGTGAGAGATGGTGACCGGTAGCATGTGCGCTTTACAATCTAACGGCATCCAGTTCGATTCTCGGCAGCACTGCAGCAATGACTTGTCTTAAATAAATTATATGCAATAATTTCGATGCAGTTGCTTAAAACGGTGAAGGTAAACATCACGAGAAAACGGGTATGTCCATTTGTCCAAGCACCTCAAAAATTCTAATACATAATTATGAAATTCATCAGCATGCACTGGGCCAGTGTATATTATAGTGGATTAGGGCCTAGTCGGGCGATGGGCCCGATTGGGCCCTAATCCACTCTCATCCACTCTCTCTCTCTGAGAGACAGCCTGTGCTCCAGAATTGGGAACAACTGTACATTTAAAATTATTATCATATTTCAGCCTATCATGTTCCTACTACTGGGACTCAGACCTTCTTTCAGAAAAAGAGAGAGAGAGAGAGAGAGAGAGAGAGAGAGAGACATACATTTAAACTATTAGGGAACAACACAGCTCATTTTGTTAACACAGCAACTAATTTACGCACAACTTTGACCCGTTAAAACTGTACCTTATTTTTTTACTGAAAATCAAAAACTTTTAGAAGTCTATAGTACATTACTGCAGTACCCTGCAAAAGAAGCATACCTAAATGGACGAACGTAAATATGTGGCGTAAGTCAGCACACCCCAGTCCATATTTATGCCAAATAAAACCAGCCAGCTTCCTTGTTTCCTGAGAGATATAATCTGGGCCTTTACAAGGCCAGAGTGTAGACCAGAGAGTTTCCAAGGCCTCAAAGTTCAATTTATTAAGAAGAGGGTTCTTTAAATTATGACCACATTAAACCTAACATGTTACAGAAAACTATTGTTTCTAATGTGTTACTTCATTAATTGACAAGAGGTTTGGTTTACGATTTGCCTGTTAATAGTAATAGTATAGTAGTAGTAGGTAATAAACATTTGTTTTTTAAATGCGTGAAAATTAAATTTCAACATTCCTTTAGACCACCGGGTCATGCCGGGTGATGAAGCTTCCTAAAAATTTATATGAACATCTGGGAAAAAATACTCCATCTCACGTTACTCGCTCTCCCTATACGTAAAGTAAAAACCAATTATTTTATCTTGTCATAAAATTAAAATCACTTCAAGAAACAATGGCTGAGAAAATATGGATTTTACCTATTTTATTAGTAGCAATCAAAAACCTTGCCCTGCAAAAGTAGGTTATAATGAAACATTGTATCAAACATGAAGTACTAATTACAGCGGACCACTGACGTCACTTGTAACCTATATTTCTACAGCCTGGACGCTGTGACCTAACCCAATTCAATTCGCAACAGTTCTACTATAACGTATACTAAATCAGGCCAAGCCCAACTGGGCCCAGCGCAGCAAGCGAAGGCTTTAGGGGTTGGTGGGAAACGCGGCTCGGGCCCTGGCTCTTGGGCCATGTCAGGGCCGTGGAAGTGGGACGTCCCAGGAAGTGTCGAGGTGAGTTCAGTAACATGTTATTAGGTCACCGCTGGATCACCTATTTGCGCGGGCCGGAGGGCAGGTCATGACACGGATCGGATGCTGGCATTTCATGGAAATTGAAGATTCCCTGTACTTTTAACTGGGTGCTGCTCAAAGAACTTTTTGCTATTTTTAGACCTTTCAGTACCTTCCAACTGAGATTCCAATTTTATGGTATGCGCTTTTCATTAAAATAACACGAGAAAGTTGTTAAACTGGGATCTACAGAAAATAAAAATAAACATATTTACTCATATACCTTAATAAACTAAACTAATGCATTAAGTACAATTCGCTTGTATGATTTTTTAAATGTTTGTTACCTCAGAACTCCGTCATTTATAAATTAAAAAAGACTGCCATTGAAAATTTTATCAAAATCGGTTCAGTAGTTTGGTTTTTGAATCAATATAACAGGAAAAAATTATGACATCAATACTTTGATGTCATATTTTTTTCCAGTATTTTTTCAAGGAAATTGCATATTTACCTACTAATTTCGGAGTTGGTTTTTTAAATTGAATATTATTATTAAAGGCTTTATTTAGTAGAACTATGAAGTAGCTAAAATTGGTGCTGTCTTGCGTCTCATCTTTCTATATCCCACAATGGCCCACTTGGAAAACCCTGAACCGACTTCGGTCTTAAGTGGGCCGAAGTCGGGATAATTTATTATGGCAAAGCGGGGTTATATAAAGGGCTCTGATACGCCCTTGATGTCTTTGTGATGTGAACCCTCAGACAATACAACAATACAACTTACACACAAGACGACCTGAAAGAAGCCACGGAGAGTGCCATTGGGGTGGCAAAATTTTGGTCAATAAACTTAATTTGAAAACAAAATATGTCCTATTGGTACACGGTGAACGTACTGCGATCCCCAAGCCGCCTGCCAAGCGTGGGGATTATGGCAAAACCGTTCTTAAAGAGGGAGGCCTTTGTCCAGCAGTGGATTTTTATATAATGGCTGCTGAAAACAAAATTACCACCTAGAACAAACATTTATGTGATGAACATTTGTGTTTGCTCTATATCTGGTTGTTAATATCTATTTAAGTATGTATTTAAAACTATATAATATGTATGTATATCACTCTGGCAGCCATATCACAAGCTTTGCTTAGTTTGAGGTCAGATGACCGTGTGTGAAAAATGTCCCGAAAAAAAATATTTACAAAACATCGACTCGAAAGAAGATCTTTTTATATCTGGATTTTTGCTAAGCTCCTGACATGAAGAAGATGAGTTCTATGAAAGGACTTTTACAAATTATGTGTGTTGGTGAGACTCAAAGTCAAGCCCTACGCGTACAAAGTCGCGGGCATTTAGCTAGTTCAACAACAATTAAATAGCAACAATACGATTGAAGATTACATAAATTATCTTTAAATATATTTTTTTACTGTTTTTTATGGTTTTTATTTTGCAGTGTTCTGTGCACATTTTTTTAAATCTTTTTTAAAGTTTTTTGTTTTTGTTTTTCCTGTTTAAATTTATTATCGAAATTAATACACGTATTTGAATACACAAATACGTTACGTTAATACCTAGGTATTAATCTCTTCATTAGATACTGAAAGCCGTTTCTAGCCGGAATAGTTAAATTATTTATTTTTGCAGTAACTATTTTTCAATTGCTTCGAACTTTTAGTAGACAATTAAAATAAAATAAATACGGTTCGAATTGAGAACTTTCCTCTTTTTTTGAAGTCAGTTAAAAAACCAAAATTCAGTAATTTTTTGTAGTTCCGTACCTCTATAGGAAAAAACGGTAACCTCATAGGATCACTTCATATTCGTTTGTTTTTTGTGTGTAAATACCCGTTCCTTACGAACGCAAACAGGAGTCAAGTATGAATTAATATCAAATACCACGATCCCTTAGAGGTGTAAGAATTTGGTTCAACTAAGCCAACGCTATGAAAAGATATAGCCGTATAATTATGTCACAAATTTTGATCGCAAACTTACAAACCACTAAATAAAAGGGCACATCCATTTGGCAGGAAGCAAGTTCTCATAGAACATGGAAAGGCAAAAATCCGAAATGTATTTTATTTTGGGATTATAAATTAAAATTTTGTAGTTGAAAAACTGACAGATGTAGACCGATGTATGGCAGAACATTTATTTCCTTTGCGAAGTTAGGATTTGAACCTTTTTACTCAACTGCTGTAAGGTGATTTTGGGGTGTATGTATGACATACCTATTTATTAAGTTTGTATGGAACCCTCAGTGCGCGAGCCCGACTCGCTCTTGGCCGGTGTTTTACGACGTAATGACAATATTTTCCTACACGATATTTTATCCTGTATTAAAATTTTCATCCAAATCAGTTCAGCTGTTTCAGCGGGAAAAATTTACAAACATACTCACACAGTCCAATACAAACTTTCTTATATATATTAATAGTGTGATAAGCAAACAAATAATGCCCTACTATATAAATAACATTATTATATGTTACCAACTTTAATGCAAGATGCGTAAGGGAATTGCGCGGTAGAAAACAGGTATGAAGTAATTAAATCAGCTTTCACCGCGACTAAATAAAAAGTGAGACACGCAACGAAGATCGCAAACGCACTTGCTTTAAAGTTTAATCATCATCATCATCATTTCAGCCATAGGACGTCCACTGCTGGTCATAAGCCTCTCCCACATCGATCTCCAAAAGGGCCGGTTGGAAGCGGCCTGCATCCAGCGTTTCTTTTAGATCGTCTGTCCATCTGGTGTGTGGACGTCCTACGCTGCGCTTACCGGTCCGTGGTCTCCATTCTAGAAAAAAGTTTATATTCAGTATTTAAGGGAGACTTCCGTGCATCGCGACCGATCGCAGCCGCACGCGCGTGTAACAATACTCGCACTGAAGTCGCACTATGAAACTTTGAGAGATCACTCTTAGCGATAAGGCCGCCGATTGGTGCACTAGTTTTTAAGCTGTTTTATCGTGTGTATAAAATTTGTGGTATGAACAACAAATTTATCTATCTATGAAAATGTATAGCAACGATCTGTTTATATTTTGGTAGTAATTAAAATATTGTAAAATTATAAGTTGAAATAATGTTACAGTCATGATTAAGTACCTAGACCCTACATGTTGAAACAGTAAAATCTGTCGAAAAAATTTCGTTAAGTACCTTCTTATTCGATAGAGAATAGTATTAAAAAATTATGTATGTAGTTTCTGTCGTTATAGTAACACCCGATACACACTCACATTTTTAATCGACGAAAAAAAGGAAGAAGTTCTCTATCTATAGTAGACGTTTATTAATATTTTTTTACTGACATTTTCTATTGAACCTCGGTGAACTCTACATTTACCACATAATAAGACTTACGTACTAGAACGAAGTAGAGCAATTTAATTATAATTTCTAAGGACCTCCATTACAAGTATATAATTATTTTAAGATTCAACAATATCAAATTTGTGAAAAGCGGTGATGCTATAATTTCATTGGTCCTTCTTTCGTATCTTGCTTTTAGTATCTGACATTCTTCCAGTTTTCAGCAACGACAGTGGCGCCGACGACATGAGGGGGAACTAAAAAACAACTGAGATACCACCAGCTGTGTTCACTCCGCACTAAAAACTCGAGAGAGCACAGTGTGGCACCCGGTCGTTCTATAGTTGTTTTATCTTCACTCTTCCGTCAATTTCCTTGCAATTTTAAATTTTTCAACCTCCAATTTTTCTTATGTTATGCCTTGTAGCGCCATCTATGTTTACACAACAGAACTACACAGCTTGCAAGCTCGCTGAAAAACGTAGCGTCGTGCGATGATATTATCATCGCGATTCACGTGTGGAATGACAGATGGCACTGTATTGAATTGTAAGGAAATGGCGTGGTGGTGAAGCGACACGACGGATTCAGAATGAACGTTATTCAACTTTTCCGGGTAACACGAACACAGTATTTTAATGGATACAAATAAAACTTACAGCTAAATTTATTCTATAGTGTATGGCTGTGGAAAGATCTAGACAACAAGACAACCAATGAAGATTTACATAACAACTGGTTATGTTTATATATATTTTATTTAATACAACACAATATTAAATAATATTATAATTACAGAATTTTATTATACATTTTCAAATCCCAATGAATCCCTACACACATCACAAAGATTACAATGCAGAAAACAATGTTTTTCCTTTTTTTGATGTAGGTACCTACCTACCTAGTTACTTATCAAAATACATTTATTATGCATACTTATCTAAACTTTGTAAATAAAATTTTTATTTTTCCTTTTTATTTTACCGAATTCAGGAGATTTTCAATTCAGTTAGTTTTTGTTTAAATTTATTATTATTTATATATGTACCTATGTACCTACGGGGCTACACCGATTACCTACTCCGTAATTTCTGAATCGATTTAGATACGCATTTTATTTATTGTGTAGCTCTCCTCTACAAAAATTTAATTGACTTTTGTTAAGTGCTTTTTAACCAGCTTCAATAATACAAATAATTTTAGAGAGTTAAAAGAACGCTTTCTAATATTGAACACGGTTTTTTGAAACGGTTTTTTACATTATTAAATATTGTAGATAACTTAAAAGTAATAATTGGCATCAATTCTGATGTACTCTAAACTAAACTAAATTTGACAGCTCTAAACTTGTTGCCATCCTTCTCTCACATATTAAAATGAAAAGAGAGGCAGATAATTTTATTCCTGTAAGATTGATTTGGTTTAGTGAGTGGTATGCCAGAATCGACGCCATCAACGTAACTTAAACATATTTTTTTCAAAGCTTCTCAATCAACAACGAGCGTCACGCTAAGGTCGGCCGTGCTCATGAATTCACCGGTTTAGGGTAGGCACGACATGATTTATAGTTTTCTTTGGTAAGGAAGTGGGTCGCGCAGGGGTGGAACCCCAAACGCGCACCCCTCCAGCCACGTGACAACCCTGACCTTGAGACGCACGCACACTGGCGCACTTGTCTTCCTTCACGCACACAAATAAAAGGGATCACGCCTACAAATAAAATGTGAGATTGTTGGTAGATTCGGTTTCACTTGTTGGTCGGATGTTTAGAATAGGTTTGTGTTCTGACTATGGCAACAAAAGCAATGTTGATAGGAAACTATTTTGATACATATGCGTATAATCATAATCATCTTTATTTCATAGATAGAAAAGCCGATATCACAAAGAGAAAATAGAAATATCTTAAAATATATGTAATACATGGTAGCATATAGTATGTAATAGTATGTATAGGCTTAAAAATAAGGCTTTGATAAGTGCAAGATATTCGGTACAAATAAATAGACTTCTGGTAACAAATTGGTTGGTTCACAGAACCTACAGTAAGCTGAGCTTGTGTTGCAGGTTCTAAGAAATATGAGAAGAAATAATGTTATAAGAAGTGCGACCAACTTTTTGACCGAGCGAAGCGACTCAGACTCTACGGGAACAAATCGTTTATATTATACTGGCTGCACCCCGCGGTTTCACCAGCGTAGTGACAAAAATTGTGATGATGATGATGATAAAAAGTATCCTATGTGTTAATCCAGGACATAAGCTATCTATATTATAAATTTCATCCAAATTTGTCAAGCCATTTCAGGATGAAGGAGTAACAAACATACACACACAGCCACACAAGAACTTTCGCATTTATAATATTAGTTCGATTATGTATTTTGTAACTTGTCACCGGCCAGAGCTATCTCTATCGCACACGTCCAATATTTAAAAGACAAATATTTGCTATGTTGAAAAAACACGGGCATTTCTTTTAGAATAACATTGCAAATGGTAGCTATACCTTAAGAAACTTTCGTGTTGATATTATGTTTTATTTTGGCGGAAGAGATAGAAAAAAACTGTTAGGTAGGTAGTTAGGTACCTATATCGAGTTTCTTTCAATCACCTAAAAATCGCCATCTTAAAAAAACTATTGGACTTTCTTTTTAGAATAACATTGGTCTAAACTAAAGCAATTATCATGTTGATGTTTTATTTTGGAAGAAATCGAAAATACAACTATTATTTCGAGTTTTTTCGCCTGGGCGTAATAATGTCTTTTTGCAATATATATAATACAATATAAATAATTTTTTGTACTTTAGTAATTAATAATTTATGTGGTGGTACGGAACCGTTAGAGCGCGAGCCCGACTCGCACTTGGCCGGTTTATTTATCTCTACGTGGGCGCGGGTCTACGAACATGCTACGACAAAAGTTATAGATTATCATAGAGATCATTTTCGAAATAATGCCTCGAAGCGAAAGTTTAGTATGGCTGCGATATAAACTGCGGCCTTATTATAGAAGTTTGATTGTGATCGAGATTGCATGCCGTCCCGTTCGCATCTACTTACTCGCACCACGCGAGTAAGTGAGATGGCACGCGATCACGATCACAATCCGAATCACGATACGATATCTATAATAAGGCATCTGTACCTAGATTTGTACGTTACAGTTTACGAGCGTTAGTCACGAGGGACTTTCGGTACTGCGCAGAAGAAATTTAGGAGCTATATTACAAATGCTATCGTTCAATTTTAGGTATCTAATTTTAGGAATTTTGCTAAAGTAAGATGGTACAACCCACCTATAGAGTTATACATGTTTATGATTAAAAACTCCGGGCTATTGCTACACTATAATTATTTTAAAAACGTATATGTATAAATTTGAACGCATTGTTTCACTAAACTCCGTTACAGCTGAACTGGTTTGGATAAAATTTGGGCTTAATTTACCTAATGGCTATGGTGCTTTTTATCCAAAAAATCTAGGTACAATTCCCATAAA
The DNA here is from genome assembly GCA_932305915.1 of Agriopis marginaria. Taxonomy (NCBI): domain Eukaryota; kingdom Metazoa; phylum Arthropoda; class Insecta; order Lepidoptera; family Geometridae; genus Agriopis; species Agriopis marginaria. The sequence continues at coordinate 8,210,132 of OW029934.1, read as the reverse complement.
TTACCAGGAACCACGGGAACAGCAATTTCATTCATTAAAAGAATTACTGGTTCCATAGAATTCATTATCCTTTAATACCGCTTCCCTGAAAGTTTCAACTTCCCTTATAACGGCAAAGTACTTAGCAACATTAATTAATAAAATAGGCTCCTAGAGGCATTGTTTCCTTGTCGCTATATGGAAGTGACGCTAATTTGAACATGGCCGGTATTGTTCGATGTAAGTATTGAATGGCTGTACAGACTCGTTATCAAGTATGATAATACTCACAAGGACGCCCACATGTGGCCAGATAAAATAGATAGCCTAGGTACTGCACTACTGCTATTGGTAAGTTTAAAATAAATAATAGGTAAGTCTGTATAGTAAATTGCATAGTCTGTGACAACAAGTTTTAATATAGAATACTAATTTAACCGACTTCAAAAATAATTTTTTAAATTTTTTAAAGGGTTGCTGTAATTTTTTCGTAGCTTGAAATACAATATCATATATTACATTTTGTCAGAAATAAATTTTAAATTTAAGAAGACGGTTTTTGGTTATAAATTGATTATTATTATAATTTGTGGTGGTGATGATGGAGATAGCAAAATGATTTCTACCCCTGCCATTCAAACCGAAAAAAGGCAAAGAATAGCTTGAGGTAAAATCAGATATAAAGGGGCGCCACTTTATATCTGGGCCCCTAGGCGGTCGCCCAACCGCGCCGTACCCTAACGCCGGTACTGGTACGGAACCCTCAGTACGTGAGCCCCATTCGCACTTGGTCGGTTTTATCTTTAACCCATGTCTCATGTGTGTTAACTCGTCTACTTCGTAATATGCCTTGCTTTAAGGAAACATTTAAGTTTGTATTTAATATATATCTTGATAAAATTAATAGGTGTAACCTAAAATATTTTAGTAAAGAGCACTGTTGTTTTTATTATTCTATAGAAAACAGAAATGTAGAGTATTAAATATCCAGGCTAGACCCGAGAATGAAAAGAAGATTAGTGATAGCAATCAAATTAATTTCATTTAGATTCAAACATTAGAAGACGAGAGAATAGCGCCATTTTTTTAAAATAAAATTCCTTTTATTTTCCAAATCCGACGTGGGTACAATTTCATTAAAGTTGTATTATTATTCGATTAAAGTTGTCAAAAGTTTTCGATCTCTTTTTGATTAGGGTTAGAGGAGACCGCCGGAAATTAACTGGAGCAGGCCCTTTCAGACACTTTGTGACGAAAGCTCTGCAAAGGGGTCTTTTAAAATTGATTAGATTTGGTTTTGTGTGTTTTTCAATGCGATTGACGGTATTCTTTTACTCAAACGATGAGGTTATTTACTCAGTTTGTTAATCCTGGGTGTCCAGTATGCTGGATACGCTGCCAACTGGTATAGTGGGCTTGAGCATTTGGATTGTCTATCTTCGACGGTCAATCTATCTTTTTTTAATAATAATCTGTAAAGTTTAGGTAGTTGGTGTTAAGTTATCATGTATTTAGTTTAGTCATTAAAGGCAAGTTGCCTATGTCTCTTATATTTAATTTAGTTAATAAAGAAAAGTTGCTTTTATCTCTTGTATTTAGTTTAGTTAATAAAGGCAGGTAACCCTCATCTCGTTTTAAAGTTATGAAATAGTTGTTATATTAACAAAAAATAAATTAAACTAGGCACATTTAGCTTAAACGATGAGTGAGTGTATAATCTCTACAGAGTATAAATTAAAGTCACTTACGCGTCTGTCTGTCTGTATGGCCGCAAAGTCCTCCTAAACCACGCAACGGATTTTGATGCGGTTTTCATCATCAGTTACACGGAAGGTTTATATATATAACTAGCGACCCGCCCCGGCTTCACACGTAAATTACACCCGTGCGAAGCCGGGCGGGTGGGTCGCTAGTAGATTATAAAAAAAAACTTTGATATTTTTTAAATCAATTTAGAGATTGGTAGAAAAGAGTGAGATGGTGTCGTCATTTAACCTAAACGATATACCTTCATTAATAACGAATTGTTATTATAAATATATATATATATATATATATATATATATATATATATATATATATATATATATATATATGTATATATAAATATATTTTTCCTGGCTTCTCGTTCATCTAAATTTATGTGATCTAAATTAATATAAACATTGAGAGAGAAAGAGAGAGACTCGTCATTTCATATTTTGTTAAATAATAACCTAGAAATAAATTATATAAGGAATTACTTAAATCTCAATAATTGATTCGTTCTTACCTTAATTTCCATTTGTAAGAGGATCCATTTCAAGATTTGTTTCACCGCGTGTACCTGAAAGGAGACGAATTTATAAATACATAGGTACTTATATTTATATTAGTATACCTACAACTCCACCGACTTGCTCAGATCTGTTTATAATAGGTTTTTAGTGGTTTATACAAATACATTTATTACGAAAAACTTACAAAAACATTTGATTTATACCTATCTATTTAGTTTTGAATGCAGTTGTACTAGGTGAAATTTGTGTTAGAGGTGCTACAATTCTTGCTGCGTGCGCGGGTGGTTGCACGGGTGCCAAGCGAAACGCAGCCGCGCGCGTGCCTGAAAAAGCTGCCTAATGCGGTATCCGAGTCGCGTAGGCAACAAAACGCTCCCTCAGCCCCCGCCAAGTTATAGCGACGATGTATATTGCCATGCTAGAGTCAGGACGCCCGCGGGTGGAGTGCAACGACAAAAACGAGCATAGGTCCGACCTCGATGACGCCTGGCGCGGCACTGAACGCGGCGCGCCAAAATTCTCGCGTCCTTTTTATGCTTTTAATTTCACTAAAAAACTACACTATTCACTATCAAAAATCTATCCAAATAAAAAAAAATTGAATAAAATTGCCTTTCAGTACATGCAATTTCCAGGTTGTTACGAGCTTTCATTAAAGCATAAAATTAAAAAAATAAACTAAGTCGACTTTGTTTCAGATATTTTTTTTTGATCGAGGTAAGTTTATTCTATCGTGTTTTGAACCAAACCATAAACTCTATCACAGATGTATCTGTGACATGTATTTTTTTCCAGCTCAAATATTGCAATTTAACTGAATAAAATTGATTTAAAACCGTCAAATTTGGTATAAGAGGCTCTTAATCTTACGTGAGTAATTCCCGTGTATAAATAATATGTGATTAGAATAGAAACTCGTGGATTTCCACTATAAGATATTTCTTTTTCGGCCTTCTGGTAGGTACTATTGGAAGAGCGATGATTTCTCTATAAGATGCATTATTGGACTGATCTACTTTCAATAATTAGATGAGGCAATTACGACGATTGCCATGATATTTTACTGCAGCTACCTATAGACAGCAATAAATAATGTTACATAATAACTCATCGCATACGAAAAACCTTGAAGCTGATCTGTAGAGCGGAAAACAAGGCACGACAAAGATTAGTTAGCAGTTACTTCCTGACTCATAGCAATCCATGTTTACCGATGTGACGTAGACAGGTAGAGCTAAGCAGCTCTGTTGAGTTTTCATAATGTCCCTTACGTTATCTATCTAAATTGTATATCAAAATGAATCCCTATTTACCTTGGTCACGCCATAACTTGAGAATGACTTTACCGACTTTATTCATCTTTTATTTTTAAGTTTTCTATTACTCTAAGAAAGTTCTTACGGAGACAAAAATTAAGAAAATTGCGCAGAAAATTGGAAATTTTCAGAATACTGTATCTTGGCGCGTTTGAGACAGGATAACTTCTGTCGGGTCAGCTAGTTTTACATAATTAAGATCAATTAAAAAACTGACTTCTCAAAATTTTTAAGAGACGCAATTTTTCAGTTGTTTTGATTTTAAAGCCAAACAAAATAAAATAAAAAACTGAATTGAGAACCCCCTTTTTTGAAGTATGTTAACAATAATGCGAAAATATGAACTCTGATGAACATAACATCTAAATTAAAGCGTTAGTGTACATAGGATAGGTGTGACTTTGTATTTTTTTTCTTTAAACACTATTTATATATTTAAAAAAATTGGTAAATATGTATGTTGTTTTATATCTCATTGTACGAGTATAATTTAGAGTAAAACGGAATTTTATAGTTTAAAATTCAAAACGACCCTTTTAATACTTAATTCAAGAGGCGTAGTGTTATCTAATTCTCAAGACTAATCTAAAAAAGATGAAACCAATGTTGTCAGACGCTGACAAATGTTATAGGTACCTACCACAGCCTAGAGTACTTTCATGAAAGAAGTCCCCCAGACAAGCCGCTGTCATCGTATCAATCACTATCAGTATCATTTCTCGAGCAGCACTTATAACAACATAGCTTTGATTATCATAGGCATCGTACACGACTCTTTAACGATGGTAAATCAATAAAAATTTCACTTGCGTCCAAACAGAGTAAAAACACCTGACAACTGCAACATGAGCATCTAGTTCCGCTGTTTGCCGTGAGACTTCTTCAAGGACTTTTTATAGGTACTCTAAAAGGGTATACAACTTGGACTTCTTTTATGAAAAGCACTATAGGTAGGTACATTTGTCAGTGACGGGCGACTTATTCAATGCGCACGAAATAAACGAAGAATGTCTGTAATTGCATTCTTTGCATTTATGAACGTGGTCGTAAATAATTTCTAACGAGCCATACTGTTCTAACATTTGTTATTTATAGAGCACACGATGAGACTATAGCAACTAGAACTATCCAAGGTACTTCATGCAAAATTAGGTACCTAGGTGTTTGGCCGAACAGTTTAAAATCAATACCCATTAGTAGGTTACTATTACTCACATAATTTCTTACAACCTACTTTTATTACTATACATTATACATACAAAAAATAAAGTTAAGTAATATAGTTATTTGTGTACATGGGGACAAAGAAATGTTATGTTCATCGAAACCGTTATTTTGAATTCAGAGCGTAGCGGAGGATTTTATTGCAGAATCCCAAGTCATCATCATCAGCCAGAAGACGTACACTGCTGAACATAGGCCTCCCCCTTTAACCTCCACACTGAACGACAGCCTGCCTTTTGCATCCACTGGATGCCAGCGACTCTCACTATGTCGTCGGTCCATCTAGTGGGAGGCCTACCTACGCTGCGTCTTCCGGTTCGTGGTCTCCACTCAAGAACCTTTCTTCCCCATCGGTTGTCGGTTCTTCGAGCGATGTGGCCTGCCCATTGCCACTTCAACTTGCAAATTTTAACAGCTATGTCGGTGACTCTGGTTCTTTGGCGAATATCCACGTTTCGGATTTTATAGCGCAAAGAAACTCCGAGCATAGCTCTTTCCATTGGCCGCTGAGTGACTCTGAGTTTTTCCAAAAGGCCAACAGTTAAGGACCACGTCTCAGTGCCATATGTCATCACTGGCAACACACACTGGTCAAAAACCCTCGTCTTGAGGCACTGTGGTATCTTGGACGAGAAGATGTCACGCAATTTCCCGAACGCTGCCCATCCGAGTTGGATTCTTCGGGCGACCTCTTTGCTTAAGTTGGACTTACCTAACTGAACAATCTGTCCAAGATAGGTGTAATGGTCAACAACTTCTAGAGTATCATTCCCAACGACTATCGGCACGGGTTCAACATGGACATTCGACATGATTTTTGTCTTGTCCATGTTCATTTTAAGACCCACCTGTTGGGAAAGGCTACTGAGGTCGCTGAGCATGGTATTTAGGTCCTCCAGCGACTCTGCCATGATGACTATATCATCGGCAAAACGACGGTGAGTGATGTATTCGCCGTTGATGTTGATGCCTAATCCGTTCCAGTCCAAGAGCTTGAAAACGTCCTCCAATGCGTTTGTTTCAAAACAGTTTCGGAGAGATAACATCTCCCTGTCTCACGCCTTTCTGCAATTGGATTGGTTCCGTGCTCTCGTCCTGTAATCGGATCGACATGGTGGCGTTTCTATACAAACACTTCAACACTTCGATATACCTATAGTCGATATGACAGCGATGGAGGGACTGCAATACTGCCCAGGTCTCGATTGAATCAAAGGCTTTCTCATAGTCCACAAACGCTAGGCATAATGGCCGATTATACTCCTCAGTCTTCTGTATAATCTGGCGGAGCGTGTGTATGTGGTCTATGGTGCTCCAGCCTTTACGGAATCCGGCTTGTTCGGGAGGCTGAAAGTCATCAAACCTGTTTTCGAGACGGTTCGTAATGACTCTGGAGAACAACTTGTACACATGGCTCAGGAGTGAGATGGGTCTATAATTCTTCAATAAGGTGTTATCACCTTTTTTGAAGAAGAGCACCACCACACTCCTGTGCCATGCTTCAGGCGTTGTACCATCGAGTATGACGGAATTAAATAACTTCTGGAGGACTAAAAGTACCGGTTTTCCACCCGCTCGCAGTAGTTCTGTCGTGATTCCGTCATCACCCGGTGCCTTGTTGTTCTTAAGCTGTTTCAGAGCCATACTAATCTCGTACAGGCTGATGTCTGGGCCGTCCTCAGTGTATTGTCGGGTCAGTTTAACTCTCTTGTCCTGAGCTGTACTGACAATAGGCTGTCGTGTCGAGGTGTACAACTGTCCATAAAACTTCTCAAGCTCTCTCAGAATCTCCGACTTTGCCGAAATGATACTGCCATTCTCGATCTTCAGCTTTGTCATTTGGCTTTTCCCAATAGACGAATTCTTCGCGAACACTTTCGAGCCCTGGTTCCGCTCAATTGCCTCCCTAATACATCTTGTATTGTAGGAGCGCAGATCGTGTCGCACCGATTTCGAGATTCATCTATTAAGAATCCCAAGTGCAGCAAGGGATTCTAAAGTAGAATCCTAAACGTAGCGAGGAATTTAATATACGCCGCCCGAGAACAAAATATTACCTACCTTGTCCCCTTTGTAACACAAATAACTATTTTTCTAGATATAAGCATAGAAGAGAAATAATATGTAGATATAAATAATTATTAATCTCATGTTCTCTGACCACGCTATAACAGGAAACGACAGGCATTGAAGAGCGGTACGGCTTACCTACATAGATGAAATAATTATAATTTAGCTATGATCATTTATCATAGTAGAAACTCTGCAAAATACTATTGTATAATTTGCTTATTGCTTTGTGGAAAAACAAACCGTACATGTCTTCCTCTTAGAATATATATGCATAAAAAACAAACTACCAGTACTAATTATTACTGAACTAAAGTTAAAACTACTCAAAATAAATATACCTAATCCAAACTAAAAAAATAAACTCAAAGCCCCTTGAAGGAAGAAAAAGTGACCATAATGCTGCAGCATTGCCACGTTGAATGGCATTTTTTTTTGCCATAGTAGTCTGCAGTATTCTGGTCACCAGTCGCGTCATTAGATTTTAACCCAAGTTTACGCCACGCCCAATAAAAGCTTACAAAACATTTCTTTGACGTGGGCGAAGGAGTCATTTATTATTTCAGCAAAATCGTACTCCATAAATAGACATTGCTATCGGCCCGGGCCCTAGGTTTTGCGTCATCAGCCCACGTCTGGGAGAATGAGAGGGGAGGGGGTAAGGGTAGGAGGTTTCCGGGAAGGACACGCGCATGCGCGTCTGCTTCAGTACCAGTATAATGTCAAAGGGCACCCCTGGCAGCCTAAGTACCTAGGCGGTCCTAGCGGCTGGATTGATCTGTAGGAAACTAGGTCACACGACCTGCGCGCTGAGACCTAACTTAGGTCTCATGCTAATTTGTAAATGTCGAGGTAAAACAATTCACCATAGTCGAGAGAAAACGAATTCCAAAGAGTAGGAACTGTAGGAAGTACTTTGCTTAGATCAAACTGGTAGGATATTAGCATTGAGTTTAGGCATTAGCAGTTCTGCAGTGCAAGTACCGTTCTTTATCAGTCGTCAAATTCGATAAAATGCATTTTATCGAATTGATGATCTCAACTGTCAAATTTGACGATCGATAAAGAACGGTGGAAGCAGTTGCCAATCCCATCGTAGGGCAATCAAGGATTATAATAAAGTTCCTTAAGAGCAATTGGTATTGTTTCTGTCCTCATCACTCCCATCTCAATGTGTTGTTCTGAGTAAGATGCTTATTAGTGGTCGAAAAAAGACCATAGAGAAAGATAGGAAAAGATTTCGAATAAGTATCGAACCTAACAAAAGTTATGGGTACGTACTCGTATGAATGAAGAAGTTAAGAATATGATCCTTATACACAGAGCAAAACTAGAATGAACTTAAACACAATATAGTTGTGGTAATTTAAAACCAGAGCGAAGGCCCTGACGTTACCCGATACTCCGTAATGCGGTCTCATGACTGAAACTATCTTGACTTAGATTCTCAGGTGACAGGAAGTGTTTGCACTTATTTACTAGAATGAGAATTTATTAGCCCAATCAATGGGTAATTTTCGCGATACAAAAGGCAGAGTTGAATAATACTTTGATCTAAATAAAGACTTATTTAGATATTATTTTTTGGCTTTCTTTTTGAGCCACACATTAAGGGTACCTACACTTTTGTGTGTATTCTTAATTCTCTTCTTTGTTTTTACTTCGTTCGTCGTTCGATCTCAGAATTCATTATCTAGTATTGAATCCAGAGCAAGCGAAGGATCACTAATTCAAAACCAGGCAGGTTTCATTCCAAATAACAACTATGCAGCCCATGCAACAAATAGCAATTTTTCATCCCAACTTTACATGTCGCCATCTTGTTTTTGTGATGACGTCACCCACCCAGTGGTGTAGGTAATTAGGATGTCCTGAGATGATGTAAAAGTCACAGTGTTTCAATAGCTTCAAGGGCATATAAGAAGTGTCACTTTGTAGATGCATCATGAATCACTGACCGTGGGTACAAAGTAAGTACGCTAGCGTGATAAAAATACTGATGCTATCTGCAGTATTTCAGTTTCAAAAATGTAGGCAGTCTATTTGGACGTCGTTAGATGTATTGCCAAAACTCAAAGTTTTTTGAGAGGGTATGTAAGCCAATGTCATTTACGGCTGTTTAAATGTGTTTAATACTAACCCGCTTGTATTTAAAACCACTGTTAATTTAAATCTTTAAAAGTCTTTATTATTTACATCGCCTTTTGAGTTTCGTAAATTTTGAAGCCTGTGATTTAGAAGATGCAAGGGGATCTTATCTTTTTTATCTCTTTTATTGCTGCTATAAATATTGATGTCTTCATTATTTTTATAGCATCGGCAAGGGCTTTATTCCGCTGAGCCGGATTGATATTCTTGATAGCATTGTCTCCAAGCAGCCTACCTACGTCTTTATTCATTTTGTCTATTTATGTACTGTGTGAGAGTAAACAAGTTCTGTACGTCCATCACTTACAATTTCCACCTTGAGACAAAACGAACGTGGAACATCAGCATTTACGGACGTCACATTAGCGTTGGCTTTAGTGAAACGTGAGCGAGGGTTTGATTGTCATCTTAATTACACCAGAGTCTTTAATCTGATGTATTTTCCACAGAGAATGCAGGCAGAATGAATTTTAATGTAAATTTCTGTGCTGAAATTAACATGCAAACCCAAGATGCACAGTGCACCTGATGCACGAAGAAATCACTAGTGCACTAACACAAAGGCAGTAAAGATGTACAAGACGATAAGACGGTTTAACATTCTCGTCCTATCCTAGGGGAACATCTGACTGATCGCGAGAGTCGCATTCCGTTTGCCGTTACGACTCCATAAAACGTTCTGTTTTAAATTGCAAGTAAACGTGCAGACGAGTAAAACAGAAATAAATAAGCGTGTACTGTGTGCTGCCAGCGCTGTTGCTAGGCGTGTTCAAGGTCTGTGCGACCCTGGCCGTGCCTCCCTCCCCCCTCCGTACCGCCGCATGTGCATCGTGCAAGCTGCATTCGAACACACACCGATGCACTTACAGTGTTGCCCTATTATTACACTTTCCTATGAATGTAGGGTAATTTACTATGCTAGTACATTACCATGGCATGATATATTCGTATTTAGAAGGAAAATCAATTCATTTAGTTAATCAGTTACCGATGAAATGACAACTTTCAGTCTCAATCGGCTGGCGAAACTGTATATTTTTTTCCTGAAGTTTGACTTGAAATAGTATTGGGCATGATTCTTAAATATTACAGTTAAGCTAGTACCTTACTGTATCTTGTCATATTACGCCGCCACCTATCATCTTCGTTAGGATTTAATGAATTGAAGTTGGGTAACACCGTGCAATTCGCATTCACACAGACAAAAAGACAATAACAACATGGCATGCAACGCGTGTAAACTCTGAAAGGGTGCGCATTAGTAAGTGTGTCGTATTCGTGTATACTTACACACGATGTCTGATTATTGACGGTGGATATTCTTGGGACCGTGTAAACACACGTATATACGTTCGTAGGGGTGATGTCTACCGTTTGGACTAAATATGGAAACTGATGCTTACGTGACATCTGAAGAATGTCTCTACCTCTGATATGGTAATTTGCGAGACGTCTGCCTTCATCAATTTTATTATACGTCCATAAACACAAACAGCAATGATCCATACCTGATGGAAAGACAAACAAGTACCTACGTATCTGTCAGAAGATAAGGATGTGTGAAGTAATACTAAAGCGAAATAAAATTGTAAGTAGAGAACATAATCGTCTCTAAACACATCTTAAGCAAAACTATGCATTGTGAAATAAGAATAAGGACGTAGTAAAATGTACAAAAGATACATTTTGTAAATTGTAAACAATGGAATGCGGAAGTAATGCAATGCTTGTTAAACTGGCGTGGACTTCGGAGGATAATCATGAAAAACTCATGGATAACATCATGATAGAAAAAGGCTGTCAGTTTTTGTTTTTACAAGCGTTTATAACACGCAAACTCAACGTTTGTTTGCTCAGGGGCCTTACGGCTAGCTGTTTAAATCAATCCAGTTTAGGTGAAGAAAAAATGTAGCACGACCGCAAAAACTGTATCTAGGCACGTTAAGGTCCACGTTCGCGTGATTTTCCGAACTGCGCGGTTTTAACGTTAGTTTGATACCGCGTAAGCAGTTTGTTAACCGATTTGATTTGGTGAAAACTTTCATACACTTTCAGCTGGTCAAATACAAAATAGGCAATTTTTAATATTACAATATTGGGTATATTGTACATACATATACATAAAAAAATTACAATAAAAAAAAAAAGTATCATTTAACAAAATCTTGTTATTTTGGTAAGGAAACTTAATTAAAGTGGAACTAGATATATAGTATGTACAATTTTTTTTCACTCAATTTTGTCGCTGAATATTCTTATGTATAAACACAAATAATAAGCAAATCTATGCTATATAAACATGTTTGCCTCGTTTTCGTTCGTGACACTTCTCGTCAACAAGAAGTTAACATAATATTATTTTATTGCATAAATTCGCTTGTCAAGCGTTTATGCATAAAAGGTTTAATGTTCAAATGTCTTAGGTTTAATGTCTTTTCATTAAAGTAGGTATTAAAAACCAAGAAAACACACTTGGCATCAGTTTTGTAAGTTTTGGAGTTTTTGGAGTACCTAAGACTTATTTCGCTGTTGTGAAAATAGATTAGATTTTTACTTGGGAAAAAATTAGGCAGTCTCATGAGGTCTGCCGACAAAAGTGATTCGGCGCAACACGTCTCATTAGCATGTCGGTGACGCGAACCCATAAGTTTTGCCGCTACGAAAATCGCTCAGCACGGCTAAAGAACTTTTCAGATTATGAAAACATTAATAGGTACGTGGAGGTGTTCTTTTAAAAGAGTTCTAATACATAATATAGTTTTTTTAAAACCTTTGTGTTACAGGTATATAAGAATAATACTTCGTCTTATAACCCAATAGTGAGAATGTGTCGCCAATACAATGAAATTTTGAAAGGCCACCATGAGAGTCATGGTGGTCTTTCAAAATTTATAATTGATATCTCTTCTTCTCTTCTCTATCTCTACATAGTATAAATTGAAGTCGCTTTCCGCGTCTGTCTGTCTGTCTGTATGTCTGTATGGCCGCTAACTCCTCCTAAACCACGCAACGGATTTTGATGCGGTTTTCACCATCAGTTAGATACATTTTCAAGGAAGGTTTATATGTATATATAACTAGGGACCCACCCCGGCTTCGCACGTAAGTTACATCCGTGCGAAGCCGGGCGGGCGGGTCGCTAGTTTTTAATAAAACCTATTGATATTTTAAAAAAGATGTACGAAATATTGTTTTTACGGTCCATAATAAAAGTAGTTAAGTTTATTTTATATTATTGTATCTAAATTTGTTTGTAATACTTTTCCAATTACTGCATTTAAAAACATGTTGTGTATACATATTTAGGAATATGGTTTAGTTTAAAATTGTATAGTCTACTCTAAGTTTAAATTGTTTTGACCATATTTTGTTTTGTGTGCCAATAAACTAAATAAATAAATAAACATTAAATCCAAAGAGAAAAATAAAAATTTACCTATTGTAAAAAAATACATGAAAAAAGTGTACTTAAGTACGCTGTTAGTGCAACTATGTTGGCTTATGACGCGACTATGTATATAAAACGTCGTAGCATATAACTACAAGCATAAGTCACACAGATTTAATTTAAAAAAACAAACAAAAAACGTTGCCTAAAGATAAAGAGATAAAGATAAAGATTATTTATTTGCACAAAACACGAGTAAATCATACACACATTTAAAAACGCATGCACAATAAGTAACTTTGTATCATGTTTTGCCTAGTTTGTAGGCGTACAAATCTAGAGAGATGGTATAAAAATACCGTAAGAAATAAAAGAAAGAATGCAACATCACATTGATATCAAAAATTGTACCCGTAAATAGATAAAGAACTTTTATATTGCAAAAATGCAGCCATACACGTGTTTTTAAGTCACACGCTTTGGCAATGTTCATTGTTTATTTATTATCTAGATATCACCCCGAGCCCACGTGTACTGACAATATAATGATAAAACGTGTATGTAAGTGGTATACAATGTGTTTGTAAACTACTTTGAAACCTGCGGATGTTTCCTCTCGGCACTTCTGAGAACCAGGTAAATAAATACCGTCTTGATTTATGATCGTCTTTTTTCAATAAAGTTACTTACAGGTATATTATTTCAATCGTAATACAATATATAATATATACAATATATAATAAATTTTAAATATTTCTTATTCACTAATTGCATTATACTATTAAACCACGGTTGTTCACTATAGTTATAATGATTATTTAAGGGATATTTACCATGGTAAGGTTGTGGAATGAGCTTTCGACATTTTGGCGCAGTTACATGCACCATATTCATTATTCACAGTCTTCCCGTGATTCCACAAACACAACGGTAAATAGTAAATAATAATATAACTGTAGTGAACAACCGTGGTTTAATAGTATAATGCAATTAGTGAATAAAGGACGGATTTAAAGCGAGGGCCATAGACGAATCACGAGCAAGTGAAAGATTGTTACGACTGAATCATGACCGTAGGGAGTGATTCATTGATTCAAGTGTTAGAATCCTGAGCGACTCGACTAATTCATGGCCCTCGATATAAATGCGTTTTATTCAAGAGTTGCATACTATACTTTATACTGCATGACTACGAGAAAAAGAAAGATATAAGGAGTTCGTATCGAATATTTTTAGCGCAAGGAGGATGCCGCGCGCGTGCATTCAGCTGGAAAAAACCGCCTAATGCGGTTGAAACTATAGTCGGAGCAACCTGCTTAATCTTACGTGAGTAATTCCCGTGTAATATAAATAAAATGTGTCAAAACCACGTCAGTTTCAATAATAATAATTTTAAATGTTTGTAATTATATAAGTCTATTTTTAAATTTAGCTGTACCATGCCATGCCAGTTCGTTATGGTAATGGATAACTCATTAGTATTGTATGAAAAAGCAAGACTAGGTAGGACCAGGTAAATATAAGAGCCAAGGTTTCAGTAAAGCCTATTATTATCATTATTACTGTGTCACTTTAGCAGCACATAATCACGCAAAGTCACAAACGCGAGGTGTTGCAAATAAACAAACGATACGCCATCTTGGCCGCCATGTTCGAAATGATACGTCAAAATGACGTAGATATTCGTCAGCTGTTAGTGATGCGCTACTAAACATAGATGAATAAATTAATGCAGACTTTGATAAGTTTTTTTAAATGTTACCTTGAGACTGGTTAAATCAACAATATATCTGGAGACAAATATATAAACAATAAAAACAACAGGTTATTGGCAGATCAGTAAATAATTTGATTCACTTGTCCGGTCCGGTTTTAGATCAACAGCAGGAATGAAGTGGCATTATTGATGGAATAGCACGTTTGTTTTGGAATCCAAATGCAGACATGTTTTCATGAATAGTGGCTATAAAGTCGAGCATTGATTAGTCACTCTTAATAATGAACACAGTATTTGGAAACAACATGAATGTACGGTACGTAGATCTAGTTTCCATGATACATAGGTAATTAGGTACCTACTCTATATATAAACATGAATGCTTATTGCTCATAGAATTTGCTGTTTGGTAGATGATGAAAATCCGAGGATCATGATTACCTATCTCTTGGGAAAGGCCAATGGTCAACAGTGTTTTTTTTTTAAATTAATAATAGGCTTGCGCTTGACTGCCAACTCGCCTGATGCGGTCTACGGTGGAGCACGCTTGCCTAGAAGAAACCGATTCACTCGTGATTTGAAGACACCCAGATTGTAACTAAGTATCGGGGAACACTCATTCAGGCAGCGCATTCCACACAGACTAACAGTTCGCACTATATACGTATATAATAAAATGGGTCGATTATAATGATGATACCTATTATAGATAGTTTTTTTCTTTGAATTTATGAGCCCAGCTTATGGCGGTAGAACTTTCTTTTCGTTCTACCTTATTAGTCGCCAGCGTTTTTATTACTTGATGCGACATTAAATATCATTGCCGTTTGCTTAGTCTAATCACCTCTTTTCTTTGAGAATTTACTTTACTTATTATTACGATAATTTCAAAGCAAAAAATAAATTGTGACGCTTGATTAATAACTCGATCAAGTCGCATGCCTAGAAGGAAACGAGCACCTGTCAGAGACCTCTCGCTTCTTGAACATAAAATGTAGCCAATGATTTATTTGAACGTAATTGATTACAAATACGTACAGATGGCAATGGTAATGACGGGGAGACAGGCGTGGTAGTAGGTATCTGTATTGTTATTCAGGCTTCGATGGCGCGAGTTCAAGGTAACGTACGTGGGAGGCCCCATAAGCCGGATTATGTTGTCCATTACAATATAGGAAATTTGAATCAAGTCTAGATTGTCGATGGAAATTCGGCTGAGATATTTTGAAGATAATAATATTATGTACTTCATTTATTCGAGTGGTCAATCAGGCAAATTCAATAATTTCAAATTCAATTTATTTCGACCCTTATAGATCATACAAATAAGGAGTTTAAAATTATAAACCACAAAAAATTCAAACTACAACACACCTTTTGCAATTTGCTTGTTAATCAGTGCATGGACCATACAGCAATAGTTCATGACGTAACTCCTTCCTTTTTTTTTACTGACAAATGATTTTATTAACTAAACAAAATACAAACTAACACTAAAAACCACTTACTACTTACTTACTACTACTACTACACTAAACTACTTAACCTATTATAAGAAAATACAGTTGCACTGCCCATATACCGTTGATGGTCTAATAACAATCCAAATGTTCAAGCCCACCAGTTGTCAGTGTACCAGGGCCCTGATTCCGTGACTGCGGCGTGTTATGTTTACTTCTAAAAAGTTGAGCTCAATTTCATCTATATATATACTTATAATAAAACTGTAACAGGTCCAATTCTGTACATTGAAGATATTTTGAAAAAAAAAATTGACGGCACTCTATAATCGATATTGAAGTCAAAACTGTATTTTTTTTCATTTTTGTCTGTCTGTCTGTCTGTCTATCTGTCTGTCTGTCTGTATCTGGGCCGCGCATCACGCCGAAACTACTCAATGGATTCAAATTTAACTTAGCATAATTTGAGTTCATACTACAAGGTAGGTTATAGGATACCTTTTATCCCGAAATTTTGCATGGTTCCCTTGGGAGAGGGGATGAAAGTCAAAATGTGAACTTAGTTGTAATTCATTACCGCGTAGTCCGATTTCATTAATTCTTTTTTTGTTAGAAAGGAGGTATATTAAATAACGTCCCGTAAAAATTTCAAGGTCGTCGATTTCGTAGTTCAGAAATTACACACATAACAACCCTCAGTACATGTCCAAATAACTTGAGCTCCGGAATGTACGGGAAGCTTTGAACGTACGGCTCATCTTAAGCTGGCGCCTGATTTGCAGCGCACTTTGTAGTGTACGTTGAGTAGGTACTTAGATATCATATCTGAAGACATCCTTTAGAAAGGAAATACCTACTCTATCTATAATGTTCGAGAAAGTTCTAGAAATTTTGGAATGATCGATATAATTCTAAAATGAGTACAAACTATTGTAATCGATTTGGAATGTTCGAGAAAGTTCTAGAAATTTCTGGAATGATCTAGAAAATTCTAAAATGACTGCAAACTATTATAATCGATATAGAATGTTCGAGAAAGTTCTAGAAAATCTATATATCTATATATATATAAGAGAGAAATTCATCTACTCATCTACTCATTCACTCATTAAACGCGAAATCTCGAAATTTGTCAGGTAGATTCCTTATGGGGTGTAGAGGTCCGCTAAGAAAGGATTTTGCGAAAGGGCCGAATTAAGGGGAGCAAATGGATGTTGAAAGTTTGTATGAAAGTCCTTTGTTTTTGATCTTAGGGATATGAAATTTGGTATTCAGGTTAATAATTTAAAATAAATAAATACTGTATATATATATATTTTGGAAAAGACGGATTATGGATGAGAAATGGGGATTGAATTTTTGTTGAAAGTTTGTTGAAATTTGGCAAGTAGATTACTTTCGGGGTGTAGAGGTCCGCCCAGAAAGGATTTTGCGAAAGGGCTGAATTAAGGGGGGCAAAAGGGGGTTGAAATATTGTATGAAAATCTACGCGTACGAAGTCGCGGGCAACAGCTAGTAGGGAATAAAGGCTAACTTTTACAGGTTAATTTTAACGCGCCGCGTTACGCGCGTTTGAAGTTATGGAATCAGTGCTAACGGCATTACCACGCTGAATGGCAATGCTGATGCGTTGAGCCAGAAAAACACCAGCATTTTGGTCACACGTTACAGGCACTCTGAAAGATATTTGAATATGACTGCTAGATGATCAATTCGATAAAAGATCGCAGCGAAAGACCTTATCGCAAACTTAGCGGTATTGACTTAGAGAACTCAGAACTTCTGAAATCTCTAGGGTATAGAGATCAATTAAATAAAATCATAAAAAATATTTGCTATGCTGGCTTTAATATTTTTGATATAAGTTAAATACAATAGACATGGTGTTATGATGTCATAAGGAATGACCAAACGACATACTTTAGTAATATTATTTAGATGCAAAATTAAAATACTTATTCCATTTCCTCTCATTCATCATTTCCTTAATTGTCACTAATCACAATCACAACACCGTGTTATTTTTGCAATGTAAATATATTGATTTCAATTACATTTAAAAGCACAATTAAAATAATTTGATGTAATAAATGCAATTATCGTATTTATTAATTGAATAACGAGGAAATTACTGGGGCCTTACGGACAACAGCTATTGCGGCACCTAATCCGCTCAGTTGGAAAATCACGCGACCGCAAACCGTATCTGGGCGCGATAAGATTCACGTTCGCGTGATTTTCCAACTGAGCGGATTAGGTGCCGCAATAACTGTTGTCCGTAAGGCCCCTGGTCATGATTCACTAGCTGCTAAGTTATCTATTTCCACTCCTTATTTCAAAATAAGGTGCAAAATTTTGTGACAATGATGACACACTAGCTATGTGCGGGCTATCTATTTCATCATCATCATCATCAGCCTCAAACTGTCCGCTGCTGGACATAGGCCTCTCCCAATGCACGCCACTGAGCTCGGTCAGCAGTTCTTTGCATACACTATTTTTTACCCGCTGTTTTATGCAGGTCGTCACTCCATCTGGTTATTTATGTACGGGCTATCTATGTACACGGACTGCGTTACAGAAGCTGTTACAGCTTACATATTTTATTGATAAATAATAATATATGTGAGTATATAATATTCATATAATATAATTTTATTAAGTAGGTAAGTAAATTATATAATTAAAATATAAAAGTTGCTGGTATTTGACCATATAATAGCACTTTTTTTTTTGAGAATGATTTCTCCTTCTGACCAATCACATTGCCCTTCGGGTAGAATTGCGTTCTTTTTACTTCCAAACGATTGTGCAATAAAAAGCGCCCAATATTATAGCATACTTAAGTATAGATAACGTCTAACGCAAGTCTTTCTCCGTGAGCGGACTTTAGAAGAATACGTGTCTAATAAAGCAGCATCTTGACTCTTTGATTTTTCAAAGCAACAGATTATTTGAGTTTTGTAGATAAGAAATGTCATATCACGATGGTGAAATCACATCCCAGCGGTGGCATGTTTCAAAAGAAATCAGCCTGGTGGGATAACTCGCCCCCCGACGGCTAATATCGCCGGTCAGCTTCGGCATGTTAGTGGCATCCTTTAAAATATCACAAGTTATCTAAACGTCTATAACAACGTCATTTTTGGATAAGATACAAAAAATCGGACGCGTTGCCAACATATATTCTGACTGCTTCCAAAAACATAGTTATACGTCATCTTGTATAACAACCGAATTCCTTGATACATACCTAATTTTAACTTAGTAGGTACCTATATACCTAATTCTTCATAATTACAATTTAATAACTATGCTCCGGTCCAAAGAACAATTTAATTGTGGAGTTATCTAATATTAATTTGACTTGTGGGAAATCCGGACACAAGTTGGCGAAGACGTCGCAAAAAATCTGGCAGGCTATGTATTATCGATTTATCTTTCCAGTAGACAACACTTGAATTTTAATGTTACCTCTATACGTTTACTTAACAGAAAATCTAACCTGCCGGTATAAACCGGAAATAATGACTATAATGACTTATTTATGTAAGTACTTAGATGGAAACTGACGAGGTTTTATCATATTTTGTTTATATACGGAAATTACTCACGTTTACTCTGACTATAGTTTCGACCTCATTCGGCGGTTTTTTTAAAGATGAGTGCACGCGCGCTTCTACATACTTACCTATGTTATTTAATCTTACGTAAGTGGGTAATTCACGTATAATTAAAACATAAATACTCAAGATGATCCAAATTAAACAGGAGTTTAAAATGACAAATCAATTTGGATTTCGTATAGAAATTGGTTATATAAACAGACAAGATTGTACAAAAGTAATATAATATGCAAATAACTCAAAAGTAAATGCGTGTAGCATATAAAAAAAGTGAGAGAATCCTATTTCAGTTCCGCCTTGCTTCCAATTCATTCTACCGTCCAACTCTATTCCAATTCAATTCAGATCACAGTGGTCTGCGTAATTTCAATTACTTTTAGCAACAGTCCGAAAAGTATTCATTAGAAGTGGCCACGCTGGGATCCCCGGTTCGCCTTGAACTCGGCTGGTCGACATTTTTTGCTAGCAGACGCGCCGACAGGATCCGCAAGCGGGCCCTAAGCTTGCCCACACTCGGTGCCCTTGGAAAAGATGAGGGCTCTTTGGAATTTGACCGAGTTTCTCCTTCGAGAAATGCGAAATGCGTCAGATGTTACGATTACCAAGCGGCTCGACACTCTTGCAATTGTTGTAAATTAGACAGAATTATTGATTAGATAAGATAAATGGCAAGCAGACTTACTCAATTCAAAAACTGGTGTAAGTACTAAAACTGAAGTTGAATCTTTCAAATCTGTTAGTAGTTATATTAGACGCTAAATATTAACTTTATGATCGTGACGTGGTGATAACGCTGAAACCTCGAGGCAGATTGAGTCACATAGAGGACATTCGAGTTACTTACTCAAGTAATATTGACAGTCTAATGGCTAGAACAAACATGGCCGCAAGTACACGTAATGCCTTCGGATCACATCAGATCAAATAACCACCAATTATAATGGCCCGTAACGCTACTTTGAAACAAACATGGTACACAATTCATGGAAATGGTTTTGTGTTGATGTTTTTTTTTGCGATAGCAACAAAAGAAATATGAGGAAAAATGTGGCGATAAAGACGCGAGAAGAATTAGTAAGTACTTAAAGAATGGTGAAGTGACGAGTATAACTTACGGAACAGCGTGCTCCAGCGAGATGTTGCATAATGATTGGCTCACGGCGTGGCACTGGCACCGGGAAACACATGACGCGGATCACCGGCCACTGAGGAACTGTCCACGCGCATACTGATCACCCGTCTAAATGGTTGCGGAGTTAGTGAGCGGCCGGCGTCGGTGGCGGTGTGTTTAGGATACTTTGGTAAATATGAGCCAGGTGATGAGGTGCGGCGCCGGCCGGAGCGGAGCGCGGTGTGTGTGGCGGTCGCCGGCGCGGCACTGAGGCTCAGCTCGGCGGCTCGAGTCCGCCGGCCGCTCCTGCATTGCGGCGCGCAGTCGCAGTCGCGCGCGCATGACCTTGGCATTGAACTTGGCAATGGGCTGGCTCGCGGGGCGCGGAAGGCTGCCCCCTCAAGGGGCTGCGATGCATCGCAGCTGCACCGCCCCTCTCCCGCCGTCCTTCCGTCATCACCGGCCGGCCACAGCGCGGGTAACAGTATCTACGGGTGGGCCCGGATCATAGACTATGTACTGGCCCAGCTATGTTACCCGGCGCGGCGCGGCCATGTTTAACTAATGATCGTACGCCCTGCGCGATTGGATGTTACGAAAATATTAATAGGATTTTGATTTAGTTTGACTCTTGTTTATGTTTGCGTAGATAATAGACGAACGTAACTATTTGAATAGAAAATAATGTTACTGTCTGGTGAAATATGATTGTGCAATATAGTGCCTAAGATATTCCTAACAGAAACCAAGACAGGCTTTAAGAAATAAGACAATGGAAGATTACTACCACAATCAATCAAATAAAAAAACCGTTTATAATTGAAAATGTGAAAGAAAGGTGGACCAACATATTTTTGAGAGACCCCTCTCCCCTTTCCTTTTTTCCCAACCTTTCCCGTCTGGCCAAGCAGTTAGCCCGAGGCACATCTGATGTAATGTCGGACGCACAAAAACTGGTTGCTCTTGAATGTTGTTACCAAGTGAATCACATGCTCGCTTCACATGTTCATGATATATACCTACCAGTATTGGCAATCCATTATTAATTTTGCCTAAGCATCCACAAGTACTCGTTTTGTTATGAACAACTTGATTTATGAAAAGGTGTTAGCTTATAAAGTGATAATGCTAGCACTCGATCGAACACAAACATTTGCAGACTACTTATTTATCTTATCAGACTATTCATCCAGTGCATACTTGGTATCATTACAAACATCCTTGTGGATTGAGTCTTCTTGCTTAATTAGAACAGCAAAATAATGGAACGCCTTGCCTCAGTCTGCGTTTCCGCAGCATTACAATCAATTACAATAACATTATTTATTACATATCTTGGAGTGTTCAAGTCTAGGGTTAATAGGTTATTACTGGGTAAACGTGCTACACCTTTAACCGCATCATCGCTTTCCATCGGGCGAGATCGCGGACAAAAGTGAGCCTAGTCCAAAGTATAAAAACTAAAGAAAATAATTATCAATTAAAAAACCGACTTCACACAAAACTGGTAAAATGTGCAATTTTGGTTACTTGGATGACAAAATACTGTCATCCGAGTTTTCCAGTTATTTTGGTTTAAAAGCCAAACCAACAAACCGATTATGATAAAATTTCTATAGGATATAGGGTCTATATATTATAGAAATTTTATTCAATTAAATAAAGATTTTTCCAAATTGTTTCTGAAGTAACAACCACAAAAAAAAAACTATTTGAGAACCCTCTTTTTTTGGAGTCGGTTAATAAAAATACAGACCGAATTGAGAACCGTCGTTTTTTTTGAAATCGTATTGAAAAGGATATTGATTCAGGAAAAGTCAGAAAACGTTTGAAAGATTTGTTATGTATAACTGCCAGCTATTGGTTTGGAAGTTGTGCACATTTTATCGTTGTTTACTCAACATTGTAAAACCTATGAGCTGCCAAATCGAAAACAAAGTAACAATACTTTGCGATTTGCACTACAATTACACGTGTAGCAACAATCCATCACGGATTATCTAAAGAGACAATGTAGGCATATGGGGCCCAGCGGCACTCTAACTTGGGGCCCTGGGGCCCGAAAAGAAAAACAAACAAGTCAAAGTAGTTATAATTTTATGCTTTCGTTTTACAAAACTTTTATCTTTATTTTTGTAAAGGCCAAAAAATGTCACATAAACAATTTAACATTCGTTACTTGTTTTAATTTTATTTCTTTTAATTTTGTTTTATTTTTATTATTTTCCTTATGGACTCCAAAACGGTTGGGTCGATTTTGACGGGACCTTCACTGGTAGATAGCTGATGATTAGTGATGATATAAGGAGTAGGTAATCCACGCGGGTAAAACCGCGGGGCGCAGCTAGTGAGATTATAGTACATGTTACATATTTCTCTATAATAAACCCAAAATTATAAACGATAAAATTTGGTGTTGTTATAAAGTTCAAATGCTAGTTATTTCTTTAGGGGAGAGAGACCCCGAGACTTGTATCTACTGCATAGGGGTTACTACATGGCTTAATTCGGCCCTGCAACTGAGCAGTGGGAAAAGGCATGGGGCAGCTGGACAGAGACTCCCAACGAGAAACTGTTATTTATACTGTGTCCAAAACGGCGATCGATGTGGGTGCGCGCGCAACATCCCCGCTGTCCTGCCTTCCCTGTTTCATCACCCCTCTCTCCCCCTTTCATCCCCCAGCTGCCTCCGAGCTAAATACAATCGAGCCCGGGAGCTGAACTACCTATCAGAGTATCTACAGTGCCACCAACTTAGGTGTTCATGTGGGCAAAATTGGAACTACAGCTTTTTCTTGGTGAATTTCTAAGGCCATACCAAATTCTGCACTAGCGACGCTGTCAACTGAACAGCTAAGTTGGTGGGAATGTAGAAAAGTTTCTAAGCAACTAATTGATCACTAATCATGAACGAAGTTTGACGGCACACCTGAGTTGCCAATTTCGTTAATGGCAGAAAAGTTAGCCGATTGAACATGTGAATTTTGCTTGATAGAAGTATGGTGAAAGTCGAAATCTCAAGTGTAATATGATACAGAAGAAATGTTTGGTTGTCTATTTGCACAGCTCTATCTTACGCAATCTATTTAGGTATCATGTCTTGGTTGATAATCAGATTATTATGAAATAATCCCTGAAAAGGTATTTTTAGGGTTCCGTTTCTCAAAAGGACGGAACCTTTACATAAGATCACTTGATTGTCCGTTTGTCTCTCTGACCCTTTTCTCACTAACACGTACAGGGGCCTTACGGCTAGCTGTTTAAAGCAATCCAGTTTGATGAAAAATGTTGCGCCACCGCAAACCGTATCTGGGTGCGTTAAGGATCACGTTCGCATGATTTGCCCGGTTTTAACGTTAGTATGAGATCGCGTAAGGAGTTCGCCGTAAGGCTATCAAGTTGAAATTGATAATACACACTAAGACCCATACGGTGTATTGGAGGTGTAAAATTCAATGTTCTTCTAAGTCAACGCAATTAAAATATACGGCAATTTAAGTCACGTATTTTAATCGCTATCTCATAAATCAAAACCTTTAGGATACTTCTCATAGACCTAGAATAATTAAATTTGGCAAGAAGCAAGGTCTCACGGGACATGTAAAGGAAAAAATCCGAAGGTCTTGATTTTTAGTTATAACACATAAAAAACTTTTTTTGCAAATACAACTTTTTTCTTTTTCTTTTGTAGGCAAGTGCCTTTATTAAATCATATTAAATAAACAAAATACAAGCTAATACTAACACTACAAATACAGTTAGACTGCCCATAGACCAATTGTCTTTAGAAGGTCTAAAGACAATTCAAATGCTCAAGCCCACTATCAGTTGGCAGCGTACCCAGCATGCTGGCAGCATTATCACGCATTATGTTTTAGTTAACCCTTTACTCGTATTGTTACAACATCGCTAAATAAAATAAATTATATTTTAACAGACTTCAAAAAAGAGGGGATACTAATATTTTTTTTATCCTCAGATAACTCTGTCATTTATAAACCAATTTGGATAATTTTTATTTAAAAGGTAATAATTTCAGTTTGGTCCCATAGAAATATCATCGTATTCGGTTCAGTTTGGGTTTTAAATCAAAATACCTGAAAAAAAAATGTCATCCAAGTAAACGACATAGAGTTTAAAAAGAGTTTACTAATTTTGAAGTCGGTTTTTTAAATTGATAACTATTAAGTTGAATTATTTTACCGCATAATTTCACAGACCGCCACATTCTGCGCCTAAATATTCCTGGAATCCTTGCTCGATCCGAGAATAACCTGTTCAAGGCTCACATCCTGCTATAAAAGACGCCAGATTGAGATTTCCTCTGATTATGTGAACACAGATAAAATAAATCGTTAAAATCGACGGACCTTTGCTCGAAAGTTACGAGTAGGGCATGTTTTGTAGTTTATTTTTTTGCGACTTGTAACAGGTTACTAAATTTGGTCTTAAAATCTACTTTACTAATTTATAGAAGGCTATAATTATTATGTGTATATATGTTACGTATGTATGTACTATGTATGTATGTTCCCTATGGGCTCCATAACGGCTGGACAGATTTCGACGAGACTTTCATGGCATATAGCTGATGTTATAAGGAGTTACTTAGGCTACTTTTCATCATAATCATCATTATTCATCACGACGCGGGTGAAACCGTGGGGCGAAGCTAGTATCATATGAGAAAAAAAAAACTTAAGATGTACTTTAAGGGTCTAGTACAGGCATATTTATTATCCTAAGAAGGATAAAGTGAAAAACATCAGATCCCATACAGCTAAACTTGGCGTTCTGGGCAGAGAAGAACACTTAGCTAAAGATAGCAAGTAGATTAATACTGTAGGTATAGGAATGGTATGCACGCGCGGTACCAAGAAGTGATATCCTAAAATCTTGTGAAATCACTGACATTACATTGACGCAAAACAGTGATGACATACGGCACGGAAACGTGGTCTCTCAATATGGGCCTCATCAGGCAATCTCAAAGTCGCACAACTAGCTGTATGAAGAGGGCTATGCTCGTGGTTACTCTACGAGATCGAATCAGAAATGAAGAGGTCCGTAGACGAACGAAAATTACCGACATAGCCCACCGGATTAGCAAGTTGAAGTGGCAGTGGGCAGGGCACATAGAACGCAGAACAGATGGCCAATGGGGCCGAAAGGTTCTCGAATGGAGACCACAAGCGTAGCGTAGGACGTCCACTCAAGATGGACAGACGACCTAAAACAGACCGCAGGGAAACGCTTGATGCAGGCCGCTTCTAACCGGCCTTTTTAGAGATCGATGAGGGAGGCCTATATCCAGTGAACGTCCTATAGCTGAAATGATGATGATCATGATTATGAAAACAGGGTTGATTAGGAATCTTCGATCAATGATGTACATTCCTTGATCGATGTTAGGAATAGAGTAAAGAAGCTTATCCCTGCAGTAGGTGGATTAAGCTGCTGCCAGAATGCTAGCTGATGCCAATATGCAGAATGCAGAACGCTAAAATAAAGGCGTAAATTTTTTTTAATTATAAAATAAAATTATTAGAATATTAATTTTGCGTTTAAATTTGAATAAAATATTCCACCTCTAAGTGTGAAAAATTAGGGGATGAAACTCATTTATTGAACTTCCCGTGGAGTCAGTTTTTTTTTTTTTGTAAAAATGTTTAATTACTCAGATTACGTTGCCGTATACGTAATCCCCGAAACAAAAAGAACGCTCGCCGTATCATATAAAACTGTAACATTTAGCAATAAAAATGCGAGGCTCTCCCACGACGAAGCTAAAGGTCAAAACGCGATTAACGGGCACAATCCGGGAGCACAATGTACTAACAACTTATTTCAACAACTCTATGTGGAAACTCGGGGTTAACTAAGCTAAGAATTTCCATCAGTCTACCTACGCGCAGTCTATTATAGTACATTTTATTACAAAACAAATACGAGCTTTATACTAGAAAAGCTAACTTCAAAGCAAATGTTGAAGAAAGCAGCAGGAAATGCCCGTATTTCCTTACGGTATGGTTTTCCCCGGTCAGTTTTTAAAAATTAGGAAGGAAAATTTGCAATTTTTATAAAGTTAGTGCTTCATTTTCAGTGAAAGAAAATGGCCGTAAACAAAATAAAATAAAACTTTTTCATTGTTTATTCAATAAAAGTTACAAGTACTAAATAACTAATAAAAATAAACTTAAATATAAACTTATAACTAAAACTAATCTAACAAGCCGTTACCAGTGGGCATGCAGCGTTCCCAAAATGCTGGTAGCATTAATGCTACGTTGTATGGCAATGCTTAATCTTTGGGCAAAATAAAGGCAAGAATTTTGAGTTGCTTCGACCAATCACCCTGATAGGTCTTTAAATATTTAAAAAACAATTAGTTTTTTATGTCCTTGTTCATGTGAAACTGCGTAGTAAAACATAAGAGGTAATTACATTTTCATGTTACAGCGGGTAAAAGTTGTGTGAAAATAAGGCGTTAAGTATGCTGTATGATTAAAGAAACATTTAAACTCTAGAGCTGGTTTTTGCTACAAAACAGTTTTCTTTGGATTGCCAATTACTCATATTTACCAAAATTTTGTGAGAAACGTAAGGTTTCCTAAAAATACTTCTGGGAGAAATATATTTCCCAACGTTTTCCGGTTTTCTTTAACCCCCAACGCAAAAAGAGGGGTATTATAAGTTAAACGTGTATAATTATCAAGGTATCTGTGTGTCTATCTGTGGTATCGTAGCTCCCAAACAGCTGAATCAATTTTGATTTAGTTTTTTTTTAACGTTGACTCTTTTTAGCCGTTTGAAGATTAACAGCTCTTTTATAGGTTTATTTAAATATTCAATGTCAACGTACTTGTTTAAAATATAATTTATTTTGTTTATTATAATTCTTTACCAGATCCAGATAATATGTAGACATTTGCTAATAGTATTCGTAATGGACACGCCATTGCGAATACTTTTAGCAAATATCCTGGGGTCTGACGCCTAGCTGTTTTGAGCAATGCAGTTTAGGTGATGAAAAAAGTTGCGCGACCGCAAACCGTATCTGGGCGCGTTAAGGTTCACGTTCGCATGAGTTTGCAACTGAGCGGATGTAACCTTAGTTTGGTGCCGCAATAGCAGTTGTCCGGAAGGCCCCAGGACTCATGTTCCATCAGTCTCTCTACTTATTTGTGTTTTCATTAGCGCGTAAACGGACAAAATGCTCGTTTCAAATTGTTCAGTGTCTGAAGTAAGACATATTTACGTAAGAATTCGTACTAGTCCCTTCATGTATGTAACATCCACGTATTACCAGCTACTTAACCAAGAACTGCATATATACGTGGGAGCGGCAAAGACAACGTGGGCGCCCTTGTCCTTGCCCGGCGATCGATCGGCGCGCGCCCGCTCAGCTGAGCCGCCCACGCCACCCACTGGGCCTGGGGATGCTACGTGCTACCCCACATCCACTGTAAACGGTTACAGTATCTCATCTAATGCACTTCTCAGACAGATCATCTTACCGTCCTCAGTCACCCACTACTGAGCATACGCTCCACCAAGGCTGCCTCTGGTGTAAAACATGAACATAAAACCAGCGAAATAATAACTGCATAAAACATAATTTATTGCAAACATAAATAGGTAACAATAGACATTGTTGCTCTGCCTTTTGCGTTAGTTGAAAACTGTGTTGCAAAAGGCAGCGTCTTTCAAGGGTGTGATGATGACAATTATTTATTATACGAAAATATTTAGATATTTCTATCTGGTTTTGTTTTTGGGTTCCGTACCTAAAAAGAAAAAAACGGACCCCTTATAGGATCACTTTGTTGTCCGTCTGTCTGTCTGTCAAGACCTTTTTCTCAGAAACGCGTAAAGGTATCATGTTGACATTTATAGCAAATATACTTGGGTTTACGGTCTCTTTCAGCTGTTAAAAAAAAACAAACTTGTAAGTCGACCCGATCAAGAGATATGACCGTTTATGTCGAATATTTTCGCATATTTTGCGATTTCACAAGGGAATCAAAAATTATAGGGTACTTCCCGTTGACCTAGAATCATGAAATTTGGCAAGAAGCTTGTCCGGTTTTTAGGTGTTTGCGCAGGGATGTTTGTCATTTCTGCGCTACACAACTTATCGTTGTCAGTGTTCCCAGAGATTATGTGTGTGTGTATGCCCGGTTAATGTAGGTACCCGAATGTTCTCTATCTGTTTAACGTGTGTCGTTTCATACGTATAGCAACCGTGGTTATTATATTTTTTCCCTATAATGAGTACTTACAGTGTACCTAAAGGTCGACTTCCGTGCATCGCGGCTGATTGCAGCCGCACGCGTCTAACGCGCGCAGCTGATGTTGCGACTACCTTTATGTTACGCCTAATTGACATGTAAATATATTTCAATTAGGCGTAAACCATTTATGTATGTACGCCTCCCTGTGATGGCATCTATCTCTCTGACTGGCAGGCAGTCGCATCCAGCAGTTGCGTCGGAATGTCAATTCTGACAATATAAAAACGATCGAACGTCTAGCTTTTGTATTTTATGTAGTGGCACAGAACCCTCAGTGCGCGAGCCCGACTCGCACTTGGCTTGTTTATTTTAAATACTATAATTTTTATCTTTTTAATGTTTATACGGGCGAGATATCTGTGGCGGGAATATTGAGATAAAACTCGCAAACCCACGCCCGCGTACTAATTTTACTAGCACGTGTTTTAGTTTTCATTTTCCTCCCTCCTCTCCTGAAACAGGATAACAATACAGTCGGTAGGTATCGCAATGTACTAGGTATTTAAAAATTAGATTGCCTTTAGAACTTCAATGGTCTATGGGCAATCTAACTGTTTTTACCCGACTGCGCAAGAAGAAGGGATATGTTTTTCGAGTGTTATATACACTATGTATGTACCTATGTATTTGTATAATATGCTAAGTAATTCAGATATTTAGTGTTAGGTAAAAAAACACTATAAAAGCTTTTTAGAATAGTTTACGCTAAAAATTAATTAATGCATTTTTATAATAAAACAAACTATTTCACGAAAATTTTATAAACGGGATGGAACCACCCTCTATATATTCAATATTAAAAAAAAACATGAAAATTGATTTACTATTAACGGAAATATCACGTTACATGCACACAGAACTGCCTTTATTGAAGTCTGTTGAAAAAGGGAAGCTCAGACACTGTGTTATACTTCACTGCGGCGTCAGTTTCCCAGTGTCGCCCGCCTTGCGGTAAACATTGCTGCCAGCTCTCACTAGAAATGTTTGATTTTAGAAATGGAAACTAATAATTTAAAAAACTAGAGAGTTATCCAATTTTTGCGCTATGTTGTGCAATAAAAATATTGTATGATCGTCCTAAGCAAAGATATTAATACAGATTCAACATTAATGATATAATCGTATTTAAATTGATTTCCAAATAAACGAGCATTCACAAGAACCAAAAAGTTTCAACACATTTCCCAAATGAATAAAAAATAAATATCGAATTGAGAAGCTCCTGACGTCAATTACTTTATATAATAACAAACACCTACCACTGGTCAATATTATGCCCAAGTGTAGGGTATAATGTAAATGTAGCAACTAAATAAGCCAATCTAAATTTATTTGCCTTGAACACCCGGCACACGCAAGGCTAGAAGGTCTAAGGTTTTTCACTATTTCTTTCAGAAAGTGTGCATCTGCGTGATCTAATTTCCACCTCCCCATTTTTCTATCAGACGGCCAGGGCGGGCGCGAAAAGGCGACATCGTTTCATGATAGGTATTCCGAAAGTCCATAAATTGCATTTTGATTCCAGTTTTATTGTGTGAACCGCGATATTGTGGATTTAAATACCCAGCCTGAATGGGTGTTCCGCGATATTTACTACTAGCTGAAACTCGCTACTTCGTACGCGTAGAGTTCGGCCTTCGGCCTCGCTACTACAACCCGTTATAGCCTATGTGTTATTCTAATGTATTAGCTTTATTATTGTAAACTTTCATTAAAATCCATTTGTTAGTTTTTGCGTGAAAGAGGAACAAACATCCATACATACAAACTTTCGCTTTTATAATATTAGTAGCACATAATCTCTTCAAGACGCAAGTGAATTGGTTTCTTCTATATATGCAAGCTTGCTGCATAGTAGATCGCGTCATCGCTTAACACCAGACAAGGTAGCGGTCAAACGCAAGCCTATTATACTATTAAAAAATATACGAAATGGAAAACCTTTACCTCAATTTTTTGGGTTATCGACACGGTTGCAAAGGTTATCCACGGTCAAAATATTATTTACTGCTTAATTAATCACTAAGCATCGAAACTCACTCCACAAGTAAGCAAGTAAGCAGGAAAAAAGATACTTGCCCTTCGTTGATATTGATTTTACCTTATCTTTGCCACGCCCTTGCCTAATAAATACCTACAAGTAATACCCGCAATTTAATACCTACGTCTAGGTTAGGGGGGTTAACTATACCAACTACAGGCTACAGGGTTTATTTTTGACGTTTAATTTGACCACGGAACGGAGAATGAATTTGTGTTTTCATTTTTTACTAGATGTTATGTTTCCACACCCTTCCACCACGAGAATGATAGCACAGAATAGCACCTAAAATCCCTATTAGGTATGTATATGTAAGTACTAACCTGGTCTCCAGAAAAAATGTTACAGTGAAGTGGTAGGTTCTTAGGGAAAGATCATTTCTACATTACAGGTAATGTTTTCATGCCATGATTGATTAGTTTCTACTCATCAGATAAACTTGGTCCAAGCTTTAATTTTATTTGCTGCAGTAACATTATTAAAAACTGAATAAAACATTTTCTTTTAATACCTATATCACTGAATTATATCAAACGTTGTCGAGTGTTGCAGGTACCTAACTGACGCCTCCCGGAAGTCAACTTGGAGCCACGGACGTGACTAAGGCAATTTACCCGAAGCCCAAACAGATCAAAATTGTTGGACAGGATACAATTATAATGTCAAAGAATAGTATGTAAAAAACAAGAACTTGTTTACATTGAATCTTGCTTCTAGAATAAACTTAAAAAAAATTATACAAAAAAATAAAAAATAACCGTCTTCAAGGGTAGTGGCAGAACTTCAATAAACGGGATTTATTCCCTAGTTGGTGAGTACCACCAACTAGAGTACCCACCCGTAGAGGTGGAATATTTTTACCGAGATTAAAAAAAAAACAATTCTCAATCTGCAGACATCGCGTAACATCATGGTCGAATTGAAAACATTATATTATTTAAACTTACCTAACTTTTAATACTTATTAGGTACTTATTTAGTAATTATTAGGTATTTTTCTTGAGAATGTACCTTACATTCTCATGAAAAATACCTAACACACACATCACATTAAAAGATCATTAAGTATCCGAGGATAGAGTGAAAAATAAACAAGGAACGTATATTTTAAACCCAAATAACCATTAAAAAAAAAAAAAACTAATTTAGTTTTACATTTTAGTGTTAGTTTGTGTAATTGATATAATAAAAAAAAAGTTTTTTAAATAAGGACCAAATCGAAAACCTTCCCCTTTTTTTGAAGTCGGTTAATAATCATGGCCAACGCGCAATTTCTCTCTCATGCCTATTACATACGCTTTTGAGTCACAAACATAACAAGGTCACGATGATTCACACACTGAAATTCAATAATAGTAAACAGGTCCAAACGATAATACGAAACAGTAAAAAAAACAATTAGATTAGGCCGGTTTAAAAAACCGGCTAAGTGCGAGCCGGACTTGCGCACCGAGTATTCTCTACCACCACACATTATTTGTGTCATAAGAAAGAAAGAAAGAAAGAATTCCTCTCCGTAGACGCCCTAGAGACATCTTGGGCGACCCGGACGACCCCATCGCCGTCGTCACAGCGGCGGCGCTGGGGTCGCCCGATCCGACTGCTCCTAGCAATAGGAAATATTCAGTTTTTGGTACAGGCGTCGGTTACCAGAGGCACACACACACACAGCGATCCCGCCGGCGGGATCGTAGACCCTCGGGATCTGTTAGAAGATCGGTTAGATTCTCTCCAAATAATCATTCAGTTCAACAAACCGCTAGGGCTCCAGGGCACACCCCTTCTGGGGTGCCTGGGCAAGTCTGATTCCCACCCCCGGCGACGGCCCAAGCCGAGGTTCGTACCTTCGAGGTGCCCTTGTGCTAGTCGCCCAAAAACTTAAACCTTCAAGTTATGCCGAACGCACTCTGCGTTCGCTAACTAGTCCGGTCCATCTGTAGAGGCCAAAAGGCCAACATTACAAGTCAATATCAAAAAAAAAAAAAAAAAAAGAAAGAAAGAAAGAAAATTAATTTAATTCGACACAAACAAAAACTTACATCTAAAAAATCTAGAGGATACAATCAGTGTCGAATGGGTCCGCTGGTTTTCAGACGAACCTTTGAGTTTACACTAAACCATATTAAAAAAATATTATTTAATGCAATTTAAGCAAATAGGACATAGGCAATAGAATAAGGTAGGACACAAAATATATATACTAAATTTACAGTACTGTAATATATAGGAAAGGAACAGGATTGAATACATAACAAATTACAAAATATTTACCAAATAATCAGTTTCAGTGCAAGCCCGACTTACACTTGGTCGGTTTTTATTATTCGTTGTTTTACTTAGAAGTTTGGAAAATAATCGTTTTTAAAATAGACCAAAAAAAAACTCCCCGTACCAGTTCACTTTTGAATTTAGATTCGTTGATAGGATATCAATCAACACATTCTATGAAAATTTCAACTGGCCATTATGGCATCCATTATGGTTTCAAAGAGGTAGGCCAGACAGGCGGACCTGGCTTAGTATAAGATCTTACTGAGCTACCCTTTGAGAACGGAACCCTAAAAACAAACAAAGAGCGAAGCGCTTAAGAGAAACTAAATAAAATGGAAGCCGATATATTACGAAAATACGTAGAAATAAATATGTTTTTATTTGTGAACCGGCTGGTCGATATGGGGTGGAATGAGGGTGGTGTACGCCCACAACCCCCTTCCACCCCCGCCCGCAGCTTCCCTGACCCAAATAGAGTGGGATGAGATCTACGCACACTAACGTAGCTGGCGCATACACGCGAATACACGTAATTGTCGCGTACGGATGGGTTTGTGTAGGAAGTGTTTATATGTGTGATGGGATAACCACTGCCTGGGCAGATTAAAATGTAATCTTACTGTATCTATTTATAACAACGACATTTACAAGTGGTGTGGTGTATTATCTATCTATTGGGTAAGTACCTACGCACCTTATATGTATTTTAACAATCCATTGAGAAGTTCTCTCAGAAGATGGAGAACTTAAATATAGTACTCTGATGGATAATATATTTTTGTATCTAGGCCATTTACAAAAGGATTTTTTTTAGTTTGTACATTATGGGTCTAAAAGTGCCTAAAATAACTGTTTAAAATAAATGACATTCCGCAAAATCCTTCGCACAAAACTCTGAGCGGACCTCTACACCCCATAAGGAATCTTCTTGCTATATTTCTGCTTCGTAGGCAAAGTAGTATGGCAATGAGGTTTTTATAACATCATTGAGTATAAGTACGAGATTTTCTAATCAGTCAATCAGTCAGTGAGTCTTAGAATAACTACGTGAGTCAATTTCGCTTTTATATACATGTATAGATTCAAAAGAGCTCTATTCCGAACCGCTTGACAGATTTCGATCAAACAATGACACTTGTTTAGAAAAACTGCATTCTAATAGGTCCGGCCGTTTTGGAATAAATCTTCTTTTGCCGTAAATTGTAACAGCCATACAAACAAACATATTAACACACAGCTTCATACCTATATATGCATAATACCTTCTCTTTTCTGCCTCAGGTAAAAAGTGATTATCTGCCTGTCCTTACTGTTTCGTCGAAGATATACCTACAAGTATAATTTTTCTCGAACATAGTGAGACACGGGAATACAACAGTGCATTGTAGTCGTTATAATTATTATTATTAGATTGGGTAATCAGGGTTATAATTTGATACAAATTAGTTTCACAAAAGGTAGAGTATATACCTACTATAGTTGTTGAATTTTACGACATCAGTGCTTTATATTTTTAGCCATAGGTACCCAATCGAGATCATTATGTGATACCTTATACATGCTACCTAAGAGATCTGTAAGTGAATTTCATAATGTGCTATAAATTATTTGGTACAGTAATGAACGAAATCCAAATGAGTTTTAGAAAAAAGGTGGAGTATACTATTTGTTGAATTTTACTAGTTATTGAATTTTACGACTACAGTGCTTTATAGCCATACCCAATTAGGGTCATTACTTATGTGATGCCTATACATGCTACCTAAGGCTGTATGTGAATTTTATAATGTGCAATAAATTATTGAGTACAGAAATGAACGAAATCCAAATTAGTTTCAGAAAAGGTAGAGTATACCTACTATAATTGTTGAATTTTACGACAACAGTGCTTTATAGCCATACCCAATCAGGGTCATTATGTGATACCATGCTACCTAAGATCTGGTTGTGAATATCATAATGTGCTATAAATTATTGAGTAAGTAGAGTAGGTAATGAACGCGATCCAAATGCATTTCAGAAAAGCTAAAGTAAACTTGTTAAGTTTGATAGTAACTGATTTCTGTCGTTATTTTAGTTCCATCCATAAAAATTCATCATGCTACTGTGAAATAATGTCTGACTGACTGTAGCAGTAGCAGACAACTTTAGGCGTCTTAATTAAATACATAGACGGAAAAAAACTGATACAAAAAAATTTGCTACCAACTTGAACGGACGTTTGATTTGATATTAATATGTTAATAAGTGTGAATAGTTTTTATTTCAATTTTAGTAGGTACTCTCTGACATATTTAAACTATGGATATCTGGTTAATGATATCCAAACTAAAAGTAGGCTAAAATCCTTCTAACAATATTGAGATATTCTGTGAATATAATCACAATTTGTTGCAAATTAAATTAGACATCTACTCAGTTTTAAAGACATAAAATATACAATTAATATTAGTTTCTTAGTATCATATAATATTTTGATATTTAGAGATAATATACAATTCAAAAAGGGCGAAAAAAAGCGATAAATGTAGACATCTCTGTTTTGTTTATTCTCTGCCATGTCAATTGAATATTAATGGCATGGTAAAAAATATAAATTCCTAGCAATAATATAAACAACGCATAAAGTGTGAGTTCGGGTGTAATAAACATTTTTAGGAAGAATGAAAGCAATAAAACAAGATTATGACGCATTGGAATACGAGGAAATGATAATATATTATGGGTATAATATTATATTCCATAATATATTATTATATTTATTTATTATTCTTACTATACCTATTTGTATTTTTTTTATTATTACATAATAATAATTTAATATAACATATATAATATTATTTAATTATATATAAAAAATATATATGCAATTTATAATTATATATTTATTATATAGGTACTTAATATATTGATATTATATATTATTTTTATATATTTATAATATTATGTAGGTATATACTTTGGCACTGATACATCTTCCTGGGACACGAGTTAGGGCTTTTGTTTTCTTACAAAAAAAATCTGTCTAATTCATTGACCTGTTTTTTTTTGCTATGTTAACATCTTTGCCTAAACTTTATGATGATTAACCCACGACGGAAAAAAAAGAGGTATGTTATAAGTTTAACATGTGTACTTTTATGCACGACAGCTGAACCAATTTTGATTTATTTTTTGTTGTTTGAAAGGTGACATGTCGATTGTTGCAAGTCTGCATATATTATATTATGTAGATAGGTATGTAGACTTGCAATAGTCGACAAATAATTTGGATAAGCAATCACACACGTTTGCGGCTGACGTACAGATGGTTTCTCTGAGGTTGCAGACCATCATACAAATTATGTTTTGGGACGAATACGTCACCAACTCAAACCAGGTTCTTCGTGCAGCAGCACTCTGGACCGCTACTGGTATGCAAAACAAATCATATCTGCAGACCACTCCACGCTGTAAGCTAGGTACGGCCAAAAACGTCGTTGATCCGCAGACTGGTTGAACTGAACCAAATCCGCATAGCTAACTGTTAATGGCATTATATGTAGGTATTTAAAAAAAATTTGATTTCATTTTTATGTCCGTACATCAATGTCCGTACAAGAAAAAAATTACCTACCTATTTGTTTTTCACTATCATGATTCAGGAGTATTTTTATTCCATTATCCTTTATAAAATTACTATTATTTCTATTTCTTTATATTATATTCTATATAATTATTAAAACTGATAGAATAACATGTATTAAGTACTATGTACGTATATATTTACATAATATTGTACAATATTGTGTGTCTGAGCAGCCATTTTATTACGGTTCTGCATTATGCCCAACTTCTCGGAAGTTGGGTATAATGCTACAAAGATGGCTGACCATACATTTTGTTTTTAAAGGAAATCTTTTAACAATCCTGCAGCGCAGCGGCGTCTTCGTCAGCGTTCGAAAATAGGTGGTCCTTCATGCGCATGAAGTTCTCAAGACAAATCTTATGAACGTAACACCAAATTCAGTTTTCAAAATATCAATAATAGTTAGTGTAAATGATTAGCGCTCTACTGATGACGCGAGACATGTAGGAACTGCGCAAGGTGAGGTGACCAAATTGCGTTACTAGGTAATGAGGAACCATTTTGTTTGCTAGTCTTTGTTAAGTCATGATGTTTGTAAAGACCTATTTGACAACCGTGTTTGGAAAGAAACGGGGTAATATTCCTATGTTCTATATAGTACTTAGGTAAATAATTAGAGGTAGCACATACTAAAGTACTACTTGTACATAATTCTTCTTCAATAAGAAGTAGAGCTGTGATACAAACATTACACAATGAATCGATTTAGTATGCGCGAGGCTATTTTCTGGGATATAATTAAAGTAATATTACCTTTGCAGGTGTGGTGAGGAGCCGGCCGGTCGCCGAGGGGCACTCGCGACGATGGTGCGCATTTAGCCCTCGGGGAGTAGTTGAGTTGTTTCTGTAAAGAGGGCGCGCAAGAGGAACCGGCCGACGCGGCGGCGCGCGGCAGAATCGCGCGGCCTCGACCTTGGCCGTCAAACCCGCGCATGCGTCCCGCGTCACAGCCGTCCCGCCCCGCGCCTCACCGTGCCCGCCAATTATGTCATTATGTGCCGTGGCCGCGCGCTGCCGTCGATGTTGTGTTGCCAAACACAGTTGCGGTCCTATCAGAATGGCTCCAGATACGTCGTATTGCTCGTATAGGAGTAATTTAGGTGAGCTGCCATGATAGCATTTACTATATTAGTACATGTGATACAAGTCGGCGTACGGAAACTTCACGCTGCATAAATAACACAAACAGACAACACAAAGATGTTTTTACGAGTATACCTATTATCTAGTCATACAAGGCATACGGAGAACTTACCTACCTACATGGCCTAGGCTACTTCGAATCCGTGAAGCAACGTCGATCTACGGATTCTAGCTGACTAGGGTTCTAGGTAGGTATATCCTACTAATATTGTAAACGCGAAAGTTTGTATGTACTTATAGATGTATAGATGTTTGTTCCTGTTTCACGCTGCAACGGAACAACGGATCGACCTGATTTTTGCATGGGTATATTTAACGGGTATTTTTTCAGCATTGTACATTACTGAATCAAGTCCATTTTAAAAATATTACTAAGAACTATGAATATCGCATAAACATACGACCAAATGGTGTGAACATAGGTACAATTCAACTCGACCCAATAATGAACAAATTATATTAATGATTGGGTAAGAAGACATTAATAGAAGCGATTATATACATTTTATTTATATTACATGGGAATTACTCACGTAAGATTAAGCCGGTCACTTCGGAGTGACCGGCTTAATCTTTAGTTTCATAATTTCATAATATAATCTATAGTTTCAACCGCATTAGGCAGTCTTTTTCAAGGTGAATGCACGCGCGCGGCTGCGTATAACCACATCGAAAAATTTATGTTATAAGTAATGAGGTTCCTAACTTTGGTATCTAAAAGAAAATATCAATAGCTACAAAAACTTAAAAACGAAAATTCCAGAGAAATTCTGAGAATTTATTGCTAATCACCTGCAAGTAGATTCTTATAGGTAAGAAACACGCTTTATTGAAAAAAAAAAACACTCATATTATTTGGTAGTTATTCACAAATATTGTTAAATTTGTCTAATATTGGGTAAATGCTAACTGTTCATAAATGGTGCTTTTACCTTAATAACATGGAAAGTTTCTAGTTATATAACTTACTAGCGACCCGCCCGCCCGGCTTCGCACGGGTGTAATTTACGTGCGAAGCCGTGGCGGGTCGCTAGAAAATGTATCTAACTGATGGTGAAAACCGCATCAAAATCCGTTGCGTGGTTTAGGAGAAATCAGCGGCCATACAGACATGCAGACAGACAGACGCGGAAAGCGACTTTAATTTATACTACGTAGAGAAGATAGAGAAGAGACTAGTGGCTGCTGCGAAAATCTCGTTTTGCTGTTTTATCGAGCTTGTCCTTCATCTGTCTCGCTCCCATCTCGATCCCATCTCGCCACCGCTCCAATCCTAAAATCATCTATGTATTTTATACAGGCTGATTATTATCTGATGATGGTGATGATATATCCTCCCCAATATAAAGGGCTCAGTTACCATCATCTTGGGAGGCCTCAGTACATCAAAACAAACAACTTTAGTTCTACTTTTCGAAACACTCAAAAAAAAATTGCTGTTCCATTCAAAAAAATCATTCCTTCCCGACAAAATAACGCTTTTTTGGGCACAGGTTGCACGTTTGCAAGCTTCCACGACTTCGGCATTTGACCAGTCTCAAGCGAGAGATGAAAAAGGTGTGTCAGTATAGGAGACAATTCAGGCGCACGTGCCTTTAGAACTATGGCCGGAATACCATCCGGGCCACTGGCCCACGTCGAGATTGCGAAGCGTTTTACGAACCTCCATTTGGCGAATGCGAATATCAGACATAAATGTCGTAGAGCCAGATAAGGTAGGAGGTATCGCGCTACCAGCATCACGACGCGAAGACTCCGCAAACTGAGAAGCAAACAAGTTTGCGCTGTTCTCTTCAGCGGTGTGAGCCATCGTCCCATCAGGTTTCAGT
This sequence comes from Agriopis marginaria, assembly GCA_932305915.1. Lineage (NCBI taxonomy): Eukaryota > Metazoa > Arthropoda > Insecta > Lepidoptera > Geometridae > Agriopis > Agriopis marginaria. Next base: position 8,170,608 of record OW029934.1, on the reverse strand, counting down.
AGTGGAGTAGTGAGGGGTGGCAGAAGTTCGCTTCTACTGATTTAGCTAGGTAGGGACCAAAACGTTTTTCTACCAGCAGGGTACGAATCCAGTTTGTTCCCTATTCTACTAATGTGGTCAAAACTTTCGACCAAAATAAAATTAATGGACGGGCATAACCATTGATCTTGTTCAGTAAAAACGAGTCAAAACGGTCGGACATATACTTCAACATCTAATTATAACCATGTACAGTAGATAGCGGTTATTTGTTGTGTATTCAAACTTCGGAAAAGCACGCGAAGGTTTAATTTAGTCAGATGTTTCGATGTCATGTAAAATAGTCTCGTGTTGCACTTCCTACGGCTAGAGACCGACTAAAACGAAGTGAGCGCCGGCGCTCATTTTGTAATCTTCAAAAATGCGCTTCTTCTGGGCCCGTCCATTCATTTTATTTTGATTGAAGGTCAAAACGAGCCCTCTGTAGAACCTTTTTGCAGGACTTGGCAGTATAGCTGAAACAGCAGAACAGCTGATTTTATATTTGCCAATTTTGATAAGTCGTAGCACAAAAGTTGTTTGTTTTGATGTACCTACTGAGGCCGCCCTTAAGAGGATACTAACTGATTACCAGTAACCCTGTATATGTACATGTAGGCAAAGAAGCGTCGGTAAAGCCCTGCAAGTCGAAACAATTAATAGTGGACTTCCTTCGGCCTCCATATAAATCTAATAATATCTCTCGCATCACGCAGCAGCGGGGGTGTGATGTAATCCATTGTTGATTTACCTGCAGCCAACCGCAATGCATCGCCTCATGCTTCTCTATGATCGAATAGCTCGAATGTTTGTTTCCTATACCTATATAATATACCTACTTCACTTATGTACTTTTATGTAAGTAGGTAAGGTTCGTATTAGCTCGCGAGTTTTATTCTATTTAATTAATCTAAAATTACGTATGTGATGTGACAGTTGGGAGGTGTGGTGTGATGTGTTTTCTCTATGTGGTCGGATGCCTTCTTCAGAGTAGAGTAAACTCTATGGCTGTGGACCTGTGGTTGTATATTTTGAAACCGATAATTATGAAAACAGATTAATTAGTTCCTAGTCTAAGTTATTAGTTCCTAAGGGGGAGGCCTATGTTCAGCTGTGGACGTCTTCTGGCTGATAATGATAATGATGATGATTAGTTCCTATAAATTTCGGGACAATTCATATTCATATTTCGAGGTATCACAAAATCAGGTAATTTTTATACTAACGTTCCTACCTAATTATGTAGGTACTTACTAGCTGCGTCCCGCGCGGTTTCACCCGCGTAGTGATGAAAGTGATGATGATGATGAAAAGTAGCCTATGTCACTCTCTGGCTCTTGAAATCTATACCCATGCAAAAATCAGGTCGAACCGTTGTTCCGTTGCAGCGTGAAAGAGGAACAAACATCCATACATCTATATATACAAACTTTCGCGATTATAATATGTATTAGTAGATAGGATTTACTTTTTAGGGAAAGTCAAGTGACAGACTTGACGTACGTTCACTAAAAAGTAAGTTAAGTTGAGGAAAAAATACGGATAAAAATATATTGGATATCATTCAAGTTGGTTGGGAATTAGTTTCCGAAAAATTCACTAGTACGTTTGAATTAAAACGGCATTTTTTTTTATTTGTATTTTTTCAGTTGCGCCTTGAAGTGACATCTAGAGTATTTTTGCGGCACCATTTCAAAACAGCAACGTCATCGCATCACGTAAATTTTTAAACAACCCTTTTTATCAAGCTAGTACCAGTCAATGCCAACAGATGTCGTGTATAAAAATGAAATGAAATGATAGCGCAGCGAGCTACATTATTATTGCTGACTAGATCCCGCAATGGCTATGTCCCGCGATTTCACCCACGTGGATCTTTCCTTATAACATCAGCTATCTGCCAGTGAAAGTCCCGTCAAAATCGATCCAGCCGTTTTGGAGTCCCTCTGGAACATACATAGGTACCTAACTACCTATATACCTAGGCACACACTTCGATTTTTATCCAGGGTTACTGGTAATCAGTTAGCACCCTCTTAAGGGCGACGTCAGTATCAGTACATCAAAACAAATAACTTTTGTCTACGACTTTTCAAAATTTGCGGGGAAAAAATTATTCACACCCGACAAAATATATTAGGTAGGTACATGAAACATGTACCATGGGCTGTATTTTTCGCGAATTTTTACAAGTATTACAACAAAAGTTGTTTGGCTTTACGTTTTGAAGACGCCGCCCACAGAAAAGAAAAAAAATATTAGTTTAATATTTTCTGTGCCGCCGCCCTTAAGAGGATGCTAACTGATCATTAACCCTGTATATATAGAAGATTAGGCGGATATAACGAATTATAAAGCATTTCAAGGATATTTCTTCAAAGTTTTATTCCGTTACATACAGTATTTATTAATTATTTATAATTTTTAATCATAAAAATAGAAAAACTAACGAAAACTTAAATATAATCTAAAAAACGTAATCTAAAATAACACTAATGGAGGGAAAGGTCCCCAGAATGCCACGTTGAATGGCAATGCTCAATTTCTGTGCTAAATAAAAGTCAGCATTCTAGATACCCGACTCCTCCACTGTCCTGGTCAAGTCTCGATACAGCCCCAAAGCGGTCGGCCCCCACGGACCCATCGTCTCCACCCCAAACGGAGTGAACATGCAAATCCGGTCAAAATGTGCATATTTGCGCCGTTTGAGGTTTTCGGCTTTAGCGATTTTTTAAAATTAACGTTACGGGAAGGTGAGATGGAGCCATTGTGTCTAAGAATGTTGCATCCCACACCACCTTCCAAGGTATGAGGATCATCCCGTCGGATCTTTTGCCGTCGTCTCGTATCAGTCCATTAGGCTCCAGAACTGACGAGACGCTGGCACTGACGGAAGCCCGGTGGACGTCATTCAAGCTAGCGTACTGCGGTATGCGCTCAGTACTCTTCACTCTTCATACACGATAAGCCGTGGTGGCCGAGGCAATATACAGTATCATCACAGTTGCAGCGATGGGGGACTTGGCAAGATGCGCCTATTCTTAGGGATATGGCTAAATAAAACGTATTTTATACAATACATTTCCAATGTTCTTGGAAGGTAAAGCGTGCAACCAAAGCCCCGACTCACAACGAGCAATAACCAGGAAGCGAGTGCGCTCTGCGGAAGAAGTTGAAGAGTCTAATACAGTTTTATACTCTAAAACACAAAGCGTCCTGTCCAATTGTCGCTGAGAGCAGGGCTTTGGGCAAAGATTCGCTTGGGCAGGCTGTTTTCTAACTTTCCAAAGTGTGTGGAAGGAAACTAATTTGAAAACTTTGCAGTGTAAAATATCCTGAACAAGATTTTGTATGCTGTAGGCTGATGACAGGAAAGCTGGCAAAGATAGGCATGCTAGAAATTTTAGGTATACCGATGACCGAAAAACCTTAGATACTTACAGGCATGATGGCATGACACCAAGCACGGTACAAAAAGGCAATATTTAATTATGAAATAAGTAACGAGACTATTAATTTTTCTAAATCGGTCCGTGACATGAACGAAAAAAAAAAAAAAAAACCTCCACTAAATCTGCTATTGAATCATCCAGAATCAAATACTCCAAGAGACGAAAAGATTTGCTGGTTACTAATTTTATTAGTAACCTAAAAAATATTTGGTGTAATTAGTTAAAAAAAACTTTCAAATTTAATTTTGCAAGTTCATCGTAGAATGTGGAATATAAATTTTACAGTTACAATAATTAAGTGACAAACCGAAGTCATTAAATCCAAATATTATTGATTGTAAGTATTGATACACTGTGCTAATCTCAGGGTTCCGTCATCGACGTACCAAACATTAAAAAAAAATATTCCAATTTTTGGATCGCTAAACTGAAAAATGCCGGCCTAAGCGGATCGCCTTGTTGGCACCTCACTACTTCAGAAAATATTAGTTTGTTTTTGTAAACTAAACTAAATTTGTCGGTGTGCCGAAACATTGCCGAATAATTAATTCATTTTGGAATGTATTATTAACATAAACTTAAAAATATACTAAGATAAAAATTATATGCTACTGTTACCACAGAAAACATTTTTTTTCGAGTGTTTTCTTTCATTCAGTTATCTTTATCGTGCGCCCGAGACGCACTTGGCAGCTTGGTGTTTATTGTAATCATTACTCATGCCAACTTTGATGCTCGTATTATTGTAACTCTAGAGCAAATACAAAAATATGTACGTTTTTTGTGTGGAAGGGTTCACTATAGGTACCTACGCTTCGTACACACCTTTATTCGCAGGGCTGGATGGGATTCGCACAAGTTATAGCCGTAACAGACGTATCTTGGCTGACGTGTCTGTTACAGCTATTACATGGGCCTATTTTAAAACATCTATGATGTGATGCAGTGGCATCGTGGCCAGCTATCTTTACTAAACACTTAACAGAAAAGAAAAAAATATCGTTTAAATTCTTTTCTGTGACTTGGAAACGCTACGTTTCCAAGGGTTGATTGTCTGATTTCAAAACTACATCTTCGAAGACAAAGTAATAGTAGTTGGTAAGTTTTCCTGAAAATATCCACTACCAGTTGGAATGGTGGTAACTCTGGTGTCGCCACTATCGCTTGGGACGACCTCTTGTTGCTTTTCTTTAGACTTCCTTTGCCCTCTGAAATAAAATTTATATAAATCAGTCAAGTTGCAAATAAAATTTTTGAGCTTGGCAGTTATTAGGGCCGATATAATATAGGTTATTTTTTTTTAAATAATATTTTTGCAATACATATACTTACTTATAATAATGTTCCTAAAACGATTACTAGGTTTTTTCTGATGAATATGTAGCTATTTTTATCATCACCGCAATTATCCTACACATACACACTTACCTAGATCTTAAACACATAGTTAGGAGCTTATTCGCCGGAGCCTCTGCGAAGAGCCATAAGAGGAGTGCCGCCACGCAGCCCCAGAATATCACCCCTGCTGCTGAGTTCAACTGGAAATTAGAGACAAGCAGGTTTTCTTCATCTACATTCATCATAATCAGCCTTTTAACAGTCCACTGCTGGACTTTTAGCCTACCCCCGAAAGGGTGATTAGGCCATATCCATCACGCTGGCCCAGTGCGAGTTGGTGGATACACATACCTACCTACGGCATTGAATTCCTTCTCCGTACGTATGCAGGTTTCCTCACGATGTTTTCCTTCACCGAAAAGCCAGTGGTATGAAAAAAAGAGCTCATTGGTACGGGCCCGGGGTTTGAACCCGCGACCTCGCTTTCAAGTCTAGCGGTCTCCCAAGTAGGCTACCACGGCTTCATATCATCTACATTGCAGCGCCCTAACTATGTTACCCTGTGTAATAAGTTACTAATTTTAGTTTTAAAAGAATCTGTTTTGTACAGTAATAAATAAATAAATAAAAGAGCATCATCACTTAGTACTCCAATGGGGATTGTCCTGACCTTATAGTTTTTTTTAAATATAGACTATTTTAATATACTAATTTGAATAAATTTGTTTTCCTTGCGGTAGTTATAAGAAAAAACGATGGTGATGACGTCACCATCGGCGTTATATTAGTTCGTTTAGATGTCTATACAAAAAGCTTACTTCAGTCATATTTTCATCTGTCACTGTAGTTGCATAGTGGTTTGGCTTTTTGTTTGTTTCTGTAAACGGCTAAGAAGGTGCTAGAGTGTGGGTAAGTGATATAATGAGGTGAAACATTAATAATCTTTTCGAGTTGTTTCCAAAACTCCATAGAAGCCTCTTGTAAAGCCTCCACCATGCACTTTACTGAGCCATGATTTTGACTTGACCGTGACTCACTTTGCTTGTCTCTTATCACTGTGACTATGAACATGACTTGTTTGACGCTATTTAAGACCATGTAAACTTGATTGATATTACGACCGAAGGAGTCCGCATCCATGATAATGAACAAAAACTAACAGAGGGACGCCTTTGCCCAACAGTTGATATCTATTTCAGTCAACTTTAAAAATAAGTCCGGTAACCTATTGTAAATTGTAGGTACATTTCATACTTACAATTTCAAAATAGTCATTGTGTTGCGGGTTCCGTGTGACGAAGGTGTTTCGTGTGATTATAATGGTGTGCGTCAAGTAGAGGCCGTAAGACAAACGGCTGAGTGGCACCCACGGGTACCAACTTAGGAAGCCCTTCACTAACGCTGGAAAATTAAAAGAACAGACTTGATGAGAACTGGGGCAGCAGTGTGATGCCGCACTTCCAGATGGGTTAAACTACGGAAAAATTAAATTGTATGAAAATGACATTAGCTTGAGATAAAATCTCTCAAGCTAATGTCATTGTCAATGTCATTTTCATACAATTTCATCTTTCCGCAGGCGTTAACGCTAACAGAAAGTGGGTCTTGTCTAACCCCTCCATGCAGGCGGGTTTGTTGAGAGCGCCTTACAGGCCGTTTTAGCAGGTTGCCGAGATCCAAATCATCACTACCAGCATCACAGCAGAATCAAACTCGATTATTTTAATAGTATTATGTTACTTACGGTCACAGATTGGAAGGAACAGCACAGCATAAGTAAGAGTAACGCCACACGTCCAAGCAGGTCTGTTGAGTGTGCCCTACACGGCACCTTCTTTCGAGTGGTTGCTGAGATCGCATATAACCACTACCAACATTGCAGTAGAACCAGAGTCGAGTATTGTAGTAGCATTATGTTACTCACGCTCTTGTCATTGTCCAAGCGACCAGCACAATACGAGTTGAGCAACGCTGCAAGCACAAGCGGGTCTGTGCCATACATGGCACTTTATAGCTGGTGGTTGCTGAGATCCAATATCATCACTTCCAGTATCACAGTCAAACCAGCAGTGCAAGTACCGTTCTTTATTCGATCGTCCAATTTGACAGTTGAGATCGTCAAATTCGATAAAACTCCATCTGATTAGGGATGTTAGACAAGACCCATTTGCTGTTAGCGTTAACGCCTACGGAAAGAAGAAATTGTATGAAAATTAAATTGACAATGACATTAGCTTGAGAGATGTTATCTCAAGCTAATGTAATTTTCATACAAATTCATCTTTCCGCAGGCGTTATCGCTAACAGAAAATGGGTCTTGTCTAACCCTCTTTACTTGCTATGATCGATTCTATGGCATTTTATAGTTTTTTTTAAATGTTATAGTGGAAGGCTTGCTTTTATAGATCGACAAAGAACGGTACTGACACTGCAGTGTCGAGTTTTTTCGATATAGTGTTGTGATACTCACGCACAGATCCAAGGGAACAGCACATTACAAGTAGCGCGACGCCGCATGCCCAAGCGGGTCTGTTGAGCGCGGCATACACGGCGCCCTCTAGCGGATGGTAGCTACGTATCAAAAATGTGCTTCCAGCCACCATGACTACCAGCATCAGAACCAGAGCTATGCTTGTGCCGAGAATAGCCCATCTCTGAAAAGGATAATTTTATTTAGATATTTTAAAAAGTGGGAGGCCTCCGACGACATTTTGAGAGTCGCGGGCATCCAGTGAATGCAAAAGGCAAGGTGTCGTTCAATGTGGAGGTTAAAGGAGGAGGCCTATGTTCAGCAGTATACGTCTTCTGGCTGATGATGATGATGAATTAAAAAAAAATCTGTTAAAATCACTACCTATTAAACCAACAACCCATTTTAGAGTAATATGTGGTAAATAGCGATGGCGCTGCCTTAATATAAGTGTTTACCTCGATAAATTGAAAAAAAAAAAACTAAATTGCATCAAATTAAAAAGCTGTCAATTTTAACAAATGCACATAAAGACAATAAGTGGAAACGTTTTGTCAAACATACAAAATCGTAACCAAATTCGTAATTTATCAGAGTTAATCGTTCCGAAAAATGTGTAAGTCGTAGAGGGAGAAAGCAAACTGAATCTATGGAATAAGTACTTACGAATTACCCATTTTGACAGATTTGATATACCTACTTAGTATGACTTTGCCGTCATAAACCGTCATTACGAAATTTCAAGGCCCTCGGAAATAGGAAACACCTAACTTCTGTTTAATCGGCTAGTTCTACTTGACACGTACGAGTTTGCAGCAAAGTAAACGCAGTGCTAGTCGTCCATCTGCAGGATGCGTCGATGATAATATAAATTGTCAACTTTGCAGGTCGACCCTGGGACCGAATTCAGATTTTTCATAGCAAAGAACACTATTTTAAACTATCACGGTTATTCACTACAGTTACTACGAGATATTTACCTACCGTGGTAACGTTCATAATACAATTTTGTTCGAGTTTGAGTTCCAGGGGTAGCCGTTATAGTAAATGAATTAGAGATGGTTTCGTCCACAGAAAAGAAAAAGAGTTTTTTTTTCTGTGGTTTCGTCGTAGATCGTTTTGTTTACACCTAACTTTTTACTTTTTTTACCGACAATCCGCATTATTTAGTCTTCCTGTGAACATGGTGCTTGTGACTGCGCCGAAACATCGGGAGTCCCACCTACAATCTTATCACAGCAAATATACCGGCAAATAATAATATAGGTAACTGTAAATATTGACAGCTTTGCTGTGCATGGAGTCCCTCCGCGCGGAAGAAGTTATACTTCAACAAGGATTTAAGAACAAGGAAGAAATTATAACTAGGGCAAAAATATCAACAATTTAAAAACATGCTTTTCTCGAGATTCGAACCTAGCTTCTTAGGCTTCTCAATCCATTAGCGACACCATTACACTATCGGATCTGCTATTCGCAACGCGAAAAAAGGATACGCATTTCGCAACCATACGAGAGAGAAAAATTCCCACTCCATGGTAGCGTTAAACGTTTAACGCAACCTTGTTGCAAGTCGTACTTATACGACGAAGTATAACTTCAAAAACAAATAAGGCTCCTAGACCCGATTAATAAGGCCGATAGCATAGCAAGAGAGAGGCTATTCAGCTATGGGATAAGGAAGGCTGTGGAAAATGAGCGTTTGAGAGGTATCATAAGGCAAGTTACTTTCTTGATCCGGTTGTCGTTCCCTGGAGATCCGTAAGCCTGGAAGATGTAGCCACTAATTAGTCCAACGATATAAGCAGCGTGCCGGGTGTGACTCTTTATATACGTCATGTTGAAGTTTTCGCTGCCGCGGGGGTCGGTTACGAACCTGGAAACAAAGTTACAGGGTTGTTTATAGGCCAATAAAAATATGGTAATACCGTGGATAGTGGGTTTTATTTATTTATTTATTGGAAAACCAACAGCTTTTTACACTAAAATATACAATGGAAAAACGATGGGAAGCCAATTATAGGTTCTCACGAGTAGAAATAGATTATTATAAGTTAAACATGTGCAAACACAAAGAAAGGTTTAGGTAACAAAATGCCATGTTTGACAGGTGAATTTGACGACAGCTCACTGGTGTAAACTAGTGATGGTGTGGTCGAAGATGCTAAAGACTTGTCTCCACGCGCGATCAACTATAGTTGTTATATTCTTTGTTAGTGGTAGTATATGGTGGTGTGGTACGGTAGTATGGTAATAAGAACTTATGGTATAGGGGTGGTAGTATGTTTTTTAAAGGGTACCTATATATAAGTTTGGTTTCGTTTTCCGTGGTTTTGGTTTGGAAGTTGATAAGTCGATGTATAGTGCGTAGGGCACGACGATGTTCGTGAACAGGAGCGAAATAGAGAAATACCTTTAGGACGAGTAGGCCCGGGCCTAGGGCGGCAAAATTTAGAGGGCGGAAAAACTTGTTGTTTTTATTTTATAGTCGCGTTTCTCGTGATTCCATACGTCTGTGAAGTTTCTTTTCCTAAGACACTGACTGATAAGAGACTGAGATAATATTATCATTTACAGACTTTATGAGACTTTCGTTGATTTTTACTTTAACCACAGAAAACATAATTTTTATTGATCATTCAATTTTTCGTTCTTTACAGGGAGTGGGCGGGGGGGGGGGGGGGGGGCGGCAACCTTCCATAGGCCTAGATCAGTTAAGGTACCAAATCCTTCCCTGTTCGTAAACCGTGGAGATAAGCATGAAGTATAATTAAATTGAACAATAGATATTATTTATAATTATGCCGTTAATAGCACTGAATGATAACATTGTAAAACTGAACTAATAAGATGATGGCGTGTCTTAGGAAGATTTACACAGCTCGTAAACCCAATAAAATTATTAATCATTTGCAAGTTACGATTCCCATATAAGTACGTAGGTAGTCACAAAATAAATGTGAACAATATTTAAAGATTTAAAAGAATTCGAACCAGAATATTTTACGAAACAGGTTTTACAAAATATGGACATAATATTAAAAAAATCGAAATAAAAATAAAATTATGTAAATAAAAATATGATACGATTTCTTTTTCGTATAGTAAAGCTGTCAAAAACCGTCATGACTAAAATTGTGAATAAGAGCCCAGGTAAATTAATTAATCATGATTATTTCTAAACATTTCAATCGCCTATAAAACCACGTTAGAGGCCTTCGAGCGGCAAAAACTCTGATTTAAGAATTTTAGGGCATTTTGGATCTGTTACTTTATATTTTGTATTACCTATCATTGACACTAGCTGACCCGATGGCGTTGTCCTTTTCATACAAAAATCCCATGGCTAAAAGCATTTTAGATTTTCCCTGAATTTTCAAATTTTTTCGGACACATTTTCTAATTTTCCTTTCACGAAAACCTCTATCAAGCTTTTACTAACATTTAAAATACAAAAAATAGCCAATTTGGTCAAACTGTTCTCAAGTGATGCGCTTTCTGACAAACAGCATTTTTTTAGTTAGATAGGTATTATAATTACTATGTGCCAATTATTATAATTTGTAATGGTTAGCTAATACCATGTCATGTAACCTTTGTTATGAATAAAGAGTATGAGAATGGGGGCTCGCCAATCAGATTGTGAGAACTTATATAAGTACTTTTAACCGTCGATAAGTAGGTATCTACGATTTGCAGAAAGTTTAGTCAGGATAAATAGTACCTATAATTATAGGTACTTTTTAAAGGTCCTAAATAATCATAACCGACTGCAAGAAGGCTGAATGTGGCTGAAGTGGTTGGAGTGGTTGCGGGAAGAAAATGGAGTTGGGCTGGTCACAGCTCGGATGCCATTGATCATATATAGTCATTGATGTCATTGATGTCATTGATCATATATATATAGTCATTGATGGACGAGATGCATCCTTGAGTGGAGACCGTGGACAAACACCGGACCGCCCAACGAAACGCTGGGTTGACGATATGAAATGACACGCAGGTCACGAGACCCAAGGCAAAAGATTCCAGGTAGTGGCAAAATTGGGAGAGGACTATATCCAGAAATTGACGAAGCGATGCTAAAGAAAAAGTGAAAATAATCTAAATCACAATTTTTTTTTTATCGGCTACTGAAACTTACTGATTTGCACTGGCACCGCAGTAAGCTCTTGTTTAGCTATCCTTACTTCCAAACGAGAGGCGTGCTCGTCCGGTCACTCAGTTGCATAAAAAATTGGGGTAGGTAGAAGTCGGGCTTCTAGCGCTAGTTTCTGATGTGAATTATATGACGACCTTGCGCCGAAGCATCCAAAATTATGATCCGAATTTCCATCAAGTGGCCCTACAAAATGTATCCCAGAGTTATCCGACAAACTTATAGGCACGATTTCTCTCTACCCTGGAATATCTGCTTGAAAACAACTCTGCTTTGGGGCCTATCTTGACTTGTTTCTTGATTTTGTGCGAGCCATTTTTTTAAACTTTTGTTTCAAAGTCTATTGGTTATAAAATATATCTTATAATTTGTATAAGCTATCTAACATACCCAGAATTATTTGAATCTAACAACTAGCACGTGCGTTTCGCGCGCCCTCCAACTTCCCCACCTCTTGTCATGGTCATCAACCTATTATATTCATGCTAACGCCAAAATGCCCAATACGGCGATATAACCACTATTTCCGTAACTTACAAAACCACCGAGCTATACTATTTCCAATGTAGATCAATATTTCTGACATGAGACCCTTTGCCAGACCGATTAGACGTACATCTAAACCACGTCAAAAAAACATGATATCAATTATACCTATATAGCCTGATTTTTTCCACAGTGTCGCATTTTCATTAAAAAACATGTACACAAACAAATGATCTAGATAAAAGACCTATTAAATGAACAGAATATCACAATAGGAACAATCACGCGATCATGAATAAACTTACACAGTTCTAATCAAAAAAAATACTAAGATTTTTCCGTCAGCTGTAGTACATAACGGCATAAAATGAAGTAATAGGAATTAATTTGCAGCAATAAACGGTAGATTTACAAACAATTTTTTATTTAGACAAACAGATGAACAGACGAACAGACGGACGGACAGAATGAACTTATAAGAGTTCCTTGTAAAACCACGGAACCCTTAAGGGGCCTGTATAGCCTCTGCAGCTCTCTCGCTCGCACATTTTCACATTATTGAAGATATAAAATCAATGACTGTGAATTTCCAAAAAGTAACAAAATCATGTCATAGTGTCTATCAATTTAATTTCTTCTTCGTGGCTTCGTGCGGTATTACCACAAGTTGCCAAATGGTGTCTATCGTAACATTACAAACAAAGAAATGTTTGCTTCGATATCTTGTAATTAGACAGAATAAAATGACACGATTGTTACCATTTTACTGTGTCAAATTAAAATATATCAAATTGACAATTTCTTTGTTTGTAATGTTACGATAGACACCATGACATGATTTTGTTACTTTTTGGAAATTCACACTCATTGATTTTATATCTTCAATAATGTGAAAATGTGCGAGAGAGAAAGCTGCAGAGGGTATACAGGCCCCTTAAAGAGAAAAAAAGAGAAAAATCACTCACTCATACGTAAACAGCTGTACAGGAGAAAGTCGGTTCATATAGTTTACAACCCCCGGAACGATGATGGAAGCCACTGTGACGATGACGCCACACAGGAGGGCGAGCCGTGGAGAACTCTTGTAGAGATGGTAAAGGAGAATCGTCACCACGAAGAAATGGAAGTCACAGGGGATGTACCAGGAGGCAACAATGCACTGGAAATAAAATTAAAATACTGAAAAGCCCGCTCCTCGGGCAGAACTATCTCTTTCGCATGTTTTCAACGCTAAAAAAACACTGAGCAGGAATGAGCTCCTCAAACATAATTATATAACACTAGCTGTTTCCCGCGACTTTGTACGCGTAGACTTTCATATAAACTTTAAGTCCCCATTTTCCCCTCTTTTATTTCGCCCCTTTTGCAATATTCTTTTTTAGCGGACCTCTACACCTCATAAGAAATCTACCTGCAAAATTTTAGCTTCGTAGGTCTAGTAGTTTTCGAGATTTCGTGCTGAGTAAATAAATTTCGCTTTTATATACTTACTAGCGACCCGCCCGCCCGGCTTCGCACGGGTGTAATTTACATGCGAAGCCGGGCGGGTCGCTAGTTATATAAATACAAACCTTCCGTGAAAATGTATCTAACTGATGGTGAAAACCGCATCAAAATCCGTTGCATGGTTTAGGAGGAGTTAGCGGCCATACAGACATACGGACAGACGCGGAAAGCGACTTCAATTTATATTATGTATACTTATATGAAAGAAAGAAAAATATTTATTTATGACAGAAACAAAAGATACAAAGACATTAGGAGTTAAACACAATAAAATAAAACTAATATATATGGATACTCGTAGTTATGGTTATATGGGTTTGTGAAGATTATATTGGTGCCAGGTAAAAGCATGTTAAAGTTCTAGTGTAAAAGTTTCAAACATGATTCAACTTTTTATGACTGACCCATGGGACAGAAGCAATCTTTTCTTCAAGATAAGTGTAGTGCCTTAATACTTAATATGAACAAAATTATATCATTAAAGAGCATACAAAACCCGGCAAATCTAATTAATAAACTCACAACATGCTCCGGGTCGATATAATTGCTGACCATGAGAAGGTTCAGCCACCAGTTCTGGCGGCAGGTGTCTGACTCCGCCGCTTTGATCCGGTTCCACAGCGGGCCACTTCCCGTGTACGGAAACACTGCACTAACGTAGAATATCACCACTGCAAGGGCTACAATTAATCTGAAAGGAAGTAAAATAAACTATTTTTAACAGACTTAAGAAAGATGGGAATTCTCAATTCGGTTGTTTTTTTATGGTTTTTGACATTTAGAACTTCGTCTAAATTTCGTCTAAACTTCGTCGATAAACCGATTTGGAAAATTATTTTGTTTGAAAGGATATACTTTCAAATTGGTCCCGTCTAATGAAGTCCACGCTCCGACCTAATCGTTACCATATTCAAAACCCCGAGAGTTTCCAACTCAAGCTGTCTAATATGCGGTAAGTTCTAAAGTTTTTCACACATGGCCGTCGCACAGATAGAACTCAAAAATTATCCGACCATACCCGTAACCTTATGGCTGATCGAAGCTCGTTACAAGTGTAATCTTCTGATGACGCTGAATCATATAGGCAGCTGAATAGACAATGATATGAAAGTCATTGCGGCACGACATACGTACCTTTAATACAAGCAGTATTAAAGAGACGACTGAGCAAATGAAATGCTCAAAAGTGTTTGCAAGAGACATGTGTATTGCGCAAAGCCAGGTTACAAAACTGAAGAGAGAAGATGGTAGTGTAGCGACGACCAAAGCAGAGGTAGTAGGGGAAATCGAGAAGTTGAAGTGGCAATGAGCAGGACACAAAGCATGCAGAACAGATGACCGATGGGGCCGAAAGGTTGTCGAATTGATACCACGGACTGGTAAGCGCAGCGTAGGATGATGACCCACAAGATGGACAGAACACCTAAAAGAGTCCGCTGGGAAACGCTGGATGCAAGCCGCTTATATTCCAACCGGCCCTTTTGGAGATCGATGGAGATGTCTAGGAGTGGACCTCCGATGGCTGAAATGATAACTATTAACTAGATAATTATGTACCTACCTAAACAAATCTTGGAAATAGATTGTAACCAATTTCTGACTATCGTATCGATTTGAATAACCTGGCAAGTGCATGTACCTAGCCGTCATATGCGTTAGGTTAGGTTAGGGTAATACAATAATTTAGTACCGTCAATCTGATCTTATGATGGAACCAGGGCCATACCCCTTCGAGTTCGGAACCAGATTGGAGCCCTATGAAGTTATAAAAAGGTAAAAATCAAACAGACCGACTGAGCAACTTCAGAATTTATAAATATTACAATAAATGTGACTTGATTCATGGACCTACCTACCTACCTTGATTTATGGATTTACCTTATAAGTACGTACACTTACCTCACATATCGTTTGAAAATGATTATCAGCGGATTCGGCAGTCTTTTCATCGTTGAAATATTTGAGAAGGTAAGAAAACCAGACAGTAGGAAGAATGTATCGACAAAAAGATCATCATGGAGAATCAGCATACCCAAAGGAGATTTGGTAGCCTGAAAATATGAATTGGTATGTATAGTAAAACTTTAAGACTTGAAAAGTTATACAATGAATTATATAATTAATGAAATAAGCTACTAGATTCTATGAATACAAAGCTTAGTTTTTATGATTCTACATCAGCACAGTATGCCAAATCAGTCACTGCTGGCTGGCCTTTTTCAAAGCCTACTCTAATCGATCCTTTCCGACCGATCCCCTTAAGTTGTATTGTAACTGGAAGTTTTACGCTACTATTCGATTATATTTTGTATTTTCTAAGTGCTTTACATAATATTGTAGGTATATTTATTTTGGTCGAAGGTGTAATGTATTTAGTTATAGCCTTGGCTAAGCCTGTTATTTGTAATAAATGAAATGTCAGGACACATGCCTATTCTAATTACCTGATCTGAAGTATAGCCGTTGCTGATAGGTCCTGAATTAGAAATGCCAATTTGATGGTCCAGAACTATAAGGCATATTGTCAGAAATCGTATCCCGTAGAACACTTCTACTCCTTCTTTCTTCATTTTCAAAAGATCCACAGCGTTTTCCTTAATACAAAATGCTTTGATGCAATCAGTTTCTACAAAAATTAAAGAGGCAGTGCTTAGTATAATTTTTTTAAAGACAGATAGTTTATTTGCACAAAACACGAGTAAATCATATACACATTTAAAAACAATTATAATAATATTAATATATTTTAAGACGCAAGAAGAGCTTTCCCAAGTAATATGATTTAAATTATGTTTTGACGTGTATTGACAAGAATTTTTATTTCGTTAATTATTTTATATTTAAATTAGTATAGATTAGTTTCGATTAGTTTAGAATAGTTGAGATTGGTTTAGATTAGTTTAGATTAGTTTAGATTATTTTAGATTAGTTTAGATTATTTTATATTAGTTTAGATTAGTTTAGATTAGATTAGTTTAGATTAGTTTAGATTAGTTTAGATTAGATTAGATTAGTTTAGCTTAGATTATATTAGCTTAGATTAGATTTTTATATATGTACTTTCATTTTATAACTTTTCTTCATAGTGTAATTGGTGTTTAACCGTGCTTAAATTAATAAATACAAATACAATGTTTTATTAACAAAGAATCATTTTACAGTGCACTTACTGTATTTATCTGGGTCTAGTTTATCTTTTCGGTTGTTTAAAAATGTGCATATTAATGATACTGCGACGAGTACTGCGGCAACGGATCTGTAACACATTCAAATTCATTTCATTCAAAACAAAATTGGTTAATAATAACTATGATAATAATTAGTACCTATGCATAGATGAGGTTCAAGCCTTCCAGGTATTATTTTATTTTATAAAGCTGTATTTATAAGCCTCCGTCACAAAAAGAGGGGTGTTATACGTCACTTGCCGGGTCCAACAGAATACCAGCGCTGGTTGTGTACAACCAGCAACATGCTGAGTTGGGGCCGGTTTTTGTGATAATGTACCTACTTGTATTTGGATCATTTTGTTTATCTCTAAATTTCATTATCGCAAAATAAACATTTCTGTATTTCTGTAATAAGTATAAAGTGTGTATCTGTCTGTTTATTTGTATATCTATGCGCCTTTCTGTGTTATCGTAGCTACAAAACGGCGGATCCGATTTTGATTTAGTTTTTTGTTAGCATGTTGACTTGACTAAGAGTATTCTTTAGCTATGACTCAAGAAAAACTATTCATCCGTTTGAAGATTATCAGCTCCGGTTTATTTTAAATTTTCAATGTATACTTAAATATTTTTTCTACGATTTTTGGTCAGCAAATCCTCCTGTTCTTATATACTAAGCTTCCTTTAATGAGTGGTATAATCTGCGGTGATACAGTCTACGAAGGAGCACGCTTGCCTAAAAGAGACTCGATTGTAAATATCAGAGAACACCAATTCCCCTTTAATTACTTTATACAAGATTTTGTTTGTATGTTTGTTTGTTTGTTTAGGTTTGCTTGCAAGCTGAATAAGAATCAGTTCCTCCACCTTTAGCCCTGGTGACAATACAATATGCAATACAAAATATCGTAAAAATTTCAAATGGCCGCCATGAAAGAAAAATAAAGAAATTATTTAAATAAAATCATGTTTTTTAGGGTTCCGTACCTCAAAAGGAAAAAAACGGAACCCTTACAGGATCCCTTCGTTGTCCGTCTGTCTGTCCGTCTGTCAAGACACTTTTTCTCAAGAACGCGTAAAGGTATCAAATTGAAATTTATACTAAATACTTGGGACTACGATTTCTTTCGGCAAAAAATAAATAAAAGTTGTGAGTCAACGCAATCAAAAGATATGAACGTTTATGTCGCATATTTTGCGATTTTACAGGGAATCAAAACCTATAGAGTATAATTTTATAGAGTTCTTCCCGTTGACCTAGAATCATAAATTTTGGCAAGGTCTTACAGCACATATAAAGGAATAAATCTGAAAGTTGTTAATTTGAAGTCATATCATATAAAAAATATTGTTTTAAAATTACAAACTTACATTTTGTAGTTGTTATGTATCGAAGAATCTTATTGTCCACTACCTATGTAGTTGACAATAAGGTTCTTGGATTTTAAGTTTGTCTTTTAATATTTCAACTTCAGTTAGTTGTTTTTTTTTGGACTCGCGCTTTGAGGGTTCTGTCCAACGGAACCCTCAGAGCACGAGTTCTACTCGTACTTGACCGGTTTTTTAATTTTTATTAGTGCTTATTATAATGTTAAACTTACACAAACGCATAGAAGAGCCCGTCAAATTCTACACTATCGTCGTACATTTGACATTCTTCCGTGATGGATATGTTGGGCTTTAAACCGGCCGTGCCTAGGTGGCTTCGGGCCAGCATCACCTCCAGCAGTCTCTTGACACTGCCAGCCTGGCACGAGGAGGGCACGCACGCGCCCCAAGTTAGCTCGTTCAGAGGTCTCATATGAGGAGCGTGAAACTGGAGGTAAAATGATATTGTATTCACTAACACAATTTTGAAAGAAAGAAGCTGGTCAAAAAAACAGCAATTAAAGACAAAATAAAATGACAGAAACAAAAGATACATGGACATTGCAAGTTAAAACCAACATAATAATAGTTTCTGTCACAAGCCGGTCCCACTTTTCATCATCATTACTTACACTACCATCTTACACCACTGGAACAACTGTGCCAGCGCCCCAGAGCCTCACTCCGGTATTCCAAGGAGTTGGGTTGGCTTGAGTAGGTGCTGGTAGGGGGAAATGCACAATACACCCCAAGCGAGACGTCGGTGCAGGACTTATCGCCCTCATCTCGAATAAGAATAAGAAGCCGGTCCCAAGTCAGCGTAGTGCTGGTTGTAAACAACCACAATAACAATTGTTTGGTTGGTCTTAGTGGTTAGTCTTATTTTGGATTACTCGATCTTTTACTTTGTCTCGTTTTCACGTATGCAAATATCTGTGAGTCCGTGAGTGAGAATTTGATGGAGAGGTTACTTTTCCCACTTTTAGCAATTTTAGTAATTCTAGTTTTAGTTTGTCTACTTCCAATAAGATTCAAATTATAAAAATGGTATCATATCAGAATTGAATAAACATTCAACGATATAAACAATATACATATATACAGGGTGTAAGGGGAACAATCTCGAAGCCAAAAGAAGGTAATTGTACTCATCATTATAAACAACTTTTACTATGGGACCAACCCTGCAATCGCGAAAAAAAAATCTCCTGCTACATACATTTTGTCGAGTGTCAATGACCGTTTTCTATAGAACAGCTGATATTTTTTTCGCGATTTCAGGGCTGGTCCCATATTTTGATTCGATATATTAATATACAGATTATATAATTATGGAGGGAACCGTAAAGGTACATTTTATATTTCAGCTATAGTTTTTTGAAAAATACAATGAAAACCTCAAAAACAGAAGTAGCGAGACGCATGTCTGTATGTAAGCGCTGTGGTTTTGCTCCACTAAATGCGACTTTAATACAATACATTAAGCATAATGGTAATATGTAGTAACAAGCGGTACCAAGGCGGTCAATATTTTTTAAACATAACTATATTCACTGTTGGGGCGGCCTATGTCAGTGCACTGGATGTCCTATGGCTGAAATAATGATGATGATGCTATTCACGTAATAGTGCAAATAGTGTCTGATTTATGCATTTTAAAGGATACCTATTATAAGAAGATTTTTACAAAATTTTACTTATTAAAGTTTTACGACGATTCACTATTATAAATGAACAAATACATCAGCTTCAAGCTTTCATGGATGTAGCATTATTATTCTATAATGTCGTAGCACGTTCGTAGCACTTTTACTAAGAGCTATGTTTTCTAGAACATTCTAAACATGGCCATAACATTTCTAAACAATAGAACTTGTCATCATACATTTAATAGATAATTAGGATTGCAAAATTACAATGCTATGCCCTTGGTTGTCGTTTCCTAGATTGCGTGCGGCCCATTGCTAGTACCGCACTCGTCAATTAGTCTTTAGAGGCAATTAGTATTCACAAGTTTGATATCTTCGCTACTATCGATAAACTAATGATCCCAAGCAGTTTAAGGCGAGGTTTTTCCACTTATCAGCAACGCCTATAAATACAGATGACCATAATGCTTTGTTTATTGTATTAAAGTCGCATTTAGCTAAGCAAAACTATGGCGCTTACACACAGTCGTGCGACACCATTTTTATAATTTTAAGATAACCTTGGAAGTAGACACACTTAAACTAGAATCCTTGACCATTTAAGCTGCAGAATGTAATGTCTTGGATATTCTGTTAATTATATGCTCAATTTGCAATAAATAATAAGTAAAGAATAATAACGAATGACCAAAATTGGTAAAAGCCGGAAAAGAGCGTCTTAATTAATTCTAATAAATATGATTGTGATTTGTGATAGCCTACTGACCAAAGCCGTGTCAGCAGTAGGAGCAGCACAGCTTGATCGCAGGCCCGCGTGTTTTGTATGAAAATAACTGCATTTTTAGGGTTCCGTACCCAAAGGGTAAAATGGGAACCTATTACTAAGCCTACGATGTCTGTCTGTCTGTCCATCTGTCCTACCTATTAACGGCTTTATCTTTTGAACCGTAATAGATAGCCAGTTGAAAATTTTACATAATAATATGTAATGTTACGGCGGATTAACTTTTTATATATATATATGTATATATAAAAGTCAAAACGTAAGGGGGGTACAAGAAACGTATTTTTGTATTAGCTTTCATGTAAAAACGGTAATACATGCAAGCGTCAAACTTGGCATGATTATGGTACACACTCTAAAGTATAACAACAAATAATAAATAATGGCTAAGTGTGAGTCGCTGTCAAATTTTTATTCATTACCAAGCAATAACCGGTAATTTCTTACCTGGATGACCTCTTTATCATTTCACCGGATCGAAATGACATATCTTACCAATTTTGAAGTCGGTTTTTCAATTAGATAACTATTGTATATGTGGTGGTACGGAACCCCCAGTGAGCGAGCACGAATCGCACTCGGCCGGTTTCTTTAAAGTATAAAATGACTGTCTGCTTTTGAAGAATGTGCTTTAGGCCATTATATGAAGTCAATATTTCGAAATATTTTGAATAATTTTTTGTTTTATTATTTGTATAATGGCCAGAATAAATAGGAAAATCTATTTGTCCCATTTTTTGTTTTAAATAATATGTTTTTTTAACCTATACTGTTCCCACTTCTGGGCAAAGGTCTCCTCCGTCTCTCTCCAGTCAGTGCGATTACCCGCCAGATTTGACCACCTAATTAATGACTTCGCAAATGATCGAAACACATTTTAAAAAAATAGACAGTAATTTAGTATAAAAAAAATGTGCGAGTGAGATAGCGTCGCGCCATACTAGCCTTAAATAATTTTATGTTTTACAAAACAGACTGTTTTTGGTCTGTGGAAGCCGATACCCATTATCATCGTGAATAGGCATGATGACTAATATTTTTTATTACCTCATAAAAGGGCTGATCATAAATAGGGGGGCTCTATTCCGAATTTTATTTACGACGAAACAATAACATTAGCGAGCACTTTTTGAATGATGCATTATTAAAGTCGAGTACTTTGCTTTTTTCGTTACACAGAAAACACGACTTCATCTTTATCAATTTTATTTTACGTTAATTAATTTAATAATTTTTAAATGGACCAATAAAACAACAATGTAAATATAAAACGTTGTGCATTACGGACTCCAAAACAGCGTAGTTTTTATGTTAGAATAAAAATGGCTTTTATGGCTATCCTCGTCTGACAAATTATGTTACGCGCTAACTCTCTTTCACTCTACCTTAAATATTTATCATTTTTAACAGCCAGCAACCCTTATTTGCGGGCGGATTTAATTAAGCAAACATATACGATAATAACTAGAAAAAAAATTAGCTTTAATTTGATATATAATTAATAAATAAACGTTATGAACGTATAAATGTATCGAAATCATACCTGTTTACATCTGGCTGCGAAGAGGTGCGGTCAGGTGCGCAACGGCAACCGTGATTTTAGAATCTTCATATAAATTGCCGTGATGTAGACGTAATTTTATTTAAAAAACAAGTGAACGAAATTTTTTCCCAAAAATCAATTAAAAATAATTTAATTAAAAATACTGGCGGCCAAATTTTGATAGGCAACCTGTTAAATATATATTCTCCTAATTATATACATAAAAATTTGGTTTCCAGCAAAAAACCGATAAGCGCACTAATCTTGCAGCCGGATCTTAGACTATTATGTCTGAACTTTTTGTTTTGTTAAGTTTCTTCGGTCTCACATACCGGTTTCATCATGTTTTCCTTCTGTTGTTTTCCCGATGGGATTTCCCATCGGCTACTTCTCAACAGCTAACATGTTAAGATTTTTCTCATCATCATCATCAATATCAGCCTATCATGTTACCACTGCTGGGACACAGGCTTTCTTTCAGAGAGAGAGAGAGAGAGAGAGAGGATGGGTCCATCATGCTGGCTCAGTGCATTTTGGATGTCATATGTCTTTGAACTTTTTTTAAGTTTTTGGATATTCCTCGCAATGTTTTTCTTCACCGTTGTTGAGCAAGACATCGAAACTGCGCACAATTTTATTTAATTACTAAATAAGTCAGTGGTACGGAGCCTAGGATCAAACCGGGTGCCGTCGGATTGTAAAGCGCACATCCTACAACCGCCGGCCTTAACGAAATTTGAAAAAGTCGCAGGTACTCAGATGATTCATGTCAGCACCAGTTATAAAGATCTAAATTACCTCCAAATAGTCCAAAGCTGATCTGTACGGATAGAAAGGATTGTCAGCCTTCTTTCTCACGGCTTTATCAGTCCTTTCCAGAACAATGTCTGCAAGGCAGTACTTAGTTCTGAGTTCCTGGTGAGTACGCGACCAGGGCGCGTTCAAGCACTGGTCGAAGTTACCGAGCTGGTAGCGGTTCGCGAAGAGAAGACCTTGGGGCTCGGAAGATTGGGCGTCCCAGTCTGGTATGGATGTAAGAAAATACAAAACTGTTAAACACGGGTTGCTAATTAAAGTGTAATCAAAGCGTCTCTTCGAAAAGGTATATTAAGATTTACACATAAATTAATTTAATCCACTATAAATAGGGTTTTACAATACAACAATACAATACAATAAATGACTCTTTATTAAAATACCGCAAAACAAGAATAACATAAACATTACAATAAAAATATTATCTAGGCTTTTAACAGGCGGCCTTATCGCTTAAAGCGATATATTCCAGGCAACCGTGCACGGATAGGAATTATATAAAAAAATTGTGGCTTTAACTAAAAAAAAAAAAAAAAAGTTAATATGCAAATAACAACAAACAATCAATAGACTACAAATAAATATAACATACTTATATATACATACATCACACATATACATAGACTACATAATATAGACAACATACTATATACCTACATAATTATTATTAATTAACTAGATAAATATTAATTAACATACCTACTGTTATCAAAGATACATATACATGTTGATACATACATTAATCATATAGAAGTTAGGGAATAGATAGCAGCTATAGTGCGAGATAGTGCGCTTTTACGCGGAGTTTGAAAACGTCGAGGGAGGGAGCACGCTTGATTTCAAGCGGCAAGTCATTCCAGAGTTTGACAGCTTTCACCGTGAATGATGAGGAATAAAAAGCCGTGTTATGTTGAGGAATGTCAAGCGTGCAATTTTCTGATGATCTCAGGAACCTAGTGAGAAGGGAATGGCGGAACTTAAAACGTCCTTTAAGATAGGAGGGTGTAGCGGGATTGTAAAGAACACTATAAAGAAGGGAAAGTATGTGAGCATCCCGGCGACGACGAATGGGTAACCACTTGAGTTTAGTGCGGAATTCAGAGACGTGGTCATATTTGCGCAAGCCAAATATAAACCTTATGCAAAAAATTTGAAGGTGTTCAAGTTTATTTAACTGGTCTTCTGTGAGATCTAGATAGCAGACGTCAACATAATCAAGAGTTGGAAGTAGGAGAGACTGTGCAAATTCAATTTTAGTGGTGGTTTTTTTACAATGATTTTAGATGAGTTTAGTTTTCCTATTTTGCCGTAATAAATAAATTTGGTCATATAAATTAATGTGTTATTTAGTAAAAATAAAGAAATGGTATTAGTACAATCCAATGTTAAATGCGTGGTCAAAGGTATATCCAAGGTATAAAAGAAATACTAAAAAATATTATACTTATGTCAAAGTAATAATAAGAATTTGAATGATGTTTACATTTTTTAAATTGAGGGTCTCTTGAAAGTCTTCTATATAATATTTTTTTATCGATTAACCATTTGTCTAAGTTTTGTCGGTAGTTTATTATAAACAGTGATCTGTGATATATACAAGTGTATTTAAATCCATGAGTCAAAATTCATTCGCGTTTGACCACCAACTCGCCTGTTCGAAACGTTTGGTACTTATCCAAGGAAAAGCCACAATGTATGGGTGGTAGTGGGGCGTTTTCCTACTTGTCCTGTAGTAGAAAGGGGATGACAGGATGATATAATTGTCATGAACTTTCTACTCTCTTACTCCAAAGGGTAGACTGGCTTAGACTGGCTAAGAGCTTGTCGAGACTCAAGACACACATATGGTAGGGTTCCGTTTTTCGTAACCCTACTGTCCGTCTGTTCGTCAGTCCGTGTGTCTGTCTGTAAAATATAACAACAAATAAAAAATAATGGCCAAGTGCGTGTTGGTGATCCATTTCTTTTCATTAGCAAGTTATAACTGGTAATTGGGTTACTTGGATGACCTTATAGTTTCTTCCGCCGAATCGATATGCCATATTTTACTAATAATGAAGTCGATTTTTATTTTATTTTGGGGTAGTACGGAACCCTCAGTGCGCGAGCCTGACTCGCACTTGGCCGGTTTTATTGACTGAATAGTTTTACATTAAATAGTTTGGGTCAAAATCCATCTCATTTTATTTTTATAATAAAAAACAGCCCAAACGCCGGGACATTTTTTTAAATAAATAATAGGCTTGCGCTTGACCGCTAACTCGCTAATGAAATAAGATTCATGCCATATGGCTGTGACATGTCATGAGAGACAGTAAATTACTGTCTCGTTCTGTAATGAGTTGCTGGCAGCGATGATGATGGCCAAAAGCGCAGTGTAGTGCAGGTGGCCTGGACCCACCAGCGCGGCCAGCATTGCAGCCCTTGATGGACAAGCTGAATGAAATTAAATTTCAACTGGCTATCTATTACGGTTCGAAAGATATAGAAGTTAATAGGTAGGATAGACGGACGGACAGACAGATAGACAGACATCGTAGGGTCCCGTTTTTACTATTTGGGTACGGAACCCTAAAAAATATTACAATAGGTAAGTAGGTGTCTGTTATAATATGATTAGGTTTTAAATAGTTTAAAATAAAATGTTTAGTTTTAAAATTTCTGTTAATTATTTCGAATACGAGTACCTACCGAGTAGTACCTACTGCATGACGTGTGACCTTTAATTATTTAAAGCTTACTTATCACCATAATTATCTAGTTAATTATTTCTGAAATCAAAGTTAGATAATTTTACAGGTCGCTGTTTGAACAATAGTAAAAGTGCCTAGGTATTGTATATAAAATAATAATGTGTAACAATTTAAAAAAAAATACTGCATCGTCAACATAGGTTGTTATTAAGGAGTAGTACCGGTACCGAAAATACCTTGATTTCCCGTTATTTTTAAAATGTAGTATAAGAACTTTCCAGTATTAACGCGCGCCGTTTTATACAACTATCAAAATATGTATATGATAGCCCCGTTGGTCCTGTTGGTAGTCAACCTGCCTTCTGTGCTTGGGGGCGTGGATTCAATATCCACCCATCATGTGATCGACACAACTAGTTGCGACTACGGGAAAAAAAGTCCAAACGGCTCTACTAGTTGAGCCTCGCAGTAGAGCCTAGGGTCCGAAACGGTTTGTTCTATATCTGGGTGTTAATACTTATTTAAGTCAATTAAATTACAAATAAAGTCCATAAATTGGCCACTTAACTAGGTACCTAATTACCAATTCAAATAACTCACCCTTATCAGTTCCTGGCTTATTTAAGTATGTATTTCAAAATATACATGTATATGTATGTATATCAGTCTGGCAGCCATATTACAAGCTAAACTTGGTTTGGGGTGAGATGACGGTGTGTGCAAAAAAATCCCGAATATTTATTTATTCATGTAGGACTGTAGGTACTTATTCATTGCTCATGCTTAACATTAAATATTATTTTTAAAGTTTTATAGACATAATCTATCTTAAAAAAGCAAAATACTGATACAAGCACTGACTGGCTCATCGCAATTTTTTGAAAATTACTTGGCCTATGAAGCTGAAATTTGGCAGGTAGATATCTTATGGGATTTAGAGTTGTAGAGAGAGGTTTAAGGTTTTTGCGAAAGAAACGAATTAAGGAAGCAAAAAGGAGTTGAAAGCTTATATGAAAATCAACGCGTACAAAGTCGCAGGCAACAGCTAGTCCAAAATAAAAGAACAGGCAAAAAGGTGTTAGATATTTTAAAACAATTGTCATACCTACAGTCTACAGCCATGCTGATTTCCCGGCTAATTATCTTATTATAATTACCTAACTTATTTCATATATTCTAGTTAAATGTTTTGTTTGAGATAACTTACTATAGGTATGATAATTATTATACACTAGCGGTCCGCCCCTGCTCCGCACGGGTATAGTTATATAGCCTATTAAAATAGCCTATATTAATTAGTGATAATGTAGCATTCAAATGGTGAAAAAAAAAAAATCGGTCCAGTACTTTTTGAGCCAATTCGTTACATACATACAAATCTTTTTTGTTTATAATACTGTATAAAAGTATAGATTATGCATGAACAGAAATATAAATATATAATTATTACATTGACCATAATTTTAAGAACCCAAAAAGAAACTATACTAACGAACGAAAGAAATTTAACTTTTTTAATTTTTAAATGTATTGTTTCTTAGATTACTTTAACTAGTGGGTAAACTTTTTGGTGGGAACGCAGAAAAAAGGGCAATCCAATCGCAAAAACCTGAACTTAACGGTTATTTGCTGACTCAATCGATATTAAAAGCTCGGCCTTCGGGCTTGCATTATACCTAGGCTGTACCGAGAGTTAGTTTTTATTCGTTATTTTTTTCTGCCTTTATATCAAATCGAAGGATAAGTTCAATGTTAACCACCTTGAAAAAATTGCCATTTACAATCACATTTTAATATTTTTTACGTCAATGCGTCGATCTTTATTTGATTTCAACAATGAGCGTGCCGCGCTTAGTATTTCGTGCGATGATTTTCTGTGATTAAAAACATGGGATAACCTTTTTTTTTATAGTAGATAGGCTTGCGCTTGGCCGACATCTCGCCTGATGTTAAGCGACGATGCGGACTACGATGGAGCACGCTTGCCTAGAAGAAACCGATTCACTCTCGACTTGAAGACACCCAGATTGTAACTGACGGAGAAAACCCATTCAGGCGGCGAATAAAAGAATCTCCATAGAGCCTCACAAAAATTTAAGCTGATCTTGGTATTCTTGGTGTCTCTTCTTCGTTAGCTATTGCCATTTATTGGCATAGACAATTTAATAACCTAGATGCCTAGATGATGATATTTTAGAAGAGGATGACTAGGCGAGAGTCATCATAATCAGCCTTTTAACAGTCCACTGCTGGACTTTTAGCCTGCTGCTGGACTTCTATGATGAAGCGACACTACGATCGATCAGCGATCAGGGTTGAGCGGTTATAACATCACACATTAAGAAACTCAGACTGAACTAAAGTTAGGATCACAGACAGTTTCGACTATCCTGCATGAACATCTTAGAGTAAGGAAGATTGTCTATTTGCATATGCTATGTTATACCATAATAGCTTCTGCCTGCGGATTTATATGCCAATAAAGCAGCCAATCAGCTTATTCTATTTATTCTGATTTGTCTTACAAATATTATTATTTCGTACAGAAAACTAACACAAATCACAATAAAATTTAACCTATGCCACTCAAGCGTGGTGTGGATTTGTATTAATAAAAGAATTTCCAGAGTAGGATCAGTAATTCCAGAGACTACCTCCTACAAACACACAAGGTCACAAAGTAATTTTGTAATTTTATTATAGAACCTTGACATCAAAAAGAACTCATCATCAAACAGCTTCTATCCCCTATCATAGTCGCATTCTTCTTTTTAGGGAACCACAGAAAAAAATTATGGAAGTGTTATACCTAAAGTTTCCCCTTTAAATCTTACCCATGGTTATCCGGTTGATCGTCTCGTTTGCAGTTGTGTGCCGCTATATTGAATTGATATGTACCTCCTACGTTAGAGTTGACTAATAAAACAAACATCGATTCATCATCATTATGCCAGCACCAACACACATGTAAGTTAAAAAACCAGACAAGTGTGTTTTTGAAGATGATTTACTTACAAAAGTTGTTCGCGGCGGAAGTACGCCTAGCGTAGACCATCAAGTCATGCCTCCGTATGTCCCGTCACGTAGGTCCGTAGCCAAAGCCATATAATTGTGGTCACATGCTTAGTTCAGAAAATGGAGGTTTTAGAAAAAATCGAACTATGAAACTTGGTGGGTTTAGCCAAATTTCAGAGATGTGTCATCCTGACAACTATGTAATACGAGTCTCGTACGATCCGACTTTTATGGTTTAGCCCTGTGGTTTTAGCCAAAGAGAAAACTACTTGCAAAACATTTGAAAAAGTCGTCTTACATCCCAGATATAGTACGTTGTTTTTTTTCCCACACAATTACAAAAATTATCCGTGAATGAAAATCTATAATCTTCTGATGTGGCCGTTAAATTAAAGTGATTGTTTTTCGACCTTCTGCAAGATCTTATTAGGTATCAAATGTTTTAAAAGCTGATTTAGTCGAATGGAAACACAGCATATACAGTGCAAGAGTACATATTTTGAATAATATTAATTTGAATTTTCTCTTTTTATGTAAGTATTTTTATTTTTTTTGGGTTTTTACCAACTTCTGGATCATCCCACGTACGTAAGAACATAGATTTTTTCATTCAAAGTTTTAGTTACGTTTTGCTTTTTATCGTTCTTATAGAACAAGCAACAGAACTATAGTTTAACGTGTGTTCAGAATAATGTAAAACTAAGGTGTGAATACAGTTATAACATGGTTATTAACGTGATTACACCGTGATAAGGTTGTTTATGGTTATATTTCGGTTCAGTAACAATGTTTTTTAACTCGACTTTTACCTAACGTACTCTTATTAGTAGGCATGTTTAGAACCAAAATACTTAATTTTTATTTTTTGAGCTTGAAGATTCAAATTCAAATTTATTTATTTCGCATGAATGGTATATCAATAAATATTGTGTCCTAATAATTTATGACACAATATTTACGTTTATAATAATGTGTCAGTCATATCAAAACGAAATAAGCAGCTATGCGGACAAACCGCAGGACTAGTTTATTAACAATGTTTTTATTTAAATTTTATTATAGCGCGTCTACACATATTTTATAAATAACAGTCATGTGCTTTCGTTTTTTTTAATGTACCGACAACTAAATTCCATTGTTTTATATTCATAGAGCTCAGTAAGAACTTACCCCAAACTGCCCATAATGTAAAATTCTGTAACCCCTTCAGCAACAGGTGGATTTGTTCCAAGCATGGTTTTTCTTCTTCCGTCCAATTTTGGTTGTTCAAACTGAACATCACATCGTCCAAATACACATGACTGTCAACTGGTTCCACACTCAGAGCATTATGTTTTTTGTTTTCGAGTGCTTTAGATAGATTTTCGAGTTCATTTTCCACGAAAATTTGAGTCGTCACTTCCGCGTTTTTAGTTCTATTTGTGACGTTACAAATAGTTGAAGAGATGGTTACTAAAATAAGAAAGATGCACTTCATGGTGTAAACGAAGACTCACTGAGGCTTGAACAAACAATTGCTTTGTTATAAGAAAATCAAACTGCATAATGAGGCAATGTCGCGAAACGCGAAATAAGTGCGCTTCTACAAGTATAATGTAGTCATATCTTTATTGGCTTCCAGTTTTAATACTTTAGACAGCGAAATATAGTATGTATGGCTGTAGATAATTTTGCGACGCTGCTGGTAGAACATGATCTACCAATTATAAAGTTGTGTTGTTTATGTTATGGTTTTACCGCGCTGCATTATTGAGAAATAAAAACCGGGAACTGCGGTTGTTAAAAAGGTGCGTTTTCTTATTGGACATTGTCTAAATATAGATCTTGAGCTTGTTTCTTATACTTCGTACTTGGAATATAGAAACATGATTTTCAGTGAGATTTTGAAATACAGAAATATAGGTAAAAGAGGTCGTGGGAAGGAAAAGCCCCTTACTGTTATTGTCGATGTTATTGCCTGATTGGAGCGCTCAGTTGTAAATGCCACTCGCGGTTACCCATCCAAGGACTGTCCGGGACATAGTGGTAATCTGTTATGTACTTGTGTACCTTATCATCACACTAATTCTTATAATCACGAAAGGATCAAAGCTCATCAGTAACGAATCCCTTTGTACAGGCTAAGCTACAAAGTTTTGAACATCGGCGTAAAATTGCTATAATCTATTGGATTTTTACCTAATACATTTCGGGGAGTTTGCAAAGGATCTATATGACCTCATTCCCTCTAACCCATATTTTCTATCGGACAGCCAGGGCGGGCCCGAAAAGTTATCACCTGTTTCATGGTTGATATTCCTAAAACCCGAGTGAATCTGGTAAGGTTAGCTTCTTTTTTTGTGGAACAGTGAAGCCGAGATACAGAACCGCAAGCTCTTACTGTCCGCGTAAGTATTGCACAGTCTTTCAGGCGGAGCTCTTAGCTCCGCCTGAAAGACTCCTAGCCGTAAACAAGCAAGGCTGCAGCCGTATCTCGGCGCGCTAAAGTTCACATTCGCGTGATTTTCCGAAGCGAGCTGTTTCAGCGCTAATACGAGGCCCCCAGGCACAGAATACAAAATAACTACAAGTACAGAATAATCACTCCACAAAATCAATTAAATAAGTAGCGACTCTTGCTACTACACAATAAAGTGCAATTTAGGATGTGCGAGCGCTAACTACCTACAGCTATATTACCCTAGAAGTTGCCTCTCTGTCTATCGCGTATCTCTTGTCACGTTATATCTGTCTATAGCGCGGCAGGTCCGACAAGTCGGCTACTTGTAGCTTCATACCTAAAGTGCGGAGTGCGCCGGCCCTGCCTCAGGCGCAAAAATTCGAGTTATACTTATTATACAAATAATTTTTTTAACTATAAGGAAAAGTTGAAATAAAATGCAATGACTGGTTTATAATCTCGAGTAGGTATGTATATCTGGACAAGTGTTAAATAATAATTATTAAGTAAACTTCAGAATATGGCAACTTATTCTCTTTTTTGTGAGATCCTGTGGAAAGTGGCTATATATCTATAAATCTCTACCAAACCAAGTTAATTTGAGAGGATCTATGATTAGTTTTTCATATGGAAAGGCAAGGTGGGGGGGAAATCTCTTTGTGAAACTTTTAATACATGTACCTTCGATTAACAATGTGTTCTATGAGATGTATAATATATAAACATCTATCTCATAGTCACATAAATCTTCAAACAAATATCTCGTGTGTATAAACTTAGTCTATATTACTATTACTAGATTATAAACACCCACCCCCAATGGCTATCACAAATGTTCACAAAAATATATCATCATCATCATAAATAGATGTATATAAACAGATGATGATGATGATAGTAATAGTAATATAGACTGAGTTAAATCCATTATATGTCACAGGTAAATATTTTGAATGAAACCAACCACCACATTAAATATTATTATTATATTGACAGGTAAGAGGCGAATTCAAAAACATCGTGAGGAAACCGGTATGTCCAGGAATATCAAAAGTTCAAAGACATATGACATTCACCAACAAGTACTTGGCCAGCATGGTAGATCAGGTATCATCCTCTATCTCTCACTCTCTTTCTTTCTCTCTCTCTCTCTCTCTCTCCTCTCATTAAGAGAAGGCCTGTGACACCCAGCAGAACATGACAGGTTGACGATGATGAAAAGGCGAATTGAATTAAGCGTCACATTGGGCGTCAGGGAGCTATAATATTATGATCATTGCAATCGGCGAATTTTTATGCGTTGTCGTTTGAAGGTTTCTTGCAAATTAGAGCAATTTTCTGGCTCGTCATTCTATTATAAAAGACAATGACCAAATCACTATGGGATCTGGCACATATTTTGACTTACCTAATTATGTACCTATCTTACTTTTTTAAATCGATATAACTTAGTTCAGACTGATGTAAGGTATGATACCTCGTGATAACTATTGCTTGTCATATTATTTCTGCATCTAATTACCAAGTACGTTTAATGGCCGCGTGAAAAAAAGACGCCAATTTTGGTCATTGGCTTTTGGGTATCATTTATTTTCTGAAATCGCGATGTAACAGTTTAAATCGCGATTTCAGAAATGATAATGATAATAAAAACAATTTTTTTAATGATGTACATAAACCTAGTTTAAATTTACTTACCTCTCTTGAGCTTATTTTGCTTTGTTCATTTATTCTGATACAAACAGACCTGACAGACGTTAACCTGTCCAAATAAAAATAAAAAGTTTTTTATCGTTCTGTGAATTGTTTTGTTTGTTATGCTCCCGAGATGGTAATAACGCAAACTGGTCAATTTCTTTAACATCAAAATCATAGAATTTTCATAATCTTTTGGCCCTTTCGCTAAATCATTTCATAATGGACCTCTACACCCAAGAAAAATTCAACCATTTATTACCTTGATCACAGTTTTTTTTTTTTTTTAACAACATCAATACATTTTTGTAAGTTGTTGTAGCCAGTTGCACCCATATAAACGAAAGGTCAGTCATTCGAAATCTGTTAGCAACTGTGATGCGGACAAAGAACTTTGAGACTTAACCCAAAAAAGGTAAGGTCCAAGTTCTTTAGTTGCGGAGTTCGATGTGTTGACATAAACAAGAATGTTCAATCAAGGTTCTGTCATAATGCCTGGCGACAGTTTTTTCTTCTCATTACCGTTCTATTTATTTATCTTTACTGTGACCTTGATAATGTCGCATAACGTAAACAATTAACTACAACCAATCAAAGTTGAGGAAATCTTCAGTTGTTTGTTTACTGAAGATTTTTATTTGTAACAATAAAACTGAAAAAATTTAAACTTATTGGGATTATGTTGTTAGTTCATACAAAAATCCCATAGAAAAAAGGACGTTTAGTTTTGCCCGAATTTGAGATTTTTCTGGGAAACTTAAAAAAAAATCTCCATAAAAACCTAATTTGGACTAGGTATTACAAATATTTCAAAACAAAAAATAGCAAAATGAGCCCAGCCTTTCTCAAATGATGCGATTACCAACGAACAACTTTAATTTTAATTACATAGATTAGTCTTTTCAATCTCATTTACCTGA
This sequence comes from Agriopis marginaria, assembly GCA_932305915.1. Classification (NCBI taxonomy): domain Eukaryota; kingdom Metazoa; phylum Arthropoda; class Insecta; order Lepidoptera; family Geometridae; genus Agriopis; species Agriopis marginaria. The sequence continues at coordinate 8,137,086 of OW029934.1, read as the reverse complement.
GCTACAATTAATAAAGCTGTAATTAAAGCGTGATTGTGCGTCTTTTTAATCATTTTACTCTGAATTGACATTTACATATTGATGTCGATTCAGTTGTTTTATCTTGAAATCAGAAGACTGTGTTGGTTATCAAAACAATTTTTTTATTTTATTTCTTCGTAAATTATTTATGTGCTTATTACCGACCATATAATACAATAGTGTAATGAACTCATCATCATCATTTCAGCCATAGGACGTCCACTGCTGGACATAGGCCTATTGATCTCCAAAAGGGCCGATTTGAAGCGGCCTGCATCCAGCGTTTCCCTGCGTCTCTTTTAGGTCATCTGTCCATCTTGTGGGTAAACGTCCGACGCTGCGCTTACTGGCCCATGGTCTCCATTCCAGAATGTTAATTTATGATCTCAATCTCCAAATATTTGTAATTTGTCCTAAATAAGAGTTGTATTTAAGTACTTTTTCCTTAAAAATATGTTTTTGCCGTAAAAATATTTTGCCGTGATCTATTTTCCATGTGTCTTGTGAATAGACGGAATTTCTTGTGATAAGGGTTATCACAAGAAATTCCGTAAATTTCTGATTACCCTAATCAAATATTTAAAAAAACTTGTTTTAGAAAAGACACTAGTATCATAGACACAAGGAATAGTCCTTTTGTCTATGCTAGTATGGATGTTGTAGCGTAGTATTTATATTCTCTTTGGTTGTAGCCCAGAGCGGACAGATAATTTTTAGTAAAAAAAATCTAACTTGCTGTTTGTAGGGCCACCGTCTTATCTCATTGTCATAATTATCATACAGATCTGTGGATATCGCATTTAAAGCGTTTTACTCAATGGTTTTACTCGATATTGTTTCCCTCATACCTGCAATATGTGGAATGAGCGCTATTTCCTGCGGCGTTTCTGAGTAACTATAACATGGAGTTGGTCTTCAAAGACTTCAAAAGGGCTGTCTTTAAAAGTCGGCAACGTATTTGTGATGCCTCTGGTGCTACAGGTATCCATAGGCGACGCTGATCACTTACCATCAGGCGGCTCGTTAGCTTGTTTGCCATATAGGGCATAAAATAAAAAATATAAAATAAATACAAAATCTGTAATACAGCGCCACCTCGTGAGAGTGTTATCAACTACAAAAGGGAGCGGGAAAAGCTAAGGCGTGGTGCTCTCATTCCTGAAAAATATTCAATTTTCGAGGATGCTCGGTAATTTTGCTGCGTAGTGCTCACTCACAACGTTATGTAGTAAGAAACATAGATAGAGCCACTAAACAGGGCCCTTACGGACAACTGCTATTGCGGCACCTAATCCGCTCAGTTGGAAAATCATGCGACCGCAAACCGTATCTGGGCGCGATAATGTTTACGTTCGCGTGATTTTACAACTGAGCGGATTAGGTGCCGCAATAGCAGTTGTCCGTAAGGCTCCAAGTGTAGAGATCTGCGTGTAAAAGTGTTTCGGGCTTCGTAGAAAGATTTACCAAAAAGAAGAGTGTTATAAGTTTAACGTTTGTATCTGTGTGTCTGTGTATCTGTCTGTGGCATCGTAGCTGTCAACTGCTGAACCGTTTTTGGTTTGGTTTTTTGTTTGTTTGTAAGGTGACTTTATCAATTGTGTTCTTAGCTATGATTCATGTAAATCTGTTCATGCTTGAGGATTATGAGCTCTTTTATCCGACGTTAAAAAAAACAATTAATACTTGTATTTATTTAGTAAATGAGGTGCATATCATCATCATCATTCCAGCCATAGGACGTCCACTGCTGGACATAGGCCTCTCCCATCGATCTCCAAAAGGGCCGGTTGGAAGCGGCCTGCATCCAGTGTTTCCCTGCGGTCACTTTTAGGTCGTCTGTCCATCTTGTGGGTGGACGTCCTACGCTGCGCTTTTCGGTCCGTGGTCTCCATTCGAGATCCTTTCGGCCCCATCGGCCATCTGTTCTGCGTGATATGTGCCCTGCCCACTGCCACTTCAACTTGCTAATTCGTTGGGCTTTACTTTCGTTCGTCTACGGATCTTCCTATTTCTGATTCGATCTTGTAGAGCATAGCCCTCTCCATAGCTCGTTATGTGACTTTGAGCTTGCTTATAAGATCCATAGTGAGAGACCACGTTTCAGTGCCGTATGTCATCACACACACACTGGACGAAGACTTTTATCTTAAGGCACTGACATATTTTGGACGAGAAAACGTTGCGAAGTTTACCGAACGCTATCTAAGTATTATTCATAGCGCACTAGCTGAATCTTCTTCCGCATTTCTGAGGGAAAAGTACTCTATGTTCGTCCTCATGATGCACAATATCTTTCTGATAAATTTCGTTAAGATCATCCTAGCCAGTCGTAAAAAGCGAACAATCGGACAGACAGAGACAGAGTTTCTTTCGCTTTAATAAAATAAGGATAACGGCGTGATTGTTTTTGGTCCTCTTTAGTTTCATCTATACTATCTATACTAATATTATAAAGAGGAAAGATTTGATTGTTTGTTTGTTTGTTTGCATTGAATAGGCTGTGAAACTACTGAACCGATTTGAAAAATTATTTCACTGTTGGGATGCTGCACTATCACCGGTTGACATAGGCTATATATCCCGGCTTCGCCCGTGCGAAGCAGGGGCGGCCTACTATATCATAAAAAACATCAAATTTCAATAATTTATTTTCACCAATAAAATATCTACAAACATGTAACTACATATCTACCTATTTAAATATGTTAAAAATATGTACTATTCAGTGCGAAACTTGACAACAATTTAATAATTGTCAAAGTTAGTGCAAATATAAGTAGTAGGTAATATAAATATAAAAGATCAAAATGTTAATTACATTCATATTCTTAATCTAAACCGAATACATGCTATAGATGTAAACTTTACAAATATTATTTTTACAATTTGCTAATAAATAAGTACTTATTATTTCTTAACTGCAGATTTAAATAAATTCACACAAAAACACAAATTTTCATAATCTAAAAATTTACCAAAATGAAGACATGGGTCCCAAAACTAGTATAGGCTGATACGTGTTGAAAGAAACATCGATCGTACAGACTAATTCAGACTAATTTGAATACGATGGTTATGGTGGAGGTAATACGGTGATTTTTAATTTATATTTCACGTTCCAAGAAGCATAACTAAAAATTAACTCCATAGTTCTCTAGAAGTATCAATTATTCCATACCAAATTAGAAAATATTAGAAAATACAAGAAAATGAATTATAAAGAGCCACAAACAGACTCATGTTCAAGTTTTTTTTTAATCGAGCGAAATAATTTTAAATACTTTTTCATCTCCTATAAAGCCTTAGATCAAGGTCTAAATAACAATAAAATAACTGAATTAAAATACACCATAAATATTATTAAGGAAATTGTATCAGTTTTTAAACTTCTCATTTCGTCTTAATGGGTGTATAGGTATGTGATATTATTTTTTTATATAGAATAATAGATCACCTACCTTTGGCCACCAAATTTTTTCATTAAGTACAAGCCATATAATTAAAAATATAAAACTATAGATTGCAGTTGCAAGAATACTTTAGGTAAATTTTTCCTACTTATTCTGATAAAACTATACTTATTTTCAAATAGCGTTTTCATATTTACATCTTTGGAACGCGTTTCACACACTGACTAGATTCCACTCAATAGAGATTTTTGATATATTTTTAAATATTTATCTCTTTGTTTACTAACAGCTAAAATAAGTATAAATAAAACTCATTCTAAATATATCATTTTTAACGCATATACATAATGTCACACAAAATTTATATTTCGAATCAGAGCATAAAACACTAAAATCAAATAACTTTTTTATGATAAGTACCTAACTATCTGTGGAATCAAGTTAAATTTGTATGTAGTAGATATGCCCTTTTCACACTTATGACGCACACATCGATCGATTAGTTTCAAGTTTTTAAACGTTTACTTTTTTTATTAGTTTTTGTTACCTTGCCCTTATATAAATACTTATAAATGTTAGTTAATAATGCTAAAGAGTCGATACGTCTTTTCAGCTCAAATCCAAGCTTTGCCCCTGCACGAAACAGTCTGCGATCTACGCTTGCAGGAAGAGATTTGCACGAGTCCACTTCAAAACGAAATAATGTAACGTAAGCGACAAATGATAAAACTTCAGGTTGAAGAACTATTAAAATTTTAAGTAAAACAAATTTAAGTGTTTTTTTAAATTGTTGAAAAAACTTCTAGATTAACTTGATAAAAAAACTTAAAACGTGTTTAGAAGGCCTGTTTTCGCTGAATTCTTGTTTTTAGTTTTTTTTTTACCAATTAAGATTATAAAATTACATTAAAGTTATTTGTAAATTCAACTATTTATACCCAAAATATGAATGTTACTGTTTAATATAACCGTGCAAATTGAAGCAACGCAATCCAAGTTGAAGATATATCGACTCTTAACTTACACGAGTGAAAATTTCGCTAAGCGGCGCGATGTTGATATAGCAATTTTATACATTCACTAACAAATGATAAAAGAGATTGTAGGGAAACGCTGGATGCATTTTCAACCGGCCCTTTTGGAGATCGATGCCTATATCCTAATAGGGGAGGCCTATATCCAGCAGCAGTACGTCCTATGGATGAAATGATGAAAGCGTTTATGTTATATTAATTTGTATCATTAAGTACAAGCCAATAATAAAATATAAAAAACTAGATTGGAGTTGCAAGAATACAATGTTATAATCTTTTGGTAAATTCTTCTTTCTCGTTCTCGTCTCACGTTTCTAAATAAGGGCGTGTATGAAAAAATAAACGATAATACATATATAATAGAAGAGATCGTTATTAACTTTTGACTAGAAGTAGTTAAGAACTACGAGAGCTTACGTAGAATATTTCCCTACCTATCCCAATTGTATATAGATAGGTTATAAAACCATGTGCATAGTTAAAAAAGAAAATAAATTAATAAAATAATTTTGTTTGTAAATACTTGACTAGAACTTACCATTGACTAGAATTACTATATAAAGATTAATAAATAATTTACTCCTTCAAAAAAGATTGTAGGTAGTAAATACGCCTACGCAAACAAAAGAACTAGAATTATAAAAGACTAGAATTAAATCTCGAGATCTTTGGAATTATTTATAATATTTTGTCATTGCTAAAATTATACATGTAAAAGTGTAAAAAGACTAGAAAATTATCTGACTAATAAGGTCAGTAAAATATTTATTTAGAATCAATCTTCACTGCTAACCATGTAAATAATTAATTGATACTCTACTTTTAAGTTTTTTCTTTTTTGTAATATTTAAAAAGACTAGAAAGTTATCTGACTAGCTAGGTATTTAATACTAAGTTCAACCGACATGAACAATACTTTGCTTTACTTTGAATTTGATTTACTGATTTTTTAATACATACTTTTTTTTTTCTTCTAAAAATACTAGATATTATACCGGATGTTTTTTTACAAGAACGGAAAACTATGGTGTAACAGATGCAAGGAGTTGATTACTATGGCATAGTTGTTAACAAACTTTTTTTTTTTTAAATCCTTAGTTGTGTGAAAAAAACACCATTAATATGTCTATCGTCAAGACAAAAGTGGATTTTATAAATTAAAAATATACAAAGTAACCATGCCATACTCTATCTCCATATCATACTCGCCATATTATTATGTTTCTTTCACACCCAATTTTAACTGTTTCGGTAAAAAAGTCACCTGGTATTTTGTATTTTAAAAGTTTTTTTTTAAATTGAGTTTCCTTAGTTTAGTAAAATTTTACTAGTGTCAAATATAAAAAAAATACTAACTATATGTTGAAAGACTAGAGTAAAGACTAGATATACATACCTACAACTTAAGTGAGATCTTAAAAAACGTGTAAATAATTATTTTTTGAGGATGTTTAATTTCTTAGCATAATAATATATTTAAGTCCCCTAATAAACATTGATCTCAATGATTTTAAATACACTTTTTGCCGGATTGATTAGAAATGGTATGCTAAGCCAAAAGGGGCTTATAGTCCATATTATTGTGATCAAACTTTTTCTACGGATGGGTGGTACACCATATCAGACTAACAAGGGAGATAATTATGGTAAAGTAGCGTAGCGGGTGCGAAAGCATCTGACATAAATCAGGCAAAAAAAGGAGTTAAAATCACCCTGCAGACGACATTCCCGCCCATTTTTTAAATGCATGTGGACTATTAGTTATATTGTGGCTATTAGTTAATATGACGTGATTTTCACACATTTTTTTTGTTCGTTCATTATTGTCGCTGTAAGTTCCTCATTGTGCGTGAAAAAATGAGTAAATGTGCTGTACTTACAGTTTTTGCGTTAGGTGGTTTAGCTTAATAATGAAAAAGTGTATGAACCATGAAGACATTAATACATGAACGATAATTGTACTAATGCATATCTCCCATGTTCACCTGATCTGAGGGCGGTACTAACCCTGAAATCACTATAAAAACCCCATTAAATAAAAAAAAAAACAAATTAAAACAAGAAGTTTTTCCTTAGAATAATATCGAATCACAGTCGATCGAAAGCTTTTTTATGTCCCATTGTACTTAAAAGTTGTTCATAACAATGAATATAAAGAAACTACCCTAATATTTCGACTTAGCAAACCTTTTTAGATTATCATTGATAATGTACCTAATAGGGCAATTTCTCCAATTGAACTGTTTATTATAGATCCTGAAACCATAATCAATGCGTGTGTGATACGTACAAAGGAACGCAAACAAAGAAAAGGCAAGTTATAATCAGTTGCAGTCTTGAAAGTTGCACTACAATTGAACAATATGCCTTGAAATAATAATGAGGTCTAGTAAGGGCGGTCTAAAAATATGCCCACAGCGATCGATGCCGAAGACGCTTTGGATAGAAATCGAACTTCGATTCTTTAGCCCCAGTGTGAGGTGGTGAACGTGACTCTTTTGCTTCATGCAAATGCTTTGAATGTTTTTTAGAATGATTTGGGCTTAGGTTAAGCAAGGCAGGCTAAGCTTTTTACTACAGCTCGATTTATGCCCTACATTCCCCAAGTTTCACCCCCCATTAAAAATCTGGTTTTGGGCCTTAATTTTTTGACCGTATAGTCCCTAAAAGATTTTTTTCTAATTTTCGAATTAAAAACTCTCGTTTCGTTCCGATTCGTCACCAGTCTCACCTGATTTTAAATGACAGTGTGGTCGTAGAAAGTCTAAAATACGAACTAGCTCTTAAGAGAGCTACCAGAATACACCCTCAAGTGCTTAGCGAAAGATTTTCAACTTGGGATTAACTAGCCACCCTGGCAAAAAAGTCATAGTGCCCATCACCATGCTTTGATTTCCTCACGATGTTTTCCTTCACGATCAAGCATAGCACGGGCCCTGGACACATGTCTTTCTACCGTGTTTATCCGCGCGTGGACGCGACAAAGCTAGAATATGCATATGTTAGTCTCTTTCCCGCGGGGTAAAAACGGTAGAAAGACAATTTGTCTACAGCCCGTGCTATGCCTGCTACAGGTCAATTTTGAGACGTGCAGTTGGCTGTGCGCCTGAAAAGTTGATGACATGCCACACGCGGCTTAAACTTTTCATATCGCGGTGTATTTTGAAGTAAAGTGATGTGTAAGAAATTTTGGCTAAAAGTGTTATCGTAAACCGAGCTAAATTCATAAAATATGTTTCGTAGTATAAGGTTTTTCGGCCAGAATTAAGTTTTATCAATACAAACGTAAGGACCAGCCAAATGTGGCATTACCTTAGCGAAATCCCTCATGAAAATATATTTATTTATATTGAAATTAGGCTTGGGCTCAAACATGCGCGTGACCGCCACCATGCTATGATGCCTATGATGGAGCACGCTTGCCTAGAAGAAACCGATTCGCTCGGTTCAATTGTGACTTGAAAACACCCAAATTGCTAAGCCAGACTTAACAATCTCAACTTATTATGTGGTCCACTTTCATAAGTGTTATAAAGTAATCTTTTTGTTGTCACCTACAGGCTGCTTTTGATTTTGCACTGAGAGTCTCTGCTACTTTTATCGTTTAACATATGTGTTTATGCTCTGATTAATGTTATTAATATAAATAAATTCCACACAATACTGCATAAATAATATAAAATAATATACTGACGTATTTCAAGCAAATTAAACTACCTACGAGAAATGTTTTACATTTCTACATACTTAACTATTAATTGTATTATAATTTGGAATGTGCTGTAGGAGATCATAATTATTTACAAAATTATCAAATCAATACAGGGCTATAAGGAAATGGTATGCTGACCCAAAAGGGGTTCGTTATATTCATCATTATGACCAACTTTAAATTAGGTACCGACCCTGAAAAATTTCAGCTGTTCCGAACATATTATCAAGTATGAATAAACATTTTCTATGGCACCGCTGATATTTTTTTCGCTATTTCGGGGTTGGTTCCATTGTAAAAATTGTTCATAATGAGTATAATGAGCCCCTTTCGGCTTATCATACTCTATCCTTATAGCTTTGTATATTAAATACTATAGTGTTTTTAAGTCCTATTTACATCTTTATAAACTAAAGCACTATTACCTATTACTACACAAATATTAAAAAGGTGTTGCTAATACGACTAAGTACGTGTATATTAAATCGACGTGATTCCTGAAAGACCGAGTACTGACTTTGATTCATGCCTGAAAAGTACCTAAAACGATTATGTAGGCATATAATTATAATACAGTGCGATCAACCTTATCTGTAGAATCAATTGGGAGAGCCACTATGGTAGTTTCAGAACATAACTAACAGTTTTCCATGGGAAATTTTAGTTTCCTCATTTGACCAACTCCAACCAAGATAGTCAGGCAAACTGTAAACTGTGCTAAAATATGGCTGGCTCCACTGGGACCAGCGCCCTCCATGTTAAGAAACTTTCACCTCATCTGCTTTTAGTCAAAAGACTGATCGCATGATAAGAAAACAAAAAAAAAATTGCTTACAAAAAAGATAACTTTGTTGAGCTTTACGCGTTTGATTCTGACTCTACGAGAAGTAAAAGCTAGGAGCATCCTGTCCATACGTGTAACCGTAGAGTGTGTTTGAGACAGGGGCGTATGCAGGGAACCGCGGCACGGGCCGCAGCACGCGTCGTCACCCATCTCCCCCACCCCCCTCATCCTCGGATCCCGTCACATCCAGGCTTCTGGAATCTTCCGAGGAGCAGGATGACACGCAGCGGGGACGCACGCTGTCCCAGTTCAGCTCCTGCTGCGGTGGCGGGATCTTGTTCCAGAATGTGTTGAAATTGCTGTCTCGAAGAGTTTCCTGATGGCAAAATGCGGTGATTTAATGGAACTTACTCCGACTTCTTTGGAATTTTAATAGGCTACCGGGCTGATTATTTTTAGTCTTATAAAAACCTGACCATGAATAGAACCGATCAACGAAAACAAAATAAAAATTTGTTCAAAATTAAGAAAGATTGAAGATTGATGATCCTTTTGGTGATCAATGGGGGAGGCATATGTCCAGTAGTGGACGTCATATGGCTGAAATGATGATGATGATGATAAAGCACGATTGTCTTGCTAGACAGAGACATATAAACTATAGCTAATTACAAAACTTTACAGGAAGGGATAGATCATCCCTTCCTAATCAAATCAAAAACTTTAAACGCTTAGATATATCTCAGAACATATTCTAGGCATTTTCAAGGCTAGAGTGAATAGATTTTTTCTAGATCAACGTGTTCCATCCTGGGCCACACCGTCGCTTACCATCAAGCGTGTTGGTGATCCAACGTAGATCTATTCTATATAAATAACAATAAAAAAATCTTCAGTATAACTACTATATTTGTAAAAAATTAAAGTCCTGTCCAATAGCCTAATATAAGCACTTCCAATATTTAATACTATTAGTGTAGAAGCCAATGATAGAAGCTGAAGATTTAGCAATACAAATCAGAAAAACCTACCGTCGTAGTATAGGCAGGGTACTCCGCTTGCACCTGTCTGAACGCAGACGGCTCCTTCTCTTCCTCCGATTGTTCATGAGCCAATTGATGTTTTTTCAGGTACGCCTGTCTTCGGAACAGCTTCCCGCAGCGCTGGCACGGATACCGGCCTGCATCTGATGATGGAGGCTCACGGCGCTTGACAGCACCTGGGATGCGGGGCTTGTGCCAGCGACGGTGCGATGCTAGGTTAGCTGGGCAGTTGAAAACCTGGAAAAGAAACATTATATAGGGACATCCAATAGCATTAAGTATTGCCATATTTATGGCGTGGTAATGCCGCCAGCATACTGAATACACGGCGGGCTGGTAGTGGAACTTAAGCATTAAGACCTTCTACGGTCTATGGATACCCCAATTTTTATAAGTTTCGATACCTATTTAGTGTTAGTTTGCTTTTTCATTAAAATAAAAAGCATGCTATTTAATAAAACCAACATAATATATTAGTCAAACGCAAATTCTGATAGTCGATTATGATTTTAGTTTTGTTTTAAACGTACCTATAAGAGAGCTTGAAGTTATGTGATCCAATCGAAACAGTCGTAATTTTCCACGCCTTGAGTGTTCTATGTATTTTTTTTATCCTATTCCTGCTCTCATAAATGCATTTCACGCGACATGTGCCCTAATTTGCCATTTTCCCACCACCGCTGTAGCTGCTAACATCCCCGCGTCACGCACGATGCAACATATCAATTAGTAGCCTAGTCCAAATATTTCACCACCGGTGGCGACCCATCGCTTCGCTTTCCCATAGAAATGCGCCAAGTGTTCGCAATGTTCGCATCCACCCTCACTTTAAACTGTTCCCACACAAATATGCGTTGTTACTCATCTCGCAGGTTATCACGAATGTTAATTGATGATCAATAAATTGTTAGAAATGTGGAAATAGTTTGGCATGTTAAAAGGGTGAAAGACAGATGTTACCAATATAGATAAATTAAACGTGGGAATAATATTGGAGAGGAACATTTTTTTCTCATAACATGAAATCCTTTTTTACTTTACACCTGAACACAAAATAATGTACCAAAACTAAATCTCACTTAAATATCTGGCCAAGAGCGTTTCGAGACACGCATGTGGTAGGGTTCCGTAGCCAAAGCCATATAATTGTGGCCACATTCATGGTTCTGAAATTGGTGATTATAAACAAAATTGCAACTTATTATTTATATTACACGGGAATTACTCACGTAAGATTAAGCCGGTTACTCCGACTATAGTTTAAAATATAGATCCGATTATAGTTCATAGTTTAGTTAGTGCAAAGCGAGACGCAGCCGCGCGCGCGCATTCACCTTGAAAAAGACCGTCTAATGCGGTTGAAACTATAGTCGGAGTAACCGGCTTAATCTTACGTGAGTAATTCCCGTGTAATATAAATAAAATGTGTGAAAACCACGTCAGTTTCAATAATAAAATTGCAACTATTAAATGTTAAATTAAAAGACGTTTAGGCTGTAAATTGGAACTTACAATCATAGATACATTACAATACAATATATTATAATACAATAATGAATAAAAAAATACCCTCCTTTTGGCTTTGCTTTGTAGGGTAAATAGTTTAATAAAAGATTCAATTGCGTTATCTCTCGATTTTATAGGATAAACAAAATATAATCGTAATAATAAACCGGCCAAGTGCGTGTTGGGCGCGCGCACTGAGAGTTTCAACCCAATAAATGTTTAACTACTAAAGTACATAAAAGTTGTGCAAAAAGACAACATAACACCCAGGCGGTCACCCATCCAAGTACCGACCGCGCCCTACGTTGCTTAATTTAGGTGAACAGAAATTTGTCACCGACTCACACTTGTCCAGTATTAAATACAGTCGTTAAAAGGTAGGACGGACAAACTGACTGACATACAGACGGATAGACAGACAGCGTAGGTTTAGTAATACGGTCCCGTTTTCACCGTACGGAATCTTAAAAACCATAATAAGTGCATTTTCAAATATCTAAAGTTTAAAAGTTACGTTACCTTATCGCATTCAGGACACCGGTATTCAATATGCACGATCCTCGAGCACCGATGCTGCGCCAGCGCAAAAGCGTCGCCGTAAAGGCGACGACACAGACGGCAGATGTACCGCCCCAGTCGGTTTTCAATCGCATTAATCAATGCCTTTGCCTCGTCGGTCACTTCCACCACGTTGAACGCCGGATCAATGTCTCCCTACAAAACGAACACATTAACATGCAAGCTCAAAGAAACTCGAAGAAACTGTATATTTTTTTTTCTAATAACAGCTATTATACAAATCCATGTCATTAATTCATTTTTATTGCTTCCAAATTGAACGTTACAGTTCGCTATCTCAATTCAAAGAAAATGTCGTGTGAAGTATTGAAACGGCGTTTTATTTTGTGCTTAATGTCCTCTAGCTGCCCACCCCTCGAGTAAACGTCGCGGTTCGCCTTTAGAGCTGTTATTACCGCAAAAACACAGTGCAATACTCGATTTCATACCTGTTTAATTGCTTCGGCGATAAGGAAAGCCGGCTACTCACTGTAATGGTATGGTAAGAACGTCTAATTAATAGTTCCTGTGCAACTTTCCCATTTATATTTGATTCGTTTACCCGATATAAGCTTTGTTTGTGTGGAAAATGCAACGGGTCGTTTGAAATGTTTACCTTTCGCACGACAAGCGTTTCGTCTTCCTCCAAGTCGCGTATGATCGTGCCGGACACGGGAGAAGTCTTGTCTTCATCAAACATCAGTCTCCGTACTGCTTTGCTTTTCTTGAGCGGTGCCGTTGGTTTTAAAGATTTTTTCGGACGTTCTTCTACGTCTTTGATTTCTACTATATCCGGAGAGCTTCTGCCGCTTTTTGAGGGGGTTTCGGGGTTTTCAGGCAAACAACTTTTGAGTTCTTCGAAAAATTGTTTGGTGAATTTTAATTTCTTAGCTTCGGGACTATCGCTGTCGTTTGAGTTTTCATCATCAGCTTTTCTCTTTTCAGTTTTATTTTCGTTTTCGTCTTTCGAGTCGTTTTCCTCGAAATGTCTGAATATTTTCGGTGATTTGTCTCGCGCGACATCTTCGGTTGTTTTTCTTTTTTGGGACGGCGGGGGAGTGCAAGGAGGGGTGATCGGCGTAGTGGACTTGACGGAGAGGTCGAGAGGTACTAGCGGCTCGTTGTAGTAAGCCAGATACTGCTGTAGTAGAGTTGGATGTTGTTGTGGCACGATGTCGTGGAGGTAGTTCGTGGACAACCTTGGAGGAGGAACAGCATACTGCTGATAGAAACGAGAAGTTGCCAGTCGATGAAAATGTGGTAGAGCTGCCTCCATATTCACTCCCAAAAAAGGCTGTGCTTAGTAAAACGGCACGCCATTTTCTGATAGGTCTTTAGCCACGTTCATTGATGTCGTTTTGATTTATCTGCAACAAAAGACACTTTTTCGTTATTATATTTACTAACCGATTTCCGAGGAAGCTACAATAAAATAAAGAGCAATCCATGAATGAGGTGACAACAAAACGTAGTAAGTAAAAGGCGACCGCTGTTGTCGAGTGGTCCATTTCATTGATTGCAAGGACTCTCGATAAAATTGCGTTTTTCCTGAATAGAAAACCGAAGGTGTGGGAATAATAAATGTTTATGATAAAATTCGATATTTTAGTTGTGTATTATTGTAGGACAAAGCAGCAAAAACTCTTATCTTTTTAGCGACAATTAACTGTAAACCATGATCGTATTTGGGTAAATTTTCAATTGTTAGTAAAATTTTAACGCGGGAATAAATACAGAGTAACATGTATTGTCTTTTCAGGCTGTTACCAAAACTCCATAGAAGCCTCTAGTAAAGCTCCACCACTTTACTAGGCCATGGCTTTGACTTGACCGCTAAATACGATATTTTATATAACTTGAAAATATTTGAATACTTGACACTGGCAAATTCACAAAAAGTGCAACGCCAAAATCCTCACAAGAGTAAATAATAAAACAAAAAACAAGCTTGTTAAAACAAAATGCTAAATATCGATAAGTATAATGCAAGAAAGTCATTGGTATAATGTTGCACTTGACACTGAAAAATGCACGACTCGTGCGACGCCAAAATCATTGCAAAGAAGGAAAAAGTATGTGCTAAAAATCTCATTCACAGCAAATTACATAGAAGGATAATACGTCACCTAATTACAGGCGAGATACGCTCCCACGCTGCGCCTCCAACCCTCTGTAGCCTGCCCTCCTAGGTACTCTGCCCTCGTGTCGCCCCGTTTAATGCAATTCATTGTTTGCACGGTAAATACCGTAAATATATTTTGGCTTCACAATCGAGTTGGCTCATGTTTTGGTGTGCTTGGTTAATTTGATTCAGTTTGAACTTTTGGATACGGAAGGGTATACTTTAATGGCGCATACCTCTTTATTTCAGAGATATTGTCTAAAGCCTTTTTTACAATTTTCGTCATAACGGATTTTGACAGTTTTTATATACATACCTATTACTATTACCTAGCAAAGCTGTCAAAATTCATTGTAATAACTTCGTTTCTAAAACTTGAATAGGGCCCGTTACGTACGTCAAGGTACAAAAATAAGTAACAGGCATTGAATTAAATTATAGATCAAGACGTACATTAATACAATATTATGGAAGACTCATTTGAATCTACCAAATGAGTCTTCCTGATTTTCCCAATGCATCCAAGGAACTTCATGAAATGCCAAGGGGAACTATTAGCACAGAAGACATAATATAGCTATTAGTTTTTTTTCATTAGTAGATTTTATTTTTAGTTTTTCGTACCCAAAGAGTGTAAACGGGACCCTATTATTACTAAGCCTATACGCTGTCTGTCTGTCTGTCCGTCTGTCCGTCCGTCCTACATTTTAACGACTGCATCTTTTGAACCATATAGATATCCAGTTGAAATTTTCATAAAATATAATAAGAAATAATAATAAAAACAATAAGAAAAAACTAAAGGTGCGCCCATACAACAAACGTATTTTTTTAACGTATTTTTGTATTTTGCTCTAGTGTAAAAACGGTGTGTAGTGTAATTACGTACGAGCGTCAAACTTGGCATGGTTGAATAATGTCTAGTATATATTTATCTATGATAATGTATAGCTACACTCTAAAGTGAAATAACAAATAATAATAAATACTGACCAAGTGCGAGTCGGTGTAAAGTGTCAAGTAAGTAGTACAGGTACAAGTAGCAAGTACCTAATACGCATCGTCTACAACGAGCTTAAATTTTTGCAGTGGATGTACTTAGTAGCACTCGCGCTGGTCCTTGCGCAAGTGAAGCTTCGTTTCTCCGCGCTACTCGCGCGACGCCCACTGCGCATCGTTCGTCTCGTTCGAACACTCGCACGAGTCGCACGCGAGGTGTGTCCGTCACAGCGCAAGTGACTATTTACGTTTGAACACCAACTTGTACTTGCAAGCTCCTTCGCATGGTCTGCATAGACTGATTTTTATTCCTACTCAGGTCCTCTTTTGTAGGATTTGTTCAATCGTATATCGCTTTAATCATTACTAATCATTTCGGTCTTCGACTATTAAATAATCATTCACTCTATAATTATTACACATTGAATAACCTTCATAATTACAGACACTGGCGGTACGCCCGTTTTATCAATTTTTAATTCAAAGACACGATTATTAAGGCGGAGTTCACACCTCCTCCCAAATGAAAGGTGTTAATGACATTAGGGTCTTGATTTAAGGTTTTCAATGCTCAATATACTCGTATACGTAGTATTTTATATTATCTTTGGTTCGTCGTTTTAAGGTTATGAGTGTTTATAAAGCTCTCTATTTATCTATCTCTGTATATATATAAAATAAACTAACGTGCGTTAGTCTCGCAAAAACTCGAAAATGGCTTGACCGTTTTTTTTCTTTGTTATATTCGCTTATAAACCGGGACGGTTTAAATAAATGCAAAATTCGGTAAAAACTGGAAGAAACGCAGGCAACAGTAAGTGATAGTTAGTAATACCTTTTCACGTTACAACTAAACGTACCTATAACGATTGTGATACAATTTGACAAGAAAGACATGTGAGAAAACTGGACACTCGCCCGGGTTGTGGTAATTCTTTGATATTAAATGTATTGTAAGGCCGACAGCAGTAATTACCGACTCCTTTTAAAAAAATGCGTTGTATAATCACGATAGATTTTACTGAGCAGAGAACCTTTTAATTTTCATAATTTTTACTCTATTGTAACATTTACGCTCTAACAATATTATATTTATACTGTCACGATTTTTCATTTGTCTGATGAAGAATTTAAATTAACGTTGTTTTGACAGATTTCAATACGTACAAAAGCTGTTTATCTATAAGACCTAACTAAAAACGTTAGCTAATAATCCATGCTTGTAGTTGTTCGGTCTCATTTACGGCCGCGTGCCTATTTCCGTTAGCTAAAACTTGATAGATAAATTTTAAGCATTGATTAAAATAACGAACAGTTAACTTACTCCTTTATTAGGCTTGGTTGCACCACAGTAGAGTTAAAGTTAAGGTTTATGACAAATTTGACAATAACAATAACGCTGACTTTAACAGTTACTGCAAAATGCGTTGAACCAGCATATTCACTAGCATAGTTAAAGTTACCAGGCTCGCAAGTCAAATGAGACCTTATTTACTTCAGATGCATAGCTGGAATTATATTTTATGCATCTGACAGAAATTTAAAATAAACAATAGCGAAGCGTGGGCAGTAACGGTTAACAGTTAAAGTTATGACGTCATTTAACAATTGTCAGATGGTGCAATTCGTTTTTTTGCCTAACTGGTACTTTAACTGAAATGTCGACATTTGTTAAAGCAAAAGTAAGATGGTGTAACCCACCCTTAAACATTAACGGACGATTAAAAAACTATTTTAGTAACCCTCAAAGTAGAGTAGGTATATTTAAGAAACTTGATTATCTAACTTGACTCTAGACTGGTAGGACTAAGGCCCGGCTTCTCTAACTTCGGACACAAAGTCTACACCTTGAAGTGTTTCCCATTTGCCGGCACAACGCGATATCCGATAGGTAGGTACTCTAAGAAACTTGAGAAAACTAAGACTTTTACAGGAAACGCACTAATGAATATTATATCAAGAAAGTGAAAGAAATGCCCTCTGCAACTAAACTAATCTTGTTAGCCTATATTAGTCCACTGCTGGACATATGCCTGTCTCAAGCCTGTCTTCAAACGGCTCGACAGATTTTCATGAATCATAGCTAAAAACACTCTCGATTGAGTCACCTTTCAAACAAACAAAAATTAGTTGGCCGTCACTGGACGCCCGGCAGATATGAAACATGACGGCATAAGAGTGCGTCATATCGTTTTCCATCATGGCATACGAGTCGGTTTTACTACCAAGACGCGCCAATAGACGATTCACATAAATAAAAATTATTTAATATTATGTGTCGGGGGTTAAAAACGACATATCTAAACTAACCGATATAAATAAATTACTATACATAGTTCATAAAAGCTGAGTGGGTAGCCCTAGTGTCAAAGTTGACAGCTCAAAGCTCGCGACAAGGCTGTTCTCCAACAAACAACTAGATTTAAGTCACTGGGATCTAGCCATCTTAATCTAAACAGTTTTCAAGATTTGGTACTATTTATCGAATTAACTCGACTGCCCCGGTGGCCCAGTTGGTAGTGAACCTGCCTACTGCACTTGTGAGCGTGGGTTCGATTCCAAGCTTGGACTAACATTCATGTGATAAATATTTGTGTTTATTCTACCTATATCTGGATGTTAGATAGATATAAACTTTTTATTGTGTACACCAGAAATAAAAATTATCGTATTAATTTTTATAGAATATTATGATATATGATAGAAAACACTTACGAGCTAGTGCCACAAGTGGCGGCCTTATCGCTAAAAGTGATCTCTTCCAAGCAACATTTTTTTTGCATTGTTAATATCTATTGAAGCAAGTATTAAAAAAACAGTATCTGGCAGCCATAGTACAAGCTTTGCTTAGTTTGGGGTCAGAAGACCGTGTGTGCAAAAATTTCCCGAATATTTATTTATTTATTAACACATCGTTGACATATTGAGAGAAGTTTTTCATACGTAACACAAATTACCACTAACTAGAATAAAAAAAGTATTTCTTACATACATTATTTTAAGTTTTAGCCTCATTTTCAATACACATTTAAAATAATCAACCCTTCTGTATCAACCCGAAACCAAGTCACATGCGCTATCAAACGCAGGTGCGTGGGGTGTTACTATGGAGAAGAACTTTAGTATGTGACTCACCTCTGTCTGCTCCTCTGCTGATTCAGCCAGCGACACCCCTGACACACGCAAAAATATAAAAAATAAAAGCAAAAAGGTTTTGAAACTTTTTTGAGAAAAAAATTATTGAAATGGAATGTCAGAAAACTTTTGTGATTTGAAATTCGAAAGTTTGAATTGATTCGAAGTTTTTCGGATTTTTTGTGGGTAGGGGTGCGCGGTGCGCTTGGCGCGACGGACGGTACAGAACTGATGGCTGGGCGACTCAGGCGAGGGTTGGCGCCCTGGCTCGTGGCTCGTGCCGCCACCGCGCGGCCGCACGGGCTGCAGCCTACAACCCTCGCAGGGCTGCGACCTCCGACTTTATTGGGTGCATTGTTATTTTTGAACGGCCTGCTTTTTGTTGTCTCGTTACGCATCTGAATTAAATGCGTGTTTAGAAAGAGATAGATTGATTAACTGATATAGTATGTTTAGAGGGCACTAAATTGACTGTTGTTACGTATACTTTAAAATTATTTATTAAACAAGTGTTAATAAATTTTTTAAACCTCCGGTAAAAGAATTCTTCAACCGCTCAACAGTTTTTTTTTATCAAAGCTAAAAGGAAATCTTGATCAAGTCACCTTTTAAATAAAAAAAGAAACGAAATTAAAATTGGTTCAGCTGTTTGGGAGCTACGATGCCACAGACAGACACACAGATCCACATGCTAAACTTATAACACCCCTTTTTGCGTCGGGGGTTAAATACGATTGTAAAGAGTTTTATTAAAAGATCCTAATATAATTAAGTAGGTTTAAAGGCAGGTTAAATTTTTAGCCACTTATAATCTCTCATCTTATTAGAGTTTTTTATATACTAGCTATACCCCGTGGTTACACAAGCATAATAGACATTCCCTTAGGAACCTTACATTTTTCCGGGATCGAAGTATGTTCCTCCCTGGCCCTCGTACGTGAAAGAGGAACAAACAAACAATCAGACAAACACACTACATATTATAACATTTTTAATATTAGTATGAAATAATGGAATCCGTTAAGTTAGTTCTAGAAGAAATTTCTTCACTCTAACCTTAAAAGGCCTCCATCGAGATACAATACCTATTCACAACCGTGCAAAAAAAATTTATTCTGAACCAAAACTAAACGCACGCTAAGCATTACTACTTTTATTTAAGCACCTACTTTTTTGTTAGTTGTAAGGCAACCGCGATCTGACTACAACGCCGCGCGATGCCAGTGCTACGATGACAATACATATCAGACAAGCGAGGTTGAATACTATACAAGCTAAATAACATCTAAATTGGAGTAAATGAGGAATTACGAACTATATAATTGATGAATAGGTATGTAAAATGACGCTCGGATAATTTTAGACTGTTTTCACTTAGAGATTGTGACTCTATAGGTATTGTATCTCAATGGAGACTTCCCACATTTTTTTGACGAGAAAAGCAATGAATACTGGAATTTTGGCATTCTGATTCTTTCAAATAGAAATATATATAGAAAATTAAATTTTTGTAATAAAAAGACCTGTGTTTTTTATTAGAAATAAAATTTTGGATTCAAATTTTGGAAAAACTTATGATACCTCTAATTTACATAAGTAAATTTTCATAAAACTCTCGGAGTTTTATGTAAGCTTGAGAGAGAATTTCGTTAAAATACTGACATAAATAAACAATGCTAATGTTTACTTGTTTTATATTCGTCTTGACAATTACCTACTGCTTTATTTTTTCGTTTTATCCCCGAAAATCCAAATCTCTAAAATTAACGAAGCATTTTGTAATACGGCTCTAGATCCTGTTGGTATCAGTTTTCAATCATCAACGCATTAATATTTTGCTTATAATATCGGCACCCCTACCTCGATCTAACTCGAGCGTGTCTTAGCCCCCATGCACGCGCCACAAGTGCCTCCAGCTGTAAACCCTAAACTTGTAACACACAAAGAAATAGGTACAGATGGCTGGCTTCATACAACGAGCGTTAACAAGCGCAAGCACACAAAGACGCGTACGTATACGGATCTCGAACCAAGTCGGTCGATTGCCAGTCGCGTATGCCGCGCTTTGGCAATACACGGGTTTTTTTTTCTTTTTGAGTGACAATAATTGTCATAATTTACAATGATTTTGCCATTAGGCTTTATTATGCTTTAAAAAATACATAATAATTGTGCCTTTTTTACAAAAGATCATTGCTTTCGTATGTGTCGTAATCGACGAAAGTACCTTACGGTTACCATATTATAATTATACTTATATTTGGTTGCCCTTTTCTATTGCAAATAAATGTGTTTTAAAGTAACATATACCTAATAACTTTTAGGCGAGTGCCTTTATCTATACTAATATTATAAAGAGGAAAGATTTGATTGTTTGTTTGTTTGCATTGAATAGGCTCCGAAACTACTGAACCGATTTGAAAAATTCTTTCACTGTTGGGAAGCTACACTATCCCCGGGTGACATAGGCTATAATCTATACCCGTGCGAAGCAGGGGCGGACCGCTAGTTATTTATAAGTTAAAAAAGGCACTCGCCCTAAAAATACAAGCTAACACTAACACTACAGAAACAGTTAGACTGCCCATAGACCGTTGAAGGTCTAAAGACAATCCAAATGCTCAAGCCCTCTATCAGTTAGCAGCGTACCCAGCATGTTGGCGGCATTACCACGCTGAATGGTAATGCTTATGCATTGAGCCAGAAACACGCCAGTATTTTGGTTAAAAAAATTGTTTTTAATTAAAATTCCCATATGTAAACTATTCGCAGAACATTATAGTTGCTTTGCCAAGCCCCAGCGCTACGGTTGCGCGTAGGTTATTAAAATTAAAGTCAGCCGAAGCCGGGCTTCTGTACCTATTTATCTTGTGCTTGTAAGGTAAGTTCATTGTTACGTGATGGTGATAAGACCCGCATCTATCAACTCACGTGGGTACTTGTCGAACCTTTGTGTCGGTATTCAACAAGTGATTGCATATCGTGAACTGATAACATCGCATTTTTGGGAACTTTAAATTCAAGGTTAATTACGTAAGTCTGATAAAAAGCTTTAAATTGTTAGAATTAACGATGTTTTAACATTTTATACAGGTGCTCTACATAATTAAAATAAAGAAAAGACTTCGTTCCTACCAAGTTTTAACCTAATGTATTAATTTATTTCATTACGTATCATGAAGAAATATCTTCATGAAGAAATATCTTCATGATAGCACAGCCGTGTATTGAATTTCTTCTTTAAATCCTCTCCATTCGTACATTGCTTTGAATTTATAATTTTTTAAACGATATTACTACCGGTTGTGACACTAGTTTTAAGTAACGTGAGTAAATATGATAAAAAAAATAGTTTTTTTCAGTTTGCTTATCTGAGAAAAAATACATGCAAAGGAGACAAACAGATTCGTGTTTTGTTCTTCTCTCAACATAACCCAATAAATACTATTCGAGAAGAGACACAAAGGCACCCGAAGCTGGTTGGGCGGATTTCCCGCCCCCACCCAAGCCACCGCCCAATCAACGGCGCCCCGCCCAGCTCGCCGCCCAGCGAGAGAAAATAATTGAATGTAATTGAATTATGACTTTGAATTCAATTAATGGATACAGAGGTCGCTATGCGCAATCAGTGCAATTGTTTACAACTTGAATGCGGATGGATCTGAGAGTTTCAAAATTAGGCTGTGGATTACTTTGTTCGCTTATTTATGCGTTCTAATAATTTTAAATTTGATTTTATTTCTAAGTAGTTGTAGAGACGGTACCAAACAAAATATAAGATAATACTTGAGTTATTGAAATATGTTCTTTTTTAACCTATACTATCCCACTCCTGAGCAAAGGTGTCCCCCATCTCCTTCCAGACAGTGCAATCACCAGCTTGATTTTACCACTGTGTTTGGAACGCGCAGAGTTCATCGCGCCACAGTTTTTTCGGCCTGCCTTTACTCCTTTGTCTTCTGTTTTCAGGTAACCACTGTATGATCATTTGGGCCATCTATCAGCTATAAATTTAATAGATAAAAACTCTTAACTTCTCTTTTTTTAGAGATAGAAACTCTTTATTGTGTACACCAGAAATAAAAATTACAATTCGATAGAAAACACTTACGAGCTAGTGCCACAAGTGGCGGCCTTATCGCTAAAAGCGATAATAATAATAATTGAAAAAGAAATATTACACATGTATTGATAAAGTGGTGTCGAAAAATGCTTAAAAATATCGATAAATCAAAAATAGGATTTACAACCGACGAAAGATAACAGCTGGCTTAGCGCCAAAGTGGGAAGTGACCCATTAACACTAGTGGCAAACTCCGATCGTGCTGATTAAAATGCAAAAAAAATACTAAAAATAGGTTCAATGGCTCACCACAATGTTACTAAGTACATACCGATGAGGTCCTTAAATCCCCTTGTAGCATCCGGCTTCAGTACCACGACCTAAAAGTAATTAAAAAGCTCTTACAGATTCGATAATACAGACTATTTTGCAATGCAACAGAAGGTATTCAACTGAAGTATTGTGCTTTGCTGCAATTTTATCCTAATGTCTGAACATTAGAATCCAATCTACTCTATTATCGCTAGCATGGAAAAAGTAACTTTCTCAATAGTATGTTTTATCACTAGTAAAATAGAGTATATTTTGCAATGATGTTTATCAGGGTGTCGTTTTGTGAGCTTGGAAAGTGGTAGCGTCCGTGCCGCTAACGCCGGAACAGCGAAGCCCCTCTAGGGTCCGGAACATGCGCGCGCGCATCCTCGGTGTCGCTTACTGCCGGCTGTGACTGTAATGGTACTCGATATGCGGAATATCGATTTCTTGTACTAAGAAGTACAACTTAATTAAAGGGCATATTCCATTGACCCTGGTACGAGTGTACTTGTACAAAGTATGACCAGAAAACCAGATAGTAGACTAAATCAAGAATTACTTTGCGTCTTGAATCCTAAATTACCTTTAGCCTGATTTCGCATCTCTATTGTTACAATTTAATAATACCAGTAAATAAGACACCCAACTTGTAAATAAAGAAACATTCAGGCGTCGCAGTGCACAGTTTAAAAAAAAAAAAAAAAAAGTGGAATCAAAGCGCTTCATTCAGATGTTCGGAAAATACCAGCTGTTTCATTCATTTGGTCGGGAATTCATGTTTTTTTTTTTATAAGACCTTAAGAGGATGCTAACTTATTACCAGTAGCCCTGTATATGTTAGTATAGCAACAAAATGAGTAGTAGCAAATTGATGTGGGAATCATTTATTTACCTATTCACCACATAGTCATTCATCAAAAAATTCAGGTGATCGGTCACACCAATAAACCGAGTAACCGAGTGCCCTTCGAAATGTCGGGCTCTAATTTTCCCATGGAAAAACACATGCCCGTTCACAGTGACGTTGAAAGTTGCACACAATACCCAGCAAATGTCCTCTGCGTTTGGTTTCTTTTTATTATCGATGCAGCCTACGAAATCATCAGAACTAACAATATCAGTTCCGTTCTACACAGATTTTCTTAATCATTGCATGTTCATAGACATAATTATCTTCACTCAGCAGGGGCGGATCCAGGATTTCATTTTGGGGGGACCCATTCTGACAAGTTTCGAAGGAATCAAATCGATTTTTTTTGTCGAATGTATGCAATTGCTAGGTGTTTTGGGAGCTTTTATTGTATGAAACTCTGTACTTAGTTTCTTTTTGTTTTTACCACCTGGCGGATTGCCTGGGGGGCCATGCCCCCCTGGATCCGCCAATGTCACTCAGCTGGCTACTCAACATAATATAGATTAGATTAGATTCTTTATTGCTTCAATAAAGTACAAACAAGGTGGTAAAAACATTAAAAAAAATAACTAAGTACAGAGTTTCATATAGACCCTGCTGGGCACTGTAGGAGTGAGGAGGACGGTACGCGCATGCACTGTCTGATGCAATAAATATTTAACTTAGCGATTTATTAAGAACTAGCGACCCGCCCGCCCGGCTTCGCGCGGGTGTAATTTACGTGTGAAGTCGGGGCGGGTCGCTAGTTATATATATATAAACCTTCCTTGAAAATGTATCTGACTTATGGTGGAAACCGCATCAAAATCCGTTGCGCGGTTTAGGAGGAGTTAGCAGCCATACAGACATACAGACAGACAGACAGACAGACAGACGCGGAAAGCTACTTCAATTTATAATATGTAGAGAAGAGATAGAGAAGAGATTAAAAAGTTCTATTAAGGTTATAAATTGCTGTTCTAATTCCACACAGCGCGCTGCTATTGAGGAAGACACGACTGCTGAAGGCTTATTTGGCATTATTGGGCAACACCACTTATTCTACAGTACATACAATTTATGAAAAACTACCAGCGCAGCGTAGGTAGGCCTCCCACGACATCATGAGAGACGCGAGTCGCGGGCATCCAGTGGATGCAGATGCAGTGGACGTCTTCGGGCTGATGATCATGATGATGAAACGCGCCCAGTGGTTTCATCCGCTGTCCTTCAGGAACCGTTTTATTTTTATATAGAGACAAAAACTAGTATATATCATAATTTGTGTTATTCAAATTTCATCCAAAAGCGTTCATCCCATAGAAGAAAATACTAGGAGTTGAATGGGGGCAAACATTTATATATTTTTTTGTTGAAAGCAAAGATTTCAATGACGTCTATGGTTGAAAGATAGGCTTGCACTTGCCCACCATTTTCCTTGATGCTGAGCGAAAATGCTGTCTACGATGGACCACGCTTGCTTAGTGGGATTTTGAAACTTTAAACGTTTTTGTTTACTAGCTAGCGTTTATAATTTACTAGCGACCCACCCGCCCGCCTTTGCACTGTTGTAATTTACGTGCGAAGCCGAGGCGGGTTGCTTGTTATATATATAAACCTTCCGTGAAAAATTATCTAACTGATGGTGAAAACCGCATCAAAATCCGTTGCGTGGTTTAGGAGGAGTTACCATACAGACATACAGACAGACGCGGAAAGCGACTTTAACGGGGGCTTATACCTAATTTGACGGGTTATTAATCATTTTTAAATAGTTAAATAACAATATTTGAGCCGGAAAAAAATACATGTCAAAGATGTTTGACTTTATGATTTGGTTCAAAACACGATAGAATAAACTTTTATACTTTTTTTATACTATGTAGAGATAGAGAAGATAGTGTAAAAACTCAATACTTACCTCTAGAGTATTTTAAGTCTCAAAGAGAAAAACAAGCACTTTAAAACACTACGTACTCCGTGAGTACATAATAAGTACTTACTCAGGTAGGTAGATATAGTTTACAATAGATTGATTCTGTAAAACAATATAGCCGTTACCGTGGGAACTCCATGGAACTTATGTTTGTGGCGGTCGGAAGGATGCCAACAGGTTCGAGTGGCAAACCTTTGTAATTGTTTCCTCTCTGATGGGGATATAATGAGGTTTTATGTAAAACCCATGTGAACTAGGAATTTGTCAAGTTTACTTCCACGAGGAAGTGGTTCTTGTGCACAGTGTCTCACTGCACTAGTCATACAAAACCACACCCTTCTGTTTCTTTTTTAAATAATAAGCTAATCGTTTAGGTATTTAGTGTTTGTTTGCTTGTATTTCGTTAAGTTAATAAAGTATGTAGTCAGAATACAAATTTAAAAATAAAACTATTTGTTTGTATCGGCTGAGAGATCCACAGCTTTCAAGTCGCCCAAAACCTTTGCTGCTTTAGGACAAACCCAAAATTTACGATATTGACTTATTAATTTGAGCTTGATTCCTTAGACTTTTCGTTAGTAAGTAGGTACTGTTGTAGTTTAGATCAAAAAGGTCTACAAAAAAAACCGTTTACTCATTATCGAGAATTTACCGTTATCGAATGGTATCGATTCGGTCAATACCGTGGAAATCAGTGTAGGGGTGCGCGAGCGACGCCGACGCCGACCAATCACGTGCCACCAAATGACAGATGCGCCTGCGCTCACATTGTACTCTACGCTATTGTTTGCAGGGATAAAAGCAGGGGTAGTGCGTGTGAGAGCAAACATATGAGTTAAACATTACTTTAGTGTAGGCAAAAACAGTGAAATTATGATACGTGTAACGGTTAGGCAATGTTTCTGTTTGAATTTGGATAAAATAAACCGGCCAAGTGCGAGTCGGGATCGCGCACTGAGTGTTCCGTACCACCACAAAATACAATAAGGTCGTCCAAGTAGCCGAATTACCAGTTATTGTTCAGGCTTAACGCCTTCCAAAATAGTCGAAACAATTGCCAATTAGTAACATAAAATTATTATGGCATTTTGATTCGGTGAAAGACGGTTGACGTTACAATAAGGTCTACTAATTTTAAATAACGAAATTACCAGTTATAACTTGGTAATGAACAGAAAATTGTCACCGACTCGCACTTGGCAATTTTTATTAATAGTCTTAATAGCATATTAACATCCCTTTTGAAAAACCCCATGTTATAGTTTCTCGGAAATGCCTTGAGTTTGTGCAACTTTGTCCAAAGCTACGTTTTGGTCCATTTTAGTTCACTTAGTATTTTTTTTATTTGGAAACTAGCAGAGGTCCGCGGTTTCACCCGATGTATAACGAAAGGGTCGGGGTAACCACGGGGTAACGCATCCCACATGTCTGCAATGTTTGTGTCGCAATCAGTTGTCGAAATCCCGTGCACACCTGCGCGGTATAGCACGAGCCGGCCCAGGGCGCGTTGCCTAGCTACGGCTGATAAACAACGTTTGAATAAAACGATTTCTATTTTTACATATAAACTTGTATAAACTAGCTGACCCGACAGACGTTGTCCTGTCTTAGCTATGAATTTCCAAAAATTAACATAAAACTGATGATTGGTAAATTCACATTCATCAAACGCGAGAAGTTAAAACCGTCGTTTATTTTTCTGAAATGTTCCAATTTTCTGCGCAATTTTCTTAATTCTACTTTCCATAAGAACGTTCTACAAAGTATAAGAAAACTTAAAAAAAAGATGAATGGAATCGGTAAAGTCGTTGTCATGTTATGGCGTGACCAAGGTAAATAGGGATTAATTTTTAACCGCCTTCAGGAGGACTCAGGAGGAGGTTATCAATTCGACTGTATGTTTTTTTTGTATGTTTATATTGTACTAGTAGGCCGCCCCTGCTTCGCACGGGCGAAGCCGGGATATATAGCCTATGTCAACCGGGGATAGTGCAGCATCCCAACAGTGAAAGAATTTTTCAAATCGGTTCAGTAGTTTCGGAGCCTATTCAATGCAAACAAACAAACAATCAAATCTTTCCTCTTTATAATATTAGTATAGATAGATAAGAAAATGAGTTTTGGCGCCATGGTGATAAAACATGTCGCCTCATTGTATTATTTTCGTAAATTTGTGTTATGTTGTGGATTATTATTTAAAGTACTATAACAACGGCTTATACTCATGATTGTATTTATAAGTCGAGACGATCGACCGGTTTCGGAGCCTTTAGAGCTTCGTCTCCAGAAACGCGCGTATTCCCTGATGAAGGAGCTCTAATAGCTCTGTAACCGGACGATCGACTCTACCACAGACTAGGTAAAACTACGTAGAAAGTTTTTGGTCTCGACCGATAAACATAATGGTGAGTGTAAGACTTTGTTTTAGTAATTTATAATGAATCCTCACGCGAGTTTTGATGAAGTGATTATTAATTAATTGTTATTAAGTACTCATTCGTGATTATACTTGAGTGTGGCCAAGTGATTTTCAAAACTCCATAGAAGCCTCCAGTAAAGTCTCCACCACTAGGGCTAACCGTGACTTACTTGACTCTGACTATGAAAATTGTTTGACGATAATAAATAAAGCTTCAAATGTTTCAACACTTGACATTGGCAAATGCACAAAACGTGTGACGCCAAAATCCTCTGAAGAGGAAATAATAAAAAAATAACATTAGAACCAAAACGAAATAATTTTCTGTGATTGGAACAAAATCACGCTAGATGCGTTAATGTATATGTTTGTCTGCACTCATGTCTGTAACTGCCGAATGGATTTTGCAGAAATTTCGTGTGTGGGGTAGCATATGCTCTGGACGAAAAAAAAAATAACTGCCCCTGTAAGATAGCGCATGAAAACGCGGGACAATGCTAGTACATATTTACTTATTCCATCGTATTTACTTAAATGTTTTCTTTTTTGTAAGACCGCACCTCAACAAATTCAATATTTAGATAAATGAAGCTCAAAAAGCTCGTAATAATAAAATCTATCCCATATTACAAAGTACAACGGATTTACCGGAGAGTTCGAGAGTACAAGGTGGGCTACGCGTATCTTCACCCCTAGTAACCGTTCACCAAAAACACAATAAAATAATCCGGCCCTTTGTACAATATTTGGTGGAAGGTTTGCAAAAAAAAACAGAATATAATCCAAAAAATATAAAAAAAAGAATTTTTTAGATTAAAATCTCGTCAACCATATTTTCGGCGGATCGTATTCGCAAACTATATACTTGAACAAGAAATTATGTAAAAAAAATGACATATTCAAAGATCCATTCAATGAAGCATCGTGCTGTTAAATGTATTTTTGCATCCCCATGTTACATGTAGCCATCTTATATTTGTGACTAACTGCACCTCGTGGTTTGATCCGCGGTGAAACTCGATTACTCCTTTTAAAATCAGCTATCTGCCAGTGAGTCTCGTCAAAAGACGGCTTCGCCACAGAGCAATAACGATGCTCGAGCGCATATACGTAGACGAACAGACAGAGATGATTTTATATTTTAATATTGATAAAGATCTTAGGCATTTATTAATTTCCCGACAAAGGGTTCTGAAAAATGACATTAAAAAGGAATATCTTTGTTTTGTTTCTTAGTATGATTTGGTTATAAAAAGGAATTGGTCTCTCAGAATAGAGTATACTATACTTACTTTACTACGTATACCTTTATAAAAGCAAACTTTTTGTTACTTCGTTTGACTGTTACGAGAGACTATGTGCCTTAAGTTTTATGAAAATAAACTTTTTTAAATCTGTCTAATATTTTTTTGCCAACGGTAGACAAGGTGCACGTTGGCGCGTGCCGGCCACGTGCGCGCGGTGCGCGTACGCAGCACGCTTCTGCACTGTCATGGCGCACGACTCGCGATACAAGCTTTTTATAATTTTTATTATTCTTCGCATTTTCGCACCCAACCAACTGTGCCTGTAAATTGCTTCACTATTATCCATCGTTCTTTAATACCATGGGCTTTGCTATTACGGAGAGCAAGGGGATGAGGATTGCGTTCATGTTTACATCAAATATTTTTATGCGTCCCGGGGCAGTCAATTAGATACACTAATTGTTTTTAAAACTAAATAGGTACTATAAGACTTGCGTAATAAAAGGAAAACCCTGAGTTATCTACCTATTTTTATACGTGCTTTATATGTATAAAGCTTCGCTTGTCTCGAATTAAATTAATCGGGCATGTGCGAGTCGGACTCACGCACTAAGGGTTCCGCACCACCACAAAATACAATAATAAACATTTTAAAAACTGACTTCAAAATTAGTGAAATATGGTATAATTTTCATTCGGTGAAAACAATGAGGTCATCCAAGTAACGAAATTACCAATTGGTCATGAACAGAAATTTGTCACTGACTCACACTTAGCCATTATATTTTATTGTTATACTTTAAAGTGCATGTGTACTATAATCATGCCAAGTTTGACGCTTGTACGTATTACCATTTTTACATTAGAGCAATTACAGAAATACGTAAAAAATACGTTTGTTGTATGGGGACCGCCCTTTTGTTTTTACTTTTAGACTTTTTTATTTTTTAGTTAATCTGCCGTAACATTACATAGACTGTGAAAATTTCAACTGGCTATCTATTATTGTTCGGAAGATACAGCCGTTTAAAGGTAGGATAATGGATGAAAGTTTGTATGGAAGTTTGATTAATGTAAGACTCATGGAAGTTAGTAGGTTAAGTAACTACTAATTTCCATGAGTTCTGAGACTACTGTTTATAAGTAAAAGTTCTTTGTATCAGATTATTTTGTTATGAAATATTTTATAGAAGTTTAATCACTTTTTATAGTTATATAGCAACTTGGAAATTTGCGTACTTGACCACAAAAATCTTAAAAAGTTGGCGCCTAAGAAGGTCCTTTTATATCCCATCGTGACCACGGCTCGTTTACTTATAAAAATACCTACTTTACCAACAATGCTCTCCAAATAATGGCCATTTTGCATCCTATTCTGTTCAGCATTATGACCCGCTCCGCTTGTAAAACTGGTTAGCACTGCACAACAGTGGTAAAACTTCGCTCTGCTAGCGTGCCATCTTCATTTCTTATTTAACTTGCAATGTTTCATTACTTTTATTTTATTTGTAATGTTTGTTTTATAATGTCATTGATAGCTGAATTAGGGCTTAGGGTTCCTCCTAACTAACCGATTATGCTAAATATTCTAAAATGGCCGCCAAAATAAAAATACAGACGTCGTACAGCATCGATTAAATAAGAGCTAGTTTAAAAAAAAAACGATGCACCACATTTTCCTGAAATAGAGGTCAAGCTAAAATTTTAATTTATAATAAGTATTTTGTTAATAAGACCTCGTCCTTACTAAGACACATCAAAGCAAATTAAACAAATGTATTGGGTACATAATATTTGTATCATAAACATTTAATATTCTGCAAAAACTCTGATCCTAAAAGTTGACAAAAAATTAGATTTCGTAACCATCAATCCCTCATTTACCGTAAGGAATAACCAGCCTAGGCAGGTGACAAGTAGATTTAACCCAGTAGATTTTTATCTACTGAGTTACACGGAACGGAGGCACTGAGCCGAAAGAAGGATCCTGGAATCTCTAAAAATATCATACCTTTCGTGTGTGTGAATGGCGTTTTACTCAGGAACAGCATTTTTGCGAATGCTGTTTTAATTAAATAATTATTACATAATTAAAGTTGTTCATAATGAGATGGGTTCAATAAACTCCTTTCAGCTTGGTACCACCGTTCCATGTCACCCTTGTAGAGCCGCAAATTCTCGGCCACGTACAGCGGGTGAGGCATGATTTCATTTAAAACTACCTCTTGACCTATGCACAAGTAATCTAAAATACTTAAGAAATAATTATTAATAAAATAAAAACATATTTTAAAAACAAGCTTTTCATATTCTTCTCAGCAAACCCTTTCATTTGATACCCATATCATGCTGGTAGATAAGAAAATTGTGGCCGACATCATGGGGCGTCCGCCATCATGGGGCGTCCGCCATATTGAATTTAGTGTGACGTAATTTTATTTTTCGTATCCTTTTCAGCAAACCCTTTCATTTGATAGTTGATACCCATATCATGAAGGTGCATAAAAAATTACTGGTCCGCCATCTTTGGGAGTCCGCCATATTAGATTTTGAATAGCGTCATTTAGATAACCATGCACTGTCATTCTAAACGTGTATGCAAATTTCAGCTCAATCATCATAATCAGCCCTTTAACAGTCCACTGCTGGACTTTTAGCCTACCCCTGAAAGGGCGATTGGGCCATATCTACCACGCTGGCCCAGTGCGGATTGGTGGATTCACATACGCCATTGAATTTCTTCTCCGTACGTATGCAGGTTTCCTCACGATATTTTCCTTCACCGAAAAGCCAATGGTATGAAAATCCGTACTTAAGCTCCAAAGAGCTCATTGGTACGGGCCCGGGGTTTGAGCCCGCGACCTCACGCTTTCAA
Source organism: Agriopis marginaria (assembly GCA_932305915.1). NCBI lineage: Eukaryota > Metazoa > Arthropoda > Insecta > Lepidoptera > Geometridae > Agriopis > Agriopis marginaria. Next base: position 8,105,015 of record OW029934.1, on the reverse strand, counting down.
GTCTAGCGGTCTCCCAAAGTGAGACCACGAGAGTCTCTAGTGGGCTACCACGGCTTCCTCAATCGCTCAATCAGTTCAGGATAACTGGTCTAAAATTCAATTGCAAGATTTATCCCACAGACATACATATATACATACATACTAACTAACAGGGCAAATTAAATAATAATAATAACAAGTAAAATATAAATGTGGTACTGGTGAGCATTTGTTTCAAGCTTAGGTACTGCACCTTTACAACTCTGCCCATTACGAATACCAGCATAGCCAGCATGGTGACAGTTGAAAGGTTGGCAGCTGCGTGGCTGTGATACGGGCAGGTGCACGCACCCTCAGCAGTCAGCTCTGTATGCTACGCTTTAATAAGCTGTGGGCTTTACAAAGGTGTGACCTATTTGCGATACTTTTGGTCTCTACGTTCCAAAACTTTAGTCAAAAGTACAAGCCTGTTGTGACGTGTCTATCATGATCAAAGAAAACAAGGTCTTCTACTCTGGCAGTTGTCCCAGAATACGTCACTGTTCACTTGCCACTTTATCCAATCAGCTGTTACGTGGTGTATCGTCATTTCTCTCGAACCTGTTGTAAATTGACATCATGACATCATTGCGGGACGGGAGTATTATACCTGGCGGAGTATATTATTATACCATGGTGTCTATCATGGATGCGCGGTAAATTGAGAGCAATTCTGGGAATGGAACTTTTAAAATATTTAATGCTTTTTCACGTTAATAATAAATGGTTAGTAAGTTTGCGCTTGACCGCTACCTCACTTGATGCTAAGCGATGATGTGGTCTACGATAGAGCAAGCTTGCCTAGGATGTCTGCCTGCAGTGAAACCGATTCATTGCAGGCAGACATGCAGATTGTAACTATCGGGAAACACCCATTCAGGCAGCTCGTTCCACAGTCTATATAGTTCTTACAATAAAAAAAGACAGAATCAAAGTGCTTCATACGGGTTTTTGGAGTATCAACCATGACATGGTGTCGCTTTTTCGTGCCCGCACTGGAAGTCACAAAATGCGAAGAAAAATTCACGATAATTTTTAACTAAAATTTATTCCAGGTAGGGGACCGCTTTTCCGCATCGCACGGGTTGGATTTCATCAAAATCATAATAAGTACTTATTAAGCTGTGATAAATTGCCACAAATCTGTTAGTTACTTAATAAGAATTCGGCATAATTTTGCCCACCCTTACCTTTGATTGGAAATTTTACGGACTTTTTTCGCTTTAATCAAAAAAGAAAGATATAATTAATTACTTATTCACAATTTCTCAACAATTGCAACCAATTCTTAGGTTTAGACAGAACTAGCTACTTCCCTGATAACAAAACGACCATATTAGAACACTTGTAGTACTTTTAGAGATATGACTGACTGTATCTAAATAGATAGACAGTAGACCGAACAAAATGCGGGCTCTTTAGACAGCTATTATTATTATCGCCATTAATTCTGAACCTACTTGATGAGTTTGAGTGCCTACTTGAAAACAAGTCTGGAATTACTGCTCAATTCATTTGTAAGAGAGATTTTATTCCAATGAAAGGCACATAAATCCATTGTTAATATTTGAATTTTAATGCATCATAAAGAAAGAGCCCTCATAACTAGCAAAGCTAGTAACATTACAGATCAAACAATACTAAACTTGTTAAACAACTGTCACAAAGGCAAAAATTGTACACTGGGTCCCATATTCATTAACGCAATAAAGGTACCTCGAATTCTCACTTTGCTAAGTTTATCTTTGTTGGTCCTCCGAGTCATTCTCGTTAGGAAAATTTAAGAACAAAACCGAAGAGTGCAGTCAAGAAAACTTTGTTTCACATGTTTTCATTTCCCTTGGTGCAGCGCTCTTTGGTGCAGCGCGGGACACTTGTTCAATAAACTTGCTGTAACCTACCACAAAGGATCATAAATCACCTGGCTTGAAGAACCCGACACCCTCCAGTCGCTCCCCTAATTTCCTTCAGGGTGCAACAGGTGATGCCTTGACCTGCTTCTTGAAGGGGTGCCTTACGATTGTAGTTCACGAGCATGTTGCTTACTAGATGTGGTATATAATTATGATTTTGATATTTTCTAAAATACATATTTAGATTGTCTAAAGAAAATAAGATAAAGGCGTCGATTCTCACTAAACTAAACCAATCTGACAGGACTAAAATTATCCGCCTCTTTTTTCATTTTAATAAAATTGTTGCCATCCTTCTCTCACATATTAAAATGAAAAGAGAGGCGGATAATTTTAGTCATGTCAGATTGGTTTAGTTTAGTGAGTGGTATGACAGAATCGACGCCAGCATGATTTTTTTATCGCAAGCTTTCTAATTATTTTAAAGCGAACTAAAGAACAATTTTTCTAAGAACTACCTACCTAACTCAGAGCATTTAATACATTAAAGAAAATATTGCAGGTAACGTTCGATTCCGTCCTGACGAATCGCTTGATCAGTCAGGGCCTCTTAATTTCTTTCAGAAGCTATTTTTAATCTTCAAACTACATGTTGTTGGGACAAAGAGTGTTTTATGATATTAAATTAATTTCTAATTAATTAAAGTTTAAATATCTATAATGTTTTAATTTTTAAGCTAATATAATATATCATCCAAAAACTCAACTAAGTAACTAAGTATACGGTGGCAGTGGCGGGTCATATTAAAATGTCAAACCCTGTCTGCTGCCATTATAAACATATGTATTTATATATATTTTTTACACTTGTGTATAAAAAAATATGTGGTTCTGCTTTTGCTTTAGTGAAAACACTGTGTTGCAAAAGCAGCGCCTTCCAATGTTACAACGATAATTAGAGTTACAATAAAGTACTAAATTATACTCAATTTACACAAATGTTTTCTTCATACTTTCCCAGTATAGGAGAAGTAAACATACGTAACCTGTGGCGAACTATATAGTGACGTGCTTACCGTCTGCACTTGCTCTAAATTCACTCTCTGTCTGTCTTATCTTGCGTCCTTCTTGCGTCTTTACATCTACGTAATATTTTTTTGTAAACCATAATAATACAGTCATGCACCTGTAATTCATTAAGATGACGAGTTTTAATATAATTATGCAATGAATTCCACGTTTGTAGCACGCTTTTATAATCTTCACTTGTAACTTCTGTATACAAATCTTGGAAGTCGATTTTAATCTATTTCTAATCGATTTGACACTTTGCAAGTAAACGTTATTCTGGTATAAGTATATGTACAATAATTTGGTACCATAGAACAAATCTGATGAAGGAGAAGGTGGATAGTGGATTTCTTCAATGACTACTAGTAAGCCCCCTGTGGATGGAGCTCCCGATATTTCGGCGCAGTTACATGCACCATGCTCACGGGAAGACTGAACAATGCGACTGGTTGGACGAAAAGTTCAAAGAAAAAACGATCTCTCTTTTTTTATCTACCCTCTTTAATAATCATATAACTGTAGTGAACTACTGCTTTGTTTTACCGATAATATAATCATCATGGCAGAGTCGCTGGAGGATCTCAATACGATGCTCAGCGACCTACTTAGCCTTTCCCAACAGGTGGGTCTTAAAATGAACATGGACAAGACAAAAATTATGTCCAATGTCCATGTTGAACCCGTGCCGGTAGACGTTGGGAACGATACTCTCGAAGTTGTTGACCGTTATACCTATCTTCGACAGATTGTTCAGATAGGTAAGTCCAACCATAGAGAAATATACTATACTAGAGGTCCAACTTAGGCAAAGAGGTCGTCCGAAGAATCCAACTCGGATGGGCAGCGTTCGGGAAATTGCGTGACATCTTCTCGTCCAAGATACCACAGTGCCTCAAGACGAGGGTCTTTGACCAGTGTGTGTTGCCAGTGATGGCATATGGTACTGAGACGTGGTCCTTAACTGTTGGCCTTTTGGAAAAACTCAGTCTCTCAACGGGCAATGGAGAAAGCTATGCTCGGAGTTTCTTTGCGCAATAAAATCCGAAACGTGGATATTCGCCAAAGAACTAGAGTCACCGACATAGCTGTTAAAATTTGCAAGTTGAAGTGGCAATGGGCAGGCCGCATCGCTCGAAGAACCGATAACCGATGAGGAAGAAAGGTTCTGGAGTGGAGACTACGAACCGGAAGACGCAGCGTAGGGAGGCCTCCCACTAGATGGACCGACGACATTGTGAGAGTCGCGGGCATCCAGTGGATGCAAGAGGCAGGCTGTCGTTCAGTGTGGAGGTTAATGGGGGAGGCCTATCTTCTGGCTGATGATGATGATGATGATTATGAACTACTGCGATAGTTTAAAACAGTGTTTCATTCGGTTATGAATTTCGATGAAGCAGTTTTAACGAGCCACTATTATGTTTTGTTAGTTTCTTTTTTAAACTAAATATTGTGTCAATTCGGACATGTGTCCAAATGTCCGAATCGTCAGTTACATACTCATTATTTTAATAACATCATCTTAACCTATTTAACCCTATTTATTTATCGCGATTGCAGTACATGACCATCGTGCCACTCACTATTATCACACAAAACATACCTTTAATTAAGTTTGAAAACGAGAATGTTGTAGTCGAAGCAGGAAGCTTGAAATGAACCAATTACCGTAATTAGACACGCAGCTGGTCCACCGCAAACGTTTTGGTCACTTTTGGTGGTATATAAAATATAGTTACATATTTGGAATGAAGATGAAATAACAAGTACATACCAAAAAAAGACATGATAATAGAACCTCCAAAAAGTCTAAACAAAATTATAAAATATAGTAAATTTGATTAATAGGTACATTATACCTATTCATTGTACATAGCCTATCAAAATATTTTATTACTTTTCAACGGACTTCAAAAAGAAGGAGGTTACCAATTCAACTGTGTTCTTATTTTACTTTTAAATTGTTTACTTTTTTCAATTAACTTAGTAAAATCTTCATTAAAATCACATTAAAAATTCGTGAATAATCATTCAGTCAGTGATTGAGTAGTAACCGCCTTTATATAAATGTTTTTTAAGTATATAAAACTAAATAAATATTTTAAAAAAACTAGTACAATTTGAACGAAACATCGGATTGCTGTTGTATTTAAAAATAAAAAAGAATGCGAAAACGCAGTGTGTGACCATTCACTTTGGTAGTCGTAGGTGGACTATAGAGTGGTTGTTATATCGTGCAGCGAAATATAGAACTGTGTTTGTCATATGCATAAACGGCGGATTACAGATTCTGATAAGACCAATTTCGCAAAAAACGGCGGATTTTCGTAGTTGTCAGATAGTTGAGCGGCAAATTAGCAAAAGGGTACTAAGTATAGTATATGATTCAATAATTTGTTTTACAATAGCCAATAATAACTAAACAAAATACAACCTATCACTAAGTATCTAAAGTACTTGCATTCTCGACGCAGATTGGAGTGTTTTAGCCATAGACACCTTGAATTCTACATCTAGGTATTTTGATATTGTATCCATCCCCGCTGGCCAACTTACTTTGTAACACAAAGTAGGTGTCAGTTTCACTACTGCATGTGCTTCACATCTTGTAAGTTTCAAGGATTTCCTCATCTCCATCGGATAACAATATCTATCCACACTATCTAAAGAACTTTTTTTTATCATAGCTTTGATTGGTAAAAACTTTATACTCGTTTTTTTTTCTTTCAACAGCAGTTGGTATATTGAGAATTGAAATGATTGAGAATTTAATTGAATTGAAAATCAGAAAACCTTAAATTCTCATAATTTTTGCTATTGTTTTGCACGTAAGTTTATATAATTATAGCTGTTATAGCCGAATACTGCAATAAATTATTGAAAAATATATTTTTTTGAAGCTTTTTGGCAATATGATTGCAGCAGTCAGTGGCCTCAATGCTAACAAACTTGCATTTTACTGTATACTTTATTGTGATATCACTTTACAATCTAAATAAGACATTATTCTCTTTTAAAAACCTCTACACCTACTCGGTCCAAGCATTTGTCTGCATTAACATTGCAAAAAGCTAAATTAAAACTACGAATTCTGATCACTTTCGCTAGGGGTTTGAACGTAAGACTGTAGCATGTACCCGAAATATAAAAATAATTCAGTGAAACATAAAAACACAATTAGCTTTTTACAATGTTATTGCTACAGTCTGAGCTTAGACCAAGCATAATAAAATTATGAATTGAATATAATAGGTATAAAAAAAAACTACATTCCCTTATATATATTTGCTCAGATAAAACCGTTGGAACTGTAAATCAAAATTTACAAAAAAAGTGATATGTCTGCAAAAAATAACTAAATATCCGGAAGGGCCATTGAACATCTGACGAGGTGAATGAATTCTTAGCATTAGGGTGCTAGCCTGATATCAAATGTACTGCGGCAGGGGTGCCTGTTATAAAATGTAGTGATCGTAAAGCCGCGGACACATTACATTCCGGCACACATCTGTCGGCGTTTAGACAATCACGATACGTCACGCGATTTAAACTAGGGGTGATCGGTGTTGATACTTTTATGATATCAGTTAGCAGGATCTTGTTATTGTGACAGAATAATTTGTGCCGTTTTGGCGTACGTAAATTCTAAAATCCAAAGTTATTTCCAATGAAAAAACTGTTTCTTTGAATAATCTCTAGTGTATTTGCTCTTCAACGTCGTATCAAGTACAATAAGGAATTGAGGATTAAGTATTCATGTTTTACTCTACAGAACGTTGTTAATTGAAACTATTTGAACCTAACCTGAAACAAAAATAAATTAAATGAGAACAACAACGGCGTGTTTGTGTTTGGTGAGTGTATCTGTGTATTTTTTTTTAACATAAACTTCAGCAAAGTAACGCCTGATTCAATCAACTATTTATCTCCAGTGCTTTAGCACCACCATGGGTCATTATCACCGTAATTATTCAGTCACAGTGCTGGACATACGCCACTCCCAATCACGTTAACAATCACAATAAAAATTAAATAAAAATGGAACTGCAGTTTAATTTTTTCAGCCATTTTATTTATTTTTATTATCTTAGAGAAACTAACGGTCTTAATTAACAGAGTTCATAATTAGCTAGAGACAAAGGGGCCATTTAAAAGTTTCTACTTATAAAAAACAAAGTACATTATATGAACGCTAAAACATGTGAATATAAATATAGATGCTATTAATAGATGATGATATTTTCAACTGCTTTAGCACCTTTGGTACGTGTTTTAATAATTTTTTTGTGTGCCAAGTACTTCACATAGTTACCGATCGGAACCAGACTAAATGAAGAGCCAATCTACGCGTTACCAAAAATTATTAGACATTAAATAAAATCTAAAGTATATAAAAGAGTATCTAATATCTAGTTTATTCAAGTATCAAAACTCATTGTAGTCAAGTAACAGGCACTGCTACGCGACAGCTGCGGTGCGCTACGGACCCGGCGCGCGCGCACCCGCTGCATTCATACGCTAATGCGTCGCGTTTTAATTACGCCTGATAAATCTGCGCGTGCCGCTCGTGTGCACACCGCCTTATGTCAGAATGACTAATGAAAAATGATTTTCGGATGTGGTCGATTTCAAAATAACAAAATGTTATGATTCAGAGAAGGAAACTGGATTTCGTTATTTCTTGCTCGCATTAGAATAAAACGTGTCACTGAATTCTATTATTTTCCTAAACTTGTGAATTTTAGAATGTTAATGTGTAATCATGGTGGATTATGAATTGAAATATGTATTTTCGTGTCGTTCCAAAATCAATTATTTTAAGAAGTAGGTTTATCATCATTATCAAGCTGATAATGATGATAAACCTACTCAAGTTCTCACTGCTGGGATACAGGCCTTCTCTCAGAGAGAGAGGATGGACCCTCATCTACCATGCCGGCCCAGTGGATGTTGATGAATGTCATTTATGTCTTTGAACTTTTAAGGTTCTTGCACATACTGGTTTCCTCACGATGTTTTTCTTTACCGTTTTACATAATTTAACTAGGTATTCAATAATGCAGGGCAGAGGATCGAACCGGGTGCCGTCAGAATGTAAGGCGCACATGCTACTGCTCGGCCACCATCGCTCCAAAACCATCGCGCAGTAGGTTATTATTATTTGTTAATTAGTTCTTAGTTTTATTTTCTCTTTTGCTAGTTCCTTAGTAACTTACGAGTGAAGCTAATATTAATCGTTTAAAAACTTATGAAAAAATGTTACGACTGACCAGGAAATGGAATCCCATAAGCCCCGGGAAGTGGTTACCCGAAAGTACAATTAGTTTCTCAACAAAAATATCCTCAACAAAGGGTAAATTAGCCAGTTTCCAATCACGCGGGATAGTTGGACATAATTACAGAGGGGTATATCAAACCGGTGGGGTAGCGCACGTGTGCTAATAACTCTGTGACATTCCACAGATTGTTGCCTATTATGGGGCCACATCGAAAATGATGTAGGTATACCTACATTACCTACATGCACATGAAATAAAGATTTTATTAAAATCTTTTGTATGACTTTGTAATGCTGAAATAAATGTTCAATGTAAAAAAAAACATAAAGATACTCCGAATCCTTAAAAAGTGCTCACTTTGCCATAAGGATCCCTTTGTTGGTCCTCCAAATCTTCATGTTTGGCATTATAAAGGGTTACGCGGAAAGGGTGTACTAAGCCGAAAGGGGTCCCTTATATAGTATACTCATCATTATGAACAACTTTTACTATGAGACCAACCCTGAAATCGCGAAAAAATATAGTATACTATATTTCTTTATTACATTAAAAATACAAATGAAACTTAAACTAACATAAAAAACAAATACACGGCAGTATAATGGGCGGCCTTATCGCCTAAAGCGATTTCTTCCAGACTACCTTTGGACTAAAGAAGTTGAAAAACACAATGGAACAGTCCATACATTTTGTTGAGTGTCAATGAAACAGCTGTCTCACGGCTGTATTATGTACTTTGCAAGTAAGTCGAATTATTATTATGTCATTTGATTACGAGAAAAAAGAAATTCAGTTAATACAAGGCTACGCGAAAAGGTGGTACTGCGGCTGAAACTATAGTCGGAGTAACCGGCTTAATCATACGTGAGTAATTCCCGTGTAATATAAATAAAATGTGTGAAAACCACGTCAGTATCAATAATGAAAGGTTGTGAAATGATGATGACAAACATTCTAGTTGTTAAAGCTATAAAAAATAAACATAATTTTTTATAACTTTGCGAATAATATCAGTATATTACACATGTCATACTTAATAGTTTCCATTATACGCCATATTCGATTAAAAACTATCCATTAATCGACGCTGAACATCTGTTTTGATCTAATCATTATAAACATTTTTACGAGAGGGTGGTTCCCATCCCATTTATATAACCATTTCAACTTTTACACGAACATAAAGGTATCTAAAGATCACTGCCATGTGGCGTTAAAAATAGATAAAAATATGACTAGACATTGTTTTAAAAAAAACTATTTTATGTCACATATTGAAGTGTTGTTTCACAATTAAGGATTTACTATCCACGTGTTATAGAATCTATAACATGTGGACAGTAAATCTATAATATAGACAATCCAAAGTTTGTCGACCGGCAGGATTCAAATCTGCGCAATCCAGGTAAACGCCCTCTACGGTCGCTTTCCAGTCGAACTCCAAATTATTGAGCTATCTTTGTTACCAATCTAAGCGTCGGTGACGCTATTCATAATTATTTTTAAGATTTAGTCTTTGGAGCTACCGGTGACGCTGGTCGAGTCCTTCTACAAGACATTACGGCACTTATGAACTTTTTGTTACTCGGCAAAGTGAATGAAAATATAGCTTCCTTAATTTATGGCGCAAACCTTTGTGCACTTAAAAAAAAAGATGGCGGTATTAGGCCTATTGCCGTAGGTTGCACCTATAGAAGGATCGCTTCTAAATTGTGCTGCAAACACATCCTCTTAAAACTTACTGAAAAGTTCCAACCTTTGCAGTTGGGTTTTGGGAGCAAAGGTGGTTGTGAGGCAGCCGTGCATGCTTTACGCACTTTCATCAGTCATAACGGAGGCGAGGTGATTTTGAAGGTGGATGTGAAAAATGCTTTTAACTCTGTTGACAGAACCGTTCTTTTGAATGAAATTCAAAAATCTATTCCAGAAATTTACAGTTATCTTTGGCAATGTTATGGCTCCGAGTCGAAATTACTCTACAGGAATCATTTAATTAATTCCTGTACAGGTTGTCAGCAAGGTGACCCACTTGGACCGGCTATTTTTAGTCTTGCCATTCACCCTATAATTTCATCTCTAAATTCAAAATTAAACATGTGGTATTTAGATGACGGTACATTGGGAGGTGATGCAAGCACTGTACTTCAAGATCTGGAAACTTTAATTGGTAAATTCCAGGAAATTGGTTTAGAACTGAACTTTTCTAAATGTGAGCTATTCTTTCCTGATATAGTGCCCCTTGACAAAAAAGATGAGCTCATAAGTAAATTTAATGTTTTGGCCCCAAACATTAAAATTCTAAATAAACAATCTTTGCGCCTTCTAGGTGCTCCAATTTTGGAAGATTCTTTTTCGGCCTTCATTGATGAACAAAAAACTAAATTTGAAGCAACATCTAATCGTCTTTTAAAAATACATTCCCATGTCGCATACCACATTATTAGGTTTTGTCTATTCGTTCCCAAGCTCACATACGTTCTTCGGTGTTGTCCTTTCTGGAACCACAATGATCTTTTGTCAAATTTAGATGTAACTATCAAAAATATTTTATCCCAAATTCTAAATTGTTCACTATCTGATAAATCGTGGTGCCAAGCTTCTCTCCCTATTCGGTTTGGAGGCATAGGCATTCGCAAAATTACAAGTGTTTCACTTCCAGCATTTCTATCATCGGTGCACAGCTTCGGTGGACTCTACTCAAAAATTGTGAATCCTGCAATAGGAAGTGTGCCGGTGCTGTGCATAGACGAAGCCAGAAATGCTTGGAGTATGGCCTGTCCCGGTGAGAGTTTCCCTTTAAGCCCGCGTTCGCAGAGGCTTTGGGACGAGCCCTTATGCAAAAAAGTAAAACAACATTTATTACAAGATTGTAATAATGTTGCGGATCGGGCTCGTCTCCTTGCTACGGGTGAACGTGAGTCTGGCTACTGGCTGCAGGCAATACCTTCGCCTAACATCGGGACCCTAATGGATAATTCCAGTTTTTCTATAGCCATAGGTCTGCGTCTGGGCATCCCTAGAACTGAACCCCACCATTGTCGCTGTGGTGGTGAGGTTGATCGCTTTGGGCACCATGGCTTATCTTGCCGCCGCAGTGCTGGACGTCTCTCGCGCCACGCCGCTTTGAACGACGTCATCCGTCGGGCTCTTGCCACCGTTAACGTGCCGGCTTGCTTAGAGCCGAACGGTATTTCACGTGACGATGGCAAGAGACCTGATGGCATGACGTTAGTTCCCTGGACCCGTGGGAGGCCGTTAGTGTGGGACGCAACTTGTGCCGACACGCTGGCGCCCTCTCACCTCCAGGGCACATCAAGAGCGGCTGGTGCAGCAGCGGAACTGGCGGAAAGCCTCAAACGGAGGAAATATGAATCTCTCGGCGAAGGATACATATTTCTTCCGTTTGGAGTTGAAACCATGGGTCCGTGGGGTCCGGCCGCTCGGGGTTTGGTTAAAGAGTTGTCCAGACGCCTCGTAGATGTGACAGGTGACCAAAGAGCTGGTACTTACCTGGGCCAAAGAATAAGTTTGGCCATCCAACGTGGTAATGTCGCCAGCTTTTTGGGCACCTTACCCGAAGACAGCGACCTCAATGCAGTTTTTTATTTATAGTTTAATATTATTTAATTGAAATGTAAATTCATATAGTATTCTAGACTAATAATATTGTGTTTAATAAAATTTTGACATTATTTACCCCAATATAATTTTTAAAATTCTTATTATAAATGATTACATTTATTTATAGACTTTTATATTTGTTCATTTATATTTATGACTCAATAATATGAAAAAATAACTTAAAATCAAATATAAACAAACTAGCACTAAACTAATCTAGTAAACCGCTACCAGTAGGCATCGTACCCAAGATGCTGGCCTCACTACCGCGTTGAATTGCAATACTACCTAATACGTTGCGTAAGATAATTTATCAGCCAGCATTTTGGTCATGAGATGCTTCAACCACACGTTGTCATCATCATTATCATCATCATCAGCCAGAAGACGTCCACTGCTGAACATAGGCCTCCCCCTTTAACCTCCACACTGAACGACAGCCTGCCTTTTGCATCCACTGGATGCCCGCGACTCTCACAATGTCGTCGGTCCATCTAGTGGGAGGCCTCCTTACGCTGCGTCTTCCGGTTCGTGGTCTCCACTCCAGAACCTTTCTTCCCCATCGGTTACCGGTTCTTCGAGCGATGTGGCCTGCCCATTGCCACTACAACTTGCAAATTTTAAATTTTAACAGCTGTCGGTGACTCTTGTTCTTTGGCAAATATCCACGTTTCGGATGCTATCGCGCAAAGAAAGTCCGAGCATAGCTCTCCGCTCCATTGCCCGCTGTGTGACTCTGAGTTTTTCAGACGTGTTGATAAATCTTTAAATATTATACTTTTAGTGCCCGGCCCCCATGGACCTAATGTTTGGACCCCAAAAGGCTCAAATATTTAACCACTGCACTGCCTATATTTATTACTATATTTGCACCTTTTGAGGCTTCCTGCAGATTTAGCCACCGAACTTATATCTAAATTAGATGTTTAATCATAATTCATTGCTTTATTTAAGTACTAATTACTACAATTTATTAATAGTACAAGACGAAAAAATACTTCTAACTTATTATTTAGATGTATAGTAGAAGATTTGAAAAAATCCAAAACTGTCCACCCCCTCTATCAAAACAGATCAAAGAGCAATACTTACTAAAATAAATATTCTCTAAGATAGTGAAGATAAAACGCCACGTCAAGAGCAAAATGGACATCACTCGAGATTCGATTCAATAAGCGAAGATTTTATTTCTTCGCGACAGAGTTGAGATTGAACAAAAAGTTGTCTTAAAAATCTGTTGGCCGGACCGCCCGTGAAAGCTATTAGTCTTTGGTCCCCTGTGACTTGTGGATAGCTGAGTCGAGCATTATTTGATGTTTTTATAGAGGAAACTATTTTTATTTTGTAGTTCCGTAGGTACTTCAACAGTCAAAACTGGACGAAGGAGAAGTTGACGACCAGCATGTCTCGGTGGTAGCGTTCTGCGTCTTATGATAAGGATAGTCCGATTCCCGGCGTGATAGATGTTTAGATGACGAATGTAAATATCTACTCTGGGGCTGGATGTTTGTCGTCCATGACTTTGTGTGCGTTCCATGCCATCCCGATACAGGGAATTTTAAAGGGTGTGTAATATTGCCAAGGAATGCCACCACGATCTCTTGCTTCTGTTTTACTTGATGAACATTTATGGCAGCAGTGTAGACCAGCGAATATTACTTTTATGGCATCCATACGTTACAGACGGACTTGCAGGCGTTCTACTCAAAAACCGTAAGTAACCCGTAAGTTTATTTTACACTCTACTTTTCAATAGCAATAAAGTTTTCAAAAGCAACACACAGAGTTGTCAATATGTGCACAATGCTGTCACATAACGTAACGTGTGAGATAAATAACGACTAGACCACAGAAAAGAGAAGTAAACAAAAAAAAAACTTTTCTGTCGACTAGACGCTTAAAATAAAATAAGCTCCGATACAAAGGCTAGAATTTCACTCGATGCATGGAACGCATCAACCTTCAAAAGTGTATGAGGTTATTGTTGTCAAGGATAGCATAGAATTTCAAAGTAAAAAGTTTATTATACTAAATTTAAGTACTGATATACCTAATAGAAGTTATAGATATAGATATGTGTTCATTGCGGATGGTGGGCGGAAATAGTGACCACGGATCGTCCGGGGTATCAACCGCAACTAACAGGGTACATAGTTGTTTCTCAACTTATTTCGATCTGTCTTAACATTCCTTATTTTTTATGCACACAGTTTGACAGTGGAAGTCAATGTTGGACGGATCGTAGGGAAGTTCTGTAATTCTGCGGGAGAAAATCCGCTAATGTATGTATATTTGTTCAAAGATATCTTCAGTACTAGTAGTACTACCGACCTTGATAAAACATTGTAGGCAATTAGTTTATTCTAATACAATTTCGAATATGAGGAAAACTACTAATAATGCACACACCACTTTGAGAGTAGAAGTCAGATTGTGTGTTAAAAGTTGACGAATAACTGCGAAGTTCTTCGATTCTTCGGAAGTTAATTGACGTTCATATGTACTTCATCATCATCAGCCAGAAGACGTCCACTGCTGAACATAGGCCTACCCCTTAGAACTCCACACTGAACGACAGCCTGCCACCTGCATCCACTGGATGCCCGCGACTCTCACAACGTCGTCGGTCCACCTACCCTGCGTCTTCCGGTTTGTGATCTCCATTCAAGAACTTATGTTTGTATATTTGTTCGATTATAACTTACTTACCATTGGTCCAATTTTCTTGAAATTTATTAACCTTAAAATTTACGCAAATACAGTTTTTAATTTTTAATATGAGAAAAATCGGTCAAGGGTTTTTGAAGATATCATGGTCGAGAGGTCGCAGTTCCAGGCAACTACTGTTTTAGTCAATAAAGGTACCTACCAATATTCGTTACGTCCGTTGATCTCCATAGCTACAAGCAGCAAGGTGACAGGGTTCACACACGGCCGGAAGCAAAGCAAGCTGCAAAGTGGCCTACGCCCCCACCGAAATGTGTACAGAGAATAACACACTATCTGTATAAACTACACACATTTTCACTTACTAAAATCGTTGCCAGAGCAAATTCGCCTTTTCCTCAATAATTATAAAGGCAATGGTTACAAAATGTAGAGGTAAAGTTAGTGTAGTGATGATGGGGTGTCAAAATGACGTCAGCAGATTGAAAGTTCCGTCGGCGTTTGGTTACTCTATGAATAAGCTTGTAACGCACGATTGATTTCTGAAAGGTGTAAAAATGGTACGCTTGCTTATTATTATACATCCAAAGATTTCATACTTATACTACGCATATATATACGTTATAATGGGAAATAGATGGTTTGCTCAAGATTAGCGGACCATATATTTCGCAAAAATTATGTTTTTACCTCTGAACTCCTTCATTTATTAACCGATTTGGATATTTCTTTTTTGTTTAGTTAATAAACGCACTTGCATGTAAAAACGGGCTACAGAACCTTACCATATACGTGTAACGAAACGCTCTTGACCAGTTATTATTTGTAAATAGTAGATAAGTAAGAACGTCGTAGTTTTTTTGTTATTGAAAATTTGTCTTTTTTTTTAAATAATAGAAAAGCTTGCGCTTGGCTGCCTACTCGCCTGATGTTAAGCGACGATTCTGTCTATGATGGAGCACGCTTGCCTAGAAGAAAACCTAGAAATGCTTGCCTAGAAACCAATTCACTCTCGACTTGAAGACACCCAGATTGTAACTAACTCATGTCATCATGCCTAGTTAAAGTTTAGTGTAAGAAATACATACAGTATTACTCACAAATTGCACAGGCATTATAATCAAAAAGATGCAACAGACCCACTATATTTCTAAATACAGTGAGAATGCGAGGGTGGAAAGGTAGACAATATACCTTACTCTATACCTAACTGTTAGTTCCGTGTAGCTCCCGGCAAGCATTATAGTGTTATATTACCATATTACTTGCACACTTGCCTGAAGGCATATTGTATTGGTTATGGGGTAATACGACTTTGTATTCCTATTAATTACGTCATAATCATTATCATCCTATCATCTTACCACTGCTGGAACACAGCCTTCGCTCAGAGACAGGATGGGCCATAAATGCTGGCCCAGTGCATGTTGGTAAATGTACTGGGCCAGTACATTTATGACTGAACTTTTGAGATTCTTGGACATACCGGTTTCCTCACGATGTTTTCCTTCGCCGTTTTTGATTGATGGCATTGAAATTGCTCATAATTTAAGTACTAAATAAGTCATTAGTGCAGGGCCGCGGTTCGAACCGGATGCCGGAATTATATTGTAAATATTGGAAAGTCGATTTTAACCCACTTCTCATTGTCGTGTCGATTTGAAACTGCAAGTGAATATAATCCGGATGTCAATTCAATAATTTGGTACCTTTGAACTGATCTGATGATGAAGCCAGGAGGGGAGGTGGGACTTTTCAATGTCTACAAGTAAACCCCTCGAGTTTGCCTTATTTTTTTTGTTTTACCTAGTCTCCATACCAAAAGTTCAACTATCCACCTCTGGGCTCGATCATCAGACCCTTGTCACCAAGTGTCAATGACCCCTCGAGTTTGGGTTCCTTTGGTTTGAGTCACATAATTGTGTTCTTTTTATTATATTAAAAATGAACAAACTTGAAAATATATTATAAATTAATCTGTATAATAATTATAAAGAAAGTCGTGTTAGTTACACTATTTATAACTCAAAAACGGCTCAACCGATTTAGCTGAAAACTGGTGGGGAGGTAGCTTAAAGCCAGGAGACGGACATAGGATACTTTTTATCATCATCATCACCATTTTTCATAACTACGCGGGTGAAACCGCGGGGCGCATCTAGTTTATAATATTTTTGAAAATAATTATTCTATGTTATTAATAAGTTTTATTTAATTCATAAAATAACCTATGTTTCTTTTATAATATGGTGTTTATTGCTAAAGACACTAGGCAATTGATAAAGAGGATTTGTGTTTTTTTTTTTTTTGGGAAAAATCAGTTAGTAAATACTTTCTAAACTGTGATTTCTATTTTTAGTGATACGGAAATACCAAAGTACAAAGAAAATAAATCACTTACTGCAACTTTTTTATGTACTATTTTTATCTACTGTGAAAGACTATTACACATTTCCTACAAATTGAGAACCGTTTTCAATAATAAACAACTTTCAAGAAGTTAACTTCATAAATTCTTTAAATAAACGAGAAATATTTCGTTATTTCGAAAATAATTTAATTGCTATTTGTCTGTGAAGCACAGTTTATTAAACGGCGAAGATAATTAAATTAAAAGTCTGTTTCTTTGACGCTCGTGCTTGACTAATATTTTTATTAAAAGCTCTCCCATGTTGAACAAAAGTAAGGAAGGGGTGCGTTACGTTACTTTCTAGTTGACAATCGATATCGATAATCTGTAATAAACAGCATAATTTTTAAAATAAAACGAATTAGAATATAAAAAATTCAAGGTGACTCTATTCTTTTTAAATTTATTTATAGGTTTCGTTTTTAAACCGCACACAATACACCGTGGGCCGTGGTACCACCAATATAAACGAAACTGGCAAAATTTATCTGCTAAAAGTAGATTTTTATCTGCTAAAAACTGTTCTATATGTGGTACGTGGTACGTATCATAAATAGTTTTTTTACCAACGATAAAAGAGCTGAAAGCTTCAAACTGCACATATTTTTATGAATTATAAGAACGCAAAGAACACTCATCAAGTACGGTTCAGCTGTTTGAGAATTGCGAACCCATAGACAGACATACTGATATACAGACACACGATACATACGTTAAAATTATAACACGAAGGGTGTTTTTGAGTCGGGGATTTAAAAAACAATAATTAATCGTTTTTAACCTTGTAAAAAATAATGCATTATTTTGCCTATTACTTGATTATACAAGATTACGCGGAAAGGATTTATACTAAGCCGAAAGGGATCCGTTATACTCATTATTGATGAGCGATGTTGGTCGAGTATCTAATGTTTTCATCAATTTTTTACATAATAAAAATTATCGATGCATTCGTGTTTACTATCGCCAGCGCATCTCTAGCTCCGTCGAGAGGTGATAATGTTGAAGTTGAAAGCGAGTATAATTACGGACTCGTCCAGGCCCGGACGGGCGTCGGCCGGCTTCATAATCGAGCCAATTATGTGGAACCAATAAACAAGACACAATTAACTGGAAGTTACTCAGTGATAGAAAGTACCTTAGATTTTCCTGGTAGAGATTTTGATATAACAAAGTTATTTGGCTAAATTTATTATTGACGTGCTGATTTTAACTGAGAATTTCACAATACAATTGGCAATATAGCCCGGGGTGACTGAAAAATTAGGGTGAACATAACAGCTATATCTCTACATAGTATAAATTGAAGTTGCTTTCCGCGTCTGTCTGTCTGTCTGTATGTCTGTATGGCCGCTAACTCCTAAACCATGCAACGGATTTTGATGCGGTTTTCACCATCAGTTAGATACATTTTCAAGGAAGGTTTATATAACTATACGGGCGGGCGGGTCGCTAGTTATTTATATAATAGTGTATTTAGGTAAAAACACAGATATTTAAAACCTAAAACTATTACTACCAAACATTAAAACTAAAAAAATATAATTATATATAGTAGAATTAGTATAAAATTAAATAGCATGGCTTTAATTTAGATTTATGAATAAATAACTTCAAAAAGACTTCAATGATGTTTTCTGAAAAAAAAACATCTTGAGGAAACCAGATGTAGGTATGTATATACAAATATTTACAGTATTTGTATGTATATACGAATTTTGTCCATTCCTGGCTTTCTTAGTCTCCAAGGTCACGGTGTTACATGCTCTTAAAATTAAAAAAATATATATAGGGTAGCTACTATGAAAGCCTGGCTAAGTTTACAAGAAATAAGTTTTCCCCTTGGTAGCACTCACGCCACTCGTGAGGTTTCTGTGTGAATTTCCAGGTTAGCCAATACGTAGAGCAGACAAAATACTGAAAATATATAAATATAATATATGAATATGAGTTTTTTTGAATTCGTATCTCAAAAAGAAAAAACGGAACCCTTATAAGATCCCTTTGTTGTCCGTATAACGTTGTATTCCATAAATAGATTAATAGCGTAAATAATTTAATAAAAATTATATAATTTTATTATTAGAAACAAGCTGTACCAAGGCTGCCCTTAAGAGGATCCTACCAAAGAACCCTAACTGATTACCAATACAGTAGCCCTGTAAAGATAGATAGATGTAGGTATAAAGTTTGTTTAAAATTCAAGGTAAATATTGCTATTGCGTGTAACACCATGTTAGAAGCGTCACGTCACAGTATTTTAAATAATGGTCCTCCACTGCAAGTTTCTGCACGAATGGCTTCACTCAAAGTGAATAATTAATCCGCAGAGTACATCTGAAAATAAAATACCCACTTATACATGTGTATTTTTATCCAGGTATATAATAGGAACACACAAGCTACGTTAGTCCCCCAAAATCGCACTTTTCATCGGCAAGTCTCGCTAGCCCTCCCCTCTCCTTCCGCTGCGAAATCACACTCCATCAAATTGGAAGCTAAATGCTGAATAAAGTTATTTGCCATGAATGCCTCCGGGCACAAATTTCAATTATTGACACATCCGAATAGTTTTGTAGGGGTCTTGGGGTAAGTACATTCGAAAACAACTGCAAAAAATGCAAATACATGTGGAAATATTGTCGAATTCGTATTTATTTTGATGAAAATTCTTTTATACATAATCGATTTCGATTGTTACATCATATAACGGCTAATTGACAAATGATTTACCCTGACTAGGTCAGAAATTATCATTTTATTGGGTTAGGTACTGTGTGCTAATTCTAGTTTGACCAAATTTCTAAAACTATTTACTCGTTAAAAAGTAGGGCGGAAACAAACACTTTAACTTCGCACTTCTTCCAAGTTAGCAATTTTTGTGTTGTCCGTACTTTACAGACTCGCTTCCATGCGTTTAACGAGAAACCCGCCCTGAGTTTATTTTGTTTTTGAATTTATTTCAATGTTTACTTCAAAGTAAACGAAATTTCCAGATATGGAATACAGAGAAATAAGGACTAAAAAAATTATATCCTAAGAAATACTGAAATAAAGTTTAGATTAAATCGCTCAATGCATAGAACCATAGAACGCATCAAGCTGCGAACAAAATGTACGAGGTTCAAACAAATAAACAACGGATTCTTTCTTCCATCTCTTTATACAGTAAAGTTGACGACTGTACCGAACCATGGGCGTATTCATCTCATAAAGGGGTCAAAATATTTTATTAGCCTTGCGATTTTAACTGCGTAGGACGCGACAACTAGATTAGGATGCGCCCGAGGCGGTTACGACAAATCGAAGCACCCTTTACATACTAGCCAATTTACAAATTGTAGACTTTAAAACTAGGGAAATAACGTCGAAACTTGTTCAAAGATTAGCAGTTTAAAGGTAAGTGGCAGAAAGGGGACTTTTCAATTTCACTAGCGATGGTCACGAGTGAATGCAACGCAGATTGGTGATGTCAATTGGGGAATATTTCTGAGACGAGTAATTAGGCAGAGTGGAGAAAAAGTCGCTGGACATGATTTTGTAAACATTGTGATTTTGTGAACTTCTGAAACTAGCGCAGCGTTGCATTGCGTTCGTTACCCTGTCATTTTACTTGGTACTTGAATCTTGTTATATTGTAGGTACTTACATACTGGCTATACCTACATCATTGACCGAACCAAATTTAATAGCTTCCAGAAACCGCTGTGGGTACCCATTTTCAAAGCCGTCTCCAACCCTACTTAACTCGGGTATTGAGGTATAGAGTTTTCTTAAAATATTCATAGACGCCTCCCCCACTAGTCTGGCAAGGACCTCCCTTTCATATTACTTGATAAGTAAGTAAGGTTAAGCTGATTTTTATATTGCCTCATGTTTCGATTATGGTAAATTTAATATTATTTGCATATTAAAGGGAGTTTACAAATACTTGGGGTTGTTGTATAAGGAGCATTGGCGGATCCAGAACCACAACACCCCCCAGAACACCTAGCAATTCAATACAATCGACTCAATTTTTCGATTTGATTCCTTCGAACCTTGTCAGAATGCCCCCCCCCCAAGATGAAATCCAGAATGTCCCCCCCCCCCAAATGAAATCCTGGATCCACCCCTGATAAGGAGATATTGTAGCAGCTTTTTTGCAAAATGTGCTACACGATGCTACGCTGTGCTACATACAGAAGCTAACTTCGTAGCACTGTACCATCATCATTTATCTAGCCGTAGCACTGTATTCTCCTTCTCCTTGCGTTGGTTCTCCAATACGTCATAAATCATCAGGGTCTCTGGCTTATCCCGTATCATGTCCCGCCATCTGTTCCGGCTTCCATTGGCATGAACAGCTTCAGCGACGTTGATGTTTTTAAAGGCTTTTATTTAACTAGCAACCAAACATCTGGTCAAAGCATCTGTGACTTACGTTTTAAAAGAGGTTTTTGTACATATCGGCACTATACAATATTTGTACATATTTAAAAAGATGAATTAGACACAAATCGGGCACATAATTTGTATCAAAGTCACAATTAATCACCCAAAACCCAAAACACTGCGCGCCTTATAGCTGCCAACGGCTAACTGGCGGCAACCGTCACAGTGACGTCACAAGCTATCGCGCCGGCCGGCCAGTGAACTTCGTTAGTAAATTGGTCTTAACTTCGTTTTTTTTTTGTCGTAGAACAATTTTTTTTGCACTGTTTGTTAAGGATTTCTTAGCTCTATAAATCTGCATTCTCAACTAAAAACGTTACTGATCCTCGTGAATGTAATTTTTTTTATATGGAACAGCAGATATATATTTTTTCGCGTTTTTAGTGTTTGTCTCTTGGTAAAAGTATACGCAATAACGATGCATGATTGGCATTACATTTTCCCTTTAAAGATTACATCGTTCAAATCAATGATTTCTTTAAAAATAAAAGTAGCTAGCTGATGCGGATCTAACAAACCCATTTTGAATATTTTCCTCGTCAAAAGAAATATTTTAAAGTATCAGTTGTCAGAAACAAGCTGGTAATTAGAGAGGAGTTTTGACGCGTGCTATTGTGGACGCGGAGAGATTGGGGATAGCGTCAACAACAGACAACTTGGCGCGCGTATTTACGACGGCAAAATTCGACGGCTATAATTTCAACTTCGATTATTATAGAAACATAGAACGACATATCGGTGTGTCGTTTTTGGGGTCCTTACAGCGATTGTCAACTATTTACTTAGCCTACGCTGTCATGAAATAGAGCATAATATTGAAGATATTAAGGAGATATTTTTATCTTTAAAAATATATTATTTATAAAAAATTAAAAAAATAGAGCGAAAATGTAATGTTTTATTTAAACTATATAAATATAAATATTAATGGAATTAAACCACAAAAAATAAAGTAATTAAATTTATACAATATAAAAAGTATATTTGACTTCCAATCAAAAAGTTTAAATAAATTTAATATAAACAATTATCTTGACACACTCACTTGAGAGCCAGTTACCATTCTAGGCCAGGCGTGTGGTCATCGACCACACGCGTCACTTAAAATCAGGTGAGTTGTGGTCAAACTAGGGTTACCAGATGACGAAAAAAACCGGACGCTTAAATAAGTTTCCGGACATTTCTTTCAAAGTTCATACTTCGCAACATAATAAACTCGTGTTTCAGTCTCATTCATTTAATTTCTAAAATTCCGGACGTTTAGGCATACCTCCCGCTTTCAGGACAAAAGCCTGAGTTCCCGGACATGTCCGGTAAATTCTGAACGTATGGTAACCCTAGGTCAAATGCATAGCCTGTCAACCATAAAAAATATATACTTATCGTAAATAGTTATAGCAGTATAATTCATAATTATTTAAGTAGGAATTATATCTACTCTTGAGTTTCATGTCTATAATACTATTCGAATTATTTGCTCCTAATATTGATTTTAAAAGTTTAGTCATGTGAAATGATCTCATACAAAATAGAACGTAATGCCTGCATTCAGGAAGGATTTTAAAATCTCTTTCGGAAGTCTCGTAGCTCCACTTCCTTATTCTGAAAGCTTTTCATCTTACTTATATTCAAGTTTATGGTATGATCTTTTATTTCTGAAGTAAGTACCTCCACTTCTACATTATAATAATATTAAGAAGAACTAAAGTTTGTAACTTTGTGTGTTTGTAGGAGGTAATGTCTAGAACCGCTAAACTGATTCTGATAACTCTTTCAATGATAGAAAGCTACACTATCCTTGAGTGACATAAGTTAAGTTTTGTTCACAATACAGGCAAAGCCGCGAGCAAAAGCTAATGAATTATAAATGACAACAAATCATTAATCTCTTCTCTACTCTATGTCTCTACTCTACCTTATGCTGTGACCTTATGTCAAAATTCTAAAACTTGATACTTGACATTAGTTAAACGTCACAAGCTTCAATGTGCTTACAGCCTTTATAATACTACTCTTTGGCTTACACACAGATGGCTTACAGAAACAAATTGGGTAAGTTGGGTGAGTTACGTAGTTCACGTGATTGCAGGGATAAATGGGTCTTGGCTGGTATTTTGTTCAAGACGAAGCGCTGGATCGATGAAATAAGAAGACATGCAGGTCGTGGTTGAACAAGCAAGGCAGAAGATTGTAGATCATGGAAGATATTGTGATGGCCCAACTTACGCCAGAAACATAGCTTAAGGTTGAAGAAGGCTATGAACTGTTGTGCCAGCTATGTGAAATAGTACATTGTTAACCTAGGGGTGTAAGTAACTTATATAGTCTCGAGACGGGGTTTGGCACCCGAGCGTAGCGAGGGTGCTAATAGTTCGAGGGACTAAATAAGTCTTTAACCCCGAGGTAAACACTGTGCTTTTCTTTACGAATACAAGGAAACTAAAAATAAAAATATGAACTGACTAAAGAAAATATGATTGAATTTTATTTTACATTGTGTTTAGTACTTAATGTAGTCTTTAACAGAATACACGCTCCATAATGTTGAAGATTATATAATTCATAGTTGAGTCATATAGTTTTGTAGTTGAAGTCTTTGATAATTCGTTGAAATATATTAGCAAAACGTTTTCTGATAACGATTTCACTTTCTTCTCAGCGCGCCATTTCATAAAATTGTCGTACGATTTTAAGTACCTATTTTTCTTTTGATTTAGGTGGTAAAAGGTTTTCCACTACTGCTTTAGCCTCTTCTCTTATGAAATCAGGCGTTAAATCCATATCAGAATCAGATAAACTCATTGTGTTAATACAAATCTGCTATACGAAAGTATAATCAAAACTTTACAATGAAGATCGGATTCCCGCCAATTTTTTTTTGGGACATCCTGACACTGGCAAATGCACGATGGACCATAATCCTCTGAGAAGAAAAAAAAAGTTGGAACTTGGTTCAATAATGTGAAAATAGAACTAGTTTTTTTTAATAATTTGAGTCATTTAAAAGTGATTCTCCCTAGGGCTGAAATGTATTACTTTCAACCCGCTCCTCAGGCAACTTCAGACCTACTTTCCGAGTATGAGTAATGAAAAAGTTTTTACTAAAAAAAGAAATCTATTACAGAATACGTCCACAGTTCCGATTCAATCAGTGTGACCGGCTCGCGAGCTGAGAGGCTTAACTCCAGAGGTGTTGCCGACGCTCCGACACATCCTCGGGGATTCCCCGTTGCCTCTCACGAGCTATTCGAGAAATTCAATGTGTCAAGCGATACGTTGAGATGATGACAAGATAGGTGGAAAATTCCGGGCAAGAGCTCATTATAGGTAATGTGTTTTTTGTGTGGGAACACAAACACACACACACTCGAATATGCAAAAACAACAGTAATAGCTGTCTCTGCCCTTTTGTCTCTACCTACACATTTTTCTCCTTTCACGACTAAACCGCTAAATTAATCTTGATGCAATTTAGTAAGGAAATAGTGTAACGACGGACATAGGATATTATACGTTTTTTTTACTGAGGATAGATAGTGTATACGTTATTTGAAATCTATATATATATATAATATGAAATGAATCCCTATTCACTTTGGTCACGTACGCCATAACTTGAGAACGACTTCGTGCACCATTTTTTTTAAGTTATTAAATACTTTGAGAAGGTTCTTAGCAAAGACTTACGTAGTAGTTTTACCTAGTATGTGGTTCTTACAGAAAGAAAAATTAAGAAAATTGCGCATTGAAAATTTCGGATTACAGCAACGATTTTAACTTATCGTGTTTGATAATTCTTTGACAGGAGAACGTATATCGCATCAGCTAGTTGTTATGTAACGAAATGTCCGCGTATGATTAGCGGTGCAACGTGGGCTTACAGGCGATAAAAATCGCTTATTGATGAAAGACGATGTGGTCGAAATGAATCACGCAGACATAGAAAATACTTACTCACTTGTAAAACACCTAGATTATATCTCTCATAAAACAAGCAGCGTGTAAGTAATTGCGAGAAAACCAAAGAATTATCGTCAGGTGTTTCTGGTTTCAACATAAAAAACAAACTGGAAATAAGAACTGTTTAAAGATCCGGAAATGTATAATAAATGGGGAAAATCCGAACACTCAAAGTAGCGGATGGCTATTAAAAAATCATAACTAAAATCTGTGCGACGCTACGAACTTAACGTAAATATGCCATCTCAACCCTAAACGAGATGTTTTGATGTGAACCGGGGAAAGAATGCCCCGATCTCCCCTGATAGTTATTTGATATGATTTATTCATACGAGCAGCGTTCGCAGCGAAGTTTATTTAATAGAAAATGCTTTGGGAAACGTATTTATAAAGCCATTACGGTGGCGTTTTTATTTTAAAGCTGTTGTTGACGCGCGCTTGTTATGCAAATGCGAGGGTGCACTCAGCGTTGATGTTCAACCAACTATGATGCTAATGTTCAATGCTTGACTAATGTCATAGTCAATACAATAAAAGTAAGATCTTATAGTTTAGTGTAGTTAAAAATTAAATGATTTAGTAAATCACTATGTTTCTCAGTTTTCCTTTTCCGTATATAACAACAAGGGCTTTTCAGAGAGACGGTTAAAAATAAAGAAATAGTTCTGGCTGACTCGATACATGGCGATATAATGGCAACTATCTAGCACAATTATAACATGTCGGATTTGGGTATTTATCGGCACCTGCGGTAAACTACGGAAATATCCTTTGACATTGTAACAAAGTGGCGGCACTGCGCTGATCTATATCTAGGAGAGCTGGTTTGGAAGGATTACAGATGTTGTAGCGTGTGTAAGTATATTCTGTGGCCTGGTAATTATACCAACATTAAAATTAGCACCATCTAGTATAATTTACCGGAAAAGGCCTTAAAAAGATTAAAGTTTTACCGCCGATTTTTATTTTCATACAATAAGTTTCGCGCCATCTAGTAAAGTTATCCGAAGTAAAACAAGTAATGACCAAAAATTTAGAACACCACATCTTATACAGACGTATAGAGTGAAAACATTAAAGTCCCTCACAGCGGCACAAAGGACAAAGCGTTCATAAAGTATGCAAGTCCGCCCATGTAATCTCTGAGTGGAGGATCGCGCCAATCCGCCCCGCCCATTACCACAAGCCGCTTACAGCGTGCTTACAGCTTTCATACATACTACTAACTATACATAGATATCAAATACTTATGTACTAAAGTTATATGATTATTAACGGGATATTTACCGTGGTAAGGTTGTGGAATGAGCTCCCGATGTTTCGGCGCAGTTACATGCACCGTGCATAAACCCCGTAAAATAAAAAATCCCGTTAATAATCATATAACTTTAGTGAACAACCGTGATAGTTTTAAACAGTGTTTTACTTATGTACTGTCCGTATAATTATATACCTACATACTATGTTCATTCCACTATACACAAATATTGTTACCAATAGCGTTACTTATAAAAGTTACTTGTCTTAATAAATGCTTCAATTTCTCGATGGCGTAACAGTCACACATTAAAACCAAAAATAACAGGCTCCGTGAAAAATATAATTATATTTTATAAATATACCTACTGAACAAAATTATTTAAATCGGGTAATAAAGTTCTGTGATATAAACGTTTTATGTTTTAGTCAGATTAAAAAAGGATGCTCTGTCCCTTTCCCGCAAAGTGAGTAACAGTATGGAGTTTGTATGGCGTAGGTACTTACATGTGAAGTCATTTGTCAGTATAGTGCACTCTCTTTCTAGCACTAGTAGATCTGTGTTAAAATGCTTATTTTTATGCACACTTTTTTTTCTGCGTTTGACCACCAGCTTTCCTGTCGGTGAACAACGATGTAGTCGAAGATGAAGGATGCAGACTTAGAACTATTCTCTCTGGTTTCAGTGATCGGCCTCTATTTATTGTCAGCGATAATCATAAAATGATTAGTCCGGTAACCTATTAATGTTTGCAAGTTATGAATTAATTATGAAAGCCTGTCATATTTGAGAAGTGTGAGCGCGGAAGTGTGAGTGCCCCGTATGTGTCCTCCTGATGGGCTTGCATATTTCATGCGCGGTTAATGCCGGGCCCGCAGTAAGCGGATTGTGGCTTGCGGCCCGCTAAATGGCGCCACTCCCTTTGTTGCTTGTTTCACTCTACGGAGTTATGCTGGAACAAAATGAGAGATAAATACCTACCTACATAAGAATATTTAAGTCATGTTTAACTTAACTACATCTTTTTGTCCACATGTTACCTGATGTCAAACACTTTCCGTTTCAATGATCGCGCAGATTAAATTTCGCGGCTCTTTTTAACCTCCTCTCCCCGGTCAATGACGAAGCGCGCGGTGGCGGTAGATATACGGGGTGTAAGGGGAACACTCTCGAAGCCAAAAGAAGGTAACTGCACTCATCATAAACAACTTTTACTATGGCACCAGCCCTGAAATCACGAAAAAAATATCAGCTGTTCTATAGATTACGGTCATTGACACTCGACAAAATGTATGGAACATCTGATTATTTTTTCCCTATTTCAGGGTTGGTCCCATACTAAAAGTGGTTCATAATGATGAGTACAATTACTTTCTTTTGGCTTTGAGAGTGTTCCCCTTACACCCTGTATCTATAGGTATGCTATTTTCAGAATATATACAATACTTAGCGATACAACCCTTAATTCACGAGATAAATTATTAGAATATCGTCAATGAAAGCTTTTCATCGCTCTGGTACTCTATCGCGGAATAGGTGCCTACATAATAGTACAAGACTCTATGGCTATGAAAACCTTTTTTAACATTTTAACGTCAAATAAATCCTTACTATTTTGTTTCATTACAACATGTATGTACCTAGATATATTCTCTTCACCATCAGAAGCGGAATTAGCCTCGCTCGATTTTCGAAGAATGTTCCACTTTATTAGATTCCATAAGCTCTATTCATCTTTTTTCGCCCTCGGAGGGTACTTGGGAGCATCAGTACGTATTAGTGAATAATGGGATCGAACTCCACGTCTCGATGTCTCGCATTACGGCCGTGAAGAGTAATGCGCGCAATGATAATAGGCTGCCAGTATTAGCCGATTACGTCGTGTGGTGCTCAAACTTTGACTAAAAATTATAAAATAAAAGTATTTTTTTTAAACAAACGACAATAAAATCCGACTTCAAGGCTATACTTAAATGTACCAACAAACTTAAACGAAAAAAGTAAAAAAAACATACAGTCGAATTGATAACCTCCTCCTGAAGTCGGTAAAAAATTACAGTTATTGAAAATCCTCATCAAAACATTTGCTGAAGGGAACCAGAACCAAAACGTTATCTGTGTATATATTCTAAAAGTTTTTTTTTTTTTAAAGCGCTCATTCAATAACGATAAAATTTGTACGGGACCACCTCTGAAATATGACCTATCATTTTTTTTTTAATAGTCATCAAATCAATTCTTAGTTGGCGGAGTAATGGCGTAACAAACATACAATCGAATCGAACCTACTCTTTTTTTGGAATCGGTTAAAAATACGCACAACGCAGGTTCGAATCCTGGTCCAAATTTTTTAATAGTCAATTCCATTTAAATAGAAAATTCTAAAGCGTAGAACGACACATAAAATATAAAAGTTACTTTCGAAAAACTCACTGAAATACGCTGCCTGAATGGATGTTCCCTGATAGCAGACGATGCGTAGTGCGCAATAAGCATACAATTATACAATTTGAAAAAAAAAAACACGTTGTTCAAAGAAGATGTCTTTGCACTCTTCACAGCATCGTCTGTAACTGATGTAAAAAGGTGTTTTTAAAGATATCTTACTATAGTTACAGATGACTTGACTAATGTATGTATACCAACTTTTCGTTGACAAAATTGGTAACGCGTGAAAACGTGACAATTTTAAAGTGTTTTTAGAGTAACTATCGCTACTAAATCGATAAGTCTAGAGCGCAACAAAAAAAATAAGATAGCTTATTTACTTAAAAAATACTTATTATTCTATATTTTGCCGCCTTGGTCTTCCTATACTCCTAGGTCAATTATATTATACTTTATAATCAACCTGATCTATTTTTGAACCAATTTTTTTTGATAAGATGGGCAAATTCAGTTCTGTCGTCCTTGCCCATTTAAGCTGCAGCATGTAATGTTTTGGATTATCTGTTAATTATATGCTTAATTTGAAATAAAGAATAAAGAATAATGTTTTTCATTAGATTTCAGCTCTGAGCTCTAACGAAATGTTGAGAAAGAGTGTATCATATAAAATATCAAAAGATGTTTGTTCGATCACCTGTATGATTCCATTAAGCATTACAGCAGATTAGCCGTAAGCCTCCGAACAATACACCGAATTCGGCCCTATTTGTTGTGGCAAGGTTTGCGAATATGTAAGTAGTTAGGTGGGTATTAGGTATTAGGTAATAGAATTATTGATATAATAAGCAAGTACGATCTAGAAAAGCAAGTAAGAACTATCGTAACCAAAATGTTGCCCTCTACTTTGCTCAAATTAAATTTATTTATTGAGATTAATAATAAAAATATTATAAAGAGGAAACATTTGATTTGAAAAATTCTTTCACTGTTGGGAAGCTACACTTTCCCCGGGAAACATAGGCTATATTATATATTAAAAAAAATAGGGATCCTTACTAAAACTCCAATAAAATCACCCAAGGTGTCAAACCCTAAAAAAATAAGATTTACAATTTTAACTTTGCGTGTTTGACAGTTCTAAGACAGGTTTCTAAGACAAGTCTGTCAGGTCAGCTATAGTTGAGAATAAAAACGGAAAAATTCCACTAACATTTATATGTCACAAACTTTTAAACTCAAATAGATTTCCTGGTAAAGTAGGAATAAAATTAAAAAACCATTGTAATAAATACAACAAATTGCTGTAAAAATATGGAAACATAAAATTGTCATAAAAAAATTCATCATAGTCATCGGCTTTTTTGTATTATGTCCATTGGTCGGTTAAGTTTTCACAATAAGTCAAAAACACTTTCGTTACAGTTTTCAAACGAGGTGAGCATACTGAGCATTGCCATTAGCAATTTAATAGATTAGTTTAGTAGTTAGGTTTTTTTTTAATATTACGGGAATGTTATCTAAGTTATTGGAATAAAATAGTATGCAAGTATGATTTATTATTATGATCCAACAAACATAATATAAATTTTATTATTGAAACTGACGTGGTTTTCACACATTTTATTTATATTACACGGGAATTACTCACGTAAAATTAAGCTGGTTACCGGGGGTTAGCCGGGTTGGAAAAACCTTTTTCATGTTGTGAGCTTTGAATGAATACCTAGTAGATATACATAACAGTCTCACCGAGTAACAAAGGTATACCTATGTGGATGAATATGATAATGTGCCTATTAAAAAGCATAGATACTCGAGTTCTTAAGGCCGCTATTACACATTTTCGATATTTAAAAAAAAACTGAAATTGTATTACTGTAAAAAAACTATTGACCGTTATCATTAAAATAACATTAAAAGTGGTCGAAGCAATTTTCGAAAACATACTCACAAACACATATCAGAAATGCTGCTGCACAAATCTATTCTGCTATCATCGCTTCGCTCGGACAGTAATAAGTTAAAATTAAACACTTTCAGCTGTGTTTCACGTGTAATTTATTTTATTTTAAGTCCTTACGTTTCACTTTGCAGTGTCCGTGGTCACAAGTAGAATAAGAAATTACTTATGTAGGTACTAACTTATAACTTACAAGAGTAGAGAAAGACAAAATTCCTCGTAGCGACAATCTAACACACTGTCAATAAAAGTTAAGCCCTAAATACGCGGTGTCCAGCAAAGCCTGCCTTTGTGTCTGTAATCTAAGACTTACTCTGTCGTCGGGCGGGATTCAGAGATCCAGTGGCTTTGTATGGGCATCCCTAATGCTTCCATTGTGCCTTCTGAAAGGAACGGGAACTAATTTTGTGGTAAAGAAAATTTCTGATAAGATTTAGCCAACACAAGGTAATAAAGGATGGAGAATTTTCTGTTTTTTTTAGGGCAAGTGCCTTTATTAATTAAACAAAATACAATCTAATACTAACACTACAAATACATTTAGGCTCCCATAGACAGTTGAAGGTCTAAAGACAATCCAAATGCTCAAGCCGTAATTTAATACTAACACTACAAATACATTCAGGCTCCCATAGACCGTTGAAGGTCTAAAGACAATCCAAATGGGCGTTGGCAGCGTACCCAGCATGCTGGCGGCATTACCACGCTGAATGGCAATGTTTATGCATTGAGCCAGAAACACGCCAGCATTTTGGTCACGAGTCGCATTAACCAGGTGCTCTGAAAGATTTTTGAGAATGAGGTGAGCTCCCAGTCCCCAAGGGCCCAATTGTCTTGACCCCGAAGGCCTCAAATATTTAACCACTGCCGAGGTTAGCATATTTGCGTCGCTTGTGCTGCTCTGCCGAATTGGCAATTACTGGTGAAATACCACATACCGTACCATACCATACCATACCTTTTACGATGTGTTTGAGTGGACAGTTTTGAAGTTTTTAGGCTGCCTAAAGGCAATTCAAATGGCGTTGAATGGCAGTTATTAGCTTCCATTCATCCGCAAACACGTCATATTGATTAGCGACAATGAGGGCATAGGGATTCATATGCAGGCATCCACAGGCTGTCCTTCAATGTTAGGTCTAAGGGGGAGGCCTATGTTCAGCAGTGTACGTCTTCTGGCTGGTGATGATGATGGAACTATCATACACCGTGTGACAGCAAATTTTTTTTTTTTTCTGCGCAGATACTGATCAGAAACACAAAGATGACATAACTGGTAATCATTAATTAAAAAACATGATTTTATTTCATGCATTTGAGTCTGAGTTTCAAATTTTGTTATTTCAAATTTGTTATCTTTCCCTCTGCGAGCACTCTGCCATCAGAAACTACGCGAAGAAGAGGCGGTGACGGAGCCCACCGATTTCCACGGAATTTTTCCATTACCTCCGTAAATTGCTCTCTCGGTCGAACGATTTATTATTTATAATACAAGTAAATGAAATATATTGGCTTCGTAAGTACATAAATAAACTTATAAACACGTTAAGCTGTTGGTAAAGTTCTAAATTTCACGCGTCAAGTGTCTCATTCTTTATCTAGAAACTCTAGTATTTTGCAATCTATCTTTTGATTGATATAATATGGTTTCTTAAAATACATATTGACATAGAATATTGGGCATGACCCTTTGCATGACTTCCAACAATGGTCACCACCGCCGGCACCGTCCATGCGTTTTCGTGCATGCAAAATTATCAAAATTTTGATACATGCCTATATCATACCAAAACCAGTAATATCGGTACGTGAATATTATTTACATTAAGTATATCCCACAATGGAGTCCAAAAGAGGTTTCTATAAAGTTTTGGAAACAACATGAAAATAGACGATTCGCCTCATTATAACAGTCGTCTGTCCATCTAGTGGGTGGACGTCCTACGCTGCGCTTACCGGTCCGTGGTCTCCATTCCAGAACTTTTCGGCCCCATCGGCCATCTGTTCTGCGTGATATGTGCCCTGCCCACTGCCACTTCAACTTCCTAAAAGAGACCGCAGAAAAACGCTGGATGCAGGCCGCTTCCAACAGGCCATTTTGATATCGATGGGAGGCCTATGTCCAGCAGTGGACGTCCTAAGACTGAAATGATGATGATGATTATAACAGTTGAAAATAGGTACGTAGGTACACAAGTTTAGGAAAATAATACAATGACGCGACATGTTTTTTTCAAGTTGGCGCCAAAACTGTCTTTGTGGCCCGGCTCTCTTATCGTGGGCTCGAATTAGCACTGAAACAGCACAGTTCGGAAAATCACACGAACGTGAACCTTAACGCGCTGAGATACGGTTTTTGGTCGCGCAACTTTTATCATCAGCTAAACAGAATAACTTAAAACAGTTAATATAACGCCCCTAAACTAGATAAACTACAAATTCTCGCCAAAGACAATGAATGTTTTTTTTACATTGCAAAGAGTCTTTCAAAAACACGAAGGTGTATTCACGTGTACAAACCCAAGTTTCACCGCTTTTCCCTCGTTTTCTTTGTTTTCCCGCGGTTAACTTCCCGGTTACGATGTGACTGGTCTACCGGTCAGTTCCTTTGGTAAGTGCGGTCAGCGTGATGGCACAAAGGAAATTCTAACGACGCAGTTGCCTTGCCAAGTTACGCATTTAACGCTCGAGTGTCATTGTTTTAATGAATTTGTTTTACAACCGAGGTGTGTTTTGTATCTAGTTACTGTATTAAACTATCATGGTTGTTCACTACAGTTATATGACCATAACCTTATCACGGTATGTATCTAGTTAATTATCATATAACTTTAATAAATAAAATGCTCAGAACACTTCCATGAACCTCAAAAATAGGATTAGAGGAGTCAAGGCAAAACTGATAACGGTATTCAATATTTATTCTTACCTACAACTTTATCAACTTTTTATCGTGGCATCATGTCATTCTTATCAATATTTTGATTGTTCTAGGCTATAAGTATGCGAAAAATAATATTACTTATGTAAAATATAATAACTCGTAACCATTGTTACATGTTGGGATAGAAACTACATTTGCCACACGTATTTATGGAGTTGGCTGGTAGAAACTTTTTAGAGATGGCGCGAGCATAGCTTGTGCCATGTTTATGAGGGTTTTTCTGTATTTGGAAAATGTTAAATGTCATTTACTGTTAGACAAATGCAAATGTCACAATCACAAATTCCCTGTAACCATGGATGTTTTATACCTTTTATACAATACCCTAAAGGGAAAAAACGTCCTTGCCTGTAACAAAGATACAAGCCTCCTTGCACGAGTTGCTACCACTGCGGTGGTTACAATTTTTTATACCAATTATTTATAAAAGGATGTTCTTGAAATCCATATTTTAAGAATTTACATAAAATACGTTTTACTAGAGTTTTATTTTTCTGCTATTCATAAGCTATAGTTATAGTTAACAGCAAAGCCAAAAAAAAATATCTTAAACCTTTTTTACGATTTAACAAAAAATACTGTAAAAATTGTTAAAATTAATATCAGCAATGGATTTTACAGTTATCTTCAATGACTTCAATGTATACGAAAATAATAGCCAACTGGAAACGTATCGGTTTAAAAAAGTGGGCAGAGCCTACTCCTTTGTTCAAAAAGTTTTAATATACTATTTTTAAAATTCTGTAATACTTGATACTGGCTACATAGACATAAAATCTGAAGCCAAACCATGAAAAAGCCAAAAGGTATGTTAGCGCCACTTTGAGTTATGAGTTCAATTCATAATGTTCGTTTGAATTAGGAATTAACTAAATCGTTTTTAAAGCTCCACTGAAGGGTCCGAAAATTTGACTTCAACCCCAATTTTCTTTGATGGTGCCTACTATGTCATACGCAGCATATCACAGAGAATTCGTTTATGAAATACTCTGTCAATTGCCATAACCATACCGTGATGGTGGTCACCTAGACTGCGTGCCCTTTCACATCGCACATTCTAACTACTCCAAGCTACAACGTTTCCTATTTTTTAAGCTATAGGGTATATTTTTGCAAGGGTGAGTGATGCGAGTGAGAACATTCGATTATACACATCGCTGGTCAAGTATTTATCAATTAATACGAAATTTAATAGGGCAGGCATCTTCGTCGACGCTTTGGTGCGCGTTCCACTTTAATCAGTGGTTCTGTGCTCGTATGCGCAACCTATATTAAAGTGACAAATAAATAATTATGACAGAACATTTACCTAACTATGGAAATGTTTTGATGATGATGAATCATGGCATGTATTCTGCTCATAATCTAGACACACTCAGCAAAGCACGTGGTTAGACAAATATTTGGTAGTAGTTGAAATGTCTACAGCTCTTATAGCTCTTTGGTGACTAACAATTGCAATTTGGTGCATGATTTGATTCCCTCCTGCCCATTTTTCTATCGGACTGCCAGAGTGGGCACGAAGAATCGACACTGCTTTATAGTTCATATTCAGAAAACCCGTACGAAGCGCTTTGATTCCACATTTATTGTGTGTACTGCTAGTCTGTGGAATTCGCTGCCTATACCCGATAGTTACAATCTGGGTGTCTTCAAGTCGAGAGTGAATAAGTTTCTTCTAGGCAAGCGTTCTCCACCTATTTTTTAGTTGGCGGCCAAGCGCAAGTCTATTTATAATAAAAAATAGTAAAAAAATGTCCCAAAATGCATAGTAAAATTTTTGGTATTTGTATTTTCAGGCATAAAACGTAAAAATATGGCCGTAATTGTCGAGACAAATATAAAACAAGTAAACCATAAAAAAATACATCAAAAAATTGTGTCATTAAAATAACGAAATCCACTCTCAATCTTTCCCTCCGAGGGCTTCATAAAAACTTCCTTTGTAAATTGGAGGTAATGATTTGAAAACTAGTTTTTGCAAAATTTGAAGTCGTAATTTTCAATAATAAAATACAGATTTATTTATTACAGAAATTGAATTTTCTATTACTGTGTGAAAGAATCAGAACGCAGAAAATCCATATATTTTTTTCACCTTTTTCGTAAAAATGGGAGATGGCTATTTAAAAAAAATAACCAAGTGTCGATTTTGGTTTATAGGTACACCATTTCGAAAATAAACTAATAGGTACAGTCAAATAAAAGCAGTACGATAGTTCGTTGAACAAAAAATAGAAGAAATCACGGTGCAAATAGATAAGAATACAAAACTTCGAATATTATTCAAGTTCCTACCTTAAGTGGAGGGCGTTATTTTCCGACGACCCCTAATTTCAGCTGGCTAATTTACCCGAGGGTCAAAGGTTTTAGTAGGATATCAAAAAAATTACGATACTTTTTTATATTTTATTTTATTCACAATTTAGTTTACAGTCACTAAAACAAAAAAAAAGAAGAACACAAAATATTTTAAACTTGAATCACTAGATCTGTGGGAGAACGATTGCAATTTGAAACCACCAATCCCCACAGATTCATTACTATCCTATAAATATAAACCTACCTTTAAACTAACGCTAAACTAAAGGAAAAATATATATTGTAATAATTATTTACGATACTTACTTTACATTTTTCATCATCATCATCATCAGCCAGAAGACGTCCACTGCTGAACATAGGCCTCCCCCTTTAACCTCCACACTGAACGACAGCCTGCCTTTTGCATCCACTGGATGCCAGCGACTCTCACTATGTCGTCGGTCCATCTAGTGGGACATTACATGGTTACATTTTTAAATGTTTTAAATTCAATAAAATAGCTACCGTATTGTTTTTGCTATACCGTATACCGTATGTTATTGCTAAAGCAATGGAGGCTTTTACCTGGATCAGTGCAGATGTTTGAATTCTGCTGGTAGTCGAATTTTTGAATCAGTCCATAACATTTAAATGGTAAAAAAATCATCATCATCATCAGCCAGAAGACGTCCACTGCTGAACATAGGCCTCCCCCTTTAACCTCCACACTGAACGACAGCCTGCCTTTTGCATCCACTGGATGCCCGCGACTCTCACAATGTCGTCGGTCCATCTAGTGGGAGGCCTCCCTACGCTGCGTCTTCCTGTTCGTGGTCTCCACTCCAGAACCTTTCTTCCCCATCGGTGGATATTCGCCAAAGAACCAGAGTCACCGACATAGCTGTTAAAATTTGCAAGTTGAAGTGGCAATGGGCAGGCCACATCGCTCGAAGAAAAAAATAATTATTATATATTATATCTAAGTATATTAGTTTTCTAATGGTAATAAAAAAATCTAATTTTTATTGAGCCCTTAAGCCTGGGTTATAAAATTGGTTAAAAAAATATGTAAAAATATATAGTTCTCCAGATCCAGCTTTGTAAGGATACAAGCAGTTACAGCTAATTACAAGAATATCAATTAAAATCATAGATTCAGTTTCTCCCTCTACGATTAAAATACTACAAAAAATTCCAGTTTATGATATTGAAGTGAAAACTTCTTTATAATATGACGTTTTGCAACAGACTCGAGTTTTAAGTTTTCACTTCTGTCAGCGCTCCTCATGACTGCCTGTTTTTTAAGTTATCACTTAATTTTATCATTGTCTTATCTTTATTATCTTCGCTGCTATGGTACTGTTATGTTAATTAGCTTATCTACTTAATTTAGATACTGAGGTTAATCAAAACTTCAAAGCATAAGTAAAAATAAATAAATAAATAAATAAATATCTGGGACATTTTTGCACACACGGTCATCTGACCCCAAACTAAGCAAAGCTTGTAATATGGCTGCCAGAAACTGATATACGTACATATATATTTTTAAATACATACTTAAATAGATATTAACACCCAGACATAGAACAAACACAAATGTTCATCACACAAATGTTTGTCCTAGATGGGAATCGAACCCACGCCCCCAAGCACAGAAGATAGGTTCACTACCAACTGAGCCACCGGGGCAGTAATTCGTTGTCAAAAATTTCTTGTTGAGAAATAACGTTCTTTGAAATTCTAAAATGCGAAATACTCACTCTTGAAACAAATCTCTAAATAAAACTTACTCCACCAATTTTTGAGAAAAAAATATATTTTTTGGTCTCAAAAAATAGGTAAGTTTGCTACTTTATTTAAACACACGGTACAATTTAATAATAGCTTAGTTTCTCTTCTTTCAAAACGCTCTCATAAGACTACCCAGTCCAAGCAATTATTTACACTGACAGCTGCAAAAACAATGTAAAGTAAAAATCTAAATAAAATCATTTTTTAAATATATCTCATTCATATTATGTATTTGCAGCTGTCAGAGCAAATAAATACTTGGACTGGACTTGGCCAGTATGTAAGAAGCCCAGTTTAAAATTTCAATAATTTAATAACAATTTATTTATTGAAAACACAAATAGTAAACAATGCAACATTGTGGCTCTGCCTTTTGCGTTAGTTCAAAACTGTAATAATACGTAACACAAAATACTTAGTATTATCTGGTTTCGTTATGGTCAACTTTGGGTGGTAACGGTAGAGCATAGGTTCTAAGGGTAGTACACAAGGTGTCCCTTATATACCTTATGGAGGAAGATACATAATAAATAGAGAATACGATGTTTTTTCTTAAAATATACCATATACTATATTTTTGCTCTATCAGCCAAATAACGTTTTTTTTTCATGGTCAATTTAAAATATAATACGCTTTTCGGCGGCGAATGGACTCTTGCAAACCTAATCTACGCCTCTAGGGACCACCCTACATGTTGGAGAAAGGTTTTGAATATAGAGACTTACTTACAAGAGTTTCTTTTATATAGGCATTTATGAACTCATTTCTATAATGAATCGAAATCTTACGTACTTAGAACATGATTTTATTACCTTTATCCTCAAATAAAACCTTTGAGATCATAGTGTAATAATAGCTGAGGTAACCACATAGTATTATATAGAGTAGGTAACAAACAATACCTATTACGATAAAATGGTAATGAATGAATATACCCGTCAAGTGCGAGTTGGGCTCGTGCACTGAGGGTTCCGTACCACCACATAGCTTGTTAGCTAATAAATTACAAAAAGACAAAATCCCATCAACGCCCAGGCGGTCACCTATCCAAGTACCGACCGCCCCCACGTTGCTTCACTTCGGTGATCGTACGAGAACCGGTGGTGAACAGAAATTTGTCACCAACTCGCACTTGGCCATTATTTATTATTAGTTGTTATACTTTAGAGTGTTTACTATAATAACGCCAAGCTTGACGCTTGTACGTATTACCGTTTTTAAATTACCAAAATACATTTAAAAAAATTATTACGTTTGTTGGATGGGGACCCGTCTTACGTTTTTACTTTTAGACTTTTTTATTATTTCTTATTTATCCGCCGTAACATTACATATTCTGTGAAAATTTCAACTGGCTATCTATTACGGTTCGAATGATACAGCCCTTTAAAGGTAGGACGGACAGACATATATTGTAGGCTTAGTAATAGGTCCCGTTTGTACCCTTTGGGTACGGAACACTAAAAATTAATCGTTATGAATAATAATTAGTGACATAATGGGAATTTCATTTGAAATTCCCTATATTGATCACCGTGTGAGGTTTTGTTATAACCGATTGAGAATTATATTTAGCTTAACATAACAAATGGTTGAAAGCAATCTTCGTGATGAATTTTTACAGGATGGCGGAGGAGATCGAAAGAATAGTTTTTTTATCTCTTCCACCAAAATAAAACATCATTACAAAAAATACTTAAAATACGTTTGCAATGTTATAAAAAAATCGGCTTTTTTATGCCTAATAATCGTTTTTTTATGTGCGAAAAAGGTGTCTTTGGCTGATGATTGCCGCCGCTTAAACTGAATTATGTGACTCATTTTTGCGCTTGACTATAATTCTTGTCACAAATAAGTAGGTAGAGCACATTTATTTATTTATTTACCTAATATAAAGATAGATAGATAACTGTTTATTTTTCACATCAGAAATTACATACATAAGACCAAAACAACTTAAAACTAGTTAAACAATTAGCGGCTTTATCGCTATCAGCAATCTCTTCCAGACACTATATAACATAATAAACATACATTACATACACTATTTTTGTAGCAAAGGATCAATCGACCTAACCAAAAATTCTGTTTGGTAAATAAGGTACTTATACACAGTCCTATACAATATAGACTTAATTTACAACTAAGACCTTTTAAAATTACTGTAATCTTTTTACCTTTTTTGCGATATGTAAATACTTTTTTAATTCTGGTCCTTCAGATTTTTCAATTCTGTCAGTTTTACTTATTAAAAAAATGAAAAGCTGTCTGAATTAAAAAGTTTAAAAAAGGTAATAAAATTATTTTACGAGCAAGATTATGACAAAAATAAGTTAATAATAAATAAAAATAAAAAAAACCTATTATGTAGCCTGTAACTTATTTGAAACCTATAATTGAGATAGGCGACGTTTCCATTTTGATTCTAGGTGCCATTATGACTCCCCCTTCCCCTACTTAGTACCTAGTCTGCTTGTGTTCCGGTTGGCGCCACTTTGCAGCTAACGTCAAGAATTTTGCTTGGCCGTTACATCAGTTGGCGTTTGATTTTCGTTGCGAGCGGATGGGTGCAATAACGACGAAGTCGTTCGTATAAAGTATATAAAATATAAATTTAATTATAAAATTAATTTATAATGAGTGATAATGATAAAGCTCAGAATGACTCTCCTGTTGCGGGACCGAGTGGAGTACGGAAGATTAACTACAAGCGTCCGCGGCGGCTGTACAGTAGCAGCGATGAGGGTAGCAATGACGAAGACACGTCATATATGCGGCCGTCACCTAAGCGTGCGTGTACAAGGACAAACGTTCAGGATCAAAGGTTGGATTATATTCAAAAGCAGGTCAGTGAATTAAAATACCTTATAACGAGGAACTTCCGAGAAGCATCTGAACCCATAAGTGTAACTAACCGGGTTGACGATGCATTATTTAACTGCGAAGAGGATAATGCTTCTGTTTCCTCATCACTGTTAAAACCTATTGATCATGATTTCGATTGGAACGAAGATACGACTGCATCTGAATCTATCAAGCAGACTTCCGAGTCTAAGCTGAATTATTTGCGGAAGGTTCAGCACCTTGATAGTACTGGATGGAATAATGTCCGCTATACAGAGGTCCAAAAGAAATATCTCTCATCTCCTGGCTTTACTCATTTGAACCTCAATGATGAATTATTAGCCGTTGAATCAAAATTCAACCATTTGAGATCTTTAGATCAAACTTTTGGAGCATTAACAAGCATGATCGTGGCACAAAAGGAGGCTTTGCAGAAAACATTGAAAGACCTATTAGAGTGGGGCGCAGATAATAATTTACAACTTACAAGTGCCTCACTTTCGACAAAAGTACGTGAATTGTTTTCCAATACATGCCCTTACATGGATATTTCTAAGGATATCGCGCAGATTGTATGCGGTAGGCGTGCTAACGTGATTGAAAATAGAAGGGATAGTGCCCTATCTACCGTCAGAGATAAATACAATAAGGCGATATTGCGAAAGATACCTCCTAGTTGTGAGCACTTATTTCAACCAAAGGAGTTTAGCGAAGCTGTAGCCAGATTGGGAGGTGGATCTAAAGTTTTTCGCAGACCATATCTACCTGCCGAGGGTAGCCAGCATGGTCATAAACGGTCATATTTGCCTGCCGAGGGCAACCAGGCCGATCATAGGCGGTCTACCGACCCCTCGATGAATTTTCGTGGATATAACCGAAATAAAACCCAGCAAGCACCCGCTTCTGGAAAGGGCAAATCATTGGCCGGCAAACGAAACTATTTCGCTGCAAAGAATAAGCCTTTCCAAAAACCAAGAGATGACTACCGAGATCATCGAAAACAATGACTACGCCATGACATTTCAAGCCGGCCAGTTACGCCTTTTTCAACACACCTGGCAATCAATGGACGCTCCAGCCCATATATTAAAAATAATACAGGGATACCGAATACCCTTTATCGAGAAACCACCGCTACGGCTCAAATACAAAGTTCGGCTGTCAACTACGCCTGCATTAAAAGGCGAGATAAACCAAATGTGGAAAGATTCGGTAATCGAAAAAGCACCATCAGACCCGGGCTTCCTGTCAAGTTTGTTTCCGGTAAGAAAAGCAGATGGTTCTCAAAGACCAGTATTGAATCTCAAGGCCTTAAATCGATATCTCAAACCAAAGGCTTTTCGGTTGGTAAATATGCAGAGGGTGCCTCAGTTTCTTCAGGCCAGGGACTTCATGATGAAAATAGATATCCACCAGGCCTATTTCCATATACCAATAAAAAAATCACACAGAAGATTCCTCAGATTCACTTTCAACGACATAACCTATCAAATGACCTGCATGCCGTTCGGGCTCGCCAGTGCTCCGAGAACTTTTGCCACATTATCCAATTGGGTGGCTCAGAAGCTCCGAGAGAAAGGTGTGAGAGTTCTCGTATACTTGGACGACTTCCTACTGGTAAATCAATGTCCTCTACTACTCAAAGAGCACATGAAACAGGCCATCCAGCTAATGACCAGCCTAGGATGGGTGATAAACAGGAGAAAATCGTCCGTAGTACCGTCTCAAGAAATCGAGTTCCTTGGAATTACGTGGAACACAGATGTAAACAAAAAATGTCTGCCAAAGAAAAAAGTGTCCTCGCTAATGACTCGTTTGCTTCACGCTCACAAAGCAAAAGAGTTGACACTCTTAGAATTGCAAAAACTGGTCGGTACCCTACAGTTTTCCAGTTTTGTGGTACATCACGGAATGCTACACATGCGACATCTGCAGTCATGCCTCCATCAGGCTTTGATAAAATCGACGGCCGTTCCACTGACGCCTTTAGCCAAAAAAGATGTGGATTGGTGGCTGAACGATGCCCATACTACCAGCGAAATTTGGATAGACCCCGTATCCTATCACATAGTGACGGATGCTTCAGGCGTCGGTTGGGGTGCATATGTAAACGGCAGTCATATCCAGGGTACTTGGATGCCAGAAGAGCTTCATTACCACTCCAACGTAAAGGAGCTTCTGGTTGTCTACAAAGTCTTGTCGCAAAGCAACTTTGCCAGGGAATGTCAGAACAGAACTATAATGATCCAAAGCGACAACAAGACAGCTTTGGCTTACCTACGCAGACAGGGCGGAACCAAATCAAAAGGCCTGATGCAATTGACACGAATGATTTACCACATTTTGGAGATGCACAGTCTGAAGTTAGTAATCAGTTACCTCCCGGGTCCTCTCAACGGGATAGCAGACGGGTTGTCCAGAAACAAATTGATAGCAGAATGGCATCTCTTACCTCAAGCTTGTCACCTGATTTTCAAAAAATGGGGAACACCTCACGTAGACCTGATGGCATCCAGACAAGCTCATGTGGTACCAAGGTATGTGACATTGGATCTGTTGGATCGGCGAGCAATTTACCACGATGCGTTCAGTCGAGTCTGGAAACACAAGTTGGCTTGGGTTTTTCCGCCACCTTGTCTGATGTACAGAGTCCTAGCAATGCTGAATCAAGCCCAAGGAATATACATTGTAATATGTCCGAGATGGAAGAATGTCTTTTGGCGGGCCGACCTGAAGAGAAAAGCGATCAGCCCACCATTCACGATAAGGAACCTGAAGTCTGTGCTGAGGGACACAAGAACCAATCGTCCCCCTCCACAAGTAGACGACCTTGTATTGGAGGCATGGAGATGTCAGGGTGGAACGATCTTATAAGAAACTGGTCTTCCTCCGAAATTAATGTAATCGAGTCTAGCTGGCGGCCCAGTACACTGAAAACGTATAAACACGCTTGGACACGTTGGTTGGCGTGGTGCAAAAGTTCGGACGTGGATAACAAAAACCCAGGCGGCATAGGTTTATCAAAATATCTCATTTATTTACATACAATTGAAGGCTTAAGTTATAAAACTATACTGGTACATAAGTCAGTTGTGTCATCCTTTTGTCAGCCGGATTTAGAAGTCAAACTTAGCTCTCACGTATTGGTCCGGCAAGCTCTAAAAGGCATAGCAAATATAGGGGCATCCAAAGACAAGGTTAAGGTGCCGGTATGGAACCTGCAGGTTGTAGTTGAATGGCTTCTGCAGAATGAACCAAGCCTTTATAGTTTGTTTGACGTGTCTCGACGTTGTGCAACCTTGCTGCTGTTGGCATCTGGTAGACGAGTTCATGATCTGACGCTTTTATCTATCGAAAAAGATAAATGTATTATTGATGACAATTCTATCACTTTTTGGCCATTGTATGGATCAAAAACCGATACAATTAAACATACGCAATCCGGTTGGCAGTTAATATCTGGAGAAAATCAGAAGATCGACCCCGTCTTTTGGATTAAAAAGCTAATAGAAATTTCCCAGCCAAGAAGACAGTCAGGGAATGGTATCAACAATTTATTTGTAACTACCAGAAGAGACCCAAAATCGGCCAGTCGAACTGTAATTGCTGGATGGATA
Source organism: Agriopis marginaria (assembly GCA_932305915.1). Taxonomy (NCBI): domain Eukaryota; kingdom Metazoa; phylum Arthropoda; class Insecta; order Lepidoptera; family Geometridae; genus Agriopis; species Agriopis marginaria. The sequence continues at coordinate 8,060,595 of OW029934.1, read as the reverse complement.
AAAACTGTGTTGGTGGAGGCCGGAATTCAAGATTCACCTGGTTCTATCAGATCTGCCGTGGCGTCTTTAAACTGGGTTAATGATATGCCGTTGGAAGAAATCTTAGCTAGAGGTAACTGGACAGCTGCAAACACGTTGATTCGGTTTTACAGGCGGCCTGTAAGAACACCTCAATCAACGAATGTACCTTCCCTTGTGAATAGATTTAGACCAGTGTAATAAGCTCTATGCTATGCATAATTATGATTACTTTTGTGTTGATCAATATTAGGAACTCATAGTTAGTACAATAACCTACCTATAGATATAGAAATAATTTCGTTTACACAATTGTAGTATGTAAACTTTATATGGTGTTGATTCTGTCACTGTATATATATTATGTGATTATAATGTATTGTTATTTACTACTTACCTTGATAATCAATAAATTTATGTGATCTGAACATTACGTCTCATTTAAAATATCACAGTTGGCGTTCTCTCTACAAATATACCTAGTGGTTGGGCCACCATGCGAGAATAGACAAGTCTCAATTATAGGTTTCAAATAAGTTACAGGCTACATAATATAAGAATTTTTCCTGAAATAAAAAAATTACTTATTATGTACCTAACTTATTTGAAACCTAGTGAGTGCTGCATGGTAATTGATCCTAACTGATGTAACGGCCAAGCAAAATTCTTGACGTTAGCTGCAAAGTGGCGCCAACCGGAACACAAGCAGACTAGGTACTAAGTAGGGGAAGGGGGAGTCATAATGGCACCTAGAATCAAAATGGAAACGTCGCCTATCTCAATTATAGGTTTCAAATAAGTTAGGTACATAATAAGTAATTTTTTTATTTCAGGAAAAATTCTTATATTATTATAAATAAGCTATAATATTTAATTTATTAGATATCCATTTATCATTATTTTAATGGGGTTTTATTGCATTCAGTAGTTCCTATGGCCACCTTCCGTCATCATCATCAGACCTTGAATATCATCTAGGGGTATTATAGTACTCATCAAGACCATTCCAAAAAGCCCAAACACGAAGGATTTATCTTGTTGCGTTCATTAATTCCTATGTCCACCTTCCGACTCCATCATCAGAAAAGCTCCATGGTATTTTAATGCATTTTCATCCAAGTAACATACTCGTAGGTGTGTAGGGTTAAATTAGGACTGCAAGATTTGTACCTTAAGTAGCTATATAGTATGGTATATGCTAAGGTGGTGTGGTATATTAAGTAGGTACATATTACAAACAAAATAATGTACAATACTTAATACATACCTACAAACATGTGAAGTTAAACAAAAGCTTGTAATTAAAGGCAATTTTATGATAGCAGCATTTATAGGACAAAATCAACCAGTCTGTGTTGCCAGTGATGACATGCAGCAGTGTAACGTGGTCTCCCACTATAAACCTCATAAGCAAGCTCAAAGTCGCACAACGAGTTATGGAGAGAGCTATGCTCGGGGTTTCTCTACGTGATCGAATCAGAAATTAGGAGATCCGTATACGAACGAAAGTTACCAACATAGCCCACCGGATTAGCAAGTTGAAGTGGCAGCGCAGAACAGATGGCTGATGGGGCCGAAAAGTTCTCGAATGGAGACCACGGACCGGTAAGGGCAGCGTAGGACGGTCACCCACAAGATTAACAGATGACCTAAAAGTGACCGCAGGGAAACGCTGGATACAGGCCGCTTCCAACCGGCCCTTTTGGAGATCGATGGGGAAGGCCTATGTCCAGCAGTGGACATCCTATGGCTGAAATGGCGATGATGATGATGATGATAGGACAAACCAATATGCCTAACTTATAATGACGTAAACTGTATGAATACTTAGATACTTTTGTAGCTATGGTATAAACCTACTATATCACGCACCGCCTCGCACGGGGAAATTCGTTCTATACAGTCACCTAAAGAATTATCATTATTGTTATTTATGACGAACTTTGTTATAAAGCATTAATTGTATATAAAGCAAGGTGGAGGTCACAATAGTTGACCGAGAGAGCTCAATTAAATCAGTGTTTTTAATTGTCTCTGAATTCGTTGATTACGATTATCGTACTTTTAATACGAAACGAATTATTCAATTTTAATTCAAAATGTTAAATAATGTAACAAAGTCTGTATGTGTGATTGTGCTATGTTTAACTGTTTGTCATGCAAGGGAGTTGGAAAAAAAGGTGAGAATAAAAATGTATCTTAAGTATGTAAGTAAATTTTATTTTTAACCAACGTCAAAAAGGATGGTGTTCACATTCTGTTGTATTTTTTTATGTCTGTTACCTCAGAACTCCGTAATTTATTAACAAATTTGAAAAATTATATATTATTATTGATATTTTTTTTATTAAAGATGACTTTAAAACAGGTCCCATTGAAATTTCATCAAGATCGGTTCAGTAGTTTTTAAATCAAATTAACTGGAAAAGTTTACTTGAATGACATAATACAATTATTGTCATTGTGTATTCTACTAATTTTGAAGTTTTTAAATTGAAAATCATATACAAAACAATTGCAAAAATTGCTCTGTTTTCAGTTTTGAGAATATGAGTTCCTCCACTAGAATTAGAATAACACCTAAACAAACGAGAAAAAAAAAAGCAAAAAAATTACAACCGGTAGGATTCGATCCTGCTCCATCCGGGTCGATGTCCCGAGCGCTCTAACCGCTAAATCTCGGTCGCTCTCCGATCGGTTCCAAATTCTTGAGCTGTACATCCAAACATTATAGACCTTATATATTACTAGCGGCACGCCCCGGCTTCGCACGGATATACATATATAGCCTATGTCACCCGGGGATAGTGTAGCTTCCCAACAGTGAAAGAATTTTTCAAATCGGGTTCAGTAATTTCGGAGCCTATTCAATGCAAACAAACAAACAATCAAATCTTTCCTCTTTATAATATTAGTATAGAAGTATAGATATAGATAAAAAGCAATAGGTACCGACCAGCACCAAAAAAAAAAGATTTTTTTGTTCCTGTAAATTTTTTCTAAAACCTGTTAACGCCATTCAAAATGTCTCCAAAATAATCCACGAAATGCTTCTCATGCAGACTGTTTTCATGTAGTTATCACGTTTCTTCTACGATGTTTCTTTGCGCGATAGAATCCGGTACGTGGATATTTGCCAAAGAACCAGAGTCATCGACAATACCAACACAGCTGCTCAGCAGTGCAAGTCCCGTTCTATATCGATAGTCAAATTCGATAAAATGCCATAGAATCGATCATAGCGAGTACTGATTAAATGGCATTTTATCGAATTTGACGATCTCAACTGTCAAATTTGATGATCGATAAAGAATGGTACTTGCACTGCAGATTTGCAAATTGAAGTGGCAATGAGAAGGCCACATCGGTCATCAGAGAACCCATAACATATTATGAGGAAGAAAGGTTCCTGAGTGGAGACCACGAACCGGAAGACTCAGCGTAGGTAGACATCCCACTCGATTTAATGGACCGGCGGCATCGTGAGAGTCGCGGGTATCCAGTGGATACAGATGGTGGCCTATTTTCAGCAGTGGACGTCTTCTGGCTGATGAAGATGATGATAACGATTAAAGTTGCCCTTGTTCCATTAAAGTATCCATTCTGTATATTATTAATTTACGTTATGGGCAAGCGTGGCGCTTACCATTACTGTGACTAATAAATTAAGGATTTTACAGAAAAAAACATCAAAAAGAGTGTGCGTGATTGGAGCAGGAGTGTCAGGATTAACAACAGCTAGATATTTAAAAGAAGAAGGAATTAACTTCACTGTCTTAGAAGCAACCAGATACGTAGGAGGCACTTGGCGATATGACCCAAGAGTAAAAATTGATGAAAATGGACAACCATTGCACACCAGCATGTACAAACATTTGAGGTAGGTACCTTCTTACTGTTTAGACAAACAAATCTAAATAAAAAAAAAAAAAAACCCTGTTTACCTTGGTCACGTCATAACTTGAGAACGACTTTTTCGATTTCATTCGTCTTTTTTTTAGAGCTTTCTTATATTTTGTCGAAGGCAAAAACGACAGAAACGTAAAGAAAAACTTAGAAAATTGCGCAGAAAATTGGAAAATTTCAGCAAACTTAACGACGATTTTAACTCCCGGGGGAAACCGCGGTTCGCAGCTAGTACAATTATGAATAAAAAAAACAGAACACGACTAGCAACAACGGATTTGTTTTTTTTTTTTACTTTTTCTCTATGAAAGACTATTGCCAGCCAGCTTTACTTATGAATAGAATTTAATGTTTTTTTTTTTCATATATCGTGAATATCTTTCTTTCCCAAAAACCTTTAAATTCGGACTATTACAAACATTCTGGGTAGTTACAATCTATGTCTTCAAATCACGAGTGAATCGGTTTCTTCTAGGCAAGCGTGCTCCACCGTAGACCGCATCATCGCTTAACATCAGGCGAGTTGGCGGTCAAGCGCAAGCCTATTATTTATAAAAATAAAATAAAAACATTCAATAAAAGTTGGCTAAATCGGTTCAGTCAGCTGATCTCAAATGATGCGCTTACGATAGAACAGCATTAAATTTTTGTATATATTTTAGAATAATATCGAATTTTTGGAGATAGATTTTGTGTCGTAGTAGTTTTGAAATTTGTTTTTTGTTATACTCTTTCAGAACAAATTTACCAAAACCAACGATGGAACTGCCAGGTTTCCCATTGCCTGATGGCATACCATCATTTCCTGGCTGGGAGATCTACTACAACTATCTCAAAGATTACGCTAAGCATTTTGATATAGAGAAGCACATACAGGTAAAAAAAACTATTTAAGAGAATTAAAAAAATCCAAAGGTAGATTGGTTTTACTATACCTACTAGTTATTCTTTATTTGTATCGAATCTGTATACTCCTAGAAGTAAATACTAATTTATTTATAAACACTGTTTTAAACTATCACGGTTGTTCACTAAAGTTAAATGATTATTTACGGGATATTTACCGTTACTGATATTTTTATATTTTAAGACTAAGAAAGATGGTAGATCTGCACCTAACTTTTTAACTGTCCGAACAACCACCCGAAATCTTCAGTCTTCCCGTGAACATGGTGCATGTAACTGCGCCAAAATATCGGGAGCTCATTCCAAAACCTTACCACGGTAAATATCCCGTAAATAATAATTTAACTTTTTTATTTATAAATAAATAAAGTTAAATGATTGAGTGAACACATCGGAAATTTTACGTAAAATTTCCGATGTGTTTATCTTATATGTGTAAAAATTTGCTCTCATAAGGAGTAATTTTTCCTCTATTTTACAATCTTAACTAAATTTTGTATTTTCAGTTCCTTCACAATGTGATATTAGTTACAAGGAAAAATAACGTATGGAAAGTAAGACATGAACACGTACAAACTCACGAAGTTTTCGAAGAAGAATATGACTACGTCATAATTGGTAAAGGACACTTCAGCAAGCCCAATATGCCTAACATACCAGGAGAGAGTAAATTTAGAGGTATGAAAGTACTTCGGTATGAGTAATTTATTTATTAATACCGTGACCAAGCTACAAGGACCATTGAAAATTCAAATATCATTAAAACTTGGGCGATTTTTGAAAATCCACTATATGCGTTTTGATCATCCTTCACAAACGTTTCGATTCTACGTTTCTTATCCGTACGGCCAAAGATTGGAACATCCTACCAGCATCCTTATTTCCTGAGAGATATAACCTGGGCCTTTTCAAGGCCAGAGTGAATAGGTATCTTCTAAGTCTGCGTGTTTCATCTTCGATCACATCGTCGCTTACCAACAGGCGAGTTGGTGGTCAAACGCGGACGTAGCTGCGTTAAAAAGAAATGCCTCAAAACCTTTGACAATGTATAATCAAAGCTCAAAACTTATTTTTGCGGGTTGACTGTTAACTGCTATGGATAACGGACGGCATTGATTTAGTAAATTACTAACATAAAAGTATCCCGAATGTCATTTCAATTTTATTAAATGCGAAGAGAGTATAAATATTCCGGAGTCAAAACTTACCTTAAGAGCGGAAAAACATTTAAAAATATCTCTCACTCTCACACAGGTACAATAATCCACAGCCATGACTACCGCGAGCCTGAACCCTACAGAGGCCGCAGAGTGTTGGTCGTGGGTGCCGGACCCTCTGGGTTTGACATCGGCCTCAACGTGGCCGAAGTGAGCCGGTCACTGATCCACAGTCACCACTTGCCGTTCAACTTCAGGACCAAGTTCCCTCCGCATTACGTGAGGAAACCAAACGTGAAAGAGCTCAATGAGACTGGGGCGGTATTTGTTGATGGGAGCTTTGAAGAGATCGATGATATTATTTACTGTACAGGTAAGCATCAGCTTTATTTGCTTTATAAGACACCCATGAGCTTGAATCATGGGCATTTATTCATTCACTCTTAGCCTGGAGACGGAGTCCAATTCATTCACAGTGTACACCTGTCTTTCATTGTTTCAGGATTCGAATACGACTACCCGTTCCTCGACGAGACGAGTGGGCTGACGCTGACTCCTCGGAACGTGAACCCTCTGTACAAGTACATGGTGAACATCAACCAGCCAACTATGGTCATGATGGGGCTGGTGGTGCGCGCCTGTCTCGTCATCGCCAGAGACGCACAGGTAGCTAACATGTTTGGTTGGAAGGCATTTTAAGAACATTATGACTCTGATGAGTCACTGGCCTTCTGCTTGGGACGTCCTACTAGCTTTTATAATACGCTCAAACCAGCATATTTAACGTTAGTTTGATACAGAAATAGCCGTTGGCCGTAATGTCCCTGGACATTGTTTATACAAAAAGATCAATCGACAGACTATCTGAAAGAAGGATCTTCTACAGAACTTAAGTTTGCCTCGGAAGAAAATCGTACAAAATAGACATGTCATATCGTATATTGTACAGGATTATACGAATTTTATTCTTAAATTCAGAAAATTACTTCCTTTCTAAGTACCTAGTTCTAAAAAGTCCATCATGATGCATTTCAGGCTCGATACGTGACTGCACTGGTGAAAGGAAACTTCACGCTGCCGTCCCGCGAAGAGATGATGCAGGACTGGCAGAGACAGGCTGACATTGTCAAATCTAGACGACTACCGTTGTCTTTCATCCATGTGCTTGATAGGAATGAGGTTTGTTATGTTTCAAAACCCAAAAAATACGTTTCTACTGCCTGATTATAAATAAATAAATAAAATAAATAAATATTCGGGACATTTTTGCACACACGGTCATCTGACCCCAAACTAAGCAAAGCTTGTGATATGGCTGCCAGAGACAGATATATATACATATATAGGTTTAAATACATACTTAAATAGATATTAACACCCAGATATAGAACAAACACAAATGTTCGTCACACAAATGTTTGTCCTAGGTGGGAATCGAACCCACGCCCCCAAGCTCAGAAGGCAGGTTCACTAACAACTCGACCAACGGGCTATCATATTATACTATACTGGGAAAGATTCCGTGTCAAAAACAACACTTTCGCTTTAATCTATGGGAACTGTAATATGTAATTCGTAATTCCGTAATGTCATAATTTACGGATCAATTACATTTCTACAATGCAGGTTACAGAATTCGCATTGCAAACTTATTTCGTGCGGACACGTCAAAAATATTGACCTAAAGTGTAGATCCGTTGAATGAAGATCAACTTATTTAATCCCATTGAATTTTTGAAAAATAATGAACTTTTCATTTGTATTGGTTTTTAAGTCTCAAAAAGTAAATTATGCGACTGGTGCAGCGTCTAAAGAAAAACATTATGACAAATGGAGTATTTTGTTCAGGGAATGAGATCGCATCTCGAATTGTTTCAGGACCAGTACTACGCGCAACTATCAGAAGAGGCCGGCATTGCCCGCGTGCCACCCGTCATGTTTAAAATCCGGGCCCTCGATACCAGAGCCAAACTTGAAAGCCTCTACACGTATAGAAACTATGTGTATACTGTGATAGACGACCACACTTTTAAAAGGGCCTTGGAAGAGCCTCGAGATAGGAATGATACCTTGTCGTCTTCCGATTTTGAGTCGCACATCCTGACTCGCCCTATTTTGGTTGGTAGCATCCATAATCCTTAGTGAGACACTCATGCACCCGGAATGGATGCATTAAATCTGAATGCAATATTCTTGTCTACTTGTCTAGAGATAAAGATTAAAAGTTGTATACCTACATAGGAGTGGGAACTTGAAACAAAACTATGAAAAAAACTGTAATTTCACCGCTTAAATTCCATTCAAATAATTAGTAGGTTAATCTTGATTTTTGTCTGTTATAACTTATAAACACCAAACTTGACCTGACCAGGTTACCTAGAAAAAGTTCAATTAAAATAAGTGCTTCATCTAGTGAAAATGAGCTTTAAATTTAATAATTATTATTATTTAATTATTTTATGTCGTTATAAGTATTTAAGTTTGTTCTATTATTGAAACTGACGTGGTTTTCACACATTTTATTTATCATCATCATCAGCCAGAAGACGTCCACTGCTGAACATAGGCCTCCCCCTTTAACCTCCACACTGAACGACAGCCTGCCTTTTGCATCCACTGGATGCCCGCGACTCTCACAATTCATTCATTTTATTTATACTACACTGGAACTACTATTACACGGGAATTAACCGGCTTAATCTTACGTGAGTAATTCCCGTGTAATATAAATAAGTTTGTTCTATTTTATTTCAAATATTTATATTTTTTTAATGTAAATAAACTATTCCCCTTTTTGATTGTATTTAATTTAAATGGTTAACACAAAAATTTAAGGCATTTTTATGACAGCCAACATTTATGGGACAGAATACGGTGTACCTTAACTTTTATGGTATAAAACTGCTATACATGGTTATGCATAGGTATAGACTAAGCCGAAAGGAGGTCATTGTACTCATCATTATGAAAAACTTTTGAAACCAACCCTGAAATCGCGAAAAAAATCTGCTGTTCCATAGAAAATGGTCATTGACACTTGACAAAATGTATGGAACAGCCAAGAAATCTTTGGGAACAACTGGTTTTTTTCACGATTTCACCGTTGGTCTCACAGTAAAAGTTGTTCATAATAATGATTAAAATAACCTCCTTTCGGCCTAATACAATCGCGTATAACGCGTAACTCTGCGTATAATCATACTGCTGAACTTGCTCTCTTTTTAGTTACGTATAGATTATTCTTAAATTATACATTTATGACGAATATTGATATAAAGTATTATGTACAAAGCCCGGTAGAGGTCACAGTAGTTGATCGAGATAACTCAATCAAGTCAGTATTATCGGACGTTCCTCATTCATCATTAGAATATTTGTACATTTTGATACGTGCCTAATTATTTATTTTCAAATCAAAATGTTACACAATTTGATAAAAAAATTGTGCGTGGTTGTGCTATATTTAACTGTTTGCTATGCAATGGAATTGAATACAAGGGTAAGTAGTAAAAATAATTCCGGGATAGCTAAGTGTATTATAATTATATAAAGAAATCGGTAAGCTTAATAGGTATTTTCCGTAATTATCAGTACTAGTAAAAATTTATCTTAACATATTATTTATTTGTAATTTCTAGTAGGTATTATTATTTGTTCTTCTTCTGAAATATTTAAGTTTCAACTTTTGGCTCAATATTCATTTTGTCTTTCAAAATACTTTTAGGTGTAGGTTTATTATCAGTTTTTAGGAAAAAGAAAGAATAAATTGCTGTGAAATTAACTAATGACTTTCTTCAAAAGGCGAGTTTAATAGTCTTAAAGGGTCGGCAACGTAGGTACCTACCTACTTAGGATACCTCTGGTGTTACAAGTAGCCATTGGTGACGGTGACCGCTTACCATCAGGCGGCCTGTCTGCTTGTTTGCCACCTATGGCATAAAAAATAAAATATAAAAAAAATATTTACTATGTATTGTACCTACATGACTACATGACATACTTTTTTGTTTGTTTTAGGTACAGTATAGTTTTAGATACCTATATAACTACATATCTATGTACTCACGTATATTGACCTGTTGAGTATGATTATTATGCTCACGCTATAAGCAAAACAAATGTGATAACCGGCAACTGATAATGAGATGTCTGTTAGTATCAAACATTATGAAGTGTTCCACAGAAGGCAGATAATGCCAAACATCTGTTATATGGCATTTACATCTTTTTGATTCTCAGCTATGGTTGAAGATAGTCTTAGTAAAAACGTCAAATGGAACAGACGAGTTAGGTACCTGTATTATATTCATAATATCGATTTCACTTCGATAAATTTTACTAAAGCTATAGATACTTCAGTTTATCGCAAAGTGGTACATGAAACAACAACATGCTATGTTAAATAATCTATTGGTGAAACAAGACAAGAATAAAATTATAACAGAATGGTAAGATTTTTCTTGTTTTGCGTACGGCTTTAATGGTTTTTTAAATCACAATGTAGTTGACATATTTAACTAACATTTATTTCGTCTTTTGCGCAGTTCATACTTTGGTACCTACTACCTAAAGGTATTTATTTTAGGAAATTATTATCACGGTAGTATTAATTTTAGCGTAGCAATGTCAATCAAAGAGAATTTAATGTAGCATTGTTTACAAAATTAACTTGACATTAACTGAGCGTTTATAAAGATACTTGTGGATATAATTTTACATGGAACACATTAAAACTACGTTTACTTTATTTTGAGTTATAGTTTTATGAATACAACTGAATAAATCTAGGTTAAGCTTTTATTTATTAAGGACTGTTTACTGTTAATATATACTATAAATATAACCACGACCATTTGCTTTGAATAACAAATTTTTAAAATTGTTTTTCTTTATTAGCCTGCAACTGGCTCATCTCGTTAGTCGATAATACTAAATATTAAAAAAATCTTAATAGTAAAAGCAACATTTTCTTCAGGAAAATTCTTCGAAAAGAGTGTGCGTGATTGGAGCAGGAATAGCAGGGCTATCAACAGCTAGATATTTAAAAGAAGAAGGAATTAACTTCACTGTTTTAGAAGCAACTAGATACGTAGGAGGCACTTGGCGATATGACCCTAGAGTGAAAAATGATGAAAATGGGCAACCATTGCACACCAGCATGTACAAACATTTACGGTAGGTGCCAAACAAATACAAAAACAAATCCGAGAGAAAAACATAACATGACTACCAAGACCGCATTTTTTTTTATTTCCAGCGTATTCATATAAATAGAATTTAATAAAAAAAAATAGAATCATAAGTATAGTATTTTAGTCATAAGTATTTATTACGCACGCGCAATTATAATCGACAATCGTATCATTTACGAAGACAGCTTCGATTATAATTATAACAAAGCAATATTTGAACACAGAACCATCTACTGTGAACAGACGGAACTAATTACCATTGTACGTACTCCCCCATGAAGAATGGTTCAGAAAGGTAATTTTGGATGCTTTACACACCTCCCATAATTCATTCATAAAAGTTTTTTTAGATTAATGTTTTCTTATGTTTTTGCGATTATTACACACTTTTAAAGGATTTAATCGCATGTTTTTTTTGATGTTCCTTTTTTGCTTTTTCAGGACAAATTTACCGAAACCAACGATGGAACTTCGTGGGTTCCCGTTACCTGATGGCATACCTTCTTTTCCTGGTTGGGAAATATACTATAACTACCTCAAAGATTACGCTAAGCATTTCGACATAGAGAAACACATACAGGTAAAGAAAATGCAAAAAAAGTAAGGTTGTCTGTTTGCTTGCTTAAAAACGCTGCGCTACGCTGCGCTACGCTGCTTCATAAAATCATTCATTCTGTTATTGGCTCCTACCCTTCTTTCGTTATTAAACTTCAACACCCGTTTTAGGTCTCGTAACTGCAATTATAATATCTTCAGCTTACAGATCTTCTCCAATAACACGTCTTATTATAACCCTATTATTGTCAGAATGAGCCGCCAATACAACGAAATCCTAGTCTCCAACAGAGACATTGATATATTCAATTTAAAATTACTTCCGTTTCAAATGCAACTAAAAATGATTTTACACTTTAATTTGAAAAATTCTTTACCTATTGTATTAAGTAAGAAATAACTTGTTAATTTATAGTTTGCATGTTAGCATTAAGTTTAATAATTAATTGTTCAATATTTTATTAATTATCTATTTATAAGTACCTACCCACAATGATGTTATTATAATGCACCTAGGCATACATAGTTTTAGAATGTGATACAGATCTTTAATTAAAATTTAAATTAAATATTATTTTAAAATTATTGCATTCTGTTTTGTATGTTATTGAATAAATGAAATTAAATATTTAAACAATAGACGTACCTACGAAAGAAGTATTACTACTTTTACTCTCGTAGCTCGTAGGAACTTTTGCTTTTTTTCATTTGCTAGCCAAATTACTGATTAAGTACACAGAGAATAGCAAATATACGTATGAAAAGTTGCTTGTAATTTCCTAGTGAGGTAAAATATCGCCTCTCCTCTTCAATTTATTAAACCAAGATTTGTATTTTTAGTTTCTTCACAATGTGATATTAGTTACAAGGAAAAACAACGTATGGAAAGTAAGACACGAACACGTACAAACTCACGAAGTTTTCGAAGAAGAATATGACTACGTCATAGTTGGTAATGGACACTTCAGCAAGCCCAATATGCCTAACATACCAGGAGAGAGTAAATTTAAAGGTATGATAACTTTAAATAAATTATCCTATCTCAGAACTCTTTGCTAGGGTTTGACACGCAATGGTGTTATAAGTAGATATTGCTACAATACAAACAATGATAGTGTGTGTCTGTGTACTATCATAAGCAGAATGTATATTGTATACCGAAAGTTATTAGAGCTGTGATACGCGTAAAACCAGTGGCGGATTTACCAGCAGGCTGAGTAGGCTGAAGCCTCCGGCGGCAGATTTTAGGGGCGCCAAATTTGGACCAATTTTTTTGTCTTACGGAAATTAAAAGATTCATAAAAAATCTAATGTTATTAGGTCCACACAAAACATTCAACATGTACCTAATTTTGATTAATTTTTCTAATCATTATTGTTTAAGTAATCATTAGTGTTCAGGCATACCTTACCCCGCCTTGTAGTAACTACATGATTGAGTTTTTATTAGCTCAGAAATATACTCAAAAACTATTTCTTGTGCAATCTTAACTAAATCGTTGGGTTGTAAAAATAATCTAGGAACAGACACATCGATCCCCTAGTTCACAACTATAACAATTACGAGAATAAGGTGTTGTAATTATTCACGAATCATAATGTTACAATTTTATTGTAATTTTTTTAAATAAATAATATGATTGTGTACCTATTAGGGTATCTAATTGTAGAAGTCGATAGGGGCGGCAAAATTTATATAGCTTACTGGTGGCAAATGTCGAAATCCGCCACTGCGTAAAACAGGGCCACCGGAGGATGGGCAGCAGCGTCCTATTCCTATTAGTCACGGTGAACGTATACACAAGCAAATAAACCGACCAAATGCGAGTCGGGCTCGTGCATTGAGGGTTCCGTGCCACCAGTTTATTACAGGGACAAAATACAACCAGTTGTTGTTCAGGCTTAACGCCTTCCAAAATAGTCGAATCAATTCCTACGCAATCACAATACATAGTTAATATTTTGCTACAGTGACGCTCGAGTATAACACAATTATGACTTGGTAATGAACAAAAATTTGTCACCGACTCGCACTTGGCCATTATTTATTATTTGTTGTTATACTTTGGAGTGTGTACTATAATCATACCAAGTTTGACGCTTGTAAGTAGGTATTACCGTTTATACATAGATCTACATTACATATTCTGTGAAAATTTCAACTGGCTATCTATTACGGTCCGAGTGATACAGCCGTCGGACAGACGGACAGATCTCAGACAGACAGACAGCGTAGGCTCAGTAATAGGGTCCCATTTTTACCCTTTGGATCATCATCATCATCATAATCAGCCTTTTAACAGTCCACTGCTGAACTTTTAGCCTACCCCCGAAAGGTTTGGGCCATATCCACAACGTTAGACCAGTGCGGGTTGGTGGATTCACATACGCCATTGAATTCCTTCTCCGTACGTATGTAGTTTTCCTCACGATGTTTTCCTTCACCGAGAAGCCATTGGTATGAAAATCCGTACATAAGCTCCAAAGAGCTCATTGGTACGGGCCCCGGGTTGGAACCCGCAACCTCACGCTTTCAAGTCTAGCGGCCTCCCAAATGGGCTACTTCGGCTTATAATGTTGGAACCCTTTGGATACGTAACCCTAAAATACAGTAATCTCAAAGAAATATGACTGAAACCTATTCCAGGCACAATAATCCACAGCCACGACTACCGCGAGCCAGAACCCTACACAAGCCGCCGGGTGCTGCTCGTGGGAGCTGGTCCCTCAGGGATGGACATCGCCCTCGACGTAGCTGAAGTCAGCGGCTCGCTGATCCACAGCCACCACTCACCAGCCAACTTCAGGACCAAGTTCCCTCCGCATTACGTGAGGAAACCAGACGTGAAAGAGCTTAATGAAACTGGAGCTGTTTTTGTTGATGGAAGCTTTGAAGAGGTCGATGCTATTATTTACTGTACAGGTAATCATTAGCGAAGTCTTGACTGTTTATGAGATGCATCATGGGTGCCTATGGTGCCTATTCATAGCCTCGAATCTCTATACGCCCGGTGTAAATGGAATTATACTTCACTGTAGTTTCTGACGTGGTAACTCCATAATCAATACCGTTGTACAGATCGAGCTTCACCTGCCTTTTTAGAATTCAGTAATAGGCTTGCATTTGCCTGCCAACTCGTCTGATCTTTCGAGTCGTTTTTTTTTTTTTTATAAATAACTGGCTTGCGCTTGACCACCAACGCGCCTGATGTTAAGCGATGATGCGGTCTACGGTGGAGCACGCTTGCCTAGAAGAAACCGATTCACACGTGATTTGAAGACACCCAGATTGTATCTATCGGGGAACACCCATTCAGGCAGCGCATTCCACAGACTAGCAGTTCGCACAATAAAAGTGGAATCAAAGCGCTTCGTTTGTTCCGCAAATTATAGTTTTATTTTCAAATTAAGTTTCTAGACCAAAATTTTGCCACCCCAATGGCTCACTCTTCTGATGTTAAGCGATGATGCGATCTACGATGGAGTCATGGGGCTAGCTTACCTAGGAGAAACCAATTCACTCGCGATTTGATGCCACCCAGATTGTAATCATCCCGGAATACCCATTTCAGGCAGTGCATTCAACAGACTAGCAGTTCGCAAAATAAAATTGGAATCAAATTTAAATAAAATGGGTTTTTTGGAATAACAACCATAATCAGTATCGATTTTTCCTGCTTACTCTGGCAGTTGAATAGAAAAATGGGCAATATAATTAGATTAGCAGATCCGATGCACACTCTCCGAAATGTATCCGAAAAAATCTGATAGACTAGCAACTTTGCGCCGATGCTCAAGCCGTTCGTCTCACGCCATCCTTCAGCCGCGTGACGCGGCAGAACCTTCTAGAAGCAATCATCATCATCATCATCATCCGCGCACGGAAAGTGGACGAGGATAAGTCCCTATATAACTGTGGGACCATACATTTGTTTCGGGTTAATGAACCCCACCCCCTCTTCAAGGGTCTTTTGATTTTAAAAAAATAAATAGATTTCGAATTACCAACCAGTGTTTCTACTTCGCCAGTTCGAATCGAATTGAAGCAGCAACGTTTCTAGACTAAAAAGCTTTGTCTGAACCAGGGATTCAGCTACCTTTTATTGCTTCAGGATTCGAATACGACTACCCGTTTCTGGACGAGACGAGTGGGCTGACGCTGACTCCTCGGAACGTGATCCCTCTGTACAAGTACATGGTGAACATCAACCAGCCGACCATGGTTGTCATGGGGCTGGTGGTGCGTGCCTGTCTCGTCATCGCTCTGGACGCACAGGTAGCTAACAGCATTATAACATGAATACCCCAAGTCACAGGCTGAGCCGAAGGCATGATGACTAATATTTTTTATTACCTCATAAAAAAGCTGATCATAGAGCCCATCGACAAAAAAAAAATTTGTTCAAAAATAAATAAGTTATAAGCATTTTAATTTCTTGATAGACAGCGCACTATACTGAGCCGTGACGTCACTCCTCAGGTGTGCCATACAAATGCTATACTAACACACGCTTTGCAAAAAAGGGATAGAGCATCCCCTCTCTATCCCCACCTAAAACTTTAAACACTCGTGTCTCAGAGATTTATAAGCCAATTTAAATATTTTTTTGAGTATGTGTAATGTATTTAGTTATATTCATCGCCAAGCCGGTTATTTGTAATAAATTAAACATTAGGACACATGTCCATTGCTCAATAAATGATTTTGATTTTTTATATTCTAGGGATTTTTATCAAGAATGCGCAAAATAAATCTAGGCTGAAAATTATCTATTGGTTTAGGTAGGTCTCCTTGTCTTCAATGTCGGAACAGAAAACGGATAATCATACTAATATTATAAATGCGGAAGTTTTTTTTTTGTTGTTTGTGCTGATAAAGTTAGCTGGGTAGTGTGTACCCACTATTTACTTACATTAATGTGTGTAGGTACCTTAAGCGATAAGGCCGCCTGTAGAAAGCCTAGATAATATTTTTATTGTAATGTTTATGTTATTTTTGTTTTGTGGTATTTTAATAAAGAGTCATTGTATTGTATTACACCTTGTTGGGGAAGAAAAAGGAATTTACCGGGCCATTAAACAGTGAAAGGTCGCCCGCCCCGGACATGTACTACAGCATGAGCGATATTTTCTCCTGCTGGTCTCATCATGATGGGCAAAATACCAAGGAAGCGTAAGGTTGGAAGACGCAAGATGTCGTGGCTAATATCAGGAAGTGGATGGGAATAAAGACGGTAGAACAACTGTTTAGACTTGCGTTGGACAAGGAATATTTCACGAAGCTGACTGCCGTCGAGAAAGAAATGGAGAGGAACTAAGAGAAGTTTGTTTGTTTCTTTGTTCCTCTTTCACGCGGCAACAATAGTGCCATAGTAGAAACAAAGTTTAAAGTACATAGTTTGTTTCTATTATGTCAGTACGACGAATACAGTAAACGTGATTTTTGTAAAGAGATACTCGGTTGACTAAAAAGTACGAAGGGGTTGGTGGGATGGACTGAAACTAAAAATGGTTTCTTCTAGGCAAGCGTGCTCCAACTTAGACCGCATCATCGCTTAACATCAGGCGTGATGGTGGTCAAACGCAAGCCTATTAATTATATTTAAAAAAAAACTACTTTTTTCCGGAAAAATGTACGTTTCCTGATTAAATTTCCATGCGAATAAAATCGCGATGCTCAGCTACTTGTAGTCTGAGCCTGACCATAAATAGTAAATTATAATAAAAAAAAAAAAAAAACATTTTCATTATAATATATTTATGATTATATTCAGACTGATTAGTCCTAAAAACTCCCCCGCATCATTGCATTTCAGGCTCGATACGCGACTGCGCTGGTGAAAGGAAACTTTACGCTGCCATCCCGTGAAGAGATGATGCAGGACTGGCAGAGACACGCTGATGCTGTCAAATCTAAAGGGCTACCATTGTCTTTCGTCCATGTGCTTGCTGAGAAAGAGGTTAGCCTAGAACTTATTAAGAAATTTTAAACATTATTCTTCAAAATTCGCATTATTAAACATGTACGAGGCAATGCGAGGTCCATAAAACAACTTTGGGCAATTGGGCATTATGTAGGGTTATCACTTAGGGGTACGCTACCGGCGTGAAAAAAAATCATATCAAGGAAACCTAAGGACCTCAAAAAGTCAAAGACATATGACATTCACCAACATGCACTGGGCCAGCATGGTGGATTTAGGGCTTTTCCTCTCTCTCTCTTTTGGAGAAGGCCCGTGTCACAGCAGTGGGAACATAATAAGCACTTAACGATTTTAGAGTCAGGAAAAAACAAGGGAAGTAAATGTGTACATAGATAGACCCTCGGGTATAGTAAACATTGGTTACACAATTATCTGGGTATAAAGTAACCGAATCACGAATTGTTCCAGGACCAGTACTACGCAGAGCTATCGGAAGAGTCTGGCATCGACCGCGTACCACCTGTCATGTTTAAGATCCGGGCCCTCGACACTCAAGCAAAACTTGAAAGCCTCTACACTTATAGGAATTATGTCTACACAGTGATAGATGACCACACTTTTACGAAGGCTTTGGAAGAACCCCGTGTTAGGAATAGCTTGTCACCTTAATGCCAGTTTGAATCATTAAATAAATACACGCTAAATATGAGAGTCGTTGAGTCAAACTAAAAGCCCAAACGAGACGGGTTTAGATCCATTAAATAGTTCCACTATGCAGCTCTTGTTTTCATCATCATATCATTTTGATTGTACAAAATTATGATATATAATCCGGATTACTTAAACTTACAATGTTTCAAATCGATACGATAATAAATAGTCTGTTAAAATCGAAAAAAGTCTGTTAATTCTGTTTTTTACTTCGTCCGTTAGTGACAAGTTAATAAGTTACTTAAAAAGGCATAACTAACAGCACAGATCTACTACTAACAGCAATGTTTGGCAATAGATGTTTTGACAACTTAGAAGCTTTCTTTAATTTTCATTTCATGACGGGTATTTTGACTGATTGAATGCAGACTCTGTTCCTTCACGTCTGTATCTGTATTATTCGTATGCAGTACTATTCGTTGAACGTCTGAACACGTAATTAAAGCTGTAAAGGTAGCATTTCAATGTTGAGTCGCACGACCTTTGGCGTAGGTTGCTCTTACGACTGATCGCACGTCGAAATCCCGCTAATTGGGTAATATTATGGTAACATTCCGAAACAGGCAAGCTATCTGAATGGGTGTTCCCCGATAGAAACAATCTGAGTGTCTTCAAGTTGCGAGTGAATCAGTTTATTTTATGTAAGCGTGCTCCATCGTAGACCCCTCCATCATGCGAGTTGGGGTGCCCAGTGCCATGCACATCCAACTGTGGCGGAATGACTGTGTCAAAATGCTGACGCAGTGACATTACGCTCAAGTATGCGTTCCTTGATTCCTCATAGTCGTTTCCGTGCGTCATTAGAGTTAGTCGTAACTAGAGGATATAGGTGACACGAAATAAATTTAAAAAGTAAATATTAGTTCTAACCATTGATAAAAATACGTAGTATAATATGACATCTTTGGTTCTAACACTTAAATCCTCATTACTTGTTGACACACGCAACAACTGCTTGAATTAAAATGCTACTTTATTTTCAAGTTACAATGGTAGGTAAAGAAACGCATCTGCAACCGCCTTTGTCGAGATGGCACTTGACAACAAAATTTTGATTTGTACGGAAACTAAAATAAAGGTGAATAGGGTTACCGAAGAAACAGTTCAAATTATTAATAACGGGAAATTGCTTTACCTAGTAAAAATAAGCTTTAAACTTCTGTGTGTACTTATGTTTATTATTTTTTAATTCTTAGATTAATATGGTAACAGTCAATTAAACTAAACTTAAGATTAAATTGTGTATTATTTACGATATACGTTTTAAAAAACAGTATTGACTGCTAGGCACGTCTGAGTGATACATGATAATTATTATGTAACTAAACGAGTTTCGGGTTCCGAAAACATAGGCTTGCTTCTCCATAGAAAAGCGGTCAACGAATCTACATATAGAAAAACATCTTAAAATATAGTAAGTACCTACTTTACTAATATCTACATTGTACATGTTCTTACAAAAACTTCTCTGGTTCTAAAACTCTACTCTGGTAGATCTGTCTCAAAATTATTAAGGATTTCGATACGTATTTACCTATACTTACCTATATAATTGTTACTTATGTTTCATGGAATTCGATGCGTATTAACGCATGTATATAATCATTGTGTGTGTAATACGTATCGAATTTCACACAATTTTTTTATTTCGAAATTAAACTTATCTTGAATTCGATACGTATTTTACGCTCGTTAATATTCGTACCTCACCCACAAATTACTACCTTCTCCGTTATTGACGTTTTTTATTTGTTGTTATTTATATTTTGGGGCGAGGTTTGACACCACCATAGAATAGAATAGAATCTTTCTCTCTCTACGAATAGAATGGAATATTTATTTATTGCCAGAAGTATTTTCATATCTAACATTCTCATTTTTATTTCAATCATTTTAACAATAGTTTTAAGTTTTTTTTACTAAGCCAATTGATTTTTGGTCGGTTTTTTTTTCATTACTTGAAAAGTAGGTCCTTATCTTTTTTATATTTAACTATCCTGCAATCTAGTTGGCTGTCTTCAAGTCATTAGTGAATCGGTTTCTTCTAGGCTAGCGTGTTCCATCGTAGACCACACCATAAAAAACGGTTGCACATAAGACAAAAAGGTATGCCGTTAAAAGATGAATAAAAAATTCACTCAATATTTTTTTAATACGAACTGCCGTTGTATGTCTGTGAAACCAAGATGATAACTAATTTATACTAAATAGTTCACAATTTTTCATGTTTTAGTGAGTCATAAATGTGTAAAGTTACGCGCTGAGTGCAGCCCTTAAGTACTTGAAAAGTACATGTCTAGTCTTCAATAGGGCAAGGATATTCTTTCCTAGGAACATACTCTCTCTTGTAATGCGTATCATCAACTATCGTCCAGTCATAATCTCTGTAGTTGAGGAGGTCTTCCAGTCGGTTCTTGAGATTGAAGTCCCTCATCATGGTGAGGACAGGGGGAGGTTGGCTCACTCCGGCTTCTAGGGTTAGGTTTTTAAAATAACTTTCCTGAAAAGAGAGTTAATTATCATTAATGACACAAAGAAACACCACACCCACAAGATAGACAGACCTAAAAGAGGCCGCAGGAAAACGGTGCAGGCCGCTTCCAACCGTCCCTTTTCGAGATCGTTGGGGGAGCCCTATATCCAGCAGTGGACGTCCTATGGCTGAATTGATGATGATGATGATGAATGACAACCTTAAGTAACGTAGGTCATAACTTGGATAAAGTTGGAATTAAACCAACATTTTGACTTAATTAAATTTTATCTTATCCTGTGTAGTAAAAGTTAGGACTTTTGTAAAAAAACTTAGTAACTTCAGCAGGTTTTGAATCTACAACCCTTCGGGTTATCTCATATACCTAAGAGAGTACTCATATAAGTAAGAGCAAATTAAACTTCGTCTTCAAAAAATTATCCTTCGAAATACTCGAACTAGCCATGTTTCGGTAGCGCCATTTTTAGCGTCTATAATCTATGTATTTCAAAATGATATAAAACTACTTTTCTACTTTTGAAAAATGTCCTTCTGTCATTTTACGACTTTAATATTTCAAAATATTTAAAACAATTTTTATTTATTATAATTATATAATAAATGGTAAAAAATTTATATTCCATTTTTTGTGGTCATAATACAAAATATCAAAACAAAAATTTGTTATAATTATTTTGAAATGTTTACTTCGTAAAATGACCTAAACACATTTTCAAAAGTAGACAGTAATTTTATATCTAACTAGCGATCCGCCCGCTCGGCTTCGCACCGGTGTAATTCACGTGCGAAACCGGGGCGGGTCGCTAGTTATATATACATATAAACCTTCCGTGAAAATGTATTTAACTAATTGTGAAAACCGCATCAAAATCAGTTTGGTGGTTTAGGAGGAGTTAGCGGCCATACAGACATACAGACAGACGCGGAAAGCGACTTTAATTTATACTATGTAGAGATAGAGAAGAAGAGATAAATACATCAAATGCGTGAGTTGGGACGCGCCATACCGCGAACTACAAACGCAGTAGAGGCGTAATGCGACAGGGCAGCGATGCATAAATGTATGGAAAGCGATACTATCGTTTTCTATTAGTGCTAACGTCATACCTAGGCCAATAGCCGTTTTATGCTGAGATTTTGAAATAGACTATATAAACTACTAGTCATATACACACTTACGCAGCCGTTTGGAGCAATTGATAAGTAATATAAAATATGGTGTGCACTTTAAGCATACTTTAAGTTATAAATTAAATGATCCGTCACATTTTCCAGTTGCTACGTACCATTTTAGGTCCCACAACGTTGACGTTGACAATTTTGAAGTCCTTTTGAGCGTGCACGTGGTCAAGCCAACTCCGCAGCATCTCGTCTTGTGACGGCAGCTCGAACTTGCCTGCAGCTAGCGCTGCTACGTACTCACCCTGCAAGAAGCACACACTTAATCTCACATACTTCAAGACACTGGAAATAAGACTGCATGGATACAAATAGACAATTCAAAAACAGCGCCTGGCAGGATTCGATCCAGGTAAACACCATGGCTCTAGCTACCAAGCTACATTATACAGCGTGTCACTTTCATGACGACATTAATGTTACACACGGGTATGGCTAGTGGTCAGTAATCATAAACACAATAATCAAATAGATTGAAAATAAAAAATCTTTTTTTCGAAAAATTAAACAAGAGATGCTGATACCAATGTTGGTTACTTTATTTAATACCAAAATTGGCATCAGCTTGTGCTTTAGATTCGTAGCGGCCAAGGACGTTATATATACCCTAGGGACCCTTCCACGCAGCGTGTGGCGCGACCTTTTGACAGTGGCACGTCAGAGTATTTAAATAGTAAGAACATTTCAATCTTAAACAAAGACTATTATAAGACCCTGCATGCAAACAGCGTTCAAAAGAAAATAAATTGACTGCTAAAACAAATAGTGTCTGTACACGCTGGCTCAAAACATCCATACAAGTGGACAGTGCATTTTTTACTCTAGTCTAGACTGATGCCTAGAGCCTGTCAGCAAAGAAGTTATTTGAAAGTGTCGCGCTTCTAGATATTGTAGATACACGTAGCTGATTGGCTGTTTTGGTGCCTCTAGCGTCGAGCCGCGTCGACATTGTTTCTTCGCCCGTCACTCTCATCATGTTCATCTTAACCACAGAATCTTAAGTATATAAATCGTAGTAACGTGCAGATCACACAAAACATTTTTTTTTTGTTTAAATTAGAACGGCTGTCAAGGCATTTTAGTAAGGTTGTAGCTAGTTGCAACCATATAAACGAAACGTCAGTCATTCGAAATCAGTTAAGAACTGTGTTGCGGAGTTAGACACGTTAATCTAAATAAGTATGTTCAATCAAGGTTTACTCATAATGCCTGGTAACAGATTTTCCTTCTCATTTCCGTACTATTTACTACTCTTTTCTGTTGTGCAGATAGCAAAACAATTGCTGATAAAAATGTGAATAGCGCTGGTTTTTGAATAAATCTTGAGTGTTTTCAATACGTAGCACAGTGTTTAGATAAAATTGAAAACCGAAGAGGTATTAGGGTTTACCTGAGCGCCCAGCACTCTGTTGATGACACCCTTAGCAACGCCCACGAAGGCCATGGTGGGGTGTTTGATGTTCACGATTTGTTGGTACAGTGGCAGCACGAACTTTCCTGTCGCCGTCACACCCGTGCTGCTGTCCAGAAACGGATGGCTGAACATGTACCCTGCAAGAATGGAAATCGCGACTTTATGAAAAAAAAAACATATTATGTCCTACAAGAATCAAACCTATTTACCTAACCCACCTCATCATCATTGGCAGCTCATATAGACCACTGTTTAGATAGCCCGTTGGTCCAGTTGGTAGTGAACCTACCTTCTAAGCTTGGGGGCGTGGGTTCGATTCCCACCTAGGACAAACATTTATGTGAAGTTTTTATAATTTGTATATTCCTTTTGTATAGCCATTAGTTTTATGTTATATCAAATATAGTAAAAAAAATATATATTAAAAGTTGACAAAGGGCACCCAGGAGTCCGTGGAGAATAAATAAACAATAAAAATAAAAAAAACATTTATGTGATGAACATTTGTGTTTGTTCTATATCTGGGTGTTAATATCTATTTAAGTATGTATTTAAAACTATACATGTATGTATATCAGTCTCTGGCAGCCATATCACACGCTTTGCTTAGTTTGGGGTCAGGTGACCGTGTGTGCAAAAATGTCCCGAGTATTTATTTATTTACTGTACAGCATAAGTAAGTGCTCTCCCACTTTTGGCAATCTTCTCTGTTATAGTAATCAGTTTAGGATCTCATTTAGGCGTTCTATATCAAAACAGTCTCTACACAAGCGGCTGGAAGTCTAAAAGTACAAAAATACTAATAGCACTCATGCCCACTACGAAAAACTTTATAGTGTTGTTCTTAGGTACTAAGTTGTTCGTTCTAGGAAAACTATATTGTACCTCTAGTATAGTATATTTCTCTATGATTGTACCAATATATTTGGGTTTTTCAATGACGCCTCTTATTCATAAGAGTGGAAAATAACCAGCAAAATAGTCATTTAGATAAATAAAATACGTGTTAAGAATGGTAAAGGCTATTAAAAAAACATTGAACTTGGTAAGATTGTTCTAGTCATGTTTGGTACAAAACATGGGTGGATTATTGGATATGAATACCACAATTTAAGACATGAAAAAGTAGATTTGTTTTGAAAGGAACTTGAATATACGGAACCCCAGATAATGAGTAGAATGGAAGAGCAGCACCGTATCGTATAGGAACTAAGCAACAGGAAATCACCACACAATCATTCACTCCATGTACAATGTACCTAACTGCTATTTAAATTGTCGCAATGCGATTTCCTAGTAGAACTCTTCGCGTGTTGCTTAGTTGTTTTTATTATACATATTTCTTGTAGTAAACTATTTTATATTATACTAGCGACTCGCCCGCCCGGCTTCGCACGGGTGTAATTTACGTGCAAAGCCGGGGCGGGTTATTAGTTATATATATAAACCTTCCGTGAAAATGTATCTAACTGATGGTGAAAACCGCATCAAAATCCGCTGCGTGGTTTAGGAGGAGTTAGCGGCCATACAGACAGACAGACAGACGCGGAAAGCGACTTTAATTTATACTATGTAGAGATAAGCATTTTTTATTTGATAGCATCAGAAAAAATTATTCGATGAAACGTAGGTAGGTAGGTACAAGGAACCTAGTCCTTATGAAATTAATAAATTGCGAATGTAAATAACAAACTAAATTAACTTTTAATAAAAATTGTTGATTGATTTGTTTCTAAGGCCATGTACACCAAAGAGAATGTAAATGCTACGTTTACCTACATCAATGATGCTACGTATACGGGGTGTAAGGGAAACACTCTCGAAGGCAAAAGAAGGTAATTATACTCATCATTATGAACAACTTTTACTATGGGACCAGCCCTGAAATCGCGAAAAAAATATCAGCTGTTCTATAGAAAACGGTCATTGACACTCGACAAAATGCATGGAACAGCTGATTTTTTTTCCGCGATTTCAGGGTTGGTCCCATAGTAAAAGTGGTTCATAATGATGAGTACAATTACCTTCTTTTGGCTTCGAGAGTGTCCCCCTTTATTACACCTGTATACACTATAAGATATATTTTTTTCTGTGACAAGATCGAGCCTGAAGGTGACGTTAAAGAGGTGCAATAAAATTTAACTTAATTAAACCAAACCTGTAGCAAATATGGCAATATCGATTTCTTCAACGCTGTCGTCCTCAAAGATGACCCCATTGTTCGTGAAGGCCTTGATGTCCGGTTTCTTGACGTAAGTTTTGGAGAAGTTGGGCTGATTGTAATTAAGATGGTGGCTGTGGACGAGCTTGGAGGTGACGTTGGAAAGGTGCATGGCAAGATCGAGGCCCGATGCGCCGGCGCCGACGAGAAGTACACGTCGGTTTTGAAACAGCTCCGGCTCTTTATAGTCATGACTGTGCATCAATTTGCCTATAATATCAAGAAAAACAAATAAAGTCAAAAGATCTTTCGAATTAGTGAATATTTTCTGTGCTAGGCAGTTCCAAGAAAAACGTTCGTTTTGATTGAGAGCAAAGCATAATTACACTGCGATATGCTTAGTAAGTGATTAAACTAATTTTAACCTGAATTGGGCAAAAGGAATTTAATTCCGAGCCACTTTAGCAAAAGCTTAAATTTACCCCAAAAATTGTTATGCGTGGTCATACACAAAAAAAAAACACGTCGACTTGAGAACCGCCTGCTATTATAGGACGCAAAAAAATAATAATATGATGACGATGAAAAAAAAAGATTTTACCTATTCCAAATTAACATAATTATTGCTCGCGTAAATCGACATACGAGTAGGTAGATCAGCTACTGCCACAAAAACAACATAAATATTTTATTTATATTACACGGGAATTACTCACGTAAGATAAAGCCGGTTACTCCGACTATAGTTTAAATGTGTGAAAACCACGTCAGTTTCAATAATAAAATACAACATAAATAATTTAAAAAAAAAGAATTGTCTTGATCAAAAGTGACCAAAACACTGGCTGGCTTTGGGAATACCAAAAATTAGCCTCGAGCGATGATGGCCTCGAGCGGTAGCATGTGTGCTTTACAATCTGACGGCACCCGGCTCGATGCACCAATGACTTATTTAATACCTAAATAAATTATGTGCAGTTTCGATTCCATCGCTCAAAAACGGTGAAGGAAAACATCGTGAGGGAACCGGTATGTCCAAAAGCCTCTAAAGTTCAAAGACATACGACATTCACCAACATGCACTGGGCCAGCATGGTAGATTAGGGCTCATCCTCTCTCTCTCTAAGAGAAGGCCTGAGCCTCAGCATTGGAAACATGACAGCCTATCATGTTCCCACTTCTGATTATGATGATGATGAAAGTTAGCCTTGCAATCCAGCGGGGTAACGCAGCCAGCATTTTGGGCACGTTGCCTCAAAATATAGGCTTTTTTGCCTATTCGATTCTAAAAGTAGGCATAAACGATCTCCAAATTGTTTTAAATAGATCAATTTTAGTTCATTAGACCTTTATCAAAAGTTATGTCACCGTTTTATTTATCAGGTCATGATATCAGGAACATTTTTGTATTCAGTACATACCTTCAAAAGCGTCCATGCCATCATATTTAGGCCAGGAAGGGTAGCAGTTCTCGCCACTGGCTACCACCACAAAGTCACATACTTCTGTGATGTTTTCCCGCGTGTCTGTCTTCGTATAAGTGATGTTCCAATGATCTCTCACCCATTTCACTGAAGTTATTAAGCTTCGAACCTAGAGATTAAAAAATCATCCATCAATAACTTGCGATAACAGTTGCTGATAAACACATCTAAAAAGCCTTAACGAGAACCAATACACTGATTAAGAAGAAAAGGTAATGGTAAGTGAATCGGTTTCTTCTAGTCAAGCGTGATCCATCGTAGACTGCATCATCGCTTAGCATCTGGCGAAATGGTGGTCAAGCGAAAGCCTATTTATAAATTTAAAAAAAATACAGCATGCTTGGTACACCGTCTATTGCGGTGGCCTATTGGTATAATGGGCGTGAGCATCTGAATTATGTCTCAAGTGGATGAAGTTGACCGGAAAGTTTTAATAGTCTATGGATAATTCGTTTTTTTTTTCGTTCTAAGTAGATTAGGTTGTTGGTGTTACTGTGCGTATTTTGTTTAGATAACAGACATTTGTCCAAAAAAAAATATTTCTTGATTTTCTTTATTCAAATATTCAAATATACCAACGAGAATTTATTTATGATGAATTTCTAGTGTAATTCCGCTTTATGTCACGATTTCATGTCTGGTTTTGTCAGGTTAGGTTTAAATTAGCATCATAAATATCTATAGAGGTAAATTGTTTATCCCAAAATCCTTATTGTACTCGAAACGACGTAGAAGCGGAATTACACTAGAAATTCATCATATATAAATTAAAATGGACTTCCGCAAAGTAACGCCTGATTCAATCAACTACCAACGAGAAGTCAGGAACCTTTGACCAGACTAACCAATGCAGCATAAGATAAAGAAGACCTTTGAGAGCTTTGGATAAGTAGAAAGTACTACGTATTGACCCGACTATGTCCTAAAACAGCGACCAGAACCACCGGAGGGTGGGCAGCAGCGTCCTATTAATACACGGTGAATGTACTGCGATCTCCAAACCACCTGCCAAGCGTGAGGATTATGGCAACACCCTTCTTTAAGAGCTTTGTTCAGCAGTGGAATTTTACTGCCAGATGATGTGTATAACAAATGGAATGGAATATTGCAAACAGGGCAATTCGAAGGAATGAGGAGGAAGGGTACATAAACTTCCGTCTAATTATGATAGAGTTTAACTGAGGTAAGTTCGTTTAGTTACTAATTATGCTCGTTCATCCTTCTAGTCTAGATTGAGACGATATTTACTATAGTAAACGCATTACCATCTGAGTCGTCAGGTCATAAATCAATTGTTTGTCTATCTCGCTCGCAACCACATGTCATATCTGTCTATCTCGCTCGCACTTACAGGTCTTATGGTATGACGTTTATGGCCCTACGACTCAGTTGGTAAGCGGTGACTATAGTAGACTTTAAAAGATAAGCTTGAGAAATATATTATGAAATGCATGATACAGGCAATTAATGTTTTAAATTTGACATACGCACGCACAGACAAATGCCATTTCAACAATTCGTTGTCTAAAGATACTCGCGTAAAATGAGCGTGACTGCAACATAATTTAAATAAAATGCACGTTTATCATCTCGACATGCACCTACACAAGATAAAGCAATAACAGGTTTCCATGCGGGTGTTGAATCATGACCTCATGAATCCGATGAGGCAAGGCGGTTTGTGATTAGTTCTTTGTTTTCTATGTCTTTCGTCTTGCATGAGGTCAGCCATTGGAAGTATTCGCCTGTCTTTTGATTATTTTATACTTTATAGAGAGCTAAACGGAACGGTGATACTGTGGAAAGGAAGTCATTGTACTCATCATATATTATCATCATTATATAGAAATATAATATAAATAAAATAAAAATCGTTTAATTCAGGCAACTTGACCCATAGAACTCGTACTAATAATTAATGTCTTAATCTAAAATAAAATAAATGCACACTTGTATAGGGGTGATAGTCAAAATCTGACAAACTATACAAAAAGAAGTACGGTGCACAATAGTGCAAGGTCATTTTTTGTTTCTATTCATGTGAACAGAGATCCAATACTTAAACATTGGACTCCTTACATCATCAGAGACAGCCGGTAGGAATATAGTTGGCAAAGATTAGAACAACCTGCCGACTTCCTTCATCCTCGACCACATCGTCGCTTAAAAATTGACGAGTTAGCGGTAAAACGCAGAATTATTCGCGTTTAAAAAAATTAAAAAGTTACTAACTGTTACTCGCGAAATCATATGCGTAGATTGCATACAAACTTTTAATCCCCTTTTGCCACCCCTTAGTTCGGCCCTTTCGCAAAATCCTTTCATAACGTCATTAAATTTTTTTTTTTTGTGGGACCAACCCTAAAACCCAGAAAATTTAGCTTTTCTACAAAAAAGTTGTGTGAATGATTTTTTTCTGTTGAACAAGAAAAGGTTTTTTGTGTTGATCATATCGCAAAAGTTATTGATAATGATGAGTACCACCGTTCTGAGTAACCTGTTTATGAATGCTATTAGCCTTAATTGCGATTGAATTGGAATGAGGGAAATATTTTCATGTTTACCTTGTTTGTTGATGAATAGTTTAATTTTCTTAGAAATGCTTCCGGAAGTTATTTTAAAATGACAAGGATTGCTTGCATAAGTATACCTTATTATTCTTATTTGGAGGAATATTTTGAAGAAAATCTAGAAATTTAAATTTATAATCAAGCTGATTATAAATTCTTAGATTGAACAGAACACTCATCAGAAATATCTTTTTTCATTCTGCACACGTAGAACTTCGTAACATATCGGTAGTGTGAATGGAAAATCATGAATTGATGAATTCAATTATATAATAGTATATGTCTATTGAGGAAGGTAATGGATTGCCATTATCTAGAGCCGAATATAGCACCTTATAAATTTAGTCGCACGATTTTGCGTTAGCACACAGCTAAGTACTGAAGCGTTCCATACATTACAGATGCACTACGCAGAAGCAGCTGAGCTTATTTAGTATTCTCGACTTTATTTCAATAGCACTAAAGTGTTTTAAGAGATAGCTCTTACCGATGAGCAAATCTTAAGTGGCAACCAATTTAAGCGCAGCCTTAAAGATTGGTTACCATTCTAAAACTTATTATACTCTGCGAGAATACTTTGATGCGGATGAATACACTTGTTAGTAGCATTATAGTAGTATTATTACTAGTTATCGTTTTATTAGTTATATTTATTTATTATTGTGTCCCTGAAACTGTAATGTAGTATTAGGTATACCTAAAGATGTAACTAATTGTCACCACTTAGTTATAAGAAATATTGTATGTTCGTGATAGACAAAACTGTCGATACTTTTAATAACTTACTTTACCATCCATGTACACAGTTTATACAATAAAGATTTTCTGATTCTGATTCTTATCAAGAATAATATCATTCAATACATGTAACACATCAATCTTGGAACTAAGTAATAGCAACATAGTTTTTTTTCTTAGCAAGTTATAAAAAACGTGCTAGTCAAGACCTAGATTTATTTCCAAGACTGAGTACCGCTTATCTTTGAGGTCTGTTCATCGAGATACAATACCTATAAAGACACAAACGTGGAAAAAAAATCCGAAACAAAATCAGCGTACGCCAAGCATTGCGCCGAGTTTTTGGTCAGTTTGAATTTGAACATAGCCAAAAGTTACCGAGAACGAGTAAACAAACGAGAACTTATAGAAAACGAATACTTTGTTCTAATAGTGTTAACACACGAGACGTACATGGTTGACGAACCGCCGTCCAACCAACGGGAGAGAAAGAGAAAATTTTCTCTCTCCCACCCGTTGGTTGGACGGCGGTTCGTCAACCATGTACGTCTCGTGTGTTAGCACTATTAGGCTACCGCGACCCGACTACAACGCCGCGCAAAGCCAGTGCTACGATGACATAGCGGACAAGCGACGTTGAACACTATACAAGCGACATAACGTCTAAATTGGAGTAAATATGGAATTGCGAACTTTATATTTGATGTCTAGGTATGTACCTACAACGACGCTCGGATGATTTTTACTATTTTCACTTAGAGATTGTGACTCTATAGGTTTTGTATCTCGATGGGTCTGTTAGAAAATGAATTCAGTTGCCAACTTCATAAAACTATTCTGTAATTTTCCACGGGCGGTGAATATTTCCCCTTCTAATACCAAAAACTCACCTGAATATGATCCAGCAAATTGAATTTCTTAGCGAAAGTTTTTAGGTATTTGTAGAAGCAGGAGCCCTCAGGATACGTCGGTGTTCCATCAGGGAACGGAAACCCAGGGTACTCCATGGTCTGACGAGGAGTATTTGTCCTGAAAAAATACACCAGCATGATACGGGATGTATTCATAGATGACGGATATCTTCGAGTATATATTTTATTCAACATTATGAACAACTTTTACTAAGAGACCAACCCTGAAATCGCGAAGAAAAAAACAACAACTGCGTTCCATAGATAAAATGTCATGCACATTTTATCTCTACGAAATTTAGGGAACTACTGATTTTTTCGCGATTTTAAGGGTTGGTCCCATACACAGAAAACTTTTTTTTTTGTTTAAAATAGAACGGGTGTTAAGGCTTTTTATAAGAAATTTGTTGTAGCCAGTTGCACCCATATAAACGAAACGTCTAGTCATTCGCAATCAGATAGCAACTGTGATGCAGAGTTCGACGCGTTGATCTAAATACGAATGATCAATCAAAGTTTACTCATAATGCCTGGTAACAGATTTTCCTTCTCATTTCCGTTCTGTTTACTTCTCTTTTCTGTGGTCCCATAGTAAGTAAAATTTGTTTATATACAATGATATCCTTGAATATATCCGTCGTCAAGAGAATCTAGAGATATAACCCGTATACATAATAATACGTTGAAATTTTAGCGCCATTATATACCTGCTTAGGAATTCGCTTAAATATTAAAATCCTAATCATAAGACTTGTTAGACAACCCAGAACACAGTTATAACAATATATTTAAAAAAATTGACTAAGACCAGTTTACATACATATTACATTTGCTTAATTTTCAAACAAACAGGTTGTCAGTTTGTTTAAACAATGATCTAACATCCGCAGTTTCACTCGACCGTACAGCAAACCGAATTTAATTAACATTATTGTTTAAATACAATGTGATGTACGCTAATTACGCGAACGCAGTGCGTTTAGCATCCACGAGTATAATTATGCCTACTGCTTAAAAGTTGATAGAGATACCACGTCGTCTACTCAAATCCAAGTTTTGCCACTGCACTGCGCGAAACAGTATTTTTTTAAATAATAGGTTGATCATCAGCTAGCCTGCTGATGCGGTCTTCGATAGAGCATACAGTGACAAACCTATGCGATCTACGCCTGCAGTAAGTGATATGAAAGAGTTGGCGTCCGCCTCAGAACTAAATAAAAAATTACGGGTTTTTTTTTTGCACACACGATCATCTGACCCCAAACTGAGCAAAGCTTGTAATATGGCTGCCAGAGACTGATATACGTAGGTGGGTATATATTTTTAAATACATACTTAAGTAGATAATAACACCCAGACATAGAACAAACACAAATGTTCAACACATGAATGTTTGTCCTAGGTGGGAATCGAACCCACGCCCCCAAGCGCAGAAAGCAGGATCACTACCAACTGGACCAACAGGCTATCAAAGAATGATTAAAACAGATTACACTTTTTTTTATAACGTATTTACATAAAATTGCATAACATTAATATGAAAATACTAATAAAATTGTCAAGAGCTTCTAGATTCGGAGAAAAAAATTAAAACGTGGTTTAGATGTTTCCAAACTAAACTTATTCATATCTTCAACTATCTAAATTTAAAATATTAATGTACTGTTTGCCATAACCGCGTAAATTGATGCAGCGCAACCCAAGTTGACGAGATATAATGTAACTAGTGATCCTTTATTAACTAAACAAAATACAAGCTAAAACTAAAACTACAAATACAGTTAGACTGCCCATAGACCGTTGAAGGTCTAAAGATAATCCAAATGCTCAAGCCCACTACCAGTTGGCAGCGTAATTAACGTAATTAATTACTAGTATTAACGTATGAAAGTAAAACTGTTTCCTCGAACTCTGCAATAACTTTGTTAGGACGTAGCGTACATATTGTCGATCTAAATTAGTTTGCCATTGTCTTCGAATAAAAGTTTGGAAAATTACCGTATCTTTGCGATAGCGATAGCAATTGGCGAAAAGAATGCCAAGTAGCAATGTCACTAGCTCTTAAGTTTTTTATTCTTAAGTGGAAATTTGTTTTCACAATCTTTTGTTGCCTCACACCTCCAAAATGTGGAATGAGCTACCTAACGTGGTGTTTGCGAGTAGCTACAAGATGGGGTTCTACAAAAGGCGAGTTAATAGAGTCCTTAAGGGTCGGCACCGTATTTATAATGCCTCTGGTGTTACAAGTATCCATAGGCGATGGTGACTGCTTACCATCAGGCGGGCCGTCCGCTTGTTTGCCTTCCAAGGCATTAAAATAAATATACTCGCAAGAAAGATATATAGAAGATATACCGAAACTTTACTAATTTTTTGGACTATGGCATCGCAGGTTAGTCCTGCGTTTATATAGATAGATGAGATGACCAAAATAAGAGTTTAAACAAAAGCAACCTTTTTAAAAGTCAACGTAGTTTTTTTTTCATCCCACTCCTCACCTCAATCCTTTATACATGCTAGTGAACAGAGGTAGGCCATCCTCGTCAATGCCAACCTGAGGGTCGAACCTCCAGGTGCCTCCAATATGTCTTGAAGCTTCAAACACCGTGAAGTCAACGTCATACTCCTTCAGGTACCTGGCGGTGCCGAGGCCGGAGTACCCCGCGCCGATGACGCAAGTCCGTGATTTGGGCTAAAATTAAAAAAAGTTTCAATAAGTATACAGAAAGTCATGTGATCTTAGTAACTTTACAAAGAATTACCTCGGGTGCAATACACTTTTGGAGCAAAAAATGGCAATGATTTTATTTTCATGACCAAACTAAAATGAATGGACGGGCCCAGAAGAAGCGCATTTTTGAAGATTACAAAATGAAATCCGGCGCTCACTTCGTTTCAATCGGTCTCTAGCCGTAGGAAGTGCGACACAAGACTATTGTTACATGATAACGAAACATCTGACAAAATTATGTCTTCGTGTGCTTTCCTGAAGTGTAAAAACACAACAAAAAACCGCTAGATATTTTTTGTAAGATATGTACTGTACATGGTTATAATTAGGTGTTGAAGTATATGTCCGACGGTTTGACGCGTTCTTACTGAGCAAGTTCAATGATTATGGCCCGTCCATTCATTTTATTTTGGTCGAAGTTTATTTTGTGTATACCTTTTTGTGTTTAACTCTGATACTTAGGCATAGGTATACAAGAAAGAAGAGACTAAATTCTGCTTCATCACTCTACTTACTGTTATAGCACCTTCTTGTATTGAATCATAAAAGACTGTGATCATAAAAGGTAACAGCATCATCATCATCATCAGCCAGAAGACGTTCACTGCTGAACATAGACCTCCCCAAATTTTATTAGCTATGTCTATGACACTAGTTCTTTGGCGAAACACGTTCCGGATTCTACTGCGCAAAGAAACTCCTAGCATAGCTCTCTCCATTGCCCACTGTATGACTCTAGGTTTTTACAAAAAGATAACAGTGAACCTAAACGTAAAAAGACTGTACATAAATACATAATCAGTGTAAAATTTCCGCGCTAATAATGGCTGCCAGTCTGTGACGTCCAAATAGTTTTCACCCGTCTACTACCCGCACACACTCTGCCAGCCTCCATTATAGCTGGTAATAAAATGGCTTTACAGCTGCCAAATCCATACAAATTCATTGACGACAGCCAACAGCTGCTCCATATACCTCCTACCAGCCATGGATGAATGTCAATCCCAATATATTTCTATTGTAATATTTGCTAGAGGATCTTCACCTTTAATATGTTAAGTGCAAGACGTATTATCGGTGTCACCAACAAGTTTGTATTTTCCTTGGGAAGTGTAAATAATTTCAACAATTTACATTCGCGTGGTGACACGTCCATGGCCTGTTAGCCAATTTAACTTCGCATAATTTGGATTACATGATAGCGTAGGTTTGAAACTGCAATGCAACTACTTATACCTAACCTATTTCAAATTAGACACGATTGTAAAAGGCACTGCGACGAGTTCCATTTCGAGTTCTTATTTACTTTATCTACGTTTGGCTACGCTATAATATTAAAATTCTTGGCTACGACCCATGACGTTTTCAGTTCCGTTCCTATAAAGATTCCAGTGCCCGTCAATTCAGAGGCAGACCACCAAATTTAGTGTCTACAATCCTACAAAACCTGACTGTAGGTACTCCAGTACATCCGTACGGCCAAGGGTTGGAACAACCTGCCGGCTTTCTTATTTCCTTAGAGATATAATTTAAGCCTTTTCAAGGTCGAGTGAATAGGTACCTATCTTCTAAGTCTGCGTACTTCATCTGCGACCACATCGATGTCATTACTAACAGCTGTGTTGGTGATCAAACGCGGACTTATTAACGATAAAAAATAATCGCCAATACAGCCAGGCATTTTCCTCAATTGGTGGTGTTGACATTTTGTAGTTTATTTTTATTGTCACCTCTAAACGAGATTTGATCGAGTTTTACAATAACGACGTTCAGTACATAAAATACATTCGGTACAAAGTGCTTGATTCTCACGTTATTAAAAAATTTACATATTCATAAATTGTTTTTTTAGTGATTGCTAGAGCTTATTGTTTTAAACTCATTGGTAAATGTAGGTAAAGGCCTTTATGATTAGATAACACATATTACATACTTACGTAGAAATATGCGAGCAAACATATTTCTACGTGTGTTATGACGTAAGCATGGCTTTCCTAAATACTTATTATGGGTGCACTAAGATTTCAACATAGCCCACTATACGTTTTATTTGAAAGGATCCTGCTGGTGAATTCTTTTACATTTATTCAAAACAAATTCAAACCAAATATAAAAAATATAAAAATACAATTTTTGCAAGTTCCTTCTGGAAATATAAATTCATAATGGATAAGGGCTACTCGAAAAGGGCGGGCAACTACGAACACAAGTTCAATATTATATTAAAATAAATATTTTACCATTCATAAACAGATATTTTATTTGCGATTTCAGTGTTGGTCCCATAGTAAAGGTTGTTCATAAGATCGGTATTACGGACCCCTTTTCAACTTGGTACACCCTATTGACATAAACCTTTCCGCGCAACCCTGTGCGTTGAGCTTTCGCAATATTATTCCTTTTATACATAGAGACTTAGAGACCTATCACGCGCAAGATAAAACCACTTCCGTGATCACAGCCGCGTGCGTCTGACGCACGCGTCTAACGCGCGCGTCTGATGTGATAATACTTCGCTCTATGAAAATGTATGGCGCCGCTTCCGCCGTTTCCGGCGTCAGACGCGTGCGGCCAACGATTCACGTTGCCATACATTTTAAATCATTCATCAGCATACTAATCATCATCAGCTGCGTGCGTTAGACGCGTGCGTCAGACGCGCGTGGCTGCGATCTGCCGCGATGCACGGAAGTTTGTCTTTAAAGGCCCCTGTAATGTTGTACTTACGCACAATTAAGGGTCCCTTTGCATAATGCGTAGGTACTAAAGTCGTACTACTACACGCGCACGGCCCAGACGCACACAGCGACGGGACGACGGAGAACAAACACGAGTCAATAAAACCATTTTGATAGTTTTAATTATTTATTAAAATATATTTTTAAACTTTTATCGTATGTTTCTATATTTTATGTTTCTTTGTTTGTTTGTTTGCATTGAATAGGCACCAAAGCTACTGAACCGATTTGAAAAATTCTTTCACTGACGGGAAGCTACACTATCCCCAGGTGACATAGGCTATAATCTATACCCGTGTGAAAATGTGTCGTGTTTGGGCTCGTTTCCTTAGTCATGATGAGATTTGCCTCCAGAAATATTTTGACTGACCTGATCGAGGACTTTGGAGACTGCTACTGGAACTGCTAGACGGATAGAGCTAGAAGTGTCGAGTTTGGGCTCGTTTCATTTGTCGTGATGAGATCTTCTTACAGGAATATTTTGACTGACCTGATCGAGGACTTCGGAGACTGCTACTGGAACTGCTAGACGGATAGAGCTAGAAGTGTCGAGTTTGGGCTCGTTTCATTTGTCGTGATGAGATCTTCTTACAGGAATATTTTGACTGACCTGATCGAGGACTTCGGAGACTGCTACTGGAACTGCTAGACGGATAGAGCTAGAAGTGTCGAGTTTGGGCTCGTTTCATTTGTCGTGATGAGATCTTCTTACAGGAATATTTTGACTGACCTGATCGAGGACTTCATAGACTGCTACTGGAACTGCTAGATGGATAGAGCTAGAAGTGTCGAGTTTGGGCTCGTTTCATTTGTCGTGATGAGATCTTCTTACAGGAATATTTTGACTGACCTGATCGAGGACTTCGGAGACTGCTACTGGAACTGCTAGACGGATAGAGCTAGAAGTGTCGAGTTTGGGCTCGTTTCATTTGTCGTGATGAGATCTTCTTACAGGAATATTTTGACTGACCTGATCGAGGACTTCGGAGACTGCTACTGGAACTGCTAGACGGATAGAGCTAGAAGTGTCGAGTTTGGGCTCGTTTCATTTGTCGTAATGAGATCTTCTTACAGGAATATTTTGACTGACCTGATCGAGGACTTCAAAGACTGCTACTGGAACTGCTAGATGGATAGAGCTAGTGCGGTGCGGTGCGCAGTCTTAGTGGTCAGTCATGGTGCGCAGTCTTGGTGCGCAGTTTTGGTGCACAATCGGTGTGCAGTTGGTGCGCAAGTTGGTGCGCAGTTTTGGTGCGCAATCGGTGCGCAGTTGGTGCGCACTTGATGCGCAGGTTGGTGCGCACTTGATGCGCAGTTGATGCGCACTTGATGCGCAGATTGGTGCGCAGTTGATGCGCAGTTTGGTGTACACTTGATGTGCAGTTGATGCGCAGGTTGGTGCGCACCTGATTCGCAGATGATGCGCAGGTTGGTGCACACTTGATGCGCACTTGATGCGCAGGTTGGTGCGCACTTGATGCGCAGGTTGGTGCGCACTTGATGTGCAGATTGGTGTGCACTTGATGCGCAGATGATGCGCAGGTTGGTGCGCACTTGATGCGCAGGTTGGTGCGCACTTGATGCGCAGGTTGGTGCGCACTTGATGCGCAGGTTGGTGCGCACTTGATGTGCAGATTGGTGTGCACTTGATGCGCAGATGATGCGCAGGTTGGTGCGCACTTGATGCGCAGGTTGGTGCGCACTTGATGCGCAGGTTGGTGCGCACTTGATGCGCAGATGATGCGCGGTTGGTGCGCACTTGATGCGCAGATGATGCGCAGGTTGGTGCGCACATGATGCGCAGTTGATGCGCAGGTTGGTGCGCACTTGATGCGCAGATGATACGCAGGTTGATGCGCAGGTTGGTGCGCACTTGATGCGTAGTTGATGCGCAGATTGGTGCGCAGTCAAAATTTTCCTGGAAAAAGATCTCATCACGACAAATGAAACGAGGCCAAACTCGACACTTCTAGCTCTATCCGTCTAGCAGTTCCAGTAGCAGTCTCCGAAGTCCTCGATCAGGTCAGTCAAAATATTCCTGTAAGAAGATCTCATCACGACAAATGAAACGAGCCCAAACTCGACACTTCTAGCTCTATCCGTCTAGCAGTTCCAGTAGCAGTCTCCGAAGTCCTCAATCAGGGCAGTCAAAATATTTCTGTAAGAAGATCTTATCACGACAAATGAAACGAGCCCAAACTCGACACTTCTAGCTCTATCCGTCTAGCAGTTCCAGTAGCAGTCTCCGAAGTCCTCGATCAGGGCAGTCAAAATATTTCTGTAAGAAGATCTCATCACGACAAATGAAACGAGCCCAAACTCGACACTTCTAGCTCTATCCGTCTAGCAGTTCCAGTAGCAGTCTCCGAAGTCCTCGATCAGGGCAGTCAAAATATTTCTGTAAGAAGATCTCATCACGACAAATGAAACGAGCCCAAACTCGACACTTCTAGCTCTATCCGTCTAGCAGTTCCAGTAGCAATCTCCGAAGTCCTCGATCAGGTCAGTCAAAATATTCCTGTAAGAAGATCTCATCACGACAAATGAAACGAGCCCAAACTCGACACTTCTAGCTCTATCCGTCTAGCAGTTCCAGTAGCAGTCTCCGAAGTCCTCGATCAGGTCAGTCAAAATATTCCTGTAAGAAGATCTCATCACGACAAATGAAACGAGCCCAAACTCGACACTTCTAGCTCTATCCGTCTAGCAGTTCCAGTAGCAGTCTCCGAAGTCCTCGATCAGGTCAGTCAAAATATTCCTGTAAGAAGATCTCATCACGACAAATGAAACGAGCCCAAACTCGACACTTCTAGCTCTATCCGTCTAGCAGTTCCAGTAGCAGTCTCCGAAGTCCTCGATCAGGGCAGTCAAAATATTTCTGTAAGAAGATCTCATCACGACAAATGAAACGAGCCCAAACTCGACACTTCTAGCTCTATCCGTCTAGCAGTTCCAGTAGCAGTCTCCGAAGTCCTCGATCAGGGCAGTCAAAATATTTCTGTAAGAAGATCTCATCACGACAAATGAAACGAGCCCAAACTCGACACTTCTAGCTCTATCCGTCTAGCAGTTCCAGTAGCAGTCTCCGAAGTCCTCGATCAGGGCAGTCAAAATATTTCTGTAAGAAGATCTCATCACGACAAATGAAACGATCCCAAACTCGACACTTCTAGCTCTATCCGTCTAGCAGTTCCAGTAGCAATCTCCGAAGTCCTCGATCAGGTCAGTCAAAATATTCCTGTAAGAAGATCTCATCACGACAAATGAAACGAGCCCAAACTCGACACTTCTAGCTCTATCCGTCTAGCAGTTCCAGTAGCAGTCTCCGAAGTCCTCGATCAGGTCAGTCAAAATATTCCTGTAAGAAGATCTCATCACGACAAATGAAACGAGCCCAAACTCGACACTTCTAGCTCTATCCGTCTAGCAGTTCCAGTAGCAGTCTCCGAAGTCCTCGATCAGGTCAGTCAAAATATTCCTGTAAGAAGATCTCATCACGACAAATGAAACGAGCCCAAACTCGACACTTCTAGCTCTATCCGTCTAGCAGTTCCAGTAGCAGTCTCCGAAGTCTTTGATCAGGTCAGTCAAAATATTCCTGTAAGAAGATCTCATCACGACAAATGAAATGAGCCCAAACTCGACACTTCTAGCTCTATCCGTCTAGCAGTTCCAGTAGCAGTCTCCGAAGTCCTCGATCAGGTCAGTCAAAATATTCCTGTAAGAAGATCTCATCACGAGAAATGAAACGAGCCCAAACTCGACACTTCTAGCCCTATCCGTCTAGCAGTTCCAGTAGCAGTCTCCGAAGTCCTCGATCAGGTCAGTCAAAATATTCCTGTAAGAAGATCTCATCACGACAAATGAAACGAGCCCAAACTCGACACTTCTAGCTCTATCCGTCTAGCAGTTCCAGTAGCAGTCTCCGAAATCTAATCACATCAGTTCAGTCACTCGGAGTGTAAGATCTCATCACAAAATCCAAGCTCTAGCTGCAGACGTGTGCAACTAGAGAATCCGTCGCTTCAGCATCCAAAGTCCACTCCAAAATCCACCAATAGTCAGTCCAGTCAAGTCAAAAATAATAGTAATACCTACTTATTACCTACAATACAATTAATTGCTCTTACCCTATTCTTACGCAGTGATCAGGGATCGAGATCGTTTTTTAAAATTTTCCGTGTCCATACAGCGATGTTTTTTACTTTGAGGTGCTGGTGTCTAGCGGCGTAGGTCTGCTTTCGACGGCGCCCGAGCGCTGACTGAGACGCCGTTTCAAATCGTAGACAAAATCAGACAAAAATAATCAAAGGAAAACAAACCTTATTGCGCATAGTTTAAGCCTTGTCGGTGCTAGCAAAATATTAGAAAACATTAGTAAAACTATTTTATTTTTCCTATGCCTATTTGAAACATAATTGAACTTTTTTTTGCATACTTTTGTTTAATAATATACGTAATAGTGGAGTCTATTTTTTTTATTGATTAAAAACATATAGTTTTTGAGATATATGTTCCGAAACACGACTAGTTTTCGTAACTTTTGTGGTAAGAGGCTACGAAAAATATTTCTAATTAATTATTTATAATAATTTTAAGTATTTTTTTTGCCTAGATATTGTACAAAAAGAGTTTTCTATCTATAGATAGTAATACCATATGACTAAGTATTACAGATTCGTTGGAATATGTACCGAAAGTTAGCTTATTTTTATTAGTTGACGGATAACGTCCTTAATTTAATATTTTGAAAAGAGTTGTTAAATCATATTCATTTATTATTTCATTTATTGCGTACACGGAAAGAAAAAAAGTCTCGAATCAAGAGTATATCTATTGGTCAAGAATAATATGGTTTCATATATGGGGAAAACAATATTTTCTTGAATAAAGCAATTTATTGTTTTAGTTGATAAGCTCAAATCAACATTTTAATGTCTCATATAAAGATGATATATTATCGATAGTAGAATTAAGCAATTTCTTCATGCAAGAGGACACGGTTTCTTGTTCTTCAAGACTCACAGTTTTCTTGAACAAAGACAGTTAAAGTTTTTGATGCATACCTATTTTATTTTTAGAGTAAGACAAAGCAATTTTTACAGAAAACATAATAATCTTCTAATAAAATAATCGAATTCTCCGCTCAGAATGCAAAAGTCTTAAATGAACAAAATCTTAGTATTAGTAGAAGATAATAGTATTTTTCAATTGAGACAATAAGTTTTATTTTAAATACAGTTTTAGTTTTAAAGCAAGATTGTGATAATTATGTTGGAGACTGTTTCATCTTGTTGAGACCGCACATCATTTTAACTTGAGAATTGGCGTTGTTTAACTCAAAACATGCTTAATTGAATGAAGATTCGATCACATCTTAAACCCAAACAACTGAATGTTAGTACAATGCAACAGTTATTAAAAAGAAATAGCCTTTTAATTTGAGTCAAAAATTTTAACAGCTTCTACTGAGAATTCTGTTGTTTAAACTAATCATAATATTTCTTAATTTAAGAAACTTAAAATTTTATACTGAATAAAATTTCTCTCCTTTCAATACTTTCTACATTTTATTTGAATAATGTCATTTACTTTTCTTTAGTATTTTAAATCTTAAGCAGAGACTAATACTACTTCTGAACTGAGAATATAGATTTTCAAGGTGAGATTATCAATGTTCTTTTCTTGAATAACCAGGGATTTCATACTAAAACTAAATTGATCTCTGTTTAAATAATAACCTTTTCTTGTCCTAAGATTTTTTATGTCCAGTCAAGAATAAAAATATTTTTGAATTGAAAATGCATACTCTTAAGTAAAGTATTTCTTTATCTTAACCTTAAATAACTGAGAATCTTCTGCAAAGACAAAAGTTCTTAGCTCGAACAATGCCTTTTACTTGCCTAAAGAATGTTTGATTTTAAGTAAAGACTGTTGATGTTTTGATATTAAGAATGTATCTTCTTAGGGAGAGTATGGTAATATTCTTAGTCTGAATAATTGGGGGTTTCAGATCAAAAACAGATTGATCTTAGGCGAACGATTTCTGTGCGTTATTTGAAGAATATATTTGCTTCTATCAAGATGTTTTGTTGCTTCAAGTAAGTAATTTCTAGATTTGCATTAATAATTCTACTTCTCAGATGAAACTAATAATTTTCTTAATTGGAAAGTAGAAAGTCTCAAAGCAAGACCATAATGAAACACAAGGTTACGCAAAAAGGGTGTACTATCCCGAAAGGGACTCATAGTACTCATCATTATGAATAACTTTTACTCCGGGGGCTACCCTGATTTCGCGAAAAACCACAGCTGTTCCATACATTTCGTCGAGTTTCACTGACAGTTTTATATGGAACAGCTGATATTTTTATCGCGATTTCGAGGTTAACAACAAAGTAAAAGTTGTTCACAATGAGTACTACGAGCCCCTTTTCGGGTTAATACACCCCTTTCGCGTCATCTTGTGT
This sequence comes from Agriopis marginaria, assembly GCA_932305915.1. Taxonomy (NCBI): domain Eukaryota; kingdom Metazoa; phylum Arthropoda; class Insecta; order Lepidoptera; family Geometridae; genus Agriopis; species Agriopis marginaria. Next base: position 8,017,336 of record OW029934.1, on the reverse strand, counting down.
TTCATTCTGGTCTTGCCTTGAGACTTTCTGTCATCTATGCATATTGACAAAAGCTGAAATGCAGTGCTTATAGAGCAATACATTCTGGTATTGCTCTATAAACACTTGACACATTTGAAAACCAATACATACAACATAGCAGAATTATCAATACAATCGATTTTAGCTCGATTTAGTTACGACTTACGCCATGGATCAATCTTATTTTAACCCTGACTTTAAATTAAAATAAGTTGTCATTTATCAAAATATTTATTATTATAATACTATATTTTTAAACACGTCATACACACAATCTTAATTCTTAACTTAGGTACATACAATAAAATTATTCAAAAATATAAGATCAAAAACATAGTAGACTTACAAAAAAGATGCAGTTTTTAAGGGCGTGCTCGCCTGCAATATAAGCTATCCATTTCGCACGTTTTAGAGATAACATCTAATTTTGGCAAAGGTATCACATAAAAAATCTTAAAAAACTAACTTTTCCGATATCTTCGCCAAAATCTGATATATCAGTGTGAAAATTGCTTTATAACATTTGTAATTTTTTCTGAATAAAATTACTATTTAATTTTACTGTTTTTATACAAACATATTGATTATTTATCTTGAAAAAACGTTTAAACTGTGCAAAAGAGAAAGCAAAGAGGGCCTTAATGCTATGAAACGGGACTTACATACTAATACTGCAGCCTTAACATATTAATATTGTGGAAGACTGGTTCAATAACAATATTTTCGAATTGACATATCGAATCAACGCACGAATTAAAAAAAAAAATACTCTATTGCCCACTTTTTATTTGGCCTTAAAGCTATGAAACGGGACTGCAGCCTTAACATATTAATATTGTGGGAAATTGGTTCACTAAAAATATTTTCGTATATACATAATAATATTTAACAACACACGAATAAAAAAAAATACTCTTTTGCCCACTTTTTAGTTGACCTTAAAGCTATGAAACGGGACTGCAGCCTCAACATATTAATATTGTGGGAAATTGGTTCACTAAAAATATTTTCGTATATACATAATAATATTTAATCAACACACGAATTAAAAAAAAATACTCTTTTGCCCACTTTTTAGTTGACCTTAAAGCTATGAAACGAGACTGCAGCCTTAACATAAAATATTAATACTGTGGGAGACTGGTTCAGAAAGAATATTTTAGAATTTACATATTTAATCAACACACGAATAAAAAAATATTACTTTATTGCCCACTTTTTAGTTGGCCTTAATACTACGAAATGGGACTGCAGCCTTAACATATTAATATTGTGGGAGACTAGTTCATTAAGAATATTTTCGAATTTACATAATTATTTAGTCAAAACACGAATAAAAAAAACTCTATCGCCCACTTTTTAGTTGGCCTTAAAGTTATGAAATGGGACTGCAGCCTTAACATATTGATATTGTGGGAGACTGGTTCACTAAGAATATTTTCGAATTTACATATTTAGTCAACAGACAAATAGACTTCACGAAAGTTATGGTAGTTAATAGATTAAATTTTGGTGAAAACCAGGAAAATAACAAATAAATCTTTTAAAAAATAAGATCGTAATATAAGTATACTTTAATATTCCGGCCTTATTTTTTTAAAAGATTTATTTGTTATGGAAATCAGTTTCCACTCTGGTTCTGTTGGTTGTGGTTCTGAAAACCACGTCAGCGTGGTTTTCACACATTATTAATATCTGAACGGGTGTTATTCACGATCCGGCCTAATATAACGTGAGTAACACCCGTTCAGATATTAATAAGGTCAGGTTTTTTTTGGCCAACTTTTATTTTCCAAATGGTTCCCCGAACACACCCGTTCGGCTTATCTAACCTTCTACGGCATAACGCCTTGCATAAATAAATAAACTTACATCAATATCAACAGTGAGATTCTCGATGCACTCCAGTGTCGAAAATTTTGTTTTTCTGTCGAGTCTCCCTTATGGAGGGATGAGATGACAGGAGTTTCATTTTATCTGGAACCTTCCGATCTGAAAAATAAATGCGAAAAATTATACATAGGTACTTATACTACCCTATACACATAGGGCTAGTGGCTGGCTAAGTGGCTACCATGCTGTGTTGTAGTAGATAGGTACCGAAAAAAGTATGTACCTAACTCACCATTATCGGTTTCCTGTGTTATGCCTTCGTATAAACTTGCCAATGAATCATATTTATTTGTATTAATAAATTTCAAACTGATAATTGTATTTATAAACGTTTGCCACTTTGTATAAAAATTCAAAGTATTTTCCTTGTACTTTTCTTCGATATCCAAATTAATCTGAAATCACACCACACTGATTAATATTATATATGCGATATTTTGCGTTTAAGTTTGTTATCACAATAGCACGGATTGACACACATGCTACATTTTTAGCAGCTTCACGCACTAAGATTTAAAAAATATATAAACTGTTTAAACAACACCAGAGATTCTTGAAGAGATAATAATTGTCTTGTTTTTAGTTTACATATTGAGAATAATATTGTTTTTCACTTTACCACTAAATGAGTGAAACTGCTATCAAAACTAATAAAAAAACATACCTACCTATACTCAATGCAATAATTATAGTTAGTTGGCTAAATAATAGTTATTTTTACCAGTATACATCCAAATCAAATTTGGATGTATACTGGTAAAAATAAATTCAAAATAAATGAAATACTAATTATTAGTAGATGTAACTTACCATGTGCAGTAAAATATTATATTCTTCAATTTTGGATTTAACCAAAAGTCTGTGGCCAATTAAAGGGCATAGCTCTTTGAGAAAATCATCACTTAGATGTTTTAGTTGGTATTGCTGAATTACATTTTCTGGAAGTAAAAATATATATTAATAATCAATGTCATCATCTCAGCCGTAGAACGTCCAATGCTGGACATACGTCTCCCCCATTGACTTCCTAGAGTGGTTTGAAGCGAAAACTTACCTTTAAATCTGTCTATAACAGACTCCGGAACTCCCCATTTGTGCAATATAACTTCTATCGAAGTTTCATCATCAGCCATCTGCATTAATATCACAACAAACGAATAAGAAGGTTAATAATCACAAAGTAAACTGTAACAGTAGAAAATGAAACAACACACGATCACACGATTTTTTGCAGAGACAACTTACGATAGTTTTTTTGGTTCAATTCAATTCTTGGTGTACGGTGAATATGGATCACAACAGCTCTGCTTAATAAATTACATTAATTGGAATTTATATTAAAAAATATTCGATACGATTCACAACCCCACTTGACGCGACAGGTCAAATCAGAGAATTGGCGAATACAGAGTTGCCAGCTCCGAAACATTTTCCTTTATAAATGGTAAAAATTCTTTAAATTCATTCAAAACATTAAACGACTAAATTAAAATTATAATCGAATCAATCGAAGCGATTAGAGAGCTCGAGTTGACAGCTCTCGGGGTTTTGTATAATATGCGCGAATGGGTGATCGATCAGTGGGCGAACTTCGGTGATCGCACGTGACTATTTTGGGCGGGCCTGACTCGTACTTGGTCCGTTTTTTTTGTTAGGTACCTATACTACAGATTGTGCACTATAATAGTACCAAGTTTGAGCCTTGTACTTATTACCGTTTTTGAGATATGAAAAATACAAAAATACCTTTTCAAATATGTTATTTTGTATGGGACCCTTCATTTTTGACTTTTTGTTGTTTTTGTTTAATCCACCGTATTCTGTAAAAAAATCTGCCAGCTCTATTACCTACGGTTCACGAGATGCAACCGTTTAAAGGTCAGACAGACAGACAAACACCGGAGACTTAGTAACAGGGTTCCGTTTTTACCCTTTGGGTATGGAACCCTAAATTACTAATTACTAACAGCTCGTATATTACAGACGTTGTTTTAAACTATCACGGTTGTTCACTAAATTTATATGATTATTTACGAGAATACTATACGCAGTGATACAGTGAGTGTGTTTTGTCGGGACTTGTGTTTTGTTTGAGTTGGAGTTCCAGTGATAACCGTAGCAAAAGACTAAGACAGAGGGTAGATCGTTATGTCTGCACCTAACTTTTTAAATGTTCGACTAACCACCCGCATACCTCAGTCTTCCCGTGAACATGGTGCATTTAACTGCGCCGAAATATCGGGAGCTTATTCCACAACCTTACCACGGTAAATATACCGTAAATAATCTTATAACTTTATTACGGTCATGTACAATACATGGGGATTTTACCCTACAGTTCAAAATGGAGCGAGTACTCACTTCTTTAGTGCGTGAGGGTAGATAGACGTGCGGAACGCTATCTATCTCTTTCAAATGAACGGTCTCAATATCTGTATCTACACTATTAGGTACACACTATAATTTACACTTCAACACACGTTTTATAAGGAGGTAAAGTTTGTGAGTTTGTGTGTAATGGGCAAACTCCAGAACTACTGGTCCGATTATAAAAAAATATTTCACGCATAGAAAGCTCCACTATCCCTGAGTGACATATTTGGCTATGTTTTGTTCACAGCGCGGGTGAAGCTGCAGAAGAAATCTAGTTTACAATAAAGTAACATAAATGTTCAGTGAAACCAATCACAGGAATAAAAGCTGATACGTTGTGTTGTATATTTTCAGTACGTGTCAATAAATTGCGGTCAGTATTATAAACATGGATGAATTGTACGACCTGATATTTGTACCTGTATTATTGGTTGTGCTTACCTAGTCATGATCCAAAAAACTCTTTCACGAATACAAAGATACACTCTCCTCGAGTGACTTAGATTATGTTTTATTGACAACGCAGGTGAAGCTAGAGGGTTATAATCTCAAGGGTGGTCCAATATAAATTAATTATTCCACCCATAAGGGTAGAAAGCAGAGTAATCTTTCAAGTTAAACAATAGTCGGTTTTTTAGTTTTTTTAACCTGGGTATTATTTTAAACTGCTCTGTTTCTCACTTTGATTGCGAAGAAATAGTTTCTTAATATACTTTTAGGTATTAATGCACATTCTCTTCTGAAAACTCGCACTTTCCTTAAAACTAGGGAATTTATTTTAGATATGACAACACTCATTCGTCCCCCCCATCCTTCCGTTGCCGGTTTAGTCACATACTCTATTAGTCAAGACATTCGAATTACATCTAAGAATCAATTATTCTTGGATGAAGAAACGCGACTTTCAACTTCTACTAGTTATAGATAAGTTAATACCTACTAAGTAGAATTTTAAAAATATATAAGGAGTTCACAATTGAATGGCTTATAACGTGTAACAATTGTACATTTTTTGAGTTGGTCGACTATTACTAGTTATATTATAATAAAGCCTACTTATCCGTGATAGAGAGCCCTATGATAATTAAATTACTATGGAACCCAGATGGAGATATGGAAAAAAAAAACCTTATCAAAACGCGTTAAGGTTCAATTTTGCAATAAAATCTACAGCTATATTATATAAAACAGCTATAAAACGATATTTCAGATTATATAACTAATATCAGCTAGTAGTCAAGTCAGCCATAAAGTTACTGCAGATGCCTTAAAATTCAAAACCTAATAGTAAACCACCAAAATTAAAGCGTATTTAGTGAATAAAATTTCTTTTCAAGTTTAGACACCTAATATTCAATGAAAAATCATAGCGACAGTGCAAATAGATGATCGTAGATTATAGGCATCCTAAAACGCAGTTAGTTCGTGGGTTTGATTATTTAACTATCAGAGATCAAAGATTCTGTTCAATGGTAAATTCTACCGCTATTTACATAAAAATAAAGTCTGTAAAGGCTGAGCACTGGTGCAGGGCTGACAATCGTTTTTTAACCTACTCGAGTTATCGTCGAACAAACATAGGTAGGTATAAAATACGAACTCCGATTTGTCCCCTTAGACTAAAAGACTTTCGCTTTATTTTATTTAGTGGCCTAAATATATTTAGCATAATGGGGATTCTTAGTAAATTCGCGATGTAAGATCCAGATAAAAGTATCTAGGTTTTTTTTTATTAACTGGAGAAAAATTTCAATTCTTTGAACTTTAAAGAGTTATATAGAGGATAATATATATTTAACTAATGAAAAAAGTATAGATAAATTAACCCATACTATTATAGAATAAAATTAGGCATAAAATATATACACTTATTAAAGAAAATATTAATATGTTTTCAAATATTGGTTACATACGTTATTTCGGCTCTTACTTAAATATTCTTATTTTTTTTTTTTATTTAATACTTTATTGCACACTTACAAATTAAGTAAACATGTACAATTGGAGGACTTAATGCTAAACATTTTCTACCAGTCATCCACCAGGTTGGAACAAACAGTATGTAGGCGTGCATCAAAAACACCTTATAAAAGACAAAAAGAAATAAACAGAAATATCAAAGTTTTACAAGATAATAATATACATAACAACAAATTACAATAAATATGAATCTAACTTAAATTATATATCAATACAAAATTATATACGTACATAATTTTACTACATATTATTACACAAATTATAATTAATATTAGACATATAAATAAAAATTATAATGAATATATATATATAAGTGAGAGTAAACAAGTTAAGAATATATATATATATTCTTAACTTGTTTACAAACATTTATTTTATTAGAACAATATACGTTATTTGGGAAGTTAATTGGTATAAATGGGTTGATTATTTTACCTATTATCGAGTAATTAAAAATAAAAATTCTCAAACAAATAATTTGCATTCTTAGTTGAACAATCCCATACTTGTTCCCAAAACACAGATAAATCTTGGCTAAAAACATAAGACGATCTTGCTTAAAGTTATTTTGTTTTTTAGTTTGACGCTAGTAGTTAAGTAATCCAATTAAAATTGTCTCAAACTAAACATGTATTTTCTTAGAATAAAATGTATGTCTATCTTATTTTGCATCATATAGGGATTCTTAATTCAAATATCCAATACTTATTCCCTCAAAACAGACAAATCATGGCTAAAAACATAAGACTATCTTGCTTAAAATTATTTTGTGTCTTAGTATGACGCTAGTAGTTACTTAATTCAATAAAAATTGTCTCAAACTAAACAATGATTTTTTCTTAGAATAAAATGTTTTTCTATCTTATTTTGTATCATATAGGGATTTTTAGTTGAAATATCCAATACGTATTCCCTCAAAACAGACAAAACTTGTTTAAAAACATAAGACTATCTTGCTTAAAATTATTTTGTTTCTTAGTATGATGTTAGTAGTTACTTAATCCAATAAAAATTGTCTGGAACTAAACATGTATTTTCTTAGAATAAAATGTATGTCTATCTTGTTTTGCATCATATAGGGATTTTTAGTTGAAATATCCAATTCTTATTCCCTCAAAGCAGACAAATCTTGGCTAAAAACATAAAACCATCTTGCTTAAAATTATTTTGTGTCTTAGTAGAACGCTAGTAGTTACTTAATTCAATAAAAATTGTCTCGAACTAAACATGAATTTTTCTTAGAATAAAATGTTTGTCGATCTTATTTTGTATCATATAGGGATTCTTAGTTGAAATATCCAATACGTATTCCCTCAAAACATACATATCTTGGCTAAAAACATAAGACTATCTTGCTTAAAACTATTTTGTGTCTTAGTATAACGCTAGTAGTTACATAATTCAATAAAAATTGTCTCGAACTAAACATGAATTTTTCTTAGAATAAAATGTTTGTCTATCTTATTTTGTATCATATAGGGATTCTTAGTTGAAATATCCAATACGTATTCCCTCAAAACATACATATCTTGGCTAAAAACATAAGACTATCTTGCTTAAAATTATTTTGTGTCTTAGTATGACGCTAGTAGTTACTTAATGCAATAAAAATTGTTTCAAACTAAACATGTATTTTCTTAGAATAAAATTATTGTCGATCTTATTTTGTATCATAGGGATACTTAGTTGAAATATCCAATACGCATTCCCTCAAAACAGACAAATCTTGGCTTAAAACATAAGACTGCTTTACTTAAAAGTATTTTATTTCTTAGTTTGACGATAGTAATCACTTAATCCAATAAAAATTGTCTTAAACTAAACATTTATTTTCTTAGAATAAAATGTATGTCTATCTTATTTTGTATCATAGGGTTTCTTAGTTGAACAATCCACTTCTTATTCCCACAAAACAGACGAATCTTGGTCTAAAACATTTAGTTACCTTGTTAAGAATTAAATCGATTCTTACTTTAATGCCAAAATACTTACTTAACCCAAAAAAAAATATCTTGAACCAAACAAGTGTTTTCTTAATAGGAAACGTAACCCTATCTTATTTTGAATCATTTTACATTATTAATTCAATACTTAAATTTACATCAAAATAAAAATATTTTTCTTCATACGAAATTTATTTTTCTTTAAATAAGACGTTCCTACTTTCCGATTTATGAGAATAATACATTATTTAAAGTAAGAAAATATTTTTTTGAATCTAAAAGATATTCTTGAGTTAACAAGTTAAAAGTTTTAGTTAAAGTCAAGTTTCACAGGTTCTGAATCAAAGTTTTATAGTTCTTGGTCCTATACATTATTTTCTTACACTAAGATACAAAAAAATCTTAATTTGAAAAAAATATAAATTGTTTACCCAACACCCAGATATTCTTGAAGGAATAATAATTGTTTTGTTTGTAGTAAATATAATGAGAATAATATTGTTTTTCGCGAAGAGTATCAGTTTTGTTGTTCTAAGACATTATTATTAATTCAAGCATTTATTTACTTGATATTAAACAATATTCCTGAGAATAAAAATATTCTTGGTCGGAAACAAATTTCGCGAGCATTTTTTTCCGTGTATGTATGGGTACACAGAAGATGGAAAATTTACAGTAAATGAGCGCCATAATCGACCTTTCGGCATGCAAACAAAATTTTAGGATCTAAGGAAAAATTAACTAAACTCACAATAACAATAATTAATACAACTAGGTGTTACCACCGCCAGCAAATATGGAGAATGGTCAGCCTTGGAACCGGTGCTATTGCATGCTATTCAAATCAAGCTGGTGGATTAGGTTGCCGAGGGCCTGTAGGTACTAGCTTTATTGGCATTTACGTTTATTAAGTATTCATAACTTGTAATTGATTAAAAACTTCCCCCTAATAAGCGTGGACCATAACAATTGTAAGATAATTTCAAGTATTTGTTTTTCGTTTGATTTTTTTTGAATTCGCGTAAGATATTTTTTCTATAACTTTGTTGGCAATCAATCGAACGCGCTGCCATATGATAAGCAATTGCTTTCGCCGTTGGATACCTGTAACACTAGGGGAATCATTGATACGTTTCCGACCTAAAGTCTATTAAAAGCTCTTTTGAAGAACCCCATGGTATATGCTCAAAAATGCCACAGCTTATTTTAAAACTTAGTACTTGAATTTGATTAACCGAGCGAAGAGAAGACCTGCAGGCCTCAGATTCTAATAGGACTAATCAGCGTGTCTATAAATGTTTGTATTTTTTTTTCAGCAACAACTTGCGTAACGTCGATCTAATCTTCATGCCTCTTCACTTACCTAAACTTCATGATGAACTTTAACAATATACTCACGTTATCGTCGAACAAATACACACACACACACACACACACACACACACACACACACACACACATAGAAACACCAACTAGTCCCATTAGAATCTGAGAACTCTTCGGTCGGTCAATTATCACGTACATGAAGCCCTTTAGCAATTTCGTATGTCATAATATGCAATGCCTAAAGCAAATCCTACAGTTCCAAATTAGGCTACTTAGAAGCAAGCAACAAGTTAATCTTTTAAAGTTCACTTTCTAGCTGGTTACGACATCTCGCCCGAAGTCCAGACAGAGAGCTTGTGGGTCAGAAGCCTACTTAAAGCAGGTTTGTTCGCCCTGCGTTATGTAAGTCATGAAACGGTACTGACTGACATAAAATTGCCCTGATTATAAATGAACTAGCTGCGTCCTGTAACTTTACTGGTGATTTTAGTTTCCTAATTGGTAATTTTAGTTTCCTAAAGTCACCAATGTTTGCTAAATCGCATTTCATGGATACATTTCGGAGAGTGCATCAGATCTGCATGTGTAATGCCCTCCTACTGATTTTTTTCTGATTTAACATCAGGCGAGATGGCGAAACGTAAGCTTATTTATTATTCAATATAATAAAAAATCGTTAGCTTCTTATATATTTCAATAACTTCTTTATCATCATCAGCCAGAAGACGTCCAGTGTTGCATGAACATAGGCCTCCCCCTTTAACCTCCACACTGAACGACAACCTGCCTTATGCATCCACTGGATGCCGGCGACTCTCACAAGCTCTCTCTTAGCTTCTTGCTCTCTCGCAAACATATTTTTGAGAAAAATTACTTGAGCGTATTTTTTTTATTTGTGTATAATACAACCTCTACAGATTAAAAAACCAACGCTCTGTTTCCGCTTCACATCATCACTTATTCTCATTCAGTGCATCTCTCACCTTGACCCACAAAGATCCACCATCCAAATATGGATGTAATTTTCTCCTTAAACAGATAAGTCAAGGGTACCATGGCATCATGTCACCAATTTCAGCTAATTTATGAGTTAACCATACTTATGTAAGGTTTTCCCATCAACTTTAAATTATGTTCATTCAAATCCATTCAACTATAATTTTGGCCGTGACATGATTGCCCGGTGAGGTAGAGGCTACATATCTATTGTTATAATAGAAACAAGTATAAATTGTTTTTCGAACCCCCACACAAAAGAGCTGCTTATCTTCAAACGGCTCAACTTTTTTTTTAAATATAGTATAGATCTACGTTTGGCCTTCAACTCTTAAATCATAGCTAATAAATATTCTCGATTAAATCAACTTTCTAACAAAAAAAACTAAATCGTGTCAGCCGTTTAGGAAATATAATGCCACATAGACACACAGACACACACACACACACACACACACACACACACACACACACACACACACACACACACACACACACACACACACACACACACACACACACACACATTGATACACAAGATACACACGTAAAAAACAAACACAAAAAAAAACTAAATTAAATTTATAACAATACCTCTCATTTTCCTTCGGGGGTTAAAAATGTAATACTTGTATATGATAACACGGAACGGTGGTACCAAGCACTCTCGCCATTGTACCTACTCATCGTAATTAACAACTTTATTTTATTTTATTTAGGAGGTTCGCAAAACAGAATAATCCTTATTGCAAATATTATAGTTTCGAATTGGAGAGTATCCCAACATGACTGGCAATTATTGATACGATAAAAAGTTGATGTTAGATTAATGGAAAGGACTAATTAAAGCTAAAACAGACGCTGCAGCTAAAGTATACTGCAGCGTGAATTGAAATAAAATGCGAGAGGATGCCAAATCATGTTTTTATTTATGCATGATTTGGCATCCTCTCAAAAGAAAGGATGGCTTCAATATCCTCTTTGAATTTATAATGATTTTTGTTTAATAAAATCTATTTGGGTAAAAATCCTAACAACTGGTTTCCCGTAGGTACATCTCTATGAGTACAATGACATTCTTTCGTCTTTTTTATTAACGTTGCGTGTACCACAGTATTCTTATAAGAAATCTCGTAAAATAGTAAATAAATAATAGCAATATAAATAAATATATGAATATTTTTCACCAATCCGCACTGGGCCAGCGTGGGGGATATGGCCCAATCACCCTCTCGGGGGTGGGCTAAAAGTCCAGCAGTGGACTGTTAAAAGGCTGATTATGATGATGACGATGATATAAATAGCTGTTTATTTAATTAGCACTGCACAAATTGTGTTTTACCAAATAATAAGAGATAATAATTATAAATGCTAAGACTTCCTGAAATGAAAATGGCAAGTGCTCGTTGATGTCTTTTATAGGCGAGATTGGTCGTATTGTTAATAACTTGGAATAACTCGTATTTTCAGTATTTACATCAAAAAAACTGTTTACTCGCTTAATAGTTGTTTTTTTTTTCAATTTTAAGCATTGTTTTGTTCCTTTTTCGAAGTAGGTAAAACCACGAGTAGAGTATTAAAAGATGTCTGGTAGAGTAAGATAAATGACCACACATCGATCAATTATTCACATTTTATTATGTATGCTTTGAATCCTACTTCCTATTAATTTAATAAATGCGAATATGTGTGTTGGTTTGTACTACAGAGTAGGTAAAGCTACTACGGTTTGTACCTTTTTCTAGCAGCAACTTAAGTTAGGACCAAATAAAAAGATTACATTTGACAATTCATCAAAATTCAACAACGGAACCTTGTAACATTATTATTGATTTTTTCTCAGTTAGAACTTCACAACTGCTTAACTTTTTTCAATTGTAAATACATATTCTTTATTGTTATTATGACAAAACAATGCAATTTTACCCAAAGAACTTGGACCTTAATTTTACCACAGAAAAAAAAGTTAACTTCTCTTTTCTGTGAACTTTTTATAATTTTTGTTTTTGTGTTGATATTTCATAGGATGCTGGAGGAATTTGGAAGCTACCTATTAGTTATTTTGATCTTTTCCGCAAATCATTATTAACATAAAAAAAATACTAGAACATTGTGCATCGGATCTGAATGATCCAATTCCCTCCTGCATTTTTCTATCGAACTGCACAAAATAGCGGACTGCCAGAGCAGGCACGAAAAATCGACATAAATACAAAAAATACACAGCTTTTTGATTGATATTCAAATAACGATCGCTTTGATTCCACTTTTATTGTGCTGGTCTATGAAATGCACTGCCTGAATGGGTGTTCCCCGATAGTTACAATAATATATGGGTGTCTCTATGGTCACCTAGGTGTAGGTGATCAAAGTATACTCAAATAATAATTTAAACGGAGTCGCCTAAGGTTACCCAGGTGATTATATTCCCAGGTGATCAAAGTGGAATAGACCTTCAAATCACGAGTGAGTCTGTTTATTCTAGCAAGCGTGCACCATCGTAGACCGCATCATCAGGCTAGTTGGCGGTCAAACGCAAACCTATTACTAAAAAAACTTTTGCTATGTTGTTCTAAAAAGAACAATGTATGTAATGTATGTCCAATCGTTTTATCCTTACTTAGCGTTCCTACTGTTAAATTGAGATGTTTAGTTAAGCTTAAAATCTGTCTTTCCATTCTAAATTTTCTAGTCAGTGACTTTTTTGTATGCGACTTTGTTTTGTATTGTAGTGACGAGATGAGCAAGTCTCTTGTCTGATGGTAAGCCCCACGCTTGATCGTAACACGGGGACGCGGTTTAAAACCTGCGTGTCAATGCACTACGCTCCTCTCCTTGAGATATTAGACGTTAAATCTTTTTATAATTAGTAATTTCACTAGAAATAATGCTCATCGTTTGCACACTACTGCTTGAATAACTTTCCCCCAGGCGGACTCTGCAAAATAACGCTAACAATGACTTCCGGAAATCTGTGTCTAGGGAGGTTTTTTTTCTGCTGCATGGGCTCCTGTTTCCTTACCCATTGTCAACATACTCTTACTTTGACAAATTAGAGTTATTAAAATAGGAGTTTGAGGTTGTAGTACGCCCCCCAGGGCCGTTTGAACGGTCAGATCCCCAAATGACCGACGAGCCCAAACGTCTCGTTTTAATCGGCTTTTACGATAGGCAGAATTCTAAGACCCGGGATAGACTAGACCTACATCAATTAAGTAATCATTGCCTTGATGTTTAAGTATTCATTTATTCCATTTGGGAGACCGCTAGGCTTGAAAGCGTGAGGTCGCGGGCTTAAACCCCGGGCCTGTACTATGAGCTCTTTGGAGCTTATGTACGGATTTTCATACCAATGACTTTTCGCTGAAGGAAACCTGCGTAAGTACGGAGAAGGAATTCAATGACGTATGTGAATCCACCAACCCGCACTGGGCTAGCGGGGTGGATATGTCACAATCACCCTTTCGGGGGTAGGCTAAAAGTCCAGCAGTGGACTGTTAAAAGGCTGATTATGATAATGATTAATTTATTCTTCATACCTGGGTTAGGTATTAAAATTTTTGGTACAAAAACATTCTCATTTATCGGAATCCGGCTTCTATGACAGCAAAAGGACGACATACAAGATTCGAGAGACATAGGTACTTCATTTTTATTTTATTGTTTTCTAAAAAATATTCCGTTACAATTTAATAGAGTTTTCTAGACTGCATCAAATTAAAACTAAAATAGAACTAGCCATACTGGATTAACCACTTTGTTTTAACCTACCTATATCTGCCTTATCGAACGGTGTGTTTTTTTTTTACTTTAACCTGATTTTTTTGTTAGTAACTGACAATAGAGACTTGATACAATATAATATATTATCTACTAATTAGGTTGCCTTTTTTATTACCTATGTATAAACAGTTTTTTTTATAGACGTTTCCTGCGAAAGTATTAAGTTTTGTTATCCAAGTAATTAGTTACCTACCACAAGTATAAAACTCTGTCAGTATGTAAGATTTTTTTCCTCATTAAACCGGTGCTAAGTAAATAAAATGCAGGAAAACGCATAGTAGGTAAATACCGTAAAAAATTACGTGTGCTTTTAAAAGTTAAAAGAGTTTGTTTGTATCAGTGTTTTCGCAAAAAAACTATGGGCCGAAAAATAAAATAAAGTTTACTATAAAAATAAATAGACCTACCAAGGAGAGTCCATCAGTAGCTCCCAGTATCAAATTGAGCAGGCACAGCGCAGTCACGAACGAGTATAACTGATAACTAGCCATTATCACTAGGTTAGCGCAACAATTTTCCGACTTTATTATAGGAAAGAGCAACGCATGTTCGCGGGCCGGTTATAGAGTCGACTGACAACTAAGTTTCTCAGGTACTGGTGAGATCCATTGGCTGTAGGAGGGATGAGACCTTGACCGTCAAGTTTTACCTAAGTACCTACTGACTCACATATCCTGCCAATAAAAAAGTTGATTAAGTGAGCCTTTTTTGTCATTTAACCAGCATTGTGGTTCAGTCACGCATTGCGTTAATTCTTAAGAATTCATAGCACTCAAAATAGATAACGGATGTTTTTCTATTATGAATTAAATACATTAGCATAAATAGCATAAACAGCCTTTTAATAGTCCACTGCTGGACTTTGGCCTACGACCAAAAGGGCGATTGGGCCATATCCACCAAGTTGTACCTACAGTGTCTATGTAGAATCAAATTGACAAATGGGGGGGGTATAATTATCGTTTGTGTTCCAATGTCTCCATTTTCCATTAAAAAAAATATACCGCTAAACTGCAAAAAGTCTAAGTAAAGGCGCTTGCAGACGACGCGTAGTACTAGTAGCAAGTAGATGTTGTTAGTAGCTACTACGCATCGTCTGCAACGTTTTGGTTAGTGCAAGTGGCAGTGGTATAGTACTTCCGTGTGAGTTTGTATTAGGTATCGTTTTATTGTGTTCAGTCGAGTCTATAAGCTGCAGTACATGTAGATACGACCTAAACAAAAAAAACGAAAGAATAAAACGTGGTCGAATCACGAATATACCTAGGTACGTATTTTACGTATCGAATTATAAACCAATTTGAATTTCGTAATTGGCATTGTGGTGCTAAGATTTTTTTATGGAATTCAAATAGGATGCTGGTTGGTGGAAATACATAAAATTCCACAAGACACCCCAAGCTTTAGTGTAGCCGTACCAAGTAGTTGAAATTTTCACGTGATTCCTTATTCCGTAGCGGCCTGCTGAAAATTATTTTGCGAAAGGGGCGAACAAAAGCGGGCAAATGAAAGTCTACGCGTAATACGAAGTTGCGGGCATCAGTAAAGTTAGTAACATACATATAATAAGCCGCGATGACCATGTTACGATTTCGGTGGTTATTTTATTTTTAGTTTCCTGTAACAAATAACCATACCTACCTATATGTAAATAAATCACGAAACATATTGACCTTATCTAGTCTATTTAACATAAATCTTAGCACACAAATACCTGCTGTAATTAGCTCTGATGTTTCTGATGTTGATGTTTGTTTACAGTTCTGATGGGTTTTCTTACCTACATACCAAGCCGCAATGAAGGCAGATTTATACGAGGTAGATCACTAAATTACAAAACAAAAGATAGTATTATAATAGAACCCCGGGTACCTATGTCCTAAAACTGCGACCAGAACCACTAGATGACCGGAGGATGGGCAGCAGTTTGGGGGGGTTTGGGACCGTGTGTGCAAAAATGTCCCGAATATTTATTTATCATTACACGGTGAACGTACTGCGATCTCCAAACCGCCTGCCAAGCTTGGCGATTATGGCAACACCCCTCTCTAGAGGGAGGCCTTTGTTCAACAGTGGACGTTTACTGGCTGATGATAATTATAGTAGAACAAAAGAAAAGTTGAGATAAAGTCACACTACCGGTATCAAAATAAATACCTGCCCAATTTAAAATACATTACGGAACTTAAAAACACAATATGAATTATATGTTTAATTGTCTGCCTTATCGTTCATCACTTGCAGCAAACCACGTCACTGATATTGATGATATAAATTTTTATAATTTCGTTTTCTTTTTTTCTTTTTGTTTTCTTCACAGCAAACACTTTCATTTGATACACAGACCATGATGGTAGATAAGAAAATTTCATCCACCATCTTGGGGTGTCCGCCATATTACTTTTAGTGTGACGTCATTTTATTTTTCGTATTCTTCTCAGCAAATTAATCCTTTCATTTGATACCCATATCAGCCGATAATACGAACGAAATAGCTTGTTTATAAATAATTTTCTATAAAAAATAACTGGACCGCCGTCTTTGGGAGTCTGCCATATTGGATTTAGAATGACGTCATTTAGATAAGCATGCATTATCATCCAAACTAAACGTGTACATGCAAAATTTCAATTTAATCGGTCGAGGATAACTGTTATAAATATTCAGTTGCAATGCAAGATTTGGCCCTTAAGTATTATAAAGTCAAGTTACTTATTAAATAAAAAATAAGTAAATATATAACCTATATAATATTGCAACTGAATTTTAAAACGGTTATGCTAAAAGTAGATAGGTACCTAAAAATATTGGCGTAAACTTGTACAATGTACAATACGTACCTACTTGTAATAAACAACTAAGTACATTACCTATACTAGTATATTTATCTATGCCTATACATAACTTTTAGCGCCAACGTAAAATAAACATAAAGAAAACGAAAGAAACAAAAACTTTTATTTTGTAGGTAGTAGGTACCTAGTACCTACCTACAACATCAACATGTCAGTCAGTGTCTCGCATAAGACGCGTGTAGTGATTATTTCTCGAGGTTTCTTTCCGTACCCTTTCTCGAGAGGAGGTATGTCTGTCTGTCCTAACTATTAACAGCTGTACCTATCATTCAAAAAAGTCAAAAAGTATGAACGAAAGGCTATAAAATACAAAAACCAATTTTTTTACGAATTTTTGTAATAGCTCTAATGTAAAACGATAATACGTACAAGCATCAAACTTGGCATGATTATAGTAGGTACACACTCTAAAGTATAACAACAAAATACTAAATATTGGTCAAGTGCGAGTCGGTGACAAATTTCTGTTCAAGCGTAGCAAAATAATTAATTGTGACTGCGTACCAATTGCTTCGACTATTCTGGGAGGCGTTATAATAACTGGTAATTCGGTTACTTGGACGACCTTATTGTATTTTGTGGTGGTACGGAACCCTCAGTGCGCGAGCCTGACTCGCACTTGGCTGGTTTTATTATGAGTGTCGGCTTGCAATTTTGCATGATGAATTTGACGTGTATTAGAAGTAAAAACAATGAAGAGATACATGTTTCATTATTAAAATTTACAGACCTGTAACTTTGTACGCGTAATAGGGCTGAGCCTTCGGCCTCACCAACAGATATTACTTTTCAAAATTCTGATTTTGAAGTTTTGGCGGCAAAAAGAAAAAAAAATATGTTGCCTCATTGTATTATTTTATTTTCCTTGTGATTTTCCTAAACTCGTGACTTGCTTGAATCTGACTCTGATTATGGATTGTACTTGACAATATGTCCATAATTGAAACTGGCAAATGCACAAGAGTCTTGTCTTGTGACAAAACGTGCGATCCCGAAATCCTCGCAAGAGAAAATAAGATCACACTGGCTAAATAAATAAGATATCTGAAGCTATGATTTAAAAGAAAAAATAACTGCCAAGCATTGACATTGACACCCAGCTGACTTTAGGAAACAACCAGTGAGCTGGTAACCTTATTGGAGACGGCATACCTACAACTCAATTAGATCCTTAAATGGCTGCCATTACTAGGGTAGGAAAAGAAAGTATCGACATTGTATTGATATCGATTATTCGTTAGGCCGTGGCAGATTACTTAGAGACTGGCTAATGAAAGTAGAGACTGAAAACGCCCGCCAAATTTTAAAAAATCCGCATTGCAACCCCAAAATTAATATGAAATGCAAACATTACTGTGTTCTGACTGAGTTACAATACAAATTAATAACTTACAAGTGTCAAGTGAGATAATTCCAGGCATTTCATACAAATTTTTGGGGTTTCAATGCTGATATTTTTAAATTTGCCGCGCTTTTTCAGTCTCTACTTTCATTAGCCAGACTCTAGTATGCCATGATAGGGAGGAACTAGCTAAATATAATCTGTCTATAATATTAATAAAAAATGCTAAACTGGGCAGCGGTTACATTATTTGAGCCGTTTGGGGTCGAGTCATTGGGCTAATGATGGGGAACCGGGATATTTCAGAGCGCTTGGTTAGTGAAACGCGTAACCAAAATGCTGGCGTATTCTAAATAAACGCATAACCATTGCCATTTAGCGTAATAATGCTGCCAGCAAGCTGGGTACTCTGCCAACTAATAGTGGATAGCTTGAGCTTTTGGATTGTCTTTCAACCTTCAACGGGCTTTAAGCAGTCTAACTGGTTTTGTAGTGTTAGCTTGTATTTTGTTATTTAACGATTAAATTATAGAAAATAAACATATTTTATCAATACCAAACAAAACCATAAATAAATAAATTTCAATACGAAAAAAGGCATGTTGGCGCACTCGTAAGCCATAATTAACAGAAAACAAAGCAAAGCTATTTATTTATTTTCCTTGTTTTATTACAGAAGACATAATAGCACAGTTTTATCAAAGACATTTTAACAGCTACTTATAGAGGAACCACAAGCTGATGTGCCACTGTGTGCCACCCGTTTTTTTCGTCTATTGCGTAGAGAGCTGGCCATCTCCATAGGGTTACCAACTCACGGTTATACGTACCTACCGGGGAACGGGAAATAACCTAACCTCATCAATTTAAACTGTTTCTTGGATATTTTGGTTAGCGTTTCTTTCTCGATAAAATTGACCGCAATATAATATTAAATGTCGCAAGATACAGGAGAATTTTCTGATTTCAAGGTGCTGAATGTCCATGAAAATACATTTTTTCGACAGTCACGAAGATTCAAACAAGTGTTTCTAAATAATTGTTTTGACGTGCAATATGTTTTGTTCTTGTTTTGTTATAGTTGCCTCCAGTGCTAGAAGATCTCAATGAACGAGTAAAAGACTATATTCTGAAGCCAGAACGGCTGTCTATTCATCGATGGGAAAAATCTCAGGGCCACTGGCACCGGGAGACCAATGTCGATTCCTTGTTCCTTATTGACGATGATGATTTTGGATTGGATACTACTCTTGAGGTTTCTTATTTTATTACGCATACTATTTAACTCTCCGCACTTTATTTGTACAGGTGTTATTACTTGAATATTTGCATAGGTAGGTAGATGTGTCCCGTTGTTATACTGCCTATTTTCCGACTTTCCAGCATTTTACTATTATAAAAAATGCATGTTATTATTTATCCAATGCGGGGACTGAGTCACCCCCGTCCGTGAGAATTCGCCCTAATTCTGAAACCCCACATATGGTCACTGGCTAGGTGGTGATAATCAAGTGACTACTTACTAGTGGTAGGACTAGGCCATGGTTTATTACCATTCTAAACCAACTCGCCAAGCAACTGTCCTATTCTGGTGCATTGTCTGGTCACACCATAGAAAAGTCAGGTCACGTGACATACCTCCAGTGGACCAAATATGATGCACATTCAAATCTCTCCATCGGAAGACTAGTCGAAAAGGGTACCGTGAGTTTTGTTACCATATCAATATTTGTAAAGTCCTGACCTAAAGCTGGACATTTCAATAAATGTCCAGACATTTTAATCACTGTGCGTGGCGATACAGTGGTAACAGAGCAGCTGGTATTACATCGCCCAAGCTAAAAAAGCCAGAAAAATTGCAAAGTCTTATCCTAATGGTTGCTGCTTTTTCGATTTGTGTGTCTGTCTCCGTATTAAGTGAGAGATTGCCAGTCACAGTAGTTGCTTGAGTATAAATGTATTAAATGGGGTTTATTTTATTTCTAGGTTGTCAGAAACCCTCTTACCGGAGAGATAACAGGAGTTGAAGAGGTAAATATTCCAATAGAAGATGATGAAGATAATCTGTCCTTATCCCGGGCGCCTCTGCCTCCCAGTCTAGCCACTAGAGGCACTACAACGCAGAGTCCCTTCTTACCAGCTGGGTTTGAAGAGGAACTGCAGAAAATACTGGAGGAAGCAGCTAAGCAAGCAGAAATCAGCCTTGATCTTGAGAATGAAGTGCAGGGAAAGTTTTTGGGAGAAGGTAAGCATTTTAATATTAGTACTTACCACATAGTTGAATAGCAAATTATCTTGCATACAATTTTTTTATATAGATTCTATTTCAAGCTAAAACTGGCATCAGACTGGCGACTTAACCTAGCAAAATTATGTTTCTTTATTATTTAATACATTATGATGACATCTGGCACTGAGACGTGGTCTCTCACTATGGGCCTCATACAAAAGCTCAAAGTCGCACAGCTCAGTTATGGAGGGAGCTATGTTCGGGGTTTCTCTATGAAATCGAATCAGAAATGAGATCTGTAGACGAACGAAAGTTAACGACATAGCCTACTGGATTAGCAAGTTGAAGTGGTAGTAAGCAGACCACATAGCACCCAGAACAGATGGCCGATGGGGCCGAAAATTTCTCGAATGGAGACCACGGACCGGTAAGCATGGCTTAGGACAGACAACCTAAAAGAGACTGCAGGAAAATGCTGCATGCAATCCCCTTCTAACCGGCTCTTATGGAGATTGATGGGGGAGGCCAATGTCCAGCAGTGGATTTCCTATAGCTGAAATGATGAATAATGTGGCTGTTTAAAAAAATAAGAGTCACGCAGAGGGTAATTGAGCGTGCTATGTTAAGATAACATTAGCTTGAGAGATCATATCCAAAATAATGAAGGACAAAAATCACAGATGTCGGAAACCAAATCATGCAACTCAAGGAGAGCTGGGCAAGACACATGATTAGACATGGTGATGGCAGGTGACAGTCCTGATAGAGAGATGACAAGTAGTGGGTATATCATCGCTTTCCATCAGGCGAGATCGCGGTCAAACGTTAGCCTAGTCCGATGTAAAAAAAAAAAAATATCTAGGGATCCAGGGTGATGATGATGATGATAAATGATTAATATTTATTTAAATTATAATGTCAAAATTTTTATTCACTTTACTTACCTTCAACTTATTATAAATCTATCACTGTAAATGGACTCAGATTGCCGACCTAGCTCAGAAAGGCGCTTGCCTAAAGTGGAACTGGGCCTGCCAGTCAATCGAATTTTGGAAGATCGTTGGGCTATAACCACGCCACAGTGGCTTTCACAGGATAGCAAACTACCTTCTGACCAGCCCAGGTGGAAATGGAGGGACGAACTGGCCTCCTACATGAAGGACTGGACTCATATTGTACAAAACAAAATAATGGAATAAGGGAAGGGAGGCCTTTGCCCTGCAGTAGGACGATGCAGGCTAATATCGTGTAATAAAAAAAAATTGTTTCCAGATATCCTGACAATGGCTCCCGGCTGCAAGGACAGTGTCCTATTTGCCAGTGACGGTTACACTCTCCTCGACGATGCAAACAAGGAGACACAGGAGAAAGAAGCTACTGGAGACAATGTTGATATTGACATCAAGATCAACCTGGAGGAAGTTGTTGATAGAAATGCAAAACATTTAGTTGGTAAAGTCCTATTTTAAAATTTCAAGGTAGGACCGGAGCAGTGGTCATTTTCATACTTTTTATACAAACATTGCAGTTAAATTTTCAGTTTATTTATGCGGAAATAAATACATAAATAATAAAGTATTCCCTACTCCCTTACTGATATTGCCCTCGTCCCATTCTCTACGGTCAAAATCGCAGCCATAAAATTAAAGCCCACTTTCAGATCTGTGGAAAGCTGATGAAGATCTACCAAAGAAGCCAAAACCAGCTCAAAGGATTGAAATCGACGATTCACTTGACAATGACAATTTCCTCGAAGCTACCATAATAAGGCCCCCGTTAGAGCTTCCAGAGATACCCATACTGAACATCACCAGTTCCAATGTGAAGCTGGGTGTGACTTCCACGGAGTGGGCTGAGATGATAGACGTGTCTCAGCCAGTCCCTGAGTTTAGAGAGAAGCTTAAGGATATGGCACACTCTTATCCGTTTGAATTGGATAATTTCCAGAAACAGGTATGCTTAATCCAGACTTTTATGGAAACACTAGCTGTGCTGGATTACTTGCTGATTTCATTCAAATCATGTAATCTTCCTGGGGAAAAAAGTCTGCATTACTATCACTCAATTATGATCATAAGTGACGGCTAACGGATTCAGCAATTAAGTGTTTATTAGGTAAAACAGACACTAGTTACTTTCCTACTTCATTTCAGCCTATCATGTTTCCCACTGCTGGGATACAGGCCTTCTCTCAGAGAGAGAGAGAGAGAGAGAGGATGGGCCTAATCCACCATGCTAGGCCAGTGCATGTTGGTGAATGTCATATATCTTTGAACTTTGGAGGTTCTTGGACGTACCGGTTTACTCAGGATAATTTCTTTCACCGTCATTTATATACTAAATAAGTCATTGGTGCAGGGCCGAGGATCGAACTGGGTGCCGTCAGATTGTAAAGCGCACATGCTACCTCTCGGCCACCATTGCTCACACTTTTCTACTTATAATTATTAGCTGAGCCCCGCGGTTTCACCCGCATTATGTCGTATCTCGCTATGGTGTGTCTCAGAAGAACAAGTAGCCTGGTACGCTGATCAATGGTCTCTCAATGGTGATTGTCCTCACATTGAGTAGCTTAACTTCTCATCAATTGTTGTATCAATAAGGAACCGTCGGCATGAAAATTGGTTTTATAAAAAGGTTTAAAAGCAATATGTATTTTGGCGGTTTTTTTTTGTAAAGTGATGCTGGTTTTATTCAGCGTACATCGATGTATCCAATTTTCAGGCAATATTAAAACTTGAAGAAGGGCATCACGTCTTCGTAGCTGCTCATACTTCTGCCGGTAAGACTGTCGTCGCTGAATATGCGATAGCTATGTCCAGAAGAAATTGCACAAGGTACATACAGTAAACAAAAGGTGGATAATTATTTTATACTTAACTAGCTGTTGCCCACGACTTTTTACGCGTAGCCTTTCATATCAACTTTCACCCCCCATTTTCCTTCCTTTATTCGGCCCTTTCGCAAAATCCCTTTTTAGCGTATCTCTACATCCCATAAGGAATCCAGTTGCCAAATTTCAGCTTCGTACGTCAAGTAGGTTTCGAGATTTCGTGATGAGTGAGTAGATGAATTTCGCTTTGATATAATTATAAAAATTAATTAAAAAAATTAATTAAAATTAAAATAGTTAAAATTTATTTAAGTTGTTATAGCATCGCTTTAGTTTATCTGTAATGGTGTTATAAGTGTTTTTGATAATAAATAAATAAATAAATATTATAGATTTCACGTTATTTCCGGAATTTAAGAATTTGTATCATTATTTTTACTACCCTTGTAAACCAATGTGCACCCACCCTTCATAGGTTTAGGAAAAAAGTCATATAAGCAACTGATACGATAGGGACTTCAATTGGCGAATTACGAATATTTTATACGTAAAATACCTGTAGCACCGTGAAGGTCTATACCGTTTAGTCGCATAATGACAAAGTGTCGTAAATTATCTAAAGAGCAAAATCTCCAAAGAATACAAGTCCAAGGCGTACGATGATCAAGGAGCGAAATTTCCAAAGCTCAAAAAACCAAATGGTTAAACGTCCATAGAGCAAAATTTCCAAAATTCCACTTATACTAGATAGATAGATAGATAAATTTTTCATTGTTCACACCACAAATTTCATACACACGTTAAACCAGCTTCGTTCTTTATACTACTAAATAAACTGTGATAATGTACAGAGTATTTTGGCGACTCAAAACAGTAAAAAGAAAAAAAAAATACAGATAGTATATTACTAGGTTTTTTCTTTTTACTGTTTTTACTGGCCATATAAACTGTGTATTATCGCAGTATAAATGGCATTTTGAACATTTTGTGCTATGGTCTTTTTGAGCTGTGGACATTTTGCTCCTTGGTCATTGTAAGCCTTGGACTTAACACTGTCATTTTGCGCTTTTGACTTTGTGCGACTAATCATACGTATAGAGTACTAGCTGCGCCCCGCGGTTTCACCCGCGTAGTGATAAAAAATGGTGATGATGATGATGAAAAGCAGCCCATGTCACTACCTGGCTCTTGAACTATACTCATGCAAAAAATCAGGTCGATCCGTTGTTCCGTTGCAGCGTGAAAGAGGAACAAACATTCATACATCTATAACAAACTTTCGCGTTTATAATATTAGTAGGATTCGTATATCACCCACTGTATCATAACCGCATTTACTCCACAGGGCAATCTACACATCACCAATCAAAGCTCTGTCAAACCAAAAATACAATGATTTCAACAAGATGTTCGGCGAGGTAGGCCTTCTGACTGGCGACCTTCAAATCAACGCGACAGCCTCGTGCCTCGTAATGACAACAGAGATCCTTCGCTCCATGCTATACTGTGGCTCTGACGTCACCAGAGACTTGGAGTTTGTTATATTCGACGAAGTGCATTATATCAACAATGCTGAGGTAAGATTTTTTGTTCCTAGTCACGGGATTTCTTATGACAACTGATGGTTTTTTTTTTAAATTAATACAAAATAAAAAAAAATTGCTTGGTATTTATAACCACCCACAAATGTTATCGAAAACTCAAGAAACTTGTTTCTGGTCAAGAAACTTCCGTATATTCGTTTAAAACTGTATTTAATTGGTAATCGATCAATCGATCATCATCTGCTGAATAGATTTATTACTCCCGAAAATATTTGCAGCTTCATTGCTCCATTGACCATCAGGATGGAAAGAGTAAATGTTGCTGAGGATTACGACAACATTCTCCATTATCCTCAGAACAAATAAAAATACAGAGGGACTACCGCGAACACGAAAAGTGAAGCCACTTTTTGAAACATGTGTGCTTAGTCGAAGTTCGTGTCGTGTAATTCATCAAAATAAGTGATAATATAAATACTTAAGTGTGGAAATATTCCATCCTTCTTCTTATTTACTTTTGTGTTGTTTTTGTTTCTTAACACTGCAAGAAGTCATTGTTTCTTTTTAAAACGGATGTTTTCAGTACGACTTTCTGACAAGAAATTCACTTAGTTTTGAATGCGTATGTGTGCGTGAGTCGTGTATTTATAGGGAATTCACGTAGTGTTGGAAGCGATTTTGGCGTCACTTTGGCAGTGCGCCGTAGGGACTCTGTATTTTTATTATTTGCCATTATCATAAAATCTGCGAATCTGTAGTGCAAGTACCGTTCTTTATCGATCATCAAATTTGGCAATTGAGGTCGTCAAATTCGATAAAATGCCATTTGATCAGTACTTGCTATGATCGATTCTGTGGCATTTTATCGAATTTGACGTTCGATAGAGAACGGTACTTGCACTGCTGTTTTCAAAAATCCTTAATGAACGTCTTATAGGTCCGCACAAAATAGTTTGGCGGTCCGGATCCACACCGCAGTCCGCCATTTTATGGCCCTTGGTTTATCTCTACATAGTATAAAATAAAGTCTGTTTTCGCATCTGTCTGTCTTTATATCCGTTAACTCCTAAACCACGCAACGGTTTTTGATGCGGTTTTCACCATCAGTTAGATATTTTTTAACGGAAGGTTTAAATATTTATTTATTATATTTATATACATACTAGGCTACTAGCTGTGGCCCGCGGTTTCACCCACGTAGTGATAAAAGTGGTGATGGTGATAATGATGATGATGAAAATTGCCTATGTTACTCTCCGACCCTTGAACTATACCCATGCAAAATATCAGGTCGATCCGTATCTATGTTGCTGCGGGAAAGAGGAACAAACATCCATACATCTATACATACAAACTTTCGCGTTTATAATATTAGTAGGATATATATATATATATAAAACTTACCTACACCCGCGCAAAGCCGGAGTGGGTCGCTAGTTTGTTACTAAAATGGAACAAAACGTTAATTTCATTAATCAATCAAACAATACAATAGTGACGTAAAATGATGTCATAAAGAAGTAGATTATAAAAAAACCGATTGCAAAATGTAGCTTATTGCCACTCTAAAATTTTGAAATATTATAACCTCGTAAAATGACCGAAGCACATTTTTCAAAAGAAAACAGTTATATTTTATCTTTAAAAAAACATCAAATGCGCGAACATGATCGCTGTACCCGGTATTCAGGTCATTATATTTCCAAAATTGTGTACATTACAGCGAGGCTACGTATGGGAAGAAGTGTTGATCCTCCTGCCGGCTCACGTCAGCATCGTGATGTTAAGTGCGACTGTACCGAACACGCTGCAGTTCGCAGACTGGGTCGGACGCACTAAGAAGCGGAAGGTCTACGTCGTATCGACGCCAAAACGACCCGTGCCACTCTGCCATTATCTTTACACAGGTGATACTCATCAAATTATGGTTTTTGTAAAGCCACTTTACTTCATCTCTATCATGCATAGGGTAGGTACTGTATTAAAAGTATGATTGATGCTGTGCTGGGATAATTTTGGAAAATTATAATCAAATAAAGAAAACGTATTATTACCTACATAATATCGGACCGCCAGGGCGGGCACAAAAAATCGACATCGTTTTATGGTTGATATTCCGAGAACCCGTGCGAAGCGTTATGATTCCACATTTATTATGCGAACTGCTAGTCTGTGGAATTCGCTGCCTGAATGGGTTTTCCCCGTCAGTTACAATCTTGGGTGTCTTCAAGTCGAGAGTGAATCGGTTTCTTCTGGGTAGGCGTGCTCCATCGTAGTCCGCATCGTCGCTTAACATCAGGCGAGATGGCGGCCAAGCGCAGGCCTATCTATAATAAAAATAAACTACAAAAATAATATGCCGTTTTTTTTTTCAGTAAAAGAAATATTATCCAAAAAAATGTATGGATATTGGCATCGATTCTGATCTACTCCAAACTAAACTAAATTTGACAGCTCTAAAATTGTTGACATCCTTCTCTCACACATTGAAATAAAAAGAGAGGCAGATAATTTTAGTCCTGTCAGATTGGTTTAGTTTAGTGGTATGACAGAATCGACGCCATTATCTTTTTAACTAAGTTATTTTTTTTTACAGAGTAGAACTACGTGGGCCACCAACTCGCCCGATGGTAAGCGCCAGTGTGGCCACTGAGGATGCAACACGTTGATCTAAAAGAAATCTATTCACTCATATGGATAGGACATCATCCCATTAAAAAAAAATTTTGTTCCTATTTTTATTTTATTTGGTTAATAAAGCTGTTGTAATCATCTTTATCTTTTTCGTGGCACTCTTTCTAGGTTCCGGTGGTAAATCCAAGCATGAAAGGTTCCTAGTAATAGATCAAGAAGGCAACTTCCAACTAAGAGGGTACAACGAAGCCTCAGCAGCAAAAAAAGCGAGAGAGAATGACTTTAAAAAGAACTTTGGACCTAAAGGTAAGGTGAACTTATTCTTGTCTGATTTTTAATAATGCAACTTCTAGGTTAATATAGCTGTGAATTGCACTTTATTGTGTAAAAGCAAGAGTTGCTACTTATTTGATTGATTTTGCGGAGTGAATCTTCTGCACGTTCTGTATTTTCTACTATTATGTCTTCTGTGTCATAGTTAAGGTCACTCGATCAAGTCACCTATCAAACAAAAAAAACTAAATTTTTTAATTACAAAATTTTCAGCCGTTTGGGAGCTACGATGCCACATACAGACACACGTTAAACTTACAACACCCCTCTTATTGCGTCGGGGGCTAAATAACATTTGGGAGTGGCTTGGTGCAGTCCGTGAGACTTCGGCGAACATCGAACTATGTTTGCCGCGTACTTTGCGCTATACAGTTCCATTATGTTCTATTTTGACGTACATACGGACTCTTGCGCATAAATGGTATATAGTATGTTAGTCATAATGGTCACCTGACTTTAAAAAAACCTATCTTACATGCTTTTTTTTTTGTTTTGTTTAAGGTGGAAAGAGTTTCATGAATCCAAAAGCCGAACAAACCATGTGGGTTGCCTTTATTGATCATTTGAGACAAAAGGACAAGCTTCCTGTGGTAGCCTTCACATTATCCCGTAATAGGTAAGTTCCCATGATGTAAAGATATTATTACTTGACATGGAAGCCATAGTCTTGCATAATAGGTGCGTAATAGGTGAGTTCCCGTGAAGTAATAGGTATTATTACTTGACATGGAAGCCATAGTCTTGCATAATAGGTGCGTAATAGGTGAGTTCCCGTGAAGTAATAGGTATTATTACTTGACATGGAAGCCATAGTCTTTTGCATAATAGGTGCGTAATAGGTGAGTTCCCGTGAAGTAATAGATATTATTACTTGACATGGAAGCCATAGTCTTGCATAATAGGTGCGTAATAGGTGAGTTCCCGTGAAGTAATAGGTATTATTACTTGACATGGAAGCCATAGTCTTGCATAATAGATGCGTAATAGGTGAGTTCCCGTGAAGTAAAGGTATTATTACTTGACATGGAATCCATAGTCTTGCATAATAGGTGCGTAATAGGTGAGTTCCCGTGAAGTAAAGGTATTATTACTTGACATGGAAGTCATAGTCTTGCATAATAGGTGAGTTCCCGTAAAGTAGTGGGTATTATTACTTGACATGGAAGCCAAAGTCTTGCATAATAGGTGAGTTCCCGTGAAGTAAAGGTATTATTACTTGACATGGAAGCCATAGTCTTGCGTAAAAGGTGAGTTCCCGTGAAGTAATGGGTATTATTACTTGACATGGAAGCCATAGTCTTGCATAATAGGTGAGTTCCCGTGAAGTAAAGGTATTATTACTTGACATGGAATCCATAGTCTTGCATAATAGGTGCGTAATAGGTGAGTTCCCGTGAAGTAAAGGTATTATTACTTGACATGGAAGTCATAGTCTTGCATAATAGGTGAGTTCCCGTGAAGTAAAGGTATTATTACTTGACATGGAAGCCATAGTCTTGCGTAATAGGTGCGTAAAAGGTGAGTTCCCGTGAAGTAATGGGTATTATTACTTGACATGGAAGCCATAGTCTTGCATAATAGGTGAGTTCCCGTGAAGTAATAGGTATTATTACTTGACATGGAGTCATAGTCTTGCATTGATGCATCTATTGTATTGTACAGAACATCTAAATATGTTTTTGTTGTTATAATCTATCTATGGAAATAAAAATAAGCTGAAAGTTTTTTTTTTATTAAATACAAGCTTTTAGCTTTGTCAAAGAAAATTTAATCCGCCATCTTAGTGCGGCGGCCAAATTGAATTCAGTGTGATTGTTCACTTTTGGTTTCCTAATCTTCAAGCTGTTTCATTTTTGATACCCATATTAAAAGAGTTAAAAAAAAATACATCATACGCCATCTTGTGGTTGCGGCCATTTTGAAAATATTACAATACCAGCCGTTACCCACGACTTCGTACGCGTAGGCTTTCACCTAAATTTTCAACCTCCTTTTGGTCCCTACAATTCGGCCCTTTCGCAAAATAATTTCTTAGTGGATTATCTACCCCATTAGGAACCTTTCCAAATTATCTAAGCATCACTTAAGAAAGGCTGGACCGTTACGGCAGTTTTTTTTATCTTCCCTTTTCTATTTTTTCTATCTTTTTTTTGTCAGAATAAGGCTTTAGGCAAAGAATGTCAAAAATGATGCCCGGAAAATAGGATCGAGAAAAACTAACTAATTTCGTATTTTTTCTATGGGATTATTGTATGAACTCAAGACCATAACTTAATAAAATTTATTGTAATTTGGACACAATAACAACGTCTGTCGGATCAGCTATACTCCGTTCACAAATCTTAGATATTTTATTTAAACAAAGAAATGTCACGAAAAGTCACTGTCAAAGTGACATGCCAGTTGCTCAAAACATTTTTCACTTATGATCAATATTTTACTCTATATTTTTCTCGGCTTTGCTCTCGCGCTGTACAATGGGGGATATTCTGATAGTTCAAAAAAATTATAAAAAACATTATTAAAAGATTGTAATAGAATGCGTTATTATAGAGGCGTTGACTAATAAGATACAGGAAATAGAGGGCAAATCAAACGTTGGCCAGAAATGTTTATTTTATCCCTACTGTCCTACCAGTCTAATAAAATATGTTCTATCATTTTTTATTTTTTTTATTATAACATTGTATAGAACAGATATTACGTTAAAATAAATAGTACAACACGATTTTTATTTTATAATTGTTCATATTACAACTAGAAAAACTAAAATACTTTTTTGGTCAAATATTGTAAACTACCATTATGAAAGATATTTTTTGCACTGATAACCCCTTTGTTTACGTAAAATATCTAAGATTAAAAACGGAGTATAGTGTTAAATTATTTATGTTTTTTTTTCCTCTTCACCAGGTGTGATCAAAACGCGGAGAATTTGATGTCAGTTGATTTAACGACTGCCAAAGAGAAAAGTCATATAAAATCGTTCTTCCAAAGATGCCTTCAAAGACTGAAAGAACCTGACCGGAGGTTACCTCAAGTAAGTTATAGGTATAGATAGAATTTGATGTCAGTTGATTTTACGACTGCCAAAGAGAAAAGTCATATAAAATCGTTCTTCCAAAGATGCATTCAAAGACTAAAAGAACCTGACCGCAGGTTACCTCAAGTAAGGTATAGGTATAGTTAGAGTTAAGGTGTTGATCTCTACCCACCAAAGTGAACAACATACAACACGAGATAGGTAAATTCGAAAAAAAAAATATTACCCATACAAAATGGATATGAAAACTTTTTTTTTCGTATTTAGTAATGTGTTCTATAAATTGTTCACAACGTACTTTTGTATTATCAATCGAGAATTTTCGAGATAAATAAATTATCAATTTAATATGTCTTAAATAAATTATCAATTTATTTATCGAAAATAAACAAGTTTAGGAAAATAATGGAGGGGCTATGCTCACGGTTTCTCTACGAGATCGAATCAGAAATGAGGAGATCCGTAGACCAACGAAAGTTACCGACATAGCCCACTGAATTAGCAAGTTGAAGTGGCAGTGGGCAGGGCACATCACGCAGAACTGATGGCCAATGGGGCCGAAAGGTTCTTGAATGGAGACCACGGACCGGTAAGCGCAGCGTAGGAAGTCCACCCACAAGATGGACAGATGACCTAAGATATCACGGAAACGCTGGGTGCAGGCTGCTTCCAACCGGCACTTTTAGAGATCGATTAGGAAGGCCTATGGCCAGCAGTGGACGTCCTGTGGCTGAAATGATGATGATGAAGCAAATAATACAACGAGCAGACATGTTTTTTCCACGGCGCCAGAACTCACGTTATTAGATTCGTTTCAGGCCTTTAACTCCAATCACAATGCATAGATTGTGCGCAAAAACTCACGAAATCATGAACAATGCTTAGAAAAAAGTTTCTAACTCAGTTTTTTTTTCTTCCAGGTAATAAGACTGCAAAGAGTGCTAGAAAACGGCATCGGTATTCACCACAGCGGTATTCTGCCGTTACTCAAAGAAATTGTGGAGATCCTGTTTCAATCGGGTTTTGTAAGTGCATTACAGCAAATTTTGAGCTATTAGAAAAAACTGCCCTTATTTTCCCTTTGTCATTGCAAAAATATGCAGGATATATTGGCAGATGAATAAAAAAATTGGATTGGTGACCATGTTCTGGTAAACGAGGGGTCGGTCACCCATCAGCTTGATGGGCCGAAGATATCGCAAAATCAAATCTGATAGATTCAAATAAAAAAATTATTCTCTGTAATCAGTGCATATCCACTCGTATATCGCACTAATGCCCAAATTAGGTGTAGTAAACACCTGTATCTTGGGAATTAGGTTGTCTCAGACGTGAGACGTGTGGTGGACAGATAGAGGCCTATTCTCAGCAATGGGCGATAACAGGCCAAAAATAACAATGATAACTTTTTCCCTTCTAGAAAATCCTTGCGCAACGCACTCAGTGATTTTTGGCTCATTCCTTGTGTCCCCCACTGGGAGTCAACAGGATTTTTTTCCTGTTGTTCCCACTACAATTTAGTGGGGGTGAAGAGGAACTATAATTTCCTGTTGTCCCACCGAAATATCAAGGCTATTTTATTTAAAAAAATGACGAGATAGTGTTTTGATTTCGAGCCTGAATATGAAAGACGTGATATTAATATACACTTCATAAGATACTTTTATGTTGCCCTATGTAAATGTCCTTCCTTCATTTGAGTTGAACCCCCTAACCCTGCCTATGGCCGTGAATAGCTAGTTTTAAAATTAATGTTTTTCGTGTTATAATGCAGGTGAAGATCTTATTCGCGACGGAAACGTTCGCGATGGGTGTGAACATGCCCGCGCGGACGGTAGTATTCGATGAGATAACCAAGTTCGATGGACTGCAGCGAAGAACTCTAGCCCCTGCCGAGTATATTCAGATGGCGGGCCGCGCTGGCAGGAGAGGTAACAACTTTGTATATGTATGACGGCGCGTTAACGTTTCGGCGCACGGGCGCAACTACCGTCGGATAGTTTTTAAGGCTTAGACTTAGGTTTTTTTTTTAAACTGTTTCAATGTACGTGCGATGTCTCATTCTCCTGGGCCGCTATACTCACGCCATAGAACCAAGATTATCTGATGAAGATTGGCCATCACTGCCGGAACCACCCCCCTCTCGCATCGCGCGCTACGTCAAAAAAAAAATATTTTTTATTTTATTAGGCATGCGTTTTACCGCCAACTTGCCTGATGTAAAGCGACGATGCTGTCTACGATGGAGCACGCTTGCGTAAAAGAAACGGATTCACTCGTGATTTGAAGACACCCAGATCGTAACTATCGGGGAACACCCATTCAGGCAGCGCATTCCGCAGACTAGCAGTACGCATAATAAAAGTGGAATCAATGCGCTTCGTACGGGTTTTCGGAATATCAACCATATTATCATCATCATCATTATCAGCCTATCATGTTCTCACTGCTGGGACACAGGCCTTCTCTCAGAGAGAGAGGACGGGCCCTAGTCCACCATGCTGGCCCAGTGCAATGACATAAATATTTTTGCACTTTTTAAGGTTCTTGGCCATACCGGTTTCCTCACGATGTTTTCCTTCACCTTTGTTGAGCGATGGTATCAAAACTGCATATAGTTAAAATATCATGCTATCAATTTAATTTCTATAATTACAATATAAACTATACAGTTAAGTAGATAAGAGTTCAACCCACTTCTTCTCATCCCAGGTGTACAGCTAACTCTTAACCCGGACTCGAATTAGCTGTTTCAGCTCAGTTCGGATAATCACGCGAACGTGAACCTTAACGCGCCGAGATACGGTTTGCGGTCGCGCAACTTTTCCCATCACCTAAACAGAATCGCAGACCACCAATAGTAACTGTAATTCGTAAACTACTCGAGCGAGATCAAGTGGTGCGTCAGAGCTCAACTTCCGTGTAACTGTACTCGCCACAGTTTTCCTTTTCGGGCTTTATCTCACCCTTTGTGCTTTGATTTCCAGGTTTGGACGACACTGGTACCGTGATAATCCTATGCAAAGACGGCGTGCCAGACTTGGTCACCCTCAAAGGAATGATGTTGGGCACGCCACAGAAACTCTCCTCACAATTCCGGCTGACATATGCTATGATTTTGAGTTTGCTGCGGTATGAATCACTTGAAATTCTATATATTTTTTTAATCATATTAAGCTAATATAAATATGATACTGTAGTGTTTTCCTCCTCTCCATTGCAGCGCCCTAACGGGGTCTATGTACTACACTATTTCCATTCGTTAATTTGCTCTGACAGCTGCAATAACAATAAAAAAAAACTGAATAAAAACTAATTCTGATCACTTTGCTAGGTTTTGGTTTGGTTATGCAGCTGTCATAGCAAATAACTACTTGAACAGAGTTTAAGTTACTGTTTTAGTTTAAAGAACTATGTTTATTTACTCTACAATCTATACATTACTTCCTTTCCAAGTTTCGTCAAGAAAGATTCAACAAACAACATTTAGTCCTGAACAATATGATAGAGTTTGGAGTTTATTAACGTTGTTGTGATGTCATTCTTACTTACATGGTCCAAGGTATTGCTTCAGCCGTTTCCAAAGAGTTTTCAATCAGCCTGTTGGTACACTATCGGCCCAGGCGTCTTAACTGAACGCTGTAATTCAATGAACAGCCTCGACATTTAGTTTTGTGGTGAAATATTCCCACACACGTCATCGTCATCATCATCATCATCAGCCAGAAGACGTCCACTGCTGAACTTGGGCCCCTTAGAACTCCACACTGAACGACAGCCTGCCATCTGCATCCACTGGATGCCCGTGACTCTCACGACGTCGATACATCTAGTGAGGGGCCTACCTAAGCTGCGTCTTCCGGTTTCCCATCGTTTCTTCGAGCGATGTGGCCTGTCCATTGCCACTTTAACTTACAACTTGTACACTCACATGCATTCTTCATATTCCAGCGCCGAAACCGTATCAGTAGAAGGCATGATGCAGCGTTCCTTCAGAGAATTCAACCAAATAGCTCAAGCGGATAACTACAGAAAACAACTATTAGCGGCCGAGAAAGAATATTCACAAAAGTGCAGTACACCCCTTGCGTCCCACCTCGCTCCTCTAGCCACGTTTTACGATACGGCGGCAGCGTATATAGACGTATTGAATGACATAATGTCTATATTGCTGAGCCAGTCCAAAGTTGCGAAAGAGTTGGTGCCGGGGAAGATTCTGATAGTGTCTTGTGGGCCGTACATCAATCAGCTTGCGGTGTATTTAAATGGCGGTGGTGAGTAAATTGGCATCCTTAATTAGGTATGGGTAGGAATTAACTGAAATCACAGGCTTAGTAGATATTCCGCCATTTTTCAAATTCACGAAAGAGGATTTTTTCAGTCTCCATTGAAATAGTAGCCAAGGTTACTAAAACGTAAGCTTATACAAGATTGAAGCTTTCCACATAATATATGATGCGTTGGAAACTCTAGTATCATGGAGCAGTCCCATCTGCTCTCACAGATAACGCTTTGAGAATTGTCCTTTGTATAAAACCCATTATACATAATTATGTATACGGGGTGTAAGGGGAACACTCTCGAAGCCAAAAAAAGGTAATTGTACTCACCATTATGAACCACTTTTAGTACGGGACCAACCCTGAAATCGCGAAAAAAAAATCAGCTGTTCCATACATTTTGTCAATTACCGTTTTCTATAGAACAGCTGATACTTTTTTCGCGATTTCAGGGTTGGTCCCATAGTAAAAGTTGTTCATAATGATGAGTACAATTACCTTCTTTTGGCTTCGAGAGTGTTCCCCTTACACCCCGTATAACGCCTCGTACGAAGTAGCGGGTTTCAGCTAGTATACACATATATAAATTCAATAACCATCTTCTTTTCAGGGCCGCGACAGACTCCATACAAAGTTCTGGTCCTAAATACAACAGAGAAAGACACCACCAAATACAACTTCGACGTGGACGAGAATTGGTACAGAATACTGGGATTCTCAGCTATGTACGACTATGTCGGAACCGACGAGAGTACGGTGGACCATACGATAATATGTATCGCGCCTAAACACATAACGGCCATCACGAAAATGAATCTCAAGTTTGATGAGAAGATCGTAATACAAGACTGGGAGAAGAGACAGATGCCACGGTAAGTTTTGTCTACATATATCTCGGAAAAAATATTTTGGTGTTATACCTACAATTACTCCTTTAGCACT
Source organism: Agriopis marginaria (assembly GCA_932305915.1). NCBI lineage: Eukaryota > Metazoa > Arthropoda > Insecta > Lepidoptera > Geometridae > Agriopis > Agriopis marginaria. The sequence goes on along the minus strand of OW029934.1, from coordinate 7,980,985 downwards.
TACAATTTACTATGAAAGAAAGAAAGAAAGAAAAGAAAGAAAATAAATTTTATTCGACACCTTTACAAAAAACTTATATCTAAAGGATACAATCAGTGTCGAATGACTACAACAGAAAATAATTTTTCTTTTTTGTTTAAATTAGAACGGCTGTCAAGGCGTTTTTGTAAGAAATTTATTGTAGTATACCCGTATAAATGAAACGTCAGTCATTCGAAATCAGTTGGCTACTGTGATGCGAAGTTCGAGGCGTTGATCTAAATAAGAATGTTCAATCAAGGCTCATAATGCCTGGTAACAGATTTTCCTTCTCATTTTGGTTCTATTTACTTCTCTTTTCTGTGGACTCTACGACGACAATTATAATATTTTGTGTACTTATATAATTATAATAAGTTGTTTCTCGTTTAAGTGAATTTTTTTCATAGCTTAAAAGTTATCAGTTATCTAAACTTAGCATTGTTGGCGTCGTTGTTGGTTGACGTGATTCGAAACATGTTCTTAATGACAAGTAACTATATACGAGGTGTAACCGTACAGTGCGACCAAATTATCTGTGCAGTTGAATGGGAGAGCCACCATCGAATTTTCTTACCAAATCTGACAGCAAACCAAAGAATAATTTTAGTTCTATACATTGACCAACTGTACATAAGTTGGTCGGTCTGTATTTTTTATTATAAATAGGCTTGCGCTTGGCCGCCAACTCGCCTGATATTAAGCAAAGATACGGTCTACAATGGAGCACGCTTACCTAGACGAAACCGATTCATATTGTATATAATGTATGTTGTTTACGATGTATATATTCATCCGTGTTCCAGATTCAAAGACGCGCCAGTAGGGTCGAGCTGCGCGAGCGCAGTGCAAGAGTTGTCTCGGCTCTCGCACGCGGTGCGCACCGGCGCCACCGTGTTAGAGCGAGTCAGCCTCACACAGTCTCTCTCTATCACCACGGGAGAGATACTGCAGTCACTTGATGCTATGAAGAAATGTGAGGTGTGTAGACGTGACTAAATTCCTAAAATTTCTGATTAGCAACAAAACTTGCCTATCTATACTAATATTATAAAGAGGAAAGATTTGTTTGTTTGTTTGCATTGAATAGGCTCCGAAACTACTGAACCGATTTGACAAATTCTTTCACTGTTGGGAAGCTACACTATCCCCGGGTGACATAGGCTATATTATATTTTCAAAAAATAGGGATCCTTACTAAAACTCCAATAATACCCGTGCGAAGCCAGGGCGGACCGCTAGTCTATACTAATACTATAAAGAGGAAAGATTTGATTGTTTGTTTGTTTGTTTGCATTGAATAGGCTCCGAAACTACTAAACCAATTTGAAAAATTCTTTCACTGTTGGGAAGCTACGCTATCCCTGGGTGACATAGGCTATATTATATTTTCAAATAAAATCCCTATTTTTTTATTATACATATATATATATATTATTATATTTTCAAAAATAGGGATCCTTACTAAAACTTCAATAATACCCGTCCGAAGCCGGGGCGGACCGCTAGTCTATACTAATATTATAAAGAAGAAAGATTTGATTGTTTGTTTGCATTGAACAGGCTCCGAAACTACTGAACCGATTTGAATTTTTTTTCCACTGTTGTGAAGCTACACTATCCCCGGGTGACATAGGCTATACTATATTTTCAAAAAATTAGGGATCCTTACTAAAACTCCAAAAATTTAATCTTATCTATTTACAGGATTACGCATATAGATTGTACTAAGCCGAAAGGAGGTCATTGTACTCATCATTATGAACTAATTTTACTGTGGAACCAACCCTAAAAATCGCGAGGAAAAAATTAGCTGAAACGGCTGGACTGATTTTGACGGGACTTTCATTGGCAAATAGCTGATGTTATAAGGAGAAATCCGCACGAAGCGCTGCCAGTTTTCTTTATTTGTATTGTACAGTTTAGATAATCATCATAATCAGCCTTTTAACAGTCCACTGCTGGACTTTTAGCCTACTGCCGAAAGGGTGATTGGGCTATGTCCACAACCCTGGCCCAGTTGCGGGTTGGTGGATTCATATACGCCATTGAATTTCTTCTCCGTACGTATGCAGGTTTCCTCACGATGTTTTCCTTCACCGAAAGGCCAGTGGTATGAAAAGCCGTACATAAACTCCAAAGAGCTCACTGATATGGGCCCTGTTGAACCCGCGACCTCACACTTTCAAGTCTAGCTGTCTCCCAAATAGGATACCACGGTTTAGATATTAATCATCTTTAAAATCAATAATTTTATATCTTAATTTTTTTTTTAAGCGACATCAAGCATAGTCTCTTAGAATGACAAAAAAATGCACATCTACTAATTCATTTACAGTACACAGTCATAATAAGTTACTTAACAAAAACTTACCATTTCCAGAGCGAGCTCGTAGCCCAAAAGAAGTCCACCGAGATCGCCAACTTCAAGAGTGAATTCGCGATAGTGTACGAACGGAAACAGACAGAGAGGAAGCGAGACAAGTACAAGCGGTTGCTTTCTTTTGAGAACCTTGCGCTGTACCCTGACTACCAGAGGCGACGTCTGGTGCTGAGGGAACTTAACTATATTGATGATAACGATAGCGTCATATTAAAAGGTAATCATTGCTAAAGCGTTCCACTGTATTTATCTAGTGTCACAGAGACTTATCAAGATATACACCGAAAACACGTTGACCTATACGAAAACTACTAAGTATACCCATAGATAAACATATATACCTAGATTTATAATAGCAGTACTTTGGACCGTACCCCGGAAATTTGCCAAAATACCAGTTGAAACTTAGATGGCGCCGCAAATTGATCGGGATATAGGTTGTCTCGAATTTACGTGAGATAGCGTACGAAAGGGTTCAAAAAATTACGGTAACGCAATAGCCGTTCGCAACATTACAAGAGAAGCGCAACGAATAGCAGTATATGGCGCTATATATAGTATACCTAATAGAGGTTCGGTTAGTGACATAACTTTTCTAGTCAACCTTAATGTGGTACGTTTCCTATAGATAGGTTGTCATCCTATAGATCTGTTCACAAATTGTTCACCTCAATAGCCCAGGTTTTTTTTTAATCCTATACAGAACAATAATTTTATATTCCATTTTATACACACTCCATAATTGTATTTTTTATTCAACATGGCCTCTTGGTGTTGGATTCGTCCCCACCAATGCCTCTCAAAGATCTGGGCTAGACCCGTGTATTGAAATAAAGAGTCAAAATAATAAAAGTTGTCCGTCACAGGCCGGCAGATGTGAAATTTGACAGAGGGTCATGTCGTTTGCCGTCACGGCTTACGGGTCGGTTTTACTACCAGGGCGTGCCGAGTCAAAAAACGGACCCAATTGAAACTCTTCTGAAGTCTGTTAAAAGTGTTTTGTGGTATCTTGAACTGTAATAATGATTCCAGGTCGTGTGGCCTGCGGGATGGGCACCAACGAACTCATACTAGCTGAACTGGTCTTCCGAAACGTCTTCACCGATAAGAACCCCGCGGAGATCGCGGCGCTCCTCAGCTGCTTTGTGTTCCAAGCCAAGACTAACATGGAGAATCCGCTTACTGACAAGCTGGCTGAAGGAGTGAAGGCCATCGAACTGATCGATCAGGAACTGTGCACGGTTGAAGCTAAATATATGGTGAGTAGAAGCTATTATAGTAAGCCATATTACAAAATGCATCAATCAATTATAATAGTACGAGATCTGGCTGCAGGATTAGTGCGCTCATCGGTTTTTTGCTGAAAACCAAATTTTTGTGTATATTTATAATTAAGAGAATATATATTTACCAGGTTGCCTATCAAAATTTGGCCGCCAGTATTTTTAATTGATTTTTGGGAAAACATTTCGTTCACTTGTTTTTTAAATAAAATAACGTCTACATCACGGCAATTTATATGAAGATTCTAAAAAATCATGGTTGCCTTTGCGCACCTGGCCGCACCTCTTCGCAGCCAGGTTTTCAATACATTTAATGATTAAACGAACTTACCTGTACGTGAAGTTCTATCATAATTATACGAGGGATTTGTCCTTCTCAAACGTCACATCACACATCAGCCAGTAAATGTCCACTGCTAAACAAAGGCCTCCCTCTTACATGCCATAATCCCCACGCTTGGCAGGCGGCTTGGAGATCGCAGTACGTTCACCGTGTACTATAGGACGCTGCTGTCCATCCTCCGGTGATTCTGGTCGCAGTTTTAGGACATACCCGGGTTTCAACATGCTAAAATGAAAAGAAATTCAGATATTTTTAAATTAGTTTAGACTTAGACAATGATACTTTTTTTCATGCCATAGGTGGCAAACAAGCAGACGGGCTGCCTGATGGTAAGCAGTCACCGTCGCCTATGGATACTTGTAACACCAGAGGCATCACAAATACGTTGCCGACCCTTTAGAACTCGATCAACTCGCCTTTTGAAGAATCCCTTGTTGTAGCTTCTCGGAAACACCGTAGAAGGTAGCTCATTCCATATTTTGCAGGTATGAGGCAAGAAGGATCGTGTGAATCGCACAATGTGCGATTTCCACTGATCTATGATGTGTGGATGAGCCTTCAGGCGGTGGCGGCTAGTGCGATGGTAAAACCGCAACGCCGGCATCAGATCAAACTACTGAATCATTGCTTATTTTGTTCAGGTGAGCCAATTTGAAGGGCAGCAAGAGAGGCTGAACTTCGGCCTAGTCCGAGTGGTGTACGAATGGGCCTTAGAGAAGCCCTTTGCAGAGATCATGGACCTCACTGACGTGCAGGAGGGAATCATCGTCAGGTGCATCCAGCAGCTGCATGAGGTGAGCTGATTAGTAATCTAACAAATAAAGATAAACTGACAGTTTCAATTCGGGGGCCAGCAAAAGAGGCAGAATTTTAGCCTAGCGCAGGAATAGCGAACCATTATTGGTGTACGTGCCATTTTTATTTAAAAAAAATGTGGCCAGGACATGGCATCTGACTAATTAAGAATGAGCAATAAATACTAGAGAGTTCCAGAATAGATAATCATCTCTTCTCTACATAGTATAAATTAAAGTCGCTTTCCGCGTCTGTTTGTCTGTATGGCCGCTAACTCCTTCTAAACCACGCAAAGGATTTTGATGCGGTTTTCACCAACATTTAGATACATTTTCACGGAAGGTTTATATATATAACTAGCGACCCGCCCCGGCTTCGCATGTAAATTACACCCGTGCGAAGCCGGGCGGGCGGGTCGCTAGTTTATTATATAATTGAATGGAAATGTCGCTCAGTCCATCATCATTGTAAAGATACATTGGATTTTTTTGCACCTTTATTCTTAGTACGACAATAGTGTTGTAAAAATATAGGAACAACTAGACAGACGTATACTGGGTTACGCGGAAAGAGTGTACTAAGCCAAAAGGAGTCCAAGGTACCCGTCATTATCTATAACTTTTACTAAGGGAGTAACTTAGATCTCGCAAAAAATTATCCGCTGTTTCATAGAAAACGGTTATTGACACTACAAAATGTGTGGAACAACTGATAACGGTTATTGACACTAGAAAATGTATGGAACAGCTGATGATATTTTTTTCAATAGTAATTTTACTTTCACGATTTGAACGTCGAGCGAAAGGTACATATTTTTACCTAAATTAAATAATACGTGATAAGTCCCGATAAACATTTCAAACTGATATTTTTTTCGTTATTTTAGGGTTGGTCCCATAGTAAAAGTTGTTCATAATAATGAGTTTAACGGATCCCTGTCGGCTTAGTACATCCTTTTCGCGTAACCCTTTAGAGTCAGGTGCTTTAAGTGTAAGTGTTATGCAAAGTGTGACAATGTTAACTACTTACTAATCCCACAGTTGCTGATAGACGTGAAAGACGCAGCGGTCGCGATCGGCGACCCAAAGCTCCAAGCGAAGATGATGGAGGCTTCCACTGCCATCAAACGAGACATCGTCTTCGCAGCCAGTCTATACACCTCTACCAAAGAGCCCGTAGTTGTCTGAAATAATAACTTATACCTGATTACTTCATATTAAAATTGGATCTCATAATTAAAATGCCTTACAGTAACTACATAACGCTTTAAAGATTTATGATAGTCTAGTGTGAACAAAAAATGAGAATAGTTTTTTTTTTTATTATAATATTAATAACATGTTTTTATTGTAACTGCATTAGAAATAAATGCATTAATGTACCTAACTGCTATTTATTTTTAAAATATATTAAACTAGTAGGCCGCCCCTGCTTCGCACGGGCGAAGCCGGGATATATAGCCTATGTCAACCGGGGATAGTGCAGCATCCCAACAGTGAAAGAATTTTTCAAATCGGTTCAGTAGTTTCGGAGCCTATTCAATGCAAACAAACAAACAATCAAATCTTTCCTCTTTATAATATTAGTATAGATAACTTGACTGTAATGCCCGTTGCAAGCGATGCTAAGTACTCGCGCGAGCATCGCGCACCTCCTGCAACGAGCCACAATATTTTCTGCTTAGTGCTAGTGGTAGTGGAAGATGCTTAGTAGTTATACTCTAAGCAAAAAAGTGCAGCAGCTCGCCCCAGGTGACGCACTGTACTCGCGCCAGTTAACTGCGCATCGTCTGCAATGGGCTTAACTGGAAGCTTTTATAAAGAGAGAGCATGTCCATTTCCGTCGAATTATCAGTGTTTTCGTCCTTTTAATAGAGTCATCATCATCAGCCAGAAGACGTCCACTGCTGAACATAGGCCTCCCCCTTTAACCTCCACACTGAACGACAGCTTGCCTTTTGCATCGGATCGACATGGTGGCGTTTCTATACAAACACTTCAACACTTCGATATACCTATAGTCGATATGACAACGCTGGAGGGACTGCAATACTGCCCAGGTCTCGATTGAATCGAAGGCTTTTTCGTAGTCCACAAACGCTAGGCATAATGGCCGATTATACTCCTCAGTCTTAGATTATCACGCGAGCGAGTCTCCTAACACGACCAGACAGATCGATAAAAAAATCGATTTTCTGACCCTTTGATTATTTATAGAAGTTCTGACCCCGTAAAATAGAATTAATCGATTAAAGATCGACATCATCTCATTAGATCTTCCATTCGGTCGGACGGACCTGTCAAATCAAGTCTAGACAATGATTGGACAATGACAAAAAATATGTGAAACGGAACGCTTGCCCCACTACCACCACAGATAACACATTCGATTTCGATTCGTCAGATTCGGATTTTTTTATTGCGTGCATGCATTTTAACTCAATGACTTGTGTAAATTCAATATTGATTCAATTTGTGATATACAATAGTTAATAATTCGTGATACATATAATACTCTTGCATACGAGCGCTGTTTCCATTCTCAGTAGCGCTCATGTGGCCTGTGATCGAAGACATTCCGTAGTGCAGTAGTAGTTCGTAACTTACATGAAAGAAACATAAATTGCTCAAAATGCTGGTAGATTACGAGTTTGGGGAGATGCTGAAGACCCCAGAGCGAGTGGCAGCTCTGGGATTTAGTCCCCAAAGCGAGGTGCTGGCAAACCATTTGCTTCCATATGCTGCTGAGCTGGACACAGAGTCTTCACTTTTCTTGGAGCAGGTCAAGATGAATCTGGCAAAGTCTGTGATGCTGCGTGAGATGAAGCCGGCTTGCGGAGTGTGGTCTTCCAGGCTTATGAAGTAAATATACCAACTTTTGGCATACCTTGTTTGAAAGTTACCACAGGCTTTTTGTAGGTGCATGAAAATTACTTGGTAAAAGCTTGAACCAACCAATAATCTATATGATTTATGAGTAGGGTCAACATGTTTTTATAGCATACATTTTGATGTGGTCTCGTGTAAATACTCTTTGTAGGGCATTAAGTAATTTTGTTTTCTGTTTATTTGATTTAACTGTGAATATTATGAATTATATTCAGTTTAAATATTGCCAAGAAAAATATTACAGGAACAACATTGAATGACATTACAATAACAGGATTGTAACAACCTAATATAAGTCAACAAAGCATAATGCAGACAAAACAATTCCTTTTAATGCATAAAGAAAGCTTCCTATTCTAAAAATAGCGGCAAATGTGGAATGCTTTATGGTTCAGTGTTAACCTTTGGCAGCAGAGTTTGGTACTGAAATCTTCTGGCCACCTCCCAGAGTTTCCTGTAAGGCGCACCTGGCTTTAAATCCCACATTCATGGCTTCTGATATTTCACATTTGACTAGTTTATTTGTTGTGCAATGTCTATTGTTTATTTTATGAGCTATTTTAGAGTATCTTACTTTACTAGCTGCGCCGCATGGTCCTGCTTATAGATTTTCAAACACATAGATGTAGGTATTAAAGTAAGTAAGTTTACGAAAATAGTGTCCTGAGTATACCTATATAAATTAAGACACAATTTAGAAATATGAACAAATGAATCCTTTGTTGTCACAACAGTCTAATTTAACTAGTATCAACTGTAGTCTAAATGTACATATTACTATATTGTTACTACAGTGTTTGTCTTCCTTTGTTTCTGACATTTTTGAGTGGTAATCTGAAATCCATAGATCTTAATATCTTTGGTTCCGACTGTGATATTCCAGTTTTCCATTGATGTACATTCCCCATGGTGCACCCTACTTCCGTACCAAAAGTTGATGACTTTTGGTATTTTATTACTTATTACTAAGATCAAGTCAAACAGTTAATATAAAAAAAAAAAGACCGATAGAGTTAGTTTCGTATTTATGTTGTTACTAGCTGTACCCCGATGTTAATAAATGTATCACAATGTTACTAGCTGTACCACGATTGTAATAGTTGTAGCACGATGTTACTAGCTGTACCACGATGTTACTAGTTGTTCTCCGATGTTACTAGTTGTACCATGATGTTACTAGCTGTACCCCGATAATACTAGCTGTATTCCGATTTTACTAGCTGTACTCTGATGTTACTAACTGTACCACGATGTTACTAACTGTACCAAGATGTTACTAGCTGTTCCTCGATGTTACTATCTGTACTCCAGTATAAAGTAGTCTAATGTCTCTTTCCAGCCCTACAACTATCTCTATGCAAAAAAAAACCATATTGATCCATTCTTTGTTGTTGCATAAAAGAAGAACAAAAAAAACACACTTTTTTGTAATATCAGGATACAATTGTTATTTATTCAATGAATTTATACACATTTATTAATGACAAAGCAAGTATGATATTCATGCATGACATTGTAATTTTGAATTAAAAGTTAGGTTAGTAGAATTAGTCAACACATTTTAAACTGGCTGACCTGACAGAAATGGTCCTGTCTTAGAACTGTCAAACACAAAAGTTAAAATTGAAAATCTTATTATTTTACACCTTGGGTTACATTATTGGAGTTTTAGTAAGAATCCCTATTTTTGTTGAAAATATAATATAGCCTTTGTTACCCGGGGATAGTGTAGCTTCCCAATAGTGAAAGAATTTTTCAAATCTGTTCAGTAGTTTCGGAGCCTATTCAATGCAAACAAACAAACAAACAATCAAATCTTTCCTCTTTATAATATTACTAGCGGTCCGCCCCAGCTTCGCACGGGTATAAATTATAGCCTATGTCACCCGGGGATAGTGTAGCTTCCCGTCAGTAAAAGAATTTTTCAAATCGGCTCAGTAGTTTCGGAGCCTATTCAATGCAAACAAACAAACAATCAAATCTTTCCTCTTTATAATATTAGTATAGACTAGCGGCCCGCCCCTGCTTCGCACGGGTAGATATATAGCCTATGTCACCCGTGGATAGTGTAGCTTTCCAACAGTGGAAGAATTTTTCATATCGGTTCAGTAGTTTCAGAGCCTATTCAATGCAAACAAACAAACTAACAATCAAATCTTTCCTCTTTATAATATTAGTATAGACTAACTGACCTGACAGACGTTGACCTGTCTTAGAACTGTCAAACACGCAAAGTTAAGATTGTAAACCTTATTTTTTACACCTTGGGTTACATTATTGGAGTTTTAGTAAGGATCCCTATTTATTTATTTTTGAAAATATAATGTAGCCTATGTTACCCGGGGATAGTGTAGCTTACCTCCCAACTGTGAAAGAATTTTTTAAATCTGTTCAGTTGTTTCGGAGCCTATTCAATGCAAACAAACAATCAATTCTTTCGTCTTTATAATATTATTATTAGTATTAGTATAGATGATCAAACCTTTTCTGTGTATTTGCAATTTTTTAACTTTCATTCGCACAAAATCTAATTTAGGTAGGTACTTGGATATTCGTTTTTAACCCCCGATGTAAAGAGGGGTGTTATAAGATTAATGTGTGTATCTGTCTGTGGAATCGTAGCTCCCTTAAGGCAGAACTGATTTTGATTTAAAAAAAATTTTTGAAATGTGGCTTGATCAAGTGTTTTCTTAGCTATGATTCAAGAAATTCTGTTTAGCCATATGAAGATTTTCGGCTTTTTCATGCGGGGGGTTCTAAAAAAATCAGTTTATACTTAGCAGTGAGGAAATACTAAGGAATTGGAAAATGCTATTCTAACATACTTACAAAAACTCCGCCAGAGAAACTTAAAAATCTACTATTCCACAGTCACGATAATTTTTAAATTATTGGCCAGCGATACGAATTATTTTGCAAATATGTGTACCTATCTAACACATATTTGAAAAACATGTATTGTGCACATGCAAAATGTGGAATGAGCTACCTTCCACCATGTTTCTGAGAAGCCAACTTAGGGTTCTTCAATAGGTGAGTTAATAGAGTCCTAAAGGGTGGGCAACGTATTTGTGATGCCTCAGGTGTTACAATCTTGTTATCCTGTGTGTCTCAATGTTATCTAATAATAATATCCAATTTATTACAAATTAATTATAACCGATTTAAATTAACCTAAATTTTTTTTTTTTTTTTACTGTGGGCCCCAAACTTGGCCGAACCTGTATTTTGGGGTCCCTTGATTTTCCAGGAACATTTAAACATTTGTTCAACCCTGTATAAAAGATCTGCTATTTATTTATACATACATAGACTAGAGTAGAAACTAACTTATTGATTAAATTACATTATACTTGAATTATAATAATAGAAATTATTAATATAAAAAATATCAATAATAATTAATAATAAAATTAATAATAATATGATTATAAATTTTTAATTATTATTTGAATAGGGAAAGGGAAGGGAGAAATCGAGAAAATTCGTTGTTTTAAAAACTGCCTCAATTGAGATGTTCAAATAGACAATATTACAAGTATCCATAAGCGACGGTGACTGCTTACCATCAGGCAGCCCGTCTGCTTGTTTGCCACTTATGGTATATTTATTTATTTATTTTTCCTTTCATTCCAGGTACATCAGAATATATGGCTTAAAGTTCAGCAAAGAGGATCACATTGCTTTCATCAAGCTTGCATATGAGCTAGCGCTCATACCTGAGTTGGAACCATGCAAGATTCACAAATTCTCCACCTTGTTTGTAATGCTTGCAAAGTAAGTAAAACATGCATTGGTTGGTACTTCTTCAGCGAGATGGGTTGATAATATAACTACTAAGAATGGTAGTACAAAACTGAAGCAGCTCATTGTGCTCATCCCTATGAATAACTATTACTTTTACCAACCCTGAATAGGTTAAAGGGTATTTTTCATATGTTAAAAATAACAGGCTTAGTGAAAAGTATAATTAAAAGTTATAAAACTATTGAAGAAATTATTTAAATCAGCTACTAAAATTCAGAGATACAAGCGTTTTAAAGTTTTTTTTTGGAATTTGGGAAGGGATGCTCTGTTCTGCAAAGTGAGTGTCAGTATAGATTTTCTATGGCGTACTCATAAGTGACGTCATTAGTAAGTATAGTGCGATCTCTGTTAGCCTAGCCAACATTAAAATGCTTTATCTTCCATAATTTTTAACAAATTTCCATTTTGTTTTTGTTGATCGGTTGGTTATAGTTAGCATTTTATTCTTTATTGCAAATATGTACTCTTCCTTCTTCTAAAAACTAAGTTTTAGAGTACATTGTGTCATATACCCTGCATAAATGGTTCAACAATGTTTATGTTGTGGTTGGTCACAAACCAGACCACAGACATAAAATATTCGTCTTACTTACAATTAAATCGATTTACTTATAATTAAGACAATTAAATCTATGACATATTAATTAACTTCAATTTAAACATCACTGATGAAGTTGTTTTAAGAAAAAAAAAATGCTTAATGCGATAGGCAATACATATGAAATGAAATATAAACAAACTAAACTTATGATGCAATTGAGATCGATATTAATTTTCTAATTATAATTAAATTTTATCGTCGAAAAATCATCTATCTCTTAATAACTTTTTTGGGTTAGAAATTTACGTAGTTAGTTCTGGAAAGAATTATTAATTAAGAAGACATTAAAAAACTATCAGTCAGGTAGCGTCTTGTGGAATCTGCTGTTCCATAAATAATCACATTCTACCAAACAGCGTTTTTTTTTCATTATTTCAGGGTTGGTCCTATACTAAAATTTACTTCATAATGATAAGTATAATTAAATCTTTTCGGCTTGGTAGTACCGTTCCTTATAACGCAGTACATGTCGTGGGTCAAACCTGAAACCAATTAGCACAGGTCATAATAAGAGAGAGACCTATAACAGCAGGATAAGAAAGGTTGTAGATGATGATGATGTCTGTATTATCCTAGCATAATCTACAACAATGCAACCGGAACTGGTAAGCCTTGAAAGTGTTTATTACTTAGATATTTCTGATTAAATCGGTTTTCTATCGCAAGTAATTATTACCTAAATTATAAATAGGAATTGTATTGTGCACATCAAAAATTTATAACATCCACAGAAACTTTGAACTAAAAACAAGTGGCGGCATTAACGCTAAAAGCGATCTCTTCCTAACAACTTTTGTTCTAAGAATTAATGCGTCTTTCACATGGTCCATCTAATTGGATTGATGACTGGCGCTAGTTTATCTTGTCCTTTTGTTCAGGAAATGTATCCATAATGTGACATTTTTGAAGTATAAATAACCCTTATAAAAACGTAAAAGCTATGCTAATACCACCTGTAAACAAAAGTTATATGATTATTTACGGGTTTAAAACAGTGTTTTACCTGTCAACAGTTTCTAATTGCCAACCCACAGAGTTTCATTAAGATAGACACCGCCAGTGCACCTACTTTACGTGTCTGTGGCTTGTCTTAAGTTGGATCAATGTTCTAACTAAATTTAGTTAGATCACCGTCGGTACTAGCCTGTCAGATCTCAATATAAAAATTTCAAACAGCGACATAGTAAACCGTAAAATCTCTTCAAATGTAGTTGGCAGTGCAAATATAGAGTTAAACTACCACTAAGATTCTCTCGTGAGGTCATAGTAAGTAAAAAGGTGGTATGATGTTTAAAATAACAATAATAATAATAGGCTTGCGATTGACCTCCACCTCGCCTGATGTTAAGTGATGATGCGGTCTACAATATACTATAATTTGACGCTACCGGTGTCTTTCCTGGTAAAGATCTGAAATTATTTTAAAGTAGCATTCTACACCTTTACCATGTAAAAACACAAAGCTATAACCATTCCTTAATGCATCAAACAATGGATCTTACAAAACTACAAAATTAAACTGAAAATGGGTTGACATTGTCTTCAGGAATTAATTAGTTGGCAGAAAGTCAAAGTCTAATGTGTCTATAATAAATGTAACTATTTACAGAAAAAGGTACCTGATTTCACCTGAAGAGCTAACTCTGCCGTGGCGACCTCTATATGATATGGGCAGAAAGATATTTAACAACAGCGATACTAATATTGGGATGTATCATTATTTAAGGTAAGTACTATAAAACAACGTTTTAGGCAAGACAAATTTATCAGTCCATTTTAGTTATTTCCGCATATACTTCACTACTAAAGCATTGCTGACCTCAAATACACATGCATAAATGCTAGCCAAAAATGCAAGCAAGCAAATTAATGACTGATGCAGCGGGCTGTTCATTTTAATACTAGCTTTTATATGCTGGTTTTTATTGCAGCTTTCATTTGGCTGCTTAATAATGTTTATTTAGTACTAGCGACCCGCCCGCCCGGTTTCGCACGGGTGTAATTTACGTGCGAAGCCGGGGCGGGTCGCTAGTTATATATATATATATATAAACCTTCCTTAAAAATGTATCTAACTGATGGTGAAAACCGCATCAAAATCCATTGCGTGGTTTAGGAGAAGTTAGCGGCCATACAGACATACAGACAGACAGACGGGAAAGTGACTTTAATTTATACTATGTAGAGAAGAGAAGATGTCTCTTATCAGACAGTTGGCAGGAGTCAAAATAATACTTTGTAAAATATGGTAGTCTCTGCAAACTTCCCATGTCTCTGCAAATTCAAAGACGCGGGGCGAGCAGTATTATAAACTGGGTGTCCACCTACAAATTTTCGAGTGAATCGGTTTCAGCGCAAGCGTGTGCCATCGTAAACCGCTGCATCGCTTGACATCATGCGAGATGACGGTCAAATTTAAGTCTATTTTCGACCTAAAAAATTATATCAGATTTTATTATGAGATAATCGAAGCTGTCAAACTTTCGGCCACCCTTCGTTCTACTGCCAAGGCGCTAGCGGGGCTGAAGTTTAAAAGCTCCAGTGCCTTAATCAGAAACGAACCGGAAGATAGAGCGTAGGTAGGCATCCTACTAGATGGACCAACGACATCGTGAGAGTCGCGGGCATCCAGTGGATGCAGTGGCTGTCGTTTTGTGTAGAGTTCTAAAGGGGAGGCCTATGTTCAGCAGTGGAAGTCTTCTGGCTGATGATGAGGGCCTTAATCAACTCATTTAGTAAGGCTATTACTGGGTAGTACTTCTCCTGAAGAGCCGAGATTCACGCACTTGCCCTGAAGTCACGCGCTACGCCCCGCGGCTTCGTATGACTGCCTCACTGTTCATTACATTCCAAAATCCGTGTGTTTAGGCCGAACGAATGTCCTAAGGAAGGAGGTGACATGCTCTCAATGATACGCAAATTCCTGTCTGGCTCAGGGCTCAACGACGCTCTTAACATGTTCGGCTTTGCGGGACAGGAAGAAAAAGAACTGTAAAGAAGATTATCAAATTCTGGGTTACGCTTGAGGTCGCACAGGTGGCAGTGGGATTGGATCATTCATCTACATTCTGTCGAAGTCACAATCTAAAAATGATTCAACTATTTTTGTAGGTTCATTGAACTAATTGAACTCAATTGTTGTTGACGTAAGTCGTCGGGAACTTTGATATTGCGTGCCTAAAAATTCGCGCTACATTTTCTTCTCATGAATAAAGAAAATGATGTGCCTGACTGAAGAATAACGGGCTTACTTATAAACGTTACTTAAGTTAAGCAATGCTTAAAATTACTCTGTCTCGTTTTCATGTGTGACAATTTCCGTCAACGAGAAGGTAACGGAGCAATTTTAAGCATTCCTTACCTTAAGTAACGTTTATAAAGAAGGCCGTAACTGACTATTCTATTTGCATACCTTCTACTAGCACTAAGCTATTGGGTCAGTTCAAAAGGTTTTTGGTAACAAACTGTCTGTAATCCTGATAAGTTTCATGATCATCTCACTTCTTTCAACTATTCATGTCCAATCTTCAACATTGTCGAGTATTGGTAGCAGGGCTTGCATGATCTATGTTGATGAAGTACGAATGTCGGTTACTATAACACAATATTGTATTTTTCAGTGCGCTGGAGGGCTCATTCTTGTCTGTGGTCAAATGTGCGAGACCGTAAGTATTAATTTAAAAGGCTTTTATTGAATATACATACTACTATGAAACTATTATAAAAGTTGGAAACTGCAGCAGCTACATTTAAAAAAAAAACTCGTCAGCGTTCTCTGTGATGATGATGAATAGGAAATTAGTACTATAGTAGGATTGGAGTACTGTCGCACCTTTGGGACGGCTCGGCCAAATATCAGCTTGAGGCTTTGGATTCAATAGAAAAACGAGCAATAAAGCTCATTGATGACGAAGTGTTGGTTGGAAAGAAACTTCAGAACCTGAATCACCGGCGTATAGTCGCAAGCTTGTCGGTATTTTATAGGATTTTCCACGGAGAGTGTGCAACGGAACTTACGAACTTGTTCCCCCATCACCTTTTCATTACCGGACGTCCAGACGAACGGCAAGGCGTCACTCTTACTTGGTCGAAATGCCATTTGTTCGCACCAAGCGTTTTGACTCCTCTTTCTTAATTAGAACAGCAAAACAATGGAACGCCTTACCCTTGTCTGTGTTTCCGCAGCATTACAATCTTGGAGTGTTCAAGTCTAGGGTTAATAGGTTATTATTGGGCAAACGTGGTGGTAAGATGGAGCGCCATCTTAGACCGCATCATCGCTTTCCATCAGGCGAGATCGCGGTCAAACGTTAGCCTAGTACGATGTAAAAAAATAATTAAAGGTACTTAAATTTTATTCAAGCTAAGCTACTCTGTATAATTTTACCGTGTAAAAGCAATATATATTTTACCGTATTTTTCCCGATTGCAGATACTTTCCACTTTCAGCTACAAAAGAGATATTGGACGAACTTCTACCCCAGATAAACCCATGGACGTCAGAGGGCTACGTGATGGGGCAGCTAGCCATGTTTCTGCCGGTGGCGTTGCCTGCAAAGCACGCCGCTCAAGGCCACGAGCTCTGGCTGGAACAACTGTTGACATTGTTTGACACATGCTACAATTCCCAAGCTGGTATTACTGTAAGTAATTTCAAAATGTATATTTGTTACAAAAAATAACAATCAAGTTTACGGTAATTTCAATAAACGGGATTCATCCTCTAATTTTCCACCCTTAGAGGTGGAATATTTTCAAACCTTGACTTTGCCATAATGGCCTATTAAAAAAAAAGAAACATCATCAAGGTTGACTATATCTGTCTCACTCCCTTAGTCGACTCAAGCCGACTTTACCCGAACGAGTATCTGAGCGTGACGGGAGTTTAGTCCTTTTTCCCCATCACAAAAAATGCCCAACGTGCCTAAAGATGTTTTCACTTCAAAAAAACTGTTGATACTCCAATAGTTTGAACAATAGTAGGAACCTTTTTTGAAGTCGATTGAGCTGTAAAATAAATATGTTAATTGTATGAAATCTAGACAAAGTCACATCTTGTTTTTTTATTGTGATAATACTAACGAAGTTTATTTTTTGCAAAATGGAACAAGATAAAATTCTAATGTGAATGGTTCTTGTATGTTTGAAAAAGTTTAGTGCTTCTTGCTCAAATAGGCGTCCAATGGAACCAGAGAAAACTGTAATACTTCATTACACCTTATTGCAAATAGGCGTCTAATGGAAACAGAGAGAGCTGTGATACTTCATTACACCTTGTAACAAATAGGCGTCTAATAAAACCAGAGAGAACTGTCATACTTCATTGCACCTTATTACAAATAGGCGTCTAATGGAACCAGAGAGAACTGTGGTCCTACATTACACCTTGTTACAAATAGGCGTCTAATGAAACCAGAGAGAACTGTCATACTTCATTACACCTTATTACAAATAGGCGTCTAATGGAACCAGAGAGAACTGTGATACTTCATTACACCTTGTAACAAATAGGCGTCTCATGAAACCAGAGAGAACTGTGATACTTCATTACACCTTATTGCAAATAGGCGTCTAATGGAACCAGAGAGAACTGTGGTACTTCATACACCTTGTTACAAATAGGCGTCTAATGAAACCAGAGAGAACTGTCATACTTCATTACACCTTATTACAAATAGGCGTCTAATGGAACCAGAGAGAACTGTGATACTTCATTACACCTTGTAACAAATAGGCGTCTCATGAAACCAGAGAGAACTGTGATACTTCATTACACCTTATTGCAAATAGGCGTCTAATGGAACCAGAGAGAACTGTGGTACTACATACACCTTGTTACAAATAGGAGTCTAATAGAACCAGAGAGCACTGTGGTACTTCATTACACCTTGTTGCAAATAGGCGTAAAATTGAAACAGAGATAACTGTGGTATTTTATTACACCTTATTACAAATAGGCGTCTAATAGAACAGAACTGTGGTATTTCATAACACCTTGTTGCAAATAGGCGTCTAATAGAACAGAACTGCGGAACTTCAATTACTCTTTATAGCAAAGAAGTGTGTAATGAAACCAGAAAATACTTTGGCTTCTTTATTGTACTTTATGCTCAGGCTTGTTACGCAACTAGGCGGTAAAGCGATCCTTTGTGATAACAAAACAAATAATATTTTCCAGGACCTGATGATGTTATTCGCGGGGCTGGCCAAAAGGAGCCCGGGAGTGGTGGACTGGAGCCCCCACGTGCCCAAAATGTTCTCTAGAATCATGCACTCTTTACACTTGCCTGTCAGCTACAAGGATATGCAGATATCGAAGGCTCATTGTTTTGGTAAGTTTCCATGAAGGGAATAACTAAGTTTGGATAGAGACCTTAACTGTAATTGCACTATGAGTTACACTGGCTCAGCCCAAGGTTTATTTGTTTGCACAAGCAATAGATTTCTTCTAGATCAATGTGTTGCATTCTCGGCCGCAACGTCGCTTACATCAGGCGAGTTGGTAGCCTAACGAAGATATTTTTTTTATTTTTTTTAAATTGCTCTTTTTTAAGTTCTTTACTTTCAAATCTAGCTTGTATCAATCTTATCATCTAGGTACCTTAGTCTTAGAAACGGTATACTGTTGATGTGAAAATTCGTGTTGATGTATTTATTGTGCCAAACAGCCGGTTTGGACGACCCAAGTTTGGAAGGCACGCGAGTCTTATCTCTGAGCGTCCTGATTGAAGAAAATTGTCGGTATATTGCACTATTGTCCGTCTCCGTTTAATTTAAATTTTGTGCAAAACATGCTGCTGTTGAAATAAAAACTAAGTTACAACCTTGACATTGTTTAGTTCGTAAGTAGCAACTTCAATGAAAACTTGGGCTCCGCAATTCGCGTTGAGGATATTTGATTTTGGATTTGCTACAAATTTTGTAGGAAATCCTAAATCTTGTTGTTTGATTACGTCACTTTATTCGGGCATTTGTTTCAACTTTTAAAGTCAACCCACTGTTTTAGCTTATATAATATCTACTGTGTCTCTATGGTTCAGAACAATACTCACGCCGCATTTCCGACTTTCCACGCTCACTTTTAATCGCAGCCATAAAAGTATCTTTGTTTCTCCCTGATCAGATACAAAGCACTTGGCCTCGTGGATAGTATGGAGCATCTGCCCCGACGGAGTGATCCTGAAACATCTTCGCGGATTCCTAGCGGGAGTTGAAAGCTACTTACACAGCGCTAACTCTGGCCGCTGGTCCTTCCGCCTCAGAGACTTCCTCAGGAAACTGTCTAGGGAGTTCATCAACAGGTTAGAAGGCTCTTCAGTTTTGGAGACTAATTTTATTTCTAATATATAATATACTAATTTTATAGGCTGCGCCACGAATTAACCTGTGATAAAATTTTAAGAAATTTCGTTCAAATTGAATACAACCAATGTTGAAAAAAAAACCCCAGGGATATACACTTGGAAATGTGAATGGAAAATCTCCGAATTATGCATACATAACCTTTCCTTATTCATTAGTTCAGTTCTTAATGAGCCTTGTCATAAATACCAAGGCTCAATAAAAAGTGAACTGGAAAATATGCACACACATCACTATTTCTTTACTTGTCTTTCACAGAGTCCGACGGGAACGTAAAATCGGGCAACGATTCAAAACAACCTGGGAGAACACAACCCCTGAATCATACAAACTGCGTGACGAAGACATTACAGAATTTATCAACATCGTGCTGGAACCGACACTCCAAGCTGTTTACAGCCGCAGCGGCACACTTGATATCTCCCTCGCTCTACAGAACTTGGCCACTCTGCGTCCTGCTCTGGTGATTCCACCGTTATTGGACAGACTACAGAATGCTCTGTCTTCTTTAACTGAGCCGCACCGAGTAACGGCCGGTATGGCCGCTGTAGCGTCCATAGCTCGAGCCATGCTTCGGGGCCCGGACACGGGATACCCTGAAGGCCCGACTCATGTTGTACCCCTCCTCTTGGCTGTTTTACCTGGTCTCGACCCAAATGATATCAAAAAGACGCTTGTCAGTCTTCACTTCATTCTGATCTTCGCGTGGATGGTCCCGATCATAGACTGCAGTTCAGCTCACGAGTACTATTCAGACTTGACTGAAGAAGAACTCCTAACTTGCGAGTCTACGGCGCAGTTGGAGGACTTTGTTCTTTTGTTTTTGGATCGTCTGTTCGTTATCATAGAGTCCAGTGTTCTGGAAAACGTTAGGCTGGATACAAAAGATTTAGAATGCTTCCGCAGTAAGACAGACGCTGTGATGGAGACAGCAATATCATCAGCCGCTTTCGCCGTTCTCGTGCAATGCTCGCCGAAGATTTTCAAAGAAGCGTTAAGGAAGTTCAAAACTTTCGCGACCGAATCCACGTTTGAGACGAACGTTTCAGGCAGTATGGTGGGAGTACTTCTAAGAGTTTTTACTCGCACCAATCCTGAGGCAACTTTAGCTGCCTTCATGCCTAAGCTCTGCGAGGAGTTGAACGAGCTGCTAACTGAAGAAGCCCTTATTGAAGAGAACCCGTCACGGGACATTCTTTACCGACTGGTCCTTTTGAAATCAGCTGTAGAATGCGACGGCAAAGTTTTAATGAAGTATGTACCCATGATAACTCCCGTCTTAGACAAAGCTCTAAGGTTTAACGACAAACGCGCCTTAGAGCGAGCTTGCGAAGTCCTAAGCCACATCGTACAGTACTTCTCTTTCATAGAAGTTAGGGAATGGAGGAGCTCCCCAAAAGATTATTCCGAAGCGCCAGAGAAATGGCTCCCTATTAGAGAATGGGGACACGGATGTCCTTTGAAAAACGCCGAGCTAAAATGGCATGTGCCGAGTGAAGACGAGGCGAAATGCGTCCAGATGCTGATTGATAGATACTTGAAGCCAGCGATTGAGACCTTGAGGAAATGGGTGAAAGGAGAGGTTACTCTGACCCGTGAAGAAATGTTCCGGACTCTAAGTGTGGTCAACTCGTCGCTGTCGTGTGGACCTTTCTTCCCGCAAGCCGACGAAGAGCCCGTTGCGCTGTAAGTTATTAAGTATCACTCCTTTAATCCTGAATTTCACTAACTGCATACTGTCGTGGTAACAGTGGTTTTCCACTTTTTTTTCCGCATGAAAAGTGTCCTTTGTCATGGTATACACTATTTCTTTACCAAATTTCATCAAGATCACTAGTAGGCACTCACTGTATCACTGTAGTAATAGCTACGATGCCACAGACAGACACGTTAAACTAATACGTTAAACATCCCTTTTTTTGCATCGTTAATAAATAAAAAATCTTCTCGGCCACATGTACGCCGAGACTAGGGTTACCAGCCGTACCGATTTGTCCGGACTTTAAGACCTTTGTCCGGCTTTTATAGCCTGGGCGGATTCGATTAACAAAATATAATTAAAATCTGTCTTTAATCTTTTAATGTCTCCCTAAAAACAAAAACAAAATTTTCGTTTAAAAATTAACCAACATACGAAAATGTCCGCAATCTTATTGAAATATCCGACTTTAGATCAGGACTTATGAAATTTGAATGTGGTAAAGTTAGCAATTTATATTTTCATATTTATACCTAACTAACGACCCGTCCCGACTTCGCACGGGTGTAATTTACGTGCGAAGCTGGGGCGGGACGCTAGTTGACGGAAATAATATATATTTATAACTAGCGTTGTTATATAAACTTTCCGTGATTTTTTTTCTAACCGATGCTGAAAAGCGCATCAAGATCCGTTGCAAGGCTTGGGAGAAGTTAGCGGTTATACAGACAGACAGACGCGGATAGTGACTTTATTTTTTATGTACCATGTAGAGAAGTGTGATATCATAAATCATAGATTTAAATCTTCATTCCTGGCTCCTCTTTGCAGTATGGAGTCCCAAGTGCCAGCCACGAGCATTCCGTTCAACACGGGTGTGAAATACACAGTGACATTAGACGGGGAAAACGTGCGCGTTGTGCTCACGCGTCTACTTATGGATGTGCAGGCGCGCATGTTGGCAGACAAATCGGACGACACGAAGTGCTTTGAGGCACTTATAAAGGTAACATTATCTGGGTGTCTTCAAATCACGAGTGAATCGGTTTCTCCTGGGCAAGCATGCTTTTGACTTATTGCGAAAGTGTTTTTGACTTATTGTGAAAACTTAACTGATCAATGGCACAGTGGCATAAAAGTCGATGACTATGATGACAATTTGTATGACATGCTAACTTTATTTTTACAGCAATATTATTTTTCAGCATTTTTTTTTTTAATAATATTATTCCTATTTTTACTAGGACATCTATTTTAGTTTAACATTATGTGAGATAAATGTTAGTGGAGTTTGTCCATTTTTATTCTCAATAAATAATTTGAATTTGAATCGCTTCCCATCAATTGAGATTGTGTGGAAACTCTTGCTTGCCTACAAAATATTACTATACTATATTACTTGTCTATTGTAAAAATGTGTGTGCAACACGACAGAAGTGGACACTTCATCAAGGTTGACTATATCTCTCTCGCTCCGTTACTTGGCTCGAGCCGACTTTACCTGAAGGAGTATCTGAATGTGACGTTCACGAGAGTTCAATGCTTTTCCCCATTCCAAAAATTGCCCAACGTGCCCAAAGAAGTTATCACTTCAAAAAGGTGTGATTGTTTCAGATATGGGAGCACATTCTGATAGTAAAATTTAGCCGCGGCACCTCTACCCTGGAAGCGCGTCTCCGTTCGTTCACGGCGCTAGAACGGGCCATGGAAGGCAGGGGAAGCGAGGCCAAAACCGGCGGTGGGCAGATGAGGATGCTAATCGCTGAGGCGGCCCGGATTCAAGATGATTCGAGGGCGGATTTAGTCTGTGAAGCGGGAATCACACCATCTGCGTTGAAAGCTTTGGATGCCCTGTTTGAACTGTCCATTAATACCTATACTTCGGTAAGTATCTACAGTTCTAGGAATCATCCATTTATTAACCCCACTAGAAGCAACCTGCGGTTTCTCACCCGCTATCCTACAGGAACTGTTAGTTTTTACTCTATAATAAGTAGCCTATGCGTTAATGCAGAGTATAAGCTACCTCGGTACTAGATTTCATCCAAATCCATTCAAGCGTTACGGCGTTGAGTGCAGACAAACACACAAAATTTTCTTACTTGCATTTATGATATTAGTATGATGTGATTTGTTTTGCATACTTACCAATTACTATTAAAATGGTTTTAAAGTAAAAGAGATTATTAATTAGTATTTGTAAATTTTTGTGCAAATGAAAAGGTTGAGGCAAATAGCAGAGACCTAAAAGAGACCGCGGAAAAACGCTGTATGCAAGCCCCTTCCAGCTGGCCCTCATGGAGATCGATGGGGAGGCCTATGACCAGCAGTGGACGTCCTACGGCTGAAATGAATGATGATGATGATTAAATAGCATAGCATGAGAAAAATAAAATAAAATAGTTTTATTCCAAATTTAAAGCCTATCCCAGATTTACAGCGGATGCAAGAACTAATGATATCTGGTTGGTTATTCCAAAATTTACGTGACATGACAGAAACAACATCGCATTCACAACAATAGCCGGCCTGCACGTTGTACTTAAATGACTATGTCAATGACCTAAATAATTAGTATAGAAACACTTTCTCAGGTCCGCAGACAAGCTCAGACCCGTCTATACTGGATGCTGAGCCATTATCCCTACTCCTACCGAGTTCTGGTGCCCAAACTCTCCACTCTCCTTCTATCCATCGGCGAAGGGGAAGAATGGCATGCGAGACACAAGGGAGCTCTGTTTATACTGCTAGGGCCGTATACTGCGCCACTGATAGCGAGGCAAGACTGGGAGTCTGCCAGACGGCTGTGGCCTGACTTATTGAAGGCACCGCTTAGTGAAAAGCAGAGTATTCATCGGTAAGTTCATATCACACTCCTATGTATTAGGAGAGGGGGAACAAAGACACACAAGACACAAGGGAGCTCTGTTTATACTGCTAGTGACGTATACTGCGCCACTGATAGCTAGGCAAGATTGGGAGTCTGCCAGACGGCTGTGGTCCGACTTATTGAAGGCACCGCTAAGTGAATCGGCTTCGGTGTTTTCAATTCGGTTGAATTTTTCTATATATATTTTTTTATACCTCAGAACTCCGTAATTTTTAAACCGGTTTGGAAAATTCTTTTTATGTTTGAATGGATATACTTTCATGTTGGTCCCATAGATTTTATTTAAATCGGTTCAGTTTTTAAGTCAAAATAACTGGAAAAAATATTTCAGCCAAGTAAACAAAATTGTGTATTAAACTAATTTTGAAGTTTTTTTTTTATTTTGTTATTATTTAAGAAAATATTTCACCGATAAAGGAATTAGGAAATGAATCACGAGTATAGAACTTACGTATAATTTTTTTGTAAAAATGTATAACGTAATATTTTACTTACAGATTGGAGCAAGCACTAAGCGAATCCCTCCATCGTGTGTTCCCCACAGTAAACACTCGTCTCGTAATCCCAGACTCCACAGTAGAGGCTGCGAGATATTTCCTAATGGAAAACCAACTGAATGAGCCCTCCTTCATGGCTCTCTTGTCCAATTCAGTGCAAAGGGAAAAGGATAACTCAGACAGAGTAGAGAAGAATTATAAGGAGCTGTTGGAAGAAATAGCTGGGATCGCGGAGACGCCTAATATGTAAGTAAAAGTTAACTAATGCATGTAAGTGTCTGATAGTTTGTGAATTCGAGCCCTTTAACAGCCACAAACAATCTATCGTCAGTTAAAAAAATATAACTTTAAGGTTTAACCTTTACAGTTATCAAGGAAGATAGACTAAGAGGAAAGACAATAGCGAAACATTAGAGCGTAGCTCGAAAAAATTGGCTAAAAACGGCATAAACTTAGATGGCGACGTAATTTGAGCGTGATATAGGTTGTCTCGAACTTCCGTAAGCGCTGAAGTCAGATAGAATATGAAAGGGTTCTACAAATTACCGTAACGCTAGTATCGCAGTCCAGTTTCGCAACGTTTCACTCTCCAGCCCTTGAACTATACCCATGCAAAAAAATCAGGTCGATCCGTTGTTCTGCTGCGTGAAAGAGGAACAAACAAACCACCAAACTTTTCGCTTCTCTATCTCTTCTCTTCTTCTCTATCTCTTCTCTACATAGTATAAATTGAAGTCGCTTTCCGCGTCTGTCTGTCTGTCTGTATGTCTGTATGGCCGCTAATTCCTAAACCACGCAACGAATTTTGATGCGGTTTTCACCATCAGTTAGATACACTTTCACGGAAGGTTTATGTTATGTATATAACTAGCGACCGGCCCCGGCTTCGCACGGGTGTAATTTGCATGGACAGGCGGGTCGCTAGTTTATAATAGCTTAGTATGATTACTTTCGCAGACAATGGCGCCGGCTCGAGTTCGCGATGCAAATGCTGACATTCTGCCCGTCGCTGCAAACCAACTACCCTCCCAAAGTGGTAAAACTCGCCGTACAATTCCTAATCCACGACGACATAGCGGTGCGACGCACCGCGCTCCGGCTTACGCATTACGCGCTCAGGCAGTGCAAGCGGCCGCTGAAGACGGTGGAGATTGACCCTTACGAGCTGGCTGGCATGGATCGGCCGAAGATACATGTGCCTGGTGCGTTTTTATTCAATTTTCAACTGACACAAAAAACACTAGTTTTTCAAATCGACTTTTTAATGTAGCTTTCATTCACGGGGTTTCACCCGCTATTCTACTGGAACCGTGACTTTTTCCTGTTTAAAAAGTCTGTTAATCCACTACGTCTATGCCAAATTTCATCCTAATCTGTTGAGCTGTTATGGAGTTGCATATGTATTGTGCCCTGATAAAACAGCCACGCCATGGTATAATAATATACTCCGCCAGGTATAGCAATCCGAAAAATAATGTGACGTGGGCGTCCCACAATGATGTCATCAATGTCATGGATACACGTACACGTGCATAAGCAAGAGCAGAATAAGTAATTTACAACAAATTCGAGAGAGATGACGATACACGAAACAATGGCTGACTCTATGATTTTCTGTGTTAACAGTAGCGTGAAATTATAACTCCCCAATATTCGTAAATTACCTGTGGGAATCCAATAAATCAATGTGGTTTTGATAAAATTATGTTTAATATAATTATTCAATTCGTGCTTAACTTGCTTGAGCTGACAAACCAAATGACAATTGAAATGCTTTTTGTATTTCATTTAATAGATGATTAACGAATTTGTTTCCCAATATCTGTGTTTGTTGCAATAAAGTGGCAACCAGACAGTGACGTAATTCTGGAACAACTGCCAGACCTTGTTTTCTTGGATCATGAGCCACGCATTTGCTACTAGATACAGTATATGAGTAACCCTGAAGAAGGCTATCCGGCCCTCCAACTATGTCTTCTTCAAAAACTCATGTCTATCCGTTGCTCTGTTGCTGCATTAAAGAGTAACATATAAACACACTTTCATATTTATAATATTAAGTATGATTTATCCAGGTTACAGGAAAGATTTGGAATGGGCGCTCTGGTCCAAAGAAAAAGTCCCGCTGAGTGACGAAGACTGGGAAAAGCCGATTCTCAGGAACTCTCACTACGGCTTCTATGCTTGGCCTAAGAAACTCACAGTAAGACATTTTTCTTCATCTTCTTTAGAGTCGGTTTTCGTGGATAAATAAATAATATATAATAAAATACCCGGGACCCGGGTATGTCTTAAAACTGCGACCAGAACCACCGGAGGATGGGCAGCAGCGTCTTATTAGTACACGGTGAACATACTGCGATCCCCAAGCCGCCTGCCACGCGTGGGGATTATGGCGACACCCCTCTCTAAAAGGAAGTGAGCTTCAGAAGTGGACGTTTATTAGCTGACGATATATGTAAAAAAATATAGCATGTAAAGGACAAATAAAAGTAATTTTTCGTAAAACTTTCGGAGGAGAAGTTTGAGAGTGGATTTTGTTAAATTACTGACATAATATATTTTTTATGTTCTAGTTTACTTGTTTTATATTCTTCTTGACATTGACGGCTTTATTTTTTCGTTTTATGCCCGAAAATCCAGATACCTAAAATTGAATGGTTGCATTTTGTTATATGCAGCCATAGAGATACAATTCCCATAGAGCCACAATCTCTCAGTGAAAACAGTCAAAACGCGTCCGAGCGTACAAATATGTGCATGTACAACGACATGCATTGTATCAATTATATAGTGTGCAATGCCACATTTATTCCAATGTAGACGTTATGTCGCTTGCATAGTGTTCAATGTTAGTTGTCCGCTTGGCATCGCGCGGCGTTGTAATCGGATCTCAGTTACCTTGTAACTATAACCAAAAAGTCTGCGCAATTCGTACCGTGCCCCGAGTTTTGGTTCGGATTTTTTTTGCCACGATTGTGACTCTATATGTATAGTATCTCTATGTATGCAGCGAAATATACGGTTCTTAGCCCCCCAAATGTGTTACGCACCGCATGCCGGCGTAAGCGAAAAGTGCTCCGACGCGCGTATTGTGTGTAAGAAGATTTATACACAATACCAATGGTATATAATACTTACGCACTAATGTCATACTTTTTTTTTAATTATCTGAAGGGTAGGTGAAATTCTCCATTTTAGCCATAAAAAAACTCCTGCGCTCGCATTCAATGAGTTAATAATTATTGTTTTTTAGCTCGCCGCGCCACCTAGCGAGCAAGTGCTGACCTCCTCGGTCGCTCCCGAAGAGATGACGGAATGCGAGCGCATCATCCACGAGTTTTTCACAAACGACGCCAGCGTCGACAAGCTCATCGGGTTCTTTACCGTCGAGGAGAAGAAAGGACGAGACAAGTTTAGTGCGATGCGGTTCTGCGTTTTTAAGGTCAGTTGAAGCTGTCTGCGATTCTGCTTGCAAATTTACATATTACCAAGGAAGATAGGCTAAGAGGTAAGACAATAGCGGAACATTAGAGCGTAGCTCGGAAATTTGCCTAAAAACTGTATGAACTTAGATGACGCCGTAATTTGAGCGTGATATAGGTTGTCTCGAACTTCCGTAAGCGCTGCAGTCAGATAACGTATGAAAGGGTTCTACAAATTACCGTAACGCTAGTATCGCAGTCAAGTTTCGCAACATTTCAAGATCTCCCATTGGAACCGTTGGTTACATCACCCATAGTTAACTCGGGGTTATATAATAGCATAGCAAAAACAATACGTAATACATAACAAACTAACATTTAAACAAGCTTAGCAGTGTTATAAACAAATCATAAATAAATAAAACAATTAAGGGTCAGTCAACAGCTTGTATTCAATAATGCCAAAGATTTACATCCAATTAGAATTGTTAAAATTCGATGGAGTACGCTTGCCTAGAAGAACTCATAAACTCACGATTTGAAGACAACTAGGTAGAAAAGAAAATGAAAACCTTTAGTACTGCAATGAACAGTAATAATTAAATATGTGAATATTCTAGGAAACTAAAAGTATTTTTCATAAAATATCTATTATTTTACAATACCCTGTTTACTGGTTTCTTCACTAGCCAAGCCTGTATCGAGGAAACCGAATGTTACTGTCTTCAGCATAATGAATCATGGATATACTTTTCTGCAGTTGTTGTTCTCCAACTTCGGTTCAGCGGTGACAAGCAAGCTCCTGCCACACGCGTTGCGGTGCGCAGCGGACACGCAGGAAGCTCCGCAGCGGTTCGCGGCTGAAGTCGCGGCCGCCGCACTGCGCGCGCCCCGGTACTGGCCCAAGGAACGAGCTCTGACCATGTATAGCGACACTGCCGATATCATCACTGCAGGTAAACAAGGGAAGAGCTCAAGAACTTAGTTAATATTTTTTTTTTTTTTATTATAAACAGGCTTGAGTTTGACCGCCATCTCGCCTGATGTTAAGCGATGATGCGGCCTACTATGGAGCACGCTTGCCCAGAAGAAACCTATTCACTCTCGACTCTGTCACCTAGCCGCACACATGACATGACATAATTCTCTGTGAAGTATTTGACGTCTGATGTGCTACCGCGAACTCTATTTCAGTTCGCGGTTTTCACTGCCAGAAGATTTCCACTGCTGAACATAGGCCTCCCCCTTTAACCTCGACACTGAACGACAGCATTTATAACGGGATAATTCGTCGGACGGGACGGGGACGTGACGTACATCGTTCACAACGGGCACATGGTTTCATAACATAGGTACAGTGAGAGCGTTTTCACATTATCCGATCCGATATCGGTGTCGGACGACGATAGCCGACATCCGATAGCCGACACCATGTGCTATTTTCACATATTTCCGACAAAATCGTTCCGACACGGCCATTTGCTTGATAGCTTAGTGCGGGCAGGTCATCATGGCAGACTATAATAGAAAACTTTATTTGCTGTATCTATTATATTTGAGACGCAATAAACGTCCACAGACAGTATTGGAAACATCCCATAGTGGAAGCTAGATATTCAGAGGGAGCATTTTATACTCTTTTTAGCAAGCTACAAAACGCACCTAGAAAGTTTTTTAATTACTTTCGTATGAGTGAATCCACATTCAATTATGTATTTGCAAACTAGTAAACAAGCGCAAAATGGCCGCCGCGCATCGGGCTCTACGCACACAGAGACAATTTAGATACACGTATAGCACACATACAAACATTATCGCCCGACGGCTCACGGGCGTCCGACGGTGCCGCCAGCATATCGGTGTCGGCTCCGATATCCGATATCGGGCCGGACAATATGAAAGACAGGTACATATTTCATACATGTTGCTTGCCCCGATATCGTGTTGTCGTCCGACACCGATATCGGATCGGATAATGTGAAAACGTTCTGACGGTGATTATATTTTTTTGACGGAAACGATATTTTTCCCAACCCGTACGTGCGCCCGTGGAAGTCTCGCACTGTTCGATTTGATCGATTGTTTCTGCCACGCACCTATAAGTTGTGGAATGGCTTACCAGCTTCGGTTTTTCCTCAAAAATATAACCTCAATTACTTCAAGCGAAGAGTGAATAGTCCTCAAAGGTAGGTAACGCACCGCTAATGCTTATGGACACCTACAATACCCGGGGGTAATGTCCATAGGTGACGGTGACTACTTACCATCAGGTGGCCGGCGCTTGTTTGTCTACTATTATATATTATTATGTATTTCCACTTTTATTGTGCGAACTGCTAGTCTGGAATGTGCTGCCTGAATGGGTGTTCAACGATAGATACAATCTGGGTGTCTTCAAATCGCGAGTGAATCGGTTTCTTCTAGGCAAGCGTACTCCACCGTAGACCGCATCATCGCTTAACATCAGGCGAGTTGGCGGTCAAGCGCAAGCTTATTATTTATAAAAAAAAAGGTGTAGGCTTCCTACTCACTCACTCTCCTCCTATACTAACAATACAAAAACAATCTTTATTTCCAGGTCTAACATCGGTAACCCCGGAGACGATGGAAGACTGGGGCACAGCCCTCGCCACGGGTACAGAGAAGTTGGAGCCGACGCGCGGTGCGGAGCTGATCCAGCGACTCCTTGAGTTCTGCGTGCCGCCCGCCGCGCAGCAGGACGCTGATTTAGACCAGAATACCTCCTTTGTCATGTGCGCGAGATTGTTCGCGCTACAGGTTAGCATTTTGGCACAAAATAAATAGGTACAAAAAGCCGGCTTCGGCTGACCTTGATTTTAATAACCTACGTAGAACCGTAGCGTTAGCTATTTACTGAGCTATTTTGCCAACCACCCATGAACATGGTACATGTGACTGTGCCGAAATATCGGGAGCTCCATCCACAACCTTATCGAGATGACTGTAATGAATTTTCAACCTGTACGAATCCACAAAAGTAAAACTGTATAATCACGTTTGAGAAATCAGTACAAGGCATGTTTACCTCTAGGTCTCGTTAACTTATAATAAACATAAACTATATCACCACTGCAATGGGCAATGGAGAGAGCTATGCTCAGAGTTTCTTTGCGCGATAAAATCCGAAACGTGGATGTTCGCCAAAGAACCAGAATCACCGACATAGCTGTTAAAATTTGCAAGCTAAAGTGGCAATGGGCAGGCCACATCGCTCGAAGAACCGATAACCGATGGGGAAGAAAGGTTCTGGCGTGGAGACCACGAACCGGAAGGCGCAGCGTAGGGAGGCCTCCCACTAGACGGACCGACGACATTGTGAGAGTCGCGGGCATCCAGTGGATGCAAAAGGCAGAAAAGGCAGGCTGTCGTTCAGTGTGGAGGTTAAAGGGGGAGGTCTTTGTTCAGCAGTGGACGTCTTCTGGCTGATGATGATGATATCACCACTAACAATTAACATAAATCAATTTTAATATGACACCGGTTTTTTTTAAATTAAGTGTTGCTCCTTATTGTTTCAGGGTGCGATCGGATCTTTGAAATGGCGCTCGGCAAGAATAGCCAAGTTAGTGCTTGACAGGCTAGAAGCGGCTAACTTTATACAACACCCTTACCAGATAGTACGGGAAGCGGTTGGCAGGTAAGCCGATATAGTTATATATACCTGTGTAAAATATATATGCCATCCTTTCGTCATAATCATCTTTATTTCATGGATAAAAAACCTAATGACATCGATTCTGATTTACTCTGAACTAAACTAAACCAAGATTGACAGCTCTAAAATTATTGCCATTCTTCTAATTAACTCACATATTAAAATGAAAAGAGAGGCAGATTATTTTAGTCCTGTCAGATTGGTTTAGTTTAGTGAGTGGTATGACAAAATCGACGCCAATATCATAAAGAGAAAATAGAAATATCTTAAAATATAAGTAATACAAGGTAGCGTAAATTTCTATAATTCAAGATCTCTATCCTAACGTAACTGTTTCGTTCTTTTTATTTCACAAAATTAATCGACATCTTTTTATCTCATCATCATCATCATCATCTGCGTATCATGTATACATCATCTGGGATACAGGCCTTCTCTCAGAGGGAGAGGATGGGCTCTAATCCACCATGCGGGCCCAGTGCATATTGGTCAATGTCACGTCTTTGAACTTTGATGTTTTTAGACATACCGGTTTGCTCACGATGTTTTCCTTCACCGTTGTTGAGCGATGGCATCGAAACTGCACATAATTTACTTAAGTACTAAATAAGTGATAGGTGCAGGTCTGAGGATCGAACCGGGTGCCGTCAGATTGTAAAGCACATGCGACCGACCGGCCACCACTGCGCATTTTATCACATCATCATCATCTTAATCAGCCTTTTAACAGTCCACTGCTGGACTTTTAGCCTACCCCCGAAAAGGTGATTAGGCCATATCCACCACGCTGGCCCAGTGCGGGTTGGTGGACTCACATACGCCATTGAATTTCTTCTCCGTACGTATGCAGGTTTCCTCACGATGTTTTCCTTCACCGAAAAGCCAGTGGTATGAAAATCCGTACATAAGCTCCAAAGAGCTCATTGGTACGGGCCCGGGGTTTGAACCCGCGACCTCACGCTTTCAAGTCTAGCGGTCTCCCAAATGGGCTACCACGGCTTTTTATCTCACTCATTCTTATTTCATTTCATAAAATCAACTCTTATCGTCCGGGTAATTTTTCTTTCAATAACAAGCAACTAATACCTGTTACAGTCTCTTAATGACGATATTCGACACTGAGCTGATATTCCCTGGTGGAGAGAAAGCCGACACTCCGTGTCTCGCAGACTTCCTGCAAACCGTACTGCCTCGTCTCGCCGCGCTCTATGATGAAAACGGGGATATTGGTGAGACTCGACAGCTAATATCTCGGTGACGAGTGCAGGGGGTCTAGACAAGAGCCACTTTCTGTTAGCGTTCACGCCTGCAGAAAGATGAAACTGTATGAAAATGACATTGACAATGACATTAGCTAGAGAGAAATTATCTCAAGCTAATGTCATTTTCATACAATTTCATCTTTCCGCAGGCGTCAACGCTAACAGAAAGTGGCTCTTGTCTAGACCCCCAGTGCTGCTTGAAAACGTAACGCTTACCATCAGGCAAAAGAATAGGCATGTTTCCTTATAATTTTTTATTACCTCATAATAAAGCTGATTATAAAAGCCCGTAAACGAAAACAAAATTTAAAATTATCAAATTCAAAACTGACTTCAAAATGAGTATATACGCATTTTTACTTGGATGACGTTTTTCCCAATTATTTTGATTTAAAAAACAAACTACTAAACTGATGTTGATGAAATTCCTATGGGACCAATCTGAAAATATATGGGGTGTAAGGGGAACACTCTCGAAGCCAAAAGAAGGTAATTGGACTCATCATTATGAACAAGTTTTACTATGGGACCAGCCCTGAAATCGCGAAAAAAATATCAGCTGTTCTATAGAAAACGGTCATTGACACTCGGCAAAATGTATGGAACAACTGTTTTTTTTTTTCGCGATTTCAGGGTTGGTCCCATAGTAAAAGTTGTTCATAATGATGAGTACAATTACCTTCTTTTGGCTTCGAGAGTGTTCCCCTTACACCCTGTATATACATCCTTCCTTCCATCCTAAAGATAAAAATAATTTTGTAAATCGGTTTATAAGTGAGAGAGATTTATATATAATAATATCGAGAACCTTTTAAGCAGTCGTTTAACAATTTACATTGATAGCATGGCGGATTTGGGCCCGTCCTCTCTGAGAGAGCCCAGCCTAGTAGTGGTAACATGATTGCCCGGTGGCCCAGTTGGTAATGAACCTGCCTTCTGCGCTGGTGTGGGTTTGATTCCCACCATACATAAGACAAACATTCATTTAATGCATACTTGAGTTTGTTCTACAGGGTTACGCATATACCCTGTACTAAGCTGACAATGGGACTTACCCTGAAATCGCAAAAAAAACAGCTGTTTCATAGAAAATGATCATTGACACTCGACAAAATGTAACAGCAGATATTTTTTTTTGCGATTTCATGTCGGGTCCCGTAGTAAAAGTTGTTCATCATGATGAGCACAATGACCCCCTCTCGGCTTAGTACAGGGTAAATGCGTAACCCTGTATGTCTGGGTGTTAATATCTATTTAAAAATACATATGTATGTATATCCGTTTCTGGCAGCCATAGAACAAACTTTGCTTAGTTTGAAGTCAGATGACCGTGTGTGCAAAAATGTCCCCAATGATAGGCTGATGATGATGATGATGATAAAGATGATGAAGAAATAAAATATCAAATGACATGTGGATTTCAGTAATTAAACCTGCGACGTCAATGTCAGTGGAGGGCAGCGGGCGAGAGGAACCCGCGGCGCCGTGCAGCGAGCGCGTGGCTCAGCTGGTGAGCCAAGTGGGCGGCCTCGCCGTCGACGTGGCGAGGCTCTCGCCGGAGCACCCCGGCGCGGACGATAACCCACAGGTAAGTGATTAGAAGCATGGTATATTAACCCTTAACCACCTACCATACGTCAAATTAAAATTCTAAATATTTATTTGCCAGAACATGGTAGGTACAGTCAACAGCCACAAGTCTCCTATACCACAACACCTGGCGAAATAGGGGTAGAGCAGTTTAGTCAGCGACCCAAAGCCGTGCTTAGTTACTTTAAGGAGCTTTGCTGGTTTGTGTAGGCTGGCAGGCAAATGCACAATACACCCCAAGCAGGTCAGGTGCAGGTCTTATCACCCCCACTTTGAATTAGAATTATACATATAAAGTAATCTATATATATATAAAAGAAAGTCGTGTTAGTTACACTATTTATAACTCAAGAACTGCTGAACCGAAGACTAAGAAAGAGGGTAGATCGTTGTCTGCACCTAACTTTTTAACTGTTCGACCAACCACCCGCATTCTTCAGTCTTCCCGTGAACATAGTGCATGTAACCGCGGCGAAATATCGAGAACTCACAACCTTACCACGGTAAATATCCCGTAAATAATCATATAACTTTAAAGTTATTTGCAATTATCTATTGCGCAATTACTAACAAAAAAAACTAGTCTAAGTAGGTAGGTCCAACTTCAAGAAAGAGGTCAATCGGCGAATCCAACTCAGCTGTGCAGCCTCCTTGAAGCCACCTCCGTATGCTGTCGCTACAAAAGCGACAAAAACCTCCATTGACTGGCATGACAATTTCGATTGTTTTTATTGAGTTTTTATCGACTCCAAATTCTATGAGAATAATAATTATCGATGATCGATTAGGTTCATTAACAATTATACACTAGGTACCTCATCCTTACTGAGAGCTGTCAAATTTATCAACTTATATTAGACAGACCATAATAATACAGTTCTCGATGCTTTTTTCGTAAAAAAAATTGATACTTTTAACATAACCTACTAGTTTTCAGTAATTTTTTGTTTTACGTCCAACTGAGGTCTTAGAATTGTCATTATTTCAGACGGCGGAAGGTGGTGAATCGTCATCAGACTCGGAGGGCATGTCCCGTGGCGCGACGAAGCAGCTGACGGCGCGCCTGGACGCAGCCCTGCGCCTCGGGGGCGACGCCGCCGCGCCTGCGCCCCGCGACCACGCCCGAGCCACCAACCTACTCACCACTGGTAATATATAATTATCAATTAAAAAAACAGACTGCATAAAATTTGTAAAATATGCCATTTTGGTTCCTCGGATGACACAAATGTTCATCACATGAATGTTTGTCCTATACTCCGTTTTATAATCTTAGATATTATATATAAACAAAGAAATGTCACGAAATGTCACTGTCAAAGTGACATGCCAGTTGCTCAAAACATTTTTCACTTATGATCAATATTTTACTCTCTATTTTCCTCGGGTTTGCTCTCGGGCGGGACAATGGGGGATATTCTGATAGTTCAAAAATTTATGAAAAACATTATTAAAATATTGTAATAGATGGCGTTATTATAGAGGCGTTGACTAATAAGATTGAGGAAATAGAGGGCAAATCAAACGTTGGCCAGAAATGTTTATAATCCCTACTGTCCTACCAGTCTAATAAAATATTTTCTATCAAAATATGTTTTTTTTTATTATAACATTGTATAGAACAGATATTACGTTAAAATATAAATAGTACAACTCGATTTTTATTTTATAATTGTTCATATTACAACTAGAAAAACGTAATAAAATACTTTTTTGGTCAAATATTGTAAACTGCCATTATGAAAGAATTTTTTTGCACTAATAACCCCTTTGTTTACATAAAATATCTAAGATTAAAAAACGGAGTATATGTGGGAATCGAATCCATGGCCCCAAGCGCAGAAGGCAGGTTGGACTAACTGGACCAACGAGGTTCTTATTAATGTCATGTGTTGTACTTAGTGCTCCGCGGGTGCATGGGCATCACGGTCCGCAGCGCGCACGGGTCCGTGAGCGCGCAGTACGAGCTGGTGTCGTGCGCGTGCGCGGTGGCGGGGCGCGGCGCGGCGGGCGCGGAGGAGCTGCCGCGCGCCGCCGCCGGCCTGCTGGCTGCGCTTGCGCTGGCGCACCACGCACCGCCTGCCTTTGACCTCGCCCTCGCCGCGCTACAAGAACGAGCCACAGGTTAGCGTCTACACATTTTTTTTTTATATCTAACTAGCGGTCCGTCCCGGCTTCGCACGGGTATAGTTATATAGCCTATGTCACCTGGGGATGGTGTAGCTTCCCAACAGTGAAAGAATTTTTCAAATCGGTTCAGTAGTTTCGGGGCCTATTCAATGCAAACAAACAAACAATCAAATCTTTCCTCTTTATAATATTAGTATAGATAATCGGCTTGCCTTTAGCGCAGCCAGTAAATAATAATTACCAATTTAAAAAACCGACTTCAAAATTAGCAAATACGCAATTTTGTTTACTTGGATGGCATGTTTTTTCCAGTTATTTTGTTTTAAAAACCAAACTACTAAACCGATTACGATGAAATTTCTATGTGAAAGAAATTTCCAAATCAGTTTATAAGTAAAGGAGTTCTGAGGTAACAGACATTAAAAAAATATACAACCTAATAGAGAACCGTCTTTTAAAAATAAAAAAAAATTGGCTTGCGTTTGACCGCCAACTCGTCTGATGTTAAGCGACGATGCGGTCTACGATGGAGCACGCTTGCCTAGAAGAAACCGATTCACTCGTGATTTGAAGACACCCTTGATTTTTGATATAATTTTTCTTTCAACTAATAAGATCTGTAGAAAATTCAGTTGCTGTATTAAATAGATTTGTATTTTTTATTCAATGT
Source organism: Agriopis marginaria (assembly GCA_932305915.1). Lineage (NCBI taxonomy): Eukaryota > Metazoa > Arthropoda > Insecta > Lepidoptera > Geometridae > Agriopis > Agriopis marginaria. The sequence continues at coordinate 7,943,666 of OW029934.1, read as the reverse complement.
GTCGGCTTCAGATTTTGGTAAAACTCAACATATCCATCGTCGTGAGGTAACGGATATGTCCAAGAACCTCAAAAGTTCAAAGACATTATGACATTCGCCAACATGCACTGGGCCAGCATGATTGCTGCTGGGTGGATTAGGGCCCATCCTGTCTCACTGAGAGAAGGCCTGTGTCCCGGTAGTGGGAACATAATAGGCTGACAATGACGATGATGATCATCAATCCCAACATTGAATAAACCAGTAGCTTCTGGTAGATACGTCTGAAGGCCGGTGTGTTGCAACTTTTCACTGAAAATTATATACGGGGTGTTAGGGAAACACTCTCGAAGCCAAAAATAGGTAAACATAGCTAACTGATGGTGAAAACCGCATCATAATCCGTTGCGTGGTTTAGGAGGAGTTAGCGGCCATACAGACAGACAGACAGACGCGGAAAGCGACTTCAATTTATACTATGTAGAGATTATAAGCCAAAAGAAGGTAATCGTACTCATCATTATGAACAACTTTTACTATAAGACCAACACTGAAATCGCGAAAAAAAAAATCAGCTGTTCCATACTTTTTTTCGAGTGTCAATGACCGTTTTCTATAGAACAGCTGATATTTTTTTCGCGATTTCAGGGTTGGTCCCATACTAAAAGTGGTTCATAATGATGAGTACCTACAATTACCTTATTTTGGCTTCGAGAGTGTTCCCCTTACACCCTGTATATATATGAAAAAATGAAAATATATATAAGTGTTTTATTTATATTACACGGGAATTACTCACGTAAGATTAAGCCGGTCACTCCGACTAAAGTTTCAACCTCAATTATCAGTCTTAAACCACGTCAGTTTCTATAATAAATAATATAGGTGTCTACAAACGTTGTCGATCATAAAAAAAATTACAATAGTTTGTTTCTTAAATAAATACTCCATGATGAGGAGCCTTGTTACCCAAGCTAGGAATTAACCTGTGTTATGGCGTAACAATACCCTCCGCCGGGCAATGTACATTATAGTCACGATTAAATATTATAAGACAAAAACTAATGGAATATAAAAGTACTAATGTGAGAAAAAAAAAAATTGGAATATAATGTTTGATATACACAATAATTTAAGAATCAGATAAATGGGGAGGAGAGAGTGTGTGTGCGTGTGGGCGTGTGATAAGATAAGATATTCTTTATTGTCATAAGAGTAAATCTATTATTATAATCTAAGTTAGATACGGGTTTATTCAGTAAACAAGAAAATTACACATATTAGAATAGAAACAAAAATAAAACCTAAAACTACTTACAAAATTATTAATCTAAGTATAATACAGATTACGTATTATATGGACTCGTCCGGTTTACACAATTTAAATTTTTATATAAATGCAGTGTGTGTATTAAATATAATAAAATCTAATCACAATTTATAATTTTTTTGCTGTACAGGGGCATAATAAATTAAAATGTAGATTAGCTGTATATGGGCTTCGTCAATAATGATTAAATATAAAATATGCAATTGTCATAATAATTGTAACTAGTCACTATTAATTTTATAGTTGCGGTAATCATGTTTTATGTAGTCATCTATTTTATATACAGTTTTAGACAGTAATAAATGCTTGACATTTGTACAAAACATATCATATGTCGTAGAAGATTTAATGCAATTTGGCAGTTTATTGTAAAGTTGCTGGCCTATCACTATCGGATTTTTGGTAGATCTATGCAACCTATGCTTTACTGCCAAGAGATTGTCTTTATTACGTAAATTTAAATTTTTATAATCACCACGAGTTTGATACATGTGGAGATTAATTCGAACATATTTTACAATTTCGTATATGTATACTGATATTGATGTGAGTATGCCTAGACTCTTAAAAAGATCTCTGCACGAGTCTCTATACTTAGCTTTCACTAAAACTCTAATAGCGCGTTTTTGAATTTTTAATATTCGCTCATTGTCTGTAGAATTACCCCACAGAATAATGCCATAGGACATTTATTGAGTGGATGTAAGCGTAATAAACCTCCTTAAGATAGCATTCAGTAGCCATTGGTCGTAATTGCATTAATGCATAAATTCCTTTGGACATTTTATTGCAGGTGGTATTTATATGAGCTTTCCAGGTAAGAGCTGGATCAATCTCGAATCTGAGTAGTTTTACCAAACCTGTAGTCTTTAGAGTATCTGCAGCCTGCATTGTGGGAATTACAATCACTGGTTGTTTCGGAGAGACTGGATTAAAGACAACAACATTAGTTTTGCTGGAGTTCAATTTTAGACCATTCATATCAAACCAATCGCGCAGTGTGTGTGGGTGGTATGATATTGAGTATTGATATTAGAAATTAGAAAATTAAAACCCTTGTTTTATTTGAGTGAGAAGAAAAAATATAATATATAATATTATAAAAATATTATTATTATATATCACTACATAATATAAAAGAAAGTCGCTGTCGCTGTCTGTCCATCCCTATGTATGCTTAAATCTTTAAAACTACGCAACGGATTTTGAAGCAGTTGTTTTAAATAGATATAGTGATTCAAGAGGTTTATATGTATAACTAGCGACCCGCCCCGGCTTCGCACGTAAATTAAACCCGTGCGAAGCCGGGCGGGCGGGTCGCTAGTTATAGATAAAATATGTTCGGTAGATTCGTAGTCTTGTTTGAGCAGCCAATTCCTGAGTGTAAATTTACGTTCATAATGTCGCTTCATGTGATGCTACTCAAGAATTTTGAGAATATTTTAAGAATTTCACTGGTTTCTCTTGTCCCATCAGATCGGTCATGGTGGGCGAGGCTAGCGTGCCTCGACTTCGCCCAGCCGCTACTATTCTACGGGCTGCCGTATCTGTGCGCAGACGCAGGACGCGCCGTGCAGGCGGAGAAACTGACTCTACAGCTCATGCGGGATCCGAGGCTTGAGGTAAACTATCATCATATGTCATTAATTAGTGGTGTTAAGCGATGGTGCGGTCTACGATGGAGCACGCTTGCCTAGAAGAAACCGATTTTACACGTGAATTGAAGACACCCAGATTGTAACCATCGGGGAACACCCATTCAGGCAGCGCATACTAAAACGTAGATATAAGATTGAAGCCTTCCACATATGTGACACGTTGGAAACTCGAGTCTCGTGGTTTAGTCCCATATGCTCTCGAGGATAATAATACTCTTTGGTATTAGTTCTTTATTACAATTTATAAAGTGCTACTATCCAAAAGTCATAGCAGTAGTGGAAGATAAAACAATCTCGATTATAGATTATAACACTCATTCGGGCAGCGCATTCCAGTCTTAACAGTTTGCACAATAAAATTGGAATCGAAGGGCTTCGTACGGGTTTTCGGAATATGAACCATGATGCGGTGTCGCTTTTTCGTGCCCACTCTGGCAGTCCGATAGAAAAATGGGCAGGAGGGAATTAAATCATGATGTTCTGATGTTCTGAATCATGATGCACACTCCGAAATGTATCCAGTAAAAAACTGATAGACTAGCCAGTGGCGGTGTAGCGGCGCGGTTGGAGGGAGGGGCTGAAATCACTAGCCCCTTCCGCCCGCGCCGAGCAGATGAGATACGCTAGTCACCGCGTTACCAACTGAGTCGTAGGGCCATAAACGTCATACCATAAGACCTGTAAGTGCGAGCGAGATAGACAGAATATGACATGTGGGTGCGAGCAAGATAGACAGACAATTGATTTATGACCTGACGACTCGGATGGTAATGCGTTTACTATAATAAGCTGCTCGAGCGAGTTGTCGCCCCTTGGTGCTTGGCACCCGGGGCGGACCGCCCCTAGTAAGTAGTACACTAGTAAAGTTCCAAGCGAGTGGTCACTTCTTATGTCAGAGATAATTTTAGGTATCATCCGAACCACGAGGCTACTTTAAAAATGGATACTATGAAGCGTTGTCGTCTTACAGGTGAGACAATCCGCATCGAAACTTCTAACTGGACTAATGCACTGCCGCGCGCTTCCCGACGAGGACAAAACGCTCCGCGCGCTCACCCGCAGCTGTCGCTCCAAGCAGCTAGTGGAGCGGCACCACGGCGTCCTAGGCCTGTGCTCGTACCTTCTATCGCGGCCGTACAGCATCGGGCCAAAGCTCGGGGACGTCCTCGCGGAGCTGGCGCGCCACACGAGCGCTCCCGACCCTGTCCCCGCCACCATCCGCACGGTGCTCGCAGAGTTCCGTCGCACGCACCAGGACGACTGGCCCAAACACCGCGACCGACTCACCGAAGAAGAACTAGACTTATTAGGGGACCTCACCTCGCCTCCGACGTACTGCGCCTGATAAAGCACCCGATATAGTGAAATAATTTATTTTATCTGCAGATATATTTTTGCCAGATGGCAGCGAAGCGAAGACCTGTGATTAGTCTCTGTGGCAAGTAAGGCTGCCTTTCCACTAGAGATATTTTTAATTATAGCTATGCGTTTGCCTGGTAACTCGCCTGATGTTAAGTTATGATGCGGTCTACGATGGAGCGTGTTTGCCTAGAAGAAACCGATTCACTTGTGATTTTGAAGACATGAGTATAATATAGCAATCGAGCAGTGTAACGAATGTGATATGCTTGGAGAAGTATTTCACAATATCTACTTTCTGTGATTATATGGATGGACTTTCATAGCTTTCATAACTTTGCATATTTTGTTATAACAAATTTATAAAAAAAATGTTTTAGATCCCTTTTCCACCTGAAGCTATGAAATTTAAGCTAACATATGGTGGCTTTCTCGCAGCCCTTGGCTCATTAGCCCATTCACTAACTAATACGCGCACGTAACGCCTCTATTCCCTAGGAAATAAAGGCCAACTTTTAGAGGTTAACTTAACGCGCCGCGTTACGAGCGTTAGCAAGTGAAGGGCCCTGGTAGATCTCTCTAGTGTAAAGGCAACTTTTGAATGCTTGCTGATAACACTTGCTGAGTAAAGTAGTAGACACTATTTAGTAACTGCCATTATTATCTCTTGGTTAACATTTTGAAGCATAATATTTGGTGGAGGAGTTTAAATGTTGGCTAGAAATATTCTTTGGAAGGTGGTGGCTCGCATTTTCATGGTATTCTAAGTACATGTCATATAGTCATTGTTATTAGCGTCAACCCTTTGTCGGATGAATTGATATGAGCCATTTCCCTCTGTATTTTATGAGTAAACTCCACATGTATCCTGCATTTGAAGTATTTTAGAAGGAATCAGCTTGAAATGAAGCCTGTTAGCCTGATTTTATAGATAGCTATTATAACTCTGCTAATCACGTATCATGAAATATAACTTTAAAATTGTCACATTTTATTGAGCTTAGAAATCTTCATCATCACCATGTTTTTATTGATTTTATATAGTTTTATTTTTTGTTTATGCCCAACCAAGCCACTAATTTTTACACTATTTGTATACATGAAAGGAAAACTAACATTAATTCTCCTATCCTATTAATATTAGAACTTTTAAAATATTGTTAGGCGTTTAATGTACTTCCTTGTAAACTTTTAAAGCCCAAATCAGACTCGAGGTCGTCGCTGCGTACAAGCCGCCGTGGAAATAGTTATTTGTGTTACAAGAGGACAAAGTCATATTTTGTTTGTGAGCGAGTTATTTTGAATTCAGAGCGATGCTAAGGATTCTAAAGTAGAATCCCGAGCGTAGTGAGGAATTCAATATACGCCTTCCGTGGAAAAAATATTTTGGCCCCGAGTGATGCACATTATTTTTCATCACTACCTATGAGAAAATGGAAAAGCTACGATCGTGGAGAATTAGATGTCGGTTTGTGAAAAAAAAATAACATTCAACCTTCACGCCAGTGGCTCCTAACTAACTACGCTAAAATGTTAGAAACGAACGCGGACCAATCAGATGAGAGAAAGGTCAAACTCCCATAGGAAAAAACTTCAATTTTGTTCCCACTATCCTCTACCTATAGCCTGTTTTTTTTTAAATAGGTGTGATGAAAAGTAACTTTTCCGGGTTTACAAGTTTGAAATCCAGTGCTAACCGAATAGAGTTTAACTTTTCCATGGCCGTTCGTATGCCTCGACTTTCCAGGGGCCTAAGAGTTAATCGAGCATATTATTTTAACATTCTTGACTATTGTGATTTAGGTTGTGCTGAACTAAAATTTATTTATTTATGACAAAGAAATATATATGTTTCGGATATATTTTTTTCTATCTTGTAGCCTGTATATTTTATAAATAAATATTAATTTGAGATCTGTTGGAATGGGGATAGGTGTTTGTAAATATAATGTATTATAAATAATAATAAAATACAATCGTTTTTATTCTAATTTCTATCATCAATAAAGATGTATACATAAATACTTTGTGTTTTTGTAGAATAACAAAATACCCACAAATCAAATATTATTTTCCTATTTCAAACAAACTTTGGTCTCTCAATCGACAGGTACGATGCTGCAGTAAACGTTTTGGTGATGACGAGACACTTATCTGAATGAAAAACATATAAATTGGTCTATTCCCTCGAAGCATGCGTCAGTGATGCCAAGCAAATGTTGATTACCGCAGCGTTGTGCATTCAGGGGGGTTAGACGAGACCCACTTTCTGTTAGCGTTAACGCCTACGAAAATATGAAATTGTATGAAAATGACATTAGCTTGAGACAACATATCAAGCTAATGTAAAAATATGAATGAATGTATGTATGTATATTATGTGTGTGTATGAAATTGTATGAAAATGACATTAGATTGAGATTACATCTCTCAAGCTAATGTCATTTTCATACAATTTCATCTTTCTGTAGGCATTAACGCTTACAGAAAGTGGCTATTGTCTAACCCCCAAGATCAACAGACCTAAGCTTAAGGCTACTCAACGTAAGGCGTGCTATACACTCAAGCAAGTCGGCACATTTGATTCGGCAGTATTTGTTGAATGTTTGTAGCCGACCTGAAGCAATTGCTACATAATATGAGTATTTCATTCGACTTCGATCTGAAGCTTCGGGAATTGACAAGTCATCTGCTCCCACATTTTTATTAACAGTACTGAAGCAATGTTGATTTGGTCAACCGGGATAAGTCTCTAGTTCATTATTACCACCCCACTTCGCTTAGCATGTTTGTTTTATTTTCCCGAACGTATATCTACATAATATTCGATTTTAGCACCCAGCTGTGCCGATTAATGCCGACTTGCACAAGTGTATAGCACGTCTAAGCAAACCCGTAAAGCAACGTCAATAACTTTCACAGATCCTGTTCATTTATCATTTAGTTAATTATTTTTTTTCGGTAAATCAGGAAGGAGGGTATAAAAGAGATCATTATTGTCTTACGTAATAAATGAACGGCAATACTACCTAGTATTTCAAATGTAACAGGTTTACTTATGCACACTGTATAATAGCAATAAAATTTCAATTAAAAATTAATCACATTGTGAATGAAATGAAATTCTGAGTCTTACAACCGTTAATAAATTATTTCTAGTTCTCTTGATCACCATACACTACCGTCGATCATCCACATCTGTAACAATGGATTGGTGTAAGAAAATGTATGATTAATAGGCAAAAATATTTAAATTTTTTATCCCACTCAAAAATGCGAATTGTTACCACATGTTCTACTGTTTGTTCTACCCATATCTAAGTAGACCACAAGCGGTCCAAACTGTATGAAAACTAAGCGTGTCAAATTTTTCGTACCTAAAAGTACTGACTTATAAGAAATATATTTTTTCTGTTGGACGACTCTATTTGTGATATTCTTACAACTCAGTATTGCACAATTACCCATTTTCGTTTCAAACTGACACGTGTTGTCGCGCCATCGATTGAGCATACTGTGTCGTAGTTGTATTTTAAAATTGACTTGCCAGCTAGATCGACTAGTGGCGTCTACTTGGATATAGGTCTGTGGTTCTAAAAATAGATCAAATAACATAAGCATTTTTTTTAACGTATTTTTGTATTAACTTTATATAAAAACGGTAATACGTACAAGCATCAAACTTGGCATGCTTATAGTCCAAAGTATAACAACAAATATTATAAATGCGAAAGTTTGATTGTGTGTGTGTGTGTGTATATATTATGTTTGTTACTCCTTCACGCTGTAATGGCTGGATGGATTCGAATGAATTTTTTAATATAGCTAGCTTATGTTCTTGATTAGCACAGGCTACTTTTCATCACTACGCGGGTGAAACCGCAGGGCGCAGCTAGCAATAAATAATGGCCATGTGCAAGTCGGTGACAAATTTCTGTTCATTACCAAGTTAAGCGACGTATTCGGTTACTTAGATGACCTTATCATTTGTCTCACTGAATCGAAATGCCATGTTACTAATTTAGAAGTCAGTTTTTTTTAAATTGATACTGACTAATATTGACTAAAATTGGACTGTCTGGCACCACCGGGCAGTCCGGCAGTAATGGACTGTCTGGTATCGCCACTACCATCACTACTATCTCATACTTACTTTTTCCATCGCAGGCTACTATTTTGACTTTGTCAACCTTGGCAACCTCTTGGACTTCACGGAATTCTACATCGTTGAGCATAAAGGTCCATACGTTATCACAAAATCTGAAAAAAATAAGTCTAGTTCAACGTCAACTTTTGTTTCATGGCTTGTGTGCAGTGTTTGCAACTTTGCCAATGTCTTGTTTCAAGGTAATAAATTTAATATTTGGTAGATTGGCCGGTCGAGAGACAATAGTGTCTTTTTTTTTGTATAAAGTTTTTTCTCTGTTTAGTGCTTTTATTAAAGATTACCAAATATTTTCTGCTAAGACAGAAGCTATAGACGTAACAAAACCCCAAAGGTAACTTCACACTCGAGCTCCAAGACACAAGCCTTGTGCTTAGTTTGGAGCTCACCAACCCAACACACAATGTCTTACTAAACTACTCTTAATCGTAAGAGATTTGTCTACTAATTAGTTGCTCTTTCTATGTAAGTTTCCTTTTTGTGTGAATAAATTTATCTTTATCTCTTCATGCAGTTGGTCGGTGATGTTGAATGTTATAAACCTTCTTGATGCCTCTAAACCGCTACAAAGGACATACATATTACTTCACAACACAGATATAAATAGAATTAGTAAAATCTAAATAGTGTTATCAGAGTGAAATAAATGTTAGAGTTTGATATTATTAATTTAATAAACTTACTAAGCACATTATAGACAAGGGGAAAGTACAAAGTTTAGTTATCAAGATATTATATTTCATATGCCTATCAATAATTAGAAATTATCTGTCAAAATATAGCCAGTGAATGGTCGAGGGTAATAAAGACTAATAATAAAATGGGTAAATGTACATCATTTCGACAGACCAACCAATTTGTGCATAAAGGTCAACAAATGATTGAACTAGCAATTTTTTACTGGTGGCTGTCAGTTTTTACCAGAAAATATGTTGGAAGGCATTCGATTCTAAGTTGGTCGCACTGTATTCAAATCAAAGTGCATTGCAACTAGAGATACAAAGACATAATAACAACAAGAGATATGTATGTTGCTGTGTAATTCAAGGAAGTATTGCAGATTAATTTTATTTTTCATCATAATCTTGAGCACGTAGAGCAGATTGTTACGCAAACTTGCAGCAGTGATTAGTAGGTAGATAGATTTTTGTATGCTGAGATGCAACTACTGTCAGAATGCCTTTGCACTGGGGTCACTTTATTGTACTTTCACAAAACCTAAATGTTCAAATAGCGAAGAACTAATTACACACTTACCTGTATGTGTTTAATTTTCCTGCTTTAAAAGTTAGCCTTGATTTCACTCTATTTGATAAGGCCTGATTGATGGATTTGTCAAACTGGAGCAAGACTTTTACAGCTAGAGCTGGTGTAATTTGTCCATACTGTAAATAAACCAACAAGTACGTCGTAAATGTAAAAAAGTAATGAGATGCGTAAACAATTATTGTTGTAAACAAACCACACCTGGATCAGTTCGTCTAGGCTCTCCTGCAGCGTGTTCCCAATTGTGGTGTTTCTGTACAGTTGATAAGACATTTCTAACTATTTACAAAACGTCGAGTAACAAACCAAACACTACTTACTGAGTTGAAATATAATAATAGGCAAAATACTAGTCGAGATTAATTTCGCTATCGTAAACAACGAAAACGGAACGGAAGAAAAGCAAAGCAAAATCAAAATTAAATAGGGTAGGGATGTTGAGTTTTTTTTTTTTTTATTGGCAAAGGTTATGTAAACAATTTTGCCAAAAACAAGTAAATGGCTGTGGAGAAAAAGACGGAATTTAGAATTTCGCTGTAACAATGAACTCATTTTAGAATTTATATAACGTCCTTGCAAAAAACTGATATTGAGGCCTATTCTGTCATACCACTCACTAAACTAAACCAATCTGACAGGACTAAAATTATCTGCATCTCTTTTCATTTTAATACGTGAGAGAAGGATGGCAACAGCTTTAGAGCTGTCAAATTTAGTTTAGTTTAGAGTGCATCAGAATCGATGCCAATATTTATCAGATGTTGAGTTCTCTTTGGTTGAGTTGAATTGATTGAGTAGCATTGAGTGGTTATTTTTTTAATATTCGCTTATCGGGCAGGATAAAGCCTTTAAGGCCATACCGCCGGGCATTGAGTAGAGTAGGGATGGAGGTAGGGAGGAGCAAGCTCAAGCAATGAAATAGAACCTTTGTAAAGAATATAGAAAGGTACATAAATCGATTTAAACTAAAATATTGGAAGATTGTACCGGTTTCATTAATACTTTCGTTTATTTGAGAACTAGCTATTGCCCGCGACTTCGTACGCGTAGACTATCATCTGATAATAGCAGCGTTTTACCTGAAATAAAACGCATATTAAAATACTTACCTTACTGGAAGCTTTTTATAGAGAGACGGCACTACCATATCCGTCGGATTACCAGCGTTGACGTCCTTTTTAATGAGTTGTAACCGGAACTCGTCAGGTGGCGCCACCGTAGCAGCTGCGCGCCATTTTGTTTTCTTGAAATTGTTGCGCGCTCTTTGGAATCATTGCTCTTTTTCCACCAGGCAGGAATTAAAGTGAAAGCTTCCAGTAAGGTAAGTATTTTAATATGCGTTTTATTTCAGGTAAAACGCTGCTATTAAATAACTTGACCGTAACTGGAAGCTTTTTATAGAGAGCCTGTTTGTTTTCGCCTGGTGGTGCCACCTATAGTAGGGCTTCATTTTAATCATAAAATCTAACGCCAATGTGAGCCATAATAATAAATCTTAATATATATATATATATATATATTAGGCCCTCAGGCAATTGTTGTATTGCAGATATCATTATTTTTAGTGAAATAAATAATGTTGTATTTGTTAATACAGATATGTTACCAAAAACGGCATGACTATAAATGGTTTCTCACTTCAGACTTGATTCAATTAGCTGTGTTTATCATATCGACAAGTGACAATATTATTAATCTTAGGCATAGAACTTGTTATCGAGACTATTTCGAGACTATTCTGATATAGAATCAAAGGCTATCGCCGTTGGCTAAAACATATCCATTAATCTTTTATTTATTAAGTAGTAATAATAAACTGGGACCAATGCAATCGTTTTCCCTGATCAACTGGTCTATAAATTGTTAGTTACCTAAAAATTTGATACATACAATACACGTCACATTACACTGACATGTCGACATGTGTCATTACATTAATCTTCACGTCGTTTATTAAACATGTTGTTGACCGAAACAGTTTCGTAGTCGACTCATGGGTGCGACCTCGGACCGACCGGTTTCTGGAAAAAAACTGATGCCAGCTTCTTTCCAAATAGTTTTAATAAATATGCTAATACTGTGCTGAAGCGGCAAATTATCTAAATTACGGTTTGTTGTATACAACATGCAACATTATCATTCATGTGGATTAGAATCCGACAATCCTGTCTCTAGTTATCACTATCCGAACAGAGTTCAGTTGAAAATATATGAGTATTCTAAATTCATTATCTTATCTGCAACAATTATGCGCTAGTCTTTACAGTTGTGTAAAAAGAATTTGTTTGATATATGTAATATGTAACTATTAGAGTAGAGATATAAGAGTTATTAAGCCACTTGCACGAGAACAAGCAAAGTATCTAGATAGCCTGGATTTGTTAATCTGGACTAACTAATCATTATGACAAAATAATCAAATGTAGCCCGGAGCTGACCTCGTTTTTATGTCAGTGCAAGACGAATCCCGAAATTTATGAAGTTAGCACGGGATTAAGTCACTAGCCCAGGGCTTAATGAAGCTGCGCAAGTGGGCCAGAGTATACATTGCAAGGTTAAGTAAAATTAAACATTCTTTAGTTTTAGAAAATTTTAGGTAGTTCATGTTTTAGGTTTACCCTTACGATTCTAACTTCGAGCATTATGATCCAGCGTCTGATCAGAAATTCTGGTAATTAAAAAGTTTTGATAACTGGTTTTGAGTCAACTACCTTTCAGCGGCTCAACTATTTCCGAACCTTGAGTTTCCATGACAGTGCAAAGACACGACTAAGTTCTCATTGTGGAACAACAAAAATAACATATTTAAGAGCCCTACTTATTCTTTGCAACTTTTTAATTATTTGTCTTTATTAAAGACTAGGGTATGTTTGAAAATTTAAGAGCTACCCTATTTTCATGTTGTAGATTGTATTAATTGTGCGATCAACGGCGAGTGAGCCACATACCCATTTAATTAATTTAAATTATACGTTTGCTCACGCGAGTGAGCTAGGTATTTCAGTTAAAAAATTCACCCACGTTTGGTGGTTTTTATTAAGGAGTGCAAATTCGGCCTCTCTTTGAATAAACTATGTACAGTTTAATAATGTAATAGAAAAATGTTCACACCAAATCATACACATTCGATATTATAATAACCGATACATTGAGCGGCTTTTATTGCCTAAGCTAATCTTTTTTAGCTAACCTTGGCTGTCACCGTTTTTATTACATTTGGGCTACCCAGTTTGTAAGAATCGAATGGGTTTTTAGGACTCTGCTTAAACCAAGTGACTTGTACATCGTCTTAGCTATAAATGAGACACTAATTTAATGGTGCTCCCATTGCCTTCCATTAGAGGTAGCAAACCTTTCTCATTTTGCAGATAACCTTCTTAATAATGCTAACACCTCGGGTGGTGATTAAGTGTATTTGTCCCATAGAGCGACAAAATGAGGGTAGTAGCATGATTATGTTTTAAGTATATGAATACTATACCTACTAGGCGGTACATACGTTTATCGAAGATTTTGACATTTTGTTCGCAAATTTACTTTTATTTCATAGTTTAGTTGGGAAAGTATATTTTTTCAGTAGGTACAATCTTTGAAATAAATGAAGTGTTCAAAACACACAGGTACATAATGATATGGTGGCTTCTTACAAGCAAGCGCGTACATGCTCTATTTATTATTGAATTCAATTCAATAGAAGAGAAAATATAACTAACCCCATATTGACAGGCTCCAGAGAGACCTAAAATAATTATAACATGGTCGCGAGCCACTGCTGTGATACTACCCTGTTCTTTACAGTAGTCAAATGCATGTTGCATCGATATTATTATAGAAAAAATGGTAGTTTACAAAATAATATTCACCCCGCGAGGGTGGTTTGCTGTGAGCCCATAAGTGCAAGTGTACCTATCGATTGCTTGATTAAGGTAAGATGATAGTTAGCAATAATATGACATTCACCCCACGAGGGTGGTTTATTACCTGCATGACTCATGAGAGTGCAAGTTGATAGCAATCATTCACCCCGCGAGGGTGTTTTAATACAAGCATGACTCATGAGAGTGCATGTTGTTAGCAATCACTCACCCCGCGAGGGCGGTTTATTACAAGCATGACTCATGAGAGTACATGTTGATAGCATCATTCACCCCGTGAGGGTGTTTTATTACAAGCATGACTCATGAGAGTGCATGTTGTTAGCAATCACTCACCCCGCGAGGGCGGTTTATTACAAGCATGACTCATGAGAGTGCATGTTGATAGCATCATTCACCCCGCAAGGGTGTTTTATTATATGCATGACTCATTAGAGTCCATGTTGTTGGCTATTACTCACCCCGCGAGGGCGGTTTATTACAAGCATGACTCATGAGAGTGCATGTTGATAGCATCATTCACCCCGCAAGGGTGTTTTATTATATGCATGACTCATTAGAGTACATGTTGTTGGCTATTACTCACCCCGCGAGGGTGGTTTATTACAAGCATGACTCATGAGAGTGCATGTTGTTAGCAATATGACATTCACCCCGCGAGGGTGGTTTAGTACAAGCATCCAAGTGCATGTGTGTCAATTGCCCGGTTCAACGTAAGATTGTTGTTTCCATAATAATTTTTACCCCACGAGGGCGGCTTATTACAAGCATGACTCACGAGAGTGCATGTTGTTAGCAATCATTCACCCCGCGAGGGTGATTTAATACAAGCATGGTAGTGCATGTTGTATTGATTGCTTCATTGTAAGTTTGCAGAAGACATTCACCTTAGGGTATTTTTGTTACTAGCATTCGAGTAAATTACGAATTGAAATTATTGTTCAATACAATTTAATTGAAAAGGAAAGACAAACTACACATTATTGTCAATTAGAAAAAATACAAACATTGTTTGTGTAAAGATTTGCACAAAAAAAGAAGAGGTTAGCATTAAAACTCCACGCATGGAACCGTTGACTCTCGAGCACCTTTTTGCCCCACGCGAGGGGCGGTAGTTAGTTTAGTTTACATTTGTTTGCAATATACAACACTATTAACTATAGATATGGCTAAGATATTGCTTAAACTACAACAAATGGAAAATATCAGATAATACGTATCTTACAAAATGTTTGTCATGACAGTAGTTGTTACAAATTTCTTCATAACAAAACCTTTTTAGTTTAGTATACGAATATGCTTTTTCAGCGTACATGCTAGGTGACTTAAGGTGTCTTGTTTTTCCCCTTATAGTTTGCTACTCGGTCTGTAAAACCGGGAGTATAAATATATATCTCACGTCAGACGTAAGAGTTATGTATCTAGTACCTAGCCGCTGAAAATAAGTATTTAAATTATTTACTTACTATTTCTTAAAACCAGATGGTCTTAAACTTTTTCATAATAAAACTCAAATTAACTTAAGGCAAGTGTATCAAATAAATTTTTTAATATTAAAATTTTAAAGTGATTTTTCAAACTAATGTTCATAATCGAGTTATTCGTATGACTCGTAGTATAGATAATATAATTGATACACTGTTTAAAATGTTTGCGGAGCTCACCCATTTCCTTTAATAGTTTCACCATCCATGTAGGGTCGGCCACAGCAGGTCTCGCCATGTCAACGGGAAAACTCCTCGACGATATTAACACTGGTATAAGGCTTGACAGCCTTTCAGCAGGCCACAAATGTGTTAAAACACATGAGGCACTTATGAATCGAACGGCAAAAACCGTTAAAAAGTGATATTACGCTTTAACACAAAATAAATATTAATGTGGGTACTTACAGCATAAAATTCGTTTTATACTAAGCATATAATAATTTAATTTAGAAAATACTTCACCACTTTATTATAATATCACTGATCACTGAATAAAAAATATTGTAACAGGAGTAGAGCCCAGCTAGGGCTGCTACAGAGATGTTGCTTCGACGAAAATTTAAACGCCAATGATTCCAAAGAGCGCGCAACAATTTCAAGAAAACAAAATGGCGCGCAGCTGCTACGGTGGCGCCACCTGACGAGTTCCGGTTACAACTCTTTAAAAAGGACGTCAGCGCTGGTAATCCGACGGAAATGGTAGTGCCCTCTCTCTATAAAAAGCTTCCAGTTACGGTCAAGTTATTTAATATTTCAGGGCAGAAAGTCAATCTCAAATTGAAAATTAAATGGCGCCAACGTCAAAAATAAACGTGCGTTTTCGAGAATTTATTCCTGTGTAATAATGGCAGATATTGATCCGCTATTATTTGTGACTCTGACTTGTTTGACGATATTTAGTAAAACTCATGATACTTTGGGTATACTTAGTTTATCCTTTGGGTAATAGGTATCATGGTAAAACTTGATGATAATATTTCAATACTTGACACTGGCAAATGCACAAGATGTGTAACGCCAAAATCTTCTCAATAGGAAAGAAAAATATTTTTAATGACAGCAATTCGACGTAAAAGTTTTGGCGCCAACGTGTTTTTTTTTTTTTTAATTAGTTCATAACTTACACAGATCTACTAATAACTTAGGTTTCTAAGCGTCTAAATGAGTTTCAACCAGTGGCGTAATAGCTATCAGAGCCGTGCACTGGGTGGGGCTCTCAAGCTCAGGGGGCCCTTGGGCCTGACCAGTAGGTATACCTCAAACTGAACTTGCGAAAACGTCTCCCACAGTTAGAATATAAATATAACACATAGACAAAATCCATAATAGTCAATGATATAACAGGTTGCAGCACTGCATTAAATATGGCAACTCATACACATCCATGCTTAGAATATTTTACACCATACATGTAACAGGTGAGTTTTGCCGCGAACGTGAAAAAAAATATGTCGGATCGTTGAACATTAAGACGTTAAATAACTAACAATAACTTTAATAACGTTAATCACAGATTAGTAGATCTGTGACGTTAATAAATTTTGTATACTAAAACAAAACTGATGAACAGGCGGTATGGCCTTAAAGGGTTTAGGCTACCCGATGGGCGAATAATTAGAAAAAAATGTCGGCTCGTATTATTTTCCTAAACTTGTGTACTAAGGTCACAGAAGACATAATCTAATAGTGCGAATAGTGCTAACAGACGCTCGAACACGCCCGGCGGCTGACCTCAACCGCCGTCTGACCAATGGGAGAGGAAGAGAGGGAAATATGATATTCTCACTCTTTCTCTCCCGTTTGTTGGACGGCGGTCCGTCAGCCGCGTTCGTGCGTCTGTAGCACTATAAGGTGCCGAAGTCCGCTAAGTAATAATTTTTGCAAAGGACTGAATTAAGGAAGGCAAAAGGGGTTTGTAAGTTACATAGTATTTTGTTTTTGATATTGAACATGCAATTTGGTATTCAGGTAAGTGATTGAAAATAAATAAATAACTACTGCATACATCCGAAAAAGACGGACTAAGGAGGTAATAATGGGGCTTGAATTTTTAGTTGAAAGTTTAGTAACTACGAACCTGAAATTTGGCAAGTTGATTACGATTGAGTTGTGTAGTGTAGAGGTGCGTTAAATATGATTTTGTATAAGGGCCGAATTAAGGTTGGCAAATAGAGGTACAAAATTTCTTTCAAAAACCTACGTTTTTGATATTAACGTGCATGTTAAAGTTACGGAATCAAGGCCAAGCTTTGAGAAAATAATACCTGAGGAGATGAAATAACTATGTTTGACGCGTGCATGATTTCGGCTCAAACAATTGCAACCGCCCATCACTAGAGAAGTACCTCTAACCTCATCAAAGATATAAAGTATCGATATCGATCAAATATCGACAAGTGATTTTTTACCATAGATGTGAGCTGATTAACATTTTTAAGGTTCCGTTCGCAAAGGGTACTAACAGGACCCTATTACTAAGCCTACGATGTCTGTCCGTCCTGCCTATAAACGGATATATCTTTCGAACCGTAATAGATAGCCAGTTGACATTTTTACAGAATATGTAGGTAATGTTACGGCGGATTTACTAAGTAATAATAAAAATGACATAAAGTACAAAGGTTGAGTTGTCAATAACAGTCGGATAAAGTCAGATAAAGTCAAGATAAAGTGGATAAACATTTATCCTAGGAAATCTTTGGAATTAATTGGGAATTAACATTTAAATATTTATTTCACAGTGTGCAGTTTTGGGTTTTATTAGTATATAAAAAATCTTTGCTTCGGGCAAAGTTCACTGGAAAATACAGCTAACATAATTATTATAAAGCGATTAAAATGTTTAACCCAATGTTTTTTACAACTCTTGTTATACCTATTTTGGCATGGTAAAATAATTATTTTGGTAAATAAGGGCCTTAGCTCTTATTATAATAGGACAATGGCCTTTGATTTGCCAAACAAATTAAATACCTATTGTGTTAGCGCTCTTATACTGCAGGAAAAAAACCAGGTAAGCAAGTATGATATTTTTATATAAAAATTAGAAACTAGTATATAAAAATTATGTATAAATAATAGATAATCATTCAAAATATGCATTTAGTAAAATAGTTGGTGTCCTTCGTTTAGTCGTCCAGGGAGAGTTTTTAACTGGTTCCACGCAGGTAGACCTGGGAAGAAAAGATTACCGTTTAATATTTGTTAAATAATATATTCAAAATAAAAGCTTCGTTCAAGCCCAATCCAATAAAACAGTATCTAGTCACATTTAAATTTGAAGAAAGTGTTCATCCCAAAGATGTTTCATACTATACTAAGTACGTTCAACCTATGAGGGTGAATATAAAGGGATGAATCCTGTTTATTTAACTTCCCGTGAAATCAGTTATTTTTGTGTAAATATTATATTTATAGTATGACTAATTTATCTGAAGAGTGGAAAGGGTGGTTACATTTTCTCAGCAAAACTGACCGCCCATATAAAAATTATAATTCCTTCCTTCGGCCACTTCCAGACCGCCACTTCAATTCTTCAGTAGTATTTTAGAAATGATACTTTACCTATGACATTCCAGCTTCCAGTGTTCTGGTCCGATGTGATGTGTGAGTTAGATGTGTGTGATAGTGAGTAGCCCATAAGAACGCAGGATGCCAGTATAGCCAGCGATTTACAACCTGGAAAGGAGATAAGTTAGGTGTATAAAATGTACACAAAAAATTTAAATGAGAAATTTATGAGTTTTTGATTTTCTGCTCTATTTATTTATGTACTTTTAAATGTACTTATTTAAAGACTTTGAACAGGTTACCTACCATGTGGAAAATCTGCTCTTAATTTTCGGTTTCATTCTTGAGTCTTGCCTTCATTCTGGATTTTAGTGTTCATTTGTGACATTCTTGATTTTTATCGTCATTCGTGACCTTAGTCTTGATCTTCGTCTTTGTTCCAAACCTTCATCTCCATTCTTGACCGTAGTATTCATTCTTGATCTTCATTCTTAGGTCTTGATTTATTTGTATTATGAATCTGTCTACACGTTTTATTTAAATTTTCATTTCTTGATTTTGTTTTATCTGGTAATATTTGTCATTACTTTTCGTTTTGTTTTACTTCTCAGCTTTCGATATCACTGACAATCTTTGGCATGTCTTCTATCTTCAACCTCTGGTCTACCTCTTCAGATTTTATTCTGAAGATTTTATTCTGCCTTATCGGGTGTCGTTTTTTTCTATGATCAACTTTATGACTTATTCCGGCCTTCAAGACTTATTTTTTCTTTAGTTTATATCTTTGGTCTTCAAGGTTCATATTAGATCAAAACCTTAGTAACAATTCATTTTCACATTTCTTATTTTATTTTTATCTACCGGTAATCAGTCATCTTCGGGCTTGAGTCTATCTTCGGACTTAAGTCTTCAACTTCGGATATGAGTCTTCAACTTCGCATACGAGTCTTCAGCTTCGGATATGAGTCTTTAATTTCGGATATGAGTCTTCATCTTCGTGCATGAGTCTTCGTCCTCGGGCTCGAGTCTTCGTCCTCGATCTCGAGTCTTCGTCCTCGGGTTTGAGTCTTCGTCCTCGGGCTTGAGTCTTCGTCCTCGGGCTTGATTCTTCATCTTCAGGCTTGATTCTTTATCTTCGGGCTTGAGTCTTCATCTACGGGCTTGAGTCTTCATCTTCGGGCTTAAGTTTTCATCATTTGTTTAGAGCTTATTTTCGGTTTTTATCTTCATCTTTAGGCTTCCTTTATATTCCATTTTGAGACTTAATTTTCTTGTATCTTTATCTTCAGTCTTTAGTCTTCATTTTCGATCTTTCCTTCGGTCTTAGTCTTCATCTTCGGTGTTCATTATTCCGACTGAGTCTTCATATTCCGTCTTGTGTGTTCATATTCCAGCTTTAATCCTAATATTCGGTCTTGAGTCTTCATTTTCGGTCTTGATTATTTATCTTCATCTTCGATCTTGAATCTTCATATTCCAGCTTGATTCTTAGTTTTCGGTCTTTAGGCTTCATATTCGGTATTGAAGCTTCATCTTCAGTCTTGAGGCTTCATCTTCGGTCTTGAGGCTTCATCTTCGGTCTTGAGGCTTCATCTTCGTTGAGTCATCGTCTTGGGTCTTGATTCTTTATCTTTAGTCTTGATTCTTTATCTTTAGTCTTGATTCTTTATCTTCAGCCTTGAGCCTTTATTTTTGGTGTTCGTTCTTCCGGTTAGAGCCTTTATTTTCTTCTTCGATCTTCATCTTCATATTCCAGCTTGATTCTTAATTAACGGTCTTGAGGCTTCATCATCGGCTTTGAGTCTTCATCTTCGGTCTTGAGTCTTCATCTTCGGTCTTGAGTCTTCAACTTAAGTCTTGAGTCTTCATCTTCGGTCTTAAGTCTTCATCTTCGGTCTCGAGTGTTCATCTTCGGTTTCGAGTGTTCGTCTTCGGTCTTGAGTCTCCATCGTCGGTCTTGAGGCTTCGGCTTCGGTCTTGAGGCTTCGTCTTCGGTCTTGAGGCTTCCATCTTCGGTCTTGAGGCTTCATCTTCGGTCTTGAGTCTTCATCTTCGGTCTTGAGTCTTCATCTTCGGTCTTGAGTCTTCATCTTCGGTCTTGAGGCTTCAACTTCGGTCTTGAGTTTTCATCGTTGGTCTTGAGTCTTCATCGTTGGTCTTGAGTATTCATCTTCGGTCTTGAGGCTTCATCTTCGGTCTTGAGGCTACATCTTCGGTCTTGAGGCTTCATCTTCGGTCTTGAGGCTACATCTTCGGTCTTGAGTCTCCATCTTCTGTCTTGAGTCTTCATCGTTGGTCTTGAGTCTTCATCTTCGGTCTTGAGTCTTTATCTTCGGTCTTGAGTCTTCATTTTCGGTCATGAGGCTTCATCTTCGCTCTTGAGTCTTCATCGTTGGTCTTGAGTCTTCATCTTCGGTCTTGAGTCTTCATCTTAGGTCTTGAGTCTTCATCTTCGGTCTTGAGTCTCCATCTTCGGCCTTGAGTCTTCATCTTCGGTCTTGAGTCTTCATTTTCTGGTTTGAGTCTTCATCTTCGGTTTTGAGTCTTCATATTCCGTCTTGAGTCTTCATATTCCGTCTTGAGTCTTCATATACCGTCTTGAGTCTTCATATTCCGTCTTGTGTCTTCATATTCCGTCTTGAGTCTTCATATTCCGTCTTGAGTCTTCATATTCCTTCTTGAATTCTTCGTATTCGGTCTTGAGGCTTCATATTCGGTCTTGAAGCTTCGTCTTCGGTCTTGAGGCTTCATCTTCGTTCTTGAGGCTTCATCTTCGGTCTTGAGTCTGCATCTTCGGGTTTGAGTCTTCATCTTTGGTTTTGAGTCTTCATATTCGGTCTTGAGTCTTCATCTTTGAGTTTTTCATCTTTGGTTTTGAGTCTTCATCTTCGGTCTTGAGTATTCATCTTTGGTCTTGAGTCTTCATATTCCGTCTTGAATTCTTCGTCTTCGGTCTTGAGTCTTCACATATTCGGTCTTGAGGCTTCATCTTTGTTCTTGAGGCTTCATCTTCGGTCTTGAATCTTCATCTTCGGTGTTCGTTCATCCGGCTAGACTTTATCTTCATCTTCGATCATAAATCTTAAATTTCGGTCTTGAGTCTACATATTCGGTCTTGAGTCTTCATATTTGGTGTTTGTTCTTCCGGCTAGAGTATTTATCTTAATCTTCGATCCTATTTCTTCATCTTTCGCTTTGAGTCTTCATATTCCAGCTTGCATATCAATCTTCGGTCTAGATTCTTCATCTTCAGTCTTGAGTATTCATCTTCAGTCTTGTGTCTTTAGCTTCATTCTTGAGTAATCACCTCCAGTCTTGAGTCTTCATCTTCAGTCTTGAGTCTTCATCTTCGGTCTTGAGTCTTCATTTTTGGTCTTGAATCTTCATCTTCGGTCTTTAGTCTTCATCTTCAGTCTTAAGTCTTCATCTTCGGTCTTTAGTATCAATCTTCGGTCTTGAACCTTCATCGTATTCTTGAGTCTTCTCCAGTCTCCATCGTCGGTTTGTAGTCTTTAATCGTCGGTTCTACCATTCTTCAATCTGTTTTTGTCTACCAATGTCTTTCATTTTTTATTGTAGTTTTTAAATTTTGTCTAACTTTTTATGTTAATTTACTATTTATTTAGTTTTATAGTTGGTAGTTTAATTTGAATAATATTATGTAGTAAGTAAATAAGGTATTACGCCATGGCTTTTAACTGTTATGTAATATTTTATGTAAATAAATTGAATTTGAAATTTGAAATCAGTCTTACATCTTGTTTCTTCGGTCTTGGTCTTCCATCTTATTTCTGTAATCTTCCATCTTTTTTCTTCGGTATTCCATCATCATTCTTCGGTCTTCCACCTTTTTTCTTCGGTATTCCATATTCTTTTTTCCGACTTCCATCTTCGGTCTTCCATCTCCTTTCTTCGGTCTTCCATCTTTCTTCGGTCTTCCATTATCATTATCCAGTCTTCCATCTTCATTCTTCGGTCTTCCATCTTCTCTCTTATGGTTTTTTCCTGTTGTCTTGTATTGTTATTTCGTATTCAATCTTTTACATTTTGAAAGTCTTCTCTTCTTTTGTGTAATAATAATTAAAAAAAATCTAACAAGTAGTTTGTAATAATTTTTTTTTTTTGCCTTTTTATATGCAACTTTATTTAAAAAAAAAATTATTAATAATTCTATAACAATTTTTTCTCTGTAGTATAATAATATGATTTTTTGTTTGCATCTTTTTTGGCTTTTTATTATTTTTTTGTTCTTTTTTATTTTCATATGTATAATTTTTTTTTTTTTTTTTTACTTGGTGTATTGTATCTTTTTTTTCATCTTATATTTTTTTACAATATTTCTTACAAACTAGACTAGCTATTTTATTTCGTTCTTTTCATCCTGTAAAAAAACCTGCACTTACCATGCTTAAATGTTAGAAATTATTCTTTAAGCACCTTGTGTTTGATCCGTAAACCGTATCTACCATCAATACTATTTTCTCGTTTTTAACTATTACTCATGTCTACAAAGGCACAATGTCACAAAAGTTATAATTATCCTTGTATTCGATATTTTTATTCTAATTATCGCAGCTGCTTTTTTATATTTCATCATTGCGACTGTTTAATTTAAAGTTTGATCTGGGGACAATACTGTTAAGTCAGTGAAGTACTTATACCTTTTATAGTTGATGATGAAGCTTACGAGTGTGTATTGCTAATTTAGGTCTTCACCGTTAGATATTTTTGACTATTGCACAAGTTGCACGACTATCCATTCACGAAGGTTGATGAGATGTACAAATAAAATTTTCACCTTGACTCTTACATTTTAGTATGTACTTTGGAGTGACTGCAGCTGATATGACTGATGGCTTCCACTGGTTTGTTCATTGTTGATGCTGTTCATTTACTATTATGTTATAGTTCCTGAGAAAAAAATTTAATTGCCTGCCTGCCTTTTTAATAGCATGCCTATTCGATTTCTGGAGAAGCGTAGACATTCACTGTCGATTAATTTCGTTGGCTTAAATGTTGAAATAGTCAGCGTACCTGACTCTGCCCAGTATTTTGCTTGTCATAAGTTGTTTTGCTTATCACCAGGTCATTTAGCAATTTGTGACACCTGAGAATACTGCTAGACCTTGTATATCTTCGTGGGCTTAAATAGAATCGGTGAAATTATTTCGCGAACGCTTTGGTGTGTTGTAAGTATATGTTACGTTTACTTCCTGCGAACAACAGGTTTAGCATACCTCACTCGCGTAATTATGAGCAGGAAATTTATACGTTTTCAAGAAGGCGATTACTTCTGGAATTCCTGAGAACAACAGCTTTAGCATGTGCCTCACCCTCGTGTTTTGAGCTGGAGCTTGACGCATTTTATAGTGCTTATTTACTTCCTGAGAACAACAGTTTTAGCATGTACCTCACACTCGGGATTTAGGCTGAAACTCGACGCGTTTTCTAGTGAGCGCTTCTTTACTTCCTGAGAGTGCTTGTTTACTTCCTGAGAACAATAGCTTTAGCATGTACCTCACACTCGTGTGATTTGGGCTGGAGCTCGACGCGTTTTCTAGTGATTGCTTTTTTACTTCCTGAGAACAACTGCTTTAGCGTACCTTACACTTGTTATTATGAGCTGGAACTTCATCTGTACTCTAGTGTGCGCTTCCGGACTTCCCGAGAACAACAGCTTAAGCATACGTCATACGTCTTGATTTGAGCTAGAACTTGCATTTTCTAATGAGAGCTTCTGGACTTCCTGAGGACAAAAGCTTTAGCATACCACACTCGTATTTATGTACTGGAGCTTCATAAAGACCCTCTCGACTTCCTGAGAACAACAGCATAAGCATACCTCACGCTCTTGGTTTGAGTTGGAACTTGTATTTTCTAGTAAGTACTTCCTGAGAACAATAGCTTTAGCATACCTTACACTCGTTATTATAAGCTAGCTCCTTATCTGTTTTCTAGTGAGAGCTTCTGGATTTCCTGAGAACAACTGCTTTAGCATACCTTACTCTCGTATTTATGAACTGGAGCTTCATGGAGATCCTCTGGACTTCCTGAGAACAATATCTTTAGCATAACTCACTTTCGTTGTATGAGCTGGACCTTCACGTTTGCTTTATTGGGAAATGTTCGTTTGTAATCTTGCAATGCTCTTTTTGTCTACCTGAGAACAAAAAATTAAGCACACCTTCTCCTTTGCTCGAGATATGTTAAGCTCGACATGACTCGCAGACCTCGCAGTTGATTTATGAACTTTTCTGTCGTTTCTATAAGGTAATTGCAATATCCTGATAAAGCTAATGAGACTTTATGTATTTTCTATTGACAGGTTTTGGATTTCCTGAGAACAACTGCTTTAGCATACCTTACTCGCAATCACGAGCTGGACGATCTTTTGGAAATCTTTGCTTGTAGTCATGCAGCGCTTTTTATTTGTCTACCTGAGAACAAAGTTTAGTGGACCTTCGGTTTCCCTTAGAGATTACTCACAGTTCATTCTTGTGCTATATACGTTTCTCCAAGATGGAATTTCCTGAGAACAATTACTTTTAGTGTACCTCGCCCTTTCTTTGTCACTTTTGTCAGGAATTCTCGCCTGATTTCCGATTCTGCCTCTTTATATTTGCAATGGGTTATTAGTCTTAGTACCTGAGAACAGCATTAGCAATTTTCGGCATCTCGTCACAGGTGTGTTTTGAAGGCAGGTCACAGTCCTTGATCTTATCTATTTTCTCCTGAGAACAATCGACTTTAGTGTACCTTACCCGCTTAAGGGTGTACTGAGCTTGTGTCGAACTTTTTTATGCTTATAAATAGATGTACCTGTTTTTAGCCTGTAATAGGTTTTTAGTTATTCTTCGGTTACCTGGGAACAATCAATTTTAGCTTCCTCTTCTCCAATAAATGCAGTTTTATAAATCACGTCTTAATTTGCTGGCAATGGTAACTCGCTTAGGTGCTGCAGACATCTCGCTGTACCTTCGTTGATACATATATTATCTTGATTAATTCGCTTTAATCGCCTCTTAATGTACATGCAGGAATCTCTCGTTAGCATTTTAATTTTTTTAAATAGGTGTTTAAAACCTGGGAACAATTACTTTTATCATACCTTCAGCCAGTCACTTGAAATTTCATCAATGCTTCGTGCTTTTCTTTTCGGTGTATACCTGAGAACAACTGAGGTTAGAACTCACCTCTTTCATTTGTTACGCATTGCTTGATGGGCTTTAGGTGTCGCATCTGGTACAGAATCTTGGTTTTATGCATTGAGGATGTCTTACCAAAATATATTTTAAATTCCACTGGCGAGGAGCTGTTCGTTAGAATTTTGAGCTTTCGTGTTGTAGGTATGTGATACTTAAAATAATATTTTTCAATCTGAGGACATTTTGTCTACTAATTTACCTTTTACATACTTTATCACAGATTATCCTTTGCAGATTATTAGGTTACAGCCGTTGTGACAGTTTTCCAATGTGACATCTTTTCATACCTTATAGTCCTTATACTATAAATCTAAGGTATCTGTATCTAAGGTATGTGTAAATAAGGTATCTGAGGAAGATTAGCGTTAAGAGCGGATATCTCTCGTGCTGCCGTTTAAATTATCTTGGACTTTTAAAAATATTTGTTTAGGTACTTCGATGCTTTGGAGCATTGGTTAAACTTTATGTACATAATTTCATCTGAAAACTTGTTATTAGATAGAAGCTATAGCGTGCTTTATCTTTAATTGCAATTTTAACACTCGTTACTTCTATCTTTTGTGTAGGTTTATTATCAGTTAATATATTACGATTTAGGTATATATACCTTTATTCCGGTAGTTCGTTATCTGTAACAAGTACAGTGCAATTAAATTGCACTTACCGAATCCGTGTGGGACTTCGACTGTTCATTGATTTGTAACGTTCTGGTAAAATCTGAAAATTTGTAAATAATGTATTGAGCCCTACCTACCAGAGAAGCACAATGGCTTACCTCTCTACACGTTTCGATTTTATTTTATTCCTTTTTTATATAACTGGTACATAATGTTTTTTTTAAACGATTAACCTTAAAATGGTGATGTTCCTGAATTATATAATATTTTCGTTGTGTTTTATTAAACTTGGATTTCATTTTAAAACGTGCAATATCAATTGCACTTACCCAATCAGTGGTTTCGTGACTCGTGTTTAGGCTCACAGAATAAATCTGAAACTTATAAGGTTAATTTTGCCCTTCCTACATACCTCTTTTATCTTTATATCCATCAATTAGCGCATTTTTTGTCTCATAAATTTATGATTTGTATAAAAATTGTTTAAATCTTGAACCATTTCCGGAAGTCTCAATTCGTCTGCAATATAGTGCAATTAGTTTTGCACTTACCAAGTCTGATGACAGATAGTTCCGTGCTAATGTATTTGTACTTATCAGGTATTTTCCATAAAGGTAATATCTTCTGAAACTTGCGAATCACAATATGTATTTGCTCCCTACCTAATCAAGAATATAGTTAGAAAGATTTTGATTGCTTATTGCAATAAGTATTAGATAAATGTTTTTACCATCCTTATGGTATCTGTAAAAAAAATATTATCGAGAGACCAACTTAGTGTATTTAGGTAGGTACCTGATAAAATCCAGAAACTGAAAAGGTTTTATTAGCATCCTCAAACTTTATAATTAGTGAGAAGTGCATCTAAGATTACAAACTCTTACACAAGCAAATAAAACTTTACGTATGTCATGACGAAGTTACAGTCACAGAGACACAATCGGCATGCTTGATTAAACATATACACAATAATATATAATTGTACACATACCACTTAAGAAGCTGAGTAAGTATAGCTAAGCCATTAACTTCTTTGTTAGTGATTCCATATGCAAATATTTCTCTATTTCACATTGCCTTTCCATTTACATGCGTTGCCACACTCTTTTCAGCAGGGTAAAATTAGATGGTAATACTATCTATAATTGCTATAAATATGTACCGGAGTAAGATTAGCGTTAGAGTGGATATCTCTCGTGCTGCCGCTTTAATTATCTTGGACTTTCAAAGTTATTAGTTTACTTCGATGCTTCGGAGCATTGGTTAAACTTTATGTAGATAATTTCATCTGAAAACTTGCTATTAGCTACGAAGCTA
This sequence comes from Agriopis marginaria, assembly GCA_932305915.1. Classification (NCBI taxonomy): domain Eukaryota; kingdom Metazoa; phylum Arthropoda; class Insecta; order Lepidoptera; family Geometridae; genus Agriopis; species Agriopis marginaria. The sequence goes on along the minus strand of OW029934.1, from coordinate 7,915,898 downwards.
TAGCGTGCTTTATCTTTAATTGCAATTTCAACACTCGTTACTTCGATCTTTTGTGTAGGTTTATTATCAGTTAATATATTACGATTTAGGTATATATACCTTTATTCCGGTAGTTCGTTATCTGTAATAAGTATAGTGCAATTAAATTGCACTTACCGAATCCGTGTGGGACTTGACTGTTCATTGATTTGTAACGTTCTGGTAAAATCTGAAAATTTGTAAATAATGTATTGAGCCCTACCTACCAGAGAAGCGCAATGGCTAACCTCTCTACACGTTTCGATTTTATTTTATTCCTTTTTTATATAACTTCGTCATGTTTTTCTTAATGATTAACCTTAAATATGATGTTGTTGCTGAATTATATAATATTTTCGTTGTTTTTCATTAAATTTCTATTTCATTTTAAAACGTGCAATATCAATTGCACTTACCCAATCTGTGGTTTCGTGACTCGTGTTTAGGTCCACAGGATAAATCTGAAACTTATAAGATCAAGTTTGTCCTACCTACATACCTCTTATCTTTATATCCACCAATAATTTTTAATGTATATTTTAAAGCATTTTTTCTCGTAAATTTATAATGATTTGTTCATAAAAATATTTAAATCTTGAACTTTTTCCTGATGTCTCAATTCATCTGCAATGAAGTGCAATTAGTTTTGCACTTACCAAGTCTGAAGACTGATAGTTCCGTGGCAATGTATTTGTACTTATCAGGTATTTCTCCCAAATGTAATATCATCTGAAACTTGCAAATCACAACATGTATTTGCTCCCTACCTACCTACTCATAAATATTGTTAGAAAGATTTTGTTTGGTCAATGCAATAAGTATTAATTAGGTAAATGGTATCTGTAAAAAAAACGAGAGACCAACAACTTATTGTGTTTGGGTAGGTACCTGATAAAATTCAGAAACTGAAAAGGGTGTATTAGCATCCTCAAACTTCATAATTAGTGAGAAGTGCATCTAAGATTACAAAATCTTACACAAGCAAATACCTAAGTCTTTACGTATGCCATGATAAAGTTACAGTCACATAGACACAATCGGCATGCTTGGTGAAACATTTACACAATAATACAAACATAAATTGTACACATACCACTTAAATAGCTGTGCCATTTACTTCTATGTTAGTGATTCCATATGGAAATATCTCTATATCACATTGCCTTTCCATTTACATGCGTGCCCCCAGTCACTTCAGCAGGCTTATTTCAGACATAATACTAAATAATATCTACTATAAATAGGTACCTGAGGAAGAATAGCGTTAAAGTCGATATATTTTGTGCTGCCGTTTTAATTCTTTTTTACTTCGATGTTTCGGCGCATTTGTTAATCTTTATGTAGATAATTTCATCTGCAAACTTGTTATTGGCTAAGAAGCTATAGCGTGCCATATCTTTGATTGAAATTTCAAATCTCTCGCTGTTACATCGATGCTTTATGTGGGTTTATTATCATTTAAGAAGTCAGTCTATTGCGATTTAGGTATATATAAATCTATATTCCGTAGTTGGTTATCTGTAACAAGTATAGTGCAATTAAATTGCACTTACCTATTCCGTGTGGGACTTGACTGTTCATTGATTTGTAATGTTCTGGTGTAATCTGAAAATTTGTAAATAATGTATTGATCCCTACCTACCAGAGAAGCGCAATGGCTAACCTCTACACACCTTTCGATTTTATTTTATTCCTTTTTCATAAAACTAGGTACGTAATGTTTTTCTTAATGATTAACCTTTAAAATGATGTTGTTCCTGAATTATATAATATTCTCATAATATTTGTATTTCATTTTAAATCGTGCAATATCAATTGCACTTACCCAATCAATGGTTTAGTTACTCGTGTTTTTTAGGCACACAGGATAAATCTGAAACTTATAAAGTCAATTTTGCCCTACCTACATACCTCTTTTATCTTTATGTCCATCAATTAGTGCATTTTTTTCTCATACATTCATAATGATTCGTTCACAAAAATTGTTTAAATCTTGAACCTTTTCCTGAAGTCTAAATTCATCTGCAATGAAGTGCAATTAGTTTTGCACTTACCAAATCCGATGACTGATAGTTCCGTGGTAATGTATTTGTACTTATCAGGTATTTTCCATAAATGTAATATCTTCTGAAACTTGCTAATCACAATATGTATTTGCTCCCTACCTAATCATGAATATGGTTAGAATGATTTTGTTTGCTCATTAAAATAAGTATTAATTAGGTAAATGTTGTTACCATCCTTATGGTATCTGTAAAAAATACATTATCGATAGACCAACAACTAAGTATTTGGGAAGTTACCTGATAAATCCAGAAACTGAAAAGGTTGAATTAACATCCTAAAATTCGTAATTAGCGAGAAGTGTATCTAAGATTATAAACTCTTACACAAGCAAATTACTCTTTTCGTATGTCATGATGACCATGACGAAGTTACAGTCACAGAAACAATCGGCATGCTTGATTGAACATACATACACAACAGTATAAACATAAATTGTAGACATACCACTTAAAAAGCTTGAGTAAGTATAGCTAAGCAATTTACTTCTTTGTTAGTGATTCCATATGCAAATATCTCTCTATATGACATTGCCTTTCCATTAACATGCGTGCTCCCAGTTACTTCAGCAGGGTAATTTCAGACATGGTACTAAATAATATCTATAAGTAACTGCTTTACGCAAAAAGGTCAATTCCGTGTCTCAGTTCATGCCAGCACCTATTAAACAAAACATACAAATCCGCAAAAATAATAATTATTACATACACAACTGGTCATTTTAGTTACCAGCATCCCAGTCAAAGCTATAAAATCGCATTATACAAGAGAAAATATAAGCACACAAAATACAGTTGAGCAACCCCACATTCAAGCCCAAATACACAATAATATTTTTTTTGGGTAACAGACAGGGTTTTTCGATCAGGCGATTCCATTAGCAGTGCGAGCATATTGATGTTTCTATTAAAACTAATCTTACAAAAATAGTGTTGAAGATGAAGGCGGTGTATACAAAACGTGCGACCTGGCAGTTCCTCCTCTTCTATTACATATTGATGCAACTCAGCCATGCTGCTTGTAGATATCTGTACATAAAAGCATACCTCTCGTTCCCAACTCGTTTACCTAATATCCAAGATGACTTTGCTGATAAGTGACTGTTGCTCGTTGAATGTTGCAGAAGATCTCTGATGTAACTCTTGAACTTGCTGTATCGTAGTCTGGGGACAAGTGTTTATATCTCACCAATTGCTCCTTCTGTTTGCTACGACGGCAAGCACGCTGAAGGCGCACTCATGTGGCTGAAGAGCACAGTCAGGCTGGAACCTTCTTGCTAAGAGAAGCTAGGGTTCTCCCTGAGATGGCTGAGAAGGCAGGCACGTTGATGGCATCGCACACCAAGAGCAGGCTGTGGACTGGCTGGAGACTCGTTAACAGGGATTGCAGACAGGCTGGAGACCCGCGGACAGGCTGGAGACCCGCGGAAAGGCTGGAGACCCGCGGACAGGCTGGAGACCCACGGACAGGCTGGAGACCCGCTGACAGGCTTGAGACCCACGAACATATTGCAGATAGGCTGGAGACCCACGGACAGGTTGGAAGCCCGCTGGAGAGATTGCGGACAGGTTGGAAATCCACGAACAGCCTGGAGGCCCGCTGACAAGGACTGCGGATAGACAGGCTGGAGATCCGATACCTGGAGTGCAGGCTCGTGTAGCAAACCCGCAGATTTACGACTAGAGAAAGGACAAATACAAATTCTTTACCGATTTATTATAAGTTACAATAACAGAATTAAAAAAAAATATTGTAGTAAAAATTATAAGACATCTAGCACAAAAAAAAAAACATGAGAAAAAGCTTACATTAATTTGGCAGATCGAAGACATCCTCGCTGAGAATGGGCTGAAGGCATCTGGCTGGGCACACCGATAGGCTGGAGACCCACTGGATAGTAGCGTAGGTAGGCTGAGGGTCTATGGTAGGTGATTCACATGCCGGCTGCACAGGCAGGTTGAACACTGGGAGACCCGCTTTCCACAGGCCATAGGTTGTAGACCCGCTAGCTGGGAGCACAGGCAGGCGCTAGCGAACCGCTAGTCAGGAGCACAGCAGGCAGGTTGGAGACCCGTTGGCTGGGAGCACAGGCAGGCTGGAGACCCACTGGCCCGGTGCACAGGCAGGCTGGAGACTCGCTGGTCAGGAACACAGGCAAGCTTGCAATTCGCTGGCCAGGTGGCGCACATGCCGACTGCACAGGCAGGTTGAACACTGGGAGACCCGCTGTCCACAGGCCTTAGGCTGTAGACCCAGTAGCCAGGAGCACAGGCAGGCGCTAGCGAACCGCTATTCGGGAGCACAGCAGGCAGGCTGGAGACCTGCTGGACGGCAGCGAAGGCCGGCTAGAGAACCGCTGACTGGGAGGGAGCACAGGCAGGCTGGAGACCTGCTGGCCTAGAGGCTGGAGACACTGGCCCGATGCACAGACAGGCTGGAGGCCCGCTGGCGATCCGCTGGTCATGGGGTGCACAGCAGGAGACCCGCTGACTGGGAACAGGCAGGCTGGAGATCACTGACCGACCCGGTGTACAGGCAGGTTGAAGACCCACTGGCCCGGTGCACAGGCAGGCTGGAGACCCGCTGGTCAGGAGCACAGGTCAGCTGGTGATCCGCTGGTCATGTGGTGCACAGCTGGAGAGCCGCTAACTGTGAACACAGGCAGCAAGCCAAGCACCGGCCGTAGACAAATTATCTTTCCACCGCTTTTATCCCGAGAGAAAAAGACAAACGTATCCATATTCTATTTTTGTCGCGTCTACGCGCGGAAAAAAACGGTGGAAAGACAATTTTTCTACGGCCCGTGCTAAGCCTGCTGGAACCCACTGACCCGATGTACAGGCAGGTTGGAGACTCACTGGCCCGGTGCACAGGCAGGCTGGAGCCCCGCTGGTCAGGAGCACGGGTAAGTTGGCGATCCGCCAGCCAGGTGGTGTAGATGCCGGCTGCACAGGCAGGTTGAACACTGGGAGACCCGCTGTCCATAGGCCGTAGACTGTAGACCCGGAGCCGAGAGCACAGGCAGGCGCTGGCGAACCGCTAGTCGGGAGCACAGCAGGCAGGCTGGAGACCCGCTGGTCAGTAGCACTGGCAAGCTGCCGATCCACCGGCCAGGTGGTGCACATGCTGGCTGCTCAGGCAGGTTGAACACTGGGAAACTCGCTGTCCACAGGACACGAGCTGCAGACCAGTCGCTGTCGAGATCACATGCAGGCGCTGGGGAACCGCTAGTCAGGAGCACAGCAGGCAGGCTGGAGACCCGCTGGACTCATAGGCAGGCGCTGGTGAAACGCTAGTCAGGAGCACAGCAGGCAGGCTGGGAACCCGCTGGGCGGCAGCAAAGGCAGGCTGGAGACCCAATGGCCCGGTGCACAGGCAGGTTGGAGACCCACTGGCCTGGTGCACAGGCAGGCTGGAGACCCGCTGTCCACAGGCCTAGCACAGGCAGGCGCTTCCGAACCGCTAGTCAGGAGCACAGTACGCAGGCTGGAGACCCGCTGGATGGCAGCAAAGGCAGGCTAGAGAACCGCTGACTGGGAGCATAGCAGGCAGGCTGGAGACCCTCTGGGCGGCAGCAAAGGCAGGCTGGAGACCCACTGGCCCTGTGCACAGGCAGGCTGGAGACCCGCTGGACGGCAGCAAAGGCAGGCTAGAGAACCGCTGACTGGGAGCGCAGCAGGCTGGCTGGGGACCCGCTGGGCGGCAGCAAGGGCAGGCTGGAGACTCGCTGATAGGGGGAACTCAGGCAGGCTGGAGACCCACTGGCCCGGTGCACAGGCAGGTTGGAGACCCACTGGCCCGGTGCACAGGCAGGCTGGAGACCCAATGACCCGGTGTAGAGGCAGGTTGGAGCCCACTAGCCGGTGCACAGGCAGGCTGGAGACCCGCTGGACGGCAGCAAAGGCAGGCTAGAGAACCGCTGACTGGGAGCGCAGCAGGCTGGCTGGGGACCCGCTGGGTGGCAGCAAGGGCAGGCTAGAGACTCGCTGATAGGGGGAACTCAGGCAGGCCGGAGACCCACTGGCCCGGTGCACAGGCAGGTTGGAGACCCACTGGTCCGGTGCACAGGCAGGCTGGAGACCCAATGACCCGGTGTTGAGGCAGGTTGGAGCCCACTAGCCGGTGCATAGGCAGGCTGGAGACCCGCTGGACGGCAGCAAAGGCAGGCTAGAGAACCGCTGACTGGGAGCGTAGCAGGCAGGCTGGGGACCCGCTGGGCGGCAGCAAGGGCAGGCTGGAGACTCGCTGATAGGAGAACTCAGGCAGGCTGGAGACCCACTGGCCCGGTGCACAGGCAGGTTGGAGACCCACTGGCCCGGTGCACAGGCAGGCTGGAGACCCAATGACCCGGTGTAGAGGCAGGTTGGAGCCCACTAGCCCGGTGCACAGGCAGGCTGGCGACCCGCTGGTCAGGAGCATGGGTCAGCTGGCGATCCGCTGGCCAGGTGGTGCACAGGCTGCACAGGCAGGTTGCACACTGGGAGACCCGCTGTCCACAGGCCTTAGGCTGTAGACCCGATAGCCTAGCACAGGCAGGCATTTGCGAACCGCTAGTCAGGAGCACAGCAGGCAGGCTAGAGACCCGCTGGGCGGTAGCAAAAGCAGGCTGGAGACCCGCTGCTAGGGAACTCAGGCAGGCTGGAGACCCACTGGCCCGGTGCACAGGCAGGTTGGAGACCCACTGGCCTGGTGCACAGGCAGGCTGGAGACCCCGCTGGTCAGGAGCACAGGCAAGCTGGCGATCCACCAGTCAGCTGGTGCACAGCTTGCCACGCTTGCGAACCGCTAGTCAGGAGTATGGCAGGCAGGCTGGAGACCCGCTGGACGGCAGCAAAGGCAAGCTAGAGAACCGCTGACTGGGAGCACAAGCAGGCTGGAAATACTGGCCGGTGCACAGGCAGGCTGGAGGCCCGATGCACAGGCAGGCTGGAGACCCGATGCACAGGCAGGCTGGAGACCCGCTGGTCAGTAGCACTGGCGAGCTGCCGATCTACCGGACAGGTGGTGCACATACTGGCTGCACAGGCAGGTTGAACACTGGGAACCTCGCTGTCCACAGGACATGAGCTGCAGACCGGTCGCTGCCTAGAGCACATGCAGGCGCTGGGGAACCGCTAGTCAGGAGCACAGCAGGTAGGCTGGAGACCCGCTGGACTCATAGGCAGGCTTTGGTGAAACGCTAGTCAGGAGCACAGCAGGCAGGCTGGGGATCACCCGCTGGGCAGCAGCAAAGGCAGGCTGGAGACCCACTGGCCCGGTGCACAGGCAGGCTGGAGACCCGCTGGTCAGGAGCACTGGCAAGCTGGCGATCCGCCGGTCAGGTGGTGCACAGCTGGAGACCCGCTGAATGGCAGCACAGGCAGGCTGGAGACCCAATGACCCGGTGTACAGGCAGGTTGGAGACCCAATGACTCGGTGTACAGGCAGGTTGGAGACCCACTGGCCCGGTGCACAGGCAAGCTGGAGACCCGCTGGTCAGGAGCACGGGCAAGCTGGCGATCTGCCAGCCAGGTGGTGCACATGCCGGCTGCACAGGCAGGTTGCACACTGGGAGACCCGTTGTCCACAGGCCTTAGGCTGTAGAACCGGTAGCCTAGCACAGGGCAGGATATGAAACCCACTGAGCAGGAGCACAGGTAGTCTGGAGACCCGCTGGCTGGGAGCACTGAGAATATGGAGACATGTTGATCGGGAGCACAGGCAGGCTGGAGATCTTCAGCCCAGACGCACAAGCAGGTCGGAGGCACGCCAGCTAAAAGCGTAGCCAGGCTAACTTCTGAAGATCCGCTACACGGAAGTCCAGGAAGGTTACATAACCGTTGGCCCAGAGCGCTGTCAATAAGGAAACCTGCTGATCGTCAACACAGGCACACTGGAGATCTTTAGTTCAGTCGCATGGTCAGGCTGGAGACTAACTGGCCTGTTGCAAAGGTAGTCTGGAGACCCGCTGATCAGGAGTACATTCAGGCTGCCGATCAGCTGGCTAGTGGTAGAAGCAGGTCGGGAGCACAAGCAGGCTGAAGACCCGCTGGCTGGGAACAGGCAGGCTGGCCTGGCTGGAGAGCCGCTCGTTGGAAGCATAAATAGGCTGGAGACCCGCTGGCCGGGTGCACAGGTAGACTCTAGTTCCGCTGTTCGGGAGATCATGCAAACTGGAGACCTGCTGGCTGGGGAGCACAGGCAGATTGGAGAAGTGAAAACCCACTGGTTTGGAGCATAGGCAGACTGTAGACTCACTGGCCTGAAGCACGCACAGGTAGGCTGAAACCTCGACGTCTATAGCGCAGACTTAGGAAGCCCGTTGAACTGGAACTGCAGACAGGCTGCTTGCCTGCTGTCTAAGAGCACAGGCAGGATGACTACTGGGGAACCCGCTACACGGGAGTTCAGGCAGGGTGCAGACCCACTGGCTGGGAGCACTGACAATATGGAGACCTGTGATTAGAGGCATCGGCAGGCTGCTGGCTGCGAGCATAGGCAGGCTGGAGGTCTGACGGTCAGCAGCTTCAGAATGCTGGACAGCCGTTGTTCGTTAGAAGTGCAGGCAGACTACAAACCCTGAGCGCAGGCAGGCTCATGACTAGATACTTGCGGCGCAGACTCAGGCAGGAGATCCGATGACAAAACTTCTGGCAGATTGAACGCTTGCTGGCAAGGAGCGCAGGCAGACTGAAGACCTGATGGCCTGATGCGCTGACTCAGGTAAGATACTCGCTGACAGAGATTTCAGACAGTAAGCGCTGGGTGGCTGGGAGTACAGGTTAGTTGAGAACCAGATACTTGTAGCGCAGACAGGCAAGAGTTCCGCTTTCAGGAAAGCAGGCTATTTGGGGCCTGTTGGCTGGGAATGCAGGCAGGTTGAAGATGGTAGATGCCTGGAGCGCAGACTGAGACAGGAAACCTGCTCACTGGAGACCGATTGACTGCATTGCTGGCCCGCACAGACTGGCTAAGATGGCAGGATGATCAGAACGGCGGCCCGCTAACGAGATTCCAATACTGGTCACGGTTTCGGCTGCAGAGAGAAAATACGACTTTTGTGGTGTGGAATAGGAGGTCTTGAATTTAGGAATTTATAAGTAGGTACTTATTGTAAGTGATAGTAGTCAGTAGTCACCTGCCTTTAAAGCCTTTGATCTAAATTTTAAATAAAAGGTACGCTAAGCCGCTATGGATGTTCTATGCAGGTATTCACATCTTCAATTTAATAATAGATACCTAAGTAGTATGTACCTATCTAGGCTGTACTGTAGTTGTAATAACTATGATTTACATAGTGCCTTTCAAGCGTCTCCATGCATAATTAAAATGTATAATATTTAAGAATTAAATCCGTGCTCACCTTAATTTAAGATTAATTATGTTTATCTGTATCAGAGGCATAGCATTCTTGTGGCAGTGCCAAGTTTATCAAATTCCTGTGGCGAGGCACCACGGATCTAAATCTGCCGCCGAGTATTGGTGAGGCAGCAGTTATCGAGTCGTAGGTCCTGTGGCAGGTCAGCAAGGCCCAGGCCAAACACGCTGAGCTCTGGCAAAGCAGCAGCGTAGTGTCACTGGTCCTGTGGCAAGGTAGCAGGGTGCGGGCCAAGCACGCTGAGCTCTGGCGAGGCAGCAGCGTAGTGTCACTGGTCCTGTGGCAAGGCAGCTGGAAACAGGCCAAGCACGCTGAGCTCTGACGAGGCAGCAGCGTAGTGTCACTGGTCCTGTGGCAAGGCAGCAGGGACCGGGCCAAGCACGCTGAGCTCTGGTGAGGCAGCAGCGTAGTGTCACTGGTCCTGTGGCAAGGCAGCTGGAAACGGGCCAAGCACGCTGAGCTCTGACGAGGCAGCAGCGTAGTGTCACTGGTCCTGTGGCAAGGCAGCAGGGACCGGGCCAAGCACGCTGAGCTCTGATGAGGCAGCAGCGTAGTGTCACTGGTCCTGTGGCAAGGCAGCAAGGACCGGGCCAAGCACGCTGAGCTCTGACGAGACAGCAGCGAAGTATCATAGGTCCTGTGGCAGAGCAGCAGGGACCGGGCCAAGCACGCTGAGCTCTGGCGAGGCAGCAGCGTAGTGTCATAGGTCCTGTGACAAGGCAGCAGGGACCGGGCCAAGCACGCTGAGCTCTGACGAGGCAGCAGCGTAGTGTCACACCCTGTGCCGAGGCAACAAGGGTCGAAATTGGGGGACGTTGAGCTCTTGCGAGGCAGCAACGCCGTGGCACTCCCCAGGCCGATACACTAGAGGGCAAGGCTAGGGGCGCTGAGCTCTTGCGAGGCAGCAGCGCCGAAACTTCTTGGGCCGAGGCAGGGGGCGCTGAGCTCTGGCGAGGCAGCAGCGCCGTGACACTTTCTCGGTCGATGCACCAGTGGGCTAGCTCACCAGTGAGCACTAGAAAAACCGCAATCAATGCCGTGACACTTCCTACGCCAAGGCAGAGCTCATCGTTGCTTAGCTTTTGAGATACAGCAACACCGTGACCGATCCTGCGGCCCGGCAGCAAGACTTGGGGCCAAAACATAGGGTTTTGACACGACATCCAGCAGAGAGGTTGACCTGGTATGAAGTTCCCCCGCAGCTCATACAACGCTCTACAAGACCGTTGTTCCGAAAATTTCATTCAATTCATATTAGAGTTTGGGCACAGTAGACAGATCTAGCTAAACAAAGTAAAGAAAAATACGACACATCGAAGTGTTAGATTCACAGTAAACTATACTAAAAGTTGTCTGATTTATATTTAGCTGTTATAATGATAATATCATGAAAATTAAATTTGGTATTCTAATTATTGTACTAAGTACAGAATTTAATTGTTTCTAACCTGATTTCCATACCTATGTGCATGATATGCCACATAATTATGCTGTAGTGTTGACTGTCACCATTTCTTAGTAACTCATTATTTAAAACCTGTTTGTACTAATTTTTTCCCATTCCATAATTATCATGGATAATTATTCTATTACTCCTAGATAATTATAGTCTCATTAACCTCTTCTCATTCGTATGAATATTGTCTATTGTTGTGTTTCTTCCAACGGCTCCTCCCGCACGATATTTCAAAAGCAGACAGCCACCAATCGTGTCCATAGATCCATAGAAGATATTGTTGATAAGTTTTACTATTTCATTGTTATGTCCAGGCAATGTCCCAATAGTTTATGCAGGTTTAGGCATACAAGTAGGTACATATAAATTATGATCGGTTGGATTCATTAGTTAACTGAATATTTTATCCATTCACAAGCGGCTCAAGTCTAGACATGCGGAACAACACCACTGCCCCTATAGGTTAACAAAAGTCAGACATTATTGATACAGTAACTGCCTGAGCCACAGGCAGTTTAACTGTAATGGGTTAAAGAAGGTCAAACAATTTCATAAAAACAGCAAGCCATTTTATATCATACAATTACGGCATACTTCTACCTGTTTCCTGAGATTGTGGCTTTAGGAATCTTAGACCAGAGTGCATTTAAGTTTAAGCAGGAACGCTTCAGTCCATTATTTATTTTGCCTTTGAGAAAATTGTATTTATGTCCAGCTATATGAAAAAATCTCGTGCGCACTGTCGTAACTCGAGGGAAACAAGCCAGATGCGCAGCTTACAGGTCACGCATTCGATACCATCACCTAGCTGAGCAAAACAGAACACGCAAAGGCAAAAAATGTGTAAACAACTAGTAGATAGCAATTTTGTAACCTATAATTCTAAAACATTATGAAAGACTAAATGCAAGAAGAGCAACTACTTATATACAGAATAATAAAATAAAATATTTCAGGCTTAAATGCAAAAGGTAGGTAAAACTATGAAATACCTTTTCCATCTTGAGATAATTATGTTCATCTTCTTTTGGTAGTTTTCTTCCATTATAGGAATTATATAAAAATGCATGAGTATCACCTTGAGCAGAAAGTTGTTTGTACGCCAGAAGAATGCCAAACTGACAATAATAATAGGTATGGTACCTACTTATAGATTTCTCCGTAGAATTTCTTGTAGTTATAATATGGTTAGCCTTGTGTATTTGTTAGATACATCATCTTCTATACGTGGATTATTATTGTTCCTAAAGTATCTTCAGCAAATAAAATATATTTTTCAATCATATGTAGAGTTGAGCAGGAACAGCAACGAGGGATATATTGTATGTAATGTATATAGAATTTGGATTATGTAAATATCCTTTTTTCCTCATCGGTAATATAAAAGGGTTCAGTCTCTTAAAACTCGTATGTGAATAATATACTATGCATCTTAACATTGTAAATTAAGTTGTAAGCTTCATGTTTCCCAAAACTTTTTAGCTGTTTTTCGAAGTCAGTAGTTGTTGGTGTGCGCTTAACGTTTCAGCAATCATTATTTTTATGAATTGCGGCAAATATTTGTTTCTGGGGTTCCGGACTACCTGAAGAATCAAAAAAATTAGCAGGCCTAAGCAAAATGTTCAGAGTTAGCCTTCAGACCGACACCATTTCATTGGAATACCACGAATTGCTAGCAGCTTTGTATTATTTGTCCTTGTTTTTGCAGCGCGTTTGTTTATTTCTTTGAAGGTGTTTTGCTCCAATAATTTAAAGGTCAACTCCAAGGTTCTGGTTTTCCGCGAACGCGATCTCATTGTGGTACCTGCCGAATATAATCTGAACAAAAACATTTGGTTTCCTTGAAAGGAAACCTTTACAACAAAGCCCGGGTCAGGGTCACCAAAGAATTTGAATGATCTACGTAAAAAATACACGTACCTCTCGAATTATCGAAAGATGTGACACTGAAGGTAGTTGTTTTATCAGTTTGTTGGTTTCCGGAGATATATTGATCGGTTGTCATCGTTCTCTTAGTTACGGCCGTTACGGTATTGCTATTATTGTATCATATTAAAATTTGGATGAAGCATGTTGCATAATGTAAGTTTTGATGGTGATTCAAATTCATGTCTGTAGTCAGTCATTATTAATGTCATTCAACGATATGATTCATCTCTTGAAATCCATTGTTAAATTGAGTCACGATATTCTTTGTTTCGCTATAAGTATGCACGGTGCACGTAGGTACATAATTACTGTGGGTATTATAATTATAATTATGTAGGTAGATAAACTTAAAATATCTGGAATCAAAAGAAAGTTTAGCGGCCCTAGCTCCTGTGTAATACAGCAGGAGAAATATCTAAGAATGTTTGTTATTCAGAGTGATTTTGCTACAAATTCAACAGATGTAATAAAAAACCTGAAAGCTCTACGAGAGACGAGACCAGCCTTACTAGCGAAATCAGTTCAGTAGTTTTATTTGTCAAGACAAATATCTGACTTACCCTTTACGGGACCGGTACCTATATAAGGTTTCTGGCTTTCAGTTTTGTAGACAAGCAATCAGTTTTAAGACATCCATTGACGTTTGTTTATTTTCTCTCAAGACGACAGATTGGTTATTTTATAGCTCAGTGTTATTTCGAGTAAGACCCATGAGACTTATCTGTGGGGTTGTGACGGTCCACTCGAATATCAACTGTAGCCGGTTAGCCTCCATCGCGGGGAAGGGCATCACCTTGCATTCGTTTGGACTTAGGATGCGTGATTCTTGGTCACGACAGCCTCGGCCACTCCAGTTGAGCTGTGAAGTTTTTACAATATTTATCAGTATTATGAAGTTAATATACCTACAGTAAGTATTCAGAATATGTCAATCCTATAGATCAATGTAAAAGGTCAGATTCACATTCATTCGCAGTCTACCTATTGGTATAAAATCTCAATATTTCAACAACATTCTGCAATGACTAGAATGCCTTTACCTACTAGTAAAAATGAATAGTTAAAAGTACATAGGGTTTAACACCAACGACTCACCATTCAATCTGTCCGTCTTTCTCCAGTCCCTACTAGATATTCAGTTTATAGAGTTCATTATATGACTGTCCCGGATGTTTCATCAGCCCACAGTTTCCTTGAAATGCTTCCTTATCGCGTGCTCGTGTACATTTGCCTATATAATAGTGGTTTTCCTGGTAATTTTTTTAGCGTGATAGCTTTATAGCATGCACGCTCAGTCAGAGAATTGTGAAATGAATTATAAGCCTGTGTGAGGTTACCTAAAAGTGAAAGTAGTGTTGCGCCACCCCGCGCATGCCGACCAAGCTTGCGTAGTTAAGACGTGTGTTTGTGCTTCTCGGAAACTCGACATCAACGCGTACGGCGTACCAGATTCTCCGCAAGGTTTTTTATACATTGCCCTGTTAACGAAAGGTTAATAACAAAAAATACCTAATTCTTTATTTGCGTTAAGTACAGATGCATAGTTCAATGAAAGAACAGGAGTACTGAGAGCAAACCATAAAGTACATCAGGAAGACTTGGTTATGTTATGCATCGTGTAGTTTTGAGAACAAATGACTCACCGCAGCATATCATTATATAGGTTTGATACACCTAAATTGAAAATATTTCCAGTTCATGTGGAGATAATCTGGCAGCCGATAGCGCAGCTGAACCTCAGCGAAAGGCGACAGCACGCTCGAGAAGCGTCTCGGCCTGGCCTGCAGATGGTCGGCAAGACGGGGCTCTGGAGTCTAAAGGCAATGTTACACGGCATGGCCCGCAGTCGGGCCTAACAACAGTAGGTACAGTCGTATTGCGAAATCATGACGCAATCCTAACGTTTACCTAGTGGGCTGAGAACCGGGACTCGCGTCACGCGCATGTTCGCCCTTGGGCTCGAAGTAGGACGGCATGCGCCAGTGCCGTGGGCATGCGCAGTGTCGGCTCGGCGCGGTGACTCATTTCTCGAACGCTCCAACAAGATGGCGGCTCGCACTCCGCACTGCTTCCGCGAAGTGACGATGATGACTCATGGAATAATACATTTGGTACTTGGTAAAGTTACAGAAATCAATAAAAATCAGGGATACGACACTTTTTTCAAAACGATTCTTTTATTTTCATACTTAAACATATGTTACAATATTTGTATTCAATATGAATAAACTCAAAATTCCAATATAACTATCTTCAAATAAGCCAATTGAAACATTTACAATTAAAAATAAAACTAAATAAAATACATGATACCGTTACAAACCCATTCTGCTAGCGAAGTGCGACGCCCCAGTGGCAACCAAGATGGCGGCCGACGGATGCAGCCCACGCGAAACGCAATGGGACTGTAAGTTAAAAATATCCTACATAATATCACAGATACAAATCAGTTTACATTACCTAAATTCCTACTATCATTGTACAGCTTGCATAGGCTTGACATTGTCTAATTCTTTGAAAAAACTATCTAGGCCGCTGAGATCATTCTTCCAAATACTATCGATTTTTTCCCGTTGCTGCCTGGCGATTTCTTCTTCTTTATGGCACAATCCGAGATCTGCTTGCATTTGCGCCCATTTTCTAGCGCGTTCTCTTTGTTTCGTGAAAAGTTCGCTCTCGGCACGGATCAGAGAGTGACTTAAAATGGCGATCACTCTCAAGTCACGCTTTCTCTTTGTCTTGGCGTTGGTTGATTTAGATTTTACTTGGCGGACCCACTTAGATAAAGACTCAGTTTTACTACCACCGAAATCAACGACAGATTTTTCTTTATTACTGTAGCCCATATTAATGGTGGGCAAAGATATTGTGGTGAGACAATATTACACACCTGTATCCGACCAGGCACAAAGTCACTTTGAGGAGATTCGGTCGCAGCCACTTCACAACACAGTCACGTCCACACTGCACCACGATGAGCGATTAATGAGGGGCATGACGTCATGGTGGTCCTATTTATACTCTTGCTATCTGGGGCCGCGGGACGAGGGCAAATGCGCAGTTTGCCGTCAAAATGGCGGCGATCCAACGACGACATTATTGTGCCACGAGCAGGACAACAAACCCGAAGGTGGCTTGAACCTAGCCGATCTTGAGATCGGCTAGGTTCGGCTACTCAAGCCGATCGATCGATACTCTCTGGAGTGTGGAATGCTTCTACGTTGTTTTCATCATACTGAAAATTTTATGACACATGATTATGAATATTTTAGTTAGTTTCCTTTTGCAAACTCAGAGGTTTGAGGTAGGTATATTTCGGTGGTGTTTACCATAAGATCAAAATCACAATCTAAAGCCAATGATCATAGGTGTACCTACCTATGTAAAATCTATAATGATACCTATCCAGACCTATCCAATGGTAAAACTAAACTCTTTGTCTAAAGCCATCATACCTACTATTTATTATTTTTGGTCATAACATTATATTGGAATATACCTACCTACCTACCTACCAATGATCCAAGAAAACATATGAGTACCTCTTAGAATAACTACTCAACATAATTCTAAGGAGTAGGTACCTATATTATTATACCATGTACCTACCTAGTATTATTTACCTATTTCGTTTTCTATGAACATCATCGATATAGGTAAGGTAATTATAGGCACCTTATCAAAGGTGTGTTTGTTATCGTCATACCTATGTACTATGCAATGTACCTAACTACCTACTTAGTAGGTAATACGTATAGTATATTTCTCTATGGTAATACCTAAGTAGGTACCTAGTACCTACTTACTAATAACTCGATAATGATCATACAATAATGGACGAAAACATCAATCTAGGTGTAGTAGGTATTACTACTAATTTCATTGAGCGTAGCATAGAAACTTGGTAAGATTATGTTTAAGTTTAGGAGGTAGGTACCTAAGATAGGTACGTCATGCATGGGCTCAGTGCATGAGTAATAAATAATACTCAATGAGTATTATTTCCAATCCAAGAATTTAAAATGGTCACGTTGTATTGTGTAGATACGTGCGTGTTGCGACGGGGGGAAAGATGCGGGGCAGCGGGGCGAAGTGCGGGGAGCAGCTGTGTCGTGCGGGTAGCGGGAGGGGGACTTGCCGAGAGGGTATTGATCGAGGGGGCCGGCGGGGCCGCGCCTAGCAGAGCGCCCTACATCCAAATATTTGGTATTTGCGTTGTTATTCTAAGAATCTTCGTTTAATTTTAAACAAAGAGCGAAATAGGAAGAATTTATTGATTTTACGGGTAATAAATAAGAGTGTAACGCTTAGAATAACTACTGGAACGCAAATAATTGCGTCTGCAAAAACAGAAAAAATTAGACTGAAGAATACTTTACTTTATTTAAATACGTATTGGGCAAATAGGTAACATAGGTGCGTAGATACGTACTTAGATTAACTACACGTAACTACATGAACTACAACCAGAAAATGTTTATAGAAAATAAGAACAAAAATGATTTTCTTTTCTATCATACGTACCTCCTCAACTCTAAGAAATAAAACCAGCCAAGTGCGAGTCGGGCTTGTCGCACACTGAGGGTTCCGTACCACCACAAAATACAATAATTATCAATTTAAAAAAACCGTCTTCAAAATTAGTAAAATATGGCATTACGATACGGTGAAAGAAAATGAGGTCATCTAAATAACCCAATTACCAGTTATAACTTGGTAATGAACAGAAATTTGTCACCGACTCGCACTTGGCCATTATTTATTATTTGTTGTATACGTACAAGCGTCAATCTTGGCAAGATTATAGTACGCACTCTAAAGTATAACAACAAAAAACAGTATATATGTTACCGGCAATGTATATAATCCGGTATTCTATACAATGCCTAGGCAATGTATAGAATACCTAAAACGCCTAAAACCTAGGAATTGTATACATTGCCTAGACAAAGTATGAAACGGTCAATAATATTCATAATATTTCATACATTGCCTGGACGCCCCAGGCATTCTATACATTGCCTAGGCATTGTATAGAATACCTGAATTATACACATTGCCGGTAACATATACATATACTGTTTTTACAATAGAGCTCACACAAAAATATGTAAAAAAATACGTTTGTTGTAAGTATGGGACCCTCCTTTCGTTTTTTAGAGTTCCGTGCCCATAGGGTAAAAATGGGACCTTATTACTAACCTTACGATTTCTGTCTGTCCGTCTGTCTGTCCTACCTATTAACGGTTGTATCTTTCGAACCGTAATAGATAGCCAGTTGAAATTTTCACACAATATGTAATGTAACGGCGGATTGACTAAAAATAATAAAAAAGTCAAAAAGTAAAAACTAAAGGCGTATTTTTCATACAACAAACGTATTTTTTTAACGTATTTTTGTATTAGCTGTAATGTAAAAACTTCAATACCTACAAGCGTCAAACTTAACATGATTACCTATAGTATACGCTCTAAAGTATAACAACAAATAATAAAAATGGCCAAGTGCCGAGTGACAAGTTTATGTTCATTACCAAGTTATACCTTGTAATTTCGGTATTGAATTTTGTGGTGGTACGGAACCCTCAGTGCGCGAGCCTGACTCGCACTTAGCTGTTTTTTTTATTTTTATAGTTAATCCGCCGTAACAATACATAATTATTCTGTGAAAATTTCAACTAGTTATCTATTACGGTACGGTACGGTACAGCGTTTGAAGGTAGGACAGACAGACATCGTAGGCTTAGTAATAGGGTCCCATTTTCACCCTCTGGGTACGGAACCCTAAAAATTGTCGGAAGGAATTCCAGCGGTCGGATAGGTATGCAACTATGCAGGTAAATAAATTCCAGATGAAGCCTGGCAAAGGGCAGCCAGGCAGCCACGTGTTCAGGTAAACGTTTAACTTATACTTTATAAGTAAAGGGGCTGGGTGAAGCACGTTGGTCATTAGCCGGTCATTCTGTCAAGCAAGTACTTATCTATGGAAAAATAACACGTGATAGGTACCTATGTAAGCAGTTATACGTATATTCCGTAGACATCATAATTTCTTGCGTTTTGTCAGATGTGCATGTGGATGTGATGTGCTATTACATAGTACAATAATACACACTTGGGCGGGTTGGGAAATTCGATTCGGCGTTATTATTTTAATGAACAACAAAGCAGAACAAGAAAGCAATATGTTTGTAATATTACAGCAGAAGTAATAATAAACGGTAAGGGTAGGGTAGAGGGTACGTACTACGTATACTGCAAACGATTTTTTTTCCACGTAATTTTGTATTTGCTTTAGTGTAAAAACGGTAATACGTATCTACAAGCTTCAAACTTGGCATGATTATAGTACACACACAAAAGTAAAATAACAAATAATAAAAACTGGCCCAGTCCGAGTCGGTGACCATATTCTGCTTACCACCGGTTCTCGTACGATCACCGAAGTTAAGCAACGTCGAGTGCGGTCGGTACTACTCGGTACCTACTTACTTGGATGGGTGATCACCTGGGCGTGATGTATTTTTGCACTACTTTTTAGTACTTTATAATAGTTAACAATTTATGTGGTGGTACGGAACTCTTAGTGCGCGAGCCCGACACGTACTTGGCCTGTTATGTTATCAGGAGCAATGTTGATTTATAATAATAAATCATTTATTTGGCGAAATAGTTACAAAAACATTAGAAAACATAGTCAATTGGAATAAACATACCTACTTGGATTTTGCCTCAAACAAATAATGAGATTCGGATCCCTAAACTAAGCTGCAGCTTGTGCTTCAGTTCAATGTTGATTTGATCGATCGGCATAGTTGATTATTTGCCACCGAATCGGCTTAGCCGCACGCTGTTTTCGCGAAAGTATTATCTACCTTCATAATATACAATTTTAGCGCTCGGCAGGTGCATAGCTGCATAGCACGCTTCAACCGGTCGTGATCGTGACGTGAAGTCGGATACAATTACAATAACAATCGGAAAATGAGGAATGAGCTACCTTCTACGGTGTTTCCGAGAAGCTACAACATGAGGTTCTTCAAAAGGCGAGTTAATCGAGTTCTTATGGGTCGGCAACGTATTTGAGATGCCTCTGGTATTACAAGTATCCATAGGCGACGGTGACTGCTTACCATCAGGCAGCCCGTCTGCTTGTTTGCCTTGCCACCTATGGCATTAAAAAAAAAAGGCACCAAAGAAATTAATACATATAGATCGATGATAGGCACCAAGAGTACGTCTACGTACCTAAAAATTTTCTGTGATATAAACTAGCTAGAGGTAATTCGTAAGGGCAAAAAAAATATGTTATTTTTTTTCAATTATTTATTAAACCATAATGAGAGACTACATTTTCAAGAAACTAGTTTCAGACAATAACAAAGGAACCACAAACTCTTTTTGTTGTCGTCCAATTTCTTTGTTGTTAAAGTGAATCGTGTAAGCGATCCTCAGTCGAATGAAAAGCTTAATGAAATAACCCCACGGAAAACATGAGCACGGCGGTATTCCAATATTTAAAAGCATCATTTCTTCGTACAGTGTTTGTACTATTTTACAGTTTATGTTATTATTCCTTTTGAAGAATTTTCGAAATACATCTTCTAGTTTATCTACAATTATTACAAAATGATTACATGGGATAGATATCAGACTAAGTTGTTTTTTTTTGCTATACAGAAGGTACCTCGAAATATGGTTTAACGTGATCTTTTCAATGGTTCCTTCGGCATACTTCTTGAAAGTTTCACAATGTTTGTGGTTTTCTTTACATTTCTTCAATAGGTAACCACTAACATATATCAATGAGTGTCTCTCTGTTCTGTCAATGTGGTTGTAATCCGATTCAGCGATCGGGATATTCGGGATTTCCTCGTTTTTTGATATGCCAGAGGATATAAAGTGGGGAACATCCTTTAGCTCATGCATATATTTAGACAATTCTAAGGTGCCCTGGTTAACGATTGCTTTTTTTGTACGCTTAAAAAAGTGCGAATGATAAGCTGGTCTACTGCGGTTTTTCAAAGGCTTTATCGCGTCCAAAACAAAGAGTTGCCTGAAAGCTATTCCAAACTGTTCCACGGTCGGTTTTGTAGCATTGCTTTTTAATCTTATTTTTTCGAAAAAATCCTCCGTCATACCTTGGTTTAGGGTTCGTATTGGTATTTTAGACAAATTTTCCATCGCGAACTCTTCTGACAGCCGCAAATAAGAATTTAAATTCATAAGGAACCCTCGCACAAACTTTGCAGTATGTGTTACATCTTGTTTGTTCTTTGAATCGATCAACTTTACTTCTTCAAAGAAAATTTTCACTTGTTTCATATAAGATGCATGTGATTTATCGCCATTAAATACTCTGTTGTTACTATTGATATCATTTGACGAATTGAAAAGTGAAAAAATATCACTTATCTTGACTATCAGATCTACAGTATCTCTTCCTGATTTATCGATTTCTTTACTATCTATGTAAGCCGAAAGTCCAGACGCTACAGTTTTGCTGAAAAGTTCTGCAGCATCGTTCTTATCAGGGTCTGTTGGGTGGATATGACTATCAGTCAGATTTGGTGCGAGTCTGTATGGACTATTTTTGTCTTTATTGTAAAATTGTTCGATATGCTCAAATTTTGCTACACGATTCTCATAGTAGCAGATGTCGTACAAGGACAAATCATTTCGAAGTGCATTTAAGAGCATTTTTGGATCACTAATATAGGAAATTTTCCTTTTTTTCATGAAAAAGTATGGGGCATCGACAGACGCCCATCTTTCTTCAAAAAAGTCTGCTTCCGTCTGAGACGCAAAACTTAGTATACGAATAGACAATCCCACATCACACAGTTTGTTAATAAGTTCGTTAATCCAATGAGCAAGTTTGCCATCAACAGCTATGTGCGAGAGTAATGCGTATCCAACAGGCTGCTGCCATTCACTGAACATTCCATGGATCATCATAACTAAAGCTCTTTCAGCAGCAAATGGCGATTGTATTCCATTCACTTCGTGTAGCCCTTCAATTCTATCTGTTTTATCGTTGTAAAATAACCTTGGAGTAAGAGGCATGGAGTCGATAACTACTATGCACTGAAATTCTACAATTGACATAGTTTCAATTTTAATTTGCAGAGCATTCATTAACCGGTCATTTATTTCCGTAGTTATCGGTATATGTTTATACATTGTAGTTAGGTTCGGCAGACGAACTGCACTCTGTAACAGACGATATCCTTGTGAACTTCCATAATACAAATTCAAACAGAATTGTCTATATCCTTCATATTGATTCACCGTCGTTCTGGAATTGGATACTTTTTTATCACATTTAATTAGTTCACTCAACTGATAATTTGTGTGTAATAAACTCAATTTTTCTAATTCCCATCTGGGATCTTGTGCAGGTGCTATTTTCTTTGAGGAACTAGGTTCAATGTGTTTATCCGTTTGCGTTTCTGTGTCTAGCTTGATCTGCGTGTTTTCGTTTTTTGGAGTTTGAGTTGCTTCGTTGCGAGTAGAAATACTCGTAGAAGCTTGTTCTTCATTTGTTTCTTGTTTTTGAGGTAGACATAGAGTTGGTAAAGCGTGTGGAACTAAAAGTTTCCGAAAATTTGTTTCCCTAAAGCTATCTGGAGAGAAATGTTCTTCGCAAACGTAATAGTATCTAAAATATGATTTCACGCCAACCATGTCTTCTCGTCCGATTAAAGGCAGCCATTGCAATCGTCTGAAAAAAAAAACAGATATGTTGCGAAAACAATATATGAACCCTATATGAACCACAATGCAAACGTGATCCCTGACCCCCATTAAAGGTTGAACCCCCGCACCGAACGCGCCGCGTTCAATGAATATTTTTTTTTTACTTCTTGCCAATGAGCGTGGGGTGAACGTGTGCGTTCTCCTTTATACGCAAGCGCAACGCAACGCATTCAACGAAACTCACTTCTAGACTACTTCCTAATCTGGGAAAATTTATTAGGTAGGTAACTATAACTGCAGCGAGCGCGTACGGCGTGGAGTGGTGTGCGCTCGCGCTACATAGCTCATTTTCATAATTTTTAGGGTTCCGTACCCAAAGGGTAAAAACGGGACTCTATTACGATGTCTGTCTGTCTGTCCTACCTATTAACGGCTGTATCTTTCGAACCGTAATACATAGCCAGTTGAAATTTTCACAGAATAGGTATGTAATGTTACGGCGGATTAACTAAGAACTAATAAAACAAGTCAAAAAGTAAAAACGGAAGGGCGGTCCCTATATACACAACAAAAGTACAATTTTTGTATTAGCTTTAATGGAAAAACGGTAATACGTACAAGCGTCAAATTTGCCACGATTATAGTACACACTCTGATGATGTACGATGATAAGTTTCTGTTCATTACCAAGTTATAACTGGTAATTTTGTTATTGAATTTTGTGGTGGTATACGGATTACGGAACCCTCTCTGCGCGAGCCCGACTCGCACTTGGCCGGTTTTATTACAGTGGGTTCACACCTACTAAACCTGTGACACACAAATCCTGTCAAAGTGCAAACTCGTTGGTTAGTTTTCCCATCGAGTTTCCACCTTCTTGCAGGTTTAGGGAATCCAAAACCTCAGCTTTCTAGTCAAGTCTCCACCACTTTACTAGGACATGTCTAAAGTTAAGTTTACATGCCAAGAACCTAAGAAAATAAACTATGTATCTAGAAAGTACACTGATATGCATTCCCAGAACATAACCTTACCTGTCTGTATCAGCTGGCAGGGTAAAAAATGTGAGATCTCGTCTAGTAAACGATGTATTCCGGCACGTTGAAACACAACAATAACTACTATGCATTCGACCCATAGCGGGCTCTTGAATATTTGCCGTTTTATAACTTTAAAACATTGAAAACGCGGATCATGTAAACTCCGAGCGACGCGGATCGACACTGGAGCGACGAAACACGGCGAGATAATAAGGCGAGTGCACATCATTGTAGGTTGGTAAGAAAGCAGTGCGCGCTACGCTGAAGAATACAGCGCGTGCGCTGCATTTTATTGTTGTGGGCAATACATAAAGAAATACATACTTAGTTCTTGAAACATAAGAAATAAGATAATGGTGCTACCTACTTGTATTTCTAAAGCATGAAGAGGTAGGTACCTAAGCCACATACAAGTAGATAACTTGGGCCACATAAACTTAATCAATAACCTGTCTATGTATTTTGGTTAACTTTAGAGATTTGTGCTACCTTCCTAGGCAATTGTTTTTTATACACTTTCAAAAGTAATTTAAAAGAAACAATACCAATTAACAGTCATAATATGATTTCCTAGATAGGTACATAAAACAAGGCAATTTCCCAGAAGATGTGAGTACTTAATAAAATAAATTCAGCTGATTGTCATTCTCGAGTAGCTCGCCACCGAATAACATGTGAGCAATTGCCTTATAAATGCGTCAGATGTTTACTCAGAGAACAAATTAAAATCGACCGTATAATTACGTATTTAAAGCTGATAATTGTTTGTTCGCTATTGTCAATGGAATAACAAGCTGGTGATAACGCTAGCGCCCGGCCGCCATTGCGTGACGTCATCAATGCCCCTCGCTGCGCCTGCCTCGACCCGCGCCTCCCCGGCGGGCGACGCGGCGGATAGCGGCGGTGCGCAGCGCAGGTCGATTTTTATGGTTCCGTACCCAAGGGTGAAAACAGGACCCTATTACTAAGCCAACGCTCTGTCCTAACTTTTAAGTTTAACGGCTGTATCTTTCGAACCGTAATTGATAGCCAGTCGAAATTTTCACAGAATAGGTATGTATTGTAACGTTACGACGGATTATCTAAGAAATAATAATAATAATAAAGTCAAATATTTAAAAATTAAAGGGGTGGTCCCTATACAACAAACGTATTTTGTATTTGCTCTGATGTAAAAAACCGGCCAAGAACGAATCGGGCTCGCGCACTCAGGGTTCCGTACCACCACATAACTTGTTAGAGTGGCTAATGAAAGTATATAGAGACTGAAAAAGCGCGGCAAATTTAAAAATATCAGCATTGAAACCCCAAAAATAAGTATGAAATGCTTGAAATAATCTCACTTCATACTTGTAAGTTATTAATTTTTATTGTAACACAGTCAGAACACAGTAATGCTTGCATTTAATATTAATTTTGGGGTTGCAATGCGATTTTGTTAAATTTGGCGGGCGTTTTCTGTCTATACTTTCATTAGCCAGACTCTAGTAGCGAAATAATCTTGTTCGCTACACCTTTAGTAAAAGTACAAAAAAGTAGCTAACGTTAGTTTGAGACCGCGTAAGGAGTTGGCCGTAAGGCTCCAAGTTTCGGACCCTTGCTTGTTGAGCCGTTTGGACTTTTTTCCCATAGTCGCAACTTGTTTTGTTTGCTTTAGGCAGCTGCGCGCGTCCCTGTCAGTGCGTGAGAAAATAAAAAAGTTACTATGTTAATATGACGTAGTAACCTACTGTATTGTATGTAATGTTACGTATTGTGTAGTTCACATACCTAGTAAAGTTGCTGTTATTCATTGGGTAGAGGATCCTACAAAGACTTGGGTTATAATTATCTCAATGGGTTAGGTACACAGTTATTTTGATAATACACTCTTTTGGATAAATATCCAAAAGAGGTAGCAGGCTTAGATCATTGGGCTTACTCTTGACACTCGATTTCAATCGTAATTTGGGATTGGGATCGAAAACATGCCATTTTGGTACTCTTGAATTCTAAACTAGCGCACGATTGGAACCGATAATGGTGGAATTATATGGAACTAAATAAAATCGACTACACTCGAAGCCCATAGGTTGGTAGCATAAATAAGTAAACGCTATTGATTTATGTATGTGAGGATTTACCCAGAAGCGATCTAATCCTATATAAATAATGAAACAAAATGTAAAAATAAAAATACTTAAATAAATGTATAAATAGATTTATGTAGGTATATCATATTATAAAAGTACCTAAATATGTGAAATGTTAAATTAATATGATTAATTAATAATAAAATGTAATAATAATAACATAAATTATGTAAACGTTTAATAACGTAGGTTTTAGAAATAAAAAGGCTTTTTATTTTATTTATTTATTTATTATTGATATATGTACCTATATAGGTACTCACCGACAATGATATTAAATTCATTGCTTATATACCTAGGTAGCTAGGTACCTACCTACCGTTCAAAAAACAAGGCTAGAGTAGTACATACATAGGTACCTATAGATCGATGGCTAGAGTCTAAAGAACCTATAATTATCCCGATGCCTTCTGCTACGTCAGGTAATACCTACCAAGTAAAACCATAGACATAATAGCACAGTAAAACGTAATGGCGCTTGCAGACGATGCGTAGTACAAGTAGCAAGTAGAAGTTGTAAGTAGCTAGTAGCTACTACGCATCGTCTGCAACGTTTTGCTTAGGTGGCAGTGGTAGTGCCACGTAGTGCTTAGGAGTACTTACAACTTCTACTTGCTACTTGTACTACGCATCGTCTGCAAGCGCCCTGAGTGGCGTTTTTTAACCCCCGACGCAAACAGAGGGTTATAATGGGTTATAGGGATGCATGTTATAAGTTTATGGGCAGATACTTGCTATGGGCAGATGTTTGAATGATGAATTTATATATCCAACTCTTTATGTTATGCTATGGGCAGATGTTTGAATGATGAATTTAAATAACTGCTCTCGGCCTGGAAGTTACGTTTAGAGTCTTTGTATTTGTCCGGGTTCCATGTCAATTAACACGGATAGGGTTACCAGATGGAAAATTTAAAATTCCGGAGGCAAAGCATGATTTTGATAGTAAAATCCTTATATTTTGTCGCAATTTGCGAATTTTCTCGCAAACGTAATTTTAACAGTGATTAAGGAAAAAACCCTACTTAAAAAGGTATTATCGCATAATACACCCCAAGCGGGATGCCAGTTTTATAAAACAGGTATACGGGTGTTCTTCTACGAAGGGGTAGTCATTGTTTTCTGCAGGTAAGTGTGAACTGTAAAAAAAGTTTAACAATTCCTTGATTCAATGAGTTTTAGTTAGGCAAGATCTTTTTGAATCGACGTTGTGGGTAGGTTCTTATCTCTTTCGCGTATAATATTTACTTAGAAAATAAGTCTAAGGAATTTGTCTTCTAATAATAATTGATATGTCTTCTACTTGTTAAGGTTATAGTAACATTTTGCTGGCAATATGGCTTTTAAAGTTTTGGAAAAATTATTTTCATATTATGTCTTTTATCTGTACTGGTGTTTAGTTTATTATAAACTAGCGTTCCGCCTCTGCTTCGCACGGGTATAGATTATAGCCTATGTCACCCGCGGATAGTGTAGCTTCCCAACAGTGAAAGAATTTTTCAAATCGGTTCAGTAGTTTCGGAGCCTATTCAATGCAAACAAACAAACAATCAAATCTTTCCTCTTTATAATATTAGTATAGATATATTTTGAAGGCCATTAGATTTGGTCTAGAGCTATTGCTAATTTAAGAGGTTGGTAAGATTTATTTATGTTTATAGTTAGACCTTATTCTAAAGTTTTGGTTATCAGCTATTTTCCTGAATAATTGTGGGTAATTTCTAACAAATTTGCTATTTTCTAATTCACAGCAATTTAACACAATTACACATTTACTTTTTTAACCCCCAACGCAAAAAGAGGGGTGTTGTTCGGTGAAAGTGTGTATTATCAATGCCTGTTTGTGGCATCGTAGCTCCCAAAGTCCCAAACGGCAAAATCGATTTTGATTTAGGTAGTTTTTTTATTGTTTAAAAGGTTGACTTGATCGTGAGTGTTCTAGCTATGATTCAAGAAAATGTGTTCAGCTGTTTAAAGATTATAAGCTCTATCATCGCGGTAAAAAAAAAACAACAACTTGTTTTCTGAGCTATTTAGTTAAATTCTTATGAACCCTTATATTTGGAAGACGACGAAAAATTATACTAAAATAGACTAGAAAATTAGCTTTTATTAATATAACTTAGGCAATCTCTTACTAATTACAAATATCAAAGTTTGTTACCATACTTAAATAATACGTCGCATTTAAATAATACCTATATTATGTTTCGTATCTATTGATTCGTGAAGCTATGCGGCTGCGTGTGACATGATGAGTTTCTGAAACAAAGGAGGAAATATGACTCATTAACAAATTTATAACAATAGGGTATTACACTGGGTCGTTCCTGTTTGTTCTACTCTTTGTTTTACCAATAGAACAAATAGGAAAAATATTTCTTTCTTTTTATACAAATATTACCGTTTGTTCTACTGCGGCCGACTAACCATCACACTGCTCTCACTGGTGCGAGGGTTAAGAACTAATCTTCATACTGTACCTACTTTTATGTTTCTACAGTATAAAGTACCAGGAGACCAGAAATACTGAGAAGGTAAGGGTTATAAAATCTGTGTTAAAAATATCATTCATGCTGGTGTAATATTTTATTGGTGCATCACCATAAAGTGAATATATATTTATGCCCCTAGACGTTGAAACTATTGGTCCATGTACCTACTAAAAAGTTTTTCAATAAAATTACGCCACTTTTAGTCGATGCCGCTGGTGATACGAATATTGATAAGAGAGCTGGCTCATTCATCTCGCTGAGAATTTCTTTGGCAATTCAAAGCGGGAATGCAGCCAGCTTTCTTAGTACTTTACCATACGGCCAACTTCTTGATTTTAATTTTTAGTTTAAATGTAATAATTAAGGCTTTTTTCGTTTGCTTTTTAGTAAAAGTTGTTCACAATGATGAGTATAACGAAAACCTTTCGGCTTAGTACACCCTTTCCGCGTAACCCTTTATATTAAGTGTGAAGATAAGTAAAAAAACCGGACAAGTACGAGTGGGACTCGCGCTCTGAGGGTTTCGTTAGATGGAACCCTCAGAGAACGAGTGTAAACAAAAAAGTTGAAATATTGAAAGATAAACTTAGCTTTGTAGTGGACAATAAGGTTCTTCCATACATTCTAACTACAAAATGTAAGTTTGTAATAGCAAAACATATTTTTTTTAATGATATAACTTTAAATTTATGACTTTCGGATTTATATCTTTATATGTGCTGTGAGACCTTGCCTCTTGCAAAATTTCATGATTCTAGGTCAACGGGAAGTAGCCTATAGGTTTTGATTTCCTTGTGAAATCGCAAAATATGCAAAAATATGCTATATAAACCGTCATATCGCGTAAACTTAAAAGTTTGATTTATTCACAGCTGAAAAAAACCGTAGATTTGAGTATTTGATAAAAAAAATTACTTGATACCTTTACGCGTTCTTTGGAAAAAGGGTCTTGACAGACAGACAGACAACAAAGTGATCCTATAAGGGTTCCGTTTTTTCCTTTTGAAGTACGGTAACCCTAAAAAAGTAAAGGTTACCTTGATCGGCTGGAAGGCGTTAGTGAGCTGCAGTCCCAGGCTCCTCATCAGCACAACGGGAGGCAGGTCGATGGTGTAAAGCCGGTGGATGGCTTCGATCGCCATCTGCGTGGGGACGTTGTGCCGCTGCCGAGACGTCTCGTACTTCTGGAGCCAGGACGGGTGGTCTGGAAATAAGTAAATTAACTGGTATTCATCATCATCATCATCATTTATCTTTTTGGAAATAGGAATACACCTATTCCAATTTGTAATTTTTTTGTCATATCGTTACTTAAAAAACATTTGATCTTTCACACATAATAAAACCTCAGTACCGTTAGTACGTTTCGCGTACGTTTCGCCAAACAACCAGAGTCACCGACATAGCTGTCAAAATTTGTAAGTTGAAGTGGCAATGGGCAGGCCACATCGCTCGAAGAACCGACAACCGATGGGGAAGAAAGGTTCTTGAGTTGAGACCACGAACCGGAAGACGCAGCGTAGGTAGGCCTCCCACTAGATGGACCGACGACATAGTGAGAGTCGCTGGCATCCAGTGGATGCAAAAGGCAGGCTGTCGTTCAGTGTGGAGGTTGAAGGGGGAGGCCTATGTTCAGCAGTGGACGTCTTCTGGCTGGTAATGATGATGATGATGACCGTTAGTACAACACTGTTTTAAACTATCACGGTTGTTCACTAAAGTTGTATGATTATTTACGGGATATTTACCGTGGTAAGGTTGTATGTAGATTGAGCTAGTACAAGTTTTGATAGTATTCGAAAACTTTTTTCGTTTTCGTATTGTTCCATACATTGCTGGGCTAAAAGGTATTCCAAAACTTTTTTCGTATTAGAGTGAAGCAATCGATACCGCCGCTTACTACCGATTTTAGTTCCTCCACGTTTCCGATAGAGGCGCTTTACTAAAATGTATGGAACAATACGTAAACGAAAAAAGTTTTCGTAAACTATCAAATCTGGGACTAAGCGTACTGTTAACTCTGCACTCGGCCCCAAAATACAAGCCTCGTGCTTAGTTTGGGGCTCACCGATTAGCCTCATATACATAAACTCAGAATTTAACTACCCTCTGTGTTTACTTATTAAGTTGTTTCCTATTAATGTGTATTATTTGTTATTGTATACTGTTATTTTTCTGTGTAATAAATTATCTTTATCTTATCATCGTCAATTAGCCCATACACTAACTAGTCGTTCGCCCCGCATTGAGACCTCACGATGTACCAAGTTTTACTTCACCTACACTAAGGTACACCCGCTCCATAGTTTTCCTACCTACCATGATCTTGATTGAAAAATATGACAGTAAACGGCTACGATAACCAACTGACAATATTCACTTCAGAGTTCAGTCATACGGACATTTTCAAGAATTTTTTACAAAATAACTTCATTTCGTGTATTATATAATAGTATAGTTCATTTCAATAGTATTTTCTACAAAATAAGTTCATTTCTGATTCATTAGGAACTCCTTCCTTTTTACAACTATGTTATTTCAATATCTATGTAACCCCTGCAGGCCTAGCACGGGCCGTGGACAAATTGTCTTTCCACCGTTTTTATCCCGCGAGAAAAAGACAAACGTATCATATTCTAGCTTTGTCGCGTCTAGGCTGGGATAAAAACGGTGAAAAGATAATTTATCCACAGCCCATGCTAGGCCTGCTGCATCGTATTACCTCATATACGAACTTAACAACTTTACTTGACTACTTGCCTTAAAAAATTCATGAAGATCGAATGAACGGTACTCAAGTAATTGTCGAACAAACATACAGACATAAGTTTGTTTAAACGCTGATTTGTCCCACTGTAGATTCTTAGACCTCTCTTCGTTCAGTCAATAATACTAATATGGGCCATCCTAAGTAATATTATAAGTGACAGTGTAACTCCGTCTCTAAGTGTCTCTCTGTCTGTATGTTCGGCTAAACGGCAAAGCTGATCTTAACGAAATTTGGCAGGATGATAAGTGTACATTATGAGGATTTTAATACACCAAAAAAAACTACTTTAGTTCAACGACTTATTCGCGAAAAAATTACTGCTGTTTCGTCAATTTGATGAATGATTGTTTTTGTATGGAATAGCTTATTATTATTCACGAATTTCGAAAAGTCGTAGAATAGATGTGGTTTGTTTTGATGTACTGATGCCGCCATTAATAGGATGCTAGCAGATTCTAGTAGCCCTGTACATGTGCGTTCATAGAACGCCATACTGAATACTTACTGATATCTAGACCGCTGTACATGGCTTCGGCTAACAGTTCCGTGAGGTCTTTCACGTCTCCGAAGCCGAGGTTGACGCCCTGCCCCGCCAGCGGGTGCACACGATGCGCTGCGTCCCTGAAAGTATGCAGGAAAGTGATATGAAACTAGGTACAGGAGCGGAGTCTCCAGTCATTTTCAGTTTTCATTAACTTCTCAAGCTAACATCACAGCAGTGCAAGTACTGTTCTTTATCGATAGTCAAATTCTATAAAATGTCATAGAATCGATCATAGCGAGTACTGCAGTGCAAGTACCGATTTGACAGTTGAGATTGTCAAATTCGATAAAATGCCATTTGGTCAGTACTGTCTATGATCGATTCTATGGCATTTTATCGAATTTGACGACCTCTTGACCAAATTCTTCTTACAATTGGTAGTGGTGCCATCTACCGGGAATGTATTAAAACACTACCAAAAGTGCAGCTCGTTACAAAGTTGTTTTCTGCCTACGACGAAATCGAAGGGGCGCCCGAGTCGAATTCCAAATTACTGATAAGTGGTGCCATCTCTTTAGTAGTTTAGTTTAGTGGAAAACAATTTATAACCACCAATGTAACAATGTTCACCTAATTGCAGACAGAGGTGCTTGAGGATCCAAAGATAATATATAAACGCAAACGAAAAGAGGTGGGGCGAAAAATATTTATGAATCTGGTGCGACGCCTATAATGAAGGAGTCAAGAAGCTAGACAAGCTTATACGTTAGAGTCACAGAAAAGAGAAGTAAATATGCTATGTATTTGTATGAAATAAAAAGATCTGCAAACAAGCGTGCGATCCGCCTGATTTGTATTTGTTTATTCAATTAGTACGGCTTGCGCCAATTACACCAATAGATACACAATATTATGATACTCAAGCTGATGGCAGATGGTAAGCAGAAACCGCCACCTGTGGACACCTTCAACACTATAGTAAACGCATTACCATCTGAGTCGTCAGGTCATAAATCATTGCTCATCTCATCTCGCTCGCACCCACACGTCATATTCTGTCTATCTCGCTCGCACTTACAGGTCTTATGGTATGACGTTTATTGGCTATTGCTCGAAGACTCAGTTGGTAACGCGGTGACTATAGCAGTGTTGTGTGTCCGAAGGAACGCGGTGCGCAGAGGCGTAACTATATAATTTGGGCCCGTGGCAAATTCTTTTGATGGGGCCCTATTAAATAAATTCGTCATGTTGTTCTTAGTTTAATTTTAATAAACCACTTAAGTTGGGTTAACCTAACCCAACACTAATACTTAAAAAATATATTTTCAAGAGCATGGGTTTATTACATTTACAACGAAATAACAATTTAATTTTAATAACATTTATTAAGAAAAATCTTTTCTCCGAGCTTTCTGTTCTGCAAAAGTATCTATGACATCATCAAAGTTTAACGATCGGGCCACAGAATTTTCAATAGACAGAATAGCCAAGTTACATAACCTATCTTGTCTCATAGTTTCTTAAACAGGTTTTTATTAATTTTAGTTTTGAAATGATCTTTCAGCATCAGATCTTTCTGCGCTTGCGGTCTTTTGGGCCGGGGCCCTCTTGGGTCGGGGGCCCGTGGCATTTTGCCAGCCCTGCCACCCTATAGTTACGCCACTGGCGGTGCGAGTAACGCCGTCGAACAGGACGATACGCCTGACGTGAGCCATAGGGCAAGTGTGCATATTCCTTACCCTATAAGAACGATGCCCGGCGCTATGTACTTAGTGCTGTGACCGAAGCCGAGGGGGAAAGCGGCGCGAGATGACGGCGCTATGGACATCACTGAGGGCGGCAGCTGCCGGCTGACACCGTCGGGCAGACCGACGCGCTTCAGAGCTGACGTGAGCCATGAGGTGCACGCTTCCACTCCGGTGCTGCGCGGGTATTGCTTCCACTGTGGAAAACTCACGATAAGTCTTATAATAAAGAACAAGAACCAAAACTAGAAATAGTCAGAAAAGGTCCTCAGTACATGATGTACAAAATATTCAACCATCTACCGTAAGAAATAAGAGACGAGACACATGACGGAAAGTTCCAAAATAAACAAAAAATATTTTTGTTATTACACCATAGAGACGAGTTTTTACAAGAAAAAAAAGCTTTCAATCTCATGAATATTTTATGAATATTCAACATCATCAGCCAGAAGACGTCCACTGCTGAACATAGGCCTCCCCCTTTAACTTCCACACTGAACGACAGCCTGCCTTTTGCATCCACTGGATGCCAGCGACTCTCACTATGTCGTCGGTCCATCTAGTGGGAGGCCTACCTACGCTGCGTCTTCCGGTTCGTGGTCTCCACTCAAGAACCTTTCTTCCCCATCGGTTATCGGTTCTTCGAGCGATGTGGCCTGCCCATTGCCACTTCAACTTGCAAATTTTAACAGCTATGTCGGTGACTCTAGTTCTTTGGCGAATATCCACGTTTCGGATTTTATCGCGCAAAGAAACTCCGAGCATAGCTCTTTCCATTGCCCGCAGTACTCTGAGTTTTTCCAAAAGACCAACAGTTAAAGACCACGTCTCAGTACCATGTGTCATCACTGGCAACACACACTGGTCAAAAACCCTCGTCTTGAGGCACTGTGGTATCTTGGACGAGAAGATGTCACGCAATTTCCCGAACGCTGCCCATCCGAGTTGGATTCTTCGGGATTTTATGAATATTATTCTTAGTGTAATTTTAAGTAGAATAAGTATAACCATTTACTGTTTGCAACATCCTATATAAACAGGGTATAATGTGTATTTAGTGCATTTTCCTTTAAATATTACAACGCATTATATGGCAATGTAAATAAAATAAATAAAATGTAATTCTGAGGAAATCTAGATTTCATTTGCAAAACCATGTGATTCCCTCCAATTTAAAGACAACACCACGATAGGTATTCGAGCTCGCTCGAATATTTATCACAACTCCACGAACTCCAGTTCGTGGAGTTCGAAAATACCCAATGAAAAGATAGCCAATAGATATATATGTAATTATTGTAATCATAAGATAAAGTTCTTTAAAGGTAAGACTAAGGTGATACATTTCTTAAAAGGTAAGGTAAGTCTTCAGACGGCGTAGACTAAGTAATAGGACCCCGTTAGTACCTTATACAATCCTTACTAATAAAAATTTATGTATATATTTTGGTAAATTTTACTGCAGCTGCCAGAATGCGACCTCGGGCGTCTCGGGTATAATAGTATGTATTTGTATTTTGCACTAGCAAAATGCTAAACTTACTAAAGCGTCATTGAGCGCATCGACGAATTGTTCCTCTGGCAGTGCCAGAAGTTCCTTCGCGTTGTCTTTCCACGTGGACCAGACAAGAGAGCTTCGTCTGGAGTCGAGTGGCAGGAGGGCTACCGGACCAGTCGGCAAGAACCGCTGCCAGGCCGTCGTGTTATCACATTCCTAAAAATGAATAAATAATAAATTATTATAGTTAACTGCCGTTTGCCTAAAAGAGATCGAAGGGAAACGCTTACAGGGGCCTTACGGACAACTGCTATTGCGGCACCTAATCCGCTCAGTTTGAAAATCACGCGACCGCAAACCGTATCTGGGCAATAAGGTTCACGTTCGCGTGATTTTCCAACTGAGCGGATTAGGTGCCGCAATAGCAGTTGTCCGTAGGGCCCCTGGCTGCTTACAACCGGCCCTTTTGGAGATCGATGGGAGAGGCCTATGTCCAGAAGGGGACATCCTATGGCTGAAATGATGATTATGATTTGAAAAATTATTGAAAAGTTGTACTACCTTGCAGGGGCCTTACGCTACCTGTTTTAAGTAATTGCGAAAAGTTGCGCGACCGCAAACCGTATCTCGGCACGTTAAGGGTCACGTTCGCGTGATTCTCCGCACTGCGCTGTTTCGAGGCCACATTAAGAGGTAGCCGTAAGGACCAGCGAATCCCAGATTCAATTCCCAGCCAGACAGATAGAAAACTCTTTATGCAGCAGCTCTTTATGTAATGCTACGGGCAGTCGCTTGAATGATGAATTAAAATATCAGCTGACACTATAACGAGTGCATAAGAAGTGCACATGTTCTGTAATTGAAATGACAGAACATGTAAGAAAATAACATAGAACCTTGTAATAGTGAGCCAGCGAAGTTTCAGTTCAAACAGCTGGGTGAAGCTATATACAGAACCGCGCTTGAAAGTACATAGGTATTTAATTTGTGTTGAAAGATGCGCCGATGCTGACACGCGTTTGATCTGTAGAAGTCTTCAAGGCAATCTTTTTAGGGTTCCGTACCTCAAAAGGAAAAAAAACGGAAACCTTATAGGATCACTTCGTTGTCCGTCTGTCAAGACCCTTTTTCTTAAGAACGCGTAAAGGTATCAAGTTGAAATTTATACTAAATACTTGGGTCTACGGTTTCTTTCGGCTGTAAAAAAAAAGTTGTAAGTCAACGCAATCAAAAGATATGAACGTTTA
This sequence comes from Agriopis marginaria, assembly GCA_932305915.1. Classification (NCBI taxonomy): domain Eukaryota; kingdom Metazoa; phylum Arthropoda; class Insecta; order Lepidoptera; family Geometridae; genus Agriopis; species Agriopis marginaria. The sequence continues at coordinate 7,879,961 of OW029934.1, read as the reverse complement.
TGTCGCATATTTTGCTATTTCACAGGGGAATCAAAACCTATAGGGTGCTTCCCGTTGACCTAGAATCGTTAATTTTGGCAAGAGGCAAGGTCTTACAGCACATATAAAGGAATAAATCTGAAAGTTGTTAATTTGAAGTTATATCATTAAAAAAAAATGTTTTACAATTACAAACTTACATTTTGTAGTTGTTATGTATCGAAAAACCTTATTGTCAACTACAAAGTTAAGTTTGTCTTTCAATATTTCAACTTCAGATAGTTTTTTTTGGACTCGTGCTCTGAGTGCTCCGTCCAACGGAACCCTCAGTGCACGAGTTTTACTCGTACTTTTCCGGTTTTTTTAAATATTAGAAGAATAAAATAAGTGAGTTAATTTACTTCTGCTAAATACAAGGTGGCAACGACGCCCATCTGGTCGTAGTTCCATGAGAGGTACTGCACTCCCATCGCCTTCCTGACCGCTGAGTTCGCTCCATCCGCACCGATCTGGAAAATATACCACCCTCTGTTATGTATCGCATAACGTCTAAAATCAAATCTGTCTTCAATACGATTAAGAAACTAACGAACTTTTGATGTATCGGTAAGTGCAACTCTTGGTAACACATCTTCTCCTGGTACCTTGTGCTGGGGCATAAGTTGTCTAAGTAGATCTAATGCTGTCTTTTGGACAGCACAAAATAGGGCAAATCTCTAGCTTACTCAAGAGTACTTCTAAAAGAGGACATATTTCGATTAGGTATTACAAAGGTGAGAAAAGTGCGCGATGAACTAATAAAAAGTACAGGATTTCAAAAAGAGGGCAAAGATCCACAATTTCTGTGGACGGCTAGAAATAATAGACGAAATCAGAAAGGGGGCAAGCGGCGAACACACCGCTGTCTGAGGGGTCCTAGAGGCTCTAAGGCTGGGACTAGATAATTTTGAACTAACTCTACGTAGAACATCATATGTATCAACTTTTTAAAAATCTTATATTGTGAGTATTTTTGAAAACGCAAAGTTGGAGGAAATAAATAGCCAATAAATGGGTCTCTACTATTATTTTGTAAGCGTTTAGAAGCAGAACTGTGCTAATTGGCATTCCTTAACGCATGTGCTTATTCTCAGAACTGAGTGTCTACACAAATAGTTTAGGTACTGTTGAGACAAAAGATTGTAGACTTGCTGAGCTACATTATTTTTCATCACAAAGTTCTGTAATAATACCACAGAAGACCAACTTTTAAGGCCGATTTTTAGTCGGAAGACTGTTTTATCAGTCAAGAGACAAAGAGCTCTAACTTACGCAGACATTTCTCCTGTCCTGTCTTATCCAACGTCAAGAAGTATCGTCTGTGGTAGCTATAATTTTGCTTAATCATGAATCTATGTTTAATCATCAACTTGCCTGATGGTAAGCGTAAGATATGGCTTGCTACAATTAAACTAACGATTGATTATTTATAGCAGCGGCGCGTGAAGAGAGAAATAGTGATAATAAAATTTAACAACCTGTCATTTCAGAAGCAATTAATTTTTGGGTGGTCTTAGTTTGTCTCGTATAGGTATGTAGGCAAAGTGTTTATCAATATAATGTTTTGTAATATCATTGTTTGTAGCTATTTCAACTGGTTACCCTAGGCGTCGAAGTTTTTTAACAGCTCTCATCGTGGCTGCGGTTGAAGACCCATGATCATTTGGAAAGTAATGCATTATCTTGTCTTCCAAAGGTAAGGTGGAAGACGAATATAAATTATTTGATGTAGCAATATATGTATGGTGGTATTGGTATGGTATGGTATATGAACACGTGATACGCAGAAGCATGCCGTTTGAATGGCACTGGGGTTGCCCGAGGGTAAGCGTGGAAGAAGACGCCATCCAGCCACCTGATGGACGAGCATACCCTAATTAAAAAGGCCTGATTAGACTAACGGACCACGGCCGGATATTCGCCAAAGAACTAGAGTCACCGACATAGCTATTAAAATTTGCAAGTTGGAAGTGGCAATGGGCAGGCTACATCGTTCGAAAAACCGACAACCGAAAGGGAATATAGTTTCTTGAGTGGAGACCACGAACCGGAAGATGCAGCGTAGGTAGGCCTCCCACTAGATGGACCGACGAGATCGTGAGAGTCACGGGCATCGATGCAGATGGCAGATCGCTTAGTGTGGTGGTCAAAGGGGAGGCATATGTTCAGCAGTGGACGTCTTCTGGCTGATGATGAGACCAACGGATAACCCAGGACGGACCATCCTGACGAAGGCTGATTAGGAGATCCGACCCTAACTAACGTCGGAAATGGAAAAGAAGACGAAGAAGAAGAGCAGTATACAGAGTATCATGGACCAACCCTGAAATCGCGGATAAAAAAATCTGTTCTATAGAAAAATTACATTCATCATCAGCCAGAAGACGTCCACTGCTGAACATAGGCCTCCCCCTTTAAACTCCACACTGAACGACAGCCTGCCTTTTGCATCCACTGGATGCCCGCGACTCTAACAATGTCGTCGGTCCATCTAGTGGGAGGTAAATTACATTCACCCGCAACGAAATCAACACCTATTTTATTATTGCAATTTCATGGTCCCATAGAAAAAGTTGCTCATAATGATGACTACAACGACCTCTTTTCGGCTTAGTACCTACCACAGTTCCGTTTAACCCTACAAAGGCGTGGAGAGATAAATCGGCTTATCCAAGAACTGTCGAAGAAATTCCGACAACTGGTTTTTTTTTTACTTGAACATTAAGTATAACCTTCGATGAAAGTTAAGTGAATAACTTTCGTCGAAGGGTAAAGCCACCAAACACCCGACGATGTCTCGGATCAAACCCTATCACAAACATTTTAAAAATAGGAATAGGAAATATGAAAACAAAGCAAGCACGGCGGGATTGCGTTGAAATGAATAGTTGGGTGTATTTGTGTTTAACGTGTGGACCATCAGCCTACATCTGCAGTAGTGGACGGGAACCCAGGCTGTACTGTGTTGTAACACCGCGCCACGCGGTTTACGTTTGAACTCGCTTCGTTTATTTAACTCTTGAATTAAGTGAAAATAAATACTGTGATTGGAAACATGCATTAAGTCTAATTGTGAAATTCGTTAACTTTTTAAATAGTGCAAACTATCTCGGTGATGACTTGATGAGTAGTAAGCAAAATTTTGCTATGGAAAGTAATCCTCATTTCAAATGTAGTAAGCAAGTTCAAAGAGCTGTTGTGTGATTCAAGTGACATTGCATTAGTATAAACTTATGAGATACATTTTCGCTGAATGAAAAATCGTAGGCGTAAAAACGCATCTAAATCATGATCATATTTTATCAGATTTATTTTGAAAACAAACATCGTGCAAGTACTATCAGTAATTTATTACCTATTTATAACTTTATATGTATACTTGAGTAATTTTTCAATGGTTATGTTTAATGAATTTTATGTGCAATTTCAAGACTTAGTTCGTGAATTTACTGTCCATTTGGTAAAGTAGGTACTTGTAGTACCTAACTTACTGAAAGGACAGTAATAGCAAAGACGATATATGAATCCTTGGAAATAGCAAACAGAAGCGAAACTTTGAAAGCGGTTTGAAAGTATGTTATGTATAAATAAATGAAAATGAGTACGAGCAGTGTAAAAACACGGGACAAGATACCTTCGGCAAAGGACAACAAACAACCGGTAAGTTTAATGAAACATTAGATATCAGTTAAAAGATTTTGTGATAGGCCGAATTAAGTGGGGTAAATGGGGGTTGAAAGTTAAAATAAAAGTCTACACGTAAAAGTCTAAATCGCGGACACCAGCTAATCTCTACATCTCTATCATCCGCGTCTGTCTGTGTGTCTGTATAGCCGCTAACTCCTCCTAAACCACGCAACGGATTTTGATGCGGTTTTCACCATCAGTTAGGTACATTTTGACGGAAGGTTTATATATATTTAACAAGCGATCCGCCCCGGCTTCGCACGTAAATTACACCCGTGCGAAACCGGGCGGACGGGTCGCTAGTAAGCTATAAAATCCTTTCAAATATGTATTAAATATAACTTTTAGGTAAGAAGCAGTGATTGAGAAACAACGAACACGGCCCGTGGTGAATACGCCAGAGAATAGAGATTCAACGAAACCCGTCAGTCGGACGTGTGTCTAAACAAGAGTTAAAATAGAATGTTAACCTAATGTAAACTATATATTTCGTATACTCATATTTAGAATGTTCACATACCTACTATGTAGTTTTCCAAAAGTCCAATAAAGAGTCAATACAATACCAAAATTTATCTATAATACAAGCCTGAAGCCTATTCATACGCATTGGCTTCCGCAATTATAAAGTACTAGCTGAATCCCGCGGTGCTACCCGCGATTTTCCAATTTTCCCGCATTTTCTGGGAGAATGAGTACCCTATGTCCGTCCATATGATGTACACTATCATCCTGCCAAAATTCGTTAAGATCGACTTAGCGGTTTAGTCGTGAAAAGCGAACAAACATCCAGACAGAGCGACACGAGTTACTTTCGCTTTTATAATATTAGTAAGAATAAGGATTAACTCTTTTTTTTCATTAAACATATTTAAAAAAAAAAATTCTTTTGAATATTTTTGTTTTAGTAGGGAAGAAAATTGACTTTTTTTCTAAGTTTTGGAATTCAAGTTGTTTTGTATAATGCAGGGAAGTATGTATACATGTGAAAGATGTCTGTCACTTTGAGTGTGTTGGGCCTTTCAGTTTTTATAATTACACGGTGTATATTATAAGGATATACATTGAACATACATTCTAAAGCACAGGGCTACCCGGAACAGTGGCACTAAGACGAAAGTAGGTCATTGTACTTATAATTATTAACTCCTTTAACTGTGACCAGCCCCGAAACAGGAAAAAAAGTGTTCCATTGAAAAATCTCATCCACACTTACTATAACATCTACTATATTTTTAACAGCTATCATCATCATCATCAGCCCTGAGTGACCCACTGCTGGGTACTGGGTATAGGCCTCCCTTTGTTTATACCAATTTGTTTATTTTTTATCAGCTATAACTGCTGTTCTATTTTTTGGCGATTTCAGAGTAGGTCCAATAGTAAAACTTATCCAGTGATGAGTACAATGACCTTCTTTTGGCTTATTACCACTGCTCCGTGCAACCCTGTATACAAAGAACATAATAGCTAGATGCCTATAAAATTTTGCAAGCATCGCGTAAAGTGCGGCATGGTAGAGCTAATATTGGAAGCTCGATTCAATTGTTTGCATGTATTCCTCGCATAGCATATGGTTTCGGTCACTTTATGGCATGTTGAATATAGCTCTACCTTTAATAAACAATCGATTATATTTCGGAAATTCTCTAAATATCACGCCTTGGTTGTGATCAATGTTGCTTTGTGAATATTAAATACTTGCCTACAGTTTTCCAGAAACATTAATTTATTTATTTTTGGGTTTTTTATAATGAGACATACTTTTTTGTGGTAGACAAGTCTGTTTATTTGAACACAGCTTATTTAAGGCGTCTTACTCTCGTCCGTAGTTCACGTTATTTTCATGCGCGTTTTCACAGTATGAAATTATTATTGTGAATTTCCTAAAAGTGACAGGAGCATGTTTTAATATATTTTGACTTAATGGAGCATAATGGTAACAAGCCACAAATAGTTTTAAAACAATTTTTATTCCTACAAAAAAAACCAAAAAAAAAAAACCATCTAATGAAAAATTAAAACAAAAAAACAACATTGTTGGTAATGTTAGGATTGACAGCATAATATGGGATTTTCACTTTATGGAAATTGAAAATCGGTGAATTTTATATCTTTAATACTTAACGTGAAAATATGCGAGCAAGAGAACCGCAGACGAGAAGTTTTTGTTAATGTTAATTGACTGTGTGGTCGGAGATATTCACTATAAGAAGACGAAGACCAACTCTACTGCTTAAAACAGCATTTTGTCTATCACAGAAGGTTAAGTGATAAAATGCATACTTGTGTGTACAAACATTGGTAGGAGTAGTTCTTAGAACAAGTTTATTTTATCGAATACAATTTCGGATCAGAATGTTCACAGTGTTTACCTTCACCCATTATATTCTAATAGCTTTATATCACTCACCGCTTCCCCAGAAACGATACAAATACAAGAATACTGGAAAGGATCGAATTAAATTAAACTCCGAGCGACAGGGAATCTTAAAATATTTGCGTGGGATGACTGTCGCCAGTCGCTATCAAAAGATGTAAATAGACATTTACAAATATATACCGATGTTAAAAATGATTTGTGGTCCCATGCGCGAAGACAAATTTGCAGCATGTGCGACCTATATTTCAATGGATCTATATAAATTAGGGAAAAATAGTGTCAATAGACCGGTAACATAAATAAAAACTGTTTGTATTGGTTTGTGATTGGATCCATCGCCGAGGATGACACGCAGGCGCGCGAGCTTTTAGTTCTCAGTGCGGCGGCAGCGCTGGCGCGTTATGATCCGGACATACGCGCAAAGGAACCGCACCGTGAATACTCACAGCGAGGACGACATCACGAAAAATGACAAGAAAAATAACAACATCAATAATAAAGTGTGTGGTATATCAATATCGATAAAAAATTGGCACGAAATTTGCCAGATGTGAAATATGCCATGGAAATAGGTTCTACAAGATTAGTAGTGAAAAATCGATTTCTATAGTTCTGTTTTCTCGAAATAAAACAGTTTTGTATTCGTCAAAATACTACTGGTTCATTTTTACGGATTATGCTAAAGTGGCGGGAGTGATTAACCCATGTGCCTCATCATTCTCAAGAGATATTGGTCTGTTGTGTGCAGATCTTCCGCGAGGGCAGTTCGCGATGGTATGTCGGCATGAGCGAGGTGCCAGAAGACACGGAGGAGGATGTGGAAGCAGGTTATATATCCAGCGACGAGTCCGCAAACGGGGCCGATCTCGCCGAGCGGCTGAGGGTCAAACCTTCCAGGGATATATGGGAACTTGGTAAGGAAACTTGATTGTTCCATAAAGAAAGAGTACGATGATGTATTTGATTTAATTTGTCTTTATCATTAACAGTGTGTTTCCGTACACTGCAATGTATATAAGCCCGTCTCCCTCTCACAGCAATTCTCCCTGTTCTGAGCCAGTCTTGGCCCAATCTTACTAAAGGAAAATTTGATTTCGTAGAATTTATTTATACAGTTAAAATTTATCTTACGCAGGAAAATAAACGCGCTTATTTATCATCTTACCAGGTAACGGCTTACTCACTCAATTACTCCTAAATGTACACTATCCAGCCAAAAACAATCCGCAATACTATTTATCTTTACAGTAGCGTAAATAAATAGTTTGGACCGAAATAAGACCAAGCAAGTACTTATATTTGAATTTAAATGTCTGTACTTTTCAGATGAGGTAAAATACGCTCTAACTCATCTACCACATGCAGAAGAGATATCTCCATTGGTAGAGTCAGGGTTGTATGACGAAGCTATTGCAATCGCTACTCTAACGGAAGATGGATTGAGAACTGCTGCTCTCTGGGCCTGCTGGCTCGGGAGGAGCATACTGTTAGCTCGATTATTGAAGTTGGAAGAATTAGATGCTGATGCATGTGACGACGCTGGCAGGTAGCTTATTTTTAGTTGGACTGGTTTGAGTAGACTGGCAGATTACCCAAACCAGCTGAGAATGTGGAGAATGCCCAATACAAAGTTGGAAAGGGGTTTTCTAATGAGTGTTTTTATCCAGGTCATGTCTACACCTAAGTTGCTTAGTCGGCAATGAAGAATGCGCCACTTTATTGCTGCAACATGGAGCATCGCCCAACAACTGGGACTCATGCGAGAGGAAAGCGACACCCCTGCATTGCGCCGCGAGCGCGAAGAGCATAGCTTGCGTCAAGGTAAACAGGATACATCAAGATGAAAGGTGACCCATAAAAAATTAATTCAGATTGTGTCAATTGTATTATTTCAGGTGTTATTAGCCAACGGCGCCGACGTGAATGCCGGACTCACAGAGCGATCACCGCTGCATTATGCGGTGCTCAGTGACGCACCGGAAGTGGTCGCCGTGTTGCTGGAGGCAGGCGCGTGCCCAGACACTCCCCAGGTGTGTTTTGTTTACTTCAAATACAAGATCGAAATAATATACATTGTAAATGAGGTCATGTTCTGTGAGCAAACAGGTGGAAGCGTCCTATCAAACTAATGAGTAAGAATTTCTTAAACCAGTGGACGTGAGTGTTTATCTTTTCTATTTGCAGGTTTTCACGGAAACGCCACTACACGTGGCTGCGTCTCTTGGATCAGCTATCTGTACGAAGCTACTGTTGGATGCTGGTGCGGACGTTAGAGCAGCGTTTGGCCCGGGCAGGGCTACAGCGTTGCACCTGGCGGCAGAAGACGGTCATGCAGAGTGTGCTCGTCTTCTGCTAGACCATGACGCTCATATTGATTGGCCGAATTTTAGGGGACAGACTCCCTTACATCTGGGTAAGTTGTTTTTTTACTATTAGCTGTTGCGCGCGTCTTCGTACGCGGAGATGAAAATACCGCCCTGTTGTTTCTTCGCTTGTGTCTTTTATATGTCCCAATCTCATCACGTTCCATGGGAACCCCACTCTACTACAACCTCTAACATACTTCCAATCCGTTTCCGCCTCCGCTCTTATCAAACTCTCATCCGGCTCACTCACTCCACAAGGTTCTGCCGGGCTTCGGGTATCCCCGCATATCTTCATAGATCAAGTCGTTTTTTCAAGATTTCGTGTTCAGGACTCAGGGGCGGAGCCAGGATTTCATTTTAGGGGGGGGGGGGGCATTCTGACATTTCTGACAAGGTTCGAAGGAATCAAATCGAAAAATTGAGTCGAATGTATGGAATTGTTAAGTGTTTGGGGGGGGGGGGGGGGGCATGGTGGATCCTGATCCACCTGATCCTGATCCTGAGCTGGATCCGCCAATGTCTGGACTCATTCAACCACCCTGCCGTAAATATATAATCATCATCATCAGCCAGAAGAGGTCCACTGCTGAACATAGGCCTCCCCCTTTAACCTCCACACTGAACGACAGCCTGCCTTTTGCATCCACTGGATGCCCACGATTCTCACAATGTCGTCGGTCCATCTAGTGGGAGGCCTCCCTACGCTGCGTCTTCCGGTTCGTGGTCTCCACTCCAGAACCTTTCTTCCCCATCGGTTATCGGTTCTTCGAGCGATGTGGCCTGCCCATTGCCACTTCAACTTGCAAATAATTACAGTACAAAAATATATAATTACAGTATATAATTATTTGATTCTCCTGACATCATAAACGTAGTTATTTCGTAGAAAATTACAACTACTTTTCACTTCTGATTCAGCAACATTAGCCCAATCAGTAGAAGTGGTGGAGTTGCTGGTAGGAAGACGGGCAGACGCACGGGCGAGAGATAGCGATGGGCGGACGCCACTCCACGGTGCTATCGTGAGAGGAGCTCGTGCCTGTGACGTAGCCAGGCTCTTACTCACAGCAGGGGCTAACCCAAACGCGCCCGACAACTTCGGATACACTCCGCTTCATATAGCGGCGTTGAATGAGTTTTCCGCCTGCGTTCTTTTACTACTTGGTAAGTCCCAAGTTATTTTTACCCCAACCGTACTCTCCCAAGGCCAAAGGATAACAACAATAATTTAAAAAAATTACCCCTTGAATTCTATAGAAAATTTGTGAAAAATTTAACATTGCGAATCGGTAGTTTCCGTGTGTGAAAATATGTTTTTCATATACTTTTTGTATCGAATACGAAGGAAGGACATTTCTTGTAATGTTTTATAGAATTCAATAAAGGAGGGGGATTCTCATATTATATGTTTTTTGTATATTTTATACAATCATCTTTTAGTTGAATTGTAGTTTTTATTTAGTTGTTTTAAGTTTTAGTTTTTAGTTAATATTTTAAGTTGTGTTTTTATATTTGTTATCTCATCATTTAGAAACATCATTTAGAAGCGTCATTTATTTGAAAGGATATACTTTCAGATTGGTCTCGTAGAAATTTCATCAAAATCGTTTCAGTAATTGGGTTTTTAAATCAAAATAACTGGGAAAAAATATGTCATACAATTAACCGAAATTGCGTATTTACTAATTTTGAAGTCAGGTTTTTAAATTGATAATTGTCAAAGATTTTTTTAAACAATTCTATGGATGTTTTAGATTACGGAGGAGACGTGACTCTCCGCACCAATGGCGGAGTTTCAGCGCTGTCGTTCATCGTCCGTCGGGTCCCAGACGTGGTCCCTCGATATCTTTGCAAGTTCGACGACGCGATACATGTGAGCGAGCACGAACTAGGAGACGTGGACTGCGAGTTGACAATAGACTTCAGACCGCTGGTACCGAGTATTTCGAGGGGAGAGGCAGAACTACTGCTGGCTTTTATTGAGGTATACTTGAAGATAGGATTTTGTTTCGATTCGTACTGTTGTATAATTTAATCAAAGACCTATATCAAGATAGACACCGCGAGTACGCCAAGTTGTGTGAAAACCTAGCGTGCTGTATTTTTTGTACATAATAAGCTACTGGACAGATTTTTTATTTTTATTTGACTGTTATCCAGGTCGGCCGTAAAGACGTGTTGAAGCATCCAGTCGCTGAAACGTTCTTGTTTTTGAAATGGAGACGAATAAGGAAGTTCTTCGTACTGAGTTTCATATACCATGCCCTATTTATATCGCTGTACAGTCTTTATATTCTCAGTAAGTAACTAAACAATCACGTCAAATTTTTATTGAGTGCTGTATTTAATTTGAGATTATTTTTAATCGACTTCAAAAGAAGAAGAGAAGGTTCTCAATTCGACTGTATGTTTGTTACGCGTTTACCTCGCCAATTATGTTTTTTTTATTATTCTGTTTTTGTTTTGTTTAATACATAAATTTTATCAAAATTGATTTAGAGCTTTTCGAAAAAAATTACAAAAAGAAGAAAAACACAGATGACGTTTTGGTTTGCGGTTCCCTTTAGCAAAAGCTTAGATGAGGACTTTCAATCTCTGTTTTAACTGTCATTTTTCTACTTTTTTGTTTAAGTTTGTACATTTAGTATATGCCTGGTCTTGAAGTCGGTTTTTGTTTTTTTTCTAAAACTCAACTTTATTATTATTTTCAGAGATATTTTTATGCGAAAATAAAACATGCAATGTGCCACCGTACCTTAGACCGGTCCAGTATCTCATTCTTCTTCTGAACGTATGCTTCTTGTCCAAGGAGATATTCCAGGCTTGTCTTGATTGGTCTGCTTACATTCGACAGTGGGAAAACTGGCTTCAGTTACTCATTATTCTTGGAGTATTTTTATGTACAGTAAGTTTTATTCCCATGATTACGTTGTTGAACTCGGTCCAAGCATTTATTTGATCTGACAGCTGCAATAACATTGTAAAACTTTCTTTTAATATTTCACTGATAAAGTATGTCGGGTACTTGTGACAGTCTTGCGTTCAAAAATCTAGCGAAAGTGATCTTTAAGATTTACGGCTACCTCTCAGCGCAGTGCGGAAAATCACGCGACCGTGAACCTTAATGCGCCGAGATACAGTATGCGGTCGCAGAACTTTTCGCAATCACCTAAACATAATTTCTTAAAAACAGGGGCCTTACGGACAACAGCTAATTGCGGCACCTAATCCGCTCAGTTGAAAAATCACGCGAACGTGAACCTTATCGCGCCCAGATACGGTTTGCGGTCGCGTGATTTTCCAACTGAGCGGATTAGGTGCCGCAATTAGATGTTGTCCGTAAGGCCCCAGGTAGCCGTAAGGCCACAGGTAAGGCCCCTGATTTCGTGGTTTTCATTCAACTTTTTCCATTGTTATTGCAGCTGTCAGAGCAAGTAAATGCTTAGACCGTATTTAGGTATATTTTCTTATGTATTTTATATTTTTTCATTTTTAGATTCCAAACTGGGATATAGATAAAAGTGCGTTTCAGACGGATACGTCTGATTGGCAGCATGATATCGCGGCTATTACGATTTTCTTCTGCTGGTTGGAACTAATGATGATCATAGGACGTTTCCCCACTTTTGGGTTGTATGTGCAGATGTTTACTACAGGTTTGTAGTGAAACCAAGTTTTTTTTAACTCCCGACGAAAAAAGAAGGGTGTTATAAGTTTAACGCGTGTATATATGTCTGTCTGTGGCAACGTAGCTTCTAAACTCGCTTATTTTGTTTGAAATGTGACTTGATCGAGTGTTCCTGGCTATGATTCAAGAACATCTTGTTTGGCCGTTCAAAGATTATCAGCTCTTTTATCGTTTTTTTTTTTTGGCAATTCTACGCTTAATTCTTACTCAAACTGAATAGTATACCTTGTTTGCTACTACTTTGCCCAACTGCTCCCCCCTCAACAAAATCCTGCCTACGTCCTTATTTGTTATCCTAATAGTTTCACATAATCAAAAATATATAATAATAGGAAAAATTTTACACCTAACGATCAACGAACAGCCTAAACTACTGAAGGTAGAAAAATTACGTAGACAGTCGTTTCCTTTTATTGTGCGGACATCGGGAGTTTGCGATATTCAACCCCTAAACGGGTGGAAAAATTTTTATGAAAAAAATTGTATTAGGTAATGGAATGATAATTCAAAGATATATCGTGAAATTACGTAATAACGTGAAATCAATTATTAACATACAACCAAAATTTATGTACCGTTTTTGAATTAGTTCAAATCAAATCAAATGATTTATTTGTCCGATTATGTGGAACTAGCAGGATAGCGAAAAAGAAAAACAAAAAATATATACCTACAAGTTCTGGCAGGTAAAAGTTGTGTGAAAATAAGACGCCTTAAAACTTTTGCCAACAGAACTGCCCTGTTTGGTGTTGGGCAAATTTGCCATAACCATAATAGAGTGAAGTTAGGTTAAAACAGTCCCAAACAAAACTTGCAAAGCAATGTTTGGACATCGAATGTGACCAAACATTGCTTTGAAATATTGCTCTACTCAAGTGTAACATTGTTCTTGTTTCAGTGACGGTGAATTTTGCAACATTCCTTTTAGCATACAGCTGTATTCTTATAGCCTTTGGGCTAGCTTTTAGCGTCTTATTCAGCAACTACCCAGCATTCCACCTGCCGGCCGGTCTCGTGAAGACAGTCATGATGATGTCAGGGGAGTTGGAATACGAAGACATATTCTATAACAACTGCACAAATGCACAAATACAATATCCATTCACTGCGCATGGAATGTTTCTGATATTTGTGCTGCTGGTGACAGTTATTCTAACGAATCTGCTGGTTGGGTTAGCTGTTAGTGATATACAGGTGATTAAGAAAATTTAACTTTGCGTATGGAGCTGGGTATCCGCCTTGCTCGCTCACCAACTGTACGGAGCCTTCAACAACACGACCAACTTTTAGAAGTGGCTAAATTAGGGTCCTAAAATTTTAGACACGGGCTGTCATCCACTACATTCTACAAGTTGGTCGCACTGTCAGTAATACTTATACTCATGCGCTCTGGCTCTAGATCAGGAGTTCCCAACCAGGGAGAGGCAGTGCCCCTAACCCCCTAGGAGGGCGTGGAGAGTTGTCAAAGGAGGCGGAATACGTTTGCATTTTCAAAAGAAAAACCAATTTTGCGCGTAAATTAAACATCACAATATCACGCTGCGGCCTTATTATAGAAGTTTGATTGTGATCGAGATTGCATGCCGTCCCGTTCGCATCTACTTACTCGCACCACGTGCGTAAGTGAGATGGCACGCCATCACGATCACAATGCGAATCACGATAAGACATCTATAATAAGGCATCTGTTTTAAACAAAAAAAACTAAAATCGCAGAAATATCGAGAGCGAATTCCACAACCTAACCACGGTAAATATCCCGTAAATAATCATATAACTTTAGCATAACAATATCACATTAATTGATTCTTTCGTTTACTGTTTCAAAACTCAGCGTCGTTAGTCGCTGTTAAACAAGTATCGACAGCTCCACCGCCGCGCTTATTTTGAGAATGAAAAAATTAAGGGTTGGCAAGATAATATTATTTATAATCCGGAGAGGAAGAAAGATTGGGAAAGCCTGCGCTAGATCATGTCGTCGTAGAGTGCAACTTCCCTCTACTAGAGCAGTTCCGGATACGCTGTCCAAAGTTGGTGCTCGAAAGCAGTGGATACCCCAGCTTTTGCAATCAGGAAATAAATATTCTTTTAATTTCTGTTTAGGCCCTACAGGAAAGTGCCGGGCTAGACCGGTTGGTGCGACAGACTCAGCTGGTAGCCCACCTAGAGAGTATGTTGTTCAGTTCGCTACTGACATGCGCTCCCAAGCAGCTCCTTGCGGTGTTGAGGTGGGGGGCTCTGCTGACGGCTTCGCATATGCGCACCCTCAACATCAGGCCAAACGACCCCAGGGAAAACAGGGTGAGTTTTTTTTCTTCTTTTTCTTTTTGCCATGTTTGGCAAACAAGCAGAAGGGCTGCCTGTTGGTAAGCAGTCACAGTCGCCTATGGATACTTGTAACACTGGAGGCAGCACAAATACGTTGCCAACCGTTTAAGGCTCTATTAACTCGCCTTTTGAAGAACCCCGTTTTAGGTTTAGGTAGCTCATTCTACATTTTGCAGCTGTGTAAGACAGATCGAGTGAATCGCACAGTGTGCGATTTCCACTGATCAATATGTGGATGAGCTTTCAGGCGGTGGCGGCTAGTGCGATAATAAAACCGCAATGCCGGCATCAGATCAAACAGTTCTTCAGAACACTCCGCGTTATAAATGCGATAAAAGATACAGAGACAGGGCTCAATCGTTTTTATCACAGACAGCTAGACTTTTTACTATCATGCCGCTGGAGCAACTATGGCAGCAAATCAGTCGCTCTCCAATACTTTAGAGCTGGTCTGGCTCGGATAGATGCTGAAAATGCACAATATTAATACTATGGTTGATAAATTTTTAATGCAAACCTCATGGAAGCTGAACTTTGTGCAAGGGATTTAGGTAGACAAGGGATATCAACCATAAAAGGACATATACCAGAAAAGGACTTAAATACAGATTGTAGAACTCACCTGATGTTAAGTGACGGTGTGCTCGAAGATGGTAAACACACCTAGCAAAGGGAACTGGCTCTCAACTGAGGCTCCTGTGTGTAGGTACTTTGCAACTTCGACCAAAATAAAATGAATAGATGGGCCCAGAAGAATCGCCTTTTTTGAAGATTACAAAATGATCTCCGGCGCTCACTTCGTTTCAGTCGGTCTCTAGCCGAAGAAACTGCACACGCGTCTATTGTTACATGATTACGAAACATCTGACAAAATTATGCCTTCGTATGCTTTCCCGAAGTGAAAATACACATCAAAAGACCGCTATAAATTTTTTGTAACAAATTTACTGTACATGGTTATGATTAAGTGTTGAAGTATATGCCCAACGGTTTTGTCTCGTTTTTACTGAGCAACTTTAATGGTTATGGCCCGTCCATTAATTTTATTTTGGTCGAAGCTTGGCAACAGATTTTTAAGCTGAGGGTAGTAGCTAGTCACCTGGGCATTAGAAAGTGATTTACTGCCATATTATAGTTTTTCCACGATATTTTCCTTTACCGGCAGCTCAAGATCATTGTTAGGATATGAACCCAGGCCATGCGGTTTGTAATTCTAACGCAACAACTGAGCTATCATCACTATAAAGTGGTTCAAGTTCGTTTTAGCAATAATTTTGTAACAAAGCTCTCTCCTTTCAGATCCCAAAGGATCTAATAATGTCCATCTACAAAATGGTCGCCAGTCAAAAAAACACGAAAAGAAGTATACGAAAGAACAACAACTACGAGTTCCGGATTAAGCGAGGCAGAGATGAAGAAGATAGACAGAGACAAGTCAAAAGAAAGAGCAACCTCTTCGATAGATACTCTTTGGAGAGTCAGAATGTCGAGCGAAGGAAGCGTACTACGTCTGGATCGACTGATCCCTTACATTATAACACTTCTTTCAACGTCAACGCCATACAAGAAATTTGTATGGTAGACATAAAAAATCAACTACTGGAGTTAACAAAAAAAGTCAATAAGTTAATAGACACAACTGAAGTTAGATTAAATAAAGCTGAAGGTAAATCTATTAAGTCTAATAATATACAGCCGCCATGAGCTGATAAAAAAATTGCATAAATACGTGTAAATATCTTTGTATAAAATAGGGCTAAGATATGTATTTATTGTAAAGAAAACTTATTTTATTTCTATAAGTTTTTGGTTAGAATAATGTCTTAATAATTTTTTCAGTGAGTTTAGTAAGTTGTTGATTGTTTCACCATGTTTGTTATTTGCTAGCATTTGTATTATACAATCAAATGCTGCAATGTTTTATTTTATTTATCATGTGTAATAAATAATTAACGACGATTTTTTTAAACAAAGTACAACATTGGTCAGCCCAAACAGACCAAACTGCCAGAGCGGGCACGAAAAATCGACACAGCCTTGTTTGATATATTCCTAAAAGCCGTACGAAGCGCTTTGATTACGCTTTTATTGTGCGAATGAATGTGAATTGTCTCTGGAATGTGCTGCCTAAATGGGTGTTCCCCGATACGATGCTCCATCGTAGAACGCATCATCACTCAACATCAGGTGAGTTGGCAGTCAAACGCAAGCCTATGATCTTTAGCCTATTACCTTATATATAAAAAATTAACCTCGACAATCTCTTGAAAAGTTTTGCTCAAATTGAAACTTCAAAATGTTTGCATGAAATACTTGCTTACACAATTTCGTGCGTAAATTACTTGCGTACACAATGATTTCAACGAACGATGCGTAAGTTATTATCAAACAAAAATACAGACAATCATAGACTTGTTCCCGTTGACATGATTGTAGACAAGACCTTAGCTTGGTTAATAAATAATACTTCTATTGACTTACCAGCAGCTGACAAGTGTAAGAATCTCCATTAGCCATCTTCACAACGCTTTCTTGTACTCCACCCTCACCTTTAGGCAACTGGTATTCAGCAATTTTAGAACCATAGCGTATATTCAGATTCTTATTACCAGCAGCAGAGAGTTCAGTATTGATTGCATGAAGAAGGACATCATTTTCTACAATGTAAGCTACATCATCTTCCATCATTTCTGAACTACTGAATGAAATGAGGGCATCTGAACAAGCATCCCACACCTGGAAAATTTAAATTATTCTGCTATTGCCCAATCCTATTTATAAAAAACTGGTCATTTGCCACCAGTGTTTTTGTTAGGATGTGCGGTGTGAGAAAATTTTGACAACTTTAATGTCATGCCCAAACGAGGTAAGGCTAATACTGCATCTAGACATTGGCCCACATCCACATATTGTTTGCCCAAAGATCATTCACGGTAAATTATGTTCGGTTTTCTCCCTATCCGACTTAGTTAAACAGTCTAGAAATACTGGTATTAAATGTGAAAGTCTAACTTACAAATGTTTTATTAAGAAAGACATTTCAAAAACAGAACACACAAAAAAAAAAAAAACAGCACTATGTAGTGCGTGCAGTGGGTAATTTTTATACTATCTCCTCTTCATTCCACACAATACTTCCAATCTTAATTCTTTGAACAAAACAAAAGTACACAACATTGTATTTGTTTTTAATCCAATATTTTAAATTTTTCCCCACTTATAATTAATTTTTCTACTGGATAATTAAAAAAAAAATTGTTTGTTAGTTTTAATAGTGTATGGGGACTTGTCGGGCATTATTATCATTAAAGATTAAAACATTTGTTCTAATAGCGAATTTTTAAGTTCAATTCTATATTTTTTTTAAGAATGGTCATGAGGCAAACAAATCCAATATAATATGGAACCGGTATAATCTTGTCATAATATAATTATACACAAAAATAACTGTCGAAGTAGTGGGACTCTGCAAGAGGTTGTGGGACTCTGTATGATGTAGTGGGACTCTGATAGTACAGAATAGATCAGGGCCTGTACTGTAAGCTCATAAACGCGATTCAATTTAGGTGACTGTGACAAATTACGTGAAATGTGAACCTTAATGCGCCAAGATACGGTTTGCGGTCGCGTAACTTGGCGCAGTCACCTAAATTGAATCGCGTTTAAGAGCTTACGGTACAGGTCCAGTACATAATTATAATTATTATATAATATGTAACCTCGCTGCATAGCTCCACCTCAGCTTTAAACATCCTTTACTTATACTTGAGCCACCTTAAGAAGCGTTTTGACAGCTGCAATAAATTGTAGAAAGCTAGATTAATTTTCAATACAAACATGTTCTTTTGTCAATAAAATGATAATTATTTGAATATTTCACTGTAGTATATTGGTTACCAGCTACATTTTTACTGATGTTAAACTAGCAAAAGTAATCAAAATTGCAGGTGTCAGAAACTTTTTTAGTGTGGCACGAGTGTAAGCAAAATTGGAGTTAAATAATAACTAAAAAAGCAAAGCGCAAAGCGTGACGGAACTGCGCGTGCGCATTCACCTAGAAAAAGACCGCCGAATGCGGTTGATATTGATACAAGTAACCGGCTTAATCAAGAGGATTTCCGTGTCATATAAATAAAAGTTATCATAATATGCATAATAAATGCGACAAGTTTGTTGGTTTGTTTGTTCCTTTTTCACGCAGCAACAGAGCAACGGATCCACCTGATTTTTTGCATGGGTATAGTTCAAAGGAGAGTGACATAGGTTACTTTTCATCATCATCATCACCATTTTTCATCACTACGCGGGTGAAACCGCGGGGTGCAGTTAGTAACTAAATATTTATGTAAATTAACTCACTTGCATATGCCGCACAGGTTGCAACCGCATCTTTTCAACATGTTTCCAGACCTCCAGAGAACTCATCAGTGACTTAGTGGATTGACTCAAGGCAACCACTCTGTTGCTGTACTCTGGTTTCAACTCAAACTTGCCCTCAGATCCACTTTCTAATAAAAGGACCTTAAGATTTGAGAGAAGTGAGTTTTTAGCTGGAATGAGAGACAAAAGCTTCAGCATCTCTGGAAACTGATGTGGTTCTCACACATTTAACAACAAACAAACAATCGTAACGGGAGAGTTACACCAGCTACATCTACAGCTACATTTTTTTTTACAGTTCAGGGGCCTTATGGACAACTGTTATTGCAGCACCAAACTAACGTTAAATCCGCTCAGTTGGAAAATCATGCGACTGCAAATCGTATCTGGGTGCGTTAGGGTTCACGTTCGGGTGATTTTCCAACTGAGCTGATTTAACGTTAGTTTGGCGCCGCAATAGCAGTTGTCCGTAAGGCCCCTGGTATCTTTATTGTTATTCATTAATCTAAAAATATCGCCCCCCCCCCCATATGATTCTTATTCGAGATGGGGGCGATAAGTCCTGCACTGACGTCCCGCTTGGGGTGCATTGTGCATTTCCCCCTACCAGCACCTACCCGAGTCAACTGAACTCCTTGAAATATCGGAGTGGGGCTCTGGGGCGCTGGCACAGTTGCTCCAGTGCCCTCATATGATCAAAAATTATTAAGTTCATCTTGTTCTCCCTGCTACAGACTGTACTATGTCCACTTTAGGTCAGTTTCTTCAACAAAGCATTTGTCAGGAAGCTTCTCATGTGGTCGTACTACTGATTCACTGCTCTCACTCTCAATAAACAATTTTGAAGTAGCCCTGGAGCTGTTGTGTAAGGCCGTAGATATATCCTCATACAGAGTTTCCACATTGGAAAGCAACACATATGCAAATTCATCCTGTTTTGGGTGTATTGTGCATGTCGTCATCATCATCCGCCAAAACACGTCCACTGCTGAACATAGGCCTCCCCCTTTAACCTCCACACTGAACAACAGCCTGCCTTTTGCATCCACTTCATGCCCGCGACTCTCACAATGTCACCGGTCCAACTAGTGTTGTGCATTTACTTAAAAGGAATTGTTTATTTTAAGTCTTGCCCTTCTCGACACAGAAGTTTCCAGCTTATTTTAGGCTCTAAGGAACTGTTAATATAAGTCTTGCCCTTCTCGACGCAGAAGTTTCCAGCTTATTTTAGGCTCTGTCACTATTTTAATTACTATTACAGTGACATTGTCATTGAGAATGCTATATTGTTAAATTTTATGCCTAAGCGGATGACTGTAATGAGATTTGACTGGTAGTTGTATGTATGTATAATGAGGATAAGCATAGGATACATTTTATTAGTAAATGTAAAGCAAAACAATTCAAGAATAACTTATAAAATATTGTGTAACGAACCCATAGCGCAAGCCAAGGAGCAGCCAACCATTCCGCCTCCGGCAATAATAACGTCGTAGTTTCCCTTGTAATTTTCATTATCTATTGTGCTAGCTCGTCGGATTCCCACTATAGCCCTCACGTTGCCTGCGATGTTAGCTTTGAGGAACTTTGGAATGTTTTTACTGAGAAACATTGTTGATGTTATGTTACCTGAAAATAAGGTTAGAATAGGTAATTTAAAGTATGTTGTACACGTATCAAACTAAGCAAAATATTTAGGTTGTTAGCACATACCTCTTTATTCCCAGAACTCCGTAAATTGTTACGCAAAGACAGAAAAACTAACGGGTTTGTATTTATTTTCGTAAAATTTGTTTATTTTCTAACTGTCTTTGACAAGTCAACTTCGTTTTTGTGATTGTCAAAGTCTTTGTCAGATTGGAAAAAAAATAACAAATTGTCATCCTCTAAAAAAAAAAACATTTAACTCTTTGATTTATTAAAGTGGCCAATAAGCGGGTTCACGGATGTGATGTCACCATAGCAACTATTTGAACTTGAAATTTGAATCGTGATTCTATTTTTAGATTACATTTTTATTTTATTAATTGCAAAGAAAGTGACGGTGGTGAGTATAAAATATTTTCTACTCAAGTTATGATTATTTAGGTAATTATATTGATAATTAATAAAAACTTGTCCTTTTTATTTTAATCCTTGTCGATTCTTGCATTTTTATAACGAAATTTTATCCTTTTGATATTTAGATACTACTTATATAAGGTAATTTTATTATAAGCTAACGCAATTGTCATCGCACAGTTACAATCATAAATCATACATGCTTCGTCTAAGTATCTATGCCATAGCAACTAAAAGAACAACAAACCAGATTCCAAAAATTTTATGTGTTTTTTATATTTCGTTATGAACCATCACAGTAGTGTTTTCAGAAATTCGTGTCTCAAAGTCCCAGTGGACCCTATCAGTAAAATGCCGAAAAGCTCGTACGATCGTCAAAAGAATCGCATCACGGAACAATGCTCGATAGAATCTTCGTCTACATGTTCCATCGTGCCTCCTGATTTAGATGGTGGTAAGTTGAAAGACTTCTACAGAAGCATACCCGACTACAATGATATCCATCACCTGCCAGCGGACGAGTTCTATTCCACCCTTAAATCCCTGAGGGAGAAAAAAAAAGCCATGCTCGGGTTCGCCATAGATCACGTCGACTGCAGTGACGATATCGACAAAACATTGGCATTGGACACATTGTTTAGGAAAACGGAAGACATCACGCCGTGTCCGGTGAATAAAACTAAAACTAAGACCAAGACACTTAGAAGAAAGTTTTCTAGTGATAGCAAAGAGTCTAACAATAAAAATGATGGTTCAAAAATTCCAAATGCATGCGATTATTTAGCGACCAAAAAAACGGGAACGTGTTTAAAACGGTCGACGCGGAAGATGACATTGGTGGAAGATGGCAGGAATGAAAATGAACTGAAAGTGACATCACTAAAGAGTAATTTAGAAAAATCTAGAGTTGAAAGACCGAAGAGAATCCATTCAGCTTGCTCAATATCTTGGAACGATGCGAAGGTTGAGCATAAGACGGAAATCGATCAGAAGTTCGATGACTTTTTTATTGGAAGGAAATATCCGACAGCCGGCGGTAGCAGGGACGATGAAGAGTTTAAAACGCAGAGTATGCCTTCGAGTCCCCTGAGGATGAAGCGCAGCCAGTCGCCTTTTAGAAGACGAAGAAGTATCACCATTCCAAAACCTTTCAAAATGACAGAAAGGTATTGATTTTTTTTCTTTGTATCGCAATTATATTTCTTTGCCGTTGTGTTGTTTGCAAGGAAGGTCCCTTTAGGTTTAGGGTATATAATAACGTCCTTGGTTGTTTGCTAAGAAATAAATATAAACAAAAATAGGCTAAATTAGCTGGTAAAAAGTTGGGCGTTCTGAGTAAGGTTAGGCGGTATTTCACACCGGGGCAGTTGCTTACTCTATATCAAGCTCAAGTCCGATCGTGTTTGGAATACTGCTGTCATCTTTGGGACGGCTCAGCTAAATATCAGCTCGAAGCTCTTGAATCGGTAGACCGGCGTGCTGCTCGTCTTATAGGCGATGAGAAGTTAGTGGCTAAGAAACTTCTCAGTCTAGAACACCGCCGTAAAGTAGCGAGTCTGTCAATTTTCTACAGGATTCATTTCGGAGAATGTGCATCAGAGCTACATGACCTTATCCTGCCATCCCCTTTTTACTACAGGACAAGTAGAAAAACGGCCCACTACCACCCATACATTGTGGATTTTCCTTGGATACGTACCAAACGTTTTGATTCTACGTTTCTAATCCGTACGGCCAAAGTTTGGAACAACCTGCCAGCTTCCCTGTTCCCTGAGAGATATAACCTGGGCCTTTTCAAGGCCAGTGTGAATAGGTATCTTCTAAGTCTGCGTGCTTCATCTTCGACCACATCGTCGCTTACCAACAGGCGAGTTGGTGGTCAAACGCGGACTTATCAGCGTTAAAAAAAAAAAAAAAAAAAAAAAAAAAAAAAAACAAAAAAAAAAATTGGTATAACTAGGTTCTTAGTAAATTAGTTATTTATACCAGTTTCAAGATAATTGAGTCTTATGATAACAATAGGTATTATAGTATTCTATATTTGTTTTCCAGGGACGAAGAAGACCATATGGTAAACGAGTTACGAAGTCTCCAAAAATCGTTCTCGGAAGACATGTTGCATCAGAAATGCGACAGGACCAAAAAGTTTAGAGCCAGGCCCGTGCCCATAGAGTCACGCATTCCTCTCTACGACAAGATTCTCGAAGACCAAGCCATGAGGTTTTTAGGGAAATAAAAATGCACCCTGTATGCTTCTTCTTTAGTTACACTTTTTAGTTGGTACGATCTATAATTTTACAGTTTATATTAGACTAGATAGATTTTAGACCACTAACACTTAGACGCAATTGTGGATAGATCCAATTTATCCTGATTTTAAGAAACACCCATCAAAGTGAACATTAGTTGATAGTTCCCAATTCAATCAACGGATAGTTATACTCAGTTCGTTCATCGTTCTGTGGTTATTCACAATTGGTACAAAAATGGTTCATGGGGTTCTCTTTAGTTCAATACTAGTTTGCTAAATTAGGTATGTAACATACGTTAGGTACCGTTCTGTTACACTTACCGGAGATTATAGAGCACGTTGTATATAAGAAAAAAAAGAAAAAAAAACGAGCTAAAAAGAAAAACAATTTAGAGTTTCGAACTGAGGCCTTGCATTTTAAGATGCACCTTGATTTTGGGATTCCTCAAATCTGGTTTTCAAAACTTGTCCTGTCAATGAGGACACCTAAGTAGGTATACCTAATCAAGCTTTTGACCTTGGCACCAAGTCTCGATTCAAGTGGACCATCAATTTGCGATTTTTGATAATCGTTTCTGTTTATTTGCTAAGCACAGTCACGGTAAATCACAGTGTTTTCATTCCGGCCACTTAATTGGGGACATTCCGACTTTTTGTTTAAGTATTTCTATAATAATTGAAGTATGTAATCACTTCCTTGATAAAAATCACTTAAGTACTTGTACCTACCTAAGAGAAGTAGGTAGGTATTTATTATCATTGGGAATTACTTTTGTAAACAAGGAAAACATTTAACAAAACCAACACCATGTCGAGACTGAGAAGGGAGGTTGAAAATCTACCTTTGTTTTGATGACTCAGCAGGCGAAAGACTGCCAACTTTGACTTTTTTTTTTGCATTTTTTTTTTCATTTATTTATAATTAAATAAAAGAAAAGTATACAAATAGGATATAACAACATTTAAAAACCACTAAGGTTTCACTAGGATTTCGGTCGAAGCTTTTCGCCCCAAAAGCTTATTGACAATAAGCTACCTTAACAACAAGTTATTGTTAAGGTATTTAAAACATTGGAAACTTTACTTGCACAGCAACGTTCTTATCTCAAAGGGTATTCTCCTTCTAGACGTGCCATCAGTAAAATAAACAGCGAAGCGGATCTCCGTGCGCAAATGAAGCCCTTTAGCTTCACCAAGAGGGAGGAGAAAGGGGAAGGCATCTGCGAGAGAGCAACCCACGCCCTCCCAAAGTCTAGAAAAAAGAAGCGCTTCAAGGCACGCCCTGTGCCGAAAAACCTGTTCTCCAACTACTTTTACAATAGAATAAAGGAGGATGAGTATTTTCGGTAGGTTCATGTACTCCATGGTTTTAAAATGTTGGTACCTAATAGGGCTTTGCTCCGGAGACGAAAAAACCGGAGATTATAGAATCTGCGAATAACCGTTTTTTTAAGTTATTAGTTGTCGAATCGTCCGTATAAAGATTACACTGTTCGTTCAAAATTCGACGAAAAACGGATGGTGTCTGGCGAGTAGAAATATTTTTTATTATATTTAGTCGTTACAGTTGTTGCATTACCTTATGTCTTGTCTTTGTTATTGATTTATTCAATTAAAAGAATTGAACAATTTAAACATTTACCTTATTTTTTATGAAAACCGGAGAAAAATGTCCGGAGCTGAAAATCGCATCCGGAGCAAAGCCCTAGTAACTAACGTTGGTCTAAACTGGTGGTGATACCTCCGCGTTTTACAGATTACTTATGTATAGTGGTAACTAAGTAACTGCTTACTCAGATAGGCCGTGCTTGCATGTTTTTTTGTTAGGCTAATGTTTGTCGTCTGCCACGAACCAGGATGAAGCATGCTTACTTAGAAGGAACCTGCTGTATACTCTCGATTTGAAGACACCCTTATTGTAGGTATATTTTCAGAGAACACAGAATTCGCTAGAGAGTTCCCCATTCTCGCTGTGCGTAGGTCAAAGATAATATAACCATGTCCATAAATTTAATATTTAAATAATTAATAATTTTTGTAATAAAACTCCTTGGTAGTTTTTGTTATTTTTCATCGTTTAATAACGATGGTTTGTTTGTCAAGATTGTATCAAATATAAATCTTTATAAGGTTTAGGCTTTGACAAATTAATATACATGCCTAATCTATGGGTTTAGGTCATTGACTTATCCCTAGGTTTAGGTACCTACTATCGAAATCGATAAATGTCATTATAATTTCCAGAAAAAACATTTGTTTCTAGGAAAAACCCGATCAACTATTCTTGTTTTTGATTCTTGGAATTTGGATTCTCATGCAGATTCTTGGAATTTCCAAACTCATACACCTACCCACATATATAATTATTATGTACTATCCACGTCCAAAATGTTATCTATTCAAACCTGTTTCAAATGTTTTATAAAAACCTTTTATTGTTTTTTGATTTGGGAGCGAAATAGCAGGGATTTATGGACATCTAATTGAATATACATACTGAGACCACGGAAGACATAATCGCACACCTTTGATTATTTCTATATAATCAAAGTCGCACACAGACGTTGCGCTTGGTGAATTTTGGTGTGCCTACCTACTTATGTGCCCCTAAGTTATTATGTGTTATGTCTTATGTGTTATTCCCCTGCAAACGCTTACCCAAATTATCACAGCCCCCTTGAAATACAATATCCACACACATACAATTCTTCTCATCCAATGGTTACCTGGAAGAAATCGCTTTTAGTGATAGAAGTGATCGCACTAGTTCGTACTTAAGTTTCTCTATCTGTATGTAATTATTAATTCTGGTGGTGTGGTGTAAAGAGTTCCACCTTAAAGTACATTTATTGATGGCCATGAACTGTTGGCATATCTCAGTTCTCACTAACAGGTCTATGAACAAACGCATCCGAGCTGAAGAGATGCTGCGCTCTGCCAACTACCCGGGCAGTATGGGAGCACGCGACCGCAGCCGGCTGTCCACGCCTGCGGCTCACAGCGACCTGCCCATCGACCCCTCACCGGGCATCCCTTCTACCACCTCGTCTGGGAGATGCGCGAGTCCCACAAAAAAGAGGCGGGACTTTGTAACCACGAGTCCGCAGCCGTTTCGGTTCAACACGGCTGATAGAGCTGCTAAAAAGGTTCGATTTGATCGTATCTAGTTTTTATTTACTAGGGCGAAGTACAAATATTAATTTAGTTATAATTTGGTCCGATAGCTAGCATATTAATTATCATTATCATCAACCAGCAGACGTCCACTACTGAGCATAGGCCTCCCTTTAGAAGCCACACTAAAGAACAGCCTATACCATCTCTGCATCCACTGGATGCCCGCGACTCTCATGATGTCGCCGTCGGTCCATCTAGTGGGAGGCTACATGCGCTGCGTCTTCCGGTTCGTGGTCTCCACTCACGAATCTTTCTTTTCCTTACCTACAGGTAAACTTGCAGAAGGATTACGGTCTATACTAATATTATAAAAAACAATATAGGTACTATGCTATTATTATAAGAAACACTAACATTGCAGGCGGAATGACTACCCAGTTCATACGGAACGACTTACGGCTCAGCCACACGATGCGTTGTAGCAGTGGAAAAACATTGAAATGTTTAACATATGATTACCTATAACATTTAGTTACGTTAAGACGTTACGAGACGAAATTACGCAATCATTTGCGATTCAGCTATGTCCAAAGCGGTAATGTAGCGACATTTCTTTGATATTTCAGATGCAAGAAGTAGCGAAGAAAATATTCCAAGACAGCAACAGTACTGAGAGCGTTGGTGGCAGCAACACTGTCAACACCGACGGCCCGAGAGCGCGCGCTTATTCCGCTTTGGAGCTCCGAGCTAATGCCGCGGGGAGGTCTAACTTGGCAGCACTGTTGAGATCTGAGGCGGTCAGGAGCAGGTTCGAGATGGAGTCAGCTAGGAGAGTCGCGGAGCAAAGGAGGAGAGCTGATATGAAGCTTAGAGACAGGCTGTTAAGGTCGAAGCCGGCTTGGCATTTGGTGAAGAACAAGTAAGTATCCCGGGATCGTATTTTTAAAACCATAATATCACAATGGGAGGTCACCCATGCGATGGACCGACCAGATCAAGTCTGCAGTGGGTGGTCCCTTAAACGAGTGCAGCAGGATGACCTCCAGCAGAGAGAGATGGCGAGACATCGTGAAGCGCATCCTATCTGCCCCGTCCAATACTACTTCATGACGACCACGACCGCTCTGCCAAGAGCGAAACGACTAAGAAGAATATCACAATAAACAGCTATTGCACAGAAAAATCAAAATCACACACAACACAACAGGGCCCCGATTCTACTAAAGAAATTGTTTTTAAATTGTAATTGTTTCAATATTATTTTTAAATAATTGCCTAAAAGTTATAATATTCGGTGGTGGTATTTTTCTAGTATATTTTTTTAAAACTGTCAGTTATGAGGCAATTATTTTTCGCGAACAGTGTTGGTGTTGGTGCTACTATACCTAGTAGGTAGAAGTTGTTCACAATTATGAACGAATAGTACTAAAGCTAAAGTGGCAGTGGGCCGGTCATATCTGTCGCAGACAACGCAGAACTGATAACCGTTGAGGTAGACAAGTTCTAGAGTGGAGACCACGATTTAGGAACGTAGCGTAGGATGCCCTAAGACTCACAAAATGCATATTATAATATGGCAGTAGCAGCCTTAAGCGAAAAGCCGAAAATCGCGCTGAAAATTAGGCTTGAGAGAGGCCTGCATGTCCTGCTGTGGACTAAGGTAGGCTGATTATGATGATAAATGATGAGTACAACCTCTTTTCACCGTAATACCACTGTGCCCTGTAACCTGTAGGTAACCATAGTACAGTAGGTTGGCACCTATCATGGATAAAATTAATAAAATTGCTAGAAGAAGCAACTTTAACAGACCTACTAACACGTCAAAGGCTAAGAAAATTATGAACCAGATCACTAGAACAACGTCCTTCCTAATCATAAAGTCATCAGTGAAGTCCCTCACACATTCGACCTTAATTGATTTTCATACTTCTGAGGAAACCCTTTGAATCACTTTTGCGTCAAATGGTAGGTACTTATTAAAATTTGTCGGAAATCTAATTAATAACAAAATTAAACGTTTTGTGTTGCGACTTTACGAATATACAAAGGATTTGTAGGTATTTAATATCTATACCTACTTAGACCGTAATATATATAATTACATATATGCAAAGTGGTAGGTACATAATGCGGTAAAATCTAATTTATTTTACTGCATGTCTAATAATTTTTTTTGGACTTTTTTATAACACTAGTAAATATGTGAGTATGTAGGCAAATGTCAAGTATTTCCAATAAACAAGACAAAAACTTCCCAAACCGGGTTTTCATGCGTTGATGTAGATATCAAGATAAGCCCATCAGAACATTACGTCCCATTGTTCTCTATATCCGTCATTGTTTTCATGTCATAAAAAAGTCAGATCGGCCTATAGATAAGTTATTAGATACCTCTATCTAAGCATCTAAGTATAGTTATTTTATGCTTGGTCCCAGTAGTTCCATGGAACTAGTGGGAAAGCCCAACTGTTCCATGGAACTTAAAGTACTTAAATTACAGCATCACTGGTTTGATAAGGTACTAAAATATTAGTAGATATGATGTATCCTTTTCTCAGCCACGAAGAGGATATAGCTATGCGTCTCCAAACACGTCGCGACGAAGAACGGATGAGAAGAGAAGAGTTTCTCCACGAAATGGAGCTTATGTACGGAAGAGTCTCCGAACAGCCAATGCTCTTCGAAAGATACTACGCGCCAAGATACTCCTCCCCCATCGACGCCATACAACTCTCACCAAGAAAGGTTAAGAAGAAGACGAAGAAGTCATACCAATTTAACAGCCCGACCAGATCTCGTAAAGTCTCTATAAATGATACGGCAGAGATGTACAACGGAGATGTCGCGGAATATTTGAATAGAATAGACATTGAGGATAAGCTGTCTGATTCCGAAGCTAGTTTAGAAAGGTGCAAGTATTAGTGTTGATAGCGAATAAAATTGTTTGGAAAATTGTGTGTTTTTAAAATATTTAATGCGACCCAATACTGTAGGCTCTATTCATCATTATCGGCCTATCATTTTCCGACTGTTTGGACACAGGCCTTCTCTTAGAGTGACAGGATGGGTCCTGTACACTATGCTGGCCTAGTGCATGTTGCTGAATTACATGCCTTTGAACTTTTGAGGTTCTTGGACAAATCTGTCGGCTTACTCTTGACACTCGATTTCAATCGTAGTTTGGGATTAGGATCGAAAACATACCATTTGGTACTCTTGAATTCTAAACTAGCGCACGATTGGAACCGTTAATGGTGGAATTTTATGGAACTAAATAAAATCGACTCAACTCTACGCTTTCGGTACTCTTGACGCGATTGAAGAGTACCAAATGGCATGTTTTCGATCCCAATCCCAAATTACGATTGAAATAGAGTGTCAAGAGTAAGCCCACTGTTTCCTCACGTTTCCCCTCATTGTACTATTAATTATGTATATTCATTACTCCTTGGTTTTACCCACGTGGAAATTAGCACAGTACATTTTCTTGGATAAAAAGTATCCTATGCAATGATTCATTGATCCTGTCACTCTCCGGCCCTAACTATCACGTCGATCCGTTTCTCAGTTGCGCGTGAAAGAGGATCAAACACGCCAACAAACATATAATGTATAATATTAGATTAGAATAATAATATAAATAAATGTATATGAATATTAAATAGGTATATATTTATATATAAAATATTAAATATGTAACTATAAATTGCAGTGTCCTACACTTCAATTTATAAGTAGGTAAACATTAAACAGGATTTTAGTAAACAGGTTGAGAAGACAGGGAAAAGTCATATAGAATTAAACAAATTTAAATTATATGAACATCTAATTAAAAATTGCCAAGTTTAAACGAATAACTTATTATTAAACCTTATCTACTAATTAGTCAAGCTGTAACCTTGACTTTGCCTTTTATGTAGAATTTGCCATAGTACCATTAAAAACAATAAAATGATTACGCATACATAAAAAATTATATTCCAGAAACATAAATAATGAGATTATGTAAAATACATTTCAAGAAGGTAATACCAACCATAAATAATACCTATTTGCCTACTAGTTTAAATATTTCAAGTATTTAAAACCTTGTAGCTGCCGTCAATATGTCCTAGAATCCACCTGAAGAAGTACGGTACAGAGACGTAGATGCCAGGGAGGTTGCCAGTGCCGCAAACGGCGGGACCGAACGATACTACCCCCACTAGGACATGCTTGGGCCCTTCCGGCGTGTCGAATACCTGCAAAGAGGACTCTATCATCAGTGGCGTAGCAAGGAAACCAAAAGCCCTGGTGCAAAAACTCTAAGAGCCCTCAGGGCCGCCCGCTACGTAAGACACTGCTTTATTCCCTTAGTGCATAATCTACTTTTACTTTTGCATGCAATAGCCTATTGCGCTAGGCCCTCCACGAAGACAGGTCTTGTTTTCGCGAATAGTATTGTTATACCCTCATATAAGACAAACAAGGTGAATGATCTGAGGCCATATTATAGCTGTAGTCAGGAAGTAGGTATAGGCAATGGTGAGTTTATAGTGACTCAGACTGACTCAGTAGATTTGCTGAAAAGAAAGATTCTTAGAACATTAGATAGGCGGTCACTGGTAATTTCCGAAGAATTTTTTGTTGATCCATAAATGATTTCGATGACTAGCTATGAAATTCAAGGTTTATATGACGCAATTGCAAAAGTAAAAGCTTAGAAATAAATAAAGCTATATACTCTTAGCTTCTCTAAGATTTCATGTCGGGGATGCCATGAAACGTCAAACACTACGACAAGGGCAACATACACCCAAATTAACACAATTTATCTTTTTTATTATTATATGCTTCGTTTGGCCGCCATCTCGCCTGATTTTAAGTGACGATGCGGTCTACGATGGAGCACGCTTGAACAACTAACAACCAAATCAAAATATATATTATCTGATTTATATTGACTGGCAACCCTAGCTATAGTAGGTAAAATCCTTGCAAATCCTGGCTAAGCTCGTAAGGACGGGGAAGATGGCGCTAAGAATCCTCGGAATAATATCGCAGGCATCTCAAAACAACTGACCCTGGGTTTATGTCTTGCAGAAAAGCGGCGTACAGAAACTGGATGATGATAGAGCTGAAATCTGCGTTCAATAAGTACCTACTCTAAATAATGATAGCCTAACATATCCTGGGGCCTTATAGCTAACTCTTAACGTGGGCTCGAATTAGCGCAAGTTCGGAAAATTACGTGAACGTGAACCTTAACGCGCCGAGATACGGTTTGCGGTCATGCTACTTTTCTCATCACCTATACAATAGCTAAACAGGTACAGCCGTAAGGCCCCTGGATAGGTTCTAATTGCATTCAACAGTAGATAAACGGAGACTTATAGCAAATAGTGATAAAATTTACCTTTGTGAGTGGTCCTCCAGAGTCGCCTGCGCAAGCGTCCTTGTTCTTTTCCCCGCCAGCACAAATGGCACCTTTGGTCCATGTAAAACGGCTGCTGAACACGGAACAGTTTTTTGGATCCAATACTGGTAACTGTAAGTTTAGAAAAGGTTAAGTTTAAAAAAAAAATAAGTACATACCTAAAAGTAGGTAGGTAGTATGAAAAAAAAAAATCTCTATAGAACTATCATGAGGTATGCGAATTAGGGCTCATTTTATTCTTGGAATCTAAAAAAAAAATGCTTGCATATAAAATCTCCACGGTAGAAACTTTTCTTTTAACGTAGTTTCTGCTACTCGACGCTAGAGAGCGCTTCATTTCCGCTTACGTGATAGTTTTATTTTCTCTTCCGGTTTATTAGTTTATGGTACTCGATACAAGAAAGCGCTTTCATTTCCGTTTCCGGCAAATTTTCGATATCCGTTTCCGGTTAATTAGTCTATGCTAATTAATAATAGAAAGCGCATTCATTTCCGTTTCTGGAAAAATTTCAATTTCCGCTTCCGCTGAATGTATGCTACTCGATACTAGAGAGCACTTTCATTTCCGCTTTCGGTGATTAGTTTATGCTACTTGGCGCTAGAGGGCAAGGTGTGTTTTTTCCATGGTAGTAGCATAGAAGACATACACAGTCGTAGTAATTATACCATGGTTTTTTCACTTCAAATAAAGAAACCTTGGTGTTTTCAAAAATTATGAACTTTGAGACTACTTCATTTTGCGCGTTTTACCATAAAAAATAAAATATAGAGTAATCAACGTAATAATTATATACCTACTGGTTTTAGGTTTTTATTTTTTTATACTAGCTGCGCCCCGCGGTTTCACCCGCGTTATATACTTCCTCAAAGGAACCTATTCTTGCTGTTCCGTATAAAATGTATGGGAAAACAACTTTTCAAAAAAATCTACGTAATTTATTTTTTGTGAATGTTCCGGATATGGAGAGGAATCAAACAAATCAAAGATCATGAAAATTGGTTTAGCCATTCTTGAGTTCTTGAGTTAGGTACCTATAATATAAATGGTTTAACATACACTACTTTGTTTTATATATCTAGATAAATATAAAACATAGATTTTAAAGGTCTTCAAAATTTATTATCTCAAAACATAATAATAACATATGCATAACTAGTATCTAATAAAAAAACAACTAAAAACTACTTGAAAAAATACAAACTAATACTAATATATAAAACTAAACTAATCTAATAAAATATATCTTGATAATAGAAATGGAGAAAGCAAACGATAAACTGAGGTAACTAAATAAATACCAACCTAACTAAATTAAATCCATATGAAATAGAAGTAAGCTAAGCCACAGAATACATATAAGTCTAAGCTAAGTGGGGCTTCTAATTAAAATATATAATTATGGTTTAGGGACAAAAATAATGACCCTCGCTCCGGCTCGTAGGTACCTTGTACAAAGGTTGGTCATAGCCATTCAGCGTGGCAATGCTGCTAGTGTTATGGGCACAAAACAAACGTTGGAAAATCACGCGAACGTGAACCTTATCGCGCCCAGATACGGTTTGCGGTCGCGTGATTTTCCAACTGAGCGGATTAGGTGCCGCAATTAGCTGTTGTCCGTAAGGCCCCTGATACAGTTAGGGGCGGGCTTTTTTTTTAATATATTTATTTTGTAATAAAAAAATATATTAGTAGTTAGTTTGTTTAGATTTTATTTTCAGTTTTAATTTTTAGTTTTCGTTAATTTTCTGATTTATATGTTATTTTATAAGTCGAATAAATAATATCATTTGGAGACTATAGACAACTATAGCGTAACGTAAAAAAAATAATTGTGTATGTACCTACTGCTAGAATTGTCTCCGTAAGTTGTGTGTATAAATAAGTAGGTAAAACCTAACTTACATAGACGTATTGTAGTTTATCAGCCCTTTCTTCGGTGGTCATGTTTGTTTTTCCCCATCCGGCGACCACCACCGAGTCTCCTTTCACCAATGGACTTAATTGTTCTTTGTTTCTAGGAAGGCAAACTGGTGCTACGTAATCTGAAAGAAAAAAAAAACATTTGCAAAAATTAAATGATTATTTACGGGATATTTACCGTGGTAAGGTTGTGGAATGAGCTCCCGATATTTCGGCGCAGTTACATGCACCATGTTCACCATGTTCACGGGAAGAGGGTCTTCCCGTGAACATGGTGCATGTAACTGCGCCGAAATTACGGGAGCTCATTCCACAACCTTACCACGGTAAATATCCCGTAAATAATCATTTAACTTTAGTGAACAACCGTGATAGTTTAAAACAGTGTTATTTGCAAAAATTTATGCATATTATGTCATCCATTTCCATACATAGGTACTTTATTCTTTCCATCCCTCTTCGCTCGCTTTTAGCAATAAGGCCGCCACTTGTGACATTAGCTCGTAAGTGTTTTCTATCTGTCTTTGTAATTTTTATTTCTGGTGTACGTACATAATAAAGAGTTTCATTATTTTGACCGAGCGAAGCAAAGGTCTTCAAGCCTATGCGAACGAATCGGCATTTTTATGTTTTTTGTTTGACGTCGTGTATTGTTGATCTCACAGAAAAGAGAAGGGAACGATTTTTTTTCTGTGGTTGATCTTTATGAAAA
This sequence comes from Agriopis marginaria, assembly GCA_932305915.1. NCBI lineage: Eukaryota > Metazoa > Arthropoda > Insecta > Lepidoptera > Geometridae > Agriopis > Agriopis marginaria. The sequence goes on along the minus strand of OW029934.1, from coordinate 7,845,630 downwards.
GTTGTAGGCAAGTAGTTTATACAAATACCCACAGAAAAGAAAAGTGCAAACGGCCCACTATCCTAGTCGCGTAGGTAACAAAATGCTTCCTCAGCCCCCGCCAAGATAGAGCGACGATGTATTATGCCGCGCAAAAATCACGAGCCCCGCGGCGGGCTAGATCGCAAACTCGCGCAGGGCTGCGTTCAGGTGACGCGTCGAATCGCATCCATAGTCCAACTTCGCGTTCATAACATATTTACCTATAATTTTGTCGTTTTGTAGGGAGGAAATAATGTACGACACAGATAATGTACGACACGTACGCAATGTACGTGGAATGTCCACATCTAAACGAAGCTTTAGATGACACCCCAATATCGTGCCGTACATTAGTGACTCTGTTTAATAATGTACACCCCGATTTTGTACAGCATGATAATTGGTGACCATAAAAATTCAAAACCGAAGCTTTGTTTAGATGTGGACATTCCACGTCGAGTGTATTAGGTACAAATTAGTGACAGATCCGACACAGAGCACCCCGACTTGAGTATATTAGGTTCGAAATGGGTCACAGAACCGACACAGAGCACCCCGACTCCACCTAGTCTTGTGGTTCCTACCCCCAGAGTGTATATAAAAAGCGCGGGAGCCAGAAGCTCAAGGGAAGTCCTGAGTGACACTCAGGGGCGACCGCAAGAGCTTCTGGCGGGAGCCTACCTGTAGTATATTTATATAGGGTAGGTACTAAGTAAGTTGACTACCCACATTATTATAGTTAATAAAGCCAGTGTTCAACCAACTAGCGTGTGTTTCACTTCATGGTGGCAGCGGTGGGATTTGTTTTTACAAATTATAAGTACTCAACGCCTAAAAAACTGGAAATCGGTGTTATAGTTCAGTGGATGTTCAAAACATCGATAAATAGTGAACATCGACCAGTTCATGACAGCGCTGCGCGTGTTGAGCCAACAGTGCGAGTTCGGCGAGTTGAACGACAGTTTACTGCGAGATAAGATCGTTTGTGGCATCAATAACAACACTGTGAAAGATCGTTTGCTTCGTGCGGATGATTTAACGCTAACCAAAGCGATACAGATCTGCCAGGCGGCAGAAATGTCTAAGGAGGAGGGCCAATGCATTAGTATATCGGAAAATGTTCAGGTGAACATGGTACAAAGCGGAGGCAGCGTACAAAACTTGCGCCGTGCAGGCGGGCGAGAACGCGGCGTCGGCGGCGGCGGTGGAGCCCCGCACGGCGCGGCCCGGGCGGCGGACGGCGCCGGCCCGGCACGCGGGCCCTGCCTTACCTGTGGCAACAGCCGCTGCAACGGAGGCGAGCGGTGTCCGGCGCGAAATGCAATGTGTTTTGTTTGTGATCAAAAAGGGCATTTTTCGCGAGTGTGTGTACGTGAGAAAGCAATCAACGAGGTGTTGAATTTGAGCGTTGATTATACGGCTAGTGAAAGTGAAGATTCAGAGGAAATGTTCTACGTCAATGTAATAAGTGAGGACATAGTACCAAGTAAGTCGTGTAAGGAATTAAGAGGTTAACATTTGCCAAATCGGTATTTTTAACCAATGATATAGGACAAACTACATATCCTAGCGACTTGAAAAAAATATCGCTCATGAGCGAAATTCAACTTGATTAATTATGTTAGCACAGAAGGTTTTTTTACTTGCTACATTTTGTATAAAAAATATTATTCTAAAGTCTATTTCATCACCATAGCCCGAGTTATCGCGATAACCACAAATGCGTTCCAGTTGATTCTTTCACCTGAACATAGGAAATTCGAAAACATGAATATTTAATTTTTAAATTATTTTTTTAGGCCCCTGGTACGTATGTTTAGTAATATTAAAAATAGACGCGCAGGAGATACCTAACCCACGTGACCAAAAAACACCCGCGGCCGCACGAGACGGGGGTTCGCCAGTCTGTTTCTGCGCTTTGCGACGTGCAGACCACGCGCGCCGTTACAAAAAATATTTTTTGAAATTTTTTATTCTTTTTCTAGTGTTTTGAATGAAACTGTTTGTATTTAGTTATTAGCTTATATTTAAGCTGAAATTTGAAAGGAAGCTGGACCTCTTCAGTGAAATAAGTGTAATTTATGTGTTAGTGTTTTTGTGTTTATCATCATAGACTGTCTCTGTGTAGAAAATACTTTTGAAATGGTGAAACAACAAAAACGGCAAACTCAGAAAAAATTGAAACTCAACTGGCGGCGTGGTGAGTACATACCTATCATAATATTATATTAAAACACAATACATAATAATTAAATAACCGTACTTACTTACTCGTTTTTAGGGTTCCGTAACCAAAGTGTGTAAACGGGACCCGGACTTATTCTACGCTGTCTGTCTGTCTGTATGTATGTCTGTCTGTCTGTCCTACCTTTTAGCTTTCGAATCGTGATAGGTAGATAGCCAGTTGAAATTTCCAAAGAATAATGTACCTACCTACCTAAATAATGGTACTAAGAAATATAATCTATACTATCTATACTTTTATTTAGTTATTTTAAGTTTTAGTTTATATTTTAAGTTTTAATTAATTTTCTGTTTTTTTAAGTAATAAAAAAATTAATATTAAAAAAAATCTTTACTATCTATATCTATACTAATATTACCTATAACGAGGAAAGATTTGATTGTTTGTTTGTTTGTTTGCATTGAATAGGCTCCGAAACTACTGAACCGATTTGAAAAATTCTTTCACTGACGGGAAGCTACACTATCCCCGGGTGACATAGGCTATAGTCTATACCCGTGCGAAGCTGGGGCGGACCGATAGTTAGGTATAAAGTCAAAAAATAAAAATCGGACATGTTTGAGTAGGACTCGCACTAGGCACTTGTATGGCAGGCACAACTGGGAATTTACCTACGTAATACTAATATCAACTAGGTAAGTAGGTATATTCCTACCTACGTACTACGTACGTAGTACCTACTGTAAGTCATATGTACCTACTGTGTACGGTATGGTACGGTAGGTATTTTGTTACTTTCTTTACCAAATTTTATCCAAATAGCGAATTCGAGTAAACAACAACACACATAATTACATACAAACATTCGTACAACGTTGTACGTACCTAAAGTGTGAATAGACTAAAATTATTATAGAATACCAGAGCTGTCCAATCCACGGCCCGCGTCTTACATTATACGACCCACCAAGTTCTTTTGAATTCTATATGTCAAATTATGCTTTTTAGGGTTCCGTAACCACATGGTAAAACCGGGGCCCTATTACTAAGCCTACGATGTCTGTCTGTCTGTCCTACCTATTAACGGTTGTATCTTTCGAACCGTAATAGATAGCCTGTTGAAATTTTCAAAGAATATGTAATGTTACGGCGGATTTACTTACAAATAATAAAAAAGTCAAAAAGTAAAAATGAAATGGGGGTCCCCACCCCATACAACAAACGTATTTTTGTATTAGCTCTAATGTAAAAACGGTAATACGTACAAGCTTCAAACTTGACATAATTATAGTACTCACTCTAAAGTATACCAAAAATAATGTCCAAGTGCGGGTCGGTGCCAAATTTCTGTTCACCACCAGTTTTCGTACTTTCACCAAAGTGAAGCAATGTCGGGCGCGGCCGGTATTTGGATGGGTGACCGCCTGGGCGTTGATGGGATGTTGTCTTTTTGCACTATTTTTTTTTTGTACTTTAGTAGCTAACAAGTTATGTGGTGGTACGGAACTCTCAGTGCCCAACTCACACTTGGCCGGTTTTATTTCCTAATAGGACGTATTAAAGAGGTGAAGCGATAAAAATCCTGTATTTTTAAGTTACACACATTGGTTTTAAATAATTCATTTGTAATTCAAAATTTTGCGTATATTATATACTAGCGAGCTAGCGACCCGCCCGCCTGGCTTCGCACGGGTGTAATTTACGTGCGCAGTCGGGGCGGGTCGCTAGTTATATATATAAACCTTCCGTGAAAATGTATCTAACTGATGGTGAAAACCGCATCAAAATCCGTTGCGTGGTTTAGGAGGAGTTAGCAGCCATACTGACATACAGACAGACAGACAGACGCGGAAAGCCACTTTAATTTACACTATGTAGAGAAGAAGATAACGCATTGAGAAGGAGAAATGCGAGTTAGAATTGTAATGCATCATAATTTCTTATATGGAAAACTTATTTATTTCTATATTTTTTTCTACAGATACCTAGACTCCCTGGACGAACATCTGGAAACAACAGAAATAGAAATAATGTTGCCTTCGAATGAACAGGTGATCATTAACAATTTTTCAGTACCTTTTATTGTTTCAGAATATAATTATTATTTCAAATAAGATGTTATGTAACTAAGTGCACAATTATATTTTATTTTTATATGCCTAAATGTATTTATGGGTAATATGTTAGTAAAGTAATTATTTGTTATTTCGTTCTAGGAGCAGCGACGTCTATTAAATATGCCGGATTTTACAGTTGAAGTACAAAAAGAACCAGAAGAACTGGAACGGAAGGTTATTGGCAGAAGCATAGTGGATATTTGTTACTTCTTTGAAAAAAATAAAGAAATATCAAGACACAGCGGATTTGGATGCGATATACATACAATGTTTAAATTTATTCGGAAAAAAACAAATAGGGTTTTCTTCAAAATTTACATACTTATGTGCAATACAAAGTTTTTTGTAAATTGTGATGTGCATGAGCATTATTTTGACGTCACCAAAAAGGTCTACCAAATCTTAAGCTTCCAGCCGGTACTTAGCAGCTTTGTCGAATAGGTGGCAGCAGTATTTAACGGACTAGACTAACAAGATCGGACTTGTTCTTGATACACGTGAGCAACTGCCTCTGTGTGAAGTACCGCCTGCCAAGTTTTTTACTAGCCAGTTTAGCCAAACAAATTATTATTCTACCTTGATTTTAGTAAACTCACCAAACTATTTCTACCAAGTACCAACACAATACATTTACTTTTCACCAACATCTAACATTAGGATGCAATATACATTCCTATAATAATGTCCAAACTTTACGGTCTAAACTAAATACTTATTTCGTTTTAGTAATAAGTTTTGTATTTTTACATGATAGACATTAAACTATTTTGTATAATTATATTGTATCATGTTGTTGTTATAACAATGGCTGAAGCTCAGCAGTTTATTTCATAAAGTGTTTAGTCTATTTCTATTTTCTGGTAGAAGTATCGAGTAGCTCCCTAGTTATTTTATTTTGTAATCTGTTTTGTGTTTTTACTTTATAGACATTAAACTGTTTCAATACTTACGAACTGTTTCTTGCTTTTTATCTATACCTTGTATCGTAATCACTGAATTAACTATCCTCTTTTTCTGGCTTGACGATAGACCAAAGCATTCAGATTAAAACCTGTAGCGCTTTTTTGCTTAGTTTTTTTTGTATAACGCCATTCCATGTACTCGCATTTTTATTAATAAATAAATATTAGGGACGTTTTGCACACACGGTCATCTGACCCTAAATTAAGCAAGGCTTGTAATATTATGCCATATGAATATAATATATATATGAATGATATGAATTATCACCGCATTCCGGACAAAAGCTTAAATTCCCGGACAAGCCCGAAAAATTCCGGACGTATGGCAACCCTAGTTTTAATTGGTACCTCAAATACGTTTCGCCGTCTAGCAGGCCGTGGCTTGACCAGCCCTGCTTCTATCACACTATCAACACACTAATATTATAAATGCGAAATTTTGTGTGTATGTTTGTTCCACGTTACTTAACTTCGTAGCAGCTGAATGGATTTGATGAAACTTTGTATGGAAATAGCTGTTACTCTGGAAGTCTGGTTTAAAACAACTTACTTTTTGTCCCGAAAATACAGGTTCCTGGGGCCTTACGGACAACAGCTAATTGCGGCACCTAATCCGCTCACTTTGTAAATCACGCGAACGTGAACCTTATCGCGCCCAGATACGGTTTGCGGTCGCGTGATTTTCCAACTGAGCGGATTAGCTGCCGCTATTAGCAGTTGTACGTAAGGCCCCTGATATCGGATGAAATCATGAGACGCAGCTAGCATATAATATATTGCTTGTTTTCCAAAAAGAACTTGTATCTATGTTTAACAGGGGAAAAAGGGAATATGAATGATTGTTGTACGGCTAATACAGTGGCCGGCAAACAACTTGAGCCAAAGTTGACGTAGTGGGGGTAAGTTCACGCATGTCGTTCACGCATCGGCCAATCGCGTGGACGCGTGCCGTCGGAATGCCCCCGCGCACCTCTCTTTCCACCAACGATACCTTAAAATCGTCTATTGCGCACTCGAGGTCATGGCTCAAGTTGTGTGCCGGTTACTGTAATAATGCTTTTGATAAGGAATGATTTACACCGATGGCCCCAACGCGCGCCGTTAGGTGTGAATCGTCCCTATATAAGATGGGGATATGGGTGAGTATGAATTCCTACGGAATGTACCTAGACGTCCTGAAGGCGACTTCTTTTAACTATTGATAATTAGCTAAAGCGACCCCGCTTTACTATATTAATTGTACTTAATTCATCCGAGACAAAGCCACGTAAAAATATGTGTTAATCTATCTTTCTACCAAAAATCTTGCACATAGGATCAGTTATCATAAAGTTACGAGGAGCAACCACTTTTACTCAAGGAGGGAGCAACATAGTAGGTAAAGTTATTATCTTCGTCAGAATTCTGTTCTGTATAAATAGTCTATACTTAAGTTAGCTTTGCACGCAAGAAGTACGGACGTTGGACGCTAGATGGCGCTTATAATAAGTGTGCATCGTTTGGTCAAGGTCATTGGCGCATGTTAAATCCTTAATTTACACTATGTAGAGAAGAAGATAACGCATTGAGAAGGAGAAATGCGAGTTAGAATTGTAATGCATCATAATTTCTTATATGGAAAACTTATTTATTTCTATATTTTTTTCTACAGATATCTAGACTCCCTGGACGAACATCTGGAAACAACAGAAATAGAAACAATGTTGCCTTCGAATGAACAGGTGATCATTAACAATTTTTCAGTACCTTTTTTTGTTTCAGAATATAATTATTATTTCAAATAAGATGTTATGTAACTAAGTGCACAATTATATTTTATTTTTATATGCCTAAATGTATTTATGGGTAATATGTTAGTAAAGTAATTATTTGTTATTTCGTTCTAGGAGCAGCGACGTCTATTAAATATGCCGGATTTTACAGTTGAAGTACAAAAAGAACCAGAAGAACTGGAACGGAAGGTTATTGGCAGAAGCATAGTGGATATTTGTTACTTCTTTGAAAAAAATAAAGAAATATCAAGACACAGCGGATTTGGATGCGATATACATACAATGTTTAAATTTATTCGGAGAAAAACAAATAGGGTTTTCTTCAAAATTTACATACTTATGTGCAATACAAAGTTTTTTGTAAATTGTGATGGTGAGCATGAGCATTATTTTGACGTCACCAAAAAGGTCTACCAAATCTTAAGCTTCCAGCCGGTACTTAGCAGCTTTGTCGAATAGGTGGCAGCAGTATTTAACGGACTAGACTAACAAGATCGGACTTGTTCTTGATACACGTGAGCAACTGCCTCTGTGTGAAGTACCGCCTGCCAAGTTTTTTACTAGCCAGTTTAGCCAAACAAATTATTATTCTACCTTGATTTTAGTAAACTCACCAAACTATTTCTACCAAGTACCAACACAATACATTTACTTTTCACCAACATCTAACATTAGGATGCAATATACATTCCTATAATATTGTCTTTCCTATAATAATGTCCAAACTTTACGGTCTAAACTAAATACTTATTTCGTTTTAGTAATAAGTTTTGTATTTTTACATGATAGACATTAAACTATTTTGTATAATTATATTGTATCATGTTGTTGTTATAACAATGGCTGAAGCTCAGCAGTTTATTTCATAAAGTGTTTAGTCTATTTCTATTTTCTGGTAGAAGTATCGAGTAGCTCCCTAGTTATTTTATTTTGTAATCTGTTTTGTGTTTTTACTTTATAGACATTAAACTGTTTCAATACTTACGAACTGTTTCTTGCTTTTTATCTATACCTTGTATCGTAATCACTGAATTAACTATCCTCTTTTTCTGGCTTGACGATAGACCAAAGCATTCAGATTAAAACCTGTAGCGCTTTTTTGCTTAGTTTTTTTTGTATAACGCCATTCCATGTACTCGCATTTTTATTAATAAATAAATATTAGGGACGTTTTGCACACACGGTCATCTGACCCTAAATTAAGCAAGGCTTGTAATATTATGCCATATGAATATAATATATATATGAATGATATGAATTATCACCGCATTCCGGACAAAAGCTTAAATTCCCGGACAAGCCCGAAAAATTCCGGACGTATGGCAACCCTAGTTTTAATTGGTACCTCAAATACGTTTCGCCGTCTAGCAGGCCGTGGCTTGACCAGCCCTGCTTCTATCACACTATCAACACACTAATATTATAAATGCGAAATTTTGTGTGTATGTTTGTTCCACGTTACTTAACTTCGTAGCAGCTGAATGGATTTGATGAAACTTTGTATGGAAATAGCTGTTACTCTGGAAGTCTGGTTTAAAACAACTTACTTTTTGTCCCGAAAATACAGGTTCCTGGGGCCTTACGGACAACAGCTAATTGCGGCACCTAATCCGCTCACTTTGTAAATCACGCGAACGTGAACCTTATCGCGCCCAGATACGGTTTGCGGTCGCGTGATTTTCCAACTGAGTGGATTAGCTGCCGCTATTAGCAGTTGTACGTAAGGCCCCTGATATCGGATGAAATCATGAGACGCAGTTAGCATATAATATATTGCTTGTTTTCCAAAAAGAACTTGTATCTATGTTTAACAGGGGAAAAAGGGAATATGAATGATTGTTGTACGGCTAATACAGTGGCCGGCAAACAACTTGAGCCAAAGTTGACGTAGTGGGGGTAAGTTCACGCATGTCGTTCACGCATCGGCCAATCGCGTGGACGCGTGCCGTCGGAATGCCCCCGCGCACCTCTCTTTCCACCAACGATACCTTAAAATCGTCTATTGCGCACTCGAGGTCATGGCTCAAGTTGTGTGCCGGTTACTGTAATAATGCTTTTGATAAGGAATGATTTACACCGATGGCCCCAACGCGCGCCGTTAGGTGTGAATCGTCCCTATATAAGATGGGGATATGGGTGAGTATGAATTCCTACGGAATGTACCTAGACGTCCTGAAGGCGACTTCTTTTAACTATTGATAATTAGCTAAAGCGACCCCGCTTTACTATATTAATTGTACTTAATTCATCCGAGACAAAGCCACGTAAAAATATGTGTTAATCTATCTTTCTACCAAAAATCTTGCACATAGGATCAGTTATCATAAAGTTACGAGGAGCAACCACTTTTACTCAAGGAGGGAGCAACATAGTAGGTAAAGTTATTATCTTCGTCAGAATTCTGTTCTGTATAAATAGTCTATACTTAAGTTAGCTTTGCACGCAAGAAGTACGGACGTTAGACGCTAGATGGCGCTTATAATAAGTGTGCATCGTTTGGTCAAGGTCATTGGCGCATGTTAAATCCTTAATGCATGATGGTGTAGCTGAAGAGGTGGACGTGCAAACGTGTTTCATGTTGGTAAACGTGCCGTTTAGCGATCAGAAAATTAAGGCGATCAGGAAAGAAACTGAAGCTGACAGAGACTGCAGATTGTTAATCAAGCACATAACGGGGGGATGGCCTAAGAATAGACGCGGTATAAATACGGAAATAAACGTATTTTGGCCTTATCGCAAGCAGCTACATTATATAGATGGAATAATTTTTAAAGGAGAATGTGTATTTATTCCTCGCACACTAAGAGATAATATGATATCACGAGTGCACGAAGGACATCCGGGAATAGAAAGGTGCAAGCGGCGCGCACGCCAAGTGATGTTTTGGCCGGGGCTGAGCCGGGACGTGGAGAGCGCCGTGCGAGGCTGCACGGCGTGCGCGCTGCACGCGCCCCGCGCGCGCCGCCAGCCGCTGATGCAGCACGACGTGCCCGCGCTGCCGTGGCACAAACTCACCTCGGATATATTCGAGTACAGAAAGAGAAAGTACATTATCTTAGTAGACTACTTCTCTAATTACGTGGAGGTTGGAGAACTGTCGACTATGAGCACCAAGCAGGTGATTAATTTCATGCGAGAACAGTTTGCGCGACACGGAATACCATCGGAGCTCGTGACTGATAACGGACCTGCTTATAGCTCGCAAGAATTTAAGACATTTATGCGCGAATGGGAAGTAAGGCACGTGACATCATCCCCGCATTATCCACAGTCAAATGGAAAAAGCGAGAGAACTGTACAGACAATTAAAAATCTGTTGGAAAAGTGTGTGGACTCGGGACAAGACTTTTCACTGGGTTTGCTGAATTACAGGGCAACACCACGAAACGGGTTAGACTCGCCAGCTCGAATTTTAATGGGTAGACAGTTAAATACAAAACTGCCATTCAATTCAAAACTACTGACAGAAAGTGTTGATTACGAGGTCGCGGGAAAGAACAACACAAATGTTGACAAATTTGTTTTTAGGTCCTACAAAGGAATAGCACCTAGGGTTCCATTTAACTATAAGTATTAAAAATTTAAAAAACTAAAAGCTTTCCTATATTTTGTAATAACATAATATATATATTTAATATTCTTCACGTAAAAGCACGGAATAATTAATGTGTAAATTACTTCCTATACCTAACAACTAAAATACAGAACATAAACAAATATAATATATGTTTAAATATGTTACTTAATAACTTAGAAATAAAACTGCTAACTGCTAACATAGACACTTACTTTTATTGTTTATGTTTGTTTTTTTTTTTTTTTTTTTAAAGAGAATACATGTAGTATATTTATATAGGGTAGGTACTAAGTAAGTTGACTACCCACATTATTATAGTTAATAAAGCCAGTGTTCAACCAACTAGCGTGTGTTTCACTTCACTACCTGAAGTCAGACTTGAGTTGGTTAGGTTCGAAATGAGTGACAGATCTAACATAGTTGTACCCCTCTCTCTGCCTCACCACCAAAAAGTTTTAATGGTTCTCATATTTTTTAATCTGTGACTATCTTACACTATCTTGTTCAAACGAAGCATGGAATCGACAGACGGCATAGACTCAACAGCCAATATGAGCAGACATTTCAGCAAAATTAGCCAATAGGAAGATGCCACCTTTTATCATGTGGACTTTTTTCTAGTACATGGATTATTGGCTGTAAAATCCTGGCTGTGCATTTTTTGCCGTACTTTATAGACACGGGCCGATAATTGACGGCCAGTATTGTACGACATGGATCGTACAGCATGATATTCGATGTACATGTATACCAATTATCATGCTGTACATTATCATGCCGTACAATATCGTGTCGGCAAATATCATGTTGTACATTATAGACATCCTACATATACATGGAATATCATGTTGTACAATATCGTGCCGTGCAATATCATGCCGTACATTATTTGATCAGCCCAATAATGCACAAGCGATAATGTACACCATGATATTCCATGTACATGTACACCACGATATTCCATGTACATGTACATGTCATCATCATCATCAGCCAGAAGACGTCCACTGCTGAACATAGGCCTCCCCCTTTAACCTCACTCTGAACGACAGAGTGCCTTTTGCATCCACTGGATGCCCGCGACTCTCACAATGTCGTCGGTCCATCTAGTGGGAGGCCTCCCTATGCTGCGTCTTCTGGTTCGTGGACAGATTGTTCAGTTAGGTAAGTCCAACTTAGGCAAAGAGGTCGCCCGAAGAATCCAACTCGGATGGGCAGCGTTCGGGAAATTGCGTGACATCTTCTTGTCCAAGATACCACAGTGCCTCAAGACGAAGGTCTTTGATCAGTGTGTGTTGCCAGTGATGACATATGGTACTGAGACGTGGTCCTTAACTGTTGGCCTTTTGGAAAAACTCAGAGTCACACAGCGGGCACTGGAGAGAGCTATGCTCGGAGTTTCTTTGCGCGATAAAATCCGAAACGTGGATATTCGCCAAAGAACCAGAGTCACCGACATAGCTGTTAAAATTTGCAAGTTGAAGTGGCAATGGGCAGGCCACATCGCTCGAAGAACCGATAACCGATGGGGAAGAAAGGTTCTGGAGTGGAGACCACGAACCGGACCATGTACATGTACATGTACCTAATACGGGCGAGGTCACTTTTTATCATGTTGTACATTATCGGTCGTAAATTTTCGGCCCGTTTCATCAAAACACGCCCCGTATTGCACGACATGATAATGTACAGCCCGATAAAACGTGGACTTTTTTCTAACACATGGATTATTAGCTGTAAAATCTTGGCTGTGCCTTTTTTGCCGTACTTCATAGACACGGGCCGATAGTTGACGGCCAGTATTGTACGACATGGATTGTATTGCATGATATTCGATGTACATGTACACCAATTATCATGCTGTACATTATAATGCCGAACCATATCGTGTCGGCAAATATCATGTTGTACATTATAGACACCCATTGGTGTACATGTACATGGAATATCATGTTGTACAATATCGTGCCGTGCAATATCATGCCGTACATTATCAGATCGGCCCAATAATGCACAAGCGATAATGTACACCATGATATTCCATGTACATGTAACTAATACGGGCGATGTCACCTTTTATCATGTTGTACATTATCGGTCGTAAATTTTCGGCCCGTTTCGTCAAAACACGGCCCGTATTGCATGACATGATAATGTACAGCCCGATAAAACGTGGACTTTTCCCACGTACATAGATTATTGCCTGTACAATCCAGGCTGTGCATTCCTAGCCGTACTTAATAGACACGAGATGATAATTGACGACCAGTATTTTACGACATGATTTGTACAGCATGATAATTAGTGTACATGTACACCAATTATCATGCTGTACATTATCATGCCGCAGAATATCGTGTCGGCAAATATCATCTTGTACATTATAGACAGCCGCGGCATGTACCTATCTGACTGTAAATCTCCGCACCGCTCCACGCCGACTCAGTCAGACGCTATGACTGACTAATCACTAGGCATAATATATTTACGTAGCTCTTACTGTTTACTAATCAACACCTACCTACACATATACTCAAGGCGCTTGTAGTTGCTACTTGTTACTTGTACTACGCATCATCTGCAAGCACCTTTAGGCACCTACCTACTTGCAAACCTACCTACCTACCTACTGTAAAGTGGTGCCTAGGAAGTACCTTCTATGTACGTACCTAATATGTTTTATAATAGGTACCTTCCACGCAAATAAATAAATAACTGATTGATACACAATAACTCCAGTTAGTACAATAACGCAACGAAAACCTACTTATTAAATTCCTAGGTAGTTTACAAAAATTTATACTTACATAGGGAATAAAATCTCACTTACCAAATTTTTTTCAATCGTGTCCTCATTTTCAATTTCGAAGATTTCTTTTTCTGGCTATTACTTCCCATTGCGAACAGATAGCGGGGGGAGCGCAACGACAAAACCAACACAGGTCCGACCTCATTGACGCCTGGCGCGGGTCTGAGCGCAGTGCGCGCGCTAATTTACGCGACTTTTTACGTTTTTAATTTCATTAAAAAACTAACGAACAAACTATCAAAAATCTATCCAAATGAAAGAGTGTTGAATATAATTACCTTTCAGTACATGCAATTTCCAGGCTGTTACGAGCTTTTATTAGAGCAAAAAACGGGAAAAAAAAAACGTCAATTCTACTAAATAGACTTTGTTTCGTTATTTTTTTTGATCGAGGAAAGTTTATTCTATCGTGTTTTGAACCAAATCATAAAGTCAAACATAGATGCATCTTTGACATGTATTTTTTTCCGGCTCAAATATTGTTATTTAACTATTTAAAAATGATTAATAACCCGTCAAATTAGGTATAACCCCCCGTTAAGTTCTCATTTGAGCAAAATCAGTCATAAAGTTGCGGTTTTTGTGTGTTGCGGCGTATGTGAATCCACCAATCCGCACTGGGCCAGCGTGGTGGATATGGCCCTATCACCCTTTCGGGAGTAGGCTAAAAGTCCAGCAGTAGGCTGTTAAAAGGCTGCCTATGATGATGATGAAGTAAAAAAAAGGAATCATGGAGACTGCCGAGTTGCTGCCGAAAAAACTGAAAACTAATAAGTCACATTAGCATGTCGAAGAATGCTAAAAAGTTTTTACTACAAAAAATATTATAAAAAAAAAAGTTACCATTCAACGCCGCAGGCTCTGCCAGCTCCACTATAGCAATGTCGTTATGGAACACGGGTATGTTGAACTTCTCGTGGCTGAGGACTCCCTTCACGCGGAGGTCCTGCACCGGCGGCGCGCACACGTCCTGCTGGCAGTCCGGCTCTTTGTTGATATCGTGCTCGCCTAGACGAACGTGAGTCCTGGATAACATAGTTAAACGTCAGTTTAAAAAAAAAAACAGAACTAAAATCTTCGACCGAAATAAAATGAATGGACGGGCCCAGAAGTAGCGCATTTTTGAAGATTACAAAATGAGCGCCGGCTCTCACTTCGTTTCAGTCGATCTCTAGCCGTAGGAACATCTGACAAAATTATGTCTTCGTGTGCTTTCCCGAAGTGTAAATTACACAACAAAAACCGCTATCTATTTTTTGTAACAAACGTACATGGTTATAATTAGGTGTTGAATGTCCAACGGTTTTGTCTCGTTTTTACTGAGCAAGTTCAATGGTTATGGCCCGTCCATTAATTTTATTTCGGTCGAAGACTAAAACTAGTCAATCTCAAAGTAGTCCAAGTGGCGTCATCATGCCAACAGGCTAGTGGACTAGAGTTTACACCCAACAGACGTTATTCTGTCATAGAACTGCATGACAAAGGCGCGAAGTTAAATCGTCGTTAAGTTTTCTGAAATTTTCTGCGCCATTTTCTTAGTTTTTCTTCCCATAAGAACCTTCTACAAAGTATTAGAAAACTTTAAAAAAAAGATGAATGAAATCAGTAAAGTAGTCCTCAAGTTATAGCGTAACCAAGGTAAATAGGAATTAATTTTTACATAGTGTAAAGGGGATGTCATATAAAACACGCAGAGTGGCGAGTACTTCATTTATTCAGCAATCGAAATGAACAGAGAGATAGTTGGCTCGCAGGCTAGCTTATATACCCTCCCCTCAAAGGCTTGGCGAGCTTGACAGTGGCATGACGTGAGGGGGTGTGTCATGGCGGCTGGCTGGTTGACATTCGTAGTTTCGCAGGCAACGTCACGTCCGTTTTGTTACAATAGATATAGATAGAAGAAAACAGGCTTAGCGAAGGACATAACCAAATACATTACAGATACTGAAAAAATAAATCGGTTGATAATTTTCTGAGATATAAGCGTTTGAAGTTTTTGGTGGTGACTGGTGATTGAGAGGGGATGCTCTGTCCCTTTGCCGCACAGCGTGTGTTAGTGATAGCATTTGTATAGCGCGCGCAAGGCTTGACGTCATAAATTACTAAGTGCTCTCTACCAAAAATTTTTTTTTTTCTTTTGTTTTCGTTCATGGTGTCTATTTATGATCAGATTTTTTATAATGTACCTACTTAATAAAATAAAGAACACATATTGCAATGAAGAAGGCAGCGATATTTATTTCAATGATAAATAAAATCAAAAATTTGAAGGCCGGAAGCATTTGAACCTACACCATCCGGGTTTACGCCCCGAGCTCGTGCTCTAACTGCTAAGCTAAGGTCACCCTCCTGTCGGCCTCCAAATTCTTGTGCTACCTTTGCAATAAATCTAAGCGTTAGTGACCTCATTTATAATTCTTGCTACCTGCGAGTGACTAATCAGGATTCTTTAACGGCCTATTGTCCGAGTCGCGTAGGCAAGAAAACGCTCCCTCAGCCCCCGCGAAGTTATAGCGACGATGTATTTTGCCACGCAAGAGTCAGGACGCCCGCGGGGGAGTGCAACGACAAAAACGAACATTGGTACGACCTCGATGACACCTGGCGCGGTACTGAACACGGCGCGCGCAAATTTTCGCGACCTTTTTACGCTTTTAATTTCACTAAAAAACTAAACTATTCTCTATCAAAAATCTATCCAAATCAAAAAAAAAAATGAATTGTATTGCCTTTTCATTAAAATGAAAAAAATAAACTAGGTCGACTTTGTTTCAGTTTTTTTTTGGTCGAGGAAAGTTTATTCTATCGTGTTTTGAACCAAATCATAAACTCAAACACAGATGTATCTGTGACAGGTATTTATATCCAGCTAAAATATTGTAATTTAACTGAATAAAATTGATTTAAAACCGTCAAATTTGGTATAAGAGGCCGTTAACGTGTGGAACAACACAAAGAGGTTATAGCCGCTAACTCTGAAGAGGTGGGACTTCCATAGAGAAAAATGTGGTGGTCGCCGGCTGGGGGAAAACAATTAATGACCACTGAAGAAAGGGCTGATAAACTACAATACAAAGAAATTGGACCTACCTTTTTTTTCAATTTCAAAATATGTATCTTCATTAATCATCCATGTCACCACAACAGCTTGACTACTACTCATCATCATCATCTAATCTTTCATCTACTACTGGAGCAACTATGCAAGAGCCTCGCCATTTCGAGCTGGGTGGACTTGGGTAGATCTTGACGGGGAAATGTACAATACACCCCAAGCGGGATGTCAGTGCAAGAGTTAACGCCCCCATCTCGAATAAGAATATCAAGTTCAAGGTGTTTGTACAAGCAGGGTCGGACTGGGCCGGAAAGGCTCCCTACAAGCCCGGGGCCCGAGACTGGAGACTCCCTATCCTATCTACCACCTGGCTTGCTGTAAGCCCCACAAGCCAGGCCTGTGTGGGGCCGGCGCGGGCTGGGGCCCGGCTGGTAAACGCCACCTCGACTATATGCCCACTGGCCAGTCCGACGCTGTGTACGAGTACGAGTGTCAAGTGTAACTCACAGATTGTATAAGTCGTCTTCTTGGACGCAGTGAGCTGCTGTGATGACGAGCCGGTCCGACAGCAGCGCCCCGCCGCACAGCCAGTCGATGTCGCCGAACGCACCTGAAATATAACAGCCCTGATGATATGCAAGTGATGTATTTATATATATTATCTTTGAAGGAACGATCCACCAGTATCATAAAGCGGTGCTCTTTTTTTTAAAGTGAAAAAGTAAGTGAGTAAGTAAGTGAGTGTCCATGTTTGACCACCAACTCACCAAACCAAGAAACCAAGGGAGAAGTTTTTGCAATAAATATATGTAAGTATTCTGATTCTGAGACCGTTTACATTTTAGTACGACATGAGAACAGTTTTTGACCAGCCTGCCAAAGTTGAATTACTAGGCTTTGCTAATCTTCCTCGTCTGAATGCGTACAACCGATATAATTATCATCGTCTTGTAGTCTTTCATGACAGTGGGCGAAATCCCTATATTCACATGCGTAAATAAGTATCGAAAAGCACACAAATTTCGGTTTTGAGATTCAAAATTTGCATGGAATTCGATAGGTATGCAATAGCATGCATTTTAAGCACGTGAACATTTGTACTTCGTCCACGGTTCTAAGGTTCAAACGCTAACGATCGCCCCAAGTCCCATCAAAATCCCATACCCAAGTAGGTACCTAGTATAATATGAAATCTTTGCCCATACCTTTGCGAACCTTCTAAGTTTCGCAACATTTAATTGGTTTGTTTTTCTTAGTTATTGATTTATAGCAAAAAGGATCCATTTAAAAGTCACATTGAAATGAGGTGTTAATGATTAATGGTGATTAAAGCAACCCACACGGAAAGAAAAAAAGTCTCGAATCAAGAGTATATCTATTGGTCAAGAATAATATGGTTTCATATATGGGGAAAACAATATTTTCTTGAATAAAGCAATTTATTGTTTTAGTTGATAAGCTCAAATCAACATTTTAATGTCTCATATAAAGATGATATATTATCGATAGAAGAATTAAGCAATTTCTTCATGCAAGAGGAAACGGTTTCTTGTTCTTCAAGACTCACAGTTTTCTTGAACAAAGACAGTTAAAGTTTTTGATGCATACCTATTTTATTTTTAGAGTAAGACAAAGCAATCTTTATAGAAAACATAATAATCTTCTAATAAAATAATCGAATTCTGCGCTCAGAATGCAAAAGTCTTAAATGAACAAAATCTTAGTATTAGTAGAAGATAATAGTATTTTTCAATTGAGACAATAAGTTTTATTTTAAATACAGTTTTAGTTTTAAAGCAAGATTGTGATAATTATGTTGGAGACTGTTTCATCTTGTTGAGACCGCACATCATTTTAACTTGAAAATTGGCGTTGTTTAACTCCAAAACATGCTTCATTGAATGAAGATTCGATCACATCTTAAACCCAAACAACTGAATGTTAGTACAATGCAACAGTTTTTAGAAAGAAATAGCCTTTTAATTTGAATCAAAAATTGTAACAGCTTCTACTGAGAATTCTGTTGTTTGAACCAATTATAATATTTCTTAATTTAAGAAACTAAAAATTTTATACTGAATAAAATTTCTCTCCGTTCAATACTTTCTACATTTTATTTGAATAATGTCATTTACTTTTCTTTAGTATTTTAAATCTTAAGCAGAGACTAATACTACTTCTGAACTGAGAATACAGATTTTCAAGGTGAGATTATCAATGTTCTTTTCTTGAATAACCAGGGATTTCATACTAAAACTAAATTGATCTCTGTTTAAATAATAACCTTTTCTTGTCCTAAGATTTTTTTATGTCCAGTCAAGAATAAAAATATTTTTTAATTGAAAATGCATACTCTTAAGTAAAGTATTTCTTTATCTTAACCTTAAATAACTGAGAATCTTCTGCAAAGACAAAAGTTCTTAGTTCGAATAATGCCTTTTACTTGCCTTAAGAATGTTTGATTTTAAGTAAAGACTGTTGATGTTTTGATATTAAGAATGTATCTTCTTAGGGAGAGTATGGTAATATTCTTAGTCTGAATAATTGGGGGTTTCAGATCAAAAACAGATTGATCTTAGGCGAACGATTTCTGTGCGTTATTTGAAGAATATATTTGCTTATATCAAGATGTTTTGTTGCTTCAAGTAAGTAATTTCTAGATTTGAATTAATAATTCTACTTCTCAGATGAAACTAATAATTTTCTTAATTGGAAAGTAGAAAGTCTCAAAGCAAGACCATAATGAAACACAGGGTTACGCAAAAAGGGTGTACTATCCCGAAAGGGACTCATAGTACTCATCATTATAAACAACTTTTACTCCGGGGGCTACCCTGATTTCACGAAAAACCACAGCTGTTCCATACATTTCGTCGAGTTTCACTGATAGTTTTATATGGAACAGCTGATATTTTTATCGCGATTTCGAGGTTAACAACCAAGTAAAAGTTGTTCATAATGATGAGTACTATGAGCCCCTTTTCGGGTTAATACCCCCCATTTCGCGTAAACTTGTGTTTCATTCTGGTCTTGCTTTGAGACTTTCTGTCATCTATGCATACAAAAGCTGAAATGCAGTGCTTATAGAGCAATACATTCTGGTATTGCTCTATAAACACTTGACACATTTGAAAACCAATACATACAACATAGCAAAATTATCAATACAATCGATTTTAGCTCGAGTTAGTTACGACTTACGCCATGGATCAATCTTATTTTAACCCTGACTTTAAATTAAAATAAGTTGTCATTTATCAACATATTTATTATTATAATACAATATTTTTAAACACGTCATACACACAATCTTAATTCTTAACTTAGGTACATACAATAAAATTACTCAAAAATAAAAGATCAAAAACATAGTAGACATACAATATTGTGGGAGACTAGTTCACTAAGAATATTTTCGAATTTACATAATTATTTAATCATAACACAAATGAAAAAAACTCTATTGCCCACTTTTTAGTTGGCCTTAAAGCTATGAAACGGGACTGCAGCCTTAACATATATTATTTATATTGTGGGAAACTGGTTCACTAAGAATATTTTCGTATATACATAATAATATTTAATCAACACACGAATAAAAAAAAACTCTATTGCCCACTTTTTAGTTGACCTTAAAGCTATGAAACGAGACTGCAGCCTTAACATAAAATATTAATACTGTGGGAGACTGGTTCACTAAGAATAATTTCGTATATACATATTTAATCAACACACGAATAAAAAAATATTACTCTATTGCCCACTTTTTTGTTGGTCTTAATACTACGAAATGGGACTGCAGCCTTAACATATTAATATTGTGGGAGACTGGTTCACTAAGAATATTTTCGAATTTACATGATTATTTAATCAAAACACGAATAAAAAAAACTCTATTGCCCACTTTTTAGTTGGCCTTAAAGTTATGAAACGGGACTGCAGCCTTAACATATTGATATTGTGGGAGACTGGTTCACTAAGAATATTTTCGAATTTACATATTTAATCAACAGACAAATAGACTTTACGAAAATTATGGTAGTTAATAGATTAAATTTTGGAAAAAAACAGGAAAATTACAAATAAATCTTTTAAAAAATAAGGCCGGAATATTAGTATGGAAATCAGTTTCCACTCTGGTTCTGTTGGTTGTGGTTCTGAAAACCACGTCAGTGTGGTTTTCACACATTATTAATATCTGAACGGTTGTTATTCACGATCCGGCCTAATATAACGTGAGTAACACCCGTTCAGATATTAATATGGTCAGGGTTTTTTTTGGCTACTTTTATTTTCTAAATGGTTCCCCGAACACACCCGTTTGGCTTATCTAACCTTCTACATAACGCCTCGCATAAATAAATAAACTTACATCAATATCAACAATGAGATTCTCGATGCACTCCAGTGTCGAAAATTTTGTTTTTCTGTCGAGTCTCCCTTATGGAGGGATGAGATGACAGGAGTTTCATTTGATCTGGAACCTTCGGATCTGAAAAATAAATGTGAAAAATTATACATAGGTACTTATGTGTATGGCTAGTGGCTGACTTAGTGGCTACCATGCTGTGGTGTAGTAGATAGGTACCGAAAAAAGTATGTAACTCACCATTATCGGTTTCCTGTGTTATGCCTTCATATAAAGTTGCCAACGAATCATATTTATTTGTATTAATAAATTTCAAACTGATAATTGTATTTATAAACGTTTGCCACTTCGTATAAAAATTCAAAGAATTTTCCTTGTACTTTTCTTCGATATCCAAATTAATCTGAAATCACACCACACTGATTAATATTTTATAATAATATTTTGTTTGCGTGTAAGTTTGTTATCCCAATAGCACGGATTGACACACAAGCTACATTTTTAGCAGCTTCACGCACTAAGATTTACTATTATTATTTATTTATGTACTAAGATTTTAAAAATATATAAACTGTTTAAACAACACCCAGAGATTCTTGAAGAGATAATAATTTTCTTGTTTTTAGTTTACATATTGAGAATACTGTTTTTCACTTGCTTTACCACTAAATGAGTGAAACTGCTGATCAAAACGAATAAAAAAACATACCTACCTATACTCAATGCAATAATTATAGTTAGTTGGCTATACATACAAATTTGATCCCTTCAAAAATAAATGAAATACTAATTATTAGTAGGTGTAACTTACCATGTGCAGTAAAATATTCTTCAATTTTGGATTTAACCAAAAGTCTGTGGCCAATTAAAGGGCATAGCTCTTTGAGAAAATCATCACTTAGATGTTTTAGTTGGTATTGCTGAATTTCATTTTCTGGAAGAAAAAAATATATATTAATAATCAATGTCATCATCTCAGCCGCAGAACGTCCAATGCTGGACATACGTCTCCCTCATTGACTTCCTAGAGTGGTTTGAAGCGGTTTGCATTCAGCGTGTTCTTATCTGTCAGATAGATCAGATATAGATAGACTGATCAGCGTGCATCTTTAATAGCTCGTCTGGCCACCTTGTCTTGTGGTGGGTCGTCCTACGCTGCGCTTGCCGGTATGAGGTCTCTATTCGAGAACTTAAACGATACTTTAAATAATAAAACTTACCTTTAAATCTGTCTATAACAGACTCCGGAACTCCCCATTTGTGCAATATAACTTCTATCGAAGTTTCATCGTCAGCCATCTGCATTAATATCACAACAAACGAATAAGAAGGTTAATAATCACAAAGTAAACTGTTACACTAGAAAAAGAAACAACACACGATCACACGATTTTTTGCAGAGACAACTTACGATAGTTTTTTTGGTTCAATTCAATTCTTGGTGTACGGCGAATATGGATCACAACCGCTCTGCTTAATAAATTAGATTAATTGAAATTTATATTAAAATGTATTCGATACGATTCACAACCCCACTTGACGCGACAGGACAAATCTGAGAATTGGCGAATACAGGGTTGCCAGCTCCGAAACATTTCCCTTATAAATGGTAAAAATTCTTTAAATTCATTCAAAACATTAAACGACTACATTTAAATTATAATCAAATCAATCGGAGCGATAAGAGAGCTCGAGTTGACAGCTCTCGGGGTTTTGTATAATATGCGCGAATGGGTGATCGATCGGTGGGCGAACTTCGGTGATCGCACGAGACTATTTGGGGCGGGCCTGACTCGTACTTGGCCCGTTTTTTTTTTGTTAGGTACCTATACTACAGATTGTGCACTATAATAATATCAAGTTTGAGCCTTGTACTTATTACCGTTTTTGATATATGAAAAATACAAAAATACCTTTTCAAATATGGTTTTTTGTATGGGACCCCTTCATTTTTGACTTTTTGTTGTTTTTGTTTAATCCACCGTATTCTGTAAAAAAAACTGCCAGCTCTATTACCTACGGTTCACGAGATGCAACCGTTTAAAGGTCAGACAGACGGACAAACACCGGAGACTTAGTAACAGGGTCCCGTTTTTACCCTTTGGGTATGGAACCTTAAATTACTAATTACTAACAGCTCGTATATTACAGACATTGTTTTAAACTATCACGGTTGTTCACTAAAGTTATATGATTATTTACGGGAATACTATACGCAGTGATACAGTGAGTGTGTTTTGTCGGGACTTGTATTTTGTTTGAGTTCGAATTTCAGTGATAACCGTAGCAAAAGACTAAGAAAGAGGGTAGATAGTTATGTCTGCACCTAACTTTTTAAATGTTCGACTAACCACCCGCATTCCTCAGTCTTCCCGTGAACATGGTGCATGTAACTGCGCCGAAATATCGGGAGCTTATTCCACAACCTTACCACGGTAAATATCCCGTAAATAATCATATAACTTTATTACGGACATGTACAATACATGGGGATTTTACCCTGCAGTTCAAAACGGAGCGAGTATTCACTTCTTTAGTGCGTGAGGGTAGATAGACGTGCGGAACGCTATCTGTCTCTTTCAAATGAACGGTCTCAATATCTGTATTTACACTATTAGGTACACTCTATAATCTACACTTCAACACACGTTTTATAAGGAGGTGAAGTTTGTGAGTTTGTGTGTAACGGGCAAGCTCTGGAACTACAGGTCCGATTATAAAAAAATATTTCACGCATAGAAAGCTTCACTTTCCCTGAGTGACATATTCGGCTATGTTTTGTTCACAGCGCGGGTGAACCCGCGGAAGAAATCTAGTGTACAATAAAGTAACATAAATGTTCAGTGAAACCAATCACAGGAATAAAAGCTGATACGTTGTGTTGTATATTTTCGGTACGTGTCAATAAATTGCGGCCAGTATTATAAACATGGATGAATTGTACGACCTAATATTTGTACCTGTATTATTGGTTGTGCTTACCTAGTCATGATTAAAAAAACTCTTTCACGAATACAAAGATACACTCTCCTCGAGTGACTTGGATTATGTTTTATTGACAACGCAGGTGAAGCTAGAGGGTTATAATCTTAAGGGTGGTCCAATATAAATTAATTATTCCACCCATAAGGGTAGAAAGCAGAGTAATCTTTTATGTTAAACAATAGTCGGTTTTTTAGTTTTTTTACCTGGGCATTATTTTAAACTTTTTATTTCTCACTTTGATTGCGAGGAAATAGTTTCTTAATACACTTTTAGGTATTAATGCAAATTCTCTTCTGAAAAGTCGCACTCTCCTTAAAACTAGGGAATTTATTTTAGATATGACAACACTCATTCGTCCCCCCCATCCTTCCGTTGCCGGTTATAGTCACATACTCTATTAGTCAAGACATTCGATTTACATCTAAGAATCAATTATTCTTGGATTAAGAAACGCGACTTTCAACTTCTACTAGTTATAGATAAGTTAATACCTACTAAGTAGAATTTTAAAAATATATATAGAGTTCACAATTGAATGGCTTATAACGTGTAGCAAACAAGTACATTTTTTGAATTGGTCGACTATTACTCGTTATATTATAATAAAGCCTACTTATCCGTGATAGAGAGCCCTATGAGAATTAAATTACTATGGAAGCCAGATGTAGATATGGAAAAAAATTGTCCTTATCAAAAGGTGTTAAGGTTCAATTTTGCAATAAAATCTAAAGCTGACTACTGATAAAACGATCTTTCAGATTATATAACTAATATCAGCTAGTAGTTAGCCATAAAATTACTGCAGATGCCTTGAAATTCAAAACCTAATAGTAAACCACCAAAATTAGAGCGTATTTAGTGAATAAAATTGCTTTTCAAGTTTAGACACCTAATATTCAATAAAAAATCATAGCGACAGTGCAAATAAATGATCGTAGATCATAGGCATCCTAAAACGCAGTTAGTTCGTAGGTTTGATTATTTAACTATCAGAGATCAAAGATTCTGTTCAATGGTAAATTCTACCACTATTTACATAGAAATAAAGTCTGTAAAGGCTGAGCACTGGTGCAGGGCTGACAATCGTTTTTTATCTACTCGAGTTATCGTCGAACAAACATAGGTAGGTATAAAATACGAACTCCGATTTGTCTCCTAAAAGACTTTTGCTTTATTTTATTTAGTCGCCTAAATATATTTAGCATAATGGGGATTCTTAGTAAATTCGCGGTGTAAGATCCAGATAAAAGTATCTAGGTTTTTTTATTAACTGGAGAATATTTCAATTCTAGGTAAATTAACCCATACTATTATAGAATAAAATTAGGCATAAAATATATACACTTATTATGGAACATATTTATATATTTTCAAATATTGGTTACATACGTTATTTCGGCTCTTACTTAAATATTCTTAAATGTTTACAAACATTTATTTTATTGGAACAATATACGTTATTTGGGCAGTTAATTGGTATAAATGGGTTGATTATGTCACCTATTATCAACAAATTTAAACACTTTTTGTACCGCTACTAAAGTTACGTTTTTCTAGTTCAATGAGAATTTTTTTTTTCCATTACGTTATTATTGAATTAGTGAAATATTGACTGTACAGTTACGTCGTTTTGGCACATCGCGCAGGACCACATTTAGTACCCATTTACGAAAAAAAAAACTATTTTCGAGTTTTTGGTAGTTACGTTCGTCTGGTTCTTACACCGAGAGTAACATGTATGTCTATCTTGTTTTGCATCATACAAGGATTCTTAATTGAAATATCCAATACTTATTCCCTCAAAACAGACAAACCATGGCTAAAAACATAAGACTATCTTGCTTAAAATTATTTTGTGTCTTAGTATGACGCTAGTAGTTACTTAGTTCAATAAAAATTGTCTCGAACTAAACATGATTTTTTCTTAGAATAAATTGTTTTTCTATCTTATTTTTTATCATATAGGGACTCTTAGTTGAAATATCCAATACGTATTCCCTCAAAACAGACAAAACTTGTTTAAAAACATAAGACTATCTTGCTTAAAATTATTTTGTTTCTCAGTATGATGTTAGTAGTTACTTAATCCAATAAAAATTGTCTGGAACTAAACATGTATTTTCTTAGAATAAAATGTATGTCTATCTTGTTTTGCATCACATAGAGATTCTTAGTTGAAATATCCAATTCTTATTCCCTCAAAGCAGACAAATCTTGGCTAAAAACATAAGACTATCTTGCTTAAAATTATTTTAGTGTCTTAGTATAACGCTAGTAGTTACTTAATTCAATAAAAATTGTCTCGAACTAAACATGAATTTTTCTTAGAATAAAATGTTTGTCTATCTTATTTTGTATCATATCAATTCTTAGTTGAAATATCCAATACGTATTCCCTCAAAACAAACAAATCTTGGCTAAAAACATAAGACCATCTTGCTTCAAATTATTTTGTTTCTTAGTATAACGCTAGTAGTTACTTAATCCAATAAAAATTGTTTCTAACTAAACATGTATTTTCTTAGAATAAAATTATTGTCGATCTTATTTTGTATCATAGGGATTCTTAGTTGAAATATCCAATAAGCACTCCCTCAAAACAGACAAATCTTGGCTTAAAACATAAGACTGCTTTACTTAAAAGTATTTTATTTCTTAGTTTGACGATAGTAATTACTTAATCCAATAAAAAATTTCTTAAACTAAACATGTATTTTCTTAGAATAAAATGTATGTCTATCTTATTTTGTATCATAGGGTTTCTTAGTTGAACAATACACTTCTTATTCCCACAAAACAGACGAATCTTGGTCTAAAACATTTAGTTACCTTGTTAAGAATTAAATCGATTCTTACTTTAATGCCAAAATACTTACTTAACCCAAAAAAATATATCTTGAACCAAACAAGTGTTTTCTTAATAGGAAACGTAATCCTATCTTATTTTGAATCATTTTACATTATTAATTCAATACTTAAATTTACATCAAAATAAAAATATTTTTCTTCATACGAAATTTATTTTTCTTTAAATAAGACGTTCCTACTTTCCGATTTATGAGAATAATACATTATTTAAAGTAAGACAATATTTTTTTGAATCAAAAAGATATTCTTGAGTTAACAAATTAAAAGTTTTAGTTAAAGTAAAGTGTCACAGGTTCTGAATCAAAGTTTTATAGTTCTTGGTCCTATACATTATTTTCTCACACTAAGATACAAAAAAATCTTAATTTGAAAAAAATATAAATTGTTTACCCAACACCCAGATATTCTTGAAGGAATAATAATTGTTTTGTTTGTAGTAAATATAATGAGAATAATATTGTTTTTCGCGAAGTGTATCAGTTTTGTTGTTCTAAGACATTATTATTAATTCAAGCATTTATTTACTTGATATTAAACAATATTCCTGAGAATAAAAATATTCTTGGTCGGAAACAAATTTCGCGAGCATTTTTTTCCGTGCAGATTAGTAGGAAGGAACGAAAGTGTTTTTATTTCAAATTGAGATCATGCTCGATTGTAAATCATAATGACCCCATAGACCAGTAAATAGATGTAAGCAGGATCTAACTGTAAGTAACAGATACTTTCTGTTCAAAAAAATTGGGACTAGGTATGCAGCGTCTGAAACAGTTAGGTTGTGTTGCAAAAATGCATTGGGTTGCCGAGGCAAATGTACTTTTTGTAGCACAGCGCCCAGGACGATATAGGTAAACGACCGATTGATTACCTTGTCCGTAAGGTGGGCCACCCAGCCAAATACCTTCTATGCATTTTGCAAAGACAGAGAAGTAATAAATACACTGTAAAAGCTATGAGTAAGAACCTAGGGACTTTCAACATTCAATTAAAACAGTTATAAACACCGACGGCAGTAACTACTTAACCACAAAGTCGGGAAAAATATTAAATAACTTTATGGGGAAACTGTTATTTTTATTACACCTTCATACGTTGGTAGCAAAATTAAGAGTGTTTTAGAGTTGATAATATTATTATTTACAATCGTCTAATAGGTCGCTGGTCGATTATAATAGCTCAATCCAATAGTTTATTCCCAGTCACCACCAATGAGATTACAATCGCTAACGCTGAAGAGGTGGGACTTC
Organism: Agriopis marginaria; assembly: GCA_932305915.1. Classification (NCBI taxonomy): domain Eukaryota; kingdom Metazoa; phylum Arthropoda; class Insecta; order Lepidoptera; family Geometridae; genus Agriopis; species Agriopis marginaria. The sequence continues at coordinate 7,817,663 of OW029934.1, read as the reverse complement.
CATAGTAAAAAATATTTATGAAACGGGTGCGACTCCTACATCATGAAGTGAGACTAACGTACAAAGAATTCGAACCTAGAAAAAGGTAAGGTCCAAGTTCTTTACCACAGATATCTGTGTTCTTTACCTACTAACGTATAAGCTTGTCTAATAATATCTTAGTCTAGACAAGCTTATACGTTAGAGTAGGATGGAAAACGTATAACTTTGATTTCGCAACTGTTTCATACATTCGAAATTTGGAAGTTGCGCTAGTCTTGTCACCACTGCGAAAAACCGTTTTGTCTTACTAGCCAGTGGTAAAAGGGAGGGATAAGCAATTTCAACCAATCCAATATCGATATGGATCATTTTGTTTATCTCTAAATTTCATTATCGCAAAATAAACATTTCTGTATTTCTGTATTTTCTGTATATGATAAAATGCTTCACCAGAAACCTACAAACCAAGATTTGAATTTAAAGAGAGGCTCACCCGTATACCCAAGACGCGCTATCCAGGGAAGCTGGCCCAACGCTGCAGTCTTGCCTCCAATGATGCGATCTGCCGCACTTTCGCCGCATTCGAAGGCATCCAGAATGGCCCAGGCGGGATGATTCTCTATCTTCGTGGATGATGGATTAGCTAGGCAAAATAAAGCTGTTAGGCTACTGTTTCGACAGTTGACAATTATATATATTCTACGCGCGTACCTACACACCATAATATTGCGAACTCTCGCGTCGCAGATTATCAGCGTCACAGTGTGGTGCTTTATAGAACGTATGTACTACCATAGTGGTACTACTACTTACTTATTTGTACGCGCGACCGATCTGAGCAAGAGATAAATCAAGCCTAATAACTATTCATCATCATTATCAGCCTATAATTTTCCCACAGCTGGGACACAGGCCTTCTCTCAGAGAGAGAGATGTTTTTTTTTTTTTTTTTTGATGGCAGTGAATGTCCGTGAATGTCATACGTCTTAGAACTTTTGAGATTCATAAGGTAGGTACAATTAGATACGTCCCCATCGAGATACAATATTATAGAGTCACAATATACAAGTGAAAACAGTCATGCCACATTTACTCCAATTTAGACGTTATGTCGCTTGCATAGTGTTCAACGTCGCTTGTCCGCTATGTCGTCGTAGCACTGGCATCGTTCGGCGTTGAAGTCGGATCGCGGTTGCCTTACAACTAACGAAAAAGTCGGCCCAATGCGTAGCGTGCGCCGAGTTTTGGTTCGGACGTTTTTTTTTGCACGTTTGTGTCTCTATATGTATTCTACCTAGCTGTACGTCCCTAAGAAAATCTGATTTACTTAGTTGTCATTACCTGCATGCCAATCTAATATTTTAGCTATTTTAGTGGAAGTGAGCGCTTAGATTAAAGTATTTTAAAGTGTAAATTAGTTTACACAAACACGTGTCTACCCTGATGCCATGGTGTACCGAAACCGATAACGAATTTGCAGTAATTATCGCAGGCTCTACTAGGTAAAGTACTTATGCTATAATTGATTGAATCAGGCGTTACTTTACACAAATAATATTCTAAGTTAAATTGTATTTAACAACATTGGGACCCGGGCATTTCCTAAAACTGCGACCAGAACCACCGGAGGATGGGCAGCAGCATCCTATTAGTATACATGGTGAACGTACTGCGATCCTCAAGCCGCCTGCCAAGCGTGGGGATTATGGCAACACCCTTCTCAAAGGGGGAGGCCTTAGTTCAGCAGTGGACGTTTATTGGCTGATGATGTTTGTGTGTAACAACATTGAACCAAAATTACACTGGAGATTGAAATATGATATAGAATTATTATCTTCTCTATTTCTATCTCTAAGTACGTAGTATAAATTATAGTCGCTTTCCACGTCTGTCTGTCTGTATGTCTGTATGGCCGCTAACTACTCCTAAACCATGCAACGGAATTTGTTGCGGTTTTCACCATCAGTTAGATACATTTTCACGGAAGGTATAACTAGCGAGCCGCCCCGGCTTCGCACAAGGGCCAAGCTGGGCGGGCGGGTCGTATAACATAAAAGATGATGTGTGTATGTATGTTCCCTATGGATTCTACTAAAATGGCTGGACCAATTTTGACGGGACTTTCACTGGCAGATAGCTGATATAAGGAGATGATATAAGGAGTAATCCACGCGCGTGAAACCGCGGGGCACAGCTATTTACATATGGATCTTATTCCCATAAGTCCACCGTATCTTTATGTTTCAAGTTTCTGAAATTAATTTTCTATTTTTATTGTGCGAACCGCTAAACTGTGGAATGCGCTCTTTGAATGGTTGTTAGTTACTGCTCGATCTAGGTTCAAGTCGCGAGTGAATTGGTTTCTTCTAGGCAAGCGTGCTTGTCAAGCGCAAGTCTTATATTAGAAAGAAAAGAAAGAAAAATGTTTATTTATGACAGAAACAAAAGATACAAATACTTACATTACGAGGTAAACACAATAAAAAAGAAAATAGTTTCTGTCACAAGCCGGTGCCAACTCAGCGTAATGCCATTAGATGCTCATTAGATTCCATTAGGAGGCCATTTAATATGGGTGTTGGGACTTGGAAGTCAACGGTGAAGTCCTCAGATCAGACAAACAAGGGAGATATGACATAAAGGTACAATTATCATTCGTTATAGAATGTCTCCATTTTTTATACATAATATTATGTTTCAGTATCCGCTGTAAGTATGACTTACAAATTTTTACGCACACGATAAACTTGTACCTATAGCGACACAAATGTACTAACTAATAGTCCACATGCAAAAAAGGGCGACAAGAATGTCTAGTGGGTGAATTGGACTCAAGGTATCAAGCCTGATTTAGGTTGGATGCGTTCGCACCCGCCACGTCTTCTTACCATATCTCCCTTCTTTGTCTGATCTATGGTGGAGTCGGAGGAGTAGGCAGTTTCCATTTTATGACCTTTCTGTTATTATCTCTACATAGTATACCTAAATTACCGTTTTGTCGCTTTCCGCGTCTGTCGCTAGGTTTTGTCTGTCTGTATAGCCGCAAACTCCTAAACCACGCAACGGATTTTGATGTGGTTTTCACCATAAATTTGATAATTTTTCACGGAAGGTTTATATATATAACTAGCGACACGCCCCGGCTTCGCTCGTAAATTACACCCGTACGAGGCCGGGGCGGGTCGCTAGTACATTATAAATGTTAGAGGTGGAGGTATACCACCTAGGTACCCACTCGCTTTTTATTTGCCTACTGCAGAGTTTTTACAAGAAATAATATTATATTGATTGTTAATTCTAAAAAACCGTGTTTACCTTCCTCGTTGGATTGTTGGGCGAGGAAAATTAGTACTTATAACTTGGTCATTGGGAAATTTTAAATCGCCTATCATAATAGTTGTTTTAAATGGGTGCTGGTAGCAATTATACTCTAAGGCGGAAGGTAGGTATTTAGCTTGTCTGTCCATTTTTTATCGCCTTCATTTTGGAGAATGTGCACATCCCGTCAACCAATTTCCGCCATAGGTCATCGAGGCGGACATTCCATCCTTACGTCGTGAACTTAGACAAAGTCCGCACGCAGCGTTTCCAATATTTCTTCCTAATACGAATTGCACAGGAATGGAATGTGCTCCCTCGCTCGGTGTTCTCTACAAAGTACAAATAGCCCAGTCGAATTAGCTAAAAACAGGCTTGAGATTTACAAAAATTGGAAGCAGCAATTTTCCTTCGATAAATATCGATCCTACGAAAAAATTGATGGGAACCATGGATAGAAGTGAACACTTCATGCACGTGAATGAATAGGTACAATAAGAAAATCAAACAAAAAAAACTAAATACATATACTTACTTATATGATTATTTGATTATTTAAGTATTAAATCATATAAGTAAGTATATGTATTTAGTTTTATTTGTTTGATTTTCTTTTTGTACCTATTCATTCACGTGCATGAAGTGTTCACTTCTAGGAGGTTGTACATTGCCATATTTATATGTATTTAAAAAAACGAATTTAAAGATGATACGCCCAGTTTAGTGAACCAATTATTAAAAAAAAAAGTCTCAGATCAGACAAATGTGGGAGATATGGTAAGTTGGCGTGGCGGGTGCGAACGCATCTGGTATAAATCAGGGTTGATGCGGTTAGTCGGAATCATTCTGTAGATAATTATAAAAATTTTGTGCTGCTGTGATGATTTAATACTTAAATCATATAAGATTTCAAAACGAGGAAATTTAAGGAGCCGGAATCTAACCAACTCGTGTACCTTGAGAGATCATTGGCATCTAAAAACATGTTTGATATCCCTTCATCCTTTATTATTGTTCAAACATTCAGAAATATTTTCCATGTAGTAATAAAAGATTTCTTATTTTTTATTCGAATCATTGTAAAACGAGCTGAGTAATTTGGTCGATAACAATCCTATTAAATATTGAACACTGAGTACAGATTAATCGATTATTCTCACCAGTTTGAGTGAATCGAATCAGAACACTTGCGCAGGCGCACCACCAGAGAAGGGCCATCGTGGTCGTACGTATGCGTATGCGCACGCTGGAATGGTTTACGTGACTACTGCATTTTTAATGCTAATACACAACCGCACAGAATAAGCGTAAAAATAATATTAGTGACGCTCGAATACCGTGAAAATAATTAAAAAACAAACAGTCAAGTGGTGTTTGTTCTTGATTGGACGGGACGCTTTCGGAAGGAATGAAAAATGTTGATACTAGAAAAAATAAAAACCGGACAAGTACGAGTAGGACTCGTGCTCTGAGGGTTCCGTTGGACGGAACGCGAGTCCAGAAATAAACGAACTGAAGTTGGAATATTGAAAGACAAACTTAACTTTGTGGTTGACAATAAGGTTCTTCCATACATAACAACTACAAAATGTAAGTTTGTAATTTTAAAACAATATTTTTTATATGATATAACTTCAAATTAACAACTTTCAGATTTATTCCTTTATATGTGCTGTAAGGCCTTGCCTCTTGCCAAAATTAATGATTCTAGGTCAACGGTAAGTACCCTAAAGGTTTTGATTCCCCTGTGAAATCGCAAAATATGCGACATTAACGTTCATATCTTTTGATTGGGTTGACTTTTAACTTTTATTTTTTTACAGCCGAAAGAAACCGTAGACCCAAGTATTTAGTATACATTTCAACTTGATACCTTCACGCGTTCTTGAGAAAAAGGGTCTTGACAGACGGACAGACAGACGGCCAAAGAAGTGATCCTAAAAGGGTTCCGTTTTTTCCTTTTGAGGTACGGAACCGTAAAAATTAGGCTTCGTCTCGTCGAAGCCTAATTTTTAGGGTAGGGTAGGGTAGGGTAGAACCTCGGTTCTCAGTGTCCAACGTTCATAGTGAGCTTCGGATCTACCAGTAGGTGGAAAACTATAAAAACAACAGGTAATCTACCTACCTTACCTTTATGAGTCTTCTAGCAGTGTTTAGGCTAGGGGTATTGAAAATGTATTAGGTAAGTACCTACCTACATACCTACTTGAACTTGGGTTGAGCAAGTTGGCTACTTTTGTCAATTGTAACAAAAAAACTTTAGAGTAGGTATAAGTATCTCTACCAACTTACATGGTGGTAATCAACGTGAAAAATATAATTTTATTTGTCACCTTTAAAAAAAAAAAAAACTATCTAGTATAGGTCTACGTAATCGTTTACGTTATTATTTTACGGCATTTAGGTAGATTGCTTACGTGAAACTACTTCCTAGCCAATGTCTAACAACATAAAACATAAAACTAAAATTTTGAAGTTTTTCGATGCTGCATTATCCCCCTTAAATTAAAAATATGATTATCATCTAACTGTTGCGATGCTAAGAGACTAGCCGGTTTAACTTTTTTTATTTATAATATGTAAATAAATGTTGTTTGCTATGTTGTTTACTAGTAAGTTAGTATCCAGTGTTGCCGTCTAGACCAGCTTACGATTTTTGTTGTGATATTTCCTTAATCAGTAGGTCCTTATTATAAATTAAATGTATATTCTTATTTACCATATACTTTTTTTAAAATGTTATTTGATAATAGGTATACTTAATATCAAATATTTAACATTCATTTTACGAGGTTACGCGGAAAGGGTGTACTAAGCCGAAAGGGGTCCATATAGTACCCATCATTATGAACACAATCTTTACTATATGCGAGCAACTTTGAAATTGTAAAAAAAAAATCAGCTGTTCATTACAAAATGTCATTGACATTCGACAAAATGTATGGAACAGTAAATATTTTTTTCGCGATTTCCGGGTCGGTCCCATAGTAAAAGTTGTTCATAATGATGACCCCTTTCGGCTTAGTATACCCTTTCCGCGTAACACTGTATTTGTTGCCAGCAAAGTAATAATTCATATTTCAAAAATATTTCTGTTAATGCGACGCGTAACCAAAATGCTGGCATGTTTCTGGTTCAACGCATAAGCATTGCCATTCAACTTGGTAATGCCGCCAGCAAGCTGGGTACGCTGCCAACTGGTAGTGGGCTTGAGAATTTGGATTGTCTTTAGACCTTCAACGGTCTATGGGCAGTCTAACTGTATTTGTAGTGTTAGTTTTAGCTTGTATTTTGTTTAGTTATTAAAGGAACTTGAAAAAAAAACTATACTTGCATAATTCATAATGGAATACCTAGTTATAAATACAATATCAGGTTCCGTCTAGGTCTGTAGGCAACGTATAAAATGTTTTATCTATTTTTAATAATTACATAGTACTTACATACTTTACCTAGTACGCAATACCTTGACATTGTATACAAAGGCATTAGGAGTATAGAATGATTAAAAAAACCCGCCAAGTGCGAGTCGGATTCGCGCACCGAGGGTTCTGTAGAAACTTGTTGGTATGTAAATTAATTACTGAAGTTCATAAACTATGAAACAGATAAACATTTTAATTGATAATTGTGTGAATTATAAGTCAGTCAACAAAAGTACATTAAAAATTAGTTCAGAATAAGTAATTACATTAAAATTGTTTAATAAATAAATAAATTACATTGTTATACCTTTCTTGTATACATTAATATTCATATACAATAATTAATTATTTAACATTGCGACCGTAGTTATTATGCGTATTAGTTATTATTAAGTTATGCGTGAAAGCACCAAACATTGCCGTAACGAAAAGATTAACTGGAATGAGGGACAAACTTAACTTTGTCGTTGCAAAACTGGTTCCCTAATATAATACCCTATACATCGATTATCACCCAGGTGATCAAAGTGGAATATACCGACATAGGTTTAAATGCAAACAACTTTATAACCACAAAAAAATTAATTACTAACTACTCATGCGTTTTTTGGAGTTTTCCCTCTACTTGTGCTATAACTGCTACTTATAAAACGTTGCTTCTTGCCAAATTTTATGATTCCAGGAAGTGCCCAAAAGGTTTTGATTTCCTTGCAAGTGTAAAAATATGCGGCATAACAAAGCAAGTATTTGACCAACCAGTTGATTTGATTGGAACAAAAAGCTTCATCAAGTTCCATTCTGCACAACCACTTGGTCCGTTCAGTTGGTCGGAGTGGAATGACTGAAACGGCCGTATCCTTTGATTGCGTTGACTTAGAAGTTTGACTTGAGTATTTGATATTAATTTAAATTTGATTGGTGGAATCAAATTTAAATTAAGGTGGTTCGTTGCACAAATGGCGGGAAATTCAAATTTCAAACAGTTTTCTTGTCCTTGTAGCTAGGCCGGGTAATTATTGTAAACAACCATGATGTTTGCGCAGATTGATTATTATTCTTTACAAAATCATGTAAAGTTATTTATCCCTAATGCCCATTATTACTTACATTTGTGAATAAACAAATTTTTGCTGTTTCAAACGGTTTATTCACAAATGTAAGTAATATGGTGCGTTACTGTTAAATAATTGTACATTATAATGTAAAGAACAGCCAACATTTTGCGCAAACACTGTGTTATTTAAAAATAATTACTTGGCCTGGCTACTAGGACCAAAAAGCTGTTTAAAATTTAAATTTCCCGCCATAGGTAAATCGAACCACCTTAATATCAAAATATGAGTTCCTGAGAAAAGAGGTCTTGACAGACAGATGGATTATCAATAATCCTATAAAGGTAACTTATTTCCTTTTCAGGTACGGAACCCTAAAAATGACCATCAAAGTACATTAAAATGCATTGTCATAAAAAAGTGTAAACGTACTCAATTCAACTTAGTCGAGTGACTCTTCTGTCACGCAGTGATTCCGGTTTGTCATAAAACATCTTAACTTGACTGATGGATAACACTCTTCAGGACTTCGACCAGACTTTGGTTTCCTTCCAACGATGCAGGACTAATCGCGTACAAGAATTATGTTTAAATACTGAGTCATTTTAGGTAAATAACCGGTTTTAATAACTGACCAAAACTCTTAATCGTGAGTCAGCAAATACAATATGCATAGCAGGTAAACTAACGCACTTTGGTGGATCCAAATGTATGTAATATAATACACACTGAAAATAATAATGTTTATAGGTCTCCAGGTAGTTAATTAATAGATACTTAGCTTTTGTTAGCTAATGTAATATATAATAGGTATATGGGCACCCGAGCGAAGCGCGTGCAAACTGCAGGTGCCTCACTGTGTTTTCCCGCAGAACTAGTAACGCTGTGGAAATCAGTTACAAATCTTTTGCAATTCTTGAAGACACTATGTAAAGTTCTTGAGTATGTCGATCGTTAGCTGGTAGATTTTTTTTCATATGTTGCTAGCATAGATTGCAACTCTTTTATAAGTCTTATCTTTTTTTATTTATTTTAAATATTACATTTATATCAAACGACAAAATTTCTTTTATACTATAAAATTTCAGTTATACTTGTTGCATTTAAAGCAAGAACTGCTTATAAATAGAGCATTGTTATGTAACGAATATAAGAATATTAAGATTATTAGTTTTATATTACTTTACTTACTTTGTTCTCTTAGCGAACTCCAAGTCACCAACGCAACGCAACGCAAGATAAACGACGGTGTTCTGTAATGTTCAAGCAATACCCAATTTCGGTCCTTTCTTGCAGCGCATTAACCCTTTTTATAATTAGTAATAACTTGAAATCGGGTATTTAATTTTGATGCTTAGATTTTCTTCGTTTTGAGCTTAGTTTGGAACATCAGCGTCGACGCAGTAAGAATTCTTGCGTTTTTCTCAGGCGTTCTCATTTTAGCTAGCAAGTTACGGCACTGACATGTTAAATATATTGTCCCAGTATGGTAATGACCGCCATCTGGATAATCAGGTCTTCGATTACACGTTTAGTTATTTCGCGCGTCTCTTCATTTAATAACGCCGCGACTTTGTGGGTCACGCGAAATAATAAAGTTGACGTTTTTGCTCATTCTGACTCGAGTCGGCCTAGAGTGGAGGGAATCATCTCTTGTGACCTGCCCGTATCTATGCTAGCTATGTACTTGGATAGCAGTTCATTAGTACCGAATAATAAGTTGAACGATAATTTTTAAAATTGTTCGAATGATCGAGTGGTGTTTTCCAATGATGTCTAATTAGTTGAGATTCGTCATTTCGACACGGACTGCTGCAAAAGTCAGTGGCATTGGGCGCTCTCGCTTTAATAAATAAAATAGTGATAAATTAAGATAAAACGATAACATAATGTTGAAGATTGTGGTTTTTGTGACAGTTCTACTGGCGATGGTTGCATGCAGTAAGTGTGATTTTTAATTAAAACATTAGTATAATTATTGCTCGTAGTTATACATACATGTGATGTGAGTAAAACTAATTTATAAACACGGTCATTTTTATAGCTATGTCTATAATAAAGGTACATTAGCTTTAATCGCTGGCAAACAAAATAATTACCTACTTACCCATTTATATACCTACGTTTCTTATAGTTGTACCTAATTGTATATTATGATATTGTTTACTATTTACTTCCAGACGCCATAGCTACCATTTTTTTTTATCTACTATATAAAAATAAGTCGGGTTTTCCTTCCTGACGCTATAACTCCAGAACTCACGAACCGATTTCCACGGTTTTGCATTCGTTGGAAAGGTCTCGGGCTCCGTGAGGTTTATAGAAGTCATCTGGTGGCGAAACGGAGTTCGCCGGGTTTGCTAGTCTCATATAAAAACAATTGTCTCTTTTAGTTCAATCTTATTTTTCAACCCCTACGCAAAAAGAGGAGTGTTATAAGTTTCACGTATGTACCTGTGTCAAACGGCTGAACCGATTTTGATTTAGTTTTTAGGGTTCTGTACTCAAAGGGTGTAAACGGGATCCTGTATCAATCTTATTTTTTAACCCGCGACGCAAAAAACGAGTGTTATAAGTTTCACGTATGTATATGTATGTGGCATCGTAGCTTCCTAACTGCTGAACCGATTTTGATTTAGTTTTGACTTGATCGATAGTGTGCTGAGCCAGCTAAGGTATGATTCATGAAAATCGGTTCAAATTTTTGAAGATTATCATCTCTTTTAACGGGGGTTTTTAAAACTTTTAAATTTAAACTTGTTTGTTATTATTTTAACCATGTATGTACGATACCTGCTTGTTGAGTTAAGTAGTTCAGACAATTCGGAAAACTGGAAAATCAACAAATAGGAAAATTACTTTAATATATAATTCGTTTTCTATAATAAGGAATATAAAATAGTAGACATAGACATAGACATATCTTTATTAATAATTATAGGAATTACAAGTCAGGCAGTATACAAAATAATATTATGATAAAAATTTGCTATACAATAGTATTATGCGCTATCCTATAGCTTGCCGACCACGAACCGGAAGACGCAGCATAGGTAGGATTCCCACTAGATCAGAGGTCCCCAAACTTTTTTGACTCATACCTACTGGTAGATACTGGTAGACCCCTTGATTTTCATTGGCCAGACCGGCAAGCAAATTGTGAAGTTTTTTATTACACTGCCATTGTTGTTCAGCTACCTTATAGGTAATACCCCAATGCTGGCACTGCCTTGCGGTCTACCTACTAACAATTTTTTAAGCACTACGGCTTACTTATTTTGGACTAAATAGCCGTGGTAGCCCATTTGGAAGACCGCTAGACTTGAAAGCGTGAGGTCGCGGGTTCAAACCCCGGGCCCGTACCAATGAGCTCTTTGGAGCTTATGTACGGATTTTCATACCACTGGCTTTTCGGTGAAGGAAAACATCATGAGGCAACCTGCATACGTACGGAGAAGGAATTCAATGGCGTATGTGAATCCACCAACCCGCGCTGGGCCAGCGTGGTGGATATGGCCCAATCACCTTTTCGGGGATAGGCTAAAAGTCCAGCAGTGGACTGTTAAAAGGCTGACTATGATGAATTTGGACTATTGATATGAATTTGGAATTTGGACTATAGCATCCATTATTGCGGACCTCCAATTACATTTCATAGATCCCTAAATATTTTTCCACCGCCCCCCCCCCCCCATAGACCCCTTGAAGCTAGTAAATCGACCCTTAGGGGTCGATATAGACCACTTTGGGAATGACTGCACTAGATGGACCGACGACATCGTGAAAGTCGCGGGCAACCAGTGGATGCAGATGACAGGCTGTCGTTCGGTGTGTTTTTCTAAGGGGGAGGCCTATATTCAGCAGTAGACTTCCCTGGCTGTTGATGATGATGACGAGTATTGACGAGGTATAGTTTATTCTATTTATATGACAAACTAGCAACGCATCCCGGATTCGCACGGGTGTAAGTCTGATTTTTTTTTACACCTTGGGTTACATTATTAGAGTTTTAGCAAGGATCCTATTTTTTTGTTGAAAATATAATATAGCCTATGTCACTCCGGGATAGTGTAGCTTCCCAACAGTGAAATAATTTTTCAAATCGGTTCTGTAGTTTTGGAGCCTATTCAATGCAAACAAACAAACAATCAAATCTTTCCTCTTTATAATATTAGTACAGATAAATACTTACCCTACAGTCGTCAGGATTTGCAGGAAACAGCTGCGTCTCCAAGGGGCAGCGGTGCATGGACCTGTCTCGATGCCCGGAGCTAGAGGCCGAGATCCGAGCTGCCGGGAACCCCATGCCGCATCATATGGCCTTTAAGCTGCAGCAGATCACGTGTGGCTACAACACCTACGAACCTATGGTGAGCACTAATATTCTGTTTTATAAAAAGTAGGATGATTGCTTATTGATGTTAGTTTATAAAAATCGTAAAGACTAACGGCCTTACTTATAAACGTTACAAACTTAAAATTTGTCTGTCTTGTTTCCGCCTGTGACAGTTTCCGTCAACGAGAAGTTGACAGCAATTTTCAGCATTGCTTAACTTTAAAGTAACGTTTATAAGTAAGGCCGTAAGTACGTAAAGAATTAATGAAAGAAAGAAAGAAAAATATTTATTTATGACAGAAACAAAAGATACAAAGACATTATACATTTGAGTTACACAATAAAATAGTCTGCCAGTTGTTGTGAATGCGTCTGTCAGTTGCCATAACATTGTAAAAATCCTGAACGAAATCGATAAATAATTGAACGTAAGATTGGTAGCCAATATAGGTACTATCTTAAAATAAAGTTATACGATTATTTACGGGAATATTTACCGTGGTAAGATTGTGGAATGAGCTCCCGACATTTCCGCGCAGATACATGCATCATGTACACGGGAAGAAGTTAACAAGTTATGTTTTGGTACGGAACCCTCAGTGCACGAGCCCAACTCGCACTTGGTCAGTTTTATTTTCTGTGACGAAAGCATTAAGGAGACTCTAAAGAGGTACCTATTGTAAGATTTTTTTATTGGTTCTACGTTTAGTTAAAAGCATCTATAATAACAATTACCGGAAATTGACACAGAAGATAAATAAATATCCGCTAACAATGAAAAAACGAAGACAAATAAAGTTATCTTATTTTAAACAAAACCTTGTGAAATTGTTAAGGAATTAAGGTCGACATGGTGACCGTATCACATTTGGAAGTAAACAATATAAACTGTTCCCACATGAAGGAAATATAAATAATTTAAAACACTGTTTTCAACTATCTATCACGGTTGTTCACTAAAGTTATATGATTATTTACGGGATATTTACCGTGGTAAGGTTGTGGAATATCGGGAGCTCATTCCACAACCTTACCACGGTAAATATCCAGTAAATAATCATATAAGTTTATAAATAATTTATTTCTCAAACATAGTATTGAATGGACACATTCAATACATAACTTGAAGAACCCACTTCAACGAAAATTTTACTTTCTCTTCTCTAATATATTTTAGTGTCCTGTGATTTGCTCATATTACAAGCTAGGTTTCCCCCACGATGTTTTCCTTGAAAAGCCAGCTACGAAAATTCGTATATATTAACTCCAAAGAGCTCATCGGCACGGGCCCGTGATTTGAACCCAATTAGGCTACCACGGCTTTCAATAGTGTACTATAATAATTATAATTAGTTATTAATTTTCAGGTTTGCTGCGATGAAACTTCAGCACAAACGGGCTGGCCGGATAACAAAAACCCACCTGACTATAATGGAGACATGTATGACCGACCAGTGTGGGGAGGAACAGAAGATAAACAGGGATCCATAACAGATCCTGTAGAGGACAAGACAAACACCAGAACCGGTGGCCCTCCAGACATAACAGGGCATTCAAACCTGGACAAATTGCCTAACGATTGCGGAAACATGGATTCTTATAAGATCTCGAACGGGAATAGGACGGCGCTATACGAAATGCCGTGGATGGTCCTTCTTTATTATAACACATGTGAGTATAATTAGTTTTAACTTTTTTATATATATATTATATTTATATTTAATAATCTTTCGTTTGGCCGCCAACTCGCCTGGATGCGGTCTACGATGGAGCACACTTGCCAAGAAAAAAACTATTCACTCGTGATTTGAAGACACCCAGATTGTAACTATCGGGAAACACCCATTCAGGCAGCACATTCCACAGATTAATAGTTCGCACAATAAAAGTGGGATCAAAGCGCTTTGTACTTATGGGTTTTCGGAATATCAACCAAAAAGCGGTTTTGATTTTTCGTGCCCCCTCTGGCAGTCCGATAGAAAAATGGGCAGGAGGGATCAGATCATGCAGATCCGATGCACACTCTCCGAAATGTATGCGATAAAAAAACCTTGTCACTTAATAACAAATATAAATAAACTAGCACTAATAATAACTAGAGTAGATTACATTGGGTTTGCTTTTCAACATAGGTACTTCAAAAATTACATTTCCAATTCAATTGTTCAGTATTTAGCGTTTGTTACTCGAATCTTTGCTGAATATGTCCCGATTTTAATGATATTTTGTATTTTAAAAAATTATAGTTGAGTGTGAGTTACATTCCTGATAAAAATACTTATTTTTTTCAAATATAAATGGCACTCTCGCTATATTTGTTAGTCCCATATAATTAGAAGAAAATATTGTTACGGGGTATGGGTCGGGATTGAAAGAAAAGAATGCTTACCGTTGCGACAGTTTATTTCGAAGCGCTTTCCAACACACCATTTATTTTTGCACAAACTTTGTTATTTTTTTTGCTCTATTTTATTTGACAACCCCTTGTCAAATTCCCCGAGGTGACATGTGACGGCCTCTTGCGAACGAGGTCGAATGCCATCTCTGCTCTATAGAGGTTCGTTCGCACCGAGACCGTCACACTACCCCCTCCTTAGTCATGCTCGTCCCGAGCATCGTTAGTGCCATAGTACTTCGCCAATCTGTCCACATGCACCACCTTTGCTTGGCTTCTCGGTGTTTTCCGGATCCGGTACGTGACGTCATTGAGCCTTGTGACTATTTCATAAGGTCCTTCCCAACTGGGCTGTAATTTCGGACAAAATCCTTGCCACCGTACCGGATTATGGAGCCAAACAAAAGATCCTTCATTAAATGTCTTCAAATTAGCACTCCTGTCATATCGTGTCTTCATTCGCTCACTGGCTTTAAGATTTTCCTCCCTCATGTGCTTATGAACCGCTTCCATTCTTTTCCTCAACTCTTCCGCATACTCTGAGACACAGCTTGGCGTGTCTGGGGGACACCCTGCAAGAAGATCGGCTGGAAGTCGAAGCTCTTTGCCAAAATTTGCGCGCGCTGGAGTCGTGGAAGTACTTTCGTGGACAGCCGTCCTGTATGAAAGAAGAAACAGAGGAATGTACTCATCCCAATTTCGTTGGTGAGAGTCTACAACTTTTGCTAAATGCCGCTCCAAGGTTTGATTGAAACGTTCTACCATCCCATCGGATTGTGGATGATGCGGAGTAGTCCGAGTCTTGTGTATACCTAATATTTTGCAGGTTTCCTGAAAAACCCGAGATTCGAATGTTCGCCCTTGGTCGCTGTGAATCTCTAAGGGTAACCCAAACCGACAGAAAACTTCCTTAACGAGCTTATTCGCTACCGTTACGGCTTCTTGGTTTGGTATTGCGAATGCTTCAGGCCATTTCGTGAAATAATCCATAACCACAAGAATGTAGCGATTCCCTTCTTCTGTCACGGGAAACGGCCCTGCCACATCTAAAGCTATTCGTTCCCAAGGAGCACCCACGTTGTATAACTTTAACATCCCCCGACTCCGTATTTGTGGCCCATTGACTGAAGAGCAGGTCGCACATTTCTTGCACCAATCTTCAACATCGTCCTTACAATGCAGCCAGTAAAAACGTTGTCGAATTTTTAGAAGAGTCCTCTTTGCTCCGAGATGTCCGCCTGAGATGCCATCATGATAGGCTCGTAGCACCTCAGGAATCTTCAACTTGGGCAGTACCGTCTGTAGATGACTTTCGTTGCCAGACGCACTCTCCCATTTTCGACATAAAATACCATCGAGGAGTACCAAACTGTTCCACTGTGCCCAATAACTCTTAGTAATGGCACTTCTCGCAGCAATCTCACCCCATCCAGGTCGAGTGCCATTTCTCTTCCAGTGTAATATAGGTTTCAAGTCTTCGTCTTCCTCTTGTGACATCTTCAAGGCATCGTTACCCCACTCTTCGGTAACTGGATCTGTTCTTATGACACTTACCGTAGCTTTCTCTATTTCTTCCTGTTTTACACAATGTTTACAATCTTGCGAACATGGCCGTCTTGACAAAGCATCTGCGTTTCCATGAGACTTACCACTACGATGCTCTATATCAAAATCAAATTCTTGCAGTTGCTCGATCCAACGCGCTACTTGACCTTCCGGATCCTTGAACTGCAAGAGCCATTTCAATGCTGCATGGTCCGTTCTGACTCGAAATTTGCGTCCCAACAAATATTTTTTGAAGTGCTGCAAGGTTTTCACTACTTCCAAAAGTTCCCTTCTAGTAACGCAATAATTCCTTTCCAGTTTTGACAATGATTTACTAAAATAGGCTATGACTACTTCCTGGCCCTCTTTTTCCTGAGAGAGAGTCCCGCCAATGCCTGAGTTACTTGCGTCCGTATCGACTACAAAATCGTTCCTTCCGTCCGGATATCCCAGAACTGGTGTCTCACATAACCGTTCCTTAAGGTTATCAAATGCTACTTGACATTCCTGATCCCATACGAATGGTCGTTTTTCTTCCGTAAGTCTATGCAATGGTTTCGCAAGATCTGAAAATGACTTGACAAAACGTCTGTAATACGAGCAAAGTCCCATAAATGCTCGCACCTGCGTTTTATCTGTGGGTACTGGCCACTCTTTGACTGCTGAAATTTTTGTTGGATCGGTCTCAACACCATTTTCTGATATAACATGGCCTAAATAGCCAACTTGGCGCCTAAAAAATGTGCATTTCTTTAAATTTAGTTTTAGGTTTGCGCCCCTTATTTTACTAAGCACGTTCTCCATTTTCCTGAGATGATTGTTGAAGTCCATGCCAGTTATGATGACGTCATCAAGATAAACTAAGCTTGTTTCTCCCAGTAGCCCCGCAAGGACTCGCTCCATCAACCTCTCGAAAGTGGCAGGAGCATTGCATAGACCAAACGGCATGACTTTAAACTGCCAAAGACCTTTTCCGGTCGAAAATGCAGTCTTCTCCTTATCTTTTGAATGCATTTCAACTTGCCAATAGCCACTCTTGAGGTCTAGAGTTGAAAACCACCTCATGCCACTCAAAGTGTTTAAAGTGTCGTCAATTCTCGGTAATGGGTAACTGTCCTTTTTAGTCACATCATTCAGTCGCCTGTAGTCAATGCAAAACCTGATTGATCCGTCTTTCTTTTTCACGAGAACCACTGGAGAGCACCATGGGCTAGTGGAAGGTTCAATTACACCATTTCTCTCCATCTCCAGAACCATATCCTCCACTTCCTTTTCTCTGCCGAATGGAACTCGACGGGGTCGCTGACGAATTGGCTGCATATTACCAGTGTTAATACAGTGCTGCACCATCCCTGTCCTGCCGACGTCCGCATCACCACTCGAGAAGACATCGGAAAACTGTCCTAGGAGGCTCTTCACTTTGGTCATTTCTGCCGTAGTTAAATCTCCCTTGCACGCTTCTAGTGAATTAGAGAAATCTACTGTAGTATTATTCTTCAGTTTGTTTTCCTGGCAGCCCCTTAACCAAACAATTTCCTGACCCGTCCCGATCAGGGTGCCTTTCTTTAAAGTTTGTTCCTCATTGCTTAAGTTAAGAACAGGCACCACTGTTTCTGAATATGCCTGGACAACTGTGCGTGCTGGTATCCATGAATTGTTTGAGTTAACTCTTTCCAGAATTAGACAGCGTTGTCGATTTGCAGTCGAATTCCTGGGTAGCTTTACCGAAACGAGCGTCTGAGATCTCGGTAGAAGCTTAGTGTCTCTCAGGCAATATACCCTGCCTTCACCCCCGCCTTTCATTGGAATTTCTATCGCTCCACACTTGAGAACGCCACACGTAATGTCAAGCTTACACCGATGATCTCTCAGAAAGTCCAGTCCAATTATGCAGTCATCTACAATGTTGGCTATTACTACTCGCTGCCAATACAGTTTGTCGCCAATTTTGATAGCTACTTTTTGTTCTCCAGACACTGGTATACGCTGTCCAGTGGCAGTCGTCAGGTGACAAACCCCATTCTGAGTACATGCGTTACTCTTTATTAGCCGTGATTTAACTACCGTACGCGACGCTCCAGTATCTAAAGTCAATCGACAAGCTACTCCATTTACTGTTCCATTAACGGTCAAACTGTTTCCATCCGAGCTTTGATAAACCTTAACTTCCGGGACTTCTTGTCCACCAGCCAACGTTCGTCCCTCTACCTTGGCTGAAATTAGTTTTCCTGGTTATCTGACGCTTGTATAGCAGCGTCAGTACCTCTCTTCACAGCAGGTCGATTTGGACAGCCTCTCATCAAATGTCCCCGCTCCCCGCAGATGTAACAGGGACCAATTGATCTTCTGCCACCTCCCAGCTCTTCGATCGGAGTAATTGCTCTGATGCGTACACTCCTTGGGTTTTGTCGAACTGCTTCAACCTCCAATGCATGCGCCACAGCTTCTTTCATATTACCATGGTGAGCTAAACGTACAGCAGCCCTGACTTCTGCATCGTTTATGCCATCGATAAACGCATCTAACAGCAATGAATGAACGTGCGCGGCAGAAGATGTTTGATAAGCCTTTCGTACTAACTTTTCTACCTCAAGTGACCATTGCTGCAACGTCTCGTTGGATTGTTGGCGGCGGTCACGAAGCTGGGCACGAAACACGTGCTCTAAGTGGGAGTCTCCATAGCGTGTTTCTAGTGCATCCAATAGCTCTTTATATGTGGCGTCAACTTCTAATGCCTCTAGTACTGACATCGCTTTGTCCCGTAGTCCAAGTGTTAGCGCGGTCTTCGCCTGAACTTCAGTCCAACCATTAAATTGTACTACGGACTGAAATTGCCGCTTATATGCAGCCCATGATGAAGTCCCGTCAAAAGGAGGTACCTTAAAACTTCCGCCAAAAGAGGTCGTAGAAAGTGAAGCAGTCACGCCTCCTTGCTTTATCATTTTGAATTTTTCTTCAAGTTCAAAGATTCGTGATTGTTGTTCCGTTAAAAGATTTTCATGTGACGTCACCGCTTTCCTTAGTTCTTCGACTTTTTGCGCGCTTTCTGTGACAGCTGTCAAGATATCATCACGGGCGGCCTCTTGTCGACGAGTCTGCTCCTCTTGCATGTTCCGCAGCTGCTCCTCTTGACGGCGCGCTTGCTCCTCTTGCATGACGCGTAATTGTTGAAATAGGTCAGCTAGGTTCATTGGAGTGGGCTGCGAACTGATAGTTCCACCAGAGAGTTCTTCGCCAGGAGGGTCCATGAGAGGTGCTTGCTCTCTTGTGGCAAAGGGTGTTTCAACAGAGCCTTCTTCAGCCACTGAAACTTCCGCGCTGAGAGTTTCCGATTCACGCTCGCTTCGTTGCTGCTCGGCCGCCCTGGCGCGAGTATTTACACCGTCTCTTGGCATGACGGGCATGTCTTACCTTCAATCCCACTTCTGACACCAAATGTTACGGGGTATGGGTCGGGATTGAAAGAAAAGAATGCTTACCGTTGCGACAGTTTATTTCGAAGCGCTTTCCAACACACCATTTATTTTTGCACAAACTTTGTTATTTTTTTTGCTCTATTTTATTTGACAACCCCTTGTCAAATTCCCCGAGGTGACATGTGACGGCCTCTTGCGAACGAGGTCGAATGCCATCTCTGCTCTATAGAGGTTCGTTCGCACCGAGACCGTCACACTATTCCACTTTTAAGGGTGAAAAATTAGAGGGTTGAATCCCTTTTATTGAACTTCTCGTAAACTCGGTTGTAATTTTTTAAGTTCCGACGCAAAAAGAGGGTTGATACCGTTGATATACGTTTGACGTGTGGATCGGTGTGTCTGTCTGTGGCAACTGGCATCGTAGCTCCCAAACGGCTGATCTGATATTGATTTAATTTGTTTTAGTTTGAAAGGTGACTTGTTTGTGAGTATTCTTAGCTATGATTCATAAAAATCTGTTCAGCCGTGATATCTCTTTTATAGTTTTTTTTAACTTGATTGTTAAATTGCATTGCGGTATCATAAAGAGTTTCATCATCATCATCATCATCATCAACCATTCTCCACCCAATGCTGGGTATAGGTCTCCTCTTCAGCGCGCCATCTTTTCCGGTCCTGTGCTAGTATTGTCCACTGCTTTCCTGCTGTCCTAACGATGTCGTCCGACCAGCGGGCTGGTGGTCTGCCCGGTGATCGCTTTCCGTTCCGCGGCCACCATTCTGTGACTGCTTTGGTCCACCGTCCATCTTCCCTTCTAGCCAAGTGTCCCGCCCATCTCCACTTGAGTCTCGTGATCCGTTTAACCACGTCTTCGACCTTCGTTCTTCGTCGAATTTCCACGTTTGGTATACGGTCCAGGAGAGAGATGCCTAACATGGCCCGTTCCATCGCCCTTTGTGCCACTTGGATCTTGTGCGTGGTCTCTTTAGTGAGCGTCCATGTTTCAGCACCATATGTGAGGATAGGCAGGACACATTGGTTATACACCTTGGTCTTAAGGCTTTGCGGGATCTTTGATTTAAATACGTCATCGAGTTTTCCAAAAGCAGCCCACCCCAGCTGGATTCGTCTAGCGACCTCCTTCACCTGAGAGCCTCCTTGGTCAAAGGATAAACAATGTCCAAGATAGACATAGTCACTCACCACCTCTATAGGACTATCTCCTACTGTGATGTTAGGTACGTGGATGTCTTGACTTGTCATGATCTTGGTCTTGGACCTGTTCATCTTAAGGCCAACTTTCAGGGATGCTTCGTGTAGTTCTGTGAGCATGTTCTGGAGGTCAGCAACGATCTCAGCTAGGATGATCAGGTCATCCGCGAAACGGAGGTGCATCATGCGAGCGCCATTGATATTGAGGCCTCTTTCTTCCCATTTAAGTGTCTTCACAAAATGAAGATAAAGAGTTTACGTTCTATTTATTCAAAAAATGTACCAAAGATATTTTGTTGTTTTAATTTTACGAGATTTACCTCACTCGAGAGAACATATTACCTACTCAAGTCAATTATCACATCCGGTTGACTTTTTCAAGGAGAACGCGGTTCGCAGTCACCTCTCGACCGGGGTAATGTACCGCTCTCTCATTACAAAAAAACCATCCGGGCATGGAAACAATTTCTTTTCTCTGACCAGTCCACAAAAAATATCACGAATTAGGGTTATTTTCATTTTTTTTTTCTATCGGGAAAATTGTTACTAATCGTGTTTCGGACACAGGCTACACCTATCCACGGGAGTAAATCTCGTATATATGACTTACTTAAACTCGGTCCAAGGATTTATTTGCTCTGACAGCTGCATTCACATTGTAAAAAGCTGAATAAAAATATTTTACCAAAGTAGAAGTACCTATATCAGGTATCTAACGTTAAAAACCTAGTTGTATTGTCTGTTTGTGTGTGTTTCAAGGTACAGGGAAGTAGGCTGATAAATTGTGTATTTACTCACACCCTCAAAGTTTTAACCGTTATTCTACAGGAACCTTGTTTTCGGGATAAAAAGTAAAAGTAAAAGTGTTAATCCAGGGTAAAATCATGATCATCACAAAAAAAAGCAAAAAAAAAGCTACCTTCATACCACATCAATTTCAATCTTTCAGAGAGCCTAGATATCGTGACCAAAATGCTGGCGCGTTTCTGGCTCAACACATAGGCTTTGCCATTCAGCGTAGTAATGCCGTCAGCATGCTGGGTATACGCTACCAAAAGATAGTATTCGGGACAATACTCGGGACATTTTTGCACACACGTTTTTCTGACCCCAAACTAAGCAAAGCATGTGATATGGCTGCCAGAGACTGATAGACACATACTTAAATAGAACAAACACAAATGTTCATCACATAAATGTTTGTCCTAGGTGGGAATCGAACCCGGGCCCCCAAACTCAGAAGGTAGGTTTACTACCAACTGGACCAACAGGCTATCAAGTATGCTTGAACATTTGGAATGTCTTTAGACTTTCAACGGTCTATGGGCAGTCTAACTTTTTTGTAGTGTTAGTGTTTTTTGTGTGTTTTTTTGTAGCTAGTAGGTATTTTGTTTAGTTAATAAAGGCACATGACCCATCAAAAAATAAAATATCTATTCATTTCAAATCTATTCAGCTGTTACGGAGTTGAGTGTAGACTAACATACATAGTTACACACATGATTTTACAGCTCGTGAAACAAAACTGAACTGCGGAGGAACTCTCATAAACGAATGGTACGTGCTGACGGCAGCTCACTGCGTGTCGTTCCTCGGAGACAGGATGCAGTTGGACCACGTGATACTCGGCGAGTGGGATGTGAGGACTGACCCGGACTGCGAGATGGCGGAGGGAGCCACTCCCATGGAAATGCAGGAGGCTTGCGCGCCTAAAAAGAGGGTGAGGTTTTCCGGCTGCTAGCAATAGTCAACCAGTTCAAAAACTTGCAAGGTCCCTAGGGCACACCCCTTCTGAGGTTCCAGGGTAAGTAACACCCCCGGTGACAGTCCAAGCTGAGGTTCGTACCTTAGAGGTGCACTTGCGCTAATTGCCCCACCAAGCTAGGCCCATGAGCAACCCAAGAGCCATCTGCGTTTGCGAACCTTCCCGTCATGCTGCCAATAGCAATAGACATTCTTAAAATATATTAAAACAGTCAAGTGCAAGTCTGACTCGCGCACTGAGGGTTCCGTATAGACTTGGTTACCCGTGATAATATCAGACTTACTGCCAGTAGTAATTATTAAATAATATGTCATACATACACAAATTTAATTACCTATACCTAGTATATTTATCTATGCCTATACTAAGTCAACGGGAAGTACCCCTATAGATTTTAATTTGTGAGTTTGCGATCTAAATAAGTGATTTTAATGACAGTTTCGT
The DNA here is from genome assembly GCA_932305915.1 of Agriopis marginaria. NCBI lineage: Eukaryota > Metazoa > Arthropoda > Insecta > Lepidoptera > Geometridae > Agriopis > Agriopis marginaria. The sequence goes on along the minus strand of OW029934.1, from coordinate 7,794,773 downwards.
TTAATTGCATTGACTTAGAACCTTGAGTTTCTTACACCTCGAAGAAAGCGTGGACGTTTTGATACATTCTTGAAGAAAAAAGATCTTGATACACGGACGGATAGACAGAAAGGCAACAAAGTGATCCTATAAAGGGTTCGGTTTTTCCCTTTTGAGCTCTAACAAATGGTTTTCTTCTTTCAGGACGTGGGCATAGGCACAGTGATACCGCACCCTGGATATAGGCCGCAGACGTTGGTGCACGACATCGCGCTGATCAGACTGGCAGAACCAGCTGACTTTACACTGGGTATGCTTTTCTAACTATTTCTACTGATACTCTTGGTTATTGTACGATTACCCGCACGTTCGTTTAAGGTGGTACGTTTCACATATAGCGGGAAATTCAAATTTCAAACAGATTTATTGTCCTTGTAGCTAGGCCTGGTAATTACTCGTATTGTAAACGATCACGTAGATTGCGCAAATAAATTATTACTCTTTACAAAATTATGTAAAATTGTTTATCTCTAATGCACATTATTACTTACATTTGTCTATAAACAAAGTTTTGTTGGTTCAAACGGTTTATTGTCAAATTTAAGTAATATGGTGCGCTACTGATAAATAGCTGCTCATGATAATGTAAAGAACAACCAACAATTTGCGCAAACACAGTGTCCCTTTAAAATAATTACCCGGATACAAGGACAAGAAAACTGTATAAACTTGAATTTCCCGCCTTACGTGAAACGTACCACCTTAATACAATTTATTAACGACTGCCCGCGCGTTCATATAATATGCCTAATTTATTTAGCCAATGTACAATTCGATGCGACCAACGCATGATCGCCTGTAGTTACACGCTGACTTTTTATTTTTTAGGTGTTTTAGGGTTCCTTACCCAAAGGGTAAAAACGGGACCCTATTTAAGCTTAGTATTAGCTTGTATTTTGTTTAGTTAATAAAGGCACTTGCCCCTGTAAAATGTGGCTTATGTACCTAACAAGCAATGAAGCATATGTTCACCCATATCATAATAAAATATTTTGTATATCCCAGATACAATGGCCCCAATCTGCTTGCCGGTGAGTCGCGAGCTGCAGCGGTCGGAGCTGGTGGGCACGACAGGCGTGGTGGCGGGGTGGGGGGTGACAGAGTTCGGCCTCCAGTCGCCTGTGCTGCTCAGCGTGGACCTTCGCATCATGAGCAACCCAGACTGTCAGACAGCGTATCGAGGGTGAGATGTATTTACAACTATTACAATGTAACAGCTGTTACGGGATGATTTATGAAACACATGATGGCGACTACTTAATTTATTCCGCAACTGAAATGAACTGAGACATGGCTGATTATATATTTTTTTATATCTAGTTATGCTGTTGGCCTTTCTACAGCGTGAACGGACTAGCGAGACATGGCTGGCTGGCTTATACGGGGTGTAAGGGGAACACTCTCGAAGCCAAAAAAAGGTAATTGTACTCATCATTATGAACAACTTTTACTATGGGACCAGCCCTGAAATCGCGAATAAAATATCAGCTGTTCTATAGAAAACTGTCATTGATACTCTACAAAATGTATGGAACAGCTGATTTTTTTTTCGCGATTTCAGGGTTGGTCCCATACTAAAAGTGGTTCATAATGATGAGTACAATTACCTTCTTTTGGCTTCGAGAGTGTTCCCCTTACACCCTGTATATACTTGTCTTTACCTCCAAAGGCTTGGCGAGCTTGGCAGTCGCATGGTGTGAAGGGGGTTTCATGGGTGGCTGGTTTTGATGGATCTGCATGAAGACTTCGCGTCCGTTTTGTTACACAGCGAAAAGCCAAAGATTGGGCTGGGTTAGGAGGGGTGTTATTTTTGTCCACAAATCAATGATGTTACAAACTCATGTTACAACATATTGATACGTTGGCAATGTCTTTGCTTTGCCAATGATCTGTTTTGGGCTGCTGGTGAAGATTTAACAGGCAGGCAAATAACTTTTTCTAATAATATAGGTTTAGACTAGAGATTGGAATGGCCTTTGGGTTGTAGATGAACTTCCATTTTCAAAGCCACACTAATGTTATAAACGCGAAAGTCAGTCTGTATAGTCTGGCAGCTACATTTTCAGGGCAAAATCGTAGAAACAATCTTGATAAAGTTTGGCATACATAATTTAGAGAGACATAGAATACGTTTTATCCTCCAAAATACAGGAGAATTAAACCTTTTATCATTTCAGATCACCCCGTATCCACGACACGCAACTGTGCGCTGGCGGCGACTCGGACAAAGACTCCTGTGGGGGCGACTCCGGAGGCCCCCTTTTATACCCCGGCATCGTCAGGGCAGGGGGAGTGAAGCAGGTGCAACGGGGGGTCGTCTCTTATGGCTCCAAGCGGTGTGGAGTCGCGGGGGTCCCTGGGGTCTACACCAACGTCGCTTACTACATGGACTGGATTTTAAACAACATTAGCTGATCCTTTTATTATAAAGGTTTTTTAGATTTTTATAGTTATTAGTACTCTCAGGTATCTTGACATCAGAAGCTTGTAACTGAAATTTTCTTGTGTATGATCTAGATCAGGGGCGTCCAACATAATTTTGTGGGGGGGCCAGCTTTATTAACTTTGTAACTTTGGCGGGCCAAAAGAGATGCTTCATAGCTGAGCAAAGCAAGGCTAATTTAAGTAAAATGGTAGATAGGATATTATTATAACTATTTGGCGGAATAAGGCTACAAAATTATTTTTTCTGTCTTTTTGTAAGTAAAAAGTTGTATTGGGATCGATAGACGTAATTTTTTAAGGACGCGTCAAAAGTTACCCATATTTTGCTTCGTCGTTCTTTAAAAAAAATACGTTAAAAAACGTTTGATGTCAAAAGTTACCCAACTTTTCACTCGTTCGCGGGCCGAACAAGGAACCTTAGCGGGCCGAATAAGGAACCTTAGCGGGCCGCATTGTGGCCCGCGGGCCGTATGTTGGACAGCCCTGATCTAGATCGACCCCGGTAGTGTCCATGGGCCAATACGGAAATAACGGAGTACATACACAAGAACTGGCAATACTGCTGTACGCCATGCGTATACAACTCAGATAAATTAGTATAAATTTCCAAACAATGAAATTCTTGAACTAGTCTTAATTTATACACTTTTTATACATTCGAGTTTTAGTGTTTAATGCAATAAAAATTGTATAAGGATATTCGATATTATTTTATTTTAATAGAATACGAGCTGCGCCCCGCGGTACCACCCGCGTAGTGATGAAAAATGGCGATGATGATGATGATGATGATGAAAAGTAGCATATGTCACTCTCTGGCTCTTGAACTATACCCATGCAAAAAATCAGGTCGATCCGTTGTTCCGTTGCAGCGTGAAAGAGGAACAAACATCCATACATCTATATATACAAACTTTCGCGTTTATAATATTAAGTAGGATATATAAGTCAGAAATAAATCACTCACGTAGTTCCAACATGCTATATGATGGAACTGAGGCGGTTGAAGTGGCAGTGGGCAGAGCACATAGCACGCAGAACAGATGGCCGATTGGGCCGAAAGGTTCTCGAATGGAGACCGCGTACTAGTAAGCGCAGCGTAGGACGTCCACGTCCACCCACAAGACGGACAGACGACCTAAAAGAGACCGCAGGAAAACGCTGGATGCAGGCCCCTTCCAACTGACCCTTTTGGAGATCGATGGACGAGGCCTATGTCTAGCAGTGGAGGTCCTATGGCTGAAATGATGATGATGATGACAAAAATCACACAAGTAGTTGCATCATACTATTTGTCTGATTTTTGTCACTATAAGTGCTTGCATACTATGCGTAGTACAAGCTGTGGTACAAGTAGCAAGTAAAAGTTGCAAGTAAAATTGCGACTGACTGCATGGGCGTTGATGGGATGTTGTCTTTTTGCACAATTGTTTTGTACATTAGTAGCTAACAAGTTATGTGGTGGTACGGAAACTACGGAACCCTCAGTGCACCTAAGCCCGACTCGCGCTTGGCCTGTTTTATTTATTAACATTACAAATTCTGTGAAAATGTCACTGGCATCTATTACGTAGGCTTCGTAATAGGGTATCGTTTTTACCCTTTGGGTACGGAACCCTAAAAAAAGTCATTCTCAAAAATTTTACCAAATCAGTGACCTATAAAGTACTACTTCTAGTATATATGTTTATCTATGGTACTACGTACTTTCTTTGTACCAAATAGTCTTACTGATGATAACTGAGAATTTCCTTCACAATCCCAATAGACTCATGTAAACTCTCATGTAACTTTTTTTGCAAACGAAAACTGCCGATGAATCCTTACATTTCAAATTTTGCTCAAATACTAACTCACCTGTAAATTTACTCATGAATGCTCGCCACGGAACACTATTACTCCTAGTGCTCGCTCTTGCATCATCATGAATACCTCTCGTTAGAGAGTAGTATATGCCTTGATGAATACTAAGTATACGGTGTTATCCCCCGACGAAGGTCGGTCACAGAGGTCGGTTGTCAATATACAAGATAATTATCTACAAAGAAGATCGATCAATGCAATAATCAGAGTGACATCATGCATGTCACTGTCGAAAGCTTCACGAAGCCGTCAAAGACGACGTTTCATGTCCACCGCTGCTTAGTAAACAAAACACTTGAAATGATCTTTGAAATGAGAAATATATACAATGTAGTCTGGTTAAACTAGTTGGCTAAGGCCGGTCTATGCGCAGTGTACCTACTTTTTATGTGTGATGCCGGGCTGCGATGCATCTACATGTGGCAAGCCCGAGGTTGAAGAAGAAGAGGAAATAGAAGAAGTGCCTATAGACACCGGGCCTCCACCACCTACAGTAATAATTCAGTAAAATTGTTATAATTATTTAGATGATGCACATTATCATGAGAAAATAACGTGGTAGCCTATTTGGGAGACCGCTAGACTTGCAAGCTTGAGGTCGCGGGTTCAAACCCCGGGCCTGTACCAATAAGCTCTGGCGTTTATGTACGGATTTCATGGCTGGCTTTTCGCTGAAGAAAAATATCGTGAGAAATCTGCTTACGGACGGAGAAGAAATTCAATGGCGTATGTGAACCTCGGCCCAGCACCAATGACTTATTTAGTACCTAAATAAATTATGTGCTGTCGCTCATAAAAGGTGAAGGAAAATATCGCGAGGAAACCGGTATGACCAAGAGCCTCTAAACTTCAAAGACATACGACATTCACCAACATGCACTGGGCCAGCATGGTGGATTAGGGCCCATCCTCTCCCTCTGAGAGAAGGCCTGAGTCCCAGCAGTGGGATGAGTTTTATTTTATTTTATTTTTTATTTAACACATAGTACGTTACATTTCGAGTTAGTAAGTTGTCTTAAAACCTATGTTATAACCTATGCTATGATTGTATGCATAGGATGCATAGATCGCGAATTAGAAAAACATAACTTAAATTTAACGTTTGTTTCAGTTAACAGACCTCATAGCCGAACAATTATTGAAATTCGGGAAGAAAGCTCTAGACTTGTGCTATAAATTTGGAATATTTTGGTACAAGACATATAAGGACCCATTTGGATATCAGGTCATAAAGTCTTCAATTTATTTCGCTGTGGGCATAAAGCTATTCCATGACATTGCTGTGCATTTGATTCCAAAGACCTATAAAAGTAAAAAGAGAAGTTGAAAACAATTATGCAATTTTTTTTAAAAAGCTTTTCTGAATATTTATACAACTACAGCTGTTAGAAAATTATTGTTACTAGTATGTTATCTACAAATTATGATTATATACTTTTGACTAAACTTTAGTGTATAATAACATCACGGTTGTTTACTAAAGTTATATGATTACTTACGGGATATTTACAGTGGTAAGGTTGTGGAATGAGCTCCCGATATTTCGGCGCAGTTACATGCACCATGTTTTCTTTAGTCTTCCCGTGAACATGGTGCATGTAACTGCGCTGAAATATCGGGAGCTCATTCCACAACCTTACTACGGTAAATACGCCGTAAATAATCACATAACTTTAGCATATAATGTAATAAATAACTTTAATCCAGTCTTGTTTTATTTCATGTACTAGGGTGGTCTCTTTCTTATTATTTTTTTACAATTTCATAGTCGTCGAAGGAAAAAGTTTCCATTGTTCAACAGAAAACTTTTGCTGTCGTTGTTACGTGGTTGGCAACATATTTTTAACTGACTTAAAAAAAAATAGGGGGTTCTAAATTCGGTTGTATGTTTTTTAGGGTTCCTTACCCAAAGGGTAAAAACTAGACCCTGTTACTAAGCCTATGTGATGTCTGTCAGTCTGTTTGTCCTACCAAATCCGCCGTAACATAAGATACATATTCTGTGAAAATTTCAACTTGCTATATCTGTTACGGTTCGAAAGATACAGCCGTTTATAGGTAGCGCAGGCAGTATAATAACTGGTAATTCAGTTACTTGGACAACCTTATTGTATTTTGTGGTGGAATGGAACCCTCAGTGCGCGAGCCCAACTTGCACTTGGCCGGTTTTGTTTAGATTGATAATTGTTATTAAGTTTAGGGTGGTAATTGATAACTGAAATCAACTTTATTACGTCATTTAAAAAATTTATAAACTAAATAACTTTGACGAATGTACAATACCTTATCTAAGCTAAATAAATACCTAACTAATTTAAATCCTCAGAATACAGAAAGTTTAAATCTAGACTTTTTTGTTAAAATTGTAATAATGGACATTTGAGTTTCTTTGATCGTAGTCAAAGAGAATACAATAGAGAATCGTAGTCATGAACGCTTTAGTCATTAGTCTAACATTCATTATCCATCTACCTCACCTAGATGTCAATGTCTTGTTACAGATCACACAAAGCTGTCAAAAATTACACCTGCTATACAAAGAAGAATTATGTACCTAGAAACGTTCTTCAATATCAAGAAGTGTGTACAAGACGACCGGCGCTGTCATTCGCAGGGTGACCAGGTTATAAATTTTACGAAACTACCATAGTCAACTAGACAACTAAAAATAATACAAACTTATCATCACAAAAAATTACCTAAACACCAGAACCTTTTAACCGACTTCAAAAATAGAAGCAATATAGCCGGATAAAGCTATATCGCCAAATGGCCCAGCCGTGTTCCGACATGTTTTACGGTGACGCCCTTAGGGAAAACGAGTCGGCATAGTTACTTCACTGAAGAGCTTCTTTTCGTTCTTAACATAAAAATGTTATTTCACCCAAAATATACCAAACCTACCAACTTTCGTTAATAAACCAATAAAAATAATGATGTTAAAATTTTATGAATGATAAATTATTATAACACCGGCTTGCACTCACGATTGTGTTTGATGAATGATGTTCACAAAGTAAAAAAAATAAATACAAAAACTTATAAAATATTATCACTGGCTTGACGAGTGTTCTCACAGATTATGTATATTATTAATTAGGCATTCCCTGATATTTCTCGATGTATTCTTGCAGTATCGAAGCACGCAAGACATATTTAAGTATATTTGAGCAATATATAACCTAAAACAAGATCAAAACTTATGATAATAAATAATTATGTATATCGTAATGACAGAGAAAAAACAATATAACAGATGAAACAGAAAGGGATGATGCGGTCTAGGGTCTCCGTCAACTTGAAGACCCCAGATTTTGTATCCTCTTTGCCCAGATTTTCTGTGCTCTGGGTCCTGGTGGACACAGAAATATAGAGATAATTGTCTATGGCTGTGTCTACCGGTCGCACAGCGGACATGAGAAGACAACCAGACTCACGGAATATCTGATTAAGGCGGCGGATGCGGCTAAACTAAAGTATCCGGCCAAATACAGCCCAATTTGTGTTTAAAATAAAATCAATAAAGTAATAATAGACTATATTCAAGAAATTCACAGAAATCGGTATTCGTAGGGATTATCGCTAACGGTCTACGGTCGGTCTACCAAAAAAAAATATTTTGCCCAAACCTTTTACCAACCTTCGTTAATAAACCTATAAAAATACTAATGTCCAAAATGTCATAAAAAATTACTAAAAATTTCTAAAATTTTATCCCTGGTCACACTGGCTTGCTGCGAGCTCTCAAAGATTAGGAAATTAAGCAGAGATACTTCACTTCCGATACTACGAATTGTGCATGTTATTATAGGGAACATTAGTTCGCATGGTACACTTATCACTACCAAGGTATCCCTACTGGTAGAGATAAGTGGGGAAAAAAAACTTGGACAAGTTTGTCATTAAATATTTTAATTTCTTTTATTTAACAAACTTAACTGTGTAGTTGACAAACAGCTGCTCCCATACATACTAACTACAAAAATTAAGTTGGTAATAGCAAAAATCATCGTCTGGACTGAAATTTTTCAGTCAACATCTTCGCGATATATAATTTAACACATTAAATTTGATATAAAATACTTTTCATCAACTAAACAGATGGGTGAAGGTCGGTCTTTACTCGGGTCTTAGACTAATACTCTGCATATTAATTATTCTGTGATAATTGATGTCATAGTTGATGTATATGTCAAGTTCGGTTTCGATCGGAAAAAAATATTTGTTTATTCACTTATAATACAAAATTCTAATCTAATTATTAAATAAATCAACTAATAATATTGTGTTACTTACGACGTGGATGGTTAATTCATACTGAGGTACGTATTTTACCGGGTTTTTTCACTAAATATCTGCCGCTCTACACCTATGCACGCCAAAAAGACAACTGAAGACTGTCAGACTGGGGTGTGGGGACTAAGGCACAGCAACGTTTATCGAAGTGAGGATTCAGTACATGACGTCTAGTACGTAGTACATATAGGTCGTTGCTGCTATACCAAAGAGTAGTATTATGTGCTATACCCACAAAACTAAACCAACAAAAACAATACAATAAGATCAAAAATACACGTTACAAGTATCTCTACTAAGTTAGTGGACACACTGAAAGCAATTGTGAAATAAATGAAAAATTATACAAACTATGTACAATGTAAGGTCACTCTTGCCTAAGGCAGGTCCACAGATCAGCTAGACTGCTAGAGGCACAGGCTAGAGGTATCGGCAGGTCTGATCTCAGAGTACCTACCAGCTGTTTGCTATTGCTTGTTGCACAGAGTATGAGTGATGTCACCTCAGACTCCGAGCTGTCCGAATTTTTCGAAGAGGAATCGTTGGAAGAGGAAGAGGAACAAGACGACGATATATGGTTTTCAGCACCCACAGTAATAATTCCGCAAAATTGTTATAATTATGTTTTATTTGTTTAGGTAGACGAATCTTATTGAACCCAAATTTAACCGAAGAGAAATCTATTCATTTTTAGGGTTCCGTAGTTTGACAAGGAATCCTTATAAATTCGTTCTGTCCGTCCGTCTGTCTGTCTGTCTGTCTCTCCGTCCGTCCTAATTTTTTAGACCCTTCTAACTTCGTGCTTAAAACTTTGCACAATTACAGTTTAAAAGTATAAAAATAATATAATTTTTCTAGCATTTTCTGATTATAACTTTTTGAGATACAACGATAAAACTGTAATAAATTCAAGGCGTTCTAGCTCAAAGGTTTTTCGTAAAATGGACATAGTTTTCTTTTTGACTAAACCATAAAAAGTATAATTATGTTATGTTGGTATGATGCACCTCTGATATGTAGCTGTCCACAGAGCTTCGTTCTTTCGAATTTTTCTGTGACCTCCAATTTCTGAACCATGATGATTGTGTTGTGACCACAATTAGGTATATGAGACTACAATTATTATGAACTAGCGGTCCGCCCTGGCTCCACACGGGTTATAAGTGATAATAATTCAAATGGTGAAAGAATTTTTAAAATCGGTCTACTACTTTTTGAGCCTATTCGTTACAAACATACATACAAATCTTTCCTCTTTATAATATTGTATAGATGTATAGATTTGGCCACGAAAAAAGGAACCCTACCATATGCGTGTCTCGAGTCTCGACACGCTCTTAGCCAGTTATTAGACAAAGTATTCCAGTCACCAGCCAGTGCATAGATTTGCTGAAAGCTTCGTAGGTTTTGTTTTTAGTGTGTTTATCAGACTTTGAAATAGTTATTACCAGTTTAGCGTGTCTATAGTATATTATTAACTAGCGGTCCGCCCCGGCTCCGCATGGGTATAGTTATATAGCCTATATTAATTAGTGATAATGTAGTATTCAAATGGTGAGAGAATTTTGAAAATCGGTCCAGTACTTTTTGAGCCAATTCGTTACAAACATACATAAAAACCTTTCCTCTTTATAATATTGTATGTATAGATATACTGTAGAATGTAGATTTGTAGAATCAGACTAATAATAATACAAATAAAAGTGTCTTTGTTGGTTTGTTCCTATTTCATGCAGCAACAGAGCAATAGATCAAAGCTTTTTTTGCATAGAGATAATTGGAGTGACATTAGACTTTTTATCCAAAAAAAATTACAGTTCCTGGGGTGTGGTGACCACGAGTCTGTCGTCTAAAGAAAATTGAATGTAAACTATCAATTTATTAATATACTAGCTGCGCCCCGCGGTTTCACCCGTGTAGTGATGAAAAATGGTGATGGTGATGATGATGATGAAAGTAGTCTATGTCACTCTCTGGCTCTTGAACTATAATACCCATGCAAAAAATAAGGTCGATCCGTTGTTCCGTTGCAACGTGAAAGAGGAACAAACAAACACACTTGCGCATTTATAATATTAGTATGATATTTTGTTTCAGGTGGTTGACCATTTATTTAGCATCGGGGAAGCCACTTTAAACTTGTGCTATGATGTAGGAAAATTCTGTCACAAAAGCTACAAGGACCCATTCGGATTTCAGCTTATTAAATCAACTATTTTTTGCGCGTTGAGTATCAAAATGATTCACGATGTAGCGAGGCTAATGGCTCCCGAGACCCCCAGACGACTAATTAAATGTCTTTGAAATGTTTAAATCTAGCTTTGTTATATTGATGTTTTTATACTAACCACAAATTCCTTGGATTATGATATGAAATCGCACTCCCTTCCCCACGGTACTACCAAACTGCGCTGCTGGTAGTGCCGTAGGGATTTTTTCTCTTCTGTACTACTAATCAGTTGTTCTCCTCTCGTTATGCTCCTTGAGCCTCACCTCCGTCTTTCACTCGCATCAGTCTCTCTTAATTTTTTTGCGCTTCCTTTATCCTCGATATAAAATAAAATAAAATAAAATGAATCTACTATAGTAGGTAATTTTAAACGGCATCATTTATCTTCATTCCCCACGATACTACCAACATTAATTTCTAACCGACTTTCGTTTGTTTATCGATTGGTATTTTTTTCCTATGTTTTTGGTTTTTGTCTTCGTTTTCCATATTCATGTCTTTGTCAAAATAACAGATGTAAAAGTGACAATACCAATGAAATAGGTGTCGGATAAATTCAGTTTAGAGGCGATTTTTAACAGACGTAAATGAAATGGTCATCGGAAAAATGCTAAGTACAATATATGGTATGGCGATTTTTTGACAGATTTCAGTGAAATGGGTCTCGGAAAATACAATGTGGTGGCTTTTTTGTCAGATTTCAGTAAAATGGGCTTCGGAAAATGCATTATAGTCATATTAGCTACTATGGTATAGTGGCGATTTTTTGCTAGACCGATGTCAGTAAAATGGCCATCGGCAAAATGCGCTACTTTTTTGATTTTTTGAAAGATGTCAGTGAAATTGCATTACAGTGGGTATTTACTTAGCTATCGAAAAATACCAAAAAATACAGTGTGGTGGCTTTTTTGACAGATGTCAATAAAAATAAAATTGACATAAAAATGCAGTATGGTTATGGTCAGTTATGGTGGAGATTTTATGTTAATATACCTAATAGATGTCATTGTAAAATTATCATAATCGAAAAACACTATTCTGACAACAGACAAACATAAATATATGAGAAAAATATAAAATACGAATCTAATTGAAAAAAATCCTCTTTTTTTGAAATCGGGTAAAAACGAACAAGAAATACCTACTTAAATATATTATCATAAATGCTAAATACATGAATGTAAAAATAGCACTTCGGTATACTACTGGTCAGTAGCGCAGAAGGGAAATCCCTACGGCTCAAATAGTAGGTAGTATAATAGCAGCTTTTCAGTGCTTTGGGAAATGAACGGAAAATCGTAAACTTACTGTCTTAGCAGAATGTAAACGATTAAAACATTAAATGTATTCGTTCTGTATTTTTTATATTATAGTGCAGCCACTGAAATAATGCTTCTTTAGCAGAATGTAAACGATTATGTACTTACTCGTTCTGTATTTTAATATTATAGTGCAGCCACTGAAAGAATGCTTCTGACAGTTGCTATAACATGTTTTAAATATTTATCGGGACTTATCACGTATTGTTTAATTTAGGTAAAAATATGTATCTACCTTTCAAATCGCGAAAGTTTAAAATTACTAGTTGCCATAACATTGTAAATTGAAAATTACAATACAATGTTGAAAAGTAATGACTTTCCTTAAGCTAGAGTAGTAGTGCCCGATCAGTAAAATAAAATCTACACGGGAACAATTCGCCAAAATGGCTACCAATATTATATCAATGGGCTACCAGCTACAATCTTAGAGGCAAGCAGGTGTAGGTACTTTTGCGGCCGCTGTCTCTGCGTTGCGTTGCAATGCGCCCCGCTTCAGTGTGCGTTGGAAGACACAGTGAACATAGGTACATACCAACTTGCACAATGCAAATTCATATTATGTTGCGTTGGACGAAACTTTTTTTATGTTCAAACAGGGCGTCAATTTCGTCAAGCACTTTTCTTTTTCGTGACACCGTATACTAAGTTTCCTTTTTCTTTTGTCAAACAGAAGACTGAATAAATTCAGCTCTTCGTCGAAGCTATCCATTGCATTGAACTGAATAAGCTCGATGACAACAGGCTGGTGTGCGTTGCGGCGCGGCCCCACGCGTCTCATCGTGTGCTTTGAGTTTAGACGCAATTTTGCAATGCGACGCGCTGTGGCCCGCCGCAGCCGTAGTGTGCGCAAGACTTTATAGGTAAAAGAATGATAACCACTTGCATCAAGATAAAAAGAAATAAGACCCTATAAAAGCCTAAAAGGAGGTTTTATAAAGTCCTTGATTTTCATTATATACCTACGCTTCCTTGTCATTGTCACTTTCAGATCTTGTTGTCTTGTTATATAAAATATGAAGCTGTCAAAAACGCATTTTGGTTAAACTTTGTAAACAATGATCATTGAAATGAGAAATTTATAAGTACGAAAAAAGTAAAATGTAGACTTATATAGGGTAGGATGCCATACATATGCAGTAAGCATTCTTGTGACATATGCAGACAGCCGCCTTGTGGCTATTGCGGGAAGCCATCCTGCATTTTTTGTGGAAAGCTTCCTTGTGGCTATTGTGAAAGGCCATCCTGCGACTTCTGTAGGAAGCCACCTTGCGGCTATTGCGGAAAGCCATCATGCGACTTCTGTAAGAAGCCACCCTGTGGCTATTGCGGGAAGTCTTCTTGTGACATATGTTCAAAACCATCTTGCGAACAAGACATATGTGGGAAGAAATCTTGTAATATATCTAAAAAGCCGTGCTGCAAAAAAGACGTATGCGGAAAGCCATCCTGCCCTATAAAGAAGCCACTTTGTGGCCTAGAAATATTATGCGGGAAGCCTTCCTGCGACTTTTGTAGAAAACCACCTTGCAGCTTTTGTGGCAATCCATCCTGCGACTTCTGTAGAAAGCCACCTTGCGGCTATTGCGGCAAGTCATCCTGTGACTTTTGTGGAAAACCACCTTGTGGCCAATGCGGGAAACCATCCTGCGATATATGCAGGAAGTCACCTTGCGACATAATATTCAAGAAGCCACCTTGCGACACATTATGTGGAAAGCCATCCTGCCAAATATGTATGAAACCACCCTGCAACCTATACCCATGCGGAAATTCATCCTGTGACACTTGTAAGAAGACAGCGTGCAAGCAAGATATATGCGGGAAGAAGTCATGTGACATATCCAAGAAGGCATGCTGCAAACAAAACATATGTGGAAAGCCATTCTGTCCCATAAAAAAATCACCTTGCAGCCAACACACATCATGTGGAAAGCCTTACTGCGACATATGTAGTAAGTCACTCTGCGGAAAGCCATCTTGCGAAATATGTAGGAAATCACCCTTTGCCCAATACCCATGCGGAAATCAATCATGTGACATATGCCGGAAGCCTCTCTGTGACCTATATCCATGCGGTGACCTATATCCATGCGGAAAGCCATCCTGTGGCATATGCAAGAAGCCAACCTGCAATCTTTTCTCATGTGGAAAGCCATCCTGTGACATATGCCGGAAGCCACTTTGTGACCTATACCCATGTGGAAAGCCATCTTATGACACATGTAAGAAGTCGCTCTGTGAGCAAGATATATGCGGAAAAAAGTCATGCGACATGTCTAAGAAGGCATGCTGCAAACAAGACATTTGCGCAAAACCATCTTGTCCCATAAAACAGTCACCCTGCAATCAATATGTCATTTGCGGAAAGCCGTCCTGCGACTTCTGTAGGAACCCACCTTGCGGATATTGCGGCAAACCATACTGCGATTTCTGCAGAAAGCCACCTTGCGAACGCCGATACATATTTAAGAAACTACCCTGCGATCACCGATACATTTACAAGAAACCACCCTGCGAACGATACATATGCGCCAGGCCATCCTGTGATACATGTGGGAGGCCAGCCTCTGAGAATGAGGAGAAATCTTGTAGGCCCTCCACACCCTGCGGGATACCTTGTAGGAGGCCTCCAGGACCATCGGTAATAATTATATTCACTAATATTATAAATGCGAAACAGCGGTTCGAAAATGATTGAAAGTTTTCCACAATTTACTATCTAATTAAATGTCATCTATACATACATACAATATTATAAAGAGGAAAGATTTGTATGCAAGTATGTTTGTAACGAATTGGATCAAAAAGTACTGGACCGATTTTAAAAATTCTTTCACCATTTGAATGGTACATTATCACTGATTAATACATACTATTTTAATAGGTTATATAACTATACCCGTGCGGAGCCGGAGTGGACCGCTATTAGGCAACAAAGATACGTCAACGCGGAGATTCGTTGCCAAAATTCAAGAATTTAGAGGCCGAAAAAAAAGCGCCCGTAGCTTATTAGTGGCTAGAGCAATCGGTGCTTTTACCCGGATCGTTGTGTAGGCTCAAATCCTGCCGGATGTCAATTTTTTTAATTGTCTATAGCATTTAGAAAGTGATGTTTCTTATTCTTCTCTTTCATCCAGCAATAGAGCCAAAGGATTAACGTAATTGTTTGCATAATTTTAGCCCGGAAATTATACGGTTCCTAAGGGAATATCTACGTGGGTGTAACCGTGGGTGCAGCGCAACTTATTTATTATATTTACTTTACTAATACATAGGATAAGTAATCATTTATTTAGGTATAGGCGTTTGGCTGAAAAGCAGTTCTACTAAAAGCTACGAAGGCACATTCTGACCATGGTGAAAATTGATCAGATAGAACATCGTACATCTAGACGTACTAAAAATAATGAATTCAAAGTCTGCTAGTCCTATAGCAAGTGTCTATACTGTCTATAGAAACAATATATTATTTAAATTATATTTTTGTTTCAGCTGACAGACCAATTATTTTGCTGTTTTTTTAAGTGTTGTGAAGATCCGTTTGTTTGCCAGCTTTTCAAATCTATGATTTTTTGTGTCCTGGGTATAAAAGTTTATCATGAGATTGCGAGGTGCTTAGCTCCTAAGCGGCGTTGCTGTGTTGCTCGGCCGCGACCTCAGAGAAATAAAGTGAAAGCTTGTTGACTTGTTTATAATATTTTATTAATTTTTAATGTATCAACATTTATTTATGTGTATTAAATTATTTTCCTTTTTTTCTTCCTATAGTCAAATCGTTTTTATTTACTTAGTCACAGAATAGGGTTATAACTTGAGCCATATTTCCATTTAATACCCAAATGATGAGGAAAACCGAAATAAAAACGGCTATCCGATACTTGTTTTTGTACTCTCACAGCTACCCACATCCGTAGCAAAAATGCGAGATAGGTGCTGCTACCGACCCTCTATTTATGACTAGGTAAAAGTCTTTAAGTAACAGCATGTAACAGGCACCTACTAGATAGGTATATAAGTATACCTAGTTACCTAATAAGTTCTTTGTTGACTTTAACCGTCAAGAAAGTAAATTCGGGCTTAGAAAGCTTTTTAGGACCTTAAGAAAATTGTGAGGGCTGAGAAACAAGAGGAATAACCCGAATTAAAGGGAAGCGCCGGAATCCTGCACCCAGTTGGGGTAATTCTAGATGTCTTCATATCGATCATGATCGCATTTTTTATTTTATCGTTTTCTGCCGCTGTTAATACTTACGGAGAATAAGTATGCATTAAGTGCACTATAAGTAGAATGTCAATAGGTAGGTACAACAATTTCACACTCAATCGAAGTCGATAGAGGTTATTACCGCAGCCAAAATTATTTACTATTTCTATGCCTGGTATGTTTCTAAATAAATCAAAATTATACACAAGATGCGAGCGAGTGTGAAGAGGACTTTAAAAATGTCATACAAACAAGAACCGATGAGTTGAGAGCTCAAGAGGAAAAACCTAAGTTGAAGCAACCGGTGTCTATTATAATAGCCAGCGTCACATACAAGTTTAAGCGGCATTCGTGTTAAAAAAATGTTTATTGTTGATAACCTTAAGTTTGTGGTCGGAGGCAAAGTCAGGGTCGGTTGTAGTCAGTCGCACGCCGTCCGTCCTCACATCAACATATTGACGGATTTAATGAATTCCACGTAAATATCATTAGTGCTTTGTTTATAATGAAGATTTTGCACCAAAGGACTATTTTCATCTCCTTTCTTCTCGTGTTATCGCTCTACAATGCATTGGGACGTAAGTACAGAAACATTTTATAGCGAAACCTCGTAATCTAGTGCGTTTAAACTTTGTTGACCTTAGTGCAGTCTAACCTGTCTTGATTCTATTATTTTGCCATTATGTCCGTGAATATCATCATTATTTTAGAACGAAGTTGACCACATCGTGTACTTCTTATAATCACGCGTTCTACTTACCTATTTGCATTTAAAAATATTTTTATTCCTTGTATACTTATTTAACTAAGTGGGTTACTTAACTAAGTAAATAATAACTTATAAGCATTATGATAACGTTATTTACTTACTCGGATTAGTTATCTGAGTTCACAAGTATGTAACATTTTCTGTTGGGAATAACCTACACTGCGCGAGAACGACGTATTATGCCAGCTTTAATCTTATTGACTTGAGATAATTATGTAGGTACACAATATAATATAAAGGATATTTAAATAGGTATGCATCATAATTATAGCCTTTCTTAAAAGCTTCTCCCAAGGCACGTCTATCAGCAGCGCCGGCCCTGGGGTAAAGCGAGAGGAGCGGTCGCTAGGCGCCAGATAGCCAGGGGCGCCAAAATTACAAAGAAGAAAAATTCGACAAAAAAAATGGCGCCTCGTATCTCTGGGCGGTGGTGAGGCAAGAGGCGGGACACTCTTGTGTTGTTTGAAGACAGCATACAATTTTGATATGGAAATAGTTTATATCCTGGATTTAGTACATGGAATACGTTTTAACTCGAAATTGATTTATAAATACCTATATAGTTTTCAGAAATGAAACTCGCCGAAAGACAATCTCGCTCTGCTTTGATCAAAGGCTATATATATATAGGGCCGGCGGGCTCTCAGTCCGATCGCCAACTTTTCGCTTTTTGCCATTGCCATTGCAGGTAGGGATTATTAAGATATTTATAATTCTTAGCGTATTGTTATATAATAAGTTTTTTTTTTATTTTGTTCAGTTAACTACTGTACAATAATCATTTCCTCCAAAATTAAATATTTGTAGCTTTAAACCTACGAAATATTTAGCTACAACAGGTTGGGTATAAAGTTCAAATGTACCTATTTGAGGGAAGCAAATCAGGAACAATTAGACAAGATAGCTTTTCCGACTTCTATATAGGTACAATAGGTAAATATGACTAAAACGTAGATGAAGAAGAAACCTAAAGAATCTCAGACACGGTAAGAGAGATGGGACCATTTTGACTATAGTAGTTATCATGTTAGTAAATACGCAACTTTGTTTACTTGGATGACATATTTTTAGGGTTCCGTACCTCAAAAGGAAAAAAAGAAACCATTACAGGATCAATTTGTTGTCTGTCTGTGTTTGTCAAGACCCTTTTCTCTGAAACGCGTAATGATATCAAGTTGAAATTTATACCAAATACTCGAGTCTACAGCCTCTTTCAGCCCTGAAAAAATCAAACTTGTAAGTTAACCTGATAAAAAGATATGAGACCGTTATTGTAATGCCGTTTATGTGTTTACGCATATTTTCCGATTTCTCAAGGGAATCAAAACCTACAGGGTACTTCCCGTTGACCTAGAATCATGAAATTTAGCAAGAGTCAAGGTCTTACGGCATATATAAAGGAAAAAAATCCGAAAGTAGTTATATTGAAGTTATATCATATATATATAAAAAAAAAAAAACTAACTTACATTTTGTAGTTGGTATGTATGGAAGAACCTAATATTTCAACTTTTACTTTTTTTTTGTCTGGATTCGCACTCGGAACCCTCAGAGCGCAAGTCCTACTCGTGCTTGTCCGGGTTTTTTTTAAGTTACTTTGATTTGAAAACCAAACTACTGAGCCGATTTAGATGAAATTTCTACGGAACCAATCTGCAAGTAGGTAAAGGTTTTTTCCTTTCCTATATCCTTTCAAATAAAGAATTTTCCATATCAGGATATAATTTACGGAGTTCTGAGGTAACAAACATTTAAATAAATTATTTAAAAAAACCGACTTCTAAAACCCACAAAACACAAACATTCTAAGTTAATATGCCACTACAAAGAACAAAATAATATCTTAACACGGATTTTGAAGTCGGGTATATTTTATTTTACTATTTTATCATAGATTTTAATTTTTCAAAATTTATTTTGTAGGTGTTTCCCCAGCTGACTTCAAAATGCGTGTAAAAATATTCCTTTTTATAGTGGCATATTAACTTAAAATGTTTGTTTTGTGGTTTTTTGAAATCGGTTTTTTAAAAGATAATTTATTTGAGTTTTTTTTTGTTAAACACCTATGATAGTGGAATGCTTAAAGGGGCGAACTACTAGTTTATTTATAGATACGATTACACATCCATGCATGAATATCTACCTCCATGTTAACAAAAGTATTGTAGTGGTTTGTTATCGCGGAAATTCGTAGGCGCTTTAGCAAAAATCCATTTTATTTGAGCTGGTTTAAAAACTACTGAACCCTTCGATCTATATGTAATACGTACCTAACCAATGATTTTTTTGTGGGATCACCTCGCGGGCTTCTTCTACATTATAAAAAAAGAAACACGCGAATTGGTTTACATATTATGCCGGAGTAATCGCTGTACATACATTACAAGACCGAATTGCGAACCTTCCTCTTTTTAGAAGTCGGATAAAAAGACGCATTTTCAGCGGCCGGATTTTAGGTATATTTAAAACAAAAACAAACAATAACGATAAAATTGAAGTAAAGCAAGGAACACACGTATACCAAGTTACAAGCAGCTCTGTAGCTATAGCTTGTAGGTATGTACAAATGTACATGAACGTCGAGATAAGAGTCGGTCTGGGGTATCATTACAGAGACGTAGGTATCATTAGCTGATAGTTTTCTTGTGAGGAAAACCACAAACAACGAAAAACAACGTACCTACTGAGAAGTTCTTGGACAATATTATTAAATAAAAGTACGAATTCAAATTATTTTATTTTTTGCTTAAAGGGACGACCAACAGCTTGGTTTCAAATGTCTTATAAATAAACTTAAATAGATACACAAAGCCAGTTACAGCGGCCTTATTATAGAAGTTTGATCGTGATCGAGATTGCATGCCGTCCCGTTCGCATCTATTTACTCGCACCACGTGCGTAAGTGAGATGGCACGCGATCGCGATCACGATCCGAATCATCCATAATAAGGCCATAATCAGGTCATCACGGATATAAATATAGTAAGAATAATATCTAAGAATGAACACTGAGGATACAATAAAAACGTAATGAAAAGAAAACAGAATTAAATTAAAAAAGAAAACAGATAATAATAACCAAATTAGTTAAAGAATTCACTGCTCAACAACCGCCTGGCCGATGTAATGCTAGTACAGAATAAGTCTAGGCCTATTCGTTTATCAGTGGAGTTAAGTGCTCGTTATCGTTCCGTTAGACCTCGTCCTGGCTCCAGCTTCAGATCAGGGGCCATACGGCTAACTCTTACCGCGGGCTCGAATTAACACTGCAACAGCGCAGTGAGGAAAGTCACGCGAACGTAAACCGATATACTTGCGGTCGCGCAACTTTTCTCATCATCTAAACAGAATCGCTTATAGCAGGTAGCCGTAAGGCAGTTCGATGGCACAAATTTATTCTATTTGAATCCGAATTACAAATACTTAATTCTAATTATTGTCGATACGACAATAATTCGAAGTGGGTTAAACTCGCTTTGTTTAAACAGTTAGTTAAAAGTGAAGATTAGATAGGTAATATATATAAAGTTATACGATTATTTACGGGATATTTACCGTGGTAAGGTTGTGGAATGACCTCTCGATATTTCGGCGAGAGTCTTCCCGTGAACATGGTGCATGTAACTGCGCCGAAATATCGGAAGCTCATTCCACAACCTTACCACGGTAAATATCCCGTAAATAATCATATAACTTTAGTGAACAACCGTGATAGTTTAAAACAGGTATATATATACCTAAGCGTTATAATGAAAAGCTATAAGGGGTTCTGTGGAATGAATGTACTAAGCCAAAAGTTCCGTTATACCATAGACGAAGTAGTAGGTTCGTCTATGGTTATACTCATCATTATGATCAACTTTTACTATGGGACCAACCATAAAATCCCACGGTAAATATCCCGTAAATAATCATATAACTTTAGTGAACAACCGTGATAGTTTAAAACAGGTATATATATACCTAAGCGTTATAATGAAAAGCTATATGGGGTTCTGTGGAATGAATGTACTAAGCCAAAAGTTCCGTTATACCATAGACGAAGTAGTAGGTTCGTCTATGGTTATACTCATCATTATGATCAACTTTTACTATGGGACCAACCATAAAATCCCACGGTAAATATCCCGTAAATAATCATATAACTTTAGTGAACAACCGTGATAGTTTAAAACAGGTATATATATACCTAAGCGTTATAATGAAAAGCTATATGGGGTTCTGTGGAATGAATGTACTAAGCCAAAAGTTCCGTTATACCATAGACAAAGTAGTAGGTTCGTCTATGGTTATACTCATCATTATGATCAACTTTTACTATGGGACCAACCATAAAATCGCAAAATCGCTCTTTTCTATGGAACAACAGATATTTATTTCGCGATTTTAGAGTTGGTCATTGGTCATACAAAAAAAAGGTTGTTATGGATCCTTTTCGGCTTAGTACAACCTTTCCGCGTAACCCTGAATATATACCTACCTATATATTCGTAAGTAATGTAGTAGGTACATTACTTTAATCACATTCGTATGCAGAAATTGCTCTACCTACTGAGAAAGGTACTTTTTATTATAGTCGTACGGTGTGGAAGTGATAACCAATCCATTTTACTTATCGTCGTGAATAATTTACGTATTTCTATTTAAGGAACTGTATAAATAATAGTATATAGTTTATTCACCAAGAGGATAAAGCGTCACAGGCTTGTTGACGTTGAATCCCGAGCGTAATGATTTTCACACCACTTGCTCGACAATGTGACCGACAATGTGTGATGTGTATTTATTACATATATTATGTAGGTAGGTAATGCAACCAAATATAATAAAAAGCCAGGTTTCACTGAAAATCACAGCACCAAACACCGTCTTTTGTTTCACATTCTAAACGCACTTTTTTTCTGCTTGACCAAACCCTTTTTTTGACTAGTTGGATTTTCGAACAAACCTCTTTACAATGCCATATGGCCATTTGAGTTTTCCACGACTTTCCACACGAATTTGACGTTCCAAATTACTTTGTTCCCCAGGGAGTTTCACACAACTTTATACCCCTTATGAGATGATGCTTTACTTCACGTTGAGGTTGCATGATATGTAATTGGACATTGTCGAGCACATTGGTGTGAAAAATAATATTGTCTTACGGTCTAGCCGGGCAATAAAATTGTACTAAATTTATTTATAACCCGTTAGTCAATATTATTTGAATTTAGAATTTGGCACTGAACTATAAATATATCGAGTATAGATATATATATAATAACAGATCATCATCATCATCATCAGCCAGAAGACGTCCACTGCTGAACATAGGCCTCCCCCTTTAACCTCCACACTGAACGACAGCCTGCCTTTTGCATCTACTGGATGCCCGCGACTCTCACAATGTCGTCGGTCCATCTAGTGGGAGGCCTCCCTACGCTGCGTCTTCCGGTTCGTGGTCTCCACTCCAGAACCTTTCTTCCCCATCGGTTATCGGTTCTTCGAGCGATGTGGCCTGCCCATTGCCACTTCAACTTGCAAATTTTAACAGCTATGTCGGTGACTCTGGTTCTTTGGCGAATATCCACGTTTCGGATTTTATCGCGCAAAGAAACTCCGAGCATAGCTCTCTCCATTGCCCGCTGTGTGACTCTGAGTTTTTCCAAAAGGGCATCAGTTAAGGACCACGTCTCAGTACCATATGTCATCACTGGCAACACACACTGGTCAAAGACCTTCGTCTTGAGGCACTGTGGTATCTTGGACGAGAAGATGTCACGCAATTTCCCGAACGCTGCCCATCCGAGTTGGATTCTTCGGGCGACCTCTTTGCCTAAGTTGGACTTACCTAACTGAACAATCTGTCCAAGATAGGTGTAATGGTCAACAACTTCGAGAGTATCGTTCCCAACGACTACTGGCACGGGTTCAACATGGACATTGGACATAATTTTTGTCTTGTCCATGTTCATTTTAAGACCCACCTGTTGGGAAAGGCTACTGAGGTCGCTGAGCATCGTATTGAGATCCTCCAGTGACTCTGCCATGATGACTATATCATCGGCAAAACGAAGGTGAGTAATGTATTCGCCATTGACGTTGATGCCGAATCCGTTCCAGTCCAGGAGCTTGAAAACGTCCTCCAATGCGTTCGTGAACAGTTTCGGAGAGATAACATCTCCCTGTCTCACGCCTTTCTGCAGTTGGATTGGTTCCGTGCTCTCGTCCTGTAATCGGATCGACATGGTGGCGTTTCTATACAGACACTTCATCACTTCGATATACCTATAGTCGATATGACAACGCTGGAGGGACTGCAATACTGCCCAGGTCTCGATTGAATCGAAGGCTTTTTCGTAGTCCACAAACGCTAGGCATAATGGCCGATTATACTCCTCAGTCTTCTGTATAATCTGGCGGAGCGTGTGAATGTGGTCTACGGTGCTCCAGCCTTTACGGAAACCGGCTTGTTCGGGGGTCTGGAAGTCATCAAACCTGCTTTCGAGACGGTTCGTAATGACTCTGGAGAACAGCTTGTACACATGGCTCAGGAGTGAGATGGGTCGATAATTCTTCAATAAGGTGTTATCACCTTTTTTGAAGAAGAGTACCACCACACTCCTGTGCCATGCTTCAGGCGTAGTACCTTCGAGAATGACGGAATTAAATAACTTCTGGAGGACTAAAAGTACCGGTTTTCCACCCGCTCTCAGTAGTTCTGTCGTGATTCCGTCATCACCCGGCGCCTTGTTGTTCTTAAGCTGTTTCAGAGCCATTCTAATCTCGTACAAGCTGATGTCTGGGATGTCCTCAGTGTAATGTCGGGTCAGTTTCGCTCTCTTGTCCTGAGCTGTACTGACAATAGGCTGTCGTGTCGAGGTGTACAACTGTCCGTAAAACCTCTCGAGCTCTCTCAGAATCTCCGGCTTTGATGAAATGATACTGCCATCCTCGATCTTCAGCTTCGTCATTTGGCTCTTCCCAATAGACGAATTCTTCGCGAACACTTTCGAGCCCTGGTTCCGCTCAATTGCATCCCTAATACATCTTGTATTGTAGGAGCGCAGATCGTGTCGCACCGATTAATAACAGATAATAACAGATAAGTATATGAAATTATACTATTATATTATTTTTATTATTATGCACATATATTTATTTTCGTTCTTAAATTTAAGTTTTTTTTACAATAAAATATAAAAACAAAATATTATAAAAAAAACCTAAACCTAGAGTGCCGCCGGCAGCGGGGCAGGGCCCAAGCTACCGGTGGTTAGGGCTGCAGAGTGAGGAACCTCCTGACAATGCGAGCCGTGTCAAGAATTACCGCCTTCTGCATCTGACCCTTGACCCAACTGTCTAGCGAGAGCCTCTTAAGGTGTTGGTCGAGGCTCTTCGCTATAAGACCGTTCACCGTAACGACTATCGGGACAATGATCGTCGAGTCAACATCCCACATGGCGGTAACCTCGTGAGCCAAGTCAAGGTACTTGCTGAGTTTGTCCTTCTCGGCCTTCACGAGGTTCTCGTCATGTGGGATGGTGATGTCGACGAGCACTGCCCGGCGCTGGGAGCGGTCAACCAACACGATATCAGGCTTATTGGCGACAATAGTCCTGTCCGTGATGATAGAACGATCCCAGTAGAGCAAAGCACGACCATTCTCGAGAACTGGCGCTGGTGCGTACTTATAGTACGGCACCTCAGACTCGACAAGGCCGTATCGAAGGGCAAGTTGCTGGTGGATGATCCTGGCCACCTGGTTATTATTATTATTGTTTATCTATTTAAGTATGTATTTAAACCTATATATGTATGTATATCAGTCTCTGGCAGCCATATCACAAGCTTTGCTTAGTTTGGGGTCAGACGACCGTGTGTGCAAAAATGTCCCTAATATATAATAATATAATTATAGAAGCCGTGGTAGCCCATTTGGGAGACCGCTAGACTAGAAAGCGTGAGGTCGTGGGTTAAAACCCCGGGCCCGTACGAATGAGCTCTTTGGAGCTTATGTACGGATTTTCATACCACTGGCTTTTCGGTGAAGGAAAACATCGTGAGGAAACCTGCATACGTACGGAGAAGGAATTCAATGGCGTATGTGAATCTACCAATACGCACTCACGCAATACGCAATCACGTAAAATTATCGTCCGTAAATCGACTTTACAGACAACCCTTTTACGTGATAACGCTTAGGCCCATCGTGCCTCTCTGTCGTTTGTTCCGCGCTCTCGCTGGCACGCGCGGCTCAGGCGGAACGTGACAAGTTTTCGTGCGTGCAGCCGGCGTTAATCGATTTATAAGACGTTATAACGTCAAAAAAACTAACTGGCTATCTATTACGGTTCAAAAGATACAGCCGTTAATAGGTAGGGCAGACATAAATCGTAGGCTTAGTAATAGGGTCCCGTTTTACACACAATATTAACAAGTCGTTTCCTAACAATGAGGTTTAGAGACCTTTACTTATTAGTCAGTAAACAGATTTCTAGTAGGTACCTTCTTCGATCAAAAGGGTACCTTACTTATCCCTATCACACAGGTGAATCTTGAAGATCGCGGTATTCTGCAGATTTCTGCTTGCTTAATTTTAATTGATTTTAAACGTTACACAAACACAATAACACGTGAAACTGACATGAAATTTTCCTAAATCAAAAATCTTATTATCGAATAAGTATTTGATCTTTTGTCCGACTAGATCTAAGATAATATCAAAGATATAAATAACAATTTGAATTTTGGTAGGCAGAGGGTTCAGAAAAAGATGGCAGAGAATTCAAAACACAAGTAAGTAATAATGGCAAATAAATAGGTATGTAAACCTCTACCTATAGGAAAATAAAATTAATCAGCCTTTTGGGCATAAATTGGTGTTTATATTCTTATCCGCCAGCGAAATATAACTGCTTTCCGCTAACATAAATATTCAAATACTTAACATACAGCTACTATTATGGCTAGGTACCATACTGTTCTTTTTTTTCTTATAAATAACTGGCCAAGAGAGTTTCGGAACACGCATATAGTAGGGTCCCGTAGCCAAAATTGTACATTAAATTGTAGTCATATTAATAAATTGGTGGTTATAGAAAAATTGTACGATCGAAGCTCGAGTTAGCCAAACAGAGATGTATCATCCCGATATAACTTACCTATATGGCCTATGGTTGCAGGGGCGGATCCAGGATTTCATTTGGGGGGGGGGGGGGGGGCATTCTGACTTTTCTGCCAAGGTTTGAAGAAATCAAAAAAGGTGGATCTGGAGGGGGGTTTGGATCTGGATCCGCCAATGTATGGTTGGCTACCTATATGGTTATGTTTATATTTTATAAACCAGTGAGGAAATTACTAGTAAAACATTATTTGACGAAAAGGTCCATTGAGCTAAAAGGTCTTGTAAGTTTGTTTCTTAGTCCACACATGAACACAACTTTCCTCCACTTGAATGCTCTTATGGTCTTAATAAAATGAAAGCTGTATAACAGCATAGCCGAAATACTCTTCTAATGCCAAGAGTGTTAAAATATGATATCCTTCTACTTTTAAACTGCCACTGTAGACTAAATGCAGCTGTTGGACCATGACTGAACCTTCATAAGTGCTTACTAATGCTTGAAGTTCACCTGATGTATACTAAAAGTGAACAACTAATCAGCAATTTGTGCTACTTGGGCAGGGACGAAACAGGGTTTGGATGGGAAATTGATGGGAATGGTACGGGGGCGAGATGGGAACAGGCAACGAAATTTATTATTTCGCTGGAAACAGGCTAGCAAATGGCTATGGAAATGGGAAAGTAAGCGGGACGGATGCGGGACTAAAGCTGAAAGAATGGGATTGAGTAAAGTGACGTCCGGATACGGAACTGGTGCGAGAAAAATGGGACGGGAGTTGAGTGGGTTACAGGACAGATAAATAAATAAATAAATATCTGGGACATTTTTGCACACACGATCCGGGGCAGGAGCGGAAAAAGCGGAACGGGAGAAGAGTGACTAAGATATGGATACGGGGCTGGAGCCTTCGTCGAAGGCTGGAGCAGAAAGTACGGGACGGGAGTAGCTAACGCTTCGCGACTCGATATCTTACCGCCAAACCACCCCCGCGCGGAAGCCCGTGCCCCTCGTGATTGTGTATTTTATATATTCACCACTGCGAGCGCGTTCAAGTGCCCTAGTTCGGAGTAAGTTACATTTTAGTCGGATTATAAATTGTCAGGGGTCATTGAAAACAAATTCATCATGATAAAAAAAAATCACGATGATGATGATGATGACGAAGATTGAAAACAAATTCACGTACGCAATCTGTGACGTCAGCCATAACTAATAATCTATACAGAGTTACTTTTTTGGAGTGCGCAAAATTTTGATTTTTTGTTCACCCTTTTTGGAACAAAAATATCAATATTACTTCACCTGAAACGCGTTTTTACTTTTTATCCCCGAAAAATGGTTTCCGAGAAAAGCAGGGGGGTGCCGCTAGTTGCGTATAACATCCTTGGTATTTTAAAGATGTTCCAATTTTTTTTGTCTAGAAACTATCAGAAAAAGGCGCTACACTTGACAGTTCTATGTACTTAAGTGATTAAATCATTAGTTAACGCGTGGTGAATCACACCCAGCTTCTATATGTAAATACATTACTATATCGGCTTTATCTACCTAGGTATGTGTTGGTCTGACCACAACAATAGCTATTATTTATGGACATAAAATATGCTCCAACTGATAAAAATGAGTCTCTTAAAACTTGTCCGTCAACTTGGGTTGCGTTGCATCAATTTGCGCGGTTGTGGCAAACAGTAGTAAATTAAATATTTTGGTTATGAATAGTTAAGGGTATAAATAAGTTTAATATAATATTAGAAAAATTATTGGTGAAAATCTCGATAGAATAATTCAAAAATCAAAATCAGGGGAACTTACGGCAACGTGATGTGAAAAGTTGCGGGACCGCGCACCGTATCTCGGCGCATAAGGTACCGAAATGTTCACGTACCTAATTTCCAGTCACCTGAATTTAATCGCTTATTTAATTTTATTTTATTGGTCACGGTACGGGCCCAATAGCGATTAAAATTGTTGCAATTGTAAATACTCGCAGCTATCCGTGGAGTGACATGATCGTCCGCTGCGATCTTGACACTAGCTGCTTGTTGACACTAGCTGGGCCGATCATTACAAAAGATCGGAAAATACAGAATAAGTAGTAAATAAAAAGCCTTGTACAAAGGGCAAAGTCCTCAGGAAGTCAAAAGGTTAAAGAACAAGACGCTGAACTACGATGAGTTCACTTTTAGTCAATAAATTTCCTCAGACTACGCTACTTATAGTATATCGCATTGTAGCTTCGAAACTTTAGCCTCGCGATATACAGGGTTACTAAACGGTAGTACTAAGCCGAAACGAGTAATTAGAAATAAGGATTGTGTGTATGCCTCTAGCATTCAGCACCGGCCATAGGGATGAGCGAGAGGATGGGTTCTATACGACAAAATTCTAAAAGCAAAAAAAAAATATCGAGCATAAAATAATATTTTTGATGGCGCCTAGCGCCTCGGGGTGACGTGGCAGGCAGCGGGTCACAATAGCGTTGTTTGTAACCAGCTCACAGTATTAATGAGGAAATAGTTTACGTCCTGAATACTTCTAACGCCGGAATCAGTTCCTGACAGAAATTAAACGCGCCGAAAGAACATCTCGCTCTACCCTGATGAAAGGCTAGGGCCGACGCTGCAAGCATTCATGCTCACCATCGAAGGCACCTTCTTGCGGCGGCGTCGTGTTCCGGGATGCTCTCTTGGATATGGTTGAGGAGGGCGATGGCCGGCAATGCGTCATACTCGTGATCGGTGGCTGCTTGTGGATCACTGATCTGCTCGCGGTTTACACACAAACTATTAATAATAGGGGCCTTACGGACAACAGCTAATTGCGGCACCTAATCCGCTCAGTTGGCAAATCACGCGACCGCAAACCGTATCTGGGCGCGATACGGTTCACGTTCGCGTGATTTTCCAACTGAGCGGATTAGGTGCCGCAATTAGCTGCTGCCCGTAAGGCCGGGACTAAATTGTTTTAACCATAAGATCTAACTAACTTTCCTCTCCCAGTAATGTGTAACTACAATAATTTAAAAAAAATTGCTGTTTGTTGGTAAACCTAGATGTAACAATACATACAGAGTATAATCTGTTCTTAAAGAGCTCCGAAAACAAACTTGTCTCTATATAGACATGCAATATTAGCACTGGCATATTCATAACTCACTAATAATTAAGTATAAGTTGTTAGTAGGTATTGTAAGTGTACAAGAAAAAGTCGTAATATAGTAGTTATGTCAAGTCAAATACAATGTCCACAGTGTTATAATATCATTAGGTATTAAGTAGTTAGTCAATGTTAGTATTCCAATTAAATCCTTTATCATTAATAAATTCTTTTACGGTGTGATAGCTCTTAGTCACTTCGCACTTTTTTTTTTTAATTTCAATTTGAACAGATTAGTATTTATATCTTTAAGGTTTCTAGACATCTTATTACAGCCGTAAATTGTAGTTAGGTTTATGAAAAGTCACGGACCCCGGATATAATTATTCTGTACGTGTGTTTGTCACATAACTCCTAAGAGATGTTCATAATGAGTACAACGATCTCCTTCCGGCTTGGTACTACTGTTATGTGTAACCCTGTATTATACCGTAGTCTGAACTGAACGCTCCATAGTTCCTTAAGAAATCGGTTTGAACTATGACGTCACCAATGGTGATTTATGAAATGCTACATGATGGCATTTTGTATCAGCATCGCAGCTCGTTTGAGTAAAAAAACAAGAAGCAACGAACTCATTAACCATGTGTAGGATATATAAATGGTCAACAAAACCAACTGGTTTACGAATTAATCTAATAGGTATAATTTGATATCTTGGTCTCTTCTATTCTTTGTTTTGAATTTTGATCAAGTTTACATAAGTGACCTGTGGGTTTGTTCAAAGATGTATTTATTCACGAAAAAAATACCTAAGAACAATGCTAAGTCATGTCAGAGACCTTCAGGTAGCCTAAAAATGCTGATATCGGGGCTACTATAGAGGTAGCTTAATTATACACTGGATTAACTATACCTTTTTTTTTTTTTTTTTTTTTTTCGAGCGGGAAATCTAAAGATACCCGGCTGCATTGGGGTGCAGCCAGGTTATGTGGGATTATACCCACTAAAACCCCCTCGGTGACCAGCCTTAGTGCTTGTCAAAAGGGCTCCGAGATCTCTAGAAGAACGCACCGGAGCCCTCGGCACTGCGCTACGGCTCCTCC
The DNA here is from genome assembly GCA_932305915.1 of Agriopis marginaria. Lineage (NCBI taxonomy): Eukaryota > Metazoa > Arthropoda > Insecta > Lepidoptera > Geometridae > Agriopis > Agriopis marginaria. The sequence continues at coordinate 7,764,293 of OW029934.1, read as the reverse complement.
CGAGACAACTGCGTTGTCTCAGCCCCTCCGCCCACGACAACGTTGGTCACACAACGTTGTCGTTCTGTCCCTGGGCACGCTTAAGTGGATGGTCAGAGCCCCAACTTTGACCATCCCGAGCCCGGAGGTCCCCTTTTAGTAGCCTCTTACTACAGGCAGGGGTTACCGGTGCCGTATTCTATTGCCCCGGCGCCAGGGCTAGGATTAACTATACCTAGGCTACCTAATTTTTACCACGGATAAAATCAAGGCTGTTGTAGGATAGCGGGAAATTTTGAAAAGGTAACAAACTGAAAGAGACGAATTGTTCAGGTTGTTCGAATAATGGGTATAATCCCACATAACCTGGCTGCACCCCAAGGCAGCCGGGTATCTTTGGAAGATTTCCTCCTCGAAAACAAAAAAAAGGTGTTCAATTAGACGTTTGACATAGGTACTTTGGAAGTGTACTCAGCACACAAATCTAAACACTGAAAAAAATACGGATAAAATTGACAACTTTCCTCCTTTCTTGAAGTCAGCACTCTGAGAAATAATGTGACGTGGGCGTCCCACAATGATGTCATCAATGTCATGGATACACGTACACGTGCATAAGCAAGAGCAGAATAAGTAATTTACAACAAGTTCGAGAGAGATGACGATACACGAAACAATGGCGGAATCTCTACGATTTTCTGTGTTAACAATAGCGTGAAATTATAACTCCCCAATATTCATATATTACCTGTGGCAATCCAATAAATAAATGTGGTTTTGATAAAATTGTGCTTAATATATTCAATTCGTGCTTAACTTGCTTGAACGGACAAACCAAATGACAATTGAAATGCTTTTTGTATTTCATTTAATATGTATATGAATAACGAATTTGTTTCCCAATATCTGTGTTTGTTGCAATAAAGTGGCATCTAGACAGTGACGTAATTCTGGGACAACTGCCAGAGTGCCAGACCTTCATGACTGACCCAATCAGCTGACAGATGTGGTTAGTGACACAAGTAGGGCCGCATCGCTGTGGCCAATTTTGCGCTCTCGCGTTTTTCATGTTATACCTACTAGACACGCTTTTTTATGATTTAGTGCACCTAAATAGGTAGGTACTACACATCGATCTATGGTACTACATAAGTTATCCTCGAATATGTCCGTCTTGCATATTCTACGCGACAGACGCGACCACAGAAAAGAGAAGTAAATAGAACGGAAAAGAGACGGAACATCTGTTACCAGGCATACGAGTAAACATTCTTATTTACTTAATTTAATTTTAATTATAATTCATAATTTTATTGTTTATTAAATTTTAATTAATCTTAAAACTAAATATTGTACTTAATATTAATAGTGGCAAATAAATTTTTATTTTATTCACGTTATTTATTTTTAAACTTAATTTTTAAGTTTTTTACATAATATAAATAAAAAAAAATTACATTTAAAACTTAAAAACTAGAGTGCCGCCGGCAGCGGGGCAGGGCCCAAGCTACCGGTGGTTAGGGCTGCAGAGTGAGGAACCTCCTGACAATGCGCGCCGTGTCCAGGATGTCAGCAGATTATTTTATTTTATTTATTATTATTTACGTCAACGCGTCGAACTCCGCATCACAGTTGCTAATTGATTTCGAATGCGTTAGCTGCTTCATCGGATTTATTCACTATGCCATCTTGAGCTATAATTACGTGTCGCCTAGCTAGCAAAGACTTTAATTTATTTTTAAAGGAAGAATATCTTTATCTATACTAATATTATAAAGAGGAAAGATTTAATTGTTTGTTTGCATTGAATAGGCTCCGAAACTACTGAACCGATTTGAAAAATTCTTTCACTGACGGGAAGCTACACTATCCCCGGGTAACATAGGCTAAATAATCTATACCCGTGCGAAGCTGCATGGGACGGACCGCTAGTCACCTATAAGTCTAAATTGTTGATAATTTTGTGACAAGGAATATACTACTCTCTAACGATTTTGTGATTTCACCGCGTTTTGATTACAAAGCCGTTGACAAGCCATTGACACTATTAGTGGTTACCATGATTTTATCGATATCTATCAATATTTATTTTTCTTAAAATATTACCCGTATTATATTTCAAACGAAAAAAAATTATCTTCTGTGGACGCGACAGTCACACGGTTCATAACTCCTTGGTCCATAGTTACCTTGCTACCAATGATCATTTCAGAGAGGTGCAACGGTGGCGCAAACTGCATCCCCTTGGAATCATGCATTGGCCTGTACAACCAGCTGCAACGAGGCATAACCAAAGCTCTCACGGACCTGTTGAGGAGCCTGCATTGCGGCTTTGAGAATGACGCTCCTTTGGTACGAGCATTCATGTACCTCTTCACTACTTTTAATAAATCACATCATGGATTTGCAACGGTGGCGCAACTGCATCATTCTGGAGTCGAGCTCGTTTATTGTACAACCAGCTGCAGTGAGGTGTCATTCAGCGGCTAATACAGCTACTAGAGCCAGCACTGTGGCTTCCAGAACTACCGCGATCCTTTGGTACGTATTTAGTATTTAGGCAAAATTCTGCTCACAAGAAGTGTAGGTACTGTACACTTGCTCACCTAGGTTTTAGTACGATCACCGAAGTTAAGCAACGTCGGACGCGGTCGATACTTGGATGGGTGGCCACCTGGGCATGATGTCTTTTTGCACTACTTTTTTTTACTTTAGTAGTTAATAATTTAAGTAGCTTATTGCCTTAATGATAATATGTGATTATAAGAAATAATAATGCAATCAAACCACCGGACCTACCGGCTAGCTAGACAAAACAGTTTTCGGTTAGTAATTTTTTTAAAATCAAAAACCGATTTTTGCTGGAAATCCCAGTCGTTGCAAGATTAATTTGGAAACAAAGCACTATTCAACGCCACCCAGTAGCATGCATAATTGGTATTTTACAATAGCCTGACAATCAAATCTACGTTACAGATATGCTGTCCGCCTGAGTTCCTGTACGCGCCTAGAGTTAATGCCGTAAATCCTCTGAACTTGCTTCCGTCAAGCAAAGAGTGCGGCATCCAGAACAACGACAGGATAGTCGGCGGTGTGCAGACAGACATCGACGAGCACCCCTGGATGGCGCTACTCCGCTATGACAAACGTGAGTCGACTAAACCAGCCATAATAAAAAAACCGCGATTCTTTAATGCCGTACTTGGCAAACAAGCTAACGGGCAGCCAGATGGTAATCGATCGCCGTCGGCTATGGATACCTGTAACACCATAAGGTCCTTCATTGGTTTTAGCGTGACGTCATAGCCTATGACACAAGGATTATTAAGACGCTATGTTTTAAACTATCACGGTTGTTCACTAAAGTTATATGATAAAACGAAGAAAAAGGGAAAGACGAAAGACTAAGAAAGAGACCAACCACCTCTTCGGTCTTCCCGTGAACATGGTACATGTAACTGCCCTGAAATATCGGGAGCCCATTTCTACAACCTTACCACGGTAAATACCCCGTGAGATTAGAGGGAACACACCTGGACATACATACATAGACCGAAGAATTCAAATAACATAGACGGTCAAGCTCATAACCCTTCTTTTGACGTACTTAGTCGAATAAAAATAGGTTGACTGCGCTCAAGCGATCTTTTTTAGCAAGTTTTCAACATTTATGAAGAAAAAATATCACTGATCATGAATAAAAAAAAAACTATTACACATACACACTATCATGACTATCATTAGAATAACATTGCAAATAGTAGGTTCAATGGAATTGTCGTGTTAATATTTTGTAGGATGGCGGAAGAAATATAAATAAACGATTTTTTCGAGTTTTATCTCCTCCGTCAACAAACAGTTGGACTGCCTATAGACCGTTGATGTTCAAAGATAATCCACATGCTCAAGCCCACTAGCAGTATTACCCGTATTTAATTTCCATTGTAGCGATCGGATGGGGATTTTACTGTGGCGGTGTTCTGATATCTCCACGATATGTCTTGACGGCTGCTCACTGCGTCGGCGGAGACTTGCCAGCTAACTGGATATTGTAAGTGTAAATCTATTCTTGTTTATCACATTTACTAGAAGATGTCCAATTGTCCAAGCAGCAAGATTTTCCCTCCATCCCGGTTTTACCACCGAACCGGCCGCCATCGTCAGAAATGCCATCCGCACATTATAGATGCGTGGAAGTCTCGCACTGTTCGATTTGATTGATTGTTTCTATCACAATTGAATGTTTTATCCAGAAACCCCCAAAGACCGAAACACGATTAGGGATATATCAATCGATAGAGAAGCGCTTTTCTCCTTTTTTGGGATTCATTCAAATACCTATTTATTAAATTATGTCTGCTATATCTTAACCCTTTACGGCGCAAGAGCATTAAAATTGTTGTTTTTTTGGTATGTTATGCTAAATAGTGTATAGATAACAGGAAAAATAATAAAAAAAATCTTTTTTGAAATAAATGATATAATTAAACTAATTGTATACATGTTGCAGAAATGCGACATTGTGCTTATTCTTCATAATTGTTCCAACAAATTTCATATATTAGTTAGGAGTTAAAAAAATATCTTTAAAAGTTGTTTTGTACATTATAACATAAAGCAGCTCTAAATTTTTACAGTCTGTTTGCGTGTAGCCGCTGCAGGCGGGAAATTGACATCTCACTCATTTTTTGACCCATCCTGGCCAGTGCTCTACTAGTCCAGTACTCTGGTCCAGTTTCATCTCTTTGGGTGGAAGGTGCGGAGCTGGACCTTTCTTCTTTTTTATTTAAATCAGGCTTTCGATATCGCTTGTACTCTTTATTCGTCTAGTTTTATATTTGCATAAGGTCTCAGCTATATTTAATCTAAATTCAGCGGAGTTGAGAATCTTACTTAGGACCTCCATTTTCTCCAACATATTTGTTCATCTACAGACAAAATAATGTGCTTTAAAAGGGATTCAATAAAACATATTGTTCTATCAATGGTTGGACTTTATATAGTCTGTCAGAATCTTGATGTTCATATCGCGCTGTTATCATTGAAATGCAATAGTTGCCCGAGTTTGTTGTGGCTTCAATGGCGTATAGTCTCTTGTATTTTGGGAGAAGCCAATTTTTTCTGTCCAATTCATTTATACATTGGGCACGCGAACTATTGAAAAAAAGCCTATGTCTATAAATTGTTTGATCTCCTAACTGGTGACACTTGCGGGCTTATCAGCATTTTTTGTACGCTATACAAGTTGGTCTGATCCCGTATGAGGACAATAATGTTATTAGTCAACAGGTAAGAAAATTTATTGTAAGGTGTTTTCTTTTGTTTTATTTCTGGAAGTAGTTCTGCTGATCCTCAGAACATCAGCTAGTCCTGATCCAGTTCTAAATTGTTTGTTTTCCATGTAACATTTGCCCGAGGATCATGTGTATTACCTGGAACCAAGGCGCTGGTACCACCGAAGGCGTTGTCGATGAGATACATAGTTTTTGGGATACTACTGATGTGCTTGTTTTTGGCTCATCACTAGCAGTAATCTAGGGCAAGTAAGTGGCAGCCTGACTTCTGTTTTCGAATTCATTTTGTTCATCATCTGAAATTTCTTTTCATCAAGTGCAAAGCGTACGTTGGATCAGCTATGTCATTGTCACTCGAGAAAGCTAAGCCATCTTCACTGTCCTTCCACGCTTCCAATATGGCTTGCAAGTCTTTTTCAGTCAAATTGCGTAATTCACAACTCATTTTGACCCTAAAAAAGAATTCTCAATTTCAAATAGGACAGTACTACCAACTTGAACACTAAAGCGCAATGTTGCAGATGTACAACAAAACAAAAATCAATCCTAAGTCTGGAATTAAAACATTATTCAATGAAATTATACTGGAACAGTACTAATAAAGCACTTACCTTTACACCATATCTATTTCAAAAAGCAATTGTAATTTTTTTCAATAAAAAACACATTTTGAAAAAACATTCAAACGCCGCGAATTTTTTAATACCTACTTGCCGCTTTGAACGACCAAAACATACAACTGACGCCATCTAGTGATCCATTCAGTTATTACATCTCTAAAGCGGTCTGTAGCAGTCTGACAACACGGTGTTAAACTCGTCTAGTCGCTTAGGGTATATTTTTATGTGGAAAAAATCGGTCTGTTGCAGAAGTGCAACCCAGCGCCGTAAAGGGTTAATATACAGATTTAATTTCAGAATTATGAAGGAAACAGCAAAAGTAAATTTTACATTACAGCTATACTTATATGAGCTATACCATAGAGAAATATACTATACTAGAGGCTATACTTAAAAATATGAGAAAAACTTCAAAAATAGAAGCAGAGAAACGCATAACTGTGTGTTAGCGCCATGGTTTTGCTCAGCTAAATGCGACTTTAATACAATAAACCAAGCCGTCATCTGTGGTAAAGCGTTGCTTAAAAGTGGTAAAAACTCGCCTTAAGAGCCTCTTATACCAAGTTTGACGGTTTTATATCAATTTTTTTCAGTTAAATTAAAATATTTGAGCTGGAAAAAAATACATGTCACAGATACAGCTGTGTTAGAGTCTGTGATTTGGTTCAAAACACGATAGAATAAACTTTCCTCGATCAAAAAAAAATCTGAAACAAAGTCGATTCAGTTTTATGCTCTAATGAAAGCTCGTAACAACCTGGCTCGTAACAACCTGGAAATTGCATGTACTGAAAGGCAATTTTATTCAATATTTTTTTATTTGGATAGAATTTTGATAGTGAATAGTTTAGTTTTTTAGTGAAATTAAAACCGTAAAAATGTCGCGAGAATTTGCTCGCGCTACGTTCAGTGCCGCGCCAGGTGTCATCTAGGTCGGAACTATGTTCGTTTTTGTCGTTGCACTCCCCACGTGGGTGTCTTGACTCTAGCGTGGCAATATACATCGTCGCTATAAGTTGGCGGGGGCTGAGGGAGCGTTTTGTTGCCTACGCGACTCGGATAGCCGACTGTTAAGAGCCGGTTCTCGAGACAACCTAAGCGTGTTTGCCATCTTCATCATGTGAGCAGTGGTCAAACGCCTTGCTTGTCATCCATAAAAAGTAGGCCGTCACGGGACGAGATGTGAAACATGACGGCATATGACGTCACGTCTGTCACGGCATGAGTCGGTTTTACTGCCAAGACGCGCCAATAAATGTTTCACATCAAAACTCCCGCATTACCTTATCCTTGATTCATTAATGCAGAGAGCCTGGGTATAGTAGTTACTCAGTCTTTTTCAATCGAGTTAAAAAAAAAAACAGAATGAGAGAAATTTTGCCGTAAATATTTTAACGAAGGGGTTATGGTTTAAATCTGCAGTTTGTATAATGAATGCCACCAGAGCGAAAGTCCGGCTCGGCGAATGGAACACGTCGACCAACACTGATTGCGTGCAGGAAGACTGCGCCACCCCAGTTGTGGATGTGCCGATAGAAGAGATCATCCAGCACGAGGGTTACAACACTGACGACTCCAACCAGCTCAACGACATCGCACTGCTGCGCCTCTCCAGGAACGTACAGTACACTGGTAAGCTGTCACACATTGTTGTAACTCGGCGCGAATTTATAGGCAGCGACAACTCTGATGCCGCATTGGCTGTGTTAGCCTCGGGTATTTTGGCCGTCCGTTTAGTTTTCCCCCTACCTACGCTTTGAAAAACCGCACGGGAGAAATCTTAAAAAAATCATCATCAACCAGAAGACGTCCACTGCTCATTGGCGAATCCAGGGGGGGGGGGCATGAGGGCCATGGCCCCCCCAAAACACCTAGCAATTCCATACATTCGACTCAATTTTGCGATTTGAAATCCTTCGAATCCTACCTTGTTCCATTCTACCTTGTCAGAATGCCCCCCCCCCCCCCCCCCCAAATGAAATCCTGGATCCGCCCCTGCCACTGCTGAACATAGTTCTCCCCCTTTAACCGCCACACTGAACGACAGCCTGCCATCTGCTCCACTGGATGCCCGCGACTCTCACAATGTCGTCGGTCCATCTAGTGGGACTGTAGCCAGTACCGGCGTTAGGGTAGGGCGCGGTGGGGCGACCGCCCAGGGCGCCAGATATAAAGGGGCACTGTAGGCACCTATAAATGGGTGCCTGGGGCGCCTCTTTATATGTTGCCCTTTTTTCGGTTTGAATGGCAGATTGGAGGTGGGGGGGGTGCAGCATAGAAATCTCGCTCAGGGCACTGGTAGTGCTAAAACCGGCACTGACTGGAGCATACCTACGCTGCGTCTTCCGGTTCGTGGTCTCCCAATGACCTCAAGAAACTTTCTACCCCACCTTCAAAAAAAAATATTCAAAAAAAAAATGCATGGTACTTGACAACCACCACTGACGGAATAGTTTTTACCATTATATAGTTATTCACAGCAGCGCTTAGCCATGTTTTCGCCGCAAAATGTAATAGTCGTGTGGCGTCACATTCAATATTTACGAATCACATTACATTCTATAGTACCTTAGATTTTAAACGTATCGTACTGTCAAACCACCTGTCAAGTGTTATGCTACTTATATGAAAATAAATAAATCATATTTATGGTGAACGAAGATAAATTATTAAAAACTAGAAGTGCAGTTGAGCAACATGAGGAATAAGCGAAAAATCTTACTAGTTGAATTGCGGAGAAAAATAATTACTTAGATAAATTGAAAATAAATTATGGATTAATATTTCATGTATATTATACAGATTTTATAAAACCGATATGCCTACCGTTGACGGATGAACTGCAGCGAAACAGGTTTGAGGGAGAAGAAATGGAGGTCGCCGGTTGGGGAAAAACTGAAAACCGTAAGTAAAATCTAATAAGGTATACTTTAAAAAATAAAAGTAACTTTTTTCCGCGGATTTATGTACTTACTCCTTTTACTTCTGTTATATGAAACAAAAGAGAGGAAAAACACTTAAAATATGTCAAAATCTCATTAATAATAGAACCTATTTGTAAAGCTTTGACAAATGTAATGTAGGTAACTAGGTACTTGATCTAAGTTGTTTAGGTACTTCACTATTTCGTATAACATACGATTTAGAGTTTTGGCGCCAACGTGAAAAAAACATGTCGTCGCATTGTATAATTTTTCCTAAACTTGTGTAATTTTGAGTGTTAAGGTGCAACGTTTCACAAATGGCGGGAAATTCAAATTTCAAACAGTTTTCTTGACCTTGTAGCTAGACCGGGTAATTATTGTAAACGATCATGATGTTTGCGACAATTGATTACATAATATTGATTCTTTACAAAATCATGTTAAATTATTTATCTCTAATGCACATTATTACTTACATTTGTCAATAAACGAATTTTTGCTGTTTCAAACGATTTATTGACAAATGTAAGTAATATGGTGCGTTATTAATAAATAACTGTACATGATATTGTAAAAAACACCCAACTATTGTCGCAAACGCTGTGTCATTTCTAAATAATTACCCGGCCTAGCTACAAAGACAAAATAACTGTTTGAAATTTGAATTTCCCGCAATAGGCAAAACGTTCCACCTTAATGCATAATAATGGGGGATTATTATTTATTAAGTGTTCATGGACGTGCTCGAATGTGGTTAAGTGATATAACGCGGCGAAACGTTTTCGTGTTGTTTCCAAAGCTCCATAGGCTTCTATGGAGCTTTGGAAAGTCTTGTAAAGTCTCCACCACTTTTTTGGGCATGACTTTGACTTAACCGTGACCTACTTTGCTCGATTCCGACTGACTTGTTTAACCACATTTCATCAAACTTGATAACACAATTAAATACTTACTTGACACTGGCAAGCTTCAAGAATGCGACGCCAAAATCCTCACAGAAAAAAACAACTAAGAATTGTTGGTATTTGACAGAGGATAGCAGCCGAAAGGATACTGCAACTGATGGATTCAAAATCTCAGGTCGGCGGTGTTTGTTGGTTTGCCTAGCACTTGTAGTACCTACTAACTGTCTACTTTACTACTCAATAACTATTATTATGAATAAAACTATTGATTAATATTATTACTCTATTTTAGTTCGTATATTGCTCTGACATCTGCAGTAACAGTAAAAAGCTGAATGAACCCTTCGAATTTCTGATCACTTTAGCTAGGTTTATGAACGAGATTTCTAGCAGCAGTGTACCCAATAAACTTCAATGTTTTTTTATTTTATTTAGCTTATTTAGAACGTTATTGCAGGTATTAGAGCAAATAAACGAAAGGAAATAACATAGTTTAATTCCAGCTTATCGCAATTCCAGACAATTTTTTGGCAAATGAATGCACAAAATTTGCATCCTTTATTTGTTTGCAGTATCGTATCAAAGAGTTTTTAACCATTTCGGTTTCTTTGCAATTATTGGCGTAAGTTTATTACATAGGTACTTGCTTGCTATATTTTCTTCCTACTAGATATATATCTACCAACTAGCTTAGAATAACTACTCATTATTCTAAGTCAACTAGTTTGTTTCAAGAAGTTAACTTTGCATAGATTTCAGTAATTTTTAGAGTTGCCTTTACTGTTACGCCTGGATAGCTTGGCACTTAGCATGTAATTAACAGACAGAGAAAGCAGACCAGGATATCAAGGCACTATATTGCCATCGGCTTCTAATTGTTCGTTTAATTACAGGTAGCGAGTCGAACGTCAAACTCAAAGCCCGCGTGCCGGTCGTATCTAACAGTCAGTGCGGCAATGTATTCGCTAAAGTCAACCGCCTGATAAAGGACACTCAGATATGCGCGGGCGGAGTCGCCGGGCGGGACTCGTGTCGCGGCGACTCTGGCGGCCCGCTGATGGGGCAGACCCGCACAGCTACTAACTGGATGGTGCTGGGAGTGGTGTCCTACGGACCCTCGCCGTGCGGGACCGAAGGTTGGCCAGGTGTTTACACGCGCGTCGGGGCCTATGTCGACTGGATACTGTCCAAGATGCGGCTCTAAATCTGAAGTTGAATTTAATCTAGGCAAGTGGTTAAAGAGGTTGTTCATTGCCAAGTTAATAACAAAATTAGAGCAAATCGCCAATTTACGCGATGACGCGAGTTTTAGGTAAAAGTTCAAATATATTGGATAGCAGTTTTTAAGTTTTATGCGCAGCGGAGAACATTTTAGTAAGTTATAAATTCAAAAAATCTAAATGAACAGTTCGACTAGCTTGCCTGGATAAAGTCGCAGCATAAAGGATGATTCATGCTAAACCGTGAAGGGCACGAGCCGTGACCCGTACTAGGCGGACTAGGCACTGATTTAAAACTTCACGAACATTTTACATGAAAGCGAACGGGTCGTGGCTAGTGCCCGCCACGGTCTACGATAAATCATCCTTAACTGACTGAGTTACTTATTTGTTTATCGTTGTTTTATACATTATGAGATTTTTTATCAAAATGATTTTAGGGTTATTTCAAGTAGTCCTGTAAACTAGTTGTATGTGATGATAGAATTAGTCACAAACTATGTGCCATGTTGTGTTTTCTTGCCTCAACGAAATGTAAATTGAATAGCGAACATACTCATTATTTTAAATGTTATGGATGTTTCATTCGAATAAAATAAACTAGAAAGAAAATCAGTTTCATTGACAACACATGTGTATAATTTAAGAAATTTATTGAACAATATAATGTAAATAATTTATGATTTAACCTAGTATATGGCCTATTCTCCGTTCACATTCCATGGAATTATTCCAAGTAGTTGCCAGCACCCACTATCACTTCACAAACCTTTGCCTAAAGATATTGAATAAATTAAATCAATTTGACAATAAAATTTATGCTTTTACGAAAGTCACATATATTTTCTAAATTGTTAGTAAAATTTTTGGGACACTTCATTATTATAAGACCTATGTTTATGTTGGCTCATGGTCTAATTTACCTAAATATATGTATTGGCATAGAATTAGATTTTTTTTTCTGAAGCAATATTTTGATCTAGGGACTATAAGTACTATTTTGATCATATTCTTTTGGTTCCGCTCCGCTTGTAGGTTAGACAGAACTATGGCCATGAATAAAAATTAAAAGGAAGAGGTGCTCTAGTCGACCTTTTTTTTTTTTTTCGAGACTTTCGCTCTAACAAGCCAGGTGGTGCTCCACTAAAACATCGCAGATTTGATCTTCCTTTTACATTATCAAAATAATTGTTCATAAATAAAGTTATATTGATTATTTACGGGATATTTCCCGTGATAAGGTTGTGGAATACGAAAAGAGGGCAGATCGTTTTGTCTGCACCTAACTTTTTAACTGTTCGACCAACCACCTTTCTTCAGTCTTCCCGTGAACATGGTGCATGTCACTGCGCCGAAATATCGGGAGCTCATTCCCCAACCTTACCACGGTAAATATCCCGTACATAATCATAATAACTTTAGTGAACAACCGTGATAGTTTAAAGCAGTGTTTTGTTTATAAATATACTATAATTTTCTGTTTTCTATGGCATAGGCCGTTAACCACACTGCTATCCCACTTGGTAGAAAATTATTTGTGACAAGTACATAATGATTGTATATGTAAAATAATAATTAAACCTATATACCTTAGAAAAAACTCTAAGTAATAATAAAATTGAATAAACACAGTAATATGTGTTATGACGCTTAAATATTCTTGATAAGAGATTCATTTTATAATGTAGAAAGACATTAGGAATTCAATCATAGGCTATTGGAATTTTTTAATTGTCAGTCTACTCAAATTATTTTAATGGAATGTTATTTAATACTAAAAACTTGAACCTTAATTGAAGGTATATTAAAGGCCTTGCGTTAGACTTAATTATTTTAAAATCTTAATGACATTTCTTCAACTTCTACGCGAATTATACTTCAAATTTGGTTTCTGCAAGACCTTTTCAGTAGATTCTACTTGAATAATACATTGCAATGTTGCATGACTATATAATGCGATATTATTAGATTTGATTATATAATAAAGCCTACATACCTATATCAATATTAAAAAAAAACAAGTTCATGTCTTGGTTGTTCAATTCCTTACACATAAGACATAAGGCTTGATTTTCTGAAAAATTATATCAGTCGCGTACATTCGCGTTTTTGGCACCACCCAGCGATGTTGATTAACGAAATGGGAGTATGCAATACAGGGTACAGCTTGCGGTGACTAAAACCTATAAGATGTAGATCATTCATAATTATGAACGGGATTATTATAGAAGTTTGATTGTGATCGAGATTGCATGCCGTCCTGTTCGCATCTACTTACTCGCACCACGTGCGTAAGTGAGATTGCACGCGATCACGATCACAATCCGAATCACGATAGGACATCTATAATAAAGCATCTGGTTGTTCCCATGTCGTTGAGTGTGAATGACCTTTTTCTATGGAACACCTGATATTTCGGGGTCCCAAGTTGTTCATAATTATGAGTACAATGACATACTTTCGGCTTAGTACACCCCAAGCTTATAACCCTGTATATCGGGCACGCGCATGTTTTGACACGCGTACCAATATTAAGGCGATTAGAGGGCATAAGGATGTACATACATTGTGGATTTTCCTTGGACGTAGATTCGAAACGTTTTGTATGTACAAAACGTTTCGAATCTACGTTTCTAATCCGTACGTCCAAGGATCGGAACAACCTACCGGATTCCTTGTTTCCTGAGAGATATAATCTGGACCTATTCAAGGTCAAAGTGAATAGGTATCTTCTAAGTCTGTGTGCTTCATCTTCGCTTACCAACAGGGGAGTTGGTGGTAAAAAGCGGAATATTCCGCGTTAATGAAAAATAAATAAAGTGGCACCCTCATTTAAAAACAAACATAAAAACGGCAGTTTTTTGCCGGAATGAGTTTTATAACTAAATACCTAAAAAAAATTGTACTTCATTATCTTCTGGAGAACCTGTTATTGTAGATTTTTTATTTTACCTTATGTTTTTTTTAAATGAGGGCGCCACTTATGTCCTCTTTTCACCTTAAAATTGCTACGCGTAACCGACATATATATCACCATAGCTAAAATCAAGCCAGATACTTATGTAACATCAAACATATTAATTATGATTTGTCACATAACATCCATGGCATTATGCATACCATGTAAACATATCATATGTATTTTTTGTCAATTATATGTAGGTACATGTACTTAAAAAAAAATCTTGGCAAGTGCAAGTTATATGTTTGGCACTATCATAAACAACTTATCTTACGAGATTACCAAATAAATATTCAACTTTGAACTTGAAAATAATACTTAGTAAAGTATAAGTCAAAACCTTAAGACGCCGCTGCGATTTCAACAGGTACATTTTCTTGGGAGATGCCTTGAGGTTCAGGTTCCTCCGGCAACACCTCAGTTTCATGGTCACCGTTCGTCAACGGCTGTTCTTCTACCGGCGAATGTGGTTCTCCAGTACCATTTTCTTCTCCGTTTAACTGCGGACCGTTCTTCATCAGATCTTCCAGTTTGACACCAAATTCTGGGTCTACTTCCGAGACACCCTTTATGAGTCTATCTTTGTCTTCTTCAGCCCACGATGGGAACCATTCGTTGAACAATTTTATCTGGAAACAATACCAAAACAGGTTTAATAGAATTTACACCACATAAAACACTGTTTCAAACTATCACGGTTGTTCACTAAAGTTATATGATTATTTACGGGATATTTACGGTGGTAAGGTTGTGGAATGAGCTCCCGATATTTCGGCGCAGTTACATGCACCATGTTCACGGGAAGACAGGTTGTAACTGCACCGAAATATCGGGAGCTCATTCCACGACCTTACCACGGTAAATATCCCGTAAATAATCATATAACTTTAGTTTTTTTTTTTTTTTATATATAAAAATAGAAATCAACACCGATGAAAGAGCTGATAATATTCAAACAGCTGAACAGATTTTTTTGAATGAACACTCTCAATCAAGTCACCTTTCTGACAATAACAAACTATATTAAAATCAGTTCAGCCATTTGGAAGCTACGATACCACACACAGACACACACGTTAAAAGTAATTTTTAAACTTTCGCGATTTGAACACATGTTTTAAATGTTTATCCGGTATCTCCTGCAATACGTGATAAGTCCCGATAAACATTTAAAACACACGTTAAACTTATAACACCCCTCTTTTTGCGTCGGGGGTTAAAAATTATGATAGGTTTTTCAATAAAATCAAGCAAACTAGGTCTTTTTTACTAGAGGCTTTTTTATGTTCATATTCATCATTCTATTTTGTCATAAAATGTAAATTAATTTCATCCATCATCGATAAGTTTTTGACTCGTTATACTGAGCAAGTTCAATGGTTATGGCCCGTCCTTTCATTATATTTTGTTCAAAGCCCTGAGGTATATTTTCCTCATCATTTTATAATTACAGATAAAAGTTTTACATTCAGGTAGAATACCTTGTTAGTTAAAGTGAGCCAAGGCTGAGTCATTCCATGGTAGTTTACTGATAGTACTGTTATGTCTGAGTAATGAGAAATACCTAGTTAAATTACGGAAACATGAGTCAGGTGACTGCGATATTTCAACAATACTACGAGGTAGGACCATTGAATCTTCTAATATTTTTCATTTTATTTTATTCAAAACAAGCAGTCCGCCCCGGCTTCGCACGGGTATTATTGGAGTTTTAGTAAGGATCCCTAATTTAAAAAAAAAAATAGCCTATGTCACTCGGGGATAGTGTAGGTTCCCAACAGTGGAATAATTTTTCAGATTGGTAAAAAAAAAATATCTGCTGTTAGATAGAAAACGTTCATTAACACCATGGACAAAATATATTTTTTTCGCGATTTCAGAGATTGTCCTATAGTAAAAGTTGGTTATAATGCTGGGTACTTGGTTCTATAGACCCCTTTCGGCTTAGTACACTATTTACGCATAACCCTGCATAATAAAAAAAAGTGAGGCGTTAGTCATCACAAGGAACACTATTCTTAAATTTTAAAAAAAACATGGAACCGGAGTACACCCAATGCACAATACACCCCAAACGGGACGTCAGTGCAGGACTTATCGCCCCCATCTCGAATAAGAATAAGAATGGATCAGGAGATATGACATTAGGATTGGATTGTTGGTCACTTACACGGCACTGAAACAAGCTGACATGTTTGTCTTCACATGAGAGCCCAGCTAACGTCGCAGCCAGCAGCTCAGGCTTGCCACTTTGTGCGTTTGCCAGAATCGGCAAGAAATCTTCACGCTGCAGCTCGCTGAACTCTCCAAACCATTGCAGGAGATACCGCATCTGAGCTTCCGACGTTAACCCTGGGGCTGACATTCTTCTGGCTAACGGACGATGGTCACCTGCAAATGTATTTATTTTAATTTTACTAAGCAAGTCTGTTACTACGTATTTCATGCTACATAATAGTTTCCGTAACTAAATCCTAAAAATAAAATGGCTTGGACAGATTTTTGATGGAATTTTTGTAAAATGGTTTACTATCATGACTCTGAAATCGAAATGCCTTTTGCATATAAAAGGAGCTTTGATTTCACCTTTATTGTGTGGAGTGCTAGACTGTGGAATACGCTACCTGAAAGAGTGTTCCCCGATCACAATCTGGGTGTCTTGATGTCGCAGGTGAATCAGTTTCTGCTAGGCAATCGTGCTCACTCCATCATAGACTGTATTACCTCTTCATGCTACCTCTGCCATGCTTTGAGTGTTATAAACACAAGCTAGGCCTTGGACCAAAACAATGGAACGGACGAATGATGGATGGCATGAGGCACCATTGCCTTTTTCATACACGTCACCACAACAGCTAGACTGCTTTTCATCATTATTTACACTACCATCTACGCAACTGGAGCAACTGTGAGCCAGAGCCTCACTCCAATATTTCAAGGAGTTGGGGTGGCTCGGGTAGGTGCTGGTAGGGGGAAATGCATAATTCAACCAAATTTTTTTTATTTAGTTTAGTTACAGAACTGATTTCATCAGATTGAGTGCATCAGAATTGATGCCAATATTTATATAACCTTATTTTTTTATGTCTAGATAAATAATAAAATATATTTTTTACCACAGGAGAGCTACAGTGGCACACTACCTTACAGTTAACAACAGACTACAGCTACTATACTACTATTAATTGATCTCTAGACTGACACTTGTCAAGTAACCTTGGTTGGTAACAAAGCAACACCTTGCTTCCAATGTGAAAGGAACTTGTTACAAAACTTGTAATCAGTGGATTGTTGAAATTATAGAGCTTGTTGTAACAATAACACTGGGAAACTTACTCTCAGGAGCCACAGATAAACAAACAGCAGAACTAATTAGTACACTCATGTTAATTTGAACAGTATTACAAAGATACAAAATCACTAGCAAGGTAGGTAAGGTACATCAGACCAGTGAACTTTACTTTCTACAGCACAGACACGAATGCAACTGACTCGCACGCATCGCAAGGTGAACCAAGTCCAACTAACCAACACAATTTCACCTTTCAACTTGTTATATCATACGCTAAGTTTCACTTTCTAGTGATCAAATTAACATAATTATGAGTTTTACGTAAGTGTTCTAGAACCGAATGCATTATCAGCTGGTTACCTCAATAGTTGAAATACCTACTATATTTTAGTGGTGCAGGCAGGTATTATCAAAATCTATTGTATGCTGCTGGTAAGTATTTATTAGAATATGTTTAAATTGATTTCTTTTGTTTTTAAGGTAAAATGACAGAGATTCAATTCAAAACAAAACAAAAAACACAGTTTCTCGTTCATATCACAGTTCACACGCACGAGTTTACACTCATTTACACTTTACACTAGACACACACACACAGACAGACAATGACACTGGTGACTTTTGTTCGTTAAGTTTTCATGACTATGGATACAAAGTCCTTCAGCCGTAATATTAAACAAGTTTACCTAGCGTTACGTTAAATAGCTTCAAACAAGTAATACCTAGTCACACTCAGAATCAAGCAAAGTAAGTTATTGTGTTATGTCAAACTTATGCCCCAGTAATAGTGGTGGAGGCTTTACAAGATGTTTCTATGGAGTTTTGGAAACAACACGAAAATGTGTTTCACCTCGTTACACTAAACTTGTCCACACTCGAGCTCATTCACGAGCACCTAACAAATAATAATCCACCATTATTACACATTAACACTCGAAAATACACAAATGAAAATAATTTGATTAGCTGACATTTTTTATAATTATAGTCTTCCAAGATAAACTTGATACTTGTAAGAAATTAATTGCAATTGTTCAAAGATAATTATTTAAAACCTAAAAGGACTCTCCAAAATTCAATTTAAAATTATCAGATGACTTCGATTTTATTGTTTTAGTAAATAAATAATTAGTAAATATTGACATCGTATTAATAGAAGGACTTCTCTCATGAGATGCGACTGTAATACTTACGTATTCATTGGTATGGAGAAAATTAAAATCACATCTTAATTTCACAAAATGTTTTATTATAAACGATGACAAAATACGTAAGAAAAGTAGGCACATATTTATTTACCTGAACTTACAGATATAAAAACAAGATAAGGTCGGTTAAGACGCTGTTTATAGCAAAAGAAGCAAATTTTATTTTTGGATATTTAGCTTGTCTTTCAGCGACAATTTGCGATTTATGATTAACCCTAAACCACAGATCTATACCAAGTTAGAGGTCACAAGTGCGTCAAATTATATGGAAACCCACCATTTTTCGTACATAGCGAGAGTAATTTAGTGGTAGTTTAACTCCATTCGCAAGGCCAACTGCTTTCGAAGGGTTTTCACAGTTTATCATGTCGCAAATAGTTATTTTGTATTGACGTCTGACGTATCAGGTACTGCCAAAACGATGGAGATAGAATTAAGTTGGAGATTTGAACTGATCCAACTAAAAACAAAAACAGACACGCAAACTCATCTAACCTAATACAAATGTGCTCTAAAGTAAACGATACATTATAGTTACGCCTATTTATCGACTGGGGTAACAAACGTGCGCGCATCGACACTATATAGAGCGCCTTAGGCCGGATAAACAAAATTAATTTAATTGTACTTCAAAGTCTTCAAATACCTAACTTGATAGATAGATATTGGTCATTATTAAATAACTTACTTACAATCTAATTTTTATGGCTTAACAATATAGCCACCCTCTTGCTCCAGCATTTATAATATCACAGACAGACAACAGTTTGCATTTTACCACATTATAAAGTTTGCACAGATTGATCACAAAGTCGGCTGTAACATGAAATAAGTAAGAAAATTTTTCCGTGACATGTGGGACACACGGTCTGTGTAAGGTCATTTCGAGAATTGGACATTCTGCACCTAAACGTCGGTACCTAAGCAGGTAGGTAGGTCACTACACAGCCTTAGGGAAAGTCTTTTGAAACTTGTTCACAATAGTATTATATATATATATATATATATTAATGCTACAAAAAGCTTTATTTACTCTTCTCTTATGACTAGATTCATTTCAAATGTATATTAGTAAATAAACTTTTAAGTGCTTGGATAATAATACCGGCAGGTACTTAAAGTACTTAGAATGGTAGGTACTAATAAGCTTAGTTTTACATAATTTTTCATAAAAAAATATTTTTATTTATTGAATAGAAACAAAAAAGCTACTTAGTTACGTACAAAAACTTATAGCAAATTCTCTAAGCACAATCTAAAACATCTCCCTTTCAGTTGCAGATTATCCCTTCGACTCCTTCACCGTCATCACTTTTACGCTAGGTTTCATGTATTTATCTACAATCATTATATCACATAAATTAAAATAGCGGTGTCAATTCTGTGGCATCAATGTCTAAACTAAACTTTTGACGGGGTCGTAGCGAATGATGGTTTAGTTTAGAGAATGATAAATACAGGATTGACTCCAATACTCATTCCAAAATAACATATTTTGGTCATCTGCTAGCGTCATGCACCATTTGCA
The DNA here is from genome assembly GCA_932305915.1 of Agriopis marginaria. Lineage (NCBI taxonomy): Eukaryota > Metazoa > Arthropoda > Insecta > Lepidoptera > Geometridae > Agriopis > Agriopis marginaria. Next base: position 7,744,361 of record OW029934.1, on the reverse strand, counting down.
TATTGCGATTCAGCTTCGGATTTATGATGCAGCTCATGCAGCTAAGGGCGCGTGGCTATCTCACTCCCGCATTTCATTGATTTCTTATGTAAACAATCATTAACATTGTAGATAGTATTATTGTTGAAATTTTATATGATGGATTTCTTTTTAGGAGAAAGAAAAATACTCGAAAAAAATATTGTTTTTTTTCTATCTCTTCCACCATCATTTATACTATAAAGTTTATGGCCATCGGTTATTTAAATTCTCACATAAGAATTTTTTTATCGTCAAAAATGTAAAAAACGTGCGAATAATATAGCTGTAGCCGTTGAGCGCAGCCTTAATGCGTTATTATGTACACAATAAATTACAAGTATCAAAATGGCGCGAGTAAAGTAGGTAAGTACATCTTCACTATAATAGAACTTCTTGCGAGGAAGGATGTCAGCAATGTTGGTGAATTTAGTCGTGTGAGTGACCGTGGTCGCCGTCGCCACCGTGTGAGTGGTCGTGGCCGCCGTGCGAGTGGGTGTGGGGAGCTGAGGAGAGAACATTTTTATCATTAAAAGCCGCATTACAAAAGGCATCGCTAGTGAAATTGACTGAAAAAGAGCCAATAAAAAATGCATACATTATCAGATCGGTCAGATCGGTCCAATAATGCACAAGCGATAATGTACAACATGATATTCCATGTACATGTACACCAATTATCATGCTGTGCATTATTATGTCGTACAATATCATGCCGTGCATTATTGACTCTGTTTAATAATGTACACCCCGATTTTGTACAGCATGATCATTGGTGACCATAAAAAATCAAAACTGATGCTTCGTTTAGACGTGGACATTCCACGTCGAGTGTATTAGGTACAAATGAAATGAATGACAGATCCGACACAGAGCATCCGGAATTGAGCATGTTAGGTTCGAAATGGATCACAGAACCGACACAGAGCACCCCGACTCCACCTAGTCTTGTGGTCCCTACCCCTAGAGTGTATATAAAAAGCGCGGGAGCCCACCTGGAGTCAGACTTGCGTTGTTTAGGTTCGAAATGAGTGACAGATCTAACACAGTTTTACTCCTCTCTCCGCCTCACCACCAAAAAGTTTTGATGGTTCTCATATTTGTAATCTGTGACTATCTTACACTATCTTGTTCAAACGAAGCATGGAATCGACGGACGTCATAGACTCAACAGCCAATAAGAGCAGAGACATTTCAGCAAAATTAGCCAATAGGGAGATGCCACCTTTTATCATGTTGTACATTATCGGTCGTACATTTTCGGCCCGTTTCGGCAAAACACGGCCCGTATTGCACGACATGATAATGTACGGCATAATAATGTACAGCCCGATAAAACGTGGTCATTTTTCTCGTACATGGATTATTGGCTGTGCAATCCTGGCTGTGCATTCCTTGCCGTACTTTATAGACACGGGCCGATAATTGACGGCCAGTATTGTACGACATGGATTGTACAACATGATATTCGATGTACGTGTACACCAATTATCATGCTGTACATTGTCATGCCGTACAATATCGTGTCGGCAAATATCATATTGTACATTATGACACCCTAAATACATACGCCGTCGCATGACAGAAAAAGTTATAAAACGAAATTAAATACTCACTCAACAGCTGTAGTCCGAACATGAGGAAAAATCCGACAATCGATGCGATGTACTGAAGAATGCCGGTTCTGTCGCCCTTCCAGATCTCGAAGAAGATGACATACAGCAGGGTTCCTGAGGCCAGACCCTGGAGAATCACGGATGGTACGCCGGCCGCGGTCGCGCCTTGTCCTCCCACCAGGATCATACCGATCCCCATACCGAGAGGGGAAACTACGGCGAAGGTCGTAATGTATACTACGGCCAGCCAAGTCTTCGTGCGGGTAGCGATCAGCTCGACACCAATGCAGAAAGCAATAACTAGCTTGTGCGCCGAAATAGCTCCCAACATGTACCTGAAAATTTTAAAATAAATTATCTTTATAGTTATGTACGGTTAAGAACATTTATTCTATAAAAGTAGTTCAAAAAGAGGCAGAACTATTGTAATTGTTTTTTTTTTATATCTGCGTGCAAGTTTTGGCACCACCGTGAAGAAAACTTGTCATCTCATTGTATTGTTTTTCTGAACGTGTCCATTTTCGCGTGTTATAATGTTTTTTTAATGGATCTTTCCGAGTATGTGGGAAGTGAAATAGGAGATAATTATAATGCGGTGAAACGTGTATTTTCCCGATGTTTCCAAAACCCTCAACAGAAACCTCTAGATAAACTGCTCCATTACTTTACTAGCTTACTGGGGCATAATATCATCGTCGTTATCAGGCTTTCATGTTCTCACTTGACTGCTGGGATACTGGCCTTTTCTCAGAGAGAGAGAGAGGATGGACCACCATGCTGGCGCAGTGCATGTTGTTGAATGTCATATATTTAATATATTATGATGTCTGAACTTTCGTGGTTCTTCGTTTTTCTCACAATGCATCAGTAAAATACGTAAGACGAGGCGGTATGGCCTAAATGGCTTTAGCCAGCATAGAGGGCGAAAACAAACAAAAAATAAGTATGCGTAAACATACCCTCTAGCGGTGAGTAGGAAAACTTCTTGAAACAATACTGTAGTACCACTAATTTTTTACGTACTATTGCTGCTCGACAATAGATGGCGCTAAATGTTTTCTAAATGCTATATGAATTAACAAGACGAATTACATGTCATGATGGTGAGCGCTGCCCTTAGTTTAGTTGGTTAGTTTAGTTATTAGATTTTAAAAATACTAACCAGACGTTAGAAGTGCTGGACTCGAGACCGACAGCCAGACCCTCGAACAGCTCGTGGATGGAAAGGGCCAGCACGATGAGCAGACCGCGCAGGGCGGACGTGACGTCATCACCTGTGTTTACTGGCATGTGGCTGTGCCCATGCCCCTCGTGCGAGTGCACGTGGTGGTGCCCGTTGTTTTCTATATCCTAGAAATTAATGGTTTTGTCAGCGCTGGGGCCTTACGGACAACAGCTAATTGCGGCACCTAATCCGCTCAGTTGGATAATCGATCGTGAACCTTATCGCGCCCAGATACGGTTTGTGGTCGCCTGGTATTCATTAGGAATGAGCGTGATTCTGGTAGTGAACCTCAGCTAGGTTCACGACCAGAATCAGCCTATCAAAAAGTATTGAATAAAGTAAAAAAGTCAAAGGTTATCAAATAAAGTGACTCTTTATTCAAGTAATGTTGTAGAAACGATTTACGCTTTTATCAAAAATGATTTAAAAAAAATTAAATAGGAATTTACTAGCTTAAATATTCTTAAATTAATCATGTTGGTCTAGGTATAATTGAAAATTGTGAATTTTAACCCTAACCAAGGAACAACATTCAAACAAAAAATAAATAGGTACCTACTCATAACTAGATTTTTTTATCTAATTGATTTGGGTGCAAGGACTTTTTACCCTTTGTTTAGGTGTCAAACCCAAGGACGTTTTATACAGTTTTATACCCTATTGGCATAAAACGTCCTTGGTCAAACCTCACCTCCTCCGACGTCCTAGAGAGTGACAGAAATGCTGATATTTTGACTGCTAAATCGATCAAGTAAAAAAGTTATTAACTCTGTGTATAGCACAGATTCTGTGGTGTATAAACCATATAAACTAAATTCAGTGTATTCAAATTATCTGTAAAGAGAAATGAAAGAGCCATCATCGAATTTTCTTACCGGATCTGACAACTATCCCAAGTAAAAATGGTAAAAGTACCAGTAAGAGAAAAATTTTAATAAAGAAAAGTTAATTACCTACCCACGGTTTCGTCCAAGTCACACGGCAATTATGAGCTTTGGAAGCTTTGGACTCTTAAAAAAAATGCAGCGATGGAAAAATCCTTTCCGCCTAAAAATAAGCATGCGTTCGTTCTTGGAATTTGCTTTATTTAATTTACCTTTCCCTTCTTAATAGAATCAGGTTCAATCAGATCCGCAGTAGAGTTGGTGACACTCTTGTCTCCACTTGAGGTGTCGCTTCCAGACCTCCCACCGCTCTTCCTGACGCTGAGGTTCCTCACTAACGGCGCTGCTTTCCCGTTGCTTTTCTCCCGGTGGTGGATATACATGTGGACGAGCTCTTCCACCAGGTACATGATGAAGAAACCGCAGCATGTCAGCAGCGGAGTGAGAGAGAAGTCGAACGATTGGAGCGTGCCCTGACCTGAAACAAGAGAAGGTATGGTCAACAATAGTTTTGGAGAAACATGGTTTAACGTAGATATTGTAGAGTCCAGCACGGGCTTAACAACAAGGTGAAAAAACAACATTTCGCCTTCGAAACTTAAATCCTGTCAAATTCGCGCGTCTGATGCGACAAGTCTTCGCACTATAAAAATGTATGGCGCTGCAGCTTCCGAGGTCTGCGTCAGACGCGTGCGGCCGACGACTGAGGTAACCGTACATTTTCAAAACGCATAAGCCGCGCGTTACGCTCGAAGTTAAAATCGTCGTTAATTTTTCTAAAAATTTCCAATTTTCTGCGCAATTTTCTTAATTTTTCTTTCCGTAAGAACCTTCTATAAAGTAATAGAAAACTTTAAAAAATATATGAATGAAATCGGTAAAGTAGTTCTCAAGTTATCGTGACTAAGGTAAATATAGGGATTCATTTTTAAATGTATAATAATACATAATACAATAGTTACATTACAAGTATTGCATACATTTATATTAAGTTGTTCCCTTGATGTGAGAGGATCGTATGTAAGTAATTTTACATGAACCTTCGTAGATGATATAGGTCAGACTCTATGAGTATAAGAAATTAGCTAATTTATTTGACTCTCCATGAGATAACCAAAATGGTGGGTACTAATTACTAATGTAAGTGTATTGACTTCATTATTGTAGGTAGGTACGTCTAAAGCAGCTCATCGATTCAAAACCAATAAGACCAATTGAACTGTTTTGCATTTCAATCGATTGATTAGACCTTGAACGAGATCCGAATGATAAACGACCCTCGCAAATATCCTGGACCAATTGACATGTGCATTTGAAAGCTGAATTACAGAGAGATATCATTGCGATACTTTCATAATTTAATAAATTACTCTAGTCCCTAATTATATTCTAATCGAAATATATACTAAAACCCCATTCAAAACAATAATAAATTATCGTTGTGTGGGCGTGATAAATATTCGGAATTAAATATGCATTAGGTATACATTATGTTCACATTTCTCTAATCTCTACATACTATAAATTGAAGTCGCTTTCCGCGTCTGTCTGTCTGTCTGTATGTCTGTATGGCCGCTAACTCCTCCTAAACCACGCAACGGATTTTGATGCGGTTTTCACCATCAGTTAGATACATTTTCACGGAAGGTTTATATATATAACTAGTGACCCGCCCCGGCTTCGCACGTAAATTACACCCGTGCGAAGCCGGGCGGGCGGGTCGCTAGTATATAATACATATATATTATGAACAAAGTTATAGGATCTTTATAATTATTTCTATAATCTTTATAATATATTATGTGTTTGTACATTTTAATCTGTAGGCTCGAAATCAGCAGGTAGATTAAACACTATTATCAACATTTATTATTATAAATACCCACAAAAAGTTTGGATGTTTGTTTTTATCTACGTTGTTGTTATGTGTTTCAATGTTTTAGAGTGAAAATCAAGATAGATTAGTTGTGTGTAGCTAGGCAAGCTGTTCCAACTCTAGATTATTAAATTACATAGGGTGGGTACCTACCCTTTCTATAAACACCACTGAAATTGTAGGAAAAATCACACTATGGCGTACCTTGACAGTTAGTAAGTTCAACCTAGTTATTTATAATTATACACTATTAAAAAAAAACATAATAACTTTATATAGGTAGATAGATAGAAACTCTTTATTGTGTACACCAGAAATGAAAATTACAAACAGATAGAAAACACTACAAGTGGCAGCCTTATCGCTAAAAGCGATCTCTTCCAGGCAACCATTAAATGGAAAGAATTTACGTAGTAACAGGATCGAATCGAGGAGTGATTAGGTATATTTTATCGAAGTATTGCACATAATTATTGTGGCAATAAATACTATTGAATAGACAGTCATGGCCGTTCATTAATCCTGAAGTAAACGAATTATTAGGCAATCCAGCGACGATTAGATAACTCCGCATAACAGCTAGGCTCTACCAACACAATTTGGAGCACCAAAATAATTCCTATAGTCACCGCGTTACCGAGTCGTAGGGCCATAAACGTCATACCATAAGACCTCTAAGTGCGAACGAGATAGACAGACAATTGATTTATGACCTGACAGATGGTAATGCGTTTACTATAGCATGGCACATTTTCCACATTTTCCCCAAATATACTAAAGTCTTCCACAGATCAAACGCGTATCAGCAAGTTCACGCTGAAAGTTGGCTCGCGTGCTTTTTTTATCTCATGTATATGTCCGCGTTTGTTGATAACCCACTACTGCCACGACCACTACACACCAAATATTATACCGGCAGCTTCGAGTAGCAGTGCAGCCACTCGTTGGCAGCCACGGATCAGCTCGTTCAGCTTGTGGTGTTTATTTATACAGGGGCCTTAAGGACAAATGCTATTGCGGCACCTAATCCGCTCAGTTGGAAAATCACGCGACCGCAAACCGTATCTGGGTGCGATAAGGTTCACGTTCGCGTGATTTTCCAACTGAGCGGATTAGGTGCCGCAAAAGCAGTTGTCCGTAAGGCCCGAGTTCCTTGTATTTCCACATTCAAGCTGTGCTATTCCTTCGGCTGGTCTAAAGAAACCTGCTATGTCCGTCGTCACAATGCATTCCTTGTGCAATGCACTCCAAATATCACCAAGGTCGGTTCAACCGTGACAGAAAAAGACAGGCACATCTTGTATTTTTTATTTTCGAGATTTTGGTGTCGCACTTCTTATGCATTTGAGGAAAATTAGCTTTTTATTTATTTGCAATGTGTGTATGTTACTTTGGTTGTTTAGGTCAAATTACAAGCTGAATTAGAAGCACTACCTCTTATGACGGAGTTGAATTTTCAGATGTTGGTTCAATTATGATAACCCTGTGCCCCAACTAATAGTGTCACTATGGCATGGCTACTAGGTACACTGAAGGTTGGCTTCTAGCAAGGGAATTCCTCAACGGTTAACAGCACAGACGCGTAAAATGTTGCATTTTCTTCTTTTTCTTGTGTTTTAACTATTATTTTATTGTTACTTTATATACGAGTCTCGAAAGTAAGACACCGCCTGGTAATGTCAACTCTACATACGTCACTGGATCAATGGAAAGCAAACTAAAATGTGTGCAAAATGTAAGTAGCAGCTATTTATTATTCTGTGGGTGGGTTCGGTCGAGGCCGCCCGCTTTTGCGTCTTTCTTTTTTTGTTGAGCTCGACATGAGCTGGGAAAATCCTGATTCTCCATTGTAAGGATAGAGGTATTTTTATAATGTAGATGAGTAGCACTGGTTCGTTTTTATTTACTGACAGTTCATGTATAATTATATCTAGGTATGTAGATACGGGCGGGTCATACATAAATGCTATAAAAATAATTAACTATAATAGAGTTGGCTGGTAGAAACTTTTTACAGATGATGACGCTAGCACACATATCTATACTAAGTATACTTATATCTATCTTGTTCTTCTTATAAGTACATAACTAACTGATCGGTCGTAACTGGCACTTAATTTTGCTTTGGGTAGACAAAGGATACATCAGAGACCAAATACACTCGAAAAAACCCGAAAACGAAAAACCTTTTCTACGCATATAAACAGTACCTATTTAGGTAAAATTAAAAATATTAACAAAAAAAACTTGTGGGACCCAGGATTTTTTTCTTTAAAATTGTTTGGTCTGTATGAGTGTACGTACCTACCTACGTACCCTTTCAGTTTATCGGACTCTAGACAAAAACACCCTGTATCATCATCATCATCAGCCAGAAGACGTCCACTGCTGAACATAGGCCTTTAAAAACACCCTGTATACAAAAATCTATTTTATTGCTGTTCGTTAGTCTCGCTAAAACTAAAAAAATGGCTTGACCGATTAGATTTTGTTTTGTTTGCCTCAAAGTTTTTCGCCTTAAATTGGAAACTTTTCCCGGAAAAGTTGAAAATTCGGGACCTTGACAGGACAATTGTCGGGTCAGATAGTTTTTTTTATATGAAAAAAAAGTGACTGATTTGTTAAACAATATTAAAAATTAATAAAACTTGAAAATATTTCAATATTTGTTGTACTGCCTATACTGTTGATACTAATATACACGTGCGACGCCAAAATGATCTTATGAGGAAAACAAAATAAACTCTTTGGTTAAATTACCTCATGCTTGCCTGTTTATTAGAGATCTCAGATAGGTAATGATGCAAAATTATTACTGGTATTCACCCACTCGTACTAAATTATTATAGTAGTGAAACGCAAAACTATCCTACTAATCCTACTAATATTATAAACGCGAAAGTTTGTATGCATGGATGTATGGATGTTTGTTCCTCTTTCACGCTGCAACGGAACAACGGATCGACCTGATTTTTTGCATGGGTATAGTTCAAGATGAAAAATGGTGATGATGATGATGAAAAGTAGCCTACGTCACTCTCCGGCCCTTGAACTATACCTACCCATGCAAAAAAATCACGTCGATCCGCTGTTCCGTTGCAGCGTGAAAGAGAAACAAACAAACCAACAAACTTTTCGTATTTATAATTATATTTGTCAATTTGGTTAAGTTTTTCTTAATTTTAGTTTAGGTAAGTTTATTATGTTTCCAAACATGAATATTTCTTTATTTAATAAAACATAATAATAGCAACAGAAAAAAATGCAGACAAATTTAGGAATTTTTACTAAGTAGGTACCTACTCATATGATAGCAAAATCTTTTACCTACGTGTCTGTAGATAGCGGTGCTCTTATCGGTTATCAAGTCGTTGTTTATCTTTGTAACGACCGTTTTCGTTAGATACGTACCTATTTGCGTCGTTGCTTCGTTATGCGGCGAGATAGGTGGAGTGTGTACATACTAACTCGAAGATAGGTACGTCTTTCTATTTATCTAGAACTAGCTGTTGCCCACGGATTCACCCGCTATCCTTGAGGAACCGTTACATTTATTCACACCCAAACGTTAGCATACTTCTTGTTTAATTTTAGTTTGATGGCATTAATGCGGTTTATCTATCTGACCATCACAAAATCTCGAAAACTACTTGAATTTTTTGTAGAGGTCTGATAAGAGAGGATTTTGCAAGGAGGCCGAATTAAGGAAAAGAGGGCTTAAAATTTAATTAAAATCTACGCATACGCAAGCAACAGCTATAGTTAAATACTAGCTGTACCCGCGACTTCGTCCGCGATTGCCTGCAGACTAATTATTCGCACTTGGGCACAGTTCCGTTTCTCTTATATTAAGCAACACTGTGGTCTGCGGTGAAGCACTCTTATCAAGAAAGGAGCTTTTTACTTTGGATTTGAAAACTTTCAGGTGGTATTTCTCAGAAGACAATAACTCAGGTAGGCAGTTCCTTCGCTGTTCGACCACTAAATGTTGAAGTGAAGTGCTTTGTGCGAGTCTTTGGAATTTCGACAGTAAAATGGAGTCTTGTCACCGAGGTTCTCCTTGTTTGTTGGTGAAAGAAAGATGATATCAGAAGGATATTAAATTGTACAGTTGCATTGCACAGTCTCCGAAATGTATCCGGTAAAAGACAGATAGTTTAGACAAATATAGACTCAATGCGGTGATGTTCTAGGTTAGCTAATTATTTACACCAAAAAACGCCTGCTTATACCTATAACCTAAACAAAATCCTAAAAATACATAAGAAACCAAGTAATATTTCTAGAAGGCCAATAATAATTGAGTAAATAGTTCTGAAAAGAACTTAATTTAAATTAAATTAAATCCGAATTTATTTTAAATAAACCGGCCAAGTGCGTGTCGGGCTCGCGCACTGAGGGTTCCGTACCACCACAAAATACAATAAATACTTGTCCGAGTAACCGAATTACCAGTTATTAAAACGCCTTCCAAAATTGTGGTAAGAAATTTGCTACGCAGTTTGCTACAGGCGCTCGAGTATAATAACTTGATAATGAACAGAAATTTTCATCGACTCACACTTGTCCATTATTTATATTTGTTATTATACTTTAGAGTGTGTACTATAACCATGTCAAGTTTGATGCTTGTAAGTATTAGCGTTGTTATATTAGAGCTAATACAAAAATACGTTTGTTGTATCCCCCTTTCATTTTTACCCCTTTGACTTTTTTATTATTTGTTAGTCAATCCGCTGTAACATTACATATTCTGTGAAAATTTCAACTGGCTATCTGTTACGATTCGAAGGATACAGCCGTTAATAGGTAGTACAGACAGACAGGCAGACAGACATACAGACGGACGGACGGACAAACGGACAGACGGACAGAGTAGGCTTAGTAACAGGGTCCCGCTTTTACCCTTTGGGTACGGAACCCTAAAAATTATGGCATTGAAAACTTGTTTCTTTTACGTGATAGTCCATAGAGTAGGTATTTTCTTTCTTATGGATGTCTTCAGGGTGGTGTTACTGACTTTGACAATAGGGCTATCTAAGTACCTACTCAACATACACTACAAAGTGCGCTGCAAATCTACCGCCAGCTTAAGATGAGCCATAAGTTCAAAGGTTCCTGTACATTCCGGAGGTCAAGTTATTTGGACATTACTGTTGTGATGTCTGTAATTTCTGAACTACGAAATCGAAGACTTTGAAATTTTTACGGGATGTTTTTTAATGTACCTCCTTTCTAATAACAAAAATAATTAATGAAATCGGACTACGCGGTAATGAATTACAACTAAGTACACATTTTGACTTTCATCTGCTCGATCAAGGGAACCATGCAAAATTTCGGGATAAAAAGTACTTATCCTATAACCTACCTCGTAGTATGAACTAAAATTAAAGTTTAATTTGAACCATTGAGTAGTTTCGGCGTAATGCACGGCCCAGATACAGATAGACAAAAATGAAATAAAATACAGTTTTGACTTCAGTATCGATTATACAGGCGATGTAAGGGGAACACTCTCGAAGCCAAAAGAAGGTAATTGTACTCATCATTAAGAACCACTTTTAGTATGGGACTAACCCTAAAATCGCGAGAAAAAAAAAACAGATTGATCTAGGTCTTTCTCGAGCATTCCAAATCGATTACAATAGTTTGTACTCATTTTAGAATTATATCGATCATTCCAAAATTTCTAGAACTTTCTCGAACATTATAGATAGAGTAGGTATTTCCTTTCTAAAGGATGTCTTCAGATAGGCTATCTAAGTACCTACTCAACGTACACTACAAAGTGCGCTGCGAATCAATCGCCAGCTTAAGATGAGCCGTACGTTCAAAGGTTCCCGTATATTCCGGAGGTCAAGTTATTTGGACATTATACTGAGGGTTGTGATGTCTGTAATTTCTGAACTACGAAATCGACGACCTTGAAATTTTTACGGGACGTTATTTAATATACCCCCTTTCTAACAAAAAAAGAATTAATGAAATCGGACTACGCGGTAATGAATTACAACTAAGTACACATTTTGACTTTCATCCCCTCTCCCAAGGGAACCATGCAAAATTTCGGGATAAAAAGTATTCTATAACCTACCTCGTAGTATGAACTCAAATTATGCTAAGTTTCATATGAATCCATTGAGTAGTTTCGGCGTGATGCGCAGCCCAGATACAGACAGACAGACAGACAGACAGACAGACAGACAGACAGATAGACAAAAATTAAAAAAATACAGTTTTTACTTCAGTATCGATTATAGAGTGCCGTCCAATTTTTTTTTTCAAAATATCTTCAATGTACAGAATTGGACCTGTTACAGTTTTATTATAAGTATAGATTATGTTAAAATATCTACTTAACCTTGCCATTCAATCAATATTTACATAAAAACAAACAATCTTACTAGCATATTAATTGCATAATTTAAATACCTATTTGGATAATGCACTTATAAGGTTACTTGTTTCTAAATGAGTAGCAAACTGGGTTTTGGACTGTTAAAGTTTAGAATTCTGGGTGGCACTTAACTGTTATGGGCAAGCGTGACTTGTCAATTAGGCGAGCGTCTCACTTGTCTCTCACTCAGTTGCATATATAAAAACTACCTATAAGACAACTGAAGGATTTCATTGGCATGCGAAAAGAACAAATCATATCCTTTTTGTGAGCAAGTCACTTAGGTGCTTGTATTTGGGGTTTTTAAATGCACCTAAATATTTATGATAAAGACATAAAAACCAGTCTGACATTAATGCAATCCAATTAAATGCTATTAAAACATACTTAGGTAATTATATTGCTTAAACACAAACAGGTTAACATAGGTACTGCGTTACTCTATAAGGCAAAACACAATAAAGTTTCAGCGTATAAAAAAAGCCACACGCCATCATGCATGTCATAATAAGCTGGCCAAGTGCAGGTCGGGCTCGCGCACTGAGGGTTCCGTACCACAACAAAATGCAAAAGCAGTGGAAAAAGTCAACGTCACGCTTAGGCCGCCAGGCCAGTACCGACCGCGCCTGACGTTGCTAAAATTGGCGAAAAACAAAATTAATGGCTATCGATTACAATTCGAAAGATACTATTGATACATCGTTGATACAGCTATTAAAAAGTCGTACGGACGGACAGACAGCTTAGACTAATATTTTAGTCAGACTGTCAACTTTTATGCCGTTTAGGTACGGAACCCTAAAAATCAAATCATAATTCGTAGAAATAAATCATTTGTTTGGTGCATTTTTAGACGCTGGCATACTAAAACAATGTTAAAACCTTGATTATCTTATTTAGGTAGATTTGTAGATCTTAAATATGTTTAGACTAAGCCATTAACTAAATCGACCCAAAAAAAAGCAACTAGTAGGTAAGCCACGATTTGTTGTACCTATATTATAACATACCAAATAAAGAAAACTTTGTTTTAGTTTCTATGCTCATTTTAACTCGTCCACTGTCTTGCCAATCAGGTTTTTGAATTGTAATTGTTACCGGGAATTTGGTTTCCTCGATAGAGGCTTGCCTAGTGGGAAAACCAATAGTGTAAAATAATAGTTGCTACATGCAAAATACTTTTAAATCTTAAGTAGATTATTCACTTATTACTGTGTTAAGTATGATGTTTATCGCAGTTTTTTTCATCTCTTAATTTGTCGATGTAAAATGGTAACAACTGTACTTTAGCTTGTTTGTTTACTCCTTTGAAAAAATAAATAAGTAAATGGAAGCGTTATACCTGCAGTTTCCCATTTAGCACTAACACCTCCCCCCCCTTGATCGTCAATTTGCTGACTTATGAGCATAACGTTTGCAGTTGTGTGCCGCTCAATACTGAAGTGTGCGTTTGTATAACTAGTAAGAATATGTCAGTGTGTGCAATACGTGTTTACCTCGCCCCGCCCCCTTCAGTTTTGGTAGACTTTTTTCGGTACTAGCTCAAGTTTAAGGCAGATCCAATCAATATAATCAAAAGTCCGTCAAATTAAATTAAATTCCGTCAAATTAAAAGATATACGAAAAAATACGATTAATTCTATAATAAAGGTGGCGGAGGACCGAGATTTATGGAAGGAGATGGGGGAGACCTTTGCCCAGCAGTGGGACAGTATAGGTTAAAAAAAAACAAAACTATAATTGGTATGTTATGAAAGAGAGCAAAACATGTATTTGTAATTTTAGGAAAGTTGACTCTGTGATCACTCGCAGTATCTTCAGTTTAATGTGCCAGCGACTGCAGACGGGAAATGCCACTTGCTGCCCCTAAGCAGGCAAACCATAGGAAATCAACTTTGCTATTACCTAGATAGAAAGCTCTGCATTAGCCACCGCGCACCGATCAGACGTAACATCGGCTTCGGTAGGTTTGGAACCTAATCGTGAATTATGTATTCTAAAAACATTCACCTGAGAACGTTGAACGTTGTAGGTAAAGTCGATACGTTTTATATAAGGAAAATGTTACTTAGTACATGATACAAGGAACCGACTGTATTAAAAAATGTATTAGTATGGAATCCCACTTTCTCTACAAAGTAATGCATCATTTATTTCATACTTGGGCAAAACTACTATTTTCCCGACGTTGGTTTTGCTAACAAAGTAACACTGGCGACCACAGACCTATAACCGCTTCCCTATCCGCGCCAGTTTCGCGAAAATATTTTATTACTTAGTTATAGGTACGCCCCGAACTGAGACATCGCGATCCCTATTTCTTCGCAACCCGTCAACCGATATTTCGTATATTCAAACTCGAAAATTGTATTGCAATGAACTACTTGCCTACAAAATTTCATGAAGATCGGATTACGATACGCAAGTTTTAGTCGAACAAATATACAAACATACGCGACTTGCCCCTTTAGGATATTTAGGATCAAAAACATATATAGAATGTAAACTATGTATAGGTAAGTAGGTAGGTAGCGTAAGTTTGTACGTTTGCAAAATATATTTATGAGGTGTTCCGGACAGCTGCACTGAACATTATACGTCGATTGTATATATATAAAGAATGTAGTATATAAGGAACAATGTAAAAACTTACGAAAATAGCTTAAGACAAACTGTACTACATAAATGTAAAATTCTGTAATAAAACTTGGGCCGCTGACATCTTTCACTACCCCTAGAGCTTGCTTGCTATAAACAGAACATTGTATAATAATAGGAAAACTCCAAAATGGAGAAAAATAGGAAAAATCAGGAAAATTAGGAAATTGAGGTTCGTTCCATAAGAGTGAGGCGTACATCGCTGTCTGTCTCACCCCACATTTATCCTCGTCTCGCTCGCGCCTAGCCCCGTCCTGCTCGCACGGCCGCCGCCGGCGATTGGTCCAACGAATCAGACGGGCGCGACATGCCCCGTAGGACCACAAGGCTCGGCGCGAGTGGATAAATATACAGCGGTGTGCGCCGATGAGTCACTCCTTCGGAAGCACTCGAGCGGAACGGATCTCAAGAAAAGAAGACAAGAAGAACAAGCAAGCTCTAGGAAGAAAGAAAGCGCCGTTTAGCCGTACATCGAGTTTCACTGTCTCGGCTCTCAATCCCAGCTCACGTGCATATAGGGACGGTAATACGACATACACACGGGCGCAGGGTTTATCCCGGGTTGGCTCTCTCCGCATCGTGTCTACAGTCCACTACGAAGAATATCGTCAAGGGCTGACTCGGGCCGACCTCTACCTTGCGCCTGTCCCGCACATTTGGTCCTTCGAGCCGGATTATGAGCTGAGCAGTGAAAGCTCGGAGAAGAATGGTGCTAACAAGGTCCACGAGTGGTCGTACCGCGCCTCGCCGGAGTCCGGAAGACTCTGTCGCAGGGGCCGGTACCACGAACACCACCACTCGTGCTGCAACTACGATGTCAACAAGATCCGTTCCGCCCATCCGAAGGAGTCAACACACGTCGAGCCTGGACACCACGGGCGCCGCGACGGGTGCGAGGGCCGCGCTCAGTGCCGCAGCGCCGCCCACCGACATCGCCCCGTCCCTCGTGGAAACCACGACGCTTCACTCCGGGGCCGCCATGCCGCCGCCGCCGGAACACCGCGTCGGGGCCGCACTCACTGCCGCAGTGCCGCCGCCGGAACGCGCTTCACACGGGGCCGCGTCCACGCATCGGACGCCGCCCTCAGCCACGCATCAGACCGATGCGCTCGCACCTAGGCCACGAGCCTGGGTGATTCACCTGTCGCCGCCGAGATCGCCGTCGACAGTGGCCGCCGTGACCAGAGGACCGCCGCCCGCTCCGCTCCAAGACGAGCAAGCGCCGCGGCCGCCAACGCCGGCCAGAACGAGAACAACTGCATCAAGGCGCAGCATCGGGAGCGAGAGTCGACTCAACAGGGCGCGTGCACGCTACGAGTTGGCCGCCGCCCGCATCGAGTTGCTGGACGCCGAAGCAGAGATGCAGAATGAAGAAGAAGAGGACGCGCGCACCGTCGTGTCCGACGACCAACGGTCGCAGCGCGTCACGACATGGCTCTCCGAGCAGCAGACGCACCTCGCCATCGCCACTGAACAGGTCGCTGGGGTAGCGCCGCCGCCCGCGCCGCTACTGCCGCCGGCGCCTGACCCGGTCGAGGAGCTGCCACACCGGAGGAGCCAATACTGCGAACGCCCGCCGCCGCAGCGCGCCATCTACGCGCCGCCGCCGCCGCCGTTCCAGCCAGGGCCGCAGCCAGCAGCAGAACAGACTGTGGCCAATCCGACCTTGCCAGGCGCCGTCGCACTACAGACCGCGCCGAGGACGGACATCTCCGAACTAGCTGCCGCCATCGCGCTTGCGTCGCGACATACGAAGCTGCCTAGTAAGTACTTTATCGACCTACCAATTTTCGCAGGATCACACCAAGAATGGTTACCCTTCCGCGCCGCATACAACGAGACGGCGGGAAACTTCTCCGATGTGGAAAACACTGCGCGACTACGTCGAGCACTCAAGGGAAGAGCAAAGGAAGCAGTCGAGAACATCCTTCTGCACTACACCGACCCGAACGAGATCATGCGCACGCTGGAAGCGCGCTTTGGTCGCCCGGAGGCGATCGCCGCGACGGAATTGGAGAGATTACGTCGCCTACCAAAGCTCGGCGACAGCCCGCGTGACCTCATAGTTTTCGCAAATAAAGTTGCGAATGTGGTCGCCGCGCTGAAGGCGCTCGACCGCGTACATTACCTCTACAACCCGGACATCACCACAGCCACATCGGACAAGCTACCACCAGCAACCAGGTCACGTTGGTTCGACTACTCCTACACGCAGCCAGCCAACGAGCCCGACCTGATCAAGCTGTCACACTTCCTTCAAGGCGAGGCGGACAGGTGCGCGCCCTACGCGCAGCCAGAGCCCGCTCCAGCGACTACGGAAGGCGGCCGGGAACCCAGAAAGGTAAACCAACGTGTACATACCACCCAACAGCGCTCATGCCTTACCTGTGAAACTGCCGGTCATGAAGTACCAGACTGCCCGAAATTCAAGAATGGTGACGTCAACACGAGATGGGACGCTGCGAAACGCGCCCGCCTCTGTTTCAGGTGTCTACGTCTACGTAACAAGAAACATTTTTGCAAGTCGAAGAAATGCGAGATCGACGGGTGCACCCACTTTCATCATCGCCTGCTCCACCATCGAAAACATCAAGAGCCGAAGAGCGAAGACACCCCGCCCAGCGACGTCAACGAGACCGTGACCACCGCGCGGGCCGGGGCGGCCTACTTGAAAATCGCGCCGGTGACTGTTTCCGGACCGGCGGGAGAGCTAGCGACGTGGGCGCTCCTGGACGACGGCTCCACCGTCAGCCTCATTGACGCCGGCATCGCTGATCGAGTCGGCGCCGCGGGACCTGTCGACCCTCTACGTATCAACACAGTCGGCAGTGAGAAGATAGACGCATCGAGATCACGCCGGGTCTCGATATCACTGACCGGGGAGGTCGGTGACCCGCAGCGCCTACAACTACGAACCATCGATCGGCTGCACCTAGCACCACAACGCGTGCGTCAAGAGGACCTGGACGAGTGCTCCCATCTTCGACAAATTTCACACTTGTTATGTACAGCTGGCGGAGCACCTACAATATTGATCGGGCAGGACAACTGGCATCTGCTTACAACGACAGCGATGAGAAAAGGAAGACGCGACCAACCGGTCGCCTCGCTCACCCCGCTAGGATGGGTGCTTCACGGCGCGTCAAGACACGGGGACAATGGAGTCAATTTCGTCGCGCATCTGACACACCGGGACGGAGACATCGAGGAGCAACTCCGAGAACACTTTGCCATCGAAAGTCTCACGGTGACACCGAAGGCGCCACGAAGCGACCCCGACCGACGCGCCGAGGAGATGCTACGAGAGCACTCCACTCAACGTCCAGACGGACACTACCAGACGACCCTGCTCTGGAAGAACGAAGATACGAACATGCCAGACAACCGGGACGCGGCCTTAAGACGTCTCGTCTCAATAGAGAAGAAGTTACAGAAGGAGCCGGCACTCGCGGTCAAGTATGAACAACAGATGACCGCCCTCATCTCCAAGGGATACGCCGAGCCCGCTCCAACGACGAAGACGCCCGGCCGCACCTGGTATCTGCCACACTTCGCGGTGCGAAATGCACTCAAGCCCGACAAGCTTCGCATCGTACACGATGCCGCCGCGAAGACTCAAGGAAAAAGTCTGAACGATTTTCTGCTCACCGGCCCGGACCTGCTACAGTCGCTGCCCGGGGTCTTGATGAGATTTCGACAGCACGCCATCGCCGTGACCGCCGACATACGAGAGATGTTCATGCAAGTGAAGATTAGACCCGAAGACAGAGACGCGCTCCGGTACTTGTGGAGGGCGCGCCCGGACGACCCGCCTTCGGAATATCGAATGACATCACTCATCTTCGGCGCGACAAGCTCACCGGCGACAGCGATCTTCATCAAGAATCTCAACGCAGCGAAACATTCCGAGGCATACTAAGAGGCGAGCGCTGCCGTACTTCGGTCCCACTACATGGACGACTACCTGGGAAGCTACGAGACCGAAGACGCCGCCACGACAGTCGCCCGCCAGGTGAGAGATATACAGGCAGAAGCCCGTTTTGAACTAACTAAGTGGACTTCAAACTCGACAGAAGTACTACGGAGCCTCACGGAGGAACGAGCCACGGAGGAGGTCGCCATCACGGGAGGGCCGAGCACCGAACGAGTCCTTGGCCTGGTGTGGCGTCCCGACGCCGACAAGCTGACCTTCAACCTAGACTTGGCGCGGATTTCGCCCGAAATCCTACAAACCGACACGCCAACCAAGAGAGAAGCGCTCAAGATCGTCATGTCATTGTACGATCCGTTGGGCCACGCATCACTCGTCACCGTCCAGGGAAAGAAGATCCTACAAGAATTATGGCGCCGGGGGACACCATGGGACACCGCCATCGACGCCGACCTCTCCACACAGTGGGTCGAGTGGATGAGCCACCTCCGCACCCTTCGTGACGTCACCGTGCCGCGCTGCTACCCCGGCTACACCAACGCAGCGACACTACAGCTTCATGCCTTCGCGGACGCGAGCGAGACCGCCTACGCCGCCGCGCTCTACTGGCGCGCGGTCATGCCGGACGGCCGCGTCCACACATCGCTCGTCCTCGCGAAGGCCCGCGTCGCACCGGTGAAGCTGACGTCCATCCCGCGCCTCGAACTTCAAGCCGCGGTCATGGCAAGCCGCATGGCAGCGGCGGTGACCGAAGAACACGACAGGAAGCCCGACTCCAAGTACTACTGGACCGACAGCAAGACCGTACTAACCTGGCTGAAAACCGGATCACGATCGTATCGACCGTTCGTCGCGCACCGCATCGCAGCGATCGAGGACGGTAGCAAGCTCTCCGAATGGCGCTGGGTGCCAACAAAGATGAACGTCGCCGACGACGCCACTCGCGACGTCCCACGGGACTTCGCATCCGATCACCGGTGGTTCGTCGGCCCCGAGTTTCTGCACCTGCCGGAGGAGGGATGGCCCTCCGACCAACCTCCACCCGCCGAGACACCGACCGGAGAGGAGCGATGCGCCGCCGCTACGACACGCGACACGACGATACAAGACACGATCCCGCCTGCAGAGCGTTTCAGTCGATGGGAGAGGTACCTGAGGTCAACGGCCCGCGTTTTACAGTTCATTGAACTATGCCGAAAAACGCGAGCCCGCGTGCACTACAAGAGGACACGTAGAAACAAGGAAAACGACCCGACTTGGAAATCGACAACAAGCAAGAAGTCGATGACGTATATAGAACGGGACACGAAACAGTCGCCACGCTTCGTAGAAATACCTGCGGACATGCTACGACGTGCCGAACATTTAATTTGGCAGTACAGCCAACATGAAGCATTTTATGAAGAAATGAAAGAACTTGAACGCGGTCAACCGGTCGCGCGTCACAGCCGCCTCCACCGTCTCGCCGTGACCTTCCAAGATGGCCTGCTCCGACTGAAGAGTAGGATCAGCAACGTCACAGGAGTCGACGTCGCCCGCCTGTCGCCGCCTATCCTAGACGCCGACAGACATGAGGTGAAGCTCCTGCTGGACTACCTTCACCGACGCCTTCATCACGCCGGAGCAGAGACCACCATCAACGAGTGCAGACAGCACTACTGGGTGCTGCGGCTGCGACCCGTCACCAAGACCGTCATCCACAGATGTATCCCGTGCCGCATAAGAAAGGGAACGCCGCCACAACCATCGACCGGAGACCTGCCACCGTGCCGACTTGGACACCACCAGCCCGGTTTCACCTTCACCGGGGTGGACTACTTCGGCCCGCTGAACACCGTGACGGGACGCACCGTGAACAAGCGATGGGTGGCGATATTCACCTGTTTGAGCAGCCGCGCGATACACCTGGAACCAGCATGGACCCTCTCCACAAGCTCAGCGGTAATGGCTCTTCGACGCATGATGGCGCGCCGTGGGACCCCGACGGAGATCTGGTCAGACAACGGCACCAATCTCCGAGGCGCCGACCGAGAACTACGAGAAGCGATCGACCGAGCCACAGAACAAGAAGCTGCGCAGAGGACCATCAGGTGGCGCTTCATACCACCAGGGGCACCGTTCATGGGCGGGGCATGGGAACGACTCGTCCGCTCAGTGAAGACAGCACTCGCCGCCATCGAACAACCTCGTCACCCGACGGACGAGGTGCTCGCGACGCTCCTGGCGGAGGTCGAGTACACCGTGAACTCCAGACCGCTCACCCACGTATCGGTGAGCCCCGACGATCCTGAGGCGCTGACGCCGAACCACCTTCTCCTTGGTGGTTCCGCTCGCGTGCCATCCCTGGGCACGTTTGATGACAAGGACCTCTTCGACCGCGCCAGCTGGCGCGCCTCCCAGCGACTCGCCGACCTCTTCTGGGCCAGGTGGCTCAGGGAGTACCTGCCGGAGCTCCAACACCGGCGGGAGCCCCACAGCCGTGGGCCCGCCGTGACCATCGGGGACGTGGTGATCATCGCCGACAACAACCTGCCGCGGAACACTTGGCCGCGCGGCAGGGTCATCGCGACCTACCCCGGAGCCGACAACATCGTGCGCGCAGTTGACGTGCGCACCCAAGGTGGAGTCCTGCGGAGACCAGTCAAGAAGCTGGTCGTCATCCCGACACAGAAGACCGACTAGATGGCTGCCCTTCACCCAATCATCTGCAGCGACCCGGCGGACGCTGCACGGCGGGAGAATGTTCCGGACAGCTGCACTGAACATTATACGTCGATTGTATATATATAAAGAATGTAGTATATAAGGAACAATGTAAAAACTTACGAAAATAGCTTAAGACAAACTGTACTACATAAATGTAAAATTCTGTAATAAAACTTGGGCCGCTGACATCTTTCACTACCCCTAGAGCTTGCTTGCTATAAACAGAACATTGTATAATAATAGGAAAACTCCAAAATGGAGAAAAATAGGAAAAATCAGGAAAATTAGGAAATTGAGGTTCGTTCCATAAGAGTGAGGCGTACATCGCTGTCTGTCTCACCCCACATTTATCCTCGTCTCGCTCGCGCCTAGCCCCGTCCTGCTCGCACGGCCGCCGCCGGCGATTGGTCCAACGAATCAGACGGGCGCGACATGCCCCGTAGGACCACAAGGCTCGGCGCGAGTGGATAAATATACAGCGGTGTGCGCCGATGAGTCACTCCTTCGGAAGCACTCGAGCGGAACGGATCTCAAGAAAAGAAGACAAGAAGAACAAGCAAGCTCTAGGAAGAAAGAAAGCGCCGTTTAGCCGTACATCGAGTTTCACTGTCTCGGCTCTCAATCCCAGCTCACGTGCATATAGGGACGGTAATACGACATACACACGGGCGCAGGGTTTATCCCGGGTTGGCTCTCTCCGCATCGTGTCTACAGTCCACTACGAAGAATATCGTCAAGGGCTGACTCGGGCCGACCTCTACCTTGCGCCTGTCCCGCACATGAGGGTTATGTTCGTGCAGTGGAAATGACATAAATAAACAGGACATAAATCTGTTTAAACAATAGTGAAAATAATTACCTACAGACCTGTTAACATTTGTTTAAATATTTAACGAGACAATTGAATACGATAATTAATTATCGCCAAGGCTAGGTGTTAATTTTATTTTAAATAAAATTAGTAAGTAGTTCATAACAAAAGCAAATATCTTTCATGCAAAAGATATTTAGTCAAACAATGAAGGATAAACATAACCTCTTTGTAGCACTGTTTTGTAGGCCCAGAAAACGTGTTTTTCTTTTCTGTGCTTGTAGAGAGGGGGTACTTTTTCAGTGCGTTTCTTTTCCTAAGCGTGAACTTGGATGCAAAAAGAAAATGGGTGACTTTTTTTACTGAAACGAAAAAGATGTGTGTCAAGTTCCTGACCTCCCGAGGGAAAGTCGTAAAGTATGGCGTAGTAGTTAAAAAAATTGTTTTTAAAATCCTCTGTTGTATTTTTTTTTACATAAATACGTTATTTCATCCAACCATCGAGTCGCAATCTAATGTAATGGAGAAAGTTTGATAGCCCGTTGGTCCAATTGGTAGTGAACCTGCCTTCTGAGCTTAGGGGCGTGGGTTCGATTCCCACCTAGGACAAACATTTGTGTGATGAACATTTGTGTTTGTTCTATATCTGGGTGTTAATATCTATTTAAGTATGTATTTAAACCTATATATGTATGTATATATCAGTCTCTGGCAGCCATATCACAAGCTTTGCTTAGTTTGGGGTCAGATGACCGTGAGTGCAAAAATGTCCCGAATATTTATTAAAAAGTTCTGCCATAAAAGACACACAAAAAGCTGGGGTCTATCAAAATAATTATGAATAATATTTGCAGTAGACAGGCAAGTACCTACTTGCCTGTCTAATGTACTTATAGTAGGTATAGGTAAGTGTGCTAAGATCGTGATTGAGCACACCACCTCCGGTTGAGGCGACCTTGAGGCTGCTAGAAGCAGAGCCATCATAATTCACAATCCCGTTTGCCATGACTAACCTTGAAATGTATTACGAACTTGGTAAGCCACGATCTTTATAACTCATTTGTTACCAAGAACGGTGAGGCAGGCGTTTGAACTTACTCTCATAAATATTAATTTCTTGCGCTAATTTATTATCAATTTTACTTAATTAGGTAACATTTTAACGACTGCTGCTGGTCAACATCTGGTTATTCAAATTTTCACTTATCTTTTATCTGCCATGAGGTTCTTGACATGTAGTTTCTATTATTGTTCAAGTAGTGTGCTTATGACATAAAAATAAAATCACGACTACACGCTAATAAATATTCAAGAAGCTGTCGTAATGTTCAAAGAGAGTATTTGATCATTTCAATCATGTCTGTAAAGTTTGTTGACACAAAGACTCCGTCTAGCAAGGTCTTATTATGTCACTAAACATCGATACACTGCGGATACCTAGCTCCCGAACGATTTGCCCCGGCTCGGCAAAATCCTAACCGGGTGTTATAATGCTATTATTATGGTTCAACTAGTTTTATTTTCTTTTCTTAACCTATACTGTCCCACAGCTGGGCAAAGGTCTCCCTCATTTCCTTCCAGAAATCTCGGTCCTCCGCCACTTCTTGCCAACCACTCCGGAATGAGTCAAGATCGTCACGCCAGCGTTTCTTGGGTCTTCCTTGACTGCGTCGGCCATCAGGCACCCACTGTGACGATCCTGGCCCATCGGTCGGGATGTATACGCGCCACATGTCCCGCCCAATCCCATTTTAATCTGGCGGCTTTTTGGCCAACGTCGACCACATCTGTTATGGAGCGCATTGCGCTGTTGCGTACTCTGTCCATTCTTTTGATACCAAGCAAAATTCTTTTGATACCGCTGCGTTCCATTACATATAAAAAATTAAAGTTTAGCACTTCTTTCAATTGCCACCCGGAGCAAGTACTCAGATTGCCTCTTCACCCCATTGATCGTGAGGCGAGGACGATTTCATAAAACTTCAAAGCTAAATTTTCCTTCAATACTTTTAATTTTTAAACGGGTAGAATGTAGATGTAACAAGGCTTCGGCAAAGTAGGTAGTATGATTTTGGAGAGGTAACAATATGGGGTGTCTTCAAGTCGCGAGTGAATTCGGTTTCTTCTAGTCATGTGTGCTCCATCGTAGACCATATTATTCTCATCGCTTATGGCGATAATCGTTTTTACAAGCTTTTATGGTATGGTTACAACTGAATTATATAACAGTTATCCCCATCACAAATTTTGCATACACTTTTAGTTTAGAAAGTTAGCTAAGTGACATCATTCTAAATTCAAATCCCAATTCCCAAAGATGGTGAACCAGTTTTTTTATCCACCCCCATGACATGGGTATGAAATAAAAGGGTTTACTGATGATACAAAAAAATTACGTCATGCAATATTTAATATGGCGGACGCGTAAAAGCTTGTTTTTAAACAGTATTTTTTTAATGAATATTTTTATTTTATAACCACTTTATATTTTTTTCATATATAATGTGCGAAAGATATATCTTTAACCGAAGAGGAGGCGGTTAAGTGCAAGCCTGTTATTCAATAAAAAATAAAATATATTCAGCAGGGAAATGATGATTAATGAATTCAAAGGGGCCTAAAGTGACTAAGATTTTTTTGTTTCATATGACATAATAGCAATTTTATCTTGAGTTGTCATTAGATGAGTGTTACTCTCACCTAATGCGGCGGAACACTCCCATAGCGAATGTAAGATATTCAAGTCACGTTGAGATGACTTGTTTACCTAAGCAGTGCATCGCGTTACATCACTGCCTTTCAGTACCTATACCGTGGCATAGATATTTATTTCTAGGTTAAAAACTGGTAGACATAAGAATCGTGCTTGTTTTTTTGTTCCTCTTTCATTCAGCAACATAGAGTAACGAATTGACGTACTTTTTGCATAGATATAGTTGGCCAGAGTGACATTATGAAAATGTACAGCTTCTAAGAGAAACTGTGGGACTAGTAAGATATAAATGAGGTAGAGCTAACGTCCTAATAACTTAATCATATTAAGCTTACCTAGTCAAGCTATTTTTGAATATTTATAAATCAAGATTTTTTTAAATTTATTTTGAATATAGTTAGTATTCACAATTATTTTCACTCAAATTTCAAAATTAGTAAGTACGCAATGTTTTCTTGGATGACACATTTTCCCAGTTACTTTTGATTTAAAAACCAAACTACTGAACTGATTTTGATGAAATTTCTATGGGACCAATCAGAAAGTATATCCTTTCAAATTAAAAAATAATTTTTCAAATCGGTTTATGATAAATGTTGCGCGACCGCAAACCGTATCTGGGGGCGTTCCGAGCTGCGCGATTATAACGTTAGTTTGGGACCGCGTAATGAGTTGGGCGTAAGGCCCCTGAGGTAACAAACATAAAAAAAAAGAATTAATAACCCACTCATTTTTTGAAGTCGGTTAAAAATTACTGTCTTTTACTAGTTTTGATTGTGTCCTATTCAGGTAAATAATATTGGGCCTATAAATTGAAGGTGCATTTTGCCAACTAACTCCAACTATCTCGGCCATTAGACCGTGAGATGTGTTAGCGACGAAGTGGGACACAATTATCTAATCGGATATTAAGCAACCAAATAAACAAATATTGAACTGAATTAAAATGTAGGTAAATACTTAACTAGAGGTGAAGGTATGTTCAACAGGGATGTCGTAAAACAAGTAGTAGAGCACGCGTTTTTTTAATAATTATTTACGTTTTTAAGGTTCCGTGGTACTACAATACAAGAAACATTTATACCTTCGTTCTGTCTGTCTGTATGTCCGTCCTATCTTTATATTATCTTTTTATCTTTAGATTTTTCATACTTTTATAGTTTTTAAGGTAAGTGCATGAAACTTTTCACAGTTTGGTATATATTAAAAAAAAAAACATTATTTGGGTGGCTCTATTACGTCATCTGAAATAGGGATACAAGAGTTTTTTCGCTGCACCACCTCGTGTATTATTGAATAGGTTTAATAAAATAAAGGTAAGGTTTCATTAAAATAAAAAACAATCAATTGTATCTTTTGCGAAATGCGTTCCGCCAAAGTGGCGAAAACTTGGCCCCCATTGCATTTCTAAACTAAGACATTAACTTGTAACTTGCCATGTCGACAGGTCATATTAAAAACCCATAATCAAAATTACATAAGTACTAATATATTTCGAAAATTTTGTAATTACGACTTTTTAAGTTATAGCGATAAAACTGTAATAAATTCAAGACGTTCAAAATTAATAAGTTATCTCTATGACTAAACCATAAAAAGTGTTTGCATTTGTATGTCGGGAAATTTGGCTAAATCCACCGAGCTATGTTCAATCGATTTTTTTATAATCGTTAGTTTATGAACACGACTACCTGGCTCTAAATGAAACTCTAACACCGAGTGTTAGCAAGTAAATATGGACGTGCTATCCATTAAAATTTAATGGATTCCAAAACGAAGGGATTTATAAAATAAGCCTAAGTTTAGTTTGGCACGGTTTGACCGGTCAATAAACTTCACACCTGACACCTGTTACCATGAATGATTTGTAAATTATTTTTTAAGTGCCCAATTCATTACAATATTTTACGATATATTATGTATGGGAAGGCATTTCAATTCATGTTTAATAGATAGGAATGCCAAGGTCAGTATAATTATGACGATTATAATAGCAAGTAGGTACCTAGTGTACTTAATATTCTGTGAGATCTCTAATCAATGATCTATAATATCATTGTCTCTAATGAATATAAAATAACTAGCCCAGCGTTGGCCATTTGGTCAGGGTAGAGCGAGATTGTGTTTCGGCGCCATTCATTTCTGTAGGTGAACTATCGTACAGGAATCTAAACCGGAATAAAAAATAGTCCATGCATTTTCCACATCAAATTTTTATGCTGTCTACAAGCAACATAAGTGTGCCCGCTACCTGTCAAGCCGCGCCCCGCTCGCGCCATCAATATTAAATTTTTTATTTTCCTTTTTTTTTCGTATTCGGCATTTTGGCACCTCTTGATATACACCGCTTACAGCGACCGCTCCTATCGCTGTACCCCAGGGCCAACGCTGCTGTTTTGTGCGCTTAGGTACTTTCTTATAAAACTTTGCACCCCGCAATGAATCTATTTGAACCCCCACAATGAAATTTACGAAGTAAATATATACTCCGAAAAAAAAAGATTATAATATAAATGTGTGTAAATATGTTTTTTTTTATTTACTGATAATGTGTTTTATAAATTTTTATGCAGTAGTCGCTCACGTTGCGTTGTTCAGAAATGCGGTGTTTAGATAAAGAATTTTATAAACAGGAAATAGTCCAATAAAATCGAATCTTTTAGGTACTTTGTGCCTATCACGTCTTACTTCTTTGTTTACAAATGGTAGTTCAATTACGTCATTAGAAATGATTGGTTTCAATTTGTCACAAGTATCTGTAACGAATTCGAGTGCCTGCATTACTCTACTATTGTTTTGGAAATTTTTCCACGTTTATTAACTTTCAGTAGAGTGCAACCACAATTCTTCGTAATTAAAAATAATAATGCATAGCATGGTGTAAAGTAGTTGTTATCCTTACGATTGTGTCACCTTGCTAAGAATGTATAGTCTATGCCATATATATACTATAAATTCTTAGAGATTCTTAGCAAGGCAAAAATTACCACAAAGACTCTATAGTAACTTTTGGCTTCCTGAACTTGAAGATGTTGTAGACTGTAGTTCTTTATAAAATACTACTGTGTTCTAAGGGCTTGACCCTTTCCCCCAAGTACTTTGGTATCCTCTATTTCTTCATGGACATTGTTGTTTGTTTACAAATTAATTTTCATATTTATTAAGAAGAACAACTTGCGTAATTTATCTGCATAGTGTAAGAGGTTAGTTCCGCATGCTAGCACAAGTAACGAAATAAGGACATTACGTTGAAATACCTAATAGCTGCGTGCCATTTGGAGGTTTTTTTTAATGTGGTATTTTTATTAAGTTTTAGTCAATAGTTAGTAGTAGTTTTTAGTTTTACTTTTTTTCTTCTTAATTATTTATTATGAGAAACTAATAAAATCTAAATGTATGTTTATCGGATACTTAGGAGTTTTATTCATGTGATTCAGACCACGGTGTGAATCGTCCAATTGATTTGGCAATGGCGTCTCTCGGACCACGGTCGCATAAATTTCAGGGTGTCCAAAGGCAAAAAAGAAGTCCTTTTCAGACTACGTTATCGCATCATAGCTCGAAAAATCGATACGCTAGAGGCCGGGGACAGTGCATCCCTGCACTGTCCCCTGCCTGGAGCGTATCGATTTTTGTTTCAGATGATGACAATATTTTTATATGCAAGGAAGTATTCCTTTTATTTATTTTTCGCACAATGGTTCACGTCTCGAATTGATTAGATTGGATTCCGCGTTGACTAAATTATTATGTCAATGTGCATGAATAATTCAAGGTTCGATAGCCAAGTTAGCTCAGATCAAGCAATAGCAAAAATGCGGACATGACATGCAGCATTTTATAATGAAAATGAACACTAGCAGGCTTACCCAGCGGCTTTACCCACGTGAGCATTTTCTCAGGAACCGTAAAATTTTCCGGGATACTAATTATTATCTTATAACGCCGGCTCTCCAACTATCCCTTTGCACGTCTAAAGTAATTTTATTTTTCGGATTCTTCTCAGAAAACCCTTATTATTTGATATCCATGTAAATAATGGGGGTGCATAAAAAATTACTGCTCCGCCATCTTTGGTTGTCCGCCATATTGGATAAGAATAACGTCACTTTATCTCTCACCATGCATTGTCATCCAAACTCAACCAACGTGCATGCAAAATTACAAATCAATATAACACTTTCGCATATAAAAGTGTTATTTATACATTCTCTTCCGTCGATGTTACCCGCAGTTTCAGGTTTTCTATAAAAATATAGATATATTTTATTTTTTTATGCATAAAAAGACGGCTTGGGAATATGTTCTAAATCATTTTTTTTTTATAACTATATTCAGCAACATTATATTTGTGTCCAACACTCATTCAATAAATTAAAAGAAATTATCCAAAGCATGGTGGCAACGAATCCTTTCTTGTTTTTTTTTTTATCACGGATTAACATATCATTGTATGAGGCAATACTAATATTTTATCGGCATACAATGTATTTATCAACACACTTGACTTGAGATTATAGGTAAACGATTTGTTTTGTTTCATCGCTTATAACGAGAGAACGGTGGCGGCGTTACCTTTTTAAAAGAAAAGACGAATATCTTCTAGGATTGACGATAATGTATCTAAGTCTACGAGAGATATTATTACGCGAAGGAAAAGGAAAATTAAAATCACATGGACGGAAATCATGAAAAGTATGACTTTTTATAACACATGTATTCTGGAACCTACTACTTCTGGTATTTATTTCAACATCTTTTATGCATAGAAATGCATAAAATGTCTCATGTTGTACTTATGCTTATAAACGACCTTTATCTTTATCTATCACTTTCATAATAAAAGACAAAAATTTGACTGAAAAAAATGAGTATTTTTTGCAGTTTTTTGTGAATATTTTAACTTTTTTCGTTCTAAATGATAAGATCCTCTAAAATCTCTAAATATATGATGAGGACATGCGTAATTTTATCCCGGAAAACCCAAGGAAACTCACAGATGTAATTGCATATTAATATTATTATGTGATGTCAAGTTTCTGGAAATATTACACCAAAGTGCCCGTATATTAAGTATCTATGCAATATAATATGTAAGTGCAGTTTTTTTTATGCAAGTGTAGCTAGTGATGTGATGCGCAACAGTTGGCTCGCGCAATGTTAAAAGGATGCCAAAAATCTTCATGAATACGATATAAATAAAAAATGTACTGGATCAGAATTATTAATATCTGACCCGGGTATGTCCTAAAACTGCGACCAGAACCACCGGAGGATGGGCAGCAGCGTCCTATTAGTACACGGTGAATCAAGCGAAAAGCGAAGTGAAGCGTGGGGATTATAGCAACTCCGGTGACCCCCCTCTACCTCTTAGAAAGAGGTTTACCTCTTAGAAAGAGGTTTCTAAGAGGAAGGCCTTTGTTCAGCAGTGGACTTTTACTGTGTTATGATGTGTGATGTGATCGATAATCATCATTTTCTAAATTGATGTCCATTTCCACATTATCTATTAAAAGGCTTCTACCAATTAATTACGACAATGTAATAATAGAAAGGTCCAAAATCGTTACGAAATATTAAATTTAATTGTCACCGTGACATTAAAGTCAAGTTTTTGACCAGTTTTTACCGGCCAGCACTAACTAAGCACAGTTTCGTCATGTCAGCCTTGGTAGTATAGGTTTCTCTCAATCTCTATTAAGTATAGGTTTCTCCGTTGGATTAACGAAGTTATCCAGCACAGATATAACTCCAGCCTCTAAAACTACTAGACTAATGTATAATATGACGAAATGCTATAAAACTGCATAATCTTCTAAAAGTAATTCTATGTTGATTTTTTTACATATTCATTAATATATTCAATAGGCTATCGGACAGGTAATAAGATTTGTAAAAAAACAGGGTTAATGAAATATATAGTTAAATTTAATGCGTACACTAAATAAATTAATAGAATCGCAAAGTGAGTGACAGTATTAAGTTTGTATAGAGCGTACCCTTCAAGTGTCGTCATGTGTATGTATAGAGCGCTCTCTGTGGGCGAGACATTAAAATACTTATATTTAGAACACATTTCAATTTTGACTTAGGTGATCGGCTCTATTCATAATCCGCGTTTTTAGGACGATAAAAAATATCAGTAAGTGAATTCAAAATTTGTATGCTATTCGTTTTTTTCCCGTCTTGCAGTCTTCCTATCGCCTCCCACCTCATTGCAAGTCTTGTTTTCATCGTGAGGTACTACGAATTACGTATGCAAATATCGATTATTGAATTTCAAAAATGCATAGTAAGCAAGGATGCGGTATGGTACGGGTTTGTAGTCGATGACTAGCTCGATTGAACTCGTGTGAGGTCAGTAAGAGGTCAAGGCGGTGCATGGTGCTTTACTATCTATGATACGGAAGGTGAGTGCCTGCGAGAACGCTAAGGTCAAAACCTACCGTTTGGCATTATTATAGTAGAAGTTATACATATGACTATATTTTCTCAAGTTTTACATGGGTCTTGCTAATTCAGTTGAAGTAAGTCAGTGTTCAAAACTTAGTCCAGTCTTTGATCTTTGGCAGATTTTACGTATTCTTACTGATTTGAGGACTGAAATGGGCTCTCGTTTCGAACTTCAAAAGGGTGGCTAATGTAACCATAGCATTTACGGACAGGACTACATTATATAGCCATAAAGTAAATAATCATTTAGTGTTGTATGTCATATCGTTAAATTTTAATAGTATGGTACTGAAAAGTAATAGAGGGATGGACGAGAGAAATATAGAGTAAAACAATGGGAATGAATAATATAGTATTTTTTTGCATTTAATGCGCAAAACCCAGTTTATACATGGTCCTAAACCGCTGTGTATATACATTCTATGAAACTAAACACGACAACTAGTTTGCTATTAAATATTTAGCTTTATTATTATGAACATGGATTTTTTTATCACGCAGTTTTCTTTAAGGAATCTACGAAACAAAATCGGGAGAGCGGGGACTTTGGCTAAAATTGGGAGACCAGCAACATTTGTGTATAAACTGAGTTTTAGGTAGCAATCTTTATTCCCAAGTTCATCGACTGTATCGTTATTATTATTGCCATCATTAAACACGGGTTAGTGATGAATTTAATGATTTCGGTTTTAGGACTACTTTCGTATTCAAAGCTTTCGAAAATTAAACTTTAAGCTCAGCTTGTAAAGCCTCATTTGGAGTGTCATAAAATACCAAGCAATTACTTGCTTACATAAAAGTGGTGATGCATTGGGTTTTTACAAAACTCCTTTTTATAAATTTCCTTCTTTTATGTAAATGCTTTATGCAATCCAAAAGTTTGCCGATCGACAGGATTTGAACCCGCACAATTCGGGTAAACGCTCTAAAAGCAGAGTGAATTTTTTGAATTATCTCTTACTTTTAAATATGTACTTAGTTTTTTTTTTTTTTACTTAGTTGAACATTAACTTTTGAATTTTCTGTCATCATCATTATCAGTCTTTCATGTTCCTCCCACTGCTGGGACACCGGCTCTCAGAGAGAGAGAGGATGGGCCCTATCACCTTGCTGGCCCATTGCATGGCAAATCTCTGGGAACATTCTAAAAAAAACTATCACTTACTCTTTCTTAATTTCGTTATTTTTAGATTCTTATTGAATACTATAGGTACACATTATTAGGAATGAAAACTACGAAGAGAGTAGGTGGAAAAACCTATCTTAACTTTACCTATGCACATGGAAACAAATGATATAAGTAGGTAAGTTATATTACGTAAGTGTGTGTACATCGGTCTACGTTATAATTAAGTACATGTAGGCTAGCAGATACATAGGTGTTAAAATTGATGATGCTATTAAAGTTGTAGATGCATCTTATCCGCAATTCAACCAGCTATGTATGGTAGATACGTAGGCATGTGAATA
This sequence comes from Agriopis marginaria, assembly GCA_932305915.1. NCBI lineage: Eukaryota > Metazoa > Arthropoda > Insecta > Lepidoptera > Geometridae > Agriopis > Agriopis marginaria. The sequence continues at coordinate 7,711,600 of OW029934.1, read as the reverse complement.
ATAATCATAAACGTGATATTTTAATGGGTAATTCACCGAATCGTTTTCCAGCACAAAAACAAGGAAGAGATACCTTATAACCTAGTACCTAAAGGTCATTATATCTTCTGCTTAAACTAAAAAAAATACAGTTTTTTATACAGTCAAGATCTACGAGGAAAATAACAAATTATCTAAAAATAACGGTTACACAATAGACGAAAGTTGATAAAACCTCCATAAAATTAAATTAATACATCCTTTTCGAAATGCTTTATGATATTTTTATCATTTTGTTATATGATTAATATAAAAAAAAGAAAGTATATTATTGCTTAATGGTCCGTTATTGTGTTTAAAATTTGCAAATGAAGCACCCGTATATTACACGTCACAACGCAACCGATAGGAGTTTATTGTTCCGTAGAAACTTACTAAATAAATTTATTGTATTTTATTCTCCTTTATATTTAGGAAAGGTAATTTTTTATGGAAGTATGTTTGTCTGTCGCTACGCTCATGGGCGCCGACAGCAGGGTGCAAGGTCCCCGTCAGGAAATAAATTAGGTACATTCAAATATAAATATAAAATAAAATAAAAAAGTTACTGTCTAAATAAAAACTGAAGAACTAAGAAAATACATTTATCCACATAATATATATCTCAATATCTAATATATGTATATCTACATTTTATATTAGGTAGTTAATAGTATGTGTAGATGCAGATGCACCTCCCTGAGAGTAATCCTGGCGGCTCCCATGGCTACGCTACATAATTATATTATTACGTATATGTAGCGTAGCAATATATTATCCTGTAGCCCGAATGAAGATTTGTCGTCAGAAATTACAAGACAACATTTTGCTAGTGGGGTTTTTGTTTTATTCTATGAGTGAAGATAAAATAGATCAAAATATTCACCTACAACGTGGTTAAAAAGATGAATAAATCAATTTCATTCAATAAAGACATGAAATGATTTAGCTTGACTTTATTATTATCCTCAGTGATTTTAATCAATGCAAATAAATTTTTGTATTTAATATTTCTTTATTTCTTTTTTATTGCCAGGTTGATTTTTCACTATACGTAGTAAATCAATTTAATAGTCGCTTAGCTAAATCAATACATTTCACCATAGTTGCACCAGAAAGCATGAATCATGCTTTCTTACATCCTTAAATCTGTTGAGTTAGGCAAACATATTTTCTGATTTACAAGTTGGTTCATAAACCATGTAAATGACTTTTTCATATCTTAATACACTGTGAAAAGCTCGTACAAATATTTAATCCTATGATCTAAAGTCGGCCATAAAATCGCGTAGATAGAGATACCAAACTGTTGACTAGCAGCTGCTTTCTCCATTTGAATTCCTTCATCTAAATGTAAGCAACGTACGTATACTTAATATGAAATGCGTGCAACATGTGAAGTGATAGGATGTGGGTTTGGAGTTCTCTTCATATGTAGTTATTGGTGTTCTAAATCGGCTACGACGAAGAAAATCCGCGATAAAAGGAAAGGTATTTTTAGATTTTCCTAGCAGACTTTAAATTAAATGGACTTGGGCTTTACTTGTATTCTATTGCATATTAAAAAAATAGGGCCTGGGTGCGTCATAAACATCGTGCCCTTTTAAATCGAAAAATAGATTTATTAGTCTACCACCCTTTATAGGTACATATATAGAGTAGGTACATTTACATAATCGCGAAAAATGTATTGCCATTCGACTCAAAATTTGTTTTCTGACCCGAATTTTAGTGTCTTGTGTTCCTACATGACTGCACGTGTTTTGCCCATGACCAAAGTTTCTCAATATATTCAAGCTGAACTGGCTCGACATGCTCCCAGATATGGCAACATTCCGACTTCAATTCCAAATACGATCACCAAGCGTAGGTAAATTGCTTGCCTCAAATTCCGCAGCCAAAAATGGTTGCCGTGGGTAGAGATACCAACACAAAAAATGTTTTGAATGTTTTCTTTTTTTCTAGTTTTAAGAAGTTCCAAAAAAGCTTTGAATACTTCTTGCCAACTATTATCGCAGTCTAATTATGATGAAAGAGAATTTTATCTAAATAGTATTAACCATAGCTAGACGTGCTCTATTTACTGTTAAAACTATGAAGCGGGTAACGCCCTGGACACCCTGCGAATTGATGAAAAGACAGTGACTGGTAAACAATGACCTTTCTGTACAGTCCAGGGGCTTGCTTTAAATTGGCAAAGTCAAGCAGTGGACTAATCTGGGCTATACTGATAATGATGAGTATTATTCTGAAACCAAGATAGTTTGACTACATCATCGTCATCATCATTGGCCTGTTTCTATCTATAAGAAATGTTTTATCTAAAGTCCAAAATACTTCTGCGCTCGCGACAAGGTAAAGCCGATTTGGAGTTAGTGTCACACGCACTGTCATTTTTTAACAAGAGATCAGATGGAGGCTACCTCGCTTGGGATCGCACCCTAGGCGAGAAAACATGTAGGAAATGAAAACATGCCCAGAACCTATACCTTATCGACCTAACCGGCATCACGGTAGGACCCAAAAGAATGACAGTCACTGGTGCAAGGTAGGTTGCAGGACATGACTTGTGTCTTACGGAGGTACAATTTTGGGTTTATGATGCCATACGAAATAGATATTGTAACATTTTTCAATTATCTAGGTTATTCTAATCACAGATAAATATAATACAAATTCGATAGTTACAGCCTCAACGATAGCGGACAATAAACCAATAACAATGAAATGTTTTCGGCTAACGGTTACGCGATGTTACGTATTAGGTACAAAGGTACAGTCGTAACATTATAAAACGTAAGTAAGTACCTACTTACTATTTGCAAAAAAAGTGTATCAAATTGGACCACTGCAAGCGAGTTGTCTGCCTCAGGCTACAAATGGGGGTGAATTATAGTTTACCGGTTTCGGTCGGGTAACATTTTGAAACTACCTGTGTTGTTTTTAACTGACTTCAAAAAAGAGGAGGTAATCTATTCGACTGTATTTTTTTGATCTTTAATAGGTCATAGCAATGTTTTTTGTGCAACTGAATAACGATACGAGCAAGTCGCACGTCCGATGGTAAGGGAGTAAAAGAGAGGGTTAGCTAGAGAGAGAGAGAGAGAGAGAGAGCTAGAGCTAAATTGGGTTAGTTAATTTTACTAACTACGTAATATTCGTTCTTATTTTACATTTACAAAGTGACGTACCTACTCGCTGCTTACATATATACCAAAAGATTTATAAAACTATTCCAGTTTTCATAATTATAAAGGGAACTTTTCTGATACTGTACAACGAGTTTCTCAAGAAAGTCAAGCCTAATTCAACCATATGTAGAAGAAGCAAGGAGCCTTCTAAGGTGCCTATAATATAGCTTCATTTTAGCTTCAATTTATTCAGGACTATAGGTATAGGTGGACATTGCCTATTATTAGAATCTCCATGGATGAATTAAAACAAAGCCGCTTCTCTAATATATGACAAAGTTATGTTGACTGTCATACTAAGGTGAAATATACAGATAATATGTAGATCTGTGGTTATAAATAATAATTATATTCATTCATGTTACATAAATTCTAAATTCAAAACCCCGTCCAAAGTACTCAGCTAAATTCAACAGAGATGAGCTCATTGTGAAACTTGCTCAAAATTTCGGTCATCTATAGGCAATAAAATTCGCACGTGTTACGACTATTTTATCAAATAACCTCACCTATACTCCGTACAAGATTTTATAGGTCTGATATTTTCAGCAGATTGTAAAAAGCCGAATAAAACCGTAATTTCTGATCATTTTGCTTAGGTTTTTAACATATAGATTGTACATATCCGCCGATATTTGGATAGTGAAATGTCAAAATAATATATCTTCATTTAGCAGTTGTTAGAGAAAAAAACAAGGATCAAGTATAGTTAAAATATTTTTTTATAATTTGAACATTATGTGAGTTTCCAGCCAGCTTGACTGGAAACGAAACATTAATGATTAAAACACATAATGATATTTTGCTTATGCTCAACGCATAAGCATGGCCATTCAACGTGGTAATGCCGCCAGCATGCTGGGTACGCTGCCAACTGGTAGTGGGCTTGAGCATTTGGATTGTCTTTAGACCTTCAACGGTCTATGGGCAGTCTAACTGTATTTGTAGTTTTAGTTTTAGCTTGTATTTTGTTTAGTTAATAAAGGCACTTTACATAATTTTATTGATAATTCATGATGCCTTGGTAACATAGTTACTATCAATGCGGATAAAATTAATAATCTTGGAATAGACCGGATATTAGCGACAGTGGGTTTTATTCATACCTACATAAAATTATTATAAAACGTGTTTATTGTTACTCAAAAATAGCTCTACTGGTATAATTATATGTATATAGAAGTAATTAGCAACGAATTTATAAAAACTAGGCTTAGCCGAATAATTAAAAAATATTAAACACATTTTTGTATTATAAATTATGATTGATTATTATTATTAATTATTTTAATTCATTTTTGTATTTTCTAATGTTATCGAATAAATTGCTCAATTCGCTCATGAACCTTCGACGGTCTATGGCAGGGGTGGGCAAACGGTCGATCGCGATCGACCGGTCGATCGCAAGGGAATCTATGGTCGATCGCACGCATTCCTATAAAAACACTCTTAGTTCTTGTGATTGGCTTCATACTTATTTTTAGTAGTTATTAGTTATTAACTTGTATAATAAGAAACTGTACTTCTTTAATTGTAAATAAAAGTATGTTTAAATAGTAATATGTGCGCAATACCTACAATAAACGATTTAACATAAAAAAATATTGTCTTATTGCAAGTCGATCGCTTGTCGTCTCAATTTATTGATATAGATCGCCATTAGTGAAAGTCTGCCCACCCCTGGTCTATGGCATTAAAAGTTTTTTTTTTTTTTTTTATTAGGTTAAGTAGGTTTAGCGTTCGTTTTCTTTTATTTTGATTAGTTGACAAAAGCACTTGCCCGTTAAAAATTGGTAACATAATTAAGGTAAGTTTAGGAAGTTCTGTAACTTTTGCAGAGTGAGTCCAAGTGGTTTTGGTGTGAGAGAGAACATATCCCCCTTCCGCTATAGCAACTGTTAGACTTTAAAACAGCAATTTCACGGAAATAAGAGTATTTAAATAGTTGGTGTGAGTATAAGTATTTGGAACGAGACAAAAATATACTAGTAAGTATTATTCTAAAGTGTCCGATAACTAAGTCCGATATCTATAAATAATATTCAAGTGGAACCTAGTAATCATCAAAAAATTTAACGTGAATTCATTCACGTTTTTTTACGTCGCTTTCGGTTTGCCTAGTTTTCTATTGTTTTAGATAACATGGGTAGGTACGTTAGTGTTAGTAACTTTATATACGTTTAATTTTATTGATGACCTAGGTATGTAAGGTGTCTATGAGTTATTATTATCATCAACTTCTCAAACCTTTGTGTAGAGTTTTAAACGGGCGTCATTACTGTCTCATGCCAAGAAAGGATTGACCTAACGCACACACGTGTCCTCAATGCCCAACAGTGCATTCTACGTGCCGAAATCCACCTTCATATTCTAGGACAAGCTGGTTTCCTCCCATTGTCAGTTTGTCAGTCATAGCCACAGTTAAAATACCCGTTTTTAATGTCAATTTACGTGGCTTCTGGTTTGCGGTATTTTGTAAAGCGTTCGTTGCCATATATTATAATGACTAATATACGGATTTCTCTCGTAAGGTTTTCCTTTACGTCCGTGCTAATCTACGGTTTTCAAGCAGGTTATTAGATATATCTATAAGTATGTTGGATTTATCTTAACGTCACTGTGTTGCTGAGGAAGATAAGTTTTGATTTTACATGAATTGATACCGTTTCCTAGTTGAATGTTTATTTCAATGTCTTTTGGCATCTTAGGCTGCGTCACAAATACAGTAGTAGGTGAATCTATGGTGAATTTGCGTGTTACCAACAATTACAATACAATTAAACAGGACAAGACGTGCTACGTGCTACTTTGCACTGTCCATAGAATATTGGAACAATTGGTATAATCTCTCGATTTGCATAAAGTAAATACCAATTTCATGAGTATCGGATCGGACCGTGGTGAGACAATAGACCGAAATTAGCTTAGAATGGCACGATTATGTTTGCATTGGCACCACCTTTACATGTCGTGGATTAGTCATGATCATGCTCTGATTGATACAGACGTCACCTTCATAAAATGATCCAATAATAATGCTTGAATGAGAATATTTGATTTCAAATTATCATCACCGTACTAACCGTGACTTTCGTGTTGCGTTAACATTTTGCTGACCTTCCACAAGCATATATTCACAAAGAAACTGGATCGATCTCTATGTTTTTTTATTCTGTGTCATAAGCCAGTCCAGTTTTATTGCTTATGGTTTACCAAAAATGTAAACTAGCAGCCATCGAGATACAATGCTAGCAGCAAACGATTTTTTAAGCAATATTAGGTATAGATAATCAATAATTTATTGCACGTTACGAAATTTACATGGTATGTATCACACATTGGCCCTAATTGGGTATGACAGCAAAGTGATGAGCGGATCGATTATTCCATAATTGATTTGTCTATGCTAACAATTTGCGAATCTTTTATGTTTTTGGAAAATGTATTCTCATTTTGCGTGTGACCGTAATTAAGAGAACCCAACTCAACGTGATCATATTTACAGGTGATCAAAGGACACTAAAGAATCGCCTATGAAGGTGACCAAACTGGAATAGACCAGCAATTGACTACTAGCCAAAATGCTCTGGGTCACTTCAGATTAACAACGATCAGAGATCCAGTATCGAAATATATTTATAGCTTCAAGCAGGTATTTTCAGAAGAAGTTTCAAATTTGAAGTTTGAAGTCGCAGTTTCAAGTTCAAGGTAGTCAAGGGAATAGATTGTGATGCGCTGTGCGTGCACTGCTCTGGTTCAGGGTGTTTCCCTTCATTGAATTGGTAATTAGTTAATTGTTTTCGTATCCGGCGCATTATTGCGTCTGCCAAGAAAGTTGCATCTATGGACTGTGTACTTAATCTGTGTACGAAAACGTGTATGATGATTGATTACTTTATCTACGATTAATCAATACTGAGTGGTACCTACTTATATTGCAAGGAATGTGAAATGAATAGTGCCCAATCAATGTATGTTCTTTGGGTAAGTTTGTTTGATCATGAGGGATTTCACTACTTTTCTTGTGAATATTATATATAATTGAAGATAACAATTAAGAATATCAATTACTAAGATATAAAAAACGAAAATATAAGGTATCAATCAAATACGAGCACTTGAGAAAATTGGCTTTAGTCAAGTTGATTTCTCTGCAGTACCAACCGCTTTAATTAAACTGAGACTAAACTGTATCGCTTCGGTTCCGATTAGTGAAGTTTTAAAATCTTAATCATGTTTACACACAACGGAACAATAAGAAAAAATGGTTTTTTAAACATTAAGACATCTTCCTTGATAATAAAACTTTATAAAAAACATAAACATAAAGCGAATATCATTGTAAAATTGTATCGACTTTTCATGTTTCATACATATGAAACATGAAAAGTCGATACAATTTTACCTCATCATCATGATCATCAATTACGGAAGTGCCTTTATAAGGAAACAAAATAAAAGAATGGCCTCGATTCTGTCATACCATATGCTAGAACTAAAATTATTACATTATGTGAAAGAAGGAAAGTAGCAACCTTAGAGGTGTCAAATTTAGTTTTGGTGGGATAAGTAATGGTACAATAGAATCGAAACCAATATCGATCTTACCATAAAGAAATAGTCAAGTTATTAGTATCTTTTTAGCGAGACAGCGTCTAAATAAGTTCAACAAGTAATAACATTTATTTCTATGTTATTTGACACTACAACGCGATAAACGCGATTGGGTTTATAAACGCGAGAACGCCGAATTGAGTATTTATAATACAAAAAATCTGCTAATCACACACATCTATGTGTTTTGGGCAGTAGCCATGAAAAAAGTAGGCTGTGTTTTGTTTTTTTGGAATATACGGTTAGCATAACTTTAACCTGGTAAAATAAATTTGTATGCAAGCTTGGCGGTGTACTATGCCTTCAAGTTTACGATGTATCTCCACTATTAACAGTACATAATAAACATTTCTCTATAGGACTTTCTCTAGCTATTGCCTTAGAACACTGAGATCATAATGGCCCTTTGACTTTATAATAGCCAGACAATAATGGCCAATGGAAAGTTACGTACCATACTCGAGAAAATGTTTCTGGCATGAGAAATCTAACTGGTCAGAAAGAGATTTCGAAAGAAAGGTTTAGTATATATTTAAATAAATACTAGCATAACAATCAAGGGGTTCTTTCTTTCTTTCGGATGGATGATGCGACTGCATAGTATGTGACCTAAACAAAAAGTGCCTCCAGTTATTCAGTGTTGAAATTAATGAACAATGATGAGATATTAGAGCTTAGCTCTAGACTAAAAATAATTACCTCGTCACACGTCTAGTTTGATATTATTATATAACAGAATCAAACACTAATTAATTATGACTCTACTATTAGAGAATATAAAAAAAAAAACTACAATCTTTGTTCAAATAATCTTCAAACTATTGAGAATAAAGTTAGTATAGTCACAGAAAAGAGAAGTAAATAGAACGGAAATGAGAAGGAAAATCTGTCGCCAGGCATTATGACAGAACCTTGATTGAACATTCTTATTTATAACGCGTCAAACTCCGCATCTAAACAACTTGGACTTTCCTTTTTGGGTTAGGTCTCAAAGTTCTTTGTCCGCATCACAGTTGCTAACTGATTTCGAATGACTGTATATGGGTGCAACTGGCTACAACAAATTTCTCACAAAAATGCCTTGACAGCCGTTCTAATTTAAACAAAAAAATACTTTTCTGTGAGTTTAGTCGAGTAATGTATTGACTTAAATTAAATTTAAGTCGGTAGGTAGATACAGATATACAAATAGACCAATTGGTAGGCAAGACATTGCGCAATGAAATATCTATTAGATAAGTCTCCTCGGCCGTTCACACATTCTAATGAATGTAACATGTGCAATACAACCTTGAGAGTGTATTGAACATTACTCGAGGTACATACACTTCGCGACCAGGATGTAGGAGAAAATACTATCTAGAGTATCTAGTACCCCCTACCTAACATAATACAAAATATATATAGCATATATAAGAAGTGCTCTATAAAAAACCTTTATTATGCACAACTTAAAAAACAGAAATTAACGAAAACTTTCTTTTTAACACAAAAAAAAAACAATTTAAAAAAAACTATCAAAATTAATATAATAATTATGAATTCTCTATAAATTAATTCATGATCATTTCAGCCTATCATGTTCCCACTGCGGGGACGAGAGAGAGAGAGAGAGAGAAAGAAAGATAGTGAGAGAAAGAGAGGATGGGCCCTAATCCACCATTCTGGCCCAGTGCATGTTGGTGAATGTCATTATGTCTTTGAACGTTTTGAGGTTCTTGGTGATACTGATTTCCTCAAGATGTTTTCATTCACCATTTTTGAGCGATGGCATCGAAACTGCATATAACTTATTTACATTTTACTCATTTATTTATTTGTACCAAATATGTCATTGGTGCAGGGCCGAGGATCGAACCGAGTGCCGTCAGATCGTAAAGCACTCATGCTAACGTTCAGCCACCATCGCATTATTCAATCTATATTAAGTACATTAATATAATACAATAGTAGCGATATATAAAATGTAATATTGGTCAATTGATCGTTATGACGGTTATGACAGATAAACAATATAATTCAAATTAATATTAAAAAAAAAAATATATATAGAGAGATCCGTTTAATATTTAAAATACTAGCTGTGCCCCGCAGTTTCACCCGCGGGGATTACTTCTTTTATATAGATAGATAAAGAGGTAAATATGAAATTCTTAGTAATATAAAAGCCGTATATAAAATGATATTGGTTAATTGACCGTTATGCTATATTATATACATATAATTTTAAATAATTACATATATAATAGCGGTCCCTTATAAAATACTAGTAGGCCGCCCCTGCTTCGCACGGGCGAAGCCGGGATATATAGCCTATGTCAACCGGGGATAGTGCAGCATCCCAACAGTGAAAGAATTTTTCAAATCGGTTCAGTAGTTTCGGAGCCTATTCAATGCAAACAAACAAACAAACAAACAATCAAATCTTTCCTCTTTATAATATTAGTATAGAAGTTTAGATAAAAAGGTAAATATAAAATTTCTTCTAATAATAAACGTGATCTCTACAACCATGAATTTCCTTGTAAGCTAGGTCAAATAAATGTGATATTAACAACCATTATTACTAACAATAAAACCCATTCAATATCTCATCATCATTAGTCAGCCTATGTTTTGCTATTGCTGTAGCTAGACATCTTCTATTGTAGAGTTGAGCTGGACTTAGCTCAGCCTTCAGGTCTCTGCTTCCGAGCCTAGTCACTATTTTACGCAGGTTATCACTCTAATAACCCCAGGGCGTTCTACACTAAGATTGCCATTATCTAAACAGCATGTTTAAAATATATTCAATAGTATTTAGCTATTGATTATGGAAGGTCGTAAAATAAACATCAAAGTCGTTAATAGCAAACCCAGTTATCATGTAGCATAATATTTGAATACCGTCTTCTATTCAAATTTTATTATTTCATGCTAATTCCATCTTTGTTTAGGACTAGTTGTGTTGAAGTAGTTAAATTCTTGCATGTAATTTAAAACGATTTGTGTCAGAAATTCAATCGCCGGAAACTGGATACTTAGCTAAACAATGAAGGCAAACAAGATATCTGTCAGAACGAGATAAAATCGATACAAGCTACAAGTGCCAGGATAATTGCTCGTTTTTTTAACTCTTTTGAAGCTCTGTGTTTATACTTTATACGATGAGTAAACAATATCTTCAAATTTAATTGCTCGCATTTAGGAATATTCTACGCTCATTAATTACCGCATAATATGAAATAATAGTAAATATTTGGTAGATTTACCACTAACACTAGACCTTTGAGTATATATTAGGTATGTACTCAAAGCACAAGACTTATAATATTTTTTATTGCTTGTTATGCATCTCCACGGACTCCGGAGTCCATGCCGGAGTTTGTAGGTAGGTACTATTTATTTTGAAAACTATTGCTACTACAACGTATAAATTACATTATAAGAGGAATATAATATACAACCTTATTACTGTGTTGCGTATAAATTATTTGGTAAAGCTCATTATATACTTAATTAACTTACTAGTACATACAAGCCAAAGAAAATTTCGTAATAAATTTAATAAATAATTGAATAATTTAGGCGAGGCTGTGTTAAACGCAAAAATTTCAAAAAAGCACTTGCTTCAACAGAAATTTGTTCACATCAAGCTTACAAAAAGGATTCAAATTTCCTAACAAATATAAAACTTTTTGAAATCACCCTAATATTATAAATGCGAATGTTTGTGCGTTTGTGAAGGTTTGTTACTCTTTGACGCTGAAATGGCTAGACGGATTTGGATTAAATTTAGAATATAGATAGCTTATGTCCCGGATACATATGCTATTTTTCATCATCATCACCATTTTTCATCAATACGCGGGTGAAACCGCGGGGCACAGCTGTTATACAATATATGAGCGAAAACAAGTACTTACTCTGTAAATATTCAATGTTGTGTTCAACTTCCGGCATCAAGTGCATGAACGTGGTGGAGAGCAGCACTCCTCCGCCGAAAGACAGCAGGGTCATCACCACCCGGTTGGTCGACTTAAGAGTCCCTGCTTCTTCTGCGGACACCCATTTGAACCTCCTTGCCAGGAACAGGGGAGCAATACCACAGATCATAGACGCACAGAATAGAACAACCATGGAGACTCCTTTGGCGACGAGGACTCCCTCGCTTTCGTCATCGTCGATCCGGAACGCGGACATTTTTGCGAGTTAGATGAGACCGGCTGGTAAGAGGAGAAGAACTTAAGTGGAGTGCGCGTCCTTGGCGTCCGTTTATATAGGCAGTGATATCGGGCATGCGCGTGCGCCGGCTGAGAGCGTCTCGTGGCTACTATGCGCCGGCGCGCCGGCCGGCAGTGCACTCTACTCCAGCGCAGCCTGACCACCGTAAAAGCCTTACAGTCTGCTCACTAAATTAATGCGAGATTTATTTTTTGCGACGACGCGATGCTCAGATTTTTTGGGCGGCCTAATTGAAGTGCTCGTTCTTGGAAATTTAAAAATATATAATTACGGCGGTCAAATGTCTTTTAAAAATTACAAGTTTGGTACAGAAATGAAAACACTTCTACTAACACTGAGAAAATTGAGTAAAATTAAGCTGCTTATATTACTAACTTTTGGAAATTATTATTGAGTGTTAAGTGTAAAACTACTATACTAGGAAGCGCAATGGTACTTAATACACTAGGTATATATGGAGATATCTATAGAGAATTATCAGACGTGTAACTACTCTAACTTCTATTTTGCTTTGGCTGGTTTTAATTGGCTAAGTTCTCAATTTATCGCTTGAAATTCTAAATCTGGTCAAATATAAAATAAAGCCTTTGTTGTAGAGCCAATTTTAAATTTGTTGAAAACAAAACGATTATAAGGTCATCGGATTATTGATAATAAGTAAATATATAGGTAACAAATATCTATGAGGCCATCAGTTCTTGTTTTGGACTACCAATGTTTTTGGCAAAATCAAGGTGTCTTGCTTGACATCCTTAAAAGCTGACCACCTTGGTGTTGAGGAATTCTTAACGACCTTTTACAACACAAGGACTGAATAAGATTTACCTTATTTTCTTCGTGTGAATGATATTTGCGAGAGTGCACCGCGCAGCGGTATCTACATAGAGGTAAAGAAACCCTAAAAAGAACCTTATAACCTTATCTTACGCAGCATGCTCAGAACAAACAAAAATCCTCGCTTGTGTTGAAACGATCAGTCAGCTTATGCACACAAGAAGGCGTGTGTAAACATCAGAGCCCTCTTGACACACTCCGACAGTTTGCACAAATGCAACAATGTATTCCTATCGACGTTCTACAATAAAAGTAAACAAATAATAATATTATCATTAAAACAAGAACCTGGCATCAAAATGTAGGCTGTGATACTGCGGAAATAAAGCCGAATCTAACGACACCTTGCATCGCATAGGCCGTTTAGGCCTACCGTTTAGCCGTTTAGGCGAAAGGAGAATCCCTAGTTTAGAATTACTGGAACTACTAAACCGGTTTTGTGTGGCTTCGCTACACTCAGGACCTCCCTTGAGCTTCTGGCTCCCGCGCTTTTTATAATATACACTCAGACCACCAGAGCCACAAGGTAGGGACCACAAGACTAGGTGAAGTCGGGGTTCTGTGACCCATTTCGAACCTATTCAAGTCGGGGTGCTCTGTGTGCCAGATCTGTCACTAATTTTGAGCTAAGAAGCTTCAGTTTTGAATTTTTCATGGTCATCAATTATCATGCCGTACAAAATCGGGGTGTGCATTATTGAACTGAGTCAATAATGTACGGCATAATATTGTACGAAACAATATTGCACAGCATGATAATTCGTGTACTTGTACATCAAATATCAGTCTGTACAATAATGGGCCGAGCTGATAATGTACGGCGTGATATTGCACCGCGCGATATTGCACAGCATGATATTCAATGTACATGTACAGTTGTTGTTGTTGTATGTTGTTCAGTGTGGAGGTTAAAGGGGGAGGCCTATGTTCAGCAGTGGACGTCTTCTGGCTGATGATGATGATGATGGTACAGTTGTACATCAATAATTATTATTATCATGCTGTGCATTATTATGCCGTACAGTATCATGCCGTACATTGTCTGTGTCGTACATTATTGCCTCCCATTACAGTACAGGCGCTTAAAAAATGTTTTTTTGTTTTACTGGGCTTGGCTTGTACTAATATGTTTATAAACTATAGGTACTGTACTTTACAGGGGCATGAGTTTGACTTGACTGTGTCTTACTTTGCTTGACTATGACTTGTTTGACGCTTTGAAATACTATGTAAACATGTTTAATGTTACGACTAAAGAACATTGAATCCACGGTCATGAACGTTTTAACAAAAAAAAGGCACTGTGTCATGGCACTGGCCAATGGAAATGACCTCGTAGTACTGTGTGCGTTAAAAAGGGCGGGAATTTTCACCAACTTGAAAAAGTTTGTGTCATTTTGTCGTTGTATGTTGTAACGTTCAGCGATGGATACTAGCAAAGAATCAAAGGATATTCCCATGAATAGCCCAGATTTTTACAACACTGCTGGAGAACATATTAATTCCGGTCTGGCGCAAATGAAAACGAGCATCGATATACTAACACAAATAAGAAGTGAGTAAAATACCTACTCGATATCTATAATTTACTTACCAAATCTTAAGATATAAGAAATTAACTTCTTCAACATATCCTCAACATGCATGATTATCTTTTCAGTGACTGCAGCCGAAATGGAGGTAGAAACTGTGGTGCTGTACCATGCTCAACTATTTCAGAACATAGAAGCACTAAAATCTTACGAAATTGAGAAGAAAACCCCTATATTATAATGAATTAATTGCAATAGATAACTAAATACGTAATTCAAATAAATTACCTACTACATAATAACGACAAATTCTTACCTAGCTAGTATCTTAATTAGGTAGGTATATCCTATATTAAAATAGCGAAAATAGCTCTGTCTCTCTGTTGTATGTTTGTTAGCTTTTTACGACTAAACGAGGTAGGCCGATTTGGCGAGATGATAGTAGGTATTGATAGTGTACATCACAAGGAAGGACACAGAGTACTCTACCTCCATACCCAAAAAAACAAAAATCTGGAAAGTCGCGGGCGGGTATTAGGTAGGTAGTACTGCGGGATTCAGCTAGTAATCTCTGGCACAGAAGACTTAAAATAGTATATCTATGGGTTGAAGTGGCGGTGGGCCTGGGCATAGGGTAAGAAGATAGTACAGACAAACGAAAATAAAGATACATTCCTAGTAGAAAATTCAAAATAGATACAGAGTTTTTAAGTGGGTAGGTGTTTGCCCGCAGATGCGTCCATAGATATGAGTCTAGATTCGTGTTGAAGGTTGCAAGTTGGAACATTTTTACCCAAATACAGGTTTATTTACGCATATATAGACTGTACTAAGCCGTAAGATTGTTCTCCTCATTATGAACAACTTTTACTATGTGACCAACCCAGAATTCGCTGTTTATAAAAATCAGCTGTTCCATACATTTTGTAGTGTCAATGACCGTTTTTTATGGCCATCGATCTATAATTATGTACTTTAAATTCTTTTGGAACAGCAGATTTTTTGCGATATCAGATTTGGTCTCATAGTAAAAGTTGTTCATAATGATGAGAACAATATTTCGGCTTAGAACAGTAGTCTATATGCGTACCCCTGTATATCAACATTATCAAATCTATTTTATAACACAGTGAGTATAAAAGAAACAAACATTGTTTTTATAGATTTTTTGTCGTTTATTTGATACCATACCTGGCATAACAAAAAATATTCAGATCATTTAAATATGATTAATCATCAACCACTAACTTATATATTAATACACGTACATAATTATAACCTTATGATTTGTGATTGGAGAAAGCAGACATAAAACAAAACAATCATAAGAAAGCTATACATTTGGAATTTATCTTCTATAACCTATATAGCGTATTGGGTAAAATATTATAAAAGGTTACGCGGAAACAGTGTACTAAGCCGAAAGGGGTCCATTATACTCGTCATTATGAACAATTTTTACCATAGGTAAATAGCAACCCTAATACTTCGACCAAAATAAAATGAATGGACAGTCAAACGAGTCAAACCGTCGGACATATACTTCTACTATTGATTATAACCATGTACCACAGTACATTTGTTACAAAAAATAGATAGCGGTAAGGGAAAACACTCGAAGGCCTAATTTTGTCAGATGTTTCGTTATCATGTAACAATAGTATTTTGTCGCACTTCCTACGGCTAGAGACCGACTGAAACGAAGTGAGAGACGGCGCTCATTTTGTAGTCTTAAAAAATGCGCTCCTTCTGGGCCCGTCCATTCATTTTATTTTGGTAGAAACCAGAATATCGAAAAAAAATATTGCTGCTCCATACATTTTGTTGAGTGTGAATGACAATTTTCTATGGAACCGCTGTTTTTTTTTTTGTTATTTCAGGTTTTTTCCCATAGTAAAAGTTGTTCATAACCCTTTTCGCGTAACCATGTCAGTATGAAAGAATATACATATTATAAGTAATAACGTTATATCTTTTTTTATATAGTTTTAGACAGGTTGTTCAATAATATAAGACATAATTTAAAAAGAGCGGAATTTTCAAGCTTTTTTTAATGATAATGCTGTTTTCCACTGATATGTGAAGCCCTAATAATTATTCTGTCAGTACAAATATTAGGTACAGTCGAATAAGTGCCTATACTTTATAACAACACTTTATTGTGAAGCAAATCAAAACGGTACAAACGGGGTTGCCACCCGTCCCGATTCTGCCGGGACAGTCCCAATTTTGATGATTTTGTCATGCGTCCCGATTTATCTACATTATGACATTTTGAGAACGTGATATTGTACGCCCAGACGGTTTCAGTGACTTTGAAAGTGGAGTGTAGGTGGTATGTTTCACCGATGGCGGGAAACTCAAATTTCATAGTGTCTTTTGGCATACATTATAAAAATGCTACGTTTTTACAAGCTGCATTAACTCGCCCTGTTAGTATATTTCGTTCGTATGTGTGGGACAAATCTGAAACTGTTTCACCGAATGAAAACTACACTATAACAACAAACGTGGAGAAAACCATAAGCAAAAGCTAGTTTTTCGAATCCCTAGTTCAGACTTATCTACTTAGCCTTGAACAATGAGCCAAAGTTGCTAGTCTATCGTTTTTTACCGGATACATTTCGAAGAGTGTTCATCGGATCTGCATGATCTCATTCCCTCCTGCCTATCATATTTTATTATATTACATATATTTCTATCGGACGGCCTGGGCGAACACGAAATGCGACTCCGTTTCATGGTTGATATTACGAAAACCCGTACGAAGCTTTTTGATTTCCTTTTATTGCGCGAACTGCTAGACTGTGGAATGCGCTACCTGAATGGTGTTCCCCGATAGTTACAATCTGAGTGTCTTAAAGTCACGAGTGAATCGGTTTCTTTTAGGTAAGCATGCTCCATCGTAGACCGCATCATTGCTTTACATTAGGCGAGATGGAAAAAGGTTATAATGGGCTACGCGTAAAAGGTATACTAAGCCTAAGCTAAGAGGGGTCTGTCATTTGAAACGGGGTCATTTGGGGTTGAAATATTTACCATGGGACCAACTCTTAGCTGTTGCATACATTTTGTCGTTGATTAATAACCGTTTTCTATGGAACAGCAGATATTTGTATCGCGATTTCAGTTGCTTCTATAGAAAAAGTTGTTTATTATGATGGGTACTGTAGGTGCTATAGACCCCTTTCGTCTTAGCACACTCTTTCCGCGTAACCCAGTAATACAATATGATATATGACTATGATTTTATGATATCACACATACATACAAAAAAAAATATTTAAAGATTTGTCTTCACGTCTGGCGCTACAACTCGTGACCAAAATGCGGCCTCTTCTTTGCTTAATGGGTGAGCATCGCCATACAACGTGGTAATGGGGCCAGCATTTTGGGAACAGTTCCCACTGGTAACGGTTTAATCTATACTAATATTATAAAGAGGAAAGATTTGATTGTTTGTTTGTTTGTTTGTTTGCATTGAATAGGCTCCGAAACTACTGAACCGATTTGAAAAATTCTTTCACTGTTGGGATGCTGCACTATCCCCGGTTGACATAGGCTATATACCCCGGCTTCGGCCGTGCGAAGCAGGGGCGGCCTACTAGTAGATTAATAGTTAGGTTATAATTTGTTGTTTTTTTATTTTAATGTTACGATGTTTAATTTAGGTTATATTTATTTGTTAGTCGTTTTAGATTTAAGTTTTTTTATTTTCCAATTATGTCTAATTTTCTTGTTCAAATAAATAAGAACATACCTAACTGTAAATTTTACATATACCTTCCAAGTATATACTATGACATAACAGTTTACGCTCACGTTATGTTTATGTTTTATTGTTACCTTCAAGTATATAGTAATTGTCAAGTAAACATATAATAAAATGTATGTAAATTTATGATGTATTGCCACACCATCTTTACCAATATGTATTGGTAATTAACTATACTTACATCATCTCATCTCAGAATCTGGTAAATATTAACTTGTATCTTCCGGGAAAACCACTAGCGGTGAACTTATACAAATTGAATAAATTACAAGATGCACCTTACTAATAATAAGAATGTAAATAAATGCAAACGTGTAAATGCGCTTGCATTACAACCTGCCTCAACATAAATGTCCTAACTCTACATAAAGCTCTTAGATTAGGGCTGCTACGTAAGAAAATAATGGTCAATGTTTTTTACGCGATTGCCGAAAAAGGAGTTTTGTTTTAAGGGTTTTTTAATTTCACCATAACTGTTGAATACCTACATCCCTGGACCCAGTTCCCGAAGAAATGTCCACGTGGGAAAAACCCCAGGCCACAACACAAATTTAATTATGAAATTCAAATTCACGCGACGTAGGAGATTTTGGAGCTAAAAACTAATAGCTGTTGCCTGCAACTTCATACGCGTAGATTTTTAAATTAAATAAAAGCTCTTTTTAACCTCTAATAAATCAGCCTTTTCGTAAAATTCAATCTTGACGGACCTTTACACCCCATTAAAATCTACCGCCAAATTACAGCTTTGAAGCTGTCAAGTAGTTTTCGAGATTTCGTGATGAGTCATTCAGATAGTGAGTGAGTGATATTTACGCTTTTACATATACTATACCTAGAAGAAAAAACACCTTTATCCATATCTATAGTAGCTGTGCCGCGCTGTTTTACCCGCTATGTTTTAAATATGTAGGCAGTTGACAACCCTGGGGGTATTTTCCTTATAGATAAACTAGAAGCCCTGCCTGGTTTTACCCGCATTTTTTTATATATTATGAAGGTTGTTGACAACCCTATTGGTATTTTCCTTATACATAAACTAGCTGCGCGCCGTGACTTTATTGGTATTTTAATATAATAATAAAAAATACAACTGGCAGCATTCGACCTGTGGCACCTATTTACGCTACACCATCATCGGGTATACGCCCGAACGATACTACGATTACTTAGCGTTGTCTCGAGTATAAATGCAAGATTTCACCGGAGCTGTGTGAACTACGATTAGTAGGTGTTTGATTGTGCACTTCGGGTTAAAAACATATGAAAGCATATGATTCGTCCCAGGAGCGGGGAGGGGGGGGGGGGGGTGAAGATTGATTCCGCCGCACGTTTTTACGGAACTGTAAATTCTTCTACGGCTTGTGAGGTATCGTTTTCGTATAAAATAAATACGAGGCATTCATAATTAAAAAAAAAAAACACAAAAAAATACTAAAATTATGACGAGTAGGTAAAAATCATGACGACATTTTTTGCAAATAATTCACTATAATTTTTCAATGTGTTTATTAATGTTAGCAATAAAAACATCAGAATAGAGCCTATTTCATAATGTTGTTTTTAGAACAATATACTTAAACACTTTTCCAGGGACTCTAGGGTATCGTTGAATAGGTCTTTTAAAATGAAGTAAGGTTTCATACATCAGTTTTTTTTCAAGTGTATATTTTTGACTGCTAAGGTTATTTGAAAGTCTTCATTCAAAATTATTTCGAAGATATTTTGATTAGGGGGAAGTCCCGTAACGCCGGACGGCACCTAGCACCGGACAGTTTTATATCTCTGTAAGTCACAACGCAGTCTATTCAAAAATGGGTGAAAGGGGCGCAGGGGAGTGTAGCAATACAGGGTTGCGGGAAACGGTTTGCCTACGATGCGAAAGGATACGACGGGAGCGTTCGATTGCTGTTTTTGGCAGGGAAACCTTGCATCACTATAGATACAAGTGAGTGTTACTGCTAAGTGTTTGTGTTTAACAGTTTATAGTAATTTTTATTTAAGATAGTGTTCCATTATTATTCGTAGATTGTAAACGTTTTTATAGATTTCCAAAACAGTTTTGGTATGGGTCACGCAATTTTGGCGATTCCTTGTCCCCTAGTACCGGACACTAAGTTGTCCCTTAGCACCGGACAGTGAACAAGTTTTTTTTCTCGTAAGTACTTAATTATTATAATAACTTATAATAATTGTACCACTTTGTTTTAGAGGAGAAAATAACCAAGACAGATCGGGTTGAATTTGACGAAAAATATAAGGAAAATTAGATTTTGGCCATATTTTCCTCGTTTTTTTTCATTTATTAACTGCAATAGATGCTGGATCTCGAATAAGCGACAACAACTTTGCGGGTCTTGTCAATGAAGCTTTCATAAAAGTAGCTCAGTTGAATATCTGAGTTCAAATGCACAGGAATTTTCCCTTGTGACAGACATTTATTTTTTGACGTATAGACTATTTGTCTGCAGACTTGACCAATATTCCACAAAAATTCCGCAATCTAGGAATTTCTTCAAACACACCGGGTTTCGGCGTGTAAGTTAAGTAGGAAAAAAAGGAAGATAAAACGAAGAGAAAGAAAGCATTAACTCTAATAATATTGGACATAAGAAGAACTGCTTGCTGCTTGGCTTTGAAGAACACGCCAAAAACGGGATACAGTGCTCCAGCTGCCATGGGTGAGCCTATGAAGCATGTGCAGACATTCCTGAATGGGTAGATGCCTACATATGCGATTGATGCAAGATATTTTGAAAATTTCCGGCGTTTGGTGGATGAAGTTGAAGTTGAAGAACTGTCCGGTACTAGGTGCCACTTTTGCCCATTGATTTTTTTGTCACCAAAGTTCGATTCATATTTTTAAATATATTAATGCAGAAGTTGCATTTTAGTGGATTTATTTTGATTTAAAACTTTATTGAGTCAACAAATTCATAAATAAAGTCAGATTTCTCGAAGAGGTTTTTATTTTATTTTCTGAAACCCTTAGGTGTCCGTCACTAGGGGACTTCCCCCTACAACTTTTTGAGAAGTAATTATACCGTGTGACAATAATTTCAAGAATTTCAAGCTTAAAGGTACCTTTATAAGTGGATAGTTTTCGCTATGCAGAAACCATAAAAAGTATAATATATGCTATGTCGGGAATAGTCGGGTTGATACATCATTGAAATTTGGCTGCGTTCACAGTGCTTCGTACGACGGAAAGTCTCATTCTAATCCTATAACTTTAAAGTACTATAGAAAAATACTATCTATTATAACGGAACCCTATTACATAAGTGACACACTCTTTGTCAGTATTAAATCTTACTCTAGGTAGAGTTAGATTTAAGAAGGTATGCAAAAAAAGCTTTTTAAGGGTCCTGTGTAATATAATTTCTTTTTTCGTGGCAATGCTGGCAGCATTTTGGCCACCTTTCCCTTCAACGAGGTTCTCTTAGGTTGTAGGTATGCATATAGGCATATAGGTAAGTAAATAATAAAAATTTAAGTAGTTTTAGGTTTTAATTAGTTTCCTCGATTTATACGATGCTCTGAACTATCTACAAAGACTATCTATTCTTGTGCTTTTGTATTTATGCTTCCTCTAAAAAGAAAGGAGAGATGACAACATGCTCTGTTGACAAGTTGCGGTGGTAGCGATGGAATTTCCATGGAATTTACAATCTCTTATACCACTTACGCTGACCTAAATACTTGATGAAAGCGTGCCGTAAAACCGATGTGTTTTCGCCATCGACAACTCTTTTTTTGGATCCTTTTCGCAAAATATAAAAATTAAGGCGTTTGTTCTTTTTATGGAAAGGTTAAGGATATTTTTTCTTGCCTATAATAAGTATGTAATTAATTGACATAAGACCTGTAATAAATAACGATAAATGAAGTTCATCATGACTCGTGAATAAAAAAAAAAACATTTTCACGCTATACATTATTTATTGTTATAACACATTTGTAAGAAAAATATGTGTGGAAATACTTATTTTCCATACCTACTTAACGTTACGGTGCATGGAAGGTTTGCACCTGTTTAATGTTAACCATTGTTTTTTAATATGTATTTTTTTATTCATCAAATCGTCATTAATTTCGTCATCGTTTGATGGGCAGTCGAGTATGAAATTGCAATAATTTATACATTGTTTTTACGCAGGATACCGTGCGGTGTCTATTGTCTCCCAATCTGAACATCGTTTGGTAGATTTGTGACGGTTTCAATGTCACAGCACTCAGTGACAACAATTAGGTAAATATTGTAAATACTTTGACGGGAATTCTGCTAGACAAAACCCATTAGATACCCATCGACCTTTCTGTAGATATTCATCTACTGGGATAAAAAATCGTGACAATAAAAAATACCTCAAAGCTATTTAAAACTATATATTCAACATCGACACGTAAATATCTTACTATTATGTTTCTGTCTTAGGGGCGGAAAGAAAATTAATTGAAAAATCACATATATCAATTATTACGTTGATGGGATGTTTGGTTTAATTACAATATCATGGCAAATTAGCATAAAATTTCGGGTGCCCCTCTTAAAAACTGAAACAAAATGCAGTGCTCACGATATAGGCGGAAAGCAAACTGACGCATTTGAAATTTGAATGAGCCGCAACTATCTAACAATATAAATTATGACTGACTAGACCTTTTTAAAATAAATCAAATTTAACTAAGACTTAATAAATATTATGTATTATATTGACATAATATTTGAGATTGAAATTGTGATAATTATAACCGTCCTCCTCACTTCTACTGTGCTGTGCCTTAACTATTTACTTGCTAATTTTAATATTTTTACCACCTTGTATGGGAGCAATAAAGAATCTGAAACTGAATCTAAATCTGTTTTTTTTTTTAAATTGAGTATCATTACTTTTCAAATTGGTCGATTGGTTTCAGTACGGGTTTATAGATACAATTGAATCTCTAATTTTAAATACCTTTGACCTCAGATCAGTCAAACAAGGGAGATATGCATTAGTGCAAAATTTTCGTCGCATAGTATGAGACTTGCAGCGACACCAGGGGACTTATGGGCAACGTCTTACGCGGTCCCAAACTAACGTTAAAACCGCGCAGTTCGGAAAATCACGCGAACGTGAACCTTAACGCGCCCAGATACAGTTTGCGGTCGCGCAACATTTTTCATCACCTAAACTGGATTGCTTTAAACAGGTAGCCGTAAGGCCCCTGTAAACTAACTGAAAACTTAAGCATGCGATGCCACCTTATCACAACACCCCTTTGTTTGTTTGATCTTTGGCCTATCTAGTCTACAGTGCGGTTGAAAGTAGTGCTAAGAATATTTACGAATGAGTACTTCGCGCAAACAAAATATGTTAAGAAAGGTTTTTCAGATTTTAGCAAACGCTAGCTCAGTCAGATAAAAATAAAAGTAACAACCTATACCGACCTTCAAAATCAGAAATCGCGGTATCGTTTAGCGAATGTGAATTTCTTCGCCAATCCGCAACACTCTCGAATCTTAATTTTATTGACCTTCGCCAGCGTGCGCCCGGGTTTGAGCAATTCCGTCTGTCTCATAATTGACTTGAATGTCACTAAGTATTTTCTTTTGTTTTTTGGTGAATTAAAAAAACATACACGCATATTATGCAGGATTAAGCGTGGAGTGTACTTTTCTTTTATCTTTATAATCAGCCTTTTAACAGTTCACTGCTGGAGTTTTAGCCTACCCCCGAAAGGGTGATTGGGCCATATCCACCACGCTGGCCCAGTGTGGATTGGTGGATTCACATACGTCATTGAATTCCTTCTCCGTACGTATGCAGGTTTCCTCACGATGTTTTCCTTCACCGTGGAGTGTACTAAGCAAAGATAATATAACCACTTGATCGCGCATGATTCAATTCGCGCTTAGGATTAGCCCGCTTGAAAAAGGTTAAGCTGAAAAAGTGTAACTTTGGCTTACGGTGGGGTAAAGGATGAGCAGTCAAGCGGGAAATATATCGTCATTGGTACTAAGACGAAAGAAGGTCATTGCACTCATCATTATGAACAACTTTTACTATCGGACCAAGCCTGAAATCGCCGAAAAAAATATCATCTGCTCCCAATGAGCTAAGTAAGTATATAAAGTAAAGTAAACATTTATTTCTGAAACGCTTTAACGTTATCACATATGTGTATACGTACATAGCTATAAATTATGTCTAAAATAGGTTACATTGATTTAGCAGGGGGGCTAAACTCGACTAGGCTGGTATCTTGGTGACCCGAATGTGTTTTTTTCTGTATTTTTATACAGTTGATATTTTTTTCACGATTTCTGGATTGGTCCTATAGTAAAAATTTCCTATAGAGTATGTATACACCCTCAACTTTGCTGGGGGTCCCGCGTATAGCGATACACTGCTTTTACCCTTCGCTTGTTTACTAACATACATCCACTTTAATTTTTACTAATGAAAAAAACATTAAAGATTTAAAAACAGCCCTCAAAAATGTTCGTACCTAAAGTAGAGTAAAACCATACCACTACCTATGTAGTTAATGTGCGTCTAAATAGTCCACATTTTTGGAGTAAACTAAATAAAAAATTGTCATAACGAAATAGGATTTACCGTAGTATTTTTGAATTTATTTAAATGTACCATACATGGACACTTTTTGAATAATTTTGTACTAGACCCAATCCATATGTTTGTAAACCAAGGATTTACACTAAAATTGCTAATAGGGAATATGCATGTGTTTTTTTTTATATTTTTAATCAACTGTTAACATCGTTATATCATAGTAAAAAATATAATTACAGTTGGAAATGCTCAAATTAATTTATAAAAAAATATTTAAAACGTCGAATAAATTTGAGCTGTATGAACGCCGCAATTTTTCGCGGGCTTTGGATGACGTCATAAGCCACGCTCTGTGTTTGTTTACTATAGAAAATACAGTTATTTCACACAGATTTTCAGTTTTATAGATATTCAGACCATGGAAGAAGCTAAAAAAACCGGAAAAGTACGATTAGGACTCGTGCTCTGAGGGTTCCGTTGGACGGAAACGTCTAGAGAGCACGAGTCCAAAAAAAAAACTAACTGAAGTTGAAATATTGAAAGACAAACTTAACTTTGTAGTTGACATTAAGGTTCTTCCATACATAACAACTACAAAATGTAAGTTTGTAATTCTAAACCAATATTTTTTTTAGGATATAACTTCAAATTAACAACTTTCAGATTTATTACTTTATATGTGCTGTAAGATCTTGCCTCTTGCCAAAATTAATGATTCTAGGTCAACGGGAAGTACCCTATAGGTTTTGATTCCCCTGTAAAATCGCAAAATATGCGACATAAACGTTCATATCTTTTGATTGCGTTGACTTACAACTTTAATTTTTTTACAGCCGAAAGAAACCGTAGACCCAAGTATTTAGTATAAATTTTAACTTGATACCTTTACGCGTTCTTGAGAAAAAGGGTCTTGGCAGACGGACAGACACACAGACGGACAGACAGACGGACAGACAGCCGGACAGACGGACAACGAAGTGATCCTATAAGGGTTCCGTTTTTTTCCTTTTGAGGTACGGATCCCTAAAAACAATTTTATTGGTATTGTCTTGTGCCAAAGTGTACAAACACTACTAGAAATACACCCGATAAGTGTTTTTTTCCCCATTCCAAGAGATGCGAAAATACGTAACAATGGTGTAAGGATATGAGAAGAGATATCTCCAACATCATGTTTGCATTGTTGTGTAATTAATTTTAATGTAAATATGTTATATTTTGATAGCATGGTGTGATTTAGTCAGAAGTGTGTTTTGTTCCTATTTAATATTATGCACTCTGTACCAGTGCCGGTTTTAGCACTACCAGCGCCCTAGGCGAGACTTCTACGGTGCCTACTTTGACAAAACCAGTCTCAGTCATCGTCCTAAAGATTCCTAGTTTCACGAGAATGCTAAAATTACACTATCTAATGGAAAACAATTACAGAAACTCAACATAAAACTATTTTTCTATCAAACACTACTAAAATTGTATGAATATCGACGCCGATAAAGAAGATGTTGTGGCTTTTGAGGTCACGTTTCGTTTCGACCAATAGTGAAGCGTTTCGCAAATTTGAATTTCCCTCTTATATTTTGCACTTTTTATTTAATATTTTAAGCAATTATAATGCAACTAAATAAAAAAATATTTTGTAGAATATAAAGTCAGAACAATAAAGATTCGGAAAAAAATTGTTTCAACGATATTTAAACCACATGCATATTCCCTATTGCGACAAACTATCTGGATTTTTCAATGGAAATCAGACTTTTTTCCGAACTTCTAAATTTTCCATCTGGTAACCATGTACGTTTTACTTTGCCCTGTGTATACGAATTCGCGGGCGTCAGTTAGTATGTCTCACTCAACGTTACGAATTCTTATCATTTAAAGGTAAATATCCCGTAAATAATCATATAACTTTAGTGAACAACCGTGATAGTTTAAAACAGTGTCTTATCATTTAGCTATCGCCAGCCAGCTATTTAGTGGTGTAATTAAATTTTGAATGTAGATGATATATAGATACTTATGTAGCTGCAGCATCAAACTGTGTCCCCCGATTTTGTTATTATCAGTTTTTTATTGCCTCACACTATGGAAGCAAATTCTAAGACGTATTCAGTCATTTCAACATTCACTTCAAAAAAATAAGGAAATATAATTGTCGTTTAAGTGTTGTTGTCGTTCTAGTGTTGTTATCGTTTGAGTGTTGTGTAGGAAGTTATATATAAGCGGTTTTCAAAATTCTTTGTTAATACGTCATCGATAGGTAAACTATGAATTACCTAAGAGGCCAGGGGCCTTACGGACAACAGCTAATTGCGACACCTAATCCGCTCAGTTGGAAAATCACGCGAACGTGAACCTTATCGCGCCCAGATACGGTTTGTGGTCGCGTGATTTTCCAACTGAGCGGATTAGGTGCCGCTATAGCAGTTGTCCGTAAGGCCCCAGGTTACAGGTCGTAAGTGACCCAAAATTATCAATTTAGTTAGATTTTGTCTTTGTTATATAGAAAAAACGTTAATAGTCGTATAACTGCAGCTTGTTTTTGTTACATAAAAACAATTCGTTAGATTCGTTAGTCCTCACAAATGAAACGAAACCTCCGTTATTGCGTCGTTAGAACTATTCATAGTCATTTGTAAGCGACCCCGCCCCGTCAAGGTTAACGATTGCCTTTTAAAAATTATGTATGACATACGTATAAAAAATGTGTCTGTCTATGTTCTTAGTTTGAACATCATCAAAATTAGCTTATGAAAATAAGAACGAAACTATTTTTAAACGTATCGTTGTTTTTTCTGGGATTAAAAGTGGTATGGTACAAAAAATTCAACCGTGAAGTAACCGGTATGTCCAAGAACGTCAAAAGTTTAAATACAAAAGTTTAAATTATGACATTCACCAACATGCACTGGGCCAGCATGGTGGATCCCATATCCTATGTATCTGAGAGAAGGCCTTTGTCCCAGCAGTGGGAACATGATAGACTGATAATGATGATGATTTGAGTTGCCCAGGGTATAAACTACTTCCAAACCGAATTTCATCCAAAACTGTTGAGTCGCTATTGAGTTGAGTGGCAAACATACGCACAGAATCTTTCACATTTATAATTAGTGTGTTTATGTGTTTGATTTGGAACGGCAGAAGGCTTCTAGGTTAGATTTAATACAGGGTTACGCATATAAAAGACTGTGCTAAGCCGAAAGGAGGTCATTGTACTCATCATTATGAACAACTTTTACTATGGGACCACCCTTTGGGTTTAGTACAGTCTATATGCGTAACCCTGTCGATAGAAGCGGAATGTTCGAGAACTTTTTTACTCGTGTCAAGTCGTCGCCGCGAGCTTGTCTATTTAAATTTCATTCTCCGGCCGAATGTCACGTTATTTCTTCACACTACCTCTAATCTAACAGTAATTGATATTTATCCTTCAATATCGATCGATAAGTTATCAATTTCACGGTTTTACATAAGCACTTGCAATGACAGCTAGTCTTAACGGCCGCTACGATAACGGTCGTTATGCGTTACACGTCGTTATCGCCCGTTTATCGCGTGATCTTGAAACCTTGATATGAGTTGGACCGGTTACAAAGTATGCTAATCTTTGTGATATTTTTATACGCTATATCCATATACCTACTGCATGTGGCTTCACTTGCGATTGTAGGTATACTTGTGCTGGACAGTTTACAAATTTAATATAATACAATAATTTTATAATAATACTATTGTATTATATAATATTCATTATAATTTTTATTTATATGTCTAATATTAATTATAATTTGTCTAGTAATATGTAGTAAAATTATGTACGTATATAATTTTGTATTGATATATAATTTAGGTTAGATTCATATTTATTGTAATTTGTTGTTATGTATATTATCTTGTAAAACTTTGATATTTCTGTTTATTTCTTTTTGTCTTTTATAAGGTGTTTTTTGATGCACGCCTACGCACTGTTTGTTCCAACCTGGTGGATGACTGGTAGAAAATGTTTAGCATTAAGTCCTCCAATTGTACATGTTTACTTAATTTGTAAGTGCGCAATAAAGTATTAAATCTATATCTATACTTATAATAAAACTGTAACAGGTCCAATTCTGTACATTGAAGATATTTTGAAAAAAAAAAATGGACGGTTCTCTATAATCGATACTGAAGTCAAAACTGTATTTTTTTTCATTTTTGTCTGTCTGTCTGTCTGTCTTTCTGTCTGTATCTGGGCTGCGCATCACGCCGAAACTACTCAATGGATTCATATGAAACTTAGCATAATTTTAGTTCATACTACGAGGTAGGTTATAGGATACTTTTTATCCCGAAATTTTTCATGGTTCCCTTGGGAGAGGGGATGAAAGTCAAAATGTGTACTTAGTTGTAATTCATTACCGCGTAGTCCGATTTCATTAATTCTTTTTTTGTTGTAAGGGGGTATATTAAATAGCGTCCCGTAAAAATTTCAAGGTCATCGACTTCGTAGTTCAGAAATTACAGACATCACAACCCTCAGTATTAGGTCCAAATAACTTGACCTCCGGAATGTACGGGAACCTTTGAACATACGGCTCATCTTAAGCTGGCGACTGATTTGCAGCGCACTTTGTAGTGTACGTTGAGTAGGTACTTAGATAGCCTATCTGAAGATACCTTTAGAAAGGAAATACCTACTATATCTATAATGTTCGAGATATTTCTAGAAATTTTGTAATGATCGACATAATTCTAAAAGGAGTACAAACTATTGTAATCGATTTGGAATGTTCGAGAAAGATCTAGAAATTTCTGGAATGATCTAGAAAATTCTAAAATGACTGCAAACTATTATAATCGATATAGAATGTTCGAGAAAGTTCTAGAATGATCTAGAAAATCTATATTTCTATATCTATCTGTACTTATAATAAAACTGTAACAGGTCCAATTCTGTACATCAAAGATATTTTTTTTTTGAACTGCTATCTATAATCGATACTGAAGTCAAAACTGTTTTTTTTTTTCATTTTTGTGTCCGTCTGTCTGTATCTGGGCCGTGCATCACGCCGAAACTACTTAATGGATTCAAATGAATCTTAGCATAATTTGAGTTCATACTACGAGGTAGGTTATAGAATACTTTTCATCCCGAAATTTTGCATAGTTCCCTTGGGAGAGGGGATGAAAGGCAAAATGTGTAATTAGTTGTAATTCATTACCGCGTAGTCCAATTTCATTAATTCCTTTTTTGTTAGAAAGGAAATACATCATAAAACGTCCCGTAAAAATTTCAAGGTCATCGATTTCGTATTTCAAAAATTACAGACATCACAACCGTCAGAATAATGTCCAAATAACTTGACCTCCGGAATGTACAGGAACCTTTGAACGTACGGCTCATCTTAAGCTGGAGGTAGATTTGTAGCGCATTTTGTTGTGTACATTGAGTAGGTACTTAATAAATCTATAAATTAATAAATCTTATTAAACAAATAAATGCCAAAAAGGGTCCGCAAATCACGTGATGCAAATTAATGGGGGTTACTATATTTTGTAGAAGATTCTTATAGAAAGAAAAATTAAGAAAATTGGAAAAATTCAGAAAACTTATCACCGATTTTAACTTCGCGCGTTTTTCATTTCTAAGACAGGACAACGTCTGTCGGGTCAGCTAGTAATATAATAATACACTAATATACAATACATACTATGTATTTTAACACCTAACCTTATCAAACACATACTTCATGTTTTATGTTTATAAATTATTATTTTGTAAGCTATGTTATTTATTTCTCTCTTGGGCTCTATAAATATTGGTATAATAATTATTACCTTTTTTATGTATAAAATAATAATTTTATAAGTTTTTTTTTCTTTTTGCTTTATATTATAACTAATTATAACTGTTTGCATTGGTATAATTATACTGATACACAGAGGAAGCCACTGGCACCCGGTACATAGTCACAGACTAGTTCGGGAGCCTATGGAACAACTTGGTAACAACACATTATCTTAAAACGAAATTAATATCAAAATAAATTACTTTGTTTGTTTGTTTTTATTTTTTCATATAATATCTCGGATAAAAAGTATTTTTGAATATTGAATGAATTAGAGATACTTTGAATTTGGAGCAATTTCTTTTTTTCACTTACATAAAGATTAGAAAATATTTGGTATATTTCCCAATTTAAATTCCCACTGACTTTTCTAGTGCGACACGGGCGTTCTCTTTCGAAGCAATCAAACTTTCAAACCTTATCCTCTTGCAGAATGATGCAGACACGCGTCCGCAACGGCAGAGGACGTGGGACAGTCCGATTTGAAGGACGATTTATAAGGTTGACGTTATAATTCGTCAATCTAGTGGTTCCTGCCGGTACAATTCTTGAAGTCGGTTTTTGTTTTATAAAAAAAAAAAAAATTTTTTTTTTTATTTTTTTTTTAATTCTTGATGTTTCAATCTAAAACTTTGCAGTGTCCGTGGTCAATAGTAGGCGATGGTTTCAATGTGTAATAGTCGCAAAACCCTAAAGGTAGCATTCCGATGTTGCGACCGCGAACGATGGCAGCGGCTGCGTTACGCGCCCCACTGCTCAAGTGCTAAACAATGCAAGCGACCGCGTCGCGCGACGCACTTTTACCCATACGTCGCGCGATGCAGTCGCTTCGGGTCGCTTGCATTGTTTAGCACTCCATTATAAATGGTCGCCAAGATCGGAATGCTACCTTAAGAAATTATTATGGAAATTCCACTTTAGAAAGCAAAGAAAGCACCTTGCACTCAACTCAATAACATTATCCGTTATTTTAACTAGCGAAACGTGCCTTGAAACAGTCGTTTTCCTCTTATGTAGTTACGTGCTTGCAATGCGACGCAGTGACCACTGCGTCACGAGTAGGATAATACGCTGGGAATTCCCTCCCTGTCCGTGTGAACATGCAATTAGGTATGTTTTTTATGGCCCTACGACTTCTGACTAATACAGGTGCAAATATTTATGAATGATCTGCAAATCAAGTCTGATGGAGCGTGGCGTGAATAGAAATTATCAATGACGCCTTTACACTAACATTTTAATGCGAAAGTATGTGTGTAAATCTGCACTCAACTTCGTAACGGCTGAAAGGATTTAAATGAAATTTTGTGTGGAACCTTATACTCTGAAACCCGTGATGCAACAGCGTAAAGATGAATTTAGTCTGTAGATATTGAAGCTAGCTACAGACTAATGAATATAAATTGTCGATGGACCGATTGATCGCGTGGCAAAAAATTACGAATGGGAGCCATTTGCTTACGCACCACTTTACTTCTTATGGCGCGTCGGTCCTGTTTTGCTCACGCAGACATGCACTGCGTAAGGCCCTTCGGGGCAAAGTCATCATCATCAGCCAGAAGACGTCCACTGCTGAACATAGGCCTTCACACTGAACGACAGCCTGCCTTTTGCATCCACTGGATGCCCGCGACTCTCACAATGTCGTCGGTCCATCTAGTGGGAGGCCTCCCTACGTTGCGTCTTCCGGTTCGTGGTCTCCACTCCAGAACCTTTCTTCCCCATCGGTTATCGGTTCTTCGAGCGATGTGGCCTGCCCATTGCCACTTCAACTTGCAAATTTTAACAGCTATGTCGGCGACTCTGGTTCTTTGGCGAATATCCACGTTTCGGATTCTATCGCACAAAGAAACTCCGAGCATAGCTCTCTCCATTGCCCGCTGTGTGACTCTGAGTTTTTCCAACAGTTAAGGACCACGTCTCAGTACCATATGTCATTACTGGCAACACACACTGGTCAAAGACTCTCGTCTTGACCAGTAAAAGCACCGGGGCAAAGTAGTTACGGAGTATTGAGTGTAACAAACATACATCAAAATTTCACAATAAAAGAGCGTGTTTTTTTTCTGTGTAACGTCGCAGTGTAGGATTTGAATTAGATTCGAGTATTTATGTAAATAGAAACATTTCGTATTTACAACAAGGCGATGTAAATGGTCTAAATTAATACAAATTTATTGCCCAGACATAATTAACGACATACCAACAGATTAACGAAATTCAAACGTGATAACGAAGGCTAAATATTTCGTTATCGGCCTCGTTATTACGACGTTTGACGCAAGTGCTAAGCTTTTGATTATATTACTCGATTATATGTTTTATTATATACTAAAAGGAATTGGCCTTATCTGTTGTAATATATCAATAGGTATGTATGGGTACTTTGTTGTTATAATAACAATTATAGATTTATATAAAATATATTAGCGATATGAATAACGTGTGAATTGGCAAATAATTTTTACCTACTAAGTAATAAGGCACAAACAAGATTTTTGTCTGTCTGGTTTTTTACTGTTCATCATAATCATCAGCCTGTAAAAGTCCACTGTTGAACAAAGGCCTCCCTCTTAGAGAGGGGTATTGCCATAATCACCACGCTTGGCAGGTGGCTTGGGGATAGCAGTACGTTCACCGTGTACTAATAGGATGCTGCTGCCCATCCTTCGGTGGTTCTGGTTGCAGCTTTAGGACATACCAGGGTCCAGGTTTTTATTGTTATTATACGTACATTAAAAAAACGCCTATGTGATCCGTTAAAACAAACTCAAGAAGTCATTACAATAGGTGACGAGGATCTGATAATGGAGCCGGGTACTTCTTCGAAATTTCATTCTACGACTGATTTATCTGGCCAAAATTTTGTTTCACTTTCAGCTCTGTCACATATGTTCATATGTAAAAAAGTTAACTAAAGAACATATATTTCAATGAGGGACTTGTTTTTCTAAAGTAGTTTTCAAGATATCTACGTTCAAATATTTTGTGCTCAGATGAATCAGAATCTGAACTAAAAATCTCTTTTTTTCCTTCATTTTATCGTGACTTTCTGGCATTTTTGTGAAGGTTTTAACTTTTACAGATAATACTGATTAATGTGGCGTAAGCTACGCCACATTAATCAGTATTATATGACGGACACTTCTTATTTGCCTATTTATAAACATACTAAGGTAGGTATAACTAATAGAATTTTTTTTATAAGAGGGCAGTTCATTTCCTTTTGATATAATTATAATTCGTAATGATTTATCAAAGGGAAAATGCGATATCGACCATTTTGTTCCGCAAAATGGCAAGCGGACGCGTTATATAAATCAGAAGAACAAACTTCAAAGATTTTTAATTTATACTTAGACTGCAATTATTTGAAAAATAATACTTGCACCAGATAGAGTTAAAGCTAAACTGTGTTAAAAAAAAATTATACGCCGTTTTGTTAGTTAGTTTCAGAAATAAACCCATAGACGTCCAAAATTTTATCTTTGAAGAAGTAGTAGCCGAGGTGATAGTGGAATGCTTGGTATAGCACTCGTTAAAACAAACTAAATTAGCCCAAACTAGAGAAGTTTACCTACTAATAGATAGATAGACAGATAAACTCTTTATTGTTAAACCACAAATTTTATACACACGATAAAACAGCTTAAAACTAGTGTACCAATCGGCGGCCTTATCGCTAAGAGCGATCTCTTCCAGGCAACCTTAAGATGGAGAGGATTTATACAGGAGGTAGAAGAATAGCTATTGATAGTTCCGCCTCCTGGATCCATTATCAGATTAGATCGATGGCACCAAATCAATGTATTGTCATTCTGATTATATCTAGATACTAAGCTATTAGCTACAAACTTTCAAACCGATACGACAAATAGGTACATAATATATCATCATCATCATAGTCAGCCTTTTAACAGTCCACTGCTGGACTTTTAGCCTACCCGGAAAGATTGGGCCATATGATATCCACCACGCTGGCCCAGTGCGGATTGGTGGATTCACATACGCGCATATAGAGGGCGTGGGTTCAAATCAAACCCCGGGCCCGTACCAATGAGCTCTTTGGAGCTTATGTACGGATTTTCATACCACTGGCTTTTCGGTGAAGGAAAACATCGTGAGGAAACCTGCATACGTACATAATATATAATTATTGTATATTATGAAATTGGCGCTTTGTCGAACTGGCTAAGTACTTTGGTCTCATATATTTTGGCGTTTGGTCGAATTCTAAATTCAAATTTATTTCAAATTTAAGCTCCATTTTACTGTTTCGAATTTATTGATTCATTTTTTTTTGCTTCATCAATTTTTTCTTTGCCATCGTTCACAATATAGAACACTTATAATATTTAAGAATACTCTCTTTGACGAATACAAATAGAGTATCAATTTTTCTTTACATTGTTCTTTAGTTAGTAAGTGGTGAAGCTAATAAAAGCGTGTTAAAATATAAATATACGCGTCGACTAAAGAACCTCCTAATTTTTTTCGACGGTGAAAAAGAAAACAAAAACAAAACCCTTCTGCGGTTGAGTTTCTTACCAGATTCCATATTTGGTGCGTAATTACAATTTTTAAGCGTTATTACGTAAATTAGCTGCAAAGCAATTTTTGTTGAGACTGATCTCTCGTCAATTTTAATATGCGCATCGTTCATATTACAGACGCACTGACATGCATACTTCGAGTTTATTTTACTCATGACTTTATTTCAATATCTATAGTGTTTGAACTGAAACAAAATTGAGTATGCAATACGCAAGAGGGGCTTATTTCTTTATTTGTGAATATAAACTTTGAACCAAGTTCTTGGAACTAGAAGCTGGTACAAAATTATCAAAATTAAACAAATTAGTTCTAAGCGATTGAAAATAAAAATAAAAGCGAGAATAAAATAAACTCAATGATTATGCCAGGTAATGTGGGATTATATCTACTAAAACCCCAGATGACAAGTCTTAGTGCATGACAAGAGGGCTCCGGGATCTCCAGAGAAACGCACCGGAGTCCTCAGCACTGCGCTGCGGCTCCTTCCGAGACAACTGCGTGTTGTCTCGGCCCTCGGCCTGATTGTCATCCTTTCCTGGGACTCGCTTTAGTGGAAGTTCAGAGCCCCAACTTTGAGCATCACGAGCCAAGAGATTACATTTAGACTACCTTATTTAAAAAAAAGTATGCGTAAAGAACAAGTAAAATTGTGTTATGATATGAATAAAATAAGGGTTAATGAATGGGTGTAAACCTGTGCAAGTTACTAAGATTTGAATGTGGTCATACAACCAATTTACTGGCTTTAGTAATGCCTCCAGCATGCTGGGTACGCTACCAACTGGTAGTGGGCTTGAGCATTAGGATTGTCTCTAGACCTTCAACGGTCTATATGAGCAATCCTGTTTTTTGCATAAAAGTATTTAGTGTAAGTTAGCTTCTATTCTTAGTTTTTAAAATATCATACATAAAGAAGTGGTAGAAGTTTAAGTCCAATTAAATACCTACCCATAAGCCTAACATTAGGTTAGACCAACTTTTAAAGTTTCTATTTTAACTAGTTAATAAACGCACTTCATCATCATCATCAGCCCTGAGTGACCCACTGCTGGGTATAGGCCTCCATGTGTTTATGCCACTCTCCCCGGTCGCTCGCTATTCGCATCCACTCGTTCCCGACAGTATTTCTGATGTCGTCAGTCCACCTCATCCTCGGTTGGCCTTGGTTCCGCCAACCTAGTCTAGTATAATTTAAGTAGCTAAGAACTTCTATAATTTTATTACGGACCATGAATGCAAACGTGCCATGCCTTACCTTACCTCTACATATTACCAACCAACCATTAAAATCAATGATATAAGGCTAATGAAAGATTCGATTCCATTCAAACAATTTCTAAAACAAACATAAACAACTCTAGAAACAGGAAGACAAATGTATTTACCCCAGTTTAGTTTATTTACCGTTTTAATGAGATTTGTGTGGTGGTTGGTCCGTCCATCTGTATGCCCTTCAACTGCCGTATATTTCAAATGGGTTCGACAGTTTTATGTCTTCGGCTTTCTAAGGATTTCTAAAACGATGTACAGTAGCCAACATTATGCAGCACCTAAAAAAGCTATAGTATATTACTTTGTTGTAATGTATTCGTATGTTACGACGACGATGAAAGGTACAAGATACTAGAAGAAGCCTATTAATTCGCGCCAATATAATACATTCCTAATTTGCGAAAGTTTCTCCTTCTCGTAAATCATGCCCCGGTCGCAGTTTTAGGACATACCCGGGATGTCCTAACCACCGACCAGAACCACCGGAGGATGGGCAGCAGCGTCCTGTTAGTACACGGTGAACGTACTGCGATCTCCAAGCCGCCTGCCAAGCGTGGGTATTATGGCAACACCCCTCTCTAAGAGGGAGGCCTTGTTCAGCAGTGGACATTTAATGGCTGATGGTGTGGTGTGGTGTAAATCATGCGCTAGCCTTTTCAATCTCGCTACTAGAGAACATGGCGGATTGTCCCTTGAATAACTGGGAAAATAATAGAAAAATTCCGAGACAACCGCTCTCAGATGCATCGGAATAATTTTCTGAAGTCGCAGACGTTGTCAATTCAAATTGGAATATTTCAGAGCGGGTTTTTTTTAATTACTATTGAAATGTTTACTAAATTGGTCATGCACATGAAGACTCACATTATAAATAAAAGTTTAAATTGAAGACATCTGCATAATGTATACTGCCTTGTTGTTAAAGTTATATGATTATTTACGGGATATATATACCGTGGTAAGGTTGTGGAATGAGCCGTGATAGTTTAAAACAGTGTTTTGCCTTGTTGTTATTATTACTTATTGACTTAAAAGAAAATATTTATACTGTAAAGATGAGTACCTAAATACTTACTCGTACAAATTATGGTCAGGAGGTACCATAATTTGTACGACCTTATGCTAAAGTTATCTTTAAAACTTCCATAAAGAAGTTTAAATGTTTTTCTATTTTAAAGACGGCTGGAGGGGCGAGTGACTAGAAATTAATTTTTTTCGAGCAATTATGTGCTGTCTATATTGCATAAATACAATGTTGGATGTACCCCTCCCATCAAAGACCTCCTACGTTCAAGTGGAGATAGCTTAATATGTGAAAGTCTAGATTCCACGAACAAACGACCCAGGTTGTTTGAATACGAGAGATGGTATACAAATAAATGGGTTCTGTAGCCTTTCTAATAGATCTATATGCACCTGATATACGACGGGCTCCAAACGAGGCTGCAGTATTCCAGAAGACGTAACAGATAAATAAAACATACTTAAGCACAATAATTTTGTTTGCGAAAACACAAATCGCATAAATGTTCGTTATTCTTCACACTCATCACAGCTGGACGACTCCCGACCGCTTTTCTGATATTTTAGAAGTTAAACTTAAATTAACTATATAGTTATTCTAAGAAGTTAAAGTTCTTTCTGCATCACGCTCATGCTTGATGGGGCAGGGCAAAGACATTTTAAACTGTCATTGAGACAGAGTCCATTTTACTGATATGCTACTTTTACTTTGCGAGCAGTCCATAGAGACATTATTAGTGACTAATAACGAATAACGAACGAAACATCATATTTCATTCGTTAACGAATGAAATAACGAAAACCCTAGTTAACATATTGTATTCGTTAACAAATGAAATATGTTAACGAAGCCTTTTTATCAGTTACTTAAGTATAAGTAGGTCTCCCTTGGCCACTGTCTACCACTAGGTACCTACTCATCATCTAAAATGCAATCAGGGGCCTTAAGGCTAGCTATCTGTTTAAAACAATCCAATTTAGGTGATGAAAAAATGTTGCGCTACCGAAAACTGTATCTGGGCGCGCGTGATTTTCCGAACTGCGCGGTTTTAACGTTAGTTTGAGACCGCGTTAGGAGTTGGGCTTAAGGCTCCAGCTCTCGCCAGTCGCTAGTTACGAGCGTCATTCCAGCAAGATTAAATTATTTTAGATTTTATGTACCTACATAGGGACATGAATCGGTGGTCCTCGGACCACAAATACATCGTCTTTGCAAAAGGCTCTGCCATAAAAAGTTATATAGTAAAAAAAAATACATAAATAATTAAATAGATCTAACGACGCAATAAAGGTTAATTTGTGTGAACTGTGGACTAACGAATCTAACGAATTGTTTTAGTTAACAAACGAGCTTCCGTTAAAACCGATAAAGACATGTTTCAAGGATATTACGATGTATTTATAACTTTTCCTGTTCCGCGTTTTTGTGACAAGTTAAATCTTTGTGTTTAAAATTGTACCTAAAATTAAAATAGAGATATTTATATTAGGTATGGCAGGTAGGCATAACATAAACGCCTGCATTAATTTTTATACACGTAAAATGGACGGGTACCTATATAGCTTAACGCATGCGTTTGCGTTATGTAAAATATACTATAAAATATTGGTACCTCCTATAGCAGCGCCCCGCGGTTACACCCGCATGGATTACTCTCTTATATCATCAGCTATCTTGCAGTGAAAGTCCTGTCAAAGTAAGTACCTACAGCTGTTTTGGAGTCCATGGCACATACATTGGTACATGCACACATCGCCTTTTATATATAAGATATCTAGGCGTATATACAGGGTTATAAGGAAAGGGTATGTTAAGCTGAAGGGGGTTTGTTACACCCATCATTATGAACAACTTTTACTAGTTGGACAATG
Organism: Agriopis marginaria; assembly: GCA_932305915.1. Taxonomy (NCBI): domain Eukaryota; kingdom Metazoa; phylum Arthropoda; class Insecta; order Lepidoptera; family Geometridae; genus Agriopis; species Agriopis marginaria. The sequence continues at coordinate 7,672,303 of OW029934.1, read as the reverse complement.
GGATCAAATCTGAATTCGCGAAGAAAAAAAAACAGTATTTTTCTCAAAAAATTGTCTTGCTCTCTCATTAACTGAGAGAGCGAGACAAGACAATGCTCAATTATTATAAGAATGTTTTTGAGAATATGGTAACCCCCTGGAAGCAATCTAGTAAAGCAAAGAAATTGGACCTACCTTTTAGGTCCAAATTCTTTGTAGTAATGTCATGATCACTTTACTAGGGCATGGATTGGACTTGACAGTGACTTACTTTGAATGACTGTAACGTGCTTGACGATAATTAATAATTAGAAAAAAAAACAAAAATTATGTCTTCTGTGACTATACCTATACCTACCTCTATGCTTCGACCAAAGTAAAATATAGACGGAAAGACAAGGCTCTAGAGATAGAAAAAGAGGTGTTATTTTTACATTCAGCAGCCCGAGAAGAGTTTCTACGTTTCCTATTATCAGTATTATGTACTACCATAGATAAACATAGGTACTACCTACCTAGGTGTTCACCGTTGGTGTACGTACTACGTACCCATCTAAGTCGACCACTTGAGTTTATCTTTTCAAAAGCTGATGCGTTTGAAGGTATATAACAGTATCAGATGTTAGATAATATGTAGATTTTCTTGTGTCTCATCTGTCTATATACTCATCTAGTCTTTGTGACATGCGTGTAACGAAAATATCCTAGGAACTCTTATCCGACGTTACGGTATTTTTATCAATATGCTTTGTGTTATTTGAAGATATACCTGATACTTAAAAACTATATCAATCCGTACGTATGTTTGTCTGTTTGCTTGTTTGAATATTCTAAGCTACAGCTATGAAGTATTGAATAACTTTGACCAATAACTTCTGAGCGTTACTCTAACATCAAATCCAACTTCGGCTCCTATATTGAGAGTAAAGCTCAAATATTGTTAGCCCCTTTGGCCTAGTTGGTAGTGATCCTGCCGTCTGCGTTTAGGGGCGTGGGTTCGATTCCCACCTAGGACAAACATTCATGTGATGAACGTTTGTGTTTGTTCTATATCTGGGGTATCTATATCTATTTAAGTATATATTTAAAAATACATAGGTATGTATATCAGTCACTGGCAGCCATATTACAAGGTTTGCTGAGTTTGGGGTCAGATGACCCAGGTGTGCAAAAATGTCCCTTTTTTATTGGCTTATAAGGTCAGTATCCTCTCGAAGGTGCGACGTTACAGTTACTGACATTGTATCAAGCACAAGGTCAGTCGTGCATGGAGTAGGTACTGCTCGCACCTTTATAATGGGTCAGCCAAATACCAGCTTGAGGCGTTAGAGTCCGTTGATAAATGTGCCAAGAATAGCTCACCTGTAACGAATCCTTAGGTACAGGCTAATCTGCAAAGCCTTGAACATCGGCGTAAAGATGCTAGTCAATCGGGTTTTTTATCGGGTACATTTTGGGGAGGCCAGACAGATCTCCATCGGCTCTGCATGACCTCATTCCTGTCCATCTTTCTATCAGACGGTCGAGGGAGACGAAAATGCGACACCGTTTCATGGTTAATATTCCGAAAACCCGTACGAAGCGCTAACGAAGTCACGTTGTCCAAGAATCAAAAGTGCGTCGTGAGGATTTGCTGATTATTATGATTAATTTCCCTATATTGGTAGGTACGCGGATGCTTATAATCCTTCATTTCTTATCTTGATAACAATCGGTACATAATTAGGTGCTTATGTTATATTTATGTATCGAAAAGCAGATAAATTCATATAAGTACATAAATCTAATGCCACGTGTAAGTAGGTATAGACAGCGAATTTATTAGCTGTGGCACAGAAGAAATTTTTGATGATCCTTTTACAAAAATAAGGACTTAGATTAATTACACATATTCTAAGTGTACCCACCATTTTATTAGCTACTAGCGGTCCGCCCCAGCTTCTCACGGGTATAGATTATAGCCTATGTCACCCGGGGATAGTGTAGCTTCCCGTCAGTGAAAGATTTTTTCAAATCGGTTCAGTAGTTTCGGAGCCTATTCAATGCAAACAAACAAACAATCAAATCTTTCCTCTTTATAATATTAGTATAGAAAACTAAAAGCCCTTTATGTACAGTAGGTAATAGGTATGATAATTATTTTAGTATGAAGAACATGGCCACTGCTGGACACGTAGCGTAGGTAGGCCTCCCACTAGATGGACAGACGCCATCGTGAGAGTTGCAGGGATCCAGTATATGCAGATGGAAGGCTGTCGTCAGTGTGGAGGTCTAAGGGGGAGGCCTATGTTCAGCAGTGGACGTCTTCTGGCTGATGATGATGATGATGATGATTCTTTACCATATTAGTACGTAGGTAGGTACCTAAATGTTACGGACACCATAGTGAATGCACCAACCAAAATCCAATTTCTTTGGAATGAACAAAATACGTTACCTATTTATGTAAGTGTCTAAAAATAAAGATAGTAAAAATAAAGGTTATCTCGAGCAATTTATAAAAAAAATCGGTCACTCTCAAAGTTTTTTTTTTACCGACGTCAAAAAGGAGGATGTTGTCAATTCGACTGAATGTTTTTTTTGGTAACACTCATGCTCAAAATTTTTTGGGCGGAAATAGAAACTTTATTGATTAAGTGGGATTAGTCCGACATCTAGCGACAAGTAGCATTTGGATTGTCTTTAGACCTTCAACGGTCTATGGGCAGTCTAACTGTATTTGTAGTTTTAGTTTTAGCTTGTATTTTGTTTAGTTAATAAAGGCGCTAGCGCAGTAGCAGAAGCATCTAAAATGCTTCTGCTACTTTGACATCTAGCGACAAGCAGCAGAACCATTTTCATAATTTCAAGCACAGACCAAAGTACTAATTCATTTCAAGTTGAATTGAAAATCTACTTGACAAAAGATGGCTCTTTAGTACAATTAGCTTTATTTAGTCGTGTTTTCGGTGTTTTTATTTCTGACAGAAATGTTTATATTTTGAGCACACACTTGATTCATAATTTTTCATGAAAAGCAAGTCCAAAAATATTTTTTCCCATTGCGCATGTCGATTTGTAACGAAGGTCATTGCGCATATTCAAAGGATTGCGCATTTGGTGGCTGCTAACCTCAACCTCATCGACCAGCGACGAGAGAAGGCAAGCAAGGCAACTGTCAGTGCAAAAGCCTCTTGATCTCGTCATTGTGCTGTATTTTGGTGCCTAGTGAATGTGCTAAGTGTCTTCGGGCGTTTTTGTTTTATTTAGGTGCTAGTAGCAAATAAATTCTCAGGTGAGTGTCCTTTTTTTGTTTATTTTTACCGGTAGGATGTGGCATCTTTGATGTAAATTTGTTCATCTGCGTTTCTCCGCCCTACACAGAAAAGAGAAGTTAGTTTTATAGAATTAGAAATAAACCTTTTAGAAATAAAAAGTAAATCGTCATTTTAATTAAATTGCTCTGGCTGTTTTTCTCTGGGCTTGTTTTGATGACTATGTATGATGATGTCATGGGCGGATATCTCTAGACAGTTCAGCAACCTACATGCATCTGCATCTAATTAAGTACCTACACTATAATCTCATATTAATGTTCTGCTTTAAAGATAAAGAGATAAATGAATATGAATGTTGGCAATTCAAGGAATCACATCATCGCCCGTAAATGTCCACTGCTGAACAAAGACCTCCTTCAGAGAAGGGTGTTGCCATAATCCCCACGCTTGGCAGGCGGCTTGGGGATCGATATGTTCACCGTGTACTAATAGGACGCTACTGCCCATCCTCCGGTGATTCTGGTCGCAGTTTTAGGACATACCCGGGTCCACTCAATCCTATTCAGGAACATAGTTCATACTAATCTCTCCTATATACCTATGTGCCTGCACAAATGTCTAGAAACTACCAAATAGCATTCACTAGTTTTTTCTTCTTTACTCTTCATTAATTGTAGAAGAGTGTTTTCTAATTTAATACCTCGAAAAGCTAGATCTAAAACTAGTCACCACATAAAAGAAATTTATGATTACATACTGCAGAACTGCAATCTAATTCCTTTAAACGAGCATTTCTTGTATATAAATTTTATTTGATAAATCTTGAAAACGGCTCTAACGATTTGGATAAAATTTTGTATTCGACCCCAGGTACTGAATATTAATGCATTATGCATGCTAGGAGTATATATTTCTCAGTGTAGTGTTCTAAAATGTAGTTATTTCTTTCAGACACTAAACAATCTAGATTTTTCTAGCTAATAAGCACCATATATTAGCATATAATTATATAGCTTACTATTAAGTACCTCTTTTTTTATATTATTTAATACTGAATTATGACTGAGCTGAATTAACGTCATAATCAGCCTAACTGAGCCCACTGCTGGCCTCTCCCTTCATAGCTATACAGATAGGACATAGCTATCAGATCACATACGAGTAAATACCATAACCACACAAGCACATTGGATTATCATGCCGGTATCGATCGAACGCTGACCAAGTCAGCCAAACTTACTAATGTCGTAACTACAGCCTAGAACATGTTACTGTGACTCCTAGCCTGCAATTGTTCAAATCCCGCCTACAACATTGGCTTCTTATTCTTATTCGAGATAAGTCCTGCACTGACATCCCGCTTGGGGTGTATTGTGCATTTCCTCCTACCCGCACCAACCTCCTTACGACGTTGGCTTATTGAGAAAGCATTTTATGAATTTAAAAACTAATTGTAGTAGTAATTATATGGTTACTTGTTACCTATTGAATTTTTTACAAATTGTGATGCCGTTGATCCATCTAGTGGGAGGCCTACCTACGCTGAGTCTTCCGGTTCGTGGTCTCTACTCAAGAACCTTTCTTCCCCATCGGTTATCGGTTCTTCAAGCAATATGGCCTGCCCATGCCCATATTAACCCTACTCCTTTTTGTCCTATGTCGGTGACCTTGGTACTTTGCCGAATATCCACGAGATGAGGTGGTGAGGTGACTACAGACTACGAATTCAAAACCTAAGCCCAGGTGTATCATTTTCATTTCATCCAAATTGTACTACCAAAAAAACGCGTACTATTTCCGATTCTCGTACCAGTCAAGTACCTCGAGCCAGGTTTGCTGTTTTTTTACTGAACGTACTTAGTGAACGTGGAACAAACATGCTAATCTTTGACAGCATCGTCACTTCCCATTAGGTGACATCATAGTCAAATGTAAACATGTATGTAAATGTAGTACAATTAAAAGTTAAAACTTATTGCATGCTATTGTATGATTCAAACTAAATCCTCAACTGATTCCTCGCGGTATCTGATCTGACGTCACTGTTATAATCATTGAATTAACGTCGCTTCTCTGTAATTTGTCTGTTTTTCTTTCTTTTATTGGAATTTTGTCTGAGTCGGTTTAGACCTTATAAACTCTTTACTCTTTTTTCTCTTAGTTTGAGGGATTTTTTATTTATTTTTCTGATCACCTTAAAAAAATACTGATAGATCTGGAGATGAGTCCTGACATGCTAAGGGTGAATTCTGTATTTTTGTGTTGGGGATATTAGTGCAGCATTTTTAAAGCCCAACAGAGCCATCATCATCAGCCAGAAGACGTCTACTACTGAACATAGGCCCCCCCTTTAACCTCCACACTAAACGACAGCCTGCCTTTTGCATCCACTGGATGCCCGCTACTCTCACAATGTCGTCGGTCCATCTAGTGGGAGGCCTCCCTACGCTGCGTCTTCCGGTTCGTGGTCTCCACTCCAGAACTTTTCTTCCCCATCGGTTATCGGTTCTTCGAGCGATGTGGCCTGCCCATTGCCACTTCAACTTGCAAATTTTAACAGCTATGTCGGTGACTCTGGTTCTTTGGCGAATATCCACGTTTCGGATTTTATCGCGCAAAGAAACTCCGAGCATAGCTCTCTCCATTGCCCGCTGTGTGACTCTTGAGTTTTTCCAAAAGGCCAACAGGACTATATCTCAGTACCATATGTCATCACTGGCAACACACACTGGTCAAATACACTCGTCTTGAGGCACTGTGGTATCTTGGACGAGAAGATGTCACGCAATTTCCCGAACGCTGCCCATCCGAGTTGGATTCTTCGGGCGACCTCTTTGCCTTAGTTGGACTTACCTAACCAACAGTGCCATCGCAACTTCTCAAAAAATTTAAGCACGGCTGGACTGGATGACTATCGATTTTGCTTCTGTGTTGCATGTAGATGAATGGATTGACTGTTGTCTATAATGTAATAAATTTATTTGCTCTGAGGTAATCAATAAGTAACAAGAATCCATGGTTGGTGTAACGAACTTTGTCTCTTTGAACTCAGTCCACAACGGTGTAGCCACATAATTGATGACTGACCGAGTCACTCAATTACCTTTCGGGTCATGGTAGAAATCCTATTCCTGTTTTTATTTTGGGGATCTTTGCCTTGCGAGACTACTTACTTTTATTATTATCTTAGTAGTTTTTACTGATCTGACAAAAAGAATCAAGAGGATCTGATATCCTCGGTTCGATTCCCTGATTATGATCCCTATATTTTGACGCAAGAAATCGCTCCCAGTGGGGAGCTACTTATTTATTCGAAAGTCCGCGTTTGTCCACCAACTCGCCTGTTGGTAAGCGACGCGACGATGTGTTTGAATATGAAGTACGCAAACTTACAAAATTCCTATTCATTCTGGCCTTGAAAATGCCCAGATTATATCACTCGGGAAACAAGGAAGTCGGCAGGTAACGGCAGGTTGTTCCACTACTTGGCCATACGGATTAGAAAAGTAGAAACGTTTGGTACGTATCCAAGGAAAATCCACAATGTATGGATGGTAGTAGGCCGATTTCCTACTTGTCCTGTAGTGGAAAGGGGATGGTAGGATAAGGTCATGTAGCTCCGATGCACATTCTCCAAAATGAATCCTGTAGAATATTTACATCCTCGCTACTTTACGGCGGTGTTCCAGATGCCTTATTATAGATGTCTTATCGTGATTCGTATTGTGACCGTGATCGCGTGCCATCTCACTTACGCACGTGGTGCGAGTAAGTAGATTCGAACGGGACGGCATGCAATCTCGATCACAATCAAACTTCTATAATAAGGCCGCTGACTTGAGAAGTTGTCTACTTCAGAGTTTTAGCAGTTATCATGCAGTTAAATTTTATTTGAGGCCAAAGCTTTACGTGAACGTGACGCCATCGTTATAGCTAACGTTCACATGATATCAAAATTACGTTTACAAGAGCTTAATTTTCAGATGCTATATGCCACTTGAATACATGCGTCAAAAATAATCTCGATTACGCATTGTTTGCTCGCGATATGGGACGCGAACCATCAGGTATTTGCGTTTCCAATATTGATGAATGAATATTCATTCAAGTCCAGTAAACAGGGGCGTATCGACGTCTGTGCTAGGTAGGGGTCAGCTGGATTTATTTATCTCTGAACGGTCACATGTGCGTGATTTTAAATCGTACTATCTACAAATATAATTAAGCGAAATACCACTCACAAGCTAACTCATCACGAAGTCTTCGACCTCAAGACGAAGCCTTGCTGCAGACGCATTATTTTATACGACACTTGAAAAATATTTAAAAAGTTCGTTCGTTAAAAAATTCTGCGGGACTAACTCCAGACTTATATCTCCGCAATTCTTGGACCGATTATGCTCATATTCAAACTTTGTATTGTATTGGAATGAACTACTAGCTTGTAAAATTTCGTGACGATCGGATTAATGATACGAAAATTGTCGTCGAACAAATATACAAACACACAGAAACGCCGACTTCTCCCGTTAGAATCTGAGAACTTTCGTCGCTCGGTCAATAATCAGCTCAGTATGTTTATTCACAAACTGGGTTGGCTAGATTTCCAAAATTGCCAATCCCTTTTCCTGATAAAATATACCGAATCCTCTAGAATTTGACGTCAGAAAATCAGAATGTCCTATGAGAATAAACTTATTTCGCTGTCTGACCGCACCTTGATTGATTGATGAAAGTCGGAGGCGATTCGACGCAGCCAAGTTACGCTGACACAGCTTTTCGTTTCTTCTCTGCTCTCATTAACAAGGCTTAGAATAGTTTGATGTGTTTCCGATTTCGGATGTTGAGTAATTGTCACAAAAATTGTGGTCGATAAATGAACACATTATCACAGCAGCTAGTATGGTTGTAGTCTACTTTTGGTTCGACATTTTTAAACAATCACCCTAAGTCTAAGTCTATAGTCATAAATATCTTTGATTAAGATCGATGCGGAGAAATCGCCTAACAAAGGTAGTAAATCGGTCTAACGGGTACCACTGCAGAAATTAGAGACAAAAGAAACCTTCCAAAGGGTAAATTGAAGAGGTAGCTGAACTCCAAAGTCAATATTCACAAATCTAACAAGATATAAACGACTCGTCTACCGTTTGTCATGATAAAGTTTACTCTAACGCCTACATTAGTACATAAACAATTAGGCCCAAATTCAAACTTTAATTGTTGATTCAAATATTGGTTTTTGAAATATAACTGGTATGCAAAACAATTTTGTGCTCGTTATTATTCATAATTTTTCATAACTTGCAAAGTTTTATGGTACGCAAAAGATGACACGAGAAGGCGACTTCATCTATAGCTGGATCATTAAGCCAAGCTGCAGGAGCGAAGTATATATGTCATATATCCAACTGATTCCAGTCCAACGTTTAATTTTGACTGCCAATGCTTTGGTGAACATTTCTGAAAAAACTCCCTTGTGTTACTCCGAAACTTATGCACGTTTCTGTATTTTCTGTATTTATGTATGACATGATTCTCATAACTTAAGTATCGTCATGTCTCTGAACTAGAAGGATTCGTCGAATGAATACAAAACAAGGAATTTGTCGAACTTTTCGAGTCAGTTTGTGAAGTGATTTTATTCCATCAATAATATTCCCTGAGGAGACAAATTGGTCTTCGTTTTTCTCATTGCTCATTCCTGTCGGATTCTTTATTCCCAAATGAAAAGGCATGTAAGAATTTATTGTTACCTTCTCATCTATAGAAACCAATTTGCGCTCTAAATATAATACATAATATTTTAATTTTCGTCTATCTCCCATCTCTTTTGAAAGGAATCTTTTCCAATCTCATTGCAGACTTGTCAAAATAACTTTTGAATGTCCAATAATGTTTTTTTTTTCCGTCTGGATCGAAACTAGACGTAGCTATCTACCTCCCTCGGAATATTTAACTAGAGTCTTACTTACATATATACTATCTTGAGTCAATGTTTCGTAATGATGTAAGTTATTTTTACCCATCCCAATAACATTTCCCGTAGCTTCATTTATGTCCTGAATGGTGCTGGTGTTAGGTTAGGTTATATATAATACATAAAACCGCACCAAATGCGGCATTATCTCAGGTACATATTTGATGTGGCGCTAATTGCGGTTTATTACTGGAACTTCTTTAAAATATTGCAAACATTGTAATGTAGCATACGGCTCCGGCTTCGCCTACCACCAGGCTAGACCTGCCTAAGCCAGGAGCACGACTGCCACACCCAGTTACGAGGAATGAGACTGCCCTTCAGGAACAGAACCTTACCTATCCCTATTGCCAAAGAGAAAAAAATACTATGTTTTAGCATCCCCTGTCACAATAAAGAGTTTCTATCTATCTATTACACAAACACTTTTTTATTCAAAACACAGTCCACGGTCTATCCACAGTTTTTTTTAGAGAAACAAGGAGAAAGACGGAACACAGCACACGGGTTGGGAATTTGTAAGGAGGGATACTTAATTTTGGTTGTCAAGGTCCAGGCTTTTCTGAGTCACGTACGATTCGCCGAAACACCTTTCGACGATACAACCGTACACAGAAAGAACGGTTCTCAAGGGTTTTTCAAGCCGGATTCTATCAGGAATAAAGGTAGGCCACTCATCACGGGGCCAAATCAAGAGCAGCCAGTCCAGGGAATTCCAGATCCCACTTGGAGTCTTCTGGAGTCTAGGGTCAAGGTTCCAGGTTTCAAGGACTTTTCAGACACTTTTTTTATTATATTCCAAATTTATCACACACCTCCGCTTTACTTGCCAGCCTGTCCAAGACTGCCCTCTCTGGTTATTTTTTGCTTCTACTTTCAAATTTCAAAAATTATCTAATCGTAATTTAGTATAATGCCTGTGTGTAACAAAAACAAAGAGTTAGAATAAATAAGAAAAAGTTTTATGAAACATGATGATGATGATATAAAAGATATTATACTACAACATCTATATCTATTATAAACGATTAGAGGTAGATGTACCTTGCACTAATTAAGCCAGGTAACTGTTTGATGTCTTTGAGACTCAAAAATACCTATTGTCTAACCTGAACTATTCCAAAAGATGCTGACTTATCGAAAACTTTTGTGGTATTAAATCCCTCCTCTCGTCGAACGAAGTTATCCAGGAAACTAGAATCTGACGTACGTGCCTAGCATCAATAGCAGAGGCCAGTTAACCTGCTCACAACCGCTAATTAAGGCTGCGTATAAGGCAAGAAAAATTTCTGATTTCACCCGCGCGTCTCGCATCACCCGCATTAGTGTGAAACACAACCACGGCAGCGCGGCAGTCGCGCGCAGCTAAAGTGTACACAACTCGCGCACTCGACCTTGTAAAGCGGCAAGGAGCAATAACACACAGGATAAGCATAGTGTTGGTGCACTTGGTGTTTTGGCGATTAGCTGAGTTCGGTCGCGGCGCGCAAAACCGTAAATTGTTTATTTCACTTTTCAAAATTGTATTTGTTATTTATTTTTAGGTTTTCTACAATATAAAAATAATAAAGTATATAAATTAAATTGATATAAATAAATTCTCTAATTAAAATATTACGCTGGAGACAGTTTCAGAAAGCTAAACATAAACTAAACTAAACTGAACTATGCTATGCTTTGCTAGGTTGAACTTACCGGGATAAGACCAAAAAACCCAAAAACCTCGTGGCACGGGGTACCTGATCCCGGGTCATATCTCCTAAACCAGACCTTTAACCCAAAAAAAATTACAAAAAAATATTTAGATTTTTACTTTTGAAATCAGTGAGAAATACATTTAAATAGAAATAAAGAGGGGTGAAAACCACCCCCTACCACGCCCAAATTTTGGCTCGAGGTAGTAAAGCTCATTTTAAATTTTATTAATTTTTTTGCAGATTTTTTAAGGCTGTGGCTTAGGAAATATAACTAGTTCTAGTTTTTAGTTTATATTATAGTCTAAGTTAGGTCTTAAGATTTTGACGACCTGAAATACCCGGCTCCTCAAACATTTTGTCCCAGGTCAATCCAGGCAAGAATAGTTAGCTTCACTGGCTATCCAACGATAGGTCATTTAGTATTTTAAGACTCGTAGGTACATAGTAACTTGAGTTACTAAGTAGCAAGGCGGACCCTAAATACCCGATTTTTTGAAGGTCCATAACTTTGGACACAAAGGTCCAATCAAAAATCTGACGTCATAGGCATCATTTTTTCTGGCAGACGAAGACGTCAAACTCAAAAACTCGGCTTTAGGACCTAACCCTAAAGACCCCAAATTGGGTTTGAAATTACGTAACCGGAATTTCATGTTAAAAATAACAAAAAATTTCAACACAAAAAATTCAGTGGTGTAATAAATAGACTACAAATTTTTTTTTGGCTTTCTACTCTCACAATTTCAGGAAATAAATAATATAAAAAAAAATGTGTTTATTTAGTTGGTAGGCATAAATAATAATAAAATAGAAACACAGTAAACACACGTGTGTAGAAAATAAAAAGACGCGTCTGATAAGCCCAAATTCGGCTATTTTTGTGCAAAGGATGCCTTTCAAAATATTAAAGCGCAAAAATCCGGAAAATTTTCGTATTTTTTTTTCAAAAAACATCGATTATCTCAGAAACAGTACGTATGAGGTCATTTTTGTAAAAAAAAATTGGTAATCGGATGTCAATCCGGACTTTAGTTTATAACATTTCCTAAAACTTCCCCCCCCCCCCCACCTCCCAATTTTTTCAAAATTTCGGTTAGTCGGAGACAAATTCTGACCGGATTTTGTGTATAGATCAAGACTTGGTCTTCTTACCCGGACCAAAATCCACCAAAATCCCACACACTACCCCAAAATTTTAAAAATTGTAGAAAACTTTACCGGATCGTTCCACATGCCATCAGTAGCCCACGGACATACCCCCGCCCGCCTTCAAACAACTTCCGTAAATGCATGCTATGCTATTCTATGCTATGCTATGCTATGCTATGCTATGCTATACTATACTATACTTTGCTATACCATACTATACTTTGCTATACTAAGCTATGCTATGCTATGCTATGCTATGCTATGCTATGCTATGCTATGCTATGCTATGCTATGCTATGCTATGCTATGCTATGCTATGCTATGCTATGCTATGCTATGCTATGCTATGCTATGCTATGCTATGCTATGCTATGCTATGCTATGCTATGCTATGCTATGCTATGCTATGCTATGCTATGCTATGCTATGCTATGCTATGCTATGCTATGCTATGCTATGCTATGCTATGCTATGCTATACTATACTATACTATACTATACTATACTATACTATACTATACTTTGCTATACTATACTATACTTTGCTATACTATACTATACTATACTATACTATACTATACTATACTATACTATACTATACTATACTATACTATACTATACTATACTTTGCTATACTATACTATACTTTGCTATACTATACTATACTATACTATACTATACTATACTATACTATACTATACTATACTATACTATACTATACTATACTATACTATACTTTGCTATACTATACTATACTTTGCTATACTATACTATACTTTGCTATACTATACTATACTTTGCTATACTATACTATACTTTGCTATACTATACTATACTTTGCTATACTATACTATACTTTGCTATACTATACTATACTTTGCTATACTATACTATACTATACTATACTTTGCTATACTATACTATACTTTGCTATACTATACTATACTTTGCTATACTAAGCTATGCTATGCTATGCTATACTATACTTTACTAAAATAAACTAAACACGCGAAAGCCCGTTGGTCCAGTTGGTAGTGAACCTACCTTCTGAGCTTGGAGGCGTGGGTTCGATTCCCACCTAGGACAAACAGTTATGTGATGAACGTTTGCGTTTGTTCTATACCTGGTTGTTAATAACTATAATCTATTTAAGTATGTATGAATTATTTAATTAAATTTCATTTAATTTATGAAATTATTAATTTAATTTTTTTTTTTTTAATATTATATTTTTTTATTCCACAAAAATTATATTTTACTTAATAATTTTGATTTTTAGTAGTCTTTCTGACTGTCTCTCTCTCTATCTCTCTCTCAGCTTTCTCCGTCTGTCTCTCTCTCTCTTTCTCTCTCCACACGAAACACTTAGACTCTTATAACTATATTACCGAGCATACATAATAATAGATGCGTTAGGTAGGGCCTAGTCGTATCCATAATTATTAATACCTGTAATTTTTTCATAGTAGCTTTACCTAGTATGTGCTCTAGGTCATTGGCAACACTTGGTTGCCGCATCAAATGGTCGCGTTCGAGCCATAGATTTTTTATGTTATCCATTGTTTGAAAATACAGTAGGTGTTGATATAATCGCACTCGGAAGATAAATCTAGGCGAATAGCAAGCGCGTGCGTCCTTCCCCGTTGGAGCCTAGTGCGGTACTGAGGTTGAACGGAGCGTGTTTCGCCATTTAGATACAAAGCGCAACAGAATAAGGTTGAATATCGGACTTGCCGTTTGACCGAATAGTTGCTTAGAACTAAAGGACGTAAGTCTCAAATCGAATATAATTTATTATGAGAGTACTAATTAATCTAGGTAAATTTTGTCTTAGCACTGGAAAACAAACTATATTTTCCTTCGATGAGTATTTATTTTAGATATGTGACTGAAGTTCTATCCAAGAAAAAATCAAAAAAATCAGCAAATAGGCACCATTTTGAAAACAATAAAGTATCGAGTAAATATCTTGCTATTATGTTTCTGTCTTAGTGCCGGAAAGAAAATGAATTGAAAAATCACATATATCAATTATTACGTTGATAGGATATTTGGTTTAGTTAGAATATCATGGCAAATTAGCATAAAATTTCGGAGGCCCCCTCTTAACACGCTCGTCGGCGAACCATCTACGTTTCACCTTTCCATCGCAATTTTTCCGTTTACAGGCAACTAAAGAACTAAAACAATTCAACCGGAATTCTAACTATTGTTTTATGTTTCTAAACTAAGTACAGTTCGTCGCCCTTCTCGTAAAAGCATTTGACAAGAGTTCGACGCTCTTGGAAGTTTGACTTAAACGGTTGACTGAAGCCCTTAAATGTGAATACTAAAAGGCAAATATATATGGCTAGACGTTCTTTATGGCGTCGGTAGCGACGTCATGTGTCGCCGGTTTTACTTCGCACAGATATCTAAATCGAGTCCTAAGATTGTCCCGAAAGTCTCGAGGTACCCGTTTGTACTCGCCTTGGGGGTAACTCGCGTATGTTACGATGTTGTCTGATATTAGCATTTAGAGTAGCGACGCTATAACACGTCATTTCTTGTCTCGTAGAAGCGAGAAGATCTATTTGAGGATTCACGTTTATTTTATGTATTTGTGTCTTTTGCAGTTGAAACAAATTTTACCCGGATCCCGAACGAGCCCCCAAATTGTGGGATTAAATCAAACTATAATCTCACTCACTTTGTCTAGTTCGTTTATTAGCATTTAGTTTTAATGTACTTCCTCTTTAATTAAAGTTACTTGTATATAATAAAAATCCACTGCTCACTCGCACACAACGTTCACGCCATCCTCCCCTCGAATCCTGTCATATCCTTTCGCTCTTTCACATGTCTCATTCCCTCGTTCACTCATATGTTTATTTCACTCATCAGTGCGACCATCCTACATCTTAGTTAGTTTAGTTACAATCAAATCTGACATAGGTCATTCAAATAGTAAAATGTTCTAAATTATCATGTAAAGTTTATTCTAAACTAGCGACCCGCCCGTCCTGCTTCGCACGGGTATAATTTACGTGCGAAACCGGGACGGGTCGCTAGTTATTAATATATAAACCTTCCTTGAAAATTTATCTAACCGATAGTGAAAACCGCATCAAAATCCGTTGCGTGGTTTAGGAGGAGTTAGCTGCCATACAGACATACAGACAGACAGACGCGGAAAGCGACTTCAATTTATACTATGTAGAGATTTAGGTGCTATTATTTATTTGTCTGTTCATGTCGAGCAGTTTTTGTATTACGTGTGTTGACCAATAAAATATTACCTATGAAATGCTTATTCAATGAATCATTAGTGAATAACGTCATAACAGCATATAATTCCTTGAAATACCACAGTACATAAGAATAAAATAACATAGCGAAAGTAATAAAAGTGCATTGGCTCGTTCATAATTTATAGTAGCAAGTTTAATTAAAGCACGTGCGAACAAGTTAAAAGTTGCAAATGGCACCGCGCGGGATAGAACGAGTCTGGCGCAGAGGGTTGCGCGCGACTATTGATTTTTCGCTCGCGAACTAGCTACGTCTTCGGCCGCGGATGCCCAGATAT
Source organism: Agriopis marginaria (assembly GCA_932305915.1). Classification (NCBI taxonomy): domain Eukaryota; kingdom Metazoa; phylum Arthropoda; class Insecta; order Lepidoptera; family Geometridae; genus Agriopis; species Agriopis marginaria. The sequence goes on along the minus strand of OW029934.1, from coordinate 7,656,677 downwards.
GCTGACGAACACAATGCACTAAAACATCCCGTAAAAGATTTACTCTTTCAACCTATATCTTTTCCAGTTCCTCCGTCCCTGCTAATCTTTGTAAATCTTGCGGAGCACCTTTTCGCCGTTGCGTAAATTTTCATTATAATAAAAGCCCCCATTTTGGACGTAAAGTCCCGTAAAGTTTGGTAGCGATACAAAAATTATGCGGAGATCTGGCCCCAATTACCCGTGCCTACTTTACTGAAATAAAAGCCGGCAAAAAGGGACGAAACATGATAGCTGAAAGGTTAAGTATCTTAAAGAATACAAGAAACTTTTATATGCGTAGGAGAAAGGTCGAGTGGTCACATTTGGCGTTGACGCGAGACAGATTGATGTTGGCGAGATCAGAAAAGACGTCCGCTGCGATCGCTTTTGAACTCTAGCTTTCTCTAGAGGCTTTTAGCTTCTTATATTAGTAAGGGGTACGGTCAACATCAATCAGATAAAAAACAAAACCTTAGGGAAGCAAAAGATTCAATGAATCATGCATATTTGTACAGATATACTTGGAAATGATATCATACTTCACCTACTCACAAATTGGTCTACAGTTAGGTTGTTAAATGCTTGCAGTCTGATCTGTCTAAAAGGTGGAAGAATTTTTTATTCATAAATCCAGTAAAACCGATAAACCCTAGTTCCCAAGCGAGAAAAATCGATTCAATAGAAGTGCATCTCCAAGTATCTATAAACGAAATCCTCCTTCAGAGGAGAGAGTTTGCACGACCTAGTAGAAAACTCGATAGCTTCGTGTTTGTAAACTATACTTTAGTTAGTTTTGTATATATTATATCTTAGAAAGAATGGAACCTTCTGATGCAAATGCGATATCAAATCTTGATGACGTTTATACCATTGTTTTTCTTTAATAGTCGTAGAGAAAAGCAATTCTAATTCAAATTGAATGATTCTGATAGAACATGCGTTAACGATACATCATATTAAATTTTACTCAACTAACTTTGCTGTTTGATCGTTGTACCAAACGATTCCGTAAACTCTTCTTCTCTTGTTAGTAATAGTTTGCTCTCAAAGTTCGGAACCATGGAACCCATTTAGGCCGTAAAAGTAAAGAGGGCGTCTATATTCTGCCTCTGGCATGACCGTAACTTAGCCGTACGTGCCCAACGCGCGCTTGACAGCTCTCTTGGTTTATAATCGCATTAATTATATTCAGAAGTATCAACGTACTCGAAATAATAACTAAATTGACGATAAGAACACCTGCTAGCGGCTAATGTGATTCTATTTCTTTGTTTTTAATTCCCAATTACAGTACTGTAGGCAAAAATATCTGCCGGCTGTTGATCCAACGTCAAATGACGGATTATAAGATCAACTCGATGAGTACGTGCTCGGAAGCCCTTGAGTATCGTGATAGCCGAGGTGTAAAGAAAGCGTCCTTTTGATCTTCAAGGCATTCAAAATAAGGTATAGAAATAAACCCTCCGTCGCCCTAAAGCCAAAGCTTTGGGCTCATCAACTATGTCTCCAATAGAATGTTTTATACGGTACCAGGCAGAGCTCACGTTAGCTGTAAACTTCTAAACAACCTCTGTATTGGAGTGCATTAAAATTCTAAGGTCATTTCGGCATAAAATATTGCATGTTCACTTGAATTTACTATGGCGTTCTTCGGGTTCCATCCTTTTGGCGTCTGCTTTCTTGTTCCGATTATTTGGTGAAATTCTTTACTGAATTCGTACTCTGTTGTGTCTACATATTGGCGTAATATATACAAATCCAGCTTATTTTGCACAGCAATTTGCAGGAGCAAAGGTGTCTTGAATATTATTTTAACATTTTCACGCGACCGCGATCTATACCATAACAGCCTGCTCAGATTTTCTCTCAAAATAAACAACAGGGACTCATAAATAATTATGATTCTCTCGAGATACGAGCTTGGAGGGCTTCTGAAGATAGAATTGAAAATTGATCACGAGAAAAGACGCTTTCAATGAATACTCATCAAAACGTCTTTTGTAAATAAAAGTTGCGTAACACGCAAAACTTAAGTACCCGAGATTTAAACATTTCTATCTTTGCGAAGATATTTGATAGGTACTTATAAAATTTGATCTGATACCAATAACAACCCTGCCCTCGATGCTTGGTGTCGTTAATTTTGTATTGATTTAGACACGATATTAACACTGACATATACTTTGGTGATACCATAATACTGGTGTAGTCACGCGACCAAAGCTATTGTTGCCGAGCAGCCGAGTACTCGACGATTTGTTACAATTCATGAAAACATCAACCTAATGTTCAAACTCATACTTGAATGATGGTGGACACTTATCAATCTGCCAGGAAATGTATAGAATAATCAGTAGCGACAGCATCTAGTAATTATACCGTTCCGTATGACTCATGATCATCATGATTGCGTTATCTTTGTGGAGTTAGAAGTTGGCCACTGTCCAATTTATCCAGTCCATTGTTTTCAAAGTGTTTCGCAACCGTTACGCAGCAAACTTATTGAAGTAAAACTCAATCTTTTCTACTTCTATTTCAAACCTTAGACCACATCGCCATCGTGATTCTAGTACAATCATAGTTCCGTATTATACTACGTAGTATGTATTCCTGAACTCGGTATAGGAATGATGCATGCAATACTTGTGTGTCAAGCACACTGAAGCAGGCCGCATTTCCCTAGTCGATTCGGTGACCTGCAATTAAACTGTCACGGAATAAAAGTGGGTCATAACAGCATGCTCGGAAATATTGCCAGTTCCATAACTTGAGCATTGCCAAATTTCAATGCTTACTTTTTCCAAAACAACTGTTAGCATCAAAATGTGTGATGCGTTGAAATTATTTAATAGCCTCTTAATTAGAGATTTGTGCGAGTATTGTTGACTTTGTAAGCAGAAACTCACGGCACAAATTTGCTCATACAATTAAAGAATATGCTAAATAAGATTTAAACAAAATAAACTTGGTTGCTTTGCCACCGTCCTTGTTTCCTGAAAACGATAACCTGCCGTCTTCAAGGCCAGTGTGAATAAGTACCTTTTAGGTCTACGTGATCCATCTTCTTCAAGCCACAACATCGTCTTCCATTAGGTGAGTTGGTGGCCAAACGCAAACCTATTAAAAAATCATTGTAAGCATATTTTGTAAATATGTAGTAATCTTTCTGCTTATAATAATGTAATATTTCTTTGAAAAGGAAAATTTATACCATGGTTCCCGAACAATGTAAAACGGAAAAACCAATGAAAGGCCAACATCTATTACATCATTTTGCAACACAAAAGCTGGGTTATGTTTATAAATAAATTTAGCAAATAATCCGCTTAACAAATTGTCCAGGGATTTTTTAAGGATTCCCTCAACCCGGAATATCAAAGTAGAAACGAGGCATTATTGTTGATCCAGTCACGTCATGTAACCAAGCTCGTTAACCGCAATCGCAGACAGCAAACAGTCCTGGCATTAGAGGGGAGGTGGTGACCCCCTCCTTTGTTCCGAGCGTTCAAGGCCGCGCAGAGGGTGGAGAGGGCGCGCTTGATGCGTATTTACGACGCTAAGTTCATGGTTTGACGGCATCAGATGCTATAAATAACATGATGGCTAATATTGGCAGCGATCCGCAAATTAATTACGTCATCATGTTTGATGGGGTGCTTTCTTAGATAAACGCTTAATTTGTATGCAGCTTGTGCGGGAATATTAAAAACCAACCCTAATTCCACTTTATTGCTCGTTCTTAAAGTGGAACGGGTGAGTTGGTCCGGAAGGGTCCGTATGGAGGTGTTTTGCGGGCGCTCGTCCAACTCTACCTGTGAGAAACAAAAGAACCATGTTGGTATACCGTCGCTTCCCGTAGCTTGCACACATTTGTATTTATTTGCGTTTTAGTTATTCTCAGTACTTTTACTCAGAAACTGAGGCAGGCATTATTCTGTCTCTTCCGAAACGACGCTGTAAACATTCAGTTTTTTTTCTTGCATCGCTATATATTCTGCTTGTTCTGATTTTTTTTCTGCCTTAATGAAAATTCTCGAAAATCTCGGAAGGAAAGGTTCTCGAATGGAGACCACGGACCGGTAAACGCAGCGTAGGTCTTCCACCCACGAGATGGACAGACGACCTAAAAGAGACCGCAGGCATAGATGACTTCATAGCCGCAGGGAAACGCTGGATGCAGGCTGCTTCCAACCGGCCCTTTTTTGGAGATCGATGGGGGAGCCCTCTGTCCAGCAGTGGACGTCCTACAGCTGAAATGATGATGATGAATAAAAATTATTCTTTTTCCTAACTAGTTTTTTTTACTAAAGTTATATGATTATTTACGGGATATTTACCGTGGTAAGGTTGTGGAATGAGCTCCCGATATTTCGGCGCAGTTACATGCACCATGTTCACGGGAAGACTAAAGAATGCGGGTGGTTGGTGGGTGGTGAACAACCGTGATAGTTTAAAACAGTGTTTTAATATTTTTTTTACTGCAAAGTCCTCATACCTTTGCCTTTATTGTATAATATTCTGTGCCCTTGATAAAATATTTAACAATTAATCGAAAAGCCGCGCCGCCGTCGATCTCCAATTTCTCTCGCAACTAATCTATCCTTTGTAAATTAGCTTCTTTTAAATATTCATCGAGGATTACGCTGATAGCTCTGAGCCTTACATCCACAGATCTTTTACATCTGAAAAATTTAACGACTTACCCCCGAGCCCTTTGAAATTTTACCTAACTACCTTTGCCCTTTAATTATCTACGCATTTATACGACACTGAATTATTTCCAACGTAGGCAAGTAATTGGATTTTAGTAAATAAAGTAATAAATAAAATCAGCCAAGTGCGAATTGGTGGCGCGCAATGAGGGTTCTGTTCAGTACCACCACAAAATTTAAAACTTAATATAAAATATAATTTTACTTCAGTAGGTTTGTTTTACATTAATTTGAGTGTGTATTATAATATAATCATGCCCAAGTTTAACGTTTGTTCGTATTACCGTTTTAACACTAGAGCAAACACATAAATACGTTTGTTGTAAGGACTCTCCTTTATTTTTAACTTTTTGTTTTTATTATTAAGTATTTCTTAGTAAATCCGCCGTAACATTGCATATTCTGAGAAAATTTCAATTGGCTATCTATTACGGTTCATAAGATACAGCCGTTAAAAAGTAAGACAGACAGAGATTGACGGCTTAGTATATTCAGAACCAGAAAAGTTTATTTTGTAACAATGAAATATAAAAGAAGAAATATTAAAAACATGAAATCGGATACGTTGTCAAAAAAACCGGCCCAACTCAGCATGTTGCTGGTAGTACACAAATATAGTGTTGTAATATAATCATAGTGTTCCGTTGACACCCTTTGCGTACGGAACCCTAAAAACATTAAGTACCTACATAAAAGCGTTAGCTCTTCAACAGCAGTTCCGCTGCGGATTAACTGAAAGCACAATTAATATTAGTACCTGAAAGCAAGGCCGTGCGTAAGGTTAGCACAAGGCCCCAGACAACAAGCAAAAATTATTACACACTAGCTGCGCCCCGCGGTTTCACCCGCGTAGTGATGAAAAATGGTGATGGTGACGATGATAATGAAAAGTAGCCTATGTATCTCACTCTCCGGCCCCTAAATATACCCATGCTAAAAATCAGGTCGATCCGTTGCTCTGTTGCTGCGTGGAAGAGGAACAAACAAACCAACAAACAAACACACTTTCGCATTAGTATTTATTTTATTAGTATGATGGACACCGCGAGCACGTCAAGTTGTATGAAAACGCATCGTGCCGCCTTTTTGCACCTATTATGAATTTACGACACGAGAGCAATTAACATGAGGCATCGGAGCATAAAACGTAACATGGACTTCTTCAAAAGGGCTGATAATTGAGTCTGAGATCTGCAACGTATCTGTGATGCCCCTGGTGTTACAAGTATGCATAGGCGTCGGTGATAGCTCTCCATCAAGAGACCCGTTATTAGCTCGTTTGCCAATTATGGTATAAGGTGAACAGTTTCATAAATTACGCAACACGCGAACCCGTTTTTAAGCTGTACTGCTACTGACACGCTTTTGGTCTGTATAGGGCTTTAGCCAGCACTTCTCACATTCTCTGAAAACTTACACAAATAAATGCTATCTATTCTATTATGACAGCGCTAGATCTTCATTAGTAGTTCCGTGGCGGATAAGCTGAAACAAGGGCGTGTGTAAGGTTAACTGAAGGTCACATACTGAACTTTATTTACCGTACCGAGGGGAAGCGCTTTTGCATAATTTCTGCACGTTTTCTGCGTTGCAGTATAACGAATAAAGAGGATTATTATTTTTGTGTAAACACACATACAAATCTCCGGATTTTGTGCTATTGGATTACAAGAGAATCTAATTCTATCGAAATTGAATATTTCTGTTTCGAGGGTTACCTTATTTCAGGAAATTCGTCCATTTCCAATAATGTCTGTATGACAAAACAAAAGCGTAATGAAACGCAGACGTTCGTTAATTACGATCCAATTAGGTCACTTAAACCTTTTCAATTTGATACAGGTTTTCCCAGAAGTGTATTTTGTACACTTCTGGCCATTTTAGCGACCCTTTTCAATACCAAAGTAATGAGTATTGAAATTCAATAAAAGTATAGCGAACCAAATGTCTCTCCGGCCTGTTGAAACTTTCAACGTGAATTTTGTATTTCTATTAGCTGAATTTCCGTTACCCGCTATTTTCCATTTTTGGGGGGAAAATACCTTATGTTCGTCCTCATGATTCACACTATCTTCCTGGCAAATCTCGTTAATATCGGCCTAGCCGTTTAGTCGTGAAAAGCTAACAAACAAACAGATACAGATACAGAGTTACTTTCGCTTTTATAATATTAGTTAAGCTGAGGTAGGTAGGATGTTTAAAAAAAACTTGATCCCTTTCCAGTGGTGGCAAGACAAAGTAAAGTAAAAAAAGCTTTTATTATTACCTACTCGCATGCATAATCAAAGAGTCTGGTAAAAATTTAGAATCAATCTTGTGTATGAAGGTATAGGAAAAACAGTTCTTTATAAACTTTTCACGGTTGTTGAAAAATATCAGTAAATAGTCCAATAAATACCCCGTGACTACTCTAAAAGTAAGGAAACCTTCGGTCAACTTATTATTTATATGCTATACAACAAACTACACAAAGCGCAAACAAGTAATAAACTTCGCGCGTCCACTTCCGCGAAGCCTTACGCGCATAATCGAGGCAAAGCAAATTTTCGCTACAAGTGCTACAATAGGCCTTTTACTACTTCCGTGCATCGCGGCCGGTGGCAGCCGCGTGCGTCTGACGCACGCGTCTAACGCGCGCGGCTGATGCTACAACTCTTCGCAATATGAAAATGTATGGCGCCGCTTCCGACGTCTGCTTCAGACGCGTGCGGCCGGCGTTTGACGTCGCCATACATTACAAATCGCACCAGCCGCGCCCGTTATTCGCCTTCGGCTGCGATGCACGGACATCTACCTTAGACTTTTCTGAATGATACCCTGCGATACGATAAGTGATGTTCCATTGGTCGTTGTTTCAGAATGCCGGCACCAGTGCCCCCAGCCGCCGAGAATGGAGCTCCTCGGAGTGAGCTGGAACAGCTCCAGATGCGCGCCGGACAAGTCACCGATGATGTAAGTTGAAGATGTTGAATTCATCATCATTCTCATACACAACCTTCCTTATCCCAGCCTCTCGCTATACCATCTGCCTCTTTCCTGTACTAATCGAGTTCATCGAGACATCCTAACAAGGTCCTCTCCCCAGATCAGACAAAGAAAGATCAGGCTTGTGGTGATGACGATAAGGATCAAATGGATTAAATTAACGATGCCCATCCACATGTAATTAATTTTTGGATAACGCACATTGTGCGATTCACACGATCTTTTTTACCTCACATTACATCTGCAAAATCTGGAACGAGCTACTTTTCGCGGTATTTCTGGGAAACTACAACATGGGGTTGTTCGAAAGGCGAGACAAAAGTCGGCGAAGTATTTGTGATGCCTTTAGTGTTACAGGTGTACATAGGCAACGGTGACTGCTTACCATCAGGCAACCCGTCTGCTTTGTCACCTATGGCATAAAAATGTTTTCAATTGTCTATGAAGATTTGTTGCTTTGGTAACATGTGTTCAAATCGCGAAAGTTTAAAAGTTAAATCGCATCGTCGAATGAATCGGTTTCTTCTAGGCAAGTGTGCATCGTAGACTATATCGTCGTTTCATCATCATCATAATCAGCCTTTTAACAGTCCATTGCTGGACTTTTAGCCTAACCCCGAATGGGTGATTGGGCCATATCCACCACAATGGCCCAGTGCGGGTTGGTGGATTCACATACGCCATTGAATCCCTTCTCCGTACGTATGCAGGTTTCCTCACGATGTTTTCCTTCACCGAAAAGCCAGTGGTAAGAAAATCCGTACATAAGCTCGAAAGAGCTCATTGGTACGGGCCCAGGGTTTGAACTCGCGACCACACGCTTTCAAGTCTAGCGGTCTCCCAAATGGGCTACCACGGCTTTTAACATCAGGCTAAGAGGCGGTCAAGCGCAAGCCTATTTTATTCAATAATAATAAAAAATTAACTATATTACCATTTGTTTTTCAGTCACTCGAGTCTACCCGGCGGATGATGCAACTATGCGAGGAGGTAAGAATCTACTGAATATTACAAATTCATTAGACTATCATAAGAAATAACATGATTATTATATTGTTCTATTAAGAATAAACTTTAATTCCTGGCATAACGCCATAACTGAAGTAATCTGGATTCACATTTTTCGTAACGACGTCGGTGTAACTTTAATAATAAATTTTGACAGATTTGTTATGGTAAAACTGTCAAAAACCGTCGTGACGAAATATGTAAGGGCCTTGAGCTGTGTTACTAATGACACAAAATATTAATAGAAGTAAATTAATCATCATAATTTCATAGTAATACAATAACAATAACCGATGGGAGAGGCATTATAAAGATGATTTTAAAATCGAGAATACCTCCCAATTAAAATTTATAATAATAATCTTGATGAATTTGATATGAAAACTAATTTTCTTTCCATCTGCGAGCTAACTCAAATTATGGAATTCGTTTTTGTACCAACTTCATAAATAACTATACCATGTGCTGGGGCCTTACGGACAACTGCTATTGCGGCACCCAATCCGCTCAGTTGGAAAATCTCGCGACCGCAAACCGTATCTGGGCGCGATAAGGTTCACGTTCGCGTGATTTTCCAACTGAGCGGATTAGGTGCCGCAATCGCAGTTGTCCGTAAGGCCCCTGATCTGCATTGTTATTATGTGTTCTAAAATGTGTATTGATTCCAAGCGTGCGAGATATCAGGAAGTTCCCGTCTTAACTTACTGAAACGTACGATAGTACTGCGCGGCCTAGTGCTAAACGCGTTTCACTTGAATTGGACATTCGTTTCCCCGTAGTTTTAATTATGTTGAGTTGTTTTGTTGTTTACGTGATTTTTTGTGATCATCTGTGAGAGAGGTGTTCTCGATGCAAGGGAGTGAGGGGTAAAATGGAAGTGTCCTGGATAGCCCCCCAGCTCGGTTGGTCTCGACGCCCCTCCCCCGTTACCCCTAGGGCGCAGCCTTTGCTAACCCTGGCTGTTGTGTTTCGATGTCGCTATTATAATTTTGTTTATCTTTCTATGTGTATGTATATCTATTGTAGCTGTCCGCTCATACGATCCTTTTTATGTTTTCATATACTTGGGTTTATTTATATGTAATATTTAAACTTTAAACCATTATTTTATACCATACATAAGTAAATGGGTGTTGCATGATCCGTGCCTACTGTGTCCAAAAATGTTAGAACCTCTATAGCCCTTTGTGTTGTTAACGTAGCCAAGTGTACATTTATGTGGTTAAACGAAGGGCGAGCCGGCCCGGCCCTTGGTGCTGATGGTTAATATATAGAGAGCATCATAGAAGAGCGCGCACGCGCAGGCAGTTTACGGCTCACTGTTATTAGAATAACTTAACCGTCAGCTCCCAATCCCGCCCGATTGCTGTTCTAGGTTCCAAAGCATGAAGCCCGTCATCGACCTCAATAGACCAAGTCCCATATTAGATGAAATACTTCGATATTTGCATCCCTTTAGAATGATATGACCCGGATACGTGCGCTTTTCAGTCTGAACAATAGTATATCCATTGTGCTTGGGCTTGCTTCGAAATGAAAATCTTGTGCCACTTGAGTAACGAGTCCGCCTGAGAGGCTCCACTTGTTTCAAACGCACTTTCTACCTTCCTACTTCTATCTGTTACCGTCCGAGACGTCACGTCACCGTTTTCTACGACTTCTTGAGCATCCGTAAACTTTCCGACATACCTGATCTGTGTGTGAATGGCCCTGGAACGTGATCAGTGTTATGTTGATGTCCGTTCTATCCTGTTTTAGTTGATTTTGTAATTAGGTCTCTGTGTAGTGGCTGCTCTCTGTTGTTGATTGTACTCTATTATGTTGTATGATTTCATGCCTTCTCGAACATTCACAATACTGTCAATGTGTGGGCTGTACTCACCCGTACTACCACCGGACTCCTACAGATATATCGAGCTACACCTCATGCAAACTCTCACACAATATACCTACAAACCGATCCAGTATTACTTACATTTTATTTTGTTCGTTTATTTATATAAAAAATATATTTTGGGTTTAGTGACAGTTATAATTTTTTACTGTAGTATATTCCATATTTATTCGTATTTCATATTGTAACTTTTTTTGTTCCGAATGGAAATGTTAATACCGGGTATTTTACATTCTGGGTATATGTACACATTGGACTCGTGCACAGTGCAGACTGAACATCACTATCGACCACAGTTCACTCACTAGGGAGGATGTCTTTTTGATTCTGGACTCCAGATATCGACTTGAAAAGTTGAGAAAATGCTTCGTTAAATTAATATAAAAGGCATCGTCTCTAGTGCGACACTGAACTCTGCAACATGTACTCTAACATACCTGTCCACGTACTCCACGCACCACAGCGAGCCGCGCGGGCCCGAGGCTCGGCAGTGTCACTCACTCCACTGTACCCCTCACCACTAACATACTCTCTGACTTTTTGTTTCTGCGGCGTAGAGCAAGGAGGCCGGCATTCGTACTCTGGTCGCTCTAGACGACCAGGGAGGTGAGTGATCTGCAAGATTTGCAACACTACATTATTTACAATTTTATCTATTTTACCTTTTTCGCTAACCTTGTTGAGCATCGTAGGGTTTTCAGCCGGCCCGAAGACGGGCTCACCGATCTAGAAGACGTAAGGGGGTATCGCATCGATCACGTATTTAAAATGACGTCACTGCTAATCCAATGCAAAGGTGCGGGCATCCTTTAAAATGTTGACCGTCCACATTTAATGACTCACACACGGGAAAGATCACGGAAAACCCACATCTTTGTATATATGAGCGTAATGTAGATAATATACACCACTTTGCACAACTTAACAACGAGCTATTTCTACGAGTGAGCAGGCAAAACGAGTTAACATTCGATACAAAATATATCCGGTATCCCGATACTTATACATTCTGCATTTCAGATGTTCGTACTCGACTCTAAATCGCCTACTTTACCTAAATCACATAAACGAATCTAATTAAACGAGCAAAGTAAATTCGAAACGCTTCTCCTCAACGCACGACTCTTGACATCACACAGAAAAATCATAAATCATATGAAACTGAGCACAGATGAAACTGAATCTGGTTTTACTTGCAAGCTTGAGTGCATGCATGTCGTTGTGGATCGAGTAGTGTGTGTTAGAGGCGAGCGAGCGGTCGGCGCGTGCGGTGCGCTAGAGAGAGACAGAGAGGCGAGGCACCGTGCGCGCCGGCCGCCGCCCGCGCACGCCGCACGCCCCGCCGCCACGCCGTAGCGTCACGCGTCACGCCGCCGCCACGCGCACGCCACGCCCGCAGCCCGCACGCGCGCGACTCTGCGTGCCTCCCCTTGCCGGCGCACCGCACCCGACCACCAACACCCCGATATCTCTCTCCTACCGATATATTATTTTCATTTGTATTTTATGTATAGAGCGAGGACTCCGGGGGGCAAGCGCTTCATATGTTGAGTCACCAGGGCGGTAAGAGTTAAACTGACACGTGGGTAGTCGAAACGTGAGAACGTCTGTGTTTGAATGTGCAGTTAACAATTATTAATCTCTTTGTTTTTCTTTGACGTTTCTCTTGAATAACGACTTATCTGAGATCGATGTTGCGTGTGTATTCTATGTTTCGATGGGGATGATTTTTGACAATATATAGTGTAAATAGATGCGCCCGATGGCCGTTCGTTGCTAATTGTCGCAAAAGACTGTTTCTATCTTTTGCTGAAGATTTAATTTGAATGAGCTGCGCAATCTGTTTAGTTCTTCCGTTGATATGTTATATCGACCGGAACGCTTTTTATAGGTATATTTATTTATCTTTCCGAATCTACTGTTCTCTTCCGTAAACTGCGGTACTGATATGAATGCGCGTTGACCGATGTGTTGGACGTATAGATGTAAATGGTGTACGCCTTCATCTCCATGGCTAGCAGCGTGTATACTGTTAATGTTAGCAAGTAGGTCTGTAACTGTTAGCTCGATGCGGTCTGTGTCTGTCTGCGAGGCCTCCCCTCGCCACTACATATTAGTTTGATCCATTCTCTTCTACTCGATCGATACTTTGCTATTTTCACGTTTCATTTAGGAATGGCTTACTGGAAACGCTCATTTGCTAAGTTGGTTTATTTTATCCCATAATCATGCGGCGGCCGACGTCGCCGCGATCATCCCATGTATTGTTTTGTTTTATTTTTAGTTTCGTGTGTTGAGTTGGTTGAGTTCTGAGTTGTCCCGGCGCGGCGCGTGCGCACGTGTCGCCGCCGCCGCTGCGCACGCGGCACGCGGGCGCGCGTCGCTCCCGACCTCTCACGCATTCGTTTGGCGAGCTATAGTGACATCATTATTGTGTTGTAGAGTCACGAGGTGGGCATGAAAACCCTGGTCATGCTGGATGAACAGGGCGGTAAGCATCCAGTAGTACCTAATATTTTGCATCACTCATAATTTAGTACAGCTTGTGTCTGACATGCGAGTTCAGATAATTTTATACAGAGTTCTGAGAATGACGATAATTTTTAACTAACGATTTAAACATTGTAATGATTGATAATGTGCTAACAGTTTATTTATAAAGGATAATAAATGAAGGTAAAAAGAATTTATCATGACCATTATTAAATAAATTCTAGATGACTAAATGCATCGGAAGATCTCTCCACTCCCGGTTCCCGACAGTGGGACGGGCGATGAGATTTCTGAATGAGTTAAACGATATTATTTTGTTTAGTTTATTCTCACGCATCTAGCTATGCACGACTATTTCAATCTTGCTGTTGGTTGCATGACTATTAGTATTTTAAGATATTTTGATCTAAATGTTAGCTATAATGAGTACAGTAATTTATTCACATAGTTTCAGCACACATCATTTTTTATCAGAATTAAAGATATAATAGTTTCGACCTGATCAAGTGTAAGACATCCATAAAACACGACACCCAACAGATTCAAAACTAGATGCTTTGGACTTAGAACCGTACCGAGAGAAGTTAGTTATTGCTTTTGGTGATGATTATAAGCTTGCATGGGCCTAAATAGTTGGTGTAACCACTCAGCTGAATTAACATGAGAAATGTCTTACACTTTGCTCGGGTTTGTCGAGAGCGTTGAGAATTTACAGTCGAATCAAATAATATAATCGAAACAAAAAGAAAACGCGATAGCTATAGAAAAGAGTTAGGTGCTTGAACACATTGACGAGTGTGCTGACAAGGGCAGTCGTAAAGCATGATGTTGTATGTGTGAACAGAGCAATTGGACAGAATCGAGGAGGGCATGGACCAGATCAACGCGGACATGCGCGAGGCAGAGAAGAACCTCTCGGGAATGGAGAAATGTTGCGGCATCTGCGTTCTGCCTTGCAACAAGTGCGTACAATATTCTGTTTACTAACACCAATACATATTTGTAGTCTAAAAGCCCTAACAGACGCGTGGGTTTGGTTGACGGACCGCCGTCCAACCAACGGTAGAGAAAGAGTGAGAATGACACATTTCCCTGTTTCACTTCCTTTGGTCAGACGGCGGTTGACCAAATCCACACGTCTGTTAGCACTTTACATCTGTAGATAGGTGTGGATGTGGATAGATTAGAATGACATCCCAAAATAATCTTAAGAGAAAATATTAGTTTATAAAAAACCAGATTTGCACATAGTCGTATGGTAGTAAAATGATTAACTCAGGCCTTTCGTATTATTTAACTATAACCGAACAGTTTTAAAATTATTTGCGCCAAATGTGAAAGAAAATTGGCAACAATTTTACTTCTGTCAATTTGAGGTTAGAAAATCCCATTTCTGTTCTATCTGCCTAAAGAAAACTCTCCAAATCCATTACCTTCAAGCCGCCTTCAAAACGATTTTTAACAGGCTTCATTTGTAACTAGGTAACTCTAATACTATAATTACTACACAGTAATAGTATAGTAGTGTTGCTCCCATAGTTAAAGTTGTTCATAATGAAGGGTACTATGGACCCCTTTAGTACACCCTTTCCGCGTAACCCAGTATATGTAATTCGGATGACAATACAATAATTTGGTACCATCGAACCGGTCGCACAACGAGCTATGGAGAGGACTATACTCACTATGCTCAGGGTTCCCCTACGGGATCGAATCAGAAACGAGGAGATCCGTAGACGAACGTAAGTTACCGATATAGCCCACCGGATTAGCAAGTTGAAGTGGCAGTGGGCACATTTCACGCAGAACAGATGGCCGATGGGGCCGAAAGGTTCTCGAATAGAGACCATGGACCGGTAAGCGCAGCGTAGGACGTCCACCAATGGAATGGAATGCTCTCCCTGCCTCGGTGTTCCTTATAAAGTACAACCTGGGTCTTTTCAAGACAATAGTCAATAGGCACCTCATGGGTAAGCGTGCTCCACCGTAGACCGCATCATCACTTACCATCAGGTGAGTTGTGGTCAAACGCTAGCCCATTTCATCATAAAAAAACCACAAGATGGACAAACGACTTAAAAGAGACCGCAGGAAACGCTGGATGCAGGCCGCTGCCAACTGGCCCTTTTGAAGATCAATGGGGAAGACCTGTCTAGCAGTGGACGTCCTAACTATTATGGCTGAAATGATGATGATGAACTGGTCTGATGAGGATCAGGAGGTGGATAGTTTTTTTTTTATTCAATAATAGGCTTGCGCTTGACCGCCAACTCGCCTGATATTAAGCGATGATGCGGTCTACGGTGGAGCACGCTTGCCTAGAAGAAACCGATTCACTCGTGATTTAAAGACACCCAGATTGTAACTATCGGGGAACACCCATTCAGGCAGTGCATTCCACAGACTTGCAGTTCGCATAATAAAAGTGGAAACAAAGCGCTTCGTTCGGGTTTTCGGAATACCAACCATAAAGCGGTGCAAGTGCAAGTCTTCAATGGTGTGAACCACACTGACAGAGCCATCTAGCGGAAAAGACGCCAACCATCATGCCGCATGCGACCTGCGGTGTCTTTCGTCACTCTAATAATTATTTTTAAATCGTAATTTCGGTATATTTCAGGGGAGCGTCGTTTAAAGAGGACGACGGCACGTGGAAGGGCAATGACGACGGTAAGGTGGTCAACAACCAGCCGCAGCGGGTCATGGACGAACGCAATGGCATTGGACCACAGGCCGGCTACATCGGCAGGTAAGCTACCATAGGGCCAATCAGACAATTATTAATAAATATTCGGGACATTTTTGCACACACGGTCATCTGACCCCAAACTAAGCAAAGCTTGTGATATGGCTGCCAGAGACTGATATACATACATAATATGTATGATAATAAAACTATATATTTTATAGTTTTAAATACATACTTACCGGTACATACATACATATTTACTTGGACATTACCGGTATGTCCAAGAATGAATGTTTGTACGCTTTACAATCTGATGGCACCCAGTTCGATCCTCGACCATGTGCCAATGATTTATGTGCAGTTTTATGGCATCGCTCAACAACGGTGAAGGAAAACATATAACCAATGAGGAAACTGATATAACCGAGAACATCAAACTAAAACGTCAAATACATAATGACATACACCAAAATGCACTGGGCTAGCAAGGTGAATTTAGGGCCCATCCTCTCTCTCTGAGAGAAGTCCTGTGTCCTAGCAGAGGTCACATAATAGACAATAAAATATATATAAAAGAAAGTCGTGTTAGTTACACTATTTATAACTGAAGAACGGCTGAACCGATTTAGCTGATAATTGGTGGGGAGGTAGCTTAGAACCAGGAGACCGACATAGGCTACTTTTCATCAGCATCATCACCATTTTTTATCACTACGCGGGTGATACCGCAGGGCGCAGCTAGTAGACAATAAATAATAGTTATGATGATGATTAAGACGTTTCAAAAACGACTATTAAGTTATACCACACGCGTCATCAATTTGCATCGGCAAATATTTGTATCCGTTCCCAAACCAATTCCAGGATAACGAACGACGCGCGCGAAGACGAAATGGAAGAAAACATGGGCCAGGTGAACACCATGATCGGAAACCTTCGCAACATGGCTCTGGACATGGGCTCCGAGCTCGAGAACCAGAACCGCCAGATCGACCGCGTCAACCGCAAGGTACGCTGGGGGAGAGGGTAGCGGGGACAGGGTGTATACAATTTCGTTCAACCTAGGGACCGATTTCACATTAGATAGATAACTCTTTATGTTCACCAGAAATTACATACATAGAACAAAAACAACTTAAAACTAGTGAAATAATTTGCGGCCTTATCGCTGTAAGCAATCTCTTGTAGGCACATTATTGTCGGTTCAATATTGAACCGACAAGCGTCGGTCCGATAGCGGGTGATTGCTGATTAGCTGTTCTTTATCCAAAAGTTAATGAAAATTATGTTTAAATTTGCTTGTTAGTTTTAACTTAGCGCCTACCAGTAATCTTTTAATTAATTCACTATCCGAAAACCGTTTAAACCGCAGGGTCCAACGAGATGCTCACACATCAAAATCAGTCTAGCCAATTAGGGTATAGTTAGTAAACATAAAAAAATACAAACAACGCTACATACGCCCGAAAAACTTTACCCTTCTTCTTGGGCAGTCAGGTAAAAAGATGCTTTTATTCATCTTTTTGGAATTTACTGCAGCTATCAGCAATAACCCGGTATCAAACGGATAGTAACTTGTTAGTCACACATTGTCTTTCAATTTATGTTTCAAATGAGTGTGGGCAAAACATACTTTTAACGAATACCATCGATTTTAGCCAGCTCTTAAAATAATTAATTTTCATAGTAAACAATGCAAAACCAAAAAGTTTAGTAGTAAAGAGAATAAATAGTGTCGTTTAGTACAAAAACATATTCCAGCACCATGCCTTGCAATGACTAGAATATTTGCCGGATGTGTTTCGGACTCTTCTTGGCGAATTCGTCATACTTAGAGCGCGGTCCGAATCACGCAAACGGAGCCCACGACACCAACATAACATAGCACAAAGAAATGTTCGTGCCGTCTTGTTTCTTATTGGCGTCATTACGTACAGTACGAACTTAAATGAAAAAAAAACTAAGGGGGTAGAGAAACGAAATTGTGTACACCCAAGATTTTTGAGTCCTAATTATTTCTTGATGTGATTACAGTGTTCCAATGAATTCTTTCAATACTTTGGTCTCAAGACCGCTGAAATTTTGTTTACATTGAATCTGTCTTCACTTCTTCATTGACATTCTCACCATTTGTGTGTTTGCCTGTCACCTTAGCTGTGAAGTGTTTAGTCTCCTATCTCTGTCAATCTCTTCCTTTAGGGCTATGATGATATGTGATCCGATGGAGATAGGGTTATGATACTGTTCATTATGGCTTTTCTTTAACAACAATTTCAATTAAAGGCCGGCCAATAACTCAGCATTTGCCCGCGTAGGGTTACCATCCGCCCGGATTTGTCCGGACTTTTTGACCTTTGCCCGGCTTTTTTTGCTTGGACTATGTAATACAGCGAGTAAGTATTGTTTAACGTCTCTCTAAACACAAAACAAAAATATTCCTTTAAGCGTTTATTAACTTATTCGGTTACTTGGATGAAATAATAATGTCATCCAAGTAACAGAATTGTCCAGTTATATTGATTTAAAAGCCAAACTACTGAGCCGATTCTAATGAAATTAATATGGGACCAAACTGAACGTAATATCCTTTCAAATAAAAAAAGTTATTTCCAAGCTGAAAAATAATACAACCGAATGGAGAACCCCCTTTTTAAAGTCTATTAAAAATAAATAAAAACACGAAGATAAATCAGCTAACGCTACATTATTAGCACGTTTTAAAAATTCAATAGCAATACCTAAATAGTGTTCTTGATTAGGTCAGGGGTACATAAAAGGAGGAGGGCGGCAAAAAAACTGATCATATTTTGCTCCCAACCCAACGTATCATATCGTTTGGAACCTGCCTAATATAATCTGCCAGTGAAATGAACAGTAAAATGAGATATCTTCATCGTATCCTAAAACTTAGCCCTACAGCTTCATTGGCCTTCCAAATTCTAGCTGGCTTTCCAACAAACTCCGCATGTTTCCTGTAGCGAATAGACGATTGGCTGTTTTGAACTCTCTGTGTCGTGACACACTACCAACACGAGCCAACATTGTGTACCAGTGTCGCCCAGTCCACGCCCAACTAACATTCCGAACCTAACATTAGACTTCATCAGTAACACTCATTCACATCAACTAACATAACAGTGACTGTTATAGCCTGGTGTACTGTCTCGGTCTACTCACAGTATCATAGAGAATCAAAAGTACCACAAACGTTTAAAAGGATAGACCACGCGAGTTTTACCTACTTCCCATGTCTGTTGCTTGTCTTAAGTAGGATCAATGCTCCTAGCACGCCGTATAATTCAGTTCGGTCTCTGTCAATACAATAGGCCTGTGTCCTAATGTTTCAATTATTACAAATAACAGGCGAAGGATATAACTAAATACATTACACATACTAACAAAGAAATTAAATTGGCTGATACATTTCTGATATATAAGCACTTAAAGTTTTTGGTGGGAATAAAGAGCAGATGCTGTCCCTCCCGCAAAGCGTGTGTTAGAATAGCATTTGTATGGCGCGCGCATTGCTTTACGTCATAACGTTCTATAGTGTGCTAGCATGAAATTAAAATACTTATGTTATTTATTTTTGAACAAATATTATTGTTGTTTATGTTGACTATCATTATCTATTTATGATCAGCTTTTTTATGAGTTAATAAAAAGGGCACAGGCCTACTATATTGCGCCATAGTAGACTGAAACATTATTTAAAAGCTGTTGACCGTGCGAGTAGATTTAAACCACCACTAAATGACTCTCGTGACATCAGAGTAGGTACAAAAATGCGGCTCGGGTTTATACAACAGCTCTGTGCTCGCGGGATCTATCCTTGTGAAAATCTATGACATGTACTTTCACATTGTTCGTTCATAGATCGTTCACAGTTATTTTACCTCGAAATTGTCATATTCTGTCTGTTCAGTCGGCATTACTAGCTGTCAGAGTACGAGGCTTGCTGCAGAGGTAAAATAACTGAACGGTTTTACATGTTAGTAACCACAGACTGTCGAAAGTGTAGAACTCATGAAAACATACACTAGATAGTAGACATAGTTCCGACCGAGGCTGTACACTAAACGTAATTAAAATCAGTCGCTCTATACAAATAGAAACGAAACTGTTCTATATCTTAGGGCGAATCAAACGAAACGAGGATAACGCTCGCGAACCAGCGCGCCCACGAGCTACTCAAGTAAACGTCGGCGGCACACACACAAACACGACACACGCATACACGGTCTCGTGGTTTCTAGTGCGTTCCTTACACACACACAAAAGTGGACGTATCTACCTCTTTCTGTTAATTGGATTCGATAGAGATAGATATACTTCGCAAGTGTGTGAATAAAGGTTCACACACAATGACAGTTTTAGTTAATAAGCGATTTGAGCGGTAGCGAAGCTAATACACCAAAATTGGTTTGTCACGGAAAACATTCGCACCGCTCTTATCGTTAAGGTGGCTACTCGACGCCTAACTTTCACACAACTTTGACCCACTAAAACTTGAAAGTATATTTTATTTTATACTAGCTCACCCGCCAGACGTTGTCCTGTCTTTGCTATGAATGTCCAAAAATAAAAATAAAACTGCTGTCTGGTAAATTCACATTCATCAAACGCGTGAACTGTCAAAAGCGCGAAGTTAAAACCGTCGTTAAGTTTTCTGACATTTCCAATTTTCTTAATTTTTCATTCCGTAAGAATCTTCTACAAAGAAGGTATTAGATAACTTTAAAAAAAATATGAAATTGGTATGTCGTTCTCAAGTTATGGCGTGACGAAGGTAAATAGGGATTCACTTTGTTGCTATCCTACTAGTTATAAATAAGCTTTTAAAAAAATAAGTGAAAATGGCGTCTAAAATAAATTTTTGTTGCTTTAAATTCATGGCGTGTCCTTATTACGTGGAATTAAAAAATAAAACAAAAACATTTATATTTTACAAGATTCAGGGGTCAAAAATTTGTGAAAATAAGTCGCTGAGTAAACTCCTAAATTCACTACTAAATACTTGATTCGATGGAGATCTACTGCAAATGCAGTTGCAGTTGGTTTAACATCAGGTGCCAATATTGGTAGTGAAGGACCGCTAAGCAGCAGAGGTAATGCAGCAATGGCTTGCTCATGTATAAAAGCGCTGGACCGCATACCCAAGGATATTGAATCAAATTGCTTAAAAATACCATAGCTACTTACCTCTGCTTGTACTTATCTTCTACTGGTTGCAGATGCTATATACAAATTTTTAGTTTTTATTTAGTTAAGCGTTTAAACCTGAAGGTAAACTATTATTGTTTTGACTTAACTGTAGAAATTAAAGTGAACTGATAGTTTATTTTTATTTTATACGTAATGTATATTTTTAATGGCCCTGCAACCGGTATATCTATTATTCTTAAATGCTTAATCTCAAATCTTGAGAGATACATTAATCTTGTCAAACATGTAACTTAAAGCGTGCTACTGTATCAAGTGACCACACTTTTAATCGAACAATTGGCTTCTTATTTTGAACTGCTCAAAATAAAATGTAAGTTTTACAATAATGTAGCACCCACCAGGGTGACCCTATAGTTACAGTCATCTTTAAAGTGAAACCAATTTTCAAAGAGCGCATTGTTCGTCTCAACTTTTCTTCTCTTAAATTTCTCCTTAGCATAAAGATTTTAGTGTTTCTAAAACTTAAATTTAATACTTGGTGCTCGTTTCTTACAGTACGTCATGTTAATAAGTCACAAAATATTATCTTGGTCATCTCATACACGCAAGCCATATAGTAATATTTAATTAGTTTGTAGGAAGTTAAACCAGTGAAAAGTTATTATTTTGAGAAAATGCATTTACCCGTTGTTAAATATAATCTAGTATTACTGTTAATATTGCTAGATTGGAACGCAATCGCTTCTTGCGACTTTTTAATTACCATTTAAGGGCTAACTGAGTGCACATTTTGACCCAACAAAGTGTGAAAAGTGTCGTTTTATTTTGAAATAATAAAACTAAAAACGTATTCTATTAAAATTTTGTGGGGTCACAAATGTGTGAAAATTAGTCACTAATCAATTAATTAATGGTAATATAATTATCAATAATGTTTCTCCTTCAAAATAATTGGTGCCATTTTTCCATCAAGTTATAGATATAAAGATCCATGTTCACCGAAGTTAAACATAACTTAACAACCTGTTGTCTAATAACAAAATTTTGCGAGAACAGGAGGTTAATTTTTAATCGCCAGTAAAAGTTTATGTTAAATGCAACCTAAGTTGTATGTACATAGTACATACACAAAAAATATACTACATCAAATAATTACGTTAGTAGCTTTGATTTTTTTCATAGCTTATAAATATATGTTACAATCATTATTATTAAATCTTAGTAGAAAAATTTGGGAGAGATGACGCCTAAATGAAAGCGAATGACAGGTATGAGTTGATATGTGATAACGGTAAGGAGTTAAGTGTATTGTTCAGCTGGTCCCGACTCACGATTACTTTGAACTTATGCATTAGATGGAGAAGTATTTCATAGGAGCATATATGTTACGGTCAAAGGGACAACAATTATTCCACAGATCTGTACTCATAGCACTTTATAAGACTTTGTTTTCAGTAAAACTTAATATCTATAACGGACCTCATTGATGTCATTTAAACAGGGTAAAAGGAAGATCCTGCCAAATCCTCGCGGGGAATCCAACTATTCCAGTAAACATTTAAAAAAAAACAATATACTTTCATATACATTTAAAACTGTAAACTTGAATTACCTCAAAATAGCCATTGTCTGGTATTGCACAGCGGTTATAACAAATAGCTGCATGTGGTATTTATTTTATTATGTATCACATCATCAGCCCGTAAACGTCCACTGCTGAACAAAGGCCTCCCTCCAAGAGATGTTGCCATAATCCCCACGCTTGGCAGGTGGCTTGGGGATCGCAGTACGTTCACCGTGTACTAATAGGACGCTGCTGCCCACCCTCCTGTGGTTCTGGTCGCAGTTTTAGGACATACGTTCAAACTATATAAAAGACTATTACCTGGCGACAGATTTTCCTTCTTATTTCCGTTCTATTTACTTCTCTTTTCTGTGCGTGGTACTGAATACATCAACAATCATATATTTATGTAAACTATATACACATATCGGAACAATTAGTTATACATATCTGCTTCTATGAAACGGTATAAAGATGCTAAACTTATTATAAACAATTATACCTAGATATCATAAAACTTAGCGATAATTAACTTATGACTTTTAATTTATTACTATTTTATTTATTTTTGTGTATAAAATAAATCATGTCATTTAAATTTTTAGTTGTTTATTTTCCCGTTTTGATATTTTATTTCCATTAATTTTGATAGGAATAATTTGTAAGTCATGATTGGGATTGTGGATATGTAAGCAATAAAAATAAGGCGGTAATCATAAATTAAGGGGGAGATAAGGAATAATACTATAATATACTTTAAGTGGTTTTTAAAAGATCTTTATTTTTCTTACTTAAATTCTTACAACACAGACACAGTCTAATAATTGTAGATAACAGAAATATATACGACTTCACAACCTTATTTCGCCTCTATCAGTCATTTAATAACTAAATTAAATAATTTTGTTACATAGTAAAACATGATAGTCAAAGAAGTATAGGTATATACAACATACAACTAATGATATTATGGTGCACTATTATGAATCTTTAGAGCTAGACTCATTTTACACATTTTTTATGCTACATTAAATCATTATTTAAGTAATAGTTTCTAGTATGCTAGCTGTAGTCGTAAGTAATGAACTCCACAAACATACGGGATAAGTAGGTACAGGTGTCTCATTTGCATAGGACTCCTGTATAACAAATCAAAATCCGTAAAATACTTTATTTGCATATCATACCATACATTCAAAAATGACCACAGTGATCTTGATACAAAATCATCATCATCATCATAGTCAGCCTTTTAACAGTCCACTGCTGAACTTTTAGCCTACCCCCGAAAGGGTGATACAAAATGCATTGTATTAATTTAATTTTGCACAAATTTTTGTCTACAATATAGGACGGCTAGTCAGGTTAAGGTAGTCGAAACTATAACTCAAATCAAAATACTGAGTCATTTTAAAGCTGTCAAAATTTCATCCTTTAAACCAGTCGCTGCCTAATACCTTTATATTATTTTATTATTATTATTTTATATGCTACCTTTACGCAGTGTCTACTGCGTAAAGGTAGCATACCCACGTTGGTGACCGCGACCGGCAGCTGCGACCGCGTCGCAGTCGCTTTTTTCGTTTACGTATTGTTCCATACATTTTAGTAAAGCGCCTCTATCGGAAACGTGGAAGAACTAAAATCGGTAGTAAGCGGCGCTATAGATTGCTTCACTCTAATACGAAAAAGGTTTTCGAATACCTTTTACCCCAGCAATGTATGGAACAATACGAAAACGAAAAAAGTTTTCGAATACTATCAAAACTTGTACTAAGGGTACAGTGGGATGCGCGACGCGATCGCGGTCTCCAAGATCGGAATGCTACCTTAAGGCATAATTCAGGTGACGTTTTTGACAGTTTTTAATATACTATAATATATGTATTTTATAATTTTAATTTATAGATTGAGAATATACCTCATAGTATTTATAATTATGGTCGACAATCCGCCTTACTTATCTACTTAGCCACGAGACTGGCTCACATCTACACTTACAAACTAACACACACATCGATGACAACCGTGAGTATAACTTTTTTATTTGGTTCACTGTAAGCGAGCACTGCTTGTACTTTAAGCGGACGAACTGCACATACTAGCTTATTATATATTTTAAAAGATGCAGCTTAATGCTTTTTTTAAAGAGGTCAAGTCACATCCCAAAAATTGACAACTAATAGGTTTTAAAGTACATTAACTTGTAGGGGATTGTTTCCTTCTCACAGACGCATCGACAATTCAAAATAGAGGTCTAAACAACATTTTGAAAATTGTGACCTCAATTTTCAAAATGTTGTGTGGACCTGCAGTATGTAGTAATTATATTGACAAAGATAATATAAATTGTCATTGTATATCGAACCCTATTTCCACAATATAATGCACAAATTCCTACAGAGATACAAAAACATGCGAATGTAAGAGGTCTGTGCTGATTGGTGCTCGAGCGCATTCGCGCTTTTTGAAGCGCACCACGTTCAAACAGATGCCTTATTATAGATGTCTTATCGTGATTCGGATTGTGATCGCGATCGCGTGCCATCTCACTTACGCACGTGGTGCGAGTAAGTAGATGCGAACGGGACGGCATGCAATCTCGATCACAATCAAACTTCTATAATAAGGCCGCAGGTCCTGAGCAACTGACATCAGTCTGCTAGCTCATATCTTAGCCTCAAATACGCGCGCAGTCGTGCTACTCCTGAAAAATTTGACTCATCGATTTTGCGTTATTTTTTCTGTTCGGGTTTCTTTATTATATCAAGTTATTCATGAGTCTAGAAATAAGCAATTTATAGCCTATAAAGGAACTATTGCCCATTAAATATTTATTTAAGCAAATTTTGCAGTAAAATCTGAAAAAGTTAATCAAGTAAATATTGCTGACGTAATCATCATCGAGACCTCTCTCCATGTCATCAAAACTAAGTAAACCAAAGACCCTCCGCCCCCTCTTTGGTGTTTACGAAATACTTGAAAGGCCCCTTTAGCCATGTCACCACTTACCATCTTGCCCAAACAAGTCGTAAAATAATTAAAAACTCATTCCCTGATCCTTCTGATATCTTATCTGATATTTACGTTAGCGTGCAATTAAAATAAATATCAAATTTAAATCCACGTTTATTGTATCTAAAGCCGCCTCTTCCTTCTGTTTGGAATCTGACTTGACCGTAAATGATAAAATGTATAATCTAAATAGTAAGAGCTTAGTTATCTAGTACAAAAATACTGCGGAATTTTCTGCGTATATATTTGTGCAAGAAAACTACTTACAGATGTCGTTAATTGTTGTTCTATAAACTACCGAGCTAAATAAATATTGAAAAATAATACATTTGTAAATATGCAATGACTTCATACCGCTTGTTTGAAA
Source organism: Agriopis marginaria (assembly GCA_932305915.1). Lineage (NCBI taxonomy): Eukaryota > Metazoa > Arthropoda > Insecta > Lepidoptera > Geometridae > Agriopis > Agriopis marginaria. The sequence goes on along the minus strand of OW029934.1, from coordinate 7,630,763 downwards.
AAATCAAGAAAAAATAACCGGTTACTTCAGAGTAATTTAAATACAGGAAACAAATGAATTTAAAAAGGTATCTAAAATTGCTAAAATAATTCCTTTTTTGTATACCATACAATATATTATGCTATTTAAACCTTTTTTGTTTATTTGGATTCTCAAATAACCCAAACTAACCCGTCTGCAGATCTATACTTTATTCTTTTAAGTAATTTCTTACTCTATTAGGATTTTTGATCTTCTACCTATAGTATGGTTACTTTCCCAGTAAAAGTCGCTTACACAATTTCCAAGAAACTATGATTTTATTATTACTGCGTTGAATATTGATCCTTTAAAAATCTTCGATCTATTAATTTTAGGTAACAACTGTTTATTTTTAATTTTGACAGGCGGCTATTATAGTCACGCCATCGGGCGTTCTAATCTCGAAAATTTGATTAAAATTACACCATGCCTCGAACGGGCCCTGACATGAAAATCTGAGCGTGTATCGTATTTGCAATTTTTTCAATTAGAAACTTTAATACACGCCCATTTGTGATATGTTTCACTCGAACCATGTGACATATTTTGTCATAAAAAATCGACTATCATAAATTATGCGATATAAGGATGTCAGGGCGCGTCTGGGCCCAGTGTAATAGAAATTCAGCTTAAACAGTATTTGTATTGAAGCCATGTTGATACTACAAAAAAACTATAACAATAGCCTAGGCTTATTGTAATTTATAAGAAAGAAAGAAAGAAAATAAATTTTATTCGACACCTTTACATAAAACGTATATCTAGAGGATACAATCAGTGTCGAATGGAAAAAATAAATGACACTTCAAGAAACAGAATAGCGCATTCCGAATCCACGCCAACAGCGCTAGAACCAAAACGGCACGACGGAAACATTTCTTGTGTCGTGTTGGTTCTCATTAGAGCTTTTGGCATTGTTGGCGTGATTCGGAACGTGTCCATAGTATCAACATGACTTTTTATTTTATTTCTCATATTACCAGCAACTAATGTGTTTAATTTTTATAGGGTGAGAGCAACGAGACCCGCATAGCGGTCGCAAACCAGCGGGCGAACAAACTTCTCAAGTCTTAAACCCGCTGCTATGGGTACGGTGACGCTACCAACTACTGTTTCTATGTAAGCTTGCTCTGTAATCATCATGACAACGATTTAAATTTACGCTCTTCAGAAACGTCTAATAGGTCTGGCTGGCTATTGTTGTGGCATGCGATATTATTTCTGTCCCTGTCGCTCGTAACATATAAGAGTGACATGTAACAATATTAATACCGCAAGTCTTAGAATAACTTACCTGTTTTAGCTAAAATGTGCTTTGTCTCGTGAACTGTGCGACGCATCGCATTTCTGAAATCTGATCTGAAATTTGCGATTCTGTTGAATCTCTCTCTAAACCAATCTGACAGCACTAAAATTATATGCGTCTCTTTTCAATTCTATGTGTTAGAAAGGATGGCAACAATTTAAGAGCCGTCTAAATTTAGAAAATGGTACAACGGAATCGACACCATTGGCAAAGCATATTTTGGTTTTTGTGCTTACAAGGCGTTTGTGAATAAGGATAGAAAATAATAAGCCTAATAAAGACATAGCCACTTAGTACAAAAATCTCAAGCACGAGGTAGAAACGGTTTGTAGAGACTGATATCAATATCAGATTCTTTGTACTGACCACGTGCATATTATAGAGGTTCCAGAAGCTGGCAAAATTTAACCTGGCCACCACCACATGTGTAACAGGTCTTTGTAGATTTAGACACCTCCGTGGGGCCTCACAAAAATAATTGAGCTAAGATATAATTCAGGTGTTCTTGACCAAGCCTAGGTATGTATAGTGCAAACAACAACTGATTAAACATCTGTACGGTGATGACGGTAATTTAATTAATTTATGATGCGTACTTGCATAAAAACAGTAGTCTGTCCTACGTTTATCAAACTACATGGTAAGTACAGTCATATCGATGTTAAAGTAATAAAAATGCAATAATATTCAATAAACGTTACAGAAATGCTTAACGTACTAGTTTTAATCAGAATTATTTTAATGTACTGTACTTACCCATAAAGTGTCACACCAATTAATTTGTGATTTAGTGGCTATTGTAAATTTTATTCTTGCCTGACTTCATAGTCTAGTGATTTAAATTATTAAAATTACGTAGTTTCGTATTAAACTTTATTTACATTACTTCGAGCCCAGATGGGCCCAGACGTAAAAAGTGAGCACTACATTGTGTTATTGTCAAAATAATTACTATTTGCAATGAGATTAGCGTGATCCGTGTGAAATAGTTGACGATAATTTATGGCCCACATAACAAATTTCAAGGCCGGTCTGGGCCCAGAGTAATGCAATTTAGTGCTAATTAATACCGATTCTCATAAATATTTTATCTCTTCATCAAAACCCGCGTTAAGATTAATTATAAATTATTATAACACCGGCTTGCACTCACGATGATGTTTTATCGGTCGAGACGATCGACCGGTTTCGGAGCCCTTAGAGCCCCTTCCTCAGGGAATACGCGCGATTCTGGAGACTATCGCCCGCGTAACATCTTCGTGAGTGCAAGCCAGTGTTATAATAATTTATATTTTATCTGTACTACAATCATTAGGCTACAGTTCCAACGACTGGCTAGATCATCTGCCATTTTTTTACCATGCTTTTATCAATATCTCTTGCCATTTGTTTTAGTGATGTGCCAAACTATCTTATGGTTTATTTCGAACAGCTTTGGCATAATTTGAAATTATTCCACTGGAGAATATGGAATCCAATCATTTATCACATTTATAAAGTATGAAATTAAATGATCTCTTAAATTTATAATAGCATTAAGTTTTATATTATTTGCACTGTTAAATAATTATTGTATGTATACTTTACGTATAATTCTTTCAATTGAGGAAGACGCAGCCGTCCCCAATCGCTCTCGCCGCGAGTACATACTATGCCATCGAAACCACAGAAAAGAGAAGTAAATAGAACGCAAATGAGACGGTAAATCTGTCGCCAGGCATTATGATAGAAACTTGCTGGAACATTCTTATTTATTTCAACGCGTCGAACTCCTCATCCAAAGAACTCGGGCCTTACCTTTTTGGGTTAGGTCTCAAAATTCTTTGTCCGTATCAATTTCTTACAAAAATGCCTTGACAGCCGTTCTAATTTAATCAAAAATAAAAAATCTTTTCTGTGATCGAAACACGTGATCTAAGCCGTTATATCAGGTACACTAATAAAAAGAATGTTCATTATAAAATATTTCTTCTGTAGAACAGTGACTGGACTAGATTTTTTTATTTATTTAATGTGAATTACCTTCACACTAAATATCGTCCAAATACGTTTAACCGTTCCTAAGTGCGGGAAATTACACAAAAACTGAGTTGGTGTGATAATGTTTAAAAATAAAGCAGGCTCACACACAAGCCAATTTGCTCATCATCATTCTATCTTAGTTCACTGGTGGACATAGGCCTCTCACAAGGCCAGCCAAATCTTCGGTTCTTCGCTCATCAATATTGCATACTTGCACTAAGCGATTAGGGGAATACGAGCGCGTCTTCGTCGATTGACCTTGTATCGAAGCTCAAATAAAATGTATCTTCTATAATTTAGTATTCAGTAGTAACTAACGCTTAAATAAATATACGTGACAATCAAAAATACTACACTTGCTTTGCAAACACGTTATTATCAGTGTTACATAACGAATTATATAAACACTAGTGAGATTGTTTAAATAAATTAAATTTGTATTTTATTGTGATTAGCGGCGTTTAATGTTGTTCCATTCTGTAAATGCAAGGGCGCGTTCAAAATTACTCCAATAAATTAAGCCAACGACGCTTACAATGTTAATAAGAACCAACGCAGAACAGTAATTTTTATGCCGTTTTGGTTCACCAAACCAAAATTTTGCATGTCTTTTTTTTATTCAGTATGTAAGAAAAAGATAGCAATTATTTTATAGTTGTAATTTGTTTAGAATATTGTTTAACAGAATAGACGCCAATATTTTGTTTGCACTAATCTAGTATTAAAAAACAGCTGAATACAAAACCCAACGTCTTACCAACTAGACACACAGCGATCACTTTCAGTAAACACATTAGCACAAATTAAGCCTATATAAATGTCAACCAATGACACGTCAATATCGATGTCGTGGCCTGTATGGAATTCGACATTCAAATATTAAGTCTTTTACGTTTTTTTATAGTATGGCAAAACCAGAAGTACAAGTTGTAAATATTGGATTAGTGAAAACAAGATAAGTTAGTGTTCATTTCATTTATTTGTTAGGTTAAGATAAAGGTGCCTGAACTTGTAGTTACTTTCTTCGGCTCGTATTTCATTTTAATGTTGTATTTATAGTTATTGTAGTTACAAGCTTCGTCTTGTTTGTTATTTTAACTATTTAGTAAATTATAAACCAGTTATTGTATTTATAAGCACATTTACACAGTGAAGACCTGTGTAAAATTTATCTTATATTGAAAAATATTTATTTGTTAAAATAGTCAATTCTGATGTGCCATTTCCTAGAATAAATTTGACAATTCTAAAAGGGCAAAGCGAAACGACACCTTAGTAAAACCGCCAAATGCTGTTGAAAAGGTAATCAGGAGTATCCGACATAATTGCCATAATAATAATAATAAAAGTGTTGCCATGCTTATCTCACAAAATGAAATAGAGGCAGATAGTAAAACACAATATTTATTTAATATTCATTTAAATAGATTAGTTTATTGTTGGAGTCACACGGCGGGCAATGGAGTGAGATATGCTCGGAGTTTCTTTGCGCGATAGAATCCGAAACAAGAATATTCGCCAAAGAACCAGTCACCGACATAGCTGTTAACATTTGTAAGATGAAGTAGCAATGGTCAGGCCACATCGCTCGAATAACAGATAACCGATGGAGAAGAAAGGTTCTTGAGTGAAGTGGGCCGCCAATTAGATGGACCGACGACATCGTAAGAGTCGCGGCATCCAGTGGATGCAGGTGGCAGGCTGTCGTTCAGTGTTGAGGTCAAAGGGGGAGGCCTATGTTCAGCAGTGGACGTCTTCTGGCTGATGATGATGAGATTAGTATATCTAAAGTATAGAGAATGGTACGACAGAATTGACGCCCATGTTATTGAATAACAAAATATAAAATGCAATAGTATGTTAAAACTAGGTCGATAGAATGTTTAAATCTTTATGACATTACTTAAAGTGTATTGTAAGTGTGACGAATAAAATGTACCGGCCTTAGGAGTTAAAGTTTAGAGAGTACTGTGTTAAAGGCGAAAATGGCTTGAAAATTATACTCGTACCAGATAGAGTTAAGGATTTTCGAAAATTTCTCTATGTCTTTTTCTCTCAATCGTATTAGTTACTAAGTAAATAATATCCAAGTAAATATTTTAATAAAAAAAAAAGTATTTTAACAATGTTGTCTGTCTTGTATTTTTATGCTGTGGACACATGTCTTATCACGCTACGTGATAATCTACAAATGGGAATTGTAGTCAGTGGCAGCTCTGTAAACGTGACACCTGCGATGTTATGTAGGGCGCGTCCCGAATCATGCAAACAGCGTAAGAACCAATACGGTACGATTTAATGTTCTTCGTGTATTTCACTAGTTCTACTGGCGTGATTTAGAACGCGCCTACATAAACGTTCTAGTCTGTTTATAGCTAAAATGTGCGTCTCGTTTTCGAACGTGACACGTATCATCAGCGAGACGTTGAGAGCAGTGTTGTATTATAGATTAGTTCAGAACGTTTCTGCAGGGGGTTAGTAGCTGACATTGAAAACAAAAATCCTGTTTGTTCAATTTTAATAACGATCCCCTGTTTCTATAATCGCCTACAAAATTAGGGCGGCCGTCATAATAAATATTTATTTCTTCTTCGTGTTTATGAAGGTTGCGTTTTAAATCACGCCAACAATGCAGCGTTAAGAATCTACATGGCACAAAGATATTTTTTTTGTGCAGACAACAGCGCTAATGTGAACCAACACGGGTTAAAGTAATTTTTAGTTGGCGTTGTTGCGCGATTCGGAACGCTACTTTAAAGCACACAAAAGGGAAAACTAGATTGACAGCTCCTACAATGAGAATTGACAGTAAACTTAGACACAGATGATTTTGCCCACTAATATAGTAAAATTTTGAGACCTTTTCTATAGAACATCTCAAAATTTGCCTATTCAGCAAAACAACCTGTTTTAAGGTATAGTAGATAGAAACTGGACATCAGTTACACAGAAAACGTGTCAACTAGTAGAATTGTTTTTTTTTTTATGCTACACAATTTATAAAAATATTAATTTACCGCCTGCGTAATATATCTGTTCTCTCAATCAGCCTAAAAGATAAACTACAAAAAACATAGGTAAAAATTAATTAATCTATTTTCTTTAAGAATAGTATAAAATGTTAATTTCTAATTACATTACTGATTTGTTAACTTACATTAAAGTCTGTTTTATTTCATTAAATCCTTTTGGATCCTTATTAGAATCCCTGTTCCGTGTGAGATGATAAAAAATAATATACACAATTCCAAACATTTCAATATATTACCAACAAAATTATTTACAAAAAAAATCACATCATCTTAATACAAAGTACATTATCTAGTAACAAATGACACATTTCAACTTCATTACCACAGAAAAGAGAAATAAATAGAACGGAAATGAGAGGAAAAATCTGTCGCCAGGCATTATGAGTGAACCTTGATTGAACATTCTTATTTAGATCAACGCGTCGAACTCCGCATCCAAAGAACCTGGACCTTACCTTTTTGAGTTAGGCCTCAAAGTTCTTTGTCCGCATCACAGTTGCTAACTGATTTTGAATGACTGACGTTTCATTTATATGGGTGCAACTGGCTACAACAAATTTCTTACAAAAATGGCTTGACAGCCGTTCTAATTTAAACAATTTCTCTTTTCTTTTCTGTGGCCATAACAGTGCTTAATACGCATCGAGATACAATACCTATAGAGTCACAAACGTGCCAAAAAATGTCGGAACCAAAACTCTTTGTTTCGGACTTAATAGTTTTTTTTTTTTTAAACGCCGACTTTTTGTTTAGTTGTAAGGCAACTGCGATCCAAATACAACGCTGCCCAATGCCACTGCTTCGATGACATAGCAGACTGGCGACGTTGAACACTGCAAGTGACATAACGTCTAAATTGGAGTAAATGTGGCATTGTGAAATTATATAATTGATGTCTCGACGCTCGGAATATTTTGACTGTTTTCACTTAGAGATTGTGACTAAAGGTATTGTATCTCGATGTTAATACGTTTACAAAAATACTACATTATGAGGTAACAATGTTCTCTCATATTATTAGTCAGAGGCTTAGATCAGACAAACAGAGGAGATATGGTAATGTGGCAATACGTTAACAAAAATACTACATTCTGAGGAAAGAATGTTCTCTCATAATTACTCAGAGGCTCAGATCAGACAAACACGGGAGATATGGTCTGATATGGGTGGCTTACGCAACCGGCCTAAAACAGGCTCGATGCGATCTGCCTTTAGTCTAATTCGCCCTGCAGACGGCTTCGCCGTTCTTAACGCTCATATTTCAGAGATTTATAAGCTAATTTTTTTTTTTTTTTTTTCAGTATTTGGTTATATCCTTCGCTAAGTTTGTTATCTATCTATTTTCTATCAGTATATATAAAAATGAATCCCTATTTACCTTGGTCACGCCGTAGCTTGAGAACGACTTTAATTTAATTCATCTTTATTTTTTGTTTGCTTTTACTTAGTTGAAGGTTCTTACGGAAAGAAAAATTAAGATAATTGCTCAAAAAAATTGGAAATTTTCATAAAACTTAACAACGATTTTATCTCGCGGGTGAAACCGCGGGCGCAGCTAGTTAATGCTAAACGAAACATTAGGACACATGCCTATTCCGTAAGATTAAAACAACTACCTAATACCTAAAAACACAATACTTTTAGCAAAACAACAGCTGTCTTTCCTACCTGCGTAAATCGATTACCTACATTGAAACATAAACAATACAACTTTTCATTTACCTATAGAAATTGGTCATGTCAACAAATTACGTCTCTTAGTACATGATTTTAAATATCTTACATGTAAATTCAGTCTATTTGCCATGGTCACGCTTGTGGTCACACCGCTGAAATAAACAAAACACAAATATTAATATCATGTTAAGCGAATACAGAGTAAAGTGAATGAACTCTAAGGCCTAACGTCCACTGGAAAGTTAGAGGCGATGCGCTGCGTACGAACGGTCGTGGAAAAGTCTTGTCAAAGACTTTCCCGTTTATTAGGTAGATTCAAAATTGTCCCGCCGAGTCCAGCAGGCCTAGCACGGGCCGTGGACATATTGTCTTTCCACCGTTTTTATCCCGCGAGAAAAAGACAAACGTGTCCATATTCTAGCTTTGTCGCGTCTAGGCGTGGATAAAAACGGTGGAAAGACAATTTATCCACAGCCCATGCTAGGCCTGCAGGGGCCTTACGGACAACAGCTAATTGCGGTACCCAATCCGCTCAGTTGGAAAATCACGCGACCGCAAACCGTATCTGGGCGCGATAAGGTTCATGTTCGCGTGATTTTCCAACTGAGCGGATTAGGTGCCGCAATTAGCTGCTGTCCGTAAGGCCCCTGTCCTAAACTCGGGATACAATTTAAAACTCAGATCAGACAATCAAGGGAGATATGCCCTAGTACTAATATCCTTCGTGTTCAAATGTCTTTCCATGTTTCATTTTTTTTCCACTATGTAAACCAAAACTAGGGTTCCGTAACGTTAGCTCTAATGTAAAAACAGTAATACGTACGTAAGCGTCAAACTTGGCATGATTATAGTAGTACACACAATAAATAATGGCCAAGTGTGAGTCGGTGTCAAATTTTAAATCATTACCAAGTTATAACTGGTAAATCCTTACCTGGATGACATATTTATCATTTCACCTGATTAAAATGCCATATCTTACTAATTTAAATGTCGGTGTAATTATTGTATTTTGTGGTGGTACGGAAACCTCGGTTCGCGAGCCCGACTCGCACTTGGCCGGTTTATTCACACTAAGAAACTTGTAGCGCCACCTATGAACTAACTAATAATCCACATTCAAAAAATAAGGGCGGCAAGGTGCGTCTGGGTGAATTCAACTATAAGCATTAAGCTTGATTTAGGCCTGATTGCATTCGCACCCCCCACGCCACCTTACCATATCTCCCTTGTTTGTCTGATCTGTGATTTAAACCTAACCATAACCCGCGGGAATGATACGAAGAATTGAAGAGTTTTCTGCACATCGGCTCTACTTTGCTGAAGGCGTTAGGCTTAAGAATTTAAGAATAAGACTTCAAATAACGTAGCCTCGTGTCGTCATTCAGTATTTTTACAGAAAAATAACCATTTATCATTACCAGTTTCAACTTGAAAAGGCTATTGTTATAATTGAAATTGTCAGCCTTGGCCACGGCATAACGCTGCAAACCGATTGACTAACAAAAGACGATCATAATTGCGATTTCTGGTTACAGTCAATTACCTGATTATTCACAAAATTATACAGCCATAGTTGGAAAACAGCGACTAAATCAGACTAGGGTTAAAGTAGGTATACAAGGAACCAATGACGATTAACCACTCGACTGCTCATCCTACCCCGCCGTAAGCCAAAGGTACAAAATTTTCAGAATATAATTTTTCGAGCGGGCCAATCCTAGGCGCGAATTGAATGAACGACTTTTGAGTCTCCAATCACAAGTGCCTATAAAATGGCTGAACACACAAATTTAAGATGAATATACACGTATACACGACGTCATGCACTAAATATCTATCGTAATCTACCAAACTCAAATCATGAAATTCGACACTTTTCCGCTGGGAGTACGCACACATAAGCAGCGTATTTGCTTCCTTTCGCCCGTATGCGTTCGCTCGCATTCGCTTGCTAGGTCTGTAATTCTATGCAAGGCATTATAAGGCGTCTGGGGCCTTACGGACAACTGCTATTGCGGCACCTAATCCGCTCAGATGGAAAATCACGCGAACGTGAACCTTATCGCGCCCAGATACGGTTTGCGGGCGCATGATTTTCAAACTGAGCGGATTAGGTGCCGCAATAGCAATTGTCCGTAAGGCCCCAGTTCATTTAAAATTTACAAGTCATCTCACCTAGTTCGACGGCGACCTCTAGCGACAACATGACCGCGAAGCCCAGCAGCGAGCACACGAACTGCATCAGCCCACTACTGCGCTTCCACACCTCGAAGAACACCACGTATACTAGCGTCCCACATGCTAAACCCTGGAATATGGAACAATTTGAATTTTATAGACATCGTAGAAAGACTTCTTTCTCGCAGAGATCTTTCGAACGTTTTCAACATTTTTGCGGTTTTAAAGTTGAGCCAGAGTTGAGCACAGCCGCGTCCTTGCATTCACGGAATTAACATTAACTACTTACTAAGCTGTGATAATATACCACAGATTAGTAAGTAGTTAGTAATGAATTCCGTTGAACGCGGCTCGGTAAGTTTGCGTTCACCTTAGAGTACTTTGCTCGCGAGTACGATCATTATCGTCTAGCCTTCGATAAAGTTCATTAAAGTTATTCTGGCCATAGATATCTACCCATTTTAACCAGACAGCTAGCGACCCGCACGGGACTTCGCACGGGTGTAATTTACGTGCGAAGCCGGGGCGGGTCGCTAGTTGTCTAAAACAACCTTAGAAGGAAAGTCGATAGGTACGTTCGTATAATATAGCAAAAAAAATGGGTAGATATCTATGGCCAGGATAAACTTAATGAACTTAATCTTAGGCTAGACAATAATGCATTTCGTTGCGTGGTTTAGGAGGAGTTAACAGCCATACAGACAGACGCGGAAAGCTACTTTAATTTATACTATGTAGAGATATGCGGAACTATTATAACAACTTAACTTGTAATCCAAGCCAAAGTTGAGCTCAGATGTAAATTTCCAAATGTTTGTCTTGTGACTCTTCGATCAAAAAATACATGTTCAAGGTTGAGATTGAGACTAAAATCGGAATCTTAATAATGAAGATAACTTAGTTTTACTTCGAAGATTGTTTTACCAATGTTTACCTGTAATATGACAGAGTATAAACCAGCTTCAGCCGCGCCTGCGCCTCCCACCAGCAAGATCCCGATGCCGATACCAAGCGCCGACATAAAGGAGAAGGTGAATATGTAGACCAGCGACAGCCACCGCTTGGTACCGGCCGCCAGCAACTCAACGCCGATGCAGAACGCGATGATGTACTTGTGGGCTGATACTGCCGCGAACATGTACCTATGGGGAGACGATTCAACTAAGGCGAGGTTTTCCCACTTTTAAGCTACAATGCAATACAATGACTCTTTATTAAAATACCAGAAAACAAGCATAACATAAACATTACAATAAAAATATTATCTAGGCTTTTAACAGGCGGCCTTATCGCTCAAAGCGATCTCTTCCATGCAAGCGTGCACGGAAAGGAATTATAAAATAAAATTGTGGCCTAAACTAAAAAAAAAAAAAGTAAATACCTACGTACAAAAGTAAGTAGCTACGTTTGTTACTACAGATGACCATAAGGCTTAATTTCGTGGAGCCAAACCATGGCGCTTGCACACGGGCGTTTCGCTACTTCTATTATTGAGGTTTTTCTCATAATTTTCGAAAAGTATATCTGGAGGATGCAGGCTGCTGCCAACCGGCTCTTTTGGACATCGATGGGGGAGGCCTACTATGTCCAGCAGTGGACGAAATAATAATGATGATGATAGTCAGATGTAAAATGTAAATAAGGTTCCATAAATTTGAATTTGATAATTGAAAATTTTAAAAATACTAGCTGACCCGACAGACGGTGCCTTGTCTTAGAACTGTCAAACGCGCAAAGTTAAAACCGCCGTTAAATTTTCTGAAATTTTCAAATTTTCTTTGCAATTTACTTAATTTTTCTTTCCGTAAGAACCTTCTAAAAAGTATTAGAAAACTTTAAATAAAAGATGAATGAAATCGGTAAAGTCGTTCCCAAGTTATGGTGTGACCAAAGTAAATAGGGATTCATTTTTAAATACATATTTATATACCTAGATTACTAGCTGCGCCCCGCGGTTTCACCCGCGTAGTTATGAAAAATGGTGATGATGATGATGAAAAGTAGCCTATGTCACTCTCTGGCTCTTGAACTATACCCATGCAAAAAATCAGGTCGATCCGTCGTTCCGTTACAGCAGGAACAAACATCCATTCATCTACACATCCATACATACAAACTTTCGCGTTTATAATATTAGTAGGATTTATTATAATGTTAGCATTGGTGCAGGGTCGAGGATCGAACCGGGCGCAGTCAGATTGTACAGCGCATATTATGCTACTGCCTAATCCCATCGTAACCTGCTACGTTTGACCCAGCTCGCGACATGGGTCGTTGCTCAGAAAAAGGTCGTTGTGATAGTTTTTTGTCATTTAGATTTTCGCGGTGTTTTATTTGCGCGCGAATGTAAAATATGTACCTATGCAAATCTACGTTGCTTCTTGTTGCATTTTAATTTCTATGGCCAATAGCACAGGAAATGAAAGCCCCAGTGAGTATTGAAGAAGGAATCAGTAGTTCTAATTAAATTGTGGGCAGAATTAATACAATCAAGACCAAGCTATGAGAATAACAAACAAAATACCTCAGGAGCGTGCTGTAAAGTGTTGTCGCTGTGCCATTTACATCACCCTTGGTGGTTTTAGCGTTCGTTTTGGGTAGAGATCAAAAGTGGCTAAAGGCAAAATTCTCAAACCGAACGCTTTACATCAATGCCGATTTTCAAAGTGTAAAAAATGCTATCATAAGCTAACCAAACTCACCTAATGTATTGTCACGAAAACGAGACATTTTTTTTCTGATTAAGATCACTTAGGCGACTATCTATTATTGTAGTAGGTATAGATAATGTGGTAGGTACCTACTTATTGACGCAAGTTATATCATATCTTACATTTATCTTTTTAATGCGTTCATTATACCCTATTTAGCAGGTAATCATACAATATCATCATTAATTAGAACGATATCGATATAATTAGTCTATGATATGATAATATCTGATTAATATTATCATGCTTTTGAACGAATCCGCCCAACAAGTTTCTATATCTAAACTAGCCGTTGCCCGTGACTTCGTACGCGTAGACTTTCATATAAAATTTTCCACATCCTTAATACGACTCTTCCCCTTAATACGGCCCTTTCGCAAATTCCTCTCTAAGTGGACCTCTACTCCCCATAAGGCTAGTAGCTTGGCAAGTAGATACTTGCCAAAATTCAGCTTCGTAGGTACTTAGTAGTACTTAGTAGTTTTTGACATTTAATTATAGAGTCAGGGAGTGAGTGGTATTTCGCTTATATAATTATAATGTACCTACTGTTCGTTGATCTCTAGCGTCAGCTTTAATATTATTTGCATTTACATTACGAACATTAAAAAAAGTTTTTTTGTGGTACTGAGCTACTAGCAATCCTACTTAGCTAACAGCAATCACCAGCACTATCACCATGTCTCCGTTTTCGGGCGCGTTTCCTTACACCCTGTATATAGAATTATAGATATCATATCACTATTGCCCAATTGGACTAATTTTTTATTTGCAATAAACAGTATCGTTTTGTAATCCGATTGATAAGGAATAATATTAACCTGATAAACAAACACGGTGTAAAAAGAATAATTTTATTATACCTACTACTTAGTTACATAGTTATTTTTATGTACTACCAGGGTACTTGTACTTATTGTTATCTATTTAGGTAGGTTGTACTGTGCATTGGAGGTAATACCCATAATCGCCACGCGTTGGCAGCCATGGTAACGGCGAGGTGGGGGGTGCCGACCGAGCTCAGTGGCGTGCATTGGGAGAGGCCTATGTCCAGCAGTGGACAGTTAGAGGCTGATGATGATGATGATGATGATGATAGGTAGGTATATATAAATAACTTGTGAAGCCTGTCACAAAGAATTTACGTAAATACTTGTAGATAATTTATATAAACTACCGAATAGATAAAAGTACTAACCTTAACTACCTAATTAGGTGGCTTTCACGACGAGACGCAGTTAAAACTATAGTAGGTAGGTACATACATATTTAATAACAGTGTATAGTTTATTAACAAGTATGACTTATTTACGTTTTTGCGTTCCTACTTACTACATATTATGTACCTACCTCCTGACAATAGGCATGATGACTAATATTATTTTATTACGTCATAAAAAAGCTCATCATAAATAAAGCTCATCAACGAAAACAAAATTAAAATTAGATCAAAAAATTAATACTTTACAAGGATTTTAAGTTCATGCTAGAAAGAGAGCGCTTTATACTGAGCTATGACGTCACGCCTCAGGTGCGCCATACAAATGCTATACCAACACACGCTTTGCGAGAAAGGGATCTGTCCCTATCTCACAATTCCCTCTCTATCCCCACCTAAAGCTTTAAACGCTCATACCTCAGAGATTTATCAGTCAATTTAATCATTTTTCAGTATGTGTAATGTATTTAGTTGTATTTATCGCTAAGTCCGTTATTCGTAATATATTAAACATTACACACATGTCTATTCTAGAAGTTATACTGTGTATATAGGTGTTTAAACTGAAAAACTACTAATATCAGGTTTGAATTTCGAATTTACTTTCAGCGTTAGCGATAAAAACGACGTTTGCGCGCAGATTTTGAAACGATAAGGAACGCCTTTCCGAGTAGGTGAGATGAAATGTTTCTTGTAGGTACTAAGCTGCAAAGCTGTTATCTATCCAGATCAAGCGAAGTATTCTAAGATTGAACCACAAGCGAAGCGAGTAAAACCCTGAGCGTAGCGATGGATTTAGTTAAAACAAGTTGCAAATAAATTTTGCAGCAGAGTGGGACACAATAACGTTTAATCTCACCTTAGCGAAGAAAACATTGTATTTCTAACAAATTAAGATAGCAACCTCCTTGAACGAAATTTAAAACTATTTAAGTTGCAATTCAAAGAGGTTGGAATGGGTTAATACTGAAAAATGTGAAGGTTAGACAATATTATAGTTCTTCAGGTTTGAACAAAGATAATATAACCACTTGATCACGCATGTAGTCAAAATTCCGTTTGGAAAATGATGCCACGTCGGTCACACAGCTTGTGATTGGAGACTCGACGCGTCTCGACGTTTGTGATTGGAGAAGTCATTCATTCAATTCGCGTCTAGGATTGGCCCTACTCGAAATAGTTTAGGTTGACATGTTAGAACCTTTGCCTCGTGGGGGGTAAAGGATGAGCAGTCAAGTGGTTATAATATTGGGTTTGAATATCGAATTAGCTTAACGCGCTAGCGGATAAACCTGCTTCGTGCAAAGTACTCACCACACGTTGACAGTAGAAGCCTCTAGTCCGACAGCAAGTCCCTCGAACAGCTCATGCACGGAGAGTGCCAGCACGATGAGCAGCCCTCTCAGCGCCGACACCACCGAGTCTTCGTCTCCGACCATCAAGTGGCTGTGCCCTTGCCCCTGAGACTCCAACTGCTTCGCCGTGCCTGGCGTCTCAGACTCCGGTTCGCTGACATAATATATAGAAAACTCTTTATTATGTAAACTAACATCATTATTCTATCTCTTTTTTCACTAGCTGCACCCCGTGGTTTCACCCGCGTAGTGATGAAAAATGGTGATGATGATGAAAAGTAGCCTATGTCACTCTCTGGCTCTTGAACTATACCCATGCTAAAAATCAGGTCGATCCGTTGTAGCGTGAAAGAGGAACAAACATCTATACATCCATACATACAAACTTTCGAGTTTATAATATTAGTAGGATTTTCCAATGCACCAATTTGTCATACTGGTGTGATAATGGGATTTTTTGTGACAATTCCGTTTAACCAGGGTTGCATGACAATTTGGCCGGCTATTCCAGTTAGCTTTTGACGACAAAACGCGTGGATCTTTTACACAAGGACAAGGAAATAGTTTGTATAGTCATAAAGGGCATTCAATACTTTTACAAAAAAATTGGATTAATTAGAAAATCTTGAGGCACAGCTAGCACACAGGACACCACCACAACAATTTGGAAGCCAATCGCTAAAAGACCAGGTGAAAAAAAACATCAATACATCCCTTTTTTTTTCTACAGTTGTTTTTTTTTTTTTTAATTTCTTATGGAACTATCTTCGGCTATCCAATAAAAAAAATACAAAATTATACTTTGTAAAAATTTATGCGTGGTCATACATCCTTTCGTCCTTTTTTTCAAGTCGTTCGATTCCAAAAAGCTACAGTCTTCTAGTTTTTAATCGACTTCGAAAAAGGAGGGGGTTCTCAATTCGTTTTTTTTTTAATTTTTGTAACTCTATAATAACAAATTAATTCCGGCATTTATAAACCGATATGGAAAATTATTTTTATATTTGTAAGGATTTCTTTCCGATTGGTCCCATAGAAATAGCATCAAAATCGGTTCAGTAGTTTGGTTTTTAAATCCTTACTGGAAAATTGTGTTACTTAGATGACATAAAATTAATTGTCATACAAGTAAACGAAATTGGTCGGTTTTTAAAAATTGATAATTATGGTAAGTACTCCCAAGCTTTGTGAAAATTCGGTGACTACTGCGTTATCCCGTAAACTATGTGCGAATGTGTCTGCGAGTACCTACCTGATGCTCTTCCTGAGAGTAAACGGCCGGGTAGCGTTGGTGTCTTCAGGCTTGTTCTCTCTGCTGTTGATATAGAGATGCACCAGCTCTTCTATCAGATACATCATGAAGAACCCGCCGCACATGATCAGTCCGGCCAGGAATATCGGCATTTCAGGAATGTCACCGGCATCTGCGAGATTTACGAGAATGTTGGTAGTCTTAGAAAGGTAAAACACGCGTGCAAAAAAAATAGTTACCGGTGTGGAAGTGTAGGTAAATGAAGAGAGTGCTAAGCTGCTGGACCCTTCAGGATCATATTCTTACACTCAGTTGAAGTCTCCTTGGGTGGTAATTATTCGTAGATAGTTCAACTGGTAAGAATACTGGGATTTGGCGGAAATATGGTTTCTCAAGCACAGAATAAGTGAGCCCTAAAATAGCAAACTTTGAAAACATAATTTGTGTTTTTCCGGATCTATCTTGCTTAGTAAGATCTATTAATACATTGAGAGTCCTCAAAGTCTGTCACCAAGCACACGGATGGTACAATGATTGCCGTACACTTTAGCACTTGACTGCGAAAAAACTAGATAAGTACTTACCTACCATAATCTAAGTACGTAAGTACTTGCAAAACAACCAACCTACGAATACCAGTCGATTTAAGTCTATTTCTTGCTAAGTCTACATGCTTTATCTTCGACTACATCCGCCTACCAACGGGCAAGTTGGATATACGCGATAAGTCCGCGATTTAAAAAGAACCACTATAACTTTTTTATGCCATTATGTGGCAAACAAAAAGGCGGGCTGCCTGATGGTAAAAGTCACCATAGTCTATTGATACTTGTAACACCAGAGAGGCATCACAATTACGTTGCATGTTGTATTTTTTAGGAAACATCGCGGATGTTAGCTCATTCTACATTTTGCTGGTGAGAGGCAAGAAAGATCGAGTGAATCGCACTGTATGACTTCCACTGATCTATAATATGTGAAATATGTGTATGAGCTTTTAGGCGGTGGCGGCTAATGCGATGATACAACCGCGACGCCGACATCAGATATCAGATAAGTATCTAATAAGAATACCTACATTTCACAAAAATTTCAATGAATAGGTAGGTAGAGGTACCTACTACATTTAGAATCTTTCTTAGATTTGTCACTAGTAAATTAGGACCAACAAAAAAATATTAGTATAAAAGATGCTTTGGTTTAAAGGGTAGCAACGCCCACGCTTTCACCCACCCGCAACAGGGTATGTTTATTTTTTGGAATAAAAATTAATACAAGCTTAATAATAAGGAAACGCGATTTTTTAAAGTAAGTGTTTGTTAGCAACTTCCAACAGATTTGAATGAAATTTGATATGAATGTAGCTTATATACACTTGTTAAAAAAAATAGGATTTTTATTCAGATAAATTGCCTGTTATGTGAAACCGCTAGGAGCACTACTAGGGAAGTCAATCAACTTTTTCCTTGGCCCTACCATTTATTGCCACTGTCCAATGAAGAAATAAAGATAAATACAGTATATTTTATAATTTACATACTAAGCGGTATTTAAACTCATGTAAGTACCTAACCAATAGCTATTCTACCCTACCCCAATTCTAAGTACCTATCCTATATAATAAAAGCGAAATACCTACACTCACCGACTTAAATCACGAAATCTCGATAACTAACTGACCCAGGAAGCTGAAATTTGGCAGTGGATCTTTAAACCCCGTAAAAGAGTTGAAACAGCGAAATAATTACTAATTTCGCTGGGTTAAAATTTTACGTACGAAGTCGCGAGCAACAGGTAGTAAGTATTTACATATAGGTACTTACAAAACAAGGTACCTACGTAACAAATACAGGTTTATAAAGTTATGCGCCCGTGCATCTAGTCAACGTGCTAACTGTTGGATATCACACTCAGGGTCTCGATCTTGAACAATAAATGACAACAACCGACATTTCTGTTTATATTTAGCGTCGCGTGCCCACTGCCCACTCTCCCGCACCCACATTGCCCCAGGTTAACTCACAAGTGGGGGAAAACAAGCATTAGTTTTAATCAAAATACGCGTTTGTTGACATAAACTGAAAGATACGCATGACTGTGCTATAAATACGCGGAGATTTTCGATAGTGATAAAACTGGTAAATAACCTCTCACCTTGTAACAGCTGGATGTTATCATCGACTTCTGGCAACAGGTGCATAAAAGTAGTAGCGAAGAGCACTCCCCCTCCAAACGCCAGGAGTCCCATCACCAGCGGATTGGAGGAACGCAGGTTCGGGTCGCTGGGTTTTGTGAACCAGTCATACTTCAGAGATATGAGGAGCGGCAGACATCCCACTATCATGGATATGCCAAAGAGGCACACCATAGTGATTATTTTCGCGAGCAAGGCATCGCCAGCGTTCGTCGACGGGTCGGTGGTGAAATTCAAATTCATTTTCGTAAAGTAGAATTTGTCGGTGCGCACGCGCCGCGGTGTCGCTCGGCAATCAGTGATCACTCGACTGAGCTTCCTGCGCTCCTGCACTGTAGGCGGACTCTTGATAACACCTCATTAATGATAAAAATTACTAAGGTACATAGTTTGCTGTCGCATCAAAAAATCTGCTACTCGAATTAACGTCTAATTTAAAAATTATACCAATTGAGGGCAATAACCATAATTATTACAACCCTTTTATATGTTTACGGATAGATAACACCAATTCAAGCCTAACATAATAATTATAAATCGATAAATTTTACAGCATAAAATAAGTTTAGATTATAAAGAACTGCACATGTTACTTGTTATCGGGACAAACAGTAGTCGTAAATTAAAAACACGTACTAGGTATGTTAACACACAATAAAACATCTGTTTCTGTCTAGTTGATTAAGGCTGCCGGTGACATGGTCCTTATTGCCAAGCAGTACAGTCTATTCCCGGACTAATTGTTCGATTAGGTAGGATGCAGCTTCCTTCGCCTATCTAAATACGAGATGTAATAACGCAGCAGCGTTGCTAATTTTAAGGTCCAACGCATGCGCAGGAGGCAATGTCGAGCCAACGACGTCGCGTACAAACGGCCGTGGAAAAGTATTTCTTCCCGGTTTAACGTAGTTTCAAAGTTGTCTTGCCGCGTCCCGCCTCGACTGTTCTTAATGCTAGTAAATGAGGGACAATTTTGAACCTAGCGAAAACCGAAGAGTTCAATGTCCATCAGTGTGATACACGGTAACTCCTTACCAAATTTTATTAAAATCCGTTCAGCCGTTTAGCCGTGAAAACGCAACAAACAGACAGAGGGACAGAGTCACTTTCGATTAGTAACGATTAGTTGAGTGATGTTATATGTTTAAATATTTTTATGTTATATGAATTGTTGTTATATTTTTGTGTTTAAATAAAACTGTAGTCACGCCACATATTTATTTTCAATTAGTCTTTTGCACACGACTGTAATTACTGGTAGTTGGAGCACGAGGACGTGTAAGTACCCCGTGCTCCACCCAAGTGGAGTACTTAGGTGGAGCACGGGTCCGACCCATACTTTTCCATGGCCTCTTGTACGCCGCTCCGCAACTCTTCAGTCGACGTCAGGTAGCATTCCGATCTTGACGACCGCGACCGGCGCGGGCGATATGGAGTGCTAAACAACACCAGCGAAGCGTCACGTCACGTCACGCGGTCATTTGCATTGTTTAACATTCCATATTAATTTATACTGAGCAATATTAACGGTCTCTTATACCAAATTTCACGGTTTTCAAATCAATTTTATTCAGTTAAATTACAATATTTGAGCTGAAAAAAAATATATGTCACAGATACATCTGTGTTTGAGTTTATAATTTGGTTCAAAACACGATAGAATAAACTTTCCTCGATCAAAAAAAAATCTGAAACTAAGTCGATTTAGTAATTTTTTTTCGTTTTATGCTCTAATGAAAGCTCGTAACAACCTGGAAATTGCATGTACTGAAAGGCAATCCTATTCAAGATTTTTTGGTTTGGATAGATTTTTGATGGTGAATAGTTTCATTTTTTAGTAAAATTAAAAGCGTAAAAAGGTCGCGAGAATTTGCGCGCGCCGCGCTCAGTACCGCGCCAGGCGACGAGCAGGCATCGAGGTCGGACCTATTTGTTTTTGTCTTTGTGCTCCCCCCGCGGGCCTCCTGATTCTTGCGTGGCAAAATACATCGTCGCTATAACTTGGCGGGGGCTGAGGGAGCGTTTTATTGCCTACGCGACTCGGATAACAGGTATGTCGCGCGACGCAGCCGCGGTCGCCGGTCACGGTCGCCAAGATCGGAATAACCGTGTGAGCTATCCTAAATCTGAGGATGGTCCATTTTAATTAGGTATGTTTGAATATATGTAATTATTTTACTCAAACAAGTATTTTATTACAAGAAAAAAACAAAACCCTACTGCAATATGTAGCCTATAATGTCATTCTGGACATAAAGACGAACCTAACGGAATCTCACACTTCAAAATCTGTTGCAAAAAGTTTAAGCTATATATTCCCAACGTCCCCACCAGTGGTAACATTGACAATTTAAATTCCTAACGTCACAGTAATAAAAGTAATGAGTAGGAATTTAAATTATCAATGTCCCACTAGCAAAAATTATCACAAAACTGATAACTGTGGTAGTAATGTCTTAATTTCAAACTTTTTCATTTTATTTTATTCCCAACATAAAGACGACGCTAACAGTATCTCACACTTCCAAATCTGTTGCAAGTCGTATTCCCAACGTCCCTATCAATGGTAACATTGACAATTTAAATTCCTAACATCCCCACTAATAAAAGTAAAGAGTAGAAATTTATATTCTCAATGGTTCTAGTAGCAAAAAGTATCAATAAATGTGATTATTGTGTTTTTTATACAATTATTGTGATATGTATGTTATATATTTTTTTTTAATTTATTTAAAACACATTGTACGTTACGTTTCGAGTTAGTAAGTTGTCTTAAAACCTATGTTAGATTTATCCAGACAACTGGTTCTCGGTATAGTATATATTGTTCTGATGTAGTAAAATATTTTTAATGATCATCACCGTGACGTTTTATTATTAGGTAATTATTGTTAAATAATAATGCAATTAATAAATCGGTAAATATATAGAGTTTAGATCAATTTGACTATCTATTTTACTGTACCTACTGCTACTCAAACAATCTCGTTAGAAATTTAAATTCTCAACATCCCCACTGATGGGGACATTGGGAATATCTCGTTTAGGCATAGCTAGCCCGGTTTCCATAATAGGACAACCTTGGACACATAACTGTAGTTATATTTACATATTATGAAATTGATTCACAATTAAAACATACAAAGGATTTGAAAAATAGCTTGTAGAGAAAGAATAACAGAATTTTTATTACCCTAAATTATGACAGCAATACCACGCAATATTAATAAAATATTAGATTATTTATCATTAATTACCTTATTATTGGATAAGTTATCATAAACCTACCTGTGATAAATGCCGCCCATTAGATTAAATCTTTCACCTAGATACATGTCCTATAATTCGTCATCATACATTGATTTACAAACACATAGATGTTGGGTCTAGCATAAATTGCACGATAAAAGTACCTATCCTGAGTCTTGTGATTGGAGACTCTACGCTTGTGATTAGAGACTCAAAATTCATTCATTCAATTCGTGCCTAGGATTGGCCCGCTCGAAAAAGATAGTGCTGAAAATTTAGTACCTTTGCCTTACGGCGGGATAAAGCGGTGTAACCTTACATTTATCAAACCATTTGTTCCTCAGATGAAGTGATGTATTTGCATTAACATATCTTAATTAGCTTGCAACAAATGTAGATTACCCTAATAGTTAGTATTGTCATAGATAAATATACTATGTATTGTTTAAGTCTATTTTTGAAACGGTAATTTTTTGAGTTTTAGCCCAATATCCATAGCTTTAAATATTATTGCTTAGAGATAATAGTAATCTAATAGAGATAATATTTTGTTAGATTTGTTAAAATTATTAGCCGATACTGATAGGAAAATTAGATTTATTTCATTTGTAACAACTAATAAAAATGATCAAACTTATACTTACAAATAATCACCATTGAACATGGTATGGCACAAGTAAGGTGGTTTACTTTTAAATATTAAACTTATTGCCAGAATAATTATGTCTAAGTCATTCTTACAACCTAAATACTAGTCTAAATCAGAGGATCAAGAATGGAACAATATATATTACTAATAATTATCCAATTCAATGATTTTTTTAAACTATAGATTTATTTAACATTGATGTGCCAAAAACGAAAAAAAAATGCAATGCATACTGCCTATTAATCAGGGTTACAATGAACGGTGATACTGAGCAGAAACAAAGTCATCATACTCATGAATGAACAACTTTTAAAAAGGTACCAACCCCGAGTTCGCGAAAAAAAACTGCTGTTCCATAGAAAAGTTACATTCAAACTCAAAAAAAAACAATTTCAATTCAAAATCTAAATGAAATTTCCAATTCTGAAATCGTGAAAAAAAACGTGAGCGGTTATGGAACCGCTAACGTTTTTTTGCGATTCCAGTTTTGGTCCCTCTAGAGAAAGGTTTTAATTTTGGAAAGGACCATGGCTTAGTACCAACATTCCATATAACCCTGAATACGCTGGAAGCACACTATTACTTACAGTGACGCAGTTAAGAAATAAGTCATAACGGTATAGAAATAATGTTTGGTTCTTATGAATGGTAATTTATTTTAAAATTGTCCATGTTATGTTTTTATTCTTAATGTTGTAAGCAAGGTTTTATTGGTAATGATGAAATTTGAATCTGTTGTTTTTATGGTTGTTGTCAGTCTCTAAGTTAAAAATATTGAGCATATAAACTTTAAACACTGATATAATTATTTCTATAAGTCAGTCAATAAGAAGTCAGTGACTAACTGTTACTCTGAAGTACTAACGATTTTGGCTGATTACACACAGAGGTATTAATGGTTTTGTATGAAAAGCCTAACCACAGAGGTACATCACTGCATTTCGAAAAAAATATAGTGTACTAGAATTGATTTTTGAGGATGCACAAAGCATACTCTTAAAAGAAAAGTGTAAATTTTGCTACATAAAAACTATTATTTTTTTACGTCTGTCATGAGCTCAGCCATGAGTTTGTGACTGAGGCACCATTTACAACACAGTCTTTAAACCCCTTTACAACATAAGAAGATTGATACCATGTAGCCATATCATTTGATTCAATCTCATAAAGCTCGTCTTCTTCAGTCTTAGATGTTAACTTCACACCTTTGTTGTCTACATCACCAAATATCTGAAAGTCATTGCAACATTTCAAACCATCTTGGTTTGCACTCCTAAAATCAATAACAACTATCTTAGAATTCCTCGGGATTCTGCAACCACTTGTGCGTAAGAAAGTGTCACTTATTACGGAATCTTGGGTGCTAATCACCTTCTTCTTTATAAAGACGTACATGTTTGTAGGCGAGAGTGGATTGAAGAATACTTGACTTAATTTCTCAGCAGTAACAAGGGTCCTAGAAAGAAATAAAATGCACTGTTAACTAAATCATTTATGACCCAGCCTTATTATAGATGTTTTATTAATATCTGGTAAAAGTGATGTCCAAGGGATTGCCACTTATCATAGTTACCTGATGGTAAAATGAGAACTGGAATTTACTGGATGCTGATAATAGCATCCAGTAAATACACCATTATGTTTAATACATAAATGGTGTTTTTACATTGTTATTGTTATACAATACTGTTATTATTATGTTAATTAATAGTTGTTTGTGTTTTAGGGCTTATTAAAAAAAACATATGTATATTTAAATATTATTTTTAGAAAGTTAGCTACTCCTAGCGGTAAATTTATATAATTATGTGAGTAATCTGTGAATAGTGATGTTGGCTATATCTATCCACATTTTATAATATGGCTATTTACTGTTCCTTAATAAATAAAATAAAAATTTGTTAGTTGGTTGTAACCAATGATGTTATATATAAACTGAGGTAGATACATTTTACCGAGGTCTTCGTGGCGAAACAAACATAAGTTAATTAGCTTGAGTGAACTCAGTCCGTCCTGTGTCTCGCAACGACGCAAATGTACGATGCGCGATTTTGGAGTATGAAAAATAGTTCAAAAATGCCATGTTGTGTGTTTAGAAAGTGAAATACTTGTACTGGGACGGCTGTAAAGTTCTATAGGTCCTATGTAGGTGCCTACAGTAATACATCGCCATGTTTTAGTGCATTTCTAATGAGTAAGACGTCTCTATTGGTAAAATCTCATTGGTTGTAACAAGTGAAGTCTAATAATAGTTGAATGATATTCTTACCTAAAAACATTTCTCTGGATCTTCTGGTCTGTAGCAATCAGTGATGAATGGCACTGAGGCTTATGGCATGCAGTTGGCATTACCAGTCTGTACACTTCTCTGCAAGTCACAGGTGTAGAGCCAAGCGCTATGCAAACTTCATCTGGGATTGCAAACCCATTCGTCTCTTGTAAGAGGCTCTGGAGAGAAACAGAATGTTTTGACAGAAAAATAGGATTGTGTTTGAAACAAAGGTGAATTCAGTAATAGTACTAGCAGACGTAAGGATTTGGTACGCCGGACACGCTTTTGACCAGAGGTAGCGAAAGATAATTTTTTATTTTTCTTTCCCGTTGGTTGGACGGCGGTCCGTCAACCAAGCCCAACACGTCTGTCAGTGCTATAAGATGAATTGGCTCAATAGTAACAACAACTTCCCTACTTAATGGAGCAAGTAGATTTAACAAGTACGGGAAAGTTATGTTATTAATAGATGACCAAAACGGTGAGTGTTAACACTGTTTTAAACTATCACGGTTGTTCACTAATGTTAAATGATTATTAACGGGATATTTTTTTTTCTTCCCGTGAACATGGTGCATGTAACTGCGCCGAAATATGGGGAGCTCATTCCACAACCTTACCACGGTAAATATCCCGTTAATAATCATTTAATTTTGGTGAGTGTTAAACCTTACCTTGAGTATAAAATCCAAATTCTCCAACGCTGAGGAAGCAACCCGAAAATGTCTCTCCGATTGAAAGCTTTCCTTCACATCATCGTCGACATTATCTCTCCTATTGGTAACAATCTGCTTTAGCCACGGATAAATATAGGGAATCTGCTGTCTTTGATAAGCGATAAACTTTATTAATTCCACTACTACGTGGCCACAAGATATGGAAGTTAGCTGGTCACCAATGCTTAAATCTATCATTACAGGTTTTGTTAAATTTGTAGAATTCATTATTTATTTTTCTATGGGCAAGCAAATTTGTAATCAAAAATTAGTGTAAAAGTAAAAAAGAACTAAAAGAAAAGTCCAAATTAATCGAAACCACATTTGACATTTTGAAACAAACGGTCAAAGAACTTTTTTTTTTGTTGGCTAAGGTTATAAAAACATTTTTGCCATAAACAAGTAAATGGCTGTGGAGGAAAAGACGGAATTTAGAATTTCACTGTAACAAAAAGAAAATGTCCTATATAATACTGAGGCTACAAAACAGAATGAACACTTATTATAACTTTCGCTATGTACCACTGAAAATATTTTAGCACGATCGCATTCCGAACTTTGAATAATCAAAGCATTCCGAATCATAGCAATAGCGCCAAACGTCCGTATTTTTATAACATGTGTACTCTTTAGTGCTAATGTTCCTCATAACTCAAGGTCTAACCGCCAATAAGATCTCAATAGTAGTAATGAAAACCCTTGAATACTAAAATGAGATTAATAAAATGTATTATTATAAAATATATGCCTGCCCGCATTTTAATGGTTCTCGCATTGCGCTGATGTATTGCAGTCGCGCTTTTTGTAAATTCGGGACGAGTAAGATGGCTTCCTTTCTTGAACCTTAACATGACATTGACAACTAATTTGGTTATTATTTCTTTCCTCTTTAGAGGATTTTAACGTTGCACGTCTTGTGCATTTGCCAGTATCAAGTATTGATATTTTTTCAAGTTTTAAAGTCAAGCTAAGTAGGTCATGGCATAGAGAAATATACTATACTAGAGGTCATGGTCAAGTACAAGTTATATCCTAGTAAAATGGTTGAAGACTTTACTAGAGGTTTCATTTGGGGAAGTCTTGGAAACATCACAAAAATAAACAAGAACGTTTACGAAACAATAAGCAATTATTTTTATATCATTACTCAATAAAAAGGTTCAAATTATAAAACAATAAATATATGCAAACGTTAAAAACGACCAATTAAAAACAAAAATGCATGATATTAGAAAAAAACCAGCGAAGTGCGAGTCGGGCTCACGCACTGAGGGTTCCGTCCGTTCCGTACCACCACCAGAAACTTGTCAACTACTCGCACTTGGCCATTAGTTTTTATTTGTTGGTTGTTATTTATTATGTGTTGTGTGTTACAGTTGTTGTGTGTACCATAATCATGCCAAGTTTGACGCTTGTACATAATATGACCGTTTTTACAGTAGGTACAGCTATTAAGTACAAAAATACGTTAAAAAATACGTTTGTTGTTGGCAATGAGATTTACTATAAGATCATTGGTTGTTGGTTCACTTGGTTCCCTTTTCGTTTTTACCTTACCAACACTTTTTACTTTTTATTATTTCTGAGTTAATCCGCCGTAACATTACATATTATTATTCTGTGAAAATTCAACTGGCTATCTATTATGGTTCTAAAAATACAGCCGTTTAAAGGTAAGATAGACGGACAGATAGACATCGTAGGCTTAGTAATAGGGTCCCGTTTTTATCTTTTGGGTAGGGACCCTAAAAACATTTAGGATAGAAAGAAATTAGTGAAAAAAAAACAGTACTTACTTTGTCCCATTAGTATAAAAATACCTTCATAAATCAGACTAAGGCGAACCTATGTGGGCGAATCTGGAAATCAAATCATTATAATAAATATCAGTATATTACCCAATCAAAATTAGCGATATGCTAAATAAAACTCAGGAGCCTCATTATGCTCTCATCACACTTGACTCTGTACATAGATAACTATTGCAGTCTCTCATGTTATCCTCTTTAAGTTATTAGTTAGTTATAAAAACTCATTGGTCTGATTTAAATTTCGGTTAATTTCCAAATTCAAACGTCTGAATTTTGCGCATATTTCACTTCACTCATTAATTTCAAGATGTTCAGAAATTTCAATCAAAAAACTACAATCATGTTTCGTCTACAAAATGTTTCTCGTCGATTTAACCGGCGAAATTTTTCATGTTTACCAACAGTGTATGCAAAAGACGTCCGATTTGGGCCAGATGTGCGATCATTAATGCTTCAAGGCGTAGACATTCTTGCTGATGCAGTTGCGATAACGATGGGTCCCAAAGGCCGTAATGTTATCCTGGAACAAGCATTCGGACCACCTAAAATAACAAAAGATGGTGTAACTGTTGCTAAAGGTATTGAACTTAAAGACAAGTTCCAAAATATTGGAGCAAGGCTAGTTCAAAATGTTGCAAGTAAAACTAACGAGGAAGCTGGTGATGGAACCACCACTGCTACTGTATTAGCAAGAGCTATCGCAAAAGAAGGATTTGAAAATATATCCAGAGGTGCCAATCCAATCGAAATCAGAAAAGGAATTATGCTGGCAGTTGACACAGTTAAAGAAAAGCTGAAAGAAATGTCTAAGCCCGTAAGTACTTCTGAAGAAATTGAACAAGTGGCTACTATATCTGCAAATGGTGATGCCTCCATAGGCAAACTTATTGCTGCAGCCATGAACAGAGTTGGTAAAAATGGAGTTATAACAGTAAAAGATGGAAAAACTTTAGAAGATGAGCTTGAGATAATAGAAGGTATGATGTTTGACCGAGGATACATCTCTCCATATTTTATCAATTCATCCAAAGGTCCGAAAGTTGAATATACGAATGCGTTAGTTCTGTATAGTGAAAAGAAAATTTTCACTGCTCAGCAGCTATTACCAGCTTTAGAAATATCCAATGCAAAGAAGATGCCACTAGTCATAATTTGCGAAGAACTTGATGGAGAACCACTGTCAGTATTAGTAGTCAATAAATTAAAAATAGGATTGCCGGTGGTTGCAGTAAAAGCTCCAGGTTTTGGAGATTTTCGAAAGCAGTCGCTGATTGATATGGCAACAGCTACTGGCGGAGTATTGTTTGAAGATGATAATAATTTACTAAGACTTGAAGACTGTCAGTTTGAAAGTTTCGGGAAAGTAGCGGAAGTGGTTATCACAAAAGATTCAACGCTATTGCTGAAAGGAGAAGGCGATAAAGAAGAAATAAGGCAGCGAGCTGAGCAAATTAGATATGAATTGGAAGAAACTACTAGTGAATACGATAGAAAAAGGCTTGAGGAACGATTGGGGCGGCTGCAATCTGGAGTTGCAGTCCTAAGAGTTGGAGGATGCAGTGAAGTTGAAGTAAATGAAAGGAAAGATCGCATGAATGACGCCCTCAACGCAACCCGGGCAGCGATAGCCGAAGGTATTGTTCCTGGTGGCGGAGCTGCATTAATAAGATGCATTCCTTCTTTGAATAACTTGATTAGAGTTAATTCTGATCAGGCGATAGGAATAGAAATTATTAAAACAGCTTTACGTACTCCATGTGTTACTATTGCGAGCAACGCTGGTTATGATGGCTCTGTTATCGTATCTAAACTTGAAGCATTGGGAGATGAATACGGTTACGATGCATTAAACAACGACTTCGTTAACATGATAGAAAAAGGAATTATCGATCCAACGAAAGTAGTAAGACGAGCACTCACTGATGCAAGTGGCGTGGCGTCACTTTTGACTACTGCTGAAGCTGTTATTTGTGACCTTCCTGCAAAGAAACAGGAACTAACACCAGCTGACTTTTCTGGCATTAATTATTAGTTAATGTTTTTTTGTTGTATTTTTGCATTGGCGCTTAAATTATTATAGTATCACTAAAACATTCGGGTACTTTTATTGTAATATTAATGTTATTTATTACTCGTTGAGTTGGGCAAATTTAGGAAATTACAATGAATGCAGTCTAGTTATTTCAGAATAATGGCGATATAACGATATTTGACTCGTGGTCCAGGGAACCTACTAATTTGAGACCACCGGACTCGTGGTCCCACTAGTTATGGGTTCCTTATCCGCTTGTCAGCTATTGGTCAGCTAGTCTTAAGTTTCGTAATCTACTACAATATCAAATTAGTATAACACCGGTTTATTATGAATCTTTGATTATATAGAAAATCAAAGTTATGAATCCTCACGCGAGTTTTGGTGAAGTGATTACTTAGTGATTAAACGAACTATTACTTACCAGTAAGTGAAGTTCTATCATAATTATGTGAAGTGCTGAGTTTTAAGAGATATTATATACACTTGTAGTAGCACGTACAATGTCGCCTTGTCGATGCACTAAGTTTAGAGACTAAAAGGAAAGAAACGAAAAAATATGTGGGTAGATTCATGCTCCTTCATTATTTCGTGCGTAGACTGGTTCGTCATTTAGTTCAGAGCTAACTCTAAACGATATTTCACGATTTGCGGGCCCTATGAAAGTATGATATAGGTATGCTGGGAGGGCGGGATGTTATCTCTTCAAACTCAGCACTTCACATAATTATGATAGAACTTCACTTACTGGTAAGTAATAGTTCGTTTAATCACTAATTATGTTTCAGTGTTGAGTTTGAAGAGATATTATATACACTTGTAGATGTTGAGAGAACTTGTGAAATATCTGTTATTGAGATTATGTGTATTAAGTGAAATTATCCAGTATGTTTTACCAAATAATCTTTAGTCAATTGCATTAGATTACGTTGCATTTTTTTTTATTTTTTTTATATAGCATAAATGCTATTTATATTTAAGCCTATACAGATGTGTGCGCATAATCTTGACAACTTGATTAATTCGTTATACTTCTAACGAAATAATGGTTCTCAGAACCATTTGATTCTGTAATGGGCCTATTGTAAAACGACCGAAGCAAATGTTATTCGAGGTGTCAACCGGCAGGCTTCCTAGTTCAATCTAAGTTCAAACCAAGCTAGAGCATTTGTTACTTCTAAATAACCTTGCCAGACATATTCAGGTTTGTGTCCAAAAAATTGGAGTACACTAACATAAGTTGATTTGAGCTTACACTTGATGTTTAAACCATGTCGGGCGTTGTATTATAAAATTAATTTTAACAAAATGTCAATATTGATTGCGCTTTTTGCGCCGCCCGTAATAAATGCAACCTACTTGCATTATGGTAACCAATTTCGAAATGATTTTCCGAAGGATAGAGAGAGGTGAGATTAATTAGGAATTAAACTCTAGCGAGTTTAAATTAGTGACGAAGTACCCAAGTCAACTTGTAAGATAAGGTAAAATAATCACATAAAAAACAAACAGACATCTTTGTCTATATACCTGGTTCACTATTAACAAGGAGCCATTATTGATAGTTCTTGCTAATATTAAGGAAAGTGCAGTTCTATAACTGTTCAGAGTACTATATTGCGCTCCCGATTGAAACAAATCAGTTGACATTTTAATAATGAGTGAAATAGAATCCTGATATAAGTCAATATTGTTTTGTACACCTACAATACACAGTTTTTCAAACAAGTATATTGTTTGAATAAGTTATACTGATAGTGACGCTATCATTATGTATAAATATAGATGGGGAGGGACTGTTTCTTAGAAGAGGCTCCTGCATCGTAAACCAGCAACAAAAGTTATTCGCCGCTGCATGTAGCAGGGGCTAGAATAGGAGATAAATCCCTATAGGAGTTAAAAAACATACTGTACATATAAAAAACATACTAGTTATAATTGAATAGGACCCCCTAATCGATCTGTATAATTATTTACTTTAGTACCTTGATACTAGTAACAAATATGACTTGTAATTATTAGTTACCAGTAAAATGATTATGATTATGATTAATCACCGTCCACGGCTGTACTGGCCGTTCTGGTACATCCAAAAAATATTTCGCTCTATCACTAATAACTTTCTTCAAGCTATCTTTCTATTGAGAAAATAACACTCGCAAATAACAATTTTGACCAAATATTTAGAAAAAAGGTGTTAACTGTGAAAGCATCAAGGTCTTTGTGCCATGAAATGTAAGGTTTTTTATTTTATTCTATATGAAACATATATTGGCGCGCACCGGCAGTAAAACCGGGTCGTATGCCGCGATGAAAAACGACACGACGCCCTCCATGACGTCATGTTTCACAGCACCCTTGACGGCCAATTTTTTTTTTTTTTTTTATATTAATATTCTCAACTAAAGTTTGTTAGCGAACCTGTCAAACTCTGGTTTTTCAAAATTATCAATTATTTGATAAAGGCAAATCACATGTATACAATAATTCATATAAACAGTTATAGGATAAACACGCCTGTGGTTCGGTACCCACGATAGTATTATCGATTGATGGAATATAATATATGACGCCGAAATAACTAGACTTCGGGCTTCGCACCATTGTTGCCATAGGTACTATATCTTTCGTCAGTTTTATATAATGGAGGATCTGGATTCTTCCCGAATAATTTATGTACGAGATTGCAGTAGTATTGTCTTTCACAAGATAATTTTACAATCGGATAAATCTTAGGCTTATATTTAATCCAATAAATGGTGTA
This sequence comes from Agriopis marginaria, assembly GCA_932305915.1. NCBI lineage: Eukaryota > Metazoa > Arthropoda > Insecta > Lepidoptera > Geometridae > Agriopis > Agriopis marginaria. The sequence goes on along the minus strand of OW029934.1, from coordinate 7,598,300 downwards.
TAAAATTCAAAATTTCTGTCTTCCTGGCATCAACTTCCGCATACCAGCACAGGCTACCCCACATCCCCCATAGTAGAAGCGTCAAAATATATATCTTAATTGTATTCATACAATTTTATTTTATTTACGTAATGAATTTTTTATAAAATTAATCCATTAATCAAAACATGATTATAGTTTTGTATTTAAATTCATATTATTTTTTTCATAATTATCATCTCCTTTGTTATCTCCTTTTAAATTAAAATATTTGCATCCTTGAAATTCTTTTGTGCATAGCCAGGCATATTTAATAGCCGAAGTATAAACAGAAGTCAAAAGATCTAGGTACTTACTAAACGACCAAATGGTCTAATTATACATCTTAAATTCTAATATAATAATTACTTGATAAATATTCAAACAATTTAATTTCAATTGTCTCAGAATGCATAATAAATTCCGAAACTTACATTAAGTGCTCGGAATTATGCAACTCTTTAATTTGTTAATAGATTGACATCTAATGAACAAAGAAGATTCTTTGTCATCTTCGATCAGGTACATCCTTGATCGAAGTTTGTCATGGAAATATTATCCGTACCATCACTATAACTATGTGATATTAGACAGGTATCATTGAGTTATATTGTCGATAAATAACTGGCAGAACGTAACGTTTAGACCACTGGTTTCAATATTTTAGTGAACACAACAGGTGTTGTATTGAGACCAAACGGCAGAACATTAAAATTATACAAATTACCCTTCCATTGAAATCGTAAGTATTTTTGGAGTATGATATTTCAGTAAAAAAAGTCAATGAACTTGTAAATATTATTCAGAATAAGGCATGTTTTGTCGTTTGGTTTTGATATAAGTTCGCTATCACAAAGCTTGCATTGTGAAATAGCACATATTATGTTATATTAAGTAATATAAAACTTGGTCAAATTGACCTATTTCGAATTCTATATTGAAGAGTATTAACTTCAGGGTTGCGGCATATTATTATGGTGATATGAAATTTCAGTAAACGAGATTTTATAACCATGAAACAAACCATGATAAAATAGTTTTATCTGTGGTTTTTTGATTATAATAATCAAATAGCCTACGGCCGTAATTTACCGTATTATCCAGCGGCGGCCGCGACTGAATTTCTGGCACGACGTTTTCGATGATGGCACGTAGGTACTGTTGCTTCGCAGATGCAGACTCCATCACCTTCAAGGGCCCAGCGGCAGCTGCTTGTGATTTGAATCCGTAACTTGTACACTTAAATTTTTTGTTGGAGTCCTGGGGCGTTGGTTTTGTTTTATTAGGGGTGGGTAACTTGAGTTCCGCACCTGACATATTAATCGCCTTTGCCGACTTTAACATTTCGACCACTTCCAAAAAGAAAGTTAATCTATCTTCGTGAGCAGCATCTGATCTATTAAATCGTGTTTGGTACAGCCAATATAAAATTTCGTCTCGTTATGGACTCACTGTGTTGTGAATCTCAAAAGATCACAAATGATGCGGTCAGCATCAAACAGCAATTTTATTTTTTGTTTCCAAAATAAGCGTGATGGCCTCGCTAAGAGAATCAATAGCAATGTATAACTTATTCTTTTTCGCTCCGTTGTTTTATCACGTTTCGCAACCTGTTCGGTGATAGCCATTTGTACTTATCTCCGAATTTAGTGATGGAGCAGCTATATCATCCCGAAGTGGTCAGATGTTAAATGCATAGGTATCTCAGAGTTCGTTGCGAAGCACCTTAAATATCACACATAAAGTCACCGGCTCTGCCTGCTCTGGAAAGTCATCATTGCCAAAAGCACCTTCAGTTACTGAAGGTAGAAATGCCTCGTTCGGCGCTATCGTTTGGCGAATGATCGGAACCCGCGTGTAACGCGCTAGACACTTCGCTCGTTCGCTTCGTTCACTTAGCATTTTCATATTAAACGTTCACAAGTTTGATGTTGTCATCTAATATTGAAATCAGTACAGCACTGATGTACTACGTCCAATAAAAAAATTAACATTGAAAATTAATTAGTAACTAAATAGTTACAAATAAATTTTATAACAAATGTGGTAACTAAACAGTTACCAAAAACAGTATTTATTATAGGTGCGATTCAACTGTGTCCATTATACAATACATACTAATATGTGTATAGGTTAACCTGAGCAGGTTGCTACCCGCGCCGCCTGTAGGCACGCGTAATAGGTAGGCACAGCGAGTAAGATGAACTCATGGCGTTGCATCGTGAACTCGAGTAAAACAAAGGATAAGTAACAACTCGAGCGTTGGAACGTTAATCCTCGTAAGTAGATAAAAATCGGTAAGTAGCAACTCAAATCGTTGAAACGTGAACCGACTACTTACATAGCACTCAAATAGTTACGTTATTATGTATTACCTTTTGATCTGCGGATGATGAAAAATTTTATACTGCGTTTTAGCAGTTTTCACTCCAGTTTTTTTCATTTTCTTCTTGACACGATCAAAACATTCCCAGTCTTTCCTCTTCGGCATGTGGATTTTCACAAAAACTAGTTTCTAACATGATAAAAATTGATAATTCGATTTAAAATTGTGCGACGCGGCGGAGCACTGCAGCGTGAATGACGAACCAGTCTACGCACGAAATAATGAAGGAGCATGAATCTACCCACATATTTTTTCGTTTCTTTCCTTTTAGTCTCTAAACTTAGTGCATCGACAAGGCGACATTGTACGTGCTACTACAAGTGTATATAATATCTCTTCAAACTCAACACTGAAACATAATACAATATCTATTTGTAACAGATGCTAAAAAAACGCAGTAATATTGCTCCTGCCTATCACCTTTTCAAGGCTAAACGGCTGGATGGACCATCGAGATACAATACCTATATATTTAAATTATAGGGGGTGCGGACTCGGACCCACGCTCCACCTAGGTTCTCCACCTAGGTGAATTATGGTGTACTTATATACACGTCCTCGTGCTCCAACTAACACTGTACAGTCGTATGCAGAATCAGAATCAGAATCAGAATAGTCTTTATTGTAAAAACTGGTACATTATAAGGTGTTATAATTATTTTAGTAGTATCACAGTTTACCCATATCGGGCATACAATGTTTTGTCTGTTTCTTACAAATAAATCCAACTTTTTATTTATTTATAATATTACAGAGATAAGACACGTTACTACGTAAATACAAACGAAAATGAAAATAAAATATTATATTAAATTACAATATTATAAGTCCTCTAGTTCTTAAAAATAATTTTAGAAATAACATATAAGCCTAATAAAATTTTAGTAAGATGTAATTTATAAAAATATGCTACTACAATTATTTACAGCTTTATTAAACAACTTATTCATTAAGATACTCTTTTATACTATAAAATACTTTGGATAACAGCCAGTCTTTTAATCTACGTTTGAATTTTGTCACTGTTAGTGACTTCAACTCTAGTGGTAGGTGGTTATATAATTTTATTGCACTATAGAAGGAACCTTTTGAAAACATAGTATTATTTACTTGAGGTATGTCGACATTATATTTTTGTTTTGAGCGTAAGATGCCAGTTCGACTTGATTTTTTTTCAAAAAAGTACTTTTCATTATTTTTCACAAACAGACAAATTTCTAGGATATAAATGCAAGTTAATGTTAAAAAGCCATTTTCCTTGAATGTGAGACGTAATGAATCAGTGTCTTTTAAATTATAAATTACACGAATGCATCTTTTTTGCAAAAGAAATGTGGATTCTACATTTACGGAGTTTCCCCAAAATATCACTCCGTAACTTAAATGAGGATATACATTTCCATAGTATGCGTTTGTAGCTATACTTTTATTTGTTGCATTTTTAATTACAGATAAAGCATAGCAGTATTGAGATAATTTGTTATTTACTTTAAGAATATGGTCTTTCCAATTTAAGTTTGTATCTATTATTACACCCAAGAAGTTTGTATTATTTACAAGTTGAACTTTGTTACCCTTATTTTGAATGTCTAGTTGCAGTGTTTTTTGTTTGTAGTTCCTAAAATGTATTAGTTTAGTTTTATCCACGTTTACCTTCAAATTTATCAGTTCGAGCCACGTAATAATGTTGGTAAGATTAATCTTTATTTCAGTTTCAAGGTCTTCATTGGTGGAGGTTTTCGGAATGTAAATTGTAGCGTCATCTGCAAACATTACACACGTGTGCTTTGTTTGTTTAGGTAAATCGTTGACGTAAATCAGAAATAATAGAGGCCCAAGGATACTTCCTTGGGGGACACCAAGTGAGACCTTCTCAAATTTTGATTGAACTTGTTCTATTGTTTTTGAGTTTCTGTTATAGACCTGTAGAGAAGTTGCTTGAAAACGATTTTTTAGATATGATTCTATGAGTATGTGACCTTGTCCTCTTATACCAATACGTTCTAATTTGTTTAATAGCATTTTATGGTCCACGCAGTCAAACGCTTTTGATAAGTCTAAAAATAAAGCAACCCCCGTTTTTTTGTTATTTATATCATCCCAAACCTGCTTAAGCATACTGAATATTGCTAATGACGTATTCTTGCCTTTTTGGAATCCGAATTGGTTGGGGCTGAGAATATTATTTACATCTAGAAAAGTATATAACCGGTTAAATATAGCCTTTTCAAATATTTTTGAGAAGCATGGTAAGAGTGCAATCGGTCTTTAATTGTTTATTTCATTTTTGGGACCTTTTTTATGGATGGGTTTTATTAAAGCCTTTTTTAGCTCATCAGGAAAACATCAGATTGATAGATTAATAATGTGAACAAGAGGTTCGGCAATAAAATCTATGCTGCTTTTTATCAGCTGCATTGGAATATTATCATGTCCTGATGATTTTTTATTTTTAAAACTTCTGACAATATTTTTAATTTCTGCACTGTCTACAGGGGTTAGGAATATAGTTTTGCAATTTTTTTCAGTCAGATGTGTACTGGTCATATTAACGTTTGAATTTTGGTTTTGTTGTGTAGAGCTGTTAACATTAATGAAATGCTTATTAAATTTTTCACATATAATTTCTGTATCTGTTGAATCTACGTTATCAATTTTTAAACTGTCTAAACTTGTGCGTATTTGATTAGTTGGGCACGTGTAATGTTTAATAATACCCCAAGTGGCTTTTGATTTATTAGTGCTTTTGTTAATGTATTTTACATTTGTAGCTTTTTTTGAGTATTGTATTACACGTTTTAATGTCCTTGAGTATTTTTTGTAGTTTGAAAGGTGTTCCTGAGAACTTTTAGAACATGTTTTTAGGTATAATTCCCTTTTCTTTTTACTTGAAATTGCAATACCTGCAGTTTTCCAGTTTGGTTTTTTTCTATGAAATAATTTTGTCCTTTGTAGAGGTATGCATAAATTGAATATCATACTAAATATTTCAATAAATTCAGCATAAGCTTTATTTGCATCGGTTTGGATAAAAACATTTGAAAAACTCATATTTGAAATGTATTTTATAAAAATATCTAAGTACACATCAATATTTCTTTTTTCAATGAACCAGTATTTTTCATTATAACTTAGATTTGTCTGTATTTTTATTTTCTGTGCAGTGTGATCAGTTAGTTTTCCTAAGTTTATTATCTCTGTGTCATATTTCTTAGTATTTGTTAAAATGTTATCGATGCATGTTTGTGAGTGAGGTGTGATTCTAGTGGGCTCTATTATAGCAGGATGCATTTTTTTTTTTTTTTATTTTTTTTTTTTTAATTAATGGCTACCGCCCACATTTAGGGCACTTTGGCCAACGTCACGTTAACAAAAAACGAACGCGATTTAAAATAACACAAAATATGACCAGCAATCCTAAAACAAAATAAACAAGTAATACAATACATATAAATACTTACAAACACAAAAATAGACTATAAAGCACTTTATACACTAACATTATTGTCAGAAAGAAAATTACTTATAATACGGAAAATGGAAATATCATTTGATGAGAGAAGAACAGACATAGAAGTTGGAAAAGGAACTACAAGACTAAGAGAAAGAAAAAAAGCTGAATGATCAAGCAGCGGACAGGAGAAGAAAATATGATTGAGGTGGCCGTCATCAAGGCCACACTCACACAAAGAAGAGTCCCTGATACGTAACTTTTTAAAATATGTGGGAACACAACAGTGTCCCAACCTCATTCGAATTATGCAACTTGTAATTTTTTTACTAAAGTGCATTCTGGCAAACCACGGCCTCCGAGGGATTACGGGCTGGAGAGCCGCATAAGCGGAACCCCTAGACCTGGCAGAGCCACGCCAGCAGAATGACCATGACTTAAGTAAAAGAGACTTAGGAAGGGATGCAAGGTCATGGGGAAAGATACAGAAGGGAATTTTGTCTCCGCAGACAACGGCATCCTTTGCCACTCTGTCAGCCCGTTCATTTCCAGAGATACCAGCATGACCAGGAATCCAAACAAAAACAACTTCTAGACCTTTGGAATTGCAGATAGATAAGGATTCCTTAAGGAGAAAAAGAATAGGGTTGTGGGAATTGGGGGAAAAAGGGTTTGAAAGAAGAGACTGGAGGGCACTGCGACAGTCAGTAAAGACGAGAGAACGGCGGAGATTAAAAATAAGAATATAACGAATAGATTCAAGGAGTGCCCAGCACTCACCCGAAAAAACTGAGGTTTCAGGGGGAAACTTAACCTTTTGTACAATGTTAAATTGTTCATGGAAGATACCACAACCAACACAACCCATAGGGGAGAGTTTTGAAGCATCAGTAAAGATATAGTGCCACCCATGCCAATCCCTCCGCAGAAGACCACGGAAATATTCATCAGCATGGGGGTCACCAGCACAAATGTCAAAGTCTAAAATTACAATTGGGCGAGAGACAATGACATCATAACTAAACGAGAAAAGAGGAAGCAAATGAGAACGGAGAACAGGATCTTTTAAAGACTTATAGGTAACAAAACTCTTTACTAGAAGAGGAAGCTGCTTATGGAGCCAAAACCGAGAAGAAAACGAGAAACTATGGAGAAGCTGAAGTTTAGGGACAAGAGGATGATTAGAAAACTGCACACAGCGAAAAAAAAACCTATTAGATAGGAACTGACGGCGAAGATGAAGGGGAGCATCAACACATTCAACCTGAAGTGCATTGATAGGAGAGGATAGCATAGCACCAGAAACAATGCGAAGGGCTTTCGATTGAATCAAATCCAGTTTCTTGATACCACCCTTGTTAGCTGGCTCCAGCAAGAAGGAGCCATAATCTAAAATGCTACGAATAATGGCGTTATACAAAAGTTTTAGTGTAAAAGGATGAGAACCCCACCAAACACCCGATAAACACCTTAGAATGTTAATATTTTTCCGACACCGATCAGCAATATAATCACAATGCATTTTTCCACTAAGCTTATTGTCCAAAATAAGACCAAGAAATTTCACTGACTCCTTAACTGGAATCCTGGACCCTTTAACAAAGATATCTATTTCAGGGGGATTGCGTTTTCGAGAAAAGAGAACAATGTTACTTTTTGATGGTGAAAGATCTAGACCATTTAAATGTAGCCACGAGTTTAAGCACTGAAGGGATTGAGAAATACAGTGACTGGCAATGTCAATTTTATGGTGAGAGGTATATAAAAGGATATCATCCGCATATTGAAGAATACGGCAGAGACCAATAGATACCTCTAAATCAAAAGTATACACATTATATAGAGGAGGACTAAGAACAGACCCCTGAGGAAGACCACGCCAAATGATTCTGTGAGGAGAAATTGAAGAATCACTGCAACGAAGATAAATATACCTTTCAGTTAGAAGATTCATGACAAAATTACATAACTTAGGAGGAACCTTCAACAAAGAAAGTTTATTTCCGAGAATAGAAAGCTGGACGGAATCATAAGCGGCAGAAATATCTAGAAAAGCACCAATAACTGATTCGTTTCGAGTAAAAGCAAGTCTAATATCAGTTGTAAAAATACTTAGGCTATCCATAGTGCTCTTGCCCTTTCTAAAACCATACTGAGATTTGGCAAAAAGGCCCTTACTTTCAAGAAACCATTCAAGGCGGTTCTTGATCAGGTGCTCAGCAAGTTTCGCCAGAACAGAAGAAAGAGCAATAGGACGATACGAATTATGATCCTCCGGGTCCTTATCGGGTTTAAGAATTGGGATAATATACTGAGATTTCCAACTAGCGGGAACAAAACCAGAATCAAAAATAGAGTTAACCAAAGATAAGAAAAAGAGAAGTAAACTGTCACTCGCCTTCGAGAAAAATGAATAAGGTAAGCCATCCATACCAGGAGCAGAATCTTTGACGGACTTTAATATATTTTTCAATTCAATTAATGAGAATGGCTGATCTAGGGGATCGTTTGACGAAGTAACAGCTAAGGAGGGTAATTCCGAAGGGAGAGGACAATACTGAGGAGCTAACTTATCCATAAATGCCTCAGCCCAAGACTGAGAAGGGCTACAGCAACGAAGAGGAGGACACCAGGAGCGTCTATATCTGCGAATTTTCGACCAAATAACTGAAGCAGGTGTACTAGGACTTAAGCTAGTGCAATAAGCCCTCCAACTATCCAGCTTCTTCAAGCGGAAAAGGCGCTTAGAACTAGCAATGGACCTATTCACTTCAGAGAAGTTCTCTAGAGTCATAGAGCGGCGGAAATTAGCTTCAGCCACCTAACGGGCTTTAATAGCATTACTGCAGTCCTTATCCCACCACGGAGGAGGAGGCAATTTACCAGACGGAGGCTTTTTAACAGGAAACGATTGGCTAGCACACTCATGGAGCATACGGACCAAATTATCAGAGGAGGAAGAGATATTAAAAGAATTAACAGGAGGTAAATTAGCAGAAACAGAAACAGAGAGGTCGTGAAATTTTTCCCAGTTAGGACAATCATTATAATTTAAAATATATTTAAGAAGAGGAGGATTACCAGAAACACGACTAGAATTACGTTGAGGAAATTCAAGAAGAATAGGAAAATGATCACTGCCATGAGAAGAAGGAAGGACATGCCACGACAGAAGAGAAGCAAGCTCAGGAGAACATAATGAAAGATCAACAGCACTGCGAAATTCATGAGGACGAGTCCTCCTAGTAGGGGAGCCATCATTAAGAATGCAGAGATTAAGAGTATCAAGAGAGTCCAACAAAAACTCACCACATTCATCGGACTTACCACAACCCCATACAGAATGATGACAATTCAGATCACCAAGGACCAAAAGCGGCTTTGGCAGGGAACTCAAAACCGAAACTAATTTACGAAGAATGAACTTAGAAGGGTCAGGAATATAAAGTGAGACAACGGAATAATTCTTGACACGCACAGCAATTGCTTGAAAACCACTATGAACAGGAATAGTAATAGGAGAGAAAGGAATATTATTTTTTATCAGGAGGGCAACACCTCCAAAACCATCTTGTCTGTCACTTCTGATGACATCAAAGCCAGAAACTCTAAAATGAGAACCAGACTTTAACCATGTCTCAGAAATAGACAAGGCAGTAATATTATATTTATTAACTAAATATATAAGATCAGATAATTTATTATATAGTGATCTACTATTCCATTGAAGGAACTTGAGATCCATTAGATAGAAGGGAAATGAGTGAATTTAAATTAAATGCAGCGTTGGACGGTAAAGGATGGGAAGGGGAGTGATGAGCACGGGGAGGGTTGAGAAGAGAGGACAAAAGATTTAAAAGTTTGAGAAGTTCAGAGATAACCGATTGAACAGATGGAGACTCGGGGGATTTATTAGGGTTAAGGGCACATCCATTAGGAGCGGCTTCCGCAAAGTCACCCCTAACAATGTTTGAGTGAGCCAAATGGTCATAGCCAGAAGAGGGAGAAGTTGAACCAACAGGCCTGTTTTTTTTACTCCTGTAGTGCACTCTGGCAGGCTCCACAGTAACGTGATTAGTTGAACCCGAAAGCTGAGAGGGAAAAGGAGGAGAAGGTGCCAAAGAAGAAGAAGTCACTTCTGCATAAGTAATTCTTGATGAGGGGTGAAGTTTCGATGCCTCTGCGTATGATAAAACATTTTGCGACATTGTTTTTTTAATAGAAATCTGGCGAGACATTTCGGGGCAGATTTTATTGGTTGCGAAGTGACTACCACGGCACCAAACACATTTGGCGCCCTCCGCATCTACATTGCACGAGTCTCCAGTGTGGGCTAAAGAGCATTTGAAGCAGACTGGCTTCGACCTGCATTGGATCTTGGTATGTCCGTACCTACAACAAGAAAAACACTGAATTGTAGGTAAAACATACTGCTCCACTTGAAAAGAGTTGTAGCACAGAAAAACTCTTGGGGGTAGGAGTTGGCCATCAAAAGTTAAAACAACAGTTTGAGAAGGTTTCCATGACACTGACCCATCAATCACCAATTTGAAGTTCAATCTACGAACTTTGATTATCGGGCCGCACTCTTGGGGCACCCGTACTTCCTTTATTATTTCTTCGTCGGATAAATCGACGGGGATGCCCCGTACCAGACCCAGACGAGTTACATTATATGAGGGAATAAATGCTTTATACCCCTTATTGGCGAGGGAGCTCGAGTCTATGAAGGCATTAGCGGCCTTAAATGAGTGGAAACACAGCGAGATTCTATTTCGGCCCACGCTTTTAATTGATCCATCAACAATGCCTACAAATTCTCTCGAGCGCTCAAAAAGGAATCGCCCGAAAGTAACAGGGTGCAAAGAAGTGCTATCAGAAGATACAACCTCGTTTTTTTGTACGTGAATAACATACGGCCCACGATCGGATGAAACATAGCACTGACGTGCAACCGGAGTTGGAGCGATTTTTTGGCCCGGGGGCAAAAATGAGGAGGAACTTGTTGAAGCAATTGTCTTCTGACCTAAGGGCAGAGACGCAGATACGGGGGTTGGAAGAGTGGCAAGGGAAAGCTCACTGCTCACAGTCGAAAAATAATTTGGGGGTGTGTTTTGTCCTGAAGTAAGAATTACGTCATCAGCAATTTTAAATTCTTCACCAGAAGAGTCAATGGGAGAGCATGCTCTTACATCCCGTTTCAAAGCTCTACGCTTAGAGCGTTTATGGGTTTTTTGGACATCCTCTGACGTGGATATTGCTGTAAAAGCACCAGGAGAGGGAGGAATATTATAATCGGACGCCATTATTCCACCGCCAGGATCAGGAGGCTCTTCGTCAATCATACTAATGTCTTAGAAAAGGGACTACTGACAAAAATCAAGATATATAACTACAATGATACTAATTATACTAGAAATGAAACTAAAAATTAAATGATAGCTATTTACTAGGAAAACTGGTCAATTAACTATGATAAATGGATTTAAATAGAAAAATATAACCGGAGAAATTTTTTCCAATGGTGATACGGCGATGACGTTCGACCAAAAAAAAAGAGGATGCATTTTGAATGACGCAAGTGTATTTAAAAAGACATCTCTTTTGTTTTTGTTTTTTATTTCGTCCAGAAGGTTTATGTTAAAATCTCCTAATATGAAAACTCTTTTTTTATTACGCCTTGCTCGGATGGTTAATTTATGCAATAACGTTTCAAGAGTCTCTATGTATAAGTTAAAATTACTATTTGGAGGCCGATAGTTGCTTATAATAATAGTGTTTAATTCAGGTAGTGATATGCCGCAACATTCGAAGTGACTTTCAATTGACAACTCAGATATCCAGTCCAATTTTCTATAATTTATAGAATTTTTAACAAAGATAGCTACTCCACCTTTTGTTTTATTTTTTCTTGAGAAGTGAGCTGCGTTTTGATACCCATCCAGTTGTATTATATTACCTTCATTTTCTCTTAAATGGGTTTCAGTAAAACAGCATACATCTGGTTTATGTTCGTTATTTAGTAATTCAATATCATCAACTTTGTACCTCAAACTACATATATTTATATGCATGATATTGAGTGTATGTTTTTTATCATTGTTTACGAAAAAGCTGAGTTTGATCTTCAATGAGATGCAATAGTATAATCGAAAATAAATATGTGGCGTGATTATATTATAATATTATTAAAAGTTTAAAACATATTAATATTAAATAGACGCGATCTCATTGGGCACTTCTCAGTTTTACCGTATTTTCTCCAAAAAATGGCCCAATGAGATTTCGTTATTAGCTCCATTTATTATACTACTCTTTGGCTCCATTCGTCTCTTTCACAGTAGGTATTCTTTACTACGTTTGGAAGGTTCATGCGAATCGGTGTTATCCACGTGTTATCGGACTGCTAGTACAGGACCGACAGCAAAGAGTAGTATTAGACTTGTGTATATCTCATTTAGGGTATATATAAAATCCTTGGTATATCTGTGTATTAGACCGACAGTTTCCGTGATTACGTCCAAGCAAGTTTGACAGCTGTCACACTGACATCTGTCAACACCCACATCAACCCCTGTCTTTAGACCTTCAATTCAACGGTCTATGGGCAGTCTAACTGTATTTGTATTTTTAGTTTTAGCTTGTATTTTGTTTAGTTAATAAAGGCACTAGACCCGTGGAGAGATACCTAGAGATACCCAAATCTAGCAGCAGTGGTCTGATAAGCGTAGGGTAATGATGGTGATGATGATACTGACATCTGTCAATGGCCATTAAATCTCTTTTCTACCCTGAGAGAGAAACAGGCCCAAGTCCTGATAAGAGCAGGTTAATGATGATGATGATGATGATGGATTAGGGCCCATCTTCTCTTTGACAGGCCTGTGTCCCAGCAGTTAACATGATAGGCTAAAATGTTGATGATGATAAAATTCTATAGATATATATTTATATTTATTATTCTATTTATTCTATAGATTTAGATATTTCTATAGATTTCTATGGATACTTTGCGTTGTGTATTCGAACCATTTTCTTATATTCAATGGTGAATAGATAACTTTTAGCTCATTTGATATTCTCCAAATGGGTTTCGATTTGAGGTCTCAGAAAAATTCGGGTGTCTATAATGTACAACATGATATTTGCCGACACGATATTGTACGGCACGATAATGTACAGCATGATAATTGGTGTACATGTACATCGAATATCATGTTGTACAATCCATGTCGTACAATACTGGCCGTCAATTATCGGCCCGTGTCTATAAAGTACGGCAAAATATTCACAGCCAGGATTGCACAGCCAATAATCCATGTACGAGAAAAAAGTCCACGTTTTATCAGGCTGTACATTATTATGCCGTACATTATCATGTCGTGCAATACGGGCCGTGTCTTGTCGAAACGGGCCGAAAATGTACGACCGATAATGTACAACATGATAAAAGGTGGCATCTCCCTATTGGCTAATTTTGCTGAAATGTCTCTGCTCTTATTGGCTGTTGAGTCTATGACGTCTGTCGATTCCATGCTTCGTTTGAACAAGATAGTGTAAGATAGTCACAGATTAAAAATATGAGAACTATCAAAACTTTTTGGTGGTGAGGCGGAGAGAGGAGTAAAACTGTGTTAGATCTGTCACTCATTTCGAACCTAACCAACGCAAGTCTGACTCCAGGTGGGCTCCCGCCAGAAGCTCTTGCGGTCGCCCCTGAGTGTCGCTTGAGCTTCTGGCTCCCGCGCTTTTTATATACACTCTAGGGGTTGGGACTACAAGACTAGGTGGAGTCGGGGTGCTCTGTGTCGGTTCTGTGACCCATTTTGAACCTAACCTACTCAAGTCCGGATGCTCTGTGTCGGATCTGTCACTCATTTCATTTGTACATAATACACTCGACGTGGAATGTCCACGTCTAAACGAAGCATCAGTTTTGAATTTTTATGGTCACCAATTATCATGCTGTACAAAAACGGGGTGTACATTATTAAACAGAGTCAATAATGCACGGCATGATATTGTACGACACAATAATGCACAGCATGATAATTGGTGTACATGTACATGGAATATCATGCTGTACATTATCGCTTGTGCATTATTGGACCGATCTGATAATGTACGGCATGATATTGCACGGCACGATATTGTACAACATGATATTCCATGTACATGTACACCAATTATCATGCTGTGCATTATTATGCCGTACAATATCATGCCGTACATTATCTGTGTCGTACATTATTGCCTCCCAAAAATTCTACCAGTTCACTGGTATCAAACAGCCAAGGATTTTATATATACCCTAAAGGGACCTGGATCGAGTACTCATGCTAAAAAAACGGTCCGAGGGAAAAGCGAGCACGGAGTAATTTGTCCTTTTCTTGTAGGGTGTTCATGATTTTGAGGAAACGAAGACATTGTAGGTAATTCCTAAAATCATCGTATTGGTACTCTCAGTAAATACAGGAAGTTCATATAGGCCCAGTGACGAGCGCTAATGTCAGAATTTTAGGCCGCCAGGACGCCTGAAGGCCTCTGAGATGGCTTAGCGGCTATTGTTATAAGACTCAACCGGGACATACGGGTCACATGACATATATTTTTTTTTAAATTATAAATTGGCTTGCGCTTGGCCGCCATCTCGCCTGATGTTAAGCGATGATGCGGCCTACGATGGAGCACGCTTGCCTAGAAGAAACCTATTCACTCTCGACTTGAAGGCACCCAGATTGTTAACTTTTTATTTGATCATTCGGTTACTAAATGCCACTTGCAATCACCCTACCTAAGATTGACCGTGTAGTCCGTTGCTTAAATTCGGTGATCAGTTAACAACATCTAGTAGATGACGATGATGATGAAAGTAGCCTATAACTTTCCATCCCTTGAACTATACCCATGCAAAAAATCTGGATGATTTGTTGCTCTGTTGCTGCGTAAAAGAGTAACAAACACACTTTCGCATCCTATCCTACTTTCAACTAATATTATAAACGCCAAAGTTTGTATGTATGGATGTTTGTTCCTCTTTCACATACAACAGACAAACTTTTGTATTTATAATAAACTAGCCGTTACCCGTGTGACTTCGTACGCGTACACTTTCACCTAAACTTTCAACCTTTTTTGGACCCTTTAATTCGGCCCTTTCGTAAAATATTTTTTAATGAAGTTTTACACCCACTTGTCAAATTACAATTTCGTAGTTGCATAACTTTTAACACAACATACAAACTACAATTCCACCTCCTTAATCTTTCTTTTTTGCAAAAATATTATAACAGTATTTATTTAATTTAAACTATTAGCCTGAATACCAAATTTTATCCCTGAGTATCATCAAAAACAAAGGACTTTAATATAATCTTTCAACATCCATTTGCCCCCTTTAATTCGGCTTTTTCGCTAAATCCTTCTTAACGGACCTCTATACCCCATAAGGAATCTACGTGCCAAATTTTAGCTTCGTAAGTCAAATAGTTTTTGAGATTTCGTGACAAGTCAGTGAGTGAGTGAATGAATTTAGCTTTTATAAATATAGAAGATTGGCATGACTACTATTTGGCATATTTTACTTACTGCGGGAAAATGACATGGAACTACATTCATTTTCAAAGTTTGTCGAAAGCATCACTACATCACTATCACTATCACTACATAGGATAAAACAAAGTCGCTGTCGCTGTCTGTCCGTCCCTATATATGCTTAAGTCTTTAAAACTACGCAACAGATTTTAATGCGTTTTTTTAAAATAGATAGAGTGATTCAAGAGAAAGGTTTATATATATAATACATGCATAATATAGTAGAGAAACACTGATAATTGTAGAGGTTTCTAATGTAATGTCGTAAATAAACATATTTTTTTTGCGCTTACATTGCAAACGCTGGCTGAACCCTACGTGATAACGAAGGGATTTTAAGCAATACAGCATTAATCTTTATCCAATTAAGTACCTTAAATACATTGTGCATTTAATATAGACCAATATGGCCGTTTACAGCATGTAATTTATATGAACATTTTCGAAGATATTAAAGATTTAAAATGCAGGGACATAGCGGTTGCGGCGGTACCGGCCCCCCGGCCAGTACCGCAACAGGCCGGTACCGGCGGCGTGTTTTTCACATGGCCAATCATAATATCGCTCTTTAAAGAGTAACCTCTAAAGAAAACATGTTTGTTTTGCCTAATGACAAAAAGCTGTGAACGTTGTAGGTATATAAAGACATTCCGTAGTATATTATTTTAGTATTAGCATTACACCTGCGATGCCGGGGCTGGTCGCTAGTGTCTTTATAAAATCTTCTGTGTTGAAGTGCAAACTGCACACCCTGGAGTTTTTTGTTATTCTTGCTGTTCGACTAAGAATTACTTCCAACCACATTTTTCTTACATCCTCTTTTGTTGGTATACTGTAACATGAAATATATTCAGCAATGAATTTAGGTACTTTCATTTTTTATGTAATATTTAGAATGATTCCCGTACGATTCGTCGAAACACCCTTGAACGATACAACTGTACACAGAAAGCTCGGTTCACCGTTGGATGGTGGTACTAGATCTACGTTTCGCCACTTACTCACCTGATGGTACGTGACGGTGTGGCGGAGGATGGAACACGTTGATCTAGAAATCTATTCATATCTATCTATACATATCTTTTTTTTTAATATAAATAATAGGCTTGCGCTTGACCGCCAACTCGCCTGATGTTAAGCGATGATGCGGTCTACGGTGGAGCACGCTTGCCTAGAAGAAACCAATTCACTCGTGATTTGAAGACACCCAGATTGTATCTATCGGGGAACACCCATTCAGGCAGCGCATTCCACAGACTAGCAGTCACTATCACACTATCACTATCACTGTCACTATCTATCACTAGCCATGAAGATATCTAGTTTGTTGTTCTCAGGAAACAAGGAGGACGGCAGGTAGTTCCATTCTTGGGCAGTACGTATCATAAATGAAGACCCAAATCGTTGAGTTCAAATCTTTGGAATTTTCACTAGGAAGGGAGGGTAGTGTGCATGTGCAGTCATTCTACTTTTCCTAAGTAAAAGGGGGAGGGTGGAACAAGGGCTCGAAGCTTTTGCGCACACTCGCCGAAATGCGAATTACTTTAAAATATCCTAAATTATAAAATATGCTAAAACATAATGTATAAAAATAATTGTTCATTGTTCAAAATATTGTTCATGTTCACACGTGTATGGACACCCTAGTAAACATTTTCTTGTATTTCAAGCTTTGTGTACCTACCTGTGAAAAGATATGCCGCAGCCACCGAATGATTCACTAGCACAGTTTCTTATACAGAAATTTTTCACCATTTTAAAATAAATATTCAAAAATCATGCTTGAAAAAACAAAATATAGTAAGCAAACAATCAAAAACGCCATGTCGTTAATGCTGCCAGTAGCTTCATGGTTCAGCAGAACCATGAAGGTTCCTAGTAATTATACTAGGAACCTACATGGTTACTTAAAAATAAAATTTAAATATGTACATGATACATTAGATATATTATCTACATTAATATCCGTTAGAAAATGGAAATAAAAATGTATCTTTATTTCATTGGTAGTAATTTTATGTTTACACCCCAAAATAGGGCCTGCCTGATATGTCCGATTGAATAAGTAAAACTACTAAAATATGATTACGGGATAATTACCGTGGTGGTTGTGGAATGAGATTCCACAACATTATATAACTTTAGTGAACAGCTGAGATAGTTTAAAACAGAGTTTTACTAAAATATATGTTTTATGTAATGGCAATCTTTAGAAAGGGATACACTTCCTCCGTGGTAGCTATTTCAGTGAGCTCGTTTTACCTCCATGTTCCTAGCCACATTATTATGAACCTTATCGTTAGACGTTAAGGTTTAGTTTTGTATGGGAATATTTTGACAGAACGCGTTCCTTTCCTTGCAACTTCCTTGCAAACAGCTGATTGAGTTGTCACTGTCACTGACAGAATAGGAAAATGAAACTTCCCGCCTCACAGATATACACAACCTCTGTGTCCCGCCTAAACATAAAACAAAAGCAAAATTCATAATTATTTATTAATTTCTTGTAAACTAAAGATTATTCTGATACCAGTTAAGTTTTCCTTTACATCAAATTTTTTAAGTTAAGAAGTGATGTGATATGTAGATAGGCAGACAATATATTTGACAATATATACTAATCAAGATTGTTTCACGTATTAAGTGCCAATAAAATGGAAGAACTGCCTCAAGAAAAGGATATCTTGCCCAATAGGGATGATAATAATTTAAAAAGTG
Organism: Agriopis marginaria; assembly: GCA_932305915.1. NCBI lineage: Eukaryota > Metazoa > Arthropoda > Insecta > Lepidoptera > Geometridae > Agriopis > Agriopis marginaria. The sequence goes on along the minus strand of OW029934.1, from coordinate 7,580,133 downwards.
TGCAGAGAAATTCCAGTGAATCCTCTGAAAGCTCAGATACCTGTCGAACTCGAGATTTTGTAAATAACCTTAAACATTCTAATGTATTATGCAGCGATGAAGACGCACCCACAATACGAACTCTGAAGCGTGTGAAACGATTTTCCGATTCTGATAGCAATGAGAGTAAGGAGAAGACACAAAATGGAGAATTGCCTGCGTCGGAGAACACTTCTCACGCAGGCAAATCTGTACTACTAAGTGATGATAGTGAGAGTGATACAAACTTTGCTAAGAGTGTACCACATAAATCTCGTATACGAAAGAATAAGAATTTCTCGGCTTCTGAAGAATCTGAAAGTGAAAATGCAGTAATAAATCACCATATACGTAATAAAAACAAAAGAAATAAGCTGTTTGATAATTTTGATAGCAAAGAGCCAATTCCATCAAATAGTGATGATGAAGTTAAACTAAAAGGTGGCAGTGAGAGTGACAGTGCAGTTAAAAATGAAGAACAACAATTACGTATGAAAAATAAAAGAAATAAGCTAAAAGATAAGTTTAAAAGTCTATTAAAAACACGAGAGAAAGATCCATCACTAACAAATGACGATGTAGTAAATGGGAAAAGTGATAGCGATAGTTCAAGTGAAGAAATGGCATCTATAGAGAAAATTAAACAGGTTAGTTATTTCTTGTTATAATCATATTAGGTCGGCATATCCTTGGGTCACCGAGGACGTTCCAAGAAGCCTGCACCGGCGTTACGAGCTGCTGGCCTTCCTGGAGATCGGGTGGTTAACTAGCTGCAGCCTGTTCATGCTAAATGGGCCTCTGGATTAGGGATGTTATGGAGGTTTGATTGCAATAAATTGGAAGTTCCGATTGATATTACACAACTGATTTCGAGTTTGGCTCTGAACCTTTGAATCGGAGGTTATAATCGAAGGTGTGAAACGACATCAGCGTCAGCGCGTACGAACAAACATACTTGCTCTGAACAAGTTTATACTTGTCACGCTAGGTCATACCTCTTCCCACGTGCTTTCTGATGATTATTCTTTCACTAACTTCACCTTAACACATCTCTTTTCTGAATCTATCTATAATTTTATTTTAAAAATGTAGAATTAAATTTATTTTCTTTCTTTCAATGCACTGCACAAATGCTTTACCAAAGCATGGTGGATTAAGGCCCGTCCTCTCACTCTGAGAGAAGGCCTGTTTCCCAGCAGTGGGAACATGAGAAAAGCTTACATGTCTTCTCATTATTTACTGTATCAATCATCAGTAAATACAACTACAGACTAGTAAATTAGATATTGTTAAATCCATGTGGAAGTAATAACGTTTAGTTGTGATTATTTATATTACAGAAAATCAAAGAGAGAATGTCATTCAAACCCTCTGTATGTGACCCTGATACTTCAGACGAAGAGAGCATTCAAGAAAAACCAGTCTACAAGCGGAAAAAAGAAAGAAAAACAAAACTAACTTCACCAAAACCTCAGAGAGTAAGTACGAGTATTATGTACCTGAACATATTTTGTACATTTCAAATTACTTTTTAAAGAACAACAAAATTGCGCAATTTATTTTAATTATTTGAATTGTTTTATTATTAAACATTGATGCAGAAGAGGGGTGTTATAAGTTTAACATTAATGCATCTGTGTGTCTGTCATCATAGCTCCCAAACGGTTAAAACAATTTTATTTAGTTTTATAATGTTTGAAGGGTGACATGATGGAGAGTGTTTTTAGCTACGGTTCATGTAAATCTGTTTACCCGTTTGAAAATTATCAGCTCTTTAATCGGGGGTGTTCAAAGATTTTAAATTTATACTGGTATAACACTATGACAGTGAATATATATTTGGTCCAAGTTTTAGCTCTGACAACTAATAAGATAGTTACAAACTGGGTGTCTTCGCGAGTAAATTGAATTCTTCTAGGCAAGCTCCATTGTAGATTGTCGTATAACATGCAAAAAATTTAGTCTGTAGGTACATTTGCATCTTATTTCAAACAAACTATTGCACAATCTTAGATACACAAGTAGGCCACTATGCTGCTGACTAGTGAGCTAGTTTATTTTGATGATTATGAGGCAAAGTACTTCTGCAGAAAAATTAGGATTAAGTATATGTGAATTACGCATGAATGGCACAGCACTGCTCATCATCCTTTGATACCAATTTATTGGGTTTGTGAGTAATGATTTCAATAATCTTTTGACTGTCATTATGTACTCTAAAACTAATAGATATATTTGAAAGCATTAATTAGAACAAGGCTCAGTTAATATCTTTAAATCCAGATGTCTGCAAAACAAGCCATGGAGAACATGCAAAAAATCAAAAGTGAATCAAACAGAATGCTGCGTGAGAGGGAAGTATCGCTCCCATACCACAGGCCCAAAGCTTTATCCCTAAAAGACATAATGAGCAGAAGGAAACTAGCTGTCAGTTCTGATGGAAAGGCTTTACCTATCAAAATGAATGGAGAGCAACTAAAACAATATGCGTAAGTACTGCTATACTCTCACATGAATAACTGTATCATACCACTTATCATGATGGTAATTGGTAAGCCCTCGTCGACTACATCTGTCTTACACAACATGTCTACTTGTTTGTAAAAAACAATTTACCACACACATGTACGAGTAAGTATAAAAGTAATTCGGTCTTTACCTTAACACGACTATTGATTTTGATGAAATTTGACAAGGAAGCAGTGTGTTTTGAAGAAAGTCGTAGGACATTTTCTGTAAAGATGCGGGAATATTTAGGTAAAACCAAAAAGCGCGGCTTGTAAAAAATATCACCTTTATTATTTCTTTACAGTCAAATGCTTGAAGAAAGGCAAATAGAAATGATGGAACTGTGTAAAAGTGAGTCTGAGGGAGAAGAGACAAATGAAAACCCTACAGAACTTGTAAACGGCAGTAGCGAAAATGCTGCAGAAGTAGTAAAATATTCTAAAGAAATTGCAAAAGACATTACTGTAAATTCTGCATCAGTTGTAAAAGACACTGGTGACAATGAAACTTATAGTGACGATTCCCTTGAAAAAGTTAATACAGAGAATTCTAGTGAGATTATAGCTCATCTGAACTCACCAAAACATCTAAACAACATCAATAAACAACACGACATAGACAGCAATCGAGATGCAGAAAATGATGTGTCAGCTGATAAAAATACTGAACAAACTCATGAAGAACAAGATTCCGAAACTTGCATGAAATTAGTTTACAATGATTCAGCAAATTCTCTTATCGATGAAAATTTAACATTAGATTTCGAAAAGCAAGACAATGTTTTAGAGACACTTAATGATAATACTGAGCATTCTAGTAGAGCTGTTAAAGAAACAATACCCATAAAACATGAAACTGTCTTGAAACATGGAAACAGTGAAACAGAAAGTATGCAAAATAACACTGAAAGAGATAGTCAATTGATATCTTTACATTTGGATACTGACAATACTGATTGCTCCAATATCAAAGATATCACAGATAGTTCTGCCAAAGTTAGTACATATAACTCTACTATCAATAATAACCGTAGGTCTGTTGACCAAGAAGTAACTGAAAATTTAGCGCAAATTATCGACATACACATTGAAAACGATGAACGAACTAAAGATAGCATTGGAGACAATGAAAAAACTGGAGAAAATGGAGGCATGGAAGTTGACAATGAATTTTCTGATGATGATATTAACATGGCAGACATAGACAACATCATCGAAAGTGCTGAGATTATCAAAGGTATGCTCAATTAAGACGTAAAGGGAATGAATGCCCACAATACTGGAAGTAATTTAAAAACTTATATTTTAATACTCATCATCAGAAACATGGTTTATGAAGATATTTATTCAAAACGGACATTAGACCTAACTTCAATACTTTCAAAGTGTAAAAGAAATCCCCTTTCTTTTATTTCGATCTTCATACGAGAGAAAACATGGGTGTTCTAAAAACTAAGTAACACTTCCATCTCACATTAATATTTAACCCCCTCCCCAAACTGAACACACAGAAGGGTGTTAAAAATTTAATGTGTTTCTGTGGGTCTGTCTGTGGCATCGTAGTTTCTAAACGGGTGAACCGAATTTGATTTAGTTTTTTTGTTTGAAAGGTGAATTGATCGAGTGTGTTCTTAGCCATCATTCGAGAAAATTTGTTCAACCGTTTGAAGATTACCAGCTCTTTTATCGGGGGTTTTAAAATATTATTAATCTATACTTTCATTTTAGATATAGAAGACAGAGTGAACTCCCAATTCCTGGTCAGAGACAAGCCATTAAACTTAAACCCTAAGTTAACTGGCGCCCCAGGAATGCTTATAGACCTAGATAACAATGACACTGCTCCAAGGAAATCCGGTGTTGAATTGTTAAAAGAGAGGTTTACTTACTTCTCTAAGTTGAAGACTCCTGAGGAAATTGAAAGAGAAAGGGAGAAAAAGTAAGGTTATGTTTACCTATGGTTAATTTTAGACATATTAGTATGTTCCGACAGCATCATGTGAGAGCCAGTTTTTAACCATACTAGGCGTTTATCATATTGGCTCATACAGTCTGGTGAGATACAGTCATTAAGCCTTGCATACTAACTTTAAAAAAGGCATAATTTGTCAAAGTTCGTTTTTAAAGGCAATTTTTACAAAACATACTCGACATATCAATAAGTTTTGATAGCACTTGCTAAAAGCCGCAAGTGATTGATTTGGGAATTGTTTTAAACTATAACGGTTTTTAGCTAAAGTTATATTATTTACGGGATATTTACCGTGGTAAGGTAGTGGAATGAGCTTCCGAAAATAATACGTGATTAGTCCTGAATGTCCCGATAAACATTTAAAACATGTGTTCAAATCGCGAAAGTTAAAAAATTACCAGATAGGATGTGTAAATAAGTTTCTAAGTAGTGGTTTCTATTCAGAATAAAACCTGGGACTCAACTAAAGCAGTTAAAACGAGATCTCGAAGAGAAGATTGCCGAACAAAGGTCTTTAGAATGGGCAAAGCGTTTAGAAGATGAAAGGCAACAACAAGAGGAACTGAAAGAGTTAAGAGGAGATCAATCTGACGAAGATGATATCGACAAAATCGAAGCTGCTATTGAAGACAATGAAGTAAAGGAAGGTTCCGAAGGTAAATCAGTATTCAAATAATTAAAATTTTATCGCGTATATTTTACATTATTTTAATTCCTGACGATTAGATTCATTGCCGTGGTTTCAGGTAGACCAGTCTGACCCAGACTGACAGACTGAGAGGTGTCAGTCTGGTGATGAAAGATGTCTATAGAAATGTTATGAAATTATATACAAGTACGGCCAATGATTTTTAATCAAAACATTCCCTATGTACGATATAGTCGTTCACTGTGGCCAGATGTCTGCAAGTAATGCGCCAGGCTTGAGATTTTATTAATTTCATGACTTGATCACACGCATTTAGTACTAAACGTCAGAAATTAGAATAACGTTAACTACACGCGATAAAATCCGTTAAAAGTGTTACTCCTACAACCTCTAAGTCTGCAATCTGCGACAGAAGCGCAGGTTACAGAAAGTAATTTACACAATAGAAACAATTGTGTTATGTTCTTTCACAGAGTCTGATAGTGGAGAAGAAGAACCAATAGAAAATGACATAGAAATAAAAGACAAACCAAGAGTAAAGAATGCAATGGTTGACGAAGAAGCAGAGGAATCAGACTGCGTTGAAAACGAAGATGAAGGTCAAATTGAACAGAATGATGAAGGTGATAATGGTGTTGATGATGATGATGGAATTGAAGGTGATAATGATGATGAGTCAGAAAGCGATGAGAGCGATGAATCATCTGAATCAGAGGAAGAACAAACAATAACAAAGAAAGGCAGGATTTTGAAAGCTTTTGAAGATTCAGATGAAGAAGATGCAACCGAATTAAAAGAACAACCTACTGCACAGGTCCAAGAAGCAAAAGGATCCAGTGAGTCAAAGAGTGGCTTCAGTGGCGTTGGAAACTTTTTGACAAGTCAAATTGCTTCGCAAGGTAGTAAATTTCAAATGATATTTTGTGTAAATATGCATTAGATGCATCTAAATGAGCATTTGACAAAAATGTGTAGCTGCAATATAGTCACTACATGCGCTCAAACAATCGGCCGTTCTGTTTCTTTTGCTCTGACCATTACAGAGTATTTCAGTGATTGATTTTGAAGGTCTTTATAGTCATACTAATTTAAAATTTCGTACAACTCAGCGATAAGAGACTGAGTAACAATATTATCTTATTAATATAAAATGTTGAAGGCTAGGATCGCCTTTTAAAATCTATTCATAATGTTAGTAAATTATAAAATACTCATTAAGTCGTAAATTGAGGGTAGTTAGAGAAAAAATGAACTAGCGATTACATACTCCATTGCTATTTCGTATGTTTATAAGCTTGGCTTTTCTTTCGAATTCGGTAACAAGTGCGAAAGAGAAGGAGATCTAAAACACCTTGCAGAGCTGGCTCCAGATCATATACCTAGAAATCGCAGTGAGATGTGTTGGAAAAGGTTTTTATTTGACAAATCACAACATATTTTTAACAGTACTTGCTGGTCTTAAATGTCCGTAAAATTATTGTTTGTCTAGACGCGATTTAAACCTTCATAGAATATCTTCATTAACTCAAATGTGAATTCTATTCCAGATGAAGAATTGCAGTTGGCCCAAAGACCGAAATCCACGTCCGATGACTTATTTACTAGTCAGGAGAGTGTCTTAATCGCATCAGAAGCCAAAAAACAGGCTAAAGATATTGTAGAAAGTGATGAAGCGTTCACTCAGACATTTTCGATTCTAGATTGTTCGAAGCCACAAACTGCTGAGATGGACTTAAATAGTTCTGGTAAAACAATAGCTGTCGATGCTACACAATCTCTAGATATCGTAAGTATACCTGGAAAGGCTCTTTCTAATTTAACTGCTACCCCAGTTTCACCCGCTATCCTACGGGAATGTTTTTTTGGGGATAAAATGTAGCTGATATGTTTAATTATCTCCTGTAACATTCCCATTCCAAATGTTATATCTGTCGTCATTGAATTGAGTGGGAACAAACTACATATTCCTTTCCTACATATACAAGCTTTCGCTTCTATATTTATAACTAGCGGTCCGCCCCAGCTTCGCACGGGTATAGATTATAGCCTATGTCATCCGGGGATAGTGTAGCTTCCCGTCAGTGAAAGAATTTTTCAAATCGGTTCAGTAGTTTCGGAGCCTATTCAATGCAAACAAACAAACAAACAATCAAATCTTTCCTCTTTATAATATTAGTATAGATAATATTAGTGTGAATTGTGATGCTACGCAACTATCTAAGTAGTATGTTATAACTTCACTACGAAATGGCTGAACCTCGATGTGACAAGGAAGTATTTCCTAAATGAAAACTTGGGAAACTTTTACCATGGAAAAATACGTTAAATTGAAAAATCGCGGGTAAAACAGCAGCGGTTCTTGACTTGAAATAGATATGGGTTTCACCGTTAGAAAATTGTAACAGAGATTACAGAGATCATATCTTGTACTATTTTACCTGACTGCGCAAGGTTGGTTATATTTTTTAATGTGGGTTTTTTGTATTTGAAAAATGTCAAATAGACAAAACTCATATTAACAAAATTCCCAATATAAAGGTACAAGCTATACTAACGCCACTTTAACAGTTGCCAACCCTATAGTAACACATATTTCTGGGCGGGTGAGGCTAATGGAATCAGCTAGCTACAATTAATAACGTAAGCTCGCATAAGTTGAGTGGCCTGTGGCCTGCCCTAGTTTTCAAATGCCCTCAACTTGGTGTAACTTATGAGTCTTATTCTATTTTTCAGAATAACATAGACGACGTTAGCTTGTATCCAGTAATCGACTCACAGAACATACCTTTACCGTCCCAAATACCAACAACTCAATTATCTCAATCTCAACCAATTGGCGAAGACATCCTAGCACTTTGCACCGGACAGTTCTACAATAACCAGTTTTTATCACAAGTCGACAGTCAACGTTTAGGCGATGCGCAAAATTATGATGCTTTTGACAATTACAATTCTCAAGACAGTCAAGAAGAAGACGTAACGCAGGCAGAAAACAATACTAATATTGAGAAAGAAAAAGAAAATATCACATCTAAAAATCCAAAAGAAGCATTAGACTTTACAGAATTCACTGGCACAGCGGTCACCAATGCAAATGAAAGGAGTAAAAACAACCTCACAGATCCTATCGATCCCGAAGAGACTGAAAACTTCATAGAATTAAATAGCAAAGAAAAAGAAAATAAAAATTATAAAGCAGTAGATAATAATTTGAAGTCGATCCTTGATGAGTTAGCAGATCCAGAATTTGATTCACCGAAACCGAACAAATTCTTTGTTGAAAACAATATGCATAGAGATAGGGTACATACTGAAATTCAAATTAAAAGAAAATTGGTCATTGACTCTGATGATGAAACCAATGAACCTGGTGAAACAAACGAACCTAAGACACTTAAAAAGCTCAAGAAAAAGAAGCTCGAGAAACGAGCTTTGCAGATTTCAGGTAAGAATACACAGGTTTTTATTAAACTCATAATAGCTGTCCATTTCATGTCGGTCTCAATTTGAAGATACCCATATTGTACTTTTCGGGGAACACAGATGCTGAAAGAGTCCCACCGACGCTCTCGCTGTGTGTATAAAAAAATCTTTGTACGTACGCTGGTAATATCAACCGTGTACGGATGGCGCTTTAGTCGCAATTGTCTGGACGTCCGATAAACGAAAGGGGCGGGCGGAATCAAGTTGTCCAGGATCTGTTAGACAATCGCTGAGATTCTCTCCAAATGGTCAATGAGTTCAACATCCTGCTAGACAGAAGAGGCGAATCAGACTTACCCTGGCACCCCAGAAGGGGTGTGCCCTGGGGGGTTAGACAAGACCGACTTTCTGTTAGCGTTAACGCCTACGGAAAGATGAAACTGTATGAAAATGACATTGACAATGACATTACTTTAAGAGATGTTCTCTCAAACTAACTTAATTTTCATACAATTTCATCTTTCCGTAGGCGTTAACGCTAACAGAAAGTGGGTCTTGTCTAACCCCCCAGGGCACACCCCTTCTGGGGTGCCAGGGTAAGTCTGATTCGCCTCTTCTGTCTGGCGACGCTGACGACAGCCCATGCCGAAATGGCAACGGGCAACGCCGTCCTTGCCGTGCCCAAGGACGGCAAGGCCCGTACCTTCAAGGAGCCCTTATGCTAATCGCCCAAGTAAGGCCCAACGCCTTCTGCGTTTGTCAAGCTGTCGAGTCAAGGCCATAATTATGAGGCCAACAGAGTAGTCAGTCATTCATAAAAAATACATAAAAAGAATCAATTTGTGCAATTCTACGCCTCCACGGCCCACTCCAATCTAATAACATTTTTAATTTTGTTTAGTTGTTACTCTTTTTCGGCGCCAGGACGCTCGATCCTGGGTTATCAGGCTGGGTTAGGCTCCTCACATATTTTTGTACATTACATCACCATGTGGGGTCTGGCTTTGGGTTTACTATTGTACGACGTAGTTTCCGTTGCACCCAATAATGTGTCCATACCACTGTAGTCTAGACTCTCAGTTTTTCCATAACTGGAAGAAGTAAAGCCATGAGCGCAAAGTTATTACGAAAGAAAAAAAAACGACAGTCTTAGTTTAAACTGGGACCAGGAACAAGACAAAGAAGAAGAAATTTTGTTATAACTTCATATTTAAAAGCACCTCAAATAACGATTATGTTGCGTTGAAACTATAATGAAGCAAAGTCATAATATTTTTATTTTTTTTGGTGTCAGTAGCTCTCGCTGTCGTGCGTTTAGGAGGTTGGGTGGAAGGTAATAATGCATATAAGCATAAGGGTGGCGACAGCAATACTATTTTAAATTACCTAGGCGTTACTAAACTTCCTTCTTAAAATGATACAAAAATCTATAAGAATTGTTACTATTTATGATGTCTTAAAATTTCAGATGATGAAGAAGAACAATCAGAATTAGAAGAAATTGAAGAATCAGATATTGATGAAGATAATGTAGATCGACTTGTTGAATATGATTCTGAGGAAAATGAGGTAAGGCATTGTTATCATTCATCAATACCTTGAAGATATTACCGTGGTAGATCAAACTAATATATCTGTAAAGATAATTTTTTGCCCACTGCTCAAGAAAAATATATTTTTCTGGTCTATCGATCTCCTGTAGCTTAATCGGCTAGACATATTTTGAAGTGCAAGGTGTCGATAGATTCGTCTAATGTCGTTCGCGATTGTCACAGACTACATTTTGCAGTCAGGATTCTTATTCATATCATTCATATGTTCAGAATAACTTTGATAAATTACTAATTTAAACAGATTTTTTAATGGTAATTCTGTGAAATTTTCTTTTGAGTTTTGGCGTCAACATGGTAAAAACGTCATCTCATTGTATTATTTTCCTAAACTTGTGTATTTTCGAGTGTTCATGCGTAATAATGGTTGATATATTTATAAGTGTTCGTGGAGGGCTCGCGCGTGGGGAAGTGATATAAAACGCGGTGAAACGTGTATTTTCGTGTTGTTTTCAAAGCTTCATAGAAGCTAAAGTCTCCACCACTTTACTAGGGCATGACTTTGACTTGCTCATGACTTACTTTGCTAGTCACACCCAACTTGACTTGTTTGACTATATTTCATTAACTTGATATTAATGATATTACTTGACACTGGCAAATACACAAGAGTGCGACGCCAAAATTCTCAAAAAAGAAAGATAAAAAAAATCCCTTCCCATATCCTTTCCAGATCGAAATAAAGCCCCAAAATCCGAAGAAAAAACGCAAAATGACGGAGTTCTTCGAGAACGAAGCAGAACTAACGTCAGAGGACGAGTGGGTAGGGTCCGGTGATGAGGACGAAGCTGGTCTGGACAGGATGGAGCGGGAGGAGGGAGACGACGACACCTTCCACCAGGGGAAACTGCAGCGGGAACTGGGCCAGATACACATGTAAGTTGCGTTGATTTTACCCACTAAGAAGGGAACAGTGCCCTTAGTCCCAGATTTGATAGTTTACGAAAACTTTTTTCGTTTACGTATTGTTCCATACATTTTAGTTAAGCGCCGCTATCGGAAACTTGGAGGAACTAAATTTGGCAGTTCTTTATCGGCGGTATAGATTGCTTCACTCTAATACGAAAAAAGTTTTCGAATACATTTTAGCCCAGCAATGGAACAAGACGAAAACAAATTTTTTTTTCGTAAACTATCAAATCTAGGACTAAGGGCACAGACACTGGTCGCTGCCCAATGCGGCATAACTTCTGACGCGCGTTACATAAGCATTATTTAACTCGATATTGTTACTGATTGGCTACTTCTAATGAAATAAGATATTTGCCTTATTTCATTGGCTACAATTTCTTATTGACATCAAAGTGTGCAAACTGCTATATAGTTTGTGGAATACGCTGTCTGAATAGGTGTTCCCCGATAGTTATAATCTGGGTTTCTTCCAGTCGCGGGTGAATCGGTTTCTTGTGGCAAGCGTGCTCCATCGTGGACTGCATCATCGCTTAACATCAGGCGAGGCGGCGGTCAAACGCAACCCTCAATTCCAATTCAATAATCAAAGTATGTGCCGAAGCTGTGGTAGCCCATTTGGGAGACCGCTAGACTTGAAAGCGTGAGGTCGCGGGTTCAAACCTCGGGCCCGTACCAATGAGCTCTTTGGAGTTTATGTACGGATTTTCATACCACTGGCTTTTCGGTGAAGGAAAACATCGTGAGGAAACCTGCATACGTACGGAGAAGGAATTCAATGGCGTATGTGAATCCACCAATCCGCACTGGGCCAGCGTGGTAGATATGGCCCAATCACCCATTCGGGGGTAGGCTAAAAGTCCAGCAGTGGACTGTTAAAAGGCTGACTATGATGATGATGAATCAAAGTACAAGGCATGTATATCCACACCTAACTCCGTAACGGCTGAACGGATTTAGGTGGGCTTTGGTGTGGAGCACCTGGTATTTTATAGGCTACTTTTTATCTTGAAAAATAACGGGTCCGGTAGAAGTACTACGATAACCATGTTTCAGGCGAGACGTACTTGATCAAGACAAGCGAGAAGTGCGACTTATTCAAGAGCTGCTGTTTGAAGACGGTGACCTGGGCGGCGGCGGCAGACAACGCAGGTTCAGATGGAATAATTTGGGTAAGATAATACAACTTTAATAATTCGATTCAATAGTATTTTAGACTTCTTTCACTTAACAAAAATTGCCCTAAAATCGAATTAAAAAAGTTTCACAAGCTCGGTAAGTAATTCTACACACTACCACACACCTTCTCCCACATCCACACACACCTTCACTCACCCCCACATACACTTTCACACACACACGTCTCTGCGAACCCTGACTCTTTTGAGGACTTATGTATCGTAGAGATGAGTAAGCAGCTATCGCAGCGGTCGTTTATATACCGTTACCCGCGCGGCTCGGTGCCTGACTCAGCCCGGCACCAATACGAAAAATTAAATGACGTCACACTGAATTCAACATGGCGGTCGCTCCAAGTGTCAGACTAAATTTTCTTATTTACCTTCATGATATGGGTATCAAATGAAAGGGTTTGCTGAAAAGAAGACGTAAAAAGTATTTTTTTTTATAATTTTATTTTTTATTTAGGTGATGAAGAGACTGGAACCGTACCGGATGAGTTCGCTGACACGCAGGAGGAAGAGTTTGAATCGGAAGAACAATGGCGGAAGCAACGTCACGAGAGAGAAATGTTCCTCAGACAAATGGTTAGTATTTTTATTTTATGCCAGGTTATCAAAAATCAATGACAATTATAACCACTTGACTGGTCATCCTCTACCCCGCATAAGCCAAAGGTTCTAACATGTCAACCTAAACTATTTCGAGCGGGCCAATCCTAGGCGCGAATTGAATGAATGACATTTGATTCTCCGATCACAAGCGTCGAGTCGCATCGAGTCTTTAACCACAAGCTGACCGACGTGGCATCATTTAGCAAAAGGGAATTTTGACTACTTGCGCGATCAAGCGGTTGTATTATATTTGTCAAAAATGTACTGGTTTACAGGTACGATTTGAGACAGATGTATCGCCTAATATCATCACCAGGGAGGGGAACCTAGTGGCAAAACAATTGAAGTGTAAAAAAGTTCACGCGTGTCAAATAGCGGGCGCAGCTAGTTGAGCAATAAAGTTCAAAACTAAAAAATATTGATAGCTTGGATCTATACTAATATAAAGAGGAAAGATGTGATTGTTTGTTTGCATTGAATAGGCTCCGAAACTACTGAACCGATTTAAAAAATCTTCCATTGTAATAGTGCTAACAGACGCTCGAACGCGGCTGACCTCAACCGCCTTCTAACCAATGGGAGAGAAAGAGAGGGAAATATGATATTCTCACTCTTTCTCTGCCGTTGCTTGGACGGCGGTCCGTCAGCCGCGTTCGAGCGTCTGTCAGCACTATTAGGAAGCTACACTATCCCCGGATGAAATAGGCTATATTATATTTTCATAAAAATTTGGGATCCTTACTAAAACTCCAATAATACCCGTGCGAAGCCGGGGCGGACCGCTAGTACTCGATCAAAAACAATGACCCATCTCTGTACCATTTCAACTGTTTTGCCATGACGTTCCTCTCTCTAATCATCACCGTGCCTGCCTAAAGCCTGTTGGAATATATTATCTATAGTTTTACCACACCCCTAAAAATGTTGCAACACTATCAATCAATTTAAAAAAATAAGATGTCTCTCTTCCGGTGTAACCAAAAAAAGTGTATTAGGTCTCGCAATTTCGTAACGTGCGCCGTGTTTTAGTTCGGACATTTTTTTGGCATGATTGTGGCTCTATAATTATGTATTGTATCTTGATTTATTTAAGTTAAAATTTATCTCGTCATATTTAAGGCCTCATGTTGTAATTATATTTTTCAGCAAAATAAAGATGATCCAGACGAGAGCTTGAATGTAAGCGTAAACAGGACAACTATAATAAAGGCTAATCTTTTATCGAAGACTATGTCGAGCTTATTGATGGAAGTTAATAATTCTACTACTGAGAAAACTGAAAGCCCCACTGTTGAAAAGAAGACCGCTAAGGATATACCCAGCCCGAAGAAACCTTTTGGCCTGCAGGTACATAAATAATATGCATTTGTACTTTTGTTTAATTTATTACAAATAACAGGCTTATCGATGAATATAACTAAATACATTACACATACACCCACATTAAGACCTTTGTATACAGTTGAACAATAAAGTATTTATTCTATTCTATTCTATTCATACAGAAAAAAAAAATTATTGGCTGATAAATCTCTGAGATATGAGCGCATAAAGTTTTAGGTGGGGGATAGAGAAAGGATACAGGGATACTCTGTCCCATTCTCGCAAAGCGTGTGTTAGTATAGCATTTGTATGGCGCGTCTGAGGCGTGACGTCATAACTCAGTATAGTGCGCTCTCTGTCTAGCATGAAATTAAAATACTTATTACTTTTTATTATTAAACTAATTTTAATTTTGTTTGCGTTGATCTATTCACGATCAGCTTTTATGAGGTAATAAAAAAAATAAGTAACCATGCCTATTCTAAAATGCTTTATTTATTTTATTTATTTTTTATTTATTGTTATGGTTTGCTCACACAATATGAAATGCACCTTTCTAAAGCAAGCAAAAAAGTTCGCGAACCGCTGACTTAAGGGGCCTGTATAAGTGTATAGACAACAAGACATGATTTTGTTACTTTTTGGAAATTCACACTCATTGATTTTATATCTTCAATTATTACGACAATACCCTTAAGAGCCGTATTACAGAATGCAATCAATAAATTTTAGATATCTGTATTTTCGGCCATGAAACGAAAATATAAAGCTGTAATTGTCAAGATGAATATAAAACAAGTAAACCATAACCTAAAATTGTTTATTTTATCAGTAATTTAACGATGGACTTTCAAATTTTTATCTCTGAGAATTTTACAGAAAACTACTTTTGTAATTGGAAGTAATGAGTTGATATGTTTAGTTTTCCAATATTAGAGGCCGTTATTTTTAATAAAAAAATACAGATCAATTTATTACAGAAACTGAGTTATCTATAGATGTCTCTATTTGATAGAATCAGAAAGCCAAAACAGTTTTATTTGCTTTCATCATCATCATCATCCACAGCCTTCCTTATCCCACTGCTGGGTATAGGCTATATCTTGCTATGCCTTCTGCCTCGGTCCTGTGCTAATCTAGTCCAGGTTCGACCCGCGATAGTAATAATATCGTCGACCCATCTTGCAGCCGGACGACCAACGCTCCGCTTACCCTGCCTCGGCCACCACTCTGTTAAGACCTTACTTCGTTGCTTTATTCGTCAAAAAATGTGAGAGGGCTCTTAACGCACATGACGTAAATGTTTGTAGCGATGATAGCTCGGTTGTGCGTTTAAATTCTGAACCGCAGATATGTTAGTACCACTGACGATTTATGTTGTCATTGGCTGATAATAACGCTTGCGTGGCTATTTAGCAAGTGTTTTTTTTTTATTTTATTTTTTTTGGTCACCTGTTACATTGAGTGACAGTGAGTAGAGGCTCGGTTATAAAAAAAAATCTTTGTATTATTCCAGCAAAGTTACCAAGGGTCCCTGCTATCTCGCGGGCGCGGTGCGTTGGCGCGGCTAGCCGCACTAGCGACGCCGCTGGCCGCGGACGACGACGCCAAAGTCGGCACAATAGGCCCCAACAGCAAGAGGAACTTCGTCTTCGCTGCTCTCACTCCGGAGGAAAAGGTATCGAAGGTATGTGAGAACGAAATGCATTGGGTTCAGTGCCCTTAATCCCAGATTTGATAGTTTACGAAAACTATTTTCGTTTTCGTCTTGTTCCATACATTGCTGGGCTAAAAGGTATTCGAAAACTTTTTTCGTATTAGAGTGAAGCCGATATCTATACCGCCGATAACTGCCAAATTTAGTTCCTCCACGTTTCCGATAGAGGCGTTTTACTAAAATGTATGGAACAATACGTAAACGAAAAAAGTTTTCGTGAACTATCAAATCTGGGACTAAGGGCATTGTACTACCATTTCGAAGTTAGCAAGGGTTATTTATCATTTACTAGCGACCCACACTGGCTTCGCACGGGTATAAGCTTTATCGGCTTTATCTACACTAATAATATAAAGAGGAAAGATTTGATTGTTTGTTTGCATTGAATATGATCTGAAACTACTGAACCGATTTGAAAAATTATTTCACTGTTATGAAGCTACACTATCCCCGGATGACATATAGGCTATATATATATATTTAAAAATAACGGATCCTTACTAAAACTCCAATAATGTAACCCAAGGTGTAAAAAAATATGACTTTCACCCGGGCGGGTCGCTAGTTTATAATAAAATATAAAATTTAATTAAAAAAATTGTTCGAGCGCCTGTTGATTTGTCAATGGCATCGATTCTGATGTTCTCTTAACTAAACCAAACTAAATTGGACAGCTCTAAAATTTTTGCCATTCTCTCACATATTAAAATGAAAAGAGAAGCAGATAATTTTAGTCCTGTCAGGTTGTAGTGTAGTGAGTGGTATGACAGAATCGACACCAATATCTATAATTTTGTTCGATGTTCTTGCTAATTTTAAAGTCTGTTTTTAAGTTGATAAAAAAGCTGTCATCATCATCATTTCAGCCATAAATAAATATTCGGGACATTTTTGCATAGAACGTCCACTGCTGGGCATAGGTCCATACTGATAATAATATTGTGCTAATATTAATGTGATTTAAAGAGCGTATTCCACAGTTCTATTCTAATTATCCATTCAATATTTTCTAGATAAAGAAGCGGAGAGCAGAGAGCAACCCGACCACCCCAAAACTCGTCAAGAAAATAAGAACTGAAGAAAAGAATACCTCCAAGAGTAGCTTATTAGACCATTTCAAATTGTGATTTACTACTATTAGTGATCTAGATAGAAAGTGTATTTTTATCATAAATTAAATGTTAAAATAATATTTTATTTGGTGACAAATGTTGTAAAATAGTATTTTTATAAATGTTACTTAAGTTTTGAGATACTGAAAACTGAAACTTCAAGATGAGAGTAGACTGAAATGTGAAAGATAAATAAAACCTAGCTAAGGTAAAAGCTATGCAAAAAACACGCCTTTTTCATACATACCCAATAGGGTCGTTTATTTAATAAAGAGCTTACAAGGGGGGAAAAACAGTAAATCAAAACCTAAATACTATGGCAATGCTCACATACATACCCTAACCAAGAATCCATCTGTGACTCACCCTGGCACAACTGCATGACACTACCAGTTGTGCCATGGGGAACTGCTGTTCCCTTTAGCCCTAGGGTAATATATTATCCCAATAACACAACTATTCGATGCCAGTCAGTGCTAAGGGTAACTGTCCATCATAATATGTTGGACAGTTCATCGCAGTTCATTAGTTCAGTTCAGTTAATTGTGTACTGAACTATGACTAAAAAACTCAGTCCATATTTACTACTAAGGTTGGTAGCTGTTTAGGTCATGGGTTCCAGCTCTGGACGGACCCAGTGTGAGGATTACGGTCAAAAATATAGTTTTCAAAAATACTGCCGCTTGTTATATTGCTCCACAAGAAATAAACCTTCCTCATGAATCACTCTATCTATTAAAAAAACCGCTTCAAAATCCGTTGCGTAGTTGTAATGATTTGAGCACACATAGGGACGGACAGACAGCGACAGCGACTTTGTTTTATACTATGTAGTGATTACGATGTTATATTTTACAATGTTGGTTTTTGGCGCCAACGTGGAAAAAAACATGTCGTCCCGTTGGATTATTTTCCTAAGCTTGTGTATTTTCGAGTGTTAATGTTTACTAAATGGTGAATTATTATTCATGCTGAGACGTGGTCCTTAACTGTTGGCCTTTTGGAAAAACTCAGAGTCACTCAGCGGGCAATGGAGAGAGCTATGCTCGGAGTTTCTTTGCGCGATAAAATCCGAAACGTGGATATTCGCCAAAGAACCAGAGTCACCGACATAGCTGTTAAAATTTGCAAGTTGAAGTGGCAATGGGCAGGCCACATCGCTCGAAGAACTGCTAACCGATGGGGAAGAAAGGTTCTGGAGTGGAGACCACGAACCGGAAGACGCAGCGTAGGGAGGCCTCCCACTAGATGGACCGACGACATTGTGAGAGTTGCGGGAGTCCGGATCCAGTGGTCAGTGGATGCAAAAGGCAGGCTGTCGTGCAGTGTGGAGGTTAAAGGGGGAGGCCTATGTTCAGCAGTGGACGTCTTCTGGCTGATGATGATGAAGTGCTCGTAAACGTGCTCGAGTGTGGAAAAGTGATATAACGAGGTGAAACATGTCTTTTCGCGTTGTTTCCAAAACTCCATAGGAGCCTCTTGTAAAGTCTCCACTACTTTACAGGGGCATGAGTTTGACTTGACCGTGACTTACTTAGCTTGACTGTTACTGTGACTATGACTTGTTTGACGCTGTTAATGCTATGTAAACTGGTTAATATTACGACTAAAGGACATTGAATCCACGAACATGAAAATTTTAAGAAAAATAAAAAATTACAATGTTGGTAGCGTTGGAAGGGGATGCATCCTTCCGTTTTCTATAGTAACCTTCTCGCTCTGTCGTAATAGGCTATCCCTGTTACTCTTGGATAAGTAAATATCTCTTTACGCAACCATCTCTGTCGTTTTTTCCCCTTTCCCCGTCCCGCTATCATCCGTTCATCCGACAGGAATCGTCTCGTTTGCTATTTTCGCTCTGTGTGCTGCCAGCTTCGCTACTTGATAACTAGATCTGGCTATTTTAGAGATATTTTAGATATGAACAAAACGATTGAATCATCATCAGTAGTTTGTTATTCATTTTAATATTTTATGGGTTTGTTTCGATTACGTGAATCTACGTCTACATTTTGTCTTCCTATGTTTTTTATTGTAAGTATATTTAGAGTTGCCTGATAAAAGCCCCTTTGGCAACCTTTTATTTATTTTTGCAATCTTTAGGACCACTTTTGCTTTTAGAACGCAATTGTAAAACTATATTGGAAATAAATAATTAACAACAAAGTTTTTTATTACGGTACGCAAGTTACATCGTCGAACAAATAAACAAACATAGAAACAAACGCCCATTTGTTGAGGTAGAAAAGTCCTCTTCGCTTGTTCAAATAAATCAAGCTTCTTTTCGCAAATCACCTGGCAAGCAATTATTAAAAACTTCAGAAAGCAGCAGTTGGCAGCACTGCAGTTCAATCAATGCTTTTTTCTTGTGGCGGTGAGGGGTAGTGCGTATCGTGAAAGAATTTCTAGTCAAATAATAATCAAAAATATTCAAGTACTTCTAATAAAAGAAGTACGTTATCAAAATGGCAAGTGAAAACAATGAAATCGGCGACATAGTCAAGAAGTGTAAAATTCTACTGCTTGATATTGAAGGAACAACAACATCGATCAGCTTTGTTAAGGTAGGTCTACTGATTGACCGGCCGGTGTTTTAATATACTGTGTTTTTAAGCAAAATCTAGTTCATAGAATCGTCATTTCTGGTATTTTGATCACTTTTCCATAAAATTCTGAACTGGAGAGTGTGGAGACGTGCAAAATGGTCGCATTTTCGGTTTTGCAACATGGAGGACGGAATCAAAATGGTACCCCTTTTCATGTCGTTTTCATTGTCTGAATTTACCACGTGTTATTATATGGACAGCTTCTTAAGCTATGCATTTTGACTGAAATATTCACGTTGTAACGTAGGGATGACTGTAATTGGTAAATAAATTATAATAACGTGGTATTTTCGTAGTTTAACGCAGCTCTTCGATCGTGTACTTTCATAATTTTCCTGTAGAAATCGATTATCGTAAAAGGACGGTGATTTCTAAATTGTTCCTAGTAGTAATGTTAGTTCTATGATTGACCCGCGAGATTTTACTACTCTACCTACCGACCGGCTTGAACAGCTGTTCGAAGCAGCTGGTCTGGCTGGTAAAAAAATGTGGAGCAGTGATCTGTTCTCTTTTAGTAAGCACCAAGTTGAATATGTCTGTCTTTGTCACACGCTCGTCAATCAAATCGAGTAGCCACAAAAAAGTATCCATGATTGTAGCTAACTATAATTATTTTTATTTTGCTGGGGGTTTCATTGTCGTGTTGTGAATATATTATGTGAGAATGTAGTACATGTTATCAGTGTTTTGTACTTGTTCACACATTTATTTAATGTGTCTGAGTGTGATTCTTAGCAAAGCTTAGCAAATGAATAGAAGAATTGATAGGAAAATAAAATACCTATTCTGAAAAAAGTGATGAAAGACAACAGCCACACCTGGCTTCTTTCTAGGAATCAAATGGGGCAAATCAAAAAATCAGCTTTTATAATTGTGTTAAAAAGTTCAAGAAAACGATTCATCTAGGAAATATTATGCATGTCTTACCTTTAATAAGTACCTACCAAACATCACATTAGTAGAAACAACAAGTACAGTTTATCGAACTGAAAGTAGGTACCTAATTATGATTTTTTTTAGCGCTAAATAATAATTGTTTGTACAGGGTTATTCAGAAAAAGTAGGTATGTTATCCCTAGATAGCTAATACAATACAATTCTTCTGACCTTCTGACATACACTATTTAAGCTAACTATCCATTGAAACAACGGGTTTTTAAAAAAGTTAGTTTTTTTCCTAAAATATGATGTTTATGCGTTTGTTTTTTTAAATTGTTGCATAATTAAAAGGTTTTAAATAAAATACCGTTTATAGAATTAAACTTGATTTATTAATTTAAAAACTATAGGAACTTTAATAAGATGTCTGAAAAAATCATATTTTTTTTTATCATAAACTTTAACCTGCAAAATTGACTAGAAAATTTAAAAGGTTTTTTTTTGTTATTACATGAGACAAAACTATATGTAGATAAATTCTATATTATTTTTTTTGGCGCATGTGACCCAAAAATCAACTTTATGTTCACCGCATATTGCTACACATAGACATCACATTGTATGGACCCGGCTATGCCCTGAAATTGCGACTAGAAACACCGGAGGATGTGCAGCAGCATCCTATTACTACACGGTGAACATACTGCGACCCCCAAGCCGCCTGCCAAGCGTGAGGTTTATGGCAACACCTCTCTCTAAGAGGGAGACCTTTGTTCAGCAGTGGACGTTTACTGGCTGATGATGTGTAATGTGATGTGCTCCTTTGAGGCAGTTAAATAATACTTCTTTGTGAGGTTTAACTGCGATCCCCAAGCCGCCTGCCAAACGTGTTGCTTATGGCAACACCTCTCTCTAAGAGGGAAGCCTTTATTCAGCAGTGAATGTTTACTGGCTGATGATGTGCTCCTTTGAGGCAGTTGAATAATACTCCTTTGTGAGGTTTCACTGCGATCCCCAAGCCGTCTGCCAATCGTGAAGTTTATGGCAACACCTCTCTCTAAGAGGGAGTTATTTTTTCAGCAGTGGACGTTTACTGGCTGATGATGTGTAAATGTTATGTGCTCCTTTGAGGCAGTTGATTAATACTTCTTTGTGAGGTTTCACTGCGATCCCCAGGCCACCTGCCAAGCGTGGTGCTAATGGCAAAACTCGTCTCTAAGCGGGAGGCCTTTGTACAGCAGTGGACGTGGTGGCTGATTATGTGCTCCTTTGAGGCAGTTTAATAATACTTTTTTGTGAGGTTTCTGGAGGATGACAATGGCATCAATTCTGATGTGCTCTAAACTAAACTAAACTTGACAGCTCTAAAATTGTTGGCATCCTTCTCTCACATATTAATATGAAAAGAGAGGCAGATAACTTAAGTCCTGTCAGATTGGTTTAGTTTAGTGAGTGGTATGACAGAATCGTCGCCAATGACAGAAAAGCTAACCATCCGTCGAAATGATGGGCAAAGCTTAAGTATCTCAATAATTACAACACTTACCTGCAAGATACATACGCTGCTGCCAAGTTCTTGCCAGTGACTGGGTTGGCTAGCCGAGACAAAACACTCATATGCACCATTAGAAAGAGACAGCGATATAACTTCACAGTGCCCGTCGATTCGACGGACGTTAGCTATCTAGGTTTAAACAAAAAGGCACTCATTGTACTCATTACAAAATACTTTGACTACCTATTTCAAACCTGAAAAGGCGAAAAAAATATCAGTGAGTGTGACCGACTTCACTTTTTGCAGAACATTATTAATGTGATAACGTTTTTAAAAAGGTTTCCATACTAAGGTTCCGCTAGAGTTAGTAATGAAACGCTTTTGTTGTCGCCATTTTTTTTTCTAACATACCTATCTTGTAACACATGGGTTGTTTTTGTTGAAATAATATGCTTGCATTTGAGGGCCACCTCGCCCTGTTGTATATATTCTGAAAATAGACCACTGTACATTGGCTGTTAGTGTACTTAAACTATCATCCGCCTATGTCATTAAATGGGGGTTGAATAAGAGCCTCGAATGCACTTCTTCATAATTCTGCAACAGAACGGGTTACACAAGTTATTTGTGCATCATCATGTGGATATTAAAGCTCTTAGCTAAGCAGATAATAAAAGTTGTTGGGCAACTGGTTGTGCCATTCCAATTTCACGAGACTATGAAAAAGAATAAGCAGTGTAGATATACTACCACCCCGATTTTTGAGGTTCCGTAGTTCTTACTTACAAGGAACCCTTATAAGTTCGTTGTCTGTCAAATTCTTTGGAACCTTCAAACTTCTATAATTATTGAAAGCTAAGTGCATTAACCACACCTGGGCTCGTTACTGGTCACTAAAAGAAATACTGAAAAATAAGGAAATCCCAATGTCAGCTAAACGTAAAGTGTACAACATGTGTATTCTCCCAATACTAACTTATGGATGCCAAACCTGGAGCCTGACAAAGGCTCACAGCCAAAAACTTAAGGTATGTCAACAAGGGATGGAGAGAAGCATGTTGCACATTAAGCTGAAGGACAAGTGGAGACTGACCAGAATTAGGAAGGCTACAGGAGTGACAGATGTCTCGCGGAAAATCAAGCATTTAAAATGGAGCTGGATTGGATATGTGGTAAGATCCCCAAAACAAAAATGGACCAAAGAAGTCATGTCTTGGTACCCCAGAGATGGGAAGAGAGCAAGGGGACGACCACAAAGAAGGTGGGAGGACGACCTACCAAAGGGGTGGCGTAGAACAGCAAGGGATAGGAAAGAATGGCGACTTCTAGAAGAGGCCTATGTCCAGGGAGGACAACCTGATAGTGGAAATGGTGCTGGTGATACAGACTGAATGTGTATATATAGCTTAAAAAAAAAAAATGTATATATATAAGGTTGTTAAGCATAAAATTAACTAATAGTACTGTAGAGTTTAGTATCAGAGAATAAAGGCTATTTTTATTTATTTATTTATAAGTGCATTAAACTCTGCACAATTAGGTATGAAACATTTTAGTATTGACCTCAATTTAAAAAAAAAAAAAAAAAATAACAGTGCATTTAGGGATGGCTTTGGGGATTAGCCTTTCCCTATGGTCTCTTTTAGGTTGTCTGTCCATCTTGTGGGTGGACATATTACGCTGCGCTTACCAGTCTGTGGTCTCCATTCGAGAACCTTTCGGCCCCATCGGTCATCTGTTCTGCGTGCTATGTGCCCTGCCCCCTGTCACTTCAACTTGCTAATCTTGATGAATTATTAATACTTAACAAAAAAAACACTACTGCTCTAACCATCATACTGGGCATAATCAACCTCTTAATATATCTTATAATCATCTTGATGTTAGGCTTCCCCCTTACATGGAAAATAATTTTAAGTATAGTGTGAGAATATTATATAACCTCCTTATTATTATTAAGGCCCAGGTTTTACTCTCCTTTCTTGGGCTTCACGCCCAGAGTTCTTTTAAAAGGTTTGCATGGTTCCGACCCAAGACATTGAACATTGAAAAATGTACCTTATGGTACCCCGGACGTCAGGCTGATGAAATTGGATAAAGTTCTGGGATGTAACCACTACTTCATTAAAGTACTTTTTTTAGGCGTTACGAGGTTAAAATTATTGTCAAAATTATCATACGACGCCGAAGGTGCGGTCCTATAAAGAGCATAGGCTTGTTTTTGCCGCCGCCTTAAGTTAGAGAGAATTATTACCATACAATAGACCCAACAGTTGTAAGTCCTGTGAACTCCTGTGCCATGAACTAAATTGATATTTCGGTCACTAGCTCTTTGTCTCAAGACTCAGAACCATTAAACCTTCAATAACCAATCTTTGGAGAGGTGACCATGAATGGTATTTACATCACAAATAAAAAACTGCACATCCCATTTATACCGGGCTACGCGGAAAGGGTTTACCAAGCCGAAAAGGGTTTGTTATACTCATCATTATGTTTTTTTTTACTATGTGACCAACCATAAAATCGCGTAAAAATATCAGCTGTTCCACACATTTCGTCAGTGTGAATGACCGTTTTTTAAGGAACAGCTGATTATTTTTTGCGAGTTCAAAGAAAAGTTTTCTAAATGATGTGTACTATGAACTTATCTGCAAGACCTCAAAAATTTGATCATTTTGCTTTCTTGTATTTTTTTCCAGCCTATATACTAGGGCCCATATGGATCTGCATTCCTATCCGTTTCTGACGGATTATAATCTTGATGAATCTAATCTTTATGTATCGAGGTCTCTTGGCGCTTTCAACCCGCCCCCTTTCTCTCATGATTCCACCATCACTAATGTGGGTACTGTAAAAGGCTGGACTATTGCAAATTGGCCTTTTTAATACATTGAACTAAATTAACTACCTACTTAGATAGGATAGTGTTTATTAACTAGACAATTATCCCAAAATAATACCTATTTATTTTGTGCCATTGCTTGGTAAAATATTAAGTTGGCCAATCTTATTGTCAAAGTTATTAAGGCTGCCCAAACCCTCCAACGAGTCTTAACGGTTGCTGTTACATGACAACATGACCCACTGTATGGAAAGAAAAACTTGAAAATCGTCTTTTCTCGCACTCGTTCTCGCAAGAGTGCGCCTTATTTTGTTTGATACCAATAATAACCATATATTTTACTTATTTTATTTTTATCCGATACATTGTGCAGTCGGGTATTTTGTTTTCCTTTAATCTAGTACTTGTCACTCAATGGCCTTTTGGATAAAAGTTGTATTAACATTATGTATATAAGAATTTTTAGATTTGCAAAAAATACACCCCATACATAGTCATACATAAAGTCAGCATGTCAAATGTTTGTCACAAAACTTTTTTGAAGCCATTGGATCACAGGATCGAGTGAGATTTCTACAGACTTTAATACTTATAATGGCCTATAATATGCCCAGTTATTGTCAGATGCAAATGTGTGATGGTTGATCGCGCGATATCTTCAAATAACTTATAATTACTAGTTTTTGTAATACCATTATCATACTTCAAAATATGTACCTTTTTTTTTTTTTTTTTTATGCAAAGCTGGGCCTTTATTAACTAAACAAAATACAAGCTAAAACTAAAACTACAAATACAGTTAGACTGCCCATAGACCGTTGAAGGTCTAAAGACAATCCAAATGCTCAAGCCCACTACCAGTTGGCAGCGTACCCAGCAAATATGTGCCTATATTACAAATGCGAAAATAACTGTCTCTCTGTTAAATGAACGGCTGAATCTGATTTCGATAAAACTTTGACTAGGAAATAATGTGCATGAAGAATATACGTTTTCTCCCGAATGTAGGAAAACGAAAGTCGCGGGTAAAACTGCGAGGCGCATCTACCTTGACGTACAGTTACGTACATACTTTCCCCAAGGAATGTTGACGAGACGTCGCTCGATATCCCGTTTTGGAAGTCTGCTTAGTTATAGGACGGCATAGTGGTCATTGAGCCAGTCAGTCCCATGAAATTGGACCAGTTTTTCACCGTTCTAAATTTAGATATGTTTTCGTGGTAGATTGTGCCGCGGACCCTGAGGCGTGGCGGGTTGCGGCTAGGTAGGCTCGCTATCCGGTTTGGTTGGCGAGCGCAGTTCGTTCACCCACCAGCTTGCCGCATCGTAGACGATGCAGTTTCACTAGCCAGGGTATCACGTTATGCTAAATTTAAGACCTATTTCTTGGTCACTTAATACCTAAGAAAGAAGCTAATTGTTATTTCTTGCGGGGAAAAGGTAGCTTAACGACTTATTCAACTTTTGTCGTAAGTTTTTCTATACAGGTATGTATTTCGTTGACAGGTAGTAAGACGAGGTTCACCCTTTCTTTTTATCGTTTACAATGCAGTTGGGACTAGGACCCTATTCTATTGCGCTCGTGATTACGGCAGTCCTGTTTTTTTATCATTAAAAATGTCGAAAGTAAACTAGATAATCTCGATCGCGCCAGAATAGGGGTCGAAATGTTTCCGCAACTACCTATAGTTGTAAGTTTTGGGTCAGGTGATCACCTCGTATTTCTGCTAAAGATTTCTATCTGCCAGAGACTTCAAAATACCTAAATTATTTTCGTCTAATTACGCTCGGTTTATTACGTACTAGCTGACCCGACAGACGTTGTCCTGCATAAGATCTGTCAAAAGCGCGAAAGTGTGTGCGCGTGTTAAGATTTCTGAAATTTTACAATTTTCTGTGCAATTTTCTTCGTTTTTCTTTCTGTAAGAACCTTCCACAAAGTATGAGAAAACTTTAAAAAAAAGATGAATGATATCGGTAAAGTCGTTCTCAAGTTATGGCGTGACCAAGTTAAATAGGGATTCATTTTTATATTTATAGTTAGATTATTGTTTCTAAGAAACCTGAAGTTTTCTCGGAATTTTGCAAGGCTGCGTAAGACACAAAAAGAGGATTGTATGCCCCTGCAAATAAATTGCTTATCTCACGAACTACAATTGACTACACTTTTTGAATAATAAATGGCTTATTTACTTTCTTTAATGGTTAATGTTTTGATCGAACGGACGATTAAGTAATCTGATGCATAAAAGCACTCGATTATTGTCATACATATAATATACTCATATGTAAACCGTATGTATACCGGAAAGCGCAGCGTAACACGTCCACCTACAAGATGGACAGATGACCTAATAGAGACCGCAGGAAACGCTGGATGTCGGCCGCTTCCAACCGGCCTTTTTGGAGATTGATGGGGGAGGCTTATGTCCAGCAGTGGACGTCCTACGGCTGAAATGATGATACTCGTATGTTCCGTTTTGAGGTACATGCATACCTATTCCCCTATGGAATCAAAGCCGAACTTCACTTTCTGGTAGAAAAACTTACGATTGTATCTATTCGTCGTACCGGTTTTTCTACAATCAGAATTAATAAAATTTAATATTCAAGCTTTACCTTGAGCCTTGTTTCCTTGTAAAATAGCTTTCAAGGATTCAAGTCCACCTGTGTGCTTCAAGTAAATAGCACCAGTATACTACATGCGTATCTCATATAAATGCGTAGATTCATAAATTTATATCTATTTAGAATTCCTATAATAAAAAATTATATGAATATTTACGGGATATTTACCGTGGTAAGGTTGTGGAATGAGCTCCCGATATTTCGGCGCAGTTACATGCACCATGTTCCACAACCTTACCACGGTAAATACCCCGTAAATAAATAATTTTAGTGAACAGCCGTGATAGTTTAAAACAGTGTCCTATAATATAGTTTTATCTAGAAGACTCAAAGTTCAATGAAAATTGAAACAAAAATGTGTCTTCTGAAAAAGTTTTTATATAAATCTAGGTGTACACTGTACAGTCGCGGGCAACAGCTAGTATATAATATTTGTTCCAGTTTCGGTAAACATATTATTTATTTATTAATTAAAACGGCATTAAGCCAATTACATCAATTAATTACAGTTAAAAACATTATGTAACCTCATTTTTAGAAATGAGGTTACAAAGCATTACATTATGCATGATACATTAGCGCCATTTATACTCGTATAACGGTCAAGATTTTCACCCTTCCGGCACCCTCCAACCATCTGCTGAGATGTCCGCGGGTATAGTGCGGGAACAATCAAAACCGCCTTTTAAAAATAAAAACTAGTGTTACCGTTATGTTAGGTACGCGAGTTTACAAATATTTAGTAAAAGCTAGTCGCAAGAGGATACCTAAGTATAGGTAGGTACCAACGCGTTCCCGCATAAAAGGGCTAACTTTGCCCGCGACGTCACTGAAAATCGATGCAAGACTCCCCGCTTCCACGCAGATTCTGTTTTGTTATAAGTTAGTATATAGATTAGATATAGCTTATTTTACTTTTATGGGAGAGATCGATAATAACGCTTCATACTCATAAATTCTTGCAGTCCTCACTAGGTTAGCCTGTGTCGAGAATGCTATGGGAGAAACAATAACAACAAACACCCAGACTCCAAGATGTTTAAATACGTTATTCTTAGACAGCGTCGGACTAGCCATAGTGTCGAGGTGGCGTTGGCCCCAGCTTACGCGGGCCTCCCACGGGCAGGGCTTGCCGCTAGGCGATCGGTAGGATATCTCCAGTCTCGGGCCCCGACCTTGTGGAGAGCCACGCCGGCAGGCCAGGCCCTGCCGGCCCAGTCCAACCCTGTTCTTAGGCTCTAAGAAAAAAATACATCCGGTAGTGGAAAAGGACAAAAAGTTGCGGGATGCGGCTAGGAAATTGATGACGGACGGTGATGGCTTAGTGGCAGCGAGTCTGCCTTTTGAGAATGAGGTTCCCCCGGATTTGAATCTCGGCCGGGTAGATGTTGCCGGGTGATTGGGAGGCACAAAGTTAGTTGGTCTACAGGCTACCTGACCTCGTGTCTCACAATCACTTCGCGAAGGCCATTACCAGTCACCGTTCCAGTGTAGTTTTTAAACACACCCGCTTTGTGTGCATCTGGAAATCCGCTGCACTATAAATCTAACATCCCACATCACCTGAAGTACAGCCTTCAGCCTAGTCTTGTATTATGGTAGGGACCGGCAAACATCTTGAGCAAAAACGACGTTGTAGAGGAAAAATTGGCGCACGTACGCTTACACTTGCGTATAAGCGTACGACCGTCGGTCGCCGTTGCACGCTTAGGGCGCTTGCAGACGATGCGTAGTACAAGTAGCACGTACAAGTTGCAAGTAGCTAGTAGTAGCTACTACGCATGTTAAATGGAAGTGGTTATTTATTTATTTATTGGAAAACCAACAGCTTTTTACACTAAAATATACAATGAATAAACGATAGAAAGCTAATTACAGGTTCTCACGAATAGATATAGATTAGATAAGACGTTGAACATGTGCAAACATTAAGACACGTTGTGGTAATATAGAAAACTAAAATGTATAGGAAAAAAAAAACAAGGTAGGTAACAAGGCAATAATTTAAAATAAAATACAGATATAATATAAGCTCGACTTTTTTTGGTTGCTGACCGTTTGCTAGGAAAACTCACTGCTTAGTCACTGCCTCGCCGTGGAAGCGTTTCTGGTGCAAAATAGTCCAGGTAGTAACGCTTCCACTGCCACGTGCACTAAGCAAAACGATGCAGACGATGCGTAGTAGCTACGTGCAACTTGTTGACGCATCGTCTGCAAGCACCTTTACACATACTACGACTGTCTAGGACGTGCCAAAGCATGTGCGAGTTGTACAGACTACAACCAATCCGCGCAGTCGTAAACCCTCGCTCCCCTTAATAATCTAAAACTACTATTGCGCAGTTAAGAAAATTTTTAACCCTCGACGCAAAAATAGGGTGTTATAAGTTTCATGTGTGTGTGTATCTGTTCTGTTTGTGACATCGTAGCTCTCAGGCGGCTGAACCAATTTCGGTTTTTTTTTTCTTTCTTGAAAGGTGATTTTATCGAGCGTGTTCTTAGCTATGATTCAAGACAATCTGTCCAGTCGTTTGAAGATTATTAGCTCTTTTATCGGGGTTTAAAAAAACAATTTATACTTGATGTTCAAGATATTACTGATATGACGGGTACTAGTCTCAAGTTATTGAGTTCATATAAAACTACGAACACAATTAAACTTTGCATTTATCACGAATCTTCCGAATATTGAAGAGCGATCTGATTCATTTTTCTGCATGGTCAAGTAATAATTAGGGATGCATCGATACGCCTTTTTGCCTATACGATACCGATAGTCCAATACTCTTATAAAAATATCGGCGATACCGATACCATTAGGGGAATTTAAATGAAGGTAAAATAAATAAAATAAAACATAAGTTGGGTTAATGTTTTTACTATAAATATAAAAGTTAATAACTAAAAACGAGATTATTAGTTATTAAAATTTATAATTAAGGTTAATTATAGTGTCTGCTTAGTAATTATAATTAAAATTAATAAGTATTTTGTTTAAAAACAAAGTGCGCCATAGAACAGAAGGATCTGCGTTTCTCGATATATTAGGAGACTTTTGGTATCTCTCGACTTCTTTGAGAGAATTCCAAAATTGCAACTGAATAGACGAAATAAAACGCGCGTTTACATAACATTTTAAAGCGCGAATTTTGAAAAGTATTGTATCGGCAATAAAAACATCGTCGATGCCGATATATCGGCAAACCCAAAGTATCGGCGATATATCGGTATTGGATGCATCTCTATCCCTAGTAACAATAATCAAGTATATGTTTCCAACATGACATGAAAGGTTTTCTCCTTCCCTTTTTTTAGATTTAAAAGCAATGTTTTGTTAATTTTGATAAGGAAAAAACGTTGGTAATATTCCTATGATGTAATCATGTTAGACTAGTAGTAGAGACTAGCCGGGTGATATTGCGTTATGAATCCGTAATGAAATGGACCAAGGACGTTTATCAGATAAATGATATAGTCTCGGAACTACGACGAACTTAAAGGTTTCAGAATTAATTTACCTTCGTGGTGACCACTATGCCATATATCTTCTGGTTTACACATGAGCTATAAAACAAAAACAGGAAGAAACTAATAGCTCACAGTGCAAGTGTGTATTTTTTTTTGGATTAGCCAATTAAATTTGTCGATGTGTGTCTGTGTGCCCTTAGTAATAATATAACTAACACAGAACATTACACACTTGAACCACCTCATCAGGCAATAAACGTCCACTGCTGAACAAAGGCCTCCCTCTTATAGAGGTGTGTTGCCATAATCCCCACGCTTGGCAGGTGGCTTGGGGATTGCAGTACGTTCACCGTGTACTAATAGAACGCCCTACGGCGGTTCTGGTCGCAGTTTTAGGACATACCCGGATCCATGCACATTATCCGCAATTTATATTTGATTCAAGAATCAAGATATGATGTATTTTCATGATTTCGTATGATCAGGGAACCCTGCTGCAAGCTCATGTACCCAAAATCTTTTATTGATGCTAATCGATGAATTTTAGATCGTTTTATTGACCTTTCCATTATAATAGTTGATTGATTTGAACTTTTCCAATTGTTCAAGGACCAATTGTTTCCTTACGCCGAGGCTAACGTGAAGGAGTTCCTTGAGAGCCAGTGGGATACCGAAGATGTGAAGGAAGCTGTCGCCGCGCTGAGGAAGCTTGCGATCGAGGATGGGGAGCAGAAAGTTGAGGGTGTTGTCGCTATTCCTGGAGAGGTATTTATTTTAGAAACTGTATTTCTTGGGACAGTCTAAAGGGCGTCACGATAAGTTTGTGTCCTAATGTTTCATTTATTACAAATAACAGGCTTAGCAAAGTAACTATGTATTTAAATACATTACACATACTGAAACAATAATTAAAATTGGCCTCTTTTAGGGTGGCTTCTGTAGCCTAGACTCACTTTTTGAACACCTCAGTAAGTTAAGTATTTCAGAGGTCGCCACGGCACAGGCATACAATATTTCTTTTACCAAATTGTATTACATTCGCTTTAAAAGTGCACATGTTACAATATCGCATACAGGGTCGAAGATGACACCCGGCAGCAAAAATAAGACAGGTAGATGATGATACAGCATTGCTGTCGGCAAATGGGGGGGGGGGGGGGGGCACTTGTATACCTTTATGCTGTTTTAACCCCCAACACAGAAAGAGGGGTGCTATATTTTCTTGATGTACACAGTGTAGGCCTTAAATAAATAAATCTAAATAAAATTAACTTTCAGGATGCTGGCAAGGATGAGCAGATTGATGGTCTGGTGAAAAGCGTCAAGTGGCAGATGTCGGCTGATCGCAAGGCTGGTCCACTCAAACAGCTGCAAGGCTTGATCTGGAAGCAGGGCTATGACAAGGGAGACATCAAAGGGCAGTGAGTATAATATGTTTGATCAAAAATTAACTGGAAAATAATTTTTTTTTCATGTTCTTGGTTTAGATAACAGTCACTTACGAAACCAAGGGTTCAGCAGTAAATAATAGCTGTAGGGTTTTGTAACATAATAAAGAACCTCTACAGGAATGTTTCTAGTCTGTTAATCTGTCACAATCAGTGCACCTGATGTGAAAAGTCAACAAATAGACAGAGGGACAGATAAGCTGGCAGAACGAGTTACTTTCGTATTTATAAGCTGGATCCCGCAGTTTCATCTGCGATTTTCCAGTTTTTTGAGGTAAAAAGTATCATATGTCCCCATTGGGATGCACCACAGATCCAAGTAGATGCCACAGGTCGCGACCTACCTTGCATGTTATATTTCCAATACAATTATGATTAATCATCATAATTGAATCTGGGTAATCAGTAGCTCAATCAATCGAAAATGGGGAATTGTGCAATACTGAGTTGTAAACATATTGCAAAGAGAGTTGGCCGACTGAATAAAGATATTTTTTACGAGGTACGAAAAGTTTTACACTCGTTAGTTTTCATACAGCTTAGACCACTTGTGAAGTCTACTTAGATATAGGTCTGTGGGATGCACAATACCTACATCTACATGCCAAATTTCATTAAGACCGCTCCAGCCGTTTAGTCTTAAAAAGGAAACAAACTGACAGATACATACATACTGAGACAGACTTTCGAATTTATAGATGTGACTTATTATATTCACCCTTAACTAAACCCATTTCAGCGTGTACGACGATGTCGCCCCCGCGTTAGCTCTGTGGAACTCCACCGAGGGCCAGAAGGTGTACATCTACTCTTCTGGATCTGTACAAGCACAGAAGCTCCTCTTCAGCCAGTCGGCGGCCGGAGACCTCCTACCCCAAATTGAAGGCCACTTTGACACGTCTGTTGGCGCCAAACAAGAGGCCGCCAGTTACGCTTCTATTGTTGAGAAAATAGGCTGCAAGCCTGAGGAGATACTGTTCCTTACAGATATTGTCAAAGGTAATTCGTACAATGCTAATTTTATTACTGGCTCAATGCCAGCTCAGAAACTTCTCTTCAATTGTTTTGCAGCTGGAGACATGCTGCCTGGTATTGATGCCCAAAACAAACTGACGCGACGAGCTGTGTCTGTCGAAATGCGGCGTGCTTTCGATGTTTGTAATTTGAAATTCTGCTGTATGTTATATAATATAGAGCACACATTTCAATGCTTTGTTTCTAGTTAGTCCAGTATAAAGTAGCTGTGATTGTAATCTTAAATAGTTTTTTTATAAAGCGAAGTCGCACAACGAGCTGTGGAGAGGGTTAGCTCGGGGTTTCTCTACAAGATCGAATCAGAAATGAGATCCGAAGACGAATTAAAGTTACCGACATTGCCCTCCGTATTAGTAAGTTGAATTGGCAGTGGGCAAGGCACATAGCACGCAGAACAGATGGCCGATGGGGCCGAAGGGTTATCGAATGGAGACCATGGATAATGGATATAGGCTTGTATTTGACAACCACCTCGCCTGATGTTAAGCGATGATGCTGTCTATGATGGAGCACTCTTGCTTAGAAGAAACCGATTCACTTGCAACTGGAAGATACCTAGATTGTAACTATCAGGGTACATTCAGCCAACGCATTCCACAGCCTAGCGGTAGGCACAATAAAAGTGGAATCAAAGCGCTATGTATGGGTTTTCAGAATACTAACAATGAAACAGTCTCTGACACGGTTTGACGTGCCTGGGACCCTAAAATGTAGAATGTTGCGAGTAAATTGGTTTATTCTAGCGTGTTTCACTGTAGACCGCATCATCACATAACACCAAGTGAGGTTGTGGTCAAGCGCAACCTTATAAAGATAAAACAATAATTTGTCTTTAAAAATACGAGTTTTCAATTGGTTGCAATAAAGATAAATTTATTCACAAAACGAGGAAGTTTACTAAAAACTAATTATTTAAACGAATTTCCTGATACTAAACTATGATTAGAAGCGAATAGTAGTGACTATTTTGTTATGCCTAACTATGAACTTGGTGTGGTAATAGTAGCAATGATCAATCGGACATATTCACAAGCTCATATCATTCTTCTATCATTCCAGAAGCGGAAGCAGCTCGCTCGTCCGGCCTCCAGGCCGCACTAGTGAGCCGCGAGGGCAATGCTTCTCTCCCTGCCGAGGCCACATCCTCCTACCCCGTGCTCCAGAGCTTTGACCAGCTCACCGTCACGAACAAGCGCAAGCCGGAGCCCCAGGTGCCTTGACTTCTGTTTACCCCCACGCTTCATGCATGCACTGTAGATACGT
Organism: Agriopis marginaria; assembly: GCA_932305915.1. Taxonomy (NCBI): domain Eukaryota; kingdom Metazoa; phylum Arthropoda; class Insecta; order Lepidoptera; family Geometridae; genus Agriopis; species Agriopis marginaria. The sequence goes on along the minus strand of OW029934.1, from coordinate 7,545,433 downwards.
AGTTAGACCGGTGAGTATGGTGAATGGTAGTGATTGTATACATTGTACCGAGGCAACATCTTGCGGCGTAGGGTTAAGCTACACAATGAGATGTAGGCATTTTGAATATGAGTTAAATGCTTTTTTTTTTCATTAAATATGACAAATTTATTTATTTATTATTTACACACGCACAACAATTAAAAGATAAAATATTTTAACTTAAATATTTCACCTTATCTAGCGTGGTAACTTAACATAGCAAAGAGACGAGTCTAAAATAGTAAGCTTTGTGAAGCAGTCCTCACTAGGATAACCCGTGTCGAGAACTACTGCAGTCCGCCTACCCCACTACACAACCGAGCAAACATTTGCACCAAAAATGGATCAACATTATCAGAACAACAGATCACCCCACCTTAGTTTACTGCTAGACATAGGCCTCCACTACTCCCAAGGCACCCCACATGACCCATTCTTCAACATTTCGCTTCCAGTCTGCCAGCTGCCTTATGTAAATAGTCTTTCCATTTTCACTTTCAGTCTGCGAACTTCCTTGTGTAAATCGTCTCCATCGTATCTCAGGGTGTCACTATGTTTGCCGATTCGTGGTCTCCACTCTAGAATACCCCAGTGGTTATCAATTCTGCAGTAATTTGCTATATGATGTGGATATGATCCCTTAGAGAAATGCCAAGTATAGCTTGCTGAACGACCTTGCACTTATGGGCCGCTCCAATAAGAAGTGTCCACGTTTTAGCACCGTAAGTCATCACAGATAGATTACACGGGTTTAAGACGTTTTATCCAATGACTAGCGGTCCGCCCCGGCTCCACACGGGTATAGTTATATAGCCCATTAAAATAGCCTATATTAATCAGTGATAATGTAGCATTAAAATGGTGAAAGAATTTTTAAAATCGGTCCGGTACTTTTTGAGCCAATTCATTACAAACATACATCCAAATCTTTCCTCTTTATAATATTGTATAGATGTATAGACAAGAAAATATTAATACTATATTGTGTGTAACATCACAATGTACCACGTTTGCTACAATAAATAAATTTTCTATTTCATCTTTCTGTGTTATTTTCTTAAGTCTTATTTATGTAGCATGCCACAACACCGCAAGATGTCGCCTAAGTATAAACTATAAACTGACTAGGACTTTCCGCACTGCATTGCACGTACAACAAATCCTGTTCTGCTAACACTCTGGAAGTCCATTACTAAAGGATTTGTTACTACTCTGTTCCACTTTGATAAAAAAAGTAGGAAGTAAAGCAGGTACTCACTCACGTACGTGCACCTGTACAGGGTTTAAAAAAAAGTCTGCTATTTCATACATTTTGTCGAGTGTCAATGCCCCTTTTTTATGGAACAGCTGTTTTTTTTTTCCCCCAATTTCAGGATTGGTAAAAGTTGTTCATAATGATGAGTACAGTGACCTTTTTTGGTTTAATACAGTATATATGCGTAACCCTGTATATGTGTATCACGAAATGTATCAAAAACTACAAACTTAAAAGTAAATACGCCTCGTCCATGCGACCACGTATTCAGCTATGAGCCTCCGAATTCGACTTTATGTTCAGCCTCGCGCCAATATACTCAATTGATACATCAACTGATATACCTCTAAGTGAGAACCCTGCTTTACAGTATTTTGTACCTGATAGGCATCTAAACGCTTTCCATCTGTAAGACTTTCACCTATATTTACAACTTACTTAAATGTATGCTAGTTGTATTGTATATGATAATGTATCTCCACTAATAGTTTTTAAGTGTGCTTGTGCAAATATAAATATGATAAATAATGCCAAAGCAATTGTTTTTGTAATTTTATTTTACCTGTAATATGGCTTAATTCTGTTATGTACTTCTATAGAGAAAAAAATAAAAATATCAAAATATAGTACCTAGTTTTTGTTTTCCTAATCATAAATTGCATGTTTAATTTGCATTTGTTGGCCGTGGTCCTACTGTGTAGTTTATTTTTCCTTAAGCCCTACTGGTAGGATTATAGCCAATCTTAGTGTCCCAGAGATTTGGGTACCTCATATTTGTCTGAATGCAGTTTGGTCAAATACTAGCGTCTCGAAAAGCTTGCATTCACGGAAATAATTTTTACCTGCGGCCTTATTATAGAAGTTTGATTGTGATCGAGATTGCTTGCCGTCCCGTTCGCATCTACTTACTCTCATCACGTGCGTAAGTGAGATGGCACGCGATCGCAATCAGAATCACGATAAGACATCTATAATAAGGCATCTGATCATACCATTATGACTCCTGGATACATAGATTGGCTGTGGTCCTACCAGCAGGACCACAGAATATAAAGTTGGTATTTACCCATGATACTACCAATTAAACTAGTAGGACTACGGGCAACAAATAGTATTTGTTGAAATTGTTACATTACATATGTCACCTGTTATGTTCACTGAATTTTTCACACGATTCTAGAAAATGATAGATAGGTCATACAGTTTCACTGCAATGGAAAGACAAAATGCTGCATCAAACTGTAAACACATAAGCCTAGCGTTTTATTAATGCACAAAGCTAGCAAATCTTCAGTCATGCACCTGGTGTGAACTAGCTATTAATTATACTGCAATATTACTTTGTATTTTAAATAGCAATATACATTAATGTTACTAGTAATTTTGCTATAATTTTTATACTAGGAGTTGTACATTCGAATTATAGGCATTTAATAGTCTTTTAATTTTACCATACTTTTCAAAGATATTGAATATACATTTGTATAGGTACCTACTTCAAATTCATTGTGACAAATTTTTATTTTATATTCTCATCATTTCAGGAACAAGAAGTACCCGCCAAAGTACCTAAGACTGATGTTGAAGCTAATGTAAAGACTGCTGCTGTAATGGAAGTCTCCGAAACTGCTTCAGAGATTGTTTCGGAGACGGTAGCGTTATCTGATACAATTCCAACTTCTGAAACTACTAACGGAGCCGAACCTGAGAAAATGGAAGTGGAAGAAGAGGTTTCTATTACTGAAGTAGCAACTGTCGCCGAACTGGCTAAGGAGGTATCTAAAGAGGCTGAAGAAACTGCCATTGAGGAAGTCACCACTTCCAACGATGCTGGCGATGCGTCCGTTTGCAACGTGAAGCCTATTGTAGAGGAGAGTGTTGAAAAGACTGATAAGAATGAGACTGACAAGATGGAAACTGAATCTACTGAAAATGTTGAAACAGTTGCGACTGTTGTTGAGCCAAAGGATCAAGTGCAAGAAAAGGTTGACGAAGAAAAAGCCCCTGTTGCCGAGGAGCCGCCTGCTGTTATTATCCAGGAGGTCACAAATGACCAAGAAATTGCCAGTGAGGGTATAGAGATGGTTGATGATTTGGTGCCGGTCGTCGAAGAGCCCCCGACTGACGAAATGGAGGATCTAAATAATGTTGCAGATGTGCTTGATAAGGAGTGTGATGAGATTATGCTAAAGGTTCATGATGTTACCAACTTAGACAGAATGCCGGTCAAGCCCTTGCTAAACTCAATTGCTGAAGAAGACATGGAAGGTGAGAATGGCGAAAATACTAATGATATTGTGGAAAGTATTTTGGATTCTGAAATGGAGCTTGGTGTGAAGCCCTGTGAGGATATTGATATCAATACAGTGCAAGATATTGCAGATACAAAAGCTGATGCTGCTGAAGTTATATCTGAGAATGTTGTTGGAAATAATACAGAAGTAAATAAAGCGGAAGAAATCACACCAGAAATACCTGTGGATGAGAATATCGTCAATGAAACTGCTGTTGAAGACAAAGCAGAAGAAATAAAAGAGGTCAAATGCTCGGAAACGGTAACAGAAGTAGTTGAGGACAATGTAACTGCAGCATCAACAGAAGTAACAAATGGAGCCATACAAGAATGTACTGTTGATGTTCTGCCTGAGCCTGAACCAATAACTGAAGTAGGAAATAAAGAATCAATAGAAGTTGTCGAAAAAGTTGCTGAAAATACATCAGATTCAAAAACAAGCCCTGTAGAGCCAGAAGATATAAAAATGGAATCTGAAGAAAGTTCTGTTGCAGTGGTTGAAACACAATCTGAATCAAAAGAAAGCGAAATTGAATTAGCGGATAACGTCAAACCTGTGGAGGTTCAAAAAGATTCAGAACAGAGCACTGCAGTATCAGTAGACGGTCAAGTCATAACAAAAGAAGCTATCGAAGATAAAATAGACAACAAAATGGAATCTGATGATATTGCAGAAGTAGAAAAGAATGAAGCAAAAATAAAAGAAAGAGATCCGGGCCAAATAGAAAATAAAAATAAATCTGAAGAATGCACTGTAGAGGCTGAAGATAACAAAATGGAGTCTGAAGAAAGCGCGCCACAAGAAAGCGCGCCACAGGAAAGCCAAGCTAAAGAGAGTATTATTGAACCAGAGGTAGTTGCATCCGAAAGCAAAATAAATGAAAATGACAATGAAACGCCAACACCAATTGTACCTGAAGCAGAAACAGAATCTAAAGAGAGTGCGCCTAATGATATAGTAATGGAAACTGAGGCTACAGAAAAAGTTAACGGAAACATGAATGGTGAATCTGAAGTGAACCAAAATGGCGATGCTAGCAAAGAGGAGGAGTTGAGTGCGCGGCTGTCTGTAGAAAACGGAGATAAAGAAAAGGAAATGAATGGTGCCAATGGCAACGGGGATTCCTCTAAAGTTGAAAAGGGACAGGGCGACAATAATGAGACAGAAATACCCGATATTAAAGTAAAAACTGTCTCTACCGACGAGCCGCGCACCGAACCCATAGAGCAACCGGTGGAAGCATAAGGTCATTTGGTGAGTTTTTACTTTCATGTGTTAAGATTACATATTTTCCAATGCTCAATTTTTCTTCAAATCTTTTAACAACACATATTCATACAAGCATTCATATTATCAATTCAAATATGTGATACCGTACCAAGTTTCATCAAGATTCGACAAGGGATTCCCAAAAAAATATATATTTGTATAGAAAGGCTCAGGGCTGAAGAGGTCTAATCAGAATTCAGTAATTTACTTAAATTGCTAACCAATTTGTCTTATTTGGAGAGTAAAATAGAGTCTACAAGTATAAATTGAAAAGTAAAAAAATCCCCCCTGATAATACAGCTGTAAATTTTCAAACGGCTTTACCGATTTTCTTGAATCAGCTTCATACACTCGATCAAGTCACTTTTTACACCTTTGCGCCTGACTCTCAGTCCCAGACTAGTTCAGGGGCCTTACGGACAACAGCTAATTGCGGCACCTAATCCGCTCAGTTGGAAAATCACGCGAACGTGAACCTTATCCCGCCCAGATACGGTTCGCGGTCGCGTGATTTTCCAACAGCGGATTAGGTGCCGCCATTAGCTGTTGTTTGTAAGGCCCCAGGAGTCTATTGAACAGCACAATACATGTTAAATGGAAATTAATGTCAAAATAAATTACTTTGTTTTTTTTTTAAATGTGCTTGCAGGATCTATTGTAATTGAGGCCTCTGGATAGCTCTGAATATTTATGGTTAAACTTGTTTTGAACAGACTTTCTTGAATCATAGCTAATATCACTTTCGATCAATTCACCTTTAAAAAAAAAAAAATTGAAATCCGTTCAGCCATTTGGGAGCTACTATGCCACACAGATATAAACTTATAAACTAGAGATGAAACTGATCTGTATCTGGCTGTATCTGGCCTATCTGACCTAAATTTACTATCCGGATAGTAAATTTAGGTCATAGAAAGAACCAAGTATTCGGCCGTATACCAGATAAAATAAACTAAAGCTTGTTGCAGACCATGCAACTACAAGTAGCAAGTGCCTACTACGCACCGTCTGCAACGTTTTGCTTATTGCAAGTGGCAGTGGAAGTGCTTAGTAGCACTTCGCGCTTGTCCTTGCGCAAGTGAAGCTTCGTTGCCCCGCGCTACTTGCGCGACGCACTGTGCATCGTCCGTCTTGTTCGAACACTCGTGCGAGTATGTACTCGCAAGTGAGTTGTGCGCGTCACCGCGAGAGTACTTCGCACGATCTGCAACGGGCTTTAGGAACTATATTTAATCCATTTAACTAACATAGTTACCATATTTTCATTTTACAACAAAAAATACTTCTATAACCTGAAACTACAATAGCATGTTTACAATAACCTCAAGTGATCGTGTTTGTAATCAATTCAACAAGACATTGAAACATTTGCTAATGTTGCTAACTTCGCTCATGAACGAAACGATCTGAGTTCACCTGCCCCATGATCAAAGAAAACAAGGTCTTCTACTCTGGCAGTTGTCCCAGAATACGTCACTGTCCACTTGCCACTTTATCCAATCAGCTGTTACGTGGTGTATCATCTCTCTCGAACCTGTTCTAAATTGACATCATGACATCATTGCGGGACGGGAGTATTATACCTGGCGGAGAATATTATTATACCATGACCTGCCCGATCGTTTGTGCGCTAGCTACGCGGGCTTGCTCGATACGATGCTCCAATCGGCAATGTTCGGCTATCCGGTATCCGGCTAAACTGCTATCCGTTTCATCTCTACTAATAACACCCCTCTTTTTGCATCATCATAATCACCCTATACTGGTCCAATGCTTTTTTTTTGTGTTATGTATTAGGCTTGCGATTGGCCGCCAACTCGCCTGATGTTAAGCGATGATGTGGCCTACGATGAGCACGCTTGCCTTGAAGAAACCTATGCACTCTCGACTTCAGACTCTCCCTTGGAACGTCATTCAGCCTCGATCTTGGGTTTTTCTCTTAAGTTTCTTATGCATACTATAAATACTGCATTTGATGCCGACGTTTCCAGTATGGGAGGCGCGCAGCCGGTCGTCGCATCGTGGTCGGTTCACATCAGATGGTTGAAAAGACTGAGGTTGCTTCCACGCTACGTTTGACATCACCTAGCTATATCACACGTATTACTTCGGCGTGTACGCGGCGGCATCTGTACACTGCCGATATGAAGCAATATTTTACTTAAATGTTTGTATGACCACTAAACTAACTTAGTTTACACATTCTTTTGATGAGCCCACATTTTAAACCATCTATGATTTGATTTATCTTAATGGCGTCAATTCTGTTGTGCCACTAAACTAAACAGACATGATTAAAATTATCTGTGTCTTTTCAAATCAATATGTGAGAAAAGGGTAGTAACAATTTTAAAATTGACAAATTTAGTTTTGAAAATGGTACAACAGAATTGGTGTCAATGTCTCTCATTTGTTTTTGGACCTATTTAGACTACACAAGGAGATCACTTTACAGTTTTAAAGCATTCTTCGCACTTTCATCTGCCCTGCGATAACCCTTGCCCAGCTGTAAATGTGTTCAATTGGTCATACCACAGAAAAGAAAAAAAGAAAAGGTTTAAATTAGAACGGCTGTTAAGCATTTTTGTAGCCAGTTACACCCATATAAACGAAACGTCACTCACTTCATCAAAACTCGCGTGAGGATTCATTATAAATGATTATAACACCGGCTTGCACTCACGATTATGTTTTTAAACGTCACTCATTCGAAATCAGTTAGCAAATGTGATGCGGACAAAAAGCTTTCAGACCTAACCCAAAAAGGTAAGGTACAAGTTCTTTGGATGCTGAGTTCGACGCGTTGATCTAAATAAGAATGTTCAATCAAGGTTCACTCATAATGCCTGGCGACAGATTTTCCTTCTTCCGTTCTATTTACTTCTCTTTTCTGTGGTTAATACAATTTTTTTGTGAGCTATTTTATAGTGCTTTGAAATTATGAGTAGCAGCTATACGGTTGTCACAAGGGTTAGTGCAAGGAAAGTTGTGTAGATATTATGATGCAATATTTATGTATTTCAAAATGTTTATGAATATTTATGTATTCAAAAACGTTTTGAAAAACTGTTTTAAACTATCACGGTTGTTCACTAAAGTTATATGATTATTTATGGAATATTTACCGTGGTAAGGTTGTGGAATGATTGTGTCATTCCTCAACCTTACCACGGTAAAAATCCCGTAAATAATCATATAACTTTAAAGTTTTAAAACTTCAATATAATATATTGTATTCATGGTACAGATGATTTGACGGATCTTTATTTTATTCAACAATGGGCTCATCAAAATTTTCGTATTGTAGATATAAATAAGTATGTCAATCAATATCTGACATAATGATTTTTTACATTTTGTTACCTGAAAGATTCGTCAATTAAATACTTTGAGATAACTATGAGAAAGACTTGTGCCATGGATTTTTGATTTTTTTCACTCCATACTTGCTCTCAGATAGGTCAGATATTGGTGGATAGTGTAATTTTAATATTTGATATTACGGCGCCGCGGATATCGGGCAATTTTCATACAAATATACTAGTTAACGAAAACTGCTCGTCCTATTTTGATAAAACTTTGTCCATTTTAAATTGGCAACATAAATGCTTGTAAGGACTTACTTTTACGAAAGACGGAAAATAAGATTTTATTTTATTAGTTTATTAAAAGTAAATAGTTACAACTTCATTTTGTCAATTTAAATAAATGCCAAGTCTCATCGAAATTGGACGAATAGCTATCGACAAAAAAAAAAGTAAGTTTGTAAGTAAAAGATACGATGTTCTAGGCCCTCTTAAGACGACTTGCAGAATGCAAGTGCGTATAGTTTTTAAGTCATATAAGTCATCATTTTATATAATTAGACATTCCTGTAAGTATTAAAATAACAGTAATGTATTTCGCGATTTTTATCGAGTTATAACTATATTTTAGTGATGCCATGTTTGGTGCTTTAGGCTGGGGATCCACACGCAAAATATGGCTCGTGTTTTATTTATGAATATTATTTTTAAAGGCCAGCATACATTATCAGTTCTACCTGATTTGATCAGCGCTGGAGTGACAAGCGATTCGAAACAGCTTGTGTATGATCTCCTGTATGCTTAGTCCCAGATTTGATAGTTTTCGAAAACTTTTTTCGTTTACGTATTGTTCCATACATTTTAGTAAAGCGCCTCTATTGGAAACGTGGAGGAACTAAAATCGGTAGTAATCGGCGGTATAGATTGCTTCACTCTAATACGAAAAAAGTTTTCGAATACCTTTTAGGCCAGCAATGTATGGAACAATACGAAAACGAAAAAAGTTTTTGAGTACTATCAAAACTTGTACTAAGGGTACTGGTCTAGCGAAGCATAGCAGGTTTATTATGAACGTTCGCGATCGTTCGATTCGCGATTGTATGTCATCCTGCTCACGCCAACTTACTCACAACATGCGCAAGAACAAGATGACACTATAACGATTGCCAAGCATCCATAATAACTAATGTTGCGTCGGCTTTACCAGATCAGAGTGCTTAATATGCTTTGTGTAAGAGCATAGACAAAAGCACCTTTGTCTATGGTAAGTGGTAGCGATAGTTTTCGTAGTTTCCTGCTTGCGCGTATGGTGTGAGCAGGATAGCACGCGATGGCTATCGCCACCAGACTTGCACAATAAATCCTCGTGTAGTTGCAAAATGACAAAAGGTCGTAAATAGTCAAAAGAGAAAAATTACCAAAACGCGTGTCTAAGGCGTGCAATGACCAAGGAGCAAATTGTCCAAACCTCGAAAAGATCAAATTGGAAAACGTCCATAGCTCAAAATGTCCAATATTCCAATTATACTGCTAAATGAACTGCGATTATATACATAGTTTATTTTGGTGAGAAAAAACAGTAAAAATACACTACAATATAATATACAGAGTTTATTTTGGTGGACATTTGCGCTACGGACGTTTCGCTCTCTGGCCTTTTTGAGCTTTGGACATTTTGCTCCTTGATAATTTGTACGCCTTAGACTTGACACTCTTTGGGCATTTCTTTTGATAGTTTGCGACCCTTTGTCATTTTGCGCTTTTGACATTGTGAGACTAAACACCTGGTCTCTCCATACATGGAAGTCTTGAGGTGTGAAGTACACAAAACTGCTATAATTACCTTTGTGCATGAATACGAATGTTTCTACGTTTAAAGTTTCACTGCCTGTGGATTCACGGTCCTAACACATTGTCTGTCTGTACGTACGCAAATTTACATGTAAACGCAACAAAGTGCGCGTCACTTGGTCGGCAGTGTACGCTTGTCGCCGTTCCTTCGTATTTGACCTAGGCTAGTTTATTAGTAAGTATTAACTGTATTGTGATTTATAATTATCGTATAACCCTATGTATTATTATTCGATTTCCCTGAATCTTACTGCCAAACTCTGCGCCATTCATGAAGTTGGTTTTGGGACGGTTGGTAATGTGATATTTAGGATGACAAGACTGCATTAGGGATTGCTCTCTGAGCTGTGTAAGGTATTTACTGGTGGGAAAGGTTACATGTGCACAAAGAATTGCATTTATATGATTTTTTTGCCTAATTATTGCATATTACTTAATTTTTCTATTATGATTGTATTGATTGATTTATATGTTTCTGATTTGTGCTGCCAAATGCAGTTCGCATCTTTTAATTAAATATTGCTGCTAAAGTTGGGGGTTGATTTTATAATTTAGGAGTGTATTGAACGGTACTACTTGTGTGACTAATTATTGTATTGTTTTCGATTTTCCACAGTATTGGAATACATTTGAAACTAAAATCTAGTCTCATTTTTATTTGAATCTCGATGGAATCTTTGAGTTCCCATGTTGACTGAATTTAATGTAACTATTGATATTTTATTTATTAAGTTCCTTGGTTCCTGTATTCTAGTTGTAATTGTAAGGAAAGTTTGCGGGATGAAGGTGTGGATGCTTTCCCAATGACCAACTTCATAATTATGGCGCTTGAGCTTCTTTTAGACTGATTTTTTGTACTCATGGATGTCCCCAAATTCCTATGTTATGGCAAAACAGGATGATTTTAATGTAATTTTGTAGGCGCAAATTAGCTAGAAATGCTTTTTAATCAAGATCCAATTTTTGCTCATACTGTTTATTGTATAATAATGAACAATAAGTCTGGCGCCGATTGATTTTAATTTTTTAACTGTCACTACTAATGACGTTAAAATATAATGGATGTAGAACTAAAAAATGTGGTTTCATTTTCTATCCTTCAAACACACATTTGCGTTAACCCTTTTCTCATAGGCTTTAGCACAATAATCACAGAAAAGTTCTTTTTTTTGTGAGCACAATGGTAAAATCGACGTTGCTACGTATTAACTGCTAAGATGCAATTGCAACGCTACGCGTTAGAGACTAGCTTTAGATACCTGCTAATAGTGGGCGTCAATGAGGTGGACGTATACCATTAATGCGAATGGATGGATGACTGGGGGGCAACTGGTCAACGGGTGTTCTCTACCAATAACGACAAAATAACAAGCGGTCAAATGCGGTCTTATACGCGTAAAAAAAGTTGAGTTCTACTTGACCATAATACCACAGGTATTATGTAGCTAACAGACGTGTAGATATGGTTGACGGACCAACGGGAGAGATTGAGTGAGAATATCATATTTCCCTTTCCCGTTGGACAGACTGCAGTTAAGGTCAACCAAATCCACACGTCTGATAGGGCTTTTACTGAACTTTGCTTATATGCAGCCTTAGGGCCACAGAACACTATTAAGCTTAGGACGCTTGCAGACGATCCGTAGTACAGCTACTTGTACTACGCATCGTCTGCAAGCGCCTTTAGTTTATTTGCTTAGTAGAGTATAGTATATTTCTCTATGATACTACATTGCATTGGTATAGGTTCGGAATGTAGGCTTAACTGGAAAATAGGTATGTTTTCAAGGTCGTCCAAAGTGGACACAGTTGTATGAACGCTTAGAACAATGCACATAAAACAGAATACTTTAATATGCATATCTGTGGCCTACTTTTGATAATAATGTTTAATCAGGTTTATTTACATTATTACTTTTTATTTTTGGTACAACGCAAGCGCCATCTAGCGTTTCCTTCGAAAGATAATAGAGGTATCAACAAAAACAAAACGTGCATAGGGCTGCAGATTATCTGAATGCGAAACAATGTAGGTTTGGCTACTATTGAACCTATTCAACCGCTTTCTTCGGAAGTCGCTCCGAATGCGCTCCTAACTAGTCACTTCACAAATTGCTCTAATATGCAAGTAGGCGTTATCGTTAAGAATTTGTGTGATGGTCCGTAGGTCAAAATTAAGACTTATCTAAGTCCAGTATTAACAGTTCTAGAATCTAGAATTCTAGACAATGAAGGAATCAAATCTAGAATGTATAAAGTGGAGGTAGTACCTAAGATCTAGGGGTCGAAGCCAAATGTTGGTCTGTCTGACTGACAATTTAAAACTGCGCGCATGTGCATTGCACTTAGTGACCATTCATGGAGCCACTGATAGTCATATTTTGCAACAGATTGTCAGGAAGTAACTGGGTTGCAACCTGCAACTTTACGACGTTCAGCAATGTGGCCCGCGAAAGTCTATAGGAGCAGAACGTAGGTATAGATTCTATTATTATTTAGGTCATCTATTTGGATAGGTGTGTGTCAGTCTGTGGCATTGTAGCTCCCAAATGGCTGAAGCGATTTTGATTTAGTTTTTTAGAGTTAACTTGTTTGAGAGTGTTCTTAGCGATGATTTATGAAAATCTGTTTAGCCGTTTGAAGATTATCAGCTCTATTATCGGGGGTTAAAAAAAAACAATTGATATCTGTGGATTGTAAGTGAAAATTCGGCACAAGCGGGTAGTCAAGCAGTCTATGCTGCGAAAGTGGAGGTTACGAATTACGAACAAAGGCAGCGCGGATCGCGGCATTGCGGTCGGGGAACGGAACACGGAACGCGACAGAAGCGGCCGCTATTCTCGAAGCTAACGATATCGAATACGGTGTTTAGTCACGTTGCGAGACCATACATAAGTATCTACGTAGTACGTACACTGCTGTACGTGTGACTCAATAGTTACCACGTAGGTACGTAGGTATATATAGCTATTATAAAATACTCGGTGACAAATATCTCTCAAAGCCTTTTATCTTTCTTTTGCTGAGAAGAAGACTGTACCCAATACTTTTATAGTACTAGAATATATAGATGTTCTTTTACCAAAATCAGTAGGTACCTACCTATCGTTCCATAGGTACTTATGCGTTGTATTTATTATTATTTTTATATTCGCATTGCAGAGCGGGATAGTCATAATTATATTATATTCCCATATTCCTCATAAAGATCACCTGCAGGTGTAGTGAATCTTGATAAGGAATATGGGAATCCTGTGGACATTGCTTTGTTGCAATGTTGGGCTTTATTTTAAGACGACGGGTTTCCGTCTAATTTTTTTAACTGACTTCATAATGAATCGCTCAAACAAAATTAGGTATAGATGACATAATTATGATATAAATTATGACATATTATTTTTATATGATTTTTATAATAATCAGGTAGTAATAGTTTTAATTTTTAAATACTGTGTTTCTAATATTATTCGAGTCAATAAATACCTTAAAATATAAAAAAGGTATACCTAGATATTGCCAAATCAACCTACTCTAGCCAAATCTAAAGAAATTTTTAAAGGCGAGCTTTCTCTAAATAAATAAAAATAAAAAATATGGAAAAAAACGTGTTTTTTTATTTACCATAGGTACATTTAAAAAACATACGGATCAAATTGAAAAGTTCCTCCTTTTTTGAGGTCGGTTTAAAATATAGTTCACTATAACAATTATTGTATAATAATATATTACTTGCTGTAACTCAACTGTCAACTGTAAACTCATGAAAAAGGATAAAAGAAACAGACAGCATTTATCCTGAGTCGAGTGACACAGTTCATCGCTCGATAAATTTCCGCACGCTGCAATAGCCGCCGGACGCTGACGTCACGGATTCTTGCGCCGTGCACGCGCTCTGCGCGCGCGCAAGTGCCGCGCCGTGAATCAGCGCGATGTGTCACCGTCGACGGTCGCCGCTCGCCTGTTTACGATCTACCAGCGACAGATAATAACAACTTCTCGGAACGTTCTGTTTGCCTTGCGACTCTTATCAAGAGTGCGGGTAGGTTAACGATAAACGCAGTAACTAAACATTACATATAGAGCAAAGAAGAGCGTTTTAATATTTCATATAATTATTGTATTCGATGCTTTGTCTATATATCTGTCTATGTTGGTCCCATTAGATCAGGGGTGTCCAACATACGGCCCGCGGGCCACAATGCGGCCCGCCAAGGTTCCTAATCCGGCACTCGAACGAGTCAAAAGTTGGGTAACATTTAAATTTCTTTAGACGAAAATTTGTAAAGAACGGCGATTATATGTTCATAAAATATTAAAACACCGTTCTTAAAAAATACACCGATCAATCACAATACGACTCGGCGAAAACGTAGACGAGCATATCGGGAGAAACAAAATATTAAAAAGTAAATGCCATTTTAATTCTTGGAATAACACCTGCGCGCGAAAACGTTAACATTACCGCCCCTCTCACCCACCTACTCCCCCCGCGCATGCAACGTACAGCCAGCCAGTCAGTGGTGTCAGGAGTGCCTGTGGATGCAGTTACAAGTAAAACCTGCTGTGTATTCCGCCAAATAGTTATAATTTATACCCTTTCTACCATTTTACTTATATTAGGCTTGATTTGCTAGTTACGAAGCATCTCTTGGCCCGCCATAGTTACAAAGTTAATAAATCCGACCCGCCACATAATTTAGTTGGACACCCCTGCATTAGATGGATTGACGGCATTGTGAGTCGCGGGCATCCAGTGGATGCAGATGGCAGGCTGTCGTTCAGTGTGCTGTGGAGTTCTAAGAGGGAGACCTACTCGTATGTTCGGTAGTGGATGTCTTCTAGCTGATGATGATGATGTCTATACAATTAAAACAAGAAAGAATATAACCTAACGCAATGGTAAATATAGGTATATATATAGGTATTAGGCGCCAATCACCTAATATAGTTCTGTGGTACCAACTATCTACCTGCTAGCTATTCCAGTGTTCATCAGAGGTGAAATAGCACTGAGTCGGTTCTGCTAAAGCAGGTTTATGAATCGTTACTATAAGGATTCGACGACTAAGCTATCATTGTGGTAGCTTTTAATGGCATGACTACGTAACGAAACGTTAATTAGCATTTGCATGTAGCTGAAAATAAAACCTTAAACAGCCTAATACGGGGTTACGCAGAAAGGTTGTACTAAGCTGAAAGGGGTCCATTATACTCATCATAATGACCAAATTTTGATATGGGACCAACCATGAAATCGCGAAAAAATATAAGCTGTTCCATACATTTTATCGAGTATGAATGACCGTTTTTAATGGAACAGCTGTTATTTTTGTTCGCCGCTTCGTAGTTGGTACCTTGTTGTTTTTTTTTTTTATAATGATGGGTATTATGGACTTCTTTCGGCGTAGTACACATTTCCACTTACCCTCGTAATGTATCAGTAGAATAAAATTTTAACATCGAATATTTTTCCAACAATCCGCTAGGTGTCGCTAGTCAGCAATAAACGTAGAGTTAAACTAAAAATGACTCATTCCAATTTGACCCCTCGCGTCCTAATGACTAGAGTTCATTGAATTGGGTATCGTCACCGTCATAGTTGGAAACCAAACCAGGATCTCCAAATTGCTGTGACTGCGATATCTTGACTCGGGAAAGCCAGCGGTCATCCAAAGGATCACAAATGCAGGCATGGTTAGCCATTGAAACAAAGTTTTCAAGTGGTTGGTGAAAATGAAGGAAATTGGAATAAGAAGCCTCTATTCACCTTGTAACCAAAATATTGGGTATTTTGGTTCCAAACTTTTAAACAGTAGCTCCTTTATTGTATCTTAAAATCATCCACATCTTCTTCGTCTGAAATAAAGGAATAATTTATATTAATAATTAATAGCTTTACAATTAATTGTATAAATGATATAAAAGCTATGTGGGCCTCTTCAGACTATGTTACAATTATGTCATCATGGGCTTTATACTTCCACTGTCTGCTTGGGGATAGCAGTCAGAGATGAAGAATTTTATTATATTACTAACTTCGCCCCGTGCTTTCATCCGCTATCTTATAGAAATCATGAGTAGGTACCTATTTCCGTGATAATCCCGGATATAAGTTATCCGTCCCAAATTTCATACAAATTTCATGTTCACACTGTGTAAATGTGAACATGAAATTTGTTGAACACACTTATGCATTTTAAATATTAGTATGTTTTTTTGTAGTGACAGTCTAGCCGGGTTGCCGGGCGGTTGAATGTGCGCTTTACAATCTGATGGCACCTGGTTCGATTCTCGGCCAATACGTTTGACCGCCACCTCGCCTGAGTGGTCAACGAAGGAGCACGCTTGCGTCCAAGAAACCGATTCAATCGCCCAGGTTGTAAATATATCGGGGAACAACCATGTTGCAGTTAACTTCGATCGCAGTGCTTGATACGTGATCGAATAGACTATAAATGACGTCGATTCAGATGACCCATTCTTTAAAACTCAATTTGACAGCTCTAAAATTGTTTCCATCCTTTTCTGACGTCATCATCATCATCATCAGCCAGAAGACGTCCACTGCTGAACATAGGCCTCCCCCTTTAATTTCCACACTGAACGACAGCCTACCTTTTGCATCCACTGGATGCCCGCGACTCTTACAATGTCGTCGGTCCATCTAGTGGGAGGCCTCCCTACGCTGCGTCTTCCGGTTCGTGGTCTCCACTCCAGAACCTTTCTTCCCCATCGGTTATCGGTTCTTCAAGCGATGTGGCCTGCCCATTGCAAATTTTAACAGCTATGTCGGTGAATCTGGTTCTTTGGCGAATCCACGTTTCGGATTCTATCGCGCAAAGAAACTGACGTATTAAACTGAAGACACGCCGATAATTTTAGTATTGTCAAATTGGTCAAATTAGTTTAGAAACTGATACAAGCGAATTGACGTCAATGGCATCGATTCTGATGTACTCTAAACTAAACTAAATTTGACAGCTCTAAAATTGTTGCCATCTTTCTCTCACATATTAAAATTAAAAGAGAGGCAGATAATTTTAGTCCTGTCAGATTGGTTTAGTGGTATGACAGAATCGACATCGACATCATTATAAACTTTATTTTCTTCCATCTAGAACCGTACTTTTTCGTGTCACCAACTACCTACCTCTGCAACAAAATCTCGCCAATCCATTGTCGCGTGAAACAAATCAAACACACTTTTGCATTTTATATTATTATAATTTTAAGTATTTACCTACATTACTAGGTGATCTTCAGGTCACCGATAATCTGGTAAATTTTCTGATGTGTGATCGCGTCCGGAATTTGATCCGGAATTCTGAACGCTACCGTGTTCCATTTTATAAACGCGCTTGCATACCATGCGAAAAACAAGTGGCAAGTACAAGTAGCTACTACGCATCGTTTGCAACGAGCTACACACAGCTTCCACTGCCACTATACATACTTGCTACTAAGCACTTCCACTGTCACATGCACTAAAGACCATTGCAATTTTATTGCTACTTGTACTTGCTACATGTACTTGCTACTTGTAATTACTACTTATACTTGCTAAGTGTACTTGCTACGTGTACTTGCTACGTGTACTTGCTACGTGTAGTTGCTACTTGTACTTCGTATGGTCTGCAACGGACTTAAGACTGATTGTTTGTTTTAAAATTACAATCGGTAAGACTATCAAATTAGTTTAGAGAGTGATATACCTACCCTATCTCTTCGCTACGGCATAGTTCGTAGCACGCTAGTTAATTAAACATCCAAGTTATGGGCTGTCCTATCCAGCGGAGTAAAAATGAGTGGTCAAGTGTGGAGCAACCGGTACTCCGGAGCTCGGAGCCGGTGCCTTGTTGCTTCTACTTGTATTTTTATGTAACTTGTTAGGTAGGAGGCAGTTGCGCCACGCTTAGTCTCGCTCGCTCGCCACTCGCTTGGCTTCTTTCTACTGGGAAATGAGAGCAGTATTCAAGCTCACCATATTAACCTACGAGTTACCTATATTATATCTCAGACAGGAACGCAACCGTTTTTAGTTTTTAACCGACTTCAAAAGGGAGGAGTTTATCAATTCTACTATAAGACTTTTTATAAGACCCCGATTGTTTTTTAAACTGCAATCGTTAAGAGCCCTCGCAAGTTTTTTGACGAATAATGCAAAGAAAACTGGATTTATGTCGTTCTGATTCTATCAAATAGAAAGATCTATAGAAAATTATATTTCTGTAATTGAAAAATATGTATTTAAAGAATTCAAATCATAAAAAAAAACTAAAAAACAAACACGGAATTGCGTAGGTACCTACTATACCCTACTTTTACAAAATATTAAATTCGATTTTTTAAATGGATTTTTTTGTCTCGAAAAGTTTGTTCAACATTGTCTCGAGCTCGACTACTGCCTTACACAAGGTGCCTACCGTCGTTCGTTCTCGACTCGATTCTCGTACCGAATTTAGCCAACGGTTTGAGGAAAACCGTAGGACTATTTTAGAGGACGTTCAAAGTACTTTGGACCGCTGATTGTTCTATATTTACTGCCTCGCAAGGAAAACATATTTTTAGAATATTTGTATCTATCGGGGGGTATCTTTTAAAAATGGCGTTAGTGTACCTTTCGACCAAATAAATGACTGCTAAACTATAGCAGCCTTACTTAGAAACGATAGTGAATTATCTTCTCTGTATTTGCTCTATCTCATTTTCGCGCCTGAAAATATCCATGAGTGGGATTTGACCAAGTACGAGTCGGGCTCGCGCACTGAGGGTTCCGTACAACTTGTTAGCTACTTAAGTACAAATATACTAGCCAAGTGCGAGTTGGGCTCGCGCACTGAGGGTTCCGTACCACCACAAAATTCAATAACTAAATTAATAGTTATAACTTGGTAATGAACAGAAATTTGTCACCGACTCGCACTTGGCCATTATTTATTATTTGTTGTTATACTTTAGTTAGAGTGTGTACTATAATCATGCAAAGTTTGACGCCTGTAAATATTACCGTTTTTACATTAGAGCTAATACAAAAATACGTTAAAAATACCTTTGTTGTATGGGGACCTTTCGTTTTTACTTTTTGACTTTTTTATTATTTCTTAGTTAATCCGCCGTAACATTACATATTCTGTGAAAATTCCAATTGGCTATCGATTACGGTTCGAAAGATAAAAGATTATATTATATTAAAGTAAGGATGGACAGACAGACAGACATCGTAGGCCTAAGCCAACGTAGGTAAGAATAAAAACGGACTCTATTACTAATAATAGAGTCCCGTTTTTATTCTTTGGGTACGGAATCCTAAAAATCATTCACTCCCGACAAAATGTATGAAACAGCTGATTTATATCGCGAATTTTGACAAGTAGAAGTTTTTTTTTGACATATTGAAGCCACTTAGTAGCTTTACCCTAGTCTGTGGAAGCTGCCTGATTACCAGTAACACTGTAACCGGTTAAAATCATAACCCCCTTCTATTTGATTCGCCGTATTTGGGTAAAAAGTAGAGCATACCAAATCATTCGCTACTTCGTTTGGTACCTAAGTAGGTAGGTACCTACGTTAGCTCGTAGCAAATCAAATATCTACAGCACTACATGACGCCTTACGGCCAGCAAAACGCATTTGCTGCAAAGATGATAAAATTCAAACAGTCCATTCAAAGCGCACTGCAAGTGTAGTCGTATAAATAAATAATTATTGTTTTGAATGGACAGGTAGCAAACAAATTCCTTTGGCGGGCAGCGGTCGCAGCGCACCGATGCACACGTACGTAGTACGTACCTACTACCTACTTGCAATGCAAACATGTTTATAAACCTGGATACTCTTTGGCATTACGGTATCTTCAGACTGTGCTATCTGTCCAGCAGTGGCAGTTGCGGATCCGTCCGGTTACGATGTGATCGCTTCTCAATCGCGCATTTAAACGTTTTTGAAGGGAAAAAAACCCTGAAAGGGAATTTAAAATTACCATTTTTAGAATAACATTGTAAACACATAGTATAAAACAATTTTACTTTTGATGTTTTATAAAATGGCGGAGGAAACAAAAAATATAATTTTTCCGAGTGCTCAATAGATAGTTCAGGGGCCTTACGGACAACTGCTATTGCGGCACCTAATCCGCTCAGTTGGAAAATCACGCGACCGCAAACCATATCTGCGCGCGATAAGGTTCACGTTCACGTTATTTTCCAACCCCTGGCCCCAAGGGCCCTGGGGCCTTACGGACAACTGCTATTGCGGCACCTAATCCGCTCAGTTGGAAAATCACGCGAACGTGAACCTTATCGCGCCCAGATACGGTTTGCGGTCGCGTGATTTTCCAACTGAGCGGATTAGGTGCCGCTATAGCAGTTGTCCGTACGGCTCCAGGCCGTCCGTATGCTGCCGTATTCGAACTCAATCAGAAGGTTTCTATCTACATTCTCCGTCTCTGTCATCTTCATCCAGGATGAGAGAGATGGATACTGATTGGGTTCAGAATACAGCAACAGTTAGCTAGTAATTGATTAAAACAATTTGCACAAACAAATTTTACAGTATTGGAAGCCTCTGTTGTTTAAAAAAAACACTATAGTCTATTATAGCGAAGAAAGCTCAGCGGTTAGGGTGTTTGAATTTCAAACCCTGTGGGTTAAAATTCCAACAATGAGCTTGAGCTGCCGGTGGAGAAAAACATCGTGAAGAAGCCATAGCATGATGGTAGGGCACTTCTTAAAGTTGGCTAGCTACCACCCTCAAGTTGACAATCCTTTGCGGCGTGTTACGGCAGCCTCACTTGACAGTCAAATAAAGCATCGTCTGAAGAGACAGTTACCGGGCGATGCTGGCCGGTGGACGCTCTATTTAAATAATCTGTTTATTTTTTGCTAATATACGTATACAATGTTAAATTCGTGGTTGGTTATATTCTGAGCTGAACTGCTGTTTGCGAAAGATCCAAATTAAGGGGGGGCAAATGGAAGTTTAAACTTAGCTCGAAAGTCGTACGAAATCTTTTAAAGACCTAAGGCTCTGTTGGTACTGTGAAATGTTTTGGCACGATTCGTGCTTGCTATGACCCTACGACATTTGCTTTGCTTCATTAATTTAATAATTTTAAAGACTCACTTCTTCGTCCTCTGTTCTTTGGATCTTCTCCTTTCACAAGAAGAACTCGTAGAGCGAGTTCGAAAAATAACTAGAGTGACAATCTCTTCAGCGACCCTTGATAGTAAGGTTGTTGGGTAGTTGCACTTTAAACGGTTTTTAGGGTTCCGTTCCCAAAGAGTAAAAACGGGACCCCATTACTAAGCCTACGATGTCTGTCTGTCCGTCAGTCCGTCCTTCTGCCTGTCCTACCTATTAACGGCTGTATCTTTTGAACCCCCCTTTCGTTTTTACTTTTAGGATTTTTTATTATTTGTTAGTTAATCCGCCGTAACGTTACATATTCTGTGAAAATTTCAACTGTCTTACTATTACGGTTCGAAAGATATAGCCTTTAATAGGTAGGACAGACAGTAAGACACTGTAGGCTTAGTAATAGGGTCCCGTTTTTACCCTTTGGGTACGGAACCCTAAAAAGCTATTTAAGAACGTACTTTATCTATGATTCTTAAATTGGCGAGTTTCAAAAATATCATATAGCCATATACTGCTGTAGCTATATCTACATCTGCTCTCTCTAGCCATATGAAAATTGTAAAAAATCTCACAGATTGCAGCTGTTGTACAGATTTTCACCAAATAGGCATAACGCCACCGCAATGAAACCTGCTTTCAATATAAATGCGTTTGCCTTTTTACTTAGTTTTTCTTATCGCATCCATCAACTATAGGTAGATATAATTGAAATAATTTACCTATTCAAAACATTGGGTATTTGAAATTGATATAATAAAAGGAAATGATACTTATTGCCTAATTACGATGTAGTTCGTTTTGTCACCTAATTTAAATTCGGGGACAGGCAGGAAATAATTATCCCCCCCCCCCCTCGTGGGGACAGAATGAATACATACAGGGGCATACAGGAATAACTGTAATAAAAACAGCATTTAAATCAGTTGACCGTTTGATAGCTACATGCCACAGACGCACAATATGTTTTAAACTTATAAAATAAGGGTCTATAATTATGTCGAAAAAAAATTGGTTTAGTTTGAGGTCTACTCAAATTATAACAACAAAAACCCCAAGTCCAAAGTATAGGACAACCTAAACATTGTAACAATTTAAAATGAAAAACAGGCTAACAACAAGTTCAGTAAGCAGATATATACAGAGTGAACGAAGTTCAGCTGGCCTTTACTGAAAACAATAGTGGCGTAATAAGCATAAATGCAGCTTAGGGCTGCGTAGAGCGTACCCTTGGCCGCCCTCCGGCGGGCGCCCCGGCCGACGCCCGCCGTGCCCTTGCGTCCTGCACACCCTCTGCGACTCGTAGGTTGGGGACACGGGGACTCTCCCATTACTCGCCGAGAGAAAACAGGGGCCTTAATTGGTTTTGGTTCATAGAAAGATAACAACAGTGAATAGATTTGTCAAAGGTTGCGCCATTATTGCATTTAAAACTTAATAAAAACATTTCGCTGTGGTATATCGGATACCAGATATTTATTATAAGAACCAGCTTACGAGAAAAAAACTAGCAAAAGTAATCGGAATTTACCTACTGTTTTCTTCTAGCGTTAATTTACTGTAGCAGATGCAATAGTTGTATCTTATTTTGTATGTAAAATTACTTTAATTCCTTCACTTATAGGGTTATTTAACATGAAGGTGGTCAAAAGCCTTGGCTCTCACTCATAAAAATAACTGTCTAGCTGTGTCAAACATAGCAAAAAAAACGTCGAAAAATTACTATCAAATTGAAAACCTCCTTTCTTTTTTAATTCGGTTAAAACTAAGTTATATCGGTTAAATTAGGTCAAATAGTCTATCAACGAAATAATTAATTAATTCACAAAGAAATAATTAATTAATAGATTAAAATATAAATCAGTACTAGCAGCATCACGTGGCTTCACCCGTTATCCTAAAGGATCAGTTTTTTACGGAATAAAAAGGATATATTGACCTATATGTTAATCCGGGATCAGCCTCCTCCATACCATTCCAAACTCATCTATTTTTGTTACAGAGTTGAGTGCTGATAAATGTACGCCAAGTGACAAACAAGCGACGGACCACCTGATGGTAAGTGGTCACCACTGCCCATAGACACCTACATTACCCAGGGCATTGTCAGTGTACAGCCTACCTTCGAGGAGTCTATTTATCCTTCGTTTAAAGCAGCCAAATTATACTTCGGAGGAAAACCGAAGCTGATAACTTACAGGCACGTGCCAGAAACGATCGAATAAATCGGACAGTGCATTTATAACATTGGTGTGATATTTTTTAAAGTGAGTTATGTCTCGAAGATCTCGTTATAGAATCGTTCCGTAGCTGCTCGCCTACACGCCTTCAGCCCATTGTACCCTTGCTATCACTTACTAGAGTCTAACGATGCACGCTGAATTTTCGTGAAAACGGCGAGGGACTTGTTTTGTTTTGGCCTTTTAGGTCTAGAAATAGGTATATTAGTTTTATGCGCTTACGTAGGTACCTATGGTATGTATGGAATATATACCTATATACTAGGTACTTACCCTGCTAACCTGAGTTAGATTTATGACTTGTTACTTGTTGATAAGTTGTTTAAAAATGCTACAATACCTATTTTACAGTTTTTTTGTGTTATAGATGTTAGCTTAGGTATTTTGAAAACACGTAAGTAAATTGGTATTATTATTATTTTAATAAATGGGTAAAATATTATAGGTAGGCAATGATTGTACAATACATAAGAAACCCTGTTTTGTTTCTTTAGACAGTCAAACAAAGTAGAGTTTTTAATACAATACATAAATTTCAGTTATTTTACTCCCTGAAAAAAATATTTCAGATAGATACAATAGATCGTACTACCTACTAGGCAAGCGAGATGCATTAGAGCACATCAGGCGAGATGGCCGTCAAAGGCCAGGATATTATACAACATAAAAAAAAAACATTTAATCATCATTACCATCATATCAGCCTATCATGTTCCCACTGCTGGTACACAGGCCTCTCTCAGAGATATAGGATGGGCCCATAACCACCATGCTGGCTCAATGCACGCTCAATATCGTATGTCTTTGAACTTTTGAGGTTCTTCGACATACCGGTTTG
Organism: Agriopis marginaria; assembly: GCA_932305915.1. Classification (NCBI taxonomy): domain Eukaryota; kingdom Metazoa; phylum Arthropoda; class Insecta; order Lepidoptera; family Geometridae; genus Agriopis; species Agriopis marginaria. Next base: position 7,521,227 of record OW029934.1, on the reverse strand, counting down.
ACGTAGTAAACGAAAAGAACATCGAAAAGGATAGTGCTGGCTTTTTTATGAATAGACACAGCATTGCACTGCATACAAAAAAAATAAAAAAATTACAGTAGATTTTTGCACCTAGGCCGCCCTAGGGGGTTAGACAAGACCCACTTTCTGTTAGCGTTAACGCCTGCGGAAAGGTGAAATTGTACGAATATGACATTAGCTTGAGATAACATCTCTCAAGCTAATGTGATTACGGGATATTTACCGTGGTAAGGTAAGGTTGTGGAATGAGCTCACGATATTTCGGCGCAGATACATGCACCGTGTTCACGGGAAAACTGAAGAATGCGGGTGGTTGGTCGAATAGTTAAAAAGTTAGGTGCAGACATAACGATCTACTTTTTCTTAGTCTTAAACAACAACAACCGTCTTGAACAACCGTGATAGTTTAAAACAGTGTTTTTTGTACTATTGTCTTCTGTGACCTAGGTAAGTCTACCTACCTACGTACTTACTTGAAAATTTCCTCTCAGTACCCTTAGTACAAGTTTTTATAGTTTTCGAAAACTTTTTTCGTTTTCGTATTGTTCCATACATTGCTGGGCTAAAAGGTATTCGAAAACTTTTTCGTATTAGAGTGAAGCAATCTATACCGCCGATTACTACCGATTTTAGTTCCTCCACGTTTGCGATAGAGGCGCTTTACTAAAATGTATGGAACAATACGTAAACGAAAAAAGTTTTCGAAAACTATCAAATCTGGGACTATAAGCGTACTGAAATGACTAGTTACCTCGTTTTCCCTTGTCTCCCCCATAACTTAGCCATTTTCAAATATCCTCCAGAAACCGTCGCTTTGTCGTCGTCGTCTTGAGCGAGCTTCACCTTTCTCCTCTTCTTTATTTCGTCCGCCGACTGCGGAGCCGTGTTCCGCCCATTCCCACGCAGCTTTCTAATTTTTTCGATCATTTGACCTGATTTCGTATGCGTGTCTATTTTTCTAACTTTGAAATAGAGAAAAGTTTTTTTTTGGCATTTCCCAGGTGGATATTTTTGCTTGTATAGATATTTCAACTGTTAATACTCTATTTCTCATTATAACATTACTCAACTTTATTGTAGTGTTAAAAAAACACATGGGGCCTTACGGACAACTGCTATTGCGGCACCTAATCCGCTCAGTTGGAAAATCACGCGACCGCAAACCGAATCTGGGCGCGATAAGGTTCACGTTCGCGTGATTTTCTAACTGAGCGGATTAGGTGTCTCAATAGCAGTTGTCCGTAAGGCCCCAGTTGCTTATTAATGTTATTTCATATCTCATGTTCGGAAAGTTGTTCATATCACCGCGAAAATCTCAATTGAAAGTGCCACTTTTCAATAGAGGCTCCAAACATTTAAAAAGTTATTTGAATATAGAACAATGAATCACAATAACACACAAATATGGCACATTAGATTTTAGGTACAATTTGATGCTTAGCTGTTTCTATTTAATTTGTTAACTTAGGCTCAACACGATTAGTGTATTTCGCCAGTAAAATATTAAGTTTTAGGGATCCGTACTCAAAGGGTAAAAAGTAAAAACGGAAGCGAGCACATTTTATTTCGAGTGTGAAATAGGTTGCTTTCATCCCATGGTGAAAAAATCTTCTATTTTAACCTCTTTAATTTTTGTGTCAAAATTAGCAGAAAAATTCGTCGACGCGACGTGATGAGACCATAACATGTCACCTATTGTATTGTATTGTATTGTAATCATTTTTCTTTCTCCTTTTTTCAGTATGGGTATGGAATTAGTGAGTGGTTGTGTAGCATGCCATTTTCAACACAAGTGGAGAAAACACCATTCTAAAAATACCATAAATAAAACCAACCTAAAAGCTTCCTAAAAGTAATTGAATGGTCAAGTTAGCGCATGCATCGTCAGAGTGCTGGCCATAGTAGCGGAGCCAGCAGCGCAGTGCATCGCGCAATTCGCGCATGTACTGCATCTAGGTGTCCGACCACAGTCGTCGGCCAGAGGGTGATGTCGAGTCATACTGTCAGTGCAGAGCGCATTGTGCCATAAAACTTCGGAGGGATAGCGCACGTTTAAATTCGCAGCGTTATATAAAAATTTTTACACCGAATTGTAGCGCTCACCAGCGCGCATATCGGCCAACCCTCACCACGAGATACCACCGAGTCACTCAACATTTTCCATCTTCGTCTGGCTTGTAGCGATCACCGTCTTTTGGTACGTAGTCTGTCGCGTGTCGCCCGTGGAACATGTCTCATGGTACGGGGGTAGCTGTTTTTCTGATGCGATCACAAACCGGTTGACCATCAGCGTAATGACGAGCTCTCGGCCGTGGTTGAGACTCGGAATCGGTATGAGTAAATGTCGAATACCTACTTTGCATTAGTTGAAATAGGTATCACTATTGTGATGAGACAGCTTAAAGAAATTTGCATTACACAGGAATATGCGAATTCTGGATATTGAGTTTGTAATGAGTAGAGTCAAGGCGTTTGACCATTGAATGCAATTTTGCGGCTCACTTTTCTCTAATCATCTGAGGCTTGAGGTCAGGGCCCCGATTCTACTAAATAAATTGTTTTTAAATTGTAATTGTTCCAATTGAATTTTTTAAATAATTGCCTAAAAACTGACAGTAGATTTTTTTTTATACTAGGAAAATACCACCACCTAATATTATAACTTAGTATTAAAAAAAAAAACTGTCCATTTGAAGCAATTATTAAAAAAATATAATTGAAGCAATTACAATTTAAAAACAATTTCTTTAGTAGAATCGGGGCCCAGATGTCTGTACGAGGAATGGTCTTTTTACAGTGCCGGTTAGATGTCCATATACTTAACCTAACAATTTAACTATGCAGTAATTACAACAATTTCAAAATGTGGTGCCCTAATAGTTTCCCCAAAATTCCACGCTGTTAATCTCCAATCGTACACCGATATCCTGAATACCCTGATAGAGACCATCGACCTCATACCTCATTCTCATAATGCACCTCGCCATGTCCCGATATTGGGCAGTAAGACTCCCATCACAGTGACATCTCAAGTTTCGTTTTATCTGTTGTGTTATAATTCCCCTTTTTTGTGATAATTCCTTTTTAAGATCCAAGATAAGACATTTGATTTTATGAATATCCGTTTCGTTATAATCTTTTCTGCAGAATGTGGAGCAGGATATTGGAATGCATACGATTATTTCAAAGTTATAGTTTACATTACGGCAGTGCGAACCAACTTATCTGCAGACGAAAATCAAATAAACAAACTGATTTTTTCCGCGCGAGGCTATCGGTTATGTTCACAAACTATGATGGTGGCTCTCAATTCTACACAGAAGTTGTTAGCACAGCCTTCAATTTTATTAATTTTTCACTGGGCAAGTGCCTTTATTAACTAAACAAAATATAAGCTAAAACTAAAACTACAAATACAGTTAGACTGCCCATAGACCGTTGAAGGTCTAAAGACAATCCAAATTCTCAAGCCCACTACCAGTTGGCAGCGTACCCAGCATGCTGGCGGCATTACCACGTTGAATGGCAATGCTTATGCGTTAATTGAGCCAGAAACACGCCAGCATTTTGGTCACGCGTCGCATTAACCAGGCGCTCTGAAAGATTTTGTCCCCAATGGCCCAATGTCTCGACCCCAAACGCCTCAAATATGTAACCATTACCGAGGTTAGCATATTTGCGTCGCTTGTGCTGCTCTGCCGAATTGGCAGCCGCGCCAGCCCTACCCTGTGTCTCAGGAAGATGTGACGGCGCCAAAGTATCGACACAAGTTGCGTCCCATACAAGGGAAAAAAAAACATAAAAAAATGTGGGTAGTTTTAACGCCCATTTTCATTGAAAGCGCGGGAAAGTTCCCAAGCGGCGCCATATTGGATCGGGAGCGTTCCATTGTACGCAGGTCGTCGCGAGTCGAGCCACGTGCGCGCACATCTGCCAGCCGGGTGACGCGGCGGCCACCCTTCGGGAACACATCTAGCTGCCGAGGACACTAGAGATGCTGCGAACATAAATTAAAACGATATTTTATCGATGATGATACCGTACAATACTAATACTTTTGATGTAAAACATCTATATTGAATCCCGTTGGCGGTAAAACCGACTCGTAAGCCGGGACGGCAAACATTATGACACTTTGCTGCCATCATGTTTCACATCTGAAACGCGTCCCGTGACGGCCTATTTTTTTGAATAGTATTTAATTTTATATAATCTTAATAATTATATATTAGAGGAAAGTCACCAAATATGGAATAGTATCCTAATATGGAATTTCTTAATTTCTCTAAGAATATAAGTATGAAACGCAAAACACGAATATCTACGGTTTTATTCGGTCTATTTGATATCGCACTCATACCATTTGTGTAAGTTGCGCGAACGCTGCACGTGTGGCAGGCGTGTTTTGTTTTGTTGTCCCACAGAAAATTTTAAAGGTAAGTAATAAATTAGTATTATCTGTAATTAGGTTGGTATATATTATTATTAAACCATTTAGTATATCGATATCATGTTTATTTTTAACATTTTGTGATATTTTGTGATTTAAATATTGTGACTTAAAAAATATTCAGACGAGTTTGAACTAGTATAAAAATCCAAATATGGACAGTCGTCGGTGTCTAATTATGGAATATTGAGGAACAGGACGTTATCCGGTTTGATGATGGCAGTGAACATGATAAGTTGATGGACCAAGTATCTCCTGACTCTGCTGATGCTGAATGTATGTTCTGTTCGAGACTTTTTTCTATGGATGAACGTGGAGAAAGCTGGATAAAATTCTTAATGTGTGGGCTCTGGGCACATTATGATAGTGCTGGTCCGGAGTTTGATAGTTGGATCTGTGACTTTTGCAAGTGAATTAAGTCACTTTTTTCATTTATCATAACATTTGATTTGCATTTATTTGATCTCATAGATATTTCCGTCTATTTTTGTTAATGATTGTTGATATTCCATATATGGGTACCTATTCCATATTTGGTTACTCATTTGTGATTTTTGTTTTTGTGTTAGATTTTAATTTGATTACTGATATATTTGATTAAAGACTGTTAATTACTACAAAGAAATATATGACTGATTAGTAATAACATTAAACTGTTAAAAAGTTTATGAACTTTTTTTTTTATTTCCCTAAAACAAAATGGTATTCCATATTTGGTGACTTTCCTCTATACTCTTAGTAAAAGTTTCCAAAGACACCGGCTATTAGGTATATGGTAAAAGATATTGTTCCTTTTGTTTTGTTTCCATCGTCACTTTTGTATAAATTGGCATGGGAAGAACTGAGACAGAAACACAGAAGCAATATCGGTTGCTCTAATTAGAGTTAGCTCTTTGGGCCCTGATTCCGTAACTTTAACACGCACGTAACGCTGTGCGTTAAGTTAACCTCTAAAAATGTGAACTCTACCTCCAATGGAATAAAAAATCTTTGGCATTCGAGTCAATATTCTCGGTCGCCGCCAGTGGTAGCAACTGGGACTTATTTTCTCGATTACCACCAGTACCAGTCCGCCAGTCACTCCAGTCAGCGTAGATGGTGGTCTCAATCGGGAATTGATGACTGTAAGCCACTGCGAGCCATTTACAGATAAATATACCAAATCGAGTGAAGTTGTAAGTAATTTTTTGAAAGTTTATCTAGGGGAAAAGGCCGTTATGCTGAAGTAGCACCGGTGGCACGGCGCTGGTCAGATAGTGGTCACCTCAGTCGAATGTTGGATAAACTTTTATGAGCTGTGGGCAAGAACAACGATCGAATACTTAGCTCCCACAAGTCATAAAAGAAAGAAAGAAAGAAAATAAATTTGATTCGACACCTTTACAAAAACGTATATATAAAGGATACAATCAGTGTCGAATGGGTCCGTCTCGGCATTATTTCATACGCCTAAGGTTGCCTGGAAGAGATCGCTTAAAGCAATCGCAAAGGCTGCCAATTGTTTCACTTGTTTTAAGTTGTTTTTGTCTTATGTACCTATGTCATTTCTGGTGTGAACATAAAGTGTTATCTATCTACGACCACCTGGCAGGCCCAGGCAATGTTGGCGTGATTAAATTGACTCTCACATAAAGCATAGCACAAGATAGAGAGAAGCAGAAAAAAGGAAGGGAGGCCTTTACTTAGCAGAGGGACAGTAGCGGCTGAAAAAAACTCTAATTTTCGGGAAATTTTCAACTCCCCTACTAGAGATGTTGTTTTTTTTTAATAAATGATTGGCTTGCGCTTGACCGCCAACTCGCCTGATGTTAAGCGATGATGCGGCCTACGATGGAGCACGCTTGCCTTGAAGAAACCGATTCACTCGTGATTTGAAGACACCCAGATTGTAACTATCGAGGAACACCCATTCAGGCAACAACGCATTCTACAGACTAGCAGTTCGCACAATAAAAGTGGAATCAAAGCGCTTCGTTCGGGTTTTCGGAATACCAACTATAAAGCAAAGAATTTAATAACGCCCTAAATTAGAGATGCACTACAGTATCTATACTTAACTGACTGTTGCGTCATAATAATTGTATCGATACTCAGTTTTCAGGACGTATTGGAAATAGGTATAATATGGTGAAAAATCTGAATGAAAACCGATGTAAACAGTGAGTTAATACTAAATATTACCTATGTTTTTCGTTCCGATTTTCTACTACACTCAAAATAGGGTAATAGGTCCCGTTGTTACCCTTTGGTCCCCCAAAGGGTAAAAACGGGACCCTAAAACAAGCGCACAAAACAACAAGGAATCAAAAACTTCCTCCTCCCTTTTTAATTCTGAAAATTAGACATGTAAACATTTTCGGGGAATCTTCGAATTTTGAATGTCGGTCGCCATCGTTGAGCGTCTATAGAGGTCGCTACTTGGTAGGAGTCGCTACCAAAATATAATTTCTATCCAAGGTTAAATCCGACGAAAGGCAAATATTGTGCCTCCTAGCGACTAAAACAGTATCTAGAAATTCATTAGGTAATTAATTCAAAACTTTCCTATAGTAGAGAAGTATAGAATTATCTAAGTTCATTTAGGCCTAGTGGCTAAACCTGCTGATGTCAGCCCGGAAGCCTGCAGTTGCTATTTTATGACAATGAACCAGGACCTACAGTTTAACGTGTCATGTCACAGTAGTTCTCAGTTGTATCACCTATCCAAATCCAATCACAGTCACCTATCCAAAGGCTGACCGTATCGTCAGTTGCTTAACGGCCTATTATCCGAGTCGCGTAGGCAACGAAATGCTCCCTCAGCCCCCGCCAAGTTATAGCGACGATGTATTTTGCCACCCAAGAGTCAGGACGCCCGCGGGGGGAGTGCAACGACAAAACGAACATAGGTCCGACCTCGATGACGCCTGGCGCGGTACTGAACGCGGTGCGCGCAAATTCTGGCGACCTTTTTACGCTTTTAATTTCACAAAAAAACTAAACTATTCACTATCAAAATTCTATCCAAATAAAAAAAATGTTGAATAAAATTGCCTTTCAGTACATGCAATTTCCAGGTTGTTACGAGCTTTCATTAGAGCATAAAACGAAAAAAAATAACTAAATCGACTTTGTTTCAGATTTTTTTTTATCGAGGAAAGTTTATTCTATCGTGTTTTGAACCAAATCATAAACTCAAACACAGATGTATCTGTGACATGTATTTTTTCCCCGCTCAAATATTGTAATTTAACTAAATAAAATTGATTAAAAACCGTCAAATTTGCTATAAGAGGCCGAACTTCAGTGATGCTTTAGGATCACCTTGTCGAGCTACGACATACGACCAATCTATCTTATCTTCCCACAAGTATAACGATCTTGTGCAAAGTGTGTGTGTAAGCAGAATAATACCTAGGTAGGTATATCCTAATTGCCTGTTCTAGCTGGAAATCCAGCTTATTCCGGATTGATTAAAAAACAAAATCAACGTTAGAAAACAACAAAACCGTTGTAATAAAACCGATATTAGTACTGGGTGGGTGCGCGCATGCGCGAGCCGGCGACCCTCCGGCCTCCCCTTCCTATTACGCACTCTATTTAGGGGCTGATACAAAGAACAAGTCGGTCTATCTATTTTGGTCTCACTCTGGAATATTGTCATAGACAACTTATTACATTCTGAACGCAGGCCAGTGATGAGATCTAATATGGAGGAAAAATAAAATTGGCGGGAAATGGTTTGAATTTGGAACCTAATCGAAACTTTTATGAAGCTGGCAGTCCACCTCGTATTTTTCTTCGGACTAAGGACCCATTTACATTGGTCCAATAGGATTTCAGTCCTATGATCCAACTATATCGCGTGTTAATTCCAGTACAGTGTACACTTGTACAAAATGTACATACTAGAAAGCAAAACTGTAAATTTACCATCGAATTTTTCTTAATAGTAAATTACTAGTGCGAAAATTCTATAGTAAATTTACGTGCGTTAAAATACGAAGTGAGTTTACGATACGATATCTAATTTGGGAGAACGAAAACTATCGTAAGCTCTCGATATTAGGTACAAACTTTAGCCGTAAATAAAAACTGTAATAAATGAGCAAAATAAACGATTGGCGGGGAAAAAAGTTTACGGTAGCAAATCGGCATTTTTAATTGTCTCGTGAAAGTGATACAGATACAATTTTAAAATTGTATTTGAATTTTAAACAATACATTTTCGGTGGCGCCAGCATGTAAAAAATTGCATTTCATGAAATTATTTTCCTAAACATTGCATTTTCGAGTAGGCAGATTATTATTTATTGAGTATTCGGGAACTTATTTGAGTGTGGCCAAGTCATAATATCGAAGTGTAAGGTGTACCTATTTTTGTGTTTACATACAATATAAAAATATAAAAGGCTTTAGTAAAGTCTCCACCACTTTACCAGTTTAGACTTGTGGCTTACTTTGCACGCTGACCGTGACTTAGACTTATTTAATGATATCTAATGTACCTTGATAATATTTAAATGTTTTACACTGGCAAATGCACAAGACGTGCGATGCCAAAGTCCTCTCATGAGGGGGAAAAAATATATTCAGTTTACTTTCACGCCCGATAGAGGCGCTGTAATTTTTTTTATGCTGTTCGCTGGTTACATTTTGCTATCGTTTACGCAATGAATACGTTCTCGCAACTTTTCTTTCTCAGCACACTGTTTTGACGGCCTAAAAGAGACCGCAGGAAAACGCTGGATGCAGGCTGCTTCCAACCGGCCCTTTTGGATATAAATGGGGAAGGCCTATTCGCAGTGGATGTCCTACGGCTGAAGTGATGATGATGATGATGACACTGTTTTGTAGTGTAGTGTAGACTGTAGAGTTTAGATTTAGGGCTCATTCCAAAAATCCCCTTAGACAATCCCCTGTGAAGGGGATTTTTGAATTTTCTATCTAGAAATTCCCTTTGCGTCCCATTTGAGTGCCGGACGGGGATCATTGGACAAAAAGTCCAGAATTCCCCTTTTTGGCTTATTCCAAAAATCCCCTTCGACAAACATAGTTACACAGATTACTGGGTTCATAGTCTTTGGATTTAGACGACGATATTAGCGGCTCATCGAAGGTCAATTAATTATCATCTTATTTGCCTCATAAGGTATTTCATAATCATGTTGTACGTACTCTCCAGGGTTCCGTACATTTAAGGAAAATGGTAAGAGAAACATTTATGGATATCCCCGTCCGCCTGTGTGTGTATGACACACTCTACTTTCAAAAACAAAAGCTATCAATTTGTTTCTAATCTGTACAAATAAAAACGAAATAACACTGACAGACTGATTGATTGACTGACTGACTCATCACAAAATCTCGTAAACTACTTGACCTACGAAGCTGAAATTTGGCAGGTAGATTATTTATGGAATGTAGAGATCCGGTAATAAAGGATTTTAAGATCAAATTAAAGCGGAACAAATGGGGGTTGAAAGTTAATATAAAAGTATGCACACGTACGAAGTCGCGGGAAACTGCTAATCTCTATCTCTACATAGTCAAAAATAAAGTCGCTTTCCGCGTCTGTCTGTCTGTCTATATAATCGCTAACTCTTCCTAAACCATGCAACGGTTTTTGATGCGGTTTTCACCATCAGTTAAATAATTTTTCACGAAAGGTAAACAGTACAAACAGTACTGGGGCCTTACAGACAACTGCTATTGCGGCACGGATTAGCGGAGCGGATTAGTCCGCTCAGTTGGAAAATCACGCGAACGTGAACCTTATCGCGCCCAGATACGGTTTGCGGTCGCGTGATTTTCCAACTGAGCGGATTAGGTGCCGCTATAGCAGTTGTCCGTAAGGCCCCAGTACATATATACAGTAACACATAATAATGTTTTTTTTTCCTGGGCAAGCGCCTTTATTAACTAAACAAAATACAAGCTAAAACTAAAACTACAAATACAGTTATAGACTGCCCATAGACCGTTGAAGGTCTAAGGGCAATCCAAATGCTTAAGTCCACTACCAGTTGGCAGCGTACCCAATAATGGTTAATTGGTTATATGTGTACAAAACAGAAGGTTTATATAGTAATAGATAAATAAATCAAATAAATAGACATTTTCTTTTAATAATAGATAAGCATCCGCTCTATTTCTTTTCAAATAAAATCTGAAGTACTGAAAATAGATACAATTTCCATCCCTCAGTAATTCAGTAGGTACGGTAATTATCGTGCCGGAGGTGGCCGGACCGGACGCCCGGCCGGCCGGAAACCCGGCCGGCTAAGGTCACCCGTTGATTTGCTGACAAATTCATTATTTACTATCGAAATCTATTGCCGATGGGCGAATTAATGGTACCTAAATTATATCAACGACGCAGTGCAAGTTTGACAGTTGCTTGAGAACGGTTGGTCCTGAATCGGAACCTTTTGTAAAATGAGCTGTATTTATAGGAAAAGTAGCTTTTAGAAAAAATTTATGAAACTCTTGTACAATTACTAATTTAATTGTTTATTTTATTTAAATTGTTGTTGTTTTGTTTTGTTGATTATTAATAATAACTAATATTATAAAGAGGAAAGATTTGATTGTTTGTTTGCATTGAATAGGCTCGGAAACTACTTAACCGATTTGAAAAATTCTTGCACTGTTGGGAAGCTACACTATCCCCGAGTGACATGGGTTATATTATATTTTCAAAAAAATATGGGATCCTTACTAAAACTCCAATAATGTAACTCAAGGTGTAAAAAAATAAGATTTACAATTTTAACTTTGCGTGTTTGACAGTTCTAAGACAAGACAACATCTGTCAGGTCAGCTAGTTAATAATATTGATGTTTGAGTATATAATTCATCATCAGCCAGAAGACGTCCAGTGCTGAACATAGGCCTCCCGCTTTAACCTCCACACTGAACGACAGCCTCCCTTTTGCATCCAGTGGATGCCGGCGACTCTCACAATGTCGTCGGTCCATGTAGTGGGAGGCCTACTTACGCTGCGTCTTCCGGTTCGTGGTCCCCACTCAAGAATCTTTCTTCCCCATCGGTTATCAGTTCTTCGAGCGATGTGGCCTGCCCATTGTCACTTAAAAATGCAAATTTTAACAGCTATGTCGGTGAGTGGTGACCCTGGTTCTTTGGCGAATATCCACGTTTCGGATTCTATCGCGCAAAGAAACTACGAGCATGGTTCTCTCCATTGCCCGCTGTGTTACTTTGAGTTTTTCCAAAAGGCCAACAGTTAAGGACCACGTCTCTGTACCATATGCCTGTCATCACCGGCAACACACACTGGTCAAAGACCCTTGTCTTCAGGCACTGTGGTATCTTGGACGAGAAGATGTCACGCAATTTCCCGAACGCTGCCCATCCGAGTATATAATTAGTTAGTATATAATTTTGCTCAGAATACATTGTTCTGTCCTTTATTTCGTTGGTTGACCAGCTCTCATTGTCTTTACAATTAAATAGGTATAGGTATATTTTTGATGCCTAGCTACATACCTACCATTTTTGGATGACTATACCTTTCTACATTATTACTAGTGTTCAATAAAGTATCAAATAAATCGCAAGTATTTTTTCGTTCGTTTTTTTTTAAATCCTGACGCTATTAGTAAATTCTAAAATCTAACGTGAATTTTCTCAATAACAAGACAACTCCGTATCGATATGTACTACGTATCGCATTATATTTCCCTGAAGGTCCTAATTCTGTATGAAAGGACATAAAAATACATAACGATACGAGTTATAACATGGCAACCATAGTTACAAAAATATACGAATCAAACGCGCTTTACTATAGGATACTATATGTCATTCTCTTGACAAACGCTCGCGTAACGCGACAGTTTGCTCCACGTTATCTTGACAGTTCAAAAAGAGCGCGTTACGTACCTCATTGCGATTGCAAACTTGACATTGCCAACCACGCAGATAACGTAACGCGGCCGCGACGAGTTTATGTGGTCATAGAGACTATGGGCATTGGGCACAGACAGAGTCAACTTTTCAATTTAAGGCTGCGTATAAGGCAAGAAAAATTTCTGATTTCACCCGCGCGTCTCGCATCACCCGCATTAGTGTGAAACACAACCACGGCAGCGCGGCAGTCGCGCGCAGCTAAAGTGTACACAACTCGCGCACTCGACCTTGTAAAGCGGCAAGGAGCAATAACACACAGGATAAGCATAGTGTTGGTGCACTTGGTGTTTTGGCGATTAGCTGAGTTCGGTCGCGGCGCGCAAAACCGTAAATTGTTTATTTCACTTTTCAAAATTGTATTTGTTATTTATTTTTAGGTTTTCTACAATATAAAAATAATAAAGTATATAAATTAAATTGATATAATCTAAATAAAATATTACTCTGGAGACAGTTTCAGAAAGCTAAACATTACACTAAACATTAAACTAAACTAAACTAAACTAAACTAAACTAATCTGAACTATGCTATGCTATGCTTTGCTAGGTTGAACTTGCCGGGATAAGACCAAAAAACCCAAAAACCTCGTGGCACGGGGTACCCAATCCCGGGTCATATATCCTAAACCAGACCTTTAACCCAAAAAAAATTACAAAAAAATATTTAGATTTTTACTTTTGAAATCAGTGAGAAATACATTTAAATAGAAATAAAGAAGGGTGAAAACCACCCCCTACCACGCCCAAATTTTGACTCGAGGTAGTAAAGCTCATTTTAAATTTTAGTAATTTTTTTGCAGATTTTTTAAGGCTGTGGTTTAGGAAATATAACTAGTTCTAGTTTTTAGTTTATATTAAAGTCTAAGTTAGGTCTTAAGATTTTGACGACCTGAAATACCCGGCTCCTCAAACATTTTGTCCCAGGTCAATCCAGGCAAGAATAGTTAGCTTCACTGGCTATCCAAAGATAGGTCATTTAGTATTTTAAGACTCGTAGGTACATAGTAACTTGAGTTACTAAGTAGCGAGGCGGACCCTACATACCCGATTTTTTGAAGGTCCATAACTTTGGACACAAAGGTCCAATCAAAAATCTGACGTCATAGGCATCATTTTTTCTGGCAGACGAAGACGTTAAACTCAAAAACTCGGCTTTAGGACCTAACCCTAAAGACCCCAAATTGGGTTTGAAATTACGTAACCGGAATTTCATGTTAAAAATAACAAAAATTTTCAACACAAAAAATTCAGTGGTGTAATAAATAGACTATAAATTTTTTTTTGGCTTTCTACTCTCACAATTTCAGGAAATAAATAATATTTTAAAAAAAAATGTGTTTATTTAGTTGGTAGGCATAAAAAATAATAAAATAGAAACACAGTAAACACACGTGTGTAGAAAATAAAAAGACGCGTCTGATAAGCCCAAATTCGGCTATTTTTGTGCAAAGGATGCCGTAAAATTTTCGTAATTTATTTCAAAAAACATCGATTATCTCGCTATACTATACTATACTATACTATACTATACTATACTATACTATACTATACTATACTATACTATACTATACTATACTATACTATACTATACTATACTATACTATACTATACTATACTATACTATACTATACTATACTATACTATACTATACTATACTATACTATACTATACTATACTATACTATACTATACTATACTATACTATACTATACTATACTATACTATACTATACTATACTATACTATACTATACTATACTATACTATACTATACTATACTATACTATACTATACTATACTATACTATACTATACTATACTATACTATACTATACTATACTATACTATACTATACTATACTATACTATACTATACTATACTATACTATACTATACTATACTATACTATACTATACTATACTATACTATACTATACTATACTATACTATACTATACTATACTATACTATACTATACTATACTATACTATACTATACTATACTATACTATACTATACTATACTATACTATACTATACTATACTATACTATACTATACTATACTATTACTATACTATACTATACAAAAATAAACGAAACACGCGAAAGCCCGTTGGTCCAGTTGGTAGTGAACCTACCTTCTGAGCTTGGAGGCGTGGGTTCGATTCCCACCTAGGACAAACAGTTATGTGATGAACGTTTGTGTTTGTCCTATACCTGGTTGTTAATAACTATAATCTAGTTAAGTATGTATGAATTATTTAATTAAATTTAATTTGATATATGAAATTATTAATTAAAAAAAAAAAAATTGTTCATTATTATTATATTTTTTTATTCAACAAAAAATATATTTTACTTAATAATTTTGATTTTTAGTAGTCTTTCTGACTGTCTCTCTTTATCTCTCTCTCAGCATTCTCCGTCTGTCTCTCTCTCTCTTTCTCTCTCCACACGAAACACTTAGACTCTTATAACTATATTACTGAGCGTACATAATAATAGATGCGTTAGGTAGGGCCTACTCGTATCCATAATTATTAATACCTGTAATTTTTTCATAGTAGCTTTACCTAGTCTGTGCTCTAGGTCATTGGCAACACTTGGTTGCCGCATCAAATGGTCGCGTTCGAGCCATAGATTTTTTATGTTATCCATTGTTTGAAAATACAGTAGGTGTTGATATAATCGCACTCGGAAGATAAATCTAGGCGAATAGCAAGCGCGTGCGTCCTTCCCCGTTGGAGCATAGTGCGGTACTGAGGTTGAACGGAGCGTGTTTCGCCATTTAGATACAAAGCGCAACAGAATAAGGTTGAATATCGGACTTGCCGTTTGACCGAATAGTTGCTTAGAACTAAAGGACGTAAGTCTCAAATCGAATATAATTTATTATGAGAGTACTAATTAATCTAGGTAAATTTTGTCTTAGCACTGGAAAACAAACTATATTTTCCTTCGATGAGTATTTATTTTAGATATGTGACTGAAGTTCTATCAAAGAAAAAATCAAAAAAATCAGCAAAAAGGCACCATTTTGAAAACAATAAAGTATCGAGTAAATATCTTGCTATTATGTTTCTGTCTTAGTGCCGGAAAGAAAATGAATTGAAAAATCACATATATCAATTATTACGTTGATAGGATATTTGGTTTAGTTAGAATATCATGGCAAATTAGCATAAAATTTCGGAGGCCCCCTCTTAATTTTATGTTATGACGTCACGCGTTTATGGCAAGGAATCCCATGTAAGATAGAGAATAAGCGCCCTGTTTGTCAGCTTCGCTCTGTGGAAACACAAAATAAATAGGTATAGAAGGCCGGCTCCATACAATAAGTGTTAAGAGGTGCACGCACTCAAAGACGCGTCCGTACACGGGTCTCGGATCAAGTCGGTTGAACACCAGTATCGAGTGTCCGCGCTTTGGCAGCAGGTACACGTAGTTATACTTTCGTGTGACAATTGTCATAATTTATTATGATTTTTCAATTGTTAGGTATATTTCAAAACACTGGCTTTATTATATTTTAAAATATAATATTTAACCGTGCCTTCAGCCTTACGTGCGTGCCGTAATCGACGAAAGTACTATTCGTTTACCAATTTATAACTTTTTTATTTGTTTACCCTTTTCTATTAGAAATAAATGTGTTTTAAAGTACCTACCCAATAAAATAATACCTAATAAATATTTTTATGCTCAAGTGCAAACAAAATACAAGCTAACAATAAAACAAAAAAAAAACAGACTGCCCATAGACCGTTGAAGGCCTAAAGACAATCCAAATGCCACTATCAGTTGCCAGCATGCTGGTGGCATTACCACGCTGACTAGCAATGCTTAAGCGTTGATCTAGAAACGCGCCAGCATTTTGGTCAAGCGTCGCATTAACCAGGCGCTCTGAAAGATTTTTGAAAACGGGGTAAGCTAGGTCCCCAAGGGCCCAATGTCTCCCAAACGCCTCAAATATGTTACCATTACCAAGGTTAGGCCACTGCGTCGCTTGTGCTGCTCTGCCTAATAAATTATTTTTAATTGAAACTCCCAAATCAAAACTTTTAACAGAACATTATATTATGTAGTTGCTTTGCCAGCCCTAGCGCCTAGCACCTAGCTTACGCGTAGGTTATTAAAATCAAAGTCAGCCGAAGCCGGCTTTCTGTACCTATTTATATATTTAACTTTGTGGTGGTGGCAGCAGGCGTAGTATGAGTCAAACTCGAGTACCTACGGACGCTGGCAGAATCTCTGGCCGGATCTTTCCTCCATGGTGACGGTGACTCATTCGCTGAATACTTGAGGGGCTTCCCACTTCCTACGAATATTAGCCTGAAGTTTTATGGCTATTGATAAAGGTAGATAGATTATTTGGGCTTGCAACCGCAAATAAGTAGAGATTTCATCATCATCATCATCACCCAGGAGACATCCACTACTGAACATAGGCTCCCTCCCTATTTGGCCTCAACACTGAACAACAGCCTGCCATCTGCAACCACTGGATGCCCGTGATTCTCACGATTTCGTCGGTCCATCTAGTAGCCTACCTACGCTGCGTCTTCCAGTTCGTGGTCTCCACTCAAGAACCTTTCTTCCCCATCGGTTATCGGTTCTTCGAACGATGTGGCCTACTAATTATCACTTCAACTTGCAAAATTTTAATAGCTAAATAATGTCTTTGGTTCCTTGGCCAATATCCACGTTCCTTAGTATCCACTTTCCACGGTACAGATTTAGCAAAGTGACATTTGAAATTATTTCTAGTATTGTAATAAGAGTTATTGTAAAGGGCTGTTTGTCTTCAGAGGTCGGCAACGTATATGTGAAGCCCCTGGTATTACGGCATCCATAGGCGACGGTGATCGCTTACCTCAGGCGACCCGTTAGCTTGTTTGCCACCTATGGCATAAAAAAAGCGTGAAAGATTTCCTATGAGGAGCGAAAATAATTAGCTTGCAAGTTACCTTTCATTACTACTTGTTACTTTACATTTCGGAGAGTGTGCATCTGATCTTCATGATCTAATTCCTTCCTGCCCATTTTTCTATCGGACTGCCAGAGCGGGCACAAAAAATCGACACCGCTTTATGGTTGGTATTCCGAAAACCCGAGCGAAGCGCATTGATTCCACTTTTATTGTGCGAACTGCTAGTCTGTGGAATGCGCTGCTTGAATGGGTGTTCCCCGATAGATACAATTTGGGTGTCTTCAAATCACGAGTGAATCGATTTCTTCTAGGCAAGCGTGCTCCACCGTAGACCACATCGTCGCTTAACATCAGGCGAGTTGGCAGTCAAGCGCAAGCCTACTATTTATAAAAAAAATCTTACAAGATAAACCCACATCAAAGGCATGATTGCACTGACAATTGCGAATTTTATTCTCGCTAAGTACAACCGCTCTAAGCGCGTTCCCTACGATTTTTTTCCTACGTATGTGGTTGGCCTATTAAGTTTCCTAACTACATGAACAACATTCTAAATAATTGCCACTGACCAGCTGGTATTCATGCCACTGACCGTCCATTCTGACTTAATGCGTCTTGCACACAGTGCAAGTAACCTGCAAAACTTAAAGCGCTTGCAGACGATGCGTAGTATACGTAGCAAGTTGTAAGTAGCTACTGCGCATCGTCTGCAACGTTTTGCTTAGTGCAAGTGGCAGTGGAAGTGCTTAGTAGTTCACGATGATTATGATGCGTACGGGTTGACCCGTACGGATCATAATGTCCACTTCTCAAAATGTTACTTATAACCAATTTAAACTGCAACTATTGCACAATTCAACATAAAATCCCACAATCAGCATTAAAAATGTTGCACATAGTAATTTTCCTGGAATGAATGGATCTATTTCCACCTGCATCCAGTTCTATACATAGCTCGATATTTATAATTGAAGCTACGCGCCGCTTCCGAGAACTGATTTTCCATCGTTGAAACAAAATGGGCAGGGCGCGTTTATTTAAACCGAATAAACGGCAATATGCGAGTCGGGCTCGTGCACTGAGGGTTCCGTACCACCACAAAATACAATAATTATCAATATAAAATCCGACTTCAAAATTAGTAAAATATGGCATTTCGATTCCGTGAGACGCAGGATAAGGTTATATAAGTAGAATACGCGTACCTTGGTAATGAAGAGAAATTTGTCGACACGACAACTCCCGACTCGCACTTGGCCATTATTTAATTTTTGTTGTTATAATTTAGAGTGTGTACTATAAGTGGCTTAGCTAAGTAATCAAAGGCCCTGGTGCAAAACAAAAATTGGTGCCCTATCTGAACTGGTTAGGTTTTATCAAGTATAAATATTATTATAATTATTTGAATAAGAGGTGCAAAACTACTTATTACACGTATTTGTATGAGTTGTTGTTACCATCAGGCGAGATGGCGGCCAAGCGCAAGCCTATTTAATATTTAAAAAAAAACCTGTTATTTATATTCTGAAGGTAGGAGACATTTTCACAAGTTTAGTTTGAGGTTTGCTGGTCAGGGCCCTTGGGCCCGAGGGTCCCCTGAGTTTGAGGGCCCCGGTACACGGCACCACCTATCCCTCCGATCGCTACGCCACTGTGTAGGTACTATTATCATGCCAAGTTTGAGGCTTGTACGTATTTACCGTTTTTACATTAGAGAAATTACAAAAATACGTAAAAAAATACGTTTGTTGTATGGAGATCTCCCTTTAGTTATTGCTTTTTGACTTTATTATTATTTCTTAGTTGCCGTAGCGTTACATATTCTGTGAAAATTTCAGCTGGCTATCTATTACGGTACGAAAGATACCAGGCATACGGACAGACAGACATAGTAGGCTTAATAAACATAATAGGTTAGTAGACATAATAGGGTCCCGTTTTTACCCTTTGGGTATGGAACCATAAAAGTCACTGAAAATTAAAAAAAAACGTTACATATTCTGTGAAAATTTCAACTGCATATAATTATATCGGTTCGAAAGACACAGATAGACAGCGTAAGCTTTGTAATAGGGTCCCGTATACATACACCCTTTGGGTACGGAACCCTAAAAAGGTATAGGCGTAGTACATACTATTTTTTTCTGTCTGTTTTTCTTTGTAAAAATTAGAAGCATGTACCTACCTACTATTAATTTATAGTGGTTTTGGTGAAATGAGACACAAACATGTCGCTTTAAGTTTTGCTGCTATACCAAAGGTCGCTCAACGCGTCTAAATTAGGTTTCACTTCATAAAGTAATACTTATTACTTTTTTTGAATTCTGGTAATTTAAAAAAAATACACAAGAATTTATACATATTTGGAATCATAATGAACTTAAAACCAATGTATAAAATTAATTTAACCGCGATCCCGCCTGATGGAAATCGACGATGCAGCCGAAGAAGGAGCACGTTTGCCTAGTAATATAACCTACTTACCCTAAAATTGAACAGTTGAACACTCCAAGATTGTAATGCTGCGGTCTAATCTAATAGACCGCTGTCCGCAGACATCGTCCCCAAAATGCTGGCCGCATTACCGCGTTGGATTGCAATACCAATACTGTGGCCTTACGGACAACAGCTAATTGCGGCACCTAATCCGCTCAGTTGGAAAATTACGCGAACGTGAACCTTATCGCGCCCAGATACGGTTTGCGGTTGCGTGATTTTCCAACTGAGCGGATTAGGTGCCGCAATTAGCTGTTGTCCGTAAGGCCCCTGTTACTGACGCATTGCGCTAGGTCGGCGGCCAGCATTTTAGCCACGGTAAGCTTCGACAAGGCATGTAGATAATTCTTTAAAAAAAACTTTAATTATGACAATGAAAATCCGAAATTGAATTAAGCTGACCGGATCGACTAGATTTCGCTTAAAATGTTCATAAACATAATTTTCAATATCCTTTGATGGCCAGTTAGCGCAGTATTGATGCAAAATTAGTGATAATTTTGATAAACCTTGTTTTTCAGCTTTTGCTCATGATGACATGAGTAGAATCGATATAATCCCGATAATCCGGGACACAAAATGGCTGTTATCTCAAAATAGATGAGAGCTTTTCCAGTTCGTCTTATTTATTTTAAATTAAGGACAGTTGTATCATGGCTGGCTGCTTGCGACGATGGTAGAACTTTTGGCAATTGTTGAATGGGTTTGGCCGATATATTTGTACAGAAGTATGTATTTTTATAGAAAAATCTAAGCGGTTTTGAGATTTTGGCGCCATCTTGAAATAAACCGGCCAAGTGCGAGTCGGGCTCGCGCACTGAGGGTTCCGTCCACCACATAATACAATAATTATCCCACGAGAACAGACAGACGGACGGACAGACAGACTGACAGACAGCGTAGGTTTAGTAATAGGGTCCCGTTTTTACCCTTTGGGTACGGAAACATGTCGTCTCATCGTGTATTTTTTTTAGTTGTGTATTTCGAGGTTATAATAACCTACGTAGAAGCTTCTACTAAAGTCTAGCATTTCTTCTAGTATTTTACAAGGATATGACTTGGACTTGATCGTGACTAACTTTGCATGACTCTGACTGCGACTATGACTTTTGACGATATTAAATAAAAATTAAAAACATATTTGACACTGCCAAAGGCAGTAGACGTGCGAAGTTATTGAAATCCTCCCATGAGGCAAGAAAACAAGGTTTTTCTTTTGTATTAGGAAAATGTTCTACGGTGTTTCCGAGAAGCTACAACATGGGGTTCTTCAAAAGGCGAGTTAATCGAGTTCTAAAGGGTCGGTAACGTATTTGTGATGCTTCTGGTGTTACAAGTATCCACAGGCGACGGTGACTGCTTACCATCAGGAAGCCCGCCTGCTCGTTTGCCACCTATGGCATAAAAAAAAATGTTAATGTCGCGTAGACAAAATAAATGACAACATTCTCAGTACAAACGTACAAGCTGTGAACTAAAACAAATGTCCCGGAAGTCCCACAGTAACAACTTTGCTTTGCTTTCTGAACAACTCGAGTGAGATGATGATGGTTTTAAAGCTTCGGAGTCCTACTACGAGCATGTTACGACACAGACTTGCTATTTTTCCTATTTAAATTCTGTTTTAATCAAAATATAAAATAAATATATATTCGGGACATTTTTGCACACACGGTCATCTGACCCCAAACTAAGTGATATGGCTGACAGATACTGATATACATATACATACATATATAGTTTTAAATACAAATTTAAAAATGTTCATCACATAAACGTTTGTCCTAGGTGGGAATCGAACCCACGCCCCCAAGCTCAGAAGACGGGTTCACTACCAACTGGACCAATGGGCTATCTAGTAGGTAACCAACTAAACGTTCGTAGATAAGCTGAGGTACATGATAGTATTAAGGCCTAGCTAAGGGAAATTTGTTGTAAAATATTATACGAATAATTTAATAAACTAGATTTATTGGTAATCAGTCGATTAGTTATGGCACTACAAAATTTAAACAAAAAATAGCAATGTTATATGATTATTTACTGGCTATTTACCGTGGTAAGGTTGCTCATATAACATTAGTGCACAACCGTGATAGTTTAAATCAGTGTTTTAAAAAATAGCAACTTCTGCATAAAACTTAAACCTACATTTACCTTACCTATTCTTCGAAAATTATCTCGGCCGGGTTATTGAGTTACCGCCAGAAGAAACTATTTTGCTTAGGTTGATTCCCATACACTAAGTCTAGAAATAAATGAACTTAGAAAGAGGAGAGGAGCCGTGTTGTTTTATCTTCGAGAGTGGTGGCGGCGCCATCGATCCGCCAGCCAGCGTCTGCCCTCGCCACCTACCCGCGTCTGAATTAGCCTGAAGCGCTACTGTACAACTGATTGAAAGATACCATGGATATTAGGTGAAAATTACGTCTATTGTGGTGTTAGGGATAAATTACCAAATAATTTAAAATTAAATTCAATGAATCAATTGACATAATTGTATTCACAATTTTCATAATATGTTTTTTGGGCTCAAACATTTTGCTCTGCAAATTCTTCACAATCAGCTTATATTAGTCATCTGCTGGTCATAGGGCTCTTTTATAATGTTATTTTTTATTAAATACTAGATTTTCGCTTGAACGCTATGCGGTCTACGTTGGAGCACGCTTGCCTATTATAAGAAACCGATTCACTCGCGATTTGAAGACACCCAGATTATAAGTATCTGGGAACTGCCATTCAGGCAGCGTATTCCACAGACTAACAGTTCGCACAATAAAAGTGATAACAAAGCGCTACGTACGGGTTTTTGGAATATCAATCATGAAGTCACTATGAAGTCGGTGTCACCTTTTCGTGCCCACCCATTCTGGCAGTCCGATAGAAAATGGGCAGAAGGATTGTTGGGGAGTTGGATTAGCCTTTGCCAAGGAATGCTCAGCCCGATCTTCGTTTATTATTACGACTTTCCATGGGAGGGTTGAACAGATAGTTGTCACGCTGGACATGAGGGTTGGCGTAACTTCTCTCTTTGCTCTGGTGACTTCCAGTTGAGCCGTTGGTATTACTCACTGCTCAACTTGATGCAGTTGAGCAAGTTAGTTGAGCAGCGAATGCGAGGCCGTTACTAATCAGAAAATTAAAAAAAAAAACATTGTAATTTAATGACACTGATTAAACAGTTAAGAAACTCTTCATTCATGACTTGAAATTTTGATTATAAATTCGATACATTTGTACATCAATACAAAGTTGTTACGTAGATTTTTACTTTTCAGGAGAAAATTACATAACGTCTTGCAATAGTACCTGTATATCGATGATTAAATCAAAACTCTGGAAATACCACGTTATTACGATACGCTTAACTGACTTTACTTACCTCTACAACAATTTAGCGTAGACAGAATTAAGCAATCATTGCTTCATGAGAAAGCTTTAATTTCAGGCTTTCAGTATTGAGATTTCAATGTAACGTAAACGGAGCGATGCAGACGATGTTGTTCTTGTTATCAGACGAGCGTTATCACACCTGATACAACCAAAATATCCATTGTTTTCCATTATCATGTCACATTTCGGGAAATTCCTCATTAATTGCAAAGATTAGCTATCGCAAGGCGCTTGTTGTTTTTTTTTATAATGTTTAGGTAAATATAAACCTCGGGTAGAACAAGTAAATTTCACAAATTTCAAAAACACCCCCATTTAAAAATTACAAAGGGACTTTGATCACCATCCTGATTACAATTTAAATCACTTTTCTAATAAATTTATATTATATTACACCATTTACAAAAGTAGGTACTTGTCGTTCTTGATAAACCATAGACAAAATCGTTCTTGATTAAACCTCAGATCAGACAAACAAGGGAAATATGGTAAGCCTTTAGTCTTACCTTTAGCCTTTAGTCGGAACTCACCCTGCAGACGGCATTACCACCCTTTTTAGAGTTCCGTTTTTGACACTTTTTCTCAGGAATGCGTAAAGATATCAAGTTTAAATTTATATCAAATACTCAAAATAGTTTCTTTCTGCTGTGAAAAAATCAAACTTGTAACTCTACGCGATCAAAAGATATGACTGTTTATGTCGCAAATTTTATGAAATTTTATTAGATTTCAAAAGGGAATCGATACCTTTAGGTTACTTCCCGTTGACCTAGAATCAGAGACACTTGAACACGAACGATAATTGTACCAAGGCATATCTCCTTTGCTTGTCTAATCTGAGGCCCCTCCAAATTATCTCTTCTCTATCTCTATCTCTTCTCTACATAGTATAAATTGATGTCTGTCTGTCTGTCTGTATGTCTGTATGGCCGCTAACTCCTCCTAAACCACGCAACGGATTTTGATGCGGTTTTCACCATCAGTTAGATACATTTTCAAGGAAGGTTTATATATATATATATATATCATCATCATCATCAGCCAGCAGACGTCCACTGCCGAACATAGGCCTCCCCCTTTAACCTCCACACTGAACGACAGCCTGCCTTTTGCAAGATATTATCTACTTATTTTTTTTTTTTTTTTGTTTTTTTTTTTTTTTAAATACCTACTAGTTTTTAATAGTGGAGTTAAATAGCCACACAAGATAAATGCCATCAATTAAAGCCTTTACTTTAACGTCATCAGATAATTTTGGCCAGACGAAATTCACTGAAACCCATCTGAAATCTCAGAAATGTAAGAATGACAAAAGGTCAGAGGATCAACGTGACCTGTTCTCCTTTTGATATGATTTATTTTTAGATTCCGCCCACCGTTATTGCCATGAACAGATTGAAGTGGTAACAGCACCAGACGTACCTCGTGAATGCCTCTGCTGTGGCGAAAGCTGCAATGGCCTTACCCGAGCGCCCGCCCGCCGACCTTCGTGCGACTGTGGACGTCTAAAGCACCGTTCGGGTCAGATAACTGGCCGAAAATATACCTAAACATTTTTTGTTAGCTTAACCAAATACAAATACTTTATTTTGGCATAACATCACTCGCACATCATCAGCTATTAAACGTTCACTGCACGTTTAATAGCTGCGTAATTAATAGTAATAGTAACGTATTTGTGATGCCTCTGGTGTTACAAGATCCATAGGCGACGCTGACTGCTTACCATCAGGCAGCCCGTTTGCTTGTTTGCCACCTATGGCGGAAAAAAAATGCTAAACAATTGCTTATTTTAATTTTCTAGACAGAACCATTTGCTTGACAAGATAAGGGGGGATAAGATTTGATGGGTTTCTGTTTATATTATACTTAATGTTTTTTTATTCTAGTATTTATAAATGCCAATACTATTGTCTGTAAAATTCATTTTTTTAAACTAAATGTACCTATTTATATTAAGTTATTTTGCAATTTTAAAGTGCTAATTCAATTTAAACCATTTTATTTGTGATATAAATATTTTTAACTTTCTGATATTTTAGTAATATTTATATAAAACGGGCTTATATTGTGTAGAATTGATCACAGGCTATATTATACTGTCAGGAATCGTCGCATAAAGTTTTTTTTAACAGGTAACAGACAAACACAGTTTTTTACTTTGATTTCTGCGTTTAACCCTTTCACACTAAAGACTAAAGACACAGTTGTCCTAATGACTGATGTTAAGGCCCTCTTTTCCCACTTTCAGCAATTTTGAGAGGACATTTCACTCTATAAAAAATTAAGTAACACTGAATAGTGCTTTTCTACTTGTTATTTGGATCCATTCAAATACCTATTTACTAAATGATGTCTACGATATCTTAACATACAGATTTCATAATTGTGGAGGGAACAGTAATGGTACATTTTACATAACAGCTATATTTTTCGAAAAATATGAAAAAATCCTCAAAATAGAAGTAGCGAAACGCATGACTGTGTGTAAGCGTCATGGTTTTGCTCCACTAAATGCGACTTTAATGCAATAAATTAAGCCTTATGATCATCTGTAATAACAAAGCATTGCTTAAATTTGGGACAACCTCACCTTAAATATTTATAGAGCATTCGAAGTTATATTATCTATATCTATACTAATATTATAAAGAGGAAAGATTTGATTGTTTGTTTGTTTCTTTGTTTGCAATGAATAGGCTCCGAAACTACTGAACCGATTTGAAAAATTCTTTCACTGTTGGGATGCTGCGCTATCCCCGGTTGACATAGGCTATATATCCCGGCTTCGCCTGTTCGAAGCACTAGTAGGCCGCCCCGCCTACCAGTATACTACATTTCGATATAAAAAAATAAAAATTCTATATTCTACTAATATTCTACTAATATTACGCAAAGGCTGCGCGCTGTAGAGAACATTGCAGTGGCAATAACTTGGACAGCATTGCAGACATGGAGAAAAAGTCTCTCTTTGACACGTCCTATATAATGGATTTTATTAGTGGGGGTGACATAGAGTACATAAAAACAAGATGGAGTCATAAAAAATAAGGCAAAATAGGAAGTAAACCTTGCTAAATATATCAATATTACATTTATGTAAAGCTCAGTAGACTTCAAAAATATATAACACTACTATGAAATACTAAGTAGTATAAGAGATAAAGCGGTATGAAAGAGCTCTGTATCTACTACGAGTATAGGTATAGATAGGTACATAGGGTGCCGCTGTTACTTTTCATTTACCTACTATTTATACAATTTATATATATTAACAGTCGGGTTATATTTTTATGTCACTTGTTACGATAATCGGTTTAACTGAATTGTGAAAAAAGTGGGTGCAACACGGAGATATTTGAACACGAATGATAATTGTACTAAAACAGCAAAATAAAAGCATCTTCTCTATCTCTACATAGTATAAATTAAAGCCGCTTTCTCCATCTGTCTGTATGTCTGTATGGCCGCCAACTCCTAACCAACGCAACTGATTTTGATGCGGTTTTCACCATCAGTTCAGACATTCAAACTTGAGGCGCGGAACAATCGCAAAATCTACCAAAAGAGGTGTTTTTAAACGCTTAGTGTGATTTGACGAAATTAATAAATCTCTACATAGTATAAATTGAAGTCGCTTTCCGCGTCTGTCTGTATGTCTGTATGGCCGCTAACTCCTCCTAAACCACGCAACGGATTTTGATGCGGTTTTCACCATCAGTTAGATACATTTTCAAGGAAGGTTTATACATATATAACTAGCGACCCGCCCCGGCTTCGCACGTAAATTACACCCGTGCGAAGCCGGGCGGGCGGGTCGCTAGTAAGATAATAAAAAAAACAAGTAGATAAAATACCTGTAAATAATCTTAACCGAATAAAATTTTGTTAAATAATATAAAAAATTATTAAAAAATTGTGGGCTAAAAAAGCTTAATGATCATAGCTATTTCTTTCGCAAGTATTCACCATTATCTATACTAATATTATAAAGAGGAAAGATTTGATTGATTGTTTGTTTGTTTGTTTGCATTGAATAGGCTACAAGACTACTGAACTGATTTGAAAAATTCTTTCACTGTTGGGAAGCTACACTATTCCCGGGTGACATACTTTGGCAATAATAAATTTTCAAAAAAAACAGGGATCTTTACTAAAACTCCAATATTGTAACCCAAGGTGTAAAAAAATAAGATTTACAATTTTAACTTTGCCTGTTTGACAGTTCTAAGACAGGACAACGTCTGTCAGGTCAGCTAGTTGAAGATAAAAATACAAAAAAAATTTGAAATGCGCGTGCGAGATGCATCGCCTTTACCTGCCCCTTAGCAATCAAACAAAGTAAGGAGTAGAGAAGATTTTTTGCTTAGATCGGCGAGTGCAACTTGGCATGTCAGTAATGTAGTCAGTCAATCTGTTTTCTAGGAATAAACGTTTGCACGATCTATTGTCAGCAAACTTCCATTAAGAACTACCTATCGAAAGAGATTGTGAGGTAGATCAAGTGACAATAATCACACAAACTACACGTCTATATATTGCCTATACGGGGTGTAAGGGGAACACTCTCGAAGCCAAAAGAAGCTAACTTTACTCATCATTGTGAACAACTTTCTATGGGACCAGCCCTGAAATCGCGAAAAAAATATCAGCTGTTCTATAGAAAACGGTCATTGACACTCGACAAAATATATGGAGCAGCAGATTTTTTTTTCCCTATTTCAGGGTTGGTCCCATACTAAAAGTGGTTCATAATGATGAGTACAATTACCTTCTTTTGGCTTCGAGGGTGTTCCCCTTACACCCCCCTTATACATGGCTACCGGTAATCACTTAGGGTCCTCTTACGGGTGGCCTCAGTACATCAAAATTTTTTTTTGTTTGTTTTACGACTCTATGAAAATTCGCGAAAAAAATATTAACCGTTGCATACACAATATCATTCACGCCCGACAAAATGTATGAAGCAGCTGTTATTTTTTTGCAAATTTTATTAAGTATTAGAACAAACATTTTTTGTTTTGACGTATTAAAACCGCCCTATGCTAACAGCTGATTACCAGTAACCCTGTATAGGTACTTACCAAATGTTATCTAAATGAAAAATTGCATAAAAATAATTGTGTTTTATGTGATTATATGAAAATTACCCGATATTTTAGGCTTCGTCAATTTCCTAACCTACCAAAAGAAAACTTATGAAGATGCAAACTCGTAAGTATTGAGAAATCCTTGTATTAATCGACGTGTATTACTAGACTGTTCTCCGTTACGAATAATAAATAAAATGGCGTTTCTTTTAAATAAAAACATAAAAAATGCCTCTTTCTAATCTTGTACGGTGCTACGAAACGCTACGACTGCCGCCGCCATGACAGTTTCAAAATACGTGTGAAAGTTGTTTCCCGCGCTTTTTAGATTTGGCGGGAACGGAGCCAATACAATGGATGTAGGTATTTATGGTGGCCACACACAGTTGTAAACGTATGACGCACTCAGCCTCGTGGCGCCATCTAGCCAGCCGGCGGTAAAACCTAACTGCTCTTTGTTCTTATAAGAATTTTATTTTTCCGGTTGGTTTATTGGCTGACTCCTACAATAACAGGCCAAGAGCGAGTTGTATCATTGAGATTTACAAGATTTAATTGCACACAAATGGCTAAAGGTTTACAATGAAATAAATGAGCGATTTAATTTTTTTGTCTGTGAGACTCTTAGAAAGAACCTTTTTTGTAAAAATTTTTAAGCATAATTGACGTATACATTTCGAACTTATTGTAATGTTGCTATGGGGTGATCAAGCTCCCATTTTTGATAACTGGAACGGTAAAGTAGCAATGACCAAGTAGTAGGCTAGCACCTAGCTTTTCAAGTCAAGTAGAAATTAAAAAGGTAGGTGGTTATGTAGGTAGATACATATCTAGTATCCACCCACTAAGAAGGTATTCAACAATACTACTTACACCCATATATACTTGATAGCTTATTTATTTGATTGTCCACTATACCTACTACGTCATAGCATAAAATTACGAAAGTCAATTTATGAACACTCCTCCGACGATAGTTTTTCTCGTCGGTTAAATACGTAGGTATCTAGAGAGACTTAAATATTAGATTAGATTAAATAGGGACTTAGTTACGTAGAAGGTACTTCAAGGTACTGTAGCCCATGTTAAAGGCTGTATTTTTGGATAAAAAGTACCTACATGGTTTACTTAACAGCGTACGGCGAGGTAGGTAGTGCAAGAAAGACGCGGGCTTTTCTGGTTAATTTGAATTTAAGACACTTATGTAGTTTGAACGGATTGCTTGTCCATTTTGTCGACATAACGATCATATTGCAAAAAGGAACCCGGAAGCATCGCAGTGGACCGATCGGAAGCGCGACATCTATGAGCTGCCAGACAAACTTCAGCGCCTGAAACGCGTTTACAATCTTTATTATCGGAGACCGTAATGCTACAAATTTAGTTCTTGCCCTACAAAAAGCGTTTCTCCTTTCATAATAATAAGAATACGTCGAGTCGCTTGGTCGGCCGGCGCGGCGGAGCTGGCTCGATACACACGGACGTGGTGCGGCGCGCATGTGTGTGTGGGGCCGCGCGTGTGGGTGCCCGCCGCCCCCGCTCCTCTCGCCGCCCGAACCTAGCTTTCTGTTCGCTTATATAACCCCACACGTATATAACCCTGGTAAATAATATACAGCGTGAATAGCGAGCTATGTGCTGCCACCTAGCGGAGCGGTTCGGTTTCTCTCGAACATACCTCACAGAGTATATTGCGGTGTTTTTCAGATTTTCCTTTCCCGCCATAACATGTTCTTGTACCATTCGCGTGAGTTTGACTTGATTTGTTAGCGCGTTAACGTTTTCGCCGAGGCTGAAGTCTGATTTTCTTTGTCTCTCCGTAGGTGTACTCAATTTCAAGTGCCTAGTAAGAATAAAATACTAAATGAGTTCCTTTATTCTTTTCAATAAAAAATAAAACAAGTCTGAGCATAGTAGAAAACGTAGCTAGCAATTTTATATTTTTAAATTTCTTAGACATTTTTATGGTGTTGACCTCAAAACGCCGCCGTGCCGTCGTAGCAGGGCTCCCGTTGATGTCTTTTCCAAAATAAAACCGCATCGAGAAAATTGCATACTCGCAACTCGCTCGACCCAATCCTTTGTAAAATGATTCCCGGCCTATTTTGCACGTGAAATTACATATTTAATTACGTTTTTCGATAGCCTTTGTTCACACGATCGAAATGATTGGAAATTCGGCTAGTTTTACATATCGTTCATTGCGGAATACGCTATGAATTCATGACCTCAAATAATATTTGTACTATAAACAATTTTTGTTCTACAATTTTCCTCTTTAGTCATAGACATGAAATTATTATGTGAGTGAAATCAGTAGAATTTATGTATTTTTAGTCGATGGATTATTTTGGACAGAAACAGTTTTTACCCGACTGCCCCAGAAAGAAGGTGAATTTTTGATGTACTGTTTGGTAATACCTTGTATTAGGAAGTACATAATATATACCTACCAAAAGGTAGAAGCCATTAAACAATTACAAAATTATACTATTTGATTTTCGAATCTTTTGCGCACCGACCGCCTTCGCAGAGTTTGCAGTGGTATTGCTAGTATTCACTCTGGCAGTAGAAACGGTCGTCCTCATTCTACCTTTGATTTGAATTAGCCCGAGCGGTTGGTTGGACTGGAGTTTCAGAGTAGCGACCGGCCAGTGTTGGCGCACGACTGCTCGACTGGGGCAGAATGAGGCGGATTTCACACGCGGCCATCCATGACGGCGACCTGGCGCCTCACAAATGGCTCGACTGTTAAGTGCGCCATTTTGTTTTCCATTTTCTTTTTTATTGAGTTGACATGCCAGTGTCATCGCACTGTCAAAAGTGACAAACTGAGCTGTCGATGACTCTGTGCAGTAAACAAATTAATTAACTGTGCGGTAGCCGCTGGTTGCTGATTGTTGACAGTTGGTTGACAGAATTATTTGTTAGATATAGTTAGGTATTCGAAAAAATATATTTGTTTTAGCATTATGTTGCATATTTTATAGTAAGCATTGCCATTCAGCGTGGTAATTGGTAATGCCGCCAGCATGCTGGGTACGCTGCCAACTGATAGTGGGCTTGAGAATTTGGATTGTCTTTAGACCTTTAACGGTCTATGGGCAGTCTAACTGTATTTTTAGTGTTATTATTAGCTTGTATTTTGTTTAGAATAAAGGCACTCGCCCAGTAATTTTTTTTAATTAATTTTTTTTGAATATTATTGTATATTTATTTAACAAAATGTTAAAATTTTCTAACGTATAACGATTAAATGTTTTGGGTATTTAAATGTTTTTTTTTTTTTAAGAATTAGGGTTTTTTAATATAGTTACCAGTTTTAATTCTTTTATAAATTACTTTAATTTTTTCTTAACTTTCTTGAAACGTACAGGGGCCTTACGGACAACAGCTATTGCGGCACCTAATCCGCTCAGTTGGAAAATCACGCTACCGCAAACCGTATCTGGGCGCGATAAGGTTCACGTTCGCGTGATTTTCCAACTGAGCGGATTAGGTGCCGCAATAACAGTTGTCCGTAAGGCCCCTGTAGCATAATACTATACCTTTATCAAAAAGTTACTAATTGTATTGTTTTATTTAATTATGTACTTATATTTAGATTTTTTGTCATACAAGTTTAGTTGAAGTTACTTATAATAGACTCCATCATCAGACCGAGCCATTTGATGCGAGCTTTGTTCCAACCTCAGTCTGGGTTTTTCAGATTACAAAGGTCACAACCGTTGGAACTCGATAGTTGATACTCGTTCGGCAGAGATGTGCTACGATACGAACGTAAAACGTTCAACGATATGATGACGTAAAAGTATTCCATTGAGAGAGTTTTGATGTGAAAGATCTATGGCGCACCTTGGCAGTAAAACCGACTCGTATGCCACGACGGCAACTTCAATGACGCTCTCTTATCTCTAGTCGGGAGTCTCGTGACAATCAATTTTTTTGACGACTCGTTAAAAAAACCGTGGTGCAAATAATGATCATCAAACATTATTTACCTAAATAAAATAGGTGTTTGATTTTATTTGATGATATTATTCCTCACATATTTTTTTATTTATATATACATTTTTTTATGTTAGGCTTTCACGTTTCAACCATTGATTACCTATAATATATATATTAATTTTATTTATACTGTTTGATATTATTTTGTTTTATTGTATTTGTTATTTTAACATTCACGGAAATGGACTGGATCTCTCTTTTATTTATGAAAACTTTTAAGACTTATTTGTTCTAATTTTTCTTGCAATGTTTTATGTTGTTAAAAGCTGTTTGTTATGTTGTATAAATAATACTTATTAATTTTGCACTCACAGTGCAATACTTAATCATACGTTACATATCAATATTTTTTGGTTGGCAACGTTTGTTCCGTTTTTAAAATGACACGTTTGAGGCCATATAGGTAGGCCTACCTAATACAAATTTACTATTCTTACCGAACATCAGTTGTTATATTTAGTAAGCACTAGCTACGCCCCGCGGTTTCACCGGCGTAGTGATGAAAAATGGTGATGATGATGATAAAAAGTATCATATGTTCGTCTCTTGGTTCTAACCTACCGGCCCCCACCAATTTTCAGTCAAATCGGTTCAGCCATTCTTGAGTTATAAATAGTGTAACTAACACGACTTTCTTTTATATGAGTATTTTATATAGGTATATTTAATTTGCATCAAATACCTTACCATCCGAGTGAGTTGGCATCGACTTTTCTCCGAGCGAGACATCATCAAAAACCGATGGTAACTTGTTGTTTTTGACCGAGGGAACTGCAGCCGTATCGGAGTGTCGACTTGAATGATAGTCGGACGACTCGAGCGAAGGGGAATGACACCTTTTTCGGCCCAACATGCTGATGCCAGATGGCCGCGATACTGTTGCAGAGTACATTGAACGCTGGTTGGGAAAGCGTTGTTCTCGATGATATGTGAAACGCAGTGTATAAAGTGCTTTGGTAAAAATGTAGAGTGACGTCACTAAGAATTTATCGTGTTTTCAAAAGATAGAAAATATAGGTAAAACGCAGAGGTAGAGCTTGAATCTCTGGATGTATGTCTGTGAGACTTGATGTAGTTACGATATAGTTACCTTCGACCAAAATTATATGAATGGACGGGCTCAAAAGTGCATTTTAGAAAGTTACAAAATGAGCGCCGGCACTCACTTCGTTTCAGTCGGTCTCTAGCCGTAGGAAGTGCGACACATGACTTTTGTTACATGATAACGAAACATCTGACAAAATTATGTCTTCGTGTGCTTTCACGAAGTGTAATAACACAACAAAAACCGCTATATATTTTTGTAACAAATGTACTGTACATGGTTATAATTAGGAGTTGAAGTATATGTACGACGGTTTGACTCGTTTTTACTGAGAAAGTTCAATGGTTATGGCCCGTCCATTCATTTTATTTTGGTCGAAGATAGGTACGTACTACGTAAGTACCTTACATACTTATGGCAGTGACTGCAAGCGAAAAGCCGAAGGACGTGCCTTATCCAGCAGTATGGACTAAGATAGGCTGATTATGGCGATGATGATGTAGACCTAAAATACTCCGTAAATACATTTGTTTTCGATCTCCCAAGAGATCGAAATCGATCGAGAGTTCTGACAGAACTTCGACGATCGTTTAAGCTCAACGATTCTCTATTGTAGTTGACAAAGATTCGGTATCTTTTTATACCAAAACCAAAACCAAAACCTCAGCAATATCAAACTAAACAGCTCTTTTTTAAAAATAATTAATATGCTTGCGTTTGACCACCATCACGCCTGATGTTAAGCGTTGATGCGGTCTACGTTGGAGCACGCTTTATATTCTTTACCTACTGTCTTTTCATTAAAAATTCTTACTAAGAAGAAAAGTAGGTAGGCACTTACTCAAAACGACTCAAAATATATAAGAAGCAGCAGAAAAGGCTTCATCACCATCACCCTGACCCCAAGACCCGCGTGGTGCCCCTCGAGCACTAGCCATGGACTTGTTTTAACTATTGCCAAAGCATCGACCAAACTCTGCTGTTCCAATCTGCGCCTTCAAATCTCAGACCGAAGGCCCACATTCTATTGTTATCACTCGCTGATAACGCGCCGGCGAGGCATAAATGAAAACATATGTTTAGACGGCGACGACCTAACGTCCCGACTTCGACGGTAGAAACGAAACGCAACGATAACTCTACCGCGGCAAAATGAGAGCAAAATACTCCGAAATTAGGTTCACAAAATGTAGAGAAAACGAACAAAATGTAGAGTCGCGAGAGAAAATGGTAGATTTTGTAGTCTCGTTGATGAAAAAGAGGCGTTATTTCAAAATACCTATTTCGGAATTTCAGGACCGAAATCAACTTCATAACAATTAACGATACGACCCCCGCCTCTAAATTCCTCGCCCCGAGCGTGCCCGCTATACGTGGCGATACGACGCCTTCGCATAGATAGAATAGAGAGCGGTTTCGGAACGCACCCGTACAGGCGTACACGGGCCGCAGCAGTGTGCGGCTCGCGCGACTGTGTGCGCTCGTCCATACGCACGCACACAGCCGCGCCGCCGGTGAGCGCTGTTCACCGCACTCTGTGAGCGCAAACAACCATCTATAAGGCCACGCTATAGCTGACGGAGGATCGCACCGCGCCTCAGGCCGGTTGCGACTATCTGTCCTCTTTGTTTCCATTTACTGTTAAGATTTTTGTTAGGAAATGTATGGGCAAAGTAGGAAATGTTTCCGAAATATAAAAATTTTAATTTTACTAGGCTACAAATACAGTGGGCATGCTGCTGCGTAAATTTTGATACAAATACTACATAATTTTGTTTATAAATTATGTTAGCTATTCAATTTAAAAAAGAAACCAAGTAAACATTATAATTTGTTCATTAATGAATTTAAACACTTCGTTGCTTATTGTTTTATCTGAATTAGAAAAAATAAAATATGCGACATAAATGTTCATATCTTTTAATTGCGTTGACTTACGACTTTTATTTTTTTACAGCCGAAAGAAACCGTAGACCCAAGTATTCAGTATAAATTTCAACTTGATACCTTTACGCGTTCTTGAGAAAAAGGGTCTTGACAGACGGACAGACAGACGGACAACGAAGTGATCCTATAAGGGTTCCATTTTTTCCTTTCGAGGTACGGAACCCTAAAAACCTACATTCCTAAGAAAAAGTGTTTCTATTCTTGTTTTCTAGTAATTTTGTATAGAAAAATCTTTAATAAAACCAATAACTACTTCGGTGTCCCTTCTTTTTTTTTTTCATCTCTACATAGTATAAAATAAAGCGCTTTCCGCGTTTGTCTGTCTGTATATCCGCTAACTCCTCCTAAACCACGCAACGGATTTTGATGCGGTTTTTACCATCAGTTACATAATTTTTACGGAAGGATTATAAAAATTATATACAAATACAAATACAAAATACAAAAATACAAAAATATTTATTTGTCTCATAATAACTTATATACAATCTATGTGAATCTCTGACTCCTATGCTAGGTAGATTACCTGTATTATAAGAGTCAGTTATGTATGTATGTTAGTATGTTATATTATACAATAAAAAATTACACCCGTTTGAAGCCGGGGTGGGTCGCTAGTTACAGATAAAATTGGGAGAAGGATGTATTTATGTCTACACAAATGATAATAAATGTCAAACGTTTAAGTTTTTTGTATGTTTTATAATGGTTCTTCAGGAAGTACCACGCAAGTGAAACCACTGTAAACCAAATCTGCGATCTTTAAGGCCCAAAATATTGCACGCAGCTATGTCAATCGCACAGTATGATGTTTTTTTTTATAATATAAAATGAATCTACTTTTGAAAAATGTGCTTAGGTCATCTTACGACGTTAATATTTCAAAATATTTAGATTAAATTTTTGTTGTAGTATTATTTATAAGATCCAAAATATATGGGAAAACTATTTATTTAATTATTTGTAGTCTTAATAAAAATAAATTACTTTAAAAAATCTAATGTAGTCATTTTAATTATTTAAAAAACATCAAATACGCGAGTGATGTCGCTGCACCCGGTATTCTGGCCCTTAAGGTCTAGAGTCTAATTAAATCTTAAACTTAATCAGTGGCATTTTTTTCTTCCTCTAATATCGTGTACTACTTACGTATTACAATGCGTAAAGAGTTTTGATTACGTTTTCCCACGAAAAAGAGACAAATGCACAGAGCTTATGTTGCAAAGTAAAAAAAAAAAAAAAAACAATCGATATGGCTAGTGTCCTGTGATTGTCTCACAGTACCACCCATAGTTATCTGGAAATGGCAATAAGCAAAAATATTTTTTTTGTGTTCCCACAATAAAATTGATCTTGCTTCTGCAAGGTTAAGAATGTTACGGAGATAAACTTGCTGATCGCCGAGTTTTTTAATTTGTTATTCGTAACATTTTGTAGTTTCCAAAATAAACGGTTTCTTATGATATAGCTTGAATATACATTTAAATTAACTAAAATAATAATAATGATATTATAGAAGAATATTGTACTACGTTAAGTCGCCAATATGTTTATCTATCTAAATAATTTAAGCAAAAAAAAACAAGGTTCTGATTAACTCGTTTTTAATTAAAATAAAAACCAAAGTGTGCCTTACATTTTTCTTTCTATTATGTATTGTGTGCTTTTCATTCATATAAAATTTAACTTTTTTTTAAATTTATATATTTTTAAATTTTTTGGACATACTTCATATAGCTTCAATGAAAGCTTACCCTATGCTTTATATTTTAGCAAAATAACGAATTCGATAATTGTAACCACTACTTTAAAAAATCAAAATTAAACTTCCCATACAAACTAAATCGCAAAACGGTGAACCGGCTTGAGGCGCGGTGCCGTTGGTATATTTCCGACATAATACCGCTGCGTCGAGCGATTACTACTATATATTCTATATACATTTAATAGCTATACAGGCGCGCATAGAACTGGCCGTACTTATGTGAGCGCTGCGGCGCGGGCACCGGCAGCGCTGGAGCGCTTCGAACGAGTATCCCGTCTAACGGGGCGAGCGTTCGAAGCGCTGCAGCGAGACGCTTTCTAGGTAGTCGGCTTATTATTATCGTAGATTGGCGTCGGCGCAACTACACGGCGTTAGAAGGACGTTCCGTTTTAAATATCAGGTTTTATTATTATGAAGAGCGGCGCAGCGGAGTGCGGACGGCGGCGGCAGCGCGGCGGACGGTTGCGTGCGATAACATTTGACATTCGTAATTACTCGAGCGCGGACGGCGACGGTGGCGGCGGCGAGGCCGGCTCGCGAGCATTCCGCCGGCCTGCGGGGCCGGACAAAGAGGTCGCGCGTTGCGTCAGCCCCGCACGGCCGCGCGCCTGCCGCCTGCCCTGCCTGATGCCGGCGCGCTTGCCTCGGCCGGCCGCACCGGTTTGACAATCGCGGACGTCGTCGTCGCGACGCCGCGCCAACGCGCCCGCATTTCGCATACGCTGCCGAAATACACTAGCCTTGACTTAACTACCATTGTCAAATGTTTCCAAACGCCTAGAACTGCCACGTTTCCGTATTCTGCCATTCACGGTGTCGTGAAAGCGGCTCCGTATAGATAATTAGTATTTAGGAGCTATCTACCGTTCCTAGATAAGAAATGAGTTCTAAAAATAAAACAATAAATAACAACGAACCGATTATTTTGTTCTCATTTGTTCGTTCCTCTAAAATGTTTACTAAATTTGAATTTTCCGAATGGGTCTTAATGAGTTCGAAAATTCTGGGCACATGTAAAGCGAGAGATAGAGCTTTATATCGTCAGATATAAGGTTGAGTTTGCAACCGGGGTCGACTACGTCAGCCGATGTCAAAGAGCAGAGCAGGCGGGTAAAACCAGAGATAAACTAGAGGAAAACAGAGCGATACTTACTTTTTCTGTGCGAAAGGCAAATTTTTTTTTTTTAAAACACTTCAAAATATGTAGGCGTCAAAGAGTAGAGGTACTTACCTATATTTGTCTTTCTTTCTGAGAGGATTTTGGCGTCGCAACTCGCACGTCTTGTGAATTTAGTACCTAAGTGATTGACTGCTAGAAACCTTTTACAGATGGCGCTTGCATAGCTAGGTATCTTTATACACCTAATAAACCTCTACCTTTTTTTATTTGGAAAATGTATTAATGACGAAATTTCCATATTAAAAGGAATTTGACAATTGAAAAGTTACGTTTCTGAGAGGCATATTTTATTACAACCTCCTACGAACGTCTTTTCGCAGTACTACTTTGCTGGTTCGATAATGTCAGAAATACCGCGAACTTTAAACGTCTCCTAACGCTAATCAAAACTTAAAAAGGCTCTATCAACTTTTCACTAACGGAAATTGACGCACGTGAAAACGCGACAGCAAATTGTTTCTTAGACCGTATAATTATATTGTCGTTCCGATATATAAGTTGGTAGATACGTAAAATATATATTAAAATCAAATATAATTCATCATTGATTAAAATACTTTAGGCTCTACAAAGGACCAAATTTTGCTATTTAGCTAAATAAATAATGAAAATGTATTTAAGAGCAATGTAGAGCACTTTTTTACACTAACTTTATTTGATTTAGAATAACGATTTTAAGTAGCCAAAGGTCCTTTGTAGAGCCTAGAGTATTTTTTATCAATGATGAATTATCTTTGATTTTAATATATACCTATTTTACGTATCTTTCGGTTAAGTTTCGCTCTAATAATGTTTGTTTGTTTGACTGTACTACGTCAGTTTCCATAATAAAACTGTTTGATTGGGATATGTCTATCAAATAATGCTGATTATTGCAGGACCGGAATTTCTTGTGCATTTATATTTTGAGGAATAGCATTTTCATTATCATGTTAGATAAGTTTTTACCAGAATATATTTTATTTATATTTACATGAAGTCTATTTAAGCTGCGCCTTGCTATTTTTTACGATTTTCTTTTTAAAATTATTTCATGAATACAACGACGAGTTTGCGTTATACACTTCTTCCTCGGCAAATTGCATCAAGATTGGTTTAGCTGTTTAATAATGAAAAGGTAAAAATAGGTACTTTCCTGTCTGTTTGTGGGTTACAGGGACAGAATTACTGTATATATCATAATAATTTGTGTTATGCGATGATTATAAGTTTACACCCCTCTTTAAGAGGGAGGCCTTTGTCCAGTAGTGGACGTTTGATGGCTGCTGATGTGATGATTATAAGTTTATTTACCAATGAAGTAGGTACAATTAGTGTTCTGTAGATGTCGCTGTCGCATTGAAGTGCACATTTTTAGCTCTTAGCTGTGGATATCCCATGTAGACTCCTGGTAAAATGTTCGGCAATGTTGTGCAATGTTGCGCAACATTGCGCGGACAATAAGCGTTGGGCTGTTTATCACTGATATAGATTTGATACGTAATGCTAGTTTATTTAGATTTGCTAGTTTATTTAGACATCGATGCGCTAAAAACGGCAGTGAAATGTTGTGCTTATACCAATAGGTGCAGGGTTACGCGGAAAGGGTATACTAGCCAAAAGGGGGCCGTTACACTCATATTTATTTATTTATTTAATTCAATGGAAGACCAAGAAGCTTAAAATAATATAACAATCTTAATAGACCCAGAAGCTAATTATTGGTCCTACGTAATTATAGGTAGGTATTATCCACGGATAAGAACTTATGAAAGATTATGAACAACTTATACTACGGAACCAAATCGATGTCAGTGTTGGTTCCATTCCAAGGTAGAAGTTGTTTATAATGACGGGTATTGTGGACCACCCTTTTCGAACAACCCTGTATCTATAGGTACTGCATTTCGTTGCCGTTTTTTGGCAATGACGCGTCACCCGACAGTCTTGCTTTTATAAAATGAGTCGTAACTGTATAGCCATATGGTTGATTTTTGTGAATGCTCGTTTATTTTACATTGGTCATTGTAATGTGACAGTGGATACCGGTCTACTCTATCCGGTCCCCCCGATTTTCGGCCCGCATAAAAAAAAAACTGGTTTTGGCTACCATTTTATTCCCGTTTCGCCCCATCGAAGAATTATACATTTTATTTTTTGATCAAAGTTTCGCCCCTAAAACACTTCTATTGATTTTAGTAATAAAATCTCTCACTTCGTCGCGTTTGTGATTCCCGATTCGTCCCTAGTTTTTTTATGAACGTATGAAATGCTTATTTTAGTACAGTTGAATGAAGTCAAAACTATTAGCACCTGAATTATTTTACATTTAATTTTTTGTTGTAATTTGGCACACTTTATAGTAGGTTCCTATAGTTAGTAACAACAATAGTTATGCCGGAGGCCTTATAATGGTCTAAAAACTTTGACAGTTGACACCAGAGGCCATACGGACAACAGCTAATTGCGGCACCTAATCCGCTCAATTGGAAAATCTCGCGAACGTGAACCTTATCGCGCCCAGATATGGTTTGCGGTCGCGTGATTTTCCAACTGAGCGGATTAGGTGCCGCAATTAGCTGTTGTCCGTAAGGCCCCAGAGCTGGTTACTCAGCTGACAGCTCATACTAACTCAGCGGATGTCGAGCGCGTAAGTATACGGTATTTCCATATCGATAGCGATATCGCGCTGGTCGAAATACCGCCCGATATTAGCCGCTCTCGCTACCTACAGCGGATAATACCGCGGGTAGTCTGAACAGACCTTTATCCGTAAGATGCTCTATAACGTGCACTGCGAACTGATGCTTGTTGTTTACTATTTTGATGAATATTAAGCAGTGAAAAAAAAAACTTACAAAGATCTGGTTGTATGATTTTTTTGCAGCCACCTGTTTTAAGCGATTCTGTCTAGGTGTTAGCTAAAAGGTGCGCGACCGCAAACCGTATCTTGGTGCCTTAAGGTTTACGTTCGCGTGATTTTCCGCACTGCGCAGTTTCAGCGCTGTCCCCGTTTCATTTTAGGTGACTGCGGCAAGTTACGCGACCGCAAACCGTATCTCGGCGTGTTACGGTTCACGTTCACGTAATTTCCCGCGGTTACTTAACTTGAATCGCGTAAAAGAGGTGACGGTACGGGCCCTGGCTATTCTGGCCAAGCAGCTGTTATCTAAAGAAAAATACTGATTTGAACTAAATGGTGCAGTTTTTAGGGTTCCATAGCATTACAAGTAACTAAGTTCATTCTATTCGTCCGTCCGTCTTTCCGTCTTTCCATCCTTATTCTTTAGAACCTTCTGTCTTCTATAGTTATTAAAATAAGTGCATGAAACTTAGGAAAATTACAGTTTTAGTATAAATATCAATTTTATATGAAAAAAAAGCATTTTAAGGATGACTCTGGTACGTGTGAAATGGGGATGATTTTTTTCGGTACACCTCCTCGTGTCTAGTACTGTTGAATAGTTCTTTTAAAACGAAGGTAAGGTTTGATACATGACTTTTTTATCAAGTTTATAATTTGAGAAATATAGCTCGATAAAATCGCAACAAAGTGGTCTTCCTCTTGCATTTCTAAACTATTAGACATATAAGCTTGTTAGTTATAATGCTGATACGTCATAATATGATACATAGGATAACCTCATGTATTTTATTTAGAAAATTTGTGTAGTCAATACTTAATAATAAATAAGTTATAGCGATAAAATTGTAATAAATTCAAGACGCTCTGGCTCAAAGGTCATTGAACTTTTCGTAAAATGGTCTGGATAATGTTTCCTAAGTAATTTTCTTTATGACAAAACTATAAAAAGTATATTGTTATCATTGTATTGTTGTCATTGTTATATAATATTTTCCTATAACTACCAAATTCTGAACTATGAATGTGAACAAACTATACAACTTTGGGTACGGAACCCTACCTATATGCGTGTCTCGACACAATCTTGGCCAGTTATTTTTATTGTCTTTGGCTGAATACAATTTGGCTGTTCTCGAGTTCGGAGCACATTTTTAGGGTTCCGTACCCAAAGGGTAAAAACGGGACCCTATTATTAAGCCTACTTTGTCTGTCTGTCTGTCTGTCCTACCTATTAACGGTTATAATATATCTTTCGAACCGTAATAGATGGCCAACTGAAATTTTCACAGAATATGTAATGTTACGGCGAATTAACTAAGATATAAAAAAATCGTCGTTAAAAGGGAGGACGGTAGGTTGGACGGACAAACAGAAAGACAGCGTAGGCTTAGTAATATGGTCCCGTTTAAACTCTTTGGTTCATCATCATCATCATAATCAGCCTTTTAACAGTCCACTGCTGGACTTTTAGCCTACTCCCGAAAGGGTGATTGGGCCATATCC
This sequence comes from Agriopis marginaria, assembly GCA_932305915.1. Classification (NCBI taxonomy): domain Eukaryota; kingdom Metazoa; phylum Arthropoda; class Insecta; order Lepidoptera; family Geometridae; genus Agriopis; species Agriopis marginaria. The sequence goes on along the minus strand of OW029934.1, from coordinate 7,478,645 downwards.
ACCACGCTGGCCCAGTGCGGGTTGGTTAACACTCTTTGGTTACGGGACCCTAAAAGTGAAGGAAACATGGAGACATTTGAACACGAACTATAATTGTAATAAGGCATACCTCCCTTATCACGCAGACCAGATGGCCAATGAGGCTGAAAGATTCTGGAATGGAGACCACGGACCGGTAAGTGCAGCGTAGGACGTCGACCAACAAGATGGACATACGATCTAAAAGAAACCACAAGGAAACACTGGATGCAGGCCACTTCCAACCGGCCCTTTTGGAGATCGATGGTGGATGCCTATGTCCAGCAGTGGACGTCATATGGCTGAAATGATGATGATGATGATGATGGTGCTTTGTTTGTCTGATCTGAAACGCAATTTCTTTGCTAGCAGAAACTGTGATCAGATGAATTTACTACGAGGCATTTGTGCTGAATGTAGCCCATACCCATATTCTGTTGTGATATAAAGCCCGTGTACCAAGGTCGTATTGCACAGACCGATGATGCAGGCTTGTGCAGTTATTAACGAGCGTTGTCATTAGGACGCTAATTGACGAGTCGTGTCGTGGTAGCGGAAAAAACCATTGAAATGTGAACCGTATATCGCGAAGTGTACAGTAGATTTTCTAATGAAAAACTACGAAGAGTGAAACATAAAATAAACGCTTCGAGCGACGTCTCGTTCAGAGTTTGTCTTTTGAAATTCTGTTGTATATTTCACGGTATAGGGGTCACAATTCGATGTTAGTTTTTTGCCACCGCTATCTACTCTTTGCCAATTTATTCCGTCCTTCTTTATTATCGTACGTAGATCCAATCTGTGGAGAGTTGAGATGGCGTTGCCGCAGCATACGACTGCAACAAAGTTGACTTTTCCACAGTGTAGTCAAGTCAACTTTTATAATTTCAAATTCTTCAAGCAATTATTTTATATTATTAGTATGTATTTGTAACTAGCTGACCCGACAGACGTTGTCCTGTCTTAGAACTGTCAAACGCGCGAAGTTAAAGAGATGACTGAAATTTTCCAATTTAATGCGAAATTTTCTAAATTTTTCTTTCCGTAAGATCCTTCTACATAGTATTAGAAGACTAAAAAAAATATAGTAATAAAAAAATTATGAAATCGGTCAAGTCGTTCTCAACTTTCTCAAGCGTGATCAAGGTAAATAAGGATTAATTTTTAAATATATAGATAGATGGATGCAAATCTGGTTGGTTACTAAACTTTTTTAATATATTATTTAACTAATTTGTCACCTTTTCTTATCAAATGTCTGAACTGGGGCCTTACGGACAACTGCTATAGCGACACTTAATCCGCTCAGTTGGAAAATCACGCGAACGTGAACCTTATCGCGCCCAGATACGGTTTGCGGTTGCGTGATTTTCCAACTGAGCGAATTAGGTGCCACTATAGCAGTTGTCCGTAAGGCCCCTGATCTAAATAACATTTGGTAAGGAAATAGTGCATACCTATTATGAAAATAGACATAGAATATTTTTTGCACCGGAAAATGTGGGAAAACTGGAAATCTCGAGTAAGACTGTGAAACGCCGGTAAGCACCTACATTACTAAACTACAAGCAGGACAGGGTTATACGGAAATGGTGTACTATGCCGAAAGGAGCACATTGTACTCATTATGAAGAACTTTTCTAAGGGATCAATCCTGAAAACGTGAAAAAAAAACCAGCTGTACCATAGAACAATTTCATTCAAACAATTTTTCTTGATTGGTCCCATAGTGAAGGTATTTTATAATGATGATTATTATACTAGCCTTGCTTCACACCTATTCCATGAAACACTATATTAATTAGTTATAAAATCTCAAGAAAAATAATGTTGTTTTGTTTGTGTAGGTATCTATATCGATCTAAAAGCATCCTCAAATAAAAATTAAATAAACAATCCGAGACGAGGTTGAACCGTACTTTGTTTCAAATAATGTGGTAATAATTTCCCCAGATAGCCCAAAACTCTGTCGCTACACTTCTTAATTAAAGAAAAAAATCAAGAATGTATGCGTACTTCTCACAGGCTTCATACACCCATTTCAAAACCAGTTTGTTCTAGCCATACCAAAGCAACTGTGGTCAATGAAGAGTTAACTTTATTGGCGTAGACGTAAAGCTTAGAATGGTGATAGAATTGTCAAAATTATATAACTTTTACGCCCAAACTTGCTACATGCATATACAGTGGATATAGGTTTCGGTATATTTATCATCATCAATGGCCTTACGACTAACTCTTAACGCGGGCTCGAAACAGCGCTGAAAGAGAGCTCATCATCATCATCATCAGCCAGAAGACGTCCACTGCTGAACATAGGCCTCCCCCTTTAACCTCCACACTGAACGATAGCCTGCCTTTTGCATCCACTGGTTGCCCGCGAATCTCACAATGTCGTCGGTCCATCTAGTGGGAGGCCTCCCTACGCTGCTAAACGCTGAAACGTTGAAAGAGAGCTGAAACAGCGCATTTCGGAAAATCACGCGAACGTGAACATTAAAGCGCCGAGATACGCTTTGCGGTCGCGCAACTTTTCGCAATCACCTAAACAGAATCGCTTAAAACAGGTAGCCTTAAGGCCACTGGTTCCATCTTCATGTTATAGTTTGGAGGTAGACAAAATTTCTTGCGATCCCTTGCTGGGTTCTTGAGATGCTGGAAACTCAATCCCATCAAAACGATTAACGTCATAACAACGTTTCAATTTGCACGACCCTGTATGCTACAACCCGTAACCGTAGGACCCGGGTATGTCCTAAAACTGCGACCAGAACCACCGGAGGATGGGCAGCAGCGTCCTGTTAGTACACGGTGATCGTACTGCGATCTCCAAGCCGCCTGCCAAGCGTGGGGATTATGGCAACACCCCTCTCTAAGAGGGAGGCCTTGTTCAGCAGTGGACATTTAATGGCTGATGATGTGTGACGTGTATGCTACAAGTGGTACAACACTTCAAATATAATAATTACTTTCGATGTCGTAATTAAATTATTTATTAAAAAACCTTGTAAAACAAGCATTTTCGTATTCTTCTCAGCAAACCCTTTCATTTGATACCCATATCATGGGGATGCATAAAAAATTGCTGGTGGTAGACCAATTTTTTTGGCAAAGATGACGGAACTTAGGGAGTCCGCCATATTGGATTTAGAATGACGTCATTTAGCTAACCATGGCATCGATTCTGTCATACCACTCACTAAACTAAACCAATCTGACAGGACTAAAATTATCTGCCTCTCTTTTAATTTTAATATGTGAGAGAAGGGTGGCAACAATTTTAGTTTAGATAATGATACATTACATTTAGTTTAGTTTAGATAATGGTACAATAGAATTGACACCATTGACATCCAAAATAAAGTGTATGCAAAATTTCAGCTGAAAGTAAATACTTCGACTAATAAAATAAAATAAAGGATTGAATTTGAAACTCTTCCTCCTTTTTTGAAACCGGTTAAAAAGGCTTAAGCTTTGGGGCCTGTTAAGGTTCTAGCTTAGTAGTAACTTGCAGGTAGCACGAATTATAGATAACGTCACCAAGTTTAGAAGCAAATGGCAAAGACTGCTTTAAAATTGGAGGCCGACAGGGGACCTTAGCTTAGCGGTTAGTATGCTTGTGACATAAACCCGGATGGCACAGGTTCAAATCCAGCCGGTCGTATTTTTTTTGAATTGGGTATTATATTTAAAAACTAATGAATTATATTTCTTAGACATTAAAATTATCTCGCAATTTTTTTATACGAGGCGAGCAAGACGAACTTAATAGGATGGTGAGCGAAACGCAAGTCCATAATGATACACCTCCGTGCATCGCAGCCGATCGCAGCCATGTGCGTCTCACGCACGCGGCTGATGCGACAGTACTCACAAAATCGCACTATGAAAATGTATGGCGATTTCAGTCATCGATGGCGCGCGTGTGTCGCATATCTCGGAAGCGGCGCCATACATTTTCATATTGCAAGTATTGTCGCATCAGTTGCGCACGTTAGATGCATGCGTCAGATGCTGCTATCAGCCGCGATACACGGAAGTCTACCTTTACACGTCTTCCAACTTGCAGGTAACCTGCAAAATTACGATCCAACGAGCTACAAAACTTTTTGCTCAGTGCCAGTGGCAGTGGAAAATCGCTCTAAGCAAAAAGTGTTGTAACATGTTGCAGGCTATGCGTAGGACCAGCGGTGGCCCTGGGGTAGAAACGAGAGGAGCTGTCCCTCTAGGTCCCAGATATCAAGGGGCGCCAAAATAACAAAAGCAAAAAAAAAACGCGGTACGCTGCTTGTCACTCTAATAATTATAAACGCGAAAGTACCTATGTGAGTGTGTGAGTGAGTACGTTTGCGCCCACTCAACCCGGCTGATCAGATTTGGATGAAAGTTGGTATACAGGTAGCACGTAAATTTCTCTATCTGTATGTAATTTATATTTCTGGTATGCACTCAAATTAGTTTCTGATTTGAGTTAGATCTGAGGAAAAAAATTTAAAAATTGCGAAGAAAATTGGAAAATTTCAGAAAACTTGCGCGTTTTCAGTTCGCGCGTTTGATGAATGCTAATTTACCAGACAGAAGGTTAATGTTTATTTTTAGATATTTATAGCTAAAAAATAATATACAAAAAGTGAAATTGTTACAATAACGATACTAATTGTGTGGTAAAATTTAAGTACTAAAAAAGTAACCCTTAAGATAACCCTTTTTTATTATGCGATAAACATTTAAAACATGTGTTCAAACCACGAAGTTGTTTAAAAGTTACCCAGTATTAGTTAATCATCATCATCATCATCATTGGCAGCTCATTCAGATCATTGCAGGGCATACATAACCCCCTCTCAACAATTTCTAACGCCATGTTCAACGTTTTACGAATTAGTTACTCGCTTAAAACGTGTGTTTCTTCATATGTTAGTAACTCACTTAAAACTTGAGTTTCTGCATGTATTACTAACTCACTTAAAACTTGTGTTTCTTCATAATATTAGTAACTCACTTAAAACTTGTGTTTCTTCATAATATTAGTAACTCACTTAAAACTTGAGTTTCTTCATACAAATATTATTAACTCACATAAAACTAGTGTTTCTTTGTAATATTAGTAACTCACTTAGACCTTGTTTTTCTTCATATAATATATTAGTAACTTACTTAAAAGTTGTGTTCCTTCATATATTAGTAACTCACTTTACACTTATGTTTGTTTGTCTATTAGTTGCTCGCTTAAAATGTGTGTTTCTGATGAGATTGATATTCGTAAATACCAACGCATAACGTGTGTAAATAATATGCTATGGACGTGTGTGAAATTGTAACAATATTGGGAAATATAACATTAACAAGTGTTTTGTAGAAGTTCAAATGTTGTACAAAAGCAGCATCATGCCCAGGCAGTCACCCATCCAAGTACCGACTGCGCCCGATGTTGTTTATCTTGGTGGTAAACAGACATTTGTCACCGACTCGCACTTACTTATTATTTATCATTATTTATTATTTATTGTTTTTCTTTAGAGCACCTTTAGAGTGTGTTTTATCATGCCAAGTTTGATGGTTGTACGTTCTACGTATTACCGTTTTTACGTTAGAGATAGAGCAAATTCAAAAATACGTTAAACAAAACGTTTAACACTGTTTTATTCTATCACGGTTGTTAACTAAAGTAGTATGATTATTTACGGGATATTTACCGTGGTAAGGTTGTGGAATGAGTTCCCGATATTTCGGCGCAGTTACACGGTGTATGTAACTGGGCCGTAAAAAAAAACATAACTTGAAACAAAACGTTTGCTGTATGTATTAGTTTATTGCCCTTAAGTTTATTTTTTTATATCTTAGTTAATCCGCCGTAACATTATTCTGTGTAAATTTCAACTAGCCATGGCATGGATGGACATAGGACACTTTTTATCCTGGAAAATGTACGGTTCCTATGGGCATGTCTATGCGGGTAAAGTTGCGAGGCATATATAGTTATTATTACATTGTATTACCATGTATAACAAATAAGCTCTTTAATAGTATGGGTTTTCAGTCAGTATTGTAGTTGATTAATGTAAGCGAGGTTTTCCTGTAACCATCAGTGAAGATGCGTCATCGTTGCTTTTAACATTTTGGCTTATCAACAGACTTCTAAAACACGGTATATAAGGCAAATATAAGGTTTACCCTTTAACAGATGAGGTCTTATGTCATTTAGATACAGAAGGGGTCGAAAATTTGCTTTTTTCTGTTGTAATATTTTTTTTCAATTATTTATCTGTAACTTGTTGTTTTCTTTTGGCTACAGGCATCTTGTCAATTTACCCAGTGTTAAGTAAAATTAATGCTCTTCATTCATCAATCAATAGTAATAATCCAACATTAAAACTCGAAAAGAGTTTTTCCACGTTGCCGTTGACGCCAAATCAGTTATTTTGTCATCTCGGCTATTTTTGTCGAAATTTAGCATGTCTCTTTAGCCGCTAAATAGACATGTTGTATCTGATTTCACGAAGCATTTACTTCTAAGAGAAATTAATCATTTTGAAAAGTAGCCAGGCGTTTTAAGAATACCATGAGTACCGAAAATCAAACTCAGTATTTTGAAGTAATATTCAAGTTCCTGATCAAGTTCAATCTTTTTAGTTTAGAACCACAATCTGAAGTGGTACTTGAGGTATCCTGTTAATAAACATACAGGCGTAAAAAAATCAAGATAACACGCATGTATGAAGTATTTTTTTTTTTTGTATAACATATAATAATCACGAATTCCTGGGGCTTGATTTTTGAATCGCTCGTAGGATATTTAGCACGATCATATCATGCGCGTAAAAAATTTACCCCTAAATCTAGATTCCACCATCAGACCAGTAGAGAAAGTTCGAATACTCGATACATATAGAATTACATTAAAAAAAATCAGGTGTTCTCATTGATCTATATGTACGGTGTTCCATACATTTCGTTGGGTGTAAATGATTTTTTTTTATGGAACAGCCGATTTTTTTTCGCTTTTTCAGGGTTGGTCCCGTAGTAAAGATTTATTGTATTTTTATGAACCCCAATATGATATACATAATTACATATATGTAATTGCATTACATGACTAAGAAAAGGCACAAGAATTAAACTAAACACCTCCACAATAACTATAGGGTCAGACTACATGCTATTAAAAGACGAGTGTTAAAGTTTTGTTATGAATAGATAAGTTTACATTAAAAAGTTTTTTTTTTGTAATGACTACAATGACATCCGCGAATTTGAGCGTTGTCTAGACAACGCTTAAATTCGGTGTAGCGTAGAGGTACGCTAGAGGTACACCCCATATAGGAAACGTACCTATTGATTAAAATCATTAGCGTTAATTGTAAATAATTTCATAACTTTTCCATAGACATCCGTCATCCAGTCTACTGCGAAGTGTTCGAAACGTCAGAAATTAAAATAATGTAAAATACACACAAAGTAAAAAAATATACAAGTAAGTTAAGATGAAAAGTAAAAGTACGTACGTAGTAGTAGTTTAATTTCAATGTTGAAAACCATTCGTCGTTCCTCAATACTCTGTACGATATGAACAAGAATGTTATATTTATAATCTGTAATCAATGACGTAATAACCACTATTTATGTCTGTAATGGACTAAAGACTAGTCTGAATTAAGGCGACACACACTTGACGCCCGTCAAGTGGCTGAGGCGGCCTGAGGCGGGATCAATTGCCTGCTCCATGGACTTGGGCCACTTGCAGGATTACATTCAAGTACCTACCAGTTAACTAGTCAATAATTTGTCAAAAAACATTAACAATAATCGTTATGCCATCGCGGAGACGGCCTGAAACTCTGACAATCCACCTTTATGAATTAACTTGTTGCAATCTAGGCTGGGCGGTACCACGCTGATTCTATACCAGATGCCTTATTATAGATGTCTTATGGTGAATCGGATTGTGATCGCAATCGCGTGCCATCTCACTTACGCACGTGGTGTGAGTAAGTAGATGCGAACGGGACGGCATGCAATCTCGATCACAATCAAACTTCTATAATAACGCCGCCGGTCTTGGTTTTTAAGGTGTCAAGCCAGGCCCTTATTCTCTAACTTACATGAGACGACGTCTTACCATGAAATCTATGGTACGTAACGTGTTCGTTTTGAACAGTCAAAATAACATGGAGCAAGCTAGCGTAGGCATGTGTCCGAATGTTTAATTTATTACAAATAACTAGACTTAACGATGAATACATTACACATACTGAAAAAATAAATTAAATTGGCTGATAAATCTCTGAGATATAAGCGTTTAAAGTTTTAGGTGGGGTGAGGATAGAGAGGGGATACTCTGTCCCTTTCTCACAAAGCGTGTGTTAGTTAGCATTTGTATGGCGTGCCTGAGACATGACGTCATAGCTCAGTATAGTGCGCTCTCTGTCTAGCATGAAATTAAATTAAATTTATTTATTTTAAATTTTGTTTTTGGCTCTATATATATGATCAGGTTTTATTTGAGGTAATAAAAAAAATATTTTTCACCATACCATTTTTGCAGCGTGTTATTGGCGTGTTTGTAGTTTTTTTACTTAATTAGGACCATTTTAAAAAGATTTCGAAACGCAACGTCTGTAAACGGAATCGAAGCTTTTTTTTTTTTTTTTATTAAAATGTTCATCATCATCATCAGCCAGAAGACGTCCACTGCTGAACATAGGCCTCCCCCTTTAACCTCCACACTGAACGACAGCCAGGCACATAACATCTTATGTTCAAAAATCTAGCAAAAGTGCCAGAGAATTTACGTCCGATTTTCATGCAATACGGCAGAAAAGGATGACTACAATTTTAGAGCTGTCAAATTTAGTTTAGTTTAGAGTATGGTTCTACAGAATCGACGTCACTCTCTAGTCTAAATATGTCTCGTCTGCGGTAATAAAAAAAAATGGAAGCAAAATATTATGCATGTACTTCACTAGTACAGATAAGTAAGCACTAAGCAACATGACCTGCTTTAGTGCAGAAAAGTGACACCGAATTTCAAGTCAGCATTATAGGTACAGTCCGACAAACTCATCTTTGAAGGTGGCTAAGTCATCGAACTATAATTTTCCACAACAAGCTATACATTTTGTCTAGTAAGTCCGATGGTGGCTCCCCACTCAACTGAGTGGTCGATGCAAGTAACATGACGCACTCTCGCCCGAACACAAAACGCAAGCACAACGAAATGCCACTCGGTTGCGCAGGAGTTGGTAACACTTCTAAAAATAATGCACTGCATTTTAGCCTTTAAGGCTGACATTTAAGGTATAAAATCTCCTGCAGTGATGAGGTTCTTTACGAGTATCTTTGATGGAACGCTTACGACTTGGCGTATCCGCACCTTGCGTTTTAAATATATTTTTCTGGTTGGTAGTTTCTTTTTATTCTTGTAAGGTATTTTTATCAAGAGCGCAATAATGTACTTAAGCATCTAGGTACAAGCCACACATGAAATGTCTAGGTTTTATAATATTTTTTAGGGTTCCGTACCCAAAGGGTAAAAACGGGACCCTATTACTAAGCCTGCGAAAGAAAGAAAAGAAACTGCGAACATAGCTCTCTCCATTTGCCGCTGTGCGACTGAATTTTTCCAAAGGACCAACTTTACAGTACGCTTAGTCCCAGATATGATAGTTTTCGAAAACTTTTTTCGTTTACGTATTGTTCCATACATTTTAGTAAAACGCTTCTATCGGAAATGTGGAGGAACTAAAATCGGTGGTAATCGGCGGTATAGATTGCTTCACTCTAATACGAAAAGAGTTATCGAATACCTTTTAGCGCAGCAATGTATGGAACAATACGAAAACGAAAAAAGTTTTCGAATACAGTAGAATTCATATATAACGACTTCGCTTATAACGACTAACCTATTTTAGCGACGATATTGTTTACTCAAATTAGGTTTCATAATAAATGTACTCAAGAAATAATCCGCCGTTTTGTGCGTCATCCGGTTAGTACGACATAGTATCGCCGGTCCCTTGAAGGTCGTTATATCCAGATTCTACTGTACTATCAAAACTTGTACATACTAAGGGTACCTTACGGACAACAGCTAATTGCGGCATTTAATCCGCTCAGTTGGAAAATCACGCGACCGCAAACCGTATCTGGGCGCGATAAGGTTCACGTTCGCGTGATTTTCCAACTGAGCGGATTAGGTGCCGCAATAGCTGTTGTCCGTAAGGCCCCTGTTCTCAGTACCATATACATGCAATGACTTTAATGAATAGCGGTATGCTCAGTCTGATTTCACTTGGGTTTTCTTAAAATTGGTCTAAGCGTTCACTTACTCCATAACTACGGTTACCATAGATTATGGAGTCACATAACACTCCATAATACCTTACAACTACCCAATTTCAATGGAAATAGTTCCCATTATATTTTTAGATACAGAATTAAAGCGCTGACTGTTCAAAACTGCCGCCTAATGAATTTTCCCGACGTATTATAGCTACGGTATCGACCGCTACACCACCCATTGCTGCGGCAGTACTACTGTTAGTCCACATAATTCAAACTGCACGAGAAATGGAACGCAATATATGGCTTCACTTTTCTCGCAGAACGTACCTCAAAGCGCGGTAAGGGCCTTCTCAGAAAGCGACCAAGTGGCGCACTCTCGTGAGAGATGAACGAACAGATAAATCTGAGAGCCTATATAATTTCACGAGAATATCTTGCGATCGCCTAGTCGATGTGGTACATTGCTGCGTCGGGCTTTCAGTATTGGAATATGGACGCGTGATACGGCGCAGTGTAGCTCGCGTGGACGTATTGCTTGCGGTGGGTAGGCGGTCGACGGCGGTGCTTGGTACGGGGCACAGGGTCGCAGAGCTAGTTCGGCCTCGCGCTCGCGGCCCTCTCTTCGCCGCAACGCAAATCGTTGAAATCAAAACTTTCACGCTACGAGAGCGCTACGAAGTTTTACTGCTACGAACTTCCTGCTACGGCGGTCGTAGCGCGCCGCACTCAAAACTTTGTTCAGAAAGCTTTTTTATTTGTCACTTTCCGTTATCAGCTCGTTGAAAACATGAGCTCTTTATGAGTGAGCGATACGATTCATATTTCAATACCTAACTACAGTTGCCTTATCAAGTAGGCGAATAAGATACCTCGCTTCAATTCGATTTCTGAGACTGTAAACACGATTTTTATTTAAGTGAGAGTAGGTAAGTATATCAAAGAGTAAAAACTAAGAGAATTATTTATCCATTTGTAAATCGGCATATCTTTGAAAGAAATAAATACGTCAAATATATATCTACCTACATTTCTTTCAACCTAGTTGAAAAAACAAAAACTAAATCTAATGTCTGCCAAAAGAGACCTCTATTCAGTACTTAATCAGCCAAAGTGCACAAAAAAAGATAAAAATTATCATGCAATTACTGAAATAAAAGGATGCAGTCTAAATCAAGAGCTTGGAGTTAATAAAGCTAAGTGAAAAACATGGGTATTTCCAGCGGGTTGTACTGCTTAGTAGGTAGATAGCAAGCATTGTGCTGGCGGTGCTCGGCGCTCGGCGCTCGGCGACTGGGTCTCGGTTTTGTTGTTCGTGGAAGCGCGCAGGTGTGGTGCGAGTGCCGAGCGCGCCCGAGGCCGCGCGCCGTATCATCGCCGCTCGCCTCAGTCTGCGTTCGGCCTCCGCTCTGCCCGCTTGACTGACGCGCTCGTGACACGGTTTGACAGTTCTGTTATCGTGATCGTGTGATGTTTTCGTATCGGAACTATGCTCGTGTATCCCAATGAAAATGTGGAGTGAATTCCAGGTAAGTTCTTCTATAACGATATTTATTGTGTTTTGAAATTGCGCTATTCGATGTGTTTTCTATATTTGTTGGATCATCAAAGTTGCATTCATGTTGAAAGTCGAAGCTTTTTATAACGAAAAATGGCAATTTCTATTAGGTTGACTAAATCGGAGCCACAATTGTTATGGCTGTTTATTGACTATTTTAAATTTTATTCGTGTCAAAGGGGGTAGACTGATAATTAGGTTCTTTAGATATAAATTTCAAATAACAATTTCGTTACACATATTTAAATATGTACAGTTTTTCAAAGTAAATATTTCTTGTACCTATGATGAAAATTACTTTTCAAAAATTTTAAGAGTTGAATGATTATTTGATATAGGTATATTTTGTGCAGGTTCTATTTGAGTCATTCAGAGGAAAGAAATTGTAGTATTTTTTATCATTAATGGTTTTATGTTAAGTTATCATGATTCCGAAACCCTTTACTTATTTCTGTTACTTATAAGTTTACTTAGAAATTTTATGATTTTGCAACACACAAATGTAGCTTAAGTGACGGCGTACCCATTTCTCAAGTTTTTAGCTAATTAACTTTACCAGGGTCTCACAAAAATATTGTGCAAAGATGTGCGCGCCTTTTTTTGAATGTGACAGCTCGGCGCGTTTCCGGCGACCTGTCAAACGCCATGTGATAGATAGAAGGGCGCATTCGGCGGAGTTTTAAATCAAAGCGCGGTATTCGAGTCGAATCTCGATAACTGGCAACGCTCGAGGCGAGCGAGCGTTCGTCACAGAAATACGTAGAAGCGGCGGTCTCGCTCTAGCTTGTAGCGCTGTCTCTGTCCCGCGCTGGGTGTTTTTGTGTCGAAGCGGGTTTTTTGTCGGCGCAGCGAGGCTGGCGGCGCCCGCTCGCTCGCTGACTACACCGACCGACTACACATTAATTATCGCCGAGTTGGCTCACTATCGTCGGCCAGCACGAACGCACTTTACTTTCTATATCGCTGGTCACTCCACCACACTCATATTCCACTTCGTTTTTATCAAAAAGTACTTGATTTTCGCTGATTATGAGAGTGATCAGTTAAAGAAACGATTGGATACTGTATTTGATCTCTATCGATATTATTCAATTCAGGTTACATTTAACCTCTTTTTCGACTAGAAGTACAAAAGTACTAACTAGAAATTAAATCAAAACTTACAATTACGGCCGGCTGGCATATTTAGCCGGTGGTAAAGTTTGGAACATTTTGAAAGAGTTGTCGAAGTAGAGAGAGCGCGGTATGTCAGCTCGGTTGGTGGCTAGGGCGCGTTGCCATGGTGACGGCTAGGGCGCCCCGCCCAGAGACCCTCCTACTCGCCACTTGCCGAGATTTACTCCTGGTGGGACTATGCTGCTAGGAGCTCCGCTCAACTTAGCGCCGCAATGCCGTACACTTCACGGGGTCTTCGATCTAATTTTAAAATAAAACTTAGACCTACGCAATACGCATACTTACCTATTATTTTATTTCGTGGGCGACATTAGTAGGTTGCAATAATCCTTATAACTCGTATCTTAGTCACGAAATTAACCCGTTAAAACATAGTTTATATGATTTCAGTTGATTTTAAAGCTTATCCAAAATATACAGGTATCTGAAAATGCCTCATTTATTTGTATTTAAAGTTACATTATCCTAACATATAGTTTTAAGAACAAAGGATAAATGGCCAGTTTTTAGTCTAGTTTTTTTTTCCGTTAGTTAAATTCCAAGAGTAAGAAAACGAAAAAATATTAGAAATGGTTTAATTGCATAATTAAAACATGCTACGAACGCTTTGTCCCTCTACGAAAGCGCTACGCCATCGAAAAGACATAAACGCATTCCCTTCTACGCACAAAGGAACTTTTTGCACTTGAATGCAAATAATTTCAAACTATTTTGTTGATTGGGTTTATTTTATAGTTTTTCAATAATTTCAATTACTCAATGGAACAATAAGGAGTACTCCAACAGGGCTATAAATACGGTTTTAAATTTTTTATGATTACATGTTACATTAGACGTCTTATTCGTAGGCAAATGTTTGATCAGAATATTTCATGTTTTGCTTATATTTACCGGACAACATATAACAACTAGATTTATGACAATTTCACAAGTATAGATCTTTTGTACTTCTTTTTTAATAATAAGGCTGAAATACCTTTATTAAAAGAATCAAATTCAAGCTTCAAAGACGAACTACTGTAAAGGTTTAAAATAATATCTAAATATAACCGGTTAAAAAAGTTCGGGACTCTTAGGCCTAGGGGGTGAATTTAGGGTGGGGGTGCATAGGAATGCGACTTGTTGCAGCCACGACCGACCGCTAAGCAACTTCCTAACTACCTATGTATGCCTGGTACCTTGGTTCATAAAAGAGAACAAAAACTGCAGTCTTAACAAAAGCCTTGTTAGATTTTGAGCTTTTATAGACAGGAGTAGAGTATATTTTCCCTTGGCATTATGTGTAGTTATATTTCTAGTTCAGAGGTATGAAGTTTTTCCGTCGGCAAATGTATCAGATAAAAGAAAAACGCTTTTAAAGCTAAGAAGTATCGTTTTTTTTAAATTTCTCACACAAACAAAGGAGATATGGTAAGGTGCGGCGGGTGCGAACGTACCTGGCCTAAATCAGGCTTGTCTAAGTCAAAATTACCCATTAGATGTGGACTATTAGTTAGTTCACTGGCGTCGCTATAAGTTTCTTAGTGTGTTTGAAAAATTAGTAAGCGAGCCGTACTTAGTTTTTGGCTTAAGTGGTATATTGAAAAAAGCATAAATTTACATGCAGTCATTTTAATACGATCGATAATTATACTAAGGCCCTTGATTACATATTATAGTTTGGATGTGCCTTAAACTCAACCTAGTACCGAAAAAATTCTGCCAAGAATTGAAGGGGGCGAGATAAACACGTATTGCACACACTGAGATATTCTTACTAGTTCTACAAACAATATTGAGCGGCACACAACTGCAAACGAAATATTCTCAAAATTTTATCAACTGGACGACCAAGAGGTGGAGAGTGGGTGTAAGTGCTAAACTGTAGGTACCTATGTATACCTATATACCCATTTTTTTTCTGAAACTAAGGCATATCTCCCTTGTTTGTCTGATCTGAGGTTAATACTCATAGAATGATAGTATGTATAATAATAAGAAGTTTATTAAAAGGTATGAAATATGCTTAGCGTCATGCTGACTGCGCATTTTCCTTCGAGCCGTGACTAAGCATTATTCAGTGATAGGTTTTCAATGTTCCCAGTGTTTAACTTATCTAAGGCTTACTTTTGTATCAATGTGATATGTTTCCCTTGTAATGTATATGCGTTTTCATAACTAAAGGCTGCGCTCAACGGCCTGAGTTATGTTTTTTGCAAGTTTACAAACATTTTTGAAAAAAGAAAATCACTGTGAGAAGTTATAATAAACCGATGAGGCATTATAATTACAATACTAAATAGTAATTAGCAATTTTCGTGTTGATCTATACACATAAATATAAAAATCAATGAGCGTATGTTACTTATGGACTCCAAAACGGCTGGACCGATTTTGACGGGATTTCATTGGCAGATTACTGATGTTATAAGGAGTAATTTCTACTTTCCACGCGGGTGAAACCGCGAGGCGCAGCTAGTATTTTATAAGACGGCGGAGGAGGTCGATAAATCTCAAAAAAAAATAACGATCTGTTCCGCCAAAATATAATCACATAAAAGTTAGTTTAAAACATTTGCAATGATGAAGATAATTTTTGCCTAATCTGTTTTTTAAATTCTATTGCACTCAGTGATTTTTTACCTTCAAAAATGTTGTAAACGTGCGAAAGAGCGTAGCCATAACGTACTTATTTGAAAAGTATTTTTAGTACCTACTATGTAGTTTCTTTTTTAAAGTTATAAAAAGTCTGTTCTGCTTTTCAATTCTGATACCAAGTAGTATTAAAAGAAAACTAAATACCCAACTTTAATTAGCCCATGACAGGTAAAGATGAAAATAACGACACCTCTAACTTCAAAATGTGTCAAGCCATTTAGATAGAGACAGGCAAACATACCTACATAACATTACCTTATTACAGCAGTCGAAAAAAAAACATGAAAGCTAGTCGCACTTGCGGCCACTTCCAGCGTATACCGCATTACTTCTAAAGAAAAGTTAATTTTTTCCTTCAATACTTTGGCTTGGTATGCAGTCTCCTTATTTTACCAATATGAAATAATAAAAAGCGATTTAAAATTATCTCATAAATAATGAAGTTTGTTTTTATAGGTATGAAAATGTGGAATTTGTTTATCAGATAGCGAACGCTATCAACTCGCACGATTCAACGCGACCGACGACGGTTCCTTTTTGGCGTATCACGTAATAACATCGTTTGTTACACATCAGCCGTCAAATTCACGGGCGATGTAAACAATCGACCACGTGCAGTAAAAGTAATAGTAAACTCATAAACAAATGAATGAATTAGCCATAGAGCGCTACGTCATCGGCGAAGACACGCATAATAATCGCTTATGCAAACGAGCATAATTATGTAAAGCATTATGAACCGCGCCGACGTGTTTTGACATACGCTAACGACCAATTATATGCCCATTGTGTGACTCAGTGAACTTGAAAGACACTACAATAATATAGGGCATCGACACTCAAATACGATTGAATGACGCGTGCCAACAACACCTGTTTAGAAAAAACATATGCTATGAATAACAGGTGCACCGCGTTCAATACTCAGTATTTTTGTAACAATTGTGTTGAACAGTCGTCACTGACGGACGGTGTCTGCTTATTCTTTTTTGTTGCGTTTTATTTGCTATTATGTCATAAGCAAATCGCTACAACCATTCAATTACTCATTTGTAGTTTTTTTGTCCGAACACATGTTTTGATGTTGATAATAAAGTTCATTCATAGTTTTCTATTGATCTCTATAACGCACTATGAAAAAGTGTCTTTTGTACATAATGTTTCTAAATACGATTCGATTCGATTCATGAATAATTTTATGTTTTATTCTAAGACTAGCTAGCGACTTCGTGCATGTAGAGGTCAGCCTTAAGCCTTGCTAATAGATATAATTTTCAAAAATCCTCTCTTGGTGATCATTTACGTTTGAATAAGGAACACTTGTGCAAAATTTCAAGTTTTTTGACCCAGCGGTTTCGGCTTTGTGTAGCATGTCAGTGAATTAATTAATTAGAGATTTTTATTAAGTAGATTATATTTATAGTTAAATTTATTAGCTTCACTGCAAATCACAACAAATCTCAGTTCTATTTATTTTAAACAGATTTTAAGAGACAAACATGATAAATCAACCGCCTACACCGCGCTTCGAGAATCGAGACCATTAGGATAATAATAATCTGGCATCGGCGGAGTGTCTCTCGATTCCACGCACTAAATATATTTCCCATGGCCTCAATGTCGTAGCTCGACCCAATTACGTCTGGCAATAAAACAATATATGTGTCGTTGAACCCTCCAGTTTGGTGTGCGATGGGCATGTATGTAAACCAAATGTAAACATTGCATCTGGGTGAGGACCACGGCTGGGCGGTGGCGGGCGGCGAGACGCAACGCCGCCAATAATTTATGTAAATCACGTCATTGTACAAGAGTGATGTTTTTATTGCAATCTCGTTTTGACGGTCAAGTTCGAAACGATGCGAAAGTTTACTCAGAGCGCTAAAAAAGTTTTACATTTCGTTAACACGCAGTTTGTCATGTTGATGGCGCGGCTGATACAGAAAAAATATGGTCTGTAGCGTTTTGTTGGTTGATTTTTCAGAAGTAACAGTGACTGTTACATAGAATTTAACATAGAAAACCCCATCTACATTCAATATTTCTAGAGTGAAGTATCCACTCCTCACATTTTTTCCATGCAGCCTATACAAATGGCTATAAACTTTATAGTACTACATTTCAGCAAAAACTAATAATGATTTAAATATTTTCGTTAGCATCTTAGAAAAAAGATAAAGAATGAAAACAAACGTGTAGCTTCCAATGTTTGTAAATAGTTTTACTACGACCGGCAAGTAACGTAAAATCTTGTTTATAATTATGATAATAGCCTTATTAAATACTACAAATCTATTTCGTAGGTAGTAACCATTAATCACTTGTGAATGAATGAGTGTTATTATTACACGGCGTCTGGTCAACGATATCAGAATGTTGTAACGTCATTTTATAATCATAAGCTCATAAATAAACATAGTGACGTATGGCGATCACGGCTGATCACCGATCGGAAGTGGCGCGGGCGCCGGTGCCACCGCGCGTGCGCGCCGTAAACGCAGATAATTTAATTATGTAACAAATGACGTTTTGACATTCAACAACGACACATTTAGCGCGGACATTAAGTGGATCAATGAACTTGAGCCGTTTGTTGTGTTACGCAATGATCGGTGTTTGAGCGAGATTAATGCGCGGATTATGGCACGCGATACGTTTCAATTTACGTTCCGTTTCATTCATGACTCGAGATAACGACGAGGTGCTCTCTCCGCTCGTTTGTTTGCTTTTGCCGTTGACACTTGTCGCTCCCGCCCCGACGGTCTCGGTCCCAGATCCCTCCCTCTAATTAATAATCTCGATCTGCCGATGCCGGGCTCGTTCGTAGACGGCACGCGTTATCTCTTGACCGCGACACGTCGATGTCGTACCTATACAATTCTAACGTTACCGTTTACTATCACTATCTTTGACCGAATTCAAACACGGATTGTACCAGTCGTGGCTGTATTCCTATGCGAGCGAAGTTTCAAGGAAAGTTTGTGTTTATTTGCGGATTGGAGTAGTAAACATATGTGCATAGCGGATGACTCGTAGATCGTACCTACTACATATTAGCTAGGAGTTTGAGCTCAAGACGAAGGGGTGAAGGGTGTACGTCTTCACCCATTGACGGTTGAAGCGCCCCGCGACACTTTCACTGCTCCGTTATTGCAGTTACTATGCGCCTACTGTGCAGCGGGGAACGGTCGACCACCCCATTGCATTCACCCCTCGATGCCACCCCGCATAGGGCGCTTACACGAGGGGCATGCTTTTCAAATTTTAGAATAGAATCTAGCTATCCTCTCTGCGTTCGTGGAGCACAGACGTTACAAAATTATTAGGGTAAGAGATTACATCGACACAATAGAGTGAATGCAAAACGATAGAACGAGTCTATCAGCGATCGTATCTCAAGTCTAGACGGGCCGGCAGGCGGCCGGAGTGGGACAATGTCAACTGTGAGGGCTCGCTATTATTTGCGTAGACACGTGTGCGAGCCGAGGAACTCCGGTCCGAGTGACAAGTGCTCGTGAGTCGTGACGGAAGTTTGTAAACACCGCCGGCCTTGCTCCCGGACGCGGCTTGCTGCACCGAGCCGTCGGGGCTCTAGTCACGCACAATCTACCTCCGCATGTTCCGATATCGAATTTCTCCGTTCAATCAATCATGAATGAAAACGATAATGCGCTCCCCGATCGACCGTGACAATCGATTCGATTCATATCTGAGCGCTAAACACAGGTGGGTAATTAATAGTGCAATAACAAACTGTTATGTCACGCGCGATTATCGTGAGATTGACACGAGTCACTGCGTTAACGTTTGCTCGTAACGGCGTTCGAGGATTCGTATTTTTGTTTGGTGACGTGCCGTGGGCGGAGGAGCGGCGCGTCGCCTCGCGGCGGGATATCGCCGGTTGATTGATGGGCGATAGATAGTCGCCGACATTGAACCCGTCCGCGGTCGGCTCTCAGTGCACCGTTTAGTAAACATATCTAGCGGACTTCCGGCGTGACGTCGCGCCCGTGACGTCCACGCGCCCCCGCCCACTGACGTAACACCTACGTAACATATTTATTCTTTCTGTTTACACTATAAATATCCATTTACATTGTTATTGTTTCGCGGGGTCGACGCCTTATCTCTTTATTGCTTTATGGCTCGTTTGCGTTTATGGCCTACCTGTCTCTCGAGACATCGGAATGCTTCGTATCGTTAATTTACATAACAATTGCAAATTAATCGGTACGATTACGATTATGAGGAAAGGTTTATATGTCAGTGGCCTAGTTTCGATTCAAGAGTTTCATTGATTCAAATAATGTGGTGTTTACCATTAGCTGAGTAGGTATTTGGCAGGGAATTGATAATGTTGGTTGTTAGTTAACCGGTACGCTCCCGGGACTAATCTTCTAAGTGCGTAGCGTCGGCGGCGGCAGGGAGGCGGGGGCGAGTAGGTTTCACCCGCCGGGGGGTTCATTAAAAATTCATTCTTATTTCGTAGCTCGCGCCGTAATCAGCCGCAAGGGGGGGAGTCGCACGTACTACGTTATCTACTGATTTATTGCTTCTAAATATCTACGTGCACTTTCCAAAAGTTCCAAAATATGTAAACTTTATTATTCATTCTTAGTAAATCTTAAGTCTAAGTCTTAAGAAGATAAAAATGTACTAGCTACGTAAGATGGTTCGACTTTACGAAGAAAAGTTTTTGCTGACAAAGTTAGTAAAAAAAATTAATTTATGCAAACACATCATATTGTCTTCTATTATACGTGTACT
Source organism: Agriopis marginaria (assembly GCA_932305915.1). Classification (NCBI taxonomy): domain Eukaryota; kingdom Metazoa; phylum Arthropoda; class Insecta; order Lepidoptera; family Geometridae; genus Agriopis; species Agriopis marginaria. The sequence continues at coordinate 7,458,208 of OW029934.1, read as the reverse complement.
GTTACATATTCTGCTCTATGCAAATGTGTTCAGGCTGTAAGCAAAAGTCATTAACCTTCTACTATTTTCCTATTTCAACAGAACGAGATGTTGATGTAGCTTTTTCTTTTCTATAAATGGATAATTACAGTAATGTAGATGAGAGTGTGTGTCTCGACATATTCCCTCCCCGTGGAGGTTGCCCCCTAGCCCACCCTCGCTTGTCTCTATCCCAACCGCTACTACGAGTTTCTTATTAATACCTACTCGAACTCACTGTTTCTATCTATTTACTCTGACTAGAATTTATATCTATTTAAGTATGTATTTAAAAACTATATATATGTATGTATATCAGTCTCTGACAGCCATATCACAAGCTTTTCTTAGTTTGGGGTCAGATGACCGTGTGTGCCCGGAAAAAAATATGTCCCAAATATTTACCTACGCTATGGAGTTTTTTTTATATGTTGAAAAGCAACTCCATCCGCTCTTATAAAAAAATCCTGAATCGTGACGTTTGGAAAAATAACCTGATATCTAATAAATAAATAAATAAATAAATAAATAAATATCTGGGACATTTATGCACACACGGTCATCTGACCCCAAACTAAGCAAAGCTTGTAATATGGCTGCCAGAAACTGATATACGTACATATATATTTTTAAATACATACTTAAATAGATATTAACACCCAGACATAGAACAAACACAAATGTTCATCACACAAATGTTTGTCCTAGATGGGAATCGAACCCACGCCCCCAAGCACAGAAGATAGGTTCACTACCAACTGAGCCACCGGGGCAATAACCTGCTGACCTGTGATAACATATTCATAAACGTTAGATATGAATTGCAAAATAAAGTGCAAAACCCACTATGTTTGTAGATCATGAAATGGGCAAAGCAGTTTTAGAAAAATACATTACTAGTTAGATTCTATTTGGTTGACTGATGTTCCTATTATTGTTTCTAATTTGCTAACGACTTTATCTACTAGTAGAAGACATAATATTCAAAATATAAGCAAAAAAGAAATTGTATCATATTGCTACCTTTAAAAAAAAATTAAAAACGATGCTTTTAATAGTAGTTGCATTAGATATTTGTGAACATAATATATAACAAACAATAAAGTTTAATAGAATTGAGGTAATATAAACAAATGTTGTTTGGGTTCAGTAAATGAGACTTCTCTTGATGAAATTGGAGCAAAACGATACGGAGAATAAACTTCGGAGAAGTGAATTCGAGTACAGTTAGACGGTAGGGGACGAGTTGAGTTCGAGTAGAGTTCGAGGGTAGGGGATGAAATGTGGAGGGTTCGCCCCCGCACACGAGGCTGCCCCCACACTCCTAATCTCCTTTGGCCCTCCCGGCGAACTCGAGCCCGTGACGTCACCACTTATAGGTTTTTTTGGCAGTGAAAAAAGCGAAAAAGTTTTTTGATTTATATTTATTACACGTTTTCTTCTAGCACTTTTATGAGTTACAAGGTCAATGCACAAATTGGACTGGGTTAATAATTAAGCAAACTCTTTGAGAAGATAAATAAAGAACAAGTTTTTGATATCACGTTTTAAAATTAAGTTGTTTATTTACTGTTATGAAATAAAAGTAAACATTGATGTAGATAAATCAAGTCTCGTCGACGTTAAAATGCGGGCGGCATTGGAAGGAATTCTGAAATGTTACTTTATGTCATGCCGACCGTGTTATGGTCTGAACATCGGAACTTAATTGATACGTTGATATAATCGTACATAAACAAGACAACGTTTTTAATAACGAACCTAAACCGGTTCGTGAATAAGATGCGTGGCGGGGTGCGGTAGTGCACGCATCAATCAGAAATCAGCTGATCGGCGCCGGTTTCCTTTTCATCTGGCGCTTTATTTAATTAATCGGTCGCCACGGGCGGCGGCGGCCGCGGCACGGGCCGCACTTCATCGCACTTACCGTTAAACTAAACACTATAAACTTACTACACTTTCCGCTTCGTGATCGGATTATGAATGAGCTGTTTGATGTTTGATCTCACTGTAATCTAGTTCCGAATCTCGCTGCGGAGTCGTCGCCCGTCCGCGTCCTCGGTAAATATTTTTATTTGCTCGTCTCGGTGATGATCTGTTTCTCTATTTGTTTTACGCTATTTATTATGCGTCGTGGTTGCAATCGCGTGGGCACGAGCCGAGTTATGTCATGTACCGGTAACAATGGCGATTTTCTCGTGACCGATCTACAATGACGACTGCAATGGACCGCAATAAAGAATCGCGTTTGCGGCTCACCGAGCGCCCGCCCCTTTGTTCGTTTATCCACGCGCTCCTGTCTAAACAGGTGCCGCTTTATAGGGTATTATTTCGCATTCGTTGGAAACCACCGTCAAAAGAACATAAATAAACGAGCCGACCTCACAACAAGTGATAGTGGCCCGCATTCAATAACGAGAGGCCCGTATTCAAGCCAATTATCAGTAGACGCCGGGGAACGCCCTTAATCCTTCGTCTGGTGCTTGGCGTCTATAACTAGTCGGTGTACTTAAGTCAGTTGTTTTTAAGCTCGATGGTTGTTTCTGTAAGCTTCTTCGAGTTGGGTAAGAGAACGTGTCGAGCAGGGCCACTGCGTATCGCCGCGGCTCGGGGCTGTATTTCTCATACAGAGTGCGGTGTTGCAACGCAGTGGCGGCGTGTAGCAAGACGTCGAGTATCGAGCACAGAGAGCGGCGCAGGCGCACGTCGCTGCGACGTAAAGCACGCATGTGGTGCGCGTGTGTGAGTGACGTCAACGCGCCACTTTCTCCATACTTTCGTCGTTGCTGGTGCGCTAAAAAACCGAGCTCGCCTAGTAGACGACTATTAATACATACGAAGCGACGTCGCACGCTCTGTCGCGCGAAACGATACGGAATTATAGGTTTCTACGCGCACGATGTGCGTGCTGAACGTCCAGTGACGCTGGCAGCTCTCCCTTGCCTTGCGTAGCTCGCTTCGCCGTAACCTACGACATTCTCTGACAATCAGGACGATTTTATATGTATTCAATTTGATTTCAACTAGTCTTAAAACAGCTCAAACTGGAGAATCTTTAAGTGGCAGTAGCGGAGCGGAGACGCTAATGTGTTCCGCAAATATAGAGCGTCAACTTTGCGCTCACGCCGCGCCGTGCTCTACTGTTCGTCGACACTAATTTCAGTACTTTGTCCACGGAAATTTTCGCCTTAATTCGCGCCGAAACATCGAACAAGTAAAATCCATTCGGTTCCATCTCTCGCCTGTCTAATTAGGCTCTGTCATAGACTCTTCGAAGGCTCTATTACGAGCCGCCTCCAAACTTAGAGCGGACTATAACGCATTTGGTATTCAATCAGAGAATCTTGCCGGGGAAGAGTAGGTTTTATACGGGGGCAGTAAGGTCGATAGCGCGAGGGTGGGATGAAATTCAGTTCGCTCGGTGTGACAATTACGGCGATGCGGCCCGCCCCGCGCCGCCGCAATCGATAGGCCTACGGGTACGAGCCCGGGCCGGGGCGGCGCGCGGGTGTGTCAGCCGGGGGCTCCCCGCCGCGGTCATTACTTATGCAAAGCAGCATTGGTCCGGCGCGAGCAGCGCTCGGCCGCACCAGAGGCCACAGAGCCATACACCGCTGCCGGTGACGCTGCTCTGCTCGGCCTTTACAGTTGACCTCACAACACTATCGATTATTCGACCACCGATGTCAGTACACTATCAGCTAGCACCTACAAAATGTTCAGTACATTTTGTGTGAAAACTTCAAGCTTTCATTATGATGAGAAAAGCACAAAGGGTTGTGATCAGAAAACGGGCTAACGTTGGTGGCGCATAACAGAATTCAGGGACGGTACGGCTTTGTGCGCTCCCTCGCCTTGAGCTCTCCCTCCGGCTTCCAACTGAAGGGAAGGGTCGCTGCTAACTTTTGTATCCACGTCGTATTCAAATGAGAACCGACTTTAAAAAAAAACTGCTTTTGATTTCAGAATTCATTAACTGAAAACCCTTAGCTCTAGGGTTACAGTTTTATGGCCATTTGAAGGCTGCTGACATGCTAACCGATAACTTGAAAAGTGTTTGTTATCTGTAGAAGGATATGCAAAAATTTAAGTTGACACTTTTCGCAATTAAGTAAAAGAAATCATTGTTATCTATTTGAAGCGACCGACGCGACTTCGCGCTAAGCTGAGCTCGTAAGAAGCTCGCATCTTACTCAGCGCGAGGGGGTTTCGCGATAAAGTTTGCGCGCGAAAACTCATTCCCGCGCTTTATAACCTGCGAGTTTTGATGGCGAGAAGGGCGGCTTTATGTAACCCCTCCTCGCAGCCTTCGCTCGGCTCCTACATAATGTAATAGGCAACGGTTCTTCGAGTTGCCACACTGCGAGAGCGCGCCTCGCCGCAACAAATGCGCAACACGTTTTTTGCGGCTGGTACACCTATCCCTACCAAGGTATCGCTACTGGTAGGGATGTGATGTATTAGTGATTTGGTAGAGTTTGATAATTTTTAGATATCCCCAAAATTTCAATTATCTACACACAGACAAAAGATCTAAAAAAGCGTAATAAGTTTAGTTTTTTTGTTTGAATTACCCGTAGGAAATCGTTACGTACTGATCTGATTACTACGCAGCATTATTATTGTACCTAATTACTTAATAACAATCTGGGAGCGATGATGGCCGCGCGGTAGATTATGCGCTTTACAATTTGACGGCACCCGGTTCGATCCTTTTTTTTAGAGCGATGGCAGTTTCGATGTCATTGCTCAAAAATGGTAAACGTGAGGAAACCAGTATGTCCAAGAACTTTAATAATAACATTATGATATTAACCAACAACATGCACTGGGCTAGTATGGTGGATTAGGGCCCATTAACTCTCTCTGAGAGAAAGTTTTTGTGTCCCAGCAGTGGGAACATAATAGGCTGACAATGATGATGAATAAAAATCTTATATTTATTCACTGATAGAGATTACACAGCCCAAATCGCTAAATCTAAAGGCATTTAAAGTGTTCCTTTTATAACATAGATGAGCTAAGAAAGGATTTCTCTAAATTATATCTGTTGGTGAGACTGAAGGCCGAGCTCTATGCGTACAAAAATGCTGCATTAAGCTAGCAAAATATAAATAAATATAAATATAAATATTCGGGTCATTTTTGCACACACGGTCATCTGACCCCAAACTAAGCAAAGCTTGTGATATGGCTGCCAGAGACTGATATATATACATATATAGGTTTAAATACATACTTAAATAGATATTAACACCCAGATATAGAACAAACACAAATGTTCATCACACAAATGTTTGTCCTAATAAAGTAAACTTTTCAAAGAAGGAATCCCCCCCCTTCTACAAAAAAGTGTTTCGGCGGAACTACCTAATTAGGGATTATTAACGACGCAAATAGAATGCTATCAAATCTGTCAAAAAATTAAGTCGACACATTTTCTCACGCTCATTACATATGGTGTAAGTCATTGATGTGCAATCAATCACAAATCACGATTTGAAGAAGTTCGCTTCAAATCATGACAAAAAAACATAGCATTTAAAGCGAGCGCGCGTATCGCGGGCAAGTGTGCGGTATCGCGCCTTATCAACGTTATCACGGCTCAAGGTGACGCTTCATGTAACGCAGCGATTGCAGCACGCAGATACCAACGTTATGTGCCAAGACCTTTCTTCGATAGTTTCCCAATGAAACATAATACTACTTGCGCCTATTCATATTGCTCGCAAACTTTTCACAGATGTAGTCGTTCCAATAGAAAAAGAGCGCACTTGTAAGTAGAATACATTTAATGTCAACTATCAATATACAACTCTACTGTTACTTTGTAACCTCTGACTTCTTATCGTCAAAGAAACTGTTGAGAAAAGTTTTCACATGTTGAGCGCTCCTTGTGCAATTATGTAGTGTCGGCAAGGCCACGTGCTCGCTTGACGTTAACAAAGTTTCCCGATGCGGAGAAAACTTTGTGACATGTGAGTGGTAGATACTTACAATATGTGTTCCACCCCTCCGCGCCCCCTCTGGCGTCGCCGGCTCCGACGTCGTGAGTCAGCGGCGCCCTCGCGCGACGTCGCCCCGTCTGCCTCCATGGAAAATTTATACCCACCCTCTCTGCAAGATCATTATACTCCCGCTCGCTCAAATTGAGCCTTACGTCGCAGCCAAAGAGCGCACTTTAGCTCGTTCTCGTCGAAGAAGACAAAGGAGCTCACCAATTTCGCCGAAAACAAACTCTAACTCCAGGGGGATATAGTTTGTAATTTATGTGGCGATATGGCTCACGTGCTACGAAAACGCAGCGGTGACGTCACGGGCTAGGCGGCTGGAGGGCGGGTGGCTCATCAACGTGCCCTATACATAACTACTTTTACTCTTAGCTTTTTCAAAACAGAACTGCTTAGCTCTAAGGAAGATTAAATTCACATGTGCATATAAAAAAAACACATGAAACAGAAGAACAATAGAACATACTTGTAGGCAAACTCAAATTTGTCTAGCCCTTACATCCATAAAATTCTATCTGAGCTAAAAACTTCAGTTGAGCTAAAACCTTTTAGTTTTTCTGTTCTCGCCCCGACTCAAAAATAAAGCAAAAAACAGAAGATCGTATACCAGCGTCAAGTACGGACCGGAGCGCTGCCGTCTCTCCCTTAATTCCCCGGTCGGCGCGAGGTGGCGCGTCTAGAGAGCGTGTGCTCTCTCATCTCCTTAATTCGTCCTTCGCCGCAGCCCCCTTAATTCTCCCCGTAGCAGTGCGAGGGAGGGCTCTCGCCCGCTAACCCGAGTTCGCCCCCCTTATTTATGCTCGGCGCGTGGGAGCGGGTGGAGGGCGGCGGCCCCCGGGCTCCGTATCCGTGCACACCGCGTCGATGTGCGAGTGAATTAAGAGCGGGTCGGCTTTCATTTTGCTAAAGCTTCCATGCTCGTGTGCACGCCTTTCAGGCGAGTCGAGGTGGTGTGCGCGACTCCTACGCGCACCGCTCTCGACTCTAAGACGGGGGGATAAGGTCACAAGCCTCGTGCCGCCGCCCGCCGAACCCGCCTTCAGCGTTTTATAACTTCGGAGGGTGAGGCAGCAGAGTTTTTGTGGAAGGACTTTTTTGACGTACGTTTTTTATGTTTTACTCTGTTAGGGTTCGCAAAGATAACGACATCTCATAGAGGGTGGAATGCGTTCTCGCAGAAGATACGTGAAGAGCTGTTGCATGTTTAAAGGATGGTATCGCTGAAGTATGTGATGGTCTTTCTTTCCGTAGAAAGACGACCGCAATCTAGACAGACTGGATGAAAAAAGTTGAAATTTAAGTATACTTGTCAAAACTATTTAGTCGAGCCGGTGTGTGTGAGGATGGAGGCGAGTGGGTGGCTAAGTCTACGCACAACATCTTCAGAGAAAGTGAAATTTAGCACAAGTTCGGAGAAATACAACCGTGGCATGCCTCCCTCGCCCTCGGAGGAATCCAGCCGGGGGGCGCCAGGCGGCAGCCAGCAAGCGCGGCTTATAACAATTAAGTTTATTCGCTCGCAAGTTTCTATTTGGATCGCCAAAAAGATTTCAAGAGTTGAAGGGAATTAGTTTAGTCGGGGCTGTTCGTGAAAGTTTTTCTGCGAGCTCTTGCGCATCTTTTAGAATGAGTTCTACGTATATCTTTTATTGTATCATTTTGGTTAGTTTAAGAATGTCAAGACAAAAGATAACTGGGTAACGTTGTCTGATAATTACGTATGTGTTCGAAGTCAAACAATATTCTGTGGTAAGGCGTTTTCTATCCCGGTCTATAGTTGTGCGCACATCGCGCAATAGAGTGCTCGCTCCACTGAGTAGGTACAGTAGGTACCTCCAGCTCGGTACATGGCGGGCGGGGGTTTATCAGAGTGGTCTCGCTGCAGACGTGCCAATACATGTCTAGGGTGAACACATGAAGTACAAAAAACAAGAGTGTAAGAGCCTCGGTGACGGTTGAACGACCTTTACTAAGGTGTCGGTTTCGGGCAGGTTATTTAGTGCTGGCGGGTGGCAGTGCGGTGCGGCAGCAGGGGGGCGGGGGCAGCCCCGGGTCGCCCGGCAACGGCAACTGGGTCACTCCAGGCCTGCCCCTACCTCCCACCAATTATGTACACGCTCGTTACCGGACACGCGTTTTTCAATCACATCCATATTTAATTGGGCATCACGAAGCTGGAAAATGTGTTTGAACCACCATGTTTTACGAGAACTCTATTTGAATTGCGATGCGTATTACGGTACCTATGTACCAGATCAATATTGGGAATAAATACATATTTTGTAATTGGCCGATAATCGTAATTTGCTGTATTGATCAGAGCGTAAATCAGCTCGTTCCAATCAGCTGGCGTTAATATCAATATAATATAATAACTTTTGCGGTGACGAATTGTCACCATTTATCGCTAGTTCTGAACGATAGAGATATGAAGAAACTTTTAATATTCGGGAAATGCGAGCACTGGGGTTCGTAGTTAAGCGCGAAGAGTAGAGCTAAACGGATAGGAACGTTGGTTTGGTGAGCGCGGTCAGCCGCAGTTTGTGAGGCTCTCGCAGGCGCACTATCTCGTCTTCTGGAGTTCCTTACAAGACAGAACTGTACCCTAACTTGTTGCATGGATGCACTGCGGAGGGTGCGCGGGTGTAGCGCGGGCTCGCGGGGGTTGTGACGGGGGGCGTCTTCATAGTGAATGGGCGCGAGATGTCGTGGCCGGCCGCCACGTGCGCGTATGGAGATGCCTCCATTGATAACCGTGACCTCGCCCTTATCGCGCCGCCTGTCGATGACGCCGCACGGATTTCTGTCGAGCCTCTAACGCACTTGCCCATTTACCTACACTAACGCATTGATACCGCCCTGTGAGTACGCTCATTGATATTCCTGAGAAGCGGAGTAGGTAGGTACCTACGTACTTTTAATAGGGCTCTACTGCACAGAACAAAATGAAACTCAGTTGAGGCAATAGGTACAAAACACCACAAAATACCTAGATTTTTGTCATGTATTTCAAACATGGTCTGAGTCATCGTCTCTAAAAATACTCTCTCATACGCTTCATAATGATTCTTCATGACTAGGTAGGTACCTACTTTTTGCTTTATGGTATTCAAACAAACATCGTCTTTCAGCCGAACAATTTTCAGTCATCGCGAAAAGTACGAAATCAAATTTTGTTCAAGCATGGTTGGTCAGAAATGTAGAGTACTCAGTTACTCACTTGGACCATTGCAGTTTGTGTACAAATAGAAACAACTATTTCGTAGAGTAAATTGTAATAACGGGGTCGTTTGTATTCGTAGTCAATTAGCATTTATTGCGGGCGGGAAGGCAAGCAAGCGGTGCCACGGCGCATAGCAAGTGCAACCTTGACATTGGTCGTCGCCCTAATGTCGCATCGATTGTCCACGAACAAAACCATCTCCGGCGTGGCGATAATAGTGTCGAAGCGATGAATGAGCACATTAGCGAGCTCGGCGGCGGCGGCCCTGTGCCGACGCCGGCGGACGGCGCGGCGAGTCATTACGCGCCCCCATTAATCACTGCAACAATCGGCCGATATCTCGCTATTTACAAACGCGGGAGCACGTGTTCACCGCTCGTACTACGCCGAGTGTATTGACCCATTTAGATAGCTCGACCTTCGCGCGGCCATTGTGAGCGAAAAACATAAAAATAAGTTTTATTGCGGCGTCGTTATGCGTATCGCTGCGGGCCCGCCGCCGCCCGTCACGCCGCGCCGCCCAACAGCTGATCGCTACGTGACATTTTTATTTTATTCGCTCTCTTCCGGGGATTCTCCGAGATACGTGCCGGTGACGTCATTATCTGCTCGCGCACGCCCGCGGCTCTGATTTATTATCTCCGAGCGCACTGTGCCATGTACACTGTACCAACTACCTATATACACTCCACCCTGCGGAATGGTATTACTTTTTTAGAGACATACCGGCCACGCACCAATGTCACTGCTAAGTATGGAGGTGCCTTCAATGAGCCCCTAGTCTACGTCAAATAGCATGCACAGCAAAACGTAATCTTTGCGTCAACTGCACTTTTTATTTGATGAGCTAATGATGCGACGCCCGCCGGCGCCGCAGCAATTTATACAATGTGTAAACATTTTTCACGATGACTTTAGAACAACCTATGCCGTCGTCTGTTCGAAAGTTCATTCGCCTCTACGAAAATATAAAAACGGCGATATTTTTGTGCGAAGACATGGTCCCGCAAAGTCGAGTTGATCCAATTCAGTCGCTACAGCTCACCGCGATAAAGAAAATGAGATCAAACTTCGTAGAGCATAATTTATATGGTGAAATTAGATTTTGCGAAACCCAAAGAAAACTGCCTTATGGTCACAAAATTAAAAGATGGAAGTAATAAAATAACCCTTCATGTGTAAACTTAAGAGTATCATGCAGTTTAAAATTCGAGAAAAAGACAATGAACAGTTACCCGAACCGAAGCACACTCGTATGTTCAGCATATGTTTGGAGAAGAGCCTCTTAGACTTTAATGCAACAGGTTAAGGTTCAAATGACTATCGATACTGTAGCAGTAACTTGCAGAGGTAGATACTTGTGTAGATACGCAGAGGAAATCTCGCGGGCGTCCGACATTCCGATCATTCAGCGGGCTGCCTTCGAAGAAGCGTGTGCGTCACTGCGCTCGGCAAAAACTCCACATTTTCCCTTTCGTTAGATCGCAGTGGGCTTCGAACGCTCGTCATAAACGCATACATAAACGTCAACCCGTCACTTGTCGCCGGCACGCGCCGAACGTTGGAAGTAAACAAAACAATGCATTTCGGGAATTCCCTCGCTTTTTGTGCCGCGCCGCATTCCTGAGGGATTCCTTTTGTTTGCTCTAACAACAACTATTTTTTCTCATTCGTCACCTTGACGCCTGCTATTGCATAACGGTAAACGTAGATGAGCTTCGAACGCCCCTATTCATGCGAGTGATTCAATTGGAATGTTTAGCTTTTTACTTGCATTTCCCACGCTTTGATTACGTCCTATTGTTCTAATTTTACTGGGATTTGGGAATTTCACAATGAAGTATGAATATTTAGCAAATAAAACCGGACAAAACAAACTCTACATAGCAGAGTCCACTTTAATACAAAGTTATATAAGGCTGAAAGCAAAAATTTCAGTTGTCAAAATGTAGAGCAATCATCTTTTTCCAATTCAAAGTGGAGATCTCATTTCTAACTCGTACAATGTCAATCAAATTCAAAATTCAAATTCAAAATATTTATTTGTCAGCATACTTATTAAAATGCTAGAAGTTTTCTAAAAATGTGGGTTCGCTAAAATCTTCTTTACCTTGGTAATAGTTGCTTAACATCAGCAGTAGATCAGTTATGTTTCTTGGTAACGTTTTGAAGGCTTTAAACGGGTTTACAGCCAAATAAGAGAAGGGAATCTAAAAATTCATCCAGCAGTAGTCAGTGGCGTGAAATAAAAAGCTCAGAGAGTTGAGCGCAACTTGGCTCGAAGCTGGTCGCGCGACGGCCGGCGGCCCACCAAACAGGATGTGGGACTGGTTGTACGCACACAGCGGCACAGCTGCGCGTGCGCACACGAGTCCGTACGCACACTACCGCGCGCGGCCTCGTCGCTCGCCGCTCGCCGCTCACGGAAATGTGCGTGCCAGGCAGGGTTGCCAAACATACATTATTCGGCTGAGCATTACGATAACCCATTATATAAACGTATGAGCCAGCGTTTTCGACTCCAATGTTGCAGTTAAGTTTCAATCCGACCATCATATTATGAAAACGCATTTAAGATGTAGGTACCTTTTACAGAAATGATCTTATAGAAGTAAAGGTCAGGTGAACAAAAATCTAGTCTGTAAAACAAAACAAAAAAAGACGAACCAAAGATTTATAAAAAAACATAATTTTTCTTCGTCTTGTCTTTCGATGCATAAGCTTTACAATGTAGATCAACGTAAGTGAGGAGTCTCATTTATTAATTATCAAGAAACAGTAATTTTTAAACTTTCGCGATTTGAACACAAATGGTTTAACGCCAACGGCGGTTTTTGTGTAGGGAGAGGTACCAAAATAAAACAATAAGTGATAAGTCCCGATAAAAATTTAAAACATATCGAGAAACAGGTGATTTTGTTCGTCGGATGGTTGGGAAACAGCTGGGTAGCAGGTATGTGGCAACCCTCGGCGCGAGGCAACCAGCCACGGTTCTGCCTTGGTGCTTGCTTTGCTCGCTTTGCGAACCCGCCTGACGGGGAGTCGCCTCTACTTTATAACAAAAATTCGACGTGAATAAAGTCTTGTGCATAAGCAAGTAATTGAAATTAACAATTAAGTACTTGCACTTCAAACTTTGAGTTAAGGATTACTTTTATACCAATTATAGGTGCTAAGGAACAACTAAAAAAAGCGACATTCAGTTTCACACTACATGGTAGGTAGGTTAGGTACATCTCTCGAAGATACGCGGAAGTTTTCTTTCTCTGACTGCTGGTTATTACCTGTTTCAACTAAATAGATTGGTTTTGGAAGCAGTGCCCACTGTTCATTTTAGGCCTAGGGACTTGTTGTTTAGTACGTTATCAAAGGGTTCTAAAGAAAATTTAAACTCCTAGCTGGACCAGTCTCTAGGTTTTCTTTAGGAAATTACGGAAAGTTGGAAAATAGGAATATAAACCGCGGGGCGAAGCCAATTGCGAATATATAAAGTGGTAGAGTTTGCAGCGAGATGCTAATAAATAAAGTAAGGTACAATTATTAGACGCGGGCAAAGCGTTTCGAAAAAATTGGGCTACTAGAACCAGTAGGTATTTAGGTTTCCTTCAGAAAATTACAGAAAGTTTGGAAAATAATAAGTAAAACCGCGGGGCGAAGCAAATTGCGAAAATATAAAGTGGGTAGAGTTTGCAGCGAGATGCTAATAAATAAAGTAAGGTAAAATCCTTAGACACGGGCTGTTGAAACTACTGTACCAGTGAACCCTTTCATCTGTCAAGTGTGTAGGCACGTCAGGAACTCTTTATGTTGACATTTACGCTCCAAATTATGAACCTGTACAACAAACCCTTCATTCATTGAACGAAACTACCTCGGTCACGTGCTCTATTGTGCTCAAGCAAGAGCTAATGGCTTAATCGGTCATTCGATCGCTTCCCGCCAATACAGCCTCTTCACGGTTTTGTTTCATGAATGAAAAACAAAAACGAAATAAAACCCCACTACGGTGTTATGATCGTAAACAAAACGCGGTTTACACAGATCTAACTGCGGAACGAGACATGTTCAAAATAAATCGCGTGGGACGATCGCAGTTTTTTTTTGACGAACGTGCAAGTGTTGTGTGACAATTTCTTTGCATGGCTCAACGGTGCATTCATAATAAATGCAGAACTAAACTTTTTTTACATGCTGGTATTGACTACCACGGGCCATGTTCATCGAAAATTAACATGATTTTATTTTGACATTTATTTAGGAAAGAGTTGTCACATTTTACCTACTGTTGTCTTTTAAAATTTTGGTGAACTTTGTTACCTAGGTACTTATTTTAAAACTGTAAAACAGCTTAGAAGATAAAGTGAACAGAAGGCTTTTCATAACCAAATGTGACGACTTGACAGTGTACGATGCAGCAGCCCCACAATAGCGCCATAGCGTGGGCTCGCTTTACCCCACGCTATCTACCCGCTTTATAGAGAGCTATAATATTATAACGTTCGTTTCGTGCTCGCTCCATGCAGTAGGTAGGTAGCTGTAGCTAGATACAGGCGGCCGCTACGCGATGTTATTATACCGCCGGCTGTGTGCGCGTGCACGTGCACCCACGCACACAGCGACGCGCCCGCTCCCCCCGCCGCGCCCCGCACTCCCCGACGCGGCCGTGCACGCTACCTTACCTCGACGAGGCTTTAGCAGGCTGTGAGGCAATGCCGTTGCCGCGCTACCATCTATTCGGTCTCCACAATGCCATAGAAAGTCTTCGTACGACTCGCCTCGTCGAACGAACTTTTCCTACCTTCGAGCGAGAGGGGGCTATTATTGCACCGCTCCGCCTCGACTCGTCGAATACCACTTCTTGGCGCGTAGTGGAATTCTTTATGGTTGTTATTTTGAATAAGCACTAACTCCTAGCTCGGAGCCAGCAAACGGTACGGTTATAAAACGCCGCATATCCGAGACTGGCGATAAAATAAACGTCGCTACCAAGTTCCAAGCGGAGAGGAGAGGCGCGTTGCGCATCAGAAAAAGAACTTTACGACAAGATTAGAAAGAGCGCACGGAGCGGCAACGCCGCGCTAGCCGCGTTCCAGAGGCGCGGAGCGGCAACGTGGCGCGCGAACGTCATTTACTAAATTTATTTTCATGAGCGCCAGCGCTGGCGGCCGCGACGACACTCGGAGCCAGCGTTGCCAGATACACTGTAATTACAGCAGATCCACTGTATTTTCTCACGATCTACTGTACACTGTAATACTAAAATTACAGTGTATGGAGAACACTGTAATTTTTCTACAGGTAAAATTCTATTTAATTTAATGTAAACTGAACGCAGCCTTAGTAAAAAAAAATATGAACTATAAATTATGAACTTGTCGGAACGCAACCTCACGCGCCACCTCTCTGCTTAGGTCACAACCCTTGTTCCTATTGCAATAAGAACGAAAATGTCTTATTTTAAACGGGTATGAATAGAGTGCGGGGATACTATGCGGGAATTTCCCCGCATAGACTAAGAATCACTTCGTAGTATTAACCGCCCAAATTGTGTCATACGTTTTAAGTAAGTTTTCAAGCCTATTGGGACCAACTTAAATTAGTACCTATAATTGTAAATTGGTTTATAAGCAACACATTACGAATTTGTTTAGCTCGTCGTTGAAAATGTGTATTTTAGTTTAAACTTAAACAATAAAAGTTTCTCGAGATCTGCTGTAAAATACACTGTAATTTTTTTTTACTTTTACTGTAGTTTTGTCTCAAACACTGTAATTTTGAGCACCAAACACTGTAATATCAGGTTTCTCGTCTGGTAACACTGCTCGGAGCCGAGCTCGGCACCGCGTGATGCCAATATACAATACAGGCATAGCCTCGCCTCGCTCGGTGAGAATATTATCTATTTTTGCATATTGGAGCTAGTTGCGCGCTTATAATTTTCCTATAGTAGTTGAGCGAACGGAGCGCTGGCATGTAGCAATCGTCCGTACAATGGAACGGCACGTTTTCCGCAGAGCGATAAAGGGGTGACGCAAAGTGATTATTTGCAGCGTTACGATGAGTAGGTACCCGCTGCCCGCTGACTCAACGCAACGGCATCGAGCACTGAGCTACTTAGTACCTAACCTACCTACTTCTGCCAGCTCACTATGCTTTCAGAATTATGATGCTGACTTATTGCAATGAGTTTATTTGATACATATCATTGCAGTAAAAAAAAACTGACTACGTCGAGCAGCGAATTAGGTAATCCACAATATAAATTATTGTAGGAGTTGTTTTGTAGACATCCTTCATCTTGTCTACCTGTGACCACAAACCCTGCAAAGTGTTCGAACAGTCAGGAATTAAAATAATGTAAAATACCTAAACGCGGCAAAGTCCGTTACAAGTGTTTTAATTTCAATATTGTAGTGGGCTTCAGCGACAAACTTTTTAACGCAGCGATTGTTATTTTATACAAAGGTACGTAAAAACAAAATCAACTAGGTAGGGTACAAAGGTAATAAATGAGAGCAGGTTTTTACTATATTATTTTATTTATATGGTATTTTCCGAATTTTATCACCAGGATAATACGAAGTAGAGGTGAAAGAGAAATCACATTGCTTAAGGACAATTTTAAATTAAAACCCAGTTCATTCATGACAATGTTATCGCATTAATTTAATAAATGCTAAAGTTTATAAGTGTAACAAGCTAATGGGCCGCCTGATCGTAAGCGATCACTGTCGCCTATGGACACTTTAAAAACAAGAGGCATCACAAAAACGTGACCGACCTTAAAGACTGCCCTTTTGAAGAAAGATAATAATATCTAAAATATTTTCGATGGAGATTAATGTAGTCAACAAAAGCTGCACAATGTAGGTACTTGGAGCTGGTGTTTTGAAGACGCGTGTGCCAACGTAATTGCAGCGGCAGGTGCGGCGACATCTGCGCCTGCTGGACTTGGCCTTTACTATTTTATTTTTATTCGACGCTCGCTCCACCTTCCTTAACCACTGCTTTCGTTTCATGCAAAACCTTCTCTACACGACTTACCGAAGACGCAATGTACAGCATTCAAGATAAAAATATTCCCCGCAAAAGCCAACCTCACATATGCACGTCTATCATTACGGCAGCTGCTAGCGTGATAGCTAGTTATTCTAGTTTCAAATAAAGGCTTAACTGACCACCTAGTAATCATACGTAGAGTTAATCCCTAAATATTCGAACGTGGAACGAGAAATTTGCAGGAGAATTCGCTTTGTCACAAAGGTCTGTAAATCCAAAAAGTGCGTTAGTACGCACGCAGTCGGGGCGATATATTCTACCTGAGCGGACCCCACCGTTGGGGTTCCGCGCCGGGAGTGCATTGTATCACAAAAAAACTGAGAAGGGTCGGATCGAGGATAATAGAACGCGGGGCACCCCATACCCCACCAGGTATACGCCATCCGTCTGGCTTTGCTCACGATGAGAACAGCTTTTTTTGTGAATAAAAGACAGTCGTTTCAACATCTACAGAAAAGCAGGTAGGATCGGCAGGATGAAGTCTTTTGTCAGTCAGCGATATTGTTTGAAGCGACTCATTAGGGTTCTTAATCTTATGCTTAGGCTAGACATTGTGACTTACGAATAGGCAGACGTTCAAAATAGTTATGCATTGGTTTCCCGAGAGCAAGGCAACTGCTAAGCAGCCCGGTGTCTGGCGTCTACTTGTAGGTATACGGTTACGGTACTTTCGCCGGACGCCGCCGTGCCGCGCCGCGAACCTTGTCTATTCACTTCACGCCATTATTTCGGTCGGGCTCGACCCACACAATATTATTTAAAAACCTAAACAATTATTAGCTTGTTAAAAGAATTGGTATTTTTTAATGAAGCCAGGAAGCTTTAGTTTTCGAATTGATCCACTGATATAACAGGTACTTGAATCTTAAACGTTAAAACAAAATATCGATTTCATACAGTTATTCAATGCAATTACATTATTATACTTATCTTTAAATAACTAAATAAAAGCTAAAATTAAACTAAAAGATGATTTAAAACCTAAAACTATTACTACCAAACATTAAAATTAAAATTAAATAAAAAACAACATATTAAAACCTAACTATCACTCTATTAAACCGCTACCAGTGGGAACTGTATAACTTATCTTTGAATTATATTATTATATCAATGATTTATTAAAAGGTAGTAGATCTGTGATTAAAAGGCTTTTTTGGCTTTTTTAAAGTTTCGGGATTTTTAATTATAAAAAAGGTTCTAGTAGGTACCTTAGGTAGGTTAGGTTAGGTAGGCTGGGGTTTCGGTACCTCGGTGGAATAGCCTTTGTCAACGTTAGAGTTCAAATATGACAATTGATGACTTTCATGACATCTCTCTTTGATGACATCATGACATCGAATAGCGCAATGGTTCTTATTATGATTATTTTGTTGATAAATAGTACGGTTTTGACTATGTAGTGTAAAATTTTGAATGAATTGTAAAGTGGCATGTATTTATGTAAGCGTACTAAGCATGGTATGTTGTGGTATTGCAGGGCTCGGGCGGTGGGTGCGGCGGCAAGCGGCGCGCCGGCTCCCCGTGCGAGGGCGGCGGCAAGTTCGCGCGGTGGGAGGACTCCATCGCGCGGCTCGAGGCCGTGGCGGCCGGCGCCGGTGGCGGAGACTGCTGGCGCGGCGAGGACGAGGAGCGGCGCGCGTGCCGCCGGCGCTGGTGCGGCGGCTGGTGCGGCGCGCATGACACCATCCGCGCCGAGAACGGCAAGTCCTACCTGGAGCTGGGCGGCGCCGCGGCGCGCGCCTGCTGCGACGGCCGCGCGGCCGGCCGCTGTGCCTCGCGCCGCTGTTACCGCGAGAGGCGGTTCAAGATGATGAACTTGTGTGCTCTGAAACTGGCGCGACTGCGTCAGACCGCAGACCCTTCCTTGAGACGATCGGTGCTTGTGTGTAACACGTTACGCGGCATCGAGCGCGAGATGGAGCGCGAGAGCGTGGAGGAGGCGCCGCTGGAGGCCGCCGCGGGCGTTGCCGTGGCGTGCGCGAGCGGCGCGGCGCGCTGCGAGCTGCTGAGCGCGCGCGACCCGGCCGCCGGGCGCACCACCCCGTTCCCGACGCCGCCGCCGCCGGACCGCGACTCCGGCTACGGGGACGAGGAGCAGCGCACCATCGACTGGGGCTCGGTGCTGAGCCTGTCCTCCCGGTCGGCGCTCGACCCCCCCGAGGACGCGTGGCCCGACGACTGGGGCTGGAGCGAGGACAGCTTCGTGCGGCTGCTGGTGCCGACGAGTTAGTGCACGGCGCGCGGGCAGGAGTCGCCCGCGCCGCCCTGAGCGCCTGTGATACGCCGCCGGCCCCGGCCCCGGGCCCGGCCCGCGCCACATCTAGTCGGAGGCGCCGCGCCGCCCGGCGACCGGCTCCCGTGTAGCGACGCTGAGGCGACGCGACGCACGCACGCAGTCAGTAGTTAGTATTATGTAATTGCTAAAGGGAAGGTGCTAGCTTCGGACGTGACGCAGGACTTAACGCGAGCCGAGTTATTTTTGATAGTTTTATTTTCTTTAAGTGAATTCCAAACAGAACTGCAGTGACTTAGCTAATGACGTTATTATCGTTTAAATTAAAACATGGGTGTTTGAAATTTTGTTGAAATTATTATGTAAATTGATTAGGTAAAATGCTAAATGTATTTATTATTATTTCGTTGAATCAGAGGTGATACTTTGAAATTACTTCTTCCTTAATCTATTTTACTTTTATTGCGAACAACGAGATAATTTCGTTTCCAATTGTTTACTTTGTAAGTTGCAATGACAGAGATCTCTTACGCGGAGTATACGTTTCGTGTCTTCTTGAGAATGCCTCAGTTCTATTTATCGTCGAGAGGCACGAAGCGCGTACTCTCACGCAATAGATTCGCAATGACAAACGTCAATCTAAAGTGTGGACATGTGCCGATGAGATGAAATAAGCGTATGAAATACTACTGCCGAATATTTGTATTGACATATAACATAACTTAGTACACAACCACGTACTTAAAGCGACATTTATGAACTTTCATTAGTTCGCATCCGCTGGTAGAGCGAAAACACGCTTCAACTGGATGTCAATTATAAGAGCCTTACCAGCTGTGACTATGAAAGATTCATAATTTTAAATCGTGCATTTAAACCAATTGGGTTTTGGAAACACGACTGATCCTTGGCGATAGGTACTTAATGCATGTACATCGGAATTGAACGCTCTGTCCATAGGATCGTACGCCTTCCAACGATAAACGACTAACAGATATATACAATAAGAAAATTGTAAGCGGAAATAAGAATTAACAATCGTCTCATCGATATAATTATTTACTAAAATATGTACTAATAGAAAATTACAGTTCCTATATGCAATGACAGAATTTGACAAGGGGTAATTTATTTAAACGTGTTTAATTTAGTTTTTGTACAATTGTTGGAAGGCATTCGATCATTTACGTAAAGGTTTTTCAAGGATTAGTGACGGATGAACACTGGGAATGCAATGAGATTTGAAAAGCTTGATAAAATGTTAAGTAAAATGGTTAATAATAAAAATAGCACAATATCCTGATATGTAACCGATAAAAACCCGCGTTTGCTAGAGAGAAACTAAAAGTCAAAAGTCACAGTTGATAAAAGACATTTCTCATTAGTAACGTTGGGTTATGAGCATCGCGCACTTCCCCTTCCAAAAAATAGTACCATCGAAACAACTGGTTCAGAATCACTGACTAAAACTAAAACATTGAATTATAACGGATCACTTTCGACGGTACTGTTTGAGGAAAGCAAGGATTGCATACGCCAGGGAATTAGAACTACATGGACCAAACATTACTAGCACGACATTTACATAGAGCAAAGTACAAATTTCAGTAAGATGCATTAGTGCTCCGGCGCATGTTTGTCCACCGTTGTCAATTACTCAAATATTTAAATTGTGATTCGGTAGCTAATGAGAGAAAACTATGTTCTTAAATCTAGTGTACATATTATTTACGGAGATGGGCATTATGGCGCGAGAATTCGCGCGTGTAAATATATTATGTAAAATAATAATTTTATTGATATGGATGTCGATTGCGGGTAGACGCGCACGGAACACCCGCCCAGAAGGGCGGCGCGACTCGTGCGCCTCTGCCCGCCCAGTGTTGTATAAATACGACCTCTATTCTGTCCAATTCACTCTCACAAGTACAGATATACAAGTTACATAAATAACGCATTCTATTGTATTATAAGATGTCACAAAATTGTATTTGCCAGTACAGACCAATTAAGGAACAACTTTTAGTTTTTAATTTTGGGTTCTAAACTCATAAGTGATGCACTGAGTTATATTGTATTGATCAGCTCAATCTAGTTTTGTTTTTCGCGTGGATATTTTGTTGAAGATGTCCGTATGGTTGGTTGTGATGGATTACTTAAGTAACGTAAGTTAACGACTCTTCGGCAAACCGTTCTGTTTCGCGTAGGTATACCTACGTATTATTTGACTTTTATATTCGTACTAACACCGAGTCTTGAAGTCTTTGCACTCTGTCGCGCGAGTACCAAGCTGTCACTTATTTGAGTACTTAATGTAATCTATTTTATGCCATTTTAGATCTTTTCGAAGGCTTGGCAGTCTCGCGTCAGAGTCGGACACCCGATTGCTTGCAGGTGTGTGCACTTGTACAAACTCCTCTTTATCCTGTCATTTTAATAAACAGCCAAGTAGTTGATATTACGTGTCTATTTCATAACAGTAATTGAGCTCAAGATAAAGTAATTAAGCGTGTTTCTTGTACAATTTTGTAAAATACTAAGTGATCACTGCTGTGTCGTATCGAATATTCTATGCCTAATGACTGAAGTCTACCAGAGTGCCTAGTGCGAGTTTTCAGTTGCGTTTACCTATTCGATCGCTTTATTGTTAACTACGATTTGTATGAAATAAGAGCAACGCCATCTAGCGTCATCTAGATGTCACTGCTCTTACTTCATACAAATATCGATCGAATAGGTAAATGTAATTGGAAAAACTCGCACTAGGAACTCTGTCATCATTTGTGTTACCGCCCTCGCGGACCACGGACGTGGTGTAACCTCCAGCAATAATTTGTACAGTAGACTCTTCCATCCGTGTTTGTGTCTCGGTCTTTTCAAAGAAACGACCGCGGCGTTTCCATACGTAACTATCTTATCTGTGTAAGTGTGTCTTTTAACTTTCAATGCCATTGGTTACCAAAAATGACAGGATGTTTTACGATTGTGAATATATTTTAGAAACAATACTCTCGTTAGAAAATTCTAGAGCCAATTTTGAGCAACTCGTTATGCACATCGAATTGTTAATAGATACGTTCCTCAATCTAAGAGTTTTTCAAAATTGTATTTATAATTGTCTAATGATAAATTTAATTGTAATATATTATTGTTTAAGCCGTTGTATCGAAAATAAAAACACAGGAATAATTTTGTGAAACAATGGCACAAAGAATAAACATAAAAAAATATTATATATTATAGAAACAGAAATGTGGCTATAAGAGCAATTTTTATAATAAATATTTACTGTTGAAGAACCTTTGTCTTTTAATCATATACTATCTTACCTTTTCCATTACTTATCTATTTGTAGATTAGTAATAGTTACACGGATATATCATTATGGTAGGACAATGATGTAGATTCTGTTGTCAAGTTTCTAAACTAAATCTGACCGTTCTGAAAATGGTTAGTATAGAATACTCGTATATTGGAGTAGGTAAATAAAGCATAATTATATACCTAGGCTCAACATTGACTGGTTAGTCTAAAAAAAAATAGTATACTAAAAAACTTGCAGTGACACCAATTAAACTAACTTAAATAGTCCACAGTTTAAAATAAGGCGGCAAATTCGTTACAGCCTGATTTAGGCCACATGCGATCGTACCTACTTACTTTTGACAAGTACCTGACCAAGTAAAAATTTGGTACCGCCGTGGACTGCGTAGGTTTGCATACGCTTCTCCATGGGAAGGCAGGTGGAAATCGTTCATTCCAAAGGGCAGATAATTTATACTCATTGATTGACCAACTAGAACTACCCATGTGAAAGGGATTAAAAGGATCACTGCACTCGAGAACCTACAAAGAGTTTAAAAAAAGCCGATTAGGTATATTTTTTATTTTATGTTGTTATCCTAGTTTCACATAAAAAATGTTTATACCATTCCCCCTCTTAAAAGCTTATTTTATTCACTGAAAACAGTGAATATAAAGCCCTTTTAATCATGATTTTGAATATAGAACATACCAATATACTTTAAAATACGAGCTAAAACTAAAACTACAAATACAGTTAGACTGCCCATAGGCCAATATACTTATTCGAACTCCATCTCAATGCATCGATTTGATTGGTCGACATTTTCGACAAGGAGTTTAGCATATGAATAAAAACTGTTGTGTGTTCTTTTCTGTCATGGGGGTCAAATAGGTATATTGGAGTGTTTTAAATTCAAAATCGTGATTAAAATGGCTTTTTATTCACTGTTTTCAGTGAATAAAATAAGCTTTTAAGAGGGGGCATGGTATAAACAGAGTTTTGACGCTAACGTGGAAAAAAACATGTCGGCTCGTTGTATTATTTTCATAAACTTGTATATTTTCAAGTGTTAATGTGTAATAATGGTGAATTATTATTTATTAAGTGCTCGTGAACGTGCTCGAGTGTGGATAGGTGATATAACGAGGTGAAGCATGTATTTTCGTGTTGTTTCCAAAACTCCATAGAAGCCTTTTGTAAAGCCTCCACCACTTTACTGGGGCTTGACTTGACCGTGATTTACTTCGCTTGACTCTGACTTGTTTGACGCTATTGAATACTATGTATACTTGTTTAATATTACGACTGAAATACTCAGTCAATCCATGGTCATGCAAAAAAATTCCAAAAAAAAAAACTCGAAAGTGCTGATAAATGAAACCCGTTTTTTTCTTTTAGCAGATTTTTATAAATCATAGCTAAGAACACTCGATCTAGTAAAATACAGGAATTTGTACAGTAGGTACAAGACAGAGGTACAAAAAATATTCAATAATTAGAAAAATTATGCTAGTTGACTAACGGTCTTACATAGAAAATGTTATAGGTAAACCGCTCTGTCAACTTTTTGCTAACGGAAATACACGCACGAAAACGAAACAGCAATTGACGTTTCGAACCGTTCATTAGATTTTTGTAACAGTGCAACGAAAATTGCCTCTACGGTCGTAGACGAATTTTCGTAGCGAGACAGTTTGAAAATCTAATACTGATTAGATTTTCAATAAGATTTTTTTTGATGTTCTTTTCAGTAAGTACTTGCACTTACTGATAACATAATTATGAGGCTTATAAATCATCTAACGCCTTTATAATTTAATACTATTTTTATTAACCCCCGACGCAAAAAGAGGGGTGTTATAAGTTTAACGTGTGTATATTAGATCCATGTATCTGTATGTTCTGTGGCTCATAAGCGGCTGGACCAATTTTGATTTATTTTTTTCTGTTGGAAAAGTAACTTGACCGAGAGTGTTCTTAGAAAAGATTCAAGAAAATCTGTTCAGCTGTTTGAAAATTACAAGCACCGTACGGGGGTTTAAAAAAAAATATTTATAATTGTTTTCAAATCGTAAAGTTAGTAGTTTTTTCAAGCTAACATTTTATATGAGTGTGCTCATGAGATGCAGATAGAATAGCAGTACAAGGGTACCTAGTTTGACGACCGATATGGCTCAGCGCGTCTATCTTATGAACTGGAGGATTCGATTCCCGGCCCGCTCTGATGTTTAAATATTTGTGTGTTTTGTGGTTTTCCAGGGAACAAGGAATTTGCCTGGTGGTGGATCTAGAAGTGCAAAGCGTTTTTATTTATTTCATATTTATTAATTTATTAATACCGTAAGTATATAGTATAAGAACTATAATGTAAATCGATCAGTATCAATGGAACTCCCAGCCGTTCTCATTGTTTCCTGAGAACTAAAATCTATGCATCTTCAATTTCTTCTAGATCAATGTGCATCCATCCATCCTGGGCCACACCATCTCCTACTATCAGGCATTGGTGGCCAAACATACGGGGTGTAAGGGAAACACTCGAAGCCAAAAGAAGGTAATTGTACTCATCATTATGAACAACTTTTACTATGGGACCAGCCCAGAAATCGCGAAAAAAATATCAGCTGTTCTATAAAAAACCGTCATTGACACTCGACAAAATGTATGGAACAGCTGATTTTTTTTCTGCGATTTCAGGGTTGGTCCCATAGTAAAAGTTGTTCATAATGATGACTACAATTACCTTCTTTTGGCTTCGAGAGTGTTCCCCTTACACTCTGTATATCTACTCTAAATTAAAAAAAGTACCTACTTAAAAGACAATTCAAAAATTCACGCAGCATTGTTATTTTGTGTAACGCCTATGGTACTAGTAGGCCCCCAGCTGGATTCAAACTTGCAACATCCGTGTTTAAACAGAATGTGTCTGCGTTTTTTGTGATCCAGGGGTTTTCGGGGCATAAAACCGGAGGGCGTAAATACGAATCAAGCTGGTAGTTTTTTTTAAATTTAATAAGCAACTCCACGGACACTGGACTGGGGTCTGTGAGTTACTTGATAACATTTTAATAGTACATCCTAAAGTATGGAACAACTTTAATTATAAAAATTTACCATCGAACTACAAATTTGTTAAAAATAGCCAGAAAATTAAGATGAGGTATTTATTGCTTGAGATCTCGTTTAATACAGCTTTGGAATAACTTATAAGCTAAAATAACATGTGGTAAATATCTTCTCTAATAAAGAAAAGAACTTTTAAGGAACTAAATACGATATAGCACAAAATACATAGGTACAGAAGGCTGCACACCACGAGCCTAAAGAGGCGCACGCACACAAAGACGCTTACGTACAGCGATCTCGGATCAAGTCGGTCGAACGCCGGTCGAGAGTTTCGTGTGACAATAATTGTACATTACGACAATAAATTATTGCCGTAATTAAAAAAAAAAAAATTGCTAAAATCTTTATTTAATCATGAGGTTTTATTATTCATTAAAATAATTTAATAATCGTGCCTTTCGTACATGTATCGACAAAATACTTTTCGGTAACAAATTTATAGACATTTGTTTGTCTACCGTTAGCTTCTTCTACTGTCTAGCGTTACGGTTGCGCGTAGGTTAATAAAATCTAGGTCAGCCGAAGCCGGCCTTCTGCACCTATTTATTTTGTGGTTATACCTTTTTAAAGATTGACAAAACACAGTAAGTTATCTTTTTGGTTAGTTTTGTCCACTGAAGCCTAACATCAGCGCAGCTATGGGATGACTACCTATGTAAGTACAAACTTTTTACCATTTGAAGACATCACATTTTTTGTTTTATAGTAATAAACCAGCGAAATAATAAACAAATCAATATATTAAAACTACCTACTGTTAAAATATCTGTAGTATTAATTTTCATAGGTTCGATAGATCGGACCAAAATTCGTGAATTTTAAAATACGTTGTTGGCAAAAAGAAATGATATTAAAAACGATAGATTCAACTTTACCAATAAGATCGTACTACTAAAATTGTGGACCGATTCTCAAATAAACGTAGTCGTCAACATCATCATCATCAGCCAGAAGACGTCCACTGCTGAACATAGGCCTCCCCCTTTAACCTCCACACTATGACACTCTGCCATATGCATCCACTGGATGCCCGCGACTCTCACAATATCGTCGGTCCATCTAGTGGGAGGCCTACCTACGCTACGTCTTCCGGTTCGTGGTTTCCACTCAAGAAACTTTTTTCCCCATCGGTTATCGGTTCTTCGAGCGATGTGGCCTGCCCATTGACACTTCAACTTGCAAATTTTAACAGCTATATCGGTGACTCTGGTTCTTTGGCCGGTTCTTTCTCTGGTTCCACGTTCCGGATTCTATCGCACAAAGAAACTCCGAGTATAGCTTTCTCCATTGCCCGCTGTATGACTCTGAGTTTTTCCAAAGGTCAACAGTTATGAACCATGTTTCAGTACCATATGTCATCACTGGCAACACACACTGGTCAAAGACCCTTGTCATTAGGCACTGTGGTATCTTGGACGAGATGTCACGCAATTTGCCGAACACTGCCCATCCGAGTTGGATTCCTTGGGCAACTTCTTCGTTTATTTGGAAATAGGTTCACAAAAAACAACCATATTGTTAACCATTTACGACTCATTTCTCAAATGCGTGACTGTGAGACGGCATGCTTTCTGCCTATAATTATGTCTGCCTGCTTGCTTGCCTGTATGCATTTAACGGCATTTGATGCCCATTTTGGCGTGTCTTTGTTGAATCTACAGTTTGAAATATCTTTAGTAAAAGGATCTAATACACATTCGATGTAATTGTGGTTACATGCTAATAGAAACCACGACGCGACGCCCCGACCCGCAAATGATAGATTCTTGGAAATTCCATTAAATTTTAAATTATTCGGAAAGCTAACCAAAATGGGTACCTAGTTTATTTTCAAAAGTGGGTGGGTTTGTATGCATTTAAATGTAAGTTTTTTTTCTTAGAAAAAACCCATAAAATACATACATTATGTAGGTAGGTAACTGTGTGGTTACATCTAAGCTGTAAGACTTGAATGTAAAAAAAACTGACGAGCTACTTAGTGAGGTAAGCTTATTCAAAAATTCTTTGGAACTGGCATAACTATACTATACCTACTATGGATCTTTTATCTACAATAAGTATTTCTAATTCAATCTTCAAAATTATTGAAAGTGGGACAATAGCGCCTTACTTGCAAATTTGCACCGGCCAAAACTTGAAACGTAGAACTTTTTTTGTTTTTTAATTTTAATTTACTAGTTTCACATAATCAAAGACATGCTGTAGTCTTTTTTTGTTGCTATTTTTTATATTTTATTTGGCGAGATGTCCTTGATTATGTTAGACTAGAAGGTGGAGAAAATAAAACATACCTATGCATTAAATTGTCTACAACAAATGTTATACAATTGAAATAATGGTACTCCAAAGTTGTCTGAATACTAGGCGGAAGTTTAAATATACAATAAAATCGAACGATGGTGGCCGAGCGGTAACATGTGCACTATACAATCTGACGGCACTCAGGTTCGATCCCCGGCGTTGCATCAATGACTTATTTCGTTCGATTCCATCGCTCAAAAACGTGCGGGAATACATCGTGACGAAACTGGAATGTCCAAGAACATCAAAAAAAGTTGCACTGGGCCAAGGGCTCGTATGTTTTCGCACGAAAATAAAGATTTCTATTGATAGAAAGCAAACTCGAATGGTTCAAACCGCTCGTTGCGTTAGTGAGTGATACCATTATTAAAAAAATTCAACTTTTGTTTGGGATTTCGTTCTAAGGTCAGTCATTTCGCATGATTTTGCATATTTTCGCGCGAAATATCATATGAGCGATTCAAAAAACGAGCTCTTGTAGATTAGGGCTTATTCTCTCTCTCTCTCTCTCTCTGAGAGAACGCCTGTTTCCCAGCAGTGAGAACATGGCTGACAATGAAGATGATGACTACAAGAAAAATTGTGAGCTATACTAAATTAAGGTAAGTTCTATTATGAAATGGTAAGTGGTATAAATCGTTTCTAGTATTCTAAGTGTTGTAAGTCAAACTCCATGCAAAGTCCTTTTGTGCTTCCACATGTCCCCCGAACGTCTGAAAGTAAGTACGTAAAACTGAGATGCAAGTCCTAGTTTTTAGGTCGCCATAAAATATCTAATTCTATCTCTATGTCTTCTCTACATAGTACAAATTAAAGTCACTTTCGGCGTCTGTCCGTCTGTATGGCCGCTAACTCCTTCAAAACCACGCAAAGGATTTTGATGCGGTTTTCACCATCAGTTAGATAATTTTTCAAGGAAGGTTTATACATATAACAAGTGACCCGTCCCGGCTAAATTACACCCGTGCGAAGCCGAGCGGGCGAGTCGCTAGTATATTATATGCATTACCTTACCAATGACCTAAGATAAATGGAATAAACGTATAACTCTACTGATCTGAATGTGCAACATATAATTATGAATATACAAACTTTTTAAACCTCGATGGATGGCCTTTTTAAAGATAGAACTAGCACAGTTAGTAAGTTCCTTTTTTATATACTGTCTGCTGGGTAAAAGTCTCCCCCATTTTCTTATAGAAATCCCTATCCTCCGCCACCTCCTGCCAACCTCTTCGGAATGAGTCAAGATCGTCGCGTCAGCGTTTGTGCACCCTTTTTTATATGGGTTTTTGTATTTGAAAAATGTCAAATGTCATAACATTTGACATTTTTATAACCAAGCTACGAGCTACGTTAGCACGGTACAACTTTGTCAGTTATATACCCATTTTGTATATAGTATAGTATTGTTTGTATATATGTAGTTGTAATTGTTTAAATCGATTCTGAATGTCTTTTTTTGCAATGTGCGATTTTCAACCATTGTACAAAGTTCTACAAAATCAGAACGAAAAATCTAACCAGAATTGAAATCACAAGGAGTATCAGTTTTAGAATAATTAGGACTGAGTAACTACTGTGACTAGGCTCGATAAAGTCAGCAACGAGTAGCAACCCAAAAAAATAAACCGAGGAAATGAGGGAGGAAGAGGGTGCGAGGAAGCCTGGGCGTACGCAACATCTCCGACAAGACGCAGGAGAATAAGCTGGGTTAGTATGGTCACGTAAAAAAGAAACCACGGGCCTTATGGCTCCCTCTTAACGCGGGCTCGAAACAGCGCTGAAACAGCACAGCGTAGAAAATCACCGCGAACGTCACGCCAAGATACGGTTAGTGGTCGCGCAACTTTTCGCAATCACCTAAACAGAACCGCTAAAAACAGGTAGCCGTAAGGCCTCAGCTGACTACATAGGGAATTTAGAACTACAACTTTCCGCCCCCGTTAGAGGCCCAAGACCCAAGATAAGGTGGAAAGATGTTGTGCTAAAGGACATGAAATAGTTTAAGGTTTCCGAAGATGATGTCGAGAACAGAGTGACGTGGAGAATACGAGTAAAGAGGCTGACCACCACCATTTGGGATACATAGTAAAAATAGGAAAACCATACCAGGCGGAGCGAGAAAAGATACCATAATAAAATGTGTAGCAAAATTTTAGAAATGTTTTAGAACTCTTTTACTTTGTAAGTACTATTATTTATTCAGTGGACATAAATACAGCGAAAATCAAATATGATCGGTTTTTTCTAAGCAAGCGTGCTCGATTGTAGACCGCATCAACGCTTAACATCAGGCGAGTTGTCGGTCAAAAGCAAGACTACTTTAAATAAATAATAAATTTTGCAAAGGTCATATTCGCACGTCGCAATAAATCGTGTGGTTGCGACGATTTGTTAAAGAACAGCAACGTTACCTGAAGGCTGTGCCGCATACGTCACACTCATGAGGCTTCTCCCCAGTGTGGATGAGAGTGTGCACTGTCCTGGCGTATGGTCTTCTAAACGCCGCACCACAGATGTCGCAACGGTATGGCCTGCAGTCATAATAACTAAAGTACTCTAATTTTGGCTTCTATCTCGTTACAATAAGGTCGGAAATTTTAGGAACTTTTGTTTTCCCCAAAAAACTCGATGTAAATTTTTACAACTTTATTTTTTCTTGTACATTTTGCTTCGTAATGCAAGGAAAATGTATGTATGTTCAAAAATGAATACGGGTTCCTATTAGATGGAAAGTAATGTTTTCCTCCTCTTGTGAATTTATTTTTAAACCACATAAGGTAGTAGGTACGGTACCTACTCAAGGTCCTAGAAGTGAGATAACATTGCCATTTAAAATTACAGTTTTTAGTTCTGAAATCAACTGTCATGAAGTTACATTTAGAACTTATCATCACAATGCATATCTACCTTGAAAAGTAATACATAATGAACTCTGCACTGCCGATAACGGAACAAAGGTAGCCAACGTATTTCAACTTTCAACTCTCTACAAAAACCAGAACTGGTGCCGCCATCTTGCCAGTGACGTTAGCAACTGAGTTGCGGAGTTTTTCTGATAGGAGCGCTGTCGTCGTTCAGTTTTATAGAAGGGTGCGGTATATTTATACCCGACTGTGGTAAAGTGAAATGAGAACACACATTTTGGTAGGATCCTTATCGATATTTAGCAAAACGAGTAATAGGTTTGCGTGTTCCGGGGCCTTACGGACAACAGTTATTGCGGCACCTAATCCGCTCAGTTGGAAAATCACGCGACCGCAAACCGTATCTGGGCGCGATAAGGTTCACGTTCGCGTGATTTTCCAACTGAGCAGATTAGGTGCCGCAATAGCTGTTGTCCGTAAGGCCCCTGTATGTTTGTATCTTCATGTATGGTAACACTAACAGCACCCAGCGGTTTCATTCGTTATATCCAAGAAGCGTTTTTTTTTTTCGGGAATTTTTTTTAATGTTAATCTTATTTTTTAAATTTAATACAAGGCTTGAGTTTGACTGATCTTATTTTTTTAATTTAATACAATGCTTGAGTTTGACCGCCACCTCGCCAGGATAAAGCTATCACACCAAATTTAACCGAAATTCATTCAGCCGTTAAGAATTTGAGTGGGGAACATCATTGATAGTGGCAGGACTCTTGCAGAGTCCACCTCAGGGTAAGTCACATCAGGCGAAATGACGGTCAGGTGCAAGCCTATTTTCAATAATAATGAAAAAGCACCACACTTTTGCCAGTTATTCAACCGTCAAGTGTTAGTGTAGGTCGTACAAACTGTGTTCCGGATTTTGTTGTTGTGTATTGGGACCAATGTTTCCAGTAAAATTACAAAGAAAATATAGATTTAAGATCTAATTTCTCAGGGTGACAAGATTTTAAAATGTTGTGGCTCAAAATTCTGGATAGATTGCCATAGAATAATATACCCATATTTTTTACGATTGATACCTTTTGATTTTGGTTAAAAAAAACAATGTTTAGTTCAGTGTTATGGGCAAGCGCGGCGCTTACCATCAGACAATCGACCTGCACGTCTTGTTATTCAATTGCAAAAAAGTAACACACACACGCCCCATACTTTCATATTTACAATATACCTATTAGTGAGATTTATCCTCAACAGAAACAGCTGAATATCATCATCATTATCTATCATCAATTTCCCACGGCAGGGACAAGGCATGGGCTGGGCCCATCCTCTCTCTCTCTCTCTCTCTCTCAGAGAGAGAGGTTGGCACTTAATCCATCATGATGGCCCAGTGCATATTGGTGAATGTCATGTCTTTGAACTTTCGAGGTTCTTGGACATACCGGTTTCCTCACGATGTTTTCCTTCACCGTTTTGTGCGATGGCATTGAAACTGCACATAATTTATGTAAGTATACTAAATAAATGATTGGAGCAGGGCCGAGGATCCGTAGCTGTTAATAAATCCAGAGGTTCCAGCTGAGAGAATGTATACAACCGGCTAGAAACGTACAGGGGCCTTACGGACAACAGCTATTGCGGCACCTAATCCGCTCAGTTGCAAAATCACGCGAACGTGAACCTTATCGCGCCCAGATACGGTTTCCGGTCGCGTGATTTTCCATCTGAGCGGAGTAGGTGCCGCAATTAGCTGTTGTCCGTAAGGCCCCTGATAGATGCAAGCAGGTGCAACACCTTAAAATAAGTGAACTGTATCGGAAGAGAAGTAGTTTTTCTTGCCGTAACCTTTGGTCCGTATGAATGCGTAATGCATATGCTCGCGCAAGCGTGCGGTGTGATCGTCTTGGGGCAGAAAATTACAAAGAAATGAAGATACCAAATACATATACAGGGGTCAACGGTAACTAACGCAAAATCTCATAAGACTTTGGTGCATTAAGACTAACAACTTTTGATCTAGAAGTTTAATTCGCAAAAAAAATATCTGCTGTTCCATACAAAAAAATTATCATATCCGACATAATTATGTAAGTATGAAACAGCAGATTTTTGTTATTTTCGAATTTCGAAAACTTCCAAAACAAAAGTTGTTAGTCTTGATGCACCAAAGTCCGTAGAGGTTTTGCGTTAGTTACCTTTGACCCTGTATGCCAATGTGGGAGTCTTCAAATCACGAGTGAATTTCTTTTTTCTAGGCAAGCGTGCTCCATCGTAGATAGCATCATCACTTAACATCAGGCAAGTTAATAAAATTGAATAAAAAAAACAATGATAGGCTTTATATCTAATTAGTTATATACGGGGTTACACGAAAAGGGCAACATGACACTAAACCGAAAGGGGTCTGTTATACTGTAATATACTGTTGTACCTACTTATCATTGTGAGCAACTTTTAGTATGGAACCAAATTTAAAATCGCGAAAAATATGCTCTCCTAAAAAAAGCTGCTCCTTGCTGATTTTGTCGAGTGTGTATGACCGTTTCTATGGAACAACTGATATATTTTTCGCGATTTCTGGGTTCATCCCATATTAAAAGTTGTTAATAATTATGTGTTAACAACTTTAATTATGTGTCGGTCTATTATAGAACCGACTTCGGATTTTCGGCTTAGTACATCCTTTCCGCGTAACCCTGTATGTACTCGTAGCGCATATATGAAAATCCTGTACTTTGGTTCTTGCATAAGAGAAGTGAACTACCATCACACTGCCGGCCGCTTGCTAAGCGCCTAGAGCCGTAAAGCGTATATCTAGTTGTCTAGCTAATCGGCCGATAATGTTTTAAAACACTCTTGAACTAGCCGCACTGCGCGCTTGGCGCCTCACCAGCCACTTATAATAAGTTCACTAGCCCCGCGTAAACAATCTCTCAGGAACCCTACATATTCCTGAATGAAAAGTATCCCATATTTTTCTTCGGCCTTCCAATCTCTATGCAAAAAATTTGTTTGTTCCGTTCGTTGTCGCGTGAAAGAACAAACACAACCTCGCATTTATAATATTACGTAATGCTAAGAATTTATACGCAACTGACCGACGAGACGAGCGAGTCGCTCGTCTGATGGTAAGCGTTACGCTTGTCTATAACAGTACTACCCAACATTTTGAACTTCGACAGTTCTAATATAAATCCTACGCGTCAATGCATTTCGCTTGTCCCTATGAGATATTCGATGTTCCATCTCTTTACTCCCGGATAATAGTATGTTTGGACATTACTGCTTAGCGGTTGAATTACAGGCAAAACGGTGGTTATCCAGAAGTCTCAGCAAAATTGTCCTATGACCTAGTAGCTACTAGCTACTATTCTCCCTGCTAGTGCGGTGTCGGTAGTGCTATAAAATACCGTCTGGGTCTGTCTCAGCAAAATCGTCCTATGACCTTAGTAACTACTAGCTACGCTTGGCTCTAGTGCGGTATACTACAACCCCGCGCGCGGTTTGTGCGGTAGTTACATTAATCTGGGTGTCTTCAAGTCGAGAGTGAATAGGTTTCTTCTAGGCCAGCGTGCTCCATCGTAGGTCGCATCATCGCTTAAAATCAGGCGAGTTGGCAGCCAAGCGCAAGCCTATTTATAATTTAAAAAAACTATCCCTCGCCGCTAGTGCAGCATCGGTTTAGTAAGTAAACAAAGTAAACTAAGTAGTGGCAAAAGCTTTTTTCTCGTAACCTTTGGTCCGTATGAATGCGTGCATGCTCGCGCAACCGTGCCGCCGCGGTGAACGTCTTGGGGCAGGCGGCGCACGCGAAGGGACGCTCCCCGGTGTGAGTACGCCGATGGTCGTCGCGCTCCACCTACCACCGATGGGTTAGTTAGGGAGGTAGTGGATACTTAAGTCTCTATTACTAGCTGTGCCCTGCAACTTCACCCTAATTCTAATTAAAAGTGGGGGTGATAAGACTTGCACTGACATCCCGCTTGGGGTGTATTGTGCATTTGCCCCTGACAGCCTACACAAACCAGCCGAGCTCCTTTAAATAACGAAGCACGGCTTTGGGTCGCTGAATAAACTGTTCTACCCCTATTTCTCCAGGTGTTGTGGTATTACAGACTTGTTGTTGTTGAGTTTGCGGTTTCTGTCCCGTGGACATTCCCAGACGAACACTAAATTTTTCCGGGACAAAAAGTTGGGTCTCTCTTTGACCCCCCAACTATCTCTATGCAAAAAATCACGTCGATTCGTTGCTCTGTTTCTTCGAGAAATAAAAACAACTAGACCAACAAACCTACCTTCATATTTATAAAGTTAAATACCAGGGCCAGGTTTTTCCTCACTGCGAAAACTGCCGTCCGAGAAATCTGCCGTCCACTTCAGAAGCCGACCTCTGGACATAGTAGACCTCAGACGATAACATTCAGGGAGCAGCGTATGGATATAATTATGACACATATTTTAGATTGTGAGTTTTTTAAACCACGTATGGATGCGTGTATCATAAACGCTGAATAAAAAGCGCAGTGCGTATCTACTTCATAACACCTTTGCGTTTGGCTGACACCTTGCTTTGATCATATTCTACAAATTGTGTCGAAGCTAAATGCAATAATTTTAACGTGTAACATATTATAGTGGTGTGCAGTTAACATCGTAAGTGATTCATCATCGATCATCAGCCAGAAGACGTCCAATGCTGAACATAGGTCTCCCCCTTTAACATCCACACTGAACGACAGCCTGCCATCTGCATCCACTGGATGCCCGCGACTCTCACGATGTCGTCGGTTCATCTAGTGGGAAGCCTACCTACGCTACGTCTTCAGGTTCGTGGTCTCCACTCAAGAACCTTTTTTCCTCATCGGTTATCGGTTCTTCGAACGATGTGACTGCCCATTGCCATTATAATCTTGTAAATTTAGAATGAATTTAGAATGCTTGCATAAGTGATTACAGCTTGTAATACATACTTGAGAGACTCCCGTACTATTTTAATATATGGAAAAAGTAGTGGGAACTATCTGCATCCTACTAGAGGCAACGCTCTGTAAAATGGCCATAAAATAGGTATCTACTTATTAATCGCACTTTATGATGCACTATCCTCTCTGTAATTTCACGAAGTGAGAGCCAATTCTCATTCCAGTTTAGGCATGCTACCATCTTTGATCATAAATTGAACTGTGATCAAAGTAAGCCTGTCACTTCTGTTATATCAATCATAAAAAACCCATGGAAACCAAATAGGTAGGTAGGTATTTTTAAATTGTATTTATTGCCTGTCAACTTTTATCGTTATCTTCCACAGCCTTTATCCTACTGCTGGGTATAGGCACTCTCTCTTGCTGTACCATCTGCCTAGGTCCTGTGCAAGTCTAGTCTAGGTTCGACTCACTATACTAACAATATTGTCAACCCATCTCGTTGCCGGATGACCAACGCTACGCTTGATGTCGTGAGTTCACCTACTTTGCGTGTCTGTTTTCCATTCTTAGTTGGATCAGCGCTCCAACTTAATTCAGTTCGATCTCAGTCGTCTTAGTGATAGCACGTCAGACGTCAATAAATACAAAATTGTTAAATTGCGCCATAGGAAACACCACGAATCTATAATAATAATTAAAAAATGTGCTTACAATGTTCTTCCCCCAAAGGTTTTCTCGCCGAGCTTCAACATGAAGCGTTTTAAAAAGGGTGCCTATACCTACCTCTCCGGGGTGGCAAAGCACCGTCAACACTGTTAGTGTTGCAGGTGTCCATAGGCGGCAGTTTCTGCTTACCATCAAGCGGACCGCAAGCTAGTTTGCCGCTAATTTTATAATAAAAAAAAGAGAAACGAACTTTGGCAGAATTGTGACACTAGTCGCAGAATCCACAAGCCCAAGAAGTCAAATCAAGTCACAAAAAACCGTCAAAAAACAGTCAAATTAATAAACCTCCTCCTTTTTGAAGTCGATTAAAAACAGTGGCCCCCACTGTCAATGTCAAATTAACGTTTTTTAAAAATCATGGGTACTTTGGCACGAACTAATTTTAATATCAACGTAATTCTTCTTGCACACTCATGGATACATTTTACAATGTTTGCTTGTACTTTCCTCTTAGTATATTTACCTTAACTTTAAAAGCTTTGGTGCAGAGATCACAGGGATAGGGTCTTTCTCCAGTATGCATCCGCATGTGGATGGCGAGGTGGCCGGACTGGTTGAACCGACGACCGCAGATGCGGCACGGGTAGCCCTGGAGGACAATGAATAAGGAGGCTTTAGAGAAGAAATGATAAAACTAACCTATAACTTAATGATTTTATTGCGGTCCCTTGTAGAATGCAAGCGGTCACCTTGTGGCACAAAATAAATAGGTACAGAAGGCGGGCTCCATACAACGAGCGTTAACAGGCGCACGCACACAAACACGCGACATACAGCGATCTCGGATCAAGTTGGTCGAATGCCAGTCGCGAGTACCCAAGCTTTGGCAAAATACACATTATAACCGTTTTATGTGACAATTGTCATAATGTACAATTCATTTAGCATTGTAATATAGCAAAAAACTTTATTTAAGAATGAGGCTTTGTTAATTATACTTTCAAATATAACAATCGTGCCTTTCATACGTGTCGTAATCGACGAAAGTACTTTTCGGTAACCAATTTATAGTCTTTTATGTGGTAACTCTTTTCTATTAGAAATAGATGTGTTTTGAAGTAACATATACCTAATAAATTGTTTTAAATTGAAACTCAAATCTAATCTTTTCGCAAAACATTATGTGTAGTTGCTTTGCCAGCCCTAGAGCGCTATGGTTGCGCATAGGTTATTAAAATCAAGGTCAGCCGAAGCCGGCCTTCTGTACGTGTTTAATTTGCGCTTGTGGTCTCTATTCCTTTGAAAATATCACATTACTTTAGTGGCTGGTCACTCTGGTCAGCGTCAGAATCATTTATGGACGAATACGAAATTGTGGACCACAAGAGTCCATAAATGCTCAGTTGGCGGCCAAGGTTTGTATATTGCTCTCAATTCGGCCCGTATTTTATAGTTTACGTGCCAATGGTTCAATTGTTTCATTTTTTTTTTACTTTAAAGTGCTTTCTATTTGCATGCCAGTTCAAAAAATAATACCTTTCATAAGTAACCTCCTTGGTTGTCATGTTTCGAAGCAAAACAAAAAACAAGCAAAAATTCGTTCCATTTTTAAATAATACGATAGTCAAAAGTTTTCATAGTAACTTAACTGGCCTTAAATTCACTGATACAGCCTGCTAACTCGACAGATATGGATTTTCATAATAACGGCCGCTGCTTGCATATATCTATTTGACCAGTACAGCAATTTCGTTTCATCTCGAAGTAATTGATCACAATAATGATCGAATTTCCAAGCATATTTAAGAAAAAAGACATCTAGTAAGGTTAGTAAGGTTTTCGTCCATAAATCACGTGAGAATTTTATTTGCCAGTTATACCTAACCTCCACAGCTAGTGTTTTTACAATGTGATTTGGATATTTGGGATCGATCGTAATGTTTTTCGTACCTGCCTCCTCATTCACACCCTGTATTTAAACCTATATAAGTATGTATATCAGTCTCTGGCAGCCATATCACAAGCTTTGCTTAGTTTGGGGTCAGATGACCGTGTGTGCAAAAATGTCCCGAACATTTATTATTTATTTATTATTATTCAGAATAATTTATTGTCAAAATGTGTATAGGTCCATAACGGGCATACGATATTTCAGTCTCACGTGGTTAACCCCTCCTCCTCCCTGGTGATACGTGGTGAGTTTTTAGCCCCCATCCAAAATCCCGTCTATTTTTTGGTATCTAAAAAAAATTCAGAATATATCTTTCAACTAAAAAATAAATACACTTCTATCTCACTACAACCCCCCCCCCCCCGCCCTTTCCCTTGTGCAATTGTATGATTTTTTCCGAACCCCCTCCCTCCCTCCGTCTCTTTCGAGCCTCACGTGATTAATAGACGAGCCCATTGCTGTAGGAAGGAAATCGCTTGCCGCGACGTACAGGTTTAAGAACTTTGTGCATCTTCTTGTGGGTGTAAAGAGCACACATGCTGCCGAGCACCTTGTCGCACTCCTCGCATACGTAGGCCGTCAGCGGAGCACCCTCCGGCCGGTCCTCGCCGCGCTTGTGCCGGTACAGCTCTCTGGCCAACACACGTACACAAATAGTTTTTATTTTTTTATTGATAGTACTGCTCCACGCAACATAGTAATAAGATTGTATTCCTCTTGTAAAGTCATTAGTTTTATGTCATACTAACTGCACCCTGTGGTTTCACCTGTGTAGTGTTGAAATATTGTGATGATGATGAAAAGTAACCTATGTCATTCTCCGGCCATTGAACCTTTGCGAAAAATCAGGTCGATCCGTTGCTCTGTTGCTGCGTGGAAGAGGAACAAACAAACCAACAAACAAACACACTTTCGCATTTAAATATTTAGTATGATTAGCACTCATTGACAAAATCAATAGTCATCATCATCATTTCAGCCATAGGACGTCCACTGCTGGACGTAGGCCTCCCCCATCGATCTCCAGAAGGGCCGGTTGGAAGCGGTTGGTTGATAAATCAATTGTACAAGATGCCAAAAGGCACGGCCCGTGGAGCTGCAATAAAAAACGAGTTTCTTCTACTTACTACAGTTACTATTTACTTTTGTTCTTGTTGTCAATCTTTCCATCCTACCACTAAGGCATCAGAAAAGGGAAGTGTGATAATTGAAATTACACAAAAAAAAACAATAGACTTCTAGTGTGGTCAGTTATGCCAATGGTTTTCTTCTTTATTATTTTTGGCAAATACTATATAATGGTTATTCAAATACGTATTTTATAATACGAAAGCTAAAAACAAACAGTTCGTCTCTTGATTATATGTAATTTAGTTTTTTTTTTTGTAAATATTGAGATAGTTTTGACCAGCGGACCAATCAAGTTCGTAGCATGTGAGTCGCGTTGATGTCTTTTTAATAAACGGTATTTTAGTACTTATTTACAAGACATGAATCAATGCATGGCTATGATTGAAATTAACGATCATAGATCTACGATAGTAGATAGTAGATCTACGATATTTAATTAACATCATTATGATCGTTGTAATATAATCGTTAATTTAATTTAGATTTTTCGTAAATATTGAGATAGTTTTGACCAGCGGATTAATCCAGTTCGTAGCATGTGAGTCGCGTTGATGTCTTTTTAATAAACAGTATCTATTCAAGTATTTTTACAAAGACATAAATGCATGGTTATGATCTGAAATTTATGAAGTTCAATAAACATGTTAGATTAATCATAACGATGTTCATT
Source organism: Agriopis marginaria (assembly GCA_932305915.1). NCBI lineage: Eukaryota > Metazoa > Arthropoda > Insecta > Lepidoptera > Geometridae > Agriopis > Agriopis marginaria. Next base: position 7,418,714 of record OW029934.1, on the reverse strand, counting down.
GAACACCGTAGATTTTAATCATAACCATGCATTTGATTGATGTCTTGTATAAAATACTGTTTATTAAAAAGACATCAACGCGACTGAGATGCTACGAACTGGATTGGCCCGCTAGTCAAAACTCTTTATATTTACGAAAAAATCTAAATGAAATCATAACGATTACAATCTAACGATTATAAATCATAACGATGTTCATTGAACATCGTAGATTTCAGTCATAACCATGCATTGATGTCTTGAAAAAAATACTAAATACTGTTTATTAAAAAGACATCAACGCGACTCACATGCTACGAACTGGATTGGCCCGCTGGTCAAAACTCTAAATACATATTTACGAAAAAATCTATATGAAATCATAACGATTACAATCTAACGATCATAACGATTATATCATAACGATGTTCATAGATTTCAGTCATAATCATACAATGATGTCTTGTAAAAAATACTAAAAAAGTGTTTATTAAAAAGACATCAACGCGACTCACATGCTACGAACTGGATTGGCCCGCTGTTCAAAAATATCTCAATATTAAAAAAAAAACTAAATTGAAATCAAATAAAGACAGCAACTGCGGCCTTATTATATAGAAGTTTGATTGTGATCGAGATTGCATGCCGTCCCGTTCGCATCTACTAACTCGCACTACGTGCGTAAGTGAGATGGCACGCGATCACGATCACAATCCAAATCACGATAAGACATCTATAATAAGGCATCTGTTTGTTTTTAGCTATTGTATTATAAAATACGTTAGTTCATGTCCAAATATTGTAAGTGGCTAATCAAATCACTAAATACCTATTGGTAGAAAACAACAGTTTTGGTAGAGAAGAACATAAGCTAAGTCCACTCCTTGGTCTCTTCAATAGTGTGCTTTCAGTGATTCTATGGACTCGACAGAATCACTGAAAACAGTGCTCTGTAGTGTAAGAGCAATGCTTGATTGAGTTAGTCTATAAACACGTGAATTATTGTAGGGAACCCCAGTTTGTTACGTAGATTTTTGCTTTGTAGAAGTACACTGCTGTTAAAGTCATGACATAAGGAAGTACCTACCTTGCCGTAGCGAATAGTTGGTTGCAAGAGCCACAGTTCCACATCTTGTTATTGTTGATGGCGGTGTACGCTCGGTTCCTACGTCCGCTTCGCGCCGGTTTCTGGCACTGTAGTAAATGTGCCTTCAGTTGCTCCGTGGAAGAGAACTGTTTACCACAGATTTCGCAACTGAAGCATACTTCTGGGGAGTATGTCACGTCGGCGGAGTTGAGGGTAGTCTGAAATTTTTATTGCATGTTACGTTCGTGTTAACTATGGCCGATCAGCGGTGCAAGCACCGATCGTCAAATTCGATGAAATGCCATAGAATCGATCATAGCGAATAATGAACAAATGGCTTTTAATCGAATTTGACAATCTCAACTGCCAAATTTGACGATCTATAAAGAACGGTACTTGCACTGCGGACCCCATGTCAGTGTTTCCGCTGCTCGAAAGCATTCGTCATCTATTGCTGCAAACAGACGATGCGAACATTTTCGTGCTCTCTCTCACTAATACGAATTCTATTTCCTAGGCAACAGCATTTAAATTTCTCTGGATTACGTAACCGTGCGGCCACCGCACCACGCGGTTTCCACGCGTCTTTTACACCGTCTTTCTTTTGCATCTTCGGTCTTTACATATAAAACGTAGTTCACAAATAAATATATTGTATTTTGCTATCATAGCGCGTTTCTAACACGTGCACGTAGTCACCGCGCGGAGCCGGCCTTGCGAAACCGTTGGATCATCGCGAACGAATTCGTGTCAAATAAACGTCCCATTTTTTATTAATTACTAGTGGTCCGCCCCAGCTTCGCATGGGTACAGATTATAGCCTATGTCACCCGGGGATAGTGTAGCTTCCCGTCAGTGAAAGAATTTTTCAAATCGGTTCAGCAGTTTCGGAGCCTATTCAATGCAAACAAACAAACAATCAAATCTTTCCTCTTTATAATATTAGTATAGATATCAATTGTATTGACTTATGTTTGATTCGCAGCCACCTATCTTAACATGTTTTAAACATGTGTTCAAATCGCGAAAGTTTAAATATTACCACCTAACTAAAGAACCTATCAAATGCTAACTCTAGGATATTTATTTATTTATTTCAAAGGAAGACCAACAGCCTTTAAAATAATTTAACAATCATAATAGATCCAGAAGCTAATTATAGGTACTCGCGGATAAAAATTTAAAAAGTAACATTTTTAGTGGCATTACGCAGTTACACAATATGCGTTTGTCGAAAAAATAAAAATATGGCTTATAGAGTTAACTGACATTATCTGATTGACTGTGTACGGGGGGCTTTACCGTTTCTTCGTAAAGGTTGTTGTCTTCCACGTAGCAAGACATCCTGTGCTTGTCTAGTGCTTCTCCATCAGCAAAGAGTCCGCTGCATAGGTCGCAAACGAACATGGTGTGCAATAGGCGGGTGGAAACACTGCATTTTCCGCTCATGTCTACGCAGCATAGTTGTTCTGAAAAAAAAATTGTGCGTGGAGTATTCCGCGCGGAAGAAGTTATAAAAACACTAAAATTAACTAAAACAAAATAAACTAAAATTATTTTTGATAAGAAAATGCTATTACACGATAGACGAGTTTTTACAAGAAAGATCTTTCAATTTCATGAATATTATATGAATATTATTCTTAGTGTAATTCTAAGTAGAATAAGTAAAACCATTTACTATTTGCAACACCCTATAAACAGGGTATAATGTGTATTTAGTGCATTTTAAATGTTACAACGCATTATATGGCAATGTAAATAAAATAAATAAATAAATAAATATACTTTAACAAGGAACCCTAAAATTATAACTAGGGCAAAAATATCAACAATTTAAAAACATGCTTTTCTCGAGATTCGAAGCTAGCTCCTAAGGCTTCTCAATCCATTAGCGACACCATTACACTCCCGGGTCTGCTAGTCGCAGCGCGAAAAAAGGATATGCATGTCGCAAACATACGAGAGAGAAAAATTCCCCCTCCATGGTAGCTTTAAACGTTTAACGCAACCTTGTTGCAAGTCGCATAAGAAGTATAACTTCAAAAAGGATTTTTGTTATAAAAACTGTCGTGACGTTTTTACACATTTTATTTATATTACACGGGAATTACTCACGTGTGATTAAAAATCATACGGATAAAAACATTTTTATTAGGCAAGAAAGTAATTTGAAAGTACGTCTATTGGTTCGCAGATGGCTGATGACCAGGATTTGTGAAGGAAAACGGAGGCGAGCTTGCCCAGCAGTGGGACAGTTAATAAAAAATATACATGTAATGTTATAATTTTATAAGTTTAACTGCTAGTATTTAGTGGGACAGTTATAAAAAATATAAATGTAATGTTATGATTTTATAAGTTTAACTGCTAGTATTAACTGCAAAATCTCTCAAGGAGTACAGTTGCAGAAGAAAAGAAACGAAGCCGTTGCACTGCAATGGAACGGTCATTGGTCATGGCTAAAAAAATAAAAGTTTTTTTTTTTACTTCACTTATTCATCCCGGTCGTACGTAATGGTGGGAAAGGTGATAAAATACCTACCTTTGGGTTCAACTTCAAGAGCAGTTGATAGCACTCTTTCACAAGTACTGCAGACAAGCCAATCTGTTTCAAACCCCGAATTGTTGTTATTTGCGTCTGAAAATGAATGATAAACACAGATAAAACTCAGCGGCACACAAATTATGATTTAAATTCATGTTAATTTGACAAAAAAAAATGTTTTTTAATGATATTGTCACAAAGTCGTCTACAGTTAGAGAGGGGTTTTATATAGTCCATATTTGTATCCTTTGTCCTAGGGCCATATAAATATATTTTTTATTGTCATTCAACTTATTTTTCCTTGTGGTTTTCCTTGGAGGGTGAACCCCATTTTTAGGGTTCCGTGCCCAAGGGGTGAAAACGGGACCCTATTCCTAAGCCTACTTTGTCTGTCCTACTTTTTAACGGCTATCGTCTATCGTGTATCTTTTACCCCTTTCCTATTACGTCTTTCTCCCCATACAGCAAACGTATTTTTTAACGCAGGTATTTTTGTATTAGCTCTAATGTAAAAACGGTAATACTTATAAGCGTCAAACTTAACATGAGTACCTACACACTCTAAAATATAGCAACAAATAATAAATAATGGCCAAGTGCGAGTCGGTGACAAATTTTTGTGCATTACCAAGTAATAACTGGTGATTACGTTATTGAATTTTGTGGTGGTACGGAACCCACAGTGCGCGAGCCCGACTTGCACTTGGCCGGCTTATTTCATCAAATTTTAAACATGGCTAAAGCACCCAAATGAGATAATTTTTAGATCAGTTAAACATTAATTTCATGACCAATTCTATTCATAATGTAGGTAATTTTCACATACCCACTTCAGCTGTTTGAGTATCAACTTGTTCAAAGCGTGTATCATTGGTATTATCTGATTCCAAAATATTCAAAGAAGCGTGGAAAGCTATCGTATGATCCAGAAGATCAGACTCCGTGGTGAATATGTCGTGACAAATAACGCATGAGTGCAGAGCTAGAAGATCTGGCCCGCTGATGTCTTCTCTCTGAAATGAAATTTAAAACTGGATTAAGCAGTTTAAAATGTCTTCAAAGAACTGAATCAAGTAGTATCATAGAATAATAGAAGACTGAGAACTGGACCAATACGAAATGAACGCCTGTAATTTTTCGTACTAAGTTATACAAAATGTTTCTATCCTTTTACGTAAGGCGTTTTATGACGAGAACTGAGTTATGTAGTTTCCTTTTTTCTATCAACCTAATAGCTACGCTTCACGGTTTTACCCGCTTAATGTACCTCCTCTATGCAACCTCTTTGGTAGGGACAGCAACCTCCTTTGACTTAGATAACATGTTTTTTTTTTAAATAAAACACTTTTAAACTTTAACCATTGTTCACTAAAGTTATATGATTCATAATCATTTACGGGATATTTACCGTGGTACTGTGGTCTTCCCGTGAACATGGTGCATTTAACTGCGCCGAAATATCGGGAGCTCACTCATTCCACAACCTTACCACGCAAATATCCCGTAAATAATGAGGTTTTTCATGGTTTAATATTATATTAATATTAATTTCAATTCTTGCTATTCGACTAGTAGATAATAATATCTGTGTTCCACACAAATTAAATGAGAAAATGAATTTTCTTCATATTTTTTTTTTAATTTTCCTGTATTTCAATACTTATTTTGCTATTCGGGGCGGAGAGAAATCCAACAAATTAAACATCATGAAAATCGGCCCAGCTATTCTTGAGTTATAAATGGTGTAACATACACGACTTTGTTTTTAATACCTAAGTAAGTAAATAAATATAATATAGATTAACTATAATATTATTGATCGTAAGTACCTACCTTATCATTTTTTAAGGCAGAATCCTGCAGTGGCAATAAAAATTGACTGACGGTAATTTCATCTAGTAAAGTGGGTTCATAGTTCAGCAGATTTTCTGGCTGAACTACGTACTCTTCCGTGTTTGCGGACAGGTCTTTGCAGTTATTATCTAGGAATGCGCTATCTACATTAAAATACCGTCCAGAATCATTTGACTGAAAAGAAACCGAGTTTGGCGGTTCTAGAATGGTATCCTCGACACTGGATGTGGCCATGTCCGTAGTGTTTTTATCAAGTAGCAAATCATCGTAAGTTTCAGATAATTCTTTGTATGGATAGTCCGGGGGATCAAACATCATCCTGGAAGCTGCAACAAAATTAGTTTGTTCGTTTTTTCATGACCATGGATGCAAAGTCATTAGGTCATAATATTAAGCAAGTTTTTAACATTTTAAAACACCATGTAGGTGTTTTAAAATGATTATCGGGGCTTATCACGTATTATTTTATTTAGGTAAGAATATACAAAGTACAAGTTTACATAGTCTTAAATAGCTTCAAACAAGTCATAGTCACAGTCAGAGTCAAGTAAAGTAAGTCGCGGTCAAGTCGATCTCATGCCCCAGTAAATTGGTGGAAGCTTTACAAGAAGCTTCAATGAAGTTTTGGAAACAACACGAAAAATCATGTTTCACCTTGTTTTATCACTTGGCCACACTCGAGCACGTTCACGAGCACTTTATAAATAACAATCCACACCGTTATTACACATTAACACTAGAAAATACACTCATGTTGGCGCCAAAACTTCATCAAGTGGTTTTTTTTTTTTCTTCTTCCCCTTATTGGGGCTTTTGGCTCCGCATGATTGACGCAGTTGCCATATACAAGTCTTATGAGTTTTGGTTTTAGAATTTAAAGGTAGGGAAAATCAAGTGGTTGACAATGACATTTTATTTCATTGACAGTAACAACGCTTTAACTTTTGACAAATTGAATGAGACAGCACAGACATGACATTGACAGCTGTTATCATTCGCGGACTGACGCAGCCGGTTAACTTGCAATTTGTGAATATAATTAGTGTTTTATAATTTTGTGTAGTTAATGTTTTCATTATTGTAAATACAAAATGAAGACCGACACGGCAGCAACACCTTCCGATAAACCTAAAATCCCATTGCCTACTCTATCACAAATAAATGCTGATAGAATTACTCAGGTACGAGAGGTTATGTTTTTAGTTTTACAAAAATCAAAACAAAGAAAATCTATAATTATTATCAATTACAGGCTTAAGAACTACATAAATTGTAATAAAACTCGTTCAAAGACCTGGAGCTATCAATATAAGCAATGAAAATGCTGTGCTCTACCGACTTATAGCAGCTCTCTTTGTTTACGTAGACTTCTATTGAATTTTAAAATCTGAACTAAAATGAAATTATTTGTAAACAGTATTAATAATGTTGCATGTCCCTGTTTTATAGCTTTGATGTAACTCAATATAATGAGTCAAAATTTACCTGATTACGACTTGTACTATTTTTTTTATTGGTTTTGATACCACCTTCTACAGACACCCATGAAAAGTGACTTTAATAATGGAGCTAGGTTTTGATGCCATAATTAATTATAATTATAATAATTAAATATATATAATCGGGACACTTCTGCACACATGGTCATCTGTACCCAAACTAAGCAAACCATGTAGAGACTGATATACATACATGTATATTTTTTAATACATACTTAAATAGATATTAACACCCAGATATAGAACAAACACAAATCTTCATCACATGAATGTTTGTCCTAGGTGGGAATGTAATAATAATTGGCCACCTCATTAAATAAAAAAATCGTCATACTCATAGTTCCACTAGGATTTCCTGTGCCAAGGATTCTATGGAACACACACAAACATACGGTCAACTAACATCCAAACCCAAAGCAGATATTTAAATTCATTAGTCAAAAATATTTCTACAATCAGGAGTCTACTATCTATCATCGCACTAACTGCCACCGCCTTAAAACTCATGTACTTAAAGATCTGTGGAAATTGCACACTGCATTTTTAGCATTCTTTTAACTGTAATATATGGAATGAGCAACCTGCAACATTTCCTTGTAACTATAACATTCTCCAAAAGGTAAACTCGACCATAGTCCATAGATGGTTGCTTAACACCAGGCGGCCCGTTAGATTGTTTGCCAACTATATAAAAAAAAAAGTGTGTGTGCTTAAAACCACATGACAGAAGTGAAAACTGCATAAAGGTTGACTATATCTCTCTCGTTCCCTTACTCGACTTAACTTTACTTGCCGACTTTACCCGAATGAGTATCTGATCGTGACTGTCAAACGAGTTCAGTGCTTTTTTCTCATCCTAAAAAGTGCCCAACGTGCCTAAAGAAGTTTTCACTTTAAAAAACTGGTCACTCGGGAATCGAACCAGGGACATCTGGCTCATCAGTCAGTCATCTATTAACATTGTTACATTGTTCTCGATTTGTACAAAAAGTAACTAAGGTGTGAATACACCATAACACATGAAGTTTGATCAGGCAAACTATATTTAAAAGATAAATTGTATGAAACTTATGAAACAATAAAAGGCCAGCTAGAATCAACATCTCCTGGGCCATCTAAACACCAACAACCTACTAGTGTTTTTTAACATAAATTCCAATTTGATGAGGACTACTAAATAAATCTAGGTACCTCTCCACACTGAATTTGAGTGCCTAATCAATGTGGTTTTTATTGATTCTAGCTCGCAAACCAGTACTGGTCACCACAGACTAAGGACAACCACTTACCTTATAATGCCGCTATCGTGGAGTCCATATACCAAGCTGAAATACTCGGATCCCAGTAAGTATTTGCCAAATGAACCTAGTTTTTGAGTACCACTTTCCCTTTCAATGGTCAGAGCCTAACTGATTTTTGAATTGAACTTAGGGTCAGCGGCCTCATAGATGAGTTTATTGACCTTATTATTTTTTATGTTTTTGGAATATTCCAGCCAATGTTATGGGATGCTCTGCTGTATATTTATTACTTTACTAAATTATTAGATATTTTTTTATAGTTTCTTTATTTCTTTTTTAATTTAGTGTTATTTCTTATACATGCTAATTTTATTTATTATTTTAATTCCATGCCGGATTAATTATCTTATTTTTTTTATCAATGGCTGTATTTAAAAAGAAGTTAAGACCAATTTTAAATGGTAAAGTCACAATGAGCTGAGTGTCATAATGCAAATTTTTATCAAAATAGCACAAGGATTTTTTCTCATAATGAACTTGAGAAAAAACTTGCTTGAGAAAAAAGCAAGATACCATTTGTCCCAAAAAATAAGAAGCATGAGAAGCTACTGTTAAAATATATTCTAAAACATAATTCGTTAAAAACTTTTGTAATTTTGCAAAAAAATACTATTTGTTAGCAAAGCTATTTAGTTATTTCAGTCAGGTATGGTCTTTAACCCTCAATGCAAACAGAGGGTGTTTATTAACATGTGAATCTGAGTGTCTGTTTGTGGCATTGTAGCTCTCAATCGTCTAAACCGATTTTGTTTTAGTTTTTTTTTTAGTTTGAAAGATGATTTGATTAAGAGTTTTCTTAGTTGTGATTCAAGAAAATCTCTTCAGCCATTTGAAGATTTTCAGTTCTTTTATCAGGGGTTTAAAAAAAAATATTTATACTAAACTTGTCTATGTACTTAATAGGCAGCCCTGATTTAAATGCAGTGCTCTGATGATTTTTTCTGTGTTAGCTGAGTGATTCTGATATTGCGCCGCTTACAGACATTGCCTAAATATTAAAACTTTTGCTCGACAACAAATCTTTGTAGACACCGCAAACGCGTCAAGGTAGTATGAAAACCCAGCGTTCCCCATTTTTGTACCTACTATGACGTCACAAGACCTATATTTAGTGGTTCTTTAACTACACTTGAACGGCCATTTTGAAAATCGATGGGGGAGGCCTATGTCCAGCAGTGGACGTCCTATGGCTGAAATGATGATGGTGATGAACGGCCATTTAACTGCTTTTGAAGAGATTTTACTATGGTACAATTTGTCATTTTTGTATTTGCGTCTGACGTGCTACTACCAATATGACGAGATCGAACTGAATTATGCGGCTTGCTAGTTAGAGCATTGATCCAACTTAAAACTCGTGGTGTCTATCTGAATACAGGCCTTTGTTTTATGTCTATTAGGATTTATCGCGCATTATTTTATTTAGGTAAAAATTGGTACCATTTGCTCGACGTTTCGACCATGTTACAATGGCAGTGGTCACAAGCTGAGAGGTCTTTGTGCTCTATAGTGGTTGTAATTTGTTATGTAGGGAAAAGCTTGCCATAATTGTGTATAGTCGGGTCTCCGGCGCCCAAAAACTTACAAAACCCGTTTAGCTAACATCGGGGTTATTATGGATGTTCGTTCGTGATTCGGATTGCGATCACGATCGCGTGCGATCTCGCTCACGCGCGTGGTGCGAGTAAGTAAATGGAAAGGGATGGCACACGATCGTGATCACAATGTGAATCACAAGACGAATGGACTCTATAATAATCCCCACGTTAGCTAAACATGTTAATTGTTAATTATTTTTGTTAGATTTAGGGCGCAGGAGGCTTAAGTTCTGAGCTGCTAATAATGTGTAACAATGTTTGTACAGTTTTTCAGTGCGCCGTATCATGATGCTGGAGTTCTCTCAGTATCTGGAAAACTACCTGTGGCCCTACTACGAGACGGGGAAGGCGTCGCACGCGCACCTCCTGTCAGTCATTGTGATGATCAATGAGAAGTTCCGCGAGAGAGTACCCGCTTGGCAGGTATGAACTTTGTGTACATGTCCAATAATGTATTTTTTTATCCAATCTATTCGAAATATGATGATTGGTTCTTCAATGAGTGCCAGAAAAGTAGGAGCCATTGTGGCCGAGCGGTCGCATGTGCGCTTAGAATTTAACGGCACCCGGTTCGATCCTCGGCCCTACCAATGATTTATTTAGTACTTAAATAAATGATATGCAATTTCAATACCTTCGCTCTAAAATGGCGAAGGAAAACATCGTCAGGCAACCGGTATGTCCAAGTACTAAAAAACGTTCAAGGACATATGACATTCACCAACATGCACTGGGCTAGCATGGTGAATTATGGCCCATCCTCTCCCTCATGATAGGAATGATTGGTAATTGGTGGGGTGGGGAATGATGATGATCGGGTACCCTAATTAACACAGCTACTTTAGGAGTATGCAAAAAAAAAACTATTTCAGATATGATAGAATATGATATGATAAAAGATGTGGAATAAAAAGACTTATATTTCTTTCACTTACTCCTGCCTCCTTTAGCATGATACAGTCCGCCACAGTCTGTCAAGTTTTTGTATCATACTTTCTAATTAGTTTGTGGTTTGAGGGTTCTATTTTTACGGACAAAAAGTCTGTTGTCTGCGCAAGCTATTTTTAAACCCTGACGCAAACAGAGGGGTGTTATAAGTTTAGTGTGTTTATCTGTGGCATCGTAACTCCCCAACGGCTGATCTGATTTAGTTTTGTTTTTGTTTGAAAGGCGACTTGATTGAAATTGTTCTTAGCTATGATTCAAGAAAATCTGTTCAGCCGTTTGTAGATTATCAGCTCTTTTATCGGGATAAAAAGCCACATTTATACTTATTTCAGAAATAATATGTCAGAAACCAGCCTGATTACATCCACCAAAGTAATTTGACCCCAACACCTCACAATTTTTTTTCCAGCCATTCCTGAAGAAGCCAGAGCATTTCCCCGGGTTCTTCGAACAGGTTCTCCGCGCGAGTGTGGCGGAAGACCACACGAGCTCCAACATGCGGGAGCAGACCAGCCTGCTGCTATTCCTGAACCACTGCTTCGGCAGCATGGAGGTGCAGCTGTGCCGCGACCAGGTCAAACGACTCGTGTCGCTCAGCATGTGGGTCAGCCTGCAGGAAGGTAAAGCTCATGCTCTTTTGTATGACATTTTCATTAATATATTATTAATATTTTTTATGTATTGTAATTACAAAATCATTTCGAGCAATAGACTCACTATACATATTTTTTTATTAAAACACAAGCGCTGATGACGAATATTTTTGATTAAATATGATTGACCTTCATTTACCCTTGAATGGCGTCAGCGTTATGTAGAAATTTGTCTTAGCCGTTTACACAAACAAACAAAAAAGTCAAACCACTGTGCAACTAATGACATTGACATGAAAATAAGACAGAAGTTTTTTTTTTAATAGACCAAGACACACTAACTACAGACCGTTCACAGTTATTTTGCCTCTGACATTGTGACGTTGTCTCTGTCGGTTGTCATCACTTGCAGATAGAGCGAGACGCTGAATTGACATAAAGAGGTTTTTTTTTAAATCTATTAATAGGCTAGCGTTTGACCGCCAATCGGATGGAGCACGCTTGCCTAGAAGAACCTTCACTCGTGATTTGAAGACAGCCAGAATATAACAAAAAAAAAAATGTGTTCGGTCTGAAATATAACGCCGATAGTGACGGAAAAATTTATTCAAATTTAACACAACAGAATATATACTAGCTATATTGTTATTGTTGTCTATGGCAAGTTATGTTTACGCATCGTTAGGTAGTGAGTAACTAAATGCAAACTGCTGCGCCGACACGTTTTGGCGGAGTTTGAGGTAGGCCGCGTTCGCGCGGTTGGTGCAACATCCTCTGTTTATTTGATCGAAAATTATATCATTAAAAAAACCGCAGGGAGCAGTTAGTTATACTATTTCATTTTATTTTACAGGGAGAAGAAACCAAGAGTTCAAAGCAGTACCGAAATGGCGCAAGTACTGGCGAGCAATCCAGAAGAAAGACAAGCCGGAAATGTTGGAGAAACTCAACTGGGAAAGGAGGTACCTGCAGCGGCTAATGATCAAGTTCATGCGGATACTTGAGAGCATACCCGACGATGGTGATGTGGACTCGCATAAGATTAGGTGAGTAATATTTTATTTATGAACTAACTGTTGCCTAAGACGTACACGTAGAAAAAAAAACCCTCTTTTGCCCCTCTTAATTCGGCCCTTTCGCAAAATCCTTATTTAGCGAATTTTTCAAATTTGTGCTTCGTATGACAGGTAGTTTTCGAGAATTCGTAATGAGTCAGTCAGGCAGTGAGTGGTATTTTGATTTTATATAGATAGAAAATAAATAAATAAAAATTGCAACGTCACAAATAGTGTAGGTAATAGTAACGGTAACGGGTATAATTTGTACTACATTTTCATTTATCAGCTACTACAAAATATACCCGATCTGAGTTAAGCCGCTGCGTCTTGCTGAGGTAAGTTTTGGGGGGGTCACATAGCGAATTTATCTCCAAACTATACCCGAGCTCAGTCAGGGTCTATGACGTCTTCGGCGTTTCCACAGGGTATATTTTGTAAACACGCGTAACAAAACCCAAAAAAATATACAATAATAAAAATTAAAAACCTGCATCGGCCGGGAATCGAACCCGGGCCGCCCGCGTGGCAGGCGAGCATTCTACCACTGAACCACCGATGCTTATGAAGTGGTAGTTTAATATCTAAATAAAACTCATCTTTACTTCACCTTTCACTTGATTGTGCAATACTACGTTACGTGATGATATCGAAGTTTACGCAAGTGTTCTAATGTTGTTCAGCTATCAGTAGTTGAAGATTTATTTTGATTTATGCAAGCATCGGTGGTTCAGTGGTAGAATGCTCGCCTGCCACGCGGGCGGCCCGGGTTCGATTCCCGGCCGATGCATTTTTATTGTGGTTTACTTTTTTTTTATAATAGACTAGCGACCCGCCCGGGTCGTAATTTACGTGCGAAGCCGGGGCGGGTCGCTAGTTATATACATAAACCTTCCTTAAAAATGAATCTAACTGATAGTGAAAACCGCATCAAAATCCGTTGCGTGGTTTAGGAGGAGTTAGCGGCCATACAGACAGACAGACAGACGCGGAAAGCGACTTCAATTTATACTATGTAGAGATATGCTTGTGCTTTGCGGCCATCTCGCCTGATGTTAAGCCATTGGCGGATCCAGGGGGGAGGGGGCATGGGGCCATGGCCCACCCCAAAACACCTAGCAATTCCATACATTCTCTCACTCAGACTCAATTTTTCGATTTGATTCCTTCAATCCTGGATCCGCCCCTGTGTTAAGCGACGATGCGGTCTACGATGGAGCACGCTTGCCTAGAAGAAACCGATTCACTCTCGATTATTGCTAATCAGAGAAGAATACTAAGTGCTTGCAGGTATATCTAAGTTGACCAAAGCCACTTTATCGATAGTTTTTTTTGCGTATTAGTAGCAAGTGGTTGTACAAGTGCGTACCACCCAAATATAATGACTTTACACACTTCGCGAGCGTGTGAGCAAGTGTTTTCTACCTGTCCTTATGTCTGGTACTATGACGACGTGTAGCTTCTAATTGCTCAAAGCTAAACAGGATTAGTTTGACGAAAAAACAGGCTGGTACTTATATTAATATCGACGGGCGACTCAGGCGAGGTGGTGATAAAACGCACGCATATTATTCAATTTTAAAAAGTCGTTGGGATGTCTGTGGACAACACGGCGGAGACATGAGCAGAACGAAAATTTCTTTTATTCCTATGCTCTGTATAGTCGTATTTTATTTAGACGTATAAAAAATCACTGTTTTAAACTATCACGGTTGTTCACTAAAGTTATATGATTATTTACGGGATATTTACCGTGGTAAGGTTGTGGAATGAGCTCCCGATATTTCGGCGCAGTTACATGCACCATGTTCACTGGAAGACAAAAAAAATTTAAATAAAAAAAATATCCCGTAAATAATCATATTACTTTAGTATAAAAAATCTCCACGTGTGTTTACCAAAAAGGTATTGCATCGGCCGGGAATCGAACCCGGGCCGCCCGCGTGGCAGGCGAGCATTCTACCACTGAACCACCGATGCTTGTAGTTGCCGAGTCGCATCATAGACTCACAATTGCGTGGATTTGTACAATATTGACATAGTCACGTACGATGATTACGTATCATTAGTGAGAGGTGAAAGGTGAATTGAAGCTGCCTCTACCAGGATTCATGTTCTTACAAGCATCGGTGGTTCAGTGGTAGAATGCTCGCCTGCCACGCGGGCGGCCCGGGTTCGATTCCCGGCCGATGCATTTTTATTTTCTTTTTGAAATTCTGACGCAAACTAGCGCTGCGAGATGTATTGCAGATCGACACCGTAGGCCAGCTTTGTGACTTAAGTCCCATGGAGATTAGAAGAACAAAAATGCTTTTTTTTTTCATATTAGTTGTTATCATTTCAACCTTTTGGTAGAGGATAACATAAGTAATCAAAATATGATATTACTAGCTGTTGCCCGCGGCTTCGCTCACGTAGTATTGAAATCTACTTTACTACTTCCCGTCTTTTTAGTTTCAGTCTCGCATCCATCCTGTAATCCACTCTACTCCTAAACCACCCTTTCCTCTCCAATTCTGCATTCACCCCCTAAATCCACTCAACTCCCGTTCTGCTCTTTCCGCTCCAGGCCCGAATCCGTCCCGAAATCTACTCTTCTTCCGCCCCATCCTTACTGCACCAGTCCTGCATTTGTCTCATAATCTACTCTAATAATACAGTCCCACCCTTTCCGATCCAACTCGGCATCCGTCCTGTAATCCACTTTACTCCCTTTCCGCCTTTTTGCAATCCAGCCCCGCATCCGTTCCGTAATCCAATCTACTTCAGTCTCACTCTTTCCGATCTAGTCCCGCAGCCGTCCGCTCCACTCCACTCCCATACCGTAATCCAATATACTCCTATCGCGCCCTTTTCGCTAATAGTCCCGCATCTGTCCTGTAATCCACTGTAGTTTAGTCCCGCCCTTTCCACCTGAATGGTAAGCCTACTTTTATAGTATTGTTTAGCACAAAACTATAGTTTTTATCTATGTAAAACTAAAAACATTAGTGATTAGACCGACTTCAAAATTAGTAAAATACGCATTTCAAGTCAGGCTCGCGCATTAAGGGTTCCTTACCACCACAAAATACAACCATCAGTTATTGTCTGAAATAGTCGAAGTAATTGCGACGCAGTCACATATTTAATTCTTTGCTACAGTGACGCTCGAGTATAACACAATTATAACTAACAAAAATTTGTCACCGACTCGCACTTGACCATTATTTATTATTTGTTGTTAGACTATAGAGTGTGTAGTATAATCATGCCAAGTTTGACGCTTGTACGTATTATCATTTTTACATTAGAGCTATTAAAATAATTAGTAAATAATTGTATGGGGGTTGGAGACCTTTCACTTATTGACTTTTACTATAATTACATTTCCAAGTTGATCCGCCGTAACGTTACATATTCTGTGAAAATTTTAACTGTCTATCTATTACAGTTCGAAATATACAGTCCGTTAAAAGGTACGACAGACAGATAGACAGAGTAGGCTTAGTAATAGGGTCCCGTTTACGGAAACCGTTTACTTTGCGTACGGAACCCTAAAAACCACGTAACTGAGAACCTTTTTTAAAGTCGGTTAATAATACCTGTGACACCGCTCCACCGCATCACACCATTGTTGAAGGTAGTCTGGAAGAAGTCGCTCATAGCGATAAGGCCGTTTTTTTTTTGTTCCCGTATTTAATGCAATCTTTTTGTAATATCTTTTTTATGGTGTTGATAATGATTATTTTATTATATTACCTACTAACCACATAATAATGTGCAGCATGAAGGCGCTGCGCGGATTATAATGGTCGCGTTATTTTAATTTTACATTATCTCATGAACTGTGCAACTAAACCACATACTGTAAACGGCAAAATTTATCTACATTAAGTACTCCTGATAATGAATTCATTTATTTTTGTAAAGATTCATAAATTAGATTACAAAACTGCGTCTAAACATGACCTTATAATTTTATTTTTTATTCTGAACACAATAACCGGTTATTATCGTTATTGTGGTTTTCTCATAAGAGTTAGATATATGCTACCGCGGATATTTTTTTTAAACTACTTAAGAACTACATTTTTGTCAAACATAGTACTCACTTATCTCAAACCGTTAGATCAGCGTACGCCGAAAAAGATGCCAATCAGCTAATTTTTCTCCGACATGTTTTACTAATACGGTTATTTAATGTAGAAAACTAAACTTTATCATTATAAAACATAGCCTATGGCACTCAGGAATAGTGTAGCTTTCTATTAGTGAAAGAATTTTTAAAATCGGATGAGTAGTTTCGGAGTTAAAACAGAACAAACAAACTTACAAACTTACAAACTTACAAACTTTACCTCTTTATAATATTAGTGTAGATGTACAAGTACGGGCAAGTGCCCTTATTAACTAAATTATATGCAAGCTAATACTAAATACCTAAATTACTTATTGAAATTAAACTCTTTTAACGGTCTTTCTTAAAAATCATACTAATAATATCATAAATACGAAAAGTTTGTTGGTTTGTTTGTTCCTCTTTCACGCAGCAACAGAGCAACGGATCGACCTGATTTTTTGCATGGTTATATATAGTTCAAGCAAAGTTCAAGAGCCGGAGACTACTTTACATAGACTACATAGGCTACTTTCATCATCATCACCATTTTTCATCATTACGCGGCTGAAACCGCGGGACACAGCTAGTATGTAATATTTCCGAAAACTTAAGAAATCATTACTTAAATTAAATCTTTCTAACAAACTAAACCTTTTTTAATAAATTATTTTAAATGTTAGGTATATGGCATTATACTTAATTATCTTGATATTGTCATCATCATTTAAGCCATAGGACGTCCACTGCTGGACATAGGCCTCCCCCATCGTTCGATCTTGACATTGTATAGTTTAATAATTGCATATAACTATCATCTACACCCACAAGATGAACAGACGATCTAAAAGAGACCGCAGGGAAACGCTGGATTCAGACCGCTTTCAACCGGCTCTTTTGGAGATCGATGGGAGAGGCCTATGTCCAGCAGTGGACGACCAATGGCTGAAATGATGATCATCTACACATTTTAGAATCAATTGAATGTAATTATGACATTATTTATATCTTGACATTATACATTTTTATCATTTGATATAACTATCCTCCTCACTCCTAAAATATGCTGCCCGACAGGGTCTATAAGACTATGTACTAGCAAATTTTTAGTACATTACTGTCGTGGTCTGTAATGACAGCTATGATGATGTCCGAAAGTGCAGCATAGTGCAGCCCCAGGCCATCACAGCGCGGTCAGCATTGCAACCCTTGATGGACAAGCTGGAATAAATGTCGTGGCCTTTATAGCGCAGACAGCAAGGGCTGCAACGATGACCAAGCTTGAAAGCCGAGAGCATAGCTAAGCTTATCTTGAGGCCATCATAGCGTTGCCAGCAGTGCATTCATTAGGGACATGGCTTGTATAGTGCTTTCCTCAAACAATGACAGTAATTTAATATCAGCTTAGTATTTTTATCAGGCTAGATGTTTGTATACAGCCAACATCTGAATATCTTTTTGCACCAGCAGTGCAAGTAGGTACCGTTATTTATCGATCGTCAGATTTGACAGTTGAGATCATCAAATTCGATAAAATGCCATTTGATCAGTACTCGCTATGATCGATTCTATGTCATTTTATCGAATTTGACGATCGATAAAGAATGGTACTTGCACTGCAGGTTTGCATGGTTACCAGGCAGCCCGTCTGTTTGCCACCAATAGCATTAAAAAAACCGAAGCCGGCACAATCTGGGAATCGGGTAATTCTGCTGGCGGCAAGAGATTTGCGGCACCAGCGGCATATTGTAGTTCACAGTTCGATAAAAGCCTCCACGCAACTAAATACGCAATTATTGCAATATGCTAATGACTATAAAAAATGCATCGGCCGGGAATCGAACCCGGGCCGCCCGCGTGGCAGGCGAGCATTCTACCACTGAACCACCGATGCTTATGAACTTATTCTATAACTATAATATCATCATCGAACTCATCTTCATTTTACCTTTCACTATTGTGTAATCGTTGCTTTACGTGATGATATCGCGTAAGCAACGAATTAACGCAAGTGTTTTAATTTTGAATCGGCTGACCATGTTTTTGTGTAGCGAAGATTTACCTCAATATACGTAAGCATCGGTGGTTCAGTGGTAGAATGCTCGCCTGCCACGCGGGCGGCCCGGGTTCGATTCCCGGCCGATGCATTTTTTTATAACTTGCTTTTAAAAGAATGCCTAAGAAACGCTGGCGCAACGATCTTGACTCATTTCGGAGAGTTAAGTAGCAGAGGGTTGGGGTTTATGGAAGGAAATGGGGGAGATCTTTGCCAAGCAGATAGACAGTATATTTATGTTAAAAAGTACTTGATTCACAATCATTAAAGTGGATTTGCCAGCCACGGCGGTACAGCCCAGCGTGTTGGGTCGGGCTTGTTCAAAACAACCACACAAGCGGGATGCGCCTGCATGTGAAGCACAGAAAAATATATTATTTGTTCAAATTAGTACGGCTGTCAAGGCGTTTTTGTAAGAAATTTGTTGTAGCCAGTTGCAACAATACTTTTTACTTTGACTTTATTTTGAACGGTCTAGTTTGTTAGAGAGATTTATTTTAATTAATTAAGTAATTATTTCTTAGGGTTTTAGCGATTATTACAAATTGAAGTATAACACCGTACAAATCGTTAAAAGTGTTTAATTTCAGTAAGTAATTTAGTATTAACTTGTACCTATATCATTTAGTTAATAAGGGTACTTGTACATACCAGATTTTGATTACTTATGCTATCCTCTATCAAAAGGTTGAAATGATAACATCTAATATGAAAAAAATCATTTTTGTTCTTTTAATCTCCAATGAGATGAGTCATGGAGACATATTATGGCGGTCTGCAACACATTGCACAGCGCTAGTTTGCGACAGCATTCCAAAAGAAAATTAAAAAAATGCATCGGCCGGGAATCGAACCCGGGCCGCCCGCGTGGCAGGCGAGCATTCTACCACTGAACCACCGATGCTTGTAAGAACATGAATCCTGGTAGAGGCATCTTCAATTCACCTTTCACCTCTCACTAATGATACGTAATCATCGTACGTGACTATGTCAATATTGTACAAATCCACGCAATTGTGAGTCTATGATGCGACTCGGCAACTACAAGCATCGGTGGTTCAGTGGTAGAATGCTCGCCTGCCACGCGGGCGGCCCGGGTTCGATTCCCGGCCGATGCAATACCTTTTTGGTAAACACACGCGTATTTTATGCACGAGAGTCAAGAGATTTTCAATGCGTATATATAAAACGCAGAACATCAGACTAAAAGCAAAGTTCGGTCCACACATCTCGCCGCTGAGCCGTTCACAGATTTCCCAACGACTTTAAAAATTGAATTGGCCTGCGTTTGTCCACCACCTCGCCTGATGGTCGCCCATCGATATTATTATACCAGTATGTTTTTTCGTCAGAATAATCCTGGTCAGCTTTAAGCAATTAGGAGCTACACGTCATCATAGTACCAGACATAAGGACAGGTAGAAAACACCTGCTCACACACTCGCGAAGTGTGTAAAAGTCAGTATATTTGGGTGGTATACACACTTGTACAACCACTTGCCGGAGAGCATCAGTAATGCAGCTTCAACCAAGTATTTTTAAAATAAAATTCAAAGTAACTTTTAAACTTTCGCTATTTGGACACATGTTTTAAATGTTTATCGTACCACAGACCTATATCCAAGTAGACGCTACCAGTCAAGTTTGAAACGAAAATGGGTAATTGTGCAATACTGAGTTGTAAGAATAAAGATATTTCTTTTCACTTTTGGTACGAAAAAATTTATACGCATAGTTTTCATGCAGTTTGGACCGCTTGTAAAGTCTACTTAGACATAGGTCTGTGATCGGGACTTATAAAAAATTCTAAATAATGCGCGATAAGTTATAATAAAAAAAAATGCTACAAAGCAAAGCATACTTCTCAGTTAAGGAATTTACTGAAGATAAGCTTCGTGTAGTGTTACCATATTACTTCTAATTGACCTGTAAATATGTTTTTAACAATAAATTATCTGTATCTGATGTTAAACGTGTGTAAGTTGTGTATATGATGTGGTATACGATGGGGCACGCTTACATAGAAGACACCATTTCACTCGCGAATTGAAAACACCCTAAAGATTGTATTTATCGAGGAACATCCATTCAGACATTCACATTCAGGCAGTCAGGCAGGCAGGCGCATTCTTGTCTAGTGATTAGCACAATAAAACTGGAATCAAAGCGTTTCGTACGGGTTTTGACGACCAAACCAAAAGTGTATCGTTTGAATTGGCCATTACAAAAATTCTTAATTTTCCATGATTCTGGGTGAGCGTTGTATCGAAATATTCCCAGCTGCCTCATTAACGTCCCCATCAATGGGGCAGATGGGAATTTAAATTCCATGCTCAAGAGCTTGGATTTAGCGATGAGGTCAGTGAGTGGTACTAGTTCATATTATATATAATCATATTGATGTACCATATTAATTTATGGTCATAACGAATTTCTATCTATTTTAATCCTCAGATATTGCGAGCGGTTCTTGGAGCTGATGATAGACCTGGAGGCGCTGCTGCCGACGCGAAGGTTCTTCAACACAGTGATGGATGACTGTCACCTCGTCGTGCGCTGTCAACTGGCCCCGCTCAACGACAGACCGGAGGGACAGCTGTTCTCACAGGTGAGTGCTAGTATAAAGAGGTTAGACTGAGGCGCCGCCCCACAGTGCTCTAGAGTTCATAGTCCAGAGTTCTCGAGTGTTTCTTTAGAGACCGTCTCGTCTGTCTGACCCATGGCATTGCATTCATTACAATGAACACAGAGCTCTCTCAGAGAGGTGTTTTCTTAAGCCACATTTTCAATCTTAGCGGATAGATTGAAAACAGTGACTTTATGTGTATAGTCACAGTCAAAACTTGTTTTATAGAGTTGCATGGGTATTGAATTTCAGCAAAGGTTGGAAACGCGGCGTTATAAGAACTTCTTTCAATTTAAAGTTATATGATTATTAACGGGATATTTACCGTGGTAAGGTTGTGGAATGAGCTCCCGATATCATATAACTTTAGTGAACAACCGTGATAGTTTAAAACAGTGTTTTTCTTTCAATTTGTTGCACTTGCAACTAGCATAGCAGCAAGTCGTTCAGGACTTGCTTGCCGTTTTACTGCTGTCAGTCAGTGTGGATATTGAAGTGGTAAAGGTCAAAAGTACATGGATTTTTTTAGTGCGATGGACCGATGTCGCAGTTGCACGTTTGTTACAGTCAATATTTGCTGTTTTTTTTGCTAGTCTAAACTGCACTGCAAATACTGTGTTTATCGAGCGACAAATTTGTCATTTTGAGTCGATAACATTGTGTACGTGTTCCGAATCATGCTGAAGCCATAATGAAAATCAACATAGCGCCACATAGAAAATATCTTTGTTGTTTATTCCATTAGCGCTATTGGCACGATTCGGAACGTGCACTATGTCGATGAAAAAGTTCAAATATATCGATTGATAAAAATCCATACTTGCACTGCTGTACAGACAATGCGGCAAGTGAATTTCACGATTGCATTTAGCAGTTTTTGCCCTTGACCCTGCCGATTGAGTAATGTACCGACTCAGCATTTCTTAAACACCGTTTTTACACACCAATGCGTTTTAAAGTCAAAGTAAAAACATTTATTGCACATTAATGCGAAGCCGCTTTGCGCGTTACTGTTATACATACATATACAGTAGAATTCATATATAACGACTTCGCTTATAACGACTAACCTATTTTAGCGACGATATTGTTTACCCAAATTAGGTTTCATAATAAATGTACTCAAGAAATAATCCTGCCGTTTTGTGCGTCATCCGGTTAGTACGACATAGTATCGCCGGTCCCTTAAAGGTCGTTATATCCAGATTCTACTGTATATATAGTTTTAAATACATACTTAGATAGATATTAACAACCAGATACAAAACAAACAAAATGTTCGTCACATGAATGTTTGTCTAGGTGGGAATCGAACCCACGCCCCCAAGCTCAGAGGGCAGGTTCACTATCAACTGGACCAACGGGCTATCAAATAACGGTTATCGGATACGGTATGGTTCTCAGATAACCTGCAAATCAAAAATGTTGTTTAACAATTCTAAAATTACATAAATGACGTAAATGACAATAACAGAGATCCTTAGTGTATTCATTCTTTATTTATGAATTAAAATAGAGTAAAAAATAAATTCTAAGGCAGGTAAATGAGTAATATCGTTATAGTTTTATCAAAATTAATCTTCATCAAAATTATTAAAACATTCTCCGTAAAATGAAATCTGATTGTATGTTTGAGAGAGCAGTGCAATAAAGTGTTACAGGTTTACAAAATCTTCCATTAAAATCACTAACCATAGTAAGCTGCCTATGTCTTTGAAATGCATGACGGAATTTCGCACACTTTTTTTATAAACCATAAAGTACCTTCTTGTTCTTTATTACTTGTACTTACCATAGATTAAGAATACTAGATATAACGAGAGTAAACATTCAAAAGAACTATCAGAAAATGCCGTGACCATGTAACAACTAATTAAAGTGATACACTTAGCGACATCTAGTGCCCCCAGGTACTAAATAATTGGATGGACCCGTAGCAATTTTCTAGTATACATAATCGATGCTAGTACCAAGTTTTTAATTCTTATCTAAATTTTTTAAATTGTAATAAATGCTGCCTTTTCAAGCTCATAAGTTAATTTTTGATATGTCATAAACTTAGCTGCTTCTCGCGATTTACACATTGCTTATACAATTTCAACAAAATTGGTTTAGCTTTTTGGTCGTGAAAATGCAACAGACTGACACATTTATATCACTTGTGTGATATAAATGTGATGTTTAGAATATTGTCTGTACTGATAGCACAAGCAAAAATGTCACTCCTTAAATTAAATAATCAAGAAATTTTGTTCGTACTTTTACTAAATACAATTTTAGTTAATTGTCATTATATAACTAATTTAATAGTGATTTGGTAAATAAATTCAAATAATTGTATTTAATTTTGTCATGTCCTCTTAAAACGAATTAAGTATCTTTTGTGAGCTCAAATTTTAATTATTTGATAGAATTATACTTAAATCTAATTTTTAATCTATATCTACATCAGTGTATACACAATTTCTACATAAATCTTAATACTTAAATCTTGCATAGAACACATTGAAAAGGCACAGTCAAAGCCTTCTTATTTCTAAGGCACAAAACAACTTTAAAGTGTTCAAACCACATGGTTCAGTTTTTGATGAGTGCTAAAAGCTTGTATTCTTATTTAGATCCATGCACATCAAAAGTTAATGAAACAACCCATTGTTTGTCTTGAAAAAACCAGCCAAAAAAATTTACGCTCAATTAATTAACATGTTGTTTAAGTTTTGACGAACTCTGACCTAAATTTATCAAATTGTGAAAAACGAGATTAAATTCAGAGATTCATTGTACAAATTCGAAACTTTCGTGTGTCAATCAATATTGTGATAAAGTTTTTAATAATATAACACCCATAATCATTTCCTTAAACAACTAGATTCATTTGGAATTATACACTTGGGTCTTACCACCATATTTGGACCTCTATGTAAATATATTCGATGGAATTGAGAGCTCAATAATACTTTTGTCACTTGGGACATAATATAAGGCACAACTCATGGTCAAAAATGCCAATTGTTTGGTCATAAAATAGTTAATGCTATTCACGATCGGGGGTTGCTTGTGTTGAAGTCGTATGCGAATGTGGCCATAATCAATCAGGCCCACGCTCGCTAAATATATTGTACAATGCGACCAAGTTATCTGTACAGTTGAGTGGGGGAGCTACAATCATATTTTCTGATGAAAACTCTTTGCCTCACGTAGACAGTTTTGGTTCTCTCGTTTTGGCCAACTCTTCAGATAAGTTGGTCGCACATACACAACACAAGTAAAGTCCATGAGATCGGAAGCGCATAGTCCCTAATTTTAATAATTTCCACCGTTCATGTGCGTCATCTCATCCCCCCACTCACCGGTCGGCACTGGCTGGGCGTAGCAGCAACTCTTGCGCAGTAAGAACGTCACATGAGATTGCCGCACTATGCACACGTAGAATATCAGTACAGCTTGGAACAAGTTGACGAATACGTGCGCGTACGTCAGCCCATCGAAGTTGAGCCACGAAAGAAGTAGGAATAACCATGCCGTCGTCATTATGAGGAACAGTTGGAGGAATAGGTTGAAACTGAAACAAAACAGTTCCAATAGATAATGTGCATAAATAATAAAGAAATAAATATGCTAATGATACCTGAACTTATCTTCAATACTTTTGACTTGACAATATTCAAGCCATGAATCACAACGGTTACTTGAAATGGTGACTCATTTGATTCACAATATCAGGTGAGGTGTAACGTAAACTTATCCTTATGCTTACTAATATATAAATGTCAATGTGTATTTGTTTATTGGTTTCTTTGTTCCTCTTTCATGCAGCAACAGATCAACAGAACAAAGTGATTTTTTGCATAGAGATAACCCGAGAGCTGGAGGGTGACATAGGATACTATTTGTCCCAGAAAAAATTTATGGTACCTTAAGCATTGTGCAGAGCGCAGCTAGTTGAGAGCAAAAATTTGTTAGCTATAAGACTAAATCTATTTGAGTTAGTCACAACTCACCATCCTTTCAGCTTGTGGTGGATTCTTCCGTAAATGTTTATCCTTTTGATGATTTTCAAAGTGGTAACATAGAAAAATACGTTGAATATTATCGTGAAAGCCACTGGAGTAAAGAATATTGCTATTCCAAGTAGTCCTGAAAAAAAAATTATGCAATTATCAAAAAAAGGAATACGAATTAATTTTAATGATTTTTTGGATATACGTTTAGAACTCAAACAATGACACAGTTTGCATTAAAAGCAAACTTTATCCAAAGCTACCCCTGGCTTCATTATCATCAATAGACTTCTTTATGATCTCACTGTAGAGTATAGACTTTAACTATGTCTCTGCCTCTGCCCATGCTAATCGGAACAATATTGACAATAAAAGTCAGCTTGGATTACAAAGTTTTTTTAAAATATAGAATAGATCTACTTTTGGCCACAATCGTTGATTATGAATCTTTGGAATTTCCATGAGGAAATCCATAGGGGTGGTAGTGTGCAGTCCTCCTAACTGTCCTGTACGTAATGAACTAGTCTGCACTAACTTACCAATAGTTTCTTGTTCAGCATCGTCCACTAATATTGATGATGAAAACTGGACCTTCGCCTTCCTGTAAGGGTTGGTCCCGGTGTCCAGTAGGAAATGCGCACAGATCGCCATCGCAGCCATGATGGCCACGCATGTCCACACCACACTCGAATAGTAGCAGTACTTGCGCACGTCAGTCACTCGTAGGAACACATTGCGGGATCTGTAAATAAAAATACATTAAATTATAAATATTCGGGACGAATTTCCGCAGCGTAGGACAAGACCTAAAAGAGACCGCAGGGAAACACTGGATGTAAGCCGCTTCCAACCAGCCCTTTTAGAGGCCTATGTCCAGCAGTGGACGTCCTATGTCATACAGCAGTGGCTGAAATGATGATGATGATGATGATGAAATATTCGGGACATTTTTGCACACACGGTCGTCTGAACCCAAACTAAGCAAAGCTTGTTGTATGGCTGCCAGAGACTGATATACATACATATATTTTTTAATATATATTAACACCCAGATATAGAACATACACAACTGTTAGGACAAACATTCATGACATGTGATGAATCACATGAATGTTTGTTCTAGGTGGGAATCGAATCTACACCCCCAAGCACAGAAGGCAGGTTCACTATCAACTGGGCCACCGGGCAGTCAGATCAATCAATTTATGATACAATCTATGCCGATTTTGGTTACAGCAAACATTTACTGTTCTTGGACGGTTACTGATCTGCGTACAAAGACAATCTATACTTACTTAAATGTCTTCCATATGTAGAAACCGAAACTGTTCAGCCAAAAGAAGGCACTTAATAAACTGATATATAAAATTATATCTGGAAAAATTACAGACACAGTTTATTAACTTGTATTGCATTCTATTATAATCCCAATTTTTTAACTGTTAAGGCTTATATTTACCTGTGATCATAAAGCTGACATGGTTACTAAACTCTGTAAAAATCCTGACCAAATCAGCAGCTTGACTGACTATCAAACATAGCATTATTGTTGTTATAATATTGCCAGCCAAGTCTCGTAACGTTGGTAGTACGAAGTATATGATCGCTACTATGAGGAATAAAACCATTGCAAATGCGTGAAAGAGAGGGTTCAAAATCTTCTTCATAAGAAAGTTTGTGTCCTTCCAGTTGATTTTCACTTCTGGCACGCACACTAATGCATAGAGTCCTGTTATATTGGTGTTTGTTATAAATATCTGAAATATACACAACTCATTAGTTAGCTATTTGGATACTCCTAAAAGTAGTATTTTAAAAAAGCTAAAATGTTTATGGGCTATTTAGAATCATCTCAATAACCTTGCTTATAACAACTCACTACTTTAATGTGCTCATGATTTTGATTTGTTTGAATTATGTACTATAAAAGTGAATCCATTTATAACGATGCGACATGAGGCTATTTAGCTCCCTTGTAACCTATTTACAGTCGGAGAGCCAGTGTGAGCATGAAAAAGTGTCACTGATTCATGGTTGATATTTCAAAAAGCGAACGAAGCTCTGCCTGAGTGGATGTTCCCTGCTAGATACAATCAGAGTGAAATCAAATCGCTTTCTTCTAGGCTAGCGTGCATCATTGCTTAAAATCAAACCAGATAGTGCAAAACCCCTTTTTTGAAAAAATATAAGTATGGTTCAAAATCGCTGGATATAAAACCATAGTTTGTACTTGACAGCTTTTTTTCCATTTCTCTGTTATGCATTCAAACTTACCTTGTCCAAACAATATCTATTTTGATCATGAACATAAGACGAAGGTTCTTTCTCCTCTGGTATTGGTATGTTTTCATGTAAACTAAATGTGCTAATTGGGTCTTCCTTAATGCTGTCAGGACTATGTTCATGCTGGATCACATGTCTCATCCGTCCATCTGTGAGCAAGTTTAATCTGAAAATATTCAGCAGAAACTGTTTAGGTTTTCATTGTAATTTGGGCATCTTTAAGTCACAAATGAATTGGTTTCTTCTAGGCAAGTGTGCTCCATCATATACCGCATCATCACTTAAAATCAGGCAACTTCAGCATATTTTAAAATTTGATCTGATCGAAGTACTGTGAAAGTGTATATGGGTTCGATAATAAACAGATAGTATTATTCTTGGCATGAACTTGTGCAAGGTACGGAAGGGTGGTGCCATTTGGTATTGCAGAGGCCATGGCATATGTTAAGACGCTGCAATAGCAGAGATAGTTCATTAGCTAAAATGTGATTTGCCAAGATCATTTATAACATAGATTTGTGAATAAGAGAATACACATACTCATCCTCGGATTTTCGAAAGTCAAATATAGGTCTCCTTTGTGTTGTCACACAGTTCGGATAACCATGGACATACCGAAAATACTTTACTTTTGTGTCTTTTCCATCTTCAGTTTTAAATTGTGGTGTCCAAAGACCTAAAACACATTAAATCAATATTTATAGTTAGTTTCCTGCCACTGTATCTCGTTGAAAATATGGCATTTTTTAAGTCAAATAATCACTGCACAACACTTTTTACCAACTATAAAATTTACAAAAAAATAATAAAAATAGGCTAGCATTTAACCACTATCTCGCCTGATGTCAAGCAATGATACGGTCTATGATGGATCATGCTTGACTACTAGAAATTTACTTTCAACTAGAAGACACCCAGATTGTAACTATCAGAGAACACTCATTCAGGCAGCGCATTTCAGTCTAGCAGGTCACACAATAAAAGTGGAACTAAAAAGCTTCATATGGGTTTTTGGAATATCAACCATGAAACGGTGTAACAGTGTTCCTGCCTGCTGTAGCTGTCGGATAGAAAAATAGGCAGGAAAGAACTAGATCATAGAGATCCGATAAACACTCTCTGAAATCTCATCTCATCAGACATCCTGGCTTCCTGTTATAAGCTCATTAAAATATGGTTCTCATGACATGTGTATCCTTGTATAAACAAACACTGCAGTCATTAAGAGACTAGCCTATCTATGCATAGCATGTTATAAACATAATCTTGGTATTCAAGTGCTCAAGTTTCAAAGAGTATACAGATAATAATGAATAGTAGGTGGCTTGTGCAGAGATTGCAAGATTGATTGAATGCGGTTCACCCGGCACTTACTTTGATTGTATTGTTCGGCTAATCGGCATACTGAGTCGACCATGAGCTCGTTCGGTTCGCAGCATTTATTGATCTTCACAGAGTTCTGTTGCTCCGACAGTTCGTTGAGATCCGTGTCTCCAACTTCAGCGAATGTTCGCGCCATGAATAGTAAATAGAAAGCTCCGAATGTTAAATACATCCTGCCTTGTTTGATGATAAAGCCGCTACACTTAGTCATCGTTATCGGTCGCGGAACGGCACAAGTATGAGTTTCGTAATTGAAAAATAGAGGTCATAATAAGAATTTTCTAGCCATTTCACTTAAAATATATTACTAATTTAATACAACACTTTAACTTTTATTTGTACAAAAAGCTTGTGCACGAAAGACAAAACTCGGGAACTCTTCTATCGTATTACATTTGACGTTTTAGATCGTAAACGCTGACAAAATTGACATTGACGGCCGTATCCGTCGTTGACGTTTAGTTTTTTTCCTTTTATGTTATGGCTTCAGACATTTTGTCCATTTAGCCAGTGTCAAGTCTCGTAAACAATCAAGTATACCCTTTTATACCACATTATCTAGTTTTAGAAGATTTTTATTAAAGTTTTTACTTACTATTATACTACTACTATTCCATTCAACTTCTTAGCATATGTTGTATGTGGGTAGTCTGCTCGAATATTCACTTTTGTATGTAGAGTTGGAGGTAAATAAGTAGTTTAAGAAATGTTATTGACTAAAAGATAGTGTTACTACTGAGTAAACAGTACACAGTAAAGAGGATAACTTGTATTGAAAAAAGTACCCGAAATAGTTTATTGTATTAGTTTGTACGCGCGCAGTATGTACACTTACTACACTTGTACAGTGTACACCACCGACGCGCGACGTGATCACCTGCTTGTCCCAACCCAACGGAAGACCAGCACTGGTTGTTTACAACTGGCATAGCATCGTGCTGACTTGGTTCCAGTTTGTAATAAATAGCCGGCCAAGTGCGAGTCTGGTTCAGTACCACTACCAAAACGTAAAAATACAAAATAAAACTATGACGGTATGGTATGTTCTTGGTGGTGTACCAACACCACCAAGAACTCACCACAATAGGCCAGACTTTTTCAATACTACTGTATAAAAAAAATGTAAGCATACTCACAGTTTTTGCGTTAAGCGGTACACTGAAAAAAGTGGGTGAAACATGAAGACATTTGAATTTGAACGAAATTATACTAAGGCATATCTCCCTTGTTAGTCTGATCTGAGGAGCCATACATGTTTCATGTCTTCATGTCTCATGTCGGTCGCCTTGCACAGCTTGTTTCCTGTTCCGCCCCAACAACTATATAATTATGTAAACCATAAGGACGTCCACTGCTGGACATAGGTGTCCCTCATCGATCTCCAAAACGGCCGGTTGGAAGCGGCCTGCATCCAGCGTTTTAGGCTTACTGGTCCGTGGTGTTCATTCGAGAATCTTTCGGCTCATCGGTCATCTATGCGGCGTGCTATGTGCCCTGTCCACTGCCACTTCAAATTGCTAATCCGGTGGGCTATGTTGCTAACTTTAGTTAGTCTACGGATCTCTTCATTGCTAGCTTGATCTCGTAGTGAAACCCCGAGCATAGCACTCTCCATAGCTCGTTGTGCGATTTTGAGCTTGCTTATGAGGCCCATAGTGAGAGACCATGTTGCAGTGGTCAAGGCACGGTGGCTATAATAATAAGGTAATAATTAGTCAGAACAATATTTATAACAAGTAGGTATAAAATGAAATTTAAAGAAGTGCTGCACAGATTTTTTTGACTAAGAGCAAGTGTGTCAGTTTCTTCAGCTAAGAACACTCGATCAAGTCAGTTTTTAGACAAAAAAAAATTATCAAAATAATATGATACAACCATTTAGGACCTACGCCACAGACATACGCACATATGCACTTTTTGAACTTATAACACCGCTCTCTTTGCGTCGGGGGTTAAAAAAACAAGTGATAAAAAAACAATTATATTTAATCATGCAATATGTAACATCTCTCATATTCACCAATTAGCATCTTTAGTATTTACAGCACGTAAATTCTAATAAAATAATAAAAATTTGGCGGTAATGACTTAACTTTATGCTTACGGCACAAAAGACTAAACTTATAAGTATGACACAGTAATAATTATATGTATAAAATTTACTGTATTATGGTTATTTTCGTGACAGTAAAAACTTATGTAATATTTTAAAATGTTTTTTATCAATTCAAAAAACCGACATCAAAATTAGGCATTTAAAAAAATATTTGTTTCATTGGAGCTGGGTTGAACCAGCTCAAGTTTTACTTCTGGCACGCACACTAATGCATAGAGTGCTGTTATATTGGTGTTTGTTATCAATATCTGAAATATACACAACTCATTAGTTAGCTATTTGGATACTCCTTAAAGTTGTATTTTAAAAAGCTGCAATGTTTATGGGCTATTTAGAATCATCTTAATAACCTTGCTTATAACAACTTACTACTTAAATGTGCCATGATTTTGATTTGTTTGAAGTATGTACTATTAAAGTGAATCCATTTATAACGAATATGCGACATGAGGTTATTTAGCTCCCTTGTAACCTTTTTACTGTCGGGGAGCCAGTGTGAGCATGAAAATTTAGCTTCCTTGTTGCCTTTTTGCTGTTGGAAGGCCAGTGTGAGCATGAAAAAGTAACACTGATTCATGGTTGATATTTCAAAAACCAAACGGAGTTCTGCCTGGGTGGATGTTCCCTGCTAGATACAATCAGAGCGAAATCAAATCACTTTCTTCTAGGCTAGCGTGCATCATCACTTTAAATCAAGCCAGATAGTGTCAAAACCCCTTTAAAATAAAAACCGGACAAGTACGACTCGTGCTGTGTGGGTTCCGTTGGAACCCTCAGAACGCGACTCCAAAGTTGAAATATTGAAAGCCAAACTTAACTTTGTAGTTGACAATAAGGTTCTTCCATACATAACAACTACAAAATGTAAGGGTCTTCACAGACGGACAACGAAGTGATCCTATAAGAGTTCCGTTTTTTCCTCTTGAGTTTTTCTCTTTGAGACGGAACGGAACCCTATAAAAGTATGGTTTCGCCTTAATTTAAAATCGCTGGATATAACCATTTTCTGTACTTGAAAGCCTTTTTCCATTTCTCTGTTATGCATTCAAACTTACCTTATCCAAACAATATCTATTTTGATCATGAACATAAGACAAAGGTTCTTTCTCCTCTGGTATTGGTATGTTTTCATGTAAACTAAATGTGCTAATTGGGTCTTCCTTGATGCTGTCAGGACTATGTTCATGCTGGATCACATGTCTCATTCGTCCATCTGTGAGCAAGTTTAATCTGAAAATATATACAGCAGAAACTGTTTAGGTTTTCATTGTAATCTGGGATCTTTAAGTCACAATTGAATTGGTTTCTTCTAGGCAAGTGTGCTCCATCGTATACCGCATCATCACTTATTAACATCAGGCGACTCCAGCACATTCTCATATTTGATTTGATTGAAGTCCTGTTAAAGTGTATCTGGGTTGGATAATAACCAGATAGTATTATTCTTGGCATGAACTTGTGCAAGGTACGGAAGGGTGGTGCCATTTGGTATTGCAGAGGCCATGACACATGTAAGACGCTGCAATAGCAGAGATAGTTCATAAGCTAAAATGTGATTTCCCAAGATCATTTTACAAGAATTATAGATTTGTGAATAAGAGTATACACATACTTATCCTCGGATTTTCGAAAGTCAAATATAGGTCTCCTTTGTGTTGTCACGCAGTTCGGATAACCATGGACATACCGAAAATACTTTACTTTTGTGTCTTTTCCATCTTCAGTTTTAAATTGTGGTGTCCACAGACCTTAAACAAATGAAGATCAAGATTTAAGTTTTTTCAGTCAAATAATCACTGCACAAGACTTTGACAACTATAAATTTACAAAATAATATTAATAATAGGCTAGCATTTACCCATTATTTCGCCTTATGTCAAGCAATGATAAGGTCTATGATGTATCATGCTTGACTACTAGAAATTTAGTTTCAACTTGAAGACACCCAGATTGTAACTTTCAGAGAACACCCATTTCAGGCAGCGCATTCCAGTCTATCAAGTCGCACAATAAAAGGGGAATCAAAAAGCTTTGTATGGATTTACGGAATATCAACCATGAAACAATGTAACAGTTTTCCTGCTTGCCCTAGCCGTCTGATAGAAAAATGGGCAGGAAGGAATTAAATCATGGAGATTCAATAAGCAGTCTCTGATCTGTATCTGATAAAATATATGCCTAGTATTCTTAACTGTGATCATCAGACATCCTGGCTTCCTGTTATAGCTCATTAAAACATGGTTCTCATGACATGTGTATCCTTGGATCAACAAACACTGCAGTCATTAACACCCCCTTATCAATAAACGTGGAGTAGTCTTGGAATAGTAATGCCGTGTTTTGTCTTTTTCTCTCTTTCAATTTTGAACTCGATCGAAAAAGACAAAAGGCGGTGTAACTACTCCGAGGCTACTCTACGTTTATTTATAGGGGGGTAAGAGACTAGCCTATCTATGCATATCATGTTATAAACATAATCTTGGTATTCAAGTGCTCAAGTTTCAAATAGTATACAGATAATAATGAACAGTAGGTAGCTTTTGCAAAGATTGCAAGATTGATTGAATGCGGTTCACCCAGCACTTACTTTGATTGTATTGTTCGGCTAATCAGCATACTGAGTCGACCATGAGCTCGTTCGGTTCGCAGCATTTATTGATCTTCACAGAGTTCTGTTGCTCCGACAGTTCGTTGAGATCTGTGTCTCCAACTTCAGCGAATGTTCGCGCCATGAATAGTAAATAGAAAGCTCCGAATGTTACATACATCCTGCTTTGTTTGATGATAAAGCCGCTACACTTAGTCATCGTTATCGGTCGCGGAACGGCACAAGTATGAGTTTCGTAGTTGAAAAATAGAGGTCATTGGTCAATATAATAAGGATTTTCTAGCCATTACACTTAAAATATACTACTAATTTACTACAACTCTAATCTGTACAAAAAGCTTGTGCAACGAAAGACGAAACTCGGGAACTCGTATTAGAATTGACGTTTTAGTTTTTGATCGTAAACGCTAACAAAATTGACATTGACGGCCGTATCTGTCGTTGACTTTTTTTTTTTTTATGTTATGGCTTCAGACATTTTTTCCATTTAGCCAGTGTCAAGTCTCGTAAACAAATCAAGTATAACCACATTAACAAGTTTTAGAACATTTTTATGTAAGTTTTTGCTTACTATTATACTACTACTATTCCATTCAACTTCTTAGCATGTGTTGTATTTGGGTAGTCTGCTCGAATATTCACTTTTGTATGTAGAGTTGGAGGTAAATAAGTAGTTTAAGAAATGTTATTGACTAAAAGATACTGTTATTAGAGTAAACACAGTACACGGTAAAGATAATAAGTTGTATTAAAAAAAGTACCCGAAATAATTTATTGTATTAGTTTGAACACGCGCAGACCGCGCAGTATGTACACTTGTACAGTGTACACCACCGACGCGTGACGTGACGTCACCTGCTGGTCCCAACCCAACGGAAGACCACCACTGGTTGTTTACAACTGGCATGGCATCGTGCTGACTTGGTTCCAGTTTGTAACAAATAGCCGGCCAAGTGCGAGTCGAGTTCCGTACCACTACCAAAACGTAAAAATACAAAATAAAACTATGACGGTAGGATTTCAATTAAAAGATGATTCGTGAAACTAACACGCGTTACAGCTAGCGGGTAAGAAGTTTAATACTGCCTATCACCTCCGGTAGCAAAGAGCCGGTCCGTTTACGGAGTAAAGCGATGTTCCTGCAGGGAGTGCTAGGGGGTTAAATAGGGGATGTATGAAAATTCGTCATTTTCGAAGTTAGAAACGTGGAAGTTGGTACTTAAGACTTTTGTTTATAATTAAAAGTTAGTTGTATCATTTCTTTAAACACATTCCTTATGGGGTTATAGAGGGGATGAAAGTTTATATGTAAGTTTGTACTTTTTAAAATTTGTAACGTGGAAATTATTAGGCTTCTGTTTGTAATTTAATCCAGCTGTCGGTTTTTGTGGCAATATTCGGGGATATCATTGTACTCATCATTATGAACAACTTTTACTATGGGTCCAACCCCGAAAACACGGAAAAAAAGCTGTTCCATACAAGAAGCTCCAATGAGCTACATTTCATTGAGTGTCAAACACTCAACGAAATGATAGAACAGCTGACTTTTTTCGCGTTTTCGGGGTTGGTTGGACTCATGATAAAAATTGTTCATAACGACCCCTTTCCGCGTAACCCAGTATAATAACTCCGTTTTACACTGCGCTCTAGCCTGCCTGCACTACCGTGAGCAAAAACATGCGTCACTGTACAATAAATAATATAAGACTTCCATAATAGTGCCAAAGCATCAGGCCTTTATCAAGATAGACCCCGCGTGTTCACCTACTTTACATGCTTGTTGGATCAATGATCCAACTAGCACGCCGCATAGTTAAGTTTGATCTCTGTCGTCATGCCAGTAGCACGAAGACAATAAAATAAATCAGTTCGATTACCTATTGCTCTTGTAACATCATAGTAGGATTACTAGGTAGAGGTACAAATAAAACCAGCCAACTGCGAGTCGAGCTCGCGCACTGAGGGTTCAGTAGCACCACATACTTAAATACATAGTTAACTATTACAGTTTTAAATTTTTTTGTTGAATGAGAAACCCCTTTAGTTTTTACTTTATTATTATTTCTTAGTTAATCCGCCGCAACATAACATTATTCTGTGAACTTCAACTGGCTATCTATTACGGTTCGAAAGATACAGCCGTTAAAATATAGGACAGACAGACACAGTAGGCTTAGTATTAGAATCCCATTTACACCCTTTGGATACGGAACTCTAAAATGTGGCACGCTGGGTTTTAATGCAAGTTGGCGCATCGCAAGTTGTCGCGGGATCTATCGTGACAAATGTCTGTTGTGCAAAGTCACAAGACCGGTTGTTCATGTTGTCTTTTGCTTTTCTTGTTTAGTCTCTTCTATGGCGCCTTAAGCTTGTCCGGCACGAGATTTTAGACACTAAATATTTATTACTTACATGTTTTTCGATATGTATTAGGTACCATAGAATAGGTATAAAATATTAGCATTAGTTACAACTAATTATGAACGTATGTACAAATAAGAGCTACTATTACTAATAGGTCTTCTGTGCCGTGGGTCAGATGTCACGTAAAATTGTAGTTCCCGGTTCTTTGTCTTATAAAAGCAACCGTTAACCCGTTAATTTAATATTTACATATTATAAAGAAACCGCAAGAGCTAAGAACCCAAACTCTACGGTGGAAGTGTTAGAAAGGGGATAATGCCCCTACGGCGTATATAAGGCAACCTTTATGCGGCTTTATGGGATGGCAAGTCACCAGGCCTGCCACAATGTCTTGACATTAGGCATAATTTGCTGGTGCCGTACCTCATACCATAGACCAGTTTAACACCATTAAGAACTCACCACAATAGGCCAGACTGTTTCAATCCTATACCTATCCAATGTATTAAAAAAAAAATAGTAATCGTACTCACAGTTTTTGCGTTAAGAGGTACATTGAAAAAAGTGGGTGAAAGACATTTGAACTCGAACGAAATTATACTAAGGCATATCTCCCTTGTTAGTCTAATCTGAGGAGCCATACATGTTTCATGTCGGTCGCCTTGCACAGCTTGTTTCCTGTTCCGCCCCAACAACTACGTAAGCCATACGGATGCCCGCTGCTGGAAAAAAGGGTCCCTCATCGATCTCCAAAAGGGCCAGTTGGAAGCGCCCTGCGTTTTAGCCTTACCGGTCCGTAGTGTTCATTCGAGAACCTTTCGGCCCCATTGGTCATCTGTTCGGCGTGCTATGTGCCCTGTCCACTGCCACTTCAACTTGCTAATCCAGTGGGCTATGTCGCTAACTTTCGGTCGTCTACGGATCTCCTCATTTCTAGCTCGATCTCGTATATAGAGAAACCCTGAGTTTAGCCCTCTCCATAGCTCGTTGTCCGATTTTGAGTTTGCTTATGAGGCCCATAGTGAGAGACCATGTTGCAGTGGTCAAGACACGGTTAAGTGGCTACAAGGTAATAATTAGTTTTAATAGGTCTGAACAATATTTATAACAAGTAGGTATAAATTGCAATTTAAAAAAAACAGCTGTACAGATTTTCTTGATTAAGAACAATTTTGTCAGTTTCTTGTGTTTTCAGCTAAGAATCCTCGATCAAGTCAGTTTTTAAACAAAACAAAAATTAAAATCGACACAACCGTTTAGGACCTTCGCCACATGCTGACATACATATTCACGTGTTGAACTTATAACACGCAGTCTTGCAGAAATATGCGATTTCCAAACCTGCGGCCTTATTATAGAAGTTTGATCGTGACCGAGATTGCATGCCGTCCCGTTTGCATCTACTTACTCGCACCACGTGCGTAAGTGAGATGGCACGCGATCACGATCACAATCCGAATCACGATAAGACATCTATAATAAGGCATCTGGACGTTTGCCAAATTAAAGGTTAACCTGACAAGGAAATAAATTCAAAAAATATATACTAACGAATTCTTTATGGTTTTGTACTGGCACATAGCAATACAATAACACTTTTTGACACCACAGAAAGGAGGTTACAAGATGAATACATTTATCACATGCAAAAAATGTGGTCTCTCTTTGCGTCGGGGGTTAAAAAAACAAGTGATAAAAAACAATTATATTTAATCATGCGATATGTAACATCTCTCATATTCACCAATTAGCATCTTTAGTATTTACAGCACGTAAATTCTAATAAAATAATAAAAATTTGGCGGTAATGACTTAACTTTATGCTTACGGCACAAAAGACTAAACTTATAAGTATGACACAGTAATAATTATATGTATAAAATTTTCTGTACCTATTATGGTTATTTTCGTGACAATAAGAACTTGTATATCTTAGAATATTTTTTATCAATTCAAAAAAACCGACATCAAAAATAGGTATTGTAAAAATTATTCGTTTCATTGGAGCTGGTTCAAAAACTAGTCAGCTAAAGTTAATAGAAATGATATTAATCACGAAAATTTTGTTTCATAAATGCCTGAGTAAAAGATAGACATAAAAAAATACGTACTGAATTGAGAACCTCCTCCTTGAAGTCGGTTTAAAATTCATCATACTCAAGATATTTATCAATAAAAAAAACCTGACTTCTTAATTAGTAAAATACGCAATTTCATTTACTTAGAAGACATTTTGTTTAGTTATTTTGATTTAAAAATCAAACTACTCGATTAAGTGATACTTGAACAAACCGGTTTTGATGACATTTCTACGGGGCCAATTTAAAAGTACATACATATATCCTTTCAAATAAAAAGAGAATTTTATAAATGACGGCGTTCTGAGGTAACAAACATTTAAAAAACAGTCGAATTAATAACCCCCCTCCTTTTTGAAGTCGGTTAAAAACAAATAAATTTGTTAGTTACAAATTAATCTTGTCCCTAATACTTGCTCATTAAACACACCAATAAATAACATTCTTGATAACATTACATCTGACCTCTGACGAGCCTAAAGATAGGTAATTAAGTAAGAATACCTACATATTTACTTATCTTCCATTTTATGTTAAACTAATTTGATCATAAGTTATATATATATACATAGAGATTGAAAATATTGTTGAGATTCATTTAATTGACATCATATTGTTCTATAATATTGTGGAGGTTCATTTTATTGACATCAAATGATATTGCTCAATTTTAATTTCGAGATTAATTTCATTGACATATAATAATAGTTCGAGATTTATTTAATTGACATCCAATTATATTTGTTAAATAATAATTTTGAGATTCATTCGATTGACTAAAATTATTGACATCAATTAATATTGCTCCATAACATTTTTGGTTCTATAAAAGTAAACACCCAACTTGATGTAACTCAAATATGCTTATAATATATTAGAATATATATATTAGCAAGCATATATGTAAAAGAAATAGTTACCCAAATATTTATCTATATGTTAGGATCATACAATAATAATTAAAAGACTACTCTTATGATAATTTGACTTAAAATGTTAAGTTAGGAATGACTTTACTGCAGTCTTCGCTTCGGCAATATTTACAGACTATATTTTGTGTGACTCGTATAGTTGGTATCAGTTGAGTCTGACCTCGGTGGTGTCATCCGCCAGGATAGCCTGATCATCCGTGTCGTCGTGGGGGCTCAGTTTCTCAGCCAGGGGACGGGTAATCGGAAGGCAGCAGTTCTCTCGAGCTAGCCCCTGGACCGCGCGCTTTCTTAGAACTACCAGTAGGAAGAATATCACCACTCCTTGCAAACAGTTGAAAGTGTCCATTATTTTCCTGAAAAATACGGAAGGTACTGTTTAAACCACAAAACATACATGAGTAATATTAGTAAGTAAAAAAAATATATAAGTTGACAAAACGCACGGAACCCGGAGTTCGCGGAGATGCAATAAAAAAAAACATAAAACATATGAAATCATATATAATGAAGACCCTAATTTTATTTATGAGTAGCTGCGACTAATTCTCCTTCTTATCCAGGATACAAAATGACTTATGACCATATCCATGACGCACACAGTTTACTTCAAAAAAGTAAAATTTCATCAAAATCCGGTAAACCGTTTAGTTGTGACAAACTGATAGAGGCCTTTGGCTTTTGACATTCGCGGTTTTAAAACATTAGTGTAAAGTATTTGAATATACATTCCTAACTTAGTGTGAAGTATGATACCTTTGAATATACATTCCTAACTACGAAATGTATGCTCAAAAGATTAAAAATAATTGCAAAAAGAAAAATCCATATACAAATAGTATTATCTTACCAAATAATGTGCGATTCACCATGTGCAAAGCTTGCAATTTCAAATATCCAGGAGATTCCCATCACTAGGAACAACTTCAAAGATAAGAGGAACCTGAAATATAGAAAGATACGAGATATACACAATTATCAATTTTAAAAAACCGACTTCAAAATGAGTAAATACGCAATTTAATTTAATGGACAACATATTTTGTTTAGTTATTTTGATTTATAAACTAAACTACTGAACCGATTTTGATTAAAATTCTATGGGACCAAACTGAAAGCATATCCTTTCAAATAAAAATAAATAAATTTCCATATCGGTTTATACGTGACAAAAATACAACCTAATTCCTTTTTTGAAGTCGGTTGAAACTGCCGATAAATGAAGGGTCGATGAGTCACACTGATTTGATTCTAAACGGAGGGACAAGTGTTTGACCTCTTATCACAGTTATAATAATGATACATTTATTGTTGTTTAGCCATGTTAAAGGCGTTTGAGCGCCTCAAATCTCTGATACTAGAGGCCAGCCCTAGTCAACTTAGCCTATACTAACCTACTAGATAGGTACTTACTTAAAGATTTGAATCGTTTCTCGCTCGTTGGAAAACAATCTTGCAACCTTACTCACTATATTTAAATATCTTTTTGGTCTCGCTCGATGGGAAACAATTTTACAATCATAGTCACTATAAAGATCCTTAGAAGAGGTCTTGCTCGATAAGGAAAAATCTTTTTAAACTATAAAAATCTTTTGTAGAAGATATTGACAAGAAATCATAAATTTATTACGCTGGAAAACCATAAAAAAACTTACTTGTGCTTGAGGTTATTTAAATTGTTGACTTCGTATTTCCTGGTTTGTTTCCAAAGGTTATATGAAGACATCATAAACAGGATGACATTCGCTGAAATCAGCACTGCGATCGGCCCGTAAAAGAAAATCCAGGTCTCGGTCCTTCCTAAAATAAAACAAAGGAATACATTAAATTTTTCATCTCCAACCACGAAAGTTTTAACTGACACGACAGTTAAAAGTATGTTAAAATTGATTTCCAAGATTTGATTACATTGTTATCACCCAGGTGATCATGTGGAATAGACCATTAGTTCAGTTAGTTACAAGTAAAGCTAATAAGGATAGAAGTACACATATAATTTAAAAGAAAAAACTTTTTTATGACATCATTTCCCATATACACACAGTGTCAATTTCTTACATGTTGTATTGGTAATGTTAATAATAGTTGACAAAAAATATGTATTAAATGACAAAGGGCGGACCTCGGAGTCCGTGAAGATGCACGACAAATAAAAAAAATCTTACGCTGCATCAGAAGCTCAGACAATTTTAGTAAAATCGCACTATAGGATACAAAAGACATCATTGAATAAACTAGTCCAAGGGTGGCATAATAGCCACGATTAAATAATAGTTAGTACACACAGGTGTGTTAAATAAAACAAAAGGAAGTAAATACTAACCGCTGAACCAGCAGCTGTTCTGCCCGAAGCCAGGCTTATAATGATCGCCTTCAGCGAAATTGGTGATGAGACAGACGACCAGAAGCAGCAGGGTACTGCCCCAAGCGTAACAGCTGTATAGGAAGTACTGCTTCCTTTCGGTCTTCTTCATGTAGCTTGAATCACTGTAAATGTCACATTTTATAACGTTGAATTACTGTTTACGCAAATTTAATTACAGTATAATCACAGTAGGATTCTCTGCCATAGGTATATAAAGAAGCTGATAATCTAATTACGGGAAAAGAACGAGTTTTGAAAATGTATTCTTTTTATTATAATTAGTCGAGTTTGTGATATAATGCTCAACATTTTGTTTTGATACATATCAAATAGATACATTATTAACTTAATTTTTTTCTTCATCTAAAAACATGTTTCTATTAATTAAAATAATGCGTTGTTAACTGTTGAGAATTTCCCTCGTTAGGAGACAACCTTGAGTGCATTAGCCATGTGCCCATGTCATGGTGACACTTAGAATGGGTTATCATAATTCAATTGGTATACAACATTTTATGTCTGTACTGCTAACCATTGAGAAGTTATCTAGACCCAATCCTAAATAGAGCAACCGTGTCTTAGTAAAACTTAAAACCGGCTATCATAATAAAATGTGTACACAAAATTTCGTGTCTGTGCTGTTGACCGTTGAAGAGCAACTTTATCTGGTGTTAATCCTGGATGTCGATTCAGATCATGCTTACCATAAAAATGCATTGTCATCGGAACTGAACCAACATGTAAATATTCAACTCCGTAGGATAAGAGATAGTGGTTCCAATTCAGCTTGCAATGTTTGACCTAAACAAACAATAAACTAACATGCAAACATTTCAAGTTAAATAAAAACTCGTAAAACTATGAATACTTACAGAACAGAGCGGTACATGTTTATGCATATCACATTCATCCAGAAGAAAGTCGCCATCATCCATGAGTAGACGAGAAAACCTGGAAAAAGTACAATGATTTTTCTAATCATTCAATGACATAACAAACACAAGTCGAGTCTAGTACAAAATTCATAAACATATTCTGAGTTTACCCACAAATATTTTAGATTCTATATTTTAGAAATACTACTTGTACTATTATTTCTTCTGTGGAAATGCCAACAAAATAAGTTAGACAGTAAAATTATCTATATCTATACTAATATTATAAAGAGGAAAGATTTTATTGTTTGTTTGTTTGCATTGAATAGGCTCCGAAACTACTGAACCGATTTGAAAAATTCTTTCACTGTTGGGAAGCTACACTATCCCCGGGTAACATAGGCTATAATCTATACCCGTGCGAAGCTGGGGCGGACCGCTAGTGTCTAATAAATGTGGACAAAACGCATAGGAAGCTATTATTAAAAGAAGTCTTTTGTTATAATTAACAACAACTATACCTACCTACAAACGAAACATAAAACTAAACTAATTGGAGATCGTTTATAGTATCTACATGCAATGAAGGCCTAATACCTACTCGTAGACCAAACTATTTCTAATTTCGGCAACGTGCCTAAAATACTAGTTGCTGCATTGCAAGGCTAACTTTCTGCCCAAAATACTGTTGTAAACTATAAAGAGTTGATATACAAGTATAAAATATCTATCTACTATACAGGCCAGCATTTAGATCACAAACAGAATCTGAAGATTCCCAGACAGATTATCAGTTTTTTCTTTCGAGATAACTTGCCTATGTTATATTCTGGGGCAGAGATTCGCATATGTCGATATCGACCCCTTGGAGTCGAAATCGGTTTCCCAGGGGTCGACTTTAACGAATATTGATTTTGGGGGTCGACGAGGTCTAAAAAGCGACCCCTTTTTTAATTTTGATGAGAAAATGATGTCAATTTTACCAACCGCAAAGTTTTTAAATGGGTAAGTATTTTGTGTCAATAGGAAAAAACCTAGAGATCGGATTTTTAAAGTATAGCTATGTTGGTCTGAAGTATCAGTTCTGGAAAAGAGGTCTCTTGTCCAAAATAGATTGGGAATCCTTGATCTAGGGTACGAGTGACTTAAAAGTAGGCAAAAAAACTACCTGTAATAAATCTTACCAGTGATTGTGCAAATTTCGCCTCTAAAACCTGGGCTCAGCTGCAACACGCCCAAAGACAGGAATCCTAAAGCCATGCTCACACACATACACATGTAGCATAGCCCTTGCAGATCTCTGAAAGTAAAAAAAAAATAAGTGTACCTTACGCCCAACTCTTTACGCGGTCTAAACTAACGTTATGGTAGGGGAGCCCAAGAGGGGATTTCGGGATTTACTAAAGCGCGGCAGATTAATATACCTGGGGATACCTTGTACTTGGTTAAGTACCTCCACCAAATATGAACCTCATAAATAAGGCCGCGTGTCCAGGATAAAGGATCATATTAGTAAAAAAATATGATCATCCGAAATTCTCGAGCGCGTCAAAGTTAATAACATGCTAAAAAGTGTATAATTCACTAATCTGACAATTTGAGAGCGACGTAAAGAAAGGGGAGGGCTACAAAGTTGTAAAAAAAAACGTCATCTGGACATACTCGAGCGTGGCAATTTTTTATTTTATTTTGAAAGAAATAATTCAAGGATATCGAAAAATATATAATCTGACGATTTCTATAAGCCGAAATAACAAAAATTCGTCGATAAAGTTTAATGCGTGCAGCTGCGTAAT
Source organism: Agriopis marginaria (assembly GCA_932305915.1). Lineage (NCBI taxonomy): Eukaryota > Metazoa > Arthropoda > Insecta > Lepidoptera > Geometridae > Agriopis > Agriopis marginaria. The sequence goes on along the minus strand of OW029934.1, from coordinate 7,374,670 downwards.
GCCTATATTCCCCTCTCCGCGTTTTTATTCCTCTCTCACTTTTTCTATATCTATGATATGATTAATTAATCAATTAATTATAAGATATTAAAAAAATTGAGGATGTTTTTTTAAATTATTTTCTTACAAATACAAGGATTTTATTTAAAAAACATACACTTTTTTTGCATGCTATTTCCTGAGCTTTTCAATTAATTAAGTTCAATTATTAAATATTTTTTTTTCCCTCTAGGTAATCGTCAGATTATGAGACAGCACGTTTAGGACATAAAGATGAACCATATATATCCTAATCTGACGCGCTTGAGTATTTCAAAATGGCAATTATTTTTTTCACATTATAATAATGGCTGCGAGTTTGCGTCACATCGAAATCGTCAGATTCACGAAAAGAGAAGTAAATAGAACGGAAATGAGAAGGAAAATCTGTCGCCAGGCATTATGACAGAGTTTAGCTTGAACATTCTCATTTATGTCAACACATCGAACTCCGCATCCAACGAACTTGGACCTTACCTTTTTGGGTTACGTCTCAAAGTTCTTTGTCCGCATCACAGCTGCTAACTGATTTCAAATAACTGACGTTTCGTTAATATGGGTGCAACTGGCTACAAAAAAAAACTTACAAAAATGCCTTGAAAGCCGTTCTAATTTAAACAATTACTTTTTTCTTTTCTGTGGTCAGATTATTGCATGAGAGCTATGAGAGCATATTTTAGGTTAACTTAACACCCCCAAAGAAAATCTGACGCGCTCGTTTTTTTTTTTTTTTTTTTTCATTTTCAACTCTTACCTACGACCACCCTCATCATACAAACGATCAGATTAACATACATACATTATTAAAAATACGTAGGACATTTATGCTATCAATATCTGACGCGCTCGAGTATGTCCATGCAACAGTTTTTTTTACAAATTTGAAAATCTATAGCCGCTTCCCCCACCGATGAAAAGGTATACATTATACAACATTTTTTTCTTCTTATCATCTAAGCTTTGCAACCCAATAGGTCTCTATGACGCTCGAGTAAATCTCTATTTAGCATCGTGGGCTACTTACTACTATTAAAACAGCGCAGTTCGGAAAATCACGAGAACGTAAACCTTAACGCGCCCAGATACGGTTTGCGGTCGCGCAACTTTTTTCATCACCTAAACTGGATTGCTTAACAGCTAAGCGTAAATCCCACGGTTATACATCAGTCCAATCAACGAAAATCAAATACAGGGTTATTGAATATTAGCAACAACTTTTGTTCCATAACTTTTAATAATTCGTCGCTAACAAAAAATGGAGTCAATACCCGAGGCAATACATTTACGCAGTTTCAAAAGAGAAATAGCTTGGAGCTCGGCCAAAATTTATAAGCTTACTCGAGGGTAATAACACAAATGCAAAATAAATTAAATGCATTTTTTTATATATAATCCAAATTTTTTAGTTATATTAGGTGAATTTAAAGTCAAACGCAAGCGCAGTCCCTTGTAAATACTAACGTTTTGTTCGACTGGATGTTCATAGACATTAGACAGTTTAAACATTTCACTGCGAAACTACTCAATAAACTTGATTTTAATTTACTTACCTCATTTGCGGCAAGTACGTGTAAACAGCCAGGGTGGCGGCGAGGAAGAATACTGAGATAATCGTCAATATTCCACTGGTCTCAATATCATTAACTGTTCTAGTGAGTTGCTCGAAACAAACCAAGGCTACCGGTATCACACCCAGATCTCTTTTACTTTCGTTCCGGTACATACTTCCAATACAGTATCTGTAAAAAGAAAATTGTTATTATATTAATTTAATATAGACCTTAATTCGACTTTTTCGGAAAACCCCTTCTTAGGGAACCTTTATATCTCAACGGAATCTACCTGCCAAATTTCAGCTTCGCAAAGGTCAAGTAATTTTAGAGATTTCAAGACGAGTCAATGAGTGAGCACTTTTTTATTTTCATATAGATATTAAAATCGATTTGAGTGATGTTTTGAAGAGATTCATACTCATACTCATCAAAGATGATTCGATTATTCAAAGATGGAATCAATCGGAAAGATATATAAGAAAAAGAGCAAAGATATGAGGATCAACTTACTGGGAAACGTCTTCGACGAATGTAAAACCAGGCGAGTCCAGCGTGGAGACCTTGTCTCCATTGAGGACGATGTCTTTAAGCACCATGCGCCCGTTGGTACAGTTCATCTTCATGACTTGCTTGTCTCCGCAGATACCCCTGCCTATTATGATCTCGCCATTTTCACAGCACTGCTGCTTTTCTGACGCATACGTCAAAATTGCGCTGCTGCTGATTACGAAGAGCCATATCAATTCCTGAGAAAGATATAATACACCTTTTTACAAGTTTGCCAAAAAAAGAACTGTTATATATTTAGGGTTCATGTATGTAGGTATGTACCTATGTAAGTGGGTATCATTATTTCATCAGTTGGGGTATCTCAGGTTTTTCAGAGCTGTTTCAATGGCACCAAAGTGCCATCGAAACAGCTCTGGTCGTTACCAGGGAGGTGTGAGATAATTCTGAATCAGTGTACGATGAGAAATATTGTTCTCCTGTTGATTAGCGAACTAGGTCGGTTCAATCATTGATCGGCCGATGATATGTAAAGGGGCTAATGTAATTGTCTTTGGGGTTAAGGTTGCGAATTTATTTATGGCCCGATTTATACATGACTTGTTACGCTTCGATATTTTACCTGTGATTTTCACGTTTTTTTGAAACTTTCCAGTATAATAAACATAATAGTACATTTTCACACATAAGTAAAAGTCGATATCATGGTAAGTGAGTGAAATTAAATAAACGGGCGTCGCCCCCTAATGTTGTACCTTTAGTGATGACCACTCTCGGGATAAATCCTTTTAAATAAAAATTAAAAGTTAATAAAAAACATGTCTATGTTAGAGTATTGCCAAAATTTTCCTAAACACTGATCGGACACAAATTTGAACCAATCATTTTTTACTGTTTGTGAATGAACAACCGTCATCAACGCCGCCAAAACATAAACATCTTCCTAGAAATTACAATGATTTTGGCCTTGTCAGTAGTAATTAACTAGCGCGGGGAAATCCACATCTCATCAAGATGTCAATATGAGTTGGTATCAATGACATATACCGCAAATATACTTGGACATGTACGTAGAGCATACACAACGACCATCGCGAAAGGAAATGCTCACATGACACGAGCATTTTGTTCAACAAGAGCATTCTCGCGAATCTTCTAATTGTGCTTCGAACATAAAAATTTACGGACATTCGGGAAATTTTTGCATCTTTTGTCATCTGACCCCAAACTAAGCAAAGCTTGTGATATGGCTGCCAGAGACTGATATACATACATAAACAGTTTTAAATACATTTTATAATAGATATTAAATAGATATTAACAACCAGATATAGAACAAACACAAATGCTCATCACATAAATGATTGTCCTAGGTGGTGGTGGTGGTGGTAGGTAAGGCAGGTTCACTACCAACTGGACCAAAGGGCTATCTAATTCGCGAATTTCTAATTTGCGAAATAACTTTCAAAGGCCTTTTGAAAGAATGTTAAATGAGTGAAAAATAGAACAAAATAGTACACTTTTAAATTAGTTAAACATTTGACCGATTTTATAGCGGGTATTTTATGTTGGACCCGGATATGTCCCAAAACTGCGACCAGAACCACCGGAGGATGAGCAGCAGCATCCCATTAGAACACGCTGAATGGGACCCCCATCTATGTATAGTCAATTGAATAAAAACTAATAATTAAATACGGTTCACAATAGACTACCGGGCAGGTGTTTGATTTGTTATAAATAGCAGATCTATTGAAAAATATAATATTAATTTGGCTAGTAAAGGTCCGAGATATAAAAGGTTTTAGTTTTTGTTCTGATTAGGAAGGGATGCTCTGTCCCTTTCCTGCCACACACCTTACACTCATGTCAGTATGGGTTTTCTCTAGCGTACTCACAAGTGACGTCAATAGTAAGTATCATGCACAGAAAATATTTTTTTTGTTTAAATTAGAACGGCTGTCAAGGCATTTTTGTAAGAAATTTGTTGTAGCCAGTTGCACCTATATAAACAAAACGTCAGGCATTCGAAATCAGTTAGCAACTGTGATGCGGACAAAGAACTTTGAGACCTAACCCAAAAAGGTAAGGTACAATTTCCTTGGATGCGGAGTTCGACGCGTTGACATATTTTTTTTTTTTTTTTTTGTTGTTCCACCTGTACTTCCCCCAACACAAGCCGGGGGGACATTGTCAAGCTGAACATGTTGCTTACGCAATTTTCTGTATTTTAAACATTTAATTGGCCAATTTAGATAACCATAATTATGCAATATTGTCAGGAGAATTATAAAATATGAATAGATAGATAAATAGGTATTATGTAGCTAGTTATGTAAATACATAAATAATAATGTTCAAGCAAGGTTCTGTCATAATGCCTGGCGACAGATTTTCCTTCTTGTTTCCGTTCTATTTACTTCTCTTTTCTGGGGTAAGTAAGTATAGTGCGCTCTCTGACTAGGAAGACATTAAAATAATTATATCTTCCTTAATTTTGTTATGGTGGTCAATTCTAATTGTGGTCAGAATGTTTGATAATAAAATAAAAATGTTCCGGTAGCATATTGGCGAAGATAATGCGTAATACACAAAAATACTGAACCGTCTTATTTTAAGTAGGTCGAAACTAAACAAAACTACCAAAATGTCGAATGAGCTACCTTTCACGGTGTTTCCGAGAAGCTATAACATGGGGTTCTTCAAAAGAAGAGTTAATCGAGTCCTAAAGGGTCGGCAACGTATTTGTGACGCCTCTGGTGTTACAATTATCCATAGGCGACGGTGACTGCTTACCATCAGGCAGCCCGTCTGCTTGTTTGCCATCTATGGCATTAAAAAAAACTACAATTTTTGTTTTAAGTTTTATTTAGCATAAAAAAACCTAATCTGTTAAAGTGGTAAAAAGTGTGTTTTGTGTCTTATCGTGCAAAAACATGTAATAATAAGAAGTTAATGAGACCGATCGGGTTAAAATTCGATAAAATTATCTTATTGTACCAGAGTTCCTATCTGCCGTGATGAGGTCATACACCACACGCACTATTATCAAGTGGACAGATATAACAACATACATAATATTTATATGCAATGAAGGGATATCGATTCTGCGTGCGTAAAACTTTCCTTATGATAAATAAATTATCCTTTAAAATTACCGACTTCAAAAAACTACAAAACTCAAACATAGTGCCACTACATTATACACGGATTTTGAAGTCGGGCGGGAACTTTAGATTTAAATCTTTTTTTTTTTTTTTTTGTGTAGTTGTTATGTAAATATTATTTTTGTTCTTTGTAGTGACAAAGGATACTTTTATCCCGAAAAATGTACGGTTCCTGAAGGAAAGTCCACAGGGTGAAAACGCGGGCGCTGCTAGTTAATTTCATGTCACTCTTTGGCCCTCAAACTATCCTTGCAAAAATATCATCGATCCATCGCTCTGTTGCTGCGTGAAAGTAAAGTTACCAGATGGAAAATTTTAAAGTCCGGAGAAAAAGCCTTATTTCCATATAAACATCCTGAGATTTTGTCGTAATTTATGTGCGAAGTAGATGCGGACTGCTAGTAATATATATAAGTATATAATAAAAATAAATATATACAAGTATTATATTTATTTATAATAAAAAGAAGATTATTCTTTGTTTTTGTAACTTTGTAATCAAATAGATCTGAAGGATCTACTCTATTTTATTGAAAATTCTGAAAAAAAAATGAGAATTCCAGATATTTACAAAATACCGCAGTTCTAAAAAAACTCAGATATGGCAACCCTACGTGAAATATGAACAAACAAACTAACCTACCAACAAGTTCACCTTCGCATTTACAATATAATTATAGTATGTTAGGTAGTGTGGTTATGATATTTTGTAGTATAACATGGAAATTTGCGTATAAGCGCAAATGTTTTCATTGTCTATCGGGCTTATCTCTTATTCCTTATTTAGGTAAAACAGATACGTTTCTCTCGACGTTTACAATATCTCAATGGCCATCGTCACGACCTAACGAGAGGTGCCTATTTTACCTAAATAATTACAATTCGCGATAAGTACCGATAGACATTTGATTGTTAGAAAGTACCCACAGTTTTTTAGAAAATTAGCTGAAAACCGAAACTATCAAATAAGGTCTAACTATAAACATAAATTAATCTTACCAACATCTAAATTAGCAATGCATAGCTCCGGCCCAAATCCAATGGCCATAAAAAAATATTTATTAAACTACCAGTACAGTTAAATGATATAGAACACTAAAATAAATTTGAAAAAACCCTAAAAAAAATATTGCTAGCAAAATGTTATTATAGCTTAAACGAGTATTTAGAAGACAAATCAATTATGGAATAAATCGATCCGCTCCGCACAATAAATATTGCCATACCCAATCAGGGTCATAATGTGTTACCTAATTTAAACATAATTATGTATGTATGTGACAATTTAGAAAAGCGTCGTCTAGAGAATCTCCTGTTTTAGTCGGTTAAAAATGGAACCTCCATACATTATTTCCATTCGTTTATTTGCTCTGACAGCTGCAATAACATTATGGAAAGTAATTAGTTTGTTATAGTATGTAATTAAAAAAAATATTTAAACATGTTATTAGACTTACGGGAGTGGCATGGTCGAATATCGACAAAACTCCTTAAAAAAAAGAATTTAAAAAAAAGTTGAATGAAAACATGTTTTTTCTCATAATATTTCACCGAATCCCAGTCAAGCTGCTCAAGCCGTCTGAAGCGTAAGTCATTCACAAAAATAAAATAAAAAACACTGAAATATATCGGGTACCTGCTACATTCTTACGTTCAAAAACCTAGCGAAAGTGATCAGAATTTGTTGTTTTCTTTCGCTTTCTACAATGATATTGAAGCCGTCAGGGGAAAATACTTAAACTGAGCTTAGAGTAGGGTCTATGGTGGTAGTAGTATCTAATAGTATCTATAGTGCTGGGGCTCACTGGGAGCCGAGATAACGCTATCGTCATTTGAGGAAGCACTCGTAAAGTTCTGGCTTATAATAAATCGGCTACTGAACTAAGCTGTTTGTTAAGGCTGGGTATAAGGCCAGAAAAATTTCTGATTTCACCCGCGCGTCTCGCATCACCCGCATTAGTGTGAAACACAACCACGGCAGCGCGGCAGTCGCGCGCAGCTAAAGTGTACACAACTCGCGCACTCGACCTTGTAAAGCGGCAAGGAGCAATAACACACAGGATAAGCATAGTGTTGGTGTACTTGGTGTTTTGGCGATTAGCTGAGTTCGGTCGCGGCGCGCAGAACCGTAAATTGTTTATTTCACTTTTCAAAATTGTATATAAATTAAATTGAAATAACCTAAATAAAACTAAACTGAACTATGCTATGGTATGCTTTGCTAGGTTGAACTTGCCGGGATAAGACCAAAAAACCCAAAAACCTCGTGGCACGGGGTACCCGATCCCGGGTCATATCTCCTAAACCAGACCTTTAACCCAAAAAAAATTACAAAAAAATATTTAGATTTTTACTTTTGAAATCAGTGAGAAATACATTTAAATAGAAATAAAGAAGGGTGAAAACCACCCCCTACCACGCCCAAATTTTGGCTCGAGGTAGTAAAGCTCATTTTAAATTTTAGTAATTTTTTTTCAGATTTTTTAAGGCTGTGGTTTAGGAAATATAACTAGTTCTAGTTTTTAGTTTATATTATAGTTTAAGTTAGGTCTTAAGATTTTGACGACCTGAAATACCCGGTTCCTCAAACATTTTGTCCCAGGTCAATCCAGGCAAGAATAGTTAGCTTCACTGGCTATCCAACGATAGGTCATTTAGTATTTTAAGACTCGTAGGTACATAGTAACTTGAGTTACTAAGTAGCGAGGCGGACCCTAAATACCCGATTTTTTGAAGGTCCATAACTTTGGACACAAAGGTTCAATCAAAAATCTGACGTCATAGGCATCATTTTTTCTGGCAGACGAAGACGTTAAACTCAAAAACTCGGCTTTAGGACCTAACCCCAAAAACCCCAAATTGGGTTTGAAATTACGTAACCGGAATTTCATGTTAAAAATAACAAAAAAATTCAACACAAAAAATTCAGTGGTGTAATAAATAGACTATATTTATTTTTTTGGCTTTCTACTCTCACAATTTCAGGAAATAAATAATATTAAAAAAAAAAATGTGTTTATTTAGTTGGTAGGCATAAATAATAATAAAATAGAAACACAGTAAACACACGTGTGTAGAAAAAAAAAGGCGCGTCTGATAAGCCCAAATTCGGCTATTTTTGTGCAAAGAATGCCTTTCAAAATATTACAGCGCAAAAATCCGGAAAATTTTCGTAATTTTTTTCAAAAACCATCGATTATCTCAGAAACAGTACGTATGAGGTCATTTTTGTAAAAATGCTATGTATCTATATAATATATCTATGCTATGCTATGCTATGCTATGCTTTGCTATGCTATGCTATGCTAAACTATGCTTTGCTATGCTATGCTATGCTATGCTATGCTATGCTATGCTATGCTATGCTATGCTATGCTATGCTATGCTATGCTGTGCTGTGCTGTGCTGTGCTGTGCTGTGTTGTGCTGTGCTGTGCTATGCTATGCTTTGCTATGCTATGCTATGCTATGCTATGCTATGCTATGCTATGCTATGCTATGCTATGCTATGCTATGCTATGCTATGCTATGCTATGCTATGCTATGCTATGCTATGCTATGCTATGCTATACTATACTATGCTATACTATACTATGCTATACTATGCTATGCTATGCTATACTATACTATACTATACTTTGCTATACTATACTATACTTTGCTATACTATACTATACTATACTTTGCTATACTATACTATACTATACTTCGCTATACTATACTATACTATACTATACTTTGCTATACTATACTATACTATACTATACTATACTATGCTATGCTATGCTATGCTATGCTATGCTATGCTATGCTATGCTATGCTATGCTATGCTATGCTATGCTATGCTATGCTATGCTATGCTATGCTATGCTATGCTATGCTATGCTATGCTATGCTATGCTATGCTATGCTATGCTATGCTATGCTATGCTATGCTATACTATGCTATGCTATACTATACTATACTATACTATACTATACTATACTATACTATACTATACTATACTATACTTTGCTATACTATACTATACTATACTTTGCTATACTATACTATACTATACTATACTATACTATACTATACTATACTATACTATACTATACTATACTATACTATACTATACTATACTATACTATACTATACTATACTATACTATACTTTGCTATACTTTGCTATACTATACTATACTTTGCTATACTATACTATACTATACTATGCTATACTATGCTATGCTATGCTATGCTATGCTATGCTATGCTATGCTATGCTATTCTATGCTATGCTATGCTATGCTATGCTATGCTATGCTATGCTATGCTATGCTATGCTATGCTATGCTATGCTATGCTATGCTATGCTATGCTATGCTATGCTATGCTATGCTATGCTATGCTATGCTATGCTATGCTATGCTATGCTATACTATACTATGCTATACTATGCTATGCTATGCTATACTATGCTATGCTATGCTATACTATACTATACTATACTATACTATACTATACTATACTATACTTTGCTATACTATACTATACTTTGCTATACTATACTATACTATACTTTCCTATACTATACTATACTTTGCTATACTATACTATACTATACTATACTTTGCTATACTTTGCTATACTATACTATACTATACTATACTATACTATACTATACTATACTATAATATACTATACTATACTATACTATACTATACTATACTATACTATACTATACTATACTATACTATACTATACTATACTATACTATACTATACTATACTATACTATACTATACTATACTATACTATACTATACTATACTATACTATACTATACTATACTATACTATACTATACTATACTATACTATACTATACTATACTATACTATACTATACTATACTATACTATACTATACTATACTATACTATACTATACTATACTATACTATACTATACTATACTATACTATACTATACTATACTATACTATACTAAAATAAACGAAACACGCGAAAGCCCGTTGGTCCAGTTGGTAGTGAACCTACCTTCTGAGCTTGGAGGCGTGGGTTCGATTCCCACCTAGGACAAACAGTTATGTGATGTACGTTTGTGTTTGTTCTATACCTGGTTGTTAATAACTATAATCTATTTAAGTATATATGAATTATTTAATTAAATTTCATTTAATTTATGAAATTATTAATTTAAAAAAAATATATGTTAATTATTATTATTATTTTTTATTCAACGAAAATTATATTTTACTTAATAATTTAGATTTTTAGTAGTCTTTCTGACTGTCTCTCTCTCTCTTTCTCTCTCCACACGAAACACTTAGACTCTTGTAACTATATTACCGAGCGTACATAATAATAGATGCCCTAATGATAGATGGCCTAGTCGTATCCATAATTATTAATACCTGTAATTTTTTCATAGTAGCTTTACCTAGTATGTGCTCTAGGTCATTGGCAACACTTGGTTGCCGCATCAAATGGTCGCGTTCAAGCCATAGATTTTTTATGTTATCCATTGTTTGAAAATACAGTAGGTGTTGATATAATCGCACTCGGAAGATAAATCTAGGCGAATAGCAAGCGCGTGCGTCCTTCCCCGTTGGAGCATAGTGCGGTACTGAGGTTGAACGGAGCATGTTTCGCCATTTAGATGCAAAGCGCAACAGAATAAGGTTGAATATCGGACTTGCCGTTTGACCGAATAGTTGCTTAGAACTAAAGGACGTAAGTCTCAAATCGAATATAATTTATTATGAGAGTACTAATTAATCTAGGTAAATTTTGTCTTAGCACTGGAAAACAAACTATATTTTCCTTCGATGAGTATTTATTTTAGATATGTGACTGAAGTTCTATCCAAGAAAAAATCAAAAAAATCAGCAAAAAGGCACCTTTTTGAAAACAATAAAGTATCGAGTAAATATCTCGCTATTATGTTTCTGTCTTAGTGCCGGAAAGAAAATGAATTGAAAAATCACATATATCAATTATTACGTTGATAGGATATTTGGTTTAGTTAGAATATCATGGCAAATTAGCATAAAATTTCGGAGGCCCCCTCTTAAGCGGCTGTTTTATCATGTGTACGAAATGTGTGGTGTGAACAATAAAGAGTTTATCTATCTATCTATCTATCTAAGCCGGTACTTATCTAATTTTATTGTGCATCTGCATGCTATGCTCTATTATACCTGATTAGCAGTGTCCCGCAGATTTACCCGCTAGTCTAATGGTACAGTTTGTTTTTGGGATAAAGGGTAGTGTGTGTTTTAGGGTGAAGCGCTTCATTCCACTTTTACTGTGCGAACTGCTAGTCTGTGGAATGCACTATCTGAATGGTGTTCCCCGATAGTTACAATCTAAGTGTCTTCAAATAGCGAGTGAATCGGTTTCTTCTAGTCAAGCTCCATCCTAGACCGCATCATCGCTTTACATCAGGCGCGTTAGCAGTCAAACGCAAGCTATTATTTAATAAAAAAAATACAAGTTACCTACATACTCATTTTCGTTCAAATCCGATAATCTGTTACGGAATTGAGTGCCGACAAACGCACACACTTATATACAAACTTATATTAATATAATATTTTTATTTATATGATTATTTTGATCCGGTTTTGCGAGTTAGGGGTGAACTCGACGGCAATAAACTCGTCCGCGCAGCCGAGTTGACCCTATTTTATTTTACCTATGCGTGTTCGTCAGTGAGAAGCTTACAATTCAAAGTGGGTATGAAAAGACCGAATAGGGAAGTCGACAATGAGTGTATTTACTTTGATCTTGCAATTATAAATACGGAGAAAATGCTAATCATAGAATTAGTTAACTGATAGACAACTACCTGACAGAATATCATACAATGACAAAAAAATAAATAAATAAAAATCATTTGTAAGCAACATACCATACATATATCCTTATCGTTTCTTTGTTCGTTTTATGAGTAACTATCGGTTAAAATTAACTTTTGTTTTTGAATGCTTATCATCTTGCCCTGCTCTTTAAATTATTACATAAAGGAACGTAGGAATTGTTTATAATCTTAGGTGCACTCGAATTTCATTGATTTGACATTCTATAAACGTAAACAGATAATTTCTGCCCGCGTTGTGTCGAGGTGTCGCAGCACTGTGCGGATTTGCACATCTTATATTTAAATGTACCTAAATTTAGACGTTTATGAGCTCAGCTGCGACATTGTATTAAACTTGTATTTCACGTTGGAATAAATCGTGAAGGTAGAACGCGGAAAAGTAATCAACAAAAAGGCTACATATATTCAGTACTAGCTGACCTGACAGACGTTGTCCTGTCTAAGAACTGTCAAACACGCAAAGTTAAAATTATAAATCTTATTTTTTTACACCTTGGGTGACATTATTGAAGTTTTAGTAAGGATCCCTATTTTTTGGTAAATATTAAATAGCCTATGTTACTCGGGGATAATATAGCTTCCCAACAGTGAAAAAATATTTCAAATCGGTTCAGTAGTTTCGGAGCCTATTCAATGCAAACAAACAATCAAATCTTTCCTCTTTATAATATTAGTATAGAAAAGTAGAACCTTAGAATAGTTACTGACAGTAAAGTCATAATAAAACACGTCATTTCAATATTTATCTAACCAGTTTCATATACCTATCACTCGTGATTTTTACAAAACTATAAGATTTACCCTCATTTATCTTGTGATAAATTTTCGAAAAACAATGCTGACTGAGATTACAGCTAAAACTCTTGAAACTATGTAATAAACGTTACACGAGTAAATAATAGCGATATGTTGACCAATTTACTATTCATTTGTTTTATCTAGGTACATATCGGATGGCATGCAACGCAGCGTGATCACAATTCACAACTAGGTACTTACATAGAAACCGCCTACCGAAACAAAATCTATTAAAATTGCGCATCCTGAATCGTAACAATGTTTGCACCAAATCCTTGCCAATTTAAGGATTCTAATTTTAAAATATTTTCAAGAAACACGTCTACGCCCTTTAATCTACCCCCAATCGCAATTTAATCTTTTTCCATTACGGTTATACGAAATAGTAGACCACATTGTGACTTAAACGTAATTTATTTTAATATGGATGGACTCACCTTCATTTTAACAATATTCTGAACACAAGTATTAACTACGTGGTTGTTTAAAGAGGACTGGTATAATCACCCCACGCCGGCTGCTTCCCGAGTGAACTGCCAATGCCGCGACCGGCTAGTGACGTGCACTTGGACACACTCGTATTCGATTTACAATTATAAGTCGATTTTGTTTGCTAATTAGTCTGCGATTCGTCGTTCGACGTCAAGTATTTACATTGTCTGGGTCACACGTAAAATATATTCCATATTACTAAACTCGGCCCAAGCGTTCATTTGTTCTGTCATCTGCAATAACATTGTAAAAAGGCTAAATAAAATAATAGCTAAGGGTGCTCCGCATCATCGCTTAACAAAGCCCGTTGCAGACCATGCGAAGTACAAGTTGCAAGTAGCTACTACGCATCGTCTGCAACGCTTTGCTTAGTGCAAATGGCAGTGGAAGAGCTTAGTAGCACTTCCACTGAGCAAAACGTTGCAGACGAGGCGTAGTAGCTACTTGCAACTTGTACTTCGCATGGTCTGCAACGGGCTATAAGCGAGCTGGAGGGTCAGACGCAAGCCTATTAATAAATATAAAAAAAAGAAACTTTTAATATTAAACGTACCTATATCGGGTACCTGCGATCTTACGTTCAAAAATCTAGCGAAAGAGTTCTGAATTTGTGATTTTTATTCGCTTTTTTTTTACAATGCTTTGCAGTTATCATTGTAAATAAATTCTAGGACCAAGTATAAATAAGTAAATTTGCATATTTATTTGTTTCTGCGATCGCGTCTCTAAAAATTTAGGTATACAGGTACCGGTTATCGGGGGCGGAAAATCAATCTGGGTCTTAACTCGGTAAAACTAGTTTTTAAATACGTAAACAAAATATAATAAACTAGCGGTCCGCCCCAGCTTCGCACGGGTATAGATTATAGCCTATGTCACCCGGGGATAGTGTAGCTTCCCGTCAGTGAAAGAATTTTTCAAATCGGCTCAGTAGTTTCGGAGCCTATTCAATGCAAACAAACATACAAACAAACAAATCTTTCCTCTGTATAATATTACTAGCCACCCGCCCGCCCGGCTTCGCACGGGTGTAATTTACGTACGAAGCCGGGGCGGGTCGCTAGTTATATGTATAAACCTTCCTTGAAAATGTATCTAACTGATGGTGCAAACCGCATCAAAATCCGTTGCGTGGTTTAGGAGGAGTTAGCAGCCATACAGACATACAGACAGACAGACAGACGCGGAAAGCGACTTCAATTTATACTATGTAGAGAAGAGATAATAAATAAGAAGGTGTGCGCGTGACTGTCTGTTTCCACTTGACTCCGTCTGAATGAATTTGAATAAATCTTGGTGTGATATATTTTTGTATCATGTATTATTTTCCTTTATGATAGCGGATCCTGACAATATCGGACCGTTTCTAGTAAACAATAAACATGTAGAAATACTTATAACATATGTAGTACTTTTAAACCCCGACACAAAAAGAGGGGAGTTACAAGTTTAAAGTGTGTATCTGTGTGTCTGTCTGTGGCATCGTAGCTCCCAAACGGCTGAACCTATTTTAATTTGTATATGACGAATTCCTAGTGTAATTCCGCTTCTACGTCGTTTCGAGTACAATAAGGATTTTGGGATAAACTATTCTTTTAAATGGACTTCCGCAAAATAACGCCTGATTCAATCAACTGAAGCTATTTTGATTTAGTTTATTTTGTTTGAAAGGTGACTTTATCGACGGTGTTCTTAGTTATGATTCAAGAAACTCTGTTCAGCTGTTTGAACATTATCAACTCATTTATCGGGACCTTTTAAGTCAGAGCAGTCATTGCCTTTGCTGTCAGAGCAAATCATCCTCATCCCTGCGTCAGACTTCCACTACCGCACATCGTGACACCGTCAAATAACTCACCCACGTCAGGTTGTCAGGTCCCATTTCTTGCAAAGTTGGGAATCCCACACCGTCCGATTTTTCCGCTCCTTTTTTCCGCGGACCTGCGAGGTGTGGAATGTCCTTCCCCCAAAGATCTGCCCGCCGAGCTTCAACATGAAGTTTTTCAAAAAGGCTGTCTACAACTACTTCTCCGGGCTGGCTGTTGCAGGTGTCCATAGGCTGCGAATTCTGGATTTAACATGCGCCAATGACCTTGACCAAACGATGCACACTTATTATAAGCGCCATCTAGCGTCCAACGTCCGTACTTCTTGCGTGCAAAGCTAACTTAAGTATAGACTATTTATACAGAACAGAATTCTGACGAAGATAATAACTTTACCTACTATGTTGCTCCCTCCTTGAGTAAAAGTGGTTGCTCCTCGTAACTTTATGATAACTGATCCTATGTGCAAGATTTTTGGTAGAAAGATAGATTAACACATATTTTTACGTGGCTTTGTCTCGGATGAATTAAGTACAATTAATATAGTAAAGCGGGGTCGCTTTAGCTAATTATCAATAGTTAAAAGAAGTCGCCTTCAGGACGTCTAGGTACATTCCGTAGGAATTCATACTCACCCATATCCCCATCTTATATAGGGACGATTCACACCTAACGGCGCGCGTTGGGGCCATCGGTGTAAATCATTCCTTATCGAAAGCATTATTACAGTAACCGGCACACAACTTGAGCCATGACCTCGAGTGCGCAATAGACGATTTTAAGGTATCGTTGGTGGAAAGAGAGGTGCGCGGGGGCATTCCGACGGCACGCATCCACGCGATTGGCCGATGCGTGAACGACATGCGCGAACTTACCCCCACTACGTCAACTTTGGCTCAAGTTGTTTGCCGGCCACTGTATTAGCCGTACAACAATCATTCATATTCCCTTTTTCCCCTGTTAAACATAGATACAAGTTCTTTTTGGAAAACAAGCAATATATTATATGCTAGCTGCGTCTCATGATTTCATCCGATATCAGGGGCCTTACGTACAACTGCTAATAGCGGCAGCTAATCCGCTCAGTTGGAAAATCACGCGACCGCAAACCGTATCTGGGCGCGATAAGGTTCACGTTCGCGTGATTTACAAAGTGAGCGGATTAGGTGCCGCAATTAGCTGTTGTCCGTAAGGCCCCAGGAACCTGTATTTTCGGGACAAAAAGTAAGTTGTTTTAAACCAGACTTCCAGAGTAACAGCTATTTCCATACAAAGTTTCATCAAATCCATTCAGCTGCTACGAAGTTAAGTAACGTGGAACAAACATATACACAAAATTTCGCATTTATAATATTAGTGTGTTGATAGTGTGATAGAAGCAGGGCTGGTCAAGCCACGGCCTGCTAGACGGAGAAACGTATTTGAGGTACCAATTAAAACTAGGGTTGCCATACGTCCGGAATTTTTCGGGCTTGTCCGGGAATTTAAGCTTTTGTCCGGAATGCGGTGATAATTCATATCATTCATATATATATTATATTCATATGGCATAATATTACAAGCCTTGCTTAATTTAGGGTCAGATGACCGTGTGTGCAAAACGTCCCTAATATTTATTTATTAATAAAAATGCGAGTACATGGAATGGCGTTATACAAAAAAAACTAAGCAAAAAAGCGCTACAGGTTTTAATCTGAATGCTTTGGTCTATCGTCAAGCCAGAAAAAGAGGATAGTTAATTCAGTGATTACGATACAAGGTATAGATAAAAAGCAAGAAACAGTTCGTAAGTATTGAAACAGTTTAATGTCTATAAAGTAAAAACACAAAACAGATTACAAAATAAAATAACTAGGGAGCTACTCGATACTTCTACCACAAAATAGAAATAGACTAAACACTTTATGAAATAAACTGCTGAGCTTCAGCCATTGTTATAACAACAACATGATACAATATAATTATACAAAATAGTTTAATGTCTATCATGTAAAAATACAAAACTTATTACTAAAACGAAATAAGTATTTAGTTTAGACTCAATACTCACCATCACAATTTACAAAAAACTTTGTATTGCACATAAGTATGTAAATTTTGAAGAAAACCCTATTTGTTTTTCTCCAAATAAATTTAAACATTGTATGTATATCGCATCCAAATCCGCTGTGTCTTGATATTTCTTTATTTTTTTCAAAGAAGTAACAAATATCCACTATGCTTCTGCCAATAACCTTCCGTTCCAGTTCTTCTGGTTCTTTTTGTACTTCAACTGTAAAATCCGGCATATTTAATAGACGTCGCTGCTCCTAGAACGAAATAACAAATAATTACTTTACTAACATATTACCCATAAATACATTTAGGCATATAAAAATAAAATATAATTGTGCACTTAGTTACATAACATCTTATTTGAAATAATAATTATATTCTGAAACAAAAAAAGGTACTGAAAAATTGTTAATGATCACCTGTTCATTCGAAGGCAACATTGTTTCTATTTCTGTTGTTTCCAGATGTTCGTCCAGGGAGTCTAGGTATCTGTAGAAAAAAATATAGAAATAAATAAGTTTTCCATATAAGAAATTATGATGCATTACAATTCTAACTCGCATTTCTCCTTCTCAATGCGTTATCTTCTTCTCTACATAGTGTAAATTAAAGTGGCTTTCCGCGTCTGTCTGTCTGTCTGTATGTCAGTATGGCTGCTAACTCCTCCTAAACCACGCAACGGATTTTGATGCGGTTTTCACCATCAATTAGATACATTTTCACGGAAGGTTTATATATATAACTAGCGACCCGCCCCGACTGCGCACGTAAATTACACCCGTGCGAAGCCAGGCGGGCGGGTCGCTAGCTCGCTAGTATATAATATACGCAAAATTTTGAATTACAAATGAATTATTTAAAACCAATGTGTGTAACTTAAAAATACAGGATTTTAATCGCTTCACCTCTTTAATACGTCCTATTAGGAAATAAAACCAGCCAAGTGTGAGTTGGGCACTGAGAGTTCCGTACCACCACATAACTTGTTAGCTACTAAAGTACAAAAAAAAAATAGTGCAAAAAGACAACATCCCATCAACGCCCAGGCGGTCACCCATCCAAATACCGGCCGCGCCCAACATTGCTTCACTTTGGTGAAAGTACGAAAACTGGTGGTGAACAGAAATTTGGCACCGACCCGCACTTGGACATTATTTTTGGTATACTTTAGAGTGAGTACTATAATTATGTCAAGTTTGAAGCTTGTACGTATTACCGTTTTTACATTAGAGCTAATACAAAAATACGTTTGTTGTATGGGGTGGGGACCCCCATTTCATTTTTACTTTTTGACTTTTTTATTATTTGTAAGTAAATCCGCCGTAACATTACATATTCTTTGAAAATTTCAACAGGCTATCTATTACGGTTCGAAAGATACAACCGTTAATAGGTAGGACAGACAGACAGACATCGTAGGCTTAGTAATAGGGCCCCGGTTTTACCATGTGGTTACGGAACCCTAAAAAGCATAATTTGACATATAGAATTCAAAAGAACTTGGTGGGTCGTATAATGTAAGACGCGGGCCGTGGATTGGACAGCTCTGGTATTCTATAATAATTTTAGTCTATTCACACTTTAGGTACGTACAACGTTGTACGAATGTTTGTATGTAATTATGTGTGTTGTTGTTTACTCGAATTCGCTATTTGGATAAAATTTGGTAAAGAAAGTAACAAAATACCTACCGTACCATACCGTACACAGTAGGTACATATGACTGTAATACTGTACTGTAATACTGTACTGTTTGACTTTATACCTAACTATCGGTCCGCCCCAGCTTCGCACGGGTATAGACTATAGCCTATGTCACCCGGGGATAGTGTAGCTTCCCGTCAGTGAAAGAATTTTTCAAATCGGTTCAGTAGTTTCGGAGCCTATTCAATGCAAACAAACAAACAAACAATCAAATCTTTCCTCTTTATAATATTAGTATAGATATAGATAGTAAAGATTTTTTTTAATATTAAAATTTTTATTACTTAAAAAAACAGAAAATTAATTAAAACTTAAAATATAAACTAAAACTTAAAATAACTAAATAAAAGTATAGATAGTATAGATTATATTTCTTAGTACCATTATTTAGGTAGGTAGGTATATTATTCTTTGGAAATTTCAACTGGCTCCTATCACGATTCGAAAGCTAAAAGGTAGGACAGACAGACAGACATACATACAGACAGACAGACAGCGTAGAATAAGTCCGGGTCCCGTTTACACACTTTGGTTACGGAACCCTAAAAACGAGTAAGTAAGTACGGTTATTTAATTATTATGTATTGTGTTTTAATATAATATTATGTACTCACCACGCCGCCAGTTGAGTTTCAATTTTTTCTGAGTTTTGCCGTTTTTGTTGTTTCACCATTTCAAAAGTATTTTCTACACAGAGACAGTCTATGATGATAAACACAAAAACACTAACACATAAATTACACTTATTTCACTGAAGAGGTCCAGCTTCCTTTCATATTTCAGCTTAAATATAAGCTAATAACTAAATACAAACAGTTTCATTCAAAACACTAGAAAAAGAATAAAAAATTTCAAAAAATATTTTTTGTAACGGCGCGCGTGGTCTGCACGTCGCAAAGCGCAGAAACAGACTGGCGAACCCCCGTCTCGTGCGGCCGCGGGTGTTTTTTGGTCACGTGGGTTAGGTATCTCCTGCGCGTCTATTTTTAATATTACTAAACATACGTACCAGGGGCCTAAAAAAATAATTTAAAAATTAAATATTCATGTTTTCGAATTTCCTATGTTCAGGTGAAAGAATCAACTGGAACGCATTTGTGGTTATCGCGATAACTCGGGCTATGGTGATGAAATAGACTTTAGAATAATATTTTTTATACAAAATGTAGCAAGTAAAAAAACCTTCTGTGCTAACATAATTAATCAAGTTGAATTTCCCTCATGAGCGATATTTTTTTCAAGTCGCTAGGATATGTAGTTTGTCCTATATCATTGGTTAAAAATACCGATTTGGCAAATGTTAATCAGATGGCACGCAAGCTTGTTTGCCGCTAATTTTATTTACAAAAAAAACGTATGGAAATAGTGTAGTATCAGTATTTGGCCAACTAAAATTTTAATTATTAGCACTGCATCAGCGTCACTCCTTTGAAAAAGAAGCGAGGTTTGTTTTGCGCCATAGCGTTTTACTACAGGCGTTGTCTTGATACAACGCAGTTACTCAAACATATAATAACTAGCTGTTGCCCGTGACTACGTACGCGTAGACTACTATAATTTTTCAACCCCCTTTTGCCCCCTTAATTCAGCCCTTTCGCAAAATCCTTTCTTAGCGGACCTCTACACCCCATAAGAAATCAGCCTACCAAATTTCAGCTTCGTAAGTCAAGTAGTTTTCGAGATTCCGTGATGAGTACATGAATTTCGCTTTTATATATATATATATATCATCATCATCATCATCAGCCAGAAGACGTCCACTGCTGAACATAGGCCTCCCCCTTTAACCTCCACACTGAACGACAGCCTGCCTTTTGCATCCACTGGATGCCCGCGACTCTCACAATGTCGTCGGTCCATCTAGTGGGAGGCCTCCCTACGCTGCGTCTTCCGGTTCGTGGTCTCCACTCCAGAACCTTTCTTCCCCATCGGTTATTATTTATATATATATATATATATATTATGTATAATGTAGGTATATATTATGTCCAAACATTTGCTTTAGATATTCTATTGGTATATTTGTATTTAAGCACGATGTGGATGCATAGCTATGCCGTAGCATTACTTAGGTACGTTGAATTATAAAACAACCGTTTCTATGGCGCGCCGCTATCTCACTAGAACGTAATTATGATGTTTTTTACAAGCTTTTATTTAACTTCACGTGTTTGTTTGTACAACAAATCTTGCAAGCTGAAGTAGAACCAGTTCCTCTTAACCGATTTTGCTGAAAATGTACATATACCTACTGCCTTTATTTTTATTCTGATGACAAAAGGCACATTATGCAATATCCATTTATTTTATTTTATTTAGTTTTGATGAAATATCCTACATTGTAATATCTTCAAAATAGTCGCCACCACAAGATGGCGAAATGTGTATATTTTTTGTCAACCCTCTTAATATGGGTAATTGGGTATCAAATTAAAGTGCTTGAATAGTAGAAAACGATAAAGTGAGTTACATACTTACATGACACTAAATTCAATATGACCGCCGTTCCAAGATGGCAGATTTAATTTTCTTTGCTAAATCTAAAAGCTTGTTCAAAAAAAGTTTTTTTACTATTAACTTATATCGTATTTAGTTAAAATAACATTCGGTCATTTGCAAAGTTAATATTTCAAAGTATGTATTAAAACTTTTTTTTATTATGCCCACAAAAATGGGATTCAAGTATTCCCATTTATTCTAGTCATTATATTTTTATATCTTAAAAACAACATCGGCTTATTAATAGGGTCCCGTTAACCCTTTTGAGTACGGAACCCTAAAAACATCAAATACGCGAGTGATACCGCTGCACCCGGTATTACGTCCATTACGGTCGCGCTCACCGGCTAGAGCTATCTATCTCTACGGTACATTTTCAAAATTTTTAAAGATATGAAATCACGCAAGTAAGATAAAACTTAATAGTCCTCTTAAGCCCATTAGTTTTTCTCCGCTCATACGTGTCCCAAAATTCTATACTAATTTTAGACGTAATTCATACTTGTAGAGTGAGCAAGAACTTTAAAACCATCGATAAGCGTTTGGGGTTGGATCTATTCTGCATGAGCGTTATGGCGGTTAGGCAGCTGTTGAGTAGGGAACTCTATGTTTAAGCCTAATACTAGATTCATGTCATTTTTGTATCCTCATCAAATGCGTATTGTGTAACTACATAATTTGTATATTGTTTCACACTAGATTTGTCACTTATCCAATTTCTATCTGCGAGGACCTTTTTGGTTTCTGTTTCAATTTAGTTTGTTATATTTTAAGGCTGTTGATTTTCCTTTGACATAAATAAATAAGCAAAATGCGTAACTAAGGCGCTAGGGACATCATATTTTGTGACCAAAAGGCATTAAGGCATTTCGTGATTAGTTTTTGTCTTTTAGTCACAAAATGTGACGTCTAGCGACCGTGCTAACATTCCTTGAACATGGCCGGTTCACCCCTTTAGCTAAGTAAGTTTCTGGGGTAAGTTCGACCATTTTATCTGTAGAAAAAATACGGTAGCCACCATCTTATATCATACTGATAGCCATCCGTTAGAAATTTAAGTTCCTTTATTTGATTATACTTATAAAGATAATTGGTTCGAGCTCTGCGTAGTTTAGCATCGCAAACGATTTAAGCCTGAATAAAAATAAGGGAGTTGAAAGAAAAAAAACTCAAACCTAAAATTTACAAAATGTTTTCGGTAGCGTTGTCCCTTTAACTTTTATATTTCCCTCTATTATATTAAATATCATAAGATCATAATGTAAAAAAATATCTAAGATCTAAACATTTAAAATATTTTGTTAGAAAAATAAAGTAATACACATTATTAATATACAGGGTGTCCGGTGGCAGATTTATGTTTTTGAAAGGGTATATCTAAAAAAGTTATAAACGGTGCGGGGGGAGAGCGGTGTCATTCGACGCGCCGCGAATGCGGATTTGTTAGTCACAATGCCGCAGTGGTCGGGGCAGCACCGTGCGTACGCTATTGAGGCATTTTTTAAGAGTGGTGATTCTTACGTGACTGCGCGCCGACAGTTTTGTGCCCACTACAATATTCGGCGATTAAGCGATGGACCAAGTGTTAATTTGATTAGATCGTGGGTGCAAAGGTTCCGCCAAACATCTTCTGCTTTAAATAACCCTCAGCCGGGACCGAGCAGAACATCAAGGACCACAGAAAACGTTCAAGAAGTTGAAAGAAGCTTACGGGAAAATCCACGACTCTCAGTGCGGAAAAGAGCAGCTGCTTTGACACTTCCTAAAAGCATTGTTCACGAAATTTTAAAAAAAGACTTAAAGTTCCATCCCTACAAGATCCAGATAGTCCAAGAACTTAAAGAAAATGACTTCATTTTAAGAAAAAACTTCTGCGAACGGATGTTGGAGGGATTTCGCACAGTAAATTGCGTTTTCTGGAGCGATGAGGCCCATTTTCATTTGAACGGCCATGTCAATAAACAAAACTGTCGTTACTGGGCCCCAAAAAGACGTAATCCACGACAAAAACATCAGCGGCCCCTGCATTGCCCAAGAGTTACTGTTTGGTGCGCATTATCGACGAATGGAATCATCGGTCCCTATTTTTTTGAGAATTCTCGGGGTGAAGCTGTAAATGTCAACAGTGAAAACTATGGACGCATGATCACTGAATATTTTTTACCAAATTTGCGAGCACATCCATCCTACTCGACGCACACGTGGTTTCAGCAAGATGGGGCGACTCCGCATACAGCCAGGACGTCTATGGCTTTACTTCGACAAAATTTTCCACGGAAATTGATAAGCCGCTTTGGTGACATCTCGTGGCCTCCGAGGTCACCAGATTTAACTCCAATGGACTTTTTTTTATGGGGCTATCTCAAAAGCAAAGTCTATGCCAATAATCCTTTGTCTGTTGTGCAGTTGAAGGAAAATATCCGCAATGAAATTCAGCAAATCCAGCCGAGCCTGTTGCAGCGCGTAGCCCGTAATACGGTGGACCGTTTTGAACAGTGTGTGCGTATAAATGGACAGCATTTAGACGAAGTGATTTTTAAAAAGTGAAATCCGCATTATGCGTTTATTGATTAAATTACTTAATAAAACCCTAAGTTTATAAGTTTTTCTTTTATTTGCTTTCAAAAACATAAATCCGCCACCGGACACCCTGTATCAAATATAGTTTACTCTATTTGTAAAAAAATAAAATTATTTACTTCATTACTTAAATTTGCTGCCAGTACTTCATTACCAAGGAAGTAGGGTATATATAACGTCCTTGTTCATTACACAGTCTTTTCACTTATGCGTGAAACGAAACAAATAACATGACAGTTGTTATAGTGCTAACAGACGCTCGAACGCGGCTGACGGACCGCCGTCCAACCAACGGGAGAGATTATACTTCAATAAAGCTGGGTTCACAGATGTACGGGAGACGGGATCTTCGCGGAGGCAAGTCCCGTACAGAACAATCAGCGTCGCTGTGAAATGATGTTCTACCGTCTCACGTATGTCTCCGCTCCGGGAGCCCCAATCCCGCACGTACAACTGTGAAGCCAGCCTTATACTTCTGTCGTTTACACAAGTATTTCATATTACATTATTTTATACACTATCATATTATAGTGAATTGTCGTTGTGAATTTGTATCCACTGAAACCGGGATCAGTTTCCTTCAAATAAATAAATTAACATTTACCCGCTGATTATGCTATCCGTGTGGCTACAAGAAATTAAATAGTTTTCGAATCTGATCACGGCGTGGAGTACTTCTTTCGGCCTAGTATCAGTAGTCCAATTTCTTAGTCCGCTGATCAGACTGATGAGACTTCTTCGTCTGAGTAGTCTGGTGTTGTCCAATAGGAGTCCTCTTATGATTTTAATCCTTCGATAAGCAAAAGTGTGGAATATCCTTCTCGCAATGGTCTTCCCGCCGAGCTTCAAAATGAAGCGTTTCAAAATGGGTGTCTACGACTACCTCTCCAGGGTGACAAGCACCGTTAACACCGCTAGTTTGCAGGCCTCCATAGGCAGCGTTTTCTGCTTACCATCAAGCGGACCGCAAGCTTGATTGCCGCATTTAAAAAAAACTAAACGCCATTTAAATAAATATATGGCCAAAAAATAGCGTTTCTTGTCAGCAAAGTTGACCGATCGTTTTACGGCTCAGATTATCTCACCCAGCGCTTATGTATAAGAGAGTAAGAACCCAATAGGCATGTATAAGTTTATTACATAATTATAACAAGCTTAGTGATGAATATAACTAAATACATTACACATTACGCATACTGTAAAAATAAATTAGATTGGCTGAGAAATCTTTGAGATAAAGATAATCTTTGATGAGTTAATTTTTTTAAATAGGGATAGAGAGGGGATACTCTGTCCCTTTCACGCAAAGCGTGTGTTAGTATAGCATTTGTATGGAGTGCCTGAGGCGTGACGTCATAGCTCAGTATAGTGCGCTCTCTGTCTAGCATGAAATTACTTATAACTTATAACTTGTTTATTTATGTATTAATTTTAATTTTGCTTTGTATGATGAGCTCTATTTATGATCAGCTTTTTAATGAGGTAATAAAAATATTAGTCATCATGGCTATTATAAATATTATTACATAATACTAGGATGATTGTATTTCCATACATAAGTTCGAATGTTCGTAAAGGTATGTGGGTGTCCCTCAAATCAGAGCTTTTTTGTCACCCAAAGACCTCGGATAGCCTAAAAATTATTGTTGTCCTAAGATAAATGACCTAAACCTACAATTTAACGTGCCATCTAAAACACGGGACCGCCAATAGCAATATTATTTACATAAGTCTAATTGTAATTGATAGCAATAGACTTTAAAAGATTTCAATTCTGAAGACTATAAACGTAACCAACTAAAAATATAGTTGTCTTTTGATTTCAGTTTATGAGACGAACATTTTTAGTTTCTTTAGTTCTTTCGTCTAAAACCTTTAAAATTGTCACGAATAATATTGTATGACTAGATGAAGATTAATACTTGTATGTATATACTTAATTATGTAAAAATATGATTATGTATAGTAAAACCAGTATAATTGTTATATGAGTTTCTTTATATTACCACATTTTTGTCTATGTTTATTGACAAACAAACCAAGAGTCAAAATTATTGACTGACTGCATTCAGTGTTGTCATCTAAAGAATATTTAATTAATTTTTGTGATTAATTAAGATGGCTTAACTATAGCTATCAGTTTATTACTTCATATCATATCATCAACGAACTTTCTGTCCTCTCGGAGGGCATCTTTTCCACTTCATCGAGGCTTCCACGGCAGTGAATCGGTTTATCAGTTTCAATGGTAATTCTACCACGGTTTGGAGTAGGTTTGGACCGTACCTACACATTATCAAATGCTTCTTTCAAATTAAAAATCTATGAGGAGTCAGTAAGGGTTGGCGGGATTGCGGTTGCGTAGGCACGCAACCGTTGCTCTGCAATTACGTCTGCGTCGCCAGTTTGTGCTAAATGTGAAAAGCAAGCAACGCAGTGTATTCTCGTCTCAAAAGTCAAGAAATTTGACATTGCGTATAATCCCGTTCACCCATGAAAGGAAAGAGCACTTAGCTGACTGAAGACACTCGGGGTGTCGCTCAGTACGCCCCTAACCAGCACTATTAGGAATAGCAGAGAACTAGGAGCTGTTCATAGTTTCGGTTTGTCATGATTTGCATAGTCACATGCACATGGGTTAGCGACAGCAGCTTCTAGCACTTGACACTGCCCGTCACCTGTATACATTTTTGTTGCATTGTTGTGATGTACTGCCAAAAACGACAGGATTTACAATTATAGTCCTTTTTAAATAGCAAGGCACTTAACAGGTGGTTTGATAGTACGATAGAATGTAACGTGATTCGTAAATTTTGAATGTGACGTCACAGAACTAAATTAAAGGTTCACATTTTGCGGCGAAAACATATAGCTAAGCGCTACTATGAAAAAAAGCGGTTAAAACTTGTCTATTAGTGGTGGTACCAAGTGACATGCTATTTGAAAAGGATTAAAGGTGAATTTGACTTGAGGTATCGGGTATACGCTATCTGGAGCAATAATCTCGGCACTGACAACAAGATTGTGCGAGCAAGGAGATTGTGATGTTATCTTTGGTCGTATTATAAAATATCTCATGTCCGTCACTTGCGAATAATATAGCCATTGGTTTGGTGGTCGTCTTGCATGGGGACATCGGTGTGTTGAACGACGTTGGTTTCGGCGTCGTCACCGACCGCAAGCCACTTTTCCACCGGTACTGTGCAGCAGGCCAGCAAGCCGCGACGGTGCATAACCTTCACGACTCTCTTCCTCAACACTAGAACCAGGAATACCAATATCCCTTGGCAAGAGTTGATCACGTCCACGATGGCCCTGTAAAATAGAATGAGATTGGAATGTGATAATGTTTTTTGTTGGTTTGAAGACCTAAAAAAGACCGCAGGGAAACGCTGGATGCAGGCCGCTTCCAACCGGCCATTTTGGAGATCGATGGGGGAGGCCTGTGTCCAGCAGTGGACGTCCTATGGCTGAAATGATGATGATGAATGTTTTTTGTAAAACTCGAAATTATTTCTTACAACGAACCACTTGTCATCGTCGAAATAAAGACATCACACAATGAAGAAATAAAAACTCAAATTAGAGATTTGAAAAAAAAATAAAGAAATGGTTCCAGCTAACTCGATAGATAGCAACAACCTGGCACAGTTTGAATCGTCGGGTTTTGTTTAGGTTAGGTTAGAATCAGTGTCTTCGGAAAACTACGGAACTATCCTTTAACATTGTGAAACAATTGTTGCCATTTTACTGATCTAAATCTAGTATTGGACAGACGATTCAGAAGCGCTTACGATGTTTTAACGTGTGTATCTTTTGTGGCGCTCGTATTTCTAGTAATTATTAATACAATAAAGTTAGCGCCGTCTTGTGGAATTTACCAGAAGACGACCCTTAAAAGGTCTCACTAAAGATTACTACTTACACTAAAGATTGGGTCTGACTAAGACTAGGATTTAAGATGCTTCAAATAATATGAATCGACACACTTTTGAAGCTGAAGACTTCAAACATTTTGAAATATGTAACTGTGCTTACAATATAAAAGAGCCCCCTCCAACTGCTGAGCTGATCATTTCAAATATCCAAGGCAGGCCCATCAGTACAATCAGACGAATCGTCATAGATAATCTGAAACATAAATTGGTTCTTTTTAGTTATCTCATGGAGAAAATAGAACTAGCCGAGTCGACAAACGTTGTCCTAACCTAATTTCAATAAAGTTTGTGTTCCGGTCTTGAGTTCATACAAAAATCCCACCAAAGCACCAATTTTCTGGATAACTTTTCAAATTTTTCTTTCCCTTCATACCTACTGTTACGAACATTAAGAAAATCGGTCCAGCCGAACTTACCAACGAACCATATTTATTTTTTATTTATGTACGTACATACTAGGAAATGCGAATAAAATTAAACTAAGTACCTACTGAATTCAATACGGTTTGAAAATATCTCGTAAATTATTTTTCTTTTCGAGTCAGAGGTGTATGATAAAATACGTACATAAATCAGAAATTTTAAGAAAGGAAAATTAGCTATTTATTTTTTCTGCGGCAACTATTTTCTAACCAAAACTAGCTGTTTTGGTTAGAAAAGAGCTGTCCAAAGTATGAATATATATTACTGACCGTTTTTATCATAGCCCTATTAAATTTTTTACCGTACAATTCTGAAAGACCTAAGTCAAAAAAAGTTCATAGTATCTGCTTATCATTATGAACAACTTTTGCTCAGGACTAACCCTGAAACCGCGAAACGGCTATGCCATAGAAAAGATCGACAAAATGTTTGCTATTTTACACGTTTTCCGATTTCAGGTTTGGTCCCATACTGGAAAATGTGGTACATAATGATAACTGCTATGAGTCCTTAATTAAGTTAGAGAACATACGAGTAAAATTATACACTTACTTGAACTTCAATGCCTTTATATGACTTGACTGAAAAGTAAATCTCCAAACTATTGTTGCTATGTAAAAGAATATCGCAAAATTTATCACCAGCAGAATTGTCATCACGCTGTACATGTAATACCATTGTTGTGCTTTACCTGAAATTGCGAAAAAGTTATCATAGTTTTTATTGAGAAACGACATATTTCCTTGCAATTAAAGTGAAAAGCCGAGTATATAACTCGTGCAAAAAAAAAAACTCGTCTTAAACGTTTCGGCTAAGATGACTTGTTTTATGCACACCTCGTACTATTTCTTCTCGTCTTTTGTAAATTGCACAATAACACAAAGAAGTGATAAGTTTGAGGTCGGTGAAACAGGTGGTAAAGACTAAATAAAACTTACTTAAAAACCAGCAGTGATTCAGTCCAATGCCAGGCCTTTGGTGGTCTCCTGGGTGATAGTTCACAATCGCCATTATCGTAGTGAGAATGGTCGGTAGCCCCCAGGAATACAGCATGTACCATCTGAACTCTTTCCAACCATAGTCTACTGAAGTTGGCCGTCTATAATATTATGAAAGGTTAGTAATATATTGTATACTTTACATATATATATCCCTGTTAAGAGGTTTCATTGCTTACTTTTAGCCTTCATCTTCTGTACGATATGTAGCTCAGATTATATGAACAAGGGAGATATGTTATAATCCTCCCGGTTTTATACACAGTGGTACAAATTAAATATTTGGTCTTTCTGGCCACTGGAGTCACTGCTTCACACCCAATAATTTAGGTATACTAAATAATCTTATCATAAGGTAGGACTTATAAGTATGTCAGCACTAGCGCCACCTGGTTTCCATTCCATACTAATTTCTGTTATTCAACTTAAAGATTGTAATTTTGATCGATTTAACTTTTTTTGCAAATACCTACCGTGAAAACTTATTTACTTAATTAAATGAATTAATAAATAAGAATTTACCTGGTATCTTTCAAAACTTGAATAGCTATAGAGTTTGTCCAAAAGAATGCAGCCATCAAAAAGAAATAACCTAAAAATCCTGAGAGAGAGAAACAAAAGAAAAACATTAGGAATTAAAATAGTCTAATGAAGAACTAAGGCATCTCGCTTTATTCTTTTAAGGCCGCGCTCACCGGATAGAGCTATATCTCTTTCCGCACATTTTCAACATTTTGGAAGATAAAAATTCGCATTTAAAAGAAGAAACAATCGGGCTATATTTTTAGAGAATAATATTGCAAACGTTTTAAAGTGATTTATATGTTAATTTGAGTTTTATTTTGGCGGAAGCAATAACGATATTATTTTATAATATCTTTGGGAGGTGATCGAAATTGTTTAAGATCTCCTCTGCCATCCAAAAAAACATAACACCAAAATTGCTTTATACCATTTGCAATGTTATACAAACTATAATGCCTAATAATATTTTTAAAAATATAATCTCTTCAAAAAATTGAATATGTGCGAAAGAGATAGCTCTAACCGGTGAGCGCAGCCTTAAGTAAATAATGATTACGAACCTCTGGTAGCACAAGAAGCCATATTCTGGTATGCCATTAGTTTCATAATGGCTAATATTCCCAAGCCAATAGCCAGACTTCCACAGAAATTAATCACACTTTTTCCAAATAAATCTCTGAAACGACAACAGGTTACTCGTATATTTTCACAAAAATCGAAGTCATTTTTTTTTATCAAAACTGAGAGGAAGCTTGGTTCTCTTTTTTTTATATTGACTTGTACTGTTGGCCTTTTGGCCTCTACAGATTGACCGGACTAGTTAGCGAACGCAGAGTGCGTTCGGCATAACTTGGTGATTTAAGTTTTGAGCGACTAGCACAAGGGCACCTCGAAGGTACGAACCTTGGCTTGGGCCGTCGCCGGGGCTTTTTTTTTTTTTAATGGGCTCGAGGTAGTCCCATTTTTATATTGACACTAGCAACGCACCCCGACTTCGCACGGGTGTAAATCTTTTTATTTACACCTTTGGTTACATTATATCGGATCAGTAGTTTCGGAGCCTATTCAATGCAAACAAACAAACAAACAATCAAATCTTTCCTCGTTATAATATTATATAGTATAGATAAGCTAAGTGGCTTTTAACCAGCTCCAATAGTACGAATAATTTTGTTCGTGCGCTTACTAATTTTGAAGTCTGTTTTTATATTGATAATTATGTAACATATCGACGGGAAAATTTAAATTTATTTTACAACACTGAATGTAGTCAGACAAAACGATTTGACATTTCGTTTGTTAGTAGATAATCGTATGGGTATGATCAATAATGATTTACCTGTTTTCTCGTATTTTTAATACATACCTTAGTTCGCTAAAAATAGCATATATTATAGCAGTCACGCCTAAAAACACAACTGATGCTATCATGCAGTACCCCAATGTTGTGTCTTCAATAATGCTTTCTTCTTCTTCTTTTGTGACGCACAGCAACGCCGTAGGCCTGGTTTTTGTGAGGTTCCTATCTTTTGTCGCATTCCCATGACATGCCCTGAAAATTAACAAAGTACTTGTTTTATACATAGTTGCATATTATTAAAGTATATGTATAGTTATTGTATACTTTTAGCCTGTTTTGTCCCACTGCAGGGTAAATGCCTCTCTCCATCCATCTCTCTTTCCATCTCTGTCTATACTATTGTTTGTCAGTCTTTAAAGTATGAGTCAAATGCCGCCCGCCATCCCTTTCTTGATGCCGGAGTCAGGCATGGTGCTCTCCGGACTTTAGGTATGTTCGGCCGGTGTCCCTTCCCGAGAGGGTCATAGCAGGGTAATCAGTGGCCGCTCGGCTCGCGCCCGGCCCGCACGCTGCGCTAGCCACGTCGCGCGTAATTAAGCATCTTTTCTGTGATTATTGCTACGAACAATGACTTCTTAAAGTTCTAAACGATCTCTTAATAAGCTATAAAAGATACTGTTGTGTTTACGGATGCTTAAACAAAAAGAAGAACAAGGCATCGGATTTTTTTTTTAATATTCCGAAATATATTGACAGGTAAGCTATTTTGTTGTATCTTGTATTTAGGTAGGTACACCTAAACACTCGTACTTGTATACCTACTTGCCTAAGAATTTGCCAATAGCTTGAGTAGGTGTTACTCACTTGTTATGGTTTGTTTATAAGTAGGTACTTAGGTAGATACTTGTAGTTTAGGTAGGTACTTATAATTTTGCATGATTGTTATTGGCCCAAATTCAGAATAAGCCTTCGTTTATTTGGGCAGATTAAATGTCATTGCAATAAAAGGAGAATATAAGTAATAGGTAGGTACTACATAATATGTTACATAGCAAATACTAATAAATATTCTGTGTAACACCCCTCTCGAAGAGGGAGGCATGTGTTCAGCAGTGGACGTTTACTGGCTGATGATGATGATAATTCTGTGTAAATATCAAGAAGACAACCCTAACGTTACACGTGCTGCGTCAGGAGAGATAGAGCTACGTGATAGAAAGAGAGCGGCCTTCTAGGTGAATATAGTGGGCGGTACCCAGCGCTGTATGAGTTGAATTGCTACTTTATTGCCTCGTAGATAGAGTCCTTATTTATTTAAATTTCTTCGCGGAGTGAACCTTCTGTGCCTATTATGTCTTCTGTGCCGGAGTGTCGTTTCCAATCTGGCACCCTAGTGGGTGCCAGATTGGAAAGTAGTGATTTTCGCCCTAAGATCATGCGACATGTACAGCCCAGTCGTATTTCAGTTTGGCAGCTTTTTGGGTCAAATTTTTTAATTTGTGCCTTGGAACGCAGTATGGTGTTTCTTAATTATTTGTTCCATAAGCTTTACGCCGAGTATACTGCGTTCCATAGATCTTTGGCAAATCTCGAAGCTGAACCTCTGATTTTCAGTTATTGTTAACTTTTACATGTTCTAACGTTTAGCACTATGTATGCTAATTAACAAGTGGCACACGTTGTGATAACGCGAATATTCGTGTTATCATGATGTATGGTATGTAGCCAAATCGTCGCGAGAATAATTCGTACATTGCGATTATAATCGGGCATTTTTTTTAAAATAAATAATGAGCTTGCGTTTGACCACCATCACGCCTGATGTTAAACGATGATGCGGTCTACATCACGTGTGTATTTCATCGGGATGTCGAGACGTGTGAAGCCATCATAAGATACAAAATTATCCAATGGCAATAAAAATTACAGACACGTTCTCCGTTTGAAGTATTGATCTATAGTTTTTAATAGATATATTTTCGATGGTTAGAATTAGTAGTTTGAACCTCGATTACGGGCTCAGAATAAACATGGTGTAGTGAACCACAGTATAATGTGTACGGGATCTATTGTCTACAATACTCTACCGAATTCAATAGAGGGCCTAAAACGAATCTATTTAAAGTTAAAAATAACTTTTAGTCGAGAAATATTATGACAATTTTAGTTATTTTATAAATGTTTTTTTTAGTTATGATGGCAGCATGTACTATTGTTTGTTTTGCAATGATATAAACTACATTGTTTAATATGTTTTAAAAGTTTAGGTAGCGCCAGAAACATTGTTATCTTACTAGGGCCTATTTGTACGGAGATGGGAATTCCTAGTATCCAAACTTATCATGTATGTACCTAACTGAGATAATAAAAGATACGAAAAATACTTTGAAACATTAGGCTCTGCAACAACAAAACACAATATTATGTACTTACAACCCATCGCGGTATGAATTACCCCCTAAAACTTGTACTATTATTTATCTTGTGTGTTTAGTACACACGTAAATGCGATGTGCATGATGCTTTTTGTGTGTGAGCTCTTAATTCGTCGCTATCTCCTGTCATTTCGTTTGCTACGATGTGTGGGAGCATTGCTACAAACTAAACTACAGGGAACGCAGTAAATGCGAGAACGTTATTGCAAGACTAAATGAAACAGTAGTACTAAGCCGAAACGAAGAGTTAGTGTTCGTTAAGTGTGAATTACATTTAACTATGGAACAGCTGTTTTTTTTTACGATTTCAAGTTTGGTGCCACAAAGTTGTTTGTAATGACAAGTCACCCTAGTGGTTCTGTACCGGTCTGATAAAAACCTGTTTTATATTATATCAGCTTTGTTGTTTCGTTTGTTTGACTTAGTAGGCAGGTGTTAGCACCTACCTACTAACTTTAATTTAAAATAAAATCTTTGTATATCGAATATGACATCAGATTTATATTAACGAATTACTTACACATGAGAACCAAATGTCTCTGTAAACGAATCACTAATTTTTATTTCTATCATTCCTGACTTGACGCTATATCTTGGCTTTTGGAAGTAAATGTCACAAACGAGTCTGATGGGTGTTGTGGTATTAGTCTTAGGGTCATAGCAAACGTCAGAATGTATGTAAGTTAACGGCGGGCAACAGGCAAGCATGTCATTGTCCTCTGCGATCACTGAACCGGCCACCATAAAAATAACGAAAATAACACATATATTTTTGTCCATTTTGACGCTTGTAACGATTAACACTTATGATGAATTCATTTACGGTTTTAGGAACATCGAATTTCGCGATATCATTCACTAGTTGTGTTTAATTTATTAAATACGCAGTCGTTAACAGGGGACCGAGCGCGACGGCGGCAACCTCGTATAGAGTACTGTGATAAACTGATTCTTAAAAATTAAAATGTGTAGTGTGGAGGCTGTGGAGTTCTCTGGCTACGCGAGGAACATTTTTATTGATTACTTACACGTGTATTTAGATGTTTATAACGATAAAACGTAAAGTAAACATAGAAGAATGTATTTGACGAAACGAGCCTATATAAACTGCGCAGGTAGGAACGAAACGAATTATTCAGCAGAAATTCATTGTCGAAATTCGGCGTTATGAATTTAGCTATAGGTCGAAACTAAGTGCAAGCCACAGGAAAGAAATATTTTTTTTGTCTGTGGTGCAAGCGTAAACTAAAAGACAAGAAATCGAAAGTGTTCTATACACTTAATTAATGACTTACTAGCCAACTCAGCGGCAATAAACTCGACCGTGCGGCCGAGTTGAAACTATTTTATTTTACCTACTTTTCTAGGGGTCAGCTCTACCGAAAGTGGAAATTGGTAAAATCAAAGACAAAATATTTGACAACTATTTTAATAAATATTAAAATTAAGGCCAATCACGATTTATTATCTATACTAAAGATTAATTATCTCTAAACTTGTTTAATGAACAGTTTTATACTGCTCACTTATAACTAAATTACTATATTATGTCATAAAGTGCTAGATATAAGAATAGTGCTCCATCTTAGGCCACAACATCGATTTCCATTCATATATGTATTTCGATAATGATGTGAATAATTGATTGATTGATTGATTAACTCTTTATTGTTCACACCATAAAATTTGATACAGAGGAAAAAAAACTCTTAAAAACTAATGTAACAACTGGCGGCCTTATACTCAAACAACAAAACAAAGACAAAACACAACAAACATACATACATCCAAACATGAAACAAACACAAACAAAACAAATCACACATACATGTGTTTTCAAATCGCAAAAGTTTAAAAATTACTGATATGATGTCATAGCTATATGATGTATATCCCTATTTTGTACTGTTTACCTTTTTATAGGTTTCTTATTATTATTATTCCTTTTTTAGAACACTTACTTACATTTTCTTGATGAAAAATAATTATGTAGTCTAGCCTAGGAAATTTGAAAAATTTTGTACACCCGAAGAGGGAATAACTATCAAACTCATGACGTAACATCCCGTGTACCAGTTATATGCGATTAAAGTTATTCTATTATATATATATTACAAGCTAAATCCCGCGGTGCTACCCGCGATTTTCAAATTTTCCCGCATTTTCAAGGAGAATAAGTACCCTATGTCCGTCCAAATGATGTACACTATCATCCTGCCAAAATAACATTTCGTTTCTACTTTTTGACTTTTTTATTATTTCTTAGTTAATCCGCCGTAACATTACATATTATGTGTAATGTAATGTTACGTTAATAACACGTATATAGTAGTAATAGTAAACGTATATATAATAATACGTCAATAGTTAATAGTAGGACAGACGGACAGACAGACAGACAGACAGACAGATAGACAGATAGACAGACAGACAGGCAGACAGACAGAGAGGCAGACAGACAGGCGGACGCACAGACATACAGACAGCTTAGGCTTAGTAATAGGGTACCGTTTTTACCCTTTGGTTACGGAACCCTAAAAATGAGTTATTTAGAAAAATAAAAAAAAACACTGAAGACGTCTTATCAAGCAGTGACGTCGTCTTTGACCTTAAAAAATCCAAGCAAAAATACTCTCTTAGAAGCTCTTTTTAACCGACTTCAGGTTTCCAATTTTGTTCGTACTTTTTATGCATGTACAATTGTACACTACTTACTTCGTCACTTGTGAACAGATTTAAGTGATTCTGGTTATAATATGTAGAGATGGTTCTTTTATCTCGAGAAGGTCGCACAAAAATTTCATCCACTATCGCGAAAGAAACCTCAGTTTCTGATTTGGCCATCTACACCCACTTGAAAAATTCACCTGTATAAAGCAGCATTTATGGGGGAGGTACCCATTTAGTGCGTGGCAAAATATCACCTGCCCAAATGGATTCTGAGATGAGAGAGGATAAGGCAGCGGCCTTGCACCTTGTCTTTCCACCGTTTTAATCCCGCGGGAAAAATACAAACGTATCCATATTCTAGCTTTGTCGCGTCTACGCGCGGAAAAAAACGACGGGAAGACAATTTGCCCACGGCTCGTGGTAGGTCTGCAGGTGCCGTTTCTCATCGTATCTGTGATCTGTTATCCTATCGATAAGTTGTTCACCGCCATATCCTAGTTTATTTATATCGCCATAGCATCATAGTCAATTTACCAACGTCATCCCACATAGTAAAATTTATTTTTAAACACAAAAACGCCTCTCCGTTGTGGCTTTGGTCCCATTGTATCTTCTCTTCTCTATCTCTATCTCTACATAGTATAAATTTAAGTCGCTTTCCGCGTCTGTCTGTCTGTATGTCTGTATGGCCGCTAACTCCTCCTAAACCACGCAACGGATTTTGATGCGGTTTTCACCATCAGTTAGATACATTTTCAAGGAAGGCTTATATATATAACTAGCGACCCGCCCCGGGCGGGTGGGTCGCTAGTTGCCGTATAAAGTACTTGTCCCGAGAATTGAAAGTTAAATAAATAAATAATAATAGTAGCAAGTATAATAGAGATTTTTTTACTGTAACATTTAAATACAAATAATATTGTTCGAGCGCTTACAAATTTTCCTGTTGATATTATTCAGATTACATCATAAAAGTAGGTGTTATGTCAGAATGGCACATCACAGGTATTCCATGTGCTCTGCTCGAACATCCTGTGAACATATTTACGGACCGCAGACCCGTATACGTGTGACCCAACACGCATTTGACTACTCATAAAAAATTTGGTCGTATGTTGGTCGTAAAAGTTGTATTAATTTTGACTTTAAATAAACGCTTGCCGTTTTTAACCGACTTCAAAAAAGAGGCTATCAATTCGACAATACGTTTTTTTAAATTATATATTTAAAAAAAACTGAGGCGCACAGAAGAGATTTACACTAAGTGGAAAATTATTATTGATAGTGATGAGAAAATGCCTTCTGGTTACTTGCAAGTAGGACAGCTAATTCACTCACAGAGAAGAGTCGAAACGTTCGGTGTATAAGTCCGAAATTTTAACTTCAATTTTTCCAGCATTGGCCGTGAATTTTGTGATTCTAATAGTGTCCTCACAAACGGGCCTGATAGATCTTGTAATGTTGGTCACTGGATCCCAGCACTCCCTACTCAATATATAATAGGACGGAGGACAGCAAGCCAGGTTATCGTCACTGTTAGCTACAACACCAGTCAACACAAAAATCAAAACTGCACAAATCCCAATTTTTTCCATGATGGGAACAACTTTAATTTTAATTTACGGCGAATCATGAAACGATTCCGCCGACTTTACCGCCGTGCGACTCTCAACTGAAAGTTGTTATCAGCTCGTGCAAACAACGTGCACCAATATCTAAAGCGCCGTTCAGACTACGCTACGCTAGCGTACGCTACGCTAGACTACCTTTCGGAGCCGAAATCCGATCGCCTAGTCTACAACACATTAAACAAATCACAAACTTACATTTTGTAGTCGGCATCTGTATTCTAACTACAAAGTTATGTTTTCTTCAATATTTCAACCTTTTTCGTAGAGACTTGATTCCCGGGATGGATGAACTATTTACTTACATATTTATTAAGTTTAGACGGAACCCTCAAAGTGCAAGTCCTACTCACACTTGTCCTGGATTTTTTATAACATGACTTCATGTACTAAAATCGTTTGATGTAGGCAAGTTGCATCCAACTCAAAGTTAAGACGCTAACAGACGTGACGGATTCTAAAAATCTTATTTTTAAAAGTATAAAAATAATATAATTTGGTGTTTTACATGTGTGTTCTGGTACATGTGAAATGGGGATTTTTTTTGCAGCACCCCCTGGTTTGCGATATCGTTGAAAAGACAGGAAAGATGTCATACCTACATCACTTTTTTATCAAGTTATGTGAAATATGGCTCGCCAAAGTGGCAAAAAGTTGGTCCCTCCCCCCGTGCATTTCTAAACTATTAGAGATAGAAACTTGGAACTTGCCATGCAAAATTGTTTCAAGTAATTTCTGACTATAAGTATAACTTTTTAAGATATAGCGATAAAACTGTAATAAATTTAGGAGTCCAGCTCAAAGGACATTTTCGTAAAATTTTCTAAATAAAGAAGGTTTCTCTATTAGTTTTCTTTTTGACGAAACCATAAAAAGTATGTTATGTTGATATGATGCACCTCTGAAGCTTCTTTCGAATTTTTCTTTGACCACCCAATTTCTGAACTGTGATGATTGTGACCACAATTACACGACTTTGGCGCTACCATATGCGTATCTCGAGTCTCGACACGCTCTTAGCCAGTTATTTAAGAATTGTATGTAGATGTACTGTACTGGCTTCGTTGGCTATACCAGCAGCTATCACGATTATTGCATGCAAAATCGTTTTCAGACAATGCAGACGTCTGTATGTCCTGCTGTTTACACAGTGACTGTCAGACCGAATCGCCTAGTCCGATAACAAATTTGATCGGCGGAGTCAATACGCCGAAGTATATTAAACATAAACACATAACATAACACGTAACATTTCCAGCGCGTAGAAATACTTATTATCTCACCGTACCTGCATTGCGTTTGTTACGTAAAATAATCTTTGGTGACCGCACGGGCGGGCGTGTCAATGCCGCGAGTGCTGTTTGACGGCCCGCCCATTTTGGTGTGAATTGATCGTAAAGGTAGCATTCCGATCTTGGCGACCGCGACTGGCGACCGCGACCTCGTAACGCCAGTATAAATTTATATTATATATTTTATCAACACCGTTAGTTTATGTCAAAACTAATTTAAGTTCACCTCTGCGGGGAAGACAGTCATGCCCAGAGTTGAGAACTGTGACCTCACGACACAGGTTATCCTAGTGTGGGGGACAGTGTTCCACTAAGGTACATAATTGTCTATTCTAACCTCTCTTCTTACAACATTTGTACCCATATAACTACCTACTTAAGATCTTTATGTATGTACCTATATGGAGTTCTGGCGACCGCGTGGTGGTCGCCGGTCGCGGTCGCCAAGATC
Organism: Agriopis marginaria; assembly: GCA_932305915.1. NCBI lineage: Eukaryota > Metazoa > Arthropoda > Insecta > Lepidoptera > Geometridae > Agriopis > Agriopis marginaria. Next base: position 7,334,910 of record OW029934.1, on the reverse strand, counting down.
GGTATGCTATCTTAAGAATTATTAATTTTACGCCCCGTTCTTCGGTCTGCTGGGCTGCGTTGACTACAACCAAGGCATTGGAATGTTAACTCTATCATAGCACGTACATCAGAATCCTGTACAAGATGTGATCGTTTTAGCAGAAATTCTTGCAAAACCATGTAACGCGACGCAAAGCAGACGCGACTGGGTGCAGTGTTTTAGCGTCAATAAATAACGACAATTCTTGAATCGCAAAAGACGTGAAAGGTCACGTAGTTCATTCCATAATGTACGTAAAGTACGTATGCAAACTACACTACTACATCTATTCAGATTCATTACCAATGTGTGTTTATGTATGTAATTTGTAGCATTGCGAACTCTCAGTGTTTTCAAAACTATAAATATAAAATTTTTGAAGACTCTTTTTTATTCACTCGTTCGAGAACCAGAAAGAGTTAGGTAACTAAAACAATGTTTTTTTTGTTTCAGCTCTTGAACATGCTCAAATTCTATGCGCGCTTTGAAATCAGTGATGAGACCGGAGACCCCTTGGCAGATCGTGATATGACCCTTCTACATTACTCCAGAATCACCAGCCTGCAGGTTAATACGTACTTTTAAATTTTTGGAATGCAGACGTAATTAATCGCGATGTAGATGCAATCAATGGCAACGCATACACATACTCGTATTTCTGGCCATACAGTAGAATAGACCTCTCAGAATGGCAATAAAGCTACACTAACTACTAACCCGTACGAAGCGCTTTGATTCCACATTTATTGTGCGAACTGGTAGTCTGTGGAATTCGCTGTCTGAGTGGGTGTTCCTCGATAGTTACAATCTGGGTATCTTCAAGTCGAGAGTGAATAGGTTTCTTCTAGGCAAGCGTACTCCATCGTAGGCCTCATCATCGCTTAACATAAGGCGAGTAGGCTGCCAAGCGCAAGCCTATTTATAATAATAAAAAAAAAAATACACGCTGCCTTTCCGCTTCATTTACGAATGCTAGTGAGATTTGAACGAAGAAATCAAATTTTGTACACAACGCCAAAAGTATATTTTTTACCTCGATGTCGAATATCAGACTAATATTAGAAATGCGAAAGACGTTAGTTCTATCTTTTCCTGTTTGCTACTATTACGACACTATAATCGTTGTACTTTTTTTTTTTTAAATACTTGACACCAATTCGCATAAAATTAAAAGTGTAAAAACTGAATAAAAACATTTTCTTGTAATATTTGGCAACCATCTCCAATATTTCGAGTTTCATCGAGCTTTTCACTATCTAATGCATCACAGCTAGAAATAAAAAAATCATATGACTGCGTAAGAACGGCCGCGTAGTACGAATGGGTCATAATCATGCGGACTCTTAGAAAAAATAGACCGGAAAATTGTGAAGGATTTTTCAACACTAATATGTTTACGAGTATTGCAGCAGAATTTCTTAAAAGTTTATTAAATAACTAATAAAAAAAGTTTCGTCCTCATCATTATCATGTTCCCACTGCTGGGACACAGGCCTCTCAGAGAGAGGCATACAGAGAATAATGGGCCCTAATCCACCAGGCCCAGTGTTTGTTGGTGAATTTCGTATGTATTTGAACTTTTGATGTTCTTTGACATACCGGCATCCTCACGATGTTTTCCTTCACAATTTTTGAGCGAAGGCATCGAATTTAATCTATTTAAGTACTACACAAGTCATTGGTGCAGGGCCGAGGATCGAAACAGGTGCTGTCGGATTGTTAAGCGCACATGCATCCTCTAGGCAACAATTGCTCGCAACGGCAAAAAAAAACATGTTAACAAAATCAAATACTTTGTTAATTGAGTTTTCTTATTTACACAGAAAGCGGCATTCTCAAAATTCCCAGACCTTCGGTTATTTGCTCTCGCAAATGTTGCCAGCGTTGACACGAGAGAATCCCTACAAAAACACTTTGGAAACTTAAGGTACGTCTAAAGTTAATTCACTATAAGGTACGGACAGACGTGCTCATTACTAGCACAAAAGCATGCTTTTATTGAGCAAGTGCTCATTAGTAGCACGTGTGTAATGTAATGAGCATGCTTCTTTAGAGCGTGCTCAAAAATCACACGACGTTTGATTTTCGAGCATGCTACCTGAGGCGCGGGTAGGGGGGGGGGGGGGGCGTGCACTAATTAATTAATATTCCGAGCACGCCTGAATATGTTTGCTCTTGCTTTGAGCATGCCTATTTAGGAGTATGCTTTAAAACAAGCATGCTTATTTCTGGCAAATGTGAACAGTTTTCAGAGCATGCTAATTTTAAGCAAGCTTATTAGCATGCTTTTTTTGAGCACGTCTGTCAGTACCTAGTCCATTTCAAATAGCATGGCTGGCGGTTTGACAGTACCGATAGAATGGAAATGGTTCGTAAATATTGAATGTGACGTCACAGAACTAAACTAAATATTTACATTTTGCGGCGACAACATAATATAGCTAAGCTACTATGAAAACTAGTGGTGAAAACTAGTCTGTTAATTAAATTAAATTTTCTATGTAAAGTTTTATCAAAGTATTTTTGTTTCAGTCTAAGAATGAACAAAAATACTTAAGTCAGTTGTTACAAAATCTATTGCATCTCTCTCTAATTCTAATATTCCTGAACTAAAGGAGAATATGCAGAAATCTATGGACCATGGTCCAAATGTGTTCACAGATGTATGTGTGTATAACTTAAATTAATTCTTCTATAAGCCGCAGTTTCTGAGATATTTTGCATTATATTGTAGGATTCTAAATAATCGTAAAAACATAATTTTTCATCGATTAATTAATGTTTTGTTTAGTAATTTATCATGAGTTAAGGCAAATGTTAAATCAGAAAAGGGTAAGTAATTACAGGATTTCGGGAGAAAACATAAATATTGCACAGGGCTAATATTATACACATTATCAGGCTTTAGTAGAATCAGGATTCTACTAAAGAAATTGTTTTTAAATTGTAATTGTTTCAATTTTATTTTTTAAATAATTGCCTCAAAACTGACAGTTTTTTTATACTAAAAAAATACCACCACCTAATATTATAACTTAGTATTTAAAAAAAAACTGTCAATATTGAGGCACTTATTTGAAAAATAAAATTGAAACAATTACAATTTAAAAACAGTTTATTTAGTAGAATCGGGGCCCTGGTTCTTTTCCGTCACATATCATTGTCTATAATAACTGAGTCTAAAAATGAATTTTGAAAACTGAATTTTTCACTTTTTTCAGGTGGAATTTTTAAGATCTCATAAATTTATAACGGTCTTCCAAACATACCTTGAACACAAAAATCAAGCGGCGGTCTTGTATTTTTGCCAAATTGTCCATTCTCCTGTGAGAGGTCTAAAAGTGTTACTGTCACTGTGAAACAGTGATCATTTTAGCTGACAAAATTTCTTTACACAGATAATGTTTCAACATGATATTCACGATAGCAATATCAAAGAATGACTGAATAAGTTAAAAACTGGAATTATAAAAAAAATTGATGCGGTGATTAAAATTACATCACATACACACATACATCATCAGCCATTAAATGTCCACTGCTGAACAAGGCCTCCCTCTTAGAGAGGGGTGTTGCCATAATCCCCACGCTTGGCAGGCGGCTTGGAGATCGCAGTACGTTCACCGTGTACTAACAGGACGCTGCTGCCCATCCTCCGGTGGTTCTGGTCGCAGTTTTAGGACATACCCGGGTAAAATTACATCGCGATAATGAAATCAAGTACCATGACGTTTGAAAGTTCGCAGAAAGTTCAGTACGGTATTTAAGATCGTTAGGTATCTTATAACCAGACACCATCGTCTGCGAATGTTTTTGGCGCGAATTCAAAACTAAATAATTTTTTGCTATGAAACAATACTTTTCTGCAGAGATAAGTTGTTTTTGGGTTTTTGGTTTTAGTAGATTCATAAGAACAGTTAAAAAAATAAACAATAATACCTATTGACTTGAACTTCTGATCATAGTGACACAGCCCTGCGTGCGATCGCGACGTACCTAAACCTGGTGCCACCTGATGGCAAAGAAGACGAAGCACCCTTCCATCGGCTCGACAAAACTTTCCTCAAGGAACTACTGGTAAGTATATCGTATTAGCATTTTAGTTTAACAAAATATTTGTCAAAAAATGTTTCTGTATTTTTATTTGTTTATCGCATGGTCTTCATTCGTAGTAATTAATGAGGTAGAAAATTTAAAAGGTTACTTTTCCAGTATAACAAAGTTGAATAAATTTGCGACCTTACATAGAACAACAAACGGTACTGCTTACTGATAAGTATTTATTATGAAACGAAGTACCTAATCCATAGTCGGTGTAAAGAAATATTGATTATATTGTGATGCAAATCTGACGTAGTGTTGCTATGTTGCTAATGACCTAAGTACACAAAAAAATCCGTGGAAACCTGTAAGACTGAACCAAACGATAATAACTAAGCCGACGTCATGACGTGAGGAAGGTATTTTAGATACGCTAAGTAAACTCAGGTAAATTTCGTGTTTAATCTATCCAGTAAAAGTGTATTTATAATGATGCAATTTTTTTTGAAATTTTTGTTTGTTTTGATGATTGAATTGATACGACACTATTCAAGATTGTTTCTGTTCTATCCTTCACAGCTTTCTGACCCAAAATTTTGTCTATGGCAATTTCTTAGTTTACCCCTACTACGAAATAGGACAAGATAGGCCTCTCACACTGAAGCCCTGTTCTTGCGAGATGGATATTTTCTAGGCCACACAGTATCTCGTATTAAATACATCATCAAAGTGAGAGTGACCCAACCAGCGTTGCCAGATATTTTTTTTGCCAAGTCGTGATTTTAGAGCCTTTTGAGTGAAAAAAGCGGGATTCTGTCGTCGAAAGTGGGACATATTAAAAAAACGTAAATAATCTGAAGTTTTTAAATATTTCTCTTTTTATTTGAGTTCAAATTATGTTTACGTGACAATAGATAGCAAAAATAGCCATAGAAATTTTATATTATATTTTAAATCAGATTTTCTCTATGGTTAAATAGTTGAGTCTTACCGCTTATCTTCATTACGCGCCGGGCGGGCGGCCAGTCCACACTTTTCTGTGCCACCCGCCCGCGCTTCCTCAGCACGCTGCACGCACGGCCGAGTTATCCCCGAAAAGCGGGACCGAGCCTGTCCCGCGCGGGACATTTAATTTTGATTTAAAAATCGTGACGTCTGGCAACCCTGGACCCAACCCAAGTACACAAGATACTGACTTACTTCCCTTACACTACACAGATATCACGGCATGAACGTCGCATATCTCAACTTGAAGAGTTGAACTCTATGCCCCTTTACCCAACTGAAGACGTCATATGGGACGAGAACGTGGTGCCGACAGAGATATACAGCGGCGAGAACTGCTTAGCCCTTCCCAAGCTGAACCTCCAGTTTTTGACGCTCCACGACTATCTATTGAGAAACTTCAATCTCTTCAGATTGGAAAGCACGTGTAAGTACCACACTGTGCTTGTGCACCATATACGGGACAATTCAACGAGCGCAAAAGTGTTGAGCTATTTAAGCCCTGTTCATTCCTAAAAATCTCTGAATACATTTTTTCGCTGAGGCTTTGCGTCATGGTGGGCCCATCGAAATAGCTATATATCAACGCTAATTACACTTTTACGATCGAATTCGACCAATAAACTGCTGATATGTTATTTTGTTTGACGTCATCTCTGACGTAAGTTTATACTCTAGTTTTTTTAGCTTTCAGATCTTTAAAAAACTCTTCGCCTAATAATAATCGTAAGCTCTCGTTCTAAACATTTCATTGCATGATCTAACTTGTTTTACAGACGAAATCCGACAAGATATAGAAGATGCGGTATACAGATTAGCACCATGGTAAGCATTAAAATCATAAGGTATATTGTCAGGCGTTTCTTAATCGTTTATTTTGCTTAAGGGTAAAGTGTGAAAAAATATGAGTATCAATACTAGTATCATCACCAATATCAGTAGCAGTGTCATATCAGTATCAAAGTCAATATTAACTAGTCCAACGTCAATGTCATCAACAATATCAGTATTAACTTAAATATTACCACCAATATCTGTAACAGTATTAACTAGTATCAACCCTCAATATTATCCCCAATATCAGTAACACGATAAACTAGTAACAACGTCAATATCTTCACCAATGTCAGTAGCAGTATCAGTATAGATGTCAATATTATCACTAATATCAATAGCAATATCAACGTCCATATCATCACCAATACCATTAGCAGTTTCAGTAACAACGTCAATATAATTTTTCGCAGCTCTGCAGAAGATGACGGAGTATATTTTGGAGGATGGGCGAGGATGGCACACCCAATCAAAAGCTTCGCCGTGGTAGAAGTAGCGAAACCGAATATAGGTGAAAAAGCGCCCTCTAGGGTGCGGGCTGATGTTTCAGTGACTCTCAGCCTGAGAGATGAAATTAAGCACGAGTGGGAGAACCTCCGAAAACACGACGTCTGTTTCCTGGTCACGGTCCGACCCACTCAAGGGATCGGTACGTATTCGTCAGCGACTTCCTGTAGATACATAATGTAGTGCAAACATTTTCAGATAATACATCAGTGCAAATAACGCTTATATCTCTGTCCACCAATTACATGCCAAGATCTCGATTGTAACCTTGAGTGAATTAATTAGCGTTCAGTACGGGCAAGCACTTCGTCTCGAGAGAACCCGGTGCCTTTACCCGCTTTCACCTTATTTTCAGGTCAATGTAGATGATCGAGTGGGACAGTTGTAAGAAGATGATAATGATAATAAAGGTCGATAACATGTGGGAATGTGATTGAATACCGTTTAATGAAAGCAGATCAATTGAGACTAGAACGATAGATTGATATGATTTATTGATCGTTTGTTATTTTATCTTAGGTACAAAGTATGATTACCGTCGCAGCATGGTAGACCAAGCAGGTATAGTGTACGTCAGGGGCTGTGAAGTAGAAGGGATGCTAGATGCAGCAGGAAGAGTCATAGAAGAAGGGCCAGAGCCAAAACCCGAGCTGGACGGAGACACGAGGACCTTCCGACTGCTGCTGGACCCTAACCAGTACAGGCTCGACCTGGACCGCGCTAGCAAGGGAAATGAGGTGAGCAATTTTCATCATCGTCGTTATCAGCCTATCATGTTCCCACTGCTGGGACACAGGCTCTCTCTAACAGAGTGAGAGAGAGGATGGGCCCTAATCCATCATGTTGGCCCAGTACTTGTTGGTGAATGTCAAATGTCTTTGAATTTATGAGGTCCTTGGACATACCGGTTACCTCACGGTGTTTTCCATCCCCGTTGTTGAGCGATGGCATCGAAACGACACATAGTTTATTTAGGTACTTAATAAGTCATTGGTGCAGGGCCGATGATCGAACTGGGTGCCGTCAGATTGTAAAGCGCACATACTACCGCCCGACCACCATCGCGGGAGCATTGTTACAGGGTCTCTATTCTTCTAAACGACGTGATGACCATCCCGTATCACGCTGACAAAACGACTGTGACAAGCATAGGGTTAATTTAACAAAGTCTAGCAATTTTGGAACACCTAAGGTGTCATTACAGGCAAATTTTTCGTCATATTAGACGAAAACTATGAATAGACGACGCCTAAGAATTATCTTCTCGCCGACTGTCATTACTCCGAACATACAGCACTTAAACAAGTAGGTGCGATGGAGACATTTGACATGTTGATGATATTTGAGGTCAGTTGTAAAAGTTCCGAGAAAATATTTTATTTTCATTCATCTGAGCTCGTGCTTGCCTATGTTGCAAATATTATAATATAAAAAGTCGGTACTACTCCCATGCGCACGAAGTGAAATTCTTGAATGAAAACAGCTTTGATAATGAGACTCAGACTGGTTTTAACTCTCTTTCCCAAATATGGCGAGAAATGTTACATTCAAGATAGATCTGCCTATAGGCACCTCTCCATAAAATTGTGGGAACTTTCCTTTCACGTCAAGATCAATCTTTTTTTGTTGTTTACCAATTCTGCCAGCAAACTTACTATAAATGGTTCGTGTCCTAGAAATTATGACAGCCCGTCCACTTTTTATGGAAACTCGAATACAGACAACATGAATACATGTTTTAATCACTTCCGTATTGCTCAAAAAGTGCAGCTGCAGTTAAATTTTATGCATTTATCTATATGCCATTTATTATATACACATTGCTCAAGAAACATCGTTTTTTCATCATTCATTGGTCGTGACGTCGTCTTAATTTTATCTTCAAAAACACAGGTGTTGTGTACTTTGGTTTGATAAATGTTGATGTAAAGTCGAGTCTCCAGTGACTGTATTTACGCAAGTTTTTTTCAATAGACTGCCCATAGACCGTTGAAGGTCTAAAGACAATCCAAGCCCATTATCAGTTAAAAGTAAATGGGTATTGCATTTTGGACAGTACTGACATATAATTTAAAGTTTTAAGTCTTTTTTAGCTCATGGGAAAATAAGCTTAAAATCGATTGAAAAGGTAATTAACATGCATAGTAAAAATGCGATAATATCAGCCCTAACATGTTTTTTTCAAACAAAATTTAAAATATATCTTTTTATATGAATACCGCAGTTTTTGATGATGCGGTCTGATAGTAAACAGATGAATAGAAAAGACCTTGCCTTGAGAGTGATAGATAAACAAGACATTTGGCTGAATTTTAAACATCGTAAAATAGTTTCCAAACACTCCACTTCTAAGAATTCGTAAAAATAAAATACATAGATATTGTAAAACTGTAGTTAAGGTTGGGGGTGTTTGTATTTCTTATTGTGAATGTTTGTTATTATCGTCGTCGGTGCGACTTTGATGAAAAAAGATAATTTCGCATCCTGGCAATGGTGGGAGAGTTATTTTAACCTTACGTGCCCGTATGCAGCTACGATAATAAAATAAAACTTAAGTGGCTAGCTCGCTCAAATTAACGTTTTTCTTATCTTATCGGTCCATTCCGATTAGATGCCTTGTTCTTAACTAGGATATGTTTCAATGGGTATAGTTAGTTACCTTTAGCTCAAAATAATTCCAATCTTCATGAACTTCTAACTGTCTTCTCCTATATGCTGTATCATTGCCCCGGTGGTAGCCCAGTTGGTACTGAATCTGCCTTCTATGCTTGGGCTTGGGAGGAGATTCCCACCTAGGGCAAACGTTCATATAATGAACATTTATGTTTGTTCTATATCTGGGTGTTAAAATCTATTTAAGAAGATATATATATTTATGTATGTATATTGTATATCAGTCTCTGGCAGCCATAGTACAAGCTTTGCTTAGTTTGGGGTCAGATGAAAGTTTGTGCAAAAATTTACTGAACATTTATTTATTTATTTTTATTTCCACTAGGACGTGTACGAAACCTTCAACATAGTGATGCGACGAAAGCCCAAAGAGAACAACTTCAAGGCCGTCCTGGAAACCATTAGAGAGCTGATGAATACAGAGTGCGTGGTGCCACAGTGGCTCCATGACATCGTGCTCGGGTATGGGGATCCGGGGCAGGCGCATTATACCAGGTAAATAACAATATTAAGGTGGCAACACAGCTACTTATTGTCAACATTTTTGACAGAGCAGAACTCGAAAAGGATGCCATTTTTATCAGACATCAAAAAAGGAGTTCTTAATACGATTGTACGTAATTTTTCTTTATGTTTGTTACCTCAGTACGCCGTCATTTATAAACCGATTCGGCAAATTCGTTTTTATAAAGGATACACTATCAGATTAGTCCGATAGAAATTTCATCACAATATGTTCAGTAGTTTGGTTCTTAAATCAAAATAACTAAGAAAAATTAAGTCATTCACGTAAACGCAACACGCTAGCCTAGTTTGTAGTGGAGAGTAACAAATTGAATTAAATGGAGGAGACGTATTCCTAGCAACAGGATTAAATACATACTGAAATGATTTCATATTTTGAGTGCCGCAAGCGTAAGCCGCATGCGGCCCGCAGGGCTCCACTAAACCAAGGCTGGCGAGGTCAACAAATAAAATCAATTTGGAATAGTTTAAGAAGAAATTAAGAGTATTTTCAAAAGTAAGAAAGAAAGTACATAAGAAAACACAATATATTCCAAAATTTAAAAGAAAAGAGGTCCTGATTCCGCTCCCCTTCTATAGTGTAAACGCGGAAGAAACAGGTCATATAGTCGCAAAAACCTTAATTCATTGCAAATACGTAAGAAACCTGAAATACTATTATTTTGTTGAGTCATTTGATATTCAGATCTCGGCGCTACACGAGAACAACCCAAATTGTTTCGGGATATGGTCTGAGAACCTGAAGAATTTTCTTGAGTTTGGGGTACCTACTTAGCTCATGGAAAAGAGTGACTACATTTTTCTATGTGAAAGAAGTCACAAGCTTCCGGAAATAACAGAATATTCAATATTTCAGAACAACTTCCGTGATTAAAAGAATAGTCAATATTTCCGAATAATGCTGACATTATTATGCATTGAGTACGTGCGCAGAAAGTCGTGGTTCATTGACTTCCATAGACTTTGTTTAAGCTAACAATAATGCCTTTGTACGCCCGTATCGGCTGGCATCACCGGCGGCGGCAGCGAGTATAAGTGGGCCATTGTTGAGTCCAGGGACTCGATTTTTGAATCGCTCGTATGATTTTTCACATGAAAATATCATGCGAAATGACTGACTTTCGAACGAAATCCCAAACAAAGAAGCATTTTAGAAATAATATGCTATAAATTACTATCACACTCACGATTAGTTTCGCGCGTATTCCCTGATGAAGAAGTACTAATGGCTCCGAAACCGGTCCATCGTCTCGACCGATAAACATAACGTAAGTGTAAGCCGTTGTTATAGAAATTTATAATAACTCACGCGAGTTTTGATTAACACGCGTTTTGAATTTGCTTTATATCAATAGAAAATCTTTCATTCCACATGATATTTTCATGCAAAATCATACGAGCGTTTCAAAAATCGAACCCCAGGCGGAATGCCACAATCTTAATCTCCTTTTTGCCTTACTTGGCTTCTCTCTCGGTCAATCTACAGGAGAAAGAGAGAGAGAGAGAGAGAGAAAGAGAAAGTGAGCGCGGGAGAAAGATCATCGTAAGAAAATAAGAAAAATCAACAAGGTGCTACGAACGTAGCATACCATAGCATAATATTTTATTTTAACAACTATATCGTTAAATTACCATTTTAAAAACACATGCGGCTGAACAAATTTGGATCAAGCACACAGCAGTGAAACCTGCTTTCAAATAAATAAAAAACGCATCCACAATAGGTTCAGCCGTTTTTAAGAAAATGCTAAATACATACAAACATACGCACACGCATCCCCCACACACATACAAAAACAACCCCTCACCCCTTCTCCATTTCGTCGCACCCATATTAGATATAGTTTTTTTATTTCCATTGCACATACGGCACAATGTCATAAGCAGGCTTCGTAGGTTTATTGTGCGAACTGCTAGTATGTGGAACGAGCTGCCTGAATGGATGTTCCCCGATAGTTACAATCTGGGTGTCTTCAAATCACGAGTGAATCGGTTTCTTCTAGGCAAGCGTGCTCCAACGTAGACCGCATCATCGCTTAACATCAGGCGTGATGGCGACCAAACGCAAGCCTAATAGGTCCCTACTAATAAAAAAAGTGCACCCATATCATTTTAGCTAACACTTACAGCGTAGTGTAGTGTGTCTGTCTGTGGCACCGTAGCTCCCAAACGGCTGAACCGATTTTGATTTCGTTATTGTTTTTGAAAGCTGATTTTATCTAGATTGTTCTCAGCTAAGATTCAAGAAAATCTGTTCATCCGTTTAACGATTATCAGCTCAATTAGGGGATCAATTATCAGGGGATAAAAAAAAACAATTTATACTTCTTTTTTTTTGTTACTTTTGTTTTGGCAGGTCAAAGTTGTGTTAAAGTCTTTAAAATATTTCCGTCTGCCTCCACGAACGACCCCCACGCAGTGGCATCCGGTATCAACTATCATTTAGGTATTTTCTACAATGTTATTGTTTTCTAAACAGGATGCCAAACGAGATTGCAACCCTTGACTTCAACGATACGTTCCTTGATATGGAACACCTTCGGAACAGCTTCCCTGGTCATGAAATCCGCGTGCAGACCGATGACCCGCGGAAATTGGTGCGTCCTTTCAAGTAAGTTATGTTTAGGGTTCCCATTTTTTTTTTTTTTCCTGGGTAAGCGCCTTTATTAACTAAACAAAATACAAACTAAAACTAAAACTACAAATACAGTTAGACAGCCCATAGACCGTTGAAGGTCTAAAGACAATCCAAATGCTCAAGCCCACTACCAGTTGGCAGCGTACCCAGCATTCTGGCGGCATTACCACGTTGAATGGCAATGCTTATGCGTTGAGCCAGAAACACGCCAGCATTTTGGTCACGCGTCGCATTAACGTCGATTTTTGAAAATGAGGTGAGCTCCCGGGCCCCAAGGGCCCAATGTCTCGACCCCAAACGCCTCAAATATGTAACCACTGCCGAGGTTAGCATATTTGCTTAGGGTTCCTTGAATCCATATTTTAAAGGTAATAATTTATAAGACCCGTAGGCCGCGCGCCGCGATACATTTTTCGTTTCATTTATTCGAGCGTAAACGTGACAAAGCTAGAATGTGAAAACGTCTGTCTCATTCTTGCGAGTTTATCGAGGCGATACCTTGATTATGTTATGAAAATTAATCTTAATAATAGGCAGTCCTATTTTTTAAATACCTCAAAAAAGCTGATTATAAATAGAGCCCATTAAAGATTTTTTTTATTAATATGGTGTAATTAGAAGTATGTATTTTAATTTGATGCTAGACAGTGAGCGTACTATATATAGCACGTTATGACGTCAATCGGTTTGCTTGCTTTACGAGAGAGGGACAGAGCATCCGCTCTATACCCCTACCAAAAAGTTTAAACGCTTATAATTATATCAGCTAATTTAAATTATTGTTTCAGTATGTGAAATGTATTTAATTTCAACCATCACTTATAAATGTAACATTAAAAGAAAGAAAGAAAAAGTTTATTTGACTTTTTTTTTTTTTTTTTAAAGTTTTTTTTTTACACATATTTAATCTGCAGCATCTCTTAGCTGGACTAAATGTTTTTTTTACATGCATTCTGGGTAAAAGAACAATTTCTAAAGCATCAACTAAACATTGACGGCATCTATAATGCGTAGATAATCGCTAGAGTACCATCTATGATTAATAATTAGTTCTTCTACTAAAGGTTCAGAATATACAATCGAAAATGACATCATAGTCATAGCAGTACTTACTGATTTACGATTTGAGACGGCTACACTGAGTTAAAATTACATCTAATCCTTAGCAGTAATAATAGTTTATCATTGTCCTGTCTACTTGTTAATGCTTGTATAAATATATCGAACAAAACAGATAATCAAAAATTTCAAAACAAAACATAACGTATGGAATGTCCTTCCCTCAAAGTTCTTCCCGCCGAGCTTCAACATGAAACGATTTAAAAAGGGTATTTTTGTCTATAATTACCTCTCCGGGCTGGTAAAGTACAGTCAACACCGCTAGTGTTGCATGTGTCCATAGGCGGCGGAATTTGCTTACCATCAGGTGGATCACAAGCTTGTTTGGCGCTCTTTTAATAGAAAAAAAAAAACGTTAATCGACTTACCAAAAAAAAAGTGTAGCTAATAACCAACATTATCAATTTATATTAAAATCCACCACACGTCCAAGTGCATTCTATACAATTAGGGCCACCGCCACAAAATTTGTGCCACGGGCCACCGCGTGGTAGATACTGTTCCGTAACCCTACCTTATGTTGAAACCGGTTTGCTCCTTTATTTGATACCATACCATCTGTACAAAAAGGTTAAGGGCCAAAATACCGGGTCGCTACTCCTGACATTCTTAAAATTCTCGAAAAATATTTAGTTTTTTTTGTAATGCTCAGACTAAATGGGAAAAACTGTTTATCTCATTTTTTTGTGTTCAAAATAAAAGTATCAGTTTTTTTTAATGTGTATTAACTTCACAAAATGCCCGAAAAAAAATTGAGCACGTGAGATAGCGGCGCGCCATATTCTGGGCCATAAAACTACTGAATTACTAATAAGGACGCAAAACGTCGAGGAAAGAAAGAGAAGGCGAATGGTAAATGCATGTAATCGAGTGAGAAATCAGAAAAAATAAATACTATATCATTTTGGCTCAATGTACAAGTCAAATGCGAATCTAAAAAGATATGTTCTGAAAATTAAAGCAGTATTAAACGAAAGTATCTCTACTTAGTGTAATTGTAATTCTGTTTTTGGGGATGAACTTCCACAAAAGGTCTGATTCAACCAAATCATCATAATACTGGGGTACATTGACCCATTCTTCCGCCTGCTTGAACGTGTGTCTCACGATTTTAGTTCATTTATTTTCCAAAGGTATCATTTAAGAACTAGTGCATATAACGTTCTTGTTATTTCACAAGGTTGACATTCGAGAATGTGCTCCGCAAGCAGCAGCTGGGAGACGATGCCATGGAAGAAGATGACCCGAAGAAAATCATCACTGTGGAGCCCCACGTTCAGCCTAAGCGAGGGCCCTACCTTTACAACGAACCCAAGAAGTAAGTTCAAAATTGAAAAACATTGAGTATGTTCATCATCATCAGTTAGGTAGGTCCAAATTAGGCAAAGAAATCGCCCGAAGAATCCAACTCGGATAGGCAGCGTTCGGGAAACTACGTGATATCTTCTCGTCCAGAATATCACAGTGCTTAAGCACTGTGAAGACAAGGGTCTTTAACCAGTGTGTGTTGCCAGTGATGACATAATTATGGTACTGAAACGTGATCCTTAACTGCTGGCTTTTGGATAAACTCAGTCACACAGCGGGCAATGGAGAGAGCTTAGCACGGAGTTTCTTTGCGCGATAGCATCCGGAACGTAGATATTTGCCAAAGAACCAGACACCGACATATCTATTAACAATTAGAAGTTGAAGTGGCAATGGCAGGCCAACTCACTCGAAGAACTGATAACCGATGTGTAAGAAAGGTTCATGGTGTGTAAAAATTATTTTAAATCTTTCAGAATGATAAATATGTATTTAATTTTTACAGTTATGCAGGGTTACGCATTTACTCTGTACTAAGCCGAAAATAGGTTATTGTACTCATTATTAACAACTTTTACTATGGGACCAACCATGAAATCGCGAATAAAATCAGCTGTTCCATACATTTTGTCGAGATTCAACGACCGTTTTCTATGGATTACCTGATTTTTTCCCCGCGATTTTAGGGTTGGTCCCATAGTAAAAGTTATTCGATTTAGTACAGGGTAAATGCGTAATCCTGTATAAAATATTTTTTTTACATTCGCTCATCGTCAGCGTCAGTTAAGTTATTACTGAGGAAAATTTAAAGAATGCACATATCTTTCTTTGTAAAAAACGGGTTTACGTTACGTTGCGGCAGAATCGGCAGATGGTCCACCATATTATGGTGTTATAGGTAATAACCCCTCACCGTAATATGTAATTTTATGGTCAATAACAATTACCGTCAAGTATCGCCTCTTCAGTTCAGATGAGTCTTATAATAATATGCACTTCGTCATTATTTTTAAACCGACGAAAGGAGGAGGATGATTATTAATTCGACTGTATGTTTTTTACGCGATTATTCCGCCAATGGAAAACGTTTAATTTTTTTACTACCAATTTTTATTGGTTTAATTGATAGGTTATAAAAAAAATATTGGACACGTATTTTTCAATTTATTTTTAACCTAATAGTTATTTTTAAAATAATTTTCAAAAAATATTATATATTATAGGCTTTATGGCTGTTTATACCATAGCGAGTCGAATATGAAAAAAGTTTATGTCAAGAACAATGTCAAATTTGTCAACATCAAATAGCAAAAAACATGTACTGGGATGCCAGGTCGCAAATTAGATTTTCCATTTATTTAAGTGTTCATCATCATCAGCTTAATCAGCCTTTTAATAGTCCACTGCTTGACTTTTAACCTACCCCCGAAAGGGTGATTGGGCCATATCCACCACGCTGGCCAAGTGCGGATTGGTGGATTCACATACGCCATTGAATTCCTTCTCCGTACGTATGCCGGTTTCCTCACGATGATTTCCTTCACCGAAAAGCCAGTGGTATAAAAATCCGTACATAAGCTCCAAAGAGCTCAGACATGATTTTTTTACTTTTTGGAAATTCACACTCATTGATTTTATATCTTCAATAATGTGAAAATGTGCGAGCGAGAGAGCTGCAGAGGGTATACAGGCCCCTTAAGCAATCCAGTTTAGGTTATGAAAAAATTTTGCTCGACCGAAAACCGTATTCTTACCTTACGCGCTTTCAGGTTCACGTTCGCTTGATTGCGCGGTTTCAACGTTGGCTTGATACCGCGTAAGGAGTTGGCCGTAGGGCCCCAGCTCTTATTTCATATAACGTTAACGCGGTCGAGTAGATAAACGCAACAGGAAAAACTCTTTACTATGCACTCTATACCCTTACTCGTGTGGTTGATGTTCCTTTTTCCATTGCGCCCGCAAAAGAGATCTTTAAATGGACTAGTAATTGTAATTTTTAATTTTTGCTGATCTTTATACCTGCTACATACCTACCAACTTTTACAAACAATAATGTTTCGCTCATTATGGCTATGGTATTTTAAACTAAGTCCAGTGGGCTTACTCTTGACACTAGATTTCAATCGTAATTTGGGATTAGGATCGAAAACATGCCATTTGGTACTCTTCAATAGCGTCAAGAGTACCGAAAGCGTCGAGTTGAGTCGATTTTATTTAGTTCCATAAAATTCCACCATTATCGGTTCCAATCGTGCGCTAGTTTAGAATTCAAGAGTACCAAAATGGCATGTTTTCGATCCCAATCCCAAATTCGATTGAAATCGAGTGTCAATCAAGAGTAAGCCCACAGATCGGTATTAACTAATATAACATTATTGTTTTCGTCCAACAGGAACAACATTCTGTTCACGCCTACCCAAGTTGAGGCAATCCGGTCAGGCATGCAACCGGGCTTGACGTTGGTTGTAGGACCGCCGGGCACTGGTAAGTAGCCTTCTTTTTGAGTCCAGCGTTTACTTTGTCTATGGAGCAATCTACATTCATCCCTCATCTGCTAAGTTTGTAGGGTTCCCTACCCAAAGGGTGTAAATGGGACCCTATTACTAAGCCTGTGCTCTCCGTCCCTACGTCCGTCATAAAAAGTACGAACAGAATTAAAAACCTGAAGTCGGTTAAAAAAGGCTTCTAGGAGAGTATTTTTGCTCGGATTTTTTAAGGTCAAAGACGACGTCACTACTTGGTAAGACGTCATCAGTATTTTTTTTATTTTTCTCTGTAACTCCTTTTTAGGGTTCCCTACCCAAAGGGTAAAAACAGTACCCTATTACTAAGCCTACGATGTCTGTCTGTCTGTCCGTCTGTCCTACCTATTAACGGCTGTATCTTTCGAACTGTAATATAAGTTGAAATTTTCACAGAATATGTAATGCTTCAAAGGTAAAAACTAAAGGAAGTGGTTCCCCATACAACAAACGTATTATTTTAACGTATTTTTGTATTTGCTATTTTGTGATACGTACAAGCGTCAAACTTGACATGATTATAGTTCACAATCTAAAGTAAAACAACAAATAGTAAATAATGGCCAAGTGCGAGTCGGTGATAAATTTATGTTCACAATCAGGCAACGTCGGGCGCGTTCGGTACTTTAGTGGATTACCGCCTGGGCGTGATGTGGAACTACTTTTTGTATTTGTGGTGGTACGGATCCCTCAGTGTGCGAGCTCGACTCGCACACTGAGGGATCCGTACTGGCTGGTTTTTATTTAACCTTTTGATATGACAGTGCCACACTTCCCTTCACTATCCTTTATAAGTTTTAACAACTTTAGGTGGCCTTTTCCTTTGTTTGGTCTATATCTATACTAGCTGCGCCTTGTGGTTTTACCCACTATCTCACAGAAAAAGTTATTTTTTTGAGAAATATTTGAACTGGTGTTTTTGCTGGGATCATCGACTTTTTCATCTAACACTTATTTCCTTTATTTTAACGTCATACCGTAATTTTATTACCATAATTTTTCCTATAATATTTATTACACCGACATTTTTACACCTGTGCTAGCAATTTAACCAATCCCGTTAAAAGAAGGAAGTATCTTACTCACCATCTATTACCATCAATTACGTCCGAAAAAACCCATGATTTATATTTTCCTATGATTCTAGTTTCTCAGTAATGAATTATCGCTGTACTACCATTCAGGGTGTGTATATTCTACGTATTGGCTACGGTGGGCGGCCATGACTGACTTGAAAGGTGACTCCTATAGCAGTGGGAGTAAACATAACACATAACATAGTTATAGAATACCATAGATATTTAAAACTTTGTATATCGGTACTATAATATATTTTAATGCGCCTCATAGCAAGCTCAATCAATCCGCACTGGGCCTGCGTGGTGGACATGTCCCAATCACCCTTCCGGGGGTAGGCTAAAAGTTCTGCAGTGGACTGTTAAAAAGGCTGATTATGATGAAGCAAGCTCAAAGTCGCACAACGAGCTATGGAGAAGGCTATGCTCGGGGTTTCTGTATGAGATCGAATCAGAAATGAAGAAATCCGTAGACGAAAGAAAATTCCCTACCACTACAACTTGCTAATCAAGTTGCAGGGCACATAGCAAGCAGAACATATGGCCGATACCGCCGAAAGGTTCTCGAATGAAGACCACGGACCGATAGGCGCAGCGTAGAACGTCCATCCACAAGATGGACATACGACTTAAAAGATACAGCAGGAAAACGCTGGATGCAGGCCGCTTCCAACCGGCCCTTTTGGAGATCGATGGGGGAGGTCTATGGGTTCTCGGCGTGATATGGGGTGTGATGAAGGAAATCACTATTAAACCTTTTATGTTTAGTCTTTATTCTAATGGTTACACTTTAATATATCAACATTGATGTATAGTTTGTAATACGTTCACTATTTAAAATCAACGGATAACTAGTAGTATTTATATAATATTATTGAGAGCTGAACTACGCGCGAACGATCAGTGGAACACTCTGTGTCGACTCTGTGTCAACGACGGCGACACGGCGCATGCGCAGTGCTCCTGCGCGTTGAGTCGGCCATCGCACGCGCGGCGGTTTATGCATAAGCGGCGAGCGATTTAACTTCACAAGGTAAGTATATGAAATTGTATTTTATTATTTTATTCTTGCCGTTTCGTATTATATTTTATTTATGTAGTTTATGTATTATTATACATGACACACCACATTACTCCCTTCCAGAGACCGTGTCTACGGGCGATAATAATCTGGAAATCGTACTATACGTCCTGATCTTGTTTTTCTTTGTATGTTTTCAGGTGGTGGAGGAGTGTCATCAGGAGATTCATCACGAGTTTGCTGTCTACTGTCATTGTCATCTAATATGTAGGCCGGCTTCAAGCGGTCTATTGATACTGTGACAGGTTTTCCTTTTATTAATAACTTGTAGACTTTTTCAGATCTCTCCAGGACAGCGTGTGGACCCTTGTATGCAGGTTGCAAGGAAGCTCGTACTGCGTCTTCTCTCAAGAATACGTGGCTGGCAGTTGGTAAGTCCTTAAAAATGAATATGGATGGTTTGCTGTGCCTCGAAGCCGGCGTAGGTTTCAAATTATTAGCGAATGAGCGTAATCTGGCAGTGTAATCTGTGACGTCTGTTGTTACAGCTGTGCTTGCATCAAAAAATTCTCCTGGCAAGCGTAACGGTTCTCCGTACACAAGCTCTGCTGTACTCGCTTTTATGTCCTCTTTATACGCGCTTCGTATTCCAAGTAAAACCAAAGGTAAGGCTTCCATCCAGTTCTCAGTTGCATGACAGGTAATAGCAGTTTTTAGCTGTCTGTGGAATCTCTCTATGACTCCATTGCATGCAGGATGATATGCGGTAGTCTTTTTATGTTGAAATCCTGATATTTTGGACAGATGTTGAAATAATGATGATTCGAACTGTCTGCCGCGATCTGTTACTATATCAACGGGGGATCCGAACCTTGATATCCATCCAGTAAGTAGGGCTTTCGCTACTGTTTCAGCTGTTGCATCAGGGATTGGTATCACCTCAGGCCATCGAGTGAAACGATCTATGGCGGTGAGGCAATAACGGTTTCCATTGCAAATCGGAAGTGGTCCGATAAGATCAATATGCACGTGAATGAAACGTGCCCGTGGAAGTCGGTAGGTGCCCAATGGGGAGGATACATGCCTAGTTATCTTTGAACGTTGACAAGCTAAGCATGTACGCGTCCACTCTCTACAGTCTTTCTTTACACCGGGCCATACATAGCGTTCTGCTACAAGCTTGATTGTGGCGTTGGCACCAGGGTGGCTTAATGCGTGCAGGCTATCAAAAATTTGCTTGCGCATAGGTTTCGTGACGTAGGGCCTGGAAATTGGCGTGCTGACATCGCAATATAATTCAGCACGAGTTCCGGGTATCTTCATCTTCTCTAGACGCAACGAAGTTCCGCCTTCCAGCATGTTTTTCAATTCTGGGTCAGATGCCTGTGACTTGGCAAGCTGAGAGAAATTGATTGACAATTCCAGCTCTTCCACTCTGCTCAGTGTGTCAGCGACCAGGTTGTCTTTTCCCGAGATATGTCTCAAGTCTGTTGTAAATTGAGATATGAAATCCAGATGACGAAACTGTCTCGGCGAACACTTGTCCTTACGCTGATTAAATGCAAAACACAGTGGCTTGTGGTCAGTGTATATTGTAAATTCTCTGGCTTCAACCATGTGCCTGAAGTATTTGAGTGCTTCATAAATTGCGAGGAGTTCTCTGTCGTAAGGAGAGTATTTTCGCTGCACTGTGCTTAACTTGCGCGAGAAGAAGGCAAGCGGCTGCCAGGCACCATCTTTGTGTTGTTGTAAGGCGGCGCCAATTGCAATATCAGATGCGTCCGTGACGAGGCCTAGTTTGCATTGGCAATCTGGATGCGCAATTAGTGCGGCGCGGCAAAGGCTTTCTTTACAATCCTCGAAGGCTTTCAGTGTGTCACCACATAGATTTATAGGATGGGAACCTTTTACAGAGCCGGTCATAAGAGAGTGTAATTGCGCTTGGACTTCGGCAGCGTTGGGAATGAATCGTCTGTAGAAGTTCAGCATCCCTAAAAATCTGCGAAGTTCTCGGACTGTTTTAGGGGTAGGGAACGTCTTGATTGCTTCCACTTTCTCCTCCAGGGGCTTGATTCCATTGGCTGATATATGATAGCCTAGGAATTTGAGTTCAGGACGACCAAAGCTGCACTTTGAAGTGTTGATGATTAATCCCTGGTCTTTCAGTCTTCCGAAGAGTATACGAAGGTGTTCTTCATGGAGATCTTCGTTTTTCGAGAATACCAGGAAATCATCAATGTACGGATAAACAAAGTCCAGTCCACGTGTCATCTCGTCGACAAAGCGCTGGAACGTCTGCCCAGCATTTCGTAATCCGAATGTCATGAATGGAAATTCATATAATCCAAACGGTGTCGTGATGGCGGTTTTGTCGATGTCTTCAGGGTTTACAGGAATCTGATGAAACGCTTTTACGAGGTCGATTGTTGAAAATACTCTACAGCCTGAAATGCTGTGTGTGAAATCATGCACATGTCTGACTGGATACATATCAGGTATTGTGCGAGCATTTAGCATTCGGTAATCTCCACAAGGCCGCCATCCGTTATCTTTCTTCTGTGCTAGATGTAACGGCGACGCCCAAGAGCTCTCCGATGGTCGTGCGACACCTGACTTCAACATGGACTCGATTTCTGACTTTGCAATTTTAAGTTTGTCTGGTGCTAGGCGGCGTGGATTACAGGCTATTGGTTGTCCTGGTGTCGTCCGTATGAAGTGCACGGTACGATGCTTTACTTCTGCTTTGTTTGCGGATGGATTTATAATTTCAGGAAATTCCTTCAGGATTTGGTCATAGCGAGACTCGCCGATTGGTATCTTGATCGAAGAAATCGCAGTCGACGAGTTTGCAGGCGAGCAAACGACGGAAAGAGTTGTCGTATTGTCTATAAGGCGCTTGTTGCGAATATCAACTAGAAGGCCGTAGAATTTCAAAAAGTCAGCTCCTATAATTGCCTTTGTGACATCTCCAACAATGAAACGCCATGGGAAATCGCGACGTAATCCGAGGTTCAAATCCAGCTGTGTATATCCGTAGGTGTTGATAGGTGTACCGTTAGCAGCAGACAGTTGAAAGTCTGATTTAGTACGACGCTCATGTAGTGCTCGTCGTGGGAAGACACAAACGTCGCTTCCTGTATCGACAAGAAATTGCACCTTCGACCGACGATCTACGACGAATAGGCGACCAGATGAGTTGGGACGGTCGTTTGTCGCCATTACCGACCGCCCTGAGAGTTTCCCGCTTGAAAGTTGCAAGGCTTCACGCAGCGCTTCGATTTGTCTCCAAACTTCCAGTGATACCAACAGTTAGGGAACTTTCTGTGGTGAGAATCAGATCTAGTTCCAGAGCGGCTACGACTTCTTTGAGGAGTACGAGAGCGAGATTGACGATCCAGCAGTGTCATCATCTGCTTGCGGAGCTCGGCTATTTCATTGGCCATAGCGTCCAGCGCTGAAGCAGGTGCAGCTGCAGCTGATACTTGCGGCGTGGCAGGAGCAATGTCTTGGATTCTATCTGCCAGGTCGGACAGTATCTCCAATGACGCTGTAGGCTGCGCGGCTATCACCGTCTGTACGCTTCGTGGTAGTCTGCTCGTCCAGATTGTCTTAATAAAATCTTCTGGCACGCTTGGTCCCGCTAGGCTTTGTAGATGCCTTAGAAATTGTGACGGGCGACGGTCTCCTAGCTCTTCGTGCATGAGAAGTTGCTTTACTTGCTTCTCGCGTGAGGCACTGAGGCGCTTGATGAGCTCTGACTTCAACTTTTCATACTTGTCCGTTGGTGGAGGGGATATGATAATATCTTTCACCTCCTTTGAGAACTGATGGTCAAGCTGTCCAATGACGTAATTAAACTTAGTCACGTCTGAAGTTATATTCGATACTGCAAATTGTCCTTCGACTTGTGCGAACCATATTTCAGGTTCTTCTGGCCAAAAAGGTGGGACGCGTATCCCCACTCTAAATAACTCGGAGGATACAGTTGACCCACGACCTTCATCATTTTTCGGTATCGACATGTTCTCGTCAGCGAAAATATAAAATCGCTATCAACTCGTAGCTTGGACCAAACAAAGTTTTTTTTATGTACCCCAGGGTCTTTAGCACTTTTACCCAAATAATGTCTTTTGCAATGTCCAAAATGTTAAAATATGCACTGCACTGGACTCTTATAGTTCACATTTGTCCTTGACTCACAGTTTTAGTCCTTGAGCGGGGTCACCAGTTATGGGTTCTCGGCGTGATATGGGGTGTGATGAAGGAAATCACTATTAAACCTTTTATGTTTAGTCTTTATTCTAATGGTTACACTTTAATATATCAACATTGATGTATAGTTTGTAATACGTTCACTATTTAAAATCAACGGATAACTAGTAGTATTTATATAATATTATTGAGAGCTGAACTACGCGCGAACGATCAGTGGAACACTCTGTGTCGACTCTGTGTCAACGACGGCGACACGGCGCATGCGCAGTGCTCCTGCGCGTTGAGTCGGCCATCGCACGCGCGGCGGTTTATGCATAAGCGGCGAGCGATTTAACTTCACAAGGTAAGTATATGAAATTGTATTTTATTATTTTATTCTTGCCGTTTCGTATTATATTTTATTTATGTAGTTTATGTATTATTATACATGACACACCACAGGTCTATGTCCAGGCGTGGACGTCGCATGGCTGAAATTACGATATCGGATCAACTCAAAATGACCGCATATCTACTTAGTATAATTCCGCTCCAATACACGTATTTAGTTAGTACATTAAAACAAAATTATAGTATAATGCGATGTAGTTTGAAACTTACGATATCTCGATCGAATCCATAAATTTACCATTTGCCTGCACTTTTCTTGACGTACTTGTATAAGTACTTACTGCAGATTAACCAAAAATATTTATAAAACAATAGACATCAGGTCAGCGATCAAAAATGCCCGAACCAAATGACCCCGTTAAGCTACCAATAATAGGCAAAATTCTGTCTTCGTTAGATTTCTGAAATCTCATAGCATAGCATGATCGCCGAGTGGGCGCTCAAACGCAAGCCTATTTAAAAAACGATTAATCGCCTGGATTTGCCTGAATTTAACCTGTTCAACATAACTCCGAACGAAGTCCGCAATTTATATGATATCTAACAATTGGTTTGACGGTACTTCCTATATCTTGAGTTTTATAAATACCCTTAGAAAGATATTTCGTTTCTACGATATTTATCTTTTTTGTAATAAACAAGTTAAACTAGACTCAAAATGTGAAATCAAATAAATGGTGCTCAGTAATAATATCAATCATAAGCTAGATAAGAATAACATTCCGTTTTTCGAATAAAATAAAAAAATTACTAAACCATACTAACTTTCAGGGTAATATTTATGTGCATTGATTTAAGTCAATATTTCTAAAAAAATCCTCTAAAATGTGTACACAGGACCCTCTTCGTGAATTTTATACTAAATTCGGGTTCCATGTTGTTGTAAATCGATGCTTATATTATAAATAGTTACCAGTTGATTATTGCGGCCAGATGTTAAATTAAAGTCTCGAGTGCTACTGATATCCCAAGCCCAAATCCACTTTAGTTAATGTAATTTGGTACAGCTGCTTTGGACAAGAGAACAGGATGCAGATTTATATTATTTGTGACAATTGGAAAACTGTAACGAAAGTGTTTTTAACTTATTGCGAAAACTTAACTGACCTGAATGGGACAGGGGCAAAAAAGCCGATGACTATGTTGTAATTTTTTTTTATTTACACAAAAAGGGTGTAAGGGGAACACTCTCGAAGCCAAAATAAGGTAATTGTACTCATCATTATGAACCACTTTTAGTATGGGATCAACACTGAAATCGCGAAAAAAAATCAGCTGTTCCATACATTTTGTCGAGTGTCAATGACCGTTTTCTATAGAACAGCTGCTATTTTTTTCGCAGTTTTCAAGGCTGGTCCCATAGTAAAAGTTGTTCATAATGATGAGTACAATTATTACCTTCTTTTGGCTTCGAGAGTGTTCCCCTTACACCCCGTATTGTGTTGACATAATATTTTTACAGCAATTTGTTGTATTTATTATAATTTAATTTTTTAATTTTATTCCTATTTTTACTAGGCTATTTAGTTTAACAGTTTGTGAAATAAATGTTAGTGGAATTTGTCCGTTTTTATTCTCAATAAATAATTTAAATACCTTCGGCTAGCATTATGGCTGACAGGCTAGGTGTTTGACCACTGCTCCCACAATGTTAAGTGTCGGTGTAGAAGATGGTAAACACGCCTAGCCTGGAATAGGAAATAGCTCTTAAATTATGTTGCCATAATATATACAACGTTATGTGCTTGGCGACAGATTTTGAACTTGAGGGTGATTGATAGCCAGCTTGGAATTAGAAAGTGCCCTACCACCATACTACATTCCTCACGATGTTTTCTTTTACCGGAAGCTCAAGCCCATTGCAAGCTCAAGCAATAACTTCAAAATGGTATAATTTGATTATATCATCTGATATCATGATGTACGATCTCACAAACTCATTAGTGTCTTTTCACACTAGGCGTGGTTTTGACATGCTGTCTATAATCATATTAAAAGTTTTTTGAAACATTGTATTTGAAAACCAGTATTCATATTTAAATTTAGCCATGGTTTAAACATTCTCACTGAACAATGGTTGGGGAATGAGGTACCTATTCCTTTATATCTGGCAACCTAACCTAACCTAAGCAGTCGCTTACCACATCTTACCTCATGTCAAATACAGTGCCACTCTTAGCCTGCATGTGAAACTGTCTCAAATGTCGAAAACACCGTTAATTTCTATTTTAGGGCCAGGTCACGGAGTGCATCGTACGTGCGCGGCGCTTATTTGATGTTTTTAAATGTATAAAATGATTGTGTCTACTTTTTAATATTGTTGTTCAGTCATTTTATGAGGTTTATATTTAAAAACGTTTGGTACAAATTTTTGTTTTAATATTTTGTGTAACGACCATAATAAATGTAAAATCTGTTTATACCATTTTTTGTGGTCATAATAAAAACATATTGTAACAAAACTTTGTTCTAAATATTTTGAAATATTAGCTTCGCAAAATGACCGTAGCACACTTTTCACAAATAGACAAGACAGTAAATTTAAACTTTAAAAAATACATCAAATATACGAGTGAGATAGCGGCGTGCCATATTCTAGGCCTTAAGTCACCATCAATTATCGGTTTTTAGGTAAAACCGACGTGGCTGTCCAGATAATCTCCAACTTGTACCACAACTTCCCATGGCAGCGAACTCTGGTGGTAACTCACAGCAATCAAGCGCTCAACCAGCTCTTCGAGAAGGTTGCTGAGCTAGATGTTGACGAACGGCATCTACTCCGTTTGGGTCACGGAGAAGAAGCGCTTCAAACAGACAAAGACTTTTCCAGGTAATGTGACATGCTATCCTTAGTAATCTTAGCATCTTCTGTCAACACATTAGCGCTAATAGCGCTTATATGAATTCCAACCAATGACACGACAGTACCGCGGTCTTGACCTTGAGCGAACCAATCAGAGCGTTTAGTCTCTAACCCATGCACTTCATCTAGTTGTCTAAATAGCTTGCTTTGCGTATGAATTTGATGAAAAGTCGTTGCACACAGGCCATGCGAGTCTTACTAGAGGTAAATCTACAACAGGCTTACGCATTTCTGTAGTTGTCTCGTTCTCGCACGATAAAATGTATGTAATCAACATTTTGCAACGGTACGCACGCGCAGGCCTTGTTTATAGAAACACAGGACGTCGCGCGTCTCGTGGGCAACGCTTTTGCGTAAAACCTCTCATACATGACCATACGTTTGAATGAAATACGAAACGCGCTGCTCAACGCCCCGCCCGCGTCTTCGTAAACGAGGTCTAACCCAACATATATATACCAGGACGAATGAACGCAAGAATGTGAGTTCCATGCCTAGTAATTAGCATGGCACCATAACATTAATGTCGCAACGTGATGAGCGAAGTGTTCTCTCAAATAATACTTCATTCCAAGTCCTCATTTTCTTTGTATTTTTTTTATTATTAAAAGTCACCTAGAACCTTCGATCAAGAATTCTTGATCGGAGCGTAGAACATTAAACGCACCCTTTATTCGTATCGCGTCCTCAAATTCGTCACTGTAATTACCCATCAAAAAAGTTGGTATTCTTTTCCATATTAGTACCTAAAGTTTCGGAGACCACAGTGAATGAGCAATACGTTTTTGGGTGCTAATATTTACGTGCGAATAGAGCTCTAAATCATAGGCAATTAGTACACCAACGTATACTGCCCTGTAAATCAATCTGTTGTGATTTAGAGCGATATAAAATAGACGTTAGGCAACAATTACGGTGCTGCATTATAAATTCTGATGTTTTGATGTTCTCAAAAAGTCGTAAATATTTTTTTACTTCGTTCGAATACAAATTAGTCTTGTTTTTTTTTAATAATGTGGCGCCTCCATCGAAATACAATACCTATAGAGTCACAATCTCTAACTGAAAACAGTCGAAAATCGTCCGAACATCGTTGTACATACCTAAACATCAATTATATAGTTCGCAATTACACTACATTTTGACATGTGTCAAATCAATCAAGCTACATTTTATAGACTATAATTATCTCTATTAAGGGGTAGACACTGTGGTCACACAGTTCTGTGTTCACTGTATTCTGTGTTAACACTTTGTTTTTCACTACACTATCTCGCATGGTTTTGTTCTCTTAAGTCTTAAGTAATAATTTTTAGCACGTTTTATTAAATCCATAAAATATATATATATATGTGTCGGCACGTCGATATTTTAAGTGGCAAAAAAACAGAACTGACAGTTGACGTTTCGGCATTGGGACGCTACTGTTTTCTAGACTGATTTGCCAAGCTGCAAGTATACATACAACATATTTTCGTATTTCTACGAAGTGCCGTGAAAATTTGTAATTATTTAATTTGTTGTGTTTCCGTGAAAAAGTAGGTAGTGCTTAAGCAGTATTTTAAGAAATGACTATTGTTTATCCAGTTGTAAATTAAACATACTTTACAGTCCAGCTTTTGCACACGTTTTCGGTGCTGCTGATACAAAATAAACAAAATCATGCTTCTAAAAGTAGATGTTTTGAGTTTTGCATGTTTAAAACATTGTAGTCATAGAATTTGTAAGACGAAACTATTTTATTACCTTTTCCTAACACTCATCTATGTTAACAGATACGGTCGCGTGAACTACGTGCTAGCGAAACGACTCGAGCTTTTGGAGAAAGTGGACCGCTTACAACGCACGCTCGAGGCGGGTGGCGATGCGGGGGCTACGTGCGAGCTGTCGCATCACTTCCACGTGTACCACGTGCGGCCGCGCTGGCAGACCTTCTGCGACAAATGCGCGCAAGACAAGGTAACTTATACCACAGAATATCGTACATATAAGTACTAGTACAGAAGATTCACTGCGCAAAATCATTCAAATAAGTAGTAACTGTTGCTACTACACAATAAAGTGCAATTCAGGATGTGCGAGCGCTAACTACCTACAGCTATATTAATCTCGTAACTCTTGTCGCGTTATCTCTGCCTATCGCGCGGCATGTCCGACAAGTCGGCTACTTGTAGCTTCATACCTAAAGTGCGGAGTGCGCCAGGCCTGCTTATATTAAACTTGTAGACTGTATTAACAGAAAAGTGATAGACTGCACAAACTGACCATTTTGCGCTAAGACCGCACTAACTGATAAGACCGGACTAACTGGAAGACTGCAGTGACTGCAAAACTGTAATAACCTAAAAACTGCAATTACTGACGAGGCTACTGAAGTTTTGGTCTCTTGATCGAAATGTACAACTATGCATGCGATAAGCTAAGCTTAATGCGGCGTCAGACACTAATTTGTATAAAAAACGTATAAAGAGTGCTATGTTGTCCATCGAAGAATGCGACGGCGGTATGAAGCAAAGCTTGACACAGTTCGAACCGCTTACCGCGCTGTTGTTGTGCATTTCAATCAATGACTTGGCTTAAGCATGCAGTAACTAAGAAGACTTTACCAGTACACAATACTGCAGTAACTGATTAAACTGATAAAAGTTACAAAACTGCATTTACTATCACAATTGCAGTAGTAAGTGGGACCACTGTACTACCTGACAAGACTGCGATTACAAAAAGACTGCAGGAGCTGACTAAACTGCAGTTATTAGCAATGCTGCACTACCTGACAAAACTGCGATAACTAATAAGCCTTTTGAAGCTGACAAAACTGCAGTAACTAGCACAACTACATATAGGTACGAAATAGCAAGAATGCTTAACTAATAAGACTTTTGAAGCTGACAAAACTGCAGTGACTAGCACATTTGCACTACCTGACAAGACTGGGATAACCAACAATACTTCTGGAGCTGACAATACTGCAATTACTAGCATATCTGCACTACTTGAAAAGACTGCGATAACTAAAAAGACAGCAGAAGCTGATAAGACTGCAGTAAGTAGCACGACTGAACTACCTGACAAGACTGCAATGACTAACAAGACTGTAGTAGCTAACAACACTGTGCATTTGCTTGATAAAATGAGTTGAACTTATTCATAAGACTGAACGATACAAGCCAAAGCTACGTTAATAACCTAAAAGCGAGAATGTACGGCGGCAGTTCCTTTGGTGTCCATCGTAATTGACAGAACAATCGATAATAAATAGTAGTAATATCGAACATAATGTCAATAAGCAACTTGATGAATTGGTTAATTGATACCGAAAAATTATAGCATACATAAACATATTCATTTATTTTGTAACACTACAATTATCTCTGTAGGTTGCAGCCGTGCCTTTGAGATAACTAATAGGTATAGATTTCATACAGTAACTATCATTAATCTCCATGACAGCAGCTAACCAGTTTTCTTTTTTTAGACTAAATCGGTGAAGACGATCAGCAATGAATTCCCATTCCATGAATTCTTCGAGGAAGCGCCGAAGCCTCTATTCCCAGGAAAGTCTTACGATGAGGATATGGAAATTGCCAAAAGCTGCTATAGGTAAGAATACGAAGCTAAAAACCCAAAGAATTCGAACCTACGCAAAAAGTCCAAGTTCTTTGTAAAAACCGCAACCTAACTTCACTTTGACGTCAAAGATTGTAATTTTCAGAGAAACAACGTCAATGTTTGATTTAAGGTCAAGAAAACTTTCAATTATTTTTATTTGTTCTCTTAAAAGATCTTTATATTTGGTATCAATATCAATGTCGATAGTTATCGAATAACGTTTAGTTTTTTATTAGTCAACGAATAACTGTATTTAGAAAAGAGACGTTCGATTGCGTGACCAAAAAAACATGACAAGTACGAGTAGGTTCCGTTCAACGGAACTCTCAGAGCACGAGTCCCAACAAAAAAAAAAGTTGAAAATATTGAAAGTTAACGACTTTCGGATTTTTCCCTTTATATAAGCTGTGAGACCTTGCCTCTTGCCAAACTTCATGATTCTAGGTCAACGGGAAGTACCCTATAGGTTTTGATTCCCTTGTGAAATCGTAAAATATGCGACAATGTGACATAAACACTCATATATTTTGATCGCGTCGACTTATGACCACAAAAAAAACGGGAACAGCTTATCCCATTTTTGTGGTAATAATAAAAAAAAAACTAAATTCAGTTCTAAATATTTTGAAATATTAATTTAATTATTCGCAAAATGACCGAAGAATATTTTTCAAAAGTAAACAGTAATTTTACTTATATAAAAAAAATACATCATTTTTGTAAGTGAGATAGCGTAGTTCCTACATTTTAATACAGATGTTACGAGAAAAAACACGTAACATTGCCATGTGCAGTCTATGGTTTTCTATAATTATACTTTGGGATCAAGGTTTGGGACTAGTATTTTTGGGAATTGATTTTTAAACATCACCACAATTGCGATTGGGAATATTCAATTCCAGTTTCAGGTGTCGGTCGTTAGAATTTTGAACTGTCTACCAAAAACAGGAATCTACGTGAAATTGAGTGTATATCTAACTATGTGGGATATACCTACCTTTATCTTCCTTTATATGAATAGTTTATCTCTTCGTGAACTGTGCAAAAAGAGCTTATCGTATCAAATTGGTTTCCCCGTTTTAATCTTATATTTCTTGTTATTTGTTTGTATAACAAAATAACTTCGAAGCAAATTGTTTCAGTAGAGCACTAAACTATAACGATAGGTAGAATTAGATTTCAGTCTTATTATACTTATAGATTGCGATGAAATATACCTAGTCTACATTGTTACATGGCCTATTGTTCTTGAGGTTGATCGGAATTCAAACAAAAGCCTAACCCTAGCCACGCCCGGGTTCGGTTACTTATTTCTAGGTACATGCAATATAATATAGAAATGAACTTGCGGCACCTATACCTACTTATTTTTAGGTATCCGTATCCAAAGGGTAAAAACGGGACCCTATTACTAAGCCTACGATGTCTGTCTGTCTGTCTGGCTGTCCGTCTTTATATCTGTCCTACCTATTAACGACTGTATCTTTGGAACAGCAATAGATAACCAGCTGAAATTTTCACAGATTATGTAATGTTACGGCGGATGAATTAAGAAATAAAAAAGTCACAAAATTAAAACTACAGGGGATGGGTCCCCATACAAAAGTTATTTTCTTCTGAGAAATAAGATTCACTATTTAAATTTTATAGACAATAAAAAAAACGGCCGGCATGAGTTTGAAACAACACTTTTGTTATTAAAACTCGCGTGATATTTATTATAAATTATTATAACACCGGCTTGCACTCACGATTATGTTTTTATCGGTCGAGACGATCGACCGGTTTCGGAGCCATTAGAGCCCCTAAAACATAATCGTGAGTGCAAGCCGGTGTTATAATAATTTAACACTTTTGTTCATATATCTCGTTTCTCTAAAATATTTTTTTATTTTAGGTACATCGTCCACATATTCGAAGAGCTAGAGGAGTTCCGTGCGTTCGAGCTGCTTCGATCAGGTCTGGACCGATCCAAGTACCTGCTCGTGAAGGAAGCCAAGATCATAGCCATGACGTGCACCCATGCGGCGCTCAAAAGATCTGAACTTGTTCAAATGGGTATGTATATTGTTTAGACTACCAGGTTACCGTGTTACCCTCATTTCCCCGCAAATGTTCCCAGATGTTGCTAGTACATATTCACTGCTTAAAAACGAAAGAGCCACAAAACAAAATTATCCAAAATTACTTTTATTTAAAAAATGGGACCATAATCGCCCTTATTTTCATAAACAACAAAGAAATCGGACCTTTGGATTACAAATTTAGCTCTTTTGGCAATCTCAATTGAATGAAAAATTGTACTAAAAAAAAATAAAAAATAATGTGGTCCTTTAGTTTTGAAGCAGCGATATATTTAGTTTCGTAAATCTTTACTGCTCACTTTATTACTCACTAGCCTTCGAGATACAATTCTTATAGTCACAATCTCTCAGTGAAAATAGTCATAAAACGTCCGAGCGTCATTGTATCAATTATATATTTCACATTGCCACATTTACTCCAATTTAGACGTTATGTCGCTTGCATAGTGTTCAACGTTAGTTGTCCGCTATGTCATCGTAGCTCTGGCATCGCGCGGCGTTGTAGTCGGATCGCGGTTACCTTGTAACTAACCAAAAAGTCTGCGCAATTCGTAGCGTGCCTCGAGTTTTGGTTAGTTAGTTATTTTTGGCGTTCTAATTCTATCAATTAATAAGATCTATAGGAAATTCTATTTATTTTTTATTGAAAGTAGCGACTTAAAACTTTGGATAAACTTAACACATCCACTTATTACCTCCAATTTACAAAGTAGTTTTTCGTAAAACTCTAGGAGGGAAAGTTTGAGAATGGATTTCGTTAAATTACTGACATAAAATAAACAATTAAAATGTTATTGTTTACTTGTTTTATATTTATCTGGACAATTACGGCTTTATTATTTCGTTTTATGCCTGAAAATCCAGATACTTAAAATTTTACGGTGCATTTTGTACTACGGCTCTTAACGAGTAAAAGTTTAAATTAGGTTCTTTTCTTTTTACAAGTTTTTAACACTTTTCGTTGTGAAACATCCATTGGCGCGCCTTGGGAGTAAAATCGATTCGTGTGCCGTCACGGTCGATATGACGCTCTGTTAAGTCGTCAGTGTTTTTTTTTTATTTTTATCGAACTGTCTTGTCAATTTTTTTATTAGACTGCAGTGACGTGCTGTAACGTCATAAAGGTTGTATTTATTTATACATGAAATTTAATCTTCTGCATTTGCTTGCTCATTTTCATGCTTTCTGTATCTTGGCTCGCTGACCAATATTCTGCAAATTCTCTCCAATTCAGCCAATGGAGTAATTGCAGCTATGTCCGGGATACAAATAATCACCCAATTGACCTAAGAATTCGTTGGGGTTTTCACGAGTGCTTCCTCCTAAAAGATGGTCATTGGTAACTAAATAAATTACTATGTACATTCAATGAATCAGCGTTTCTCACAACTCGTTTTTGTCAATTACTGGCGGCTTTTACAACGAGTGTCATCCAGAAAAACTGAAACAATATAAAAAGATTTAATTAAAATTAAAATTCTGCTTGCAAAATGTCCCTTCTATGACACCCCGGATATAAATCAGGCGAGTTGGTGCCCAAACATAGATGTATTCAACAAACACACCTATACATAAATCCGTAAAATTTTCACCCTTCTCACTTTCTCCCTTCAGTAAAATATGGTTCAGGCTGGCTAGTTTGACGTTATTTTAACCCATGAGGCAATCCATGAGCCAACGTAAAGTTTTGTTGGTTTTGACATGCTCTCTAGCATTATTTTTAGTTTAGCGTTTGACCATAACTCCTCGAGTGTCTATTATGACTTCTGTGCCTCAAGTCTATTGTCTTCTGTGCCTCAAGTTCACATTAATAACACAACGCCAACTAGGTTCAACGCTTAAAGCTTTTTCGATTGCGTTACTGTAAACACCTTATTATTTTGAGCTGAGGATCAGAAAAACAGGGGAAAAAACATTTTATTTTTTTATTTTATTTTATTAATGAACACCAACATGATGTACGCCCTTACTTTATATGACGGAGACAAGGTACAAGACTTAAACTAAACGCCACCACAATTATAGGTGCAGACTACATGGTTATAAAAAGCGAGAGTTTTTGGAATAGAAGTTAGTACATTATACATTAAGAATTCAATAAATTATTGACTGAGTACATAATACATTAAAAATTCAATAAATTTTTGACTGAATAAAGGAATCAAGAAAAAATAGAAAATCATCACTTATTAAAACAGTTTGATAGTTTGCTACGAATAGATAGTTTGAACCTACCCACGCCACTAGCGAATAAGTCCACTACATCATCTCGGCAGAAAACATTAAATTCCCTGGCTAGTCTGTTAACAGGGGCATTTTTGCCCAGATTCGTTTTCCAGTTAGAGCAGCTCAGAAGCTTGTAACGCGATATATTATCATCATCATCATAATCAGCCTTTTAACAGTCCACTGCTGGACTTTCAGTCTACCCCCGAAAGGGTGATTGGGCCTTATCCACCACGCTGGCTGTCGGATATATTATGCCTTAGTGCAATAATCGTTTACGTTCAATTTTCTCCATGTTTCTGCCACTTTTTCCACTATACCGCTCAGGGGCGGATCCAGGATTTCATTGGGGGGGGGGGGGGCATTCTGACAAGTATAGGTATGCTGTGTAAAAGTGCACCTGAATCAAATCGAAAAACTGAGTCGAATGTATTGAATTGCTAGGTGTTTTGGGGGGGTGAGCATGGCCCCCATGCCCCCCCCCCTGGATCCGCCAATGATACCGCTAAACCGCTTAACGCAAAAACTATAAGTACGGCACACTTAGTTACTAATTTTTTCACGCACACTTGCACTTGCAGTGACACCTGTAAATTAAAGAGTCCACATGTGAAAAAAGGCAATAAGGCCATATGCCGTTAGTCGAATTCACCCTGAATTCGTTATTAAATCTGATTTAGCCCTGATGGGGCGCACCCGCCACGCCTTCATAAGTTCATACCATCTTGTTTGTCTGACTGACTAACTAGCTTTTGTTATAGCCGTCTCGCTCGTATAATTTTCCCCTATCCCGCGTCCATTCACTCGACGTGTAGATCGTCCTGTTCTTTTTTACAATAGGCTTGCGTTTGACCGCCACCTCGCTTGAGATACGGTCTACGATGGAGCACGCTTGACCTAGAAGAAACTCCGATCGATTCACTCGTGATTAGAAGGCATCCAGATTGTATTGCATTCCACAGACTGGTACTTTGATAAAAGTGTAATCAAATCGCTTCGTACGGGTTTTTAATATCAGGCATAATGGAGTGTCGATTTTACGTGCCCACTCTGGCAGTACGATAGAAACATTGACAGGCGCGGGTCTTAGATTATGCAGATGCGATGCACACTCCGAAATGTTCTCGTATCGTCTAAAATATCACATATATTTCACACCATTTTAGGTAAATTCAGTCAATTTGTTCAATTTATGAAACGGCTGCCTCGTTTCACTTGAATATTCTGACCTTACGAATACTGTTCGCTAAATTAGCAGTACTGCGTAGTGCGTAGTAACCGGCTAGGTCAATAACCTGCGCTGATGTTGCCTTGGCCAAGTCTATGTAATTATTGTTTATTCTGTGCCTTAGCAACTGCGTCTGAGCGACTTATTGGTTCAAAATCAAATTTTGGATACAGAGTTATACGGAACAGTCGAAATGAGTCAAAGTGCGTAACAGGGTGCTGGGCCAAAATGAAGCCACTGTACTCATCATTATTAACAAACTGTACTATGGTAATCTTTTTTATTTTACAAGCTTTCATTTAACTTGCAATGTATGTAATTATGTAACTGTTTGTTCGGGTAGAATCTTGCAACTCAATTTTTAATCAGATAAATTTTCAACCAATTAAGCGGAAACTTTGTATACACGTTTAATTTGGATGACAATGCATAGTTAGCTGTGTGACGTCATTCTAAATCCAACATGGCGGACAAGTAATTTTTAATGCACTCCTACAATATGGGTATCAAAGGCTTGCTGAAAAAAACTCAAAAAATTATACTTATTCGTCAATATTTTTTCTCGGTCTTTCCTAATCTCTCTTTCTGTCTCCTTGTACCTTTCATCTCTGGTGGTAAATTTAATTCGTATTAGTGGTACCTTTTAAAACTTATCCTAATTTCTCAGGCTTCAAATACGACAACATCCTAATGGAGGAATCAGCACAGATTCTGGAAATTGAGACCTTCATTCCACTGCTGCTGCAGAACCCTCAAGACGGGCGCTCGAGGCTTAAGCGATGGATAATGATCGGAGATCATCACCAACTGCCGCCCGTTGTGAAGAACATGGCCTTCCAGAAGTACTGCAACATGGAGCAGAGTCTCTTCACCAGGATGGTGAGGCTCGGAGTTCCCTATGTAGAGCTGGACGCTCAGGGACGAGCCAGGCCTAGGTGAGTTACCTTTTCAAATTCCAATAGATCATGATTGCTATATGTTTGTTCAGTGTTATTCTCGGATAACTGCAAACTCGTTTAGCCACAGGCTAGGTGTGAGTAAAACAAGTATTATATTCAATGGGGCTTTTCGGACAATGGTACAAATTGCCTATAACTGTTTTTATATTAGGACAATTTGGTCCGCTCTAGTATTCTTCGTCAATGTGGCATTGCGAATTGACCACGTTTTATATCCTAGGGCAATTCAAGTCACGGTGTAAATCGCCCATTTTTTCGTTGGGCTGATTTGGACCGAGAAGATGTAATTCTACTTTTCAGTATAAATACTTTGTAATATTATAGCCACAACACAGATCATTTTTTTTTTATCAATTCCATAGATAAACACTACACATTGTATGGGTAAACGGAAATTTTCGGGTAATGTTGTCCCTATAGTTAAAGTTGATTAGCACAAGGTAACTTACTAAATTCTCCAACGAAATTCTAGTTTTCAACGAAGCAACAATTTTGTTTATAGGTTTCTAATTGTTGGTTAGTTCAATTTACTTTCTCCCTTTGGCTCCATTTCTATTTTCTGCGGCAAATTTAAACTCCTCTTCCTCCTTAAATCGTATTCCTCATGTCCTAGGGTCGTGACCACCACCTTCCATCAATTTCAATTTCAAAATATCTTTACTAATCATAGGTGTAACAGATGTGTACAATTACCAGTGTACCCTGGTAGTACAGTGCAATGTGTTATAAACATTTTATCGGGCACGCAGGCTCTTTTAAAACTTACAAACGGAAAATACTTGTAAATTAAATAAATTGAAAAATATAATATTGATGGTACAATGTTAGGAAAATACATAATTATGTATGCTTTAGTAAGAGCATTACATTTTTATCATAAAATTTTTTTAATTTTGAAAATCTGAAGGTAGGCAACTTTAGTAAAGTGAATGAATCAGCCGTTGTCGCGCCACCTTCCATCAATCTCTCTCTGATGATATCTTTTCATCGTCTTCTATCCTCAGCAACATGAAGTGCGTCGTAGGCTGAGGTGTCGAGAGTAGCAGATTTAAACTAGTGAAGTTTAAATATGACACAACAGAATTGCCACCAGTCTCTGCAGCGCGGTGGCGTTTGTTGTGCTCAATTTATCATCTAATTCATAAAATGCTTCGTAAGTGTCGTTGTTATAAAAAAAATCTCAGTGGGTGGTATTAATCAATTATAAAACAGACGCGTAAAACCCAACATCTGTTCATGCACATCAATCATAATAGAGTGTAAATTCTGAAAAATAATAATATGATCTAGATATCTTTAAATAGATGCTTTCAGTATGGTGCACAATGACTATCAATGTCATTGTTTATATTTTCATATGAACGTATGTACGTAGTCAACTTGAAATACTACAACGCAGTTACATGATGCATGTAACTGCGCCGAAATGTCGGTAGCTCTATCCTCTATCCACAAAAGTAAATATCCTGTTAATAATCATATAACTGTATTGAAATACCACGATAATAAATGCTATAATATAATAATAAAAATAAACAATATTATAAATATAGTAAATATATTTTGTATATCAGATCCAACTTAAAATGGTCTTATTATAAATTCCAATAGGCCTGGGCCCCGATTCTACTAAAGAAATTGTTTTTAAATTGTAATTGTTTCAATTTTATTTTTTTAATAATTGCTCAAAACTGACAGTTTTAAACTTTTTTTATATTAGAAAAATACCACTACCTAATATTATAACTAAGTATAAAAAATAAATTTAAACTGTTAATTTTGAGGCAATTATTTAAAAATAAAATTAAAATTGAAACAATTACAATTAAAAAAAAAAAACTTTAGTAGAATCGGGCCCAGTTTTAGTTAACTTTTGATGTCTCACTTCCGCGCGTGGCACCACTCGTCATCTAGAACAACTTCTAGGTGAAAATGAGAATTCAAATACACCCAACCGAACCCAAAGACAATCCAAAGGCCATACATTAGCTGTGGAGTAGTAATTTTTATTTATCGTCCTTAGAATCGCAATACCAACCAAACTTACAAAGTGAGGCTCTAAATCTGGCAATGCGATCCGATAGTCCATCGAATTATTTTACGATATAACCCTGCTGCGTACTTGGATGTATCGCATCATTATGAAACTAAAATGCAAGGGAATCTTAGTTTCACGCAGTTTTCATCATTTTTAACATGTAGGCGATAGGTACAGCGTAATTCTTTGGACTGTTCCAAAGTTTTTCAACCTGCGGGTCACGTCCGACCCCCAGGTGGGTCGCAATGCCTTACACGGGGGACACTTTTATTATGGTCCTGGGGGTCGCCAGAATTTTTTAACTTGTAAACCACTACCATTAGTGCCTGTCAAATCTAGTTGTCTAGTTTTCTACGAATAGGTTACTAGCAAAGTCTAGCTTGGCATGTTTCTAGCTACTCATTTGCAATCATTTGCTAAATAGACTTAAATTGATTAGAATCTAGGGTTACCAATTGGAAAAATCTGACATTTGCTAAATAGTGCGTAAGTGGAATAAATTTCATAACGAAAAAGAGCGCAGCGGCACTTACAACATCTAATTTGCGTCACCCTGATTTCAACTGCCACAAGGATGATGATGAAAATGGCCGGAGAAAGGGGATGTAAACTTTTTTAAACTAGAATGTATGTATCAAGTTAATTAACATTATAAAAGCGCGAGAAAGAATGAAGGCGCGACCAAAGCGAGTGCCAGAAATATGGCCAATAAAGCAGGTAGGTAGTCGCCGATGATGACTGACTTTTGTGCGGTCACCTATTTTAAGACGCATAGGCCCTTTTGTTTTAATATTTTTTTGTAATTACCAGAATAAATGGGAAAACCTGTTTATCCTAATTTTTATGTTAATTGTTAAAATATTTATCCCATTAATTTATTCTAAATATTTTGAAACAATAATCTTGCAAAATGACCCTGCACCAATGACTTATTTAGTATCTACACAAATTATGTGCAGTTTCGATGCCATCGCTCAAAAACGGTGAAGTTAAAAATCGTGAGGAAACCGGTATGTCCAAGCACCTCAAAAGTTCAAAGACATTCACCACCAACTTGTACTGGGCCAGCATGGTGGATGAGGCCCATCCTCTCTCTCTCTCTCTCTCTCTCTCTGAGACAAGGCCTGAGTCCCAGCAGTGGGAACATGATAGGCTGAAACAATGAATGATGAAGCGATTCAGTTTAGGTGATTGCGAAAAGTTGCGCGATCGCAAACCGTATCTCAGCGCACGCCTTAAAGGTTCACGTTCGCGTTCAAGTTCAGATTTCTCGTCTACGTTGGGTGCCCGCTGATGTGGATACTTAGTTGTCTTCTACGATGATTTCCAAAGCAAGACGACCAATGGGCTTTAGGTTATAATTAGACGATACACTTAGTTAGGAAGCGAGTTCGGAACTGGCAAACTAGAGGGTGGATTCTTTATCATAATGGATTTTCAATTATCCTCGCACTTATGTTGTACTTCACACAATACGTAGTCATATGTACGCATCAGTAAACAGTTTTTACATACCAACATGTACTGTGGTTTGGTATTTGCGATAAAAAGGGGCTTGTAATGGCACCACTTATACTCGGGAAATTTGTTTCCCTCTGTGGTGCCCAATGGTCAATTTCTTGTGCCGGAGCTGAAATATATAAATAGATCCTGGATGTTGGTAACCCTACTGAACTTTTAATGGATTCGCGGAACTATATAAAGTGCATTGTCAGAAGCAAATCATACACGACATACTGTTTACAATTAGAATTAGGCATACCACGGTGAGACGGCACATGCTCTATTTTTCATATTTCTAAACGAAGGCGCCAGTTTGTAAATTGGGCCCGACGTCTGTGCGGGCTTGTTGACATTATTAATGGTAAATAAAGATGATCATTCCTATGCCACGTGGAACGTAGTCTGGAGATGCCATTAGCGAGTGTGTACCTATAGAATATTGCATATTTATTTAAGACCTATTAGCATTATAAACTAAAATAGGATTATGAAACATTTCTAAAAAGAGGTGGTTCCAAACTTTGCCAAAAATATCAATGTTAAAATAAAGTAATTAAACAAAGTATTAGTTTCTATACATATATTCTATATATATTAAATGTTAGTTATTTTAATAAATATTTTTTTTTTACCGTAAAGCTACACCATCGAAAAAAGCCCTGGTAGGATCTTTAAATGTAAATTGTTTTCCAATGACTGTCTGTTCGAATGACTATCGTGTCCCCCATACGTATACATTGCGATTGGGGATCGAGTCCACAATCGCAATGTATTATGCTCACTCCATTTCATATTTCCGCTTCAGCTAGATTGCTGAAAAATTGTCTGTTTTTGTCAAGTATTGTCAAATAAAAATTAAGGGGTATGCATTAATTACGTGAGCTCAAAATAAGGGGTGGAGGGAGGCGTCCAGTAAAATCTCATCAAATCTCATTGAAACAGATTTGAGAGATTTTCAATTATGTAAAACATGTTTCTCCACTAAAATATGGCCAACTACTACACAACGTATTACAGATTAACGTATTTACACCAAAAATACGCATTTTAAATAATCCCACACAAGATTACGGGGCAATATCTACACGTTTCTAGCATTGCACATTTCTTCACAGTATTTGCAATCTGTACCGGTGGCGGTACCGCGCGCTCGGAGACCTGGGTCACGTGACCCGTCAGCCGGAGTACCGCGCCGCCAACGCAGGCCTGCGCCATGACTTCCAACTTATCAACGTCGACGACTTCAATGGTGCCGGCGAGACCGAACCCAGCCCTTACTTCTACCAGGTAAAGTCTTCTAGTCACAATCTAAATCAATCTAGTCAAAGTCTAATCACATTAGTTATGACAACATAAAACGAAAGCCAATGTGTTGGACGAATAATTTGTTGGGTGTTATGTACTTTACATAATATATTGTTTTGTTCTACATGTTTGTAATGTTAATTTATTAAGTTATTTTTGCGACGACGAACTGTAAATTTATTGTTAGCAGTGTTCTCATGAAAGTGATGTAACATCTATATGAGAATAAATGTCTATAAACCTATTAGTGAACTTATTAAGTGGCCTTTAAAATTGACGTCAATGAGCGTACTAGATAGACGGGCACCTCGCATTGCATCCCTCGAGTATCTTGCTATGAGGCTGTATAGTTGCACGCCTAACGCATCTCTCATTAGTCCGGCTGGTCCAGACCGATCGACAAGCCTTGCGAGACACGCTTCTGTCTCAATCTGACCGACCAAACTCGTGTTGCGAGCTAGCTTCTTTCTTGGTCTAACCAACCGAATACGCCTCGCTAGACACGCTTCTGTCTCGGTATGACAGACCGAACACGTCTCGCAAACTAGCTTCTGTTTCGGTCTGACCGAATGTCTTCAAATCACGAGTGAATCGGTTTCTTCTTGGCAAGCGTGCTCCATCGTAGACCGATCGTCGCTTTACATCAGGCGAGTTGGCGGTCAAACGCATGCCTATTATTAAACCTTGCCTTGCAAGCTAGCATGTGTCTCGGTTTGACCAACCGAGCACGCCGCGTGAGCAGCCACGCTTCTGTCTTGGTTTGACCAACCAAGCACGCCTTGCGTTTTTCTTATTGTCATAAGAAATAGACACACGGAACAAACGGTACGGAACAGTAGAAGCTTGCGTTTGACCAATAGACTAGTGGCCCAAGGTGCTAAACTACTCTGAAGCAGGCTTGAAATGCTCACTCGATATTTGAAGACCAATCCTGAATTTATGTGGAAATTCGCCATTAGCAAGGAAATGATTAATTTTTTCAAAATGTTAGATACATATTGACTCAATGGTTCACACAGTCAACATTGAGACAACTCAAACACAAACATTTTCGTTGAATCAACAAGTCAGTTCCTATAGCTAAAAAATAAACAAAAATTTAAAAATATGAAATGAAACATGAATGTTTTGATGGTAATTTCAGCTACCGTAAAGAAACTTGTGCTTACCTATTATGCTTATTTGTCTTGTTTTAAGATTGTAAATGACACGTGAAATTTATTCAATATAGATTTCTGAGAAGTTCTCAAAATAACAACATTAACAATTCATTCATAACAAATCAATAGTTAACGATTAAATTATACAACTACCACATAAATGTGCTCAGGTTCTGATATCGTATCATTATGCACATATTTCTGTCCAACCAACAATTAATCATGTTACCAAAATAGTAATATGTCGCAGTAAAGGGTAAAGGGCCACACTACGTAAGCATAACTTCGTAGCTTATATTTTTCTACCCACAAAACAATCTCGCCGAGACAGCATTTTGCATGTCAGCAAAGCCATTTTGTTCTTTCCCGGTCTAGTTAGTCGTGACTTGCAATACGTAATACTCAAGTGATGAGAGATTAAAGTAGGGCCAATTTATTGGTAGGGTAGTAATTAGTAGGGACCTTAGCATTTTCAACTTTATACTTGTACGCATTCCTAAGAAAAAATATATTGACATGACACATGAACAGACGGATAACAAAATGAGCCTAAAAGGAGTATTAGGGTTCCGTGTTTTCTCTTTGAGGTACGAAATCCTAAAAACGAAAGTAGAGTCAGGGGGTGTCACTCCGCAGTTTAGGTATGTTCGGCCGGTGCGCCTTTTGGGCAGGCGTATGGCAAGGTAATGGCCGCGCTCGGCTCGCACGCTACCAACTTCGCGCGTAATTATCAACTTTTCTGTGATTTTTGTGACGAATAATTACTTCTAAACGATCTTATAATCCGTATAAAAGATACTGTTGTGCTTACGGGTGTATAAAAAAAAGAACAAGGAATCGTTTTTTTTTAAAAAGGCAACCCTA
Source organism: Agriopis marginaria (assembly GCA_932305915.1). NCBI lineage: Eukaryota > Metazoa > Arthropoda > Insecta > Lepidoptera > Geometridae > Agriopis > Agriopis marginaria. The sequence goes on along the minus strand of OW029934.1, from coordinate 7,291,173 downwards.
ACATCACTCCTGCCGTTTCAGGAGAGATAGAGCTACGTGATAGAAAGAGAGTGGCTCTTTAGGTGAATATAGCAAGCAGTATCCAACGCTTTGAGAGTTCAATTGCTACTATTTATTGCCTCGTAGATAAAGTCCTTGTTTATTTAAATTTCTTTGCGGAGTGAAATTTCTGCTCCTTACCCCCCATATTCATAGACCTAAATAAAGGTACCTCGAATCCTCACGTCACCCTCATGTGGTGTTTTGGCAAATAAAAAATACCACTCGAGGGTGACGTGAGGATTCGAGGTACCTCTATTTACGTCTATGAATATGGGGGTTACTTATTGTATTCTGTGGTAGTCATTATTTGCAAGTAGCTATTAGTATTTCAGAACTATAATTCTCTAAACTGTGTCATACTTATGAATACCTACTCCTAGATACTCCTAGTTTCCCCATGGGTATTTCTCCAGGATTCAAAATAATCCATGTCCGTCTTCACGATGGGCACCACCTCCTTGTCTAATTTCATTACTGTTGGTTCAGCCATTTAGTCGTAAAAAGGTAAAAAACAACAAAAGCTACTTTTTCGTAGTTATAAAATTAGTAGGATGTAATAATAGATATTATATATATTTTAATAGGTGTGTTTTTGCGTTTCAAAAACTACCCTCATAGGAATGAGATGGATGGATGGATGGATTATTCTAAAGATAGAACAAAAAACAGACAGAGCTAATTACGCAGTTAAAAAGCTATTCTTAATAATCTTGTTGCATGTTAATGGAGTGTTGTTATCTTATGTCATGTTTTTCGTAAATGCGTAGTAATGTGCCGGTCAAGTTCGCATTATTGATAATATTGTATTGTGTGTTAATAATAATAGTGTAATTTTTACATGTAGTACTATAATAGTAATAGTTACAGTTATTACAAGACATCAATTAGTTCATAACTATTTATTTGTTTTTTGCTTTATTTTATTATTTTCTTTGTTATGGTGTAATGAAAACAATAAAAATCTAGGCTAAGAAAATATTGTACGCCCGAAGAGGGTAGAACTGTGATACTCGATTATGTATTTGTAACAACTCATGTACCAGTTTGACGCAATAAAAGTTATTCTATTCTATTCTATTCTATTAATGTAAGCGTCTAGTAATGTAAGCGTTTTTCATACCACTGGCTTTTCGGTGAAGGAAAACATTGTGAGGGAACCTGCATACGTACGGAGAAGGAATTCAATGGCGTATGTGAATCCACCAACCCGCACTGGGCCAGCGTGGTGGATATGGCCCAATCATCCTTTCGGCGGTAGGCTAAAAGTTCAGCAGTGGACAAGGCTATGATTATGAATGTAACCGTAATTTTTTTCCCTCAGAAGTCATTAGGTTTTTTATGTCCTAGTCTTTTGTTGTATTACAATTTTTAAGTTCGTTTAATAGTATTACTATGATTAGAGATAATTAAGTGGTTTTATATTAATTTTATATTTTGCTTGTAAATAATATTATGACACGAGTTCTGTATGTACGTACATCACTACGCATTGCCATAAGCGCGAGTGAGCGCGCAATATGCCCTGCTCTGCTCACACGTTTTATGACCTTACCTGCAGCGACTAAATTGTAAGCGCTATTGCGTGATGTGAGGTTTTTCCGTTTCCAAAACTACCCTCTTTTTTTAGAACCTGGCGGAAGCCGAGTACGTGGTGGCAGTGTTCATGTACATGCGGCTGGTGGGGTGGCCAGCGGAGCGCATCTCGATCCTCACCACGTACAACGGACAGAAGCACCTCATCCGTGACGTCATCGACAAGCGCTGCGCAGACAATCCCCTCATTGGACGACCACACAAGGTAACGTCTTTTCCTAAAACCCAGCAGAATACGCGATGGCAGACTACGGCAATTTTAGGGGCAGTTCCACTTAGGCGTGCAAGACCCGAGTATAGGGCTCCAGACGCCCAGAATGCCAGAAAAAGTTATCAAACCCTCATCTTCAAAAAACCCATCTTTAATCTACTGCTGGATGAGGGCCTCTCCCAAGGCACGCCACCTACGCAACGGCTTCTACGTTTGCTTCCACTCACTGAAAAGTAACACACATGCACCACAAGATAGCCCGTTGATCCAGTTGATAGTGAACCTGCCTTCTGCGCTTGGGGGCGTGGGTTCGATTCCCACCTAGGACAAATATTTGTGCTTGTTCTATATCTGGTTGTTAATATCTATTTAAGTATGTATTTAAAAATATATATGTATGTATATTAGTCCCTGGTAGCCATATCACAAGCTTTGCTTAGTTTGGGGTCAGATGACCGTGTGTGCGAAAATGTCCCGAATATTTATTTATTTATTATTTATTTACCTTATACACCACCACTGCCTTACATAATTATGTTTTCAGTGACAACATAAGAATTGTCGATGATCCATAGCCCACAGAACACCCAGAGCCGCTCAGCATACGCAGAGACGTTGGGCCTCTTTTTCTCTTTTATCGCATTTACAACGGGGAATGTTTTGAAGAACTGTTCGATCTGATGCCAGAATCGTGGTTTTATCATCGCACTAGCCGCCACCGCCTGAAAGTTACGCGTGCGTTATACGCGATCTTTTTGGCACACACCTGCAACTTGTGGAATGAGCCTTTTGCGGCATTTTCGAGTAACCATAATATGTGTGGTTCTTCAAAATGGCGGTTAACGGGCGGTTATCCGAGTCGCGTAGGCAACAAAACGCTCCCTCAGCCCCCGCCAAGTTATAGCGACGCCATGCTAGAGTCAGGACGCCCGCGGGGGGAGTGCAACGACAAAAACGAGCATAAGTCCGACCTCGATGACGCCCGGCGCGGCACTGAACGTGGCGCGCCAAAATTCTCGCGTCCTTTTTACGCTTTTAATTTCACTAAAAAACGACATTATTCACTATCAAAAATCTATCCAAATAAAAGAACGTTGAATAAAATTGTCTTTCAGTAAATGCAATTTCCAGATTGTTGCGAGCTTTCATTAGAGCATAAAATGAAAAAAATAAACTAAGTCGACTTTGTTTCAGATTTTTTTTTGATCGAGGAAAGTTTATTCTGTCGTGTATTGAACCAAATCATAAACTCTAACACAGATGTATCTGTGACATGTATTTTTTTCCAGCTCAAATATTGTAATTTTACTGAATAAAATTGATTTAAAACCGTCAAATTTGGTATAAGAGGCTCTTAATAGAGTCTTTAAGGGTCGGAAACGTATCTGTGATGCCCCTGGTGTTACAAGTATCCATAGGTGACGGTGATAGCTTACCATTAGGCGGCCCGTTGGCTTGTTTCCCATTAATGTCATTTAAATATTTATTTTAAGGCTGTAGTTTTGTCACTCCAGTGATTCTCAGGGTAGCCTAGTCGCAGTCGCTACAAATTGTTAGCCCATCGTATTAATAGTAACGAAGTCGGTTTGAACCTGTCAGAACAACATTATGGCGACGAAACCCGATAGGCAAAAAAGAAATAAACTTCGGACGTGTCGAGGAATTCAAACCCACCCATGCCTCGTCTGGGGTTTAGTTTTATTTACCTGGGCGATCGACCTTCATTCTATACGAACGAGTTAAAAAAAAGAATAGTAAGTAATATGATGGTTAAAAACACATAATTCTTAAAAAATATATTGTATTTTAACATTTAAGGCTAGCTGCGCTCCGCAGAGTGGCCATTACCTCAGTGATCATACTTTTATCCAAGTAAAAAAAAAACTTATATCTCTCGCTGGCCCTCCCGCTATATATTTTCCATAAATCACGCCGACCCGTTACTATGTTGCTGCGTGAAAGAGGAAAAATCAAACGAACAAACAAACACACTTCGCATTTATAATATTACTAGCTGTGCCCCGCGGTTTCACCAGCGTGGATTAACTCTTTATATCGTCAGCTATCTGCCAGTGAAAGTCCCGTAAAAATCGTTCCAGCCGTTTTGGAGTCCATAGGGAACATATATACACAAACGTAGCCTTTTATATACAGAGTTACGCATATAGATTGTACAGAACCGAAAGGACGTCATTGTACTCATCATTATGAACAACTTTTACTATGGGATCAACCCTAAAATCGCGAAAAAAATATCAGCTGTTCCATAGAAAACGGTCATTGACACTCGACGAAATTTATGGAACAGCTGGTTTTTTTTCGCGATTTCAGGGTTGGTCTCATTGTACAAGTTGTTCATAATGATGCGTACAACAACCTCTTTTCGGCTTAGCCTGCTAAATGCGTAACCCTGCTTAAGAAGAAGATGGTATATCATCTAGATCAGATGAATGATAAAATTATGAATAAATTAAGTATGATTCCATGTTGTCATTTCGAATTCCGCCTGTGTTGCCATCAGACAAACATACGTGTGACTAACTAAATACATAAAAATTGTATCTAGTGCCAAGTCTTTCATTGTGCCGTTTTAAAATATTATTTACGATCAAATAAACTTTGGTATGCTCTACACAAATTTTACTATCCATATATAAAATCCAAATGTTTCTGGTGAATCGTTTAAATATATCGATTGGTTTAGTTTTATTTTTGAGCTACGAACAATTATTTTTTGATCGATAGTTACAGGCGACAAAAAAGGTTTAAAAGTAAAACTTTTCAAATTATTTTTATTGCTAAAACTCATAACTGCTGCTGACTGCGATTTCTATAAATTTTCTCATTGACGTTAGACTAAAACTTGTTAAAAATGATTAGTTAAACTTTTATTTTAATGTAATTGCACGGATGACATAATTGTAATAACTGAGGAATAGATTTAAAAACCACCCACAATATGGACAGACGACCTAAAAGAGACCGCAGGGAAACGCCGGATGCAGGCCGCTTCCAACCGGCTCTTTTGGAGATCGATGGGGGAGGCCTATGTCCAGCAGTGGACGTCCTATGGCTGAAATGATGATGATGATGAGATTTAAAAAATATAATTCGTCTAAATATTCTAAATCAATGAAAATATGTCTGGAAAATTTGTTTATTAAAAATTGAATTGAAATAAACAACTTTCCTCAACTTGCCTCTTCATTAGGGTTAACGGTACGCAAGTTATCGTCGCCACTCTCTCTCTCTCTCTCTCTCTCTCTCTCAGAAAAAGCATGTGTCCCAGCAGTGGGAACATGATAAGCTGATGATTGATGAACTAATTTACAAACTCAAACACAGCATCGGACTGGCCATATAGTCGAGGTGGCGTTTGCCAGCCGGGCCCCAGTTTGTGCGGGCCCCTTACGGGCCTGGCTTGCGAGGCTTGCCGCAAGCTCCGCCAGGAGTAATAGTGTTCCCTGGCCGCAAGCCAGGCGGTAGGTAGGATATGTGGGGTCTCCACTTTTCCAGTCTCGGGCCCCGGACTTGTGGGAAGCCGGGCGCTTCCTACCCAGTCTGACCCTGCAGAAACATACATACAAACGCCGATAAACCTTCGCTTTGCTCGGGCAAATATCATCATCATCAGCCAGAAGACGTCCACTGCTGAACATAGGCCTCCCCCTTTAAGCTTCACACTGAACGACAGCCTGCCTTTTGCATCCATTGCCAGCGACTCTCACTATGTCGTCGGTCCATCTAGTGGGAGGCCTACCTACGTCTTCCGGTTCGTGGTCTCCACTCAAGAACCTTTCTTCCCCATCGGTTATCGGTATATCGGTGATATCGGGCAAATATGGCCATCGAAAATGTTTGGTCTGTTTGTCCTGACTCATATCATCACCATAATCAGCCTTTTAACAGTCCACTGCTGGACTTTTAGCCTACCCCCGAAAGGGTGATTGGGCCATATCCACCACGCTGGCCCAGTGCGGGTTGGTGGATTCACATACGCCATTGAATTCCTTCTCCTTACGTATGCAGGTTTCCTCACGATGTTTTCCTTCACGGAAAAGCCAGCGGTATGAAAATAAATCTCTGACTCATATAAATCTCTATAAATAAATCTAGATCCTTGTATAAATTATCTACCTATTTAGTGGACCATTAAAACTGAAATGGTTTTAACCTCCTTGTTTGCCTCTAAAATAGTCACTATACGACGTAAGCAATGTTTTTATAAACATTACGTAACTTACCATATTTCCCAATGTTTTGTAAAAAAGTATCCATAGTCGTCATTCTTTTACTTTGGACTAGGTTATACTTACGTGATTGAAAGCGCTGATGCTGTCGAAGATGGAGCACGTATACAGATAACTTGAATATAATGACGAAGGTATTAAGGCGTTACATTGTTAACTAATCAATAAATCCCGTTCTAATTAAAAAAGACGAAATAATATTACTACATTTTACGCAGGAGGGGCAGCTAAATACACGCGGCTATCTCACTCGCGCCTTTTAACGTTTTTGAAAATAAAAATAAAACGTTAATAAGTAGGCTTAAAACGTTACATATTTTCGGCAAACGGTCAGCCCTATTCTTGAGCATTCGAGATTATCTCGGTCACTGCCTTTCTCGTTAGAAAAATAAGTGTAGCCAAGATAATCCCGCGCGCACAAGTATTACACGCCTTGAATTTAATTCATGAAATGATCTGTGACTAAGAAGTGACTAGCTATCCTTTAGTCAGCCGCGACTCTGACTCTAGCTTATTAACCCTTCATTACGGAAATCCTGAATAAAAGCGAAACCAATAAAAAAAAACGCTCTGTTAGTCACCATGATGCAACACCAGTATCATCATTGGATCCTGGCCAATGGCCAGAAAAAACCAACGTCGAACACCAGAAAAAAAATTACGTTTGACTGTTTGCACTATTCGGAAAGTAGCTAAATAATAAGATTGCCTAAGTCAGTAGTGGACTTTATCTACTGAATCTGATAATAAAGCCATTCTAGTGGTAGAGAACTCTTGCAGGGTTCGCCTGGGTAAATACGAAAGTACCACACCTCTGCCAATTACCACCAAGCCACCGCCAAGCAGTACCTATAGTATCCATATCCATTACTGCGTTTCAGACTAAAGGATTTTTACAGTCAGACAATGTTTAAAGTGAAATTACAGGGAGTAACCATCGAGATACAATACCTATAGAGTCACAGTCTCTAAGTGAAAACACTAAAAAAAACCGAGCGTCGAGACATCAATGTAATTGTAATTCACAATGCCATTATTTACCCCAATTTAGACCTTATGTCACTTGCATTGTGTTCATCGTCGCTATAGTCTGCTATGTCATCGGAGCACTGGCATTGGGCAGCGTTGTAGTTGGATCGCAGTTGCCCTACAATTAACCAAAAAGTCGGCGCAATACGTAGCGTGCGCAGAGTTTTGGTTCAATTTTTTTTGGGCACGTTTGTGTTATTGTATGTCGATGGGAATAATAGATACATTACTTTACGCAGGAGTAAACGAACATATTTTTAGGAGTGTGGCATTTGCGGCTCGAACGTAGCGAGAACCATAATCCACCTGAATTTAAAATCTGTAGAATAGAATAGAATTTTGAAATTATAACATATTAGAGGATTTGGTAAAAAAAAATCTAAATAATATCCGGGGTAAAGAGCTCATCAGGGCCGTCGGGGCTTGAACTGTCGATGTTCAGAATAATTCAGGGCCCCACTCCAACTGCAAGGCTATCGTCACGCTTACTATTAGGCGAGAACCTGGCTCGTCTCGTAACCTTTTCATGTAACTTTTTTTATAATTTTAATGTATTTTTTAACACGTTGTTAAAAATAAGTAAATGCTTTATTTTAAAGCCGTATTATGTTATCAAATCAACCCAGAAAATAATCTACTTGAATATGTCTGCATAGTAAGTATCACATGTTTGAGTCATAAACCGAGACATTTAATTTGTACAGGTGACGACAGTGGACAAATACCAGGGGCAACAGAACGATATAGCGCTCGTGTCGCTGGTGCGTACGAGGGCAGTGGGCCACGTGCGCGACCTGAGACGTCTGATCGTGGCGGCGTCCAGAGCGAGACTGGGACTCTACATCTTCGCGAGGGCGAATCTCTTCAGGAACTGCTTCGAGCTGCAGCCTACCTTCAATCAGGTAAGATTTCCACCGCTTAAAACACAGAAAAATTTTAAAACACAGAAAATTTAATATAAAACCTCAATAGCTGCGTATTTTTGTCTAGTTTATGTATACATTTTTTGATAGTAAAGTTAACAGCTTGTTCTTCTGTGTAACAAGTTGAGTAAGATAATAAAATAATAGAGATAAATATTTCTAGTTTTTCCGGTTCAAGAATGTGGGAAAATGTGGCCCTGAGGTAAGCCGAGAGTCATAAAACATTTTATATTAAGCAAACCGGGGCGGGGCGGTGCCGATGAGATAATACAAACTGAGCTAATCTTTATTTTTGACACTGATGCAAATAATAATGAAAGTTGAAAGGTTACATATTAATAATGTAATAATAAAAGGTTAAACGGTGTTACTAAGGGGAAAGTTGGTCATTTTATAACAACTCATAATTATTGTGAACAACTTTTACCACAATAATACTTTTAATATATTCTTCGAGATTTTAGGGGTGATCCCAACCCCAAAAATCTCGCAATGAGAAAAATAACATCTCTACATACATAGTATAGTATAGTATAGTATAGTATAGTATAGTATAGTATAGTATAGTATAGTATAGTATAGTACATAGTATAGTACATAGTATAGTACATAGTATAGTACATAGTATAAATTAAAGTCGCTTTCCGCGTCTGTGTGGCCGCTAACTCCTCCTAAACCACGCAACGGATTTTGATGCGGTTTTCACCATGGGGGTGGGTCGCTAGTATTATTATAAATATGTATATGAATACATTAAGTTCAGTGTAAATGATCTATTTAACCGATTTTTAAATTTGTGAAAATACGCAATTTACTTTACTTGTATGACATATTTTTTCTAAAAAATTTATTTTAAACCAAATTACTGCACTGATTTTGATGAAATTTCTATGGTAATTTATAAACTGATTCGGAAAATTATTTTTGTATTTGATAGGATATACTTTCAGATTAGTCCCATATAAATTTTATCAAAATCGGTTCAGTAGTTTGGTTCTATAAATTAAATTAACTGGAAAAAATATGTCACCCAAGTACACGAAATTGCGTATAAATTTACTAATAAATTTAGGAGTCAGTTTTTTAAATAATTATTTATGGAACAGCTGATTTTCTTCTCGATTTTAGGGAACCACCGTTCCGTATAACCTTGTACACCGAGCTATTATGAGTTAAACGTGAACAGTCATCATCGCTATGTTTATATTGAGTACTAGCTTGTGCCCACGGCTTCGTTCGCGTGGACATTACGTTATAAATAAACCCTACACTTGCCTGTTTTGAACTAAGAATGTTTACTGTTGGGGTGAAAATTCTGGGCGAGTGAGTGTTCTGGGCCTTAGGGAGTCAGAAATGATATGGATTGTACAGAATCGACGGAAATTTTTACTTTAAATTTGAGTCACAGACGTTTGCGTGGACCTGAAGGACGGCAAATTTGTGTACCCCGTGTCACTTTTAAGGATTGATTTTCTGAAACACCTATTAAGTAAATTTGCAGAGTTTTATAATTTTAGCTATAAGAAAAGCTCCATACAATCTTTAAAACCTCGTGTAAAGGGGAAAAATATTGAAACACGTGTTTATTACTTTCTCAGGTTCAAAGGTGCAAAGTTTCATTTTATACAAGACCCACTTAGGTTGATTAATTTTGAGAAAAATTTAAGACGAGTGGAATTTCATCAGCGTAGCATGTTTAAAAATAAACATTATAAACTTTAGGGGTCTCATGTTTATCGGGACTTATCACGTCTTACAATTTAGGTAAAAATATGTACCTTTCACTCGACGTTTCGACCATGTTACAATGGCCGTGGTCACGAGCTGACTGAACACTGCGGGTGAGTCCGGCGAGAAGAGCGGGTGTTTTGTTCAACTACCCTCACTTGATCTTGAAAAATCGCAGGGTTGTCACTACGACACACAAACCCTGACTGTATCGGTAACTGTCCTAGTACCTACACCGCGGTTTGTACACTTGCTCACTACGGGATTCCACGACAGGGTCTGTTTGAATGGACCTCTGAAATTGGTCCATTCGGATCGGATTATATGCGAAATTCCACTTGTAAGGAGGTCAACTCTCTAAAAAGTGGAATTTAGCATAATCCGTTCTTATTGTTTAGCAAATTTCACGTTTCTATCATTCTTGGGTTGGTCTGTAATTTCTAGATAAACGCTTTTTCTTTTATATATATATTATGTAATGTGAAGGCTGAACAAAAATAACTCTCAGAAATAATGGCTCGTTACTAACGAGCGAATGACCGATGGTTTTAAAAACCCCGTGATAGCCCATTTTGGAGAGACCGCTAGACATGAAAGCGTGAGGTCGCTGGTTCAAATCCCGGGCCCTTTCCAATGAGCTCTTTGGAGTTTATGTACGGATTTTCATACCACTGGTTTTTCAGTGAAGGAAAATATCGTAAGGAAACCTGCATACGTACGGAAAATAAATTCAATGGCGTATGTGAATCCACAACCTGCAACTGGGCCAGCGTGGTGGATATGGCCCAATCGCCCTTTCGGAGGTGGGCCTAAGTCCAGCAGTGGACTATTAAAAAGGCTGATGATGGACTATTAAAAAGGCCGATGATTAGGTATGGCAGGGTTGCTTTAGGATTTTCTTAGATTTACTGTAAGAAAGTATAATGACGTAGTACCTATAGTATGAAATCTTTGGTAGGTAGGTACCTATAATGAAACAGTATATAAAATGTTTGGTGCGTGGATGGCTAGTCAGAAAATTAGGATATATCGACAAAAAAGTGTCGTAATAAATCGTACTAAGATCGCTAAGCAGCGCTTAATTCGACTCGAGCTTGACCTGAGCCGACTTTACCCGAACGAGTATCTGAGCGTGACGGTCACGCGAGTTTAGTGCTTTTCCCCATTACAAAAAGTGCCTAACGTGCCTAAAGAAGTTTAGACGTTTTCACTTAAAAAAAATTGTTCACTGATAATTTTTTGCTTTGCCATTTTGGCGCCCCTTCGTGTCTGGCGCCTAGAGCGACTCCTCTCCCTCTACCCCAGGGCCGGTGGTGGGTGGATATATGCCATTGATGATGCGTATGCGGCAGTTGAAGGCGCCACAATAAGGTGCACTGTTTGTAGAGTAGGAGTCTCATAATATTACATTGTTACCCTAGGGGTGAAAGTAACACACTAAATAAGTCTTTAACCCCGAGGTAAAAACACTGTGTTTTTCATTACGAATACAAGGAAACTAAAAACATGAACTGACTATAGAAAATATGAGTGAATTTTATTTTACATAAATCAACATTTTTGGTGTGAAATTTATTTTCCACTACTGCTTTAGCCTCTTCTCTTATGAAATCAGGCGTTAAATCCATATCGGAATCAGATGAACTCATTGTGTTAATACAAATCTGCTATACCTACGGAAGTATAAACAAAAGTCTACCATGCAGATCGGATACCCGCCATTTTTTTTAACATCCTGATATTGGCAAATGCTCGAGAAGTGCGGGACCATAATCCGCTGAGGAGAAAAAATAAATAAAAAAGTTGGAACAAGGTTCAAAACAAATGTGAAAATAGAACTATGTTTTTTATAATTTGAGTGTCTGTCAGTTGTCAACTGTCACTGTCAGTTGAAAGTGATTCTCCCTAGGGCTGAAATGTATTACTTTCAATCCGCTCCTCAGGGAACTTCAGACCTACTTTCCGAGTATGTGTAATGAAAATGTGGTTTGTTTACTTAGCTGGTGGAGCGTCCGCTGCAGTTGGAGCTGGTGCCGGGCGAGCGGTACCCGGCGCAGCGCGGCGCAGCGGCCCCCGTGCCCGAGGCGCTCGTGCTGTGCGCACGCGACATGCCGCACATGGCGCGTGTAGCGTACGACATGTACCTCGAGCGCGTGCGACACGCGCGTGAAGAGTACAACGTGAGTATTTTTAAACTTTCGCTATATATTTTTTTAAATAAGCTTGCGTTTGACTACCCTCTCGCCTGATGTTAAGCGGTGATGCAGTTTAATGATTGCAATTAGATGTAATTACGTTACTTTTTCATCCGATGTAAGTAATGCATGAAATTCGGAATCCGAATAAAATTCGTGTGAAACGATCAATCGCTCCAGGATCTATTGTATCGTTGTTGTCTTTTGTTGTTGTGGTGTTGGAAGATTTTGAGTTGTGTTTTTTGAGATAGTTCCTATTTTAGTTTGTCATTTTGATGTTTTAATAAAAATATTGCATTTATTTTGTCAAGTTTAATATTTAATTTCATTACTAGTTTATCAGAAATCTTCATAACAAATTGGGGTCCCGGGAAACCCCGGCGAGCACTTATGTGATTTTCTTCGTGCGAGTAGTTAATGGTTAAAATATTAGTATGCGGAACCTCGAATATAACTAAACGTAGACGGCAGGCAAAAAACTGGGAATATGCGCATAAGGAATCTGCGATCATCATGAGTTCATCACTGACACAGAGGTGAGTCCATACAAACGAGACACGACCAGTGATGTCAGCTGGGCGCGGTAGGGACAGACAAAGTGCGGCGCAATCACAATTCTCCTTTGATCATAGATAGTTTGGTATTGCCTTAAACACGAACTATTACCCACAGAGCAAACAAAAATACAGAGGGACTACCGCGAACACGAAAAGTGAAGCCACTTTTTGAAACATGTGTGCGTAGTCGAAGTTCGTGTCGTGTAATTCATCAAAATAAGTGATAATATAAATACTTAAGTGGGGAAATATTCCATCTTTCTTCTTATTTACTTTTGTGTTGTTTTTAAAACGGATGTATTCAGTACGACGTTCTGACAAGAAATTCACGTAGTTTTGAATGCGTATGCGAGCGTGAGTCGTTTATTTATTGGGAATTCAAGTAGTTTTGGAAGCGATTTTGGCGTTACTTTGGCAGTGCGCCGTAGGGACTCTGTATTTTTATTTGCTCTGAGCTAGTACCGAAAAAAAGTCCGCCAAAAACTGAATGGGGCGATTTAAACACGTAATGCACACACGGACATATTCTTACTAGTTCTACAAACGCACACTTCAATATTGAGCGGCACACAACTGTAAACGATATGATTAAAATGTCATTAAATGGACGACCAAGGGTGAAAGTGCTATAGAAGAAACTGTATGTATAAACATTTTCGTTTATATTTTCTGAGCAGTTTTCGAACTAATTCGGCAATCGTGCCTGGGGGAAGTATTCGGCCGCACAAAATATAAAAGTCGGTATAAATTCAAATGTCGAACCCAGAATTATAATTTTAAATCTTGCTTACAAACAATCGATGCCATTAAGTGTGCAATAAAGCTTTATCCGTCGCATAACTGGAGCATGCAAACTGGGGCGTATACAAACGATCCACAGTAACAGGAGCTCGCCATAGCGACGCCGCCGACTCATTCCCGTGTTATCTTGATAATCCACGTGTAAACACCCTTTGCGGAACGGGTATAGCAGTGTGCAACAATTTTCTTTCTTTAAAAAGATTAAAAACCCGACATTTTGGCACTTTATATTTCGCAAATAAATGATGATGTAACAATCTTAATTTTAAAAGAACTATTCAATGATACTTTACATGAGAGGTTGAAGTTTAGATTGTACGAGTGCATAAAACAAGCCATTTTAGCCGAGACGTTTATCAGCACGAGCCAAAGACGAGGGTGGAAACATAAAACAAAACAATGACACAAAATTACTTTTGTAAGTAATATGGCTTAAAATTAAAACTTATTATTGAACCACTCCCAAAAGGCTGCACCTATATTGATTTAGTTGTTTATTGTTTGAAAGGTGATTCTTCAAGTGTTTTCTTAGCTATGATTCGAGAAAATCTGTACAGACGATTGGAGATTCTTAGCTCTTTTACCGCAGGCAAGCTTCCTACCTGCATTAAATATTTTGCAAACTGAACCTGTTTCAACAATTTTAAAGGTGTAACATGTTTATGCACTAGTGCATAAAACGCAGACTTTTATGAGAGTATAAAAATCCATATTAGTCCATTTCACCGGGTTAAAACAAGATCATAAAAAACAGACTTCAAAATTAGTAAAATATGGCATTTTGATTCCATATTTTACAAATTTTTTATTCGGTTTTTAAATTGACAATTATTGTATTTTGTTGTGGTGAAACCCTCAGTGTGCGAGCTTGACTCGCACTTTGCCCGTTTTTTTTTTCATTTTCTCATAGGAAGTGAAGAAAAATTGTGTGTATCAGTCGGGGTCAAAATATTTTGTTCTCGGGCGGCGAATATTGAATTCTTCGCTGCGCTCAGGATTCTACTGTAGAATTTGCTTTGAATCCTTCGCTCTGAATTCAAAATAGCGCCCTCGACGAACAAAATATTACTTTGTCCCCTTGTAACACAAAATAACTATTGTCCACGCCCTGTGTTAGGCATGCTGATATGCTTAAATTTAAACTAGGACAAGCATTCCATTTACAATAGTTTCAATACATATATGCCAAGGCGTTGATCGAGATAGATTTTCGTGTTTAATATTAATGAAGCATTGTTCTCATTTATCAATGTTTTGTGCGGCATCAGTAAACAGGCTGTCGAAATTTACACTAAAAACCCATTTATTTACAGAATTTACAGAATCTTATACAGTTTAAAATGCAGCGTAGTTGCTTTGACGTAAGTGACCTCACATGTGAGACATTTGCGTCGTTTCTATCCTCAGAATAAACCGGCCAAGTGCGAGTTAGGCTCGCGCACTGAGGGTTCCGTACCAACCCAAAATACAATAATTATCAACATAAAGAACCGACTTCAAAATAAGTAAAATGTGTCATTTCGATTCGGTGAAAAATATTATAAGGTTATCCACGTAACAAAATTACTAGTTACAACTTGGTAATGAACAGAAATTTTCACCGACTCGTACTTGGCCAATATTTGTTATTTGTTGTTATACTTTAGAGCGTGTACTATAATCATGCCAAGTTTGACACTTGTACGATATACGTACTACCGTTTTTAGGGTTCCGTACCCAAAGGGTAAAAACGGGACCCTATTACAAAGCTTACAAAGTCTGTCTGTATGTCTATGTAACGTTACGGCGGATTAACGTAACGTTATTAAAATAATGAAAAAGTCAAAACGAAAGGGGTCCCCATATAACAAACGTATTTTTTAACGTATTTTTGTATTAGCTCTAATGAAATAAACCGCCCAAGTGCGAGTCGGGCACGTGCCCGAATATTAACAGATAAAACAAATATTAAGGTATTCAATGAAAATTTTATATTTTTATAACCAGTTTTTTTTTTTTAATAATATTTTTTACGGTGATTTTTTTCTCGAACTGGTAACCATAATTAGTAGTAACCCTAAGTAGTGTGAAACAATTTTGTCCCACACATACGAACATACTAACGGCAAGTTAAATAAAAGCTTGTAATAAAACTGTATCAAAATCGGTTCAGTCGTTTGGGAGCTATACCATGCCACAGACAGACACGTTAAATTTCTAACACTCCTTTTTGCGTCAAATTATTAAAATCTTTTCATAGTCGGCTCACACTGCGTGACAAAATAAGTAGTCGAATTTAAAACCTGCTCCTATTAAAGTCGGTCAAATTAATGTAGCGTTCGATAAATTCTAGGTATGTTTTTGATCAAAATTTATCTAGTAGCTGTCTCAATGTGAATACTCGTTTCATGACCCGAGGCCAAGTATTGTCGTAAAATGCAAATCGTAAATTCTTCTTCCTGAATTACAAGATGTTTTATGATATAGCATCGTTTGTTATACAAATATGTGTAACAAATGATCCTAATTAATTAAACATAAAAATAACCATTTTTAATACCTATTAAAATGTGTCAACAAAAATACTGAGGTCGTGAGGATCAAAGGATCGCGGCGCCTCCGCCTCTTCTAATAACAAAAAATACAAAAATCATTATATCGTCGGTGTTGAGCCTTGCACACCAAAGTAAGAAAATTAAAAACACGTAGGTACATATTTACAAGCACATATTTAACTAAACTAAGAAAGCTAGAGCATTTTCTAACCAGATGCCTATTAGTGCCTAACCGAATGCAATCTGCAATCATTTCAACAAACAACTTATTACTGCAGAATATTAGAGTTGAATTTCAAAAATATATCTTTCCTTTTATACTAATTTTCTATTCACGCCAAAAACTCTGTCAAAAATTATTATTTATTAGATATTTTAAAAGCAAGATTAACATAATATAAACTTGCGTTTAAAATAGAAATAAATAGTTTTTCAAACCTCTCAAACTATATAATTATGTAAACAATATTTTATTATTTATAATCATAATTCCAGTGTTTGTCTTACTGTCATCATGCCTATTGATGGGGCATTTTAATGCGCGACAAATAAGTCATTTGCATCGATTCTGATGTACTCTAAACTAAAGTAAATTTGACAGCGCTAAAATTGTTGCCATCCTTCTCTCACACATTAAAATTAAAAGAGAGGCAGATAATTTCAGTCCTGTCAGATTGGTTTAGTTTAGTGAATGGTATGACAGAATCGATCCTAATACCTCCATTATTAAAGACAAATTAAGATTTGCGATACGTTCTTATAAATAAAATATGCTAATTATCGTAACGAAGTACCTATACCTATTGAATTTTGAACACTGCCACTCACAAAAAAAAACCGACCACACATGTTCTCGCAATAGTATTACGCCTCAACGCCATAACATCTATCAAGTCTAAATTTATGGCTGCTTGTTCCATAAAGGTTCTATTAATGTCAACTTATCGTCTTACTTATCTTCAATCGTGACTGCTTTCCTAAGAAGGCAGAAGTACGCAGTTAGTTGTTGCATAGCTTAATTTTGTAGCACGTTTAGTGCATGACGTTTTAATTAAGGGCCTCTTTTCCCCACATTTAGCAATTTTGAGCATTCTTGTTTTAGTTTGTCTACATCCACGGTTAGCTTAAAATTAAAAAAACGGTGTCACATCAAAATTTAATGTTTTATCTATAGGAAACCGTAAAGACCGAAACACGAATTAGGACATTTCTTTCGATAGAAAAAAAAAAGTAACACTGATTTGCGCCTTTCTCCCTGTTTTTTTAAATTATTCAAATACCTATTGCCTAATAGATGTCTAATTATGGAGGATTGTGCATTACAGAGAAAAACCAAAAAAAATAAAGTAGCGAAACGCACGACTGTGTAAACGCCATCGGTTTGCTCAACTAAATGCGACTAATGCAATATTATGAAGCCTTATGGTCTTCATATCATCTGTAGTAACAAGCGTTGCTTAAAAGAGGGGGGTGGAGCTCCCAGCTATGGAGTTCGAGTTCAAGTGATAAACGTTGCAAAAGACTCAGAAAGAGGGTAGATCATTTTATCTGCACCTAACTTTTAACTGTTCGACCAACCGTCCGCATTCTTAAGTCTTCTCGGGGAAATGGTGCACCGAAATGTCGGTAGCTCCATTCACAACCGTATCACGCCTTAATGATCATTTAAATGTAGTGAACAACCGTGATAGTTTAAAACAGTGTTTTACGTATAGTTTATCTTTGGATCGGACCCCAAACTAGCTCAGCCGGTCTCTTGGTGGCCCTCCGAAGTTACGTTGAAGTCTTTAACATTTACGGTATTAAATTATTACAAAACGGCTTAGACTCATGTTATGTTCAATACGACAATTTGATTTTTTTAGGAGATTTTAATATTAATTTTCTAAGTACGAATGACAGCTTCACTGTCAAATTTAAGACTTTCCTATCTTGTTTTAATTTACAACAAGTGGTCACTGAACCCACCCACTTCACTGATACTAGCCAAACATTAATCGACGTAGTTTGCACAGATTTACGTACAAATAGAATACATATAGAACCTGTTTGGGCTCTTTTTGGGCACTGCTTAGTGGTGTGCGAGTTTAATATTAGGCGCATGAAAGTGGTCCCTAGCACAATAACGTTCAGGCCTACGAAAAAAATTTGCATCGATAAATTTAATGATGATTTGCAGAACGTACGATGGAATCTTTTTTCACAGCTTTCAAATGTAAATGAAATGGTAAGCGCCTTTAACCAGAGTGTTATAACTGTGTTTGATCGTCATGCACCCATCACGTCAGTAGTCATTAGAGATCACTCGTACCCCTGGATTACAGACACGATAAAAGTTATGATGAGGCTGCGCGATAAGGCCGCAGCGGACTACCATAACAGTAAATGCGAGGGTAAGAAACAATACTACAAAAGCTTAAAGACTATTGTTAATAAAGCACTTTATCATGAAAAATCTGCTTATTTTCGATATAACATAAATAACAACATACGAAACCCTAAGACACTTTGGAAAAACCTGAAAAATACTTTATTACCGAAAAATGACACTGAGTTACCTTCTCATTTTGATGATCCGAATATTATAAACAATCACTTTTTAAACATACCAGGCTCTTCAGAAACCTCTATATCGCATTTAACGTATTTTGAGTATAACAAGTTTACTGATAAAATATTTCACATAGAGAAAATTAGTCTAGATCGATTGTTTAGTATAGTCCGAACATTAAAATCGAATGCTGAGGGCTGCGATGGAATTAATTTGAATATGATATTATTGACATTTCCATATACCATTGATACTTTACTAGCGCTAGTTAACACCTCCATTGAAACTAGTACATTCCCTGGTAATTGGAAAGACGCTATTGTTCGCCCACTACCCAAAATTTCTAATCCTGTTGACCTGAAAGACCTCAGACCCATTAGTATTCTTCCTTGCATGTCCAAGATATTGGAGAAAGCCGTATGTATGCAGTTAACAGAGTATATTGAAGAAAATAATATTTTACCTGTAGTACAGTCAGGTTTTAGAAAAGGGCGCAGTACTGCGACAGCCCTGCTTGATGTCACTGATAATATACTCTGCGCACAAGATAAAGGTATGTGTACAGTATTAGTTTTGCTAGATTTTTCAAGAGCATTTGATTCTCTAAATGCGACTCTTCTTCTCTCTAAATTGAGCTATTACGGGTTTGATCATGAGGCTATTAAGTGGTTTGATAGTTACCTCTCAAATCGAAATCAGACTGTGAAAATTAATCGCGCCGATGGATCGTCACTGTTATCAAATAAGTTGGCTGTGAATAGGGGAGTACCTCAGGGCTCAATTTTGGGGCCTGTTCTTTTTACGCTGTCTTCAGCTGATGTTGTCACGCATATCAGGGACTGCAAAGTACATATCTATGCTGATGACATTCAGATTTACATATCGTGCAAACCAGAGGATATCAACGCATCTATTAAAAAATTAAATGATGATCTCGATAGAACAGCGACATGGGCTACAAATAACGGCCTCATGGCCAATCCAACTAAAACAAAATATTTAATCTTTGGCTCTAAGCATCAGCTAGATAAACTCAATCCGACAATAAATGTCACAATTATGGGCGAGCCTATTGAGCGTGTATATGAAGCGAGAAATCTGGGCTTGTTTATGGACTCTGAGTTGCGGTACGAGAAGCATATAGTGAATTGCGTCAAAAATTGCTTTTATAAATTGAAATGTTTGTATAAAATTAGACCCTTTTTAAAAGAAGATTTGCGAATACAACTTACAGAGTCACTTATTCTCTCAAAATTGAATTACGTGGATACAGTTTTTGGTCCACGTCTAATAGCAAAAACTAAAAAGCTTATACAACGGGTTCAAAATGCCTGTGCACGTTTTTGTTTTGAGGTTCCGTTGAGGTCACACGTGACCCCATTTCTTAATAAACATAAAATTTTAAAAATGATGCATCGCCGCAAGTTACATTTAGCATGTCTAATGTTTGGTGTCATGAAATACAAATCTCCGAGTTATCTATACGAGAAGTTGTCATGGAAGTCAAGTAGTAGACCTCTTCGCCAATGCACGACGCAGCTCTTGACGGAACGTCACAGTTCAGCCGCTTTCAGGGGCAGTTTCCGTTATGCTGCGTCCAAGTGTTGGAACAATATTCCTCCGCCAATAAGGAGCCTGCAAACTATACAATGTTTTAGATTTTATCTTAAAAGATTTATTTATAGTCATCAAAAGGGCGAAGAACTTCTTAGAAATGATACAAGCGCTGTTTAACTTTAGTAAATAGGTAAGCTAGCTTATTAGGAACTTTGTATTTGTATTTGTGCGTGGTTATTTTTGTATTCATTTATATATATTATCTTGTTATACAGCATATTTTGTCTTTTGTTCTATTTTATTAAATTATTATTGTATATTACTTAGAATTGAATATGATTGAGGTATGTACTTACTTGTACGCGCACCTGTGCGGTGCGTGACGTCACCTGCCGGCCTCATCGGAAGACCAGCGCCGTTTGACAGCAAACGGCATTATGCTGAGCTGGGGCCGGTTTGTGGCAAAAGTCCAACGTATTTAACTTTATATTTGTGTGTAGCTTTATGTGTATTATATAATGGATTTTTGTTACAAATAAAATATTGTCTATTGTCTATTGTCTATGTTTAACGGTCGTGTCGATCGACCAGTTTCGGAGCCATTAGAGCTCCTCCATCAAGGAATACGCGCGCTTCCGGAGACGGTCACCCGCGCACGTGGTACTGCGACCGTCTCCAGGAGTGCGCTTATTCTCTGATGAAGGAGCTCTAATGGCTCCGAAACCGGTCGATCGTCTCGACCGTTAAACAAAACGTGAGTCTAAGCCATTTTGTAATAATTTAATAATTTAATAGACCGGCTCAGCTAGTTTGGGGTCCACTCCAAAGACAATACGCAATATAAGCGATTATAAACTATATTTAAAACACTGTTTTAAACTATCGACCGATAAACATAACGTGAGTGTAAGCGGTTTTGTAATAATTTATAATGAATCCTCACGCGAGTTTTGATGAAGTCATTTATGGTATTTGTATTTATTCCCCAGGAGTCTGGTCAGAAGTCGTGGCACGCCCCGGGCTCCGACAAGGCGCCGCGGTCGCAGCAGGCCGAACACTTCGTCCCCTCGCACCCCGGCGCCACTGGCGCGGACAGCGACGATGAAGAAACTTCTGCCCCCACCTTCACCCCCACCCAGATCGTCAATGAAATCGACGAAGCGCCAGACCACTGAGTGTTGGAACCACAGAGTAATTAGTTAGGTTCTACTGGCCCATGGCTTTGTATCCAAGTATGTACTAATATTTTCTCAAAGTGTCGTAGCTTTTAAGTTAATAAATACATTTTGTAAGTCAAACTTAGTTTTATTTTTCACAAAGACTTCAAATCAAAGTTAAGAATTAAGACATACATTCGAGGCAATAAACACACAAATAGCTGCTTCCTCGACGAAATTTTAGATATGTACCTATTATTATTTTTATTTTGTGCGCGGTGAATTTGAGCATTATGTTAAACCTTTGATTATATAGAACGGATATGGTATAAGCCCGAGCTGCTATGGAAAAATGTCTGGCACTTTTTGCGGGAGACGAAGTAAACACGCATAGCACACACTTGTATTCTAAAGCCCGCCCATTCAAGTGATCGAATACATCTCTACAAGCGCACACTTCAATATAACCTGCACTCATTGACAAAACAGAACACAAACACAAAATGCGCACCGCTCATTGGTCGCCTCGCTGTTGTTTACATC
Source organism: Agriopis marginaria (assembly GCA_932305915.1). Classification (NCBI taxonomy): domain Eukaryota; kingdom Metazoa; phylum Arthropoda; class Insecta; order Lepidoptera; family Geometridae; genus Agriopis; species Agriopis marginaria. The sequence goes on along the minus strand of OW029934.1, from coordinate 7,269,501 downwards.
GCACACATTATACAAAGCTAGTGAAGGGATAAAAATACTGTGCCTTTACCAATAATTACCATACCGATATCGGATACCGAAGAGTGTACTGGAGAAGTTTGATTTGTAACTATGAAGTTACTAATAAATAAAGTATTGTATTGATAATACCGATAAAAAATACAGTGGGTAAATTAAACTACAGGAAAAAATCTCTAGAAAATATTTTTTAATAAAACTAATTAAAATTCGTGGGTTTTAGCCTTCACTAACTAAACAAAATACAAGCGAACACTAACACATTACTATTCATGGTATTATGCTGTGGTTAATATCAGTTTAGGTCGACATGGTAAAACAAGCGGTAAGCACCAAGGTAATACAAAATTTTCGCGGTTTTACCAGCGTAGTGATGAAAAATGGTGATGATGATGATGAAAAGTAGCATATATGTCACTCTCTGGCTCTTGAACTATACCCATGCAAAAAATCTGGTCGATCCGTAGTTCCGTTGCAGCGTAAAAGAGGATAAAAAAACAAACTTTCGCATTTATAATATTAGTATGATATACTTTGTATCCATTTTCAACCCACATTTATTATTCTGACACCATTACCTCAGAAAAAATAAATAAATGGAAGCGTTACACCTACAGTTTCCCCTTTAGCACTTACCTCCCCCTCCCCTCGGTCGTCCATTCGTATACATTTTGAGCACATCGTTTGCAGTTGTATGCGCTCAATATTGAAGTGTGCGTTTGCAGAACTAGTAAGAATAATTATATCAGTGTCTGCAATAGTTGTTTACCTCGCCTCCTTCAGTATTTGACAAACTTTCTTCGGTATGTTACGATGGTGATGTCGCTGGGATTGGCGGCGATAAGAACAACACGCAGATTCATTTCAGTTGTATTTTATTCAACGGTCGTCTCGTAAGTGAATTACATTTTCAAACCAACGCCTCTCGCTTCTCTTAGTGTTACCATCTATATCCTCCAGTTGCCAGTGCAAACACAACAATGTTACCAGCATCTAATTATTTACAATCAAGCTAATTTGAACAATAAAATAAAATAGACATAATTAAAGATTATTGAATAATAAAATATCATGAACTGGAATAATAATTAATAAATTGAACTGATCAATTGGTGAACCTTAATATCCTACATTTATTTATATGAGTTACTGCATAGTTATCGTTATTGACGGCGGCGACAAGCTGGAAGTTGTAACAGGTACTAGCTTGAGTTTAAAGGCCGATCCCAACTATATAATATCAAAGACCATATACCAATAACAGACGATACCAATAATATACCTACTGTACTGGAGATTTACTTATTTATGACAGTAAAGTAAATACAGTAGACGAGGCCGTATGGCTTTAGCATGCTCCGAAATGGTCGAAAAACATTAAAAAAAACGACTTTTTATACCTATCAAACTTCATTCAAACTTGGATTACGTCGTACGAGTAACTATATATTAAATAATAACGAGTACGAGTAATAAATTTAATTAGCACATCACTAGTTCATTTTTTCGACAAGGTTGCCAACTTAGTAACTATTTGTGCTAGATTTGGCTCTATTTTCGTAAGTCTAGTCTAGCGCTGAAATCTAACATAAAGCAGCTAACACTAAACAGCAATCACGCTGGTTTTTTTTTTCTGGTCACCGTAGAACAATACGCAGCCACGCGAGAAGTAACAAAACGCTTTAGTTTTATATGTTGCTTTGCTATTACTATCTTGGGAGATTTTCCGGAACTAATAAAAAATAAGATGACGATGTACCTAGTACCTACGTCCTACACTGATATGTTTGTCTGTCTAATTTTAATATGATAACCCTTTCTTTGTGGCAACCTTATTATTCATAGAATTTGGCCCTAAAACGTTTTTCTGATAAAATGGAGGCGTGACATGCTATTGTGTTATCCTACTGGATCGGATGACTCCCCCGCGTTCGCTTGCGGGGGGAAGAGAATGTCTATTTAACCGTAGTGTTTTAAAGTAGCATTATAATTATATAGCTTAGTATGTTGATTGAGTAGTTCTAGTAAGAACTAGAATTGTGCTTGGAAATAGCTTGAAAACAATGTGTGTATTTGACAAAAATGAATTTAACGCGAGAATATTTGAAGTTTATCAGCATTCGGAATTAAAGAAACCTATATAAAAACTTAAACCGTTTTTCTCGGGTCAGGCAATACGTTCCATAATGAAACTATAATTTTATTCCATGTCCAAACAAATTTGTTGTATATTTTGTAAATGTATATTAATCTAGCACTATTTGAGATGTCATTTAGCGAGTATCTGTGATATCGAGTTGGCAACCCTGGTTTTCGATTAATATTTTCTTCTGTTCAATTAAGCTTAGTTAAACTCGTTTTGTGGTGAAATTAGCACGTTACTTGTTTAAAAAAATACTTATATGTGATAAGAGACTCCGTCCGTAGTGAAGTTCGTAGTATGTGATCGAGATTTACAAGTGATTACTGCACATATGACAATTTTTAAGGAGCTCCGTTTCGTAACATAGTAAGCAGACAAATGGCGGATGAACGACGTTGAAACAGTTTTTATAAAACGGTGTGCTCGTTTGACATACGTGGGCGGAGCCAACGCATGTACCTCGGCTGAGAGGAAATTATAGGTATGACATATCCTTTCTATAAATAATCAAAGTGTTAAACCGACTGTGGTTTTTTGGTGCAACAATATACTAGAAACTGTATTATTTTGTGTAAAGAAAAATAACATAAAACCTACACCATTGGTTTAAAACACACGGATGTTCTATTCTAGTACAAAATTACCAAAATTATGTCGTGAGTTAGCCACAGCGTTACGTGGAAGGGGTGTACTAAGCCGTAATAGTTTCATAGTACCCATCGTTATGAACAACTTTTACAATGATCTAATCTGAAATCGCGAAAAAAATATCAGCTATTCCATAGAAAATTGCCATTCACACTCGACAAATTTTTTGCAACAATTCCTATATTCGCGATTCAAACAATTTTTGTGTTGATATTTTGTAGGATGGCGGAGTATAAAAAATATATTCTAAAGTATATATTTTTTCTATCATCAGCGCCATCTTTATCTTCGTTGAGCGCAGCCTTAACAACTTACAGTTTTGTGGCACTATAAATTAAAATAGCTTAAATAAAAGTAAATATTTATTTCAGAAGAGTACTCTAAACTAAACTAAATTTGACAGCTCTAAAATAGTTTCTTCTCTAACATATTAAAATGAAAAGAGGCAGATAATTTTAGTCCTATCAGATTGGTTTAGTTTAGTGAGTGGTATGACAGAATCGACGCCAGTAACACTTATTAAGTTTAAGACTCACCTTGCGCATTCACCTTGAAAAAGACCGTCTAATGCGGTTGAAACTATAGTCGGAGTAACCGGCTTAATCTTACGTGAGTAATTCCCGTGTAATATAAATAAAATGTGTGAAAACCACGTCAGTTTCAATAATAAAGTTTAAGACTGTCAACAGTGTCAACTAAACCTTAACAATCGATTCCATTATAATTATGTATTATTGTGCTATTAATGTGTGTGTACAACTGATTGGTAGTCTTCCTGTAAGAAGACATCAGTAGGCTGAACGACGTTGGTCTCTTCGTCTCCGACCGCCAGCCACCTCTCTACCGGCCCCGAGCAGCAGGGCAGCCAGCCGCGCTGATGCAGCACCTTCACCACTCTCTTCCTAACCACTAGTACCAGGAACACCATCAACCCTTGTAGAGAGATGATTATATCTAAGATTATCCTGTAAATGGAAACATTTTTGTATCAAAACCAATTCTGGAGTTTTGGCACCACCGTTGAAAAAATATGTCAGCTCGTATTTGCCTAAGCTTGTGTATTTTCAAGTGTTTATGTGTAGTAATGGTGGATTATTGTTTATTAAGTGATCGTGAACGTACTCAAGTTGAAACATGTCTTTTCGTGATGTTTCCAAAACTCCATAGAAGCATCTTGTAAAGCCTTCACCTCTTTACTGGGCCATAACTTTGATTTGACTGTAACTTACTTTGCTTTACTCTGACTGTGACTATGACTTGTTTGAAGCTATTTAAGACTATTACGTTTCAGGGTTAGTACCGCAGTAAAGGTTATTCTAATAACATGTACCTACCTCATATACCTAGGCTTAGTACGTACGTACACCCTTTCCACGTAACCCTGCAGACACGTCCTAATTTTACCATTGAAGCTGAAGTTCCGAACTAGACAACGAATAGTTTTACTTCTCCTTGTAATGTTCTCTTTGGTCTTTCCACATTTAGTTAAGCGATGCCTCACGCGCGCTTTACTCTAAACCAAAATCGTCAATTGCTGTTGAACCCCTAGTCGGTGTACCCAGAAATTTTACAAAATTAAAATTCCTATAACATAAGGTAAACGCCATTTTAGCTGTTTCCAATTAAACACGATGGATCAAAATTATCAATACAAAAAAACCGACTTAAAAACGAATAAGCGCACGTACTAAATTATTGCTATTCTAAATCAACAGACGCCTGGGGCCTTACGGACAACTGCTATTGCGGCACCAAACTAACGTTAAATCTGCTCAGTTGGAAAATCACGCGACCGCAAACCGTATCTGGGCGCGTTAAGGTGTTAATGCGTGATTTTCCAACTGAGCGGATTTAACGTTAGTTTGGTGCCGCAATAGCAGTTATCCGTAAGGCCCCTGTACAAAAATATACATAGGTAGGTACGTAATATTGGAACTGCTTAAAAATCTACCAAACCAAAGCTGATGAACATTTTGAGGGCTTCTACAAAATAAAAAAATTACCACGTAAATTAGTTCTCTGTTCGATGTACCTTTATATACATACATAGGTAGGTACCTAAAAATAATAAAAACAAACCGAATAGAGAAACAAAGAAAACTTTCCCTTTCCTCCTAAAGTTGATAGTACATAGTTTTTTCAATAAAAAAACTTTTTTTTAATTCATGAAGAAATTATAGAAAAAAAAACTAAGTAGATACCTAATACTTATTTTAAAATGCATACAACTTATTTTATACTTGTTGCTATGTACCTTACCATATAAGAGAATTCCCTCCTGCTACCGAGATGATCATTTCAAATATCCAAGGCAGGCCCGTCAGAATAATCAAACGAATCGTCATCGACAATCTGGAACATTCATTTGTAAATTTCTTTTGGCGTCCTTGTTTCCTCGGGATATAATGAGTGAATAGGTAGGTACTATATTTTAAGTGTTTTATCTTCGACATCACTTACCAACAGGCGAGTTGGCGGTCAAAGGCGGACTTACACAAGATAAAAAAATCATATAAGCACCTAATTACTTCCTTTCATACATAGAAGTTGGCTTAAATTTTTTTTTTGTATATACAGTACAGACAGCGTAGGCTTAGTAGTAGGGTTCCGTTTACACCCCTTGGTTACGGAAACCTAAAAAATTAAATGTAAAAATTACCCCAAGATATTCATGTACCTACCTATTATGTATGTATTTTACATGAATATCCTCGCAATGTTTGAGTAATATACAAGACTGGATATGTTCTAAGCTTTATGGCTATGGCTACGCTTCTACCAACATTTTCTGGTTAGCCCTTCGATTTTTTATTTGTTTGAAGCTAAGCCCATAAACGCTATGGTGGCGGACGAGTGCCGCTCCAGAGTAATCAGAGTTATTTATCAGTAAAGGAAAAGGTGAAACCACACTCACTTAAACTTCAAAGTCTTTGTATGAGTCGACTTTAACGCGAACCGCCAAAGTGTTGCCGCCACATAAACGAATATCCCAAAGTTTATCACCAACAGAACCGTTATTACACTATTCATGTATATCCATTGCTGTGAAACATCTGAAATAAAATAAAACACTGTTATGGCGAAGCACCTTAAAATACCTCTACAGGGTTATTTGGCATCCGTGGCCGTAAGTGGACACACCGTCACTTACCATTAGACGAGTTGGTGGCCAAACGTAAATCTATTCTATATGAAAAACAGACGGACAGACAGACGGCCGGACAGAACTAATTTATAAGGGTTCCTTGTAGGACTACGGAACCCTAAAAAGAAAAAGACTCCTCTACTAACCTCATGGCAACATCTGTTCATAACAAACAACTTCCATGATATTTTTGCCTGTGTTTTATGAACTTTAACAAACAGACATACATGTTTACACTCACATAATATTAGGTACGTGTTTTGTTACGTATTGTATGTGTGTGCGTGCGTGCGTGTGCGTGATGCCTAAAACTTTTCTGTCAACTTTTCGCTGAGGGAAATCGTGACGGATATTCTGAAATTCTGTTAAAAGCCTAGCTAGATAATAGTTTTATGGTAATGTATATATTATCCTTGTTTTTGTGGTATTTTATTAATGAGATATCTTATTGTCACGCGCACAAAGAGACAGAGAAATAGGCGTGTATAACATTTTAGGTAAGGTTGTTTATGTTAAATTATCACTAAAACTTATAGGTACCTACTTAAAAACCAGCAGTGATTCAGTCCAATGCCAGGCCTTTGGTGGTCTCCTGGGTGATAGTTCACAATCGCCATTATCGTAGTGAGAATGGTCGGTAGCCCCCAGGAATACAGCATGTACCATCTGAACTCTTTCCAACCATAGTCTTTTGTAGACGGTCGCCTAAAATCATGAAAAGCGTTTAAGTTTTGTCTTAAACTAAGCAAAGGTTACCCGAACTCGGGTATGCTTTAAATCTGCGACCAGAACCACCGGAGGATGGGCAGCAGCGTCCTATTAGTACACTGTGAACTTACTGCGATCCCCAAGCCGCCTGGCAAGCGTAGGGATTATGGCAACACGAGGGAGGCCTTTGTTCATAGTTTTAGTAGTAGTAAAGGACGTTTACTGGCTGATGATGTGTGATGTGAAGTAATCGTTATGATTCTAGTTTGATTTTAGTTCTCCAGTTATCAAGGTGATAAAGTATGTATGTACTTATTCAAAATAGCGCTCTCGCCGTAAAAAATACTAGGTACTTTACTTCCTTGTGACACAGAAGACATGATTGTGATACAATTATATAACACGCTTTTATACGTTTAATAAATTTTGGAAGTCGTTTTTAACCTAGGTAGGTACTACCTGTACCTACTTCTAATTGTCGTATCGATATGAAACTGCAAATGTGTGCAATTCGGATGACAATAGGTACAATATGTTACCATCGAACTGATCTGATGATGGAGCCAGAAGGTGGCTAGTGGCTCTGCAACGGTTTATTATCTGCACCTCGAGTTTGGCTTTTAACGTATCACATAAATAAAGCATGTTGTTAAGTTTATATAATGAATTAAATAAATCCATAGTAATTATATATAAATTCTTATTACATAAATTAAGTATATAGGAATTCAATGGCGTATGTGAATCCACCAACCCGCACTGGGCCAGCGTGATGGATATGGCACAATCACCCTTTCGGGGGTAGGCTAAAAGTCCAGCAGTGGACTGTTAAAAGGCTGATTATGATGATGATGAATTATATATATAATCTACATTAATTAATAAATATTAAAAAAATATTATAACCTGGTGTCTCTTAAAACTTGTATAGATATAGAATTTGTCCAGAAAAATGCAGCCATCACAAAGAAATATGTTACAAATCCTGAAAAAAAGAGACTTAAGTAGGAATTCGAAACTAAAATAAGAGCCTACCTAGTCAATTACAAAAAAAAAATATAAGCAAGGACATCAGGCAAAACGCTATGGCTTTGTACATTTGTCTACGAGATTGACGATAATCATCTATTAACTAAAACTATTGAACAAAAATATTCACCTACACCGCTTTATGATTGATATTCCGAAAACCTGTACGAAGAGCTTTGATTCCACTTTTACTGTGCGAACTGCTAATCTGTGGAATGAGCTGCTTGAATGGGTGTTCCCCGATAGTTACAATCTGGGTGTCTTTAAATCGCGAGTGAATCGGTTTCTTTTAGACAAGCGTGCTCCGTCGTAGACCGCATCATCGCTTAACATCAGGTGAGTTGGCGGCCAAACGTAAGCCTATTGTTATATTTAAAAAAACTCAAATCTTAATAGCCTGAAGGAAAACACCGTGAGTAAATTCAGAGTGAGGCTATAGCTGCTACCACAATCAAGTTGGAAATCTGTCTCCAAGCACCTAACGGTGTGTTCCGAGTTCCGCTAGCCTCATTTGAGAGCCAGTTCCCATTCCATGCTAGACGTGTTTCCATCGACCACACCGTCACTTAACACCAGGTGAGCTGTGATCAAACGCCTAGCCTGTCAACCACAAAAAAGGCCCTAGGCCTGATGCCAAAAAGTACCCGTATCCCGTGGAAGGTTCTCAGATCAGACAAAAAAGGAAGATATGGCGGGTTCGAACTTATCTGACCTAAATCAGGCGTGATTTAGGAATCAGCCAACCGGAATCTGCTGTCTTTTTGACTGCAGGGTGATTTCGACTATAGGTAGTCGAAATCCCTGCAGTCATCTGCAGTTCGTCTATAAGACATCGATCTTCCGGTTCGACCTTGCTGCCCTTTTTTGCATGTGGACTATTTTGGCGAACTTCAAAAAAGGAGGAGTTCTCAATACGGGTGTATGTTTTTTTAAATATTTGTTACCTCAGAACTCCATCATTTTTAAACCGATTTGTTTTTTTTTTATTTGTAAGGATATACAATACTTTAGCATTCATAGAAATTTATGTGATGAACATTTGTGTTTGTTCTATATCTGGTTGTTAATATCTATTTAAGTATGTATTTAAAACTATATAGGTATGTATATCAGTCTCTGGCAGCCATATCACAAGCTTTGCTTAGTTTGGGGTCAGAAGGCCGTGTGAAAAATTTCCCGAATATTTATTTATAGAAATTTCATCAAAATCGGTTCAGATGTTTGGCTTTCAAAATACAAGAAAAAAGTCATTCAAGTAGGTAAACGAAACTGCGTATTTATTCATTTTGAAGTCGGTTTTTTAGGGTTTCGTACCCAAAGGGTAAAAAACGGGAAAAATAAGTTAAAATTGAAGTTTAAATTGATAATTATTATACAGTATACATACTGTTTAATAATTTACTACATGTAGTTAGGTCCATTGGTCACAAGTTTCTTAGTGTGCGCGAGAAATGAGTACCTACCTAAGTGAAGTTAAGCGGTAAGATTAAAATATAAATCGTGGATACATTTGAACACGAACGATATATTGTACTAAGACATCTCCCTTGGTTATCTGATCTGAGGGAAGGTTTCATTCCAGTTATAAATACCTCGGATAGCACATTTAGTCATGTCTTTGTAAGACATAAATTTCATAATGCATAGTATACCCATGCCAATAGCCAAACTTCCGCAGAAATTAATTATGCTCTTGCCAAATAAATCTCTGAAATGAGACAAAAAGGTAAGGTACAACAATGTTGGTTGAAAAATATTGTTCCGTGTATTAGGGGATGACTAAAAAAATCATTTTATGCTTTTTATTTTCTTAAAATTTAAGTGACCCGTGCCCTACATATATATAATAAAGAAACAACACCAATGTTGAGTAAAATCAAGGCATTGGTGTTGTTCCGCATAGTAACTTACCTTAACTCGTCAGAAATAGAGTATATTATAGCCGTCAGTACTAAAAACGCAACTGACACAATTGTGCAGTAGTCCGCGATCTTAAATCTATTAAAATGTTGTTCTACTTTATCGACGCATATCAACGAAGACGACCTGACTTTTGTCAGGTTCCTATTGTTTGTCACGTTTCCATAACATGCCCTGAAAAATAACATGGAAGTCGTTATATGTACCTATCTACATAGTAGAAATATGTAGTACCTATATCCTACTTTTTGCAATAATTCTTAGTGTGCAATTGTCTATATTACGTAAACAAAATACAAGCTAACGCTTACATATCGAAACTACTTAGCTTTAAAAAATTTGATTGCTCATGGTAGTCATGGTCCATAATAAGTCTAAAGGCAGTGGTCAAATAAATAATATAATTCAAATACAGATTCAACGGACAGTTGGACTGGAGGGGAAATACAGAAAGTGTGTGTGAAGTGCACTAGGCACTTGTGCTAGGTACCTTGTAATAAGTTTAGTTAATAAAGGCACTTGCTAGTAAAAATACAATTTTTTCTTAGCGCTATCTATAAATAAGTAGGGATGGAAAAAGGTTTACCTACCTCGTCGAGTATCGTTTAAACTTTAAAGTAAATTCAGAATCATTACAAGATTTTAAAAACATGTTTATAAATAAATATATATGTATTTTTAAATATTGGGATTTTAACTAGGTAGTTCAATATTTTGGAAGGCACTGAATTACTATGGGCAAGTTTGATGTTTACCATCGGGCGAGCGACTTTTTAATGCCATAGGTGGCATACAACCTTACGGGCCGCCTGATGGTAAGCGATCACCGGCGCCTATGGATACACCAGGGGCATCACAGATACGTCTTCTAGTCTTGTCACACAGTCGCATAAAAATATTTGACTCCAAAGTGGTTGTTTTCTATTTTATTTCCATGTTGGCAGGGGCGGATTTCCCTATAGGCCGCATAAACCCGGGTATAGGGCGGCAAAATTTTAACTTGGCGAAGTTTTTTGTGCAAACAGTAACGACACTAAGATAATTTTATAATTAACCGTGTTCAAAAAAGGAGGAAATTCTCAATTCGGTCCTTATTTTTTACTTGAATAAAATTTTCGTGTGTAGGTGGCGCCAATATTCCGGCCTAGGGCAGATAAAGCATCAAATCCGCCCCTGCATGTTAGTCAAGTTTCACACGAGTGACGAGAAACATTAAAAGAAATCAAATGCAAACGTAGAATATGCACACAATTGCTACTTACATATCTGAACCAAATGTCTCTGAATACAGATCAGTAATTTGAAATACAATATATCCGGACTGGACACTAAAGTTTGTTAATCTGGCATATGTGTTGCAAACCAGCTTCATGGGTATCGTAGTGTTCTTCTGGGAATCATAGCAAGTTGCATTATTTTTCTTAGAAAGTATAAAAGTCGAAGGGGGACAGCACTTTAGGTTGTCATCGTCTTCTGCAATCACGAATCCAACTACCACGAGAATGGCAAATAGTACACATATGTTTTTCTCCATATTGTCTATTAAAACGATCACTGTTTTTGAAAAACTATTCGCATAGCACCGGATTTTGAGAAAAACTCACACCCGTACTGTGAACGTGTATTTATTTGCAGACCTTTACTGGCAGACCTTTAATCGAGATCTGTGACAAACAGACTGAATTACACACCAACGCAAAATACCTAATCAAAGAGTGTGTAATATATGTAATTATCTATTTACTCCTAATGTTTGGTAATCATATCTATGCTATAGGTATCAATTACTGACGAAAATGGTTGAAAAATGTCACGCGCTTAAATGAGACGGATACATTTAAGATAAAACATGCCTAATGGGTTTTTCAATAACCCAATATGCTATGACCTCAGGTCAGACAAACAAGTTAGTAGTAATGCGCCGAGTCTTATATTATGATCTATAAGAGAGCACTAAGAAAGGATTTTTGAAAATTATATCTCGGTATTGGTGAGGCCGAAGGCAAAGCCCTTCGCGTACCAAGTCGGGCATTTAGCTAGTACCAAAATAAAATATTTTCATTGAGATTTTACAACGATATTGCAGCTGTCAGTGCATCGTATATATATATATATATATATATATATATATATATCCTTACTAATATTATAAAAGTGAATGTAACTGTGTCTCTCTGTCTGGATGTTTGTTCGCTTTTCACGACTTAAGCCGACGTTTTTTTGAGGTTAAGCCGATCTTAACGAAATTTGGCAGGAGGATAGTGTGCATCCTGAAGACATAGGGTACTTTGCCCCCCAAAAATGCGAAAAAATAGAAAATCGCGGGTAACACCGCGGGATTCAACTATGAGTGCAATAAAACACCAAAGTTTGCTAACTTCATCAATTTATAAAAACCATATACTTAATAATAAACATATCCGATAAAACATAGTTACTACACTCTTAGAAGAGTCCCTCGATCTGTCCAGTCTTGGTGTTAAGGTCGATATCGTAGATGCTCGGCCTCGTGGGCAGGCCTGGCATCTTGGAGATCTCACCGACCATCGGGACCACGAACTCTGCTCCAACTGACGCGAAGATGCCGTTAATCTTGAGGGTGAAGCCGGTGGGAGCGCCCTTCACCGCCGCGTCGCCGGTCAGCGAGTTGGAAGTCTTAGCCATGCAGATCGGGAACTTGTCATATCCCTGGAACAAGTGAATAGTTTACAATGGTATTCTTATACCAAATTTGACGGTTTTAAATCATTTTTTTCAGTTAAATTACAATATTTGAGCTGGAAAAAAATACATGTCAAAGATACATCTGTGTTTGAGTTAATGAATTGGTTCAAAACACGATGGAATATCCTTTCCTCGCTAAAAAAAACTGAAACAAAGTCGACTTAGTTATTTATTTTTTATTTTTTGCTCTAATGAAAGCTCGTAACAACCTGCAAATTGCATGTACTGAAAGGCAATTTTATTCAACATTCTTTTATTTGGATAGATTTTTGATAGTGAATAGTGTCGTTTTTTAATGAAATTAAAAGCGTAAAAAGGACGCGAGTTTTGGCGCCCCGCGTTCAGTGCCGCGCTAGGCGTCATCGAGGTCGGATCTATGCTCGTTTTTGTCGTTGCACTCCCCCCGCGGGCGTCCTGACTCTAGCATGGCGTCGCTATAACTTGGCGGGGGCTGAGGGAGCGTTTTGTTGCCTACGCGACTCGGATAACCGCCCGTTAAAGGAAAACATAAAACCCGTATGCTAATATACAGCCATGACCTTCGACCAAAATAAAAATTAATGGACGGGCCATAACCATTGAACTTGCTCAGTAAAAACGAGTCAAAACCGTCGGACATATACTTCAACACCTAATTATAACCGTACATGGTTATAATTTTGATGAAGTCATTGACATATTTAGGCAAAATCATATTACCTAAACGCCCCTTGTAACGGATTTCATTTATCGAACTATGACGTACCTAGTGCGTGATTCTATCTCCGTTTCATAGTTTTCCAAGTCACTAGCCTATTCTAATAATGAGATAACAAAACAGATGTGAATAAGTACTTGTAACACTAATATTAATAATACAATACCTATTAGAATTTGCTGAGTTTTGAGAATTTGTTTGAGAAATCGACGTATGAGATTCTTTGGACATACCGGTTTCCTCAGGATGTTTTCCTTCACCGTTGTTGACCGATGGCATTGAAACTGCACATAATTTATTTAACCACCCAAATGCGTTACGCACCGCATGTCGGCGTAAGCGAAAAGTGCTCCGACGCGCGTATTGTGTGTAAGAAGATTTATACACAATACCAATGGTATATAATATTATGCACGTATTTTATACTTTTTTTTATTATCTAAAAGTAAGGTGAAATACCCCATTTTAGCAAATAAAAAAACTCCTTCGCTCGCATTCGACGGGTTTAAGTACTAAATAAGTCATTAGTGCAGGACCGAGGATCGCACATGCTACGACCTAGCCACCATAGCTCTACATCGCATATTTAAAAAAACTAAACATAATGACTTACCTTCTCAGTAAACACCTTGATCTTCTCCAAAACGTCATCAGTGTATTCAATATTCCCAGCTCCATACATCTCGGTGGCTATGACTTTGATCTTCTCTTGTATGGAGAGAGTGAGCGGGTACAGGAAGTCGAACTTGGTTTCCTTGTCACAAGCCGCGATAACAGCGTCCGCGAGGTCGAGAGCGCCGGCGCCGCCCTGCGCCCAGTGGTCGCAGATTACAGCACGGAAAGCGCCATTGTCTTCAGCGAATTGTTTCACTAGCTGCAGCTCTGCTGACGAGTCGTTTCTGAGAACATCCGTGTTATTTTGAGACATTTGGGAGACCGCTAGACTTGAAAGCGTGAGGTTGAAAAAGAACATGGAAGTCGTTATATGTACCTATCTACAATTCTATATACCTAGTAGATATATGTAGGAAGTACCTATCCTACTTTTTGCAATACCTAATTCTTAGCGTGCAATTGCCTATATTATCTAAACAAAATACAGGCTAACACTAGTAGGGTAAATAAATTGATTTAATAAGTTTAGTTAACAAAGCAGTGGTAGCCTATTTGGGAGACCGCTAGGCTTGAAAGCGAGGTCGCGGGTTCAAACCCCGGGCTCGTACCAATGAGCTCTTTGGAGCTTATGTACGGATTTTCATACCATTGGTTTTTCGGTGAAGGAAAAGATCGTGAGGAAACCTGCATACGTACGGAGAAGGAATTCAATGGATGGCGTATGTGAATCCACCAATCCGCACTGGGCCAGCGTGGTGGATATGGCCCGATCACCCTTTCGGGGGTAGGCTAAAAGTCCAGCAGTGGACTGTTAAAAGGCTGACTATGATGATGATGAGATTTCACAATTAGGTCCGACAAGACGAGTAAGAATGGCCAGTCAAATGGCTTACAGTAAATGATCCATTAAGGGCTTACCTTTTTTGGAGAAACATATTATTCGCAGCTATTTTTAATAAATTTGGGTATTTGTAACCTCCTTGATTACTAGATACTAAGGATTACACAAAACCAGACAGATATAGATATGTTTTAACTAATCGAAGTCGTGCTAAAATGAGGCAATAAGTAAAGGCAAGGAAAATAGACTAGGAGGAAAGACAATTGCGAAACATTAGAGCGTAGGTCGGAAATTTGGCTAAAAACGATATAAACTTAGATGGCACCGTAATTTGAGCGTGTTATAGGTTGCGCCTCTCTTGAAATGTTGCGATACTAGGACTACGGTAATTTGTAGAACCCTTTCGTACGCTATTTGGCTGCAGCGCTTACGGAAGTTCGAGACACCCTATAGCACACTGAAATTACGGTGCCATCTAAGTTTATACAGTTTTTAGGCAAATTTCCCAGCTACGCTCCAATGTTCCCCTATTGTCTTTCCTCTTCGTCTATCTTCCTTGGTAAAGGTCACAAATAAACTTTTTTCTTTCTTTCTTTCAAGTACCAACCAAAAACGAGCCGTTTAGTTCTTAGTAGGTCTCATTCTTTCATTCACTCATTCTGCTATTAACGTTCAATAATATTACGTTCTTACTGGGTAGTACCCACCCATGTTTGTTGATGGCAATCACGACGGGAACGCCAAATTTGTTTCCATTGCTAATGTGCTTGCCCAAATTGCAGAGTCCTTTCTTTAGCAGCTCCAAGTTTTCCTGAAACATCATTGAATGGTTTAGGTTTTCTTCATGCACTTACACATACATTGAAACAGATATCGATATATTTCAGCACTGTAATATTATGTAATTCACACCTTTAGAACGTGTTTGTTGGTCTGTTACTTTTTCACGTAAAGACAGTGCAACGGCCGGCGTGAAACCTTTTTTAAAGGAGAGTGACAATGGATATCTTTACCATATACTTTAGGTTTGGCACAAACATAGCGAAGATAGGATAGCTCAGTGGTTGGGGCGTTAGAATTTCTAACCGCAGGGCGTGGGGTTTTCGCCATTTCAGAGTTGTTCCATAGCAAATGTTGTTCATAATGACAGGTACTATGAACCCCTATCAGCTTAGTACACCCTTTCCAGAAGAATATTATTTGCTCAGAGAAAACAATATGCATTGTGTTATATCTAAATTTGCGCACATTAAATCGAGGAAAGTTTATTTGTAGCAGTTCTGTTTTATTTAATGTGAAGAAAGCGCAGGAGTGGCTCCCTCATTAAAAAAACATAACAGGGAAACTAAAAGATTGTATGATCCTAGTGGGACTGTCCACGCGAGTGAAGCAGGGTGATGTAGTTATTAAGTTATATCCCACCAAGGAAGATCTTGGTACCACAATAAATACAATTTGCGACGTTATGCGATAATAAACAACGGCAAAAATATGACTAACAAGTCTGGTTTTTCGTTTTACATCATATCGCCACGTGCCTCGCTAAAATTAAAATTGATAATAAAAACATTGGATAGTGCAGCTGCCACACTACTGAAACACGTTTGTGGCGAACTCTTTTGCTATGCGGCATCCAGGGCCTCCAGGGGCCGCCTAAATGGTTTTTGTTAAATGAAACAGTTTTTTTTTTTTAATAGAACAAGTGTTGGTATATTATTATAATAGTGGGCTTTTGGCCACCGACTCGCCTGATAGTAAGCGGTGGTGTGGCAAAGGATGGTACACGTTCTAGATTACGATCTAGAAGAAATCTATTCACTCTCTTGTTAATAATCATATAACCGCAATACTACTGTAGTATATACTAAACTATCTCTGTTTTTTTTGTCTTGTTTCATTTGAGGCCATTAGACAAAGCTTAGGTAACTACACAGCGCCTGGTTAATGCAACGTGTGACCAAACTATTGGCGCGTTTCTGGCTAAGCACGTAAGCATTGCCATTGAGCGTGGTAACGCCGCCAGCATGCTGGGTACGCTGCTAACTAATAGTGGGCTTGATCATTTGGATTGTCTTTAGACTTTCAACGGTCTATGGGCTTTCTACTGTTTTTGTAGTGTTAGCTTGTATTTTGTTTAGTTAATAAAGACAGGTATAGGTAACTACACCACATTGAATGTTGGAAATTAATTATCACGAAAAGTGACGGCCTCGGAGCCCACGGGAACAGATCAGCGTTTATATGTATCTTTGTTCGACCATAACTTGCGTACCGTGGATCAGATCTTCACGAAATTTTGAAACAGTTCACGCAAATACAAGTTTTTAAAGACCTTTTCTGAGCAAAATCAGTCCAAGGGGTAGTGAAGATATCAAAAGAATTTAGTTTATTGTAACAATGGATATTTTTATACCTAAATAAAGTAGCGATTTGTATCTAAGAGCGACCTAATAGGTAGACCAACGACATCGTGAGAGTTGCGGGCATCTAGTGGATGCAGATGGCAGGCTGTCGTCCAGTGTGGAGGTCTAAGGCTAAGGGGAGGCCTAATGGCAGCAGTGGACGTCTTCTCGCTGATGATGAGCGTACCTAAGTGCGAGGCTATACACGTGAATCTGACTGTAGTCAAGACTTGTCTTTAATTTCAGCCTATCATGTCCCCACTGCTGGGACTGAGGGTCTTCTCTCAGAGAGAGAGAGAGAGGATGAGCCCTAATCCACCATGCTGGCAATGCATGCTGCATGTTGGTGAATATCATTTATGTCTTTTAACCTTTTTTACTAGGTTTTTGGACATACCGAATTCCTCACGATGTTTTTTCCTTCACCGGTTTTGAGTTTTTTAGCGATGGCATCGAAACTGCACATAATTTAATTACGTACCAAATAATTCATTGGTGCAGGGCCGAGGATCGAACTGGGTGCCGTCTGATCGTTAAGCGCACATGCTACCATCGCAAAACAACTAAAATATAATATTGTCATTACAGTCGAACTGTACATTGTTATTTGTATCATTAATTATTACATAATTATGTATATATGTATTCATATAAATTGCATATCTATTAGTATATTTATATTAAAGAATTTTAAGTAATAGTGTGTATTACTCTTAGAATGTATGTGTATGGTATAAGTAAAAAAATTATAGTCTATCCTCTATTGCACACCCCTTCTTCTACGTCTACTATAAATCCTTTCCATCCTAAGGTTGCCTGGAAGAGATCGCTTTTAGCGATAAGGCCGCCAGTTGTTACATTCGTTTTTTTAAGAGTTTTTTGTCCTCTGTATCAAATTTAATGGTGTGAACAATAAAGAGTTAATCAATCAATCAATCATTTACTTTGACCGTTAGTGTGAATCTACCATTAGAAAAACATTTGGTGGGAAATCCCAAGAAATTCCCACTTCAGTGTATAAACCCATTACGTAGGTATGTGGGCGAAAAACAAACTTGTTTAATGTACGAAACTATTATCGACTTAATATTGGGTAAAGTATTTTCGTAATGTTTTCCCAGTAGATTAGCTGCTTGGCGTACACCCAATTGGACTGATTTTCCATTAGTTTATGGATCAACGGCCATGAACTGACACTGAATTTCCACTTGTTATTGGACCCGTGTCACAATTTTTGCAGTATATTTTTCTATGCAGTATATATAATTATATTTATAGGCAGAATCGATGTAAGATCTCAACATGATGCTCGAAGGCCTCAATTGTGTCTCCCAACAGGTGAGCCTTAAGATGAACATGGACAAGACAAAGCTCATCTCTTAATTTGAAGACACCCAGATTGACGTAGACGCTTCGACCAAAATGAAATGAATTGACGGGCCATAACCCGTATATTAATTGCTCAGTCAAAACCGTCGGACATATACTTCAACACCTAATTATAACCATGTACAGCACATTTGTTACAAAAAAAATAGATAGCGGTTTTTGTTGTGTATTTACACTTCGGGAAAGCACACGAAGGCATAATTTCGTCAGATGTTTCGTTATCATGTAACAACGAGTGTGTGTGTGTGTGTGTCATGTGTCTCGTGTCGCACTTCCTACGGCTAGAGACCGACTGAACTGAAGTGAGCGCCGGAGCTCATTTTGTAATCTTCAAAAATGCGCTTCTTCTGGGCCTGTCGATTAATTTTATTTTGTTCGAAGCGTAGACGTACCTTGACGTAGACGTACCTTAACGTAGACATCATGCAGTGGCAGGCCTGGGGAGACTGCAGGCCCGCCGCCGTGCATCTTGAGCGCGCGCACAGTCGCCACTATCACAGCGCAGTGCGGCCGGTCCTTGCCCGCGCGACACTTGATGTCGAAGAACTTCTCCATACCTACAGGCAATTGATATTCAAATCTAGCTGCACCCCGCGGCTTCACCCGCGTAGTGATGAAAAATGGTGATGATGAAAAGAAGCTTATGTCCGTCTCCTGGTTCTAAGCTAACCCCTACCAATTTTCAGCCAAATCGGTTCAGCCGTTCTTGAGTTATAAATAGTGTAACTAACACGACATTCTTTTATATCTCTACGCGTCTGTCTGTCTGTATGGCTGCTAACTCCTCCTAAACCACACAACGAATTTTGATGCGGTTTTCACCATCATTTAGATACATTTTCAAGGAAGGTTTATTTATATATAACTAGCGACCGCCCCGGCTTCGCACGTAAATTACACCCGTGCGAAGCCGGGCGGGCGAGTCGCTAATATATAGATAGGTTCCTGAAGTATAATAGCTTGCTAGCTTGGCTTGCTGCTTCATTGATCACTATTGAGATAATCCAGAAAACGTAGAATTTTATAGACTTTAGAACTTGGATGACAATATTATGAACCAAGTCACCGAAATTGCGTATTTTACAATTTTTTCGGTTTTATATTGATAATGATTAAAATTTAACAAGCCTATGACTTCGAGACAATGAAAGAATTCTAACGATACCATTCACATCAAAATCAGTTCACAGGAGTGGATTTAAGAAATACATGGACCCAAGGGTGTCACCAGCCCAGGGCCACCAAGGGCCATGGAGGATAAGAAAAATATGAATTGTAGGTACAGTCAAGTTTTGACGTGCGGGATTTATCGGCAAAGCAAGACAATTGCACGGTTTAGGACTTTGGTTTCGTTGCAGTTGGCAATTTTTTTTTTTTTTTAGCTGCCCCTCTCTGCCCCCCCTTGGCGACGTCCTTGCATGGACCCTAAAAACAACACTCCGTTTTTTGGGCAGTCGTATTAAAATTATGCGTTAATTGGCGATGTTGGCCTTTCGGAAAAACTCAGATTCACACAGCGGACAATGGAGAGAGCTGTGCTCGGAGTTTCTTTGCGCGATAGAATCCGGAACGTAGATATTCGCCAAAGAACCAGAGTCACCGACATAGCTGTTAAAATTTGCAAGTTGAAGTGGCAATGGGCAGGCCACATCGATCGAAGAACCGATAACCGATGGGAAAGAAAGGTTCTGGAATGGAGACCACGAACCGGAAGACGCAGCGTAGGTAGGCCTCCCACTAGATGAACCGACGACATTGTGAGAGTCGCGGGCATCCAGTGGATGCAATTCAGGCTGTCATTCAGTGTTGAGGTTAAAGGGGGAGGCCTATGTTCAGCAGTGGACGTCTTCTGGCTGATGGTGATGATTAAAATTAAATACCAACCGATGTCAGAGCCGAAGCCAGCCTCAGTGGCGACATATCCGTTCTCCTTAGCCAGCTTCATGGCGATCTTGTCAGCCAGTATCGAGGAACAGCCATGCGCGATGTTGGCGAATGGCCCAGTGTGGACCAGCACTGGTGTGCCCTCGAGGGACTGCATCAGTGTTGGCTCGAAGGCGTCTTTGAGGAGGACTAGTAGAGCGCCGGTCATACCCTGGACGATAAACATAGTTTGTCATACAAAAAATGCTTTCAAATTAAAAAAATAACCGGACAAGTACGAGTATGTCTCGCGCTCGGAGGGTTCCGTTGGATGGAACCCTAACAGCGTGAGTCCAAAAAAAAACATCACAAAAAAAAGTAGAAATATTGTGGACAATAAGGTTCTTCCAGACATTCCAACTACAAAATGTAAGTTTGTAATAGCAAAACAATCATTTTTAAATTATGACTTTCGGATTTATTCCTTTATATGTGCTGTAAGACCTTGCCTTTTTTTAAATTTCATGATTCTAGGTCAACGGGAAGTACCCTACGTTTTGATTCCCTTGTGAAATCGCAATATATGTGAAAATATGCGACATAAACGGTCATATCTTTTGATTGCGTAAACTTACAAGTTTGATTTTTTTACAGCAAAAAAACCGTAGGTTTGAGTATTTAATATACATTTTAACTTGATATCTTTACGCGTTCCTGAGAAAAAGGGTCTTGACAGACGGACAGACGGACAGACGGAAAACAAAGTGATCCCATAAGGGTTCCGTTTTTTCCTTTTGAAGTACGGAATTCTAAAAACATTTAAATTCTTATCAAATTTAAAAATTATCATGGCGTCATCAATAGATGCTCCCGCATGGATGCCCTCCGAAACAGTGCATTTTAGGGTTCCGTACCTAAAGGGCAAGCAGGTAAGCAGAACCCTATTATTAAGCCTTGCTGTCAGTCTGTCTGTCCATCCGTCCGCCTGTCCTACCTTCGTTCGAACCGTAATCCGTCTATACGTCCATTCGTTGTAGAGTGAAAGAAGGACAAATAAACCAACAAACACAATTTCGCATCTATAATATTACTAGCTACGCCCCGCGGTTTCACCCGCATAGTGATGAGAAATGGTGATGATGCTGATGAAAAGTAGCATATGTCCGTATCCTGGTTCTAAGCTACCTCCCCACCAATTTTCAGCGAAATCGGTTCAGTCGTTCTTGAGTTATAAATAGTGTAACTAACATGACTTTCTTTTATATATATAGATAGTACGATATAATGTAGTAAATTTGCCTTGATTAATCTAACTAGTTACTTAGGATAATTTGAGGATAATTTGCCGTGGAGGTACCGGCCTAAGAATAGACCTCCCCCTTCGCTCCTCCTGGGTACCGTAGAAGTCGGCTAAGGAACATCAACCAGAAGACTGGCAGCAGCGTCTTCTGAGTATAAAAACACCGACTGCGTTCGCCAACCCGCCTGCCAAGCGTGGCGAGTATTGGCAATCCCCCAATATTCAATGATATCGATGGGGGGGAGGCCTATGTCCAGCAGTGGACGTCCTATGGCAGAAATGATGATGATGAGTTCTCCCTTCAAGCTAAGGAAAAAAGAAACCCTGATTCACCCTAACCTTCATCATACGTCAAGTGATAAAGAGAACGGTTATGGTGTCAGTTAAAACATCAAATATTGGCCTCTACCAAGGAAGATAGTCTAAGAGGAAAGACAATAGCGGAACATTAGATGGAATAAAGAAAGGCGCCATCTATTGGTATGAGTTGCGCTTCTCTTGAAACGCTGCGAAACTTGACTACGATACTAGCGCTACGGTAATTTGTAGAACCCTTTCGTACATTATCTGACTGCAGCGCTTACGGAAGTTCGAGACAACCTATATAACGCTCAAATTACGGCGCCATCTAAGTTCGTACCGTTTTTAGGCAAATTTCCGAGCTACGCTCTAATGTTCCGCTATTGGCTTTCCTCTTAGTCTATCTTCCTTGCCTCTACTCACCAAGTCATCGGCAGTGACTGAGTTTCCACTCTTATCCAAAGCGACCACCATGTTCGCTAATCTCTCCTTGATATCATCGATATCGTTCCCCAGAGCGAGGATGGCCATGATCTCTGAAGCCACTGAGATGTCGAATGCGGTCTCTCGAGAGAACCCCTTCTCAGTGGGGGATTGACCTATGGTGATCTTGCGGAGGTATCTGTCGTTCAAGTCCACAACTGGAAAAATATTAAGGTAGACAGTAAATATAGATACATATTTGACCCTTTATGGTCGAAACTGTAGGACCGTGGGAGAAGGAGCAAAATTTTTTTTTAAGAATTATCAACAGCCTGGTCAATGCTTTTCGTGATTCAAATACTAGTCAATATCTTTTGCAACGCATTTCATGTAGTTTTAGGGATGCATAATAATACTTTTTCTTGTTGTTAGCTAAATGCTATATAATACGGTGTATAGTAGAAGACAATGACTCTTATCATCATGAACATCTTTTACTATGGATCAACCCTAAAATCGCGAAAAATATTGTTAGTCGATTGTAAACGATCGTTTTCTATGGAACTGATGATATTTTTTCGCAATTTTAGAGTTGATCCCATTGTCAATGTTGTTTATTTATAATGAGGTGTGATGGCATTATTTCGGCTTCGTAGACCCTTTCTGTGAAACCCTGTATACGTCAATCTTTTTTTTTGTTTGTTATTTTAGTAAAAAATCCTTTTCTATAAGGAATCAAATACAAAGACATGACATTCACCAACATGCACTGGGCCAGCATGGTGAATAGAGCCCATGCTCTCTCTCTGAGGGAAGACCAGTATCCCTGCAGTGGGAAAATTGTAGGCTGATGATGATGATACAAGATATTTAGTAGCTAGGTGCAAAGCTGGAAGGAGGTGATAAACGTATGCTGTTTACTTTACAGTATTACGATCCACACTTTTATGGAAAACAAACCAAAAACGATAAATCTTTGTAAGAGATAGAACATGGTAGACTGATAAGGATAATAATAAGGATGATAAGGGATATGAGATAATAAGGTCTTACCTCTGTTCCACATAATTTTACTCGGGTCAATATTCAATCGGGCGAACTTAGTTTTCTCCTCGTCAGTCAACGAGTCGGGATCAGTCTTGGTGATGCCCAACCTCTTCAGTCTTCTCAGCTGTATGGGCGAGAACTTCCTAACACCTTTAATCTTGGGAACTAAGCGGTCGTACAGTGGTCCATCCTTCTGTGTGAGCTCGTGGAAGATTCTGGCGTCCATTTGTGCAGCAAGTAGGTTGTTGGCAGCGGTTACGGCGTGGATATCGCCTGTCAAATGCAGATTGAACTCTTCCATGGGAATAACCTGCGCAGGAGTGTATAGGTTATGTACATTGAGCATGTGGAGAAATTTCCAAACAAAATAGATTTTTAAGAGTCAAATTTTGTGACGGGCTGCAAAATATTTCATTACCAGACGTCCAGACGAACGGCAAGGCGTCACCCTTACTTGGTCGAAATGCCATTTATTCGCACCAAGCGTTTTGACTCCTCTTTCTTAATTAGAACAGCAAAACAATGGAACGACTTGCCCCTGTCGGTGTTTCCGCAGCAGAAATCAGAAATCCAATTCCAGTCTTGGAGTGTTCAAGTCTAGGGTTAATAGGTTATTACTGGGCAAACGAGCTCCATCTGCGACCGCATCATCGCTTTCCATCAGGCGAGATCAGGGTCAAATGGTCAAACGGTCACTCTGGCTAAAGTTTCAACCGCATTAGGCAGTCTTTTTCAAGGTGAATGCACGCGCGCGGCTGCGTCTCGCTTGGTACAAGTGACCTTGAAAAAGACTGCCTAATGCGGTTGCAACTATAGTCGGAGTAACCGGCTTAATCTTACGTGAGTAATTCTCATGTAATATAAATAAAATGTGTGAAAACCACGTCAGTTTCTATAATAAAACTGTGTAACTTATTTATTTTTGAACAAATTTAAATATTGTTTTCTTTGATCGGCTCTATTTATGCGCAGCTTTAAAAAAATGGGACACGCCTATTATGATTTTGGAGGTGACTACACATATATTTTTTTTATGCTTGTCGAAGTGTTGTTCGGTTACCTGCGAGTACCCCCCACCGGCCGCCCCTCCCTTCACTCCGAAGGTGGGTCCCTGGCTCGGCTGACGCATGCAAGCGAACGCGTTACGCCCGCGATGCGCCGTCAGTGCTTGTACCAACCCCAGCAGCGTGGTACTCTTGCCTTCACCCAGCGGCGTCGGGGTGATACTGTAAAGAAATGCACGGAATATCTTCTGATGTGTACCATTTTTAGGGTTCCGTACCTCAAAAGGAAAAAACGGAACCCTTATAGGATCACTTTGTTGCCTGTCTGTGCGTCTGGAACGCGTAAAGCTAACAAGTTGAAATTTATATCAAATACTCGGAGATACGGTTACTTTAAGCTGTGAAAAAAATCAAACTTGTAAGTCTGTTTTTTTGAGATAATGTATCTACAAGATATGACCTTTTATGTCGCAAATACCGTTTATGTCGCCCCAGGCTATTGTTGCCTCTATTACTTGCCTGTGACGTCATGAGGCCGTTAAACCTTAATGGAGCGTTTGCAGTAAAGTCACATGTTTAATGAAAAAATAAATTTGTATTTTTTCTGAAATTCAAGACATTATTTTGTATTAGTTTTTACTTTTTAGTAATTAAATATTAAATCTTCAAGGAACACACCAGCACTAATCATATCAACATAATAATATACAGTCAAATACCCTGTTGAGATTCATCATTATCATCATAATCAGCCTTTTAATAGTCCACTGCTGAATTTTCAGCCTACCCCGAAAGGGGATTGAGATTCAGATTTCACAATTATATTGCTTAATCATGCTGTAACAATTTATAGTGAACTAGCTGCGCCCCACGGTTTCACCCGCGTAGTGATGATGATGATGAAAAGTAGCCTGTCACTCTCTGGCTCTTGAACTATACCCATGCATAAAATCAAGTCGATACAGCGTCGGCAAAGTCGCACAGCGCGGCCCTCATTCAACATCGCATTGTGAAACGCAACTGACCTCAACTACTATTCTGTGATGCATTCTGTGAGCGCCAAAATGTCCTATTATTTTCGTTTATTTTCCAGAATTTCTCTCTCTCTGTGATAGACAGCAACTCTTTATCAAATTTTACTAAGGTCCGTTCAGCCGTTTAGCCGTGAAAACGCGACAAACATCCAGACAGAGATATAGAGTTACTTTCGCTTTTCTAATACAAGTTGAATCCCGCGCTGTTACCCGGGATTTTCCAATTTTTCCCCATTTTTTGGGGGCAAAGTAGCCTATGTCCGTCTTAATGATGCATACTATTCTCCTGCCAAATTTCGTTACAACCGGCTTAGCCGTTTAGTCGTGAAATGCGAACAAACATCCAGACAGAGAGACAGAGTTACATTCGCTTTTATAATATTAGTAAGGAAGTGTCAATTTAGTCGCTGCAGGTTAGGACCGATGGGGAAGAAAGGTTCTAAAGTGGAGACCACAAACCGGAAGACGCAGCGTAGGGAGGCCTCCCACTAGATGGACCGACGACATTGTGAGAGTCGCGGGCATCCAGTGGATGCAAAAGGCAGGCTGTCGTTCAGTGTAGAGGTTAAAGGGGGAGGCCTATGTTCAGCAGTGGACGTCTTCTGGCCGATGATGATGATGATGAGTAAGGAAGTAAGGATAAGGATTCTTACCCAGCAACGACGATGTACTTCCCGCCGCGCTGGTCTTTGAGCCTGTCCAGTACAGAGAGCGAGATCTTGGCCTTGGTGCGTCCGTAAGCAGATACTTCGTTGGGGTAGAGTCCGATCTCGTGCGCTAATTCTATGATGTCCTTTGGCTTCTGGGAGCGGGCGATTTCGATGTCACTGCGGAAAATTATAGCTGCGATAATATTGAGAGGTCCTCTCTCTTATATATTTTTTAACTTATCTGCTTTCCTTTTTGGGTTACGTACTCAAAGGCCAACGGTACCATATTACTAATTCTAAACTGTATCTTTGTCTGTCCTACCTTTTCACGGTTGTATCTTTTGAACCGTAATAGATAGCTAGTTGTCATTTTCATAGAATATGTAATGTTAGATTGACTAATGAATAATAATAAAATCAGAAGGTTAAAAATATAGGGGGATGCCCCTACAACAATCGATTTTTTCAACGTACTTCTACCTTGCTCTAGTGTTAAAACGGTAAAAGGTACAAGCGTCAAACTTGGCATGACTATAGTACACACTCTAAAGTAAAACAGCAAATAATTACGTCGATTCTGATGTACCATTCTTTAAACTAAACTAAGTTTGATAGCTCTAAAATTGTTGCCATCTTTTTCTGACGTATTGAAATAAAAAGAGAAGAGCCAATTTTAGTCCTGTCAAATTAGGTAAGTTTAGAAAATGAAAGAACAGAACCGACGTCAACATATTTTGTATTAAGTTTCGTGGATCCAATTTTGTGGTGGTATGGAACCCTCAGTGCGCGAGCCCGACTTGCTCTTGATCGGTTTGTTTTATGCTTGTCAGCCTAACTAAGCGATAAACCACTGCTTACCGGATGTAGAGACTGAGACGAGTACTGACTTTCAAGAGAGCCAGAACGAACCATTAGATGCTTGGGGATTGTTTTTGGACTGGTGGAGGTAGTCAGACAAACGAGCACTATAAACTGGGACTTAGGGTATAGTATGTACTTACTTGTCGCGTCTGTATTATGTGTGTTGGTAAAAGTTGTTCATAATGATGAGTACAATTACCTTCTTTTGGCTTAGAGTGTTCCCCTTACACACCACACACCATCAGCCATTAAATGTCCACTGCTGAACAAGGCCTCCCTCTTAAAGAGGGGTGTTGCCATAATCCCCACGCTTGGCAGGCGGCTTGGAGATCGCAGTACGTTCACCGTGTACTAACAGGACGCTGCTGCCCATCCTCCGGTGGTTCTGGTCGCAGTTTTAGGACATACCCGGGTCCACTTACACCACGTATATATTTATTATATTATGTATCATTTAGTGGTATTTATTTCATGGTATCATTAAAAGTGTTTTAGCACCCCGTCGATATTGTTACGTATATTCTTTCCATCCAATGGTTGCCTGGAAGAGATCGCTATTAGCGATAAGGCCGCCACTTGTGGCACTAGCTCGTAAGTGTTTTCTATCGTGTTGTAATTTTTATTTCTGGTGTACACAATAAAGAGTTGCCATCTATCTATCTATAAAGTACACATGGCCAGCACGTGTTTTGTGTAGTACCGTACCTAGGCAGCGGTGAGACTGGCGCGAGTCGCAGCGGACGCAGCGGCCACACGGGCAGCAGCGAGCGCTCCAGCTGGCGGCGCGCGGCCAGCACGTGTTGTGTGTAGTACCGTACCTAGGCGGCGGTGAGAGTGGCGCGAGTCGCAGCGGACGCAGCGGCCACGCGGGCAGCAGCGAGCGCTCCAGCTGGCGGCGCGCGGCCAGCACCGTGTTGCGCATCAGCATGGCCACGGTCATGGGCCCGACGCCGCCCGGCACCGGCGTCACGTGCGACGCCACCTGCGTTGCTTCCAGGTACGCGACGTCACCGACGAGCCTCTGGCCGCTCGCCTTCGATGAATCTAGAAGTTAAACAGAACTTAGTCATTATCTTAATACGCAAGCCGCAGTTTGCTCACTGTTGAACAAAGCCTTCAAGTAAGCTGCTTGTCCCTTAATGAATCAGTGCGTTATCCAAAAAATCTAACAGGAAATAAATTGGTTATGAAAAGAAATCCATGTGAATGATGTGTAGGGGTTTTTGCATCTTTAAGCAGATTCGATTTTTCTCGTACTAAAAATTAAACATGGTATTTTGATCGAAGGAATGAATAAAATGTACTTCCAAATTATGCAAATGCCATACTAAAGGTACGCAAAGCAAAGTACTGAGTTTACCGCCGTTAACTTGAGCAAAAAAAAATAGAATTATTGTAATGCTTAATTATTTTTCTAAGAATTCAGGCGGACAATCTTTGAGTAACATATTGCGTAAAAACTTTTTAATTATTTTTCCATGAAGTAATAAAAACAATTAATTAATGACATTAATTAAGCTGCTGCTTTTACTTGATAAAACCCATAACTTATTTTCAGTGATAAATTTCGAATAAAATGTTTTATTATTTTTCTCATACAGTAATTTAAAAAAATTATTATGTCGTCAGTAAAATTTTGGTTTTACTTGATAAAACCCATCACTTATTTTAAGTACCAAAGTAAGGCGAAATGATAAAGAATTGCAATAAAAACACACAAAGTTATTTAAAACAAACACAACCTACCCAAAATAATTAAGATTTTTTAAAACCCCATTTTTACTGCACTATTATTTTCACCCTTTTTATAGTTATTATTATGTTTATGACCAAAAACAATTTTACGCACTACAAATCTCAGTGGAAAATACCGATTAAATCCGTTATAGTGTTGCGTGCCTGCGAGCAATGCCTTGGCTGTTGTTTTATCAATATTTTGTGATTTCGTACCAATTCCGCCGATTGTAAATGCACAATACTTAGAATACAAACAAAGGTAATGCTTGTTATTTGTTTGGCTTTTGCAGTGATTTTGTTTGTTAATCGGTGGTCGAACATGTCTATCACCGTGATTAGAGGGATTTAAACTTCACCACCTATCTGAATAGCAGTGACGCGAATAACCAGCGCCGGCCCTATCCTTTCGGCGCGCTTCATTAGGTAATGGATAGGATAAAAAGTATCCCATGTGCCATCCAGAAGGCCTAGCACGGGCCGTGGACATATTGTCTTTCCAACGTTTTTATCCCGCAAGAAAAAGACAAACGTATCCATATTCGAGCTTTGTCGCGTCTAGGCGTGGATAAAAATGATGGAAAGACAATTTGTCCACAGCCCACGCTAGGCCTGCAGGATATAAACTGTTTCCACACCAAATTTTATGCTGTTTACAAACAAACAAGTGTGCCTTGCCCTGCTACGCCGCCCCCGCCACGAGGCACGAGGAGCCATCAAAATTAAATTTTTCACTCGATTTTTTTTTCGCTTTTGGCATTTTGGCGCCCTTTTCTATCTGGCACCTAGAGCGACTGCTCCTCTCGCTGTACCCTAGAGCCGGCGCTGCGAATAGCGTCCAAGCTTTAACATCTATATCCGGGCAGCACGTTCGAAAATTTCCAAACCAAATGTAGGCAAAAACCGTAGTAACTAATTAGTAATTTGTACTTTAGTAGCTAACAAGTTATTGTGGTGGTACGGAACTCTACGTGCGCGAGCCTGACTCGAACTTTGCCGGCTTTATTTTTGCTTTTCCCAAAAAAGTATACCATTGGAAGCAAACAATCTTCGATCTGACATAATATGTAGCAACGAAAGCATTACCGGTTCATTGCTTAAACCCTTAAAAACTCTATTAACACAACTTTTTAACCAACTTAAAAATAAATTTAGAAAAATCTTTAAATTGGGTTTTAAATTTAACTGGAAAAATATGACATCTAAGTAAACGAAATTACGTATTTAATTATATAATTTTTAAGTCGGTTTTATTATTAACAACCTTATGTTGCAGCTTTGCGGTAATACCGCACCTGGAAGCTCTCTTCATTTTGCATAATGCATAACGCTGCGATAATGTGTGGACAGGCTTCCTGACGGTGATAGCTTGTGCGGTGACAAAACGTGAATCCAGTATCGACCAAAGAGATCTTCAGAACACTCTCCATTGTATACGCTGTACAGAACTATTATAAATCATCATTAGTCAGCGTTTTAATTACCCACTGCTGGACTTAGGACTTAGGCGATTGAGCCATATCCTACGCTGGCCCAGTTGCGGGTTGGTGGATTCACATACGCCATTGAATTTCTTTACCGTACGTACGTAGGTTTTCTCAAGATGTTTTCCTTCACTGAAAAGCCAGTGGTATGTAAATGCGTACATAAACTCCAAAGAGCTCATTGGTACGGGCCCGGTATTTGAACCCGCAATCTCACGCTTTCAAGTCTAGCGGTCTTCTAAATAGGGAACCACAGCTTTTTTGGTACATTTTATTTTATAATAGGCTTGCGCTTGGCCGCCATATCGCCTGATGTTAAGCGCCGAACTAACATAAATATAAATAGTAATAATCGAGTAGTAATTACCTGGGATTGGGTTGATGCCGCAGTCGATGACCACAGCGCCAGGCTTAATCCATGACGCGCGGACCAGCTCTGGCTGTCCGATCGCCACTACCAGGATATCGGCGGTCTTCGTCTACAACCAACACCATGTGTTCACAAAACTGATAACAAAACACTACCAGAGACCATGAAAATTTAACTAAAGGTAAACACTATCTTTTCCTACAATGGTCTTTTCCTACAATGTTTGTTCTTTAAGGGTTTATAATGTTACATTAAATTCATCTATTTTGGTAGTTGTTAAAGAGTTAGATTCACAAGCAGTATAAAATGAACCTCGACCCTTACAACATTGGTATGGTTGATTGGATCAATTGGTGCGTTACGAAATATACTGTATTGATCAAGAGTCCTTGCGTTAGCATAGAATCTCACTGCATAGAAAATAGACAACAATTCAAATTAAATTTTATATGCATTTAATTTAGAATTCTTATTTTAAAAGTTCATATTAACTGTACTTACATGAACTATGAACGATTTCTAGCTACGGCATAGCAGCCTTTACGTTATTCCCAGCTATCGGAACGCCAGTCCACTTCATGAGTTAGATAGGTCAGACGTTACTTTGCCGAACCAGCAGTGCAAGTACCGTTCTTTATCGATCGTCATATTTGAGTTGTGGTTATGGTCGTCAAATTCGATAAAATGCCATTTCATCAATACTCGCTATGATCGATTCTATGGCATACCACATGCAAAAAAGGGCGGCATGGTCGTCTGCAGGGTAAGATCGACTAAAGGCATCAGGGGCCTTACGCCTAACTGTTTAAAGCAATCCAGTTTAGGTAATGAAAAAATATTGCGCGACCGCAAACCTTTTTTTTTTTTTAAATATAATTGTAGACAAACAAGCGACGGGCCAATGGGCTGATGGTAAGTAGTCACCGCCGCCTATGGACACCTACAATACTCGGGGCATTGGCGGTGCGTTGCCTACCTATGAGGACTCTATTCACTCTTCGCTTGAAGCGATTGAGGTTATATGTTGGAGGAAAAACAGAAGGTGGTAAGCCATTCCACAACAGGTGCGTGGCAGAAACAATCGATCAAATCGAACAGTTCGAGACTTCCACGCATCTATAATATGAGAATGGCTTTTTTGGCGATGGCGTCCGGTTTGATAGTAAAACCGCGATGGAGGGATGAGGTCACCGTATCTGAGCGCGTTAAGGTTTACGTTCGCGTGTTAACGAAACTGCGCCGATACCGCGTTAAGGAGTTGGGCGTAAGGCCTGATTTAGGTCAGATGCATTCACACCTGCCACGCCACCTTACCATATCTCCCTTGTTTGTCTGATCTGAGGGTCCAGCATTCCACTTGATACTCATAAAATAGGTACTAAAATGAAACTTTTTTTTTTTTAAATAAATAATAGACTTGCGCATGACCGCCAACTCTCCTGATGTTAAGCGATGATGCGGTCTACGGTGGAGCACGCTTGCCTAGAAGAAACCGATTCACTCGTGATTTAAAGACACCCAGATTGTATCTATCGGGGAACACCCATACTTACGACGTCACTCAAGTTCTTGGTCTTGGAGTGGCAGACTGTCACAGTCCCGTGCTCCCATTTCAGCAGCTCGGAGACGGGAGTGCCGACGATGCGGCTGCGGCCCAGAACTACCACGTTCTTCCCAGCAATGGGTACTCCGGTCCGCTTGATGAGCTCCACGCAGCCAGCTGGTGTGCAAGGGATGAAACCGCTGAAGTCACCCACGGCGACTCGGCCCTCATTGACGGTGTTTAGACTGTGGAACAATAGGCCTATGTGCTAGTTTACCTCTTAAAAATCTGTTCATAAATAAAGGTCACCAAAAAAAAATATTAAACCTCTACATAGTATAAATTAAAGTCGCTTTCCGCGTCTGTCTGTCTGTATGTCTGTATGGCCGCTAACTCCTCCTAAACCACGCAACGGATTTTGATGTGGTTTTCACCATCAGTTAGATACGTTAAGTTATAAGTATCTAATTTAATTTCTTGCTATACAGATAGCGCACTATAGCAAGTTATGACGTCAAGCCGTGCGCGCGCCATACAAATGCTATACCTATACACCACACGCTTTGCGGAGAGGGACGAGCATCCGCTTTCTACAAGAGCTGATAATTCAAATGGTGGAGTTTTCAAACGGGTGAACAGATTTTCTTGATAAAAAAAACGATTCAGTCGTTTGGGAGCTACATGCTACAGATACACTTGTTAAACCTATAACACCCCTCTTTTTGCGCCGGGGGTTACGGTTTTATAATTATTTATTAATCTCATAAGAACAATTAACTCACTTACGGTACCTAGTTATTATTTGTGCCGCCACAGTAATAGTAAAAAAAACGAATACTAACCAATGATTTTAAATGCGTGCAACAATCGAATAAATAAAAAAAAATACTACCAACAAAAACAACATTTCTTTAAGAAAGGTAAATAAAATGTGATGTACTTTGCAATTACTCTATTTTATGTTAACTAACTCGATCCGGTTTCTAAGCGCTTCGTACGATATACGAACCGATAACAGCGGACTGTCGTCTTAAGCCTCTGTCACACTGTTGGTCATCATTTTTGTTATGGTCATGATCAAAGAAAACAAGGTCTTCTACTCTGGCAGTTGTCCCAGAATTACGTCACTGTGCAGTGGCCACTTTATCCAATCAGCTGTTACGTGGTGTATCGTCATCTCTCTCGAAACTGTTGTTAATTGACATCATGACATCATTGCGGGACGCCGACGTGGACATTTTTTCTCGGATTGATATACCCGGATGGATATATATTATTATACCATGGTTACAGGGGCGGATCCAGGATTTCATATTGGGGGGGGGGCCATTCTGACATTTCTGACAAGTTCGAAGGAATCAAATCGAAAAATTGAGTTGAATGTATGGAATTGCTAGGTGTTTTGGGGGGGGGGGGGGTCATAGCCCCCATGCCCCCCCCCCCCCCCTGGATCCGCCAATGCATGGTTATAGTCAAATTTTTACATTTATGTACGAAAAATCCTTTAATACATGAAACTTTAATCATGTTTTAGAGGTATAAAATGATTTTGCCTGTTTTATGTCCCTCGGCAATTAGTTGTACAAGTACTACAAGTATGCACTCCTCATACATTGTCATATTACTTATTCCCATAATTTGTTCAGGGTTTTTTAGTAAATTTAAGTTACTAGCGACCCGCCCCGGCTTCGCACGGGTGTAATTTACGTGCGAAGTCGGGGCGGGTCACCAGTTATAATATATATATGTATATATAAACCTTCCGTGAAAAAATATCTATCTTATGGTGAAAACCGCATCAAAATCCATTGCGTGGTTTAGGAGGAGTTAGCGGTCATACAGACAGACAGACGCGGAAAGCGACTTTAATTTATACTATGTAAAGATAAAGATAGAGATAGATATTTGCTTGTCTTGTTATTCTTTTTTGTACATCAAACTTTTTTGTAAATGTTAATTGTGTATGCAAGTCACTTGTATAAAAAAATCTTATTAGAAGACATGTTTTGTATGTTTGAGGTAAATTCATAATTTTAGTTACCTTGTAAATTGTAGGTGTTAGGTAGTCATATTACTCTTAAAAAAAATTAATTCGAATTTCTGGTTTATGTGTTTCTGCTGTATCTTTAAGAAGAAAAATACTTACAAAAAGGTTAACATGAGTACCAGCTATCTCAATGACAATATAACCACTTGACTGCTCATCCTTTACCCCGCATGAGGCAAAGGTTCTAACATGTCAACCTAAGCCATTTCGAGCTGACTTTTGATTCTCCAATCACAAGCGTCGAGTCGCGTCGAGTCTCCAATCACAAGCTGCCCCCCGCGACCGACGTGGCAGCATTTTGCAAAAGGGAATTTAAACTACATGCGCGATCAAGTGGTTATAATTATTATTTTTGAGCTATCTAGTTCAATCGATATTTTGAACAAATCAGTATTTAATTAAGTGACTTGGGTAGATTCGCTGTTTCGTCGAGCAAAAAGGGGAATCATACAAAATTTAAAAGACCTTTGAATGTTGTTTAGGACATTTTAACCAAGGACGCTCCTAGTGGACGCACCACAAAGTACCTAACCTGGTCTATAATCTCCTTGAGCCACATCAGCCATAAATGCATACCTGCCATGCGGTACATTAGCTGTAAATAACAATAAACATATCTAGTGAAAGTCGCAATTTTGAGCAACCAACTTGTTGTAGACCAATTGACCTTATTTCCTATCTACTACCACAGAGGGGTGTATTATGTGTGTGTCTATGTATTTGTATGTCTGTCTGTGGCATCGTAGCTCCCAAACTCTGAACCGATTTTGATTGTTTTTTAAAAGGTTTTTGTTACTATTTGATCGGGAGTGTTTATAGCTGTGATTCCTGAAAATCTGTGAAAAAATTATCAATTCTTTTATCGGAGGCGATGAGAAGTTAGTAGCTAAGAAACTTCTCGGTATGGAACACCGCCATAAAGTAGTGTCTGAATTTTCTACAACTGCTTACGCGGTATCAAACTAACGTTTAAACCGCGCAGTTCGGAAAATCACGCGAACGTGAACCTTAATGCGCCCAGATACGGTTTGCGGTTGCTAAACTTTTATTCATCACCTAAACTGAAACG
Source organism: Agriopis marginaria (assembly GCA_932305915.1). Classification (NCBI taxonomy): domain Eukaryota; kingdom Metazoa; phylum Arthropoda; class Insecta; order Lepidoptera; family Geometridae; genus Agriopis; species Agriopis marginaria. The sequence goes on along the minus strand of OW029934.1, from coordinate 7,234,493 downwards.
TTTTAAACAGCTAGCCGTAAGGCCCCAGGATTCATTTTGGAGAAGTGCGTCGGAGCTACATGACCTTATCCTACCATCCCATCTACTATACAGGACAAGTAAGAAATCAGCCCACTACCACCTACACATTGTGGATTTTCCTTGGATACGTACCAAACGTTTCGATACTACGTTTCTAATCCATACGGTCAAGGATAGGAACAACCTGCCGTCTTCCTTGTTCCCTGAGAGATATAATCTGGGCCTTTTCAAGTCAATAGTGAATATAGGTATCTTCTAAGTCTACGTTTTTCATTTTCGACCACATCATCGCTTACCAACAGGCGAGTTGTTGGTCAAACGCGGACGAATTCGCAAGTAAAAAAAAAGCTAAAAATAAACAGGCCAAGTGCGAGACGGGCTCGCGCACTGAGGGTTCCGTACCACCACAAAATTCAATAACGAAATTACCAGTTATAACTTGGTAATGAACAGAAACTTATCACCGACTCGCATTTGGCCATTTTTTGTTATTTATTTTTTGTTATACTTTAGACTCTTTAGAGTGTGTACTATAATCATGTTAAGTTTACCACTTTTAAGTATTACCGTTTTTACATTAGAGCTAATACAAAAATACGTTAAAAAAATACGTTTGTTGTATGTCCCTTTCGTTTCTACTTTTTGTATTTTTTATTATTTGTTAGTCAATCCGCCGTAACATTACTATATTCTGTGAAAATTTCAACTGGCTATCTATTATGGTTCGAAAGATACAGCCGTTAATAGGTACGACAGGCAGACAGACGAACAGACATCGTAGGCTTAGTAATAGCATAGATAAATAGGTAATAGGGAGGGTCCCGTTTTTACCCTTTGGGTACGGAACCCTAATAATACAATTTGTACTTGTCGACAATTTACCTGACCTAACCTATGTACTTGTAGACAATTTTTTGTTTTGGTATCTCTATTTTATCTTTAGGATGAATGTTCGTAGTAAAAGAAGTGTTACCCGTCGACATCCTTGTCAGGCGAGACGGCATCAGTGACAACGTGCGCGTCGATCTTGTGCACGGAGTCGAGCGGCATCTGCACGATGATTCCATGCACCTCTGGAGATTCGTTCAGGTTCGTCACGTGTGCTAGCAGCTGGAACAGATAGTCAGGTTTCGTCATCATCATCATCATCAGCTAGAAGACGTCCACTGCTGAACATAGGCCTACACACGAGCACATACAACTGTTTTTATACCTATGTAACATATATACCTAGTTTCACAGACCAATAGTCATTGTATTGTATCATTGTATCATAATGAGGCTCGTAAAGCGGACTGAACCTTACCTCCGCTCACAGCTTACGCCGGTAACGCCGGTAGAGCCTGAGCGTAAAAAGTGAGTAAAATTTCGGCTCTAGGAACCTTATTACAATAACTTGAGTTAAACAACTTCTTTCCAGTATGATTACCTCAGCTACAGCTGCAGACTAACTTTGATACAACTTTGACTCGCCAGAACTTAAGAGGAACACTTTTTTGTTTTATTTGCTATCCTACTTTAATTTTGTTAAATTAAATTTAAATACAAGGCTCGCGTTTGGCCGCAAACGCGCCTGATGTTAAGCGATGATGCGGTCTACGATGGAGCACGCTTGCCTAGAAGAAACAAAACCGAGCCCTACTTGTTCGAACTGAACTTGCCCAGTTCTGCACTGTCAGCAGTGACCTAATTGCAAGCAGTGGCAACAAACTTGTGGGTCATCGGGCAGAGCGATGGAATTGGAACGAGCACTCATCCAGCAAATCTATATCGACGGCAGACATCTCTAGATATTTGTAAATGTGTACAGTAGGTTGATTTTGTATATAAGATGATCAAATAAAAATCGGTCATTACATCGAGCCTGGGTTTGACTTAACCACCACCAAGGAGCACCACCAAGAAGACAGGCTCCAAGAAGATTGGACGACTGGCCCACGGCTCGTCGACCACGCCTTTGGACTGAAACTCTCCCGCCGGCGGCGGTTCTCCTGCACCACACCAGGGGCCGGACGCCCCGCCCGAGGGCGCTCACAACGGACGGAACACTGGCGACTACCCCAGGTTCTCCGATACTCTTATCAGGCATCTACTGTCCCACACCGAGATCGGCTAATTTCGTCTAAACTCTACTAGTTTCTCATAATTAAGGACATGCCATAAACTAACTAATACAAGCTAATTTTTTAGCTTATTTTATATTAATTTAGTAGTGTTAACTGTGTTAATAATTAAAAATTAGGTACTGAGTTGCCAACTTTGATTTTAAGAAACAACATGAATGAATCTTCCAAATATTCTCTGGTTATTTCAAAGCCCAGAGCTAAGAATAATAAACTACATGTATCATTCTAACGTGATGATACTCAATTGCCTTGATTTGATGATTTCTGAATGCGTTTGATCACACTAACAATGGCAATTTTGTTTCTATGGTTTATCATTATAACAGCCTTGACACCCGTGTTGTGATGCATCCTCGTAGCTCTTTAGGAACATATCCACATTAAAAGCTGTACTCCGACCAGCTAAAAATATTCATTTTATTTTATATATATTTGCCTGTAGTTTATAGAACCTGTAGTACACCGCAAATAATGTCCGTCAAAATGGAAAGAACAAGACCCAGGGGCGCAGCCCAACAAGGTAGACCGAACAAGTGTCAAAAGATCTCGGCACGAACATCATCTATGACGTGATGTTATAGGTTGGGAACCGTCAGAGATGGAAGCAAATTTGTCGCCATCTACTACAAGATTGGGAGCATAACGACGCTCAGCAGAACGAACTGAGGAGGGGTAGTAAATCCGGTACCAGCCACAATATTGCGTTCAAAAACATCAGCAAAAGTGATCAGAATTTACGGTTTCATTCAACTTTTAAGCTGCTGTCGGAGCTTAAAAAGCTTGGGCCGAGAATCTGAAAATGAAATACCTAACGGTGTGTTTCGGCGTCTTTATTTGAGAGCCAGGCTCGGCGTGTTTACCATCATCAACCACACCGTAACTTAACATCCAGGTGAGCGTAATCCTTTAAAAGTCCCTCCTGCCCATTTTTCTATTGAGCTGCCAAGGTGGACGGAGGGATCAGCTTAGTACCAGCTTGGGGCGTTGGAATCTATTGAGAAACTTGCCAAGAGGCTCATCGGCAATGAATCCCTAGTTCAGACTAAGCTTCTTAGTCTTGAGCATCGGTGCAAAGTTGCTAGTCTATCGCATACATTTCGGAAGTGTATCGGATCTACATGATCTAATTTCCTCCTGCCAATTTTTGCTATGGGAGGCACGAAAAATCGGCAACGATTCATGGTTTGATATTCCAAAAACCCGTACGAAGTGCTTTGATTCCACCTATTATTGTGCTAACTGCTAGTCTGTGGAATGCGCTGCCGAATGGGTGTTCCCCGATAGTAAAAATATTGGGCGTCTTCAAATCAAGAATGAATCGGTTTCTTCTAGGCAAGCATCAGGCGAGATAACAATCAAAAACAAGGCAATTATTTTTTTTTTATGTAGAGCATGTTGTCCATAAAAAAAAAAAAAGATATGATGAGTTATTATGTTTACGACCGTATACATAGTTATTGCATCTACATTACGCAAACAATTAAATTCTTAAAAACATGTGATATTATACTCGCTGTTACATCATCTTCAAGTGCGTAAACAATTATATTGACCGATACAAAAGCGTTATCACAAAAAGGTCAAGGCGCATATCTCGCACAATATAAAATGACCATAAACAAAGTTATGGGTTTCTGTTCCAAATTTAATTATTGTTATATAATTTGGTTTATTCCATAACTTGGATAGTAAAAATGTGGCTTTTTAATAGTTGGTTTCAAACAATGCTCGCTAGAGTTAGCGAAATCTGATAAAAGATAGGATCCAATTTTTTTAAGCTCTATTGATTGTAAAAAGCCATATGAAAACTGTAAATACTGATCACTTTTTCAAGGTTTTTGGACGTAATATCTTAACTGGTAGCAGATATATTACAATGGAAATTTTATATGAGAGTATTCATTCGTTTTTTACAACGTTTTTGCTTTCGGGGCTATGTATATATTATAGTATATACCTAGTACCAAGGATCCATTACATCGTTCTTGCTGGTACATAATAGCATGGATCCAGTATATAATCGTTCTTGCTATTTTTATATGCTTGTACCGAGTACATAATAGGTTTTATTAAAATAAACGAAATGCATTTTGCGTCAAACTTAAATGTACACGTTTGTATTACTGGTAGTTACGTAAAACATTATTTACCAAAATTTTATCATTCACCATAGAATACTGATTTGAAGATTATTAAAAGAAAAACAAAATGCTCGACGGCAAAAAAGTTGCCACTCTGGTCATGAAGAGGAATCTAACGACAGCGCAAAATCGGTCTAGCCGCTTAAGCTATGGGTATAGGACAAACATTAAAATAAATATAAAAAAACACACAAACGCCCATAAAAATTACCCTCCTTCTTGGGCAGTCGGGGTATAAAAATGTGGAGAAATTAAAACTGGAGTAGCTTTAATTTCTCCACTGAAGAGCCTAGCTATTAAGGAATATAAATTAGGGGCAACTAAGTGCCACATTTTGATAATCTGATAATCTTCAAACGGCTGAACAGATTTTTTTAATCATAGCTAAAAAAAAACTCTCGATCAAGTTAAACAAACTTCACACAAACAAAAACCTAGATCAAAATCAGTTCATCAGTTTGGGAGCTACGATGCCACAGACAGATACACACGTTAAACTTACAACAACCCTCTGTTTGCGGCGGGGGTTAAAAATAGATAAAACAATTAATTACCTCACTTTCAGTAATATCCCGCGGCAGTCTGATGTGTTCAGCTATGATGCCAATATTCTCTGCTGCTTTGAGCTTCATGCGGATGTAGACGTTGGAGTCCTCCCGCCCGCCCACCTGCACGATCGCCAGCTTGGGCTGGAACGAGGCCAGCTTCGCCTTGCTTTCCGAAACCTGCTGCCGGAGCTCATTCTCTATGGCCCTGGGGGTCACACATGTAACTTTGTAACAAGGGACAAGAATCGTCCCTTATAGGAGTTCTATGCTAGAAATCCTAAAAGGAAAATTAATTTCTGGGTTTTATACCCAGCATACTAATACTAAACTGCATAAATTAGTACAGATATTGGATAGGGTGAGAATGGCCCAAAACAGCGGAACAAACAGAGCCCACACCAGCACCTACCCTTACCCTTTCCTCTCCTCCCTGTCTCTTTTAACCCTCAGTGGGGTTTCTAGAAGACGGTCAAAACAGGCTGCACTTCACAGAACTACACAACACTCGTATGCTAATTTCAAAGTTTGCTGCTGCAGCATCAGATTAGAAGTCTTTAATAATATAGAATTTGGAATAGTTTCTACAGATGATTAATTATTTTTACTGCAGATATGATAATGGAATTTTATGGTATGTTTTCGCATTTGAATGAAACAGGCGAACGCTTCGGTTTAAATGAGAAAAAATATAGTTTGAAAACTGATGAAATAGATGGCGATTTGTGTTGTGAAATCGTCATCTTAACAAATAGGACAAATAATTTTTCCGATTTGCTGCAGTAAGATAATAATACAAGATGTATTGATATCAGGCGATACCGTAAAATTATGAGTAATAACAAACTTTATAGCCATGGAACCGACCGGAAAATGTTGGATAAAAGATCAATGGTGAAAAATGACGATGAAGAGTTCAATAAGTACCGAGCTGCTTCAAGTCCTGAAATCGGTTGAGCCACCATTTTGGAAACCGGAGTACTTGTCCTGCTATCGGCTGGAGCCCGACTGGCAGATCACAAAACTCTCATCTCTCGCGAGGTACAACCGACCTGACCTGATAACCCTAGGATGATGATTATAAACAACTCTATAATTATATCTAGTTTTGATCAGGTTCTGGTTTACTCCAAACCATAAAAGTTGATATTTGGCAATAAAAATTGTTTATAATGATAAGAGTAGACTTTTAGTCTGAAGGAAGTATAAAACAACACCATGGTCACATCAGCCCTATGAGAACTGGGTTATTTACAATATTTTAAGAAATAAAATATGAACTTCTTAATTTGCTATAGGTACGCGGATCGCGGAAGGGTAAAACACCAATAAGACAAGATCTGGTGAAGTTTCTAAGAAAAAAATACCTCCTTGTACCTCGACCCAAAACCCACCTACCTGAGACAATCCTTAGAAAAATTTCTTATGAAAGACAAAGGTGCATAACTGAACTTTCTTAGAAAACTGATGCTCATTTTAAAATAGATTTTTATAAAATAACCAATATTTAAATTAGTTTGAGGCAGTTAGGAGCAACACAATAACTGTCTCATTTCGGTATTATTGAACTCTTTATGTTGGGGTAAGCTTCAATTATCATTAAGTACGTACTGATAACGATTTGAAGATGATAATAGTATTGTTTTCGTCACACGAAGAGATCACGCCCTTTCCATCTTCTGGAGATCCACAACTTATAGGAACTCCATAGCATTGAAATATTTTATGTTTTAGAGCTATGTAGTACCAGTGTTCCTTGTTTTTAACCTACCTCAGGAGGTGGTTATCAATTCGACTGTATTTTTTTATGTTTGTTACGTGATTACTCCGCCAATTATAAATTAACTTTGATGATTCTTTTTGTAATATACGAAATATCAGACGACCTTGTTAAGCCGGCTTGCCTATAATAAGTACTTATTTACATAATTCTGCACAATTTTCCCTGAATAGCTATCAGTTATTGTTTTAGAAATGTTTAAACAAGGTCAGGTAGAGCCGTCATTCGTCAGTCAACCCTTGCTTTCCAAGGTACAACTAAAAAGCAATAATAATGAACTCTGATTCCACCCTTTAGGTTCTTGGCTTTTGTGTTTAGCCTACTTAGATAGAAGCAAAATGATTAAACAACAATCAACTTTTATTCGTTATCGATTAAAAAAAGGAAATCATAATTATTTTGTTTAATTTCACAATTAAAAAAAAAAAAGTATCTACAATTATTTTTTTAATAATGCTTTATAGTATATATTTTTTTATATCTACATAATAAACAAAGTATTTATGTACTAGCAATATTTTTTTATACTTTAATTAATTAATTTAATTTTACTTTTTTTTGTATTAAACAAGTAAAACGATAACAAAGAATCTTGCATATTTTAAACCGTACATTTATTTATTATTGATGTAGGATGCGAGTAAAAACCGATTAATTTTTCGGATGGAACGCGAATCAAATAACTAATATAAGTATGTAAGTGGTAATTACCTACATAAAATAATATGATACATGTATACATGTATTATAAAATATAAATAATTTCTATGGTGCCTATAGAAATCACAAAAAAATATTGAATAATTATAAAAATCTATCTAAAAATAAACGTTGTTGACATATATTTTTTTAAATACCAATTTCTCCAGGAATATTTTGCCAGCTCTTGCTTTAGCAGTGATAATTCATATTTAAATAATAATTTTGATCTCAATAATACCATTTTACCTTACACAGGTTACCTAACATGCCAAACAAAAAAATTACAGGTTTAATACACAGGCACAAAACATTCACAAAAATAGAAGCTATAATTATAAACAATTGTACTCACTCAAGGACTCTCTGCAAATCTTCCGGCGTCTTCCACATGTTAGTATGTGACACTTGTTAGCACATTTAAATAATAACAACTGAAGTTTCCGCCAAGGTTACCGGTGAATTTATATTATGACCGTGTGGACCGAAGCCGATCGAGGCTTAGAGCAAAATACCTTGCGTGCATCTTACTAGTCAAAACTGGTCAAACCGGTTTATGTGAGTGATTTAATAACCAGCTGTTTATCACATACAAATTATGAACAATAAAATTTTTATAATTTGCTGATGACAGTGATAAGGAAGTAAGGCAATAATAACAGAAACTGGTGTAAGGTTATGTTATAGACTTAGTAGTGGTATTTGATACTAACAAAAATTTGTTAATATGACGTTTGTTTTGCGTTATAATGGCCACATTTTTGTCTATGGTTAATGCCAAACACAAACCAAGTGCCCAAATTGTCTAACTGACTATGACTCTAGAGAATTTTTAAATTTCTCCGTTCTTTCTTTCTGACAAAATAAGCCTGACCGAGCAAGTAATTTTACTAATGTTTTATCTTGTGACAAAATAACATTGACCGAGCAAGTAGTCGCTGTTTTATCTTGACAAAATAAGCTTCACCAAGCAAGTAATCACTGTTTTATTTTGACTAAATAAGCTTCGCCAAGCAAGTAATAACTATGTTTTATATTGTGCCAAAATAAGGTTGCCGGAGCAAGTAATCACTGTTTTATCTTGACAAAATAAGCTTCGCCAAGCAAGTAATCACTGTTTCATCTTGACAAAATAAGCTTCGCCAAGCAAGTAATCACTGTTTTATCTTGACAAAATAAGCTTCGCCAAGCAAGTAATCACTGTTTTATCTTGACAAAATAAGCTTCACCAAGCAAGTAATCACTGTTTTATATCGTACCAAATTAAGCTTGACGGAGCAAATAATCACTTCTTGTAAGATAATAAGCTTGACCGAGCAAGTGATCACTAAGTTTTATCTTGTGCCAAAATAAGCTTGACCGAGCAAGTAATCACTGTTATCTCTTGTGACAAAATAATATTCACCAAGCAAGTAATTATTGTTCTATCTTATGACAAAGTAAGATTCACCAAGCCAGTAATGTAATCACTATGTTTTATCTTGTGTCAAAATAAGCTTGAAAGAGCAAGTAATTTCTGTTTTATCTTGTGACAAAATAAGCTTGACCGAGCAAGCTGATCATTATGTTTTATCTTGTGATAAAATAAGCTTGACCGAGAATTGCATGAATCACTACGTTTCATATCCAATGTTCCTCATTTCGGTGCTAATGTCACGACACTTTTACATAAGTTGTGGTTAGTATAATAGGTTTACAAGAAATTAAAGAATTTTCGTTTTAATCAACATTTATTGAGTTTAGACAATGTCAAACTCATTACAACTTATTATTTTAATCTAGATACAGGTACATCAAAACTGTTTTGTACACATGTTAATACTCATCGATAACTTTATGATACACAGTAGTTATCAAAGTAATGAATGCTGCAAGTATCGAGTACTTAATGTACAAGTTAACAAATAGGAAAGTCTTTTTCTCTCTTACGTAGAAAAAACACATTCTGCAAGTCTATGAAAATATCTTATAACTAAACATTTAATTTAATAGAGTCTATAACTATCTAGACTCTAGAGAATATCTAGCGTGAATCGGCTATTCTTGTGCGTACGATATTGTTTCTGTCCCACTCGCACTTATGTCCATCCATATGAGAGAGACAGAAAACAAAACTAATATCACATTAACGTACTCCCCGAGATTTTATCAAGAGCTTAGTGTACTAGAAATGATCACAATTAACATCATTATAAACATACGAGATAGGCTTCCTTTTGATGTTTCATCTTAAATAATATATTTATTTCGAACTTCTTGAACAACTAAGAAAAACTAATGAATAATCATGTGTGGAAACAAAAAACAATGAAAATACCACAACAAAAACAAACAAAAAAGTCAAAACCGCAGATCTTCCAGCTTAGAGTTCTTAGCAAAACATATATGGCCTAATTTATAAACGTTACTTAAGTTAAAAATGTTTAAAATTGCTCTGTTAACTTCTCGCTGACGGAAATTGTCACACAACTCACACATGAAAACGAGACAGCAAATTTAGGCATTGCTTAACTTAAGTAACGTTTATTAGTCCGATAATCTATCTAACATTAAGATGCCTTACAAATACAATAGAATTTTCAACTGTCAAAGTGGCTTCCAGACAATGACCTTAGATTCTAGCATAATATAGAGCATATGACAGTTGTAATTTTCCTAATACAAAAAAAAAACTATAGAGTAGCTACCTAACCTATTCTAGCACCTGTTTCTACCGCTTAACCACATTTAGGCGCTGCGCAAACGGAGACACTTTTGTGTCTTGAGTCGGACACAAGCTATCAATGAATATTTGATTTCTATATAATCAGTATGAAATCACCGCAGACTCTGTGTCCAGTTGCTTCCACTTAATTGGTACTTGGTGTGCCGTGTCGGCAACAAAAAGTGTCTACGTTTGCGCAGCGCTTTAGATCCGAGACTAGATACATACAATCGAAATTCGACAGTACTAACAGAGCAGCGTTTTTATCTTGTCAATGAACTCGATTATACTATGCCATGTACTAAGTTAAATTTAACAACACCAGTTGTTGCCGCACAGAACAAAAATTTTGATAATTTTATTACTCAGTTTAGACAACAACTCACAATAGAATCAAACCCATTAATCATTCTCTTAGCTAATCTGGCATCTCTAAAAAGTATCTGTTTTTTTTATTTCAATGTGTATGATAAGGATAACAACAACTTCCGAGCTGTTAAATAGAGTCCAAACCAACGCTAACAGCGCTTCAACGAAGAAAAAAATCCTCTTCGTGTCAGTTTAATTAGCGCTGGTGGGTGTTGATTCGGAACGCGCCCTTAGTTTAAAAAATGGTAGAACAGAATACTTAAATGGGGTAAATATCATTGGCACAAATGAAACAAGGAACATTTTACGAGAACTAATAATTAAATAATCATATGAAATGAAATTGAACAATATCACTTACATGAAATGGTGATTTTGATCTTGTGCAGTTTCATGTTTAAGACTGGAAAATGAGCAGGTCTTCCTCTTTTTCAATGTGTGCGTTGCTGTAGAGATGTATGCGCATCGCGTGTGTGGGCATCGGCGTCGTCTCGCAGAGCTTGCATGTGTGCAACACCGTCGACGATATCGGCGTCCTGCGGGAGTAATTGTGGCTTGATTTACTAAAAAAAGCTGCGTCCGCTCGGTTTTAATCGCAATTTTACAGCTAATCACAATTTCCAGGAAAATGAAGAACGAAAAAGTCGACAGGCCGGATAAATTGTCACCAGGCTGTGTGGACGATACCTCTATCCTATCCTAACCCAGGTAGCGGTCCGCTACGGAGATCGCGGTGCCCACCGTCACGCACAGAGACAGGCTACCGAAATTGTTTATACAGGCAAGTTTCCATTGAAGTAAAAAAGGAGCTCTAATGGCTTCGATCGTCTCGACCGATAAACACAATCGTGAGTGTAAGCCGTTGCTATAGTAATTCATTAAAGTAAAGTTAAGTTATTAGGTATATAAATACACGAGTAGAACATTGCAGAAACTGTATATTTTTCAGATATAAATTGTAGTTTGTGTTCTAGAATCTATGCTGCCTCCATTCCAAATTTCATCCAAATCTGTTTAACCATTACAGTGTTGAATCGGAATAAATATAAAAACATACTATCAACTTTCGCATTTATAATATTAGAGTGATGACAACCATGTACACGTGTATATATATAAAAAAAAATTATCTTTGGTGGTTAACTAGCTGACGGGCAGCCTGATGGTAAGCAGTCACCGTCGCCTATGGATACCTGTAACACCAAAAGCATCACAAATCTGTTGCCAACCTTTTAAGGCACTATTAACTCGCCTTTTGAAGAACCCCATGCTGTAGCTTCTCAGAAACACCGCATACAGTAGCTCATTCTCGTTTGCTACACATCGGACTATAGGCTATCTTTTGACCACGATCTCTCCCAACTTATTAAAAATAACCTGGTATAGACAATAACAAACCTGCCAACAAGCAGCTTCAAGGAGTCATTTTCATTTTTGAGAGCCCGGAGGTGATCGAGCGGCACGGGGCGAAGCTCCTGCGGCGCGTGCAGAGGGTACACCACGGCGCCCTCAATCATGTCCGGGATAGTGATCTCGAGGATCTCGTCTTCCGGGACTGACTTCCACTCCCAAGCGTTGGGGACGGCTTGCGGCTCGCGGTGTTTGCGACGCCTCTTTAGAAGCCTGGACAAAATAAATAAATAAAATATTTTCTCGAAGCAATAGTAATGTCTAAAGGTTTTAGTTTTATTTAAACATATTTTTATTTGATAGTTATGATGTCACTCAGAACCGCAAAGATTTCACTGCACGACTTGCAGAAGTTCACTTGCGCAACTTTAAGCAGTAATCGTGACAAAAAAAAACTTCTATTTTAAAGTAGTCGGCTAGGGTGGTTTATATCGATTCCATCGACATAACATAAGCATGTAGGTTTCATACAAAACTTTAGAGAAATCACTGATTTTAATGGCAAGAAAAAAATGCATAAATATGCAAAAGTGGCTGCCATATTTTCGAAAAAAACGGGGAAATGGCAGCTCCAGTAGAGACGTTATGCATACAATATTTCAGTGTGAAGAGGTTTGATAATGTTTTTTCCACTAAAAAGAGGCTAATGCATGAAATGAATGAATGAATGAAAATAAGTGACATTTCCTAATGGTATCCTATGACTGGCTCATAATATAACAAACCGTGGCCATCGCAAAAAAAAAAATAGATTAACCGTATAATATTTGCAATTTTAATAAGAATTATTTTAGAGACGTCCAATCAAAATTTCTAACTTCTAATAGTTGTAAAGTATTCTTTTTTCCTGAAGTTATATGATTATATATGATACGGGATATTTACCGTGGTAAGGTAAGGTGGTAAGGTGGTTTAGTGAACAACCGTGATAGTTTAAAACAGTGTTTTTCTTTTTTTCCTTTTATGCAATACACTTCTATATGTCAATAAAATAGTATAAGTATTGTAAAATTTTGCGTACTTCATTAGATCTGCCTTTATGATCTTGGGTATCTTGGGTCGCGTCTCATCGTCAGCTGAGGGGATGTCTTGGCCTGCACCGCAGTACATCATGAAGTCCATCAAATGGCGGATATGGTTTATCTGCAAGAAAAAATATATATTTATAGTTATCAATAATTACAACTACCCTTCATCAAACTTAAAAACTTTTGTTCCATAAATAAAAAAAAAAAAATTACATTGAACATATTTTTTTTTAAGGTTGTATGACTTTGTTTTCCTTTTATTTTAAACTAGCTGAAACTCGCTACTTCGTACGCGTAGAGCTCGGCCTGCGGCCTCACTACTACAACCCGTTATAGCCTATGTGTTCTTCTAAAGTATAAGCTATATTATTGTAAACTATTATTCAAATCCATTTGGTAGTTTTTGCGTGAAAGAGGAACAAACATCCATACATACAAACTTTCGCGTTTATAATATTAGTAGGATTCCTAAGCAACTTTACTCATGACAGGATGCGATATCAATTCTATTGTCAGTCCGTACGAACGAAACTGTATGTTATTACAACACAATAAAGCAAAATTTAGTTCGTATTGACTGACAAATCGATCTATCGATCAACGTGCACGCAATGCGCGAACTAAACCGTGCTTTAGGCGCTACGCAAACGTGTAGAAGCAACTGGATACAAAGTCTGCGCAGAAAGCAGCTGATTTCATACTGTTTATATAGAAATCAAATATTCATTGGTAGCCTGTATCTGACACAAGACACAAAAGTATCCACGTTTGCGCCCTGCCTTATTTTTGTACAATAAAGCATGTGCGTACGGCGCATTTTAGTTGCGCAGGTAAAGAAGCATACACGTATCATTTCATACTTGCATTCTGCTTTGACACGCATGCTTTTGATAAGTTGCACAGGCGCCGTGTATTAATCTTGCAAATATGTCTGTAGTGTTTTCAGGTCGCTATTTCGACCTCAGAGCATGGCGAGAGCGACAGCCGCGCGTTCATTTAATACGTATTCAATTATATGAAATCAGACGTTACTTACTATTAACAAACGCAATGAAATTTATTGAAAACCCGCCCGCTCAAATATCCACCTTATTCAGCCGCCAATAAGATTGATATTTATACAAGGCGCGCTTGGCCTGACTCTAATTCACTCTGGCCCTGAGAATAAATAAGGTCATATAAATGACTTTATTATCAGAGAAATTAAAAACGGATCTACGATCAATTGCAAAACTTTGACGTAAAGCGTAATCGAATTGGTGCAGTTCGGAGAAGGCGGAGTGAATCTATACAAATAAAGCCACTGCAATTCTCGACTACGCTAAGCTGTCGCACAGCTGCTGCCTCTGATCGAAACACTTCCTCAGTGCTCATCATCATAATCATCAGCCAGAAGACGTCCACTGCTGAACATAGGCCTCCCCATTTAACCTGTCATGGGGGGGGGGGGGTGCCATAATGCGATCTTGTGCACGGAGTCGAGCGGCATCTGCACGATAATTCCATGCACCTCTGGAGACTCGTTCAGGTTCGTCATCATCATCAGCCAGAAGACGTCCACTGCTGAACATAGGCCTCCCCCTTGGGGGGGGGGGGGCATAATCCCCACGCTTGGCAGGCGGCTTGGGATCGAAGAAGGTGCACCATTAAAGTAGGAGGATGCTACTGCCCATCCTCTGGTGGTTCTGGTCGCAGTTTTAGGACGTACCCGGGTCCTCAGTGCTCACCCATCCGATATCGTCGACGTCCATATCAGCGTCGATGTTAACGAGCAAGTCGTGTTCGGGGAAGTACGGCGCACCGTCTTCGTCGCTCCCCAGCCCGCAGAGAACTGACACGTAGCGAGTGTTCTGGCTATCGCGACGTAACTCAGCACTGGAGACAATCAAACGTAAATACGCTAAAGTTATGTGATTATTTACGGGATATTTACCGTGGTAAGGTTGTGGAATGAGCTCCCGATATTTCGGCGCAGTTACACGCACCATGTTCACGGGAGGATATAAAATATCGGGAGCTCATTCAACAACCTTACCACGGTAAATACCCCGTAAATCACTACATAGTATAAAACAAAGTCGCTGTCGCTGTCCGTCCCTATGTATGCTTAAATCTTTAAAACTACGAAACGGATTTTGAAGCGGTTTTTTTAAATAGATAGAGTGATTCAATATGAAGGTTTATATGTATAACTAGCGACCCGCCCCGGCTTCGCACGTAAATTACACCCGTGCGAAGCCGGGCGGGCGGGTCGCTAGTAATCATATGACTGTGAACAACCGTGATAGTTTAAAAGTGTTTTTGTAACAGGTGTTTGATATTTAAATAAAATTATTAATTTAAAACATACTTTAAACTTTTTCGTATTCTTCTCAGCACATTTTTTCATTTAAATACAGAAATACAGAAAAGTTTATTTTGCGATAATGTAATTTGTGTTTTTGTGATTTGATACCCATATCATGATGGTAGATAAGAAAATTTTGTCCGCCATATTGAATTTATCAGCTAGGACCCATGATCCAAGAAAAGGTCTAGCGCTCCGGGAGTTGTCCCGCAATGACGCCACTGTCCAGTTGCCACTTTATTGTAACAAACACAGATATTGGGAAAGAAATTTGTTAATAATCTATTAAATAAAATACTAAAAGCATTTCAATTGTCATTTGGTTTGTCCGCTCAAGCAAAGCAATTCAAGTTAAGCACGAATTGAATATATTAAACACAATATTTATCATACTAATGGTGGTAATGATATACGGAAATTGGGGAGTTATAACTTCACGCTACTGTTAATACAGAGAGTCCGCCATTGTTTCGTGTATCGTCATCTCTCTCGAACTTGTTGTAAGTTACTTATTCTGCTCTTGCTTGTGCACGTGTATGTGTATCCACGACATTGATGACATCATCGAACTTGTTGTAAGTTACTTATTCTGCTCAAGACAAGTTGGACTGGGGCGCTGACAGCAGGCGAAATTATAGAAGGCAATGTTCCCAGCAGTTGTTCACGCAGCGGCACCGCACTGTTAATTTCACTGGCAGTTTCCGTTACGCAGCGACTAAATGCTGGAATAACATACCTCCACCCATCAAACACTTGAAATCGCTGACTACTTTTCGGTTACACCTTAAAAAAATCCTTATTGAGCAACAGCGTCAGCATGGTGTGGTAAATGCTGATTTGTCTTACATTTAGAAGTAACACCTACTGGTGTTGCATGTTATGTGGGAAGGTAAGTGTATGTAAAATATATTTATATATTTTCTGTGGTTATGCTATTTAGTTAATATAGTATTATGTATTTATTTATTTTTTCCCTCTGGTCCATTTTTTATTTCAATAAATTTTTCGTTCCTGCTGTCATTATTACTATTGTTATTAAATACTCTGTCTTGTTTGTTATGTATAATTCCTGTTGTTTTTCCATATATTTTAGTACCGTAAATTTAGTATACTTATTTTGTGTCCTACTTTTTTTTCTGTTTCCTATGTCTTATTTGTTTAAATTGCATTTAGATAATTAAAAATATATATGTAAATTTGTGTTAAGTGTATTATAAGTGTAAACTCAGGGTTCGTCTGAAAACCGGCGCTGATAGTCCTTGACTTTCAGCATTAATGCCGAGACGGACCCATTCGACACTGATTGTATCCTCTAGATATAAGTTTTTTGTAAAGGTGTCGAATAAAATTTATTTTCTTTCTTTCTTTCTTTCTCTTGCTTGTGCACGTGTATGTGTATCCACGACATTGATGACATCATTGCGGGACACCCACGTGACATCTTTTCTCGGAGCGCTATACCTGGCGGAGTATATTATTATACCATGCTAGGACTAAAGTGCATGGGAAGACAAATGCAACGTACACAAACTTGAAGGGGTTACGTCGTTTTGTTTAGGAGTCCCTATGGCCATCTTCTGTCTCCATCATCAGAACAGCTCGATGGTACCATAACATTGCATTGTCACCGAACTTACATAAGTATGCCAAATTTCATATTTACTAACTATACTCCGTTTTTTAATCTTAGATATTTTATGTAAACAAAGAAATGTCACGAAAAGTCACTGTCAAAGTTACATGCCAGTTGATCAAAACATTATGATCAAAAAAAATCTCCCTATCTTCCTCAGCTTTGCTCTCGCGCAGTACAATGGGGGATATTCTGATAGCTCAAAAAATTAATAAAAAACATTATTAAAAGATTGTAATAGATGGCGTTATTATAGAGGCGTTGACTAATAAGATAGAGGAAATAGAGGGCAAATCAGACGTTGGCCAGAAATGTTTAGAATCCCCACTGTCCTACCAGTCTAATAAAATATTTTCTACCAAAATATATTTTATTTATCATAACATTGTATAGAACAGATATTACGTTAAAATAAATAGTACAACACGATTTTTAATTTATAATTGTTCATATTACAACTAGAAAACCGTAATAAAATACTTTTTTGGTCAAATATTGTAAACTACCATTATGGAAGATATTTTTTGCACTGGTAATTCCTTTGTTTACATAAAATATCTAAGATTAAAAAACGGAGTATAGTCTAAAATTCAGTTGCAAGATTTGTCCCTCACTGACAGGACAAGTTAAATAAAAGCTTGTAAAAATAGCAGACTCAGTTAGAAATGTATTTAAAAATAATGCATCATATTCATCATGTCAGTCTATGATTTTCCCACTGCTGGGATACAGGCCTTCTTACAGAGACAACGGGCCTTAATCCACCATGCTGGCCCAGTGCATGTTGGTGAAAGTCATATGTCTTTTAACTTCTGAGGTGCTTGAGAAATATCGGTTTCCTCACAATGTTTACCGTTTTTGAGCGATAGCATCGAAGCTGCACATTATATATTTAAGTACTAAATAATTCATTGGTGCACGGCCAAGGATAGAACCGCCTGCCATCAGATTGTAAAGCGCACTTGCTACTGCTTGGCCACTATCGCTCATTATTGGTTTTTTTAGTAGCCAATAGGATATCAGTACTGAAATCATCGAGATACAATACCTACGAGTATATCCACAATATTTCAGTGAAAAGTTAAAAAACGTCCAAGCGTCATTGTACATACATTGTATCAATTACATACTTTACAATGCCACATTTACTCCAATTTAGACGTTATGTCGTTTGCATAGTGTTCAACATTAGTTGTCCGCTATGTCATCGTAGCTCTGGCATCACGCGGCGTTGTAGTCGGATCGCGGTTACCTCGTAACTAACCAATAAGTCTGCGCAATTCGTTGCGTGCGCCGAGTTTTGGTCCGGTTTTTTTTTGGCGCAACTGTGACACAATATGTATTTGTATCTCGATGACTATAATCAAGGTTGATAGACTAAGAGGAAAGACAATAGCGGAACATATTATTAGAGCGTAGCTCGGAAATTTGCCTTAAAACGGTATAAACTTAGATGGCACCGTAATATGAGCGCAACATTTCAAGATAATATAGAAAAGCGCCATATACTGATATCGGTTGAGCTTCTCTTGAAATTTTGCGGAACTTGACTGCGATACTAGCGCTACGGCAATTTGTAGAACCCTTTCGTACGCCATCTGACTGAAGCGCTTACGGAAGTTCGAGACAACCTATAACACGCTCAAATTACGGCGCCATCTAATTTTAAACCGTTTTTAGGCAAATTTCCGTGCTACGCTCTAATGTTCCGCTATTATATTTCCTCTTAGTCTATCTTCCTTGCTATAATTCACAAATTCGTGCCGATCTAAGACATTGTTTTTAATTTTTATGCTATCGACACTCACGATGGACAGAAGAGCAGTGCAATGATGGCGGGCAGGCCGGGGATGTTCGGCATTACGGTTGTGTGGCGCAACGTCAATGTGCTGCTGACCTCGTTCTGGCCCACTATAGCTGAGACCAGCAGCCTGGAAATGTTGACAGTTATAGTAAACAGCGTCTATATAATTTCTATACTTTGGTAAGGCAGAATAAAGTAAAAAATATAATTATATAAACAAATGACGTCATGCTATGATGAAGTAAAGCTTGGCAAAAAAGTCTTGAAACGAAAATTGTTTTCTTCTGACATTACTGTGGAAAACACGCCAGTTGAAGAATTTCATCCAATCATCTTCCTCAGATGTACTACACATCAGCCTAGAAATAAACATAGACAAAACAAAAACCATGCCCCATAGTCACATAGACCCGGGGCCGAGAGTAGATAATGGCGTTCACCTCGAAGTTGTTCAAGAATACGTATAACTAGGACAATCCCTGCAGTTGTTTAAGAATAACTTCGAGAAAGAAGCCAACAAACAATTCAGCTAGGATGGGCAGCATTTGGTAAGCTTCGTCAAAGTCTTCACGTCATCTACACCACAGTGCCTCAAAACAAGTCTTTAATCCGTCCTTTACGACCTACGGTGACAAGACATGGACATTGTCTTCTGCATGTAGATGGGGTGCTAGTATTTAGAACTATTTTCGATAGTGGCACCCCATTAATTTAAACTTTTTTGCTAAGCTGTAATTCATTCTATTTTAGTTTTTACGTTTCAATTTGATTGATAGATAGATAAACTCTTTATTGTTCACACAACAAATTAAAACTACACTTAAAAAAGCTTTAAAAACTAGTGCAGCAAACGGTGGCCTTATCGCTATGAGTCACCTCTTCCAGGCAACCTGAGGATGGAGAGGACATCCTCTTTTGTGGGCAAACAGGTTCAACATAGACGAGGGTTCATGATGGACACGGAGCGACGCGTCCTATGTCACGCAGTTAACGCCAAACGCTTCTGCGTAAACATAATATTATAACATAGTATACAGGGTGTTAGGGGAACACTCTCGAAGCCAAAAGAACGTAATTGTACTCATCATTATGAACCACTTTTAGTATGGGACCAACCCTGAAATTGCGAAAAAAAAATCAGCTGTTCCATACATTTTGTCGAGTGTCAATGACCGTTTTCTATAGAACAACTGATATTTTTTTCGCGATTTCAGGGCTGGTCCCATAGTAAAAGTTGTTCATAATGATGAGTACAATTACCTTCTTTTGGCTTCGAGATTGTTCCCCTTACACCCCGTATATAAACATAATATTATGCCAATATTTCTTTTATGCCATAAGCGGCAACAAGCAGACGGGCTGCTTGATGATAAGCAGTCACCGTCGCCTATGAATACTTATAACACCAGAGGCATCACAACTACGTTGCCGACCCTTTGATAATCTATTAACTCGCTTTTTGAAGAACCCCATGTTGTAGCTTCCCGGAAACGCCATGGAAGGTAGCTCATTCCACATAACCCCACGACACGCGTCTCCAGGTGAACCTTGACAATGACTCTGGATGCAAACCACAAAACATGATTGTCCAGGTATTGTTATTGGCATCAAGAAATGTGGAATAATAGACAACTATTAAATTTCTTCACAAAAAGTATAGTGCAAGGTAGAATAACCCAAATAATGGATACAATATCGCTGGCTCACGCTTACAAGGTTCTATGTTAATTTCTTACACATTCGGTAATTTCAATTTAAAAAATTTGACTTTCATAAATATTTACTTAGAAAAGTTTATGCTTGAGAGAGATACTTTCACTCGAGTATAAATCCTGCTAATACAATATGTATGAAAGTCAAACATTTAAAATTGAAATTACAGAACGTGTAAGAAAATAACATAGAACCTTGTAATAGTGAGCCAGCGATATGTTGAAATTACCTATCAAAAAATACTTACTTCTCATGAGCTTGCTGAGGGTCAGTGTCGAGTAGCACAGAGTTGACGGAGCTCCATTCGATGTGGACGATCTTCTCGCGGCTTCCGTACATCATCGTATGTACTGAAGTTTCCAATGGACTGTGAACGAAAATTCGCAAGTTAGACACAAGTCATAGAATAAAAATTCTATGTTTTTTTTAACACACCGTAGCTGCTCAGATTTGAATGTCATCATCATCAGCAGCAGCCATTATACCCTGTATACCCTCTGCAGGTCTCTCGCTCGCACATTTTCACATTATTGAAGATATAAAATCAACGAGTGTGAATTTCCAAAAAGTAACAAAATCATGTCTTGGTGTCTATCGTAACATTACAAACAGAAATGTTTGTTTCGATATCTTGTAATTTGACGGAATAACATGACACGAGAAATAAAAATCACTTGTTACCATTTTAATGTGTCAAATTAAAATAATATATCAAATTGTCATTTTCTTTGTTTGTACAACGGCCTCCCTGTTAGAGAGGGGTTTTGCAAAAATCCCCACGCTTGGCAGGCGGCTTGGGGATCGCAGTACGTTCACCGTGTGCTGATAGGACGCTGCTGCCCATCCTCCGGTGGTTCTTTCAGCTTTGAAGGTGACTTGTGTAAATAGGTTGCACCTTGTGGCGATTTGCAACCAGCAAATCGCCATTTGATGACATGTCAAGATTGTATGATTCTATTAATCATATCGCTGAAGTAGCGAAATGATTTGTTTTGGATGTTATGGACCTTTAAGATAAGGCCCACGAAACTGTAGTAAGGCAACATTGCCAGGTGTCCAGTGCCCAGGATATCAATGAACAAAGCTCAAGACCAGAAAATCCGCATCATCGCTTAACATCAGGCGAGATGGTGGTCAAATGCAAACCTAATATTTTTTATAATTTTTTTTAATACGAGGCTTGCAGTTGCATTTGTATGAGACCAGCGGTGGGTGGAGATGGTCTGTAGTGAATTGTATTGGGACCTACAGAACTTTACATACAGAAAAGCTGAGTATTCACAAGAAATAGCCAGTTTTATTATAATTTAATAGCAGCGTTTTACCTGAAATAAAACGCATATTAAAATACTTACCTAACTGGAAGCTTTCACTTTCATTCCTGCCTGATGGAAAAAGAGCAAAAATAGATTCCAAAGAGCGCGCAATAATTTCAAGAAAACAAAATGGCGCGCAGCTGCTACGGTGGCGCCACCTGACGAGTTCCGGTTACAAATCAATAAAAAGGACGTCAACGCTGGTAATCCGTCGGAAATGGTAGTGCCTTCTCTATAAAAAGCTTCCAGTTACGGTCAAGTTATTTAATGATGTTTACCTGAAGGCACCCTTGAGACAGACATCGGAGTAGCATTCCTTGGCGGAGGGCGGGTCGATCTCTCGCTGCTGGTTGTACGCCGACTCTGTTTGTTCTCGGTTGTACGCTCGCTTCTGAGCATTGTTTAGCTCGTTGGCCGTTTGTCGCAGGTCATGGTTCATCTGGCAATCATGCAATACTTGATAGAATAAGGAACTCTGTCAGTATTCAGTGTCAGTCTATCTTCCTTGATGAAATCAAGGAAGATAGACTAAAATGAAAGACAATAGCGGAACATTAGAGCGTAGCTCGGAAATTTGCCTAAAAACAGTATAAACTTAGATGGCATCGTAATTTGAGCGTGGAATAGCCCCAAGCCTATTCCACAGCGTTTTCCGTATTTTTTTACTTACAATAAAAAAATTACGAAAAACGCTTCATGAATGTTCCTAAAATATGATACCCACCCAGCTATTAAACTATGGTCATCTTCCTACATACCTTTGACTCGTAGCTTTCATCGCAAGCCACGGCTTCTCCAGACTTTATCAGCTCCTGGTTCACGTTCAGGTGTCCAGCCTCAGCCAAGAGCTCGATCGCGACCACACCATGAACCACGGAGTACACCTGAAAATATACACAGCGCCTTAAATTACTCTGAAAACGGCTTACTCTCACGTTATGTTTATCGGTCGAGACGATCGAGCGGATTCGGAGCCATTAGAGCTCCTTCAACAGAGAATACGCGCACTCCAGGAGACGGTAGCCCGTATTTTATGTCAGTAATTTAGCAAAATCCACTCTCAAACTTTCCCTCAGAGAGTTTTACGACCAGTCAAATTAATTTCGCGGTCAAACGTTAGCCTATTAAAAAAAGTATTGTCAAAACTAGTGGTTAGATTAGAGACCGCAAATAACTTAAAGCATGTCTAGACACCTTTATGACCCTACCTTATATATGCATGCATTCTGTTTTAGAGATTTCAAATGTATAAAAAATCTCGAACTCAAGAAATTGCCATCGAGAATTCTAGAAGTTCGATAAACAAAACATCGAAAACCTGTGTGTATTCATCATCATTATCATCCACAGCCTTCCTTATCCCACTGCTGGGTATCCCATAGGCCTCTCTCTTGCTATGCCATCTGCCTCGGTCCTGTGCTAATGGAGTCCAGGTTTGACCCGCGATAGTAATAATATCGTCGACCCATCTTGCAGGTGGGCGACCAACTGCCGTGTATTGATGGTTGTCATCATCATCATATCAGCCATAGGACGTCCACTGCTGGACATAGGCCTCCCCCATCGATCTCCAAAAGGGCCGGTTGGAAGCGGCCTGCATCCAGCGTTTCCCTGCGGTCTCTTTTAGGTCGTCTGTCCATCTTGGGTGGACGTCCTACGCTGCGCTTACCGGTCCGTGGTCTCCATTCCAGAACCTTTCGGCCCCATCGGCCATCTGTTCTGCGTGATATGTGCCCTGCCCACTGCCACTTCAACTTGCTAATCCGGTGGGCTATGTCGGTGACTTTCGTTCGTCTACGGATCTCCTCATTTCGATTTGGATTCGATCTCGTAGAGAAACCCGAGCATAGCCCTCTCCATAGCTCGTTGTGCGACTTTGAGCTTGCTTATGAGGCCCATAGTGAGAGACCACGTTTCAGTGCCGTATGTCATCACTGGTAACACACACTGGTCGAAGACTTTCGTCTTAAGGGACTGAGGTATTTTGGATAAGAAGACGTTGCGAAGTTTACCGAACGCTGCCCAGCCGAGTTGGATTCGCCGATTGACCTCTTTCTTGAAGTTGGACCTACCTAGTTCGACTGTTTGTCCTAGGTAGACGTACACGTCAACAGCTTCAAGAACTGAGTTCCCAACTGATACTGGGGTGGGCACAACATGGATATTTGACATGACCTTTGTCTTGTCCATGTTTATTTTAAGGCCCACCTGTTGGGAGACTCGATTGAGGCCTTCGAGCATCATGCTGAGATCTTCCATCGATTCTGCCATGATCACAATATCGTCGGCAAACCGAAGGTGAGTGATGTACTCGCCGTTGATGTTGATGCCTAGTCCTTGCCATTTCAGGAGTTTGAAGGCATCTTCCATTGTGGCAGTGAAGTTTCGTAGAGATAACGTCTCCCTGTCTCACGCCTCTTCGCAATGGAATTGCCTTCGAACTCTGCTCCTGTACTCGGACCGACATGGTGGCGTTATTGTACAAACACTTCAACATACCGATAGTCAATACGGCATCGCTGGAGAGACTCGAGCACCGCCCATGTCTCGATCGAATCAAAGGCTATCCAAATAAAAGCATCAGTGTCTAGTATCTAATTACGTTACTGTAATCACTAACTTTTTTTTAAATAAATAATAGGCTTGCGCTTGACCGGTAACTCGCCTGATGTTAAGCGATGATGCGGTCTACGGTGGAGCACTTATATATATATATATATTTATTATAATTTTTATTTATATGTCTAATATTATAGCGGGCAATGGAGAGAGCTATGCTTGGAGTTTCTTTGCGCGATAAAATCCGAAACGTGGATATTCGCCAAAGAACTAGAGTCACTGACATAGCTGTTAAAATTTGCAAGTTGAAGTGGCAATGGGCAGGCCACATCACTCGAAGAACCGATAACCGATGGGGAAGAAAGGTTCTGGAGTGGAGACCACGAACCGGAAGACGCAGCGTAGGGAGGCCTCCACTAGATGGACCGACGACATTGTGAGAGTCGCGGGCATCCAGTGGATGCAAAAGGCAGGCTGTCGTTCAGTGTGGAGGTTAAAGGGGGAGGCCTATGTTCAGCAGTGGACGTCTTCTGGCTGATGATGATGTCTAATATTAATTATAATTTGTGTAATAATATGTAGTAAAATTATGTACGTATATAATTTTGTATTGATATATAATTTAGGTTAGATTCATATTTATTGTAATTTGTTGTTATGTATATTATCTTGTAAAACTTTGATCTTTCTGTTTATTTCTTTTTGTCTTTTATAAGGTGTTTTTGATGCACGCCTACGTACTGTTTGTTCCAACCTGGTGGATGACTGGTAGAAAATGTTTAGCATTAAGTCCTCCAATTGTACATGTTTACTTAATTTGTAAGTGTGCAATAAAGTATTAAATAATAAATAAAGGCTTTCTCATAGTCCACAAACGCTAAACATAGTGGCAAGTTATATTCTTCGGTCTTCTGTATAACTTGGCGTAGCGTGTGGATTGCTGGTTGTAAATTAGTGCAATACCTTGGCAAGTAAAGGACCGCGAGCCACACATGTGTGGAAGCGACGCACGGCGTTGTCGGACCAGGCGCCGTGGCGGTCGAGCAGCGGAGCGGGCGCGATGCCGCTCAGCCGGCAGCGCATGGCCAGCGGTGGCTGCGCTTGCCACACGTCAGCGTTGTCAGTCGGCATTACGCATAGATTGCACGTGTTCACTTGACCGATCAAACCCCAGTCTATGTACAGCACCTGGAATAATACAATACAATGACTATTGAAAGTAACGTGGTTTTCACACATTTTGTTTATATTACACGGAAATTACTCATGTAAGATTAAGCCGGTTACTCCGACTATAGTCGGAATCTAGTAATTCCCGTGTAATATAAATAAAATACAATCTTCTTTTTTGACTCTTTACTAAAATACCACAAAACAAGGATAACATAAACATAACACTAATAATATTATCTAGACTTTTAACAGGCGGCCTTATCGCTTAAAGCGATCTCTTCCAGGCAACCGTGCACGGAAAGGAATTATATAAAAAAATGGGGCCTTAAAAAAATAAAAAAAGTAAATACCTATGCAAATAACATCAATAGACTACAAATAAATATAACATACTTATATTAACATACATTATACATATACATAGACTACATAATATGGACAACATCTCTATCTCTTCTCTATCTCTACATTGTATAAATTGAAGTCGCTTTACGCGTCTGTCTGTCTGTATGTCTCTATGGCCGCTAACTCCTCCTAAACCACGCAACGGATTTTGATGCGGTTTTCACCATCAGATAGATACATTTTCACGGAAGGTTTATATATATAACTAGCGACCCGCCCCGGCTTCGCACGTAAATTACACCCGTGCGAAGCCGGGCGGGCGGGTCGCTAGTACTATATAATTACATAATTAATTGATATGATTGTATGTACTCGTGCATTGTATTGTTGTCGAGCCTGTGCGGTGCGCTTGCATCGCCAGTATTAAACGGACCATATTATAAGAACGGGTGTTTCATTTATAATCGCGAACCTCCGGCCGCAGACACTTCATTAATAAACTACATAAACATTAATAACATACACGTTTAAGGTGGTTCGATTCATGGCGGGAAATTCAAATTCCAAACAGTTTGTCTTGTCTTTGTAGACCGGGTAATTATTATAAACAAACATGATGTTTGCGCAAATTGAATATTATTCTTTACAAAATCATGTAAAGCTATTTATCTCTAATGCACATTATTACTTACATTTGGCAATAAACTAATTTTTGCTGTTTCAAACGGTTTATTCACAAATGTAAGTAACATGGTGCGTTACTGTTAAATAATTGTACATTATAATGTAAAGAACAGCCAACATTTCGCGCAAACACTGTTTTATTTAAAAATAACTACCTGACCTGGCTACTAGGACCAAACAACTATTTAAAATTTGAATTTCCCGCCATAGGTGAATCGTACCACCTTAAGAACTATTGCTAATACCACAATGCACACCGCCGATATAACTGATGGAATACATCAGTTAGCTGACAAGCGAAATGAACACACACAAGTGTAAATTTATATGATTAATTTACGGGATATTTACCGTTGGGGAATGAACTCCCGATATTTCGGCGCAGTTACATGCACCATGTTCACGGGAAGACAAGTTTGTAATTTTTTATGTTACTTCCTTTTTTAACAAAGTTTGTCTTCATACTCCTCGTAGCTCTTACTAGAGCGAAGGTGGCCAAGAGGTAGCATGTGCGCTTTACAATCTGACGGCACCCTATTCGATCCTTGGCCCTGTACCAATGTTACTTAGTACTTAAATAAATTATGTGCAGTTTCGATGCCATCATTCAACAATGGTGAAGGAAACATCATGAGGAACCGGTACGTCCAAGAATCTCGAAAATTTAAAGACATATTATGACATTCACCAACATGCACTGGGCCAGCATAGTAGATTAGGGCCTTTTCTCTCCGAGAGGCCTGTCTCGGCAACTACTGTGGGAATTAGGTAGTATACCGTAGTATGTTTCCCTTACGGGGGTGTAAGGGAAACAATCCGGAAGCCAAAACGCTATTATTATACTATCTAAACAAAATTGAATACCAAAGCCTTATACTTGTTTTGGTGTTGTTTTTGAGGTTTAGAATGTTTCCAACCAGCAATATAAAGCGTACAAGAATGCGCTGCGCAGCGCACGTATGTCGTTCGATGACCACTAGCGTTAGTTGATATTTTATTTGCATTGCATTGCGTTTTTTTTTATGAAACAGCATTTTTTGTGGTATCGTATCAGCAATCACGAGCATTATCATGTCTTCGTTTTCGGCACGTTTCCCTTACCCCTTAAACTTAAGAGTCGATATGTTGTCAGCTCATATCAGAGTTTTGCCCCTGCGCGAAACAGTGACAAATCTATGCGATATACGGCTGCAGGAAGAGATAAGCACGAGTCGGCGCCCGCCTCAGAACTAAATTACGTAAACGACAAATGATTAAACTCCGGATAACTCAAGAACTATTATAACTTTTTAAATAAATAAAATTACACTAAACTACACTACATAAATTAACATTAGAATATGAAAAAATAATATTGTCAACGACTTCTAGATTTGAAGATAACACTAAATTCGTGTTTTAAAAGGCCTGTTTTTGCCGAATTAATCTTACTAAAATTACATTAAACTTAATTATATCCTCAAGTATTCATAAACAAAACATGCATTTAACACTGTTTGTCATAACCGCGCAAATGGATGCAACGCAACCCATGTTGACAACATATAAAATCTAAAGTACAAGTAAGGTTTCTGAGTAGTATCATAGATGTAACATACCAAACTCCTGTCCTCACCTGCACCATATCTCTTGGTAGAAGCTTCATGACTGTGACCCGTCGCATGCCATCATTGTGCGGCGCGGCGAACATGTCGCCGGGTCGAACGGGCCCGGTGTGCGCGATAAGCGGCCCGCTGTTCAGTGCCTGGTGGATGCGGCACAGCTCGCTGTCGGTCGAATCGTCGTCCAGTTGCACCCAAAACTTGCTCACGCTGAACATCTGGGGAAGGTTAATGCAGTTAGAAGCCGCTACAAGCATGGGTTAAACACGTTATAGCAATACATAGCTACAATTTTTTTCACAGGTTTTGGCGCCAACGTGGAAAAACATGTCGGCTCGTTGGATTATTTTCCTAAACTTGTGTATTTGCGAGTGTTAATGTGTAGTAAATGGTGAATTATTATTCATTAAATGTTAACGTGCTTGAGTGTGGGCAAGTGATATAACGAGGTGAAACGTGTCTTTTCGAGTTGTTTCCAAAACTCCATGGGACTTGTAAAGTCTCCACCACTTCAAAGGGCCATGAGTTTGACTTCACCATGACTTACTTAGCTTGACTCCGACTGTTTGTCTTGTTTGACTCTACTAATAATATGTAAACTGTTTAATATTACGACTAAAGGACATTGAATCCACGGTCACGAAAATTTAAACAAAAAAAGTTTTTTGACAATAAAATTTCGAGTAGATACCGATCATCAAGAATGAGGTGGAATGAGTCGTCCTGTATCAAGTGGAATGTTGCAATGTGTTGTGGGAAAGGGACATCTATAAAACCTAAAAACATACACGCTAACTATAATACCCTCTTATTGGCTGTGCGTCGTTAAATTATATTGAAAAAAAATTAAGAATATACTGGTTTGGTGTCTCGCTGACTGTCTTGTGTTTCATAGCATAAAATAAAGTTATATATCTATTTTGTTTTTACTGTTTGAATTGCATAATGACATGTACCTATTCTAATAATATTA
The DNA here is from genome assembly GCA_932305915.1 of Agriopis marginaria. Taxonomy (NCBI): domain Eukaryota; kingdom Metazoa; phylum Arthropoda; class Insecta; order Lepidoptera; family Geometridae; genus Agriopis; species Agriopis marginaria. The sequence continues at coordinate 7,205,522 of OW029934.1, read as the reverse complement.
ATATAATTCTCTCATGTCCATGTGCAAAAAAAATGTTAATATATGCGAAAACTGCTAAATGAAGTTTAATATTCAATGTATCAGTAATCTAGTTATTAATCACGGTATGTTTTCCAAATAATAAAATAAAAATTAAATACAGAACAGCATGAGATGAGGTGATGCTAATATAGTGCCTAGTTATACATCTGCTGAGATCTTAACAGTCAAGTGATTGACAACGCAGACTTCTACCTGAACTTGTGACATACCTGACAAATTCTTAACGGGAAATGCGTGTCATCGACTTCGGGCAGTCTCGGCACCAAATTTTCTAATTCAGTCAGTTTCAACTTGCTGGCTTCTAGTGCAGTCGCGAGCACTTGCGCTTGTTCTAATCTATAGTAAACAAACCAGAATGTACAGTACAAAAATACTTAAAGGTTATTTATCATCATCATCATAATCAGCCTTTTAACAGTACACTGCTGGACTTTTAGCCTACCCCCAAAAGGGTGATTGGGCCATATCCACCACGCTGGCCCGTTTGCGGGTTGGTGGATTCACATACGCCATTGAATTTCTTCTCCGTACGTATGCAGGTTTCCTCACGATGTTTTCCTTCACCGTAAAGCTCATTGGTACGGGCCTGAGGTTTTAACCCGCGACCTCGCGCTTTCAAGTCAAGCGGTCACCCAAATAGGCTACCACAGCAGGTTATTTATGGTAGACAGTTAATAATTATTTAAACCTATACGATCACACTGCTTTGGCCCCTTGGTGGTTATTTGGGACAGAATTTATTTGAAGACTAATGAACCCAGCATGTGGGCTTAACATAGTTTCTAGAGGAAACAAAAAAATTTAAGAGTAACTTTTTCTATTGTTTTTAAAAGTGACTTCTAAAGGTCCCTTGAATAAAGCCATAAAGATGGTGAAAGATGAGCGATGGTGGCCGGGCATGTGCGCTTTTATTTAGCATTTATTTAGTAGGTAATTAAATAAATTATGTGCAGTTTTCGATGCCATCACTCAAGAACGGTGAAGGAAAACATCGTGAGGAAACCGATATTAAAACCTTTAAAAAAATTCAAGACATCTGACATTCACCAACATGCACTGGGCCAGCACGGTGGGTTAGGGTTACAGCCCACCCTCTCTCTGAGAGAAGGCCTGTCCCCCAGCAGTGGGAACATGATAGACTGATAATAGTGATGATGAGTGACAGGATAAATGTCTCAATAAAAGTGTCAGGTGACAGATCATGTGTTGGTAGTTATTTCTGTTCGTGAGGATAAGTCAAAGAAGCCATCGAAACCAGCAGGCGTCCGATTTCAATATAGACGGAGAATGGACGCTGCCACCGGTCTCCAAATGGAGACCTTATCTTCGTAGAGCTTGCGATGGAGATTTTGAGACTGGTGGTTGACGGGTTGAGCTCCGTGTGCTGGATATTCCCAAGACACAAGAGGATTCCATTGAGGAGCCCTTGTGGGTGCCAAAGCAGCACAATACTACCCGCCCCTGTCCGAGCAACCGTACGGCAAACGTACCTCCGCAAAACGTTTTTCTTTTTACATTTATTTATAGTTTGCGTTTGACCGCCAACTCCTTTGATGTTAAGCGATGATGCAGTCTAGGATGGAACATGCTTGCTTAGAAGAAACCGATTCACACGCGACTTTCTCTATAGTCATTGGAGCGAACAAGCGGCCTACGGCCGGTCGCGTAGCAAAGGTCCGCATGCGACAACCGGCCGGGCGCAGGTCGAACGATCATCTGTTTTTTTCATTCAGCCACGCGCGGCCAAATTCGCAAAATTGCGCTTGCCGCCTGAGCGCATAGTGTTATTGGGATACTTACGGCAGCAGTGGGATTCGAATATCCATTTTCAGTTGTCTAGCTTTGATGGACTTGTAGACCGGCAGCAGGACTTGGCCAGGGATTGTTGGGTCCTGAAAAATATAGCTAAGTAAAGATCCAAAACTGAGACACGCCTAATAGAATAATAATACAGAAGATACAGAAGGCAGTCGTCCTCGACACGGCACGCATCGTCAGGAGGTTCTTCAGTCTGTAGCCCACGGGGGTTAGACAAGACCCACTTTCTGTTAGCGTTAACGCCTATGGAAAGATGAAATTGTATGAAAATGACATAAGCTTGAGATCAAGCTAATGTCATTGTCAATGTCATTTTCATTAACCCCCCTGACCACGGCAGCTTGAGCCCTGCCCAACTGCCGGCGGCACTCTAGGTGTGTTGGTTTTTATAATGTTTTTATAGTATTCATCATCATCATCATAGTCAACCTTTTAACAGTCCACTGCTGGACTTTTAGCCTACCCCCGAAAGGATGATTGGGCCATTATCCACCACGCTGGCCCAGTGCGGATTGGTGGATTTTATAGTATAACTTTTTTGTAAATATATGCCTAAGACCAGCAGGGCTAGCATGCGCGCCGCGACAAAATCTTATCGTCACTTATTAGACCGAGAACGTGAGCCTAGTCACGTTCAGATCTGGTGGAATAATAAGTTTGCTTTCTACAATACTAAGGGCACTTTCCGAATCAGCAGTGCAAGTACCGCCATTTGCTCAGTACTTGCTATGATCGATTCTGTGGCATTTTATCGAATTTGACGTTCGATAAAGAGCGGTACTTACACTGCAGGCCAGCATAAAAAAATGTCGCACCTTGTTGGTTCTCATTAGCACTGTTGGCGTCATGGGCGCGGTTGGCTTGACTCAGAACGCGCCCTAAAATTGCTAGTTAAAAAAGGCAAATGCTCATGCAGCGTGTTTCCAATGTTTAATTTAACAGTCAGTGAAGTTATAGTAATGTCGTGCTTACCCCGCTTCCGTCACGGCGAGCGTTGCCCCCCATTTCGCCAAACGTCAAGAACACTTTCCTGAAGTAAAAAAAAAAACGAATAACATTAGATATTTCTTTGCATGTGTCTGGTTTTACACAAGGATGTGTTCTACAACATTTGGCTGAGTTTTCGTTTGAGTATTGGGTTATTGGTCCTTTGAATAGCGTAATTCTAATTCAAAGTGAGGGTGATAAGACCTGACATCCTTTGGTGTATTGTGAATTATTTTGAATGGTGTTGTCAGCTAATTAAATATTTGGGTTCAAAAACTTTGCTTCTCCATCATAAGACATTAGAAAAATTGCGGCAACACCGCAGAAGCCATGATATGAAAACATGAAGCTTTGCTTCTCTGTGAAATCACATAAGAAATTTGATACGTACTTGCTATTTTTGTCGAAAGTGACTCGAGGTTCGTCGCCGATGTGTTGTCGCACCACCTTTTTGATAGCTGTCGCGTAGATCTCTCCCGGTTGGTTCACAGGGAAGTCTTTCAAGTATACCTGAGGTGTGATAACGGTAGCGAGTTGTTAAGATTATTATCTCGGCTCTCGTGTCGTCGTCATATAATATAATGTTCGAGCAAGAAACTCGAACATTATATATTTTGAGATATATTAAAATACATACCTAAATATTGAACAAATTATAGGATTTTTCTATTTTTGTGATGATTGTTTTCTAACAAGAGTTTTCAACCTCACTAATATTTTTCTGGACCTAGAATAATGTGCTTTAAGTAATAGCATTATGGGACCTCAGCTAAAAAAATCTTACACAGACTTTTTTGTAGGCGTTTGTCACAACAAGGCTTATTAATATGGTAGGTATGTATGTACTAGGTATGTAGCGTTCATAACTAGCTGTTGCCCGCGACTTCCTAAGCGTAGACTTTCATACTAACATTTAGTCCCATTTTAACCTCTTAATTGGGCTCATTCTTAAAATATTTTATTGAGAACCTCAAGAACACCCCTTCAAGGAATCTACTTGTCAAATTTCAGCTTTGTAAGTCTAGTTTTCGAGATTTCGTGATAAGTTTGAGTGGGAAAGCGTATTTCGCTTTTATATGATTACTAGCTGCGCCCCGCGGTTTCACCCGCGTAGTGATGAAGAATGGTGATGATAATGATGATAAAAAGTATACTATATCCGTCTCCTGGTTCTAAGCTACCTCCCCACCAATTTTCAGCCAAATCGGTTCAGCCGTTCTTGAGTTATAAATAGTGTAACTAACACGACTTTCTTTTATATATATAGACTAGCGGTCCGGCCCAGCTTTGCACGGCCGATATATAGGCCGATATAGATTATAGCCTATGTCACCCGGGGATAGTGTAGCTTCCCGTCAGTGAAAGATTTTTTCAAATCGGTTCAGTAGTTTCGGAGCCTATTCAATGCAAACAAACAAACAATCAAATCTTTCCTCTTTATCATAATTATTAGTATAGATATAGCTTACCGTATCCCTGGGGTCGAGTCCTCCCAGCATCTTGACTGCGTCTCGCTCGCGGTCTTCGCGCGTCGACACTTGGACGAAGTATTGCGGGTAGAATGCGCCCGCAATTATCACCTATACAAACAAATGCCTTTTGATAGAATAGTCAATACATTATTGATTCTGTTAACTTTGCTCATTGAATTTACTTGATACAAACTCGTTCAACCAAATGCAAAGCATTATTATGTGAGCAAATAATCATGTCATGTAAAGCAAAATATCTGAGTAAAGGAGTCAATACAATGTTTTTTTCTGCTTATGCATACTTTTTATGGATACTTCACTGTTTTTATTTTTTTAGTTTATATGGATGTAAATCTGGAATAAAAACATTTCATTTCATTTCATATAGACATCGTTCACCATATAACTCTGAGCAAACTTATTTAAAAAGCAAAAAAAAACCAAAATATACTAAGTACCAATTAATTGGTAATCCTTTGACTCACTGCAAAAATTATTTGACAGTAAATCTTTGGGAATTATGACGTTTTTTTTTGGGCATTTTTGCACACATGGCCTATTGACCCCAAACTAAGCAAAGCTTGTGATATGGCTGATATTTGAATGTTTCAATATAACACTAATGGAAGTAGTATAACGATTTAATTTAAGATGTGGTGTTTAGATGCGATATATAGACGCATCAAATGAGACTTGGCACAAACTAAAAAAACAGTCACTCAAAAAATTTATGGAACAGCATTTTTAGGGTCGGTCCTATAGTAAAAGTTGTTCATAATGATGAGTATGAAAAATTCACAATGTATGGGTGGTAGTGAGCCGTTTTCCTACTTGTCCTGTAGTAGAAAGGGGATGGTAGGATAAGGTCATGTAGCTCTGACCGTGTTTTTTGTATTTCAATGTTTTACGAACCTTGAGCACCAAAGAAACTTCGTAGCTGTTATACGGAATTGGGCCTTTAGTGGGTTCAATGCCCTCCCTGGAGAGCCTGTTTTTCAGTTCCCGCACCATGTCGTCCATTTCTCTGAGAGACCGCACTTGGACATAGAACCGACGTGCCCACTGCGATTCATTGTTGCCTTGCTGCTTGAAGTAGTTTTGCATGCGTAGATGGCGCCACACCTGGGGAAAAAATATTTGGTTCAGATCACTTTCGTTTTACATGTTAAAGGTTTTATCGAATATATTACGAAGACTGTTCATCTGATTTGCATAATCTTATTCCTTTTTGCTCTTTTTAGGGTTCCGTACCTCAAAAGGAAAAAACGGAACCCTTATAGGATCACTTCGTTGTCCGTCTGTCTGTCCGTCTGTCAAGACCCTTTTTCTCAAGAACGCGTAAAGGTATCAAGTTGAAATTTATAATATATACTTAGGTTTACGGTTTCTTTCGGCTGTAAAAAAATAAAAGTTGTAAGTCAACGCAATCAAAAGATATGAACGTTTATGTCGCATATTTTGCGATTTCACTGGGAAATCAAAACCTATAGGGTACTTCCCGTTGACCTAGAATCATGCAATTTGGCAAAAGGTAAGGTCTCATAGCACATATAAAGGAATAAATCTGAAAGTTACAAATTTGAAGTTATATCATTTAAAATTTTATTAATAATTATTTTGCTGTTACAAACTTACATTTTGTAGTTGGAATGTATAGAAGAACCTTATAGTCAACTACAAAGTTAAGTTTGTCTTTGAATATTTCAACATTAGGTATTTTTTTGGACTCGCGCTCTGAGGGTTCTCTCCAACGGAACCCTCAGAGCGCGAGTCCTACTCGTACTTGTCCGGTTTTTTTCTTTTGAACAGCCAGCGAGAGCACTGGAATTTGCCTGAACACATTTGCCTAAAATTTTAGAAAAGTTTTGACGCACCTGTGCGTACATTTAGAAACATCGCGCAATATTTTAGTTATTGCCTGTGTCGTGTACCTTGTAGACATTGTAGAAAGCGATGCAGTCGCTCGTGGAACCATCCGCCCAAGTCAGCTTCGAGTTGTACGCGTTTAGTCGCTCGCGGAACGGGCTACTGAATAAGTTCTTCACCGACATGGCCGCAGCTAAAACAAACAAACATACCTAATCAACCAATGCAAATAATACACATTTTTGTTTTTTATTAAGTAAACAAATTAAAAGTTTAGAGTTCTGCCAGATCAAAACTGTGAAAATTTGGTACTGAGCTGCCACCTAAAACCTAACCACAGCAGTATATGAAGAAAAATGGACCAAAGAAGTAATTACCTGGTACCCCAGAGATGGGAAGAAAACAAGGGGACGGCCACAGAGAAGGTTGGAGGATCGTCTACCAAAAAGGTGGCGTAGAATAGACAGAGATCTAAGTTATGCTACGGGCGAGTTAAGCAACCTTCTACGCGTGCATCCTGAGCTAACTACACTAAGAGATCCACGTCCTAATTATGCATTCAGGATGTTGGGCTGCCCTGAATCTGGCATGTTTGCGGACGCGCGCATTTACTGCTTTCACACTACTATGCGCAAGGGGTGCGCGTTTTTAGTGCGTAGAGTACGGCCTATGATTGCGACTAGAGAACTGCATTTACCTCCGGCATTGCTGCGATATACATGTCGCAGTAACCATGCCGGAGAGAAAGTACTAGACTGGTTGTGCCTTACTGACATTGATCTTGATTTTGGTTTAAGTTTGTATGATTTTACTAGCTGACCCGACAGACGTTGTCCTGTCTATGCGCGAAGTTATCGTCGTTAAGTTTTCTAATTTTCTGCGCAATTTTCTTAATTTTTCTTATTTTTTTTTAAAAAGTATTAGAAAATTTTAAAAAAGAAATCGGTAGTTGTTCTCAACTTAAGGCGTGACCAAGGTAAATAGGGATTAATTTATATACATATATAGATATAGTCTATATAACCAAGTTTTTTTGTTTTAACTTTTTTATTATGGAAACAAAATACAAGCTAAAACTAAAACTACAAATACAGTTAGACTGCCCATAGACCGTTGAAGGTCTAAAGACAATCTATCTGTCTATAGATAGTATAGAGATAGTCAAATGTTGATCTTTATTATACGATAATGTTAAAAGTAAGCTTACAAAGGAGAAAAACAACAATAAATTAAAACCTAATAACTTAACAAATTTTGAGTTATTTTAATTTTATCATGTTGGTTAATTTAATTTTTAATTTGTAATTATGTGCTATAAAAAAAATATTCATATGGGTTTTTAAACCTGAAATAAATAAATTTAAATTAGAAAACAACGGAGAGGTGTTGAGACATATGTCCAGGGAGGGATAATCTGGCCATGAAACTGGTGCTGGTAAATGACTAGATTTATTAAAAAAACGGATTAGGCATTAGTAATAGGAAACTAGTAATAATGTAGTAAGTAGTAGTTAGGATCAGAGAGTAAAGGCTGTTTATTTATATCACGTCACTTACCCATGATAATGCTCTCTTCCAAGCAGCCGAAGATATATCCCATCATGATCATCTTGGACACTTTGACATCCAGGGGCAGCTTTGCCATAATGCGGCCCATGTACGTAATGTCACCATCAGAGGTCGACCATACGTTTTTCACTGTCTTCCTTAGGGCTCCCATCTGGGAATTAAAGGATTGGGATTTAAACATCGATATAACAATACAAATAGAGTCACAATCGTGCAAAAAAATGTTAGAACCAAAACTCGGCACACGCTACAAATTGTGCACTCTTTGGTTAGTTACAAGGTAACCGCGATCCCACTACAACGCCGCGCGATGCCAGAGCTACGATGACATAGCGGACAACTAACGTTGAACACTATGCAAGGGACATAACGTCTAAATTGGAGTAAATGTGGCATTGTGAAGTATATAATTGATACAATGTATGTATAATGACGCTCGGACGTTTTTTGACTGTTTTCACTGAGAGATTGTGACTCTAAGAATTTTATCTCGATTAAATACGGACGTGAAAATTACTGTTTCCGTCTGTTGTCTTTTATCTTTCACTAAAATGAATCAACTTTACCTTTTTTCAAAATACCAACCGAAATGCGTCCAAATTCCATGAAAAGTATTCTAAGTCAGTTTTCTACAACTATAACAGTCAAGATAGCTCTAACTGTTCTGATAAAACATCCCTGTATACATACCTCTTTGAGCACAAGCAGTGTGCGGCGAATATTGGATATATCTGGAGGATCCAATGCCAAGGCAAGGATGTCGCTTGGCGGGCCCATGTCCAACATCTTGGCCAATAGCACTAGTCGCTCCAATGGGCAACGGATTATCTCTGGCACTGATTCTTGCTTCAGCGAATCCTGTGGAAGAAAGTGCTAGTTAAATGAGAGTTAAAGGAGAAACTTATATTTCGTTAAACATTGTGTTTTCTTTTGAAACATTTGAAACAAACTATAACATTGTCACATTTTAAGGCTGCTGTGCGGCGAGGCCCACACTCATATTCACATACCACACCACACACTCTCTTTATCTCACACACACACACACACACACACACACACACACACACACACACACACACACACACACACACACACACACACACACACACACACACACACTACCACATACAAACACACACACACACACACACACACACACACACACACACACACACACACACTGCCACATACAAACACACACACACACACACAAACCCATAAATTTAAACACACATAGTTAAATACACATACATACTTGCTCCACACTCACATACCAAGCACAATTTTTTCCCCGAAATCTATTCTAATTCTATAAGAATGCATGTTGCATGCACAAAAATAAGTTATTTCTCTAATGCAAGAAACTTCTTTAAGATTAATCTAATTAATATAACAATATACTTACAATTAATAAATACTACATAATTGGTGCCATTAACGGCCCATTGAAAATGAAACAAAAATTTTAAATTATAATATATTTATTTTATTTCAAACATAGCCAATTAAATCAGCAGCGAAATTAATAAACTTAAACACTTAACGCAACAGTCTAACATAATATTATTACCCTAAATAACCTTGTGGACAAGTTTGCTAAATCTGAACGACAGTTCAGATCTAGTAAGCTTGTTGCACTTGGACCACACGCCTAAACACAGTATTGACGCGCTGCTCCTATGATCCTACCCTACAAGTCAAATAAAAAACATTGGACAGACGCCGGAGGTTGGAATCGTAGCAGCTGTAACACAGGTCTTCCTAGAACAGCTGCTTACGAGACACCTACAGAGAGGTACTTATTTATAAATGTTAATTTTAGACTTGTTAAAAATGTTAGGTTAAAAAATGTATAATTATAAATATTGGAATAAATGAATTGAATTGAATTGAATTGTTTGAATTTTGAACACTCTTCAAACAATTATTTTATTTATGTTACACGGGAATTACTCACGTAAGATTAAGCCGGTTACTCCGACTATAGTCGTGTGTACGTCTAATGCGGTTGAAACTATAGTCGGAGTAACCGGCTTAGTTAGTTAATCTTACGTGAGTAATTCCCGTGTAACATAAATAAAATGTGTGAAAACCACGTCAGTTTCAATTATAACATTGTCGTTAAGACCTTTAAAATGTTCTTCAGACAGAAAACTATCTTCAGAAGCGGGATCAAAAAACCAAAAGCGCTCATTCACGAAGGAGCTCTGAAATCGGTCATCACGACCAATGAACATAATGTGAGTGTAAGCCGGTTTGCTGCGCCCGAAATATCAGCTGTTCAATACATTTTGTCGAGTGTGAATGGCCGTTTTCTGTGTAACAGCTGATATTTTTCTCGAGATTTGAGGGTTAAAAGTTGTTCATAATTATGAGTACTGCCCCTTTCGGTTTAGTACACCCTTTCCGCAATAAAAATGCAAAAAAAACACGTGTTCAATGGACGGCCCCTAATGGTAATAAATAAAAGGAGTGCTTACATAGAACTTGTCGGTAACTAGTCGGTAGACGCGTCCATCACGCACGCGACCCGCGCGGCCCGCACGCTGCTCGCAGTTGGTCTTGGATGCCCAAGTTAGTGTCAGCGATGTGAAGTTGGTGAGCTCATCAGCTACTAGCGTCTTCATCAAGCAGTAGTCGATCACTGCCGAACACAGAGATTCAATCCATGAACCGACGAAACATTGCAGTTAGGGCTCACATTCGTAGTTGCAAGATCATCATCATCATCATCATAATCAGCCTTTTAACAGTCCACTGCTGGACTTTTAGGCGGTTTAGCCTACCCCCGAAAGGGTGATTGAACCACGCTGGCCCAGTGCAGGTTGGTGGATTCACATACGCCATTGAATTCCTTCTTCGTAAGTGTGCAGGTTTCCTCACGATGTTTTTCTTTACCGAAAAACCAGTGGTATGAAAATCCCTTCGAAAATCCGTACATAAGCTCCAAAGAGCTCATTGGTACGGGCCCGGGGTTTGCATCCGCGACCTCACGCTTTCAATTCTAGCGGTCTCCCAAATGGTTGCAAGATGTCTACTATCAATTTTGATTTGAGTTTTGAGTATTGTATATGTAGATATAATTATGAGTTTTCAGTCTTTTTTATTTTTAACCCCTGATGTAAATAGAGTGGTGTTATAAGTTTAAGTTTTAACGTGTGCGTCTGTGTGTCTGTCTGTAGCATCAAAGTTCCCAAACGGCTGAACCAAATTCATTTAGTTATTTTTTTTTTTGATTGATTGATTATAACTCTTTATTGTTCACACCATAAAATTTTATACAGAGGACAAAAAAATCAAAACTAGTGTAACAACTGGCGGCCTTATCGGTAAAAGCGATCTCTTCCAGGCAACCTTAGGATGGAAAGGATTTATAGGATGGACTTAGAGAAGACGGGTTGTGCAATTGAGGATCTAGACTATTAAATTTATACTTATACCACTACTCATTTCTACTTTTTACTTATTTTTTCTTACTACTTTTTTTTTTGTTTGAAGTGTAACTTGATGGAGAGTCAGTATCAAGCGAGATACAGCCGCGCGCGTGCATTCACCTTGAAAAGGACTGCCTAATGCGGTTGAAACTATAGTCGGAGTGACCGGCTCAATCTTACGTGAGTAATTCCCGTGTAATATAAATAAATAAAAATTGATGGAGAGTGTTCTTAGCTATGATTCAAGAAAATCTTTTCAGCCGTTTGAAGATTATCAGCTTTATTATCAGGGGTTTTAAAAATAATATCAAATTATACTTGTCATATTAATGAGAGTGGATGGATAGAAGTAATGTCGATATCCTAACTATCATATAGATTTTGTGGCAGTTTATGAAGTTGGATCGCAACTCACCATATTTGATATCGGGAACTGTGATCGAGCTCTCAGCGATGTTGGTCGCGAGAATAATCTTCCTGTTTCCTGGCGGCGCTCTTTGGAATACACGCGCCTAAAAGAAGAAAATAGTGTAATTTTTTCATTTGATACATTAATGAAATAGCTCTAAATACTGCTAATTACAGTACTAAGGGCCTGGCCATGCAAAGCGATACGGAAGCGCGACTCCTGGGGCCTTACGGACAACTGCTATTGCGGCACCTAATCCGCACAGTTGGAAAATCACGCGAACGTGAACCTTATCGCGCCCAGATACGGTCGCGGTCGGCTGATTTTCCAACTGAGCGGATTAGGTGCCGCAATAGCAGTTGTCCCTAAGGCCCCTGGGCGGTGTAGTTGCGGCGTCCTAAATACAAAGATTGACACCCGATGAGGTCCAGTGCAGTGCGTCTTACACATCTGAGTTCGCTTCAGCCTCTTTCAAAACCAAGTTTTGGGGGTTGCGGGCGGAAGCAAGGTTGCACTGTAAAGCGGCATTTGGAAAAGTTTATGCCCTGGCCGCTAACGCGCCAAAGGTCTCGTGACTGGGCAGTTACTTTACAAAACATTTAGTTTAAGGCAAGCCACACTACGGTCGATCCCCACTAACAAAGTTGCACACGTAAAGTTGCTAGTCTATTGGTTTTTTATCGGATACATTTCGAAGAGTGTGCATCGGATCTGCACGATCTAATTCCCTCGTGCCCATTTTTCTATCGGACTGCCAGAGCGGGCACGAAAAATTACATTTTTATCTAGTTGTTTATATTTAATTATAATTTCAATATCAACTTCAAAATCAATTATGTCAATTTATCATTAGTTAATTTATTATATACTAGCGGTCCGCCCCAGCTTCGCACGGGTATAGATTATAGCCTATGTCACCCGGAGATAATGTAGCTTCCCAACAGTGAAAGAATTATTAAAATCGGTTCAGTAGTTTCGGAGCCTATTCAATGCAAACAAACAAACAATCAAATCTTTCCTCTTTATAATATTAGTATAGATTTATTAAGTCATAGTTAAATTTGATTATTATTTATGTTTGAATTTCCGATGAGCTTCGCTTTAACTAATCTATCGATAAACTACCTTATAAACATAGCTATTACGATATTGGTACTGACCTGCTCATCTGCCGTGATGGTAGAATGTAGCGGCAGTACCCACCAATTGTACTTGGCGCATTCTGCGTCACACAGTCTCACCCTGTGAATTGAGAAAGACCATACTCATTTTATAGATATTACTAGCGACCCGCCCGCCCGGCTTCGCACGGGTGTAATTTACGTGCGAAGCCGGGGCGGGTCGCTAGTTATATATAAACCATCCGTGAAAATGTATCTAACTGATGATGAAAACCGCATCAAAATCCGTTGCGTGGTTTAGGAGGAGTTAGCGGCCATACAGACATACAGACAGACAGACGCGGAAAGCGACTTCAATTTATACTATGTAGAGATAGAGAAGAGATGAGATATTAAATTAGTGTACAATGTAAATTAGGGTAGTAGCCTTTCAATTTGTGGCATTCCGCTTTGAATCCTGTCATAGCAACCAGTTTGTTCTATCTGTAATCAGCAGAGCTATGAGCCAAAGCAGTATAGCAGCAAACATCTTGAGAAAAAAGCGGCGTAGAGGGCAAAAAAGTTGGCACAAGTAGATAGTAACAAATCGTGCGGAATCGTTCAGAGGAAATCCCCTAGTGGGGGTAGAGTATAAGTAACAAGGTAAATTTTGAAAAATTGCCTCAAAGGTATGCAACACACTGACAATGCCCCGGGTATTGTAGGTCTATAGGCAACGGTGACCACTTCACTTCTGGTTTTAACATCAGGTGGCCTGTAGCTTGTTTGCCACTTATTCTATAAAAAAAAAAAAAATTGCTGGTATCTGTAGAAAATGTACAGGGCATGACAGTAAACTCACCGCAATGTATGGTCATTGAGACAGTTGTATAAGTCTTCTATCTCGTTGATACCGGGCAGGAATATCAGCACGGACGGCAAATCAGCTTCGTCACGATCCACATAGTTGTCTTCATCTTTGTCAATGTGCTCAAATGCGTTCAACAGTTTGATCACCAAGTGATGCATTTCGGGGAGAATGCCAGGTTCACCTGTTTTGGATCGGCATTGTTCCAGCACCTGGGAATATAAGCAGGGTACTGAAAATAAACTCAGTTATAGAAAATTAGATACATTAAAGTTTACATAGGTGTTTGATTTGTTAAAAATAATAGGTTTAACAGGTTTAGTGAAAAGTATGATTAAAATTAACACTCACTGAGTGATAACCGTAGCAAAAGACTAAGAAAGAGGGTAGATCGTTATGTCTGCACCTAACTTTTTAAGTGTTCGACCAACCACCCGCATTCTTCAGTCTTCCCGTGAACATGGTGCATGTTCACGGGAAGACTGAATGTTGTGGAATGAGGCGCCGAAATATCGGGAGCTCATTCCACAACCTTACCACGGTAAATATCCCGTAAATAATCATATAACTTTAGTGAACAACCGTGATAGTTTAAAACAGTGTTTCACTGAAACAATTATTTAAGTCAGCTAATAAAGCAAATCTTTATTTAAAATTTTTAGATATAAGCGTTTAAAGTGGGCGTACTAACAAGTGACGTCGTTTATCAGTATAGTAACACTCCAAGCAAGGCGTTAAAATGCTCATGTCTTCCTTAATTTTGAACATATTTAAATTTGGTTTTTCGCTGACTGACTGTACTAATGGTCAAGTATTTATAAGACACTAGCTGACCTGACAGGCGTTGTCCTGTCTTAGAACTGTCAAACACGCAAAGTTAAAATTGTAAATCTTATTTATTACACCTTGGGTTTCATTATTGAAGGTTTAGTAAGGATCCCTATTTTTTTGAAAATATAATGTAGCATATGTTACCCGGGGATAGTGTAACTTCCCCACAGTGAAAGAATTTTTCAAATCGGTTCAGTAGTTTTGAAGCCTATTCAATGCAAACAAACAAACAATCAAATCTTTCCTCTTTATAATATTAGTATAGATAGATTAAAAAATAATCAGTCTAGTAGCCTATTCTAATGATTTCTCGGTGACTACTCGCAATCGTGCCATCCTGTTTGCTCCAACCTGCTCACTCGAAATGCCAAAGCAAGATGGCTACAGAAGTCTCGTTATACTAATTGAGATATAGTAGATATCTACTTATTCACTCTGAGATTACGCTTGACAACCGCAATGATTGAAAACCTGCTCACTAGAATATCTGCCTTATTCACCTGAGACTTGAGAGTAAAATGGATATTCATACGAAGCGCGAGCATGGTGCGAGCGGGGTAGCGTGATGATGACTACTTGCTCTCACCCAGTATAAATATACCTAATCCTGTGATGAATAAGACCATTATCCGAATGGGCGAAGTTTTATACAAGTCATCATCATCATCAGCCAGAAGACGTCCACTGCTGAACATAGGCCTCCCCCTTTTTCCTCCACACTGAACGACAGCCTGCCTTTTGCATCCACCGGATGCCCGCGACTATCACAATGTCGTCGGTCCATCTAGTGGAAGGCCTCCCTACGCTGCGTACGCGGCGTTATACAAGTGCCTAAGGTGAAACTAGTAAGTAAGAAAATAAAACAAAAATGTATACTTTTCAAGTTCTGGCAGGTCAGTTGTGTGAAAATGAGGCACTTAGTAAGTTGCCCCTATAGTAGAATATCTCTTTTCAGTGTAGCTTTCATTTCTCCCCGTTTTTGTTCACTGACTGCCCAAGAAAGGTTAATGTTTTCTGGTGAATGTATGCATGTTTGTCCTTTTTTATATTTCTATATAACCTCCTGTAGCCTCAACGGCTTGAACAAATTTGATGAGTGAGGTGTAGTTATTTTAATCTTCATACCCAGAGTGGCATAGGCTACATTTTGCATTTCTGTATTTTGTTTTACTTTTTGCTTGTCAATCAATCGCATTGCGATTGAAGTTTGCCGTATAGCACAATCTGTCTGCAGGTAATTTTTTTAACTTACCGATCCGAACTTGTTCAAGTGGTTTAAGTAGAATGTCTTCATTGAGAACATGGGCTCCCGCTTCTGAACTTTGATGCAGGCAGAGTTGTGAAGCCCGTGGGGGTTCGGTATGGAGAAGTAGTCTCCAAACGTCTTGCTGCTGAATGTGGCTGACATCAGAATCACCTGGAATATTGATAAAATTTTAATCAGCTCACTTATCACTTCATATTTTTCATATTATATTTCATATCATACTTTTTAGCCTTACAAGGAGTCATCACAAAGATCGTATTTTGTATGCGGCTGAGAATTCACTCCCCACTCACTGAGAATTCACTCACTGCCCCAGAAATCTACCATCTTATTCTATGCTTTGATTCTATTTTTACTGTGCTAACCGCTAGACTGGAATTCTTTGCCTGAATGGGTGTGAAGAAATGAGTTACTTCTAGGTAAGCGCGCTCCATTGTAGACCGCATCATTGCTTAATATCAGGCGAGATGGCGGTCAAACACAAACCTATTATGTACAAAAATAAAGTGCTCTCCTCCCGTTCTGGCGGGTCAAAGCCGTATGAAGTGTCGGGCAAACGCAAGCCTATTATTTAATTAAAAATTAAATGTCCGCATAGGAGGAAATCAAGTCAATTGAGACTGCCAATTGGATGTGAACTAAGCCTATGTGTGTGGTTACAGATGGAATACCCTGATCCTGAAGATTTATAAACTACTAGCTGCGCGCCGCGGTTTCACCCGCGTAGTGATGAAAAATGGTGATGATACTGATGAAAAGTAGCCTTTGTCGGTCTCCTGGTTCTAAGCTACCTCCCCACCAATTTTCAGCCAAATCGGTTCAGCCGTTCTTGAGTTATAAATAGTGTAACTAACACGACTTTCTTATACTTTTTTAAATATATAGATATAGTACCTTGACATTTGGTGAGACTGTGAACAAGAGTTTCTTGACTATGAGCAGCAAGAAGTCCATATCTTGTCCTCTCTCATGCACTTCATCCAGTATTATGTGGCTGTATTCATTCATCGTTTTTGAAGCCACTGAAAAGAAAACAAGTATATCCTAAAGACTAATTTTAAAATAATAGCAAGTAAATAGGCCTGGTTTAACCTTTTTATCCCAGAAGGAGAGTGATTATCAGGTGTTATTAAGTATGCCAGTTTGTATGTCTATTCCTATCATACAGCCTAAAGCGCATGACAGATTTTGACCATGACCTGTGTTACAGCTGTAACACAGGTCTTCCTAGAACAGCTGCTTAGGAGACACCTACAGAGATGTACTCATTATAAAGTTTAAATTTTTAGACTTGTAAAAAATTTTAGGTTAAAATTGTAAAATTATGAATATTGGAATAAATGAATTGAATTGAAAAAACATTTTACAATGTGAGGTGTCGTTAGATACGTCCTTTTATCGGAGTGTCATAGATTCAATGTTGTTGCTTTTTTACATATACCTAGTTGCTGTAAAGTACACAATAATAGGCATGATGACTAATATTTAATTTATTACAAATAACCGGCTTAGCGATTAATTTAACTAAATACATTACACATACTGAAAAAAAAAAAAATTGGCTGATAAATCTATGAGATATGAGTGTTTAAAGTTTTAGGTGGGGATAGAGAGGGGATGCTCTATCCCTTTCTCGCAAAGCGTGTGTTAGTATAGTATTTGTATGGCGCACCTGAGCCTTGTCGTCACGACTCAGTATAGTGCGCTCTTTGTCTAGCATGAAATTAAAATGCTTAAATCTTATTATTGAAACTGACGTGGTTTTCACACATTTTATTTATGTTACACGGGAATTACTCACGTAAGATTAAGCCGGTTACTCCGACTATAGTTTCAACCGCATTAGACGGCCTTTTTCAAGGTGAATGCGCGCGCGCGGCTGCGTTTCGCTTTGTTCTTTTGTTTTTTTAACCGGCTTAATCTTACGTGAGTAATTCCCGTGTAACATAAATAAAATGCTTAAATCTTATTTATTTTCGAACTAATTTTAATTTTGTTTTCGTTGATGTGCTCTATTTATGATCAGCTTTTTTATGGGGTAATAAAAAAATATTAGTCATCATGCCTATTGGCTATGTAACTCACCAAGCTTCTGTAGCAAGATACCAGTGGTCACATACATTATGCGCGAATCTGCTGAAGTTCGATTCTCCAAGCCAACCTAAAACCAAACACAAATTGCAAGGATTTTAGATGAATATATATCATAGTTTAAGGAAGGCCGGCTATTATTATGAACACGATATTGTTTCTGTCCCCGTTGCACTTATATCCTAATAGGTGTGGCAGTGACTAAAGTAATCATCATAATCAGCCTTTTAACAGTCCATTGCTGGACTTCTAGCCTACCCTCGAAAAGATGATTGGGCCATATCCACCACGCTGGCCCAGTGCGGGTTGGTGGATTCACATACGCCATTGAATTCCTTCTCCGTACGTATGCAGGTTTCCTCACGATGTTTTCCTTCACCGAAAAGCCAGTGGTATGAAATTCCGTACATAAACTCCAAAGTGCTCATTGGTACGGGCCCGGGGTTTGAACCCGCGACCTCACGCTTTCAAGTCTAGCGGCCTCCCAAATAGGCTACCACGGCTTCAAAACTAATAGGATGGTAAAACTAGATATCACCCAGAACATTTAAAATCAAAACTATTCTATGCTGATGATGAAAATGTACTGAGGTGAGCTAACCCATAGTAATTTTTATTTAACTAAGGTAACTTGCATTTTTTTTTACTGGGTTCCGCGGCAAGTTTATACTAAGCCGAAAGGGGTCCAAAGTACCCATTATAATCAACAACTTTTACTATGAGACCAACCTCGAAATCACGAAAATAATATCAGCTGTTCCATACATTTTGTCGGGTGTCAATGACCGTTTTCTATGAAACAGCTGATTTATTTTTTGCAATTTCAGAGTTACTACCATAGTAAAAGTTCATATTCATGTGTCATTCATATTTATGGGTAATATGAACCCCTTTCGCCTTCGTATACCCTTTCCGCGGAACCCTACGATATGCGGTCTGCGGTCAGACTGCAAAGTGAAATAACTCACAGTGATCTAAAATCGTGATTTATAATATTGATTTGAATACAAATACATATATTCAGGTTTTGGCTAAGCAATAATCATTATAAGTACAAAAATATAGTGATCATTTTTTAATTAAATAAACAAAATCAGTCTTTCACGAGGAGGTTAAGTAAGTAGACGAGACAAGCTAGTTACTTGCCTTGATTGTTAATATTGTCTACTGACCTGGTATCCAACCAATCCTCCCAAATCCCAGCCGCGTTCCTGAGCCACTCTTTTAGAGATGGATATAGCTGCAATCCTCCTCGGCTGTGTGACTATCACCTTGCACGGCTTGTGGTTCTGATAGCAGTCATCAAGGATCCACTGGGGGACCTGTGTGGTCTTACCACAGCCTGTCGGACCTTCTATGATCACCACAGAGAAGGCGCGGATGCCATCTAGGATCTGAAAGGGTATAAACAAACAAACACTGTTTTAAACTATCATGATGGTTCACTCAAGTTATATGATTATTTACGGAATATTTACCGTGGTAAGGTTGTGGAATGATCCACACCACCACGGTAAATATCCCGTAAATAATCATATAACTTTAACAAACAAACAAGTTTCTTAAATTAAATAATTATCAATTTAAAAAACTACTTCAAAACTAGTAAGTACGCAATTCCATTTACTTGGATGACATATTTATACCAGTCATATTGATATAAAAACCAAACTACTGAACTGATTTAGATGAAATTTCTATGGGACCAATCTGAAAGTATATTCTTTCAAATAAATAAAACCGGCCAAGTGAGAGTCGGGCTCGCGCACTGAGGGTACCGTACCACCACTTAACTTGTTAGCTACTAAAGTTCAAAAAAGTAGTGCAAAAAGAGAACATCAGATCACCCATCCAAGTACCTAGCACGCCCGACGTTGCTTAACTTAGGTAATCATACGAGAACCAGTGGTGAAAAAAAATTTGTCACCAACTCACACTTTTGGCTGTACAGTCAAAACCGTTTATAGTGACATCGTTTAGAACAACATACCGGTTAAAATGACCAAAATCAAAGGTCCTGGCTGAATGTTATATGACCGCCTTATCGGTTGTTACAACTATCGGTTTTTACGACTCAATATGAGTAGTCCCTTCGATGTCGTTATAACAGATTTTGACTGTATTATTATTTCCTAGTTAATCCGCCGTAACATTACATATTCTGTGAAAATTTTAACTGGCTATCTATTAGGTATGAAGTATACACTCGTAAAAAAAGTCAGACAGACAGACGGACTGACAGAGGTAATAGAGTCCAGTTTCCACACTTTGAGTGAAAAACAACACCTTAAAAAAATCCAATTGTTTTATAAATGACATACCTAGTTATGAGGCAATTTTATTGAAGAAACACTCCTTTTTTGAAGTCGGTAAAAAAATAGTATGACAACAGCATAATGTCGAATAGCTTAAAAAAAATCATACATGTACATTTTTTCACACAAACAAAAACACTTTCACCTTTATTTAGTGCTTTGATTCCACCTTTATTGGCAAACTGTCAGACTGTGGAAAATGTTGCCTGAATGGGTGTTCCTTGATAGTTACAATCTGGGTATTAAGTTCTGATTGAATCGGGTTCATTTAGGCTAGTGTGCTCCATCGTAGACCGCATCATCGCTTAACATTAGATGAGGTGGCGGTCCAACGCAAGCTTAGTATTACAAAATTAAATAAACAGAATGATTTTGTCAACATTATGCTGAAAAAGTTGTGTAGAAATTATGAAATAATTACTATAACAATAGTTTGTTGTTTACAATTGTCTTACCTCTTGTTTAAACTCATTGATGGCCAAGTTTTTGGTGTCTTCCTTCCTTTGGAATGAATATTTGCTGTAAACCTCTGTCATGGCTTCTTCTGTGAGCTCGCCAAAGTTCATTACTGAGGAGCCAATTGATGTCAGCCTTTCCAATGACTCCAGCCCGCCAGACATACTTTCATATTGCCTGCGTTCCATGTTATTCTGAGGGGGGAAATACAAGATTTAAGATGAGCAACAGAATTGGGGACTGAGCAAACTTTGTCTATGGAAAAGCAAACTTATGATGACATGAAGTTATACCCACATGAAGTCCCTGGGTGGTGCCAATCAGATAACAACCTACTGCTGGTAGGCATAAGCTACAGTTAGTGACCACTGAGGTAACCAATAATCGGACAATGACTCACATTGTCTTTGGTGCCCTATCTGGTAACACAATTTGAATATAATATCAGACAGATGTGTCCCTGCAGTGGACCAAACACGATGCACATTCAAATCGCCACAAAAAAAATATACACAGAGAATACAGGTATCCGAGGAGGTGCACCGCAAGCTAACCTCAGGCAAGTAGTAAGCTTAGCCACTCAAAAAGTTTCCTGCCAACTGTTAATAAATCGGGAATGCCACAACAACGACCAGAAAGGGAGGGAGGGGTTTGTATTAGCCGATTGGGGAGCAAATTAAAATTAGGGAAGACTTTTATCAAGAAATTAAAAATAGTTGATTGTAACTTGATACCAACGTTAAGTAAATTGTAGGTAGAATAAAGTAGTCGAAATAAAATACAAGTTACCTTGAGATACAATTCATTTTCCCTCTCCTTGACTTCACGAACATAGTCGGTGCCGCAAGGTACTACTGCCCGGCGATGTTCTACTTTTCTGTTCAACTCGTCCAGATTATTTTCTTTAGAAATATAGATGCCGCCGGTAAGAGGAGCGCGAAGTTTGATCACATCAGACTTTGACGAGCATGGGTTGGTGAAAAATGCCCGGTATTCGTCCATTTTTAACAGAAAGATTACAGTGTTGCAGAGTTACTGCTTAGCGTATGTAAACTGTAAATAATTATGCCAATCTACAATCGGAAACGCAATATTACATCAAGAACATCTTTGTAAGATCATCACGTCAACACTTTGGGACAAGCAAGGAATATACTTTAATACTACTCTCAGAGAACGAGAGGGGACAAGGAATCAACAAGGAATACGGAATACAAAATAGGAAGTGTCTACTGTGCCGCTAGCGGTCACAGAACACATATACCAGAGGCTCTAGTGAAGTGAGCTAACTAGCCGTTGTCGGCAGAATACTGTCATAGCTATTTTACCGTCAGTGGCATGGTAGTGAAAATAGCTATTTTACCGACATCGACAGTCGACTACAAGTCAAGTAGTGGCTGGCGTTTGTCGTTCGTTTACACATTTAAGAAAACGGAGAGGCCGTCCTAAAGGCCATGATTTAACCGTCATAAGTCTTAAACGCAAAAAGAATATTCCACAGGCAATAATAAACATAAAAGAAAAATACTTTTAATTTTAATAAGCTCCTAGAATTTTTAAATACATAAGAGTAAGTAAAATACTTCTGTAAATTTTCAAAAATAAAAATAACTCGTGTGCTACTTTTTGTTTTATTTCCTAATCATTTGTTTCCACTAGTGCAACTTTCAGGCTTCCGCTTCGTAATTATTATATTTATTTATTCAATTACGAAGCCGCCGCCGCCGCCGCCGGGGCGGGTCGCTAGTTATATATATATATATATATATCACATCACATCACATAATCAGCCATTAAATGTCCACTGTTGAACAAGGCCTCCCTCTTAGAGGGGTGTTGCCATAATCCCCACGCTTGGCAGGCGGCTTGGAGATCGCAGTACGTTCACCGTGTACTAACAGGACGCTGCTGCCCATCATCGGTATAATATATATATATATTATATTAACTTTCCGTGAACTAACCGATGGCGAAAACCGCAACATAATCCATTGCGTGGTTTAGGAGGAGTTAGCAGCCATACAGACAGACGCGGAAAGCGACTTTAATTTATACTATGTAGAGAAGAAGAAGAGATTTTATCCTCAATACCTACAGTCGCACTTCAGCCTCGTCAGCTTCATATATTTACATATCATTATATTTAGAAATTTGTATACGCATCACTTTTTCTATTATATTCATAACAGCTAAACTTAACGGCCTATTATCCGAGTCGCGTAGGCAACAAAACGCCCCCTCAGCCCACGCCAAGTTATAGCGACGATGTATTTTGCCCCGCAAGAGTCAGGACGCCCGCGGGGTGGGTGCAACAACAAAAACGAGCATATGTCCGACCTCGATGATGCCTGGCGCGGTATTAAACGCGGCGCGCGCAAATTCTCGCGACCTTTTTACGCTTTTAATTTCTAACTCTAAGAAACGAAACTATTCACTATCAAAAATCTATCCAAACCAAAAAAAATTTGAATAGGATTTCCTTTCAGTACATGCAATTTCCAGGTTGTTACGAGCTTTCATTAGCATAAAACGAAAAAAAAAAAATACTAAATCATCTTTGTTTAACTTTTTTTTTTTTGATCGAGGAAAGTTTATTCTATCGTGTTTTGAACGAAATCATAAACTCAAACACAGATGTATCTGTGACATTAATTTTTTCCAGCTCGAATCTTGTAATTTAACTGAATAAAATTGATTTAATACCGCGAAATTTGGTATAAGAGGCCGTTAATACGTAATTAGCGTTTAATAAAACTCAATTGTTGAATAAATAATAAAATAAACAAACGTAAACGTAAAAATGGCGTTGAGTCATAAATATCTAGTTATTGCGGACGCCTAGTTAGTTAACGGGCGAAAATATTCATCGCAAGTTATTATACAACGAAGAGCAACCCCCCGTACATCTGCGATCCCGTTGGGATGGCAATAAACGTTTGTGCAAGCCAAATTAAAAGACATTAGTGATTTGAGCTTTATTTGCCGCTGTCGGTAAACTAGCTAAGGTATATAGACAGCCACTAGCGGCATACTAGTTTTCAAGCGTTATGTTGCCGACAACGGTTCGTTAGCTAACTTCACTAGAGTACCCCTAGCGGCACAGTCTTTGATTATAATCAAAGGGCACAGTAGACAGTGGCATCGATTCAGATGTACTCTAAACTAGACTAAACTCAAACTAAACTAAATTTGACAGCTCTAAACTTGTTGCCATCCTTCTCTCACGTATTAAAATGAAAATAGAGGCAGATAATTTTAGTCCTGTCAGATTGGTTTAGTTTAGTGAGAGGTATGACAGAATAGGCCTCACTGCCTACAAAATATACTACTCTGACTACCCTCTAACAGTGTTGCCGCTAGCTACATTTGGGGTTACCGTATACAAGTGGGAAAATTACCGTATTTGGCAAAAAAAGACCGTACCGTAGTTTTCTTGGGCATTTAACGATGCAGGGGGGGGGGGGGGTGTAATAATGGGCTGTAGCAGCGGTCCGAGAATATAACCAAAAAGATAATTATTATAACGCTACGCGAATATAACAGCGTGATTACCCGTATATAAAGTGCTCTATGAGCGTGATCATTGTTGGAAAACAAAACAACGAAACCCAAGAAAGAGAATGTGGGTGTCTATAATCCAAGGAATATACTACTCTCTAACGAGAGGCTATAATCAAAGTCTATAATCATGTACAACATGATATTTGCCGACACGATATTGTACGGCATGATAATGTACAGCATGATAATTGTGTACATGTACATCGAATATCACTCTGTACAATCCATGTCGTACAATACTGGCCGTTAATTATCGGCTCGTGTCTTTATAGTACAGCAAGGAAAGCACAGCCAGTATTGTACAGGGGAGGCAATAATGTACGACACAGATAATGTACGGCATGATAATGCACAGCATGATAATTGGTGTATATGTACATGGAATATCATATTGTGCAATATCGCTTGTGCATTATTGGACCGATCTGATAATGTACGGCATGATATTGCACCAACGTAAGTCTGACTCCAGGTGGGCTCCCGCCAGAAGCTCTTGCGGTCGCCCCTGAGTGTCGCTTCGCCACACTCGACCTCAGGACCTCCCTTGAGCTTCTGGCTCCCGCGTTTTTTATATACACTCTAGGGGTAGGGACCACAAGACTAGGTGGAGTTGGGGTGCTCTGTGTCGATTCTGTGACCCATTTCGAACCTAACCTACTCAAGTCCGGATGCCCTGTGTCGGATCTGTCACTCATTTCATTTGTACCTAATACACTCGACGTGGAATGTCCACGTCTAAACGAAGCATCAGTTTTGAATTTTTATGGTCACCAATTATCATGCTGTACAAAATCGGAGTGTACATTATTAAACAGAGTCAATAATGCACGGTATGATATTGTACGACATAATAATGCACAGCATGATAATTGGAGTACATGTATAAGGAATATCATGCTGTACATTATCGCTTGTGCATTATTGGACCGATCTGGTAATGTACGGCATGATATTGCACGGCGCGATATTGTACAGCATGATATTCAATGTACATCATCATCATCATCATCAGCCAGAAGACGTCCACTGCTGAACATAGGCCTCCCCCTTTAACCTCCACACTGAACGACAGCCTGCCTTTTGCATCCACTGGATGCCCGCGACTCATTCAATGTATTTCAATGTACATCATCATCATCAGCCAGAAGACGTCCACTGTTGAACTTAGGCCTCCCCGTTTAACCTCCACACTGAACGACAGCCTGTCTTTTGCATCCACTGGATGCCGGCGACTCTCACTATGTCGTCGGTCCATCTAGTGGGAGGCCTACCTACGCTGCGTCTTCCGGTTCGTGGTCTCCACTCAAGAACCTTTCTTCCACATCGGTTATCGGTTCTTCGAGCGATGTGGCCTGCCCATTGCCACTTCAACTTGCAAATTTTAACAGCTATGTCGGTGACTCTGGATTTTTGGCGAATATCCACGTTTCGGATTTTATCGCGCATAGAAACTCCGAGCATAGCTCTCTCCATTGCCCGCTGAGTGACTCTGAGTTTTTCCAAAAGGCCAACAGTTAAGGACCACGCAAGTACAAGGAAGCAATGAATGTACACCAATAATTATTATTATCATGCTGTGCATTATTATGCCGTACATTATCTGTGTCGTACACTTATTGCCTCCCATTAAAGTACAGGCGCTTAAAAAATTTTTTTTTTGTTTTACTGGGCTTGGCTTGTATTAATATGTTTATGTATAGGTACTGTACTTTACAGGGGCATGAGTTAGACTTGACTGTGTCTTACTTTGCTTGACTATGACTTGTTTGACGCTTTTAAATACTAGTTAAACATGTTTAATGTTACGACTAAAGGACATTGAATCCACGGTCATGAACGTTTTAACAAAAAAAGGCACTGTGTCATGGCACTGGCCGGCACTGGCCAATGGAAATGACCTCGTAAAACTGTGTGCGTTAAAAAGGGCGGGAATTTTACACCAACTTGAAAAAGTTTGTGCGTCGTTGTATGTAATTAAACCTTAAGTAATTACATTATCGCAAAATTAACTTTTCTGTATTTTTAAGTATAAAAAAATCTTTGAATTGAGTTTGAATTGAAAAATCTTTTATTAAGCGATGGATTCTAGCAAAGAATCAAAGGATATTCCCATGAATAGCCCAGATTTTTACAACACTGCTGGAGAAATTATTAATATTGGTCTGGCGCGAATAAAAACGAGCATCGATATAGTAACAGAAATAAGAAGTGAGTAAAATACCTACTTGATATCTATAATTTACTTACCAAATCTTAAGATATAAGAAATTAACTTCTTCAACATATCCTCAACATGCATGATTATCTTTTCAGTGACTGCAGCCGAAATGGAGGTAGAAACTGTGGTGCTGTACCATGCTCAACTATTTAAGAACATAGAAGCACTAAAATCTTACGAAATTGAGAAGAAAACCCCTATATTATAATGAATTAATTGCAATAGATAACTAAATACGTAATTCAAATAATTTACCTACTACATAATAACGACAAATTCTTACCTAGCTAGTATCTTAATTAGGTAGGTATATCCTATATTATAATAGCGAAAATAGCTCTGTCTCTCTGTTGTATGTTTGTTAGCTTTTCACGACTAAACGAGGTAGGCCGATTTGGCAAGATGATAGTAGGTATTGATAGTGTACATCACAAGGAAGGACACAGAGTACTCTACCTCCATACCCAAAAAATCAAAAATCTGGAAAGTCGCGGGTATTAGGTAGTACTGCGGGATTCAGCTAGTAATCTATGGCACATAAGACTTAAAATAGTATATCTATGGGTTGAAGTGGCGGTGGGCCTGGACATAAGGTAAGAAGATAGTACAGACACTACAGACAAACGAAAATAAAGATATATTCCTAGTAGAAAATTCAAAATAGATACAGAGTTTTTAAGTGGGTAGGTGTTTGCCCGCAGATGCGTCCATAGATATGAGTCTAGATTCGTGTTGAAGGTTGCAAGTTGGAACATTTTTACCCAAATACAGGTTTATTTACGCATATATAGACTGTACAAAGCCGTAAGATTGTTCTCCTCATTATGAACAACTTTTACTATGTGACCAACCCAGAATTCGCTGTTTTTAAAAATCAGCTGTTCCATACATTTTGTAGTGTCAATTACCGTTTTTTATGGAACAGCCATCGATCTATAATTATGTACTTTAAATTCTTTTGGAACAGCAGATTTTTTGCGATATCAGATTTGGTCTCATAGTAAAAGTTGTTCATAATGATGAGTACAATATTTCGGCTTAGAACAGTAGTCTATATGCGTACCCCTGTATATCAACATTATCAAATCTATTTTATAACACAGTGAGTATAAAAGAAACAAACATTGTTTTTATAGATATTTTGTCGTTTATTTGATACCATACCTGGCATAACAAAAAATATTCAGATCATTTAAATATGATTAATCAACAACCACTAACTTATATATTAATACACATACATAATTATAACCTTATGATTTGTGATTGGAGACTTAAAACAAAACAATCATAAGAAAGCTATACATTTGGAATTTAACTTCTATAACCTATATAGCCTATTCGGTAAAATATTATAAAAGGTTACGCGGAAAGAGTGTACCAATCCGAAAGGGGTCCATTATACTCATCATAATGAACAATTTTTACCATAGGTAAATGGGAGCAACCCTTTGAGCATTTTGTCAGATGTTTCGTTATCATGTAACAATAGTCTTTTGTCGCACTTCCTACGGCTAGAGACCGACTGAAACGAAGTGAGCGCCGGCGCTCATTTTGTAGTCTTCAAAAATGCGCTCCTTCTGGGCCCGTCCATTCATTTCATTTTGGTCGAAACCCGAATATCGAAAAAAAAAAAAACTGCTCCACACATTTTGTTGAGTGTGAACAACGACCTATATGTATTGAGTGTGAATGACAATTTTATGGACTATGGAACCACTGTTTTTTTTTTGCTATTTTATGTTTGTTCCCATAGTAAAAGTTGTTCATAACCCTTTCCGCGTAACCCTATCAGCGGGCCTAGCACGGACCGTGGACAAATTGTCTTTCCATCGTTTTTATCCCGCGAGAAAAAAACAAACGTATCAATATTCTAGCTTTGTCGCGTCTAGGCGTGGATAAAAACGGTGGAAAGACAATTTATCCACAGCCCATGCTAGGCCTGCTGTATGAAAGAATATAACATATTATAAGTAATAACGTTAAGTTAACGTCCATTAATCACGTGATGTTTTTTGTAGCATTTTTAACCCCCCCCCCCCCACCAAAATCACGTGTATTTTTCAAAAACAGTTAATTAACGGAATAACTGGCGACTGGCAAGCCGAGTCGGGCGATCGTTGCAGTGCGCGGCGGACGGGGAGTTCGTTCGTTGTTTGGCAACGGCGAGTCAAGGTCACACTCAGTTTAGAACTCTCGCGTTTGATGAAAAAATAAATACACGTGATATCTTACCACCCCCCCCCCCCCCCTTTCAAGCCTCACGTGATTAATGGACGGTCCCTTATATCGTTTTATTTTAATATACCAAATGTTTAAACACAATTTGAGTTTTAGACAGGTTGTCCAATAATATAAGACATAATTTAAAATCAAGCGGAATTATCAATCTTTTCTTTTATGATAATGCTGTTTTCCACTGATATGTGAATCCCTAATAATTATTCTGTCAGTACAAATATTAGGTACAGTCGAATAAGTGCCTATACTTTATAACAACACTTTATTGTGCAGCAAATCAAAACGGTACAAACGGGGTTGCCACCCGTCCCGATTCTGCCGGGACAGTCCGAATTTTGGTGATATTGTCCTGCGTCCCGATAACCTAAAATTTTGTCACGATTTTTTATAAAAGTGCTAACAGACGCGTGGATTTCGTTGACGGACCATTGTCCAACCAACGGGAGAGAAACGGAGAACGGGAGAACCTATGTTCAGTAGTTGACGTCTTCTGGCTGAAGATGGTGGTTACAATCCCTGTAGCCCTGTTAGTCTAGTTGGTAGTGAACCTGCCTTCTGCGCTTGGGGGCGTGGGTTCGATTCCCACCTAGGACAAAATTAAACATTTGTGTTTGTTCTATATCTGGGTGTTAATATATATTTAAGTATGTATTTAAAAATATATAAATATAGTGCGCTCTCTGTCGAGCAAAAAATTTAAATTGAAAACTGATTTTATTTTGTTCATATAATTTAATAAATATATGTATGAGGTAACAAAAATATTACTCATCATGCCTATTCGTCATTTTCTTTTTTATATAAATACTCGCGGTTTAACCCCCGTAGTGATGAAAAATGGTGATGATGCTAATGAAAAGTAGCCTATGTCCGTTTCCTGGTTCTAAGCTACCTCCCCACCAATTTTCAGCCAAATCAGTTCAGCCGTTCTTGAGTTATAAATAGTGTAACAAACACGACTTTCTTTTATATAAGGGGTTATTATGGGACCAGCACTGAAATCGCAAAAAAAATTTTTTTTCGCGATTTCAGGGTTGGTCCCTTAGTAAATGAGTACAATTACCTTCTTTTGGCTTCGAGAGTGTTCCCCTTATATCCTGTATATATATTTATATTATGATTTCAAATAGCAAGAACTTTGCGCGGTCTCGAAAGCACAGGCAAACGGGAGCCCCCGGCCGCCGTTTGCACCTCCACCTCCGCCTTTTCCGTCGATAAAAAATGTTAAGTAAGATGTAAGAGTGCTGTCTGTGAGGTTTTTGGTATATTCAAAACATAACCCTCCTTCTTGGGCAGTGGGGGAAAATAACCTTATATATAGCAGGGTATGAAGTCGGTGCCACTTACAGTATCTAAAGGCAGTAGATGAAAGTTTAAAATAAAAGTTGACACAATTTTTTACATACACACCATTAGTAACATCAAAAATCATGTACATATTTTAGTAATAATTTTTACGTCAATTTTCCGCTTATCAAAATAAGTCCTAATTTTAATAAATGATATATACGAGTCTTCGGACACTAGCAATTCACAATAAGTCAAGTATTTATTTACATACAATACCGTTATCTAACCTAAACCGTTATCTAACTTAACATATGGTTATTTTACCAACAATAAATTAGTATTATTTAGTCAACACCCGACTCCTGGCCCGGTACTTAAGATGATTACAACACCACTATAAAACTACCCTCCTACAATTTTTATTTATTGGACGTAACATAGAGGCGAAAAGAAATTAGTACTATATGCCGCAATATATCCAATAAAAAGAACCTGTATTGACGCCATGATGATACCTACTACACAAAGGGACGGCACGCTTCAAACAGAAAAAACGAGCAGAGCGAGAGGTACCATCTTTAACCATTTGTCCCTTTCTAGTGTTGACATAATCACTGATACAAATTCCTCATTACTTTTCATACTTTTTCATATTTTTATACAGAATAGATCTACGTTTGGCCACCAACTCACCTGATGGTAAGCAACGGTGGTACTTATCGCTCTGCTCGTTTTTTCTGTTTGAAGCGTTCCGTCCTTTTGGGTAGTAGGTATCATGATTGACGCTATCGTTTACGGGAACATTATGCGAGCGTGACATCTTGAGATTGTGACTTTTATCGACATTATGACATTTTGAGAACGTGACATTGTCCGCCGAGACGGTTTCAGTGACATTGAAAGTGGAGTGTAGGTGGTATGTTTCACCGATGGCGGGAAACTCAAATTTCATAGAGTCTTTTGGCATACATTATAAAAAATGCTACGTTTTTACAAGCTTTTAATTAACTTGCCCTGTTAGTATATTTCGTTCGTATGTGTGGGACAAATCTTGCAACTGAATTTTAGACCAGGGGCTTTACGCCCAATTCCTTATGCGGTCTCAAACTAACGTTAAAACAGCACAGTTTGGAAAATCACGCGAACGTGAATCTTACGCGCGCAGCAGTGCCAGTACTGTTCTTTATCGATCGTCAAATTTGATAAAATGCCATAGAATCGATCATAGCGAGTACAGATAGAATGGAATTTGACGATCACAACTGTCAAATTTGACGATCGATAAAGAACGGTACTTGCACTACACATGCGGTTTGCGGTTGCGCAACTTTTTTCATCACCTAAATTGGATTGCTGAAAACAGCTAGGCTTAAGGCCCCAGTTATAATCAACCGATTGAGCTGAAATTTGGCATACTTATGTAAGGTCGGCGACAATGCAATGTTATATTTTATGGTTACATATATACTTTTCAAGTTTAGTTATTACAAAGTTTCGTGTGCTGACTCGATTCATAACGCAATTTAAATAAATCGCATTACCGTTTTTGCGATTCGATGCGAGTTCAAAAATAACGAAAATATATTTGTGCAAAAATAAGTAAACACTAATCTAGACTACCTATTATAAACAAAACCTAACAAAGCTATAAAAATAATTTAAAATTTAATACTACGGGAAAGATAAGCAAATAACTTTGGAATAATGGAATTTAATGGAGAATTAAAAATAATTTTAACAAAAAATAGCTGTAAACAAGAAGCGAACCGCTTCTTGTTTACAGCTTGTTGTTTTTTTCAGTACATTAGAAATTACAATACAGAATGAAATATATAGGTTGGGGTAAATCGCGACATTTACAAATCTGGGAATTAAAGTAATAGAATAAATTAATTCTATTAGTACCTATTTTGGGCGGAAAGTCAAGACATAAAGGAGAACATAGATAATACTTTGAAATAATATAATTATGAAGAAATACGTGCTTGACTAACTTAGTGATACATTTTTGATGAATTTCTAAACTGCCTTATTCATTCTGCCATTTCGGCTTGAATTGACCCTAAAGGTACCGATAGTACGGCCCGATCATCCGACTAACGAGAGAAAGAGAGAGATGATATTCCCACTGATTGATTCCAATTCAGTAGGTATAATATGTATTACTAGTTTTTTTTTTTTATCTACAGATTATGTATGTCGCTGCCATTAATGTTGACTCTAGACTACCTGTACGAGAGAGAAAAGTTTATATCTTACAGCTCCCTTAGCATGGACACTTGGATAGAAGAGAAAAAGATTAATGCACACTCGTCCAAACAGCGTGCGCCATATTTAACGGAATTAATACTAACTACTTACAAAATAATCACACATAATTAACGCGGCGAAACTGTACCAGCAAAATAGTTACTATAGTAAACGCATTACCATCTGAGTCGTCAGGTCATAAATCATTGCTCATCTCATCTCGCTCGCACCCACATGTCATATCTGTCTATCTCGCTCGCACTTATAGGTCTTATGGTATGACGTTAATTGCTCGACGACGCAGTTGGTAACGCGGTGACTATAGTTTAATTGTAAACCTAATACAATGTTACTTAACAGCAGATTTTTTTAAATGCATAGGAGAAACGCCAAACGCATCGAGCGATGCCGTCGATTGCTTCAAATTTGTCGTTTGAATTTCTGCTGTACGTTCCACGATATAAGCATCAAATTTTAAATAAGTAGTCGTTTGTCGGTGTGCTACCGGCGTAAGATGTTAGTATTGAATTCACTTCGGTACGTGAGGCGCGTGCACTGAGGGTATGTGCACTTGTTACTTAAAACGTTTATTCATGAAGAGAAGATTTAATGCCGCGTACAGACTGGCGAAACGTAACATAAAATTACACATTTCAATAGGTCGTATGTTACATTCGATCAGTTATGTACGCCTCGTCGCTAGTTCTGAGATTAAGGGTGTAAGCATTAACTTTGTAATGCTACAAATCTTCTAATATTTGGAATTAATGACGTTGACATCCATGTAGCATTAGGAGTAAGCGAGACAGAAAAGTTATGTAACTAGAGTAAGAGAGAAAAAAAAGAAAGTAACGGCGAACGTGCCTTGCCTTTTCACTACCCTTACATGGCGCTTCTGCAAAACAAAAAATAAAAAAAAAACTATATTATTTTCTTACGTTTACATGAAAATATTGTTGAAAAACGTTAGAGTCAGTGTTTTTGTCTTAGTAATACGTTAAAAGTTGCGAAGATTACAATTGATGAAGTGGAGCACGTAAAATCACGCCAAATCCCAAAGAAGAATAATGTAGTAATACAAAAATAATGTACGTAGTACATTTAGATCGATGCCAAATCCAACAATTGAATTTAATGAAAATACGGAAGATAACGATGATTCCTCACGGGAATCAACAAACAAAGAAAAAATTGAACAATTTACAGTTGTTCAACTACGAGAAGAACTAAAGTTTCGATTTTTAGGTACTTCAGGAAATAAATTAGAACTGATTGAACGCATCATCACCGATAATAAACACAAGAATTAAGAGAATGTGATGGAAGAATTTAAAGTGGATAAAGTCAAGCACATGTCCCAACAAATTGAAATAGAAGTAATGAGCAAGCAGCTCGAAAATTTACCCAAACCAAGCACAAGCATGGAAACCACAGGTTTGCCTTTATCTTCAGAAATCATTGTAAAAATGTTAAACACTCAAAACGAATTAATCAAAAAAAAATCTAGCACAAGTTCTCCAACGATCAAAGTATTCAGCACGGCTGATACAATTCAAGCAATACCTCTGTTTAACGGAAAAAAGTATGAAAACGCAATAAAATGGACAAAACAAGTCGATAGAATAGCAACATCAGCTAACTGGTCAGACAATTTAAGCTTAGTCAATGCCACTATGCGTTTGAGAGGACAAGCAAGTGATTGGCACAAAGCACTAGGAAAAAACATATATTCGTAGCCTGAGTGGAAAACAAAATTAACAGAAAGATTTGATTGATTAATTGAGATTTAGCGTCAAAATGTCATTTGCAGAATGTATAACTAATCAGCATAAACGAGTACTTAAACCCACAGAAACGTTGATGGCGTATAAATATATAACAAAAACGCACCGACTTATTTGAATATTCGCCGACTATTATTCCAGAAAAAGAAAAAGTATCACTTATTTTAGAAGGTATTACAGAACAGCGATGGGCAGTTCCTTTAGCCACCCAATGCTGCTAGACAGTGGAACAGTTGCTGACCCGAGCATCTGCGTTAGACCACATTCGAAAAGTTGCATTCAACGATAACAACAAGACCCAAGCAAGTCAACATTTTTATAAAAAGTGCAACACTAGTAACAGTAACTCAAAACCAGAGAAACAGTAGATACATACCGAAGTTTAATCCGGAACTGCAAAAAGAGCAAGATCAAACATGTTACAGTTGTAAACAGAAGGGACATGTATCATATAATTGTAAACGGCAACCCACAGATCCAAGTACTCATAGAAATACACAAAAGCACCAAGAAGTAAGTGCAGAAAATAAGAACACCTATAAACCATCTACAAGTTTTGAAAAATACACTAAAAGTCAAGTAAACTGCATACAACAAGACACACCAAATGTAACATTGATTCCAGTGACGTTAAATGGTTCAATAGAAATACAAGGATTACCCGACTCAGCATTGAGAGTACCTTTCTTTATCGGTCGTCAAATTCGTTAAAATTCCATAGAATCGATCATAGTAAGTACTGATCAAATGACATTTTATCGAATTTAACAATCTCAACTGTCAAATTTGATGATCGATAAAGAACGGTACTTGCACTGCAGGTTCTGTAGTAACAATTGTCGATAAAAATGTATTACTCATAGATACACAAGTTTATCCATGGCAGAAGGGAAGTTATGAAATTGCAGGTAATGAATTAACGCCAATATGATGGATTTCAGCAATTTAATGCTTTAAACTTTTTGCTCGGGTTAGAAAGGGATGTTTTGTCCCTTTCTCGCAAAGTAAGCGTCAGTATGGAGTTTGTAAGGAAGGCGTACCCTCAACTCTCTCAAGTAACGTCATCTGTAAGATAGTGCGCTGTCTGTCTGCAAGGCATTTTTTAGTTTTCAGTGATCGGCTCTATTTATAGTCAGCTTTTATTTAAGACAATAAAAAGTATGGTAGCCTGTTGATGGATCACGACGAAACAACGACTACGACTTGAAATTCTCGTGTGCGCGAGTGCGCCCGATACGTCTAGGCGAACTTGTTTAGATGCATGTTACATTGGTCAATTTGGACGGTATATTTGTTTCAAGTGTGTGTTGCATTTCGCGTTACGTTTCACCAGTGTGTACGCGGCATAAATCCGAAAACATACTACTGAATTAAAAATGTAGTTTTATGATGCACAGTTAGGATCACATATAATCATTACAATATTGTTCCTTTTATTTCTTTCTCGGGTCCATAATCCATGCGAAGGGTCTGGTTCTAGTTTGTTCGTTGGTTACATGATGCTTTGATTTCCTTACTATAACGACGAATAAACTTTTATAGCCCTCTAATTAACAAACATTCAATAAGCGAATATATGCCATAAATTGCATTGTCTACTTTTCACTGAAGAGAATAGCCACGTGTAAACGAGACAAAGCTAAAACAGACTGAATAATTCAGCTATTGAATGTTTCTGAATATGACCATATGTATAGGGTACACTAAGTTTTGCACGTATTTTCCAGCAACATACATCTAGTTCTCCTTAGAGGGTTGGATGGACCAGCCTAGTATGCGGCGGTCGAAGCCACAGCTGAAGAAGTTGATATTGGACGATATGTCTTCTGCCCACGCCACTGAAGTCACCATGCGGCGGTGACCCTGCGAATATACATAACAGCTTTGATTAGGAAATAGACAAAGTGTATACAGGGTTACAAAATACAAATACAAAATGTATTTACTGTTGCATATAAAATAAGCACAAAATACAGCAAGAATCCCTGCCTGCTGCGTTAGTTGAACTTTGAATTATGTTTTTTGATGGGTTTTTTATAATCAGCTTTTTTATGAGGTAAAAAAATTAGGACACAAGCGTATTATTTACAACTAGTTGACCCGACAGACGTTGTCATGTCTTAGAACTGTAAAACGCGCGAAGTTAAAATAGTTGTTAAGTTTTCTGAAATTTTCCAATTTTCTGCGCAATTTTCTTAATTTGTTTTTCCATAAGAACCTTCTACAAAATATTAGAAAACTTGAAAAATTATAAATTAAATCGGTAATGTCGTTCTCAAGGTATGGCGTGACCAAAGTAAATAGGGATTCACCATTTTTATATACTATATAGATATACATTATGTACTTTACCTGTCTGCTGGAGCGAGGCAGCCGCGCCAGCCGCTGTCCTTGTAAATCGAACAGCCGCACTTGCCGGTTGTCGTGCGGTATGGCGATAAGACCGCCGCTGCTCACACCAACTCGGTTGACTGACGAATCCGACCTGATAGTGGCCAGAGCCGAACGCATGTTGCGGACGTCCCATACCTATAAAAACAAGTATAAATTGTTTGATAAGCCCTTGATAAAAAAGCTAATAATCTTCAAACGACTGAACAGATTTTCTTGAATCATAGTTAAGATCACTTTCTATCAAGTCACCGTTGAAACAAAAAAAAACTAACTAAACAAAATCATTCAAAATCGTTCACAACATTTCACACAAACAGACACAAAGACCGCCGAATGCGGTTGAAACTATAGTCGGAATGACAGGACTAATCATACGTGAGTAATTTCCATACAATAGAAACAGCATTTTCACATTCTTTTCAACAAGTTTCATAAAACAACAATATAACTTTAAAGAAAAAGTATACAGGGTTACGCGGTTTATTAAGCCGAAAGGGTTCCATAGTACCCACCAGTAGGAACAACTTTTACTATGGCACTAACACTGAAATCGCGAAAAAAATATCAGCTGTTCCATAGAAAACAGTCATTTACACTCGACAAAATGTATGGAACGATTTTTTGATGACGAGCAGATATATTTTTTAGAGATTATATATTGTGATGGTCCCATAGTAAAAGTTGTTCATAATGATGGATACTA
This sequence comes from Agriopis marginaria, assembly GCA_932305915.1. Taxonomy (NCBI): domain Eukaryota; kingdom Metazoa; phylum Arthropoda; class Insecta; order Lepidoptera; family Geometridae; genus Agriopis; species Agriopis marginaria. The sequence goes on along the minus strand of OW029934.1, from coordinate 7,168,553 downwards.
TGGACCCTTTTCGGCCACCATTTTTTTTAAATCCGCGTAATCCTGTATTTTTATAGTGTACTACTAAAAAGTTATGTTATACTGAAAGCTTGGTAGTTATAAATCTTACTTTAACTGAACGGTCATCAGAGCCCGATACTACTTTGTCTTCTCGCGTGAAAACGGCTGACGTAACACTCCTGTGAAGTAAACAGACAATTTTAATATTAAGACTACACCAGCCATTCGTTCATCACTAATCTCAATAAGGGAGCTTAACAAATTAAAGGAAATGAGCGTGGCCATTGTCCAGGAGTGGTATGAGATCCTGTAGGCTTTGCAGCATTACATATATACATTTGGATTCAAATGTAAACCCCATATCGTGTAACATACAGCAGTAATTTAAACAACAAACTTGGAACATAGGCTGCTCTACGCGTTTGGCGTTTTTCCCATGCGTATTTAAAATTCTGTTGTATATAATATATACAATATTATAAAGAGGAAAGATTTGTATGTATGTTTGTAACGAATTGCCTCAAAAAGTACTAGACCGATTTTAAAAATTCTTTCACCATTTGAATGTTACATTATCACTGATTAATATACGCTATTTTAATAGGCTATATAACTACACCCGTGCGGAGCCGGGGCGGACCGCTAGTATTTTATAATTTCATATTCCAACGAGCAGCGATTTTCCTGCTACGGTTTCGCGGCAGAGGTGTGTTACCGGCGTTAAGGTCATGGCCTGATACGTACTCAGTGTGTCCCTGGAAGACAGAGACGGAGTGTATAGGCTCGCGGAAGTCCCACAGCCGGAATGTTGTGTCCCGGGATGCGGTGACCACCAACCGTGAGCTGTGGTGCGCCGACGCATGTGTTAACTCGTGATCATGTCCTGAAATTTCAAGGTTTATCAACATTTTAACATGAAAAGTCAACATTATCAGCCTGCCTTAGCATTATCAAATAAATGCTTTGGACGGAGTTTAGTTAACTAATTCATACAAATAATAACGCGGTGCATTATTGTCATGAAACGCAGTGGTGCAGTGGACAAGACACCTCAAATCCGAATAATGCGAAAGTAGTTAGGAGAAAATATGACATTCTGTATTAGTTGTCAAAAAACTTGACCAAGATCCCGAGTACTATCACACAATGTTTTTCTTTAGAAGTATTCTTGATTGATTTTTAACAATATTGTTGCCAATTGTTTACAAAAAACATAATCACTTACCAGTGAGCATTTGCAGGCAGTCACCAGTCTCAACATCGTATAAGTTGGCCGTCCTATCCCAAGACGCGGTTATGACGTGATCTCCGCCAGCCAGCCAGTCAGCGGCCACCACAACTCCTTGATGGCCAATCAGCTCGGTGAGCGGCGTGCGGAGCACTTCCGGTCTTTCGCCGCCTTCGCCGAGACTCTCTTCGCCACCGCCTTCTAATTCCTCTTCGGACGATTGGCCGCGCTAAATAGTGGAATTACATATTTATTATTTCTGTTCTACCCTACATACAATTCTTTCACAGATGGCAAAGGGGCGTCACACCTCTGCCAGTCAATCAATCGCAAAACAGTAGTGTGGCAACATTCCTGCGTTCGGATTAAAGATCAATTGTAGGTTTCCAGTTAATTTAGAGACTATACAGAAATTTAATAGCAGAACCAAAGATATTTTTTTTGGATCATCATCATCATCAGCCAGAAGACGTCCACTGCTGAACATAGGCCACACCCTTTAACCTCCACACTGAATGACAGCCTGCCTTTTGCATCCACTGGATGCCCGCGACTCTCACAATGTCGTCGGTCCATCTAGCGCAGAGTTTCCCAAACTTATTTTGTCTACTGCCCACTTTGAGAATAAAAAAATTTTTAGGGCCCCCATTTTTTCAAAATGGGTGCGCTAAAAAGAGAGAAATATCGAACCGAGTTTGAGCAATCTCTTAACTAATATTAGTTGATGTTCAGAAGTGGTAGTTGAGAGTCGAGAGCTCATGCAGTCGGTGTCTAAGTGGCCTCCTAACTAAATGAAATTACAAATCACACCCCAAGCTTCTACACAACGCCCCCATTTTTTTTCTGGGTGTCTTACCCCAAGTCTTGCCTTTAGGCCTGCAGCGCTCACAAGGAGGCGTTATCGCCCACTTTGGGAAAGGCTGATCTAGTGGGAAGCCTACCTACGCTGCGTCTTCCCGTTTGGGGTCTCCACTCCAGAACCTTTCTTTCCCATCGGTAATTGGTTCTTCGAGCAAAAGTTTTGGATGGTAAATGGTAACTGTGTGAAAAAGGTGGTGCCTACGATCAGCTAAGCGATTTGCTTGTCTCGTCAGGCAGATAACGATAAAAGACCAATAACATACATTGAAATAAAAATATTAGAGTGAATAAAACAACTTGCTTCATGAATACTTACAGGCAGGTCCCAATTGACAGCAGCCTGCCATACATGCGCGGTGTTATCCCCACTGCTTGTGAGCGCGATATCCCTGTTTGGATGGAACCGGAGAGAGTTGACGGAGCCAGCGTGACCCGTGTACTGGAGCAAGCACTTGCCCCATTCTACACTCCAGATGCATGCAGTGTGGTCTGTAAGAGATAGGTGGTATAATAGAAGCTATCTTGACTGTGTTTAAGGTCGCATTTTCAACAACAGCGAGCAGTAGCGCGAGAGATAGGGGTAGAGCAGCACTGTGGTTCAGTACACCTTCAGTATGGAATTTTTCTTGATTACAATGACATATAAACTACATATTATTATACATTATACAATATGAATACAGCTTAGAGCTTTATTAATTAGCTGAAGTTTTATCTTCAGTTTAAGATCACATTAATTGCCGAAAAAAGCAGCGAAAATTTTTAGCTGGGATTTTGGTTTTCTGATTATATTGAATTGAAATATCTATAGAAAAATTAATTTTAGTAAAAATAGATCTGTATTTTTTATTGAAAATAATGGTTTCAAATACAAACGGTTTGAGAATAGTTTACGGTCGCGCAACTATTCGCAATCACCTTAACAGAATTGCATAAAACACGTGGCCATAAGGCTCCCCAGACATCTAAAATTTTAAGATTGCATTTTGTAATATGGCTCTTAATCTGATCTAACTCTAAATTGCTCGGCTTCTATGCATCTAAATACTATTTATTATACTGCTATCACTTGTAAATTATGAACTGGTTTTTATTTTGCTGACATTAATCAGTTATTCCTGATGTTGACATCTTAATTACAGATTCAAAACAAGATATAACATCACCAAGGTTGTTAAATACACTAGTAGGTCAAGGAGATTAAATACCTATACAAATATAGCCAACAAAAATGAATAAGATATGTTTACTATCTTTTAGATTGCAAAATCATATGTTACACTGTTATCACAAGAGTGAAAGTATCTCTACTCATTGCCTTTACACAATTATACTCAGTTAGCTTTGACAGTCCACCCACAAGATGGACAGACAATCTAAAAGATACCGCAGGGAAACGCTGGATGTAGGCTGCTTCCAACCAGCCCTTTTGGAAATCGATGGGGAGGCCTATGTCCAGCAGTGGACTTCCTATGGCTGAAATGATGATGATGACAAGCTTTGACAGGCTAAATTGGCTGTGTTCTTACCTGCTGAAGCAGTACCAATGAGTGCCTGTCCCGGTCTTGCAGACGAAACATCCCAAATACCATCTTTGTGTCCGGAGAACTCTCTAACTAGCTGGCAGCTGTATGTAGGAGCTTTGAAACTTGACACAATCTTGCTAGTCTGGACACGGAGCTTGTGACTTGCTTTGACCTTCTGCGAGTTGCTTTGGGACACTAAAATGGAGATGTTCCTTTAAATCAATAGAGTTAAGTGATGTCTACTTTTAGAGTAAGCATTTTTTTTTAAATTATAAATAGGCTTACCCTTGGCCGCCAATTCGCATGATGTTAAGCGATGATGCGGCCTACGATGGAATGGATGGAAAAATATTACATACTGCGTTTTATACTAAGCCTTTCTTGACCTTTTACTACTGCTTTACTACTTACTTCTCACATTCTTAGTTTTTAAAATATCATACTTAGAAGTTTAAGTTAGAATTAAATTACTTATTAGCCTAACATTAGGCTAGATTGGAATTAAATTGGAGCGTGCTATTTACAAGAGCACCTAAAGAATATTTTTTTACATATTGCTGATAGTCACTTGCACTGTGAAGAAAATATGCTTTTGCCAGCCATATATACGGCTATACACACTCATAATTAGAGCTAGTCAGGTTCGCCATAGACGGACATGCCAAGGGTGATGATATAGCTGTGCTTTTTCAGAGGAGCTACAATATGGGCAGTTCTTTAGCTAAGGTGTGGTATTATTGTCAGTTATGCCGTTCAGATATCTATAAGCAGCGGTAACTGTTTACTGTTATGCGGTGTAGTGGTAGAACTCTTTACAGTCCACAAGGTGCCATAAAACACCCCAAGCAGGATGTCAGTGCAGGTCAAATCAACCCCACTTCCCACTTATAACTAGTATTAGGTATCATACCTTTACCTTTGCTAGTTATTCAACAGTTAGAGGAGTTTTTTGCATATAGATAGTTGAAGAACCAGAGAGTGACAAAGACTTTTATTTTGAAAATATTTAAGTTCCTGAGTGAATGTCCATCCGGATGAACTGCGGGGAGCAGTTAGTATAAAGTGTTTATAATACTCACATTTCACTTTTGAGTTTTTTCCTGTAGCATCAAACTCAATATAGTCAAGATTTTGCTTGTCTCCTATGTAGCTTTCTCTTTCTAATTTCTCACTTAGGATGTCTATTTTTTCTTGCACTACGAAATAATATGAAAAGGTATACAGTATTAATGAGATAGGGGGCCTACGTGTTTACTAAATTGATATGTTCAAGGATCATTGTTCAATTGATATATTAGTGACATATATAAATTGGTGGGACTTTCTGACAGGCTATAGGTTAACAAATAAGGACAGAAGTAACGAAAAGTCAAGGAATGCAATGAAATTCACGATAACACAATATGGTAGTGTTAATTTGCCAGATTACAACACTTTCCTGGCAAGCAATGGATAGGATGAGGATGCTATGGTAAAAAAAGACTTAAATTTTTTCCTGTCTGATTAAATAAACGATTTTATAGAGCAAACATTGAATAAGTATTGATTTATTACTCACGGTTCAGATTTTCAGTGTAAAGAAGGTCAAACTCTTTTTCAATCTGGGAAAACAACTCGTGGAGGCGAGATCTAAACACTGGCGGAATTGAAGTTTCCGAGTCTTCCATTTTAAGGTAATTAGGTATTCCATCGGTGCCTTCAGTGAGGGCCTGAAGCCTTCGTTTGCTTGTTTTCATGGTCGAGAGGAGACGGACAGTAGGATACTGTTCCCCTTTACATTACGTAGACATGTGTAATCTATAAGCAAAGATAAAAATGTGCAAGCCAATAAATTCACTTTTTATTGGAAAGACGAGGAGAATCGTTTCGCAACCAATTTATTTTAGCACAAAATACAAAAACAACACGACAAGAAAACACAATAGAATTTATTGAATTTGACATTGATTGACGCCTTGACAGCTCGTTTTGACAAATACTTTTTTTAATTTGATCATCTGACTTTTTTTCTTTTTAAAAAGGGTTGCTACTATTAAAAAATAAAATTCTACCATGGCCTATAGCCATTACTTTTTCATCTATGGTTTTTTTGTAATTCTGCGTTCAAGAGGTCAGGGCCCTTGTGCCCTTGGCCCTGATTCTGTAACTTTAACACAGACGTAACGCGGTGCGTTAAGTTAACGCCTAAAAATTTGGTCGCTAAATAATAAATAAAGGTCAACTATTGAATTTAGCTTAACGCGCCATGTTACGCGCGTGTTTCAAGTTACGGAATCAGGGTCCAAAAAGTAGTTAGTTCTAGTGTTTTTCGCACTGGTAATTTGAGTTCATTTTCAAATGTGACTATAATCTACGATAGTCTTTGATAAAACAGCAATCGTCATATTTTCGTACTTTGTAAGCCACAAAATAAGGACTAGTTGCAAGTTGGGTCACGGATTGTATTTGTCAAACTGAGACGACGATGAAGACGAAAATTTTCGGTACTAGCTCGATTTTAAGACAGATTAAAATTAAAAGGTATCAAAGTTTGAACGGCAAAATAGACGTATCCTCAGAACGCGGTCATATAATAAAATGAATTGTTTCTCTATGGTCCTAAGAGATGTCAAATTGTAATGTCAATGTCATCAAATCAGAAATCGAAAAAAAATGGCTGGTGAGTAGAATATCCTGCCAACGTATATCTTGTTTACGTTGTTTATTTTAAATTAATATAATGTCCTTCACAGATTTATATGCCAAAGTTAATTGTACTTATTGCCAAGAAGAAATTAATGGAGTTCGAGTTAAATGCGCCGAATGCTCCGACTTTGATATTTGTTTGCAGGTAAAGTAGCTTGGTCGCCATTTTTGCGTTAAGTTTTGGCGCAAATTTTTAAATTGTCAAGAGTCACTTCCTAGTATCTTACCAATATTTTATTTATTTTCAGTGTTTTTCTTTAGGTGCTGAAATTGGCCAACACAAAAACGATCATTCCTATCAGTTCGTCGTAAGTAACTCATCAAATCTTGCCAATCAGTCAAAACGAAGCTAGAATTTATTTACTAAGATATCATACATTTTCAGGACTGCGGAGCATTTGGAATATTTTCTGGCCGTAGTAGCTGGTCAGCTAATGAAGAAGTTAGATTATTAGATGCCATAGAACAGTTTGGATTTGGAAATTGGGAAGATATAGCAAAACATATTGAAACACGGACACCAGAAGGTATGAACTTATAATTACATATATGAACTTATAATAGTATATTCTAAGTAGGTACATGCACAGTACAGTGGGTTGGCTTGGGTAGGTGCTGGTAGGAGGAAATGCACATTACACCCCAAGCGGGACATCAGTGCAGGACTTATCGGCCCATCTCGACTAAGAAAAAGAATGCACTGTACAAAATTGCTTGTCCAACTGTATTTAAAGCTATAGTTTTAGGGTCGTTGAAGTGACTGAATCAAAGGTAGATTTAAAACGTAGTAACTATATAGGATACCTAATTGCATTCAACGCTCATCGTGAATGTAGCTAATTAAATGCAAAATCTATCATTGTTATTCCAATTTAAAATTTTTATGATATAACAATATTGCAACATGGGGTTCTTTAAAAGGCGAGTTAATAAGGGTTGGTAATGTATTTGTGATGACTCTGGTGTTTCAAGTATCCACAGGTGACAGTGTCTGCTTACTACCAGGCAGCCCGTCTGCTTGTTGTTTTTTTTATATAAATAGCAGGCTTGCATTTGACCACCATCTCGCCTGATGTTAAGCGATGATGCGGTCCACGTTGGAGCACGCTTGCCTAGAAGAAACCAATTCATTAATTTGTTTGCCATACCATGACTACGCCTGTTTTGGGATATTGGTTTAGTTCACAATTGTCAAGTCCATTTATTTTGTATATTTATTCTGTTGTGTATATGTATGTTAAAATCAATGTGTGTATGTTCCCTATGGACTTCAAAATGGTTGGACCGATTTTGACGGGAATTTCACTGACAGATAACTGATGTTATATGAAGTAACTTGGGGTACATTTAACGAGGGTATCCATACAGATGGAACGGTGAGGCCCAGCTAGTATTTTATATTATTTATACAATAAAAAAAAATATTTAGACTATATTTATTACAAAATTAACTATCGGGGAACATCTATACAGGAAGCGCATTCCACAGAGTAGTTCGCAAAGTAAAAGTGTAATCAATGCGTTTCGTACGGGTTATTGGAATATCTAGTAGGTAATGTCTCAGATGGGCGCTCAACTCAAAAAAGTAGAATTCTACAACACATTCATCTATTAGGCTCAATTAATACAAAGAACATAAAGAACGGTAGAAAGGAAAACCATCCCATGAGATGAGTATAAAGTGCTGTACATTTAAAAACGTGACTTGGTCACTTCAGAGATCATTCCAGGCCCAACCAGGGTGCCAACGGCCATGTCTGATTATACTTTTACTATAATTTTAGAAGCGAAAGATGAATACATTACCCGATACCTGGACGGAAGCATTGGGAGAGCCACGTGGGGCAATGTGGAGATCACGACGCGGCCGTCGCTGCACTGTGCTGACAGAGACGAGGGCCCGCTCGGGCCCAGCGCCGTGTCGCGACTACCGCACCTCGCTGTCTCTGTGGACGAAGCTTCGCAGCTCGGCTACATGCCTAACAGAGATGACTTTGAAAGGGTAGGTGGCTAAGCAGAATTAGTGGCAGCCTAATTTTCACACAACTTTTAATAATACAAAAAAAATTTAACCGTATTTTAAATGTATTTTTTGATCAAAGGGTACCTACCAAAACGAAAACCATTTCTTTTGAAAGATGCGTTTAAAAATATCAATGAATGCGCTTGACTTAAACATCACCTGATGTTAAGTAATGCCTAGATGAAACCTATTCATTTGTGGCTTGAAGACTCCCAGATTGTAACTATCTGAGAATACCTATTCAGGCAGTGTTATCATCGCTTAACATCAAGCGAAATGGCGATAAACAGCAGGCCTATTTATTTATCAATAAAAAAAAGGATTTTCTTATTGCAGATTTTTGATTTTTATTAAATTTTCTCTTCAATCTTGGTTAAAGGATCTGATTAGTACAGGCATAATGACAGAGAAGCCTATTATACCCATAGTGAAGTAAAGAAGGCCGGATGGTGATGATTATTATAATATGTTACGAATGTTGACAATGACTGCAGTTTTTCGTGTGGTTTCCGGGATAAAAAGTACCCATCCTTATGTTTTTCCTCATGCACAGTTTCCTGTCAACAATAATCCAAATTGTACCATTGTGAAAAGGTAGCAAATAGGCTGAAAGTTTTATTCTTACATTTATAATGTTTGTTTTAAATGTTTATCGGGACTTATCACGTATTATTTAATATAGGTAAAAAATATGTACCTTTCGCTCGACGTTAATATGTACTATTTATAATGTTTGCAAATTTTTTTCAGGAGCATGATCATGAAGCCGAACAGCTGATATCCACACTGGCCCTCAATCCAGAAGATGATGAATTAGATATAGGTAAGAAGAAGATATATGGGTTTTAATAATTGCAATGAAGAAAAGGTCTACTACTAAAACTTCTTTTTCCGAACTACACTGTTGTACTCAATGATGCTGATGATGATGAATGAAGAAAAGGTACTAAACCCCCTTTTTTCCGTACTACGTCTAAAAAGTTCTTACAAAATCTTTTAGTGATTATGTAGGTATTAAATAGATTCTTGTTTTAGTCTTATTTAGTTTTTCTATCTCTTATGCGAGATTAAAAAGATTGAAATAGGTATAAAATATTGTAACAGGCAAAGGGTTTTCCAATGTGTCTGTCGGCATTTAAGGTTTAAATGCAATATGCAGTGAGCAAGTATCTTGAAAAATTACCTTGCGCAATATTGGGTTTTTAGGTTTCTTTTCGGACCGAAAATACCACGAGGGGATTTTCGGGAGTACGCGTGATTGCTTGTAGTGTGTATGCGTGCATGTGTGATTGTGTGTATACGCCAAAATATTCCCCACAGCGCTGTTTTTTGAAATAAAAAGAGTAGCAAACAAGCTTGCTGTCTGCCTATGGACACCACCTGCAACACTAGCGGTGTTGAAGGTGCTTTGCCAGCCCGAATAGGTAGTTGTAGACACCCTTTTTGAAACGCTTCATGCTGAAGCTCGGCAGGGAGACCTATGGAGGAAGGATATTCCACACCTTGCAGGTCCGCGGAATAAAGAAGCAGAAAATCGGATGGTGTGGGATTTCCGGCTTTGCCAGATGTGGGGGTGACCGTTTTGAAGGTCTTACTAAACTTTTATTTTGCAGCCTTAAAACTGTCCCAAGTGGACATGTACACCCGACGGGTCCGGGAACGCACGCGGCGCAAGCGGCTCGTGCGTGACTTCCAGCTCGTCTCCGTCTTTTTCAACAACCACCGAAACAAGCAGAAAATGCTGCACAAACTAGATAAGGAGAAGAAGTAAGTTTCCTCGACGCAAACAATCTGATTATTTAGAAATTTAACCGTTCCGAGTGAATGCAATTGGTTCATAAGGTTTATCATAAAATATGAGAACCATTGAAGGAGCAATCTAGATGCAAAAAAACACCATAAACAATCCATAAATAACATCCCTACACAGTATACATCTCAGATCAGACAAACAATGGAGTTTGAACATTATATGAGGCCTTAGAACAATGTTTGCGTTAAAATTTCTTCGTGTTTAATTTTTTTACCATTCCACTAAACCGCTTAACGCAAAATTTCAAGTACGGCTTGCTTAATAATTTTTATGCACACTAAGAAACTTGTAGCGACACCAATGAACTAAAGGTCCACGTGCAAAGAAATTGCCAGCAAGGTTATCAGCTGGGTGAGTTTGACTAAAGGCATCAAGCCTAGTTTAGGCCAGACGCGTTCTTAAAAAACCGGCCAAGTGCAAGTCGGGCTCGCGCTCTGAGGGTTCCGTACCAGCACAAAATACAATAATTATCAATTAGAAAAAAAAAAATGGTCCCAAACGCCTACCAAAGTAGCCAAGCAATTGCTACGCCGTCACATCACTATCACTACATATTATAAAACAAAGTCGCTGTCGCTGTCTGTCCGTCCCTATGTATGCTTAAATCTTTAAAACTACGCAACGGATTTTGAAGCGGTTTTTTTAATAGATAGAGTGATTCAAGTGGAGTTTTATATGTATAACTAGCGACCCGCCCCGGCTTCGCACGTATATTACACCCGTGCGAAGCCGGGTGGGTGGGTCGCTAGTATTTAATATTTTGCAAGTGACGCTCGGTATAACTTTTAATGAACAGAAGTTTGTCACCGATTCGCACTTGGCCATTGTTTGTTGTTATACTTTAGAGTGTGTACTATAACCATGTTAAGTTTGACGCTTGTAAGTATTACCGTTTTAGAGCAAATACAAAAATACGTTTTCGTTTTTACTTATTGCCTTTTTTATTATTTGTTAAGTAATCTGCCGTAACGTTACATATTCTGTGAAAATTTCAACTGTCCATCTATTACGGTACGATAGATACAGCCGTTAATAGGTAGGACAGACAGACAGACGGACAGACATCGTAGGCTTAGTAATAGGGTCCCGTTTTTACACTTTGGGTACGGAACCCTAAAAAAACCTTCAACAACACTTGCGTATATTATGTTATTACACAATTTTGATGACTTCATCAATTTGAAGGACAGACTGAGTCGCTCTCCTGACCTGGTTTAGATTTCGATTGTTCTTTTATGCATTGATCAGATTCTGAACTTTACATACCTAGTACCTACGTATGATTTGATTCTTAGTTTCACTAAAAAAATTACGGTTATTTTATGTAAAGTAAAAATCTACCTTACTTTCGTCGAGATACAATACATATAGAGTCACAATCGTACCAAAACTCGGCACAAGCTACGAATTGCGCAGACTTTTTGGTTAGTTACAAGGTAACCGCGATCCGACTACAACGCCGCGCGATGCCAGAGCTACGATGACATAGCGGATAACTAACGTTGAACACTATGCAAGCGAAATAACGTCTAAATTGGAGTAAATGTGGCATTGTTAACTATAATTGATACAATGTATTTACAATGACGCTCGGACGTTTTTTGACTGTTTTCACTGAGAGATTGTGACTCCATAGGAATTGAATCTCGATGACCTTTGTAAATGAGGACCCATATTGTTGTGATTATGACGCCAAGCATAGTCAAATTTAATGACAATAATTACTGCTTCGATTAGCAACGAGGCGAAATGCTCCTCACTGAGAGATTGTGACTCTATAAAAATCTCTATAGGACTCTATCTCGATGCTGCTAACGAGACACCTATAAAAAGGTACTTATACTGTTAAAAAAGTGTTAATGTTAGTCATGTTTTAAAGTTTTGCTAAATTATAAATATTGGTAACTAGCTGCGGCCCGCGGTTTCACACGTAGTGATGAAAAATGGTGATGATGCTGATGCTGATGATGATAAAAAGTATCCTATGTCCGTCTCCTGGTTCTAAGCTACCTCCCCACCAATTTCCAGCCAAATCGGTTCAGCCGTTCTTGAGTTATAAATAGTATAACTAACACGACTTTCTTTTATATATAACTAGCGACCCGCCCGCCCAGCTTCGCACGGGTGTAATTTACGTGCGAAGCCGGGGCGGGTCGCTAGTTATACATATAAACCTTCCTCTTGAATCACTCTTATCTATAAAAAAAACCGCTTTAAAACCCGTTGCGTAGTTTTAAAGATTTAAGCATACATAGGGACGGACAGACAGCGACTTTGTTTTATACTATGTAGTGAAGATAGATTTGAAATATTTCCAGAGAGTTCACGGAGCGCCTCCGCTTCACCGCCCAGTTCTACGGTCGCACGGAGCAAGCCGCAGTCGTCGCCGGGCTCTGGCGAGAGCGGGAGCTCCGCTTACGGCTTGGCGAGCTGCACCGATACCGGCTGGCCGGCGTGACGCGGCTCGAGGAATGCGCGCACTACGACCAGCACGCGCTGCATCGGAAGCACCCGGCGCACGACGTGAGACACCGATTGGTACATGCGCTTATTGCCACGCAACGCTCGCATAACGCCAACGGAACACTTGATGATAAAAACTCAGGAAAATAAAAGATGGGGTTTAAATTAAGACTAGGCTCTAATTTGGACTGCTTCAAACGAAGGGTGAATAGAGTCCTCAAAGGTAGGCAACGCACTGACAATGCCCCGAGTATTGTAGGTGTCTATAGGCAGCGGTGACCACTTACCATCAGGTGGCCCGTGGCTTGTTAGCCACTTATCTATACTAATATTATAAAGAGGAAAGATTTGATTGTTTGTTTGCATTGAATAGGCTCCGAAACTACTGAACCGATTTGAAAAATTCTTTCACTGTTGGGATGCTGCACTATCCCCGGTTGACATTGGCTATATATCCCGGCTTCGCCCGTGCGAAGCAGGGGCGGCCTACTAGTTCTATATAAAAAAAAAAAACTCAATAGGGTATTTGACCGTATTTAAGAAACCGTCTCAAATTGTCTTTTGTTTTATAACTAAGCAATCTGGTGATTTAATCCTCATTATTTTGAGTATTTGAAATGGCGGATCTAAATTCAAATTACTACCGCGTAAACTCTCCCTTTGACATTTATCCAATTTAGACGTTAAGTTGCTTGCATAGTGTTCAACGTTAGTTGTCCACTATGGCATCGTAGCTCTGGCATCGCGCGGCGTTGTAGTCGGATCGCGGTTACCTTGTACCAAACCAAAAAGTCTGCGCAATTCGTAAGCGCGCCGAGTTTTTTTTTGCAGAATTGTGACTCTATATGTATTGTATCTCGATGACAAAGGTACATTATGACGACAAATAAAAATTTACAAGATTTGTAAAATCTAAGTTGTTTGTAGAAGTAAAAAAAGTAGAGGCGTTATCGAGTAGGATCAATGCATACAAAATATCAGATATATACTTTGGCGTTATGTGTAGGGTTTACATTGGCATATTCATTATTTAACTTTTTTAATTTATTTACTTTTTATTGGGTAAGGAAAGATTTTACACTCATTGTGGCTTTTTCAAAATAGTCCTCCATGCAAATACCACGAACCATAGTTATCAGAGCCCTTAGTAGTGAGACAGAGCACTTGGTAGATTTCGAAAACTTTTCTAATTTGAGTAGAGCAACCGTTTCCGCAGGAGGCGCTTCACCAAAATGTAAGGAACAATATAAAAACGAAAAAAGTTTTCGAAAGCTACCAAAACTTGTACTAAGGGTACAGAAAGCTCTATCTATGTTCGCAATTGGAAAGTTTTTTTTAAATAATAGGCATGCGTTGAATTCCATCTCGCCTGATGTTAAGTGATGATGCGGTCTACGTTGGAGCACGCTTGCCTAGTTGAGGTGGAGTTGGGTATTACAAGAGAATGATTCAGATTAAACTAGGTTCCAAATTTTGAGCTGACTTTTCTATAGCAATTTGTACTTTTTCGTCAAAAAATGTGAGAGCTCTTAATCTACATACATTATCAGGTCATCCATTATTTTGTTTTATTTCACAACCATACAACATACTATGCGTGGGTTTACAAAAAGTTCATGCTTCATACATACATGCTTAAAGCTTCAAGCGGTGTGAGATTTGAATGTTTTATACGTATATCACCTAGAATGCATGACTCTTAGAAGTTTTGTAGAACATTTCCTAGTGTGGTGTTTGTTTACTATTACCTTGCGTACATGCACCGTGTTTACTGATCGTTCTCTAGCTATTTTAATAAAATACTTGTCATGTTAAATTTATAACACACCGTTAAGATTTTTCGACGGGGCTTATGAATAGATTTTTTTAAAACTAACCTTTACTTTTTTAACTTTATCTTGTAATCGGCACCTTATAAGAATTTCGAACGTAATTCCGCAACGATGTAACAAATAAAATGATGATAATTTAGAATCATCACTGTTAGACAAAATCCATCAACAAGAGATGTTTTATGGAGCCTCCGAAATACATCTGCATTATTCTGTGTCCATTTTTTCCGCTCATTTATTCCGTGGACATGCAAAGTGTGGAATGTCCTTCCCGCCGAGATTCAATATGAAACGTTTCAAAAAGGGTGTCTCTATAACTACCGCTCTCGTTTTGTAAAAACCACGACAGTCATCATCATCATCATAGTCAGCCTTTTTAACAGTCCACTGCTGGACTTTAAGCCTACCCCCGAAAGGGTGATTGGGCCATATCCACCACGCAGTGCGGATTGATAGATTCACATACGTCATCGAATTTCTTCTTCGTACGTATGCACGTATTCCTCACGATGTTTTCCTTCACCGAAAAGCCAGTGGTATGAAAATCCGTACATAAGCTCCAAAGAGCTCATTGGTACGGGCCCGGGGTTTGAACCCGCGACCTCACGCTTTCGAGTCTAGCGTTCTCCCAAATGGGCTACCACGGGTTAACGGGAAACGCTGGATGCAGGCCGCTTCCAACTGCCCCTTTTGGAGATCGACGGGGGCGGCCTATGTCCAGCAGTGGACGTCCTACGGCTGAAATGATGATGATATTGATGCGGAATTACAATGGAAAAATTATTTTATTTTCATAGGAAAACTTACAGCTAGCTAGTTTATCCTCCAAAATATGGTATAATTATAAACCATAGATAAACAAACAACTTTGTGGCAGTATCCACATTTATCATCATCAGCCAGAAGATGTGCATTGCTGAACATAGGCCTCCCCCTTTAACCTCCACACTGAACGCCAGTCTGCCTTTTGCATCGACTCTCACAATGAAAATCCACATTTATACCTCTATTGAAATGTGTGGTTGAGTTTTATTCCGTACAATGGTTGTATTCGCCAGGGCAGCAGTGGGTGCCCGGACACCAACCAGATAAGAGAACAAACGCTGACCTCCACGCAGCAGCTAAGAAAAAGGTAAATATCTAGTACTAATACTTATTTTTTTGTTGACGGTGGGGAAATCTTCAAAAAATACCCTGTACAACAACATTTGTAACATTATTTTCTTTATTTGTTTTGCTTAAGTTTCACTCATTTACTGACTTACTCACTCATTGACTGATCACGAAATCTGTGCTGAAATTTGGCTGGTAGATTCCTTATAGGGCGTAGAAGTCCGCTAAGAAAGGATTTTGCGAAAGGGCCGAATTAAGGAGCGGATTTTAAGTTTAAATTGTAAAAATCTTCGCTAACAAAGTACCGGGCAACAGCTAGTTATTTTAGGTATATCTTTAAAAATGTTGAAATGTACGAACGAGATATACATTGCACGGAGCATATATTCTTAAAGGATCGAGCACATTAGGACGGGCTGCAGCGGGCCGGGGCGCATCGCATTTCCATTTTATATGGAAATCCACTCCGCTGCGGCCCAGCCTAATAATAGTGTGCGATACTTTATATAAAATGTATGAAAGCGATTTTTTGTGATGCGCCCCGGCCCACTGCGGCCCGTCCTAATATGCGGCCGTCCATTAATCACGTGATGTTTTTTTTTTTTGCATTTTTTAATCCCCCTCGCCCCTTTGTAAGGTTTAAGACTGTTGTTTGTGTATTGATTGTGATATTTCGTGATTTTTGCTAAACCCCCCTCCCCTTTTTCAAGCCTCACGTGATTAATGGACGGTCCGTATACTCGATCCTTAAAACCCCTGTTCTAAAGTTTGTTGATGATTATACAGAGACGGCGAAAGCGGCTCAAGTTCCACCAGCCCAAAGTGCACACGGGACGGAAGCACCGCATGTGGATGCTCCAAAAAGAGCTCATGCAGCGGCGCCTGCTCCAAGCATCTGCTGACCAATAATGAGATAGAGGTAATGTATACCACTTTACTGAGCCCTCGGCACTCACCTCTATTATAACAAGGAAGATAGACTAAGAGGAAAGACAATAGCGGAACATTATAGCGTTGCGAAACTTGACTGCGATGACTGCTTTCGTACGCTATCTGACTGCAGCGCTTACGGAAATTCGAGACAACCTATAACACGCTCAAATTACGGTGCCATCTACGGGAATTACTCACGCAAGATTAAGCGGGTTAAGTTTATAACGTTTTTAGGCAAATTTCCGAGCTACGCTCTAATGTTCCGCTATTATCTTTCCTCTTTATCTATCTTCCTTGATTATACTAAACTTAGTGAAAGAATTTTTTTGATCCGACAGCGGCGACAACATATCCTCTAATAACAACTTATAAAAAACCCATTAAAATCGGTTAATAATCGGCGAAGATATCGCATAACTGACACACAAATCATACTAATATTATAAATGCGATGAGTTTGTTGGTTTGTTTGTTCCTATTTCACACAGCAACAGAGCAACGGACCGACTTGATTTTTTGCATGGGTATAGTTCAAGGAATGGAGAGTGACATACTTTTCATCATCATCATCATCATCACCATTTTTCGTCAACATGCGGGTGAAACCGCGGGGCGCAGCTAGTAAATAAATAATAGCAAAAAAATATTTAAATTAGCTTTTTTAATGCGTATACAACATTTCGTGTTTGTCTGGTAACCGTTGAGGGCACACACCGTCAACTCAACCTATTAGGTATTAGATCTTAACTCATCCTAAACAGGGCCCTGATTCTGTAACAACAAACACGCACGTAACGTGCCGTGTTAAGTTTACCTCTAAAAAATGGTCTTTATTCCTAGGGAATAGAGTCCAAATTCTAAGAGGTTAACTTAACACGGCGCGTTACATGCGTGTTTAAGTTACAGAATCAGGGCCCTGTATATAAACATATTCCTAACTCTACAGACTACACTGTTTCTAATTAATATTATTGTTTCAATCGAAATGTGTTCCTTAACGATTTCATTTTCACTATCCGCCTATAACCTGCCCTATTGCATCTTCTATTACAACACAGCGTGTGTCGACTTAACCTTTCTATGTTTTTACAGCTGTGCGACTCACTGAGCCTAGCGCCCGCCCAGTATATCACTATGAAAGGGGTGCTTCTGCGCCGACCGCCGACGGACAATGAAGTCGACCACTCGATAAGACATTACCTACACACGGCGGGATGGGTCAGGAACTAGATACCAAGTACACAAGTCAACTTAGCACTAGTATTAAGGGCTTAAAACGCCTTATTTTCACATAACTTAGACCCGACAAAACTCGAAAATTATACCGTTTTGTTTTTTGATTGTTTTGTCATAGGTGGCAAACAAGCTAACAGGCCGCTAAATGGTTTTGTTAACCTAATGAAAAAAGCGTATTTTTTGCAAGCCCATAAAAATGACATTAAAAAAATTGGATTTTTTTTGCCTATATTTTTATATTTTATTTTCTGTTAACGGCATCACGGCAAGGTTAACAAAATAAATAAAATACTTTTCAAGTTTTGCCCCGTGTGTGAAAATCTGTCGCTGTGTTGATTTGACTTTAAATTTATAGTAGTGTATGACAATTGTTTAGTAGTCCAATACATACAGGTTGTTTTTTTTATCGTAACGGAAAAAAATCGGTGTAACTTGTACATAGAGTACAAGCCTATGGCATAAGTTCTTTAGAGAATAATATATTATATCTTCAAAATCCTCAATTTTATGGAGAATATACTAATCTATTTATGGTATTTTATTATTATTTAATCATCACATTTTACAATTTTATTTTAAACGAATGTTGTACTAACAATCATGGTAGCAACAGAGGATTTTAAAGATATTTTTTAACAACCATGTTATAGGCTTATTTTCCATATACCTGTTACACTGAAACGGAATAACTAGTTCTCCGTTTCGGTAAAAGAAGTCACCCTGAATATTGGGTTACGCGGAAAGACCGTACTAAGCCAAAAGGGGTCCATAGTAACCACAATTATGAACAACTTTTACTATGGGACCAACCATGAAATCGCAAAAAAACACGTGCCATAGAAAAATGGTCATTCTCAATCGACAAAATGTATGGAACAGCTGTTATTTTTTACGCGATTTCAGGGTTGGCCCCATAGTAAGAGTTCATAATGATGAGTATAACTAAGGAAGATATATTAAGGTATAACGGACCTCTTTCGGCTTAGTACACCCTTTCCGCTTAACCCTTTAGATAGCTCCGAATAACTAACTCATTGTTATAGTTGAGTTACATACGACGAAGACCCGTAATTAAAGAAATTCAATCACTTTAAAATCTTTTGCCGTCTTATTATAAATGCGCTCAATGTGCGCCGTTCGGTGTAAATCGTCCCGTATAGTGTTGTACCATTTGACGATAATACATAAATCAATTACCTCTAAATCACTATACGGCCTTCGCAGTACTAATAACTTCTATAGTGTCTTATAATAAATTATAAATAATTAGTATTTATTGCCGTGCTGTGACTTTTATAGCTCTGCTAATGCAATTATGGTCCTTCGAGCTCTTTCGATGCACTATTTTAGTCGCGGTTTCTTGTCTGTGATTTGTACAGCATATCTGGACTGTTCGTTATTATTGTAACACAAATCCTAATACAAACGGACTATAATATTACGTATAATAAAGTACATTTCAAGACAGAGTGCAGAAATGGAATTTCAGAAATGGGATTTAGATTGTTAGGTAGTTATTTGTTATAAAAAAATTGAATGACTATGTGGATATGTTCTGAAAGGCGCGTTTTTTTATTGTGCATGGCCTGCAGTAAAAAACACATTTATTTAGTTAGACTCATATAAATTCCCGTGTTGCGACTTGAAGGGCCTTTTAAACTGAGCCTTAACTAGGACTCTTTGAAGAAAGGTATCTTTTTTATCGCTCGTCTTGACTGATAAGCATAACGTTATTATAAGCCGTTTGGTAATAAATTAAGATGGACATTAAAAAATTATAAAGAAAAACGATTGTCCATAGGCCGTTGACGGTTTAGAGACAATTCAAATGCTCAAGCCCACTACCAGGTTGGCAGCGTAACCAACATGCTGGCGGCATTACTACGCTGAATGGCAACGCATATGTGTTTGTAGATCGATGGTATCAACATTATATTAGTAAAACTAGCGACCCGCCCGCCCGGCTTCGCACGTAAATTACACCCGTACACCCGGGGCGGGTCGCTGGTTATATATAAACCTTCCGTGAAAATGAATCTAACTAATGGTGAAAACCGCATCAAAATCCGTTGCGTGGTTTAGGAGGAGTTGGAGCCATACAGACAGACAGACGCGGAAAGCGACTTTAATTTATACTATGTAGAGATTGCGAGTGGTCACTTAAATTTGAACATTGGCGCAAGTGTGACTTACCCATAGCACAACTGCGTGATACTACCAGTTGTGCCATCGATGCCAGTAGTGCCAAGGGTAAGTAATATTCCCTTAAGCACTACCTGTTGTGCCAAAGGGAAATATATTATCCCAATAACACAACCGATCTATGCCAGTAGTGCCAAGGGTAACTGATATTCCCTTAAGCACTACCTGTTGTGCCAAAGGGAAGTTTTTTCTCCCGATGACACAACTTGGCACAACTTGATAACAAACCAAACGGTGATATTATGACGTTTCGTTTTAGACCAGCTCTTTTAGAGCTATGTAAATAATTTATTTCTTAGTAATTATCGCATTATTTTAATTTATTTCAGCCCAATTTAAAATGAACTAATAAATACGCGAACCCGGGGGGAAAATGGTCTGTAAAAATTAAGCTTGAATGAGGATAAACTGGAGTGCAAAGTTATTTTTGATGTTACTGTGCAAAATGTCTGCACAGTAGCATAAAAAATGAAATGGTCTGCTATTCCAGTAGTGACACAAGCCTACGTCACTGTCCAGTTGCCACTTTATTGCAACAAAAACACAAAATTAGGAAACAAATATGTTAATAAAATAGAAAAGGCATTTAAAAATATTCTGCTGTTCCATAGAAAACGGTCATTGAGACTCGATAAAATGTATGGAACAGCAGATTTTTTTGCTATTTCAAGGTTGGTCCCTTAGTAAAGTTGTACATAATGATCAGTACAACGGACCCATTTCGACTTGGCCCCTTTCCGCGTAACCCTCTATAGGTGCCAGCTCGTTACTCACAGTCGCGCATTTGAGAAATCGAGTCGTAACGGTACAGCAATAAGGTTGATTTTTGTAATTCGTTTATTTGAAAATCGGTCTACAATTTTAGTACGGTTTATCGGCAATGTTGTATCTTAAAGTGCTAACAGACGCGTGGATTTGGTTGACTGGACCGCCGTCTGACAAACGGGAGAGAGGAGAGGAGAAATGTTATATTCTCATTCTTTCTCTCCCGTTGTTCAAACGGAGTTCCGGTCAACCAAATCCACGCGTCTGTTAGCACTTTGGGTAACAACTATATTTTAGCTAGGCGAAATAGCTAGCGAATGCATGCGTATATTATTTGTATATTATAAAAATGTATTTATATTGACATAGTTTGTATTTTACATGGTGCATGTTGCCTTAGTTTAATCAATCATGCACAAAAGTACTATAAGAAAACATTATTTCAAACTCGGTACCTTCCTAACGTTTCCTTCACATTATAGATGCACTGACATGCGTTCAACGCGAAACCTTTTCTAGTACTGCCACTCATAGTTCTGTAAAAAAAAATATGAAACCTGTATTGTAAAAAAATTGTGATGAGTTAAAACCTTAAAAGGCCCTCTTTTTCGACTTTTAGCAATTTTCGTCAGTTTGTCAACTTGCACGGTTAGCTTAAAATTATAAAAATTGTGTCATATCAAAATTGAATGTTTTATCTGGGAAACCCCAAAGACCGAAACACGAGGACATTTAGCTCGATAGATATTATTATGAAAGTGAAATTGATTTGAGCTATTCTCTCTGTGTTTTTGTGTTTGGATTCATTCAAGTACCTATTTATTGAATGATGTGTACGATATCTTAATATACAGATTTCATAATCGTGGAGGGAACCGCAAAGATTAATTTAACATTATAAAATAAAATACTTTTCGAAAAATATGAGAAAAACAATAAATATAGAAGTAGCGAAACGCACGTTTGTGTGTAAGGGTCATGATTTTGCTCCACTAACGACTTTGATACAATAATTTAGCCTTATGGTCAGCTGTAGTAATAAGCGTTGCTTAAAAGTGGGAAAACCTCGCCTTAAGGGAGTACGGAGCATTTCTTTGGGTTTATTTTTATTTTTTATCTCTATTGAAATTAAAGTTCAAGACACTCACCGCATATGTTGCCAAATGTAATGTAAATAAAAATAAATGTATAATATATAGGCACAAAGATCTAGCAGCGCCAAATGATTGTATATGACAGTGTTGCAAGCACCGAATTAGTATTAAGTAGTTTTATTATTCGTTTGTCAGGTTATGTTTTTATGTGGCTAGTTTCCTACAGGCCTGACGGCTAACTCTTAACGCGGGCTCGAATTAGCGCTGAAACAGCGTAGTTCGGATAATCACGCGAACGTGAACCTTAACGCGC
The DNA here is from genome assembly GCA_932305915.1 of Agriopis marginaria. Classification (NCBI taxonomy): domain Eukaryota; kingdom Metazoa; phylum Arthropoda; class Insecta; order Lepidoptera; family Geometridae; genus Agriopis; species Agriopis marginaria. The sequence continues at coordinate 7,146,466 of OW029934.1, read as the reverse complement.
CGAAATACGGTTTGCGGTCGCGCAACTCTTTTCATCACCTAAACAGAATCGCTTAAAACAGGTAGCCGCAAGGCCCCAGAGATCATATATTTATTCTAAAAGTATCTTCTATATTAAAACCGAAAAACAGTTTATAAATTTTGGATAATCAAGATTCCAAGAAGGTATTGGTTTCAACAAGTATCATAGCCGCAATAATGTCTTAGTAAAAAGGTCCAATGTTACTTAATGTTACCATATGATGGATGAATATTTGGAACGCAGAGTGCGTTCCAAACAGAGTATAATTCAGTTTAGGTGATTGAAAAAAAGTTGCGCGACCGCAAACCGTATCTCGGCGTGTTAAGGTTCACGTTCGCGTGATTTACCGCAATCTCCTAAACTGAATCGCTGATGACGGTACGGCCCCTGGTCTGGTATACTATTATTAGGTAATTGAGTAGATATATTATTAGAATGAGTGGACGGTGTCCACTAAATTTGACATTTTTGTACATAAGTATAATTTTATTTGATCTCTTATATAAAACCTCAATGAAGTTTGAAAATAAATCGCACCTCAGTTAAATTTTAAAACAAATTGTTAAAGATAAAAATTCCTACCTAGTTAATATTCTAGAAAACAGAAATGTTTGTAGTAAAAACATGATTTGCATGGTATTATTTTTAAACCTTTGAGGTGTCTTTTGTCTGCATTTTACACGTTTAATGGTGAAAAGGTGATTGTACAAGATAGGGATATTAATTTATTCAGTGTGGCCACTATCCACTAACACTTGGCCAGTAAAAAATATGTTTATAGGTAAGATGGTATAGGCATGTGCCCTAATGTTTAATTTATAACAAATAACAGGCTTAGCGATTAATATAACTAAATACATTACACATACTGAAAAAATAAATTAAATTGGCTGATAAATCTCTGAGATATGGGCGTTTAAAGTTTAAGGTGGGGATAGAGAGGGAATAACTCCGTCTATTTCTCGCAAAAACACTTATAGCTGATTTATTTTGGAACTTATTTTAATTTTGTTTCTGTTGTTCCTCTATTTATGATCAGCTTTTTTACGAGGTAATAAAAAATATTAGCCATCATGCCTATTCCAATCTTGGCTCATCCGCGCGACTGTCGGTTCTCCCGTACCCGAATATCTACCCTAAGCACTATTAGCGTACCATTGTCTACTCAAATCAGACAAACAAGGGAGATATGGTAAGGTGGCGGTTGCGAACGCATCTGGCCTTAATCAGGCTTGATGCCTTCAGTCAAACACTTCCTGCAGACTACCTTGCCGCTTTTTATGCATGTAGACTCATCAACTCATCATTAAGTATCGTCGCAAGTTTGTTGGTTTCCGTAAAAAAATAGTAAGTGAGCCGTACATACAGTTTTTGCGTTAAACGGTTTAGCGGTATATAGTAAAAAAGTAAATTTTTAGAAAAAAACTACTTCAAAACTATACCTACCTACATGTATTACAGTTTAAACGAAAAAGTTGAAAAATTACAGTTAAAACAGAGATTGAAAGTCCCCATCAAAACTTTTGCCGAAGTTTTTACAAACCAAAACGTCATCTGTATTTTTGTTTATTTGTCTTAGTTGATTTTTTCAACGGGCGCTAAATCAATTTGCTTAAAATGTATATTTATATACCTCTGAAGTTATGGCATACCAAACAAAAAAAATATCATCAAAATCAATTCATTATTGGCGAAGTGATCACGTAACAAGGATACAGTCGAATTTAAAACCTCTACCTTTTTTGAAGTCGGTTAAAAACGGAGACACTTAAACACGAATGAAAATATTATAGAGTCCTGTAGAGTCACAATCTCTCAGTGAAAACAGTCAAAGAATGTCCGAGCGTCATTGTACAATTTTGTACATACATTGTATCAATTATATAGTTCATACGATGACATAGCGGACAACTAACGTTGAACACTACGCAAGCGACATAACGTCTAAATTGGAGTGAATGTATCGTCTAAATTGGAGTGAATGTATGGCACATTCACTCCAATTTAGACGTTATGTCGCTTGCATAGTGTTCAACGTTAGTTGTCCGCTATGTCATCGTAGCTCTGGTATCGCGCGGCGTTGTAGTCGGATCGCGGTTACCTTGTAACTAACCAAAAAGTCTGCGCATTTAGTAGCGCGCGCCGTGTTTTAGTTCGATTTTTTTTGGAACGATTGTGACTATATGTAATATAAAACACTGTTTTAAACTATCACGGTTGTTCACTAAAGTTATATGACCCGTAAGTCTTGAACCCGTGAACATGGTGCATGTAACTGCGCCGAAATATCGAGAGCTCATTTCACAACCTTACCACGGTAAAAATCCCGTAAATAATCATATAACTTTATATGTATTGTATCTCGATTACTAAGACATATCTACGTTGCTTGTCTGATTTGAGGATGAAAAAGACCCGAATAATAATAAATGACGCAAGCCGGCGGGGCTGCACGCGCACCCGGGACGATTGCATAAATCGGAATAGGATGCTATTTTATTGTCAGGTAATTAAGGTGGATATTCCCGTGCAGGCGAATAACGCGACCACGATCGCCTACATTTGAACATGACGTTCAGTGGCAACTGAATGTTATAACGGATATTTCTAGGAATAATTATGTAGTTTGTATATTATTTATTCAAGTTTTCTGTATTCAATAGGCATGTGTCCTAATATTGCATTTATTCCAAATAACAGGCTTATTGAAATACCTAAATACATTATAAATACTGTAAAAAATAATTAAATGAACTGATAAATCTCTGAGATATGAGCGTTTAAAGTTTTTGGTTTGGTGGGGATAGAGAGCCAATGCTCCGTCTCTATCTCACAAAGCGTGTTAGTATAGCATTTGTATGGCGCGCGCACGGAATGACGTCATCACGTGCTACAGTGCACTGTCTGTCTAGCATGAAATAAAAATACTTATAACTTATTTATTTTGAAACAAATTTCAGTTTTGTTTTTGTTAATGGGCTTTATTTATGACCATCTTATGTATAAGATACTAGCTGACCCGACAGACGTTATCCTGTCCTAGATAGAACAGTTAAACGCGCGAAGTTACAATAGTTGTTAATTTTCTGAAATTTTCTTATTTGTTTAATTTTTCTCTCCATAAAACCTTCTACAAAGTATTAGAAAACATTAAAAAAATATGAATGAAATTGCTAAAGTCGTTCTCAAGTTATGGCGTGACCAAGGTAAATATGGATTCATTTTTATGTATATAGATAGATTAAATAAAAGGAATTAAGACACATGCCTATTATTGGGTTCTATTCAACTCACATGTACAGACAGTGCGTTATGTACCTTACCAATCATCAACTGGTATACAAGTACAATGTAATTATTCATGTTAACTTTTATTAGGTGATTGAATTACAAAATAAATCATTAAACTTTATTACTTTGTGTTTATTTTGAGGTTTTATCATTTAGCTTTTGGAACGTTAAACTTGGGCATATCGTTCATTGAAGCTGGTGCTGGGCGGTTGAGGAACCACGAGTGTCGAACCGCCTGAAAGGATATAGAAATATGTCGTAAAATAAATATTGCAATGAATAAAACTAATATCTATGCGTCTTAGAAATTAATATTTGTGCGAATTTGAGGTGGCGGTCTTCGACCAAAACAAAATTAATGGACGGGCCATAACCATTGAACTTACTCAGTAAAAACGAGTCAAAACCGTCGGACATAATATACTTCAACACCTAATTACAACCATGTACAGTACATTTGTCAGAAAAAATAGATAGCGGGTTTTTTGTGTATTTGCGAGTACACTTCGGGAAAGCACACGAAGCCATAATTTTGATAGATGTTTCGTTATCATGTAACAATGGACTCGTGTCGCACTTCCTACGGCTAGAGACCGACTGAAACGAAGTGAACGCCGGCGCTCATTTTGTAATCTTCAAAAATGAGCTTCTGGGCCTGTCCATTCATTTTATTATGGGCGAAGGTGGCGGTAGGCAGTCCTTTCGTCGACTGATCTCTTTGGTATGCATCATTTATGTATGTCGCATAAAACGTAACTGGGGCTCGATTTTTGAATCGCTCGTTCGCACGGAAATATCTTGCGAAATGAAAGATTTTCTACTGATAGAAAGCAAATTCGAATAGTTTAAACCACTTGAAGCGTTAGCGAGTGATATTATTATTAAAAAAATGCGACTTTTGTTTGGGATTTCGTTCGAAAGTCATTTTGCATGATTTCGCATGATATTTTCGTGCGAAACATCTGACGAGCGATCCATAAATCGACCCCAGATCACCGTGACCACCATCTCACGAACTCTGCTTTATCTATATTGAGAGGGCTCTTTCCGTCTGCATTTATCATTGATTTTATATCTAATTAAAGTCACTGAGTGTGAATTTAAAAAAAATTATAAAAAAAACATGTTTTTCTGATTAGCATAACAAACTAAAAACATTACCAAAAAAAAATAAAAAAATATTACATTTCTGAAGTGTAGGTACAGTAGCAAGCTAAAATATCGATGGTTAATATTTTCCTATAGCAAAACATAGTTTTGTTCATACTCAGTGATTTTATATCTTCAATAATTTGCGAGCGGGAGAACTTCATACGGGAACAACCAGGGAGGGTTGTTACCACAGAAAAGTTTATTTTTTTGTTTAAATTAGAACGGCTGTCAAGGCATTTTTGCAAGAAATTTGTTGTAGCCAGTTGCACCCATATAAACGAAACGTCAGTAATTCGAAATCAGTTGGCAACTGTGATGTTCAAACAAGGTTCTATCATAATGCCTGGCGACAGATTTTCCTTCTCATTTCCGTTCTATTTACTTCTCTTTTCTGTGGTTACCCCCCTCACTAATGAGGGTACTAGTGTACTAGCGGTATGGTATAAAAGAAGATTTTGTATCGCTAACGAATTGCAAACTGGCGCTGACGCTTCGACGTTACCTCCTTAGCCGATATCCTCTTATTCGCGTCGTACATAATGAAAGACTTGATGAGGTCCAGCGCGTCGGGCTCTACTCCTGGCAGTAGTTCCAGCCACGGCGTGGGCTCGGACTCGGGGAATGTGATCTTGTGGAAGTCAGGCAGTTCCATATGCCCTGGCCACGAATCTTCCGTCGGCGTGCCAAGGTTTTGCAGCACGATCGCCAGTTGCTCGATGTCGGATTCGCCCTGGATCAAGGTAATTATATAAGAGAGATTGCATTAATATTGGGAAACTGTATTTTTACCGTTTTGTTTTCTAGACCTATGTACCTAGGGCGTGCTATTTACCAAGTGGTGGTATAGTGATAAAGTTTTTGTAAACCGGAAGTTGTCTGTCAACCAGGAAGCACGGTCTTTACAGGAGAGGTCTTTACTCCATTTCATGTGTACGCGAAAATTCTTTCCATCCAATGGTCACCTGAAAAACTCACTCTTAGCGATAACGCTGCCCCTTGTGGCACTGGCTTGTAACTTTCTATACCTATCGTTTTTTTTTTATCTGGTGTGCACAATAAATACTTTTTATATATCTCACTGACTGATATAATCAGGACATACGTAATTATATACTTTGCTTTGCTAACAGCTTTTTACTCTTACCGCAAATAAGGGCTTCTTCGTGATCATCTCCGCGATGATACATCCGAGTGCCCAAAGATCAACTTTCTCCGTATAAAATCTCGCACCGTATAAAAGTTCGGGAGCTCGATACCATCTGGAATACGACAAAAGTTTGAACAAGGTATTTATAAAAAAACAATAATAGCAAGTGATAATTCAGCATCCTACCGTGTAGCCACTTGATGTGAATATGGCCTTCCTCCATCAGGCCAATACAATCTAGCAAGTCCAAGGTCAGCTATTTTCAAAATTCCCTCGTGATTGATCAGCAGATTCGCTGGTTTCAAATCCTTTTTAGAATAAAGAGATAAACAAAATTATTCATCGGAGAATCGAAGTAGGAAGACTGGCTTTAAAACAGTGTGCCGCAATTAATCAAAGTAGACCTTCGGTATCTTGGCTTACAAAATCGTCTTGTGTTTAGGTCTTCCCATCTCACGGTATTTCCGAAGAACTGTAACATGGGTGGTTTCTTCAAAATTGCTGTTAATAGTCTTAAAAGTCCCATCTGTAATGCCTCTGCTGTAACCTATATTTTCATAGGTGACGGCAATCGCTTACCATCAGAGGGTCCGTTTGCTTGTTTGCCATCTAGGTGCCATAAAACTTATCTTAACTCAAAAAGGTACAAGAAGTCTAAGAATGGTTAACGTACCCTGTGCATAACATAGTGCGCATGCATATACCGCGTTCCTTTTAGCAGCATCATGGCATAAGTCTTGACCCTGGGCAGCGTTAGTTCCTGCTGCTTGTGATGCAGCATCTCCCACAGCCCTGAGCACATGTACTCGAGGACTAGCACCAGGCTGGTACCGCGAGGGAACATGTCGTAGAGTTTTATAATCTGGAAGTAACATTCTGGTTTAATTTGTAAGACTAGGACTACTCAAGTTCAAGAACTGTGCTTCTCTTCTCCGTGACTGGTAATCGGCTAATCCTTTACGAGCCAAAGTTTATAATAAGGTAGGTAAGCTAGTGGTTTAAGTGTCCATTACGTAGTATAAGTAAAAGATCTTTGGTGTCCATATAAGAATCCAAATTTTCTGGTCCAATCCAATGAATTCTTACGTAAGTAGGTAGGTACATATAAGTACTACTTATTGTATCAATGTTATGGTCATAATAATGTTATTGACTCACATATTTGCATCGCAGCAGCTGCAAAGCTTTGATTTCTCTCATCACGTTAACCGGGATACCATCTTCGAGATTCTTGACCAGGATCTTCTTGAGTGCGACCTCTCGACCACTCTGGATGTGTTTTGCTCTGAATACCAAACCATGTGCGCCTTCACCTATTCTCCCCACAACTGAGTAGTTACTTATTTCATTGTCCATGACTAAATGTTCTCTCTCAGAGTACAAAAATTACATATTTTACAACTTTACAAAAATGGTTGTTGTTCAGTTTGACATTTATTTTTTATTTTGCATTGACTTCGTTGCTAAGCAACAAGAAAGCTTTCAGAGTTCCACAGGGTGTTTCTCATGGTCCTGTACTTTTTTTTCTTTTTATACAGATAGAAATATAACTCTATCAATTTATGCTCCTCAGCAGCGGAACATGCCTTTCTTTTAGGACTCAAATATTTTTTGTCGAACATTGCAGCAGTGACCTTCACTAAACGCAAACGCTATCTACAATAAAATTAATGTAATATTTGTACAACTGTTTAATTCCTTTTGAAACAATGGTGCAAATGAGTTTTGTGTTACGAAGCATTCCACGTTGGAAAAGATCAGTCATAGTGTAGCCGTTCGTAAGAGCGAAATAGTTCCAATATGTATATACGATTTTTGTGTGGAATTATTTTATTAGCTTTTTGTTGCAGTGCGGTTGAAGGGGCAACAATATTAGCACTGTTCTCTTCGCTGTCATTTGCAGATCATGCAGTCTTCAGAGGGTATGTTTCACTTCTCACGCAACGTGGACACACGGTCGTGGTGATGACGCCTTACCCTGGTCAGTTCCAATTTCCCGAGGTCGAAAAAATCATAGAACTAGACGTCGGTGAAGAGTCATCTCCATTCTGGGACGAATTCAAAATGATCATGTCCAATACAGATGATTACTATTCGAGGCTTAGAGCGTTGAACGAATTTTCTTTGAAGCTGGCAATAGCTCAGCTAAGGTCTAAGCAAATGACTGCGCTTTTCATCAATCCAAACGTGAAGTTCGACCTCGTCATCACAGAGGCAGATGTCCCAGTTTTGTACGGAGCTGCTGAAAAATACAACGCCCCACATATCACTATCACGACTTCTAGTGGAAAAATACACCAGCACGAAGCGAAGGGGAACCCAACACACCCGATCCTGTACCCAGACGTGAACACCTTAAACTACAGGAGTAACCTAACTCATTGGCAGAAAGTTAGTGAGATCTACCGACATTTCCAGACTAAAAACGAATTTTATAATCATCATCTTCCCCTTTGTGATCTGGCGGCAAGGAAAATATTCGGAGTGAAGAAGAGTCTACAAGAAGCGGAGTATGATATCGACTTGTTGTACATTGCCAGTAACCCGTTGTTGGTAGGAAACAGGCCAGTAGTACCAGCTACTGTTTATGTTGATATGATGCATATAAAACCAGCTCTAGTATTGCCTCAAGTAAGTATACCTAAGAACCCATATTTTCGTCAAATTTTTTGTAAGGCCTATCAATTTATTATCTGCTCGTACTGCTAAATGACACTTTTCAGAGTTGGCCATCCAGATGAAAGTAATCACAGTTTTATCTAATGATGTTTTATTTTCCAGAACCTACAAGCTATCCTAGACTCTGCTACTAAAGGGGTAGTTTACTTCTCTCTGGGAGCAGTTCAAGAACCAGAACAGCTGTCGCCAACCATGCTGCAAATCCTCACAGACGCTTTCAAAGACCTTCCTTATACCGTTCTGTGGAAACTCGCCAATAACACTGTGATCAACAAGCCTGATAACGTACACGCATTGCCTTGGTTCCCTCAGCAGCCCGTTTTAGGTAGGTACCTAACAAACATCTGATTTCCAGTGCCATTGAACTTCGACTCGACACAACTTATTATGAATTTGGATGAAAGCGCTGAAGGCATACGATCGTTTCTTCTTGAAAATAAAAGGACAAAAGCTTTAGTTTAACTTTTGTCCTAGTTAATTATATAGGCACTAATAAGTTACATCCCGCGGTTTCACCCACGTAGACATTCTCTCAGGAACTTAGGTCAGTAGGCTATCCCATGTCAGTTTCCAACCCTTAGATTATCTCTATCCAAAATATCACGTCGATTGTTGATTATTCGTCTTGCGTTGATCTGTGGTTGCGCGAAAAAGGAAGGCGCATACCAAAAACAACCACATTTTTGCATTTATAGTATTACATATATTGTGTAGAATAATGTCGCAGTATAAGTATAAGTAGGTACATGTCAAACAAGAACTAACATATTATGTTTGTTTTCAGCTCATCCCAATGTGAAGGCTTTCATCACCCACGGAGGAGCGCGTTCTCTTGAAGAAGCGGTGTTCTACCGAGTGCCAATCATAGGGCTCCCAATAGTCAAGTCGAGGAAAGTGTTCATGGAACAAGTAACCAAACATGGAGCTGGTGCAATTTTGGACCCTTACTACTTGGACAAGGAGACTGTCAAGAAAGTTGTCATAGATGTCGTTGGCAACCAAAAGTAAGTCCGTAGTTGTTAACTCCTGACGCAAAAATAGGGGTGTTATAAGTTTAACGTGTACGTGTATGTCTGTGGCGTCGTAGCTCCAAAACGGCTAAACTAATTTTGATTTAGTTTTTTTATTTTTGAAAAGTGACTTGATCGAAAGTGTTTTAGCTATAAACCAAGAAAATCTGTTCAGCCGTTTGAAGATTCGAGTCTGGCTAATGAAAGTAGACATACAAAACACGCGCCAATAAAAAAAAATACGAATTGCAACCCCTAAATAATATGAAATGCAAACATTACTGTGTTCTGACTGAGTTACAATAAAAAAAAATATTAAAAAAAAATACGAAATGAGATTATTCCAGGCATTTCTAGAAGCTTTGATCGGGTGCTCTGACTATACAGGTGAATTCTTCAAGCGGGCGTGGATGACTAAATTCTAAACTATGAGGAATAGCGAAAGTATTTAAAGTAGTTTCGGACTCGGTTTTGATAAAAACTAAAACTGCATCATAGGATTTAAAAAAAAACTATATTCTATCGAACCAGTTGATATTGAAAAATATAACCTGCCTGTATACTAATTAAAGGTAGCCTACGGGTAGGGTTGTGTAGGTATTCAATTTCCAAATCAACTTACCTATATTTCCTTCAACACTCTAACTAACCACCCACTTCAACAAATAAAGTCATGTGGTAAAACAATGTCCTTTTATTGCAGGTACAAGAACTCGATTTCCAAGTTGAAGGAAATCGTAGTGGACCCAATTATATCAGGTCCAGAGAACGCCATATGGTGGACGGAGTACGTGCTGAGACATCGGGGAGCTCGACATCTCCGTGCTCCTACTGTTGGCGTTTCATTTATGCAATATTACATGTTGGATGTCCTAATTTACGTGTTTTTAGGAGTTCTCTTTGCGCTCTACTTATCTTATCTAGCGTTGCGTTCAGTTGCCAGGCGCTTGCGAGCCCGTTTTACTCTTGTGAGACGCGTTGTACCTCCAGCAGGAAAATTCAAGGCTTTGTAGGTTGCTGTCTTGCTGTGTACTTATTTAAATATTTAATATTATACAAGAATTGATTTTAAAAGTAGATGTGTATTTTATTTGTTTTTGCTACCCTGTCACTGAAACATTATAAATTGATAAATTTATAAAACCGTTGAGTTGATAAACTTCAAACGCCTGAATAGATTTTTCTGAATCATACCTCAGAACAGACGATCCAGTCGCCTCTAAAAAATATAAATCATAATCAGTTTAGCCTAAAAAAATCGCACTTGTACCTACTGTTATTTTATTCTGTGGTAAAGGTACCACCTTTCGTAATGTGTTGGGTCCTGTGGAGGCTAGGAAAAAGAATGTGTTCAGGAGGATTATTAGAAGCTGCTTCAACACAAGGCGCCAAGCTCACGTTACTTTTTTGCCAAATAAAGTACAAATATAAGTTACAAGTAACTCGCTCTTTTCAGGCATTGCAAATTACAAATGATTACCATTAGGCTAGTGCACAGACTAATACGAGCGGAAACAATTATTATTTATTATGTGTTCGTGAATGTGCTTGAGCGTGGTAAAGTGATGTAAATGGGGTAAACGTGTATTTTTATGTTGATTCAAAAACTCTATAGAAGCCTGTATTAAAGTCCCCACTACTTTACTGGGGTACTTTACAAAGGACAATAAAATATAGAAAACGAGGCAGTATGGCTTTGATAACTTTAGCCGGCTCAGTTACAGGACAGGTGTAAGCGAACAAAAAAAAAAAGTCCAACTTCAATGTATGTCAAAATTGTCAAAGTCTTGTTTTGTTTGTGACTTGACAGTTGACACCTTGGTTGACACTGGTTGAAAATTCATTCTTCAATACATTGGATTCATTGGATTGTACAAAAATAATTTATAAACACCTAATTCTATTTGATTTCTTGTGTTGCAATTTTCTTGGCTAATGACAAAAGTTATTCTATACCTACTTATCATAGAGTAAGTAAGCACTAAACGCTACCTCAAGTGAACCAACATGTCAGTGATACGATCATGTCCGGGTCTGTACTGTGGGAGAACAGAACTCGACGATGGGTCGTGGAGCGACTGCGGCGCTTGTCCCCGAGGGTTCCGCACAAACGCCTCCAGCTATTGCATGCCGTGCACCGATGAGCCTTCGCTGTACGACTGGCAGTACTTGGGATTCATGGTCCTACTGCCCCTGGTGTTGCATTGGTTTTTTATTGATATGGTGTCTATTTGTAAAAGGTAAGCTTATGAACCTTTACGTTAAAAGAGATATAGTAAAATTAAACAACCTCATAGCAAATAAAAAATCTGTTGGTAACAAAATATTGGAAATCTTATTTCAGACAGGAAAACATAATTCTGCAACACATCTGTGCCACCCTGGAGGTTGTGACTGGCACAGTGACAGCAGTTCTAGTATTGCCTCCCAATGGTACCTTTGCATTGCATGTCTGCTCGCCTAAAGCCCTGTCAGACTGGTATACATTGTTGCACAACCCTCAGCCTGATTATAAAGAAACTTTGCATTGTACTCAAGAAGCTGTGTACCCATTGTAAGTAAAGAACATTCATCTGGATTAAAATGCACATCTAATAGAAAAATAAGAATAAAAAAGATAGTTATTCTTTCAGCAGTGTTGGTATGGCTCTCAGATAAGACAAACTCAGGGGCACTTAAAGGTGACCGCAAGAGGCCACCTGGAAGTCTGACTTGAGTTGGTTGGGTTCCAAATGAGTGATTGATCCGAAACAGAGCACCCTGATGCCACCAAGTCTTGTAGTCCCTACCCTTAGAGTGTAGTTCGAGCTTCTGGCGGAAGTCCACCCAGAGTCAGACTTGATAGTTATGATCCAAATGAGTGACAGATCCAACCCTGTACTATGACTAGTAAATTTTTGACACAGTTACGTTAGAATTTAAAAAAAAACAACTCCGAAAGAGGGGTTTTACACAACCCAAGGTGGAGGGTCTACTCCTAAATAAAAATGTAACATAAATAATCTTCTTTCAGGTATACTGTTGTACTGCTTATATACGCCTTCAGTCTGCTCATGACGTTAACACTGAGGCCCTGGCTGTTGGCTTGGAACACTAGCAACGCAGGCAAGAAGGCCATATACTGCGCACTGTACTTCTATCCCATACTTGTGCTGATACATACTGTCGCTGCTGGATTGATTTGTAAGTTTATCTAAATACGTCCTTACTTAGTAGAAATTAGAAACATTACCTAAGTTTAACTATGCTTAAATTTGCTAAAAAAAAATGGACAACTTCTCACTGAAGAAAATGGTCAAGCGCAAAACGAGACAGCAATTTTAAGTATTGTTTAACTTAAACTAAGCTTGTAAGTAAGGCTGATTATGTTTCTTATGAAACTTACTTTTGCGAAGATAACAGTCTAACCTTGTTATCAGACTCCTCTATGGTTCAAAAAAACTCAAGCACACACATTTATTCATAATATCTAAATAATATGCTAATTTGGATGTGGATTCATAACTTGACACAAATGAACAACATGTGACAAGCCAAAATCCTCTTATGATGAAAGAACAAATAGTTTTTTTTTTAAACTTTGCTTCCGCACTTCTTTTATGAGAGTTTGAATCAGAATGTTACAAATGTTTGAATGTTTGTATATTTACAATTTTTAATTAGATTTGAAAATTTGTACACACAATCCAGAAAGAAAGGAAAGAGTGAAAAAGCAGAACAGACCGAATATTCGTGTGCAAGCGACAGCTGTTACTTTGTATCAAAATTATGGTTCTTTTGTATCAATTATCTTGAAAAATTGCTTTGACTGCACAATAGTTTAGTTTTAGGTCTCTTTGGCAGAACTTGTAGGGTACGAGGGGACTTAGACCGAACAAGTCTGACCGATTCATTGTATTGCGTGTATGTGGACTTGTACAATGTACATGCAACAACTTTTTCACCGGTACGCCTGGTTTTCCAGTCACTATACTTTCTTCTTTGCATTCTAAGGGGGAGGCCTATGTTCAGCAATAGACATCTTCTGCCAAAGGTTGCCTAGAAGAAATCACTTTAGGCGATAAGGCCGCCTTTTATGCTGCCGTATAATTGTTTTTATGTTAGTTTAAGTTTTATCTGTTTTTTCGGTGTGTAATAAAGAAATATTGTATTGTATGATACTTTCTTCTAACAACTAAACCCTTTCTTTCTCTTCCAGATTGCTCCTTCCCATACATAATAATAATAATATCCATGATGACGTCAGCCTCTCACTTTTCCATAAAGATAGAGCAGTCAGCTCCGGCGTTGCTTGTGTCTTCCATCACAAACCCAAGAAACTTGGTTATTGTGATTGCTCACTGGCTGGTGCATGCCTATGGAATTATTTCTTTGACGGGATTCAAAGAGTTGTGGTAAGTTTTTCATCTATTTGCTAAAAGTTAAAAACATGTAAGCATATTAAAAGTATCTTTATAAGTTGGCAGTACAATCAATCAATAATATCAAGTCTTGCACTCGGCGCGTCTATTGTTGTGCAACTATAGAAGAATGCAAGCATCATTAGGTACATACTAGGCTAAATGGTGTTTAATTATTCAATGTATCAGTAATTTAGTTATTTATCACTGTATGTTTTCCAAAAAAAATAAAAAAAAAAATAAAAAAAATACATAGGTACATATCGCTCTCGCGTGCGGACTTTTATTATAAGTCACATTTAAAAAAAAAGCACACATAAAATGCCTACTCTTTCGACCATGATTAATAGACCAGCGGCCTTATTATAGAAGTTTGATCGTGATCGAGATTGCATGCCGTCCCGTTCGCATCTATTTACTCGCACCACGGGCGTAAGTGAGATGGCACGCGATCGCGATCACGATCAGAATCATCCATAATAAGGCATCTGGTCACGAGTTGACTCAAAACTGCGAGTTAGTACAGTGAGAAGACCCTCACTTGATCTTGAAATATTGCAGGGTTTCCACTATGACACACAACACTGACTGTAATAACCTTTATATTCTGTGGTAATAATGCGCAATATTTCCCGATAGACATTAGGTCGCACTTATGTTAATCTGAATGAGAGTGAAGGTAACAACTAAAGCCAATATCGCAGGTCTTGGTGTAACCCAACTGATCTATTCAAAGCCACATTAAGTAAATGTCTCTGTCTATGATCACATTCTTGCTTGCCATCAGGCAAGTTGGTGGTCAAAAGCAGAAAAGTTGGCAATTAAACAACAATCAACTGTTTATTGGCTTTATGCAATTATGTTAAAACATTCTTTCTTTTCTAGGTACTTATCACTAGTGCCTGCTCCAGCGTTCTTCTACATTGTCACAGCTCAATTCACCGACCCGATAAAGATTCACAGCGATTGACATCCATACGAATTGAAGCTGGTGATCAATTGACGCTTCTCCCGGGCCGGCCGCGCCGCTGGCTCGGACGGGGTAACCACATCCCGGATTTATGCCTTGGAAGCACTGGTGGCTTCCGACGAGCCAGTAGTATATCCAGGATTTTGGTGCTAAATCGATGTGGATCTATATAAGGTTCTTGCCTATAAAGATCCACAAGGATACTCATACGAGTTGAAACTGATGACGCTTGGCTCGGACTAGGTAACGAGCCTGGATTAACCCCCTGGAAGTGGTGGAACTGGTGGCTTCAGACGGGTCTGTAGTACATTTCGTGTTCTGTTACTAATGATGACATTCTACTAGACTGGAAATCAGCGACGAAGTTTATTTCATATTAGTAGCCTGTCCACGAAAAACCCTGTGATTGTTATTTATTCAATATTTTTTTTCGACATTTTGATTTTATTGTGCAATGTATGATGATGATGTGTAAATTATGTTGAATTAAAAACGCATACAATAGTTTCATTTGTAGGTACTTGTATCATAAGTTATATAATTAGGTACTAGTTATAGTAAAGGATAAAATAATTTGTTGAAAGAAATCTTAAGTCTCATTTGATAAAAAAAAATTGTAGTAAATGCTGAAAAGATTTTGCAAGCTTTGAACAGATAGTGCGTGGTTGCTGTCCTTGTTCCAGATTATATCGCGCAAAGAAACTCCAAGCATAGCTCTCTCTATTGCCCGCCGTGTGACAGAGTTTTTCCAAAAGGCCATGCATCAGTCTCAAATTAAAATACGATACGACACGAAAGTTCGTGGCCGGACCTCACATCGGCTACAGTCGCACGACGCGTCTCTGTCGCTTTGAATTGTGTTATTGTAGTAGTAGGGCTGTTTTGCAGAGAGTGTGAGAGACTCTGCAAGCGTTGAAGCGCAAATGTAGATTGCGCCAGCTATTCAACCGTCAAGCAGTAGTTAACTGTTTCGGATTGAAGGGCAATGTAGAATGGGTTTAAGGAGATTTATCGTCTAACATCTCAGTGTGACGAGCGCAGTGCATTGCCGTTCAGATTATGTCTTCTGTGGTTCTGGGTTTCAAAATGTAAGGTGGCACTGAACTGTTATGGGCACACGTGACGCTTACCATCAGGCGAGCGACTTTGCTCATCTCGTCACTCAGTTGCATAAGTAATAAAAATTTAGGTATGTGCCTACATTTTTAGGATAATTTCAATGCGCCGAAAACTGTGCAGTCTGAAACTGTGCAGGCTATGGTTTTCTAAATCAATACAAACGTGCACGTGCAAACCGATGCGCTATCTACATTGCACAAGACTATTTCGGGTTTATTTCATAATAACATTTTCATTTGAAAAATATAAAGATATTTAAACATGTCATAATGTCTACGTAAGCGTTGAACAGATTCTTGGCGTCTAAAATACACAGCAAACGTGAATTGCGAAATGTTGCCAAGTTTCTGTCAGATAAAGCGCAGGTACAGCCATTCCCATCTACAAAACCATCGCGATACTCACTTAAAGCCAACGTTTCGTATAAAAAGGCTATTTTAAAAATAGTTATGGGATGGGTGACCCTAAACACAAAGCCCAAGACAAAAGCCAGCCGAAATAAAAATAAACGGCCAATTCTAGGCCAGTTTTCTTAAAACGTCCCTTTTCTCAACAAAAGCGAAATGCGAAGACTTTTAAAATAATACTCGTTTATTTGTACTCGTCTTTGCATGTATCTCATTACGGGCCCTTGTCTTGCTTTTTGTCAGGATTATGCTTATCTTGAGGTTTTGCTACGTCTCGAATGTTCAACATTTTTCTAGCTTGATTATTTTAGTACGCGGTTCCCTTTGTGGTGAGAACGCACAATACAATTAGACTTTATTACGTGGTGGGAAGTTCTAAAGTTGGGTGACGGTTTTCGTATCTGCGACACACAAAGTTACAATATGTATTTGATTGATCCTCCGTGATCGGGGAACAAATCAGGGATGATTCGTGAGTGCCCCACGCAAATAAATCCCTCTGGTCTTGCTGATCTAACCGCAGTGTAGGACACGAACGTTCGACCCAAAACTTGATTATCTTTAAGATAGTTTTCACAAAATATTGTTTCGGAGAGAAAACAAATCATAATTTTGTTTGATTTACAGAGAGATTAATTTCGAAGTACCTATTGTAGACATATGATAGGCATAGATGCTACAAATAATAAGAACAAACATATAATTGGTACGTATGTATGTATGTATGTATGTATGTATGTTTTATTTATAGTATGTATTGGTAAGTAGTTAAATAGTATTATTTGCATATTCAGTATTTATTTGTATGTATGTATATTATGTGTATTGTCTACACCGCCGACCCTACTCCTGTCTCTGTTATGTCCATCCAAAGGTTGCCTGGAAGAAATCGCTTAAGGCGACAAGGCCGCCTATTATACTGCCGGTCTTGTATTATTTTTTAAGTGACTTTTGTATTTTTATTTCGGTGTATAATAAAGTGATATATTATTATTATTACTCTTTATTTCATAAAATTCACGGGTTTGGCCCGGTCATTTGTTAGGCATTGGTGGAGTCGAAACCAACACCAAGAGGCCCTTTTGAATAAAAAATACAATTTCTATGGAATGTGTATAAAATGGAATGTAAAACTATTGTACAGTATGGGATAAAAAATAAAAAACAGGGCTATTGAGGTGAACTATTTGTGGGTAGTTGAACTGATCTATGGGATGAGAAACGGCACCTGCCTTATCCTGTCTCATCTCAAAATATATTTAGGCAGGTGATGACTTGCCACCCACTAAATGGGCCCCCCATAGAGGCTGCCGCATCTTGGCACCGGAGGGGCAACATTGGCGTGGGTGGCTTAGGGTGTCGAGAGGTGTGCTGCACTTTCACTAAGAGCTACTCGCGGCGTTATGCCCTTTAACACTTCCACCCTGGAGCTTAGGTTCTTAGCTCTTGCGGTTTCCACCCCCAGACGGCCGGTTAAGGCAAGCCAGGGGTCAGGGTCTCTGGGGTTTTAGACCCATGGAATCGGGGTACGCGGTGTCGCCACTCACCGTCGGCTCGCCATAAAGCCGCCCCTGCGTTTTTATTATTATTATTATTATTATTCACTTTATTTATTTTTTATCTTAATTTTTAAGTTTTTTACATTAAATAAATAATAAAAAAATTACATAAAAAACATAAAAAACTTAAAAACTAGGGTGCCGCCGGCAGCGGGGCAGGGCCCAAGCTACCGGTGGTTAGGGCTGCAGAGTGAGGAACCTCCTGACTATGCGAGCCGTGTCAAGGATTACCGCCTTCTGCATCTGACCCTTGACCCAACCGTCTAGCGAGAGCCTCTTAAGGTGTTGGTCGAGGCTCTTCGCTATAAGACCGTTCACCGAAACAACTATCGGGACAATGATCGTCGAATCAACATCCCACATGGCGGTAACCTCGTGAGCCAAGTCAAGGTACTTGCTGAGTTTGTCCTTCTCGGCCTTCACGAGGTTCTCGTCATGCGGGATGGTGATGTCGACGAGCACTGCCCGGCGCTGGGACCGGTCGACCAACACGATATCAGGCTTATTGGCGACAATAGTCCTGTCCGTGATGATAGAACGGTCCCAGTAGAGCAAAGCACGACCATTCTCGAGAACTGGCGCTGGTGCGTACTTATAGTACGGCACCTCAGACTCGACAAGGCCGTATCGAAGGGCAAGTTGCTGGTGGATGATCCTGGCCACCTGGTTGTGCCTGTGCAAGTACTCGCCGTTAGCAAGATGCGAACAACCGGAAATGATATGTCGGAGAGACTCTCCAGGACGGTGGCATGCCCGACAGATGTCGACCGTACCGTCCTTCATGATATATTTCCGGTAGTTGTTCGTCTTGATAACTTCGTCCGCAATCGCACAGGCAAAACCCTCGGTTTCCCCAAAGAGGTCACCGAAACGTAACCAGTTCACCGACGCTAGCAGGTCCACATCGGGCCCTGTTAGGGCCCGATAGAACCGCCCGTGCAGCTCCTTGCCCTTCCATACGTCTTTGCGATCCTCGATGCTCAGCACCGATGGTTTGCGCCAATTCTCGTTTGCCAAGGAGAGCGGTGTGAGGCCCCTGTCAACAGCCACAACATCACGATGCATCCCACTCTCGCTGTTACGGAAAAAATCCCTGAGACTGCACACTTCGCGGTTGTGTAGGTTCTTGGCATTTAAAAAGCCTCGACCCCCCCACTTCCGCGGAATGTACAGTCTCATAACAGACGAGCGTGGGTGTAGCATGCGATGTAATGTGAGCAGTTGACGGACCCTCCTGTCCAGGGCGTCCAGCTCAGTTTGAGTCCACCTCAATATGCCAAAGGAGTATATCAGCAAAGGCATCACCCAACCGTTGAAGGCACGCACCTTGTTGCCGCCAGACAAAAAACTGTTAAGTACTTTTGTTAGGCGACAAAAGAAGCGCTCCTTCACCGATTTCTTGATGTCCTCTACCGATATACCCAACGACTCTGACATACCGAGGTATTTATAGGTTTCGACCTCGGAGAGAGATCTGAGAGTCATCGCCTCAGAGAGCTGTAAATTTGGAGAATTTACAACTTTCCCTCGCTGTACATGCATGACCGCACACTTGTCTACACCGAACTCCATCCTGATGGCGCTGCTAAAAACCTGTGTGATTTTTAGCAGCTCCATCAAGTCCTGGCGTTTTGGTGTAAACAGCTTGAGATCGTCCATGTACAGCAAGTGGGAGATGACTTGACCATCTCTTCGAAGCCGATAGCCTAGTCCTGAATCCCTCAGCAGAGTGCTGAGAGGGTTCAGAGCCAGGCAAAACCACAATGGACTAAAACTGTCACCCTGGAATATGCCTCGCTCAATCCTTAACAAGTCCTGCGGGCCAGAGGCACCATCCCCACCACCTGGTTGACGAAGGACTGTGGTCCATTGCCTCATACATGCGCCTAAGAATGATTTTAGAGTTGCATCAATTTTATACAACTCTAAAACCCTCTCTAGCCATGAATGAGGCACTGAATCATAGGCCTTCTTATAGTCAATCCAGGCAGCGGAGAGGGCTCCTCTATTTCGCCGGACTTGCTGGCTAATGGCCGTGTCGATGAGGAGGAGCTCCTTAGTACCACGGGACCCAACCCTACATCCATTTTGAGCATGGGCCAAAACGTTGTTCGCAACGATGTGCGCGTTAATTTTATTTCTCAAAATGGATGTAAGGAGCTTGTAGATGGTAGGATTATTATTATTATTTATAGTTTTTCTTGCGAAAATCTCTCGTTTCCGAGGTTAAGCTAATATTCGCGGGCTTTTGGCCAAACGAAAATTAGTTTTTTTTTTTTTATTTTTTTTTATTTTATTATATATATGTTATTATTCTTCTATTGACAGGAATTTTCGTACTATTCTGCAAGTGTTTAAAATAACTGCTTTCTGAAGCAAGATGGAGGTTAGTCGGTGTATGTCCAGACTTTGTAGGCTAGTGTGAAGTGTATGTGGGATCACACCGGTGGAGGAAAGAATAATTGGAACAGTCTTGACGGTTAGAACTCTCCATTGGGTTTTTAATTCAATGGCCAGATCCGTATATTTAGTGAGTTTTTCAGTGTATGTGGATGTTATGTTGTGGGTATTCGGGACGGCAATGTCAATGAGGAATACTGATTTGTTCTTTTTGTCATAAACTGTGATATCTGGCCTATTATGATGTATGGTTTTATCGGTGATAATTGTCCTATCCCAGTACAATTTGTAATCTGCTGACTCTAACACTACTTCAGGTGAATATTTGTAATATGCAGTTTTTTCAGTGATGAGTTTATGTTTGTAAGCAAGGTATTGATGGATGATAGCTGCAACTTGATCATGACGGTGCTTGTAATCTGACTGTGTGATTGACCTGCAAGCTCCAGTTATATGTTGTATTGTTTCAGAGGCACTATGGCAGTGTCGGCAGAGATCACATGCATTATCTTTTATAATGTACTTCCTGTAATTTCGTGTGTCTATCACTTGATCTTGTATTGCAAGCATGAACCCTTCAGTCTCCGGAAATAGTTCGCCACGTTTTAACCACAGATTTGATGAAATTTTGTCGACATTAGGGTTCAAAAGGTCGCGGCGGTGCCTGCCATTATTATTATTATTACTCTTTATTTCATAAAATTCACGGGTTTGACCCGGTCATTTGTTAGGCATTGGTGGAGTCGAAACCAACACCAAGAGACCCTGTTGAATAAAAAATACAATTTCTATGGAATGTGTATAAAATGGAATGTAAAACTATTGTACAGTATGGGATAAAAAATAAAAAACAGGGCTATTGAGGTGAACTATTTGTGGGTAGTTGAACTGATCTATGGGATGAGAAACGGCACCTGCCTTATCCTGTCTCATCTCAAAATATATTTAGGCAGGTGATGACTTGCCACCCACTAAATGGGCCCCCCATAGAGGCTGCCGCATCTTGGCACCGGAGGGGCAACATTGGCGTGGGTGGCTTAGGGTGTCGAGAGGTGTGCTGCACTTTCACTAAGAGCTACTCGCGGCGTTATGCCCTTTAACACTTCCACCCTGGAGCTTAGGTTCTTAGCTCTTGCGGTTTTTATTATTATTATTATTATAGTTGAGTCTATTTGTGCGTTTATTGTGTAGTCTAATTTTGTACAGTGATATACACGTCCAATGAGCAATTTATTAGAAAAAGATGCCGCTCTAAGCTATCCTGAAATAGTCAGTTTTGGTAAAACGCTTTTTTACGTATTATATTTAAAAATATATCTGTCTGTACTAAAAAGCCTTTTATTGGTATCCGCCTCAAAAAAAAAAAAAATGCCTGTGAAAATAAAATAATTATTCATTAATTATTATTTTTGTATCAATTCGGACAAGTATCGGAATTATATTGTGTCCCAGTCGTGACTCGTTTTTAGGCTTTAATTATAATACGTTGGAGAGGTTGGCAAGAGGTGGCGGAGGATCGAGATTTATGGAAGGAAATGGGGGAAACCTTTGCCCAGCAGTGGGACAGTATAGGTTAAAACAAATATATTACATACGTAGATAACTTTGGGAATTTTATAGATGCATTCAAGCGTACGCATTGACAATGCCACGGGTATTGTAGGTGCCTATAGGCAGCGGTGACCACTTACCGTAGCGTGTTTGCCACTTTATAAAAAAAAGTTCTGCATAATGTTCAGTATTTGTATCAACAGAGGGTATCCAACCATTGTCAATGCGTTTAAAATGTTTGCTGCATTGATGCTGCGGTGTAGAGGCTTCGCTATGGTAACTGTTCTGTAGTAGTAACTGTTTTATCGTACCCGCTTCGCTGTTCTGTTTTATCGTACCCGTCTTTGCAGTAGGTTACTGTTTTGTCGTAACAAATTCCCAATAATATAATTATACAAGTAGTTTAACCTATGTAAGGCAAGTACTTAATTATTTTCTTTTCTGTTTGTGTTTAGTAAATAGTAAGTTTCTAGTAAGTAGGTATATTATATTTTATTATTTTGAGTTCTATTTACGATTTCTAATCGTTTCTGTACGTATAAGTAGGTTTATGCTCGTCTGTTTCACAGTGATATGTTTATTCATTGTGTGTATCGTCTCTCTGGCCGCTGCTTTTGTATTGTAACGTAGGTTTGTAGTTGCACCTGTTATTAAAACTCCTGCGGGCGTGTAGGAACTACGAATATCCTTCCACTACGCTTGTACTGTTTGGGGCTTCGTTTTATGTTACTGTTTTAAGTGCCCATGGACTAACAATGGTCGTTGTTATAGTTGTTACTATGGGTTATTTTGATCCAAATTTTTATGACGGGTAAGATGCAAGCTAAGGACAGACCCAGTGTAGAGATAGGGTCCACCTCGAAGGACCAAGCTAGGGCTTGAAATATCGATAACGTCTAGATTTTTAGGCAATTCCTTGGCGTAGGTACGTCACGAGGCTTAAAGTTGACTGGAACTGTGGACTGAGAATGCCAGTTGGAACAAAAGGGAAATCACTTTGACACGAATGAAAATGAAATCACATGACTACAATGACACGGTCCCTTAATGATTTGATATAGTATTGTCTGTATTGTCAACCATAAAAAGATCTACTTTTATCATAACTTTAATCTTGGTATTTTTTACGGTAAGCTACTTGAAGTGATATTGATTACTTAGGTACCTACATATATTGGCTTTTCTCGTCAACCATCGAAATCATTCTGCGGGGCACGGAAATACGCGGGAGATATCAAAACCTTTGTGATCTGACGTGAATATTAAAGAGCGAACCGGGGCGAGTTCGCTTCCGAGATTTCTGAGTCTCGGTAGTACCTAACCGTATTCTCGCTTGCTCGAAATTATCTTGGTCACTGTTTCAACTCGGCCCAAGTTTTTTAGCTCTGCCAGCTGCAATAATACTGAAAAGCTGAATGAAAACATCTTCCTTTAATATTTTACTGCAGTATACAGGAGCCTTACGGCTAGTGTTTAGGTGATGAAAAAATTTGCGCGACCGTTCACGTTATTTTCCGAACTGCTCTATTTAAGCGCTAATTTGAGACCGCGCAAAGAATTGTTTTAGATGATTAAAAAAGTTGCGCGACCGCAAACCGTATCTGGGCGCGTTAAGGTTTACGTTCACATGATTTTCCTAACTGCGCTGCTTTAGCCCTAATTTGAGACCGCGTAAGGAGTTGGCCATAAGACCGCAGGTAGTCAGTATCTAGTCACCCGCCAGGTGTTCTGGAGTGGAGAGTATATAATATGAACCGATAAACTTAGCGTAAGACATTCTGAGACTTGATGGATTGATTGTATAATGATAATGGTAATGCCAGGCAGCTGGCAGTGGTTAGAAGTGAAAAGCTGAAAATTGGTCTGGATAGCGTGTCTTGGGAGAGGTCTATAAGTCTTTATTTCTTGCAGAGGCAGTGTTCAGAAGGCTGATTATGAAGATAATGATTATAGGCTACTAGCTAAGTACAATCTTACTTTCAGTAACATATCAGAAGTGATCAAAATTTACGGTTTTTATTCAGCTTTTACAATCTATTGCAACTGTCAGAGCCTTATAATACGCTAGCTGCGCCCCGCGGTTTCACCTGCGTAGTTATGAAAAATTATGATGATGATGATTATAAGTAGCCTATGTGTTACCTCAGGACATAATCTATCTATATTCTAAATTTCATTTCAGTAACAAACACAAAAACTTTCGCATCTATATATCTCTTTTCTATCTTCTCTATCTCTTCTCTATCTCTACATAGTATAAATTGAAGTCGCTTTCCGCGTCTGTCTGTCTGTATGTCTGTATGGCCGCTAACGCCTCCTAAAACCACACAACGGATTTTGATGCGGTTTTCACCATCAGTTTGATACATTTTCACGGAAGGTTTACATAATTAACTAGCGATCCGCCCCGGCTTCGCTCGTAAATTACACCCGTGCGAAGCCGGGCGGGCGGGTCGCTAGTATTAGGTATATAGTGTGAAGTGTGATTATTGTGATGGACCGAATGTCGTTTTTCTATTGTCATGAAAGTGAGAGAGGTCGAAATCTTTTCCCTCTCGAATAATCTCGACTGCACGAGAATAGGGATTCTGAACCATCCTGACTGAAGGTCTCAGATCACGTGGGCCGTGACTAATAGAAATCTTTTTAGGGGTGCCTTCTGAGATTTTGGTGAAAGTATCTTATTCTGGTGACGTCGCGACGCTGGCTAATATTTTATTCGCTACAGCAGATTGTTGCGATTTTACTGACCTACATTTTGAGAGTGGAGTTTTGATTTTATGGAGGCAATTTTCTTTATGATGTTCAGTAAAATATCGTGCAAGGGAAATAATTTGTACTCGTATCTACAACTGTTGATTTCAATTTAATTTATTATTAATTACTTTAAAAAAAAGAGATTCGGGTATGCTGAGTGACTTGATAAGTCTAGGTAGATTTAGCATAGGTAGGTATAAGTAGGTGGGTACGTTATTTTCCACTATCTACCACAGTGCCAATTCAACGTACGTATGCAATTCAGATTTAGGCTACAATATTAAGTTTATCACGATAATTATTGGTTTAATGATTATAGTTTTTCTAAAAAAAAATGTCTCAAATACCTAGTGGTTCAATGTCGCTTGTTCTGTATTTGAATAATTAATACCTAATTGTTGTCGTTGTTATTAGGTTTTTTTTTTTTTTTTGGTTACCGTACCCAAAGATTTTTACTACGATGTCCGTCTGTCTGTCTGCATGACTGTCTGTCTGTCTGATTGTCTGTCTGTCTGTCAGTCTGTCCGTCTGTCCGTCCGTCCGTCCGTCCGCCTACCTACCTATTAACGGCTGTATCTTTCGAACTGTTATAGATATCCAGTTGAAATTTTCACAGAATATGTAATGTAACGGTGGATTAACTAAGAATTAATAAATAAAGTCAAAAGGTAAAAACTAAAGGGGGGTCCCTATACAACAAACCTTTTTTTTTAATGTATTTTTGTATTAGTACAAGCGTCAAACTTGGCATGATTATAGTACACACTGTAAAGTATAACAACAAATAATAAATAATGATCAAGTGCGAGTTGGTGACAAATTGCTGTTCATTACTAAGTTATAACTAGTAATTTCGTTGTTGAATTTTGTGGTGTACGGAACCCTTAGTGCGCGAGCCCGACTCGCACTTGGCCGATTTATTATTGTACGCGCAAACGTATCAAGCGTGAAGTCGTCGCTTGCTGGGCACAATTAGGGTTACCATCCGTCCGGATTTTCCAGACATGTCCGAACTTTTGTACCTTTGTCCTTTTTTTGTTAGCCTGGGTGATGCAATATGATTAATAAACATAGGTACATGTCATACATATTTATATAAAATAAGTCTTTAATGTTGAATAACTTCTCCCCAAACAAAAAACTAAATTCTTCTTTTTACTCACAAAATACCTATATCGAAAATTCAAATTATGTAAGCAAGCAACGGCAAAAGGCTGATAAATATGATAGTCAAAATCACTCTACCAATTTAAATTCAAATTCCAGTCCACAAAATTCGCAAAATATAAACGAAATCGCTAAAATGGAGCCAGCGTCCGTATCGAACGCGTATTCGAATAGTTTTACCATAAAAATGTTTCACAGCAGATTCTGCGTCGAAAAGGTTGCATAAATGAGAGGATGCAGCACTGAAAGCAAAATCGCGAACTGGAAACCTGTGAATATTCTGGAACATTGAATGCGAGAAAATAACGAGTGGGGCCAGTTGTTGAGTTGCCAGTCTACGGCCTGAATGCACCGCGGTTATGGAAATCTGGTCATTCTCGAAATAACCACAGACTTCGCCCTACTAAGTAGGTGCATAAAAATAGTTCCTATTAACGTTTGCCCCACCATAGAAAAGGTGGTGGAGAATTATGATGGAGAAAATTTAACGAATCTTGGGATCATTCTTAGGTATAGGATAACATTCGCACGAAGTATATTTAGTGGGTAGGATGTACCTAAACAAACCACATTTTAAAATATGTACTCACTCACTCAGACACACACGCATGCACGCACGCACGCACGCGCGCGCGCTCACACTAAGAAGAGCAGGGACTCCTAATACAGTTTTTTTTGTCTAAATGCAATTCCTGGTCACTTGAAACTGTTTTGTACTATGATTAATGAATAATCAATTATTATTATTATTAAATAGGTACTCGAATGTCCCACTAGGTTCGTTTAACACCAACATCGTATTATAACGATATTTAATTACAGCTTTCAAACTAAAATCCCAAAATTATGAACAACTAGGTATAAGATCGTTGCGCGTATAGTATAGGAGCGTAGGACGTTCACCCACTATAGATGGACAGACGACCTAAAAGAGACCGCAGGGAAATTCTGGATGCAGGTCTCTTCCAACCGGCCCTTTTAGAGATCGACGGGGAGGCATATGTCCAGCAGTGGTAGTCTTATGGCTGAAATTATGAAAAGCTAAGAGACTATACTTACCTATACCTTTTATAGGTAGGTACTCTCGAGGAGGCGATACGTTATTACGTACTTTGTAATGAGAAGGTCCCAAAGATAAATAATTTCGGAAGAAAAAGAAGTGTTTAACTGACTTTTTCTTGGAGTGTAAAACAGAAAACTTTTGCCAACGGAAACAAAAATCTTTTCATGACACAGATTAGTCATCTTTTTAGCTTCGACGCTTTTGTTCGCCGGAACTGTTTGTAAAGTTTTCAGACGGCAAAACGTAAAAATAACTGCGGAGGTGGAGTGGAGTGGAGAGAACAAAGTGGAATAAACTAAGAAAGTAGATAAAAAATGCGATGTCCACAGACGAAGTTAGGTAAGTATTTTGTGGGTAACTAAATGGCGAGCCGATATCTGATATTAGCTAGCAAAAGGTTCTAGAAAAAGTTATTTAACTGAGTTTCGCGGCTCAAGTTTATAAAAACGTATTGGGTTAAGTTGTGTTGTTGTATAGTAGGTATGCACCTACATTCTTCGACGAAAGTAACCTACATTTACATTTTCTTCCCGGAATGTGAGCGAGCAAAGTCGGGGTAAACAGCCCACCTAGCCAGCTGCCGCGGCTGCACATCGTTAGCTCCACAAGTTTTACCAACAGAATACTTTATGAGTTTGATTCCGTATGTAAAAATTCAACAGAGCTGTTTTTAAAATATTTATGTGTGTTTGGACTGCGAGAAAGCTGGTTTCAGCTTATTTGTAAGAAAAACACGTTTTGGACTCTACCATAAAGTTTTTAAGGTATGTTCCTTATACAAACAGTTGGTAAATTGCGTTCGTAAACGTTGTCTACACCTAATTATTTATTTTCAATCACTGAAAGTTACGGAAACAAACCGAAGTAATAAAAACACCCAGTTTTATTGATTTCATTTTCCATGTCCACTTCTGCGATATTCTATATCGCGCGATGAATGCTGCAATGCAGTAAATGGCCGTCTATACAAAAACAATACGAATGCAAAAGTTCGATCGGAAAGGGGATTTCATTAAATCTTCTGTGGTGGTCGCCATTTATCCCTGTGCTCGAAAACATCATTTTCACCGACCGATATTTTTATGCAGACAACATCAATAGCCAATGGCATTGTCGTATCGTCACAATCCCATTGGTTGTTGATGATTACTAACATAGATCCTCGTCGTACGTAAAGTAGATCGTTGGTCGGAACACATTAATTTATCATATCTTTTTTTTTTTTTTTAATTTATTTATGACATAATATTACATATATTACATGTTTACTAACACCAAAAAACCTCGCAGAGGTTTATCTGGGTGATAGGTTCTCAGCTTAAATAACCTACCTACATAACGCAACGGATTAAATCATATATACCTATAGGCTGTTCCGAAACTTTTAAACTTGCCAAAGAGTTTTTACAATTTTTTTATAATACTTATAAAACAAATCATTTCAAAGTAAACCTCCTTGGAAAAATTCACTGGCCATCTACAAATTTTTTTTTGCTATTAATGTTCTCTTACTCTCCTAGATTTATTATTTTTGATTTTTCTGGATTTAGGTACTAATTTGCTTCTGTAACAGCGTGTATGCGAAAGTTTGTGTGACTACTTTTTATCATTCTTTAACTCGATCCAATAATTTATTTTTACAATGTTATTGTAGCTTTCAAAGCAAATAATTGGGTACTTTCCAATGGTATATAGGCACCAAAGAAAAATTTTTTTGATAGGTCACACATGCATTTCTAATATTTTTTCCTGAGCATAGTGTTTATTGACAGAGAGTGATAATCTCTGCTCTAGAAAATCAGATTTGGAACTCTTTATTGTGTACACCAGAATTAAAAACTTAAACAGATAGAAAACACCCAAGAGGTAGTGCCACAAGTGGCGGCCTTATTAAGCGATCTCTTTCAGTCAACAGTTGGATGGAAATAATTTACGTAACAGGATAGACGGGGGATGCTAAAACACATTTATTGATAGATACCATTAAATAAATAGTACCAAAAAAAATAAAAATATAGATGTTTATAATATAGATTCATCTTTAATGAAAATGTTATGTAGGTACCTGCCTCTTTTTACAGGAAACTTGTCTGTATTCAAGATCATCTCTCAAAGCACGGCAAAGTTTGCGGCAAAGAGCCGTCGCACTCCACAGAGCACTGATTAGTGGTTAGCCAGAACGGACCGCAGCAAAAATATTCAATATTCGCTGCCAATACACTGTCCGAGGGAGGACGGTGGAAGGGGCAGAGGGGGTGCGTTCCTACCCCCGGCCGGTCCATTAAACCCCCTCGCCGCGTTTATTCGCTGGAATAGTGTGCAATAAAACGCGAGCAGCGACCGGCCAGTGGCCGCAGCAAAAAATACAACCTAAATTATTATTCTTCTGGACTACTGGATAGATACCCTGTATAGAATGCGCTTTAACGAACACACTGATAAAAAAATTGTTGAGCCTTTTGGCGCGGCTATGAAGTTGGATTTTAAATTTATTAATACTCTAGAGGGTTTTTGAAACGAATAGGATTTGCCTAGTATTTTAGGTACGAACCTACTTCGCATCCAATGAAATTTTACTACGGTAGATAATGTTAGTGTGATAAGCTGTACAAAATGTTTATCGAACTATCCAGGCGTTGTTCATCGCTCAATACTACCTGACACGACGCTACTCGATATCTGCTGGCCTCCTACTGTCTTATGTGCCCTTACCAAGCTAAGTCAATGAAAAGAAAGTCCTAAGAAAGATCGCGACGCGGCACGGGGTAAGATCAGAGAACGGCGTTTTAGTGCAGTCCAACTTCATATTATGAACCGACTCTAAAATTTTATGTGACTTATATTGGGACAACGTCTGTTGTGTCAGCTAGTACCTAATAGGTCACAGTAATAGGTACTAGCTGACCCGACGGACGTTGTCCTGTCTTAGAACTGTCAAACGCGTGAAGTTAAAATCGTCATTAAGTTTTCTCAAATTTTCCAATTTTCTGCGCAGTTTTCTTAAATTTTCTTTCCATAAGAACCTTCTACAAAGTATTAAAAAACTTTAAAAAAAAGATGAATGAAATCGGTAAAGTCGTTTTCAAGTTGGCAACTCTCTCTCAAGGCGTGACCAAGGTAAATAGGTTTTTTTAGATATATATATAAATTTTGCAATGACTGTCTGAAATAAATGTTTTTTTGTGAAACTTTCAGTAGAGGAAAATATATAAAAATATTTTTAGTTTCATTTGTATATTTCTATTGACGGCTTGTAAGAGTAATAGGTAAACTATAATAATAAAATCAGGTGAATAATAATATCAGATGAATACTTATCTAAAAAGACCATAACGTCGATTATGCGAAGGTTTTCGATCCCCTATTCGCATTATAGATAGCAGACGGCAGTGTATGAACATTTATGCGTGTTAAATTATTTGTGTTTAATTATATAGATACTAGATAGAAACACTTTATTGTGTACACCAGAAATAATATTTAGAAACAGACAGAAAACAACGCCTGATTCAATCAACTAGACAGAAAACACTTACAAGCTAGTGCCACGAGTGGCGACCATAACATTAAAAAGCACGGGGTTCTTCATAGGGAGAGTTAATAGTCCTTAAGGGTCGGCAACGTATTTGTCATGCCTCTGGTGTTACAGGTATCCATAAGCGACGGTGACTGCTTACTATCAAGTAGCCAGTCTGCTTGTTTGCTAAATATAGCATTTTAAAAAAAGCTTTAAAAATATAATATATGTTCTGCTACTAGCTGCTGCTGCTTATTACTATATAGTATTGTATATACTATAATTATAGTTATAAGAAATAGCTTAGTTAATATATATTATTAATTATGCAAATTTAAATTCTTTATTTAGTACCTAATGAAAACGGGTGAATAAAAAATTATAATATTTATTTTTATGTATAATTTTATAATAGTATCTATGAATGTATATCAGAGTGAAGCTTATATCACATCTCTGTTAACGAATAGGTACCCACTATGCCAACAAATTTGCAAAAGCCAATTTCGTATTTCTCTAAACTCGACCGTCACGACAGTTTGTTTCAGTGTTTTTTGTTTCGTTGAAAAAATTTACGTAGCGCGTTCGTCCGCCTCTCACAGTTGTGTTGTGGTGCGAGCCTGTATGGTAGGTATAGGTATCTATAAGTAGGTACATCGATACATTCGGAGCCACTATAATTAAACTCAATTGGCGTTGGACATTTGGCAAAATGCGGTAATGGCGAGTGGAGTATGGTCTCTGAAGGAATAAAGGCCAAGCGCGCAGATGCGTAGCGATGGCGAAATTACATATTATAAGCAACATTACTGAAAATGAAACGCAGAGGCGAGACTGGTGCTAATCAGAGAAGATTGAGATGGGCTAAATAGAGAGAGAGCAGGCTATACCGGTGACGTATGCTTCGACGCAGCATCTTGCTTAGAGATCACATACGCTCTTCAATTATCTGTGTTAGTCTCCGCTGCATGGTTAGACTCAGAAGAATAAGTTAGGTGTTACCATCGATCTATATGTACTAAGAAATTCTTTGGGTGTTAGAGACCAAATTTGGACCAAGCTGGCCCGCAGTAGGTTGAATCCACAGACTAGTTAAAGCTACTTTGGTTGAATGCGTTGATGACAAGGGGACAAGGGCTTCAAAACTGACATCGTTCCTGTTATAATTAGGCAATTTTGGTAGGTACGTTTTAAGTATATTATTTTATCTTGAGATGATTTTGGCGTCAGACGTCTTGTGCATTTGCCAGTGTCAAGTGTATTGAAATATTTTCAAGTTATTAAAGGTATAGGAGTTTTAGCGCCAACGTGAAAAAAATATAATTATCACCTCATTAATGTGTAATAATGGTGGATTATTGTTTATTACCTAAGTGTTCGTGAACGTGCTCGAGTGTAGGCAAGTGATATAACGACAAAATTCTCACATTTATAGATTCTCACTTCATTTATAGAGATGAGATCAATCAATGCATTCTCTATAAAGGCATCTATTGGAATGAAAAGAGATACAGACAATATTTTCCATCGACTTCAAAATAGGAGGTAATCAACTCGACTGCTTTTTTTGTGTCACATCCACATATCCTATTTTAATGGGTTTTTTAATCAAATAGGTTACATATTTAGGATAGTCCCCGGAGTCCCATTCAAGTATGAGGAAAATATTTCACCTCCAAAGGTGAAAAATTAGGAGACGGATCCCGATTATTGCAGTCAATAAATTATTCTTCATTAACTTCAGTCATAGACTTAACTTTTTCTTTGGTAATATTTTGTAAGTAGGTATACTGTTACCATGAGGATAATTCATAACGCCCATTAAACAGGTAACAATTTAAAATAATTTTGCGGCATTCACTCATTAATGCGGCCCACTAACACAGCGAAACGAATCAGTTGGTAATATTTCTGCTAAATAGGTAAGCTTGCATTGGATATTATTCTGTTGTCCTTGTGTCCAATGTGGAATTCTGAGTCTGTCCTATCTGATGACACGATTACTTAACTTTTTCAGTTAAGGTGCTACGTTTCACCTATGGCGGGAAATTCAAATTTCAAACAATTTTTTTTTGTCCTTGTAGCTAGGCCGGATAATTATTTTAAAATGACGCAGTGTTTGCCGTTTGAAACAGCAAAAATTAGTTATTTTTGCTGTTTTAAACGGTTTATTGTTATTGACAAATGTAAGTAATAATGTGCATTAGAGATAAATAGCTTTCCATGATTTTGTAAAGAATAGTAGGTAATAAATTTTCGCAAACATCATGATCGTTGACAATAATTACCCGGCCTAGCTACAAAGACAAGTGTTTGAAATTTGAATATCCCGCCATATTATGTGAAACGTTCCAACTTAAAAAAGAAACACGCAAATTGTATTGTAATACAAAAAGAACTTTTACGATTCAATTTGACTTTACTTTGCTAAGACTGACATCAGGTGTCAAACGTGATCTATTAAATTGGCCCTAACTTTAGGTAAAACATGATACCAAGTGACTAATTACTGTCGTTTATTGACGTAATTTTTCTATTAGTTAAAAAAAAATTGGGCATGGGTTTTTAAATGTGTTAATGATTTACTCGTGTTTAGTGCAAATATATTATCTCTATCTTCAAGTCGTAAGTAGGTATTAAATAAATATTATTAAAAAAAATATAATAAGTACTAAACTTGTAGGTTTCAAAATAATCCCAGCTTAGTTTGGCTCTTGGCATGGTATCTTGGCTTGTCACTTGTAACTTTTGCCCTTATACAGCAAAAAATTGGTATCAGTCTACTAATTAATTTTTACTGTGTCCGTAATTTTACGTTACCAAGTCAAATTAAAACAGTGAGAATTTAATTAACGTGGTAATGGGTCCTCTTGGAAAAATCGCGGTGCTTTCTAGTGGGGCCTGCGTCTGACTTAATCCTTATAGACGGAATTAATGCGCAGAATAGACGTAAAGTCCCATTAGGATTATAAATGGAAAAATTATATTTCCTGTACGTAAAAGGAATGGAGAATATACGAGGAATCCAAGAGCTAGATATGTTCGAGTGTTCTGTTATGATTATTTTTCAGTGAAAGTTATAGTTACCCTTGTTATATCTGTGTACGATCAATATAAATATCTAGCTATTTGATTATTACATGCAATCCATGCCGTTTTCGGCTACTGCGACCATAGACTGATGTTTAGCTGTAATTGAGGCGCGGCAAGGCTAATTTACCTTTTTTGGTTGAACATTTGCTACATTTTAGGACGTTATTTAGGTTCGTACTTATCTAATTGTAAGCGATTAATAAACTACAACCGCTCAAGTTTTATAACTCTAACAGCTGCAATGACATAGTAAATTGTAAAAAAGTAAGCTCAAAAACCTAAAAAAATAACTAAATTACAAGATACACATAATCTATACTAATATTATAAAGAGGAAAGATTTGATTGTTTGTTTGTTTGCATTGAATAGGCTCCGAAACTACTGAACCGATTTGAAAAATTCTTTCACTGTTGGGATGCTGCACTATCCCCGGTTGACATAGGCTATATATCCCGGCTTCGCCCGTGCGAAGCAGGGGCAGCCTACTAGTGTATATATAAAATAGTAGGTAAGTAGGTACCTATTATACAGGGTCAAAGGTAACTAACGCAAAACATCTTAAGGGCCAATTTGGTAGGTACATCAACCTATTGCTATTTGCAATAAATATATTCTCATTCTGATTCTATAGCTTTATTTTTAGTGTTTTAAATCTAAACCAACAGCAAGTAATCTCTACTGATTCATTAAAAGCAGAGCTATCGTAAACGCAAATTCTAGGTTAGTTTAACCTCTCATGTATTCGCTATAGGTATATTTGTCTATCTCAGAGTTATTCAACAAGTCCCATTTCCGATTCAGTTGTCGCAAACACGTAATCTATTCGAGCTATCTCCACATCGGACAGGTCCGAAGATTACGAAGCAGAAATATTAAACTTCCCCAAGAATGAGGTGTCGCGAGCCGTGTCGTGTCGGTGTCGGCTCGGTGGATCCCAGGGGAAATGAAATTGCAAAATATGTCCCTGAGATGGAGAGAACGTGTCGCAGACAGACCGCCTACCTAGCTTGTATTAGGTGGATTCTATCACGCGACGGAATTACTTTGTTGAGTTAACGAGATTTTTTAGTCTAGTCTTGTCTTACCTAGGTATAAGGTTCAAAATAGGCCTGCAAACTAGTTTAGTTCGGAATAGACCATATCACTTACTTAGCCTCTGTATACAGCCCAATTTTGACTATTTTATGTCATCGTACCTACTCTGTATTTCTATAAAAATGATATGACTATTTTGAATTATTATAATGAAATGTTATTTTTTTGTGAACTGACGAGACATAAATGTAAACTGTTTTATACAAGCTATAATAATATAATGCTTTTGTGTAAATAAACAATCATCATTTTAGCCGTAGGACGTCCACAGCTGGTCCTCCAAAAGCCGGTTGGAAGCGGCCTGCATCCAGCGTTTCTCTGCGGTCTCTTTTAGGTCTTCTGTCCATCTTGTAGGTGGACGTTGTGAATAAACAATATCATATCATAAAATATTTATTGTTTTCTGGGAATATGGAATACGGAGGCTAATAGACTTTAACTCGACGTCTAATTTTAAATATAGCTCTTTTATTTTATTTCCAATCACATAACGAGCACATCACACATAACGAAAAGAACTTGACATTAACTGATAAAATATTGATTTATTTTTTTGCGAATTTTTATTTTTGTTTAGTTAATATAAAATTAATATAATAATTGTCTTTGATTCTGTGAAAATATTAAGATTAAACACAAATTTCGAGTTTTGGTGGATTAAAGTTGTATGCAAATTAGATGCCAAGTTATACCCTTGACTCCGTATTCCATTTTCAAAAAGCGTTAAAATTAATCTCATAACGAGGAAAATCATAATAGTAGTTTTTATCTAAAGTCAAAAACTTCAATTATATGAATAAAATCATGTT
This sequence comes from Agriopis marginaria, assembly GCA_932305915.1. Classification (NCBI taxonomy): domain Eukaryota; kingdom Metazoa; phylum Arthropoda; class Insecta; order Lepidoptera; family Geometridae; genus Agriopis; species Agriopis marginaria. The sequence goes on along the minus strand of OW029934.1, from coordinate 7,111,258 downwards.
CTTAATATACCTAAGTTTTGTGAAGATATTCAGAACTAAAAAACTCGTGTTTTTAAATCAATTACTCTTTTTATGAAAAGACACTACATTTATTTGTATAGATAGATGTTTTGCCCAGCGTGAATATTTATATGCTATTTAATTATTTGATTTTGAATTTGATGTTTGCACGGTCTATAATGGACATTGCTCTTTAAATCACCCCCGACCACCTGATCTGTTAGCACCGTAACAAAAATAAAGGTATTTTCAGGTGTACGATCCCAGCCACCCGATGCGTGGTTCACGTACGGAATTTATTAGCTCTCTAATAAAACAGAAACACATTTTCTGCATTCTGTTGTAACGTGCTTGAGTAGGAAGGAGGAAGCGTAATCACAGTGTTTGCTCGCGTACCTCGGGGCATCGCATTACGTGCTTCGTGGTTACGGAGAAACTTCTGTTGTTTCTTATTGGTTGTTGCCTTTATTATATCTGAGAGATGAATTCTGGATCACGAATAAAATAATTAATCGAATGAACCGGAGGGTTCAGGGTTTATGAGAACTGATTGGCGTTTGTATGTACCTACCTATGTTTTTTTAAATAAGCAACTACGCTGACACCTGGGTCCGTAACTTTTGTTATGCTTACTTATGTATTTAAAATTTTGTTAACTTAAACGAATTTAGTCGCGGTTATCCAGTGGATGCAAAAGGCAGCCTGTCGTTCAGTGCGGAGGTTAAAGGGGGAGGCCTATGTTTAACAGTGAACGTTTTCTGGCAGATGATGATGATGATGAAGAAACGAATTTACTTAAGCTATAAACAGTGCGAGGAGTGGAAAGTTATTTAGTTCTTAATACAAATGTATGTATGTTTGTGAGTTTGTATGTTTATTATCATACTAATATTATAAATGTGAAAAGTTTGTTGGTTTGTTTGTTCTTTTTTCTCGCAGCAACAGAGCAACGGACCGACTTGATTTTTTGCATGGGTTCAAGGCTCGGAAAGTGACATAGGCTACTTTTCATCGTCGTCATCATCACCATTTTTCATCATTACGCGGGTGAAACCGCGGGGCGCTGCTAGTTATATGTATAAGTACGTATCGTAAATTATCCTCAAGAAATTTAGTAGAAAAATTCTCGATTGAATTCAAAAACAGGCTTACTTTTGTACTACACACGTCATACCGGTGTTAAGCCTTTGCACCAGTACCTTGGCGTTTTACCTTTTTTTTTGTTTTTTTTTTTGCTTTAACCCTGATTACAATGGAGTACACTTGCCTAGGAAACACTTTTTAAAGACATGAATATAACAGGGGCCTTACGGACAACTGCTATAGAGGCACCTAATCCGCGCAGTTGGAAAATCACGCGACCGCAAACCGTATCTGGGCGCGATAAGGTTCACGTTCGCGTGATTTCCCAACTGTGCGGATTAGGTGCCGCTATAGCAGTTGTCCGTAAGGCCCCAGGACAGATTAACATGTCAGATACAGAGTTACTACTCTATGGAGTGACCTTGGTAGGTACCAACGTACCAGAGATATAATATATGACACACCAAACGCGAGTCCGTATTCCATATGAATAGCAAACTGTGTTACAAGTCAACCGTGAAGGGGTTCCCTCGCAAGCACTCCTTATAAATATTTGATGAAGTCGGTAAAGATGGAAAACTCACGGTCGCCAACAATCAATTTGCATAACACACAAAAATAGAGATTTATCTGTAATTTTACCACATTTAAACCGTTTTCGGGCGAGGAAATTTGGTTTTGAAGCGTTTGGCAAACAATTTATCTCAATAAGTCATTTCACTTACCCACAGGCGGGTGGTGCTCGAGAATAAGGTGTGGATTATTGGAGCGCCCCCTAGCGGCGGGCTTGTGCGCGATATTTTCGCCTTTGGGTCCGTACTCCGTATCGAAAATACATTTCAGTAACTAAAGTGGATTTGGAAAATAGACGTTCTATTTGCTGAGCTGAGAGCTTTTTACAATTTCGTTCGGTACCAACGTCTTACAGGTCTTCAAGTGGGTTTGAAGTGAATATGATATCTACATCAAACAAGCGAGCACTTGTTTCAGAATTCTCTATATTGGCTATCGATTCTGATGCACTCTAAACTGAACTAAACTAAATTTGACAGCTCTAAACTTGTTGCCGCCTATCACGTATTAAAATGAAAAGAGAGGCAGATAATTTTAGTCCTGTCAGATTGGTTTAGTTTAGTGAGTGGTATGACAGAATAGGCCACAATATCTACTACTACTAATTGATTGAGACATTGGGTCTTTGCATTTTTACATTTTACATTACAGCTATACTTTTCGAAAACTATGAGAAAAACCTCAAAAATAGAAGTAGCGAAACGCGCGACTGTGTGTAAGCGCCATGGTTTTGCTCCGCCAAATGCGACTTTAATACAATAAACCAAGCCTTATGTCATCTGTAGTAATAAGCGTTGCTTAAAAGTGGGAAAACCTTGCCTTAATAGTTAAAGGCACCTACATTCCACAATGATCATCTCGATAATGATGTTACTTTTGTCGGTAAAACATTTCTAACACTAGGTTCATCATAAACTCTACACCTAATAAAAAAAAAATATATGCAGTCGAATTGATAACCTCCTCCTTTTTGAAGGCGGTTAAAACCCACTATATGGTATATTTTATTTATTGTATACGAACTCTCTAAATTGGTCTCTGATATTACACACGAGAAAATGGAAAGAAAACAGAAGCAATAAAAACCCAATAGTAACAGTGTATCGGCAAATTGGAAACTGGATTTTGGCACAGAATAAATGATAGCATCTACAAGACTATTATATATAGGCTTGGTTGCATCGCAGTAGTAGTTAAAGAAAAGGTTTATAACAAATTTGACAATAACAGTGACGCTGACTTTAGCAGTTACTGTGAAATGCGTTGCACCAGCGTATTCACTAGCATAGTTAAAGTTACCAGGGTTGCAAATCAAATGAGACCTTATTTACCCCAGATGTCACCTGGAATTATATGTTACTAGCGACCCGCCTGCCCAGCTTCGCACGGGTGTAATTTACGTGCGAAGCCGGGGCGGGTCGCTTGTTATATATATAAACCTTCCGTGAAAAATTGTCTAACTGATGGTGAAATCCGCATCAAAATCCGTTGCGTGGTTTAGGAGGAGTTAGCGGCCATACAGACACACAGACAGACAGACAGACGCGGAAAGTGACTTTAATGTAGAGATGCATTTGACAGATATTTAACATTAACAATAGCGAAGAGTGGGCAGTTACTGTTAACAGTTAAAGTTATGACGTCAGGTGCAAAAAAATTGTTTGCCTAACCGGTACTTCATCTGAGATGTCGATGTTTGTACGCTGGGTACGCTGCCAACTGGTAGTGGGCTTGAGCATTTGGATTGTCTTTAGACCTTCAGCGGTCTATGGGCAGTCTAACTGTATTTTGTAGTTTTAGTTTTAGCTTGTATTTTGTTTAGTTAATAAAGGCACTTGCCCAGTTTGTTTGTTAAAGCTAAAGTAACATGGTGCAACCCACCCTTATTTCCAAGTTCTCGTTGAACGACGTCAGAATATTTAGAAAAGTAAATCTTCAATATAAAAGCAACTTTTGTTTGGGTAAGAAACAGAATATTTTGTTGCAATCGCGTTAATGGTTTTGCCTTATCATTCCTTCTACGTCATTCACGTCGGGCATCTTGAATTATTCAGATAGCTCTGAGTAATATAATGGAAATGTCTGGAACTTTTCGTAAATTTTTAGTTTTTTTTTACATCGGATCATTTTTGTTTCTCTGCGATCTCGCCTGATGGAAAGCGATGATGCGGTTGAAGATGGAGCACGTTTGTCCAGTAATAACTTATTAACCGTAGACTTGAGCACTCCAATATTGGAATGTTGCGGAAACACAAGACAGGGGCAAGGCGTTCCATTGTTTTGCTGTTCTAATTTAGAAATAGGAGTCAAAATGCTTGGTGCAAAATATTCGTACGCTGTAAAACTCCAGTCATATTGTATACTGTAGCTGGCTAGCTGGTAGGCCGCTGATTTGGTGCCAGCCGATAGAGCCACTTGGCTGAATTCCAAACAATATGGCGCATTTCAAAAAACCCGGGGCAGCCTTTATGAGGCTCATTTCGTAAATGCATGTTACTTAATTGCGTTTATATTGTAACCAAGTTGCGTTACGCCACATTTTGGACTGGAGATACGAATTGGTTTTCTCTCAGATCAGACAACCAAGGTAGATATGGTTTAGTACAATTATCGTTCGCCTTCTAATGTCTCCGTTTTTTATGAACTTTTTCACTATAACGTTAAACCGCTTAACGCAAAAACTATATGTATGGCACACTTACTCATTTTTCACTCACACTAAGAAAATTGGAATGACACCAATGAACTAAACTAATGGGCCACATACAAAAAGGGCGGCAGGTCCATCTGCGGGGTGAGTTCGGCTAAAGAGATCTAGTCTGAATTAGGCCTGATAATCCTGAGCGAAGCGATACAAGGACCAAGATAATTATATATTTTTCACAATTTATGTAGGTACGCTACTTTTTACCATTGACTGCGAGAAAATATATAGTATAGTATTTATATTTCCCAACCACAACAAACTCAAATAGGCGAGATTGATTGACTGATTAACTCATTATTGTTCACACCATTAAATTTTATACAGAGGACAAAAAACTCTTAAAAAAACACAACTGGCGTCCTTATCGCTAAAAGCGATCTCCTCCAGGCAACCTTAGGATGGAAAGGATTTATAAAAGACGTAGAAGACGGGGTGTGTGTTTTGGCATGGAAAACCTGGCAATGGTGTCATTTACAATAATATGTGTGTGCAATAGACGAGATATTTTTTTCTTAATTTAAATTGGATAATTTAATCATAGATTTAGGATGTAGCTAAAAATTGTTGGTCAATGAGCTCAATGGAATAATTCCGTTCAGCCAGCCAGTAGCAGTACAGCACGTTTTATTTATTTTTGTACATATTTCGTATAATTTGTGCTTGTTGAAATTCAATATGTTTTAATTCACTCAGTGACTAAAACAGAGTTTTATTTACTGTTATCGATGAATTAAATGCCATTTTACAAGAGGCAATGGTAAAAAATATTTTTAAGCGTGTCATGAAATCTACAATTTCTTTTTTCGTTTTGTGAGTGACTTGTTTGCAGAATATTTTTCAATATTGCCTTATGTCGGTAAGTTTAACAAAACCGGTGAAATAGGAATAAATTTATTCAGCGACGCGAAATTGAAATCTCAGGTGGTAGACTTGCCCGTCTGGTGGTACAACCAGTATTTATAGACCTCCGTCGTCGCTGATATTGTAAGTATTTTGAAATGAAGTTATAGTATTTTAACAAGTTTAATTCATTTTCTTTAAACCCCCGATAAAAGAGCTGATAATATTCAAACGGCTGCTTCAAATTTTCTTAAATTATCATAGCTAAAAACAAACCCCGATATAAGAGCTTATAAACTCCAAACGACTGCTGCATTTTTTTTGAATTATCATAGCTAAAACAATTTCGATCAAGTTCACCTTCCAAACAAAAAAAAGGGTGTGATACACGGACATAAAAACACACAGCCACACATACACGAACACACAGACACGTGCAGACACACAGAAACACAGCCATACAGAAACACACACACACAGATACACACAGACACACATATACTCAGATACTCAATAAACAAACACACATATACACATATTAAACTTATGTCACCCTCTTTTTGCGTCGGGGGTTAAAAAGACAAGAGGGTCCCAAGTAAAGTGGATAGGTACCTATCACCTTGGATTTGTATTCTGCAGGCAGGTTTCCACGAGGCAAGCGATCTGGTGTGATTTGGCGAAGGTGCTATAGTAAATACATAATTATGTTATCTCTAAGTTGGCTCTAAATATACCAATTAGTATACCTATTACTGCAGCGGTCTTTATCAGAAGCATTTATATCCAAGCCTCTTTGCACATTGAAATATTGTACTACAACAATTTTGGAGAGACAAAAATTCTCCATACCTATATGTACCGAAGTACTTACAATTACGAGGGCTTAAAACTTTAATTTTCGTACACATTAATACAGAAAATGTATTTACAAGCTAATTTTCAAAATAATTATTGCATACAGTTTAGTATTGTACAGTATTATTTAAAATGAAAAACACAGATACCTACAATAGTTATAGGGTTTCTATTAAAATATAAATATTTATGTCCAAATATGGCACAGGAATCTGAAGAATGGTACGAATAACCAGATCACCAATTTGATTTGTAGTTCCGAGAATTTCGAAACTTCTAAAGAACAAAACGTATTTTACTACAGAATTCAATGCACCCCGTAAAATAAGGTATAAGGTAAGGTATACGGCATGTGTAGAGGTAATAAAAGCGGCGATGAGCCGATAGTATCGTGAGACGAAATTCGTCGGGACCAGCACAAATAAGAGATGTACGCGTGCAATAGGTATATCCCTATTCCCTATACTGGGATGTATTTACTTTGTAGTACGATACGACTTATAGACCTGCAGTGCAAGTACCGTTCTTTATCGATCGTCAAATTCGTTAAAATGCCATAGAATCGATCATAGCTAGTATTGATCAAATGGCTTTTTATCGAATTTGACAACCACAACTGTCAAATTTGACCATCGATAAAGAACGGTATACTTGCACTGCAGGGTAGATAATTTTTGAAACATTTTTTTTATATCTACTGAAAAAGTAACAGAATATAACAAAAATGTAAGGAAACATAATTTACGGGCGATCTGAGGTCGGGAAGTGGAGGGGTAGGAGGGGAGGGGTTTGGTTTGGGGTTTAAGCGTTAAAAACGGTTAATCTCGATTTCCGATTTCCGGCAAAACTACAAGTCCTATGGAAAAAAGTTAAACGGCAAAGTTATAGGTAATAAAAAGATCTACAACTTTTGTTGGCACACTTTTTTTCACATAACCTCAAAATTTATATGATAAATTCAAATAACCAAGTTTTTGGTTTTTATAATTCTTTTACAAAAAAAATTTTTTTTCACGAATTTTGGTGAAAACTCCTTTTTATGTCAAAAACACAGTATTAAAAAAAACCCTTATTTTGACTTAATATCGAAAAAATACCCTAATTTTCTATCGAAAATTCTCACAAAATATCAGCTTAAAAAAAAGTCGGTGGGCTTTTTATTCTATGAAATCTCTACTTTCTGATGATATAAAATATATACATTAGTATGGTAAATGATCTCAGAAAATGCAAAGAAACGAACTTAATATTTAATAAGACATCTACAATATTTTGAGAAGGTACACCAGAAATAAAAATTACAAACAGATAGAAAACACTTGTTACGAGCTAGTAAGTAGCGGCCTTATTGCTAAAAGAGATCTCTTCCAAGCAACCATTAAAAATATTGTTATAATATCTACTGTGAATTTTTGGTAAAATGTGTAGATAATTATGTACATTGTACTTAGCTTAATTTTATTGTGCGAACCGCTACCATTAGACCAGGGTCGAAGCCTTCAAAAATGGTAAAAAGTGAAAAAAAATAGTAGTAGGATGAAACCCATTAGAAAAGGAGGGGAATATGATAAAAATTAAAGGAAAAATAAATTACGGGCGATCTGAGTTCGGGAAAGGGAGGGGGTGAGTTTTTAAGGGTAAAAAATGGTTTATCTTGATTTCCGGTAAAACTACAAGTCCTATGAAAAAAAGTTAAATGGCAAAGTTGTAGGTAATAAAAAGATCTACAACTTTATATATACAATTTTTTTACATAACCTCAAAATTTATGTGAAAAATTCAAATAACCAAGTTTTTGGTTTTTTAATTTTATTTATTTCAAAAATTATTATTTTTTTACGAAATTTGGTGAAAACTTACCTTTTTATGTCCCAAATACACTGTAATTTATTTGATTTAAAATATTTATTTTTTCACCTTTATTTTGACTTAATATCAAAAAAGCACCCTAATTTTCAATCGAAAATTCTCGTGTCAAAATATTAGCTTTTTCTAAAAAGTCGGTGTACTTTTTGTTCGTTGAAATCTCTACTTTCTGATGATTAAAAAAAAAATATACATTACAATAGTAAATGTTCTCAGAAAATGCAAAAAATCGAAATAAACTCTAATTCAAAAAAAAAAAAATTTATCACTATGTACAATTTTGAGCTATTTATTAAAATTTACACTTTAATTATTCAAAAAACGTAAGATTCCATATTACATTGATAACCGAAAAAATTGTAAATCGAAATATACTACTGTAAATAACAAACAAATTAGTTAATAAATTTAATAATTAATAAGACATCTACAATATTTCGAGAAAGTTGTATAATCTTCTTTAAATAATATTTGTAGATGCCTATTTATTACTGATATAAGTAAAGGGTTAGGTCAGGGGGAAGTAAAATCCATAATCCTTTCAGCAACTTTACAGTATATTATAATATTATCCTTAAAGCTTTTAGCACTTTCCCATTGATATCCTTTTCCATTACATTTCATAATTAACGCTTATTCGTATTGATCTTTTGGTCCTTTTAAATCAATTAAATTCAAATAATCATGACATTTCTTTTCTCAAACCAGGTTCTGGAAATGTAAAGGATTTATTTTTCAAGTCTAACAGTTTCAAACATGAATCCTTCAAAAATATTGTTGCATTTCTGCATTGTTTTTCCGATTGCGATACAACATCTGGATTTGCCGGAAAAGGAAAGAAAAGTATCGTAAATTCATTATTAGACGCAAAAAATTTGTCAAATTTGGCCAATGTTTTTTATAATAAAGATTCAAGTAAAGAAGATATAAAAAAATGGATTACAGTTAATCAAATCTATTTATAAATGTAAAAATGAAAAAACAACACTGAATCAATTAAGATTTCAAAAATATCAGTTGGCAAAAATTAAATCATCTTTCATTTGACAAATTTTTTGCGTCTAATAATGAATTTACGATACTTTTCTTTCCTTTTCCGGCAAATCCAGATGTTGTATCGCAATCGGAAAAACAATGCAGAAATGCAACAATATTTTTGAAGGATTCATGTTTGAAACTGTTAGACTTGAAAAATAAATCCTTTACATTTCCAGAACCTGGTTTGAGAAAAGAAATGTCATGATTATTTGAATTTAATTGATTTAAAAGGACCAAAAGATCAATACGAATAAGCGTTAATTATGAAATGTAATGGAAAAGGATATCAATGGGAAAGTGCTAAAAGCTTTAAGGATAATATTATAATATACTGTAAAGTTGCTGAAAGGATTATGGATTTTACTTCCCCCTGACCTAACCCTTTACTTATATCAGTAATAAATAGGCATCTACAAATATTATTTAAAGAAGATTATACAACTTTCTCGAAATATTGTAGATGTCTTATTAATTATTAAATTTATTAACTAATTTGTTTGTTATTTACAGTAGTATATTTCGATTTACAATTTTTTCGGTTATCAATGTAATATGGAATCTTACGTTTTTTGAATAATTAAAGTGTAAATTTTAATAAATAGCTCAAAATTGTACATAGTGATAATTTTTTTTTTTTTGAATTAGAGTTTATTTCGATTTTTTGCATTTTCTGAGAACATTTACTATTGTAATGTATATTTTTTTTTAACCATCAGAAAGTAGAGATTTCAACGAACAAAAAGTACACCGACTTTTTAGAAAAAGCTAATATTTTGACACGAGAATTTTCGATTGAAAATTAGGGTGCTTTTTTGATATTAAGTCAAAATAAAGGTGAAAAAATAAATATTTTAAATCAAATAAATTACAGTGTATTTGGGACATAAAAAGGTAAGTTTTCACCAAATTTCGTAAAAAAATAATAATTTTTGAAATAAATAAAATTAAAAAACCAAAAACTTGGTTATTTGAATTTTTCACATAAATTTTGAGGTTATGTAAAAAAATTGTATACATAAAAGTTGTAGATCTTTTTATTACCTACAACTTTGCCATTTAACTTTTTTTCATAGGACTTGTAGTTTTACCGGAAATCAAGATAAACCATTTTTTACCCTTAAAAACTCACCCCCTCCCTTTCCCGAACTCAGATCGCCCGTAATTTATTTTTCCTTTAATTTTTATCATATTCCCCTCCTTTTCTAATGGGTTTCATCCTACTACTATTTTTTTTTGTTTCAAAAATTATCGACCTTGGTCTACATGTTGTGGAATACGTTGCCATAAGAGTGATAGTAACAATGTATCTTAATATGTAGGTTCTTCAAAAGGGCTGTTAATAGAGTTTTTAAGGGTCGGCAACGTATCTGTGATGCACCTGGTGTTACAGGTATCCATTGGCGACGGTGGTCGCTAACGGCGGCCCGTAAGCTTATTTTCCATCTAAAAAAATGCCCACCTCAAAGTGAATCATTTGTATTGATGCATTATGTAAAACAAAGGAAAAAGGTAATATGTAGTAATTTCAAAAAAAAATTCAATGAAATGTTTTTTTTTTGTTAACAAACGTCTTCCTAATAATTGTTATACATGACGCCATTAGGTACATACTTAGAATAACTACACAAAGAAACCAAGTACATTCGCAAAATTTAAGCCATTCAAATGGTGTCACATATAGCTCAAAAAAAAATTTACAATGACAATTTGCGCGGTGAAATCGTACCACAACAAATCAGAAAAGCAAAGCAGCATGAGAGTTATGGTGTGACATTCCACAGGTTATCCATTAATTTTCTTGTTTAAATCGTTTAAAATACCAATCGAAACGTAAGCTACAAAGCGAATTTGTAGCTTACGTTTTGAGAAGGCGTTGTTTGGAAACCTACCTTCTCTTAGTAGTTATTCTAAGGGTACATATTTATATTCCTAGTGGGAGTGCATTTGGTACCGAAACTAGGAAAACCTGTGGGATAGCATACCAATAACTACCCTCAGCCGAACAGATGAGGTTGGTCACTGAGGCCACAGAAAAGGAAAAAAAATTGTTAAAATAAAATATTGAGATGATTAAACATTAACTAGAAATAAAATTGAGTTGGGCTGTTGCGAGATTGCCCAGGATTGAATGTATAAAAATATTTAGAAACATGGGAGTGTTTATAATTAAAAACTATTATAAAGTCCTACTATTTGTACGTTGACGATGCAATTCGAATTTATAATATTAGCTCATGGCCATATGCGCACTCAAAATGAAGTTCTAATTGTCCATTACACTAAACTTATTATAATAAATTGCAACGTAAAATGACGTTCGGAAGGTGTGTTAGCGTAAATATCGCCGATGATATTGTCCGCGAGGTCGAGCACATTTTTGCCAACGTTCGCTGACTGGCCTGTCCGTGTCAGTATGTTTTATGGTTTCAGTATGTATCGGAGGATGTTGATATATAGCGTCTTCGGATATTGGGACTCGGGACTGGCTGTGGATTTGACGCACCCCACAACCCGAGCGATTACGTATTACGATGTACAAGCTAGTAATAATATGTATTCTGTGGTACAGCTTAGGAAAAGCTTTGCAAATTGTTTCATTACCAAAATTATTATTGTTTGTCTGGTAAAGATAATTAATGATTGTACCTAGTTACATTATAATGCTTATATAAGCAGGTACTTGATAGCGTTATCTACTATATATCTATCACCGTTATGTAGGTACCTACGCACATAAGTTAATTTTTAGGGTTCCGTACCCAAAGGGTGTAAGCGGGACCCTATACTTAGCCTACGCTGTCTGCCCATCTTATCTTTGAACTTTTTCGAACCGTATAGTTAGCCAGTTGAAATTTTCACAGAATAAGTAATGATACGGCGGATAATAATATAGTCAAAAAGTAAAAATTAAAGTGGGGTTTGTATGGGGACCCCCATAAAAAAGGTATTTTTGTATTTGCTCTAATATAAAAACGGTAATAAGTACAAACGTCAAACTTGGCAGGATTATAGTATTAAATAGTGGCCATGTGCGAGTCGGGGATAAATTTCTGTTCACCACTAAGTTATGCAACTTCGGGCGCGGTCGGTAGGATGGGTGATCGCCTTGGCGTGTTGGTTGTGTTGTGTCTTTGTGTACTTACTACTTTTTGTATTTTGTAGTGGTACGGAACCCTCAGTACACGAGCTCGACTCGCACTTAGCCTGTTTTTTTTAACAGGCAAGTGCTCGCACAAAATACAAGTTAACTAACAATAAATACTTTCATAAACCAAACGCGCCATTATAAAAAAAAAAAACTGAAATTACCCGTAGACCGTTGAAGGTCTAAGGACAATACAAATGCTGCCATTACCAGTTTGCAGCGTACCCAGCATGCTGGTGGCATTACCACGCTGAATAGCAATACTTACAATCCAGCCACTGAGAGAATGCCAGATGCATTCTGCTGCAATAACATTGTTAAAGTTTAGTCTATATGAAAACATTATCTTTTAATATTTTACTATAGAGTATCGGCTATCAGTTACAATCTTACTTGCAAAGAGCTATAAAAAGTAATTAAAATTAACTGTTTTCGTTTAAATTTTTACAATGTCTGTCAGACGCATTCTTTTAGCGGCCGCACTTTTAAGTTGTTATTGTTAACCAGCTGACCCGACATTTATGATGTCCTGTCTTAAAACTGTCAAACGCGCGAAGTTAAAATAGTCGTTAAGTTTTCTGAAATTTTCCAATTTTCTTAATTTTTCTTTCCGTAAGAACCTTCTACAAAGTATTTGAAAACTTAAAAAAAAAAGATGAATGAAATCGGTAAAGTCTTTTTCAAGTTATGGCGTGACCAAGGTAAATATGGATTAATTTTTATATCTATATAGATAGATATGTATGGCAGAATGATTTCAATTTGACGGCGAATTAAAACCCCATAAACACTCAAATAAACCTCTACATTGCCTTTACTTTTTAAAAGCAATATTGCGGAAACGGACGCTCGAACTACTAGGTATGCTGTTATTGCAATATTAATATAAATCCTAGACGTACGCAACGGCTAACTTAGCAAGAAAATAAAAGGCACCACGGCCGCAAGCAGTAAAAGATTTATTTACGCTTAGAAACTCATTTGCCGACGTCCGAAATAAAAAGCAACTCAACAGCTTGAAAAATATTATTTCTGTGAGCGTGGGCGAGGGCGGGCGGCGCGTATCGTAATGTCGTCTAATGTGCGCGCATAAAAAACCCTCGGCCGCGAATTCTCCTCGAATAGACTAAATTTTATGCAAATTTCCTTTATGATCTTTCGGCATTTGACGCGGATTAACGCGACACGGACATCAGTTTTATCTTTTGGAACGCGACGGAGGACGAGTCTGCCTTTTCAACAACTGTTCAAATTTATATTTTTAGAATATTGCATATATATACACTACATGGAATGTTACTAATAGATACATGACTTTTATTGTCTTTACACATACCAATTTAGAAAGAATTAAAGGACAAACATGTAATTTCGGCGCCAAAGTGATAAAACATGTCTTCTTTTCCTAAACTTGTAAATTTTCAAGTTTTACAATTTTACGTGTAATAATGGTGGTTTATCTATTATTTAGTGAAACCGTAGGGCACAGCTAGTGTAATCATATTAATATTATAAATGCGAAAGTGTTTCTTTGTTGGTTTGTTTGTTCCTCTTTCACGCAGCAACAGAGCAACGGATCGACTTGATTTTTTTGCATGGGTATAGTTCAAGAGTCGGAGAGTGACATATTGCACCCCACAACGAATATAGTCTTAACTCAAAATTTTGCACTTTTGAGTTAAGTTTGCCATCAAAAAGTAGATTTTTTTCTCTACAAACTGGCTAGACAGTTACATTTATACCTCCAATTATCACTGAAAGATGGCATTAAAACTCTTTTTTGACCATTAATTTCGTTCATTAATTTACCAAGTAGCACCGTCATATATCTTCACCTAATCGGTCGCAACTCAGTAAGCGATGTTGATGATGAAAAGTAGCATTATGCTACTTTTCATCATCATCATCATCACCTCCACCATTTTTCATCACTACGTGGGTGAAACCGTGGGGCGCAGCTAGTTTGTAATAAAAGTGTTTAAAGAAAGCTAAAACAAAAACAAAAAAAAATACACTAACAACTTAGTACTAAGAGAGTAGACTGAGTAGTGAGTCCGTCGGAGTACGCGAGCGGAATTCATTTAAAACTCATTTCTCACAGTCACGTAAGAAATGTTATAAGCTGTCGATACTCGATAGAACAGCGCTCCGGCAGCTTCCTTGTAAAATAAAATAACATCTTTGTATCGGTGTCATCGAAATATTGTCCCTTTATCCAAGACAACGTGTCTAGAAAGCCGATTCTTTGCTATCTCTTAACTTAAATCAACAAAAACATACGAAGGAAAACCCGATACGCTTTTCGTGTATGGCATGTTACCACCTGTTTTCTTTTCTGTGTTTCGTTGAATAATTTACTAAAAATATTCCTTTGGTTTTCTTACATCGCTCAATGTAAGCGGGAAGGAAACAAGTCTGTTGTTTGTGGCCGAAACGAAAATCGTAAATTGCTGGCAAAACAAGGGAAACCATTCAGCTACTTTGTTCTTAGTCACTAACTTTGTACCTATTTCAGAAGATACAATCTCGAAGTTATAAGAGTTTATAGCTACATAAACATAACGTAGAACTATAGGGAACTTTACACCTAGAAGGGACTTACTTAAAGTATTCGCTTATAAGATGACAACGCAATGAACAGACAATCAACGCAGGATTGTTAACCGTGGATGTTCATAATTTTGGGTGGTAGGTAAGTACTAAACCGTTATGGTTCAGCGTGACGCTTACCAAAGTGATGTACCTGTGTCATCACTCAGATGCATATAACAATCTAGACAGGTAATTACAGAATATAACAAAACGTTAAACGTTAGTTAGGTTAGGTTACATTTTTTTCCTAAATAACTATAACCTAACCTAACTCAGCTGGAAAACTTTAATTATTTTTTATTGGAGTGTTAGAGTTAGTTATTAGAGATAAGGATAAAGATGAGGATGATGATGAGGATGACGATGAGGAAGAGGATTAGGATGAGGATGAGCGTTGCGCGACGGCAAAGGACTGGGGTACGGACGTGACTTTTTATGTTTTGTTGCATATTAAAAGGACGTTAAGGTTGAAATTGCTTTGAAGGAGAGCTCCCGCGTCTCTTGAATTTGCTTTGCGCCTTGGTCGCCAAAAAAATAATCCCGAATGGCGGAAGGAAGCCTCAATGAGCATGTAGAGCTAGTGGCTGATACGAGTAAATGATATTGAATTGCTTCTAAATGCTATAGTATCTGGCTGTACTTATAAAGACAGACATTGATAAATTTATATTATTAGATTTTGATTCAGTATTGATTGAATAGGTGCGGCGCTAATATTATTATGTGCATCGTAGCGTAGTTAGCTAATATTTACTATAGGAATATAAATGTTTATGTATCTATAGAGCGATGGTAGCCGAGCGGTAGCATGTGCACTTCACAATCAGACCGCACCCGGTTCGATCATAGGCCTGTACCAATAAGTTATAATTTAAATAAATTGAGTGCAGTTTCGATGCCATCGTTCAGTAACGGTAAAGGAAAACACCGTGAGGAAACCGGTATGTCCAAGAACCTCAAACATTCAAAGACGAGATAGACACCTAAGGATTATTTTTAATAGTACCTAAATCTTAAAGTATGATAACTACCCATAACAATTCAAATACAAAATAAAAATACTTAAGATGCGGTACAATCGCAAAGTTAACCAAAAGAAGTGTTTTTAAACGCTTTGTGTGACGTGACAAAATTAGCTGATCAGATAAAAAAAATACTACAAGTAGAAAAAACCTCTTGGTAATAATAATCTTAACCGAATAAAATTTTGAAAAATTGTCTAGACTCTTAAAAAAACACATTACAAATTGCGCAATAAAAATAGCTTCTGAATTGAAGAACTCTGAATTTTCAGTGACAAAACCATATTTTTTTGTACGAATTGTGTAGCCAGACTAGTCTTTTAAAACTTTAACCAGTTAATTGTTGAAATTCATTTATATATTTTGATAAATTAAATAAAAACCCTCAAAATAATATAAACACAAGCACAAAGTCATCATCATATTTGATGATGATATAGCAGCGTTTTACCTGAAATAAAACGCATATTAAAATACTTACCTTACTGGAAGCTTTTTATAGAGAGGGCACTACCATTTCCGTCGGATTACCAGCGTTGACGTCCTTTTTAATGAGTTGTAACCGGAACTCGTCAGGTGGCGCCACCGTAGCAGCTGCGCGCCATTTTGTTTTCTTGAAATTGTTGCGCGCTCTTTGGAATCATTGCTCTTTTTCCACCAGGCAGGAATTAAAGTGAAAGCTTCCAGTAAGGTAAGTATTTTAATATGCGTTTTATTTCAGGTAAAACGCTGCTATTAAATAACTTGACCGTAACTGGAAGCTTTTTATAGAGAGCCTGTTTGTTTTCGCCTGGTGGTGCCACCTATAGTAGGGCTTCATTTTAATCATAAAATCTAACGCCAATGTGAGCCATAATAATAAATCTTAATATATATATATATTAGGCCCTCAGGCAATTGTTGTATTGCAGATATCATTATTTTTAGTGAAATAAATAATGTTGTATTTGTTAATACAGATATGTTACCAAAAACGGCATGACTATAAATGGTTTCTCACTTCAGACTTGATTCAATTAGCTGTGTTTATCATATCGACAAGTGACAATATTATTAATCTTAGGCATAGAACTTGTTATCGAGACTATTTCGAGACTATTCTGATATAGAATCAAAGGCTATCGCCGTTGGCTAAAACATATCCATCAATCTTTTATTTATTAAGTAATAAAAACTGGGACCAATGCAATCGTTTTCCCTGGTCAACTGGTCTATAAATTGTTAGTTACCTAAATTTTGATACATACAATACACGTCACATTACACTGACATGTCGACATGTGTCATTACATTAATCTTCACGTCGTTTATTAAACATATTGTTGACCGAAACAGTTTCGTAGTCGACTCATGGGTGCGACCTCGGACCGACCGGTTTCTGGAAAAAAACTGATGCCAGCTTCTTTCCAAATAGTTTTAATAAATATGCTAATACTGTGCTGAAGCGGCAAATTATCTAAATTACGGTTTGTTGTATACAACATGCAACATTATCATGTGGATTAGAATCCGACAATCCTGTCTCTAGTTATCACTATCCGAACAGAGTTCAGTTGAAAATATATGAGTATTCTAAATTCATTATCTTATCTGCAACAATTATGCGCTAGTCTTTACAGTTGTGTAAAAAGAATTTGTTTGATATATGTAATATGTAACTATTAGAGTAGAGATATAAGAGTTATTAAGCCACTTGCACGAGAACAAGCAAAGTATCTAGAAAGCCTGCGGCCTTATTATAGAAGTTTGATTGTGATCGAGATTGCATGCCGTCCCGTTCGCATCTACTTACTCGCACCACGTGCGTAAGTGAGATGGCACGCGATCACGATCACAATCCGAATCACAATAACACATCTATAATAAGGTACCTGGATTTGTTAATCTGGACTAACTAATCATTATGACAAAATAATCAAATGTAGCCCGGAGCTGACCTCGTTTTTGTGTCAGTGCAAGACGAATCCCGAAATTTATGAAGTTAGCACGGGATTAAGTCACTAGCCCAGGGCTTAATGAAGCTGCGCAAGTGGGCCAGAGTATACATTGCAAGGTTAAGTAAAATTAAACATTCTTTAGTTTTAGAAAATTTTAGGTAGTTCATGTTTTAGGTTTACCCTTACGATTCTATCTTCGAGCATTATGATCCAGCGTCTAATCAGAAATTCTGGTAATTAAAAAGTTTTGATAACTGGTTTTGAGTCTACTACCTTTCAGCGGCTCAATTATTTCCGAACCTTGAGTTTCCATGACAGTGCAAAGACACGACTAAGTTCTCATTGTGGAACAACAAAAATAACATATTTAAGAGCCCTACTTATTCTTTGCAACTTTTTAATTATTTGTCTTTATTAAAGACTAGGGTATGTTTGAAAATTTAAGAGCTACCCTATTTTCATGTTGTAGGTTGTATTAATTGTGCGATCAACGGCGAGTGAGCCACACACCCATTTAATTAATTTAAATTATACGTTTGCTCACGCGAGTGAGCTGGGTATTTCAGTTAAAAAATTCACCCACGTTTGGTGGTTTTTATTAAGGAGTGCAAATTCGGCCTCTCTTTGAATAAACTATGTACAGTTTAATAATGTAATAGAAAAATGTTCACACCAAATCATAGACATTCGATATTATAATAACCGATACATTGAGCGGCTTTATTGCCTAATCTAATCTTTTTTAGCTAACCTTGGCTGTCACCGTTTTTATTACATTTGGGCTACCCAGTTTGTAAGAATCGAATGGGTTTTTAGGACTCTGCTTAAACAAAGTGACTTGTACATCGTCTTAGCTATAAATGAGACACTAATTTAATGGTGCCTCCATTGCCTTCCATTAGAGGTAGCAAACCTTTCTCATTTTGCAGATAACCTTCTTAATAATGCTAACACCTCGGGTGGTGATTAAGTGTATTTGTCCCATAGAGCGACAAAATGAGGGTAGTAGCATGATTATGTTTTAAGTATATGAATACTATACCTACTAGGCGGTACATACGTTTATCGAAGATTTTGACATTTTGTTCGCAAATTTACTTCTATTTCATAGTTTAGTTGGGAAAGTATATTTTTTCAGTAGGTACAATCTTTGAAATAAATGAAGTGTTCAAAACACACAGGTACATAATGATATGGTGGCTTCTTACAAGCAAGCGCGTACATGCTCTATTTATTATTGAATTCAATACAGTAGAAGAGAAAATATAACTAACCCCAGATTGACAGGTTCTAGAGAGACCTAAAATAATTATAACATGGTCGCGAGCCACTGCTGTGATACTACCCTGTTCTTTACAGTAGTCAAATGCATGTTGCATCGATATTATTATAGAAAAAATAGTAGTTTACAAAATAATATTCACCCCGCGAGGGTGGTTTGCTGTGTGCCCATAAGTGCAAGTGTACCTATCGATTGCTTGATTAAGGTAAGATGGTAGTTAGCAATAATATGACATTCACCCCACGAGGGTGGTTTATTACCTGCATGACTCATGAGAGTGCAAGTTGATAGCAATCATTCACCCCGCGAGGGTGTTTTATTACAAGCATGACTCATGAGAGTGCATGTTGTTAGCAATCACTCACCCCGCGAGGGCGGTTTATTACAAGCATGACTCATGAGAGTACATGTTGATAGCATCATTCACCCCGCGAGGGTGTTTTATTACAAGCATGACTCGTGAGAGTGCATGTTGTTAGCAATCACTCACCCCGCGAGGGCGGTTTATTACAAGCATGACTCATGAGAGTGCATGTTGATAGCATCATTCACCCCGCGAGGGTGTTTTATTACAAGCATGACTCATGAGAGTGCATGTTGTTAGCAATCACTCACCCCGCGAGGGCGGTTTATTACAAGCATGACTCATGAGAGTGCATGTTGATAGCATCATTCACCCCGCGAGGGTGTTTTATTACAAGCATGACTCATGAGAGTGCATGTTGTTAGCAATCACTCACCCCGCGAGGGCGGTTTATTACAAGCATGACTCATGAGAGTGCATGTTGATAGCATCATTCACCCCGCGAGGGTGTTTTATTATATGCATGACTCATTAGAGTACATGTTGCTGGTTATTACTCACCCCGCGAGGGTGGTTTATTACAAGCATGACTCATGAGAGTGCATGTTGTTAGCAATATGACATTCACCCCGCGAGGGTGGTTTTAGTACAAGCATCCAAGTGCATGTGTGTCAATTGCCCGGTTCAACGTAAGATTGTTGTTTCCATAATAATTTTTACCCCACGAGGGCGGCTTATTACAAGCATGACTCACGAGAGTGCATGTTGTTAGCAATCATTCACCCCGCGAGGGTGATTTAATACAAGCATGGTAGTGCATGTTGTATTGATTGCTTCATTGTAAGTTTGCAGAAGACATTCACCTTAGGGTATTTTTGTTACTAGCATTCGAGTAAATTACGAATTGAAATTATTGTTCAATACAATTTAATTGAAAAGGAAAGACAAACTACACATTATTGTCAATTAGAAAAAATACAAACATTGTTTGTGTAAAGATTTGCACAAAAAAAGAAGAGGTTAGCATTAAAACTCCACGCATGGAACCGTTGACTCTCGAGCACCTTTTTGCCCCACGCGAGGGGCGGTAGTTAGTTTAGTTTACATTTGTTTGCAATATACAACACTATTAACTATAGATATGACTAAGATATTGCTTAAACTACAACAAATGGAAAATATCAGATAATACGTATCTTACAAAATGTTTGTCATGACAGTAGTTGTTACAAATTTCTTCATAACGAAACCTTTTTAGTTTAGTATACGAATATACTTTTTCAGCGTACATGCTAGGTGACTTGAGGTGTCTTGTTTTTCCCCTTATAGTTTGCTACTCGGTCTGTAAAACCGGGAGTATAAATATATATCTCACGTCAGACGTAAGAGTTATGTACCTAGTACCTAGCCGCTGAAAATAAGTATTTAAATTATTTACTTACTATTTCTTAAAACCAGATGGTCTTAAACTTTTTCATAATAAATCTCAAATTAACTTAAGGCAAGTGTATCAAATAAAATTTTAAAAATTAAAATTTTAAAGTGATTTTTCAAACTAATGTTCATAATCGAGTTATTCGTATGACTCGTAGTATAGATAATATAATTGATACACTGTTTAAAATGTTTGCGGAGCTCACCCATTTCCTTTAATAGTTTCGCCATCCATGTAGGGCCGGCCACAGCACGTCTCGCCATGTCAACGGGAAAACTCCTCGACGATATTAACACTGGTATAAGGCTTGACAGCCTTTCAGCAGGCCACAAATGTGTTAAAACACATGAGGCACTTATGAATCGAACGGCAAAAACCGTTAAAAAGTGATATTACGCTTTAACACAAAATAAATATTAATGTGGGTACTTACAGCATAAAATTCGTTTTATACTAAGCATATAATAATTTAATTTAGAAAATACTTCACCACTTTATTATAATATCACTGATCACTGAATAAAAAATATTGCAACAGGAGTAGAGCCCAGCTAGGGCTGCTACAGAGATGTTGCTTCGACGAAAATTTAAACGCCAATGATTCCAAAGAGCGCGCAACAATTTCAAGAAAACCAAATGGCGCGCAGCTGCTACGGTGGCGCCACCTGACGAGTTCCGGTTACAACTCATTAAAAAGGACGTCAACGCTGGTAATCCGACGGAAATGGTAGTGCCCTCTCTATAAAAAGCTTCCAGTTACGGTCAAGTTATTTAATACGATTTTCGACTCTAAAAAAAGCCGTTTTAGATAGCAAATAGATCATGGCGTGAGCGGGAGAAAAACGAATTTGAAATCGTGATCAGACCGCGCCTTAAGGGCTTGCTAGTAAATAGTTCCGTTTAAAGTGAAAGAAAGCTAAAGTGAGTTAATTAGCGCGTTAATCAGCTGTGAACTGCCAAACAGCGCTGTTGAATAGCTCGTCGCTCGTAGCACAATGAAGCAGACGAGTGTTTCATACAGACGGGCGATAAGCTGCTGTCAGTGTAACTAAACGTGCCACTTAAGCCCGTTGTAGACCATGCTAAGTAGCTTGCAAGTACAAGTAGGCGTTCAAACGTGAATACCTACTCGCGCGGTGACGCGCACAACTCGCGTGCGAGTATACGTACTCGCAAGAGTGTTCGAATGAGACGAACGATACGCAGTGGCATCGCGTGAGCAACGCGGGGAAACGAAGCTTCTTGCGCAAGGACCAGCGCGAAGTATTACTAAGCACTTTCACTGCCACTTGCACTAAGCAAAACTTTGCAGATTGCTAATTAGAAGTTAGCACCGATACAAAGTTCTTGGTACTTTACCATACCAACATAGTTATGATTTTTAGTTTAAGTGTATTTAAGGTATTATTATTTTGATTTTGTTGACCTATAAATAGCAAAAATAATTAATAAATATAATTTTAAACTCAGATCAGACAAACAGGGAAGATATGCCCTAATACAATTATTATTCGTATTCAAATGTCTCCATGTTTATATATTATGTCGGAGCGTGCGAGGGGCGCCGGTCTGCATCAGATATCGTGGTTCTACGGCGTGAGTATAGCGGTCGAGGAGAATAAGATATCGCACGAACATTGACACAGTTTTTATTTCTTAGCACGATTAATAATTACAATATCAAATTACTTGAAAATTACTCGGGGACACGGTGTTCCGCCTTGCAACGAACGCTGCCACCCTCCAACGAACAACTCCAAATTCAAACCTCAAAGTAAAGTGAGCTCCACCGAGCTTCGCGTGTCCGCGCGTCCTCGCTAGCGCCGCCGCCGCCGGACGGTATGCCAACTTGCTAAACGCTGATTGATTGCCAACGACACATCCGCAACCAGTGTCAGCAGGGTACGTTACTGCAGCTAGTCCACCAAAACTAAGCTAGGTGACGCCTAACTAAATAATCCCAACGGTAGTTGCAACCGAGTGCCGAAACGTCAACTGTCAGTTCCATTTTCTTGCCACTTAAAAATATCGATGCGCCGACATATATTTAACGATCAACATGTTTTTATACTATCTCAAAATTGTCTATACTGTCTCAGAATTGACTGGACTGTCTCAAAGCTCGCTGTACTGTCTGAAAATTTACTGTCCTGTCTTACTAATGCAATTGAACGTAGCTCGTCTGCTGCGGCCAGTGAGCACAATAGGCTATTGAAGCCCGCTGCAACGCGTGTTTATCAGGAAGCCAGTGAATGCATGTCCTTTTACATGATTGCCTTGTATAGTGAACATATAGAAGCAGATACTGCTCTCGTGTGGCCGCTAATGTATCCCGTTCACTGCAGAGATTGTCATATGTAGATAAAGTTTTACATATTGTTGTTATGTCGTTGTTAGTACGGTATGAATTTTAATAACTCTAAGTAGGTATGGTATCAGGCGAAAGTAGAGTAAAAAAAATAACGTGGAGTAGGATGCTCTACGGTCTGGTAAAAAGCTGTATTTTTTTTAATGCTATATAGGTGGCAAACGAGCCTCCTGATGATAAACAGTCACCGTCGCCTATGGGTACTTGTAACACCAGAGGCATCAGAAATACGTTGGCGACTCTTAAGACCGACTGTATCGTAAAGGCCGAGTAAAGCCCTTATGTCAGAGTTTTTAGGCCGCCTAAGGCCTCTGAAATTGGCTTGACTTATCGGTTGTTGTTATTGACCAAATAACCGGAACCTACAATTTAACGTGTCATCCGACGTGTCTCCGTTGTAAATGCCAGTCGCGGTCACCCTCTTCCCTCATCGGTGATCCTGTTGGTGGAACCGGCGAATAGAAGCACGATTTTCGCATAATTATGTACCTACTTGCCACCAAAGTGATATATAAAACAGAGCGTTTTTCTATGTCATGATCTTTTGGATAGGCCTTCGTTCAGGTAAACGAAAATTTGTCATGAAGATGTTGATGAAAGTACTGGGAATATCCCATGATATAAAGTAGGTACACCAGCCGCCTCAAGTATTATAAACCACTCCGTAGCTTGTGTTTTTGTGCTAGTTACTAGCGGGTTTCGCTGTCCGTCACTCAGAAGTGAATCTTAATTACGCGGTTGCCAGCTGAATTCAACGGAAAGCATTGCCAGTGACGTAGCAACTCAACTCAATAGACCTCTATATATAGAGGTTAGTTGCAAGCTGGCAATTTCAGCTTAAATAACATAGCACAGGAGTTCATCGTAATATTTGGAACTTAGTAATCTTTGATAGTATAATTATCATTTCTCAATTACAATAATCAACCTAAAAGCACCTCCAAATTGGCGAGTTGGCGGTCAAACGCAAGACTATTAATAGAATTATATTAGCAATTTTGAAAATGATAATTACTGTTTAATCCTGGATTACGAAGAAAATTTGTCGGTAAACAATTTTTTTGCTTAGCTTAATATAATTTACAGTCGATAGTTAATGGCAGTATTAAGTTACAACAAGCTCATTGTACTCATCATACTGAGCACTTTTTACTATGAGACCGACCCAGAAATCACGAAAACCATATTATCAGCTTCAATATAAAAATGTTATTCACTCTCGAAAAGTATGGAAACGGCTTATGGTTTTTTTCATGTCTTTAGGGTTGTGCCCTAAAAGTTGTTCTAGTTAAAAGTAGAATGACTTCCTTTCGGGTTTAATACTATAGTTCCAAGTAATTCTGTATAAAGTTTTGATATTTGCAGTCTATCAGATAGATGGATAGTTAGAAACTTTATTGTGCACTAGTCACCTGTCTAGAAATAAATATTTGGTTCATAATAAGCACATCGCTAGAATCTTCTTTTAGTATCGTTGCATTGGTTTCTTGAAAAAAAAAAAAAAACTTTTTATCCTGCGTAAACGGCACGCGTATTTATAAACATAGCATTGGGCCTTACGGACAAATGCTATTGCAGCACCTAATCGGCTCAGTTGGAAAATCACGCGACCGCAAACCGTATTTTGGCGCGATAAGGTTCACGTTCGCGTGATTTTCCAACTGAGCGGATTAGGTGCCACAATAGAAGTTGTCCGTAAGGCCTCAATCTAGTTCAACAATAAGTGAAGACAAGATTTTGGCGCGTCGTGCATAATAGGTAGACCTTTTCTTGTCTACTGAACACTACTCTATGCAAGCTAGTAAATTACAATCCAGCGCACAAACAGCTGCAGACCAAAGAAACGGTTTCTTTATAAACTATTTCATAACATACCATTTCAGTATTACAGCGCTTTAATTAAAACTGAACGTGCATATTTTGACCGATTCAAGTGCCTGTAACTTTCAGGCACAAGTTTGGAATCGAGTCTGCTGTTATGCAATAAAAATATGAAAACTGGATAGTCGACGTTAAAGTGCTTATAACTTTTCTTTTATGGTGTTTGTTTGAGTTTTTTTAATGGAAAAATTTGTTAAGATTAAAACTGAAAAGTGCTTGTAGTAGTTCTAGGTTATGGCCTGTTCTTGTTGTTTGTTCATTGGCAGATTTATGTAGAGTAAAACAAAAATAATTGATCCCAAATTCCTTATTGTAAATAATGCAACGTTAATGCGGAAATTCACTAGAGATTGTTCAAAGAAACAGTTTAGAAGACGAACTTACGCAAATAGCGCCTGATTCTATCAAGTGATTGTCTAGTTTTAATCTCAAATAAGCATCACTATCGTAATTAGCCCAGTTTATTCCACTGCTGGATTGCCTCTCCTAAGGTACACCACTCTATACTGTCTACGGCTTTTTACTTCCAAATATTGTCTCGCGCATATTTTCGTTCCATTGAGTGAGTCTTATGGTGTCCTTGGTTATGCTTGCCTTCGTGGTGTCCACAAATAATTAATCGCAATAAAATAGCATGTTGTTTTTATGCAATTTAGATAATATGTATGTAGAATCCTAATTACTTAAGTTCTTACTTACATACTCGTATTATTTTTAACTAGCGACCCGCCCACCCGGCTTCGCACGTGAATTAACCCGGGGCGGGTTGCTAGTTATATATATAAACATTCCGTGAAAATGTATCTAACTGATGATGAAAACCGCATCAAAATCCGTTGCCTGGTTTAGGAGGAGTTAGCGGCCAGACAGACAGACGCGAAAAGAGCCTTTAATTTATACTATGTAGAGAAGAGATAGAGAAGAGAAGATTCTCAATGTTTAATCTTTAGTAAACAAATACTATAAAATGAAAGGAAAAAAAAGAAGTTTGCATTAACATGGTTCAGAAAATATTATTGGACGGAAAATATTCTGAAGCTCTACTAACTCACAGTTCCCTTTCAAATTTCTCTCAAATGATTGTTTAACTACATTTAAAAATGAATTTGCTAAATACAGCGTCGCCTTTAGAGTGTAATTTTCATTGTTCTGTCCGATTCAAGAAATAAAGAGTGAATTTTGAAGCAATGTAGTGAACAAAAGGGTAGTTTTTAAAACCTACAGTGGCGTTCAATTATGGCTCCATAGTAGGATTTTATGCAAAATTAATGTAATGCGGTGGTATATCTGTAAAACTAGGAAAATTTACAATTGGCATCAGTTGAAATTTGAATCTGTAATGAATATCTGCAGAATTGGGAACAATTCTTAATGCAGACATATAATAATGTAGGTAAATTAAATCTATATATATATTAATATTATAAGGAGGAAAGATTTGTATGTAAGTATGTTTGTTACGAATTGGCTCAAAAAGTGCTGGACCGCTTTTAAAAATTCTTTCACCATTTGAATGCTACATTATCACTGATTAATATAAGCTATTTTAATAGGCTATACAACTATACCCGTGCGGAGCCGGGGCGGACCGCTAGTACTATATATACACAAGGAAAATTGTCAGCTCTGGGCTTCATTTTCACACAAATAGGTAGGGTAATACCACTGGATTGTTATTGACATTTTATGAACTGATTTAATGAATTTAAATGAAACTCTGAGGTACACAAAAAAATTTTTGCTCTGCCCAGTAGTTAAGTCAGTTATTTAAATTGATAAATAGGTTTGCGTTGACTGTCACCTAGCCTGATGTTAGTCGAAGATATTATGGTCTACGATGGAGCACGATTTTCTTGCGATCACCCAGATCTTGAAGTCACCCAGATTGTAAGTATCGGGATACATCCATTCAGGCAGTGCATTCAACAGTCTAGTGGTTTGCATAGTAAAAGTGGAATCAAAGCGCTTCTTCGTACGAGTTTTGAAACATCTATCATAAAACGTTGTCACCTTTTAGAAACAATGGGCAGGAAGGAATTAGATCATGCAGATCCGATGCACTCACTCCGATATGTAATAACATATTAAATATAAAAAAAAAAAAAAAAAATGTTGTTCTTATAATTTCAATTAACAAAGAACATGCCGTTATCAGGAAAGTAATAAAATACACACAAAAAACGTTATTTTTGTATTTAAAAAGCAAATAAAATATGGTGCAATTTTCTAGTTTGGGCGAATCAAATTTGTGTGAAAATTATGCGTTATGTAAGTATAATGACGCTTCAAAAAAACTTTCTTTTAAAACTAGGTTAAGTCCTATTATTGCATGTTGCCGCAAGTAAAAATGTTACCGGAAACTCTCAAATTTAAGTCCATTTTATTGCCCGGTAAGAGCTCGAGTCATTAGAGGATTTTAAACTACTACCTAGGAGTAAAGTCCGAGAAGGAGCTTTATATTAGGTGAGAGGGCACATAGGAACTAAGGAGTCTGGTAGATTTGAGCATTTACTTAAGTTTTAAGTATTAGTAAGCTAGTATTTTGTTTTACTTAAGGCACTGGCCAGTAAAAAAAAAACCCAATATTTTAACATGAAGCCTAATTGGCGGGTGCGGGGTGAACGGCATGAAGAATCATGCCTCAAAACCATCAAGTACTCAGCAGAACAGCCCAGAATTGTTCAATCCTTTACTAGATTTACTAGATTTACATTGGCTTTTATACACATTAAATAATGGTATTTAATATTGAACAAGGCCTTTTATAATTTGTTGGCTGCGGTCCCGTCAACCGTCAATACCTACCAAAGGTCCGGGCTAGCCCCGAGAATCAATAGAAAATACCGAGAAATAGGTGCAAAAGAAGACTGTATTTTGTATTTATACTGGATTATATATTATATCCATGCCATGAATGGATAGAATACTGAACTTTTTTATATCTACGAATATTTTAGAAACAAATAAAAAAAAAATATTATTAATTATTTATGGTCAGTTGAAAATACTACCTATTTACTTTTTACTTTATTGCTTATAAAGTTATCGAGAGAAATATTATTTATGAGAACGTCAATGGTAGCTTCTTTGAAGATTCACTGGGATTGTTTACTTAGGTACTTATATTGGACATCTGTTTACTCAGTCTAGGGTAGATACCAAGGCGAATGCTCATAAAATGGTAAAATATTGTGAGTTTTCCACGGTAGGTATGTACGAATATAAGATCCTACTTCGTTCTAGAGCGAAGTTGAGCTAGTAATATTTCGTTCAAGGTGGAAGTAGGAAATGGAAGGCTTACTACCACGTGCTAGTCGAAAATCGTATGCACAGAAGATCATAGACACATGTATGGAACAGCTGATTTTCTCACGAACAGGGTGACGATTCCATAGAAGTTGCTCATTACGATTAGTACAATTACCCCACTCGACTTAGCATACCATTTTCGACTAATCCTGTACATCCAGAAAAAGAGACAAAGATACTCGGCTAAAAAATCTCAGTAGTTCAGTCAATTGAACTGTTTATTGAACTACTGAGAATTAGACGGATCAGAGAAACAATAGGTATAGCGTGGCGAGTGCGAACGCCTGATGCCTTTAGTTGAACTCACCTAGCAGACAAAGTTGAAACACTTTTTTTTGCATGTGGATTATTAGTTAGTTCATTGGTAACGCTACAAGAGTGTGCGTGAAAAATGAGTATGTGTGCCGTGCAGTTTAGCGGAATAGTGTATAAAAAATGGAGACATTTAAACACGAACGAAAATTGTACTAAGGCATATCTCCCTTGTTTGTCTGATTGGAGGAGAGATACCTCCTTTCCTTTTTCTCTCTCAGAGAGCGAGTGAATTCACAAGTCTGACATCGTCTTAAGGTTATAGGGCACATAGTAACTAACGCTTTGCCGTTTTTATAGCTCCTGTTTCTTGTCCGTTGTCGGCAAGTTATCGCCGCAATTTGTCTGCTTCTTGCTGAACGTACGCTTCATTATCAACCGCTGGAGCTCGACTAATTATTCAGGGTGAAACGCTTGAGCTTATTAGAGAATAGGGAGCTGGACTGGCGTAAATTAATTTCGTGGAAGGGGTTAAAATGGTCTTGAAAAAAGACGATAATTATTAATTTACTGATGCGAAACTAAATATGGAGTTAAATTGGAGGAAAGAATATAAACCTATACCTAAAGGGTTATTTATAAAGTACCAAAAACGTCTCATAGGACGTTCTTCTTACATTATATTAATTTAACAGCTTTTTTGTTAAGACTCTTTACAAAATGTAAGTCTTCTCTATCTTCTCTACATCTCTACATAGTATAAATTAAAGTCGCTTTCCGCGTCTGTGTGTCTGTATGGCCGCTAACTCCTCCTAAACCACGCAACGGATTTTGATGCGGTTTTCACCATCAGTAAGATACATTTTCACGGAAGGTTTATATATGTAACTAGCGACCTGCCCCGGCTTCGCACGTAAATGACACCCGTGCGAAGCCGGGCTGACGGGTCGCTAGTTAAAAGCATAAAGATATTTTTTAGAAAAAAAAAAAAAAACTGACTTCATTACTACACCTAGATTTACAAACTGAACCTAAAAAGTAGAAAATGGTTCGTTGGTTATTGTCATGTTTTTGTAGATTTTTCAAAAAGCGCTAAATCAATGTCGATAAAATTTACATGGGACCTATGAGATATGACCAGCGAACCAAAAAAACAATCATCAAAAACAAAAACAACAAACAAAAAAATAGATACAGTCGAATTGATAAACTCTTCCTTTTTGAAATCGGTGAAAAATGGTTCATACTTCGTATTTCATACAAATTCATTTAGCAAGGAAGCAGCTCAAGCAGTTGTTCTTCATGGCTAAACCCAAAGATAATATAAGCAATCGTCATTAGCTAAACCTCAATTCATCATAATAACTATAAAAACTCTTATGGCAATGTTGTAATGTTTGACATGAGAATAAAAAATGTCTTTAAAGCTATAATCTTAAACTTCATCATCATCATCCACAGCCTTGCTTATCACACTGCTGGGCCTCTTTCTTGCTATGCCATCTGCTCGGTTCTGTGCTAATCGAGTCCAGGTTCGAACTGCGATAGTAATAATATCGTCGACCCATCTTGCAGCTGGACGACCAACGCTCCGCTTACCTTGCTTCGGCCACCACTCTGTTAAAATCTTAAACTTACTCATGTTAAATATATTTCGTAAACTTTACTTACTAACTAAAGATATGTCTGTTGAAGTAGCGAACAGACACATTGTTCAAGACATCTAGTCAGGGTCACAACTCGTCCGTTCTGAAAGTACGTTCCGGGGCTCCAGGGAGAGCAAACAGAGCTATACGAGATTACTGCGGCAGTGAAAAATTTAGTCCCGAGTCGCGAGCGTCCTGAGGAAATTGCGAAAAATGCTCCCGGTAATGGACATGAATGTGTATGTTCCAAGAATGAAGGTAAAGTGGCGAGTTGATGTGTTTTCTAGGAATCGTAGATACTCTTCAATTTAGTGCGGTGTCTAGGAATTATATTTTTAAAATAGTATTAACTTCCTTTTTTTCGTTACTTAGTTACTAGTTTCACCCTTCTCACATATGGCGCTTAAACTTAGTCACTGACAAAAGTTCAGAAGTTTGCTTTCGGAGTTGCCAGGGAGCCATGGATCGTAGTACTTATAAAGTGAAATTTATAGACAAGGTAACAGACACTATCATGCGAACCAGGACTCAGATTCCCAATGTAATTTAAAAGGCCGGTTTACTAAAGTGGGACTTGGCCGGTAGGCTCAGTCATGTCAGTTGAATGTTGGAGGAACGTTAGGCTAAAATCATAACACAGTGGTTTCTGTAGGATGGCGAACTACCTCCCAGACGGCTCCGATTGAGATGGATGGACGAAATGGACTTGAAGGACTTGAAGGATTAGACTTAAATTGCGCAAAATAAAGAGCGTAATATAATATAATATATTCTTGCGCAACGTATAAGCATTGCAATACAACGCGGCAATGCGGCCAGCATTTTGGGAACGATGCCAACGGGCAGCGGTTTATTAGATTAGTTTAGTTTAATATAATATATTTTTATTTAGCGTATTTAATTTAATTTAGTTAAATATAGTAGTATTAGTTTTTAATTTTGTAAGTAGTTTTAGGTTTTATTTTTGTTTCTATTCTAATATGTGTAATTTTCTTGTTTAATTGTTATATATTTCAATTTATTTGTTAATCTATTAAATATTAACTAATACTATAAAAAAAAAAAAAAAAAAAAAGAGCGTAATATAATAAATAATAGACTTAGTTTGTGGATGCGTTTATTATGTTCTTTATAGTTTTGTAACTGACAATTATAATACACACTCTAAAGTAAAACAACATTAATAATAAATAATAGCCAAGTGCGAATCGGTGACAAATTTCTGTTCATTACCAAGTTAAGCAACGTAGGGCGCGGTCGCTACTTGGATGGATGACCGCCTGGGCCTGATATTGTATTTTTGCACTACTTTTTGTATTTTGTGGTGGTACGGAACCCTTAAGTGCGCGAGTACAATCTTCATGAATTAAAGATGGACCACAAGGCCTATTTAATACCTTCGAGTAGTGGTCCCACTAAGGAGTGGGACTACAGGGACAACGAGCTCTGTTGTTCAAGCCTAGTGCGGGACCATGTGTATAGTGAGATATACCGCTTTATGGTTGATATTCTGAGAACCCGTACGAAGCGCTTTGATTCCAGATTTATTGTGCGAACTGCTAGACTGTGGAATTCGCTACCTAAGTGGGTGTTCCCCAATAGTTACAATCTGGGTGTCTTCTAGTTAAGAGTGAATTGGTTTCTTCTAGGCAAGCGTGCTCCATCGTAGGCCGCATAATCACTTAACATCAAGCGAGTTGGCGGCCAAGTGCAAGCCTATTTATAATTTAAAAAAACATTGGTGAAAACACGTCAAAATTTTTTTGTTCCTACTCAATTCCTTAACGACCAAACAGATTTGAATAATAATTAAATGTAGTATGGAAGTTGCTTATTTCCAGGAATCAACACAGGCACTTTTTATTTTGGTTCCCTTAGGATGGCGGGTGAAATCACATGCCACAGCAAGTATTCCATCATACTAATATTATAAATTCGAAAGTGTGTTTGTTTGTTGGTTTGTTTGTTCCTCTTTCACGCAGCAACAGAGCAACGGATCGACCTAATTTTTAGCATGGGTATTTATTTATTTATTTATTTATTCATCAACAGAATGCTTACAGTTAAACCAAAGCGCAAACTATTTAAATAACAAATATTATGTATTCTACTTAATTACCTACTAAGAAATAACCCTAAATAGTTCAAGGGCGGAAGATGACATAGGCTACTTTTCATCATCATCATCATCACCATCACCATTTTTCATCACTACGCAGGTGAAACCGCGGGCGCAGCTAGTATGGAAGAAATACAACTTCTAAACAAAATTTTCCATCTCAAGGAATAACACGAAACTGCTCTTGAGAAGATTCCCATTGGTCGTCGGAACAGGAATATATTGTAATAAGGATCTAGAGATTTGCGAGGGAAAACCTGTCAGCCATGTTCTGCAGATATCCACGTCTGAAGTACCCGGCTATCCACGTCGCATGTTTGTTTACTCTCGAAAACACAATACAAACAAAATGTTTTGTTTTTTCGTGACAAAACTCTTGCAAACAACTTTTTACTATATGAGTATGAACTAACCGAAAAAACAAAGTTATGTTATGATTGAGATCCGTTAGGAAAACAACAAGGAACTTGTGTATCCCGCCAAACTTGAAAAATATACATATTCGTTTTATTGTAATATCCTAGTTCATTTAATAATACATCATGCATGTTTTATTAACAACAAAAAAATGCTAATTTGTATTCATCACTAGTAAAAAATATATAAATAACCCTCCTTGTTGCGCAGTCAGGTACAAAAAACTAAGTTCAATTTCGAGTTTAAGTTATTTTATAAGTCGATTAAATTATAGTTTTAGTTTATAGTTATTTATTTAAGTTTTCGTAAATTTTCTGTTGTTAATAATAAAATAAAGTTCTTAATTTTCCAAATACATAAAAAAAAAACGAGTTTTACTAGTAGTATGATAAAAATAAACAAGTATAAATTGAAAAGTTCAAAAGCTCCCGATAAAAGAGCTGATAGCCTTCAAACGGCTGAACAAATTTTCTTAAATCATAGCTAAGAACACTCTTGATCAAGTCACCTATCAAACAAAACAAAAAATAAACCGGCCAAGTGCGAGTCGGACTCGCGCACTGAGGGTTCCATACCACCACAAAGTTCAAAATTAAACGAAATTACCAGTTATAACTTGGTACTTAACAGAAACTTGTCACCGACTCGCACTTGGCCATTATTTATTATTTGTTTTTATACTATAGAGTGTGTACTATAATCATGCCAAGTTTGACGCTTGTACGTATTACCATTTTTACATTAGAGCTAATACCAAAATACGTAAAAAAATACGTTTGTTGTATTATATAGGGACCCTCCTTTTATTTTGACTTTTTGACTTTTTTATTGAATCCTTATTTCGTAGTGAATCCGCCGTAATAATACTTATTCCGTGAAAGTTTCAACTGGCTATCTATTACGGTTCGAAAGATAAAGCCGTTTAAAGGTAGGACGCACAGACAGACAGACAACGTAGGCTCACTAATTAGGATCCCGTTTTTACCCTTTGGTTACGGAACCCTAATAACTAAATTAATTTCAGTTCAGATGTTTGGGAGCTACGACACCGCACAAACAGACACACATATACACACGTTCAACGTATAACATCCTTATTTTTGCGTCGGGGGTTAAACATAAGCATACGTACATTTCAAGTTCTGGCAGGTTAAAGTTGTGCACACAGAGTTTCCACTTCAAATCAAGAAGTGTTGTTTAAAAACAACGGTGCAAAACATGAATTTAAAAGCAACTTGGTGACTGAAAAATTAGATTGGAGCACTGACTCCGCGATTTTTTCTTCTGTTTTACTTTTCAACTAGAGTTGAAGTTGCTTTGCGCGTCTACAAGTTTGTAGGATTTCTATCACAGCTTGTTTGTTTACTTATTTTATGCAGTGAGCAAAGTAGGAATATTTGATACGTAAACTACGTACCGAATTCCATAAAAAAATATATTTGAAATTTAAATTTGATTGGTATTCGATACATATTTCACTTATCGTCCTTCGCCCTTGAAACTCAAGTGGTCATTTCAAGAAGTGGTAATTTTTCAAGAAGTGGTCATTTCAAGAGTGGTCGTTTGTAGAAGTGGTCGTTTGTGGAAGTGATCATTTGTAGAAATGGTCATTTGAAGAAGTGGTCTTTTTTAATTGTGGTCCTAAACCGCCGAAACGCAGCGAACGAGCTAGTGCGGACGTATCTACGAAAGCGAACGCTAGAAGGAATACCACGGTTGCGTTTTAACAAAACAAATTCACAAAAAAAAAAAGTTTTGCATTTTGTTGGTACAAGAGCCTTTTTGTAAGTGTTTAAGGGTTCTCACGTTCCCTCTCATTTGAGACCACGTAAACTTATTGCCATTAGAGACCAAATTTGAAAAATTATCTATGGAAGAAAAGTAAAGACGAATTTTTAGAAGTTATGGACCAAAAGTTGTTAAGTATGATCTAGGGAAGCCGTTTGTTTTAGGTACATTAAAAAATAACCCTGTATTGTATTTGATGTCAAAAAGAGCCAAAGTTTTATACTGTTTTAAAATATCACGATTCTTCACTACAGTTATATGATTATTAACGGGATATTTATAGTGATAAGGTTGTGGATGGAGCTCCCGATATTTCACTGGAAGACTTACCACGGTAAATATCCCGTTAATAATCATATAACCTAAAGTATTATTGCAAGTCGCCATTGCGTCTCGTTAACTCATCGTCAGTCATTTTGTAATTTTCCGGAATAAATAGAATAATTTGTAGTTAAAACACTGTTTTAAACTATCGCGGTTGTTCACTAAAGTTATATGATTATTTACCGTGGTAAGGTTGTGGAATGAGCTCCCAAAATTTCGGCGCAGTTACGTGCAAAAAATAATATAAAAATCCGAAAAATCGGGAAAAATATCGGGAGCTCTTCCACAACCTTACCACGGTAAATATCCCGTAAATAATAATATAACTTTAATTAGTTTTTATTTACCCTGTGTTTTACCTTGCCTCAGTAAAAATCCTGGAAAGTTTCAATATTATCTATTATAATATAATACCAAAATACCAATACCGATAAGAGCTTGTTATATTTATGAAGAAACATTCGATAAATCTTTTCGCTTTTTACGATCGCATTCGATAAGCGTGCGATATCGTTATTGTCCACAGATCTAAAAGAAACAGATGACGCTAGCTTAATGAATACTGAACTGAAAAGCATGTTTAAAAATTTAAGAAATATCAATACAAACAAAAATACTTACCCGCGTTGAATAGAGAACCTCCTCCACATTTTTCGATTAAAACTCGACTTCAAAAATTGTAAGCGTTCGAATAAAATTATTGCTATTGCCAAATCCATAGGCGCTCGAAAAAAATTATTCGTATTATTGTCGTTTTATTATTCGTATGGAGCTGGTAAAAAAACATCTCCTAATTTAATAAAAAAAATAAGGGATTGCCTCAAGAGTTTCCTCTACTTAATGAAAAATAACCACGTAAATTGGATAACAAATATCGGAGTAATCTGTGAAATACATTAAAAAAACAGAACGAATTGAAAACCGCTCCTGAAGTCATATTAAAAATAGAATTCAGCTTAGGTGATGAAAAAACGTTGTGCGACCGCAAACCGTATCTGGGCGCGTTAAGGTTCTCGTTCGCGTGATTCCGAACTGCGCGGTTTTAACGTTAGTTTGAGACCGCGTAAGGATTTGGCCGTAAGATCCCAGGTCTTTCATAATAATTTAAAAAAACGCAATGCTGGCCTTTTTGTTCAAATATAATAATTGGGCCAGCATTTTGGGACGATTTCCTCTGGTTAGATTATTTATTTTTTGGAGTTAGATTTTTTTTTTCTCTGTACTTTCGTCTTACATGCTTTAGTCTAGTTACTTTTAGTTTCCTTTGTATAAGAAATTGCCATTAAATGTGAACACGTACGACTAATGAAACATGTAAGTTCAACCTCTAATTTATGTGTAGTGCGCTCTTACCTCCCGGGTAGTAAAATGTTCCTTTTTCTGCGAAGTTTTTACAACAGTGATAAAGTTCCCTCGTAAGTTTGTTGGTTTCACTAATAAATATCTACTGTTCTGGCTCTAGGGAGATAATAAATCTCATTTCTCAGAACATTTATAATCAAGTTTAGTAAAATACGTATATTGCTATATTTTTACTTCAGACAACTTATAAAACAAATTGGGCAAGTGCGATATATGATCTCTCACTTAGTACCTACTAGCATTATTTGGTCACTAGGCAAACCAATTTATGTCCAGTATTTGAAAAAAATTGCACAATATTTTCCTTAACATTTGTACGCTGTAATAGGCAAGGACATGAGATACGTCTCCATTCTTACGACCATGTGCTACTATTGTATGTGTACCTACCATGTTCTGACAAATAAATATTTGGAATTTGAATTTACTGGGACGCAATTTTCGGATCACACACTATTTAGCTCTATGCTCAGACCATACAAACAAGGGAGATATGGTAAGGTATCGCAGCGAGAGCGAACACATCAGGCCTAATTCAGGCTTGATGCCTTTAGTCAAACTCAACTTGCAGACGACCTTGTCACCCTTTTTTTGCATGTACTATTAATTAGTACATTGGTGTCGCTGCAAGTTAGTCAGTGTGCGTAAAAATAAGAAAGTGTGTCGTACTTACCATTTTTGCGTTAAGTGGTTTAGCGGTACCTGTAGTGAAAAAATGGGTAAAACACGGAGACATTTGAACACGAAGTATAATTGTACTAAGGCATATCTCCCTTGTTTGTTTGATCTGAGTCTCTATGACTATGTACTAGTAACTATAATTTAATTAGTTTTTTTTTTTATATTTGTCAGGCTAGGCATTTGACCACAGTTTACCTAATGTTAAGTGACGGTGGGATTAATAATAGTTTTTAGAAAAAAAAAGTACCGACTTCATGACTATACCTACATTTACAACGATACGATACGATACGAAAAAGTAGAAAATATTGTTTAATATTACAACTGAAATACTTTGTACCCATGGTCATGAAAAATTTAACGAAAAACAACAGGGCCCGGTCGCCATGGAGAAACTTCTTTGTTTTTTTTGAAGTTCTGTTATAGGAACAGTTCCTGAGGATGTTTGCTGTTCAGTTGACAGCGTCGCTAGTGGAGAACAAAGTATGAAATTCACCAAGAAATAACTGTAGTTCCAATTTTGCCCACCTTAACAGCTAAGTTGGTGGCACTGTACAATGTACATTGAATTCGTTGCTTATCGTCATGTTTTTGTAGATTTTGCAAAAAGCGCTGAATCAATGTCGATAAAAAAATTATGGGACCACCTATGAGATATGACCTACCAACCAAAAAAAAAACAACAAAAACAATTCTAAATTGGCGGAGTAATCGCGTAACAAACATAAAAATAATACAGTCGAATTGATAACCTTCTCCTTTTGGAAGTCGGTAAAATAATGGCGAACACGCCTAGCCTGGAATGGGAATTGACTTTCAAGTGTTTTGTGAGTATTTTTATAAAGTTAAAGAATGTACTACCTATTAAAAAATAGTTTTATTTATACCATCTAACTGTTTTTCTATAATAATGAATGAAATCCGCTTCTCGGAGACAATCTAATAAAAAATAGATTTTCAAGCCACTATCGAAAACCAATTTAGCGTCAATAGGATAGGCCTCACCAAACAAACGGCTAACCTCTAATGGTAGAAACAGTGCGACCTCTCCAGACCCCGACTGATTTCTCTCAGAAGCACTTTACAGTATAACAAAATTTATTTATATATTTGAATGATGGAGCCACCATTGTAATTTCTTAACAAAACAGATAACTTCCCATGGAAAATTTTAGTTCCTAAATTCAGCCACCTCGACAGATAAGCTGGTCGCACTTTACGCCAAATTGGAACCATTACATGGAACGAAACGTGTTATTGTGAAAGGATAACTGGAGTATTCTTCAGTATCGGAGGCTTTTTATGAAATATTCGTGCGTGCCTCAAGAGTGTGGGAATTTAGTCATTTGTTTGAGCGTTTTATATTTCTAAGTGATGCGAAGATTGCTTGGATTTCATTTTGAGGCAATTAATATATTTTTTGCCGATTTCTATCACTCCAGGTAAAGGGGACCAAATAAAAAAAATACTTATTAGAACTTATGAAATAAATATGTACCTATTTACAAATTAAACACGACGTCCAAGTCCCCCACGGCTTCCTTACAGAAGGCTTACATAATGCTGCCTTAGTTTTTAGAGTTCCGTACCCAAAGGGTAAAAACAGGACCCT
The DNA here is from genome assembly GCA_932305915.1 of Agriopis marginaria. Taxonomy (NCBI): domain Eukaryota; kingdom Metazoa; phylum Arthropoda; class Insecta; order Lepidoptera; family Geometridae; genus Agriopis; species Agriopis marginaria. The sequence goes on along the minus strand of OW029934.1, from coordinate 7,072,820 downwards.
ATTACCAGATGTCTGTCTATCTGTCCGTCCGTTCGTCCGTTTATCCTATTATTATCTGTCCGTCCTATTAACGGCTGTATCTTCGAACCGTAATTTATAGCCAGTTGAAATTTTCACAGAATATGTAATGTAACGGCGGATCAACTAAGGAATAATAAAAAAAGTACAAATGAAAATGGGTATACAACAAACGTGTTTTTTTACGTATTTTTGTATTAGCTATAATGTAAAAACAGTAATAGGTACAAGCGTCAAACTTGGCACGATTATAGTACACTTTCTAAAGTATAATAATAAATTATGGCCAAGTGCGAGTCGGTCAAAAATTTCTGTTCTCGTATGATCACCGAAGTAAAGCAACGTCGGCCGTGGTCGGTGCTTGAATGGGTGACCGCCTGGGCGTTGATGGGATGTTGTCTTTTCGCATTCCTTTTTTGTACTTTAGTAGCTAACAAGTAATATGGTGGTACGAAAACCTTCAGTACCTGATCCCGACTCACACTTGGCCGGTTTATGATGTTTTTACAAGCTTAGCTTTTAATTATTGCTATGTTATTATGGGTCAAATCTTGCCACTGAATTTTAAAACCAGCTATCCCCAACCGATTGAGCTGAAATCTTGCATACACGTTTAGTTTGAACGACAATGCATAATTAGCAAATTGACGTCATTCTAAATTAAATGTGGTGGACACCCCAAGATGGCGGACAACATTTTCTTATCTACCATCATGATATTATCAGATGAAAGGGTTTACTGAGAAGAATACGAATAGCTTGTTAAAAGTTTTAAATTAATAATGTTATTTTGTAAGTTGCAGTGGCAGTGGGCAGGGCTCATATCACGCTGAAAAGATGGCCGATGAGGCCGAAAGGTTCTGGAATGACCACGGACCGGTAAGCGCAGCGTTGGACGTCCACCCACAAGATGGACAGACGACCTAAAAGAGACCGCAGAGAAACACTGGATGCAGGCCGCTTCCAACCGGCCCTTTTGGAAATCGATGGGGGAGGCCTATGTCCAGACGTAGTGGACGTCCTATGGCTGAAATAATATAATATATAATATCTTTATTTACCAAAAAGACTAAGTAGTACAATAAAAATTAGGAAACTTAAACTACTTATTTAATAGTAAACTGACACCAGTGTGTACTATCTCTAAACAGGTTTGGCAGTGAGCCCCAAACTAAGCACAGGGCCTGTATCTTGGAGCTCGGGTGCGAACATTACCAGAAACAATTAACTATATATGTAATGATGATGATGATGAATTTTATTTTTTATTTTACTGTATCAGGCTTGCGTTTTACCGCCATCTCAATTGTTTGTTGTACGTTTATGAAGTAGGTATCTCGTAGGTACATCTGAGCATGTCTGTCAGGACCGTGAACAGCGCCGGCGTTTAAAATTAATCATTCTGTTACTCTAAAACACAAAATGGAAATCCTCAAATCGAGAATAAACAAGTTCCTTTTATATTATGCTGTTACATAATTCTTTATTAATTTCAGAATATTACTCACTCACTGATATAACACACTAAACTTTCTAAAACTAATACAAATAGTTTGTTTATATTTGATTTTAAGTTGCTTACTATAATATATTGGAAATCCGTTTCACTTGTAATTGATCAAATAAAATCATACAAATTAAAGGATTGATTCCTAGAAAACAAGAATAAATAAGCAAAGTAAACTTAAAACTTTTTATCTTTGTTTTTTTTTTAGATATTTTACGATTACGCTATTTTATGTTAACTGGTTTTGGATTCTAAGCGCTTCGCACGAAACTGATAACAATGGAATGTCCCGTGCATGCTCTATGCTAGTCCGCGTATTTACTTAACATCTGGCATGAAGTATACAAACGCAAGCCTATCACTATTAAAAAAAAGTCAATTCAATTTTGGTCTATATTTAGATATTTTTTTAACGTAGCCACATCTACATAATATCGTAGCTCGTCTACGTCGTAGCTTGCTAGTGACGCTACGGCCTACGACGTAGACTTTCGTAGCACAGCTTAAAAATAAAATCGTGTTTCTGTAATAATTCTACTTTTTATCTTAATGAAGCCAATTCTTTAAAAGACGTTAATCTTTGCTAAAATAGGATAAAAGGGCACTTTTTATTTTCTGAGTTTCTCTATATGTTATGCACGGAAAAACTTTTTGCACCTGATAATTCGACGTTATTTTTTTACCATTTTTTCCCCCGACTTACAACTATCTAATTATTTGATTTTTAACTTATATCACTGATGCGGATTCTATAGTAGATGTTAATTTATGCTAAAAATTTGAAGAAAAGGGCACTTTTTATTTTCTGAGTTAATAACAGTTATTTTTCTGATATATCTGATGTTTCTAACAATCACATTGAAGCCTATTCTATAGCAGATGTTGTTTTTTTATTAAAGCAGGACAATCTAACACTTTTTATTATCTAAGGCAATAACTCTATCTTAGGCTCCGGACTGGTCAGTGGGCTTACTCTTGACACTCGATTTCAATCGTAATTTGGGATTGGGATCGAAAACATGCCATTTTGTACTCTTCAATCGCGTCAAGAGTACCGATAGCGTCGAGTTGAGTCGATTTTATTTAGTTCCACAAAATTCCATCATTATCGGTTCCAATCGTGCGCTAGTTTAGAATTCAAGAGTACCAAAATTGCATGTTTGCGATCCCAATCCCAAATTACGATGAAATCGAGTGTCAAGAGTAAGCCCACTGACCAGTCCGGAGCCTAAGATAGAGTTATTGCCTTAGATAATAAAAAGTGTTAGATTGTCCTGCTTTAATAAAAAAACAACATCTGCTATAGAATAGGCTTCAATGTGATTGTTAGACTGTTAGCAATATCTGTTAGCAATATCTGATAATAATTGTATTTACAAGTATCCGAGTACTTGCAAATTCTTATATCAAAGTAGGTATGTTACCTCTCTCCCAGATTACCTATAACAGAAGTTACGATATTTTGTGAGAGCAACCTTGAAGAAATTTTATTCATGAGAAAAATATTGCCAGCTTTTTTGTACTGAGAGATAAACATAAACACGTTTTCTCGAGAATAAGATATTCATGTGAAAGTAATCAAATTGGCAGAATATTTTTTTATTTGGCTTATGTACCTGAGCACTTCTTATGAACGCTGGCGGCCTTTCTTTCTTAGAAACGAAACTTAAGATAATCCACTGCCAACTTTTTGTTGACGGAAGTTATAAGTCTATGTGTCTGTGTAACTGTGTGTTTGTGTGTATATTTAACTGTGTGACTATGCGTCTGTGTGTATGTGTTTCTGTGTGTCTATGTGTCTGTGGCATTTTAGCTCGCAAATGGTTGAACCGGTTTTGAATTAGTTTTTTTTGTTTGATTTGAACGAGTGCTTATAGCTAGGATAAAAAAAAACCTAGTACAGTTTTGGTCAGTTTTTTTTAAAATATTTTAATGACATTTTATTTCTGATGACATAACTATTTATTCTGATGAATTGATTTTTATTTGTGACCTAATTGTGTGTAAAATGTGACCTGAATGTTATAAACTGTTTTGCTGTGTATTATGGGTTATAAGTACCAACCTGAAATAAATAAATTTATTCATTTTATTTATTTATTTACAGTTCAGCCATTTGAAGATCACTAGCTCTTGTATAGTTTTTTTTTTAAATTTAAATGATCAATTTATACTTGGTTATAGATTTAGATCAAGGGCGATTGTAAATATTATTTTTAGAGCACTACATTATGTCGCTGAACATACCTACTCGTAAAAGTATGCAGTAAAGTAAAACAGGGTGCCCCAAATACTTTAACAAGGTTATATATCCTTAAACTCAATCCTTCACGAGTATTTTTCTAAAGTATTGTAGTCGGAACATCAAAGGCATCCGAAGGAATTTGCCAAAACCGCGACACGCTCTGCGGATTAAGCCGTTAAATAAAATTATATTTACTCTCGATATCCTGTTTATGTTCATAGCATGTGGAGAAAAGCAGTCGGTTTAATAATTTTTTAACACAAATGACGTTGAAAAAATTGCGTTATTCTTTGAATACGTCAGGCGCGGTCGGTACTTGGATGGGTGACCGCCTGGGCATGATGTCTTTTTGCACTACTTTTTTGTACTTTAGAAGTAAATTTATGTGGTGGTATGGAACCCTCAGTACGCGAGCCCAACTCGCACTTGGCCGCTTTAATTTTTAACTATAATAATTATTGGAAGACAGAGAATGGGCTGAGTTCACACGCAGTAGCATAGCTATCGGAGGGCTAGGTGGTGCAGTATAACTCATACACATACATGTACCTAATAAGTAGCTTTGCACCTTTTAAGTATACGTATAAATTTATATTTCTTACTTCATAAAACCTAACCAGCGGCCTTATTATAGAAGTTTGATTGTGATCGAGATTGCATGCCGTCTCTTTCGCATCTACTTACTCGCACCACGTGCGTAAGTGAGATGGCACGCGATCGCGATCACGATCCGAATCATCCATAATAAGCCATCTGTTCAAATAGGACCCAATATTTTTTATTTCACCAAGGTTTTTTGTTACCTTGCTACGCCTCTGATTACACACATTACTCCTTTACACTGGTGTAAAAACTAGAGTACATAAATAGGTTCGACTTCAGGAGAAAACGCAGCGCGTAACTAGTTTATACATTACAGGCCAGGCCAACTGCCAGTGGCGCTGCGTTGTAGTTGGAGGCTGTCGTTCGATCACGTAATAAAGAGTGATCGATGCGAACAGAGTACGCTGACCCGGTACACTGCAATGGAACACTGAACCGTCGATATGAGATTTAAGCAAAAAGATCATGTCGATTCTTTGTACTGTACTGTACTGGACGTATCGCTGAAAATAAGGGTTTTAAGTGGCAAAAAAATTTGTGGGTCTTTAATTTTTAGATTAGAAAATGAACCGTTGATTGGTAAGTCGAGACAGAAATTTGACATTTTAATGACATACAAAGGACAAGAACAACTTAAGACTAGTGAAATAACTACCGATCTATATGCGATCACTTTCAAACTAAGAAAGAAAAGTATAGAAATTGAATAATAGATACACTTGTAGCCATGGATACCGGGATCAGCGGGTGAAATGTTAATATATTTTTTGAAGGTTACGGTTGCCCGTATCGGTTGATACAACTCTCCGGGATCCGTGGCTAATTCAATCTGATACCGAGATCCGTTGATACAAACACCTAAAAACTTATTATTCTGGTAATGATGAGTCGCACAAAGGCAATAGAGAGAGCTATGCTCGGAGTTTGCACGATAAAATCCAGATCGAGATTTTATTTTATTTTATTCACTGAAAAATACAGTCACCTAGCTAAGATTTGCAAGTTGAAGTGGCAATGGGTAGGCCACATCATTCCAAGAACTGATAACCGATGGGGAAGAAAGGTTCTTGAGTGAAGACCACGCACAGGAAGACGCAGCGTAGGAAGCTAGGCAGTACTAGATCACAGAAAATAAAAGTTTTTTTTCTTTTCTGTGCACTAGATAGACCGACAACGTTGTGACAGTCGCGAGCATCCAGTGAATGCAGATAGCAGGCTGTCATTCAGTGTAGAATTCCAAGGAGGAGGCCTATGTTCAGCAGTGGAGGTTTTCTGGCCGATGATGATGATGACGAGATACATCTTTATTTTGTAGCGATGATAGCTTCTGCGGTGGATGCGTCTGACTTACACGCCGGTGGCATGGGTTCAAATTCTATGTGAAATTGTCTATCTTGTGGATAACATAGCATTACTTTCTAGTGATTGGCTGGCTAATTAGGCATAATTATGACAATGCTTTAAGATAACTCGAGGTAATATTTTTTTTATAGAAAAGTATAGTATAATAATATACTCCGCCAGGTATAGCACTCCGGGATATAATGTGACGTGGGCGTCCCACAATGATGTAATCAATGTCATGGATACACGTACACGTGCATAAGCAAGAGCAGAATAAGTAATTTACAACAAGATCGCGAGAGATGACGATACACGAAACAATGGAGGACTCTCTATGATTTTCTGTGTTAACAGTAGCGTGAAATTATAACTCCCCAATATTCGTATATTACCTGTGGGAATCCAAGAAATCAATGCGGTTTTGATAAAATTGTGTTTAATATATTCAATTCGTGCTTAGCTTGCTTGAGCGGACAAATCAAATGACAATTGAAATGCTTTTTGTATTTCATTTAATAAATGATTAACGAATTTGTTTCCCAATATCTGTGTTTGTTGCAATAAAGTGGCAACTAGACAGTGACGTAATTCTGGGACAACTGCCAGAGTGCCAGACCTTGTTTTCTTGGATCATGTAGACAAAAATTTAAGTATACACTACTTACAAGAAATGGCAAACAACGAGTATCTAGTTCAGCCATTTCAACTTTACGTGAGTGAGGTCTCTGGGGAGAGTAGTCAAATTCGAAGCTATCCGATATCAATACAAATTATTTCCGGAGGAAACAAATACTAAGTTATTAGTTTCGTCTTCATTGATAGCCCGTTGGTCGAGTTGGTAGTGAACCTGCCTTCTGAGCTTGGGGGCGTGGGTTCGATTCCCACCTAGGACAAACATTTGTGTGATGAACATTTGTGTTTGTTCTATATCTGGGTGTTAATATCTATTTAAGTATGTATTTAAACCTATATATGTATATATATCAGTCTCTGGCAGCCATATCACAAGCTTTGCTTAGTTTGGGGTCAGATGACCGTGTGTGCAAAAATGTCCCGAATATTTATTTATTTATTATTTATTTATTCCACAGAATAGGCACGAGTTTTACGTTTTGTTAGCATTGTAAATAAAACGTGTTATGAAATAGTAATTAAAAAGTAGGTTTGGTATATTCTGTTATCCTTTCGCGTTATTTTTACAAGCTTTTATCTTATTTGCAATTGTTTTTTTTAATAAGGCAAGTGCCTTTTTAACTACACAAAATACAAGCTAACACTACCACTACAAAACCGTTAAGACTGCCCATAAACCGTTAAATGTCTAAAGACAATCCAAATGCTCATTACTTTGTTTTTTTGTTTGTTTAGGTCTTGCAAGCTGAATTAAAACCAGTTCCTCCTAACCGATTTTGCTGAAATTTTGCGTATACAGTATACACGTTAAGTCCTAGCAATACAATGTGCAATTCCTATCCAATATTGTGATATTTTCAAAATGGTAAAAAAATAATATTAAAAGCATCATTGAAACAAAAAGCTTCTTTTTTATAGTCTTTTATAATTATTGTAATTGCTTATAACGCCTTGTCATTATCGAATTATACATACATTACCTTTTCTTAACATAAAATAATATAGAGCGTTCAATGCGTTCCATTTTTAAATTTACAGTATCTCAAAACTTATACCCAAGGCACTATATAACCAGTATCCTCAGGATTCGTAATAGTGTACAAAACCCGAACATCATAAATTCGAATAAGTGCGGTTGGCGATAGTGTTACGTGTAGCATTAGTGGAATTTACATAGCTTCCACATACAGATTAGATTAGAATGATTACACCAACCAAGCCAAATCAATTTCGGCACATAGGTACCTGTCTTAAATAATATTTTCTTAGTCAGTCTTAGGTGAGAAGTGTTTAAGGCTTTTATTTTTTCCTCATGAGATGACTTTGGCGTCACACGTTTAGTGCATTTGTCAGTGTCAAGTTTTGAAATATTTTAAAATTTTATTAGATATCGTTGAATAAGTCACAGTCAGAGTCAAGCAAAGTAAGTTACGGTTAAGTCTAAGTCATGCCCTAGTAAAGTGGTGATGACATTGAGTGTGTAAAGATGACTATGAGTGTTTTTTAAGATATACTGTTTTTTTTTTGCATTTTTTGGGTTGATCCCACAATTAAAGTTATTCTCATTGATAAGTACAAATACACCTTTCGAATTAGTACTACCGTTCTATGTAATTTTTATCATACATGACCATGATTATTTAATCAGCCACGGACTTAAACAACAATATTTACAAGCCATATAAAACAAAGACCATTGCCAGCGTAATAAGCTTGTTCCCGTTTCATTATGGTCGTAACGACGCGAAAATTGGTAAACATTTCGACCGTAAAAAATATGACTTGGAAAAATGAAACCCATAAATCGAAGCGAAACATTGCTCCCGACATTTGGAGCATCGCGCTCAACTACAGAGCGAAATAGTAGAAAGGAAAGGTATAAAAGCTTTACCCTTCTAAAAACACGTAAATAGAAGCGCTGCGAAACGTTCGGCTCGGATGGCGCACACACGCACACCTACGCTGCCCGCGAGCCTCACATACGGGAATAAACGACGTGAAATGGGAAAAAAGTTAAATATGTATGAGTGCGGGTAAATATATAAATCGGTATATGGGCGTTTATATAAAATAGATGGGAGAGTACGGGCGGCTGTGCGCTGGGCGCAGAGCTCAGTTGCGAGCCATCCTTTCGACGCGCTGCTCTCGCCGCAGCCTCCGATTTTTGGCGCGGTTTCATCCACTCGATTTACGAGCAACTTGATTTAAACTTAGTACAAAGAATATGTTGCAACCGAGATTAGTTAGTGCTAGTGGTAGTTGTGTGAATTGTGACACTTTGATTGGACTTTAAGGACAGTTTGCCGGTTAGTAGAAAAAAGTTTCTTTGCATAAAAAGTTTTATAGGATCTAAAAGTACGTGCTCAACATTAATTTAAAAGTATATACAAATAGATGCTGGTAAAATTCCTTCAAACCTCGAATGCTACTAATTTAATCACAACAAATATGATTACAGTATGAAGTTAATTGGCATTTGGGCATTTAATACTTTACTAAGCTTTTCTTGGAGTTGAAGAAATAATAAATAAAATTGCTTCAATAAATTATTACAATTTGTACGCGGATATTAAATTCTGTTTCGCTTTGATGCATAACAGGATTTAAATTAATAATGAACTGAGAATTTACAAGTTTTCGGCCCCAAAAGGTTACGAATCAGTGGTTATTGTGCTTAAAGTTTTTCTGGATTTAACAGTACCAGTTAGCAGGGTGAACAGAACTGACAGGGTGAATGGAAATGATTCTTAGAAAAAAACTTTTTTATCGCACAATTTCTAGATCTACGATTAACAAAATTCTAGTGACCACTTAAATTAATATTCTAAAAGAAAAAAATCTGATATAAAAGCCCTGATAAAAAGAAAAGGGACTAGAATGTTGGCAGCATTGCCATGTTGTAATAGCAATGCTTAGTTTTTGGTCAGTCACCTCCGCCAAGCGTTTGACCAAGTCCCTGTGCAATTCGTAAGCGGCCGGCTCCTACGTTCCTAAAGTCTCGACCCCTAACGACACAAAAACCAACCCAGTAATCATAATAAAATTGTTAATTGTCCAAATAACCATAATTGTACAGTTTGAAGTCTCCGGCTGTTTGTCACCACTTAAGTACAAGAATTTATACCAGTTTATTTTTTATCAGTAAGAAGAATCCGGCACATGTTCCATTACGTAAATCTTGAAATTGTAAAAATTAATCGTCTCTTTTCACCCCTTCATTCCTATTCTCCCAGGTTTACCGGTACCTTTTGTTGCTTAGCTACACGCGCTTACCACACTTGAGGAGAAAATTATAATTTACCAACCTGTAGTGTTCAGATGTTATTTACAAAAGAAAAGGTTTCTACCCGAAAACACCTGGCTGGTATGGAGAAATATAATGGGCGAGCGACTGAAGACCTCATTAAAATTGTACAGACCAATAAACATAGCTCCTTTTTCTGTTCCAACGGTACATAATCAATAAATCTAACGAGAAATAAATAAAACGAAACGTGATGTTTTAAAAAATGATAAAATATGTGCTATTTCTGTATTCGTTTTAATTAAAGAAGACGAGATGTTGATTTACTGAAAATTTGTTCTTTCATGAACTCTAAGTTATAGAATCTAGAGTCTAGTTTTATTTTAGTATATTAGTAGTAATTTAGTTTAGTTGTAGTTTTATAGTCGGAATAACCGGCTTACGTGATTAATTACCATGTGATATAAACAAAATGTCTAAATTTAGTATTCTATTTCCAGATAAAATGATAGGAGTACTTTTCATCGCAATAATTGGTAAGTGGGATAATATTTGCTGTAACTAGAATGCTAGATTTAGTAAGATCTTCAACAGTGAGCCAAAGGCGATGTTGATCCAGCCACTTGTCTGAGTGGACCTGCTAATTGTTTGCTATCTCTCCTATTGCACACGGATGTAGAATCCCTGATTGTGACAGCTGGTTAGTTTGTTTAAGGTAGGTTGAAATGCAGAATGCACAATTGCGCGTTTTAAGATCTGCTTGACCCCCGACCAGAGCCATCTGTTTAACAAATTTTCACAAGTTTTGAAGATAAAAAACTCACTGAGTTCGAATTTAAAACAACGATTAGACACTATGTCAAGAATAACATCTCTATCTCTATCTCTATCTCTATCTCTATCTCTATCTCTATCTCTTCTCTATCTTCTTCTCTATCTCTTCTCCACATAGTATAAATTAAAGTCGCTTTCCGCGTCTGTCTGTCTGTATGGCCGCTAACTCATCCTAAACCACGCAACGGATTTTGATGCGGTTTTCACCATCAGTTAGATACATTTTCACGGAAGGTTTATATATGTAACTAGCGACCCGCCCCGGCTTCGCACGTAAATTACACCCGTGCGAAGCCGGGCGGGCGGGTCGCTAGTTAAATATAATTTTAAATCAATATTAAGATTAAAACTAAAGATTTAGGTGGAGAAAAAAAAACAATGGAAAAGAAAAAGTTTTTTGGATATCTATAGCGTGAATGGGCTTTTAAAATAATATTTAAAAAAACAACGTAATTATAATGAATCAGTAAAATCAGACCTAAATGTGGCTATTGTTAAATTTTCAACCGTAGCGTAGGTAGACACAAAACGTTTTAATCCGCAATTAAATAAACAAACACCCACAAACCCAATTTTTGTTGTAAATGAAAAAGGAATTAAAATAAGGTTTGGTTTAATCCGGACGAGTTGAGGCAGGACGAAGGTGTGACACGGGCTATGAAATCCAAGAGACATGGTATTTAAAAGCAGTTATTCAGAATGAACATAAATTTTACGAATACCTTTCCGTACAATAATAAAATTCAATAACGAAATCACCAGTTATAACTTGGTAATGAACAGAATGAATGAACTTGTCACCGACTCGCAGTTGGCCATTATTTATTTTTTGTTGTTATAATTTAAAGTGTGTACGTATTACCGTTTTTGCATTAGAGCTAATACGAAATACGTTCAAAAACAGGTTTGTTGTATGGGGACCTCCTTTCATTTTTTATATTTGACTTTTATAGTATTTCTTAGTCAATCCGCCGTAACATTACATATTCTGTGGAAATATCAACTGGCTATCTATTACGGTTCGAAAGATACAGCCGTCAATAGGTAAGACAAACAGACAGACATCGTAGTCTTAGTAATAGGGTCTCGTTTTTACCCTTTGGGTACGGAAACCTAAAAACTTATGCTATAAGAAATTACGATGCCGTTTCTAGAAATATATCTTCAAAGCTTGTAGATCCTCAGATAGTTTAACGTTGGGGCTGTAAACTCAGGAGATAAGATCTTAAAGCTTTGTACGATTGAACGAATGAAAGGTCTTTGAATGTCAAAGAAATTATAGTCGAAAGCATCCAACTAACCAGTTACATCTGTCTATGAATTTCTACATATGTTGAAGACCGATCAGATTGATAAGAAGTATACCTTCCTATTTTCATCTTTTTAGTGTTCCGTACCCAAAGGGTAAAAACGGGACCCTATTACTAAGCCTACGATGTCTGTCTGTCTGTTCTACATATAAAGGCTGTATCTTTCGAACCATAATAGATAGCTAGTTGAAATTTTCACATAATAAGTAATGTTACGGCGGATTAACAAAAAAAATATATTTAAAGAAACAAAAATATAAACGAAAGGGTAGTCCCCATGCAACAAACAAGGTGACAAATTTATGTTCATTACCAAGTTAAAAGTGGTAACTGGTAATTGGGTTATTCGGATGACCTTAGTTTCTTTCACCGAATCGTAATGCCATATTTTACAAATTTTGAAGTCATTTAGTATTTTGTGGTAGTACGGAATTTTCAGTGCGCAAGCTCGACTCGCACTTGGCCGGTTTTATAATATTTTTAAGCTAACCATGGAAGAAGCCAATTCAAACGAGAATGACCAAAATTGCTAAGAGTGGGAAAAGATGGCCTTAAGAAGGAAACCAATTGTTGATTTGACAAACTTAAAGCATATTTTTATTACTAACTAACAAGTAACAAACACAGTTTTGTTACAATTACCCGTGACATTTATACCACGACGGAACGATCGTTGGCAACAAATTGGCTCTCGACGTTGAGTCGTTATAACAAGGAAACAATTAACCAACGGGACCGTTTTCATCACCAATTTTTCAAATACGTCTTCCAGGGGCCTTACGGACAACAGCTATTGCGGCCAGCGGCACCTAATCCGCTCAGTTGGAAAATCACGTGAACGTGAACCTTATCGCACCCAGATACGGTTTGCGGTCGCGTGATTTTCCAACTGGGCGGATTAGGTGCCGTAATAGCAGTTGTCCATAAGGCCCCAGGTAATTAATTAAAATGTAACAATTACGACAAACTAGCTGCTTCCCGCGGTTTCAATCATCATTATTTAATCTGACAGTTATAATGTCAAAAGATACCTCCGCATCTAAAGATACTGTGAACTTGTATGCATGTTTGGGCCAAGCGTGGACGAATACCATACAGGGTTACTGGTAATCAATTAGCACCCTATTAAGGGCAGTCTCAGAACATCAAACAAACAACTTTTGTTCTACGACTTTTCGAAATTCTCGAAATAGGTAACTATACCAACTATAAAAAAAAACATTCACTCACAATCAAGGAAGCTACATCAAGGGTATATATAACGTCCTTGCACACAATAAAATTCATAAAACAGCAGATTTAGAATTTTCGCGAATTTTGATAAGTCAGATCAAAATTTGTTTGTTTTGACGTATTGAAGCCGTCCAGCAGCATGCCAGTTGTTACCGATTGTAAACACTGGCGGCTTGTAAGTAGTTTTTTCATATTTATATATATATATATATAAATATGAAAGATATAGATAAATAAATAGATAGATAAATAACTCTTGTTGTAATACACCACACATGACATATATATATATATATATATATATATATATATGTCATGTGTGGTGTATTACAACAAGAGTTATTTATCTATCTAACAATTGTATAGCCGTAGCAGTTTCTGCATCGCGTGTGCTTAGTTCCAATTTCGTTAGGTAGATTAAAACAGCGATCTATCAAGCTGCTCGTTTCGTTCGTGGCGGATGATAAATTGCATTTCCTCTTTTCTACACGCGTCACTTTCTTTACGGAGGTGTCCTATAACTCGGATGTGTTAGGCAATTCTGGAGTTTTGTTGGTAACTACTCGTCCGTTTTTCGGGTGTTACGCCAATGTTTGTCCGTTCATTTGGATACCAACTATAACAGTTGGTAATACAGGGCTGTGTTTACGTAGTCAGCGAATTTTTCACCAGCTAAAAATTAAACTAACGAAGGTTCGCTGAACGTTGTCATAGCTTTATGTCAATACTACCTGTCAAATTCGAATAAAACAAACAAAAATAATGTCAACCACAGCTCAACCAGCTCAACAGCTGTCAATCTGACAGCAGACAAAAATTTTGCGACCTCAAAAGGTAGATAAAATTTAATCTAGTCAGTCGAAAACTTATACAAGCGAACGTCTGTAAACGGGCCAGTTAAAATTTTAACCGGTATAATTTTTCACCTCGTGGAGTCTGTGAACGGGTGTTTTGACGTTTATCTAGTATAAGTTTTAGTCTGGATAAGTGCCGTAAACGCACCCCAGTTGCTAAAAGTGTGATAAGTTTATGTACGTACATAATACCTTCTTCATCGTCATTCGTAAAACCTGAATTTCCTCGACCAGGCATAGCTGTAACGAGATTCAAGTAAGAGGAAGTCCCGTAACGCCGGACGGCACCTAGCACCGGACACTTGTACTATCAATCAATCAATCAATTATTAAAATCAATTATTAAATTATATTTTTTTTTAATTAGTCAATTATTTTTATTTTATTCTTTATTTCAGCGTATACCTACGTATTGTTTGTCAGTGCGGGTGAATCTGTGTGCCAAGACAAACCTTCCGTGGTTTTTTGGTGCTACATTTTTGTAAATCGTATATATAAACAATGTGTTGATTAAACAATAAAAAAAAAAAACTGTATGTCACAACGCGGTCTATTCAAAACGGGTGAAAGGGGGCGCAGGGAGCGTGACGATACAGGGTCGAGGGGCACGGTTCACCTGCGAAAGGATACGACGAGAGCGTTCGATTGCTGTTTTTAGCGGGAAAACAGTGCATCACTATACAAGTGAGTGTTACTGCTAAGTTTTTGTGTTTAACTGTTAATGGAAATTGTTATAAAAGGTAGTGTTCCAATATTATTCGTAGATTGTAAACGTTTTTATAGATTTCATAAACAGTTTTGGTATGGGTGGGACACGCAATTTTGGCGACTCCTTGTCCTCTAGTACCGGACACTTAGTTGTCCCTTAGCATCGGACAGAACAAAACATGACAGAACAAGTTTTTTCTCGTAAGTACTTATAGTTATTATAATAGCTATATGTACTTGCTAGAGGATAGAATAACAAAAACTAATCGGGTTGAAATTGACAAAAAAAATATAAATAAAAACATTGCTTAGTGCTTATGTACATAGGTAGGTATAACAAACAAAGAAAATAAAAAAAAGCCTTAACTATTACTAATTAACACTAATATAATCAAAAATCAAAAACAAGATGTTGCCCGTGTGGTAAAGTGCCAAGAACGCTGGCTGCATTCCCGCGTTGAATTGCTAAAGAAATTCTCTGCGCGAGGAATGAGCCAGCTCTCTTGTCACCAGCGGCGTCAATTAATTGTGGCGAAATTTTTTTTATAAACTTTTTCGTACATGGACCCCATGGACCAAAAGTTTCGACGCCAAGCGGCACAAATATATATTCACTTGAAAGTGATGCATACTTGCGCCGCTTGGCGTCTTCTGCTGCCTCCGCCGCGGCTCCAGCTTTTTGAATTGTCCCCCTGAGGTGAGAAGGGGCTAACGTATCGACGCATGTAGCGTCCCAAACGAGAGCCCTTCCCCGCTCCCAGGGGATCAAAGTTAAGCCATCTGGGCGCTTGCCATCATCCCGAACTATCCCCACCGGCTCGAGAACAGCAGGGATGTTGCTGGTGGCAAGCGCCCGTTTGATGATATATGTTTTATGGAGCCGTGGCGGGAAAATCTACCGGCACTACGTTGGCAGTAGAGTCCATGTAGTCCATTTTTATCGACGCCGCTTCCACACGGACACAAATGTCGTTCGACAATAGCAGCTCCTAATCGAAGACCGATGGCGATACGGAAGCTGCCATTGTCGAACAGAGTTCCGAGGTTGGCAGAAGGAAGGGCATGGAGCCACTGCCCGAATAGTTAACTGAACTTGCTTAGTTATAGTTACAAATATCGTGAAAATATAAATATAAATTACACGTCACAAATTATTAAATGTCTAAAAAATACTGTTTTAAACTATCACGGTTGTTCACTAAAGTTATATGACCAACGGTATGCTGTTCGGCCAACCATCCGCATTTTTCAGTCTTCCCGTGAACATGGTGCATGTAACAGATAACTGCGCCGAAATATCGGGAGCTCATTCCACAACCTTACCACGGTAAATATTCCGTAAATAATCATATAAATTTGTCTAAAAAATAAGACAAATTCATCATGTGCTTATCAAATCGTCACGAGTTCGTTCTCTCAATACGTCAAATAACACCGACCATCTGTCCACAAACACATCGAATTCAGGGTTGTCTTTCAAGAGAGCGTTGAACGTGATGAGATTGCGTGGAATAGGTGACTTGGAGTATGATACTCTGTACGGCAACGACGAGGCTCGGCAAACAGTTTGTGGTGTCTACAGCTAAAAAAGTTGTCAGTCACATAGAATCTTATAGTCTTATAGAATTACTAATCATAGAGTGTTATTAACAACTGATGATTTTGCCGCTCTCTTCAGCCCTTTGCCAGATTCACCAGTCTGCTTTCTTTCTTGTTTATTATAATATCAAGTTTATATCAAATAAAATTTTACAGCTCAAGTCCAGCGGCCATTTTGCATGATAGCTTATCGTTTGCGATTCGCTTTTCCTACACTTATGAAGTCGTAAATCGCGGCAGCGCTTATCTTGGGTTCGTACACGCGTCACAGAAACGCTTATACATACCTTTCAAGGTACAATTAAATTAAAAAACACAAATTGAATGCTGATAGTATCATTAATATATCATTACAAAAACAAATATATTACATCAAGTTTAAATCAATGAAATTTATAATAATTTATCAATACAAAAAACCGACTTCAAAATTAGTAAACGCTTGAACAAAATTTATCACGCAAACATGAACCATATCGCGCCCAGATACGGTTTGCGGTCGGGTGATTTTCAAACTGAGCGGATTAGCTGCCGCAATAGCAGTTGTCCGTAAGGCCCCAGGAAGGAAGTATATATCCGTCAGAGAATCTTATTAAAACGTCTTCTATATTTCCATAATCTGCATAGGTCACAGTTCATCCATCCATCCCACTTAAGTAAATGGAAGCTCGAGCAAAGCCTCCCCTAATGGAAACATAATAACTGTTTAGCGACAACCCTCGTATTTGTTCTTTTAATATTGTCATCCTCTATAGAAATATAATCCAGGTATGTTTATTGTCGTGAACATAATGCTTTAATGGCATAACGCTCCCATTTACCCACCCACTTTATTTGCTTGTACCATTTTCACCCTGACAATTTATCTTACTTAAAAGTGTCCCAATTTTCTTGTTTGTGTTCAAATAACTGAATTGTCCTGTGGACTTTAGGTTATTTATTTGGTTTTACGAAAAATACAATTTTGTATGTATTTTTTTCTAATTTGTGCTTTTAAAACTTTTTCGACTTTTAAAGCCCAACGCGGACTATAATGTCGAGACGGCTTCGCAGCCGGAAAAATCAACTCTTTTTAGTTCGCTCTAGTTCCTAAATGTGCCTACAAACATGTGTGTTTCGCCTAAAAAAAAGAAGCCTTTAATCAGTGTGTGTTGCCAGTGCTGAGACGTGGTCCCTAAATGCTAGCCTTTTGGAAAAACTCAGATTCGTACAGCGGGCAATGGAGAGCTATGCTCCAAGTTTCTTAGCGTGATAGAATCCGAATCGAGGATATGCGCCGAAGAACCACAGTCACCAACATAGCTGCAAGGATTTTCAAATTGAAGTGGCAATGGGTAGGTCACATCACTCGAATAACTGATAACCGATGGGAAATAAAGGTTCTTGAGTTGACCAAAAGGTAGGCCACAAATGGACCGACGATATCGCGTGAGAGTCGCAAGCATCCCGTGGATGTAGATGGCAGGTTTATTTTTAAATTGAATTTCATCATCATCATCATCGCTTAGCTTTTATTACCGTAGCATATGGAAAAAAGTTCTCAGGAGAGCCGTAATAATTCCGTTCATAGGTAAAAAGCGCTCAGGTAAATGAAGAGTTTATGCTGTAAAAATTACGTTAGTATTCACATTTGAGCTAAATTGAGCAACATATGAAATTCTGCGAGAGTAGGTACGCCTGGAAATCCAATTTGGGCGTGCAATAAAAGAACGGGCTGCACGGAAAATTCACGTCATTTAGGGCAAAAGTCCAGTGGGAGCGATGGAGGAGCAAGACGAGCATGGGGAAAAATGTTTGAGTGTATTTATCTCAGTTAAATTCCTACAGTAATGAAAGAGTCGTTGTTGTTGTGTTGGGTTGGACGGATGTTTGAACAATTTATTATTTTCCGTAAGTAAGTAGGTCAAATGATCAGAGTTTTAGGCTGCCTAAAAACCGAACATGGCAGTAACCGCTAGGTTTGCTGCTATAGAACAAACTTAAAATGTAAAGTGCTATCCGATCCATGGTAGCGCTCAGTTATAAATTCCAATCGTGGTCAAAGACTGATTATTTTCGGTAAACACCAAGCTACTGCTTATTTATTATCATGATACCGGATACACCGTTATCGTGCATGGTACTATAGATTCATAATATATTAATTCTTTTGTTCGAAGTGTTTGATGTGAAGTACTTACTTCAAAGAGAATTTATTGATAATAGTCCTACATCAGATTGATTGTATCGTAATATTCTTAGTATGTAGTTCTATCTGGAAAAAAATTGCGTGTCCGAAATGTTCGTGCATGTACAAAACTAGCTAGCCAGTATAACAAATTTGAATATTTTTGTTCAAACAGTTAGATCATCGAAATAGTCGGATAGAATAGAATAAAAGTTATATTACAGCGCATTGAAAAAACTACACTACTACTACTACTACTACATGAAAAACTGGCAATGAAACTTTATTCGCAACTATAAAATTAGCTTTGCTCCAGGTAATACAATCATGTCGTCCATAGGTAGTTAGGTACGTACTTGGTAGTTAGGATAGGTAGTTTACTTTTAGGATAGGTAGTTATATAAATATTGGGCAGCATTGCTTTACTTGAACTCTGAAGGCTAAATATTTATTCTACCTTCAGCCTGAATTCAAATTAAGTGAAAATAGGTCACTTTATGCGAAAAAACAATTGGAAAGGGAGTGTTTGCCTACCCGCTTCCTGAGTAAATATGTAAATTTTTGTGTAAGTAGGTACTATGTGACGCAAGCATGGCTTTTGCAGTTCACGAACGAAACTCTTAAATTCTTTTGATGGTTTATGGGTATGCTTTTTCCAGCAGATATCATTTGTAAAGAAGGAAGGCATTTGTATTCTCTTCTCTTGTTATTTTTTTCGTAAGAAATGAAGGGAAGAACCGAGAGAAGATATAATTTATTACGGGTGTCCCGCCGAAAGTTCTGAGTACATTACCTGTCGCAACAGAAGTTGCCCTTTATTCATTTCGAAATTTACACCAGAAAGAAAGTTTAATACGATTTTATGCGTATTTGCTTAAAGACTTGCGAATTCTGATTTTTAATGTTTTGGCGGTAGCAATTGGTACCTACATACAAATGTTTCTGAACTTTACAAAAGGGTTGATAAAAAGTTCGATGATACAAAACCGCCCAAATTTGACGAGGGAGTTTCATTGAAACTCATTCATGCCGAAAGTATTTTTCGCAACAACTGTAGGGATCACAATGACGTCTGGCAAGAGGGGAGCAAATAATCGGATGTCTTTTTTTTCTAGTTGGCGTGATGTAAACAGATGACCGCGGGTTCAAAGCTCTCGTTTCCGCGGGAAAGCAGGGTTGGAAACAAAAGATGCTCGTTTCCTCGCCGGTTCCGAGGCTGGCGGGGCGCGGGGTGCGGGCCACAACCCTACAATGGAGGCATTGTTTGTGCCCGGTGACAGGAAAAACTCCGACCTCCGTGTTTCTGTGCATTTTTTATTTCTTTCTTTCTTTTCCGCTTTTTCTCGGTAAGCTTCTTTGACTATACCGGGAGGAAATCAAAATTGTTGTGAAAAGCACTATCTTCGTAGGTTTGTTGGTCGGGGATTGGTTGCACACCAACGCAATTTTCAAATAAATATAATATTCTGTGATATCTAGTTCTTGTGAAAAGAGTTTTTTTTTGTTTACTGTGTTTACTGAAAAGAAATAAGTTTAAAAAATAAAGTTCCCTGGCCTTTTTGGCTACGAAACAAAAAATATTCGCCGAGAGTACGCAAACGGAAAGTTTCTCAGGCTTTTATTAAAAGTTATGTTTGCAGCAAACAAAGTTGCTTATTGGCAATTGTATAGTTGTTTTGTGAAAGTGCGCACGAGGTCGTCTCCGGTTTCAGTCCGAGTGACGTCCGGTGTACCCGCGGGTATGAAATACGGCGCGCGGCGCCCGGCGGCTCTCGCACTAGTATATCCGGCGGAAACCCCCGTCCCGCCTGACCTGTCCTCGTACGATTCCTTATTTACCCGTTTTTCCTTATCAACCCGTACCATTCGCAACACATTACAGGGGATCTTGTTGGTGAAATTTGGGGTTATTTCATCTATGTGTGCGTGGTGTGATGCCGACCGGATTACGGTTTTGTTTAGCGACTCCATTCCATCTTCGCAATTTTCGGATTTCATGTGCCATTAGGGGCCTTCTTAAGTGGGATGATTGTGATAGAAGCTCCCTTGTTTGCTAGATTGGCTTCGTGTGTATAGGGCATTGTTTCTTTGTTTGTGGAACTTCAATCAAGAGTTGAAAGGTTTACTATTAAAATAAAATAAGCGCAAGCTGGGAACAAAAGTAATATAAAGACATATTTCACAACCAGATTCAAAGTGTCAAGTGAAAGAAAGAAACAATTTCAATATAGCGTGCCATGCAGCGCGAGTGAGGGTAGCTACAAAAATGTGGCACTTGAAAGCGGCCGGCGCGCCGAGTGTCGCCATTGTTTCATAAGTTGCCGGCTGCGCCACATGTAGTGTATAACCCCCTTAACTCGTCAATGGATTTGGTTCCGCGAGCAGATTTTGTTGATATACTTAGTTTGCAGTAGCATCATTATAGTCAACCACGCATTTTGTCATAAGAAATGTAATTTTATTCTTTCGTGTTTTTTGTGTTGATTGCTTTACTTTAGGATCGATAACGGAGTTGAGTTTACTGATAATATATTATGCAGAAAGAAAAAAACACAATATTATGTCCTAAACGTAACATATTTTTTAGGTTTAATGGGGTTGGCGCAAACAGGTAGATATTATCTTAATTTTTATAATAGTTTTATTATTTTTTGAAAAATTTATAATAAAAACTATTAGTTATTAAATCTAGAAACTATTGGTTAAGGTTAGGCTTATTTACTAAAATCACTGAATATATAACAAAACTATATATTTACAAAAACATTGGTATTTAAAAAAATAATAGATAGGCTTGCAGTTGGCCGCCATCTCGCCTGATATTAAGCGATGATGCGGTCTAAGATGGAGCACGCTTGCCTAGAAGAAATCGATTCACTCTCTATATAAAGACACCCAGATTGTAATTGACGAGGAAAAACCATTCAGGCAGCGAATTCCACAGTAGCAGTTCGCACAATAAATGTGGAATCAAAGCGCTTCGTACGTGTTTTCGGTATGACAACCATAAAACGATGTCGATTTTTCGTGCCCGCCCTGGCAGTCCGATAGAAAAATGGGCAGGAGGGAATTAAATCATGCAGATCAGATGCACACTCTCCGAAACGTATCAGATAAAAAACCGGTAGACTAGCAACTTTACGCAGATGCTCAAGACTAAGAAGCTTAGTGTGAACCAGGGATTCATTGCTGATGAGTCTCTTGGCAGGTTTCTCTATAGGCTCCAACTTGCCATGACTTTATTTACTGTACTAGTGTACATTTTAATTCTGTGTAATGTTAGGTACTGCTATGAATTGTCGCTAAAGTTACCAATAAGCTGGGGAAACGCTCGTGTTCTTTAATGGGTAAAGATATTAGGTTTGTCGTTGCCGCACTATTTACTATTTACCTAATTAGAACAGCTGCTGTTAACTAGTAGAACTGTAGCAGTTTTGGTTAATGGGTTACGCGTGCGGGTGTAATTATGTAGGCATGGGATTGGAACATTTTTCACAAACTTGGTATTTAACGTGAATAGAGGGCAGGAGTGGCGCATCATTTATAAATGAGTATTTTTTAAACTAATAATTTTTAGTAACATAACGTATCATATATTATACTAAAAGTAATAGTTCAAAACATAATACTTCATTACTTTCTCGAGAACATGTGGGAGTCGAATTTTTATTTACTTGTTAGGTATGTTTTTTTAAATGAAAACGCCATTCCTTCCTCTATTGACCTTAATACATTGTTTATTATGTTAAGAAAACACTTCGATGAAAATTAGACTTTAAGGTCTGACCTTAAACCTAAATCGCGGTGTTCTTTGCTTTTTTATTAGATTACTAGCTAACCCGAGAGACGTTGTACTGTCTTAGAACTCTCAAACGCGCGAAGTTCTTCTACAATATATAAGAAAAAAAAAATTAATGAAATCGTTAAAGTCGTTCTCAAGTTATGGCGTGACCGAGGTAAAAAGGGATTCATTCTTAAGTAGATAGGCTTGCCTTTGACCTTGATCACGTATACGATGGAGTACCCTTGCTTAGAAGAAATATATTCATTCGCGACCCAAGTTTATAACTAACGGGGAACACCCATTCAAGCAGCGCATTCCACAGTCTAGCGGCTGCTGCGGTTAGCACAATATAAGTATTCGTACGGATTTTCGGAATATTAATAATGAAACGGTGTCGCCTTTTCGCTTTTTGTCGGTGTGCTCTTTTTAGTTTTTTTTTTCCTCCAATGTTTTTTATGTATTGATTTTAATGTGCAGAGGTATGTTTTCCTACCAAACTTAACATAATTTCTGTGCATTTGCAAGTGGCAAATGTTAGAGGTAGGACTACGGACAAAAAAAATCCGTTTCACTATGGCTGATTTCCTGTGATTGGCTCATAGCAACAGCCATATCCACCCACTAATTGCAATACGCAATGTTTTCTAGTTTTTACGTTTCCTTGCAATGTCTGAGAAATTTACTAAACAAGCCTTGGTGGCAACTGGGTTCTTATCGATTTCCTAGCTATCGATTTCATCTGGGATCGATATGTTGGCCTCTGTTACGTCTAGGCCCATATTTTAACATTCGTCTCTAAATGCCTCCGTCGCTTGCCGCTGCAGTAATTTACTACTTATATTGTAATGAAAAATTCACGGAATAGAAAAATGTGAAACCAGCAGAAAACAATTTTCGTCTTACCTTTTCCGATTCATATCTCATGTCTTATCTTAAGAAGGGCCCTTGAAGAGGGGCTTGCAAATTTGGCAGTTTGTTTGGGGATTAGCCTGACCCATTGCCCCTTGGTTTGGCAGCTGTGGTGCCCCAATTGGTTGCTTTCGAAACTTTTGATGGCCATCTTGAAAGGGTTGAGGAGGAATTTTGTGACTGGATATTATAAAAGATCAGCGCTGCGTGACTTTTTGTGGTTAAACTCAGAGTATTTTTGCGTTTGTTTGTTTAATTTACTTTTAAAAAAATCACGGAGCACTTTGCTAAAACGAAATAATGTCACTACTTAGTTGTCAGTGTTGACATTTTATCTTAACTTTTTTGTCATTTTTTGGCAACTTTTTTGACGTTTGTTCACGGGTGACTGAAGAATGCAGCTGGATGGCCGAAAAGCGTCACTACAGAGAGTAGTATAATCCTTGGCCACTACACACAGGTTAGGTTACCTTTAAAATAAAAATACGCGTCCAAAATGTGTTCAAAATACAATACGATACAGTGAATGTTTTTGTTCAAGTTTGAGTTTCAGTGATAACCGCAGCAAAAGACTAAGAAAGAGGGTAGATCGTTTTGTCTGCACCTAATTTTGAACTTTTCGGCCAACCAAGCAAAAGGGGGTTCACTCTTCAGTCTTCCCGTGAACATGGTGCATGTAGCTGCGCCGTAATATGGTGCATGTTACTGCGCTGACATATAGGGAGCTGCATCTGGTAAATAACGATAGCCCCGTCAGTCCAGTTGGTAGCGAACCTGGATTCTGCGCTTGGGGGCGTGGGTTCGATTCCCCTAGCTCCTAGGACTAACATTTATGTGATGAACATTTGTGTTTGTTCAATATCTGGGTGTTAAGATCTATTCAAATATGTATTTAAAAATATTATATGTATGTATATCAGTCTCTGGCAGCCATATTACAAGCTTTGCTTAGTTTGGGGTCAGATGACCGTGTGTGTATAAATGTCCCGAATATTTATTTATTTTAATTTTAAATATCACTGTAGTGAACAACCGTGTAGTTAAAGGACAGACTTTTATAGAATCTGGATGTCTTTAAATCTCGAGTGAATTGGTTTCTTCTTGGCAAGGGTGCTCCATCGTAGACCGCATCATCGCTTAACATCTGGCAAAGTAGCGGTCAAACGCAAGCCTATAAATAAAAAAAAAATACATGGAAGCAATGACAATTTATATTATCTTTGTCTTATCTTTGTATAAGTCATGATACCTACTACCCAAAGGGACGGAACGCTTCAAACAGAAAAAACGAGCAGAGCGAGAGGTACCACGTTTAGCCATTTGTCCCTTTCTAGTGTTGACATAATCACTGATACTAATTCCTCATTACTTTTCATACTTTTTATATTTTTATAAAGAATAGATCTACGTTTGGCCACTAACTTGCCTGATGGTAAGCAACGGTGTGGCCGAGGATGGAACACGTTGATCTAGAAGAAATCTATCCATTTTAGTCTTGAAGATGCCTAGATTGTAGTTCTCAGGAAACAAGGAGGACAGCAGGGAGTTCCATTCTTGGACAATACGTATCATAAAAGACAACCCAAATCGTTGTGTACGAATTTTTGGAATTTCCACGAGGAAGGGGTGATAGTGTGCTGTCCTTCTACTTGTCCTGTAGTAAAAGAGGGAGGGTGGAATAAGGTCATGAAGCTTTTGCTCACAGTCACCAAAATATATCCAGTAGGAAATAGACAGACAAGCTACTTTACGGCAGTGCTCAAGGCTTTGTAATTTATTGGCGACTAGCTTGCTGTCACCAATCAGCCTCATAGCACGCCGGTCTACGGAATCTAAAGCTTCCAGTTGGTACTTGGCTGCTCCGTCGAATAGGTGGAAGCAGTACTCAACACACGTACATACTAATTTATTCCTTATTTATATCACTACAATAATAAACGGATGCACCCTAAATAATCATGATAGTTTTCTTTTAGATATTATGTTTCACAAATAAAAATATAAACAATTAAAAATGATGCTGATAAAATCATGTACGGACTACCCAAATTAATACCAAATTTACGGTTAAAATATTTTTCCAAAAGTGGCAACACCACACACTAATATGTGTTCATGAATGTCATTGTATATAAGCATAGATAAACATATATACTAGATTGCGTTCTGTCAAAATATTCCCATACAAAACTAAACCTTAACGTCTAAACGTAAGGGTTCATAATAATGTGGCTAGGAACATGGAGGAAAAACGAGCTCACTGAGATAGCTACCACGGAGGAAGTGTATCTCTTTCTAAAGATTGCCATTACATAAAACATATATATTAGTAAAACTCTGTTTTAAACTATCTCGGCTGTTCACTAAAGTTATAAGATGTTGTGGAATCTCATTCCACAACCACCACGGTAATTATCCCGTAATTATATTTTAGTAGTTTTACTTATTCAATAGGACATACCAGGCAGGCCCTATTTTGGGGTGTAAACATAAAATTACTATCAATAAAATAAAGATTAATTTTTATTTCCATTTTCTAACGGATATTAATGTAGATATATCTAATGTATCATGTACCTATTTCAATTTTATTTTTAAGTAACCATGTAGGTTCCAAGTATAATTACTAGGAACCTTCATGGTTCTACTGAACCATTAAGCTACTGGCAGCATTAACGACATGACGTTTTTGATTGTTTGCTTATTTTGTTTTTTCATGCATGATTTTTGAATAATTATTTTAAAATGGTGAAAAATTGCTGTATAAGAAACTGTGCTAGTGAATCTGTCGGTGGCTGCGGCATATCTTTTCACAGGTAGGTACACAAAGCTTGAAATACAAGAAAATGTTTATTAGGGTGTCCATACTCGTGTGAACATGAACAATTATTTTTATACATTATGTTTTAGCATGACCTAGGGATATTTTAAAGTAATTCGCATTTCGGCGAGTGTGCGCAAAAGCTTCGAGCCCTTTTTCCACCCTCCCCCTTTTACTTAGGAAAAGTAGAACGACTGCACACTACCACCCCTTCCTAGTGAAAATTCCAAAGATTTGAACTCAACGATTTGGGTCTTCATTTATGATACGTACTGCCCAAGAATGGAACTCCCTGCCGTCCTCCTTATTTCCTGAGAACAATAAACTAGATATCTTCATGGCTAGTGATAGACATGTATATATAGATATGAATAGATTTCTAGATCAACGTGTTCCATCCTCCGCCACACCGTCACGTACCATCAGGTGAGTAAGTGGCGAAACGTAGATCTAGTACCACCATCCAACGGTGAACCGAGCTTTCTGTGTACAGTTGTATCGTTCAAGGGTGTTTCGACGAATCGTACGGGAATCATTCTAAATATTACATAAAAAATGAAAGTACCTAAATTCATCGCTGAATATATTTCATGTTACAGTATACCAACAAAAGAGGATGTAAGAAAAATGTGGTTGGAAGTAATTCTTAGTCGAACAGCAAGTATAACAAAAAACTCCAGGTTGTGCAGTTTGCACTTCAACACAGAAGATTTTATAAAGACACTAGCGCCCCAGCTTCGCACGGGTGCAATGCTAATACTAGAATAATATACTACAGAATGCCTATATCCTACGTTCACAGCTTTTTTGTCATTAGGCAAAATAAACAAAACATGTTGTTTTCATATTTGGCCATGTGAAAAACACGCCGCCGGTACGGGCCTGTTGTGGTACTGGGCACTGGCTGAGGGGCCGGTACCGCCGCAACCGCTATGTCCCTGCATTTTAAATCTAATATCTTAGAAAATGTTCATTTAAATTACAAGCTGTAAACGGCCATATAATATTGGTCTATATTAAATGCACAATGTATTTAAGGTACTTAATTGGATAAAGATTAATGCTGTATTGCTTAAAATCCCCACGTAAATAAGCCATTATTTCTCGTAAAAAATAAATAATATAAAATGGTTATTGTGGGTTATCCATAAGAAATAGACATATACCATCGTGGACTTTTTTGTAGACCTTTTTAAGGTATACAATATTGTCGTACATTATTTTGATCTATCTCGTAGGGTTCAGCCAGCGTTTGCAATGTAAAGCGCAAAAAAATGTGTTTATTGACGACATCACATTAGAAACCTCTACAATTATCAGTGTTTCTATACTATATTATGCATTTATTATATATATAAACCTTTTTCTTGAATCACTCTATCTATTTTAAAAAACCGCATCAAAATCTGTTGTGTAGTTTTAAAGATTTAAGCATACATAGGGACGGACAGACAGCGACAGCGACTTTGTTTTATACTATGTAGTGATGATAGTGATAGTGATGTAGTGATGCTCTCGACAAACTTTGAAAACGAATGTAGTTCCATGTCATTTTCCCGCAGTAAGTAAAATATGCCAAATAGTTGTCATGCCAATCTTCTATATTTATAAAAGCTAAATTTACTCACCCACTCACTGACTTGTCACGAAATATCAAAAACTATTTGACTTACGAAGCTGAAATTTGGCACGTAGATTCCTTATGGGGTATACCTAGAGGTCCGCTAAGAAGGATTTAGCGAAAAAGCCGAATTAAAGAGGGCAAATGGAGGTTGAAAGATTATATTAAAGTCCTTTGTTTTTGAAGATACTTAGGAATAAAATTTAGTATTCAGGCTAATAGTTTAAAATAAATAAATACTGTTATAATATTTTTACAAAAAAGAAGGATTAAGGAGGTGGAATTGGAGTTTGTATGTTGTGTTGAAAGTTATGTAACTACGAATTTGTAATTTGACATGTGGGTGTAAAAGTTCATCTATACTAATATTATAAAGAGGAAAGGTTTGATTGTTTGTTTGTTTGTTTGCATTGAATAGGCTCCGAAACTACTGAACCGATTTGAAAAATTCTTTCACTGTTGGGATGCTGCACTATCCCCGGTTGGCATAGGCTATATATCCCGGCTTTGCCCGTGCGTGTCTGCATGTCTTCGTTTCCTCAAAATCATGAACACCCTACAAGAAAAGGACAAATTACTCCGTGCTCGCTTTTCCCTCGGACCGTTTTTTTAGCATTAGTACTCAATCCAGGTCCCTTTAGGGTATATATAAAATCCTTGTATATAAGACATGTAGTGTGAAAGGGACAAATGGCTAAACGTGGTACCTCTCGCTCTGCTCGTTTTTTCTGTTTGAAGCGTTCCGTCCCTTTGGGTAGTAGGTATCATGGTATAAGTCATGATTTTAAAGAAAAATTCAATTTTCTGCACACAGGTCAAATTGCATGAAGGTTTTTGAGATGTTCATCGCAATGTAAAGTCAGGAAGCTCTCATGATTTTCATTTCACGCCCGGCGCCACTACATAATGTAATATCGAAATACTCGAAAGCAATATCTCAGGAGCCTTTGCATTTCCGCCGGAAATCGATTTCTGGGATTCCTTCCTTATATTTTATTAGATGTCTGATGTAATACGGAAGGTTATTGTGGAAAAGGTTAGGTAGAGCATGGTAACGAATTGGTAACAAGTGTACTTACGAGAAATCCTAGTGTTGTGATTTGTACATCAACATAGCATTTAATTATATACTTTGTATTCCATAATGATCATGTGACAGATTTTTTGGCTGCTGTCTTGTGGGGTGTATCATATCCATGGACATAGTAAAAATACCTGGACCAAGATCTCCGGAGATACATGTGTCATTTAGATAGACGTATTTGTAGTAGTGCCGTTTCTTCTTTTCGTCTCTGTACGAAATACGTGATATGTTCATACATTGCTATAGATCAATTATCACTGTTTAAATTATGTGGTTAATAATCCCATGAGTTGGTAGAAAAGTTAAGTAAAAAAGGTACGCTAGCAAACGTCGGAACGTTTTACAAGCAATTGTATTTTATTGCTCACTAATAGTTCCACTATTGTAGTTATATACATAATCATAATAATTTTATTAGTAACTAATAATTACAAGTCATGTTCGTTACTAGTATCAAGATACTAAAGTAAATAAGTATACAGATCTATTATAACTTAACTAATTGGTAAAAATGTACCAATAGTGTACCTACAATATCTAACAATTACAAAAACAAATACTTAATCAATGACAAAGTAATACAAACGTTTTTTTTTAAAGAAATAATAATAAAAATAATTAGCATAATGTCAAAAAATAATAATTAATTAGCATTATGTCAAAGTAAATAAATAAAATCACCATATCAATTTAAACATCATTCTTATTACAATTTTAATTTAATAAAGTCGTCATAGCTGTAGAACACCTGCTCGATAAGCCATCGTCTGAGTCTGACTTAAAGCTGCCTCAACTGGCACTATACTTTAGTGAACTTAAGAAACAGAACTGTAGCTCTATGTATTACTATTTACTTATCGTTACTACTTACGTACTACTTACTAGGTACTTACCGTTCGTAGGTAGAGTGCGGTAGACTGGTTGTAAACAAAAAGCAAATCGCAAAAGTTAGACACACGAGTATAACTCGGACTCTCATCTGGCCACGTCAATAATTGGAGCGGTTGTTCACGTATTTTTTTTATTTGTGCAGCGGTGCTCGCGCCAGGGCCGCATTGTTCCTGCTCGCCTGCCGCTACCACCCCCCGGCTCGACGTAAAACGGTTCGTATTTTTCATTGTTGCTTTAAAGCCTTATAGGTTTTGCTTTATTTATGCCCTTTATAACTCTCCGTGGAAGATAAATGCCAGCGAGGCGATGTTCTGTTTTTGTCAGTGCTTAATGGTGTCATAACTAAGAGAAAAATGTGCAAGTAACGTTCGTAGGTGATGCTGGCAACGGTAATGTTTTTTAGATTTTTTGTAAAGTTGGTTGAGCTTTTGATTGATGATGTGAATACATGTGTAGATATAGATAGCTGAAATGTTTAAACTCCCGATGAAAAAAGTGGAGTGTTATATGTTTAAAGTGTGTGTCTATATGTGTCTGTGTATCTGTGTGTCTGTTTGTGGCATCGTAGCCATCAAACGGCTGAACCGATTTTAATTTTATTTTTTTTGTTCGAAAGGTGACTAGATCGAGAGTGGTTTTAGCTATGACTCAATGAAATCAGTTCAGTCGTTTAAAAAAAAGTTGTACAGATAATCATAGCGATACGTCGATAGATAGGTGCCTCATCATGCCGTAATTTGAATGGGTATTAAAATATAGATTGTCATTCTAAAAAAAGTGGACAAATCCTGACATTGTTTTAGCAGAAATAAAATGTAAACCTTTCTCGCAAATAAAAGTGTAAGCAATAAAGAAGACCGGTTTCACATTCACGAAATCGCAAGGCAACTCAATGCTTAAATTTAGGAACGCATGTTCAGCTAGGGAGAATTTAATTTTCCTTCCGTCACTGCACCGGATTCATACAACCTATTCCGAAAATAGATCTAGTGCATATAGGATATCTATCTTGATAAATTGTTGTTTCTGTTCTTGAATAAACGGCTCTCTTCTCTGGAGAGTAATGATATTACGAGCGGACAAATCTTTAGACGGCAAAAAGTCGTCAAAGTGGGAAAGATAAGTAGATTAATTTTCTACTTACTGAGGAACAATATATCCGAGTATTTTGTAAGAGCTTAGGTTAGCTTGACTCGTGCCTTATAGAGCTGCCATTTTGTTAGTTCCAATTTTCCTTCGCTGATCGTAATGGTATTGCAAATTGCGATAACACCATTAAATAATGAACTGTACCTAAATAAGGCTCTCTTATCTGCGGCGCAAGTACCGTTCTTTATCGATCGTCAAATTCGATAAAATGCCATAGAATCGACCATAGCGAGTAGGATTTACCTACCTATCTACATACTGATCTAATATAACATTTTATCGAATTTGACGATCTCAACTATCAAATTTGAAGATCGATAAAGAACGGTATGTACACTGCAGGATAGTTATAATATAGAAATACGAGCACAGAAATCTTTCGAAGGCAATACGTCGTAAAATATACCCAGGAAAGATGCCTAATTGATCTACTTGCTGAGGAGAACAACCCTCCAACGGTCCATGGGCTGTCTAGCTGTTTCTGTAGAGTTAGTTTGCTTGTATTTTGTTTAATTAAAGTTAGGGCACTTTCATATGGGCATATAGCTAGCTATATGCATTATGCATCTATATTTAATTTTATATAAGCCGTATAGAAAATTAAATTTAGTTTATAATTACGTATTTATTGTAGGATAGCAGGTCAAACATTGCTATGCGGGGATGCGTTGCTATTATATAATCTGCTGTTGTGTAGATAGATGTAAGCATTAACAATTATGTATATAATTATAATTAAGTCTAAAATAAACCCCGTATTTTATTCAGTTTTCAAAGCGTGTTTCGTCTAACGTAGATGAGAGCCGTGTAAATAAAAGGTTTATTTACACGGCTCTCGTCTACGCTATATTTATGTATAATGAGCTGTGGCCACTACGTGGAAAATATTAAACCACTGTTTACCTTGTTTTACGAAGCATGCTTCGTTAACTATACTAAAAACGTCCTTAAAACCCTTTAATTTTCCCACAAACTTCAAATTCCCTGAACGTCTATTCTCATTTTCATCAGATTCTCTGAATACACAGCTTATAGTGTTTAGCAGATTATTAACGTTGCTTGTTACCATTTGAAAATAGCCAAGCGTGATTTAGAATTTTCGTAACGACGTTTTAACAATGAATTTTACCGGCTTTGCTCTACACCACAGATCTTTTATAAGTACTGGATTTGAAGAAAAAAGAAAACTAAAATCCAAGCCGAAAGGAGGTCCCGGTCATCATTATTATGAACTACTTTTACAACGGGTATAAACCAGATACAGTAAAAAAAAACTGTTGTTCCATAGAAAAAAATAATTTACACTCAATGAAAACGAATAGGAGACAACCGAAATAATAACCGAGACGATTTGAAAACATCCTCCCATGTTTCGTCGGCTGAAAAATTTCAAAGATTCATCGAATGTTTCCTCATACATATTTTATTTATTATTTTAACAAAATCCAAAGCTCAAAAAAAATACTAAGAACTTAACTTAAGGCCAATTAAGAATTTGCATTTTATTACTAATTTCATAACTACAGTCGTATGTATCAATAAATGTACTTGTGTGTGTGGGGAGGGGGAGAAGTGTGTGGGGTAATGAACATGAGAAGATGGGGCGAGTGTGTGTGTGTGGGTGTGTGAGAAAAAGAGAAGAGGGTGTGTAGGTATGCGTGTGAATGCTGATATGAAACTTGCATATTTAAAGCATTTTTGCTGTTATAATTTTAAAGACATCACTTTAGAAAATTCTTTTTTAGACTATTATATTACTTATAAAAAAAAAACCGGTGCATGTGCATCAACTAAACAAAATATATGACACTACAAGTACATTTAGACTGCCCATAGACCGTTTAAGGTCCTAAGACAAGCTATATATATATATAAAAGCTTCTTGTTATTTATATAGTAATGAAAAGAAAAAAAAAGTATACACATATATGGCAGGTAGGTATGCTTATTTATATTAGTAATCTTCTTTATATTAACAGTATTGGTATTATCACAATAAAAACTTTCAGGTTTAGGGTCGAAAAGGAGGTAATCGTACAACAACTTTTACTATGAACCAACTCTGGAAAAATATCAGCTATTATATATGTATGAATGAAATTTTTCTATGAAACATACGTTTTGTCCGTAATTTTAAGGTTCGTCACTCGGTAAAAGTTGTTCATAATAAGTACAAGGGTATGTTTTCAGCTTTCCGTTCCGTGTAAGCCTAATAATCCTACCTAATGATTTATCTAAATACGAAAGTTTTAGTTTTTAGTTAATATTTCAAGTTTTCGTTAATTTTCTGTTTTTTAAGGTGTGCATAATAAAATGTTATCAAGTTGAAAAAATAATACCATATGAGGTGACATGATTTTTTTACGTTGGCGCCAATAATCCCAGACGATGGATAAGCTTTAGAGCCATTCGTGTACAAGGTGACGTAAATTAGTGACCCTAGTTAAGTCGTTTTTGTCGTGCGTTTGAATGGGGTTGTACTTTTCACTATGGGAATTCAGACTTATAACATTTTCCGAACATAAAAACCTAAAATAAAGGTCATGCTGTCAAAAAAGTTCTGGAAGAGCTATCTGCAATATGTTTTTTTTATCTGTGGCCTATCTGAAGTTAGATCATTGTATAATAATATACTCCGCCAGGCATGGCATTCCGAGTCACGTGGGTGACACAAGCCTACGTCATTGACGCTGTATTACCAGTAATATGAAATTATAATTCCTCAATCTGTGGGAATCCGATAAAACTATATGGGTTTGATTTAAATAATATGTTTGATATATTAAATTCGTGTTTAACTTGAATTGTTTCGCTTGAGCGGATGCAAAAATCTTTTTTTTTACATCGGATCGGTTATTGTTTGACCGCGATTTCGCCTGATGGAAAGCAAACTACAATTGAAATGCTTTTTGTATTTTATTTAATAGATTGTTTAGAAATGTGTTCCCCAATTTCTGCGTTTGGTGCAGTGAAGTGGCAACTGAACAGTGACGAAGGCATGTGTTACTTCTGGAATGGCAGACCTCGTTTTATTGGATTTTGGTCATAGTTACATTTATTTAAAAATTTATTTGTTTTCATTAGGACACATTGGAGCACTGGACTGGGCATTGGACTGGATATTGGACATGTCAATTAAACAATTAAGTAACAGAAAATAAAAATAACTTAGTGAGGAGTGTAGACTGTGAGTGAAGTTTTATATTTAAGAATTCGATTCGTTTCGTTTAAAGCTAGACAATTTCCTAACATTTTTATCTTCAGTATATAATGTTAAAATTTGTGATACGACTTTTTGTCAAATATTGTTCAAAATACTTTTTAAACTAGCCTCATTAAGGTCCATGATCTTTTTTGGAACTTTATTATAGCAGAGTATCGAGAATATTAATTTATTATCTATAAATTTATTATAGTACTTCACTCATTTATTATTATTATAAATTGCTGTGTCGTGACGTCATAGTAGGTACAAAAATGCAACTGCTGAGTTTTCATAAAACAAGACGTGGTCGCGGTGTCTATCCTAATAAAACCCTCTGTGATCTTAGCTAAATTCCAGTGAACTGAAAAAGTCGGGACGTCAAACCAATTGTTATGTATTCTATACTTTCGTAGCTTTGTGTACGAACGGCCCAACAAGATGCGAGAAAGTTGAGGAAACCCATCTCATAACATATTCAAAACTCGACTAAATTAAATGATAACAAACCCACAGCTTTTTAAGTAGGGCTGAGGAAATAAACACGTAAGGTTTAAAAAATTTAGGTTTGTTTCTACGAGAATCGCCAAGACTTATTATTAAGTGGCTCTTGGTACCTACTTATTATTTACCCTACATATATTTGTATATTTTTTTTCCTTATTTTATTTTATTTTTCGATTGATTCATTTTCGATTCGAATTTATTTTTACTCGACTGCCCATAAAGGAGGGTAATGTTTTTCGGATCTGTGTAAATATGTCTGTCTCTAAAGGGTTACACAAAATGGTGGTACTAATACAAAGGTCATTGTACTCATCATGATGAACATTTCTTACTAAGGGCTTAACTTTATTTAAAAAAAATACGAACGAACTTATAAGGGTTCTTTGTATGACTACGGAAGCCCGATTAAAAAAACTGCATTGAGGTCGCTATCTACGGGTAAGGTGCCCAAAAAGCTAGCGCCAGCTAGCTAAGCTAGTGACTTACAAATAAGTAACTAAGTACCTACTTTAGATATTTTTAGCGCTCTCCACTTATAGCTTCTTTGCGCGACTGAATCCGAAACGTGGATATTCGGCAAAGAATAGCGACATAGCTGTT
Source organism: Agriopis marginaria (assembly GCA_932305915.1). Classification (NCBI taxonomy): domain Eukaryota; kingdom Metazoa; phylum Arthropoda; class Insecta; order Lepidoptera; family Geometridae; genus Agriopis; species Agriopis marginaria. The sequence goes on along the minus strand of OW029934.1, from coordinate 7,037,953 downwards.
AAAGTTTGCAAGTTGACGTGGCAATGGGTAGTCCACATCGCTCAAAGAACCGATAACCGATGGGCAAGAAAGGTTTTTGAGTGGAGACCACGAAATGGAAGACGCAGTGTAGGTAGGCCTCACACTAGATTTACCAACGACATTGTGAGAGTTGCGAGCATCCAGTGGATGCAGATGGCAGGCTGTCGTTCAGTGTGGAGCTTAAAGGGGGAGGCCTATGTTCAGCAGTGTACATCTTCTGGCTGATGATGATGGTGACTTATCGCTTCAAATGTTTTTTCATTATGCTAATACATAATTATTAGTAGCTCCATAATGAGTAAATACCTTTTTCACAAACATCATTCATATTTATAAAAATCCTCATCTATATGTAAATGTAGTCAAACCAAAGTAAATAGAACGTTTACGCAAGTGGGTGGGTTCCGGGCATAAATATTTATGTTGTGTGGTTTGCAGGCAGTGCCCATGAGAAACCAGAATAAGTTAGCCTTTCTGGTCAGTCATCTATCATAGCTGTCTTTGCCGTAAAACCTGAAATCTTACGTAATTTATTACTGCTGGAAGACCGCTTCATTCTTGGGTTTATTGAAATAAAACAAAACCGACATATTTTTATACAACTTGTAGCACTTTTAAAAAAAAAAGGAGTTTTTTCGATATTTGATGCCACTCTGATAAATCTATTAACATATTTAAAATCCATTACTTACTAAAACTAATTACTTGGGGATTGCTTACATTTCTCTCTGTAATTTTTATATCTGGTGGGCACAATAAAGAGTTTATATCTTCATTTTTTGTGCTGCTAGTTTCTTTATATTTGACTTTAAGTAGTGGTAGGCATATATTAGTTTTTCCATGTGCATAATATGTTATTATAATTTTTCTTGACAGTAAATTTTTCTATAAAACCGGGGATCCTACTTCATATTACCTTACTTACTATCATACTAGTTTCTAATCTAAATGTGAAACTGTGTTAGTTTGTTTTATTGTGCTTCTTTCACAGAGTATCGAATCGACCTTTTTTTTGATAGAGATAGTTAGAAAGTCTGAGAGTGATGTTTTTTTTTTGTTTGATATGTCACATTTTAAAGAAATTGATTCAGCGTTTTTTTAAAATATCCACCCATACTAATAATATAATACATAGATTATAATACATAGAATTATGTCGTTTTGGTTTGTGGTACCCTTAAATCTCTGTTTTGACTGTCATTTTCTACTTTATTTAGTTTATACATGTATGTATGTCTTGAAGTCGGTATTGTTTTTTTTCTTCTAAAAAATAATTAATTGCATAGAGATAGTAGAAGATCCGGAGAGGAACAAAGGATACTTTTTATACTTACCGGAGAAATGTACGGATCCCGACACAATGGCCCTCCAACTATATCAATGCAAATAATGACATTGTTTCGTCCATTTGTTATTACGTGAAAGTTATTACGTCGTATCATATTATTTTATGATATTATTAAGATTAGTTACAAAACAAACGTTTTACAAAACGGGCACAACTTGTGTCTTTTGCGCAGCGCCGGGTACTGGGGTAGAGCGAAAAACACAGGTGTGGGTAAACTTGTGTTGTTTGTAGACGCATAAAATTTTGATGTTTAAATAGTTTATATCCTGGATTAGCACGTGGAATACTTTTTATCCATGAATCAATTCTTGTAAGATAGTTTTCAGAAATGAAGTGCGCCACAAGACAATCTCGCTCTACCCTGATTTAAGGTTATGGCCGGCGCTGCTTTTGCAACGTTAATCGGCTTTATTTTCCTAATTTAATTTACGTGTAGTTCTATATTAGGAAGCATCTGTATTGACATCACAACCAATACATCCCATATTGGACCGTTTACCCCGTCTCGCGTATAATCAGCGTGATAAATTGTCACGTCGACGGCATTAGAATATTCCGATGGCAGTTCCCAGCTGCCTCATCGATCATCGCGCCGATACTGGCGATGAACAATGCCATGTTTGACGGAGTAGAATCGCCTTCTGAGATATGACTACGAATACTTATGAAGTAATATTATCTATGTTCGTAGGTCAGGTTCTACGGTGCCCTTAGCACGATGTAAGCATATAATTATGTTCAAGTTATACTTTACTAGCGACCCGCCCGCCCGGCTTCGCACGGGTGTAATTTACGTGCGAAGCCGGGGCGGGTCACTAGTTATATATATATAAACCTTCCGTGAAAATGTATCTAACTGATGGTGAAAACCGCGTCAAAATCCGTTGCGTGGTTTAGGAGGAATTCGCGGCCATACGGACAGACAGACAGACAGACGCGGAAAGCCACTTTAATTTACACTATGTAGAGAAGAGATAGAGAAGAGATGTAGAAGATAGAGATAAAGAAGAGATAACTGTGGTTGGCAGACAGATTGTATCATAATTCTCAGCCTACTATATTCCCACTGCTGGCACATAGGCTTTCTCTCAGAGAGAGAGAGAGAAAGGCTGGGCCTTACATCCTACCATGCTGGCTCAGAGCATTTTGGTGAATATCATATACTGTCTTTAAACTTTTGAGGACGCCATTGCCACACTAAATGGCAACGCTTATGCGTTGAGCTAGAAAAACACCAGTGTCACGTTTACATTTCTTGGCTTATATACAGTAGGTACGTAGATCTGATAGTCTTATCAATCGCAACGTACCGATATTTGGCAACCACTTGCGAACACAGGGCAATCCTTCTTTCGCGTGCGGGCATCTTTGCTGGGGATGTACCTATCTATAACCAAGTCATTGGCTCTATTTCGGTAGACCAGTCTTACCCATATATATATATTAGGTATGTATACCTACTACAAATAGAGAGCGGTCATCTTAACACTCATAGGCTTGACATAATCTGATAATGAAATGATAAAATTTCGTGAACGAGCACAAAATCATTCAATGTCTCCTCGAAATAAGAAAACAATGAGATTAAATCTCATCTGATACGGGGGATTGGATTGATACAAAATGTTGAGCTTACATATCTAGTAAAAGTGGTTTCTCGTAATCTTAATTTAATCCCTTTTGATAGCAGACACGGTATTATAGCTCGTATTATGAGAGATTAAAGTAATCGCTACTAAATAACAAGATGTTAAAGAGTTAATTATAAGCTCTATAAGACCTTCAACAGTCTATGGGCAGTCTAACTGTTTTTGTAGTGTAAGTGTTAGTTTTGTATTTTGTTTAATTTAAAAAAAAAACACGCTCTTTAAAAAAATAAGCTCTATGAAGGGCATTATTGCGTAAGATTTTGCTACAACTTCAGGGGTTTTACTGTAAACGCAAAGCATAATTTATTATAGAAATGTAGCGCTTGAGGTGTCGCTATTAGGTGTTCCTAAAGGATCAAGATATGGTCAGTCTTCGGCAGTGACCTTTCTGTTCCGTTCCATGAGTGCAATTTACTACTGAGCGCCACTTGGGCCAGACTACAGGACAGGGGCCTTACGGACAACAGCTAATTGCGGCACCTAATCCGCTCAGTTGGAAAATCACGCTACCGCAAACCGTATCTGGGCGCGATAAGGTTCACGTTCGCGTGATTTTCCAACTGAGCAGATTAGGTGCCGCAATTAGCTGTTGTCCGTAAGGCTCCAGGTGTCTAATTTGCATCTGTCACGAGCAATTCACGTGTTTTAGTGATTGGCCGTAACTATGGTCAGCTTTTTATAAGACAAAAATATCAGTCCGGCAGCCTGTTGTAGGTCCCGGTTTTATGACATAATATAACAATGCTTCAGCTGCTCAGTTGCACATGCGTCAGTTACAGGAGTCATTGTTGAAGCTAAAAGCGCCTTGTGAATTACACTTTAGCAAGATCCATTTATTTTAATACATCATTAGGCAGAGTCTTCTGTACTTGTAGTAGTATTATTTAATCTGTAGCTCAACGTGCATCACTTTGTATGCGTCAAAAACCAAAATTGATAGCTCAATTAAAATGGATAGCTAATTCTTATATTGTACCATATTGTAGGTACAATTTATTTTAAGGCGTCGGTACTGAGTACGTCAGTTAAGTGTCAAGCCATACCGACAACTTGAGTGTTGCTATATGATACTAATAAATACTATCAAGTTACATTAACGGTGTACTGTTAGGAGGATTCGTGGCCCTCCTACAATATTATTTTATGCTGAAGAATATCAGAGATACACTTTTAGCCAAAAATAACAGTAAATTACTTTTATAAGTAACTAGCTGACCCGGCAGACGTTGTTCTGTCCAAATTTCAATAAAATTGTTCGTTTTGTTTTGTTTGTTATGCTCCCGAGATGGTAATAACTCAAACTGATTCAAACCTCTTTGCTTTTTTACTTTTTGTCACGATCTTCAGTTGTGTATTGTCAGTTGAATTGTGATTATGTTTTAAGCCTAGGGTGTATACATATAAGATCTTTGGTTTTGAGTTCATACAAAAACCCCATAGAAAGAAGGTTGTTCAGTTTTGGCCAAATTTGAAAACATTCCGGGAATCTGTTCAAATTGTGCCTTCCATAAAAACCTAATTTAGACTATTACGAATATTTTAAAATAAAAAATATGCTAAATCGATCTTACTGTTCTCCAGTGATGATTATTACCATTAAAGATTAGATTTTTTATTTATTTTTACAAATTACGAGTATATGGATAGATTTCTTTAATATTAATAATACTAATGTATAATTTCAATTATTATTTTGTTATTTTAAGACAATAATTGAAATAATGTATAAAATAAATGCGATAAAATCTTTTATAAGTTTAATTTCAATATGTAATATTCACACACGTCACATTAATATGTTACGCCATGGCAAGTACACTATTTCTATTCGTTTATTTACTACTAGCAACGCATCCCGGCTTCGCACGGGTGTAAGTCTTATTTTTTTACACCTTGGGTTACATTATTGGAGTTTTAGTAAGGATCCCTAATTAAAAAAAATATATAATATAATAGCCTATGTCACCCGGGGATAGTGTAGCTTCCCAACAGTGAACAGTGAATTTTTCAAATCGGTTCAGTAGTTTCGGAGCTTATTCAATGCAAACAAACAAACAAACAATCAAATCTTTCCTCTTTATAATATTATAGTATTTGCTTAGACAGCTGCAATAACATTGTAAAATAGTTAAATAAAAATAAAAATTTACTGAAGTATATCGGGTACCTACAGTCTTATGTTCGACAACCTAGCGAAAGTGATCTAATTTTTGGTGTTCATTCAGTTTTTTACAATGGTATTGCAGATGTCTAAGCAAATGAATAGTTGAATTTTAACTGTCTAACCAATTAGCGGGCACTTATGTACTAGACCGCTAGTGCGGTGACGCATAGTACCTAAGTCAGATCAATGCAATTATGGATGGTATAATCTCGTTACAATATTAGCTTTATTTCGGGATCCCTAATATAAAATTCTATATTATAAACTCTGAGTCCATTAAAAAGGTTGGCACATAATAAATTCTGCTGTCATTCTTAAATCACTTTTAATGTAGGCGTTAATCAAAAACCAGCCATTAATTTTTTTTGTTCAGTTGAACGGATATTTTTTATGGTTCCGTACCCAAAGGGTAAAAATGAGACCGTATTACTAAGCCTACGATGTCTGTCTGTCTGTCCTACCTATTAACGGCTGTATATGTGGCCAGTTGAAATTTTCAAAGGATATGTAACGTTGCGGCGGATTAACTAACAAATAATAAAAAAGTCAAATAGTAAAATTGAAATGGGCAAAATAGCAAAATAGAAATATACGTTTGTTGTATTGTATAATAAAAAATACGTTTGTTGTATGGGGACCCCAGATAAAGCCCTAAAATAGCAAAACCTATTTTGCTATTTTGCCCATTTCGATTCAAACCAATGTATTTTTGTATTAGCTCTAATGTAAAAACCATAATACGTACAAGTGTCAAACTTGGCATGATTTTAGTACACACTCTAAAGTATAACAACAAATAATAAATAATGCCAAGAGCGAGTCGGTGACAAATTTATGTTCATTACTCAGTTATAATTGTCATACTCGAGCGGAAGGCTATAACTAACTGGAATACCTGGTAATGCTGTTTCTTGAACAACCTTATTGTATTTTGTGGTGGTGTGGAGCTCTCAGTGCGCGAGCCTGACTCGCAATTGGCTGGTTTAGTTACTTTTGTATCATTATGCAATTTTGTCTCTGTAAGCTACTGCCACCATATTTTCCCAAAAAAGTCTTAATTTTTAACCAGCAACGTCTCATTAAAAATAAAAAAGGTTAGGCACGGGAAGCACCATCCAAATTCAATATACATGCATCCTTCTTTTGCTACGAGGTGACTCTTTGGGGACATTGTCTTTTTACTACGCTACGTACACCGTAAGTGGTAGGTAGGTAGAAAAGTGTTCTTCACTTTAGAGGCCTTTTCAGGCTATGCTACTATAATAACTCGCTAAGCTATTATAGCTTAGACTTTTAGCTGCACTGCGCTTTGGCTGCTAGTGGCGATAGCGCAGGGTAAGTCCATAGCCACTACACAAGGTTGCTAAGTATAGGTATGCATAGTAGTCATAGAAAGCAACGTGCGTGTAAAATACAATAAGAGTAAGAGATGCATTAGTTGCCAAGCGTTATCAGTCACTGCAGAGTGAGAAGAATAGGATAACGTGGACTTTGCTTGAGTTAGAGAAAGATTTAATAAGAGAAAGTATACCGACTAAATGTTCGTCGCCCATGATTGGCAATATTTTATGTGCTACATCGACACAATTATAGCGAATGATGTCGTTCTATATCTCAGAGGCTGCAATTAAGCTATGATGCGACAAAGCGTAGTCTGAAGAGACTAGAGGTGACAATGTATTGTTGCCGTTGAGTGCACTTGCTGAACTTTCTCAGTGACGGGATTTTAAGGGATGTATCGCATGAGCCACTTATGTGCTTCTGAATAGCGTAATGTCGATATTGCTCATCATATAGCATAGATAAAAACGTTAAAAAAGAACAATGTTTGATCATTATAAAGCAAAGCAAATGTTTCTTAGTTTAAGAAAATAGTATAAATATGCCGAGATGTCTTAAAAATAATAGTTTATACGATATTCGTACGATCGTACGATCGTATATACGTACGATCGTACGTATATACGTAAACTATTTTTTAAGTGGCTCATGCAATCGTACGATTGCATGAGCCACTTATGTGCTTCTGAGTAGCAGAGTTAGTTTTTCTTGGAAAAAAAAAAAACAGTAAATATTATTGTCCACAGATGTCGACGTGCGGGCGTGCATGGTGTGAAACTGGGCCAGTATGCAGGAGGTGAGCATTTTTTTATTTCTGCTAAGCTTAATAGTTATTAAATATATGCGATTAATTGGGTAATAGATAGATAGATAGATAAACTCTTTATTGTTCACACCACACATTTCGTACACATGATAAAACAGGTAATCTATATCATTTGCATACTATTTGGTCAAGAATATGAAATAAGCAGCAGTTAAGCCTTAGAATCAGAGCCTCGTTATTATTAAAAAGGAAAAAAAAAATATTTTAAATCACTAACTATAGGACGTTATAGGTTTTATCCTCGAGTAGATATATTTGTGGTCACTGAGGAGATATCAAGAACATTGTATACCCTAAAGGGAAATAGGGTATAAAACCTCCTTGGGATTTATACACTACTTACTACGACTCGAGGACCAAAGTTTTAGTACAAAGTAAAAAAAAAAAATATTTTACAACATTGTATTATATCAAAGGGTGTTTCTTTTATTGTTTGTAATTGTATTGAAGATATGTTAATATGGCCATTAGTGAATGAGTGTGAGGTAATAATATTATACTGTGTTGGAACGAGACTTTTCCGCTACATGGAAATGGAAAACAAGGCGATATGGCTTAAAGAATTGGGCCTGCCTTAGCCAGCGTTTAAAAAAATACTTTTGAAGGCACAATGTCACTGTATATCGGTTTTTTGGTTGGTTACATTTTTCATGATCTTGGATTCAATGTCCTTTAGTCGTAATATTAAACAGTTTACATAGTATTAAAGGCGTCAAACAAGTAATAGTCACAGTCAGAGTAAGTCGAAAAATTAAGTCACGGTCAAGTCAAATTCATGCCCCTGTAAAGTGGTGAAGACTTTACAAGAGGCTCATATGGAGTGTTGGAAACAACACGAAAATACATGTTTCACCTCGTTATATCACTTTCCCACTCGAGCACGTTTAAGAGCACTTAATGAATAATAATTCACACATTGACACTCGAAAATACACAAGTTTAGTAAAATAATTCAACGAGGCGTTGGCGCCAAAGCTCACTATTTACATTTACATGGTGAAATAAAAAAAAAACGTAAAGAAAATAAAATAAAACTAACATCGGGAAAATCATAAAATAAACAATATTTGTTGATAAAATAAATAAATTAAAAAACTTAACTACGAATACCTATCTGCAATTGAAAGGTTTTTCTTATTATACAGATTACATATTACTTACCATTTACCAAAACATCAACTTAATTAATATCGTCAAATCGTAAATTGCGGAAAATTCATCTGAAAAGCAATTTCAGAAAACAAATAGTGATCGTACCTTTACAGTTGTCGTGAAAAACGTTTAGTGAAGTGGCCACTGTACGCTGCTGGCTATATTACGCAACATCAAAATTAAAGTTGTGGACACACCTGCACGCTGTAACAAAGAGAATATAAAAACTACGTAAGACGCTGTACGACCACGTTTACCTAATGAGCCTACTTAGAACAGACTGGACGCCAAATAGACCAGTGCAGAGGCCTTTAAAAATGCAAAAAAAGTAAAAAAATAATAGTAGGATGAAACCTATTGGAAAAAGAAGAGAATATAACAAATATTAAAAAAAAAAATCCGGGCGATCTGAGGTCGGGAAGTGTTACACTTAGGTTTAAGGGTAAAAACGGTTTATACGATTTCCGGCAAAACTACAAGTCCTATAGGAAAAAGTTATATGGCAAAGTTATAGGTAATAAAAAGATCAACAGCATTTGTTGCATCACTTTTTTCACGTAACCTCAAAATTTATGTGAAAAATTGAAATGACCAAGTTTTTGGTTTTATATTGTTATCTTTTACAAAAGAACTAAATTTTTCACGAAACTTTGTGAAAACATACATTTTTATGACAGTATTTTATTATTACTTTTTCACCTTATTTTGGCTTAATATCGAAAAAGCACCATAATTTTCAATCGAAAATTCTCACGTCAAAATATCAGCTTTTTTAAAAAAGTCGGTTGGTAAAGTTGGCTTTTTGTTTGTTGAAATCTCTACTTTTTGATGGTATAAAAAATTATACATTACTATGGTAAAATTAAATGTAATGTAATAAACGTTTTTGAACCTATTATAATTATAGTGTTTATGTGACTGTGGTACGTTGTTTTTCTTAAAGTGGTATCTATTTGCGTAGGTATATTTCGCAATCTGGGTCGCTTAGATGTGCTCCGAAACTAGATCGTTCTATCTGAACCGTATTCGAAAGCGTATCTCATTATGTGCGATAGAATAAATTGGGAACGAAGCGAACGACTATTTGCCGAACACTTGGTAGCGCCGATTCAATTCGCGCCAAATTTAATTGCAATCGAAATGTATTAAACTGAAGCCGATAAAGGAGATTATCCGCCGCGTGTCATTCAATTCGTAAATGATGTTTTGGAGTGATTTGGAAGACCAGAAAATAGAAGATGTGGGCGTAGGTATAATATTCGATAAGTAAAATACGTAATAAATTCCTTACAAAATATGTCAATTTCTAAATTCAACTTCCGTGGTCGTAATAAATGGTTAGGTTTATTAAAAACCCTTGTTAATGGTTCTTCTATAACTATATTGAATAAAATATTTGCTAAATTTATTTTCCTACTTGACATGTAAATAAAAATAGGTTTTCTACATTTATTTTTAAGAAAACAATTTTCCTATATTTTATGGATCGCAATCGTCCATCAACCCTAACGGCATGAGTGAAAACTCATGTTCCTGTTTTCTTGCCCCAAATCAAACTATGGCTTTCCAATAAAACAGTCGTCGTTACATTTTCAGACATTTTGACACAAAATAGCTTTATGTAACAAAAGAAGTTATGACAATAGCTGTCAAAGATGACGAGGGTGCAACCAAAGTGTCATACCGAGGACCGAAGTGTCACCAGATCGGATAATGGGGCAGAGTTGAGCGTCGCGGTTCGATCGGTTTTACCCAAGTCACATATCGTACCAAACCGACAAGGCATAATGCACAACCCGTGCTTTGTCCATGATACAATGAAAAAATAAACGTTCGGATAAAAGGAAGTGAGCCAAAAATATATTAAAAAGCAAAATAAAAACGTTTTGAGGAACCTGCATGACAGAGCCTGCACGACCTACTTTTCTTTTGTGGTTTAGATATATTTGATCATAAATCTAGAATTAGGAATATGACGTAGGTATTTACGCTCAAACAAAGTCGGAACTTACACTACTCACAAAATAACGAATGTATTCCGAACAGGTACGGCGTACAAAGAAGTTTTCGGCATCTGGCCCGTGCACAAAGGCAGAAAACTTTACACGCACTGCTTGTACTACGACGAAACACGGCAGCTGAACAAAACCAGGTAATGAAGTTTGTTAATTGTTGAATTAGACAAGAAAAGGGGTTGTAATTATTATTAGTATAATTAGGTAATATTCGTTGCCTGTGTTGAGTGCGTGTACTCAAGAACAGAACTTAGGGCTAAATTATTAACGCGTTTCACGTAATACCTACGAAACACGAAATATGCTTACTTACTTTTTAACCGACTTCAAAAATGAGGAGGTTATCAATTCGACAGTATGTTTTTTTTGTATGCTTAGTACGTCGATTACGGTGGCATCTGTAAACTAATTTGCCTGTTTTTTGTTTTGTCATGAAGAGAAAACTTTCGAGGTGGTCACACAATAATTTAATTATTTTGGACTCAGTAGTTTTTAAAGCAGCTCGAATAATACGGATAATTTTGCTCGAACGGCTACCAATTTCGCTACAATATTACAAACTGAGACTACAACAGTTTTGTTCAGGCGCAACAAAGAGGTATTCATGCATGGATGTGTAAATAGGTTATAACGTTGTTTCACTACGAATTATATAATAAAATGTCTTTTTAAAAAACTGACTTCAAAAAACCACAAAACACCAACATTGTGCTTTAAAATCCGTGTAAATATTTTTTTTGTTCTTTGTAGTTTGTGGTTATTTGAAGTCGTTTTTTTAAAGATAATTTATAGCTACTTACTGTTCAAAATAAAAAGCCGTGATAGTCCATTTGGGAGACCGCTAGACTTGAAGGCGTGAGGTCGCGGGTTCAAACCCCGGGCCCGTATCAATGAGCTCTTTGAAGTAAATGTACGGATTTTCATACCACTGGCTTTTCGATGAAGGAAAACATCGTGAGGAAACCTGCATACGTACGAAGAAGGAATTCAATGGCGTATATATGAATCCACTAACCCGCAACTGGGCCAGCGTAGTGGATATGGCCTAATCACCCTTTTGGGGGTAGGCTAACAGTCCAGCAGTGGACTGTTAAAAGGCTGAATATGATGATGATGATTCAAAATAAAGTGCACTCTATAGTCAAAAGAAGAGTTTTAAAATAAGACAAACATTTACCTATCTCTTTACTACTTATAATACTACTGATAAGATTTACTTACAATCTTATCAAATTTATAAATTTTATTTTGTTAGTCGACTTAAAGTTCTTTTATTTTCAGAAACACTCCTGCAAACTTCAGTACAGACTTTCCACTTCTAGATTCCCAGAACAAGGGTAAGATACAAGTTCCTTCAAATAACGTTATATCATCATCACGCCAAACCGTGCAACTTACAACAAAAATATCTTACAACTTTCCGTCGAGAAGTTTCTCTAAAGTGAAAAGATTGATTTATTGCTTATCTTCGACCTGGGCTTTTCTTTGTTGCTAAAGTTAAACGAAGATTTCAACACGAAGCAACGATCTCAAGTAGATACAAACTTCTACATAATAAACTGGCCAAGTACGAGTCGGGCTAACGCATTGAGGGTTCCGTACCACCACAAAATACAAAAAGACAACAGTACGCCCAGGCCCATCCATCCCTACATTGCTTAGATTGGTGGTGAATAGAAATATGTCACCGACTTGATCTTGGCCATTAAGTATTATTTTACTTTAGAGTGTATACTATGATCATACCAAGTTTAACGAATGCACGTATTACCGTTTTCACATTAGAGCAAATACAAAAATACGTTAAAAGTTACGTTTGTTATATGGGGTTGTTGTATATAGTTTTTTACCTTTTGATTTTATTAGATACTAGCGTCCCGCCCGCCCGGCTTCGCACGGGTGTAATTTACGTACGAAGCCGGGGCGGATGGCTAGTTATATATATAAACCTTCCTTGAAAATATCTAATAAATATCTAACTGATGGTGAAAACCGCATCAAAATCCGTTGCTTGGTTTAGGAGGAGTTAGCGGCCATACAGACATACAGAGAGACGCGGAAAGCGACTTTAATTTATACTATGTAGAGATTATATCTTAGTTAACGCACCATAACATTGCATATTAATTTTTTACTGCATATCTATCACGATTCGAAAGATATAGCCGTGAAAAGGTAGGACAGACAGATAGACATACAGACAGACAGACAGACAGCACAGGCTTAGTAATAGGGCCCCATTTTCACCCTTTGTGTACGGAACCCTAAAAAAACAAGAAAATTGTAAATTGACCCAACTTTTATCGCAAAGTTTTTCTTACTTAGAATATTTTCATTAGCAAGAATGTCGGGTCGGTTTCCGTAGTCACAAGGCGGAGAGGCGGCCTAATGCGATCCATTGCGTCCTAATGTTCGTTCATAAAACACGTTGTTTGTACGAGATCGAGCACAATAGGAGAACCTCAGCCCGGCCGTGCCCCACCGACATGCCCGCAATTTCGCTCTACTTTGTCTCCATTGCTTGCTGTCTCCCGGTCACAGAACAAATGAGAAAACAGAGGCGCGGAGTTTCGTTTTTCATTGTTTTCGAGTCGCAGGATCCCGTTATCATTAGTTACTCGACACGGTACAACTGGCACGAACAATTAGTGGTGAAAAGTCTGTGATTAATACCTACGAAACCGTCCGCAGACTATTAAATGAACATTTGTGTAGCTGTCAGCGCTCTGTATGTGTCTAAATGAAGTAATGCGTCTTTTTTCGTTTACGTGATCACTAATCACTACTTTGTGGTTTGGGTAGTCCTGTAATTTTCGCTACGTGCTACGGAAATCTACGTTTTTATCTCAAACATTGAATAGGAGCAGCACATCTCTAAGTAGATTTTATATTTAACAAAAATATACAAACAACTTTGCCACGCAGTGCAACTAAGAGGAATTCACAAATAAGCATTCCAGCTTTGTCTGTTTATGAGTTTCCCTAGTTTTCAAAGGGAGAGATATTGCGCTCCGCAGCTCGTATTTGAGGAACAAGAGTGTAATTCCCGGACGTTTTGTCTTGCGGCTACACATCGTACAAATGAAAAGATGCCGACATTCAAAGCGAGCTGCTGCATTTTTAAAGTCTTCTGCGGTGGCCGGTCCGTTCGCGGTAAAAATTCGTGTTACCAACCTAATGGACGTTTTAAACGCATTTTGGTTCTGTTGTTCGCATGTGGTTTCTGGCAGCCTACATTTTGGATGCGGCTTCGAGCCAAGTATTCGAATCGCATGGGACTACTTCCAAAAAGGCGATACGTCTAGATTCAGTAACGATTAGTTTTAATTTTGCTCCCGGGACAATCTCAACTATTTGATGTCTGTTTTCGGGTCACGTAGTTACTGTCTTCCGAGATTTAGGACTGGCGAAAGTTTCACTCAAAGAGAAGTTTATTGCAATCGAATCGGTGAATCTGCTATTTACTAATATCTCAAGTGTCAAAGAGCCGCGAAGATAAATAAGATAAGCCGTGAATATGTAAAGGATGTTTAATGTACTTATAAGTAGTACCTACATATTACAAAGAAAATAAACACAACACATACACACATACATATACACGCATACATAGGTAGGTATTCATATTTGCTTACAATAGACATAATGACTAATAACGTATACATTTATTTATTTTTTCAGAGGCTTAGCAGCAGAAAAATATTTTTTTTGAAGCAAATTTTGAATTCGCGCCATAAACATGCACCCTTTGGCAATAGCGTCAATTTATGACGTCACAAGCTTGAACACTTCATGTCAATAGTCGTAAACTTTCTGCAAACTTTCAAACAAAAAAGTGTTTGTTTTCATAATCGTGACGCCATTCACTCTGAATATTGGCTTTTCAGTTATCATAGTGGATTGTTGTCTATACTATAATATTATAAAGAGGAAAGATTTGATTGTGTGTTTGTTTGTTTGTTTGCAATGAATAGGCTCCGAAACTACTGAACCGATTTGAAAAATTCTTTCACTGTTGGGAAGCTACACTATCCCCGGGTGACATAGGCTATAATCTATACCCGTGCGAAGCTGGGGCGGACCGCTATATTTTATATTTTTATTGATCTTTGAATTATTTTGAAGTGGGTTAAAAATATCTCGCTCTTAAAAAATTATCTTACACAATATCATCCCAACCTAATACATTATTTGAAATAACAATAGATAGATAGATAGAAACTCTTTATTGTGTACACCAGAAATAAAAAATACAAACAGATAGAAAACACTTACGAGCTAGTGCCACAAGTAGCGGCCTTATCGCTAAAAGCAATCTCTTCCAGGCAACCATTGGATGGAAAAAAATTACAGTAACAGGATCGACGGGGGATGCTAAAACGCTTTTAATGATACCATTAAATAAATACTACTAAATGATACATAATAATGGATATAAACTTTATTGTGTACACCAGAAATAAATATTACAAACAGATAGAAAACACTTACGAGCTAGGAGCCTTTTATCATTCAAGGTAGATATTTACTAAGAATCCTTCAGTGTAATAATAAAGTATTAAAATATGTACACGAAGCCAACAGTGAAAGCTTTTGTATATTCAAGAACAGCACAGCATCATTTTCCACAACGGATTCCTAAAGCTTTGAGGGGATGAGACATTGCGATTCATTCTCGCATTTAAAAGCAAGACTGTAATTTCACAGGCCTTTGTCTCGAGCCCGCGGGACGGCGGCGGCTCGCGGGAAAATATGCGCATTCAAAATGGATTTTTATCGCTTTTCAAGTGCTAGGCTTTAAACTGTGTACTCTGCTCGTATTATTTCAGAGCCTATTTATGCCTGAATCTCAGGCGTGGATACAGAAGGGGGAGGGAGCAATGGGGGCAATTGCCCCCCCCCCCCCCTGACTCCAACCAAAGACATAATTATATCCTCAATTTTTCTATCGTTTAATGACTTGTTTACACGAATCAAAAACACAATTAGTTAACGGAACGTTATCCTGTTTCCATAATCTATATACTAATATTATAAAGAGGAAAGATTTGATTCTTTGTTTGTTTGTTTGCATTGAATAGGCTCCGAAACTACTGAACCGATTTGAAAAATTCTTTCACTGTTGGGAACCTACACTATCCCCGGGTAACATAGGCTATATTATATTAATAAAAATAATAGGGATCCTTACTAAAACTCCAATAATGTAACCAAAGGCTTAAAAAAATAATATATAGAATTTTAACCTTGCGTGTTTGACAGTTCTAAGACAGGACAACGTCTGTCAGGTCAGCTAGTTAGTCAAATAAAAGTATTACATGATCAACAAATAAACGTTTATCATTTTAATAGCTGCGACCCGCGGTTTCATCCGCATAGTGATGAAAAATGGTGATGACGATGATGAAAATTAGCCTATGTGACTCTCCGGCCCTTGAACTATACCCATGCAAAAAATCAGGTCGATTCGTTGCTCTGTTGCTGCGTGAAAGAGGAACAAACATAACAATAAACCAACAAACTTTTCGCATTTATAATATAAGTATGATTTTGTTTAGCACGATTTTTCTGGAAGATAGGTAAAACCGCCCAAAAATTTCCCCCCTCTCCGCCCCTAAACGAAATCCTGTATCCACGCCTGTAGATGCTGCGTCTGACGTTTTCCAATATGTTTAAACCGGCATGCTCGTTGTGAATATCGGAATAATATACGAGTTAAAAGTAGGTACGTTTATGTACGCTGTGACCCGGAAAGCCGTAATAATGCCGAAACAGGGTAAGCGCTCTCTCGACTGGCCTGGTAACGAGTCTGTCGTAATTTGTCACTATGACATACTCCCATTTTGAGTGTTCATATATTCTGTAACAAAATTCATTTCCCGACAGGACAGTATTTTTCAACCGACTTCAAACAAAGAGCTTTTCAATTCGACTGTATTTCTTTGCATGTATGTTACGCGATTCTTCTCCGCCGATTGTATACTGATTTTTATGATTATTTATTTATTGAATAGGCTTATATCTCAAATGCCACTTTATTCCACGTCTATTTAGGTGTCCCATTTCAATATACCTAATGGGACACGTGAAGTCGGTTTTTTTGTTACAAAAATATTGTAATCTCTACCTAGCTGTTGCTCGTGACTTCGTATATACCTAAGCGTAGACTTTAATTTTATTCTCTTTTCATACCTTAAATTTTTGACCCCCTTAATTCGTCCCTGACGTCAAATCCTTTAATAGCGGATGTCTAATCTACATGTAATAAAGAAACTACCTCCAAATTTTCAGCTTGGCAACTCAAGTAATTTTCGAGATTTCGTGGTTAGTCCCTAGTCAGTCAGTCTGAGTAGTTAGTCAGTCAGTCAGTGTGAGGGGGTTTTTTGTTTTTATTTATATGTATAGATTTGTTATCCAGTTCATTTCCAATAATAGAGTAAACACGGTCATGTGGGATGTCATTTGCACTCCTTTCTCACCGGTGTTTACTTAGGACTTCTTACCTTTAGAATCGACGTGAAAGGCGTGGGCACGTCCAACTAATCCCCGGGACACGAGTTTGCTTTAAATACACACATTTAGACATGCTACGAGCGTTAGTTGTTGTGGAGCTTGTTTTATTGTCCACGTAACGGAAGGCGATTAAAGCTTTATTTAGTTAATTAGTTCGTATGTCAACATTTTGTTTGCACCTTTACATTGCAAATAGTTTATGCACGTGGCCTTATTCAAATGGAGCGCATGACTAGGTCACTGTACTCTTCGAAAGTTCACAGTATTGATTTTATTGCGCACGCCCGAAAATATAAATGGAATGTGCCGAACCGTACGGAAGTGCCAGATGATTTAATAGCCTTGAATATTGAAGGGTGCAATACGGGGAATAACCACTAATACATTCTGTGTTATCCGTTATCATTAGCGTAAAACAGACCGATGAGAGAATGGTGAGCGTTTTGAATTGAATTAAGTTCGCGCACCGATACTGAGTGGACGTCTTCTGGCTGATGATGAAGTGTAAGAATAAAAAATAACACTGCAAATGTTTTAAGGTATTTTGATGTCGTATGTTGGCGGAAAAGATTGAATCATATTTTGTTTTTTTCGATCTCCTCCGGCCTGTAAAATATCAACACGAAAACAATAACTTTAAAAAGAGGGTACATCAATGCACGAAAATTGCTTTATTCCATTTGCAAAGTTATTCTAAAGATATTGCCCTTAATAGTTTTTTTTAATTCTTAACTCTTTTAATACTGTACTGATTGGGCATTAAAAAACATTGCAAAAATTTAAACAATTTATTTACGTATTGATATTTTATGGATGGCCAAAGAAATAAGAAAATCTCGAATAATCTTTTTGAAGTTAAAACTTCTTCAGGCACGTTAGACACTTTTTGGGATGGAGGAAAAACACTGATCTCGCGTGACCGTCACGCTCAGATACTCGTTCGGGTAAAGTCGGCTCGAGTCGACTAAGAGAGCGAGAGAGATATATATATAATTATATAGTCAACCTGGATGATGTTTTCACTTACACTTTTATCGTTCTTTTACACCACAGAAAAGAAAAAGAAAACGTGTTTTACACCATAACATAACAACACAAAAATTGTTTAATAACGTTTGCAATAATATTCTTGAGATAATGCAATTTTTTATATTGATAAATACAGATTTTTTTAATCTTGAAAAATGTTATTGATGCAAACGAGATAGATGTTGCCGAGTGGGCTCTTAATCGAATGCCGATCATAAATAACTGGTAAATGATTATTAACCATGCCTGCTTCAACGGTTCACGATTTAATCACTTAATCGAATTGTTGAAATTGGATTGAAATGAATTGATCGATTAACTAATGCAATGCTTTTCAAAATATCAAATTATATTATTTTATTACCATAATATAATAATTATTATATTGTTATTTATTCATATTGTATTGAGAGAGGAAACTGTAAATCTATTAGGCCATGCCTATTTTATCAATGCTTTAAATATCGGTTATGTTTTCGCGTGGGTAAATTTCCGTCGTAAGTCTTTTCAAACAATATTTAACTTAAGAAACGTTTTAAATCTTTAATACCTATACTCGGTCCATGTTTTTTTTACCTGTGACAGTGATTTATTTTTAAATCGGTAATAGATTTTAAAAAGCTGAAGTATATGCGTCAATTATTATCATGTTTGTTAGGGTTTTAATTTAAGATTGTAGGTATAGCCGATATACTAAAATTAACTATTAAAAATTATTTTCATTCAGTTTTTTACAATGTTACTACAGCTGTCAGAGCTAAGAGAACTTGGTCAAAGTATAATTACAAAATAACTTTTAAGTGAGTTTCCAAAAGTAATTTAAAACTGTTTTTTCAGGAAGGACGGGCCACACAAAGAGAAGACCCAATCAAAGCGACTGCCAAAGCTTCGTAAAATGCGAACTCGTTCATTCAAACCTGTAAGTGAATCTCTGAAAATGAATACAACATTTCTTCCAGTACATAAAATCTGAGGCCGAGTGACATTTGTTTGCGTCGGGATAACTTCCAACTTTGCATTTCTTGAGGGAGTCTGAGACAGTCATAACGTCACATTTATCACGTTTTGCTGTCTTAGCTGAGCTATTTTCAGTCTTATCGCTCCGTTGTTAAGGTTGTTAAAGTATTGTGGCAACATCCTCGTTGCGTAATTATTAGACGCTCGAGGCTGGTGGGCCGACGACCCCGCTCGACTTTGACCTAGTTACTACCCTAATTTTCGCGTCTCACCCCTCAGCGTACTACTTTGTCTATAACCTTTACAACTTTGAGGTGTAGGCAGTAGGTAAGCGAGTTGTTTAGTATTGAGTTAAGCTCGAGTGTTCTAAGTCGAGAACTTTTATCTGTTTAAATTAGGCATTTCATTCAGTAGTTTGTGTGGGTATAATCGTATCTAACAATTAAATTACTTTCAACCTATTTCAAACTAAAGTAAAACTATTGTATATACAATAAAACCCTAGCTCAACAAAAAACTTTTAAAATAAAGACGATTTTTAAAATATAATAATTGCCTTAACTAAAATATGACAAAATGTAACTAAATACTCATATTTTATTAGTAGAGCAAAATGTTTTTCAATATTAACGTTATCAAAATAAAATCTTAAAAAGGTAAAGGGGTATAAAAGCGAGGGAGGATGGATAAAAAAACAGGCTTATATGACTTGTTTGAAATAACGACGAAGACAATGCGTACTCTACCTAATTTTCTGAGTAGATATGCTGTGCTTTCAGTTTATTTTAATTGATACATTGGCAATGAGAAGCAACTTTAGAAGCATTATAAATTTTAGTAGCTAAACCTTGTGAACCTTCACACAATCACTCGTTTCTCGGAAAAATTATAAAAATAAATAAGCAAAATTCGGTTTCATATTTAAGTTGCGTATTGTTCAAGAACGGAACTTCCTATCGTCTTTCTTGTTTCTTGAGAACGAAAATCTAGACAAGCTACGGAGAGGGCTAAGCTCGGGGTTTCTCTACAAGATCGAATCTGATATGAGGAGATCCGTAGATGAACGAAAGTTACCGACATAGTCCACTGGATTAGCAAGTTGAAATGGCAGTGGGAAGGGCACACATCACGCAGATAGAACCAATGACCAATGGGGCCGAAAGACCCTCGAAAGGAAACCGCACGGATCGGTAAGCGCAGCGTAGGATGTCCACCCACAAGATGAACAGAAAAACGCTGCATTTCCAACCGGCTCTTTTGGAATCTTTGGGGGAGGCCTATGCAGTGGATCCAGCAGGAGACAATAGACATCCTATGGCTGAAATGATGAATGATGATGATGAAAATCTAGGCATATTCAGGGCAAATAGATTTCTTCTAGATCAATATGCCCATCCTTGGCCACACCATTGCTTACCATCTGGCGAGTTGGTTGCCAAACGAAGTTCTATCTCTAATAAAAAACACAACGTTCAAGAAGAATTCAGTAGGTAGGTACTTTATTCGCAAATGTATCCACTCGGAGATAATATTTTCGGAATACGGTCTTCTACTAAAACTTTATCCTTAGTATTATGTTTTCTTTCCATTACGTTTGATTTGGTGGGTTTTCGAGCGACCGCCGCCGGTTGTACACGAATTTGGGAAACGAGTTAATATTTTTTCAGTTAAATGCTGTTTACTTTTTATTACGCTTTACATACATTATTGTGAAACTAACAATTTAGCTGTCCGTCTATTGGTACAAAATAGACGGACAATGAATAAATGAATTAATGAATAAATGCCAATGACAATGAATGGCACTCGTATGAGAATTAAATGGGTTCTTCTATATAAATAGACCAACGTTCTCTATCCTTAGATCGTATCATCGCTTAAGATCAGGTAAGGTGGTGGTCAAAAGCAAGCCTATTTTATCTAAATTAAAAATAAAAGGCCGATATTTTTACCATGTAAAAATTATGTTAACACAAACACACTTTGGCGTTTATAATATTAGCATGGCATTATCATCATCATCGTCACCAGCCACAAGACATTCACCGCTGAACATAGGCCTCCCCCTTAGAACTCCTCCCTGAACGATGGATATGCATCATCAAATCATCATCTGCATCCACTGTATGTTCGCGACTCTCACGATGTCGTCGGTACATCTAGTGGACGTCTTCTGACTGATGATTATGATTCATATTTTCAGCGATGGAATTTGTTTAGTATTTTCTGAAGAAGGTAATAAAAAGTCATGATAAAAGTTTTCCTTATTACAAGAACAGCAATGTGCCTACGGCCCTCACCTTATGTAGCCTTCAAACTTCATCTTGCTCAAGTCGTCAGTAGGAAAACTTTATCGTATTTTATATTGCCAACGCATTGTGAAAATATTCCTTTTGTAATAAATGTCACAAGTTTTGGTAGGAGTGTCATAAAGCTCACTTTTTATATCAGAGGCCTTACGGATACCTGTTTTATGCGATTCTGTTTAGGCGATGAGAAAATTTGCGCGACCGCAAACCGTATCTCGCGCGTTCACATTCGCGTCACATTTTCTGAACTGCGCTGTTTTAGCGCTAATTCAAGCCCACGTTAAAAATTTACCGTAACGCCCCAGTGTGATCCTAGTAGATAAAACGTTGAAATATAAATAGAAACTAGCAAACGCTTAGACCTAAAACCACTTGAAAGCCAGTTTTTTATTTTATTTGATAGATGGTGAATAAGCAGGCGGGCTGCCTGATGGTAAGCAGTCACCGTCGCCTATGGATATCTGTAACACTATAGAGGCATTACAAATACGTTGCCGTTGTTTTTGTTTAGTTCTATCTAGCCTAGTGGATATTTCCATTTTCTGCCACATACATTAGGTAGGTATAGGTAAGCTCGATCTTCAATGTGTTTTAAACCAAATATCTGACAAACGTTCCATGCTCACTTTGGGAGACTATTGCGTCGATTCTGTAATACCTCTCATTAAACTAAACCAATCTTACAGAACTAAAACAATCAGCGTCTCTTTTCATTTCAACGTATGTGAGAAGAATGGGAATAATTTAAGACATCATTTTTAAATTTGAAGTGTTGTTTCACACTTGAGGCTTTGCTATTTAAATGTTATAGACAATACAAAAATTAATTATTATTAATTTAATTTAGTTTAGTATTAGTTTTTAATTTTGTAAGTAGTTTTAGGTTTTATTTATGTTTCTATTCCAAATATGTATATACAAAAATTTGAAGAATAGCAAGATTCGAATCCGCGCCATCAACTGTGCGCCTCGAGCGCTCTATACACTAAGCTACGGCCACCCGCACTCGCGGCGTTTGTTTGTCAAATTTTGAGTCAATAGATTTTTGACAAGTAGTTTGGATGAGGAAAATTTATTTCTCGTGTCTAAACCAGTTTGGCAACCTAGTTAGGCTATGAGGAAACCCCAAATGTTTGAATAGCATGATGACTAATATTTTTTTATTACCTCACAAAAAAGTTGATCATAAATAGAGCACATCAACAAAAACAAAATTAAAATTAGTTCTTAAATAAATAAGATATAAGCATTTTAATTTCATGGTAGACAGAGAGCGCACTGTGATACTGACGTCACGCCTCAGACGCGCCATACAAATGCTATACTAACACACGCTTTGCGAGAAAGGGATAGAGCATCCCCTCCCTATCCCCACCTAAAACTTTAAACGCTCATATCTCAGAGATTTATCAGCCAAATTAATTTATTTTTTCAAAATGTGTAATGTATTTAGTTATGTTCCTCGCTAAGACTTTATTTGTAATAAATTAAACATTAGGGCACATGCCTATTGTCCATAACATTTAAATAATTTTAGTGATGATAAATTAAATTTAGTTTAAAAAGAATATAACTTAATCAACACCAATATTCAATAGACTCATCTCTAGTTTTACCTAATTTCTACACAAAATACCTAAATCTTCAAAACTCCGTGGATCGAGACTAGATTCCTTCACTAGTAGCATTTAAGGCTGAAATATAGGCACTTGGTTAGTTCTAGGCACTCCAACTATTTTATTACACTTGTACGGCCGATTGAATTGGAATTTAATTTTGCACCGTCCCAAGCGAAATCGATTACAGGTCAGATACGAAATAAATTGTCTCTCAGCTTTATTCGTCCGTTCCATGAAAAAAAAAAACGATTCCAATCGAACTTTGATTTATGTTTCTGTGAAATGTCGATGTGCCAATCCTTCGTGAATAGATCTAAATTGAAAGAGTAATATTTTTATTCATGAAACATTTTTGATAGGTCTATAACAAAGTCTTTGCTCTACGTATACCTAGAGGGTGACTTTTGTGGTCTTCTAAAAGAACATTGAGTTATACCTAATATTGTTTCCTTCAAATTTGTATAGTTTTGAGAAGGTTTTTTGTAGAATTCAGCTATTTCATAATATTATATTGGCGTACTCGTATATAATTATCTATATATTTGTATACGGGGTGTAAGGGGCACACTCTCGAAGCCAAAAGAAGGTAATTGTACTCATCATTATGAACAACTTTTACTATGGGACCAGCCCTGATATCGCGAAAAAATAACAGCTGTTTTATAGAAAACGGTCATTGACACTCGACAAAATGTATGGAACAGCAGATTTTTTTTTCGCGTTTTCAGGGTTGGTCCCATACTAAAAGTGGTTCATAATGATGAGTACAATTACCTTCTTTTGGCTTCGAGAGTGTTCCCCTTACACCCTGTATACACTATGTATTAACATAACATTTTAGGCTAGCATCGTCCATTAAATTTATATCTATAAAACTTCATCATCATCATCATCAGCCAGAAGACGTCCACTGCTGAACATAGGCCTCCCCCTTTAACCTCCACACTGAACGACAGCCTGCCTTTTGCATCCACTGGATGCCAGCGACTCTCAACTATAAAACTTAATGTTAGCAAATTATAAAGTAGCCTAAGCAGTAGCAATTTATAAGTCTTTAATTGAGGGTAGTTCGTAAGAAATATATAGACAGTGCGAGTACTTTGCTAGGTATTTCGTATGTTTCGTTTATAAAAAGTAAGTAAATAGAAAATGTTCTATTTATATCTAAACCCACGTATTTCTCAGACATCATTTATCAGAGAAGCGTGTAAAATATACTCTTTCATTTATTTTCCACCCATGTACCCCTACGTAAGCAATTAGCTAAGGTTCCGAATGTAGGGCGGGTTGGAAGGAAATTATTTCCATTCTGCTCGATCCCTTGTGGCCCGTAATTGGTGGCCTCTTGTTCCACTGCCGCCTGCACATCAAACAGCCCAAATTACTGCCTTTTAATTTATGGACGACAAATTAATACATTCTGGTTATTCTTTGAATCAGGTCTCGATTATCCGCTTCGATTCGATTGGTTCACGAATTATTGCCCTCAATTTTCATGTTTGAATTGATGCAATGCCAATTAATGTACACGTAGTTTATGTCGATGTTTTTAATTTCACAATTTGATAATATGTTCTGTTTTGCAGAAATAATAACAGCAAGGGGAATGTGTCGAGAGACACGAAAATCATTTGCGAAGTTGCGAAGGGTGTTCGAGTGGAAATATACAAAAGAAATGGTGGTGAGTAAATGTCTTTGCTAAAATAAATAGGTAAAATCGTATAGACTGAGAGGCCAGAGGGGGCTGGGGGTCATAGTTTTTAAACCACTCGAAGGCTGGCTGTTGTTGGTATCTTCGACCAAAATAAAATGAATGAACGGACCCAGAAGAAGCGCATTTTAGAAGATTACAAAATAAGCGCCGGCGTCGCTTAATTTCAGTTGGCCTCTAGCCGTAGGAAGTGCGACACAAGAATATTGATACGAAACATCTGACAAAATTATGCCTTTGTGTTCTTTCCCGAAGTGTAAATACACAACAAAAAAACAGCTATCTATTTTTTGTAACAAATGTACTGTACATGGTTATAATTAGGTGTTAAAGTATATGTCCGACGGTTTTGACTCGTTTTTACTGAGCAAGTTCAATGGTTATGGCCCCTTCATTCATTTTATTTTGGACGAAGGTTGGTATAGAATGAACAACAAGGACTTTCAATATAATGTGTCAACCGACCCAAGGTAGTGCTCAGTTGTAAATGCCAGTCACGATCACCCATTCGAAGACTAGCCGGTTCAATCGTTTGATCTAGGCCACGAGTGCTACTAAATAATACCTTATATATAGCTAGTATATAAATAGGTAAATAATAAACAAGATTTAGTCACAAAAACCCGGACAAGTATGATTAGGATTTGCATTCTGATCCGTTCTATCAACGTCCGTTGGACGGAACCCTCAAACAAAATGTAAGTTTGTAATTGCGTTTTTTATACAACATTAAATTAACGACTTTCGGAAATTTTCCTTTATACGTGCTGCCTACCTTGCCTCTTGCCAATTTTCATGATTCTACGGGAAGTACCCTATAGATTTTGATTCCCTTATGAAATAGCAAAATATGCGACATAAATAGTCATATCTTTCGATCGCATTGTTTTACAAGTTTGTTTTTTTCACAGCTGAAAGAAACCGTAAGTCGGAGTATTTGATATACATTTCAACTTGATACCTTTACGCGTTTTTGAGAAAAAGGATCTGGAATTTATTCGTAGCAGTCAGCGAGATACAATAGGAATGGTAGCACTTGTTCACGAAAATTCTAAGAATTAATAACAGCAATCCTTACTCTTTGCGTGTTTAGAAGTGGTTTGCGCCTTTAAGTATTAATGTGACACGTGATGGGAGTGCCTACTAAACTGTGTAGGTAACAAAAAATCTTACATCTACCCACACTTTTACAAAAATAAAGAAGCAATTTTCTGCGTTATTACCCATTTTCTTATATCTATAAAAAGACCTGCGAAATAGAAATACAAAGACGCAAAAAATCTGTCGAAGCGCAAACATAAAAGCAGTAAGTGTTATAACAATAAAATCCAGCAAGCGAAATGTCTATTTAATGTCTCTTTTATCGTTAAATATCTACAACTTAACGTTCAAAACAGTTAAATCTTCGTTAAAAAACTTATCTAAGCTTTGCACCGCTCATAAAATAGCAGTTAGCTTTAAAAAGAATTAAACTTGCAGCAAGTTGGGATAATACGACAGGTTATAAATATAAAGGTTAGTCTACACGAGATGGACGGCGGGAAGTCTGTCTGTGCTGCTAGAGTAACCGTGGGGATGAGAAAATCTTTGGATAGTGTCTATATCGATGTTTATTAATTTTGATGCTAATTACTAGCTTAGATCAGCACCGAGTGCACTAAGCCATAATCGTCTAACCTGGCATGCCTTTTTATGTTTTCATGGACACTGTCGTCTACAAAATGAGATCACACTAATTTGGTCCAAGTATTTATTTGCTCTGACAGCTGCGATAATAATAATAATAATAACGCAGGGGCGGCTTTATGGCGAGCCGTCGGTGAGTGGCGACACCGCGTACCCCGATTCCATGGGTCTAAAACCCCAGAGACCCTGACCCCTGGCTTGCCTTAACCGGCCGTCTGGGGGTGGAAACCGCAAGAGCTAAGAACCTAAGCTCCTGGGTGGAAGTGTTAAAGGGCATAACGCCGCGAGTAGCTCTTAGTGAAAGTGCAGCACACCTCTCGACACCCTAAGCCACCCACGCCAATGTTGCCCCTCCGGTGCCAAGATGCGGCAGCCTCTATGGGGGGCCCATTTAGTGGGTGGCAAGTCATCACCTGCCTAAATATATTTTGAGATGAGACAGGATAAGGCAGGTGCCGTTTCTCATCCCATAGATCAGTTCAACTACCCACAAATAGTTCACCTCAATAGCCCTGTTTTTTATTTTTCATCCCATACTGTACAATAGTTTTACATTCCATTTTATACACATTCCATAGAAATTGTATTTTTTATTCAACAGGGCCTCTTGGTGTTGGTTTCGACTCCACCAATGCCTAACAAATGACCGGGTCAAACCCGTGAATTTTATGAAATAAAGAGTAATAATAATAATAATATATCACTTTATTATACACCGAAATAAAAATACAAAAGTCACTTAAAAAATAATACAAGACCGGCAGTATAATAGGCGGCCTTATCGCCTTAAGCGATTTCTTCCAGGCAACCTTTGGATGGACATAACAGAGACAGGAGTAGGGTCGGCGGTGTAGACAATACATATAATATACATACATACATACAAATAAATACTGAATATGCAAATAATACTATTTAACTACTTACCAATACATACTATAAATAAAACGTACATACATACATACGTACCAATTATTAAGGAAGATAGTGATTGTAGACAAGATTCTTGAAAATAGGAAGAGACTTGGCCTGCCTGATAGAAGGAGGCAGCTTATTCCACAGCAGGCAGCTTATTGCAATAACAGTGTAAATAAACCAGCCAAGTGCGAGTCGGACTCACGCACTGAGGGTTCCGTACCACCACAAAATATAATAATTACCAGTATGAAACCGACTTCAAAATTAGCCAAATGTGGCATTTGGATCCGGTGAAAGAAATGATAAGGACATCCAAGTAACGAAATTACCAGTTATAACTTAGCAATGGACAGAAGTTTGTCACCATATTATTATTTATTGTTATACTTTAGAGTGTATACGTTTGTTGTATGGGGACACACCTTTCGTTTTTACTTTTTTATTATTTCTTAATTAATCAGCCGTAACATTACATATTCTGTGAATTTCAACTGGCTATCTATTACGGTTCGAAAGATATAGCTGTTTAAAGGTAGGATGGACAGACAGACGGACGGATGAACAGACAGACAGGCATTGTAGGCTTAGTAATAGGGTCCCGTTTTTACCCTTTGCGTACGGTACCCTAAAAAGCAAATGAAAACCACGAATTCTGATCACTTTCGCTCTTTTTGAACGTAAGACTACTTCATTGAAATATTCTTTCACTGTTGGGAAGCTAGACTATCCCCGGGTGACATAGGCTATATTAAATATTTTTTTAAATAGGGATTCTTACTTAACGGGCGGTTACCGAGTCTCGCGTAGGCAACAAAACGCTCCTTCAGCCCCCGCCAAGTTATAGCGACGCCATGCTAGAGTCAGGACGCTCGCGGGGGGAGTGCAACGACAAAAACGAGCATAGATTCGACCTCGATGACGCCTGGCGCGGCACTGAACGCGGCGCGCCAAAATTCTCGCGTTCTTTTTACGCTCTTAATTTCACTAAAAAACGACACTATTCACTATCAAAAATCTATCCAAATAAAAGAATGTTGAATAAAATTGCCTTTCAGTACATGCAATTTCCAGGTTGTTACGAACTTTCATTAGAGCAAAAAATGAAAAAAATAAACTAAGTCGACTTTGTTTAATTTTTTTTATCAAGGAAAGTATATTCCATCGTGTTTTGAACCAAATCATAAACTCAAACACAGATGTATCTGTGACATGTATTTTTTTTCAGCTCAAATATTGTAATTTAACTGAAAAAAAATGATTTAAACCGTCAAATTTGGTATAAGAGGACTCCAAAAATGTAACCTAAGGTGTAAAAAAAGACTTACACCCGTGCGAAGCCGGGGTGCGTTGCTAGTTTACAATAAATACGATGCTTTACGATTTTACACTACAGTGAAATTGATTATTTATTATCGGCAACATTAAAAAAAAGACGATATCTTTGTGTTCTTATCCCTATTAAGACCACATGATATTGCAAATAGCTCCGCTTAGTGCAAAATAAAATACAGAGGCACTATGGCGCACTGCCAAAGTGACGCCTAAATCGCACTACGTGAATTCCCAATAAATACACGACTCACGCACACATACGCATTCAACACTACGTGAATTTCTCGTCAGAAATTGCACTGGCAACACTTCGACTACGCACACATGTTTCAAAAAGTGGCTTCACTTTTCGTGTTAGCCGTAGTGACTCTGTATTTTTATTTGCTCTGAGGCTTAGTGGCAGTAAGCCGCCTAAGCAACTTACCACCGCGGGTGGTCGTCGTAAAATATGTACCTAGTAGAAAATATTCTACGGTATTAACACCCTATTCCGCTCCGAGCGACGCAAAATTATGTAAAGCAGCTTCATCAGCTTGTTTGTTACGTTATATTAAAAACATGTAAAGGTTGCCAAATCTTCAGCATTTCCTTTACACCGATATTCTCATCAGTAAACACGCATTGATACGATCAGTGAATAAATAATAGGAAACTCGGCGTGTTCAAAGCTTAGCGTTCGTAAATAATTTATAATTTCTTAGAGAAAATATAGCATTACCCCTTCATCACAGACGATAAAACATTCATTCGCCTAAAGCTTACTGAATCTTAAAACGTGGCTTAACATTGGTGTCTTATTATTTCTATTAAGATTAAAGAAATTGAATAAGTTGTATTTGCAACAATTTAGAATATACAAATAAATGTCAAAATAAATGTCGAACACAAGTTCGACAGTATGAAAAACCTTTGGTCGAACACAACGAACATTTTTGAAAGACAACTGCATGCAAGGAACAAACATTATGAGACAACCTTTACTTTGCCAATGAATATATCAAAACATTATCCAGTCGATATAATGTATACGTCAAAGAGAACAAAAAGAAACAGAGAAAAAGCGCAAAAACAGATCATGCCAATTTTCCATTTCATAAAATAATGAATGTGCTTCATAAGACATTCCATAAAATACATTTTTACCCGCAGATGGCTAAAATGGTTTCCCTCTAGCCACCAAGAAACAAATATATTGCGATTTGCTCCTTCATTTTCTCGGAAGGTATTTTATTGCTTTGGGGTCTCTCATAAATTCCGCGCTCACTCAGAGAGAAAAATAAGGTCTAACCGGGGCTCGCGAGAAATTGGTGCGAAAATTTCGTATTAGTTTATTCTTATCACATAAGCCCGACAGTCATTTCACCTTTACACGAGATCCGGGGAAGCTCCCTTGACGAGCTTGCCTACGGGTAATTATTACAGGTGAAGAATAATCTTTTTCTACTAACCATACATTCTTAGCTCTTTTCTCAAAGAAGAATAAAGATGAGAAGGTCTTGGACCGAAAATATTTTGTTCGCAAAACACTTTTATTTCTCTCCATCCAAAATATCTCTAAAGTACTAAATGACAAAATAAAGGCAAATACCTGAAAGACTTCTGTTCCCAGTCGATGTTATTCCAAATTGAATCAATTCTCTAATGACCGTGGATTCCTCGGCCCATCGGTTCTGTAAACCACTAAATAATACCGGGCGTTGGGCAAATTTCGGACGCGTTGGTATTTTGGGCTTCTGGTTGGCCAGTTTCAAACGATCTGGAATAAGCATACGGAAAATGCCAAATCCAGGTTTAACAGGATTGAATTTTGATCCTAGTTATTTTAGTTGATTGAATCAGACGTTACTTTGCGGAAGTCCATTTTTATTTGTATATGACGAATTTCTAGTGTAATTCCGCTTCTACGTCGTTTCGAGTACAATAATGATTTTGGGATAAACTAGTTTTCTCTATACATACAAATTAAAACAGACTTCCGCAAAGTAACGCCTGATTCAATCAACTAGAGTTGTTATAAGTTTAACGTGTGTAATTGTGTGTCTATCTGTGGTATCGTAGATCCCAAAGGGCTGAACCGATTTTGATTTCGTTTTTTTTATTTGATAGGCGACTCGACTGAGAGTGTTCTTAGCTATGATTTAAAATAATCTGTTCAGCTGTTTGAAGATTATCAGATCTTTTATTGGGTTTTAAATACAATTTGTACTTGTAAACACAATACCTATGTAATGTGTAGTGCTCAATTAGCGATTGCTGCAATAGCCAAACAACGCTTGGAGCCTACATTTCTGTTTGAATTGCTCGATAATGTTTGAACGGGAGATCACAGCGGCTATCCAAAGGGAGCCGGTGACATCAGCTATACTATTGGCACACATGCACACAAAGCCTGATCCCAAAATTTAGGATATGTAGGATGTAGCTACGTACGAAGTTGGAGCTTTCGTAAAAAAAACTTCTTTACACTCGAGAGGATTTTTGCGTCCCATGTTTTGTGCATTTACCTGTGTCAAGCATTGAAACATTTTCAAATTAAATAAACAAGTCATAGCCACAGTCGGAGTCAAGCAAAGTGAGTCACGGTCAAGTCCAAATCGTACCCTAATAAAGTGGTGTCATAACGTTTTTTAGTCATCTTTGCCATACCTGGTCAAAATTAGTTATTAAATACTCATTACTATAAATGTGATGTAATGTACCTAGATCACAAAAACTAATAAAAAAATACTAAAGAATTATTGTACAACTATTTTATACATAAATTTTATTTTTGTTTTTACTAAGCGCAGTGTAATAATTGTGTATTATTAGGTACCTATAGATATACCGTGCGTACTAAGGACAGAGATTTTTTATTATTACATAATGGGTTTCATGCAAACTTCAGAAGTGTTGGAAAACAGAAAAACTGACTAAAATTATAGGTTATTTAAAAAATACCAAATGACTCTCGAAGGAAACTTACCTGTATCATACTCAACTTTGATCAACCCCCTGTATCAACTTCGATTGATTGATTGACTTTTAAAAAAACGTAATTCAAAACTGAACGTAAATTTCAAAAAACATTCACCAATTTAAAAGTTGCATGTCAATGGTTGTATGATTTTTTGGCTTTGTTTATTGGTTGCAAGAGTCGGGTCTTTTTTCGCGCAGGGGCCTTACGGCTAGCTGTTTAAAGCAATCCAGTTTAGGTGATGAAAAAATATTGCGCGACCGCAAACCGTATCTGGACGTGTTAAGGTTCACGTTCGCGTGATTTAAAAACCTAATTTAAATATTGTGGTTTGTGTATGAAAGAAAAATATATAATATAAAGATGTAATAGGGTGAATTCTGTGAGTTAATGTAAGTTACTTGCATTAGGTTTTTGGTATATTTAAAACTAGCATCGCCCCGCAGTTTCACCCGCTATCCTATCGGAACTATGATTTTCCGGGATAAAAAGTAGCCTACCTATTTGTTAATCCAGGGCGCAAGCTATCCCATATCTTATTATACTAAAATTGAACTCAAATCCGTTTAGCTATTACGGAGTTAATCCTGGACAAACATAAACATTTATGGCCAAGTTTTCGCATTTATAATATTAATGTGATAACCCTTTTTTTACTCATTGTGAAAATTTAACTGATCAATGGGACAGGGGCAAAAAAGCCGATGACTATAATGACAATTTGTATGACATACTAATTTTATGTTGACAATATTTTTACAGCAATTTGTTGTATTTATTTGTATTTATTATAATAGTAATTTTACAATATTATTCCTATTTTTACTAGGAAATCTATTTTAGTTTAACAGTATGTGAGATAAATGTTAGTGGAATTTGTCCGTTTTTATTCTCAATAAATAATTTGAATTTGACAACCCTGTATAGCAATATATTTTCCACTTCTTTTGTCAACTGCTATTCGTTTACCTATCTACATCTTTTGAATACGAATTTTCTGCCTCTCTTTGCTTCGTAGACTTTTTTTTGGTGACCTACAAACTGGCTATTGGCTCTTAGATTTTTTATGTTGTGGCCGTCGGTATGTGCCGCATAGTAATGTGTTTCTGAGCCTGAACAAGCTTCGGAGCATACGATTTTATGACAGGAATTTGTTGTTTGTGAGCTGTTATTTTCTTGCTCTTATTATACAAATGCCTGTAATTCTTCTTATTCAGTAACTTTATTCTTGTGACAGTAAATAATTTTGCACAAAACATTCATTCCCGTTATACGTCATAGATAGTTGGTCCAGTTGGTAGTGAACCTGTCTTCTGAGGTTCGATTCCCACCTAGGACAAACATTTATGTGATGAAAATTTGTGTTTGTTCTATATCTGGTTGTTAATATATATTTAAGTATATATTTAAAACTATACATGTATGTATATCTGTCTCTGGCAGCCATATCACAAGCTTTGCTTCTTGTTTGGGGTCAGATGACCGTGTGTGCAAAAATGTCTCGAATATTTATTTATTATTCAATGAAAAATTATAATTAAATAATATGGGACCTATATTATATCTTCGCGTAACCGTTAAACGAAATAAGAAAATGAAACATACCTACTTATAATTATCTAGATACATTTTGTTAAGAGTTGGATCCACTACTAATTAACAACTAAGTGATATACTTACTAAGTTATATACTATGATTAATGTTATACATACTAGTAAATATCACGATAAACATCGTGAGGAACCCTGCATACGTACGGAGAAGGAATTCAACGGTGTATGTGAATCCACCAATCCACACTGGGCCAGCGTGGTGGATAAGGCCCAATCACCCTTTCGGGGGTAGGTTAAAAGTCCAGCAGTGGACTGTTAAAAGGCTGTGATGATGATACTAGTAAATTAATAAATATGCGCTAATCCTTACTAATAATTATTATAAAAGCGAAAGTAACTGTCTCTCTGTCTGGATGTTTGTTCGGTTTTCACGACTAAACCGCTAAGCCGATCTTAACGAATTTTGGCAGGATGATAGTGTACATTATATGGGCGGACATAGGGTACTTATTCCCCCAGAAAATGCGGGAAAACTGAAAAATCGCGGGTAGCACCGCGGGATTCAGCTAGTTAAATATAATGTAAGTAAATTTTCTATACTTTGCAGATAGATAAATAATTAATATACTTAGTAGGCGTACAAATATAGAGAGATGGCATAACAATACCGTAAATCTATAATGTAATTTTTTTTATATTATTAAATGAAATAGTCGAAACAATAAAATGGCACAGAAACTGTAACAGTGCATGAGTATAGTTAACTCTTAGGCGAATAAAAAGAACTATGGAACACCACACAACCGACAGCTTGCAATCGCAGTTTTTGGACTTCATTTCAGTTACCAAGTGCGGTTGCTTCACCAAATGGAAACTTTTCAAATTGGAATAGTTCAGTGGATATTTCGCGCGTTGGCATCCATCTTTGTGAGGGTGGGTGTCACGAGGGGTGGTTATATGCGGGTGGGGAGGGGTGTGCTGTGTGGGTAGTTAGTTTTTTCGTACGTGAATTCCCGTTCGCTTTGTGAATAGCCTATTTGTGTTTGAGCTTTGATGGAAAACTCAAGCTGAAAAG
This sequence comes from Agriopis marginaria, assembly GCA_932305915.1. Taxonomy (NCBI): domain Eukaryota; kingdom Metazoa; phylum Arthropoda; class Insecta; order Lepidoptera; family Geometridae; genus Agriopis; species Agriopis marginaria. The sequence goes on along the minus strand of OW029934.1, from coordinate 7,003,778 downwards.
TCTTCTTACCGAATTTGTTTAGTTCTGAATACTAATTTTCGTATTTATTTTTTATTATAAAGCAGAGGTGGGTTCAAATCAAAGTACATGCTACTGGTCTCAATAAGTAATGCCGTGTTAAAGGAAATGTATTTATGTAACATTCACTGTAAATAGTCTTTCAACTCATACGACGAGCGCGACGGTTTTGTGGAAAAGACAATCACTTCTTCATTAAATTGGAGACGATTATTTGTTCCCCGATAGTTACAATCTGGGTGTCTTCAAATCGCGAGTAAATAGGTTTCCTTTAGCGAGCTCCATCGTCACCAAGCTAGGAGGCGATCAAACACGAGCGTATTATTAAGTTAATTGATTCCAAAACGTTTTTTTTTTTTTATTTCTAACTTGCTGACCCGACAGACGTTGAGAGACGTTCCTGTCTTAGAACTGTCAAAAGCGCGAAGTTAAAATCGTAGTTAAGTTTTTTGAAATTTTCCAATTTTCTGCGCAAAATTCTTAATTTTTCTTTCCGTAAGAACCTTCTACAAAGTATTAGAAAAAAAAGAAGATGAATGAAATCGGTAAAGTTGTTCTCAAGTTACGGTGTGTGAGTGATCAAGGTAAATAGGGATTATTTTTTATATATTATACAGATAAGTATAAATAATGTGAAACGTTAACTGAAAACTACCCCAAAACCAATTTCCCGGACATAAAAACATAATGTGAAAAGTCGTAAACAATCAGTTAATAAAATTATTAAGTCTCAGTTAGCCGAATGTGGTCGACCCTTTGGACCCTTGGTTAACCAGAACTGCTGCGAAGGTACGCAACTTAATTATTTCCTAACACAATTATGTACCGCCAAGAAAAGGCCTTAGCCACCAGACCTACCTAAATCAAGTGAAGCTGACCTTTCCTTCTGTTCATGAATCTACAGACGTCTGGCGTAAATTACCAATGCGGGGTAGTTTCTAACACACGTGGCGTTAAGAGCCCGGTTGTTGCCAAAGGTAACAAAAAAAATTTAAAATAGGTAAAGGTATTGCTTATTTTATTTTGGTCAAGAACATTATTAAAGTTAACTTAAATAATAAGTTTTAGAGTATTTTCGTTCTCCTTCACCAAAACATAAAAATTATAAGAATATTGCTTTAAAACATGTTAAGAAAAGTTTTTCATAAAATAATGTCTAATCTGGTTTTCAACGTGAATCATGGCGCGCCTTGGCAGTAAAACTAATTCATGTGCCGTGACGGCAAACGGCAAGACACTCTCTTATGCCGTCATAATCTCTCCATAAACTTTGATGTTTCACATCGGCCGGGGGTCCCGTGACGGCCAACTTTATTTTTTAAATTCCTACTCTGTGCGCTGAAAATGTACGAAAGAGAGCGGCCGGAAAGCGGGCTCTTAAATCGCAATGCTTCCGAGGTTATACGAGTAGGTACGTGTATAGAACAATCCTTTGTTTATGAGAAGAGATAAGCTCGTACTATCGCAGCTAAGGTTTATCCTACAGTTCGACCTCTACAAAGTTGTAAATTTTTTGCCCGGTTTTACGATTTACGATGTTATAAATTCTGAACGAATGCGGATAGTAAAACGTGGAGTTGAGTGAATTTTTCAACGAGACCTGAATTTCGGTGTAGATATACATATATATGTGTCGACTATTTGATGGTTGTTTGTCATAAACTAGTACTTTATAAGTAACATTATAGAGTAATAATTCTTATTTGATTATCAATTACTAGCAACGCACCCCAGCTTCGCACGGGTGTCTTATTTTTTACACCTTAGGTTACATTATTGGAGTTTTAGAAAGGATCCTTATTTTTTTGAAATTATAATATAGCCTATGTCACCTGGGGATAGTGTAGCTTCCCAACAGTGAAAGAATTTTTCAAATTGGTTCAGTCGTTTTGGAGCCTATTCAATGCAAACAAACAAACAATCAAATCTTTCCTCTTTATAATACATATTAGTATAGATAATAGTTTACTTTGTTATTCACGATTGATGCTTTTCTACCAAGCGGGTACCGCATCTACAATAGAGGAGTCTATTGTAGATGCGGTACCGGTGCATTTATTGCTGAGCTTTTCTAAAAGTAAAGCCAAAACATTTTTTAACATTTCATTGAAACAAAGAAAGATCGATTCTTATATGCTATTCATGATTTTTAACCCCCGAAGCAAAAATAGTGGTGTTATAAGTATCTGTGTATCGTGTGTATCTGTTTGTCTGTCTGTGGCATCGTAGCTCTCAACGGGTTTACCGATTTTGATTTAGTCTTTTTGTTTGAAAAGTGACTTGATTGAAATTGTTACTTTTTGATTCAAGAAAATCTGTTCAGACGTTTGAAGATTATCAGCCCTTAATTATTATAACTTAGTTTCATAAGCCGAAAAAAATAAAAGTACTCGGTAGTGCAGTTAAATGCGTTTGAACCGCATCATTAATTCTTTCCGTTCTTTTTTCCCTGCTCTTTTCTTCCGCGGACCTGCAAAGTATGGAATATCCTCCCCCAAAGGTCTCTCCGCCGAGCTTCAACATGAAGCGTTTTATAAAAGGTGTGGGTGGGTGGCGGTGTTGACGGTGTTTTTCCAGCCCGGAGAGGTAGTTAAAGCCTCTCCGGGCTGGAAAAACACCGTCAACACCGCTAGTGTTGCAGGTGTCCATAGGTGGCGGTTTCGCTTACTATATGGCGGATACCTACATATCTTGTTTGCCGCTCTTTATATATAAAGAAAAATTCATAATTATTGTTTTCAATTTTCTAAATTTGTATGGGATACGCATTTACGCACGCACATTCATAGTTCGCCATCTGAATTTAGATAAAAATATACAAGAGGCATAAATATGTATACATGTTTCAATAGTAAGTTAAGCTCGGGTTCCATCGAGCTAGCCGCGCTCGCTTTTCATTGGGATTTCATCTTCTGGTGAAGTTAGACACTAAACTACAAGTTGAATATCTTTATACATGTGGAATTCCTGGAATGCATTTACGAACGATCATTAGAGCTGACTGCAGGGCCGTAGCTTTCAGCAAAGCGTGGAACATTCTCATTATACAAACATAAAGACAACTACGCCAAAGGCGGCTCTATGTAAACTTGCGTATCTATGCGGGTGTACTCAAGACAGTAAAAAGGGGGGTATCTAAACATCTCGAACGTTCCACAAATCGTAATCAGTAGATAAGCATTATGCTACTAGAGTATTGTAAGTCATAATCTATACGAATTTTGCATAAAGATATCGCGTGTTATAAAAAAAAAATTTTTTACACTTTTTTTCTAACTGGAAAAAAAATCACTTAACTAAAATATATTGAAAATATTGGATGTAGATCTATGTACATAATATATTTATATATATTATATTTAATATATTTATTTTAATTTAGTTTAAAATGTCTTTATTTAAATTCAGGTAAGTATATTATGTTTCCAAATAGGTATGCATATTTCTTAATTTCAATGAATGTTTACTATTCTGTACATAATATATATAATAATTAATATGATAATTTGGAATCCTCACGAGATTAAATACACCAACATGGTAGAGAAAATTCAAAATAAATTTACGCGTTTCTTATATTTAAAGGAGTGCGGCGTCTATCCCTTTTACCCGCTGATGTATCCGACCTTGTTTGTTATCGGCATGGTGGGGTACAGCAAGCTGGGTGTGAGGCGTGACGTCGCGCTCTGTAAGTATGTGTGGCGCGTGCTGCGCGGCCAGCTGAACCATCCCGAGGTGCTGGAGGCGCTGCGGCTGTGCGTGCCTGATGAGGCGGTGTCGAGGCGACGCAAGTTCCCTACCTTCAGCGTACCCGCGTCTAGAACAAACCTGCTCAGGTTTGCCCCGGTGTCACGCGCTTTGATGTTGCTCAATCTGGTCTCAGAAGGTTCCGATATTTTTACTTGTGGCCTGGCAGAGTTCACAGAAACGGCTCACAAAATATGTGAAAAACATACTTTCAGGGACATCTGTTGTTGACGCAATAGATGTCACTGAGAGTATAACGAGACGAATAGTCTCTGGAGTCCGATCTACTCCTTATCCGACCTGTTCTGGGGTAAGTCAAGGTAGTACTCTGGGTCCAACCCAGTTTGATATAATGATAAATGACTTGCCGGAGGTTGTCAGGACGGCTGAATGTCTCATGTTTGCTGATGATCTGAAACTGTTCTTAGGTATAGGTAGTATATGTGACTGTGAGGCACTGCAGAGGGACATCGATAGAGTGGTGGAGTGGGGAGAGACCAATCACTTGGAATTTAATAGTTCCAAGTGTAAGGTTATCTCATTTACCCGATCACGGAGTCCTATATCCTATGATTATCGCATGTCTGGTGTCAGTCTGGAGCGCGTCACAGAAATTCGAGACCTCGGGGTGACCTTAGATGTGGAACTAACATTTAATCAGCATATTATGGACATTTGTAACAGAGCGTTTAGATCTCTAGGTTTCGTCATGCGGCAAACAGCTAGATTTCAGGACAGGAACGCTGTAATTACGCTGTTTTATTCGTTTGTCCGTAGTAAGCTCGAATATAATGCTATAGTTTGGGACCCGCATGAAAAGAACTATACGCTCATGTTGGAGCGAGTACAGAAAAAATTTGCTCGGTACCTATACAAAAAACTATACGGATATTATCCTTTTTTGTATCCGTCTCTGTTCGTCGGTGGTATGGTGGGCATCAATACGCTAGAACTGAGACGTAAGTGCTCGTTGTTGATGCACTATTATCAGCTGCTCAATGGGCACATCGATAACTCTCGAGCACTGGCTCGCTGCTCGCTGGCTGTGCCAGACCGCGTGCGCCACTCGCGCGCGTGCTGCGTGCGGAAACTGTTCCAGACCCCGCGCGTGCACACCGACACGGCTCGGTATGCTCCTACAACTCGCGCCATCAATCTGCTCAACGATCTGATTGATCAGTATCCAGATTTAGATATTTTTTATGCTAAATTTAAGATTATGATGGATGTTTGTGTAATTTTCTTAAGTGACAATAACTATAATGTACCTATAATATATTGAAGTATTGTCACGTAACTTTATCTGTTATGCATAACAGAAAATGTTTATTTGTAATGTTGGCTTGCTGTGCGCTTTGGCTTTGCTGTAAGCACAGCAAGCATTGGACCTTAAATAAAATAAAATAAAATAAAATAAAAATAAAATAAAATATATATATATATATATGTATATATATATGTATTTATGTATTGTATATATATATACAATACATTTTTGTACCTTAATATTAAAATAGTTAAAATTTATTTAAGTTGTTATAGCATCGCTTTGGTTTGTCTGTAATGGTGTTATAAGTGTTTTTGATAATAAATAAATAAATAAATAAAATAATAAAAATAAATGCCATTTTAATTCTATCTAATCTACCTACATAGATCTACACTAGCTGTGTGGCTTCATTCACTATCCGTAGTTTTTTGGGATAGCGTATGTGGTAATCCAGGGTAATATTATTAGCTTATACCTCCATACCAAACACCCAAATCCTTTTCGGCCTTTATCGAGTTGATTGCGGACAAAGGACAAAGTTACACAACCTTTCGCATTTTTAATATTAGTGTGGCTTTTTATCTCTATAGGTATTATTAGCTACGAATACTTAATGTCCTTCACTTTGAGGTGTTTTTTTTTCTTGTCGTAGATATTATAATAAACTGGCCAAGTGCGAGACGGGCTCGCACACTGAGGGTTCCGTACCACCACAAAATTCAACTTACCAAGTAATAACTTAGTAATTAATAGAAACTTGTCAACGACTCGCGCTTGGCCATTGTTTATTTGTTGTAATACTATTAAGTGTGTAATATAATCATGCCAAGTGCAACATTTACGCTTGTAGGTACGTATTACCGTTTTTACATTAGAGCTAATACAAAAATATGTTTGATGTATGAGGACTTTCTTTATTACTTTTTGACTTTTATTAATTTTTAGATAAATCTCCGTAACGTTACATATTCTGTGAAAATTTCAACTGGCTATCTGTTACGGTACGATAGATACAGCCGTTTAAAGGTAACACGGACAAACAGACGGACGGACGGACAGACAGACAACGTAGGCTCAGTAATAGGGTCCCGTTTTTACCCTTTGGCTACGGAACCCTAAAAAGCATTCAAAGTCATATTCATTGATTTAGCCAATAAAGAATTGCATTAAATTATGTAGCAATGCATAACTAACACAAGATAGCTAAAGCTACTAATTCTAAATTAGAAAAGCGAACTATTATGCAAGGGGTGAGCGCCCTAGCTCCTGTCCTAGTTACGCTTATGCTCGTCTATATTTTTTCCATTTACTCAGTTATGTTTTTCCAGTTACACGGTGCTCGTTAGTGAGGCAAACGCGCTCAGTTCGCCCGTTCAAACGGAAACGTTTAAAACGCTCTTCTGGTAAGTGTGTTTTATTCTTTTTATGTATTCCAGGTAAAGTTTTGCTTGGCTTCCAGGAGCTCTGAACTGGAAGTTTTTAGGTAGCTTATAATTATCTGTCTAGAATTTTTTTATTTCTTTAAAAATGTCCTGTATTGATGTTGAAAGTCTCGTTTAGTAGTACTGTAGTCGTATCAGAGTCAGTTTTCTTATTTATTTGCACAAAACATGAGTAAATCATACACATTACACACATTTAAAAATGCATGCACAATAGGTGGGTTAAAATATTGGTCACTTTGAATCATGTTTTGCCTAGTTTGTAGGCGTACAAATCTAGAGAGATGGTATAAAAATACCGTAAGAATTATTTATATAAAAAAGTATGAATTAAATTAACTGTCGAAATAATTTCAAAAGTTCAGATATGATGTTATTAATTTAAATAGTCTTGTTCTTTCTTACACACTAGGTTTTTGTAACGCAAATACAAAATTAAAACATGCATTTTCGATTACTATGGATATTTGAAACTCAAAAACCTGATTCATTGATTAATGTTTAATCGAGAAGCCAATAAACACACTCTGTTTTTATCATATGATAATTAGTCACGTAAAATCAAGCTTCTGACCATAGTAGTTTCAACCACATTCGATTAAAGTATAAAACCAGTAGACTTTATTTCAGCAACGGTATTATGGGAAGCGTGACACTATCATACGAGCAATTTGCTCATCTCGTCACTTAGTTACATAACAAGATCGTCCCATCTTTTTATATGAAAACAGTTGTGATAATAAGTAATTTTTCATTGCTCATACTCGGAAAGTAGGTCTTAAGCTGCCTGAGGAGCGGATCGAAAGTGATACATTTCAGCCCTTGGGAGAATCACTTTCTTCTGACAGTGACAGTTGATAACTGACAGACACTCAAATTATAAAAAAATAAACTAGTTCTATTTTCACATTTGTATTGAACCATGTTCCAACTTTTTTTTTTCTCCTCAGTGGATTGTTTTCCCGCACTTCTCGTGCATTGACAAGTGTCAATTAGTAAAAGAAAAAAAGGGCTGGAATCCGATCTTCATTGTAGAGTTTTGTTTATACTTCCGTATAGCAGATTTTTATTAACACAATGAGTTCATCTGATTCCGATATGGATTAAACGCCTGATAATTCATAAGAGAAGAGGCTAAAGCATGAGTGGAAAATAAATTTCACACCAAAAATTTTGATTTATGTAAAATAAAATTCACTCAAATTTTCTTTAGTCAGTTCATGTTTTTAGTTTCCTTATATTCGTAATGAAAAGCACAGTGTTTTCTTCGGGGTTAAAGACTTATTTAGTTCCTCGAACTATTAGCGCCAAACCCTGTCTCGGGACTGAATAAGTTGCTTTCACCCCTAGGGTAACAATATACTATTTCGTACGTACAGCATAATTGCTTGATAAGGAACTCTACATATTCTATTTTACATTCCATTTTCCGACTAACGTTTTCTAATGTATGCAGACTCCCGTCCGGAGTTGGTGTACACGTTCATCGAGCAAGCAGTCCAACCGGGAGCACAGGTGGCGCTGAAATGCTCCGCCGTGGGCGAACCCCCGCCGAGGTTCCGGTGGAGTCTGGATGGCCTGTCGGTACCTTCGCATCACGGGTGAGAAATCTACTACTATCTGAATTATATTCTATTTTAGACCACCTTAAAAGCTTCCGCAGAACAAAAACAGCAACAACGCAGCTTGAACGCGAGCCCGCTGAGTTGGCACCGGCTTGTGACAGAAACTATTTTTTTTATTGTGTTTAACTCGTAATGTCTTTGTATCTTTTGTTTCTGTCATAAATAAATATTATTCTTTCTTTCTTTCTTTTTTTTGACAATGCCATCTCTCGGAAAGATGCCTAACATGATGCGATGTCTTTGTAATTTTTTTCATTAGTGAAATTTAGTTTTTTTTTTTTTTACTATAATTATTGTAACACAAAGAATAGAATAGAATATAATAGAATAGAATATAATAGAATAGAATAGAGTAGAATAGAATAGAATAGAATAGAATAGAATAGAATAGAATAGAATAGAATATAATAGAATAGAATAGAATAGAATAGAATAGAATAGAATAGAATAGAATAGAATAGAATAGAATAGAATAGAATAGAATAGAATAGAATAGAATAGAATAGAATAGAATAGAATAGAATAGAATAGAATAGAATAGAATAGAATAGAATAGAATAGAATAGAATAGAATAGAATAGAATAGAATAGAATAGAATAGAATAGAATAGAATAGAATAGAATAGAATAGAATAGAATAGAATAGAATAGAATAGAATAGAATAGAATAGAATAGAATAGAATAGAATAGAATAGAATAGAATAGAATAGAATAGAATAGAATAGAATAGAATAGAATAGAATAGAATAGAATAGAATAGAATAGAATAGAATAGAATAGAATAGAATAGAATAGAATAGAATAGAATAGAATAGAATAGAATAGAATAGAATAGAATAGAATAGAATAGAATAGAATAGAATAGAATAGAATAGAATAGAATAGAATAGAATAGAATAGAATAGAATAGAATAGAATAGAATAGAATAGAATAGAATAGAATAGAATAGAATAGAATAGAATAGAATAGAATAATATTTCTTTTTTGTTCAACTGTGTACAAAGATCTTAAGAAGAAGAACTGTAAGAATTAAGAACCACTCGGCCGGTTATTGAATCCGGGTGTTCCAGGGGTCTTACAAACAACTGCTATTGGGGCACCTAATCCGCTCAGTTGGAAAATCACGCGAACGTGAACCTTAACGCGCCCAGATACGGTTTGCGGTCACGTGATTTTGCAACTGAGTGGATTGGGTGCCGCAATAGCAGTTGTCCGTAAGGCCCCTGGTCATAAAACAGACTCGCAACCATTGAATCATACTGGTCGACGAATGGTGTCAAAGTTGGTCGTGCTAAAAGCGTTTCAGTAAATGGCAAAGGCATTGAACATCCGAGGACATAGCCATAACGTTATTGTACGAGCCGTTATCATAAGCGTTGTAAAATATCATCGTAAAGGCTTGCAGTTAACTCAGCTACAGGTTTATAGCAAAGAGCGTCAATGTATACGTAACATGCACACTTTTGCGTCACTATTGAGTACTGATATTTCAAAGTTTAGTATCACATCTTCACAAACACATTGTAGTCTTTTGCAACGAAGTAGTGTAAACGTGATTGGAGTCCCAATGGACACCGATGATCGATCACTCTGCAACGTACAAAATTTGGGATTTGGTATGTGGCATTAATTCTCGCCTGGTTCACTGACCTAATCGCAGACATGACTATTAATAGTACAGTGCATCGATGACCAATGATGGCCACAACGATTTAAGGCTGGATAGCAACGGGACTTCGGCAGGATGCCAGCAGAAGAACCTTAACCTCCTCTTCCTTCGGAGCTAGTTTAGATCCTTTCGATCTAAACTAGCTAGATAAGTTGTGACTTAGCTATATAATTTTGGAGTAAACTAGCTAGATAAGTTGTGATTTAGCTAAATCATTTCGACCTAAACAAGCTAGATGAGTTGTAACTTGGCCGACAAGTTATGATCTAAACTAGTTAAGATACGTTGTGACTTAGCTAAATAATTTCAATCTGAACTAACTAGATGAGTTGTGACTTAGCTAAATTATCTCGACCGAAACTAGCTAGATTAGTTGTGACTTAGCTAAATTATCTCGACCGAAACTAGCTACATGAGTTGTGACTTGGTCATATCATTTCGATCTAAACTGCCTAGCTATTAAGTATAGTATGTAGTAAGTGGAAGTATCGTATAATTCTTCTGTTTCGGAACTATCAACTAGATAGGTAATTACAATACTTTATGAGCAGTCAGGGCAAAGTTTTAAGTGACCGAGCTTAAACAGACCGACTCAATAACAGAACTTGAAACTTTATTAATTAAAAGCAAAGTTGTTAAGTTTCTATTGAATTGCTACGGAGTCGTATCGGCGTACTTCCGAAGTTTATTTTAGAGACAAATTGTAATTCCCCGCCTGTTATTAAGTGGTTGTTATTTTACAATTAAAAAAACAAGTAGGTAAGCAGATATCAGAAATATTTATTGACCATAAACATTAAACGTCATAGGCAAGTCACTTTAAAAAGATTTTGTTAATATTTAATAGTTAAATAAAAATCGTCAACTATTAAAAATAACAAAAAAAATATGTATTACAATTTACAAACTAAAAACTTAATTGTACCAAAACAATTAAACTAATCTAAAACTGGCTAAACTGATCTATACTAATATTATATAGAGGAAAGATTTGATTGTTTGTTTGTTTGTTTGCATTGAATAGGCTCCGAAACTGCTGAACCGATTTGAAAAATTCTTTCACTATTGGAAAGCTACACTATCCCCGGGTGACATAGGCTATATTATATTTTCAAAAAAAATTGGAATCCTTACTAAAACTCCAATAATACCCGTGCGAAGCTGGGGCGGACTGCTAGTAAAATATAAAATGTTGCTGGTAATAATCGATATGTCCGAGAACCTCAATCAAAACAATGACATTCACCAACATGCACTAGACCACGTGGTGGACTGCCATCCTCACTTTCTCTGAGAGAAGGCCTGTGTCCCAGCCAGTAGGTACCTACATGAAAGGCTGATAATAATGATGAGTTATATAAATAATAAATAAAAATATTCGGGACATTTTTGTACACACGGTCATCTGACCCCAAACTATATATCTATTTTCATATTTTTTAATACATACTTAAATAGATATTAACAACCAGATATAGAACAAACACAATTAATGTTCATCACATAAATGTTTGTCCTAGGTGGGAATCGAACCCACGCCCCCAAGCTCAGAAGGTAGGTTCACTTCCAACCAACTGGACCAACGGGCTATCTTTATACTATAGTTAGGTATAGGTCATCATCATTATCACTCAGAAAGTACAATGAAGATCCTATAGATCCTATATAAGTATAGTGTAGTGTACTTTCTGGTTAGTATGGTAGATTCAAAGTAAATAACACGCAATGCAATCGATTGAATTTTAAATCCAACATTTACTTTCCTTCTTTCCACACAAAACATTGAGTAGTACAGGTTCTTTGGTACTTACTCCAGTTCTTTGACACTCGCGTAATTCACTCACGCTGCTAAACTAAGTACGTACCTTGAATTGTTTCAAAGTTTCTCACATTTGTATAGCTGCCAAGTGAAATCGCTGTCTAACTCTCAACTTCCTTGGCTTAGGCCTGTTCCAAGTTGGAACGACTGTTTTATTAGCTTTTGAAAATGTGATTGTGCATGGGTTAGGTAAATAAATATACTGATGAACGTACTGTGAACAGGTTTACCACACATCTCTACAATTTTGTTTATATTACTTACGTTTTTTTAAATTATTATAAATAGGCTTGCGCTTGGCCGCCAATTCGCCTGATGTTAAGCAATGAAGCGGCCTACGATGGAGCACGCTTGCCTAGAAGAAACATATTCACTCTCGACTTGAAGACACCCAGATTGTAACTATCAGGGAACACCCACTCAGGCAGCGAATTCCACACGTATAATTAAGCTGGTTACTCCGACTATAGTTTCAACCGCATTAAGCGGTCTTTTTCAAGGTCATCATCAATAGCTAGAAGACGTCCACTGCTGAACATAGGTATCCCTCTTTGACCACCACACTAAACGATAGCCTGCCATCTGCAATTCTGCATTCACTGGATGCCCGCAACTCTCACGATGTCGCCGGTCCATCTAGTGGGAAGATTACCTACGCTGCGTCTTGTGGTATCCACTCAAGAACCTTTCTTCCCCATCGGTTATCGGTTCTTTGAGCGATGTGGTCTGCCCATTGCCATTTCAACTTGCAAATTTTAATAGCTATAATATTTATATATAGCAATTTTTTTTTCAAGTTGAGTGCATGGATTATTTAGGCTTTAAATATCAAGGACAATCTCATAAAAAAAAAACTGTGGGAAAGGTGGTTAGGGTGGAAAATTTGGGGATGAATCCCGTTTATTAGATTTCATCCAATTCCCGTGATCTTGGTTCTTTTGCAATTCATTACTTTTAACACTTTTTACTTCTTATTTTTACTTTTTGCAGTTGCTTCTACTGCAGGTATTAAGATAAAATTCATAAGATAAATGTTAAATAATGACAGTATGACACTTGTGCCCTGGAGGTTGGGGTGGCCCCTTGTATAATGGGACGCAACTTGTGTCGATACTTTGGCGCCGTCACACCTTCCTGAGACACAGGGTAGGGCTGGTGCGGCTGCCAATTCGGCAGAGCAGCACAAGCGACGCAAATATGCTAACCTCGGCAGTGGTTACATATTTGAGGCGTTTGGGGTCGAGACATTGGGCCCTTGGGGACCGGGAGCTCACCTCATTTTCAAAAATCTTTCAGAGCGCCTGGTTAATGCGACGCGTGACCAAAATGCTGGCGTGTTTCTGGCTCAACGCATAAGCATTGCCATTCAACATGGTAATGCCGCCAGCATGCTGGGTACGCTGCCAACTGGTAGTGGGCTTGAGCATTTGGATAGTCTTTAGACCTTCAACAGTCTAAAGACAATCCAACTGTATTTCTAGTTTTAGTTTTAAATAATTGGTCTTCCCATTGAGAATTTTCTGTAATATTACCTACTGAGAAAAATTCACACACAGGGCAGTATATATTTCAGGCCCAGTGACATATCAAGTTCAAAGGAAAACAATTGAACTGCTAGCAGTTATATTTAGCATAATAATGCATTTGCATAATAATAGATTTGCATAATAATGCAACGAAGTAAACCTTCCAAGTTTATTTTGCTGCATTATTATGCAAAGCTCTGCATTTACCCAGACTATAAAGCGTTACCGTAACTAATTTGAAAATTCTTATCTACAGATCCATAATAACAGAAGGTCGGGAAAGCGGTCCTACCGGTCTCGGGTCCAGTGCAAATTATATTCTATCTACGTTATCACTGAGCAGTGCGAGAGTTGAGCACGGAGGCAGATATGAATGTAGAGCTACTAACACTCATGGCAACGTCGCTCATGCTGCAAGACTCAATGTTTATGGTAAGTCACAAGCATCACACTTTTTTTGCCAACCCATGAAACCTCCTCCATCTCTTTCCATAATCACTCTCCTGTGCCATTTTTTTAAAACGTAAAAAATCAAGGAACTGTATTGCAAATTTTTCCAATATTTTGGCTGTTTTGGTACAGTTTCACAACCAAAGACATACAAAACAAATAGTTTACCATTTCAGTGAGTACATACAAACATCTTACTGTTTTTGTATAATAAACTAAGTAGCTAGATAATTAGCGATAGCTGGGTTGTTGTTTAAAGATAATAAAATAAAATAAAACAATAAACTAAAACTCGTCGCAACCGGACTCTTTTATTTTGGTGTTTGCAATATAGCAACAGGATTTTTGTATTTAGTTTCCATATGTTCTAACTATTAAATTAGCAGCTGTTTGTTTTTCTTGAAATTAATAAAGTAAGTGTTTAATTGAATTGTCACTAAGGCGAGGTTTTCCCGCTTTTAAGCAACAGTTGTTACTAAAGATAATAGTAATAGAAGACGATATTATGTATTAAAGTTGCATTTAGTTGAAACCATGGCGCTTACATACATTCGTGCGTTTCGCTACTTCTATTTATGAGGTATCTCTCATATTTTTCGAAATCTATAGGTACCTATAATGTAAAATGTACCTTTAGCCCTGCATAATTATGAAATCTGCATATTAAGATAATTGTAGACGTCATTTAGTAAATAGGTATTTGAATGAATAAAAAAAACAGGGAAAAAAGCTCAAATCAGTGTTACTATCATATATTTTTTTCCATCAAGTGATCGTGTTTCGGTATATACGGTTTTCTGGATTAAACATTAAAAAAAATATGACGTCATTTTTATAATTTTTAGTTAACCATGGACGTAGACAAACTAAAAAAAGGATAACTAAAATTGCTAAAAGTGGGAAAAGGGGGCATTAAAAATACATTATTTTAGAACGTTTTTATGTTAATAAATTCCTTGCAAAATCAGTCTTATAGGAAAACTGAACCCAAGAAATAGAGCCGGTTAGTAAATTCAAGGCACATAAGTCTACCTGAGTGAGTAATGTTTAGTCTATTCACCAAATGCCGTGTAGGTAGTTACATAAATTCAAATCTCGTGCACTGGAGGGCTCGTTTAGCCGTTGGGTTTAAATTTAAGGCGCACTATACGCGTTAAGTGAAAAGGGTGTACGGCGCTGAAATGGGCTCGTTTTACTTATCATTATGAACAACTTTTACTATGGGACCAACTCTGAAATCTCGAAAGAAATATCAGCCGTTCCATACATTTTGTCGACTGTGAATGGCCGTTTTCTATGGAACAGCTAATATCTCTTTTGCTAATTATAATAATTAATATTGACCCCATAGTAAAAGTTGTTCTTTATAATGGGTATTACGGAACCTTTCAACTATATCTGAGTATATCTGCAAAGTCTGTTTATTTTTAGATTTCCAATTATGTAAACAAAATATGGCTGACAGGCGACCAATGACAATCACTAGCGAGGAAATTCAGAGCTGTTATTGGTCGAAAACCGCCATGTTTGTTTACATAGTTGGACATCTAAAAAGAAACAGACTATCTACAATAAAAAAAAAAAAAAAAAAATAGAAGAAATAGTGTGGTGCGAGCAACGTTTCTTACTTACTCTATACCATTTATTATATAAGGTTGCATTTAACGAAGCAAAAGTATGGCGGTTACGCGTGCCGTGCGTCTATTAAATATTTAACAAAAAAGCTTTGCGATTTGTGATACTATTGTTTTTTATGTTAAGTGGTATGCTTGCGTTTGACCGCCATGATGATGCGGTCTAATATGGAAGCACACTTGCCTAGAAGAAATCGATTCACTCGCGACTTGAAAATACCCAGATCGTAACTATCGGAGAACATTATTCCGGCATCGTATTCCACATTCTAACGGTTTGCACATTAAAAGTGGCACATCGCTTCGTATGGGTTTTCGGAATATCAACCATGACACCGAGTCGCCTTTGTCTGGCCTTCCGATAGGAAAACGGGCAAGAGGTTATTAGACCTTGCACAGTTAAGTGTTTTTATAGTTTATATTTTACAGTTTGGTCTAACGAACAAGACGACTCTGTTGTAACTTTTTATAAAATAAACTAAACTTCGAAAGTTCTGAAATTGTTGCCATCCTTTTTTACACATTGTAACTAAAATAAATGCAGTTATTTTAGTCCTGTTAGATAATTTTTATTTCCTTTTACTTTAGTACGTTTTTATTTTATTACGTTTTTTATTGCCTAATTTTATTGCTCAGTAAGTGGTTCAACAGTATTGACGCCATAGTCTCCAGTTTGAGTAATATGTTTGGCTTATCTGTTTATCCACACAAAATTTCATTAAAATCTGTTCAGCTGTTACGTAGTTGAGTGCGGATATACATACATTTTCACAACATACACACAATCTTTCGCATTTATAGTATTAGCCCATAGGCGACGGTGATCGCTTACCATCAGGCAGCCCGTGACCTTGCTTGCCACCACAGGAATATAAAAATGCAATAAGTTCATTGTGGGTGTTACCGTATTTCTTAACGAATCATCATTATCATCATCAGCCAGAAGACGTCCACTGCTGAACATAGGCCTCCCCATTTAACCTCCACACTGAACGACAGCCTGCCTTTTGCATCCGCTCTCACTATGTCGTCGGTCCATCTAGTGGGAGGCCTACCTACGCTGCGTCTTCCGGTTCGTGGTCTCCACTCAAGAACCTTTTTTCCCCATCGGATATTGAATCTTAAATAACTCTAAATTGTAATGCAAGTATTTTTTTTATAGGCTTGCGCTTGGCCGCCAATTTGCCTGATGTTAAGCGAAGATGCGGTCTACGATGGAGATAGTTTGTACATAAATTAAATTTGATGGTTGTAACAAATGACTCTGAGTGAATTTACAAAGATAGCTTTAAAGGTTATTATGTTATTAGTTAATTTAGTGTTGTTGTCACAATGTTGTTTTTAAAATGTAAATTTGCTACAATATCGCATTAGGTTATAACCTGTAATGATCATTGGCGGATCCAGGGGGGGCATGGGGGCCATGGCCCACCCCAAAACACCTAGCAATTCCATACCTCACTCGAGACTAAATTTTTCGATTTGATTCCTTCGAAACTTGTCAGAATGCCCCCCCCCCCCCCAAATGAAATCCTGGATCCGCCCCTGGTAATGATAGTTCTAAGTTGGAAATAAAAATAAATAATGAAATAAACACCGGCTTCATACATATATATATTAGATATTTTACTCATTATGCTTCAAGCAAATAAAAGCTTCCAATCCAAATTCCATCCAAAGCTTTGTGATTACACATGTGGGGAGTGTGGGAATACTGTTATAGTCCAGAAAATTAATGTTAATTTTAGTTGCGCGCCGAATTGAACGCATTTAATTTGTGTAACATTGCAACTGTTGCAAATTTCCCTTACGTATGATCAGAATGATCCAAATCATGTATTTACTGTGGTAGCGTAGGTAGGCCTCCCACTACATGGACCGACGACATAGTGAGAGTCGCTGGCATCCAGTGGATGCAAAAGGCAGGCTGTCGTTCAGTGTGGAGGTTAAAGGGGGAGGCCTATGTTCAGCAGTGGACGTTTTCTGGCTGATGATGATGATGATGATGACTGTGGTACAAGCTTTGTAGTCAATATTTCTTTCTGTGTTCTATCGGGTCAAAACTTAATTGTATTATTTACTAGAATAGCTGACCGGACAGACGTTGTCCTGCCTCAGAACTGTCAAACGCGCGAAGTTAAAATCGTCGTTATGTTTTCTGAATTTTTCCAATTTTCTCCGTAATTTTTTTCTTTCCGTTACAACTTTCTACAAATATAAGAAAACTTAAAAAAAAGATGAATGAAATCGGTAAAGTCGTTTTCAAGTTATGGCGTGACCAAGGTAAATAGAGATTAATTTTTATAAATTTAGATACAAACTGTAGTTACAACTGTCCAAATAAAAATCATTTAAGCATTTAACACATGTACAGGGTTATTGTCAATGTCCCAAATTACATAAAAAATCAAATGTATATGTCATTTATAGCCTTGTATTTTGTATGAGTAAGTCGGCTCCTAAGATGTTACTCCTATAATCTCTCCTAATTTGAGCCGGCAGCGAAGGTTATTTCAATTTAGAACTCCATTTAAATATTTCTGTTTAATTATGAAAGAAAGAAAAGACGACTTATTAAAAGTTATGGAACAGAAGGCTTGTTCCGAAACAAGTATAATTTTTTCCCCCACTAGCTCCAAAAATTTAGTATGATGCAGGGAAGCAGCCTGCGAGATGTTTTTGGTGAATAGAATATAACCCTGTATAACGTCTTGTAGCTCACTGTGTGGGATCACCATAACGATAAGTACATAGTAACAATTTCCAACCAAATTGAAAATTACCGTTCGCAAAATTTACCTAATATTTAGAGTAGGTAAGTCTGTTTTTATTACCATTTAAAACCCTGTTCTACATTAACTCGAAACTGCCTCATTTGCCTCTCCTAACAAAATAACGACGCACCTGAACAGTTCGTTATTTCTCCGTATATGATAATTGCTGGCAAAATGTTATGGTATGATTTGCATAGGTCTACGCCATGTACGTTGTCCGTGCTATTAACTTGGGTAAAGAGCATTGACTTATATATATCATTTTGTATGGACCGGGCCAATGGAACCAAGAGTATTTAAGAACCGTTTTCTGATATTCTGAAAACCCGAATAAAGTGCTTTGTTTGCACTTGTATTGTGCGAACCTCTAGACTGTGGAATGAGCTACCTCTATGGATGGTACAATCTGGGCGTCTAATTGGTTTCTTCTAGGCAAGCGTGCTCTATCCTAGACCATAATATTATCATCACTTAACATCAAGCGAGATGTCAGCCAAGCACAAAACACAGGCCTATCTTTTTATAAACAAACAAAAAACTAATCAATGATGAAATCATAAATTTTTTGCTCACCAGTTTAAATGTAGCCGCACGCCGACTTGGTGAAAGCAGTTGTTGTACCTGAGACTTATGTAGTCAACTAACTACTTAGTAGCAATTTTGACAGATCGCGCAAATTTTTCAAGTATCACACATACTGGAACGATAAAGTTGGGATGAGCATATCCTTAATTTTAAGACCTTTGTTATAAAACGTGTATCTGTGTATTTCCTTATCGTACAATAATTGTAATCTCGTTTTACCTTACCGGTTAGCAGATAGGACCTGTAATTTAAAAAAAGGTTTTTTTATTACCTCACGTTTTACTTTGATTATTAATACGTACGATGGGATACGTTATTGACACGTTTGACGACAGGCAGTGGCGGCTCTGGGGTAGAGCGAGAGGAGCAAAGGGCGCCAAAATGCCAAAAGCGAAAAATAATATTTTTGAGCGAAAAAAAATTTTAGGCGCCTTTTAAGAGGTGCGGGGCTGCTCCAAAAGCAAATGAAAATCTAATTTATGAAAATATAATTATGTATAAGCATTTCTTGCTTATTGAAATAAAAGTAAATATTAAAAAATGATCGTAATTATTATTTATTTAATATTATATAAACTGAAATACAATTTACGGTAAGAAAACGTCGACTAAAAAAGGGGCGCCGAATCTAGCTCTACCTTGATTATGAGCTAGGACCGCCACTGAGGCGACAGCTGTTGTACAAAGTAACCTATAAAAAGTCTTTGCATTATACAATTTTTTTATAGGTCCACCCTACATACGCTCAATGGTGTCTGTGAAAGCGGTCGCTGGTACTGAAGTCACTATCTGGTGCCCATACTATGGATTTCCCATAGAGTAAGTTATCATTACGACTGATGTATAAAATAAGTAATAATAGTTTATGATATCAAGCACACACATGGCAAACATATCTGTTTGGGTGGTAGCCAAAATCATTTGATTGACTGGTCATCGGTTCACCTAAATACATTGACAAGCACAGCCACTAGTTTGCTAAGTTCACAGGCAATCCATTGTTTTGGGACGAAGCCAAAATTGATTTTGGTATTAATTAATAGCATTTATGCCGCATGCTAATTAAACTGGACTTTAAAATGTAGGTTAGTATAGTTTCACAAGCTTCGTATGTCGTTTTGTAACTTTTTAAATATTTTTTGTAAAGATTATCTGTTATTAACTTTAGATTAAGATTCACAAATTTTACTCAGTGGTAACAGTACTATGAGTATGCGCCTGAAATAGAAGTCAACGGGCTCCAAACTAGGCAATGCCCGTGCCTTGGGCCCCTTTGTCCCGATACTAGTCGCTAAGATTTGTACACATTGACATAAACAAAATTTACATACTACTGATACTGCATTTCATATTTTTTAGGGTTCCGTAGCTTGACAAGGAACCCTTATAAATTCGTTCTGCACGTCCGTCCTAATTGTTTAGAACCTTCTAACTTCAATAGTTATAAAGGCGTGTGATTGAAACTGTGTACATATACAGTTTTAGTGTAGATCATAATTTTAAAAGAATTTTTTTTCCCTTTTATTGGTGGCTCTGGTACATGTGAAATGGGGATGTTTTTTATTTCACTGCACCACCTCATATGGGATATCGTTGAATAGGTTTTGGTTGGTCTCGTTGGTACATCCTTAGGCGGACTCTGCAAATGATTCCTACCATTAAAATACAATCGTAGATCGTGACAATTATCACCACCATTAACTTGCTTGTACACAGATAAACTATTAAAACTGTAAAAAAAGTCTTAAATCAGCATTATCGAACGCTGCAGAGCAAATGTCTTCCGAAACGATTAAATTGGCACTGAAACTTTACTTCCATTTATTTTTTATGTATCTCCTAAAATACCCTATAAAGTATTCCCTACCACAGCATTCCGGCAAACAAATGGCTGTTGGAATATAAAAATTCACTTCCCGCATTGCCTCGCTACAATATGTATGACGTGACATTAGGAGTCGGCCACCTATTACCGTTTCGTACAGTGTACGGGCAAACTGGTTGTTATTGCGTTTGTATATAATATTTACAAAAGGGAAATTGGGAGTTTGGCCAGAATGCTGATGTTCCTTTGGTAACATTGCGGTATTGGGTAGTAATTTGCTGAATAATAATAACGTACCAGGTTTTACATCGATAGTGTTTCCCTAGCCGTATGATTTTTATCCGTGCAGTATCCTACGTACACACACCCTCTTACTTTTAGCATCCCCTATAAGGAGGTACATACCACGCACATGGCATCACTAGGCTAGGCTAGGTTCTATTCAGGTCTGATGTTTTCCTGAGATACTACCGAAACACGAAAACTAATTTTACATCGCTCCCACATCATCTCTAGGAAAACTCTTGCTAGAGTGATTGCCAACTTGCTGAGGAATGTAATTTGCCAATAATGTTTACATTGTATTTACAAATTACATTTCGTTTGCTGTTTGTCTTGTATTTTATATATTTACTAGCTACCTGCCCGCCCGGCTTCGCATGGGTGTAATTTACGTGCGAAGCCAGGGCGGGTCGCTATTTATACATATAAACCTTCCTCTTGAATCACCCTATCTATTAAAAAAACTGCTTCAAAATCCGTTGCGTAGTTTTAAAGATTTAATCACACAGGGACGGACAGACAGCGACAGCGACTTTGTTTTATACTATGTAGTGATTAATATCACTATTATTTTATAGTTGCAAAGAAACATCTGGGGTAACTTCGCACTCGAGCTCCCGTAGTCGTTTTTATTGGGAGCTTATCGTCTAAAATAACCATGCACGTGTCTTAAATAATATCCTAGTTTATTTTAAGAGATTTGTTTCACTAATTAATTGTTAATTATTTGTAGGGTACCTTTTTTGTAAATACATTTATTAACCCCGACGCAAACAGATGGGTGTAATAAGTTTAACGTGTGTATCAGTCTGAAGCATCGTAGCTCCCAAACGGATGAACTGATTTTGATTTAGATTTTGTTTGTTTGAAATATGTCTTGATCGAGAGTATTTTTTAGTTGTGATTCGATGAAATCCGTTCTGCCGTTTGAAGAAAACAACTCTTATCGTCGGGGGATTTTAAAATATATTTTTTTTCTTTATAGGTCGATAGTTATTTTGAGCTTCCTATTATAACGACTAAATAGTTATGCATCTTGTTTTATATAATTCTGATATACGTTATTTTCTCAGTTCAGTGAAATGGGAAGGCGGTGCAGGGTCTGATTCCCGGTATCACCAAGTGGACGGGCAATTAACGATCACGAACGTCGATAAAAACCGGGACAAAGGAACTTGGATTTGTTCCGTGATTACGCCAGGCGGAGAATTGGCTAAAAGGGAGGTGAGTAAATAAAAATATTTTCATGCCATTCTAATCATAGAGCTACGATCCAATTTTCCCCTCGTGAAAACGAAGTAAAACGACAGCAATTTGTGCCCCCGTCGCCCCTTTTATTACTTCGAACCATCTTGACAATGCAGGTGCCACGTCTCCTGGGTCCGTCCCTCCATTTACTCCGGAATAAGCAACGAACTAAACTACCATTATTGTGCCGTTTCATCGCCATTGCAACTAAGAATTTGAAAAGACGCTGTGAGTTTTGCAAGTTACGATGCTTTCGGGCGCATTGCATTGCTGCACCGAGCCACTTGAATTCTCGTGAGCAATTTGCCAAAGTGATTTTTACAGTAGAAAGTCGAAGTTTATAGATTTACTGGTAAACTCGTGTACTTCGTTGCAGGTTCAAGTGTCGGTAGTATCGCCCCCGGTTTTATCACCGATCGTGTTTCCTCCTGGGTTGAGATCTGGAGATCGGGCTCAATTAACGTGTACCGTTACTTCTGGAGACATGCCTGTTTACTTCTCTTGGTTGAAGGATCAAATGCCGATATCCAGCGCGCTTCAGGTTAGAATACACTAAGTCTTCAGCACCTAATTTTCACTCAAGCAAAACTTGAAATAATTTACGAAAAAGGACTCCTTTACACCTTTTTTTTTTGTTTTATTTTGTTATGTAATTGCATTAAAAATCTAATTCCTTTTTTGTACTGAAAATCAAATCATTATAAGATTACAAAACCAAACAAAAAAGGTTAAGTCACAGTTGTATGAAAGTTAGTCGCCGAGACGAAAACCCTAACAACAAGACAAATTGCATTGTCTCTAAATCTCTCTCTCACTGACTCTTTTATTTAGGTGGACGAGCGAGGGGCTGAATTTTACAGCATGCTCCTATTCAAAAGTCTGACTGCAGCGCATAGTGGTATTTATACATGTGTCGTTACAAATACTGCTGGAAAAGCAAACACGTCTGCTGAGCTGGCTATCAAAGGTATACAAACTTCCTAACATAGGTAAATACTTGACAAAACTTTGGATAGTATTCACCAATTTATTTTTGTAGTTCCACCATATTGGCAACTGGAACCTTCCGACGTGTCCGTGCTTCTTAATGGGTCGCTGACAATTAGTTGCGAAGCTCGTGGTCATCCTATTCCCGCCATTTATTGGACCAAGTTTTCTGGTAAGCTCTATTTTAAATTCTAGCCATCGCATTTAACCACATGTTACTAAAAAATTACGAAAAACAGATTAGAAAGTGTTTATCAGAGTTTTCGAAACATAATTAACCCAAACTCGCATTAAATTAATTGTTTCGCTTCAAATTTCATAAAAATAAAACATTTTTGAATAGTGTGTACTGTGTAGTAAAAAAATATTTAAATCATGAATATCTTTTTTGCGTTAGATACGTAGGTACATTATAATGGTTTCTATTTTAAAGGTAGCACAGAGACAACTCTTGGCGGAGTTTCAGATCCAGTAGTGCTTGGTAATGGCTCTTTGAGATTAGAATCAGCCAGAGCAGAACATTCTGGAAAGTATAAATGCAGAGCTGACAATGGAGTTCCACCAGCTCTTTCCAAAATGCTCAACATACACGTCAATGGTAATTCACTGTTAATTAGTTTTTAAGATTAGAGTTTCGACAGTTGTTCTTTAAATTTTATTTTAAATTTCTAGAACCAGCCAGATTTGAAACACAGTCAGCCAATGTGACTGCAAAACTGGGTGAGACAGTGAGATTAATATGTGTAGCCCGTGGTGATAGTCCGCTTTCTACATCTTGGAGCCATTCAGGACGAGGTTTACCTAACTCAGATTACAGGTAACTGTCGAGAAATAAGCACACCCTGTACCCTTTTAATTGTACCTTGTTTGCCAGAAAATGCCTTTACCCAGGCTTTGCTATTTTGATTTTAGGATGAGCATTTCGGAAACCAGAAGTGCAGAAGGGCTACGAAGCGAGTTGGTAATTGAGCGAGCAGATAGAAGAGACTCGGGTGTTTACCGATGCCAAGCATCCAACCCTTACGGAAGATCTGATCATTTTGTTCATTTGGCTGTTCAAGGTAACTAAACTATATCCATCGAGATACAATATATATAGACTCACAAACGTGCCAAAAAAACCGATCCAAAACTCAGCGCACGCTACGAATTGCGCTGACTTTTTGGTTAGTTACAAGGTAACCGTGATCTAACTACAACGCCTAAGCTACGATGACATAGCGGTGGTCCGCTAACGATGAACACTATGCATGCAAACGACATAACGTCTAAATTGGAGTAAACGTGGCATTGTGAAGTATATAATTATGTGTGCCAATCACCAATTTTTTTCTCAATTTGGTCATCCTTTTTCCAAACCTTTTAGAGCCACCTGAACCACCAGCAAATTTCCGTGTAGTGGAAACTACCTCAAGATCCGTAAGGCTTCAGTGGCAACGGCCATATGATGGCAATTCTCCTGTTTTGGGTTATGTGGTGCAGTATCGAAAACATGACTCCACGAGTCCAGATTCATGGAGAGACGCCGATACACACAACGTATCTATATCTGCTCATCCAATTGATTCATATGCCGAGTGAGTATTATTCAGTTCACTTTAATTAACGATATACCTAGGTGATAGCCTTAACTGATGATGAAACCATCTTTCTCTCTAGTAAAAAATCAAGATCATCATCATCATCAGCCAGAAGACGTCCACTGCTGAACATAGGCCTCCCCCTTTAACCTCCACTCTGAACGACAGCCTGCCTTTTGCATCCACTGGATGCCCGCGACTCTCACAATGTCGTCGGTCCATCTAGTGGGAGGCCTCCCTACGCTGCGTCTTCCGGTTCGTGGTCTCCACTCCAGAACCTTTCTTCCCCATCGGTTATCAGTTCTTCGAGCGATGTGGCCTGCCCATTGCCACTTCAACTTGCAAATTTTAACAGCTATGTCGGTGACTCTGGTTCTTTGGCGAATATCCACGTTTCGGATTTTATCGCGCAAAGAAACTCCGAGCATAGCTCTCTCCATTGCCCGCTGTGTGACTCTGAGTTTTTCCAAAAGGCCAACAGTTAAGGACCACGTCTCAGTACCATATGTCATCACTGGCAACACACACTGGTCAAAGACCTTCATCTTGAGGCACTGTGGTATCTTGGACGAGAAGATGTCACGCAATTTCCCGAACGCTGCCCATCCGAGTTGGATTCTTCGGGCGACCTCTTTGCCTAAGTTGGACTTACCTAACTGAACAATCTGTCCTGTCTGTCCAAAAAATCAAGATAACCCAATGAAAACCTTTATTTCTCTCTGGTCTTATCTAGGATGGAAGGAGCGACGATATCAGGGCTAGAGCCAGCCACGGCGTACTTGGTACGGGCTCGCACTGTCACCGCTCAATTTGCATCGTCCCACACCCGTGCGTTGCTAGCGTTGACTCTACACGAACCGCCGGCGCGGGCGCCGCTCAGTGTCCGAGCCTCTGCACCGAGAGCTACCACTGTTGAACTCACTTGGCAAGTAAGTTGCGGTAACAAATTATGTCGATGTGTCCATTTAAAGTTATTTTATACTACTGCGACTTGTGTTCGACCCCCTTATCATGTCCGTCCGATATGTCGTTGTAAAAAAAATCAGAAACAAAGAAAAAACTCCCAATTTTAAAGATTGGATACGAAAATTATTTAACGCGATTGCCATCTACATATTCGATATTGGTGGTATCACGATGCTCTACTATGAGCAGACCAAACTGCAGAGAAGAATCTTGCAGGAGAAAGACCTTCAAAGAAACAGCTAAATGATAGTTCATTTAGCAGTTTCTTTGGAGGTCAAATCAATCAAGAAAGAATCGATGGACTTTCTATGATTTCTGATCAAAACTAAGAAGTTTCAGTATCATCACGAACTTTATCATCCTCTCAGGCCCCACCACCAATGTCTTGGAACGGAGAGCTTCTGGGCTACACGGTATGGTGGTGGGCCTCCGCTGACGGGTCTTTAGCTGGAGGAGCCAACGTGGGCATGGAGTTTGCTACTGTCAGGGGACTGATCAACAAGTACACTATTGAAGGTCTGGAGCATTACACACGGTGAGTTAAAACAAGTTGGCATTCATGGGATGCCTGAGAGACGTGAAATATGACGACATAAGGCACTGCGCAAACGAAGACACTTTTTGTTGCCGACACGGCACACCCAGTACCAATCAAGTGGAAGCAACTGGACACAAAGTCTGCGCAGAGAGTGTTTCATACTGTTTATAAAGAAATCAAATATTCTATCCGACACAAGACACAAAAGTGTCCACGTTTGCGCACTGCCTAAGAGAGCGTCACGTCGTTTGCCGTCACGGTATACGACTCGGTTTTGCTGCCCCGGCGTGCTAATAAATATTTCACATCAAAATAGTTCAGATAAACAGCACTTCTTGACTTTGTGCAGAAGAAGATGATCTTTTAAATCGAACTAGGTTAACGTTTGACTATATTTGTTATGTACTATTGTTTTAATAACATTCTATTGCAAATGTTTAATGTTGTCAATGTTTTCGTAGGTATACAATAAGTGTGCGAGCATTCAACAGCGCTGGCGCTGGTCCCGCGTCACCTCCTGTTAACACTCTAACCCAAGAAAGTGGTATGTATCGTTTAGCTTGGGGCGTTGGAGTCTATTGAGAAACGTGCCAAGAGGCTCATCAGCAACGAATCCCTGGTTCAGATTATAGTCTTGAGCATCGGCGCAAGGTTGCTAGTCTATCGGTTATTTATCGGATACATTTCGGAGAGTGTGCTACAGATCTGCATGATTTGATTCCCTCCTGCCCATTTTTCTATCGGACTGCCAGAGTGGGCACGAAGAATCGACACCGCTTTATGGTTGATTGTCCGAGAACCCATACGAAGCGCTTTGATTCCACACTTATTGTGCGAACTGCTAGTCTGTGGAACTCGCTGCCTTGTTCCCCGATAGTTACAATCTGGGTATCTTCAAGTCGAGAGTGAATAGGTTTCTTCTAGGCAAGCGTGCTCCATCGTAGGCCGCATCATCGCTTAACATCAGGCGAGTTGGCGGCCAAGCGCAAGACTGTTTATATTTTTTTTTTATTAAATATTATATTTACTCCACTACTTCTTCATTCCTCTTCATCAGTATGGGCTACATGACAACTTGATCACACTTGATTTTTAATGGTGGTATGTCCATGTCTGATCACTAACTCGCTTGAAGATGTGGTTAAAATGGTCTAGAAGAAACCAATTCTAACCTTGAAGAGACATTATATCAAAAAAAATTTGGAAAAATTTAAGCCGGCACTTATTTCAACCGCAGGTCATACTTTTAGCATAAGTGGATATAGTGCCTTCTGTGCTTGGGGTCGTGGGTTCTATTCCCACCTAGGAAAAACATTCATGTGATAAACATTTGTGTTTGTTCTATATCTAGGTGTTAATATATATTTAAGTATGTCTTTAAAATATGTATGTGTTGTGGGAATGTATATCAATCTCTGGCAGCCATAGTACAAGCTTTGCTTAGTTTGCGGTCAAATGACTGTGTGTGCAAAAATGTCACGAATATTATAACTTTTTAATTCGGAACTTCTTTGCTAAGCCTAGACGTCATTTATCTGATCACACTTTCTATTTATGTGTGTAGTGCCTTCAGAGGGCCCACGTGGGGTGCGGTGCCGCGCGGTGTCTCCTCAAAGCCTGAAGGTTGAATGGTCACCGCCGCCCGCTCACTCTCACCATGGCGCCTTGCTCGGGTACAAACTACTATACCGTCCGGAGCACAGTAAGTAAATATTACAATTCTACTAACCTACACGTCGATCGCTTTTACGGAAGTTTTATTTGTATTAAAATTTTAAATTTAAAAATTGTAGTTCCCTGTTTTTGTATAAGAATTTCCCGGAAAAATATTGGCAGGAGCTCTGCCTTCTTACACTCCTATTTCTCAAAATAAGCCTTCATTAGCCTCAAATAACCGGCATCCAAGAAGGATATAAACAAAATTATTTTAATATAACAGCTCACCCCGGGGCAAGTGGTGTTTACATTTTCTTGTAACGCATTGTCCTTAGTGAGCAATGCTATGCGAGGCGACATGATACAATGGCAAAAAAAAAAGTTGTAGCTACGCGTGGCCTACACTGTTGCGGAAATCTATTAGGGGTATCCTTGCGTCACCAAAATATGAAGGTTACTTCCTCCTTCTTTTATTGCCCTCCTCAAGTCTGAGGGTCTTGACTTGGTCGTTATCAAACAAAAATAGTTGATATAGACCGTTGACGTTCTAAAAATAGCCAAATGCACAATCTCACTATCAGTTTGCACGCTGCACGCTAGCGGCATTACAACGCTGAATGGCAATGCTCTTGTTTTAAATCTTCGCGTACACGATCGTGTCATAGAAAACTTACAGTTATTCTAACCACAATCACTAACTCAAGACTGACTGAGTAGCATCGCATTGCATCGCGACTTGTTTTATTGCTAGGACAATAGGTAAGCTACTGTTGTGTAAGCTGAGTGATGGCAGTTGTTTGTCGGCAGCGGCGGAGTGGCTCGAATGGGAGGTACGCGGAGCGGGCGGCCCGAGCGCTGGGGTAGGGGCCGAGGTGAAGCGGGTAGCGGGCGTCGAGACACTGCTACTCGCGCTTAGACCACACACCAACTACACGGTGCAAGCGCTGGCATACACAGCGGCAGGCGACGGGGTCCCCGCGCATCCTATATATTGTACCACACAACAAGATGGTAAGTTAACATACATTTTGGTTTTTTAGTTTTTGTATTGCGTAAAACGTACCAATTTTTAAAGGATTTCTTCTCTTTCGTTAGCTCCTGGGCCACCAGCGGCAGTTAAGGTGGTGGCAACATCAGTTACTTCTTTAGCAGTAAGCTGGCTACCACCAAGCCGACCTAATGGACCAATAATTTACTACACTGTGTTCTACAGAGAACTCGGCAGGTAAAACATGACCTTGTTTTATCTGTATCTGGAAATTTATATTAAGTTTTCATAGTTTAAATAGTAGATTTTATTTTAGGGACAGGCCTCCACAAACCACTACTGTTCAACCAGACGATGGAGATCCTTCTGTGGGATTAGGAGGGTCAACAGAACTGAGGTCTTTGTCTGAAGGTGCTACCTATGAGGCCTGGGTAGCAGCGCATTCTATAGCGGGTGAAGGTGAACCTTCAGCGCCACAGCCTGCTACCACTACTTCAAGAGGTAAACTGAATTGCTTATGGTTAACTTGTTTTTCTTAATTTTTTACTTAGTCTAGGTTGATCTACAAGATTCACCTCTAAAGTTTTAGATATTTATAATATTTGTCTCTTTTTTCGACGTTTTCTAGAATTTGTACTCTAAACGCCACAGCTTTCTTTGCCCTAATGATGAGCATATGGGCCTATTTCTTGCATTGCCATAATATGGCAATGCAAATGCCTTGTTTTTATCTAATTGAGGCTAGGTTCGACCTGGATGATCCTGGTCAAGCTAAAAACTTTGTGTTTTGCTGCAGCTGGAGCCAAGCTTCTCTCTTTCGGAGTATGGGCAAGAGTCCAGTGCGGCCACTCTCTACGGTTGGCGTGCGTGTGGCGTGGTGAGCCGGCTCCTCGGGCGAGGTGGCTCCGCGGTGACAGGCCTGTAACACACGATCCAAGAACGCATCTCACGCCACATGGGCACTTAGCTATACATGGTAAGACATTCACTGCGACACGATGGTTTTACCTTCAACTGGTCGGTGCGAAACCTCACGCCAGAGCTCAGTTTGCGTGTCTGAAAATCACATCACGGGAACACAACTCTCGCACCAGAGTTAAAGCAAACTTGTAAACCGCCTAGCGAATTGCGTATGAGATCTTGTAGACCTTTTCCGCAAGGAACGGGTTTTCAACATCACTTTAAAGAACTAACATTAACATAACTAAATTTCACTTAATTTTAAATTAGACTCAAATTCAAATAACTTCTTTCACAAAACATGAGGTGTTTCAATTTCAATAGTTACAATTATAAAGTTATTTTCACCATGTTTTAACTGGATTATATAATTCATTGATTACAGAAGTGGATACAGTAATGAGCGGGAACTACACGTGCTCAGCCCGTAACGCTTTCGGCTCTGACGAGGTGACGTACCGCGTGGAGTGCGCCACGCCGCCGACCGCACCCGCGCTTGCCTTGGACCATGCTGCGCATAACGAGGTCAAACTGACGTGGAGGACCACGCATCACCCCGCTGCACCTCCACATGGTAAGTGAGTATAGTCACAAGCGAAAACTACACGTGTTTGATACGTACGCGTTTGGCTCTGAAGAGGTGACGACAAAATGCGCCACTAACCGCGCCAGCGTCTTTTGTTAGACCAAAGAAGCTGGATTGATGTGCACTCTCGCATGATCAGTGCAATTTGAAATGCTTTTTTTTTTGAAATTTTAAGTGTAACTTGTTTACTTATTTAATATTTTACAAAAAAAAACAGCTACGTATGGTATGTTTGAAAATTGTGTCAGAAATCCGCTTGAAGTTGCACCACAACTTAAAGCGAGTTAGCTTAGGTTGTGAATCACCATATTACGCGCGCCGCATGTTAGCCAAGTATAATCTTTTAAACAATTAACTTCATAAACTTTTAGGGTTGGGTTATTGAGATTTTTTTGTTTGGTATTTTTGCTGAAAAGATTATACCCACATTTTTAGCATTGTTTATCCATTATATCATAATGATATTATATCACAGAGTTTTATAAAAGTTTATGAAAAGACAATGTTAGCTATTTCTTGAAAAAATATTCGTGTATTTTGCAAGAATATTTTCACAAAACGCAGGCATTTTTATACCGCTCATCTTTGTGTAAAGATGGTTGGAACATACATATTCTACACCCATCAAAGCCGCGCTTTTATCAAAGGCGCGATGGTTTCCATTTTTGTCTAAAAAAAAACGTAGGGTAAACCTCAGAAAAAACATATTTTTTCATATCGCATTCTATCAATCTTTCCATCCGGCCCGAGCATAATGGTTCAATTTATAAAAATAGACGTTAGCGCACATTTTTGGGCCTTACTTACTCACAGTTAGCGATCTGATTTTCATACAGTACTCAAAGATGACTTTTATGTTAAAACATAAAACAAGCGTGAACACTTCAAAGAGCATTCTAACAAAGAAATACTGTGATCACAGATTATATAAGTTACCATAGGTTTGTGCATTGAAGGTTCTACTCTGAACTTTTCCTAAATCTATTACGTATCGGCAGAAAGAATCTGTACGAGTGCGTGTTATATCCTCTAACGCAATCGATTTGCTTAGCAAATAGTTTTGGGGGACGTGAAAATAGTTGGTAAACGTTTTTGGGGGTATTATGTAAATGGATGTAATAGCATATGGGACAAAGGGGTGTTTACATTCGCGTCCCGCACAAGTTTTGATTGTTTTCAGTACGTGCTCTTATTTTCCTCGAGTATCCGGATCCTGCATTGATTGGGGGGTAAACCGGAAAGTTTTGTAGGCTCGTATTTGTTAATGCCGTGTACATACCTAGTAATACCTATCACACACAACACAAGTGAAGCTTCAATCGCGTGCGCCAGTGCTCGCTAAAAGTCAGTAGCAGTGAGAAAAGGCCAAAAGAAGATCGACTAGATTTTCGGAATCATAATTATCGGGCTATCATAATCCAAATGCTAGGAAACAGGCCTTCTCTTTGAGAGAGACGATGGGATATAATCTAACAAGCTGGCTCAGTGCATGTTGATGAATGTCATCGATCTTTGAAATTTTGAGGTTCTTGGACATACCGGTTATCTCACGATGTTTCCTTCA
Organism: Agriopis marginaria; assembly: GCA_932305915.1. Classification (NCBI taxonomy): domain Eukaryota; kingdom Metazoa; phylum Arthropoda; class Insecta; order Lepidoptera; family Geometridae; genus Agriopis; species Agriopis marginaria. The sequence goes on along the minus strand of OW029934.1, from coordinate 6,972,037 downwards.
CCGTTATTGAGTGCAGTACCTACTAAATAAGTCATTAGGGTCGAACCGGGTGCCGACAGATTGTAAAGCGCACATGCTACTGCCCGGCCTCCATCGATGTGGGGTTTTCGGAATATCAACCAAGAATCAGTTAGTTATACACCACGTACGGTTCGTAAGTTTAGTTTTTAAAGTCAACTGTAAATACCTTGAAAATCATCAGTAAACATCTATAGGTTATACAATCTGGTGGGTCCGCGTCCGCGATGACTCTTCCGATGGAATGGAGCCGATTGCCATCCGCGAAGAAGAGAAAAAACTGGAAGCTGGCGGGGAAGCCCTCAGTGTGGTGCTGAGAGCCTTGTCCTGTGGGGCTTCGTACTCGGTGCGGGCGGTCGCTCATTCCAGGGCGGGGCCTTCGCCCATGTCCGCACCGCTGTTGGTCAAGACGAAACCACCAGGTATTTAACTTTGAAAACGTTGCAGATACTATATTTTGCATCCAATCGGAAAGTTGCGTTTTGAGATCTACATTCTCCGATTAATTTGAATGTAGATGAAACCCTTGAAATAATGTAGGTTAGTATCATTAGAGCACTACCTCTCTGCTTCGAGTTCGAGGTGCTTAATACTTAAGAAAGTGCCTACGTATAAAACGATGGGTCGGCTAAGACATTTCGGATTTCAGGGGGCATTGCGATTCGTAGTTAGTTTTTTAAATAACTATCTCATTACGATCTTAGACAATCGTGTAACATAATGGTTTTGACTATCCAGTACTAGTGTGGGAGGGCGGGGGAGAGCGGATAGGGCACGAGGAAGGCGCCGAGGCTGCGGTGTGGTCGAACAGCAGCGCGCTGGCAGTGGATGCTCGGCGTGCGGTGCGCTGCGGCGCGCGGCTGGTACGCCTGCAGTGGCGGCGCGCGGACGCTACCAGCGCGCCCGCCTGGAGGGACGCCGATCTCACTTCGCTGCATCACCATCGGGAGGTGATCTGACACTTGATAACATTATTTTTTGCTGTTGGCTACAGAGCCAGTTGAAATTTTCACAAAATATATAATGTTACGGCGGATTAATCAAGAAATTATAAAAAAGTCAAAAAGTACAAACGGTAGGGGAGCTAATACAAAAATACTTTAAACAAATACGTTCGTTGTATGGAAACCCCCATTTCGTTTTAACTTTTTTAGTATTTTTTAATTAATCCGCCGTAACATTACATATTCTGTGAAAATTTAAACTGGCTATCTATTACGGTTAGAAAGATACAGTCGTTAAAAGGTAGGACAGACAGACGGACAGACAGACAAACAGACATCGTAGGCTTAGTAATAGGATCCCGTTTTTAGCGTTTGGGTAACGGAACCCTAAAAAAAATTGCATTGTTACGAATAAATAACTCTCCCTCGGTATCATAAATCCCTTTAAAAATTGCCCTATTTTAATTTACAAAACATCGTAACAATTGAAACTGGAAATTGGACCCTGCCAATAGGTACCTACCTAACCCACTTCCAGGTTATGATCCGGCTCTGGCTCTAATAAAATACCTTTTTTGTGCAAATTTCCCCGAAGCTGCTCCGCCTGCGAGGAAAATTCCATGCAGGTAGAAAATAGAAATATGTTGATTAAGATGGGAAAGGAAAAGGGAAACGTGTTTCATACTGGCACCACTCGTGCTTGGGTGAATTCCGAGATTAGATATTACGAGGGTTCGGGAAAAGGTGTGTAGGCTACGTAGCCGTAATAAATCAAATATGTTGTTCCCTGATACGATATGAGAGAATCTTTTGGCTAAGTTGTACAACTTGGCGATCTGAACGATCGATGTTTAGTCAGCTCATTGTTAATTTGCCTTTTGTTTACCTCATAGATATCAATTTGGCGGGTGTGTAATGAAGCGATATATTCTGCGGTTGGGAAATCAAAGTTGTTTATGTTACTCGGCTTATGTAGCTATTTATTAGACCGCAATATCAATTGGTCGGATATATCTAAAGCTCTTAGTAAAATAATGAGGGAATGGTTTTGCCTGGATGAACAAAATAAATTGTGTTTACTGTTACTAAGAATACCTAGTACTATCGATTGTTTTGGCAAAGAGGTCAGTTTGTAATGGAAGTTAGTGGTTAGTCCATTAATAAATAGACCTCTTTGCTGACAGTCTGCTATGTTTTTCAGACTTTTGTTTCCTACTATTATAGAATTGCGTCTTCCATTCGATTATTTATTTTATCTGTTAAGTACATGCAACCTTAATGAATTTTCTCGTGAATTTCTTTGCTCAGGTGTTGGTTGGAGGGCTATCAACAGGCGCGTGGTACGGCCTGCGCCTGTGGACTGCCACCGACTCCACTCGCCACCAAGCTGTGATATACGCCGCCACTACTACGCATTCAGGAGGTAATGACTGCAATGACATTTTGCGACAGTAAAAAATTTACAGAGCATTTTTAAGCTAGCTTTTTAGCTATTAACGTTTTCATATAAGGCCGAATCAGTTTAACCAAATATAAATTGTTACAAAATGGCTTACACTCACGCTATGTTATCGGTGGAGACGATCGACCGGTTTTGGAGCCATTAGAGCTCCTTCATCAGGTAAAACGCGCGTTCCCTGAAACGGTCACCAGCGCACTGTGATGAAGTAGTTTAACTTAATATATTTGCAACTGTGCTTATTGTTGAAAACTGCTTCGGGAAAGTATTCGGTTCCAAAAGCCACTTTGATTCGCAGCGCGAGTGAGGTTTACAAGACGAATTTAAAAAATACTGCTACTACAATCTATTGACGAATAGGAAAATTTTAATACTCATAGTTGCTGTTTTCAAATTTTTTTAAGTTGTCATGCCCGGTTGATGCCAATAGATTTTGAAAAATTCTTCTACAATTATGTTACAGTTGTAAAAGTTACATTTTATTAGCTTCACCCCGCGGTTTTACCTGCGTTAACATTCCTCAGAAGCCGTAAATTTTTTCAGGATAAAAAGTGTTTTTGTCATTTTCTACCTAAATTAAACAATACGTGATAAGTCCCGATAAATGTTTAAAACATGACTGTGTTCAAATCGCAAAAGTTTAAAAATTACTATTTTCCGGTCCCTCCAAAATATATCTTTATTTTAATATTTTGCTACGTGAAAGAAGGACAAACACACTTCCGCTATTAGGTATAATATTAGTATGGTACTACTTAAGTATGCTGTAAGTAAGTATGCTGACATAGCTGTTAAAATTTGCAAGTTGAAGTGGCAATGCGCGGGCCACATCGCTCGAAGAATCGATAACCGATGGGGAAGAAATGTTCTTGAGTGGAGACCACGAACCGGAAGACGCAGCGTAGGTAGGCCTCCCACTAGGTGAACCATTGGGGAGAGTCGCTGACATCCAGTGGATGCAAAAGGCAGGCTGTCGTTCAGTGTGGACGTTAAAGGGAGAGGCCTATGTTCAGCAGTGGACGTCTTCTGGCTGATGATGATGATGATGACTTAAGTATGATTTTAACTAATATAGATTTGAAGTTGAAGTTATAATATTAGGTGATGGTATTTTACTAGTATAAAAAAAATCTAAACTGTCAGTTTTGAGGCAATAATTTAAAAAATTAAATTGAAGCAATTACAATTTATAAACAATTTCTTTAGTAGAATCGGGGCCCTGTTCTTATGTTTTGTTTGTGTTGTGGATGTAGAGCGCCTCCGAAGGCCGGTAGCGTTCCAGTCGGACGGCGTGCCGGTGGCGACGACAAACAGCGGCGCGGACGCAGAGCGGGTGCTGGGAGCGGTGTCGCTTGCGTTCGCGGGACTCGCCGCGCTCGCTGTAGCCGCACTCCTGCTCGTGCTCGTCGCTAAGAGGAGGTCAGTTCATGACATTTTGTTCAGTTCATTTTGGAGGGGGAGGGGCATTCTGACAAGTATAGGTACCTATGAGTATGCTGTGTAAAAGTGCACCTGAATCAAATCGAAAAACAGAGTCAAATGTATGGAATTGCTAGGTGTTTTGGATTCCCCTGGATTCGCCAATGGTTCATGATCCAATAAAACAAGGGTCTGATATTCCGGGAGTGACACAAGCGTACGTCACTGTCCAGTTGCCATTGATCCAGTTGACAGTTGATCATCTTCTTCATCATGAATAGTAATGATTACTAAAAACGCCAATGTTTTATCTAGTGTGTGTTTATTTAGCTCTATCCCGGTAGAGCTGGTTTGGATATTTTTTTTACAAGATTTGTAATAAGGCCAATTTCAGGATTAATTCAAATTTGGAATACCTGAAAATGGTTTGTTTCATGGCTTGTTAGTTTGAAGCTCACCGACCCAACACATACGATGTCTGACTAAATTACTCTTAATCGTAGGAGATTTGTCTACTAATTAGTTGCTCTTTCTATGTAAGTTTCCTTTTTGTGTGTGAATAAAAAAAATCTTATCTTATCTATCTTAGTCCTACAACATAAAAGTCGGTGCAAATTATATTCTTTACACCACATATTTGAATACAAGCATTCAATGGAAAAATATGATTTTGCGTTATTCTAAAATGTTGACCTCAATTTTAGTGTTACCACAGCTTCACTGGGCATGGGGAGTAATAGTGTTCCGTGGCATGGACACACAGACATTAAATTGACGTACGCTGTCAGGCACCGCCGCGGCCAACTCTGTCGGGAAATACGTTTCACCGAACATGTCGGTGGAATGGTCAATAAGTTGAAATATATATTATATAGGTAGCATGTAGTATAGTATTTACTCCATGTTTATTGTATATGCATTAGGCAGCACTACGATAAACAACAGCTGTTGATATTTTTACACGACTGCGACGACGAAATGATTGTTTTGTTCAAGTAGCTTTACCTAGTCTGTGGTATTGTTATAGAAATAAGCTTTATTAATTAAAAAAAAAAAAACGACACAAGCTTTTTCGTATTCTTCTCAGCAAACTCTTTAACTTGATGCCCATATCATGGATATGAACATTTTGTCCGCCATCTTGGGGCGTCCTCCATATTGAATTTATTCTATCTAGGACCAAAGTGCATGGGAAGACAAATCCAATGATCCCAAACTCGACGGAGTTACGTCGTTTCGTTTAAGAGTTCTTATGGCCACCACCTGTCTCCATCATCAGACCAGCTCGAAAATACCATGACATTGCATTGTCACCAGTATGACATCAAAACCAGTAGTTAGTCTACTTTGATGATATTACTGGAGTAGATCAAAGATTTAGGTGTTCTCCTCTATTTTGTGTTTTGTGACAAAGACACACGCTGCACTGCGGATTTAAGTCATAAATAACGTCGATCGCGCTCGTAGCAAACTGTACACAGTATAGGTTACAATGTAAGTGTAGAGGCTGAATTTCCACTGGGAAATATATTTCATCGAACGTGTCGATACGATGATCGATTGCGGCGCAATCAAAGTGCACTCGGGAACAGCTGCTTTCTGTTTTTGACTTTTTTCTTCTTTCCTCATGTAAGGATTTAAGCGTTGCACGGCTTGTGTATTTGCCAGTGTCAAGTACTGAAATGTTTTCAAGTTTAATTAAATATATTCAAACAAGTCATAGTCACAGTCAGAGTCAAGATTTCATCGAACGTGTCGATCTGTCGATACGATGATCGATTGGGGCGCAATCAAAGTGCACTCGGGAACAGCTGCTTTCTGTTTTTGACTTTTTTTTCTTCTTTCCTCATGTAAGGATTTTAGCGTTGCATTTCTTCTGCGTTTGCCAGTGTCAAGTATCGTAATATTTTCAAGTTTAACTAAATATAGTCAAACAAAACATAGTCACAGTCAGAGTCAAGCAAAGTAAGGCACGGTCAAGTGAAACTCATGCCCCAGTAAAGTGGTGGAGGCTTTAGAAGAGGCTTAACTCACTAAAACTAAAACTAAACTAAACACTACAAGTGATTTTTCGCCTCGTTATATCACTTCCCACACTCAAGCACGTATGTCGTGCACAAACACTTATTATACAGGGTTACGCATATATACTAAGCCGAAAAGAGGTCATTGTGTTCATCACTATTTAACCCAGAGCCTTTTAAAAATTAATAGAAAATACAACTCCAATATTATAGTCGCAGAGCATCATAATACCCATATTTTCAAACCATCCCGTGGCACTGTTATGCATATCAATTGTTCGTTTAAAAACCAGCGTTATTGAATATATTTTCTAAATATTTCATAAATCATAGCGGGCACGTGAAATTCAGACGATTGTATTGGGAAATAGGTCGGGCGGGTGATTTACGTAGGCTTCGCGCTCTCAATACCGCAGCCGTTTATCTTCATTTATTATTTTGTATTTGAATGAGTTTTCCAATAAATACTTGTGAGGGAAAAATGGTGAATCGGAGACTTTTCAGGCGCGGTTAACTTCTTTATTGCTGAATAAAGATGTTGGAGCTATTCAAGTCTCGAACGGAAGACGCAAGCCTTATTTTGTTAAATTATTTTTTTGTTAGACCGAGTTGTATTAATTTGTATTTAAATTATATTTATTTTCGCTGTTTGTGACAATTCATTCGGAACAATGTTGCATTGGCCTGTAGAAACTTTTTGCAGATGGCGATGGTATAGCTGTAATTCCATTTGATACGTTTTTTAATGTGAAACAGCAAAACTGACTCTTATCGTATGCCGTGACGGCAAACAACATAACACTCTCAATGTCGTCATGTTTTCACGTTGGCCGGGCGTGCCGTGACGGCCAACTTTTTTATTTGGAAAATACCAAATGTCAGATGCATAGAGTACTTTAAATATAATGAGTTTCGACGCCTAAGTGAAAAAATACTACATGTAGGTATACAATTACAATACTCTATTTTATGAAAAATATAATGAGGCAACTTGTGGCCTCCGGCACGCCATTTGTATATTATTTTCATAAAATTTAGTATTTTGTGTAATAATGGTGGATTATTATTTATTGAGCGTTCGTGGAAAGTTCAGTATTGTTGACATGAAATGATTATGACGTCATAAGCAGACGCCATGACACAAGCGAGTATTTTCAGCGCTATTTAAAAATTTGTTAGATCAATATTGCAAATCACCACGTTGCAAAAATAAGTTTTTTACCGCAGTGCCGTTTTTGAAAGTTACCATGCTTAGACTGTGCGCTTTACAAGGACAGATTGCCCTGGCAGCTTTCTTCATGATAATTTCTGCCGTTTAGTCATGAAAAAGTAACAAATAGACAAAGAAGCAACGAGGGACATTATATTACATTGTTATGACAATATTTCACGAGTACCAAATCAGACAAACAGCAAGAAGCGACATAATTTTTCTTCGTTGTGTGTCGGTTCTCATTAGAGCTGTTGGCGTGATTCGGAACACGCCCATTGAATACATACATATACTCAAAATCGTTGTCCATAGCACCCTGTGGCCGTGCACCACTTCAGCTGACGAAGAGACCCGTCGCTGCAGCCACTCGGCCGCAAGCACCGACAAGTCCGTGTGCCCCGAGCAGCAGAACATTAGGAACTGCCAGCACGATTACAAGCACGACAAGCTGTCGCCTGCATCTGGTGAGTTCATACTTCGTTGTTCATCATCTAACGTTGCAGCACCAGATCAGCATTCGCTTGATATAACACCACCACAGAAAATAGACGTAAACAGAACGGAAATGAGAAGGAAAATATGTTTGAGTGAACCTTGATTAACATTCTTATTTAGATCAACGCGTCGAACTCCGCATCACAGTTGCTAATTGATTTCGAATGACTGACGTTTCGTTTATATGGGTACAACTGGCTACAACATGCCTTGACAGCCGTTCTAAATAAACAAAAAAAAAAACTTTTCTGTGAACACCACAAAATTTTTGTGTTCGCCAAAGAAGAATTTTGTTGACGAATTTTGATAGATCCTTATTATTGGATATGTTGTGGACTACTGTTTATGTTCAGTAAATAAGTACTTTAAAAAAAGAAATTTAACCAGTTCCAATTATTACGCACGTTAAAAAACTAAAATTTAACCAACTTACGAAACCCAATCGAAAACATCTTGCATCTATTTTTCACGCGCGCTACGTCTTCATAATTTCCCTTACGATACCGTAGCATACAAATAATTAAGTAGCATACATATTTCATAACATTTTTACGGACGGTGCGATGGCCACAGAAATTGGCCTCTACCAGTAATTGCAGCAAACTGTCCTACGTAAAACTTATTTAGTTGAACCAAGAAACTAGATGTTATGCTGACTTTTCAGACCAAAATAATTTTTCAAAAATTTTAATTCTGCGCAGCCGAAACGGTGTCTTCGCAAACTGAGCGTTGCAGTTTTATTAACAGACTTCAGGGGCCTTACGGACAACAGCTATTGCGGCACCTAATCCGCTCAGTTGGAAAATCACGCGACCGCAAACCGTATCTGGGTGCGATAAGGTTCACGTTCGCGTGATTTTCCAACTGAGCGGATTAGGTGCCTCAATAGCTGTTGTCCGTAAGGCCCCAGGACCAGGTTTTCAATTCAGTCCCTTTTTTATGTATGCACAGCGATTGTTAACTGAACTGTTTTTTTTTAAATTAATGTACACTGATTGCTCCACCATTAGTGAACCGATTTACGTGATTCTTTTTCACTAAGTAGAGAAAACTCTCGAAATAGTCCCACAATAATTTCATCTCAAATAATAGGAATAATTTTTTTCAAGCGCTTGTTGATTTAGCAATATCAATAATTTTAAACTCTGTTTTTTTATATGTTCAATTATTATTCAACGTCAAATTTATTGCCATTCACAAACAAGTGCTTTTAACTAAACAAAATACATGCTAACACTAGGAAAACAGTTGGACTTTAAATACCATTGAAGATCTAAGGACAATCCAAATGCTCAAGCCCACTACCAGTTGGCAACTTAGCCAGCAAGCTGGTTGCTTGCGTTCAATTGTATTATCCTTTTTATTTTACAAATGTGCTAGATCTAGGGGTTGATATAGACTTGTAAGAGATCATAGTAATGTGTATTGTAATACTTTATCGTAGTTGATTGATGCGTCGCGGCAGAAGCGACGCGCCCGTCTCCCGCGGGCCTTATGTCTGACAGTTATTTATAATGGCTTGTATTGTGGACCTTTTTTACTCGTATTTCAGAATAATGATCCTAATGTAAAAGGGGTTTCAGTTAAGTTTATCTTAAAAATTGTTTTATCTAGATTAAATTTACTAAGCTTCGTCTAGACTCTTTGTGAATACAATAAAGGATAATACGTCTAAACGTCTTCTTTTCACTTTTTTATTAGGTACTTTAAAATTACAGGTAAATAATAAGTCTAATGGATTAATTTTTTTTCGTATTTTTATTAATCTAACATTAAAGTTTTGTTACATAAATTAAGTCCACCCACACTATAAATTAAGTCTACTTAACGGCCCGTTATCCGAGTCGCGTAGGCTACAAAACGCTCCCTCAGCCCCCGCCAAGTTAGAGCGTCGATGTATTTTGCCGAGCAAGAGTCACGAGGCCCGTGGAGGGAGTGCAACGAGTGCAAAAACGAACATAGATCCGACCTCGATGACGCCTGGCGCAGGACTGAGCGCGGCGCGCGCAAATTCTCGCGACCTTTTTACGCTTTTAATTTCACTAAAAAACGAAACTATTCGCTATCAAAAATCTATCCAATGGTTTTTTTTTTAAATAGGATTGCCTTTCAAAAGCAAATGCAATCAATCATCATGCAATTTCCAGGTTGTTACGAGCTTTCATTAGACCACAAAACGAAAAAAAATATACTAAATCGACTTTGTTTCAGATATTTTTTAAATCGAGGAAATATATTCTATCAAATTTTGAACCAAATCATAAACTCAAACACAGATGTAACTGTGACATGTATTTTTTTCCAGCTCAAATATTCTAATTCTAATTCTAATTCTAATTCAAAGTGGGGGTGATAAGACCTGCACTGACATCCCGCTTGGGGTGTATTGTGCATTTGCCCCCGCCAGCCTACACAAACCAGCCGAGCTCCTTAAAATAACGAAGCACGGGTTTGGGTCGCTGACTAAACCGCTCAACCCCTATTTCACCAGGTGTTGTGGTATTGGAGACTTGTAGTTGTTGAGTTTCTTCAAGTAGTCTCGACCTTAATCGTATATCTTCTGTGGCCTTGCAATGTAGTAGTACATGCTCCACGGTCTCGTTCTCCTGTAGACAGCCTCGGCACAGAGGGCTGTCTGTGGCTCCAATTTTGTATAAGTGATAGTTTAGGTCACAGTGACCTGTGATAGTACCTATCATCAGTCGAAGGTCCGACCTAGTTAGCTTCAGTAGTTTGTTAGTCACTCTCTTGTCTATTGATGGGTAGAAAGCTTTTGCGTGTTTACAGTCTTTTGTTTTATTCCAGATATTTTGCTGTTCTTTTTCTGTGTAGAGACTTAGCAGATTCCGTGCCTCCATAGCCGTTGGTTTGCACAGTTTTGCAACCTCTGCACTAATTTCCTGCTTTGCGCCTTCCTTAGCGAGTGAGTCTGCCTTATTGTTTCCCTCACATGTGCTATGGCCTTTTGTCCATTGAACTTTAACATTATATGTGTCTGCTAAGTTTTGTAAGGCAGAGTGGCATTCTGATATCACTCTAGACCTACTTGTAGGTTTTCTGAGTGCATAGATGACGGCTGCACTGTCAGTAGTAAACGTCAGTTGCTCGTTTTTGTTCTGTACATTACGTTCAGAGTCTTTTACGAGTACCTCTCTAGCCGCTAGCAGAAGACCCATCGCCTCTGCCTGCAGTGCAGTTGTGGTCTTATTTAGGGCTATTGACTTCGTGAATCCAAGCTCAGGCGAGTGGTAGCCACATCCAGCTCCCTTGTTGTTTTTGGCTCCGTCCGTGAAAACATTGTATTCATTATTCACGATGTCCAGTCGGGCGCTTTCTTTCGTAACCAGCTCATAGTTCTTGTTGTCCAAGTACGTACTGGCCACTCTGTCCGTGCCTTGACATGCGTCAGGGACGATTTTCGTTGCTCTGTCTAGAATTCTACAGTGGGTTGTGTTTGACCCAGTGCCTCTCCACTGGTTAGTTGATTTGATTCTTAATGCCGCCGCCATCGCTTCTTGCTGTATGTGCAAGTGCAGTGGAGTCAGGCCCAGGATGATATCCAGGGCGACAGACGGTGTTGATTTCGCACATCCGCTGATTAGTGAACATGCCAGTCTTTGTGTTTTTTGTAGTTTAGTGATTGTAGTCACCAGGTTCGTTCTAGGCCACCACACTATGCTGCCGTATGTAAGTACCGGCCTGACCATTACCGTGTACAGCCATCGGCATAGGTTTGGTTTCAGTCCCCAGTCCTTGCCTACCGCTCTGGTGCACTGCCATAGTGTGTTTGTAGCCTTAGTAGTAACATGGTCGAGTTGTTTACCCCACAGAAGCTTACTGTCTAACCATATACCAAGATATTTTACTTCCTTGCTAAGAGTTAATTTAGTTCCGAATAGAGTAACAGGTTTTAATTCTGGTATTTTTGTTTTACGCGTGAATAGCACCATTTCTGTTTTCTGTGGGTTAACAGAAAGGCTGTGGCGCTCGCACCATTTTTCGACTATTCGGAGTGCCTTCTGCATTTTCTCACATAGTGTCGATTCGAACAGTCCAGATATCATAATTGCCAGATCATCTGCATATCCAATGGTGGTTATTCCATCTTTATTTAAGAGTTCGATTAGTTCATTCACCACTATCACCCATAGAAGAGGAGAAATCACTCCTCCTTGTGGGCAGCCTTTCGTAACGACACAGCGTGACTCCGTCGATGATTCTATATTAGCTGCTCTATTTGACAGCATTGTTGTGACCCATTTGACCCAGCTCAAATATTGTAAATTAACTGAATAAAATTGATTTAAAACCGTCAAATTTGGTATAACAGGCCGTTAATACTTAGGTACTTCACAACCATTGTAATAATATGGTCAAATAAAGTTATTGTATTATTCACTAGCTGCACCGTGCGTGGATATTCCCTTATCATTATCAACCACAGGCCTTCTCTCAGAGAGAGTACCTATTCTTCCAACTATCTCTGCAAAAAATCACGTCAATCCGTTGCTCTGTTGTTGCGTGAACGAGGACAAACAAACAAACACACTTTCGCATAAAAAATATTAGTATGATTCATTATTCTAACAATTTTTTTTTAAATTATAAATAGGATTGCGTTTGGCCGCCAACTCGCCTGATGTTAAGCGATGATGCGGCCTACGATGGAGCACGCTTGCCTAGAAGAAACCTATTCACTCTCGACTTGAAAACACCCAGATTGTAACTATCGGGGAACACCCACTCAGGCAGCTATAATAATAATAATAATAAAAACTTTATTTCCATCTAAGCCTTAAAAATTAGTTAGCTTAGATCTAAGGTACAATTTACAGTGGTTAAGGCTAAGAATAATGCGTAAAACTATTAGCTCCGGGCCCCAAACTAGACTGCGAAGCCTGTGTCTTGGATGCCCAGTGGATCCAGTTAAACATGGTGAATATTCGTGTCACTGCTTGTACATGTTTAAGTGACAGGACTGCGTTAGTAGGCAAAATTACAATACAACACAATACAATGACTCTATATTAAAAACCACAAAACAAGAATAACATAAACATTACAATAAAAACATTATCTAGGCTACAACCCAAGGAATATACTACTCTCTAACTACAGCCTGAGTTTCTGTGGCAAGTCAGCGTATGCTTGAGGCTATGTAGGGGGGGGGAAGTTAAGTAGGGGGGGCTTTGTGGATTAAGGTAGATTATGGGAGATTATGGGCGAAGCATTGCACAGCTTGCGCGAAGAACGTGCGTAAGGTTGAGTACCTATCTATAAGGAGTGTTTGATTCTGCGAGGAGGAGTGGATTGCGATGACTGCGATTATAGTTATATACTATTCCAAGGACAATCGCTGATTTTCAGATCTCCACTCTGGGTGTTTAGCCTTTTGTGAAGGCCTGAAAATCACTTTTGATTTGACAAGTCTTTCTGTTTCTTCATACGAGAGGGAGAGTAGCCATCTTCTTAATTTAGATTTTGCTTCTGCGAAGGTACACTTTTGAAGGTCTAGTAGTTTACAAACTTCGTTGTATGCATAGATGTGAGCATATTTTGGTAGTCTCTGGGCAAACACAGTCCTGGCTTTTGGTAGTGTGGGACCAGCAAGCCTCTCTCCATCAGAAGACTGCTGAGGGGCAGGTGCAGTGAGCCTTTTGGTGACAGCGCGCGTGATGAATAACTGGCGCACCGTTAGAAATGATGCTTCTTGGTACAGTTTGTCGGTGGGGTACCTACGCGGCTTGCCCAGCATCACCTTTAATACCCCTCTTTGAGCACGTTCCAGCTTCATCATGTGCGTCTTGGCCGCGCCACCCCAAACCCCGATACAGTATTGAAGGATAGATTGGCATAGAGAGGTATAGACTAGCCTTCTGACTTCCAATGATGCCGCCGGACGAAGAATCTTCATCACGTGGATTAACCTGCGTACTCGTTTGGATAGTGTTACCAAGTGCTCTTCAAAAGATAGTTTTTCATCGATGATAATTCCTAGATATTTTGTAGAGAATACTCTGCTGATGGTATTGTAAGGGGAGCTGTCAGTTTCAGGACTAGACAGATGTGGACGCGTGGTTTCTTTTATCGTGAGGTGCTGCAGATCTGGTTCAGTTGCTTTGGTAATGTGAAATGCTATAAAATTTGTTTTCATCACATTAAGGGACAACAAGTTAGCATCCAGCCATTTAGCCAAGTGAGACATACCTTCCTCTGCTGCCAGAACAGTGCTATCCCAGTCTTTCCCATAAAAGATCACTGCGGTGTCATCCGCATAACAGATGGGTTCTGCATTTCGGATGTTTAATCTTAGTATGCCGTCCATCTGTATGGTAAACAGAGGAGGAGCTAGTATGCTACCTTGCGGTACGCCGAAGTTTATATCTTCTTTGTCACTAATGTGTTTCCCCACTCTGACACACTGCTTTCGATTTGAGAGATAGCTTTTGAACCAGTCTAATGCGATTCCTCTAATGCCAAAACCTTCTAACTTTTTGAGTAGCATTGGCGTTGACACCGAGTCGAACGCTTTGGCGAGATCGAGAAAGACGCCAATACATCTATGTCCGCGGTCGAGGTGCGACGATACTGTTTCTGTAAGTAATTGTATGGCATCTTCAGTAGACTTCCCACGACGAAAGCCAAACTGCCGTTCAGATAGAAGTTCGTATTTCTCTAGATAGTCTACCAATCTCTTGTTGACAACCTTCTCAAGAATTTTAGACAGTATGTTCAATAGCGAGATTGGTCTGTAATTGTCTACTGAGGATTTCGATCCGCTTTTGTGTATTGGTATTACTACGGCCGTTTTCCAAGTGTCGGGAAAGGAACCTGATTCCATACTCTTATTGCATATTTCGGTTATCGGCTCAAGTAAGGCCTCCCTGGCGTATTTTAATACTCGCGCAGTTATACCATCTATACCCGGAGAGCTGTCGCTTTTTAGATCAGTTAATATTCTATTAATTTCAGTTTTGTTGGTGGGGGTTAGGAAGAGAGAGTTAGAGCATCGACTATCTACTGGCATACTCTGACATAGTAAATCTTGGGTGAGTTGATGTTTATCGAGTATTTTGGCAGCTAGGTTCGCTCCAGCGGAAGCAAAGTATGCATTACAGGTATTTACTGAGGACTGCGGTTCTTGGCTGACCCTCAAAAGTTCATGAGATGTTTTGTTTTGGTTCGGAATGTGACAGACGTCTTTAATGGCCTTCCATAGCTTTTTTGGGTTCCTGTGATTTTCTGTGAGTCGTGCATTGTCATAGTCCGATTTGGCTTTTTGCAACAGTTTGTTGCAGAATTTCTTGTACCGGGTGTAGGTTATTTTAAAAATGTCGTTATTTGGCGAGTGTCTGAGTTGTAGATGCAATTTATCGCGATGCCGCATACATCTGATTAGGCCAGGGGTTATCCATGACTTAATGGCATATTTTGTTCGGCTGGTTTTTGTTGTTTGAGTATGTCTTTGGACGGAAAGAGAGACTAGTTCCGTAAATCTGAATACGGCGTCGTTGACGTGCTGTTTGTGTAGGACTTGGGACCAGTCTGTGTTCTCTAGCTCTTTGGCTACTTCAAGGAAATTAGTTTTAGTGATATCTCTGTTTGGCGCTTTAACGGTCGGATTATTTTTAAATAAAACACAGGTTATTAGTAGACTGTGGTCTGTTATAGACGTTTCACAGACAGCACCCATGGCCTCGTCATTTGTCCCCAGCCTCACAAAAACATGATCCAGGCAGTTTTTAGCCCTGGTAGGTTCTGTTATAGCCGAAAACAAACCATACTCTGCCATCAGACACTGGTAGGACACGTTGTACTCACAAGGATTGTCGTCCAGTAAGTTTATATTTAAATCCCCGGTGAATACTAGCGACTTTTGATCATTTACACTGTCCAGATTACGCTTAAGTGAGTCTAAGAATTTTGTGAGGTTAGGCACAGACGGCGACCTGTACACTCCTATAATAGTCAGTTTATCTGCTAGATTCACCACAAGACAGTTTGCATCGTCAAAATAAGGTTCACACGAGCTGGCCGACCAACAATTCTTTATGTAAACAACGAGACCTCCGCATTTGTTGATAAATTTGTTCGTATGAAAGACGTTGTAACCTGGTACTTGATATATCAGTGACGATTCGTTGAGCCAGCATTCCGAAAGAACTAACGCATCAAAGTCAGTTTCGAAGCGCCTTAGGTTTGTAAGAAGTTTCAAGATATTTTGCTGCAAGCTTCTAATATTAAATGTCAGAATTTTAAAACTGTTTGGTAAGAGGTGCCCTTTACAGAGTTCCGGTGTTGTGAAGGTGCGACACTTTATTTGTAGTGATTCTTCTATGTCATCATAAACTTCCTGATCAACCATTACAAAAAATTAAAGTTGTGATATTTATGTTGCAAAGGCGAGGGAGATGTGGGAGTCTGTTATAGCTGCGTGTCGCGCACCTTTTAAATGGGGAAATGTTTGAGTTAGGCTGAGAGTGCGGTTGTGTGTGTTGCAGTGAAATAGCTGTATACGTGTATGGGGTATTGATAAGAGTGGGAAGTTGCATATTAGAAATTGGGTCGATGAGTTGTTTACTTAAATGTATAGGGAGGGCACACGAGACCAATGCCACGGAAATATAGTACATTAGCGCTCTAACAATATTGTAGTAGTACGGCTTTTTACAGGTTATTCTATTTGTAAATTTCATTATTGTAAATATATAAAAAACTTTAGTAATGTAAAAAATGTAAAATAAAATCATAGCTTTATTCCGGTTGCTCGGGGGCGTAGTGTTTTGGCGGCAGTATGCGATCCAGGTCGGTTGTAGATTTGATGACAACAGCCGGTTTCCCCTCATCTTTTCGGACAAGGACTCTGCCGTTACTGGTCCAGCAGAACCGGAATCCCAGATCCTTAGCTCGTAGTCTTGCGTCGCGAAATAACATCCGGTTTGTTTTCGAAAGGTGTTCATTTACGTAGATTTTATAAGATGGACCTTGAATTTCAATATCGGCAGATGTCAAAACAATATGTCTTCGAACTTTTGCAGCTTTTAAGAATTCATCCCTCTTTATTTTTCTAGTAAGTCTCACAATGACAGGCCGGGGGAGATTTGGATCGCTATTATTTTTGTTATTTCTAAAGTTTTTAGGACCAGCCCTAGTTACCCAATCAATGTCGCACTCGGGTAGAGTTATACCAAGCTTTGTGGCTGTAACCATGACTAAGTGCTCCAGGTTTTCGTTCGGGGTCTCACTGATCCCTATGATCTCCAGTTCATTCCTCAGGCTAGCTTGTGCTTGCTGGGAGACCTGGTCTTGAAGTTGCTCAATCGTGTATTGCAGGGCTGGAGTTACGGATGCATAGTTATTTTCCAACGTTTTTATTCTCTGTTCGAAACCGTCGAGTCGTGCGTTGCATTTATTCATCCCTTCTGTCAGTAATAATAAGCACGATTTGATCTCGGCTATATCGACCCGCAGCAGGCGCAGTTCATTAGCCACGGGATCAGACTCGAAATTATCGCAGTTTTCCCCCTCAGGCGAGGAAAGCGCGGGCCGCTTCATAGCGCGTGACACAGTCGGGATATTCACTGTCGCGATCGGGTCATCAAACGGATCCGAAGAGCGCACTGGAGTATTTGTGTTTCCTTGCTTTGGCTCACTCGCCCGGCAGGACGGACATTTCCAGTTCGGGAGTTTATTCGTGTCCGAGGATCCCGCATTGACACATATTGGGTGATAGTCTTCCATGCAGGAGAAACATCTCAATTTTTTGCTCGTAGTTATTTGTTGTTTACAAGCCGCACAACAGAATTCCATTGTACGTTATCGCCACTAATTCCACAGAGTAGCAGTTCGCACAATAAATGTGGAATCAAAGCGCTTCGTACGAGTTATCATTATGAACTTGGCGCGATGGTCGAGCTATGAGCGATGGTGGCCGAGCGGTAGAATGTGCGCTCCACAATCTAACGGCACCCGGTTCGATCCTCGAACCTGTGACTTAAAACCAATTATGTACTTATTTAGTACATAAATTACGTTTAGTTTTGATGCCATCATCGCTCAAAAACGGTGAAGGAAAACATCGTGAGTAAAAGTGGTATTTCCATGAACCTCAAAAGTTCAGACATAATATGACATTCACTAACAACACGATATAATTATAGTGTGATGGCCTATCCCCTCTCTTTGAGAGAAAGCCTGTGTCCTAGCAGTGGGAACATAATAATGCTGATAATGATGATAAACTTTAATTTAAAACTTACTTTATTGCACACTTGGAAATAATGTAGAAAAACGTAAATCTAAACATTTTCTACCAGTCATCCACCAGGTTGGAACGAATGGAACTTATGTAGGCGTGCATCAAAAATATATGGTAATACCTACTAGTCTGAATTACAAAAAGCTGGTCAAACCACGAAAATAAACTAAAGAACCTAATTTTGCCTGCCCACGGTTGCCTGGAAGAGATCGCTTTAAGCGATAAGGCCGCCTGTTAAAAGCCTAGATAATATTTTTATTGTAATGTTTATGTTATTCTTGTTTTGTGGTATTTTAATAAAGAGTCAAGTCAGAAAAAGAATGTATTTTTACAAGAATAGATAACCATCTGGTTATCATAAAATCATAAAATACATCAAATATAAATCTAACTTAAATTCTATATAAAAACATAATTATATAAGTACATGTTTTTTTATTTTATTGGTAATGACAAGTGATCCGTGGCAGATGTATACGAGATAAGTCCGTACGCGACGTTCGCGGTGGGCGGCGAGACAGCTGCAGCGACCCTGGACCACACGCTGCAGTTCCGCACCTTCGGGCACCGCGACAACGACGCGCCCCCGCACCGGCCCTGCCGCAAGCACCCGCAGCGACACCGCGACCGACCTGATGGTAACCACTCAGCACGACCTACATTATACCTACCGCAATATCAATCATTTTGCTAGAGCCCATACTAATTTGAAGTTGATTTTTATTAGGGTTTCGTATCCAAAGGGTAAAAACTGGACCCAATTATTGAGTCCACGCTGTCTGTCTATGTGTCCATCCGTCCGTCCTACGTTTTCAAATTCAAATTCTTTATTTATTTAGTAAATAATATTACAGTTTTTACCAGGGCATTACTTACTTAAACTACGAATTTATAATTATAAATATAAACTAAATCAACAAATATTTACAATAAGTAACAATAAAAATAAAAAATAAAAACGACAAACATTTAATAAAAAAATTATGAAAACAAATTATTATAATCAAACTAAAAAAAATAGTAAACTCCTCACTGTACATCATAGTTTTTTTTTTAATGCCGACCATTTATCGGCTAATATGTCGAAACGGTAATATGTGATCCACCAACCCGCACTGGGCCAGCGTGGTGGATATGGCCCAATCACCCTTTCGGGGGTAGGCTAAAAGTCCAGCAGTGGACTGTTAAAAGGCTGATTATGATTTATGATGATGTCGAAACGGCTGTATCTTTCGAACCGTAATTGACAACCAGTTGAAATTTTCACAGAATAAGTTAATGTTACGGCAGATTAAGTATGACAATAATAAATTAAAAAAGTAAAAACTAAAGGGGGGAGGGACCCCGACCCCAAACTACAAACATTCCCCATTAAATTCCCAAGGGTCCCCATAAAACAAACATTTTTTTACGTAATTTTGTATTTGCTCATGTGTAAACGGTAATACGCACAAGCGTCAAACTTGGCACGCGTATAGTACACGCTAGTAAAACAACAAATAATAAAAGCTGGCCAAGTGCGAGTCGGTGATAAATATCTATTCACCACCGGTTCTCGTACGATCACCGAAGTTAAGTAACGTCGGGCGCGGTCGGTACTTGGATGGCCAGTGTTTTTTGCACAAATTTTCGTACTTTAGTAATTAACAATTTATGTGGTGGTACGGAACCCTCAGTGCGCGAGCCCGACTCGCACTTTGCCAGTTTATTTTTAAATGTATTACGTTGTTCAGATTCATCGGCCAGAATGATAATGTGCCAATGGTTGTGTACAGTGGAGAAGCACCACTCGGAGTGCGAGTTGCAGCAGCTACGCTACGAGAAGGTGCGCCCGCGCCACTGCGCCGCCGGCACTTCGTACTGCGTGCCGCTCGCGCACCACGGTGAGTCATGAAAGGAGCTCAAATACTAGCTTCGTCTGCTAAACTCCTTTGATGCCTTTTTACCTTCCTTTTTTCCTCCTTCTTCGACTCCTTTCTATGTACCCCGATAGTTACAATCTGGGTGTTGGAATCGGTTTCTTCTAGGCAAGCGTGCTCCATCGTAAACCGCATCATCGGTTAACATCAGGCGAGGTTGAGGTCAAAAGCAACCCTATTAAAAAAAATATACCGCTAAGTACTATCGTTTTATACGATAGACGAAACTTCGAGCAAATAAGCTGTTTTCTTAAACTTAGTTGTGAAACTACAAATTGTTTTAAACTAAGCATCCTTTTCACCGAATTCATACTAACTACTTACTAAGCTGTTTCAAATTGTCATATATTTGTAAGTAGATGGTATGAAGTCGGCGTAATTCGATCCGTCCAAATGCGTACAATGCGGGCAAGTGGACGCCGTTGGCCGACCTTTACTATACGATCTATAAGACTTACTGGCACGTTGATATACTGGGATCTTTGCCATTATTTTTATATTATTTTGCGTCTACATTTCGGTTCCGACTAAGAGATGGAAAGAGAAGCATGTAGAATAGAACTATCCAGTAGCGGTCGGACACCTGCCTTACCCAGCAGTTGTACCTGTGACCTTGTTCCGAAGGTGGTGGCAGCGGCAGTGCCGGTGGAGGGGCCGGGGGCAGCGGGGGTGGGTTCTCGGAGGTGTACGCGGGCGACTCGAGCGCCGAGTCTGGCCCTGGATCGCTCTCTTCACGCACTCACCATGACCACAGCTAGCGCCCTACCCCTCTCCACCCGGCGAAACGGCGACCGGGAAAACTGTGAAACTATGTCTACAGATATAAAACTGGCACTAAATAATAAAGTACTAGTAAAGTAATATCTTAGCACAAGCTAAAAGCAACCTAACAGATTGCCAGAACATTGGAGTGCAGTCTTACCCTAAGGAAAGGTGGAGGCATTTTTATAAATTTAACTTGCATTTATTTATTTTTTGACTTTTACACATTTCTACTTTGAATTTGTATAAGTTTTGGACCTTCAACGGTCTATGGGCAGTCTTTTTGTAGTGTTAGTGTTAGCTTGTATTTTTGTTTTGTTTATAAGTACTTTTCAATCAACTTGTATCAGAAAGGTGTAGTAATCGATACTTAACAGTGTTAAACCCATTAAAGTGAGCAACTTTTAAAGCACAAGTTTGCTAAATTCGCGAAAAAAATTATTTGTCCACACCAAAATGTATCAGGTAAGTCATTCAACAAACTTGTGTTTCAAAATTTGTTCATTTTGATGGGCCAGATATTTAGTACACCCTTTTGTATTACTAAACCTTTCTCACCCACCATCATAGCGAAAGAGAACACCACGTTGTTTCGGTGCATGTTATAGAATCTATACTCAAAAGTTTAAAATGTAAAGCCTTAAGACCTGCGGGGAAACTGAATCGCTCCAGTTAGATTATACTAACCTCACACAAACACACTTTAATGTAAAAAACCGACTACTTTAATTTACCTACCTATATACGAAAATATTTATGAATTTTATAACCTGCTTTGGTCGGCTTCGAGTGTTTTCATGGAATCTTTCCACAGCCTTCTTGTTTGTTTACGCGCACACCTCAAAAGCATACCGTGGTTTGCCACCCTTGATACCTCTGACCCGCAATGACCGACCCTGTTTCTTGCGTGCCACCGGTCAGGGCTACCTACACCTATTTTATTTTATCAGATATTAGCAGTAAGGACAGATACAGCACGCGTACTATTGGTCAAAGATTTTTAGCTTTGACAGCTGCAATTTTTTTCTTCTAATACATAAAAGGCGAAGAGTGTATATAATTTTCCTTTCTCTCGAGCAATCAATCCTATCACGCCATTGCAAAAGTAATTGTTTATTTTTTCTTAATTTCGTTTTTTTCATTTTTTTTTATTTTTTGGAGGGACGGAGTAGGATTTATAGAGATCCATCCTTTCTTTTGGTTCTTTGTTATTCTGTTTCCCTGTCTTACCTGTCGTACCTAATTTTTTCCCGTCCAAACGGATGAACCAATCTCTTGAAAGGCATGTAGGTAATGTGCATCATGAAGATTATTAAATTTAGTAAGTTAATAGTTATTCGCCCCGAACCCCCCAAAAACCTCGCGACCTCCAAATCTTAACAACCTCACAAATAACACTGCAGCGCTCATTGTATTGAATGCAACGCGAACGGTACGTAAGTTAGACTTGGTCCCCCATCCAACCCGCTGCCCCTGTCCCGTTAGCGGGGTAGATAGGAAAAATAGTTTCATCAACCCCAGTAGCCCCAGCATCGGATGCTTAACAGAGGTGGATCGCACACCAAGTATCATTTACCCCGGTATCGCTTTTAAAGGGGAAAATGGACCAGACCAAGTATAATTTACTCAAGTATCACGTATTTAACGTGGAGGATAGCACTGATCAAGTATTTTTGCCCCGATATTTATTTATAAATATCTTCGACCAAATATACAAACATACATACTTAAACGCCGACTATTCCCGTAGACTTGAGACTTTCACTCGACCGATGAACATTAAGTGGTTTTGACCAATCAATTGTTTGGAAGAAAAGCTAACATCGTTACTGTTTAAGCTGGTTTGTATATTTTGTATCTTCTGTGTATATCTGTATTTGAATTCCAGTCCAGTGACAGCCAGTTCGAGTCACCTTCATTGTTCGCATGCATTTGTTTATTTTTACAATGCTCGGGAGGCCATACAAAACGTGCTGACCTAATTAATAAATAATACATAGGTATTATACCTACTAATGGAGGTATCAATTTTCATAACATGTGCCGATTATTTTGTACTTAGATTTCTAATAATAATGTGGAAGCAATAACTTAATTACCCAGTTTCATACAAGAAGCCTTATTACATTACTACATAGATAAATAATTACTAAGTAGGTTTACAAGTAAATGACGATTTACACCGAATGCGTCTTTTACGGTTGACATAATGTTAATCGAAGATGCTAATTACGCTGACCGCAACCGGTGGCGCAGTGGGTCGCATCGCGCGACCCACTGCGCTCAGTAAGAATTTATATGGAGTGCTAAACAATGCAACCGGCCATGTCGCGTGACGTGTGGGTCACTACCTTTAGGCGCTAGGCGACAGACTTTTAACTTTATGATAAAGCCAGCCAGCCATTCTATGGATACTTTAATTTTCTTAAGGCCCAGAATATGGCGCGCCGCTATCTCAATCGCGCATTTGATTAATATTTTGATACAAACTAAGTTACTTTGTCTACTATTGTTTTTTTTAAACAATTTAATTATTTTACTAGGTGATAATGATATAGTAAACTTACATGGACAAAAAAAACAACAAATTAAAAACTCAATAATAAAATAATCAATTAATCCGCTACCAGTAGGAATTGTTCCGAAAAAGCTGGCCACGTTACCACGTTCTATGGCAATGCTCACCCTTTGAGCAAAGTAGAGTGAAGCACATTGAAATATGTGCTTCGGTTATTTTGCGAAGTTAATATTGTAAAATATTTAATATAACAAAATTTTTGTTTTAATATTTTTTTATTGTGCCCATTAAAATGGGATAAAGTTTTCCCATTTATGCTGGTCATTATAAAAAATATTTAATAAAATTAAACCCATATCGTTACAAAAAAATACTATTTCGCTGCACCCGGTATTCTGCTCCGACCCGCGTTGTTCGGTGTAAATTATTCCTTACTTGTATATCTACCTATTACCAAGGATCCATATAGCTAGTACTGATAACTGTTTACTGCCATATTACATAGAACCGGCGACGGTCATACTAATAATTTAAAATAATTCTGTAGAGTTTTGCTGACTGAGTTCAACCCTCAATTGTAATAGTTGTTTGTACCATATTACTCTATCTACTGTTGTTGATTTTAAATATAACATCTTAACTTAGTACTTATTATTCAAATTCATTGAATTTATTAAGGGGGCAACTCGTCTAGTTTTCACACAACTTTGATCAATCATAACTGGAAAATTTTTCCTTTTTAAGCGACTAAAGCAGAAACAAAAAAGGAGGGAGAGTTTTATTTTGATTTTTTTTTGTGTTATTTAGTACTTGGCATTTATAAATTGATTTGGAAAATTTATATGAAAGGATACAAGGTCCCAGAGATTGGTCCTGTAGAAATTTCACCAAAATGGGTTCAGTAGTTTGGTTTTCAAATAAAAAGAACTATAGAGAATTCGTTTACTTGGATGACATAATATTGTGTCATGCAAGTAAACGAAGTTACGTATTTTACAAATTTAAAAGTCGGGTTTTAAATTGATATTACAATTATTGTTTTATTTTATTATTATTATCAGTTTCACATAATCAAGGAAAGCCGGCAACTGAAAAATCTAATTTTTTTTTTGCGATTTTTTCAATTATTTATCTGATATATAAAACAAAACAAAATAACGTATACTTTTTAAGTTTTATCCGATCATAGTTGTGTAAAAATTATGTGATAGGTTAAGCCCTTAATATGTAAAATAAACTAACACTTTCTCAGAAAACACTGTGTTATTATGTAGGTACTTAGTAACAAAGATATACAGAAACAAACGAATAGTGTTGAAAGTGTTTTCTGAAAAGCCCACTTAGCTTAGATCAGCTAAATAAGGGAGATATGGTAAGGTAGCGTGGCGGGTGCAAACGCATCTGGCCTAAATCAGGGTTGATATTTGGTTGAACTCACCCTGCAGACGGCCGTGCCGCTCTTTTTTGTTTGTGGACTATTAGCTAGTTTATTTGTGTCGCTGCAAGTCTCTTAGTATGCTTGTAAAAATAAGTACGTAGACCGCATCATCGCTTAACATCAGGCGAGATGGTGATCAAAAGCAAACCTATTATTACTTTAAAAAAAAACAGACTTGCAATTTTGGTGTTAAGCGGTTTAGAGGTTTTTAAGGTGAAGAAAGTGGGAGAAACACAAACATTTAAACACGTACGCTAATTGTACTAAGCCATATCTTCTTTGTTTGTCTGATTTGAGATGTTAAGTATAGCTAAGTCAATAACTCTGTAACTGTAGCTAGTTTACTTAATCATTCATGATTTATCATATATGTAATTACGTATAATGTAAATATTTACTTAACTCTAGTCAGACTGATATGTAATATCTACGTTAATTCGGAGCTTACATTTGTAAATACATTTTGTAGATATAGACCAGGGTCGAAGCCTTCAAAAATGGTAAAAAGTGAAAAAAAATAGTAGTAGGATGAAACCTATTAGAAAAGGAGGGGAATATGATAAAAATGAAAGGAAAAATAAATTACGGGCGATCTGAGTTCGGGAAGTGGGAGGGGGTGAGTTTTTAAGGGTAAAAAATGGTTTATCTTGATTTCCGGTAAAACTACAAGTCCTATGAAAAAAAATTATATGGGAAAGTTGTAGGTAATAAAAAGATCTACAACTTTTATATAAACAATTTTTTTACATAACCTCAAAATTTATGTGAAAAATTAAAATAACCAAGTTTTGGTTTTTTAATTTAATTTTTTTAAAGATGTTTTTTTTTCTACGAAATTTGGTGAAAACTTACCTTTTTATGTCCCAAATATACTGTAATTTATTTGATTTAAAATATTTATTTTTTCACCTTATTTTGACTTAATATCAAAAAACCACCCTAATTTTCAATCGAAAATTCTCATTTGCATTTGCATTTTCTGAGAACATTTACTATGGTAATGTATATTTTTTTTTAACCATCAAAAATTAGAGATTTCAACGAACAAAAAGCATACCGACTTTTTAGAAAAAGCTAATATTTTGACACGAGAATTTTCGATTGAAAATTAGGGTGCTTTTTTGATATTAAGTCAAAATAAGGTGAAAAAATAAATATTTTAAATCAAATAAATTACAGTGTATTTGGGACATAAAAAGGTAAGTTTTCACCAAATTTCGTAGAAAAAATTTTTTTTTTGAAAAAAATAAAATTCAAAAACCAAAAACTTGGTTATTTGAATTTTTCACATAAATTTTGAGGTTATGTAAAAAAATTGTTTATATAAAAGTTGTAGATCTTTTTATTACCTACAACTTTCTCATATAATTTTTTTTCATAGGACTTGTAGTTTTACCGGAAATCAAGATAAACCATTTTTTACCCTTAAAAACTCACCCCCTCCCACTTCCCGAACTCAGATCGCCCGTAATTTATTTTTCCTTTCATTTTTATCATATTCCCCTCCTTTTCTAATAGGTTTCATCCTACTACTATTTTTTTTTGTTTTCAAAAATTATCGACCCTGGTCTAATATCGTACGAACTCTAGTCAATTTTAATAATGTTTTTAATGACAATATAATTGTACGTGTACATAACGAAATAATTATATAAGCAATGTATATTTAAGCCATTCGATGTGACATTATGGTGTAAAATATATCTATCGCATAAAAAAGATAGTTTTTATAATGCATCCTTTCTCTTTATAATTTAAATAAATAGGTTTATAAAGGTACTATACTTGATTGCAGTGTAGTGATGTACATAAGTCACGGGTAATGTAGGAAAATGGGGTTAACCTATGTTTACCCGGGTTTACTTAGAACCACCCAAGGATTTTGGGTAATTTCCGAATAATCATTGAAATATTATTTTTTCGGGATTTACCCATCCTCACCTAGGTTTACCCAATGGTGACTAGGTAATGTTAGAATATTTAGTGCAATTTATATCAGGTTAGATTAGTGTGGGGTAATGCGGGCACGCGCCCAAGCGTGTTTTGTGCCACTTGTTCAAAAATGTTCCCTTATTCTTTGAATAGATTTAATTTAGAAAGCTTAGATGAGATTTCAGTCTCTTTGAATTCGCGCCTCAGTAGAGAGCACACACACCTCTCCTGCTAATGACGATAAATACATGAGTAGTATTTTAAATCGTAAAATATGTCTTTCATTGGCTTCCCAATCCCAACAAGTCAACCCGGGTAAACCTAGGTTTACTCAACCTTCTAGCGTGACATCTATACCGGAAACATATTGATCAAAAAGCGGCGTCCTGGGGGGAAAGTTGGTACACGCGTACACATGCAAACCAGCTTACTAATGTAAATTGCCAGGGACTGGAATGCCTTGCCACTATCTTTATTTCATGAAAATTATAACTTTGGTGTGTCTTCAATGCCCAGAGCGAATAAGAACCTCATTTCAGTACTTCATCTTCTACCACATCGTTACTTTCAATCGAAGGAGTTGGAGGCCGAACGTTGAACTTATTCTATTAAAAAAATAGCACTCACTACTATACCGTTCCCGCGGAGTCACACGGTCAAAATCGCCTAGTATCCCCAAAAAACTAAAATCGTCAAAAATAATTTTTTATGAGGTTTGCCGGTAGCTATATCCATTTTTTTTTTATTGTCAACAGAAATAACTGGCCAAGAGCATGTCGAGTCGGGTTTCGTAGCCAGCAATATAATTGTGGTCTCATTCATAGTTCAGAAATTGGTTGTTATAGAGAACTTCGAACAGCTGCAAGATGGGTCGATGATATTATTACTATCGCGGGTTGAACCTGGACTAGATTAGCACAGGACCGAGGCAGATGGCAAAGCAAGAGAGAGGCCTATACCCAGCAGTGGGATAAGGAAGGCTGTGGATGATGATGATGATGATGAGATAACTTCGAACGATCAAAGCTCTGTGGACTTAACCAATTATCAAAGATCTATCATCCTGACATAACAAAATGTACTTTTTATGGTTTAGCCTAAGAGAAAAATACTTCGGAAATATGTTTTGTTATGCCTATTTTACGAAAAGGTCAATGATAAATAATGAAAAGGTTAGAAATTTAAAGCTGTATATTTTTTTTTAGTTTTATCGCTAGAGCTCATGAAGTTGTAATCACATAATAGCCACCACATATCGCAAAGGATAAACTTGATAAAAAGTGATACATAAAACTTTAATTTTTATAGAAATATTAATTAACAACATACACAAAAGTATACAAAGGGGTGCAGCGACAAAAAATATCATCTCCATTTTACATTATACCAGAGCAGCCCCTAAAAAATGGAAAATTATATTTTTATACATTTAAAATTGTGATATATAATAAAACTCCAATATTAGTTTCATGCACTTAACGATAGAAGTGTCTAAAGAATTTCCTTGTAGTACTACGGAACCCTAAAATATGCTTAATTTCTACTTTACATCAACATTCTGTACACTTTGGTAATACACCACCCAGTAAAATTAGAAGGCCACACGCACTCTTTGTTCCGTCAATATTTGATAATCCTATTATTATGTTAACATAAACAGTGTTACTTAAAAACCTCTCTCAATTTTTGAGATACTGTTGAACTGAAGGTAACAGTATGTTTAAAAAATGTTAATGAACAATGCTCCCATCTTCCCAGTGTTCTGGGAACCCTGCCGCACGGCGGTGATCTCGACGGCGTTATTGTTTTGTAGTAGGTAGATGTTTGTATATTTTATACAATCATCTTTTAGTTTAAGTGTAGCTTTTATTAAGTTATTTTAAGTTTTAGTTTTTAGTCTATATTTAAGTTTTCATTAATTTTCTGTTTTTTAAGATAGATACTATAAGAACCATATATCTGAAATAATATATTTATAGAA
Organism: Agriopis marginaria; assembly: GCA_932305915.1. Classification (NCBI taxonomy): domain Eukaryota; kingdom Metazoa; phylum Arthropoda; class Insecta; order Lepidoptera; family Geometridae; genus Agriopis; species Agriopis marginaria. Next base: position 6,943,657 of record OW029934.1, on the reverse strand, counting down.
ATAAAAAAATGTTAAAGTAAAACTATTCCCTTTAACAATATTTAAGTGCTGCGAACAAAGCAACCCTTGGGTTTTTCACGAAAAAGGTAACGTTGTGACACCGAGGCCCAGATCCGGGCCGGTCCCAGATTCCAATATAAAGCATTCCGGCGACGCGCTCCGGAACGGAATCCGGCTCCAACCCGATATTATCCGGCCGGGAATCCCGGAGATTTGGACAGACTTGCTTTTACAATAAATATATCAAAATATTAGGTAAACATCAAGTAAACCTGCGGATTAGGCTGAGTAGTGTGCCTTTAGTCTTAGAGAGGCCTATTTTCAGCAGTGACCTCTTATGGGCTATGTTAATAATGATAAAAAAAAAATCAAAATTTGTGTTAGTAACAATAAAAATAGTCATAAAGTTGTAAATAGTAAACAAAAAATAATCGATCCTACCTAATAAGTACCTACCTAAGTCACAAATTAAATTGATAATCGAAATGTCACATCACAGCAATTACTAGTTCAATCTGTCAAAATACGAATAAACTGCTAGGTGGCCAGACTATAGGGCTTCAAACAAAAAAATTGAATCTAAGGTCCAATTTCTTACGTGACCAAGGTCTTTGGACCTTAGGTCCGATTTCTTTGGCTCCAAATAACAATAATTTTACGCAGATTTGATAATAATTATTATAATATAGTTTGGTTCTGCCTTAAACTCGAGCTTGTACCGAAAAAAGTCTGCCAAAAACTGAAAGGGCAAGGGGAAAAAATGGGTCACGTAGTATGTAGGTATTCCCGTGTAATATGAATAAAATGTGTGAAAACCATTGGAAAACCACGTCAGTTTCTAAAATAAAAGTATGTAGGTACCTTCCCTTACGTCATTACAAAGTTGAGAGTGGTGTGTGACTGCTAATTAACTACCAGCATACTGAGCTTCCTGACATAACTTCGGAACAATTCCGATCCTTCCCCTAGATAAATTGAAAGTTATAACTGGGAGCCTCTAGAGCCGACCGTTATTTTTTAAGTCTTGTTTTCCGATGAAATATTTCTTAATCCGTTCATCCAGCGGTCAGCTGTGGAGGTGGGCAGTTGTGCAAGGGGGTAAGGGGGGAGACTCTTTCGTGCATCGAGTCCATTTAACTAGCAACCCCCTAGGTGGTGGGGTGGTGGCCATTCGCGTTTGTACAGGAAAAACGGGAAACGCTCAAACAAAAAATGGAGCGTTCAGCGCGAATCGAAAATTAATTACAGCTTTAAATCGTTTTATTTGCATTTCCATGTCAGCATGCCGTACGTTGCATCGAGATATAAAGCTGTGAAACATAAATTGAGGCTCAACAAATATTACCCTTTTGTTTTTTAAATTGCTATTTTATTAACCGACTTAAAAGGGGGCTCGGAATTCGGTTGTATTTATTTTAATTTTATTTTTTATGTCTGTTACATCAGTACGCTTAGTCCCAGATTTGATAGTTTTCGAAAACTATTTTCGTTTACGTATTGTTCCATACATTTTAGTAAAGCGCCTCTATCGGAAACGTGGAGGAACTAAAAGCGGTAGTAACCGGCGGTATAGATTGCTTCACTCTAATACGAAAAAAGTTTTCGAATACTATCGAAACATGTACTAAGGGTACTTAACTCATTCATTTATATACCGATTTAGAAAATTATTTTTTAATTGATAGGATTTACTTTCAGATTGATCCATTTCAGCAAAATAAGTTCAGTAGCTTGGTATTTAAATGAAAACAGCAGAAAAAATCGGTCACTGGGATGACAATAAGTATGTCATCCAAGTAACAGAAATTGCATATTTTACTAATTTTGTGAATTCGGTAATAAAATTGATAATTATGTTTTGAGTTGTCGGGAATAAACGAATTGTGCTTGCAACATTCTTTAAGCTTCGTTCGTCATACATACCTACATAAAAGACGATAAACAAGCCAGGTCATTACACCCACATTTTTAAAGAAACATGCTCGGTGAAATTAAATATGAAGTGGCACTTGTAGAGCCTGAGTGGTGTTTACAAATTCTCGGGGAACGTTCTAATTGCATTCCTCTTTATTATTTTACCGGAACTTCCTCTTAGAAATCAAGTACTTACTTCTAAGCTTGGATCGAGCTTTCTAAAACTTTAACGAAGGTTGGAAGAACTCTAGCTATGACAAATACAAACAAAAAGTTTTTCTAGTTGCATTACGTACGTTATCTTGTGTGACTCTGAGTGTGACCGTGCCTCATTCAGTTCAACAAACCGCTAGGGCTCCAGGGCACACCCCTTCTGGGGTGCCTGGGCAAGTCTTATTCCCACTCCCGGCGACGGCCCAAGCCGAGGCTCGTACCTTCGAGGTGCCCTTGTGCTAGTCGCCCACAAACTTAAGCCATCACGTTATGCCGAACGCACTCTGCGTCCGCTAACTAGTCCGGTCCATCTGTAGAGGCCAAAAGGCCAACATTACAAGTCAATATAAAAAAAGAGTGTGACCGTCGTCTTCAGCTACGAGGACTGAATTAAAATAAAGTTGGTATTAGGTACCTTTACGTCATCATCCCACTAGATGAACCGACGATATCGTGAGAGTCGCGGGCATCCAGTGGATGCAGAGTGCAGACTGTCGTTCAATGTGGAGGTCTAAGGAGGAGGCCTATGTTCAGCAGTGGACGTTGCTGAAAACGACATAAAGGTTGGTCTTCTGCTTTACTTACTACATTGCAGGGCACCCTAAGGTAGTCTTCGTTTGCCGATAAGCGATCTCTTTATCTAGAATCTGTCAGTAAACTTATTATATTACGTTCTACACCATCGGTTGTAGGTTCTTCTGCAGATATGACCAGTTGACCAGCCCATTGCCACTACAGCTTGCTAACCCTTTAAGCTTTATTGGTTATTTTAATTCTTTGTCGGATATCATTTCTGATTTTATCTTTCAAAGAAACCCCGAGCATAGCTCCCTGAGCAACTTTAAATAGCTAGTCAGTTTAGCCGAAACGTGGGCACCACAGACTATGCATAGCTACTACGTAGCCAGTAAGTCTTTGGTGGGCACCGACGTCTACGTTTTGGCTCCGTATGTTAAAGGTTGGACGCACTGATCGAATACTTGTCTTCAGGCACTGTGGAATGGACGAACAGAAGACATCGAGTTGTTTGGCAAAATGCTACCACCTTTATTTAAAGTATCCAAATCTAAGGATATGCTTCGTGTTTTTACCAGCTTGCCCTACAGAAACTTTTAACTAAATAGGTTATTCCAAGAAATGAACTACCAATATGCCAAATTCTATCCACACCTGTAGAGTTACACCCCAAACTTTCGTATTTATCATCTAACTGTCCTATTATAAATTAAGCGTTAGAAATGGACGTGCCTGTTGTACAAGAAATTAATTTAATAGGATTTCATGTATGTCATTGTTTACTATTAAAGATAGGATTTAGAAGTGAACAAGTTTATCTATATCTATACTAATATTATAAAGAGGAAAGATTTGCTTGTTTGTTTGCATTGAATAGGCTCCGAAACTACTGAACCGATTTAAAAAAATCTTTCACTGTTGGGAAGCTACACTATCCCCGGGTGACATAGGCTATTTATATTATTTATATAATATATATTTTTTTTTATAGGGATCCTTACTAAAACTCCAATAATGTAACCCAAGATGTAAAAAAATAAGACTTACACCCATGCGAAGCCGGGATGCGTTGCTAGTTCTTTAATAAACTTGAAAATACTTCAGTTAAATAAATTACGCTTGCTAACCGTACTGAGGGTAGATAGCCTAGTTTCTTCCTAAGTAATAAACGAAACAGATTCTCATTCTCTTTCCAGACATTTCTCAAAGTAAAAACAGATTAATTCCAACGGGTCCTTAAGTCGGCACTAATTGGAAACCGCTCAACATTTCACGGCCTTTTGAAACTTTAGATACACCTAAGCAACTGGCGGAAACCAAAGTCAAGGCAACGCTACAACATTTTACACTAGAGATTTTGCAGATTTTTGTCTATCTTTTTCAAGTATAAAAGAGGTTTTTTAAATGTACTTGTGCATTAGATTATCAACAACCACAAACACAACCTCATTCCACAACCTTACCACGGTAAATATCCCGTTAATAATCATTTAACTTTAAATTATGAAATCTAAAACAGCCAGCGTGATATGAACCACGCGCACAATACTCTACTCTACATACCGAAGTAGAGCTCTAATAGGTATTTTGAGCAGTTCACCAAGTTAGGAACTCACTTTTGTTTCACAATGTCGCGGGTCGTTACTGCTTAGGTGTGTCCGAAGATAACTCAATCAAGATTATTGCAGGCTCATCCTGGTTTTAATTGAATATGGAAACATCTTTTGTTTCACTTCCGGAATGTTTTAAATTGTTTGAGCAAAAGTTAATAGAGTATTTTCATGTTAAGTATACATTTTACCCATCCAATTCGATTTAGTATTTTGTTTTCAAAGAAAATTTTGATGTGCAAAATTGTTTTTTTAAAGCTGGTCATATACAATACAAGGGTCTTACGCCTAGCTGTTCATAGAAATTCAGTTTAGATGATGAAAAAATGTTGCACGGCCGCAAACCGTATCTGGGCACGTTAAGGTTCACGTTCGCGTGATTTTGTGAACTGCGCGGTTTTAACGTTAGTTTGGGACCGCTTAACGAGTTGTACGTAAGGCCCCAGGGGCCTCTATTTCTTCTAGTGACTATCGGGGGCCTTACGGCCAACTGCTTATTGCTTACGAGGTATCAAATTAACGTTAAAACTGCGCAGTTCAAAAAACCACGGGAACGTGAACCTTATCGCGCCCAGATACGGTTTGTGGTGACGCAATTTTTTTTATAACCTAAACTGGATTGCTTTAAACAGCTAGCCGTAAGGCCCCGGTACTATATTATGCAGCAATCTATAGTATACAATGTGACCATCCAATTCGTATTAGTATTTTGTTTTCGAAGAAAATGTAATGCAAATGTTTTTTTTTATACAAAGCTCACATACAGGGGCCTCTGTTTCTTCTCCTTCTTCTAGTTACTATCATTACTCTCTTTAGCAGCAAACTATTATTTCTTATATATGTACACTACCTATCTATGCGTGAGTGAGACACAAAATGCCAGTTAAGCCTCAAAATAAATTTATTTCCATAAATATCTAAAACAAGGAACAACATCTTTCCTACGTTTCCAATGTGTCTACAACAGTGTTAAAGCTCGCGTGAAAGCAACATGTGCATTCTAAGGGCAGCTGCGCAGCGTTCAGTGGGTCCGGCAGCGCGACTACCTGCAGTACCCCTCTCCTTGCAGGAACAGCCGAAATGCCTCCGCGATCTTACTTGGCTGCTCCTCCAACACCATCCCGCAGTCGGAAATGTTCATCCACGACGTCTTAGACGGGTCCAGACGGCCGTTGAAGGTAACTGTGTCATCTACATGCGGAGATAGCGAACCGGTGATGTTCAGGACGGGGACTTTGACAGTATTCGTTTCCCGCGCAATCGTCAAGTCTGAACGTCGCAGGTACGAATCGATAAACATCGACAGGTTCACGGGATTCACATGAGAGAAGCACTCTTTGTAAACGTGAGCCAAGTCGTGGTTGCGGTCCTCGGTGCTTCGACCGAAATGGTGCCACATGAGATAGTCCAATGCACCTTGTGTCATGCCGCTTAATCGCAACTGTCTAGTGTTAATCTTTTGATACAGCCATTCGGTCCAACCGGCCTGTGTTGACGTACAGTTTATTAGAGCCAGTGCGTCAACTTTTTGAGGGCTCGCAATCGCGTAACGCGCCAGTATATTGGCCCCCGCACCTACGCCAAAACCTATGAAGGATCGTATGCCGAAATGTCCAAGGACAAAATCGATCTGTGAAGCCAGAGCGTCCATAGTGGGGTAGGTGAAATCTTCCGGAAGGGTGGGTGCCCCTTCCTCCTGGCCGGGAGCGTTTACATGGTAGACGCAGAACTGGTCTAGAATGGCGCGCATGTCGATGAAGTTGAAGTAGGCTTGGAAATTGGCGGCATAGTTAAGGCCGAGGTCGTGGTAGGTGATGATGGCGCGCTTGGAGCGGTCGCCGCGCACGGCCACCAGAATGTCCCCGCGGGAGGTCCGCACCCGTTCCTCCACGCATGCGCCATCGCTCTGTAGCCGACGGTCAGACGGGAAATGAAGCTGTACACTTTTTAGATCATCTTCCAGGTTATCCGAAGACATCATGTTAAGTAGGGCTATGTTTTCTTGCACTGTTGTGGGCATTTTTCTCACTAATCCGCTGAAAGGCGTTCTCATGAATGCGACTGACAGCTTACTTCTCCACTAATTACCAGCACTTCGTTAACTTTTCACGACGGGTGCCTTTATTCACAACACAAGTTCTCCTTTGTTTATACTAATTAACGTTGTACATAAGTCGTCGCTAGCGATGCTACTGCGCTTATTACTAACATAATAGTTGCTGTTACACAATACGTGCTAATAAATATAATTTATAGTTATTTGTCACTTTATCACTGTTCGTTCACTGTGTGTATAGGTTTTGCGGGCAGTTTTTTATCGGCAGGCTGCTTGTATTAGTGGAATTAGCGCAGGAAATGGTCAATAATTCCTCGGCCGAGCTGACGTGAACCCCTCCAAGTGGTCGGTTCGGTACTGTTCGGGCGTTTCCGTTAGCGCTCGTAGCGGCTGGGCCGGTCTTCGCAACTCGTACGAATTTCATTCTGGACCTTGACGATACCGGCACATGCGTAAAGCGGAATATTATTATACCATGGCGTAGGTAGAGCTTCGCTTCGATTTTTCTACCCAACATCATTATTTGCAGACTTTAATTTATTCATTTAAGTATCGACGCCGAAACTGAAAGTTATACAATGCTTTATTTTAATGTAAACGTACTTGATTAGGTATGACTTCTTCCCATACATTATGTGATGATCTATGAATTTCTTTGTAGAGGAAAAACTCTACAAACTTTAAATAGAGAGCCACGTTCTTGCCGGACTGGAAGTTAAACGGCAAGCGATACTATCATGAGGGCCCCTCGGACCCCGAGCCCACTCGGCTGAGCAAATACCCTTAATGAGATCTTTTATTAAGTTTCTCCTTGAGATTCCTTTTGTTGTATTGACAGAAAGAACGGTTCAATTTCCATCGGGACCTTTGAGGTAGAGACCCTTGGAAAGTAATATAAATGGGTCAATATACCGACCAAAATTAACCTTTTCTTTGTAAGTTTAATACTATAAAGAACATAACTCGCATAAAAGTTAAATACAGGGTGTATTCTATCTATCCATCCATATTCCATCGCTTCTACAAATAAGGGGCTCTCCCTATGTTTTTAGGAAGTTTTCTGCTACCCAATTCCAGCGAAATGTTCATGATCTATGGTAATTTAAATTATTTCCCTTTGTTATGCTTGAAAAACATTAAAATCTCTTCAGACTTGTCAATCAAATTCTAAAAATAGAATACATTAAATATTGGAAAAGGAAAGTGAGTGCTTTGACTTCAATTTGCGATTTATTTAATAAAAAAATATTAGTTATTCCCTTTTTCAATTTCGGCACGCATTTTCTCAAGTTTTACCTACATATCTCCTTGCTAAATTCCATAAAGATCCTCATAAATGTCAAGCTTCTTATGAGAACATCGACGCAAAGTTGCCTATCGTCTATCGGTTTTTTGGTTTTATCTAATACTAGTAGACCGCCCCTGCTTCGCACGGGCGAAGCCGGGATATATAGCCTATGTCAACCGGGGATAGCGCAGCATCCCAATAGTGAAAGAATTTTTCAAATCGGTTCAGTAGTTTCGGAGCCTATTCAATGCAAACAAACAAACAAACAATCAAATCTTTCCTCTTTATAATATTAGTATAGACATTTCGGAGAGTGTGCATTAGATTTGCATGATCTAATTTCCTCCTGCATATTTTTCTATGGGACTGCCAGAGTGGTCCGAAGAATCGTCAATTTGTCACCGCTTTATGTTGATATTTCGAAAACCCGTACGAAGACTCCAATTTTATTCTGCGAACTGCTAGTCTGGGGAATGCGTTGCCTGAATGGGTGTTCCCCGATAGTTAAAATCTGGGTGTCATCAAATCACGAGTGAATAGGTTTCTTCTAGGCAAGCGTGTTCCATCGTAGCCATATCAGCGCTGAACATCAGACGAGCTGGAAATAAGCGCAAGCCTACTTATGAACAAAAAAAGTTAACAGAATTATTTACGCATTTATATAATACTAGCTGCGCCCCGCGGTTTCACCCGCATAGTGATGAAAAAGTATGATGATGATAATAAAAAGTCCTATGTCCGTCTCCTGGTTCTAAGCTATCTGCCCACCAATTTTCAGCCAAATCGGTTTAGCCGTTCTTGAGTTATAAATAGTGTAACTAACACGACTTTTTATATATATACCTACCTACTTATATACCTAGATTAATGTTATCGCAAGTGTAATGTAAATATTTTTGGGATCTCATAAAATATAATAAATTGGCACTTAAGTATTTAATCTTGGTTTATGGATTCGATGTTTTAAGTATTTAGGCCTGGGGTAGACTTTCAGAATCTAGATAGAAAGTTAATAAAATAACCTAGATAGTATAATAGTAGTGATTGTCTTGAGTTGTAGATATATTAGACCTGTTTGTCTGTTCTATTGTAGAATTTAAAAACGCGGTATTCTTAAATTCATATTAATTATTATTTCTTTAATTTATATTATGATAAGAATACTTATTGACTACAAATTCAATTAATGATATGATAATTGAATAATTTAATTCATAATAGGTTTTGCATATATCTATCTATATCTATATAAATTATATAAAAGCGAAATTCATCACGAAGTCTCGTAAACTGCTTGACCTACGAAGCTGAAATTAGTCAAGTAAGTAGATTACTTATGGGATGTAGAGGCCCGCTAAGAAAAGATTTTGCGAAAGAGCCGAATTAAGGGGGGCAAATGGGGACTGAAGGTTTTTGTGAAACTACACGTACAAAGTCGCAAGCAACAGCTAGTATAAATATATGATCCTATGGATGACCCTATGGATCCGAAACGGCTGATTTTGATAGCTGATGTTATAAAGAGTAATCCCCGCGGGTGAAACTGCGGGCGCAGCAGCTAGTTGACGATGATTTCCTAAATTTTCACTTTGCAAAAATCAAAAATAAAAAAAATTATTTCCTAAATGTGACTATATAATTTGTTAAAATGTTGACTTTTGTAACTACGTATTAGGTTTTAATTCTGTAAAATAGTTGTGATGAATAGGTAAATAAATTAAATATGTAAATAAATACTTAGTATCGAAGTAACAGGAAGTTCTAATTAAGGTTAAGGCGAAGGCTGCACGTGTTTAAATAAATAGCTGCAAAGTGACCATTAGGATTATTTACTACCCGCCACAGTCTGGAGACTGAAGAGAGGAGAGGAGAGGAGAGGAGAAGAGAGGAGAGGAGAAGAGAGGAGAGGAGAGGATGCTTAGTGTTTCAACAGTATCTAAGCGGACGTGCAACATTTTTGTATTATAATAGGTAGGTAGGTAGGTATACATAGGGGGTACATAGGGTATACACACGTTAGGTGGGGAGGCCTATGTTCAGCAGTGGACGTCTTCTGGCTGATGATAATGATGATGAGGTATACATTGCAGTAGGATCGGCGTGATTTTGCATAGATATAATTGGAGAGTCGAACAGTGTATTACTTTTTACGGAAAATTTTAGGATGTCCATACGGGTAAAACCGCGGGTTATAGCTAGTCATTAATATGCTAGTCTCGATTCCACGATGTCGGGTCCCCCCATGTGTGAGTTCATTAAGCACAGAGGCCGGTCACGTACCGGGATCAATCGACTTCCGAATTTAGGGGGCAGATACTTTGTTCGGTTAGGTAAGAGTATCCCTATTTCTTATATCTGTTCTTATATTGGACGCCGACTTAATTTCATGATTTCGTGCTAATCCAGCTACATTGGCCCTGTGTAAGTAATTAATAAAATAAATATTCGGGACATTTTTGCACACACGGTCATCTGACCCCAAACTAAGCAAAGCTTGTGATATGGCTGCCAGAGACTGATATACATACATATATAGGTTTAAATACATACTTATATAGATATTAACACCCAGATATAGAACAAACACAAATGTTCATCACACAAATGTTTGTCCTAGGTGGGAATCGAACCCACGCCCCTAAGCTCAGAAGGCAGGTTCACTACCAACTGGACCAACGGGCTATCTAATTGAAATGGAGGAAAAGATAGAATTCGGTGCTTTGAAGCTACAGTCAAGAAAATGTGTAAGTACATTACTTATTTGCACAACAACCTTAAACAGTCATTTTCAAAATGTTAGTGATTTTATAGTTTGCAACTGTCATTTTCAAAATGTTAGTGATTTTATAAATTGCAACAGTAATTTTCAAAATTTTGGTGAATTTATAGTTTGCAACAGTCATTTTCAAAATGTTAGTTATTTTATAGATTGCAACAGTCATTTTCAAAATTTTGGTCTATTTATAGTTTGCAACAGTAATTTTCAAAATGTTAATGATTTTATAGTTTGCAAGTGATTTTCAAAATTTTTGTGATTTTATAGATTGCAACAGTAATTTTCAAAATGTTGATGAATTTATAGTTTGCATCAGTCATTTTGGTGATTTTATAGTTACCTATTCTAGATTTCCTTATTTTAGGAGCACTCGTAATTTTTTGACGAAAAAACAACGAAAACTGGAATTTTGGTGTTTGGGCGTGATCAAATAAAAATAAAATTTCTGTAATAAATAGACGTACTGTCACCGTATCTGGTCCTGGTCCTGGGGCCTTACGGCTAGCTGTTTTAAGCAATCCAGTTTTGGTGATAAAAAAATTTGCGCGACCGCAAACCTTATCTAGGCGTTCACGTTCGCGTGATTTTCCGAACTGCGTAGTTTTAACGTTAGTTTGAGATCGCGTAAGGAGTTGGCCGTAAGGCCCCTGGTCAAAAATACAACCGAAGCACTTGTCGTGACAGTTTTTCATCCACCTACTCATTTTTCATCCTTATGTTAATGCAGCGTATAGGTACCAAAATTTGACTTAGCCTCGGGTACTAAAATATATCATTTTTCCTTATCTTGCGCAAAATCACGCCAATCATGAACATCTAATATAATAGGTATTAATTTTTTTTAAACACTATAAATATAAATCATAATTTATCATAAAAAAATAGTGAAGGCTATTTCACCTCGATTGTTATCGGAGCTTAAACGCGAGCTTAGCGTTCTTTAATATAAATAAATGGGGAAACGTTAAAGAGGATTATGCTCGAAGCGACAGTTTGTTTTTGTTTGGAAAAAGTGTTAGGTATGATAGGAGAACTTTTTATTTTCTTTTTACCTGACCCAAGAAGGAGGGTCGTATTTTTGGGTGTATATAAGTAGGTTAGGTATTAACGGTGTCGTTAAATTCATCGAAAATTTCAAAATAAATTACATTTTATGGTTCTAGAATATTCAATTCAAGACGAGCAATGGTGATCATACGGTAGCATCTGCGCTTCACATTCGAACGGCACCCCGACCATGATCTAAAACTGCAGTTTTAGATGCCATCGGTTAAAAACGGTAAAAGTATATAAACATCGTAAGGAATTAGGATAAGGAATGGGGTTATGTCCAAAAACCTCTAAAGTTCAAAGTCATAAGACATTCACGATAATATTACTTCAATAGGCAGTCATAGGGACTGCTGACAAAAGAGAAAACTAATACGCCACATTAAAATGTCGGTAACGCGAACCCATAAGTTATGCCCCTACCAAAATTCGCCAACGCGGCTAAAAAAGTTTTCACTTCAAAAAACTATGTACAACAGCTACCGAATTTTATTTAAAACATTCAGGCATCATAAGTTTGAAATAAATTGTCAACCTACCTACTAAATTATTTATAGAAGCGATTAGGAAAAGTTAAGACCGTTTAAAATCAGAATATCAGCACCCTGTACCCAGCTCACGCAGTTTATTAGCCTGTAATTCAGATTCTGAGCACCCTCTACTCTGTTTATTAGGTTTCAAAGCAATTTACGCGCTTAATTGCGCTATATAGGCGACGAGGGAAGCCGGGATTCATACTAGTTTGGTAAATAGATAACCTATTTAAGATGTCGTTAGATTTAAAACCAAACAAAGGAGAATGGGCACTTTTGTATGTACTGTCCATTGAGGCGTCTAGTTGGTCGAGTGTTAAGAACCTCAGTCCAATTTTTTGTTGCTAGATCTATTGTCAGAACCTTATTAGCTACTGTTATCCAATGAAATAATATATTTTAAAATTCTAAGTTAATATATAAAAAATCTTTGAAAAATTAAAATATGTCTAATATATTAACTAACATGTCTTTTATTGTGGGTTGCACCATCTCAGAATTTCAAGTACCGGTTTGACAAAAACATTGTTGCACCATCTGACAATTGTTAAATGACTTCTTTTCTTTAACAGGTAACCGTAACTGCCCACGCTTCACTATTGCTTATGTTAAATACCTGTCAGATACATAAAATATAATTCCAGCTATGCATCTGATGTAAATAAGGTCTCATTTGACTTCCAACCCTTGGTAACATCAACTATGCTAGAAACACACACACACACACACTTTAACTACTACTATGGTGCAATTAAGCCTAATTTTTTTTTGTGTAGCAAACAAAGTAAATAACAATTACGTGTTTTATTTTTATGTAATTTTATTCGTAAAATTAAACTAAATTACAGTGAACAGGTATCTTTTAAGTATGCGTGCTTCATCTTCGACCACATCGTCGCTTACCAGCACGCGTTAGTGGTCGAGGGGGGGGGGGCATTAAGTGGGTGACAATAATCATCACCCTCTACAATAGTTGGATATGGGACATAATTGGCAGGTGCCGTAAATCATACCATAAACCAGGAACTTACCATCAAGAATTCACCACAATAAGCCAGACTTTTTCAATCCTATACTGTACAATAGTTTCATATTCCCATTCACACACATTTCATATTCAACAGGGTCTCTTGGTATTAGCTTCGGTCCCACCAATGCCTCTTAAATGTCCGGGCTAGATCCGAGAATATAAATAATTAAATAATACTTACATTTATTTTCTCAGAGTAGTTTTTCATTCATAATGTTCAAATATAAAAATAACTTCGAGAAGGAACTTCACCATTAACTTACCTACTTAGCTTTGTAGTTAACGTGCTCGGTACTTAGCTACGTGCTACGACAAGGAAGTTTCACTTGGCCTTGGGACCGTAGCTAATTTCGTAGCACTCATGAAACCACGGCGTAGTTCTCGTAGCGTGACGTATTTATTATTCGTATAAAGTAGGTGAAAACGTGTACATGAATCACTATAGTTTGTCCAAGCTTTTTAAGTCTGACAGCTGCAATAAGTTTGTATAACATTTTTATGAAAACATTTTATTTTAAAATATCACTTTAGTACATTGCCTACCAACCACAATACATTCGCTAGCTACATTCGATATCTACATTCGCTAGTCTTTTGAGCATAAGACGACTAAGTGAATCAGGTTTTCATTCGACTTTTACAATCTACTTCAGTTGTCAGCGAAAAAAACTAGCACTGAGACACTGTAACATTATGTATCTAGATATTTAGATGACCGTGTGTGCAAAAATGTCCCGAACATTTTATTTTATTTTATTTAGTACTTAAATGATAAAGTGTTTTTTCAATGTGCGAAATCCTTTCTTGTATGATCAATCACTGTAAATCAGTCTCCTCTAAACAGAACAGAATAGGTTTTTTTTAAATATTTAATTATGTATCTTTTACTCCATGCTGTCACAACCAAACATCAGTTTCAGTTAAAAATCACCCGGAAAATCAATATGTATTTTATTTATTATTTGTTTATTTATTTATTTAGCACGGTTATAAACCAATTACACTAATGATACAAAGATATTACAAAGTAATAAATATTAATTAATTACATGTCATAACAAAAAGCTAATTACATTAGTTAATAAAATTAATACATAATTAAATAAAATAGTCAGGTACGAATAATGTCAAATAAGTTAGTAAAAACTAGTAAATCCTTACTAATATTATAAAATGTAACTCTGTCTCTCTGTCTGGATGTTTGTTCGCTTTTCACGACTAAACGGCTAAGCCGATCTTAACGAAATTCGGCAGGAGGATAGTATGCATCCTAAAGACGGACATAGGGTACTTTGCCTCCCCAAAAAATGCGGAAAAATTGGAAAATCCTGGGTAACACCGCGGGATTGAACTAGTATTATATAAAAATTAAATAATCAAAGAAATGAATACATGTAGTATTTTTTTTGTAGTATGTATATTTGTAGTTGTCAGATGTTGTTACTGTGTTTATTTATTTAGTTTATTGGCACACAAAACAAAATATAGTCAAAACAATCTAAACTTAGAGTAGACTACACAATTTTAAACTAAACCATATTCCTAAATATGTATACACAACATGTTTCTTTTTAATGCAGTAATTGGTAAAGTATTACAAACAAATTTAGATACAAAATATAAAATTTAGGTACAAAAATATTAAATAAACTTAACTACTTTTATTATGGACCGTAAAAACAATATTTCGTACATCCTTTTTAAATTTCAATAGTTTTTTATTAAAGATATCAATAGAGTCATGGTGGTTTTTCAAAATTTCATTGTATTGGCGACACATTCTCACTATTGGGTTATAAAACGAAGTATTATTCCTATATACCTGTAACACAAAGGTTTTTAAAAAGCTATATCGGGCTCTAGGCTTGATATTTATATTAATACTTGAAAGAAGCGAAGGTGAATCAATTTGGGAGTGTAAAATTTTGAATAAGCAAACTAAATCAGTATTTAAACGCCGCGTTTCAAGGGTTTGTAATTTAAATTTGGCTAATCTTTCGGGATATGATTTAAGTTTTCGTTTCATTCCCTGCCTATAACATAAAATGCTTAAGCATTTTCTTTGTACACGTTCTATACGTTTTATGTGTATGTCATAGAAAGGAGACCAAATGACAGAGTTGTATTCTAGTATACTACGGATCATTGTGGAATAAAGTGTTAAGAAACTGTTTGGATTCTTAAAATCTTTAGTAATACGAGAAATGAAACCCAAAAGTTTATCTACTATATAAAAATAAGTCGGGTTTTCCTTCCTGACGCTATAACTCCAGAACGCACGAACCGATTTCCACGGTTTTGCATTCGTTGGAAAGGTCTCGGGCTCCGTGAGGTTTATAGAAGTCATCTGGTGGCGAAACGGAGTTCGCCGGGTTTGCTAGTTGCTTCTATTTATAACATTGTCATAATGGTCTCGAAACGTAAGCTTCTCATCAAAAATGACTCCGAGGTCCCTCATCACTGCTTTCCTCTCCAAACAATGATCCTTGAGTCTATAGTCATAAATTATTTTGTTAATTTTTGTAGTAATTGTCATAACAAAACACGTTTGGACGCTAGTTAGATTTTTATTAATTTACCGTCGTTAAAGAGTCGTGTACAATGCCTAAAGTTGTTAAAAGTACTGCTCAATAAATTATACTGATTATTGATTGATACGCGATGTAAACGCCGCGTCTTTTTTCATGAAAAACACTCTATATCTTAATTAGATGTTCTTAGTTTACCTAACAATTGTGGTTGGGTAACAAAGTGTGTGAAGCAGTCACTTTTATGAGCTTGCTTTGTCTTCGAGGAACACATCTATGCTTTAATACTTACTATACTTACTACGCTGGCTCAGAGACCTGAAGTGGGTCTTGGCCTCCGACACAAGAGAATGCCACCCGTGTTATCACCTTAGTCAATTTATTTCTGCAGGAAAATGCTGGAGACTCCTAATGAAACGATATATTCTTCTTTAACCTTTATTTATTTTCACATGGTGGGTTAAATCTCGACCGCTTCCTTTCATCCATTCATCTCCATCTTCCGTGATTTGGGGCCATACTTTCTTGTAAGTGTCAAGGCTCAGTTAAGACAAATAAGGTAGATATGGTAAGGTAGCGTGGCGACTGCGAACGCATCTGGCCCAATTCTGGCTTAATGCCACTTATATGACAAAACGGCTTACGCTCACGTTATGTTTAGAGATCGAGACCAGCGTCCGACCGGTTCCTTCGTTAGAGAATACGCGCGCTCCCGGAAACGGCCGGTTTTGTCATAGTTTATTATGGTTCTCACGCGAGTTTCGTTGATGCCTTTAGTGGAACTCACCCTTCATACGAACTTGCCGCCTTTTTTGTGTTCTAATCGTTATGGCCAGTTCGACTTTTGAATAATTTCTTTTTAATGCCAGAGGCACAGAAGACATAATAGCACAGTTGAGGTGCCAAATTCTATACTCGAATTATACTATTGACCAGCAGCGGGTTAAAATAATGGTAATGAAATTCAGTACAATATTATTGCCTGATTAAACTGTAGGGCAATAATGACTTACTTTAGTTTGGTTGCTTACTTTAGTTTGGTTTGCATGACATAATTATAATTATTATAATTGGACATTGTCGAGCAGGTGGTGTGAAAATATTGTATAGGTACACTTACCTATATAGACACTGTGCTGTCCATGTCGTTACAAGTCCCGGACAGCCTTCATGTATTCAACATGCTATCGTAAAATACTGCACGAAGCCACTCAATTTATTCTCTTTTTATGTAAATTTCAGCCGGGAGCTTTATGTGCAAGCGGAAAATAATCCAATAGTGTTTTAATAGTTGTGAATTACAGAAAAATGGCTTTCGAAAATAATATTTTTTTGTTTATTGTTTTTGCTACGATACTGCGGGAAGTGGTAAGTTTATTATACAACAACTTTAAAACCAAAGTAACTATCAGTACATACATCTAAATATAAACGATATAGCCGTGGTTTTAATTACAATCTTCTTACCTAGTCGTAAGAAAAAAGAAACCAGTTTTATAGTATTCATTGAGTTGACCCTTAAAATAAACCCGTAAAAGCCTTATTGTATACTGTTTATGAACTAAACGGCTGTTTTTATGTCTATATTGTTTATAATATTTGTTTGTTTAATATGTTCTAAGCCTTGGAATAGTTACGGCCTTGTTTTAAGTTTTTCGCCTTTTTTACCGACTTTGAAATGGGATGAAGGTTTTCAATTCAGCCCGTATTGTTTATTATTTTTACATTCGAAATCTATTTAAAAAGACAAAAGACGGATTAAATTCATATCGTTCAGTTATTTAACCATTAATACTATGACATTATGTCATTGTCTCTTTTTTTTCGGCCGGCATCACTGGCTGCTTGCTGCAGCGATAAAAATAACTGTGAACGGTCTGTACTCAAAGCCTTCTCCGCATTTATTAATATAAGGATGGTGTCTGAATGTGGAGCTTATTTTCAACAGATTTCCAAAATTGCGGCTCTCCGTTCGTATTTTTTATTTTATTTCTATCACCCGCCCCAATATTTTCGTCCAATATCTTAGAGATAAATTATTCTCCATAGATCCATTTTGCATCTATAGGTATATTTATGACCGGATCTAATGAGAAAAGTAAATCTCAATAGATCCATTATGGACAGCAATGGATCTATCGAGAATGATCCATTTTTTTTGTTATATCACAATACTGGCCCTATTAAAATTTGAAAAAAATATTCCACGTTTATCGATGGATAATTAGTGGATGAATCCTGTTTATTGAGCGCTGTAACTTTCTGTGAAGTCGATTGTTATTTATTTTTAATGTAATTATATATTTTGTATACTATTAATATTCATTTCATAAACGTTTACCTGAAGTCTAGCTTAGCCTAGTCATTACGGACTAGTTTAATCCTCTTTTAAATGTATCCCGAAATGGGATTTAGTATTTATCTGGAGCAGAGTCTATCGTAGTCAGATCGATAACCAATTCAGGGTAATCCGGCGCCTCTCGGCTTGCATGGAGATAGGCGGTTTTTTTATAAACCACGCAATTAATTTTCAGCTGTGTGCGGGTAGATTTAAAATATTTTTATCTTATTTTGTGATATCGGTTATTTTGTACCAATGACATTATATTATCTTTGTTTTGTACCTACTACTTTCCTATAGTCCTATCCTACTTATTCTATATCCTACTACTAATATAGGAAATTTTGATGAGTTCTAAGAGTATTTCTGTCATCATCTCTTCTCTTCTCTACGGTCTGTATGGCCGCTAACTCCTCCTAAACCATGCAACTGATTTTGATGCGGTTTTCACCATCAGTTAGATACATTTTCAAGGAAGGTTTATATATATAACTAGCGACCCACCTCGGCTTTGCACGGCAATTACACCCGTGCGAAGCCGGGCGGGCGGGTCGCTAGTTTTATTATAATCGAGGTATTAGATAAGGATAGCATCACTTTTCAACCAATTTGAGAAAAAGAGGTCCTCAATTTTAGACTGTTTTTTGTGTCATCGTCATCAGCAGCATCATCCAGAAGACGTTCACAGCTGAATATAGGCCTCCCCCTTAGATTATCACACTGAACGGCAGCCTGTCGCATCCACTGGATGTCTGTGACTCTCACGATTTCGTCGGTCCATCTATAGCGGGAGGCCTACCTACGCTGCGTCTTCCAGTTCGTGGTCTCCACTCAAGAACATTTCTTCCCCATCGGGTATCGTTTCTTCGAGCAATGTGGCCCGCCTGCCACTTCAACTTGCAAAACTGAACAGCTATGTCGGTGGCTGTCGTTCTTCGGCGAATAATTTTTATGCACCTACTATATTGACCTGGGGCCTTACGCCTAGCTGTTTAAAGCAATCCAGTTTAGGTGTGAAAAAAATGTTGCGCGACCCCAAGCCGTATCTGGGCACGTTAAGGTTCACGTTCGCGTGATTGTCTGAACTGCGTGGTATTAACGTTAGTTTGAGACCGCGTAAGGAGTTGGGCAGATACAGATACAGATACAGAAGGCCCTGTCCTAGTAAAAGTAGTTCAAAATGACTGATACTGATACCCCTACTAATCCTACTATGGCCCGTTTTCGGCTTTTCCACGTATCCCAGTATATCATTGTAAGTTCTCATACAAAGATAATTGTAAAGCTCCTTTAAAAACTGATTATTACTGTTTTTTTTTTTTTTCAATATTATTAGCAAATACCTTTTTTTCGCAGATCGGAGATGTTCCCATCTTTCGTGTTCTTGCTCCTGAGTTCGTCTGTCCCAATGATGAAGATGCTGCGATCCACAAACCTGACAACACAATTATAACGTGTGTAGAAATAAGGCCCAACGTTCACTGGAGGGGCGAGGTGCCGTCAAGACGTACAAAGAGCCGTGGAAAACTCAACTCTCCCCGTTGTACTGTAAGTTCAAAGTTTAGAATAATTGGGGCGCGGTGGAGGCGCGATCAGCCTCCACCGCGCCCCAATTATTCTAAACTCAAATAAATAAACTAAAATTTTGAACTCAGGGGAAACTGAAAAGTATAGAGTTTTTCACGGCGCATTTACGCCGTGACACGGCCTCGACTGTTCTGTCAGCGTTGAGCCTAAGTAATTCTCAGGAATCTTTATTTTTATTTTTTTATAAATAATAGGCTTGCTTTTGACCACCATCTCGCCTGATGTAAAGCGATGATGCGGTCTACGTTGGAGCACGCTTGCTTAGAGGAACCGATTCAATCTAATTTGCATTTCTGGATTTCAACTCATCACCAACACACAATGCCTAGTTCAGATTTAGATCCTTAGCCTTAAAAAAGCGGCCTAAACTTGCTAGTTTATCGGTTTTTTACCAGATACATTTTGAAGAGTGTGCATCTGATCTGCATGATCAAATCCCTCCTGCCAGTTTTTATATCAACGGCCAGAGCGGGCAAGAAAAGGGCCGTTTCATGGTTGACATATATTCCAAACGCCCGCACAAAGCGCATTGATTCCACTTTTGTTGTGCGAACCGCTAGTATATTATAGTATTGTAGTTACAATCTGGGTGTCCTCAATTCGCGAATGAATCTGTTTCTTCTAGGCAAGCCGTGCTCTATCGTAGTCTATTAAGTTGGCGGTCAAACGCAATCCTATTACGTAACACACAAAAGAGCAGAGTACTTAGAGTCATTATAACCTTTTATAGTTTTTTTTCTAAAATACCTGATACTACGAAAGTTACAATAATTCCAAAAACTTATACTTACTAGAGTAGAAGAAAGAAAACAGTTTTATTTCCCCGCGCCCAACTAATAAAAGAACGCAATGTAAGTATGGATCCCCTGGGAAGAGGAGGGCGTGTTCGTTTGCCTCATCAGTCATTTATTGTGTCTATGTAGACGGTATAGGTACACCGAATACGTACACTTTTATTACTACATTTCTACCTAAGTGAGAAATATAGTTTTATTTGTTTTATGGCTACAGATAACTATTATCCAACTGAAAGTTATTTAAAACTATTGATTCAGCACTCAAAAAGTCTGAATTAAATGTAGAGTAAACTACACTCATAATTCAGGTAACCTGAGCATTTATTCTACATCTGTTGCCGGCAAATATAAATATTATTGACGACATCATACTAATATTATGCGAAAAGTTTGTTGGTTTGTTTGCTCCTCTTTCACGCAGCACCAGAGCAACGGATCGACTAAATTTTTCGCATAGGTATAGTTCAAGGGCTAGAGAGATATAGGCTACTTTTCATCATCATCATCACCATTTTTCATCACTACGCGAGTGAAACCGCGGTGCGCAGCTAGTAGAATATAAAATTTATTCAATTTATTTATAAAATGCATCTTTATAAGTATAGGTATAGGTAAACACAGGACACTTTTGTGTATTGGCACAGAAGACATAAATATGTATTAGGCTCAACATCTATATCTTTATCAATGATCCAACGCTCTTTATATAGCTATTTTCAAGCGAGTGAGAAATTCCTACCAAATCAATAAGCCATTGCTATTGGGTATAAACTTGAAAAAGTGGGCTTTTCCCTTTTCTAGTCCAAAGTACTTGAACCAGTTTTCACATTATCATTTCCTATGGGAAAAAAAGGACCTAAACTTAGAATGTAAATATCGTGTTTCAGTAGTCTATTGAATAAGTCACAAAATATTATAAATGCTTAAATATAGGTGACTGTCTTTTTGTTTGTTTGATACCTTTTCACAAGAAATTGGCTGAAGCGAGGTAAAAAAATTTGATACGCGTCACAACGACAACATCATGAAATATGTTTTCCCGGAAATCTTTGGAAATCACAGGTAAAAGTTCGGGAAGGAACTATGTATATAGTAGAACTGATAAGGTTTAATAACGGGTCAAGAGCGTGTCATACGCATATGGTAAGGGTTCCAGTCAGGTTTCATACATCACTTTTTTAGGGTTTCGTAGTCCTACAAGGAATTCTTATAAATTCTGCCTGTCCGTCGGTCTGTATGTCTGTCCGTCTGTCCTAATTTTTTTAAACCTTCTAACAGCTTTTATTATTAAGATAACTGTATGAAACTTCGCACAACTACAGTTATAGTATAGATCTCAATTTTAAAAGTATATAAAATATAATATTGCATTTTGGGGATGGCTCTGGTACATGTGAAATGGGGATTAAAAAAATCACTGCACTCCCGTGTGGTATCGTTGAATAGGTGTTTTAAAATGAAAGCAATGTTTCATACATCACATTTTTATTTGCGAAATATGGCCAGCCAATGTAGCAAAAACTTGGTCCTCTCCCTGCATTTCTAAACTATTAGACACAGAAACTCGTAACTTACAATACTGATATATATAAAACTTTTATTTAAAATAATTTTAAACATTTTCCGAATAACTTTTTGAGTTAATTTGATCAGTCTGTAATAAATTTAAAAAGTTAACCATGTTGTGTCTCGACATCATGTTGTGGCAATTTATTTTTTAAATTGAGATATAGGTATACCAAAACTCTGGCTGTGAAAAGTTTCATGCATTTACTCCAATAACTATAGAAGGTAGAAAGTTGCAAAATATTAGGACAGACGGACGGACCGAACGAACTTATGGGTTCCTAGGATTACAGAACCCTAAAAACAGTGAAAGTGTGTGAAAGTGTTAAAACAGATGCCGCAGACCTCCAACTCGAGTGGAGAGTGCGGTGGGTTCACCTGGACAGACCTGCTCAGAGATTTACTCTGCTTCTGTGGAAGACCGTGCGTGCTTTGGAAGCCAGGTTAAATATGCCGCCACCAGAACCTTTTGTTTACGTTATCGAGAATGCTGACGTGAGTACCCATACATATTAGTTAGGAAATTATGCCGATAATGAAATTAATATCTTAATTGGCAGCTCATTCAGCCCTCAGTACCTAATACCTAAGGCATTAGCCAAATATGTAATTAGATGTAAGATATTTGAGTGGCATAGTCGACTTTGCCAGTTACTCAACCATCAAGCAGTAGTAAAACTGTGTTTCAGATAAAAGAGAAATGTTTCCGGTGAAGTTACTGCATAATAGTAGATTATGCACTAAGGGAATAAAGCAGTGTCTTACGTCGCGGCGGCATATTGAACCCTGAGCGTAACGAGGGACCCTAGAGGGAGTTATATAGAGTCCTGAGTGAAACGAGGGGTTCAAGGTACCCAAGACGAAGACAGGCTTTATTCCAGAGGAGCACACTCTACCTTACACCCCTCTTTAAGAGGGAGGCCTTTGTCCAGCAGTGGACGTTTGATGGCTGCTGACGTGACGTGACGTGACACTCTACCTTTCACACCTTCTGCGAGACAATAAAAAGCCAGGTTTTACTGAAAATCACAGCAACAAACACAGTCTTTTGTTTCACATTCTTTATAAACGCACCTTTTTTTTTAGTTCTGCTTATGGTGGCCAGTTTTATTATCGAACAAACCTCTTTACAATGCCATATGTTTTTTTTACTTAGAGTTTTCCACGAGTTTCCACAGGAATTTGACGTTCCAAATTCAAATCAATTTATTCCCTAGGAAGTTTCATACAACTTTATATCCCTTAAGAGATAATGCTTTACTTTAACGTTGAGGTTGCATGATACCTATGTAATTGCACATTGTCGAGGTGGACACCACCTGGTGTGAAAATAGATTTAACATCCTTCTTAAAGAGACTTATTCTTAACAAATATTTAGCGTGACTGCCAAGCAAGTGTGGTGCTCGCCTCGTAAGTTAAAATATTAAAAAAAAAAACGTTATTTTTCTGGTAAATCAAAATACAAGCTAACTAGCACTAAATACCTAAGCCATTTAGCCTATTATACAGAAACAGCTATGGACTGCTCATAAACCATTGAAGGTCTAGAGACAATCCAAATGCTCAAGTCCATTACAAGGTAGCGTACCCAGCATGCTGGCAGCATTACCACGCTGAATGGCAAAGTTTATGCGTTGAGTTAGAAAAACACCTTTTTCTCACGCGTCACATTAACCAGGCGCACTGATATAATATAATAATTATTTTAGCTACTCCAAGGGGTAGAGTATGTCTTCAATGTCACCGCATCGGATCCTGATTCAGACAACAGCTCTACGAAAACTTTCTCCATAGACAATATCAAGGGAGACCCGACGTTGTTGATCGAGGGTCGGTCGGAGAAGCTCTCAGTGCTACTCATTGGAGGAGACACGGTGTATGTCGATATGGAATACATAGTGGAAGCGGTAGTCACCACGTGTTCACCTACTCAAGATTATTACGTAAGTACTATCCCTACGGCTACTTCTTAAGGTGAACTCGAAACAACGCTGAAACAGCGCAGTGCGAAAATTCAGGCGAACATGAACCTTAACGCCCGGGGATACGGTTTGCGGTCTTCATATTTAAAATACATCGTTATTTTTTTTCGTTTTAACTATTCTTTTATGTATTTAATCTGTTTTGGCATAATGTACCATGTAATTTGTATGTGAGAGGCCAATGGCTCTAATTTGGAGCCAATGGGTTTGTTTTTTTATTAATTTTCAAACGCAAGCCTATTATACAAAGAAAATAAACTTTGTGCAACATTCCTACGACAAATACATTTATTTATATTTATATTTGAATGCCTTTCCAGGCTTTTTTCAAGGTTCGACTTTAATATTTTTCTATATTAGTTCCATTCATTATGGTGACAATTCTGTCAGGGTTAAATAAATTACTAAACATGCAAAATTAAAGTTGTTTCTTTTATTTGTGGCTGGCGGGATAAGTTATATATGACCAAAGTTTCATCAATTTGTGTTATTTTGAACGTAACTTTTTTTCATCAATTACTGGATAAAATATTCTGTGAAATTGAAAAACATTTTCAATCTAATACCGCGAATTGTTTTTTTTACATATTCGATTGCCTCTGGTAACAACACGATGAAAAAATAGTAGGCACAAAATTTTAATCTGGCAATTTAATGTAGCGCTACGCGACTTGATTTTTACAAGCATTTATTATTTTAACTTGCCCTGAGTATATGTTGGACAAATCATGCAACTCAATTTTAGACCAGGGGCCTTACGGCCAACTGCTTACGCGGTATCAAACTAACGTTAAAACCGCACAGTTCGGAAAATCACGCGAACGTGAACCTTAACGCACCCAGATACGGTTTGCAGTCGCGCAATATATTTTCATCACCTAAACTGGATTGCTTAAAACTGCTAGGCGTAAGGCTCCGATCTACGAATCTAATATTTAGCAGGTAGATTCCTCATTGGGTGAAGAGGTCCGCTAAGTATCTACTTAAATGAAATTTTGCGAAAATAACAAATTAAGGGTTGAGATATTGTATGAAAGTTTACACGTACGAAGTCACGGGCAACAGCTAGTGTCTAATATAATTTTCACAGATCTACTATAGAAGCTTCACTAAACAACATTTTCTGTTCCAGTTTGCGTGGAGTGTTCAGAGCTCATTTGCCAGTCCACTGAACGATTTAGACACGTCTGGGTCTAGACTGGAAATACCACCTTACTCGATGCAGGCCGGAGCTAGCTACTACGTCAGCTGTGCCGTGTACAAAAATAGCGGCGACTTTCTTACTCAGGTATCGATCACTAGCAAAGCAAAACATATGGAGCAAATGAAAAGCAGTATAAAACAAAATTAAGGGTCCGTTATTCAGCCAAAGATGATCTTAAGCAAATTTTCAAAATATGAATTTAGGATAAAAATAGCACTAAGTAGGGATTTAAAATACAATATAAGGCATTATTTTTAAACGATTTTAGGTTGATATTTTATTATTTTGGCCTTCCCCAAAACAGTACTTACTACTACCTACATGAAAAATGCTTTTAAACATTTTCGCTGATGGTTTGATTCTCAAGATGATCCCTAATCGGTTTTATATTATATCTTCGACAATGTTTAATATGTGCAAGCGCGATAGCTGTGCCGGGAAGCGCAGAAATGCAACAGCTATTGACTCTTACGGCTTAGCCACGGGACAAAACGCTAACGTGTGTTAGGGGAAAAATTACAAAAGACAAAAGATAAATGTAAAATGGTAACAAAAAAAATGATAATAATCTGAGCAATGGTGGGCGAGCGGTAGCATGCGCGCTTTACAATCTGACGGCACCCGGTTCGATCCTGCGCCCTGCACCAATGACTTATTTATATAGAGCTTAAATAGATACCACCTACCACCTCGTCCTCGTGGAAATTCCAAAGATTCGTACACAACGATTTGGGTCGTATTTTTTATGATACGTAGGTACTGCCCATGAATGGCACTCCCTGCAGTCCTCCTTGTTTCCTGAGAGCTGCAATCTAGGTATCTTCAATCATGGATTTATTCTAGATCTACCACCAGGCGAGTTGGTAGCCAAAGGGAAGACTATTCTATATTTAAAAAAACACATAAATTATATAATTATGAATAGTTTCAATACCATCGCCCAAATATATTTTTTGCGACTTCAGAGTTGCTCCCATAGTACCTAAAAGTTGTTCATAATAATAGGTAGGTACTATGGACCACTTTCGGCTTAGTAGGTACACCCTTTCCGCGTAACCCAGTATTATTTATATAATAATATTAATGAGGATGTTATTCTGGTGAATGGAGCCAAACTTTCCATGGAGACATTGCATTAATTACGTGGTTATTCTAGACTAGACGATCTTGTTTATTTAAGCTTATGGGACGAAAATAGAACCCTCTCGAGCCTTGCTACCTATAGGTACCAAACTTTCGAATTAGACTAGATAATAGGCTCTAGCTACACGGGTATTCATTGCTTTTATTTAGATATTATCCGACGACAAAACAAAAAAGGACCGTATTGTTTTTAACGTGTATGTATGTATGTACATAATTATACTTACCACCTTCAGCCTAAACGCCTTAACCTATTTTGATGAATGAGGGGTCGATAAACTCGTGTAAGATCAGGAATGGTCACTGGTGACGTCATTTTAGACAATGATACACATGCAACAAAGGAGCGGCAAGGTCGTCTGCAGGGTTAGTTCGAATAAAGCCTGATTTAGGCCTTATGCGTTCGCACCCGTCACTGTATATTATGTCTTCTTTGCCGCCACGATGCATTACAATATATCATTTGTTTATCTGATCTGACATCCTGACGTATCATTGTATCTTATTCCGACATTTCTTTGTCCATGTGTAAAGTTTCCACAGTAATCAAAATCTTTAAAAGAAACTTTTAGTAACCGACTTTATATGTAGTTATTTTAAGTCATTATGAAGTCACCACCTACCTACAAGTATTTGCACAATGATGACCTAATTGGGTCATCCCCGAGCGAAGATAACATCGTCATTGTCCTCGGGCTTTTATTTTAATTAATTTAATATTCGACGCTGATTATAAGTTCATTTGGCTAACGAACTTTTTGAACTTTATATTGATATAAATATATATTATTAATTTTATAGAAAACGTTTTACGATACGATATAAAAATTATGAGAATAAAATAACAATGTTTGCATAAGGATCGATTGCAAAAAACCCATAGATAAAATTTTAATGCCTTATCCTTTCTATCAAACTTTCCTTCTGAATAAGGTCTCAAGCAAACTTAATCAATTAAAAGTTTGTTAACGAACTGTTCGCTTCGTGACGGCCAATGGTATTCGTGCATTTGTAGACCATGATTTCTGGCCAGCTGGACTCACTTTTCTGTGTAAAAAGACCAAAGTGGTTTTAAACTTTCAATGAACGTGACTAAATTTCGATTTTTATTTTATTTCTACAATACTACAATGATTTAGTTGATTAATTTTGCCTCATTTGACAAGTAACCAAATTTAAAAAAGTTTAAGGCTTTGGTTTGTGGATTGACTCATTGCTCATTGACTAAATGTCAAATCAAACGTTCCCCTGATGTATTTAAAGTATACGGCACGTTGGAACCCACTTGGAACCTATTCGTTCTATGTTCGCCTCCATACGTAATGAGCGATGACCAAAACACCAAGTTTCCTTTCAGACCGAACTGCCGCTACAAGTTTTGTATAGAGGGCTGGCAGTGAGCCTTAATTTGGACGTTTTGGTTGTGACCGCGAACAATGGTTTCAACATCAAATCGTTGGTTGAAAATCATGATCATTATGGAGAAAAACTAGAGGTAACGTACATTATAATATAGTCTACTAGCTGAAACCCGCTACTTCGTACGCGTAGAGCTCGGCCTACGGCCTCGCTACTACAACCCGTTATAGCCTATGTATTATTCTAATGTATAAGCTATATTATTGTAAACTTTCATTAAAATCCATTCGGTAGTTTTTGCGTGAAAGAGGAACAAACATCCATATATCCATACATACAAACTTTCGCGTTTATAATATTAGTAGGATTTTTTCATGAGTCATGTCGCGCTGTCAAGCCACACCTCTGATTTCTTGGCGTTAGATTTTGACCGGTGGTTTGTTGTATTGACTTTTGTTGTGACAACCGAATCCTAAACGTTTTGTGAATCATGACGAAATTCCTTGATGTTAAAAAAATATAGTTTGGGTACATATTTGCACTTTGAAGTTTTAACTGCTTGGACATTCTCTTATAGGACATCTCTTACATTCTCATAAATTTCCCGGCATAAAAAGTGTCTTGTAATTTGTTCGGTTCTCGAACTATCTCTAGGTATACAAAAAATCACGGAGATCCGATGCTCTAATGCTGCGCGAATAAGGAACATACAAACCAATAGACCAACAACAAACACTTTCGCGTTTCTAACAATTGATTAACTTTAACTATGTTTGCTACCTATTAAGAATAAGTAATTCAAAACTATAGATTTTTTATTTCAGTTCGAATGGAGCTGCAATAACGATAATGAACCCTGTGAAGACTTCGAAAGTGTTAACAGTGAAATGATGACTTTTTTCAGCGGCCTTCATCGAATAGGACAGTAAGTTTCAATTGATTTATATTCTTTTGGCATTAGGATAGGTTTTTTTACCCAAGAATTTCTAGATTTATAACCGTGATATTTAAAGATATGTTCTCTACAGGTATGAAATCAATCTGATAGTTACTGTACTAGATCAGCAAGCTTCAAGTAACGCTACTATAATCGTCATAGCGCCTACTCTACCTGTGATTCAGGTGCTCAAACTATTGATGTAATTTGCTTTTACAACTTTTTGTGTTACCACATCACACACGCATCAAACATCATCAGCCAGTAAACGTCTACTGCTGAACAAAGGCCTCCCTCAGAGGGGGGTGTTGACTGTTGCCATAATCCTCCCGCTTGGCAGGCGGCTTGGAGATCGCAGTACGTTCAACGTCTACTAAGAGGGCACTGCTGCTCATCCTCCGGTGGTTCTGGTACTGGTCGACTTGAATACTACATAAATAATATATTAAGCATTATGGCCATCTGCAGTAACAAGCGTTGCAAATACGCCTCAATATTTCGCTGTATGTTTCACACCTAAGCTGGTTCGTAGCTAACACCTATTTCTAGGTGTTCTAACGCATTGAAATATTGACTTCCAATGTTACGACAGATATTTCAAAGTTTTTTTACCCAAATTAATTTAATGATTCTGATATTACAATACCTACTGCTGCTACACATTAAAGAATAAAAAAGGTGTGATAATTTACTGGGTATTCTAAGAAAATTGCTCATTAAGAGGTAGATATTTATTTTACAAACACGTTTTCTTGACACCTTACCGTCTACTATATCTAAGCTGTTACTATCTAGACAACTAAAAAGCCGCTTTGACTTTGAGAATTTATGACCTGGCAAAAATAATAACGTCTAACTGATAAGCCACCTATTTGCGCCGGTATACTACGAAACAATGGGCTTTTCCACTATCATGATAACAATGCAATCCCAGCTTAACCTTTATGTAATTAAGTATTTCTGTTAATTTTAGTAGCAACTAATTACATCTAAGCAAAACATTGATATTAAAAGCCTAAATTATTACTAACCGCTGATATGCTACATCCAAGAATTCAATTTAAGGCGCGGTACAATCGCATAATTAACCAATAGCCAACCAACGTAACCTTGATGGCTTTGGTGGTACAAATATTAATACGAGTCATCGCTTACCATCAGGTGACCCGTTAGCTTGTTTGCCACATAGGACATAAAAAAAAATAAAGATCATTATGCAGATAGAGCCTCAACATCGTCTCGTGAATGAACACAGCATGGTAACTTTGGTAGCCAACGTGAGCAATGTGGTCCCCTCGTGCACGCTCACTTGGTACTTCGCAAATGAAGAGTATCTGGCTACCATGGATAATATGGACGTGTGTGAAGACTGCCAGGTTGGTACAAAAGCTTGTAGGGACCTACCACAACCTCTATAGCATTTTTAATTATAGCTGTCTTTTATTTTACTCTCTATGGTTAAGAGGAAATCAAAAGGAAGTTCATTGCAAGTTTGGAATAAAGTAATTGTAAATTCATAACTATTTTACACGGTTTAACTATTATGTTATAAATGTTTATCATGACATGCCGCGCATTTTTTTTTTAAAGTTTCGTTCGGTTTAGTACTTATTTTAACAAAATGTGTGTTTGACTGTAAGAAAAAAATCCAAAAGAACAAAACAACTGTAAGAAAAGCTAAGAATCCAAATTTCACCCACTTATATTATAATCATATTTACAAAATTTACGCTTTACTTTACTTTTTTTATCATGCAGGGTGCGTCTCGTAGGTATATGATCCTCTTTTATATTAATAAGTTAAATTACTTTTTTATGATTCTCACTAATCTAAGCATTAATTATAATGATATGTACTAACCAATATGACGTTTGTAGTGAAAAAAAAACTTTGCTGATGTCTGGTTGGTCCAATGACAATACAATAATAGCTACTATTGAGCTGGTCTAATGACCAGGAAATTGACATTGGAAATCTTAAAATGGATACTAATAAAACCCAACGAGTTATTAACGAGTGCACATTGCAAAGCATATTTTTTTACTAGATATTTTTTATCTTTCGTGCGCTAACGAGTTCCCACTTTAATGATTTGCCTCTTTTGATTAACAGCATGGAGAAGAATTTTCTGGTTCTATAACCATCACGTCCTTAGAAGAAAACTTCCTCAATGAACTCGCAGACTTCACCAATGACACCGAGTCTAGACAGGTGGTAGCACAAATGAACGCCTCAGCTGGAAAGGCCCGTTTCGTGGCCAAATGCGGATGCTCTCTTACTTTCAACTGTGACACGCAGGGAATCGCCCACGCTGATGTGAATTTGAAACTAAATGGGAGCCCAAAAGTTGCTGAAATTAAGGTGAGGAAAATACACATTATTTTGCGTAGGTATATGATGCCTAATCTGTTTTTTTTTATCCGACCACTGATTTTTTTATCTTCAAAAATGTCGAAAATGTGGTAAAGCTGTAGCTCGGGCCGGGGAGCAGCATATCTCTCTTAGCAGAGTTTAAACCATGCACCTACTTAGAATTGTGCAAACAAATTGTGCAAACCCAATGAAGCGTTTCTAAAAAAACAAATGACAACGACAACGTAGTTGTGATGCCTCTGGCTTACTATCAGGCAGCCCGTCTGCTTGTTTGCCACCTATGGCAAAAGAGCTTGTAAATTGTTTTTTTTTTCAGGTTTCTCCAGAAACAGGAACAACGATGGAAACTGTATTCCGGCTCAGCACCCTCGCCGCGTCAGATCCTGACAAGCCGCTACGCTACTCGTTTTACTGCAGCCTTGGCACCAACGATACGCTGATGCTTGCCTCTAACTTGGAGCACTTGGCTACTGAAACGTTTCTCCCATTCATTGGTAATATTTAAATCTAGCTGCGCCATGCGGTTTCATCCGCGAGGATTACAAACATAATTATACACACAGGCATTTTATACATAAGAAATTAAGATAATGATTAGAGATTTTATTTTTATATGTCAAGATCATTATTTTCTACTTAAATTATTCTGATGCCTCTAAATATTTTGTATTGCATTTTCGGTTTTGTTTGAGCCGCACTTTTTGTTGTTGTTGTTGTTTACTCATATAAATTTTATCTCTATTTTAGTTCAAATGTTGTAGTATATTTTTCAATCTGTGGGTCTTTTCATTCAAGCGTTAATTTTAGGTTTCCAGGGTAATGTACATTTTTGTTACTTTAAAAATAAAAGATACCCGCGCCCCATATTTGAAGGTGCTTGACCTTTTCTTTTAACCACTGGTGAAAGTATGTAAGATTTGCTCTGCTGATATTTTGCACCTATCACTATACCACAGTACATACAAAGTCCTCATAAAAAATCTTATTATCCATGTTTTAACTTTGATAATTTACGCATTTTTACAGTTTCGTAAAGCTGTTAAAAACCGTCATGACGAATTTCTGAATAAGGCCCAATTCGGTAGTCGGTCAGTAACGTCTTTTCTGTGCGAATTACCTAAATTCGTATTTAGGTAATTGCATCAATCATTACATCCTAGACTTGTACCTAAAAAGTGCCTTCGTGAATTATTTGAAAAGATACCTTTATAGAATAAGTATTTATAGGTACGAGTATAATATTTATGTTTAGGTACAATTTTAAATGCCTCGTTTTGTAGGTGCAACTGGAACAAAGGTATGGGTGGAAGTTTGCGACTCTCACAGTGCGTGTTCTTTGAGTGAATTGAAGACAGTCCAGCTGATGGAAGGCGAGGGCCGGACCGTGACAATGTTGGTAGACAGCATGCGAGGGCATGTGGGTAGATGTGAAATGATGCCGCTGAGGCGACTTGTGCAGTCAGCTATCTCTACTTACATAGTGAGTTTTGTTTAGTAGCTAGTTTTCTTTTGTAGTTGGCAATTTGCAGCTTGAGTTTTCAAAACCACAGTAATCACACTAACGGAGTAACGAAGGTAGTTTAAGCTCTGTATTACCACATAGGCTACGTTTAATCCCAGAAAATAAACATGTTTCCTGCTAGCTAGCGGGTGCAACCGCGGGGTGCTACTAGTATGTGTGTATACGTCAAACCACGTCCTGGCGGCAGCCCAAAATTCTGGCCCCATTACCAAAATGTATAGTATGTATAGCAATGCTCACCTTTGAGCAAAGTAGTACCCAGCATTTTGGTCACGTGTTGCAACGATGATCAGACGTGATGAATTCAAATAATTACTGGAACAATACCCAGTAGCAGTTTAATAGTTTTTTTATAATTTATTTTTTGTCCTATACGTAGCTACTAAATATATAAAATATTTTTAGAAGCTTTGATATAACTTGCCCTGTTAGTCATATGAATGTATGTGTGCGACAGACAAATTTTCAAACTGAATTTCAGACCAACATGGCCATAGGAACTCCTAAACGAAACGCCGTAACCCAATCGAGTTTGGGCTCGTTGGATTTATCTTCTTAATATCTTTGGTCCTCGATATAGACCAGGGTCCTGATGATAGAGCTGAAGGGTTACCATAGGAACTACTCAACGAAAATACGTACCCTCATCTATATGGCGGACGCGTAAATGCTTGTTAAAAAACTTTTAAATATATTTTTTCAGAACTCTAACCAGGAAGAAGTGCTGTCAGTATTTACAGAGGCTTTGTTAGAGACACTTACTACAACTAAAGGTCACTGTATCAGGAATAATCAAGACTATCCCAAACTTATAGATTGGTTGATTCAAGCCGGAGTCGACACGAGTAGTTTGATTGGTTAAGTTATATTGTTATTATACTAGGTCATGGGTAGTATTTACTTAGGTATATCTTTTATCACAATAACTTGATGATATTTTACTTTAAAGTGTGTAGGTACTATAATCATGCCAAGTTTGACGCTTGTACGTATTAGCGTTTTTACACTAAAGCAAATACAAACACAACCCTTTAAAAAAGTTTGTTGAATTCCCCTTTCGTTTTTACATTCTTTATTATTATTACTTAGTTAATCCGCCCTAATACATATTCTATGAATATTTCAATTGGCTATCTATTATGGTTCGAAAGATACATCCTTAAAATGTAGGACAGGCAGAAAAATACACGACAGACAGCGTAGGCTTAGTAATAGGGTTCCATTTAATCCTTTGCGTACGGAACCCAGAAAAGCTCTTCTGACTGCATCATCCGCCACTGGCCATTGTTCTTTCCCTTACTATTAGATTCCAATATACTTACTATGTCATCCTCGCTTATTGTATAGATTGCTTCATGTATTTTCGATTGCTTCCCAACTTTATAATCTCAATTTGACGTTATTGAATGTACCAGTTAAATACAGTGCATGTATTTATACTTTACCTTTAATATCTACTTTTAAGCTGCAGAAAAGATGTTTAAGAGCCATTTACAACCTCAGCAATACCGACTCAGTCAGAAATGTGTTTAGAAAAAATAAGTTATTAACTCTAACTGGTATATTTATATTAGAAATTTGTATGTTCGTTAAAAACAATCAAAATTACTTTTTTGAAAACAAATCTGCTCGGTCGGACATTCTTCGTCCAAAACACAAATTAAACATTCGTGTCTTGCAAGCTCCTTACATGCAATGTACCATAGAAGCACATTTAATACTGCTATAAAAATATACAATTGTCTACCATTTCAGACTAAATCTTTAGATGGAAATAAATTCAAAAACAATTTAAAGTCATGGCTCACAGAAAAAGTTTTCTATACAATGGACGAATTTTATGTATGTACAAACGATTACATAGCAAAATCGTATCTAGAAGAATAAGTTGATCTCATGTTTATAACTGATGTTTACTATAAAATAATGATGATTTGTCATTACTGGTTTTCTCATGTTGTACCCATGTTTATACTTACATGCTTATACTATATTTCTAATGATTGCTTACCAAAAATATGATATAATTATGTTTTTTTTTTTTTATAATGTTTCTTCTCGACATACTTATTCGATGTCACCCTTATGTATGTTATAGTACCTAGATACGAAATATTGCACGTCCGCTAGGATAGACTGTTGGATCTAAAACTTTATGTAACACCTTTGTACACAGTTTTAAGCAATAAACGTTATTCTTATTCTAATTCTTATTCTTACCTACAGATATTTGCGTTATGACGCTTATTGCTTGTAATGTCTGTTAGTCCAAAAATATGAAATTGCAACCTAAAAATGACAATTTTAGTTTATGGATCACTATTGTTATCTTGTAACTAATAACAAGAAATATAAATTCTAACAAGTACTTAAGCAGATTACGGCATGGCTGCCGTGTTGTTAGC
This sequence comes from Agriopis marginaria, assembly GCA_932305915.1. Taxonomy (NCBI): domain Eukaryota; kingdom Metazoa; phylum Arthropoda; class Insecta; order Lepidoptera; family Geometridae; genus Agriopis; species Agriopis marginaria. Next base: position 6,908,925 of record OW029934.1, on the reverse strand, counting down.
TTACGCGTTTAGTTGTTACTATTTTGATTTGCGTTCTCGCCTCTCTTTTCTTATCTCATAGCCGTGAACGCTATTCTACGAATCCAACGCAATGCCTCCTTACTACCTACCACTGGTAAATGTTTAGTTTAAGTAAAACAAATTCTTATTGAATGGGATGGAAGAAATTAATTTGTAAATGCACAGAACGTTGTAGTTCCATGAACCAAATGCAACAAAATGCCTGTATTGTAATTTTTTTATCGGAATATGTGTAATTGCTACGCGGCGTAGCATTTTCGTAGCAGGTCTACTACAAAAATTGATGTTTAAGTAAGAGTAATTTAATAATTCTAAGAGGAAATATACTTCGTTGGTATTGATAGATTTGTGTAGGTTCAGAGATAGATATTGGATAGATGATGAAAAACAAGTAGCGGCAAAAAAAGGTTGTAACACATCGGCCGTCATGTGACGATATAATTTTTTATTTATTTATTATTTATCTTATTGAATAACATACATAATCATTGTTACACAAGTCTGCCAAACTGCATAGCAGTTTGTAGGCAGACATCTACTCTCTTAAACAAAATTTCATCATCAACGTACACAACAGTACGAATAGAGGAACACAACATTTTAGACATAGGAATTCGGATTTTTGAATAGGTCTTTCAAAATGAAAGGGATGTTTACATTATAATTTGTTTGGATGTACCTACCATATGCGAAATATCTGCCAAAAATAATATCATCATCATCATCATAATCAGCCTTTTAACAGTCCACTCCTGGACTTTTAGCCTACACCCGAAAGGGTGACTGGGCCATATCCACCCCGCTGGCCCAGTCACGGGTTGGTGGATTCACATACGCCATTGAATTTCTTCTCCGTACGTATACAGGTTTCCTCACGATGTTTTCCTACACCGAAAAGCTAGTAGTATGAAATTCCGTACATAAACTCCAAAGAGCTCATTGGTACGGGCCCGGGGTTTGAACCCGCGACCTCACGCTTTCAAGTCTAGCGGTCTCCCAAATAGGCGACCACGGCAAAAATAATATGGTTTTAACTAATAAAAAAAAACTTCTTGTAATAAGTCACCACTTAAGCCTGCGAAAGTTGACTTGCTATTATTATTCCGACACGCAGTACTGAGTAGAATAGGCCAGATAATCCTTGCTCGACTACCTGGAACCCTAATTACTATTACCTAAGATAATGGAGTCCATCCCCACCTCTAGTTCGAGGCACTTGCGCGTACGCAGGTAAGGGATGGTATATAGCGGACCATCTTTTTTTATTCATTTAGTATTTACTACTGTCTTAAGCTTGTCAGTTACGAAGGGTCCGGTAAAAGTGGTGTCTTTAATTATTTTTTGTGATTTTTTGGATAACGATGCAGAAAAAGGTGTGTTTTTGTTAGAATATTTTTTATATTTAACCGTTTTAATATAAAGTATTTAGTGTAAAAGTTTTTTTGTGTAGTTGTTTGTTTGTTGTTACAACATTTTAATTATAAAAACTACTTTAAATAATTTTTTTTGTTTTCAACTGTATGTAATATGAGGTTTTTATTATAAAATATGTTATTGCACTAGGATAATTCTAAACCGTCCATGGATAAGAATGAAAGAAAACGTGGACGTCCTACCGGGAAGAACAGAGTCCCACTTTCACTAGTAAGTTTCCAATACCACTTTACTTTACACTTACCGGCTTGTTTATGCCAAAGCCTGCGAATTTTTCCCATATATTGACCTGGCAATACATCAAATGTTCAAAGATGAAATGTTTCAAGGATGTTCTACCTATTAGGGTACCTATATATAAAATCCTTGACCTACCTAGGTACATTTGAAGTATTGCCAGGTAGGTACATTATATTATTATTTCGTTATCTTACTAGTTTCTCATATTCAAATGCCGTATATGTTTTATTCCAAATTCAAACATGAAATTATCAAACAAAAAAAGATACGTACAATTTTTGTTGGTTTATGTGAAAAAAATTGTCGCTGAATTAACTGCTTTGTAGCACAAGCGTATAAAAGTAATGTTTTATTACATTGTTTTTTTTTTTTTAATTTAGTTTACTTAGAGTATGTTTTTTTACAATATTTTAGACAGAGCGTCGCTCTCGCACTCGCAATGCTCATTATTTTGTTATTCTACTAATTTCATAAATTCAAAGGCAGTAAACTAAAAAAAAACTTTTTTAAAATGTTGAATTCATTTTCTATGAACAGACTATAAAACAAAAAACAAATGTTTATTGTTATGTTTACTTACAGTTTTTTTCAATATTTTAGGAAGAGCGTCGCTCTCGCAATGCTCAATATGAAAGAGAAAGAAGAAACGAGACTGCAGAAGCGATGGTTCAGCTCGCTGAAGCAGCACGTTGCGATCCTCAGGTAATGTACGACCATCACACTAATAATAAATTAATTACGAATATTTATGTGTACAGCTTAGCTTAGCAAACAAGAGTAGAAATTAATGGGGGCGCGCCTATCGAAAATAGTTCTAAATACTAGCAACCCTGTATTGTAACAGCTGAACGGATTTGAATGAAATTTGGTATGGAGGAAGTTAATACTTTGAATTATCACAAATATGCTACTTTTTGTCCCAAAAAAAACATGGTTCCTGTAGGGTTGCGGGTGAAACCGCAGGGCAATCATAGTCCACCACATTTTTTCCTGTTCTTTGTTTGTTCTGATCAAATTATACTGTTCGTTACAGATCACAAACCCAGAATTGCTTGCCACAGTAATCAACCGATTACATCAAAGAGAACAGTCTAAAAGTATAAAAGATTTAAAGCAAATCAATGAAGATTTGGAACTACAAAGTATGTAGTAATCACCTACTAATAAATTATGATAATTTATTAACATTACCCGTAAGGATTTTTTTTGCTAAATTGTTTTTTTTTTTCAGTTGCAGATCTATTAAGTCGATTGGAAAGCGAACCTAATTTTGAAGAAAAGCATTTTACCGTAAAATCTGAAGAACAAACTACGTCAAACTCCGACGGACGCTCTTCTACCTGTGGCTTTACGTCATATTCTGACGGACGAACTACGTCACACTCCGACGGACGCTCTACGTCATATTCTGACGGACGAACTACGTCACACTTCGACGTAAGAACAACGTCACATACCGATTCTAATTCTGATTCAAGAAGCAGCAAGACTCTGAGACCTACAAAATACGTAAGTAGACTGACTTACTTGATATCGCATTTTTTTATCCGACTGATGGACAATCGGTTAAAAAGAGGGTGTATTCGATTGTATGTAACGTAGGTTTTTTTTTGTTCTGCTTTATTTGCTTTGACACATTATTTTACCATTGAATTAACTATAGCATATTTAACTGGCTTTTTGTACTTGCCATGAGTATTGATTTCGTTTTTTGTAGCCCGTTGGTCTAGTTGGTACTGAACCTGCCTTCTGAGCTTGGGGGCGTGGGTTCATTTCCCACCTAGGACAAACATTTGTGTTTGTTCTATATCTGGTTGTTTAATATATATTTAAGTATGTATTTAAAAATATATATGTATGTATATCAGTCTCTGGCAGCCATATCACAAGCTTTGCTTAGTTTAGGGGCAGATGACCGTGTGTGCAAAAATGTCCCGAATATTTATTTATTTATTTAATTAATTAGGTACTTACATTTTAACTTTAGTGACATAATAATTGATTTATCTGTTTTTTGCCTTATTATTGGTTAATTAGGTACTTACTGTCTCGCTGTATATTGCGTTTTAGCTGAAATAAATTAATTTAAATTTGTTATATATTTTAAAATCAGTTTTTAATTAATTTCCTGGGACCTTACGGACAACTACTATACTACTATACTAACTAACTAACGTGACTATCGCGCCCAGATACGGTTTGCGGTCGCGTGATTTTCCAACTGAGCGGATTAGGTGCTGCTATAGCAGTTGTCCGTAAGGCCCCAGTAGCCTGACAGTTTGTATGTATGAGGTGTAGTTAGATTAGTCATTAGCTCCGCGTTTGTTTTTCTTTTAATAATCAATCAATCAATCTTGTTGTTGTTTCATTTCAGCGAAAAACCTCAAAAAGGAACACAGTGCACGACAACGCCAGACTATCTAGTAGCAGCAGACAGCCTGACTCTTCAACCGACTCACAAGATTCTGATTGGTCAAACCACCATTTGGGAAAGACTTTACCGACGTTACCTCCACAGTTTCAACCGACAACTATTAATGAATTCAACCCTGATACTTCATTAAAAGATACAGATTCAGTGTCTTCAGAGTGCAAAAATGCCAACTCAAATCATAGTCGGTTAATTTTCAAAGACGAATTTTACTCTGAAAGCTCCGACCTATCTGAAGCATTATCTATAAATTCAAGCCAGCAAGATATGAAAGTAGAGGTCCAACTGCTTCCTGAGATCAGTCAAATCAAAACCGAAAGCATTGAAGAGGAAAGTATAATCAGCTTTATGGACCCTTTCAGTAAGTTCACCTACCTATATTTATAAAATTATTAAATGGGTGGGAAAACTTGTTTCTTGAGTATGTAACATTTTATATTGTTTTTTCACAGCGGACGGAGAGAAGGCAATGTTGGAAAAACTGGGGTGGAGCGATTTTATAAATTTTCAAGGCTCTTACAATGAAGTAAGTTTACTACATCACGAACTTTTTTTTTCCTTTATTTTTCTCGTGAGTGTCATTGCACTTCTTATGCATTTGCCTGTGTCAATTATCGAAATATTAATTTGTTATATTAAAAAACATCAAACAATTCAGTCAGAGTCAGTCAAAGTAAGACATGGTTAAGTCTAAGTCATGCCCTAGTACTTAGTGCATGCACGGAGGCTTTAAAAGAAGCTGCTAAGGAGTTTAGGAAACAACACGAAAATTCACACTCAAGCACGTTCAAAAACACTTGATAAATAATAATACTATGAGGCGATTGCTACTTATTGTTTACACGCTCATTATTTCATTGTTATTATGATAATTAAACCTTAACTTATCATCTTTTCAGAATCCGGCTAACTTAAGATGGCCTGTCGACTACTCTGGATATTGATGAACACTAGAATCAAACAGATACTTAGGTACTTCTCGTCTAAAAACACTAGCTGCGACCCGCGGTTTCACCCGCGTAGATTATCAGCATCAGCTATCTGCCAGTGTGCCAGTGAAAGTCCCATCGAAATCAGTCCAGCCGTTTTGAAGTCCATAGCGAACATACACACTTAGTTTTTTATATATAAGAAGATTTGTGATAATGAATTACTTTGAAACCAAATTTAGATATTTAAGTAGCTATTTTAATATTATTCTAACTTGTGAAATTTCGTAATTTAATAGAAAATAATTTTAGGCATAACATGAAATGTTTGAAATAAAATTAAGATGACCAATATAAAAAGGATTTTGTAATTTCTTTTTTTCTACCAATAGGTACCTATGTAGTTGGGTTATCAGTTTGTAAGCCAGTCATAAGAAGGTATAGCTAGTAGGAATCACTCTTAACCTAGTACATAATTAATTACATTACCTAATTATAAAAGCTATAAAATATCGATAACGCTGTTCAGGATAAAAGTAGTGTTCAAACAATGGCAATGAGCAAAACAAGCGAAACGAGCGGAATGAACGCAAACAAAGAAATGCTTCGAAATTTCTATCCATGCAGGGCAATCCGCTAACAATCGACAGCAAAAAGTTGGAATATTAAAACATTACAGCAACCTAATAAAATTATCGGGTGTAGCAGAAATGGCTTATTTTAATTCGTTGTAGGTCAATAAGTACCTAATATACATAGGTAAACACAGAGTTACGCAGAAAGAGTGTATACTAAGCAAAAAATTATCCAAAGTACCTAGTACCCTCTTGATGAAAAAACTTTTACTATCGGACCAACCCTGAAATAGCAAAAAAAATATCAACTGTTCCGTGCATTTTGTCGAGTATGAATTACCATCTATTGAACGTTAGATATTTTTTCACGATTTTAGAGTTACTCCCATAGTAAAAGCACGTAAAAGTTGCATTGGCGGATAGGGCGGATGGCGGATAGATACAAAACACCTACTTATCAATTCCATACATCCGACTCAACTTTTCGATTTGATTCAGGTGCACTTTTACACAGCATACTCATAGCCTACCTATACCTAATATTTTTATTTCTAGTTCTGTTATTATTTAGAGATATAATAACAAGCAGTGCCGGCGTTAGGATAGGACGCCAGATATACAGGGGCACCGCAGGCAAAGCCTTTATAGATCGCCCCTTTTTTCGGTTTTAATAGCAGTTTGGGGGGGAGGGGGGGGGGTTGCACCGTGGAAATCTCGCCCAGGGCGCTGTTAGTGCTAAAACCGGCAAGCAAGCCATCCCCGTAACCACGTCCATTTGGCATCTTGAAATGAACATTGCTTCAAAATGCATTTTTTTCACCCTTGGGATTGAATTTCTAAAAACGCGTTCCTTTAAGCAATATGGTAAATATCTAAAAACAACATGTTTTTCTGTACAAAATTAAGTACTTTACCACTAGGGATAAATTAGCAAAAATTTATTGAAGCATGTCTTTGTTATTTTCTGACCGAAAAGCTAAATAGGTACCTATCATAAATCATGGATTAACTTGAAGTTAAAAGCTGAAAGACGCCCGAGTCGGGCCTATTAGGACTAAATCTATTCGGTATGTCTGTTCTATATAGATCTAGGCATTTTACCCCAGCTAACCTGAATTTAATAGACTGTGTGGTTGAAGATGGTAAATACGTCCAGCCTGGAATAGACACTGGCATCGATTCTGATGCACTCTAAACTAAATTTGACAGCTCTAAAATTGTTGCCATCCTTCTCTCACGTATTAAAATGAAAAGAGAGGCAGATAATTTTAGTACTGTCAGATTGGTTTAGTTTAGTGAGTGGTGACAGAATAGGCCTCATTATCTCTCAAGTAATAGTGTTTTTGCACACACGGTCATCCGACCCCAAAATAAGCAAAGCTAGTAATATGGCTGCCAGAGACTGAAATACATACATAAATAGATACCCACAAATGTTCATCACATGAATGTTTGTATGTCCTAGGTAGGAATCGAACCCACGCCCCCGAAGGCAAGATCACTAACTACCATCTGGACCAACGGGATAGATTTGATAGTTTGGCCAAGTAGCCTACTTAGTGCAAGGGATAGAAATTAAATAAAACCATTGAAAAAAGTCGAAATTAACAGAGTATTTTATATTATCCTTTAAAATTATATTAGCCTTCCAGAACAAAGAACAATTCTTACAATTAAAACGCAAATATACCTGGTCAGGTAAAATAATATTGCACAATATAAAAACAAATTAAGTTACGTATATTAAAGAACTCATACATTTCATCGGACTTAGTTCTTTCATCGGAATGTTTCTTACAAAATAAATCTATTAATTAGTTAATTTCATCGATCCAGTGCTGCACTTTACTTTTTGTATTCGCAATGTGATCGAATACAATTATTATTGTGCTCACTCGAATATCTAACGTATTGACCTGAGAATAATAGTGATATCCCTATGTAAGTATGAGTATAGTACTGAGGCAAGTGTGATAACACGGTCATTTGAATATGTACCTTATTCTCAGGTGATTAAGATCCAAGTGGGTGCACCTAATTGATTGGACTTTGCAGCAAAGCTTAAATAACTCTTAGCTGATTTACCAACAAAAAAAGGCGGTTATTGCCTTTATCCACACATTGATATCAAAAGGACAGATAATTATAGTGCCGTCTACGTTTAAAAAAATTTACAAGTGGATCGATACTATTATCAGTGTAAATATATTTTATAAATAGGTTACAATTAAAAAGTATAATTTAAGAGCTTCACAAGATCATTACAACAATATATTCTGGGTATAATAAAAAAAAAAAGAAAATCAGGAGATTCTGTACAACAAAATATTATTCATACATACAAAATTGTACGTACATAATTATTACATACATCAATTTCTAATTGAGTCTGTTCAAGAAGACTAACATATAAAACCTATTTCATAAAATCAAATACTCTTGCAGAAGTACCGAGTCCATTGAAAAATGTATCCCTACAAGAATATTGGACTCCAAAATGTACTTACTTTGACTTTACTATTAGCATAACATCAATTTAAAATAATCATTAAAAATATACTCATCGGTAAAAATTTATAAGATGAATCATAAATCAGCAATCAATTGATACAAAAATTCCACATACATCTAATATTAACAAAATTATGTTATTTATTTCATTATCATATCACTTAAGTCTATTTATATACAAAAATAGTCAAGTGTACAGATGGCATTACGAAATAATTCCTATAAAAAATTTACTTTCATTACATAATCATTATGTGTAGAGCGCCACCTAGCGGAGGAACTTGGAACTCCATTGATTAAAATAAATGTATGGCCTATGTGGTTACCTTGATTAATCCAAGGTCAAGTAAGACAGGCAATCTGACAAAACCAAGACAATTATACCTAAGCTGGAAAGTGTACCAATCGAACTTCAGTCCTGACAATGGGGAGGAACTTTTTATTTTCTTATATTATTTTTACATTGCAATTAATATCAAAATATTATGATTTGCTCGACATGTTGTATTCGACATGCCCGCCAGAAAGGGATAGTATACTCCCGGATTTGCTATGTAAGTCGGACTGATTTTCGCTTTCATATTTCTTTATCCTATTTAGATCTTTAATGTTATTTAATATGGTTCATTATAAAATCATTATTATTATGTACTCTAACCAATTGGGTATAAGATCCTTGGATAAAACAATAAATCCGAAAACGCAATGACGGGGGGCTTGCTTGGCCTCGCTACTCATACTCGGCCAATGAGCAAATAACAAGACTGGCCGCTCAGCGTGCTTAGCGTCTCGCCAGTGCTATAGAACATGGTATGTATTCTATGATCGAGTAGCATTCTATAATCCATGCATCTCCAGGGAACAGATGGCATACTAAGTAAGCCTACCGTCAGTGTTTTCGGCCCAACCTACTGGTTTGATTCATAGTGTATGCCTTTACAAGCCAGCTGTAAATGCATTAAAAAAGGAACCCTGAAATGAACTGGTCAAAACTCTAATTTCTGAAAATGGGGCCCAACATTATATTTTAAACACTTCACTTTGTCAAAATATACAATTGCAACCATCAATCTACAAACAAATGGAGGTCTAGTTCAAAATTCAAGAACAAAAGTGACTAGAGTTTATCTGTATTGACATAGATGTATTGGAATAAACCATCTGTGTAAAAAGCCTTACTTAATAAACGTTAAGTTAATCAAAGCAGAAATTGCTGTTTTGTTTTCGCGTATGATAATTTCCGTCACCGGGAAGTTGACAGGTCAATTTTAAGCATAGTTTAACTATAGTAACGTTTTTAAGTTAGGCCGGTTAGCGTTTTTAGTATGGTAATTTTTGAGAGTTAACCGAAAATCTATATGTTTCTAGATCAATGATTGCAGACATACTTTTTGATTGGACATTGTCATGAACATGAATCACCAATATGCTCATCTAACAGTTTGTCGTTTGACGTCACACGTTAACACTGTTGATCTTGAGTTTCTTGACACGCCGCGTGGTGCCTTCTCCATCTGAGCTGTCTGTATCGTGTGAGCTGCCTTCGGACTTGATGCCAAGCCCTAACTCGTGGGCATCGACGTAGTTACCTGTCTGCCGGGCCTTTTCTAGCGCTCGAACTGAAATTAAAAAATAATAATGTAAATAGCCTGCCAAGCGTGGGGATTATGGTAACACCCCTCTGTAAGAGGGAGGCCTTGTTCAGCAGTGGACATTCAATGGCTGATGATGTGTGTGTGATGTGAATGTAAATAAACTGTCCAGCACCCTGGAGCCTCGCTCCGGTATTTCAAGTAGCTGGGTTGGCTCGGGAAGATGCTTGTAAGGGAAAATGTACTAAGCCCCAAGTGGGACATCTGTGCAGAACTCATTGTCCACATTACAAATACGAATAATAATTAAAAAATAAATTTTTCATAATTGGCGGGTGCTGTACCTCATCTTATAGCCCAATTTTACAGGTAATTTGCAAATACATTTATTTATAGAGCATTATTTGATCTGATATGTATTGTAAGACTAGATAATTGATATAAGATCAAGACTAGGAAATAGAATTTGATACTAGTTTTATTGTGCGAACTGCTAGTCTGTGGAATGCACTGCCTGAATGGGTATTCCCTATGGTTACAATCTGGGGGTCTTCAAATCGTCCGTGAATCGATTTCATCAAGGCAAGCGTGTTCCATCATAGACTACATCATCGCTAAACATCAGGGGAGTTGGCGGTCAAATGCAAGCCTATTATTAAATATTAAAACACCTGGCCAAGTGCATGTACAACTCTCGCACTGAGAGTTACACAGACACACCCAGTCTTCTTTCTTTCAGTTCAGGATGTTAAGCACTCTCACTTGGTCGGTGATTTACTTTATTATTTGTTTTTTTTACTTTAAAGTTCTTTTACGGTTCCAAAGATAGAACCGTTAAAAGGCAGGACCGGCGCCTGCCAGATAGTAAACTTAGTAATACTCAATAGGTTTTGGCAAATTTATTTTCAATTTCTTTGTCTTTTATCTGTACTGGTAGTTTATTATTATATTTTGATGGCCATTGGATTTGGGCCGGAGCTACGCATTGCTAATTTAGATGTTGGTAAGATTAGTTTATGTTTATCATCATCATTTCAGCCATAGGACGTCCACTGCTGGACATAGGCCTCCCCCATCGATCTCCAAAAGGGTCGGTTGGAAGCGACCTGCATCCAGCGTTTCCCTGTGGTCTCTTTTAGGTCGTCTGTCCATCTTGTGGGTCGTCCTATGCTGCGCTTACCAGTCCGTGGTCTCCATTCCAGAACCTTTCGGCCCCATCGGCCATCTGTTCTGCGTGATATGTGCCCTGCCCACTGCCACTTCAACTTGCTAATCCGGTGGGCTATGTCGGTGACTTATGTTTATAGTTAGACCTTATTCGAAAGTTTCGGTATATAACTAAATTTAAAAAAAATTGTGGGTACGTTCAAAAAATTACAATTTTCAAATATAAATATGTATATAGAGGCGACGGTTAAAATTTTATCTATACTATATATTATAATATAATAATTATTATAAAGAGGAAAGATTTGTATGTAAGTATGTTTGTAACAAATTGGCTCATAAAGTACTGGACTGATTTTAAAAATTCTTTCTCTATTTGAATGCTATATTATCACTGATTAATATAGGCTATTTTAATAGGCTATATAACTATACCCGTGCGGAGCCGGGGCGGACCGCTAGTAAAAAATAAAATATAATCTATGAAAATTTGGTATATTTTTATTAATCAGTGGTATATTTTATATTATTAGATGTCTGGGAGTATATTTTTATATTTGTCACGCCTGATGTTAAGCGATGATGCGGTCTACATCGGAGCATGCTTGCCTAGAAGGAACCGATTCACTCGTGATTTGAAGACACCCAGTTTAATATTGGCGAGAATATGGATGCATTTCTTCTGGACAACAAAGAGATCTGTAGCGTCTACACTATTGCCCCGGAGAGTGATGCCATAGCTGAGCCACGAAAATGCATATGCTTAGTAGGCTGTTAAAGCTTAAGTTAGTCTTAAGTTAGTAGCTCGGCGTATTTCCCTGAATGCATCTGTGAAACTTGACAATTTGGTTTTTATTTTTTTTATGTGACTTTTTTAATTTACATGGGTATTGATGTCTATGCCTAGTAAATTAAGGTATTATATTTAATTATTGAGTATTAAAAAAGCAAATGAAATAGCTTACTTTGTGTTTCCAGGAGGCTATTCTGTCTTTTTAGGTCTTCTATGTCTTGCATGTGAGAGTTGTTTTTCCTCCGCATGAATTGGATGTATTCCGCTGCTTTTTTCAATATCTGAGCTCTGCTTGCCTGGAATTCACAATGCATCTTATAATAGCCATATTCACAATGGTGTCGATTCTGATCTACCATTCTCTAAATTTCTTTAGTTATTTTTATCAGTTTCAATTGACAGAAATGCTCACAAATTTGTATTTGAGTCAGAAGACGCAAGCATGTCAAGTTGTATGAATACCAAGTGTGCCACATTATTGTACGTCGTAAAAGTTTAGTGTATAGTAAAAAATTTGTTATTTAGTATTTTAACTACACTCACAAGGTCAACTGCATTCAAATGAGTTTTACAGTTTACTTTGGTGCAATTTTTGTATTAACGTCTCACATGCTACTGCCAATACTACAGAGATCGACCTGAATTCACAGCACTGATCCAACTTAAGATGGAAAATAAATCACGCGAAGTACTGAACTCACAACTTTCTAATTCATATACAGATCTGTGCAGACGCTTCTCTTTTCATGAGCAGTTGACGCCACTGTACAACAATAATAATGGGAGAAGGACATATCATATCAGTAAGAGTGAGAGAGACAGATAAGTAAATTTTTATCTTTTTGCATTTAGACACTTTTCCTACAGGCTCAAAATAAACAATTAGCTGACTAGAAATGTCTTAGTAAATTAATTGGGTTTTAAACTGGTTCCTAACAAATGTATTAGGTACCAGACTAAAGTAGATAATACTAGTGTACATGTGGTCGTCATATCTTAATACATCTTCATAAATTACTGAAGAGTCATGGACTATTTAGTTATATGTGGACAGTTTCTATTACTCATAAAATATATTAGAAAAGAATGGCCACAATTATAAAGCTGTCAAATTTGACTAAGTTTAGAGAATCGTATATCAGAATCAACCTCTATGAGACTCTTTGAGAAGCTTGGGAGAGATAAATTTAAAAAGAGTATTTATATTAGCATGACTGCTTTAACATAACATGAAAAAATGTGCAATTAGGCAATTTAGGCAAAAATTACATTCAATTATTTTTGAAAGCAAAATTCAAGGTCAAAGCGAAGTTATTCTTTGCATTCATTCAAATACTTTATAGATGATTGTTTTAATGTGACTATTGTAGTAAAAAGATTATTTTCCAACTAAACTACAAAAAATTCATAATAACATCAAAGTATACTAACACTACATACCACTTTTTCGTTCTGCAATGCGGGTACTGATTCTCTCAGTGATGTAAAGCTATCCTTTATGTGGTCTCTTCTTTTCCGCTCCAGCGCGTTATGGTGAGCTCGTTTCTCGGCCTATCAACATGGTCACAAATACAGCCCTAACAACATTCACACCACATACAATGCCAGGTGTTTCATTAAGATCATAAGATTACCCAAAACTCGGTACGATTCACACACAAACCTGCGAGTAATATCCACTTCCCAAGCTGTTCCGAGCGTGCATCCGTGAATCGGAGTCATTCTCAGCCTGCAATTTTTAATACCACGCATAAATATCAAAATAAACGAAGCGCGAGTAAGCTGTCAACAAGGGAAAACACCCACATCACTCTCGATATCAATGTCGCGATCGTCGTCACTCATCATCTTGATAGTTTTTCAGTGACCTGTTGGGCTATAAATTATTAGTAAACAATCATTAATGAATTTTGTGAGATATTTTGACCAAAACCCATAAAGTAAAATTGTAATAACACAGCCACAAATTCGCACAACACAAAAGGAAAACGCGCGTGACACACACTCGTAAAGTCGTGAGCAGGGCTACCAGAAAATAATTTTCAATTTTCCCTAAAACGACCCATTTAATAAAAAAAGAAAAACAAATAGTTTTGGATGAAACACAGCATAATACCAAGTTTTACGCTCTATTTCTGTGGGGGTGGGTGTCTATAATGTACAACATTATATTTGACGATACGATAACGTACGTACAGGATAGCACAATCAACAATAATTTATGTACATTGATTCCAAATATTCGTCTGTACATTCCATTGTCGTACAAATACTGGCCGTCAATTATCGTCTCGTGTCTATAAAGTACGGCAAGGAAAGGACAGCCAGGATTGTACAGCTAATTATCAATGACGATTTATATTATCTTTGCCAATAATCCATGGATAGGAGAAAATGTCCCGTTTTATCGTGCTGTTCATTATTATGCCGTATTTTATCATGTCATTCAATATGGGCCGTGTTTTTTTCGAAACGGGTCGAGAATGTAATATGTATGTAACATAAATATGGGCTAATATTTATGCAGAAAAGTCATTGCTCCTATTGACTGTTGCATGTTACAATAATTTACGTGAATCTGACCCATCAGAATCTGTGGTACAATAAGTAAGCTAGTGGAACGTCCACGTCTAAACTAAACGAAGCTTTATTAAATAACCTATTTTAATGTCATCAATAATGCTACACAAAATCGGTGTGTGCATTATTGAACTGAGCCATTAATGAACGGCATGATATTGTACGCCACATTATTATTACAAAGCATGGTGTGTACTTGTACATCAAAAATCTGTATGTAGGTACATTTTAAGTTACTTTGTATAATTATTTTCTTGGTGTATATAAAAGTGATATTGTATTGTACATTAGATATTGTACATTATTGAGCCGAGCCAAAGACTTTCTATAACTGGACATTTAATGTAGGGTGAAGATGTTCAGTCACTACATCTGATGAAAGCGTCTTATGTAAAGACACGCTCACAGAAGACACTGAATGTCACGTCAGTACTGACCAAGCCTGCAACCCATCAATTTTTCTGCACTTGTATTATAAATATGTATATCTATTAAAATTATTTAAAACTGCAATACGTCTTGTTGTAGCAATAATAGTGCGGCAACAAGAGCCATCCCTCGAATTTTACAGTTGATGGAATACAATTTCACCAGTTAGTTTGTTTGCTTAGTTAAATAATAATTCAATAACATACTGGAAGGTTTTTTTTTTTAATTGGCTTAGCTGATATTTCGCACCCATCCCTTTCTATCGTAAACAAAATTATTGCTACATCTCTTTTCCATGGAAAGGCGTGTCACAAAAAGATGTGATGTTATGGTGAACCGATTATTCTTATAACTAAGTTTTCATATAAAATTGGTAAAAAATACATCTGGAATTAGTATAAATTGGCATAATGGTAAATAAGCATTTAAAAGTCCTCTTGTTTACATAATGACTAGTTCCCTGTTCTTTAGCAGGGGAGTTATTGATTTATCTTTTCCTTTTTTAATGTAATTTTAGCTATACAGGGTTATACATATAGACTGTACTACGCTGAAAGAAGGTAATTGTACTCATCATTATTTAATCTTACTATGGAACCAAACCAGTAACCGTGAAAAAAACAGCTGTTTCATACATTTTGTCGAGTATCAATGAACCTTTGCTATGGAACAGCAGATATTTTTTTCCGTGATATCTAGGTTTCCGCGATTCCACTTTGTTCAGGACCTATCCTCGTAGTACGCAGTCATAAAGATATAAATATTATAGTAAAATTAGTTGTCTACGTACCTACTTATTTTTCTATCTGCAGCTGAAATTATATTTTGCTCAAGTCAAATACAGCTTATACAGCTTACTTCAAATATGTATTGATACAGTTTAATAGGTATCGAATTATGAAAGTAATATCGTACGCCATCTATATATTTTGTTTACATGTTGAAGTGAAATTGAATGGGCCAATTAGCATTCAGTAACCCCTCGCCCCGCTCCTCAGACATTTTAACTGAATTGTTTCCATAGAAAATAATCGTAACCACAAGTATGGGCTACGTAGTAGCTTTACCTAATCTGTGGGCCGAACCGATAATGAACGGCATGGTATTGCACGGCACTATATTGCACAAGATAATCGATGTTCATGTAGGTACATAAATTATCATGCTGTGCATTAATATTATACCGTACACTATATGTGTCGTGCATTATTGCCACCTTCTGCGGGGGTCAAGGAGAGTGCCTGGGGGTGGGGGTCCACAGAGAAATGAAAATCTTCTGTATTTTTTTTTTACTAAGAGCCAAGAAAAAAAATCTTACGACATAGAGACAGCGAGTTAAGTGACGCTTACCTACTACTATTTATTTAGGACCACGCCATACTCTAATTTAACACCAGGTGATGTTAGATTAGAGTATGGCGTGGGGTTCAGGCGCTATCTGACAGGAACCATTCATTATTCAATACTAAGTAGACAGCCGTTTTAAGAAAAAAATTACATCTTTTAGAAACTAGTGAAATCCCCAAAAATCCATAACCTGTTTTTCCCCAACGAAATCATTTTCCCAAAATCGCGAGAAAAAACTCCAAAACTGCCAACACTGGTCATTCGAGTAAGACTGTTAATCTGTGGTGAGACGTAACAATGGTCCAAAGGCCTCAGCAGCTAGACCAATAACCTTAAAAAATAATGAGACGTGACATTTGACGGGCGAAGCAAATGTTTTTTTTTTCTTTCTTCTGTGAGGAAATATTTTGGCGTTCCACTTCAGCATTTGCCAGTGTCAAGAATTGATAGTTTTATTTATAGTCAAACCAAGGAAGTTGCAAGGAAAGGAACGCGTTCTGTCAAAATATTCCCATACAAAACTAAACCTTAACGTCTAACGATAAGGTTCATAATAATGTGGCTAGGAACATGGAGGTAAAACGAGCTCACTGAGATAGCTACCACGGAGGAAGTGTATCCCTTTCTAAAGATTGCCATTACATAAAACATATATATTAGTAAAACTCTGTTTTAAACTATCTCAGCTGTTCACTAAAGTTATATAATGTTGTGGAATCTCATTCCACAACCACCACGGTAATTATCCCGTAATCATATTTTAGTAGTTTTAGTTATTCAATCGGACATACCAGGCAGGCCCTATTTTGGGGTGTAAACATAAAATTACTACCAATGAAATAAAGATAAATTTTTATTTCCATTTTCTAACGGATATTAATGTAGATAATATATCTAATGTATCATGTACATATTTAAATTTTATTTTTAAGTAACCATGTAGGTTCCTAGTATAATTACTAGGAACCTTCATGGTTCTGCTGAACCATGAAGCTACTGGCAGCATTAACGACATGGCGTTTTTGATTGTTTGCTTACTATATTTTGGGAGTTTTGGCGCCAACGTGGAAAAGAACATGTCGGCTCGTTGGATTATTTTCCTAAACTAGTGTATTTTCGAGTGTTAATGTGTTCTAGGTGGTGAATTATTATTCATTAAGTGCTCGTAAACGTGCTCGAGTGTGGGCAAGTGATATAACGAGGTAAAACGTGTCTTTTCGTGTTGTTTCCAAAACTCCATAAGAGCCTCTTGTTAAGTTCCCACCACTTTACAGAGGCATGAGTTTGACTTGACCGTGACTTACTTAGCTTGACTCTGACTGTGACTATGACTTGTTTGACGTTATTAAGACTATAGAAAACAGAAGAATAGGCGGTATGGCCTTAAAGGCTTTAGCCTGCCCGATGGGCGAATTATAATAATAAAAAAAAAAAAAAAACTATATTTTGTTTTTTCAAGCATGATTTTTGAATATTTATTTTAAAATGGTGAAAAATTTCTGTATAAGAAACTGTGCTAGTGAATCATTCGGTGGCTGCGGCATATCTTTTCACAGGTAGGTACACAAAGCTTGAAATACAAGAAAATGTTTACTAGGGTGTCCATACACGTGTGAACATGAACAATATTTTGAACAATGAACAATTATTTTTATACATTATGTTTTAGCATGACCTAGGGATATTTTAAAGTAATTCGCATTTCGGCGAGTGTGCGCAAAAGCTTCGAGCCCTTGTTCCACCCTCCCCCTTTTACTTAGGAAAAGTAGAATGACTGCACATGCACACTACCCTCCCTTCCTAGTGAAAATTCCAAAGATTTGAACTCAACGATTTGGGTCTTCATTTATGATACGTACTGCCCAAGAATGGAACTACCTGCCGTCCTCCTTGTTTCCTGAGAACAACAAACTAGATATCTTCATGGCTAGTGATAGATAGTGACAGTGATAGTGATAGTGTGATAGTGACTGCTAGTCTGTGGAATGCGCTGCCTGAATGGGTGTTCCCCGATAGATACAATCTGGGTGTCTTCAAATCACGAGTGAATTGGTTTCTTCTAGGCAAGCGTGCTCCACCGTAGACCGCATCATCGCTTAACATCAGGCGAGTTGGCGGTCAAGCGCAACCCTATTATTTATATAAAAAAAAAGATATGTATAGATAGATATGAATAGATTTCTAGATCAACGTGTTCCATCCTCCGCCACACCGTCACGTACCATCAGGTGAGTAAGTGGCGAAACGTAGATCTAGTACCACCATCCAACGGTGAACCGAGCTTTCTGTGTACAGTTGTATCGTTCAAGGGTGTTTCGACGAATCGTACGGGAATCATTCTAAATATTACATAAAAAATGAAAGTACCTAAATTCATCGCTGAATATATTTCATATTACAGTATACCAACAAAAGAGGATGTATATAAGAAAAATGTGGTTGGAAGTAATTCTTAGTCGAACAGCAAGAATAACAAAAAACTCCAGGGTGTGCAGTTTGCACTTCAACACAGAAGATTTTATAAAGACACTAGCGACCCGCCCCGGCATCGCAGGTGCAATGCTAATACTAAAATAATATACTACGGAATGTCTTTATATACCTACAACGTTCACAGCTTTTTGTCATTAGGGAAAACAAACATGTTTTCTTTAGAGGTTACTCTTTAAAGAGCGACATTATGATTGGCCATGTGAAAAACACGCCGCCGGTACCGGCCTGTTGCGGTACTGGCCGGGGGGCCGGTACCGCCGCAACCGCTATGTCCCTGCATTTTAAATCTTTAATATCTTCGAAAATGTTCATATAAATTACATGCTGTAAACGGCCATATTGGTCTATATTAAATGCACAATGTATTTAAGGTACTTAATTGGATAAAGATTAATGCTGTATTGCTTAAAATCCCTTCGTTATCACGTAGGGTTCAGCCAGCGTTTGCAATGTAAGCGCAAAAAAAATATGTTTATTTACGACATTACATTAGAAACCTCTACAATTATCAGTGTTTCTCTACTATATTATGCATGTATTATATATATAAACCTTTCTCTTGAATCACTCTATCTATTTTAAAAAAAACGCATTAAAATCTGTTGCGTAGTTTTAAAGATTTAAGCATACATAGGGACGGACAGACAGCGACAGCGACTTTGTTTTATCCTATGTAGTGATAGTGATAGTGATGTAGTGATGCTTTCGACAAACTTTGAAAATGAATGTAGTTCGATGTAATTTTCCCGCAGTAAGTAAAATATGCCAAATAGTAGTCATGCCAATCTTCTATATTTATAAAAGCTAAATTCACTCACTCACTCACTGACTTGTCACGAAATCTCAAAAACTATTTGACTAACGAAGCTAAAATTTGGTACGTAGATTCCTTATGGGGTATAGAGGTCCGCTAAGAAGGATTTAGCGAAAAAGCCGAATTAAAGGGGGCAAATGGATGTTGAAAGATTATATTAAAGTCCTTTGTTTTTGATGATACTCAGGGATAAAATTTGGTATTCAGGCTAATAGTTTAAATTAAATAAATACTGTTATAATATTTTTACAAAAAAGAAAGATTAAGGAGGTGGAATTGTAGTTTGTATGTTCTGTTGAAAGTTATGCAACTACGAAATTGTAATTTGACAAGTGGGTGTAAAACTTCATTAAAAAATATTTTACGAAAGGGCCGAATTAAAGGGTCCAAAAAAGGTTGAAAGTTTAGGTGAAAGTGTACGCGTACGAAGTCACACGGGTAACGGCTAGTTTATTATAAATACAAAAGTTTGTCTGTTGTATGTGAAAGAGGAACAAACATCCATACATACAAACTTTGGCGTTTATAATATTAGTTGAAAGTAGGATAGGATGCGAAAGTGTGTTTGTTACTCTTTTACGCAGCAACAGAGCAACAAATCAACCAGATTTTTTGCATGGGTATAGTTCAAGGGATGGAAAGTTATAGGCTACTTTCATCATCATCGTCATCTACTAGATGTTGTTAACTGATCACCGAATTTAAGCAACGGACTACACGGTCAATCTTAGGTAGGGTGATTGCAAGTGGCATTTAGAAACCGAATGATCGAATAAAAAGTTAACAATCTGGGTGCCTTCAAGTCGAGAGTGAATAGGTTTCTTCTAGGCAAGCGTGCTCCATCGTAGGCCGCATCATCGCTTAACATCAGGCGAGATGGCGGCCAAGCGCAAGCCAATTTTTAATTTTAAAAAAATATGTCACGTGACCCGTATGTCCCGGTTGAGTCTTATAACAATAGCCGCTAAGCCATCTCAGAGGCCTTCAGGCGTCCTGGCGGCCTAAAATTCTGACATTAGCGCTCGTCACTGGGACTATATGAACTTCCTGTATTTACTGAGAGTACCAATACGATGATTTTAGGAATTACCTACAATGTCTTCGTTTCCTCAAAATCATGAACACCCTACAAGAATAGGACAAATTACTCCGTGCTCGCTTTTCCCTCGGACCGTTTTTTTAGCATGAGTACTCGATCCAGGTCCCTTTAGGGTATATATAAAATCCTTGAGTCAAACATAGTCACAATCACAGTCAGACGTCAGAGTCAAGCAAAGTAATACCACAAGCACCACAGATATATAACTGTGACAAGCACAGACCACAAGTAATACCGAGCGCTCGAGCGTCACTTGTAAAATATTAAGTACTAGCGGTCCGCCCCAGCTTCGCACGGGTATAGATTATAGCCTATGTCACCCGGGGATAGTGTAGCTTCCCAACAATGAAAGAATTTTTCAAATCGGTTCAGTAGTTTCGGAGCCTATTCAATGCAAACAAACAAACAAACAAACAAACAAACAAACAATCAAATATTTCCTCTTTATAATATTAGTATAGACTAGTAGGCCGCCCCGGCTTCGCACGGGCGAAGCCGGGCGATTGCCATTATTTATTATTTGTTATTATATGTACTTTAAAGTGTGTACTATAATTATACAAAGTTTGACGCTTCTATGTATTACCGTTTTAACATTAGAGCTAATACAAAAATACATAAAAAAAAAAAAAACACGTTTGTTGTTTGGGGACCAAATGGGAACCTTTCGTTTTTACTTTTATACTTTTTTATTATTTGTTAATTTAATCCGCCGTAACATTACATTTACTGTGAAAATTTCAACTAGCTAACGGCAGCCGGCTGGTTACGGTTCGAGAGAGGTAGGGCAGACAGACAGACGGACGGACGGACAGACAATGTAGGCTTAGTAATAGGGTCCCGATTTTACCCTTTGGGTACGGAACCCTAAAAAGGCCGATATGACAGAATGATAGTATACATCATAAAGAAGGACATAATTATAGAGTATACTTTTCCCCCAATAGTAGCTTTACCTAGTCTGTGTTTTCCCCCAGAAAATGCGGAAATCTGGAAAATTAGCTAGTAATCTATAATCAAGGTAGGTATAGGTATTGTTAGGTTCAAGTTGGTGTATTCTATAAGTTAGGCGGTAGGGTAGACCTACCACCTACTGAAATGACCTATGTAGGTATATTTGTTTTGTATTTATATAAAGTACCTACTTTTATAGAATACTAGCAACGCATCCCGGCTTCGCACGGGCACGCACGGGTGTAAGTCTTATTTTTTTACACTTTGGGTTAAATTATTGGAGTTTTAGTAAGGATCCCTAAATATAGCCTACTAGCTGTTGCCCGCGGCTTCGCTCACGTAGTATTGAAATCTACTTTACTACTTCCCGTCTTTTTAGTTTCAGTCTCGCATCCATCCTGTAATCCACTCTACTCCTAAACCACCCTTTCCGCTCCAATTCTGCATTCACCCTCTAAATCCACTCAACTCCCGTTCTGCTCCTTCCGCTCCAGGCCCGAATCCGTCCCGAAATCTACTCTTCTTCCGCCCCATCCTTACTGCACCAGTCCTGCATTTGTCTCATAATCTACTCTAATAATACAGTCCCACCCTTTCCGATCCAACTCGGCATCCGTCCCGTAATCCACTTTACTCCCTATCCGCCTTTTTGCAATCCAGCCCCGCATCTGTTCCGTAATCCAATCTACTTCAGTCTCACTCTTTCCGATCTAGTCCCGCAGCCGTCCGCTCCACTCCACTCCCATACCGTAATCCAATATACTCCTATCGCGCCCTTTTCGCTAATAGTCCCGCATCTGTCCTGTAATCCACTGTAGTTTAGTCCCGCCCTTTCCACCTGAATGGTAAGCCTACTTTTATAGTATTGTTTAGCACAAAACTATAGTTTTTATCTATGTAAAACTAAAAACATTAGTGATTAGACCGACTTCAAAATTAGTAAAATACGCATTTCAAGTCAGGCTCGCGCATTAAGGGTTCCTTACCACCACAAAATACAACCTTCAGTTATTGTCTGAAATAGTCGAAGTAATTGCGACGCAGTCACATATTTAATTCTTTGCTACAGTGACGCTCGAGTATAACACAATTATAACTAACAAAAATTTGTCACCGACTCGCACTTGACCATTATTTATTATTTGTTGTTAGACTATAGAGTGTGTAGTATAATCATGCCAAGTTTGACGCTTGTACGTATTATCATTTTTACATTAGAGCTATTAAAATAATTAGTAAATAATTGTATGGGGGTTGGAGACCTTTCACATATTGACTTTTACTATTATTACATTTCCAAGTTGATCCGCCGTAACGTTACATATTCTGTGAAAATTTTAACTGTATATCTATTACAGTTCGAAAAATACAGTCCGTTAAAAGGTACGACAGACAGATAGACAGAGTATGCTTAGTAATAGGGTCCCGTTTACGGAAACCGTTTACTTTGCGTACGGAACCCTAAAAACCACGTAACTGAGAACCTTTTTTAAAGTCGGTTAATAATACCTGTGACACCGCTCCACCGCATCACACCATTGTTGAAGGTAGTCTGGAAGAGGTCGCTCATAGCGATAAGGCCGTTTTTTTTTATTCCCGTATTTAATGCAATCTTTTTGTAATATCTTTTTTATGGTGTTGACAATGATTATTTTATTATATTACCTACTAACCACATAATAATGTGCAGCATGAAGGCGCTGCGCGGATTATAATGGTCGCGTTATTTTAATTTTACATTATCTCATGAACTGTGCAACTAAACCACATACTGTAAACCGCAAAATTTATCTACATTAAGTACTCCTGATAATGAATTCATTTATTTTTGTAAAGATTCATAAATTAGATTACAAAACTGCGTCTAAACATGACCTTATAATTTTAATTTTTATTCTGAACACAATAACCGGTTATTATCGTTATTGTGGTTTTCTTATAAGAGTTAGATATATGCTACCGCGGACTTTTTTTTTAAACTACTTAAGAACTAAATTTTTGTCAAACATAGTACTCACTTATCTCAAACCGTTAGATCAGCGTACGCCGAAAAAGATGCCAATCAGCTAATTTTTCTCCGACATGTTTTACTAATACGGTTATTTAATGTAGAAAACTAAACTTTATCATTATAAAACATAGCCTATGGCACTCAGGAATAATGTAGCTTTCTATTAGTGAAAGAATTTTTAAAATCGGATGAGTAGTTTCGGAGTTAAAACAGAACAAACAAACTTACAAACTTACAAACTTTACCTCTTTATAATATTAGTGTAGATATCACCCGGGGATAGTGTAGCTTCCCAACAGTGGAAGAATTTTTCAAATCGGTTCAGTAGTTTCGGAGTGTAGGTACCTATTCAATGCAAACAAACAAACAATCAAATCTTTCCTCTTTATAATATTACTATAGATAATACAAGCAAATAAAAATCCATTCCTAGAGCAGAAAATTCAAGACAGAACTTGGAAGAGTGTAGGTTTAGCAAATTTAATTACAAAAAGAGAAATTACAATAATAGTTAGCTAAGTAGTACCTATCTAAACTTGAGTGATCACAGCATCGTCGAACTTGGACATGTTATTATGGCTGCAGAACTGGTAGGTGGTGATGACAGCGTTGCCTAGGAACCTTCCAGCTGGATCTTGCCGTATTATGCTGACGTATTCATCGCCCAGGGTGATAGACACTAGAGGGGGTGCCGCCCAGTCGCACACCACTGTCACTGCCTTGTTCACGGCGGCTGGGTTCACGCAGAACAGCTATAATAAAAAAATAATTCATTTATTTATTTAATACTTTATTGCACACTTACAATATACTTACAAATTAAGTAAACATGTACAATTGGAGGACTTAATGCTAAACATTTTCTACCAGTCATCCACCAGGTTGGAACAAACAGTACGTAGGCGTGCATCAAAAACACCTTATAAAAGACAAAAAGAATTATACAGAAAGATCAAAGATCAAAGATCGATTTATATAGTAATCATTAATAATAAACCGAAAAAAGCGTAGTTATTCCTCCCACTAGATGAACCGACGACATTGTGAGAGTCGCGGGCATCCAGTGGATGCAAAAGGCAGGCTGTCGTTCAGTGTGGAGGTTAAAGGGGGAGGCCTATGTTCAGCAGTGGACGTCTTTTGGCTGATGATGATGATGATGATGAATAATAAACCGGCCAAGTGCGAGTCGGGCTCGCACACTGAGGGTTCTGTACCACCACAAAATACAAGATGGTTGTGGACAAGTACCGAAGTTCCGATAAGTAGGTAACCGAATTACCAATTATTATAACGCCTACCAATCGTCGGTGTAATTTGCTGCGCAGTTTGCTACAAGCGCTCGAGTATAATAACTTGGTAATGAAGAGAAATTTGTGTCCGACTTGCACTTGACCATTATTTATTATTACAATCGTGCCAAGTTTGACGCTTGTTTAATGCTCAATTTAATAATATAATATTATAATATTAAGAACATAAGACTGCTACTTAGCTCTTTAAAAATATATGTGTGTGATTATTGTTATCTTTACAAACAACGTCCTCATCCACAAAGTTTAAATGCGAAAACACAACCGACTTCACTCCACCACGATAGAGAAGTTTACGAAGTATAGATATTAAAATTATTATTATCTACGGTATAAGTAGGTTTCTAGTATAGTATATTTATCTATGGTAAAACCCACCTTCTGATGAGCTTCACGTTGTCCCGGTATTAGATATGCCGCGGGGTAGTCAAATTTGTATCGGGAAACATAATCCGTATCTGAAAACAAATAGGTAATTATTATATAAGTATGTATTAATCATCGATCTAAATGTACCTATAGGGTAGAGCTACCTAAGAGTGCGTACTTTCGAAACTTATCTCTACATAGTCGCTTTCCGCGTCTGTGTGTATGTCTATTTATATATATAACTAGCGACCCGCCCTGGCTTCGCACGTAAATTACACCCGTGCGAAGCCGGGCGGGTGGGTCACAAGTTTTTAATAAAATCAAGTTTAGGTTTACATGCTACAAAATTTTAGGAGCATTGCGTACTCTTTGGTAATGCGCACTCTTAGGTAGCTCTACCCTACATGGTATCATGGTATCCTATATATTACGAGTACGTCGAGTTGGTTATAAACACAATCATTCGGGTTACCCCCCTAGACTCTTCCTCCACCTAAGGTAGGTAGGTACAGGACATTGGCGGATCCAGGGGGGGGGGCATGGGGGCCATGGCCATGGTGGCAGTGGGCAGGGGCCTTACGGACAACAGCTATTGCAACACCTAATCTGCTCAGTTAGAAAATCATGCGAATTTGAACCTTATCGCGCAGATACGGTTTGCGGTCGCGTGATTTTCCAACTGAGCGGATTAGGTGCCGCTATAGCAGTTGTCCGTAAGGCCCCAGGCCACATAGCTCGAAGAACCGATAACCGATGGGGAACTACCATGGGCGTTTTAGAGTGGGGAAAAAACACCTACTTACCTATATCCTAACATTAACGAGGTTTCTAAGTAGTTAAATCTTGTCAGAATTTCAGATTTAAACAGATGGATGGTTACAATCTGGGTGTCTTCAAATCACGAGTGAATCGGTTTCTTCTAGGAAAGCGTGCTCCAACGTAGACCGCATACGCAAGCCTATTAATAAAATAAAATAAAGATTTTTCGCGTATGAACCCTTTTTCTATGATCACTCATCATATACAAGCCAACAAGCCTGTCGTTATAGGCTGTCTGTCGTTGTAGATCGTAACCAAATTTGGTTTAATGATTGTATTCATTGAAACCTGCTTTTTGGGAATTCCCAACAAGTAGGCTTCTACAATACATTCATGGTCTTGGCTCTATGAATACAAAGAATATGAACGGAAGAAAGGAAAACCCTCCTATGAACCTATGTTATGTATGAGTATGAAGTGCTGTAAATTTGAAAAAATCATGCCAAGGGCCTTACGGACAACAGCTAATTGCGGCACCTAATCCGCTCAGTTGGAAAATCAAGCGAACGTGAACCTTATCGCGCCCAGATACGGTTTGCGGTCGCGTGATTTTCCAACTGAGCGGATTAGGTGCCGCAATTAGCTGTTGTCCGTAAGGCCCCAGGTCCAGCCAGGCCGGCCAGGCCAGCCAGGGTGGCTGTTTATTCCGTCAAGCCACGTGTCCCTCCCGTGGTCTTCCAGTGATTTATGATATGGACCAATAATTAAGCTTATTTATATCATTTTTTTTTTCATTTATTTATCATTTAAAAAAAGAAAGGTATACAAATAGGATGTAACAGCATTTAAAAACCACTAAGTGTTATTAGTAATGTCATAATGGAGTTTAAGTCTACGGCGATTTACTATATAATAATGTTATAATATCTAAGTAAGTACACAACTGGCAGCGAGCGAGGCAATTACATCATATTGTTAATAAGTAGGATTTTAATTTTGTTTGAATATTATATGGAGTAATGTTTTTTTTTAAATCTGAAGATAGATTATTTATTAAACAAGGAACTAAATACGAAGCTGTCCGTTCCCCGTAGGTATTGTTTGTACGTTGAATCGTGCAAAGCCGGTTTTGAGCGACAGCCCGCGTGTATACAGTATGCTGTATTTTTTTCTAAAAGTCTCATTAAAAAAGTGTTCTTTTGAAATTGCGCATGAACAGGTAAAATTTTACAGTGTTTAAAAAGTAAATTATCGTCGTTTTCAAATTGTTGTTTAATTATTTTTAAATCTATCTACCTATACCTACTTACATTAAATTATTAGGAACCTACTTATCTCTTACCAAATTATTATCTTACCTTTTGTCACTTGCGTGCAATGTGGTGGCGAGCTATATTTTTTGGTTAAGCTACAGTGCGTATAAACGACTAAAACAAACAATAACACAACTCTGTGTAGGTTCGCCATTGTTGTTAGCGGAGAGCAAACGATAAACTGAGCATAAACGGACGCTCACGATAATTTTATTGCCAGTTTGTACCTAATATGATAAGTTATGAATCATCCACGAACCACCATATTAATTAAAATTTATCTGGTACCCAGATACCAGATTGAATTTGCTATTTGTTACCACATCTCTGTACCTAATGCCGTGATATTTTGTGTTTATACTTTTTACCTACTGTGATCGATGTAATTGTGAGTAAAACCGTAAGGCACTATCCGTGAGGAGATAATAGGGTAGTATAAGTTAGGAAAATATCAGAGTACCTACGCTTTCTTCTATTCGAGTTTTTTGAGCTGGTGTGCAAAGTTAGTTAATAGGTATTAGGGACATTTTTGCACACACGGCCATTTGACCCCAAACCACCCAAACTTAGCAAAGCTTGTAAGTACTATGCTATGGCTGCCAGAGACTGATATACATACTTACATAGGTATGTAATATATATTTATAATATTTAAATATATACTTAAATATATATTACATATAGAACAAATACAAACTCTCCGGAAGTAAGCTCTCCTGCATAGAAAGTGGGAATGAAAATTAAAATAATGCTCACACTATCGAGTTAGTTGAAAAGAGTTGCACCTACTTCGCTTTTCGCAATCTTCCCGCTCCGTAAACCATTTATACCTAGCCTGCATATACATCTACATACAAAAAAGAAATTTTTGGTAAAAATCATTACGAAGATTGTAAAATTGTTTTAGTTGGTTATTATTAGAGATGAAACGGATATCTGGTAACTATCCGGTGTCCGGCCTATCTGGCCTAACTTGACTGACCGGCTGGATACCGGAAAAAAAACGAAACAAAAAAAGGTAGGTACTTTATTTAACCCACATAACAAATAATAATCACCATATTTCCATATTACAACAAAAATTGTTTTGTTTTTAATTCTGCATTGCAGAAAAAAGAAATAGACTAAGTAGGTATTAAATAACGAAACCCTTAACGGCTTGCATTCAGCGTTAAGCTGCTTCAACAAAGTAATGCTTCGGCTTCAAATTAAGTATTTTATTTTAACAAAATGTAAAATAACTCATATTTTATTCTTTCTTATGGTCATGCAAGTCATGCTCCCTCCCTAAACCAAGGAATTAAAAAAAAAATTGGGATTTTTTGGGATTTCAGCCGGTTATCCGGCTATCCGGATTAACAGCTATCCGTTTCATCTCTAGTTATTATTTATTTGTTCTACATATTACAGCAGAGCATTACATTAATATTACTAATTACTTTGACTTCTGGAACTAACTCATTATTATAATTAACTATAAACATATAGATTACAGAAGCAGTTGCCCGTGGTTAATATAAAATAAGTGGTTCCTACTGATTAATACGATATCACATAGTATTACTTTCTAAAAATGAAAAGCATTATCATATTGACATTGGTTTTGTGTATGATAAAATTTAATCATGCAGTCCAATTGGTTTATGAATTTGGTATGTACCTACTCACAAAACTCACGCTTCTAAATTCTAAATCATGGTGGAAATACCAGTACCTACTCATACTAAATTATCTATACTCTATGTATAACTAAAAATTATACTGCCGTGGTAATTGACTGGGGCAGTATACAATAGTACATTGTTACCCTAGGGGTGAAAGTAACTTATTTAGTCCCGAGACTGGGTTTGCCTAATAGTTCGAAGGACTAAATAAGTCTTTAACCCCAGGTAAACACTGTGCTTTTAATTACGAATACAAGGAAACTAAAAATAAAAAAATAAACTGACTAAAGAAAATATGAGTGAATTTTATTTCATAAAATTGTCGTACGATTTTAAGTATCTTTCTTTTGATTTAGGTGGTAAAAGGTTTTCCACTGCTGCTTTAGCCTCTTCTCTTATGAAATCTGAATCGGAATCAGATGAAATCATTGTGTTAATACAAATCTGCTATACCTACAGCTGCTATCTGCTATTATTTACAAAACTATTTGCAGTTACTTAACTATTATATAACATCAGATAACTATTTTTTTTTAATAAATAAAGGATTTGTATTTGACCATTATTTTGCCTGAAATTACAAAAACCCGAAAAAAATTACGAACCAAAAAAATAAAAAATAAAAATCGCCCGTCAAAATCGATCCAGGCGCTTTGGAGTCCTATCTGTCCATAGGGTACATAATATATACATACACACATTACCTTGTATATATTTATATATATTTCGCCTTATTATTAATATACAAATTTGTAAAGATTAAAACAAACAAAAAACATGACGAACATAACGTTAGTATCGTAACACCATTTATTTTGTAACAATTTAAATTTTAACACCCCATGTTTTGTGAAATAAATTACTTACTTGAATTTGTTTTTTAACTTTTTATTATTTTAGGTAACGACGAGGGTGAAACAATTTACAAAAAAGATGGGGCCATATCTTTGCTGAAGTATAAAACAATAATTGATCTCCCAGTGAGTACAAGCTAACCAATACTAAATTACTTGGCTTATTTAAACTACTTGGATTATTACCTAAGTCCAAATTCCAAATGCTCAAGCTTAGGCTACTACCAGGTGGCAGTGTACCCAGCATACAAGTGGCTTTACCACGCTGAATTATCTTAATGAAAATGAGCATAATGATTCGTTGAATTATCTTATTGAAAATGAGCATAATGATTTGTTGTATTATCTTATTGAAAACGAGCATAATGACTTGTTGAGTTATGTTATTTAAAATGAACATCATGATTCGTTGAATTATCTTATTGAAAATAAGCATAATGATTCGTTTAATTAATTATCTTATTGAAAATGAGCATAATGATTTGTTGAGTTCTCTTATACAAAATGAGCATAATGATTCGTTGAATCATCTTATTGAAAATGAGCATAATGAGTCGTTGAGTTCTCTTAGTAAAAATGAGCATAATAATTCGTTGAATTATCTTATTTAAATTAAGCATAATAATTCGTTGAATTCTTATTGAAAATGAGCATATTTCTCTATTAGTTAATTAAATAGTATGTGAATGTGATATAATAATGTATGTATTGTTTTAAATGTTTATCGGAACTTTATCGCGCGTTGTTTTATTTTAGTATGTAGGTATTTTATTTTCGCTCAACGTTTCGACCATGTTATAAATTACAATGGCCCTGGTCACGTGATTTATGTATATTTTTATTCTACAGATTTCAAATCAGGTCCAAATTACGTATCTAAAAGTGACAGTGGACTCCCTCTCTCCGCCGAAGGTCGACTACGAGTCCTTGTTACGGCAAGTTTCCATCAAATATACCTGGATCCAAATAACAGCATCATCGTATAGCATTGAAGTAAAAGGATTATTCGCGCAGAAAAAACATAAATCGTAACATTCCTTTATGGTTATTCGATATCAATAAAAATGCAATGACTCGATGCGTACGATTATTCTCAGTACCTATATTATAATGCATAATATATCTCAAGGCTACACGGAACAACTACTAAGTACCTACTACTAACATAACTAGCGTTAATAATAAACTCTAGTGATTTGTTAATGCTGGTAATCCTTTTTTGTGTGCCTACTTTTCTTTTTTAAAAAATAAATAATAATTAAATGAAAAAAAAGTAGGTGAGAGAAGGTAGGTAGTTGAAGGTAACATAAACGCATGTCCTCACTAAAGGAACATCTATTCTAATTGTTTTTTTATTAAGCTAGTCCCTTCTAATACTTGACTTCTTAAAATTGTCGGATCATGAATTAAGATGAAATTATTTTATAAACTTTTACAATTTATTGAATTTTAGTTTTGGCTTGTAGTTAACATTGGTGTTATTAAAAACCAACACTGAATCGCAAAAACTAATCAATACCTACATTTCATTGAGTGTGTATGACCGTATGATTGTATTCAATGGACCAGCATTTTTTTGCGATTTCTGTATTTGTCCCCTCAGATTAAATAAAAATAGCTTATTTGCTCTGAGATTTGTCCCAGTTGTAGGTAAAAGTTGTTCATAATAGTGAGTGAAATTACCTCCTGTTGGCTTAGTAGGTACCATGCACCGTTCTGTGTAGCCCTGTATAAGGCGATTCTCACTAGTAGGTAGATGTCACACATTCTTTGCAGTCAGTTTGCAGTCGTATACTTTAAAAACATTCCTTTTGTGTTCGTTCAAAACTATAAACTGATAGTTTGTATGATAAGAACCTTATTATGTTTGTCTTCATGGACAGGCTTATTGGTCAGAAGCATTTTTAATAAAAAAAAAACAATGTTAATGAACTAAAAAAATACGCTACTAGTGTTTCTGAAATCATTAAAGGCGTATATAATGTGTGACAGAGTGATTTGTGCTCTGTTCTTAATACTTCTGAGCTGCGAAGATGCTAAAAGTCGTATTAGACATATTAAATATTATGAATATGGTAAGTCTTCTTTATTTTTCTATTTTATTTCAATAATTTCGAGAGGTTGTAGTGGACCTCTAATTTGTCTAAAAATTATTTGTTTATTTTAAGGAAACCTTACAGAAGACCAACAACTCTCCTATTTTTTCCACGGAAGTGTTCCTATTTTCTCGCCACATTACTGCATGAACATTAAGGTACCTTATATATATTATCTATGTTTCAAACGTCCGGTGCAATAACCGAAGAAATATTATAGTTTGATAAGTAATTATTTTAACATAATAATATTATCTGTGTCACCTAGATCTATTTATAAAAACCTACGACCAAAATAAAATGAATGCACGGGCTCAGAAGGAGCGCATTTTTGAAGAGTACAAAATGGACGCCGGCGCTCACTTTTTTCAATCGCTCTCTAGCCGTAGAAAGTGCGACACAAGACTATTGTTACATGATAATGATAACGAAACATCTGAAAACATTATGCCTTCGTGTGTTTTCATGAAGTGTAAAAACACAACAAAAACACAATTATATAATTAGGTGTTGAAGTATATGTCCGACGGTTTTGGCTCATTTTTACTGAGCAAGTTCAATGGTTATGGCCCGTCCATTCATTTTATTTTGGTCGAAGCGTATGTACACAAAACACTGTTTTGTGGTATGTATGTGTACGATACACTTGCAGCCGCTGGCCACACTTTTTATTTATTTATATAGGAACTACGATTTTATTATAGGTATAATAATATCGATAAGGCTTTTTTAGACCTATAGATAAGGCTTTTTTAGTATTTCTTAGTTAATCTGCTGTAGCATTACACATTCTGTGAAAATTTTAACTGGCTATCTATTACGGTTCGAAAGATACAGCTGTTTAAAAGTAGGCCGGACAGACAGACATACGGACAGATATACAATGTAGTCTTAGTAATAGGGTGCGGGTTTTACCCCTTGGGTACCGAACCCTAAAAAGTGTGTTTTTATTTTGTTTGATACCTACGTCTTCAGGTAGGTATTAATTTCTGTTATAGGTACATATCGACCTTTTAACACCATCCCCGTTTTTCTTTGCAGCCAATTGAAAATGAGGCCTCGGAATCCACATTTGCGTCCGTGAAAGTAGCATACTTCAATCGAGTATCGAAATTGAATATTGAATACAAACCTGAGACTTCAATGCTGTGTTTTGATATTAAATATCCTTTTATTGAAACCCCTATTGGAATCTGGGGATATTCGTTACCTTATGGCAAAGGCACTCCAAATCCACGAGAAATCACTTCTGAGAAAACGAGGGGGAAATGATTAATCCATATAAGTACCTATATACCTACTACCATATGGATCCTTGATCTAGGTAATATCTACCATGTAATACTTTGTATAAGGTTTGTACGGAAAGAAAAATAAAGAAAATTGCGCAGAACATGGAAAATTTCAGAAAACTTACCTGTATTCGATTGATAGGTATTTTAATAATTGAAATTATTTCGATTTTTTATACAGAGTGTAAGGGGAACACTCTCGAAGCCAAAACAAGGTAATTGTACTCATCATTATGAACCACTTTTAGTATGGGACCAACCCGGAAATCGCGAAAAAAAAAAACAGCTGTTCCATACATTTTGTCGAGTGTCAATGACCGTTTTCTATAACAGCTGATATTTATTTTGCGATTTCAGGGCTGGTCCCATAGTAAAAGTTGTTCATAATGATGAATACAATTACCTTATTTTGGCTTCGAGAGTGTTCCCCTTACACCACATATAGTGATATTTACAGTTGGTATTTTTTATGAAATCTCCCTAGATGTTTTCGCACATTATAAAAATTATCATGTTTTATTTACCAATTCGATCGTTTTGTGCAAATAAATAATCTTTACGTATCTCAGTTTGCTCAATTATTATTTCTGACATTTTTTAAAGAAAAGCAAGACCTCACCTACCCCACCTGCACCTATCTAAGAAAGAACCCATATACGTACCTATAAGTAGAAAAGGCCGAAAAACAGTTAAAAGACAACATTGAATTTTGTAAAAAAAACTTTATTTTCACTATTGTCGACTAACAATAGTTAAGTCGTCAATTGTAAAAAAATAAAATAAAAATAATATTAAAAATTTCCAATATTTGAAGACCTAAACATTTTTAAGAATAATACACTTTTGCGTTAATTATTACTGAGGTAGGTATGTGAGGAAAGTGATGCGGGTATTGTTAGTCGCGGGAGCGCGAGTTGATGTCGTCATGTCGCTCGCGCTCCATCTCTCTGTGGTCGCCGGAGACGCGGGCTCCGGCTGACGTACCAGCCTCATCGTGTTCACGCTTGCCCGGAGAATGCGGCCTTGACGGCGCTGACTGTACCAGTCGCCCCATTAGGCTAGCGCTTTTATCCTTGCGCAGCCTCGTCCATTCATGAGATAGCACTCGATCTAATGTCAAACGAAGTGTGATGTCGGGTTCCAGAATATGGCGTACGATTGACTTGGCTGCCGCCGACACAGTGTCTCTAATCCTGGATCTGAAGACCCAGTTACGTGACATTTGGTCCTTGAGAAGCTTGCGGAGGTTTGAGTCATCGAAGGGCATGGATGCATTCAGCATTATGAAGAGAATGATCCCCAGGGACCAGACATCAGCCAGCTTGGGGTTATAGGGCGTGCCACTTACCACCTCCGGAGCAGCGTACGCGGCCGACCCACAGTATGTTTGGCTGAGCACCCGTCTATTATCGCCATCTGTGCAAAATCTTGCGAACCCAAAGTCTGCTAGTTTCACATTGAAACGTCTGGATAGCAGTATATTTTCGCATTTTAAATCTCTATGGGCAATATTTTTGCTGTGAAGATATTGTAAGCCGCTTGCCATTTGCCTGAACCAGAGTTTTGCTTGGTTTTCGGGAACGACGCCATTGCGCTTTATAAAATCTAATAAATCTCCATTATCAGCATATCTCATGAAAATAAATACCCTCGGTCCTCGTTGCAGAATACTGTGAACTTGAATGATATGAGGGTTTTCGATCTTTGTCAGAATGTCAAGTTCGCGAGGGAAAAATTTTTCAAGGAAGTCCCGAGGTGCTTTCTCCTTATCAAATATTTTGCACGCAAGGTGCATGCGCTTGGGACTGGAAGCATCGCAGTATTCCGCCAGGTGAACAGTGGCATATGATCCTTGTCCGATTTTTTTGCCGATGAGATAGCCTCGTTGTTCCAAGGCATTGACCTCGGAGCTTCGAGGGCTGAGGCGCTCAGCCATTGAGCTCTATCGACTTTATCCTTACCCGTTTAGGATACATTGGACATCTCACGTCTCGCGTTTAAGTGCAAGGTTTCAGTGTCCCACCTGTCAAAATATTATCTTCTTCTGTAATATAAGTTTTCAACTCACTCTCATAAAAGAGAGTAGCAATTAGGTAATAGTAATAAATAAAACGTTAAAAGCACGCACACAATTTTGCATAAATATTACGACATCACAAAGAATTTGGTTAAAAAACGCTATCTCTAGTAAGAAATCTTCCAAAAAGACGTTTCTCCTACATCGATGACTTTTTCTTTTGTTTCTAAAATTAAAATGATATTTTTTCAGGCTAGCATTTAATCATAATCTATCCTTTTTTTATAAATAAGGTTTATATTAATCACTTAGCAAATACCTATTTTACGATCTAAAAAATTACTTAGGTAGGTAGGTTTCATACTTCATATTTTTTTTATTTTAATTATAAATAGGCTTGCGCTTGGCCGCCAACTCGCCTGATGTTAAGCGATGATGCGGCTTACGATGGCGCACGCTTGCCTAGAAGAAACCTATTCACTCTCGATTCATTTTATTAAGAAACCATCGATTTGGGTAGGTAGGTATGTAGGTAGATACCTATAGGGAGGGATGTATCACCATTTGACTCTCATCTCATACGTATAATATCTAACCGACTGTACAGTACTGTCTATAACGATGTCTATTATAAAGTACTCTACCTATAATTTTGGTGTAGGTAGGTACTCGCGGGCTCGAATTAGCGCTGAAACAGCGTAGTTCAGAAAATCACGCGAACGCGCGCCGTGACACGGTTTGCGGTCGCTCAACTTTTCTCATCACCTAAAAAATCGCTTAGTAAAGCCCCTGTGCAACTGTAAACTTTACGGCCAACTGCTAACGCGGTATCAAACTAATGTTAAATCCCCCGTTGGAAAATCACGCAAACGTGAACCTTAACGCACCCAGTTACGGTATGAGGTCGCGTGATTCTCCAACTGAGCGGATTTAACGTCAGTTTGATACCGCGTTAGCAGTTGGGCGTAGGCAAGGAATATAACTAGGTACTACTCTCTACCGAGTAGTACCGAGAGCCCTTGTAATTATATTGACCGTACCCAAGCTTACGTAACCTAGTCAGTGAATGTAATTATAGCCGACAACGACGGGATTTTCAAATCTTTTTTTTAACCTATACCTACCTAATGCCCCACTGCTGGGCAAAGGTCTCCCCCATTTCCTTCCATAAATCTCGATCCTCCGCCACCTCTTGCCAACATAGGTAGGTAGGTACCTAATATTTTGTAAATAATTGGTGAATAAATAAAAAATATAAAATATATGACGGCGCATGTGAGGGGCCGATCTGCATCAGATTGTGGTTCTACGGCGTGGGTATAGCGGGCGAAGATAATGAGACATCGCACGTACCTACACAGTTTTTATTCCGTAACACTGATTAGGTACTCTTACAATAGAAAATTACTTATCTTTTTACAATTAAATTACAATCAGAGCAAACGAATGGAAATTAAATAGTGTACCTATCAGTTTTTGTAAATGTGCCCATGGCCCAACCCAGTGGGCAAGTGGTTTTTACGGCTCAAAAAAAAAACAATGTCATTTCAGTCAGCGAGTTTTGGCGCCAACGTGGTAAAAAAAAATGTCGACACGTTGGATTATTTTCCTAAACTTGTGTATTTTCGAGTGTTAATGTGTAGTAAACGGTGAATTATTATTCATTAAGTGCTCCTCAACGTGCTCGAGTGTGGGTAGTGATCTAGCGAGGTGAAATATGTCTTTTTGTGTTGTCTCCAAAACTCCATTAGAGCCTCTTTTAAATCTCCACCACTTTACAAGGGCATAAGTTTGACTTGACTGTGACTTACTTTGCTTGACTCTGACTGTGACTATGAGTTGTTTGACAAACATGTTTAATATTACAACTAAAGGAAATTGAATCAACGGTCATGAACATTTTAACAAAAAAAAATGACATTTCAGCTCATTGTCTTTTGTATGTCATTTTGACGTTTTGACGTAAACAATCTTGTTTATCAACATGAAACTCGTTCTGAAACATTCCAATAGTGCCAACGATACCATCAGCGCTAACGAGGACCACCACGGCCGCAAATAAAGTTTCTTCATGCTGTGTCGGTTCTCAATCAACGAGCTTGGTAATTTGGTTGCTATTGGTGTTGATTCAGAACGCGAACGATTGGGAACCAAACTTTGTTGCGATTGCGTGCGTTATGCGAAATTGGGAGCTCTCTTGTTGCCTGCAAAGGATTAATAATAAATGTTTTATTGAAAAAGTGGGCGTTTTTTTGTATCTCAAAAAACATTCTTCTTTTTAATTTGCTGTAGTTTTGTTTGAAGCAAAATTAATAATAATGTACATAACTTTGTTTTTTGCTGTGAAAATAGTCCAGTGATTTTCCGAACTGAAATAGTACTTATTATTCTGCGATCAAGATGTTAAACCAATATATGAAAGAGCTGGAACAGGTAAGTTCAGTTAAGAAGACTAGCATTACAGTTTTGCTGAATGATAATCTGAAACGCCCAATAGCTTGGCTTGTATTGTACTTACTAAGTCTGTACTTTGGTACTTCAAATAATATATTAAAGCAATCTTGTTTCCATCGTTCTACACTTGCTAATGCTCTTTCTTTAGAAGAACTGAAGCGTGAACATTGTAAATGAAATTAAATTTGGGGTCTTCGTATTCACGGTGACAGCGAAACCAGATATCATAGCGAAAGTTTAGGCACTCTGGCTCGGATGTGCTAAAATTTTGCTTTATTCCGGGTACAATCGGTATGCTGTATCAGACCGACTTCCGATCTCTCCCTCATTGCCTAGTGTATATCAAGACTGATGCCATGGGCGTCCTACTGTGACTTTTTCATTTCACACAGTCTATATAACAACAAGTGGCTCTCATGTCATCATTAAAACATTAAGCCATCAGGACTTTGACTGGCCACATAGTCTTACCCCAGGGAGCACATGAGACTTGGCATGGAGCAAGACACTGTGCCTCTTGAGTTAATTGCCGGCATACTCCACTGGTCTGCAGAGTACTTAACCCAACTACCTCAAACAGGAAACAGATCTACAGGATGAGAATTGGCACCTGCCTTATCCTGTCTCATCTCAAAGACATTTAGGCAGTTGATGACCTGCCTAAATGTATTAACCCACTAAATGGCCCCCCCATAAAGACTGCCGTATATTGGGGCAATATTCGTCTTAGGAGTTTTAGCCCCATAGAATACACGGTGTTGCCACTCATTGATGGCTCACCAAAGCCATCCCTGTATTTTAATTTTTAGGTAACATAATATTTTTTGTAAACTGGTTAAATGCCTCTATTTCAGGATCCCTTTGATCCTGATGAGTTTGTTGAGAGGATGGTGAGACGCAGTATGCAAGAATCCCGGCTTAAGGATGATCAATTTGATCCTGAAATGATTCATGATATATTCACACAAGCAATACAGGATCTAAGGGTAAATTGTTCATCTATCTAGAACAGTGGTTCCCAATTAGTTTTTCTTGCGTACCAATTCAAGAAAGGCGGCCAACTCGCATACCCCTCGAGCTCGGATCAAGCACACTAAATCCTTTTGAAGTTCGGTCCGGAGCAGAATCAGTTTGTGACAACCAGTAAAGTAGGTATGAAATTCTATGAAATATGGAAAGACGTCACGCTGTATGCGGTCCGTTGGATGCAGACAGACTACAAACAGACTGCATACGGTGTGACAATCTGCACCTGCACCAGACCGGACTGCAACTGGATTTGGTCCACTCCTGCCTTTATTGCAGGAAAGATAAATAAATAAATGAAACTGGTACCGGGATACTGAAAAAATTATCTTAGTCAAAATATTGCCGTGCGTTGCGTACCCCTTCATGCTACTTCGCGAACCCCATACGCATACTCCTTATTGGGAGCCACTAATCTAGAATGTTTCTGTATTTGCGATGATTAAATATTGCAATTAAACATGTTTAACAGATTTTAGCAAGACAAACAGATTAAAAATTAATAAACCGGCCAAGTGCGAGTCGGGCTCGCGCACTGAGGGTTCTGTACCACCACAAAATACAATAATTATCAATTTAAAAAACCAACTTCAAAATTAGTAAGATAGGCATTTCGATCCAGTGAAATGATAAAGATGTCATCCAGGTAAGGAATTGCCAGTATTAATAAATACAAAGCTCTTTTCGCCTGAAACACAGGATTACCTAGTTCAGGCTCACATGTTTTATATACCAAAGAGAATATAAATACTATATACCTAATTAGGTTTTGTATTTTTGTCAGACCTTTTTATATTTTTGAATAAATTATGAATATGAATTGGTAGGTACAATCATAGTACTACTATCTATGATAACACAATAAAATTATTACATTACACCCACATAGCTAAAATGTAACTGGAATATTCCTCATGTCGTGAAGACGTCCACTAAGAAAAGATTTTACGATAGGGATTCGTCCTTATCGTATATATAGGGGTCAAAAGTGCATTGAAAGTGTATAAAAGTATACACATGTAAAGTTGCGAGCAACAGCAGGTATTTTGTATATTTATAAAATTTCTTGTAATCAAGGTTTTTGATTGTCAAGGTTCTACAAGAGCGCCAAGAGAAAAAGTGTGCAAGACTACAGCAAGACGTTCAAGAAGAAGAGAAACTGTATGGAGCTAAACTTGCTGAGATCATGGAGCAGCACACTGTAAGTACATTTAGGTACTGAAATACGCACTTATAATTTATCTCAAGATAATATCTCTAAGCTAGGGTTGCCTGGAAGAAACCGCTTTAGCCGCTTTACAGTTGCTTTCACTCTACCAAGCACAAGTTCGGTTGTGAATGAAGTACTGCTCTCACCTTTGGGATGGATCAGCTAAGTACCAGCTTGGGGCATTGGAGTCTATTGAGAAACGTGCCAAGCGGCTCATCAGCAACGAATCCCTGGTTCAGTCTAAGCTTCTTAGTCTTGAGCAACGGCGCAAGGTTGCTAGTCTATCGGTTTTTTATCGGATACATTTCGGAGAGTGTGCTACAGATCTGCATGATTTGATTTCCTCCTGCCCATTTTTCTATCGGACTGCCAGAGTGGCAATTAAAAGTTATCTATCTACCTTATTTTATGTTGCAGCAATGTGTGAATGTATTCAGCTCGTTAGACGAGCGCATGTCTCGCTGCGGGGGCAGAGCACTAGACGTGGGGGAGAAGCTGGGAGCTGCGCGGGCGCCCCGAGCCCGCGCTGCCGCCGCGAGGGACTTGCTCTCCCATCTCGCGCACTTCCTGAGCCCCGGGCCGGTGATGGCTGACCTGTTCAGTGATACTAACAGGGTATGTATAAGATTTTATTTGTTCTCTATATGGTCTTGAAGAAATGCATGTCTCCTCGCCAATATTAAACTTCCAGATATCTGAATACCAGATTTTCATATTACCCTCATCAGTTAGCAAACGTCCACTGCTGAACATAGGCCTCCCTCCGTCTTTTTCATGAAAATATTGTAAATTAAAAATAAAAATAAGACTGGTGCAAGGCGGATTAAGGTCAGGTTGAGGGGTGGTGATAAGTCAAAATGTCAGATTCATATCTTAAAAATAGATAAAAATGTATGCTGGCATGAGCTAAGAAACAGTGAAACAAACCAAAGAGAATTTTGGCACCAATGTGTAAAAAACATGTCACTACATTGCATTGTTTTTCGAAACTTACGAGAGTTAATATGTAAAATGTAATAGACGTGTTTTTTTATTTTTTTTTATAAATTGTTTGTTTATGCTCCAGTATTGGAAAGTGATATAATGAGATGAAACATATTATGTACTTTCATGTTTCCAAAACTCTTTAAAAGCCTCTAGTAAAACTGGGGTATACTTATGTCAGTAAAATACCTAAGACGAGGCAGTATGGCATTAAAGGCTGAAGTGTGCCCAGTAATGGATGACTAAACAAAAAATTAAATACAATCAAACATCCAGGTAATAATGGCTGATGAAGTGATTTGATGAGATCCAGGTAATATGTATTTTTGGGGTACTTACTCAGATATAATAAATGGAACCTACAGTTGCCCTTTAGCACTTACAGCCCGCTTGGTCGTCTATTTGATGACTTTTGAGCATTTGCTCTGCTCAATATTGAATTGTGCGATTGTAAGAATATGTCAGTGTGTGCAATACGTATCACAAACGTACCTCGCCTTCTTTAGTTTTTGCCAGACTTTTCATTACTGGCTCGAGTTTAAGGCAGATCCAGACTTTATCGGCCTTCGCCTTTATCGGTTTTTTTTTAAGCATAGCTTAAAATTGCTCTGTCTCGTTTTCACCAGTGACAATTTCCGTCAACGAGAAGTTGACAGCAATTTTAAACATTGCTTGACTTTAAGTAACGTTTGTAAGTAAGGCCGTATATTATC
Organism: Agriopis marginaria; assembly: GCA_932305915.1. Classification (NCBI taxonomy): domain Eukaryota; kingdom Metazoa; phylum Arthropoda; class Insecta; order Lepidoptera; family Geometridae; genus Agriopis; species Agriopis marginaria. The sequence continues at coordinate 6,867,444 of OW029934.1, read as the reverse complement.
AAAGTTGAATTATCATGTTTTAATCAAAAATTCAAAACATTATTGCAGTTGAACGAAGCAGCAGATGTAATACAGAAACTATACACAATTGCACAAGAGTTGCCCCCCGACAAGTTTGAGGTAGCCAAGAAGAAAATTGAAGCCAAGTATGACGACATCGAAAAGAATCTAATTGAGGAGTTTGTGAAAGCTCAGAACCAGAACAATATGGCAAGGATGAAGGACATAGCAAACATAATGACCAACTTCAAGGGATACTCGCAGTGTGTTGATGCCTTTATAGAGACTAGCCAAATGGTAAGATTAATTTTCCTTAATATTGCCCGCAATTTAGGGTTCCGTACCCTACGTACATTTTAGGGTTTAAACGGGACCCTATTACTATGCCTACGCTGTGTGTCTGTCTGTCTGTCGTACTAGAGGCTTTCATTACTCCACAGAAGCTTCTTGTAAAGTTTCCACCACTTAACTAGGGCATGATTTTGATTTGACCGTGACTTACTTTGCTTGACTCTGACTGACTTATTTGATGACATTCATCAGAATTGGTAATATTTTAAATACTTGACATAATCAGCCTTTTAATAGTCCACTACTGGACTTTGGCCTACCCCCGAAAGGGCGATTGGGCCATATCCGCGACTCTGTCCCAGTTGCGGGTGGGTTAGTGGATCATCATGAAATCCTGCGGTAATCTGGCTCTAGGTTCGACCTTGCGCCATCAACAGTCTAATAAATCTGTGATGTAACATTTCAGAACTCCCTTCTGGGTAAAGACATCTTCTCCGCTGTGCTTCCCCTCTGCAAGAAGAACTACACCATCATCAGCACGGTGTTCCCCAACCCGGACCAAGTGATGAGCAAGTTTGTGCTCAATATCTTCCATCTGAAGCTTCAGAAGTACATCCAGACCAAGCTGGCCGATAAGAATGATGTAGAGAAGTATTTGAGGAACTTGTATGACATGTACACCAGGTATGTGCAGTCAATTATTTCAAACTAATATAATACACAATACTCCATTCACAAATCTTAGATATTTTACGTAAACAAAGAAATGTCACGAATAGTCACTGTCAAAGTGACATGCCAATTGGTCAAAACATTTTTCACTTATGAAAAATATTTTATTCTCTATTTTCCAAATAGATAAAAATAGATAAATGTAAATAGATAAAAAATCGGGAAATGGTTGGTCAAAAAGTTCAAAGGTAGGTGCAGACAAAACGATCTACCCTCTTTTGTAGTCTTAAGGTAGCGACCACGACAGGCGACCGGCCGACCGCGTCTCGCGACCCACTGCTCAGTATGAATTTATATGGAGTGCTAAACAATGCAAATAGGCATGATGACTAATATTTTTTTATTATCTCATAAAAAAACTGATCATAAATGGAGCCACATCAACGAAAACAAAATTAAAAATAGTTCAAAAATAAATAAGATATAAGCATTTTAATTTCATGCTAGACAGAGAGCGCACTATACTGAGCCGTGACGTCACACCTCAGGTGCGCCATGCGAATGCTTTACTAACACACGCTTTGCGAGAAAGGGATAGAGCATCCCCTCCCTATCCCCACCTAAAACTTTAAACGCTCATATCTCAGAGATTTATCAGCCAGTTTAATTTATTTTTTCAGTATGTGTAATGTATTTAGTTATACACAATACTCCATTCACAAATCTTAGATATTTTACGTAAACAAAGAAATGTCACGAATAGTCACTGTCAAAGTGACATGCCAATTGGTCAAAACATTTTTCACGTATGAAAAATATTTTATTCTCTATTTTCCTCGGCTTGGCACTCATGAGGGATATTCTATTAGTTCAAAAAGTAATAAAAAACATTATTAAAAGATTGTAATAGATGGCGTTATTATAGAGGCGTTGACTATTATGATAGAGAAAATAGAGGGCAAATCAAACGTTGGCCAGAAATGTTTAGAACCCCTACTGTCCTACCAGTATGATAAAATATTTTCTGTCAAAAATTGTTTTTTTTTAATCATAACTTTGTATAGAACAGATATAACGTTAAAATAAATAGTACAAAACGATTTTTATTTTATAATTGTTCAAATTACGAAACCAACGGTTGGTTGACGCATTTGAGGCCTCTGAGATGGCTGAACGATTGATTTTATAAGGTGGGCGACCCGCGCGCCCGGCTTGGCACGGGTGTAATTTACGTGCGAAGCCGGGGCGGGTCGCTAGTTATATATATAAACCTTCCTTGAAAATGTATCTAACTGATGGTGAAAACCGTATCAAAATCCGTTGCGTGGTTTAGGAGGAGTTAGCGGTCATACAGACAGACAGACGCGGAAAGCGACTTTAATTTATACTATGTAGAGAAGATACACTTTTTTATGCCATAGGTGGCAAACAAGCAGACGGGCTGCCTGATGGTAAGCAGTCACCGTCGCCTATGGATACCTGTAACACCAGAGGCATCACAAATACGTTGCCGTCCCTTTAGGTTTACTACTTACCCGGAGTCGCAGCAAATAGACATTTATTTATTTTATTTCTTTGAAATATCTCGTTTCAGTACCCAGAGAGTATGCGACGAGCTCGTAGTGGCTGGTATTATATCCGCAGAGGGCAACACCACCACGGGCGACTTGCGGCGCGAGGCGCTCGTCAACGGAACCATGGCCGGCGCTAACGATGGCTATGCTGCATTGGAGATACGGCGGCTAAAGGCGGTGCTGGCTAACGCACTCAACGGATACTATGTTGAGAAGCAACATGTCAAGAAACAGATACAGGGGGGCGGGTAAGTCATACAATCATTGACATTGGATAGCCCGTTGGTCAAGTTGGTAGTGAACCTAACTTCTGAGCTTGGGGGCGTGGGTTCGATTCCCACCTTTGATAAACATTTATGTGATGAACATTTGTGTTTGTTCTATATCTGCTTGTTAATATCTATTTAAGTATGTATTTAAAACTATATATGTATGTATATCAGTCTCGTGCAGCCATATCACAAGCTTTGCTTAGTTTGAGGTCAGATGACCGTGTGTGCAAAAAAGTCCCGTAATTTTTTAAAATATTTTTTACCCGGCGTCGCGGTTTTACCATCGCACTAGCCACCACCGCCTGAAAGCTCATCCACATATAGATCAGTGGAAATCGCATTCACGCGGGCTTTCTGCGTCACACTTGCAAAATATGGAATGAACTACCTTCTGCGGTGTTTCCGAGAAGCTACAACATTAGGTTCTTCAAAAGGCTTGATAATAGATACTTTAGGGGTCGGCCGTCATCGTTAACGTAGTTGTGATGCCTTTGGTGTTACAAGTATTCATAGGTGACGGTGACTGCTCACCATCAGGCAGCCCGTCTGCTTATTTGCTACTTACAGCATTATTTTTTTAATTAACAAGCGATTTTATCGCGTGTATTTTACATTAAAAAAACATACACCACGGTTGTTTACTACAGTTGTATGGTTATAAACGTGATATTTGCCGATGTAAGGTTGTAGATGGAACTCCCGATATTTCGGTACAGTATTATGCACCATGTTCACAGGAAGGCTGAAGAATATCCGGGACATTTATTAATATACTAGCGACCCGCCCACTCGGCTTCGCACGGGTGTAATTTACGTGCGAAACCGGGGCGGGTCACTAGTTATATAATTATATAAACCTTCCTTGAAAATGTATCTAACTGATGGTGAAAACCGCATCAAAATCCGTTGCGTGGTTTAGGAGGAGTTAGCGGTCATACAGACAGACAGACGCGGAAAGCGACTTCAATTTATACTATGTAGAGAAGAATAGAAGAGATAGGTAAATAGATAAAAAATCGGGAAATGGTTGGTCAAAAAGTTCAAAGGTAGGTGCAGACAAAACGATCTACCCTCTTTTGTAGTCTTAAGGTAGCGACCACGACAGGCGACCGGCCGACCGCGTCTCGCGACCCACTGCTCAGTATGAATTTATATGGAGTGCTAAACAATGCAAATAGGCATGATGACTAATGTTTTTTATTATCTCATAAAAAACTGATCATAAATGGAGCCACATAAACGAAAACAAAATTAAAATTAGTTCAAAAATAAATAAGATATAAGCATTTTAATTTCATGCTAGACAGAGAGCGCACTATACTGAGCCGTGACGTCACACCTCAGGTGCGCCATGCGAATGCTATACTAAAACACGCTTTGCGAGAAAGGGATAGAGCATCCCCTCCCTATCCCCACCTAAAACTTTAAACGCTCATATCTCAGAGATTTATCAGCCAGTTTAATTTATTTTTTCAGTATGTGTAATGTATTTAGTTATATTTCTCGCTAAGCCGGTTATTAGTATTAAATTAAACGTTAGGACACATGACTATTACTCACACGTCGCGCGACGCGGTCGCGCTTACTTTTAGTTCGCGTGTATGTTTAAGCTTGGCATTTTTTTAACTCTATTACAGTTTCCAAGAGCTTCGGCGTGATCTACAAGCCGTGATAGGTACACGGGCTAATATAAATATAGCGCAGATCGAAAATTACGGCGGCGAAACCTTCCTTAGTGAAACACTCGTGCAAAAGATGATCAACGATGCTCGTACTTCGTTCACTCGCTGCAAAACTGTAAGTTCCTTTTGCAAGGGCGGATACAGAATTTCATTTATGGGCATTCTGAAAATGTTCGAAGGAATCAAATCGAAAAAGTGATTCGAATGTATGGGGGGCGCTTGACATTTCAGCCCCTGAAGGGCTAAAATGGGGTGGTAATAAGTGTATTTTAAAATATCACTTAAAATTGTGATACAAAACAGGGTCATAATAAAAAAATACTGACAAGTACTAGTAGAACACGAAAAGTATTATGAAAAAAATTAATTTTCTCATACATTTTATATGGAACGGCAAGAATTGAATTCTTACACATTGACATTATTACGCCATAGAAAAAAAATGTCATCTAAGTCAAAGGAGGTTGTTGTCGCTACCAATGAGGTTGCTTCAAGGAGGTATATAACACGAGTGAAATCGGGGGGCGTAGCTAGTATGCGATAAATTATTGAGTATTGAGAACGAATTAAAACGAATCAATCAATCATCTATTAGTATATTTATATTAAATAATTTTAAATAATAGTGTGTATTACTACAGTAGAACTCCAATTATCCGAACTCCGACTATCCGAATCACAAACAAGTCTTGACTTGACTTGTCGAAAACGGTTGAAGACCGCAAAACAGCTTACATTGACGGAGATGTTTAAAAAACAATGATTTTTATTTCTAAACTTGTACATAAGTACATTTTATTTATATTTAAAACATGTGAAAATTTCATGTTTCTTTCATTTAATTCAATAAAAAAATAGTGCAATATCAAAACGTAGCTTTTATTCTCTCCAATGGCAATTTTTAAAAAAATATCCGATTATCCGAATATTTGATTATCCGAATGGGTCCCGGTCCCCATTAATTCGGATAATTGGAGTTCTACTGTATTAGAATGTATGTATATAGTATAAGTAATTTTTTTATAGTCTATCCTCTATTGCACACCCCGTCTTCTACGTCTTCTATAAATCCTTTCCATCCTAAGGTTGCCTGGAAGAGATCGCTTTTAGCGATAAGGCCGCCAGTTCTTACACTAGTTTTTTATAAAGTTTTTTTGTCCTCTGCATCAAATTTAATGGTGTGAACAATAAAGAGTTAATCAATCAATCATGTTTCCAGCTGTGCAGTACGAACGAGGTGACGGCAACTACAGTGTCGTTACTGGACGCGATGATTCAACACCTGCTGATAGAACACGTGGATTACGCGCTAGACCTGGGGCTGCAGTCCATACCCATTGCTGAGAGCAAGTCGCCGCCGCAGGTACAGATGGGGACGTAAAGCTTGGGTCCCACGACCCGTTTTATGACAGGCCAGAGGGGTTAGACAAGACCCACTTTCTGTTAGCGTTGACGCCTGCGAAAAGATGAAATTGTATGAAAATGACATTGACAATGAAATTAGCTTGAGAGAAGTTATCTCAAGCTAATGTCATTTTCATACAATTTCATCTTTCCGCAGGCTTTAACGCTAACAGAAAGCGGGTTTTGTCTAACCCCCCAGGCCGCGCCAGGACTAGCCGACACGCCGTGGGATCGGTCGCGCCCGTTGTGGCCTGTCGTCGCCCGTCCGATCCGTCACGAGTCGGCAACTTCACAGGCCTCGACAGGCGTGGCGCGGCTTGGCGCGGCCTGTGCTTTCGACAGGTCGTCGGACCCCACCTTCACGTGGCGTGAGGGGAATAAGTACGCGTGATTCATCATCATCATCATCATCATCAGCCAGAAGACGTCCACTGCTGAACATAGGCCTCACTCTTTAACCTCCACACTGAACGACATCCTGCCTTTTGCATCCACTGGATGCCCGCGATTCTCACAATGTCGTCGGTCCATCTAGTGGGAATGCGTGATTCCCCCCGGCTTATTCACTTGCTTTGATCATTTTGGTACCAGCCACGAAATTAGGCGCCTTCTATACATTATGATACACTACTGCAGTCCATAGTTCCAAGCCTTAGCACATGCTGCGACTATTTTTAATCCCCCAAATAAGCAAAAATACGCAGGATTTAGCAATATATTGCTAGTTATGAATTATTCACTGACTCAATCCAAATTATTTCAAATTTTATAATTGAGTGTGTGTGTGTGTGTTTTGTATTTTACTTCTGTTCAATACAACTTAGAATTCATAAGATGTCGATTTTGGGTGTACAAAAGTAAACAAATTGCAATATTGTGACAAGATTTCGTCATCTCATTTACGTTGCATACTTTTTGCCAGGTAATAGCAAAACTCGTGCCACAGATATACGTAAAAAAATTAAGTACCGTACCAAGCAGCACCTTATCACGCTCTGTGCAAGTTTTCCTCATAATTCGGATATACAGTCAAAACATCCGGATTTTAAGGAAAAGTTTTTCGACAACAACTTTGATAAAGATAATTATTGAATAACAATGATAATAAGTGACCCTTGGTTCACGCCTTATTATCAATTTAATAACATCGATGATTGAATAAGACATGACCCCTGGGCTCTTAAAAAATTGTTCTTACCTATGACCATGGTAGGTAGCAAGATCATGGAGCGGGGATTGTGTACCTATTTATATTCAGTGTAAAATTTCTACGTTATACATGCCTGAATAATTTTCACCCGCCCGCTACCTACGCTCACCCCTCCAACCCCCAAAATAGCTGTTGATAAAATGACCCCCCTTGACAGCTGTTAAATGCATACCAATTCAATAACAACAACCGCTCCTATATATACCTACCTACCATGCATACGACGCATAATGAGGGCAATTTGACTTATACGCAATAAAAAAAAAATGTGACATTTGTCCTCAGATTTATTTCTTTGACATCGTGAACCAAGCCAACAAGATTGTGAGGATGTTTGGGGAGCATTTTCAAGAATCCGTTTTGCCTTGTATAAGGTCAGTGCAGTAGCATAAATCTGTTACAATGTGCTAAATTTAATATAAAAGCTTTGAATTTGAAATTTGACCAAAACTTTCAAAGGTTATTTTAAATAATCACCGGCCAAATGCGAGTCGGACTCGCGCAACGAGGGTTATGCATCCAAAAACGTGTTTTCTTTCATTTAGTTCAACGAGTTTTAGTGCACCGGACTTTCAATTGATCGGTGTTTCTTATTTGTTGTTTACTTTAGAGTGTCCTAAATTCATGCCAATGTTGTCGCGTTTTATTAACTTTTTTACAGTAGCGCACAAACAAGAATACATTAAAAATATGTTCGTTGTATGTGGTTCCCCATACAAACCATATTTTTTTATTTAATTATTATGTTTTAATTAATCCGCCGTAACATTACATATTCTGTGAAAATTTGAACTGGCTGTCTATAATAGAAAAGATACAACCGTTAAAAGGTAAGACAGATAGATAGACAGACAGACAATATAGTAATAGGGTCCGTTGACACCCTTTTGATACGGAACCCTTAAAAGGCAAGTATTACTATAATTTTGCCAGACGCACAAATTGTATCTATATTTTTCTTCACAGATTTTAATACACCTTAGACTTAGTATACCCATTAGCAAACAAAAAAAAATCTTTGACTGTCTTTTAAATATTGTGCCCAACTAAGTGTGTCACAAAAGAAATAATTCCTCAGGTGGCAATGTTATAAGTGTCAAATTGTTTATTGGTGGAGCACTTTGGCCACCTCGACAGTTCAAATTTTGGCATGGCAAAGTCGCCCCGCCGAATATAAAGTAAAAAATAATGTAATGTAAGTAGTAATGTCAGCAAAATAATTTCAATAGTATATGCCGTTTTTTTGGAGAGTTTATCAGATATATCAATCAGTATTCTATTCCATAGACTATACTAATTTAGATGTCTACCTAGGGTTTGGTATTTTGATCCCATATTTTATTTTTGTCCGTCCTTCACTTATGTTCCCCCGACGTTGTGAGGGACCTTTTTTTTAGGTTTTCTTTTAATACCTTTAATTTTGTAAATATTTAGTTCAGCATCGAAACAGAACGAATGCGTCCAAAAGAAGAACACGATAATGGAGCAGCTTGAAAGCAAGTTGGACGCTGGGCTCGAGCGAGCCATCGTCGCCATAGTCAGCTGGGTGAAGCTGCATCTACAGACAGAACAGAAGAAGACTGACTTCAAACCGGAAGGCGATATCGATACTCTCGCTTCTGCGGTAAGCTAAAGTACCTGATTGAACTTTTTCCATACGGATTTGAATTGCCTGTACAAACAATGTTGTCAATAGTTAGCAAAATATTACTTCTTTTAGCGACATCGTCATAATTAATGAAATTAAAATTAAGCTATCAAGTTCAAATCTGAATTCTGATATATATATGTTTGTCGTTTTTATTATCGTTTTTATTTTTTGAGTAATTGTTTTTGTAGGATAGTTTTATCCCGAGAATGAACAGTTCCTATTATATACTCGCCCTGGATTCGAACTTGGGACCTCCTGCTCATAAGACAGACCCGCTACCACCATGAGCCATCATCATTGTCAGCCTATCGTGTTCCTACTGCACGACACAGGCCTTCTCTCAGAGAGAGAGGATGGGCCAAAATCCACCATGCTGGCCCAGTGCATGTTGGTAAATGTCATATGAATTTGAACTTTTGAGGTTCTTGGACATACCGGTATCCTCACGATGTTTTCTATCATCGTAGGTGATGGCATCGAAACGGCCCCTTTTTTAGGTACTAAATACGTATTTGGTGTATGGCCGAGGATCGAACCGGGTGCCATCAAAATGTAAAGCGCACATGCTACTGCTAGGCCGCCACCGCTCATTTAACCATGCCGAGTGATCATCATTTCAGCCATAGTACGTCCCCTGCTGGACATAGGCCTCCCCCATCGATCTCCAAAATGGCCGTTTGGAAGCGGCCTGCATCCAGCGTTTCCCTGCGGTCTCTTTTACGTCGTCTGTCCATATTGTGGGTGTCCTACGCTACGCTTATCGGTCCGTGAAATGCAAAATAATGTCAAGTGCAATGCCATTGTATCTAAAACATTTAGATTACTTGTTGATTGATTAGAAGTCGTACCGCTGATACGCCAAGAAGAAGGTGACAAGAAGGAGGTCGCTAGTTTTCCTTTTATAATTACCGGTGAAAACGTACCCGCGATTGGGCCTGTCTTTTGTGTACTTTATTACGTGGGAATGTATCGAGTTTTCTACACAACAACGCATTCTTGTTTATGTTATTGATCGCGTTTCCGATTTGAAACAGTGTATGTTAAGAATGTTATGTTGTACGCCGATCGCAAACTTATCACCATGTTGTAATAGACTTTTTCAAGCCTAATGCCCTTTTTCACCAACCACGAACAAGGCGACGCTTAAGGAACTCCTAATCTAAGCAGATTATCTCCTGTTTAACCAATCCATTTTTAATAGGTGTCTCCTAAGATAAGAGTTGCCTAAATTTTTGACAGTTACGTCTCACGCCCGCCTCATCAGCTGGAGGTCGAGGGTTCGATTGCCGGCCGGGCAGATGTTTGAATGATCGAAATCTGAATCTTGAATATACAAACTACAAAGATCATGTTTGCCCATGTGCCATGACATCTTCGACACAGGGAATCCTAGTGACACCTATTACTGTGAAACATTATTTATTTACTAGCAGCGCCCCGCGGTTTCACCCGCGTAGTGATGAAAAATGGTGATGATGATGATGAAATAGTCTATGTCACTCTCTGGCTCTTGAACTATAGCCATGCATAAAATCAGGTCGATCCGGTGTTCCGTTGCAGCGTGAAAGAGGAACAAACATCCATACATCTATACATACAAACTTTCGCGTTTATAATATTAGTAGGATTTTATATTGATTTATTATCATTTGTCATTGGGTGATATAATATTATTTGAAAATATTTGTCCTGTAGGCATGCGTGGCAGTGGTGAACTATCTGAACAGCATAATGGAGAGAATTCACGGTGGACTGGAGGGAGACAACTTACAAGCTGTTACACTGGAGCTGGCCATCCGTCTCCACCGAGTTATATTCGACCATCTGCAGAACTACCAGTTTAACTCAGCAGGTATTGCAACTTGAATAAATACTTGTAAAAACTAGGAGCTTCGGACAGTCCTCTGTGTCGTGGCTGCATGAAGGAGAATGAAACTGTAGAGCATGTTAAGAAATTAGAATCGCTTCCTGGTTTCATGAGGTATTTATTACCTTCTTCATCCCCGTCACCACAACAGACTGCTTTTCATCATCATTATCTACACTTCCATCTACACCAGTGGTTTCCAATTAGTTTTTCCTGCGTACCACTTCAAGAAAGACCTCAAACTCGCGTACCCCTCGAGCTCGGATCAAGCACATCAAATGCAGTCCGGTCCGGTGCAGACTCAGTTTGTGAGGTCCAGTAAAGTATGAAAAGCTGTATGCAGTCAGTTGGACTGCAGACGGACTACATAATGGACTGCATACGGTGTGGTGTGACGTCTTTCATAGAATTTCCCTTAGGAGATTGCCGCGCGTACCTCTTGATGCAACGAAATCACGAATAAGAATAAAAACTCTTCATGTGTTTGCACGGGTCGTGGACAGGTTGTCTTTCCACCGTTTTTATTCGCGCGAGAAAAATACAAAAGTATCGATATTCTAGCTTTGTCGCGTCTAAGTGCGGATAAAACGATGGAAAAACAGTTTGTCCAAAGCCGTGCCTGCTGGTAAGGAATGGGCATGAGATGGGCAAAGTCGAAGTTAAGCGATGCGGAAGGAGAAAAAAAGTATTGCTTGAGATACATCCAGAAATGGACCGGCATTGCTAGCGTACTAAGACAACTTTTTGCTAGGCTTAAGACAAGTGTTTGCTGAGGAGATGGCTAGTCTCTAGTAGTAGGATGACACCGGATGATACCGGTTTAACGGTTCCAAGCATTAGTTTTAGATAATATGTTGCAGCTAGACGAACAGCTCAGTTTGGGCTAACTCCAGTGTTGGACGTTAGTTTTAGTCGTTTAGAATATTTGATGGACGTCAATACAAAGTCGATTTATTGTTTCTCAAAACAATTTAATGCTTAAAGCTTAAAGTAATTGCTATTGTCGTGGCTGCTTATTCAATCAACCAACTGGTCTTACCCTAGGATAATTGAGCTGGTGGCTGCTCATTCAATCAACCAATTGGTCTTACCCTGGGATAGTTGCGCTGGTGGCTGCTTATTCAATCAACCAACTGGACTTACCCTAGGATAATTGAGCTGGTGGCTGCTCAAACAATCAACCAACTGGTCTTACCCTGGGATAGTTGCGCTGGTGGCTGCTTATTCAATCAACCAACTGGTCTTACCCTGGGATAGTTGCGCTGGTGGCTGCTTATTCAATCAACCAACTGGTCTTACCCTAGGATAGTTGAACTGCACAAATGTTACTGGAATCGATTGATTTTAATAGGAACCTTACCCCCGCAGGCGCGATGATAGCGATTTGCGACGTGAAGGAGTACCGGTCGGCGCTGTGCGGGCGCGGCGCGCGCTCCGCCCCGGCGCCTGCGCCCGCGCTTTTCGACGCGCTCCACGCTCTCTGCAACTTGCTGCTCGTGAAACCGGAGAACTTGCATCAGGTGTGCGAGGGAGAAACTCTGGTGAGACATCTTTTTTTTCATTCATCATCATCCAGAAGACGTCCATTGCTGAACATAGGCCTCCCCCTTTAACATCCACACTGAACGACAGCCTGCCTTTTGCATCCACTGGATGCCCGCGACTCTCACAATGTCGTCGGTCCATCTAGTGGGAGGCCTCCCTACGCTGCGTCTTCCGGTTCGTGGTCTCCACTCCAGAACCTTTCTTCCCCATCGGTTATCGGTTCTTCGAGCGATGTGGCCTGCCCATTGCCACTTCAACTTGCAAATTTTAACAGCTATGTCGGTGACTCTGGTTCTTTGGTGAACCAGATTCTGGTTCTTTGGTTTTTTCATTGCAAGCTTTTAATTAACTTGCAATGTTTGCTAGTTTTTTAAAGTCAAAACATGCAAGCTGAATTAAAACTAGTTCCTCTTAAACGATTTTGCTGAAATTTTGCGTACACCTTTAGTTCTGGTGACAATACAATATGCAAAACCCAATATTGTAATATTTTCTTTTGACCAATGCGGGGTGTAAGAGCTAAAGGGGAAACTGTAGGTATAACCCTTAAATATTTTTTTCTGATACCCATTGAGTATACATATTTACTTTGTACATAACCCCATATGCAATAATTTCTTTTCATTTTGATAACACAAGCTCAAATGTATCCCGGTCGCTTTGCTCACGCTTTTCTTCTGGAAGTATTGAGTTATATACACCACATGAAAAAATCTCACCTGCATTGGGGACCCATAATGTAGCTGCAATACCCAAAGCCGCCATTTTTACTTATTCTAAACAGTTGTTTTTTTGTTTAAATTAGAACGGCTGTCAAGGCATTTTAGTAAGAAATTTGTTGTAGCCAGTTGCACCCATATAAACGAAACGTCAGTCATTCGAAATCAGTTAGCAACTGGGAAGCGGAGTTCGACGCGTTGATCTAAATAAAAATGTTCAATCAAGGTTCACTCATATGCCTGGTAACAGATTTTCCTTCTCATTTCCGTTCCATTCACTTCTCTTTTCTGTGATTCTACCCATTTTCCCAAGTACATGCTGAAAAGTTTATTGCCTAGTTTAGTTACGGAGATCAACATCATGGTGAGACATTTTTAATTAAAGCTATAGTCTGAAGCCGCTAATCCAGGTAGATTTACAGGCCGTTAGGACGCAGAATCCAGATCCAGATGTATCCAGGCAATAGATTAAAGAGGTCATAAGAATTCTTAAGCTGCCTTTTTAGGCTCGCGTGAAACCTGGGAACTCCCCCCAGGTATATTTCGCGTACACTTAGTTTAATTCAAAATTGACTCTGACGCGAGGTGATACAGGTTATTATGTTTCATCGCACGATAATACGAGGTAAAAGGAAATGTTGTACTATGTTTTATCAAAATAGATTACCCTAGTCATACATAGCCTAGTTTTCGTCTGTCACCAATTTGACTGTGCAATATGATTCACCTCGAACAAGGACTCTAAATTGCTGAATAAACCAAAAAGTCATTCTATTGATGTTGCTATATGCTAGTTTTTAGGGTTCCGTACCCAAAGGGTAAAAACGGGACCCTGTTACTAAGATGTCTGTCTGTCTGACTGTTTGTCTGTCCGTCTGTCTGTTTGTCTGTCCTACCTTTAAACGCCTGTATCTTTCGAACCGTAATAGATAGCCAGTTAAAATTTTCATAGAATATGTAATATTCTGTGAAAATTTCAACTTTTAAACATATATTAAAAAACTCAAAAAGTAGAAACGAAAGGGGGGTCCCCATACAATATACATAAAAATGGCCAAGTTATAACTGGTATTGAATTTTATTACTTTTGTTACTATTTCGTTATTGAATTTTGTGGTGGTACGGAACCCTCAGTGCGCGAGCCCGACTCGCACTTGGTCGGTTTTTTTGATGTTACATCCATATAACAAAACAAAGTTGGTTACCCTATTTATAACTCAAGAACGGCTGGACCGCTTTTCATGATCTTCCTCCTTGGATTCCTCTCCGCCCCAAATAGCATAATAAGTATTATTTATTAGGAAACTTCGCCGAAAAAAAAAAAGCCATTGTCATCTAAGTCAAAGAGGGTTGCTGTCGTTACCAAGGAGGTTGCTTCAAGGTGTATATAACGCGGGTAAAATCGCGAAGCAGACAATGGGTGGCAATTTTTGATATTAGTTTTAAAACTGTGCTATTTTACCTAAATAATATTATAAAAGCGAAACTCTGCCTTTCTGTTTGTTGGTTCAATTTTCTCGACTAAATGGGTAGGCCGATCATAACGAAATTTGGCAGAATGATAATGTACATCATAAGGACGCACATTGACAAAAGCGCGGGATTCAGATAGTATCAATAAATAACCCATGATTATTAATTTTCTGTTTTTTAAGTTCCATTAAAGTACTAAGACTGTTTTTCACATGGCCAATTATATGTCGCTCTTTAAAGAGTAACCTCTACACTCATGATTTAACGATTCTCTTTGAATATTGTTGAACCGTCTAACTTCACCTCCGCTGACGCCTTAGCGTTAGAGTTGAAGAGAGTGGGATGTAAAAGTTTAAATATGAGATGAAGATGTTAGAGTTCGCGAGGTCACTGTTCGGTGCGAACTACTAGTTATGAATAATTTACAAAATGTCTTGCTCCATATTGTCTTTTATTTAGGATCAGAAAATATTGAAAAAAAAGGTTAAATTTTTTAATTTTTTAAATATGATTTTTAAGGTGTTATTTTTTAAGCTATAAAAAATCTTAAATCAGTGATTAGATTAGACTTATTTTTCAAGTTCAGACAGACCTTGGTACTTTATCAGTAACATGTTTGAGTACAATAAAAAAAAAAAACAAGAAATTTACTTTAATTTCACAGACTAACAAGCTCGAACACAAAAAGCTGGTAAAATAAAAAACGCAATTTAACCGAAATCGTTTTGTTCTCAGGCGGAATTGGACCACACGATTCTCCTCAACTTCATCCAACTGCGAGCGGACTACAAGAGCCACAAACTGTCCACCTTCCTCAAGGGACTATCCACCTAACAGGCGAACTGAAAAAATATATTATATCTTTTTATTTTATCAATAAGATAGTTTCTTTGTATATGTATGTTTGTATATCCTGTTGTATAGTTGAGTACTCTATATCCAGTATTGTAGGCATTAAAATTATAAAATTGATTATTTCTTGGTTTGTTATTCATGGTTATGCATTATAAAACAGTTTCTAAGAAATCGTAGCTTTTCTCATCGACGTGAGATTGACACGACCAGAAACAAAGCTAATGTAAACATCTGGGATACTGACACTAAGCGACATTGTTTTGAATTTCGTAACCGGTAAAAAAACTGTCAGTTTCGCCAGCACGCATAATCAAAGGCGATTAAAAATTAACTGGAAGAGTTTCGGTGCGCGGTCAGCCGCGGGCCGCGAGCCGCCAGTATCATGTTGTATAATGCGCTGTTATCACCGGTATCTATACGGCGCGGTTTCACTACGTCCATTCATAAGTTCCCCCTCCACTGGCTCGTTTGAATGAAGCGCGTGTGTGCGTGCGTCGGTCGCGGGCGCACCTACGGCTGTCCCGCAGTGTCGCCCGCGCCGGCCGGCCGTCTTGTATCGCCGTGTAACTCGCGCTCCGTCGCTGTGATATGCCTACTAGTTCAGTGTCTCATTGATAACGATTCCACTCAGTGCCGTGACGATTACTACTCTGGATAATATCAAAGTCGAGAGGTAAGCTCTCCGCGAGAACAATGTTTATTTTCATTCAAGTCCGCCGCCTACGCTCCGAGCCAAGTCGCGATTTGTGAGCGACGAATTTACATGTTATAAGTTCATTCATTGGACGTTAGGGTCTATTTATATTATTATCGGTGTACGTGTGATGTGAATGGGTGATTAGGGCGTCGCGAGGAGTTTGATACAGGAGTCGGTTTATACAGACGAGGTTAGCTTTGTTAATGTATCTGGGTATTGACTTGTTGGAAGTTGTCGATCGGGCGATGGCGTTATCTAGGTGAGACGAGCCGTCCGCTCCATTTCGAGTGGCGTTTTTATCCCGGAGCCGGTACCTGCTACCTGCCCGGCTCGAGTGCGCCTGCGCAGGCGCAAGTCGATCCCAGTAATGGCTTCGCGCCGTGCAACACCACACCTCTACTCTACCACTCGCAATTCTACATTCTACTTCATAGCTTTTTGTTTGCAGTAGCTGGACTTTACCTATCTATTTATACACCTACTTGATACCTCCCTGGTGGCACACACCTTCAAACTTATAGATAAGTAAATTTCACAATTAATTTCATAATAAATCGCATTCGTCGAATGCATGACGCAGAGATAAAGGACAATAAATCAAAAGTTTACGATTCTGTTTGTATAACGGTAACATTTACCTCTTCAATCTCTTCATATCTGTCTATAGCCTTTTAGCCTTACATCTACCTAATTGAAAATCGGTGTAATCAGAAAAATATAAATATACAAAACTATTCATGGTGACGTAAGTTTTTCAAGTTATCACATGCCTCATACTGCGTACCTAAATCATGATAAGAAAACGTCTAATTCAGAAAGTACACAAGTGTGATAGGTATTTGATTAAACGAAGAGCATCTGTGATAAGATAATGAGGCTGGTGTTGAACGTAGAATCAAACGTGGGTGACCCATCTGCTATGGAACTTAAGTGCTTAGTACTAAAATATGTATTAACTAGCAGTTGCCCACGACTTCGTACTCATAGACTTTCAAATAAACGTTCAACCCCTTTTTTGCCGTCCTTAATTCGGCCCTTATACAAAATCCTTCCTTTGACCTCTTTTTGTTTTTATCGTGAATAAGTCCGCGTTTTACCACCAACTCGCCTGTTGGTAAGCGACGTTGTGGTCGAAGATGAACCACGCAGACCTGAGATATGTACCTCGATACTCCATAAGAAATCTTCCTCATGGGGGCTGCAAAATTCAGCTTCGTAAGTCGTCGTTTTTGAGATTTCTTGATGAGTCAGTGAGTGTAGTCAGTATTACGCTATTATAATCATACCTATATAATATTATACACATCATCACATCACATCATCAGCCATTAAATGTCCACTGCTGAACAAGGCCTCCCTCTTAGAGAGGGGTGTTGCCATAATCCCCACGCTTGGCAGGCGGCTTGGAGATCGCAGTACGTTCACCGTGTACTAGCAGGACGCTGCTGCCCATCCTCCGGTGGTTCCGGTCGCAGTTTTAGGACATACCCGGGTCCATAATATATAAATAGTATAATATATAAATCCATAATATTATAAATAGATAATAATCTTTCGTTGAAAATATTTCGTTATCAATATCACCCCATCCTTATCTGATAATCACACAATAATGTTATTGTTTTACGAAAAAGCTTTTGCAAAATTTTCTTGTAACACTAAGCTGATTGAACAGGCATGCTTGTTAAAACATTATTTCTAATAAAAGCTTACGAAGAAACGAACGCTTGATTACGAAGAAAAAACAAAAATGATTTGTGAGAACACTGTTTTAAACTATCACGGTTGTTCACTAAAGTTATATGAGTATTTACGGGGAAAAGTCCAATCGGGTAAAAAGTCGGGTTATTTAAAAGTCCGCGTTCAAAATACTATACGCAGTGATACAGTGAGTGTGTTTTGTCGGGACTTAGGTTCGAGTTCCAGTGATAACCGTAGCAAAAGACTAAGAAAGAGGGTAGATCGTTTTGTTCACCACCCGCATTTTTCAGACTTCCCGTGAACAAGGTGCATGTGACTGCGCTGAAATATCGGGAGCTCATTCCACATTTGTGAGAAGTTTTTGAAGAACTAATAATATATACCTACCTAATCCAAAACTTGCCTACACGTAATTAAGAACACTAAATTATACGAAGACAAATCATTTACAACTATAAGATGAAGATAAGCGACACAAATACATTTGTTATCATAATTAATCAAATAAGATGGCGCGGTAAACATTTGATATTACTTATTCCATATCACGCTGACTTTCTCACACAGTGGTAATTTATTATAAGGGCTATGATTTATATAGATAGCAATATGTACAATTTTGGGCAGCTCTAAAGATTGTTGTATTGCAACATAATTGAGATGCAAATCAATTTATTGTGCGAACTGCTAGTCTGTGGAATGCGCTGCCTGAATGGGTGTTCTCCGATGGTTACAATCTGGGTGTCTTCAAATCACGAGTGAATCGGTTTCTTCTAGGCAAGCGTGCTCCAACGTAGACCGCATCATCGCTTAACATCAGGCGTGATGGTCTGATGGTGGTCAAAAGCAAGCCAATTATCTATAAAAAAATAAAATAAAAAAAATGCCTGTTCTTTAATTTCTAGAATAGTTTTCGGGTTGTCATGAACAAAAATTTACTTAGCCTACTGCCATCAGACTCGTTTCATACACCTGTGGGCGAAGTACCTACCTACGAATATTCTCTACGTAAATTACGTATCGAATTTCAAACAAATTTTGAATTTCGTAATTGTAATTTGTATGGAACTCGATACGTATTTTATGTAGCGAAAATTCGTACTTCGCCCACTGATTTTTACTCATGATTGCTTACCGCTAGTTATAATTAACTTCTATTTATTTGTTACTAGTGACCTGCCCCGGCTTCGCACGGGTGTAATTTATGTGATTATATACATAAAGTTCTATATATAAACCTTCCGTGTAATTTATGTGATTATATATATAAAGTTCTATATAAAAATTATCTAACTGATGGTGAAAACCGCATCAAAACCCGTTGCGTGGTTTAGGAGGAGTTAGCGGTTATACAAACATACAGACGCGGAAAGCTACTTTAATTTATAGTAAGTAAATCTTTATTTCTAAAAGCTGTGTAATCTTAAATTAATTTTAATACAAACTACTAAGACTTAATATTAAAAAGTAAGAAATTTCCAAAAAAAATAAAAAATATTTAAGATGTCGACTTTAACAAGGGCCCCACACTAGGCTCATGGCCCGTATTGTGGCGGCCAAGTGACGATGTACTCAAATAATATTTTTTTTTAAAGTGGAGGCATCCAATATTTTTTTTTTTTTGTTTTTCCTAGATCATTAATTTATATTAATATACTATGTAGATAAGAAAACAATATAGGATGTAGTCACATACAGTTGAATCCCTGTACAAATAGTGCAGTATGCACAAAAATGCCCCACGGTTTCCTTCTAATAGTTTAATGCCTCATTTACATTCAGCCGCTTTTTTAGGTACCGATTTTCAGGCATTTTTTTAGGTACGGACCGGACGGAGCAAAAAATGGAAAGGTAATTGCTTCATGTAGTTCGACTACGCCACTAACCTAACCTTTACTTCGGTCTCTACTATCAAATATCATTTTAGGACAAGGCTGTTCCATTTCCAATATAGGTATTGATGTTATGTATTTGGTGGGGGTCTGCTAGGCTCAACATTTTGTATTTTTTGATATATTTTTTTATATTTTTATTGTGAACAACTAGTGTCTATGTAAAACACTGTTTTGAACTATCACGGTTATTCACTTAAGTTATATGATTATTTACGGGATATTTACCGTGATAATATCGGGAGCTCATTCCACAACCTTACCACGGTAAATATCCCGTAAATAATCATATAACTTTAGTGTCTATGTATTTAGGGTATTATATTAGAAATTCGTAAGCAGTTATCTCTTCTTTTTCAACTTTGTAATCCAACTGATAGGTTACAGGTCTTCTGCTTTACCCTACCTCTCTCGGGTTTGTACTTTGATGGAGTACAAAACCGAGGAAGGAATAGACCTACTGTTTTACAGCGTAAGTTTCTATATGTTAGTGAAATTTGTCCGTCTAATTATTCATGAGCGACGAACCTGTCTGTGAGTGTGGATAGTAATGATGTTGTTTATTAATTATAATAATTACATTCCCACGGATATTTTAAAAATATTTACAAATTTCGCTCACTACCGTTACAACAGGCTCGTAAAATTATATCAGAAGGTTTGAACTCGAATGTCTGCATGGCTTTGATACCGGTTTATCTTCTGCTAAAATCTTTATCATTTTGTAACATTGTACAAGGTTATTTTTAACACATTTTGCAGGCAGCTTTCTTAAATCATACTTTACATCTTT
The DNA here is from genome assembly GCA_932305915.1 of Agriopis marginaria. NCBI lineage: Eukaryota > Metazoa > Arthropoda > Insecta > Lepidoptera > Geometridae > Agriopis > Agriopis marginaria. Next base: position 6,847,146 of record OW029934.1, on the reverse strand, counting down.
TGATCCATGAGTTTTGTTTATAGATTACGTTCTTTTTTACACATTCCCAAAGGGTGAAAACGGGTCCCTATTACTAAGCCTCCGCTCTCTGTCTGTCTGTCCTACTTTTTAACGGCTGTATCTTTCGAACCGTAATAGATAGCGAGTTGAAATTTTCACATATTATGCAATGTTACGGCGGATTAAATAATAAAAAAGAAAAAAAAAACTTTGTTTTTAAACGTATTTTTGTATTTGCTCTAGTGTAAAAACGGTAATACGTACAAGTACAAGTACTTAAAAAAAAGGTGTAAAGTCTGATGTAGAGAAGCTGCCTATGAGAGGTTTTGGTACATTCAAAATAACCCTGTATAAAAGTAACTCACGACAGTCTCGACTGGTCGCAGGGAAACTTGTTACTCTTATCTTTTACATCAGCCTACAATAATCCGCTGTTTAGTCGTCGTACGCAGTAAATGCCTCCCAGCGTGATCTTGATTTTTTTTATTTTTCACATTCAGTCCGTTCCAGTCTTTCTAGCATCAAAACTATGAAAGTTATAAGTTTACATTATAACTATACATATCAGGTTAGCTCTCAAAAATTTACAAACCAAAAGTAGACTAAAACTATACTATCATGATTCATGATAGTCTGTACATTTATTCTACATTCTTGTTGCTAAATTAGACATTGTCAGAACTGCGAGCGATGGTGAACGTAGCACTGTGCGCTTTACAATCTGACGGCACCCGGTTCGATCTTCGGCCCTGCACCAATTATTTATTTAGTACTTTATATCTATACTAATATTATAAAGAGGCAACATTTGATTGTTTGTTTGCTTTGAATAGGCTCCGAAACTACTGAACTGATTTGAAAAATTATTTCACTGTTGGGAAACTACACTATCCCCGAGTGACATAGGCTATACTATATTTTTTTTAAATACTAAAAACTTTTTTTTCCTTACTAAAAATCCAATAATGTAACCCAAGTTGTAAAAAAATAAGACACCCGTGCGAAGCCGGGATGCGTAGCTAGTTATTAAATAAAACTATTTTTACTGCAAAACTGTAATAGAGTTAAGTTTTTATATACTGCTACTTTTGGCCAAATGTTAGTATAGAATAAAGATTGAAACATTTGATTATTGGAAAATTATTGGTTTGCCAAACGGGATTATAATTATGTATGAAGAATAAAATAGTTTATGAAATGCAACTATTTAGTATGTACATTAGGAGGTTTACCAAATAAGATACTTACCAAACGTGAAACGGGTTGTGGCCGATAAATTATGTGCAGTTTTCGATTCGGTGAAGGAAAGAACCTGATAGCGACCTAAGAAGAATGACGTGCCTTGAGAGAGACCTATGTCTAACACTGGACTAAAATAGACTGACTATGACGATGATGACAACGACTGGGGCCTTATGATGGTAGTTTTTGACAGCTTTACCATAGCAAATCCGTAATTCATTGATGTTAAATTAACGCAGTGGTTTGCATTAGGAGAGGCATATGTCCAGCAGTGGACAGTTAGAGGCTGATGATTACGATGAAATTGTCGTTTAGTGGCCCAAGATTAAATTTAGTTAGTCGGTATTTCTACATAATTTAGGCATTTTAGGAACTTTCCATGTACCTATTTGTACTAGACCCAACTTTTATGTTTTGTGTTTGCAATTCGATTATCATGATCCATTGTTTAGAGTGGTGTCTGTTTCTGAAAACAAACGCTAAAGCCTGTACCAGAAATTATGGTACTTCCTCTACTTTAATACATTCACGTCGCAAATAATAATTCTTATTTAACAGGCGTGCGTGAGAGAATATCGAATTTTGAAACCTTTCATCGTCTGGTTGCTCTCCCATTACTTGGCAACTGCAAAAAAAATTATATAAACGCCTTCTCTTTTGGTTGAGAGTAATAGTATATTATGTAGGTAGGTACTAATGTACCTAATATACTACATATAGTATATACCTACCTCAATGTTTTGGCTCCCGACCGAGCGCTCCATCGGACTCGTTTATTATACTCTCCTATAATATTGCATCTAATGGTTATCGTATTTTCCTAAAGCATGAGGTAGTCTTCACTTTTTTATACGAAGATTTTTTCTTTATTTTTTCATATAAAGATACGAATTTTTCAACCTATATTGTGAAGTCTTCACTCTTCTTTATACAAGTTTTAAGGCCGCGCTTACCGGCAACAGCTATCTTTCGCATATATAAAAAAAAAATAAGACTACTATTAAATGCGCTCTTTAACAACCAATTAGGCGTTACCTTTACCTATAATAAAATTTGCAAATTGTAGAAAACAATTTTCGTGTTGATATTTTATAAGATGGCGGAGGAGACAGAAAACTTGAAAATACGACGTCTTCTGCAAAAAAAAAACAACATAAATATAACTTTAAAACGTTTGCAACGTTGGCGAGCGCAGCCTTAAGATCTATCTATAGATCTTAACATTCGTATGAAACAGCATTCTAGGCGTCTCCCAGATTGCTGTGTTTAAGTATTATGCTCAAAATTTTGTATTGAATTGTCGACGTAGGCTTTTCGATTACGGTTGCATCGCCGTAAAACTGCAATGGTTATAGGCGATATAAAAATATCTTACACGTGTAGCACAGCCGTGAAGTTGGCTTCACCGATTGGATTTTGGCTACGTCTTTGATTTTATCTTCATGTAATTTTTTCTAACTGAAAATGTATTGGTGTTATTTGTTAAATTATAAAGAACTTTTGTTAAACGTCTAGTGCCAGTTTTGATGGGTAATGGTGGTAACAGAAAAGTCATTTGTTACAGCGAAATTCTAAATTCCGTCTTTTTCTCCACAGCCATTTACTTGTTTTTGGCAAAAATGTTTTTATAACCTTTGCCAACAAAAAAAAAAATATATATTATGTTTACTACGCTGGCCTAAGGTTCAAAATATTAGCCGGCAACTAGGCTGTTATGAGGTGGTACTGTAAAAATGCTTAAGCTTGTTCCCTCCCTCCATACGCTAAAATTCGTCTGGCTTTGGCGAAGTCTTCACCAGTAATTCGTCATATCGCCATCGGCCACAGCATCCGTCATGCTCATGGTATCAATTTGTTCGTGATTTTATAATCTACTTGCTGCGCCGCGCGGTTTCACCCGCGCAGTAATGAAAAATGGTGATGATGATGATGAAAAGTATCATGTGTCACTCTCCAACCCATGAACTATACCCATGCAAATAAGGTCGATCAGTTGCTCTATTGCTGCGTGAAAGAGAAAAAAACAAACATACACACTTTCGCATTTATAATACCTATTATAGTATGATGGGAAACGTGTCCGTGAAAACATTCTATTAGACGATACACCTTGCACTTCTATGCGATTTTCGTCTTCAGTGTGTAATAAGGCAGATATTTTCCGTGCGCTAAAGTGTATTGCTATTTATTCAAACTGCCAGGTACATTTAATTGAATGGAAAAAAATCACTTATACTCCGCATTGCGCTATTATCATTTTATCAGCCACCTACCCGCCGTTATCTAGCTCACTGAAGGTCACACGCGTGCTCCAAATGTATTAGCAATTCCAATATTTTGCATTTGCCGAAACGAAGGTTACCTACTGAGATATTTATTTAGCTTGATGTTGAGACAAAAACTAAAGCAGACATAAGAATACACGGCTATCTCTAAAACTGCTGCAAAACAGGTTGAATGTTAAAGTCGCCTGCATTTAAAATAGGGAGCCGCATTTGTTTTAATTGCGTTCTGAGAGTGGCTATATAATTTGGTCCCATTCTGCCTAGGTTTATTATTGGATCTCAATTTAAAATGAAGATCCGCAAACTGGACTGCCTCTAGCGTCAATTATACTGGTAAGTTAAACACCCGTTTGTCCAGTGGAGCAGAAATGCCAATCGGAGAGTTAATTCCACCCTTGCACGGCATTATTCCTTCGTCTCCCGAACTCGATGCTCTCGTATTATCTGACAAAAAATCTGACGATCGACATCTGAGGAGCGGGTAATAGTCACAGCAGCGCTTACAGCTGAGGTTCGGTGCACTATCGGGCGGCGCGGGGGTGCGAGCGGGGAGGGGGAGTGCCATCTGCGCCCGCGCAGCTATGCTAGTGTGCGCCATGCTCATTAGGTCGCGCGTGTGTGCGTGTAGGGTGCAGTACACCTTGCACGCAACGGGACCCCGAGCAGGTAGAGACGTCGCTCGCCCGCTGACATGATTTGGGACGGATCTCACTTTCTCGATAGCGAATATGGGTTTAGAACACGACACTCCATAAAATTATGGATACGAATGTACGAGCTTTTGTAAATGTCTTCGAGATACAATAAAGTTTATGTCAATGTTTACTGGTAGTAGACTATTAGATAGTGAAATCCAAGGTTGGATACATCTTTAGAAAGGGTGGTTTTCTCATTAACTCGGTAGGTTCACAAGTAGGTCATTCACTTAATAATCAGCCTTTTAACAGTCCACTGCTGGACTTTTAGCCTACTCCCGAAAGGGTGATTGGGCAATTTCCACCACGCTGCCCAGTTGTTCTTTACATCCAGGTAATTTTAATTTCGTGCAGTCGATTATAATTTGACTTTGTGACCTATATACAAAGCTGTATGTACCTACCTACTCTAGATCCAAATTTTTTATCCTACCTAAATTTAATCCCAAAGTTACGGTTTTTGCCCCCAAAACCAACAGTAGCACAGCACAACTAATTCATAAAACCAAAAAACGCTTTTTCCTTAATTTTTTGTCAAAAAACAGCTGCAAATGTTCATATATTCAAAATTTCTGGGAAATAAGAACTTCTATGAAAATACAAAACACATGATGACATGACACAATGTATTTAATTATGTACTTGCTCTTTGTCATTCTGTGTGGAAGTTCAATCGATGACTAACGGAGATAATGATCAACTCATGACATAACATTGAGCCATCATAGAAAATATATATATAGTACCTAGATATTTTTAATAGAGTTCTTACCTACTTAAAGTGTTCTGCTCATCTCGTTGTCGCTTAGAATCACACAAATATTTATTATAAATGCGAATGTGTGTTAGTAAATATATTTTGTTGTCACGGATTTGGATGAAATTTATTGTAGAGCTTACGCCCTGGATACATTTTATCCTGTTTTTTTATCGTTCCTAAGCTTCCGTTAATTAAGCTGCAGGATTTGTGGAAAAGTTTTGTTAGTCGTTGAATAATTTCGCTTCCACAAGACGCCAATTTATGACGATAGAGACGAAGATAGAGCTACCAGCTTCTATTTATATGAAAATGACATGCGCATCAAGCATGCCAATCGCACAGCGCTCCATCCAGAGCTGGCACAGTAACAATTCAGTCCGACACTAAATATAGTACAAAATAAAACAACTGTCTGCCCTTCATTTAAAACGACCCTTGCATTACATCAAATCAACCCTATGACGCTAAAAATAGGGTGCAAATTTGTTCGTGCTGTGTGGGCAGCGTAATTGGTCGAGCGGTCGTCTGCGCGGGCGCACCAGAATTTTTAATTATGAATTAATTAGTAACGATCAACAACATAAGCTTGCCTAATCCCGATTACTCATTTTCGTTTATTCAAATGTGCGTTAGACCAGTTTGTCCATTGTTTGTGAAATTAACGAGTTGTTTTAGCGTAGGAACATATACCTACCTACAGAACCTACTGAGTGCGAGTGAGTATATTGGAGAAACGAGAAAGTGTTAGTGTAATTAGATAATGCACCTTGTAAGTAGAAGCAAACTGTATGCGTTCGTGGCTGTACTCGACTACTCGCTCATATGTTGAGGTCGTCGACTCTCTGATAAATATTATTAAACATAACGCCCTGCCTACGAACATGGTATCTATTAGCATCCCAACCCACACACATGTGAATAATTTTACTTCCAAAACTGGCAGAAAAGGTAGGGCAATTATAGGTTGCACTAATGTGAGATCATCTCTAGATTTTAGTCATTCTTTTGTGACGGATCTTTGTACGTATCTATACTTTTTTGTTTCTTTGAAAGTCTTTGAAGGTAAGTAGGAATAACTTCAAAAAGCGCACAACTGCACACTTTCGTCTTGGTAGTTTATGGGCCAATGGAATATAAATAACACTGTAATTAGTTTCTAAGCAAGAACGTAGGCCGTTCTTGGTTCTAAGTAAAAGATGTAAATTTCAAAGAGCAGGCAAATGCGCATTGCCAAGAACACTCAAATAGCTTTGCTCTAAAAGCGCTTCCTTCGGTCAAGATGGTCGGTATCTACCTATTGAACGCACGTGGAATTACAAAGGATGCTTGAAATTTTGTTTACGTCCACATCAATCGCACTTCGATTACATCGGCTGTCGGCGAATACCTAAACATTTGTTTACCTAGCGGCATTCCTTTCTACGCGTTATAATACCTAGTCGTAAGTGGGTGTCACATCACATCACCGTGTAGGCCAAGGCTTCGGGCACGAATCTGCATTCATGCCGATGGAGATTCTCAAGACGCGACGGAATACGTTAACCATGACGACATTCATTCATGTAGTTTTGAGAACTACTTTGGAGTGTAGCGCAATGCTTCACTGATTTACGTTAGCCGTTGGGTTTAGCTACGTAGAGGTACTGAAGTAGCCTTTCTCATCTCATCGCTAAAAATATCTATATTTTTATAATAGCGATGAGATGAGAAAGACTAAATCTCAGATAAATCATATAAGATCTTATCTCAGATAAGATTAAATCTCAGGGTTCTGACCAGTGTTCTGAGCAGGCTTTCAATTAATTATTCTATTGCATATTTTTGTGCGTATACAAACGACGACGCGCGTTTACGCGATGTCTTTGATAATTGGGAACTATTTTGAATATATCTTTTTTACATATTTTTTACTAAATAAGTTAAGTTAAATCTCGAGCGTGGTTTATTTATAATATATTTTATTTTTATAGAAAATATTCCACCCCTAAGGGTGGGGAAATAAGGGAATGAATCCCGTTTACCGATTTTAATCAAACTTGGCACATAGGTGTAGTTCTAAAGTAAAATAATAAATAACGGCCAAGTGCGAGTCGGCGACAAATTTCTGTATTTTGCTACTTAAGTCACCTCATCATTCGTCTCACCGAGTCGAAGTGCACCATATTTTGCTAATTTTGAAGTTGGTTTTTTAAATTGATAATTTTTGTATTTTGTGGTGGCACGCACGGTGACGGAACCCTCAGTGCGCGAGCTCGACTCGCACTTGCCGGTTTTATTTCAATTTGTGCTGCAGCAAGTGCATGCATGGTACCTATCATCGGGTTGGTGACATGTCACTCAGTTGCAACAAAAATCTTTAGGCAGCTAAAATTTGGACGTAGGTTCACGCTCTCTAGAAGCACCTAAATATCGCCAAGTTGAAAACAGTCACACTTGACCTGAACAATCGTCACGTCAGCAATTCAACTTTAGCTTCACACATTAGTCACAGAGTTATGAATGGCTTGCCGGGGAGGAGGGGGGTGAGGGCAGCGCGCGGGTGATGGGGGGCGTGCTAAATATAGACGAGTCAGCAACAGGTGGTCTATGCGCACCCTTCTACGCCCACACTCCTTCAATCAAGAGTTAGGACTTACGAACAAAGTGTACTAACTAGATACAGTTATTATTGACTTAGGTATGTATCAACGGGATAAGGAAAGTGCAACTTTCGCGGCCACTTTCCCGGCTGGATAGCATTAGCATAATACAAATGCTATTGGATAGGAATTTTCTTCGGAAAGTGTTTCAATACCGTCTACGTAGTCTTTTCATGAAAGTTTCGACTTTTCCTATAGTAAGTACGTATTATGAGGTAAACGTAGGTTTTAATTCAATTCAAAAAGTTTTTATTTTGCACACACGCTCATCTGACCGTAAACTAAGCAAACCTTGTAGGTACGATGAGCTTCCAGAGATTGATATACATACATAATATATATATATATATTATTTATTAAATACATACTTAGATATTAACACCCATATGTAAAACAAACACACACACACACACATCACATGGATGTTTGTCCTAGGTGGGAATCGAACCCACGCCCCCAAGTGCAGGTTCAATACTAACTGGGCCACCGAGGCATTCCATGTACTAATACCTAAAGTGCGTTAAGCTTTACAAGCGACATGATAGAAATCTTCCAAGCTAAAACTACGCACTTTTTTATAAATGCACTACTATTGGTTTTTGTTTTGTTTACGCAATAAAAGCTTTTAAAGCTCACAAATAGAAACGAACTGGATCTCATTTCCCAATATCCGGACGATCGGAAATCACAGCAGTGATAGATCTGCGATTATCCGTGTCGCCCCTGCTAAGAGCGCGGAAACGGAAAGGGATGTTACTCCTTTATTTTTAACTATCCACAGTTGAGATACTTTTTAAACGATCCTAATGATACACTCGAAGTATTTGTTATTTTAGGAGAAAGGAACTTGATTCATGTTCAGACAATTTTTCCTAATGGGCGGACGACGCCGGACGTTAATAGATCATTCGAAAAATATGGAATAAGACCTACGATGCTTAACTTAAACCGCCTTATTACAAAAAAGTCCATTCGTCCAGGTTTAAACCAGGACTAAAAAGTCCGAGTTTGTTACGGTACTAAGGGATTAAAACTTGACCTTATTACAAAACTTCGACTAATCGAGGACCAGCTGATACCAAAGATAGTCTATGGTATTAAACCTGGTACTAATCCCAGTACCAAAGTTAAACCGTGTTTTGTAATAAGACGGAAAAGGTTTAAGGAGTTTATGAATTGAATAGACAACTGAGTAGGTACGCGAAAAGAATAAAAGTTGCGTTCGCACCATTAATGAAGCAAACAAAAGTAATTGGTTGCACCAATAGTGCATACAGTACGAGGTGCAAACGTTAGTTGCGTTTGCACCATCAAAGCAGTTGCATCAAGTCTATAGTGCAAATGGTACATCTGGGCTTAAGGACCTGCTTAAGTTAGAAGTACTATTCAATAAATCAAGACTTTTAAAACGCATATTGTAAGTATATACAATCCAATTTCATTTGCAGCCATTCAAGCCATTTCGAATAGTTGCACGGATTGAATCAAAGACTCCCGAGTCGGTTAGCGCGAAGCGGCTAACTGGAGCTACGGGCAGCAATTTTCTTGGAAGAGATGCGTCTCAGTCTGGCAGCTAGGGACCGGCCAACTTATACTTAGAGTTGGCCAAATTAAAGAACTAAAATGTTCAACTGGTGGCTGTCAGTTCTGAACAGAAAATACGATGACGGCTCCCTCACTCAGCTTTACAGATAAGTTGTCTCTACGGATACAGAGCGCACATGCGCTGAACGTGGTGGAATTAAACTGGGCGCGCAAGGCGCGTGAATCGCATGACACACACTGACAAAGTTCATTCAGATCAGCTTTCAGACAAAGCTTTGTTTATTTGCAGACATGTTGGTGTACGACTGGTGTTCTCTTCTAACTCTTTGTTGGTGGATTTCGTTTAGGAGAAAGCGTAGAAGAACTTGTGTATTGCAAGCAAGATTGCAGTAGTTACCGAAAAATAATTTAAAATAAAATAACCCGAAACGTCGTAGCGTTTTCAGGATTTGGTGATTCTTGATTTTAATTCAAAGTATATGTAAATACAGCTACTAATGATTATCCGAATTTTTGTATAATTTGGGGTAGTTCAAAATTAGGATAATTTTCTCTAAACTCTACACTGCGTGACATTTAAATTTTCATCATAGCATAAAAAAATATATAATGCTAAATTGGATACGAAATATTTAAATAAATTCCAATAAAGCACGCTCGGATCATCAATCATAATTTGCCTCGCGCTGTTGGCGGATGTCCCCAAGGCGACCCTGAACGTGGTGCTTCAAACTCGGCTATATTTAGTGGGCAGCCCTTCGCAATGCACTTGGAGACAATAACTCAGGCAATGTATGGATGTGGCCCGACACGAGGCTAATACGCCCCAACAATTTGTCGATTTCAGACTTGCATGCAGTATTGTTGATAGTTCAACAAGGTGACGTGAAAAATTTCATAAGCTTTCAATTTTAATAAATAATGTACGTGTCAGGCATCGAGATACAATGTCAGGTCTCTTTTTCATCGCTCTACCGATCATAATGAAATTGGGCAAGGAAGTAGAACGTATATAATGGAGACGGACATAAGATAATTTGTTATCCTGCAAATGCGGGAAAACTGCAGGATAGAACTCAATACACAGCTGCAGGCGTATCCTATAACACAGGCTGTGGAAAATTTTTCTTTCACCATTTTTATCCGCGCGTAGACGCGACAAAGCTAGAATAAGGATCCGTGTCTTCCTCACGGGATAAAAACGGCAGAAAGACAATTTTTCCACGTTTGGTAAAGTCCAATACAAAACAGATAGCCTTGTCGTTTTATCGGTTCACTGAAGATTATACTTTTAGATAGACAAAACAATTGATAATAACGCTTATCACATACCATTCATAAATTTAATATCGCAGTACAATAACAAGAACTCAGACAGTTTATATCATTACAAAAATACAATTTATCCGGAATAAACTCGCCTGTTGCAGATGTTGCTATGTCCACTTCAACAGTCTAATGTTTTCCTGCCGTCGGATCCACATAACCCAATTGCTCTTCCTCGGTATGAGGCCAGAAAGTAGGGTTTGAGACTGGGTTTAGTGCCTTTTCTGGGTACATGTCGTTGAACATCTCTACTGTGATGACATCCAATGGAGGCATTGAGTTTATTCGCTCTAGCTCTTTTTTTGCCCTGAAAAAGTATACATGATTTCAGTGGAACAGAATTTCATCATCATTATCCACTGTCATTATCATTATTACGTCCACTGCTGTACATAGGCCTCCCCCTTTAACCTCCACACTGAACGAAAGCCTGCCATCTTCATCCACTGGATGCCCGCGACTCTCACTATGTCGTCGGTCCATCTAGTGGGAGGTCTATCTAAGCTGCGTCTTCCGGTTCGTGATCTCCACTCAAGAACCTTACTTCCCCATCGGTTCTTTGAGCGATGTGGCCTGCCCATTGCACTTCAACTTTTAACAGCTATGTCGGTGACTCTGGTTCTTTGGCGAATATCCACGTTCCGGATTCTATCGCGCAAAGAAACTCCGAACATAGCTCTCTCCATTGCCTGTTGTGTTACTCTGAGTTTTTCCAAAAGGCCAACAATGAAGGACCACGTCTCAGTACCATATGTCATCACTGGCAACACACACTGGCCACAGAACTTGAACTTTGCAAAATAAAAGTAAAGGTTTTTATAATGAGAGCGACAATCAAGCATGCCGTAACCTCCACCTATGTACGCCAGTAACAAAAGCGGCTTTATCGATGTTTTCTCAGCCCGGAGCGGTGGTGAAAGATATTTATTTGAAACGCTCCATGTTGCTTTATGGCTTCAATAGCAATACAAATGTATATGCAGAGAGGATCTCTCTATGAATTCCCGCGGTTGATCCTCGAGGGCAAAATTCCTGGAAAAGGGAGCCCAGGTCGTCTACCATGTCAACGGTGACACCGACATGACACCGGAGTTAGGTACTTAGCTATCTGTCCGCGGCATGGGAACACAGGAAGTTCCGCCTATTGATATTTCAACTTCAACATGAACAAATCACCTAAAGATAACGGATACAACTTTCAGTAGATCTTTTTATCAAACTTACCAACTTATAGTCTTCTGTTGCTCTTCGCAGTAAGATTTTATCTTTGGGCCCAACTCTTGCCACTGTTTGTCTACTTCAGCTGAAAGTGTATCAGGTGGGTACGGAACTTTGAACACCTCGTACGCAGCCTTCATCTTGTCAACAAAGCTTTTATCTGGAACTGTTTTCTTGTAATGTTCCCAGTTAATATTGGGAGGTGATTCTGGATTTGCTATCACCCTGAAACAGGTAACTAAAATAAATTTCACTCGTGTTGATTAGGATTTGCAAACCAGCTGACGCGTCTGACTTGACTTGATGGCTGCGTTTTGGACAGGAACAACTATTGGGGCCCAATTTTGCGTCCTTTACAAAAGCCGGTGGTGCTTAGTCGATTATGCTTCATCGATAAATACAGCCTAGAATAAATAATATTCTTTAGATTGCGTCCAAATATATCAAATGTGTTGTATTGTAGCATTGTAACTATCAGCTATATAAATAAAAATACGATGTGTGTGTGTGTAATATTCGTCCTTGGTAATAATATTACGTACCTATGTATGATCCATATGGACTCCGAAACGCCTGAACTGATTTTGACGAGACTTTCACTGGCATATAGCTAAGGTGCTAAGGTATAATTCCTGCGGGTGAGACCGCGGGGCGTAGATAGCGCTAAATATGAGCTATCTACGTACTAACGCGCGCGTAACAACCCCATGAACAAACTTAGCAGGCCGAATGAAAGAAAATGGGCTGTGTCTCTTTCATTTTAAATTGAAATGAAAGAGACGTAATGCATTCGCGTTCTCAGTATTTTTCTATTGCCGTGTATTCTGTGTCGTGTATAGCCTATACACGAAAATAATTGGAACTCGTCATAAGATGTCATAACTACATTCGAGAGAATCAAGAGCAAACGGTTTTTCTTTTCTGTGTTCAAGATGAAATTAAAGCTATTTACATAATCGACAATCAAGTTCCTAAACTCTTTGTTCTAAATAACTATTAACATCGATCAAAAATTATTGTTCCTAGCCCAAGGACAGTTTTTACATGCGAAAGATTTTTTATATACTACTTTTATCAAAGGTCCTAACTTATTAGTGGTAAGTTTGCAGAATTGAAGTCGGTATATTATAAGTTTCTTATCAGCTTAAAAGTTGTAATCCAACGATCTATTACTATACTACTACTTTATCTAAGTTCTAATCAATTACCTTCGAAAATAACCTTCCGATTTCCCCTTGAACGCTAGAAAATTTGACCTCTCCTCGGGATTCACAAGCTTATCAAATTCTATCCATTTTATGGTCTGTTTTATAAATCTATTGCCGGATGATTTTGTCGACATTCTTTTTACACGTATTTATATCAATCGACTACAATTTTTGCCCAATTTCCTGAATTTTTTAATCAAATTTGTCATAATATTTCCATAGACAATTTATTACAGATCATACGATTCCCATATCAGTGCTTTTTGATATAAAAAGTTATTATCATATGCTCTACCCTCCTATTGTACAAGCTTACCTCAAAATTTGCGCTGAAGTTTTGCACTATACAAAAGAAAATTTACCTGAATCACAAGTATTGACCCTGATACCTGATAGAAAAACTTTTTAGGGTTCCGTACCCAAAGGGTTAAAACGGGATAATATTAATACTTACTGACCCTACGCTGTCTGTCTGTTTGTCCGTCTGTCTATCTGAATGTCCATCTGTCCGTTTGTCTTACCTTTTTAGGGCTTTGAATCTTTCGAACCGTAATAGATAGCTAATTGAAAATTTCACAGAATGTGTAATGTTATGGCAGATTAACTAAGAAATAATAATAAAGCAAAAAGTAAAAATTTAAGGGAGGTGCAACAACAACCCAATTAAAAATTAGTTTTTTTTTTGTATTTAAAAAAAAATATTTTTGTATTTGCCCTAATGTAAAAATGGTAATACGTAAATGCGTCAATCTTGGCATAATTATAGTATACACTCAAAAGTATACCAAAAATAATAAATAGTGAACAAGTGTCAGTCGGTGACAAATTTCTGTTTTCAACACCAAATTAAGCAACGCAGGGCGCGGTCGGTACTTGGATGGGTGACCGCCTGCGCGTGATGTTGTTTTTTACACTAATTTTTGTATTTTGTGGTGGTACAGAACCCTCAGTGCGCGAGCTCGACTTGTATTTAGTCGGTTTTTAATGAATTCAAGCATTAATAAATTGATTAGCCGTCTGGCGAGAGTCCACCCACATGCAAGCTCGCGTGAGGGTTGGTAGGTAAGGTACCAGGCTCCGTAGGTCGGGAACCCAATATTGTGATGCAAATTACACGTTCGAGTGTCATCTTAAAACAGCGCCTCGGGTCATTGAAACGATGCTGTTCGTTTTGGTCTTAAAGTTTTCCAGGAACAACCGAATAAGGACGGATCCTCCGATCAGACAAACACGGGAGATATGTCTTTGTACAATTATTATTCGTGTTCAAATGTCTCCGTATGTCCTCCCCTTTTTGCACTATTATAATTATTGCAAAAACTGTAAATACGATACATTTACTCATTATGTTTCTCACAGACACTACCCCCATTACGTTACGTTACCCCCAAGACGTTACTCTCTCCCTATCCTCACTCTTAGGATTCCTTAAAGTCATGTTTCAGCATTTTTAGTCGACAATATATTTTGATACGTAATGTCTCTTTTTGTCCTCATTTGAGGTGGACTGAGGGAACCGTGACTATAAATGCAACGACTTGGGGGATCAACAAAGAGAACCTTAAGGTAAGGATTCGAGCTACCTTTATTGTGGGGGAAGCAACTATGTACGTCATTAAACTTCTTGGACTAAAGGCAGAAACTCACGCATCAATTATATTTTAGACCAGTGCGATCGCACTTGCCACACCCATTTACCATATCTCCTTTGTTTGTCTGATCTGAGGGTAGATATATTTAAGATAGAACATCATGGTGCCAAACTTTTTGACTGAAAACTTCATGCTTTCTATAAAGATTTTAGTTCGATAGTTTCATCCTGAAATCACGTCCAATCCTTTAGCAAGTGTAAGTGTGCAATGTACGATTTATTCCCAAGAAATACACTTGCCCCATAAAGACACTTTTAATAAAACTACGCATCGTCGATTTGTCTGCTTACTTCTGTGTTTCGACACGGTTCATATAAGGGATAAACAATTGAAAGGGTGTTGTAATACTGCCTTGCTATTCATATATAGTAGCTGTATTTTACCCTCTCGAAAAAGTCTTTCTTTCCGTATTTATATACAGATTTGTGTACCTACCTATACGTTTGACGTGATATTTTATAAGGTTTTGTTTTGTAGAATAAAACCCAGTATCACTTTCTCGTATCTATTTACAGAATAGAGTTTGTCTTATTAATTTCTCGGTAATGTTATCGCGTTGATTAGATAGCAGATAGCAATGAGCGGTGTTGTCATTTTATTTTGGCTTGTTTCGCGATGAATATTATCACACGTACGAAGACGAGTATTGTGTACGTATAATTATTTAATTCTTTGAAATTATATCTAGTTATCACTGTCTATAAGTTTGCAATTGATATCCATTCAAAGCCAACAATTTATCAGTACGTCAACAGTAAGTATGCAATGCATATTATAATGGACGTACCTACGAATATTAATGCGTAATTTTTATTCATGTAAACAAAATATAACGTTTTCAGTTGAATGGGAAATTTACATTAAACGCAAGAAACTCGGGTAAGGAGCGCGGTCGTAGTCTTTCTTTCTTTTAAACCCCCGAGGAAGAAATAGGGGTGTTATAAGTTTAAAGTGTGTTTGGCACCGTAGGTCCTAAAACGGCTGAACCGATTTTGATTAACTTTTATTGTTTGTAAGGTGACTTGATCAAATGTTTCTTAGCTATTATTTATGAAACTCGGTTCAGCCGTTTGTAGATTATCAGCTCTTTTATCGGAGGTTTTTAATTTATACTTGTCAAGCTTTATTTCAGCACTTTCAATTTAGAGATAATGTTTCAGCAGTGCATGAGAAATAAAGCACAGTTCATAAGTCAATAAAATAAATATCAGGCACGTATTCTGATCAAATTCACATTTAGAGAATTTTCTGATATCTACTAACAATGTGTGATCAAAAAAATTGTGATAGGATGAAATAAAAAAAATGTGACGGATGTCAATGTGACCGGAAGGATCTAAATTACTTTTGAATTTATGAGGCGCTTCGGGGACTTGGAATATATAAGACGTTAGACAAAAATGGGAAAAGTGATTCAAATAAATGGGATTCCAGCAGGGAAATGTACGACTATAGACATTGAGGGAATTGGATGTTGGTGAACCTGAACGATATTTAGGGTGGTGTTCCCCATAATATCTAGGTAGTACGAATGAGACAAGCGAGGTACAAATCGTCACGCCGTTTCAATTACAAGAGAATAATGTCGCATGGTGTCAAACGGCTGGTCGCATCCGGCGGATATTAGTCGTAACGATACGACAACGACCCGACTTCAGACGCGCCGATTTCTGCTGACGACACTTTTACCGCATCGCGACGCTTCTGGCCATTCTTACAAACAAACTTAATTTTCCATCCCTTAACTACACGTTGATCAACTATAACCCTTTTATCTTAAAACGTAAGGTCCTCGGTTCACTTTATAGTGATACAAACACGTGGCGTCGAATTTAGCTTCCGGCGGATCAACTCTTTAGTTCCAAAAGTGTTAACTAATTCCGATCGCTTTGATGGGTATTAGTAGGGTGTCAGGGGATTTGTGGTTTAATGATAAGCACCTAACTAGCACGCTTTTAATTTATTTCTTTGTAATAGACACTCCTTAGGTCATAATTTGAACACCCTTGCTGTAACGGAAGTAAAACTGAAATGACAAAAATAGATGGATGGACGTTCTTTCGTTGAAAGTTTTTTGGTTTAATACAAGATGAGTATTTGGTTTTTTGGATTAATGCTAGGTTGGGGTTTATGGTTATATCCATACGAAGCGCTTTGATTCCACATTTATTGTGCGAACTGCTAGTCTGTGGAATTCGCTGCCTGAGTGGATGTTCCCCGATTGTTACAATCTGGGTGTCTTCAAGTCGAGAGTGAATAGGTTTCTTCTAGGCAAGCGTACTCCATCGTAAGCCGCATCATCGCTTAACATCAGGCGAGTTGGCGGCCAAGCGCAAGCCTATTTGTAATGTAAAAAAAAGATCAAACGAATTTATGTGTTTTAAGTTAAAAGCTCAGATGACTTGCAAAGCTGCTTTAAAATTATTTCTTCTCAGATACGACTTGATGGAAGCCGTAAGAAACCGCTCGCCAACAAAAAACAAAAGGTATATCAAGAAATGAGGAACAGGTTCAAAACCCTATTCGAGCTTGCAGGAGTTTTTATTTCAGTTCGTGCTGTCTTGCTCAAGACTACGGTGTGTGAGGAAGATGGATAACGATATCTTGGCTAGAACAAATCCGATTCCTGGTTGCGGTTGGCGAAGCCTTCTTGATAACTTTTGTACTAGAATGGGTCTGTTTTATTGCTGACGTTCAGATATCGAAAGGATACCGTTTTCCCATTACACAGACAGATTTACAAACTTATTCAGAACGTACAAGGGTCTTGTTTTAGCTTTTTTTTAGGTGGCAAACAAGCAGACGGCTTTAAATAGCTTTAATATGGTATAATGTTTTATCTCGTAGCGTCTCAGGTATCAGGGTTATAAGGAAAGGGTATGCTAAGCCGAAAGGAGGTCATTGTACTCATAATTATGAACAACTTTTACTATGAGACCAACCCTAAAATCGCGAAAAAATATCAGCTGTTCCATAGAAAACTGTCATTGACATTCAACAAAATGTATGGAACATCTGGTATTTTTTTCGCAATTTCAGTTTTGGTTCCATAGTAAAAGTTGTTCATAATGATGAGTATAATGAACCCCTTTCGGCTTAGGATACCCTTTCATTATAACCCTGTATAAGACTGACTTGTTCTAATTAGCGAGAAGTTGTCTAATTACATTTTAGCTAAAACATGCAAATTTTACGTTTAACGGAATAAGGTGGTCAGTTGAGATAATTAATTTTGTAAATTCCTTTTTGATAGATAGGTATTTGAAAATAAACGCCTACGTGCAAAATTTTGGTCTGAGCGATTATATGTTATTTGCTATCATCATGTTTAATTTAAATCCCACTATCTAGTCCATTATGTGCACCTAAGTGATATCACCTAGGCGAAAATGAATTAGCCGATTTTATTGCCTACAGATTATGTATAATATTTATCGTAAAATTATCTTGGTCGTGGTTATTAGTTGTGGTATTATCTAGATGTCTTCAAATTGCAAGTAAATCGGTTTCTTTTGGGTTAAGCGTGCTTCATCGTAAGATTTGGTCTCGCGATAGTAACGCGCACAACGCAAACATTTCCAACGGAGTGTCAACCTTTGCTCTTTACCGCCGACCCATGCTTCGACGGAACAACAGACCACTCTAGACGTTTTTCATTCGATTATGTGTCTGACACCGCATACCGCAGCGTTGTGCGTTACGATCGCGAGACCAAAGCTTTAGACCGCATGGTCAAACGCAAGCCAAAAACATCTCGAACATTTTTATCACATAGACAATAGGCAAATTTTTATATATGGAAGAAAAAAAATATGTAATGAACTAATGAAAAACACACACATAACAAATTGTTTTCCTCCACAAAGCGGTTCCAACTCAGCATAATGCTGGTTGCGAACAACCAGCGCTGATCTTCCGTTGGAACCGTCGGTGACATCACCCACGGCCAACACCGAACAGGGGCCTTACGGACAACTGCTATTGCGGCACCTAATCCGCTCAGTCGGAAAATCACGCGAACGTGAACCTTTTCGCGCCCAGATACGATTTGCAGTCGCGTGATTTTCCTACTGAGCGGATTAGGTGCCGCAATAGCAGTTCTCCGTAAGGCCCCAGTACACGAGAAATTAACTTAACAATAATAATATAGCAACAACAACACATAAACTGACATTTAAATAAACTTAGCAGTTTATCCGATCTTAAAAGCTCTTTGGTGTTGTTCGCAGCCCCAGCATGAAGCTGGAGTGGGGTGAAAGCGAGTCCGATTACGGGCTCGAGGAGGCAGCCTTCTACGAGGGCCCGCCGATGGTCGCGCCGCGACCGCCGCGCAAGCATGTCTCCTTCAGTCTCCGGCTCGACCTGGTAAGTTACTCCACTTTTTATTTCCAACTACCTTCAATATAACCTGGGTGTTTCCAAGACCAAAATAAATAACTACCTACCTTCTAGGTTCTCCATCTTCGTCCCAAACATCGCTTTCCATCAGGTGATCTGGTGGCCAAACGTAAACCTATATTCTATACTAGCGGTCCGCCCCGGCTCCGCACGGGTATAGTTATATAGCCTATTACATTTTTATTGAATTTTTAAAATCGGTCCAGTACTTGTTGAGCCAATTCGTTACAAACATACTTACATACAAATCTTTCCTATTTATAATATTAGTATAGATTTTTAAAAAAAACTCATGGTTTTATCCACTTAGTAATCAAAACATAACCGTTGCCTATCAGGGAAAGTGCATCTTTCTATCAGTTTCAGAATAAGTTTAGTCAATTTCGCGAAAACACGCCTACTTATACCTACCACGGCATAAAAAATAGTACAAGTAGTAATACTCGTAAGTTGAGTCACAAAGAACTTTGCTTCTTTGTGATGTTAGCAAAGTATAGATCTTCGTAGTTCAATATATGGTTGTAAATATTTCTGATGCACAATTTACCAGTTTCTAATTGAAGGGATTTCCTAGTCATTCTTCAAAAAAACCCATTTTGATTGGGTGGATACATATTTTTTTACTAAATGTCCATCGCGTCCATGTCACTGTTCGTACCTACTCATCTGTAACAAAAAAAAACAGAACCAAAATACGGCGCACGCTACGAATTGTGCTGACTTTTGGTGAGTTTCAAGATAACCGCGATCCATAAATTCGAGTAAATGTGGCATTGTGAACTATATAATTGATACAATGTATGTACAATGACGCTCGGACGTTTTTTTTATTGTTTTCACTGAGAGATTGTGACTCTGTAGGAATTGCAACTCGATTATTGTAACTCAATATTTTGCACTTGGCCTTCAATGCATCGAAATACTGATACCTACATATTTATCAAGATTGTGTTGTGAACCTAAACATGACTTGTTTTGCAATCAAAGTACCGTTAATCAAGATTTAGGTAAGTAATATCGATAAGACTTCATTCATAAAAAAACGTGCAAAATAGATTAGATAAATTGATTTAAAATTAATTTTGTCCATTAAATGCGACTTAAAAGCAACAGACCGCTGAAAAGTCTGTTCATAACGCATATATTTGGTCGTGTTTTAAAATTAAATTAAATTGTTACCAATATCACAACATCACCCAGCCTAGCCGCATGTTATAAAGAATTTCAAAGCAGATTTTGCTTTTGTTTAACATAAGCCTATTTCAGTTTCATTGACCCCGCGTCTGAACATCGCAAAATCTGGGGAAGGTATTAAACAACGTCGAAACTCAGATCAAAAGCGTCGAATTAACTATTACATGTTCTGATTCACTTACGAAGATGGTTGTTGAGGACATTTTTTGAATCGGCATATGCTATGCCGAGGCAAAAAATGCATAGCTTTCAATTGAATTTTATGTTATCGTTTTTAATATTTTTTCAACTAATGGTGCGGGGTATATTAAACATACCCCAAGGCATACCTATCCGTTGAATAAGTATTGCAGTTGAGTTGAAAGGCAAAATTTTGCTTTAAATTCCACGAGCACCAAAGGACATGCTATCTCCATAACAAACTTTATCCAAATCCGTTCAGACCCACTTACACCCACAAAATTTCGCACTTGTAATATTAGCGTGAAAATTAGATTGCTATTTCAATATTGATGACTACATTGCTATTTTTAGTTTTTAGTAGGATAAATGCTAGTTTCCTTCCTAATTCTTTTAACTATTAGAAACTACCTCGAAGCTATATCAGTGACAAAGATCCCTTTCAACAAATCGCAGGAAGTCCGGACGCGTAAGGAAAAGCTAACGGACTTGTTTGTTGAGTGTTTTTGTACTTAGAAAAGCTACCCGTCTTGTATAGTCGGTGCTAGGCAGGTCTATTTTTATTTCATTCAAGACTGGAAACAATGTAAGATGTAAATACTACAACACAGTTGTGTATAACTATTTAAACTTATACATAATGCATGTAGAAAGTCGGAGTGTGTGTATAAAGTCGGATTGCTAATCGGACAATGATCGGACGCAGAAAATTGACAAATCGAAATGTCAGTTGTCAAAATAATGTTGCCAATTTCCAAATCGTAGTGATGCTCTAGTTCTAGTCAGCCAGTTCAGCTTATATTGATATGGTTCAACTTTGAATATAATGAACTGGTGGGTCACCAAAACCTCATAAACATTCTTATAATAACCTTACATTAAGGTTTAACTCTTTAATAATTGTTTGGGGAAATTGGCGCATGTTTTGTTACACTAACTACAGCCAATCGTGCGGACTCAGTCGAAATGCCGCTACCCCCGGTCCGCCAAAGAGACAAAAATTTACTAATGTGCAGTCAAGGCCAGTTTTCAAATTATTAGCCGGTATCTGTACTAAGATTAATTAGTTACTAAATCGTTTCGTTTCTGTCGTATTTTTATATAACTTTTCTCAACTTGTGAATTCGCATTTTTTTTAGTTTGTTGGTTTGTTTCGTGTAAAATTTTATGCTATCAGTTCGTATTCTACACATTATTGTGTATTTCTACGTATACTTTACTATAAAAAAAAATGTACCCCAGTAAGTTGCTAATGCATATTTTAATATCAATGTAGCAGACTAGCCCTGGACTTTCCAATGGCAATGTTCACTACTTGAAAACTATGCATTAGTACGACCAACTTACATGTAGAGTAGCCAAATGAAGAACTAAATTGTTCTACAGGAGGCTATAAGTGTTGTTTAGAAAATGCGTAGGTGGCTCTTCCACGTTTTGCTACATATAAGTTGGTCGCACTCTTCTAGCAACTGCCTCTGCTCTACAATAAATACAGTCATTCCAGTCGCTCTTGGAAGTTCGTTTCGAATAGAAACACTAGTCAATCGACTAGATAACTGTTCACAACTGGTTTACCAAGAAAACTACTAATTAATGCCAAGTTTATACCGGTCCAGTTCTTGAGAAGATTTGGATATCTTGTAATGAATACAGTCATACACATATAATATAAATAAGGATTTGGTTTAAAAAAAATACGTAGCTAGTGTTAATTATATAAAATTTGTCTTCACCAGTTTTGGAGTCAGAGTATATTTATTTATTTCTTATATATTTTTTGTCAATAAGTAGACCAATTAATTTTTTATAATACTTATTTTTTTTGTATCAAGGTGTATATTACCACTGGATAAAAAAAAGCTTATACGAGGAATGAGGCTTTTGAGATTGTAGGATAACTGTCAGTCTCATCAAACCAGTGTTGCCTTAATTGTTTTCTATTTTTAATTGGTTACCATCTACAGAGGAAATGAATCGATAATGATGAATACAATAATATGCTTTGTAACCCCGTTTCGTGTAACCCTGTATAAAGTATGCTTTAGTTTAGTTTGGTCTTGTGATATTAGAGCTTGGCCAAGCTTTCTTGCTACTTAGTTCATTTACATCCAGGATTTAAATAGCATATAACTCGTATTGCCATGCACTAGGTAGTTTTGAAAATTGGAAAACAGCTTGCCGCCTCAGATCCTCATATTTTCTACTTTACTACTAACTAGCTCGGCTTTTGTATAGAGTTTATAAAGTTGTCTGCTTTGGAATTGAAATTTTATTTATGTTCTTTACTTATGCAAAGATATTACTAACTTATTACGAAGGCAGGCTGTCAAATAAAGACTGATAAGCCTTTCTAATATTACGAATGCAAAAGTGTGTTTGTTGGTGGTTTGTATGTTTCTGTTTTACGCAGCAACAAAGAAATCCCTTTCTTTGTTGCTATTTCAAGGGCCGCAGTGGCAAAGCCTTATATTTGTTTCAAAAATATGTAAGGTTCCTGTATACGATTGTCCATGCGGGTAAAATTGCGGAGCAGCTGTAGTAAGTACGGACAACTGCTATTGCGGCACCTAATCCGCTCAGTTGGTAAATCACGCGAACGTGAACCTTATCGCACCCAGATACGGTTTGCGGTGGCGTGATTTTCCAACTGAGCGGATTAGGTGCCGCAATAGCAGTTGTCCGTAAGGCCCCTGATCACTGTTGGAAAAGTTGCTTTCAGTTGAAAAAGTCTTATCATAACTATAATTTACAAAAAAAAAATAGTATTGAGAATGGAATGGAAAAATAATTATTAAAAAAATTGAGTAACGCCAGCAATATGAACAAATTGAAGACTTAAAATATGCTTAGCAAGTATGCTTTATCACAGACATTCATAAATAGTAACACGGAACCAAATTGGATAGCAGCACACTTTTAAACTGGCTGGTCAGATTTTCAAGTACGGTTTCAATTCAAATAAAACCGCATTGAAATACGTCCATGGAGTTGGGAGCTATTAAGCCACAGAGAGACACAGACTGACAGATAAAGATATCAATCTTATAACACCCTAAACTAAACATATGAGACTAGCGGTCCGCCCCGGCTCCGCACGAGTATAGTTATATAGCCTATTAAGTCTATATTAATCAGTGATATTGTAGCATTCAAATGGTGAAAGAATTTTTAAAATCGGTCCATTAGGTACTGTTTGAGCCAATTCGTTACAAACATACTTACATACAAATCTTTCCTCTTTATATTATTGTATAGATAGATAAATAAATGAGAGTCAAACGCAAGTTTTTTTAAAAAACTTTTTTTTTAAATTGACTTCGTGGGTAGTGGGAATAATTTAATAAATGGAAGTCTCTCCCTCCCTAATTTTCCACACTTAGTGGTGGTATATTTATCTTAAATTTTAATGAACCTACCATCGAGACAGACTATGCAGAAAAAAAAGCGTACTCAATCGGCTAAGTTATCAAGTAACATGCACACAAAAATATACATTCTAATTGAGAACCTCGTCTAATAGATTTGTTTTATATAAATTCGTAGCCCAATACAGAAAATAAGTAATCGTTATAACTTTTCTTACAGTACGTCGCCCTTTGTTATTGAAGCCCTTCTAGGTCCAGATTGCCCTCAAGTCTTCAAGTTCAGTGTCGTGCTGTGGTCAGGGACAATCTATAATGTGTTGCGGTGATAGCACCCTACGGAAGTGCGCTCGCGCACCCGACCGTACCCGTCTTTGTCCACTTTAGTTCCTTTTTGACATGCAATCTTTATTTACATACGTTGGTCTAAGCATCCGTGTAAATAATAGGTAACCAATAGGGTCTTATATGAAGGATCAGATCACCATCTCAGAAATTAAAGCGTGATTCGTACGATTTGTTATTAATTAATCGAAATAACAACGTGTGTAGGCACTTAAGGTTGTACGTTTCACCTAATTGGCGGGAAATTCAAATTTCAAACAGTTTTCTTGTCCTTGTAGTTAGGCCGGTTAATTAATTGTAAACAATCATAATGTTTGTGCAAATTGATTATTATTCTTTACAAAATCATGTAAAGCTATTCTATCTTTAAAACACTAATTTATTACTTACATTTGTCAATAAACGATTTTTTGCTGTTTCAAACGGTTTATGTAAAATTGTGTGTTACTGTATTATTATAGCTGTACATAATAATATAAAGAACAACCAATGATTTGCGCAAACACTTTGTACTTAATTTTAAAATTATTACCTAGCCTAGCTAGCTACAAGCACAAAAAAACTGTTTGAAATTTAAATTTCCCGCCATAAGTGTAACGTATCACCTTAATGTATGTTTTCCAAATGAAAGCATTTAATTTTTGACGTCGACTTAGTATGAAATTATTAATATGGGTTGAAAATTCCGAAATCCGTGGGCAACGGCTAGTTACATAAACTTAGTTGCAATTTATCAATAAATTATTTTGAACTAAGTACCTTTGTAGAGTATGTATATAAGTATATTATTATTATTTATCAGGATAAATTTAGATATAAATACTTACATCAAAAACACGAGAAACCCACAATATTATTAATAAATGACGAAGGTAGAATATATTCTGATACACCAAACAGCGCGCAGTAACAATCAATCATCAACTATATAGAGAAGTGTCATGTGAAAACACACCGAGTTCCTATTTCAAAGATCCCGCTCTTTTATACTTTTTAATTTTTATTTTTAAACTTGCCCGTGACACTGACGCTAAGCTGCACTAATGAGTTTAGACATTAGTTCACTGCGACGAAAACGGTTAGAGACTTTTTTACGAATGGGTTATTTCGTTTTATTTTATTGTCATGATTACTGTTTATAATAACCATCGATATACCTACAATAACTAATGGCAACGTATTTACTTATTTCCTATCAAGTAGCTTGCACTACGCGATATTATTATTCGCAATTTTGCATATTTTCGAGATGTGATGTGCTCTAGATTTCTTCTAGATCAACGTGTTCCGTCCTCGGCCGCACCATCGCTTACCATCAATAATAATTATAAATAATAATGCACCATTATTACACATCAACACTAGAAAATACAATTTAAAAAAAAACATTATGCATACTTTAGGAAAATAATACAATGAGGCGTCATGATTTTTCACGTTGTCGCCAAAACTCCATCGAAATTAGTTTGAGGGAAATTGAATGACTACTTATTATAGGTACATTTGATTATTATTTTGAATGGACGTTGTACACGTCTATCGATAAAAAATCTACATGTCTATACTTCGAGATTTTGTGTCCTTGATTTAATTTTCTAACGATCCTCACAGTCCTCACACGCACTAGGCACAACTTGTATCTTCAAGACTCATTGGCGGATCCAGGGGGGCATGGGGCCATGCCCCCCCCCCGCCAAAACACCTAGCAATTCCATACATTCAACTCAATTTTTCGATTTGATTCCTTCGAATCCTACCTTGTTCCATTCTACCTTGTCAGAATGCCCCCCCCCCCCCCAAATGAAATCCTGGATCCGCCCCTGTCAAGACCGGTATATATTACAAGTACGTAGTCGTATATTTAAAGTACTTAATCCATACTTATCGATTTGAAAGTATTTATATCATAAATAGGTATAATGTATTTAATTTCGCTGATCTAAAAATAACTGCAATAAATACGCATTTCCGGTTTTAATTTGATATCGCAAGGTGAATTTATTGGATGGATATAATTCACAACAAAAGGTAATATAATTATCAATACCTACTTAAATGAAGACTTATATTATATACCTACTATCTATTGCGTGCTTTCATTAATAAAATGGCATATTTATCACCATAAACTATAGAGTAGAGCACTTTGCGTCTGTAAAACAAATGCAGGTCCTCTCGTAATTCAATGTTAATTAGGTAGTAAGTACATAAAAAATTCTTTAAGTCTAAATTAGGTAAATAAGGGTTTAAAAATCTGGTATAATTATTTAGAGGGTTTATTTAGATCTTTCACTTAAAGTATTATTTTAAACGATAGCTGCAGTGTATTATAACCGGCCAAGCGCGAGTCGGCCTCGCTACAGTTTATTTTCTTATAATAATAACAAAGATACATTGAGATTACGCAGGTCAGTCGAGCGTGACTCATTAGGGTTGCTCTGTATCCGGGTAATATACTAATAATGTTACATCCTCTAGTAGGTAATGGCAGATTTGCCGGGAGTTTTCTATGTAATCATCGTATTTTTGCTTGGATGGTCCGTTGAGTCTATATACTGTATTTTCGCTCTTGAATCGAAAATTTACTGGTTTATTGTATTTTCTTTAATGTAGAAATTTTCTTCAAAATAGAATAAAATAGTAAATATGTTTTTAGCGATAAGGTCGCCGATTGTTAGCCCTATCGTTTGTTACGTATCAGCATCATTATCAGCCAGAAGACGTCCACTGCTGAACATAGGCCTCCCCCTTTAACTTCCACACTGAACGACAGCCTATGCCTTTTGCATCCACTGGATGCCCGCGACTCTCACAATGTCGTCGGTCCATCTAGTACGCTGCGAAAAAGAAAAAGAGAAGAAAGAGAGTGTTAGAAATAGTAATAAATATAAATAATAATACGTCTAAATATATATGGAGATAAGACAGAATAAGGCAGGTGCTGTTTCTCACCCTATCGATCTGTTATCCACAAGTTGTTCAATCCAATTGCCCAGTTTTTGTAAAAAATCCTAAACCTGTACAATAGTTTCATATTCCATTTTATACACATTCCATAATTGTATTTTTATATTGATGCCCTTGGTGTTGGCTTCCGCTATAAAAGTCCGGGCTAGATCCTATATTTTTTTGAAATAAAGAGTTATAAAAGTTTAAAAAAGTAAATAGTAAAATCGTCCCTAGTAAGTAATAGGAATAGTGAGAGTAGTACCTACCTAATAGTATGTAGTAGTGATATTAGTAATAGTAGTTCCTTATTGTACTTGATACCACGTTGAAGCGGAATTACAGTAGAGATTCATGTATGAAACGTTTTGAAAATGAACTTTCGCAGAGTAACACCTGATTTGATAATAGTTTTTTTTTTTGTTATTGACTGTAACTGATGTTTTATATTGTTGTTGACGATTTTACATTTTAAACGTTTTAATAGTAAGTCGTTTTGCCACTGAAAACATTGTGACCATATTATAGACGTTTTAATATGCCGACGTTCTGTAAACTACATATTTTCCCCGATAGACCTGATACGGAGGGATTCAATTAACTACCGATACTTATGTTTGTATACCCAACCTAACTCAAGTTAATTCTTCAAGCATCATCTAAGCTACACACTTGAGTGAATTTTGGATCAGCATAATTCCGATAACGGTGGTCGGGTAGGCGCTGTTTTGTAAATATCGAACGGTACCAAAGATTGTATTTTGTAGCATTTCTCGAAACTCTATTTTAAGCATGCCACATTAGGACTGGCAAACCAAACGCAACGAACTACTCTGCAAAGGTCTTATAGGTGAACTAGCTATACCAGCTACTTCTTTTGCGTGAACATTAAAATAGTCCCTGCAGACAGTATCACCGGAAATGGACAATATTATTTACAGAGCTTTTATTAGTTGCCTATCATAGACATAGACATAGACATCATTTAATTGTGGCAAAAAAATACAATAACGTATCAAAACGTAAAACATCACAACGCATAACGCAAAAAATCAGACCCTATAAAAAATAACGCACGATCGATAACAATGAGCGAAAAATTTATATTACTGAATAATTATGTGTTTTAATTAGTCTACAATATACAATGGTTTTAGTTTACCGTTGTTCCGGATTTTAGCGCACATCTTTGGCGTGAACTAATTTTTTATTTCTTAATATATAATTCTTCTGTACGTATGTTTGTCACCTAACTCCTTCTGAACGGATGGACCAATTTAGATGAAATTTTGTGTGTATATTTCAATGGGTTCCTGGATGGTTTCAGAATACAATTGGATTGATATTTAAAATATCATATTTAATGTGGCGCTGCTTTTCCTGGCAGTATGAAGCCTGCCGGGTCCGCTAATTATTAGTATATTAAAAGGTTTACTGTCAGATTTGCTTAGAAAAGACGATGGTGGCTTTCCCACTGAATTTTGCAGATACATTTAGCACTTTAGGTTATCCTTACCACAAAATTATTCTTTTCTGTGATCCTTACTGATATTATAATAGCGAAAGTAACTCTGTCTATCTGTCTGGATGTTTTTTCGCTTTTCACAACTAAACGGCTAAGCCGATATTAACGAAATTTGGCAAGGAGATGTAGTGCATCATGAAGACGGACACTTTCCTCCCAAAATATGCGGAAACACGGAAAAATCACGGTTAACACCACGGGATTCAACTTGTTCTTTATAAAATGTAACAAACTTAATACTCGAGTTGCGTACGAATGTCACCTTCATGGCTTTTTGCCCATATTTCTCCGAAGCCGATAAAGAGCTTTACATCCACGATTACCGTTCTAAAACGAAGTGAAATATATCGTCTTGGAGATTAACAAGCGTGTATAAATCTTGTAGCGTTTAAAAAGAGACGCTTGATATATTGTGACAAGTTCGAACCGTCCCACATCACTACCGCAGAAGCAACAAATCGACAATTAAGTAGATTTGTCGTTTGTTATGCGAACCTTACGAAGGATTTGGGGAAATCACAATGGAAAAAATACACAGGGCAATCTAGCGCTCGACAATTTTCACACAAATTTGACCCAACATGCTGAAAAAATATACATACATAATTTGTTTTATTTTATAATTAATTTAGTCTAATATAATTTTGAAATTGTACTCTAAAACTTTTCTAATTTTTCTTACCGTAAAATCTTATTTGGACTACAAGAAACATTATAAGAGGCTAATAATTATAGGCTATCATTATAGAGTTGTTAGATATCAACGTGATTCAGAGTTCTAATAAATAGACAATAATTGTAATTCTAAGCACTCAATAGATAAGTACAGCTCCGTTAATCAATCAATAGATAGCTCTGTGTTGTCTATTTATTAGAACTCTGAATCACGTTGATATCTAACAACTCTATAATGATAAGTTTTTGCCTATAGACAGACTGACGCGACACATTGGTTGACAGACGATAATGTAGACTGTACATTGTCAATGGCATCGATTCAGATGCACTCTAAACTAAACTAAATTTGACAGCTCTAAAATTGTTGCCATCCTTCTCTCACGTATTAAAATGAAAAGAGAGGCAGATAATTTTAGTCCTGTCAGATTGGTTTAGTTTATTTAGTGGTATGACAGAACAGGCCTCGTTGGCTAGAAATAAATTACGCAGCCGCACACAGCCATAAAATGCCAGCACCTGAAGCTGGAAGCGTGGCGTGTGGCGACCGCCGTGCCGCAACATGCCAATGTATGACAATAATAATTGTAGTCCGCAGCTGCTTTTGTGGCTGTCGCGAGTAGCCCGTGTGCAGCGAGACTCTCATCCATAGTAAAAAGTTTTCAACCCAATCGTTCTATATCGGTTTTATATTCTTCCGAATTTTTGAGTACCTAGGTACTATATGTTGAATAATAAATAAAAAAATGGTAACTTGGTTTAGTTTTTAACACTTTCAAAAGACGAAAAGGCTTGGCATCAAGGCGAAGTGCTTTAATGCTAAAAAGAAAAGAAAAAAACTGAAATCAACGCTAGCTATTGTTCCAAACAAATATTAATTCCCATAACCAGCTAAATATAGAACTTTTACTTCGAACAAAATCGACCGAAAGAACAGCACATCTTCGTATACTATTTTTAGAAACATCTTTATATATTTACTTCTGCACACCCATGTAGAAAACGACTTTACCTACTTATTATATTTCGCTGCCTAAAGCCTTAATTTTCAACTTCAAACACGCAAAACTGTTAATAAATTCGAGTTAACCCGTTGTCGCGCGCCCGAGGCAACTCGGGCCTCGCCCACACGAACGGGACATCATGCAATCACGGCACTTAAAACTTTATTGTCATTCACTCCCCTCTTCATGCTCTAGCGAGTACCCTCCACTAGCCCCTTCCTGGTAACAAACTTACGATAGCTCTCAATTTGTGACTTGTAACGCACCTTTTTATCTTGATTGTCATATTTTATAAAGAAAATTGAATTTTTAAAACTGTTGCTCATATCGAGAAGCTTAACTGGCAATGAATATGGAAAAAAGACAAAACTCGGAGGTGGCAACTTAATTACTAGCAGGCATTTGGTAGCAGGCTTAATTATCATCATTTGACCCGCCAAACCTTTACAAGTAGGTGAGGGCCTTTTTAAGAAACCTTATAAGTTTGTTCTGTCCGTCCGTCTATCTTTTCATCTATCCGTCTATCTGTCCATCCGTGTGTCCGTCCATCCTATTTCGTTAGAACCTAAATTCTATAATTATTGAGGTAAGTGCATGGTTTTTCCTATATCCACCAATTTTGGAACTAATGCGTGTAAAACCTTACCATATATGATTCTCGTTACGCTCTTGGCAACTTATTTTCTCTAGACATTGATAGGTAGTCTGTCAAAAACCAATGCGTCACGTCAGTCCTTAGCATCTGTCAGACTATATGAAAAAACAAAGTTAAAACAGATCTCGAAGTGATGAAGGTTAAAGGTAATCCATAAAAATAAACACTGAAACATTTATCAATCCACAGCTACAGTAATAAGAGGTGTAAGTGAATTGGGTTCGTGCCCCCAATATCGATAATCACGTGCCAAGACAAAATAGTCAGGGGTGAGTGCGACCCCACACTTCGCCGGACGAAAATACCCCGGAGATGTTTACGGGTTAATCACTGACGGCTCACTGGGTACGGAATTCATTATTCTGCCGTATGTATTAGGTTACCGTATTTGTCAAACGGGTATGTAATTTTAGTTACGGAAAGGGTTTCAGGCAATTTGGTTTTATGAGGCGGTTACCTTTCCTTTAGCAAAGCGTGGCGATTCTAATTACACATGTCGTAATTTATTATGACTATATATATAATTTTTAATAATCATGGAAATAGGCCAGAAATAGGCAAACTCAAATGACAGTGCCAGGAAAAGACAGTGTCAATTTCAAGCCCAGGGAAGGGAACTACAACTTTAGAACAAAACAATTGAACTGCTAATATGTCCGCGCTGGGTCCGAACATCCATTCAAAGTGGACGGTGTCTTTTATTTTCATAGAAACTGCTGCGTCTCGCCTTTTTACCCATTATCCTACGGGAATCATACCTTAGAATAAAAAGCTGCCTTTGTGATTATCCAGGGTATATTAAGCTACCTTCTTGCAAAATTTCATCCTAATCCGTTCAGCTGTTACGGAGTTTATTTCTAGATGGACATTTTTGTTAACAAACTTAATTATTATTCAAAGCATTACGACTGTCATACGACCAACCTGCTCGCGTTCCTAGGAATTCTACTGAATGTCCACAATTCACCTTTATTCTAATCTAAACTTATTATGCTAAGTAACGAGCCGTAAGTAGAATCGGACTGGAATGCTAATAAGAAAACTCTACAGTTTCATTCCGAAATGCATTCGTGTAATGATTCAATTAGCAAGTAGTATCTAATACTGCTTCTAAGCGCTCCGGTATTGTCTTTTGTCGATTACTTAACCGCCGACGCAAAATGAGTGGTGTTATAAGTTCATCGTATCTCTGTCTGTCAGTGGCATCGTAGCTCGCAAACGGCTGAACCAATTTTAATATTTTAAAGGTGGCTTTATGAAGATTGTTCTGAGCTATGATTCAAGAAAATCTGTTTAGCCGTTTGAAAATTATCAACTCTTTATCGGCGGTTTTTTAAATTTTCAATTTATACTTGTTCTCATTTTCTATGACACTAATGCTATTGAACTAATAGACCACATGCAATATAAAAAGTTCATTTGCAGGACGATGTTGACTAAAGGCATCTAGCCTTATTTAGGTCAGCTGCGTTTGCACCCGCCACGCCATGCACCTTATTATATCTCCCTTGTTTGTCTGATCTGAGCTTGTCAAGTCTCTAAATGACACAGGGTTTCATAGAGTTGAGCATTTGTCAGAAATGTTGCGCCTGATTGGTCCGAGGGGCTCTGATTCGATTTGGACGTTTTTATTGGGTAATATTGATATACTTTGTGATTAGGACCCGGTGTCATGGGTTACGGGATTCAATTGAGAAGGGTCAGGCCAACAAGCAACTTATATTGTGAGTTTTATTGACTTCTACGTTACAATGACTCTATATTGACTCCTATTTGTTCAATTCAAGTTTGATTTAGTATTATGTCTACAAAAAAGTAAAGTAAACAGACAACATGGGCTTCTTCAAATCAAGGGTCGACAATGTATGTGTAATGCCCCTGGTGTTACTGGTATCCATAATTGACGGTGACTGCTTACCATCAGGTAGTCCGTCTGCTTGCTTGCCACGTAAGGCATACAAAAATTGAATTACTATTGTTGAAGTGTCAAGTTATAAAGCTATTCTTTGTTAAATGCCTTTATGCTAAATTAATAAGGAACGTATTATGCGAGTGTGGTTCGCCTTAAGTATAAATAGCTACCTATATTAATTCGGCTATATTAATTAAGAAGTTCGGCTGTCTTATTTGTGTATATTTTATAAATCTTCGCCGATTCTAAACGGATTTTAATTTATTTATTTATTTATAAAAGGCTTACATTGGATCACCAACACCAACTCGCCTGATTTTAAGCAATGATGCGATCTAAGATGGAACACGCTTGCCTAAAGAAAACAGAAAAAGTGCAGGAGGGAATTAGATCATGCAGATCCGATGGACACTCTCTGAAATGTATCCGACAATAAACTAATAGACTATAACAACTTTGCGCCAATACTCAAGACTAAGAAGCTTATTCTGAATTATGGATTCGTTGCTGATGAGCCCCTTGGCGCTTTTCGCAATAGACTACACCAAGCAATATTTTTTTAAAATTGAAATGGCTCTAGCTCGAGGGCAGTTTCTGTTAAATTTGAAGAAAATATTCTTCTATATAAGTTTGAAAAATTTAGGGATGAATCCCGTTTCTTGAATTTCAGTTTTCATTATTTGTAAAAAATATTTATCTAACACAATCTAGGTAAGGCTACTACGTAGCCAGTCTTTGTTATCTAAGGTTACGCCCCACCTTGATGTCGTCATCAAGCCCTGATTAATCCAATACTAAACATAAAATTTGCATTAAACATTACACTTACCTAAATAAAGGTAAACGTATAAATGAATATCACAATATTTCCTTAGATATCTTTGCAATGTGACCGTCAAACCTTCAAGGCTCGTTATTCAAAAATTTTGCTTGAATAGTCGATTTTATTCTTTGAAACGGACTAAAGATAGATCAAAGATGGTCGTGGTATAGACGAGCATTGTTGTGAATAAGTATTTTTAAGCGATACATGTCCGAACAACGAACGGAAGCGGGGCTGGCTGTGTGACTCGAATATTACTTGGACATTTGTGACGCTTGGTCGATAGGATCAGGTGCTAGGGCTCAAATAAAAAGCCTTTATGTGGAGATAAAGAAGCTATTGTCATGTCAAAAGACAACGAAGGTAATGTAAAGTAAGGTTGATAGATTGATTGTAGGTCCTTAATACTTAGTCCTTATCCTTTTTGCGGAATGAGTTATTGAACTTATTGCAGGGTTTAGCTAAATACGGCGTTATTTAGAAACATTAGACATGTTAATCTATGCTTAAGAGTCTTTGTTCCGTGCGTCATCTTCTTCGTTCGCGCATTTCAACATTTTTAAGATATAAAATGATTAAATGTACTTATGTGAAATCTAAGCAGAATGAATAAAGGAAATAAGAATAACATTACACCTGTTCAGTAAAATTTAATTTTGATTTAAACACGTTTACATACTTCAAAATCGATAGACATGTGTCCTATTTTTTATTGCCTCATAAAAAGATCATAAATAGATAGCAACAACTTAGTTGACAACGAAAAGAAATCAAAAATCGTTCAAAAATAAATAAGTTACAAGGATTTTAATTTCATGCTAGACAAAGAGCGCACATTATGACGTGAAATGATGTCAAGCCGTGCGCGCGTCTTACAAATGCTATACTAAGACACGCTTTGTGGGAAAGAGACAGAGCATCCATTCTCTATCCCCACCAAAAACTATTGCAACACCCTCTGTTACCCGCTAACCAACAGAAACCTTAAACTTTTTATGATCTAGCAGTAGTAGTATATTTTAATCCAGGGTATGAGCTATCTCCATACCAAATTTTATCTAATTCGTCACGAGGTTGACTGCGGACAAACATACACATATAACCACTTTTTATTATTATTTTAGTGTTATGTGATTTAAGCCTCCAGAATTTATCTAATTTTTGTTTATTTTCCATGCAGTGTGATGAAGGCGGTGGTGCTACGGATGGCATCAAGAGCGAGCCCCCGGAGGCGGAGGAGCCCCGAGCGATGCAGAAGGTGCCATCACTCTCCGACCTGTCTGACCCGGAGGCTTCATTAGGTAAGTCTCTTCTTAGTCGGACACTCTTGACAGAGAGGTCGTGGTTGCTTCAACGTCGTCAGTCTTCCCGGCGGCGGTCACTGATATTCCCCATTTTACTCAGTTCGTCGCATTACGAGCACAATCTGTTATGGAAGACTATTGTCGCCTTAATGATGTCCATCCAGCATGTCACAGATGTTCCTCGACCTCTCTTTCCAGCTACCTTGTACTAGGTCTGGATAGAAATACGTACCAGTACCAGTGAGTATAGAAGGAGAATGAAGCTCGATACACTTCGCGCTGTGTTCTAAACTTGACTTTATTATGACTTTACGAGAGTCTCTGTTAATTTAAATGCCATGCAGGAGAACTTTTCCGTGCTTTTACTCTTATTTATTCTGTATGTGTACTTTAAAACTATGTTAACAATTACTTGGTTATGTTATTGCAATAATTAACGGAATACGGAACTGGTATTGCGGTTTCACCATGTCCACGTGCGCTGTTTGTTTTTACTCTCACGTGGTACCGCTCAGGTGTTATACAGTGGTTCCTCGAACTGGGATTTTATCAATACATTTTATCATTATATCATTATATTTTATTATATTTTATCATTATATTTTATTACGAGACCTTCCCAAGTGTCCCGAGTGCAGAGTATCGTAGACAGTTTTTAAAATCAATAAACTTTAAAATGAGATTATTAATTTGATTGAATTGAAATGTAATAGGTAAGTAGTTTGTTAATTTAACATAACGGTTACTACAATAAATATGTAAGTAGGTACACAACTCTACAACTTTGAGGTGCATTGAAGACAATTGCTATCTTAGTGTAGAAATTGTTATTGTTATGAATTGTTGTAGGTAACTTGTCCTTAACGAACTTTTGTTACGTATTCAAAAGAAAATGAATGATTAAATGTAGTTCTGTTAGCAACCAATACAGCTTGAGCTGTTCCATTTTTCATAAATTTTCTATCATATTCGATTATTTCGTAACAAATATTTTTTTGATTAGTGTTTGTGCAAAATTTTCTATATTATTGAATTTAGAGGGAAAGAAAGCACAAGGATATTATCAGTTACTAATCGATCTAAATAAGCGAAATACTCATTTATTCACTGAAATGACTCGTATCTCGAAAAAATACTTGACCTACGAAGCTGAAATTTGCCACGTAGATTCCTTACAAGACTGAGGTTAGCTCAGTGCTGACCCTGGGGTAGAGCGAGAGGAGCGGTCACTCTAGGCGCCAGATACCAAGGGCCTCCAAACTGCCAAAAGCGGGAAAAAACTAGTAAATACATTTTTGATGGCGCCTCGCGCCTCGGTTCGAGAGCGGCAGGGCACACTTGCATTGTTTGTAGCCAGCATAAAATTTTGATGTGGAAATAGTTTTCATCCTGTATTAGCACATAGGCTACTTTTTATTCCAGAAAATTATCGATTCCTGTACGATAGTTTTCAGTAATGAAACGCACCGCTGAATCACAATCTTGTTTTACCCTCAAAGGCTAGGGCCAGCGCTGGGTCCGCTAAACAGGATTTTGCAAAAAGTTTATATGAAAGCCTACTTACGAAATTGCGGGCAACAGCTAGTCAATCTTATGCTCCTATCGTTATATTCCATTAAGTAGGTATTTCTACTTCATATAATGCGTTGGCATACTTACAAAAAAACAAGTATTCCATAATCGTACCCATTCTATTTATTCAATTTCTAGTTCGTACGGTGGGTGTGAAGGTCAGTAATAACAGCACCACGTGTCAACTTCCTCTTAGTTTCTAGCTGGGTTGCAGGAAGCTTTACATCCGGGCTTCCGAGTAGATTTTTCCTGCCATATGCAAAAATCCTACATGGACCTTATCAAATATTGATTGAAATCGATTTCATTAAAATCAATGACCATAATACACAAACTAAACAACGTTAGTTTTAGTTTTAGTTATAAATTTAAATTTTAGATAGTTTTTATTTTACTTGTAATTTTTATTGAATAAACTCGTTAAACTAAACCAGATACAAGATAACTGAAACACTACAAAAACAGTTAGACTGCCCTTAAAGGCCTAAAGATAATACAAATGCTCAAAAGCACACTACCAGTTGACAGCGTACCCAGCAGCTAGTGGTATTACCACGCTGAATGGCAATGCTTATGCGCTGAGCCAGAAAGACGCCAGCGTTTTGGTCACGTTTAGTATATTGTATAGATAATTAAAGGTCAGTAAAAATATATATTTAAGAACATAAAAGAGAACCCTATCACTTCTTTAAACACGTATCGAAATCCATTTTTTTTCATGATAGGCTTCCGTTTGCCCACATTGTTAGTGCTAAGCTAACAATGTGGTGCTATATAGACTAGGATGGACAACGCTTGGTCTAAGTTCGTTTGTATTTTGCCATTTCAATGTGGCCATGAAAATGCCGGAAGGCAGGCATTCTCAAGCGGTAGTCTGAGCAATTTGAATACCAGCATCCTATTATCATCTTTCAGCCTGAATGCAGTTATAAAAGGGAGGGAGACTATCCGCGAACGATTAGCGATAGACGAGCGAATAGAATAATACGACGCATCCTTATTATGCGTGCAGTTCATGTCACTGCCTCGGTAACCTATTTTCTCGCTTGAAAACCTATTTGCTATGCCACTTTGGGATAACACTGGGAAACGTTTATGTTCTCAGAAGTCGGGAGTTTCAATCAGGATGGAGTAGCTATTTTAGTATCTTGGTACATATATTTCTGCAAAGACCGAGGAAGTGATTGTGAAATATGGATTGCTTTAACAATACTGAGTGTTTGAAAGGAGTGGCGTGACGGGTGCGAACGCATCAGGCCTAATTCAGGCTTGATACCTCTAGTCGAACTCACTCTGCAGAAGACCTTCGTGGCTTTTTTTGCATGCGGACTATTAGTTCATGCATTGGCGTAGCTTCAACAAGCTTCTTTAAAAATGAGTAAGTGTGTCGTATTTACAGTTTTTGCGCGGTATAGTGAAAAAGGTGTGTGAAAAATGGAGACATATCAAAACGAACTATAATTATACTAAGGCACGAATTTTAATTACATTATATTATTGGCCTTGTTAGTCTGATCTGAGGATTATATGCTATAGACGTATAGGCTGAGCAAGCCTTCCCTGATAAGTTTTTAGGCCGACCGAATACCTCTGACATGGCAGAACGGTTGTTGTTAATAGTCAAATATTGTTTTTGCAAGCAAAAAAACAAGCTTTTCTTGTCTATGCTGTTAACCGTTGATGAGTTATCGTTAGGAGCCATTAACTTTACTCCCTCTACGACTTTACTCAATGTTGGGAGCTAACTTTGAGTGCAGTAGCCATGTCATAATGACACTTCAGATTGATTATTATAATTGAATGCGTATACAACATTTTCATTTCTGTCCGGAGATCCCTAGTCAGGACCCAACCCTCAGTGCAGCAACCATGTCATGATAAAACTTAAAACCGTGTATCACAATAAAATGCGTACACAAAATTTCGTGTCTTTTCTGTTGACCGTTGAAGAGTTTCTTTATCTGGAGCTAATCCTGGATGTCAATTCAGCCTAGTTCATGTTTACCATAAAAATGCACTGTCATCGGAACTGAACTAACATGTAAACCTGCATGTGTATCTGTGTGTCTGTCTGTGGCATCATACCTCCCAAACGGCTAAAAAAAATATATTCGTTTCTTGTTTTGTTTGAAATGTGACTTGATCGATTATCTTGCTATGATTCATGAAAATCTGTTCAGCCCTTTGAAGATAAACAGCTCTTTTACCAGGGGCTTAATAAATACAATTTACACTTGTTTGATTTTTTTACTGATCGTTTAGTACTTTCTTTGAAAAGATAAATATATGAATTTTCTAACAGAATTCAGTATAAGAGCTGGAATAGGTATTTTCTAAAGCAATCTGCAGAAATAAATGACCTTTACGTCACTCTCCGATCATGAAAACTGAGCGTAGCTAATGTGTTATCGATTCGGCTATTTTTAATTGCCTTGATTCGAACAAAAAGTTCTCAACAGATGGTAATAATATATTTACGCTGTATTACATCAGATTTTTCACCCAATTTTTTTTTTGCCTATGTTCAGCAGTGGACGTCTTCTGGCTGATGATGATGATGACATCAGATTTTTCAAAAGCTGTAAAAAAACATAAAATAGTCATCCATACCTTTAATTTTCAATTAAATTCCTTAGTTTGTCTTAACATTCCATTCAACGCAATTCAAACAGGGTATGTATATATACTTTTATTTTATTATACATACTTTGGTGTACCTAAACCTAGTTGTTGATCTTACAAATTCCATAGCTCGACCTTTGTAAAAACTTGAATATCACTTTCGTTATAATCTGATATAGGATAATTTACACCTTATAATGAACAAGGCTATTGAACCGGGTGTAAACATGATTGTATGAAAGTCTGTGCTCGCTTCAGGGTGGGCTGCGCAAGCGCATACGGGCCCATTGTGCCTGTCTGACTGTATGTATTCACGTGGGAACATCCCATCATACATAAAACAATATATCACTCGGAGACTGATTTAATATGCGTAAGTCAACCATGTGGCCAAATCCAAAGACTTGTGCTACGCTATAGGCTATTATAGTAAGTTTCAATTAAAATTATGATCATGGTGATTTTTAATAAAAACATTTTTATCAGTTTCATACGTATCCGCCAATTTTTATAATTGTTTCCTTCGTGTGTTACCATTCTAAAAATAGGAGCTTTTTTAATGAAATCGAATTTAATTATTATGTTGTTTCCTGTGAAAAACCCTCCTGCAAAAAAGCTTGAATGAATCAGCATTTGTTTGCATGGTACCTAATGAATTAATATACCTACAAAAAATATGTCGTACTTAGAATATAGAAGATGTCATATAATTATGTATTGCGTCCATATTGGTCCCATCCAATTAATTAATTAGAATACAGGATTACCCTCGAAAATCCCAAATTTCCATGCATACACAAAAAGTTAAGTGTATATATTACTTCCTAAACAAGCATGCTAACTATTAAACATGCAGATCTTAAATAGCATGTATGTAGATAATTTAAAAAAAACACCTAAACACCATGTTGTCTAAATCTTTGACCACATCATCGTATTTTACCATCAGGCGAGTTTGTGGCCAAACATAGAAGACATCATCATCATCGGCCAAAAGACGTCCACTACTGAACATAGGCTTCCCCTTTAGACCACCACACTGAATGACAGCTCGCCATCCGCATCCACTGGATACCCGTGACTCTTATGACGGCCTACTTGCGCTGCATCTTCCGGTTCGTGGTCTCCACTCAAGAAAGTCTATGGGGGTCTTTGACCAGTGTGTGTTGCCAGTGATGACACAAATGGTACTGAGACGTGGTCCTTAACTGTTGGCCTTTTAGAATAACTAAGAGTCACACAACGGGCAATGGATAGAGCTATGCTCCGAATTTCTTTACGCAGTAGAATCCGGAACGTGGATATTCGCCAAAGAACTAGAATCACCGACATAGCTATTAAAATTTGCAAGTTAAAGTAGCAATGGGCAGGCCACATCGCTCGAAGAACCGTTACCCGATGGGGAAGAAAGGTGTAAACGTTGACCTATTCTATGTAAAAAAGTGAGATTATGGTCAAACGCATGCTTACTGTGATGTAAAAAAAACCAAATAATTCATCCAAGTACCTATTATAATAGTTCACAGTCGTTATTAATATCTGGGTAGTGCGATAGCAACAAATTGCGGTGGCGAGTTATCATTATCGGGTAACGAGAACAATGCTTCTGATTCGACGTTATCTGCTCTTGCGCTGACCGCTCTATGACT
Source organism: Agriopis marginaria (assembly GCA_932305915.1). Taxonomy (NCBI): domain Eukaryota; kingdom Metazoa; phylum Arthropoda; class Insecta; order Lepidoptera; family Geometridae; genus Agriopis; species Agriopis marginaria. The sequence continues at coordinate 6,806,410 of OW029934.1, read as the reverse complement.
CACCCCACGCACTCTGGTCACAATCAAACAGTTATGCATTTCCTAAAACTATTGCAATCGGTTTTGGAATAGTTCACTTTAGAAATGTACATATTTTTGCAAATATCGTGCAATGAGAATAAATTGAGTGAAATTGTCTGAAGTTAATCTTTCATTATTAGCATAAATCTTTCGTCATTTCTTCTAGTCTAATGCTGGCCATCTTCTCCCAAGGCACGCCACTCAGCCTGATCCTCGGGTTTTCGCTTCCAGCCAGCCGCCTGCTGCCCGCCTTATGTTTAATGTGTAGATATACATATAATTTTTATGCCGATTCGTAGTCTTCACTCTGGAATACTCCTATATTATTTATTCCAACGGTTATCGATTTTGCGACAGATATAACTGACCTACTGCCACTTCAGGTTGCTAATAATAAACTTTGTCGGTGACTTTGGTTCTCTGACAAAAGTTCATCGTTGAAAAATGCATTTTATATGCTTGATAATGCTATTCAGAGCAGAATTTCCGAAAACTTTCTGCTGAAAATTTATAGACCAAATGAGTTTTATCATAGGTATTTACTGTAGTGCTGACAAACATTTAGGCGTATTTTCCGGTTTGCTAAGTATTTGAAACAGCCCTAGTTACCTATATCATCGAATCCATCAATTTGTAAATCGAGAAAATTTTACGTGGGTGCGAAAACTCCCATTGTGATAATAAACAACTGTTCCGAATTATTTCGAGACTTTTTTTTACTAAAGTATAAGATGCTCTTCCTTCTAGTAAAAGAGTTTGGTTTTGAATATGTTTTTTTTTCCACTTTTTAGTTTGTTTCACGTCGTAAACCGACGTGATTTTATGTATTTTGTAAAGTGTTTTTACTACTATACTCTAGTACTAAACTAAGAAACAATAAAACCACTTAGGTCGGTACTGGATCAATCGCGTTTTAATTATAATTTTCAATTGATATATACGTATACCACTTGTTTTGAAATCACGGAAACAAACCTAAAAGTTAAATAATCAATAGAATTTCTACAAATCAACTAAAAATGCAGGTTGGACTACGATTGTATGGCGCGACAGCACGGGAAGTTTTATAAAGATTAGACGGTGCTGGCCCAGGACTGAGACAAGTAGAAAGAGAAAAGTTATCATTAAACAACTCCTAAAAACACAAATTACGCGTAAAAGCTAAAAGCTTCTAATTTGCTTGCTAATTCTTTTTATAAAATACTAGCGGTCCGCCCCAGCTTCGCACGGGTATAGATTATAGTCTATGTCACCCGCGGATAGTGTAGCTTCCCGTCAGTGAAAAAATTTTTCAAATCGGTTCAGTAGTTTCGGAGCTTATTCAATGCAAACAAACAAACAATCAAATCTTTCCTCTTTATAATATTAGTATAGAAGTATAGATTAGTATAGATTGGTATTGAGTAAAAATAAAAAGACATAAACCAGCTGAAAACCGCAGCGGCCACGTAACCTAGTCTGCACGACACCTCTGAAGGATGTTGCGGTGTCCACTTCCCTCTGTTGCTGGCTACACAGGATGTTGCCAAAACTGCCCGCGACCCGCGCCACCGCGGTACCACATTACACCACTGCACGTCACGATTCCACGAATACTTCACATTATTTAACAACGAGTTTACAAACAGTACACGCCTTCTTAGACGGTATTGTAGACGAACATTGGGCTTATTTGTTTCCTTCATTAAAACATAACTATTGAAAGGCAGTTCTAGATACTAGATAGTGAATGGTGTATGAAGCTGTATTTTTTTTCTTCTTTCTTCTTGAGAGGATTTTCGCGTCGCACGACTTTTGCATTTGCCAGTGTCAACTATTATAATTTTTAAGTTTTATTAAATATCGTCAAACAATTCTGAGTCAAGCAAAGTAGCTAGTGCGACAATAAGGCTTCAGAACCGTATTTTGTCACTTGCTAGTAAAAAAGACACATTAAATACCATGGCTGAGAAAATAGTTTATCTCATCTCGCAACAATACCTAGCTATTAATTTGATATCTACTCGTATAATGTTGCGGTCAGGAGCTTTATGGTTACAACTTTTTGGTGCTCTACTAACCATTATTTACCCATAGATATCGATATTACCAATGTAAGGTTACACCACGGCGTGGTAAGCAGTTTTTTATGCTTCATCAACTGGAAACTCAGTTTCGTGTGTCACCTGGTTTTTATATTGGAGGAAATTACATTTTAAACTTTATTTTGTAATGGGTAAAGATTGTTTTTTGTTGTTTATTGCTCGCATTTGTGAATACGACCAGACGGGATCCATTTGCCTGTCATGCTTTATCCGTGATCAATGGTGACAGTTATTATTAATTTAATAAACGATTAATCTCTTTAAATAAATTTTGGTAGATACAGATCGTACTTATACAGGGTGTAAAAAGAGAGAGATTAATATTATATCAGCGATCACTAAGTGATAGAGGACCTCTACACATTATAGAGATTTGATACGATCGCAAAACAAATCAGCTTATCTATCTAAAAAGAACATTGACACACGACAAACTAAATGGAACAGATGTTATTTTCCGATTTCAGGCTTGGTGCCATAGTTCAATCAGACGGTATTGAAATGTGGTCCTCCAATGATGTGGTGATATCGTCTCATGGTGATTATGAGTAAATCGTTGCTGATCCATCCCTTGATTTATATCCTGTATAATCTTCTAGCTTCATCATATACCTATTCAATCATTAATTCGGCGTATTTGGTCGGCATGAAAATATTATTTCAGATCTGTTCGGTTAGGTATTTTTCACAGTAATAGGAACCTACCTGCAGTTATTTATTCAGCAAATTACTTTATGATTACAATAATTTACAATACCATTCAAATTACAGGTATACAAAGTTATATCCATTAAAAACTAACTAAAAATCAAATTTTAGGTCAAGTTAAGTTATTCTGTTTATTGTTCAGTTCAGTATTGTTCCTCTACCGAAATGGGTCCTGGAAACTTGAATACGTGCTTTAACTCTACATTTTTCAATGTTAGTTTGGGTCAAATGTTGCAACTGAATTTTAAAACGTTAATCCCCAACCGATTGAGTTGTTTTTCTGAAAAACGTGCACACACGTAATAGCTTGGAACTAATTCTAAACCGAATATGGCGGACCAGCTATTGCACGCAAATGAGCTGAGAAGAAAAAAAAAAAAAATGACGTCACACTAAATTCAATATGGCGGACGCCTAAAAGCTTGTTTAAAAAAGTTTTTGTTAATGATTTAACTGGTTTTTCTTATTGATAATTTTGTTTAAAACACTTATAGCTTCGAAAAAATAACAGCTTTGCCTTTAATTACCCCTAAGCAAACTTCTATTCTCAACTTCGTTAGTGATTACATCTCTACAAATTCATACCTACAGTGTACAAAATATATTATGTAGTATTTTATTCCACTACAATTTTATTTACTAACTAGTGTTAGTATAAGTTTGCGAACATTAAGCAGAGAAACTGCAAAGAAATTTAGGTATGTGCTGTATTAATAACTCAGAGAGAGGCGGCGATTGAGTTATGTATTTTGGTACCGCACGGACGGAATTATCTTCCACTTCCTTGAATGCAAAACACTTTATCGTGTGCTAAAATAGAAAAAGTTATTGGTATAATAATAGGCGATAGTTGCATTTTCAAACTAAGATGAAGAATTAACTCCCACTTAAATTTGCAACGGTTAATTGGATTTCAAACAAAGGTCTGGAGGTACCTTCTAAATTGGATTATTTGGTCAAACTTTTGGTTGGGTAGCGGATAACCCAGCTTGTCTACTCGCTCAAAAGACACTTTTTAGATTATAGAATTGCGTGTTAAAAATTAGTTTCTGGATACAATTTTTATAGTTCTATAAACAAAAAGAAAAACACCAAGAGCAAAATATAGCAAAAGCTCTATAGCAAAAGAAGTTACAAGGGAACAGTTTTAAGGCCTGGGTAGAGCAAAACAGCCGCCTAGTTTGCAGGTTCGCGAACACAAAGCAACAGACTATTTCTGTCCAAACCAGCTCCGTTGTTGACACAAGAAAATTCACATGAATGCCTACCACGTCGGCTCAAATAAACACGTGTTCATTGCACACATATACAGTGCGTTGTTAGACGACATGCTCGGCGCACACAGATGTAAGTTCATTCATAAGCGCCTTGAATGTAGGCGAGCAGTGGAAAGCTCTGAAAGAGTTATGATCGCCTGGTACCAGCGGTCGATCAGCCGGCGGACATGTTTGCATTTTTCACCCAATCAAACGACTAGTCGATCGATTGAGCAATGAGCAAGCATGACCTTACTACGTTACTGCTTAGGAGGTTTTAATTTTGTGATTGCCGTTTTATAACAATAAAATTGTAATTGCGTAAGGGTTTTACTTAGCGCCTTCTTTTCACACAACATTGTTCGGCCAGAACCATTTTTTTTGTATTAATTTGACATCCTGCTAACTTCACGTTTGAAATTAATCAAGGACACACTGTAAACTAAAAAAAAAGCGTATTCTTTACGATTATAGCCACTAAAAATTGTGTGAAAATTAAGGCTGAGTTCCCTCCAAGCTGAATTTTATCATAATGTTCTGGTGGGTTACCATAATCACAAAAACAAACTTATAATAAACCTTACATTGAATTTTGTCTCGCTCTTTCGGCTAATTAGAGAGCATATGTACTAATACAGGCAAGTGCCTAAAATCGTATGAAAAATTTGTGTTTTATCTACTTGCATCAAACGTACCAAATCTCTTATCAACATGTGATAACAGCATGTTATTCCCCTTTTCTGTGATGTACCACACTACATATTACTTCTACTTCTAACTTACCTCTGTATTTATCTGCCATGCACAGCGATAAAGAAAATGTAAGCTAACGATTTACTATTTTGGACAAGCGATAACATTGAATGATAAAGTAAACAAAATTCGGGTGTCGATTAATATACATTCGAATTATTGATTGTTTTTAGTATCTGATTAAATCCGCACCATCTGTATAGGGATTTAGGCTGATTTCACAGCTATGCGGATTTATCTGCGGACTTCGTCTTTCGCGCGGAGTTTTGGATCGGAGCTGAGATACATGTAATAATTATGTGCGATGAGGGAATGCATTTATATTAGAACATCGTATCATAACAATAATAAAATGTTTATAACAGATTTAAGATCCGTAGTAGTAGTAGTGATATGGAGTTGTCGGAACAACCTTAGTTGCGAGCCATCCGCAGCCCGAACCCGCCTGCAGAAGCTGGGGCCTTACGGACAACTGCTATTGCGGCACCTAATCCGCTCAGTTGGAAAATCACGCGAACGCAAACCGTATCTGTGCGCGATAAGGTTCACGTTCGCGTGATTTTCCAACTGAGCGGATTAGGTGCCGCAATAGCAGTTGTCCGTAAGGCCCCTGATCGAGGAACGTATTCGTCGTCAATTTCCCAAATTGGCCTTATAAAACTTTGTACCTGATAGGTGGTGCGGTGATAGTGGAGTGTATGGTTCGTGAGTTCGTATACTAAACACACGTTAACTATGCGCCTAAGTTGAGACTATTGCTGGTCAATAAGTAGGTTGGTTGGACCTACGATTAATTTATTCCTTGTAAATAATCGGAATCTGAATTTGTTTGTCTGTAATAACTTCCATAGACCAAAAGCAACAGCAGTAGCGTAGCTTGAACGCGGACTCGCGCGTTTTGTGATACATAAACTATGAACCACACCAAATAAGCCGGCAGCACGTGAGCAGCTCGTGCGGTGAGTAGAAGATCATACAGTTCCTTGTATCACAAAATGTTTGGGCCCGCGTTCTAGCTGTATACTCTGCTTTGCTGCTGATACTCGTTTGATCTTTAGTTGACTTTATGGTACAAGAAGTTTGATTGTAATCGAGATTGCATGCCGTCCCGTTCGCATCTACTTACTCGCACCACGTGCGTAAGTGAAATGACACGCGATCACGATCACAATCCGAATGACGATAAGACATCTATAATAAGGGATTGCGCTTTACCTATTTATTTTAGCGCCAATAGTCACAACAATTCCTGACGCTAGGATAGCTTACGACGACGTGTATTAGTAAAGTAAAAAGGTAACTACGTAGTTTAACAGTTAATGGAGTTATAAAGCAATTTTTCTTCAATTTAGGCTTAAAAGAATAATTTTATAATGTTAAAACGGGGCTGAGGGATTCTCATCACGCGGCGAAGTGTCCATTCGCATCTAAATGTGGTCGTCGTCACCTCGCGGGTGCCAGCCGTTTGCAGTTTGCATACTAATATATGCTTGACACTGTAAGAGCCTATAAATTTCATATTTTTATACGAATGTGGAATAAAACTACCTCGCTAGCTGGTACGGCTTTATAAATTTTGTCAAACAAGTATGGAGGCATCGTTTTTTGACCGAGAGAAGAGAGGTTTCGGATTCAAATGAGACAAGCTAGCGTTTCTATCTAGGAATGTGTTGTGTGTATTAATGTATATATATATCTCTACATAGTATAAATTGAAGTCGCTTTCCGCGTCTGTGTGTCTGTCTGTCTGTATGTCTGCATGGCCGCTAACTCCTCCTAAACCACGCAACGGATTTTGATGCGGTTTTCACCATCAGTTAGATACATTTTCACGGAAGGTTTATATAACTAGCGACCCGCCCCGGCTTCGCACGTAAACTACACCCGTGCGAAGCCGGGCGGGCGGGTCGCTCGCTAGTATATATATATACTATCGTGAGTAACCAGTTGTATATCCCCGCAATTCCTGGAGCGATTTCTTACAATTGAACTTTAAAATTATGTTATGTTACAAAATTGTGAAGATCGGATCCACAGTACGCAAGTTATCTTCGAACAAATATAAAAACATACGAATACAAAAACACATAGACTTGTCCCATTAGAATCTGAGACCTCAGCTCGGTCGATCAATAAAATATTTGGTAAACATCCCAACTATGATCATAGAACTAACAAGTCTAACAACACACACTATTGTGACAAACGGTTTACACTTACGTACTTATTATGTTTGTCGGTTGGTGGTTTTCCATAGTTGACCAAGCGGAGACTCGCCTCTGTTCCCCTACTTCCCATAGACTCTGAGACGTTTGTATGTGTGGTTGTTAGTCTGTATGTTTGTATATTTTTCGATCTTAACTTGATCGCTATTAATTTCGTAGTCAATTAGTTCATTCCAATAAAAAAAATACCGACAGTAGACGAATGAAAGTTACCGACATAGCCCACCAGATTAGCAAGTTGAAGTGGCAGTGGGCAAGGCACATAGCACGCAGAACAGATGGTCGATGGGGCCGAATGGTACTCGAATGGAGACCACGGACTGGTAAGCGCAGCGTAGGACGTCCACCCAAAGATAGACAGACGACCTAAAAGAGACCCAGGGAAATGCTGGATGCAGACCGCTTCCAACCGGCCCTTTTGGAGGTCGATGGGGGTAGGCCTATATCCAGCAGTGGACGTCCTACGGCTGAAATTATGATGTTGATGAATAAAAAGAATAACTCCGAATATAAATAATTATGAGCAAAATCGGCCCAAGAGTTGCCTATAGGGGTTGTGAAGAACAACTAGGTAAAATTACAAGCAAGATAATTCATGATTGGTAAATTTTCACAGAATGTTCAATATACGGGGTTCATCCTCTAATTTTCCACCATTAGAGTACAATATTGTCTTCAAATTTAAATGGGACTGCCCTCGAGATATAAAACCACAGCTCATCTCTGTTAAGCAACGATGTGGTCGAAGATGGTAAACGCACCTAGCCTGGAAAGCGGACTTGCTCTAAATTTTTTTTGTCATGGAATGGGTTAGCGTTTGACCACAACTCACCTGATGGTAAGTGACGATGCAGTCTAAGATGGGGCACGCTTGCCCATGCGGTGCCTATTTTCTCTTGTATTCTGCTGCGCATTCGATTCCAGATTTACGTAAGGAGAGCAGCACCGCATGCTCTTTTGAATGTCCATTAGACTTAAATGGACTTCTCAGAATGTTAATTTAGTTGTACAAGTTCATCGACTTTTGTCCCTGACTGTATGAATGTGTGATATTTCATAGTAATTAATAATAAGTTGTCAAGTGATAAAGTATTGCAACACAGTGTTGCTTTGCAGTCTACATTAATGTGGAGTAGTTATTATCTGCACCTCGTATAAATTGCAGAATTATTCCGAAGTTTGTGCCTTAAAGTATGATTTATATTGCAATAAATCCGTTGCTGAGTCGTTATGATAAACCGAAACGTTTGAAATGTTGCCAACCTGCAGCAAAGTAAACTCTACATACTTATGAATTTAAAATAATTGGATTTGCACATAATATCCATACTCTGCCAGTCACCTATCTAATTAATTATTGCATTGCATTATTATAGCATTGCCATTCAACGTGGTAATTCCGCCACCATTTTACTATTTTAAATCAAAGTAGCTTTTCCGCGTATTATACCGGAGTGGTGTTCAAATAATCACAATAATCACGACCTAATCACATAATAGTGCTAATTCTAAGAATAGGTATTGGGTTCACTACTTCCAATAATTATCTCCTACAAATATTTGTTAGACCATACATTCTTAAACCAAGATCTAATCACAAAGTTGCCTACGTAATAAGCCTAACTAAACAGAAAAAAAAACTGATAGCTGTAATGTTGGCAAAGCCGTTGGCGAACGTAAAACCAAAAGTAAACAAGTAAAACAACAACGCTCCTAAATAAGCTCTACGCCTCTACAAACTACATCTACAATGATCTACGTAAAATACACGCACGCACACAAAACAACCTTGCGCCTACGCAAGTTTTCAAAAGCTCTCCATACTAGCGCCATCTAACATTTTCGATGGAAAACTTGTACGTGCTCTTATAGTTTGCTTACTATGTGGTTCACGCAAATGCTGCTAGGTGGCGTCAACGAAGCAACACTTGTAGTTTGCCAAATTTTTAATAGAGGGCTGTATCTTACTTTAGTTTACTTGTTTTTTCCCTAAAGTTATTAGTAGTCTAGTTATTTTTGCTTCGCATTTTCTTTTCACTTTTAGCAGTTATTAACATAAATAATTTAAAAAGATTAGATTTACCTTTATATTTTACTCCACCTAGTACCTCCCTATAGGTATTTAGGTACAGCTATACAAAATAATTACCTACCTATTTTAAAATTTTAAGAAACGTATTTTAACCGTTCATAGATAAAAATACTTGCTGATAATTACAATAAATTATGGATAAAAATAGCTCGCAATCATTAAGTCAAAATTTAAAGCACAACTAACGTTATTTAGCATCAATCTCGCAGGATATGTTTATCAATTAATTAATCTGCTATTTAAATTAATTGTGGCATTATCGAATATATAAAAAAAAACAAGCTTTGGTTTGCGGACCGTTGTTTGTGTGGATGTGACGTCACAGCGGTGTGGGCCTGCGGGGTATGCAGGTAGGGCGGGGGGCGCGGGCGTGGGAACCGCGCGGCAGGTGCGCGCGCGCCGGCCACTGATCCTGAACACGCACACTAGCGCAACTTGCCGTGTTCCGATACATTAGCACACATAGACATACCTACCCCGCCGGGAGAGTCCGTTATAATGTTCCGCTTTTCCAAGATCTGGGGAACAAGCAAGACTTCTTAGAAATTAAAATCGAAAACTCACGTGTCATTGTCAGTCGCTGTTCAGTCTTGCTTTATTTCAATGTTTTAAATATACAATGATTTTGAAAAACAACAAAAAAAAACTCTCACTTGACCTCCCCAACTCTATAGTAAAAAAAATATGTGTATATTACAAAAATATTATTTATAATGTAATAAATATTTTTGTAATATACTTAGAAATTTTATGTGTATATTACAAAAATATTATTTATAATATAATAAATATTTTTGTAATATACTTAGACATAAAATTTTAACTATAGAGTTGGGGAGATCAAGTGAGGGTTTTTTTGTTGTTTTTCAAAATCATTGTACATTTAAAACACTGAAATAAATCAAGATAATTTATTATTGTTGTTATTGTAATGCTTTCGTGGGCTTTATTCGTTTATTTAAAATAAGCTGCACCCTGCGGACTCCACATGGACATTCGATCAGGAACTGTAGATTTTTCCGGGATTAAAAGTATCTGGCAATACAAATATCAATATGCATAAAACCACTTCGATCCGTTGCTTTGGGCTGCTGCTGCGTGAAAGAAGAACAAACAAACAAACCAACCAACAAACAAACACACTTTCACATTTCTAATAAATTTCAGTGCTAATTATTTCTTAGTTAGGTCAAACATTTGGAACATGGCATTTCGAAAGTGTTCTGATGACAATCGTAGATGAACCAGGATTAATTCAATAGCCAACTGATTCAAAAATATTGCATAGAAAACGGTTTCTACAATTTACATCGACTATAAAAACTTGTTTTTATGGTTCCGTAGTTCTACAAGGAACCCTTATAAGTTCGGTCTATCCGTCCGTCTGTCCGTCCGTCTTAATTCTTTAGAACCTTCTAACTGCTATAGTTATTAAGATATTTATTAAGCATACTGTACTAATATAGATCTAAATATTAAAGTATAACAAATAAAATTTTGCGTTTTAGGGTTGGCTCTGGTACATGTGAAATATGGATAATATTTTTATTCGTAACATCCTTTGGCATTGAATAGTTTTTATTTATCTTTTGTAATGAAGATTAGCTTTCAAACATCACTATTGTATCAAGTTTATCCTTGCGGAATGCGGCCCGCCAAAGTGGCAAGAAATTGGTCCGCTGCATTTTTAAACTATTAAACATAAAAACTTGTAACATACCATGTTGATAGATCATATTAAAAACAGTTATTCGAAATTATTTTTAACATCTTGTGATTACAACTTTTTGAGTTATAGCGATAAAACTGTAGTCTCCTCTAAGCCCACAGAGCTCCGTTCGTTCTAATTTCTTGTAGGTATAACCGCCAATGTCTGAATGATGGTAGTATGAATATTATCACAACGATATGGCTTTTGCTACGGAACCCTACAATGTGCGTGCTTAACACGCTCTTGGCCAGATATTAATAGTTGTTAAAGTTACAATTTTAATTCGTAGGCTGTAAAGCTAAATTAGGCACAAACAACAGTCTTACCTCCTCAACTTTTAGATTTAATTACTGCAAAATTTTTCGCTAAAAGCTACGCTGCCACTGAGGGTATTCGTCTGACAAGAAGTTTTAAAAACCTCAGAGCAAATTAAAAGAGTAACTCGGTTAGTGGACGGACGAGACTGATCATCAAAAAGGGGGTAAAAATTAGATTCCCCGTTACGGGAGGTTTTAACCCTTTGATGTCATAATGAAGTTCGTGGGGTGATAGGTCACTAGTAACGACGAAGTAGAGAGGTCATTCCTTTAGACTAACTGTTTAAACGTATATTTGACCTTGCTAAATAAACCTTTTAAAATTTAACTTTTAGGATGGTTTATCAATTTCCAAGACTGAATTTTAAGAATTTTCCAAGTGTTTTGCTTATAAAATATCAAAACAAAAATAACTTTTTTCAATTTTCAATAATATTGTAATGTTTTTTTTTTTCAAAAGATTTTTCATACCATACGTAATACGTATGTTTTTTATTCTCTTATCAGAGGTTTTTTATCTTTCAAAAACGTTTAAAATGTGTGGAAGATATAGCTCTGGCCGGTGAACGTGGACAAACTCAAGAATAAGGTTGTAACATTTCTAGAAAGAGGTTGTAATGTTATTTTTTCCCACCCCCACTTGGATTTCGTCCAGATGAGATGAAGCAATGGAAGTTTTTTTTTTTTCGTTGTGTTTTAATTTAATGGTACTTTAGTATAATATTTATGTGATATAATTATAATATCGACAAATTAAATAGTTTAAAACGTCAATATTCCTATAATCAGAACAATAGATTGATAAAATAGAAAATCTCTTTATTGTACAGTGTACACTACACACCACACAATAATTTATATACACACGATAAAAAGTTTTAAAACCTAGTGCAACAGTTGGACGCAACCAACTGTTGCGGTAGTTTTTTTTTTTTAATTCACATTTTTGAAAATTTATAATTAGACATAACATGACTGTAAAAAAAATTGGTCGGGGTATAAAACGCTAAACGGGGTTTTGGTCCTAACTTGAAAAAAACATGTTTCCTTATTGTATTATTTTTCTAACTTATGGACTTTCGAGTATTAATGTGCGTGTTATAATGGTGGATTATTATTTATTATGTGCTCGAGTGTGAGTAAAGTCTTCAAAACATTACTAGGGTATGACTTGACCGTGACTTACTTTGCTATACTTCAACTGTGACTTTGTTTGACGATATCAGTAAAATTTGCTTTAAATTAAGTAAAATTGGCTAATGCACAAATCGTGCGATGCCAAAATCCTCTAATGAAAAAATAACAAAAAAAAGTTAAACGTGTACTCGTGTTCTACAACCAGATTGGTCATCTTTAACCTGAGAGCCAACTGAGAGCAATAAGCTTCATTGAAAGGCTTGAGGCGTGCTAGGGGCGTGCTACGCGACCTGCTGCATTGATTAATTTATTGTTAATGAGTTGTGTGGTAAGCCCAACGCTAAGTCCGCGTTAACTATAATAGTAACCCGTGTTAGTTATTATAACCAACCGTAAACGCTGTTTAATTGCTGTTATTTTCTCATTTGCAGCTACTAATTCTAATGTGGTCATAAATAAGCTGGGTAATAGAAAAATATCTCGCTCTACAAAACGTTAACTAGAGCTCACTAGTGTTTTCACACGTAAATTTTTATATTTTCATACAAATGAGTTAAACTATTGTAGTTATATACATTTTATGCTGATGCACGAGTTCATTCTAAGTTCACGCCATACTCATTTTTATATTATAAAAGATACCTACTCATAAAACTGCCCAAAAAGTAGTGATAAAATGGAGCGGCTATTATAAGAATTATATCTGTAATATGTAAGTTTAAATTATTTGTTATATAGTTTTGAATAATATCAGTTATCTCTCAGGTTTTGTGGGTTTTCAAGAAATTATTTTAATGTCACTTATGAGCACTAAGTGATGAGCAAAAGATGGATCCTAAAATAGAACAGGGAAAAAGAAAAACAAAATAAAAAGTTGAAAATATGATGGTACAGGTATTGTACCTACAATCCCATCAAAAATATAATATTATGTTATGTGAAAAATGGGCCAAACGACCATATGGGAAATAGTTTGTTTTACCGAAAAAATTCTTGAAGTCTAGAACTGGATGCCAAGCTGTAAGTCAATTAACTTTAATTAACAACTATAGGTACAATAATATGAATGTTCTTGTTTCTTGTCACTAAAATTAATTAAGTATGTCACTTGGTAGGTTTTCACATATGTATTATGTAGGTAAACTTCAAAGCATGTCAACTTACCAAGTAACATAAAAAATTATATGTTCCTACTATTGTAGATTTAATTAACGGTATATTGATTACAGCTTGGCACCCAGTATGACTTCAAGAAAATTTTCGGTGAAATAAGCCATTTCCTATATTTTTATGCATCGCGGTCGCTTTGGCCTGGCGCACTGCCGTGTGCTTAGATAATACAAAAACTAAGATAGATTTCCCATCAAAATGAATTATCCGCTCTCTCTATTCAGTGACAAAAAGCCAATAATAGTGAAGAAGCAGGAACTATGCAGCTAGGAGTGAGACAATGAGTATAGAAAATTCGATACGATTTCTAGAATTCCGCGCGCCTTATTGATACGGATATCCCTATTACTACTTTCCTTTTGCGACACTCTTAAAAGTTTTTTAGGGTCCTAAACTTATCTGTTTTATTGTGATATTTTGCGAAAAAATTATAATAGAACCAACCATTCACACGCGACAGGAATCTGAAACCAAGTTTCTGATGATAATTCAGAATGGCCGACGTATATTCATAACATTGTTACTTCAACATATACTTAGGCCACAATTCACTGAAACTTAATAATACAACGAATAAATATCAACTATTAGGAAAATCCCGCGGTGTTACTCGCGATTTTCCAGTTTTCCCGCATTTTTTGGGAGAAAATACCATATGCCCATCATCCATCATTAGGTTTGCTCATCGGAGTCCAAGACACATCAGGCTGTGCCGAAATTGGGGCCAACAGGCAATTTTTGTATAGTGCTTAAAAACAGTAATTTTTAGAAGTGAAAACTTCTTGCTCTTTGGACACTTTTTGGGATGCGGAAAAAGCACTGAACTCGCGTGGTCGTCACGCTCAAATACTCGTTCGGGTAAATTCGACTCGAATCGAAGCAAGAGAGATATAGTCAACATTGATGAAGTTTTCACTTATGTCGTGTGATCTTAAGCACATACTTTTTTTTAAATCTAATTATTTTATATACGCCTGGATCACGTGGTAATCTTCAGCAAAAACTATACTTAAGGCTAAATGCTTTTCTAATTGATTTAATACTGACTCTGTAACAATAGGTAGATCGCGCTCGATAACGAGGCAGGCCACGTATTAACCACATGCTTGTATTACCATAATTGTAGCTTCTTGAGCGTAACTAGATATTTACCACATGCTTTGTTTTCAACTATATTCAAGTTTTTGCTGTTAATGATCCATGTACCTACAATGTACTGTCATTAATTGTGTTATGTAGATTTACTTAATGGACTTTAAAAATAGAGATTCTTATCCGATTTTTTGTGTATATGTCTATGTTACGCTATATCTTCGGAAATAGGCTTATTATTGAATTTATTAAAAACTAGTGGCATGCCCCGGCTTTGCACAGAGATAGATATATAGCCTATGACACCCGGGGATAGTGTAGCTTCCCAATAGTGAAATAATTTTTCAAATTGGTTCAGTAGTTTCGGAGCCAATGCAAACAAACAATGTTTCAATGCAAACAAACAAACAAACAATCAAATCTTTCCTCTTTATAATATTAGTATAGAAGTATAGATAACATGGAAATGTAACTTGTATACTGAAGAAATTATTAAAGTCAGCTTATTAAGTTCTGAGATATAAGCGTTTAAAGTTTTTGGTCGGCTTAAGAAGGGGTGCTCTGTCTCTTATCTGCGAAATGTCACTATGGAGTTTGTATAGCGTACTAAATAGTGACGTTATTAGTCTAATAAGCTCTCTGTCTAGCAAGCCATCATTTATTTCATAATTTTAATTTAGTTTTCGGTGATTGGCTCTATTTATGGTAAAATATTCCACTTCTTATGTTGGAAAATTAGAGGTTGACTGTTCCGTTTATGGAACTCCTTTCATGGATAAGAAACCGAGCGGCAGCATGGCATTCTGACGGCACCCGGTTCGATCCTCAGCCTTGCACAAATTAACTATTTAGTACCTAAATCGAAACTGCACATATGTTATGTGCAGTTTCAATCCCATCGCCCATGAGGTATCTTCTTAATTTTCTTACCAAAAACTTAACTGAAATTCCTAGAAGTAAATGTAAACCCTCGAAAGTTTATTTCATCTCGCGAAGTTTCAATCAAACACTTAATTTTCCAGCCATAAACCAATGACGGCAAAAAAAGTTGGTTTCCAATTAATAAATCTCGCTTATTGTCAAGTGGCCATTTATTTTCTGGATTGCTAAATTGTCTTTAATTAATTCTAATTGAGGGTCCTTGGCGAGGAATGCTACTTATTGCAAACGCCCGCATCGATCAGCTGCGGGGTAAAATTGACCCTCATACTCTACAGTCTCTATACTACACGAACCACTTAGAAATTCACACGAAATCGTCAGTTTTTACCTCGTGACGCTATATCCGAAATCAATTCCCAAGAAACAGTTAAACTATAGAGGAAAAATAAACAATCACTCCGTTAATACAGCATCCTGTGCTCCTAAAGAGCATTTACTTCGAAAACATTAAGGTGAAATGGTAACATTTCCTTTTTTTCGAAATACAGATTACATTTTAAGAACGACATCAAAATGAGCAGTTAAAACCGTTCGGCTACGTTTACTTCCTTAGAAAAACGGCGTCGTCGCGGCCGCAAACGAGCCGATACTCCGGCTACTGTTTGCCGCGTCGTGTAAGATTTCAGTAGCTAGAAATCCGGTGGCTGTTTTTCCGGGCTTCCCGCGCATCCACAATGGCGTCCCTTCCGGCCAGTTCCCGCCAAAACAGAAATAGCCTGACCCAGTTGCGCGGGCGCACGTCCGGCCGCACCGCGCGCCCGACACGATCTGCATTTCCGGCGCGCCGTGTCAATTTTATGGATTATGATTTTTACAATCCGAAACTCATAACGAGAAAGGTGAAAGTAATTATAGCTAGCTGTACCGAATTTTCGGGATGTGGAAATGGTTTTATTTTAACGCCGTTCACATCCCGTCTCACGCGCACTCATTTGTTAAACGGTCTTTAGCTAACTGTGCAAGACTGTTTCAGTTTCCTTACTTTAAGCTGGTATATCCTTATCATATAAAAGTCCAGTTAATACACCTCAGTTTTGCCTTCCTGTTAATATTAATTCTCAACGAATTAACAGTTGTTACCTTTAGTTTCTCATGGTGAGAAATATCCTTATTTGATCCAAATGATCAAAGCTTTACTGTCCGTCACATGCATAGACTTCGTGCTACAAGTGGACATTGACATATTAAGTATGTACTTACTGCGTACATACAGCTCATACAGCTCATATAGCACAGTACAGAGTTTCAGCGCAATACTTTGATACTATCACTTCGTATATCACAGAACAGGCATCAGAAGGGCACAGTAGCGCGGGCTACGAAGTTTGCATAACCGTAGTTTTTGGAGCGGAAAGGGACACGTTGCCTCACCACCGACCTTGCGCACCGCAGGCGCTTCACGACCTAGAGTGGAACATCTGGGCAAGGATTATAACATTTATAACCCATTTCAGCGTATTTCAAAAGTGTGACTATGTAGCGTGGAACATTGTGTCAGGCTTTTAGGTTACGGCGTGATGAAATGCTTACAGAAAATATCAGTTTAGCCTTGACTTAAGAGGGGGCCTCCGAAATTTTATGCTAATTTGCCATGATATTCTAACTAAACCAAATATCCTATCAACGTAATAATTGATATATGTGATTTTTCAATTCATTTTCTTTCCGGCACTAAGACAGAAACATAATAGCGAGATATTTACTCGATACTTTATTGTTTTCAAAAAGGTGCCTTTTTGCTGATTTATTTGATTTTTTCTTGGATAGAACTTCAGTCACATATCTAAAATAAATACTCATCGAAGGAAAATATAGTTTGTTTTCCAGTGCTAAGACAAAATTTACCTAGATTAATTAGTACTCTCATAATAAATTATATTCGATTTGAGACTTACGTCCTTTAGTTCTAAGCAACTATTCGGTCAAACGGCAAGTCCGATATTCAACCTTATTCTGTTGCGCTTTGCATCTAAATGGCGAAACATGCTCCGTTCAACCTCAGTACCGCACTATGCTCCAACGGGGAAGGACGCACGCGCTTGCTATTCGCCTAGATTTATCTTCCGAGTGCGATTATATCAACACCTACTGTATTTTCAAACAATGGATAACATAAAAAATCTATGGCTTGAACGCGACCATTTGATGCGGCAACCAAGTGTTGCCAATGACCTAGAGCACAGACTAGGTAAAGCTACTATGAAAAAATTACAGGTATTAATAATTATGGATACGACTAGGCCATCTATCATTAGGGCATCTATTATTATGTACGCTCGGTAATATAGTTACAAGAGTCTAAGTGTTTCGTGTGGAGAGAGAAAGAGAGAGAGAGAGACAGTCAGAAAGACTACTAAAAATCAAAATTATTAAGTAAAATATAATTTTCGTTGAATAAAAAATAATAATAATAATTAACATTTTTTTTTTTTTTAAATTAATAATTTCATAAATTAAATGAAATTTAATTAAATAATTCATATATACTTAAATAGATTATAGTTATTAACAACCAGGTATAGAACAAACACAAACGTTCATCACATAACTGTTTGTCCTAGGTGGGAATCGAACCCACGCCTCCAAGCTCAGAAGGTAGGTTCACTACTAACTGGACCAACGGCCTTCGCGTGCTTCGTTTATTTTAGCATAGCATAGCATAGCATAGCATAGCATAGCATAGCATAGCATAGCATAGCATAGCATAGCATAGCATAGCATAGCATAGCATAGCATAGCATAGCATAGTATAGTATAGTATAGCATAGTATAGTATAGTATAGTATAGCATAGTATAGCAAAGTATAGCAAAGTATAGTATAGCATAGTATAGCAAAGTATAGTATAGTATAGTATATTATAGTATAGTATAGTATAGTATAGTATAGCGTAGTATAGCAAAGTATAGCATAGTATAGTATAGCATAGTATAGTATAGTATAGTATAGTATAGCAAAGTATAGCATAGTATAGTATAGCATAGTATAGTATAGTATAGTATAGTATAGTATAGCATAGTATAGTATAGTATAGTATAGTATAGTATAGTATAGTATAGTATAGTATAGTATAGTATAGTATAGTATAGTATAGTATAGTATAGTATAGTATAGTATAGTATAGTATAGTATAGTATAGTATAGTATAGTATAGTATAGTATAGTATAGTATAGTATAGTATAGTATAGTATAGTATAGTATAGTATAGTATAGTATAGTATAGTATAGTATAGTATAGTATAGTATAGTATAGTATAGTATAGTATAGTATAGTATAGTATAGTATAGTATAGTATAGTATAGTATAGTATAGTATAGTATAGTATAGTATAGTATAGTATAGTATAGTATAGTATAGTATAGTATAGTATAGTATAGTATAGTATAGTATAGTATAGTATAGTATAGTATAGTATAGTATAGTATAGTATAGTATAGTATAGTATAGTATAGTATAGTATAGTATAGTATAGTATAGTATAGTATAGTATAGTATAGTATAGTATAGTATAGTATAGTATAGTATAGTATAGTATAGTATAGTATAGTATAGTATAGTATAGTATAGTATAGCATAGTATAGCATAGTATAGCAAAGTAAAGCATAGTATAGCATAGTATAGTATAGTATAGCATAGTATAGCATAGTATAGTATAGTATAGTATAGTATAGTATAGTATAGTATAGTATAGTATAGTATAGTATAGTATAGTATAGTATAGTATAGTATAGTATAGTATAGTATAGTATAGTATAGTATAGTATAGTATAGTATAGTATAGTATAGTATAGTATAGTATAGTATAGTATAGTATAGTATAGTATAGTATAGTATAGTATAGTATAGTATAGTATAGTATAGTATAGTATAGTATAGTATAGTATAGTATAGTATAGTATAGTATAGTATAGTATAGTATAGTATAGTATAGTATAGTATAGTATAGTATAGTATAGTATAGTATAGTATAGTATAGTATAGTATAGTATAGTATAGTATAGTATAGTATAGTATAGTATAGTATAGTATAGTATAGTATAGTATAGTATAGTATAGTATAGTATAGTATAGTATAGTATAGTATAGTATAGTATAGTATAGTATAGTATAGTATAGTATAGTATAGTATAGTATAGTATAGTATAGTATAGCATAGCATAGCATAGTATAGTATAGCATAGCATAGCATAGCATAGCATAGCATAGCATAGTATAGTATAGCATAGCATAGCATAGCATAGCATAGCATAGCATAGCATAGCATAGCATAGCATAGCATAGTATAGTATAGTATAGTATAGTATAGTATAGTATAGTATAGTATAGTATAGTATAGTATAGTATAGTATAGTATAGTATAGTATAGTATAGTATAGTATAGTATAGTATAGTATAGTATAGTATAGCATAGCATAGCATAGCATAGCATAGCATAGCATAGCATAGCATAGCATAGTATAGTATAGCATAGTATAGCATAGCATAGCATAGCATAGCATAGCAAAGTATAGTATAGCATAGTATAGTATAGTATAGCATAGTATAGCATAGCAAAGTATAGCATAGCAAAGTATAGTATAGCATAGCATAGCATAGCATAGTATAGTATAGCATAGTATAGCATAGCAAAGTATAGTATAGCATAGTATAGCATAGCAAAGTATAGTATAGCATAGTATAGTATAGTATAGCATAGTATAGCATAGCAAAGTATAGCATAGCAAAGTATAGTATAGTATAGTATAGTATAGTATAGTATAGTATAGTATAGTATAGCATAGCATAGCATAGCATAGCATAGCATAGCATAGCATAGCATAGCATAGCATAGCATAGCATAGCATAGCATAGCATAGCATAGCATAGCATAGCATAGCATAGCATAGCATAGCATAGCATAGCATAGCATAGCATAGCATAGCATAGCATAGCATAGCATAGCATAGCATAGCATAGCATAGCATAGCATAGCATAGCATAGCATAGCATAGCATAGCATAGCATAGCATAGCATAGCATAGCATAGCATAGCATAGCATAGCATAGCATAGCATAGCATAGCATAGCATAGCATAGCATAGCATAGCATAGCATAGCATAGCATAGCATAGCATAGCATAGCATAGCATAGCATAGCATAGCATAGCATAGCATAGCATAGCATAGCATAGCATAGCATAGCATAGCATAGCATAGCATAGCATAGCATAGCATAGCATAGCATAGCATAGCATAGCATAGCATAGCATAGCATAGCATAGCATAGCATAGCATAGCATAGCATAGCATAGCATAGCATAGCATAGCATAGCATAGCATAGCATAGCATAGCATAGCATAGCATAGCATAGCATAGCATAGCATAGCATAGCATAGCATAGCATAGCATAGCATAGCATAGCATAGCATAGCATAGCATAGCATAGCATAGCATAGCATAGCATAGCATAGCATAGCATAGCATAGCAAAGTATAGTATAGCAAAGTATAGTATAGTATAGTATAGTATAGTATAGTATAGTATAGTATAGTATAGTATAGTATAGTATAGTATAGTATAGTATAGTATAGTATAGTATAGTATAGTATAGTATAGTATAGTATAGTATAGTATAGTATAGTATAGTATAGTATAGCAAAGTATAGTATAGCAAAGTATAGTATAGTATAGTATAGTATAGTATAGTATAGTATAGTATAGTATAGTATAGTATAGTATAGTATAGTATAGTATAGTATAGTATAGTATAGTATAGTATAGCATAGTATAGTATAGCATAGCATAGTATAGCATAGCATAGCATAGTATAGTATAGTATAGTATAGTATAGTATAGTATAGTATAGTATAGTATAGTATAGTATAGTATAGTATAGTATAGTATAGTATAGTATAGTATAGTATAGTATAGTATAGTATAGTATAGTATAGTATAGTATAGTATAGTA
This sequence comes from Agriopis marginaria, assembly GCA_932305915.1. Lineage (NCBI taxonomy): Eukaryota > Metazoa > Arthropoda > Insecta > Lepidoptera > Geometridae > Agriopis > Agriopis marginaria. Next base: position 6,784,952 of record OW029934.1, on the reverse strand, counting down.
TAGTATAGTATAGTATAGTATAGTATAGTATAGTATAGTATAGTATAGTATAGTATAGTATAGTATAGTATAGTATAGTATAGTATAGTATAGTATATTATAGTATATTATAGTATAGTATAGTATAGTATAGTATAGTATAGTATAGTATAGTATAGTATAGTATATTATAGTATAGTATAGTATAGTATAGTATATTATAGTATAGTATAGTATAGTATAGTATAGTATAGTATAGTATAGTATAGTATAGTATAGTATAGTATAGTATAGTATAGTATAGTATAGTATAGTATAGTATAGTATAGTATAGTATAGTATAGTATAGTATAGTATAGTATAGTATAGTATAGTATAGTATAGTATAGTATAGTATAGTATAGTATAGTATAGTATAGTATAGTATAGTATAGTATAGTATAGTATAGTATAGTATAGTATAGTATAGTATAGTATAGTATAGTATAGTATAGTATAGTATAGTATAGTATAGTATAGTATAGTATAGTATAGTATAGTATAGTATAGTATAGTATAGTATAGTATAGTATAGTATAGTATAGTATAGTATAGTATAGTATAGTATAGTATAGTATAGTATAGTATAGTATAGTATAGTATAGTATAGTATAGTATAGTATAGTATAGTATAGTATAGTATAGTATAGTATAGTATAGTATAGTATAGTATAGTATAGTATAGTATAGTATAGTATAGTATAGTATAGTATAGTATAGTATAGTATAGTATAGTATAGTATAGTATAGTATAGTATAGTATAGTATAGTATAGTATAGTATAGTATAGTATAGTATAGTATAGTATAGTATAGTATAGTATAGTATAGTATAGTATAGTATAGTATAGTATAGTATAGTATAGTATAGTATAGTATAGTATAGTATAGTATAGTATAGTATAGTATAGTATAGTATAGTATAGTATAGTATAGTATAGTATAGTATAGTATAGTATAGTATAGTATAGTATAGTATAGTATAGTATAGTATAGTATAGTATAGTATAGTATAGTATAGTATAGTATAGTATAGTATAGTATAGTATAGTATAGTATAGTATAGTATAGTATAGTATAGTATAGTATAGTATAGTATAGTATAGTATAGTATAGTATAGTATAGTATAGTATAGTATAGTATAGTATAGTATAGTATAGTATAGTATAGTATAGTATAGTATAGTATAGTATAGTATAGTATAGTATAGTATAGTATAGTATAGTATAGTATAGTATAGTATAGTATAGCATTGTATTGCATAGCATAGTATAGCATAGCATAGCATAGCATAGTATAGTATAGTATAGTATAGCATTGTATTGCATAGCATAGCATAGCATAGCATAGCATAGCATAGTATAGTATAGTATAGCATTGTATAGCATAGCATAGCATAGCATAGCATAGCATAGCATAGCATAGCATAGCATAGCATAGCATATCATAGCATAGCATAGCATAGCATAGCATAGCATAGCATAGCATAGCATAGCATAGCATAGCATAGCATAGCATAGCATAGCATAGCATAGCATAGCATAGCATAGCATAGCATAGCATAGCATAGTATAGTATAGCAAAGTATAGTATAGCATAGCATAGCATAGCATAGCATAGCAAAGCATAGCACAGCACAGCACAGCATAGCATAGCATAGCATAGCATAGCAAAGCATAGTTTAGCATAGCATAGCAAAGCATAGCATAGCATAGATATATTATATAGATACATAGCATTTTTACAAAAATGACCTCATACGTACTGTTTCTGAGACAATCGATGGTTTTTGAAAAAAATTACGAAAATTTTCCGGATTTTTGCGCTCTAATATTTTGAAAGGCATTCTTTGCACAAAAATAGCCGAATTTGGGCTTATCAGACGCGTCTTTTTATTTTCTACACACGTGTGTTTACTGTGTTTCTATTTTATTATTATTTATGCCTACCAACTAAATAAACACATTTTTTTTTTTTATATTATTTATTTCCTGAAATTGTGAGAGTAGAAAGCCAAAAAAATAAATATAGTCTATTTATTACACCACTGAATTTTTTGTGTTGAATTTTTTTGTTATTTTTAACATGAAATTCCGGTTACGTAATTTCAAACCCAATTTGGGGTTTTTAGGGTTAGGCCCTAAAGCCGAGTTTTTGAGTTTAACGTCTTCGTCTGCCAGAAAAAATTATGCCTATGACGTCAGATTTTTGATTGGACCTTTGTGTCCAAAGTTATGGACCTTCAAAAAATCGGGTATTTAGGGTCCGCCTCGCTACTTAGTAACTCAAGTTACTATGTACCTACGAGTCTTAAAATACTAAATGACCTATCGTTGGATAGCCAGTGAAGCTAACTATTCTTGCCTGGATTGACCTGGGACAAAATGTTTGAGGAGCCGGGTATTTCAGGTCGTCAAAATCTTAAGACCTAACTTAGACTATAATATAAACTAAAAACTAGAACTAGTTATATTTCCTAAATTACAGCCTTAAAAAATCTGAAAAAAAATTACTAAAATTCAAAATGAGCTTTACTACCTCGAGCCAAAATTTGGGCGTGGTAGGGGGTGGTTTTCACCCTTCTTTATTTCTATTTAAATGTATTTCTCACTGATTTCAAAAGTAAAAATCTAAATATTTTTTTGTAATTTTTTTTGGGTTAAAGGTCTGGTTTAGGAGATATGACCCGGGATCGGGTACCCCGTGCCACGAGGTTTTTGGGTTTTTTGGTCTTATCCCGGCAAGTTCAACCTAGCAAAGCATAGCATAGCATAGTTCAGTTTAGTTTTATTTAGGTTATTTCAATTTAATTTATATACTTTATTATTTTTATATTGTAGAAAACCTAAAAATAAATTACAAATACAATTTTGAAAAGTGAAATAAACAATTTACGGTTCTGCGCGCCGCGACCGAACTCAGCTAATCGCCAAAACACCAAGTACACCAACACTATGCTTATCCTGTGTGTTATTGCTCCTTGCCGCTTTACAAGGTCGAGTGCGCGAGTTGTGTACACTTTAGCTGCGCGCGACTGCCGCGCTGCCGTGGTTGTGTTTCACACTAATGCGGGTGATGCGAGACGCGCGGGTGAAATCAGAAATTTTTCTGGCCTTATACCCAGCCTTAAACTTCATAATCATCTTCATTATCAGCCGTTTATGTTCGCATTGCCGGGACACTGGCCTATACTTAGAGAGAGAGAGGGCCCCTAATCCACCATGCTGGCCCAATGCATGTTGGTGAATGTTATGTAAATACTTAAACTTAAACTTGAACCATGTCAGTATTTCTATAATTAGGCCATTTACATCTATGTATAAGTAGGTACATAAAAGTACCTTTCTAACAAACATTCGTCTACTATTATAAAACAGTTTCATATACAGTTTTTTAATAATATTTGCTACGGTACTAACATGTATAGCATCTCTCTAGATTTGTACGCAAATAGGCAAAACATCATACAAAGTGACTAATACTATTTTAACTAGTACTCGTACGCAACTTCACTTAGATAAGTTACATTGAGCTTAATTAATTACGATGATGTATTTTTATATTTTTGATAGTTGTAGTGGCTTAGCGATGACAAACAGCTGCTTTTTCGATCTATAAATATTTTAGTAAATATGTATGAAAATTTTGTATTTTGATATGTAACTATTACCTATTTTTATTTTTCATTTTGTAAGTGCGCGGTGAATGTGAGCACCATGTCAAACCAACTGTGGTTTTTTGGTGCAACAATATACTATAAACTGTATGTTTTGAGTAAAGAAAAAAAAAACACCTACCTATCTGTACAAGCGTTTTTAAATCTGTGTGTGATATACTCGTGCTTTGTACATATAGTTTTTTTTTATTTTTTTTATTTTAATGGATTAAGTAAACAAACTTAATTTATCCTAATATAAAATTAAATAAATATCACAAAAATAATTGATGGAATTTTTCAAACAACGATAACATAACCAGTGGTTATATCGTTATTATTTACAAAAAAATTACACATGTCTTAACGGAATGCATCCCGAATTTACCACCATTACAGGTGAAATATTTTCTCAAAATTTAAATTCAAAACTCACCTTTGAGATATGGCTCATTCGGTTGGTTCATAGCAAAATCGGTTCGCAATTGGCGATGTAATCGCTTAACATAAACAAAAAAATTACAGACAAATAGATAATCTACTTTTTTGAAGTCGGTAAAAAAAATGTCGTGTTGGATTGCAAATAAAAACTCTATACCTGAATGTTTCTTTACTCTTATTACTAGAAACCATTCGCTTAAAAGTTTCAAGCTGCAAGTCAAGTAGCATCACATCTCGATGTAGAACGTGGTAGAAGTAGCGATGGCACGGGTCTCCTCGCAACGGAAGTGGCTGTTACGAAATTAATGCAGCCCCAATTAAATAACAAGCCACGCTGGCGGCCCGCCATGCTCCTGTCAAAATAGAACTCCTCTGTCAACAGAAACTCACTCCGTATTAATAAGGAATGAAGTTTATTGCCGATAAGATTGGGAAATTAACTCTAGAGGTTCTTTACATTCTATTACGTTGATCTACGAGGTGATCCAATCTCGGGGAATATTTCTATCTTGTTTGAGTTCGTTTAGGCATTTACTGTATTTGGATGTGTATAATATAAAATATATGGTTGAAATACATAATATATGCAAATTTTCTGAAAATTGGGCCTTATGGATGTATATATTTTTTTAAAATAATAATCTTCTAGTATCACGCCGGCGTGAATTATATTTTAATACAGTCAATTACCCTATTAAAGTAGGTCATCTATATACTTGTAATCAGTTACTTGTATACAGTAGCCCTGTATACAAATCGATTTGTATGTATTTATGTTCCCTATGGACTCCAAAACGGCGGGACCGGTTTTGACTTTCCCTGGCAGATAGCTGATGTTATAAGGAGTAATCCACGTGGGTGAAACGGCGGCGCGGAGCTAGTATGAAATACAAGTGATGAGATCCGCAACGTGCGCGGAGTGGTTGGGTCTCTCTGTATCTTTTATCGCATTTACAACGGGGAGTGTTCTGAAGAACTGTTTGATCTGATGCCGGCGTCACGGTTTTATCATCGTACAAGCCGTCACCGCCTGAAAGTTCATCTACACATAATAAATCAGTGGAAATCGCACACTGTGCGATTCACACGATCTTTCTTGCCTCACACCTGAAAAATGTGGAATGAGCTACCTGAGGTACTTCCGAGAAGCTACAAGATGGAGTTCTTCAAAAGGCAAGTTAATAGAGTCCTTAAGGGTCAGCAACGTACTCATATTTGTAATGCCTCTGGTATTACAAGTATTCATAAAGGCGACGGTGACTGCCTACCATCAGACGGCCCTTCTACTTGTTTGCCACCTATGGCATAATAAAAAAAGTGTTTAATTTCAAAACTAATACACTTTGGCATTTAAAATTTTAGTATGATTTTGTTAACGTCTACTATGAGAAATATATATAACAGTTAGATCCTTGATTTTATATTCTATAGTGTATTTTTTTCTCACGTTCGTCATACTTCCGGTAGAGCCTTCTCCTTTCTCAAATTTTTCAGGAAGTACACATACATCTATATTTATCAACCACAAAGACCATTATTGTCAGTGTGTTAAAACAAAAATCGGCCCGTAACGAGATAAGAGCGCGGTGCTTTTGTCGGCGTAGATCAAAGATTGCGCACGCGTCGCCCAGAAATGTTCGGGGAAAGAGAGGTCTAGGGTTCGAGTCCGGCTAATCAGCCTCTGATATGTCGCATTTGCCCCACGTTCCTGGAACGCGAACTAAATAAAAGTTGTGACACTAGTGAGGTCTTTTCTGCCAACCATTGTGAAACATTCGAAAAAATCTCTAAAATGCAATATTTGCTTAAGTGAGCGTGTACTTACGTGATACATACTTAAATGTAAAAAAGTGTATCCTGTCGCAAGATTAGTTCCAAGCTCTCTCTGCCAATAAGGGTATGCGCACACAGTTTTGAATATTTTAACTTTACTCCCCGTCGATATGGTGGAGTTGATTCCAATTAATAGGTGTAAACTGCTTACTTCATTACGCATTGAAATAGAAGTTTTATTAGATCGGATGCTTTAATTAATCTAATTTTTTTGTGTGAACTGATTGCTCCAATTTGATTTCATAGTGGAGTAAAATAAGTTCCTCAACTTAAGGATTGCCAGTTTCAATTTGATGATAAAATCAAAATTATCAATCTGTAATGATTCCAATAAAGAGTGGAACACACGATCCTCACGGATCGGCGCATAGAGTAGTTAAAATCCAGATACATACATTCTATAATGCATAAGGTAGCAACAACGCACGGAGAGGTAACCGATGGTCATTATATAAGTTATCTGTGCTTTCGATCGCCACGAACGAACGGCTCTCGACAAATTGGTATGTGTTCATTTGTACCATTCTACGGTCTTGTTCCTTTTTGGTTTCTAAATTACTCTCGTTTTATTAGTTTTGGAGAACGAATATGCTGCGCGATTGTTTCGAAGATATCATAGTTTATACAGATTGCTGATAGCGCTCGGATATTTTTATTACGAAATGATATACAGTGGCTGCTTCAGTTACGATAGATTAGTAAGAAATAATTATGTAAAATTGTAAAGAATTCGGTGTGGTCAAAATTTTTAAAACTTTTTTTGTTACTATAGTTGAGATTCTAATCCGGATTGGACCTCTACCAGCAGAGTATTTACTTTTCCATTGATATAGGTAATTGTAGACAACATACATAGAATACAAATGCCTACAAACATCGTAAGTATTACATACTAAGTTCAAGACTAGACTGACATAGAAACTGACAGACTGAATTAGTGCTAGTGCGTTGGAAGAAAAAATATTATTTTTCAGTCGCTTTCAAATATTTTTGATTTTTGATATCTGTTTGGTAGCAAAACTACTTGATCTACGAAGCTGAAACTTAGCAGATTAATTCCTTAAGTGGCGAAGCCAACCACCAAGAAAGGATTTTACGATAGAGACGTATAAAGTGGGTTTAAAAAGAGATCGAAGGTTTATGTAAAAACAGTACATGCACAATAATTAGCTGGCAACAGCTAGTTAGATAGTATAACAGGTAGTTTTATCTAACTCTAGGCTCAGGTCAAGCCATGACTCACGCGTATAAGCTATGCCTCAGGCACACCTAACTGGGTTCGCTCGATGAATATTTATTTTATAAGTCTGTCACAACTGAATAGTTCTCTTTATCTAAGACCATTTGCAAACTAGTCGTCCAAAGGTGTTGTTTTGCATATTAGACTGCCAATTACCGATTTTAAAGTGCAATATCTAAATACTAAAATTCACACGAACCTACATAGTATTTCATAGATGACTCATTTTACATGCCGTTAAACACAATTTTGTTGTTTGAGCACTTAATTACATAAATAATACATTCTAACCCCAAACATATATAATTATGTGTGCGATGAAACAATGTTTTAAACTATCACGGTTGTTCACTAAAGTTACCTATAATTATGATTATTTACGGAATATTTACCGTGGTAAGATTGTGGAATAAAACTCGTAAATAATCATATAATTTTTTTATGTATACGATGTTTTAGCAAACCAAGGTTATATAAATATACCTATTTACTTTCTTGGTGCAGGGACTCAAATTGTATCTTGACCTCTGATACTAAGAAGCGACATCTCTCTCCTTGTTAAGCAAGTTCACCTTTCCATTTATACTGGGACGGTCGACGGCAGTCCCAAGTGAGCCTTTTTACGGCAGGATCTTCTCCCATCCTTTCCAGATGATCAAACTGGCGAAGCCTATAAGGTTTAATAATAATAAGGTTTAATAATAATTTAATAATAAATCTCACCAAAAATATTAGGGTCCACCACCAGCATTTATATCACACCCGGATCCTTCGACTGATAGTTGAGTTTACAAAGACAATTACTTAATTAGGTAAAGTTTACGAGGTTTCACTTTAGCCAATACTATTATCACAAAAAATTGTTGCTTTCATTAAAAAAAAAAATTATGATAAACTTATCTTCCTCAAAACATCTCAATCAAATATCGACATAACATACATAATCTTACATAATACTTTTACAGCAACTTTCAGAAATCTGACAAAATATCAATGAAACTGATAGCCAAGATACATACAAATTGAAATATTAACTCTACGCTACCAATGACTACATAACATATATTTTCTTAATGTGAATTGCAGAATAATCGAACGTCTTCCGGCCAATAATTACATACGAGCTACAAACATCCGCCTGGCTTAATATAAATGTATGATACCTTTAGAAAAATATGGCCTGCCCGTGATTTTGACTACAACCATTTTTAGCCCGTTATCTGGCTAACCGTTTAATTAACTCCTAAGAAGTTTGATGGCAATCTGATTCGTAAGTATTATATATATTGTTATAGTCACGGATTAAAAATGCTAGATGCGTGAAATTATAGGGAGCTTGATAGTGTTTTTTTTTTTCTATTAGTCTATGAATATAGCACCATAGCATGGACAATGGGCATGCGACAGCAAACAAAATAAATTTCACAAACGAAATAAATCTTACATGTTTAGTATGCTAACAATAATAATGATAAATCTTTCACTTTAATTCATTGCCTTAATAAATGTCGTAATTAGCATGACTGTCACCGCCCTAAGTTTCCTGTCAACTCCTTTTATCCTTGGATCGGCGGAAATTCTCGACTTTAACCACCGATAAAGTTAGTTAACGAGTCTAACAAGCCCACGGGAGCCAGCATCACTATAAAATCACAAGCCTTTGTAAAGGTTCTATTAAACACGGCAGCATTAACTCAATGCCTATAGTAAAAGTTGCTGGAGATTATCTATGAGATTTGTGCCCTGACTAGGTTGGCCCCTGCATCTAATTGAACACTAAATGTCTTTAGATTGCTAGTTTTGTTATCTAAATTTGCGCTATGTTTTAATGGGCTAGAGTGCATTTTAGCGCGTTTTATTAGAGGCTTATATATCTTTTTGGTGTTTTGTGCGGCCGACACTGGTTTACAGTACTTGGGCGGCAGGTGTTTCGGAGCAGCCTCCTCCCACCGCTGCGCCGGCGCCGGCTCTCGAGAGATCAATGATCTAGCCGAGATTTTACTTAGGTATTATCCACCTGGCGAGCCGCTTGAGAACGAGATTGTTAGCAAGATTTTCCAGGCACAGCTTTTTGGCAGTATACTAACAAAGATAATGATTTTTTTAATGCCATATGTGGCAAACAAGCAGACTGGCTGCCTAATGGTAAACAGTCACTATCGCTTATGGATACTTGTAACACCAGAGGCGTCACTAATACGTTGTAGGGAATGAACATGTTAATACATTATATTTTGTGTCAGATTTTATACAGGGTGTAAACTAAAATATGGATAAGTGATAGCTGGTGATAGACAACTACAATACTAGCCGGTTTAGATAGGTTACCAACCCTGAAGTCACGAAAAATCTCAAGAACTATCCACCTGAAAAATTCTCCAACTCTATGAAATATGGCCAATATCTAACACTACCTACCTTTCATTAAACATTAGCTATTACTATTTTATTGTTAGATCTAATAGTATAGATGAACGGCATTGTTAATTAGCATCTAGTTAGTTGAGTTGCCAATTAGAGTAGAATTTAAGTAGTCAGTAGTACACATAAAGTCAAATCTCAATTTTAAAAGTAATCAAACCAACTAGCATTAAACTTTCTAAGAGCATTGCGATTAGATCGGCTCCCGACATCGATAACTTTTATCGATCATTAATCGTAATTAAATCGCGTGCAATAATTCGTTAAGAGGCGTTACTAAAACCCCGTGAAGGCGACTACTGGTTAATCGGAGTCTTCGTTTATCGAATCATCTCTGAACTCGAGTGGTGGAAAAAATCGAATTAACATTCAATTCGGAAGCCCAATGAGTTTTATGGAGCTGGAGAGGAAGTGGAAGTTATTTTAACTAATGAATCACTGGCGCAAGGACTTTTTTCTGCTCATTGACAAGCACTACACGTACCACTTAAGTACATATAATATATGAAACTAAAATACATGTTTGACAAAATGAATCATGTTTATTTCTGGTAAAAAAATATATATTTAATCGACTTTCAAAAGGAGGAGGTTATCAATTCGACAATATGTTTTTTTTAAACAAGTTATCAGCTTTAGCAAACAAATTGTAATCCGCTATTTTACTGCTGGTTTGAAAATGCGGCCATATTGTTTAAGTGTTATGTCACTCACTTTATCGATATCTGCTTCAAGTCCTGTCATTTTAATACCCTTATTAACAGGGTTGACAAAAATAAACACCATCCGCCATCTTACGGCGGCGGTTATTTTGAAAATATTACTATATTGGGTATCGCATATTGTATTGTATGTAAATGCAAAGCTTCAGCAAAATCGGTTAAGAGGAACTGGTTCTAATTCAGCTTGCAAGATTGGACCTAAACAAACAAACATGGCATGTTAAATAAAAGCTTGAAGAAACACAAGGTTTGGAAAATGGTCCAATGAGGCGATGTTATTTTGCCACGTTGGTTTTTGTTATGTTTCCTTAATAATTATGTTTCATTTAAATATCAGCTGCCACGTACATTTTATACGTCTGTATCAAGGGTAATCACAATGCATTCAAGTGTACTTGTAAAATCTCGGAGCAATATTATTACGTATCATTACTGATGCCGTTGACCGTTGCACGAACTTCTTCTAATAAGATTAATCCTATAGGAAAGCAATCAAATAGTATTTTGTCTAATAGAGATACAAGAATCGTTAGTATATTCCTGAGGATAGGTACTATAACATTTTTGTTTTCTTTTTACTTTCTATTAATATTTTTTATTCTTCCATTCCCAATCGATTTTTTTTTAAATAAAACAAACTAAATACATAAATAAACAATTTTAAGATTCGTCTAAGAAACTGTTTAAACATTTAATAGTTGTCTGTAACACCAAGCATTCCAAATAGACTTAAGGTAAAGAAATCCTTCTCTGAAAGGCACATCCATCTCCCCGTAGGAAGCTGAAAGGGTTAACCAAGAGGGCTCGTAGGACGTAATTCATCACAGGCCACGTAATGGTCTTGAAATTTATTTGCTTTTTACTCGACGACATGGCTGCTTTAACGTATCGAGAAGGATGTCATATATCAAAGCTGCTTTATTTTAATTTTAGCGTAGAGTACTTTAAAACTTAACCTTTCAGAAAGGAGCACAATCGGACAATCGTTTTAAGGAAATGTATGGTCGATAAAACGACAAGTTATTGTCGCAAAGTGGTGTTCGTAGCGTAGGTCCTTAGGTGTTTCTAAAAGATCTCCAAAAGTAAGCAATGGTAGATCTGTTTAACTTCCGGATGTGGGAGTGGAATTACCAACTGAGTGCTACCATGGTACATCGCTGACACGTAAATTATAGGTACAGATTATTTGTCCTAAATCAACAACTGCTTACTTATGTCCAAAGCCTTCGGGCTGCCTGAACACTAGCACTAGGGCTTCGTCCCAAACTGAGACCTCGCAGCCCCTATATCTTCACAACTCCTAAACCAATTTTGCTCTTTGTTAGAACTTAAAAATTGCATTTAAATGGACTCTAGCCTATAAAATTTCATGATGATAGAATCAACGTTACTCAAATTATCATCGAATAATGATGCAAACATATAATCATACATAGAAATACTGACTAACGTTCAATTAGAATCTGAGACCTCGTTTGCTTAGTCGAGAAATCTAGCCCATTTTAACTTTCTTACTGTAGTCGCATCGCAGCAAACGTTTCAACCACATAGTTCGATAACGTAAAATGTTGCAATTCGTAAAAATACACATACATACATACAGTTATGCCTATTTGCCATTGGGATAGGTAGAGCACATCTCTCTACTTGCTACGATCCTGACGCACAACTTTCGCTTCTTATACTTTCATGAGTGTTTTCATACAAGCTTGTCGGTTACGGGTACTTTAGACGAGGCCTTTTCTCAAAAGGTCTTCATATTAGTTGTGATATGTTCACCTACGTCGATCCTTACTGACTGGCCCATTCACACTAGCCACATACATTTCTTTCATCAATCTTCTTTCATCCATCCTCTCTATATGTCCAAACCAACAAAATCTAAGCATCCCTTTCTCTATCTTTGACACAACAATACATCTTCTACCACACCGCAATGTTTTCTTATCACATTCCTTAATTTGTCTATCAAACTCATTACAGCTATAGATACCTACTTATCAAAAGTCTTATATCCACAAAAAAACCTTATATCCAGTTTAAAAAGGTTAAAACATGCTTAGCAATGAAAATGACATGTTAATGTAAATTTAAGGCAAATTCAAAGAGCCTATACTCGATGGGCTTACTAGTAACCATGAGTTGCATATCACCTTCCAATTCCATTATTTTTATTATTGTATAGTCATCACATACGTACATTTGCAAAGTTGACATAATTATGTAAATACGACTATTTTGGAAAAGGCTGAAAAATTCTTAGAATTTGTTACAAGAATAAGCTATTCATTCAGGTGAACTTAATACAATGCGTGTAAAAATATAAGAAATGATCAATCAGCATTGCGAAGAAAAATGACAATATTACAGCATTTTCAAGATGTTCCTGGACAATATTGTAACTCTATAAAACACATTTCCGTAATTTTATTATCATTTAGAAGCATCTTTGAGACTCCAGTAAAATATTACGGTACCTAGTCATTTACCTAAGAAAGTAAGTATAATTATGTTCGTCCAATTTTATTATACCTTAGTCCGACCTCAGTAAGTTTTATTGCACGAGCAAGTACCACTTTAAATTTTCGCTCCGATATATAATATACCTAAGTATACTACCTGTTTCTTATAATAAGCTTAATTGGCACCCTATATAGGTATACTACACTTTATAATTGAAAAAGATAACAATTTTAATTTAACAACAAGCCATCCCATGTTACATTTTATTGAGATTTCAACATAATTAATAACCTCTTCGATTACAGTCATGTTCCCGCGAGGTCATGATTTGATTCCGTGCCGGTCGACAGTCGGACAATTTGGAGTAGATACTGATCCATAATCTATGTACTAACGGTAGCTCAAATCGTGCGTCAACACGCACACATACACCATTAATAACACACACAAACATACACCAAATGAATGGGATGCTGCCACCGCCGCCGCCGTGATTACGGATAGGGTTACCGATCAGACGAGATATTTTTTCCCGACCAAATTAAGACGGTAATGATCTTTGACGGTGCATCTTTAGCCAGTGTTTAATTACTAATGACTGGCAGTAAACCAGAGAAAATTAAGCGATTTGAAAGGAAATACAAGATTTATAACCCAATCAAAATCAAAATGTGAAAGTATCGAAGTACCGATACGTTCTGTGAGCTAGAGTTATTACGTACAGCCCTATAAATAAAACAAGGTGGATTATTGCGCATGTAAGTGTCTTTCCCACGGAGTGCGAAACAGGTTCTCTGTCCGGAGATAAGCTGAAACTCACCACGAGGCTGACTAAATTAGTACCCCAGTGACAGTTTCCTGTCTCCTTTCCTCTCCTGCGCCTGGTCTTTTGCTGGGCTGGTATTTATGCATGCGAGGATTAAAGAACAATTTTTATTTTGTAAACACCATCTCACCACCTAAGGTTAGGTCTCTTCTATGGCCCTCATCAGTTCCGGTCCTGTGTTTGCTGCGTATTTGAAGTCACTTCGATGGTGTTTGATCAGCACAGTCTGTCCTAATTATTCTTCAAAATAGTAGCTCTAATACTATAACTCTGTAACTGCATAAACATACTGTCCATAAGAGAAATACCCAAACTGGCGCGTTTTATCGACCTTCGTGTCCCGCCGATTTTAACTTTCTTACTATAGTCGCATCGCAGCAAACGTTTCAGTAGTAACATCCTACTTCCTACTAATATTATAAACGCGAAAGTTTGTATGGATGTTTGTTCCTCTTTCACGCTGCAACGGAACAACGGATCGACCTGATTTGTTGCATGGGTATAGTTCAAGAGCCAGAGAGCTACTTACATAGGCTACTTTTCATCATCATCATCACCATTTTTCCTCACTACGCGGGTGAAACCGCGGGGCGCAGCTAGTAGTTCGATAGTCTCAATAACGTTACAAGTTCGTACATTAAACTGAAAATACTTATCACAGAGTTACTTAAAAGGTCTAGAACTGAAGCCATTTTTGAATATGCATGAAGGTTTGATACATCAGTAACCCAACCCGAGTTGGTAGAGTAGGCACAGTATTGGCAACCGTCACAGTCAGTTACGCGCCGTCACGCAACCAATGGAGCTTCACTGAGCCACACGTGCCTTCCCGGCCACTCTACGCTCCACTTACTGATCATTCAAGAAACGTTACATACACACAAGAGGAGTCAGTCACGCACAGTTGAAAAGAACATACCTATTATATAGGGCTGATTCCTTGAGACTTGATCATCAAAGCTGTAAATCATTATTAGCCTATTGTATTCCCACTGTTGGGACACAGACCTTGTCTCTGAAAGAGAAAGAATAGACCCTAGTCCACCACGCTGGTCCAGTGCAAGTTGGTGATCGTCATGTCTTTGAACTTATTTTATTGGAGGAAATTTTCGTGGGATCACTCTGAAAGCCTACAAAACTAAAAGATTGCGTAAATTGGTCCACACATATTGGAGTGATTAGACTATACAGGGTTACGCATACAGACTGTACTAAGACGAAAGGAGGTCATTGTACTCATCATTATTAACAACTTTTAATAAGGGTCCAACCCATTCATACATTCAAGGGAATTTTATTTCGCGATGGTTGGTCCCTTATTAAAAGTTGTTAATAATGATGTGTACAATGACATCCTAACCAAGTATAATTAAAAAATAATTTTACAAAAATCGGACCAAATTAAGAACCTCCCTGCAGACAGACTTTAGATTTTATTTTTTTTGCTAACTAGGTATGTACCTTCTACAAGTACACTTACAAGTATACTTTAGAAACGAGGGTCTTCAAATACTTTCTGTAAATAAATGTTACCATAAAAAACAATGACAGTATCTAAAACATGGCATTTTGTTTTCAATGATCATAACGAACAGTTCATCATCTCGAGCTTTTAATTTGTTTCCTTTTTAACATCGTCAAAACGGGTGTTCGACTGAAAATAACCCATGGCGACATCTCATTAAGCGCGTCAGCAGTCGGCCCTTTGAAAAATGTCTCATTTAACCCCGACAGTCCTTTAATAGCCGGTGAAGGGTTAACCACAAATAACTGTATGCGGAAGTGCGCGAGAACGCTATCGCTGCAAGCTTTTTAATAGTTTTAATTAGGAAATAGTTTAATTTTTGTGTTGACGTCGACTTGTAGGGTGATGTGGACAGCAGTCGGCAGCAGATTGGCGTGAGAAATGGTTACTAATATTGATGTTGATTTATTATAATTTATAACTAATCGGAAGATTTGAGCGACAGTAAAATAACTTCAGTTTGTGAAAATAACATGCAGTTTTCATTACTTATTATCTACAGTGTGTAACGAAAACTTGGTTTAATATTTGAGTGTGTTTGTTATTTTTAACTGACTTCAAAAAAGAGGGGGTTTTCAATTCAGTTGTATTTTTATTTTTTGTTACCTCAGAACTCCGTCATTTATAAACCGATTTGAAAAATATAAATATTTTTACTTGAAAGGGTATATATCAAATGAAAGGGTTTACTAGAGAGAATAAGAAAAATAAAATGTCGTCACCTAAATTCAATATGGCCGACGGCTAAAAGCATGTTTTAAAAACTTTTTTTTAAATCATTTCATTTCTTAATTGGTCGAATAAACAAATTGATTTGTGTTATGATTTGCCTAAAAGTTTCGACAAAGTAATTTATGCGGCTGTTTTTATTGTTATACATATTTCGCCATCCGCGATTCACGAAGACTGCCGAACCGTTAAATAAATAATAGCGACGAATCAGATAACGGATTCACATACATCACAATGAAAAATCACGTTATTTCACTAACAAAGCAAACACAGGGTGCTGTATTTAACTGGAATTTAAATAGAGAGTGTTGAGTTTCAGTACAGACAGATTGGATGATTCTATTTGGAGTTGTCAAGTAACCACGCCTCTTCCTCCGAATTAAAAAATATGACAGTTACATTAATATGTCACCCCTTATATAGGAGACAAAACGATGAGGGGGATTTGTTGATAAAAAAGCTGTTCTTTATATTATGCTACGTGTAGGTACATATTTTGATTCTAGTTTTAATATATTTTTTTATGTTTGGTTACAGGTAACGTATAATTTGTCTGGTGAAATTGGACGGTGCATCTGCTAATATTATGATGGAAATCTCAAAATTAAGGTAAGTGAATAATACCCCTATCACTCCCTGGGTCCTAATTCTGTATTGAAGCATACAACAAGCCAATAGCATGTCGTGAACGTGTTATAACACGGTAACCATGGTTACAAATAACACATTAAAGTTTGTTACAAACAAATCAAACGCATGTTCCGATTAGATACTACATTCTCTTGTCAAATGCGCTAGCTTGTTCCACGTTATTTTAACGATTAAATATGAGCATTTCTTCGAACAAACTTCATTAAGTTAGCAAACTTGACATTGCCAATTCCATGCATATAATGTAACGCGGCTGCGTTACGAGCTTATGTCTTCATAGCGAGTACGGCCATAGAGTTTTTTTTTTCAATTACATGTTCATGTTATGACGTCACGCATTTATGGCAATGAATCTGATGTGAGATAAATAATAAGGGCCCAGGGCATTTATTTACAAAGTTTGTTAAGCCTTTTTACTACATTAAAGCTGTCAAAATTCGTTGTGTTGATGTTGATGAAATAAAACTATGCTTTGCAAATCAATGTGTCATCAATAATCACTGCACAAAAAGCGCTTTGATTCCATATTTTTATAAGCACAACGAGGGTGTGGGGTGATAAATTATTTAAATGATGGTGAAAACCGCATCAAAATCCGTTGCGTGGTTTAGGAGGCTAAACAGACATACAGACGCGGATCTTTGATTTGTTGGATTTCTCTCCGCCCGAATAGCAGAATAAGTATAATATATCGGCAAATTCACGGAAAAAAACAAAAAGATAATTCAATTTCCCATACATTTTGTATGAAACAGCATGAATTCAAGAATTGAAGTCATTGACATATTACATCATAGAAAAAAAAATTGTCATCGAAGTCAAAGGAGGTTGCAGTCGCTAACAAGAAGGTTGCTTCAAGGAGGCACATAACGCAGGTGAAACAGCGGGGCGCAACAAGTCAGGAATAAAATAAAATCACACATGCCTGACTTTGTACCAAGTAAGTACTTATCATAAAGTAACACAACCAAGTTCAGACCACTTACAAGCTAAATAACATAATATGAAGAAACACTCGTCAATATGATGTGCTTATGTACCTACCCGCACCTCGAACCGGTTAGGTTCATTCAAAGCGCCACGGAATACTTTCCAGTAAAAACTGACCATCGCCTAGTCCGAGGCCTCAGAGAAAAAGTTCCGCCTCATTGAGGCTTATTACATTACTTACTACCTCGGATAACTTGATAGCTTGATAGTTTCTTTCTTGTTCAGTAAAATGAGAACAATAGAATTCATTCGTGTATGGATTAGAATAAAAAAATGGCTGAAAAATACAACCTGTTTATGCAAAAATATGTAGGTTACCATCTGATTTTTGTTCAACTTAGACCCCCACCTAGTGACCAAGTGCTTGTTATATTTTGCTGTCCTACTTGATTTTAAAAGCACATACCGCAATCAGAAGAAAAAAAACAGCATTTTTAGCTATTTTTAACCACCTTCAATAAAGGAGGAGGGTTCTCAATTTGGCTCGTATTTTTATTCATTATTACGGCATGTCCTTGGTTATATCAAACTAGTACGATAGATAACAAAAAAAAACAAATGAGGTGTCCTTTTTAAGTTTTAACGGGTTTTAGTGAAAATTTGACTCCCAGCGAGCGGCAGCCGAGAATTTTAAATATATATAATCAAAATAATAATTGGAGTTTAATTTTATTTCTTGCACTCAAATTACCTCTAACTTTTATAGCTTAAAAGGATTGTAGTGACGTGTTGGACTCAAATTCTAACAAGCTACTTTAAGCTCTTTTAAAAATACGAAGCTAAAAAGATTGCAACCTTCACTGCATTAGTATATTGGCAGTAGTAATTAACGGAGATACTAAGCTGAAAGGAGGTTATACGATCGATCAACGCAGATTTTTTTTTATTCTACGGAACGGCTGATTTTTTTTCGTTATTTCAGGGTCATTTCCATAGTAAAAGTTGTTCATAATAATAAGTACAATGATCTCCATTCGACTTAGTATCTCCATCCGTATAACACTATATATACAATGTATGCCAACTCATCCATAAGCCTGAAGATAAATCGGCAAGCTACGCGGGCAGGTGAGAGAGGAACGTTTCAACATTTGGTTTATTTTCGCCTTAAAACTATATTTAACCCGTCATTTGGCGGGTTTGTTTTGTGTTCTGGAAAAACAAAACTCGTTTCAGACGTCTTGAAAAATCACCGACCTCTTTATGATTGATCATTTCTTGAAACAGGATCGTGTGAAGTAGGGAAGTGTCATCGGTGTAGACACGATGATATTTTAAAAGTATTATGTGTTGATTTGTTTAAGTTTGTGTGAAATATTAAGATAATTTGAGTGACAGTTTGTTGAGGTTTTGTTAAATGAACAGCCAATTAGAGTCTATCAACTCATCAATTAGGGACGGTTTTTTTGAGAACCAAAATACAATTTAAATAAATTATTCAAGAAAAAAAAACGGCACAGAACAGGGAGGAGTGGAAGAAAAGAAGTGAGGCCTTTGGCCTACAATGGGGTAACCAAGACTGAAAAAAAAAAACTGTGTACAAAAATATTAATAATTTAATGGCATACAGTACCTTTTACACTTTACTATTAAAAACTTTTTTTTTAAATAATACCTTGTTAATTTCCGTTTGCTTTGCAACTACCTACATCTTTTGTTTATAGCTATTACTTACAAACATCACACTCCTTGATTTTCATTCATAAGTTTCTGTCGCTGCCTAAATATTCTGTCACGTCAGTAACTAAAAAGAAGTGACAAGCTTACATTAAAATTGTGCAAATTGACAGATGTATAAATTGAAAATTAAACACTGCTAACACTAAAATGGTAAGGTCCAAGTTCTTTGCTGCTAACAGATTTTATTACTTGTAAAGCAACACCCGGCTCAGAACTTCAAGACCGCAGGACACTATTGTGAGTGACTACTGACGTTTTGATTTATTAATTATTAGCGGTACTTCTTACTAATTTCATATCATTTTTATAGACATCCGCCTTTATTATACTACTCTTTGGACATCCGTCATCTATATAGGCTACCTGAGACCACGGACTAAAGACTTTCTATCGCAATAGCTTAACCTTTTATTTTTTATAAATAATAGGCTTGCGTTTGACCACCATCACGCCTGATGTTAAGCGATGATGCGGTCTACGTTGGAGCAAGCTTGCCGAGAAGAAACCGATTCACTCGTGATTTGAAGACACCCAACTCGCCTGTTGGTAAGCGACGATGTGGTCGAAGATGAAGCACGCAGACTTAGAAGATACCTATTCACTCTGGCCTTGAAAAGGCCCAGATTATATCTCTCAGGAAACAAGGAAGCTGGCAGGTTGTTCCAATCCTTAGCTGTACGTATTACAAACCTAGATTCGAAACTTTTGGTACGTATCCAAGGAAAATCCACAAATCGTGTATCCTTGTCCTGTATAACTTGTCCTGTAGTAGTAAAGGGATGGTAGGATAAGGTCATGTAGCTCTGATGTACATTCTCCGATATGAATCCTGTACCTACCTAGTCTGTGCCACGGGTACTGAAAAGTATTTGTAACGTCAAGAATTAAAATAGTGTGAAATAGACGCGATAGAATTCGTTAATATTGGCGGAATTGTGAGACATCATTACAAACGCCATAAACTAAGAGTTGAAACTGAAATTCTGCTAAAGTGTTTATATTTTCAAAGTGTAATAATCACGAGAGAATTATTTCGATTTACGAGAGAAAGCGATTCTCACTAGATAAATAATTTCATGACTACAATAAGTTCATATATACCTACATAGGTTTATCGTCTGCTGTGAATAAAAGGCTTACTTATAGCATCACTTGTTTGAAAAAATCTGCAAACGTTTTTTTTTTAAACAACATATCAATATACTAAAAAACCCTGTGATATTCCCTAAACAATATCTTCCGCGTAACTCGATACAATAATCGCACCCGGCTTCGCCTGCGCATAGTATCGAGTGTCGACAAATCGCTCGTGCATAATCGTAAATATATGCTTTTTATCCCGACCCATTGAAAGACCGTCTATATCCGGTGAGCGCCATATTGAGGGCCAGGTAACACAAAAAAATTGCTCATTATGACGATTAACTACCCATTCAAGCTTGCACTTAATAGGCAAGAGAGTAAGGTGGTTTTTGGAGTGTTGTGGGAACAGGTTGCATTTCTAAGGTACCCCAAATTCATAAAAAGGATGCTCTTTTGTGGCTGCAGACAGTGTGGCACCGAAGCCTTTTTGTTCGTGCAAAATACTTGGGCAGCAGGCATGAATGAGCCTATACCGGGAACGTCGGATGTGCGATGACCGGCCTGGACCGGCTCGCCGCCCGGTCGATAAGTACTTTGTAATGAGCACCTTCTCGATTGCCATTTACATGCATTAAGCTCCCATTGACGACTTCTCGGAGTTACGTAAACGGCTGCTTTGTATGGCTTCATTTTGCATCAGAGCTACACCATATTTGCAGCTTTTCGTTAGAAATTATGTACTCATTATTTTAGAGCCTGTTCCGTCCCACTGCTGCACAAAGCTCAAATCCCCTCTCAGCACTCATTTCTTTACTAAAATAATGCGGTACCTAATTCTGCCATAACTGACTAAGATCTTTTACAACAGCTAAGTAAATACCTAAAATATTTTTGCCCACACTAAATCGCTTTCAATTTAAGCCGTGGATCACTATTACTAAAACTTTGATTGACACGCTATGAGCTAACTTGTAATTTAAGCAAATTAAGTATCATTACAATAAAATTAATATAATGTCTTATCTTAAACTTATCTGAAAATAAACTACGACGGAATTGGTTATACTAGGCGTAAGACTTTCTCCTTGTAGGCAAGCAGGTAACTAGACTTGGCGTATTTCCTCGTCACAGGGTTGTCAAAGTTTACTTATTAAGTAAATAAACAATTAAAACAACATATTTTAATTGAACACTTGAACAAATTTTATCGCGTGTAAAAAACCAAAGGGCCCATCCTCTCTGTGAGAGGCCTGTGTCCCAGCAGTGGGAACATGGGAGGCTGATAATGGATTAATGATTACAAACACAATTGAGGGAGATATTGATTAACGTAATTCATGTGTTTTCACCTGTTTTCGAAATACTCAGTACCTAAGCTACCTCTCCTTTGTTATACACATTTGAAACCCCTAGCTTCTACTTAGGCTAGCTAGTTTTCTACTAGATTTCTAGCATTACCTTCTTACATAATAATATACTTAGCAGCCTCGGTTCATGGCCATGTTTTTACTTTCAAAGTTTAATTCACAAGACTGCAAGGTTTCGAAACTTTTGCCAATGACTTTTAGTTCTGTGTCTGTCAGACTTCCTATCGTATGTTGCCTCATGTCCTGTATGACTAAGTTTCATTCAAGAATAGTGACTTTTGACTGGCTATAATGTTGGCACTTTGATATTTTATGTAGAACAGGTAGTTAATTGCTGTGGGAATATAAATTTAACTTAATTAATGCGAGTTAACGTTGTAATAAATACATCCAGTTTTGGAAAAAAAACGCATAAGAAAGTGTAAATATTGCATATTATGGTTTCCCGCGTAATGTAGTTTTTTATTCAGTGAAAACATTTTCAGTATTTGAGCTATATTGCCATAGTTGATCTATTTTAACCGATTTTAGGAGGGACGATTTCAACTCAGTCCATTTTTTTATGTATGTACATAGATTACATGGCCATTTGTAAACTGATTACGTGATTATATTTTAATCATGTAGGATTGTAGAGGAAGCTCTTGGGGTGGTCGTACAAAAATTTCAAGTCCAAGCTTCAATACTACGAATAATTTTCTTCGAACACCTGTTAATTTGGCGATATCACTAATTTTGTTCCAGCGCTTACTAATTTTGCATGGTTGTCTGGAAAAGGTCGCTCTTAGCGATAAGGCAGCCGATTGTTGCACTGTTTTTAAGTTGTTTTAGCATAAATAGGTACGATATGTATGGAATTTGTGGTGTGAATAATAAAGAGTTTATTTATCTTCTTATTTTGAATTCGGTTTGTTTATTGATACTTATTACCTAATGTAAATATACCTAAAGCTGAACCTACATCTATATTTACATTATTACATTATTATACATAAAAAAAATACATTTGACCAGTGCTACACTGTAATGTTGTGGTTTTGTTTGTTGAATACTATCGCCCATCGTCCGTTCTATTACAAATTGATAAAACAATGGCGTTGTCATACTTGACCGCAAGATTTGTTCTCCTAGATTCCATTCTAGATGGACTGCGTCTCCATTCACCGAGCAGTGGTTCTCACCTCGTCGGCGGCACGCATCCCATTCACGACAGCCGAGTAAATCAACCATTCACGCGCGCACCTTCTTGTCCTAATGAAACGCGTTTCCTCAAACAGAAAACAACTTTCTGCTGCCCATGGTAAAACCACTTTCGCGCATGTACGTTTCGAGTTACGACTTTTTACGATGTCTATTTCTGAGCGTAAACCGTTTCATTCATAAAAGGCGTTTAGTATTCTCCTGTGGATACAAAACAGACTTTTTTGTTTAGCGATAGAGCTTGTTTTGTTTCGTTTGGGTGCGAGAGTTGTGTCGGTCCAAGCGGGATAGCTGGTTTTATGAATGAAGCGCAGCGTTGCTAGCGGAAGCAGAGCCGGCCGTAGTGCGGCTTTCCCGCGGCGGCCAGTTTCATTAATAATTAAAACACAGCAACTGGCGGAATGACCGGACGTGGAGATGATTTCTAGCCACTCTTGGTCGCAGGCGCAGCTTCTGGTCCTCGGTCCCGGCTCTGCTTACGCCATCGCACACCCATTAATGAAACTAGCGACCATTGAGAGAACAAAAACTTTAATACAAGATCTACAGACTACAAGACGAAGCGATCAAATTAGAAGCGTAATATGTATCATTAAACGGTAGCCTATTCGAAAGTGGCTCGCCCTGGGTAGATGACGGCGCAATAATTCAAAGGTAACGGTCGAAGTAATTTTTGACGGGCCCATTCTGGCATTGCGCAACGTGATAAAGCGAGATTGAAACAAGACAAGAGAACAAGACAATTACTAGCCATCTGAGGAGGATGGAGTGAATTAGAACGAGAGGTCGGAGTATGACAAAGCATTAAAGAGATTGAGATAGGTAGATACGGTAGCTAGATACGCGCGTCCGGCGGCGGGTGGCGTGTCCCGCTTCCTGTCGCGAAACACCAACAGCGAATGTCCTGCAAAATTTAAACACGCTGTCGATGCGGTCATAAACAAAGCTATTTTATTTTTTATCGATGTTTGATTAGTCTGTGTTAGATGACAAACCCATTAAAACTATGGTTTCACATCGTAAATCGGTTGCAATGTTGCAAAAAAAGTTGCTCAACATTTTTGTTTTTGATGTTCATAATTATGTATAAGGATTAAAAATAAAAACTAGCATGTTTATCATTTCCATATAGTCTAGAACTCTAGTGACAAAGTAGGCCAAATCTATATACAGGATTACTGGTAACACAGACTAGGTAAAGCTACTGTTATAGAAAGTATTTGACTGGTAATCAATTAGCATCCTCTTATGGCGGCTTCAATACGTTAAAACAAAACCGATCATTCTCGATAGATCCATTTGATCCATAATGGATTTATAGAGATTTTTTTTCACTATTTAGATCCTATTTTAAAATTATTGATCTATCAAGAACTTTTTTTATAGCTTAACTTCAGGCGAGATAGTGCTCAAACGCAAACATATTAATTATTTAGAAAAAAAAAGTATTGTTCTACGACTTTATACATTTGCTGCAGCTGTTTTATACATTTTGTCGGGAGTGAATGTTTATTTTTGTATGAAATAGCTATCTTGTTTCGCGAATTTTGAAAAGCCGTAGACCAAAAAAATTTCATTTTGATGTATTGTGGCCGCCCGTAACAGAATGCTAACCGATCAGCAGTATACCCCTGAATTTATCTAAAAGCGAAATACTCACTCACTGACTGACTGACTGATTCATCACGTCATCACGAAGTCTCGAAAACTGCTTGACCTACAAAGCTTAAATTTGACAGGCAGATTCCATAAAGAGTAATACAAGACCTATATACAGACTACAAGCCGAAGCGATCTTATGAGGTCTGCTAAGAAAAGATGTGGCGAAAGAACCGAATTGAGGAGGGCAAAAGAAGGTTGGATGTTTATATGAAAATCTACGCGTGCGAAGTCACGGGCAACAGCTAGTATTATATGCTATATACTTATGCCAAACATACTTCCCAAAGTTGCATCAATGGCCCGAATGTGTATTTACCTAACATTTCTCCTCGATAACAAAAAATGTTAGATACATTTCCTATCCTAGTGAGTATTTCATACGGTACGCGCGCTAATAGAGATCATCCCCTTATCTCGTTCATTGAACAAACTATAATTAGACAGGGTACATCGTCACTTCCGTTGCCTACGTACGTAATTGTTGACTTATTTCTATCACTTGGTCGGCAGTAACTTGATTAAGCCAATCAAGGGAACTAGGCATTTGAATCGCTGGCTAAATGCGCATCTACCTTGATTGCCCACTTCCTCCAGTTCCTCCAGCTTTGTGGACTGTTCTTAAGTAGGTACCCTGCTTAAAATGTGAGTCATGTGAGAAATACGAATAGGATACACTGGAACTGGACTGGGATAGGGGACTGTTTTAACCGACTTCAAGTTATCAATTCGGTCCATTTTTTGGGTTACGTATATACCCAATGACTGAAAACGGACCCTATTACTAAGCCTACGATATATATATATTTTTTTATAGTAGATAGGCTTGCGCTTGGCCGCCATCTCGCCTGATGTTAAGCGACGATGGGGCACGCTTGCCTAGAAGAAACCGATTCACTCTCGACTTGAAGACACCCAGATTGTAACTAACGGGGAAAACCCATTCAGGCAGCGTATTATATCTGTCTATGACTGTCTGTCTTACCTTACCTTTACCTTCTAACCGTAATAGATAGCCAGTTGAATTTTTTCGCAGAATATGTAATGTTACGGCGGATTAACTAAGAAATAATAATAAAAGTCAAAAATTTATAACTAAAGGAGGTCCCTTTTTTTAAACGTATTTTTGTATTTGCGCCCTAAATTATAAACTGTAGTACCTACATACAAGCGTCAAACGTGGCATGATTATAGTACACACTCTAAAGTAAAACAACAAATAATGACCAAGTGCGGGACGGCGACAAAGTTTTGTGAACCAATTTACATGCCTTTTTATTACGTAGAAGAAGCTTTCGAAACGGTCCCATAAAAATTTAATTAACTATGGCTCAGTAGTTTTTGAACCAGCTTTAATAGTATATACGAATAATATTGTTAAAGGGCCTGTTGATTTGGTAATATTAGCAATACTTTTAGAGTGTAATAATTATTTTGAAGTTGGTTTTTTATATTGAGAATTATTCAAGTGTCTACTCATCGTTAGATTGTTAATTACTTATTTTGGCGAATTTTTCGCCACTCAATTTCAAATGCTTGACACTGGCAAATGCACCAGACGTGTGACGCCAAAATTCTATCAAAAAGAAAAAAAGGAGAACTCTACCTTAAATTCACTGCCCTGCTAGTGTATAGTTTTCTCATCCCATCCCTAGAACAACAGAACGGAAGCGTCCACCCACGCGTGTGTTAATTACGCCACTCTTTTGTTTATTCGAGCACTCGACCACTCGGCGACTCGGCTACTCTTTTTGTTTAGTTGACTAACTCGATTACAGCAATCAGAGTGCTGCCCTCTGGCCTCTCTCTGGCCGGGACCGGGGCCCCGTCGCCCCGACGTCTGCCGGGGCTAATTAATGAAGTCCTTTGTTGATATTTTTATCTTTGTTTAAGAGACATTATGGGTGTTAAGTGCTTGTGGTCAAGGTTTCATGTAATTAAGTTTCCAATTTCAGAACAAGTCTGGTTTCAAATGAATAGTCGCCTAAAACAAAGTCGTGTATGTTACACCCAAAGATTTTATATTTAAACTACGTATATACAGATCGAGTTTTCAATGAAAGCGCAGCGCTCATTTGCGAAGCCAATCTTGCGTGAGTGACGTTATCGGTACGTTTCCGCGCATGCGCGCTGTATTACTAGTGCATAGAGATTACCGCAAAAATTGGATGAATGAAAAACCGGGGTAAATGAACTTGCAAAATACAGTTCTAAAATATTAATACGGCAACAAGTACCTCCTTAATTATTTTTGTATTAAATAATAGGAAAATTCAATAATTAATGGAATTGGGCGTTACTTTGCTAAAATTCATGATAATAAATTGCTTTTCTTAAAAAGTATTTAGTCAAGAAAAGTAGATGGCTATAAATAAGAGAATTTTAATGAACGCAAAAGTTGTGTCATACCAAAAAGTGGAAATATTAAGGTGTATGTTGTATATCTGTATGTAGTTCCGTATAAATAGTTTTAACATAAGGTTTGATGAAAACTCTTTTGTTATTTGATCTGTGGCTAAGGTTTGACTACCATTTTCAGTTGGTAATTAATGGACATACTACTTATCACAATTATAATATGTTTGATTAAAAAGACGAATAATAAATGATAGTGATGAAACATAAGTGTTAAAAACATGGGTATAAAAATTTCATGCCCTTGGCAACACCAAACAGTTTTAAAATGGCGTTGTTATATTTTCGTTTTCTTATAATTTTGCGAAGAAATACAGCAAGTAAATTGAATACTGACTTTTGTGATGTGATGTTCGTAGACTTATTTTTTTGTGGGTGTAATTCTTACATAAATTCAAGACACAACTAGAGTTTTTTAAAATTTAATTTCACGCGTTTTGACATCGGAGGCTTCTTGACGTGTGGCGGGGCGATCGAAATAAGTTGCTAGTACTGGCACCTTATTTTTGGTATCTTTTTACGACACGCTACTGGGAATCTTGTACATATTTTATCAATGGTTACACCATTTACAACTCAAAAATGGCTGGACCGATTTTCATGATCTTTGTTTTGTTGGATTCCTCTCCGCCCCGAGTAGCAAAATAAGTATTTAAATATGGAAAAATTCACACAAAAAAATTTATGAAGAAAATTCATTTTCTCATACATTTTATATGGAACGGCAAGAATTGAAGTCTTATTCATTGACATATTGCATCATAGACAAAAAAAAAGAAATTGGCATCTAAGTCAAAGAGGGTTGCTGTTGCTACCAAGGAGTATATAACGCGGGTAAACCGAGGAGCGCGGCTACTAGCTATTATAATAAAAAAATACTCGTTAAAACAAACTAAAGGTTCCCAATGGAGTTTAAAAAAAGCCAATAAAAACTTTTTTACTCCATCTTTTCTGGTCAATGATGCCAAATTTGTGTATCGATAATCCGGATTTCACATAATGACAATTATGGACTCGAGTAGCACATGACCGAGGCAGATGGCATAGCAAGAGAGAGGCCTATACCCATCAGCAGGATAAGGAAATCTGTTGGAGGAAGGATGATGATGAATGGTAACACTGAAATAAAGATTACCTAATCTTAATTTCGTCTGCTTTGATAAACTTACTCGTAGATTTAAA
Organism: Agriopis marginaria; assembly: GCA_932305915.1. Classification (NCBI taxonomy): domain Eukaryota; kingdom Metazoa; phylum Arthropoda; class Insecta; order Lepidoptera; family Geometridae; genus Agriopis; species Agriopis marginaria. The sequence continues at coordinate 6,756,849 of OW029934.1, read as the reverse complement.
AATGTTCCTTTATTATCTAAACAAAATACAAGCTAACACTACAAAAAGTTAGACTGCCCAGCCCATAGACCGTTGAAATTCTAAAGACAATCCAAACTCTCGAGCAGTTGGCAGCGTACACAGCATGCTAGCTAGGCATTACAACGCTGAATGATAATGCTTTATAATGACTTTTAATAATAATGATTATGCATTGAGCCAGAAACACGCCAGCATTTTAGTCACGAGTTGCATTAACCAGGCGCTCTGAAAGATTTATGAAAATGAGGTGAGTACTCAGTCCTCAAGGGCCCAATGTTTCGACCCCAAACGGCTCAAATAAATAACCGCTGCCGATGTTAGCCTAATATGCGCCGCTAAGAATAATATAAATTAAAAATTATTAGGTAAGTAGTAAATTATTATAAACATAGAATCATTTCATTCACGTATGCTAAAAGTAGACGATCTGATATAATATATGAGAATCGACAAACAAGAAGAAGAGGAAATAGACCCGCTTTAAGTAGAACGTCGACTACCTAACGAAATGTTGGCTCACGTTTCTACTCAATGAAACGCTGCGTTTCATTCATGGTTAATTACATCGGTTTGATCCAGTGCTCTAGCAATATAAACTTATGCGCAGTATAAATAAAAGTGAGTATAGTGGCGCGTCAACCTGTCATACCACATTGTCGCGTCGAGTCTTTCATTTATGAATGAACTCACAGATCGAGAACTTCCGGCTAACTGTTGAGATAGTACGACACTCTTCCTGGTTCCTGCTATGGTATCTTTAATTACGACGCCAGCGTAAACAGACCGGTGCTTCCACACCGAAAATATCCAATCAATGTTCTAAAGCTCTCGCAACAAAGTGCATATTGCAAGAAAGCATCGACCGATCGGAGTCCATTTCAGCTTTATCGAGATCGTTCGGAATATGAATAAAGATATTCTAAAAGTGACCAAGCTGTACTGACCGACAAGGGACACTAAACCTTACGGTACCTGTATTTATGGTAAGATCCAGATCAAACTGGTCTCTCGAGCTGGTTGTTCACATCCTGTAGAACTTGTTTTTTTCTTCTTTCCTTCCCGGCGTTTCACCGTTACGCAATATATTGTAAATAATTAGCGGAAGGCAAGATTCCCGTGTCTTATGGAGATGGCGACTGCTAAGTTTTTTTACCGGACATTTCCTGCCGGCCGATTAACAGTACCTTCTTTATATGTCGACTCGGTGAGACTAAGCCCGGTCACAATTAATATCTGTATCAACAAATCTACAAAGACACCAATTAAAGAAAGTAGACTTGAAAAACTTAGCGTCGGTCGTCGGTCAGTTACCGGTCGCTCGATGTGTTTTGATTTTTTACGACTTCATTTGACACTGAGGACATTGTGCAGCATAATTTTTTTTTTGTTCTCGGAACTTTAAATGTAGAATTATTTCTTTGATGTGACTTTTTTCTACGTCCACGCGTTAAAGAACGTTTCTTTGAAAACGTAAAATTTTACACTAATTTGCAGCAATTTGTACTTTAAGTGGCATCTGAAGACAGATTGCCATCCGCGGTATCATTGCATTTTATTGGCAGTTCGAGCATTGGACGTATATTCGAGTCGCTGTTTTTGCTTACAACTAATTGTACATATAAACTTTTTCTAAATTGCCCAATTTAGTTCTGAATGCACCTATAAAACCTTTTAATAGTGCCTCCATTTGTCTGTACACTGATTTCAGGCACATTATGCTATAGTTAATCGATGATAATACGACCAGCGATAATTAAGACTCATTTACCCATATGTTGGGCCAACACCGCCTCCGAAGATAATGTTCCCATTTAACTTTCACGTTGCTATCTCTTTTATTATCTAAGTTTCTCACGCGACAAAATTAAAACAAGATTCGGTCAATCGAACTAATTTATTCGGTCCAAACCGAAACCGCACCTACATAGATTTATCACAAATGAGCGTTTTTACACGTGGTCTGAACATAGGTGCGCCGAAAGTCGACCACCAGACAATGTCGAGCCGTTTCACCTTTGGCTTTGGTTGATCTTGCGGTTGATTTTGGTTACATTAGTCGCAGCGAGCGGGGACAAGTTACGATGGTTGCTTTACATATTCTCACGATGGCGCTTGCGCTGGACGGAGGTATAAATGTTGCAATGAAGACCGGTCGGCCGCGTTCTGACCTCCGCTGGAACTGAGGTCCGTTTAGAAAAGAATAACGAACGGATTTAATGTAAGATTGGATTATTCATCGGCCCTTTGCCTGTCCGCCTGATATCCATCAAGAGCCACGTCTCATCGATTATGATGCCTGTTTATATCCATCGATAGCTACTCCTGAACATAATTATCATTCGACGAGGCCAACAACCTGCTGTTTTAAATTAATATTAACCATACTTAAACTATATGCTTCAAAAGTATTCCAATAACTGGCTAAATTGGTTTATTATTAATTTGTCAGAAACTCAGTCACAATATTCCTAGTTTAGCTACCTAATGAGTTTAGGCAATTGAGTCTGCAAATTTAATGTAATTTGATATTATGTTAAATAGGTACATCTTTTTCACACCAGTTATTTTAATAGCTTCAGTAACGACTATACCTATTAGCAACGAATTCAGTAACGAATATACCTATTAGCAACTAGTCTGCGACTTCGTACGCGGAAACTTCAAACCTCTTTTGCCTCCCTTAATTCGGCCCTTTCGCAAAATCCTTGCTTAGGGGACCTCTCCAACCTATAAGAAATCTACATGCCAAAATTTATAACTTCTTGGATCGAGTAGTTTTCGAGGTTTCGTGTTAAGTCAGTGAGTGTATTTTATTTTTTTATAAATAATAGGCTTGCGTTTGACCACGTATTTCGCTTTTACATATATTTATATGTAAAATATATATAAAAGCGAATTTGTGTATTACGTATCACGTAAGGTTTTTTTATTTATTTCTTCTCAAGTCTTCTTTTTCTTCATACAATGCAATTTTTGTTGTCAAAAAGAAGAAATTCAGGTCATGGAATTTAAAAGGTCCTGCGAAGATGCAAATAGAGCTAATTAATAAATAATTCAATACGTGACAAGTTGTCAACGCATTTAAGAGCAATGTCGGTGATCCTATCACACATAACGATAGTATCGCCGGGATGCCTCCGTCCCCTGACAGCCTTCGTCTATCTCAACATCTCAACTAACAAACTAAACGCAACTGTACTGGCTAAATTAAAACACGTCAATAAATACGGCTAGTACCCCTTACTCTTTAATTAAGACATGCGAGCGTTTGATCTCCCAAGTTTTATGTTAATCAGAAAACTTACGAAAACTCATCAACTTTTGTTGATGAAGTCTAAATTGAAATCCCATAACGATACTGATATAAAATTTCAAACAGTAGATCGATATCGGCTCGAAAATGATGAGAAATGAAAGCTTTGTATGATAATATGACGTTCATGATTATAAAACAACCATCGACTCTCAGTTATGTCTTTGGCCGTTATTGCGGGATACAAATATTAACAAAATTCGTCTCCGATTTTTTTTTTGCCTCTGTTTACTCCAGACACAAAACAATAAAATAAGTTAAGTAAACGAATATTACGCAAAGCTTGTGCAGTGATTGAAAAAGTTCACATGTAATTTACATAAGACTTCGCTTGTAAAAGATTTAAATACCTCGCTTGACGATTGTCTGTTACATGTGAAAAAATAAAGACAACTAATTGTGCAGCTTATCTCAGTTCAATAAATACTTTAGAGATGTATCTTTTAAAGTAGAAGATAACATTCAAGAATTGGTTTTCCCTACTAACAAGACCCTGTGTTGAGTCATTCTTGGATTTGTTTTGTGGCAATTCCGCCTTGTTGCCTCAGCAAACACTATAAACATCTTCTCGAAGGCCGGCTTTGCTAGTTTGTAAAGTCACTGTCGCAATTCTCGAGACCAGAATATGACGCCTTATAAGGGTTCCATTAAGTACATTGTCTAGAGGAAATATATTTGCACGAAAAGGCGAGAGAAAACCGACACAGTAAACAGTCTTGGTTGTTACAAAGTTTACTAAGAAGACTTAAAATAAACGCAGAAAAAACTTACAAGACGTCCGGCATTCCACTTCGAAATATTATATGTAAGGTTTTTATATTACTGGATATTATAGGCCGAGAAATTTCCCAGTTCAATAAATGAGAGTACAACGCAGTTCATTCATGAATCGCCGTGGAAGACAAACAGCCTCGCCCTGCCCAAAGAGCGTATCATCCGTGCTCAATGAGCCGCAGATCGTCGCATTGTGTGCTAGCAAGCCGTAGCTCATGTATCCAATGACAACTAAAGCCTCCACGCGTAATTACAGAAGCTTGCGGTTACCAGGATTGATTGCGAACAATAAAGTTATATGGTAGTTAAGCTTGAACATGAAGACTGAAATTGTCTCTTATTTCATCTTCCTTTTGTCGTGTTGTCGTACCAGGGAATACCGATTATACTCTACCATACATTGTTGCGTTCTACTTTGAGAATTGAAATAGCTACTTTGCGATCTGATTTAGGTTCGACCCATAATTTCAATCTTGTTCAGTGATTATTTGCAAAGGTTTTGTCGTAAAAGAAAGGATCTTTTATCTCTGCTACAAAGGGCGATCTATAAATAGATTATGTTAAAAATGTACAAATAAAGGTGTTGGAACAAGTTCCGTTGACTGAGGTGGTGTTGACATTATCGAAAGCAAGCTCAAACAGACCGATCGGGCGACTCGCGTGTCTACAACTTGTATATTTCGAAATGTAAATTATCTTTTGCAAGATTTCCCGGAATATGTATAAAGTGCTCATACGTTTGAAATGTGTACTTACTTACTAGCTTTAATCGTATGGAAGGGGGTGCAAATCCCACAGAAAAAGGTATTGCTTTTAGAAATCAAAGTTAATTTATAAAAAACAACTTCTTTAGAATTGCTAGAGCCATTATTTATCAATAACTACTATGCAAACACACCGTCTCTACGTCGTTATCATAGTAATTGTGAACACCTAATGAAATAAAGCATCTAACAGTTATCTGTAACTCTTTTGAGGGAAATATTACCAAGTTAATAAAAACAACTCTCATCTGAGATTTATGATAGTCAATCAGAATTATTAACAACATCATTTTAATATTTTTTGACATTAACGACACGATTAAATGATTTCAGCTACCGATCGATAAGTGTTATAAATTTTCCCTGTGCGGGGCAGTGTAAATTATGTGTGTAAAAAGCAGCGCGAAATACGATATTCATTAATTGACTCAATTTCGCGGCGGGCTGTACGATCACAACATGTTTAATGCCAAGTATGTTTTGAGCTGCGTTCGATTCATGGGTATGTGGGTGTGGGCTTGAGTGAACGGGCCAGGCTAGGCTGGGCGGGCGGCAGGCTGCGCGGTGCTGCCGCGGGCGGCTGCGGCTCCGAGGCGTCAAGCGATGATCGCGAGATATGAGCAGTCGCGCCGCGTCGCGACATCGACGAGGCTTCCGTTCCCGCGACCGACTCCGTGGGAACCGCTTTATTTTCATATTTAAATTCGACCCTCATTAAACTGGTTTGGCTCAAAATTCGCTGCCTTCTTTCGACGCCTTTTTACTCAACTTTTTATGGTTCCGTTCGACATTTACTGTATGTGATTTTTTATCGAAGTCTAGACCGCGGCGCGGCGGAGCGGCGGCGCAGAGACACAATGACGTTTGTATTGCTCATAATGAGATCTCGATTCTCTTTAAGTCTAAGGGGCGAATAAAAGATGCTAGCGTGGGTAAAGGTTCGCATGGTTTATCGCATGCCTAATCCATTGAATGTAGTCATTCCTTTCGATTTTTTAGGGTCCCGTACCCAAAGGGTAAAAATTGGACCCTATTATTAGGGTTCCGTACCGAAAGGGTATAAACGGGACCCTATTACTGAGCATACGTTGTCTGTCCGTCTGTCTGTCTGTCTGCTGTCTGTCTATCCTTTAAATGGCTGTATCTTTCGAACCCTAATAGATAGCTTGTTGAAATTTTCACAGAATATGTTATGTTACGGCGGATTAACTAAGAAAAAATATAAAAAAAAAAACAAAAAGTAAAAACGAAAGAGGAAACCCATATCGTACGGCCTCCATACAACAAACGTATTTTTGTATTAGCTCTAATGTAAAAACGGTAATACGTACAAGCGTCAATTTTGGCATGATTATAGTGCACGCTCTAAAGTATCATCATCATCGTCATCATTTCAGCCATAGAACGTCCACTGATGGGCGTAGGATCCCATCGATCTCCAAAAGGACCGGTTGAAAGCGGCCTGCATCCAGCGTTTTCTTGCGGTCTCTTTGAATTGCATTTTGCATTGCATTTTTTCTTTGCGGTTTTTTGCGGTCTCTATAGTATAACAACAAATAATAAATCATTATTTATTATTTGTTGTTATACTTAGTTGCTAAGTGCGAGTCGGTGTCAAATTTCTGTTCATTACCAAGTTATAACGGGTAATTTCGTTATTGAGTTTTTTTGGTGGTATGGAACCCTCAGTGCGCGAGCCTGACTCGCACTTGGCTGGTTTATTGATAGAGTGCCTAGCCGTTATATCACATGCATGGGTACTGTCTTACAGGTAGCGGCACATGTTTTTATTACAAACTTATCATCAACACTATAACTTTAATATTCCTGAGATAGTGTTCGGAGTTGATGTTAATTTAATTTGGGCAATATAAATTAATGGATAGAGAGAGAACCAGTTTCCGATCGGTGGCGATGGTTGGGAAAACGGATCGTATCGCCCGCCCATTACATTTAATGAATACAGGACGATTTATGTCGTAGATACGGTTGCGTGTAATTTTTCTCATAATAATGCGTGGTACGTACTTTTAATGTATTTAATTATTCATATTTGAGTTATGGTTATAGTTTTTGTGGTGATTGTAGGTGATTCAATTTGATCTGGTAACGTTACTGCGTATTTTCAATTATCATTTTAAATGAGCATTATGTTGTAAGAAAAACTTATTAATACTATATATGCGCCCCGCTGCTTTTCCCGCGTGGAAATTGATGTATCGCAAGTGGAGAACAATATCAGACCAAAGAATAAAAGTTTAATAAAATAGCCGATGTGTTATTTCAGAACCTTAACTATCTAAATTCCAAGTTTCATCAAAATCGGTTTAGTAGTTACGGAGTTACGTGTTACGTGGTAACAAACATTCAAACCCTCAAACTTTCGCATTTATAATATTACTGCGTCCCGCGGTTTTACCTGCGTGGTGGTGAAAAGTAACCTGTGTTAAAGCTATATATATTCGTAATTTCATCCAAATCATTTCTGCGTGAAGAAGTAACACACTCACACACACACACGCACACACACATTTTCGCATCTAGAATATCATTAGTGTGATGTAATATAGTAGGAGTCAGTAAAACTATTACATTAGTATATATGACCGCCTATGTAATAATTAAAGCATATTAGATTTTATTCTTAAACTCAACACTTAAAAAAATAACATACAGCTCTTAAGAACAAACTATCTACGCGAGCGGAAGTGGATGACAATAAAACACAAAGAAAAGACATAAACGCGCGCTCTTACCGTTTAGTCTAATGTTTATATTTTACCAATTTACAAGTTCATTAGACATGTTTTTAACTGCTTATTATTATTTTAGTGCGTAAAATAAAATAAAAATTTGAAGCCTAATTATTCTTAGCACTGAATTTACTTTGCTCCAAAAGACCAGTTGAATTTAAAAAAGAAAATAATCAAAAACAAACTTTTCGAACGAGGGTGATTTTTATCTTCAAAATAGGAAGTATCAATAACTCTTTCGCAAGTATTTGGTGTAGTAGTGATTTTAATTTTGGATTTCATAAAATTATTTGCATTGGCTTATCAATTGTTTCATCGTTTATGCAATCAATACAGTGAGCAATAAGAATAAGACATTATAACGTTATCGACGAACCAAAAGGTTCTTTTCCCCACGGTGTCACCTTACACCGGATGATGGTTGACCCCCCATTATAGTCTGAGCACAACTACACTAACTTTTGTGTTACAATGCACCTTATACTCTAGTCGATAGTACTTAAACTTGTTTACAAACTCTTATAATTTCAATATTTCATCGTCTAACTTTTTGATGAAACGTATGTAAAGGACTTTCGACTGTATTCTTGAATTTTAAAGTTAGTTTCTGTTTGAATAGTGTTGTAGACGGATACCGGAAGGACGCATTGTATAGGCCTTCGCTACCTGTTGATAATTTTCATTGTGAGTAGAGAACGTGCACAATACTCTGTTACTAATGTTAGGAGCTTTTAAAAGCATTCCGGAGATGAGTAACGCTAGACAACCTGTTTTATCTTTCGCGATAGAGTTTTGTACGTAGACATGATAACTGGCAACTTTGTGTTCGAAATGCCAAGAATGCATTATTAATACTGGCAGATGTGAATATTTTATACAAATTATATCAGTTTTTCATGGCTATACAGTATTTAAATGAGTGTTTATTCATCAAAACGGTGAAGCTTACGCATCGTATAAGCTTTGAAGAGGCACTAATGACTCTAAAATTAAAATTTACTCGTATATTTAAGCTAAAATGTACACCGACGATGAAACATAAAATGCTCGTTTATCATGTACAGAACGAACTTTAAGCTGTCCGAAGCTCTTACGGCGGCACCTTTCAGGCGTCAGAAGACAACACTTATGGCGCTCTTAAATGAGTATACTTTTGAATTAGCGTCCACTCAATTCATATTTATATCCGCCATTTTTCATGCGCAACGAGCGGCGCATACGCAAATGCAAACCATTAATAAATTACAGAAAACACACATCTACATCGATCTTTACGTCACCATTGCCACATACGGTGCCGCTAGAGTGTGTGTGCACTTCCTCAAGTGATATCTCTGTGGGAGTGTAAGACGTGAGCGGGTGTGGAGTGCGAGGGAGGAGGGAAACTTCCCGCGTAGCACCTGGCGCTCCGAGGTTACATGGTTCGACGGGATCCCATTGATTTGTGGCAAGATGCAGTCGGTACTTGCGCTCAGATTTACCCTTTGTTTATGGATCTGCACCAAACGACTCGACCGTGCTTCGTATCAACAATGTAGACAATGTTGCCACATTGCGTACCATTTTATTGACTGTTTTGAGTACAGGATACATGTAAGTATTTGATGTTCTATACGTAATCTTGTTGCGTAATCTTGACTTTCGTTCCTAAATTTACATCCTTGCAATTGCAAATCCAAACACAAAGTTTACAATAGTCGCATTGTAGCATTTGTAGCTAATGTCCAAATAGATATTAGCAACAGCACCAAGTTATAGGAAAACAGAAACAATGTGGGGTGTTGATCGGCGAGGCATTCAACCATCAATGATGACAATGCCGACCACATCCTTTGTTTGTCTTAGTGAAAGGCCATTGTTGCGATGCTCGCTATTTGTTTTAACTAAACTTTTGAAAGCATGTTGCGTTGGACAGAGTTTGTGCAGATTGACGGAAATTACAAGGTAAAGGTCCAGGGTACGTTTTTAGGTAATGTTTAACTCTCTAATGTGTTTCCAGTCATGCAGGTATAGCTGATGTACCAACTAAGTACATATAAACCAGTACTAGGTACGCAAGCCTATTATTTATAAAAAAAAGTAGCGCTGCTATGGGTCTTTTAAAGCTATATACGCTGAACCGCTCTAGCTGTCTCATTCGCACGTTTAATATAAGATAACTCTTTATCAAAAGACCACACAAACAACGAAAACATACATGACAATGAAAATATTACTTAGGTTTTTAATAGGCGGCCTTATCACTGAAAGCGATCTATTCCAGGCAACCATGCACGGAAAGGAATTACAATAGTAAAAAAGTGTCCTTCAATAATATTATTCAGAAGTATGGTTATGTAGGTATGTTAAGTAAGTTCAATAATATCATTTTGAAGATAAAAAATCATTGAATGATAAAAAACCGACTGAGTATTATCTATAAAATTACATTGTAAATATTAAAATTTTCGTCTTGATATTATACAGGATAACGAAAGCGATCGTTTTTTTGCTCCGCCACCACGTTTTCTCTACGGCCGCTTGTGTAGCGCGACGTCGCTTCGATTCTCCTGTAGGCGTTTAGCCTAACAATAAAAATGATAGTCACGTCAAGTAGCAAGGATAATTGGATTCACCTACCCTTGTGTGAAAAACGTTAAAATATTCTCTCTTACTGTCTGAGGCCTGTATTTTCTACTGTGTTATCCACTCGGATAAAATACTAAAATAAAAGTAAGGGTAAATGTGAGTAGACCACCGTAAATAAAAGACTGATGGTTTTCATGTCTCATGTCATTTCTTATCCGATTGATAGAATTGTGTTACCTGGTCAGTCAGAAACAAAAATTAAATCTTTTGTTTTAAAGATCGACTTCACTTCAACAACTGGTCCTTCGACCGGAAATGGTCCGGTCAGAGTGTTTGCTCTCGACAAAGGAACTATCCACGTGCTGCGCCAGCGCAGCGATGCCGTCCAAACATTGACACGAGCCGCGCCCTGCTGATAACAATACCGCGAACAATGCCGCACCAGGCCCTCGCAACCACTCCTTCGAACGTAGACACTTGTAATGCTTGTAACCATACTTTTAGATAGTATTCAAGTCTTTGCTAACGATCTTCCAGAACGTCTTAATAATTGTGGTCGATAGTGGCTTTACATACAAATAGAGAAAGAAGCAAAATTGAATAGCCCAGGCTATTCAATTTTGCTTCTTAGTAAGTTCTTCTTCCTAAAGTTTTTAAGTCTATCCTAAAGGCCTCTGAAATGGCCTGGCTAAGTCAGATATATGTGAAAAGTATTACAAGAAACCTGTTCATTGACTTGCTGTTAATCTCACTAACGTTGCTGACAATGACGAGCTCGTAGATCCCACTGCGGATCTATCAATGAAAATAGTTATTCTTTGTGGTGACACAAAAAACCGAGACCCTTTAGTAATACTCCCGATGATTCCACGGAGCGCAATATTTACTACGCGTCCCGTCCCTTTCACTTCCTCTGTAGCGCGACAACCTGAGCCCGAGAGAGACTCGACCACGCGAGCCCGTTTGCGAGACAAGGACGCCCGATTCATTCATAACCGAGTCCGCCATCCGGTCCATGCTCTGATCGATCACTTCATCTCCTTCTAACGCACAGACTCTTCTCGAGTGCGAGCAGGTGCCACCGGATGCATAGCGACACACCGGAGCTTCGATCGGAAGCTCTCGAAAACATTTTATTCTTTCGCCACGCGTAGTCTCAGTCATCCCGGAGGAACCGTCCGCATATGAGTGATAATAAGCATTTCAGAAGTATGAATTGCGAATGTATGTTCGGGTCATAAAATAGTAGTGGTTAATGAGGGGACAGTTGCAATTGGTGATTTTCGTAAGCTCGCTGGGAGTGAGACGTAGCGAGCTTCGCCCCTCCGCCGGCGTCCATTCAGCTGCAAGTAGTCGCGCGCCGGCCGCCGACGCACGCGCGCGCCCTCACACCACACTGAAAACTCTGGATAAACAACTATAATTTTGAAATGACCGGTTCGAGACACGAACGCTCGCGATTGCCCTGTGTTCCGAGAGTGTTTGCTCACTAGTGATTTCTCTAATTGGTGCTTTTGAGTGAGTGACGCCGGGAATGTACGAGAACGTGCGATGGACGACTGTACGATGGCCCAAATTACATTAAATGGGTAATTGGTGCATGTCATTGGATAATGGATTCGACTCACATACATATTACATACCTACTATCTGTCCTTACCGCGGCGTGAGTCGCCGGCGAATTTTGCACTTGACGCCCGAACTCTTTGTTTGGTTGCCGTTCCATATATAATATGTTTAATTCACGATACATTTTCTGTTTTCATGAGATGAATACAAAGCTGTATTTTTATAATATTTAGCTACATAATGTCGTTTACTTACTTTAAGGACGTCGTTATTTGATATCTTTTTCAAAACGAACGTAGCACTAGCTGCGATAAGAGCCTGTTTGGAAATTAACTCGTTTGAAAGCTTTATGACGGACGTGTTGCATGCTTATCATAATAACATAAATTATGGTCTTAGTGCTTATTTATTTGCATTAATAACCGACCAAATTAGATTGAATTTCGTCGTCTTTCATCAACCATAGTTATTACATGAATTCGGTAACATAAAAAAATGCGGGCCGAATTGAGATCCATCCTCCTTTTTTAAAGTCGGTTGAAAATGGCTTAGCAATTAAAATCCAATTAAAATGTACTGTAGGTACCTACTTACTGAAAACCATATACCTATTAATTAACGATCGTAAATAATTAAAGTTGTCTTGCTCACATCGTGCCACAGATACTGTAATGTCTACTTGGTTCAATTAAAGAAACAAATAAATATTTGTCAAATTCATTTTCCTTGGAAAATATTAAATTGCTATCAGAAAAACTTACGCATGAAAATGTTTCCCTCAAAGTATGTTTGGACATCAAATCGGATATCATCATCATTACCAGCCCACATGTTCTGCTGGGACACAGGCCTTCTCTTAATTCTCTTACAGAGAGAGATAGATAGATGGGATGGGATGGGGGATGGGCCTGAATACACCATGCTGGCCCGGTGTAAGTTGGTAAAGTTGAATATACAGCCGGTTAAAACCCAAGGCATTTTTTTTCTATTACTTATATGCATATTACGTTGTATATTTTTGCTGGGAAAGTACCCAAAGTGTTATTGTCGTCATCTGATTAAATAACAATCTTTTTCCTTGAATGAGCACATGATTTTTCAAATAGGTATAACAAACTCCAAGTAAGTCATCGATAGTTTTATTAATTTTTCACTTTGATTAGTAAGGTGTAAATTATTTATAGCGCACACCATTAATAAAAAATGCATACATATAGAGAAACTTAAGAGCTAGTGCCAATTAAGTATATATTGGAGTAGAAAGCTTTCCACTTTTATCTGCACAGCATCAGTGTAGCCGTTCACAAGTCGTCACAATCCACGGATGCCGACACGGCCACACTGCCAGTATTCCAATTACATAGGGTTTAGCCTTTTTGCTGCTAATTCTCCATCGCAGGAATTCTCGATGCGTTTTCTCGCCGCCATGCGCCTTGCAGGTACGCGCGTTATCAGCTTACGCCTCCAACGACCGTGGGAATGAAAAAAGCGTGTTAAACAATAGCACACAGATAAGAACATCGCTAGTATTCGTCAGACCCCATTTGGGGTTTGTATCTTTGAGCGAGTAAACTTGGGTGTCCATTTGCGTGTTCCTTATAACACTATGGGTTATTTTGTGGTGACTCATCGGGAGTATGTCTTAATCTTTTAGCTAAGAGTCAAAATTACCTACCTTAAAGTAGATTTGAGCAACTCAAATTTTACCTGACTAGTTAATCTTTACCCGTGTTTAAATGTTGCATAGTTGCCTTTATTAACTTTTTGAGTATTATCAATGATCATTTACTTTTTATTTACTTACCTAGAACTTCTTTAATGGCAGACAGATTGTTTTTAAAAATAAAAGTAGGTAATACTTTAAAATCACCGGGCGGATAGCGGATACAGGTGTATGCAGGTCGCCATGTTGCAAATCCGGTGATCTTTTTTTCTACTTTTTAACGTGAGTTATAAAGAAACCTTTCAACTACGACGATTCTTTCCACGTCTTCTTCTGATGGTTCCTTAGCAGTTAGCAGATTATTTACTCTGCTCTACGTGACTTGATCCCTGCGCCAATTTTTTTACACAATGCAATCAAGTAGAAACAGTGAGCGGTGGCCGGGGGTAGCATGTTTCGTTTTACAATATGCTGACGCCCGGTTCGATCCTAGGCCCTGCACCAATGACTGACTTAGTTATATAACGACACTAATATTATAAATGCGAAAGTTTGTGTCTGTATGTTTGTTACTCCTTCACACTCAAATGGCTGGACGGATTTGGATGAAATTTAGAATATAGATAACTTATGTCCTGTCCATATAGGCTACATTCATCATCATCATCATCATCACAATTTTTCATCACTACGTAGGTGAAACCGCGGGGAGTAGCTAGTACGTAAATAAATTTTGTGCAGTTTCGATTTCATCGTTCACCAACGGTGAAGAAAAACATTGTGAGGAAACCGTTATGTCCAAGAACCTCAAAAGTTTAAAGACATATGACATTCACCAAGTTGCACTGGGCCAGCATGGTGGATTACATCCTCTCTTTCTGGAAGAAGGCCTGTGTCCCAGCAGGGGAACATGATAGGCTGATAATAATATTAATGAATCAAGAAGAAAGTCGCAGTTTACTTCAATATATTCTGGTAGTAAATCGATGAATGATGGTGTGGTATATTTTAGCGCAGTTTCACAGAAGTATGATTTGTTGCAGTAAGTAAATATTTTGCTCAGCCGTGGTCACGCCCGCTTGCCAGTTGCCAATTTTGTTCAAAAACACCTCGCTTTTAAATACCTACTACAGCGACCCAGGGTATATAATTATAGTCAGTTTTCTGGTGCATAACTGTGTAAATACCTACTTGTATGCCAATAATTCATTTACTTTGCAACTAGCTGTGTCCTGTGGCTTTACCTTAGATTGAACAGAATTCTCGCATATTTTTTTTTTAAAGTGAAACCTTCTTTAGCCGTTTGAGCGATTTTTGATAGGGGCAAAACTTATGAGTTCATGCTAATTTGAAATTTTGCGCCAGACTGAGTATTAAGTTTTTACTTCTTCCGGCAGTCCCCGTTACTTCCTTTTTTTTATTTGTCTTGTTAATGCCTATTTTCTTGCCAAATTTTATCGTATTGGTTTAACTATATGTAGTCGCGAATAGGTAACATAGATAGAGACAGTTTCTAGTTTTCTCTACCTCTACTCTACCTTCATCGTTGCTTCACCTACGCTTCAGCAGAAGTATACATTTTTATTACAATTATTACCCACCCTGAATTAGCTGACCACTAAAATAATTTGGTCATATAGCTAAAATAGCTAAATAAGGCAAAAAACATCATTTGTATTAAAAAATCCACGGTGATAAGAATTATACTTAATTGTTTTGTAGAACTAAACGTAAATTAGAGTTTTTGTTAAAGTTTTACGATTTAGCATTACATTTTCACATGTCAACAATCGGTAGAGCATTTGGCCGGAGCGCTGTGGCAGAGACCAGAGTGAGGCAAACATCGCGTTTGCGCGTTCAGCCAACCGTGAACTCTGACTCACAAAGGAGCTAAACTGAACGCACATACAAATTTAAATGTTAGCCCTACTCTACTGTTTTTGAATAAAATAGAACATTCAGTTTCATGTTGCACAATAGGTGCAACTTTTCATTCTTATTTCTCAGGCTCGGAGTGAAAGTGCATCTGTTCGTCATCTGATAAAATTATACTGTGACCGTAACTTAGAGATTAATGACTGATAAATAGGTACATATATAATAAGACTAGCTGCGCCCCACGGTTTCTCCCGCGTAGTGATGAAAAATGGTGATGATGATGATGATGAAAAGTAGCCTATGTCACTTCTGGCTCTTGAATTATATACCCATGCAAAAAATCAGGTCGATCCGTTGTTCCGTTGCAGCTTGAAAGAGGAACAAACGTCCATACATCCATACATACAAACTTTCGCGTTTATAACATTATTAGGAAGTAGGATAAGGATCACGTAAGGATACTCCAAACTTGATCGACAAAAAGAACACCACAAACACTTGTAGCCATAAATCCATATTTTATTATTGAAATTGATATTTTTAACAGATCGTTAACATGTAGTTAATAGGCGCTAATGCCGTGCGTCGCCAGCTGACCCCAATCCCTGAGTGACGACATGCGATTCAAATACTTCACCGGTATTTAAATTTAAATTAATTCTTCCGTATTTTTCTCCTTTTAGTGACAGATTGGTTTATGAGCATCGTAAATTTCCGGTTAAACTGAATAAAACGTATTTAAAACCACTCGCTGAGCACGCATCTTCCTAGCTTTAAACTTATACAGCACCTTTAAAAGCTATCTTAACGACTGCAATTAAATTAAAGAAATAGTGCGTCGCATGTTGTAAAAAATGCTTTTTAAATACTAGCATTTGGCTATGTGTAATAAATTTTGCATAATTAATAGACTGAGTTTACGCATTTTATCAAGTACGAGTAGGAACAGACTTTAATATGTATGACACTAATTAAGTCATTAAGAACGATAACTTGCACTCTAAAATCTCAAATTTAAGTAATTAGAGTTCACATTGGAAACGGAACAGATAAACATACAGACATACATTATACATACACCCAAAAAACATTAAGCCTCCTCTTCGGGTATGAAACCTATGATAGAGTCGAAAATGGTTACTCCTAAGAAAAAATTACCGGGGGGAAAAAATAATTTTTTTTCTTAGAATTTATCAAATACCGAGAAACTAGAAACTACTGGAATATAAAGCCTAAACCATCGGGGTATATATTTGGTAAGTAAATAGGTTTCTTCTAGGCAAGCATGCTCCATCTTACAGTGTATCATCTTAACAACAGGCAAGGTGGTGGTCAAACACAAGCCTTATACAATAAAAAAACATTTATACCTATAGTTTCAAAAACATTGTTTTCCATAGCTATGAACATAGAGATCAACGGGATGAAAACCACTATATAACTATATAGTGGTTCGCCCCGAACTGTGATTTCGCGACCTATACCATCTGAACACTTGGCTAATTTTGCTCATATTCGACCTTAAAAACTGTATAGGAATGAACATCTTGCTTACAAAATTTGATCCAGCTCAGATTAACGTTACGTAAGGTATCTATATCTATACTATATACGATATAATATTATAAATAGGAAAGATTTGATTGTTTGTTTGTTTGAATTGAATAGGCTCTGAAACTACGGATCCGATTTGAAAAATTCTTTCACTGTTGGGAAGATACAATATCCCCGGGTGACATATAGGTAATATTATATTTTCAATAAAAATTGGGATCCTTACTAAAACTCCAATAATGTAACCCAAGATGTAAAAAAATAAGACTTACACCCGTGCGAAGCCGGGGTGCGTTGCTAGTCGTTGAATAAATATACAAACTCACAAACATACGAGTACATACAAACACCGATCTGTTCCCGTAGACTCTGAGGCCTTCGCTTCGCTCGATCAAAAACAACATGAATTTAAATTGTTACTAAACAAATGCTATCTGGAGCCTTACGGACAACAGCTAATTGCGGCACCTAATCCGCTCAGTTGGAAAATCACGCGACCGCAAACCGTATCTGGGCGCGATAAGGTTCACGTTCGCGTGATTTTCCAACTGAGCGGATTAGGTGCCGCAATTAGCTGTTGTCCGTAAGGCCCCTGTATACGTACCTACCCTATATATTATGATGACAGCTGTGACTCTGAACTTAACCTCACACCAACAGCTGAATTAACATACAAAGTACTGAAAATGCATTAATCTGAATGTCTAATGAACTTCATTAATACCTACTCTATATTTTTCCTAAATGGTCTACCCGGTTCACTTGAATATATATCATGTATTTGACAGATTTCATGAAATACGAACTGATCCGACAGACAAAGTTCCGTCCAAAATTTTAATAAATCTGAACAAAAAACGTTAGTTATTAATTTAAAAAAATATATTCATTTCATAAAAAAATTTGTTCATAATATTACGAACATAAAAAAAATTGCCAGCTTTACTAACGAATAGCAATATTTTTTTGTTTATAATATAGTCTATTTGTTACCCGTGACTTCTTACGTATAGACTTTTATACATAAATTTTCAACTCCCTTTTGGCAACTTAATTCGATCTTATCGTAAAAAATAAGCTGATGTCTACGCCCCATAAATGCCAAAAGACATTTTCCATTTCAGGAGCTTTTCAAAACAAGTTCAGCAACTGCTCATATTTTGTACTGTTTAATTAAGTTCTACATGTGTATTTCCAGTTTTGTGCACCTATAATAATATAAAATAATAATAAAAATTGCTAGTGTATCTATCCGCGTTGGTCCCATACATAGTTAAGAATGTCTGTTCAGCTTAGGAGGTCAAGTATTTTTCTTCATCTCTTGATAAGTTAAGAGTATTTAACTTTTTTATACACTGCCACTGTCAAAATATATTGTAAATTCCTAGAAAATGTTGTCACTTATAAAAATGATGCGTAATAAATGTGTAAATAATCTCTTCATAAAACCAAGGTGGCCATTTTGTCTCGTCCCGACTATTATCCCGCCCACCACCACGCCGGAGTTTGTTTACAGCTCAAAACGAGTGGCTAGTATTGCTATAATACTAATATAAAAAAAAACACTATTTTTATAGATATATAATATTTTAAAATGTTGGGAAAATAATCGGGAAAGCTAGAAACGTGACCGTGAAGATACTGTTTTCAGATTTGAGTGTCAAAACAAAATCATTTCTATAATTTATTGGCAACTCCATGTACAACAATATGAGTCAAATAACTATAGGTACAACATTTTGTCGTACAAATAGAATACATACAAGTATTTTTCAAAAAAAAATTATTTTTGTAGGGTCAAAACGCAAACAATTTTTCTGAACAGAATATGATGTACTGAACTCCATTTATACAACTCCGTTTTGATTTTGAAAAACCTATCTAATGATAGTTAAGATACCCCACATGAGGAAGTGCAGTCATAAAAATTTTTCATTACTACTTTACCTGTTTGGGAGCTAGTCGCTATCTTGTTTTTATCACCCAAGATAATTAAAAAATTATCGACACCTTTTTTCATTCATCTATGTATATAAAAATCAATCCCTATTTACCTTGGTCACGCCATAACTTGAGAACAACTTTAGCGATATCATTCATATTTTTTAAAGGTTTCTAATACTTTGTAGAAGGTTCTTACGAAAAGAAAAACTAAGAAAAATGCGCAAAAAATTGGCGCAGAAAACTTAGCGAAAATACCAACACTGTGGCTTTGCGCGTCGTCAAGTAAAAACTATCAGAGTGCGCTGAAGTAAAGATTCAAATGAACCCTTACCCAATAATCTGGCAACACAGACATTAATAATATTATGTGCACAGAATAGATTCGAGTATTATGTCGTGATTAGTTTTCCTCAACATTTTCTCGCGGGACGTTACACGGCGCGTATGCGCGGGCGGGAGGCGGTTAGCCGCGCACGCCCGCCCACCAAACACGCCTTGTAGATATCTTCTATCTTCTAGCCTAAAACACTGATCATCTCGCAAATCTCTAATTGTATCTCACACTCACCACTTGACTCAGAACATTTTTCTGTCGATTAATAGGCCAGAAGAAAAGCAAATGGCACGCGAAAATATTTGGCACCAACTTCAGTGGGCAGGTTTAACGGTGCTACAAATTATTGCAGCTTCAATGTTTTTGGTGTTAGAAAAGTTTTTTGTTTATTATAAATAGCTGTAGACTTCGTGCCAGTAAAAATACCCTGACGAATTAAATTTCCCCCAACAAATTAGATAAAGTCGTCAATCAATGACTTTCCACACCAATCATAGAACTGCATTACAACGTAACATTGATTCTAATATAATATAGTTTAGTATTTGCCGTAATGAGCTAGTTAATGCTAGACTTTTAAAATATGCATAAGCAAAAAAAGGTAAAAAGTTTGCCACCTCCTAACCAGTACTTGGTGGCTCTTAATATAACTGAGTTTTCCTTAAATTTTCCACTTAAGGATAAATAGTTTGATAGTTTTTTGCTCTGGTTGAGTTCATTACAGCTACTTACATATTCTTAGTGTATTTGATTAATGACTACCTTACTTTGTTATCGATCGGCATCTATTACTTTTTATGGCGTTATGGTTTCCGTTAAAATGCACATTTAATTTAATAAAAACAACTGATGACTTAGTAGTGACTAAGTGAATTCGTTATTTACAATTTTTATGTTAGAAAATAGTAAAATGATGCAGTGTAAATAATTTAGTAATCCTCTCTTTTTTTATATCAATTAAATTTTGAATAGGTATAGTCCTGAAGCCAATTACCTAACCTACATACACAAAGTATTAAATAGCAACAAAAGAGAGACACTTCTTATGCACATTTTTTATAAGAACAGCGGAGGTGTGGAACTTCTTAAGGAGTCAATCTAAACAAATAAATAAATTAAAAAAGTAAATAGGTACTTACTTACTAGGCACGCGTGCTACATCTTCGACCACATCATCGCTTCTCATCAGTTGACATTGTGGTCAAAAGCACGCCTACCCATTCCTCGTGGAAATTCCGAAAAGATTCACATACATGATGCGTACTTTCCTGAGAACTACAATGTACGCACCTTCAAGACATATATAGTAAAAAAGATTTTTTCTAGATCTACGCACTCCATATTCGACCACACCATCGCTTACTTTCAGACAAGATGGCGTCCAAACGTAGACCTATCTCTAGTAAAAGAAGCTGATAAAAAAGGCAAATTATATACTTATTAGGTACCTACCTGAATCCACGTGAAGTAGCGATGAATATTAGTAACAGTCATGCGATATGAGGCCGCTTTGAGTAGAGTAATAACGTTTTAATTGAGCGGGCGGAGGTCAAATCACTTGCGGCCCGCCAGCGCCGACCTCTCGACGCGACGCGCCGCTCTCAACATGAATCGAAACATGCGCAGCTAAGATTCTGACTTGTCTCTTAACGGCCTCTTATAGCAAATTTGACGGTTTTAAATAAATTTTATTCAGTTAAATTACAATATTTGAGCTGGAAAAAAATACATGTCACAGATACATCTGTGTATCATACATTAAGTTTATGATTTGGTTCAAAACATGATAGAATAAACTTTCCTCGATCAAAAAAAAATCTGAAACAGCGTCGATTTAGTTTTCTTTTTTCGTTTTATGCTCTAATGAAAGCTTGTAACAACCTGGAAATTGCATGTACTGAAAGGTAATTCTATTATTTTTTTTTTTATTTGGATAGATTTTTGATAGTGAATAGTTTCGTTTTTTAAAGAAATTAAAAAAGTAAAAAGGTCGCGAGAATTTGCGCGCGCCGCGTTCAGTTCAGTATTAAATAGCGACAAGTTTGGTCATAGTCGCAGTCAGAGTCAAGTAAAGTAAGTCACGGTCAAGTCAAACTCATGCCTCAGTAAAGTGGTGGAGGCTTTACAAGAGGCTTCTTGGAATTTTTTCACCTCGTTTCACCTCGTTATATCACTTCCCCATACTCGAGCACGTTCACGACCACTTAATAAATAATAATCCACCATTATTAATACACATTAACATTCGAAAATACACAAGTTTAGGAAAAGCCGACATGTTTTTCCAAGTTGGCGCCACAAACTCACAATAATTTTATTAGTGTTAGAAATAGTGCCTTTCGCTTTTCGAGTTAGATCTAGCGCTTTTTTTCCTAATCAACTCTTATCCTTTTTGTGAGTTCATGAACTCATTTCCTCGCGCAATACTGTGTTACCTACCCAATGTTTTTTAAAATATTTAGTCGTCTAAAAGTCGGTAGAAATTTGTCGCACAATATTAGTTACTTGACACTGTAATAGTATCTAATAGTAACTATATTAATAGTCACGTGGAACAAAAACTGAAAAAAATCTACGTAAAGTAATTCAATATCCAAAACGTCCAAACGTGGGTCAAATCCAGCGCTTTATTCAACCTAGGTAAGTAAGCCACCCAAAGCCTGATCACATAATAGATTGAGTTTGAGTGTTTAGAAATTTGCCTATGATGCTAGAAGAAGCTTGTAAGCCACACAGAATTTCGTACTGTAATTTAAATTAAATTCGCCCTTGTGTTCAAATACAAACATAATAAACAATGGCTGTACGGCCACTTTATAGTGTTGTTCATTTGCATAGCGATAGTTTAAATGTAACGCATACAAAATAGTTTGCAAATACGATACCGATTCCAAACAATGTAATTGTAACATATTGAAACGAAAGCTTGCACACTTTTATGCACAATCTGCGGCATTGTGTGAACAAATACGCCGCCAGCGCCGAATTGTTGCCTCTTGTTATGCCATATTGTTCCACATTCGAACGCGTCGCGTCACAATTCGCCGAAGCATCCATTGTCGCCGTGTTTGTTGATGCGCGCACGCAGTTGACCGAACCGCGCTAAATCTTGCGAATGCTGGATTTCAAAACAAGCATTGACGCGCGGGAACTATTTTCTTGAAAACATCTCACATAACAGATTATCATTGTTCAGTCAAATTCATTGCGACACTAGAAAAATATTATAAGTTAGCTACATTAGCTTTCGGCCATTATTTATCAATAAAATATTAATTTATAATATCCATCTCATCTCGTAACTTCGATCAGCACCCTGTGGTTTAAGTAAATCTACTTAATTTGGAAATATTGTACTCATCCCATCTCTAAAGATGCGGGTGTCCACTATTCCATTGTGGGGTCGGAGAGTCCCGACACTCCTGACACTGGTGACCCCTGTTAACTACTGATCTCTACAATTGGCCAGCGGACAACAGACACGGTACACTAGTACAGATTCCGCTGTAGACGTTGATTAGTGTCGCACGACTCTAGATTGCGTTAGAGTCGTAACACTCGGGTGCCCATTCAATTTTCGACTTGCTTCTTGTTAATTAACGTTAATGAGTTTTCAAACACCGAATACTTAACGAGCTTCATTTTCTCTTGCATTGTTTTGGGCTTGTGTAGTGGACTGACCACCTAGAGTTGTTTTATATTATACTAGCTGTGCCCCACGGTTCTCCCCGCGTGAACAATCACTCGGAAACCATGCATTTTTGATACCAACTCTCTGATTATCTCTGTGCAAAAAAATTACGTCAATACTTTGATCTGTTGTTTTAAAAAAGCCAAACAATTCAACAGACACTATTTCGGATATATAATATTTACTAATATTATATATCCGATATATCGGATATGATAATTTTCTCAATATAGTTTATTCAAGATTATACTTATAACCATTAAACTTTTCATCCCTTCGCTGTGCAAATATCGTTTCTATTATTCCCACAATGTCCTCAAATAGGTAAGAAGAAAAAACGTTACAGAGAAAATGCTTCAGTAGGTACTCTTCTTGAATTATGTAAAAGCTAAGTGTCATAATATTTTTAAAGTAAATAGTTCAGAAGTAACAGCAACTTCGGAAGAAACAATTGAATAGTATATGTCCTCGCGAGGCCAAATCATGCGTCAAGGTGATATGTACCTTGTCACTTCTTCTACATAACTCAACAGTCCAGCCATAATTCTTTTGTCTCCACGTATTTATTATTTGAACAGTAATCTAAGTCGACATGAATCCTGTATCGTGCTACCGTGTGAGATAGAATCTGAGCAGTTAATCACCGAGATTGGCTCCCGGCTCCCGGCCTCGACTCCGGGTCAACTAACTCGATTGTCGCGCCCAATTTGTCACCCCACATGCAGTTGATTCTCATTTACTTCTTAGGATACTGATGCTCTTTACTTTCTTCTTGACATAACTTAGCTGCATATACAATTTTAAATTTAATTTACGCTTAAATTAAAAAAAGCTGTTTCATAAATTTTGTCCGGAGTGAATGATTTTTTTTTGTATGGAACAGCAAATATATTTTTTTCGCGAATTTCTAAAACTTGTAAGACAAAAGTTGTTAGTCCTGAAGCACCAAAGTCGCCCTTAAGAGATTTTGCGTTAGTTACCTCTGACCCTGTCAGAGGTAACTAACGCAATACGTGTCCAGAAAAGCTAACATGCGCACTGTGGCAATATTCAGGATTTTTTTAAGTTGAATGATTATTGATGATTTATGATTATTGACATTATTATTGAATATTTTTATCATTATCATCTATATTAATTAATTATTTGACTGAGTTACTTTTGTACTTTTATTATTTAATTTTAATTGAAATTGTGTAATGAGATTTTATTGTGCTATTTAATTTATGTAATGCAAATTGACTTGTAACTTTAGGTGTTATCAATAAAATCTGAATCTGTGACAAAATCTAGTCGTCACTTTGTCAAGCGCGAACGTGACAAGGTGCTTGCGATTCATATAGGCCTGTCTCGCTTTGGCACGATAAAAAAAGTCGTAAAATTTTGTCGTAGTGCGCATGTTAGTAGCCCTGCTAGTAACGAATGCCTCGTTGTATGCGGTTAGTCTTGCATTCATTTTCTCACCGAGTCACCTAATTCCGTTCATCAGTCCACTTTAACTGTCATAAATCCGAGTACATCACGTAATATGGCCGTTATTCAGTCATATGAGCTGATATTTATGCCCACACTGCCTCTGCAATCGTTCATACTGTATCGTATGTAGCTTACGAGATAATTATATCCGACCAAGAGGAGACTTATGAGGAAAATTGTGGAATCAAACAAATGTTCCAGAATACAAAAGCATTTTATAAAAAATAGCCGGGCCATTAATTCGCCGTATAATTATGATAATAAAAACGCGTATTTAAAAAAAAACAGATTTTTTGCTAAAACGTCATAACAACAAATAAAGGCTTCGCTGTAATACCAAAGATGTTGAAATCCTTTATATTATGATAGATATTGTAAGCAAGGCTGCTATTCTCTATTTATGAAATAGTTGCTTAAAAATATTGAATTATGAGGCTATTTATTAAATACTATGATGAATGACTCTTCTTGAGTTTCATTATCATTATTTCTTCGATCTCCTGTTAAACCATTAATTGGTGTGGAAATCAAGGTTGAGTATCTTCAATAATTGAATATTTGATGATAACCAAACCCTGCGTAAATCTAAATAAATATACCATCTTGAAGAACGTATGAACGAACTATAATTTGAACTCCCCGCGAGCATGGTGCGAGCCACGTTATTCGACTATTGTCCTCCAATATTGGATTGAAATGGACTAGATGACCATTGAATGTGACTACTTATGATACAATAGACTTGCACAAACTAACTCTCTTATACTGCTCTCCACGGACTCGCATTTGACGAAGCTGTCGAGTAGATATTTTATTTCTTAACTGTGGCTGAAAGATGGGCTCTTTTGATCGTGTTGCCATGAGATTATCAAAATGAACAGCTATTTTACACAAATTCCTTTGAGCTGGATCATCGATCATAAAGTTATGAGTGTCAAAGCGATTTGTCTCTGCGGTCACGACCCATGTCGCATCCATGTCTAAATGTGATTTTGATTAGGAACAATTCAACGCCCCCATCAAAACTAAATAAGCTAAATTGAGGCCACGGCGACTACCTATTTTCAATACTCCAAATAGAAGACAAGTGAATATTGCATTCTCATGTGAACTTTTTTCAAAATTTATTTAAAAAACAATTAACACTAAAAATTGCTGATAAAGATCGGAGACCCTTCCCCGAAAAGCCTTAACTGCCGTGAGAAACTATTAGCTATTTAACCGTTTCAAAGAAGTTCATTAGAATGCATTGTATTATCTGATCAATATTGCTCAATACATCCACGGAGTGATTTCGACCCCTTCTGTCAGAGTGGTTATTAAAACGCAATGAAGATGTTTACTGGTACTTAACCCTTGAACCCCCGGTATTGTAGTACAGCTTGTACCGTTTTATCAATTTGTAACGCTCGATTATTATTTATGGTGTTAAGATAGCGCACATGAATAAATCGACTGTGTAAACATTGTTTAACATATTTATAGCCGATATGATTAAAAACGGTCGAACCCACATGACGAAATGATTTTCAATTGCTTATTGATGAGCACTTAAATTGATTGATTTTGCATAAGTAGCTTTAGTATGTTTTGAGTATAATGACAATTTAATTTTAATTACTTTTATTACCATTAAGTAAAGTAACTCGTTAAATTTTCTGCACTCATCAATCTAGTTATTTTTGCAAAAATTAAATGAACATGGTTTTGCTCTTGAAATAGAGCCTCGAGTAATAGAGTTAGAGTACCTCAAGGTACTTGTAGCTTTATCGCCATGTATGTAAATTACGTTCTTTGACACAAACCACTTTACTAGACTAAGTAAGTAACTAAAGACTAAGTAACTAAGACTAGCGAAATTGCTCGTCATGGACTAGTGACCCGTGTGGGAACATCGGGTAGCCGCCCGCAGCGGGGGTTACTGCGGGGTGAGAACCGAGGCGAGGGTGGGTCGAGAGAGGGGATGGGAACCCGACAGGGTAAGTGGGGTACCGGGTCCGGGCCGGAAGCGCCTGTGTCGGATCGTTCCGCACGCACCTGTGGGAATGTGGCAATTTGAATATCGGTCCGTTGGCACTCACTCCCTTGTGTTTATGCTACCCTAGTACCACGCTGTACGTCATTTTAGTTTCAAAACGCGCTCTCAAACGTTTTTTATTTAAATTCTATGTTACAAAAATATATTCTACAGCATACAGTATTCATCTCATGAAATAATTTAAGGTGGCTACTTAGCGACAAACTTTCACACATTTTTGACCCGACAAAGCTTGAAAAGTGTACCTTTTTAGTTTTATTTTATGATATGTATATATTATTCTACTAGTTTCACATAATTAATTATATTAGGTACATACATGCAAACTAAATGGGAAAAAAAGAGAGTTTATTTTTTTAAATATTCATTTTCAATTTTGATTCATTATCCTTAGCTATCGTTTTGAGTTTTGCTGGGTCAAAATTTGTGTCCAAATTAGGCGTTAGTCACACAGCAACTACAAGTAGTCAAGTGCAAAATTCTGCCACCGCAACTCACATAAGTATCCTTTAATTAACAGGTGCTCCAGAACAGTTAGCAAAACATGAACAGTGATACCACAAACTTTTCCACCGTGACGTGATATAAACTTTGACAAAATGAAAAACAGTGAAGAGTGTTTAGATTAACGATGGACCGTTGCGGAAACAGTGTGATATTTATTGATCTTATTTAATGTTAAGATAGTGTAAACAGCTGTAAATAATTGTAAAGTAAAGGACTCTGTCAGACTGGTCAGTTATCGGAGTAGAGAAGCTCGCAGCAGATACGAGTGTAAGGCGACGGCGGTCATCGCAGGCATGGGAATCAAAGTCATGATGAAAGCTTTCAATAAGCCAAAAGGTAAGATTATCTATGATACAAATAAACTAAATATCACGACGAGTAGGTATATCCATTACTCTACTCATAATCTTTTCCTTCTTTGTGCTATCTTTTTGGTTCCCTTATTTTTCATGGGCTTTTAAGGCCGCACTCATCTCTTTCACACATTTTCAACATTTTAAAAACGTGATTTTTTTCATTCGCTATGTAGGAATTTAAAACTACTAAAAACGATTGAGCATTTTTTTATATGAGTAATATTTATGTTGATATGTTTTATTTTGGCGGAAAAGATCGAAAATAAACAATTTTTCTGAGTTTTATTCGGATTCCGCCGCCATTCAATAAAATATCGACACAAAAATCTCTTTCATCATCATCATCATCAGCGAGAAGACGTCCACTGCTGAACATAGGCCTCCCCCTTTAACCTCCACACCGAACGACAGCCTGCCTTTTGCATCCACTGGATGCCAGCGACTCTCACTATGTCGTCGGTAAAAAAAATCTTTATACTATTTTAAATGTTATTCAAAATAATACCTAATCGGTTTTAAACAATTCTCACTCAGTGATTATTTATCATCAAAAATTTTGAAAATGTGCGAAAGGGATAGGTTTGACCAGTAAGCGCGGACTTAAAAGAAGAATATACTGTACAAAGGCCGGCGTAAAGCGTAGTGACGCAACATATATAACGCTCTCGGTTTCACGTGCACTTGTCCCGAATGCGCACGCGCCGTGACCAAAGAAAAAATTATAAAAACTCTGATACTGAATATTTAATTGGCTATCGTGTATCATGCCTTGCCTATCTGTTTATATTGATTTTCCGATTCACAAGTCTTTTACACAATTATATTGATATTTGTATCAACGATTTAAGCATTTTTACCAAACAAATAGTAACCGAAATGACTTAGTTATTAGGTTTGTTTTTCAATAATAGATAATGGTTAATATAACTTGGATTGCAAGTTACTACAGCTATTAATTTACTGATTGATAATAATGATCTGTGTACAAAGCTAAGCACCGTTCGCGCAATATTCATTTCCTTCGATACGCATGTATCTATTTGGAAACATCGCATGTCCGGCGGAGGGTGTCTCTTGCGCAACCACCGGCAGCCACATTACCGTAATTACTGACCCACCCCCCTCACCTCGCCGTGTGTTTGGCCCACACTCCTGCGCATGCTCTGATGATCTTGAAAGTAAAGACCTTGTGCGTGCTCATAACCTGAGAACTAGAAAACAATGTTTGTATACAAATGCTATTCGTGGATCGAGCATTGTCGGTGCAGCCACTGTATTCGAGGCTGAAGACTTGATGTTCATTAAAGTGTGATAGACAAGAATGTTAAAGGCTGAACGCAGACTTTAATTCTTCACACAACCTTGAAAAGTATAAAATTTTCACCGTTTCAGGATTTCTTTCAGGACTTTAGGGTTCTTAATTCAGTCAGTTTTTATTTATTTACTAGCTGACCCGAATGACGTTGCCCTGTCCAAATTTAATTTGAAAGTTTTCCGGGAAACTTTTCTATTTTTTGTTTCCATAAAAACCAAATTTTGACTATTACAAACATTTTAAAACAGCCAAATCGGTCCATAACTAACTAATAGTACACAAATGCGAAATAGGGCGGCAAGTTCGTCTGGAGGGTGTGTTCAACTAAAGGCTTCAAGCCTTATTTAGGCCTGATATGATCGCACCCACCACGCCACCTTACCATATCTCCCGCATGTTTGTCTGATCTGGGGTGGAGACGCTGCTTGAGCCAATTGCTTTATCATGAGAGCCGACCTTGTCATGTCCATTAGGTAACATTAACGGCAATTGGATAATACTGTTGTCAAAGAGCAGAATCAAATACGTGCCTGCATGTTTAACAGCTTTTCATGTTCCCACTGCTGGGACACAAGCCTTAGCTCAGAGAGAGACAGGATGGGCCTTAATCCACCATGCTGGCCCAGTCATCATCATCATCATCAGCCAGAAGACTGCTGAACATAGGCCTTCCCCTTTAACCTCCACACTGAACGACAGCCTGCCTTTTGCATCCACTGGATGCCCGCGACTCTCACAATGTCGTCGGTCCATCTAGTGGGAGGGGTCTCCCTACGCTGCGTCTTCCGGTTCGTGGTCTCCACTCCAGAACCTTTCTTCCCCATCGGTTATCGGCTGGCCCAGTGCATGTTGGTGAATATCATATGTCTTTAAACTTTTTGAGGTTCTTGGACATACCGGTTTCCTCACGATGTTTTCATTCACCGTATTTGAGCGATGACATCGAAACTGCATACAACCAAATTAGTCATTGGTGCAGGGCCGAGAATCGAACCGAGTGCCGTCACATTAACGCGTCCCCATAATAAGTTAAATCCGACGTCCATTGATGCTACTGCTGTGAGACTTCCATCTCTCAAACCATGAAACATCTTCCTTTGGACATATCACCTCGACACTAACAAGCTAAACAATGCCGCGGTCAAACAGTAGCCAGGATCTTCTCATGCCGGACAATGGTGTATCAATGAGGCGGATTTACGACTCCACACATTCCTGCCATAAAAAGTCATAACAATTTACTGGCGTAACAAAGAAACAGTGGTATCTAGTACGGGAGCTAATAGCGCTAGATATACTCAGGAAGACAGAAACCCAAGTCACAACATGAGAGATGTGATTGAAAAAAAAGGTATTTAGAACTATGGACTGGGTCAGCGCTCGACCGAATCTAAAGTAGAAACCAATCTAGTTAATAAAATAATCTGTGTATAGTATACATTTTTGTTGCGAGCTTGTACAAATCAACTGAATTCCTAAGTATAACGACTTAGGATTTTAATTTGTTTGTAGCTCTAATTTGTATCTAGATTGATATAGTAAACTCTTTTCGTGATTTTTGTAGCAAACCCAACATCTTTGTGTTTGTAAATCAATAGCTATACTCGAAAGTATTTTTTTTGTTTGTTAATTATAGTGATTGAGTTAGTATTGCCAACCGAACTATTCTAGACATATTCGGGTATTGTTTTAGCGATACAGGAAGTTTTTATTTCATACTACTGCTCATCAAAAAATTCAACTTGTCATTTATTTTTATGGATACTAGACACAACTAAACTTTTTTGAAGTACATAATAATTTCTCAAAAAATCTAGGCTGTGCTGTTTTTCAGTAACACAGATCTGTGCGGAGTATCTTCATACAATGTCTAGTCTAGAGCCTTATTCAAATTGTCCGTAACTATGTTTAAGACAGCTTTGCTACAAAACAAATATTGTGAGTAAGGTAATAGGTAAATAGGAAACCCGGTAGTGGTCTTCAAGGAAGCTAAAACAGTGGTTATTTGGTTACTGTGTAGCTGCATCTAGTACGGGAGCTATAATAGCGCACAGAGGCGCGGGGGCGGCCATTCATGCCGCTGATTGGTCCATCCGGTGCGCGCTCAATGAGATGATGCGCCCGCGCCGCGCCGCCTCTGTCATTGAGCAAAGGTCTCTCGCCTACGTTCATGAGTACATCAGATAACAACTACTGTTTGAGATGATACAACTAAAATGTACAGATTTTGCTGCCTTCGAGCTTTCAAGTCTTATTACGATTATTTATGTTCTGTACTCCAGGCCAAGCTCCCTATAAGTAGAGCTGCCACGAGTCCGGAATTTTTCGGATATGTCCGGGATTTTAGGCTTTTGTACGGAATGCGCTGGTAATTCCAAAACGTCTGTAATTCTAGAAATGAAATTTAAAAGACTGCCATACTAGTTCATTACGCCGCGAAATAGAAATTGTTTTGCGCTGCTGTCTACGATGAAGCAAGCTTGCCTAGAATAAAACGGATTCCCCCACAACTTGAAGATACACAGATTTTAACTTTACTTCTGAAGCGTTTCAGATCAAAATCCATATGCTATATTTACTCGTATTCGACATGAAGCGTATGAAACCTTGCGACATAATATTAAGTTATTAACGGACTCCAAGACAACGGCTGAATTGGTTTTACCAAAAGCCTTCTGAATAAACGTTAAATAGATATCTCATATTATGCACATCAGAAATAAAAGTTAGAAATAAAGAAACTTAAGAGCTCGTGCCATAAGGCGGCCTTATCGCTTAAATAGTTTTTATATATCTATAACAATCCGTCTTTGTCCGCTGCCGTTTCGTACGCAAAACGCTCATTTTCCGCGTCACCGAACATTGAGCAGGGAACCGTTTGAAAATAACATTTTACCGCATTATGAAAGAACCCTCTTCCATGGTCGAGCGAAGGAAGGGTGATACGGTATCGGTACGTCAATGGACAATTTTATAAAAATTATAAAGTTTCTCACAGTTGCAAGTATAAGAACTGACAAGAAATATTTGTAGCTAAAAGTAGGCTTTAGCTTTATACTGTTAACAACTGTTTTTACCAACAATCTCAACAGCTGTTCTTTCATCTATATTTGAAAAATCGACAGCAGCGTATCATTTAGAGTAATTATAAGCAATATAAAAGAAGACGATTTGCATGCGAAACAGCGCACGCGCCGCACACGTCACGCGACGTGCCAAGTTCAAACTGCGAACAATGGAGACGGTAAAAATGGCGCGAGCTTTTGTTCTGGGTTGCCATTGTGCCGACTAGCCACGCCAGAGGTGATCTAACTCAAAATGAACTCTCAATTAAAATGTAGAGTAAAAAAATAGGTACAGCTGTGGTGTAGCAACTCTAGTTAATACAATTTAAATAAGAATATTAAAAAGCTGTTTGGCCCTCGGCATTCAATCAACTTCACTGTCTCATAATTTAAAAAATAATTTTTAAAAACAAGCTTTTTCGTATTCTTCTCAGCAAATTCTTTCTTTTGATACCCATATCATGATGGTAGATAAGAACATTTTGTCCGCCTTCTTGGAACGTCCGACATATTGAATTTATGATCTAGGACCCAAGTGCTTGGGAAGACAAATCCAACGAACCCAAACTCGACGGGATTACGGCGTTTTGCTTAGGGATTCTTATGGCCATCTTCTGTCTCCATCATCAGTCCAGCTTGATAGTACCATAAAATTGCATTGTCACCGAACTTACATCAGTAAGTATGTCAAATTTCAGCTCAATCCGTTGAGGAACTGGTCTAAAATTCGGTTGCAAGATTTGTCCCACACTAATTACAGGGCAAGCTAAATAAAAGCTTGTAAAAATTAATAAAGAGGTAAAGTATCTTTACCTAAAAACCTATGCAGCGTTTATTGGTTTTATGTATATTTTATGTATCACTACGCCACAGACTGAAATCCCTACGATTAAAAAAAAGTTATATTTTATGAATGATGATAATTCCTTCTTATTTTTCCTGTACTACGTCTCTTAATAGGCACGAAACATAATGAAGCTATTACGCATATTTATCAGCAACAAGTGCCGGTTTAAGCATTCCCCTTTGAAAGCCACCCTTCGTACCCACCTGTTACCTCTAACAACTGAACGGCGCATTTATTTATAATGCGTGTAGACTGGTCGAAACGTTGGGTTGGTGTGCAATTTCTTATTGTTGCTTTTCATGAGGAAGGCATCTTGATAACTTATGATAGGTTGTTTTTAAATTTTTATTTACGGCTGATGGTAGTTGATTGTGTAAAACTAGTTTTTAAAAAAGGCGAATACTGCGTTTGATTACTTACTCGCCTGTTGGTAAGCGACGATATGATCGAAGATGAAGAACGCAGACTTAGAAGATACCTATTCACTCTGGCCTTGAAAAAGCCCAGATTATATCGATCAGGAAACAAAGAAGCTAGCAGGTTGTTCCAATCCTTGGCCGTACGGAAAAAAAAACGTAAAATCTAAACGTTTGGTATATACGTATCCTCAATCTACTAGTCCTGTAGTAGAAGGGGTATGGTAGGATAAGATCATATAAGTATGTCCGATGCACATTCTCCGAAATGAAAAAATTGACAGATTCGCTAATTTACGGCGGTGTTCTAGACTAAGAAGTTTCTCAGCCACTAACTTCTCATCGCCTTTAAGTCGTTTGTATGACAGCAGTATTACACACATGATTGGACGATTATAATGACAAAAAAAAATCAAAAAAAAAAACATATTTTTTGAATTATGGCGGGTACAGAGTTGCTTAAAACTTAGGCGCTAAGTTGCCACCTTAAAATGGTTTGGTTCGTCCTTCTGCTATTCGGCCACGGCTGGCCACGGGGCGCATCTCCGGTCCTTTGTGCCGTTATCTACGCCATTCAAGATTCGGTCCACTCCAGGCGCATTACTTACGCGATGGCCTCAAAGGCGCCCCAAGACCTCGATCGGAGATTGCAACTCGATTGTTTTACTTCAACAATGCTCAATTCTTATTTAGCGCTCTACGCCATTCTTTTCAGTCCACCTGGAAAAGTTATACCCATTATTCTGTACACGACCTTGATGAAACCGTTCTTGCGTTTTTTTAATTCTAGTCCGTCTCCAATTAGGTTTATCTTCGTTAAAGTGAGGAAACGGATGTTCATGATAAAAAATAAAACCGGACAAATACGAGTAGGACTCGCACGGTGAGGATTCCGTTGTATGGCACTTTCAGAGCGCGAGTACAAACAAAAAAAGACATGAAAAATATTGAAAGACAAACTTAGCTTTGTAGTGGACAATAAGGTTCTTTGATACATTCCAACTACAAAATGTAAGTTTGTAATAGCAAAACAATTATTTTTAAATGATATAACTTCAAATTTATGACTTTCGGTTTTAATCCTTTTTATGTGTTGTAAGACCTTGCCTCTTGCCAAATTTCATGATTCTAGATTAACAGGTCGTTAGACTCGCAAAATGCGAAAATATGCGACATTAGCGATCATATCTTTTGATCGCGTAGATTTACAAGTTAAGTTTGATTTTTTCACAGCTAAAAGAAACCGTAAACCCGAGTATTTGATATAAATTTCAACTTGATACCTTTACGCGCTCTTGATAAAAAGGGTCTTGACAGACGGACAGACGGACAACAAAGTGATCCTATAAGGGTTCGGTTTTTTCCTCTTGTGGTACGGAACCCTAAAAACATATAAAATAGCGGTCTAGATCCGATAAATGGATCCAGCGGAAACATATGGGACAATTACACCGAAATCACTCAAGATTAATTACTTTAATTACGGAAACGGAAGTCTTGGCTTGTGGTTTTTGTGCATGATCTCGAAAAATGCCATACCGCAGCTTAATGTCAAGCACGAGGACTATTTATGAACACTCGGTGCAGCAGTATTATCCTGCATGAGCTTGCGAGTAATTACCCCGATTCGTGTCCAAACAATTAACCCTGCCAAGAAAATAAACTCCGAGAATTGATCTCACTTTGAGAACTACGCAGCGATATAATTTCAAAGTAAAATGCTCGATTTGTTTTCCTTTACTGCAAGTAAAGTACTCCGATGAAATATTTTATAATAGCAGTCTACATATTTTGATGGTCAAAGATCATAAGAGAGATGAGCGCTTCCTAGATATCACATTTATTTCGTAAAAGCAATTTAATATTTTCCGACGTCTTCTCATTGGCCAATCTTTCATCTTTAAATAAAAACACGTCCTTGGCCCATACACACTATATATCTACCTACACATACAGTTAACTACTCCAGGACTGGTGCATATTTCTAAAGCAATGAAAACATTTTGACGACACAAATTTAATACAATTTTTCATATAAATAAACACTGAGTACATTAAACATTTTATTATTTGCGGCAACTTTGATCCCACAAGATTTATTGAGGCTAGTAAACAAAATTACAATTTAATTTCTACAGAGCGTTTGATCCTTTTCATATGTCCACTTCACAAATTAATTCAGTTTCGTTTTATTTGTTCGAATGGGTAGAGTGCTTCATAAATTATGACGTATTGCACTGTTATATTATCTAATATAATCTTTTTTGTCACTAATGCAACGTGAAACAGAAAGATGCAGTAAAACTTAAGGGTAGATCTACCCATCAAAGTGAAAAACTCATAGAATAAAAGTTACCTAAATTTGTGAAAAAAAATTGTCTTCTCAATTCTCATACATACGGGATCACGTGATCGGGGTTTTTAATGAGAAAACCATTTTTTTTTCTCTGGAATTTAGCAGACTGTTATTCATTTTGATGCGGATATCAACACTCATAAAAATTACTACACTTTTCTTATATATGTTAATATTATTATGTAAGTTTAGAACTGCTAACTGAATACTGATCCGCATTTTTATTGAAATGATGTTAAATGGACATTTTGTTTTTCAAGTTATTTAAGGTGAAATAACAGTAAAACTATTTTACCTACACTAACAAGGAGTAATAAAAATATATCGAGATTCTTATCTACTACCCTATTATAGTATAACCTGGTAATATTGCCAGGATTAATTTAGAAAAAAATTATTCTGTTTCTTGGCTACTTAAAAGATACAAGGCAAGATATCTGTTTGATGACGGTAAGATTTTATTAAAGGATCGTTGTAGTTAGGTACTTATCATTAGCTTAAAAGTTTGCTACACAAAAGCGAACACATCGTAAGCTTATTTCACACTTCTCGATTGCAAAAAAACGCTCTCGCAATAATCATGAGTCAAGCGCAGCTGCGGCCGATGCAGCGAGTAAATCACAATGGCTTTGATCGCAATTAATGACCTCGTGATTCGCGCACCTTGGCCGACTGCAGGTGGATCCTAATGTTTATTAATTCGCCCTTACAACACCCCAGCTTTGAACAACGAATCAAGGGTAACGCTTAAATTTTGGCATAATTAGTAAGAGAATTAGAATATTTTGACTAATAAAATCAATATTTTATTGGCTGTAGCTGACACAGAATATAGATATTTTACTTAGTAATTTTTAAACTTTCCTGATAATATATGATAAGATCCTATAAACATTTAAAACATGAGATCTTACTTGTTTCATTTGAATAGAAATTCTAAGCTATTAAGGACTGAGAGCCTAGTTTTGAAATCGAAGAAAAACTAGAAATTTAAATAAAATCGATGGCTGAGCTAGAGCAGCTATCAGATGCAGGGCAGCGACCGTGGGAGAAATGCACAAATCTCCGCATCTCAGAACTGGTCGGCAGGTGCGCAGCCTCCACACACACATGCTCACACTTACGCACACGCACGCCCACCAAACCAGACAGTCTTATGAATGAAGCCTACAGCGCCAACGGGCACGGTACACACACATGCAACGTTAAATCTCGCTTGTTTATCTCTGATTTATTTTATACGAGACCATCAAGTATCAAAAAGTCGGCTATTAATTTGTTCCTCGGTGCTCGGCTTAAATGCTGTAGATAAAGTAATTAATCCGACTGATAACGATCTCAGTTAATAGCACCACTCCATAACCGAAAAGAACTCTCCGCTCTATGAGTTTCCCATGTTATCTAGAAACTCAACTCTTGATCGTAGACTCTCGGTCGAAATCTTTACCTCAAGTAAAGGGCGTAAGATGATCATTTAATTATATCACGTGTTCTTTGCAAATATCGTGAACTTTGTAATTTCCATACAGTAATCAATGAAGTATGCGGATGCGAACGTGCAATAATGTTTCATTCATCGATGCAATGAAATGAAAGACAAATTGATATGCGTAGCAATGTGCGTTATATCCAATTTCTCAACTAGCCCATATTCCAAGAATTTTGATTTGCTCCTAGCACTTTGATGTGCTTGCTGCATTCTTTGTCTGAAAATTTGAATATTCAAGGGTTTTACGAACACATTGAAAATATATTTTACTTAGAAAAGTCAATGGAGTTTTCAATCGCCATGTATTAAAAAAGGTGCACACAAAATTATTTCTGTACTACTGTAAAGTTGTATTAATTAGTGTGTTAATTATCTCTTACCAAATAAAAACAGGCTGAAGAGGTAGAAGCGGTGGTTGGTAGAAGAGGCAAGATGTTTGGCCACCTTGTACGAGACAGAGCAACCCTCTTACCAAACAACACAAGAGTAACGCATCAGAAGGACTATATACCAGAATGTTTTTATACAAGTAGCATAACGATAGCACAACGAGATACCTACTAGCAAAAAAGTTACTAATACAGACTTCTCAATAATCGCTTTATAAAATGTTCTAACGTGTATTTCTGTTGTTTCAGACATCCCATCACAGGTGCCGCCGCTGACGCCCGGCACCAACAAGAAGATGGCCGAGGCGCTGAAGGCCACCTTCGCCTCTTGGGAGAAGGAGCAACTGCGTCTCGGCGTGCCGAAAGGTAAGCTACCTCTACTATCAAAGAATCTAGAATCCTACTAATTGACCTTTTTTACATTAAATATGTTTTTGTTTTGGCCCACCTCGCCTGGTGGTAAGAATCGATGAAGCCAAAGAGCAAGTTAGCTCAAAAGAAACCTATTTACTTAAAATAAACATCAGGGAAGCTCAGCTACCTAATATTATGAAGAAAAGTTAAGACGAGATTTACAAGCATTTACTCATTCTTCCTCATTATCTTAGTTATCGATTGCCAGTATTATTAGCCTGCAAAACATCTCGGTGTACTTAATTTAAGTAGATTAAGTATACTCAGATGTTTTTATTAGGTAATAAAAATCTTACATTCATTCACTAGCAGACAACGCACAGACTAAACTATTGGGTAAGGATTTTTGAAAATTTATCCCTTAAGTAGGGGGATGAATGTTTGTATGGAAATGTAATATTTTTTTTAAGTTAGAAACTTGGAACTTGCCCTTTTTACACACAATATATGGGGTTTTTATCGCGTTTTTATACAAAAAACCCCGTTCTAATCTTTGCATGGATAATGACCACGAATTATAAAGTTGACTCTTGAGATCAACCTGAGAGGTTTATAAGAAATCCCATCGAGCAAACGACAAATTTATCTATAAATCACTTAAGTGTATACGTACTTAGGTCATCTAGGTAATCTGCCCAAGGTGCATTAAGTTTACGATGTTTCAACTTTAACCTACTCTGTTCACTATCATTAAGAACGTTTTTATTGTTTGTATAGGCAAAG
This sequence comes from Agriopis marginaria, assembly GCA_932305915.1. Lineage (NCBI taxonomy): Eukaryota > Metazoa > Arthropoda > Insecta > Lepidoptera > Geometridae > Agriopis > Agriopis marginaria. The sequence goes on along the minus strand of OW029934.1, from coordinate 6,718,632 downwards.
TAAAGCAACGGCACCGACTCGTGTAAGCACAGTCGTTTACAAGCCCGCTTCAATATCACTTTATGGTCAGGAAGAAAATGCCGTAAAACCACATTTAATATAATTTTAGACATCAGTCGCTCGAGATCTGAGAGATGAATAAAGATGCTTCAGAAATTTATTCAACTTCATAATGTTTTTCTTGAGAGTAACAGATGTGATGCGCCGCGAGATAACGTTGCCAAGAATAATACAAAACAATGGAAGGTGCTAGTCCTTGAAGTAAAATTGTCTGTCGACGCGTAAGGGCCTGATAGAGGCTTTGTTTTTCCATCGTTTGATGCAGAACAAGCAAAAACTGTTAGTGTAGTGTGCACTGGGCGTACGATACATGGCGCGATTTGCATATGGTAATGCAGCGGCGGCGTCGACGCGTCGACACCAGGGCTGTATTAGACCTTGAGTCTTTGTAACCCATTCATTATTCGGTAAAATTTTCATATAAATATCTCTACCTAGCAACACCAACACCCGCTATGTTATGGGAATCATGAGATCCGGGTTTAAAAGTAGCATATAATTATGTGTTCAGGGTTTTTGCTACCGCCTTAATAAATTTACTTTAAATCCATTCAGTTGTTTCGGACAAACTTAGACATATACTTTCGCATTTATAATGATTGAGACTAGATAAAAGTCAGTTATCGTTCAGAACAGAAACCATCACTGAACTCTGAACAGTTGGCTGTTATAAGATCTCATACATATTTAAGCTATAAATAATTTGGGTATTTCCAATACCATAAATAAACAACGATTTCAAACGACCACTAGGCAAAGTTCATCACAGATTGAGTCCCAAAATCGAAACAATCTCCGGGTCATCCCAGACGAAAGTGGGTCACCAAAGCCGAAGACTGCCCAGACTAGAAGGAGGGAAGGAAACATTTGCCTAGCAATGTGATACGTTAGGCTGTAAATACATTATAAAATAGGTAATTGAAGCAAATAAATAATAAAATAGGTAATAAAGTGACTGATAACGTATATAGTTGGCACACTAAAATATAAATAAAAATATACTGTTAAACATAATCTTCTATCTTTCACATAATCTAATCTCACCTATGCTAAATTACCTACGAGTTTTATACGACGGTAGCATTTAGAATCACTGTATTAATAATTGAAAGTAACCTTTAATTAAACGATCCAATACTGAAACGAAACCGGGTTAAACGTAACCCGATGTAACCTTTATATTGAACAATAATAATATTATAAAGAGGAAAGATTTGATTGTTTGTTTGTTTGTTTGCATTGAATAGGCTCCGAAACTACTAAACCGATTTGAAAAATTCTGTTGGGAAGTTACACTATCTCCGGGTAACATAAGCTATATTATATATTTTTTTTAATACTGATCCTTACTAAAACTCCAATAATGTAACCCAAGGTGTAAGAAAATAAGATTTACAATTTTAACTTTGCGTGTTTGACAGTTCTAAGACAGGACAACGTCTGTCAGGACAGTCTGTCTGTTAGTATTAAACAAAGTAGTTGATTGAATCAGGCATTCATTACTTTGCGGAAGTTCATCTGTTTCTTATACGAATCTCTTATTGTAATTACTGCGACGATACGCCAGAGATTCGACAAAGAAACTGTTATGAAATAAAGTGTTTCTTAAAAATTGTGTGTCTGAATCCGTCTCTGACTTCATGTCTCGACCGCCCTGCGCCGACGCAGCGCCACACACCTCACTCTTTGTTGGTGGCAACTGCCAACTTTACGCGATATTTGTATCGAAACTTGGATGGATGGACGATGCTAATTTCTTGGCTACGATGTCGCCCACCAATGAAGCAACGCAAAATTGATAACAATTGTTTTTTTTTTCACCTACTTAGTTAACTTATTGTAAAGCAACAACTAGTAAGCAAAACACGCAACCTATCAATTTGATTTGCCTATACTTTTTAGTCATGTTTATTGTTTACTGTTGGTTTTATTGTTTACTGTTGATAGTCAAACTGATGGAATATTTAAAAATACTTTTTCCATATATTATATATGGTTGATAGACCATTGGCGTTAATGTTTTGCTAAAGGTTTGTGAGCTGTTTTACAATGCAACTTGTTCTATGGTAATTGAAAAGCGCAATGCACATGATTGTGATTGCGCTAGGATCACGACAGGTGGCGGGTTCGACGGCCGAGCGCGCCGGAAGTGCGTGCGTCTGCGCCGCGTCTATTCGCGCTTCCGGTGCGCGCGCGCATCTAACGAAATACGCACCATTGTGCACGCTCGTTGAAAACATACATAGTAGGTAAAATGATGCTGAAACTATTGTAGAAATATTTTTCAGAAACAAAATAAACAACAAACTAACAAGCTGTAAAAAGGATCTAAGGTATACCGAAATAAAGTTGTACAAAAAACAAATTTTGTTGAATTAACAACCCTGTTGATTACTAACGAGATGTTTAATATAAACATGACATTGTCATTCTTATTTGAGACCTTATCACAAAAATGCATTAAAACAAAAAAGTTATGTCTTCGAAATCGGTTTAATTGTTCAACGTCATAAAGTTTAGCAATAAACCCGAATTTGATAAACTTGACGAACGCACGAAAGTAAATGGAAAACATCAATAAAACCATGCCCTTCTTAATTCACGTTTAAGTTTACAACTTAGTGCGACCGAAAGTAGAACGAGTTTCTATATACAATTAAAGGTAATATATTTATTTGGGAGCGATGTTACCCAAGTCATATCACTTGGTTACGATAAAGACAATGGTTACTGATGACATAAAAATAAACAGATTAAAAACTGGTCCTACGAATAAATACTCTGACTTTCAGTGGGCTTAATTAAGTCGTCGTCGTAAGAACGATGTGGATGCGCCACGATAAAGTAGTGCAGTTAAACGAAATGTGCGTTATGGTACGCCGAAGTGCTTCCCTTTATGATTATTTCTTCATTTTGTTTGCGTAAGCGATGGTGTTGCTTTTTATTTAAAGAAACATTTTGGCCGTGTATAAACAACCAAATTATCTGACTTCTATGCCAGTGTTTTTTAAAGGAGATGGTTACTCTTTTATTTTATCGCTAATATAATATGCAATAATGATAATGATGCTCATTGGGTGGTGAGTTTGATTTGAACGCCGCAAATGTCAACCCACATCACAATTGCAAAAATGAGCTTAATGGAAAGCATCGTGTAGAAAGCGATGGTGGCAGGCCACTGTCATGCTTAGAAATCTACCACCCTCATTTAAAAAATCCGAGCACCTAATGTGGGTTTCATCAACCTCGCTTGAGAGCCAGTTTCCATTCAAGGCTAGATGTATTTACCATCTTCGTCCACACCGGCACTTACATCAGGTAAGTTGTGGTCCTGCCATCTGTCAACCATAAAAATCATACAAATAATGAATGTCATTTATCGCAAATAAGTAAAAAAAAGAGCTTGAGACCACACGACAGAAGTGAAAACTTCATCAAGGTTGATTACCTATATCTCGCTCCCTTAGTCGATTCGAGCTGACTTTACCCCGACGGGTATATCAGCGTGACGTTCAAGCGAGCTCAATGCCTTTTTCCCATCAAAAAGTGTCCAACGTACCTACCTAAAGAAGTTTTTACAACCAAAACTCAAAAAATTTGATACTTTTTCTCTCTGGCTACCATGTCATTAAAAGACAACCTAATTTAATTAACAAAGAATAAACAAACAGAATTTACATAGAGAATCGATTATCGAACAGTGGACTGCAACACGAACAGCGGTTGTTCTCCACGTCTCGAGTTGTCGCGGCTATCTGAAGATCGGAGACATAAAGTTGTCTCCTCTGCTCACGATGCCCAGATAACTCTAGGAGACGTATGGGATACCTCCGCGGTTGTTTATCAAATTGATACATTAGCATACGATGAGAACAACAATACTTGACATCGTGAATGTAAAAAGAATCAGCATCAGCAAATTCAGTCATTGGACAGTAATATTATGGTGATTTCAATAAACTGCGATTAACCTACCCTTTTACAAGTTAAACTCAATCAATCTTAGCCGCGTTAGTTAAACGCTTTTAGTTACGAAAAAAATTATACTCGGTCCATGTTTGTTTTAGCTCTGACAGCTGCAATTAAAATGAAAAAATAAAACAAAAAGATTTTCTTTTAATATGTAGTATATCGGCTTCCCGCTATACCTTACGCTCAAAAACAAAGTTTAAACATAATCCAGAAACAAGTAGTAGTAGTACCTAATTAAACTCGACGACAAAGTAAAATACTTTTAATTATGATAACTTACAAATTTGCAAACAGCTACCCCAATATCAATGCAATCAAAAAAGTTTAATTCATTACCAAGTTCAACAAAATGTAGAGAGAGAGCAAACCTTTTCCCTCGCCCGACAGGAAGCGAGCATTTTCCCAGTCATCGATTTGCGCAACATTGTGCGGCGTCTCCGGTCACTAAAAGCCATAATTAAACTAATTATTCATTATTACTCGCTCTCGCAGGGAAAAACTCAAGTGCCCTGTCTAGGGGTAATTTGACATCGTAACACCATAACTTTGTTTGTATCGATTTACTTTTTCTCTGTGACCGCTCGCTGCGAAGGAATCTAAGCAAGCGGTGATTGATTTGTGGGGGGATTTTCCTTGTCGGTAATAGCATCGATTTGTGGGTTATGTAGGTTAGTTAGTTAGTGTAAAATATTTTAAATGCGTTAGATTTATAATTATTCGCCGATTAACAGAAATATAATAGAATTTAAAAATAGTGAATTCCATTCGCTTAACGCTCATGTGTCTCGAGATACAGTGACTAGCAAGAAGTTGTGTTCGAAAATTTTGGCTGGTGTTATACTCGACGATGCAGAACAAAAAGGGAGGTTTTATGTTTAGAGTGGATATATGTTTGTATATTCTCCCACCTACAGCCTAAGCGCCTCAACCGAATTTGATAAATTATTAAAAGATCTCCCTTAGTTCAGGGATGGTCAAGCTAACATAAAAAAATATTGATATACCTTCTCATGTAGGGTATCATTGAATAAATATTTTATAATGAAATGAGTTTTGGTATATAATTTTTTGATCAGGTTGGAAAACATGAACTGCGAAAAGTACCATTGTCGAGTTTTTTGTTTTGAATCTTTTTAAAGAAAGAAACTTTTTATCTAATCGTGTGAATGACTGCCGTGAACTAGTCAACAACGCATAAGTAGGTAAAGTACCCGCGTACTTTAGAATCCTAGATAGAGCATTAGAAATCCTTTTATCAATAATAGAAAGAGTCGCTGCGCATATACATTCGGCGTGAAGGTCGCGAGCTTCCGGCGCGTGTGGCAAGATCCGCTGTTGGCCAACCGCGCGGTTCGCTGCCCGCCTAATTGTTGATGTTGCAGCCCTGCCATCCGCTGTACTGTTTTACTTACGGGTTAAAGGGAATTCTAATTAGGGATACCTCTGTACTGTTTTAACTTTCCGCCTTAAACTCGTCTGACTTTTTCTGATTACAATGGACTTCACATGTGCTCTTCATTCATATTCTAGATTATGGTCTTTTAGTAAAAAAAATACATTTTCATACAAAAACTGCTATATATGGCGCTTTTAATGGTACAATCTGTTGATGTCGTGGTTTTGTTTGCTTTCACTATTGTAATGCAAACTGCTATCGCGGAGGATAAGAAGCGGAAATTTTATTGAGGTCATTCAGACTTGCGTGTTCCGTCAATGACTACATCATTGCTTAATATCAGGGGGATTATTCCAAGACAATGATGGTTGTCAAGTTAGTGGTCTTATCTATATATATAAAAATTAATTCCTATTTACCTTGGTCACGCCATAACTTGAGAACGACTTTACCGATTTCATTCATCTTTTATTTTTAAGTTTAAAATTTTTCTGTAGATGGATCTTACGGAAAGAAAAATTAAGAAAAATTTCCAGTATATTGGAAAATTTCAGAAACTTAACGATGATTTTAACTACGCCCGTTGGACAATTCTAAGATAGCACAACGTCTGTCGGATCAGCTACTTTGAGAAACGGGTCAGTTAGTACGAGATAAAAAACAATAGTCTCATGTCACAGATGATATATCCGTTATAGCTCTAGACTAAATTTAGGGTGTAAAACTCAATGATTTAGGCCCACTCCAGATGTGCTCTATTTCATCTGGACAGCACATCTAAAATCAATTCGCTCTATAAATATAAATGTGGTTGACAAGCGCTTTGCAAATAAAACGTTGTTTCTTTATCCAGATCCGCGACAATGGAGCGAGGCGGCGGTGGCGGCGTGGCTGCGCTGGGCGGCGCGCGAGTTCTCTCTGGAGGGCGTCGCGTTGCAGCAGTTTGCGCGGGCGCAGGGCAAGGACATCTGCGCCATGGGCCGCGAGGAGTTCGTGGCGCGCGCGCCCGCCTTCATGGGGGATATCCTCTGGGAGCACCTCGAGATACTGCAGAAAGGTAGTTTAAACTGCACAGTTTAAATAAGACTCTTACTTGACTTCTTCCTTCCTTGTTTTTTCGCAGTGTAAATACCGCAACCCTATTTAGATTTTTTAGTAAAAAAAATTTATTAATAATTATTGTTGTGCTATATTTTTGTATCCAGTTGAACTTAAAAAAAGTTGATTTAATTTGTATTTTCTTTTGTTTCTGATATGTATAGAAAATATGCTTAAAAACAATAAAAATAAAACCCTTTTAGATATAATTCAGTAATTAAAATTTTGTATCAAAATTACGAATACTGCTATTCGTTAACTACCGAGTTTTCATTTTGATGGGAGTTATGTGCACTCCACACATTTTTCAGTCTAGATCTCCTCTTAGTAAAATATTTAGTGATAATGTTCCCCTCTTTCTTCTTTCCTGCACATCATTTTCGTAGAACTGAAAAACCTCCTTGAAAATCTAAGCTCAAAAAAAATCTGACCAAAAAGTGTGAGCAAGCGTGAGGCTCACACCCTGAAATCCTACGCCAATGCTTGCCAATTACATCAAAGTATGAATATTATGTTGTTTAGATGTGGAAAAGGAGCGGTCCCTGCTCGCGAACGTGCCGCCCAACATGTACGAGAGCAACGTGTGCCTGCCCGAGCTGCCCGACTACATCCCGCCGGCACATCACTACAACAACAACAACAACACCGGTATGTACTGCTTCCTTCATATATCCACCGCACCGGTATCACAAAATGCATCATCATCATCAGCCAGAAGACGTCCACTGATGAACATAGGCCTCCCCCTTTAACCTCCACACTGAACGACAGCCTGCCATCTGCATCCACTAGATCAGTGGTTCCCAATTCGTTTTTCCTGCGTACCACTTCAAGAAAGACCTCAAACTCGCGTACCCTTCACGCTCGGCTCAAGCACACCAAATGCAGTCCGGTCCGGTGCAGACTCATTTTGTGATATCCAGTAAAGTATGAAACGCTGTATGCAATCAGTTGGACTGCAGACGAACTACAAAATGGACTGCATACGGTGCGGTGTGTCGTCTTTCATAGAATTTATCTTAGGAGATTACCACGCGTACCTCTTGATGCAACTTCGCATACCCCTAAGGGTACGCGTACCACTAATTGGGAACCACTGCACTAGATGCCCGCGACTCTCACTATGTCGTCGGTCCATCTAGTGGGCGGCCTACCTACGCTGCGTCTTCCGGTTCGTGGTCTCCACTCAAGAACCTTTCTTCTCCATCGGTTATCGGTTCTTTGAGGGATCACAAAATTCAACGATTAAAATTGCATAAATCTAGCTGGGCACATAACGATTACGTGGGATCGTACGATTACTGGACCCGCGGATATGTCCTAAACCTGCGAGCAAAACCACCGGAGGATGGGCAGCTGTGTCCTATTAGTGCTCGGTAAACGTACTGCGATTCCCTGCCAAGCGTGGAGATTATGGCAACACCCCTCTTTATGAGGGAGGCCTTTGTTCAGCGGACGAAAAACATTTGTTGACCATCTTATACTATACAGTAACGGAAGTGGAACGATGTTTCTAAATAGTTTTTATGCTAATTGAAGATGTTTTTTTTGCCAAATTTGACGTTGAAAAGCGTGTAAAACTTCAGTATACTTGGTAAGTATGACAATAATTTATAATAATTTTCATCGGTCAATGCATACCTATGGATATCTATATGAAGTAAGGTCTATTGGAACTGCAGGAGACGTCGATATTTACAAGCTACAAAGGGTCTACGAGCTTCTACGAGTATTCGTAGCACCCACAAAATCAATCAAGCCTATCTCTAATATTTTATTTAAAAATATTTTTACAATTTTATATAAAAATACACACAATATGTTATAGTCAAACGCAAAAGAACATATTTTAATGAAAGATAGACCATAAAGTTTATTCTTTATAGACCAATTACTAAACATAGTTTTACCCCATATTATTAGCAACCGTGAGCTTTCTATTATGCAACTGCATAAGACAAATGAGTAGCTCACCTGAAGATAAGCATCGCACTTGCTCATAACAGTGTCATCCAAAATTAAAAACTAAAACAGTTCAAAACCTTGCTCGGAAATTCGCAGCGCTCGTCACTCTGAGATATTATATCTCTTTGTGTCCAGTAATTTCACTGAAAACGTTTCCCTGTTCATCATTATCAGCCTATCATGTTCCCACTGCTGGGACTGAGGCCTTCTCTCAGAGAGAGGATGAGCCCTAATCCACCATGCTGGCCCAGTGCATGTTGGTAAATGTCTTTGTCTTTCAACTTTTTGAGGTTCTTGGACATACCGGTTTCATCACAAAGTTTTTCCTTCACCGTTTTTGAATTATGCCATTAAAACGGCACATGATTTATTTAGGTACCAAATAGGTCATTGGTGCAGGGCCGAAGATCGAACCGGGTACCGTCAGATTGTAAAGCGCACATGCTACCGCTCGGCCACCATCGCTCTTTCCACATATTTCTCTGTTCGTTCCCTGTAAACCTATGTTTGTGTAAAAAGTAAACACTATTCATTGTGACACCGTTGTCAGTCACCCCCTGCAAGTGTATCGAGTCATAAAGATAGTGTTATCTACGTGGTTATAGTATCGTTAGCTACCGCTGATAACCCGACAATAATAATTACTGTTCAACGTTACGGCTTACGTCGTTTCAGCCGATACGAGAATGACGTAGCTAGGTTTATTATTATACTCTTAGATGGAAATTTTGGTTTTTTATTTAACTGGAATTTATCTCCCAATTAACTTTGTAGCAATAATAGCTCAGGGGTTGGCGCATTATAATTCCAAATTGCAGGGTGTGGGTTCACATCTCAACAAAGAGCTTGAGCTGCCGGTGAAGCAAAACACCGTGAGGAAACCATAGCATGATGGTACACCTTCTAATGCCCTGCTGATAGCTCTCATGTTGAAAATTTGACGCCACTTGACATTGTGTTCCGGTAGCATCACTTGAGAACCAATTCCCATTTCAGGCTAACCGTGCTCACCATCTTCGACCACACCGTCACTTAACACCAAGTGAGCTGTGGTCAAAACGACTATAGCCTATCAATATCAAATTTCAAATCAAACAAGTTTTACTATAGGAACAACTTTGAAGTCGAGAAAAAAAAGCTGTAGGTACTTAAAACACATTGTCATTCACAAAGGAACAACAGATATTTTTACATTTAGGGTTTTTTTTATTATTATTAATTGGCTTGCGTTTGGCTGCCAATTCGCCTGATGTTAAGCAATGATGCGGTCTACGATGGAGCACGCTTGAATAGAAGAAACCGATTCACTTATGATTGGAAGACACCCAGGACCCGGTTGGCCCCATGGCAAAATTAGTTCATAATGGCCTCTTTTCGGTTTAGGAACACTGTTCTTTGTAGCCTTGTATAGCTCATGTCCAGATCCAATATCGTTATGATTTATCAACGAGGAAGCATCAAGTTAATCCATTATCTTGAAGAGTTAATCTCTTCGTGGCACAGGTTTAATCACTGCATAAATTTCAGTAAGGAAACGCATATTATTTTGAATTATGCAACCATCTCAAGTGCAATTTAAATGGCCATAGTTAGTTAGCTAGAATAGCAAACCCGTAAACCGTATGCAGTGAGATTAATCAAAGTTTAGAGGTGTAATACGGTGACTGCGGTATCTCACATATAAAAGCTCATTTCCATTAGATATAAAACGAGTGTTTATTAGGTGGTAAATCATCCTCGCGGGATGTTGTGACTGCTTGCGCTCGCTACTGAAATGATAAATTAAGCAACGAGACACGATGTCCTCTCTGTCTTTAGCACGGGTGGTCTTCACGACCTTTCACACGGTTGGAAATCCATTTTACACGCAGAATTGCTGTTTCGATGAACTTTTCACTAATAAGACAGATAGTTGACGAGAGCGACCATTTTAATTTTTCTTTCCATGTACCTCAAGATGGGTCGACGATATTGTCACCATCACGGTTAGAAGTTAAACTCAATTAGAACACGACTGAGGCAGATTGCATATCAAGAGAGAGGTCTATACCCAGCAGCAGGTCTAGCACGGGCCGTAGACAAATTATATTTCCACCGCGAACCACGAACTGGAAAACTCAGCGTAGGTAAAGGCCTCCCAGTAATGAACGGTAAACATCGTGAGAGTCGCGGGCATCCAGTGGATGCAGATGGCAGGCTGTCGTTCAGTATGATGTTCTAAAGAGGAGGCCTATGTGTGGACCAGTGAACATCTTCTTGCTAATGATGATAATGATACGATAGGCTGAGGTGGTGACTTACGATCCTTATACATGAAGATCAGATTTAAGCAGTTAGACGAGAGAAGGTTATCAAATTTTTGCAATATCAGTACTGTTTTAATTCAGGCCTAATGATTATAAGAGTTGCAAGTCCTTCAAGTTTCCCAGTACATGAAACGTTTATCATATAGAATCATATTTCTCACTGAAGCATCAAATAAGTGTTCACATATCTAGCAGCGCATCGTTTCACTCGGGTGCGCGTGGGTGGCGCAACACTCGACCTTGGCGCAGTTTTTCCGCTCTCTTTCAGCCGATCCGAGGTCTGACTGAATCGTCTTCTGGCTGAGCCACTGTTACCGATGTGTCTTGTCGATAATGTTCTTGTTCAAATTAGTTGGATCGCTTTTACTTTCTTAGAAAAAACGTATAACCGTTCTAGATTTAAAAGAAATGTTTTTGTAAAACCTATATTCTATATAAAACTAACACTTTAGCTACGGAGGCAATAATCAAGTATGGCAAGAAATAAGTGTCCATCGTAAGTACGGGCTTAGGATACCTTTTATCCCGAAAATTTGCGGAAGGACTGGAAAACCTTGAGATGTTTTTTTAATATGTGATGTGTCAATTTATACAACAGTGAAAGTGACCGTACATAATATGAATGAATAAGCTTTACCTGACATTAAAAGGAAGCAAAAGGCACTGGTAAAGATGTTCAACATATCAACGTCAGAACCTCAATCTTATCATCGAAAGCACCTGCTAGTTAGTGCCATCAATAAGTTTGCGCAATACAATGTAGTTAATGTACTATTTTTATTTATATCTTGCAACTACACGCTTCAAGTAACATCTGTTATACCCATGCTAGGCAGTTGCGTTGGTTACTGAATTGCCATCTGTATTATTATTGACTAAATTATAAACCAGAAATAATACTCATGTTATTTATGGCTCAGAAACTTAAAAACGCTTCAGGTGCTGAACTGATTTTAATTAACTGCTGTTTCAACTATCTCAACGTTTGACATTAAATCGAACAATTTTAAAGTACCTCTAAGCAACATTTCGGGTAATTGTTGCGTTAGGAATCTATTTCTTTGCCCCCGCTTGTTATGTACCTACTGGAAAAACATTTAAATTTCTGTCTATGTCTGTATAGAAAACTAAAAGACTGAGATGTGACTCTTGGTAGTTACATTTTACAGTGGGTTAACTGGATATACTTGTATACCTACATATTTTAAAGTATAGCTCATTATTGGAATCCATGTTTCATCCAGATCGTGATAATTCTGGTAGTGATAATTCCTATATAGTTTTGGGATTGAGTGTTCATTGCAAACTCTTTCAACACCCAAAGCCTCCGTTTTCTTTTCATTAAACAAATGAATAAACTACACCGCCCCTTCCATTATGTTCCCTCACCTTCGCTGGTAGAACGTGCGCGTGACCTCAGTGCCCAGTGTACTAGCACACTGGCTACTCATCTTTACCATTGTCCTCTCCTTAACACTTGAAAGTTCTGTGTCGTGTCTATTCCAATTACTTCTGTTGTTCCATGGCATATATTTTATTCATAAGTAGGTACTTAAAATATTTTAATTTTTAATAGGGCGACTGGCTCCGTGCCTAACGAAAGCGGTGATAAGTGACAAGTGATTTATGTGACTCCAATATGGCGGATTTTGACTCCGGATAAGCTATGTTTCTTCATCCGAGCTCTTGGTCTAGGGACTCTACAGACCTGGATCCTTTGTTAGTTTGGCGAGGTAAGTCTTTTTAATGTGGAACTGGTAAATAGCTCAAAATGTTCAAGTTTGGTAAAAAGGTTTTCTATAATCTTCTAGGTGCCATATGAAAACATTCTCAATAAAAAATACATACGTTTATTTAGAGTAGCTATTATTTCAGGAGGGTTTCAAGCCTAGTGGCCTTCACAGGCATTGGGATATCGGGTACCTAAACGTGAGCGGGTAAATTTCTCGCGTCCTCGCGTCAACTCGAGCGTTACCAACGAATGCAAGTGGGCCGACGAATTTGAAGGTTAACGCACAAAAACACAATATTTTGCAAGTGCACTCGTATTAATAAAGCGTGTAGTTATATGGCTAATGTTGTGTTGGTGCAATCCCGCGGCATCCGCGCTGTCGCAAGGGGCAGCGCGCTGGCGCATCCTCGCATTGCGCATTCACCGCTAATCACCGGACGCGCGCAGCACCGGCTCGCTCCAGCCTGAGGAACTAGTTGCTAAATCCGCTACCATGTCTCCGCTGAAAACGTTCATGGTCACCCCATTGTCGGTTCTGCTACGTCGTAGATGCGCTCTGCGTAGGCAACTCACTGAAATACAATTCTTACTCCAATTATGTGCTGTTACGATTCCACGATTATCTCCAATAACTCTTGATGCTTGTAATAAATGAGGCACTTATCAAAATTAATTATACCATTCGAGATCATCTTTGTCCGTCATTTTTAAAATATATCTGTCCAATTGGCGTCGTAAAGTTTTCCACTTCGGATCTACTTATATCGTTTATAAATACATCATTAAGACGTTGATAATTATAAAAAGTTGAACTGCAATAAAGCGTTTCGAGAACTTGAAAATATGACATCATTTAACAATCTGCATGGGTATCCTTATTAGCCCCTTAGCTTATATTTACGAGTTAGCTTACCTACGTGTCGGGCGGATACCAGCGAGCCAATCATAATAATGTATTTCTTTAAATGAGCCAGTTTTAGGTATTATCTGAAGGTAGCATTTAGCAGTATAGCAGTGGCTGAGTAAAGCCCCGCCCAGAGCCTGAGCTACCGATATCCTAACCCTATATAACCATAGCCTCTGTTTTTATTGAACCACTTTATTCGATAAATGGCATGATATTCAAACGAGTATATAACATGATAATTGCAATCACAACTTTATCAAGGTATAATTAAGATATAAATCACGAATAAACATAGCAATATCATTTTGATAATATTTTAGTACAGAGTTCATTTCCTTTATGTACCAATAAAAAAAACATAAAGACAAGTCATTGGATTGACTAAGAAGTCATACTGAAGCCTGTAATTTTATGACGTTGTAGTGAAGAACAGACAAGAATAATGTAATTTATAATACAATGCATCATAACTGTCAGAGGGGTTGAAGTGTAGACGTGAAAAATATTGAGCTTTCTAAGATATCGATAAAAGATACGTGTCATTTAGTTTCGAGCAGCCACTTCCGGTGGCCATTGTGCTTCAACCAAGGAACTTCCGGTGCAACCCGATACACACTCCTGCGCACGTGCGCAACCTTTTCAAATTTCGAACTACTTTTCGATTTTTCTACAAAGGATGTTTGAGGGACAAGAAATCAAATCATGCTGGCAAATGAGTTTAAGGGTGGATCGACGTAATGTTTTTACGGTTTTGTAACCAACAGCTTAGATAGATTCATAGTAAGTAAAAATTAAATTAAAAGTATTATGAATTTTGGGCAGAAACTTCGCTTCGCAATCCAGCAGAGCAAGATGAGCAACGTTTTGGGTGCGTTGACAAAAAAGTAAGAGATTGTTGAAACCTAAATCTATATGCTTTCGATGCAGTTTGAATATATAAATTTTAGATATATTTCAGTTCGATCTTCAGTAAATAGTTTACTTCCAATATCAAGTGTAAAAAAAAACATATAGTCGAATTGATAACCTCCTCCTTTTTGAAGTCGGGTAAAAATAGATTCAATTTCAAAATGGTGATATTATATTAAATCTATAATAAAAATATTATAAAGAGGAAAGATTTGTTTGTTTGTTTGTTTGTTTGCATTGAATAGGCTCCGAAAATACTGAACCGATTTGAAAAATTCTTTCACTGTTGGGAAGCCACACTATCCCCGGGTAACATAGGCTATATTATATTTTCAAAAAAAAAATATAGGAATCCTTACTAAAACTCCAATAATGTAACCCAACGTGTAAAAAATATAAGATTTACAATTTTAACTTTGCGTGTTTGACAGTTGTCTATACTAATATTATAAAGAGGAAAGATTTGATCGTTTGTTTGTTTGTTAGTTTATTTGTTTGCATTGAATAGGCTCCGAAACTACTGAACCGATTTGAAAAATTCTTTCACTGACGAGAAACTACACTATCCCCGGGCGACATAGGCTACAATCTATACCCTGTGCGGAGCTGGGGCGGACCGCTATCCATTATAAAACCAGAACTCGATTGATATTTGAAATATCATAATTATTGCAGATACATGATTATTAACGGTATATTTATCGTGATAAGGTTGTGGAACTTGTGGATAGAGCTCTCGATATTTCGGCGTGTCAGTTACTTGCACCATGTTCACGAGAAGACTGAAGAATGCGGGTGGTTGGTTAAAAAGTTCAAAGTTAGGTGCACACAAAACGATCTACCCCCTTTATTAGTCTTTTGCTACGGTTATCACTGGAACTCGAACTCGAAGCACCCGACAAAACATACTCACTGTACCATAATTATTAACAGTATACTCGTACCCGTACATCATTAAAATTTATTTCCTACTTACCTTAATCTACTCTACTTATACATATAAGGTATATAACCTGAGACTTACGTACAAAGTGAACAAAAGACATTGGCACAGACAAGTAAACCCAGGTGAATGTAAAAAGCCCAACCCTCAAGGGTTGGCACACGAAAAGAGCAAGGGGTTCCTTTGATATGCGCGTTAGGGTGCTCGCAGACTCGACCCTGAGGGGCCCTTGTCCCCCAATAAGAGCCCTTAAGAAGTACCCATTCAATCAGTATTTTTCTTCACCTAGTTCAGGTGCCCTCAATCTCAAATATTCCAAATTCAAATCGGATTTGCTTGTCAATATCATTGTGTTCGAATAAAGGGTAAAGGGTCAACATGGCACAACAAAGGGCCCATTCAAGTTCGGGCTTATCGACATTTACAGCTATTTTAATATCGCAGTCATCAACATGCATTGATAAACGTTCACAGACACAGTAAAGGGTTATATTCGTTTTCTTTTATTATATCCAAATGAAGCGATAAACATCAAATTATTTTACGGGTTAGTGCTTTTATTAAACGAAATTATATTCAACATCATCTCCAGCCTATATCTACCCACTGCTGGGTAGACTTCCTTATCTCTTGTGCTATTAATCCCTGTCTTAGCAGGTTGCCTGCGGATGGAACGCTGCTATGGGTTACTCTATCTGGGCTCTACTCGACCTGCCTTCACCACGCCTATCCGCGCGCCCTGCCCAGTGCTACTTGAGTCGCATGGCACATGTTCCGACATCCGTGACTTTTATCGTATTTCCGTATTTTGGACTTTGTCTCTCAAGCTAATAAGCTTGGCACGCTCCTTGTCCTTTATGCAACTCAAATTTTTGCACAGCCTCTTCGCGTCCATATTTCGGCACCATATATCCACGAGGACAGAAATAAATACGACCTAATCTGACTAATACCTTACCTACTTCTACTATCCAGATACCATTTAGGGTTTATAGATGATCCACCACTTATATAGTAGTGTAACCAGCATGCTTTATTGTATATTAGGTTGAAATTGAGAGATTTAAAATTTCTATGTATTAATCATTTATGTTTTTTTTAAATAATTTAAACAGATACGTACAAACTAGGCACCATCCCGATAAAAGTATATAACCACAAGGTTTAGTTGTTGAAGTATGACTCTTATAGGTATTTCAGTTGTGTTTATCAGCGCTGTGTGTGTGGGTAGATTCGAGGAATTTTACATAATGAACTCAATAAATTGATAAAGCATATAACTAATAAATGTGAAACAATTGGAGTAGGAAATTTATTTTAATTATTTAAGCGATAAACGATCTTATTTCTTTAGACATCAGAGTAAGAGCAATTTTTAAGTAGGTATACATATAACCTACTTCGTTACAATTGTTGGCATAAAAATAATGTCAATATTAGATTTCTTAAGAAAACGCTATTCTATTTGATCTCATCATAATCTTTTCCCGGGGTCTCCGGGAACTATAGTGCAGTTTTAGAGAAAAAAATATTGTCAGATAATGAATTTATTTTATCCACCTAAGATTAGCACGAAGTAGGTACTACCTGCTCAGTAAAAGATGCCGGCATTTTCTGAAATTCGATAATTTTGGCAAAAGCTCAGGTGTTTCGAGCTCACCTCTTTACCTTTGTCTATTACTGTGAGAATTTCAAGGAGTTTCGCGTATGAACCTGCTTCAGTGACGCCGATTTCCAACGTTCAATACAAGTGTCGGGTTACAGATGCAACGCCGACAAAGCCCGTCGGCGGCGCTTTGAAGTGCCGAATTCAATTAATTGCCTTATTTGCGCCGCTACGCTCGGTGCAGAATCTCCCGCAAAAACAAATATTTGCTGAGACTTCATTACCCGTTATTAGTTTGCGCGTTTTAATTTGTTCTTCTATCTCACTTTGAGTGATTGCTTTGTTACTCCAGCATTGAAGGGGAGTTTAAAATATAAAAAAGTAATTTAAGTAACTACGTAATATATGACGGTAGTGTTCCCTTCTCAATATGTCCCGTTCGCGATGCTAATGTGCCCTTCGATCAAAAATATATCGCATTTACAACGAGCAGTGTTCTTAGGAAGTTTTCTATCCGATGCCGGCGTCTCGGATCTTTAGCCGCAACTACCTAAAAGCTCATCCACATGTCAAAGATCTGTGGAAATCGTACACTGTGTCTTTGACGCTATCTTTTTGGCCTCACACCTGCAATATGTGGAATGAGCAGCATAACAGCATCCTGCAGCATTTCTGTGTAACTATAAGATGGTGTTCTCCAAAAGGGCTGTTAATAAAATCTAAACAGCCCTTTTGAATCTAAAGGTATTGAATCTAAAGGTATTGAATCTAAAGGCAACGTATCCGTGATGCCCCTGATGGCGTTACAGGCATAAGTACCTATTAGCAAAGGTGATCGCTTACCATCAGGCTACCCGTTAGCTTTTCTGTCACCTATGACATAAAAAAATATATCTCGATTGAGACAGAAAGTTGTGCTTCTGTATTTCATAAAAACAGACACTAATACAAAGTAAAATGCAAGACAATTTGGTACAAATTCTTTTTAGGATTAGCAAATGTTCAATCACTGAAAAAAGATGTTAAAACCAACAATTATTATAATACAGTGATAAGCCAGTTTAACAATTACTTGTAAATACGTTTCTGTTATGAATTGTTCGCGATATGATATCGCGCGGGGTGCGCAAGCGCAGCTCTGCGAGGGCGGTAAGCGCGGGGTGAGCGGAGGCGGAAGGCGTGGGTGCCGATTGCCTTCACAACTGCCCCTCTGATAACGTGTCACATTGTCCCATTCAGATTTTGCACTCGACCATTTTATATGTACAATTCAATGACGACCACCATCATTTTTCTGAACTAAATTGACATCTATCCCAAGAATTGTTTTGGTTCCATCATTTTGTCGACTCTAGAGAAATATGGTCGGTCTGTACAACATTATCAACTTTTTTCAGAGAGATTTTTTTTTTTTTTTTTTTTTTTTTTTTATTGGTTTGCAAACCGGATGATGCAGCATTTAGATGTGACAATAGCTAAAGAATACAATGCATGATAGGCTGAACATCCTTTTAAGTACAAACACAACATGCATATGAATCTAATGCTCAAATATGCAACTTTACTAGTTGCATATCAATATAACAAAACAAATTTATAAGGGTATTATAGTAAGTAAAGATAAATATTAAAATGTAAATCTAAATAAAGGTTGTGTTACAAAAAAATGGGGTTGCTTAGAATAAATTTCTTAATTTTGTTGACCGATGTATCGAAAATGTCGAGCTCCTGACAAACACTATTGTAGGTACAACATAGGCGGTTTATGGGTGAATTTCGGGCATAATTAGTGCGACAAATAGGCAGGGCGAGTGTCTTGCAGTTACGGCGTGGGTTAACTGTTCTGGGAATAGTAAAGTTGATTTTTTGAGATGTCACAACAACGCCATTTAAGTCATGTTAGCTGCCAACGTTTGTTGTTGGAGCTTGTTTTTAGACTGCCGGTAAAATAGTTTGATTGACATTTCTAAAGATTATGTATTTTTGAGATAATAGGTTTGATAACGAAATACATTGCTAGCCACTGACACACAATGGACGCCACTGGACATAGTAACATTTTGTATGACCACATTACGAAGTACCCGCATTTTGTGCAACGCAAATACAATATCACCGCGAGTTCTAATTCAAAACAAATGTCACAATCATAATGTTCTCAGAAATCGTTCCAAATTTAAACGTGGATAAATGTCGTATCTCGCGCCATCTCGACAGATGACGGAGGCCGAGAGATATAAATTATTGGCACCGGAAGTGACGTCTCGGGCACGCTCCAATTTAAAACACACGTCGCGCGAGCTGTGTCGATACTCACACGCTGGACGAGCGGAACACAGCGATCGTTTATTTCATTCCCTCCAGAAACCCATCCAACTCGGTCAAAACTCAATGTTTATTTTCCAGCAAAAAACCAAATTGAGGTTAATGAATGTCACAGTAATATATCGTATCCTTAATTCGCCGGAAATAAAAATTTTATACCTCAGTCTCATAGAGAATACAAATTGAATTTCAAATTAGAATTCAATCAGTTTGTATAATCGACAGCACCGGATGCGCTGAGCTTTTTTTAATTATTGCAAAGGTTATGAGCGTTAACCCAAAAAAAGCTTTTATGTTGTCAATGATCGGATGCGTGTAATTATATGCAACCGTTAGGTAGAGTATGTATTTATAACTCGAGCCCATCGGTCTCACCGCTTTGACAGTTCTGGATGAAGTGTCCCCGAGCCGTTGTACAGATTTATGAACCGTTTTCAGTGTTTTATCTAAAAAAGATTGTTTATCTGGTACTTCCGTCGCCTGCCGCGACCGATACGCTCGCTAACGCTTTATTGTTTACACTTAATGTAATTCAAAGCAGGGAATTCTTCGGTAAATTGTATTTTTAAATGTAAGCGTGCACGATGGGAACAGTGGCTCCTTACTTTGTGAATATCGATCGCCGCCGGTTTATTTCAATCTTTTTACATTTTGTGATGGATTTTACGCCGATGCCATGCATAATGTGGCTCTTTAACGTCGGTGCTTTTATACTTGATATCTTCAAACACTATCTCGTATTCAGGCGAACGTTTGACCGTCACAGTTCAGTGGAAGTAGGAAAAACTGTAATTTATACATAAAGTTGTTATCGCTGCTTGGTGCGGTACCAACTACCAACACGGCGACGATTCATTATAGCTATAAAAAAACTTCCATCTACGTTCTGGCGTGGTTGATGACCGTGACGAACGACGTCTGCTAGAATAATACTTCGTCGATACCTATTCTACTCTCCATTAAATCGGATAAAACAGCAAAATAAAAATACAGTTATACCTACTTTTAGCAGTGATACATTGGCATCGATTCTGATGTACTCTAAACTAAACTAAATTTGACAGCTCTAAAAAGGTTGCCATCCTTCTCTCACATATTAAAATTAAAAGAAATGCAGATAATTTTAGTCCTGTCAGATTGGTTTAGTTTAGTGAGTGTATGACAGAATCGACGCCAGTGAGTGTGTTTTGTCGGGACTTAGGTTCGAGTTCCAGTGATAACCGTAGCAAAAGACTAAGAATGAGAGTAGATCGTTTTGTCTGCACCTAACTTTGCACTGTTCTACTAACCACCCGCATTCTTTAGCCTTCCCGTGAACGTGAAATATCGGGAGCTCTTTCCTCAACCTTATCACGGTAAATATTTTATTAATAATCATATAACTGTAATGAACAACCGTGATAGTTTAAAACAGTGTTTTAAATTAAGAAATAATCACACAAATCACTTAAAAACTTATTTTTTCTCATCGAGATCCATTTCCCTAATGCAGATGGCACACAGAGGAGATTGTTCTGCAGCTTTTCTATCAGAGATAATATCCGCGTGTGTTTATTTCCTCGCGCATTTATGCAAATATGGAAAACTCATTTCCCGAGCCATTTCCCGCGGAGGTTTCCCGTCTCACTAATAACGTTGCCGTCAAGCAAATCTTCTATATGAGCGAAGGTTCTATAGGAGACTGTCAGAAACTCCATTATGAATCTCAGTTCACTTTTGCTTTGCGTTATGCCCGGAAAGTTAATATTAATTTTGTTGGTTAGTTACATAGCACTGAAATACGTTATTATGTGTTTTTTACTTAAATTGACAAAATAATGAGTTCTAATTCAAGTAATTTATTTCATTCAAATGGTGGTTATAACTCAGGTCTTAAATATAATTTTTAGTACGACATAATTTTGCCCATTTGACATAAGAAATTCCTAAGTATTTAATGATATATATAGCTTTACAATAATAAACTACAATAACCAAAAATATGTTACTAACGTAATTAATAGAATATCTAAAGTTTGGGTTATGTATCGCTTGTACTTTTGTCTAAAATAAAAAGTGTCACTAGAAATTGTTAACGTAGCCGCGATTTAGATGTTTCTGGGATTTTATTGTAGGTATACTTAATCTAAATGCCACTAAATAGACGTTTCTGCGGTAAATAAAGCTCACTATTACATAGTAGAAACGATACTCTACTACGATGAACTACGATTGTCTCCTAATTTATCAAAATTATTATGAAGTTTCTTTTCTACACATCTCAAAAATGCATTGATGAAAGCGTAAGTACATTTAATTCTTTAAAAAAAGGCTTGCATTTAAAATATATAAATGATGTGTTGTGGCAAGTCAATTAAATTGTTTCCTTCCTTTGTCTTCGAGTCGTTTTATCTGAACTGTTGATTTGCAAGTACAATATTAAATGTAAATATTACTCATCTAAACGTCACATAATTTATATGTTACGACACGTAACTACACTTTATACCTGTAGATACATACAAAAAAAAAATCGGCGTCTTATTTTCCGACGGCGTCGAAATCGCTTCCTCTGGTAGACAATAGCTTCCATATCCGGTGGCACACGTGCTCAGGTGGCTATTATCCCGAGTGTTCTTTGTGACCCGGCTTCTGCCCACCCCCGAGTAACTTGACCTGATTCCCCGCCCTTAAGCTCGTGCCCTCCCATCACCATCCTCAATACTTATGTATCAGATACCGATATCGGAACATCTGGCTCGATTTAGTTAAGATCATTGTCAACATCCTGGAATCGGCATAATATCTGGATTAGGCTCGAATCACATCAACCCATGGCTCTCTCTTCAGTTTGCCAGGCTTCGAATGACGGGACAATTATTATTATGTAGGTAGGTACTTACGTAACTATAAGCTTTTCATTCGATTTCTTTACCTCATCGTCATGGATGGGTACTATATACCTAAGTAGGTATCCAATTTATTTATTTGAACTGACATCAAAGCAGTTTATCCAAGTTCGGCGAAAAAATCGAGATAGTAGGTTTGTGTAATATGTATTGTAAAATTTATATATACATGGTTAAAGATAAATTTTTCACAAATATAGTAGTTTATTTCTATTATTTGAACAACACACTTCAAGGTAAATTTGATTTTATGGTTTGGTCTAGTCTAATCCATACTATCTCTTTCCTTCTCTCCTTATTTCGTGGCGTATTTTTGCTCTTCTAATATCCTGTACGTACGTATTTTATTTTGTATAGTGGACCGATTTCCTTTTTCAACTAAACAGAAAAATGTACAAATAGGTTATTTATATTAGAACTAGCGGTCCGCCCCAGTCAGCGTAACAGCTCAGTCTCATTCAAAACCCACAAAATAAAGTGCCCAGCGCGCCTAAAGAAATTTACACTTCAAAAAGGTGTTCGCTATACAGACCGCCAAATCTGATGTAATACTGGAACAATTACATACGTTGTCCGCGACTACGAGACAACAGCTCTATAACTCATTATGTGAAGAGCAAAAGGTCATTGCTAGTGGTGGCTCGTACATTATTGTTACATTAGCGGTAAACGCTATTGTTACACGGTAACGATGCGAATGAAACTAAATTTAAAATTCAAGTGGGTGCCACAGTCTCGCGTTTGCTAGTTCACTTACAGGGTTACCATTCTTAAACTTAGAAGGAAAACATGAGAATGAAAGACAAAAAGCTTGTGCGTTCACCTTGTAAATTGTAGCCCCCCTAGTAACCCAGCCATATGAATTCAGCCTAATTAACCAACTTAAAAAATGGAAGAGGTTCTAAATTTTTCTTAGTTTTTTTTTCCTTTAATTTTTGGAAAATATTTTTTTTATTTTAAAGTTTATTCTTTCAGATTGGTCTAATAAAAGTTTCATTAAAATCGGTTTAGTAGTTTGGTTCTAAATCAAAATAACTGGAAAATTTGTTTTCTTGGATGACTTACTGTCATCAAAGTAAACGAAATTGCGTATTTTAATAATTTTTAAGTCAGTTTTTTTAATTCATAATTATAAGTTTCTAAGTACAGTGTGATAAGTTAAATAATTAGAACGAGATGGTGATAACCCTACGTCTATGAAACAATAGGAATCGCTTCAAGGTCGCCGCATCATGGCCATTATATTATAACGTAATTATTACCTACGACTCACCACGTGAATTTTGCGAAACAATCATTTGCGTGTTTTTGAACTAAACTTCTGTTGAATACAGGAATAGTACTAATCCGAACAGTAGCACTTTTTGGTGATCACATACTTAGCAAAATAGCAATCTAAACCTAAACAAAAAAAATGTACAAAGGAAACTATACTAGGTAGTAATTGACATGTTTTTTACTTCTTTAATTAATTCAGGTATATAAAAGCGATTTTGACAATATTCTTACACAGATATATTTTTTTACTTTGAATGAATAAAATAAAATTTCTTCACGTTTGTACGCCGCACCTGGCAAGGACATGAGATACAAAATTTCAATTTGTACGACCCTGTATGCTACTTTGTTTGTATGTGTACCTGCCATGTTCTGACAAATACATTATTTGATTTAAACCCAAAGCAGTAAAAATATATCATTTACACTATTTTAATACACTAAAATGATAAAAAGGCAAAGTTCGTGGGTTTGTGTGACGATATTAAATATCGTCACAAATTGTGTAGGATATAATCTCTAGAAGTACTGAACCAATTCTGTTTACTTTTTTTACTGATTTCAAAACTAAGCATTTCCAAAACAGTTTAAAACGTTTGGGCAAGGAACCTATTTATTTATTTAACTAAATTGGTTTTTATTTACTAGAAAAGGCTATATTATCAGTCTATTGAAAATAGCAATTATTGTTTGAGAAAAAAAAAACTGAAATTCTACTAGCTTAAAATCTCTGTTATTCCGTCAACACGGCTAGTGTTTCAGATGTCCATATAGGTGGTGGTTTCTGCTTACCATCAGGCGGGACGCATGCTTGATTGCGATCTTTATATAGTTAGATTAAAAAAGTCCTACAATACCAATAAAATACAATGATTGTGCCTAGAATATCTAAGTACACCTAATTAACCCTAATCAACTGAAATCTCGTCTACTTGGCCACTGACAGATAAATTATGTTTCTAGTGGTGCGTCAGCACTTCTATTATGTGGGGTGCCCATTATACTCGTAACAGACCGTTCTTGACAATTTAATCATTTTGTTTTTGCTTCTCTGAAACAATGCGTCGCGATAAAACAGTTTTTAACTAAGAACACCTTAGCAAAATCGATTTTATTTTAAGCAATTAGTAGATAACTAGCAGGTTTAGGTATTAGTTTTGCAATTAGTTCAAAGTAGCTAGCTACGGTACCTGCTACAACGTATACCTACTTATTACTTAAGTTCGAGAAAAATTACGCTAATTTGTTTAAAAAGATTCGATTCGAATTTAGTACCTACTGAATTCAGACTTACTTCAAAGAAGACAGAAGCATAAAGAAAAAATAATTGTTCCTGCTAACCATGTCTCAAAGTGTTAAGTAAATCTAAAATCATAACGAAAAAAAAACTTAATCTGAATTTGACAAGATTATTAGCTGGTAGTGAACCTTTGTAGAGCCTGAAATGTAGACGTTGCTTACAATTTAAAACCATACCTAGCGTAACAAATCGTAAAAGCACAGAAAAAAATACTAAATTTGGCAAAGAGATTGGCTAATAAAGACTTCGTAGAGCCTGAAATGGAGCCGTGTTAGAAAATTACCGTACGTACTAATTTTCTTGAAATCCATCATCGTTAAGGGGGTGCCGGTTTGGCAAAAAATCAACGGTCGCGCAACAGTTGGTGTCGGTGGCGGTCGCAGCAGCAGGTGGCGCGACAGGTCGCGGTCGCGAGCTCTCCCCACCTCCCCCCTCCCTGCCCCGCTACCGCCGCGCCTCCCTCTCGGCCCGCCCGAAAGCTCTCAGTCGTTGATTAGACGCGCCGCCGACTGGTGCTACAGACGTAGCTCCGTGATCGAAAGCTCGAACTCGTACTATACCGACGTTTTATTTATAACTTTGATTTGACAAGAATAAGTTTAGTACTCAAGTGTTTTTATTTTCGAAAAATATTTTTATACTCTAAATATTACGTATAAATTTATAAAGTCAGTGGTAGAGTGTGATGTGGTGTGATTAGTCTGCGAGTGGACAGGTCGAGGACTGGCGACAGTCCGTCCGTCCGAGATGCTGCTGGTGGAGACGCCGCGCGAAGCCGCCGTGCCGCCGTGCGCGGCGCCCCTGGACCTCCCCATGTCCACCCTCACCAAGCTCAACTTCACAGACTACAGTGCTAAAGTGAACAAATCTTACGCAGCCTCGCCGACGGAGGACCGAGACTTAGACTCTAGGCTCAACTATGAGCAAGCGCTCGCGAGTGTGGCCCGCTTGAACTATGAACAGTCGGTAGCCAATAACAGCAAACTGCATTATGTTGAACAAAATAGACTTGCGTTTGATCCTTCCATGGATCCCATGTGTGATCCTACATATATGACAGGTTAGTGACGATTCTTTTTAATGAACTTATTTTTTATTTTATTTTACTAACTATTAATGACGGTTTCACAATGAAGATGACAAACCTTATAGATGAAATTTGTAGAGCCATGTATACTTTTTAAACACTGATTGAAATTTGATAATAAGTATTTCAAGTATGTAATAAGTATTTCGGCAAAATGGAAAGCACTATTTTCACGGGCAAAAATAAATAAAAAATTCAGTCTTGTTTAATTTTCCCGTGAGTATTAATTTTAATGTTGAATGAAACCTTTGTTGGGTAATTGTCATTATTATTTTAAAAAGTTGTTTGATTATAAAATCTCGGTCATATTATGCCAATACCTAGGTTCCTATATTTTCTTGTATACTTTTTTTGTATGGTTTTTGTGATAATTTAATTTTAGGTGCTATTTTAAAAAGGTCCCTACGCATGTTCCTCAGGAATTACATACGTCCAATTCTTGAATTTTCGAGTACTACCTTACCGTAGGTACATAAACCTTTTTTATCTTACCTACTTAGGTCAAACAAATTCGGATTTAAGTATGTCTATATAAATTAAATTTTTTAAGCAACAACTTAAGAAAAAAATAACACGAATAAGTAATCTATAATTAATTAATTTGTTATTGTTTTACATACACGCACGTAATAAGCTCTCAACACAAGTGACTAATTAGTACGTAACTAATTTAATAAGTCCTTGTTGGGATACCTACCGAGAGAATTTTCCCTATAGACCATGCCTAAGGTAGGTATTTTGTTCAAGTATTAAAAATAATCTATACTTATTCTTTTAAAACTTACCGGCTATTGACGCACTGTTTATTTAATTAAATATTTCAATACTTATTAAAATATACATTCTATATACAAAAATTTATAAATGTGTATTACCTACTCAGATAATATTATATAATGATAGGTATCTATGAGTGCTTACATATATTTGTAGCCAAGCTACCTATAAACAGATTTTAAATCAATATCTGTCTTTTTACCACGGAATGAGACAACAAATATAAGTTAAGTTGATAAAAAAAAATTCAGCAAAATATTCAATGAATGTCATAAGTACCTTTTTACGTTGTATTGTAGTTTGAATAAAATAAGTTTAGTAATTGACGTTTGTTATATTTGTCAGTTCTATTTAATCATTAAATAGCAAAAAAAATATACATATTTCAATAAACAAAAATGTACGGCTCAAATAATAATTATATGAACATTACGTAGTGTGACCAAAATAACACATTAATCAATTAACGTAATGAAAAATCAATTTCAAGATATAAGCAGCTTCATTGAGAACTCTCAAGCTCGGGAGCGGAAGCACTTTCGCCCCCGCCATGTTGGATCCGGCGGCGCGAGCGCACCCGCGCCGCCGCTTCCGCCGCGTGACGCGCGACACCGCTCTGCAGTATTGTCACACAGCTTATATTTGCATACATAGCTTACGTGAAAATAATGTAAACGCGCCTCAACCGCTGATACCATTCGCTGGAAGAATATTAATGATAGCCAGATCAACAATAAGCCATCATTATAATAAGAAGCTTTGTTCTGCTCAGAATTGTAAATCTGAATTATAATCTTCAAGCCATCCCTTGAACCTGCTAAAAGAATTATTTTTATCAAGACATTTGTCATTCAATACTTAAGTAGAGCATAAAAAGTTAATTAAGTTTACCACCTGCGTAATTAACAAATCTGTATCTGCTTAACGACTTTAACACGTCTAATATTTTATTCAACAAATGGGATATTAATGGCGAACTGGGATTCTTAAGTAGGTTCTATTAACGTGCAAAAACAATTAGTTGTAGAGCGATTTTAATTTTTGATTCGATTCTGAATCAGTGCACGTATGAAGGTGTGAATATTCATGGAGCTCTTCCAGGTGTAATCGTTGTCGACCCGTGTCTGCCACTCAACGGGGGCGATCATAAATGGTGACCATTCGAAGGCTAGAGGTAACGGTGCTCGGTCGCTCACCTCAGTAATCGCTTCCTTCCTAATACGGCGATCGCAAATCCCATAGTTTACGTGATCGCAATCGCGATTCGCAAATTGACAATTATTAATTTTGATTGTATCTATGTAGCTGCCTAAATCTTGGTGACTCAAGTTTCTAAAAAGATTGACAGGTCGTTGGCATCGTAAATTGTGTTTATGAGAAACAGGCTCTTGATTCTAACTAGTTTGTCATCTTCAGTGATGCTTATCAGATGTTTTGATGATATTAGAATCCAATAGCGTCATAAGAAAATTATCAGTAATCTTGGGTAATCAGTACCTTTTTCGTAACGACGTTCTAACAACAAATGCCTCTGCTGCACTAAATTTATCAAAATCTTCAATGTAATTTAGTCTCAGATTTAATTACGATTGTTTTTAAGAGGTTTAAAAGAAATTTCATGTAAACTTTATTTTAGTAACTAATCGTTACATCCAAAACTAATAAATGTTCATGGTCGAAACCATGGGGCCGCGGGGATTGGGAGCCAATTTATTTTAAAGTTATGTCATCACTTCTGGTCGATGCAACTTGTGACCTAAATATCGGCTACTTTGCTCAGGACTGGGTGCCATTTTTTTTAAGATATATGTCATCACCTCTCGTCGATGCAACTCGTGACCACCTCTACTTGCTCAAAGGGTGAGCATTGCCATACAACCAGTAATGGGCCAGCATTTTGGGAACAATCTGGTACAAACTGGTAGCGGTTTAATATATTAGTTTAGTAGTTAGATATTAATTTGTTGATTTAGTTTTATAATATTACGAAGATATAGATGTAATGGTATTTAAGTTACTAGTTTATGAAAAACAAACAACATTATTGAAGCCCAATCTGTCTAATGTTATTGATATTAAAGTATCACGCGACCGGGCAGGCGTTACTCGCACCTGTCTATGTCTAACTCAACAGATGTCGCGCAGATGATCCCAGACATGTGCTCACTACCTAAGCTCGATAAAACAACTCGTTATCAGTTAGGTATTCTAATGAACTCCATATTTTTCTACTCATTAGTCGCCGCCACTTCGTTATCTAACCGTTGGGTCTTAATGTCATGGATTGATATAAAGTGTAAATTAAAAACGTCCAAATTATAAATAAAAGTAATTAATGACTGGGCTGAATGCTCTCGCAGGACTAGCAAACTGTTGTTTATACATTACTAAGAGTACTTAGACGTTTGTTTATAAAATTGTTTATAGCAACTCATAAGGAAAATATAAATACGTATATATCTACGGAGAACTTATATTTTATGTAATTACCCACCTTCTGTATGTTCTTACCTATATAATTACTTACTCTAAACATTTTTACCATTTAAAAATCACTTTCAAGCTCTACAAATGCCCTGTTTCATCAAATATTATCTGTATTGTTCCTAACAACCCAAGCAGAAAATTATGCGTCTAGTAGATTGAGATTATTCATCTCAATTTATGTATACCTAAGTTTATATCAAAACATGGAAACCACGATCAGTTCGGAAAATATTTCACGCTTTACGATGGACTGATTTTGATCAACCACTGTAAAAAACCTACTTTCCAATAAAAAAAAAACACTTTCAAATATGTTCAGCTATTTTAGACATGGTAAAAGACACACACAACTCGTATCCTAAACGAGTTTACCTTATCTGCCAGTAAATAGAAACAATACAGAATTATTTAGAACCTGAACAAAAATACAGCAAAATCTTTGATGGTTATTAATTCAATTCAATTATTTCGGATCTTATAACTAATATACCTATACTTGACATTACATTTACAACAGAATAAAAATCAAAATTTAAAATTATCATGACAATTATGCAGCGGCTGTAAAATGGCCTTCTCAATAATTCTCCAGCAGTAAAGAGGTTTTGTCGGATTAATAATAAATGAAAAAAATACATCAAGTAACGCCCTATGTGCACTAAAGACTCAACTTTATATCGATAAAATAGTTTAAATATAATCCCAAATCTTTATTCACAAATAAACCATGCATAGAAACAAATTGGCTAAGTATCGGGTTGCTAGCTTAGAGTGGATGCTGCTGACCTAGGGTTTAACCCGTCGTTCGGTTTGTGATAGATCAAATTATTCAAACCAGACAAAACCTTGAGATATCAGTGTTAAGATGTTAGCTAACACTCACAAGTTGTGCTTTGAACATTAACCAGCAGACAGGATGTGCCGGCGCTACCGACGCCGACGACGGAAGTGGCGCGGGCGCATCAATGACTACACGTTTTCGTGACGTCACCCATTCAACTTTACAGCATATCACATTATGTAATTCAGTCAAAAATCAGCTGCATTTTTTTTTTAAATTTTTATGTTTATTGAAATCCGCTTTTGTTGCAATGTGATAGAATTTCTCATTCATTCTAAAGCATACATCTACTACGTGTCGTGCTATAGTTTGTTTATGTTCATTTATAAATGTATCCATTATCTTTTTATGTTTGTGTTACTTCAGCCACTGTTTTGACCCCGACATTAATTTTGCCTTTACCCCATGAAAATGTTTCTCGGTCTTTCCTTTGCCTCTTTTTCTACGAGTAGATAACGTTCTTGACATTGAAACATTCTACTATTATTCTATGAATCTATTATTTTTTTGTATCATACCAAATGTCTAAACATCCTGCCAAATATTATATTTGGAATGAATTTATTTATGTTAAGTACCTATAAGTTCTCATGAAACCCCGTTGCGAATTCTAATATTAGAGTCATTATTAAAATATTCACCACATTAACAAAACATAATACTTTCGCCAAGATGTAAAAGTTCGTTTTGCTAATCATGTTCGATTTACACTCCTCATATTTCTTTCTTAATTACAATCGAACCGGTTTAGGAGACACCGACCGTGAGAATGTCCACAAAGTTTTTACGTATGTAATCTTCGTTGCCAATATTATGAGATAATAAGCTCTTTTACGTAATTTCTTTCCCGCCAATGCTTTTTTTTTGCGACAGACAACATTTTTACTTCTTTTTTTAGCTTCTGGGAGGATTTTGGCGGCACAATTCTTGTGGATTGGTATTTTTTGTGGTATTGCCGCAAACAGTACTGGCGAACAGTACCAGTTCAAAACTTTTAGGGAAAATTTGAGCACGACACATTACAAATTTTAAGCTTTTTTTATCCAGTAAGTAGTATATACATATGTTTAAACTATTTATTAGATAAAAAAGCTTAAAATTGTTAATGTGGCTCTCTACGGACAGTGCCAATTCCGAAAGAGTTAAAGTGTTATAACAGTTTCATAACAGTGGCAAGTGGAAAGGATGGTCAAGGCGCGGCAGCACGGGAAGCGATTAAACTTTTCGTCTGGATTACGGCAGGCAAGCCGGCGCGCCGGAAGTAGCCATATTCGTTTTATGAATGGACGGCGCTGCGTGTCATCGACGGCTGTGACGTCATCACACATGGGTAGTGTAGCCCTTCTATCACGAGTGGTGTAGTTTTGAGGCAACAAAAGAAAAACAAAGAACAAAAAAGCTTTATTATCAAAATTAAAGTTTTTTCGCCCTTCTATGAAACTTTGTATGATGAACAAGTAGAGAATTAGGAGTAAGGATTACTAATCACTAGCATTTCATTTTCAGTTTCTATGAATGTATGTATGTGTGGTAAGTATGTAAACAAGGTGTTTTAGTAGGCATATCAATTACCGCTTAACTCCGTAATGAATTACCGAATTTTTTTCGTTCGGGAATAGCTTAAGAAGGCTTTTGACGATGAAAAAAAATATTGTGCCCTTAGAACAGCGGTGAAAACGCGGGGAGCTGCTAGCTATTAAAAAAATATTTGATTTGAAAACGAGCTAACACCAATCCTTCTATTAAAATGTTATAGATAATTTAAAACCTTTAAATATACAAATAAAAAAAATATTAAAAAATTATGTATTTACTTAAATATGTATTTTTTATTTCTAAAGTGTGGAACAACATTTCCATATGTAAATTACTAATTCGCCCTTAAATTTTAATAATAATAAGTGTCATAAGTTATATAAGATACTAAATTATCCACTAATATTTTAATGGGAAAAAGATTTACTTTAAGATTTAATAATAGAAGAGAAGTTCCAAAATTCCACGAAGCACTTCTGACACAAAAAATAATAGGTACGGATTGAACTGAGATGATGATGACTGATTCGGTAAAAAAACTAAATCCTTCATATCCTGCTAAAGTTATTACATATTAATATATATTTAGTGCTTAGCCCTTAGTCCAAATCGGCTTTAAAACGGTCAAAAATTATAATAACAGGAGGTTTAATGGTTTCCCTTATGTCAGGTATAGTGTCCTGAAAATATGACAGCTTTTATGATACAAACCGTGCGGTCATCGGTCAGGGTTACCACCACTTAATAATACCTAGATAGAATTAAAAACAGATGCATAAAAACTCTTTATTGTAAACTCTTTGTTGTCACTCGTGCGTGTATTGTAATAATTTTTTTTGCTGTTCTAAATTCTTAGTAAGTATGACTTTTCGGTGTCTAACTCCGATTTGTTTATTATTTGAACTTTATTCTTATTGTTTGTGAATCAAAATAAGATTGATTACTCGTAAACAATGACTGTTATAAAATTTACTTACATCAAAGCTCGTAAAAGATTTTTTCAATACCTTTGGCTTAAAATTAAACTTGGTATTTGATCGTAGCTCATCTTATGTTTAATAACGGTGTAGCCGAACATATACACACTTAAACTTCTCTTAACAGATATAATTGATCGGAACTGGCTTTCAAGTGAGTTGCTTTAGGACCAATTTGAAAGTATGTATATCCTTACAAATAAAAATAATCCGTACCTACTGGTTTATAAATAACTGAGTCCTGAGCTAACAGATTAATATTAAAAATACACTCTCTTTGTTGTTGAATAAATTGTTGCCAAGCATTTAACGGTATGTTCCAGCAGAGTCATTTGAGAGCCAGTTCGCACCCAAGCTGAGTTTACCATCATCGACACCGTCTTTTTATTCATGTAGCCGAATAGCCTGTCAACCATAAAAGCTGACCAATTTTTTGGACGAACTACTTCAGGCTAGGATAAAATGATAACAACATCTAGACACGGCAGCCCTACCCTCCCCTCGGCTGCTAGTGCGCACGGTTTTTGTAACGTTCGCGCTCGTGCGCAGGTGGCACCGCACCTGCCTCGCATACCGCCGACTAACGCGCAGACACGGCATACTGCACGCGATTCTACATTTAATGTCAACTTTATTAGGCTCTTGACGCAATACCTACATTGCTGTATCGATGACTGACACACATTAGAAAAAAAACGACTTAATTCAATCCTAAAACTTAGAGGCCATAGATTGCATTAAGATTTTTTCAATGTGACTATATGAATTCCCGAAAAAAAAAATCATTCTAAGCCTTAAAGTACCGAAATCACAACTAAAATAATTCATTTCAATTAAAATCTTACAAATTAACTATACGAATCGTTGCGCATTGTATTTGAAACCAAAGCAGAATGCACTGCTCTATCTATTACTTCGCAATTCTACTCATTATTAAGTCTAGACAATGTATTAGCTCAACGATTTGTGCAAAGGTTTTATTGAAGCTCCATCGGATTCCCGGGAATATTTTACGACCGACAATCGGCATGTGCTACTATTATTCAATCAATTCAACGTTTTTATCCAATCGATAGACGCAATGTCTACGCTAATCGATCGTGTGGTTCTTAATTTTTTTTGGCTCCACACGGCTTGTGTATTCCTACGGTTTCAAATGGTAAACAGCTTATTATTGTGTTGCCAGAATCTGAATTATGAATTAACATCTGCGACGACAGCTTGATTATGAATTAACGTTATTTCCTAACGGATATTATTGTTAGATGAAATTTTCTTACGATATGTTCCAAGTAAATTGTTTGTTGGTAAAAAGTTGTTTGTGTAATAATCCGGTGTCGATGCGATATTTTATTGGCAATAAATATTGGTGGTCTGGTGTTTAGTTTCGCGTCTTGGCAAGAAAAACTCGGGTGGTTTTTCTTTATTTTTAAAACGGGTGGAAGGAAGAGCAACTGTTATAATTTAGTATATAGATCGACCAGAATCTTATGACACAAAAATCTGTGGTTTTAACAATTTTGCATTTCGTATGTTTATTTGATCATCAGTGTGTGAAGACGAATATTCACTACATAAAATACGTATCTATCGAATTTCATGCAAATTTTGAATTTGGAAATGGATATTAGTATTTAATTCGAAAAAAAAATTACGTAGCGTACATTTGTACTTCACCCACAGATAGTATGCCCTAATAAAGTAGGTATAAAATACACAATACTTACCTTATTATTGAAATAGTTACGCAAGTACTTTTTTAAATAAACTAAGTAAGTGAAAAGACGGTGATTTTAAATAGAAATTTTAAAATATTGTTAGTGAATAGAAAAAACATTACATAATTTAAATAGTTTTTAGATATTTTTTTACCGTATACATAGCAATTTGTCACGTTGAGATCTAGGTTATAACACTTGTATTTTGCTTTGCACTGGAATAATAAAACGACACAAAGCCCACAAGCGACAGATGACTTTTTAAAATATTTAACACTTCCTGTCGAAAGATGTTCCAATTTTGAATTTGATTTAACACCTCTCGTTGACGGCAATTTCCTTTTATTTTGTCGTTTTTCTCGCGATTATCTAATCTCTACATAGTATAAATTGAAGTCGCTTTCCGCGTCTGTCTGTCTGTCAGTATGTCTGTATGGCCGCTAACTCCTCCTAAACCACGCAACGGATTTTGATGCGGTTTTCACCATCAGTTAGATACATTTTCAAGGAAATTTTATGTATATAACTAGCGACCCACCCCGGCTTCGCACGTAAATTACACCCGTGCGAAGCCGGGCGGGCGGGTCACTAGTGTTTTATAATTATTTAAGTATTCTCATTTAACAAACTTTAGACCACAGACGCTAGCATCAGTCTTTGAATATTTTACGTGTTTGATAATAATATATTAATTTTGATTCTTGGGTTCCGTAAAAACGTGACCCTATTACTAAGCCTACGCTGTCTGTCTATCTGTCCTACCTTTAAACGGCTGTATCTTTCGAACCGTAATAGATTACCAGTCGAAATTTTCACAGGATATGTAATGTTACGGCGGATTAACTAACAAAAAATATAAAAGTTTAAAAAAAAAACGAAAGAGATGTCCCCATACAACATACGTATTTTTTTAATGTATTTTTTTATTAGCTCTAATGTAAAAACGTTATTCAAAACGCGTCAAACTTGGCATGATTGATTGATATATAGTACACACTATAAAGTATAACAACAATAAATAATGCCCAAGTGCGAGTCGGTGACAAATTTCTGTTTATTACCAAGTTAAAACTTTACTGGTAATTTCGTTTCTTAGACGACCTTACCATTCCAACATCGACCTTATCATTTCACCGAATCGAAATGCCATATTTTACTAATTAGAAATCGGTTTTTTAAATTGATAATTATTGTATATTGTTGTGGTACGGAACCGGACGAGCCCGACTCGCACTTGGCCGGTTAGTGGTTTGTTGTTAGTGTGTAATTGGATAAGTCGGTCTGATAGTTAATTAATAAGGAGAGAGCGTATTTATGTCGCGGGTTGAATGCTTCGGACGTGCAGCAATAATTATGTCGCCGCGTTGTCACCGAGCGCTCACCTGCCGGCATTGCTTCTAATTTTAAAAATCATATTTTTCGACTTCCGTTCCCGAATGGGAATTGGCGCGATATATGCGGCGACTGAACTGAGCTCGACGCAACGTTATTCATCTAAGTTTTTAGATACTTCTGTTATTATAATTCGTAAGTACCTCTACAGGGCCCCGATTCTACTAAACAAATTGTTTTTAAATAGTTATGGTTTCAATTTTATTTTTTTAAGTAATTGCCTCAAAATTGTTTTTTTTTATACTAAGTTATAATTTATATTTTTTTAAATAATTATTAGGAGGTGGTATTTTTCTAGTATAATATTTTTTTTCTGTCAGTTATGAGGCAATTATTTAAAAAACAAAATTGAAACAATTTTAAAAACAATTTGTTTAGTTGAATCGGGGGCCTGCTGTCTCAGCTCGTGACCACGGCCATTGTAACATGGTCGAAACGTCGATCGAAAGGTACTTTTATTACCTAAATTAAATAATACGTGATAAGTACCCGATACCCGATAAACATTTAAAACATGTGTTCAAAACGCGAAAGTTTAAAAATTACTACCTCTACAGTGTTACATAAACCCTCAGATCAGATAAACAAGGGAGATATGTCTTAGTACAATTGTCGTTCGTGTTTTATATATTTTTTTTACTATACCGCTAAACCGCTACACGCAAAAACTATAATTACCTCAGTGCAGTTTCGATGCCATCCCTCAACAATGGTGAATGGTGGAAAACATCGTGAGGAGACCGGCCGGATGTATAAGAAACTCAAAAAATTCAAGGACATGACATTCACCAGCATTGTGGATGGGCATCCAATATCTAGCCCATTTTCTCTCTGAGAGAAAGCCTGTGTCCTAGCACTGGGAACATGATAGGGTGATAACAAAATTACCTACATACGTATACCCCCACTAGATGGACCGACGAGATTGTGAGAATCGCGGGCATCCAGTGGATGCAGATGGCAGGCTGTCGTTCAATGTGGAGGTTAAAGGGGGAGAGGCTTATGTTCAGCAGTGCACGTCTTCTGGCTGATGATGATGATGCTACGTATACCCACGATAGAGCTAACAATCGGCAACCTTATCGCTAAAAACATATTCAATAGATTTCGTATGACAATAAATAGAATTAAGCCGATTTTCGATTAGGTATAATTAGCCACTTATTCAACTAAATTATTCACTACGTAAATTGATAACCTTGACATACCGAAATAGTCGATTTTCCTTAAAACAATGTCGTAAAAATAAATTCTTTCCTTATACAAGCAAAGTTTCAGAGACTTATTCAAGAATAATAAACCTGTTGCTAAAATATAAACGGCAAAATTCTGTCATCAACGCGACGCCATATGGCGGGTTCGCGCGTGCTCACAAAAAAATAACGCCACCAACATTTTCGCGGGTTTCGAGTTTCGTTGGAGATAATAAGGTAAAAAAGTCTCGCAGCTGCTCCGAGGTCTAAGGTTACTCTTGCATGTGCTGGCGACGTTATAAGAACTTCACGTTAATTAATCATGTTTTAACCGACATTAAAAAGGAGGGGTTCTCATATAGGTTGTAAGTTTTTTTTTTTTATGTTTGTTACCTCTGGTCTCTGCCATAGAACTCCATGAACCGATTTGGAAAAATCTTTTTTTTAGTTAGAAAGGCAATAGGTTTTCAATAGGTACTTTCAGATTTGCTCTCTGATTTTTCATCAAAATCAGTTTGATGGTTTGATTATTAAATCAAAATAACTTGAAAAATATGTCTTCCAAGTAACCGAAATTGCGTATTTACTTACCTACAAATGTTAAAGTCTGTTTTTTAAATTGATAATTATTTACCCACAACTGTGCACAGAGAAGCTAGGGGGGGGGGACTGTAACAAAAAGGTATAGTACCTAATACTTTAAGGTGTTGGTCTACCCGTATACGTTCCTTCCGTATTTCCGTACAAAATATTTAACAACTTGTAGAACACAATTTTGCTGAATTTAAGAAAAAAAATTATCATACAAATACCGACCACGTGATCCATAGTACCTAAATGCGTCTGGGATAAAAGGTTGTATGGTGTAAATTTTTCTCCAAAACGGTTGAACCGATTTCAATACGATTTGTTTTTATTTTCAAGCCGATTTCATTGCGGTGACTCTGAACTAAGTTTGATCGAAATTTGTTCAGCCGTTAAAGTTCGTTCTTCACTATAATTTGCAGGAATTTCCATATTTAGGTCAAGGTTTTAACAAAACACCAACTAGGTATAGTAGTTTGTTATGAGCTCAAAAACAAATTCTCTGAACCAAATGTCGTGAAATTATTAAAGCAGCTGTTACACTACGCGTCATTCTGTGACGCAGGTTGATGCGTTCTACGCTGAGTGTGTATTATGCACACTATCACAATCTGCACATTATGCACAATCTGGGTGACTTCAAGTCGAGAGTGAATAGGTTTCTTCTAGGCAAGCGCTCATCATCGCTTCACATCAGGCGAGTTGGCGGCCAAGCGCAAGCCTATAAAAAAAAACTATAGTTCAGTGCAAATCGCACAGTGTAATGACTGCTTAAGAGTTCGGTCGCAGGCGTCGCGCGTCGCGTAGTTTGAGAGCATCGTTAAATAGTAGCTCGATCGCGTAGTTCGATGGCGAATAAATCTGTGCGCTTGGCGGCTGCGGTCGTGCGTTTGTGCGGTTCTGCGCCAATGGTCGCGGAGAGAGGCGACCTTTCGACCTGCGCGCGCGGGGCGTGGCCGCGCCCGATTGGCTCGCCCCGCCCAGAGCCACGCCCACACGAGACAACGCTCAAAACAACAAAACTCATCTTACCAACCTTTTGTTACCCAAAAAAATATAAAAATCTCTTTGTTTGACTGACATACTTCATATTTCATGTGATTTATTTTAACAAATAGTCAGCTTGGTGTTCTGTGCCAAAAGAAATTTTCAATTTACGTAATGCATGTTTTAGGAATGTAAGAAAAAAAAACGTTAAGATATAAATACGTATGTAAGACTTAGGTAGCCTGCATGGAATTTACATCGTGAAAAAAATAAAAAATATTATATTATTATTTATGTAAAATACATATACCTACCTACTTCATTCAAATTCTTCATTGTAAAGTACAATGCACCATTCAAAGTGCATTTAACTTTGCAGTACGTTGCTCTTAGAACTTTGAGCAAAACAAATATTTTTACACAAGCTACTAAGTACTTACCTACATAAACTCGGTCCAAGTTTTCTTTAACTATGACAGCTGCAGTAGAGTTTGATAAAAGAATTAAAATCATAAATGTGTCGGCGAAGTACCTGTGTAATTTCGCTCCGTAAATTAGTATCGAATTCCATAGAAATTTCAATTTTGGAATTCAAAATAAGTAAGACTGGAAGAGATCGCTTTTAACGATGAGTTTTTACACTAGTTTTTACCATACATATACATATGTATGAAATTACGTCTTTTATTAACGTAAGGAATATTCGTACTTCGCCCACTGGTCACTTTTGCTAAGTTTTTAAACTTAAGGTTGTAGCTGTTATCTGATATAGTTAGTTAGTAAGTATTTCATTTTTTTTTTATTGCAGTTGTCAGATCTAATAAAACTATAAAGGTTACACCAAACTTTTTTAGCTTATTTTGAGGGTTAATATAGGACCTACCTATAGTTAGATGTCACACAACGTGTCTCAGAGAGTTATGGGTGTCAGGGATCACTCCGTTAGAATGTTTTAACTTTGTACTGTTTTATCCCAAATTCGTTAATGCTATTTTAAAAACACAAGGGAATTGTAATTGGGCTCTATTCGTTCATTAAAATAGTTGTAGGTACTTATTTGTCGGGCTGACGGCGCGTGGTGATTTGTTTACGCGTTTTGTTCTTTGTATTGGATATAACTTCGTAATTTTGGACAAGAAATTTGTAAACTTAAAAAAACCTTAATGTGAAATTCCATCGAACTTCCCCTTGGCGAGTGTTAACATTCCAACTCGATGGTAAATAGTATTTAGTTATAAGAAAACTGGGGAGGAAAATTAAAATTCTTTACATGACAACACTGAGGAAGTAAAACAATTTTTGCACCTTGGTTTGTTTATTTGACATTTCTGAGGTGTATTTATTTCCATGTTGTCCAGTATAAATAAATGCCTTGTGACAAAATATTTTGGTTTGACCACAGAATACTGAATACCTATATGTCAGGATTAGGCTCTTTACGTACTTCTCCACTAAGATGAAGCTTATTGGAAGACTATGGTGCCTTTTGAAGACTATACAAATGAAGATAAACAGTGAAAATGGCAGTATGCACAGAGTACGATGCCTAAACTGGAGGGAAAAAGCATAATTTCCCCATCCAAAAAGTTTATGTCATAACCACTAAACGGCAACCACGACAATATTTCCACATGCGTGACAAAATGTACAGACTGACCAACTTACATGTTGAGATGGTGAAATGGAGAACTAAAATATTCCATCACTTTTGTTATGACAACTCGATGGTGGCTCTCTCACTCAACTTTACAAATAAGTTTGTCGCCCTGTACTGCGCACACCAAAGCGATACCTACATACAAACACACTTTTTTATACATGTTATAAATATCACGTACAATGGTCGTGAGAGTATTATCACGCACGAAGTAACTACGCAGTAATCTCTGCACAGACGGTCAACGGTCGTCATGAATCGGCTGCCCGAACAATACACTAGGGTTAAAATTGCACTAAACTTGTATGGTTTTTTTCGTTTATGTTTTTTTAATGACTCATAGCGACAAGATATTGTACGATACGTTAGGGATGGGTTATGCTTTGGGCTCGTTCCGAATCATGAAACGTAGAAAATTTCTTTGAGTACTTAGATTTACACATTCTACGCGTAGTTAAAAACCATGGTAGGTAGAAAGACTATAGAGTGGCTGAAAGTTACTATTAATATAATAACCGGTATAATATTTCAACGGTAAAAATGTATCCTGGTCAGTGGCCAGTCAGTGATGTCCTCTCTAACTAGGTACTACTAGCGAATAAAATGGCAAAATGGACTGCTGTCAAATTCATATAAATTTTATGGTAACAGCCGCTCCACATGCCTCTTACCATAACTACGTAGCAGCCATTTCCCAATAAATACTTAGTAGTAAATAGGTATTTACATATGTCCTTGTTATATAATTATGTAGGTTGACTAAATCTGTCGAGGGTATTTCCTTATAAAATTTAAACTTGGTATTGTTGCTTTCATTACAATTACTTTTATAAATCCCACTCCTTGGTTTTACCAACCGCCATTAGGCTCATCTGCGACGCAAAAAATATTTTAGTAATATCAAAAATGCCATATATATTTTACATATAAACCTACCTATATAATTTTTATTAAAATGCTGTTAGCATTTTGGTAATTAGTTTATTTAAAGCATTTGTTTATTTTTCATAATATATACGTAGCAGACTTTTGTTGAATGTTTTTTTTTTGAGGATAGTTGTGACACATATTTTCACTATTTGAAAATTTGGTTGGTATCTTCGTGAATTACCCGTGGCACAACTGCGTGACACTACCCGGAAGTGCCAAGGCGGAACTGATATTCCCTTAAGCAGTACCTGTTGTGACAAAGGTAAGTTTTTCGTCTCGATGATACGAGGCAAAACTGTTTCAAAGAGAGCGAAAGAGATAAAATACGTGGACATTGAAATCCCTAGAGTAGGTATTTAAGAGACAGTGAGAGGCTGGCCTTCAGACAGTCATCGCACGAGTACTGACCCCGCACATATGGTAAATATCCCGTTAATAATCATTTAAATTTAGTGAACAACCGTGATAGTTTAAAACAGTCTAATAGATTCAATCGCAAACGGTCTTTGAAGCACTCGTAACCGTAACAAGTAAACTAGTTATCACTTCGGTCGAGTATCACTGAATGATCTATGACATGGTTTATACTGGCGTACAAATAAAAAAATTACGGTCATACCATCGTTAAAAATAAACATTTCGACATTGT
This sequence comes from Agriopis marginaria, assembly GCA_932305915.1. Taxonomy (NCBI): domain Eukaryota; kingdom Metazoa; phylum Arthropoda; class Insecta; order Lepidoptera; family Geometridae; genus Agriopis; species Agriopis marginaria. The sequence continues at coordinate 6,677,131 of OW029934.1, read as the reverse complement.
TTTAGTCAGGTAAAGACATTTAATTGAAAAGTAACATAATTATGATATTCACCAAAATGCATTTTAATAATGACTAGCATGGTGGATTATCCATCCTCTCTCTCTTTCTCTCTCTGAAAGGCCTGAGTCCCAGCTGTGGGAACATGATAGGCTGATACTGTAAGTATTTATTTATATTTGAAATGGTATTCTATACTTTAGGATATACTTACTATTTAAATATCATAGACAACTTATCTTAGCTCAGTGTTTGTAAACTTTAAGCAGGTGTTATAAATAAGGCTGTTGGTTATCTGGAACGAATAAACTTTAATATTAATATTATTACTTACAACGTACCCACTTTGAACGTTTTTCCAACTTGCTCTAGAAATCACGATTCAGTACCTACTTACCATTCAAACTTAACTGTACTTATATGACTTAATGACTGTGAAATGCTTTTCAAAACATCACACTGACGCAAAAGAGTGCGTCTATTCTTTGTTCTTAATCAATTCATTTTAAAAAAAACTTATTTATGTATCAGGTCAGTCGAATTCATTTACGATTTACGACTTGCGTGGCCTGTTTCCTTGTCTGTGAGCGTGTGAACCAAGCGGAATTAAAGTAACCTAGCAATACCGGGTGTTGCACGTGCATGCAAATCTGGCCGGCATTTCACACTCTACATAGGCCAATTCACACGTCGTTCATTATGCCAATTAAATCTCAATGTCAAGGCTACGGCGTAGCGATCTACGAGATGCTACGTCATCGACTAATCGTACTTGCTAAATGGTACATCGTACAATGGTACATAAAATCGGCAGTTATTTCTGTCTGTACTGGATTAATGGCTAACAAGCTAAAGATAAAGTATACCTTTTCTCAAGTACCTATAGGTACGCTTGCATGTAGGATATAGATTAAATAGTGCGAATTATAGGTACCTACATAAATATAAAAAAAAACTATAGATCGCTTAAAGTAAAACCCACTTATCTGTAGAGGTAATCTAGTGAGCAAACTGAATAAATACCACGAAAGGCTATCAGTATTATTCAGAAAATAAATATTTATATTGTATTAATTTACCACGGTTTTAATTTATAATATAGCTGTTTACTATAAAAGAACGTAATAATAGTGCATTATACCCCAGCTCTCAAATAAATTTAGTTAATTAGGAAGTTATTTTGTATCGATTTTAATGTATTGTTATATTCATTTATATTATGATTTGTATCGAACAGACAAACAGACAAGTTAATAAAAACGTTACTAGTTAAGTACTATGGTAGCGACCTCGCTCAGCTCTACATATATGTTGCCCCTGCACGCTGCAGAAAGCTGGCTAGAATCTGTGGTCTCGTATACATAATTCGGCGTGCGGGTGCGAGGTGTGTGCCGGCCGGCGCACGCGCAGAACAAAGGGCGCGCCGTGAACCGCGACCGTCGCGCTCCGCTGCCGCCGCCGCGCTCCGCCGCGCCGCGCACGCCCGCGACTGCGTCCACACGAAGTTTTACCAAATTGGTTTAGCAGTGATACGATCTGAGACTTCGACGAATCCCCGCTGCAATTTTCTATTATACGAGGAAATTAGTATTAATTATCTGTCCTTTATTGTGTGAAACTTAGTAAGAAGACAATAAAACAGAAAAGGTACCTTAAACTTTTAGGTTTTTGCCAAACATGGTATTGTGTAAAAATAAATGAATATTCGGGACCTTTTTGCACACATGGTCATCTGACCCCAAACTAAACAAAGCTTGTGATAAGGCTGACAGAGACTGATATACATATTATACATAGGTACATATATATTTTTAAATAGATACTAACACCCAGATATAGAACAAACACAAATGTTCATCACATAAATGTTTGTCCTAGGTGGGAATCGATCCCACACCCCCAAGCGCAGAAGGCAGGTTCACTACCAACTGGACCAATGGGCTAAAATTAATCGCTCAGTTTACGCATACTCGAATAGGTGAATTTTCTATTGAATGAATAAATTTTCTAGTGTATTTCAGTGTCATAGGTTTATGAACTGACACCATTAGCATGTCTCATCTCTATCTTTGGTTGTTGCAGGTGGGTACACGACGGGCGGCGGGCGAGACCCCGCGTACAGCTACTCGGAGGCGAGCGGCGGCAGTGCCGGGGGCGCAGCGCCCGCGCCTCCCGCGCCCTCGCCCCTAGACGAGTACTACCAGCAGGTACTGCCAAAACTTACCATAGTAAATTTTAATTTATTAATTAGCCTTTGAAAACGCATCCTAGTTAAGCAACTTTTACGAATAGCTTTTTTTTGTCATTAACATTAAATTAACGAAACACTAAATTACTACCAAATGCGAATTTTCACTTTCGTTCAAAACAATGCTGACAATATCCTAATTTTCATCTATGGTTACATAAATCTGTTTTGCTTTAGCAGCATAGCAAGTAATAAGCTTGCGTAGGGTTCGCAAGTACGCCTTATACTTGGTTCAAGTTTTTTTCTGTACTGACAGACTGTTCTTTTAATATTTTACTTTAGAATATCGTCTATCAGCCAATAATCTTGCGTTTAAAAATTTTGGAAAAGTAATCAGTATTAGTTCAATAAGTTTTTTACAATATAGGTACTGAGCTATTGTGGCTTTTCATTCAACTTTTTACAATCGTATGTTCAGTGGCTTTTTAGCTGTCAAAGCTAACAAAACTTTGACCGAGTGTAAGTGCTTTCATTGTTTATTAAGTGTGCCAGTGCTAATGGAACTCCCCTCTCCAGGAATACCCCGCACCAGCCGCGCCTGCGCAGCCGCAGTACCTGGACGAGTACTACCACCACGCGCACGCGCACACGCAGCCTTTACTCTCGCACGAGCCCAAGTACCAGCCGCACGGTTATACCACGAAACCATACCCCAGAGGTAAGCAACATCGCCATTAGCAAGCATCCACTTCTCCTTGCGTTGATTCTCCACTGCTGGAAGTCGTGACCCATCAGGGTCAGGCTTCTCCCACGTTTTGCCATCTGAATAGAGTATTTTCCTCCTTCACCGCATTTCAAAGGCGTATTCGCTAGCGCTCTTTGCCCTTTGGAGTCCATGTCTCCGCCCCATATAAGATTATGAAGGAGATTACGGTTTTGACGAGGTCCTATTGATGTTTCGGTCCTTCCATATCATATAGAGCTGAGACATGGGATTGTCGTGACAAAGTACGCAGTTTTTTGTCCCATTGATGATGGTGTATGGCGCATCTATGTATAAAACATCGTAGATACCTACTAACAAATCAGGTGAAGCTTACCAAAACCCAATTAGAGACCCCCCGATACTTGAAAAAGTTATCGGTACCGGTTCCGCATCCAGAACGCCGTAGAGTCAAGCCTTTGCAAAGTCTTAACCATCGGCTAGCAAGAGAACATCTACATTGCTAAATCTGATGATTTGTGTCGTACCTTAATTATATCCAAATCGATCGCAATATCATTGATTACAAACTCTTCTAGTCTATTTCAAAAACTCAATCAAAAACCAAGTTAACGTAACCAAATGCTCCGAAATGACCGTTTAAACAATAAAACACAGGAGCAGCACTCAACAAAACAAGAGTCGTAAAACCTTAAACAAGAAATTGACTAGACAACGACAGGAAATGAACTGTAACAAATATTGTGCCAACTAGGAAGCTTTCCTCACCTCTCCGATATAAATCTTCTCCCATGTTCGTTTCTACGAAAACTTTTCCTTTTCATATCCACAATTTTATAACGACCAACATATAAATCACTCTGAGAACGCGATACATTGTGAATAATATAAAAAGAAACATAAGGCACAAGCGACTTCATTATGAGAGATCACAAGGCGACAATTAAAAGGGAGTTGGTCAGCGTTAAATTAATGAACCTATTCAATTTCAAGATACAAAGTCGTCAGCGTCGAATCCCTCGTCTGGGTCATTAATTCTGGGGAGATCTGGTTACTCCTGGGATATTTTTACATGTGTTGATGGGTGCGCTAATTGGCAACTGCTTGTTTTCATTTTGTCGCTAACCACTGCTGTTAATTTGTATCTAAACAAAGCGTTTATGGGGAATAGGTAAATAATTAGTCATACGGGAAAAATTCAGCTGCTTTATAATGACTTAGTTATATTAGTCATAAGCAATGATTAGTTAAGTATTAATAATGTACGTTTCGCTATTTTTAGCACGTGTGAAAATTGCACTTAAATGTTATAAATCACTAAAAGTTATTACTTTAGTAACAAGAAAACAGTCGTAGCTAGATTTTGTCTAGCTATACGACTGTTTTCTCGTCTAGACAATCTCACAGAACCACATTACCTGTTTATGTGTCTATTTAGTCGCAAAATAAATAAAGCAGAGCATTTTTGTGTTATGTCCATTTGTTGAGATACACGAAGACACAAATGATAACTTGCTAATTTTCTTTTCGTCGCGTCATCATTCTAAGGGCTATTAAATTATTTTCTATAAACTATAATATAAGTTTTAAAAAAAATGATGACTCGATATCCAAATCACTCCTCGGTGCTCAGGAGCTATGGTGGAATTAAGAAACTTGATTCCCACTGCTGACCGTCGCTTAGAGAGAGAGGATCGGCCCTAATCCACCATGCTGGCCCGGTGCTTGTTGGTGAATGTCATGTCTGTGAACTTGTGAGATTTTGGGACATACCGGTTTCAGCACGATGTTTTTCTTCACCTTTATTAAGCGAAGGCATCGAAACTGCAAATAATTTATGTAAGTAGGTACCTATATGCAGTGCAGGCACCTTAAAACACAAAAAAAAATTGAGCAGTATTGTAGGTAAATGAATTTACATAGTACAAATTAAAGTCGCTTTCCGCGTCTGTCTGTCTGTATGGCCACTAACTCCTCCTAAACCACGCAACGTATTTTGATGCGGTTTTAACCATCAGTTAGATACATTTTCACGAAAGGTTTATATATAAAACAAGCGACCCGCCCCGGCTTCGCACGTAAATTACACCCGTGCGATGCCGGGCGGGCGGGTCGCTAGTAACCTTATAAAGCATGATAATAATAAAGTGGTGTATTTGCAGGTGCTGGCGGCAGGTACGGCGGAGAAGGCTACGACGAGAGTTACGCGCCGGAGTACGGCGGCGCGTGCACCGATTGGAACGAGTGGCCGGCCGAGCAGCACGCGCTGCTGCCGCAGGACAAGCTCGCCTACCCCGCCTCCGGGCCTTGCTTCACCGGTACGTACACACTACTAGCTGCGCCGGACTGCGGCGTAAGCAAGTGGATGCCGATCTTCGTTCAATCATGAACAAAATCCAACCTAAACATCTTTCCAGCGCATCGTTTCCATTCCAAACTCTCTTGACTTTATATTGCACTTTATTACCAAAACGAGCACGCGTTGAAGTCTTTTCAAGGCATGATCGTGATTTCCGTAGACTTCCCGTAGAAGGCTACGAAATGGTCTAGGAAATTTAAGCAAAATGGAAAATTTCTCTAATTCGCCAATTGAAAAGCTAAACCTTAGGGGCCTTACAGCCTGTGTCTGATCTGGGACCTTACGGACAACTGCTAACGCGGTATCAAATTAACGTAAATCCTCTCAGTTGGAAAATCACGCGAATGTGAACTTTAACGCGCCTTTAACTTAGACACGTGATTTTTCCAATTGAGCGGATTTAACTTTAGTTTTATATCGCGTTAGCAGTTGTCCGTAAGGCCCCAGAGCAGACAAACAAGGGAGATATGCCTAGTACAATTATCGTTCATATTCAAATGTCTCCGTTTTTCATAAAAAAATTCACTATCTGTATTACCGCTAGCCGCTTGACGCAAGATAGTAAGTACAGCTTGTTTAAATGATCTGAAGACTGAACGCTACAAAAGCATAAAACATCGTAAAGCACGAGACGAATTCTCCATTCTGAAAAACTCTATAAAAGCCACGTTTCGAAAACCTCTGTGAAAGTTCCTAATGTATTTGTACAATGTAAAGCAAGTGGGTGCTACGTTGCAGGTTCAGGCCCCATCCAGCTGTGGCAGTTCCTACTGGAGCTGCTCACGGACAAGAGCTGCCAAGGGTTCATCTCCTGGACCGGGGACGGCTGGGAGTTCAAGCTCACCGACCCAGATGAGGTATGTACTTTTCAAACTGACCAACTGATCGGATACTGATCAACTGACTTCAAGAAAAGAGGTTCTCTTTTCGACAATTTAATGGTTTCGTACCTTAAAAGGATAAAAACCCTTATAGTTTTACTTCGGTGTCCGTCTGTCTGTTTGACGGTCAGTCAAGACTCTTTCTCAGGAACGGAAGATATCAAGTTAAAATTAAACAGCAACACTGATTATCAGTAACGCGGAATTTTTCAATATATGACGCGCGTATATTTTGCTACGCGTGACCGATGACGTCAACGTAGCAGGAAATTAAGCTTTAAAATGTCCTTAAAAATATTTGAACTATCACCTTAAGCGCTCACCGCAAGCACGGTGACGCTGTCTGCATGAGATATCTGTGAGAAATAGCAGAATATATCCAAAGATATTGCTCTGCATTAAGTTGTGCTTCGAAGTTTTACCTATGTATTAACTCTTAAGGGAATTATCTCAGTCAGACATAATTTCATATGAATTGTTTCGTTTCAGGTGGCCAGACGCTGGGGCATCCGCAAGAACAAGCCTAAAATGAATTATGAGAAGCTATCCCGGGGTCTGCGCTACTACTATGATAAGAACATCATCCATAAGACCGCCGGCAAACGTTACGTGTATCGCTTTGTATGCGACCTACAGAGCTTGCTTGGGTGAGTGTTGTTCGTAAATTCGTAGGTATATCACTAATGACAGCTTATTAGTACACCGATCCCTTCACACCAATATGGTATATTACGCAGAAAATTGGAAAGTTTCAGAAAACTTAACGACGATTTTAACTTCACGCGTTTGACAGTTCTAATCCAGGACAACGTCTGTCGGGTCAGCTAGTCATTTATAATTAACGTAACACTTCTTATATTTCAGTATATCACCGGAACAACTGCACGCAATGTACGAACCCAAAATGGAGAAGAAAGACGACGACTGAACCCGACTCGATCGCGTCTCGACCGCAACTCACAGCGACCCGCTCAGCTTCGCGAACCAACAGTTGCGCTCCGAAATTGGAACCGCCAACTTACAACTACCCGCATATAGTTTGATTTTATATTTGCAATAGATTATGTTCACTCGCTTTAAGAATGAATTATATTTGTCTAATTCTGGCTTAGAGCTGACTTTGGCTTTAATTTTTATTGAATAACGAGGCAATGAAAATTTATACGATTAGTTTCAGTGCCCATTGATTCGCCAGTACTAGATGATTTTAATTCAGATTTTTTTAACATTGTGCAGCCGTTTTATGAGCCGTTAGTAGCATACAGATTTCATTGGATATTGATATGTAGGCTGCATATATTTCTAGCTTTGTTCACTTGTCGGATTTGATCTCATATACAGCCACCAGTGTATTATAACTAACAAAGGTTAACAATCAAGGTTCTTGCATTAATTCTACATAATTATAAGTACCAAACCAAGGGTGCCTTACGTATCACAACGTGTTGTTTATTATAATTCCCGTAATGTTCATTTCACCGCCAGTGGCGCTCTTATTGTATTATTATGTTTATTATTAAATAAAAAGTATATATGTACCAAAATACATAAATATTTGTAATAGCAACATTTGGTTCTATCAACTTTCTCCTTGAATTATACGTGCAAATTTAATTATATAAAATCTTTAGTGCTAAAATAGTAAAATTCTGCTATAACTATAACGATAACTGTAAATATAAGTTAATTTGTTACTTTATAAAAATAATTAGGTATTATTATTATAGTAGGTATTAAGTGTTGTATGTTTGATTCGCAGATTGTTGCAATATGCGATTAAATTAATGCATAGTCAGAATGTGTATGGACAAAAAGTTTTTATATGATACAAAAGTTTAGTCCAAAGATGTTTAAATCTAAATTCCCACCAATTGGTAAAAATACTGTAAACTACCTTAAGGACTTCTCGCGTGTCTAGTTAGACCAACAAAAATTTAAAATTAAATATTTTTTCTTGTACTTTACTGCTTCACCAAGGCTTAAAATGCACCTTCACACTTCCAACAAAATGAAAGTTAACTTCTGGATCAGGGAGTGTTTAGAAAGTCGTAAAGCGAAGTATCGACCCTAACTAGACATAATAGATTCCTTTATATGCAATTTGTTTTTTTGGTTCAACACCTGGTGACGTAATCATGTCGCTGATCTCGTGGTAAGGGATTGTAATGTCTTACTAGTTATGAAATTAAATTAGTTGTATTATTTTCAATTTTAATAGCTCCTAGCATACACCGAAGATATTTCGATAAGTTTATTTTGTAAAGTATTTTTTCCTCCATCAATATCATACTTTACCTTTTGTTTTGTGCAATGGTAGTGAAAATTGTGACTATTTGGGTACTTTCACGGTGCTTTGATTTTATGGAGCAGGAAAAAAACTACTTGATGTCTTCCCCGAATTACCAAATTAAAGGTCTGACTGTGTACATCTATAGATAGAGCTTTTTTACGCAGACGACTTACAAACGAAAGCCCAATGAAAGTCAAACCTACTTCATTATTAGATTGCGTTTATATCTTAGGTCAACTGTCTACTTTGGCCTTTAATATTGTGCTCAGACTTTGCCAATTTGACGACATGTTGTACTGTGGACAAAGTACGAGTATTCGATGCGTAAAATACGTATCGAAATTCATACAAATTTTGAATTTTGTAATTGATGCGTATTGCACGTAGGTATCGAATTCTCGTACTTCGCCCACTGCATAATTTAAACATAGAACTCGGAACTGTTGGCTACTTAAGTATGTAATTTTTAACAGAGGTTTAACAATACAGTTTTTAATATACAATCTGTATGTATGTAGTTATGACATACCCTTTTGTAATGTATTACGATAAGCTGTAAGCGACCGCCATTATAAAGTGAGACCTATTTGTAGTTATGGCCAAATTTTTGGGTGTGTACGTGTCGTTGTATGTATTGATGGAAGATATAAATTTAAATATATATATTTACGAAATGTTTCTGCTTTTCATTTCTTTAAGTAAGGTTCGACATTCACGAGTAACCTTCAAGTAGGGTTCCCATCCGTCCGGATTTATTCGGACATGTCCAGACTTTTATACCTTTGTCCGGCGTTTTTAGCTTCGGCGGGTAAATCTTAATTAACAACTCCGATAACATGAAAAAATATACCTATATTGCAAAAAAAAATAACTAAATGTCCGGACTTTTATTGAAAGACTTCAAATTAATCATAATCGCAAGCCAATCCTATTTTTAATTTAAAAAAACTATTAAAATCGTTGGAAAGCGTAGGTATCTGAAGCTCAACACTGAAAAGTCGGCGGCGGCGTCGCGCTGCAGTAGTACAAGCGGTCAGAGCATAGTCAATTGGCTGGAAAATATAAACTTAAAGGTAAATATAGATAAAACTAAATTAATACACTTTAAAAACTACAAACAAAAATCTCTGCAGCTAAATATTGAAAATAAAGTCGATTTAGTCAAAGAAACACATTTTTTGGGGGTAATTTTAGACACTAACTTAAACTGGAAACAACATATACATAAAATTAATATCAAACTGTCTCAGTATTGCTATGCTCTATCAATAATTAAAGATGCTACTTCAAAAGCTATTGCTACAAACGCCTACTATGGCAATATATATCCTCACTTGAGTTATGGCATAATATTTTGGGGGAACTCAGTTGAAGTAAAATCAACTTTTCTTTTACAGAAGAAATGCCTCCGTATTATTTATAATCTACAAAGTACTGATACTTTACGAAATGTATTTAAAGAAAATAGCTTCCTCACCGTTACAGGAATTTATATATTAGAATTATGTTTATTTATAAAGAATAATGGAACTTATTTCTATAATATTAACTCAAGTCGTGCAGACATACCTATTGCGTTATAAATCGATTTGTGTATGTTTCCTTTCGGACTCCAAAATGGCTGGACTGATTTTGATGATGACTGGCAGATAGCTGATGTTTCGCGGCGAGATTTCTATCAAACACTTCCGAAAAAATCTTACGTACCTATACCTAGTAGCAAAAATAAATACCACTAGATCGCGCACGAGTCATAATTTGCTTGTGCCAGATGTAAGCCACGTCGGTGGCGGGGGGGATCGTATGGCGCTTGTGATTGGACACTCAACGCTTGTGATTGGAGACTCAAAAGTCATTAATTCAATTCGCGCCTAGGATTGGCCCGCTCGAAAAAAATTAAGATGAAAATAAGTAACTTTGGCTTTCGGCGGGGTAAAGGATGAGCAGTCAAGTAGTTAGAGATCATCATCATCATTGTCAGCCTGTATCAACCCACTGCTGGGTATTAGGCCTCCTCTCCTTTGCGCCATTCCTCCCTGTCTCGGGCTAATCTCATCCACGTATGACCTGCGATGGGCCTGATGTCATAGTTAGAGATGAAACAATAAATAAATAATAAAAGTTCTGAGAATAAGTAATATTTTATAATTTTATCATTTATTCATTTATCAATTTACACTGGCTAATTAATAATGTCTGAACCAAAAGCTGAAAAAATATATTTAAATATTGTCAATGTCACTGTCATCTCAAACAAAGTAAAGTGTCAGCTGGTTGTGGTTGTCAATTTCAAATTTTCATGTATTTTTAGGTTATGTTTTGCGGACTTTTACGAGTCAATTTATTGTATTGTAAGATTTTCATGTAATAGAATACGTATTCCAGCATTTTTTACCAAACCAAAATAATCAAAAATGAGGTTATCGCAGGTTTTAAATAGACAGCACATTGATTTTATGTTCAAGAAGCACTGGTTAGTGCAAGGAAATCGAACGCCTATTGACACTAGAGTGGAGGAATATTTAAAAGCTAAGGGTATAAAAGTTGAAGATGCCGTCGAATTTATTAGAAAAAAACCACAGCATGAACAGTAAGCTATAACGATTTGCTATATATACTTATTTTACTTATTTTTGTACTAACATTGTATTTTTGATATAGGGTGACCATAGTTGGACCTTATGAACAGCCCATACCTAAAGACGAGAACCATCCTGACTACAAGGAGCGCCCGTGTTATACTCTCAAGAACACCAACGTGCTACTCGAGGGCATATCCCAGGCTCAAAACCTCACCAAAGCAGTCATTGTCGAGGGAAAACTGCCCTCAAAAATAGAAGAACTAGCCGAGCTTCCTGCGCCTACAACAATCCACGAAAATATCAAAAAGGCGATATTGTCAGCAAACGTGTTTGATTGTGAGCAAAAGAAATTGCCGAAAATTAAAGATAAAGATAGACCAGCTTACAACTTCACACGAGTTCTGGGTATTACTGATCGGAGAAGGAAGTAAGAATTGTCTTTAATTTACTGAATTCAAACTACTCTTGGCCCACACTTATCATCTACTAGCTACAATAATTATTATTATTATTACTATTTCCAGCCAAATTTTAACAAACAAAATTCTACAGCTTGTTGAAAAGACTAGTGATACAGAAGTCACACAATCAAAGTATGTAGTAAATGATGTTAGAAGCCAGACTGTATTTACTAAAGAGGAGGATTTAATACAGTTCCAAGAAGTATCAAACATCCTAGTGACCAGCAATAAGCCTGTGAGCTATGATGCTGAGAAAGACATACCTTTTGTTGAGATCCCTGATCTGTATCCTGTGAAATACAATGTAACCCTGCCTCCTGAACATTTTTACAGTGAAACTAGTAAATACCGTAAGTAAACTGACTAACTTGATGCTGCCTGACACTTTGAATTTTTTTTTAATGCGACAGTGACGAAACACGCAGTTTGTTAACCTGATACACATCACAATTCTATGTCGCTCGCATAACGTTTGCCCATAAGAGTAAAAGTGTGCATGGTAACACCACCAGACGATCAAGTGGGGTTCAATGCCAGTAATAGACAGATGCCAATAATTTAGGCTCATTTGGAGTGAAGACGCATGCCAGTTGCACACGAGTGAAATATACGTGAAAGGATGTGATTTAACACATATCTGGCTGCGCAGTGTGATGTAAAATGGCTTGAGGCTGTGGATTGTAGTAGGCAAGTTTGGGTCCACAATTAAAGTTTGGCAGTATATCACACCTTTCAGTGCGATAGAGACCTGTGCCCACTTTGGTATCCACATCTGAACACGATTTATCAAAGCACTTACAATGAACTTATGTTTCAGCTATTCGTCCATCAGTCAGTTTGAGGCATCCGCACACCACATGGCTTCACTACAACAGCACTGAAGTGAGCAACATCTTCGAGACCCCTGTGTCACACCCACAGATACTCGGCCGGTCTCTGGTCCATGCCTTCACTGTAGCATCTGCTTATGCTAAGCAGTTACATGGGGTATGTACAATGTATTATCCTCAGATCAGATAAACAAGGTTTATACGGTAAGGTAGAGTGGCGGGTGTGAACACATCCAGCCTAAATCAGGCTTGATGCCTTTAGTCGAACTCACCCTTGCCACCTTTTTTGTATGTAGACTATTAAAGTTCGTTCATTAGGTCGCTGCAAGTTTGTTAATGTGCATGAAAAATAAGTAAGCGAATATAGGTGAAATACAGAGACACTTGAACACAAACGATAACTATACTAAGGCATATATATCTCCCTTGTTTGTCTGATCCAAAGTATTAACACAAAACTGTTACCAACATGTTGCCACTATTATACTGAACAGTTTAATGTCAAGGAATATTTTGCATATAATTGATCAACTAAGTTCTCCAACAAAAAAAATGCATTATGCTGTGGTCGGACTGGTTTGTGACATAAAAACATAGCTTCCATCTTGGTTTAGTAGTACATAGATATTGAGTTTGAATTTAATGGAATATGTACAAATCTTATAACTACCCTACCCATTTTTATTTCTGGTGTACACAATAAAGAGTTTCTATCTATCTATCTATCTATAAATGTATCTTTCTACCTACTATGAAGTAGGTTGTAAACTAATTGGATCAAATAAATATTCTTATTATTAGTAACTATTCTGTCTTTTTTTTGTTTAGGAGGATGTCAAAGATTTGCCTGAGCCAATTTACATAAACTGCATCCAGACAGATGGACAGAAATACCATTTCGGTGTCTTACAACTGAACACCCTCAACGTCAGCGGCACAGAAGGCACCAAGAATGTCTGGTATTGTAAAAATGACATGAAACTGTATGACTCGAGTCGCTACTTCAGTGGGATGCCTGTTTTAGAAAACTACAACAACAAAGTATATGGATACATCAATGCATTTTATAATTCGTAAGATTTAAAACCTTGTTAGTTATAGATTAGTTTAATAAATAAATTATAAAGTCCTACGTTGTATAATTTGACATCCTAGATAGTGTGAAAAGCAAAGAACCATGTGATGTATTTATGTGTATATCCCATTATATTTACAAGAACATAAATACACATCATTCTGATTAGAATTAGAATACACAATGCTTACGCGTACCAATCACTTTGTACATTAAATAATAGTAAGTTAGGAAAAATCAAAAGGAAAAATATAACAAGACACTCATTTATCCAATGTGAATTTTTGCAGTCGACGTCTTCTTAGTTCCTCGGCGTCAGCATCAGTCTTATCTCTGGAAATAAAATTATCAGTCAGACACTAGCTTAGCATGAGGAGTAAAATATAATAGCATAGTTTTGATTCTACTATAGCTAAGTTAACAATCTCGTGCGCGTCAGCGCTTGAGACCGACACGTTGAAGGAAGAGATAGTACATCGAGGTGGCGGTCAAAACAAGCCTATTCATCATATCGCTGGCTCACTATTACAAGGTTCTATGTTACATTTTTAGCACTTGTTGAGTTATGAATGGTACAAGGTTCTATGTATAATTGGCTAAAATATTGCATTAATGAACTACTAGATAGCAGCACTAATGCACATTAAATATAAAAAAAAACATGGTCCTATGTTGCTTTTCACTCTAAAAGAAAGGTACATAGTTCTATGTTACACATAGAACTATTTTATTATATTTTATTTTTATTTACAGAACTATAAGGTTCTATGTTTAACATACGACCGAAGTTGTCCCAAGGCAGAAGTAAGCAATTTTTTTTACAAAAGTAAATTTGCCACTTACAATATGACTGGCATTATGAGTTTTGCTTTGAGAAAACTTATGCAGCAATTTTCCACATTGGAAAAAATAACTATGAAATTTTCAACACCTTGGGCTTACTCTTGACACTCGATTTCAATCGTAATTTGGGATTGGAATCGAAAACATGCCATTTGGTACTCTTCAATCGCGTCAAGAGTACCGAAAGCGTCGAGTTTAATTGATTTTATTTATTTCCATAAAATTCCACCATTATCGGTTCCAATCGTGCGCTAGTTTAGAATTCAAGAGTACCAAAATGGCATGTTTTCGATCCCAATCCCAAATTCGATTGAAATCGAGTGTCAAGAGTAAGCCCACTGGTTATTCTTGCATCAAGTATATCAAGAAATTGACAATGTTCATAGCTGTATTGACAGAGTCTTCTCAAAGGCAGAATATTATTAACCTTTATCTCTAATGAGATTGTTATTGCAGGTGAATTCAGCCAAACCTTATTTTATAATGCAAATGAGTAGCAATGACTTTTTTAATTTTCAAGAAGTCTCTTCGGTGTTAAAATATTCTTTAGTTTCTTATTCTAAAGTAACATAGCTTCAGTTTACGAAGTTACAATTTGAAGTGAGCTTCAAGTGTTCACACACTGCGGAATCATATACAGTGGTTAATGTGAAACCTCAGAAAACCCGAAATGATTCAAACATAGTTTTGTCTGAACCCAAATTGATAAAAACACCTGGGGCCTTACGGACAACAGCTAATTGCGGCACCTAATCCGCTCAGTTGGAAAATCACGCGAACGTGAACCTTATCGCGCCCAGTTACGGTTTGCGGTCGCGTGATTTTCCAACTGAGCGGATTATGTGCCGCAATTAGCTGTTGTCCGTAAGGCCCCTGTACTGTGCAAGGCTAAAATAGATAATATAAAATCGATGTACCGGTGGATGTCTACAATTGACAAGGAATAAAATAAAGCAATACTTAGAAAATAAAATGTTTAATTTTAAGATAAAGGTTAATACTCTAATTCCAAAATAGTTACTGTTTTATGTTATTTTACCTAGTGGAACAAAGTCCTAAGTTATGATTTTGAAGAAAAAAGTAATGTTTTGGGAACTACAAAGTCCTATGTAAATTTATTTTCGCTAATATCTAAGTATAATATAAAGTAAATAGTATTTTTTTTGTTTTTGGTAATCATGAAATGTGCCTTCTTTACTAAATATGCTCTCACTTAAGCATAAGCGCTGCTAAATCAATATTTATGAAAGTCGAAATTTTCAAATTGATATTACAGAACTTGTATAAAATTGACATAGAACCTTGTAATAGTGAGCCAGCGATATGAAATTATTAAATTGCACGTACGTATTGTTTATTTTTTATTTTTAACATAACGATTTAAGATAGGTAATAAATGATTCTCGTTTGTATCATCATCATCATCATCAGCCAGAAGACGTCCACTGCTGAACATAGGCCTCCCCCTTTAACCTACACACTGAACGACAGCCTGCCTTTTGCATCCACTGGATGCCCGCGACTCTCACAATGTCGTCGGTCCATCTAGTGGGAGGCCTCCCTACGCTGCGTCTTCCGGTTCGTGGTCTCCACTCCAGAACCTTTCTTCCCCATCGGTTATCGGTTCTTCGAGCGATGTGGCCTGCCCATTGCCACTTCAACTTGCAAATTTTAACAGCTATGTCGGTGACTCTCGTTTGTATACAGTTGATGAAAAGAGGTTATGTGGTCAAATTGTCTAATTTATCTGTGTAATTTAAATTGACTCTTTTAATTTTTTCCTGTTCCCCTGATTCACTACTCTGTCGTCGTCGTTTTGATCCTTGGCCTAGATACCTCGTCAGTATCCATAATGTATTACTGTGTCTGCTAGACCACTAGCTACTTTTAAGAGTGGCTGCCGGTTTTGGCGCGCAGCGTCGTAAATTTTCCATCCCCGCTACAATTAGGATTCCAGATGTTGGCAGCCCGAGATGGCAACTTATGACTTAGACCATTGATTTTTTATTTTAGTGCAAATATTCAGAATTAAGTCCTGAAATTTAAAGGTCTATCCAGCATCACCTCTCCTCACAATCGAGTAAATTCGAGTCATAGAGTTACTTTAGATCTAAAGTAGCCTCTATGGCTACTTTAGATCTAAAGTAGCCTCTATGGCTACTTTAGATTTTGTAAGTAAAAATAGTAGACACCGCGCTGTCCACTCGAAATCGATTTGTCTAGTCGACGCCGTGTCGTAAACGCGCTCCTCGCGCTATGCAAGAACAGCGCGGGCACCGGGTTAAAGGGGAACTTTTGAAATTGTGCTGATCGAAGATGGTTAAGTCAAGCTTTTCATCCTAAGGTTGCCTGGAAGAGATCGCTTTTAGCGACAAGTTTTTAAGAGTTTTTTGTCCTCGGTATCAAATTTAATGGTGTGAACAATAAAGAGTCAATCAATCAAGTGCCGAGGCGATAAAATAAATGGCGACCTTTAGGCATTTTTGGCGTGATTGTAGCTTGCTATTGCTTAATCGTATTCGTGCCATGTGTGCGAGCGAGATGACTTGATAACGTTTCCGAATAAGCGGACGATGCTAGATAAATAAAGCACATTATTACTGCTATTTTAAAACACAAATGATGTCTTACCTATTAGAGCTTAAATTGGAACCGGCATCAGTCGAGGAGCCGGGCTGCGTGTCCTCGACGGTCGTTTTGCTCGTGGAGGCTGTCGGTTGGTAACTGGATGCCGTCGGCACTACGTCGGGCTCGGGGTTTGGTTTGGGGGGTGAAGTTGCAGGTTCAGGTATTGTGCTGCTTGGGAAAATACAGATATTATTGTATTTCGGAGTAACTTAAGTGGGCTCACGGGCAGCGTTTTGTCCATACAAACGTATTCTCGTGTTTCCTCCCTGGATAATACCGCTAGAACTATATTTTTTTTTAAATAAAATTTATCTTCCCCATTGTCATGCTTCTATCATTTATTTTTTCTTATAAATTAACTACTATAAGAAATATGAGCCTTTAAATATCCCAAAAAAATTTTTTAGATGTTGTATGTTTAGGTTTCTATCAAACAAATTTGACGAGTTTATAAAACAAAAATAAATGATATGAGCATAGTTCAACCTTTTTCACTTCTATTAATTAAAAAAAATAATGAAATCGGCTTAGTTTTGAATGAGGAAACAGAAAAATACGATACGATGATTTTGTCTTCTTTTCATAGGTATAATCGATCCGAGCTGCAGTTGTCCCTATTGCGCTCTACTGGGAGAGGCTTGAGGTTAGGGGACAGCAATAGATTTGCTAAATATCTATTCATCAAATTTCTTGGCCGTGGTATGCCCTCTTAATTTTTGCCCTTTTGCAACCTAATGAAAAGATCTTGTTCTTCTTACTACCAGATTAAGCGTTCAAGTTAATAGTCTAAAAAAATCCTACAGTTAAAGATATTTAAAACTGGATTATTTCTCAAAAATTTCCTAACCTAAAGTAAACTAAAACCATATTATCTATTAATGTAGGTACCTAATTGTGTATTAGTCTAAATTGGGTGCAAGCAAGCTGAATTAGACATTGCTATAACAACTTAAATTTTTTCGCCTCGACTGTTCTAAGATATATTTATTGCCAAAAAACAAAAACAATGGACATAAACTATTAGAAACATAAGGAGAAACAGTGTTTGGCAATAGGGGTACGCTCAGCGCTGTAACAACAATTCATAATAGGCGCGGTCCGAATTACTCCAACTGCAATTATAGCATCCTCACAGCCGGTCCAAATCACTCCAATAGCAGCTATTTGAGAGATTGATGAGAGGTATGTATGTATATGTATAACATCATCACCCGGTGCTCATGCGTTAGTACTCCGTGCTAATGGCGTTTACAGGAATGGTCTAAATTGAAACTTGCAGTTGGGTTCTTAATGATTTTAGCGTTGTGGGCGCTGTTGGCGTCATTCGGACCGCGTCTAGAGTGCCCCAGTTTTAGAAACTAGGTAGTTCTAGGTAGTTTCACCTAGAAGCATAGGTTTTATAGGCATAATTTGGTACTCACATAGTGTCAGTTTGCGTGGCGACGGTAGTAGAGTTCTGCGGCAGAGTGGATACGACCGCACAGTACTGCTGCATCAACAGTACGGATGCGTCCAGCATGGCTTGAATCTCGCGGAGAAGCTGCGTACATACGATATCATAAATGCAAAGTTTGTGTGTAGGTTACAAAGTTAGTTATTTATGGGCTCTAACAGTTTAGGGTTAGAACTAAAGATATACATATATTAATATGGATATCTCGTACACTAAAGTAAAAAACTAAACTTCGACCTTGCCTGATGTTAAATGATGATGCGGTCCACGATAGAGCATGCTTTTCTAGAAGAAACCGACTTAAAGAAACTAACCGCTTGTAACTATCGAATGACATTCATTCAGGCAGCGCATTCCACAGACACCATTAGCTTGAGAGATGTTATCTCAAGATAATGTCATTTTCATACAATTTCATCTTTACGCAGGCGTTAACGCTAACAGAAAGTGGGTCTTGTCTAACCCCTTGCACTGACGTCCCGCTTTTGGAGTGAATTGTATTTCCCACCAGCATCTACCCGAGCCAACCCAGCTACTTAAAATACCTTTCTTTCTTAATTATAACTTTAATATGAATTTATTAACAAGAAATAATACTCATTTTTGCGCTATAAATAGTAATAATTAATAATATTAATAATTAATTAGAACGTCTTGCGTCTACGTTTCCGCAGCATTACAATCATGGAGTGTTTAGTGTTAATAGGTTATTACTACGTAAACGCGCTGACATCCTCAATGTACAAAGTAGATTTTCATATATTTTTTGTGATGTGCCACTGTCATTATCGTACATGCTTATGTTGTTAAGATTTAATTATCTTATTTTTATTATCTATGTTATATAATTATGTATTATATTTATAATTCAATGTTCTAGTAAAATTTAGGTAACATTTAGTTGGTTGGATACAGTATGCACGGCATAATCCACAAATACTCATGTCATAAAAATTAGACGTTTGTGCTTACTGTATTCACATCACACCCATATATAATTTTTATCTCATATTTTTGTCTTACCACTTTTAATTGTGAACGTTGTAAACACCTGTTAAAGGTGCACATATCAGAACTGTATCAATTATAAATGAGTGTTATTTGTATTATTTAATATGTGTACTGTTGGTGTTTCTGTATGAATTAAGTAAATAAATAAATAACGCGCTTCATCTTTGGCCGCATCACGCCTTCACGCCATTCACGTTTCCCATCAGGCAAGATCGCGGTTAAACGTTAGCCTAATGCGCTAGTGCGATCTAAAAAAGTAGTTACCTGCAGTCTTGCCTCGATGTTGTTCCGTTCTGTACCCTCCATGCGCTGCAGCTCGGCGGTGGAGAGCGAGGAGAGCGAGGCGGGCCGCGGCGGCGGCGGGGGTGGGATGCCCATACCCCACGCCATCGCCATCGCTGGACAAATATACCAAATAACGTCAATCATGGGCGCATATAAAGAGGACGGTTTAGGGGGACCGGACCCCCCGATCATATGACGGAATAATCGTGGAATAACAGATGGCACGGACATCTAGCAACGGTTCTTTGCACTGAGAATGAACTACTTGTGCGAGAGAAGCGTGTAGAATTCTGCCTTTTTCTCCATAAAGACCGAGCAAAAACTTTGTACATTTTTATGCCCGCGAGCCCTCCCCGTGTGATAGCTATAGCTACGCCCATGGCGTCAATAACCGTCACTCTATTATTATATCATTATCATCTCTGCATAGTATAATTTAAAGTCGCCTTCCGCGTCTGTTTGTCTGTATGGCCGCTAACTCCTCCTAAACCACGCAACGGATTTTGAAAAATGTATCTAACTGATGGTGAAAACCGCATCAAAATCCGTTGTGTGGTTTAGGAGGAGTTAGACAGACAGACGCGGAAAGCGACTTTAATTTATACTATGTAGAGAGTAGAGATAGAGAAGAGCTGGTCTATTTATTACGGGTTCTGTAAAGTACCTTGACAATTTTTTTTTTTTATAGAATAAGTGGCAAACAAGCTACGGGCCACCTGATGGTAAGTGGTCACCGCTGCCTATAGACACCGGTGAAACAAAATTGCAAAAGTGCGAAGCCTTCAGGGATAAATCATGCTCAATTATTTTAATAGCCTGAGTCAACTGCGTTGGAACGCAAGTGGCAAGATTAGTAGCCAGGGGTTATAACGATCGCGATGGTAGATGATTCATCCTAGTTAACAACACGTATGTGAATGCAGACACACCGCTCACTTGGTTTGATAACCAAATCAGACTGGCTGCCTGTTACGCAATCTCTAATACCGACACCAATGACGATATTACCTTTGACCAACACCTAGCTAGCCCCTGGCTTATGACTGTTGCCAATTGCTAGTATCATAGACAAAAGTTTAGTATACAACCGAATTTAAGCGCAACCGAATTTAAGCGCAAATGTATTTTGGAGCACATATTGTGATCGTTCAATTGTTTGAGAACATTGTGTAGTATTGTTGGTCATATTGATCAAACAAAAATAATCTTTGAATTTATACGAGGTTATACGGGGTGTAAGGGGAACAATCTCGAAGCCAAAAGAAGGTAATTTATAAGTATATATAAGTAAGTCATTTATTCCGTTTTTTCTCTTGTACATTATATTTACTTAATATTCCTAAAGCTATGTTAAAGATTTTGAAGTTTGTTTTCCGAATACTATTTGTCTATCAGCCCAGGTTGGTATTGCACTATTAAAGTTTGTATTAGTGAAAACTTAATTTTGGCTTTTGCAGCAGTTTGTTTTTCATGTAAAACAAAATTAAAAGCATTTGAACCGACGAAAAGTTTAATATGAACTTAATAATGAAGGCAGAACGCGGCAGATAGACAAAATCGCCATGATAGACACAGACGCAGGCAGCTTGTGCGGTGCGACACAACGAAACAACGTTTGTCGACTGTTTTTGTCGCGCATAAAAAGAGACATTGATAGCGTTAAAAAGAGTAGAAAAAATATTGTAGCGGCGAGTAGGGTGTACTCACGTGGCGGCGGCGGCATGTTGGGGAAGGGCGGCGGAGCGGCCGCGGGCGCGGCGTGCGGAGCGCCCGCGGGCGGCGCGTGCGGCGCGGGCTCGGGCGCCGGCGCGCGCAGCACGTTGAGCCGGCACGTGGGGCACGTCTGCTGCCGCTGGAACCACAGCCGCAGGCACGCCGCGTGGAATATGTGGTTACAAGGCAGCTTCTTCGCACCTGGAACCACACCATACGCAAATATTAACAGGCAGCTCTTACAATCTGAACGTCTACAAACGAAGAGTGAATCGATATCTTCTGGGCGAACGCCTCACACCTTAGATTACTTGTCTGAACTTTAATACTTAAGACAAGGAAACGTTTCCTATTATGTTATATTAAGGTAATCGTCATTACGGGCTGACATAAAGATAAAGATGATTTATTTGCACAAAACACGAGTAAATCATATTATATACATTTAATAACGCATGCACAATAAGTTTTTAAAAAAAACCAGTCACTTTAGATATTTTAAAACGCATTCAAATCTTAAGAGATGATATACTGGAAATATTTAAAAAAAAGCTGTTGTTTTGTTTGGTTTAGAATTTTGCAAACGAGCAATGTAAAGCGTACAAGCGTGGACGCGGCGCATGTCGTTCATTGACCTCTAGCGCCAGCTGATATTTCAATCACATTGCGAATATCAATTATTTTTATATATAAAACATGGCATTATTGTGGTATCTTCAATCAAGTCTTCGAGCGATGTGGCCTGCCCATTGCCACTTCAACTTGCAAATTTTAACAGCTATGTCGGTGACTCTGGTTCTTTGGCGAATGTCCACGTTGCGGATTCTATCGCGCAAAGAAGATGTTTGTTTGTTTGCATTGAATAGGCTCCGAAACTACTGAACCGATTTGAAAAATTCTTTCACTGTTGGGAAGCTACACTAACCCCGGGTAAATATAGGCTACAATAAAATTTTTTTTTAAATTGGGATCCTTACTAAATCTCCAATAATGTAACACAAGGTGTAAAAAAATAAGATTTACAACTTTAACTTTGCGTGTTTGACAGTTCTAAGATAGGACAACGTCTGTCAGGTCAGCTAGTCTTTTTGTATTTTTCTAATTTAAATTTTACTTATAATAATATTGTGTACGACTTTTTATTTATTTAATATTATCTCATTGGTGTAACTGGCGCAAGTACTATTTGAATAAACAAATACAAATGTGGGTACATATATGTATAAATATTTTATCGGGACTTATCGCGCATTATTTAGGTAAAAAAGGGTACCTTTCGCTCGACGTTTCGTTTCATTTCGTTAAGTCCCGGTAAACATTTAAGCACTTGTTTAAATCGCGATAGTTTAAATCACGTAGGCACGCGCATATTTCATTTTGTAACCCGATGAGCCTGGGCCACCAAGATACAGGCTTTGCCTAGTTTGGGGCCCATTGGTACCGCACAGAATATCTGATTTAGTAATGTATTTTATTAACCTTCTTTTTTATTTATCTTTTTAATACTGTGTAACTTTCTACTACTGTTTGTATTCTGTGTTAATGTCCATGTAACTTATGCTTAGAAAATAAACATTATCATTATCAAACATTATCATTAAACGTTGCCTTTTAAATGTACTTTGTTTCTTTTCTCCTGACAGATTTTGGGATTTACGTACACAAGGGAGAAACTTGTGATGAGGGAGTACAATGCGAAGATCACCTTATTCCCGTGTCAATGTCGGCCATCTTGTGACATTAGCCTCGATAATTAAACCCCAAGTGTGAATTATCACACACTCTTTAATATTCAAAATGCCTTGATAAATATGTTTGTTTGTCAAGCTTGTTTTTATGATAACGTCGTTATCGTACCGCAAGTCTATCAAGAACTAAAATATGTTTTTTACATTATTTCCATTCGTTTATTTGCTCTGACAGCTGCAATAACTTTTAAAAAAATCGAATGAAAACCACGAATTATCACTGAACGTAACGTAGTCAGTACCTACCCGATATAATTCAGTGAAACAAAAATATATTTTTTTATTCAGATTTTTTTTTAATGTTATTGCAGCTGCTTGTGAAATTGTGTACATACATAATTATAATAAATTCCCCTTCTTTTATATGGAAATGAATATTAAATAAATTCACATTTCATAAGTGGAAAGGAATTAATTAATATTTGAAAAAATTTATGTTATTTTAATGGCATAATTAAATGGTAAAAAACTTGGCTTGGATGTAATAATAATCGTAGTTAATATACAGTTACACAGAACGGTGGCACAAAGCCGAAAGGAGGTCATTGTACATTATTAGGAACTACTTTTACTAGAGGAAAAACCAGGAGTTGCGAAAAAACAGCTGCTTTATAGAACAATGCAATTCACACTCTACGAAATGTATGAAGCGACTGTAATTTTCTTTCTTGATTTCTGGATTGGTCCCATATCCAAAGTATTTCGTTCATAATTATGAGTGACCTACAGTGAGAGTAACACCGTTCCGTGTAGCCTGTATTTGACCTAAATTACACAAAAACTAACATTACACAAAAAATCTTGATCACTCGCAAAAGAGCGAAATTCATCGAACAACGAAAAACTAATTACTCTGTAACACATCACCATAGTAAAAAATGCACATTATACTAATATAATAATAGCAAAACATGTTTGTTTGTTCCGTTTTCACGCAGCTACAGAGTTGGTGAGCTGGATAGACATGATTTTTTTTCCATAGATATAGAGGGCCGGAGAATGACAGAATTTATGCCGGAAAATTTTACTGTTCCTGAGGGAATGACCACGCGGGTAAAACCAGGGGGCACAGTTAGTCAAAACATTCAATTAAACTCGATTCGATTTACCTGAGTACTAAGCCAGCTGGCGTAATTTCACCGACCTTGTACTTTATCAGCTGCACTCGAATGCCAATTCCAATAACAAAATGCCAACTAAAACTGGATAAAATAACACTAACTATAAAGAGACACGGTTTTAGTGGATGTGGATGTGAGCGCTGAGAGCTGTTTTGTATAAACACTATAAACCCCATCCAACAGATTTGTTACTTTTTGACAGATATGATTTTAGTGATTGCTTTAACGTAAACAATCAAACTTAGAATTATCGATGAGTTGGGTTTAAATCTTTGTCGATAAAAAATAATGACTATGTGCAAACCAGGGGAAGGCCATAACGCGTTACTTGTTGAGCGAGTTTAATTATGACGCATTTGGACACGTCACAATATAATAATGTTCAAACTCAGAGAACGAGGTAGTAAGTAATATGTATATTCATCTCGTTAACAAACGCAGACGTCTATTGTTTTCACTTGGTATCGATATTTTAATTACAGTATCGACAAACTAGTTTCGATTGTTTAGACCGTCATTATTATTATTATCACTTTTAACCGAAAAATTAAATGAATTCTTTATTCAAAGCAACGATTCGAACTTTCGTTTATACATCATTCATTTAAACTTATGTTTATAATAGTATATTCCGTTTTTTGATGGCTTACCTTGTAGCTCTAAAAATGAGAACCAAAACAGCAAAAAATTAGTAAATACGCACAATAATAAATTATGCAGATGATATACCATTACGTCAACCCAAAACCTACATACATTGAATATTGTTATTTATCCTGTACTAGCAAACCCGGCGAACTCCGTTTTGCCACCAGATGACTTCTATAAACCTCACGGAGCCCGAGACCTTTCCAACGAATGCAAAACCGTGGAAATCGGTTTGTGCGTTCTGGAGTTATAGCGTCAGGAAGGAAAACCCGACTTATTTTTATATAGTAGACAATAAATGTACAGGATAAAAAACATAATTATAATATAAATGCATATGAATATAAAAATATATTTAATACTGTAATAAAATTAGATTTTGAAATGGCGTATGTGAATCCACCAATCCGCACTAGGCCAGCGTGGTGGATATGGCCCAATCACCCTTTCGGGGGTAGGCTAAAAGTCCAGCAGTGGACTGTTAGAAGGCTGATTATGGTGATGATGAATACAATTCGAAAGCAGTAGGCCGTGCGAATGAAGATAAATTACTCTCGCGATGTAGGTACTAAAAATGCGGCTCGGTGAATTTTCATACAACCTGATGAACCTGACGGCTCCTAACCTGATACAGATCTTTGAGATAATTGAGATAAACTTTTGTCGTGAAATTGTCACTAGACCCAACATGGTAAGATAAGGAAATGTGTACTGAGGCAGGCAAGAGAACGCCTGAACCCCGTTTTATAAAATAATCCGCGAGCTCACTTCAGTCTCACTATGCAAACATTGTAAAATGCAAGGACGTTTAATAAAGTAGGACATTATCCCACAGTAGACAAACAGTTAAAATTATACCGGCCCACCTTTAGAATGATTTTTATGAGTAAAGGTACATTTCCGTGCAACGCGGCCGATCGCAGCCGCGCGTCTGACGCGCGCGATTGATGCGACAATAATTGCACTATGAAAATGGTTGTATTTGAAGGATTTGGGCCGAAGCTATACATTACTTATAGTACATATCGTCCATGGTATTTACGCAAAATGTATTAATAAAGTTAATCATATAACTTTAGTGAACAACCGTGATAGTTTAAAACAGTGTTTTAAATTTATTAATGACATCCCGCCACCGCTGGGCTGGTCTTCCGGGGCTATGCTTACGCTTGCGTGAAACTAGGACTAACTACTCCTGATCTACGTTGCGTTTATTAATAATGGCGGTAAAGTGTACCTTTTTGTTAGTTTCTAGTTAACATAATTTTAATGAAATACGGCTTAAAAAAATTCATTTCTTATAAGTCAGAGCTAAGTAAAACTTGAACCAAATATAGTATGGAACGGCTAATATTACGAGAGTTCTGGGTTGTTTCCATGGTAAAAATAAAACATAATAGTGAGCATATAAATAACATCACTGTTATTTCCAAAAAAAAAAACATTTAAATTATTTGCAAAATTGTATATATTATATTATTATATATACTTACGTATATAGTATATAATTTTGCAATTATAGAAGTATCTATCTGTCAATTAATTAGACTACTTAATTACATGATATTTTAAATATTATTTTTATTTCGACTAATAAATTTAATTAAATAAATATTAATTATATTTACGGTATTTTTGTCATCTTTCTAGATTTGTATGCCTAAAAACTAGGCAAAACATGATAGAAAGTGACTTATATTTTAACCCGCCTATTGTACATGCGTTTTTAAATGTGCGTATGCGACTACGCGTACTATGCATACTCGTGTTTTGTACAAATAAATTATCTTTATCTTTGATTCCACTCACAGGTTTTATACAGAGTCACACCGATTGAAAAAACGATGCCCAGATTTAGGTAAAGGAGAAGGAATAGTTACCAGTATGCATCTCCTCCCTGCAAATAATGCACTCGTTGTCGGCCGCGGCTAGCTCCGCCGGCGTCGCGTCAGGATACAGGGTGTTCATGTTGCGTATCGCGCGCCGCGATAACACCACGTCGTTGTACGCCTTCTTGAAACTCCTGCGCAACGTAAGGGATACTAGCATGAATATGTCACTCTGTGTGACATGGGTAATGTTGCCGGCCACCACAAAAGTTGCTTAGTGTGAAAATAAGTTGTCCTAAGGCAGTCTCGGACATCGCCCACAAACATAGTAAAAAATAACAATTTTGTATGGCAATAGTTGTTCAGCATGTCAAGCAGGTAGGCCTCCCAATAGACGGGCCTACAACATTATGAGAGTCGCAGGCATCAAGTGGATGTAGATGGCAGGCTTTCCTTCAGTGTGGAGGTTAAAGCGGGAGGCCTATGTTCAGCAGTGGACGTCTTCTGGCTGATGATGATGTCAAGTAGTCTAGGCATTGCAAAATGCAGCATGTCAAGTCACCTGGTACAATAAGTCGTCAGGCATGGCAAAAGTTGTGAGGCATGTCATCCAAAATAAAAAAAAGTCGTCGATGAAAGTAATCCAACATAGAAAAAAGTTGTTCAGCGTGTAAAAAGTCGTCCAACATAAAAAAGTTGCCCGGCATGTCAAAAGTCGTACAACATAGTAAAGTCATCCGGCGTGTAAAAAGTCGTCCAACATAGAAAGAGTTGCCCGGCATGTCAAGAGTCATCCAATATCGAAAAAGTTGTTCGTCATGTCAAAAATCATCCAGCATGGTAAAAGTCGATGCCATGTCAGTGTGTCTGGTAAAGCCATATTACTCATCAAAAATGTCGTCTCGTAAAGCCATTAAGTACATAAATGGGTTGTCTTAAAATGAAACAAGTTTCGTTAGTGCTCCACAAGACGACACTAACGAATCTTACCACGATAAATATCCCGTTAATAATCATATAACTGTAATAACGAATCTTCAGTGCAAGTACCGTTCTTTATCGATCGTCAAATTTTACAGTTGAGATCGTGAAATTCGATAAAATGCCATTTGATCAGTACTCGCTATGATCGATTCTATGGCATTTTATCGAATTTGACGTTCGATAAAGAACAGTATTTGCACCGCTGGTTTGTGAGCTCTTGTACCGGCATTAACACATCGGTAATTTTAATTACATATTTACATTTCCGAATTCATTACTGTTCCATTATTATGTACTTTTATAATATAATTATTCCAACAAAACTCGTTTTATGTAGATAAAATTGCTATAGTAAAAAAAAATACCATTGTTGTGAATTGCAAGTAGGTAACAGAGACTTCCTATCACCTACTCACAAGTTTCATTGTTTGTGGTTATATTTCTCGTTAGAGGACTGTGGCAAAAGTAGCATTAAAAATACTTATCTCGGTCCAAGCATTTATTTGCTCTGACAGCTGCAATAACATTGTAAAACAAACAGAATGAAAACAACAAACTCTGATCACTTTCGCTAGGGTTATTGACCGATTTAATTGTGTTTTTTGTTTAAAAGCAGTTTTGTTGCAGTTTTTCCTAGTTATAAATATTAATCAAACCTGTCTAGCAATTTCAAAATTATGATATCTTTTCCGAATTGGTTGTTTATTTAAAGTAATTTGTACTCGTTAAAGTTTCGTGATAAGAACGTTCATTTACCTCATCGTTTCATACATGGGTCGGAACGCAAACAGCGGCAGAGTGTAGATTCGGACCATGACCGCGACAAATCCAATGTATAGCAGGACTTTGAAGAAGTTGATGGCTAACTCCGTGTAGAGTAGAACAGCCGCTTTACTCTCCCAGGGCGCCTCCCAGCGCGAGTCGATAGCATGTAGAGCATACTACAACACACAAATATGAACATGTACAACATGGACAAAAAGTACAAGGATACAAGGAATATAAATAGAAGGTACAAGGATACAGGGTATTTAGATACGAGGTACAAGGATACAAGGTATACAAAAATACAAAGTACATGAATACAATGTACAAGAACACAAGGTACAAGAACAAACAGGGACATGAACATAAGGTAAAAGGTGCAAGGATACAAGATAAAAAATACAAGGTACAAGAGTACGAAGTACAAGGATAAAAGGAACAAGGACAAAATACAAGAATAAAAGGTACAAGGATACAGGGCTACAAAGTACAAGGAACAATGATATAAGGTGCAAGGATACAAGGAACAAGGATACGAGTCCAAGGATATCGATGGGACAAGAGCTCTGTTTGTATACCTTTCATACAAAATATTAAGTTTTTTTTACTATCCTCATCTAACTTGAAACTTGGCAAGTGTAGGTACCTATTTTTATGGGAATGTACCTAACATGTTTTTTTTAAACCCCCATTAAAATTAAATATTAATTTTACTTTGTTTTTGGTGTATGAGCTGAATTAAGGTGGGCAAAAGGGGATTGAAAGTTTATATTAAAATCTACGTTTACGAAGTCGCAGCAACAGCTAGTGACAACATTTTCAGAATTAAAACACGCTATATTAAGGAAATGGTATTTCCAACGCAAAGAAAGGCATTTTGGAACTAGTTTCGTCTTAATATGACATTATGGTATTAATGAAATGGAAAACAGAGATAAATAATACGACCATGACATACAAGACAGAGGTACAAGGGAAATCTATACGAAGCGGGTTTCCGTTTTCTTACAGAAACGAAAATAAACAAGCAGATTTCTTTGTATTGTAAAAGTACAATGGGAAACTAGTTTTTAGTAGAATCCTGCTAATATTATAAACGCGAAAGTTTGTATGTATGGATGTTTGTTCCTCTTTCACGCTGCAATGGAACAACGCATCGGCCTGATTTTTTGCATGGGTTATAGTTCAAGAGCCAGAGAGTGATATAGGCTACTTTTCATCATCGTCATCATCACCACTTTTCGTCACTACGCGGGTGAAACCGTGGGGCGCAGCTAGTTAGAAATAAACATATAGATACAACACTGTCTCGAAGTTCTTTACAAAACGATTACTATAAATTCACATTGCTATACAATGTAAGCAAATCGTCAGCGATTATTTTATGTCTATTTATATTTACATTGTCTAGGTAGTGTTCTAAGACGCAATTCTGACTGAAGAGTGCAGGTAGTGCAAGCGGCTGTGGGAATTCTTTTCGTTTTACACCCGGTGTGTCAAAATTATACCTCATTTATAAGAGAACAGTCGAAAGGCGGCGAGACAATATTGAACGGGAAAATATGCACAAGGTACATAATGAGCATTTGTCAGTTTAAGCACTTCCCACAACATGCATTTCTCAAATAGAGACATCTCAAAATGGGCATATGGAAAATGTGCACTTTCCTAATTTATTAAGCAAGAGAAATGATCTACGATTTTTTTTTTCAGACAACACTTGACTTTTTTCAGACATTAATAAAACGATGTTTTTTTTTACATAATAAGTGTTTCAACACGAAATAAATTCATTTTATTGTACTGCCACAAATACAAAGTATTGCAGATCAACTCAGTATCAAGTCAGCAGTAAACTCAACAAAGGGAAAAAATGTTTGGTTAAAACAATCAGAAATTTATTTTTAGATTACACACCGAAAAATCTTTGTATGCTCAGTTGACGAAACAATAAATGTATTTATGTCGTGTTTCATTAACTGACCACACGTGTGATCAGTTGTTGCCAAAGCCAATAAAAATATTCACCTTGATCAGAATATTGACTATCATGATGATCAGTATGCTGTACTCGAAGCCAAAGACCAGTTGCACTGACGGTCCCTTGGAGGCAGTGAACTGGTACGCATGGTGGATAAAGAAGAAATCGGCTTGTGCTAGAAGCACCAGTAGCGTAAGGATTCTTATGTGGAACAGCCAACCTATTACTGGACTCCTTTCCATCTAAAAAGTGAAATATATTGTACAGCTTTTCGTCTCTCTATCAAAGTTGACATTCTGGCAAGTTTTAAGCATAGGATCTGCATGATATGATTTCACGTATGATATTCTGAAAATCTTTACGAAACGTTTTGACTCCACCTTTAATATGTATTCTGTGGATGGGCTGCTGAATGGACGTTTCCCAATAGTTATAATCTGGGTGTCTTCAAGTCGCGAGTGAATTGTTTTTTTCTGGGCATGCTTGCTCCAAAGTAAACCACATCATCGCTTAACATGGGGCGAGGTGGCGGTCAAACATAAGCCTATTGAATATATAAAAAAGTATGATGATGCACATAGGTTGAACCGAACCAATTTTAATGGAACTTTTAACATTGGTATGGAGATTGGCAAACATCTTGAATATGAGCTTGATTGAGCAACAGTTGATATTTAGGCCTCTCTGGTGGACGAAATGGGGTACGAGGTGATTTCGAGCGCGTGAATCCACGCAATTGGTTGCGTGTGCGCGTACGTGCGCCAAATGCCGCTTATTGTTTAAGAAATATGTTTGCCGGGTACTATAAAAAAAGGTTATAAAATTTAAAGGTCAAAGAATTCAAAAGAAAAGCCTTAAAATTATTAAAATTGGTACACAATCTGAAATAAGTACTTACATAATCAACTCTATCTTCAGCGAGCCAATGGAATGCTTTTAGGAACAGCAGAAGTGTGAACAACGCAATGAATTTTGGATTAAAATCATCTCTGAACACCGTGAACGCAAGACAAGTCTCCGTTATAGCATACCATGACCTCTCTATCAAATGCTGGAAACAGAAGGTTATTGATCAGTCTTAATTTAAGTAATGAATGCAGTACAAGTGCTGCTTATAAAGAACATACAAACAGTATGTTGATAGCGTCGCGACAGTAAGAAATATTATTGGACACCTTAGTCACTTATTACCTAGAAATTTAAGTTTTATTTTATTTTAATGGTACTTATGAAATACTAGCTGAATCCCGCGAAATTCCAGTTTTTTTCGCATTACTGGGGAAAAAGTCCGTCCTTATGTACATTATCTTCCTGCCAAATTTCATTAAGATCTGCCTAGCCGTTTAGCAAATAAAGCAAACATACAGAAAGACAGAGTTGCTTTTGCTTTTATTATTAGTTAGGATACTTGGACCAAGCAGTTTTCATTCAGCTTTTTATCATTTACTGCAGGTAATATTATATAATCATGGCTAAAAACTTGGACCGAGAATAGGTACATAATATACAAGTTAAAATATACTTATTTTTAGACACAAAAGTATACAGGCTCAAAGTTAACTAACGCAAAACCTCTTAACTGTGACTTTGGTGCATCTAGTCTAGAACAATCGAATCGTAATCGTAATCGTGTTCTATGACTAATCAAAATTCGTAAAAACAGTTGTTTCATACATTTAGAAACAGTTAAAAAGAAATTTTGTTTAACTAAAGTTGTTAGTCTTGATGTACCAAATTCGCCCTTAAGAGGTTTTGCGTTAGTTACCTTTGACCCTGTATATAATATAAATAACTTAAATATTCACATCAACGTAAAGTGGTAAACCAACAGCCAGACCCATGTTTTGCACAACTTCAGAAGACAATTTTAATCTAACCACTTTTTTAACCTAAAGTGTATCTAATGTCTGTCTGTCTTTGAATAAATAGTTTTAAAAATGTTAAAGGTTGCTATGTTAAGTCTGAATGAACAAAAACAATACACAACATAAAGTATAGGATTCACAAACACTAGCATAAAATTCAACAAAAAAACGCAATGCATTTCCCAAATAAAATTTCGATTTGCATATAGAAATACCTACAAACTAATTTAAATCTTATATCGTCATAACAAAGCCTTATTTAGCTTTGAAACACTTTCATATACTCTATTCACACACAGACAGATTTTGGTTCGCACATTTTTATGTGCAGAAATCCATGTGGTTGTAAATCTATGCCTAAATGTTTGCCTGGGAACTGAAGGCTACCTGTTTTAAGCAATTCTTTTTAGGTGATGCGAAGTGATGCGCGACCGCAAACTGTGTCTCGGCGCTTTAAGGTTCACGTTCGCGTCATTTTCCTTGACCTAGTCATTATTAAACTTTTCATACAAAATAAATAAATCTAAATCTGTCTTTCTAGTAAAAAAAAAACAAAAACTAGTTAAGTTTGATGAAATAAAGTTTAAATAGTAAAATTAGCAATACAAATTTCCGATATGATAAACTTTTTTTAAAACACCCCGCAAACTTTTTTTTTTTTTTCAGTTTTTCAAAAGTAAATCATATTAGTATTTTAAGTTTAAACTACAAACGCTGTTAGAAAATAGAGGAAAATACTGTGGTTTTCAGTAGAAGCATTTTATAATAGGTGACTTGTAAGTGACTCACCCCAAACACGAAATGGTGCTATGATACAACTTATGACACAAATTTATTTTCTGACATCATTCGTGTCATATTATTGTTAGTTACAACCTGGGTGTCTTCAAATGCAAGTGAATTGATTTCTACTAGGCAAGTATACTGCATCATCGCTTAACATCATTCAGATAGCCTGTTGGTCTAGTTGGTAGTGAACCTGCCTTCTGCGCTTGGGGCCATGGGTTCGATTCCCACCTAGGACAAACATTCATGTGATGAACATTTGTATTTGTTCTATATCTAGGTGTTAATATATATCCTACTATTATTATAAACACGAAAAGTTGTATGTATGGATGTATGGATGTTTGTTCCTCTTTCACGCAAAAACTACGGAATGGATTTTAATGAAAGTTTACAAAAATATAGCTCATACATTAGAATAACGCTATAACGGGTAGTAGTAGCGAGGCCGAAGGCCGAGCTAAACGCGTACGAAATAGCAGGTTTCACCTAGTATTATATATGTACTTGTATATAAGTATCTTGCAGCCAAATATTACAAGCTCTTTGCTCAGTTTGGGGTCAGATGACCGTGTGTGCAAAAAATATCCCAAATATTAAATAAAAAATGTGTTCAATTGCAAGCCTAGAAGAATAAATATAATAAATATTTTTTACACGTTAGCGGTTTACTTAACATGTTTCATCAAAATCAGTCGAGTAGTTTCCGAAAACTTATTATGTTTGTATGAAAAGTATAAAAATAACCCAAACTCAGGAGGAGCCTTAAAGTAAGAAAATAATTAAGTATTTTTACCTCAAATTCAGCAGGCCGCAGTTGTCCAAAGAATATTTTCCTTAACAGTTTACCAATCAACAGTACTAATATGAAGGCTTGCAAGTACATTACCTAAAACAAAGTAGGTAGGTAACGTTGGATTCACATTGACACAAAGTGATCTTAGTCAATAGTTTCTTTTATGAAATAATGTGCCAAAAATTTCTCAGAATCCATGTTTATCTATTGAGTTATGCAGAAAGGGTGTACTAAGCCCTAAGGAGTCCATCATCATCATCATCATCACCCAGCAGACGTCTACTGCTGAACATACGCCTCCCCCTCTAACCTCCACACTGCAAGACAGCCTGCCTTCAGCATCTACTAGATACCCCGACTCTCACAATGTCGTCGGTCCATCTTGTAGGCCAACCTACGCTGTGTCTTCCGGTTCGTGGTCTCCACTCAAGAACCTTTCCATGTTAGCAACTCTGAAATCGCGAAAAAAAATACAGCTGTTCTATAGAAAAAGGTCATTCACACTCAACTAAATGTATGAACAGAGCTTATTTTTTATTGCGATTTCAGGGTTGGTTCTTTAATAAAAGTTGTTCATAATGATAGGTACTTGGACCCCTTTCGGCTTAGTACACCCTTTCTGCATAACCCTGTATGTAGTAAGATGGACGGGTCAATATTATGTGTGTATTATGAATTAATGTGAGTGTTGATTGTATTTAAGCTGATTGGTATCCTGTGACTTTATTTTTGTAAAAATTTGGCGCTATCATGTTTTTCTGACAAAATGAAGGTGTGTTCTGTTTGGCCAAACATAAACACGGTAACAGATTATCCGAGTGGAGTGGATAACATTTTACGGCTAGCTTGCAGGGGGAAGGATCTGTTGCTCTCAAACATAACACGCCGATATCTCTTGTGAATCCATTTTAGCTAAAAGCAAAGTGATCTAACTTATACAGGGTGTAAGGGGAACATCATTCATCATAATGAACCACTTTTAGTATGGGACCAACCCTGAAATAGCGAAAAAAAATCAGCTGTTCCATACATTTTGTTGAGTGTCAATGACCGTTTTCTATAGAACAGCTAATATTTTTTTCGCAATTTCAGGGCTGGTCCCATAGTAAAAATTGTTCATAATGAGGAGTACAATTACCTTCTTTTGGCTTCGAGAGTGTTCCCCTTACACCCCGTATATATACAGTGTAAACTCTATATAACACTCAACTTAACCACAAACTCTCTAAATCTAATCTAAATAACGACAACAATATGTCATTATTAAATGATAAGCAGTACTTTCTATCACCCTATTCAAAATAAAATAAAATACTGGAGCAATAAAAAACGTCAGACAAAGATAACAAACTATACACAATAAGCGTTGTTATTTGCATCAATGTTTAGTTTGTTTGGTGTTTATAAATTTTATACTTTACTAGTGAATAAATATAATAACAGTAAAGTAATATTGATTTTGCTTCTCTCCATTTAACAACAACTCTCAATAATGCCATCAAATGTGCAGTCCCTTAAGTGTTGCTATATAAAGTTAACAGTGCATAAACTTGCCGATTTTTTGTTTATGAATTCGCAGGAGACTGTAATGTTTGTTGGAATTTGGCGCAGGAGACCAGACTTTTTGATAAGATTGCCCATACATCTCAGGTGAAAAGTAAATTCACATAGGATAACTAGTCAGCCTTGACGTGAGAGATTTTAGGCTCCCCGTAGGCCTCTGACATGGCTGAATAGCAGTTGAGGATGTACAAGCGGGATCTACAATTTAATTCGTCATCTTCGAAAACATATTAAGCATTCAAGAAAATTTACAGTTGATTGAGCAGGAATTTAATACAGGCAGAGGTGGCACACGGATAGGCAACATACACAGTAATGAAGGGTAATAGATGGACTATGTGGACATTTCTTACAAAGACACCTGTGCGAACAGAGATGGATAGTCGTCATTATTTACTGAATACGTAGCTTTTTCCTGCTAATTTGACAATATGGGAAACAATTACAGCATTTGTTAAGATGTGCCAAATTTACTTCTGATGGTAAGCATACGGGTAGTAAACTGGTAGAAGTGAGCGTTCCCGTAATGTACTTACAGCCATGCTGGGGTTGGAATTTGTTAGGTATACTATCGAGGGATAGAACTGTTTCTTCTGGTAGTAGGCATTGCCGATGACCACAGTCGTGAGGGCAAGACTGATAACTGTTGCTAGAATAGCCTTCATTTTGTTGGTGAATCTTCTTACACACTTACTAAAACTGTAAATTCTATTTATTTAGATATTTTATGCAATCAAATATTGCCTAAAAGTCATTTTATACATTTTCAAAACATCTTTTCGTGTCTTCTCCAGAAAAAAACTAAATTTTGACGTGTTCAATGCTCATTTGTGTCACAAAATGTCAATATGTCACAGGTTTGTTCATTCTCATTGTTCATTCACTAGAAGGTTTCTACAGATAAAATAAATAATGCCCTCTTCACATGATGATAGTAGTAGTGATATGGTAGTAGTAGTAGCGGGAAAATGTATTTATTGTCTGAAATATAATCTGTGATCGTACTTACAGTGTAGCTAGTACAAAAAAAAAATTATGCATATATTTTGAAGATAGTGGTAACATTTGCATAAACGTCAGTCAGTGTAGAAAAATGAAAATGGTGGTCATGTTTAGTTTGCTGTGTAATTTTTATTTGCCATAATTAATTTCTATGCCCATTTCAAGTTTCTATGAAGTAACACGTAATTACGACGTGGTTCTTGATCACTGCAATAAAAGTTGTTGGGTAAGATAATTCACAACTACGTAAACACCTTTGCCGCGCAATCTACTTTCTTTTTTATCAATTTACGCTTGTTGTGTTCTGAAAAATGAGATTAATCGTAAACACTTACAATTTATGCGGCAAAACAATCTTTCTTACTCTCTTTCATGGTTCTAAAAGGTACCTAGCTATATAATACAAGGTAGCTTTATATGCATGGTATAGACCATTGTTACTTTGCAATCTTTGCATCATAACTTCGTAAGTAAAGCATACGTTTTGCTGCAGTGTACTACTGGTAATGGTAGATGGATGGCAATGATAAAGATGCCACCATAATGCCATACTTGCTAGACTAGAGTAACTAATAATATTCCCAACTCTACATAGGAAACCTGTTCTGGACCCCTGAACCAAGGAATTTCATCAAAAAAATGGTAAGTACTACATAAACTTAATAATAATACTTACTGATTAGTTTTACTATTAGGTACATTATATTGTGTTAAAGTAGTCTGCCACTAAAATTAATTAGGACTTGTACAAAATTACTATGTAAGTAATGATAAGTACACACCCATCTTCTCCAGTAGTGAATAAAAAATATAAGGTATTTGTAGCAGTATGATGATCAGATTAGAAAAAGCAGTGGAAATATCTATTTTTTTTCTCAATAACTTCAAAGATGCAACCTAAAATATTTCTTTGTGTTTACAGCAAGGAGATGACCCTCCCTACTTGCCAGTCGGCACTGATGTCAGTGCCAAGTATAAGGGGGCATTCTGCGAGGCCAAAGTCAAGAAAGTAGTGAGAAACATCAAATGTAAAGTAAGTAAAAAGTAACATCAACAAATATTGTTACTATAAAAACAATATATGAGAAAGGTACAGACTCACCAACTCGAATGCCAGTGCGGCTCTAAATATTATGTGCTGGTTGAGCACGAAAAATGTCAAGGCTTGCCCTCAATTTATGGTTCCAACGCTTTATGACCAATTCTTTATCTGAATAATCACATCTACACCATAATGCTATAAATATTCATTAAGATTTGGATGTTTCGTATAGGTGTAATAGCATATACACTAAATAACCAATATGCATAATAGACCAATTTTATTCTCATAGCTTAGTCTTAGCATTTATTTGCTCTTGACAGCTGCAATAACATTGTAAAAGGCTAAATAAAAACATTTCCTTTTCATATAACACTGAAATAATATTCACTGCTACAGTCTTATGTTCAAAAACCTGGTAAAAGTGATCAGATTTTTATTCAGCTTTTTACAATGTTAATGCAGCTGTCAGAACAAATAAATGCTTGGACAGTTATATTTACGAATCACTAAGTCATTTGGTTTGTTAGTTATGTAATGCTGTTAATACCTAAGAAACAATAGACCAGGCCCGCGATTCTACTAAACAAATTGTTTATAAATTGTAATTGTTTCAATTTTAATTTTTAAATAATTGCCTCAAAAGTGTCAGTTTTTATTTAATTTTTAAACAAAGTTATAATATTAGGTGGTGATATTTTCCTAGTATAAAAAAAAATAAAAACTGACAATTTTAAGGCAATAATTTAAAAATTAAAATTGAAACAATTACAATTTAAAAACAATTTGTTTAGTAGAATCGGGGCCCAGTGCAGGTGTGTGTCATTGCAAATGCGTCAAAATGCATATTGATCATTAAACGGATGAGTCATTTCGCATGTTTTGGTCCTAATGCTATTATGCAAATGTGAAAACACAAAATTGGGTCATTATGCATCAGAACAACATCACAATGATAACAAACACAGACCTATAATTAAGTAGACTTCACAAGCAGCCCAAACTGTATGAAAACAAGGTATCAAATTGTTTGTACCTAAAAGTACTTACCTGTGAAGAGAAATATCCTTATTACAACAGCTCAGTATATCTATTTTCGTTACAAACTGACACGTGTTGTCGCAGCACTGATTGAGCACACTGGTTTAAGCCGGACTCAACTATGACAATTTATCGTAGTTGTATAATTTGAAATATGACATGCAAGGTAGGTCAACTTGTGGTGTCTACTTGGATATAGTGACTGACTGTGATAATACACATAGTTGGTAGTTATGGTTAAAACAATATCAATCACATCAGATTCATACACAACATACATTTTCAGTTAAGTCTAAAACTTGGGGGTACCGTTACGGTGAACGATGACGTCATCAAAGGCACCTTGCGCGTCGGCAGCACGGTTGAAGTGAAACAGGACCCCAAGAAGGATGTCATGGAAGCTGTCATCACAAAGATACAAGACTGCAGCCAGTATACTGTGGGTTAGTATCTCTTAACTAATATGTTTCTTGTAATTTAGATGTATTAAATGCAAAACCAGAACCACGAACCGGAAGACGCAGCGTAAGTAGGCCTCCCACTAGATGGACCGACGACATAGTAAGAGTCGCTGGCATCCAGTGGATGCATTAGGCAGGCTGTCGTTCAGTGTGGAGCTTAAAGGGGGAGGCCTATGTTCAGCAGTGGACGTCTTCTGGCTGATGATGATGAAATGCAAAAGCTTGTGTGATTATAAAGCACACAACTATGTATTGGTTAAACTGATTTTGGATAAAATTTGGTGTGGATGTAGGTTATAATCTTTGTAATTCGCTTGCCATCAGGCGAATGACATGCTCGTCTCGTCACTCAGTTACATAAAACAATACATCATGTATGGTTGCTAAATATAAATAGCAGGTTGAATTGCAGCGCTGCTGTGCTATAAATATGCCTCCTTAAAATGCTAATCGTTGCCAAAAAAAAATTGTACTGAAAATGTAATTATTTAGGCGCTACGCAAACATAAATATTTTTGTGTCTTCTGTTGGATACAAGCTACTAATGAATATTTGATTTCTATATAACCAGTATGAAATTGGTGTGCCGTGTTGGCAACAAAAAGTGTCTACGTTTGCGCAGCGCCTTACTAAAGAAACCATGTTATTAAATTCAATCACACCATCTCTTACACAGGCAATTTTTTCAGTAATTGCTCGAAAATCGGCCTCCAGCAGGCTTAGCATGGGCCGTGGACTAATTCTTTCCACTGTTTTTATTTGCGCGTAGACTCAACAGAGCTAGAATATGGATATTATGTTTATCTTTTTCTAGTGGGACAAAAACAGTGGAAATACTAAATATTTGTCCACGACCCATGTTAGGGTGAACTGCAGCCAAAATCCATGGTCCTAACACATATGTACAATGTCATAGTGTTTGATGACGGTGACATAACGACTCTCCGGAGATCCGCGCTATGTCTCAAAAGTGGGCGACATTTCAATGAAAGTGAAACGTTGGATCAGCTGCCGTTGACACATCCAGAGCACTTCTCTACGCCGGTGATAGCAGGGAGAAGAGGAAGACGGGGAAGAGCTCAGTAAGTACATTGACTTCTTTCAAAAGCATATCTGTAGTTTAATTGAAAGCTAATGCCTGTTGCAGACCATGCGAAGTAGCTTGCAAGTAAAAGTGGGAAATACCTACTTTACATCGTTTGCAATAGATACAACTTTTTTTTGTGCAAGTGGCAGTGGAAGTTCTTATTAGCACTCGCGCTCGTCCTTGCGCAAGTGAAGCTTCGTTTGCCCACTCGCGAGAGTACGTACTCGTACGCGAGTTGTGTGCGTCCCCCGCGCGAGTATCTATTTACGTTTGGACGCCTACTTTTACTTTGCGAGCTACTTCGCATGGTCTGCGACGGGCTTAACTAAAAAGAATAAATAATAATAATAAATATTCAAGACATTTTTGCACACACGGTCATCTGACCCCAAACTAAGCAAAGCTTGTGATATGGCTGCCAGAGACTGATATACATACATATATTATAGTTTTTAAATACATACTTAAATAGATAGTAACACCCAGATATAGAACAAATACAAATGTTCATCACATAAATGTTTGTCCTATGTGGGAATTGAACCCACGCCCTCAGGCTCAGAAGGTAGGTTCACTACTAACTGGACCAACGGGCTATCTCAAACACACAACAGGGGAAACAGGGTAATGTTGTTTATGTGTAGATCGGAGGAGAGCGAGGGCGAGGTGGGCACGCGGCGCATGCAAACGGACAGCGCTGAGCGCGAGCCGCACGTGGGGCGCGTGGTGCTGGTGGAAGCAGCCGGCGGCACAGAGCGGCGCCGCCCACACCAGCCTGCATTCCCCGCGCTCGTCGTCGCGCCAACACCGCAGATCAAAGTCAAGGAGGACTACCTCGTGCGCTCCTTCAAGGATGGCAGATAGTGAGTCGCCAGTCGATTTATATTGGCATCGATTCTGATGCACTTTAAACTAAACTAAAATTGACAGCTATAAAATTGTTGCTATCCTTCTCTCACGTATTAAAATGAAAAGAGAGGCAGATAATTTTAGTCCTGTCAGATTGGTTTAGTTTAGTGAGTGATATGACAGAATAGGCCTCATTAACGATATATATAATCTTTCTGAGTCGCGAATCGCAATGCTACTCTCATTTGTAGGAACACATCCTGCCACCAATTTCTAGTCAGCTAGCAAGCTTGGATCCATTTGTCTCAATGGATAGAGAATAAGCATTAGTGACATATGGTTTAAAACTGCTGGCAAATTGAATACTTACTTACTTATCTTCATTTCTTTTTGCGCTATTGTAGGTTTATGGCTTTGGGATGGCCCAAGTAGATTGATAACAGGCATCAGTAAAAAAATGCAATATACCAAGCTGGACATTGGCCCACCCTCAACTACGGAACTAAACACTGTATCAAATTAAAATTAATTTTAATTATATTAGCATCTTCCCACTGCAGGGCAAAGGCCTCCCTTCCCTCTTTCCATTCCTCGCTCGTTTTGGGCAATTTTAGTCTAGTCGTTCAAGTAGGAATCCAGTTCGTTCATCCATCACTGGGCCATCCGGAAGGTCGTTTGCGATTCTGACTCTTAACTAAACTAAATTTGACCGAGCACTAAAATTGTTGCCATCCTCCTCTCACATATTAAAATGAAAAGAGAGCCACGCCAACAACGCGCCCACGCGGCGGGCTGTGGCGCTACTCAACGCATTTGCGCGTGAATTCCAGCATGTTGTAATTTTTTATGTCAATGTTAATATAATTTCCTCATATTTAGGGTTATTTCTTAGTAGGTAATTAAGTAGAATTCATAATATTTTGTTATTTAAATAGTTTGCACTTTGGTTTAACTGTAAGCATTCTGTTGATGAATAAATAAATAAACTAACAGCCAGACCCAGAGCAGACATTTAAATTCATCATTCATACATCAAACAAGCTCAAGTTGGGAATCAAACAAGCCCTTCAAGCACATGAGATAGATATGCCACTGTTCTATACCGGTTGTCAGTATTGAACGGTTCTCATTCATTCTTCAGCTACACGGTGCCGAAGAAGGAGGCGCGTGAGTTCCGCAAGGGCAGCGCGCCGATGGAGTGGTGCGGCGTGGAGCCGGCCCTCCAGTACCTCAACAACGGCGTGCTGCCGCCACACTGGGACCGCGCCGCACTCTTCAACGAGCCCCGGAACACTTCTGACGACGTATGTACAATCGCATTGTGTGTCTTGTGTAACACAAGTTTTTAGTGGGCAAATTAACTAATCTGATTCCACAATGGGGGTCCAATTAGAGTTTAATATTTTTAATTAATCGCTCGAAGAACCGATAACCGATGGGGAAGAAAGGTTCTGGAGTGGAGACCACGAACCGGAAAACGCAGCGTAGGGAGGCCTCCCACTAGATAGACCGATGACATTGTGAGAGTCGCGGGCATCCAGTGGATGCAAAAGGCAGGCTGTCGTTCAGTGTGGAGGTTAAAGGGGGAGGCCTATGTTTAGCAGTGGACGTCTTCTGGCTGATGATGATGATAATGAATATTAAAAAAAACATGGTTATAAGAATAGGGTATGCTAAACCGAAAGGGGTTTGTTAAAAACTTTTACTATGAGACCAACCCTGAAAATCCTAAAGAAAATATCGCTGCTCCATACATTTTTTCAAGTGTGAATTACCGTTTTCTATGGAACAGCTGATATTTTTTCGCGAATTCAGGGTTTGATTAATTATGAAAAATTATGTCTGTGAAATAGCCGGTTCTGCACATTCTGCAGCAGTTGATTAGTTGTCATGTATATTTTTTGCAAGCCGCTTCCAACCGGCTCTTTTGGAGATCGTTAGGGGAGGCCTATGTCCAACAGTGGACGTCCTAAGGCTGAAATGATGATGATGAGTTTTCGATGAGTTTTTCGTATATCTACGAAAAACTCATCGAAAACTCATCATAACTCGAAATTATCTCTGCAATAACTTTAGTTAGTTTTAAGGTGTTGTGTTCCAACGTTGCAGGTCTGTTGATATATACATGACTCTCAAGTAAACCCCACAAAAAAAAAACAATGTACATACAACATACGTAACTTAATGTTTTCAGAGTGAATATAACATACTACAGTAAAAATCCTCTATTAACCGCAACCGAGGGTCCTTTCGCCGAAACTTTATTGAAACTTCTCGCTGACATCTACACAAATATGTCAAAAATGTTCATAGCATACGTTTTTCGACATACCAGCACCATGTGTGGACTTACAGGATCTAGATTCCCCATTAGTGCTATGAAATAATTTTTACCCTAAAAAATGCATACTAGATAGTATTAAAATTTTACATTGAACTTACTTTGGACTGTATTTTGATACACTTAAAACTATTTTGTAAATTTACTTGTAAATAGAACATAATATGTTCTGCAATTGCTTTACCATCAGCAGGTCTAGCACGGGCCGTGTACAAATTGTCTTTCCGCC
Organism: Agriopis marginaria; assembly: GCA_932305915.1. Classification (NCBI taxonomy): domain Eukaryota; kingdom Metazoa; phylum Arthropoda; class Insecta; order Lepidoptera; family Geometridae; genus Agriopis; species Agriopis marginaria. The sequence continues at coordinate 6,633,672 of OW029934.1, read as the reverse complement.
GTTTTTATCCCGCGAGAAAAAGACAAACGTATCCATATTCTAGCTTTGTCACGTCTAGGCGTGGATAAAAACGATGGAAAGCCTTTTTATCCACAGCCCATGCTAGGCCTGCTGGTTAGTTGGTTGCTTCTGTACTATATTTAAAAACTTTGATATATTTTTTCTCACTACAAACACCTTATTGTTTCCCAGAGTTCTGACGACGAACCTCGAGAGGAGAAAGACCATTTCGTCGCCCAACTCTACAAGTTTATGGATGACCGCGGCACGCCTCTCAACAGGAATCCTACCATCGCTAATAGAGACATCGATCTGTACAGATTGTTCAGGGTAATTAGCATAATAAATTGTCTATTTATCTGGAAACACATAAAAGGAGATGTTCTCACTGGATGACACACTTTACATAACATACCCTGCCACAAAACAGTTACCCCCTTATTAATAAACGTGGAGTAGTCTTGGAATAGTAACGCCGTGTATTGTGTTTTTCTCTCTTTCAAATTTTGAACTCGATCGAAAAAGACAAAAGGCGGTGTAACTATTCCGAGGCTACTCTACGTTAATAATAGGGGGGTTAGTGTGGACAAATATAGATAGATAGATCAATTCTTTATTGTTCGCATCACAAATTATATACACACGATAATACAGCTTATAAACCAGTGCAACTATCGACGGCCTTATCGCTAACACACTTGCAGGAACAGTGACAAGCCATGGGTCACCTAATGATAAGTAGTCACTGCCGTTTATAATACCCAGTGCATCGTCAGTGCATTGCCTACCTTTGAATACATAGACTATATTTCTTGCAACTGATATTTATTCTAATTATTAAAAAAACTTTAACTGGCAAGTGCCTTTAATAACTAAACAAAATATAAGCTAACACTGATACTACAAAAAAAGATTTCCCATAGGCCGTAAAACTCTAAAGACAATCCAAATTCTCAAGCCCACTACCAGTTGGCAGCGTACCCAGTGTGCTGGTGGCATTACTTAATTCATTATAAAAATTATATTCTAATGATATTTAAAGTTATATGATTATTTACGGGATATTTACCGTGGTAAGGTTGTGGAATGAGCTCCCGATATTTCGGCGCAGTTACATGCACCACGTTCACGGGTAACTGCGCCGAAATATCGGAAGCTCATTCCACAACCTTACCACAGTAAATATCCCGTAAATAATCATATAACTTTAGTGAACAACCGTGATAGTTTAAAACAGTGTTCTAATGATATTTATTCTAATCCTAAATATGCTTTTAGGTGGTGCAAAAGTTGGGTGGTTACAACCGAGTGACGAATCAAAACCAGTGGAAGACCATTGCTGACAAAATGGGCTTCCACCCCGTCACCACAAGCATCACGAATCTCTGCAAACAAGCATACAAAAAGTAAGTCTAATTCTAGGTTTATGTATGTTCATCGGATTCAAACACACTTGATATCAGGTTAGCTGTTAATTGAATCAATCGTCGTTCATTTTACCTGCAAAGTAGTATTTAAATCGGTATTTCTATAGATTACGAAATTTTATTTCGTTTCTCGTATTTTTGCAGGCATGTATGGAAAAATAAAACACATCCAAAACTGTTTATTTTCACATATGTAGTCTAAATCTTTTTTTTTTTTATCGAAGGTAAAACATGGTGTCTTTGAACACCAAATAATTGGTCTATATAGTCAATTTTAGATAGCCTGTTGGTCCTAGATAGCCCGTTGGTCCAGTTGGTAGTGAACCTACCTTCTGAGCCTGAGAGTGTGGGTTCGATTCCCACCTAGGACAAACATTTATGTGATGAACATATGTGTTTGTTCTATATCTGGGTGTTACTATCTATTTAAGTATGTATTTAAAACTATATATGTATGTATATCAGTCTCTGGCAGCCATATCACAAGCTTTGCTTAGTTTGGGGTCAGATGACCGTGTGTGCAAAAACGTCCCGAAAAAAAAAAAATTTTTAGCCCTAAACATTTTGTTCTTAGTCCACAGGGTTACGCGGAAAGGGTGTGCTAAGCATGAACCGTTATGACCAACTTTTACTATACAACTAACACTGAAATCGGAAAAAATATCAGCTGTTCTAAAAAAAACGGTCATTTACATTCGAAAAAATATATGGCACAGCTAATTTTTTTCGCGGTTTCAAGGTTGGCCCCCTATGTAAAAGTTGTTCATAATGATGAGTATAACGGACCTCTTTCGGCTTAGTACACCCTTTTCGCGTAACCCTGTTTAAATGAGTCTTATAACAACAGGCAACTTGCTTAACAGTTTATTAATACAACAACGATTAACAATTTACTATATCACAACAAGTATCTCATACAGTGCCGGATTAAGCAAGCGCGGGACCCGTAGCAAATTCTTTCAAAGAGCCCTTGATCTACTATGGGTTCTTAAGTATAAAGTGATAAAAAAAGTTGGTAGGAAAAGTTGTAACGTTTCACTTTATTGTAACATCAAGCAACTTCAATATACCACATCTTAATAAGTTTCATTCAAAAAATTACGCTCATGCAGAGATGAGTGGTGAGTTTAAATATGCGGGGCCCCCTTTCGCGCGAGGCCCGTAGCAATTGCTACTCTTGCTACGTGGATCAGCACTGATCTCATAGATAGCTTATGTACCGTTTCAGTTTACTTGGCTGCAAAATATCTTATCCCTGAATATTTGTATTGTTAGATTCCTACATAGCTTCGAGGATTTCTACCGCAAGCTGGGGGTGACGCTAGTGGCGCACCCGCGCGGCGCGCGCACGCCGCCCGCCGGCCGCTCGCTGATCCGCGACCGAGACAAGCAGCCGCCCGCCGCCACCTCCTCCTCCGCCTGCTCCACGCCCACAGGCCCGCCCGCCCCCGTGAGTACACTACACTATGGGCCCACACCTTTGATCATATAGCTTGGATTTGATTTTAACTTAAGCTAGCACACACACACACATCTCTGCGAACCCTGAATCTTTTGAGGACTTGTGTATCGTAGAGACGACAGACACATACACCAATCCTTACACCTACACACCTATAATAAGGGTGTTCGTGTGCCTGTAATAAGACAATGTGAATCGTAAAATTATTATTATTTACTTTTTAAATTACTGTAATCTATTTTGGCCTTATCTCTAACTACTATTGTTGAATATTGTATAGAATAAATAACGCTGTTGATTACAAGAAATAAATAAAATAAAAATAAAAAAGTACCGAAAAACAATCACCATGAACAGTTAAATACGTATTGCACACATTGACGTAATATTCTTACTAGTTCTATAAACGCACACTTCAATATTGAGCGGCACACAACTGTAAACGAGACGAGAGGTGACACATAAAAGTCTTCCCTTAAATCGGAGATGCCACGAGTCGAAATTTAGGAACTATTGACCGTTAAATGTTCGTGGGTTGCCAAAAACTGTTTGCCCAAGGATATCACGAGCATCGCCAGTGACAATATATTTAAAATTAAATTTAAAAACTGGCTCATTGAAAGAACTTTTTACTCGATTGACAACTTTTCTTAAGGTGATAGAAAATGTTATTTAATTAATTACGGACGCATTGTAACATAATTATCTGTAATTATTTATGAATTAATTTATTAATTGGATTATTATGGGGAAAGGGGTCTACCCAAAACCGAAAAACTTAACAAGTATTCTACGAGACAAAAAAGTTTTGGTTAGACGCTGCACTAATATGGATTCCATGCAAACACGTCTCCGATTCACGATTGTGATGTAATTTTAATAATGACGATCACAACATAACTGTGGAGAGTGATTGGATAATACATAAATTTGATATTTATTATTTAATAAAATTCTCAATTTGAATGGTATGGCTCAGTAGCAGCGCGTCTGACTTATGAGCGATCCTGGATGCAACTCCTGTCCGGGCCGACATTTGGATGGTAAACTTAAATATCTGCTCTGGATCCGAGTGTCAGTTGTCCGTCTACTTTACGTGTGTTCTATGATATTCTAAGCAATACTCGAAGGAAAGCTAGGAATGTAAAAAAATTTATTAAACTATGTCGTTGTTACAGCGTGGCAAAGATAAAGATTCAGACAAGAGTGAAACCGATAAGAGTGAAAAGGATGACAAATCTGAGAAAGGAGACAAGAAGGAGAAAATAGAAAGCGACGAAGAGGACAGCGCAGACAACCAACCACTTATTGCCGCTGCGGCGCCGAAGTAAGTGCAATAGATAAAATTCACAAACATCATTTGTCTGTTCATGATTTACGGTGCCAAAAAGTGCGGATCATCATCATCACAATCAACCTTTTAACAGTCCACTGCTGGACTTTTAGCCTACCCCCGAAAGGGTGATTGGGCCATATCCGCCACGCTGCGCTGGCCCAGTGCGGATTGGTGGATTCACATACTCCATTGAATTTCTTCTCTGTACGTATGCAGGTTTCCTCACGATGTTTTCCTTCACCGAAAAGCCAGTGGCATGAAAATCCGTACATAAGCTCCAAAGAGCTTATTGGTACGGGCCCGGGGTTTGAACCCGCGACCTTACGCTTTCAAGTCTAGCGGTCTCTCAAATGGTCTTTTAAGCCGTGGTAGCCGGCTTAAAAGTGCGGATACTAAAGGTAAACTTCCGTGCATAGCGGCCGATTGCAGCCGACAATACTTGCACTATGAAAATCAAAGATAATATAACCACGTGATCGCGCATGTAGACAAAATTCCCTTTTGCAAAATTCAGCCACGTCGGTCGTGGGGGGCAACTTGTGATTGGAGACTAGAAGCTTGTGGTTAGAAACTCAAAAGTCAATCATTCAATTCGCGCCAAGGATTGGCCCGCTCGAAATAGTTTGGGTTGAGAATTTAGAACCTTTGGCTTACGGCGGGGTAAAGGATGAACAGTCAAGTGATTATGTTGTCATTGATGAAAATGTATGTTATTATTATTTTGAGAAATTTTATTATATCTAATGGGAAATTTATTATTTTAGAAAAATGTACATATTATGCACTAAATTATTGTATGTCCCTTAAGGACGAAGCTATTGAGACTGAACCCATTTAAATATCTCACTTATATTTTGTTTAGCTTTAAATTGCATTATCGCAAAATAAACTTTTCTGTATTTGTGTATTTCTGTATATCCACACAATTTGACAATACATTATTTCCGATTTCTGATAGTTGTTTAAACTTTATAAAATCATTAATTTTTAATTTTTGTGTTTTATTAAAAAAAACATGTATATTTAAATATTATTTTTTGCAAGTTAGCTACTCCTAGCGGTAAATTTATATAATTCTGTAAGTAATCTGTGAATAGTGCTGTTGGCTGTATTATTATTAAGTTTATTAATCTATCCACATTGTTGTACATTTTATAACATGGCTGTTTACTGTTCCATAGTTAATAAAATAAAATTAAATTTCTGAATCAATAGTGTTTGTTTGCCGTTTATTTTTTTCTATATTTAACTTGCCTTATTCAGATTAGTGGAAAAGGAAAAAGAGAAAGAGAAGGAGAAGGAAAAAGAGCGCGACAAAGAGAAGGAGCGAGAGAAAAGCACGTCAACTACGACGAGCGAGGAGCCGCCGAAGCCAGTTGTCATCAAACCGCGCTCCCAGTCCAAGGGGCGAGCGCTCACGCCATTAAAAACTGAACGGACCCCAAAGAGGCGACCCTTGTCCTCTAAAAGTAAGACATATAGATAGGATTATTTTTTGTGAATTTACTTGTCAGTCTTTCATACAATCAGTTAATGAACATAACCGAATGGCAAGGGAAATTTTTCTATGTAATATTATTATTTGTGTTTATTTAATAATATTGGGATATCCACCCCAAGGAGGACGTCAGCGTAGACTGTAATAGGCCTGTGTCTTTGTGTGTTTCTGAGGCAAAGCGTGTTTTATTACCTCATAAAAAAGCTGATCATAAAATCTAATGTTTCATTTATTACAAACTAGCTATTGCCAGCGACATAACATAGCCTATACTTCAATCTGGTCATAAAGCTAAGCATATTAGTGAAAACCGCTTTTAAATCCGTCCAGTGGTTTAGGAGATGTGTGTGCACAAACAAACAATAAAATTCTAAAAACTGTCTTATCGTATTCAGCTTCTTATTTAGACGCCCTGTGTGATATTTTTGTTGATATCTCTCAATTACAGTTTTTTTTATCCCAAAGATTTTCCTATATGTATAGATATATAACAGGCATAGCGAAGGATGTAATTAAATACATTACACATACTGAAAAAATTATATAAATTGGCTGAATATAAATGTCTGAGATTTAAGCGTTAAAAGTGTTGGTAATGATGAGAGCGGATGCCCTGTCTCTCTCGCGTAAAGCGTGTGTTAGTATAGAATTTAAATGGCGCGCGCAAGGCTTGACGTCATAACGTGCTATAGGATGCTCTCTGTCTAGCATGACATTGAAATACTTAGAACTGTATTATTTATGAACAAATTTTAATTTTGTTTTCGTTGATGGCCTCTATATTTGATCTGGTTTTTTACGAGCTAATAAAAAAGGACACATGCCTATTATCCACCTGGTTCATACACAGACATGCTTCCTTCAATACACGGTTCTGGATCACACCACACCACACCAGCAGCCGTTAAACGTCCACTGTTGGACAAAGGCCTCCCTCGAGAGGGGTGTTGCCATAATCCCCACGCTTGGCAGGCGGCTTGTGGATCGCAGTTCGTTCACCGTGTATACTAATAGGACGCTGCTGCCCATCCTCCGGTGGTTCTGGTCGCAGTTTTAGGACATACCCGGGTCCCGGTTCTGGATCATACCTGCTGAACTATATATGAACTTGTATGTATTATTGTTGTAGGTGAAAGCGCAACAATAAGTACACCGCGCGCGTCTAGAAGACCGCAAGTATCAACAGACAGCGATAGCTCAGGCAGGGCATCAAGGTAACATTAATTTACTTTAATAAAATCAACTTTTCTATTCATCAGAAGGCGCGAGACAGACGTGTTAATCGCCCGCATGCGAATATCCACTCCAAACGATTGACTTTAAGGCAGTATTCTAATTTTATAAATACATATATTTTACACACGCAACCTCATAATCTGGGTTTTGCTGCGATAGCACTCATAATTATACTCGTATGATTAAAGTAGATTTCCATAAAGAGCTGAAAAATCCCAATTAAAAAAAAAAACTGATTATTCTAAAGGTGGGTTCGCACGATCAGTAAATTTGCTGACGTACACGGGTGGTTACGCACTGCGCCGAGGATCTTTCACGGTCAGTGCCCGTCGGTGCCAATCACTGAATTTGAAGCAATTATTAAAAAAAGATACATAATAAGCTTAGAGCAACTAGGGTACAGATAGAGAGAAAACTTTCACCGAAACCAATTAACTAATAGTCCACATGCAAAAAAATGGTGACAAGGTCGTCTGCAGTTCGACTGGCATAAAGCCTGATTTAGGCCTGATGCGTTCGCACTCGCCGCGCCACCTTACCATATCACCCTTGTTTACCTTATCTGAGTTAACGTACATGGCAGCATGGACTTGTAATTTGTAGGGGAATTCCTGTGTCTAACGACTTCGGCTTTGCTCTGAGCTTTGAAGTTTTACGCGAATCCGCACACTGCTTCTCACGAAGAGAGACAATGACGGACCCCTTATATGTGATCCTCTCATCAAGATGTGCACTGATCCCCGACACCACCCTAATATGTATATTATCATTATGTAATACAGATGTGGCCTCACCAAGAAGCTCCAAAGCCGCCGCAGTCAGAGCGCAAACTCCGCCAGCAGTGGGAACACTATAGCGTCCAACAGCAGCAAGCGCCCGCGCAAGAGAAAGAGCACAGAGTGAGTTGTATTTACGCAGTGTATAAAATAACTATATTTCATAGATCAGCCGAAAGAAGCATGCTGGGCTTAGAACTAAGAGACTTGGTAAAATGTACAGACATTTGTAGAAAAACAAAAGATGCAGAAAAACTGGAGTGCCGCCTAAAATAGCGTTGGATGGGGCACACAGCCAGAACTGTAGATAACCGCTGGAGTTGAGAAGAGGCTGCTCCACTGGTACTCACGAGACGCGCGTTGACGCTGGGCGGAAGACATAACAGCCATCGCCGGGGTCAATTGGACGCGTCAGGCCCACGATAGGCAAGAGCGGAATCGGATGGAGGAGGCATAATATGTCAAAAAATTGACAACCCAATAACATTTTTTTTTTAAAGTGCTATTGGTATATTGTATTTTAGCACAGTGCCTAATTTTCAAAGTTTTTGTACAATGCTTGTATATATGTTTTAGTTTATTGGAAGAAAAAAAAACCTATTAGCACATGAAAATATTATACGCACAATCAAATTAGGCAGGGCCCTCATTCTGTATGAAAACATATAACAATATCTTCAATAACACACCGTAAACTTGTTAGGTATAACACAGTAACCATGGTCACGAATAACACAGTAACATAGTTATAAAATTCAAAGGCGTCTTTCGATTGGATAATACATTCTGTTGACAAACGTGGACGTAAGACGCTAGCTTGCTCTACGTTATTTTGACTTTTCAAAACGAGTGCATTATGTACCTCATCGCATTAGAAAAATTGACATTGCCAGCTCCAATGAAAATATGACCGCTAACGCTGAAGAGGTGGGACTTCCATAGAAAAAAATATGAAACAGGTGCGACGCCAATAAAGGAGACAAAGCTAGACAAGCTTACACGTTCGAGTAGTGTAGAAAACGTAGAAGTTTGATATTGCACCTGATTCAAACATTTGAGATTTTGTATTGGAATTGTGAAAGACTGGCCAATTCAACGCAGATAGCGTAATGCGGCTGCGTTACGAGTTTATGTAGTCATAGGGACTCAGGGCACAGAGTCCATTTTCCAACTACATTTTTATGTTACGACGTCACGCGTTTATGGCATAGAATCTCATGTGAGATAGAGAATAAGGGCCCAAAAAAGACAATACTTGGCCACCAATTACTGTAGCAACAGTCAAGGCTTTAAATTCCAATTTTGGCATAGTTCTTCAATAAAATATTGTTTATACTTATATAGTTTCCACACTAGGGTTTGCCCACTTAAATGCTGTGGTGGACAGTTCAAAACTTTTTTTATATTGTTTCTTGTATATTTTCTTTATTGTTGTTGTGAGCTGCCTCCACGGACTCCAGGGTCCATGCCCTTTGTCACCTTATACAATTTATTTTGTCAACATATAAAACAAATGACTTTACAATAGGAATATACAAATTATACAATCTTAATACTATGTTGCGTGTATACACCGAGCAGCTCCTACAAAACGAACATTAACATGTATGAACTGTTTTTTAATGATATATTGTTTGTTTCCACCAGGCCATCTACAAACGAGCCCCCAAGAGGCGTGTCCAACGTGAAAGCTCAAGTGGGCGACAAATTGAAAGTCTACTATGGGCCGACGCAGTCCGAGTCGAAGGTAAATTCTGTATGTATACCCAAATTCATTATTTATCTACTGAGCTTGCTCTACCGTACTTTGAATTATTTACTACCGTAATTTGCCGTGTACAGACCTAGTGGACGAATGCAAACGAACGTTACGGACGCGCGGCCAGTCTAGTTGATTAGGACATAATTATCAACAAAAGCGAAAGAAAAAATGAAAATAACATAAATGATACATTTAAATAATTGTTATCTATCTACTATCCAGGGTGTAAGGGGAACAGTCTCGAAGCCAAAAGAAGATAAATGTACTCATCATTATGAAATTCATAATGATGAGTACAATTACCTTCTTTTGGCTTCGAGAGTGTTCCCCTGACACCCCGTATATATAAAAATGAATCCCTATTTACCTTGGTCAAGCCATAACTTGAGAACGCCTTTACCGATTTCATTCATCTTTTTTTCAAGTTTTCTAATACTTTTTAGATGGTTCTTATGGAAATAAATATTAAGGAAATTGCGCAAGAAGAAAATTGGAAAATTTCAGAAAACTTAACTACGATTTGAACTTCATGCGTTTGACAGTTCTAAGATAGAACAACGTCTGTCGGGTCAGCTAGTTTGTAATAAATAAAACACATTCCTATTGCAAGCGAGAAGGCTTATCAGTTGTGTGTGGACATAGCAGCGATGACGTACGGGTGTCCAATGTCTAGCGGCGCATGCGCATACGTTTACCAATATGCGTTCGTTCGTTCTAGGCCTGTGCACGACATTATATTTCTCCTCATTAATAAATGTGATGTAGTGTTAGTATCTAAGATGTTGAATACCATAGATTTGGCGTTTAGGTACACCATGAGGGCATTGATATAACCGAAAAATTTAAGACGTACAAATTGTCCGAACGGAAAATAGAGCCTACGCTGTCTGTCCGTTCGCCTGTCTGTCCTATTATTATCCATTAGAGCTAAAACATAAATACGATATTTTTATTATTTGTTTGTTAATCCGCCGTAACATTACTAATTCTGTGAAAATGTCAACTGGCTATATATTACGGTTCGAAAGATACAGTCGTTAATAGGTAGGACAGACAGCGTAGGCTTAGTAATAGGGTCCCGTTTTGACCATTTGGCTACGGAACCCTAAAAAGGCACTATGAGCTTTTATACAATTTGACATGCTTGCTTGCGGCTTCTAACTAAATAAATATCTGTGATCGTATTTCTGTTTATTTCACTCATTCCTGACACTTCACTGACATTCGGACGCCATATCTAAATATTCTGCATCTTAGTTTATAGAATAGTTACTTTAAGTTAAACATTCCAAAGCCTCCACAGTTCTTAAAACATCCCCTTAGGGTGTATTTAATGTTATATTATGTTGGTTCTAAATTACAGACCTGGTATTTTACTTGTAAAGCGCTATGCGAAATACATACAGAATTATGGCGAAAAAAAATTCTGCTAATCCATAAAAGAAACACTAAACAAAATCAGTGTAAAAAAATTACAAATAGCTGGATTTTTTTTCGCGATTTCACTGTAAAAGTTTTTCATAAAAATTAGTACAATGAGCTCCTTCGGGCTTAGTACACCCTTTCTGTGTAACCCTGTATAATAACTGAATATTTGCAAATCATTATTTTCATTTCTTTTTATGTTACTAAGCGACGTACCAGCAAGTGCTCAGTCTCTTCTACAAGTGCAGTGCCACTTAGAACATTTCGAAATGGTCTACGCGGTACTGCACATACGTTACTGCGAGACGAAAACATCGTAAGTCCCCTTATATCTTGGCTCGTTGCTATTGGTGTTTTTACTAAACTGTAGCATTATTCTCAGGTCACCTATGAGGCGAAGGTGATCGAGATTTCCCCAGAAGGTATGCTCCGGGTGCATTACACTGGATGGAACACACGCTACGATGAGTGGATCAAACCACAGAGAATCGCAGTGAATGTCTCTCAACACGAGAATAGAAATAAGAAGGTATTGGTTACAGTTTCGTTCTGATACAAATTTGAGTGTTGAATGTAAAAAATTGCATGTAAAATTGACAATCAAATAATTTAACTTCAATTGTGGTACGGTCTGATTTTATTTTTCTTGCAGGGGTCAAGTATGAATAGACGTGTCAGAGCCAAAAGGGTTGAAGGTATGAAGTAAATGCATAAAGATTATTCAAAAAAAATTGGTTTTGTGCTCACCATATTTGTTCTTATTTTAGAATCATCTGCCAGGTCGGATTCTGATACATCAGACAGTGACGAGGAGGTTAAACGACCTCCGAAAAAGTTGGACGACAAATCAGATCCTAAGAGTAAGTAGAATTAATATATAGCCAAATACTGACTGACTCATCAAGAAATTTACTTGAGCTACGAAGCTAAAACTTGTCAAATAGATACCTTATGGGAGAGAGGTTCACTAAGAAAGTATTTTACGATAGCGCCGAATTTACCTGCCAAGCAAATGAAGATTGAAAGTTAATATGAAAATCTTCGCATACGTAGTTGCGGATAAAAGCTATTCTTGTATTATATATATAATTATGTTGGAAGAAAGTAGGCTCAATATAACTACAACATTTTATTTGCAGCTCCCAGATCAAAAGACGCCAAGTCGAGCGATAGCAGCAGCTCCAGTAAGCCTCGCAAGAGACCCACACGGAATATCGCGACCCCTACTAACGTCTCCCCGCCGAAGAAACCTCGCACTATTTCTAGCAGTCACCAAGGACGTGACTATGATCTCAACGAAATCAGATCTGAGCTCAAAGGCTTCAACACTGTCAAACAAGAGCCTGATGAAATCAAACAAGAGCCTGTGGATAAAGACGCTGCAATGGCCGATATTCCCCTCCCCGAGGCGCCTGCATCCGATCCCCCTCATCTGGATAAACAGCCCGAAGATGTCTATGAGTTCAAGGAACCTGAGCCCTTTGAATTAGAGTTGCATGATGAAAAAAAGAAGCGAACGCACCGCATTTTTGACGACATATCGCCGAGCAAATACGCATCAACGCTGTCCAAGTCGCTGAGTGAGGAAATCGGCGAGGACCCGATGAGGCCGAGACCGACAACTTTGAGGTCTCCGTCTTTGTCTCCATACAGGGATTTCGCCGCCACACGGGAAACTGGAAGACAGAGTCCAGAAGACGATTCTAAAGACATGTTCTCATTGGACGATGACTCGTTCCACGGTGATTGCAGTTCCGGACCCACTTTCGAAGGTTTTACTCCAGCAAAGAACCAAGAAACTTACTCGAAGAAAAGCAAAGTTCACAAACTGAGAAAACTGATAGATGATTCACCGGATAGCCCGGCTGATGACGAGGAGTCTTCCGATGATGAACCAGAACATGATGATGTGACAATAAAGGAGGAAGATGAAGAGGAAAGAGAACCAACTCCAGTATTACCGAGTGCCGACGAATCAAAGTCTTCGGTATCAGACAACAAAGAAGAAGTAAAGGAACTGGAGCAGATGAAAGAAGTCATGGAAGAACCCATAATCCAGGATATACCACTGGAAATTCTTAACATTCCTAAACCGCCTACGACTCCGCCGTCGCCGCAGCAGGATCCTGAATTACTGAAGAAAATTGAGCTTCCTAAAAAAAATGAAATACCCAAAGAAGAAACACCTAAGAAGATAGAGTCTCCTAAAAAGATCGAACCCAAAAAGGTTGAACTTCCGAAGAAAATGGAGATAACCAAAAAAATTGACTCACCGAAAAAAGTTGAGTTACCAAAATTAGAAATGCCTAAAATCAGTATTATTCCACCTGTCACTGCTAGTACAAGCACGGTTGTAATAGAAGTTAAAGAAAAAATCAAAGAAGAAACAAAAGAAGATGAACAATTGAAACTGTTATCGATACCGCTACCAGCTTCCGAGCCGAAAGATATACCAAAACCGTCTACTCCGAAGAAAGTTGAGAAGTTGGACCCAGAACCTATTAAGTCAATACTAGAGCCGCCTTCGAGTCCGCTCATTGATACAGAGGAAGATAAATCCGAACCAGATAGCCCAGCTCGAATAGACGTCCTTCCAGAACCACCGCCAGGCTTCAAACTTCAGTCAGAAGGCCCTAAGATAGCTGAGAAGCTTCTGAAAGCGATCAGCAGCGCAAAAAGACTTTCCATGTCACCTCCACCCGTGATAGAAAGTCGACCGGACACTCCTAAAACAGATTCACTCAAATCCACCAAATTAGAAAGCAAACTATCACCAATATCTCCCGAACCCAGAACTAGCACACTGAAAACTGAACCAGTGAAACCTGTCTGCAAAGCCAGCGAATCAGCAAAGAAACCCGAAGATTCAATATTCGGAGAGCCGGTTAACTTATTGGATGTGAAACGGGACGTGTTGGACATCAAAAAGAAGTCTGAAGAGCGTACACCGCCGAGACTGCAGAGTCCACGATTACAGAGTCCACTTAACATTCTAGAAAGGCGAAAAAGTGTAGCGGACTTGCCTCTGAGCGTTCCCGGAAAGAATAACAAAGTTCTGAGTGACACCATACAAAAGCTGTCCAGTCAGATAAATCAAGCGGCAGCCTCAGTCGCGGCCATTCCGCTGCCTACTTTCCCCGCTGAAGATCATAGCGAGAGCAGCGATTCCGATGATTCCGATAGAAGGTAACTAAATAGTTGTTAAAGTTGACCAACATTTTAAAAAAAAAAAGTTTCTTTTGTCCTTATCAGATAGATTCATGATGTAATTACGTCAAACTGACAAAGTTATTTGTAGAGTTGGCTAAATGATGGAATTAACAATTTTCTATGGATAGCTGTCAGTTTTGTTCCAAAAGCATGATGGTGGAGAGCCAATATTTTGGATTCTTAGAAAAATTGGTTGTCTGCACATGATAACTAGAGACAAAGAAAAATTCTGTTGCTGTCAATCAAGTAGGGCCATTTTCTAACGGGCCTTATATGGATGTTACATGTTACTTACCCTCATTCTTATATCTTCGATGTACCTCAACAATATCTTGGGAATTTTCGTTAAAGGTTTCGTTTTCCTAATGCTTGTGTTTTTCCCCAGGTTGATAATCGACAAGCTATCAATAGAAGAGTGGGGCAGTGGCGGGTCATCCGAGGCTTCCCGCGCGGCCGCCAGCGGTGCCGCGGCGGGACTACGCGCGCTACACGCGGAGAAGTCGGCCGGAGAGTGGAGCGCCGGCGAGTCGCTGCTCATGTTGGAAGATGCCTGCAAGAACGCGAGGAAACACAGTCAGTACAGCTTTTTTCCGTTAACATGCCCCAAGGTTCATTTGTAGATAATATGGCAGGTCAGAGGTGTTTCGTAAGAGGAAACCATAGTAGGAATCACAATCAGCAATCTTCTTATCGTTTCTCTTGTCTGCTAGGGCCTGCACTGGCTATCGCATTTAGCCCTTTTTAGTTATTTTACAGAATATTATAAACGCGGTTATGTTTGTAAACTTGCAAGTCACCCTCTCTATGTAAATATTCCATCCTCTTTTAACCTTTGTTTGGGCAGGAAGGGTGAGGTTTGACAGCTTAAAGCTTGCAACTCTAAAGCTGGAACATGTTGGCCATTAGCACGCCAACTGAAGGCGAGTGCCAACGTGTGACAGCCAATTTGCCTAGGCTTGCCATTGCTCGTCGTCGCTCACCTGGCTGGCCGACCCAACGCGAATACGGCTCGTTTGGGGTGCCTTTGCTACCGCTCGGGATTGCTCGCCACGACTCGTCTCACTTCGGATCAGTGTCGGTTTTTCTGCACAAATCCAAGGCCTGCACTCAGCAAGCTGTGTCCACATGTTGGTTCGCATTGGCTCGATCTAAATTGACCAACACCAGTATTACTCGCTTTGTATTAATTTGCTGACGCTCGCGTTGGCTGAGGCTGGGCGAATTATGGCCAACGTGTATTGCTGGGTTATTTTTTTTAACATGGAATAAAACCTCTGCCTGCAGGTGCGAGCGTGGTGGTGGCGGGCAGCGGTCGCGGGCCGACTACAACGGTCGGCGTCGCTAGCACCCTCTGCCTCCCTCCGCCCGAGGAGGACAGCAACTTGTCCCTGCTCCTGTGCGAGGAGACCATCCCCGGGTCCCCGGCACCGGACACGGAACCTGCGCCGCCGCCGCATCACCACCGCACGCCCTTCGCGTCCGCGCTGCCTCATCACCACCGACCAAAGGGTAAGGAAATGATTATTTGACAAGACTCTTATATTATAAATTTTAATACGAATATTTTTAGGTATGTTGGCTCAATTGCGCAAAAACGCCTGACAACAAACCCAAAAACAAATAACAAATTTTCCTCTTGACTGTTCTTTGGGACTGCAACGCGCTTGTGTGTCGTCAAGTGTCGTGTGCAAATGCAGCATTCACACCAGCATGCGGTGTTGGTAGACGCGCGCGGGTGTGCGGTGCGGGGCAAGCGGGCGGTGGCCCCCCTCGAACGCAAGCTGCGTCCCATCGACACCTAAAATATGCGTACTGCGCAGCCACTCACGCTAAGCTCTGAGCCCTCAAAAAGATTTGCGCGCACTGTAGCATTGTTTAATCTAACATGATTTGTTTGTTCGCCAGACGAGCGTCGCGGCGAGGGCAGTTCCCGAGGCGGTGCGGGTGACGCGGCGGCAGGCGACGGCGGGGAGGGCGCGGGCGGCGCGGGCTGGAGCCGCGGCCGGACGCTCTTCGACAACACGCCGCCCACTACACCTGACTCGAGCCTCGACGCCTCACCTCACAGGTATACTGATATACAAGACACAAACGGTTTTCAGTTTGGTGTTCTGACAGGAGAGGTAAGGAAATCGACATCGAGGAATACCTCCTTACTGTAGTTGGGCTCGGTGTCCAGCATTCTGGATACCAGACGCCTTCACCGATCATCTGACAAAGTGAGCGCCAAAGCGGCTGGTCCCCACGGACCCCTCGTCTCCACCGCA
Source organism: Agriopis marginaria (assembly GCA_932305915.1). Classification (NCBI taxonomy): domain Eukaryota; kingdom Metazoa; phylum Arthropoda; class Insecta; order Lepidoptera; family Geometridae; genus Agriopis; species Agriopis marginaria. The sequence continues at coordinate 6,617,273 of OW029934.1, read as the reverse complement.
AACGGAGCGAACATGAACACCCGGTCAAGAAGTGCAATTTTGCCGTTTGAAGTTTTCGGCTTTAGCGGCGGCAGCGCCGGCCTGAAATTATGTTGCAGGAAGGTGAGCCGGAGCCATTGTGTCTACGCATGTTGCATCCCACACCAATGGCTGTATCTTATGTATGTAATTTCTTACGTCACCTACCCAGTGACCATCAAATTATCTCGACACCTCGTTCATTTAATAATCATTTGAGACAATTGGCATCATACAAGTGCAACACACTATTTTTTCACTGCGTCGTCGTCGGGTAATAAACATTTTCATCATCATCGTTTGAGCCTATCTAATGTTCCCCTATGGGCCCTACCTATATTATAGCCTGTCCAGGCCCTATATCACACATCACACACATCATCAGCCATTAAATGTCCACTGCTGAACAAGGCCTCCCTCTTAGAGAGGGGTATTGCCATAATCCCCACGCTTGGCAGGCGGCTTGGAGATCGCAGTACGTTCACCGTGTACTAACAGGACGCTGCTGCCCATCCTACGGTGGTTCTGGTCGCAGTTTTAGGACATACCCGGGCCCTATATCATTATAGCATATTACCAATCTTTTATACCTAATATCGTTTGCAGAGAACGTCGTATATCGGAGCGCGACAGTCCGTCGGAGCGCAAAGATGACGACGACGAGAGTCGACCCAACGACGCCGCTATGGACATTGACAAGACTAACCACGGTAACCAAACAAGTTTAAAAAGTTCACATTGAGTGTTACTTTTACTTTATAAGTGTTTTTTGTTTAGTAATAGACTTTCGTTTAACCGCCATCTCACTGCGATGATGCGGACTACGATGCAACACGCTTGCCTAGAAGAAACCGATTCACTTGTGACTTGAGGACACCCAGATTTTTACTATCAAGGAACACCCATATAACCCGTACTGTTAAAGATTTAATTCATGCCAAATTTTTAAATTGTCCACCATCACTAGATTCAGTCAAATAGAATCATATCGATATGAAAAACTACATCGCGGGTACATGTAAAATAAATTAATATATCCGGCGATCATTCTGAGATAGCTGACATAGCACGCAAATTGTGCATTGCCTTGAGAGAGTTATGTGTGCTTTTAGGGCATTTCGGAACACGCTATATATTCATCTTAAGAAATGCTGCTATTGTGCTTAATATCACCACCATCGTTATCAGCCTATAATGGATATCACTGCTGGGACACGAGCCTTCTCTCCTATGAGAGAAGGCTCTCTATAGAGAGGATGGAGATCCACCATGCTGGCCCAGTGCATGTTGGTGAATGCCATAATGTCTTTGAACTTTTGAGGTCTTATCTTCTTAGGACATACGGGTTTCTTCACGATGTTATCCTTCACCGTTTTTTGAGTGGTGGCATCGAAACTGCACAAGTGCACATAGTATATTGGTACTAAATAAGTCATTGGTGCAGAGCGAAGGATCGAACCGGGTGCTGTCATATTGTAAAACGCACTTTATTACTCCATCTCTACTTCAGACTGTAAGACAGTTTTGTTAAGTATTAAAATACCTTTCATGTGATACCTCACACGTCCTAATAGGTTAAGTACTTTTTGAGTAAATCGACAAAATTTGAGACTAGGAGTCGTCATCTTTGTGACGTCATAATTCTTCACTCCACCACTAAAGAAAGTGACAACGTGTTTAGCCCGCTATTATATATTATATATTAGGAAACTAGCTTCATTTTACACAAGCCACCCGAATGATCCGGAACGACGAGCATGCACTTGGCGCTCACTCTTTCTGATGTACCTATTATGTTTATTTAATGTTAATGTTTATTCTAAATATTTTAGCTGAGAACCTATCTCCCAGATAAACCTCTGAGAGGTCTTTTGGTGACAGTAAACATGTAATATATGTAACATTATGTCATAAATTAAAAAATATAAGAGCCAAACAAGAGCCAAAGCTTATGGTAATTTGTCGTTGATCAGTGGGCGGCATATTCACGGGCGGGCGGTCCCGCAAGGCGTCGGAGAGCTCGGCGGCGGGCGCGGGCCGCGGCCGCCGGCGCCGCCGGGACACCGACGACCACGCGCACAACCACCTCTCACACCACAAGTACAACTTCTTCGTGGATCTCGGTGAGAACAAACTTTTTATAGTCATCACTTTATTCCAGTGGTTCCCAATTAGTTTTTCCTGCGTACCACTTCAAGAAAGACCTTAAACTAGCGTACCCTTCAAGCTCGGCTCAAGCACACTAAATCGAGTTGCAGTCCGGTACGAACTCAGTTTGTGAGGACCAGTAAAGTATGAAATTCTATGAAAGACGGAAAGACGTCACGCTGTATGCAGTCCGTTGGATGCAGACGGACTACAATCGGATTGCATTACGGTGTGACGTATTTCATAGTTTTTTTTTTACTTTACTGGTACAAACTGCGTCTGCACCGGACCGGACTGCAACTGGATTTGGTGTACTCCAGCCTTTATTGTGGGAATAATAAATAAAAATTGGTACCGGGATACTGATTTAAATTATCCTAGTCAAGATATTGCCGCGCATCGCGTACCCTTTGATCCAACTTCGCGTACTCCTGGGGGTACACCTACCACTAATTGGTAACCACTGCTTTATTCGATCCAAATGTATACTCCGACAGCTGCAGTACATAGCCTATACTGGGTTACGCGAAAAGGATGTACTGTAGGCCCTGAGGCCTATATATATGTCTAAGGCATACATTGTTGTAGAAAAAATGTACTGAATAGTTTGACTTGTGACTATGGAATTATTAATAATGTATTATATTGTAAGCCGAAATAGTACTTATCATTATGTTTTTTTTTTACTATGGGAACAAATCGGAAGTCGCGAAAAAGCAATCAGCTGTTCCATATAAAACGGTAATTGACACTCAACAAAATTTATGGAACAACTGATGTTATTTTGCTATCTCATGGTTAGTTCCCCCCCCCCCCCCCCCCTACTAATAGTTGTTTAAAATTATGAGTATATCGGACCCCGTTTTAGCTTAGCTCACCCTTTCCGCGTAACCCTGTATAGTATAGTACTACCGTGGAACATTACAAGCACATATTTCACATTGAATGTCTCTTCTTTATTAATAATAATCTTTATTAACTAAACAAAATACAAGCTTAACCTAACACTACAAATACAGTTAGTCTGCCCATAGACCGTTGAAAGTCTAAAGACAATCCAAATATTTCATACAATGTTTTACAATGCATTGCAGCTGTCACAGCTAAACTTGGACCGACTGTCGCTGCACACTAGTTTTCCTCGCATTATCTTTTCCAATTCATTTCTGGCTTGAACATTTATACAAGGCAACGCTGGTAACCATCTTCCCTATTCGAAATGTGTTCAGATCCGACCTGGGACTGCCAGACGCGTATCAACTTGCTAACTTCGAGGCTCGCGGACCTGCGTAAGGCGTATCATACTTTGAAGGCTGACTTGGCGGCCATCGACCGCCGCCGTAAGAAACTGCGACGGAAAGAGAGAGAGGGTAAGGACTGTGAGAAGCTTTCATTTTTCAACTGACTTCACAAAAGAGGCTAAATAGGTTTTTTTTTATTTTTATGCCATAGGTGGCAAACTAGCAAACGGGCTGCCTGATGGTAAGCAGTCACCGTCGCCTATGGATACTTGTAACACCAGAGGCATCACAAATACGTTGCCGACCCTTTAGGACTCGATAACTCTCCTTTTGAAGAACCCCATGTTGTAGCTTCTCGGAAACACCGTAGAAGGTAGCTCATTCCATATTTTGCAGGTATAAGGCAAGAAGGATGCGCCCGCTGTTTCACCCGCGTGGATTATTCCTTATAACAGCTATCAGTCAGTGAAAGTTCCGTCAAAATCGGTCCAGCCGTTTTGGGTGTCCATAGGAAATCACACACACATAAATTTTTACATACTTATATAGCCTTCAGGCAGCCTAAAAACACTGACATTGGTGTTCCACTCCACTCTGCCTATTTATGGATGCACTTCACATTTATACGTCCATAAATTCGCAATTGCCGCCAAGGCTCATAAAGATTTTCTCAAACGTTACAAGGATATTCACGAAAAATTTTAATATATTGGGGTATTTCAATCATCACTACATAGTATAAAACAAAGTCACTGTCGCTGTCTGTCCGTCCCTATGTATGCTTAAATCTTTAAAACTACGCAACGGATTTTGAAGCTGTTTTTTTTATTAGATAGAGTGATTCAAGAGGAAGGTTTATATGTATAACTAGCGACCCGCCTCGGCTTCGCGCGTAAATTACACCCGTGCGAAGTCTGGCGGGCGGGTCGCTAGTGGTTGATAAATTATTTTTTAATCTTTTCCAGCTGTGAAGGCGGCTAAGGCGGCATGTGCGTGATAATTGACGAAGAAACCGCCCAACGCGGCTGTGACATTTTTGTTTATTCGTTTTAGAATAAACCTATCTCACCAACACTATGAACTAATCGTTTGTAAATAGCAAATCATTCTCTTGTACCCTTGATTTCAAAGTGCAGACAAGGTATCCTAGGTATATCGTTTTTAGTGTGTATCTATAATAAAAATGTTCTAATCATTTTATTTCGTTATTGTTTTAATATTTGTTTCTTGTAGGTATACATCTAGTTACCTTAGTATTTCAGATTGATTGTAATTATAAAGGCATTTAAGAGAAATGAATCAAGTATAAAAAATAACCAGCAATATGCAGGCTTGTAATAATTTACGGAAGACTGATGGAATGATATAATAAAAAAACAGTGTATTGTGAAGACTATATTTATTTCTTGGAATATAAGTAATTCTCAGAATTATGTTTACCCAATAAACATTTTTATCGATTACAAACATCTTTTATTTTTTTACATCTTTTACATGTGGGTTTTCGAAGACAGCTACATAGTGTTTAGTGTAAATTCAATAAAGTCGCTTATAATATAAAATAGACACATCCATGTGTAATCGTCAAAATACCTAAGAACTTTTTAAACTCTAACGCTAAGTCCTGAAGTAATTGCACTGCACTCAGCCCGTGTCCAGAATAAAGAACATGCACACAATTCGCACGGCAGTGTACCGTGAATCTGTGAGAAAATAAACGCACCTTCCAAAACCAAACTCGAGTGGAACGAAAATCGCAAAACTATTTATGTATAAAATTCTTAAATTTCATCCCCTTGTATTCATACTAACGACTTCCTACCCCATAGACACATGGCAAGTTCAGTCCACACATAGGCACAAAAAGTGCCCATAAGAATAGGCATGTGTCCTAATGTATAATTTATTATAACATTACAAATAACAGGCTTAGCGATTAATATAACTAAATACATAACACATACTGAAAACAATAATTAAATTGGCTGATAAATCTCTGAGATATGAGCGTTTAAAGTTTTAGGTGGGGATAGAGAGGGGATACTATTACTTTCCCTTTCTCGCAAAGCGTGTGTTAGTATAGCTTTTGTATGGCGCGCCTGAGGCTTGACATCATAACTCGCTAACTAGAAAATAAAATACTTATAACTTATTTATTACTGAACTAATTAGATTTTTGTTGATTGGCTCAATTTATGATCAGCATTTATAGCATTTATATACAAAAAAAGATTAGTCATCATGCCTATTATCCGCACGCCAATATCGATGTCGTGACCTCGATGGGAACAGAGGAACAAATCGGTACTCAGTATCGCATTCCTGCACACTCTGCTTTTCTCTGAATATTTTCTTAAGGGTTAAGAGGTATTAAGTCGTCGTCGGTTCAAATTCATGTAAACCGGAGCTATCGCTGTGACAAAAATCGTCATCAAAAGTTTTGGAAATAGATCCACTCGATTCAGTATAAGCGGGCGCGTTTATTTATGCGACCGCTAGTAATAGTTGGGGTACTGCGGCCAGGGGTGCGGGTGGTGCTGGTACGGTGCCGGCGGCTGCTGGTACCCCCAGGGGGGCTGGTAGGGCTGCGCGTACGACTGGTCGTAGTTCTGAGGCGCGCCGGCGCCGGCCGGTGCCGCGTAGTAAGAGTTGCCGGACGCAGCCGCGCTTGGGGTGGACGCAGTGCTGCTTTCTTTCTTTTTCGTGTCGGTGGATGCGCTCGAGCTGAAACGATTTGTTGGTTGAATACTTTGGATACATTAAGTTTTGTTACAGCGAATTCGATCGCAGAAGGAATTTCTGAAAAGTCAAGCAGCATATTGTCAGTCTAGTAATAATATTTCGCTATCATCCTTGGCAACTCGCAGAGCATCGTAAACGAAGAGGAGGATCTAATTGAATCAATATAAAATGCTAACATCAAATGTGTGGTATTAACCTTTATAGTTTTAAAAACAGTCCTAGTAGTAGAATGACTTGTTAAAACAATGTCGAGGGGTCATCACACTTGGTGACATGGATCTGTTGATGAAGCTGGGAGGTCAATAGTGGACCTCTTGGTATGTTCTCGTTAAAAGCAACCAAAGAATCCCAAACTGGAGGAGCCATCACACTTTGTGACAGGTCTAATGATCAATCTGGGAGGTGGATTGTGGATTTTATGGTATGGAATTTCTTAAAACAAACCAAATGAGTCCACACTTGAGAGGTTTACTTGTAGCTATTGAAGAATTCCACTACCCACCCCCTGGCTCTATCACCAGATCAGTTCGACGGTACCAAATTATTGTATTGTTACCCGAATAACATATAAATAATAGCCAAGTTTCATTGATAAAAAAATTTGAAGAAGGATAATATCGCCTTCCATGATTTGGTTACATTGTTAGTTCCAAGTGGAACTAATATAAAGCGTCCAAACTATAAACATACGAAATAGCAAAGCATATATACGCAAGTTCATCTATTTCTCGAACTACCTCAATTTACGACTTAGTATTTTATAATTAGCTAACAGCCGCACTCAGAGACGTTACTTAAGTTAAGGAATACTTAAAACTGCTCTGTCTCGTTTTCATGTGTGACAATTTCCGTCAACGAGAACTTGACAGAGCAATTTTAAGTATTCCTTAACTTATGTAACGTCTCTGAGTGCGGCTGTTAGTCTCCTCCTTTCTAGAAAATCGAAAATTATTTAAACAATAAAAACGTTCCGAAATCAATCAATCAATATAAAGCGTGTAATAATATAGTACCAGAGCGGCGCCGGGGGTTCGTGTTTCTCCTTGCGCGCGCGCTTGCGCAGGTGCTTGGCGAGGGCGCGCGCGTGCGCGATGGCGGCGCGAGCGTCACCCGCCGCGCCGAGCTCCTCTGCCAGCTCGCGGCGCCGCCACGCCATGCGCGCGCACACCTCCAGCTCCGCGCCCTCCTGTTTCTCGTACGACACCACCAACTCTGCAACACAACAACCACTTCACCCATTGTCCTACTCTCTAACTCAAGGGTGTCCAACATACGGGCCGCGGGCCCGATGCGGCCCGCCAAAGTTCCTAATCCGGCCCGCAAATAAGTCAAAAGTTGGGTAACTTAACTTTTTTTGACGAAATTTTGTAAAGAACGACGCATCATATGTTCCTAAAATAGTGAAATGTCGTTCTTACATCAGAAACGAACTAACCTTCTAATTCAACATAGGGTGTGTAATGCCAAGTCGAGTTTCTGCATGTGAAGCTAGTGCTTCAGTGGGTCGTTTATGGTGGTATTCTCTAGTCTAGAGCCTTCCTCATAATGTGGAACCTACATCAGAAACGAACTAACCTTCTAATTCAGCATAGAGTGTGTTCGGTGTGTGTAATGCCAAGTCGAGTCTCTGCATGTGAAGCCGGTGGTTCAAGGCGTCCTTTACGATGGCATCGTCCAGGACCTTCCTGGCGGCCGCCGGGTCTTGCTTCACGTGAAACAGGAAGCGCGCGTATTTGATTGAGAGCGCGGACGCGACCGCTTTACTCTTCTCAGCTGCGATGTAGCTCTCGTACAGTTGGGAGCACTTTTCGTAGTCCCCTCGGCGGCGTTCTAGGTTGACGCGTCTGTTAAAAACCAGACTTATATTATACAAGGGTTCCCAAACTCTTTCAGTTTCAACACTTACAGGTAACAGGGTTTTCTTACGGCACCCTGGTCAAAATACTTAACACTAATAAAGCATATAACTAGGGGGTTCGCCCGAACTGTGACCTCGCAACCTCTATATCTCCGCAACTCGTGGACCGATTTTGCTAATATTTGACCTTAAAAATTGGAATTTCTTTAAGATCGGATCAACTTTACGCAAGTTATACACAAACATACAAACGTTTAGGGTTTTGGAACCACTTTGGTGCCAATGAACCTGCTTGGCTTAACAGGGTCTTGGGACGATTTTATACAAAAGGCAAAAAACCTCACTTCACTTCACTTTTGGACATGTTCTCAGACTTCTAACACGAAGACGGGGTGGAGATGACTGAGCGATCGCACATAGAAACGCCGACTTGTAGAATCTAAGGCCTTTCTTCGCTTGGTCAATAAATAAAAAAAACAAGAAAATGTGAGACAACTATAGGCGAAAACTTTATTTTTTACGTAAGTTACAAGACAAGTTATTCAATGCGTCCAGTGCAGATGTAACTCTGTCTTTGACTGCTGGTCTGAATGATACTGTATTAAATAAATAAATCGGTTGAAGGTAACTGGTCTAAAATTCAGTTGCAAGATTTGTCCCACACATAAATACTAACTAGGCCAGTTAAGAGGCCTATTACAAAATGAACCATTAATTTTTAAGTATTTGTATTTTCGGGCATAAAACGAATAAATAAAGCCGTAATTTTCAAGATAAATATAAAATAAGTAAACCATAACTTATTTATTTTATGACAGTCATCATCATCATCATCATTTCAGCCATATGACGTCCACTGCTGGACATAGGCCTCCCGCATCTATCTCCAAAAGGGCCGGTTGGAAGCGGCCTGCATCCAGTCATTATGACAGTAATTTAACGAAATCCATTCTCAAACTTTCCTTCCTAAAGTTTTACGAAAAACTACTTTTGTAAATAGGAGGTAACAAATGAATATGTTAAGTTTTACCAAAATCTGAAGCCACTACATTCAATAAAAATACACTATTTAATAGAGCAACTGAATTTTCTACAGATCTTATTAGTTGTAAGAAAAATTATACAAAAAATCCAGTTTTCGATGCTTTTTTCGTCAAACCCTTAAATAAAAGCTTATAATAACGGTCATACCTGTACTGGATTTGCACTAGGTTAGGGCAGGCCTTCTCGATCCGGTCGAGTATCTCGGCTGCTTTCGAAGGGTTCCCCTGTGCTTCCTCGAAGTGCGCCCAATGCAGATGTAATTCCGGCTTGTCTAGGTGATGCACGTTGCACGCCCGCTCTAAAACCTCGCGTTGGGTTTGAATCAGCTCTGGATTCGTTTCTGATTTCTCTTCCAGGAACTTTATCAGCTGTTGATAAGGGCTCATTGAAATATTTGTGGCAGGAGAACGTTTTTAAGGTCTCATATTAAAGTTTCGATCTAATTAATATAATTAAAGTACGAAACAGCTTGAAAAGTAGAATCATATTGATCAAATGACCTTGCTATATCTTTTCTCCAGCATGGCTCATAAAAAATGCCATTTATTTTGTTCAATAAAGCTTTACTGAAAGCAGGACGGTAGGTGACTGTAAATTTTTTTCTTTTCTTTTCTGTGGTCATGCTATTTAGTTAATATAGTTTAAGTATTTATTTATTTATTTCCCTTCTGGTACATATTTATTTCAATATTTTTTTAGTTCCTGCTGTCATTATTATTACAGTTATTAAATACTCCGTCTTGTTATGTATTCATTCCTGTTCCTTTTCTATACTGCAAAGTTTCAGTACTGTAAATTTATTAAGTATACATATTTTGTGTCCTACCTTATTCTATTTCCTATGTCCTCATTGTTTAAATTGCATATAGATACTAAAAAAAATATATGTTAATTTGTGTGTAAGTGTAAACTCAAGGGTTCGTCTGAAAACCGGCGCTGATAGTCCTTGACTTTCAGCATTAATGTCGAGATGGACCCATTCGACACTGATTGTATCCTTTAGATGTAAGTTTTTGTAAAGGTGTCGAATAAAATTTATTTAATTTCTTTCTTTCATTATACAAGCCTTGGCAGCTATGAGGATCAATTTAGTTTTTTGTTACCATGTAGATTTGTATTGATCAGCAAACCCTTCCATTTGATACCCATGTTAAAAAGGTAGATATGGCCACCCTCCGACTTCATCATCAGGACCCTGGTCATCTAGGACCAAAGTGCTTGGAAAGATAAATCCAACGAACCAAACTCGACGGGGTTACTTCGTTTTGTTTAGGAATTCCCCAAGTTCCTATGGCCACCTTCTGTCTCCATCATCAGACTAGCTCGATGGTACCATAACATTGCATTGGCACCGAACTTTCGTGTGCCAAATTTCAGCTCAATTGTTTGAAGATCTAAATTTCAGTTGCAAGATTTGTCCCACACATTCATACGTACATACTAACAGGGCAAGTTGAATAAAAGTTGGAAAAAAAAAAAGATAAGCACTAATAAAAATAGAGATTTCAGTACGCGATTCTCAAAACTACACATGATTACGGCAAAATTCACTGTGACTGTTTGTGTATTGTATTTGGCGTTTATATAATTACTAGCTGCGCCCTGCGGTTTCACCCGCGTGGATTACTCCTTATAACATCAGTTATCTACCAGTGAAAGTCCCGGCAAAATCGGACCAGCCGTTTTGGAGTCTTTATAGGGAACATACTTACACACATAGATTTTAATATATTACTAGCTGACACCCGCTATTTAGTAGCTTTGCCTTCGGCCTCGCTACTATGACCCTTTCGTAGGGCTCTGCCTTAGGGACACCTAGCGGTATGAAATATACTATAAGACCTATTCTCATACCTACCAAATATACATAAATAAAATCATAAAAATCGGTCAAGCCGTTTCGGAGGAGTGCGACCACAAACACCGTGACCAAGATTTTTATATACAGGCTGTAAGGGGACCCGAGTATGTCCTAAAACTGCGACCAGAACCACCGGAGGATGGGCAGCAGCGCCCTATTAGTACACGGTGAACGTACTGCGATCCCCAAGCCGCCTGCCAAGCGTGGGGATTATGGCAACCCCCCTCACTAAGAGGGAGGCCTTTGTTCAGCAGTGGACATTTACTGGCTGATGATGTGAAGGGGAACACTCTCGAAGCCAAAAGAAGGTAATTGTACTCATCATTATGAACAACTTTTAGAATGGGACCAACACTAAAATCACGAAAAAAAAATCTGCTGTTCCATACATTTTGTCGAGTGTCAATGACCGTTTTCTATAGAACAGCTGATATTTTTTTCGCGATTTCAAGGCTGGTCCCATAGTAAAAGTTGTTCATAATGATGAGTACAATTACCTTCTTTTGGCTTCGAGAGTGTTCCCCTTACACCTCGTATTAGAAGATATAGATTAGAAAACATTGTAATACCCTCATCCAAAACTCCTCATAAAGCGCGCACGCAATGAGGCACCGCTCGTGGAGGATGAGCGCTCGTTTGAGCGAACCGTGCTGCTTCTCCCATTCCAGGTATGACTTCCAGTTCTTCAGTTGGCAGCGTTCCAGCGGTTTCACGTGGAAGTATGGACGTTTTATCTGAAATTATCAAAAAAATTACTAGCAGAACGCACAGTTGAAGGAAATTACACAAATACTTTTTAATGTTGCCAGATGAAGAATCTTGTGTCATGCAACAATTTTACTGGCCATAGTTTAGTTGAAAAAATAATTTTTTTTTTTTGCCTCCATTCAGTACATTCAGTCGTAGGACTGAACGTCAGAAGTGAAAAGTTAAGTAGTAATTCACCTATTTCACAAGTAATGGCACTGTGTTAAAAAATTACGGATACATACATATATATATATATATCTACGCGTGACGGTAACGCGAGTGTGCTTTTTTCCCATCCCAAAAAGTCCTCAACGTGCGGCGTACCTAAAGAAGTTATCACTTCAAAAAGATATGATGTGATTTTGAAAATTATTTAACTATCTGTTTTAATACGTACGCCTTCCTCGAAGGTCCACCTTGCGGCAACTTGTTCGCCCGTCGTCTTATGGACCTTCCTACGAGCTGCTATAATGCGTTCCTTGATTGCTTGGGCTTCCTCATCTGATGCCTGAGAAACAAAAACAACTGTGTAAAATTGCATTATTATTGCATTTACTGTGACCAATTTTACCACTAAGGCGAGACACTACATAATATGCGTGCCAATCGCGGACAAAATTTTAAATTTCGTCTGGACATGCGATTAGGTTATTTTTAAAATAAAAAAAATCTTAATTTTACAAAATACATTATAGTCATTCAATATCTAATTCCTAGAGGTACCATATAATAACATGTTTTCAAGCTCAGTAATGTAAACTTATAGCTGGTGAGGTAAAATAACTATTATATTATCCTTATATATTAGGTTTGTGATTATCAGATCAGGGGTACCTAATTGCGGCACCTAATCCGCTCAGTTGGAAAATCACGCGAACGTGAACCTTATCGCGCCCAGATACGGTTTGCGGTCGCATGATTTTCCAACTGAGCGGATTAGGTGCCGCAATAGCAGTTGTCCGTAAGGCCTCAGTTCTCTTTATTAATCTTAGTATAAGGATTACATTTTTCGCGCAACCACGTATGCCTAATCGACAGACAATACGAATGGGTAGGGTTGAGTAAACATCAGACAGGCATCGGCGAGGTGAGACACGGAGCTATTTCAAATAATGACCCTGAGCTGAACATAAATACTGACTATTAGGGTTAAGTGCCAATGACGATTATCTTATATTATCTTTGGTGAGTGCCAATATGTTACAATACAATATCACTTTATTATACACCAAAAAAAAAATTACTTATGTTTTAAATGTTTATCGGGACTTATCACGTATTATTTAATATAGGTAAAAATATGTACTTTTCACGTACCTTACCTTTTTATGTAATACGTGATAAGTCCCGATAAACATTTAAAACATGTGTTCAAATCGCGAAAGTTTAAAAATTACTAAATTAACTTATGTTGGAGGTACATACAATGTGGTCCTGCGGCTCATCCTCTCCGGGCGGCAGGTCGAGCTGTGGCACCTGTCCCGCCGCGTCCCGCACCTCCCCCCGCAACCGCACCAGCTCCCCGCGCGTCACTACCCCCGCCACCGGCTCCGACATCACGTGCTCTTGGAAACTGCAACAACACACGCACGTGTCACCTATCTGTTCAACTACAACTACGGCGGCAGCGCTCGCGATTCCTACAACTACAGATGGGGACTACCACAGTGTAATAATATACTCCGCCAGGCCAGGCCATGTATGATACTCCGAGACGCATAGATCACGTGGGTGACACAAGCCTACGTCATGGATGTTGGACATATTAAAAGCTTAAATTGCTTCGCTTGAGGGGGCAAACAAAACGACAATTGAAGTACTTTTTGTATTTTATTTTATTTACTAGCTGATAATGCTGATACCCGCTCCTTCGTACGCGTAGAGCTCAGCCTTCAGCCTCGCTACTATGACAACCTAATCATCTAGCGGTATGAAATATACTTTACGACCTACTCTCATACCTACCAAATATACTTGGCAACTGCAGTGACTTAGGCTTGAGTTACTCTTTGAATATCAGACCTCGCTTTATTGGATCATGGGGACTACGTTTATGGCGGGCAGGAATGAGAGCAGACGAGGCGGACTCCGCGCCCCTCGCTTCTCCGCTTGGTTTGAGGCAATGCGAGGATGACCGCCTCTCGTACCCTTCATTCCCGACTGCCACTAACGTAACCCCATTTGTAACCAATTTCAACAGTCACAAAAGTAACACTTGGTCTAATCAGTTTTTGGGTGGATGTGCGGTCTGGTAGCCATGTGTATCCTAATACATTTTGAACAGAAATGAAAACGCATCTTCAATTTAACTTAAAGTAGGGCTGGAAAAACCGTATGGCACCTGTCACCCGCATGTAAGTATAAATAAGCTAGCTAGTCTCGTGCTAGTCCTGATGGTATAAACACTAGTTTTTTTATAGTTGTCATACAATTAAAAGAGAAAGTGGTCGAATGAGACGCAAATAACCGAACGACATTTACCTATGTATACAAAGTTAGAGCGCATAATCTCCATTTGTAATTTTGTCTCATCAGAAAAAGTTTTGTGAAATTACTTGCACAAGCAACCACCGCCAACCAAAAAGATTTGCAACTCTATGGTTACATTTTTTTTACCTTTCTTGGTACGCTAAGACAATCATTATAGGTATCTGTATGCTCGCATATTATGACTCCTATGAGTGACCTAACAGTAAACAAGAATCGAAATCCATCTTTGCAGATGAGACGTCAGACAAGAGTTTTGAATACTCTTGCAGTCTTGTAAGTTTAACTTGAAGGAAGTCAATAAAAAAAAGGAAATAAGAACGAAGAACAAACAAGCACCTCAGATTTAATAAGTTTCGTATCGATAGATATTTATTTTATCGGCGGCAAAACATGACATCAATAAATTCATAACTTATAAATTGGATTCATGTCAATAAAATTAAAAATTATAAATTTCACGCAGGAAAACGGGTTTTATGAAACCAAGTCAAGCTGAAAGAGTCATTATAGTGTACAAACTTGTCAAAATGTGATGTGTATCCAAGCGTGGGCGTGGCAAGCAAGCGATCATAAATGTTGGTCACATTGAGTGCGGAGCCGTTCTCGGCCTCCCACTTGATGTAGGACTCCCACAGCCGGTCCGAGCGGAACTCGAGACCGCACGCCTCTGCAATGTAATGTGGAACGTCAACATCTATGGAAAACTGATGGACGGTAGTAACCTCACACAAAAATACAAATATCTCACCAATCGCGCGCTCGTACTGCGACCTAATGTACACATGGTCCTCTGCCCTCGTAGCTTTAATGTGATTCAGATAGTGAATCCAAAGATCCACGGACAATGGAATGGCTTTGAGCCCTCTTTCCAAGACCTGAAACATACGGGGGGTCAGACGAGGTCGATGGGCCGCCGAGCGCCGCCGCTGAGCGACGACGCTGTGAAGCAAGGGAATAATGTATATAGCATTGTATTGTATGTCCATAATTTTGAATAGAAGAAGCGAGCCGCCAGCCTCGGCTAGTTGAGTTAGTGAAGCGACGGGCGGCCCGCTTGTATCTATCGTATAAAAATGTTGTCTGGGCATATTACACCTGTTCGCACCCGGCGCGTCGTCGCTGGCCCGCCGCCGCCGTCGTCTAACGCCAATCAATGGCTCTATATGAGGACCGCTGCGCTCCATGCTATCATGGATTTCGGCTATCAAACTTAAGTATGTCCACCATTCAATTAAAACGAAACGTATGAGACTTAATTAAATAATGTACATAGAATAATTTACAATACATCATGCGTGTACAAAATATAATAAATGTATGCACTAAAATATTAAAAATACACCACAACATATGAATCACTAGAACGAAATCTACGTGACGCTCATAGAACTCTCCGGTGCGTACTGTCGACATTGCGTTACAAGCATCGAGGGCCTCGTTGCACTGTTGGGAAAAAAAATAATTGCAAAATACCAGTTACATCTAAAACATTAGAATTCCAAGACACATCGTTATGTAACTCATCAATCGAGGTGTTCAATGTATGAGTATAGATATAAACTCTTACCAAAAGAAGTGCATATTAACAATATATCAGGCTAGCTAGTGTTTAGGTGCTCACCTCGAGGCATTTCTTTTTACTTCCTTTACGTTTCTCATAGTCAGCGTACTTGCGCCAGTAGCCGTAGCAGTAAGGATAGTGCGACAGGAAGGCGTCGTACGCCTCACGCGCCGCTTCCACGTCGCTCTAACAACAATAAAATTGAATCAATCAACTGTATACAGAACTTACCAAAGCTGTGTTGCAACAACTTGCTCAGTTGGCCCTTGCAAATCGACATTGTGATTCAGTTCTTATCGCTTCATAAAGCAACAAGATTAGCGTGTGTTTTCATCATTTGAAAGAAAGTTGTTCAGCTTTTGAAATCTCCAATTTTACGTTAGCCCATGCCAACACAGACAATGCGCAGTAACTTGCGCGAGTACGACTACTACGCACGCACTAAATTAAACGTATGTTAGATTTTTTCTTTAATATGACCACAGAACACTGTTTTGTGTGCCTGTCAGCCCCAGGCCACCAACCACACCCTCGTCCCCCCAGGATATTAGGATTGCTTAATATTCAATATTTTAATTCAGAAATTAACATACAGATGTTGATACAGATTAGCATGTTTAAGGAAGGTAATTTTTAATGACCCTGATTGGGTATGGCAAAAAGGTGCAGAGCAGATTGATTTATTCCTTAATTGATTTTTCTTTAAAATACAATAACATCTCTCGAGCAGTTTGCCTTTTGGGGTTATGGCAAACTCATTCTCATTTTATAATTTTTCATCTACACTTTAGATTTAGGCTGGAGCTATGATGCATTGATAATTTAGAGGTTGGTAAAAGCATTTTATGTCTATTATAATATTGTGTAAACTTCTTATTATTATTTGACATAATATTTTTTTCTAATTGAGTATTTTTTTCAAAATTTACTTATAATACAACTTTTTTGTATTGTGTATATATTTTTTTTCTTTCTGTCATTGGTGTAATTGCCACAAGACATACTAATTGAATAAACAAACACAAATTGAACACAAATAGACATATTAGGATAAGATCGGTTATCAACTATTTATTCAAAAAAATATGGGAATTTTTAACTATTTTAAAGTTTTCTTAGATGTTAAATTATTTTATGTTATTTCATGAAATATGGTATACAGGTGTTGGAGTTCAGTTGCATTTCTCCTGGACTGCAAAGTGATCTGTGGCGTTTACACAATTTCCCCCAGATTATCGGTTAACTAGATTTAGAGATGGAAATGGACATTGTTTTGGTGTCCCCATAAATTGTTGTCCGGGTAGGCACTTCAGCATGCCTCCCCCTAGTTACAGGGCTGGTGCTAATGTAAAATTAAATACTAGCGCAAGTAATTATGAAGTAATTGCGCAAAGTCCTTTGCAACATACGAAAAGGGGTTTGTATTTAGAATTAATTAATTTAAAACACTGTCATGAGCCTTTTTAAATGGGATATAAATAGTAATACCTCTTGGTCCACATATTGCAACAGGTAGGTCCATCCAGTAAAGTCAGTGGGGTCGTCATTGACAACCTTCCAATACTTGTCCAGTTCCGGAAGAACTTTCTTCTTTGGCTTCTCATCTATTGAGGACCTCTTTTCGGATGGGACCGGTTTGCTTTCTCCATTCTGGAATTTCAATCAAAAGTAAACAGATATGAAAGACAATGGTTAGAGCTGTAAGTTCATGTTCCAAAATGCAGCAAGTCTAGTAGTGCAGTAGAAAATAACACAGCTGATATAGTTTCTCTCTTTCTGTAGAATAACAAATTAGAAAACACTACATTGGTATTTCTTGCAAATCATATTTTGAATGGTATACCTGAACAAAAAATAATCATTTAATTGCAAATATGACAAAAAAATAATTCCATGCCTACTAGACTATGTCGCCATCTTGCATTTACGATGACGTCGAAACGAATATGAATTTATCGACACCTTATTTATCATAATCAGTTCTGTTGAAATTTAACTGTTTTTTTTTTAAGAATTTTTGTTCATAGTGCTCCATAGCCTCCTTTTGGCTAGCATCATTGAGTAAAAAAGCCATTTCAGCATAATATATACATCTATTGTTTAACATTATTCCGCTCGTCACCAGTTTCGTAGGTATAATGTTAACTAGATAAACTAGATATAAAGATAATTAGAGACTCACCTTAGCCACAGCTTGTTTCTTGTTAGAAGACTCACTCTCAGAGGTCGGCGAGCCAGGGTCATAGCCATCACCTTCTCCATTTGGCTTCCTCTTGCGAGAGTCCTTCGTATCTTTTTTAGACGCGGGTAATTCGTCTTCTGACACAACCTGATTGAAAAAATTATACTTACTATTGATGGAAACAATACCAATGTAACCATTCAAAACAATAGTGATAATTATTAATTTTTATTGTCTTCTGAGCTGTTGTGATACCCGATCACGATTGCATGGCATCTCGATCACGCGCGTGGTGCAAGTATATGCGAACGGGATGGTACGCGATAGTGATCACAATCCGAATAACGTACAAGCATCCACAATAAGCCCACTGACATGTTGTTTGTTTCTCATCTTACAAATCAATTTAGTTTATTTTCTGTCTAATTCATTATAATATGTTAAGTGTAAGTGTTAATTTAAATGTCTGATATAAGTACTAATACTACAAATTGACATTGGCTTCCCTGTCTATTCAAATTCAAAATAATTATTTTGCAGAGACACAGTTACATGCAAATGTTCTATTCTGGATATTTATTTTTCTTTGTTCTGATTTTATTTGCAATCAAGTCATCTGCATGTGTACTATAAGCATATGTCTTGAGAGGCAGGGTATGTTGTGTAAAGTGTGCCCTCCAGTGAGAACATCTCCTTGTACGTATTTTCTTAATGATCCTTTGGTCAGTTGCTGGGTATATCGCGCTTTAACATGCAATCATTTCATAGTGTAAAGACTATAATAAAGTTAATGGCACACCTCAGTATCAGCGGGCAGTTCGGCAGGCTTGGGGCCAGGCAGCTCATCGTCAGACACATTCTCAGCATCCTTAACACTCGGCTTCTGGACCTCAGGCAATTCATCCTCCGATACTACTTCTGTTTCTTCAGCACCTCCCACCTGTTATCAAGTGGAACTTAGTTTCCCATCATATTTGAAAAACAGGTATAAATTTACCTCATTGGCAGTGCCAGCAATGGGCTATCAAACAGGTGTTTGATTTTTAAAAAAACAGGCAAGTACTAAAATTATTAATTTTTACACATTTACTGAAAAAAATATTTAAATCGGCTTCTATAATTCTGAGATATCTTAAGCAGATTAAGTTTTTGCCGGCAAAGTCAAAGTCAAAGTGTCAGTATGCAGTTTGTATAGCATAATAACAAGTGAGGTCATTAGTAAGTATAGTGCGCTCTCTGTCAAACAAGATGGTAAAATGCTTATATCTTCTTTAATATTAATCACATTTTAATTTTGTATATGGTGGTTGGCTAAATAGCAATTTTTTCGTGAATTTTGTACTAGAACCCAACCAGGTGTTTAAATCAATGATTACTTTACAATAATAAAATACCTTTGAAGCATTTTCAGTTGCTTCTTCATTCTTCTCTTTAGTTGCATCTTCAATCTTCTCTTCAGTTGCATCTTCAATCATCTCTTCAGTTGCATCTTCACTCTTCTCTTCAGTTGCTTCTTCATTTGTCTCTGCAGTTGTTTCTACTGGTTTGTCTTCTGTCTTTTCAGGTTCTTCATACTATGTTTACAGAAAATATGTTTAATTCAAAGTTCATCTCTGATTATACATGATTTTCTTATAACTTATGAATGATTCAAAATATGGAAGGGCTTCTAATACCGTAGAATATAGCTTGTGACTGAATGATAAATAGTATTTTTTACATAATATGTATGAAAATTAAAATGACATTGACAGTAGCTTGAGAGATGTTATCTCAGGCTAATGTCATTTTCATACAATTTCATCTTTCCGCAGGCGTTAACGCTAACAGAAAGTGGGTCTTTTCCAACCCCCAGGTCCTTGTGGAAATTACTGTATGGGAATTTCATAAATGTTTTAGAAAGTTTTTGAGGCTTTTACTGAATTTATTCTCAAATTTAAATGTTGCTTTGATAAAAACCTAAAAACTGGGGCCTTACGGCTGACACATAATGCGGGCTCGAATTAGCGCTGAAATACGGTTGATATGGTTTGCGGTCATGCAACTTCTCTCATCAGCTAAACAGAATTGTTTAAAACTGGTAGGTGTAGGCCCCAGAACACACAAAAAATTAAGAAAAAAAATGTGAAGTAAAATTTGTTACAATGCCATAATCACATACAAGCTTTTGTATGAAAAGTACCTATCACACAAAAGTATGAAATGTAAGTATGAATTGTCATAAGTTCTTCTACGGTCTCATTTCATCTCACTACTGATATCGCAATCCTTACTTCTTCCATAGATTCTATTTTCTCTGCCATAGATTCTGGTTCGTTAGCTTCTTCAATTGTCTCAATTTCTTTGATTTCTTCAACAGTACCAGACACAGCTTTTGCCTCCTCTATCATCTCATCAATAGACTGCTGAAAAATTACAGTTCAGTTCAATTTGCAGTTCAATTAATTTCTTATGTAGATTACGAGTTATTAATAATTTACATACAGTGTAAACTCTATATAGAACCACTCAGTTTAACGACAAACTCCTTAAAATGTCGAAATTACTTGACTTTGGTTGGTTTACCTTGTTTTCCATACATTTATACACTCGATGTAGAATCACACCCACTCTAAATAACGACAATAATATGTCATTAGTAAGCAACAAACAGTACTTTCAAACACCTTGTACCTATTTACCTTGACTGTCAGCATCAAATGTGGACGAAAATAATAGTCTATACGCAATAACCATTGTTATTTGTATCAATATTGATGTTTGTTGTTTGTAAATTTTATACTTTACTAGTATATACATGTTATAATAGTAAAATTATATTGATTTTTATCTTTTCTCCGTTTAGCGACAACTCTCAATAACGCCATAAAATGTGCAGACCTTTAAGTGTCGCTATATAGAGTTTACACTGTACCTGTAATAATTATATTTACATACCATCTCTACATCAGAATTATCAAGTAGCGCCATAGTGGAGTTTTCAGGTTTAGTGGTAGCATCAATAGTGGTTTCATCTTCAGTTTCAGTTTTGGCGGGTGGATCGTACGTCGGCATAGGGCAGCTCGCGTCAGACTCGCTCACATCAAAATCATTGATGGTATGTTTGTCTATGAGTTCACCTTCAGTGTCAGAGGCCTTATAAGCACTGTTACTGAGGAGAGAGTCACCGTCGGCGAGCGCGTTATCGAGAGAGTCGCTAGGAAAGGTAACGGCGTTGTCACCCACATCAAACGACCCGCCCTCGAACCCATCAGTGTTATTCTCGAGGTAGTCGCCGACGCTGCCCGCCGACAATTCCACAGCGTTCAGGAAACCAGGGTTTGAAGCAGACGACTCATCCACAGCCGCTTCCACACTGTTAAACTCCCCTTCGGTCAGCAGATGCGACAGCCCGTTAGAGTTCTCATTTATCAATGGGCCCTCGTCGTTATCCAACGGCCCGTCTGAGAGGCACTTCTGGAGATGAGAAATAACGTGAGTTTGTATGCTTTTGTCTTCATATAACGACGGATAACCTCTCTCTAGACTTACCTGCATGTCAGAGCTCGTATCATCTTCCATTTTGTGAGCAATGCACAGTCTATGTTATTAATAAAGCACGGAGACCGATTTTCAGAAAGTAGTGAACTAAAGGTTGATGAACTTGATGAAACTCTATCCACCACTGTTTATATTTCTTTCCATGAAGAATTATTAAAGCATGTAAAGAAAAATCATGGTCAAAACGCAAATCCAAAAACCACAAGCGATCGGTAATCGGATGGCTTTGCTTGTTTTTTTTCTTTGTTTGTTTCATGACCATGTCCACAAAGTCCTTTAGTCGTAATATTAATCAAATATGGTATTAAATAGCGACAAACGAGTCATAGTCACAGTCAAAGTCTAGTAAAGTAATGTAAGTCATGGTCAAGTCATACTCATGCCCCAGTAAAGTGGTGGAGGATGTCCTCCCTCACTGTTATTGGCAAAATTGCCTTACCAACCCGTAGGGCCGTAGCCAAGTTAAAAATAAGGCGAGGCGGTATGGCTTTAGCCTGTCGCTGCCAATAAATAAAAGAACAAAAAAATTATAACGAAAAAAAACATGAAAATAACCTATCTATCCACTTCCACTTAGAATATAATTTTATTGTATTCTAATTATTGTTTTTGTCGTTTCCTACCAAAATAAATTCTGCTTTTTAATAATATATAGATAATTGGTTGCTTCCGAGGTATCATGTTTGGACTGAGTTCATTCATAAGTAAGGCAGTCTCAACCGCTCCTAGTATAATATGTCAACAAACAAGAGTAAGTATTAATTTGTAAAAAGGGTCAAGCTTTTCTATTTTTACCAGTATAATTCACAAGCATAGTTACAATATATGTTACCTTACATGATACACTAATAATTTTGAAAAGAAAGAAAGTAACTGGTCATAACCTCTGCACGACTGAAAAGTTTAAACTTTAAATAGATATAAAACTTTCAAAAAAATTGTGTGCATTCAGAGTACGTAATAAGTCTGTACTCGGGTAGTAACTAGCATTTTTATATATGAGATTTGTAGAGTATGAGTTACACAGGTAAACGGTATATTAGCGCAGTAGATTAGATTACTAACTATCCTATTAACTATATCACTGTAGACAGCATTGGTAGAGTACTAAAAGTTGTACAGCATGGTATAGTACTCGGAACTGGTATAGTGTTTCATAGAACTCTACGCACGTCACTCCACTAATTTAATAGTTTCCGATTTACTTCTCATTTATAAATCACTAGCGGCGCCCCGCGGTTTCACCCGCGTAGTGATGAAAAATGATGATGATGATGAAAACTAGCCTAGGTCACTCTCCAGCCCTTGAACTATACCCATGAAAAAAATCTGGTTGATCAGTTGCTCTATTGCTGCATGAAAGAGGAACAAACAAACCAACAAACTTTTCGCATTTATAATATTAAGTAAGTATGATTAATTAATTAAAACAAAGACCAAGTCCGAACAAGTTTTACTCTAATAAGCGTATACATGGGTCAAGTAGCCGGTTGTATGCTACTCCACCAGTAGAGTGGAGGAAGGCAAGTAGTAGAGCAGCTTGCTTGTGGTGCTAGCTATTCTACTCTTCCAAATTTTTGTATGTAGTAGTAATGTCTATATTTGTATAGTTAGTTAGTAGGCATAGTTACCTACAATGATACTCTGCCCGTGTACAGCAGGCTATAGTGATATTGTTATTCTAAAAATGTGGCAAAACTTGTAAATGTAAAATATCTATAACATAACATATGAGCGTAGAGTAGGCCGCCCTGCAGCCAGGTGGAGTGACGACCTGCGAAAGGTGGCTGGTGGCAAGTGGATGCGAAAAGCAGAAGATCGTCTCATGTGGCGTTCTTTAGGAGAGGCCTACGTCCAGCAGCGGATGAACATTAAATAGGATGATGATAACATAACATAGCACGTACATCATAACATAACATAAGTATGACATAGAATATCTAATCTAGACTAGATTTCACACCATCAGCCATTAAATGTCCACTGCTGAACAAAGCCTCCCTCTTAGAGAGGGGTGTTGCCATAATCCCCACGCTTGGCAGGCGGCTTGGAGATCGCAGTACGTTCACCGTGTACTAACAGGACGCTGCTGCCCATCCTCCGGTGGTTCTGGTCGCAGTTTTAGGACATACCTGGGTCCAAACTAGACTAACTAAACTAGTAGACTAGATTTACCATGGGCTTATTAAGCTTAGATATTCTTAAATCAATCTAATACCAATTTATACTACATATGTGCTATGTTCACTACCCTTTCATAAATCAATATGTGTAGTAATAAACTGACTATTTATTATTTTTCCAGAATGCTTTTGTATTGAAGCGTAGATGGCAAGTGCCGCTGCATAAGAAAGGCGGCAGGCCTTCTAAGTTAAGAGGCCGACACTTTGTATATGACCTAGTGCAAGACACAAACCTTATTAGGCAGCCTGATCTAAAGGTTGTTCTAAAGGAGTTTGTCGCAGGTAAATATAAAATTATAATCCAAACTAATATTAGTACCTGGGCGACAAATAAATTAATTGTACAAATTTTTATTATAAAAATTATTACAAAATGTGACAATATGGCAATAAATTATATTCTATTCAATGGTTCTAGTACTTTAATCGATGCTGGTCCTATAGAGACTTGATCTAGGAATAGCATCGAATAAGATTTTTGACATAGGCGCAATGCCCATCTAAGGAATGTGAGCTAGCAAGTAATTTTCCACTCTTCTCGACATTCAAAACCACTATTCAAAACAAATGTACGGTGCAGCGCTAACTCTAATGCGTGGCGTGGCATGACCTGACGTGTCACTCGGCGTGCAACTAGTGACGCACTGTGCCGGTATGCATAGCAGTTTTTTTTGTTTCAACGTGAAAATATTTGTGAAAGTTTGAACACAGGTCACCATATTTTAAGTGAGGGTGTAGTCGATAAACACGCGAAGTTGAGAATAATAATGGTTCATTGTAGTATTTTTTTAAACAAGCGTTTTTCTATTTTTTCTTATTTTTTTCATCAATCCATTTCGTTTGATACCCATATTATAAAGAAAGATAAAAAAATTGTCCGCCATCTTGGGGCGTCCGCCATATTGAATTTGTTTTTTGTATTCTTTCATTTGTTATACATTTTTCTTTTCCTTAGTCAAATTTACATGAACACTTTTACTTCTGTACTTTGCTTAAATATTTACTTGCACAGCTTTGTCACTATGTAATTTGTCTTCATTATCACCAACTCTAATATGGGTAGTACTGGGCCTCGCTTGATAATCACCCATATGAATAAGGGGTGCATAAAAAAATAACTGGCAATAATAAAAATAGCTGGATTTAGAATGATTTTATTTAGCTAACCATGCATTATGATGCATTGTAATCTCAACTAAATTTGCGAGATTTGACCCATATTAACAAAGAAAGTTGAATAAAAGCTTGTAAAAATAATCAAATTCCAGGTGTTGGCAGAGCAGGAGATGTAGTGGCGATGCGTCCAACGCAGGCGTACCGAGAGCTGCTCCTCCCTGGGCTGGCTGTGTACGCTACTCCAGAGAACTTGCTCAAGTACAAAGTTGACGAGAACAAACCAAAAACTGAGGATCTATACAGCTCGCCATACGTTCAAAGGGTAAAATGCTGATAATTGAATTGATTATTATAATTGATTTTCAACATTGTCCCAGCCCCAGGCATGTCACTTTGAGAACTGTCAAGGGAATTTGTATATGTCGAATTTCTAGTGTAATTCCGCTTCTACAACAACAAATACAAATTAAAAATGGACTTCCGCAAAGTAACGCCTGATTTCAACTGTCAAGGGACTCAAGCTATTTTTTACGAACTATTAGTACGCTATTATACGCCGGCGTCAGTGTTTTTATCCCACGAGAAAAAGACAAACTTATCCATATCCTAGCTTTCTCGCGTCTAGGCGTGGATAAAAACAGTGGAAAGACAATTTATCCACAGCCCGTGCTAGGCCTGCTGGAGGAGACTAGCGTGGCTGAACTAGCTGCAGCCGGTTTACCAAAGTGCCTATGATTATCCTAGTTGCTATAAAAGACATCAGTGGATGAATTACTGAATGTATTTTTTTAATTTAAAATATTTACTTTAACCTTACTACTATATTTCAATGATCGTTCTAAAGGAAAACAATTGAATGAAGAATAAATATTAATTGTTTACAGACATTACAGCTACTCGGTAAGCATGTGCTAGCCATCACTATGAGTAAATCAGAGCCGTGGACACTGGAGCCCTGGCATGTGAAGGCCTCATTCCGCAAGTCTGGGTTCTACGTCCCCGAGCATGCCATTGAAATGCCTCCCGTGCAGATCACTGGACCAGACCTATCACTGCAGGACAAGGAGTTCTATGTTACTATCACTGTAAGTATGATTTAAATAGTTCTGTATTTGCATTTGTATTCATTTTCAAAAACAAAAAAATGTGCACTGAAAAAAACAAATTAAAAGCCTGTAATTTTCAATATTTTCAGTAGATGTATAATTGCAAATATATAATCTAAACCCAATAGGCTATTGGACAGGTGTTTAATTTGTTAAGAAACAGGCTTAGTGAAAATATAATTAAATGTCATACAAATGCTCTAGATTATTCATTAAAATGTTCATATCTTTCATTTTAATTTTGTTTTTTGGTAATTGGCCCTTTTTATGGTCAGCCTTTTTTTAAACCCTTGACGCAAAAAGAGGGTGTTATAAGTTTAACTTGTTTGTCTGTGTAGCTGTCTATCTGTGGCATCGTAGCTCCCAAACCGCAAAATGAGTTATTTTTGTTTCTTTGAAAGGTAACTTGATTTTCTTAGCTTATGATTTATGAATATATGTTTATGTTTATAATATGCAGACTCACAGAGACGGCACTGTCAGTGACAGATGTCTACAGAGATGTTATGATATTATTTACGCAGCTATGTACGCTATTGACGCTCACAGTGTCCAGTGCTCTTGCAGTTCTGCAGAATTTATTAATTTGATGACTGGATCCCATGCACATTGTACTTGCTAAATTGCCAACCATTATATCTATTAACCATTGCTCGAAGAACCGATAACCGATGGGGAAGAAAGGTTCTGGAGTGGAGACCACGAACCAGAAGACGCAGCGTAGGGAGGCCTCCCACTAGATGGACCGACGACATTGTGAGAGTCGCGGGCATCCAGTGGATGCAAAAGGCAGGCTGTCGTTCAGTGTGGAGGTTAAAGGTGGGAGGCCTATGTTCAGCAGTGGACGTCTTCTGGCTGATGATGATGATATCTATTAAAATGTTGATGTTTTTAGTGTTCCGTACCCAAAGGGTATTAAATGGGACCCTATTATTTAATTCCAATTGCCTCACGTAGCATTCTTGGTATATTATACCGGTTCTCCTTGGTGAGAATTAAAGGATTATCAAAATGAATGTACTGTTCGAAAACGTTAGGAATTAAAATGATGTAAAATACACAATAAAATCAGTTTAATTTCAATGAGTATGCAGGGATCCGGGAAGTGATGGTGGCCGGGCGGTAGTATGCGCGCTTTACAATTTGACGGCACCCGATTCGATCCTTGGCCCTGCACCAATGACTTAATTAGTACTTAGCTAAATTATATGTAGATTCGATGCCATCGGTCATCATCATCATCATGATCATCAGCCAGAAGACGTCCACTGCTGAACATAGGCATCCCCCTTTAACCTCCATACTGAACGACACCCTGCCTTTTGCATCCACTGTATGCCCGCGTCTCTCACAATGTCGTCGGTCCATCTAGTGGGAGGCCTCCCTACGCAGCCATCGCTCAACAACGGTAAAAGAAAACATTGTGAGGAAACCAGTACATCCAAGAACCTCAAAAGTTCAAAGACATGACATTCACCAACATGCACTAGGTGGATTAGGTAGAGCCTAGTGAAGGCCTGTGTCCCAGCAGTAGGAACAGGATAGGCTGACAATAATGAGTAAGCAGGACTATTATACATTTTCCAGATAAATAACAAAGAAAAAGTGAATGTGCGATGCAGGATCCACCACTGGGCCACTGGCTTGGACCGAGTTCCCTGGGAGCTGGCCCACTGGAAGAAGCCCAAGGAAGCCCTGGTACCTGAACAAGCTGCTATTTTAGAAGACATGCCGCTACCTCAGTGAAATGTAAATTAATTAGTTTAGGATTCTAGATTCTAATAATAAGTATTGTTATCAAGTTTTTAAAGATTACTTTGATTTTAATATAGACCTGACCGTAAACAAGATATGTTAGGTAGGTCTTAGCAGCGATACCCATCTTATGTGACGTGCGCGATGTTGCGTGATTATTTTGCTGTATACAGATATAAAGCAAATGTTTTGAATAGGGTATTTGACAAGGTCTCAAAACCAAACTCAAAACCTAACAAAACATGTTTATCTAACATCGGGCTTATTATGGATGTCCGTTCGTGATTTGGATTGTGATCACGATTGCGTGCAATCTGGTTCCATTTACTTACTCGCGAGTGAGATGGCACGCGATTACAACCTGAACCACGATCGGACATCCATAATAGTCCCAGTATTACCTAAACATGTTTTGTTAGATTTTTTAGACCCAGGTTTAGTGAGCCGGTTGATTCTGATAAAGATCTGTATATGCCACATAATGGCATGTTGCTGAGATAAATACGTAAAGTGGCTTAGTAAAATGGTGTAAATATTTTACTACTGTACTACTGATTCTTATTACTAGTAACCAAAGGATGAGCTAATTATGTGTTATTCCTTTAGGTAGTACCCGTGGACCAACTACACGCTTTTCCTCTGTGACACAGTAGTTAGAACACAAGCAAAATGTATTCCTCATGTCCAAACCAGTTTGGCAAGCTAGTTAGGCCACGAGGAAACGCCAAACACTGTTATACCGCTATTTGTCTCTCTTTATTTAAATACTAGCGGTCCGCCCCAGCTTCACACGGGTATATAGCCTATGTTACCCGGGGATATTGTAGCTTCCCGTCAGTGAAAGAATTTTTCAAATCGGTTCAGTAGTTTCGGAGCCTATTCAATGCAAACAAACAAACAATCAATCAAATGTTTCCTCTTTATAATATTAGTATAGATGTGAGTAAATGTCATCCATTTTTCTGTCAAATTTAATTCAGTTTAGCATGCTACAACAAAATCGACATCAAAGTAAACTGCAGTTACTTATCTATACTAATATTATAAAGAGGAAAGATTTGATTGTTTGTTTGTTTGCATTGAATAGGCTCCGAAACTACTGAACCGATTTGAAAAATTCTTTCACTGTTGGGATGCTGCACTATCCCCGGTTGACATAGGCTATATATCCCGGCTTCGCCCGTGCGAAGCAGGGGCGGCCTACTAGTATATTATTATCATTATTTAATACTTTATTGCACACTTACAAATTAAGTAAACATAAATAATATTATATATTATATATAATAATATTTAAAAAGAAACTCACAAACAGAACTAAAATTTATTACATTTTGCATACTTTTCGTGAACATCAACTTGAGCAGTATAATATAGGAAAGACATATTTTAAGTTCGATATGCTTAACGCACCTCAAGCAGTATTCTGATCTGCAGCCCGCGCAGCCGGTTCTACTTGGGTTTCAACTTTAAGGGCTTCAGGATTTGGCTGATCAACATATCCTGCTTCATTATCGAGCGCTTGTTCTATATTCTGTACTGTATCCTGGTCGGGTGGATGATATCCGTAGTCTTGGTACTGTTGTTCAGTTTGATCATAACCTTCATATTGTTCTTGTTCAGTTTGGTCATAACCTTCTGGCTGGACATAATTCTGTTGTTCAGTTTGATCATAACCTTCAGGCTGCACATATTGCTGCTGTTCGTATTCTGTTGCATACTGCTGTTCATAGTTCTGATCGTATCGTGCATTACTTTCTTCGTGTTCATTTATCTCAGCAGGATATTCCTGTTCCTGTAGTGCCGTATCAGGACTCTCGTAGTACGCGTAATCCTGAGCCGGCGCGTTGGCTTCATCCTGATTGTAGGCATTGTTTTGCTGTTGTTCATAAGTATATTCTGATGTATCTTCGGAATAAAACATCTCTGCCTGCTCAGCGTCAAATGCCTCGATGCCAGAAGAGTCCTGCGGGTCAACTGTGTGCTCGTTAACTGTTTCTGGATTGTTTTCATATACAGGTTCTGTTTTATCTTCGCTTACCAAATATTTCGGATTTACATTCTCACCATCTACCAATTTAACGTCATCTTTAGGCGTGAAATCTTGCACATTTAACATCTCGACAGGATATTCAACCATTTCATCCTCTTGGATGGTAGTAGTTTCGTTAACGGTAGGTTCGTTGGGAAGTTGTTGAACTACTGCAGAAGGGTCCAGGACTTGTATGGGACTGTAATCGTCGCGATCTAAATAAACGTTTTCAGAATCAGGAAATTTCCCTTCGACTTCAATAGGCTGTTCGTACTGGATAGGATATTCCGCTTGATGCGGAATATCATTTATCTGGTTTTCACTATTGTTTGTAATTTCTTCTTCAGTGTATTCCGGTTGGGCTAAATTTTCATTGGGATAGTTGCTGTCATATACATTTTGTTCAATATTACTAGGCAAAACAGCTTTTTCAACTGGCGCATAATTTTCCATACTCGTGTTTTGTAATTTGTAATCATCATAAGTTGTATTCGTTTTGGGATTAGTGTAAGCAGAAGCACTGATATTGGGTGATTGATCTGTGTTGGGTTCTTGGTCCTTATTGTCACTAATTTTAGGCCTTTCCAAATGTTGTGGTTCGCTTTCCACTCTATCTTTATTAAAAGTCAAATCTTTTTCAGCAACTTCTTGTTCATATTTTGTGGTAAATTCTTTAGTATTATAGCTTTGTAAATCATAACCACCACCTCTCTCCGGTGCTGGTGTCTTAAATCCATTAATATCTTGCACAGGACTAAAATTATTGATATCTTTTGTATCTTTACTTGGTGTTTGCTTTTCTTTCACGGGATAAATCTCATCATTAGCGTATTTACCAGTTTGATCGTGTTTTTCTTTCTTTTTCAGTTGTTCTAATATATCATATTTACTTTTCCAATCTTCGTTGCTAGTAAAGTTAGACGTTGGTGAGGATACTGCGATTGGTGGGAGCGATTGAGATGGAACAGTGCCAACGTAATCGTTGACCGACAAGGACCTTAATTTGGGAATTAGTATATACTTCTTGCTAATCTCCTTCAGCAGAGATGTGTTATCTAAATAATTATTCGGAACATCAAGTTGCATTTGGTTAATCTGGTGGTCTGGATGAGCACTTAAGTCACGTCTTTCAAAATGCTCGGGCCGATAAGCACCACGGTTGTATACAGGCATTACATCTCCATATACTATAGGCTGTAAATTAAATAAATTTATTCATAAACATAAAAACAGAATTCAAAACTTTGCCTTGAAACTTTGCATTTGCGTCAAAAACGAATCATATGAACCCAACCACGAGGCAGCTGCTCTTCACTGTTAAGGAGTTTCCCTCGACCGCCTGTCATTTCCATCATCAGATCCGCTCTAGTCACTATAACATTTTATTTTCATTGGAAGTATACCTTAGTACCAAGATTTATTAAAAGACACTAACGGGAAGGATTCAATAGACCGGGTTCATCTCCTGATTTTCCACCCTTGAAGGTGTATCACACACACACATCAGCCATCAAACGTCCACTACTGAACAAAGGCCTCCCTCTTAAAGAGGGGTGTTGCCATAATCCCCACGCTTGGCGGGCGGCAAGGTGTATGTTTTCTTCAAATTAAATGGAACCTTCAGATATATTTAAAAATAATCATTGAAATTGATTTATAATCGATAAAGACATCTCATGATGTACAACACATATATATAACACAGTATATAGAATTGGGAACCTCTTGCTTTTGTAAAAGTCGGCCAAAGAAATGATATCTGTACTGCTCACCTTATGCCGTATCTGCACAGCAGTAGAACTGTACCGCATATTATCCAGTCTTCCCAAAATGTATTCATTTCTTTCCTTGCGTTTCTTATCTTCTTCAAGAAAAGCGTCATATTGCTTCCGTAGAACGTTGACACGTTCCGATTTGACTCTGTAAATATAGTCATTTATTATTTGAAATGTTTAAACAACGTTTTACAAAAATATATTGGTACTGAATACTTTTTATCGGATTTCTTCCCCATAGAAGTTGGATCGAAGCGCAGTGAGGTCACAATATGGGCAGACAGTGTGGCATCGTGTCGATGTAAACAAAGCTCTGCCGCGTGCCGCGCCGACCTTAGCAAAGGTTTGCACGGCTCGGAGCTTGGCGCGTGTTGTTACCGATATCGTAAACACATTCGTTTACGTTCATACTACGCCGTCCTGTTTTCCAATGTAAATCTAACAAAGTAGGTACCTATTTTACTTAAGTTTTAAGGATTGTGAAAAGACACCGAAACTGCAGAAGTAATTCGTGCTGTTTACGATCTTAGACGAGGTGTGCATTCTATATTATAACGTTGGCGATTCACCGAATCTTTTTTCGCTCTCAAAACAGTAAATAATAAATTATCTTTTAAAAACCTGACTTCAAAAAACCACAAAACACAAACATTCTAAGGTAATATGCCTCTTTATACATAGAACAAAATAATATTTTACGCGGATTTTGAAGTTGGGCGGGAACTATATTTTATTTATTCTCAAATATAGATTTAAGTTTCAAATATTTTTTTTGTAGTCGTTTCCGCCCGTTTTTTTTTTTTAAGTAGTGTTTTTTCAAAAGTTAATTTAATTTAGATTTTGTAGTGAAAAGCTTAAACGAGGGGCGAACTACTAGTTTATTTATAGATACATTTACACATCCATGCCTAATTACCTCCTTGTTTTGTCTCGAGTAAAGCGCCTGAACAAAACTATTGTATATCCACTATAGATATTTGCTATCACGAAATTCGCAGACGCTCGAGCAATATTATCCATATTATTCGAAACTTAGTAGCCAATGGAGATGTTACCGGCGTAAAAGGTTAAATTTCAAACCAGTCTAAATAGGGACGTGTACAAAATTAATACCTTGATAAAGTACCTACTACTTTTATCCAACCTACAGTCCCTATGTATCTACAGTAACAATAGTCTCCTAATGTGTAAGGGTACCACTTTCCGTGCCTGGCACCACATTGTACAATGTTCGCTATCTATTTCAAATAGCTCCAAGAAACGGCACCACCAAATGACCTTCGACCTTGGTGTCGTGAGGTATCTACTTATTGTGCAGTGGCACGAAATCCGTCAGGACTTTATGAATAGAATAAAGAGTGAGCTTTATTCAAGGCGATGCTATGCGCATAGTCCGTAAGTTTCGAAACACTGCACAAACTTCTAGGTAGACATACCTACTCATTATTTACAATGATAAATTCAACATTGAGATTTCGATATTTCGAAATTAATGCATCCCCATGGTTCCAGGGTGAAAAGACTGAAAAGTACTACTGGTATCTTACTACGTATCATACCTAGTATGTAGTTATACTCGATTCTTTTTGGGTCCAAGTGGGTCAACATTTTGATAGTTAAATAAATGGAATTCATGGGTAGGTAAAAAGGGTAAGACAGGTCCTTTGATTATTCTATATAATCAAAGGACAGGTCGCATAATTTCCTCTACAGTCTAATTAGTTTTTTTATACAGTGCTATATTACCATAGAATCAGATAGCCTTGGCAGGGTACGATTCATCTAAGGATATTCAAATCTCAAACAGTTTTTCGGGTAATTAATGTAAAAAGATCACAGTGTTTTCGAAGGACAAAAAACTGCAAGAATTTCCCGCCATATGCGAAACATTTCACCGTAATGCGCATAATACTGGGGAACCCCTTTCCTGCTAAATATAATTATAAATGTGAAGTAATATAGGTAGGGTGGATAATATTAAAATTTACATCAATATGTACTCAATGCTTACATTTGAGAGAAGCGTGATACTCTGATCTTCAACATACTAATAATCTGACTATATTCTTGATAACAATAGCATGAATATTTATATTACAAGTACCTAGGTAAATAAAATCAATAATTACTTCCAAAAATACAACATGAGCGCGTTAATCAAAAACTGAAAGAGACAAACAAAGACAACAATATATAGAAGTCTTTGACAACAATGACTGTTTTTTACTTACATCAATGATTATCAACCTATTATAACTATTCTCCTCATGCTACTATAAGGAGAACACAATAGAGAATAACATAACATGCCATGACCATGAAGTATTTGTCTCACAAAAGAGATTATAGTATGCTATTATGTATTCTATGATTAGTAAAAAACTGAGTTTATTTACCTACCCACCTAAATAAAATAAAAAACAAGATACAATTTCCTATGATATTTTTCCGTTTCGGCAGTTTTTCCTAGGCTTCTACTGCGAGGCTCAACTAGTAGAGCCGTTTAGACTTTTTTTTCCCGTAGTCGCAACTAGTTGAGTAAATTTTTTCCTCGTGTTACATGTCTCTTGACCTGCTGCACATTTTATAATTCCGGAGTTTGAACGTACGTTCAAATTAATTACATTACCCTCGATACCTCAGCCTACGCTGCTTGAACAATTTACCAAAACCATGACATTATAAATCTTTCACAGTGAGGGTAGTTTTTTAACCTCTGGCAGCACCCTCCATTAGCGACTAGAAAATACAGAATTTTACTAAAACAGGCCAAGTGCGCGTCGAGCTCGCGCACTGGGAGTATCCGTACCACCACATGACTACAAAAAGAAGTGCAAAAAGACAATATTCCATCAACGCCCACGCGGTCACCCATCCAAGTACCGACCGTGCCCGACATTAAGCGCGCGCGCTTAACTTAGGTGATAGACGAGAACCGGTGGTGAAGATAATTTTGTCACCGACTCGCACTTGGCCATTATTAAATTACGCAGAGTTTGATGCTTGTATGTATTACCGTTTTTACTTTGTAGCAAATACAAAAGTACTAAATACGTTTGTTGTATGCGGGACTTGTTAGTTTTTACTTTTTGACTTTATTATTATTTCTTAGATAATCCGCCGTAAAATTACATTCTGTGATTTTTTTACTCGCCATCTATTACGGTTCGAAATATACAGCAGTTAAAAGGTAGGACAGACAGCGTAGTAATAGGGCCCGTTTAAACCCTCTTAAAATAAAACAGTACCGCCATCTAGTGTAAAGTGATTTCAAATATTTTTTTATTTAAGCTCACAACCGGTTTTTTTTATAAGCTTACGTGGAAAAAATCACTTATTTCTAATGGCTGTGCAAAATGATAAGCGAGGATTATGCACCCCACGATTTCACCCGCATCGCAATGGGTGGACGTTCTCTCCGATAGGCAAAAAGTCTCATGTGATTTAAAGTGTTCGTTACCGTATGCGAGTGCGGAAATCGGAATCATGAATTCTGTGAAACCAGACTAGGTAAAGCTACTACGTAGCCAAGTCTTTGCTTTGTATGAAACACTACCAGGCCGTCAGATATAAATATTCTACTCCGGCTAAATGGTTAAGACGTTTGGAACCAAATCTTTAAAAAGTTGGACAAGATGTCTGGGCCAAACAATAATACGTCCATGGCCAAACTTCTAAAAAAGCCCTTATAGTGACAAAATGTCAGTGTCACTATATAGCTGGTGATACGAATTGTCAATGTCAATCAATTTGTCATTAAGATTGTTTACTATTTTGATATTTTCTTTTCTGATAAATTTTGCAATAAATCTTTAAGTTGTTGTATACTAAGCTAATTGAAATAATTGCATTAGCTTATTCAGTTTTTAATTAACAAAGGTACTTAACTTATTCGTAATTATATTACGTAATATACTTTTACAGAAAATTATGTTCTAACCTGAAAAACCTACATTCTGTTATTTATTTACCAGGCAATGATTCATAGATGGTGGCATAAAATAATCAGGAGAAGGACCAAGCCTATTCCTGAAGATGTGGCGGTCCTTTGGAAACGAAGACTAAGCATAGCATATGGTCTGTTGGCTTGGAACGCATTTGGAATGGTTATGTACAGCGCATACCAAGGCAAAGCAGATTGGGCTCACTTTTATGGACTAAAATCAGACGATGAGAAATCAAAAAGGCCAGGTAGGCTTTTACCTGTAGTTTCTCATTTGTCAAACATTAGTCTTCCTGCCCTTATCCAGCATCCCCTATAGGTGGAGGCAGCATAGCATGTTTATTTTCTCCACTTCACTCTATAGCGGTTATCTCTATGTTTACTTGTCTAAGGCTTATCACCTTTTACATACTTCATCCACACCTTTTTAAGTCACCCCTGCCAGTGCTACTGTATTTTTTCTTTTTATTTATTTTATAATAGTCTTGCGTTTGGCCGCCAATGCACCTGATGTTAAGCGGTGATGTGGTCTACGGTGGAGCATGCTTGTCTAGAAGAAACCGATTCACTCATGATTTGATGAAACCCAGATTGTACCTAAGTACCAAAGCGCTTCATTCGGGTTTTCGGAATACCAACCATAAAGCGGTGTCGATTTTTTTGTGCCCACTCTGGCAGTCCGATAGAAAAATGGGCAGGAGGGAATTAGATCAAGAAGATCCTATGCACACTCTTGCTTGCCTTTATATCTATGGTTCTCTCGGTAATATCAAGATAGCTTACGGCCTCAATAATGGAAAACACATTTTAATTTAATGCAGGTTTTTACAAGGTTACTGCAGCTGTCAAGATTTAAAAAAAGGGTCAACCTAGAATAACAGTAGATATTTATTATCTTGTTATTCCTTTTGCTCCAGTAACATTTCACACTACAGTATATTACCAAGGGTGTACATAGCGAGTATCTTGTTCAGAGAGGTGCAATTGATATAATGCTTAAAATTATTTACTCTTCAATTCTGGAATACTTTGAATGTGCACTTAATACCCACATCTTGCTAGAGAGGGGTAACTACCCATACCTGGCCGCCCTTTTATATAACACAAATAATAATTATTAATGTGAGAGTTTGTGAGTGTGTGTCTGTATGTTTGATCCCACTCAAGTCTTGTACTGCATGACTGAATGGATTTAAATGAAATTGGTATAGGCTTATATACTAGACTAATACATAGGCACTTCTTTTCCTGAAAAAAATATGGGATTCTGTAGAATAGCAGATAAAACCAGCAGGCAATATAATTATATACCCATCGTAATAATAATTGTTGAAATTGACATAATATTCTGGAATATGTATATTGGTTACAGGTCATGCTTGGGCTAACACTTTGGGAATCCCAAATGCAACAGTGTATAAAATATCAGGTTTCAAAAAAGTCGACCAATATGAAATTATTGATGGACAAGTAAAGGAATACAACGCTGAACCACCCAACGACTCTGAGGAACTTAAAGAATAAGTCTTATTTTTTTATAATATCAATAAGTTACGTAGAAATTGTCAATAGTGTAAATAAATTATTAACATTTAACTGTGTTTATGATATTATTAGCTGCACGCCGCGGTATCACCCGCGTAGTGATAAAAAATGGTGATGATTATGATGAAAAGTAGCCTATGTCACTCTCCGGCCCTTGAACTATACCCAAGCAAAAAATCAGATCGATCCATTGCTCTGTTGCTGCGTGAAAGAGGAACAAACAAACCAACAAACTTTTCGCATTTATAATATTGAGTATGATTCAAACGAAGGCAAGCAGTGCCTAATTTTCAATCAAGTTTGAAGTACATAAAAAAAAACATACACTTTTTTTAAATAGCATGGTGCAGGTGAAACTTCTGATTTGACAGTTCTAATGATAATAAAGATAACATCAATTCGGTAATCGGTGATTACTGTGGTGGTGTGGCTTAATAAATTTTTGGTGTATGATAAATAAGTAGGAATATCTTGTTGTAATCATGTGTAGATTTGCTGTCATTTTTAAACTTGTAAGTCGTAATTAAATTTGTTACAAATAACACTTTTTTTCTATATTCCGAGTAACCGGCTCAATCCTATGTGAGTAATTCACATGTAATATAAATAAAAGATAAATATTTATCACATTTCTTCATCTGATCCCGAATGAGACTAGCATTTTTGACAAATTCTGGGTCTACAAATGAATTCGTTTCAACGTCAGAATGGTAGATGGCAGTGTACACAGGCAGTGTGTTTGGTGTGGTGGAGGTGTAAATACACATATCGTGTATTATGCCGCTGTGTTGCAATAATTTTTTTTGCTATCTGGCTTTGATTCAGACTTGTTTTATGTGAAATCAATATCTACTTACGATCGAATTAGCGATAGTATAATCATAGATTCTTTTTCAAATGCCTCTCCATTACTGAAGGTTGGCCGTCAGCTCAGCATACTTAGTCTACTTAATATTCCGCTTGGCACAAGATAGAGAGTATCTTGTGCTAAGCTTTTAACTTTGCCCATCATAATTAACTGGAGCAGCTGGTATTTCAAACCAGCTGGTATCATTATTTTTTGTTTTCAACTTCAACTCTTATGTAATGGTTTCTTTTGTGGAGATGCATCCACAATTTTGCCAATGCTACGTGTTGGGATAAACCATCAAACGAAGGAGATTGTCTGTTCAATTATAGATTCTACGATGTCAACAAAATGCGAGGTATCTGTGATTGTAACAATTAACAGTCTCATCCATAGGTCTCATCACAATTGTCAATAAAATACTTATTGCTAGTTTTTCGATAAACTAAAGAATAATAGAAATAAAAAGCATGAATATCTTATTTAAATCACAAAACGTAGATACGTAAAGTTCGAATATTACAAAATTAGCATGAAATACGAAAATAAAATAAAGTATAATTCGCTTCAAAACAAAGTTGCGTGGAAGTTACGTGCTACGCGTACACCCACACCATGCTTTTTGAAAAAGAGTATAATTTCACATATTCAAAAACATGTTGCCAACAGGAAAAAAAAACATTTTGTTATCGTTTTTTTTTTTTGCCATTTTGAGAATTTTCAATCTGTAGCATGTCCTTTAGTAAACTAACTAAAACTTAGAACACAATAAGCTGTGGTACCTACCTACCTTAATGTATCGTATGAAAATTAGTTACTGCATTGCCCATTAAAAACCGTCACCAAGAATAATGTACATAGTTACAATAGTAAAATAAAGACTCAGACATACATACATTTGTTTTGGATAATCGTATCAAAAAGACAGAAAATTAAATCAAAAAGATGTGTGTGTGTTGTGACTTTGATATTTCTGTTTATTTCTTTTTGTCTTTTATAAGGTGTTTTTGATGCACGCCTACGTACTGTTTGTTCCAACCTGGTGGATGACTGGTAGAAAATGTTTAGCATTAAGTCCTCCAATTGTACATGTTTACTTAATTTGTAAGTGTGCAATAAAGTATTGAATAATTAATTAATTAAAAATATAAATATTTATTACTTATGTGTATAGGTAAAGGCACTAAATTATGATTGCAAGACATTCTTGTCCAGTACATTGATTGAATAGTCCTACAAAGTCTTAAAATAGAAATTGCTTCATCACAAAATATATAAAAGAAGCTTGATTCCTTACATCCTTGGGCATTATATACCTATGTTAGTGATCACAGCTCAAAAAGGCAATTTAAGTGAACTTTAACAGTTGGAGTGCGCCTGGTAGGTAATACCCCGGCGCCGCCTTCTCTCCATCTCTTGTAGTAACGCAGATCTGGAAGAAAATTGGATTATTATACACAGTGCCGGTTTTAGCACTACCAGCGCCCTAGGCGAGATTTTTACGGCGTACCTAGCTACCTAGGACAAACATTTAAGTGATGAACATTTGTGTTTGTTCTATACCTGGTTGTTAATATCTATTTAAGTATGTATTTAAAACTATATATGTTTGTATATCAGTGTCTGGCAGCCATACCACAAGCTTTTCTCAGTTTAGGGTCAGATGACCGTGTGTGCAAAAATGTCCCGAATATTATTATTATATATTATTCACATAATATTTATTTTCATTCATAAATTTACGTTTTTTTTACTATATTTCCTATAAACATTTTTTTTTTATTAACCTATACTGTCCCACTCCTGGGCAAAGGTCTCCCCCATTTCTTTCCAGACAGTGCGATCACCCGCCATACTTGACCACTGTATCTGGAACGTGTCGAGGTCATCGCGCCTGCGTTTTCTAGGCCTGCCTTGGCTCCTTTGTCCGTTTTCAGGCACCCACTGTGTGATCCTCTGGGCCCATCTATCAGGGTGCATCCTGGCCACGTGTCCCGCCCAACCCCACTTTAATTTGGCAGCTTTGATGAAAATATTAATATAAATATAAATATTATTAAAAAACCTAAACCTCGAGTGCCACCGGCAGCGGGGCAGGGCCCAAGCTACCGGTGGTTAGGGCTGCAGTGAGGAACCTGACAATACGTGCCAAGGATTACCGCCTTCTGCATCTAACTCTTATATATTATTATTATTAAATAGGATACAAAAACCTTATTGTGTTGAGAATTCATAGTTCGCCCACTGACCTGTACTGTTCGTACTTCATGACGACGAGCTGCAGCTCTTGCTTGTAGAGACGCGTCAGCATGTCAGAGAAGCAATCCAGCTCACTCAGCCGGAACATGTTCCACCGCAGCTTGTGGTCCAGCTCTTGGTCCGCTGTTACAATCATCAAAATTATTAAAACACAGTTTTTTTAAAGACATAAAAAATAAAGGTTTTAAATTTGTATTTTTTTTATGTTTGTTACAATGACGTTTTGTTATTTCAGAACGCCATCATTTATAACCCGATTAGGAAAATTTAGAAATAGACGATATGAAGAAAGCATTTTCGTAAGAATATCGTAGAACATTAGGTTTGTCTGTTGAGCATACAAACTGCTCAACTGACAAATCTGTAAAGCCAACAACCAGCGTCAATTTCAACCAGTGATAGTACACCCCAAACAGGATGTCAGTGCAGGTCTTATCACCCCCACTTTAAACTAGAATTAGAAGTTTCTCAATAATCTATGTTTTATTTATCCTTTTGTAACCTTTTCTTACCTTTAGAGTAAACGATGAGCCAATGTGGTATCTCTTCAAGCAAGTACGGCGGCACGAGCGTAGGCGCATACGGACTCACGAGGTAGCAGCCGCCCACTAAGCACGGATGCGCATAAGTCGTCTGACGCGTTATCTCGCTGCAATTTAAAATAGTCTTGGTTGTTGATGAAGCCTTTTTGCAGATTGGAGCCTTATACAAATTAAAAGAAGCATTTCAGATATTTTGTTCCAGTTGATGATGAATGTATCGTATACGCATTTTTTTCGAGTACTAAAAAGCAAAAGTTTGAATGCTATAATTACAAAAAAAAAATGAAAAAAAACCAGAATTTATGTTCTGCTGCTTATAAATAATAATAAATAACTTAAGTTCCGATG
The DNA here is from genome assembly GCA_932305915.1 of Agriopis marginaria. Classification (NCBI taxonomy): domain Eukaryota; kingdom Metazoa; phylum Arthropoda; class Insecta; order Lepidoptera; family Geometridae; genus Agriopis; species Agriopis marginaria. Next base: position 6,576,387 of record OW029934.1, on the reverse strand, counting down.
CCATCGCTCAACAAACGGCGAAGGAAAACATCGTGAAGAAATCGGTATGCCCAAGAACCTTAAAAGTTCAAAGACATATGACATTCACCAACATGCAATAAGTGATCTAAGTGAAGATTGCGTTTACTTACTCGATCGCATTAAGAGTTTATTATGTCGTGAACTTGGGTAGCGTTGCATCAATTTACGCGGTTATGGCAAACAGCAACAAATTCATATTTTGGTTATAAATAGTTAAGTATACAATTAAGTTAAATATAATTTAGGAAAAATGATTGGTGAAACTTTTCTCGATAGAATAATTCGGCGAAAACAGGCTTTCTAAAACACGTTTAAATTTTTTTTCTCTGCGTTTGGAAGTTCGTAACAATTTATTTATTCATATTCTAATGTCATTTGCATGATGGAATTTAATGTAAATTCGTTTTATTTAAAATTAAAATAGTTCTTGAGTAATTTGAAGTTTTTAGCATTTATGTCGCTTCCGTAATTTAGTTCCGTGGCGGGTGCCGATTCGTGCGTATATCTTCCTGCAGGCGTAGATAGCATATTATTGTCACCGTTTCGCGCAGAGGCAAAACTTGAATTTGAGCTGACGACATATCGACTCTTAACGTTTGTACTTGTTTCATAGCACATTTAGGGCCTATCCTCTCTCACTCTCTCTCTCTCTAAAGAAGGCCCGTGTCCCAGCAGTGGGAACATGATGGGCTGACAATGATGCAAGTCTCACTTGAAGTAGTAGACGCCGTGGTGCGGCGTGGAGACGCGCTGCCAGGGCTGCGGCACGCTCTCGAGCGGGTGCGTCCAGTGCGTGGTCTGCGTGTTGTGGTCCATGTAGTAGCGGCGGCCGCGCAGCGTGCGGTCCGCGGACCAGCCCGGCGGCAGCGGCAGCTCGCACTCCTCCGAACCTGAACCGATACCACGCATCTCTAAATAGTATAAATTGAATCTCTACATAGTATAAATTGAAGTCGCTTTCCGCGTCTGTCTGTCTGTATGGCCGCTAACTCCTCCTAAACCACGCAACGGATTTTGATCCGGTGTTCACCATCAGTTAGATACATTTTTAAGGAAGGTTTATATACATAACTAGCGACCCGCCCCGGCTTCGTACGTAAATTACACCCGTGCGAAGCCGGGCGGGCGGGTCGCTAGTTGCAAATAATTTATTACACTCTAGCTGCAGCCCGCGGTGTCACCCGCGAGGAAATTCCTTCAGGAACTGTAAATTTTTCCGACATAAAAAAGAATCCTAATTGTGTCACACTTTGACCCTGCAACCATCTCTGTGCAAATACTATCATCATCATCAGCCAGAAGACATAGGCCTCCCCTTTTAACCTCCACACTGAATGACAGCCTACCACCTGCATCCACTGGATGCTCGCGACTCTCGCAATGTCGTCGGTCTATCTAGTGGGAGGCCTACCTCCACTGCGTCTTCCAGTTCGTAGTCTCCACTCAAGAACCTTTCTTCGCATCGGTTATCGGTTCATGGAGCGACGTGGCCTGCCCATTGCCACTTTAACATGCAAATTTTAACAGCTATGTCGGTGACTCTGGTTCTTTGGTGAATATCCACGTTCCGGCTTTTATCGCGCAAAGAAACTCCGAGCATAGCTCAGCAAAAAACTATCTCTGTGCTAAATATAATGTCGATCCATTGCTCAGATTGCTCTGCTGCTGCATGAAAGAGGAACAAACAAACACACTTTCGCATTTATAATATTAGTTTTTTTTTTTTTTTCATTGTGTATTGTATAAAGGTCTTTGCCCACTGCTGCGTACAGGTCCAGTTGCTGCAGTGAGAGTCAAGCTCGTTTCGCCATCTTTTTTTCAGGATTAATATACACGATACTTATACATTTTCATTCGGAAACTATGGTTAAATTAAAAATGCCAGAATAACCGTATGCCATAAAATTTCTGACTTTCTCTTTATTTCTTTAATAGTCTAGCTAAAGCAAAAAGCTATCAAACACAAACACATATACAATATCAGTGCATGTTCCCACTGCTGGGAAACAGAGCTTCTTTCAGAGAGAGAGAGAGAGAGAGAGAGGATAGACCTTAATCCACTCAGTGAATGTCAACTTTTGAGGTCCTCAGACATGCCGGTTTCCTCACGATGTTCACGGTTTATGAATATTGGTATCAAAATTGCACATAATTTATATAAGTACTAAATTAAGTCATTGGTGCAGGGCCGAGAATCGAACCGGGTTTCCGCAGATTCTAAAGCGTACATGCTATCACTCGTCCACCAACGATTAGCTATGATACTGACATGCATTCCAAAGAGAACACATACTTACCCTGACTAGTAGAGATTATGCTACTGCCATGTGCTTTGTTGTGGTACGGCAAGACAGGCGTGTTCACGTAATTCGAGTATATCGGAGATGATTGGCTTGCGGATGTATAAGCTGGAAAAGAAAATGTTTTGTTTTATAGGAGAAGCTTATCCTCATGAAATCCTACTATATAATCTTTTGAATGCGAAAGTGTGTATGTTTGTTTGTTCCTCGTTCACACGGCAACAGAGCAGCGGATCGACTTGATTTTTGATTGGATTGAGTCATTGTATTGAGTAGAAATTGATTCATAAAGGTGACTATCTTATGTAAGCTCTACTCTATGTGACTAAGTATGTAAAACTGAAATGGTGTTATTTATGCAAAAATACCAGACTTAAAACTTCCTACCCTATTAGGAACCAAATTGACATTTAGCAAGACAATATTGTAAATCAATTGTCAATCTTGTTGTTGTTCTTTAGAGACATCAGAAGGCCACTCTGCCCTACAAAATTTAGCAGACAAATATAATCTGGGACATTTTTGCACACACGGTCATCTGACCCCAAACTAAGCAAAGCTTGTAATATGGCTGCCAGAAACTGATATACGTACATAAATATTTTTAAATACATACTTAAATAGAAAATAATGTTAAAGTTTAATGGACAAAAACCTATAGCATATCTTAAGAAGCTCTATTGGTTTGGATAGGGTGATAGGGGCAAATGCTTATCACCCCCTCTTAGAATTAGAACTAAAGCCTGTTTCTTTTTCGATGTCCAACTATGTAAGCAAACATGACGTTTTTCGGCCAATAACAGCTTTGAATTTCCTCGCTAGTCATTGGTCGCCTGTCAGCCATATTTGTTTACATAGTTGAACATATGAAAAGAAAAAGATTTAATACATTGCATTCTTTAAAAAGCACAACACTGCGATGCTGGAGTTTACAATATATAGTGTGAATACATATTTGGCTACGTGTGATCGATGTAAGCATAGCAGGAAAGCAAGCCTATAATACACACAATCAGTACAGTTATGAAGGCGCATGGTGTGCGGCGAGGGTGGGTGCAGCCGCGGCGTGAGACTCATGTTGGAAGACAGTCGCTGCATTGATGACTCACGGGAACCATACTGCTGTTGCTTTTGCTGTTGTACCTGTAAACAATAGGAGATATAATTTTCCTATCCCAATATCAATACAAACTTGAAATAAGGAAGTTCTACATTCAACTGGTTTTGAAGTGAAAAGGTACCAATTAAGTCATTGGTGCAGGGCCGTGGATCAAACTGGGTGCTGTCAGAATGAAGTGTACACTGTGTGCTACCGCTTGGCGACCATTGCTCTTAAGTTGCACATTACCTCTTTTTCACCCAAATTTCAATAGGATTAGTTTAGAAATGAAAAGATAGGGACAGACAATGAGGCAGAGTAGTACCTTCATAGTAATAGTTCTACTACTATGAAGGTACTACGATGTACAGGGTGTAGGGGAACACTCTCGAAGGCAAAAGAAGGTAATTGTTCTCATCATTATGAATAACTTTTACTATGGGACCAGCCTTGAAATCGCGAAAAAAATATCAGCTGTTCGATAGAAAACGGTCATTGACACTCGACAAAATGTATGGAACAGCTGATTTTTTTTTCGCGATTTCAGGGTTGGTCCCTTTCTAAAAGTGGTTCATAATGATGAGTGCAATTACCTTCTTTTGGCTTCGAGAGTGTTCCCCCTTACACCCTGTATATTTTGACTTTTTTATTTTTGACAGGCTAGGCATTTGACCATAGCTGACCGTCTCTTACCATCAATAGTGGTCATACGTAGATCTTATTCTATTAAAAACAAGCAACAGGCTTTTTATTTGCAGGGTAGTGTTTAGATTTGTGTGATTAAAATAAACTAAAAATTTGCTCACAATTTTATGTGTAAAAAAAGTCCATATAATTTTAACATTTTCATCATATAAAAAAAACTAATAATTTTATTAATCATTACCGGTCTTACTTATAAACATTTCTTAAGTTAAGCAAAGCTATACTTAAAATGGCTGTCAGCTTCTCGCTAATGGAAATTTTCACAAGAAAAAACACAATTTAAAGCATTGTATTAACTTAATTATTCTAAGTGGAAATTGTCACATAAGAAACCATAATATTAAGCATCGTAACTAACATTTCTAAGTGTGACTGTATACCTGTTGTTGGTTCTGATAAATAGGATCCTCCTGCTGCTGTCCATAGTATCTGTAGCTAGTCTGCCGGCTAAATGACTCCTCTATATCGTTGAGGGTGGAGTGAGATGCCACATTGGTATCCAGGTGGAACTGTGAGTTATAGTTTGATGTACTTGCTGTTTCTGAACTGGTGGACAAACTTGCAAATCTACAAAAGTTAATAACTTTAGTTTTGGCAATGATTTACAATCACATAGATGTTGGGTATAGTACAAAATTCACAGAAAAGGGTCCAGAGTTAACCTACATAGTTACCTACAGAGTTAGATACATTTTGGAATACTGAAATGCAATACAAACTAAAAAGTTTTTTTTAGTTTGTGTATTGTTTTTAGTTAGTGTGTTTTTTTTTAGCTGATGGTAAACACAACATGTAACTGGCTGAACTACATATAAGCAAGATTATAATAGCAGAGCTATGGCATGCTACAACCACTTGTTCACAGCATTCTTCATCTTCAGTCTCATTTTTTATTTTTTTTAAACAGTATGGGCTAGTGTTTAACCACAATGCACCTGATGGAAAGTGCTGACAAGGTCTAAGATAGAGCATGCTTGCTCATGAGACGCTTATTCAATCTTGTCTTGAATCAAGCCAGCGGGCTTATTATGGATGTCTATTCATAATTCACTTGCTTATGTGCGTGTCAGTAGATGCAAACGGGATGGCATGCAATCAATACCAAAGTTTTGTAATAAGCCCACAGGTTGTACTCAATATAGTATAATACAACAATGTATTCTGCTCTTTTGCCTTTCATATTAGAACAAAATTGCAACAAATATAAAAGAAAGTGGATCATTTTAATGTATGAAATCTGGACACCTGCTTTAAGCTGATGTTGTAATTACACTTACATAGAAATGTTTGATAAATATTGTTGGTAAATACCTGTGTGCTAAATTTGGCACTGACTCACTAGGTGTATATTTCCCGGCGTGCCCGCTCATAGTCTGGGCTTTGCCAAATTTATTCTCATGGCTACTGGACACCGCATCGCTAGCTCCGAACGGCTGGCTTCTGGGTCTTTTGTTGTGTTCTGTTGTCCATACGTTTGTAACTATAAAATTAACAAAAAAAAAAGCATTGCCTTGGTATGAAGTTTTACCATTGGACTACTACTTTTCTCAATAGTAATGACCGATAAAATAACAGCTACATGATTGTATCAACCAATAAATAAATAAAACAATCAAAGTTTTCCTCAGACTTACTGGGTAAATCTGGTGGGGTATCTTTCTTGATGTATTTTCCAACCACCCCTTCGTTTATAGCCTTTTGTCCTTTCCGCGATATCATTGTTGTATAATGAATTATAAGATTTTATCATTGAAATACGCTACTACAACATAAAAATCACAAAAAACGGCAATTTCTGTGTCCTTTTAATTTTAGTCGAAATTTGTTTGTCATTTATAATCTGTGCTGCGCTGCGGCCATTTGTCATAGTTTGACAGCTTGTGCTTGATGTAAAATATAGACTAGACTATCCTTAACGGGTTGTACACACGATTCAAGTTTTTATTTTCATATATTTTGTAGTCTGCGATCATATTTTTCACTATTTAGTCTGTAAGAATTTCACTCTTTTTATAATCTGTCACTGTATTTAAGAAAAGAAACATAACCTCAAAACTCAAATATCGTAACAGTAAAGTAATTTTTTTTTTAATTATGTTCTTTCTAATAGGATTAGGGCTGGGAGATGCGAAGGATATAACTGTAAAAGGTTTAGAGATAGTAAAGAAATGTGACTTAGTGTATTTAGAAGCCTATACTTCTATACTTACGGTCGGCAAAGAAATTCTGGTAAGTTTACACACAACTTTAACAAAATTTGGTCTTGGCTTTTCCCATAGTCCTACCCTATCTCCTTCTATAAATCAACGTATTATACGTGAAGCTAGAAGTGCCGGTTGGAGTATCCGAAACAAGGCACTGAAGAAACTGAAATGTCCTGAGTGACGCAAAAGTATAAGCCGTTCCAGTTACAAAGGTTGCCTCTGTAGGAGAAGAGACTATCGGCCCTCCTACCTCTGACTAAGATATGCAGAGTGCTAGTGGTGATGAAGATTGAGGAGCAATATCAAATATAAAATCATATTAATGAAAAATCAGTTTTATTTTCATCAAATGTCAAAGATATAGTGGTATAAAAAAAAGGTAATTTTTCCAAAATAATGTCCATTTTTATCTGTATCTGACTGTATTAAACACAATTTAAGACTGTGGGCGAAACAAGATAAAATATATTGTGAGAAACAGTGGTTCGAATCAGGCATAAATGTCCACTTGTACACAACCTACTTGTCCTTGTTTTTATTAATCCTATCTTTTTTAGGAAGAGTTTTACGGAAGACCATTGATTTTAGCAGACCGAGAGCTTTGTGAAAGCAATATAGATGATATATTGAAGGAAGCAAAGGACAAAAATATAGCCCTCCTAGTGGTTGGCGATCCTTTAGGTGCTACAACACATACGGACATGCTTCTGAGGGCTAAACAATTTGATGTAGAAACACAGGTAATCAAACTTAAATCTTCTATTTTTCTTTATGGTTGACAGTTAGGTGTTTGACCACACCACAACTCACATGATGTTAAGTGACAGTGTGGCTGAAGATGGTAAACACACTTAGGCTGGAATCAGATGTGGACTTAGGCTGGAATCAGATGTGGATCGGAATGTAGAATTAACACATTTAAAAAAAGTTGTGTTACTGTCCAGAAGTAGTGGTTAGTGATACAACTTTTTAAACTATTCTCGTCGTCCATCACTGGTGATCGTTGAACTGCATTTTTTAAATCTATTCTCATTGTTCAGTTCACTACTGGTAGACAATGAAACACATTGTTAGGTGCTTGGTTACAGACTTTAAACATGAGGATAGTAGCTAGATTAGATCAGACTATGATAACCTAGTCTAGTTGGTAGTGAACCTGCCTTCTGCGCTTGGAGGCGTGGGTTCGATTCCCACTTAGGACAAATATTTATGTGATGAACATTTGTGTTTGTTCTATATCTGGTTGTTTATATCTATTTAAGTATGTATTTAAAACTATATATGTATGTATATCAGTCTCTGGCAGCCATATCACAAGCTTTGCTTAGTTTGGGGTCAGATGACCGTGTGTGCATAAATGTCCTGAAATATTTATTTATTTATACTATGGTTTCCTCACATGATTTCCTTCACTGGCAGCTCAAGTTTATTGTTAAAACTAGTAGGCCGCCCCTGCTTCGCACGGGCGAAGCCGGGATATATAGCCTATGTCAACCAGGGATAGTGCAGCATACCAACAGTGAAAGAATTTTTCAAATCGGTTCAGTAGTTTCGGAGCCTATTCAATGCAATCAAACAAACAAACAATCAAATCTTTCCTCTTTATAATATTAGTATAGATTTAAGTCTTGTTATTATACTATATGTAGTTGCACTATTGCATTCTACAAGGATATTTACTCGATCCCAGTTTTTTTTTTACCTGTGAAAGCTGCATGTTGAAAAACTCTAAATGAAAACTTTAATTTTTATATTTCCCTGTAGTATTTTGGCTACTAGCTACAATCTAATGTTCAAAAACATCCAAATCCAAATTTAGGGTTTTCATTTGTTTTTGTTTACAAAATCAGCGATCTATATAAAGTTATTTCTCTTTGTTAACAGATAGTTCATAATGCTTCTATTATGAATGCAGTGAGTTGCTGTGGACTACAGCTTTACAACTTTGGGGAGACGGTTTCAATACCATACTGGACTGAAACGTGGAAACCAGACAGCTTTTTTGAGAAAATAGTTGGCAATTTCTCTAAAAACTTGCACACACTCTGCTTGTTAGGTATTTATTCTGAAGTTTATTTTATTAATGTACTTATTCATCTTATAAACTCACACTTTTAAACACTTTCCTACAGATCCTGAGATAAAAAGTAGTAAAAAAAAAAAAATATATAGGCATTGATTTGCATATCTTGTTGAATCTAGTAATTCAAAACTCACGAAAAAAAGCTGTCCCAGTTTACCTATTAAAATTTAGAAACTTTTTAAAAATACTGGTAAACTTTTTAAATCCTATGTTGTGTTAAATCGAATATCTAATTTGCTTGCTACAACAGCATACTGGACAGGTGTTTGATTTCTTACAAATAACAGGCTTAGTGAAATATGGAATTATATGTAATAAATTAAAAAAATACTAATTATCAGATTAGAAATGGACCCTCTGTTACTTTCCCGCAAAGCGGAAGGACAATATGAAATGTCTATGTTGTCCTTTACAAGTGACGTCATTTGTGAGATAACGCACTTTCTGTCCAGCAGCACATTAAAATGCTTATATTTTCCTTAATTTTGAACACATTTTAAGTTGTTTACGGTGATGCTCTATTTATGGTCAGATATTTTAAAGATAATAAAAAAGGGGATCCTGGTGGAACCCACTACTAGGCGAACCCAGTCAACCTATTGTTGTCAATATGCACAGATTACCTTAATGTATAGCTACTATGATTCAAGTCTACAATTGGTTAACTAAAACTAAAGTAGCTTTTGGTTATCTGCTGACCCAATGTAAATTGTTGCAGTTGCCAAATTATGTAATTTCCTTTCATTGAATAGTTTAGTTATATAAAAATAAGCTATATCAAGATGAAAAGAAGAGAGGCAGCGGCAACTTTGCCTATTTGTCCCATGTTATGAATCTAAACACCTATGAAAAGTAACTTTCATTTTATTTTTTCAGATATTAAAGTAAAAGAACCGACTGAAGAGTCATTGACCAAGAAAGTTCGCCAATACATGGATCCTAAGTTCATGTCAGTAAGAGAAGCAGCAGGTCAATTAGTGAAGATAATTGAAAATAATCCAGACACAGGTTGGTTTTACTAAAAATAGTTGTTCATAATGATGAATATAATGGACCCCTTTCGGCTTAGTACACCCTTTCAGCCGTAACCCAGTATAGCAAATAATACCAACATTTATATCAGACTAGCAACCCGCCCGCCTGGCTTCGCATGGGTGTAATTTACGTGCGACGCCGGGGCAAGTCGCTAGTTATATATATAAACCTTCCTTGAAAATGTATCTAACTAATGGTGAAAACCACATCAAAATCCGTTGCGTGGTTTAGGAGGAGTTAGCGGCCATACAGACAGACAGACAGACGCGGAAAGCGACTTCAATTTATACTATGTAGAGATGATGAGTATAAAGGTTTATTCAGATAGAAAAAGGTGATCGGACTTGTTCCATTTTGTTCCAGGCATCAAAAAAGACAGTACAGCAGTGGGCCTCTGCCGTGTAGGAGCTCCCGACCAGAGGATAGCAGTCATGACTCTGGAGGCGATGCGAAGGTGTGACCTTGGGGCTCCGCTGCACAGCCTCGTCATCCCCGCGCCCAATCTACATCCACTAGAACGTGACTACTTGGCGCAATTCAGATAGTACCTTTTCATCCCTACCATCGAAACAAAAAACGCAATAAATGAGTTTAATAATTGTATTTTAATTATTTACAATCATGATTAAAAAACTGGATATCAACATAATTCGAGCCATTGTAAGAAACAATTATGTATACAAACTTATTATTGGTCCTCAAAGCTACCACAAATTACACGCTATGACAAAAAATTAATCATTCAATAATTCTGTGTCATAATAATGATAAGGTACATTAATTTATTATTTGGTCTAGGTTTCATAATTATAAATAAGTAAATGAAAACTACATTGATTAATATACAATAACGGAATGTAGAGATACCAATATCATATCATGATACATATTACTACAATCGGTATACTTACATCAAACATCTCTAGATAAAACTGGAAAATGGTGGGTCACATTATCATTAAAAATAGAAGAGGCATCACTTATAATAATGGAATTTTACAATATATAACACTAGGATAAATTCCTAAAATATTAATAATATACAGTCTTTAGACTTATATTAGGGGTACATACACATTTTAATAATAACAATATATTATAGTTTAGAGACAAAAATTTAACTCGTGCTCTCTATTCCTCAAGTGAGATTACAAAACAGTGAACTATTATAAATAGACATGTATAGAGCGAGAGTATTGTGCACTCAGACGGCGGAGACCTGCTGGTCATCGTCATCGTCAGGCGCGTCCTGGTAGTAGTCGTAGGGGCGCGTGACACCCTCGTGCGAGTGCGCGCGGCTCAGGCGCTCCAGGCGCGCCACCTGCGCCGCCAGCGTGTAAGGCATGCGCGGCGGCGGCACGGGCCTCGCTCCACCCCCGGCCGCCGCCGCCGCCGCGCCGCACGATCCGTGCCCGCTGTCGCTCGAGGTCGCCGAGCCCGTCTTACGCAGCGGCAGGTTCACCAGCGACGTGACGCTGCTGCTCTCGGCGCTAAGGTCCACCGGTAGTGGCGTCGGCGTGTCAGAGTGCGAGCGCTCATGAGCCGTGCGCGGGCAGCATGGGCCAGGTACGGGCCCGTCGCGTCGGTGCGAGCACGGCGAGGGGCCAGGCGGCGGTGGACGCGGCTGGTGCGGTCTAGTCTTAGCGGGTTCCGACAGAGCTAAAAGTTTTCGCACCGCCTGAGGGGAGGCGGTGCCGAACTTGTTTCCCGCGAAACTCTTTTTACTCTCACTCGCCGACGACGCACTGCTGGTGGTCGACAGAGAGGGCGACGGGTGGCGCCGCCGTGGCATTGCGGGCGCCGGTCCTGATCCTTCGCAATCGACGGACATCGCGTGAAGCCGGTCCTCATCTGTTTCCACATGCATACGGTTCAAGTATGCTTTTACTCGGCGTACCATTTGCGCTTCTTCAAACATCTTTTTATGGTTTGGTACATTTGAAGACTTTTTCCTTCTTTTAACTGTCACTTGCCCTTGTTGAACACCACCAGGAGTGCACATGTTCGTGAGTGTCCTCACTTCCTTTGCTATCATTCGCAATTTTTCAAAGTTCACCATGCCTTCCATTCTTGTATCATTTCCCAAATGAATAAAAGTCAGATCCTTTTTTACAACAGGGTAGAAAGGTACGACAGGTACTCTCCCCTGCTCAGTTGACACTAATTGTCTGTATTTTGACATATTTCTTGAGGGGTCCATTAGCATTTGTAAATCTGTGAAAAGTTTGTAGTACTTTGTTGGTAATTTTTCCCAAGTCATTCTCAGTCTCGAAACAGCACCATGTCCTAATCCAGAAATAATTGCAAACATGGAGTTGAAGTTTCTGTATTCTTTGCATTGGCGGGCTACTTTTATGAACTGCTTGATAATTTTTGACCTTCGAACAATGTTCTGCTCAATGACAACTTCAGTCACCACCCAAAACATTTCTTTATTGACAAGCTCTGCAAATTGCGTCAACATAGGTGTTCCATATCGGCTCTTTAGTTCAAACAGATCATCTACATACTCTGTGCTTTCTATTTGACAAAATATACAGAAATCTTGCAATGTGAGTTGTGTGGCTACTTCAACAGCATTCAACTGCAGAAAGTGAACTACACTGTCTCTCAGGAGCTCTGGAGCCATGTCATCAGGTACTAGGGTTTCACTTATTCCATTAGTCTTCAAATAATATCTAGAGCTAAGCCCAATTCTATCAGCTAGATTTTGTAGCTGATCTGGCAAGCGATGTTGTTTGATGATGCCTCCTTGTGCAACAGAAACTTCACACAGGGAAAAATTCGTACTAGGATCGGTAATGCCAAATTCCTTTAGTGATAGCATAACAACCTCTCTGGCTGTTGTTTCCTTATGAACCAGTAGGTATTTGCATGTTTGATCGGCTCTGTACACTTTTAGAACATGTTCAGGATAATCTGAAGATTGGTATTCATCATAACATATGGATATGAGGTCTGGATTGCTGTGAGAGTTGTAGAATGAACTACTGCTATTGGCTTTGTGTAAGGATTCTGAGTTTGAGAGGATACTGTCATCGCTATGTAAAACATCAGCGATTGTGTTTTTTGGCAGTATATTCATTTTCATTAAAGCTTTTTGAAATCTCCTTTTAGGGCCCAACGTCATGAAACCCTTTTGTGGTTCTTTTTTTATATTCATTGGTGGTGGTTTTTTAGTGGGTGATTGAAATACAGGATTTAGTGTAATAGGATTTTCACTCAAGAGCTCTGCTGTTGATAATCTTGCACGAGGATCTGTCTGCCAACGTACCATGTTTGCACAGCCCCTCTGTCTCGGAGAATTCTCAGGTTTTTTGAGCATTTCTTTGAAATCTAACAAATTACTTTTTACCGTGATGCTTAAATGTGTAGAAGCTGTGATTATCTCCATTGCCTTAGCATGACTGACATGTTGGAATGATTGGCCATTTACTTCCAGAACTTGATCTCCTCTTTTTATTCCCACATCTTCTGCTTTCGAATGTTTTTCTACTTTTTGTATAAATATTCCATAGCCTCTTTCATATCCTCCTATGATTGTAAAGTTTAGAGGTTCATCTCTTGTAGGACGAGATAAAGTGATACTCCTTACTCTGGCCTTCGCTGAGCATGCCAAGTTGAGTAGCCTGGACTGACTTTCCATTTTCTCTCTTTCCAGTGACATTTCAAAACATTCAAGAAAATCCATCATGGTTGGATCTGTTTCAAAATCAGAAAAATGATTATTTGCCCAAAGCAGAACCACTCTAGTAACTCTATCACGAACGGTAGGGTCCGAAAACCAGGCAAGAAGTTGCTTTGCAACCACAAGTGGACTTTCAATGAATGTCCTATGTGTTAGCAGGAAGTCTTCAACGTAAGTGGAATCCCGTGAATTATCAGCTATGAGTTGTAACATCAACTCGTCTGGAGTGCCTCTTATGACTACATGCCCCAGGAGGCGGCTTGATTCTCCTGCTGCTCCTCTGTATTCTGTTACCAAAACTACAACCCCATTTTCATTTTCGTGTCTTTTTATGTTTTCCTCTCCTTGATGTAATATGCGATAAAAGTCATCTTGTGTAACACAGACAAATTGGCAGTCATCACACCGTGTTGTCATCACTCCCCTATGATACAACTTTTCAAGGGTAGCCTCAGCCATTCCAAAGCTGTCACCCACATTGAGGTACTCAATTTCCCCATTTGGATGTTCAATGCCTACATGTCCATTGATAAGGACAGACCATGAGTCATGTTCCTCTCCATCATTCATAACAATCGTTCCAGCCTTCTCAACCACTGCAAATACCATTTTTGTGCACAGTGCTCTACGAACTGTCAAGGTCATGTTTGTGAATGCTTTCAAATGTTGTGTGAATTCTAAGAGTATTTCAATATCTTCTTCTGTTCTTTCAGTCGGGTCCTTTTCTAGACACTCTCGGACTGCATCGCGCACTGTGAGGCTGTCCATGCTCTCTTCCAAGTCCTCTTCTTCATCCGAGTCCACAATGGACTCAAGGAGCCCTGAGAGGTCCACCTCCATGTCCATGTCGAGAGAGCTGTGTACTGAGGTCATAGTGTCGCTGCCACTGTAAGCTGAGCTTGTGTCACTTGCGTTGGAACACTTCAGTGTGTGGGGATACAGCTCCGGACTGTGACGGCCTCCACGCCCACCTCTCAACATTGTGAAGTGTCTAGCCAGTTTGACTGATGATCAGCTGCTGAAACAAAAATATTTACAATATTATAAACCTAATAGTACCTCCTATTGATCTCCCGCCCTTAGAACAATAATTATTCTATGACAATTGTAAACTAGACACGACGATTACGATCTAATAGTGTGAAATTCTGGTGTAGAGGGAATATTTATATTGTCACTATTTCAGTGTTGTACACAAAATAATTTAAGTTTTTATATTTTATTGTGTGAAACAGAGCACAAAGGAAGATCTACTGAACTTTGAAGACTAATATAACGTGTGCAAATCGGAGTGCAAGCCATCAATGAACTATGCAAAGCAGGGGACTTTCTTAGAGAGCTGGTGACAAATGTAACACTGTCACACATTACCCAATTTGTTGGCGTTATATCATCATTGTTTTCGATAGGTAAAAACAATAGCATTACGTTCTATACAATGGTAAGATATTTACGTTTCAAACCTTCACAATTTCTATTTATTTTGCATTCATGGCGGAACTGTCAGCGCTTCCATGTTGCTTTCTAAATTATTTCTCCAAATTATCTGACGCTGCAGTTAGCTGGTACACACTTGAGGGTTTAGAATAGGAATTAGGAGTACATGGATCTTAATGAGATAACGATAACAGTTCACATTTACTTTAAAATCGAAACAAACTGAAAAAAAATCTTTAGAAAGCTAAATACTTTCTTCAAAAGCCAAATCAAATACCATAGACTAAAGAATAAAAGAGCAGAGACCACAGACAAGACACGATTAACTTTTTGCATTAACAACGCCGCCATTTGTCTATGATAGAAATCAAAGATTTTGAAGTACAACTACTTTTTAAGGCTCACGGTTATGGGTGGCCCATCACGGTCAGTCTCAGAAAAATAAATAAATGGAAGCGTTACCTACAGTTTCCCCGTTAGCACTTACAATACAACCCCCTTGGATGTTTGTTGACTTTTGACTATCTCGTTTGCAGTTGTGTACCGCTCAATATTGAAGATCGCGTTTGTACAAGGATTTTATATATACCCTACGTTTGTAGAATTTGTAAGAATATGTCAGTGTTTGCAATACGTTTACCTTGCTACCCTTCAGTTTTTGGCTGACTTTTTTAGTAATAGCAATATGATTTAAGCAATTAATTCAATCGTTGACTGTCAGTCACTGATCACTCACTGACTGAACTGATGGCATGAACCAAACAAAATGTGCAACCTCCGTCGCTTGTTTGTTGTTTTTACCACCACTATTTTAAATATAATCTGTATTTTTCTTTAGACTCTGTGGGCGGAATTTGGCTGTACATTTCTATACTCTTAACGTAATCATTTTTAGTTGTTATCAATTTTGATAAATTTTATATTTTGTTGTTAACAATAAATTTAATTCATATTTACAATGTATAATAAATAGCCGTAGTGCATACTAAATCGTTTCACATAAAAAAGTTGGTGTTTTGGCTAACTGAACATTTTCTATCTCCATCTATTTTCAGATGTAGGTACTTTTCTATGAGTGTAGCGTTTTCGCAGCAAATCGTGATGATAATCTTTTAGAGATTTAACACATTCAATAAACCGTTTTTATGTTTCTGCAAGTCTATCGAAGCGATCAAATTCAGTAATTTGTTACTAGTTACTCAAGTGCAGAGCGTTATAAAATGCGTCCTGTTTCATTGTCGAAACGGATGGTGAGCGATGGCGAGAAGATGATAGATTTTTGGTGTTAAAATTTTAGTCCGTGTCATCACCGCATAAGTTTCCGATTACGTCTAAACAGGACGATAACTGTTTTGTTTCGTTGTTTTACGTGTTGTTACTAATAAAACTGTGAGAAATCTCTAGTGATTATTGCCAAGAAATTATTGTCATTGACTGACGACCGGCTGATATTACACGAGGCTTGTATGTATATGTGACTTCTGCCTTCAGCTATTCGTGACACGCCTCAGAAAATAAAACTGAATTTGTGAATCAAATTGTTCCTTGCCGTGTTTGTGTCATTTTAGCGATAAAGACGTTTTAAAATTACGTAACTGTTGTGGAATCTTGAAGTGTGTAAAGAATGGCCTGAGTGTGACCACTCCATTACCGTCATGTGTGACGAAGGAATGTTTGTTTAGGCTCTAATATTGTGCTCCGACCTTACGGGAAGTGCGCGTTCGTCTCGTGGACTGGGCCAGATCATGACACTATCCGAATCAAAACAATTTTCGCATTGATACACAGTCTACCTATTGTCAATTGGGACACTTTTATACTGCCAAAATGTCTTCGGGAACATTTGTGGACAGGATTGATCCTTTCGCCAAGCGGTCGTTGAAGAAAAAGACCAAGAAGTCTCAGGGTTCCTCTCGATACCGCAACACGCAAGATGTGGAACTGCAGGCTCTGCCTTTGCTCAAAGGTAGGCCCTTATCTATTTTCGGCGCGCGCCTTCTACTGCTGTTACTCTTATCTCTCACTAGGAGGTTTCTATGATAATGCTTGTTTGACCTGTGCTCCACAGTCTCCAGATCAGACATACTAGTGAGAGGTTAGAACAAACAATCATTCTGTTAACTATTATAACCTAATCTCTAGTAATATTTTATTCTTACAGGATAAAGTGCAAAACAAAATACAACAAAGGTGTTAGTGTATTGTTTATTTGAAGCAGTATGGAAACATAAATAGACCTGAACACAGTAATATGTGTGCAGTATTGTTAGTGTTTAGGGTGCTTACAGCTATTGTGCTCATGTTTCTACATTGTTGTGAAATATAACATATTGCATTTAAAGAAAACATTCAAAAATGCTAGTCCCAAGTCCATCCACAAATGTTGAAACAACCAGACCTCTCGTTATTAACAAAACGGATGTATAATAGACTGAAAGTTAACTACACAGCAATATAGAAAATATCAGCATTCAGCCGTCAATCTGCTCATCTAATTTAATTGATCAAGTGAAGTGGAGGTCTTAGTCTAAAAATGGACAGTTCAGCGTTTGTATGTATGTTTGTACATTTGTTGGATATATATATCTTAAGTACCTACAGTTTGTCTATTATTCATGAAATTTTATAGGCAAGTAGTTCATTCTAATACCATTTATATAACCCAGGTCCATGGGTTGCATTAATATAAGAGTCGTGAGTCACAGTTCAGGGCAAACCACTAGTTAATAAACAGTCTTGTTGAATAATAAACTTGGTTTATTATTCAATTAAATTAAATGATTTATAAAAAGCATTTATTTACATGCATGAATTCTGACCACTTTCACTAGGTTTTTAAATGTAAGATACCAGATATACTCTAGTGAAATATTGAAAGAAAATTATTTTATTCAGTTTTTACAATGTTATTGCAACTGTCAGGCCAAATAAATACTTGGCCTAGTTTAGTCATAAAAATTTCACAATTTTAATTTTGCCTTCCAATACAAAATTTGCCTGTAAAATAATGATGTAGTACTCGGGCCAAGTTATTTTTTAGCTCTTAAACCTGCAGCAAATTGTAAAAAGCTGTGAATGTACAGAACAAAGTATAGTTGAAGTATTATAGGAACATTAGGTGCACAAAAAAGGATAACCGAAGTGAAATATGTTCATGCAAATTAGACCCCTGACCTATTTCAAACACTTACAATCATTTTATTGGTGCAGTGAAAGCAACTGTTCTGATGTGAAGTACCGTCCCACCTTCGATAGAATAAATAGCTTTTTGGCAGCTATTTGAGCCTTATTCTCAATATAGGAGCCAAACTTGAGGGTAGATGACAGAGCATCTAAAGACCCAACATTTCAAGCTGGTTATTTATCGGAATGGATACATTCCGAAAAGTAAGAGCCAGTTGGAATGGTGTCCTTTTGGTGGAGAACAGACAGGCCTTGGTTTTAGCAGCATTGAACTTGACCAGGTTGGCATCGTCTCAATCGGAGACTGCTTTAAGGGATAAGTTCATACACTCGACCATGGCCCCTCTGGGAGAGTGGACTTGTGGTGCACTGGTTCGTGCATTGGATGTAAAGTGTACTATCGTCTGTGTACCCAAAGGTACCAGCCTTTAGTAGATTGTTGATGTGCAGTAGGAATAGTATTGCAGAGAGCACCAACCCTTGGAAGACACAGGCATTAATAGTGATCCCATTTGATCAAACGAGCAGTCATCACTGACAACTTGAATCGATTTATCCCTCAGATAGTTCAATATCCACGCAATGAAACCAGCGGACAAGCCAAACGAGAGCTTGTTAACAAGCTCTCCTCGTTTGGCTTGTCCGGTTTGTGACAGTCTATTTAAATAGACCGTCATGCCAATCCCTGTCCATGCCTTCGAGATGTCAAGGGAAACTGCGAGCGCTTCTTTGTATTCCTTGATGGTCTCACTCCAGATGTGTGTGGCATAAGCTAGGAGATTCCCAGTGCACCCATTTTGGCAGAATCCATATTGCCGGTCACTGAGGAGATCATTCGCTTCCAGCTATTATGTCAGGAGCCTGTTTTTGAGGACACATTCCATAGCCTTACAAAGTATGGATGTGACTGAGATTGCCCTTAGTTGGCAGGTTCCGCACAACTACCTTTTTTGGGCACAGGTTGCACGTTTGCAAGCTTCCGTGACTTTGAGTTTGTCCTTCATTATTTCAATCTTTTTTTCTTTAATGCTGGAATGTAATATTTTTCGGGTGTATGTAATTTACTAAGTTTGTACGGAACCGTCAATGTGCGGGCCCGACTCGCACTTGGCTGTTTTTATATTATAATAGTTCATGATTAACATTTTCAAATTTACCTACTCTGTAGATAATGTGGTAAAAATACTTGTAAAATAAATTACAATTGTTAATAAATAGGTCTCAGTTTAGTTTTCATCAATAATGGGTTGGTTCTAGTTTCAAATCAGACTAGTTGGAGCAGTTTTTGGAACATGAGCCTTAAAATAATAGTATTACAACATATCAATCATGGAATTGGACATCAATCAAAAGTTTTTATGAAAATTGTAGTCACATAATTATTGTTAGTTGTCCGCCCCGAACTATGACCTCCCGACTATCTACACAACCTCTCCAATGATTTTACTCATAAACTTAAAAATTTAATTTGCATGTACAGCTTGTCTAGAATCTAAAAAAATCAAAGACATATGACATTCACCAACATGCACTGGGCCAGCATGATGGATTAGGGCCAATCCTCTCTTTCTCTCTCTCTCTCTGCTTGTTTCCCAGCAGTGGGAACATGATAGGCTGATATTGTGTGTTGATGACTAATATACCACATAGCACTACCTTACATAGTTTTGAATGAGACAATCATCTATACTAATATTATAAAGAGGAAAGATTTGATTGTTTGTTTGTTTGTTTGTTTGCATTGAATAGGCTCCGAAACTACTGAACCGATTAGAAAAATTCTTTCACTGACGGGAAGCTACACTATCCCCGGGTGACATAGGCTATAATCTATACCCGTGCGAAGCTGGGGCGGACCGCTAGTAACATATATTTTTGCTATATTGCTATTCAGATTTATCGTTACTTAGTTGAGCAATAATAGCATGCTCAATAATAGGTGAAAAATGTATAGTGCTGGAATGCAGAAGCACTCCGAGGGAAGAAATACCCCACCTTGAATTATATTATACAACACTAGCGACCCGCCCGCCCGGCTTCGCACGGGTGTAATTTATGTGCGAAGCCGGGGCGGGTCGCTAGTTATATATATAAACCTTCCATGAAAATGCATCTAACTGATGGTGAAAACCGCATCAAAATCCGTTGCGTTGTTTAAGAGGAGTTAGCGGCCATACAGACAGACAGACGCGGAAAGCGAATTTAATTTATACTATGTAGAGATAGAGAAGAGATACTTTTGAATCAATGTAAAACCTCTTACAGGCAGTTTCCTTACAAGCAAACAGCTTGTCTACAATATCTCATGATGATTGGATCAACAGTACGCAAGTTATTGCAGCAACATAAAATTATAAATATTTGTTAGACATCAATTTTTATTGATCAATATGAAGGCCGATTTATTACCTTATTCTTTCTTGATTATTGAGAATGTAGCTGTTTCTCTGTTTATTACCTCATCACAACTATGAAATATTTTTCTGCAAGCTATTAGCTGTAAGAAATATCAGTGATCTCTAATCTGTAATGGTCCATTTTAATAATGCGTAAATGATGACTAATATACCACATAGCACTACCTTACATAGTTTTGAATGAGACAATCTTAACATATTTTTTGCTATATTGCTATTCAGATTTATGGTTACTTTGTTGAGCTGTACATGCTCAATAAATACTGACCACTGTAATTACCTACAATTTCTTAAATAAAAATGTATTTTTCTAGTTAAAACATCAATTATTTATTAATTGTGTCTATGTAAGCAGCTACAAATTTAATACTTACTACTACTAATACTGATCTGTGAGAAATTATAATAAACTAGCGACCTGCCCGCCCGGCTTCGCACCGGTGTAATTTACGTGCTAAGCCGGGGCGGGTCGCTAGTCATATATATAAACCTTCTGTGAAAATGTATCTAACCGATGGTGAAAACCGCATCAAAATCCGTTGCGTGGTTTAGGAGGAGTTAGCGGCCATACAGACAGACAGACGCGGAAAGCGACTTCAATTTATACTATGTAGAGATATGTTAGTGTTCTTAGTAAATAGGTGGTTAGTATTAAGGCCCAGAATATGTCGCGCCCCTATATCGCTCTGCATTTGATGTTTTTTTTTATTAAAAACTGTCTGTCTTCTTTAAAAAAATGTGTGTTTGATCATTATGCACTTACTGTTACAAAATATATAAAACAAATTTTTGTTTTAATAATTTTTATTATGACCTAAAAAATGGGATTTAAACAGTTTTTCCAATTTATTCTGATCAAGAAATATATATTAAAACAAAAATTGGTTCTAAGTATTTTGAAATACCTCGATGATATTGATGACAATATTTTTTTAAATAGACCTGCATAGTTACCTACTTAAGATCTTAAAAACCACCAAATGCGCGAGCGAGATCTCTGTACAATAATCTTAATCTAGATATTGAAGTAGTTAGATTAGGGCGCGTTCAAATTAAATCCTTTGAAAACTGCAAACCAACACCATCATCATTATCATCCACAAATTTTCCAGATTAACTTTGAGTAGCAAGAAAGTTTAGTTATAAGATCCATAAACAGGATATTTACCGTGATTAGGTTATGGTTGGAGCTCTTGATATCTCGCGGTTACATGCACCATGTTCACGGGCATACTGAAAAAAAAATTATACAAAACTAACAATTATACCATTATAAAAAAAAAAAACAACCAAACTGACAGAAAACTCAATAAACGAAATTTATCCCCTAATTTTCAACCCACAGAGGTGGAGTATTTTATTCGACTTTAAATAGAATTCCCTTGAGATATAGCCTTTTAAAAATCTCATTAAAGCCTGTATTGTATTGTATTGTACTGTTCACAATTGGTAAAATTATCTTATTTTATAATTATATATATTGGCCAAATTGAGAACCTTTGGAAGTCGGTTAAAAACGACGTGACTTTTCTCTGAAGTCTTCTAGTTAATGGAAGCACTTCTTTACCCAACAACTTCCTCAACTCCAGTACAAAAATGTCTGTACGAGATGACAAATGTAATACAATAATTTTTTTTAAACAACCAAGACCCGTGTAACTTTGGATCGGGGTATGTCCTAAAACTGCGACCAGAACCAACGGAAGGTGGGCAGCAGCGTCCTATCAGTACACGGTGAACTTACTGTAACACCTAAGACGCCTGCCTAGCGTGGGGATTATGGGAACACCCCTCTCTAAGATAGAGGCCTTTGTTCAGAAATGGACGTTTACTGGCTGATGATGTGATGTGTGTGTGATTTTAAAACAGTGTAGTAAAATGTGTGTTGTAATTGTAATTGCAGATGTTCCGAGTGGCGAACAGGAGGAGCTGTTCATCCGCAAGCTGCGCCAGTGCTGCGTGGCGTTCGACTTCATGGACCCGGTGGCGGACCTGAAGGGGAAGGAGATCAAGCGCGCCACGCTCAACGAACTCGTCGAGTACATCACCGGCGGCCGCGGCGTCCTCACAGAGCCCGTCTACCCAGAGATTATTAAAATGGTAACTATCTTTTTCAGGGCTTTGCAATATCACAATAACTTTGTTTTACCTGTACTTAAAAAGCATACCATTTTTGTTGTCATGTTTACTTTCTGGTGGAAGTAATATGGTTTAGTCCTTGATTAGGTAAAAGACACTAAAAGATATTTTTTATATATCTTGGAGAATTTTTTATTTGTCTATTTTTTATTTATGTATTTGATGATAGGCTAGCAGCATAGGCTTTTAAATAAACATCACAAGGAAATGTGAAACAGAATCTCAAGAATTAGTCTGATTTTGATTTTACCGCATAACTATGACAAATTATGTTATTTATATTAACAAACAAGTATGTAATCTAAAGAAAAACAAAAAACTGTAAAACATAGCCTAGGATACTTCGGACATGCAGACATAAATCTAACACCTCACACCTCAAAATCTGGCAACCTTTAGTTATTTTTTAACGGGCAAGCGCATTTATTAACTAAACAAAATACAAGCTAAAACTAACACTACAAATACAGTGCCCATAGACTGCCCATAGACCGTTTAGTTATTTATTTATCTCATAAATATACATAATAGATTAGGTAATAAGTATAGAAAAAAAGCTAGCTAGCTGTCTAGGCTACTGGAGGTAATATAGAGACAGACAAACAAACATACTTTCATACATTCGAAAAACATTACCCTCCTGCTAGACAGTTGGGTACTAGAAAGGCATAATATTCAAGTTCCGGTAAAACAAATTTGTATGGAAATTTTATGCTGGGTTATCCTAATTTTATTTACAATGATGCTAATAATGCGATTGGATTAGACGCGATAGAGCGATGGTGGTTGAGCGGTAGCATGTGCACTTTACATTCCGACGGCACCCGATTCGATCCTCGGCCCTGCACCAATGATTTATTTAGTACTTTGACAAAATTATGTGCAGTTTCGATGCTATACCTATATAACGGTGAGGTAAAACATCGTGAGGAAACTGGTATGTCCAAGCAACTCAAAAGAACTTCATAGACATAATGACATTACCAACATGCACTGGGCCAGGGTGTATTAGGGCCCATTTTATCTTTTTTTGAGAGAAGTCCCAGCAGTGAGCATGATAGGCCGATACTGTGATGCTAATAACAATGCACAAGTTACAGTAGGTCTTCAGAAAGACAATGTTGTAGAAAGAGATATACTACTATATCTTTACAAGTACACACTCAATTTATCAGTTTGCATATCGCCTAGCACAAGTGATCAATATACCTATACTTTATGGTTTTATTCCGCTTTTTATAATTAACTATAGCTGTCAGTGTTCAAAACAACTTGGTTGAGTTTAGGTATTCACTCCACACATACACCTACCTAACGACCCCTCAGTCACATACAATTTAGCTTACATAGCCGAATTAGTTTAATTAAATTAGCTACATACTAACTTTTTGTTTCATAAATAACTAGCTGCGCCTTGCGGTTTAACCCACGTTATATAACTCCTTGAAGTAACCACCTTGGTAACGACAGCAACCCCCTTTGTCGTAGATAACTTTTTTGCCTATGATGTAATATGTCAATGCATAAGACTTCCATTCTTGTCGTGCCATATAAAATGCATGAGAAATGAATTTTCTTCATAATGACTTTTTTTAGTGAAATTTTCCTATATTTTAAATCTTATTCTGCTATTCGGGGCAGAGAGGAATCCAACAAATCAAAGATCATGAAAATCCGTCCAGCCATTCTAGAGTTATAAATGGTGTAACATACACGACTTTGTAATTTTTTTTTTTATTAGGCTTGCGTTTGACCGCCAACTCGCCTTATGTATATTTAGAATAATATTAGCCACAGCGCCCACCTGTAATGCGTTATATCTACGTGCCTTGTAGCATGACTGCCGTTGGTCTTACGTGATATGCTGCACTGACCACATCACACACACACATCACATGGCATCATACAGAATTCAGTCTGAGAATAATTCTTGAATATCTATTTTTTCCACAAAGTATGAATCCAAAATCCTCTCTTAGAACTTTGACGGCCTTACATAAAAACGTTACTCAAGTTAAGCAATGCTTAAACTTACTCTGCTCTGCTTAAATTAACGTTTAAAAGTAAGGCCGGCTATGTTTATAGTTTGTAGCAGAGGAAGAGCATATTCATCAGACGACATTTTGACTCACACTGAATTCTGTGTGATGCCATGTTACACAGGTTAGTGCAGGCTGTGTTACATCAGATATCGTCAATGTCATGCTACAAGATTTCAGGGTTTCAATGTTGGTCCCATAATAACAGTTGCTTATAATAATGAGTACAATGACCTCTTCAACCGTGTAAGTATTGAAATACTTACCGCTTAGAGGACAAGAAAGTACATTAGGTCAGTAGAAGCCAAGACTAGGTTGTGCAAAAGACATTTGGCGTAGCTAGTGTATAATATCCCTTAGCGTTATACGCAACCATGCCTAAGTAAATAAAGTAATTCTCATTAGTAGATTCCTATTTTGAACATCGCCGAGATCACAAACTTTGACTTGTTACTTGATTTATTTCTTGACAAAATTCGTGTCCTAACAATCAAAGATATTTAAAAGTGTGGATTACGCTTAATATAGTTTAGACTAGACTATGGATCTATACGAGTCAGCGTTAAACTTGTCCGAACCAACCACCAACCATAATTACTAAAACCATAATTACTACTATTAATTTGTATAAGACAAAATATGTAAGAATGGAATTGACAGAAAAAAAGACTTTCATAGCATGAAAAAAAGATTATAATGCGGCCAGAACTCAAGGCTATAAATAAAACCAGTGTTACAAGCTAAATTAGACATTAGCATCAAGTCTGTTGTACCATTCTCTAAACTAAACTAATCTGACAGGACTAAAATGATCACCCTCTCTTTTCATTTCAATACGTCAGAAAAGGATGGCAACAATTTTAGAGCTGTCAAATTTAGTTTATTTTAGAGAATGGTACATCAGAATCGACGTCATAATTAAATTAGGTTGTCGGTATTTCTAAAATTTATCTAAATTCACAAAAGTAAACTCAGGACACTTTTTTTTAGTTAATTTTGTAGTACTCCCAACATCCATGAGTTTGTGAATCAATGTTAACAATCAATGGAATAAAAGTGATTCGTGTCTGTTATAGGCGGTATGCATGCATAGCATTAGCTACTTGTCTTCATTGAATTGAATGAGCGGTCGGTATTGTAATGGAGCGTTCAAGCTCTGCGCCGGTCGTCCAGCATGACTACTCGTATTAATTTTATGACTTATAGCTGTGATAGATAAGATTCATTCACAATATAAATTATTATCATCATTAGTATACAAATAAAATAATTACAATTGCTATATAAATTAATTAATTTTATTGGTAATTAAATAAAACAATAATTAAGAGGGGGCCTCCGAAATTTTATGCTAATTTGCCATGATATTCTAACTAAACCAAATATCCTATCAACGTAATAATTGATATATGTGATTTTTCAATTCATTTTCTTTCCGGCACTAAGACAGAAACATAATAGCAAGATATTTACTCGATACTTTATTGTTTTCAAAATGGTGCCTTTTTTCTGATTTTTTTGATTTTTTCTTGGATAGAACTTCAGTCACATATCTAAAATAAATACTCATCGAAGGAAAATATAGTTTGTTTTCCAGTGCTAAGACAAAATTTACCTAGATTAATTAGTACTCTCATAATAAATTATATTCGATTTGAGACTTACGTCCTTTAGTTCTAAGCAACTATTCGGTCAAACGGCAAGTCCGATATTCAACCTTATTCTGTTGCGCTTTGCATCTAAATGGCGAAACACGCTCCGTTCAACCTCAGTACCGCACTATGCTCCAACGGGGAAGGACGCACGCGCTTGCTATTCGCCTAGATTTATCTTCCGAGTGCGATTATATCAACACCTACTGTATTTTCAAACAATGGATAACATAAAAAATCTATGGCTCGAACGCGACCATTTGATGCGGCAACCAAGTGTTGCCAATGACCTAGAGCACAGACTAGGTAAAGCTACTATGAAAAAATTACAGGTATTAATAATTATGGATACGACTAGGCCCTACCTAACGCATCTATTATTATGTACGCTCGGTAATATAGTTACAAGAGTCCAAGTGTTTCGTGTGGAGAGAGAAAGAGAGAGAGAGACAGTCAGAAAGACTACTAAAAATCAAAATTATTAAGTAAAATATATTTTTTGTTGAATAAAAATATATAATAATAATTAACAAAAAAAAATAATTTTTTAATTAATAATTTCATATATTAAATTTAATTTAATTAAATAATTCATACATACTTAAATAGATTATAGTTATTAACAACCAGGTATAGGACAAACACAAACGTTCATCACATAACTGTTTGTCCTAGGTGGGAATCGAACCCACGCCTCCAAGCTCAGAAGGTAGGTTCACTACCAACTGGACCAACGGGCTTTCGCGTGTTTCGTTTATTTTAGTATAGTATAGTATAGTATAGTATAGTATAGTATAGTATAGTATAGTATAGTATAGTATAGTATAGTATAGTATAGTATAGTATAGTATAGTATAGTATAGTATAGTATAGTATAGCATAGCATAGCATAGCATAGCTTAGTATAGCATAGTATAGTATAGCATAGTATAGTATAGTATAGTATATTATAGTATAGTATAGTATAGCATAGCATAGCATAGCATGGCATAGCATAGCATAGCATAGCATAGCATAGCATAGCATAGCATAGCATAGCATAGCATAGCATAGCATAGCATAGCATAGCATAGCATAGCATAGCATAGCAAAGCTTAGTATAGCAAAGTATAGTATAGTATAGTATAGTATAGCATAGCATAGCATAGCATAGCATAGCATAGCATAGCATAGCATAGCATAGCATAGCATAGCATAGCAAAGCAAAGCATAGCATAGCAAAGCATAGCATAGCATAGCATAGCATAGCATAGCAAAGCAAAGCAAAGCATAGCAAAGCATAGCATAGCATAGCATAGCTTAGTATAGCAAAGTATAGTATAGTATAGCAAAGTATAGTATAGTATAGTATAGTATAGCATAGCATAGCGTAGCATAGCATAGCATAGCAAAGCAAAGAAAAGCATAGCATAGCATAGCTTAGTATAGCAAAGTATAGTATAGTATAGTACAGTACAGTACAGTACAGTACAGTACAGTACAGTACAGAACAGTACAGTACAGTACAGTACATTACAGTACAGTACAGTACAGTACAGTACAGTACAGTACAGTACAGTACAGTACAGTACAGTACAGTACAGTACAGTACAGTACAGTACAGTACAGTACAGTACAGTACAGTACAGTACAGTACAGTACAGTACAGTACAGTACAGTATAGTATAGTATAGTACAGTACAGTACAGTACAGTATAGTATAGTATAGTATAGCATAGCATAGCATAGCTTAGTATAGCAAAGTATAGTATAGTATAGTATGGTATGGTATGGTATGGTATGGTATGGTATGGTATGGTATGGTATGGTATGGTATGGTATGGTATGGCATGGTATGGTATGGTATGGTATGGCATGGCATGGTATGGTATGGTATGGCATGGCATGGCATGGTATGTTATGGCATGGCATGGCATGGCATAGCAAAGCATGGCATGGCATGGCATGGCATGGCATAGCATGGCATTGTATGGTATGGTATAGTATGGTACGGTATGGCACAGCATAGCACAGCATGGCACAGCATGGCTTAGAATGGCATAACATGGCATAACATGGCATAGCATGGCATGGCATAGCATGGCATGGCAAAGTTTCAGGAAATTACAAAAATGACCTCATACGTACTGTTTCTGAGATAATCGATGTTTTTTGAAAAAAATTACGAAAATTTTCCGGATTTTTGCGCTTTAATATTTTTTATTAAATATTATTTATTTCCTGAAATTGTGAGAGTAGAAAGCCAAAAAAATATTTATAGTCTATTTATTACACCACTGAATTTTTTGTGTTGAAAATTTTTGTTATTTTTAACATGAAATTCCGGTTACGTAATTTCAAACCCAATTTGGGGTCTTTAGGGTTAGGTCCTAAAGCCGAGTTTTTGAGTTTAATGTCTTCGTCTGCCAGAAAAAATGATGCCTATGACGTCAGATTTTTGATTGGACCTTTGTGTCCAAAGTTATGGACCTTCAAAAAATCGGGTATTTAGGGTCCGCCTCGCTACTTAGTAACTCAAGTTACTATGTACCTACGAGTCTTAAAATACTAAACGACCTATAGTTGGATAGCCAGTGAAGCTAACTATTCTTGCCTGGATTAACCTGGGACAAAATGTTTGAGGAGCCGGGTATTTCAGGTCGTCAAAATCTTAAGACCTAACTTAGACTATAATATAAACTAAAAACTAGAACTAGTTATATTTCCTAAACCACAGCCTTAAAAAATCTGCAAAAAAATTACTAAAATTTAAAATAAGCTTTACTACCTCGAGCCAAAATTTGGGCGTGGTAGAGGGTGGTTTTCACCCTTCTTTATTTCTATTTAAATGTATTTCTCACTGATTTCAAAAGTAAAAATCTAAATATTTTTTTGTAATTTTTTTGGGTTAAAGGTTTGGTTTAGGAGATATGACCCGGGATCGGGTACCCCGTGCCACGAGGTTTTTGGGTTTTTTGGTCTTATCCTGGCAAGTTCAACCTAGCAAAGCATAGCATAGCATAGTTCAGTTTAGTTTAGTTTAATGTTTAGCTTTCTGAAACTGTCTCCAGCATAATATTTTAATTAGAGAATTTATTTAGGTTATATCAATTTAATTTAAATACTTTATTATTTTTATATTGTAGAAAACCTAAACATAAATAACAAATACAATTTTGAAAAGTGAAATAAACAATTTACGGTTTTGCGCGCCGCGATCGAACTCAGCTAATCGCCAAAACACCAAGTGCACCAACACTATGCTTATCCTGTGTGTTATTGCTCCTTGCCGCTTTACAAGGTCGAGTGCGCGAGTTGTGTACACTTTAGCTGCGCGCGACTGCCGCGCTCCCGTGGTTGTGTTTCACACTAATGCGGGTGATGCGAGACGCGCGGGTGAAATCAGAAATTTTTCTTGCCGTATACGCAGCCTTAACATGTTATTTTGAGATGAGACGGGACAAGGAAGGTGCCGTTTCTCATCCTATAGATCTGTTCTCTTATCCACAACTTGTTCACCTCAATAGCCCAGCATAATTGTAACCCTATAGCATCAATAGTCCTTTTACCAACATTGTCCCAATCAGCATAGCTTAAATTATTTTAATACACAAAAAGGCCTCTCAGTGTTGGCGTTGGCCCCACTGATGCCGTGTAAAGGTCCGGGCTAGACCCATGAGTATAAATAAACATGACACAAACAATATAAATTAACGTCAAATCAAATAAGCCGCCCCGCACTGTTCCTGGTGCAAAACTGCCTATAATAATGGCAGCATTCCCACGCTGAATGGCAATGACCAATCTTGGCGTCCAGTGGCGTCACCGTCATGGTCTCGTATTCTGCGGCCAATTTCTGAGACCAAGTTCTTAGCCTCAGCGCTCCAACTGCCCATAGTTTCCACGGCAATGGGTACAAAATAATACAGCGGCTCCATTGCCGTGTACTTCTGCCGCTTTCTACAGGCGGCATCCTTCTCCGCTGTTGCCGGTGGGTAGACGGTACGACTCAGGTGGGTGTCCGCGACAGTGCTGACGCAAGTAGCGTCCCACACAAAGCACTTGCCGTTTTTCCATGGCACCAGAGTCAAAGCGTCTGGTTATAAATAAATTAATTGAATTATTGATTAATTTTTAAATGTTGGGTTACCTAACCCAAAATTTTGTATTTTTTGTTGGGTCTAGGTCTAGTATAAATTAATAAAAAATGTGACAGATAAACTAATAAAAATCCTATTGTTAAGACAATGTCTAATTGAGCTTGCAACAAATGTAGACTAAATGCAAGGATTACCTTAATAGTTAGTGTGGTTTTACTCTACTTCTGGTTAGGAAATTTTTGAGTGCTGACCCGTGGTATCCATAGTTTTAAATATCTTTGATTATCATGATTAAAATATTAATCCTACTAATATTATAAACGCGTAAGATTGTAATTGTATGTATGGATGTATGAATGTTTGTTCCTCTTTCACGCCGCAACGGAACAACGGATCGACCTGATTTTTTGCATGGGTATTGGGTATAGAGTGACATAGGCTACTTTTCATCATCATCATAATTTTTCATCACTACGCGGGTGAAACCGCGGGGCGCACCTAGTAACTTTCATAATTTGTAGCCTACTGCCTGAGTACCTACTAAGAAAATGGGTGCTGTGGGCTGTTTTATTATTAAGTATATTAATCTATCCACCTTATTGTACATTTTATACTATGGCTGTTTAAAAGGCTGTTTACTGTGCCTTAGTAAAAAAAAAAAAACAGTTTCTCGAATATTTTGGTTCCAGGCACATTCCATAATAATGTGATATGTATTATCTATGACGTTATAAACAAGACAGATTGGAGTTCTTGATTTTCCTATTAAATGAGAAAATTTGTTTCATGGGGTGAGGCCCAGAACGAAACCTTAAAGCTACTACAGTAGCATGCCTATACATTGTTGTCTATCCAAAGTCAAGTGTTTTGATTAGACTAGTTAGTCCATTGGCGGAGATCGTTAGCTTATCAAGATTCCTCAATCATTATTAATTTATATGAAAATTATTGGACTTTGTAGTAATATCAAAAAATCTTATCTTGATTGTTTTCAAGTGATCGATATTGAGTATTTTTTTTTAAATTACTTATAGGAATTATGTACAGAAAAAAATTGTTTTACAAGTAAATCTTAATAAATAATGTTCGATCGAATACATACCTACTCGTTTTCTAATTATGTTCACAACATGGAAATAGTCGGTTTATGCATGATTATAAGGAAATAAAATTATGTCAAAGTACAACAAGTAAAATTATTTAAGGATATTTGAAGTACAAAATATATGTCGCGGAACATCCGCGCGAAGTAATGTAATTATTACTGTATAAGTTAACGCAACTGTGCTTCCAATACCAAGTTTTAGGGTTCCGCACCGAAAGGGTAAAACGGGAACCAATTACTAAGCCTATGATGTCTGTCCATCTGAGCTAACAAGTTGTGGTGGTACAGAACCCTAAGTGCGCGAGCCCGACTCTCACTTGACCGGTTTATTAATAAAGCGTGTTAAAACCAGTAGCATTGTAAAAAAACCTTTTAAAAATATTTCTCTGAGGTGATTTTCAATCTTCTATTCAAAAACCCCAGCATAAGTAATCAGAATTTACCTTTTCATTCGGACTGAGTATAGTAAGACACTAAATGGTGATCAGATGTGATAGTAAGCGCCACGTCTACGCCTGTAAAGAACACGGCCCACTACACCGGACCATACTATTAGACACAAAAAATACGACAGGCCCACTTAGAATCGTATCAACCATCAACAAACGCTATTATGTCGTAAATTCACTTTCATAACACGCCGTTATGTTGGTCGGTGACGAATCGTAGACGATGTTATTTCATATGAATTCGTACAATGTAAGTTGTAGTGCTTTCATTCCTTTTTTACTGTGCGAACTGAGAGTCTAGACTGGACTGCGCTGCCTGAATGGATCTTCCCCGAAAGTTCTAATCTGGGTGTTTTCAAATCGCGTGTGAATCGATTTCTTCTAAGTGTGCTCCATCGTAGACAGCATCATCTCTTAGCATCAAGTCAAACACAAGTCTATTATTAATAAAAAAAGAATAATAAATAAATGTGTTGTGGAATTGGAATTGGTTATGAGCCATGCCCATATCGACCCATCCCAAAAAAAATATACTTTTTTTATGGTCACGATTAAGGTTGGGACTCCTTGAAGAAAGAACACAACAAGTCTCCAATAGCACAAAACAAGGCAAAATAGGGTTAGAACAGATGCCTTATTATGGATGATTCGGGTCGTGATCGCGATCGCGTGCCATCTCACTTACGCACGTGGTGCGAGTAAATAGATGCGAACGGGACGGCATGCAATCTGGATCACGATCAAACTTCTATAATAAAGCCGCAGTTTAGTCAGCGACCCAAAGCCATGCTAGCAGGCCAACAGGCGAAATGGTGGTCAAACGCAGATTTATTCGCGATAAAAAAAATGCTCAGATATTTTAAGGAGCTCGGTTGGATTGGGTAGGCTGGCCGGGGAAAATGCACAATACACCCCAGCTGGCCTAGCATGGGCTGTGGATAAAAATAGTCTTTCCACCGGGTTTTATCCACGCCTAGACGCGACAAAGCTAGAATATGGATACGTTTGTCTTTTTCTCGCAGGATAAAAACGGTGGAAAGACAATTTGTCCACGGCCTGTGCTAGGCCTGCAGGCGGGATGTCAGTGCATGTCTTATCACCCCCACTTAAATCGTTATGGTATGGGCTGGTGTAGTGGGCGTAGACCTTAAGAGTCATGTGCATCCCAGACATTGTAGACGGAATAATATGGCCAAGATTCTAATTCTAACCAATATACAATAGCTGGGTTCAACTGTAGAGACGGGGCTGCTTTCATATTCATAATATTATCGTGATGTGATACAAATTTTATGGAATCAGTCATTTTTATTACTCTTGTATTTATGTTCTTGCTTGTGACCTTAAAGAACCGTTTAATTTTTCATGAGAACAGCATGTAGGTATATGAATTTCACATTTCACTGGTTGATGTGTTTGATGTCACAGTTGGTGAATTTTCCATTGTGAAATGATTATTGCAGCATCTGAAGTACTGTCTCTGTTGGTTTCATTTCAGTGCTACTGTTTACTATTTACCCGGGTAGGTCCTAAAACTGCGACCAGAACCACCGGAGGATGGGCAGCAGCGTCCTATTAGTACACGGTGAACGTACTGCGATTTCCAAGCCGCCTGCAAAGCGTGGGGATTTTGGCAACACCCCTCGCTAAGAGGGAGGACTTTGTTTAGCAGTGGACGTTTACTGGCTGATGATGATGATGTTTACTATTTGCGAAAGCGCTACTTTTCATATACATATTGTGAATTAATTATTTGTTATTGATTTTAGGTATTCATTTAGGTCTGCCTTCGACATGCTTCATTACAATAATGTATATCATGGTCTTGGCTCGTGGTCATCGAGATACAATTCCTATAGAGCCACAATCTCTCAGTGAAAACAGCCGAAAAAGTCATTGTTTATACGTTGTATCAATTATATGGTTCACAATGCCACATTTACTCCAATTTAGACGTTACGTCGCTTGCAGTGTTCAACGTTAGTTGTCCGCTATGTCATCGTAACTCTGGCATCGCGCGGTGTTGTAGTTGGATCGCGTTTACCTTGTAACTAACAAAAGCGCGCCGAGTTCTGGTACGGACTATTTTTGGTACGTTTGTATATCTATATTTATTGTATCTCGATGCTCGTGGTAGATTACATATAAACATACATTAATGCCTATGCATTTCTTATTTGAGATACCAAGATGCTGTCGTAAACAGAATTAGAGAAATTATAAATATCATCAGTAAGATATTAACTAGAAATACTTCATGCATACAATCTGCACTTACATTGCTAAATTAATAATTGCATTGCAATACAATATTGTGTTTTGGTCCACACAACATTACAATATTGCTCTGTGTCAACATTTTAGTTAGATTAAATTCATCATCATCATCATCATCATCATCCAGAAGACGTCCACTGCTGAATTTAGGCCTCCCCCTTTAACCTCCGCACTGAACGACAGTCTGCCTTTTGCATCTACTGGATTCCCGCGACTCTCACAATGTCGTCGGTCCATCTAGTCCTAGTGGGAGGCCTCACTACACTGCGTCTTCCGGTTCGTGGTCTCCACTCCAGAACCTTTCTCCCCCATCGGTTATCGGTTCTTCGAGCGATGTGGACTGCCCATTGCCATTTCAACTTGCAAATTTTAACAGCTATGTCGGTGACTCTGGTTCCTTGGCGAATTACGTTCCGGATTCTATCGCGCAAAGAAACTCCGAGCATAGCTCTCTCCATTGCCCGCTGTGAGACTCTGAGATTAAATTACTGAGGGTGATATTGGTTTTGATTCTGTTGTACCATTAAAGTAATTCGACAGCTCTAAAATTATTACCATCCTTCTCTAGCATATAAAAATTAAAAGAGACGCTGATAATTTTAGTCCTGACAGATTGACTTAGTTTTAGAGTGAGTGGTGTCACAGAATCGACGCCATAAAAACAGACTACGATGTGCAATAAACAGGATTTATCCTCTAATTTCCCACCCTTCGAGGTGGAATGTTTTCTTCAAATTTCAATAAGACCTCCTTGAGACATAGCATATTTATATAAATTAAAAAAAACCCATTAAAATTGGTTCACAATCGGCGAAGATATCCGTTAAAATACAAACACACACAAAAACTTGCTAATTGAGAAGCTCATACTGATTAAAATGGATAGAAATGGTAAACAAAGATTCTGTTTAAAATGTATAGTAGTATAAAAAAACATGACCAAATACGATATGACGCTCTGATATTCCAAAGCACGGCGAACTAACTATAAGGAATGAACTTATTTACAGATATCGGCGAATCTTTTCCGCACTCTGCCGCCGAGTGAAAATCCAGACTTCGATCCTGAAGAGGACGACCCGACTCTGGAGGCCTCCTGGCCACACCTCCAGCTAGTCTACGAGTTCTTCTTGCGGTTCCTCGAGTCCACCGACTTCCAGCCCACCATCGGCAAGAAAGTTATCGATCAGAAGTTTGTTTTGCAGGTAACCACTTTCATTATTACTGAATACTGATGGAACACGTGTGCCATTTGTGAGTTAGCCTCTTAGCCTATTCATGACATGACGTAAATTGACGTAGGTATGTAGGGATTAAGTCGCAAGGTTCGGCTAATGTTGCCGTCCACGTATCGTAAGTTTTTTTTGCTATTAAAATTGTATGGTAACCAAGATATGCGACATTAAATAATTATCTACTAAAATTATATTTATTTTATTTTATTGATCCTTAAATAAAAAATAAATTAAAAAAACAACTTTAAAATTAGTAATTATACGAAATTTCGTTTACTTTGATGACTTATTTGTCCAGTTATTTTGATTTACAAACCTAACTACTGAATCAATTTTTACGAAATTTCTATGGGACCAATCCAGTTTAATGGGACAGTATATCCTTTCAAATAAGAATTTTCCAAATTATAACGGTTTATACATATA
Source organism: Agriopis marginaria (assembly GCA_932305915.1). Classification (NCBI taxonomy): domain Eukaryota; kingdom Metazoa; phylum Arthropoda; class Insecta; order Lepidoptera; family Geometridae; genus Agriopis; species Agriopis marginaria. Next base: position 6,540,814 of record OW029934.1, on the reverse strand, counting down.
ATAACAAAGTTCTGAGGTAACAAATATTAAAAAATAAACTATTTGAGAACTCCCTCGCTTGTCGATGTCAATTAACAAATTATGATTAAATTTGTGTTTATGTTGCATTATTTTAGGGTTTACAATTTTTTTTTCCAACATTTTGATTATTTAATTAAATTTACCTTGCTTCATTTACGAACTGTTAAATTACAGGACGCAACATTTTCATATATCTGTTATCTGTTGACCTATCAAAGACATACTCACAGGTTTATTGATAAGAATGTAGTACATGTTTGTTAGTTAGGCTATTTCTAACAATAGGCTTGCAAAGAAAATACCTATCGGAAATCAATATCTAGCGATAGATCTACCATTATGTGATGTCAAGATAATAGAAAGATGTATGTTGTTCTTGGTAAACATTTTAACCCTGTAATATACAACTAATTATTTATTAAATAGTAATATAAGTTTTGTGAAACAAGGCATATAGCACACTGACTAACTTAAATAAAGACTAACTAATATTATAAAAGCGAAGGTTACTGTGTTTCCCTGTCTGTTTGGACGTTTTTCACGACGGACCATAACGAAATTTGGCTGTATGATAGTGTACATTATAAGAATGGACAAAGAGTAACTTTTTCCCCAGTAAATGCGAAAACAATGAAAATTCGCGAGTAACACCGCGGGATTCAACTAGTAGATAATAATTGGCTCTTTTGTGTAAATTTTTTTTCTATCTTTGTAGCTTAAAGCTGTTAGTTTCTCTAAAAATTAAATAACTATAACTATATTAAATAACTTGCCGGATTTCGTCAAAGTTTCGATCATTCCAGTTGTTGAATACATTTCTTCTGATATACTACAAAGATATACGCCAACTTGAAATTGCTTAAATTATTCATGTGTGATGCATTGGCCGTGAGTGCTAAATCCTTATGTGGTATTAACCAAAAGGTAAGCAATCTTTATCTCTACACAAAATCCTTATGAGTCATCTTGCTCCACTTTTGATATAAACAATGTTCATTGAAGACGCGCGAGTAATTGTCCGCCCACATTTGATTTAAACAACCACTAATATTGATAAAAAGTACGCAAAATATGAGTTTGACCTGTCTCAAGTCCAAAGACACTTGAAATTTTTAATACATGCGATTGCTTTGCCCTTTATTCTAAATTCCTTACGAGCACAATTTCACCGCAATTTAATATAGATCTCTTGATAAATCTACGAGTTCAAGGGCCTTACCACCTCTTAACGCGGGTCGAAACAGCGCTGAAACGGCGCAGTGCAGAAAATCACGCTTACGTGAACCCTTAACACGTCGAGATACGGTTTGCGGTCACCTAAACAGAATCGCTTAAAACAGGTAGTCGTAAGGCCCCTTGATCATAAAATAACCTAGCACGTCAAAGTCGCTGGTCTTTTGTTTTTACCCGACGACGCAAAGCAAAAACGGGGATGTTGTGTTTAGTGTGTTCTATGTTCCCATCTGCAGCCTAAACGCCATATTTATTTTGTTAAATTAGGTGTCGATAGATTCCTCCAACTTCAGGAATGTTCACTCACGCACACATGACTAAAAAGCAAGTGTATGAAAATCAGTAGGCAGTTTTCGTTTATTTACATTTTTGACTGCCACCTCGCCTAATCCTAATGATGCGGTTTACGGTGGGGCACGCATGCCTAAAAAACTGATTTTCCGACTTTAAATGTTGCAAAATTGTAATTATTGGGAAACACTCGTTCAGGCAGGCATTCCACAGTCTGGCGGTTCGCACTTCTTACGCATTTTTGGAATACCTACCATTAGACGGTGTCGCCTTTTCGTGCCCGCCCTGGCCGTCCGATAGAAAAATGGCAAGAGGGAACTAGATTATGTAGAACTGATTCACATTATCTGAAGTGTATCCGATAAAAAACCGATATACTAGCAATTTTGCGCCGATCAATGCTAAGAAGCTTAGTCAGAAGTAGGGAATTTTTGCTATGTGTGGATCCCATTAGAATGTAATATAACCCGTATGTTGTTCTTGTCCAGCTGTTAGATTTGTTCGACTCGGAGGACCCGCGCGAGCGCGACTTCCTGAAGACGGTGCTGCACCGCATCTATGGCAAGTTCCTCGGGCTGCGCGCCTTCATCCGGAAACAGATCAACAACATATTCCTGCGGTTTGTCTATGAGACCGAGCACTTCAACGGCGTCGGCGAGCTGCTAGAAATACTTGGAAGGTCAGTCACAAGTCGCCACGACGACCCGAGTTTCTATTTTCGATTATATGAACATGAACACTTCACTTGAAGCATCGTTAACATTACAGACGCACCCGCAAGCGTTCCACGCCAAAACTGCTCTGAGTTTGTTACAAACTAAACTACTCACTAAAGTATTCATAAAAGGAAATTAATAAATTTTTTTTTGCAAATTAATACCAAATAAAAAAGCAAATTAAGGCAAAATGCCAAAGTATTCACAGTACTGTCAAAATATGCAATGTGCTAGAGCAGTGTGCTAGAGACAAAACGTTTTACGAATAAACAAAAGCCATTAGGGCGATTGCAACAAAGCCGAAAAAATCAAAAGTAAAAACGAAAGGGGGCCCCGTACATCTAACGTATTTTTGTATTAGCTGTAATGTAAAAAAGTTGTCCACAAGATAAATTATTCCTGTTGGGCAAATCAGTTAGAATATCCAGTTTGACCACAAGGAAGAACCCGGTTATATTTTGTTTTGCACGCAACTCGCAGTATCAACTACATAAAACTTTTCTCATTAAATAAGCAAGAGCAAATAGAATGGACCTGAGAATGTCCTAAAACTGCGACCAGAACCACCGGAGGATAGGCAGCAGCATCCTATAAGTACACGGTGAACGTACTACGATCCCCAAGCCGCCTGCCAAGCGTGGGGGTTATGGCAACACCCCTCTCTAGATGGAGGCCTTTGTTCGACATTGGACGTTTACAGGCTGATGATGTGAAGTAGAATGGGGTTTTATACTTTATGTGTAAGTTTCCCAATTGCCTGACTAACCAGGCCTCGTCCTTATGAACGATCATGAATGTGATGCAATATGCTCGAGCCCATAATCAAAAATCGCTATCGTCCGACTGACAACGACGGCTAAACGAGAACCAGTGCGACTGTGGCTTCATTTGTATGGATCCGCTACACTTTCGTAGCAAATGGTTTTATACAAAGAAATGCGTATTCGATCTTAGCGCTGCTGTTGCCACTGCTCAGACGCGCGCCCTCTGTGTCGCCCCGCTCACCGCTGAGGTCAAAAGTACGTCCTAAGAGTGATACTTCACTGAAGCCGAGTGGCAAAGAGTTAACCAATTTGTAAGAGACTTGAACGACATTGTCATGATGTCACGTAGCCGTATATATTGTGGACGCCTTACTATTGATCAACTATTCGCCGCGCTTCTCCGCTTTTTTCCGCCTACGGTAGAAATACGCACTAAAGGTAGACGTCCACAGGCTCACATCGGACTCCTGATCGTATCAAACTGATTAGTAATGGTTGTGTTAACGTCCACTGTATCTGCAGCAATCGGATTGCTGACTTTATGGCCATTGAGAATCTAAAATCTTAGATGACGGTAATGCCGACAAAAATGCTCGGAAGGGTAACTATTACAATCTAAAATCCTCTAAGATACGTCATCGACTCGCGATGACGCGATTCCGAGCATTTTTGTCGGCATTACCGTCCAGCCGATCAGTGCGGATCGGCTGGGGATCAGTAGACGCAGTAGACGGTGCGATGCTTACCTGTAAGGTCCGCCTCTCTCGCAGTAGAAACGAAGGGCACAGCGAAGGGAAACCAGCGGCACAGTAGTCATGTATATCTTTGTTACAGTATAATAAACGGGTTCGCGCTGCCGCTGAAGAGCGAGCACAAGCAGTTCCTGGTGAAGGTGCTGCTGCCGCTGCACAAGGTTAAGTGCCTGTCACTGTACCATGCGCAGCTGGCGTACTGCGTGGTGCAATTCCTGGAGAAGGACGCCATGCTCACCGAGCCCGTCGTGCGCGGCCTGCTCAAGTTCTGGCCCAAGACTTGCTCGCAGAAAGAGGTAACACATCTCTACCATCGTCACAAGATTTCACCCGCACTTTTCTAGTTTCCTGCATTATCCCAGGGGATTAGTATCCTACCTACTTATGTCCTTGTGATACACACTACGTCCTTGCAAAATGTTATCAAGATGTGTCCAGTCTTTTAGACGAGAAAAGGTAACAAACAGAGAGTGAAGCTTGCTGTCTTTAACAGCAAGCACCCCCGCTCTTCAGTCCCGCTGCTCACATACCTAGGGTGCGGAAAACGAATGCCTGTGGGGATCATAGAAACAAATTAACAGACACAACTGAAGGAGTAAGAAGTCTGCACTATAGTGTCGGGGCTTATTTGGGCACGCGTATGACTATAGAAGTAGTGTATAACTATAGAAGAAAACTAGCGTTAAGATACCGCGCGGTTGGCAACTGACGGACGCGTAGACGTGTCCAAACCGCGTGCACACGCGACTGACCAGTCTGCGACTCATGGAATGATCCTGCAAGCCATATCTTTGTCAAATGACCGAGTGTCCGAGACGCCACAACCACGACTTAATGTTTACAGTTTGCACATTTAGTTGTTTACATTCCTGTTTATAACTAGCAGTCCGCCCCAGCTTCGCACGGGTTTTATTGGAGTTTTAGTATGAAATCCAATTTTTTTTTTAAATATGTTACAGCCTATGTCACCCGGGGATAGTGTAGCTTCCCGTCAGTGAAAGAATTTTTCAAATCGGTTCAGTAGTTTCGGAGCCTATTCGATGCAAACAAACAAACAAACAATCAAATCTTTCCTCTTTATAATATTAGTATAGATATTGTGATGTGATTATTGTATCATGAAGCTGCGCCATATTTTGTTAAGTAGAAAAATTATAGATCGAAGAAGGTACACTAATCTTAATGACGTAGTTACAAAACGTACCTATTGAGATCACCATGCCTTAGCTCCACCCTCTCATTATATGCTACCTGTATATAGGTAATATCATCTTGGATCTCAGAATAAATAAATAAATAAATGGAAGCGTTATACCTACAGTTTCCTCTTTAGCCCTGAGTTTTATGTTTGCTCTTATGGATATGAAGGGGATTGCAATGGTGATAAGTATTTTTTAAAATTTCAGGTTATGTTTTTGGGCGAAATAGAAGAGATATTAGATGTGATTGAACCGGCTCACTTTGCAGAAATACAAGAGCCGCTGTTCAGGCAAATAGCAAAATGTGTTTCCAGCCCACACTTTCAGGTAAAAACTATAATAGAAAAACATGATATATTGTGTTATTCAGTGAAAATTTTCTGTATTTAACTTACGCAAATGTTTTTTACCTGGGTACCCAGACCTGGGTATGTCTTAAACTGTGACCAGAACCACCGGAGGATTGTCAACAGCGTCCTGTTCAGCGTACACGGTGAACGTAATGCAATCCCCAAGCTGCATGCTAAGCGTGAGGATTAATCCTCTTAAAGAAGAGGGAGGCCTTTGTTCAGCAGTGGACAATTACTGGCTGATGTGATGATGAAGATGAATGTTTTCTATAGCTAATTAATTTGGTGAATCCCATGAAATGGGCTAATAAGTGATATCGGTCACAGCTATTGAAACCTTGTTTGCTTAACGTCTATGTTAATATTGATTTGTCTATTATTTTGGAGTCATCTAAACTATGTTTGAAAATTTAGTGGCCCAAATATCTTTGTAGCATATAGATTTCAATATTTTTTTTTATTGTTTACTAATGGGCTATACGTAAACACGTAAGAAGTGCTTTCATTCCACTTTTATTGTCCTAGTCTGTGGCATGCTCTGTTGAATGGGTGTTTCCGACATTAATAATCTGTGTCTTCAGATTGAATCGGTTTCTTCAAGGAAAGCTCGCTCCATCGTAGACCGCATCAACGCTTAACATCAGGCGAGGGGAGGTCAAACGCAAGCCAATAAAAAAAAATTGTCAGATTTTGATCGCGATCGTGTCCCATCGCAGATGAGAATGCCATCACATACAATCACAATCAAACTTCTGTAATTTTCCAGCTGCATATGCAAAAAAAAAACGATTACTTGCTTGCAATTTAATTTTTCCTCTATCTCAGTAAATAATAACGGAAATTCTGATCTGTATTTGTGTATATGGCCTACCTAAGAGCTTCCTTGCTAAGAGTAAAAGTGAACTTGTTAATTCCAGGTGGCAGAGCGGGCACTCTACTTCTGGAACAACGAATACATAATGTCCCTTATGGAGGAGAACAACCACGTGATAATGCCGATAATGTTTCCGGCGCTGTACCGAATCAGCAAGGAGCACTGGAACCAGACCATCGTGGCGCTCGTCTACAACGTGCTCAAGACCTTCATGGAGATGAACTCCAAGCTCTTCGACGAGCTCACCGCCAGCTACAAGGCGGAACGGCAGAAGTGAGTACAAACACATCTACTCCCGAGGTTCTTTACCACTAAGGGTCGGCAACGTATTTGTGATGCCTCTGGTGTTACAAGTATCCATAGGCGACGGTGACTGCTTACCATCAGGCAGCCCGTCTGCTTGTTTGCCACTTATGACATTTAAAAAAAACTTAGTTCTATGGCTTATCTTAGATCAGTTTTCAAATAATTTTTAACCTGTCGAATTTTATGGTTACTCCAACTATAGTTTCAACCGCATTAGACGGTCTTTTCAACAAAAAAAAACAAAACAATTCTTCGCAATAACGAGAAATTTGTTATGGTAACATGATTTTAATGCTCATCTCTGGAATTTGTTAGTTTACTATTGGTTTACAATGTCTAAACATCACAATATTTGGAAACTTTCCAATTACATTTTATACATAAAAACTGTCATAATTTTTTCTCTGTTTATATTTATCAAATTATAGGTTACACGCGCCGGCCGGCTAGAAATAAAAACTTGTTTCAAATAGTTGTAAACATTAAGACGAAATTTGTTTCAAATTTGACGATTTGTCCTCACGAATATTCAAAAGAATACCTTTACAATCGATTAAGTAACATTATTTCTTTATGTGTAATAAATGTGCTTGAAATATTTTATTCGGATGTGTTCACCGATACACGATTAAATACATTTGGCTCGATAGAAAAAAATCGTAAACTTTCAAAAAGAAAACCTTTTTACGTTCCCTTCGATGGATGAGATCAACTTCATTCAGATTCTATAAAAGATATTTTTAATAAAAAAATTGTGTGTAATCCTAACAACGTGTATGACAAAGATATATAACTAAGATATATATAAATAGCCGCATCATCGCTTAACATCAGGCGAGTTGGCGGCCAAGCGCAAGCCTATTTATACTTAAAAAAAAGATAATATAAGTCATTGGTGTATGTGTCGCAAGTGTCGTGACGGCGCCGGTGTGTGTTGTTGCAGAGAGAAGAAGCGCGAGAAGGAACGCGACGAGCTGTGGAAGCGGCTGGGCGAGCTGGAGATCAGCCACAAGCGGCAGGCGGTGGCCCCGGGCGCCGCCCTGCCCAAGTGATCCGCCGCTACTCCATCCACCTCCTAGAATAATGAGATCGTTTCTTTTTCAGTTATATATTGATATTTTCTATTCGATTTCACGTTTTGTTAATGACGTTATTGATTTTGTACCTCTGGTGATTCCGGTGAGTATAGCTGATGTCTCTGTAGAGGTGAGTTCGCTCGCGCTCCCGCGTCCGCGTCCGCGTCTGCGCCCGCGCCACGACTCGACTCCATCTCGATCGCGATACCTTACGTATAGGTCAATAGTTTACTTTAGAATTTCTTAATGTCGTTAAAATGTTTTAAATAAGTTACGAGTTGTATGTATTATTATTGCATGATCGATTGTACCGCATTTCGGATCACCGATAATAATCGTATCGATTGGGCACCCAGCTTTTCGGCTGAATATGATTGTACAAAAATGAATAAAAATAATAAAATTATGTGTACGTTTAGAGAAGCGGAGCGGCGCCCGACGAGCGTTCGCTGCCTCTGCCCGTAGCTCGTTGTATGGATTTTAATTTAAAATTAGAAGCTCGACTAAAATAATATGTAATTTCGTCGTACTATCATTTTGTATAGTTACATAGTGTAAATAGGCATTTATTTATTATAAATTTATAGCAGTGTGATTTTTATACCTTCATAGCTGCGGGAGTGGGAAGCTGTAATTGGACCCAATCGGTCAGAGCGGACTGGAGACCACCGTGTATCGCGCGTACAGAGAGCAAACCGGGCGAAACGTTCAATGGGTCATAGTGTAGAAGGATGCTATTATATGAAATAATTTGTAAGGGAATAGTCATTAATTTGTATGATATTACTTGTAGCCATTAATTTTTCTATCATCACTATGCAGGAGGCGTCCGCGCCTCTGTATATACCGATACGCGCCACTGCGTTGTATCTATGTACACTATGGAGATGTTTGTTATTGTAAAATGTATTAACATTGCAAAAATTATATATGATCTTATATACAAATTACTATTATAGAACACGGTATGAAAATAAAAAAGTTGACTCACATAAATTGAATTTTAAGTAACGTAGTGTAAGCGTAGGCGCCCGCCGCAGTAGCTAGCGCCGGCCCGCGGCGTCGCTCGTCGCGCCGTTCCGTTCCGTAGGCTGTGGCCGATCCACGTGCATTGGTTTTAGTTCCTTGGTGGACCTACTCTGCTCGCTAACTAGGATGAAGGTGCAGGCACTGTTCCTAATATCTACAGCTGAGTTATACGCCGCGCGAACAAATCTCAAGGCGTGTTCCGTACGTTACAATCATTTCGTCGCAAATAGGAACCACGTCGGTTCGTTTCGTGGTGTCTCTTATGCATTATATGACTTAACTGTAGCAATATTAACTGATAGTAGTTGAAGCTCTACTGTAAGCGAATACGTTCGTACGGTGTCTAGTTCGCGTTTTTCATACAAGTGTTCTACAGTGGGCCGAGCAAGCGAGGTGCGATACATTTGTGTCCACTCTTTTTATCACGCGAGAAAAGACTTATTCATATTCTAGCTTTGTCGCGTTCACGCACGTATAAAAAGGGTGGACAAAATGTAATCGCGGCAAGTGGGCTAGGCTTGCAGTACGCATGATTATTTCAAACACTGCTCGGGTTTTACCGCAATGCAATCGGTGCTCTGAAATCCGCGCAGATTTTGACATGTTTGTATTGAACACCATTATCAAGCACGCGCAACCCATTATAGACGTGTTTTTGTACGTAAAATGTACGTGTTGTCTCTAGTTTATTCCGTTGCGCTTTTTAAATCTAAAAAATATTACCTGGAGCTATATGAATAATTCTCTTCATTGGAGAAAATATTTATTGCTCGCAGTAGAGTATCGACTTAAGCTAGTTTTATAAAAAGGAAAAAAAAATATGTGTATAAACGCTTTTTGTGCAATAGTTTTAAAATCTAAGATACTTGCTTTTTAATATAGTTCCACATGGAATCAAAACCAATCTATAATATACCAGCCAGGATTACCATCACTAACAGGAATTTAATGTAAATTGATGTAGCGTATGAGGAATACCTGCCCTTACTGTCCTTTGGAGCTAACGTTCCCTTAGTACCTACTCAGTTGCGCCAACTGCATTGGAAATACACAAGAAATTTTCACATTACACAGTTTTTCATTTCTAGGCCTATAATAAAAGATATTTGAACGAGTGTCGGTTCAGCGTAAAGTGTAGGTAGACTGAAAACAAGTAACTGTTAAGTAATCTATGCATTTAGACTATAATTGTTGCAAGACAAATTAGTATGACGACATAATAGGATATAATATCAGTTTGACAGCATTTCTAAAATGTATCTTCAGAATAGTTTTCGTGAATTTTATACTAGATACAACATTCATGTGTCTAATTCTATGCATGTAATGGTAGCATTGACTTTGCGGCCTTCAGACCTCGACATTGAGCTCGGTGCCGATGCCTGTATATAGCGTGATCGTCAGGTCCAAACACTCCCACATAATCAGCGTAGTGGGCGCAATGACCGGCCCCATTAGATCGATAGGCTACGTGAGCAACCAAGGTTATTTTGGCGTATCGTCATGACTACCGGCGCCCAACATTGCAGCTTAACAAAGAAGCTAGAACGCTGCTCTTCAATTAGATTCTAGCGTTCATGTATTGCGTAGGACGTATTGACCGTGACTGTAAAGTCGTGCACAGATTTCTTGAAAGTCTAAGCAAAAATGCGATTAACCAGTTCGCGGGCGTATACCAGGCCCCCGCCGGTGCCGAGGATGCCTTCGGGACTGGTGGAGCTGATGGATGGCCTGGCAAGAGACGTCCTGATGCACAATCCCACGAACGTTTATGAGTTTTGTGCTAATCACATGGAAAAGCTTCTCGAAATCAGAGATGGACCATGTAAGTGTGAGATTTATTTAATTATGTTACTTACATTTACGTATTAAATTAATATCTTGTGATCACACAGCTATTGAAATCGTTTCGATATTATGTTTACCGTTTCGCGGTTAAGTCTCCGTTTAAATCTTAAACTATTAATGGTATTCAAGTTGAGTAAATGTGAATTAATAATAGTAATAGAAGAACCTATATAAAAGATTAGCAATTTGCAGCCTCTAAGAAATCCCTGACTCTTGAACAGAAGATACTAAAAGCTCAAGAAAAAATGAGACAGAAAGCTCAAGAGCGTCGAGAAAAGTTTGATATAGAAATGAAACTAAAGTCTAATAACGATACAAGTGACAATGATATAATTGATACTTCTTTAGTCACAGAAGACCTGGTAGTTCCAGGTCCAAGCCTAAGAGCGCTCGTACACCATGAAGTCGATTTGAAAAATGCATCGGAGGTCGAAATTTCTCACGTTCCTCAAACAGAAAAGGCTCCACTTTGTGAACTAACCAAAAGTAAAAATACTGACGAAATTAGTCTTCCTAAAGAAGAATCTCGGAAGGATGTGACTGAAAATGTAATGGGAGCTGAAAACCCGAATACTGAAATAATGTCTGACGAACATGGACCGGGAATTCAAACAGAATGTAGCAATAAACTCGACGATGAACCGATTTTTGGGAAAGTGGAAAAAGAAGTAACTAGTGTTGAGCCTTTTAATGAATCAAAACTTGAAGAAATAGTTGATATGATAGATATTGACTCCCCACTACAAACTATCACAGAAGTTTCTGAGGAAAATATTGTAAATGATAGTGTTGTTATATTGCCGAAAATTACCATCGGCGATGACCAAGATAATGATCTCAATATTATATCTAACGAATCTGGGCAAGAAGTGCAGTCGGAAATAATTAACGAGTTAAGTAATGAAGGTAAAGCAGAATATAAACCAGAAAAATCTTCAGATATCCAGGACACATCAGAAAATAGCAAATCAAATAACGTTACAGATTGTAAAGATACTGAAAACGAAACAATTATTCCTGAGAGTACCCATGAACTGGGAAAGATTACGTCTGATTTAGTTCAAAATAGTAAAGAAGACACTGGCGCTGTTATATCAGCAAACAACAGGAAACCAAATGATGCCACTGATGAAATCTCTGAAATAACTCAGAAAACAAACGGTCCTTCTGTTACTGACACCTCTCCTGGGATAAATTCAGATGATGAAAACGTTCCACAAGCCGCAAGCAATGGTTGCGACAGTGAAGTATCTATAGATGAAAGTCGTAATAACAAAAGCCCAAACTTAGTAATCCCATTAGCTCACGCAATTGACGTTAAATACTCGCACGATGGGGACTTAGTGAACGAGCCAGTTCATAAAGATATGATTGAAGACAAACAAACAATGGCTAAGGAATTGAATAAAGATTCAAATGTATCTGAAAAAGAAGCTGCCCGTGATCCTAAAGAAAATGAAGTTTATGTAAAATCAGAAACTGATGTTGATCATTTAACTATGTCAGCAAAAAACGGAGCAAATTTAAAAGCGGAAATGGATAATATAGAACATGTAAATAGGACTACAGAAGATGAAGATAATTTAAAAAGAGAACCACATGTCGAACCTGTAAATACGACTATAGAAAAGGAAGCTAATTTAAAAGCTGACAGGGGTATTGAACATATAAATATGACCATAGAAAAAGAAGATCATTTAAAAGCAGATACTCGCGTTGAAAATGTGAATATGACTTTGGAAAATAAAACTTATTTAAAAGTCGATACAAATGTTGAACATTTAAATACAGAAAATGAAGACAAATTGAAAGCAGAAACTAATATTGAACATTTCAATATGACTGAAATTCACAATGCTGATTTAAATATCAAAATTGAACCGGAAATAATACAGCACACGCCAAAAACTGCTGAAGAAAACTTAGGTAATGATTACAACAAACACGATAATACAGAAATTTCACTTCAAAAATCAGATAGTACCGAGAATACCAACGAAGATAGCATAAGTATGGTAGAGTCAGATCTATCAAAAACTGACGATGACTCTATTCAAAATAATCCTAATATGGATTTAGAAACTGCGGCAGTAACGATACAAAAAGTGTTTCGTTCTCTTATGTTTAAAAGCAGGAACTCTACATTTGAAGATACCACTACTGATGAACATAATTCTGTGGACGAAGACAACGATAAAAAGGTATGCTTTACCAAATTATTTTGCTAGAGGTATGAGGAGTATCTTAAAATATTCTTAGTGATGTTTCTAATTATTAAGAATCCAAGTACTTTGTTTTTTTTTTTCATATCAAATAAAAATATAACAACAGGTTTAATATAGTGTAGATTCCTGATTTATAGGAAGAATATTATGCTGCTGCTAATATAAATAAAGAAAGAAGACCTTTGGGCATAACAAGAATGGATACTGTATTACAAACCGTAAATGAAGAAAAATCGCTTTCGCTATCCACAGACGACTCTTCTACTTTGTCTAGCGCCGCCACTACTATTCAAGCTCATGTCAGGGGATTTTTAGCAAGAAACAGATTAAATTCTAGTAAAACTTTTTCTATGAATTCTTTAGCCAGCTCGCACGAAGTTTTGGAAGCTGATTCAGAACAACACAAAAATAAAACTATTTTGAATATTCATATCGTTCCTGAAGAAGGAAACTATTTTAGCAGAGACGAGAGCTTGATCACGTCGATGGATTTATCACTGGACGGCAGCCCGCCGTCCTCGGTCAATCTGCATCCCTTGAGTTGTGACATTAGTGAACGTAGAAAAATGTTGAAAAGGGAAGATGCGGTTCAGTCCGTTTCGCCGCCAAGTAACAACAGCGGAAAACTAAGCGAAGATTCGGTTAAGGAAATGTTAATAAATGAGAATGGTGTTCTAGAGACGGAACCGACCGATGATAAAAAAATATATATAGAAGATCAGACAAAGGAACTCGATAATGAAGCTAGCGATGTTATATCTTCTGCTAGCACTGTGACGCCCACAACCATTATTACTATAAGTAAAAGTGAAGACCCTATAAGAAGTCCTAGGGACAACACAGAATCTGCTCCTCGGCGTAACGGGAGATCGCTTACAAATTTGAGCTCTGATGAATCCGATGTCATTACGCCCTTCGTCTCGAGCCCGCGCAATTCCGAAGATGATACAAAGCTAGTACATTCTGGGGAGTTTCATGACGTAGTTCTGCCTACGAAAGTGTCTCGAAGTGAAACTTCAGCCGTCCGTGGTGAGTGAAGACATCTCTTATAAATCAGGTGATAATAATTTATGTTCTATCAGCCATAGCATGACATGCTACTGCCTTTGATGAGTGCTTATCAGTAGAGCCAATAGTTATAATTTTAAGTACATGATAATACTCTTAATTATGCAAGGCAAGTAGAAAATTATTTTCACTCGTAGTATAAGTAAACTAGTATTTAATTGGTTTGATATCCGATTAAATGTCAATTATAGTATAGGTAGTTTCAAAAAAGGTACTTATTTGTAAATTGTAATGTTGTAGGAATTAATGCCCTTGCTGTTGTGTGTACCTATAATTTAAGTATTATAATTAACACTTAATCATTTTCTTTTGTTTGTTTCAGAGTTTAAGAACGTCCTGGTTTATTTCTTACTGTGGGATAATGGTAGCTAATCATGTAGACTTGTGTAGTGTTAAGGTGTTTGAATAGGATGGCTGTGGAATAATTATAACTTACTGCAGAGTTGGTAGGCGAGGTTCTACAATGAAGATGGAGGGAGTCGTAAGCCGAAAATAAAAAATACAGCACCAGCAGTGCAAGTATCGTTCTTTATCGATCATCAAATTCGATAAAAGGCCATACAATCGATCATAGCAAGTACTGATCTAATGGCATTTTATCGAATTTGACGACCTCAACTGTCAAATTTGACGATCGATAAAGAAAGGTACTTGCACTGCAATTCTTAGTACCGACAAATATAATTACATGCATTCGTAAATTGCTTAGACTATGACCTATTTCCTACTAGGTACATACACATGAACCTCTAATATAAAAACATGTTTATTTAAATTATTCAAGTTTATTTTTATCAAATATAGCAGTCTAAAATTATTAGTTCAATAATGAACCTGAGTACAATGATTCAAGTTTAGCTAGGTTTAATTTTTCAATAACAAACAATTAATTTCATTAACTTATCCTATTGCTTCTGTCTTTGCTTACGATTGTGCATTACGATGTGGTTTTTGCAAGTTCGATAATTAATTAATTAAATATATATATATATATATACACATATTAATTAATAATTATTTAAATTAAAATACATAATTCTACGGTTAAGCCATCGGTTTAACGCCATCCGTCAACTGATAAAAATAAGTTAACTATAGGTACATTTTCCGACGACTTTGTAATACTTAGTCATATGGTATTATTAACTATAGATAGAAAGCTCTTTTTTTACACTATCTACGGCAAAACTATATTTAAAATGATTATCAATAATTAATTAAAAATATTTTTCGTAGCCTAGTCGTGTTTCGGAACATATTTCTAAAAAACTATATGTTTTTAATCAATAAAAAAATACACTATTAGTATGCATATTAATAAACAAAAGTACGGGGCATAGGAAAAATTAAATATTAGGCTTAAATTATGCACGATAAGGTTTGTTTTCCTTTGATTATTTTTGTCTATATTTTGAAACGGCGTGTCAGTCAGCGCCAAGCCAAGGAACATTATTACTCCTAGCGGGTCAGCGCTCGGACGCCGTCGAAAGCAGACCAATGCCGCTTGACACCTGCACCTCGAAGTATAAAACATCGCTGTATAGACACGGAAAAATTTACAATACGAACTTGATCACTGCGTAAGAAAAAGGTAAAAGCAGCTAATTGTATTGTAGGTATTACTATTATTTTTGACTTGACAAAAATCTCGGCGCGATAAGGTTCACGTTCGCGTGATTTTCCAACTGAGCGGATTAGGTGCCGCAATTAGCTGTTGTCCGTAAGGCCCCTGGGCTGACTGGTGGATTTTGGTCGACTTTGGATGCTGGAGCGACGGGCGCTCTAGCTGCACACGTCTGCAGCTAGAGCTTGGATTTTGTGATGAAATCTTACACTCAGTTAAAATAAATCAGTTTTTTTTTAAATGTAATCAGTATAATTCAAGGGCCGGAGAGTGACATAGGCAACTTTTCACTACCATCATCATTACCATTTTTCATCACTACGCGGGTGAAAATGCCGGGCCCAGCTAGTAAATTATAAATGGAATGGATAAATAAATGGAAGCGTTATACTTCTGTTAGGGATTTATAGTTTCCCCTTTCTTTAGCACTTACAACCCCCTTGGTTGTCCATTTGATTACATTTTGAGCATATCGTGTGCTGCTCAATATTGAAGTTTGCGTTTTAGAACTAGTAAGAATATGTCAGTATGTGCAATACGTGTTTACCTCGCCCCCATCAGTTTTTGACATACTTTTTACGAGCTTGAGTTTAAGGCAGCCCAAACTATATAATCAAAGATTGTTTCTCTAGTTATAATATTCGATTAAGAGGGGGCCTCCGAAATTTTATGCTAATTTGCCATGATATTCTAACTAAACCAAATATCCTATCAACGTAATAATTGATATATGTGATTTTTCAATTCATTTTCTTTCCGGCACTAAGACAGAAACATAATAGCAAGATATTTACTCGATACTTTATTGTTTTCAAAATGGTGCCTTTTTGCTGATTTTTTTGATTTTTTCTTGGATAGAACTTCAGTCACATATCTAAAATAAATACTCATCGAAGGAAAATATAGTTTGTTTTCCAGTGCTAAGACAAAATTTACCTAGATTAATTAGTACTCTCATAATAAATTATATTCGATTTGAGACTTACGTCCTTTAGTTCTAAGCAACTATTCGGTCAAACGGCAAGTCCGATATTCAACCTTATTCTGTTGCGCTTTGTATCTAAATGGCGAAACACGCTCCGTTCAACCTCAGTACCGCACTAGGCTCCAACGGGGAAGGACGCACGCGCTTGCTATTCGCCTAGATTTATCTTCCGAGTGCGATTATATCAACACCTACTGTATTTTCAAACAATGGATAACATAAAAAATCTATGGCTCGAACGCGACCATTTGATGCGGCAACCAAGTGTTGCCAATGACCTAGAGCACATACTAGGTAAAGCTACTATGAAAAAATTACAGGTATTAATAATTATGGATAAGACTAGGCCCTACCTAACGCATCTATTATTATGTACGCTCGGTAATATAGTTATAAGAGTCTAAGTGTTTCGTGTGGAGAGAGAAAGAGAGAGAGAGAGACAGACGGAGAAAGCTGAGAGAGAGATAGAGAGAGAGACAGTCAGAAAGACTACTAAAAATTAAAATTATTAAGTAAAATATAATTTTTGTTGAATAAAAATATATAATAATAATTAACAAAAAAACATTTTTTTTTAAATTAATAATTTCATAAATTAAATTAAATTAAATAATTCATACATACTTAAATAGATTATAGTTATTAACAACCAGGTATAGGACAAACACAAACGTTCATCACATAACTGTTTGTCCTAGGTGGGAATCGAACCCACGCCTCCAAGCTCAGAAGGTAGGTTCACTACCAACTGGACCAACGGGCTTTCGCGTGTTTCGTTTATTTTAGTATAGTATAGTATAGTATAGTATAGCATAGCATAGCATAGCAAAGCATAGCATAGCATAGCATAACATAGCATAGCATAGCTTAGTACAGCAAAGTATAGTATAGTATAGCATAGCATAGCATAGCTTAGTATAGCAAAGTATAGTATAGTATAGCAAAGTATAGTATAGTATAGCAAAGTATAGCATAGTATAGTATAGCATAGCATAGCATAGCATAGCATAGCATAGCATAGAATAGCATAGCATAGAATAGCATAGCATAGCATAGCATAGAATAGCATAGCATAGCATAGCATAGCATAGCATAGCTTAGTACAGCAAAGTATAGTATAGTATAGCATAGCATAGCTTAGTATAGCAAAGTATAGTATAGTATAGCATAGCATAGCATAGCAAAGCATAGCATAGCATACCATAGCATGGCTTAGCATAGCATAGAATAGCATAGCATGCATTTACGGAAGTTGTTTGAAGGCGGGCGGGGGTATGTCCGTGGGCTACTGAGGGCATGTGGAACGATCCGGTAAAGTTTTTTACAATTTTTAAAATTTTGGGGTAGTGTGTGGGATTTTGGTGAGGGGGGGGTCCGGGTAAGAAGACCAAGTCTTGATCTATACACAAAATCCGGTCAGAATTTGTCTCCGACGCACCGAAATTTTGAAAAAATTGGGAGGTGGGGGGGGGGGGGGGAAGTTTCAGGAAATGTTATAAACTAAAGTCCGGATTGACATCCGATTACAAATTTTTTTTTACAAAAATGACCTCATACGTACTGTTTCTGAGATAATCGATGTTTTTTGAAAAAAATTACGAAAATTTTCCGGATTTTTGCGCTTTAATATTTTGAAAGGCATCCTTTGCACAAAAATAGCCAAATTTGGGCTTATCAGACGCGTCTTTTTATTTTCTACACACGTGTGTTTACAGTGTTTCTATTTTATTATTATTTATGCCTACCAACTAAATAAACACTTTTTTTTTTAAATATTAGTTATTTCCTGAAATTGTGAGAGTAGAAAGCCAAAAAAAAATTTATAGTCTATTTATTACACCACTGAATTTTTTGTGTTGAAATTTTTTGTTATTTTTAACATGAAATTCCGGTTACGTAATTTCAAACCCAATTTGGGTCTTTAGGGTTAGGTCCTAAAGCCGAGTTTTTGAGTTTAACGTCTTCGTCTGCCAGAAAAAATGATGCCTATGACGTCAGATTTTTGATTGGACCTTTGTGTCCAAAGTTATGGACCTTCAAAAAATCGGGTATTTAGGGTCCGCCTCGCTACTTAGTAACTCAAGTTATTATGTACCTACGAGTCTTAAAATACTAAATGACCTATCGTTGGATAGCCAGTGAAGCTAACTATTTTTGCCTGGATTGACCTGGGACAAAATGTTTGAGGAGCTGGGTATTTCAGGTCGTCAAAATCTTAAGACCTAACTTAGACTATAATATAAACTAAAAACTAGAACTAGTTATATTTCCTAAACCACAGCCTTAAAAAATCTGCAAAAAAATTACTAAAATTCAAAATGAGCTTTACTACCTCGAGCCAAAATTTAGGCGTGGTAGGGGGTGGTTTTCACCCTTCTTTATTTCTATTTAAATGTATTTCTCACTGATTTCAAAAGTAAAAATCTAAATATTTTTTTGTAATTTTTTTTGGGTTTGGTTAGGTTAAAGGTCTGGTTTAGGAGATATGACCCGGGATCGGGTACCCCGTGCCACGAGGTTTTTGGGTTTTTTGGTCTTATCCCGGCAAGTTCAACCTAGCAAAGCATAGCATAGCATAGTTCACTTTAGTTTAGTTTAGTTTAGTTTTGTTTAGTTTAGTTTAGTTTATTTTAATGTTTAGCTCTCTGAAACTGTCTCCAGCGTAATATTTTAATTAGAGAATTTATTTAGGTTATATCAATTTAATTTATATACTTTATTATTTTTATATTGTAGAAAACCTAAAAATAAATAACAAATACAATTTTGAAAAGTGAAATAAACAATTTACGGTTTTGCGCGCCGCGACCGAACTCAGCTAATCGCCAAAACACCAAGTGCACCAACACTATGCTTATCCTGTGTGTTATTGCTCCTTGCCGCTTTACAAGGTCGAGTGCGCGAGTTGTGTACACTTTAGCTGCGCGCGACTGCCGCGCTGCCGTGGTTGTGTTTCACACTAATGCAGGTGATGCGAGACGCGCGGGTGAAATCAGAAATTTTTCTTGCCTTATACGCAGCCTTAAAATATAGGTATTGTAGTTGGCAAATGCGCCAATCGTGCGGAGCCAAAAGCCTAAACAAGGAAAAAAAAAACAATATTATTGATTTGGTTTGTGGAGTTTTGGCGCCAACGTCGAAAAAAACATGTCGGCTCGTTGGATTATTTTCCTAAACTAGTGTATTTTCGAGTGTTAATGTGTTCTAAATGGTGAATTATTATTCATTAAGTGCTCGTAAACGTGCTCGAATGTGGGAAAGTGATATAACGAGGTGAAACGTGTCTTTTCGTGTTGTTTCCAAAACTCCATAGGAGCCTCTTGTAAAGTTCCCACCACTTTACAGAGGCATGAGTTTGAATTGACCGTGACTTACTTAGCTTGATTCTGACTGTGACTATGACTTGTTTGACGTTATTAAGACCATACAAAACAGAAGAATAGGCGGTATGGCCTTAAAAGCTTTAGCCTGCCCGATGGGCGAATTATAATTAAAAAAATAAAATTATTTGGTTTGTTTGGTCGTCTTTCTTTCTGTCATGTCGATGTCATAACGATGTCCCTATTGTATTCTCTTTGGTCTAAGAAAATAAATTGCGACTTGCGTTGATAAAATTATAAATATTGTATTAAAATAAGTTTACGGATCGATAGCTAAAGTAAATAAATAAAATCAACATGCCGTTACCCCCGGCTCTTGCTGCCCGTTTAGCTAAAAGGGGTATATTGAGACCAAACCAAACTAACGAAGTAATTACCGACCATGCTCCCCCTCAATCGAATGAAGAAATTATAGCAGAAGACTACGATTCCAGGCCTGACGAGCAAATCAACGCGGAGCAGTTCTGGGAAGGAATCGAAGGCGTCAACGTCGACCCCATTAAAGGCCATAAAGGTTGTCCAAATAAAAGCAACATATACCATGAATGCTCCAAGTTTTGTGTGAAAAAATGGAAGAAAGGTAAACAAACTCCTTCTGATAATTATTTAGAGTTAAAACGTAAAGTTTTAGAAATGTGGCCATTGCCTGCTGGATGGGAGGAAGTGTACGATGATGGCTGTGGACAGCACTATTTTTGGAATGTACACAATAATCTAGTGTCGTGGTATCCTCCGGCTCACCCCAACGCTATACACAGCGAGAGCGCCGCTCATCTGCGCGAAGAACGCTTACTGAAAGAAGGAGACGAGAGTGATGACAGCAGTGAAGCTTCTGACCAAGAAGTTCCACAGCAGCCACACAAAGAAAAGAAAAAGGAAAAACGCGAGAAAGAGAAGGAAATGGTTCATCACAGAGACAAAAGGCGGACAAGGGTTAAAGATAATGATTTAGATCCTATGGATCCTGCTTCATATTCTGACATCCCGAGGGGTAAATGGACTGCAGGGTTAGATAGCCATGCCAGGACTGGGGTGGACAGTACTGTGACAGGACCATTGTATCAGATGAGGCCGTACCCAGCCCCAGGTGCTATTCTTGCTGCCAATGCCAAGCACCAGTCACCCCCACCATCTCCTTGAAATATGTTTCATAATGTTAGATAATAAATTGTGTTTCTTATACACCTATCCTGTTTTATTTCTTTATCTTAGTTGTAGATAAGATTGTATGTTGCTATAATAATATGGCATCTTTTGGTTAGTAAATCAAACCAAAATCACATTAGATCTGTTCAGAGGCCCATTTCGTCTATATTGTTTAAAAATGAACATAGCTAATGCAATACCTAAACTATAATGCATTCTTAATTAAATAACATGGGCTAATACAATAAGCGTAGGTAGGCCTCCCCACTAGATGGACCGACGACATTGTGAGTCGCTGGCATCCAGTGGATGCAATAGGCAAGCTGTCGTTTAGTGTAGAGGTTCAAGGGAGGCCTATGTTCAGCAGTGGACGTCTTCTGGCTGATGATGAAGACAATGGCTGAAGTTTCATGACGACGCACTAAGGATCATTACAGCAGACACAATACTTTTTATCTTATCTGCATCTTCCGGTTCGTGGTCTCCACTCTAGAACCTTTCTTCCCCATCAGTTATCGGTTCTTCGAGCGATGTGGCCTGCCCATTGCCACTTCAACTTGCAAATGTTAACAGCTATGTCGGTGACTCTGGTTCTTTGGCGAATATCCACGTTTCGGATTTTATCGCGCAAAGAAACTCCAAGCATAGCTATCTCCATTGCCCACTGTGTGACTCTGAGTTTTTCCAAAAGGCCAACAGTTATAGACCACGCCTCAGTACCATACTGATACACGTATACTGATGGTCAATGGTACTGAATGCCTTGTAGGACTTTCTATACAAAATTTGGGTTTGCCATATAGTTATGCACTCATAACTGCAGCTAGCCAGGTTTGCCGTTGAAGGACACCTCAAGGAGGACGATATTATATCTCGGTTGGTGCTAAACTTTACTATGAAATAATATTGCCAACATTTTTGTATAATTTAACTTTATTTCTAAACATAAAAATATTTATATCATACCATACTTATGTAAAATTTATTTGTAACAATACAATTTCATTTAGTTTCAGTGTAAGTCTTAGAAATATTTTTACATTTAAAAGCACCGGGAGCTGTAATTATAACAAGAAAAATATCACACTAGAATGGTGAAAATGTCACTGGAAAGTATCTAGTTAATAAATTTTCTTTTGAGCACGGCACTATCAATTGTCATGTTTCAGTTTGTATATATGTATATTTTGTTTGTTTGTCAAACATTCAGCTCCAGTTGAAAGCCCATTTTTGCTGAACACATTGACTTCAAACTTTGTGATTTTTAATTCCCGTTCATATGCTTAGGGCTGGAAACATGCAGTAATAGGTCTTCTGATGTGATTACTCCAACTGGGCTCTGGATATTTATAGATGCATCTGTAAAGAAAAAAAAAAAATTTATTTTAAGATGTTATTCAAAGTAAACATCAAGGGGTAAATGGAACTTGTGGCGACCGGAATGGCTAAGCTGGAATGGAATGGTTGCTAGACTGCCTTGTACCGGTAGACCAGAGTTAAATTACAATGTACAGATTTTTTTACAATAAATTGAAATATAAATCTGTTTATTGTGTTTAACTGTGTGCCTCACGGACAGGGAAATAGAGAGGTATGAATGTTACATTATTAATAATTTACCTGTTTTGACAACAACCACATGAGGTGAGATGTCCAGCATCCTTGAGACGAGTCCGAGGGTAGGGCGGAGCGCGAGGTCTACCTTATAGAATTTCTTTACAGTGAACTTGGAGAGAGGCTCTGCGGTGGAACCCGCCAAGTTGGCGAGCCGACGTCGGACATTGTCCGCCGTGAAGATACCCGTTACACTCCTGTACAAAACAACAACACTTCTTACTACATATCACCATGTGTAAAACACCTGGTCATGGGGGTGGAACAGTTAAACCAGTAAGGCCAGGCTCCGTTATGGCAGAGGGAAATGTACAATACAATCCAAGCGGGATGTAAGTTCTGTGCAGCTCTTTTCATCCTCCCCCTCACCAGAATTAGAAAGATAAAAAGGGAGATTGTATGGACTGAATTTTTACATAGCTACATCACGAAGTAAGTAGTATCGTAGTGTAGTTCATAAACAGATTTAGTTGATTATTTATTTGTCTAAGGTATGAAAGCTTATACTCTCGAAGTAGTTTCCTCCAATTCAAAGTGGGGGTAATAATACCTGCACTGACATCCCACTTGGGGTATATTCTGCATTTGCCCCTGCCAGCCGAGCACCTTAAAAAATTACAGAGCACAGCTTTGGGTCGCTGTAGTTCTAATCAAAAGTATAAGTAGTCTCTCTCTCTTATAATTTTGATTAGAATCTGCCCACAGCCTTCAATGATGATGTGAAGACAACATATTGATAATAACCACGATGTTGTTGATAATAAAATGTAAGGGATTGGGAGAACTATGAGACTGATTTGGTGTGTTTTGGCTCGTGCTCGGTAATGCTTTATTGCCCTGCAATGTAATACAGATATATCACCACACTAACCTTCCAGTTTGTTAATTTTATGGAGCAACAACTGTCGTATTTTCATCACTACAAATGTATTCCAAGAAGAATATAACTATGTATACATATAGTGATAAGGATATGAGCAGGAGTACCATCAGGTTTCATTTAATTGATATTCATGTTTCATTTTTATACATATTTGGCTGAGTTGGCTTTTGATTCAGAGAAAGAAGTCTTTGATGTTTTTGAGTGAAGTATTGAAGTTTGACTGCAAGTCATGGAGACACAGAGACAAGATTTTTGTGTCGATAAAATTTATAAGCAACCTATTTTCATGTACACAGAGGAGTGTCTTTAAAGAGTGCCTTTAATATTAAATCGGAAATAATGTTGCTAATGTTAGTTTACTAACATAGACGAAGGTGTAATAAGGTTTATGTAATGCTATGATTAAAATTAATGTTTTCCTGAGGTCTAAGTTTTGTGGAGGAGGTTGTTTCTAGTTTCCTAGGATTTAAGTTTTTTTTGTACCCTTAGGAAAAAGGCTTAGGGAAGGGCATAATGTAACTGCTAAATCTGTTATTTTATGGTCTTGAGTGACTATTGTACGTCCATGGGATACTACAGTGCCTAAAAAGACAAGGTTCTTTAGGGACTGTGTAGGCATAATAATGTTTAAGTAGTGTTTGCAACGGACCCTCTATCGTCTAGGACTGTGAGCAGCGGCGCGCGGGAGTCACGCAGGACGGCGAGCGCGGCAGCTGGTGAGCTGGTGTGCGGTATACTGGTGGAAACTTGGGCTATGTCTGCCGGCACTGGCTTCTCCCACCACCTGGAACAAGTACATACAAATTATAGTAGTCAGGGGCCTTACGGCTAAGTCTTAACGTGGGCTCGAATTAGTGCAGTTCGGAAAATCACGCGAACGTGAACCTTATCGCCAAGATACGGTTTGCGGACGCGCAACTTTTCTCATAACCTAAACAGAATCGATTAAAACAGGTAACCGTAAGGCCCGTCACAGATATTTATCAGGATAGATACCGCGAGTGGGCCATTCAAGTATTACGTAAGCAGAATTTTAGTAATTTTTAAGTTTTGCGACTTTTATTTCGAATTTCGATCGAAAGTAAGTCATTTCGTATGATATTTTCGTGCGAAATAAAATAAGAGCTAATCAATAATCGAGTCCCAGAACTCTAAAATGTCATACTAAATGAACGATTTTCAAATGATAGAAAGCAATTTCGAATGGTTGTTCAAACCACTCGTTACATTAGTGAGTGATGATTATTTCTAAAATGCCACTTTATGGATCGAGCACATTATGCCGGGGCGCTGCGGGGAGGATTTCCATATAAAATGGAAATGCGATGCGTCCCGTCGACCCGTCCTAATGTGCTCGATCCTTTAGTATGGGATTTCGATCGAAAGAGTGCATTAACGTATTATTTTAATACTTATTTATAATTTTAGTGTTCAACATTTAATGACTCGATATTCACACTCCATCGAGACGCTGTTAGTGTAATAAGTATTTGTTTATGAATAAATGAACATGACACCTTAGCATACACCTAACACTTTCCCAGGCGTTAGCAAACCTGGGAAAATGTTAAGTAAATGTTCATAGAGGTATCGTATAGTTAAAATAAATATTATTAAATATGTTTTTTAAATGCCATTGGTGGCAAACAAGCTGACGGGCCGCCTGATGGTAAGCGATCACCATCGCCTATGGATACCTGCAACACCAGGTACATCACAAATATGTTGCCAACCCTTAAAGACTCTAATAACAGCCTTTTTGAAGAACCCAATGTTATAGCCACACGGAAATGCCGTCCTGTTATCTTATAATGAAAGTATAGTACGACAACTGACATGGCACAATGGTAGCGCGTCTGCCTTATAAGGCGTCTGGCTTCAATTCCCGGCCAGGCAGATCTTTGAATGATGAATTTAGTAATCTGCTATGGGTAAATGAGAAAAACTGTTAGCAAGTTGAAGTGGCAGTGGGCAGGGCACTTAGCATGCAGAACAGATGGCCGATGGAGCCGAAAGGTTTTCGAAAGGAGACCACGGACCGGCAATCGCAGCGTAGGTCGTCCACTCACAAGATGATAGACGATCTAAAAGAGAGCGCAGGGAAACACTGGATGCAACCGGCCCCTTTGGAGATCGATGAGGGAGGCCTATGTCCAGCATTGGACGTCCTACGGCTGAAATGATGATGATTGTGTCATAATAAAAATTATTTTATCAAAAATCTGTTCTAAATATTCGCAAATAGACCTTGGCACATTTTTCAACAGTAGACAATAATTTTATATTTAATAAATACATCAAATGTGCTAGTAACTTAGCGGCGCGCCATATTCTGGGCCTTAATGGCCTAACTGGCTTGTGCTCTAATTTTTCATTTATTAGAAATAACAGGCTTAGCGAAGGGTATAATTAATTAAATACATGTATTACACATTAAAAAAAAACCGGAAAATAATTGAAGGGATGCGCTTTCCCTCTCCCGTAAAGCGTGTGTTAGTATAGCATTTGTACGGCGCGCGCACGGATTGACGTCATAATGTGCTATAGAGCGCTCTCTGTCTAGCATGAAATTAAAATACTTATAACATTAACTTTTGCATGAAATTTTATTTTGTTTTCGTTGATGGGCTCTATTTATGATCAGCTTTATTATGAGATAATAAAAAGTGGAGCTGGGCAGGACACGTTGCTAGGCGCAGTGATGACAGGTGGAGTAAGGTCTTAACAGAGTGGTGGCCGAGGCAAGGTAAGCGGAGCGTTGGTCGTCCAGCTGCAAGATGGGTCGACGATATTATTACTATCGCGGGTCGAACCTGGACTAGATTAGCACAGGACCGAGGCAGATGGCATAGCAAGAGAGAGGCCTATACCCAGCAGTGGGATAAGGAAGGCTGTGGATGATGAGATAATAAAAAAATATAGGACACTTGTCTATTATCGGTGTCATTAAGTGTACCTATTCCACGGCATTCCCGTCTGAGGATTTCTAGTGGCTATGATTGAGAATTATTACTCATTGTAACTTAAATTCTGTTTATATTAGCATAAGAATAGGCATGTTAGTTCATAGTCTGTTGAAACCATTTTGCTTATCTAATCTACACGCGGTATAAGATTTACGAACAAAAACATCTTACAATTAAGATAAAAACAGTTAGATAGCCTTGTGAACCGAATTTGCGCGAAAACATACGACGCGGACGTCGCTGAAGGTCTAGATTAATAATTTTTTTAGGCCAATGTCAACATTGCTACTGCTGATATAGGTCATCTCTTTAGCGCCATTTGTTTCAGTTTGTTTTGTACCAGCCATTTTATTTGAAGTTGTTCCTGTACATGACCATCCGGAAGAAATCGCTTTGAGCGATAAGGCCGCTAGTATTTTTATAATGTCTATCGGAACTTATCACGCATTATTTTATTTAGGCAATAATATTAGGTGGTAATAGTTTTCAATCAGCTCGTGAACATGGTCGATCATTTATAGTTTTGATTTGCCTTAAGCTCGAGCTAGTACCGAAAAAACTCTGCCAAATACTAAAGGGGGCGAGATAAACACGTATTGCACACACTGACATATTCTTACTAGTTCAAATGGACGACCAATTATTGTAAGTGGTAAAGGGGCTTAATTAACTGTAGGTAATAATACTTCTATTTATATTTTCTGAGTATGGTCGAATCTTCTTTATAAGTTTCAAACTACAACAAATAAGTATTCAAACAATATTTGCGTTCGATTTCTTTGGCGCTGAACACCAAAATGTTTCAAATTCAAAAACTGCGCCGCAAAGATAATTACGGCGCAGTTTTTGAATTTGAAACATTTTGGTGTTCAGCGCCAAAGAAATCGAACGCAAATATTGTTTGAATAAAGACTGGCTGGTACAACGGCCCATAGTCGCGCCGCCGAATAGCTGAATTAAAAAAAAGAAATCAAATTAAAAACGCGCGAACTACAGCCCGCGTTTTCGTAAATTTTCACGGTTTGTTAGAAATTCATGGTTTGGTGTAAAAATAAATTTTCATAATAGCGAAAATGTCTCAAATGATGAAATGTAATGTAAGCTTTTAGTTGTTTTTTTTTTATTAAATACTGTTTAATTTCAATTTAGTTGTTACTCTATGTTTTATTAAATAATAATATTAATATAATTTTTGGCTCGGGCGACGTACTTTGTATACTACCAACTACTAAAGAATCCCTCACTTCGCTCAGGATTCAAAAAAGCGCCCTCGTCATAAAAATATTATTTTGTGTCCTTATGTTACAATCTACTATTATTTACCTAAATAAAATAATGCGCAATTAGTGTCGATAGACATTTAAATCATGTCTTCAAATCGCGAAAGTCTAAAGTTACATTAGCCTTAAATATTGCTTGCTTTTGTTGTAAACAAACAAGGGCGATGTTTGTCAGATCTGAAGTCATGACCCTCCCCAGTAAAGTAGATGCCGACAAATTCATGACGACGTTGGACCGGAACCGCATTATACCATCACCAGCGTCAACCATAGGAGTCTGTAATAAAAAAACTTACGATACTTTTGTATTTTCGACGACTGGTTTGAAGTGCCTCGCCTCCATCCACGGGTCGGAGATGTGTTTGGTCATATAGTTGCGGATGCTGTCTGGGAGCAGCACCACGCACTTCTGGCCCTCCTTGAGAGACTTAGCGGCTTGAAGCGCGCCCCACATCGCGGACCCACTGCTGCCACCTGAAATATATATTCTATACCTTAATAATACAATATATTACACGGTAGACAAAAGGCTTTACTTGTTTCGGCCCTCATGCCTAAACATGTAAAATTATCGGTTTATGTTTTTTCTGCCATCAGTTGCGACGGGGATGGTAGTGGTAATCGGGAATAGACGTTGAGTCTGTACTTGTAACTATTATTTCTTCTTTATTATCATCATTTCAGCCGTAGGACGTCCACTGCTGGACGTAGGCCTCCTCCATTGATCTACAAAAGGGCTGGTTGGAAGCGACCTGCATCCAGCGTTTCCGTGAGGTCTCTTTTAGGTCGTCTTCTTTATCAATGCGAAGTAAAAGAAACCATAAGCAATACCTAATATTGTTAAATGAAAATGACTTACCGCAAAGTATGCCTTCTTCCTTGATGAGCCTTCGAGCCATTGGCAGAGCTACCGCGTCGTCGGTTTTCACCCATTTGTCTATCACTGTCCGGTCTAACGTCCGTGGGAGGAAATCATACCCGATACCTTCCACCTGTAAATAGAATAAAAATAACCCTTGTTTTGATCCTATCGTACTGAAATTCTTATTAAGATGCTTGCAGATAATGCGTAGTACAAATAGCAAGTACAAGCTGCGAGTAGCTACTACGCATCGTCTGCATTGTTTTGCTTGGCAAGTGGAAGTGGTTAGTGACACTTAGAATAGAACAAGAAGAAGGTAAAATTGAATAGCTAATCGAATTGCTTATAGATGATCGATGACGGAACGGTGTAGTCTAGAGGACATAGTTTCATATCAATCTACAGAGCATTTTTTTGCAAGTGCCGATATGGTTACGTTTTTGAGGCTCGATTTTTGAATCGCTCGTATGATATTTCGCACGAAAACATCATGCGAATGAAAGATTTTCTATTGATAGAAAGCAAATTCGAATGGTCGAACCACTCGTAGTTACACGTTAGTGTTTTTTTTTAAACGAAGTTTTGTTTGGCATATGTTTGAAAGTCAGTCATTCCGAATGATAATTTCGTGCGAAATATTATACGAGCGATTCAAAAATCGAGCCCATGGTATGCGCCGGTGTAGTGGGCCAAGACCATAAGATTTTTTTTATGTATAGTTTCCGTTTATCGATATCTACATAATTGTAGGTATATTACTCAATATGTGTCAGCTACTGCTGATAAAGTAATCGCACAATAAACATCCGATAAATGCTGTGTTTATATTGAATTCTGACCGAGAGTTCAGCTATTAAGATGATGTTTCGCTTCTTCTCATCGATCTCATCATGTATGCGCGCAACTGAAATGTTTTCATTAAAACCACGTGTAGCCTTATTTTTTCTCACTAGCTGTGGCGAGAACATCGATCACATAATAGCGAAGCAAAGTAACGCAACATCTACTTTTATTCTACTGTATGTACTTTACAAAAGGCGCAAATATAGTACCCTCGATAGCGGGTATATATTTGATCCTTTTGGCGTCGAGACGTATGGGCCGTGTGGACCAGGAGCCCATCGAATATTTAAAGACCCATCGGCGCGACTGGTCGAAGCAACTCGTGACCAAAATGCTGGCTTTTATTTTGCCCAACGATTAATGCTATGCTATGCAATGCTGCTAGCATTTTGGGAACACTGCCCGCTAACTAGTGGGCAGCGCCTTGTTAGAAAAGTTTTAGTTAGACATTTATATTTAAGATAGTTTTTATTTTACCTACTTGTAATTTTTATTGAATAAATACTTTACATAACATGGTGTTTGTATTCTACGGAGTATAAAAAGATTGCAGCGAGTTAAATATAACGCGTGTCACAAACATCCTTCAAAGTTATCGCAGAAACATTTGCAATGTAAAATATTAACACGATGTTTATTTAACAGCTGCTGCAAATTATTAATTGATGTAACTCAATGTGAGTAGAATAATAAGTAGTAGACGCAAATCGAAGAGAACTCTGTGAAATCAGCGAAAGGGGTAGGCACAAATAAGCACAGACCACCCAAAAAAACTGACGCATTTCAAGAAATAAACTACCATGTACATGTTTTCAGGGTTCCGTACCCAAAGTGTATAAACGGGACCCTATAACTAAGCCTACGATGTCTGTCTGTCCGTCTGTCTGTCTGTTGGCTATATCTTTCGAAGCGTAATAAATATCCATTTGTTTTTTTTTTACAGAGTATTTAATGTTACGGCGGCGGTAGCTAACAAGTTATGTGTTGGTACAGAACCCTCAGTGCGCGAGCCCGACTCGCACTTGGCCGGTTTTATTTATAAAATGATAATATGATTGCGTTTGACCGCCACCTCGCATGATGTTATGCGGTTTGCGATGGAGCACACTTGCATAGAAGAAACCGACTCACCCGCGATTTGAAGTCACCCAGGTTGAAACTATTGGAGAACACCTATTCAAGCAGTGCATTACAGACTAGCAGTCCAAATGAAATCCTTGTTATGCCTTGAGTTCCTCCGGCTCGGCCAGTATTAGTAGTAACGATCAACGCCCACTCTACGGCAGTCACGGCAGCGTTTCTTATCTCTCAGCTGTAGAACTTACCTCGTACATCTGCACATCGCTGGCGTTGAGTTCCTCCGGCTGGGCCAGTATCGAGCCGTAAGGATCGACGCCCACTATGCGGCAGTCAGGGCAGCGCTCCTTGATCTTGTGGCCGACGCCGGAGATGGTTCCGCTGGTACCAGCGCCTACCACCACCATGTCCACGGCGTCGTCGAGAGACCACAAGATCTCCTCCGCGGTGCCGTCATAATGCGCCAGCGGGTTGCACGGGTTGTTGTACTGTTCAAACGGAAATAAAACCATGTTTTTTTTTTCTATAACATGGTATTTAATGTGCTCAAAATTTGAAGAACCCTCTTCGAAAATTTGATTTTAACTCCTCATCTGCCGCTTGAGTAATTGGTGGCCAAATTTTGTCTCCTCTGATTATCTTATACGCGTGTCCAATATATCAACGTGAAAAAAGGTTTGATTGTGTTTTTAGGTAGTCTGGAAGTGGTTGCTCTTAGTGATATGACCGTTTTTGTGCCCATATTTAATATCTTCTTCTTGTAATATCATGTTTTATGGTGTCAATAAAGAGTTATATTATTGTATTATCTACTAACACATTCTGTGCAATAAGGAGGCACTGCGTGTATTATTAAGGTCACATTATTTAATTTTACATTATCTTACGAACTGTGCTCTAATCAACATATTGTAAACGGTACTTTATCTACATTAAGTACTCTTGATAACGAATTCATTTATTTTTGTATAGATTCATATTAGATTATAACTTAACATAAACTAAATACCTAAACTATACCTTAGCCTATTATACAAAAAAAGATCTTTATATTAATAATAGGGGCCATCCTCTCTCCCTGAGAGAAAGCCTGTGTCCCGGCAGTGGGAACACGATAGGCTGTTATTGTTGTTATTGACATAAACTCAAATGATTAGCAAGCTCGCGGGTAAAAGAAAAAGGCAAGTGTTTGTAGGTCTTACACTACAATAGAAAAAACCACAATTTCAGGAAGAAGGCTGTGCCTGTTTTGAATTTTGAATAGTTTGTCAAACCGTGGTTCTATTTTAGAGACGCAAATAACAAAATCATTTTCTAATTGACTATTATATCAATATTATGTCACAGGGAAACGCTGGATGCAGGCCGCTTCCAACCGGCCCTTTTGGAGATCGATGGGGGAGGCCTATGTCCAGCAGTGGCTACGTCCTATGGCTGAAATGATGATGATGATGATGATGATTATGTCAATATTATACATTCTATTATTATTATTTTTTTATTTTTATTATTGTCTTTGTTGTTATTGACTGTTATTGTCTATTATGTTATATGTATGTAGTTTTAATATGGCCCTGGGGGTCGCCAGATAATTTTAATTTTTAAAGTGGTCACATATTCAAAAAAAAAAAAAAGACTGGTGTAGAATAACTAACAACAGAGCTGTTGGGGTACATGGGTTCTAGAGCTATCATCATCATCAACCTATTTAATGTTGGTTGGTCATAGGTCCCTCCTAAAAAACGACACATGACTTGAACTTCTACTTTACACATCTACTTGCCTACTTGGCTACAGGGTTCCCTACACTATGTTTGCCGATACAAGGTCTCTACATAACCCTAAAAAAGGTATACTTTTCATGTTAAACAGGTTTTAAATTGTCACCTCAAACATTTTAACTGTTGCTAGTATACCTGATCCAAGACTATAGCGTTCGGTATTTCCTTGGCCATCCTGTGTGCAACACTGATATTGCTCTCAGGCGAAGCGGAGGGTGCTTCAGTGGGCGTGCGGACCACCTCAGTCCCAAGCGCTAGCAGAGTGTTCACCTTCTCGTCTGACATCTTCTCTGGCAGCACTATGATGCATCTGTACCCTTTATACACACATACCTTTTGTTAGCTCTTAGAAATAAATATATTCCAATGGTTATGATACATACAATCAGCTGTTTCAAAGAAAACTGTAATCACCACTATGTTGACACTTGTAAAAAAAAAAGGATATATTTATGGACTAATTATATGGATTTTTTCATGATTTCAGAGTTGGCCCCATAGTAAAATTCCTTTTTGGCTTAGCATAGCAGAGCTGTCTAACCCCGTATTTCACTCAAATAGCTATTGATTTTGTTTTCAATTCAAATCGCAGACTTAAAGTGGGGGTGCTGAAAGAATGCGTGTGACAGTTGCTATTGTAAAAAGCCAAATGAAAACAGTAAATTCTGATCACTTTTAATAGCTTTTTGATCGTAAGATTGTAGCTGGTAGCCAATATACTTCAGTAAAATATATTAAACAAAAATGTTTTAATTCTGATTTTTACAATGTTATTGCAGCTGGACTGTAGTGGCTATAGAAAAAGTACGTTCTTGATGTAAATGTAGCATTATGTGGGTTTTCAGGATTTTATACTAAAATGGTAATTATGAACCAGGAGTAACAGAAGAATGGGAAAGAGTGGTTATAACTTTGGTGTTTATTTGTATGTCTATTTTTACATATACAAGTCAAGATTACCTCTAACGGCAGCAGCTAGTGCTAGACCAATACCAGTGTTGCCCGATGTGGGCTCGATGATCACCGATTTCCCCGGCGTGATCAAGCCTCTCTGTTCCGCATCGATTACCATGCGGTATGCAATGCGGTCCTTTACTGATCCACCAGGGTTCATGAACTCGCACTTGGCATCTAAAAATGTTAAATTATTGCTTATTCGAGTTATATGGGTAAGTATTTAGAAATAGCTTTTCAAACAAATCATTACTAACAAAAGAATGAGTTTGATAAGAAAAAAAAAGAAAGAATCCAAATAAAAATTTCATAAATTTTTCAGGTTTTTTGATTTCAGAATTATTCCCATAAAAGTAGTTCATATTGATGAGTACAATGACCTCCTTTCTGCTTAGCTTAGCTTTACCCTGTATTTTTGTAATAAAGTGACATGATTGCGTAGTTAATTGATTTAATCTTATTGTATTTTGCATGTACTTACACATTTCACATTTGAGGCCCTCAGTTTTTGGGATTCTATTAAGCTTCACCAATGGGGTGTTTCCAATCACATGCAGGATGTCAGGATGAATTTTTTGATTCCTGTCCCTGCAACATGTTAACATGCCACTTGAACCAGCCAAGACTATTTTACATGCTCCTTGCCCCTTGGATCCCTATAATTTGAAGTCATGCAAATTTTTTAAAAGTTTTATTCAACATTACAGATAAAAATAAACATTGGCGCTCTTTGACGTTTCTGCTTGGGTCACTTTCCCGGTTTGTACCGGGCAGCCCTCTCTCCCCATCCCTAGATCCAGGGCAGATTATAAATAAAGCCTAATGAAAACTACCTATAATCCTTACTAATATTATAAATTTGAAAGTAACTCTTGTCTGTCTGTCGCGCTTTCACGCCAAAACTACTGATCCAATTAAAATGAAATTTGGTACACAGATAGTCTAGAGACTGAGAAAGGACATATAGGCTACTTTTTTTAGTTTATACTATAATATAATATCGTCGCAGGAAAGGCAAATTTACTGAAGCTCCAAATGACCATTTCGAGAAAAAGCCGTTTTAAGTTTTTTTTTTTCGTTTTTAATTCATAACTTTTTTCCCAGCACAAGAATTTCGATGACGTCAAGGTAAACTTTTATTAATTTGTCATTTTCTATGTCCAGAAGTACAAACCATAATAAATGGACTGCTGGTTTGTGATATAGTGGCGCTTAAGTTAAAATGACTTCAATTTACAGTAAAGCAAAATTTCTTAACCGCCATTTGATTCATATATTTACAGTCAAAATTACTTATAACTCTAAAATATTAGCTGTTAAATTGCCGGAAGCCAAATTTACTTAAAATTTACTTGTAATTTATTGCAGGAAAACAAAATTACTTAGGTGACAGGCACGAATAAAATGCCAAAAAAGTGTCGTTTAAGGACTCTGGTTGATGAAAAAACCCCTTTTTTCCTTTTACTGAAACGCCAAAATAGTGCTCGTATCGCTATGGGACCCAGACTGATCGACGCAGAAAAAAACGCTGATTCCGAATATCTATATAACTTAATATGCCTATTTTGGCGCTTCAGTAATTCTGCCTTTCTTGCGACGATATGTATATACTATAATATAATATGTATATACTATAGTATAATAAATGCGAAAAGTTTGTTGGTTTGTTTGTTCCTCTTTCACGCAGCAACAGAGCAACGGATCGACCGGATTTTTGCATGGGTAAGTTCAAGGGCCGGAGAGTGACATAGGCTACTTTTCATCATCATCATAATCACCATTTTTCATCACTACGCGGGTGAAACCGCGGGCGCAGCTAGTTTAATTATAAAAAAATAACTTTGAATTGTCAAAAAGTTTAACTTACAAAGGTTTCACGATGTGTGGCAATTCGTTGAGGTTAAAAAAAATCCTCTCCCCGTTCTCCGACAAAGTCTCCACGTTGTTGGACATTTTGCAGGTTCCAAACACTACGAACAAAATAATAAGGTGCCTGATAACTTTTTCATTAAATAATTGTAAACGTAAAGTACACAACACTTGACAGGGTTGCAAATGCTGACTAAAACACGAATACGAATATTACGAATAGGTACAGAATATGCTAGCACATACGAGTTGTATAATGATTTCCTTTTTATTTATATATCGTTGGCAGCAATTAATAAATATCGCGTTATGTCGAGCCGTCAGCCGAGGCGCCTTCGACAACACGTGCCACCGGAAAAAAATGTTTTGGCGAATGTTTTTTTTTTTTTTTTAATTCAATAAATCAATAAAATTGATGGATGAAAATGACATTATATGAATTAGTTTAATTGTCAGTGTCAGTTGTCACTAGACTTAATGGTGTTCGATACATTACATAGCAGTTAGATAATTTTAGCATAATAGTAATAATTATACTTCCTATTATAATGATTATTATAATACTGTTATGCTGCAGTCTTCTATCAGCGCTGATCTGCAGTTTAGCAATTAACTCGAGCTTGTTATCTATTGTAGAAGTGAAATGTTTCTCACTCACTGCGCTTACACAGGCCTATTTAGTTCCGCAGACAGACAGTCAATAGTTATAGCTTTTTCGCAGTAACACTCACAAAATTGCAAAATAGCAGATCGATGAAGCATATCCAACAACACAGAAAAACAACGAAGCGTATTTTCAACGAAACAATAACATTGAAATTTAACTATTAATAAGATATAATTCCATGGCTGCCGACAGGTCGCCGGTGCCGTGTCGCCGTTGACGGACTCGTACCTTTGTAATCATACAGCGCTTCGTTCGAACACGAAACACTAGAGCATAAAAATATTCTGTGCTTTGAATAAAGCATAACGTTATAACGCGTTTTGCGATTGTAGCCGTTGGAACAAGTTTATCATTAACTAGAGATGGCTAATGAAAGTAGAGACTGAAAAAGCGCGGCAAAAACACTACTTTGCATTTTATATTTTTTTTTTTGTTAAAATTTTTATGATCGTGGATTCAATGTCCTTTACTCGTAATATTAATCAGTTTACATAGTCTTAATAGGGTCTAACCAGTCATGGTCTCAGTCAGAGTCAAGCTCAGTAAGTCACGGTCAAGTCAAACTCATGCCCCTCAGTAAACTTGATTAATATTACGACTAAACGACAATGAATCCACGGTCATGAAAATTTTAACAAAAAAAAACAAAATATCTATGATTAGTAAACGCCTAAACGGAGGTCGAAGTATACTTTGTTTTATTTGTTTATTGCGATTGCGACTTTTTAACGATTATTGATTAATATATATTGTATCAAAGAGTAGTATTGTATTTTCTTTGATTAATGTCAAGATCAATCACAGAAGACAGAACCACAGAACCCCCCAGAAGACATCACAGTAAAAGTAAATTTGCTTTTGGATTGGCGTCGGCTGTCAAAGAGAACTGTTGCTTTGGCGTTAATTTTAAATTGGAAAATATCATATTTATAGTCTTAGATGTTTATTTGTGTAATATTTTATGTAAAATATTAGGTATTATCATATGTAGATAAAGTTTTCATCGTTTATTGGTAAGTTTTTGTAAATATTAGTTTTTTCTAATTCGACTCTTAGTTGTCATTTGTTTTAGTGACGGTCTCTACTTTTTTGCATGGAAAGATGGAAACCGACGAGGGGGCTGGTTGGCCCCCTGATAATAGCCAACCTATTGGAAATGATACCACTTTCGTAGATGGACGTTCTATCCCATCTCCTATTTCTTTTGTTTCGACTACTTCTACAGACACTGATATTGAGCTCTCACAGAAGGGCAGTAGTAAACGTAAGAAGCACTCTAAAAAGCACCAAAAAAAATGTAGAGAGACCATCGATCTAAATGTAGAGACCCAAAAATCACAAGACTCTTCTATCGCTTTAGGACAAACAATTCCATCTCTTATTTCCAATGACACACAATTGACAGAATCATGTGCCTCGCCGTCGGCTACGTTGTCTCAGACCCCATCGATTCCCCCGTATGTTCCTTCAGGTCGTTAAGCTTATAAGTCAACGGATAGGGGTCAATTTGTTGTGCATGTCCAGAAAATTGAGACATCTCTAACATCTGGGACCTACCTGCATCCAGTTGATTTCGGTAGATTCTTGGGAAAAAACCAATTTCACAGTGTCCTTGATGGCAGTGTTCAAAGAATTGGTAGAAATAGAATTTCATTGACATTTACTGATTTCTACTGTGCCAACAATTTTGTGACGAGTGATGTTGTTAAGAACAATGGCTTCAAGGCGTTCATCCCCTCATTTGGTACAACTCGGTTGGGTCTTGTTAAAGGCATTCCTATTGATTGGTCCGAGGATGAGATCATGGAGTATATTCGTGTTCCTATTGATGGTTGCCCAATATTAAAAGTAAGGCGGTTAAATTATAAGGTGGTTGTCGATGGTTCCCCTATCTTCAAACCATCTCAGTCTTGTGTCCTAACTTTTGACGGTCAAGTTCTTCCCCCTCGGGTGTTCATGTGTTTCAACTCCCTCGTTGTTGAGCGATATTATTACCCTACTGTCCAGTGCTATTTTTGTTGTCGATTTGGACATACTAAAAACAGCTGCCGATCCAAGCCACGTTGTTATAAGTGTGGGGAAGACCACACAGGTGACACATGTAATGTCGAAGAAGGTTCATCCCCATGCCTTTCCTGCTCAGCCCCCCACTTCTCAATAAGTAAATCCTGTCCTGAGTTCCATAGACAAAAACAAATTAAAATCACAATGTCAGAGAAAAGCATTTCATACAATGAAGCCTCCAAATTACATTTGCCTATTAAAGGTAAAAGTTATAGTGATGCAGCCTAGACATCTTATGCCAGTGTTTCCCCTGCTCCTCTATCCATTTCAAATAAATCACCTTGCTCAGCCTCCCAGTCCTATAGAAAAACTGTCTTCCTCAAACCCAGGGCTCCTCCAGTTCAAAGACAGGGCTATGATCGCTCTACTCATCAGGCGATAATTAATAATCCATCAATCTCTAATAATAATGGTGTTGCCTACAAGTATCCTCATACTGTTCCCTCTGCATCCTCTAGTAGCGTTTTAGAGCTTATACAGGCTCTAACCAGGCTACTTAACTCTCCTAGTTTATTACCGTGCAACGCTACCCAAGATTATCCCTCTCCTATGTTACAATCCCTCCATGATGGCGCCTTCTCTAGGGCTGCAATGGAACTGTCAAAGTCTTAATAGTAAAAAATCTGAATTATTATATATTATTAATAAATATGATCCAACTCTAATTGCCATCTCTGAGACTTGGCTTAGGCCTGGTTCCTTTTTTAAGGTTCCTCGCTTTGTTTCAGAGATGACAAAGCTGATGGGTATGGCGGCTCCGCCATACTCGTCAGAAATTCTGTAAATTCTCATCTTGTAAATATTCCATCTCATTCTATTTCTAACAACTTTTCAATAGTTGCAGTAAGGTTAAATAATTTAAAGGTTTAAAGGTTTAGGTTGGACTCATCCATACCACATTCGCATATGGAAGAATCTTTAATCCGCAATTTGTGTAGATGCACTCCAGTTTGTTAGTAGTTAGTATTCCTTTCCAAAAGAGTCCGTCAAACCATCTACATTATGAAAAAACTGAGACCAGTTGCAGGTACAGAAGTTACGAGTCTAGTATACACTTCGTTAAGTCAATCTCTGATGCAGTACTGCATTGGTGTGTGGGGAGGCGCTGCCATGAGTAATATGATTGCAGTAGAGAGGGCTCAACGAGCGGTATTAAAAGTAATGTTAGGGAAACCACGACGTTACCCCCACCGAGAATCTATATAAAGAGGCAAAAGTACTCACCGTCAGACAGTTATTTATCATGCGTGCAGTAGCCAAATCTCACTGTATAGATCCGCAAAACTCCAGAAGGAAATCACGTCCTGCCACAGTCCCACTACCAAAAGTCAAGACAGTATTCGCATGCCGCCTAACCCCATACATATATGCTTTCACGTACAACTCGGTATGCAAGCACTGTGACATAAAAGAATTTCCACATAGGAAAGCCCGAAGTAAGGTTAAAGAATGGATACAGTCGCTAAGCTACAAAGACACTGAAGGCCTCGTTAAAGTATACGACATGAATACTTAGCTCATTTACTCTTCCCACCCACACACTACCTGCGCATACACACAACCCTATCACACATACACACGCCCCACATACATACACGCACCCCCAACACATACACACCCCACACACATACACACACCTCACACCCCACACACATACCCACACCTCACACTTATTACACTACACACGCATTCTTCACGCACCCAAATACACACCTCGCACCAGTGTTCTTCCCCGTGAGCTTAACTCGTTTGTAGCTGGTGCTACGCAGAGTTGCTCCATCTGAGCCTTAGGCGACCCAATTGCTTAAAACTCGACAACTGTAAAAGAAGCCTGCGAGACCTGCAATTGACCCGCACAACTCTGTAATATCCCGAAATTTTTAATTATCTCAAAAGGAACTGCTTGCACGCGGCCTCCCAGGCGATGATTAATACTCTAGGGTTAATCTGATCCAAAGACATAAGAGAATTCTGTGATTTGTTTGTAGAACATAGAACCCACTAAACCCTGAAGACCCTGACCACTACGGATTCTTTGCTCGAAGAGTACAACACCAAGGAACCTAAAACATCCTGTGTTGGAAACAATTGAGCTGCTGCCCCGTCACCGTGTCGTACATACTCTATCTACCTCCACAACAGCACCCTACAGTCAACAGAAGAAGAGAACCAATATCAAAGTCAAAATACAAGGATTACAGGTGCACTCTAGCAAGAGAGCAAAATACATTCCTGTACCTTTCCGCAGTATACGAACAAAATAGTTTAATATACAGTATAATTATACTTAGAAGTGTCAACAAACATAAACTGAAGTTGTGTCAGACTTCTATTAAATATATAAGGGCAAAGTTGGCCTTAGTTAATTACTTACACTGCATGTAGTTACAACAACTGAGAACAATGTAATAGTGTAGAATGATATCACACGAAGAATGTTGAGTTCTTGAACATTAGACGTTAGATTTACTGATAACAGCTGTTGTTTAGATCTACACTCATCCATAAGTAGCCGACAGTGACTGAAACATGGAAGGATCTTCACAGAGAGTTAAAAAGAGAGCAATAAATAAATCACACGCATGTTCTATGTGTGATTATAAAACAGCAAATTCAAGTCATATAAAAAAACATTTAAAAACACATACTGGAGAGAAGCCATATGAATGTGACATGTGTGATTATAAATCAGTGCAAGCAACTAATTTGAAACGACATAAACGAACACATACTGGAGAGAAGCCATATGCATGTGACATGTGTGATTATAAATCAATCAGAGCAACTCATTTGAAACAACACAAACGAACACATACTGGAGAGAAGCCATAAGAGTGACATGTGAGAATGTGACATGTGTGATTATAAATCAGCATATGCAAATAGTATGAAAGAACACAAAAGAATACATACTGGAGAGAAGCCATATGAATGTGAAATGTGTGATTATAAATCTACTGTCTTATCTAATTTAAAATTACACAAACGAACACATACTGGAGAGAAGCCATATGAATGTGACATGTGTGATTATAAATCAGCACATGCAAATAGTATGAAAGAACACAAACGAATACATACTGGAGAGAAGCCATATGAATGTGACAAGTGTGATTATAAATCAACTGTCTTATATAATTTAAAATTACACAAACGAACACATACTGGAGAGAAGCCATATGAATGTGACATGTGTGATTATAAATCAATCGGAGCAACTCATTTGAAACAACACAAACGAACACATACTGGAGAGAAGCCACATGAATGTGACATGTGTGATTATAAATCAGTGACAGCAGCTCATTTGAAACAACACAAACGAACACATACTGGAGAGAAGCCATATGAATGTGACATGTGTGATTATAAATCAACTGCCTTATCTAGTTTAAAATTACACAAACGAACACATACTGGAGAGAAGCTATTTCGATTTGATTTCTTCGAACGTTGGCAGAAATGTCAGAATGCCCCCCCCCCCCAAATGAAATCCTGGATCCGCCCCTGTGCCCCTGTAAAGTGGTGGAGACTTTACAAGAGGCTCCAATGGAGTTTTGGAAAATACACGAAAAGACACGTTTCACCTCGTTATATCACTTGACCACACTCGAGCACGTTTACGAGCACTTAATAAATATTAATTTACCATTTAGTACACATTAACACTCGAAAATACACAAGTTTAGGAAAATAATCCAACGAGCCGACATGTTTTTTTCCACGTTGGCGCCAAAACTCCTGCATTTCATACTAATTTTGGTGTTGCAATGCGGTTTTTTTTTAAGTTGCCGCGTTTTTTCTCGTACTTTCATTAGCCAGACTCTATAATTTCTTTGCCCACTAGGTAAGCTGAAGCTATGAAGACCATACCGCCTGTGACGTATTTTACAGAAAAGTTTTCGACTCATACGAAATAGACTGTTCTAAATAATTAATACTGCGAGATTGTGGTTTGCTTGCGTGAATACTTTATGCTTACTTATAAGGGTTTCTTGCTTACTTATAAGGGTTTCTTGCTAACAACATAGATCGTCTGCAAATCTTGGTGTTGATATTGATATCGTTGTCTCATGCAATCACAGGCAGATTAGGCAAGCGATCTTATATAACCAGTGACAAGCTTGGGTGAAATGGTATCTTGTTGTCGCACATCTCATGTGATGGATAAATAGGTATATGAGGTCCGTCAGTTCAATGTACCTATGCAGCTATCACCATTATAGCTATAACTCAATGAATTCAGTTGATATTCGCCAACTTATACTATTATGTATTCTGTGGCTAAGCTCCATTCAAAATAAATAGGTACAGCTAGACTTGTCATAGTTAAGGGTATAATATAATACTTAAATAATAGGCAAATAAAAATGTTTTTACCATAATATTATTTAATGGACTAAAAATAAAAAATATAATAAAATCTAAAAACTTAATTGTTTTCGTATGTTAAAATATTTGTTCTTAATTAAGTAGGTACCTACCTTTATTATAGAGAAGTATTTTTTACAGATTTGAAATAAAATATACCTAAGTAATACGTTTATTTGGATTAAAACTTTCAAAACAATTAAGTGGGTAGGTATTTACTTACGCTTGATTACCTACGTAAATTTGTAAGTAGGTACCTACGAGTAGGTACCTACTTACCTACGTAAATTTGTAAGTAGGTACCTACGAGTAGGTAAGTAGGTACCTACGAGTAGGTACCTACTTACCTACGTAAATTTGTAAGTAGGTACCTAATCAAGCGTAAGTAAATACCTACCCACTTAATTACTTACAAATTTACGTAGGTACCTACGAGTAGGTACCTATGCCTTTGACCTTTGAGAGCTATTTACTTAGGCAGGTTATTAAATTTGCCTGAATACAGAGACGAAATTTAGGAAGCAACTTTATTAACTTCAGGCAAGTCTTATAAGAGCAAAAGAGTTGCCTGAATGTAATAAATAATAACCTCATTAGGAATAAGTAGGTACCTATCTAGTAATGGCAATGGGCAGGCCACGGCGCAGGAAGAACCGATAACCGATGGAGAAAGGTTCTTGAGAGGAGACCATGAACCGAAAGACGAAGCGTATGTATGTAGGCATCCTACTAGATGGACCGACGACATTGTGAGAGTCGGTGGTATCCAGTGGATGCAAAAGGCAGGCTGTCGTTCAGTATGGAGGTTAAAGGGGAAGGCCTATGTTCAGCAGTGGACGTCTTTTGGCTGATGATGATGATGATCTAGCAGTACCTACCCAACTAACATCATTGCATTGTAATATTATTTTTCTACCTATGTCATTGCCTGCTTTTCAACATATTATTTAGTGCTACCTTACCTACGTATGTATAATAACCAGCAAACATTATAAGCAACATAAAGCCGCTGAATCAATAGTGTTAAAAAAATTATGGGATCAACTATTATTTATGACCTACCTAATAAAAAAATAATAATTAAAAACAATTCTAAATTGGCGGAGTAATCGCGTAACAAACAAAAAAAAAATACATTCGAATTAATATCTCCCTTTTTTTGAAGTCAGTTAAAAAGGGGCACACGGTTTAAAATTTGGCGCATGTAGGTAGGTATATATACGAGTACCTACGTATAATAATACATGCGCAAGCAATCGCCCGAAATCGAAGTGCCTATAGTGCGAATTTTTCCAACTGAGTTTACCTATTGGATCACGTTAACGTTAGGCAAACGACGACTACATCTAGATGGCATTGCTCTTATCTCATACAAATCGTAGATAACGTTAGCACGATCGAATAGGATAACGCAATTGGAAAAATTCGCACTATAGTCACCGCGTTACAAACTGAGTCGTCGAGCAATAAACGTCATACCATAAGACCAGTAAGTGCGAGCGAGATAGACAGATATGACATGTGGGTGCGAGCGAGATGAGATGAGCAATGATTTATGACCTGACGACTCAGATGGTAATGCGTTTACTATAGGTACCCGGATACGGATAGTCAAAATCTCCTTGTGTTCTCCCTTCGGCCCGCCAAACAACCTTACAATTCGACGATTTTACAGTCAAGGAATTTTTCCAAATTGTTATGATCTTTATGGTTAATTTAATTATAAGTACTTATATAAATTTTAATGATTTGGTCACTAAGTATATTATATACTATGCTGATATTGGACGATGAAATCCAGCATTATGTCAGACGTCACGATTCCTTTGGCAATGTAACCTGAAAATAAAACATTTTGTTATAAAATTGGCTATTGGCTTTTTGGAAAAACACAGAGTCACACAGCAGGCAATGGAGACAGCTATGCTCGGAGTTTCTTTGCGCGATAGAATCCGGAACGTGGATATTCGCCAAAGAACCAGTCACCGACATACCTGTTAAAATTTGCAAGTTGAAGTGGCAATGGGCAGGCCACATCGCTCGAAGAACCGATAACCGATGGGGAAGAAAGGTTCTTGAGTGGAGACCACGAACCGGAAGACGCAGCGTAGGTAGGCCTCCCACTAGATGGACCGACGACATAGTGAGAGTCGCTGGCATCCAGTGGATGCAAAAGGCAGGCTGTCGTTCAGTGTGGAGATTCAAAGGGAGGCCTATGTTCAGCAGTGGACATCTTCTGGCTGATGATGATGATGTTATAAAATTTGGTATCTAAGCAATTTATATTTGTTTAGAAACCTACCTAAATAAGATTGCTTTTAAATTATTTGTGATGCCTTATTCTGATTTGTTACGTAGGTACCTACATCATATTATTATGTATAATTATGATTCTGAAATCAGTTACCAGCAAAATTATTGTGTCTCGAGAACTCTTCGACTATGACGACGAAGGGTGCGATGTCCAAGATC
This sequence comes from Agriopis marginaria, assembly GCA_932305915.1. Classification (NCBI taxonomy): domain Eukaryota; kingdom Metazoa; phylum Arthropoda; class Insecta; order Lepidoptera; family Geometridae; genus Agriopis; species Agriopis marginaria. The sequence goes on along the minus strand of OW029934.1, from coordinate 6,496,224 downwards.
CTGGAGACGAGGCCTGCGGTGGGCCGTCCGCGGTTCTCCACCACCTTGTAGTATGTCTTGATGAGATGTTGGCCCACTGGCTCGCACAGATCTAGTCTCTCTCCTTTACGCTTGGGATTCGTGGCTTCAGATCTTAGACTGTTCTTACTTATTACTCCTTTGAAGAACCTGAAATAGGTAAGTTTTTCTTTATACAGGGTTCCGCGGGAATGGTGCATCCTCGGCCACGCCGTCGCTTACCATCAGGCGAGTTGTTGGCCAAACGAAAATTTATTTTGTATTTTTTTTTACCTACCTACTAAGCCAAAGAAAGCGTCCACTTTTACGGTGCGACCAAGTATGAAAACGCGAAAAAAACCAGCTAGCTATTCCATAGAAAACTGATAAAATCTATGGAGCAGCTGATATTTTTGTCGCAATTTCAGGGTTGGTCCCACAGTAAAATATAATGATGAGTAGATATAACGGTCCTCTTGCGGCTCAATATAATTATCTTTCTGCGTATCTCAGTTTAGGCACAAAATACATAATAGACCGTTTAGGTAAGCCTGTAAGTATGTATTTTTTTTTGTTTCTATGTGAGCTCTTGTAACCTACCTATACTACCTTGTACGTATTGTAGGATTTTGGAGTGCAAGAACTCGTCATGTCTACACGTCTACACGTCACGTCTCTCGTAATGAAAGACAACTAGACAAAAAATAACGCAAATAGGTATCCAAAAGTAGCCGCCTTTGGCCTAACGTCTGCACGATGTACCTATGCATTGATGGAAATGTCTAAAGACATAGTATGACGCAAATCCTTCAAAGCTATTTAAAATAGTTTTTGAGAAGTCAAAAACTATTATCTATATTAAATAGAAAAGATGCCAGACGGACGTACATCAAGGTTGTTGCACAAGTGTTCCGTTTTAGGAGGTAAGTACTACCTACCTCCTTTTCAGTACGGAACTCTAGCTAGGGATGCTTTAAAATAACAGTTTCTTTATATCTTTACCTTTCACTTCATTTGAAAAGTATAATTGCAAGTCCAAAATACATTATACAACTCCACAGATACAGGTTGCCAACTTGTTGCCAAACGTATTTGTAGAGTCGGCCAAAAGGGGAACTTAATTTTTCCATGGAAGGCTATTGATTTTTCTCAAATAATACTATAATGACTTCCCCTATTCTCTATTTTTTATATGAACTTTTCTTATAATCAGGTCTGAAGAGTGCAATGCTTTCATAAAAGAAGTACTTACCGCAGACGTGGCGCACGCTGTCATCGCGTATCATTTCATCATTATCAGTATCATTTCTCGAGCAGCACTATTAACAACTAGGTATCGTAGGTACACGACTCTAACGATGGCAAATCAATAAAAATCTCACTAACGTCCAATCAGTAACAAGGACTACTACAACATAGAAATTTAGTTCCGCTGTTTGCCGTGGGACTTCTTTCATGAAAAGCACTCTACAGAGTCTACAGTAGGCTGAAGTTAGGCTCTGCAAACCAATGCGCAATGTACCACATCCTTTGCTACACAAAAATAGCTACTGCGCAGGTCTTGCAGCCAACTTCTGAGACACAAAGATCCGCTGTGCCTACTGGACTTACTGTGACTTACAGACAACTGCTATTGCGGCACCAAACTAACGTTAAATCCGTTCAGTTGGAAAATCACGTGAACGTGAACGTTAACGCGCCCAGATACGGTTTGATTTTTGATTTTCCAACCAAGCGGATTTAGCGTTAGTTTGGTGCCGCAATAGCAGTTGTCCGTAAGGGCTCTGTACTAAAGAATGTGAAGTTGAGATCCTACCCGTCGTTGCCGGTGACGAGTGCCAGGCTGTGTTCAGATCCCATGGTGGAGATGGCGTTGTTGCACGACATGTGTTCTGGCACCCGCGGCACGGTGCGGTTCACTTGTAAGTTTGATATTGACCGATTCCACCACCTGGAACAGTTTAGAAGTAGGTACCTATAATAATGAAATAGCCGGGAGATATAGTATAAGTATCAGTTTGGGGCGTTAGAGTCTATTGAGAAACGTGCCAAGAGGCTCATCAGCAACGAATCCCTGGTCCAGACTAAGCTTCTTAGTCTTGAGCATCGGCGTAAAGTTGCTAGTCTATCGGTTTTTTATCGAATACATTTCGGAGAGTGTGCATCGGATCTGCATGATCTAATTCCCTCTTGCCCATTTTTCTATCGGAATGCCAGAGCGTGCGCAAAAAATCGACACCGCTTTATGGTTGATATTCCGAAAACCCGTACGAAGCGCTTTGATTCCACTTTTATTGTGCGTACTGCTGGTCTGTGGATTGCGCTGCCTAAATGGGTGTTCCCCGATAGTTACAATCTGAGTGTCTTCAAATCACGAGTGAATCGGTTTCTTCTAGGCAAGCGTGCTCCATTGTAGACCGCATCGTCGCTTTACATCAGGCGAGTTGGCGGTCAAACGCAAGCTTATTACCTATAAAAAAAAAGGATTGTGTGAAGTGAAGAATAAAAGTTACTCGAGTTAATTTTTTTCTTTGCATTGTAAAAGATTGTAATTACAAAACCATAATGGAGGAATAATCCCTGTGATCTCGATACATCAAGTTTTTGATCATAATCATCATCATTTCAGCCATAGAACGTCCACTGCTCTCCTCCATAGGCATAGGCCTCCCCCATCGATCTCCAAAAGGGCCGGACCATAAGGGGTTCATAAATAGGTTTATAGACATTTATTCTCATATAAGATGTTACATCACTTCCATGAGAACGCTGCTAACAATAAATTTACAGTTCGTCGTCGCAAAAATAACTTAATAAATTACAATACAAACATGTAGAACAAAACAAGTACATAACATCCATCCAATTATTATTCGTCAAACACATTTGCTTTCGTTTTATGTTGTCATAACATGCTCAGCAAGTAGCTTTTTAAATGTGTTGAACGACTTAGTGTTTTTAATTTCCGAGGGTAGTTTGTTATAAAGGCACGCTCCTTCAAAAGTAATCATAGACGTCTATTCTGATGTACCATTCTCTAAACTAAACTAAAATTGACAGCACTAAAATTGTTGCCATCCTTTTCTGATATACTGAAATGAAAAGAGACGCTGGTAATTTTAGTCCTGTCAGATTAGTTTAGTTTAGAGAATGGTATGACAGAATTAACACCATAATCTTGCCGTAGTTAGTTCGTATCTTCGGCAGGGCAATGAAGCTAGCGCGGCGAGTGCAGGGGTATGAAACATTTTATTTTCGTTTTGCAAACACCAAGTTTGTGTGGACGTTTTTATTAATAGTTTTTCGAATAAAAATGTTGTAAGCGTATAGTTGTTTTATATTCATTAATTTTGTTTCTATATAGATTTTTTTAGTTTCTGTAAGATAGGGGTAATTAAATATAATCTTGATGATTTTATTTTGTAATATTTGCAGTTCAGCTATTCTTGTTTTGACCGCATTTCCCCACACTTCGACAAGGTATAGCAGGTGCGGCTTCACAAGTGAATTATAAATTGTGAGACGTAGCTTGCGTGGGATGCATCGCACAAAGTTGCGAAGGGAACCGCGAAGTGTGATCAGTTTCGTTTTGATATGATCGATGTGGGCTTTCCATGTGTAAGCCAAGGTATTTTTCATTGGATTTTTCTTGCAAGGGCACGTTATTAATTGTGAGGGGTATATGCATAGGTATTATTTTGTTTTTAGCTTTAAAAATAACGTAGCAAGTTTTAGATATATTAATGGTCAGTAGGTTAAATAGAAACCAATTATTAAGTATTTTCAGATCGTTTTGAGCTCGACAAACAATGTCATACATGTATTGATGGACCAAAATAAAACATGCATGGGTCATCAGCGTACGGAGTAATATGTCCACTGAGACCTAATTTATGCATGTTGTTAATATAGATTAAGAAGAGCAAAGGGCCCAAAATAGAGCCTTATGGGACTCCACACGTTATGGGCTGTGGGTCACTTTGAAAGCAACCATCAATTTTAACAACTTGTGATCTTGTTGTTAGATAGGATTCAAACATTTTCAAGGCTGTTCCTGCAATTCCAATGGCATGTAGTTTTTTTAAGAGCAGTTTGTGACTAACTTTGTCAAAGGCTTTTTTTAAATCAATATAAACACCCAGGACTACATTCTTTTTGTCTATATTATGTTTAATTTTAGTAATAAGATCAATAGTTGCTGTAAGCGTGTTACTTTTAGATCTAAACCCGTATTGACGCTCATAAATAAAATTTATGGACCCTAAAAATTTATCCAATCTTGTATATAGTATTTTTTCAAAGATTTTTACAACACTGGTAACACAGAGATAGGTCGGTAATTACCAGGGTCTGTTTTCGGTCCCGATTTGTAAATGGGGCTAAGTTTCGCAATTTTCAATGAATCGGGGAATATGCCATCAAGTAAGAGTTTGTTAATGCACTCTGTAAATTTTTGTGTTATCAAGTATAAATAATGGCCAATGGTAAATGTTTTTTAAATGTGATAGACCATAAAATGCCTTCTAGTGAAGTTATCATTGGCGTTCTCAAAGGTTTATAGTAGCAAAAAAACCGAGGTTTGTGGGCGTTCGAAATGTGGTGCGAAAGAGATGACTCTGGCCGGTGAGGGTAGCCTTAAATTAAATGTAATGCACATCAGACTTAGGCAGCCTTTTCGGGCATTACAAATTTTGGATTTCCGAGGACAGTGCTCTATCAGTTGCCTGATGTTTGAGGGATCCCAATATGCGCGCCAATAAGCTTCAGCGTGAAGTTATAACGGCGATTTCATTCAGTCCAACGGATTCTGAAGATTTAGGTGTCTGCAGTACAGATACTTATTTGTACCTTTACCCTTGGGTAAATAAATTAATAGGCACATTATCAAATCTATATTTCTGTATTATATATTTATATTATACGCTGGCATAAGGTGACATGGCTCTAGATGGATCGTTATTCATGTAACAATGCTTCTTTAGAGGTGGTAGGTAATTGATGGATTTATGGATGAAACCAAACATAAAGAACGTGGTTCGTACATGTAATCTCGTTCAGGCGGTTCTTTGAAGAGATGGGCTTCCATCCACTGATCGCAGACGAACTTGGTCATGTAGTTGCGGATTCCGTCGGGCAGGATGACCACCACGCGTTGGCCGGCGCCCAGCTTAAGCTCCTTGGCCGCCTTGATGGCTGAGAACATCGCCGCGCCGCTGCTGCCACCTGCACATAGGATATTTTTACCCACGACTGAACGAAAAACGATCGATCGAAAAGCGGCTAGCTGACAGAAACTTACCGCAGAGTAAACCTTCCTTCCTAATAATTTCGCGGCACATGTTGAACGCGTCGTGATCGTTTGGCCGCACAACTTTATCAACGTGACTTTTGTCCAAAACATCCGGGATAAAGTCACCACCGATACCTTCAACCTGTAAATATAATGGTTTAAAAATAAAAATAAACGACTTCAAGACTAATACCTTGGTACATTTTTGGAACCACAAACCAAAACGTCATCAGTGTACCTATATATTTTTTGTTTATGTATTTTTTTATCTTATGTGAATAATAACACAATTATCAGAAAATTATATAGCAACAATAAAATAATAATAATATAAATATTGTGAGCTTAGCGCACGCGGTTTTACCCGCTATCTTCTAGGAATCATAACTGTTTTTCGGATGAAATTTAGCATTTGTTTTAATACAGGGTATAAGCTAATACTGAAAGCGTACTATGCACACATTATCAAGTCTTTGATAATAGACCGGTCTAGACGATGGACATATGCACCGATATCTTTGTATCATTATACTCATCATTATAAAATTTATGAACAACTTTTACTAAGGGACCAACCCTGAAATCGTCAAAAAAAAAATCTGCTGTTTCATACATTTTTCTTGGCTTGGCTTCGCTTGGTTCTAATATCAATTTTAACATTACCTTTATGCTCTACAGTTCTATACTAATCTAGTCTAGTCTAGTCATCCAGTTGTGTATACGATGTAGTTTTTTAGCAAAAAAATCTGCCTTGTCCTTTCGGTGTCAATAAAGTGTATTAAAAGTCAGCGTGATGAGGCGAGCGACTTACTCTAGAACTAAGCATTTTTCAGTTGTATAAGAAAACTCACAAAGAAAAGTTTCGGCGAACCGTCTTCAAACATTATGGAGCCCTCAGGGTCGACTGCCACGACGACGCACTTAGGACATTTCTCCTTGACCTTGCGCGCCACGCCAGTGACGGTGCCGCCGGTGCCGGCGCCCATCACTATCATGTCCAGCTCTCCCACGGTGGACAGGATCTCCTCTGCCGTGTACTCGTAGTGAGTCCACGGGTTTATGTCGTTTGTGTACTGGCAATACAGAAAACATTGACTTTGACCTTCGCTCTTGGTTCCCACGCTCCGTTAAATATATTTTTTGAAGTAGATAATTCTAATAGTAGGTACCTAGAATTCTAATAGTGGCCTAGCCAATTAAAAGATTTAGTGACTGCAGGGATTAAAACCTGCGACTCGAGAATCCGGTAAATCACCACTGCTGTGCTTTAACAACAACCCTGTTGCTTAATCAATAACACTGTTGCATTACCAACAACCCGATGCTCTATCAACAATCCTATTGCTTTACCAAGGCCACACAGGCTGTTAACCTGACATAAGTGTACCTAATCCATGACCTAATCATTTGAAAAATAAAATCTACCTGGTCCAAGGAGATAGCATGTGGATTGTCCTCTAAAATCTTTTTGGCGACCGAAGCGAAGTTCTTAGGGTCGCCGTAAGGAGCCATCGCAGGAGTTTGGACAACCTCCGCACCAAGGAGGCTGATTGTAGACATTTTCTCGTCAGAGTTCTTGTCAGGTGTCACGATGGTACAGCCATATCCTGTGAATTGATGATGGATAATGAGAAGCAATGATAACACACACTCACAAACTTTCGTATTTGTAAGAGGCTTTTAGACGGCCCAAGAACTGACGTCAGGGACCTTACTGTCAACTCCTTACGCGGTCTCAAACTAACGTTAAAACAGCGCAGTTCGGAAAATCATGCGAACGTGAACCTTAACGCGCCCAGATACGGTTTGCGGTCGCGCAACTTTTCTCATCACCTAAACTGGATTGCTTAAAACAGCTAGGCGTAAGGCCCCAAGGCTAACACTCGGCCTATATGAACTTACTTATTTTTAGTGTGATGATTTTGTGACCTCCAACAACGACTAGAAATATTGTTTTTAACCTAGTTAGCCTCCATAATAACATAAACATAAACAAGGTCAAAATCATGACAGACTAAATATTTACAAGGGTGATTACCGAAGTATTGACTACTACTTGCCTACGCATTAAATCTGCGAAACAACATCGTATAAGAAAAACGAAGCAGGTATACAGGGTTATTGATAAATAGTTTACAAGCTCTCGCAGGCAGCTTCCCTACACCTACAACTTACCAACTTAGCTTCATGACTTTATTATAATATTTTGATGCATGTGATAAGTTTTGTAAAAAGTGATGGAACCAAAGATGACGTAGAGACGTAGAGTTGCGAGAGGTTGTTGATAATAATCATTAGTAACCCTGTATATTCATTTTATTAGTAGACACTTTAAATGCTTTAAATACAGACTTTGCATTTAAGATGGCAAAACAGCACCCAATAATTGTCACATAATTCCTATTTTTGTTTTATTTTGTCTTCCTAATAGTATTTCATAAGCATGGATGGACATTATAGGATAGGTAGATATGTCTCCAAAACGGTAAGACTTATTTTTTGCTTACTCGATTACGGCAAAGCCAATTTTTTTTTAAATGTTTTTAGCAGTCTAGTATGTATATTTATGTTTAGGTACCTATGTATTATATTTAAATAGGTATATTCTTGTATTTAATATTATGTTTAAGTGTATTCCAACGTATGAATGAGGTGTCAATCGATTCTTTATTATGGTCCTTAGACATGGGCTACATTTTACATGCAAAAAAAATTACCGCTAGTACAAATTTCTTTCAAAATTCACAATAAAAGTCGGTGGAATTAGTTTTTATTTGAAGTCGGTTGAAAATGACTACAAAAAAATTCGCATACCTATTACCTACTAATTTATTAAATAACCAAAAGTGGGACGAGTCGTGAAACTTGTAGGATAACTGAAAAATTTACTATATTTTATTTATTATTATTATTTTTTTTTTTTTTTTTTATTTTTTTTTTATTTTTTTTTTTTTATTAAACTTTTTGGTTGTGTGGAAATCACGCGCTCATTGTAGTGTTTCATGTTATGTAAACCTTAGTTTTATATGTGTTAGTCCTAATATATATATTGGCTTAGATTTCACGCTCCTGAGAATTCATACAACACAAAAATTCCGCCACGTGTCCATAAAGCTTGGGAATCATGCTTACGCCTAATTCAAGGAACATTGTAACCTAAATCCACGCAACAGTATCTGCTTAGATTCCTTTTCAAATAGCATGGCAATTGAAAGGTGGTTTCACAGTATTATAGAATGTAACGTGATTTGTAAATAATGATTACGATAATAAGTAAGAAGAAGCTAAATAAGTATCAACACACATGAAGAAATAAATCAAGTTATCTATCCTATTGAATCAAAAATCTCTACATAGTATAAATTGAAGTCGCTTTCCGCGTCTGTCTGTATGTCCGCTAACTCCTCCTAAACCACGTAACGGATTTTGATGCGGTTATCACCATCAGTTAGATACATTTTCACGGAAGGTTTATATATATAACTAGTGACCCGCCCCGGCTTCGCACGTAAATTACACCCGTGCGAAGCCGCCTATTATATATTATCTAATTTAATAAATTATTAATAATTGTTTTAAGGCCTTGCTTGGATTCAATGGTTTGCTATATCACTTATATAGGTACGTATAGTAATAAAATACAAGCACTTTCCTCCAACATGCTATTATTTGAAGAAGACACTTGGACGAAAATGGTCTCGCCTTTCCGTAATTGGCAGCCAATTTTTTTCTCTACCAATTACTTTTACGTGGGTACAATGTTTAGAAGTGTAAAGAGGTTTGATTATGTTTTCTCACTGTTATAGCCAGTATTCATATTTCAACCTCGGATCTAGGTGGTGGGCTAACACTGGGTGGTGGGTGGGGTGCCCCATGCAGGTGACAATTTAAAGGGACGCCCAATCAATGCTTATTTAAAACTCTATCTAATTAAATTGATATTAACAATGATCAATCCTTAATCCTAGAGGGTGGGAGTGCTTCGTGACCCAGGGCTGATACTGGTATGCACACTATTTCCTTACTAAATTTCATCAAATTCGGTTTAGCCGGTTACCCTTGAAAAGCCATAAAACTAACAGAGATAGAGTTTACTTTCGCATATTATATGCTAAGTACAAAGTAACTCGTAAGTATTTCTTGACTATGACTTAATACTTGTACCTAATGATTCTAATGAACCTAGTAAATACCATAGGTCTGTCACTATTGTTTCTTATAATGTTGAAGGCGCTACAACATTCCATCTTCGGTAGGTCCAAAGAGAGACTAAAGACAAGGTGAAAAAATTTAGTGCTTTAAGAAAAATTTTGAGCTTTAAGATAAACCTAGTTCTTTAAGATATGAGAGAGTATTTTTTCTAAAGGTTCCCGGAGACAATGTCAAAAATAGCAGTAAGTGGGAGAAAATGAAAAGCCTATCCATGTGTGATTCATATAGTGAGAGAGAGAGAGTGATATTGTTCAAGGCAACACTTACCACAAACGGCCGCAGCCAGAGACACTCCGATACCGGTGTTGCCAGAGGTGGGTTCCACAAAACGGGTTCCTTCCTTCGCCAGACCCTTTTTCTCGGCGTCCAGCACCATCGTGTACGAAATACGGTCCTTTATCGAACCACCCGGGTTCAGGAACTCGCATTTTGCAACTAAAAGCAAAATAATAATTGCATGAATTGAATTTCCGCAATCGACCTTTTATGTTATTTCCTAGTAATTTCAGTCAAAACTAATTTGAAGGTATGGTTTAGATCAGACAAACAAGGAATATATGCCTTAGTACAATTATCGTGCGTGCTCAAATGACTCCATTTTTCATATAAAAAGTCATATACAGCTAAACTACCTAAGTACGGCTCACTTACAAAATTTTCACACACTAAGAAACTAGCATCGACACTAATTAACTAACTAACAGTCCACAAGCAAAGAAAAGGGCGGCAAGGTCTCTACAGGATGAGTTCGACCACAGGAATCGCATCCATCACGCCACCTTGCCATATCTCTCTTGTTTGAATGATCTGAGGCTCTGACAGTTGCAGTAGGTAAAATCCTAATTGAAACCTGTTTTTTCTGACGAATCTCTAGTACAATTCAGCTTTTACGTCGCTTCAAGGAGTTTATGATAAATAATTTTAATACAGTTTTGAAGATGGACTTTCGCAATGTAACGATTCAATCAACTATCTGAACGAAACCGTCAATTCTGATCGCTTTTGCCAGGTTTTTTATTGAACTGATTGTAGACGATATATCACTTCAACATTTTCTTTTAATAGTTTACTGCACCTAGTCGTAAACTATCTGTATTCATAGAGAGTTAGCAGAGAGTTTAACTTTCTGTATTCTCTGTATCCTGTTTTTCCATATGCATTAGAAATCAGAGCAAAAAAATTATGTGACCGACATTATTTCTATTCCCCGCACTCTCATGCCTCTCTCAATGAGAGCGAAACACGTCAGAAATAAATATCTATTGCAATATAAGTTTTCAGAATGAACAATGCATATGAGGAAAATCTGATACAGAACAACTTATATGTACTTAGCGTATCAATAAAATTCAAGTACGTTCTTATACAAAATAAAATATTGATTAAAAAAAAATGTCTTTCCATTTCATTGAGTGTGGATGGCATTTTTCTATAAATTCTCTTTGCATTTTTTTTCGCGATTTTAGTGTTGGTCCCGCAATAAAAATTGTTCTTAATGTTGAGTAATGACCTCTTTTCGGCTTCATGTACCCTGTACCTATATAAATTACTAGCGGTCCGCCCCAGCTTCGCACGGGTATAGATTATAGCCTATGTCACCCGGGGATTGTGTAGCTTCCCGTCAGTGAAAGAATTTTTCAAATCGGTTTAGTAGTTTCGGAGCCTATTCAATGCAAACAAACAAACAATCAAATCTATCCTCTTTATAATATTATATTAGTATAGATACGTAACTAGCTGAATGCCGCAGTGTTACCCGCGATTTTCCGTTTCTGGGGGGAAAGTACCCTATGTCCGTCCTTATCCTTGTGATGCTTATCTTCTGTAATTTCACTAAGATCGGCCTAGCCGTATAGTCATGAAAAGCGAACAAACAGACAGACAGAGAGACAGAGTTACTTTCGCTTTAATAATATTAGTTAGGACCAAGCCTAGACATTACTGTACTATGTAGGTCTGTACTGGGACTACTGGGCCTTACGCTCAACTCCTTACGCGGTCTCAAACTAACGTTAAAACCGCACTGTTCGTAAAATCATGCGAACGTGAACCTTAACGCGCCCAGAAATAGGTAAGTAGGTACTCGTATTCGAAAGAATGCGTAGATACCTATTATAGGTACGTACGTATATAATTATGCAACGATATTATAAAACTTCCGTACCTAACACTTGTAATAGAAAACCAGTACAATAACATAAACCATACAGTTAACTGAGAGCTGTATAGACTAGCTTTATAACAAACAACAAGTACTTCTCGCCGCTAATCCAGAAATAGGTGCAAAGCATGCACGAATGCGGGACACTAACCTTATAAATGCATATTTCCGTTCGCAAGCTTGTATCAGCAGATAGGAAACGTCAGGACTTATATAACCCCGAAATCATACCTAAAATGTTTTATCACTGCACTGATTGATAACTCGATAAAAGTAAATAAATCAATGTGTATTGTGTACTTACATATTTCGCATTCGAGTCCGTGGTCCTTGGGTATTCTATTGAGCCTCACGAGCGGAGTGTTGCCGATAACTTGCAGGATGTTGTCGTACACCCTGTTGTTGTGTACACTGGAAAGTTATTTTTATTTTAGTGATTACTTTCATGTTTTGTTATCTACTGCGACTGAATAATGTTTTGGAATTGCGTATTTATTCCGGGTGACTTTTTCAAAATTATTGTGTAATAGGGTAGGTACAAGCTTTGGGTACAGCTACCATGGTTACTTTACAGGTTTTATTGTTTTCAAGAATTCGTGTACCTATACATTTCCAAGAAGTATATCGAAATTTAAAAAATAAAGTCTATGCAATAGGCCTCTACTTATATCCGTTAATGCAATCTTTAGTTACACCCAATTTTTTCAGTTTCGATGTATTAAGTTACTTAACATATACCTACTTAATTTGTAGGCCATTTTGAGATCGCGTAAGATACAGGAAGTACCCGAAATAAAACCCATATTTTGCTTCCGCGTACAAGTAGACGTAAATACTTAGATACACAGATCTGTATTATGACATATATTTAACCTAACTATCAATAGTCTATCAAGAGTAAATATTTTGGGTTTGCCGTACATTTAAACATGTATCAAAAATTATGTAAGTATGACAAGAATACATTACAAAAGTAGCATGTCTGACTAAAATCTACCTACTAGCGGGCTGGTTGGCTAAAAATATTTTAAAATTTAAAATTATGAAGGAAATAGATCGATATTAGGAAGATTTTTCATACTATTTTGATATGATCAATTTTCTATGTCGTGTATTGTGTAAAAATATTTTAAATAGGTACCTTACCTTGGGTTGTTTCGAGGGCATCACAAAGTTCCGTTAAATATTTTAGTAAAATAACACTTAATACACCGATATGACACTGTTTCCATACATACCTTGAATGGTTTTCCATTGCGTGTATCTTTTAAATACTTTTTTTAATGTAAGTAATTAATCCTTTTCACCCACAACGATTAGTTCGCGAGTTAGTTCTCCTCGGGCGTCGAAGAAATGTCTGGGAAGCGATAAGGAACCAAACGGATTATATACGTATGTCACTTTCCTGAGGATATCATCTCATTCATCATTATTTCGATTTAAAAGCAAAAATAACGACTCGATTATCGAGACCTATCAGGACACATCACACAATGTAGATCGTTCCGATAGCCGATATTACCTACTACAGTCATTAATTTTGATAATGAACTTTTTTATTTGCTTGTACCTAATTGGTTTTTGAATCGATTTCTTTTGTATATAAACAGTCAGTAGACGCTGTCTTTATGCCGGTGCGGGTGGTGAACTGATTCACTGGGAACTGTTGTATCTCTGTAGATATCACTGTACACTACATACATCAAGCCAGTGCATGTACAGACTGTTAGCAGTGGCTACTTGCTACCACTTGGCACCTCGCGTCACAAAGCAGCGATTAGCGCAAACGTCACGCCCAAAATCTTTGTACCTATGAGTTTCAGATACTAGCTCCGTTCCGCGGTTTTATCCACGATAATAAAAAAAAAACACATCCCTATAAACACTCCTTGGCAAATTATACCAACATCATTGTCATTTAGCTCATGAAAGCGCCACAAACAGACAGAGACAGAATTGTTTGCATATTTTATAATAGTACTTAGGTAATAGGTATGATTCAATGAATATATACCTACCAAGTTATATTTTTATGCATTATCGTAGAATTTCATGACGTAGGTACTTATAGCAATGCTACGCTGCTGCACCTAAACAAGGTTTGTATTATCTTGACTGCAACATTTTTATCGACATTTTAATATAAAATGCATACTTATTAATGTGGCGAAAGTAATGGCAAGGATTTGCAGTAAAATCTCGTTATTACACTGAACTGAACAAAATACTTTTTATTATAATATTTATATTACTGATAGTTGCGGCGATGGTTCAACTTCAATAATCATTAGACTACCTGCTATTGTACGCCCGTGGTCCAACTCGTTGGACAGAAGAGACCAGAAACAAACAAAATAAACAGCACAAGACATAACACGCATACAATTTACTATTCTAGTGTTGATACAATGTTGCAACAGGAATCCATATTTTATCTTATGTCTTGACTACCTAATGGAGCCTAGAGTCTGTGCAAAAAGAGAACCGTCGTGGCAAAAACGGTGAACTAAAAACAATAAATTAGCACATGTGCGACCTCCTCTACGACGCTTCTCTTTTTGCACAGACTACCTATTAATAATTTATACAAATAGCAAGAATCCATTTTGTTTTTAACCCCCGACGCAAGAAGAGGGGTTTTTTATTTAGTAAATTAGCCGACACGCGCTCTCCAACATACATCGGCGATTCTCTTTTTGAAAAAATACCACTAATTAAATACCGCCCAAGTCAGTGGCGTAACAAATGGTGGCAGAACGGGCAAAATGCCACGGGCGCCCGGCTGGATGGGCCCCCGACCAGAGAGGGCCGCGACCACAGGGAGATCTTTGCTATATTATTTCAAAATTAAGTAAGTAATTGCTTTAAATTAATTTAGTTTAAGTTACCCATTAAAATGGATACCATGTTGAATAAAAAGTATATACATTTATTAAAGAATTTGTAAAAAAAAACGTATGAAAAAAGTTATTATGGGACTAGAAAGGTTACGCAACTTAGGTATTTTATTTAGAGAACATTCAATGGCCCGAACATTGAATTTTGATGATGTCATTACCACTTTATCCAAACAGAAGCTCGAAAAAATTTATTAAATAAATTGTGTATACTTATCAATATTTATTTCAAGCTAATATCTTTGAATTAAAAGTAAGGTACTAGAAAATCAATAAAAAAAAATCACAAAATACTTACATGCCTAAAAGCGTTTTGTACGTAATTTTACGTGTGTGGGGGGCCCCATTTGATGAATTTACCACGGGTTTCAACGATGTAGTTTCACCACTGGCCTAAATAGTAAATATTACATCCAAGTTATTTCTTATTCGCTCGATTAATAAGCCATAACATGTAACTAACAAAACTAACTACTCTGCTTGACATCGTACCCGCTCTTTCCATTGAAGCGGAGTAAAGACAGCTTTGGAAACGTGCCGCCCTTTATTGAACTTTCTATGAAATCGGTTATTTCTCACATAAAAAATCGGCTTAATTTTTTTTTTGTGCTCGAGCTAAATGCCAAATCAGTCTTAGTAGCGTAGGCATGAACAAAATTATTAATTTATTATACTAATTAACGTGGTCTTTTGGAAAAACTCAGAGTCACTCAGCGGGCAATGGAAAGAGCTAAGTATGCTCGGAGTTTCTTTGCGCGATAAAATCCGAAACGTGGATATTCGCCAAAGAACCAGAGTCACCGACATAGCTGTTAAAATGTGGAAGTTGAAGTGGCAATGGGCAGGCCACATCGCTCGAAGAACCGATAACCGATAGGGGAGAAAGATTCTGGAGTGGAGACCACGAACCGGAAGACGCAGCGTAGGGAGGCCTCCCACTAGATGGACCGATGACATTGTGAGAGTCGCGGGCATCCAGTGGATGCAAAAGGCAGGCTGGCGTTCAGTGTGGAGGTTAAGGGGGGAGGCCTATGTTCAGCAGTGGACGTCTTCTGGCTGATGAAGATGATGACTAATTAATTTAAAAACTACTGCGCCAAAGATAATTAAATTTTTGGTACCACGATAGCTATTACACAATAAAATCGGCTCACAACTCGTGGAGTAATCGGTACATACCTACATAAAAAAACTGACCGAATAGTGAATACTAACGGTTTACATGCCATAATAAGAAAAAAAAGTAATATCGCTGGCGAGGAGAGAGCGTGGAAGTAACAACAGCATTCTAAAAGCAGTCCTAATAAGCTCGATCCTGCGGCGTTTCCGAGTAACTTTAACGTGGGGTTCTTCAAAAGAGCTGTTAATAGAGTCTTAAACGGTTGGCATCGTATCTGCCCCTGGGTGTTATAGGTATCTATCCATGGACGACGGTGATCGCTTACCACCAGGCGGACGTTAGCTTGTTTGCCACTTATGGCATAAAAAATTGCAGTGGACACTGTTCCTGTTCTGAGACATTTAGTGCGGGTAGGTAATGATTCCGCAGCGACCACCTCGTAGGTAGGTATTTGACCCGCTGACCCTCTATTAAGTACATTATGTACAAATAAATAAATTTTATTAATCTGTCAAATCTACAATGGAGTGTATGTTAACTTCGACTATGTAGATACTGAAAAATTAATTAACAAGGTTCTAACTAAAGCATCATAGACAGGCTTTTTTATATATTTAAAAATGTCGGTTCGTTTATTAATATTTTTTAGCATTTTTTGCTCTCAACATTTGTATATAATGTAGCACTTTATTGTAAAACTCTAACTATATTATAACATTGTATACTTTTGGAAGACGCTGCCTTTGCAACAGTGTTTTCATTTTTTCACTAAAACTAAGGCAGAACTACAATTGTTTTTGTACATAAGTGTTTATTAATAAATTATGTTTATTTTCATAATCTTTCATCTATACTATCTATACTAATATTATAAAGAGGAAAGATTTGATTGTTTGTTTGTTTGCATTGAATAGGCTCCGAAACTACTGAACCGATTTGAAAAATTCTTTCACTGACGGGAAGCTACACTATCCCCGGGTGACATAGGCTATAATCTATACCCGTGCGAAGCTGGGGCGGACCGCTAGTAATATTATAAAGAGGAAAGATTTGATTGTTTGTTTGTTTGCATTGAATAGGCTCCGAAACTACTGAACCGATTTGAAAAATTATTTCACTGTTGGGAAGCTTAACTATCCCCGGGTGACATAGGCTATAATTTATACCCGTGCGAAGCAGGGGCGGACCGCTAGTAATATATAAAGCTAAAAACAATTATTATGTACTTACCAAATGTGTGTGACCTTTGTTGTAAAAAAATATATTATTGAATAGAGAACCTGAATTAGGTTAAAATGGGATCTAAAAAGAAAAAAAATCTCTATAGATCCAATATGGATCTTAGCATTGGATCTATCGAGAATGATCCAATTATTTTATGTCAACAGTCTGACTCATTAAAATGCACTGGATGTAAGCCATCTCGTCTGATAATGACAAACGATAAACACAAGTACCAGTTTACATATTATCTATGCATCATGTCATTTCATTACTGTACAAAGCCATAAGTAATGCTTAGTGGTCAGCTGCTAATTATAGGTTGTGGTATGGGTGTAGGCTTCAATCACACAGGGTTACACGGAGCAGTGGTGCTTACAAAAGGAGGTCAGTATTCATTATATTATATTGTATTACTAGCTGCGCCCCACGGTTTTATCCGCGTAGTGATGAAAAATGGTGATGATGATGATTATGAAAAGTAGCCTATGTCACACTCCGGCCCTTGAAATATACCCATGCAAAAATCAGGTCGATCCGTTGCTCTGTTGCTGCGTGAAAGAGGAACAAACAAACCAACAAACTTTTCGCATTTATAACACTATAGTATGAAGTATGATTACTCATTGCAAAGTCGCTTGCTAGAGTCTGGCTAATGAAAGTAGAGACTGAAAAAGCGCGGCAAATTTAAAAATATCAGCATTGAAACCCCAAAAATTTGTATGAAATGCCTGGAATAATATCACTTGATACTTCTAAGTTATTAATTTTTATTGTAACACAGTCAGAACACAGTAATGTTGCATTTCATATTAATTTTGGGGTTGCAATGCGGATTTTTTTAAATGCGGCGGGCGTTTTCTGTCTCTACTTTTACTAGCCAGACTCTCTCTAACAGGCGAGTTGGTGGTCAAGAGGGCGTAGACGTGAGTTTTTTAAACTCTTTAATGCCAATCTTGAAATTACGAAAAAAAACCATTTGTTGAGTATTTATGTTTTATAGTATAAAAAACTGGACATCTTAAAAGTGTGGAACAACACTTTAATATAAAAATTGCTTATTTCGTTATGTGTGAATGTTTTTTTTTTTATGAGGCTGAAATTCTTTTCGCGATTTCAGGGATCACAGTAAAGGTTGTTCATAATGAACGAGTACAATGTCCTCCTTAGCGCTTAGTAACACCGTACCGTATAGCCCTGTATGTACCTACCGACCTATAAGTGTTAGGTAGGTTTTATTACAATGCAGTCTTCTACACAACTCTTGAGGCATGAGGTAACACAACGCAAGTTATATAACAAAAGAACAGTTATTTAAATAAGTTTATTATAATTAATAATACATTTTTACTCAACAAAGACTAACAATTATAATTAAACGAATGCATATTTACAATTTATTTATAATTTGCATATTTTGATACCTATTTGGAATGTACCTGAGTCAATACTCAATACTGAGAAATATTAAAATACAGGGTTATTTTCAATGTACCGTTTGTTACGACAGTTGATCATTAACTTTATGCTGTATCATAATAATTTATAGAATTGCATGTTTTAAGGGAATCAAATATATATTATGGCTATGGGGATATGGCGGTTTCGCAAGGACAACATCGCTTTCCATCAGGTGAGTTGGTGGCAAAACGTAGACCAAATTCTTTATAAAAAAACGCGCATTTCAAACTACGTTTTATTTTTTAACATAAATAAAAAGTCTTGTTCATGGGCATATTTTCATATGGGTTTTATGATGGAATCTCTGAGCAGTATACGTTTAAATCAATGTAGGTATACGACCATTATGATAATAAAACATATTATCACGTTTATTTATATTCATGCGATTTTTTTATATTTATATTATTTCCCCCCTTTTTTAATAATTGTATAGATTATATATCTGTAATGTTCAATATATACTTAAACATGAATAGGTACAAAAATATAATTATTACATAAATATATTTAAAAAACTTCAAAATCTTCTCCTATTACCTAACTTTTGTTCTGTAAATTTTCACTAAAGCTAATTAAAACATCAACATATAATGGGTTTTTTAACTGTATTTTTTGGTGCACGTGTCGAATCCTAAACTACACCAGGAGCCTTACGGACAACGGCTAATTGCGGCACCTAATCCGCTCGGTTGGAAAATCACGCGAACGTGAACCTTATCGCGCCCAGATACGGTTTGCGGTCGCGTGATTTTCCAACTGAACGGATTAGGTGCCGCAATTAGCTCTTGTCCGTAAGGCCCCAGGGCTGCACGTTCCTTTTCATTTTAATTTGGATTTATTTTATTACGATAAAATAATACATTATGAAAAAGTCATGGAATAGAAGTTGTTAATTATGATATCGGAAACTGTCTGCATTTTTTATAACATTATAAATAACCCTGTATTGTAAAAAAAATTTGGTAGGTGGCGCGAGCAATCTTTATTGAGTCGTAAACCGGCGCAAATTTGATTTACCTTATTACAAACCTAAGTACTCTCGCTTTATATATTTTATCGTTTTGTTACTGACGTCAGACTTCGAAATTATGTAAAATACTAAGTAATAAGTAAATCGTCCGATCACGAAGTAGATGCTGTCAAATTGCGAGATCAGAGAGTAGGTACTATGGTATTATGTAAATTTATTTAAGACTACGCTCAACAGCCACAGTTATCTCATATGCACGTTTTCAATTGAGATAACTAATAAAAATAACTAATAATAATTTAAAATTAGATAGCTAATAGTAGGTATATGATGTAGGATGGTGGAAGATATATAGAAAAATACAATTATTTCAAGTTTTGGTGTGAGACATCTATATTCGTATTGTGCTATTAGGTATGTCTTCTGAGCTCGTATGCCGTGACAGACGTGACGTCATGTTTCACATCTGCCGAGCGTCCCGCGACCAGTATATCCATAGCCAGTTGAAACTTTCACAAAATATGTAATATAAATAATAAAAAAGTAAAAAAGTAAAAACGTAAGGGGGGTTGGGTGGTCAACATACAACAAACGTATTTTTGTAACGTATTTTGAATTAGCTCTTATGTAAAAACGGTAATACTTACGAGCGTCAAACTTGGCATGATTATAGTACACACTCTAAAATATAACAACAAATAATAAATAATGGCCAAGTGCGAGTCAGTGACAAATTTCTGTTCATTACCAAGTTATAATTGGTAATCCTTACCTGGATGACCTCTTTATCATTTCATCGGAAATTTTAATTTCTAATTTAGAAGTCGGTTATTTAAATTGATAATTATTGTATTTTGTGGTGGTACGGAACCCTCAGAGCGTGAGCCTGACTCGCAGTTGGCCCGTTTTATCGTTATCTTATAAAATGTTGAATACGTGCGAAACAGTTAGCTGTGGCTGGTGAGCGGAGCCTTAATTACAGCGTTAAATAAAATAACTTGATAAATAAACAGCACATGGTGACGGTGACGGCATAGCAGATCCTCCTACGGATACCGATGAATCGATGATTGCTGTAATCATCGGTTTCCGTAGGACGCTGCCTTAGATAAAGGACATACGTTGTATAGCAATAGATCGTTGGACGCTGCACAGAGACGCCGGCTATAAAGTCTCTTAGTGTACTCGATAAATTAGTAAGTGTGTCGTACTTACAGTTTTTAGTGGTAAAGGAAAAAAACAAATTAAAAACGGAGACATTTGAACACGAACGAACAATAACGATAAGTTGATAACTGAGGCATAACTGATAAATTGATATCTACCTTGTTTGTCTGATCTGAGGTTGAACCCAAAAATATTAATTATATTTTAATGGATTTAACTTGCATCTGAAAAAAGACTCGTGGTTCAGAGGTACATATACTAGTTAATGGACTTTTGGGTTTTACCCGACACGAATTCGATAGGAAACTAAAATTAACAATCAAGATTATATTAAATATAATTAATTATTATAATTTAATTTTAGTTTTAGGTATCTTCTAAGTCTGTGTGCTTCATCTTCGACCACATCGTCGCTTACCAGCAGGCGAGTTGGTGGGGAAACGCGGGCTAATACGCGATAAAAAAATTGCACTTTTGAGTTCACACATAGAAGAAACAACATTTCACTCAAGTTCTGTGTATGGCTCAAGTGACAAGGCACAATGCAGTTTGGCTGGACAGTTTTTCCAGTCTTAGCTCAATGTTCAGGACTTGGCCGCGTAGTTTTCATAGAGCCAGTCCCAGAAGCGTACCCTCTTGGTCTCCGGGTCAGTGCGGAGGGTGAAGTTGCCCGTGATATCGAGGTAGGTGACTGGAGTAGTGCCGTTCACGGACGGCCATTTGAAGTCCACCACCGACTCGAAGTCCACGGGGGGCGTTGGGTTTCTGAAACACGGAAGAGAAATCTGTAAAATAATATAAAAGGCGATGTGTGTGTTCAGTGGCGAAGTTGTATGTAACTCTGTATGTATGGGCCAATTTTTATGAATTTTTTTGGCTATCTTCAGATTAACCCAGCAAGTGATCCTGCGAAATTTGGTAGCGATCGGACCAAAATTTTTTTTTTGTCTTTTAATATTTACCCCAAAAAAATAAGAAAAGGAATTGAAGTAGGTATACAGGACTACACGTAATCAGCTAGCATCCTCTTAATGCGGCTTCAGTACATCAAAACAAACAACTTTTTTTGTTCTACAACATTCCGAAATTCATGAAAAAAAGTCCGACAAAATAATTATATAAACAGAATTCGCGAATTTTGATAAGCTTAGAACAAAAGTTTTTGGTATCGACTTATTGAAGCCGACTTTAAGAGGATGTTAACTGATTACCAGTAACCCTGTATACATTGACATAATAACATATTAGAAAAAAAATACATCTAAGTCAAAGGAGGTTGCTGTCGCTACCAAAAAGGTTGTTTCAGAAGAACATTCTCGACCAAGTCACCTTTCAAACAAAAAAAACTAAATCAAAATCGGTTCACGCGTTTAGGAGCCACGATGCCACCGACAGACAGATCCACATTACACACGTCAAACTTATAAGACGTCGTTTTTAGCGTCGGGGTACTCGGGGCATAAAACATGGGGTAGTTACCCAAACTTAGCGAAGTTGGTCCACATGTGCACCATGCGCTTGGAGACGGCCAGCTCGGGGGAGCCGTCATCCAGCCGGTAGTTGAGCCGCGAGAAGTAGAACAGGTAGCCCATCTCGTCGCCGTGGCATGCACCGGGGTGCGAGATGCCCAGCATGCGCTTGAACAGGCCGAGGGCGCCGTCGAATGCGAACCGGTACAGGAAGGTGGGGCTCGTGCGGTTGGTAGCCTCACTCTGCAATCGCACCGTCTCAAGCGTCGGACGCAGGAACATCACGTCCGTGAACAACTGGAAACGATCAAATCTACATAAGGCTGCGTTCATCGGCCATATAGCTATCTCTATCGCACATTTTCAACATTTTTGAATAATTTCAATTGGAACAGGTTGCCTGAGGAGGTGCGAGCAGGAGGGCGCGTAAGTCCACAGGCTCTTGAGAACAAGTTATAACTCTCAAACTTACAACTAGACCACTATTGTGTAATAGGCGAGTTTACGTATACACTTGTTATGTTTTAATTTCGCAGCCTTTTCGAGAAGTTGGACATTGTAACATTTCGGTCACGGCTTACGAAACACTATTCAAAACAACCATTAAATTTCGGAAATATCCGATTATGTTTCCGAAACAAAGCATGTTTTGCAAGGGTAAGCCCTTTAAAGCACGGGTTTTTATCTATAATTTGTTCCGCTGGTTGAGTTAAACTTGCGCAGTTCTGTTACCAAACGATGTTTCAGCATTTAGAACGCGAAACTCGCAAAAGCCTTAAATTAAGAACATTATAATTTTACGGCAACATTGCACTTGGATTAAATGCAGTGGCGTAGCTAAGAAACCAAAGGCCCTGTTGCATAAAAATTGGGGCCCTATTTGAACTGGTTAGGGTTTTATCAAGTACGGGTAAATATAAATTTATATGAATACTTTAGAGGTGCAAAGCTATTTATTAGGTAAGTACATGTATTTGTAGGAGTTATATTCTTAGGGTGGGAGCAATTTTCGCAAGGTCAGTTTTAGGTTTACTGGTCAGGGTCCGAGGCCTCCCTAAGCTAAAGGGCCTGGTACACTGCACCACCTAGCCCTCCGATAGCTAGGCCTCTGCTTAAATGCAATGTTTAATCAAAAAGAGCACCCATTAAAATATGATGATACATTTATTACATAAAAATAATAACCTAATTCATGAGAAGTTCAATAATTCACCCCCTAAATTCCACCCATGAAGGTGGAATATTTTAAGGAAACCTATATAGGACCGACCACCCTCGAAATATTCTAATATTTAATGTTTTATCAAAATGTTATTCCATTTGATATAAATAAAAAATAATAAAATCGCTTCACAATTATTTACCGCGTAATATACCTACACACAATAAAATTTGTCAGCGCAATGACAAAACAGTATTATGTTTTACTGTCTTTTAAAAAAGCTGACCATAAATACCGGGGACCGATCACCGTAAACAAAATTAAAATAGGAGATTAATAAATAATATACATTTTAATGTATATTATCATCATACCTAACAGAGCATCATACCTAATTATTAAAAATGATGTCACCTGTAAGTACGCCATACCAACTCCATACTCACACTCACTTTGCACAAAAGGCACAGAGCATCCCTTCATAATCCGACCAAAAACTTTAAATGCATCTCAGTACTTTATAAGGTGATTTAAATAATTTCGTTAAGAAATATTACATAATGTTCTATTGTGCAGGTTTCCAAGAGCCAGTACGCTCCAATATTTTAAGGTGTTGGGATGGTGCGAGTAGACGCTGATACGGGGAAGATCTGCACTTATCAAGAAAAAGAAAATAATGACAATAATATTCACAAATAAGGTAGGTAGAATGGAATACAAGTTAGAGGAACTAGGCACCGCGGAAGTACACTTACATCAATGAGACTATCGATGTTCCTTATATCCACAGGGTTCTGCTGGAAGTAGAACGCCCGGATGGATTCTGCTATTTTTTGCGTGACGGTGTCATTAATTTGCTGTAGTTCCGGAGGCACCACGCGGTTGAACTCTTGGTCCAACTCGTTCAGAAGCTTCGGGTAGCGCTGGAGACCTGGAAAAGATAATCTATTGTAAAGTTTCTGTATCAGTTTATGAGTGTTTATCAGTTTATGCTTCTTTATAGGAAACAATTTTTAGAACCGATCTCAATCAACCTTCTTTTCTTTGCCAAAAGAATTGGAGCACTTGGTACCTGATAACTTGATAATCTATATAAATAAAAATGAAATGCTATTCATCGTTATGCGCATCACTTGAGAACGGCTGAACCGAATCGTCTATTTTTGGTTTCAAAACGTATTCGTTTCTGGGAAACTTTTATTTTTTTTGGGAAAAACTGAACGTCCTTTTCGTATGAACTCAAGACTCAAACTTTAGACAGGATAACGTCTGTCGGATTAGCTGGTTAATATATTAACCTTTTAGTGGGCTTGAGCATTTGGATTGTTTTTAGATCTTCATGCAACGGTCTATGGGTATTGGGCAATCCAACAGTTTCAGTCCAAAATCTACCGTTTTTTGAATTGGCTAAATAGTTTTAGTATTAGTTAGCTTGTATTTTGTTTAGTTAACAAAGGCACTTGAGAGTCAAATTACCTTTACAAAATCAATTTTCGAGCCGGTGCAGTCAGCAGTCGAGATAATCTTTTTTATTAGCAATCAAATCTAGTATAGGTACTTATTAATGCAAGCTACTGGGTACCAACACAGACATAAAATATCAATAAAAAGCTATAGACCATGACTCAATCAATTATGTTAATGTAACCATATCAATAGGCTAAAAATAAAATACATATTGCGTGCTCTTGAAATTCGCGATATGTCGAGCGAATGTAGGAGAGTGGCACAGCTGATATAACCGCCTGTGTTTTTATTATGTAAATCTATTACTTGTCCAGGCTCAGCTTAATTCAGCAGCTATAATAGTTACGCAACTCACGCGCTTTGCATAACAAAAAATATTGCTAACTGGAGGACTGTCGGATTGGCTTAGTTTTTCTGGTAAATTCTCCAGTCTATAGTACAATATATACTTTGGCTTTTTTTCTTTGTTGTGGAACTTTTTTACTGGTGTAACTTTCACTAGTCTCAATAATAACAGATTTACTAAGGCCCGGTTTTATAAACGTCTGTAAGTAAAATGTATCAAATTTCAGAAAATTTTATCAAATTGACAAAAGTTACGCAGACAAAGTTATATGATTATAGGATATCTTTCGTGGTGAGGTTGTAGAAGGAGCTCTCAATATTTCCGAAGCATATTTTTTATTTTATTTTAAGATTACTGAAATTTTATACGACATTTTACTTGCGGACGTTTATAAAACCGGGCCTTAGTCATTGTAAATTTTTTGTAGCTTTTAGTAAGGCCTTCGTGATCCGAAAGTCTATGCTATATAATTATTTAGGTAGCTACTACCTACTCTTGCATTGAGCAGTAAATCAGAGACTGGTGTAGAGGATTGGGCGGGTGCAACCGTGGTCCGGTTTACCAGACCATGGTAATTTATAAACCGTGGAATATAGTATATATAAAATATTTTTTTGTCTAGAATAACAATAATATGCAAATAGAAAAACTAACTACCGATGTCTGATGGCAACGGTTGGTTAGATAAGTTTAGCTTTATATTTTAGTAATAGTTTTTTTTATTTGATTTTAGCATTAGTAGTTTTAGATATTAATTAGTAGTTTAGTATAGTATGGTATAGTTGACTGAACCATGACAGAAAAATTTCTTCCGTAGAACAGTGACCGTACTATACAACAAACTATACGGCTTAATTATGTTTTGGTTTTTTCCGACTTTCATTTATGTGATATGGTCTTTTTAACTATTTTACGATATTCAAGTTTTTCGTTGTTTTTTCGATATTCCTTTGTGTGGTCCGATTCCAAACACTTTCTGTAGCTTTACCCTAGTCTGTGTCCGATTCATTGACGAGACCGTTATACAATATTTCACACATTTTAATTTTATTATACACATAAATAAAATAAACAACTGTAGTCTGATCACTGCAAGAAATTCTATGCAAGAAATATTACTCTCGAAGTGTGGTACCACGGTTAAAAAAGTGTGTAACAACACGACAGAAGTGAAAATTTGATCAAGGTTGACTATATTTATACCACAAATTTTGTGGATTGAAAAACTTCGGGTAAGTAATACATGATCGAATAAATAAATATATACATATTACAAATATGAAAAACTTTTGATATAACATTCATGTTCTATATAATACACTAGCGGTCCGCCACAGCTTCGCACGGGTATAGATTATAGTCTATGTCACCCGGGGATAGCGTAGCTTCCCAACAGTGAAAGAATTTTTCAAATCGGTTCAGTAATTTCAGTGCCTATTCAATGCAAACAAACAAACAAACAATCAAATCTTTCCTCTTTATAATATTAGTATAGATTATACATAATAAACATTAGAAAACATAATTACAAAATAAAACCATTCAAAAGCTATAACAATCATGTGATATACTCCGCAAATGAAATAATAATTATATGATATACAATTCACTACTCAACGTACTCATACCAGACTCATACCTATGTTTTGACTCGCTCGCTCACTTCGCTTGCTCGGCTTGCGCATTGTGGTGCACCAGAAATCTAAAACTTCTCCTCACTTCGCTCGTCGTCGCACCTATATATAACTTTGCTAATAACTAGTGAATGAAATATTACTAAAATAAACTAAAAAATATAATTTTACGGAGTTATACCAAAACTACAATATATCACATCATCAATTTATAAATAGTAAATTATGTAACTTGAATTACTTGAACAGTATATAACATTAGTAGTATACAAAAACATAGTATTTCAGTAAATCGATATATCAAATGCTGGTATCATCATCATCATCATTTCAGCCATAAGACGTCCACTGCTGGACATAGGCCTCCCCCATGGATCTCCAAATGGGCCGGTTGGAAGCGGCCTGCATCCAGCGTTTCCCTGCGGTCTCTTTTAGGTCGTCTGTCCATATTGTATGGACGTCCTACGCTGCGCTTACCAGTCCGTGGTAAATGCTGGTATAGATTATAAAAAATATACCTAATATCAAATAAAATTCAATCAACTGTCCTATATGGCAAAAGACAATTTATACTCAGTGAACGGTATTGAAATAAAAATATGTAAAATGAAATTCCGATCAAATTGGACGCACCCAAAACTTCTTGTATCGTTTCGCAACTTAAGTCTGAGGTATTGAAATTTGGAAGCTGTCCCGGTGATTGTCATTTCAGACATTTCGCATTATCGGTATCGATTACAATAAATTATGCACGCCTTTCTTATAAGGAATATTTTTATGATCAGCAAGCAAGTTCATTTCAGTAACGAAGTTAGTAACTTTAGATTTTTTTTTGTTGAACTTAACATTTGAGAAATTTTATATCATAAACTTTAGTTTAGGATATATTTATTTATAAGTAGATTTAGTTCACTTGAAATCTCTATCTCTACAAAGTATAAATTAAAGCCGCATCCGCGTCTGTCTGTCTGTCTGTAAATATGACCGCTAACTCCTAAACCACGCAACAGACTTTGATGCGGTTTTCAACATCAGTTAGATATTTTTCACGGAAGGTTTAGGTATGTATAACTATCGACCCGCCCCGGCTACGCACCTAAATGACACCCGTGTGGTCGCTAGTTACTTTTATAATTCCTTACATGTTTATTACACCAGAACTCTCACTCTCACTATGACATTGACATAAGGTGACACATCTTTGTTAAGGTGGTTCGTTGCACAAATGGCGGGAAATTCAAAATTCAAACAGTTTTCTTGTCCTTGTAGCTAGGCCGGGTAATTATTATAAACAACCATGATGTTTGCGCAGATTGATTATTATTCTTTACAAAATCATATAAAGCTATTTATCTATGTGAATAAACAGATTTTTGCTGTTTCAAACGGTTTATTCACAAATGTAAGTAATATGGTACGTTACTGTTAAATAATTGTACATTATAATGTAAAGAACAGCCAACATTTTGCGCAAACACTGTTATTTAAAAATAATTACCTGGCCTGGCTACTAGGACCAAAAAAATTTAAAAAAGATTTCTATTACTTTGTAGAAGGTTCTTACGGAAAGAAAAATTAAGAAAATTGCTCAGAAAATTTGAAAATTTCAGAAAACTTAACGTAGATTTTAACTCGCGGGTGATACCGCGGAGCGCAGCTAGTGATGAAATAAAAACCATACTGACTGACGCAGGCTTACTAATCATCTGTTTATTAACAGCTGGTTTTTCTAAATACACATTACACACCTAATTTCAAAACCCTATGCTCTCTACATCATTATTATAAGGTTAGTTACTTAACAATCGCGACTCACCATGTGCTAATATTGATCATTCTAGAAATTCGAACATCCATCGTTTCATTTCGAAACAGTAGCTTGTCAGTGTCAGTGGTGAGTCAGAGAGAAATTCTCAATATCTTAGCGAGGATTTACGATTATTCAAGGATTCAGTGATTCAGTGTGACCGCATTATATTCTGTTTGGTGACCGCGTGACCAACTTTACGAGACGGTTTTTTTGGTGAAGATCCGTATCCGTATTGCATATTATATAAATGTTGGATTGTATTTGAAGTAAGTAAATCAATACCCAATACCCATTCATTCACATAATCACTCCTTGAACCGATATCTATGGTATATCAATCGATATTTTTATGCAGCATTAATTTTTTTATTGGTTGCTATTGGTACCTACGGGTACCTCCTAACACTCTTCCAGGTACGTACAGTCTGGTTCGCCAGTTTATTGTTGTAGCAAATCGTTGTTTAGTAATTATTGACGATTAAATCAAATATTAGGTAGATAGAGTACATATACCTACGTACACACAAGAGTTAAAAACGAATAAAGTAAATATGATGATTTTCTCGGTTTTCGCCACTATTAGGTATACGTTGAAATTAAATACCTTTAACGGACTGTATCTCGTTGATTTTATAATATAGATCAGTGTTTTTCAACCTTTTTAATGACGCGACCCCCTTAGTATGAAAAACATTTTCGCGACCCCCTACCCTCAACTGTTTATAATATGTATTTTATTATATTAGAAATATCAAATACCAGTGGCTTTAGATATAGCAGAGATTATGTTTGGCAAACACGAGGTGGAAAAGCTCAATAATATACGTCTCTCTGACAATTAAGTACTTACTATTCAACCCAGGATAAGCGATACAAATTCTCAAAATATAAAAAAAAAAAAAAAAAAAATCTTTTACTGAGGTTTCGCATTTCCTTTAGAGAGGCTTCGAGACCCCCCAGGGGGTCGCGACCCATATGTTGAAAAACACTGATATAGATAATGTAAAATACACGCGATAAATGCATCGATAAAATATATGTAACTAGTACATATAACTCGATGGTTATAAGTGTTTAATTCAAATAATAACGTTATTTTTATTTGACGTGTTGTTCCACACTTTGTTAAAATAAAACAAAAAGATAAAACGGTAAAATTACCGAAGTAGGTATACTTAGTGACATAGATATAGGTCATAATATACGTAAACTATAAAAAAAATATGGCAGTATAATGCATTGGCCCGAGGTAGGTGTAGACACCGGTGCGGTGAGGCATCTCTAGCGTTCCGATAATCACTACAATCTCGTCACACGGTATTGTAAAACCAAAATCGGTCAAATCACTCAGGCTCGTGTAAGTATTTATGTAACAACCTAGATATTTGAAGTAAGTCAATACTCAAGGCTGCATCAATCCTAACTGATCCTAACATCCAATCCGGAGGAGAGTGGAAGTGACCAGTTCCAAGCAGGATGATTTATGCTAGACCGTGGCGGGCGCTAGCCGTGCCATAGGCCGTGCCTCGTAGGAGCCGTGGACGAATCCGGAAACATTTAATGTGTTGCAGTTCATGGTACACCGTGTCGCCTGCGTCCCAGACGAGGCTCGGCCGTGCCCCGGCACCAACACCTTCATATAAAATTTTCGTGAAGTGTTAATCCGTGCCTCGTATTGGACATGGCTCGTGCCCGCCACGGTCTAACATAAGGTTGAGTTAATATTATGTTACCATACGATAGGTATTAAATATCATTTCAGAAACGAGTCAATTTCCCTATACTCCGAAACAGTAAACTGTTTCGCAACGATCATGTTACCGACAAGTTCGTATACTTAGTGATGTAGCTATCGGAGGGCTAGGTGGAGCCGTGTACCGGGGCTCTCAAGCTTAGAGGGCCCTCGGACCCTGACCAGCAAACATCAAACTGAACTCGCGAAATTTTCTCCCATCATCAGAATATAATATATCATAACAGGTTGCAAAACGACTTTAATCATGGTAACTCATACACATAATAATATAGGTACATATGTAGTCAGTAGCTTTGCATCTCTAAAGTATTAATTTAATTATAATATTTTTATTTGATACTAGCGGTCCGCCCCTGCTTCGCACGGGTATAGATTATAGCCTATGTCACCCGGGGATAGTGTAGCTTCTCGTCAGTGAAAGAATTTTTCAAATCGGTTCAGTAGTTTTGGAGCCTATTCAATGCAAACAAACAAACAAACAAACAATCAAATCTTTCCTCTTTATAATATTAGTATAGAAAACCTAACCAGTTTAATTAGGGCCCCATATTATTTGTTTTTGCCGTGGTAGCCCATTTGGGAAACCGCTAGACTTGAAAGCATAAGGTCGCGGGTTCAAACCCCGGGCCCGTACGAATGAGCTCTTTCGAACTTATGTACGGATTTTTATACCACTGGCTTTTCGGTAAAGGAAAACATCGTGAGGAAACCTGCATACGTACGGAGAAGGAATTCAATGGCGTATGTGAATCCATCCACCAATCCGCACTGGGCAAGCGTGGTGGATATGGCCCAATCACCCTTTCGGGGGTAGGCTAAAAGTTCCAGCAGTGGACTATTAAATGGCTGATTATGATGATTTGTTTTTGCACCAGGGCCTTTGCTTACCTAGCTACGCCACTGGGTATACCATTCACAATCCTAAGAGCTATACTAACTTACCTTATTGCGTAGCTACCTATATACGTATCTACGCAATAAGTTTATCTACCATTTCACATGTATGACAACAAATCAACTCCACCTTCTGGAAAATTACCCTAGCAGTGTCTTGATTAGATGATAAATTAAGTATGTTTACTAAATACGAATTTCTTATCTATTGTTATAATTGGATTATTTAGGCGATAGATAAATAAATCATTACAAGGTCTGAGATATTAATCTTTATTTTTCCCTACATGCTAACATGCTAAGTACTTAGGTACCTACTATAACATTCTCATGTTTCTCAGTTTCGTATAATTCGTATCAATTCACGTCTAACAATACCTAAGTAAGGACAGTGTCCATTGTAGACTCGGCGAACAAACTATTTTGGCTTTGACTCAAAGCCAAAATAGGTGTGTTACTATTTAAAGGGCAGCTAAAAGGGCGCGGCTATCTCACTCGTGCATTTCAACGTTTGTGAAGATAAAAATCACTGAGTGAAAATTAATAAATAAAGCGGCCAAGTGCGAGTCAGTTTACGCGCACTGAGGGTTCCGTACCACCACAAAATACAGAAAGTAGTGCAAAATGACAATATCACGCCCAGGCGGTCACCCATCCAAGTACAGACCGCGCCTGACGTTGCTTAACTTGGTGGTAAACAGAAATTTGTCACCGACTCGCACTTGGCCATTATTTATTATTTCTTGCTATACTTGAGACAGAGTGTATACTATAATCATGTCAAGTTTGACGCTTGCACCTCGTATTACCGTTTTTTTTAATAATTATTTTGTAATTTTTTACTTTATTATCATTTCTTAGCTCATACTGTTACTGTTACATACATCATGCCGTAACATTACTTACTCTGTGAAAATTTCAACTGGCTATCTATTACGGTTCGAAAGATACAGCCGTTAAAATGTCGGACGGACAAACAGACATACTTACAGCGTAGGCTTAGTAATAGGGTTCTATTTACACCCTTTGGGTACGGAACCCTAAAAATCTAATCGTGGGTGGTACCATACATAAATATACTATACTAGGTGGTACTTATGTATCCATATGTACAAAATAGGTATAAGTATGTATATATTATGTTGCATAAGGATACGTGGTCGTGATAGTCATTTCTTTACGTAGTGCGACGATATCTAAACGTGCGATAACTATTACTTGATTGATTAATACCAAACGACTTTCGATTTCGCTCAAAAAACCTAATTAATTACCAGTACATTACATCTACTGTGTATTTATAAATACACAGTCGATGTAATTATCATTACGTATTTACCTTAATTTTTCGTGTAAGAGCTATGCAAAATGCAATTGTTCAATTTTAAGTAGCTGTTTATGGATTTTTTGGCATAAAACGAAAAAATATTAAACCGAATATAAAACAAGATAAACTGAATTCTCTATAGATCTTTCTATTTGTTAGAATCAGATCGCTTAAAATCCTGATTCGTTGCTTTTTTAAATGTGAGAGGGCAATTAAGGAAAAATACTCTGTAATTTTCCCGGATGTTCTGATGTTTTTGCAAATTGTAAACATTATAAATTACCTATAGATTGAGCAATACCTATACCAACCAACAAGTAAAATAAAAGTTTAAAAACCCCACTACCAATTAATCACACAACTTTTATGCTGCTGGACTGATTTTGATCCAACACACCTACTTATAATTACCATCCGCAATAAAAACCTGCTTAAAAAATCGTATTTTATCCATCCAGCCGTTTCGGAAAAAAATGTTGTACGTATACACAAATTTCGTGTCTATGTGTTGACCGTTGAAGAGTTGCTTTATCTGGAGCTAATCCTGGATTTCGATTCAGGTCATGCTCACCATAAAATGCATTGTCATCGGAACAACCTGCCTGCTTCCTTGTTTCCTGAGAGATATAACCTGGGACTATTCAAGGCCAGAGTGATATCTTCTAAGTCTGCGTGCTTCATCTTCGACCACATCGTCGCTGACCAACAGGCGAGTTGGTGGTCAAACGCGTTTATCCGCGTTAAAAAATAAAATATGAACCAACATGTAAAAATTCAACTCAGTATAATAATAAGAGTGTTCTATATTTGCTTGCAAGATTTGACCTAAACAAACTACTTAACATACAAACATTGCAAGTTAAATAAAAGCTTGTAAAAAACAGATCACCGCTGCGCCGCGTCGCCGAGAAAAGTTCTGCGGTGTGGCTGGATTGGCATTAATTTGTCTATACTTACGTCGGAACAGGATGATTCCTTCCTGCGCGTTGTATCCTGTGAGAAAGGGCACGTCAGCGCCGGGAAGCGAGTCCCGCGGGTGCCGCGTGAGGAAGGCGCCGGGGGCCTCGAGCTCGAGCGTGGGCAGGAACGGCAGCGCCACCGTGCTCTGCAGGTCGGCAGCCGCGCCTGGAGCACCCGCCAGCCGCGCGCCCGCTTTCACCAGGAGCTCGCTGGGCGTGGCGCGCAGGTAACCTGTACATCATCATCATCATCATCAATTCAGCCGTAGGACGTCCACTGCTGGATATAGAGCTTCCTCATCGATCTCCAAAAGGGCCGGTTGGAAGCGGCCTGCATCCAGCGTTTACCTGCGGTCTCTTTTAGGTCGTCTGTCCATCTTGTGGGTGGACGTCGTATACGCTGCGCTTACCGGTCCGTATACATATAACACAGCTATTCATATACCGATAAAGATGGTCGATATTTTCCAACTGACTAATAAACAGGGCAAGTGCGAGTCATGCTCACGCACTGAGAGTTCCGTACCACAACAAAATATAAAAAGTGGTGCAAAATTCACGCCCAGGCGTGATGTTGCATGACCTTTTCTTTCCTAAAAGGTCTTGCCTTCCAAAACAGATTCCTTCCAAAATATTACCTTTCATTCCAGACTTTAGGAAGGGAAAGGTCATAGGTCCTTATTAAGGTCTTTTCTTTCCTAAATTAAGAAATTGTGTTCACATCAATTCACATTTTGCAGGGAATGTTCTGGAAGGCAAGAAGGAAGGAAATTTAGATACTTTTTCAGTGTAACTTGTTAGGCAGCATCGTAAGTGGCCAATGGCTTACCGAGCAGCTCAGCAGTGCTGTTAGTGTCGATGCCGAGCTCCTTGCCCAGCTCGAAGGCGCGTGCTTTGGGCTCCTTTGCCAGCGCCCACGGGGCCAACGCCACGCCACTTTGTGCGATCGCTCCGTGGAACAAACCCTAAGAACAATCGTTTCGTTATACAAAGAATTAAATTTATCAATACAACGCAAATCTTATAACTCCTTTATTATAGACTAGTAGGCCGACCCTGCTTCGCACGGGCGAAGCCGGGATATATAGCCTATGTCAACCGGGGATAGTGCAGCATCCCAACAGTTAAAGAATTTTTCAAATCGGTTCTATAATTTCGGAGTCTATTCAATGCAAACAAACAAACAAACAAACAATCAAATCTTTCCTCTTTATAATATTAGTATACATATAGACAACTTATTCTACATATATATGGGACCAACTTTGAAATCGCGAAATAAAACAGCTGTTCCATACAAAAAGTTCATTGCCACTCGACGAAATGTATGGAACAGCTGATTTTTGTTCTCGATTTCAGTGTTGGACCCTATAGTAAAAGCTGTTTATATACTACTTCCTTAGATTAGACTACTTCATACTAAACAATCCAATGATTAGCGGATACTTTTATGGGAGCGGTATATTTGGCATACATCAAGCTCTTCTATTCTATACATATGTATAAAACAAAGTCGTGTATGTCACACCATTTATAACTCAAGAATGGCTGGACTGATTTTCATGATCTTATTGATTTGTTGGATTCCTCTCCACCCCGAATAGCAGAATAAATATTAAAATACAGGAAAATTCATGAAAAAAGAAATTATGAAGAAAATTAATTTTTATATGGAATGGCAAGAATTGAAGTCGTATCATTATAATACTTCCCCCCTTTATAATACTACTCTTTGAGTCGTATACATTGACATATTATATCATAAACAAATAAAAGAAGTTGTCTTCTAAGTCAAAGGAGGTTGCTGTCGCTACCGAGGAGGTAGCTGTCGCTACTGAGGAGGTTGCTTCAAGGAAGTACCTATATAACGCGGATAAAACCGTGGGGCGCAGGCATTTGAAAACAACTCTTTATTTCGGTAAATTTGGGTTATATATCAGATGGCAGGTGGCTGGCTTTACGTGCTCTTGTGTCGTGAAAGGAATTAGATTCCGGTTGCCCAACTGCGGTGCGGTGATCGACCGATCAATTGGTGCGGTCGGTACGCTATGATTCGGCAAGAATGCCTAAATTGAGATGTGGAAATTTTGCCAGCAATTTCCGTCACCACGACTTAATTTGCTAAACTTGCCAGTTGAGGGCTAGGTACGTCTTATAGCTACATATTACTTTATCTATCTACCTTTTAAATGAATGCAAAACATAAGATAAAATGCAAATTTTATGTATATATTGACAGGTGGTTTGCATCGTGATTATCCTACGTGGATAATTCTATATACAGAACAGTTGGATACAATAACAATAAACGTGAACGATGTACTCTACATTACAAAATCATATTAAATAAAAACCGGCCAAGTGCAAGCCGACCAAGCCAAACGTCGAAACACAACATATTTTTGTATTTGCTTTAGTGTAAAAACGGTAAAACATACAATCTTCAAAATTGGAATGACTATAGAACATACTCTAAAGTAAAACAAAAAAATTATAAACATTGGTCAAGTGCGAGTCGGGCATGCTAATGATCCCGAACTGAATGCAATAAAACAATTTTTAAGTGCTGGACCCTCGGTGCACGAATCCGACTCGCACTTGGCCAGTATTAATTGTTATTCGTTTATAAAAATTTACTTTATTGTATTATTTATGCTTAAACTTTATTAATTTAAAAAATACTTTAAAATAATCTTTTTCTTATTCTTCTCAGCAAACCCTTTCATTTGATACCCATATCATGATGGTAGATAAGAAAGTATTGTCCGCCATCTTGGGGCGACCGCCATATTGAATTTATCATCTAGGGCTAGTGCTTGGGAAGGCAAATCCAACGAATCCAAACTCGATGAAGTTACGTCGCTTTATTTAGAAATTCTTATGGCCATCTTCTGTCTCCATCATTAGACCAGCTCGATTGTACCATGACATTGCATTGTCACCGAACTTACATAAGTACTATGCCAAATATTACCTTAATCTGTTGAGGATAACTGATCTAAAATTTTATTTATATTACACGGGAATTACTCACGTAAGATTAAGCCGGTTACTCCGACTATAGTTTATGTTTAGTTTATGATCTAAATTTCATTTGCAAGAAGATCCCACACTAACAGGGCAAGTTAAAAGCTTAAAAAGCAACTAGGGGGAAAAAAATCGATGCGCTTTGTGTGAAGAGTGGTCCTCACCTGCGACTCCGGCGACAGCATGTGAAGATGCACGGAGACTGCGCCCGCCGACTCGCCAAATATGGTGACTCTGGTCGGGTCGCCGCCGAACGACTCGATGTTGTCGCGCACCCAGCGCAGAGCCATCACTTGGTCCTGGTCAATAATCAATAATCTATACTTCTATACTAATATTATAAAGAGGAAAGATTTGATTGTTTGTTTGTTTGGACTGCCCCGGTGGCTCAGTTGGTAGTGAAACTATCTTCTGTGCTTGGGGGCGTGGGTTCGATTCCCATCTAGGACAAACATTTGTGTGATGAACATTTGTGTTTGTTCTATGTCTGGGTGTTAATATCTATTTAAGTATGTATTTATAAATATAATATATGTACGTAGGTATATCAGTTTCTGGCAGCCATATTACAAGCTTTGCTTAGTTTGGGGTCAGATGACCGTGTGTGCAAAAATGTCCCAGATATTTATTTATTTATTTTATTATTGAATAGGCTCCGAAACTACTGAACCGATTTGAAAAATTATTTCACTGACGGGAAGCTACGCTATCCCCGGGTGACGTATAGGCTATAATCTATACCCGTGCGAAGCTGGGGCGGACCGCTAGTTTAAAATAAAAGTAGATGAGAGTTCTTCCTCCCAATTATTTGACAGATTTTATGTAACCATCTTAAATAGTTTATTATATTAACATAAAACAATCTTGTGATTTAATCCTCATAATTTTCAGTTTCAGGCACTGAAACGTGGTCTCTCACTATCATATGGGCCTCATAAGCAAGCTCAAAGTCGCACAACGAGCTATATAGAGGGCTATGCTCGGGGATTCTCTACGAGATCGAATCAGACATGAGGAGATCCGTAGACGAACGAAAGTCACCGACATAGCCCACCGGATTAGCAAGTTGAAGTGGCAGTAGGCAGGGCACATAAATCACGCAGAACAGATGGCCGATGGGGCCGAAAGGTTCTGGAATGGAGACCACGGACCGGTAAGCGCAGCGTAGGACGTCCACCCACAAAATGGACAGACGACCTAAAAGAGATCGCAGGGAAACGCTGGATGCAGGCCGCTTCCAACCGGCCCTTTTGGAGATCGATGGGGGGGGAGGCATGTCCAGCAGTAGACGTCCTACGGCTGAAATGATGATGATTATGATGATGATGTACAGGTTACCGCTCATCCTAATCCGCCATTTAAAACACAAATACTGAAAAGTATTTGTGTTTTAAATGGCGGATCAAAATTCAAATTATTAAACTCCCGTGTAAACGCTCCCTTTAACATTTTTGGGGTCACGTGACATTAGTGACGTCACACATTTATAAGCAAAAGAGTTCTTTTCGCCATACAGTTGTTGCCTCTATTTAATTTTGTGTGCCGTCATAAGGACATTCGACCTACATAGAGCGTTTACAGTCAAGTCACGTGATCAATGAAAATCATTATTATTTTGTATTTTTCTGAAATTCGGTACTTTATTTTTTAGTAATTAAGTAATTAAAAAAAAAACTTCTAGGATTAAACCAGCATGAATTATATTTTTAATACAGTCAAATACCCTATTTCAACCATTTTATGCATCTGCTAATCTGCACAAATCTTCCCGCAATGCTCGCATTCCCCTAAAGTAAATTGGCTTCGGGGACCATACTATCTATACCTACTTATATCTCACAAACGCACATTGCCTCCTCCTTGCGTCAACGCTCGAACTTGACCAACATAGTTAAACCATGACCATGCTAATGAAACTTCACTGTAGTTATATAGCTGTGATTACCTACTCCAGTACGCGGTATAGTAATTATATTAGGAAATGTTTGTTTAATTAGCCAGCCTGAACTTGCGTAAATTGTTGAAAACCAATCAAGACTAGAACTTACATAAACTTTTAACTCAAGCCTAATTTTTACATAACTTTGTTCTTATTTTAATTCATTGTTAATTAACGGCATGTCATTAATTATGTAAATTTAAAAAGGTTACTAGGATTAAAAAGTACAAAAGAGGTTTACTTTTGAAGAATCATTTTTAAAGTAAAACCATTTTTCTTTGATCAATAAGACTTCGTAACTAGAAATTATTGTTTTGATTGAAACTTCTTTCCTTTTGGGAAATAACGTAAAAAAGGACTTGTACACCGTGATCAGTTTCGAAAACTAGTATAATTTATTTCTTGTAGCCACAGGAACCGTGACTTGCATATTTTTTAAAGGAAACAGGTTGGTCTTTGTTTTCAGTGGATACAACTCTCCGGGATCTATGTCTAAGTCAGTATAATCTGGGCTCCGTGTAATGTAGACAAACCCTATTTATCCTGGTATTGATAGACAATGGGATCATAACCTAATATGTTTTACTGAAGGACACATCTATATACATGTTTAAAGGACACATCTTTATACAGACGTCGCATTTATTTTGCTAATGTTATAAATGATGCAAACGCTGTCACTCACCTTCAAGCCCATGTTCCCCGAGACTTCATCGTTCTCCAAGCTAAGGAAGCCCAAGGCACCGAGCCTGTAGTTCAGGGTAACCAGCACCACTCCCGCTCCCACGAGGTGGTCGGGTCCGTATAGAAACGCGTTACCGGATCCCACAGCAAAGGCTCCGCCGTGGATCCATACCATCACCGCTAGCTTTGGGTTGTACCTAATAACAATGATTTTATTAAAGCATCTATGATACCTAGTTTTAAGATGGTAATGAATGAGGTCACGCGAGCTAGAAGACTTTCAAGATTCAATAAGAATAAAAAATAATTCCCAGACTCAGACTCCTTTCAGAATCAATCCCAGGCTCCTTTTGTGGCCAATATAAGCCAATCAAAGGACTTCATTCTTTATTATGTTTTAATTCTAACATTAACCTCTGTGCATTTATCTCTTTTTAGTAGAAATACGTAATAAAACCTCTTCGCACATTGAAATATCATACCCACCTACAAGATACGAAAAATTGGCCACTAAATACTTAGGCAATTTTGGTTTAGTTGACCTTAAAGTCGCGCTCTCCGGCTAGAGCTATATCTTTTATTTTCAACATAATATTATAGATTAAAAAAAAGTGAGCATTTTTATAAACCGTTTGAAAATTATGTTTAGAAAAATATAAAATAAAGTTATTTATGATTATTAAAAAAGTCAAGTCAAGTCAAGTCAAAGTTTTTTATTTGCTTGCCAATGGGTATAAAAGGTCTTAAAATATTACATGTTCATCCATTAACAGCCCAAAGGGTAAGGGCGTGCAAAATTATATTAATTTACAAATATGTCAAAAGTTAATAATTAATTAAAAACTACATATAAATTTATCAACAAGCATCATACGCATAAAAACGACATGCCGTTTTCTTTAAGAATTCTTCAGTTTCATAGAAGCACTCCTTTACCAACCACTTCTTCAACTGTGTACAAAAACGCCTATATGGGAGATCTACCACTTCTCCTGGAAGAGAATTAATAATTAGAGCAGCCATGTGAACACAGTTATTTCTGAACAGCTCGAGCCTAGGTTGAGGTAATTTGAGACGAACTTGAGGAGCAGATCTTTTATTAATATTGTCGTAAAGATCAAACAATGTAGGGTTATTTCTTACAAACTTAGCCATTTCGTATATATATAAGCAAGGAACTGTTATTGGTTATAGGTTATAGGTTATTGGATTTGAAAACTGGTTTGCATGAGTCATCCCACTTCATCCCATACATCGCACGAACACATTTCTTTTGACCAACAAAAACTGTTTTAATATCGCAGGAGTTACCCCATATAATGATTCCATAACGTAAAATGGAACAAACATGAGCATGGTATACTGTCACAACAGTTTTTTGAGACGTACATTGTCTCAATTTTTTCAAGACAAAAGAGGGAAAGAAAGAGGGTAGATCGTTATGTCTGCACCTAACTTTTTAACTGTTCGACCAACCACCCGCATTCTTCAGTCTTCCCGTAAACAAGGTGCATGTAACTGCGCCGAAATATCGGGACCTCATTCCACAACCTTACCACGGTAAATATCCCGTAAATAATCATATAACTTTAGTGAAAAACCGTGATAGTTTAAAACAGTGAAAAATAAAAATGATATAATGACATTTTCGTTTTGATATTTTATAGGATGGCGGAATAAATTAAGCGGTTATTTTTCTTTTTAAATGTTGTAAATGTTAATATTTTACTATCCTTAAATTTGGCTTACCCAGAGATCTTGTCAGGCAGCGCGGGAGAATAAACATTGAGGAAAAGGCAGTCCTCGTCGCCCTTGTAGGTGTCGAAGAGCATGAACCGGTGCGGACAGACTGCGCCCTCCTCCAGCGCGTCCCGCACCCCCGACCACGACTCCAGCGGCACCGGCGGCCGGAACCGCAGCGGCCCTCGAGGCGGCTGGGCGTATCTAACAGAAATAACTTATTTGTTGTACTAGGGCGCATTTATTGTAGAAGGTGCGGCGGTACTTCACATCAGGACATCTTCTTAATCTCTACCAAGCTCAGGTTCGATCATGTTTGGAGTACTGTTGTCACCTTTGGGACGGCTCGGCTAAATACCAGCTTGAGGCTTTGGATTTAATAGAAAAACGAGCAATAAAGGTCATTTATGACGAAGTGTTGGTTGGAAAGAAACTTCAGAACCTGAACCACCGGCGTAAAGTCGCAAGCTTGTCGGTATTTTATAGGATTTTCCACGGAGAGTGTGCAACGGAACTTCACGAACTAGTTCCCCCATCACCTGTTCATTACTGGACGTCCAGAAAAACGGCAAGGCGAAACCTTTACTTGGTCGAAATGCCATTTATTCGCACCAAGCGTTTTGAGTCCTCTTTCTTAATTAGAACAGCAAAACAATGGAACGCCTTGCCCCTGTCTGTGTTTCCGCAGCATTACAATTTTGGAGTGTTCAAGTCTAGGGTTAATAGGTTATTACTGGGCAAACGTGCTCCATCTTCGACCGCATCATCGTTTTCCATCAGGCGAGATCGCGGTCAAACGTTAGCCTAGTCCGAAAAAAAAAGTTGTTATTTGGCGTCTGGTATTGAATCGCACGAGACGCAAATAAATTCACCTTAGTGAGGAAAATAGTTCACGCAATTTCTCTGGAAGAAAATCTTTTCGGCATTATTAACACTTACCGCAGATTTTTTTTTCAAAAACATATTTTATAATAAACTAAATAGAAATATACAATACAAATAATATAGAATACAAAGAAAATGAGGTAATACCTACTGATGCATTGAATGCACTGATGTAAGTAAATAGGTCATTATACTGATGTACTGTTGATTCAATATAATATCTTTTTGTTTTAGTATTGAGGTGCTGTTGAAAGAGGTTAAAAGTTTTAATACTGAATAATGTGAAGGTAAGACGATTATTAGCCATATTTGAACTTTGAATTTACATT
Organism: Agriopis marginaria; assembly: GCA_932305915.1. Lineage (NCBI taxonomy): Eukaryota > Metazoa > Arthropoda > Insecta > Lepidoptera > Geometridae > Agriopis > Agriopis marginaria. Next base: position 6,454,297 of record OW029934.1, on the reverse strand, counting down.
CTGCGCTAGCTGATAAAGTAGACTTTTGCACGCAAAAATTAGACGTTGTAGAGTTGTTGTAGAGAACGTAACCAAGCTGGTGAAGAGTTTTGGCGCCAACGTGAAAAGAACATGTCGCTCATTGTATTATTTTCCTAAACTTTCATTTCACTTTATTTAAAATTTTAAATGTTAATGTGTAATAATGGTGGATTATTGTATATTAAATGTTCGTGACTCTGACTCAAATCTGAATGGTATTGTATAAGCAGTCCAAATGGCGGTCTACCCATCGTATACTCTGTTCTAGAACAAGAACTGATTTTTTTTAACACATGTGACAAAATACAAAATACAAAGTGAGAAACTAATCAAAATACAATCTAATGCTAAAATACCTACCTAAATGTACTTAGACTATTTATTTATTTATTTATTTCGTTTATTTACCAGTGTACACAAATTACATGAGGTCCTTAAAACAACAAGTTGGTACAAAGACCCTGTTAGGGCGCTGCAATTTTACTTAATAACAATTTGACACATAATATTATCTTAAATTATAATAATAACTGCAAACAAAAGCTTTCTATTAATAAAAACAAAATAAAACTATGAGCTTAATATTTAATTTCTATTGCTAAATTACAATTTTTTCTACCACTTATCGTCCATATAATCTTGTATTGACTTGACTGTATTTTTAAATGAGCAATCTTTAGAAATGTTTTTTATGGTGTCTGGTAATTTATTATAGATTTTAACACATCGGTATTCAGGACTACTTTTATATATTTCTAAATTGGGTACAGGGAGAGCTAATTTGGTTTCACAACGCTTGTTTTTATCGAAACTAAATAAGTTTAAGTTTTTGAGTTTTAGTAAAATATCGACCTAAAAAAGCATGCTCTACAATTTAGGCGATTAAAAACACCTGTTTTCTATATTCAATAAGGTTTATAACTACTTGAGTCTTTATCCGTCCCTCACCTTGCGCGCTGTTACTCAGTTAAAAATTGTTTTTTGTCGATTCCCAAAAAGTTGCGATTTTAGATTCGGTCACTGTTTTATTAAGAGTGCGATATGTAAATTGTGAAATTTTAGAGCAAATTTTTTCTATGTGGGGTTTCCAGTTGAGGTGCGTGTCGAGGGTCAATCCTAATAAATTACATTCACTGGTTTCTTTTATTTTTATGGTCTTAGTTATTGGTTTAAGGTTTACGTTTTTTTTCTGATACGGTTTGAATTGTAAAATGTTAGTTTTTTTGTCGTTTATTTCAAGGTTATGGTTTTGGAGCCAGAGTTTCAATGTATTGTAGGTTTCGATAATAGTCGAATTAGTGTCTGTGGAGTTATTAGGGCTATTGAATAGTAGGGAAATGTCGTCAGCAAATAGGACACAGAGAGGATTACATATTTTGGGCAGATCGTTAATATAGATAAGAAATAATATGCAACCTATCACACTGCCTTGAGGAATGGACCAGTTTGTTGTTACTTTATCTGACAGTACAGTTAGTACTTCTCTCACATTCTCACCTAGACTTTCAATTTCCACACATTGTTGCCTATTAGAGAGATATGATTTTAGCCATTTTAGTGCATTTCCTCGGATTCCTACCCCGTGTAGTTTTGTGAGTAGGATAGAGTGGGATACCTTATCATAGGCTTTTGTTAAGTCTAGTAGGATCCCTATGGCATAACATTTTTGTTTTATGACGTTAAATATTTCTTGGGTGTATTTATATAGTGCTAGGGTTGTAGATCTATGTTTTCGGAAACCGAATTGGTTTGTGTCGAGGATATTGAACTTTTCTAGAAATGTATATAATCGATTTGTCATTGCCTTTTCAAATATTTTGGAGAATGATGGGAGCACTGCAATAGGTCTGTATTGACTGGGGTCCTTATGTTTGCCACCTTTCTTTAGGATAGGCTTTATTTTTGCTATCTTTAGCAAAGATGGAAATGTTCCTTCCGCGAAGGATTGGTTTATTAGGAAGGTTAGCGGGGGAGATAATTCAGTGGCACAAGCTTTTAATAGTGTGGGAGGTATATCATCAACACCGCAGCTACGTTTGTGTGGAAGATTGTGGATTATATTAAGCACTTCTTTTTCATTTACGGGTTCAAGAAACATGGAGTTGATAGATGGTTTGATTACTGGGCAGTGACGAGAAGCATGTGCATTATTAGGATTAGTTTGTGGGTCTCCTACTGACGAGAAATAGTTGTTGAATGTGGTGGCAATAGTGTGTGGGCATTTTAATATGCCATTGGTTGTGTCTAATTCTATATTTTTGTGTTGAGTTTTTTTAGATTTTTTTGTTTCTCTTTTTATTATATCCCTATCAGGTATATCCCTATTAGGTATATCCCTATCAGGTATATAGGTATATCCCTATCAGGTATATAAATATGTACTATTGGATTACCAATCGAAACAATCTAAATAAGTAGGTACCTATACTCAAGCTCACTATCAGTTAGCAGCGTACCTAGAATGCTGGCGTCCTTACCACTCTACATGGCAATTGGCTATGCTGAAACGTTGAGCCAGGAAAACGGCAGTATTTTGGTCACGCGTCGAAGTGCTGTAAGTAGAACCACGGGCAAAGAATGGTTAAAACGGCAGAATTTTGGTCACACGTTGAAGAGCTGTAAAAACGGCATCATTTTGGTCACTCGTCGAAGTGCTGTAATTAAACGGTAGTATTTTGGTCACAGGTTGAAGAGCTCTAAAAACGGCAGTATTTTGGTCACCCGTCGAAGTGCTATAAAAACAGCAGCATTTTGGTCATGCGTCGAAGTGCTGTAAAAACTGCAGCATTTTGGTCACTGGTTGAAGAGCTGTAAAAACGGCAGTATTTTGCTCAGGCGTCGAATTGCTGTACCTGATTCCTTTGAAGCTGTAGTAGGGCGTCTGGTCGGCGGTGCGCGACAGCAGACGGCGGCCGCGCAGCGCGCCGAGTCGCGTGTCAACGAGCGGCCCGCCGCCGACGCGCATGCGGTCCACGAGCGCGTGCACGAGCCGTGCCGCGCGCGCCGGCACGGCTTGCAGCCTCCGCAGCGCGTGCTTCAGCCCCACTGACTCGCTCACGGTGCTCGATAGCCGCCGCCATGCTCCCGATACCTACACATATTTTTATCTATAAGTAATATGCTTAGCTTCTTAAATTAAATCAGGTAATTAAAATTATAGCCACTTTTCCCCACACGAAGGGGCTTTTTTAAGTCGGCGTTTGACCACCAAGTCAAACGCGGATTTATAAGCGACGATGTTGCCAATTTCGAAGAGAATGTAGGTATACTACGTACCTATATAGGTACTTTGACGATTGCATAAATAGGTATTGTAGCTCTTGGTTTAGTCTTTCATTTATTGTTTCTTCTGCAGGTATAGGTTAATATTTACGTAGTTCTAGGTTTAATTATAAAAATTAGCTTTTAAACCTCACCTCCGCTGTCACCTTAGCAGTAAGTGGCTGCTACTGGAAATCCGTATTCATAAAATAATGGTTTTACAGTAAGAGGCGCACATTGGCATCAATCTCTTGTTTTTGTTTTTACAAGCTTTTATTTAACTTGCCCTGTTAGTTAGTAGGTACTGTATGTACCTATGTATGTATGGGACAAATTATGCAACTGAATTTCAGAAGAGTTACTGACCCCTCAAACGATTGAGCTGAAATTTTGCACACACGTTTAATTTAGATAACAATGCATGGTTAGCTAAATGATGTTATTCCAAATCCAATATGGCGGACTCCCAAAGATGGTGGACCAGTTATTTTTATTCTACCAATGGTAGTTCTACAGATGGCTATCAACTGAAAGGGTTTGCTAAGAAAAATACAAAAGATTGTATAAAAAAAACCCTCCTTCGATCTCCAAAAGGGCCGGTTGGAAGCGACCTGCATCCAGTGTTTCCCTGCGGTTCCCTCATTTAGGTCGTCTGTCCATCTATGCCTATGTCCAGCAGTGGACGTCCTATGGCTGAAATGTTGATGATATTTTTATTAATAATATCAATTGTATCTATCCAAATGGTTCTCATTTTTTTAAATGCATAATATTTTATTGAAATCTACAGACTCTATTCACTTTGTCGCAGACGATTGCAATATTGCACATTGCATGTCGCTAAGTTAAATAAAGTGTTTAACTCATTATGCCAACTTTAGCCGCGGAGGTGCTAATATCATCACCTTCGAAAACCAAAAGAGACCACACGCAAATGCGTCACAGCTGATACGATAAGTATGGTTGCTCTAGGGCTCATGTAAATGGTGGATAATATATATGTCGACTTCGATATTTTCATTAATAACAACGGTTTCGTAATGTTTTGCATACATAAAGCCACAGAATAAGTTCACCGAGATAAGGCCACGAGTAGGGCACGCACAGGGGCCTTACGGACAACTGCTATAGCGGCACCTAATCCGCTCAGTTGGAAAATCACGCAACCGCAAACCGTATCTGGGCGCGATAAGGTTCACGTTTGCGTGATTTTCCAACTGAGCGGATTAGGTGCCGCTATAGCAGTTGTCCGTAAGGCCCCAGGCCTTTTGATGGAAATTAACTCAGCAGTTAGGACCTCATTTCACCCGCAAATTTGAATCACCAGTTAAAAACCATAATACTAGTTAGTTAGTTTACATAATCAAGGTGGAATGAATAAAATATATATGTATAAAAAAACATTTTTCATGCTCGTAAAAGACGTAGCCTTTGTTTTGCTCAGTGTAAGCTGACAAAAACTGCTATTTATGCATTATCTAGTGCATTAAAGTCTGTATTTCTGTGTTGTCGTGATGGTGGTCAAACGCAAGCCTATTATTAATAATAATAATAAAATAAATAAAAAACTAGTAATAAAAAGGTTTACTCATTCAATTTGTTTAAAGATGTTCAGTTTGTAACATATTTCTTTAATAATTTACCCCTAGGTCGGTACTATTAAATTAATACCTAGACATAACTAACTTTTGTCGAATAAAAATAGCAGTATTGTTCAAAGTTCAGTTTTAATTTTAATTGAAGAGATACGATATCACTTGTTTCATTTCTTCGCAATTAAAGTAAAAAGCTGAGTGCAAGTATAACTCATGCATATCTGCCCCCGGCTTTGGATCGGGCTGATAAACGGTCTGTTATCCGAGTCGCGTAGGCAACAAAACGCTCCCTCAGCCCCCGCCAAGTTAGAGCGACGATGTATTTTGCCACGCAAGAGTCACGAGGCCCTCGGAGGGAGTGCAACGACAAAAACGAACATAGCTCCGACCTCGATGACTCGCTGAACTGAGCGCGGCGCGCGCAATTTCTCCCGACCTTTTTACGCTTTTAATTTCACTAAAAAACTAAACTATTCACTATCAAAAATCTATCCAATGGATTTTTTTTTGAATAGGATTGCTTTTCAGTATATGTAATTTCCAGGTTGTTACGAGCTTTCATTAGAGCATAAAACGAAAAAAAATAACTAAATCGACTTAATTTTTTTTTTATATCGAGGAAATGTTATTCTATCAAATTTTGAACCAATGTCTAAACTCAAACACAGATGTATCTGTGACACGTATTTTTTTTCCTGCTCAAATATTGTAATTTAACTGAATAAAATTGATTTAAAACCGACAAATTTGGTATAACAGGCCGTTAAATGGCTTGTTTTATGCACTTGTACAATCTACAATGTAAAATTTCAGTTTAACATTGTAGATTGTACGACTTTGCCGAGAAATCTAAAAGATATAAAAATAAAACAAAGAGTACCTATATATACCTTTATTTTCCAAGGTCTGGTGGGTCAAAGGTGTGTGCAAATAAGAGAGTACTGAATGAATTTTATTATGCCTAAGTACAACGTATTAAAATGGAAAATGTGATGGCTGCCGCTGATACACTTAACTAAATTTATAGCGTCTATACAAGGTATTATAAAAGTGATCAATAGAAGCTCCGTCGAACAATCAATAAATAGTATAATATCTACTTTACTATCTTTCGTAACTTGCGAAAATATGAGTGAACGATGACCTTCTCGATGTAATAAATAAACGTTAAGAGTTTCACAATCATACCTAACACCTACTGACTGAACATTCTTCAATTGATCAGTATCAATCGAAGAATGTTTTTAAAAACTTTTAGGCGCTGAGCAGACGAAGGACTTCTTGTCCGCCTGACTATAGTTTTACAGAAATGAATCTGTTTTATTCTCATTACAATGAAAATAACCATTTCTGTCCGGCAGACAAAAAGGCCTTCGTCTGCTCAGTACCAATTGTACGATTTTATGAACAGTTATGCAGTAGTATGCAGTTATTTTTATCAATTACTTAAAAAACTGATACTATAATACAAGAGTTAATTAAATAATACACTCGTACCGGAGACCAATCGCAAGTAGCTTCCCTACATCATACTTCACAACTTATGTTCGATAACTTTTAAAAATAATGACTTACATAGTAAATGTAACAAAAAAAATAATTATGATTTAGCTTTGTTTTTTGTAGATGCAAATCTCTGCTAAGCTTTACCCAGGTTCCTTCTCATTTGAGACAGCGTAATGTAATTGTCATTTTCTCGATGGCATTAACCTTCACTAAAATATTATTGTATTTTACAAGGACGAAAAATTGCCTACGTTATTATTTTAGTTGCGCACTGTGGGTTCCGTACCACCACGTAACTTGTTAACTACTAAAGTAAAAAAAAGTAGTGCAAAAATACAACGTCCCATGAACACCCAGGCGATCACCCATCCAAATACCGACCAAGCCCGACGTTGCTTCACTTCGGTGATCGTACGTGAACATAAATTTGATACCGGTATTCATTTTGGGGTTGCAATGCTGTTTTTTTTTATTTGCCGCGCTTTTTCAATCTGTACTTTCATTAGCCAGGCTTTAAGTTAGATATACCTGAAGCTACCTTTGAAAGGACACCGGTACATTAAAAATAGCCTTGCATATACAGTATAGCTTTTCTACGTTTTCTTATTTTGCGTTATGTGACCTTTATTGGTTACAAGTTGTTATCCTTTTCCTTTAGCACTATATAGGTACTTGCAATCTCATGCAATCTACAATCTCCGCTTTAATTATTTTTGGGACGATTTTTATACATCGAGTCATCTGCAATGGTTGGCATTTTGGATTCGCAGCATTTAGTATTTAGATGAGAACTAGTGATTGTTCAAAAACAAAATTGATAACGATAAATTAAATCTGTATTATTTAAAATCGAAATCTACTCACAGACTGACTTATTGACTGATTTATTTCGAAATCTTGAACACTACTTTACCTACGAAGCTGCAATTTGGCAGGCAGATTCCTAAGAACGGATGTTGCGAAAGATTCGAACTAAGGGTCAAAGTGGGGTCGAAAGTTGGTATGGAAATTTACGCGTACCTTCGTACGCGGGCAACAGCTAGTCAAATATATTTCAACTATGGAATATGAGCCAATGCTCAAAAATTTCCGAAGACTAAAACCAATGACGATATAATCATCTTTGTCTAAAAGATGTCATAGTTCTAATCTGTGCGTTCAGACTACAATTGATTGTTGTTGCAAGCTAAATGAGATATTGTTATAACGACAAGGGTTTTGAATTTGTTTGTCAGCATTTCTAAAATATATCTAAATCCTGTTCGTGAATTTCGTACATACCTACTTAATCCATGTATTCGTTAATCAATGAGTAATCTTTCACTTAGGAATAAAAAAGAAGAGAGGAGGAGAAAGTTAAGGTGGTACGTTTCACCTATGGCGGGAAATTCAAATTTCAAACAGCTTTTTGTCCTTGTAGCTAGGCCGGGTAATTATTTTAAAATGACACAGAGTTTGCGCAGATCGTTGGTTGTTCTTTACATTATCATGTACAGCTATAATACAGTAATGCACCATATTACTTACATTTGTCAATAAACCGTTTGAAACAGCATATTGACAAATGTAAGTAATAATGAGCCTTATAGATAAATAGCTTTATATGATTTTGTAAAGAAGAATAATCAATTTGCGCAAAAATCATGATCGTTTACAATAATTACCCGGCCTAGCTACAGGACAAGAAAATTGTATGAAATTTAAATTTATCGCCATAAGTGAAACGTACCACCATACGTAGTATAGTATGAAATCTTTGTACCACCTTAAAGCCAAATCATCTAGAACCTTTCTCTTAATAACTATAAATGAATTACAGCCACCCAACGAGGAAGTTATTTGAGTAACTCCAATTACAATGATATAATTTATAGGTACCTATACTGCATCGTAACGTAATAGACAGTACACCAGATCGAAATGCGTATTTACGGGAAATTGTAATGATTAGGAAAGTAAATGGGATTTTATTGAGGGTAATCTATCGCCAATTGCCTAAGAAACGGAAGAAAGCTATATACCTACATTTGTGACTCTTCTTTACCTACTTGTACTAATATGTATTTTGTGGTACCGGGTACTAATTATGTATTTTGTGGTACTAGACCCGTGCGAGTAAAAATTAATGAAGTAAATAATAATTCCATAATAATAAATAGATAAATAATATAGATATTAGATAGAACTAGAAATAAAAATTACATATAGATATAGAAACAGAGCAGAAGTGGCAGTTAAAAGTGATCTCTTCCGGGCATTACATGCATTTTATGGATAGAATGTACAATACGATAAGAGTCAAAATCAGCTTATCTTAGTCCAGTGCTGGACCTTTGATTATATAATTATCAAAGTGCAGGACGTAGGCCTCTCCCCAGGCACACATCAGCTCATTCGGCTTTTCGCTTCCAGCCACTGACAGCTGCCCTGATTATCTACGTATTGTCAATAACTGTTTTAATTACATCAATGGGTATTGTATTATAATATATCATCACCACCTCTTTTATTACGTTAAAATTATTATTTTATTAAATTCTTAAAGACGAAATTGCCAAACCTAGATTCCTCCACATAGAATTTCATCATTGCTTAATTTTCACAGTTGCTGGCATGCTGTAAGTATGCAGTATATTTTAATTTTGGAGAAACAATGTAGTCCTATTAAATTTAAAGACCTCGTTACATGAGCCTACAATAAATTCAGACGCATCTCATAAATATTATCTCAATGGCTCAATGGAAATGTGGCCTTTATGTCGTCTGTGCCTTTGCCACGTAATTTGTGGGTTGGGTAATGTTAGGCGAAGTTTTAGTGATAAGACCGCAAGTTGTTTCATCGTTGAACTAGTTTTTGTTCCATATGTACGCTTCCGGTGTGTATAATGAAGACCAACCCTACAAAGATGATACTTTGTGAATGTTCAGAGTCGAAACTTTAATATATTATACTTATATACTACTTTAATAGATATTTATATAAAACTTTAATATATATATATTTCGGGCCTTAGGTATAACTAATATACACTTGTCGACATCATTTACAGAATAAAAGTCACAGTTTAAAATTAACATGACCCAATTGAGCGGCTCTTTTGGAGATCGATGGGGGAGGCCTATGTCCAGAAATGGACGTCCTACGGTTGAAATGATGGTGACACAATTATACTATATAGGTACAAATTAGCAGCTGTAAAGTGGCTTTGTCAGATTAATAATAATTAAGAAAATACATTAAGTAATAATAATTGAATTAAAAAAAAAATACGGGATATTATTCTAATTTTAAAGGCAAATTCTTCTGTAATGGTTTTGATACAAATTTTTTCACTGTACTCTGTCTTTAATAAACATTATCTTCAGAGTATTATGCTTGGCTCATGAAATAATTCTTAATAATACCTATTTTTTATTTACTTTCGCTGAACTGTTCTGGATAGACATTGTAAAAATGCACGATGTTTCTAAGAAAGTTTTTTTTTAGTTAGCCATATATTAATAGTTATTAAAGCTACATGAAAACGGTCTGAGAAGACATTCCATGGATTTTGGCGACTTTTGGTTCGCGAGTTATACGGATAAACCAATTTCTATGAAAAATAATTAAGCACCACCACAACTGACTTTATAACCTGTGTCTTTTTGAAAACATAATTTTATCACAAATCTTTTTTCTTTTCTTTCTTTTTTTCACAATGAAACCTCATCATCATCATCATCATCATCCAGAAGACGTCCACTGCTGAACATAGGCCTCCCCTTTTAACCTCCACACTGAACGACAGCCTGCCTTTTGCATCCACTGGATGCCAGCGACTCTCACTATGTCGTCGGTCCATCTAGTGGGAGGCCTACCTACGCTGCGTCAATGAAACCTGCTTTAGAAGAATACCAAATCAGTCCACCTGTTTAGGAGAAAAATCAACGAAAAATATACGAATATCCACTAACACATAACCTCACCTAATTGCATTTACCTTCACCGTCCAGTCGTGAGCAAAAAGAAAACAATCACTAGACCTTGCCATATAAGTCTAGAAAAACATATGTGAAACGATAAACGGTACTTAAACCAAAAAGTCATGTATTAGATGACCAATTATAGCAGGGCCAGCGTGTAAAGAAGAGCTGTAATGAACGGGTATGAATGCATCGTAGCACAGCACAACGTTGCTCAACCGCCAATATTTCTGTTTGGGTCACAATCCCTGGATGGCTACACTATTAAAGTTACGTAACATAACGTGTTACGAGATTACTTTTTTCCTACAATAGAGGTAGAGCAAGGTCACTTTACGCAAACGTCTACATTTTAATTTTTATATATGTCGAATTTCTAGTGTAATTCCGCTTCTACACAACAACAACAACAAGGGTGTATGTTAATTACAAAATAACCACGCATTATCATGGGATAATCTTGACAACAATAAGTACCAGGGGCCTTACGGACAACAGCTAATTGCGGCACCTAATCCGCTCAGTTGGAAAATCACGCGAACGTGAACCTTATCACGCCCAGATACAGTTTGCGGTCGCGTGATTTTCCAACTGAGCGGATTAGGTGCCGCAATTAGCTGTTGTCCGTAAGGCCCCTGCTAACTATAATGAGCTACAATATAAGATAGTAAAATTAATAATGTAAGTAATTAAAAATCTTACGGATAGATACGTTACTAATCTGCGATCTCGTAAGTTTTACCTTTTTCTAGGTACCTAACCTACTTGATACGGGCCTTTGGGCACAGAAGACATAATCTTTGGGCTTGTGGCTGGTCAGATCTGGGATTCTGACCTCTCAGAATTCAAGCGACCCCGAGGTGACAATGGCGTGTCATCGCGCAGTTGTAGAGGTGTCTATTATGTCTTCTGTGGTAGAGGGGAGGAGCGGAATGCTCTGAGCATTTCCGGGAGTGTTGTTTCAGGCAGCGTGCTAGGAGGTACAGGGGCCTTACGGACAACTGCTATAGCGGCACCTAATCCGCTCAGTTTGAAAATCACGCGACCGCAAACCGTATTTGGGCGCGATAAGGTTCACGTTCGCGTGATTTTCCAACTGAGCGGATTAGGTGCCGCTATAGCAGTTGTCCGTAAGGCCCCTGGTGGGTTACTGTGGAGATTCCGGTGCCCTCTGTCTGGCACAGAGGCTGACCACCGATGGGGTTTTAGTGGGTGCAATCTCACATAACCTGGCTGCACCCGAAAGCAAAAAAATATAAAAAAATGGGGACGCCACTATCGCAAATAGTTATATATATATATACTACCAACCCTGTAGTACACTGAATATGAGGACGATGATTGGATGAAACTCTTCCACTGACGTGTTTTCTACAGTATAGTCAGAAAAAAAGTTTTCGTTTCAAGACTTTTGTCAAGCTGTAAGTCTAGTCACTATTGATTCATACTACTTTGCTCTACCTTCATAGAGTTGAGACTGTTAGCAGCATTAGCGACGACGTCCCCCAGCGTCGCTGGCGGCAAGGCGTGGCTGCGCAGCACCAGCGCACATGCGCACACTACCGCTGCGCGCCACAAGCGCACGCGCATCCTTACACTTGCTCGATTAACTCGGTAGGCGCTTTTCTTCTTCGCTGATTATTTCTTTAGACTCTGTTGAAGATAACATAAATGGTAAAACAAATAGTAAAAGCGAATTTTTACAAGCTTTTATTTAACTTGTCTTGCAATGTTTGTTAGGTCAAATCTTGCAAACTGAATTAGAACAGGTTCGTCCTGATTGATTTTGCTGAAATTTTGCTTATATTTAGTACATATTTACAAAATGGCAGTCAAAATAAAAAAATATAGAAATAAAATTAAAAGCATGATTATATAATAACTTGTTTTAAAAAATGATTGTTAAATAAAAGCTTGCTTTGAATATACGTCTCTATGCGCAAATTTATCTATCCATCGCATCCAGAAAAAAATAACATATCAAAAATTACTACGAATAATTATATCTGGGTATTTCATCAAAACAAAACAATCAACAACATCAACAACAACAAGTATAAAATTAAATGAGACGGAAGACTAGCCGGATGTTTACGACCCGCATCGTGCTGAGGTGAGCTCTTAGTTTTTGTTACATTTATCTCTATACCTATAATTTCCTATCAATTACTTTACTTGCATTAACGATACTTATATTATCACTGTATATTATAAAACTATAAAACAAAGTCGTGTTAGTTACCATTTGGTTACCATTTATAACTCAAGAACGGCTGGACCGTTTTTCATGATCTATGATTTTTTGGATTCCTCTCCGCTCCGAACTTTGAGAAAGGATTATTCTTTACGTCATTGGCTCCGAATAGTATTAAATTATCGGGAATAAAATCACGAAAAATATTATCATGCAGAGAATTCATTATCCCATTGTTTTTTTAGTTTTTTTATTGGCAATGGTTAAAAAAAACATTTTTGCCAAAAACAAGTTCCATTGATTAGTCTTTGGATTATCGATTATCCCATACATTTTATTGCATTTTATATGGAACATATTATCTTTTTTTTTTTTGGCTATGGCCCCATTGGTGTGGTTGTTGGGGCAATTTTGCCATTAACAGTGAGGGAGTAGATAGTGAGATTGTCTAAAAACGAGATAATCCTGGTTGATGAAACTACTAACAGAAAATAACAAATGGAAAAACTAAAGACCAACAAAGACAGATATTATTTTTGTGGAACACCAAGAATTGAAGTCTTATACATTGACATAATTATTACATCACAGGCAAAAAAAAAGAAATTGTCATCTAAGTCTACGGATGTTGCTGTCGGTACCAAGGAGGTTGCTTCAAGGAGGTATATAACGCTGGTGAAACCGCGGGGCGCAGCTAATAATATATAGATAATTGTGTATTTAACCGACTTCAGGAGAAGGTTATCAATTCGACAGTATGTTATTTTTTTTATATGTTTTCAAAGCGATTACTCCACCAGTTATAAGTAAATATATTTTGATGATTATTTTTTTGTTTCATATCTCAGAGATGGTTTTGGTTTGTGGTTCAGCAAAAGTTTTGATAAGTACCTACTTTCAATCTCTGTTTTAAATATGTAGGAATTATAGTCTTGAAGTCGGTATTTTTTGTCTTAAAATTAATTATTTGTCATGGAATAATGTAAGTTAACTATGGTAGTAGAATTGATCATTTGGATTATCTCTAGGCTTTCCCAACTTTTTTGTATTCACCTAAGTAGTTTAGGTATTAAAGTGGTTAGGTATTAGTTAGCTTGTATTGTGTTTAGTTAAAAAGACACTGCCAGTAAACACAAAAAAGTTTATTTTACTGGGCAAGTGCCTTTATTAACTAAATAAAATACAAGCTAACACTAACACTACAAAAACAGTTAGACTGCCCATAGACCGCTGAAAGTCTAAAGAGAATCCAAATGCTCAAGCCCAGTAATCAGTTAGCAGCGTACCCAGCATGCTGGTACATTACCACGCTGAATGGATATGGCCCGAAACACGTAAAAATAAATGATTAAGTAAATAATGTCTTTGTCTAATTAAAATTTAATAAACCCACAAACAATTCGAAAAAAGCTCAAAAAATTTCAGCCTTTACGCTGGACAAATTTGAATCAAGCATGAAGAACCACTGCAATGAGACCTGCTTTCGGATATAAAAAAACTGCGTTAAAATCAGGTTAGACAATCTGGTGATTTAAATAGTAGATTGTAACATAAGGGAGGGAGCAAAATAATATTTTTACGGCGAGGCCGCTTTTTTTAATCCAGAGCGAAGTGAGGGATTCTTTAGTAGAATCCCGAACGTAGCGAAGGATTCAAAGTACGTTTCCTGAGCCAAAAAATATTTCTCGCCTGAGTGATATCACCCACTATGAGAAAATAAAAGGCACCTCATATTTTATTGTAATATTATTATTTAATAAAACATAGAGTAACAACTAAATTGAAATTAAATTGTATCTTAATAATAAAACAACTAAAAACTTATATTTAAATTTGAGACATTTTCGCAATTATGAAAATTTATTGTTACACAAAACCATGAATTTCTAACAATCTGTGAAAATTTACGAAAACGCGGGCTGTAGTGCGACTATGGGCCGTCGTACCAGCCAGTCTTTATTTAAACAATATTTGCGTTCGATTTCCTTGGCGCTGAACACTAATATGTTCCAATTTCTAAAAGTGCGCGGCAAAGATAATTGCGGCGCAATAATAAAGAGGATTAAAAACTCATTAATGCCCGCTAAAAGTTTCTTATAGAAAACACCACCTTTGGGTGCACTTAAAGGCGAACAAAGTCGTCCTTTTCGAATAGATGGGATGAAAAAAATAATTTTATGCTTGCGCTTGACTACGATAACTCGCCTTAACATAAGCAATGATGGTCTACGATGGAGCACGCTTGCCTAGAAAATACTGATTCACTTATGACTTGACATGAAGATACCCAGATTGTAACTACTACCTATTTGTCAAAGGTATCTTTCGGGATTTTACCTATCGGGAAACAACTATTCGGGCTCATATAAATTTAATAAACATACCTACTATACTTATAACACACAACCTTATACCCCAAACGCATATACATGTATATTTTCAGTACAGTCAGTTCTCCGTTCCATAGTGAGTAAAAATAAATAAAACCTCACAAACTTTCCGCCGTTTTGTTGCATGACAAAACGATGTAAGTTTGAAGATTACACGCGAGCATCTTGCGCAGCTTGTGTAACCTCGTTGTGTCGTGTTATGTGCACTTTCATTGTTTGTATTTACAAAACCCGTCGTAGGTCGCGAAGTAGTCTCGATATTATTCAACTAGTACTTTCACGGTGGCGCGGCGGCGCCGGTTGCGGCGTGCGCAGATGTCTGCAGTCACTGCAGGCCCGCGGTACTGATACACGCACGATTGTATACTACCTTGATTTACTGGACTAGATTTTTCGCACACGTCGTACCTTTTGGTCGTACCCTCAGAAAAAATAATAGGAATTTATTATACCTACAGTTTCCCCTGTAGTACCTACTTACACTAATTGGTCGTCCATTTGATAAAAGTTTGATCATGTCGTTCCGTTTTTGTGCCGCTCAATATTGAAGTGTGCGTTTGTAGAACTAAGTAGTAAGAATAATTATGTCATTTCCCCATACATTTTGTGTGGAACGGCAAGAATTGAAGTATATTCATAGATAGATAGATAAATATTCGGGACATACATATAAGTAGATACAAATTCTTTATTGTGTACACCAGAAATAAAAATTACAACAGGACATATAGACATAATATATACATATATCACAGAAAAAAAAAACTAAGTCTACGGAGGTTGCTGTCGGTACCAAGGAGGTTACTTCAAGGAGGTATATAACGTGGGTGAAACCGCGGGGCGCAGCTAGTTAGGAATAAAATAGGCTATTTTCAAGGACTGAAGGATTATGTTGGAAATTACGTATGACACAGTTTTTCTAGTCAAACTGATAGAAAATACCTTTTCGTGAACCTAATTTGAGAGTCGAGCGCGTTGATGTCTTTTCTACGAAAGTGTTGCAAACAAGGGCGTACGTGGCTATACAATACGTTTATTCCATTCTGTCCGACTATTTGTCCGATGATCGGACTGTTTGGACAAAAATATTCCAATCTGTCCGACTGGCCAGTCGGACAGATTGGACACGCAAATTTTGTTCCAAATAGTACTGCTGGCAGTAAAGTACAGTGAAAACAAAAATGTTATACTTATTTATTTTTTTCCTACTATTTTGACTTTGAGTATCGGCTAATTTCTATGTGCAATATAATGATTAAGAATGGTTTTTTTCACCAAGTCCCAAGTACCAGGAATGTATAAACCATGAAGACGGTTTCCCCTTCGCGACCCATGATCACACTTTTTATGAATCTAGAGTGAAATACCTCTCCATCGTTTCTGTTATCCTGGTATGTACCTGGTATCGACGTTTTCCAATAATTAACGTTTGTTCTACTTGTGGAGGAACACAGTAGAAACTACTCGGCTGTGGAGAGTGTGATCACGGGTCGCGGTCGCTTCTCGAGGTGGAAAACCTCTTCATGGTTTATGCATTCCTGGTACTTTGATTTGGTGAAGCTTTTTGTTCGACCTTGTGAATGACAGCTATCATCGGAAATGAAGATCTCGACGAGATCTATCACTTCTGCAAAGAAACTGCTAGTCTAAGATCGAAAGTTTCCGAGATATCGCCCAACCAAGTTTGACAGCTGTCACACTGATATCTGTCAACGCCCACATTAAACCATGGAGAGATACCCAAATCCAGCAGCAGTGGTCTGATAAACGTAGGCTAATGATGGTGATGATGTCACTGACATCTGTCAACGCCTACATCTACCCTGAGACAGGCCCAAGTCCGTCTGATAAGAGTAGGCTGATAATGATGATGATGGGTTAGGACCCATTCTCTGTGAGGGATGACCTGTGTCCCAGCAGTGGGAACACGGTAGGCTGAAATGATGATGATGATGAAATTTTAAATTCAGGATATTTTGCGAATGATGATAATGATGGTGGATTAGGGCCCATCCTCTCTCTCTCTCTGAGAAAAATCCTGTGTCGCAGCAGTGGGAACATAATAGGCTGAAATGATGATGATGATGATGAAATAACATACAAATGATAATTACGATAGATTCATATTAATTATTTTGTTAGAAGTGTTTGGTGTGAAGTACTTACTTCAAAGATAATAATCCTACAAAAAGTACCTAATTACTTTTCAGATTGATTGTATCGTAATATTCTTAGTAGTACTATTTGGAACAAAATTTGCGTGTCCAATCTGTCCGACTGGCCAGTCGGACAGATTGGAATATTTTTGTCCAAACAGTCCGATCATCGGACAAATAGTCGGACAGAATGGAATAAACGATACAATAATACTTTTTTGGCACCTCAAAAATAACGTTACAAGAATATTAGAGATATGTACAAAAGCCGCGTGGTCTTATCACTAAAACAACCTCTTTTATATAGCCCGTTGGTTCAGTTGGTAGTGATCCTAACTTCTGAGCTTGGGGGCGTGGATTCGATTCAGGACAAACATTTATGTGATGAACAATTTGTGTTTGTTCTTTATCTGGTTGTTAATATCTATTTAAGTAAGTATTTAAAACTATAATTATAATGTATGTATGCATATCAGTCTCTGGCAGCCATATCACAAGCTGCTTAGTTTGAGGTCAGATGACCGTGTGTGCAAAAAATGGCCCGAATATTTTTATATTTATTTATTAATTATATATGAATAACTGTACCTGCGGTATATTCCTTATAACATCAGCTACCTACCAGTGAAAGTCCCGTCATAATCAGTCCAGCAAAGTACTTTGTTATCTAATCGTCAAGACTATAGTAAAATTATCTATCTATATATATTATGAAGTACATGCCCCAAGAAAATCTCGGATTTGACCACTTTTTAGGCCTTACTTGGCATTAATACTATTATCAATAATATTTCGCGGCCAGGAATTGAACGTGGGACCTCCTGCTCATGAGGCAGACGTGCTACCTCTGAGCCAAATCAGTGGACATTTCTTTCTGAACCAAGGACCTTGCGCTTAATTGAAGTTTGTTTACAAGACCGGACCTAGCTATGTAGGTATTTTGTATTAATTGTAACAAGTTGCTAGCCTCGAACTGTGAACTCTTGCCTTTTTATCTTTACAAACCGTAGACCATCGTCATATTCAAAACCAAAAAAAGATATTTGCATGAACTACTTGCTTAAAAAATTCATGAAGATCGAATCAACGGTTCGCAATTTTTAACTGGCACTTTTTGACTTTAACTGGCAGATAGCTGATGTTATGAGGAGTAATCCACGCGGGTGAAACCGCGGGGAGCAGGTACTATCCTATATGGATACTACCTGCTCCAGGAGACGTTTTTAGTGATAAGGGGTCTTACGGCTATCTGTTTTAAACGATTCTGTTTAGGTGATGCGAAAAGTTGCGCGACCGCAAACTGTATCTCGGCGCATTAAGGTTCACATGATTTTCCACACTGCACTGTTTTAGCGCTGTTTTGAGCCCGCGTTAAAAGGTAGCCAAGACCGGTTTTTGTACCAATTTCTAACGTTGTTATAATAATGTTATATTAGAGATTTCAATAAAAGTTTATTGTATACTAGCGGATCCCCACTCCGCACGGGTATAGTTATATAGCCTATTAAAATATCTTATTTTAATCAGTGATAATGTAGAATTCAAATGGTGAAAGAATTTTTAAAATCGGTCCAGTACTTTTGAGCCAATTCGTTACAAACATACATACAAATGTTTTCTCTTTTTAATATTGTATAGATGTATATGTATAGATACCATGATTGCAACTATTTCATAGAAAATACATAAACGCGCTCCACTCTCAAATTAGGTTCACGAAAAGGTATTTGCTCTCAGTTTGACTACAATAAATGTCATATTCCAACATAATTCTTCAAACCTTTAAAATTGCATATTTAACGTGTTCGTGTGTGTGTGTGTGTGTGTGTGTGTTTGTGTGTGCTGTACGTGTTCGTGTGTTTACCTATTCCTAATTGGTCATTTTAGTTTCGTATAAAAACATATTTATTGTATTTCCGTAAGGATAGTGTGACTGTTGATACTTATAAATTGTGCTCAAACCTTTGTTAACACAGAAAGTTTATTTTATCTAACCCTGTAACATCAAATTCGTATAACAGTCACAGTAAATGAAAGCTTTCATAACGGAAAAACCCTCTATTCAACTCAACTATAACGACCTATAGTTAAATCATCAAAACAACTTAACAACTCACATTTGTCTTTTCAATTGGTCTTATAAATCTTGTCAAAACCCGGAACATACATTACGTGATGTTACATCATGCTAAAATTACATCCCTTTATTGAATAACAGTATGAAACAGTGCATCACTGCCGGTACTGGCTAGGCTATAATAAGCATTTTCCTTAGTGAGTTTATTCTTACATAATATATAACTACTGTATACTGACTAACAAGCATTTTTCTTAAGCGCAATTCACACGACATAGAAATTGTAATTATTTATTTGATCTGCAGAGGTTTGTATTGTATACGCATTGCTTTTTTGGTTGTTGTTGTGTTTATTGTTTTTGTGACTTACGTTTGATCGTCACCTCGGTGATGATGCGGTTTACAATAAAGCACACTTGTATAGCTAGAAGAAACCGGTTCACTCGCGACTTAAAGACACCCATGAGGCCTTACGGCTACCTCTTAACGCGGGCTCGAAACAACGCAGTGAGGAAAATCACACGAACTTGAAACTTAACGCGCCGAGATATGGTTTGCGGTCGTGCAACTTTTCAGTCGTAAGATCCCTGATTGTAACTATTGGGGAACACCCATTCAGACAGTGCATTCCACAGTCTAGTGGTTCACACAATGACGATATATTTGAGTTCACACAATAAAAGGTGAATCAAAGCGCTTTGTACGGGTTTTCTGAATAACAACCATGAAACGGAGTCTTTTTTCTTTTTTCTATCTGTCTCTTTCTTCCTTTCATAAATTATAATTAATAATAATATTCGGGTAATTTTTTGCACACACCGTCATCTGACCCCAAAATTAGACAAAGCTATGGCTGCCAAAGACTGATATACATACACAATTATATAGTTTTAAATACATACTTAATTAGATATTAGATCACTGCGTGGAGATTTAAAATAAAATATGGGCCAGAAAAGAAAACGAAAACAGTTATTTTCCTTCGCCCAAAAACTCCTCATGAAAACAATTATGTGATAAAGAAAGAAAGAAAGAAAAGAAAGAAAATAAATTTTATTCGACACCTTTACAAAAAAACTTATATCTAGAGTCGAATCCAATCAGTGTCGAATGATGAACATTTTTGTGTTTGTTCTATATCTGGTTGTTAATATATATTTAAGTATGTATTTAAAACTTATATTATGTATGTATATCAGTCTCTAGCAGCCATAACACAAGCTTTACTTAGTTTGGGGTCAGGTGACCATGTGTGCAAAAATGTCCCGAATATTTATTTTTATTTATTTATTATTTCAGCTCAATCGGTTAAGGATAGCTGGGGAAGGCCCCAGCCATCCGCCGCGTAACGAGTTGGGCGTAAGGACGCCCAACTCGTTACGCGGTCCCAAATTAACGTTAAAACCGCGCAGTTCGGAAAATCATGTAAACGATAACCTAAACGCGCGCAGATACGGTTTGCGGTCGCGCAACATTTTTTCATCACCAAAACTGAATTGTTTTAAACAACTGGGCGTAAGGCCCCTGGTCTAAAATTCAGTTGCGTAATTTGTCCCACACTTATACGTTTATACCTGCTAACAGAGCAAGTTAAATAAAAGCTTGTAATTGGCAAACGCCTGATCCTTTTTGCATGCTTCATTCTAAGTGTAAGTGTAAGTACCCAGGTATTACCTCAATAATATTGCACGTTATAATGTAGTTACGATTATTATGAAACAAGAAGTAAGCACATGGCCTGCTGGCATCCATTAACTTCCGCGCTCTAGAACTCTATAGATAATCTTTCTCTATATTGTGACCCGCTTCCGTACTCTACGTAAGTATAGGTCCTTACCTATTTATAAAGCTACCTAGAAGTGAAAATAATCACAATATGTGTGCGAAGTAAGGATGTTATATACGAATTTTTTACAAATATTGAATTACATAATAAATTTAAATTTCGAATTTCAACATTTGGATGGAATTCGATACGTATAATATTTTACTCATCAAATATTATTTGGAAGTTTTTCATTTATTTGTTTTTTGTCCACACTTTAGAATCTACAATTTAAAATTACGACGGGTAGGATTCAAACCTGCGCCATCCTGTTTCACGCCCCAAACGCTCTATTCGCTAAGCTGCGGTATATGTACCGCACCTGTAGCTATTTGTTGGTAAACAAAATTAGGAATGATAACATGCATATAACTCAAGTCTAGTTACATAAATAGCTTGTTCTATGGTTGTTATGGCAAGGCTCTCCTACTTTGTAGAGTTTTTTAACCGACTTCAAAATAGGAGGGGATTCTCAATTAGTTGTTTTTAAAATGTGTGTTACATTGAAGAAATCTGTAATTTTAGAACCAATTTGAAAAGTTTTTTTTTTTAATTGAAAGGATGTTATTTCATATTAGTTCTATAGAAATTTCATCAACATCAGTAGAATAGTTTGGTCAAAAATCAAAAATAACAGGAAAATTTTACTACTTTGATGACAAAATTATGTCATCCGAGGAATTGAAATTGCATATTTTAATAATTTTATAAAGTCGGTTTTTTTTTTTTTTGTTTACAAGTATGCCTGTTATGATATACCTTTGAATCACTACAGGTAGTTATGTAGTAGGTACTATTGTTTATATTGTTTCTCCAGAAGTTTTTTTTAATAATTAGTAAGCTTGCGTTTGACCACCATCACGCCTGATGTTAAGCGATGATGCGGTCTACGTTGGAGCACGCTCGCCTTGAAGAAACCGATTCACTCGTGATTTGAAGACACCCAGATTGTAACCATCGAGGAACACCGATTCAGGCAGCGCATTCCACAAATTAGCAGTTCACAGTTAATCCTTTTGTTTTGTGAAGCATATTTATTTATTTATTAACTTTTCTATTACAGATTTAAATCGGTTCAATTACTATCCAGGCTACACTGAGTCGATGTGACGACGCTGGCCAGTTCAAGAATCGAACCTTCCTAACGTGCAATAACACGAATAATGCAACGGAATATATCGAAGTTAGTTACATAATCTATTAGCAAACGTTACCTAAAGAATCTGCGCGCGTCCAATTTACACACTACACTGGGAAAATGTTTAGGATGCGGACAACTGTCGGTTATGTGACCGATCTTCGGGAATATGTGGATTTGAGGTGGTTTATCGATGTTTTCTTCGTGCTAGGTGCTAGTGATGGGACACAGCACGTCCGCGTCGCGATTCGTGGTAGACTAGCGTGATGTCGATGTCGCGCTGCCGCGCCTGGTGTAGTTACCCAACACTACCCTCACCACTGCAGTACCTACTTTCAGTTTTATTTTGAGACAGCTTCGGAAGTTGTAAGTACGATTGTATTTCTGGTAAGAGTATCTTTATACCAACTTGTACAGGAAGTTTGACTCCGTCTACAAATGGTTTTTGCAATAGGTAGGTAGGTAAGTAATAGGTAGGTATAGGTAGGTAGGTAGTTAGTTAGGTAGGTAGGTAAGTATAGGTAGGTAGGTAATAGGTACCTAGCTACCTTTCTTATTGAATTACCTATATTCTGACCGCTGAGACAATGCGTCTGATACCTGCAATAAAATTGTAAAACTTGAACGGAAATATTTTCTTAAAATATATTGCTGTAGGTATATTGGCTACGAGAGAAACGTTCTTCTTGAGTGGAGACCACGAACCGGAAGATGCAGCGTAGGTAGGCCTCCCGCTAGATGGGCCGACGACATTGTGAGTCGCGGGCATCCAGTGGATGCAGATGGCAGGCTTTCGTTCAGTGTGGAGGTTAAAGGAGGAGGCCTATGTTCAGCTATCAGCAGTGGACGTCTTCTAGCTGATTATGATGATGATATTGGCTACGAGCTACAATCTTTCGTTCAAAAAGCTAGAAAAGTGGTATAAAATAAACTAAAGATTTTTGTTTTTATGCATCAAAAAGGCGAGGAAAGTCAAAGAAATGACACCAGTGCAATTTAGTATTAGGCTCCAGTATCATTACGTTTATCTTCCTGTAATTTTTGTTTGTACAATGTATATTTGTATGTCTCTGATTGTGGGTTTGTACGTAATTGTTGTTCTGTATTCAATTGTGGTTCTGTATGTAATTGTTGTTCTGTATAAAAATTGTTGTCCTAGTTGTTTATTGTTCGATTTGTATATATATTTTATTATATGTATTTGTACGCGCGCGCACGCACAGATATTGAGCGTGACGTCACTTGCCGGGTCCAACAGAATACCAGCGCTGGTTGTGTACAACCAGCAACATGCTGAGTTGGGGCCGGTTTTTGTGATAATGTACCTACTTGTATTTGGATCATTTTGTTTATGTCTAAATTTCATTATCGCAAAATAAACATTTCTGTATTTCTGTATTTTAATAATTTTCTGTTTTCGTTCAGTTTTTTTACAATGTTATGGCAATAATTGTCTGATGCATTCTACCAGCGGCTGCATTTGAGGTGCTACTATGACGTAGAAACTCATCAACAATCTATTCCAATTGCCTTAGATAGATAGATAACTCTTTATTGTTCACACCGGAAAATACATATACGTACATAAGGCAAAAACAACTAGGTACCTAACTAGTGAAACAATTGGCGACCTTATCGCTATAAGCGATAATTTATTAAGTATGATTTATTGCCTGACTCCTGACTCTCAAAGATAATAATTATAACCACCTGACTCTCCTTGTGCTGTCGCTTGCGTACGATAAAAAACAGGTAAATAAGCAAGCAAGACGGTGGGGATGGCAGGCAAGGCGGTCTTATCGTTGCATGAAAAGGTTTCCAGGCAACCTTTGGACGGATGTCGAAATATTGAGCATCAATAGCTGTGCTAATATGCTTACTACACCACACTTAAAAACGTACTTCAAAGTTGTAATGAATACGAATATCTTAACATTACCGCAAACCGTATCTGGGCGCGATAAGGTTCACGTTCGCGTGATTTTCCAACTGAGCGGATTAGGTGCCGCAATAGCAGTTGTCCGTAAGGCCCCAGGCAATAGAAGTACCTATTTATGCACGAACGTGAATTTGTGAGCCAAAACTGTAGCCGAGGCCAGTATACGTGGGTCCATAAATGCTGTTACCGCCAAGGCTTGTACAGTAAGTAACTATACTTTTCTGAAACATTGCGTTATTCCACGTAAAAATAGCAAATATTATAATTTAATTATGATATCTACTTGATTAGTCGCAGATAGGTGAATTCTATTACAAAAAAAAAGTAGAATGACTTTTTTTCATTCTCATGATAGGATTTTGGTGTCACACGTCTTGTGCATTTGCCAGTGATAAGTATTAATATATTTTCAAGTAATAATAAATATCGCGAAACAAACAAAGTAAGCCAAGGTCAAGTCCAAGTCATGTCCTAGTAAAGTGGTGGCGACTTTACTAGGCTTCCATGGAGTTTTAGAAACATCACGAAAATAACATGTTTCATCTCGATACTCGTATAGGTATATTATAATTATCATTTATTTAGACTCAAGCAAGTTCACGAACACATAATAAAAAATAATCCACCATTTATTATACACACTAGCTGCACCCCGCGGTTTCACCCGCGTAGTAATGAAAAATGGCGATGGTGATGATGACGATGAAAAGTAGCATAATATGTCACTCTCTAATCCTTGAACTATACCCATGCAAAAAATCAGGTCGATCCGTTGCTCTGTTGCAGCGTGAAAGAGGAACAAACAAACTAACAAACAAACACACTTTTGCATTTATAATATTAGTATGTTAAATTACTCAAGTTTAGGAAAATAATACAATGATTGTACAATGAAGCGACATGTTTTTTCACTTTGGCGGCACAACTCCAATGGGCAACTTTCACAATTTCCAGGTGACCAAACTTCGAAATATAAAATATTTCCAGACGGCT
The DNA here is from genome assembly GCA_932305915.1 of Agriopis marginaria. NCBI lineage: Eukaryota > Metazoa > Arthropoda > Insecta > Lepidoptera > Geometridae > Agriopis > Agriopis marginaria. The sequence continues at coordinate 6,429,239 of OW029934.1, read as the reverse complement.
ATGGCTTGTACAACCCTCAGAACCGGTTTGTTATGTCCATGGGCTTGGCTTGTAGGTACTATAGTAAGCCAATTACTAAGGCATTCACAGGACACCATCTAGACATGTAGGTACATTTTTTGGTTGTTAATTCTCAATTATTATAAACTCCGTGTATTCGCCTCTATTAGTTGAAAAACCCATGATCTAACCTTTTTGCACATTGAAATATGGAAGTATTGCACTCACCTTCAATATTGAAAGGAGACTAACATTTTCTACCAATAAATTCAAATTTTCGTAGAATTCTAATTCGGGGTTTCTCCAAATTATGATCACATTAGATAGATAGATAGATAGATAAACTCTTTATTGTTCACACCACACATTTCGTACACATGATAAAACAGCTTAAAAACCTACCTTGCCTTGCCTTGTTGGTACCTGCTTAGGTACCTAGGTAACAGAAATATGAGAAATAAAAAAGTACTGCAGCGACCTGCAACATGCTTGATAAAATATGGACCGAGGTGTAGCCGAGGCCAGTGTACGTGAGTCCATAATACCTTCCTTGATAATTACACAGTTACCACCATGGGTTGTATAGTGTATAGTACCTACTTTTCTGAAACATTGGCTTGTTGTTAACGAAAAAAATAATATTGAATGTTTATGAGTAATAGAGTTCTTTAACGTGCAAGTGTATGGAAAAATTAATTGGATAATTCAGTGAAACGTGATTTTTCGAATTCCTTCTACAACTCCATTTTCTCCATCTCCATAATTTTACTGGGGCATGACTATGTTTTCCGACCGATGAGACCGCAGGGAAACGCTAGATGCAGGCCACATTGGAAAACCGGCCCTTTTGGAGATCAATGGGGGAGGCCTATGTCCATTGTCCAGCAGTGGACGTCCTATAGTTAAAATGATGATTATGATGATGATGATGACAACTATGATTTGTTTGATGCCATATAATACGAAAAACTAGAAATCATCTAAATAATATTATGTAGCAATACCAATCTTGAGACTGGCTTAATAGATGAAATGTCTGAAGTCAAAACAAATAAAAAATAATGATTGACACAGCCAGCAACACAACGATATGACAGTGACATCTAAACATATGACTTATGACATCATTTTTTGAAGTCTAACATCAAACATCTTTTGCATTTCGTTTTTATTATTTTTTCATAGTTTTTTCAGTGTCTCGAGTTCTGTTTGTTATCAGTATCAGCAAAGATACTCGTGCTAAGTACACAAGAGCTAAATTCCTTTGTTTGTCTTTCAAAGCTAATAAATACGAGTTTCTTCAGTGAATTATTTACTGTTTAAAGTTTGAGGAAGCACGAAATGGCTAGTCAAGGGCCACCTATCGCGGCTAGTGCGCCTGAAGATCTTCCACCTCCGTATTCCGCCGTAGTGGGGAATGCGCAATACGGGTTTGTGTTTCCGGGAGGTTCTGAGGGCGCCGTGTCGGCTCCAGGAATGTACCCTGCGCCGAAGCAGTTCACAGCGCCGGGGGTGTACCCGCACCCCACGATAACGGTGACGAGCGCGCAGCCGCTGGGTGGCGGGAGCATGCCGCCGCCGCCGCCCGGAGCGCCCGTCGGTCTGGTGCTTCCGCCCGCAGTTGGCACGGAGCCCACCACTATTAACTGCTTCAACTGCGGCAAAACAGTCACCACAAGAGTCACCTACACCACGGCTTGGCACACTCACTTAGTCGCTGGATCCATTTGTGTTATTACTATGTAAGTGTTTTATATTTAAGCTTTTTCGTTTTGTTTTTTTAACTAAAATTGCCTGATACCTTTTTCAATTGATAATAAAGCTTGCGCTGGTCCTCCATCTTGCCTGATGTTAAGCGACTGACCAGAGATTATTATTAAAATTTCATACAACATTTACACTGTAACATGTTGTATCTATACTTGTATAATGTATACACACATGTATAACATATTTGCAGTTTGGAATCCTAAATCCAGTTTTATTACCTATGATTTATTTTTTTGTTTGTTTGCATTTGTAGCATCCTAATAGTACTTTACGACATAATACATTTTAATGTGTAGATTTGAACATGTCTAGACAAATTATGTTATAATTGCATAAAACAATGGGATAAGATCCAGTGCTTTTATTCCAGTAATCTTATTATTTCTTGTTTAAACAATAACATTTTCCTGCAACATTTATGGCCGACCATGTTATCTCGTAAGGCAAAGCAGTGCTTAATTTTAACACAACTTGAGACTACCAAAACTTTGTGAGCCAAAACCGTCTTTGCTTTATTTTGTCTGCCAATCTAATTCTAATTCAAAATGGGGGTGATAAGACCTGCACTGACATACCACGCTTGTGGTGTATTGTGCATTTTGCCCCTGCCAGCCTACACAAACCAGCCAAGCTCCCTAAAATAATGGAGCACGGCTTTGGGTCGCTGTCTAAACTGCTCTACCCCATATTATAATATTTATCATATTATTTTATTTTATTTTACCAGGTGTTGTGGTCTTGTTGTTGAGTTTCTTCAAGGAGCCTCGACCTTTGCATGCCAAACCGGTTAGAACATGGTGATCTGTTTTTATTTATATACCATCTCAACAAAACATACCCATGTTTCTGCAAAATAAATATTTAGAATTTGAATAATCGTGTCTTCTGTAGCCTTGCAATGCAGTAATACATGCTCCATGGTCTTGTTTTTCTGTAGACAGCATTTTGTACAGAGGGCTGTCTGTGGCTCCAATTTTGTATAAGTGACTGTTTAGCTCACAGTGACCTATGATGGTTTGTATCATCAGACGAAGGTCTGACCTAGTTAACTTGAGTAGTTTGTTAGTCACTCTCTTATCTATCGATGGGTAGAAAACTTACGTGCTTACAGGCTTTTGTTTAATTCCAAATATTTTGCTGTTCTTTTTCAGTGTAGAGACTAAGCAGATTCCATGCATTTTTGTCTGCCAGTTTTCATGATCAACATAATTAAACCTACAAAACCAACATAATTTTTTTTCTTACTTATTTTATTGGCATGCCATGTCCTCGATTATGAGAAACAATTCGGATAAAACAAAAAAGGTATACAAGCAATGAGTAGGTATTCAAGCTTTGGTAGGTTCCTAACTAACTCTTTCTTGCAATGCACAATACACCCCAAGCGGGACGTCAGTGCAGGACTTATCGCCCCCTTCTCGAATAAAAATAACTCTTTCTTTCTTCTTCTTTGTCTTGGCCTTGATCCCAGTTCGGGCCTCAGGACACTCGATCCCGGGTTGTCAACTCTGGCTGGGTCAGCCAAGCTGTTCACATCTTCATTTAAATTGGCTCACCATGTGATTGGAGGGCTGTCTCTGCCTCTCGTTTTGTTCAGGATGCTAACTGCCTTTTTTACAATAGTTATTGCCCCTTGTAGATTAACGCAATCTTTATTTTTAGATACAATATAACACAAAACAGCCTATTATAATATATATAAATATATATTCTAAAAACCCATATGAAGCGATTTGATTCCACTTTTATCTACAAGTTGTGTCTACAAGTCCTGAGTGAATCCTTTCATTTCTAGGCAACCATGCTCCATTGTAGACCGCATCATTGCTTAATATCAGGCGAGGTGGCAGTCAAACACAAGCCTATTAAACAATAAATTAAAAAAGACCTGTACCTATAACCTCAACACAATAAAGTTGATGAAAGTTGTGTAGAAAATTATGTGCTGGGTAGGGATCTTTAATTTGTTTCTGACAATCAATTTCTGTTTTCAGGGTTTGTTCGTTGTGCTGCCTGGGCCTCATTCCTTACTGCTTCGACACATTCAAAGATGCGGAGCACTACTGCCCTAACTGCAACACTTTTATTGGTAAAAGCAACAAATGTTAAGTTGAAGTATCTCTCTATTAAGCTATGAACACATTGTACTCTGGTTTTAATGGAAATCTTGATGCTACTTTGTGCATATAATCTTAATAAAAATCAGGGGCTGTATAACAATTTTAACAAAATAGATTTTGACTACTTTCGTAAAGTCAAAATTCATTGTTAAAACGTTGTTACGAATCGAATAGAGCCCCAATAGTCATCACTATTAAATTACGATATTTAAATTTCACTGTGTCCTGGTTCATTCCTTCCATTGTAATTAAAAATGCAAAATAGATGCACTTCAGAATAAGTTTTGTAACAAAAATCGAAAAGGACACAGTGTCTAATGTGATGCCAACTTATATGCAGACTATTTTGTGTTGATCAGTGCAGGCAGCTGGCATCAGTCGTGAAGAATGGTTGTCCAAGGTAACTGATAACAGTTGGCTGCTCACAAAAACATTGCTGTAAAATTAAATTTTTATTTATGTGATAAATATGTAGAGGCTGTATTCAAAATTTGTAGCATTTATAAAAATGCCTTTGGTACTACCAGCAGAACTACGCAGTAGGACCACGGGCAAAGTATGGAATAAAATTATTTCTTTCTTATATCCAAAAAAATACTCGTTAAGGTCAAATTTAAATGTATATTGTTTGTACTGAAATTTCGTTTTCGGAAAACAGTTATCCTATAATCAAATTTTTCCATTCTAATGTCGTCCAAATATTTATTTTCTTTTAAATGTATAATTTTAGATATCTTTAAGCTAACTAAAATATGGACTTAAATGTTTTTTAATCAAACATGATAATTAAATGTACTGGCATCTATGAATTCATATTAGAAATTTCTGGTTCTTTGGCGCCATATTTTTGGTAGCTATTTTAATTGTATAAAGCTCTACATATTATTTTTATACCTACCATATAATGCATTATAATAAGATATTAAATTGTTAGAATAGGTAATATACTCCATGAACACAACAAAAATTATGTATAATAAATGTATTATTTATTCTCTAACATGTAGCCTAGTCTATTACAGATAAATTGTTTGTTTTTCTCAGTGTAACTATGTAAACAATGGTGGACTGGTATGTAATAAGTAATCACAACTTGCACACATGGTACTATTAACCTTGCTGAGTTGGCAGTCAATTCAGCAGTGCAAGAACCATTCTATATCGATTGTCAAATTTGTCAGTTGAGATCGTCAAATTCAATAAAATGCCATTTGATCAGAACTCACTATGATTGATTCTATGGCATTTTATCAAATTTGGCGATCGATAAAGAACGGTACTTGCACTGCAGTCTAGTAAGTGGAGACTTGGTGAATTTCTGTTTAAAATACTGAATGGCCATACCTTTGAATGAACTGAGTCACGTCGCTTGATGTCTCACGTCTCCATAACAGGGGTAACTTATTGTTTACATGGTTGGCTACCCTTATTGTTTACATGATTGGCTTCAAAGAACTAATAGTTGAATTAAGTCTTCCTAATGCAATTGATGGTCTGGGCTGTATGGTGTGAGTGTCAGGTATGCATGGAGTTTAATCTGTGATTGCAGGTGCGTCTCGAGGCACCACAGCCTTGACCTCGGGCAGGCAGTATGCGCAGCAATACTACCTCGTCCCGGCCCCCGGCGCGCCTGGCGCTCACTCACGCCAGGGACCTATATAATGGCCTGTAAAATGATGGAAACACTAAGTACTTTATCACAGTAAATACTTACTTTATTTTTGGGGTTCGATAGAGTACTTATGTGTTGACACAATTTAATTACATAACTATGTGTTTTGTGTTGTTCGTACTTAGGGGATGGTTATTATTTCGTTACCATCTCATTTATTTTCATAGGCCTATCTTCCACGCCCAACTTCAAACAAAAACTAGTTTCAAACATAAATCACTAGCTACTTATTGGTGAACTAGGTTTGGAACTAGTTTTTTTTCTTCTGTGGGCGTCCGGCCTTAGTGTTCATATTGCCACTTATACCAAACTTTCAAATGTTATGACTATAAGAAACAACATAATGTTAGGTCTATTTTTCAAACACATGTCTGCTTTGTGCTTTGACTATTGCAAATTAAAGCTGGGCACTGCATAGGTAATGATACATGTTCATCACAAATATTCATATGCATGTTCTCGTATAATTCATCCTTTTCTAGAGATTCCTAGCATATTATTATCTTATTTTATCACATCGTTTGCAACTCACAGATATGATATGAGTCCAAATGAGTCACATACTATGAAGTAAAAATTCAACACTCAATGTTGTTATTTTTTAAAATATATTCCTATTGCCTTACAATGTTGTGAATGGCCCCACAAGTAATAGTTTAGGGGGGAGGGGACGGGGGACTATGTCAAACAGGGGCCTTACGGTTACCTGGCTTAAGCGATTCTGTTTAGGTGATTGCGAAATGTTGTGCAAACCGTATCTCGGCGCGTTAAGGTTCACGTTCGCATGATTTTCCGCACTGTGCTGTATTGAGCTCGCGTTAAGATGTAGCCGTAAGGCTCTTGTCTAAACATATTATGAATTGGAATAATTTTACTCATAAATAAATTAATATTATACAAGGTGGACACTTTATTTGGGACAGTAAGGTCAGGTACCTTAAACAATTTATAGCAAGAATAGGGTTGTATAACTTTGAAATAATGTCTTATGTACCCAGACAAGTATATCAACTTAAGTATAAAGAAATGCATGTGTATAGTTTAGTTATATCCTTCCTTCGAAATAGATATTTATATCTTTGTTTTACTTTATTGATCATTAAGAGGTTAACATAACACCTAAGTTTCGCACACTTTGGATAGTTAAATCTTGAAAAGTATAGCTATGTGTTTTTTATTTAATTATCATACTAGTTTCAAAGGAAATGTTTCCACAGAAAATATATGTGCTTATTCAGGAAATATATATATATTATGTGAAACTAGTAGGTTGTTAAAATAAACCATACAAAAAAGATATACGTACTTTTCAAAACATGTGCTTTTGAAACATGTACTTTTCTTTTTTAAAACATGTACTTTTCAAGTTTTAGTACTTCAAAGTTGTGTGAAGATTATAGGCGCTACTTTGCCACCGTAGGTAGATTATTATTTATTGAGGCCATCTTATGGAAGTATATGTATAATTGTTTAAAAATTGAGTTATGTACATTATACATGGAATAAGTATCTAATTTAAATAAAGATTTGATAAAATAAAAGTTATTTGATAATACTTTTTTATATTTTAAGTGTTATTCAACAATAAAAGATTTATGTTGATTATAGACGATTCAAAAACTTGACGACCGGCACGATGCGAACCTGTGCCATCCTATAAAATATTAATACAAAAACTGTTTCATACAATTTGCAATGTTATTCTAAAGATACTGTCCAATCGGTTTTTAAATTATCATCATCATTTCAGCCTATCATGCTCCCACTGCTGGGACTCGGGACTTCTTTCAGAGAGAGAGGATGGGCCCTAATCCACCATGCTAGCCCAGTGCATGTTGGTGAATGTGTGAAAGTTTTTGGAAATACCGGTTTCCTCACGATGTTTACCTTCACCGTTTTGAGCGATAATGGCATTGAAACTGCACAATTTATTTTTGTACTAAATAAGTCATTGGTGCAAGGGCGAGATCCAAACCGAGTGCTGTCAGTGCACCATAGATCTCATCTAAAAACCGTTCCGTGATTTTTTATTTTCAAAAATGTTAAGAACGTCCAAAACTGAAAGCTGTGGCTGTTGGTCACAGCCTTAAATAAAGTTATTTGATCATTTTGAGAATAAAATTGCCAGGGAGAATATAAGAGCAGGTAGGTAAATATTGACAGGAAAACAGCTTATCTGATATACCTATTTATTTATCACAAATGATAAGATAACTTCTATGGCGACGATAATAGAACTGCTCACATTCTCCAACTGGGTAGTAATCGATATGATATTTATGTACAAATATGTATTGTCAGAGAATATTAGCTATTCAGTATGAATAACAGTGTTAATCCCGCCGGGAACGTAGATTTTAGTGGAGAGTTCAGTGCAGGAGGCAGCGAGAGTGCGAACTACCGAGAGCCGCCTCCGCCGTACTCTCCCAGACATGTCACCGACACCCAGCCGCCTTCCATTGTTCACCAGACTATTATCGTGCAAGCTCCACTTAAGGATACCCCCATGTTTTACATGTGCCCTCAATGCAGGGAAAGAGTATTAACCAAAGTTCAATATGTTAGTTCAAAGGGTACACATATGCTGGCGGGATTCATTTGTGGACTGACACTGTAAGTATTTTGTCTGTTTTTCAGTTATCTTTAACTCTTGATAAATTTCAGGATAAAAAACCAATGTGGTTATTTTTTACCGACTTTAAAAAAGAAGGAAGTTTCTCAATTCGGTCCGTATTTTTTAAAATATTTTGTAACGTGATAAGCAAAGCATTATTTTATTTGTATTGTAGTGGTAAAATGATTAATAAGTTTAGTAAGCAGTGCTGATGAGGAATAAGAGATCTAAGATGTTACTTGTAACACCAGAGGCATCACAACTACGTTGAAGACCCTTTAAGAATCTATTGCCTAGAAAGTCTAGTTCAATTATTGTTCGTGTTTAAATTTCTTCGTATTTCATCCACTTTTTTCATTATACCGCTAAACCGCTAACCCAAAAAACTAAAGTATGGCACACTTGCAAATTTTTCACGCAACTTAGAATTTGCAGCGACACCAATGAACCACACAAAAACATGCAAAAAAGGGCAGTAAGGTTGTAGTACAACGTAGTTGTGATGCCTCTGGTATTACAAGTACTGCTTATTAAACTTATTGATCAATCTACCACTACAATACAAATAAAATACACACTTAGGTACACGCTTTGCTTATCACGTTACTATATTTAAAAAATACGTGCCGAATTTAGAACCTTCCTCCTTTTTCGAAGTCGGTTAAAATAAAAAGCAAGGTAATCGCCCGGCATTTGTTTAGTCACGTAGCACAGTCTAACGGATGACGTCACTAGTGAAAGTACAAGTACACTGGTTTTTAGTGCAATGACGTTTATACCGGCTTTATCTCTACACGACGGACTTGCTCAAGGATATCATTGTGCTCAGTCATTATTATAAACAACTATTATTTTGGAACCAAACATGATATCGCGAAAAGATAACAGTTGTTCCATTTTAAAATGTCATTAACACTTAAACAAATGGTATGGACAATTTGATATTTTTTCTCTATTTCAGTGTTGGTCCCAAAGTATTAATATAATTTGTTTATAATGATGAGTACAATATCCTCGAATATTTCCGTCGTGTTAAAGAACACCCCGTATAAAACGTCATATATTCACAATAGGGTTGATATTGGCATCGATTCTGATGAACACTAAACTAAACTAAATTTGACAGCTCTAAAATTGTTGCCATCCTTCTCTCACATATTAAAATGAAAAGAGAGGCAGATAATTTTAGTCCTGTAAGATTGGATTAGTTTAGTGGTATGACAGAATAGGCCTCATTTATGTACTTACCTTGTACTTTTATTAAAATAATTTTCCCAATACAAAAAAAAACCTTTATTAAAGAGGTACAAGCTATACTAGAACCACAGGCCACCTCTAGTTTCTTTTTGCCTGCCAACCCAATTAATGTCTCAAACAACCTGTAATATTCATTTGAATAGATTCTTTGACAAATATATTATTATACTTATTTATTACTAGCTGTTGCCCATGAATATGGATACTTTCAAACTTTTTTTGCCTCCCTTAATGCGGCCCAGTCGCAAAATCCTTTCTTAGTGGACCTCTACAAAATAGAGTTGAGAGATTTACATGCAAAATTTTAGCTTCATATAGTTTTCGAGATTTCATGAGTGCTGGTATTTCGGTTTTACAGATAGATTTTTCAAAACAATAAAATTGTTCTGTTCCAGATGGTGTATGCTCTGTTGTTTGGCCGCTTTACCTTACTATTTCCAAACATTTAAAAAAGCTCAACACTATTGCCCCAACTGTGATGAATTACTTGGAACTTATTCTAAGATGTGACCGATGATTTATAAATAAGTACAACCAGAAATTATTCCTTTGTTTATTTGTAAAATACATTACCATAATTACACTATTATAGTTTTTTTTGTATTTTGTTTTATACCCACGCCATTCGTATTATTGATTTTCGTATTATTGATTTCACAATAACACCAAGTAATTAGAAACACAAACAGTTTTATCTTATCAATTTATTACTCGTACAGAATAGGTACATTATTGGTTATCTACATAATTATTATTACTGCAACTGTATTTCTATTAAGCCTTAACTCATTTTTCTGTCAAAATGGGAGCAAGTTCTGTTTGGCCACACACATACACATGTATGTACGGTGGGTCCTTTAATTATATATTTATGGACAAAAAGTTTTTAAAATTAGACAATAATAATTGTATAAAGTTATATGATTATTTACAGGATATTTAACGTGATAAGGTTAGGAATGAGCTCCCGATATTTAGGCGCAGTTACATGCAACCGTGATAGTTTAAAATAGTGTTTTAATAATTGTATAGCTAAGCAAAGAACTTACTAAGTAGTTAAACAAAAAGAAATGATTGTTACTGCACTGTGGTATTGGCTGGCACCCATACATGCCACCCCATATGGACATTAAACTGTGCTACGTGCCTTTAATCACGTGAGGTCTAAACACGGGGGTAAGAATAACATCACAATGGCGGGGAAGGGATGTTGTGACAATCACATATAAATTTTTGTGCGATCACATGAAATTCCGAATGAGTGAAGTTGTCCTTAAAAAGCAACATAACTAAACACTAACATTTATTTAGCGCTCAGCAGGCTTCTCGCGAGACCTTGTGAACTGTTCGACACCCCGTCGCCAGGCACCCAATTTATTTGCCCACTGAACAAAATGTTAAAGATTATTTTTTTAGCTTTTTAGGACAGCGACCTTAAAACAGTACAGTACAGTAGTTTGGAACAGTAGTTTTGGCTTTACACAGACACAAATTTAAATGAAAGCAGGTTGGGTTTTTAAACTATTCAGAATTTCAAACCCATGTTCAGTGTGACAAAAATACTGAAGTACACAAATGGTTGGTTATTTTCATATCACTAATTTATTTATAGATGGGTGTATGCTGTATTTGTGAGTTGCAATGCAGAATGCATTTATTTATTTATGTAGAAAAAGTAGATCTTACATGTAAAAGTTTTTAACAAGCATCAAAGGTTGGCGTTAGTGACAGATAAATTAATAAACTTGTTGTTCAAGAGATCCATATACTAATAAAGCTATGTGCAATGTGGTGAACACCAATTTTGACAATTTCATCTGGCAGCCTTGATGCAAGTCTAAAAACAATGGAAACATTTGGCAATCAAAAGCAAGCCTTTTACTAAATAAACAAAAAATACCATTATGCTGTAATCTATTTAGTAGGGAGAACGAAATCTATGTGGTAATTACATGAGTTACTAAATATATGTACCCTATATCTAAATTAAATAGGCTAATTAGTAGGTAAGTCTTATGAACTATAGGGCACTTGCAATCTGAAGCAATCCGAAGCGATTTTCCACTTTCCGTCGACAGCTACAATCAGGAATGTTTGCTGGAATGGTTTTCTAACATCGTCATTTTGATAGATCACGTCGCCACAAGCTTGTATCAGGTAGGTCAACTTGTGTGAAACTAATGACTCTGATATCGGTTGAGCGTCAAGTGTCCTCAGTATATGGTTACTCGCTGGTAAGTCCATGAGGAATTTTTGGATTTTGTCGCTTCCATTAATTCCATTACCGTTCCACACCAATAATCCTGTGTCCAAATACAACTTTGAGGTTAAGTGTCTACTGTTGTCCACTTGTTTGTAGAATAGCCTCGTAAATTCTTCAGCTGTTTCACAAGCATTATCCGCATTTTTTACTGGAACTTCAGTCATCTTTACTATATTTAAAGCCAAGTATTTAACTAAAATCTTCGTTGTCTGATACTGTTTATTTAGTTTTGCTCACGTTTGTTGTTTCGCTCGGCGTTGTTTTGGTTTGACATTGACATTACACAAAAGATGACAATAACATTATAATGTGTCTGACATTGACGTCTTTTTTCTTTGTCACCCAGTAAGATACACTAAAGGGTTCAGACCATATGGCCTTTTATATACCGCAATATTATGGTCTATTGTTATGGCCATGTACAAGACGTATTTGGGCGTAATGAATTATGGGTATTCACAGAATTCTTTTATAAGTACTTAGAAAAATATTAAATGTTATTATAAGGTAAATAAATGTAGATGGACAGTTCATACTTTAAGGAAAGCCCTAGGAAACAAAAAGCGGAAGTACGGAAGACCACAGAAAAGTTTTTTTTTCTATGCAGAAGACAATATACATAGATCGTGACAATACAATAGGTGCGAAGACGTCAACACGGATGCTGGAAAAAGAACAGCTAGGGATAGGTACGAGTGGAAGAAGTTGGAGAGGTCTATGCCAAATGGATAAGAATTTCGAGCGGTAGCATGTGCACGAGACGTAGTAGTTGTGCGCTGTACAACTCAGGGGGCTATAAGACGGCGGTGTAAAGGGCTCCTAAAATTTTCTTTGATTCGTATGAAAATAAATAATCACAAAAAGTACAGTAAATAATTTTTATTTCATAATGTCTTTATTTTATTTATCGTACAAAGTTGCTTACGTATTATACAAGATTTCAACTGTTTCCAGTTTTTCAATAATAATGGACATTTGACACAAATTTCAGTAACATAGACTTATTTCGGTAATCATTAAAATCCGCAAAATACATTTATTTAAAATCTAGTACGAAAAAGTAAGCATTTGATTCAATGAAATGATGATTTATTATGATAAACAAACTTGAAACTACATATTCAAATCTTACCCTAAGGCACTGTAAAATGATTATGCGCTAAATACAAAAAATAAAATTCATAAATAGTGTAAAGAGAGTAAATAACATTCCTTAAAATAATAAAAATAGTCATCAATTAATTCGGCAAATTATTATTAATTTTACAATATTTTATTGAAATAAGCTGTTTTGAGTCATAGATTATTATCAGATAAACATCCCAAAATCGATATTAATTTAATATTACCCTACGAAAATCGAATAAAACAACTTCCCCAAATGCCGCATCGGCGCGCACACTGAAGCAACTCTTGCGCAAGTTCTGCAACACTCCATGGATAACATTTTTACATAACAATTTAAATAAAATGGCAGATTATCCAGAATGTTACACACTTAATACAATTTAACTTACAGACTGATACTACAATAATAAAGGTGCTCGATAAAAAGTCGCATCATAAGTACAACTTTGCGGAATTACTAAAGATACACATTTTAAAATAACTTGGTCTTTCAAACTCAACTATTGCTGCAGATGTTGCTAGATGCCAAATTCATTCCATGCTTCATTGGATTTTAACATTCCCAATCTCACAATATATCAATAATCTGGATTATCACTATTCTTGGCAAGCAAACGTAAATATCTGATTTACTATTGAGTCTCATATGATTTAGAAGTACATTGCACCAAATTTTACACTTCCCAATTGATGGCTATAGTGTATCATATTCAAACTTGAATGTCATTAGAAAAACATGCACAATGTTTAACGCTTAATGAGACTAATATCAAATATTATTCTAATTTGAGCATTATTGGAATCAACTGGAAAGTGTTTTTAAAAGTGTCAAAGAACACAATCAACAAAAGACAATTGGCTTCTCAATTGTTAACAGCTATCGTACAACAAATTTGATATTGAGTCGTTTGAACTATGAACGGTTTGTGTTCCTTATAATATACCTAATCGTTTACAAAATAACGACGCGTGGAGCGCGCGTCGCGTCTGCCGCGGCCGTGTGCGGTGCGTAGGAATGAGACCTCGATACTGCTTGCATAAAGCTATCTTTTATTGTTATTTATCTTCTAAACCAACCTGAAAACACACATTATAACAACGGATCAACACGGGTGGTAAACTTACAAAGATGTAAGTAAGATAATGTACAGGTAACACTGTACTCTTATTTTCATCATACAGTTGTATATTTAATGAGTAAAATCTACCTGTGATGGGCCATTGCATACGTCCAAGCTAAGTTTTTCAGATAGGCCAGCCATTAGTCTTTCCTGTAATTAAACAAACATATGTTAGTACACGAACTGCCCAAGAATGGAACTCCCTGCCGTCCTCCTTGCTTCCTGAGACCTATAATCTAACATCTTCAAGGCCAGAGAGAATAGATTTTTTCTAGATCAACGTGTTACATCCTTGGCTACACCGTCGCTTGGCGAGTAGGTGGCCAAAAGTAGATCTATTCAATATTTAAAATTAAAAAAAAAACACCGTCACCGTTGCTAGAATATTAATTAAAACGACATTGGCGTCGATTCTGTTGCACCATTCTATAAACTATACCAATCTGACAGGACTAAAATTATCAGCGTCTCTTTCTTTTCAGTATGTCAGAAAAGGATTGCAACCATTTTAGAGCTTTCAAATTTAGTTTAGTTTAGAGAATGGTAAAATCAAAATTGACGTCATTGGCGTCGATTCTGTTGCACCATTCTCTAAACTAAACTAATCTGACAGGACTGAAATTATCGCCGTCTCTTTTCATTAGAATACGTAAGAAAAGAATGGCAACAATTATTATTTTAGAGCTGTCAAATTTAGTTTACTTTGTATGCAATAGGAAATGAGCCCTTTTCAATTTGTAACATCACTTACACTTACTTATATTTTGACAACTGTACTATGGATTTCTTGACCAATTTCGCCCTTGGAAACTTTTTCAAGAGATGCTGCTTCAGTCGTGTACAAAAGGCTGATTCAAAATGTATGAGAAAAGGCCAGCACCGTTTAGTTTTGGGAATGGACGAGTTCGGAAGAAGACAAGTTAGGAAGTTGACAACTTTGGAAATGGAAATGTTCGGAAGTGGACAAACTTGACCGAAGGGCATTATTAGAGCCGTCTAGTTTAGATATTGAGACAACGGAACCATCGAGATAGAATATCTAACTACATAGAGCCACAAACGTGTAAAAAATGTCCGAACTAAAACTCGGCGCACCCTACGCATTGCACCGAGTTTTTGGTTAGTTGTAAGATAACCGCGATCCGACTACAACGCCGCGAGATGCCAGTGCTACGATGACATAGCGGACAAGGGATGTTGAACACTATGCAAGTGACATAACGTCCAAATTAGAGTAAATGTGGCATTGACTGTTTTCACTTAGAGATTGTGTCTCTATAGGGATTGTATCTCGATGAACGGAACCGATATCAGTGACTAAATACAATAATGATATTTACCTCAGTTGTTCGTTCCGCATCGGCGAAACTGTGGTTGTGATTAGTTGCCTTCTCCGTCTTCAACTGTGACTCTAACGCTTCAATTTTACCCTGCATCTGTGACGAAAATAACACTAATCAATTAAGATGTACAATATAGATAAATAACTGTTACCGTCACCAACTCACAAAAAGACGAATATCAAAGTTAAAGTGAGGAGTGAGAGAGGACGATAGGTACATTACAAACAGATGACGTTTTCTGAAAAATTTGTTCATTGCTATCTCCAAAACCACATCTGGGGCCTTACGGCTACCTCTTAATGCTCGAAACAACGCTGAATATCACGCGAACGTGAAACTTAACGCGCTGAGATACAGTTCGCAGTAGCGCAACTTTTCGCAATCACCTAAACAGAATCGCTTACAACAGGTAGCCGTAAGGTAAGGTAAAAAAAGATGATAGTCAACCTTTAAAAAAAAAACACTCTTTTTTGAGAAGCTACATTGAAAACTGTTCCTAAGACGGATCTTAAGTGTATTTACGCTTCAATTTCGTATCAGGTATGATAAGAAATAAGGTTTTTGGAAGTTTGTTTGTAAGGTTTGTATTTGTTTTTAATTTTCTGTAAAGTAAATAAAAAATCAATCCCATTTTCCATTTTTTTTACTGGCAAACTAAGACTACAAAAACAGTTGATTTGCCCATAGACCGTTCACGGTCTAAAGGCAATCCGAATGCTCAAGCCCGCTACCGGTTGGCAATGTACCTGGCATGCTGGCGGCATTACCACGCTGAATGGCAATGGTTATTCCTTATTCTACTACATACAATATTGAAGCGGAACTACACTAGAGATTCGTCTATAGAACTGTTATGAAGATTTACTTCTGAAGTAACACCTGATTCAATCAATCAAGCTAAATTGAGTTTTAGAAAAAGAAGTGCACATTGAAATTATACGGCAAACAATGCCGTAACATGAAGGTCACAGAAGCACACGTAAAGGTGCTTTACCACCAAAGATGTGCAAGGTAGCTAAGCGGTATGAAAGGACAAATCAACCAATAGGAGGCGAGGCGAGACGGAATGAAGCGATCCTATTGGTCGATTTTTTCCTCGCGCACCGCTTCTTCCTGGCACATTTCTGGTGGATACGCAGCCTAAATGTCGAATTTATGTTCTGTACCTCCTCAATTATGACAGGAAGCGATCGCTCAATGCAGGCGTACGCGAACGCCATTGGTTCCTACGGAGATTCACACTTATACTATGAGCAAGGTTTATATACTTATGACATTTTAACTTTAAAATGATCCCACGCAAATGTCTATCTACACCATGCCCTAGCATAACAAAGCTGTGCAGATAGGCAGAGAAAGGTGATTGGATATATTTTATTTTGCAGTTGATAAGCTCAGTTTATGTAAAAATACAAATTGCTAGAACTTTCTCTAGAATACCTTATCACTTAGCATTTAACAAGTTCCTAATTACCTATTTAGATTTGTGTGCTTGATAATGCAAGTTTAATCCCAATTACGTGTATAACGATATAAACACTGTTAACGACTTTTATCACGTGTATTTTACATTATTTTAATTCCTGACATTTCAACCACTTTGCAGTGTCCGTGGTCACAGGTAGACTAGATGTTGATATCTATAGAAATATTATGAAATTATTTACAAGTACTGCCGATGATTTTTTCGTATAAACATACATCATATCTTCTTAATGTTTGAGTACAATTCAATTGATTACCTAGTAAAAAAAAATTGTGCAATATTTACTAAGACGTGGATGCACATTGTGTCTAATACAAAGTTCATGAAATAAGTTTACCTATATAAATATATTTTTTTACTGCAATAAAAGCGACAGTGGAAAATTGTTATTTTGATAGACAACTTATTGGATTTGGACGTTCCAGCTTGGAGTATATTGTACATTTCCCCCTGCCAGCGTCTACCACAACCCAGCTCTTTAGATATAGATATAGAATCAGAGCATGGTATTGGGTTGCTGGCACAGTTGCTCCAGTGTCGTAAAGATGTTTGAGTTTTACTTAGTGTATAGTGTACAGTTTCCAACCGCAGAAGCAACGAAGAAAAAAATTGAAGATTGTTTTTTTTTCTATTTTGTTTTACTGCCTCATGTGGACAGACACTAACTCGAGCGAACTAGTGGGGGTAGACGCGCACAAGAACGAAGAGTCCGCTCGAAGAATTTCGGTGCATTGCAAGCGAGAAGGCGCTTTGTTTGTGGACACAATAGAGATGGCGTACAGTCCGCGAGGCCTAAGCTGAGCTTTGCATTTGTGTGAGTGATCACCAAATTCACCAATCACAAACGCGAGGGACACACCGCGCCTCAGGCCGGTTGCCAAAAAACAGTTTAAACCTGTTTAAACCAAGCAAAAGATGCACCGCGCCTCAGGCCGGTCATCATACCTACAATATCTATGTACACTCACACAAATGCAAAGCTCAGCTTACGCCTACGTTCAGGCGTACACGAAAGAACGCATGTGTGCATGCGTTCGCTTGCGCTTGAACGCTAGGTCAAGGAGTAGGGTGGGTTGGGTATGTTACCTGGTGCATGGTGGTGGTACGTAGCTGGTCGAGCTCGTTCTGTTTGTCAGCGAGCTGCCGCGCCCAGCGCGCCTCCTCGCTGGTCACGTTCTGCTGCAGTCGGCTCAACACATCCTCCTGTAGACCAACGACACATCAGTCACTCATCGCTGGCATACGTCATGACAGTTTTACAAAGAAAAAGTTGTCTGTTACGGGACACCTGGTAGATGTGAAACATGACGGCATAAGAGTCATGTCGTTTGCCGTCATGACATAAGAGTCGGTTTTACTACCAAGGCGCCCCAACAGATGTTTCACCAAAAATGTTTTTTTTTTTTTTTCGAAGGATATAGCGGTAGTTTTGTCCGCGTTGCCAGTTTTTGCGCGTTTTTGCGATTAAAAAAAACTCATGTACCAGAACCACCCATAATATGAAAAAATATACTTTTTATGGTTTTAAAATTGAGATCCATACTAAAACTGTCATTGTACAAAGTCTCATGCACTTTTTTCATTCAAATAATAACTATAGAAGATAAGGGTTCTGAAGAATTAGGACAGACAGACGGATAGATCGAACTTTTAAGGTTTCCTTGCAGGACTACGGAACCCTAAAAATGGAATGGTTCTAGGTGTGTGTATGTGTTAAATTGTGGGGATTGCGTTACATTTTCACCGCAGCCGGGCGGATATTTAAATATTGAATTTTAATATCTACTTTGGGTCTGGGTGTTAGCTGTATTGCGGCCTAAGATGCGCTTCGCGACAAAATATTTGCGTCACTATTTGTCGAGCGAGAAGGCGACAAGGCTACGTTTTCGTATACATCTGTCTCGCTTTGGTACGATAAAAAGTCTAATTTTTCACGGCGCGCTAGCCTATAGCATGTCTTTGCATGTGTTTCATGGGATTCCAACACATGGAGTCCTTGTGTTATAAGTAGTAGTGGGGAGCTATTAATGTCAATCGTTTTTTTAGGATAAACATGGGCTATTGTTTACATTGAAAATATTCGTAAAAACCTGAAATTCGATGGTATAACCGTAAGTTGGAGCTATTAGAGAGTATTATACAAAAACGGACCGTATAGTCGATGGCCCGCTTGTATTTGTCCAGTTCGCCCTGCAGCTGTTTGTTCTGCGCGTTCAGCACCTCGAGCCGCTCCGAGAGCCGCTCCGTGAGCCCCTCGTCGGGCTGCGCCGCCGCCACCGGTTCTACTATCTTCTCCACTATCTAGAACATCATTTTTATATTTTATTATCATTGAATATTTACTGGTCATAAAATGCAATCATTATCATCATCGTCATCATTTCAGCCATAGGACGTCCACTGCTGGACATAGGCCTCCCCCATCGATCTCCAAAAGGGGCGGTTGGAAGCGGCCTGCATCCAGCGTTTCCCTGAGGTCACTTTTAGGTCGTCTATACATCTTGTGGGTGGACGTCCCACGCTGCGCAGCGCAAATTGCAAATTAATAAAATGCAATAATAATTCATAAATTTAATTCGTATTACTTGTCTATCTTTCTTGGTATTACAAAAATTCTCAAAAATACACACCTCTGAAGGTGACATCAGATCCAAAATGATTATGTATATGGCTAGACTAAAAATCAGCAGCCCAAGCGGATCTCCCTGCTGAACCCCCACTTGCGAAAGGATAAGATCATTGTTGAAAAAGCGATTCGATGGAGATTGGTAGACTTTATCGAGAAAGAGATAAAGAGAAAGGGATTTTGTTCTTAACCTCGCTCAACAGAAGCTCCCTTTCTAAGTGTTGCATACGTAGACTGCATCATCGCTTAACATCAGGCGTGAATGGTGGTCAAACGCAAGCCTATTATAAAAAAACTTGCCAACCGCGAGAGCGTAGCCCCGGAAGACCAGTCCAACAGTGGGGTGATGACAAACAAATTTGCAAAACCACGTCGAGACGAGATTGCCAGTTGAACAGAGAAAATTGGCGAAAGAGGGAGGATTATGCCATGCAGTGGGCAGAATGAACTGCAAATGATGAATATGAGAGTAATGTACTATACCTTCTCTACAATAATTTTCTCAGGCACTCTGTTCACGAGCTCCTGTTTCTCCGCCTCCCTCTTTTGTAGTTCTTTCTTCAGGTTTTCTGCGAAGGTGTGCAGCCAGTCGCGGCCGGCGGCGGTGCCTGGCGCGGCAGCGGGGCACGCGGTACGTAGCACGCCCGCTACCTCCGCGTACTGCGCCTCTTCGGCCTTCGTTAATGCCTCCTGTACAATCAATTCATTTTTACACCCCATTGCAAGTTTACACTAGAGGGTTCCATAGAAACGGTGTGCCTATGGAAACTAAGATAACTTTTCTAACAAAATGAATGTGTCAATTGGGGAATGAGGATTGAAGATAACATAAAACTTGATTTTACAGGGTAAGCAAGGATCTTCTTCTTTCGAGTCGATGTTCCGCAAAATACAATTCTATTGTCAAATCAAGTTTCTAGACCAGAACTTTGCCACCCCAATGGCACTCTCCGTGGCTTCATTCAGGTCGTCTTGTGTGCAAGTTGTAGGACACGCTGCACAGTTCATCAAGTGTGTCATTGTTTGAGGGTTCACACCACAAAGACATTCGGTGTCTGAGCCCTTTATATAACCCCACTTTGCCATATTATCCCGACTTCGGCCCACTTGAGACCGTAGTCGGTTCAGGGTTTTCCAAGTGGGCCATGGTTCTTTATGGCCTGGGGGGAGCTCTTCGGCAGGGACAATGTAGTTTGGAGGTGTGCAGTTCTTGCCACATGGCAATTCGAGCATCCTTGGGGTGACCGTCCAGAGCTATTGTTTGGCTTAAAAAGTTTCTGCGGCTTTTGAGACGGCTGTTACGTGTGTCTACGTTAAATAAGGAGTGCCGGTAGGCCGGTAAGCAAGGATGAAAAATGGATACTCAGAATAATTACAGAACCTATTTGTCCCAATAAAAATTAACCTACAAAATAAACGTTCAATTTACAATATACATCTGCTCCCAAGTGACAATAAAAACAACATAGATAACAACAAACACAGGTCTGCAATAGCCTTTATACACGGACAATAAGATAGCACAATCTTCTGCAATTCTGAGCTTTTCTTGTTCAGAACATAGTGGCAAGCTTTTTCTTGTTACTTAGAACGATACTGTGGCAAAATGACGTAACTGTACTAATTATGAACAACTTATACTATGGGACCATAAGTACAAAGTAGTTCATAATAAGTACAATTACCTTCATTCGGTTTAATACCATTTTACAGCCAAATATAGTCAGGAATTGAAAGATAAACTGCTTGTGCAGTTATTCTTACAAATTAATTATTGCAGAAGATCGGGAAATCACCAAATCTGTATGACGTTGAGCTAGGTGCACATGTTGACCAATAGGAACTCGTTATTTGGTCGTTATCGGTTTCCTAGTGGTCAATAAACATTTGGACTTGGCTCAAGACAGCTTCAGTGCATTCTTAGCCTAACAGTCCATTTATAAGAAGCAGCAAAGCGAAGCCGGCCGAAGAGACATCGCATACATCGTGTTAATTACAAGGTGCGTGAAGAGCAAGTGAACACTTACGCGCAGGTCTTGGGCCGGCATCGCGCTTGCCTTCGTCTGGAGAGCCTTTTCGGCAGATTGTAACGCCTCCATTACTTTCCAGTTTTTAGTTCGCAACTCCTGAGCGGGAGGAGTCAAAGTACAAAACGTTAGTCGAAAAAAAACAAAAGTTAAGAAATTGAAATGAAAATTTTGTTAATTATTGAAGAAACTTTTAAGAACAGAATGTTGGTGTTAGGATAATGTGGTCTGCACATTCTCGCAAATCGCCAATGAGTTTACTGAAAGCATTGAAACATGAACCTAATCTTTATCTGTATCATAGTAGACACACTGCAAAACTTCAACAGCAATTTTCCAGTTTTGGTTTCGCCGAGAACCCCCAAACCAGCCTAAGGGCAGGATTCCACTGAAGGTGTTTAGTGCGGAACCAAGTACAATTTATTTTTTCAATTATTAGGAGCTTTTTCAGTGATTATCGGTTTCCTATCACACTAATAAAATAAATGCAAAAGTTGTGCGTGTTTGTCCCATTTAACTCCGCTTGCTCTTACACTGGATTCACACATAGGCTATTATTTTACCTGAAAAAGTTCATGGTATAGGATATCGGTTGAAACAGCGGGCGCTGCTAGTTAGTCACAACAAAACAAATTTGCCCTTAGCTCCGCACCTCACATGTCCGGTGCATTTCTAAGGATGCATATCCACCAAAGATTTGTGAGGAAAAAAAAACAACTAATTGGAGGCGAGGCGAGGCGAATGAAGCGATGCTATTGGTAGATTTTTTCCTCGCGCACCGCTTATCTCCTCGCACATCTCTGATGGATACGCAACCTTTTTTTTTATTCCGTATTTATTTTGGGGTCTTTTGCCAGCAATGGTTCCTCAGTCCCTAAAAAAACTACAAATAAATGATGATGGGGAGTGTTCTGACGAACTGTTTGATCTGATGCCGGCGTCGCGGTTTTACCATCGCACTAGCCGCCACCGCCTGAAGACTCATCCACACATCATAGATCAGTGGAAATCGCACACTATGCGATTCACACAATCCTTCTTGCCTCATACCTGCAAAATGTGGAATGAGCTACCTTCTACGGTGTTTCCGAGAAGCTAGAACATGGGGTTCTTCAATAGGCGAGTTAATCGAGTTCTAAAGGGTCGGCAACGTATTTGTGATGCCTCGGGTGTTACAAGTATCCATAGGCGACGGTGACTGCTTACCATCAGGCAGCCCGTCTGGTTGTTTGCCACCTATGGCATAAAAAAAAAAATTGATGCAGGCGACGAGCGATGCAGACGTGATCATACCCATCCATCCCGCTTTGCAACAAGTCACAGACACGCGTAACGTATGACGGCCCGCGCCGCTCACATGCGTAGTCCCATCGCGGCCGCGCGGAGGTACCTACGGTGGCAATTTACGCACGGCCACGACGCAACCTAAGGCATAGATAAGGTTATTATGAGGTAATGTTGTTATGTGATGTACTTACATTGTTCTTGTCCTGGTACGCCTTCAACTGTGCGTTCAGTTGGTTCAGCTGGTCCCGTTGTTCGCGCGAGGCTCGCTGCGCTGCGCTGAGCTCCTCACGTAATGACTCCACTACGCTTTCTACCGCAGCCAGTTCCGCACCCTGACAACACACATAATATTGATCTATACTAATATTATAATGAGGAAAGATTTGATTGTTTGTTTGTTTGCATTGAATAGGCTCCGAAACTACTGAACTGATTTGAAAAACTCTTCCGCTGTTGGGAAGCTACACTATCCCCGGGTGACATAGGCTATATTATACTTTTAAAAAAAATAGGGATCCTTACTAAAACTCCAGAAATACCCTTGCGAATCCGGGGCGGACCGCTAGTAAATAATAAATAAATATTCGGGACATTTTTGCACAGACGGTCATCTGACCCCAAACTAAGCAAAGCTTGTGATATGGCTGCCGGAGACTGATATACATACATATATAGTTTTAAATAGACACTTAAATAGATATTAACCACCAGATATAGAACAAACACAAATGTTTGTCCTAGGTGGGAATCGAACACACGCCCCCAAGCTCAGAAGGCAGCTTCACTACCAACTGGACCAACGGGCTATCTAAATTGTTTAATATTGTAACAACTTCCATAAATAATGCGACGACTCTGACTTTGACGATGAATTTGACTCTTTAGGACTAGGCCTATTACACCGGTGCATACTATTATTGTACCAGACTTAAATAAAATACGTCAGGCTCACTAGAATCGTATCGACGACGCTATAAAGTCGAAAATTCACTTAGGTTTACTATCCGTCCGAGTTTGTCTTGACATGTTCAGACTTTTAGACCTTTGTCCGGCTTTGTAATTTGTCTGGGTTTTTTGACTTTTGTCTTTGGTTGTAAGGGGAGGCCTATGTTCAGCAGTGGAAGTCTTCTGGCTGATGATGATGATGATGTCCACGTGGGTGAGACTGGCGCAGCTAGGTGAATTGCTGTACCTTGTGCTGTTCCTGTGCGGGCAGGCCGTTCTGCGCGGGCGCCGCCTTTAGTAGTTTCACTTCGGCTAGCTCCGCCTCGCGCGCTGACAGCTGCTCGCCCAGGGACGCGATCTCACTAGCCAGCTGGAAATATTACATACAATTTACTAATCATCCGTTCTTTAGACCGGGGGAGCCCCCGGACCGAATGGGACCGCAATCTCAGGATGTTTAATAAATATTGGTTGGCGCAGGCCCAGGACAGAGACAAGTGAAGTCGAAGGGGCCGTTCGAATATTACTTGGTATTACCAAGGAAGATAGACTAAGAGGAAAGACAAACTTTTAGAACATTAGAGCGACATGAGAACATTAGAACATTATGTAGAGCGTAGCACATATTACATATATGTACATATCTACATCTACATATTACCATAGCGCTAGCATCGTAGTCAAGTTTCGCAACATTTCAAGAGAAGCGTAACTCATACTCGAAGATGGCGCTTTTCTTTATTCTCTTGAAATGTTGCGTAACTTGACTGTGATACTAGCGTTACGGTAATACGTAGAACCCTTTCGTACGCTATCTGACTGCAGCGCTTACGGAAGTTCGAGACAGCCTATAGCACTCTCAAATTACGCTCTATTTCCGAGCTACGCTCTAATGTTCCGCTATTGTCTTTCCTCTTAGTCTATCTTCCTTGGTATTACGTAAGCAGAATTTTAGTAATTTTTACTACCTTCCTCCCCCTTGTCAGCAAAAGTAAGCAAAGCTTTTACATAATCCCCCCTCCTGTGCTCACGTAAAAGTGGTACATTTTTTTTTTATCTGTTCAGGTTTCTTTATTGTTATTCATGGGATATCCATTCCATTTATTGGAGAATCCCTGTACATGCTTTTCGCTTTCGGGCATAGAAAAGTAGGGTTGCTATATTTGTTCAAATCTGAATCTAAATTTTGCAGAAAAATCAGAAAAAGTTAATAAATAAATATTGCGTAAATGACGTAATCACCATCTAGAGGGAACATAGGGAACATTTTGACAAAAAATTGCCAGTACTTGAAAATAATTTCATATCATTTCTATAGATATTAACATCTAGTCTACCTGTGTCCACGACACTGCAAAGTGTTTGAAATGTCAGGAATTAAAGTAATATAATTTTACACGCGATAAAATCCATTTCAACATTATAAGGACAATGATCAAAATAAACTACCTGCTGTTTTTGTTTCTCTGCCTCATCCTTTATTTTATCAGCATTAGCTTCAGCTGCCTGCGCGCGACTCGACAACCGTTGTATTTCGTTCTGAAGATCCGCCATCGCTGCAAACATATTAACTCTTATCAAACAAGTTACGATAAGTTAAGTCCTATGACATACCAAAAGATAGGGATGAACCAGGGGGTCAACCACAACCTTAGAAACGACTAGCGGCACGCCCCGGCTTCGCACAGGTATAGATATGTCACCCGGGGATAGTGTAGCATCCCAACAGTGAAAGAATTTTTCTAATCGGTTCACTAGTTTCGGAGCCTATTCAATGCAAACAAACAATCAAATCATTTCTCTTTATAATATTACAGTATAGATAAAAAAAAAAGCCTGGCCATTGATCATTTTCATGTAAACAAACTAGTAAAAAAATTCTAAAACTATGTTCACCTTGACGAAACAGCGTATGTGAATGCATATCATGATCTGCTTTTGAAAAACGTAAGTTAGTTTTCATATCATTTCTCTTTTTCAGAAACTATAACTGCGGGAAGATTCACGCGGGTGAAACCGCGGGGAGCAGTTAGTTTTTATTTAAAAAGGCCTGAGTTCCGGTCTCGCCGATTTTTTTGCAATTTTATTATGATAATTTTTCTCTTGCTCTTTCTACTCTCAACAGAGCGAGAGAGCGTAAAACAGTTCTTTTTTCTTGAGTGAATTTTGGCATCCCACGTTTTGTTCATTTGCCAGTGTCAAGTATTAAAATATGTTCAAGTTTTATTAAATACTAGCGGTCCGTCCCGGCTTCGCACGGGTATTATTACCCGTTTTTTAGTAAGGATCACAATTTTTTTGAAAATATAATATAGCCTATGTCACCCGGGGTTAGTGTAACTTCCCAACAGTGGAAGAATTTTTCAAATCGGTTCAGTAGTTTCGGTGCCTATTCAATGCAAACAAACAAACAATCAAATCTTTCCTCTTTATAATATTAGTATAAATCAAGCTAAGTCACGGCTTTACTAGAGGCTTCTCTGGAGTTTAGTAAACAACACGAAAAGACATGTTTCACCTCATTATATGACGCGCTCACACGCGCACTCAGCATGTTCACAAAACATTTAACAAACTACTACTATACTAAACGCATTACCATCTGAGTAGTCAGGTCATAAATCATTGCTCATCTCATCTCGCTCGCACCCACATGTCATATCTGTCTATCTCGCTCGCACTTACAGGTCTTATGGTATGACGTTTTTGCTCGACGACTCAGTTGGTAACGCGGTGACTATAATCGATTATTATTACACATTCAACATTCGAAAATACACAAAATTCAAATACAAAATATTTATTTTGCAGAGACACGGGTAATATGCAGATGTTAACGTATTAACATAATATAGACAACTATGCTCTCCCATTATGGCATGCAGAATTTTTGAACTTTAGGATAAGTAACACAATTAGATTTTTTTCACATTGGAACAAAAAAATATGTTAATTATCAATTTCAATAAAAAAAGACAATTTACTAGACATTAGTAAATACACTTTCGTTTACTTGGACGACATAATTTTTCTAGTTATTTTGATTTAAAAATCAAACTACTAAACCGATTATGATAATTTCCAAATCAGTTTATAAATAACGGAGCTCTGAGATAACAAACATAAAAACAAACGAATTGAGAAACCCCTCCCTTTTCAACATCAACATCATCAGCCATTAAATGTCCACTGCTGAACAAGGCCTCCCTCTTAGAGGGGTGTTGCCATAGTCCCCACGCTTGTCAGGCGGGTTGGGGATCGCAGTACTTTCACCGTGTACTAACAGGACGCTGCTGCCCATCCTTCGGTGGTTCTGGTCGCAGTTTTAGGACATACCCGGGTCCAAGCCATGCTCCCTTTTGAAGACGGTTAAAATATTAAAAAAATATTAAATATTATAGTTCGCCACAGTAGGAGCGCGTTCCGAATAAACGCCAACGCCAACCAACAAAGCTAACGAACACAGCCTAAAGGATAGTACTGCATGCCGTGTTAGTTATCGTGCAAGCGTTGATTCGGAACGTGGCTGGTGGAGGTACGTACCGGCGAGCCGCTCCTGGACAGCGCGGGCTTCTTGTTGCGCGCGTTGTTCCCCGAGCACCGCCAGCTGTCGCTGCTGCTCCAGTTCATTGCACGCTCGGTTCGCCTCCTGCGAACCACAACCACCTCGTTACCAATCACTATCTCTAAGTCCGTTGCAGACCATGCGATGTAGCTTGCAAGTACAAGTAGGCGTCCAAAAGTAAATACGGTGACTGCTTACCATCAGGCAGCCCGTCTGATTGTTTGCCACCTATTCAAATTATTTATTGAGAATAAAAACGGACAAATTCCACTAACATTTATCTCACATACTGTTAAACTAAAATAGATTTCCCAGTAAAAATAGGAATATTATTATAAAATTACTAATATAATAAATTCAACAAATTGCTATAAAAATATTGTCAACATAAAATTAGTATGTCATACAAATTGTCATTATAGTCATCGGCTTTTTTGCCCCTGTCCCATTGATCAGTTAAATATTCACAATAAGTCAAAAAAACTTTCGTTACATTTTTCCAACTGTCACAAATGGCATGTCTATGGCATTAAAAAAAATGCCACTCGCGCGGCTACGCGCACAACTCGCGTGTGAGTACGTACTCGCACGAGTGTTCAAACTAGACCAACGATGCGCAGTAGGCATCATGTGAGTAGGGCGGGGAAACGAAGCTTCATTTGTGCAAGGACCACCGCGAGTGCTACTAAGCATAACGTTGCAGACGATGCGTAGTAGGTACTTTCCACTTGTACTTCGCATGGTCTGCAACGGGTTGTATTTATTATTTTAGTTATGTCACTAAAGCCTTTAAAATCGACTACACTGTACCCTAGCTCAATCACTCGCCACGCGATCGCAGTCAATGACAATATAACCACTTGACTGCTCATCCCTTTACCCCGCATGAGGCAAAGGTTCTAACATGTCAACCTAAGCTATTTCGAGTAGGGCCAATCCTAGGCGCGAATTGAATGAATGACTTTTGATTCTCCAATCACAAGCTGCCCCCCGCGGCCGATGTGGCATCATTTTGCAAAAGGAAATTTTGGCTACATGCGCGATCAAGTAGTTATATTATCTTTGATCGCAGTCTACCTTAGTATATGGCAAGGGGTGACGTCACAGATCGCAATAGTAGAATATGTATGAAAGGCCTCTGTGTAGTGGAGCGTACCTGCAACTGCTGCGCCATCTCGTTAGCGTGCTGCTGCGCCATGATGCAGGAGTCACGCGCCGCTGTCGCGTCGAGCGCGTGCGCACCGCACTCCGCCTGCAACGCTGCTAATTGCTGCAGCAACGCTGCTTCCGCCTGCATCACATCAAACAGACTTATGCACTTTCTCCATACGAGCTGGGCGATGCTGCGTTCATAATATAGTTTTAAACATACTTTGACTTGTTACAAAACATTAGCTTACACATGCTTAACTTTATCTCATATCCTTTAAAAATGTACAGCTGTGAAATAAATAGTATTTGTTTAACTGGATCCATTGGGCGCTATAACTATCGCGGGTCGAACCTGGACTAGATTAGCACAGGACCGAGGCAGATGGCATAGCAAGAGAGAGGCCTATACCCAGCAGTGGGATAAGGAAGGCTGTGGATGATAATGATGATGATGATTGGGCGCCCAAGCCACAGGTTTTATTGCCTAGTTTGACATCTACATCTACATTATGTAACATCTACTTTACGATATGGCATAATATTCTGGGGGAAATGATCGAACGAGAAAACCTTTTTAAAGGCCAGAAGAAATGCTTGAGGTCTGTCTGTCACTTAAAGCCGACAGATTCCTGTAAACAGCACTTTTTGAAATTTAACATTCCCATATCTTTATCTTTATTTTATTCAGTATTTGTTAGAAATTACTTACACAAATATGACTTCCTCAGAAGTAAAGGAAGTACGAATAAAATACGCATGTTGGGCATAGGATTGCATGTTTTGGTAAAGGCGTTTGTGGTATGGGTCCACATTACTCAAAGTTTGAGGTACTACCATGTGAGTAAAGAGAAGTCAATATAAACACAATAGGCATGTGTCCTAATGTTTAATTTATTACAAATAACCGGCTTAGCGATGAATATAACTAAATACATTACACATACTGAAAAAATAATTAAAATTGGCTGCTAAATCTCAGAGATATGAGTGTTTAAAGTTTTAGGTGGGGATAGAGAGGGGATGCCATATTATCCCTTTCTCGCAAAGCGTGTGTTAGTACAGTATATGTATGGCGCGCCTGAGGCGTGACGTCACGGCTCAGTATAGAGCGCTCTCTGTCTAGCATGAAATTAAAATGCTTATATCTTATTTATTTTTGAACTAATTTTTATTTTGTTTTCGTTGATGTGCTCTATTTATAATCAGCTTTTTTATGAGGTAATAAAAAATATTTGTCATCATGCCTATTTATGCAACCAACGAATTCTCACCTCTGAGAGCCTCTGAATGTGCATCTCCATCTGTACACGTTGAGCTTGGGCCTCTCCTTCCACGCCGAGTTTCTGTTGTAACTGCAATGAGAAAATTTAGAATTTTAAAGGACTATAATCATACGCCAATTAATTCGAGCTGGGTAGGTTTGGAAAAATTCATAATTCACCTCAAGTGAGATTTGAGTGAGATGCAAGTCTGTAGGACTTATTACCCCCACAAATTACTTATTATCTTAAATAATAAGATTTTTTCAGTGTCCTAATTGTATCTGCGATCAGCCATAAGTACTATAAGATGTTTTTAGAGCAGGGTTTGTGTGTAAAGTGAGCGAGGACATCGCCTTTTATGTATTTTCTCGATGACTCTTCTGATATCTAGTCAATCACTGGGGATATCGCGGTTTCTCTTTAGCCTGGGATTGGCCGGTGAATTCAGCAGCCAAGTAATTGGGGTGTCGCTAAGGGCAGGCTAAAGAAATTCTTCAAGAATAAGAATATGACAAATGAATAACGATTAATATGTATATGCTTGTGAATACGAGGGCAAAATGTCAAATGTATCTGGGTTGCGACCACAGAAAAAAGAAGTAAATAGAACGGAAATGAGAAGGAAAATCTATTACCAGGCATTATGAGTGTACCTTGAATGAACATTCTTATTTAGATCAACGCGTCGAACTCCGCATCACAGTTGCTAACTGATTTCGAATGACTGACGTTTCGTTTATAAGGGTACAACTAGTACTGAACCCGGGTATGTCCTAAAACTGCGACTAGAACCACCGAAGGATGGGCAGCAACATCCTATTAGGACACGGTGAACATACTGCGATCCTCAAGCCACCTGCCAAGCGTGGGGATTATGGCAACGCCCCTCTCCAAGAGGGAGGCCTTTGTTCAGCAGTGGACATTTAATGGCTGATGATGATGATGAACTAGCTACAACAAATTTCTTACAAAAATGTCTAGAAAGCCGTACTAATAAAAAAAAAATGTAGTTGCGACGAGGGTGGTCGCCAATTTTGGCATTGCGACGCCACGTCCCGTCGCATCACACTACTTGCAGCGTCGTGCGGTGTACGTTCAGTGCAGAGTGGGTGTGGAGTGGAGAGGTGGTGTGGTTCCGTACGTACGATGATCTTGTCCTGCGCGATGGCATGGTTGTCTTCCATGAGGCGCGTGAGTCGCGCCTGCAGCGTGTGCAGCTCAGCACGCGAGGTCGCCTCGCTCGTCTCCGCCGCGCGCTGCACGCCCACCACCTGCGACCGCGCCGCGTTCAGACTGCCCCTGCAACACGACACCGCTGTCACCCCGTACTCATACCCCTGCGAGAACCGACGTCTCTTAGACGCGCACGCAACAAAGTAAACGCGACCGAACCACGATCGGATTGTGATCGTGATCGCGTGCCATCTCACTTACGCACGTGGTGCGAGTAAGTAGATGCGAACGTATCCTACTTTTTGCGCTCGAATTCTGGGTCGCCGTATTTTTACATAACATTTTAATTTTTTCTGTTCCTTTTTTTTATCTATTAATAGGCTTCCGTTTGACCGCCAACTCGCCTGATGTAAAGCAACGATGCGGTCTACGATGGAGCACGCTTGCCTAGAAGAAACCGATTCACTCGTGATTTGGAGACACCCAGATAGTAACTATGGGGGAACACCCATTCAGGCAGCGCATTCCAGACTAGCAGTACGCGTAATAAAAGTGGAATCAAAGCGCTTCGTACGGGTTTTCGGAATATCAACCATAAAGCGGTATCTGTTTATAGTGCCCGCTCTGGCATTCCGATAGAAAAATGGGCAGGAGGGAATTAGATCATGCAGATCCTATGCACACTCCCCGAAATGTATTAGATGATGAATGTATTCCCGCCGTTAGGGTGGCGTATGAGGACCCTGTTCGTGATTATCTCTATCACTGCCATCGTCTTCTTGATATATTCCTCCAAACTTGCCATGTCGTCTAATATATTACTATTTCAACTATTTGTTACAAATCGAAAAATTATTTCTTTGTAGTATAGAGTAGTATCCGCCATTTTTTGCACACCTGTCAGATTGCTATCGATAGAATGCAGATTCGAATGATATAAACCACTAGTAGAGTTACGAGTGATATGAATTTTTCAAACATACGACTTTTGGGATTTCTTTCACAAGTAAATAAAAATAATAATAATAAATATTCGGGACATTTTTGCACACACGGTCATCTGACCCCAAACTAAGCAAAGCTTGTGATATGGCTGCCAGAGACTGATATACATACATATATAGGTTTAAATACATACTTAAATAGATATTAACACCCAGATATAGAACAAACACAAATGTTCAGTAAATCACTTTGCATGAAAAAAGTCCTACGAGCGATTCAAAAATAGAGCCCCTGCTGAGCGTAATAATAGCGACGGCAAAGGTGGCAAGACATGAAAGTTTGTTTTTTTATTACCTACAAAATTTAATGAAATCCAATCTACTACACTCATGTTATCGTCGACATACATACAAGATTTCGATTTACTGAGTTAGTTACAAAAAGCTGCAAGTAATTTTTTTTTTAAACTAGTTCGCGTCGACCTTCGACCTCGTTCTCGTAACCACTCAAACGATTTAGCCCATATACGAACTCAAAAATTCTATTGAAATGAACTACTTGCTTACAAAATTTCATGAAGATCGGATCTACAATACGCAAGTTATCATCTAACAAATTATCCAATAAGAATCTGGGACGTATATCTTTCTCAGTCAATAATAATAATTTTAATTCGAGTATTTGCCTTCAGTGGCGCATGGAATTGAATTCGAAATGGAGTAAGACACCAATCAATTGCAACTGATATCGAGTCGAGGTACCTTGTATTTATGTTTCAATATTGGTTAAAAGGATTCAACCTTTTGAGGTTGAACCCGGCGTAGGTTGTGCCAGCGCTCCAGAGGGTCTAGACAAAAGTCACTTTCTGTTAGCGTTCACGCCTGCGGAAAGATGAAATTGTATGAAAATGACAATGACATTAAGTAGAGAGAAATTATCTCAAGCTAATGTCATTTACATACAATTTCATTTTTCCGCAGGCGTGAATGCTAGCAGAAAGTGGCTCTTGTCTAGACCCCCAGAGCCTCACTCCGTTATTTTAAGGAGTTGGGTTGGCTCGGGTAGGTGCTGGTAGGGGAAAATGCACAATACACTCCAAGCAGGACGTCAGTGCAGGACTTATCGCCCCCATCTCAAATAAGAATAAGAAGGATTCAACCGTCCATATTTGGACTAACCTGAGTTCCTTCAACTTGGCGTGCAGAGCCTGAGAAGCCTCGATCTCGTCATCCAGCGCCTTTTGCTTTTCAGCAAGCTGTTTCTTCAACTTCTGCATCGGATCGTTGGGGCCCTGAACATATCACACAAACTTATTACTTAAGTCTACGTGAAGCGTGGAAAAAGTCCGTGGGTGACTTGTCACAGATTTAACATGCACAGCTGAATAATAACTTTAATTTATTTTGTATTAAATATTAGGCTTGCGTTTGACTGCCACCTTACCTGATGTTCATCGATGATGCGGTCTACGATGGAGCTGGGAGCACGCTTGCCTAGAATAAGCCGATTCACTCACGATTTGAAAACAGGGAACAGCTATTCAGACAGCGCACAGCATATTGCACAGACTAGCAGTTCGCACAATAAAAATGGAATCAAAGCGCTTCATAGGGGTTCTCGGAATATCAACCTTGATGCAGTGTCGCTTTTTCGTGCTCACTCTGACAGTCCGATAGAAAACTGGGCAGGAGGTAATTTGTGTTGATAAGTGTAGGTGCTAATAGTTGTATTTCTTTCAGGGATTGCTGTTTGTTTTTTCTCTATTATCACAGACACAAAATGTACGGTGAATGCAAACGTAGTAGAAGTAAACGTAGTAGTTGACCGGGTATATCCTAAAACTACGACCAGAACCACTGGAGGATGGGCAGCAGCGTCCTATTATTACACGGTGAACGTACTACGCGTGCGCGTGAGAGTCGCGGGCATCCAGTGGATGCAAAAGGCAGGCTGTCGTCCAGTGTGGTGGTTAAAGGGGGAGGCCTAAGTTCAGCAGTGGAAGTCTTTTGGCTGATGATGATGA
The DNA here is from genome assembly GCA_932305915.1 of Agriopis marginaria. Classification (NCBI taxonomy): domain Eukaryota; kingdom Metazoa; phylum Arthropoda; class Insecta; order Lepidoptera; family Geometridae; genus Agriopis; species Agriopis marginaria. The sequence continues at coordinate 6,395,460 of OW029934.1, read as the reverse complement.
ACGTACTGCGATCCCCAAACCACATGCCAAGCGTGGGGATTATGGCAGGGGTGTTACCATAATCCCCACGCTCTAGAGGGAGGCCTTTGTTCAACAGTGGACTATTACTGGCTACATAATGTGATGTGTGCTGTGATAGTATTGAAGCAGGCGGCCCCCATACCTCGGTCCACTCGGAGTGCATGGGCAGCGGGTCATGGTGCTTGTTGAGCAGCACCTCGGTGAGTGACTGTATTTCGTGGTCGGAGAGCGGCGCCGCGCGAATCACGCGCTCCAGCTCCCCTACATTCACACCGCTGCTGTCGCCCGCTACAACACACAAATTTCAAATTGGTAATTAGAGGTGATAAGTTTTGAACTGATGGCTTCTATATGAGGGGAAAATTACATATTATAGTATTGGACTCTTTAGTCTTTTTTTATGGTTGCTGATGGGCTGTGTGAACTCTATGGGTAGGTTGGTATGCAATTTCAGTTGTTTGTTCTATTTTTTGCTGAAGTATTGTATTTCTTCTTTGATCATTGTAAGTGATAGCCTGCTTTCACAAAAACCAGTTTAAGGAACAATATATTTAGACTTGTCCCTTTTCTGTGACTGTGACAAAGTGTTTGGTACGTCAGGAATTAAAATAATGTATAAAACACACAAATAATAATCGCAAAAACTTTAAGAACTTATTGAAAAGGAAAAGGCAATGTACCATATACTTTACTTGGTAGGTACCATACTATACCTAGTAGGTATTGTTATGACCTACTTATAAGCGTGAATACATTGACAAGGTTCGTACAAATTAATAAATCAAATCAATAAATCTAGCAACTTTAGAACATAAATCTTTAACATTACGATAGTGGCCTAAAGATAAACAAATACTTAGTTGTAAAATGTTAATCATCCTCGCTCATGCTATTCACGTTGTTAACGCATGCGAATCCAATTTTATAAAGCAGAAACAAATCTATACAAACTATTACAATACTTCTTCCATAGTGAGCCTGGCGACACGCTTATCTTGCCATTACAGAACAAACAGATAACAGTAAACGGAAAGCGAAATAGTAATTTGTTTCCGTCAAATCTGGGCCCTAAGCCATGCCAGACATGAATAAAATTCGAATGGCCCTGATATTACTAGAACCCTATCAACAACACTATCCCTGATATTCATTATAGGTCACTCGAATCCTCACGCCACCCTCAAGTAATGTTTTATATGCCAAAACACCACTTGAGGGTGACACGAAGTGAGGATTCGAGGTACCTATGAATATGAGGGTATAACACTACTAAGTCATAGATTCACAGCAGCGTGTTTCACTATCATGTCATGACATATTTGGTCGATGACGGAATGGTCTAATGGGTGTTTTTTTGGTAATGTCAATTGATTGCCAACGCAACAACGTAGAGCAATCTAGCGCGTTACGTGCGCGTTAGCCAAGAGTATGCAGTATCCAATCGGAAGACGCGTTCGATTCGTTTAATTTTGTGACCATAGATTACCGTGTTATTTCTAACCATGGTTACTGGGTTACCGTGTATGTTGTTATATGGTTTCATACAGAATCAGGGCGTAAGTGATATATGCTTGTTATCATAAGTGCAGGCAATTCGAATATTCTAGAAGGTTTGTTTTGTTGAGCAAGTACTTGCTTGTGTTTTCAGCCTAATCAATAGGAAATGCTAGGAATATCAATAGGAATAGATATGCAGTAAAAACTCACCCATCAGTGTAAGGACATTAGGTTCAGGTTTCTTCTTCTTCTTGCCGCCGGGGGGCGTGGCGGCGGCCGGCGCGGGTGCGGCCGCGGGCGGCGCCACCAGCGCTTGTTTCAGGAGCTTCTCAGTAGTGAGCTCGCTGGGCTGCGGCGCATTCAGCGGGGGAACCACCTCTTCGCGGACTTCCACTACCTCTTCGACTAGCTTCTCTGGTTTCTTGTCCACTTTCTTTGCTGTTTAAAAGAAAATCATTCATTACTATAATTTTACCCCCTTTTTTTGAAATATAATTGTAGACAAACAAGCGACGGGCCACCTGATGGTATGTAGTCACCGCCGCCTATGGACACCTACAATACCCGGGGCATTGGCTGTGCGTTGTCTACCTTTGAGGACTCTATGCTTTAGATTTTCAACAATCTATGGGCAATCCAACTGGTTTTTTATGTAGCAGGCGAAGTAGTTTAGGTCATCATCATAATCAGCCAGAAGACTTCCACTGCTGAACATAGGCCTCCCCCTTTAACCTCCACACTGAACGATAGCCTGCCTTTTGCATCCACTGGATGCCAGCGACTCTCATAATGTCGTCGGTCCATCTAGTGGGAGGCGTACTTACGCTGCGTCTTCCGGTTCGTGGTCTCCACTCAAGAACCTTTCTTTCCAATCGGTTATCGGTAAAGATGCCAGTGCCACGATGACATACGCCAGGATAAGCGACGTTGAACACTATGCACTCGACCTAACATCTTAATTGAAGTAAGTGGGGCATTGCGAACTATATAAATGATATCTAGGTATGTACAACGACCCTCGGACGATTTTTGACTGTTTTCACTTAGATATTGTGACTCTATAGGTATTGTATCTCGATGTAAATATGCCATCTCAAGAATTGTTTACTGTTATCTAAACATTATCAGCAAAACATAAGTAATACCGCAAAGCTCAAGTACTATCGGCTTATCTCGTTGTTTAATTAAACAGTTGCCATTATGATATTCATGCAACAAAGTAGGCAAATCAATTATTTTCAATGAATTCCTAAGAATAAATTTATTGTTTTCCAAACTTTATCATATTGCTAAGTAATTATAGCAGATAACATTGGAAATTCTTATGTTGGCATGGATAAAGACGTTGGGTATCAAAACAAGAAGTTGTCTTCTTTTTGCCGTGATACAAATTATGAATAGTTACTAGCCAAGCGGTTAACATGTGCACTTTACAATCTGACGGCATCCGGTTCGTTCTCCGACCCTGCAGCAATGACTTATTTAGAACTTAAATAATTATGTGCAGTTTCGATGCTATCACTCCAAATCAGTGAAGGAAAACATTATGAAGAAACCGGTATGTCCAAGAACCTCAATATTTCAAAGGCATGACATTCACTGACATGCACTGGGCCAGCATGGTGGATTAGGGTCCATGCTCTCTCTTTGAGAGGAGGCTTGTAGTTCCTAGTAGTGGGAATATAATATGTTGATAATGATGATCTTGGAAAGTTACCCTGATGACGATTAATAGGTCTCATTGAAGCAAATTTTATAATTTAGAGTTTAATTTAGTTCATTTAATTTAGAGACCATGACTGACAACAAAAAAATTGTACACCTTAATAAGGTAGAATATTTGTAACACACATTATTATATACCATCATATATGACAATATTCTCACAAATAAATTGATTTTTGATTTGATTTGGTTACAGAAGGGGGTACGAGGGCATTTCAACCGCACGATCTTACTAATATTATAAACGCGAAAGTTAGTATGTATGGATGTATGGATGTTTGTTCCTCTTTCACGCAAAAACTACCAAATGGATTTTAATGAAAGTTTACAATAATGTAGCTTATACATTAGAATAACACATAGGCTATAATGGGTTGTAGTAGCGAGGCCTAAGGCCGAGCTCTACGCGTATGAAGTAGCGGGTTTCAGCTAGTTGATTATAAGTATGTATATACTTTCTCCCACTACGTCGCTTTTTCCTCAAGATGACTGACTCACTGAGACTGTCACTGTAATCTCTTGTTTTACAATTTCCAGTGTTACCTTTACGTTGTTCCTTAGGAGCATCACCGCTGTCGCGTCTCTCACGCGTCTCCTCCTTGGCGACCTCGACAGGCAGCGCGGGTTTCGGAGCGACGCCTTTAACCTTCGGAGGCTTTGGAGCCTTAGTTTCCTTCTTCTCAACTGGCTCTTCTACTTTCTCTTGCAGCTGGAGAAAATACTCGGTATAAATATATTTGATACATGCACTTGGGAGAAAAGGAGGTCTACCACAGTCTGTAAGAACATTTACTTTCAGTCTTACTAAGTTTGTTTTTAGTTATAGAGTTTGAACTAAGCAAGATTGAACTAAGAACCTGTGTAAGAACTCAAGAGGTTGGGGTAGGTAAAATAAAACTACTACAAACGTTTCATACTGTCTACAGTCTTATTATGGAAACTGACATGGTTTTTACGCATTTTGTTTTTTACATGAGAATTACTCACGTAAGATTAAGCTGGATATTCCGTCTTACGTAATAATGACTAATTCACGTATCATAAAATTAAAAACAAAGAACTCATATCTGGTTCTTTTTAATTTACAACTATTTATGTAAACTAACATGAAATTTTCAACCAATGACAGCTTTAATGTTAAATTTCCTCACTAAAGAATGGCATTGCCTACCTGTCTGCCATATACTCATCATTATGTTTTTTTTTTTTACTACGGGACCAACCCAGAAATCACAAAAAATATAAGCTCTTCCAAACAAAATGGGCACCAACACTCAACAGAATGTATGGAACAGCTGTTTTTTATCGCAATTTCTGGTTTGGTCCCATAGTAAAACTTGTTCATAATTATCAGTATACTAATCCCTTAGTGAATTTAAATGGGACCAACTTCTATCACTCTTATCTAATCAAAAAAGAATTATTTAAATCGGACTACTCAGTAAAAAGTTATGCATGATCGTACAATAAAAAAAAATATATACACAGTATATTTTTTTCTTTTACCTTCTCCTTTTTTGTAGTTGGTTAAAAACGAGATTTTTATTCTTGACCAATAGTCGATTTAATGACGTTTTTACATTAACAGGAAATAGCATACATTATCGGCCTTTCTTATATGTATAGTTGAGAAACAATGCTACATACTGCTCTCGTTTTAGCGTGTGATGATTACGTTAAAATAAATAGTACAAAAGGATTTTATAACTGTTCATATTACGACTAGAAAAACATACTAGAATACTTTTTTAGTCAAATATTGTAAACTACCATTATGAAAGATATTTTTTGCACTGGTAACCCCTTTGTTTACATAAAATATCTAAGATTAATAAACGGAGTATAAGACGGTGGAAGTTTGGTTCTTAAATATATGCATATTATAGCGCACCGGTAACTGGTTTCTTGATAGGTCACCTTGATGTCCATGACCCCGATGGCCAGCTCGGAATTTACATACTTCTTTTATTGTTCATGCAAAATTCATAATGTATATTATGTTTTTATTGTCATTTCTAATGTATAACCACGACCGACGTGAAATATAACGACTATTACATGCAAAACTCCTTAGTAACATGCATGTGACCATTAAAATATACTATTATCACGTAAGTAGGTACCAAATAAATATATATTATACATGGATGATAGTGGAATGGAATGGAATTCCTCTGCATAATATTACGTCATGGTTTATAAATATAATATTTTTGATGTAATAATGATAATATGTGTAAAGACTTTAATTATACTCAATATAATTATTTGTTTGTTCTGGCAGCAATTTAATGAAAACAATATGTCACTGTAGTATATAGACAACCAGCTACAATCTTATGCCCGTTGCAGACGATGGGCAGTAATCTCGCGAGTATTACTTGCACGAGTACTGCGCATCGTCTGCAACGAGCTGTTCTGAAATGGGCATTACATTCAAAAACCAAGCGAAAATTACATATTAGAGTTCAAGATATCATTTAGTTTTTTATATATATATTTTTTAATTATAAATAGGCTTGCGCTTGGCCGCTAACTCACCCGATGTTAAGCGATGATGCGGTCTACGATGCAGCACGCTTGACTAGAACCGATTCACCTTCGCTTTGAAGACACCCAGATCGTAACTATCGGGGAACACCCATTCAGGCAGCGATTTCCACAGACTAGCAGTTCGCACAATAAATGTGGAATCAAAGCGCTTCGTAAGTGTTTTCGGAATATTAACCATAAAGCAGTGTCGATTTTTTGTGTCCGTTCTAGCAGTCCGATAGAAAAATGAGCAGGAGGGAATTAAATCAAGCAGAACTAATGCACTCTCCGAAATTTATCGTATAAAAAAACCGATAGACTAGCAACTTTGCTTAGTTCTATAAAATGTACCTACTGAAGCTGTCAATTAAAACAACTTGAATCGAGTACAATGATGTGATTAATGAAAAGAGAAAAGCATGGTCCGCGCAAATGTGTAAAGGTAAAAGAAGCCCAAATAAAAAGCAAAAATAAACAACAACAATCAAATCAATTCAATTGCTGACAAATAAAATTCTTAAACAAGTAATTGGTCAATTTGCAGTATTATTTTATTGCAATAGTAAAAGTAACCGCAACATTATGTGAAACGAATTCAGTATTGAAAAATAATATTGTCTATGGACGATTTAAACCAAACGGCGCGCGACTGAGGGCGTGCTTTTGCAATTTGGTAAAGAATTAGATATTATGCCATAATAGCTTTGTAGATTAGGTAATTTAGTATTTATATGTAAATATGTAATTGGGGATCGTTGGAAGTACCTATGGGCTGTCGTGGCCTATTGATGCTTTAAGCGATCCCCAAGTAATTAGTTAGTTAGTATGTAATTAAAAAATAGTTTAAATATGTAATTAGATTTACGGGAGTGGCATGGTCGTAAATCGACAAAATTCCTTAAAAAAAACGCCATAATATTTATACCTACAAACATGTTTAGAATAACATACTAACAAAAAAAATGCGGTCTCCTGCGACTTTTAAAACAATATGTCAGTAATATTATTGACGTGGTTATCACACATTTTATTTTTATTAACGTGAGTGATTCCCGTGTAATGTAAATAAAATGTCGTTAAGTTTATGCTAGATCTTTTTGTAAAAATATATTAGGACGAGTAAGATGGACTTAATATTCTTGAAGTAATAATGAATACAATGCAAAAATTGTGATTTTATTATTCCAATATAAATTCTAAAATATATTATTCAAGTATAAACAATACTTATGTAATGTTAGAAAACAATGGTAAAATAAACATTCCCGCAGACGAATTTTAAAGTGCTATAGACGTGTAGATTTAGTTGTCCTCAACCGCCGTCTGACCAACGGGAGAGAAAGAGAGGGAAATATGTAATTCTTACTCTTTCACTCCTGTTGGTTGGACGGCGGTCTGTCAACCAAAAACACACGTCTTTTGCGGCTTTTAGCGTGTTTTTGTTCATCAGAGTTACGGAGTTTAGGAAATACCCGCATTTTATCAGAAAAACGTTAGGGTAAATAAAGTCGCAGGAGACATACATAAATATGAAATACTTAATATGAACTTTCTACTATCTTTATCGCATTGTGGAATGCGCTCCCGGCGCGTGTTGTTTGGTTTAAATCGTCCTAGTGTACACAAGTAATGACGTATACATATATTACGAACGTCTGATCTCTCGCTCAAAAAACGTTTTATAGGATTAAGGACCTTGATTCCTCCCAACCAGACATAATAAATCATTGCACTTTTATTTGCCGACAACAGAATTCTTCGTATTAATTTATTCTGCTTATTTACATTGAAACAAGTACATTATTGACTCAGTTGGCGATACTGAATAAGTACGTCATAGTTATTGTCGGGGTAGGGATACATAATTTAAGACCAGTTTCCTTAAAAAAATTGCTTTTAAAATGGATTGGTTTGCTTATACTTAGACCATGTTTTTATAGCCGACAGCTGCAAAATATTATAAAGAACTAAATGAAAACTATAAACTTATTCCTTTTTTGAACATAAGATTGTAACTGGTAGCCGATAAACTACAGTAAAGCAAGCAGACGATGCGAAGTAGATTGCAAGTGCAGGTAACAAGTACAAGTAGGCATTCAAACGTAAAGTAGCCACTCGCGCGGTGACGCATACAACTAGCGTGCGAGTAGGTATGTATCCGCACGAGTGTTCGAACGAGACGAATGATGCGCAGTGGGCGTCGCGCAAGCAGGGCGGGGAAACGAAGCTTTATTTGAGCAAGGACCAGCGTGAAGTGCTACTAAGGACTTTCAATGCCACTTTCACTAAGCACACCGTTGCAGATGATGCGTAGTAGGCACTTGCACTACGCATCGTATGCAAGCGCCTTAACACATAAAAAAGGTTTTCAATTAACTTTTACAATGTTACTGCAGTTGTCAGAGCTAAACAAACTTGGGCCGAGTATAAGTTACAAAATGTAACTTGGTAGGCAAAACAATCTGTTTTTGAACATAGAAGCCGGGCATTACGTTTAATTTTGTAAAATTGACAACACAACTAGCCAACTACACACACAAAGTGAAGTGTGGAAGGAGCACACTACAGCGGCACTCACTTTATCTGCGGCGAGTGTGGATTGCAACAATTCGAACTCGTCCTTGGGGTGAATTTCGTCGAAATGGTTGAGAATAGTGGAGGGAGCTGCCGCCAGCGCAGCATCGCTCACGCAGCTCGGATCCTCTCTGTTTACCAGTATCGGCTTTACCTTTGGATCCTTGCCGCGCTTGCGGATCTGCAGAGAGGCACCTTGCTTGTTACCATGATGGGAATAACAAATACATCTTATTCACTATTCTCACAATGATTTGTGTTTAGTACCCATGTATGTATGATGTAGGTATTAAAAGAATATCATGGAACACAGGTGCGCAGTGGCGTAGCGTGGGAGGCATTGCCCTGGGCAGCCGATTTATTGGTACGGCGCGGAGGTAAACCGGTAAAAGAGAATTCTAGTTTCTTCGAGTGCGGCTCTACCCAAAAAATTCTCTTTGCTCACGCATTTATATTTTTCGTGTTACACTTTCAGGATCCATCACATTGGTATATGATCATTGAATGAACGTAGCAAAAATCCACGCTACACCACTGGCAATGTGACAAGCCCACTCTGTAAAATAACTCATGCCCAGTTTCTATATTTCAAAATGGATTGCTTTGCCAACTATAATTAGTTGATTTTTTAATAAAGAAAATTTACCTAGTTATTAATTTGGTAAGCAGAACAATCCATTTCCTGATCATAGAATCTGGACATCAATTGCCAATAAACTAAAATAGAATGAATATTTCCTTCCCACTACAATCTCCATTCTCCACCCACTCACTGAAGCTGTAAAACGCCTTACACTTTGTGTTAATTAAAATACTTTATGATGTAATCATGACCATAATCTTAATGCAATAAATAAATGAGAGATAGTAGTCATGTTACTTTTTGTAGAAGCATGCAACCCCCATATAGGACTCTATGGTTTATGTAAGAACACCCAAATATGAGCATCATGATATGAATGTGTAAACCGTTATTTTTACATAATTGCGAGCAAAACTTTTACCCCCTTATTACCATAAATTCGACAAACCATAGACAATCAACAGTAAAAGAGTAATCCTAACCTGTGCTGTGTACTTTGTCATATACGTCATAAAAGTGATATGCAGAACACAATTTAACTAAAACACTTCTTCCTTATCCATTGAAACTGACCTTGTAACAATTCAGTGCCAGAAATCATGAATGTCATTTTTTTTTATTCCTGCACCTAGGATATTACATGTTAAATCTCTGTATGCCCAGTAACTTCACTAAAAACATTGTGCTTCAATCCGGAACACAGTAATGTTTACACACTACCATGCTGCTTGATCAAAAATTACTTTCAAACTCAAAATCAAACCTAATTTACTTAGGTAAAAATAGGTACATTTACTAATAGTGCTAACAGACGCACAAACACAGCTGACGGACCGCTGTCCAACCAACGGGAGAGAAAAAGTGAGAACATCCTATTTTTCTCTCTTTCTCTCCCATTGGTCTGACGGCGGTTATCAGAAGAGTTCATTTGTCTGTTAGCACTAAATAAATAAAATACTGCTTAATAGAATAACTGGCAAAAGAGTAATACTTCTCCGACGGACAGTTGCAAAAGAGTCCTACTACTACCTAGCTATAAAAAAATCTTTTGAAAGTTAATTGACTTTTAACTAAAAGAGTCAACTCTGACCCTTTAAATTTAAGGGGTTGGGTTGAGGTTATTTACTTACCTTGATGTTAGGAGGAGCATCCCTAGGGACGTCAACTACTACAGGAGGGCAGAACTCCACATGGGCCTTAGGAGCTGCTGGGGCTACCTCGTCTTCCATTCCGCTCTCAGCTGGGGCCTCACTCTCATGGTCGCTACCAGTTGCTGCTGCGCTTTCTTTCTTTTCTTTCTTGGCTTGCTGAAAACAAACTCAATATAGTTGATTGTATCAGGCATTACATTGCGGAACTCCACGTTCAAATTTTTTTTTGACTAATATCTAGTGTAATTCCGCTTCTACGTGTCTTCAAGTACAATGAATTTGGGATAAATTATCTATAGAGTAAAAAAATTGATCCCAAATTCCGTATTGTACTTGAAGCGACGTAGAAGCGGAATTATACTACAGATTCAACAGTTTTTTTATTTTTATTTATTTCAATATAGTATGGATGGAAACCTGGGTACATACTAAAACTGGGACCAGAACCACCAGAGGATGGGCATCAGCATCCTAATAGTACACGGTGAACATACTGCAATCCCCAAGCTGCCTGCCTAACGTGGGAATTATGGCAACACTATTAGTAGTAGATGTGATGTATTAGTATGGATGCAGGGATTGACTTGATAGCTGCGACAGGCGGTTTCCACCTGGACACACTTTTCCAATTTTTTTCGGGATAAAATGTATCCATATGTCCATCTCCAGCCCTCTTAAAGTATCAATCCAAAAAATTACATCGATTTGTTGCTGCATAAATGAGGAACAGACAAACAAACACAGTTTTGCATTTATAATACTAAACTCGGTCCAAGCATTTATTTGCTCTGACAGCTGCAATATCTTAATACATTTCAATATAAATTACTTTATACATTTCAATATCAAGATCTTAATACACTTCAATTCACACTGCAATACTTAACATCTGTTTTAGCTTCAATTAGTTCTTGCCATTAATCTAACATTAACTTTTTATCTTATCAGTAATTGCCAGTCATGCTGTATGCATATTTTGGGATAATCTCCAGTTCGAAACTGTAATATTTGCAATGGGTTTACCGTAAGTTGAGATTATCCTTTTTTGTGTAACTTCTAAATAAAATAAATATAACTTTGTATGAAAGCTAAAATAATACATGCTCTTTTAATATTAAACTGCAGTATATCAGGTACCTGCTACAGCCTTATGTTAAAAAATTTAGTGAAAGTGATCAGAATTTGTGGTTTTTATTCAGCTTTTTTTTTTACAATGTTATTGCAGCTGTCAGAGCAAATAAATGCTTGGACAGAGTTTAGTATGATATGATTTTTTTATTTTATAAATAGTTTCAGTCTTGTATTTATCATCAGTTAAGGAGCATAATTAATGTTTGCAATCCTGCTAATTCCCGGGATCAATGAATGACCTCAATTTCGCAGACTTGTGGGATTGTATCCATGTTTAATGTTATAAGAAATCAGGCTCAGGGCTTTATTTGAATCATTACATATATGATACTACAACATCAGATATACATGTTAGAAAGTTTGCCATAATATATTAATCTTTACTATACCAGGGTACACATTTCTTTTAGCTCTAACAGCTGCAATAAACATAGTAAAAAAACTTAGTTTCCCTGTAGTTTAGAGTAGTGTATCGGCCGGCTACCAGTTACAATCTTACATTTAGAAACTATCAAAATGTGATGTGATCAGAAGTTTCTTACAATATACTGCAGCTGTCAATGCTGAATAAAACTTGGGTTAGTATAGTTGGTATCATTCATAGTGTCTGAAATTAAATAATTATTACCTTCTTTATGGCTTTCTTGCTGTTCTTCTTGCTATTCTTGTTTTTGTTCTCGGCTAATGCAAAGAGTTCAGTGGTGACCTTCCTCTGCTGAGCGATGGCTTCCTCGTAGCTAGTGCCAGATGATGAGAACAAGCTCATGAGCAGCAGCACGGCGACCCCCGCCACACCTACTCCGCACAGCACCAGCAATGCCTGCAGCTCCATCAGACCTGCTGCATGCGCCCACTGCGGCCAGCCCACAAGTTAATGTCAATAAACTGCTAGCTACTACAACTTGTTCCTATGTTTTTACCACAGCTCAGTAACAGTATTGGTGAAAAACTGGATATGCCACTAAATAAGAAGAAAATAAGGGAATGAATGCCTTGCAATGGAAGCTGGAATGTTCCACTGGCACCAATTAGAGCAATAAACTGTGTAAGGGCAAACTCAAGGGTTTGATCAAGAATTGACAAACATATCCTGATGAATGTGGAAACTCCTTAGTATTCCTAACATAAACGTACCGTTATACACTAGGAATCAAATTAGGGAACCAACTTTTAGCATTTATTTCTACGTAAAATCACAGAAACTGGCCAACAAAATGAAGGTATCGGCTGACACGTAAGCAGTGACACATGTCAAAGGTTATTGACAGTCCTTTCGTTAGAAAGTAACTTTGGGAGGAATTTACCACGTAAACTAAACGTTCTCACTTTCCACAATAAAGCTTAGCGATAGACGATTATGGTTTTAGATAGAAAAAATACTAATAAGAAAATATAAAGATAACTTCCAATAGGCAGGGTTTGGCAATGGTACAGTCACTGTTCTACTTTACAGATCTTCGCGTAAGTTTTGTAACTCACCAATAGCAAATATGTTTTTCAAGCAAATAGTGTTCCGGTTATATTGTTTTAATTCAAACTACAGCCCAAAAATAGAAGTAATTAACGCAAATAACAGAAAATCCACAATTCACAAGAGACAAGACTTGATCTAAGAGCTTTTTTTTTAAAAGAAGCTAATGAATGAATGAATCAAATGAACTAACTAAAGGGGCTGCCAGCTCAATACTACAGAGGTGAGCTGCACTTTCACTATAAGAGCTGCTCGCAGTGATATGGCCTGTAACACTGGGGCTTAGGTTCTTCTGTTTCCACCCTTAATAATATTATTCAAACATTTATTTAACTACTTAATTTACGGTAAGCTTTTATTACATTAAATATATAATAATATATTATAGATTATAAAAACTAAAAATAAATAAAAAACTAGGATGCCACCAACAGCAGGGGCCCAAGTTAACCGTGGTTAGGGCTGCAGAGTTAGGATCCATCTGGGCCCTGATTCCGTAACTTAAATACGCACGCAGCGCGCTGCGTTACGTGCCGTGTCAAGGAGTACGGCCTTCTGCATCTGACCCTTGACCCAACCGTCTAGCGATAGCCTCTTATTTTTTATATTTTTTTTATAAATAATAGGCTTGCGTTTGACCACCATCACGCCTGATGTTAAGCGATGATGCGGTCTACGTTGGAGCACGCTTGCCTAGAAGGAACCGATTCACTCGTGATGCGTCTTATGATGGTGGTCGATGCATAGGTTATTATTATTATTAGTGCTAGGAGCGGTGTGCTAAGTATTAGTGCTAGATTTATGAGAATATTGCCAAATCTAGCACAGAATGTACTGAGTTGGCAGCACTGAACCAAACAAAAACGTCGGAGACCGGCCGGCCTATTGATAATTTGATACAGATAATTATAATTATATTCACAATGGGCCGGCCACAGGCAGAGTCGTCAAGGGCCCCAGCAGAGGTGAAGGGTGAACGACTACGACGTGATCTTATGATTTAGACTAAAGCTGGAAATGGATGGCAAAGATATAAAGCACAGATGTAGTAGATCTGTGATATAAAGTAAGTAAGATACTGTGGCAACTTGCCACAGCCTAATAATCAGCTGCTTTGTTATTCTACACACAGATAAGTAAATGATTTTCTTTTCTGTGACTCTACAGCTGCGTTTTTAGTGTGATGAGTTGATAGTTATTTGTGATGTCGTTGTCAAATTGACAAATTTAATTGTCAGTGTCAGTCTAATTTTCTGATTTTCTTTCATTTTTCTAGTTCGTTTCTTCATCGTAGCAAAATTTTGTCAATTATAAACAGCTGGCCCCATTTCATTGCCAACGATTATAATTCATAGGATTATTATTATGTAGTAGATCAAAATCACATAGTTGATAAAATTAAGTGTAATTGCAAGTGTTAAAGTATTCTAATCTTGTTAGAGAATGTCGATTCCTCCGCTCGTTTGCAGCACTCCTCCTCCACCCGACCAATGCGAGGAAGACAAAGATCCTGGTGACTTCGACATCCCGTACAACTGTGAGTTTTGTTTCATCTAATTCACTCATCATAAGTCCATGTTAGTCACTGGAAATAGCTCCACACTGACACTCAAAACAAAATTGATAAAAAACAAGTTGCATATCACTTGCCTTGCAAATTGATCTCTAACTATCTGCATTCGTTGATTTTGTTTCTGTTTCAGTATCTCAAGATGATGATGATGATGACAGTTTTGGTTATGGAGACTTTTCATCCTACAATCATTATCAATCAAACTGTGTTGCTCAAGAAAAGCAGACAAAGATTAAAAATGAAAAAGAATTTGGCATACAAGAACAAGTTGATGTAAGTGATAAAAACCAATCTGATAGTACAATACATCACAGTCCTGAGACCACAGAAAACGAAATCAAACCAAAAAATGAAGAAGACACGAACATTGAAGATTTATGCTTGGAAGTAAATGAACTGTCCATAAGTTCTAGTGAAAAAGATGAAGACCCAAGTGAAGCTGAAAATTTAAATGTTATCAATTCTGAAAATGTTTTTGATGTTGGACGGGCCCTTGATATAAACGAAACACCATCAAACCTATCTAGGAAAGAAATTCCTGAAAATGATTTGGACGTTAGACAGCCCGCTGATGTAAACGAAACACCATCAAACCTATCTAGGAAAGAAATTCCTGAAAATGTTTTGGACGTTAGACAGCCCCCTGATGTAAATGAAACACCATCAAACCTATCTAGGAAAGAAATTCCTGAAAATGTTTTGGACGTTAGACAGCCCCCTAATGTAAACGAAACACCATCAAACCTATCAAAGAAAGAAGTTCCTGAATTATTTTTGGACTTTAGACAGCCTCCTAATGTAAACAAAACACCATCAAACTTATCTAGGAAAGATATTGCAGCTGAAACAAACTTAACAGATCATTGTAAAGAAATATCAGACGAGCTTTCTATAGATTTAGACAATCATTCTAGTGAACCAAATTCCCCAAACAATGAAGTTTGTAAAAATTATCTCAACATTGAAGATGAACCTGCTAAAGAATCAAACTCAGACGACACTTTTGGGGATTTTGAAGATTTTCAATTTGCTAGTACAGAAAGGAAAGCTTCGGAAGTTTTTGAAAATTGTGATAATCCTTGGGACACTAGTGCAGCAGATGATAATGATTTTGGTAATTTTACTGCCAATTTTGAATCAACCGAACAAAAGTCTGCAAATTTTGATACTAATGATCAAGAGCAGAAAGACAACATTGATGAACATGATGATTTTGGCGACTTTGATGACTTTAAATCCTCTGCGATTGATAATGATGTGAGAGAATTATGTTTGGAATCTGGGTCTGACCAAAGCTTGCCGGTCCTGAACTTCCATGCATCAGACAGTGAGCACCAAGTTATGGAGAGCATCACAAAGGTGCTAACTTCAGTTTTTGAAGAAGAGATTTCAGAACCTGAGATTGAGTTTGAGGGTAGGTTGGAGACAATGCTCAGTGAAACTTGGAGACACCTGCGAGAGACTGATGTGAGACAACCATATATCATCAATTGGAATAACTCGCTTGGACAGAAAACTCTTCTTAGAGCCTTGTGTATAGATTCAAGAAATATTGTAAGTACCTAATACTCTCTGTTACAATTATACAAAGTATTTTTTTTGCTCTGCAACAACTTTCATAGCTTGGAACTGATTGCTCATAGCCTTAAGGTCGCTAGTTAAGAGCCTCTTATACCAAATTTGACGGTTTTAAATCAATTTTATTCAGTTGAATTACAATATTTCAGCTGGAAAAATATACATGTCACAGATGCATCTGTGTTAGAGTTTATGATTTGGTTCAATATGTACACAATAGTTTTTTAATTTTTCATTTTATGTTAATGAAAGCTTGTAACAACCAGGAAATTGCATGTACTGAAAGGCAATTTTATTCAATTTTTTTTTATTTGTATAGATTTTTGATAGTGAATAGTGTCGTTTTTTAGTGAAATTAAAAGCGTAAAAAGGACGCGAGAATTTTGGCGCGCCGCGTTCAGTGCCGCGCCTGGCGTCATCGAGGTCGGACCTATGCTCGTTTTTGTCGTTGCACTCCCCACGCGGGCGTCCTGACTCTAGCATGGCAATATACATCGTCGCTATAACTTGGCGGGGGCTGAGGGAGCGTTTTGTTGCCTACGCGACTCGGATAACCGCCCGTTAACTAGTTTCAATTTCTTTCTGCGTGTAATGAAATTTTTGGTATCTATCTAACACCACACAAACAAAAACCACCAACACCGTTTCGTGGTTCATCATCATCATCAGCCAGAAGACGTCCACTGCTGAAGATAGGCCTCTCCCTAGGCCTTGTTCATGACTATAATCATAGTGCTTCGTATGGATTTTTGGAATATCATCCATGTTGCATTTTTGTTCCCGGGCGGGCACAAAAGCTGTTGCTGTGTTTTAACTAAATTAATTTGAATCCTGACTAAATGCACAGATTACCTTAAAAGTATGATTTTGTCTACTTTTGGTTTGGACATTGGTGTTTAATAGGTTTGCTTGCAACATTGGTTTAGTTAGATATTTGTAAACATATCTGAGCATTTTAGTTCAGAAATGCACAGATTACCTTAAAAGTATGATTTTGTCTACTTTTGGTTTGGACATTGGTGTTTAATAGGTTTGCTTGCAACATTGGTTTAGTTAGATATTTGTAAACATATCTAAGCATTTTAGTTCAGTATGATTAAGTACCTTTTTTTTAACTTGTTGTTTCCAGTGGTTTTTCCTGTGTGGACATTTTATCAGGAACCATACTTATTTACGTACATTCTACCAGGTAAACAGCCAGTAGCCTATTTGGGAGACCGCTAGACTTGAAAGCGCAAGGTTGCGGGTTCAAATCCCAGTCCCTTACCTTTGCTCTGGGTGTAAGTTGTCCTTTGTGTGTGTGTTTCATGGAATTCCTAACACAGGGAACCCTAGTTCCCGGGAATTATGACCCAGAAACACTTATTTATATTTTTTACTATTACACTATAAAATTTTCAAAGTGATTCCAAACCTATGGCCATATAAAATCTCGTTAAATTTGACCACTTGATATTTCAGTTGTTTGGCCCTAAATGGGGTTACAACATGCCGAAATACGCAGTGAATTTGAGCGCCGCACCACTTCAGCCGCAGAAACCTCTGACCCCATCCCAAAGTGAACCTGTTGCTGAGAGAAACACACCCAAGTCAAGTCAAGGTGGCTGGACCGACCCGTTCACTGCAGACGGACAAGAATGTAAGCATATCCGCATTACACTCTTCTCACTTTGATCTAATAAGCTAACAGAACAATATTGATTAACACAAGCTAACAAGTAATACTCTTAATTTAGCGAATACTTACAATCAGAAGGCTTGGTTTCCTCCATCGCTGATCTCTGTCACATACATTGGTCGCATAAGAATGTACACTACATTTTATAAACACCTGGGCCACACCATCACTAGTTTAAAGCTATTCTGCTTAGGAGGTTGCGAAAAGATGCACGACCGCTAACCGTGTATCGGCACGTTAAGGTTCACGTTTGCGTGATTTTCCACAATTACTTAAACTGAATTACAACAAGTGGTTAAAATTCTTGGTGGCTCGCATGTGACTGACATCTGTGTAGGAAGAAATCAATTTAACCCATAGCACATATCAGGCCAAGTCGCAGACTAGACTGCCTATAATGTATGTATGCTATTATAATGATCATCCCTTATCGATATAATTAAGACAAGCTACACGAACCAGACACTGCCAAATGCACAAGTACACAGTTCAATGAAATGATTACAAGAAATAATTGACTAATGTTTTTAAAAGCTTTTGACATAACTCACTTTTGTGTAATTCTTTTGCATGTCTTGCACATGGACTAACACCCCACCTGTAAATTTCGCTTGATCCTTATCCTATAGTCACCTATGCTGAAGCCCTACTCCTAGACTTAGAACACCTTATGGCCACCTTAGACCAAATGGCTCACAACCACTCCACCCTCAAGATATCTGAATTGCTGTCACATGGTGAGTAGTTGAGTATGAGTACTATAATTAAATAGCAACTAAAACTGAAGCTTTTGGATAGGCAGTTACATTATTAAAGGCGTTTTTATAAGGCCCAGCCACATGAAAAGTCGCGGCTGACGTGCAGGGAGAATTTATAAGTCTACGAACAAGGTATCTATAAAAAAAAAAAAATCTGTGTTCTGATTTTATCTGCGATCAGTTATATTAACTATAAGCAGATGTCTTGAGTGCAATGTTTATGTATTTTCTTGATGACCAAATGGGGTCAATCGTTGGGGATAACGTGCTTTCTTTTTAGCTTAGGCTTGTATGTTTGTTCCGTGAGTTCAACAGCCAAGCTATTAGGGTGTCTGAGCGGGCGATGTCTATAGTTTTTGCTAGTTTTCGCAATTTCTTCTTTAACTGTGCTTATCTCAAGATTGTTGTGGATTTCTGCATTGGTTGTGTACCAGGACACTTTGCTAATGGTTATCAAAATAGTGTTTTGCATCCTTTGGATAACTGAGATGTTTGAGTTACAAGCGGTTCCCCACAATTGAACACCATACCTATACAAAAATAACTCTCATAGAATGCCCATTACAAAGTAATATCAACCTATCGTGTTTCTTTGTCTCTCTATCTAATGTTGTCACGGGCTGTCTGTCTTTCTTTGTCTCCAGTTGACATGCACACTAGATATGATGCGATCAACTTATCTAAGAATCGAATGAGAGAGCCACTCGATGTACTTTTTGAACAAAACTGACAGCTAACTGTAGAAAATTGTTAGTTACATCATTTGGTCACCTTAAGTTTGTCGATTTGACATAAGTCGGGGTAGATTGGAAGTAGGTGTTTTTTTGCGTGGAGTTATTTTTGGACTTCAGTTATATTTCTATATATTATATACCTTGTTCGTAGATCATAAACTCTAAATTTTATTTCATGACATGTGAGCTATTTCACTATGGAGATTTATCATTCGAAATTAAGGTACATTGCTGAATAGATGTAAGATTCTTATTTAAATATTTCTTTTGGCGAGCCACCGCCGCAATGCAAGGTGTGGTCGTGCTTTAAATTATGAATACGAAAGTTTGTAAGTCTGTAGGCTTGTTTGCAATCAACTCCGTAGCAGCTGAAGGAGTTTGAATGATATTTAGTATGGAGGTAGCTTCTTCCCTGAATTAACACATAAGACTACTTTTATCCTTGCAAAATAAAAACATGGTTCCTGTAGAATAGTGGGAAAAACTACGGTGCTGATGGTTTTAAATAATTCGTAAATAATTATTCTATTAAGTATGAGGAAAATGTTTTATTTAATGTGAGAATATAACTGTGCGAAAGCGAATGGGTATAAAAGGATTGAATGCAAAAACAGCGATATGGAAATAGAAATTAAAACAATGTGACTACCACCTCTACATAGTATCCTCGTAAGGAAAAGCGTGAGCCTCAAAAGGTTCTTTAATAACTTTTGGATTATGCTTTTTTAAGGAAGACAAATGTGAAGCAGTCTAGAGCAAATGTAAAGCGAAGTGTGTTGTTCGTTTGTAAAGTGAAATACCACGCACTGATAGACTAATCACGAAATCTGCTTGATCTATAAAGCTCAAGTAGATTCCTTATTTGGTGTAGACTTCTGCTTAGAAAGGATTTTACGACAGGGACGAATAAGGACGGGTCAAAAAAGGTTAAAAGTTTGTATGAAAGACTACGCGTACAAGTCACGGGCAACACCAAATATTGGGATAAAGGTAGGTCAAAAGAAACGCTAACACCTTTACTATTTTCATTGTACATTGTATATTTCTATGTTTCAGCTTGCAACACAGAAAGCGAAAGTGTCGTCGAGGTGACGACAACCGACCTTGACGTGTTTGAAGCAACAATATCAACTAAACCGGAAAAAATATACTCAAGCACTCTCAACGTACAACCGTTGAGGCAAATCAGCCTTCCCGACACACACATCTTCACACCTACAGACTCGGAAACACCTACATCTAAAACTGTGCATTATGACAGCGGGCCTCCAATTCTTTTACCACAAAATACGTTAGAAGGTAAACAAGCTGATTCTTCAACCACACACACAAATGATTCACCTAAAGACAAAGACGATGATTACTGGGACTTCCAAGACTTCAGGAGCAGTACTGACAAATCAGCACCTGCAGTATCTGCCTCTCTACCAGACCCACTTCCTGATACAAAGACAGCTTTAAATCCTACTGTAACATATCAAACACAAGTCCTACAACCTATAAGAATGGAACCGTTAATGCCTACAGTAAATTGGCCTGACCCCGGCGAAATCAAAGAAACATTTGACGACTTTTCAGATTTTGTGTCCAACTCAGCATGGAGCGACAAACCACGAGAGGAGACCTCTATACCTGCAACTGAGAACAAATCTACCGTTGAAACAGATGTACTTGATAAAATTAATGATAAACATAAAAATATTGAAGAAGTCAGTCCGAAGCATAGTGATCAAGATTTCGATGATGATTTTGACACATTCCAATCGGCTTTACCACCAAAGGATATCGCGCCTGAGTTTCACTTTGATAGTTTAGGAACATTCAATAACATTCCATTGCAAAATTCAACACAAATAGCAGACTTCCAAAATGCATTCCCAAAAAATAATGTTAAGTCTGAAAGCATATCAGTTAGTAATTCTAAGAGACAAAATGAGGCTTTAACACTGAATCAGGGCACTCTCTTAAACGCCTCCAGTAAAATTTCGCCTGCATCAAGTAATGCAATGCACTCTAATTTGCTGCACCCTATGCCTACAAGCTCTAACTCATCACAAAGTAAACAGAAAACTGGTCAAATATTGCAGCCACTGTCATTAGAGAGTTACTCACAAATAAACTGGCCTAATCCCGGAATCGATCTCCAAGACCTCTCGAGGTTCAACCCTGTGGAGACTCTACAGTCGTTGAAAAGCGATTTAAGTGTCGGCAGTTCTAGTAAAGGTTCGTCGCCTGTTCACAATCAAAAGAACGCTATTAGTAATCAAGCTACAGATGACGACTGGGGGGAGTTCGTCTCGAGCAAGCCCAAACAGCAAGCGAGTGTGTCGAAAAAGCCGGCGTCGTTCGTCGACGATGACGAGTGGACAGACTTTGTTTCCAGCACAAGCATAAAGCCACAGAATGGGCTCAATACGATAAGTCTGAACGTTCATACAAACTCGAATATACAGAAATCTAGCAACAGTAAATTTTCAAAAAACAACCAGCTTCCGCTTGACATTCCGACGCTGAATTACATCACACCAAAAACAAGCGGTCATAGTTCTTATAACGACAGACATTTTCAAAACTTATAACACCGCCACTGTAAAGTTGTCTAAACAGCATGTTAGGCTTGATTTTCTCCTTCGCTGACGTTGGCCACGCGTAGCAATATATACGCGCTACCAACATTTGAAAATAAGTAAATCAAGCCTAAATATTGCTAGTTGTGTACTTAATTTACTTATACTCACATGTGTAAATATGGTGGAGGTTACAATTTTAGAATGTATTTGATATATTTTTGCAGTTTTATTAATTTATTTAAAAAAAAAACTGTGACCTCTTTATAATCACCATAATATTATAATGTTTGATAGAATTAGGCACTTTTGCACTGTGGTTACAGAAAAATCATGTAGCCATGGTTTGTGATTGCAAAAGTGACTATTAGACCCGTCCTTTCCACTGTGTTATAAGTTATTATATTATTATGTTTATAATTTAGATGATTATAGCTATGTAAGATCATGGTCATTTTGTGTAAAAGCAATACATAAAGTGTAAAATATAGTTATACTAATTCTAAATATTGGTTCAATTAATTATTATTTGTGTATTAATGAATTATGTGTAAAGAGAGAAATTAGAAATTGTGAATCGTTATAGTTATGCATTAGTAAGTTGAATATAATGCATATTTATTATTTTATTTTTAGATTGGTAGGTATCTACAATCACTTGACTGTTCTATGCCTTGCTTTGTTCAGTACCTTTAAAGATTAGCTAACTAGTTTAAAAAATTTTTTTCATTCAACTATAAGAAACTACTGAATCAACCTTTTCACACTTGGGCACTAGAAAGGGGTCTTTTAAAATCTGCAGCAAGCCGCTTCTCATATCTTCTTATATAAAAATGGGCCCACTGTTATGCATAAATTGTGTTACTGACCCCGGTTCAGCGCCCAAGCTGGTTATTTTAGGGACCTGCGATATTAGTTTTATCACCATTATTCTCATCACCGGATTGACGAAGTGTGACAAGGACTAAAATAATCGGCTAGATCTCGAAAACCATACCACCTAGAAAAGATCCGTCTGCGCAAACATTTAGTTCTTTTCTTTGTTTAGTTAGAATTTGTTCTTGACTTTCAGGTTTTGACATATATTTTTCCAGTGTTAATATTAGTTATTTACAATCATGAACATAGTTAATTTTTTTACTGGCAAGTGCCTTTGTTAACTAAACAAAATACAAGCTAACTAACACTACAAAAACAGTTGGACTGCCCATATACCGTTGAAGGTTTAAAGACAATTCAAATGCTCAAGTCCCCTAGTTGGCAGTGTACCCAGCATGCTGGCGCCATTACCGCGCTGAATGCCAATGCTTATGCGTTAAGCCAGAAACATGCCAGCTTTTTTTGTCACGCGTCGCATTAACAAAGGCACTCTGAAAGATTTATGAAAATTTGAGCTCCCAAATGGCTTTACATTATTATGTCCTCTTATATACTATACTACAATCATAATAACACGTAGATTATTTCATTGCGCAACTCCGAGAGATACGAAGAAGAAGGATGCACTTGTCAAGCTTAAAAAAACGTATAAAGGGTTACACCGAACAGTGTTACTAAGCCAAAAGGATGTTGATGTACTCATCATTCTATAAACAACATATAGGACCAATCATGAAATCGCAAAAATAATATCAACTGTTTATGCATTTCATTGATTTGATAATGACCTAACTCATAAATTCATCACTTGCTATTTCGTTACTTTCCCTAATTGGATAGTTTCTTTATCTAGATACTTTCCCTTATTAGTTTCTTAAATTTTTGCGTATAAATGCAATTTTTCTATGTAACAGCTGTGATGTCAGGGTTTGTCCCAAAGTAAGATAAGAAAGAAAGAAAGAAAATAAATTTTATTCGACACCTTTACAAAAAACTTATATCTAGAGGATACAATCAGTGTCGAATATCCGTCTCGGTATTAATGCTGAAAGTCAAGGACTATCAGCGCCGGTTTTCAGACGAACCCATGAGTTTACACTTACATTACACTTAACAAAAATTTACATATATATTTTTAATTATCTATATGCAATTTAAACAAATAAGACAGGAAACAGTAAAAAAAAAGTAGGACACAAAAAGTTGTTCATAATGATAAGAACAATGACCTCCATAGTAGTATCTCTAGTCTATAAATCCTTGGTACTATACTGGGTTACGCAAAAAGGGTGTACTAAACCGAAAGGGACTCATCGTACCCATCTTTATGAACAACTTTTACTATATGGGAGCAACTCTGAAATCGCGAAAAAATAACTGTTCCATAGAAAACGGGTCCCTGACACCGACTGACTTTTTACGCGATTTCTGGGTTTGTCCCATAGTAAAACTTGTTCATAATTATGACTATAACGGACTCCTTGCGGCTCAGTCCCTTTCCGCATAACCATATAATAATTTTGTGCTCTCGACTTAGTACCACTGTTTCTTGTGACACTATACTGTTTTTTTTTTAAAGTCGCTACAAACTGTCACACCTCACCGCGAAAATCTTGCGGTAGGATGAAAAATTATGTTGTGTTGACTATTTTAGAAATCGGGTTTTTAATTAGGATGAACTTTATGGCGTTATGCAGCTGGGTGGGAACTTATTAGGGGTTGATAGCTTAGGCCATTATGCAATTTCGTATAGATGTCAGACTTTTTACGCTTTTTTAAACCTTGTAAGCTCTTTGTGATTTTAAGCCATAATTCACTGTCTTTAACGAAGTTTGCTGCTGTTCTGAACTTAATCGATAAGTTTATATTCAAGATCTACATCTCTTTTATCCTGAATGTAGATGGCAGAGACGGCAAATGTAAATAAAAACTTTATTTTAATTTTGAATGTTTAGTTATCTTTCGAATAACCGACTTAACTCCTACATAATATATAGCTAAAAATCAAGCAAACTTTTATGCTTTGGTTTTGAATTTATGGAACAAATGATGTTTGTATGGATTAAAGTAATCTGACTTCATTAAAGACAAATATGACTTAATTAAAATGCAATATGGCCTAAGCTGTTATCCGCCTATAGCTTTAAACCCAGCTACTAAACTAAGGATTAACATAGAGAAATATACTATACTAGAGGGATTAATAAGAAAGGGAATAAAACTGTCAGTATAAGAACACATTCTTCTGTATTTTCTATCAGTATTTATTTGTAATTTACAATTATTTCTTTGTATTATAATTTGTCTTTGCAGACATTAGTCACACCTATTTTCTTCTTTATTTACAAAATGTTACATTCACTTAATCAATTGTTGATAGTGTAAATATGAATGAAGATACATTATATACCCTTATAGAAAGTTGTTTTATTATTGACATTAACTTTATTAAAATTACAAATATCTGCATTTGGTTTTACCTGTGATTGTCCTGGGGCCTTTACCGCTACCTCTTAACGCGGGTTCGAAAAAACGCAGTGCGGAAAATCAAGCGAACGTGAACCTTAACACGCCGAGATATGGTTTGCGGGTGAGCAACTTTTCGCATCGACTAAACAAAATCGCATCAAACTAGCCGTAAGGCCCCAGTTCTACAAAAGTTCTAGAAGGCACATTCGTTTGTAGTAAGAGGTTGCGCGTTTGTTACCATTTTTCTCCAAAAAGGCTGGTCGCTGTTTTTAAAATAATTTGAAAGCTGGTTTCGTTGTGGTTTTATTAAAATTATGTCCAGTGCTTTAGAAGTTATGTGCTACATTAAGAATTGGTTGTGGGAAACAAATGAATAGAAAATGCAAGTAAGGGCAAAATTCCCAGTGCATCATCATGGTGCACACTTTCTTGAAATTTAATCAAGATAAGTTCAGCCGTTGTCGTGTTAAGACAATGAACAGTTAGAAAAACAGTGGACAGAAGTCGCCGCCTGCGCTAGACCGTGGCGGGCACGGGCCGTGCCGCAGATGAGGCACGGATTTGACACTTCAGGAACATTTTATACGTTATAGTTATATGATTATTTACGGGATATTTACCATGGTAAAGTTGTGGAATCATATAACAATAATCATATAACTTTAGTGAACAACCGTGATAGTTTAAAACAGTGATTTTATATGTTGCAGTTTATGCTACACCGTCTTTCGCCCGCGTCTCGGACGAGGGCCGGCCTTGGCCCGGCACGTACGCTTTTATATAAAACTAGCGACCTGCTCCGGCTTCGCTCTGGTGGGTCGCTAGATATATATAAACCTTCCGTGAAAAATTCTCTAACCGATGGTGAAAACCGCATCAAAATCCGTAGCGTGGTTTAGGAGGAGTTAGCGAACATACATACAGACAGACATGGAAAGCGACTTTAATTTATACTGTAGAGAAGAGAAGAAGATATAAACCTTCCGTGAAAAATTATCTAACCGATGGTGAAAACTGCATCAAAATCTGTTGCGTGGTTTAGGAGGAGTTAACGGTCGTACAGGCAGACAGACGCGGAAAGCGACTTTAATTTATACTGTAAAGAAGAGAAGAAAAATAAATGTAAACCTTCCGAGAAAAAATATCTAACCGATGGTGAAAACCGCATCAAAATCCGTTTAAATCCGTGCCTCGTCCCCTCATGCGGGTCACGATTCGAGCCCGCCACGGTCTAGCATAAATTATCCTTAACTCGCCTCGGTACGTAATATGAGAGCGCTGCCGTCTGGGTGTGATATCACGTTTCTGATTCCGAGTCACTCTGGTCTATATCATCGATGTGGGTGCCAATCGAACCCTTGCCCAGGTCTTCCAGCTGCGTCACATATTTTGGCAGGTTGTTCTCCATCGTTATCCTGAACTGGCATTGTTCGAATTCCGGCCAGGAAATAAACCTATAAATAACAATAGTTTCGTTTATTATTCATCATCTTCATTTCAGCCTATTATGTTCTCACTGCTGGGACACAGGCCTCTCACGTTCCACCATGATGGCCCAGTGCTTGTTGGTGAATGTCATAATGTCTTTGAACTTTGAAGGTTCCCGGTTGGATGGCATCGATTCTGATGTACTCTAAACGAAACTAAACTAAATTTGACAGATCTAAAATTAGATAATGATAATGTTAGTCCTGTCAGATTGGTTTAGTTTAGTGAGCGGTATGACAGAATCGACGCCAATATTTCTCTTCATCGTTGGCATCGAAAAAGCACATAATTTATCTAAGTCATTGGTGCAGGGCCGAGGATTAAACCGGGTGCCGTCACATTATAAAGCGCACATGTTACCGATCGGCTGTTTTGTTTATTATTAATTACTCGAAAATGACACATTATATTTGGTTACATGGAAACGGTGTATGGTCCTGGGTGTGTTGAGTGCTGAGTCGTGCATGGAGTATACCAACTGTTTGCACCTTTGGGATGGACCGGCCAAGTACGTTGGGGCATTGGTGTCCACTTAAGGTGCGTTCGGATAGCCCCTTGGTGGCAAAAATAACTGTTACAAACGCCAATAATGATCACATGTAGCGTTCGTTTTGGGAATGTGTGTGCAAAAGTGGCATTATTAACTGTTTTCGCTCACCGTTCGGATAGGTCGAAAACAGCTAAAAATGCCATCGTAATCTGCCACTTTTGACCCACCTCGCGACATGGGTTCGTTGTGATCGTTTTTTGACATTAAGATTTTGACGTTTGTTTTTCGCGGTGTTTTGGTGTTTTGTTTGCGCGCGACTGTAATAATTCTTCAGTTTCTCGTTTTACGACGGTAGCGTTCGTTTAGGGTAGGGATCAAAAGTGGCAAAAATTGCAAAATTCTCAAACCGAACGCTTTACATCAACGCCAATTTTGACAATGCTAAAAATGCCATCATAGCCTATCCGAACACACCTTTAGAAGCGTGCTATGAAACTTATTAGTAACAAATTCCTAATTCAGACTACGCTTCTTAGTCTTGAACATAGGCGCAAAGTTGCTAGTCTATCGATTTTTTATTTAATACATTTCGGATAGTTTGCATCGGAATTTCGTGAGAAGCTAATTTGTAATTTTCAACGGATATCAAATAATTATTAAATTTATATACCGACTTCAAAATTAGTAAATACGCAGTTAATTTTACTTGAACGACATATTTATTCCAGTTATTTTTATTTAAAAACCAAACCAATGAACCGATTTTTATTAAACTTCAATGAGACTAATTTGAAAGTATCAATAATATACTTTCAAATAAAAAAAGATTTTTCCATATTCCTTTTTAAACGTCGGAGGTCTGAGGTAGCAAATATAAAAAATTCAATAAATCTGCGGAATAGAGAACCCTCTTTTTTGAAGTCGGTTAAAAAGAGATTTCAATTTCGACTGTATTTTTGTTTGTGCATACCTACGCGATATCTTCGCTGATTATGAACTGATATTCACGATTCTTTTATAATCAATATTTTCGAGGGTTTATACGATACCATTCAAATTTAAAGTAATATTCCACCTCTAAGGGTGGAAAAAGATGAATCTAGTTTCAGGGGTAGAATTTTACCCTACTTTTCGTCAAGTTGTATGTTATTTTTTTGTAAAAATATAGGTTTTATGTTTACATTACCTTTTGAATACTGTTATTTTCTGTCCAAGGTTGAGATCCCCGAACTCTGTGAATATTGTCATATGCGGTAGTGGGGCATCATCCTCGCCAGGGCATAGCTTCTTGTTGGTATCAGGCGGGTCTTGACCAGAGATCAGCCACACGCCGCACCCGGGGATCCACTGCCTGACAATATTACATATCACTATCACTACATAGTAAACTAGAATAAATAAAGAATGCCTAATTATGATTATTAAATTTACTGACATTGTATTAATATTAATATTATTTTTAATAATATGATTAGTATAAGGTTTATTTTTGAAATGTTTGACATGTAATTATTATTATGAATAAAATTATCATTATCATTATCATTATAAAACAAAGTCGCTGTCTGTCCGTCCCTATGTATGCTTAAATCTTTAAAACTACGCAACGGATTTTGAAGCGGTTTTTTTTAATAGATAGACTGATTCAAGAGGAAGGTTTATATGTATAACTAGCGACCCGCCCCGGCTTCGCACGTAAATTACACCCGTGCGAAGCCGGGCGGGCAGGTCGCTAGTCTATAATATATAAGGCAACGCGCAACGGCTATGGCTATCTCTCTCTAAAAATCACTGACTGAGAATTTTAGAAAACCGATTGGGGATTATCTTTAGAATAAAATTGCAAATAGTTTAAAGCAATTTTCGAGTCGGTATTTTATAGGATGGTGCAGGAGATGGAAAAAACTTGGTTTTACTAAAACATCAATCGGTTTAAGAAAATCTATCTCTGATTTTTTATCTCAAAAACGTTGAATAGCGCGGGTAAGTTGCCAATTCACCTGTTGGTAAGCGACGATCTGGTCGAAGATGAAGCACGCAGACTTAGAAGATACCTATTCACTATGATATGGCTTTGAAAAGGTCCAGATTGTATCTCTCAGGAAACAAGGACGCCGGCAGGTTGTTACAACATTGTGAATGCGAAAGTTTGTGTGTTTGTTTGATCGCACTCAACTCCGTAACAGCTAAACTGATTTGAATGAAATTTTGTATGGAGGTAGCTTTAAGCTTGAATGAACACAGGCTTTTATCATGGAAAAGTTAACGGTTCCCTTTGGATATCTTAAACTAAATAAACGTGTAGCTGTCTTTATTTCGTAGCCTGAAATAATAAAGACAGCAATATTTTTAGTAAGTTTTTTTTCTGTCTTCTGATTTTATCTGCGACCAGTTATATGTATGTACTATAAGCAGATGTCTTGAGAGGAAGGGTATGTCGTGTAAAGTGTGCCCTCTAGTGAGGACATCTCCTTTTATGTATTTTCTTGATGACCCTTTGGTCAATCGTTGGGGCTAACGCGCTTTATTTTTAGCCTGGGCTTGTATGTTTGTTCCGTGAGTTCAACAGCCAAGCTGTGCTGGGTGTCTGAGCAGGCGATGTCTATAGTTTTTGCAGGTTTTCGCAATTTCTTCTTTAACTGTGCTTATCTCAAGATTGATGTGGATTTCTGCATTGGTTATGTACCAATACACTTCGCTTATGGTTCTCAAAATAATGTTTTTGGATAACTAAGACGTTTGAATTACAAGCGGTTCCCCACATTTGAATAGGTACTGTAAGTAGGTACAATCTGGGTGTCTTCAAATCACGAGTGAATCGGTTTCTTCTAGGCAAGCGTGCTCCACCGTGGACCGAATCATCGATTAACATTAGGAGATTTGGCGTCAAACGCAAGCCATTTTTTAAATAAAAAATAAAATAAAAAAAATGGCAGCTAAACCTTCAAAATTGACCCCAATACGTATTTACTAGTAAATATAGATAGATACAAACTCTTTATTGTGTACACCAGAAATAAAAATTACAAACAGATACAAAACACCTACGAGCTAGTGCCACAAGTGGGGGCCTTATCGCTAAATGCAATCTCTTCCAGGCAGCCATTGGATGGAAAGAATGTTTTAATTATTAATACAAATAACAACGCTTATTGCGTATACTCTGTATCTTCGTCTACGTATGATCCCGACAGTCGAGATAAATACTTACTCTAACATTGGGATGACCCTGGTCGATTTGGAGAACACCTGTGGTTTGAAGAAATACCACAGAAGAGGCAAGTAATCTGGCGGGCACGGTAACTTCTCTTTTTGCGTGATGTTTACTAAGTAGTGATTGTGCTCGTCCATCTGAAATATTATATCAAAATTTTTAAGAGCCCTCTTAAATTTTTTGACGAAAAAAGCAACGAATACTGCGTTTTTGGCGTTCTGATTCTATCAAATAAAAAGATCTACAGAAAATTAAATTTCTGTAATAATTAGATCTGGGGTCTTACGGCTACCTGTTCTAAGCGATTCTGTTTAGGTGATTGCGAAAAGTTGCGCAACCACAAACTGTATCTCGGCGCGTTAAGGTTCACGTTCGCGTGATTTTCCACACTGCGCTGTTACGTGCCGGCCGTAAGGCCCAGTATTAAATATTAAAAATAACGCCTTAAAATTTTGGAGAAACCGAACATAAATATCAACTCATTACTTCCAGTTTACAAAACTAGTTTATCGTAAAATTCAAAGAAGCTTGAGAGCTTGGAAAGCTTGAGTGGACTTCGTTAAATTAGATACTGACATACAATAAACAATTTTAAGACTATAGTTTACTTGTTTCTATTCTTGACAATTAAGGCTTAATTTTTTCGTTTTATGCCCAAAAATCCAGATACCTAAATTGAATGATTGCTTTATTTAATTAAATGTTTTTTTTAATGAACGGTGTACCACCGGCAGTTCATAAAAAAACCAACCCTCCCAAATGGTCCCAAATGGGACCAACCCTGAAATCGCTAAATCAGTTGTTCTATAGAAAAATGTCATTACACTTGAAATTCAGTTACAAACGTGGACGAAAGGACAACGTAATGTACGGAACAGCTGTTTTTATCCGCAATTTCAGACACCCTGTCAACCTGTATAGACCATGATGTGTGATGTGAAACAAGTATTATGCTTACCATTGTGACGTTTTTGTTTTGTGGCACCTGAGTCCAAGGTAGGAAGTGGAGTTTGGGCACCATAGTGAGCACTTTATACTTGAAAATCAGCTGAAACAGGGCCGGCACCAACTTGTGCTTTGACTCCTGGACCTCTTTATCTGTAAGAAACTGAGAAATGTTCTTATGTGATCAAATTAGCCGTATGTAACTCAGCTCTGATCTGATTCAAAGATGCAGATCACTTGTGTTTGACTCACTGAGTCACAGCTCAGGTGTAGAACAGGCAGCTCCCTCGCGGCTCGCGACTCACGCCAGCTCACTTATCATCATCATCATCATAATCAACCTTGTAACAGTCCACTGCTGGTCTTTTAGCCTACCCCCGAAAGTGTGATTGCAGCTCGCTCACTCACTGTGCTATTAGATTCTGTCACGTGAATAATAGCGAAACGAGCCGAACTGACTGATGCGACTCCGAGCGTGCGTGACATACATTTTAGAACAAAAAAAGAACCGACTTCATGACTATACCTACTAAAGAGAATATAAATACTACGTAAGATACCTACATTTACAAACTGAAACTAAAAAGTAGAAAATATTGTTTAATATTACGACTGCAATACTTTGTATCCATGGTCATGAAAAATTTAACGAAAAAACAACAGGGCCCGGTCGCAATGGAGACACTTCTTTGTTTTTTAGAAGTTCTGTTCTAGGAACAGTTCCTCTATGTTTGCTGTTCAGTTGACAGCGTCGCTAGTGGAGAACAAAGTATGAAATTCACCAAGAAATAACGGTAGCTCCAATTTTGCCCACCTTAACAGCTAAGTTGGTGGCTGTACAATGTACATTGAATTCGTTGCTTATTGTCATGTTTTTGTAGATTTTTCAAAAAATGCTGAATCAATGTCGATAAAATTTATATGGGACCACCTATGAGATATGATCTACCAACCAAAAAAAGAATCATCAAAAACAATTCTAAATTGGCGGAGTAGTCGCGTAACATACATAAAAAAAAACATACAGTCGAATTGATAACCTCCTCCTTTTGGAAGTCGGTTAAATAAGAGCGATAGGTAGCGCGTGAGAGAGAGAGCACGCTAACCATACAGGTAGTACCGAGATGACAGAGGTGAGCTGATTTGTGAGTCAGATCACGAATATACTCAAGACTCAAGTGAGTGAAGCGTGAGCTGAGCTGTAACTCACAAATATCTTTCGAGTTACCCATGGTTAGATCAAATGCTTCTTTACCAAACTGTCTAAAGGGTAATCATTATCAGCCTATCATGTTCACACTGTTGGGCCAAGGGTCTTCTCTCAAACAGAGAGAGACAGAGAGAATGGCTCTACCTCAATCATTCACCATGCAGGTGCATTCTTGTGAATGTCATTATGTCTTTAAACTTTGAGGTTCTTGAAAAATGCCTGTTTCCTAACGCTGTTTTCGTTCACAGTTTTTAGAGTGATAGCATTGAAACTGTACATAATTATATTTGATAAGTATACATAATTTTTTTTCACATATATTTTTTGAAGTGGGTATTTCTTTACTGTTACAATAAATTCACAAATGTAACAACAATTTTTTTATTTCATCTAGCTATCTATTACGGTTCGAAAGATACAGCCGTTAATATGAAGGTTAGACAGGCAGACATCGTAGGCTTAGTAATAGGGTCCCGTTTATACCGTTTGGGTACCCTAAAAATATGTTTTTTTTTTTCAAGACAAAAAGAACAGTTTTTTTGCAGCACTACATAACCCGCAGGATTCGAACCTGCGCTATCCAGGTTAACGCCCCAAGCTCTCATTCTAGTAAGCTACAGTCGGTTTTCAGTAGTTTTGCCTTTTATAGATAGCTTCTTTTTATAGATTATTTGCAGACATCTCCCGAATTTGGAGACTGACAGGATAGTGACCGTAGCTTAGCAGAAAGAGTGCTCCTTCGCAAGTCCTTAATAATTATTATTCTGTAGCCACAGCATACTTATGTATCAATGACAATTTATAGTTGTAGCGAGTATGCATCTCTGATAAGACTGTGTGTGTCCCACTCTTAAAGCCCTAACAGACGCGTGGATTTGGTTGAAGGACTGCCGATGCCGTCCAAGCAAAGGAAGAGAAAGAGTGAGAACAACATATTTCCCTCTCTTTCTCTCCTTTTCGTCAGACGGCGGTTGAGGTCAACCAAACCCATCCGTCTGTTAGCACTTTTTGGATGTTTCTTACTTCATAGTGATGCGCCGGCATTGTTATAAATAAGTCAGGCTTCCCCAGCTGATTGGATGAGTTGTGAAACACAATACTATTTATCAGATGTTTCACAAATGACAGGCCGGGCATGGAACCTACTATCTTTACTGTTCTATCTGAAAAATAAGATATTAAAGTATGTATTATTATTTGAAATCAACAGGCATGATGCCTATCATCATAGGTACAAAGAATCCTTGAAATTATGATTAATAATGAAATTGATTGGGGCATAAAGAGATTGAACATCTAATATCATGGTGACAAGAGCTGTGCATTGTCATGCAGGATTCTGAACTTCAACCATTTAAAGCAAAGAAATTTGCTACCCAAAAGCCAATTTATTTGATTTAAAGTCATGCGGTTTGAGGACTTGTGTATTGCAGAGATGACAGACACATATACATTACTGATGTAATTGTTTTGATGAGTCCATGTAGAGGTGTTAGTAATACTAATATTAAAAATGCGAAAGAGTGTTTGTTTGTTTCTCTTTCACGCAGCAACAGAGAAACGGATTGACATGTTATTAGGGTTTTATTCACGTACCATTGTCTTCTGTAGCGAGATCACCAAGTAAGTCTTGTATCCTATTCCCGTCATCCATTTTGTCTTTAAACGCAAGTTTCCACATTCCAAAGAAATCAGCAATTTTTACAGTTATTCTATTTGGATATTCATTTTGTAATGCCTGTAAAGAATTGCGCATTAAATTAATAAGCTGTTTCGCAAACATATAAAAAGTTGATGCAGTTCTGTAAATCATCTGTTAACTCTGCACTCGGGCCCCAAGATACAAGCTTCGTGCTTAGTTTGGGGCTCACCGATTAGCCTCATATACATAAACTCAGAATTCAACTACCGTGTTTACTCATTAAGTTGTTTAGTGTGTATTCTTTGTTATTGTATACTGTTATTTTTCTGTGTAATAAATAAATTAACTTAACTTATCTTAAAATCATAACTAAATAAAAATTTTGGTTCACATCTTTACGAATCTATTGCAAATACACACTGATTATAAAAATGCTAAAGTTAGTGTATACGAGTGCTGCAGGCCGAGCGGTAGGATGTGCACATTACAATCTGACGGCACCCAGTTCTATCTTCAACGCTGCACCAAAGACTAATATAGTACTTAAATAAATTATATGCAGCTTCAATGCTATCACTCAGAAACGGTGAAGGAAAACATTGCGAGGAAACCTATATGTCCAAGAACCTCAAACAGTTCAAAGACATATAGCATTCACCAACATGCACTTGCTCAGCATGGTGGATTAAGGCCGCTCCTCTCTCTCTCTCTGAGAGAAGGCCTATGCCCCAGCAGTGAGAATATGATAGGCTGATAATTAAAATGATGTATGTTTGTCCCAAAGAATTCAGTAGTACATATAAATCGATGGTTTGTCCATACATAACTTCATAATGCCTGAATGATTTTGGATGAAATTTTGTATGGAGGTAGCTTAGATCCTGTATTAACACATATAGGCTACTTATTATCCCGAAAATATCAGTTTTGTGTGGGATACTACCATAGCTGGGCACCGTTAATCAAATAGTTAACTTCGTTAATTCGCTACAAAAAAAGTTAACTTCGTTAAACGTTAAATCGTTACATTTCGGAAGAATTAACGCAAGTTAACGTTAATCGTTAATCCGTTAACATGTGTAAAATTGCATCTTTATATCGTTGCGTTAGTGAACTTATAAAACCTGTTTGCTTAGGTTCTGGAAGTTAACAGGTTAGGAACAAAACAAAATACTTGTATAATATTGCATATTCCCCTTCATGAACATTAACATGAAGTCCTCGTCTGAAAGTGAGGCTCGTTTTGATGTTAAAATGTCTTTTTAATAACAACAATCAAACAAACAAAACACTTGTCACTCGAAGCACCGGCGCTAAGTAATGAAATTATCAAAACGAAACAAATCTCTTTGCAGTTTTCTTTCTCACTCGCACGCGCCAGCAAAATATATCTAGTTTTGTTTTTGTTTCACTCGCTGCCACGCGCCGCCCGGCACTTGTCGGTGCCGTGCGGTAACTATTAGGCATTGGATTAACGATTAACGGACTTCTGCATATTAACGGAAGTTAACGTGTCCGTTAACATTTTTAAAAGTTAATCAAAATGTTAACTTCGTTAATTAACGATTAACGGATTAACGAGTTAATGCCCAGCTATGGATACTACTGCGTAATATGAGGAGCGCTGCAAATATTACATATTTGTTCAGACCCCCTTCCACTCTATGTGACACTTGACCATTACCCTTCCTTTTACTTCTAATTAGCATTACTTGTTTTATAGACGCCTCCTAAGTGGCACTGCAGAAACTTATTGCGAATAGCGGACATTATCCCAGACTTTTTAAACTTATTGGTAAAATCATCGTGGGTTACTTCGCAATTTGCTTTGGGATGAGTAAGAAACACAAATCGGTTGAGATAATAGTTGGTGGAGAAAGGTTTCTTTAAAGTGTTTCCGAATTATACTTACATTTAAAATGGGAGAGAAGTTATTCAGGGACTCGTACATGTAAATATGACCAGATTGGCACTTTAGTAACTCTTGGGAGAGCAGCCCCAGCCCAGGATTCACTTCTATTAAAGGAGAGCTTATATCTAAATTATTTTTTATTGCTTTCACTATTTCTTTAGCAGTTTTTGGGTCTATTAGATACATACTTTCTGGACTCTTATATTTTCTCAACAAGCTTTTAGGTAATTTATCTATGAGGTTTCTATTTTCAGGCGTTTTTTGTAGGAAATTCAAGACATCAGAAGCGAGTTTGGGTGATTCCTTTTCTTCATCTTCACGATGTATTTTATGCCGTAACCTCAAATAAAACTTGAAGTGGTCTCTTCTTGCTAGATTTAAGTTTTGAATAGATCTTTGTAACATTGTGTTTAAATCTAATAGTAATAGTGTAACACAATTTTTAGCGAAAAACGATCCAAGTAAACGAATTCCGACGGAAAACCATGCACAAATAGTCAAAATTCAAACAAACTATACAACACAGAGCAAGATATAAGCAAAATAAAAATGTAAATAAACAAATGTCACAACCTACGAATTAATCAAGTGTCAATGAAGTGTCAATATAAAATAAGTGTCAATGTTAAAATAATAGTATTTTTATTTGCTTAGATTAGGTTCCAGCTTGCCTTGTGCATTCATCCATTCATCCTTGGTGTCGGTCAATGACGTTCTTCCTTTTTCAAAGGTGTCGGTCTTAGATTAACTACACAGAGATGGTATGTTTCCAAACAACGCCTTCTCAAAACGTAAGCTACAAATCCGCTACGTGTGCTGTGTTTACTAGCCTCGTCACGCACACAGACGCAAAAATTATGTGGCCAGATGCAATGTTTTTTCCCTAAAAGTTGGGTAATTGGTTGATTGGTAAAATCGGTTCCATACATTGATTTAAAAGTAAGGTTATGCAGATAGACAGACAATACTTCCAATATCAAGCACTGTGCCAAAATCACAATCTCACTTTACGTTGTTTCCGATAACAATAGCTGTGATAGTAGATATGGATGGGTAGTATGTACAGACAAACATGTGACTAGTCTCATGAGGGTTTATTTTTCCTTCTGAGGTAAAGGTAGGACGGACGGTCGGATAGATAGACAGGCAGATGCAAGGACAGACATAGTACAGACAGTCAGACAGACAGCGTAGAGTCAGTAATAGGGTTCCGTTTTTACCCTTTGGATACGGAACTCTAAAAACTAAGATAATAACTTAGTTGGAACCTTACTAACTAGTTGGTAACTAATTTAGGTATAGTAAATATAATTTCTACAAAAAAATTTATTAAAGGAGGTTAAAAAAATTAAGTAGAATTTTGATAAACGCAGAGATAAAAGTTACTCTAGTTTTAATTATTGTACCTGTCTGCGGCAATCAAATTTCCAAATCTTTTTACCTCCTTTTTTCTGTCGTAATATTGTTTTGTAACTTTTTCATTATATCACTTATCCTATGTTTCTCGAGGTAGTAAAGATTCTAAACGGTACCACACACATCTAAATAGGTTGTGGCGTTTCGAAGTTACTGTGGAATAAAGAAACTCACCCACATAAAAACATAGGTACCTATTTTATAATATACATGAACCCTGAAAAAATAATACTTCTTTTTGTGCAGTTGTGTAGTAAAAAAAACAAATATCATACTTATGTAAGCAACGTATACAACTGGAATAATTTCATACAAAGCTGGCAACACTCTGCTCGAACTAAGAGTGAATAATTTTTTTTCACAATTTTTTATATTTTAGACCATTTTTAGACGATTTAAGCAAGAAAATTAATGGATTACCTGTGGAATGTAACACCATTTCTCTGCTTTTATGATTTGTTGTGGCACGATTACACCGCGTAAATTGACAGTTAAAAAATTTTTTTTGGGAGCTCTTAATACTATTACCTGACTCAGAGCACTGACCGCGCGAGCGTCGTTTGGAGCCATATATGGCTCCATTTGAACGGCTTAAATTTCACGCATGTACTTGGTTTCTGGGTGTCGGTGCATTTTTTCCAAATATGTTTATCAGTAAGTCAATCAACTGGTTTCAAAAAGCATGCATATTGTAAAATATTATCCCAATGCTTTCACGAATCCCCAATGTAATTTATCTGTTTATTTTCGCGTAGTTACCTACTAATAAACTAATCTCTATCTCTTCTTCTCTTCTTCTTCTCTATCTCTTCTCTACATAGTATAAATTGAAGTCGCTTTCCTCGTCTGTCTGTCTTTCTGTATGGCCGCTAACTCCTAAACCACGCAACGGATTTTGATGCGGTTTTCACCATTAGTTAGATACATTTCGGACCCGGGTATGTCCTAAAACTGCGACCAGAACCACCGGAGGATGGGCAGCAGCGTCCTGTTAGTACACGGTGAACGTACTGCGATCTCCAAGCCGCCTGCCAAGCGTGGGGATTATGGCAACACCCCTCTCTAAGAGGGAGGCCTTGTTCAGCAGTGGACATTTAATGGCTGATGATGTGATGTGATGTAGATACATTTTCCAGGAAGGTTTATATATATAACTAGCGACTTGCCCCGGCTTCGCACGTAAATTACACCCGTGCGAAGCCGGGCGGGCGGGTCGCTAGTCTTCTATACTATAATATTATAAAGAGGAAAGATTTGATTGTTTGTTTGTTTGCATTGAATAGGCTCCGAAACTACTGAACCGATTTGAAAAATTCTTTCACTGTTGGGATGCTGCACTATCCCCGGTTGACATAGGCTATATATCCCGGCTTCGCCCGTGCGAAGCAGGGGCGGCCTACTAGTAAATTATAATTACAATATCTAGATACCTACTACAGACTAGTGATACCTACCTACAAACTAAGCCTACAAATACATTATTTGGCGTATTATCTTTCCTTCTCTGGCAAAATGGGGACTGAGTCATCCCCATCCCCCCCCATGTGCTTGGTACAGTGGTAGCAACTGTTCCGACGTGAAGTAGGTACCGTCGCACCTTCGATAGGATACCCGCATAAGAGTCTTGTTCTAAATATAGGAGCCAAAGTTGAGGGTTGATGTCGGAAAGTAGGATCTAGTTGGAATGGTGTCATTGTTGCGGATAACAGACATGTCTGGGTCTTAGTGGCATTAAACTTGACCAGGTTGGCATCGCCCCAGTCGGAGACTGCCATAAGGGACAAGTTCATGCGGTCGACCATGGCCTCTCTGAGAGACTGGATTTGTGGTCCGTGCTTTCGAGAGACCTTTGATGTCAGAAGGAAAAGCGTTGCAGAGAGCACCGACCCCTGGGGGACACTGGCACTAATTGCCATTAGATGGGACGAGTAGCCATCAATGACAAATTTAAACGATCTTTCCCTCAGGATATCCATGCAATGAAACCGACGGACAAGCCAAACAATGAGAGCTTACTAATAAGTCCGTCATGCCAAACCCGATTCGAAAGCCTATGAGAGGTTGAGGGAAATGGCGAGCGCTTCTCCGTATTCTCGATACTCTCACTCCATATAGGTATGTGTGGGGTACGCTAGTAGATCCCGAGTGGACCGACTTTCTGCTATCGGGAAAAATTCGCGTATTGCGCCTAATTTGTGATATAAATAAATAAATAATATCTCGGCATTTTATTTTCATCATTTTTTATGCTATCGGGAGCTGAGCGCGCGTCTGTGTCTGTTGCCAGTTAGGGTATATATAAAATCCTTGGTTGCCAGTGATGCCATACATACACGTACTGAGACGTATGGTCCAAATGCTTTGCCATGTCAATTTAGAACGCAATTATTCAATTATTATTGAAGCTGGTTTGAAAACTGCTAAGCCGCAATTAGTGAAACTTTTATAGGACCACCTCGATTGTTTCCTCTCCATATACATCCTTGTTTTAGCCTGACTAAGGCGCTCGGACAAAACTATTGTGCCAATTTGCCATGCCAATTTAGTAGGCGCTTGATCAAATTATTCATTATGATCTGCGCCCTATGGTTTCACCCGGTAGTGATGAATAATGGTGGTGATGAAGATGATGATGATGACGATGATGATGAAAAGTTGCCTATGTCACTCTTCGGCCATTGAACTCTACCCATGCAAAAAACAAGGCGACCCGTTGCTCTGTTGCTGCGTGAAAGAGGAACAAACAAACCAACAAACTAACAAATCAACTAACTTTTCGCATTTATAATATTAGTATGGGTAATAAAATTATTGGAGATGGTTTGAAAACTGCCGAGTCTACATTAGTTAAATTTTTAAGGGACCACCTCGAGATTTTCCTCTACATTAACCAAGCGCTCTGAAAGATTATGTTCATTGTATTCGCAATGAAAAGCACAGTTAGTCCCTCGAACTATTAGCGCCCTCGCTACGCTCGGGTGTCAAACCCCGTCTCGGGACTAAATAAGTTACTTTCATCCCTAGGGTCACAATGTATCGCCGTAATCGACGTATACGTCGATTACGGCGATACGTGTAATACATAATAGCTTTTTTAGTACTGGCCGACTTGAGAACCTTCCTCTTTTTGCAGTTGGTTAAAAAGTGGAAATCTGATAGGAAGTGTTGAAAAAATAAATTTCGTGGTTGAAGTAACCACTGCAGCCGCCTTGCTGCTCCATGACTGTATTTAGTTGCATTATTTTCAACACAACATTCAAATCCCCATTTCCCCTCATTAGGTAATCTGTCCTTTTCAGAAAAATCTTACTACAGTATTTATTTATTTTTAACCCTTTAAACAGAATACAAAATTCCATGTTCCTAACATCAAAAACAAAGGACTTTCATAATAATCTTTTAACCTCCATTTGCCCCCCTTAATCTGGCCCTATCGCAAAATAACATAGCATGTACATCAATCTGATCAAAGCTTAGCATAGGTATTCGTGGAAAGGAATCCAGTGACATAAGAGATTTGCGTGCACAAACAAACAGACATAAATTCTATAACCTGTGTGAAGTCGTTTGTTTTATTTTATTTTATATTTTTATCTCTAACGATTTTATTTTATGTATTAGATATAGATGTTTGTCATCATGGGTTATGACATTTGTATTATACTTATGACAAATAAAAACGAAAAATCTTATTATAGCCGCAGATTAGGTGAAATATAAGTACTTAGTTATGACGTAATGTGTACTTACCCATACCTAGTATATTATGTACTATGTAGGTACCTACCTGCTTAATCTCCATAATATCTCGTGACGTAGATCGATATCATCTATGACCTGCCTTTAATCAGTACCTACATTTATAATTATGATTGGATATTAATAATTATGATTAATGAACCCCTGCCCGATGCAACCGAACAGCACATTCGATACCCTATCCTGCGATTGTTATCTTCAGATAGGTATAGGTAGTACCAGGTAGGTATTTGGTGTCGCACCACTTTCATTCAGTATGAGTTTCAAAACAGTGATTCAGGCATACAAATCAAAGCGGAATAAAGAAGAAAAATGAAATTTCTAATATTATTGCACATCGTCGTGTACGTGTCTGCGTCGATCGTTTTCGAAGACTGCGGTGAGTACTTCAGACTTATAACTTCTCTCTCGTGTAAGCTGTCTAATATAACACTGTCTAGTACACTTGGGCACAGAAGACATAACCTGGGGCCTTTAGACTGTGCTTTAGGCTTTAGCCCAACTCTTCTGTGGCCCGCGAACGGGAAGCGCTACATTTTTTCATCACCTAAACTGGATTGCTTTATAGCTAGGCGTAAGGCCCCTGAAGACCTCTTTCTGCAAAGGAACATGAAACTCATGGGTGTTGGACCTAGTTACTACCAAACGAAAACATAAAATTCACGAAAATCGTCTCCTATTTCAGAAATACCAACAAAACTGTTTTTGTGCCATAGTTGGCAAACAAGCTGACGGGCCGCCTGATGGTAAGCGATCACCATCGCCTATGGATACCTGCAACACCAGGGGCATCACACATACTTTGCCGACCCTTAAAGAATATATTAACAGCCTTTTGAAGAACCCCATGTTATAGTTACTCGGAAATGCCGCAGGACTCATTCCATAAACTGCAGGTGTGAGGCAAAACAGATCGCGTAAACGCATCGTGTGCGATTTACACCGATCTATGATAATGAACTTTCAGGCGGTGGCGTCTGGTGCGATGATAAAACCGCGATGCTGGCATCCGATTGAACAGTTCTTCAGAACATTCCCCGTTGTAAATGGGATAAAAGAATGCTGAGCGGCTCTAGGTGTTCAATGAGCTTGAGATCGTCGACAGTTCTGACTGTTCTACGCTGTAATGCATCAAGTGGCTTAAACTTATACTTGGGTGCTCCGTTCCGTCAGTTGGGAGCAGTACACCATGGTCTCCATGTGAGGTCGGACTTGCGCTTCGTAAAGCAAAAGTCTTTGTCTCGACGTGAAGTACCGCTTCGCCTTATTGAGCACACAAAGTTTCTTAATAGAGGCGAGCTTGGCCTTACTCGCAAATCTCGCAATGTGACCGCGAAACTCCATCCGTAGAAATTTCGACTCCTTCCAATGCTTTCCGGCACCTTGAGGTAAGTGTTCTGAAAGTGAAAAGCTAAAACAAATGGGGTTTTCTTAGCGGTGAACGCGCAAACTTGCGTGTTTGTTGGGTTGAATGGGTTGAACTGACCAGATTCAAAACACTCCCTTGATCCAACGTTGTCTTGCAACTTTATTTTAGTCTTCATTCAAAGATCACAAAATAGGTCCTACGGAGAAAAGATAATATCATTGCTACGGAGTCTACCAAATCCATAGAAATTTTTTAATATCTTTGTCTGCTTGACACAGGGCTACACTATTGTTGTTTTGGAACAGCGCCTATGTATCTAGATCAGATTATTAGGTAGGTACCAATCCGGATCGGTCACGAACCAACACCGCAATGTCACCACTGTAGCATGGCCGCAGGTCTGCACAGCACACTCTGGAAGAGTGCGCAGCGTGGAACATAGAGCGCCAGGGCTTGGTAGTTAAGGTGGGGCAAAATGTATCGCTATCAAGCGTGGTTTCTGCCATGCTGGCACATGAAACCGCTTGGACGGCAACGATTGAATTTTGCGAAAGAGTAATCATCGAAACTGGAAATCGCTGCGCGGGAACGTGCATGAGCGAGCTGATCGATGAACAGATGAAGACGGCGTGGGGGTGGCGGAATCGAACACCTTAGTCCCGTATCCATGGAGCCGGGGTCTCAGAATACTGGCTCGGTATCCACTGCCGTAAAAGCCGACTAAAGCGGGGCCTTTGGGCTCGTGGGTGGTCAGATTTGGGGATTTGACTTCCCATTCAGCAATCTTAAGGAAGACAACAGCGCAGCCCACGCCGTTGTAAAGGAAAGGAACGGAAATGCCCTGAGCATTTCCCGGGAGCGTTGCTTCAGGCAGTGTGCTAGGAGGATACCGGTGCGTTCCTATGGAGATCCCGGTACCCTCCGTCTGGCACAGAGGGCGGCCGCCGAGGGGGTTAATATTATGAGGGGGGTATTGGGAGCAATTTCACATAACCCAGCTTCACCCCAATG
This sequence comes from Agriopis marginaria, assembly GCA_932305915.1. Classification (NCBI taxonomy): domain Eukaryota; kingdom Metazoa; phylum Arthropoda; class Insecta; order Lepidoptera; family Geometridae; genus Agriopis; species Agriopis marginaria. The sequence continues at coordinate 6,352,083 of OW029934.1, read as the reverse complement.
CAGCTGGGTATCTTTTGAGAAGGTAATAAGGTACCAATGATTTCATACACTGAAATTGTTTTACTTATGACGCTTAGCATCCGGTGCAAGCTGGTGCAAGTGACCTACGTCTTATTTACCCATACTTTTAGTGGATACCTAAACACGTCACTGTATCGGTAGGTGATATACCTACAATATAAATGCTACCGCCTTAGCTACCTACGCTACTAACCAAGTTCTTGAACGTGCTCATAATAAAACTCCATATATAGAAGACTCTTGTAAAATCTCTACTACTCTTCTGACATGACTTGGACTTGACCGTGACTAACTTTTTTGGACTCTAACTATGACTTACTTCACGATATTTCATAAATCTTGAAAATAATTCAATACATGACTGGCAAATTCAAGAGACGTGCGACGTCAAAACCCTCTCAAGAAGAAAGAACAATAAATCCTCTATATACCGTGGGCCATCTACCACAATATAATAATGATACTATACCTATCATTGCTCTACCCCAAATAATTTCTATAGTAGCTATGCCTAGTCTGTGGATCTACCTCATATTCCTTATGTACCTACCTAGCTATCCTATACATCCATACACCCAGACAGTATCTTATATATTTATTAACCCACTTCAAAAAAGGAGGGAGTTTTCCATTCGGTTTTTTTAAATTGTTTGTTACCTCCGAAGAAAGTTAAGAAGTTTGTTGCGATGTTTGGAACTCCGTCAATAATTATAAACCGATTTGGAATAGTAGATTACTATGCACTAAGGGAATAAAGTAGGTACACTATAAGGGTGTCGAATCTAATTACGTCGCGGGCGGTATATTGAACCATTGAACAAGGGACCTCCCGAGCCTAACGAGGGAGTTCTATAGGGTCCTGAATGAAGCGAGGGGTTCAAGTGGCCCAAGACGAAGACAGGCTTTATTCCAGAGGAGCATACTCTACTTTTCACACCCACTGCGAGACAATAAAAAGCCAGGTTTCACTGAAAATCACAGCACCTTTTTTTTGGGTTCTGCTTATGGTGGCCATTTCGATTTTCGAACAAACCTCTTTACATTGCCATAATATATGCATTTTTTACTTAGTTTTCCACGAGGTTCCACACGAATTTGACGTTCCAAATTCAAATCACTTTATTCCCTAGGGAGTTTCATACAATTTTATATCCCTTAAGAGATAATGCTTTACTTTACGTTGAGGTTGCATGATATGTAATTGGACATTGTCGAGCAGGTGGTGTGAAAAATATTTTTTCCTTTCAGATTGATCCCATAGAATATCGTAAAAATCAGTTCAGTTCACAGACCTCCGTAGTTCAGTAGTTTTTTTTTTTTACTTGTATGACACAAGACAATAATCGAAATATAAAAGATGTTGCGTATTTTACTCATATTGAAGTAGTTTTTTTTTTTTAAATTGATATAATTATACCTATTAGCCAATGACGTCAGGTACTTAATCTAAGCTATTAGTGTCTATTATGTCTTCTGTGCTATTAGCTCAAATGTTGCGTCACATAAATCAGAATTGATTGCTTCGCATTATGATAGGTAGGTAGGTACTTACTTTATTGGTGCCATAAAATGTCAATCAGCTACTGACGAGTAGGTTAGGTAGCATTGCCACAAGCAATCGACGGCATCACATATGTAAACAACAAGTAAACATATCGGTTGTCATATCTAACATGAGTATAAACATTTAGGAATTCTATTCTAATAATTATTTGCTTTATTACATCGTTTGAGTACCTTTGATTTTTAATGACTTCACCTCAAATTTAAGTAGGATTATCAAAGGAATAATAGGAAGTACTATCAAAGTAGGATGTGAATAATAATAAAACTGCATGGAGTCACAATGCAGTTCTATTATTATTCACATCCTACTACAGTCTTCTAATAGCTACCAACTACATAGTATGTTATCAGGAAATGTGATTAGGTACGTAACTATTTATATTTTATATCTATGTTGACAACCGGTTTAAAAGTTCCACAAATAAATATAGGTTCATTGGACATCCGCAGTTATCGATTAATATATTCACTTGCCATTTGCATAAATATATCTATAGTAGTGATTTATAGGGTTTGTAATTTGATTCTATTTCCTCAAATATAAAATATCAGTTGTGTCCATTTTTATAGATCAGCTGGGTTTTTCGTGTAATGAACTTGCATTTGCCCCCAACTGCCATTATGAAAATACTGGCTACGCCCTAGTCCGTTAGTAAATGTTTTTCATGATAACCCTGTAGCCAGACTCGAAATTTTGACTGGTGCTTGCTCTACCTACAACTAATATTCATTGATCTTTATTTTTAGTACCTATACCTACATACTTTTAGGTTTTAATTAGTTTTTTCTATGCACGTAAGTTCAAGTTATATTATTGTAATACGTTGACAATTTTATCTGTTTGTATTTTTTATTTCTGGTATAGGTAACAATAAAGATTTTCTGATATCTATCTAAGTAGTAGGTATACACAAACGTAATATTATTTAATGAACCTATTTTTTTTTGTTAATACCTACCTAAGTATTAAACAATCCACTTTTGTTTGCTTTATAATTTTTCCTACTGAGACACTTCGACCAACATAAAATTTTATTTTTGTCGAAGCTTAGTCAGAGCCTTCTTGCGTGGCAGCGTGCCCACAGACTAGGTAAGTAGAAAGTCTTTGGACACGCCACTATCTCACTCGCACATTTGATGTTTTTTTAATACAAAATTACCTACTGTCCGCTTTTGAAAAATATGCTTCTATCAAGTTAATATTTCAAAATATTTAGAACAAAATTTTGTTTTAATATTTTTTTATTACGGCTACCAAATAAATAAACAGTTTTCCCCATTTATCCTGGTCATTATAAAAATACATTTGTTACTTATAAATTTTTGTATGTAGGTACATTTTTCAAAAGTAGACAGTCACTAGACCAAATGCACGAGAGAGATCGCTGCCCCGCCGTAAGGCTCGGCCTTCGCCTCGTCATCGGATACAATTTTCAAAAATCCTTTCTTACTGCTCACCTATAAGTAGGTGTACGTTACAGGGAACACTTGTCCAAAATGTCATGTTTCTACAGAACCCGTGCCGTGCGTTGTCTGTCAGTGAATTGAAATTAATTTAATATTTTTCTGATTCCAGGGTCCGCTTACGACCTGCAGGCGGTGAACATCGAGGGATGCGGCATGCGACTGCCTTGTGTCGTCACTCTGGGGGAGGATGTGCCTGTCAAATTGGAGTTTAAAGCTGGTAAAGTTTTCCTCATAATTATGTACCTACCTTTGTTTAATGTTTCTAAGGCATGGGCATGTTTTGGTATAGCTGTTTGTTTCTATGTGCTCACCTGCAGCCTAAACCCGCACACCTGCTGTTTGACGTGCGTGACGTCACCTGTCAGTTCCAACGGAAGACCTGGGCCCTTACGACAACTGCTATTGCGGCACCTAATCCACTCAGTTGGAAAATCACGTGAACGTTATCGCGCCCGGATACGGTTTGCGGTCGCGTGATTTTCCAACTGAGCGGATTAGGTGCCGCAATTAGCTGTTGTCCGTAAGGCCCCAGCTCTGATTGTTTACAATCAGCATTACGCTGTGTTGGTACCGGCTTGTGACAGAAACTATTATTTTATTATATTATGTTTAACTCCTAATGTCTTTTGTATCTTTTGTTTCTGTCATAAATAAATATTTTTCTTTCTTTCTTTAAACGCGCAGACTACAATGAAAATTATTTGTTACAGACTTTGAATCTAACAAACTAGACCAGAACGTCGTGCTTAACATCAACCATGTGAATTTAAGAACTAACGTGACTCCAGGTAAATTCTCCTTGGGTTATTATAAGGTTATCCCCGGTAGTAAGAGTAAGAGGCTACTAAAAGGAGATTTCCCTCATTGCTCGGGATGATCAGAGGTGGGGCTTTGAGCATCCACCCTAGCGAAGCGGGCCCTGGGAGTCCTGGGACAGGACGATAACGTCGTGTGTCGTAGGCGGAGGAGCTAAGACAATTCGCAGATGTCTCGGGAGGAGCCGTAGCGCAGTGCTGAGGGTGGTCCGGGTGTGTTCCTAAGGTGGTTGTATAATCCCACATAACCAATCTGCACTCCAATACAGTCGGGAGCATCCGCGTGCATCTTATAAAATTAGGACACATTCTAAAGATGTTTCAAAGATCTTTTTGTTGACAAAGTAACCTTATTAATTAAAAAAATACGACAACAAAATTGGTACAAAATTCGCAATTTACATTATTTTCCAGTTATTTTGATTTCAAAGCCAAATTAATAAACCAATTTTCATGAAATTTCTATTCAACAGAATTTCTGAAAATAGATCTAGTTTTTTTAAATAATTTGAGTGTCTGTTAGTTGTCAACTGTCACTGCCAGTTAAAAGTGATTTTCCCTAGGACTGAAATGTATTACTTTCAACCCGCTCTTCAGGCAAATTCAGACCTATTTTCCAAGTATGAGTATTGAAAATTAACTTTATTGTGTAATGTTTCAACAAGCGCAAGAGGTCCGAATCCGACATTACATTTTGATACTTTGTTTTATTTCAGAGCTATGTGACAGTTTCGTGTGCCCTGTGAAGACAGACGGGATGACATATTTTAGCAGCATCATGACCATACCAGTCGACGTAGCTTTGGTAAGTTTGAAAATGATAATATGATGATATTTTTTTCGCGATTTCAGGGTTGGCCCCATAGTAAAAGTTGTTCATAATGATGAGTACAATTACCTTCTTTTGGCTTCGAGAGTGTTCCCCTTACACCCCGTATATACGGTTTGCGGTCGCGCAACATATTTTCATCACCTAAACTGGATACAGCTAGGCGTAAAGCCCTGCGGCATTATTATAGAAGTTTGATTGTGATCGAGATTGCATGCCGTCCCGTTCGCATCTACTTACTTACTCGCACCACTTGCGTAAGTGAGATGGCACGCGATCACGATCACAATCCGAATCACGATAAGACATCTACAATAAAGCATCTGGTAATATTTAAATTAATTAATTAATAATAGTTATTATTTATTATTAAAAGTAGGTAATTATATTAAGATGATTTTTAAATATGTATTGGACATGTATCTTTCTGATATTAATAAATAACTATGAACTATCTAAAACCTATGCTAAAACCTAGGATAAAATCGATTGATGCATCGGCGTTATACCATCAAGGAGCAAATAAAGACCAACTTGTAGGTGGCAGCTCAGAGGCCTTTTGACAAAGCAGTGAGTTTTGGCGCCAACGTGAAAAAAAACATGTCATCTCATTATATTATTTTCTTAAACATGTATATTTTCGAGTGTTAATGTGTACTAAATGGTGAATTATTATTTATTAAGTGCTCGTTAACGTGCTTGAGTGTGGTGAAGGGATATACCTAAGTATATAACGAGGTGAAACGTGTATTTTCGTGTTGTTTCCAAAACTCCAAAGGAGCCTCTTGTAAAGTCTTTACCACTTTACAGGGGCATGAATTTGACTTGACCGTGACTTACTTAGCTTGACTTTGACTGTGACTATGACTTGTTTGACGCTATTTATAATAAGTAAACTGTTTAATATTACGACTAAAGGATAGTGAATCCACGGTCATGAAAAAAAAAAAAATACAAAGCAGTCGAAGTCTTGGTTCAGACAACCGAGTACCTATACAAAAAGATAGAAAGGACTCTACTAAGTTAATTCTTAGAAGGATTTTTGGCCGTTCAAATCGAAGATTTATTACTGATTATCAATTATTAATGATGCACCAACTTGGTTAATTTACGATTAAACTTTAGGGCTCTGTCCCATGAAAAGGGTTCATTGTACCTACTCATCATAAAGAACAATAAAAGTCGTCATTATGCATGTACGAGCATGATGACGACACCTAACAGTGACACCTCAGATCAGACAAACAAGGGAGATATGGTAAGGTGGCATGACGGTGGTGACGAGTGCGAACGCATGTGGCCTAGTTCAAGCTTAGTGCCTTTAGTTGAACTCACCCTGCAGACGACTTTACCACCTTTTTTGCATGTGGACTATCAGTTACTTCATTGGTGTCACTGCAAGTTTTATAAAGTGCGTGAAAAGTTAGTATAAGTGTGCCGTATATACCTACTTACATTTTATGCGTTATAGTGAAAAATGGGTCGAACGTGGAGATCTTTGTACGCGAATGATAGTTGTACAAAGGCATATCTCACTTGTTAGTCTGGTCATTTTTTAAAGATACACATCTCAAAAATAACTATACATTGATAGATTATAAGTCTAAGTCTTAAATGCAGACAGCGTTTTTGAGTCTTTGCCACACGGGACCAATTATATTTTGATTTTTAGCGTTTTTGTTTTTGTTTTTTATCAACCTGTAATGGCTTACTGTTGGGTAAAGGTCGGGAAACGGGGAACTATTTTCTTTTCATTAATCCCGGTCAGTAGCCTTTCCCAACAGGTGGGTCTTAAAATGAACACGGACAAGACAAAAATCATGTTCAATGTCCATGTTGAACCCGTGCCGATAGTCGTTGGGAACGATACTCTCGAAGTTGTTGACCATTACACCTATTGTGGACAAATTGTTCAGTTAGGTAAGTCCAACTTAGGCAAAGAGGTCGCCCGAAGAATCCAACTCGGATGGGCAGCATTCGGGAAATTGCGTGATATCTTCTCGTCCAAGATACCACAGTGCCTAAAGACAAGGGTCTTTGACCAGTGTGTGTTGCCAGTGATGACATATGGTACTGAGACGTGGTCCTTTTGGAAAAACTTAGTCACACAGCGGGCAATGGAGAGAGCTATGCTCGGAGTTTCTTTGCGCGATAAAATCCGAAACGTGGATATTCGCCAAAGAACCAGAGTCACCGACAAAGCTATTAAAATTTGCAAGTCGAAGTGGCAATGGGCAGGCCACATCTTTCGAAGAACCGATAACCGATGGGGAAGAAAGGTTCTTGAGTGGAGACCACGAATCGGAAGACGCAGCGTAGGAAGGCCTCCCACTAGATGGACCGACGACATAGTGAGAGTCGCTGGCATCCAGTGGATGCAAAAGGCAGGCTGTCTTTCAGTGTAGAGGTTAAAGGGGGAGGCCTATGTTCAGCAGTGGACGTCTTCTGGCTGATGATGAATCCCGGTCTTCCGCCACCTCTTGGCAAACTATCAGGAAAGAGTCGAGATCATCACACCAGCGTTAGGACTTCCTATAAAATACTTAATCTTACAAATTAAATAGATAGATAGATAGATAGAAACTCTTTTTTTCTCTTTATTCTAAATAGGTAGGTAATTTAAATCTATATTTTTCAATTATTGTTGATCTTACAAACTTAGTACCTACGTCAAGTTAGGTATAGATAATTACTACTTACTGACTAGTTTATGCGTATAGTTATTGTTTGATAATTATTGTTTGAAATAGAGCTCTTTGTTAGACACGAGCTGAATTATTATCTGCAAACAATGCGTAAATATTAATTATATATACCTACTTACATATATTATCTTTGTTTAATTTTGTGATCTCGTGAACTTCGTTCATCGTTCATTATAGTAGGTAACTTAGGTACTTTGGATAGCCCGTTGGCCCAGTTGGTAGTGATAGAGACCTGCCTTCTGCGCTTGGGGGCGTGGGTTCGATTCCCACCTAGGACAAACATTCATGTGATGAACATTTGTGTTTGTTCTATTAATATACTTATGCGTTTTATGTATATCAGTCTCTGGCAGCCATATTACAAGCTTTGCTTAGTTTGGGGTCAGGTAAACGTGAGTGTAAAAAAAATTATAAAAGAAGAAGAAGCTGTAGGTATAACATTGCGTAGATATTTGTGATGTCATCCGTTGTCATAAGAACAAGTTAAGAAATAAACTATTTCTTATTTATACGCCATTGTCTTTGTTGTCCTTGATTTGATGAGTCATAATTATGGCAATTCAAGCCACACAAGTAATATATTATTTTATAGCTGCATCCTGAACATAAATATAACTTCAGGTACAGTGGTAGGTAACACGGGCATGGATAAAAGTAAAATTAGCTTTATTAATTAAAAAAATACTTGTTAAAAATTTCGCTATTTCGTATTCTTCTCAGCAAACCCTTTAATTTGATACCCATAATTATCATGATGGTAGGTAAGAACATTTTAAGAACATTTACTCCGCCATCTTGAATTCATCACCTAGGACCTAAGTGCTTGAGACAAATCCAACTAACCCAAACTCGACGGGGTAGGTACGTCATTTCGCTTAAAAGTCCTATGACTACCTTCTGTCTGCAGTTCTCCATCATCAGACCAGCGATTGTACCATAACATTGCATTGTCGCCTAACTTACATGAGTATGCCATATTTCAGCTCAATCGATTGAGGATAACTGGTCTAAAACTCAGTTGCAAGATTGTATTGTATAGTAAAACCTTGCAAAATCGCGCTTTTCGCATGAGTATTTCACATCAATAATTTGGGGTGGTTTTCACATTTTATTGGAATATACAAAAAAATTGCTTAATCCCCTTCCATGCAGATGGGTATGGCCTCATATGGCTGATGCTATAAGCCAATCACAAGACACCAGCTATACATAAAGTCATCTGGAAATATCAATTATTATTCTATTTTGTCTGCTAATAATTAAATCTAGCACAGCCCCTGAATATGTGCCTCTTTTTAGGGAAAACATAATAAAACCTCTTTGCACATTGAAATACGTATACCTACGTCGTACGTGCAAGATATCGAAGAAACAAAATAAATATACAGCCGAAACCTCCTCCTTTTGAAGTCAGTTAAAAACTAGCATTCCGATCTTGGCGACCAGCGACCGCGACTGGCGGCAACGGCCGCGTCACGCAAGTCGCAACCCACTGCTCACTATGAACTATAAACACACTCACAGGTATGAATCTAGATGGAGTGCTAAGCGGCGGCAGTTGCCGCTGGTCGCACAGATTAGTATATATATGTAGCTAGGCTATTATATATTCCATGTTTCTGAAAATATTACTTTTATGGTGACAGACCACTGGATTACAGCTAGCAGCTAGCTGGATTAGGCCACAGAATTAGGTCAATGAATTAAAAATTTACCTAACCGTTGTTTTTTAGGCCACGTGAATTGTCATTGAAGTATTTATACAGCAGGCGAAAATTTAATGTTTACTGTCTCATAAGTAATAAACGCGACAATAAGATTATAAACGCGAAACTGTGTTTGTTTGTTTGTTGGTTTATTTATTCCTCTTTCACGCAGGCACAGCAACAGAACAACGTGATTTTTGCATAGATATTTGGAAGGCCGGAGAGTGACTTAGATACTTTTTATACCGGAAAAAATTACGTATCCAGAGGGAATGTTTATGCGGGTAAAACCGAGGAGGGGCAAGAAACATTAATTTTAGAGTAAAAAAGTAAAGGAAAACTTGATTTGACGCGCAGTCTATAACTTTGCAGGGACGTGATAAAATGTAGTTAGCTGATTCATGCAATCACTCAATCATGAATATTGACCTTGTTCATTGAGAATTTCCGCTCTTTGTGTTTTGCTGAACTAGAATGCTCAAAAACGATTGGCTTTGCCTTTCCGTTGAGTGGAATGGCTCCCATGGATGAGTTTGTCCGTTATGGCTTACCTATAAATAAAATAGATAAGTAAAATGTTGTGTTTAAAAAGTTTTTTTAAAATTAATCTATAAGCTAATATTATAAAGAGGAAAGATTTGATTGTTTGATTTGAATAGGCTCCGTAAAATATACTGAACCGATTTGAAAAATTCTTTCACTGTTGGGAAGCTACGCTATCCCCGGGTGACATAGGCTATATTATACTTTCAAAAACTTAGGGATCCTTACTAAAACTCCAATAATGTAACCCAAGGTGTAAAAAAAAAAGTTTTACAATTTTAACTTTGCGTGTTTGACAGTTCTAAGACAGGACAACGTCTGTCAGGTCAGCTAGTATTTATTTTAATAAAGCTTATTGAAGTTAGAAACGTGGAAGTTGGTACTTAAAATTTTGTTTATAAGTAAATGTTAGTTAATTTTAACTTTTTCATTCAATTTGCTCTTAACAACCTGGAAATTTAATGTAACAATATTGTACATACCACAGATATTTCAAACCTAAAACTATTAATACCAAACATTAAAATTAAAACAACAAATTAAAACCTAACTATCACTCTATTAAACCGCTACCAGTGGGAACTGTTCCCAAAATGCTGGCCCCATTACCACGTTATATGGCGATGCTCACCCTTTGAGCAAAGTAGAGGCCGGCATTTTGGTCACGAGTTAGTTGTATTGTATAATATTGTTGTTGTTGCTTAGTTTGGAGTCAAATTCAAATTCAAATTCAAATTCTTTATTTATTTAGTAAATAATATTACAGTTTTTACCAGGGCATTATTTACTTAATCTACGAATTTATACACTAAATCAACAAATATTTACAATATGTAACAATAAAAATAAAAAATAAAAACGACATAAACATTTAATAAAAAATAATAAAATCAATTAAATTATTATAATCAAACTAAAAAATAGTAAACTCCTCACTGTACATCAAAGATTTTTTTTAAAATGCCGACCATTTATCGGCGAATATGTCGACCTGTGGTTGTGAGGATACAAGCGCATTGAGGTGGCGCTGCGCTCGGCAGATAGGCGATTGTTCACGCGCCATGGTGCGCGGCGGAACGGGGGAGAATAGAGGCACGCATCCAATACGGAACCGTGCAAGATGATCTGGCACAGACAAGCGGCTTGCTTCGGACAATAGTGTGGGGCAGTCTAGGATGCCATGTAGGATACGGTACATAGTCAAAAGTAGATCATTCGTACGGCGTGTTTCAAGGGAATTAAAGCCAGTGGCCCCCAGTAGGTAGTTTGATGGATATAAAAAGGGATAGTATCCATACAAGTTTTTATACAAAAACCGTATGAACCTTCTCTGTACCTTCTCTAACATAAGTGAATATGTTTTTTCGTAGGGACTCCAAATGACAGAGCTTGCTTCAAGCTTAGACCTGACAAGTGCGGTGTAGAGAGCCTTAATTGCATTAGGATTTGTAAACTCACGGCAGTTTCTGGTAACGAATCCTAATCGCTTAAAACATTCTGCTGCCAGGGTTTGCATATGATCATGAAAGTTAAGTTTGGGGTCAAATAAAATACCAAGATCTTTTATGGATTGGGTTCTATTTATTGCTTTATTATCAAGAGTGTATTTAAAAGTTATGGGACGGGTTGATCGAGTGTAGCTCATGACATAGCACTTATCAATGTTTAGAGGCAATTTATTTTTTTGGCTCCAATGGTAGATAGCGGTCAAATCATTTTGCACCTTGTTGCAATCATCTATTGTTTTTATCTCGCGATAAACTTTCAGGTCGTCTGCATATAGCAAACAGCTACTGTTCTCTAGACATTGTTCTACGTCGTTAACCATACCCGTGAAGAGAAGAGGCCCAAGAGATGATCCTTGGCTTATTCCTGAAAGTGTGGAATAGGGGTCGGAGTCAAAGCATCCCAGGCGAACAAATTGCTTTCTGTCACACAGGTAGTCTGCGAAAAACTTGAGCAGTTTTGGCGCGAAACCTAGTGCCTCAAGCTTGAGAAGCAGTATGTCGTTGTCCACTAAATCGAATGCTTTTTTGAAGTCTAGGTAGATGACATCGACTTGAGTGTTTTCATCAAGCTTTTTCGATATGTGATCAACTAGAGTAAGCAGGTTTGTATTAACCGAGCGACCTTTCCTAAATGCATGCTGAGCGTTACTGAGGAAAGGTTCCAGTTGCCTATATATTTTTGTATGAAGAACCCCTTCAAAAACTTTAGCTGTTGCGGACAAAATAGCAATTGGCCTGTAATTTTGCGCTACAGTTTTATCTCCAGATTTTGGTATAGGTACGACTCTTGATAATTTCCAAACCGAAGGATAGCTGCCTGTCTTGAGAGATAAATTGAAAATATATGACAAAGGAACTGCAAACTGCGTTTTGAACGCTTTCAATATGTACGTCGGGACATTGTCCGGGCCTGCAGAGCTTTTAGACTTTAATTTATTTATTTGATTTTCTACGTCATATGGACTTAGTTCAAAAATGTTAATGATGTTATTATTTCCTGTTGTGTTAGTTTGACTATGGTTGAGCAGATGACTGTGTGTGCAAAAATTTCCCAAATATTATATTATTACAATAATTGCTTTTCGAAGACTCGTTAGGCGATTAAATACGAGATGAAAGTTCGTTATTATTTAAAATTAGAAACGAAGTTGTTTTTAGGCTTTTTTAGGGTTCCGTACCTCAAAAGGAAAAAACGGAACCCTTATAGGATCACTTCGTTGTCCGTCTGTCTGTCCGTCTGTCCGTCTGTCAAGACACTTTTTCTCAAGAACGCGTAAAGGTATCAAGTTGAAATTTATATTAAATACTTGGGTCTACGGTTTCTTCCGGCTGTAAAAAAATCAAAGTTGTAAGTTAACGCAATCAAAAGATATGAACGTTTATGTCGCATATTTTGCGATTTCCCAGGAAAACCAAAACCTATAGGGTACTTCCCGTTGATCTAGAATCATAAAATTTGTCAAAAGGCAAGGTCTCATAGCACATATATATTAATAAATCTGAAAGTTACAAATTTGAAGTTATATCATTTAAAAATAATTATTTTGCTATTACAAACTTATATTTTGTAGTTGGAATGTATAGAAGAACCTTATAATCAACTACAAAGGTAAGTTTGTCTTTCAATAATTCAACTTTAGGTTTTTTTTGGACTAGCGCTCTGAGGGTTCTGTCCAACGGAACCCTCAGAGCACGAGTCCTACTCGTACTTGTCCGGTTTTTAAATATAATATATAAATAGACGGTACTTCACGTCGGAACAGTTGCTAGCTATCACTATCTGTACCAAGCACAAGTTCGATCGTGCATGGAGTGCTCTCACCTTTTGGTGGATCAGCTAAATATCAGCTTGGGACAATGGAGTCTATTGAGAAATGTGCCAAGAGGCTCATCAGCAACGAATCCTTAGGTCGAACTATGCTTCTTATGCCTGGACCACACACATCGCGATAATATTCGGGCGATAAACTTCGTCTTCGGTCTACGGCGGCCACATAATGCGCGATGTAAAGTTTATCGCGATGTACGAGCGATGTATAAACGCAAAAGACAAAATGGACGTCGCGGTTGCTCTATATTTTATGGCAGCAAATAATTGGTTAATAAATAATGGGTTCCATAAAATCGGCTCAGACTCGTAATTGACTATAAATTCTAAAATTCTATCGTTACTCCCATCCATGTTTCACTTCAGCTATGTTATGCACTGCAGTTTAACTTACACGTCCGCTACGCACGATGGCTGGTAGTATTTATATTCTCTTTGGGCCGACTGAAGTGTGGTCACGCAAGCGAAGTTCATCGCGATAAAACGCTTTGATCTGCGAGAATTTACCGACAGCGGAGCGAACTCCTCGCAGCTACGTACGAAGCACCGAAGTATACGCGAATACTTGGCTACACACATCGGGACAACGCGAATCTTCGGGTTATCGCGATGTGTGCGGCCTAGGCATTAGTCTTGAGCATCGGCACATAGTTGGTACCTATCGGTTTTTTATCTAATGCATTTTGGAGAGTGTGCATCGGATCTATACCTACATGATCTAATTCCCTCCTGCCCATTATTCTATCGGACATTGCCAGAGTGGGCACAAAAATCGACACTACCTTATGGTTGATATTCCGAAAATCCGTATCAAGCGCTTTGATTCCACTTTTATTGTGCGAACTGCTAGTCTGTGAAATGCGCTGCTTTAATGGGTGTTCACCGATAGTTACAATCTGGGAGTCTTCAATTATTAAAAAAAGGTAGCCTTATAAGCGTTTTTGGAAATTCACCCCCTTAAGGAGTTAATAGGGGATGAATGTTTGTATGTGCTTCATTTCATGTCATTCTCTTTTTATGTGATAGGAAATTCCATCGGGAACACGGCTCGTAATAAATACTCAGATCTCACAGCAAATATTGGTCGAATGGTAAACCCACGATTGGTCATAATTTTTTACAAATACCAACGTGTTTGTACCAGCTTAACTCAGGGTCAACAAGACACATAATTATTATACCTTCGACCAAAATAAAATTAATTTGGTCGAAGTATTGTACAAGGTATTATCTACTCTGTAAAGCGAAGACGACGAGTTTATGTATCTTCTTACGTAATACCTATTATGTCTTCTGTGGTAATACCATAGATAAATATACTAGGTAATACTAATACTAGATTTACTTACCTAATCTTCTTGTTATTAGGGTTCCGCACTGAGAATATATTATTCTAAGGTTCCGCAGTACTACAAGGAATTTTCGGTCTGTTGGTTACTGCTGGTCTACTAGTCTGTTAGTTATAAGTATGTCCATCTGTTAGTCTGTTTGTCCGTCCGTCGGGTCCTAATTGTAATTGTCTTCTAATTTTGAAACTTTTCCAATTGCAGTTTTAGTGTAGATCTCAAATTTTAAAGTATACAAGTATAATTGCACTGGGACAGCATCGTCTCCTATTATCTCGCTCTGAGAGAAGGCCTGAGTCCCAGCAGTGGGAACATGATAGGCTGAAAAGATGATGATGAGAATGAAAACCGTAAAATAAAAACTTGGCACATTGAAATACCGTAAGCTCAAGACAGCTAAAAACCAAAAAAGCCTTGAAGTGTGCATGTTCTTCAAATAATTTATTATATTATATTTATTTATTTGTTTATTTTGCCAGTGTACACATTACAAACTACCATGTCGGTACAAAAAAGCTGTTAGGGCGCTGAAATTTAACTTATTGTAACACATAAGTATATAATTAATAACTATATTCTATTATATACTATTATCTTAAATTATAATAATAACCATAACCAAAAGCTTTTATATTACCTAATAAAAACAAAATAAAACTATACGCTTAATATTTAATTATCTATTGCTAAATTACTATTTTCTACCACTTATCGACCATATTTTCATTTTAGATATGATAAAGACGTGCCACCGTTTCGCGTAACCCAGTAGAAATACAGCGCCATTTGTTAATACAGAACCAGCGTGGATACCTGCGGTGGAGGATCTACAACGAGCGCGGAGTGATGGTGCTGTGCTACTCCACGGTGGTGCAGACGCAGAGCCCGCTGCAGAAGCTGCTGCGTTCCAGTCCTGCGCGATCCAACTGCCAGTACTCCACAGACTTGCGATGTTGAGGGAGCGACACGGCTTAATAAGATTGAGATCTGGGGCCTTACCCCCAACTCCTTACGCGGTCTCAAACTAACGTTAAAACAGCGCAGTTCGGAAAATCACGCGATTAACGAGCCCAGATACGGTTTACGGTCGTGCAAGTTTTTTATCACCTAAACTGGATTTCCTAAAAAAGCTAGGCGTAATGCCTCATATGTAAAAAAAAACCGAAACATTAAAAAAAACATGAAATTAAATCACGCTAGAAATTAACATTTCTAGTTTAATTTCAATATAGATAGAATAATATATCATTTAATATTTGATTTATATATCTTTAGATCTTCAACGGTCTATGGCAGTCTAAATGTTTTGTAGTGTTATATAGTTAGTTTGTATTTTGTTTATTTAATAAAGGCACTGTTTTATAATGAAATGTAAAAGTTATCCCGAAATATGTATGCGTTTTTTTACGAAGTCGCGGGTAAAAGCTAGTTACTGTACTATTTAAACAAATTAATTAAAAAATATATTTTTATTTCACGGGAATTATTCACGTATGATTAAGCCGGTCACTCCGACTATATAGTTTCAACCGGATTAGGCAGTCTTTTTCAAGATGAATGCACGCGCGCGGCTGCGTCTCGCTTGGCATAAAATGTGTGAAAATCACGTCAGTTTTTATAATAGAA
Organism: Agriopis marginaria; assembly: GCA_932305915.1. Lineage (NCBI taxonomy): Eukaryota > Metazoa > Arthropoda > Insecta > Lepidoptera > Geometridae > Agriopis > Agriopis marginaria. The sequence continues at coordinate 6,336,123 of OW029934.1, read as the reverse complement.
TTAAAATTATTGTACCACTGACATTATTAGGTATGTCCTCCTTCTATAGCCCGTTGGTCCAGTTGGTAGTGAACCTATTATCTTCTGAGATTCCCACCTAGTATACAAGGCCTAAGGTATAGCTGAGATGTCCCATTCACCTGGGAAGCGCTCTATCTGGCACTATGAGTGAGCAAACAGGGGACGGAGTATACGCAAATTCTATAAACATAATTATGTCCTAACGGTCGTAACACTCCTTACTGTATTCCAGGTCTACCACGCACCATCAGTGTCGCAAGTGTTACTATACCCGGAGTTAACGGTTTGCCATCAGGCAGACTACCTGTTTACTACACTGTTCTTTCCATAAAACAGTAAATTCAATATTGAAATAGTTCAAAATCTAACATAATTCTAATTACTTTTTTTACTGGGCTAGCGCCTTTATTAACTAAACAAAATACAAGCTAAAACTAAAACTACAAATACAGTTAGACTGCCCATAGACCGTTGAAGGTCTAAAGACAATCCAAATGCTCAAGCCCACTACCAGTTGGCAGCGTACCTAACATTAGTTTTGCAAATCAAGTTTGACTGGCTTCTTTGTTTTGATGATAATTAAACCGGCAGTGATATGGTGTTGAAGTTGAGATGGTAATTTTTATTAATTATATATTTCCTAATCTAACTTCCTAGTCCAGAAGTCAGTCACCTTCCTGATTCTTATAGCACAAATTAATTTAACAGTAGGTACCTACTACAATAGGGTGCATTTCATGTCGCATAACTAAGTAGGTATTTATTTTTGGCCTAAAGGTGTTTTGCCGTACTTTTTTCGCATAATCATTCTTAGAATAAGATGTCGATTGCATAAATAATTATATTGTGATTTCTTCGTAAAAGTTTATTTTTTTCTTTTACCGCGGAATGTCCTCGTCTGTTGGTAAGCGAAGATGAGGAAAACTCAGAACTCAGAATATTTGTATGATTATCAATACCTACAATCATAACAACGAATTTATTGTATTCAGGGCCGGAAGGGCCCGGGTGGCTAACCACAAGCCCGGGGCCCGAGAGTGGGAGACCCCCCCTAGCCTACCTACCGCCTGGCTTGCGGCAAGTCCCGAAAGCCGTAAGGCCCGTAAGGGGCCCGCGCAGGCTGGGGCCCGGCTGGCAAACACCACATCGACTAAGTATATGGCCAGTCCTACGCTAATTGTATTATTATAACAACAAGACTAGCCACCAGAAAAAGCAGTTAATCGAGATAGTTGCGAGCTTCTTAGCATGATAAAGCTAAATTGTTCCTCCATTCGTATTCGGTTTAATCCCCTTATCAACATTTCTAAGGTCAATACTAATTATAGGCAAAATTCTTACTTGTGTCGAGTGAGCAATACATTTAACTCCACTGATAAGCGAATAGGCCTAGACTTATTCTGTACTAGCATTACATCGGCCAGGCGGTTGTTGAGCAGTGAATTCTTTAACTAATTTGGTTATTATTATCTGTTTTCTCTTTTAATTTAATTCTGTTTTCTTTTCATTATGTTTTTATTGTATCCTCAGTGTTCATTCTTAGATATTATTCTTACTATATTTCTATCCATGATGACCTGTAACTGGCTTTGTGTATCTATTTAAGTTTATTTATAAGACATTTGAAACCAAGCTGTTGGTCGTCATTTTAAGCAAAAAATAATATAAAAATAAAATAAGGCCTGCACTGCATGGTCACTTTGTATAGGAAAATTCAAAATTCAAAATTATTTTATTCAGTAATCGTTACATTTCTACTTTTAAATCGCACTAATGCCCAAACTAGGTGTAGAAACACCTGTATCTTGGGAATTAGCCCTTTCGTTTATAAATCAATCGATTGTTTAGTACACATCGTCATTGTTATTAAGTATTTTAAAAACTACATTTTAAATTTTAATTTACATACATATTCATTATATTTCAACATACACATTAAAATCAGTTATTAAAATACTCGTCTTACTTAATTCTTCTCGTCCAAGATACCACAGTGCCTCAAGACGAGGGTCTTTGACCAGTGTGTGTTGCCAGTGATGACATATGGTACTGAGACGTGGTCCTTGACTGTTGGCCTTATGGAAAAACTCAGAGTCACTCAGCGGGCAATGGAGAGAGCTATGCTCGGAGTTTCTTTGCGCGATAAAATCCGAAACGTGGATATTCGCCAAAGAACCAGAGTCACCGACATAGCTGTTAAAATTTGCAAGTTGAAGTGGCAATGGGCAGGCCACATCGCTCGAAGAACCGATAACCGATGGGGAAGAAAGGTTCTTGAGTGGAGACCACGAACCGGAAGACGCAGCGTAGGTAGGCCTCCCACTAGATGGACCGACGACATTGTGAGAGTCGCGGGCATCCAGTGGATGCAAAAGGCAGGCTGTCGTTCAGTGTGGAGGTTAAAGGGGGAGGCCTATGTTCAGCAGTGGACGTCTTCTGGCTGATGATGATGATGATGATAGGTATTATTATTATATTGGATTACCTACGCGGAAAGGGTGCACTAAGCCGAAACGGGCCCATTGTAGGTAACCATTATTATGAACTACTTTTTTCCACGGGAGCAACTTTGATATCGCGAAAAAATAATAATATGGGGGGGGTTGCCATAATCCCCACGCTTGGTAGGCGGCTTGGGGATCGCAGGAGGTTCCACCATTCAAGTAGGAGGATGCTGCTGCCCATCCTTTAGTGATTCTGGTCGCAGTTTTAGGACATACCCGGGTCATAATAATACCTATATATGAGTAAGTATATAGGTACTTTATATTTGTTTTTTATTGAACATACACATCATTATAATTACATATTGGTATGCTTTTATACCCGCAGCGTAGGACGTACACTCGCAAGATAGGCAGACGACCTAAAAGAGACCGCAGGGTAACGCTGGATGCAGGCCGCTTCCAACCGGTCCTTTTCCATCCATGTCCTTTGGATCCATGGGGGAGGAAGGCCTATGTCCAGCAGTGGACGTCCTATGGCTGAAATGATAATGATGATGCTTTTATATATGTTTAGAAATAAGATATATACCGATATGAAATGATATGACCTACCTACCTATATGAAATCTAGAAAGTCAATTTTATGAACAGATTATAAACGAAAATCACTACATAAATTAAATTTACTATCTAAAATTATCTGCGGGTATATAAGGTGCCCAATTACTACGTTGAATGGCCAAACTTATGCTTTGGTAAAAGTGCTATTTTGTTTGTATATAATAGGCCGCCACCTTGCCTCGCCGGCCATATGATGCGGTCTACGACGGCGCACGCTTGTTAGAAGAAACCGATACACAAGCGACTTTAAGACGCCCATCGTAACAACATACATAATATACATAACTCGATGAAGACAACCAGATTGTAATTATCGGAAAACACCCATTCCATCAGCGCTTTTCACAGACTTTATAGGTATCTTTAAAATAGGTAGGTAGGTATATCCACTTGCTAAAGTTGTAACTAGGTAGTAGGTACTGAATAATTAAGCAAGACGTTTTTACATTAATATATTTATGGGTCCAAAGTTCTAAAAATATGCCTCTTCTCAGTATATTTTCTTGCGCTAGTTGTGCAAAAACATAATTTTTACCTACCTACGCTATAAGAATTTACTAGCTAATATACTTATGCTATAGATAACAATCTATCGCCGCCGTTCGATGCGAGTATGCGAGGATGAAGTGAGACGAGTAAAAAAACATTATTCTATAGTACTCAGACCAGACAAACAGGAGATACGGTAAGGTGGCGTGGCAGGTGAACGCATCAGGGGCCTTACGGACAACTGATATTGCGGCACCAAACTAACGTTAAATCCGCTCAGTTGCAAAATCGCGCGAACGTGAACCTTAACGGGCCTGATACGGTTTGCGGTCGCGTGATTTTCAAACTGAGCGGATTTAACGTTAGTTTGGTGCCGCAATAGCAGTTGTCCGTAAGGCTCCTGATGCGTTCTGATGTTGTTATACTTTAGGGTGTGTACTATAAACATGCAAAGTTTGACGCTTGTAGGTATTACTGTTAGACTTACTGTTACTGTTAGTTTTGTATTAGAGCTAATACAAAAATACGTTTAAAAACCCCCCTTTTTAGTTTTTTTTAGTTTTTGACCTTATTATTTCTTAGTTAATCCGCCGTAATAATAGGTAGGTACATAAGTATTCTGTGTAAATTTCAACTATAGCTATCTATTAGATAAGATCTAATAATAAAGATCATTAGAAAGATAATGGACGGACGGACAGACAGACAGACAGACAGACAACGTAGGCTTAGTAATAGGGTCCCGTTTTCACCCTTTGTGTACGGAACCCTAAAAAGTGAAACACGGAGTCATTTTAACACAAACAAAAATTGTACTGAGGCATATATCATATATTTGTTGTATATCAGTCTCTGGCAGCCATATCACAAGCTTTGCTTAGTTTGGGGTCAGATGACCGTGTGTGCAAAAATGTCCCGAATATTTATTTTATTTTATTTATTTATATCTCTCTTGTTTGTCTCATCTGAGCTACAGCACAAAATCGTCTAAAACCAAAACAAAATCCTACTCGAAAGACCAACAAAAATACTGATAGCGCAGTTTTATTTTCACAGACAGACATGTTTATAGACATTTATTCTCTTATAAGATGTTTCATCACTTCCATGAGAACACTGCTAACAATAAATTCGTTGTCATTCAGTTCAGTAATTCAATTCGTCGTCGCAAAAATTACTAAAATAATTAAATTAACATTACAACATCACTATCTCACTGCATAGTATAAAACAAAGTCGCTGTCGCTGTCTGTCCGTCCCTATGTATGCGGATTTTGAAGCGGTTATTTTTAATAGATAGAGAGATTCAAGAGGAAGGTTTATATGTATTACTAGCGACCGGCCCCGGATTCGCACGTAAATTATACCCGTGCGAAGCCGGGCGGGCGGGTCGCTAGTGTAGTATAAAATAATATTATAGATATATATTATTTTATTCTACATGTTGTAGTGTTAATTTGCTATAGCATACAGCCAGGGTTGGGCAGTATTTGAATTACTTGTAATTAAAATACGTAATTGAAATACAAATACGTATTTGGTATTTGTATTTCAATTACTTCCTTATTATGTAATTTGTAATTCGTATTTCAAATACCTGACGCCGAGGTTATGTAATTAGTATTTCAAATATTTGAGGCTTCAAAATACATTTAAACTTCATTTAGCGATCGTGAGTGCGAGGCGAGAGTGTAATGTTTGTCTGACAGTACATTTAAAAATTTATAGTGTTCATGAAAAGAAACTCTGGTTTTACTGATTAATTAATCTTGTATTCCTCTACTTTTTAGCCCTTGCTGATCTAGATTACATATTTTGTATTTTGTATTTCAGTGAAAAATTGCTAAAATACTGTATTTTGTATTTTATATTTCAAATACCTTACTTACCTTATTTTAATTACTTGCGATACAGTATTTTTTTATTTGTATTTCAATTAAAGCAAAGCATGTATTTTGCTCAGCCCTATATACAGCACAAATCCACCCAATTATCCGTCCAACACATTAGCTTTCATTTTATGTTGTGATAATGCTCAGCAAGTCGCTCAATGAATTAGTATTTTTAATTTCCGAGGGTAGTTTGTTATACAGGCACGCTCCTTCAAAAGTAATCATTGTCTTGCCGTAGTTAGTTAATTATGCCGTAATTATAATTTCATTAGCATAAATATTAAGTACCTAAAAGCCTTTACCTACTAGAATCACAGAAAACATAATTAGCTAGAGGTATGATGTAACTATAATATGTCTGTTTTATTTTCTAGACGTTTCTACAGTTTTAAATCTCAATTAATCTTTTATTCTAAATGAGACTTTATTTCTGGTACCTACCTATCTAACAAAAACGTTTTAAGTTCCTATATAAGAATTGACGTGTTGCTTCAATGTCATTATGTAGCAAAGTACTGGCTTGGTCAGCTACACGTGCCGTGCATCGCTGGGCTCAGTTTAGTTTAACTTGGGAGTTGAATCAGTTCAGTTGTTGCTGTGGTTGTTGACAGTGAGTCCGGAGTCGTCATAATGGTATCGCCAAGTGCAGTCGTGTGTCTCGCCTTCCTCGCCGCTGTCTCAGCGACCGAAGTAAGCCAATGTCCAGGTAAGCCTTTACGTAATTCAGCACATGACCCGCTTTCATCTCGTTTTACGTTCACAGAAAGCGTTGTGCGCCTATGCGGTTCATTTTATTGCACTTGTGCCACTTGGCCGCTTGTACTACGTACCGAAGTTGTCGATATTTGAAAGAATAAGGTCTTACCCCACAGACTTATTATAAGGTTGTGGTCTTACCCTTAGGGTGGAGTTCATCAGATTTTAAAACGCCTGTTTATCAGTTTAACCGCAGGTCAAACAGATTTTAGTGTTCACCACAACTTAACCGACGTTTATATCCCATAATCGCCTGATCATCTTAACCGAGCTCGACAACCTCGTTTAAACCTCGGTTCCACCACATTTTGATATTTGCCGTTATGAGTCTACATAATTTTTTGGTTATACCTACCTACGTTGTTTGTGGAAATAAGTTTTTGAATGGAAATAAACACGTAGTCAGTGTTTAATGTAATACTAGATAACTTTTACGAAAACTACTTTGATCTTCTTGAAAATCTCGACGATTTTGAAAGAACAACGACAAGACCACGGATTTATCAAGAGCACCGTAATTATTTCGAAGAATATGATGAAGAATATTTTAAAACTAGGATTCCGTTTGTCTAATTCTTTTGGTACTTTAGCACCTACAAAATCCGTCAGGATACGCTTTTTATCAGACGATTTTTTTTATTTTTTCAATTTCACTTCAGTCGTTTATATCACTTTTTGAAGAGCCTTTTTAATTTTTCGTTAATAGAAATAAACATTTGCGTGTTATTTATTTCGAAATATTATTCGAAATAAATAACACGCACAGAAAAGAAACAACGGGAATAGTAAAAGTTGACATTGACCTAGTCCTTACAAGCTATCTGCCCAAATTGGAAACTACAGAGCAACAGAGGTTCCCCAGCGGGTTATTGCACTTTTTAAATTGAAAGCGTTTTATTTTATGCTACTAAATACAGACGCCATCTTTCTAAGTGTAGATTGCGAGATGACAAGTGACTTCGCAAATAAGTTGCTTTATAACATTCGTTCTTTCACTCTGAATGGTCGGTGATCCGATGATTTAGAAATCGGGGGCTGAATTTTCGTGATGAACAGAAAATATTTAACGGTTCGGTTAAACGATGTTTGGGAATTGACGGGCCGATTACGTAAACGTCGGTTATGATACATTAGGTGAACTTGGGCCTTAGAATAACTACCTACTTACCACTACTTACAAGATATCAACTAAGTACGGTTTCAACATTGTTTTAGCTAGACTGCATTTTAAATTAGCCAACTTAATAATTCTTATGAAATTACTGATAGGAATGTGTCCAGATAATTACTGTACTAGGGAATGTGAGAATAAAATCTGCTCATGTACAGCTGTGTTTTGTATTTCGAAGTAGGTAATATAGGTACCTAAATTCATTCAGAATAATACGTTCATGTACACAGAAAAAAAAACATAACACCGGCTTACACTCACTATAATGTTTTACCGGTCGTCACGATCGGTGTTATTAATATGTAATTTATAATGAAACATCAAGCGAGTTTTAATAAAGTAAAAAAAAAATTGTCTAAATTCTTTTCAGTGTTCATGTCAATTACGAAATCTAAGCTCATTGGTTCATAATTATAAATAATTATGTCTCACTCAAGTAACTAGTTGTATTTTATGTAATCAAAGAACCTAATATGAAACGAATGTAGGTGTTCTATTCTAGTCGAGGCACTTGCATTGCTACACGGCCTATAATTATAACATGACATACATCGCCGAATAAAATCAGTTTTTTTTTATTTTTTACAAACTAAACTACGGTGGTACGCTTCACCTATGGCGGGAAATTCTCAAACTGATTTTTTGTCCTTGTAGCTAGGCCGGGCAATTATTTTAAATGATCAAGATGTTTGCGAAAATAGAAGAATATTTTTTGCATTGTCATGTTAAGCTTTTTTTAAATGTGAACATTTGTCAATAAACTGTTTGAAATAGTAGTTATAAAATCCGTGCTGAGGCGATGGATCTAGAAATACAGGGTTATCGACTTATTGATAATTAACCTAATAATAATAACCTCATCTTCCTTTCATCATATAGGTACCTCAATATACTTATATAGTTTCATGTCGTTTTATTATAAAATTCGTCTTTTTTGGGGTTCCGTACCCATAGGGTGGAATCGGGACCCTATTACTAAGCCTACGCTGTCTGTCTCTATATATTTCGAGACGTAATTAATAGATAGCCAGTTGAAATGTTCACAGAATAGTAATGTTACGGCAGATTAATTAAGAATTTTTATTTATTTAATTCTTCGAAAATAACGCTTTTTATTCACTAAACGTCGCGTCTTGAAGAGTCTTCGTTCTCGTATGTGACGTGAACAAATTAGGAAATTGAATATATTATATGGAATATTAATTAATATGGTAGTCTTTAAATATAATTATATTAATGCCATCAATCATAGAATTTTAAACTATTGACATTTTTTACCTTTTTCTGACATTATTATTAGTCTTATTTCATTGTTATTCATTTATTTAAGCATTTTATCATTATTATTTTACATATTAATTGTTTACTTTTAGAAAACTTACTCATTCTCTATTTTTTTAATAATACATACTTAATTATTTTTGCCAATTTTACTTGCCCAGTGTAACTAATTACTTATAACAATTATAAAATAAAAATCGTGTTGTACAATTTATTTTAACGTAATATCTGTTCTATACAATGTTATGATAAATAAAATATATTTTGGTAGAAAATATTTTATTAGACTGGTAGGACAGTAGTGATTCTAAACATTTCTGGCCAACGTTTGATTTGCCCTCTATTTCCTCTATCTTATTAGTCAACGCCTCTATAATAACGCCATCTATTACAATCTTTTTAATGTTTTTTATAATTTTTTTAGCTATCAGTATATCCCCCATTGTACCGCGCGAGAGCAAAGCTGAGGAAAATAGGGAGAAAATTTTTGATCATAAGTGAATTTTTTTTTGAGCAACTGACTGGCAAGGAAATGGCATGTCACTTTGACAGTGACTTTTCGTGACATTTCTTTGTTTACATAAAATATCTAAGATTAAAAAACGGAGTATATCTAACATTAGCGTATAGAGCAACTACAAAAATACGTAAAAACCAGTTTGTTGTATGGGGACTCCCTTTAATTTTTTAAAGTGGGGTCCGTGGACCCTTTTGTGGGTCCAACGTAGCGGGTGCCAAGTGTCCAAAGTCCCGATGTTTATTTATTAGAATTAGTTTGAGGTATACAGTTATTTAAATAAACAAAACCTAAAAGAGTAATTTAATAAGTAAGTAATATAACTTTCCAAGAGCATATCGATACACGGCTATAGTAGACTTTCGTAATCATATTCATAGTTCAGAAAATGGTGGTTATAGAAAAATTGGAGCGAGCGAATCTTTGTGGAAATTTTACAGATGTATCATCCCGAGAATCCCGACATTAAATAGTTTACGACATTTTATAGTTAGTCAATAAGAAAACCACTAGGATTAAACAGTCCTTGTAAAGATAATTTTACGAAAAGATCAATGACCTCTGAGCTAGAAATTATGAATTTATTACAGTTTTATCACCATAACTCAAAAAGTCATGATTAGTTATTGTTCGAAATTATTGTCGTTGTTAAATGAAGGTTAGAATGAGTTTATATGTCTTAATATAATTTAGAAATGCAGGGGGGGGGGGACTTTTTGCCACTTATAGCTGTGCTTATAGACATGATAAAAAGCAAAGGTAATTATTTTATAAATCGTCATTGTAAAAAAGTGATGTATCAAACCGGTTACGCTCATTTTGAAAAACCTGTTCAACTATAATATACTAGGTATACCCCAAACGAGAGGGTGCATTGAATTTTTTTCTATCTCCATTTCACATGTACCAGAGCCCCTAAAATGAAATATTAAATTTTTAAATATATTTTTAAAATTGACATCTACTGTAATTATACAAAGTTTCATCCACTGACCTTAAAAACTATAAATAGAAGAAAGAAAATTCTAAAAAATTTGGACGGACGGACAGAATGAATTTATAAGGATTCCGTACAAGGAACCCAAAAGCACTGTTGTCTTATTGTAAAATTATCGTCACCAGGAATCCTTGGTATTTCAGAAATTTTGAAAATTGTCCATGGAATCATCTCTAAGTAAAGAAAATAAAAATAAAAATCTGTCCAAGTGCAAGTCAGTGACAAAATTCTGTTCACCGCCTTTTTTTGAGAATTCATTGTCTTTTGTAAAAAGTCATGATGTAGGTAATAGGTATAGGTAAAACTGCCGGCGAGGGGTTGTTAGATAATTATCAATAACCCTGTATAATACCTATTTAGATATTCATGTAAATAGGTACTTAAACAGTGGATTTATTACGATATCTATCGCTTCGTATATATTTGTTCTGATATTAAAAATCTAGTCTGGGTCAATGGTGTAGGCCATTATGTCAATGCCCCACAAATTTTTAATTAAAATACCCACGTTTCACAATTATGTAGAAGTAGTTGGCCATGTTATGATTTTATGTTTTTGTTGGTAGTAAAAACGATAATAAGTAAAAGCGTCAAACTTGGCACGATTGTAGTATTTGTAGTACACAGTGTACAAGTGCGAGTCGATGACAAATTTCTGTTAGGTAATTACCAAGTTATTATACTCGTGCGCCTGTAGCAAACTGCGAAGCAAATTACTCCGTCGATAGGAAGGCGTTATAATAACTGGTAATTCGGTTACTTGGACGACCTTATTGTATTTTGTGGTGATACGGAACCTTCAGTGCGCGAGCCCGACTCACACTTGGCCGGTTTATTAGATTTGGTCTCAACTCCCACAGTAAAATTTGTTCATAATGATCATGATGATGATCAGAGATGTATTTAACGATCACCTTTCGGTTTAGCATACCTACCCATTCCTTATAACCCTGTATAGTGTAATATAGTGTTACGTTTTATTACATTGCAATTTTAACTTACCATATTTGTGAATAATTCACCGTAAAATACATAAGTTTACACAAGTGTACATGAGGCATCATGATTTTCTTATGTCGGCGACAAAACTCCGGCTAGTACCTACCTATACCTACGACTTTCTTTTTTTTTCTTCCTTAAATATTATGAATATTATTATGTATTGAATATTTAGGATTTTCCTCGCTAAGGTGAGATGAAAAATTGTGTGTATCGCTCGGCAGCAAAGTAATTCTGCGTGCCGTATCTTTGAAACCCTCGCTACGCTCAGGATTCAATATTTGAACTACTCGCTTCACTCTTTGTTTCAATACAAGTACTCCAGCTAAAAAACAACTGCAGCCTTGCATGACAAATAACTATTATAAAAGGTACTGCTCACGCCATTTTTAGGGTTCCGTACCTCAAAAGGAAAAAACGGAACCCTTATAGGATCACTTCGTTGTCCGTCTGTCAGTCTGTCAAGACCCTTTTTCTCAAGAACGCGTAAAAGTATCAAGTTGAAATTTATACTAAATACTTGGGTCTACGGTTTCTTTCGGTTGTAAAAAAAATAAAGTTGTTTGTCAACGCAATCAAAAGATATGAACGTTTATGTCGCATATTTTGCCACTTCACAGGGGAATCAAAACCTATAAGGTACTTCCCGTTGACCTAGAATCATTAATTTTGGCAAGAGGTAAGGCCCTTACAGCACATATAAAGGAATAAATCTGAAAGTTGTTAATTTGAAGTTATATCACATAAAAAATATTGTTTTACAATTACAATCTTACATTTTGTAGTTGTTATGTATGGAAGAACCTTATTGTCAACTTCAAAGTTAAGTTTGTCTTTCAATATTTCAACATCAGTTAGTTTTTTTTTGGACTCGCGCTCTGAGGTTTCCGTCCAACGGAACCCTCAGAGCACGAGTCCTACTCGTAATTATCCGGTTTTTTTTCTTAGCTACTGCCCCTTTGGGGTATTAGGGAAATTTTGTCATCGACAGTCTCAGAGCAAATAAAAATACAGAGTCCCTACGGCGCACTGCCAAAGTGACGACAAAATCGCTTCGAAAACTACGTGAATTCCCAATATATACACGACTCACGCACACATACGCATTCAAAACTACGTGAATTTCTTGTCAGAACGTCGTACTGAAAACATCAGTTTTTAAAAGAAACAATGACTTCTTGCAGTTTTAAGAACTGTAAAAACAACACAAAGGTAAATAAGAAGGAAAGGTAATATTTCCACACTTAAGTATTTATATTATCACTTATTTTGATGAATTACACTACACGAACTTCGACTACGCACACATGTTTCAAAAAGTGGCTTCACTTTTCGTGTTCGCGATAGTCCCTCTGTATTTTTATTTGCTCTGAGTCGACAGTGAGAATTAAATTGAGAGAAAGTAAAGGAGACAATGAAGTGATGATACTGTAGTATCACCAACCAGGATTACTTTAGTAGGTATAGGTACTTACTAAAGAAAAATTACAAACGAAAACTAAAGACTGTGTGAAAAGTTTCTACTGGCTACAGCATTTGATAGATACATTTGAAACGTTGTATTTATATCCTCTTTGCATTAGTGATGGAGTAATGCCGTGTTATTCTTACTTTATGTTAATTATGATTAATTAACTGTGCAAGATTGTAACCAAGGGGTATTATCTGGGTAAAAGGTATCTAACCTAAGTAGTTATAATTTAACCTTGTGCATAAACCACCTATACTAGTCATCTCTGCTCTGTCTGTCCATTGTTGTATTAACCATGGAATAGTAGTATTATTTCATCTGAGGTCTCAAGTCTCGACTCGACATGGAAAAAAAAACAACAAACAAACGCTGTATCGCATTTATATTTTTGTAGTATTTATGAGGCTATTCTATAATGATAATAATGTAACATACAATACTTACCTTATACTAAAACGTATTTTATTTGGGTAATATACCTATTTTTATTTAGTAGGGATAAGTTTAGTGCAATTAGATTTTCTACCAATCCCTACCGGTCTAAGTGGATTTTATCCACTTATCCCTACCAGTAGGGATACATTGGTCCCTGGATAGGTATAGGTAACTACATGAACATTGCGCGTACCCTACACCTATCCCGACATTGTTAGCAAAGCAAGCAAAGTTGGATCTCCAACATTAAAACCTTGAAAACCCCGTAATGCTGTATTGAGATAACAGGTGTTATTATTATTATTATCTTTGTATAAAATCTATATCAATGGACAGGGTCAGGGTGGGGCCTAAGTAGGCCTATTCAGGGTAAACTGGCGAGTGGCGCTCACATTCTGACTGCACTTTGTAATATTGACCCTTCGATCTTATTGATTGAAGCATTAATACCTACCAAAATAACATTACACAATGTACAACGAGTCACAGAATACATAATAGTACAATCGAGTCCTATTCAGGGTAAACTGGCGAGTGGAGCTCACATTATGACTGCATTTTATAATATTGACCCTTCGATCTTACTGATCGTTTATTGTGATTGACCAGTTTAATATAACAATATACAACGTGCCATCGAAATAACGTTAAACCTCAGAAACGCCAAGCCAACTGATTGTTGACCGAACGAAATGAGGTCCCAGAGTTTACATTGGTACAAAACAAATTTTTCATCCCATCTACTTATTCGAAAAGGACGACTTGGTTCAAGCGTTTAGAAATAAGGATTGTATGCAAGGCTACCTAGTGGGCTGTGTGTGTATGCCTCGAGCATTCATGCTCACAATCGAAGGCACCTTCTTGCAGCGGCGTCGTGTGTACTGTGTAGTCGCTCTCTTCCCTCAGATATGGTTGAGGAGGGCGATGGCTGGCACATGCGTCATATCATACTCGTGATCGGTGCTGCTTGCGGGTCGCTGGTCTGCTCGCGGTATACACAAACTAGTAATAACATGACTAAATTGTTTTAATCTTAAACCTAAAACCGGCACTGCACAGAATACATAAAAGTAGGTATACTTACAAGGTATAACTAAAGTAAATTCGTATAAACTAACAAAATTGTTGAAGTATAACAAAAGTCACTGACCCCGGTTGCGCTATTAATGTCTTCTCTTTAATTATGTGCCTCGGTGTCCGTGTTTTTTTGTATTATAAAAATCGTGTATTCTTACTTCCTTACTATTCCAAAAAAAGATGAGATGAGAGGTGCAGCCTAGGTAGATCTGATGACATGTCATGAAGAGTTATAATTCCTTATGTACACTATAAAGTCCAATCAATAATTCTTATTGCAAACATTATTTGTGTGTACTTAAAATTCATACCACATTTTTATTGTGATGTCAATAAAAATTCTGTCCGCGAGTTCCGTATGTCAGTCTTGTGCATATTTACATATTTATGACTTATGTACGTAAACTTTTGCGGTCACCGCGCAATTCATCTGTTGTCTCAACACTCAAATCATTCAACGGAGATCAATATACAATCAATATTATATACCTAATAAGCTTTACCTAGTCTGTGACCTGTACCTGTACCTTAATTTACTATCTAGGCACTTCGACGAAAAATTCACTTTCTTTCGTCGAAGCCTAGGCACATGTAATTGAAGTTGAACAAAGAACAATTAAAATAACACTATGTACCTATAGTTTTATCGTACACATCATCACATCACATCATCAGCCATTAAATGTCCACTGCTGAACAAGGCCTCCCTCTTAGAGAGGGGTGTTGCCATAATCCCCACGCTTGGCAGGCGGCTTGGAGATCGCAGTACGTTCACCGTGTACTAACAGGACGCTGCTGCCCATCCTCCGGTGGTTCTGGTCGCAGTTTTGGGACATACCCGGGTCCAAACAAATTACAAGCTAACACTAAATACCTAAACTATTTAGCCTTTTTAACCGTCTTTTAAAAAGGAGGGGGTTGTCAATTCGGTTGTATGTTTTTTATGTTAGTTACTTCGGAACTCCGTCATTTATCCTATAGGTTCTAGGTACCTATATGATGAGCTGACCTGACCCGACAGACGTTGTCCCTTTAGTATATATACTAAAGAGCAGTATAATAAAGGGAGGACGTTGTCCTGTCTTAGAACTGTCAAACGCGCGAAGAAAAATCGTTAAGTTTTCTGAAATTTTCCAATTTTCTGCGCAATTTTCTTAATTTTTCTTCCCATAAGAACCTTCTACAAAGTACATAATATATATATGAATGAAATCGATAATCGTTCTCAAGTTATGGCGTGACCAAGGTAAATAGGGATAAATTTTTATGACTGTTTTAAATTACTTACATCCAGATGCTAACATCAATGATATTATATAATCTATATAATATCATTATTATTTACATGAAAGGATTTATATTATAATTATATTATCATATTTGATTCCTGGAAAAAATATGTCATCCAATTAACCGAAATTGCGTATTTACAAATTTTGAAGACGGTTTTTTTAAATTGGTAACTACTTATACAAAAATAAACTGGGGCATTACAGCTAACCCTTAACGCGGGCTCGAACAGCAGTTCAGAAAACAGGTAGCCGTAAGGCCCTTGGCCTAGTCAGAGTCGTAGTTCCCTTCGATCAGAAATGTTTCCTAACCGAAGCGTGGACCCGAACAACCTCGCACCCTCTTGGTGCGCGAGTTTCCGCACCCAAAAGTATATTTTCATACGGGATCTTTGGCGCGCGCCTGAATCCCATTTGGCCGGTGTTTATTATTTGCTATTTTACCATAATTATAGTATGGCAAGTTTGACGCTTGTACGTATTACCGATTTTACACTAGAGCAAAGACATAAAATACGTTTATTGTATTGGGATCCCTCTTTATTTTTTACTTTTATTTTTATTTCTTAGTTAATCAGCCGTAACATATTCTGTGGAAATTTTAGCTAGATATT
Source organism: Agriopis marginaria (assembly GCA_932305915.1). Taxonomy (NCBI): domain Eukaryota; kingdom Metazoa; phylum Arthropoda; class Insecta; order Lepidoptera; family Geometridae; genus Agriopis; species Agriopis marginaria. The sequence continues at coordinate 6,320,046 of OW029934.1, read as the reverse complement.
TATTACAATTTAAAAGATACCAACAGCCATTTAAAAGACAGACATCGTATGTTTAGTAATAGGGTCCTGTTGACACCCTTTAGAAACGGAACCCTAAAAACAGTCGAATTGAGAACCTCCTGTTTAAGAGTTCGTTGAAACTACAAAATGAATAAATTATATAATATAGTACTAACAGACGTGTTGATTTTTGATCAACGGGAGAGAAAGATAAAATGATGACTTTCTCTCCCGTTGGTTGGACGGCAGCGGTCCGACAACCAAGTCCGACACGTTTGTTAGAGCTTGTAGACATTCTAAATTGTGTTGTAGTTTATGCGATAAGGACAAAACAACAACTACAAAGGAAATTAAGCATAAAAATACAGGAAACATTATGTACTTTGGCCCTACTACATTATCTTGATCACCCTTTATGAGACACTTAGCATTCGCAATTTGAACAGATAATATCAGTTTCCTTATGTTCTTTTTAGAATTTTTAGCAGGCCTTGCTCACCGGTTAGGTCTATCAGAGAATGCGAAAGACGATTTTATTAAGTAGGAATAAAAAATAAAACTTGCCAAGTGCGAGCCGGGCTCGCACACTGAGGGTTCTGATACTTGTACTTGTAAGGGTACTTGTCAGATACTAAAGTACATTTTTTTTTTGCAAAAAGACAAAATCCCATCAACGCCCAGGTACCGACTGCGCCCGACGTTGCTTCACTTCGGTGATCGTACGAGAACCGGTGGTGAACAGAAATTTGTTATTTATTGTTTGTTGTTATACTTTAGAGTGTGTACTATAATCATGCCCACGTTAACTGACGGACGGACGGATGGACGGACAGACGGACAGATGGACAGACAGACAGACATCGTAGGCTTAGTAATAAAATCCCGTTTTCTTTGGGTACGGAATCCTATAAATTGTAACCGACTTCACGGGATTCATGCCTTAATTTTTCTGCCATAGAGCTCTTCGAAAAATGTATTTTTGTATCGAAACATGGCCTACTTTTTATTCCGGAAAAATTATTGATACCTGATTCCTGTACGATAGTTTTTAGAAATAAAACGTGCCGAAAGACAATCTTGCTCTACCCAGATCGAAGAAGGCTATAGGGCCGGCGCTGATTTTTGCGGTGTCATAATTATAAGTAGGTACAATAACCTTCCATTTCACTTAGTACACCCGTTCCATGAGACTCTGTCTGATCATAATGCCGGGTTTACATTTAGCCCACTACCACGGAAGTGAACATGGAAGTGTGGAGCGCGAGTACCTATATGTAAACGAGTAATTTCTCCTGCCCATGCGGCTGTTGCTAGCAGTGCCTGGCGCACCCCAAACTAGCGAGTTTTCGTACAGATGTCAATAGTAGTTTGGGCTTTCTTGAATATTTAAATACTTAATAATTAATAATGAAATACTTACTGCATGTTTATGAATTCCAGGTAGATCATTGGAGAACTTAAGCACCAGAGTGCAGCTCATCCCTTGTTCGAAGATACCTTGCAAGCTGAAGAAGGGTACCAACCAGCAGATTAATATTAACTTCACGCCAGGTAATTACTTCTATTATTATATTACTTCTCCTTTTAGACCTAATGGACAGGCTTACCTAAGGCTTTTGACCACAGTTCACCTAATGTTAAGTGACAGTGTGGTCGAAAATGGTAAGCACGCCTGGCTTGGGTGTACAACTGTACACCACCATGTTATGTTTTTTCACGATGTTCTTCATCGGTTCTTCACCTTCTCTACCGGTTCTTCACCGGCAGCCTAGGGCGCCAGGATTTTCTTTATCAGGAAATCATCAAGGGGCGTCTAACTTTTTCACTGTACTCATTCATCATTATGAACAACTTTTACGCGATTTCAGGGTTGGTCCCGTAGACCTATGTGGTTGATACCATAGTAAAAGCTATTCATAATGATGAGTACAATAATCTCTCCGAATATTTCCACTATCTCACCAGTCACCAATAATTATAGGTAAATCAGCCAGTTATAATAATGTTATATAGCAAAACTGGTTTTATGGCGAGTTTATTGTCAGGCAAAATAGCCTGTGTTATTTATTATCTTACGTAATTGATTATTTCATGGAAAAATACCGACAGGTACTCTTGAGAACCGCATTACGAATACAAGGAAACTAAAAATAAAAACATGAACTGACTAAAGAAAATATGAGTGAATTTTATTTTACATAAATCACCATATTAGTTTGGTGTGAATATTTTTCACTACTGCTTTAGCCTCTTCTCTTATGAAATCAGGCGTTAAATCCATATCGGAATCAGATGAACTCATTCTGCTATACGGAAGTATAAACAAAACTCTACAATGAAGATCGGATTCCCGCCAATGTTGTTTTTTTTTAACATCCTGACACTGCCAAATGCACGAGAAGTGCGGGACCAAAATCCTCTGAGGAAAAAAAAATTGGATCATGGTTCAATACAAATACAAATGTGAAAATAGAACTAGTTTTTTTAAATATTTTGAGTGTCTGTCAGTTGTCAACTGTCACTGTCAACAAGTGATTCTCCCAAGGGCTGAAATGTATTACTTTCAACCCGCTTCTCAGGCAACTTCAGACCTACTTTCCGAGTATGAGTAATGAAAAAATCTTTTAGTGCGCCTGGGTAATGCGACGCGTGACCAAAATGCTGGCGTGTTTCTGGCTCAACGCATTATGGGCAGTCTGATTTCTCACTAATATACTAACATTTAATAAGCTTTTCAGCATCTTTCTTGTTTTTTCAGATTTTTTTTTCTTTTATGTAATTGTCAGTACTTAATATTGCACAATTAATACATTTTTTGGATTACTTTTAAATACCTATTTACTAAATGATGTCTGCGATATCTTAATAAATATAGATATCATAATTATGGAAGGAACCTTAAAAGTATTTTTTTTGCTAATAATTATGAGTAGCGAAATCGGAACGCACGACTTTGTGTTAGCGCCATGGTTTTGCTCCACTAATTGCGACTTTAATTCAATATAGTTAAAGCCAATGGTCATCTGTAGTAACAAGTTTTGCCTAAAAGTGGGAAAATAAGCGTGTGTTTTTAACTATAATTACCATTGTATATATTTATTTACAGACGCAGATTTCGAAGATGTGACGAACAAGGTGACTGGCGAAGTGTTTGGCGTGCCGTTACCATTCGTCGGCGTCGATGGCTTATCCATCTGCGACAAAGTGTACACGGAGTCCGGAGACAAAGCCTCCTGCCCACTGACAGCAGGCACCAGTTACAATTACAAAGACTCCTTCCCTATCCTAAGCTTTTACCCCACAATACCAGTCAATGTAAAATGGGCGTTACGAGGGAAAGGAAAGGATATTGTCTGTTTCGAAGTTCCAGCTAGAATCGCCTAATAAGTTAGAGATAGAGTAAGAAAAATCAAAATTCACATCACATTTTACGAACTGATGATATTATTATAGAGAAAGATTGGAAATTAGATTGTTTGTTGGAAAATTTTGATAAAAGTTTCTACATAATTATTGTCAGTCTCGAACAAGGTGTGTAATAATATACAGGGTTATTGATAAATTAGCTAAAAACTTCTCACAGCGACTTTCTCACATGACGTAAGGGGGCCTGTGCCCTAGCCAGCCCAGCAGTAGTATGCGATTGTAGAAGCACCGAGCATTACAGCATGACAGCATACACTTGAAGAACGTACCTATAGAAGTTTCAAATATGGGCAGCGCTTGCAGTGCCTACGTATACGCATTGTAAGCAGCGTTTTGCTTATTGCAAGTGACAGTGGAAATACTACTAAGCACTACCACTGCCTCTTGTACTAAGCAAAACGTTGCAGTAGATGCATAGTAGCTGCTAAAAACTTCTACTTGCTACTTGTACTACGAATCGTCTGCAAGCGCCCTAAAACTGCGTATAAGTACCGCTTGGCTTGCATTAGTTTAAATTTGATTGCAATTTACGGCGTAAATATATATTTCTAATTAAACTAGGCAAATGCCAGCCGGGCTCGCGTACCTACTAAGGGTTCCGTACCATCGCATAAATTGTTAACTAATAAAGTACAAAAAAATTAAACAAAAAGACAACATCACACCCAGGCGGTCACCCATCCAATTACCGACCGCGTCCAACGTTGCTTTAACTTATGATCGTATGAGAACCGCTAGTGAACAAAAACTAAATAAATTATGGCAGGTGTCAACAGAACAGTAAGTGCTGATCCATCTGTTGTTTTCGACTGTAACTCTTGTAATTGTAAGCCATAATTCTATTCTGACACTCGCAGGGCAGGAAAGGGAAACAGCATCCCTACTTCATCTGACAATTTCTTTTTTGCGATTATATTTCCGGAGTTTAGCAGCGGATGTATCAGAGCCTAAAAATGCATAAAATGCATTTTTTAATAATATTTTTAATTGAGATCTCTACAAAAAAAATATTAAGCCAAGTTATAAAAATGTTCTAAACAACTAGAACAGACAGACGGAAAGAACGAACTTATAAGGGTTTCTTGTAGTACTACAGTACCCTAAAAACCCTTATTTATAATTATTAATGTTTTGATCATATTATTAACTACCCGAATAGTATTTTGTGACAAGTAAAATATTTAAATAGGTTTAAATAAGTAGGCAAATCTATTGAGTAAGTAGTACATAATATTATATACTAGCTGTGTCCCGCGGTTTCACCCGCGTAGTGATGAAAAATGGTGATGGTGATGATGATGAAAAGTAGCCTATGTCACTCTCCGGCCCTTGAACCATACCCATGCAAAAATTAAAGTCGATCCGTTGCTCTGTTGCTGCGTGAAAGAGGAACAAACAAACACATTTTCGCATTAATAATAATAAGTATGATAGGTATTACAATGAAATTATTGATTACATAATTTTTTTGCATAAAAAACGTAATTTTATTTTTATAGTCTAATATTTATTTTACTTAATATTATTTATAGGTTGTTGTAGTAGGTATTTTAGTGGATGTATTTTTATAGCTTGTGGTTGTAAGTATTTGTATATAAGTAATGTGAATTTTTGTTACCAGGGGCCTTACGGCTAACTCTTAACGCGGGCTCGAATTAGCGCTGAAACAGTGCAGTTCGGAAAATCACGCGAGCGTGATACAGTTTGCGATCGCGCAACTTTTTTCGTCACCCAAACTGCATTGCTAACAGCTAGGCGTAAGGATTGGCTCTACTTCAAATAAATTTCAACCTTAGTAGGTAGGTACCTTTCATTATTTTGTATCATAATTATATAGAGAGCCCATTGAGTAGTTGAGATAGCTCGTTGGTCCAGTTGGTAGTGAACCTGCTACGCTTGGGGGCGTGGGTTCGATTCCCACCTAGGACAAACCTTCATTTGATGAAAATTTGTGTTTGTTTTATATCTGGGTGTTAATATCTATTTAAGTATGTATTTAAAATATATATGTATGTATATCAGTCTCTGGCAGCCATAATTATCACAAGCTTTGTTTAGTTTGGGGTCAGATGACCGTGTGTGCATAATATTTAAAGTTGAACCTGCCCCGATGACTAAATGTCAGCCAGCCGAGATGCCTACGTGGCGCCATATTTATCATGGGACCAACCCTGAAATTGCGTCAGCTGTTCCATACATGTTGTCGAGTGTCAATGACCGTTTCGGAACATCTGATTTTTTTTCCTGGTTTCAGAGTTGCTCCCATCGGCGAAATTTCTGATGGCTGGCATATATTGAACCCTGAGCGTAACGAGGGACTCTTGAATGAAGCGAGGGGTTCAAGTTGCCCAAGACAGGCTTTATTCCATACTCTACTTTTCACACCTCTGCGAGACAATAAAAAGCCAAAATCATAGCACCAAACACCGTCTTTTGTTTCACATTCTTTGTAAACGCACCTTTTCTTTTTTCTTTCTTTAGTTCTGCTTATGGTGGCCAGTTCGATTTTCGAACAAACCTCTATACAATGCCATATGGGCATTTTTTACTTAGAGTTTCATACAACTCCCTTAAGAGATAATGCTTTACTTTACGTTGAGGTTGCATGATAATTATGTAATTGGACATTTTTGAGCAGGTGGTGTGAAAACATTATTATATTCTTATATTTATACTACTAAACATTATTAGAAGTATTCTTTGTTCTTTGAAGTGGCATATTAACTTTAAATGTTTTTGTTTTATGGTTTTTGAAGTTGTTTTTTTTATTTAAGAATATATATTTTAGAATTTCTATATGATAGTGGAATGCTTAAAACATTGATTAACTTTGTTCGGGGCGAACTACTAGTTTATTTATAGATACTATCACAAATTGGTATTATGCATGAATACCTCTTTGTTTTGACTCGAACAAAGCGCCTGAACAAAACTACTTTTTGCCATCGTGAAATTCACAGGCGCTCAAGCATAATTATTATCCGAACTGGTTTAAAAACTACTAAGCCAAACTGAATAAAAAAATTGTGGGACAACCTCGAGAGTTTCCTCTACATGATAAAAAAAGAAACACGCAAATTGGTTTAAAGATACCGGCGTTGTACATACATAAAACACGCCGAATTGAGACTTCCTCCTTTTTTGAAGTTGGATAAAAAGTTCTTCATAATTATGGGTATAATGGACCACTTTCGGCTTAGTAACACCCTTTCTGCATAACCCAGCTTACATGGCACCATGCAAGCCACTACGCTACTGTTACCTCCTCTCACTGTCAATCGCGGTGTCACCTGAACCTTGTACTATTATTTACTACTAGCTGCGCCCCGCGGTTTCACCCGCGTAGTGATGAAATATGGTGATGATGATGATGAAAAGTAGCTTATGTCACCCTCTGGGTCTTGAACTATTCCCATGCAAAACATCAGGTCGATCCGCTGTTCCATTGCAGCGTGAAAGAGGAACAAACATCCATACATCCATACATACAAACTTTCGCGTTTATAATATTAGTAGGATATATAAGTAGGATGCGGCAGAGTCCAAGCGACACAATATAATAAATGGGTTTTAAGCTTTATTAGTGGAACTTTTCTTCTTCTTATGTTTAACAATGGCTGCTGGTACTTCGAAGCAGATCACATCCCGTTCGCCGTCTTGGAGACTCCAGTGCACGCGGAGGTCAGCGAGTGGATAGAAGGGGTGGACGTAGAACCTGTTCTTGTAGACGTATTCCTTGCCAGCTTGGAGGGGGCAGGACGCGGGCTTGTCCGTGTCCGCGTCCCGCACGTCTCCGCACGCGTCCGTGTCCGTCGTGCCGATGAAAGGTAAACCTATACCGAAGATATACGCGCTCACGTTATTTCTTAATTGTACCACCTCTTTATCTGAAATAATGTTAATTTTCAATCAGTGAAACGTTTCGCGGCCGACCGGAATAAGAGATGGCGGGACGAGCTCGACTCTGAGTTGCAGGTGGCTGGACCAGAAACGCTCTCGACCACTCAGACTCGACCACGAGAAATGGAGAAAGGGCTTTGCCCTGTAGTGGGACAATCATAAATTAAATCATAGATTCTATAAAAAAAAATACTGTGGGTTTGTGGTTTAAATATATATAAAATAAAGTCGGGTTAGTTACACCATTTATAACTTAAGAACGGCTGGACAGTTTTTCATGATTTCTTACGACCATGTAATGCTATTTTTCATTACTAATACTCGGAAAGTAGGTCTGAAGTTGCCTGAGGAGCGGGTTGATTGTAATACATTTCAGCCCTAGGGAGAATCTTACGTCTTCGCACGTAAATTACACCCGTGCGAAGCCGGGCGGGCGGGTCGCTAGTATTTGAATAATTAAAAGTTCCTCACCTGAGATAAATCTGAAAGCCACTGTAATATTTTCCTTCTGTGGTAGGTGACATTTATCGGAGCTGCAGGGATCTATCTTGATTCTACTCTCCAGGCCTTCGAAGTTTCGATCTGAAAAAATTAGATTCATATATCATGGATTTCTGTATCACTCATGTATGAAGGGAATGAAGGATGGGGACCGCAGGTAGGCCTCCCAGTACATGGACCGGCGAAATCATGAAAGTTGCGGACATCCAGTGGATGCAGATATGCTGTGGTTCAGTGTGAAGTTCTAAGGGGAAGGCCTATGTTCAGCAGTGGACGTCTTCTGGCTGATGGTGATGATGATGATGAATTCACGAGCCATGAAGTGTTTACTTTTTATGTGTAATAATTGCGAACACCTAACAAATAATCATAAACGATAAAAACATACTTGATTAAAAAAAATATTTGGAAAAAGGATCCAGTTTAGCTCCTTTAGTGGTTATTTTTTTCGTTGCTTTAATTTTCGGTGACATTATCCACTAATATGATTATTTTAGTGTAAAAACCCTGACCCGGACCCGGGTGTCCTAAAACTGCGAGCAGAACCACAGGAGGATGGGCAGCAGCGTCCTAGCGTCCTGCAGCGGCCCCTGCTGCATTTTATCAATGCAGCAGGGGGGCCTTAAGGCCAACGGCTAACTCGGTATCAAACTAACGTTAAATCCGCTCAGTTGGAAAATCACGCGACCGCAAACCGTATCTGGGCACGTTGAGGGTCACGTTCGCGTGATTTTCCAACTGAGCGGATTTAGCGTTAGTTTGATACCGAGTTAGCCGTTGGCCGTAGGTAAGGTCCCAGGTCACCGATTAGAGGTAAATCCAGATTTTTGTTCAAAATTTTGTCACTCGTGGCTTTGTGTGTCATAACAACAATAATGGCGTCCGAAATAGAAAGTTCTTTTTCAAGAAATATAACATTTCAAATAAAACATTCACAAGGACATTTCGTAGCAAAAATCAAATTAACTAAAACTTTAATACAACAAACACTCTTTGCTGAAAGTGTGAGACTCACTTTTGCATTGTTCAACCGGCGGTAAAAATGCAGAGCAGACCACAGCTGAAGCCGCTACGATCACCAAATTGATAAACAATTTATTCATATTATTGGTTTAGTAAGACTTATGACGCGAGCGGGAAAACCGTCCGCTCTCTTCACTAGCTAGGCACCAATCTGAACACTTGGCTGACCTGAAGACTGTCTTCAAGACTAAGATCGACGCACCGCCCGCTGCCAATTTAAAGTCCAAACATGTTTGCCATTTAATATTCAAGTAAATATGCTAATTTCAAAAGATACAACCTACATTATTTCATTTTTAGGGTTCCGTACCCGAAGGGTGAAAAGGGGACCCTATTTCTAGGCCTACGCTGTCTGTCCGTCCGTCCTTCCGTTCCGTCCTACCTTGTCTTTCGAACCGTAATAGATAGCCAGTTGAAATTTCCACAGAATATCACCCCCATCACCTTTTCATTACTGGACGTCCAGACGAACGGCAAGGCGTCACCCTTACTTGGTCGAAATGCCATTTATTCGCACCAAGCGTTTTGAGCAATGGAACGCCTTACCCCTGTCTGTGTTTCCGCAGCATTACTCCAAGATTGGAGTGTTCAAGTCTAGGGTTAATAGGTTAATACTGGGCAAACGTGCTCCATCTTCGACCGCATCATCGCTTTCCATCAGGCGAGATCGCGGTCAACGTTAGCCTAGTCGATGTGAAAAAAAAAATTGGCTGTAATGTTACGGCGGATTAAATCTATACTAGTATTATAATGAGGAAAGATTTGATTGTTTGTTTGTTTGCATTGAATAGGCTCCAAAACTACTGATCCGATTTGAAAATTCTTTCACTGACGGGAAGCTACACTATCCCCGGGTGACATAGGCTATAATCTATACCCGTGCGAAGCTGGGGCGGACCGCTAGTAAATAATAAAGAAATCTACACTAATATTATAAAGAGGTAAAGTTTGTAAGTTTGTAAGGTTGTAAGTTTGTTAGTTCTGTTTTAAATCCAAAACTACAGATCCTATTTTAAAAATTCTTTCACTAATAGAAACTACACTTTTCCTAAGTGCCATAGGCTATGTTTTATAATGATTAAAGTTAATTTTCTACACTAAATAAACGTATTAGTAAAACATGCTGGAGAAAAATAAGCTGATTGGCTTCTTTATCGGCGTACGCTGACCTAACCGTTTGAGATAGGTAAATACAATTTTTGACAAAAATTTAGTACTTAAATAGTTTTACAAAAAAGTCCGCGATAGCATATATCTAACTTTTATAAGAAAACTACAATTAACGATAATAACCGGTTATTGTGTTCAGAATAATAATTATAAGGTCATGTTTAGATGCAGTTTTGTAATCTAATTTTTGAATCTTGACAAAAATAAATGAATTCATTATTAGGAGTACTTAATGTAGAGAAAGTTTGCCGTTTACAGTTTGTGATTTAGTCGCACAGTTTATGAGATAATGTAAAATTAAAATAACGTGACCATTATAATCCGCGCAGCGCCTTCATACTGCACGTAATAAAATAACTCTTTATCGACACCATAAAAAAGATATTACAAGAAAATTACATTAGATATGGGAACAAAAAACGGCCTTATCGCTATGAGCGACCTCTTCCAGACTACCTTCAACAATAGTGTCCTGCGGTGGAGCGGTTTTTCGAACCATAATAGATAGCCAGTTGAAATTTTCACAGAATATGTAACGTTACGGCGGATCAACTAAGAAATGTAATAATAGTAAACTCAAAAAGTAAAAACAAAAAGGGTTTCCCATACAACAAACGTATTTTTGTATTAGTTTTAATGTAAAAACCACAGAAAAGAAAAAAAATATTGTTGAAATTAGAAAGGCTGTCAAGGCATTTTTGTAAGATTTTTTTTGTAGCCAGTTGCACCCATATTAACGAAACGTCAGTTATTTGAAATCAGTTAGCAGCTGTGATGCGGACAAAGAACTTTGAGACGTAACCCAAAAAGGTAAGGTCCAAGTTCTTTGGATGCGGAGTTCGATGCGTTGACATACATGAGAATGTTCAAGCAAAACTCTGTCATAATACCTGGCGACAGATTTTCCTTCTCATTTCCGTTCTATTTACTTCTCTTTTCTGTGGTAAAAACGGTAATACTTACAGCCGTCAAACTTGGCACAAAACCCTCTAAAGTATAAGAACAAGGAATAAATTATGGCCAAGTGCGAGTCAGTGACAAATTTCTGTTCATTACCAAGTTATAACTGGTAACTGCGGGACTAGATCGGAAAGAGTGGGACTGAAGTAGATTGGATTGTAGAACGGATGCGGGGCTGGATTGCGAAAACGCGGAAAGGGAGTAAAGTGGATTACGGGACGGATCCGAGTTGGGTCGGAAAGGGTGGGCCTGTATTAGAGAAGATTATGGGACAAATGCAGGACTGGCGCAGTAATGATGGGATGGAAGAAGAGTAGATTAAGGGACGGATTCGGGCCTGGAGCGGAAAGAGCCGAACGGTAGTAGAGTGGATTTAGGGGCGAATGCAGAACTGGACCGGAAAGGGTGGTACAGGAGGAGAGTGGAATACAGGACGGATGCGAGACTGAAACTAAAAAGACGGGAGGTAGTAGAGTATAGATTTCAATACAACGCGAGTGAAGCCGCGGGCAACAGCTAGTAATAATATAAGTCTAAAAGTAAAAACTAAAAAGAGGTAACACTGTTTTGTTTTATTCTAAAAAGAGGTCCCTATCTCCCCCACACCACAAAGGTATTTTTTTTTATATTGCTTTATGTACGTAGGTATTTGCTGTAGGAAATGTAAAAACGATATTAGTACAAGCGTCAAACTTGGCATGATTACATGATTTGTTGTTTCTAACACCACGGGTGTAACTCACTCCAAGTAAAACAACAAATACTTAATAAATAATACAGCACTAGGTCTTAGAATACATAATCTAAGCACTAGGTATATTAAAAATAAGATTCTAAAGGCCGAGGTCGCGTTCAAAGTCAATTTCTGTCAAGAAGTGTGTATGTAAATAATTAAGGCATCCGAATGATATTTGAATTTGAAATGCTTGAATCAGGTTGGCTTTGGGCCATGAAAATAAGTGCCGAAAAAGCCGTGGTAGCATAATTGGGAGATCGACCGACCGACACGACTTGAAAGCGTGAGGTCGCGGGTTCAAATCCCGGGCCCGTACGGTCCGTAACAATGAGCTCTTTGGTGTTTACGTACTACGGATTTTCGGTGATACTGGCTTTTCGGTGAAGGAAAACATCGTGAGTGAAACCTGTATAGGTAGGTACGTACGGAGAATCCGCCAAGTTCACCAAACCGCAACTGGACCAGCGTGGTGGATATGGCCCAATTGTCCTTTCAGGGGCAGGCCTAAGTCCAGCAGTGGAGGATAAATATCGTAAATAATTTTAATGTAATTTTAGTAACTCGATTGGTGAAACTTTTGCTCGATAGAATAATTCAGCGAAAACCAGGGGCCTTACGGACAACAGCTAATTGCGGCACCTAATCTGCTCAGTTGGAAAATCACGCGACCGCAAACCGTATCTGGGCGCGGTAAAGTTCACGTTCGCGTGATTTTCCAACTGAGCAGATTAGGTACCGCAATTACCTGTTGTCCGTAAGGCCCCTGGCCTCTTACTATTTGTCTTTATGGAGACCACGGACCGGTAAGTGCAGCGTAGGACGTCCACCAACAAGATGGACAGACGACCTAAAAGAGACCGCAGGGAAACGCTGGATGCAGGCCGCTTCCAACTAGCCCTTTTGGAGATCGATGGGGGAGGCCTATGTCCAGTAGTGGACGTCCTACGGCTGAAATGATGATGATGACTTCTCTTTATGTGCCTATGTAAGTACGTAGGTAGGTATACCTAATAAACATGGACAATCAAAACTCAAATTATTATGCTAGCGCGTAAACGCTTGACATTGACATTTATGGGGTCATATTTTGACTTCAGTGACGTCACAAGCAAGCAAACAAGTTCTCATTCGCCATACAATTGTTGCCTCTATTATTCCTACATGCATGTGTCGTCATAAGGACATTCGACCTAAATAAAGCTATTGCAGAAGTCACGGTATAAATGATATTTTTTTAGGGTTCCGTACCCGAAGGATAAAATGGGACTCTATTACTAAGCCTACGATGTCTGTCTGTCTGTCAGTCCGTCTGTCCTACCTGTGAACGGCTGTATCTTTCAAACCGAAATAGATAGCCAGTTGCAATTTTCACAGAATTTATGGGTACTATTATAATTATAATCTACACTAATATTATAAAGAGGTAAAGTTTGTAAGTTTGTAAGGTTGTAAGTTTGTAAGTTTGTTAGTTCTGTTTTAAATCCAAAACTATAGATCCTATTTTAAAAATTCTTTCACTAATAGAAAGCTACACTATTCCTAAGTGCCATAGGCTATGTTTTATAATGATTAAAGTTAATTTTCTACACTAAATAACCGTATTAGTAAAACATGCTGGAGAAAAATAAGCTGATTGGCTTCTTTATCGGCGTACGCTGACCTAACCGTTTGAGATAGGTAAATACAATTTTTGACAAAAATACAAAAAAGTCCGCGATAGCATATATCTAACGTTTATAAGAAAACTACAATTAACGATAATAACCGGTTATTGTGTTCTGAATAATAATTATAAGGTCATGTTTAGATGCAGTTTTGTAATCTAATTTTTGAATCTTGACAAAAATAAATGAATTCATTATATTAGGAGTACTTAATGTAGATAAAGTTTTCCGTTTACAGTTTGTGATTTAGTCGCACAGTTTATGAGATAATGTAAAATTAAAATAACGTGACCATAATAATCCGCGCATCGCCTTCATACTGCGAGTAATAAGTAGGTAATACAATAAAATAACTCTTTATCGACAACATAAAAAAGATATTACAAGTAAATTACATTAAGGTGGTTCGTTGCACAAATGGCGAGAAATTCAAATTTCAAACAGTTTGCTTGTCCTTGTAGCTAGGCCGGGTAATTATTGTAAACAACCATGATGTTTGCGCAGATTGATTATTATTCTTTACAAAATCATGTAAAGCTATTTATCTCTAATGCCCATTATTACTTACATTTGTGAATAAACTAATTTTTGCTATTTCAAACGGTTTATTCACAAATTTAAGTAATATAGTGCGTTATTGTTAAATAATTGTAAATTATAATGTAAAGAACAGCCAACATTTTGCGCAAACACTGTGTTATTTAAAAATAATTACCTGGCCTGGCTACTAGGACCAAAAAATTGTTTAAAATTTAAATTTCCCGCCATAGGTGAATCGAACCACCTTAAGGGGCCTGTATACCCTCTGCAGCTCTCTCGCTCGCACATTTTCACATTATTGAAGATATAAAATCAATGAGTGTGAATTTCCAAAAAGTAACAAAATCATGTCTTGGTGTCTATCGTAATATTACAAACAAAGAAATTGTCAATTTGATATATTTTAATTTGACACAGTAAAATGGTAACAAGCGTAGATAACAAGTGATTTTTATTTCTCGTGTCATGTTATTCCGTCAAATTACAAGATATCGAAATAAACATTTCTATGTTTGTAATGTTACGATAGACACCAAGACATGATTTTGTTACTTTTTGGAAATTCACACTCATTGATTTTATATCTTCAATAATGTGAAAATGTGCGAACGAGAGTGCTGCAGAGGGTATAAAGGCCCCTTAAATATGGAAACAAAAAACGGCCTTATCGCTATGAGCGACCTCTTCCAGACTACCTTCAACAATGGTGTCCTGCGGTGGAGCGGTTTTTCCAACCATAATAGATAGCCAGTTGACATTTTCACAGAATATGTAACGTTACGGCGGATCAACTAAGAAAATGTAATAATAGTAAACTCAAAAAGTAAAAACAAAAAGGGTTTCCCATACAACAAACGTATTTTTGTATTAGTTTTAATGTAAAAACCACAGAAAAGAAAAAAAATATTGTTGAAATTAGAAAGGCTGTCAAGGCATTTTTGTAAGATTTTTTTTGTAGCCAGTTGCACCCATATTAACGAAACGTCAGTTATTTGAAATCAGTTAGCAGCTGTGATGCGGACAAAGAACTTTGAGACGTAACCCAAAAAGGTAAGGTCCAAGTTCTTTGGATGCGGAGTTCGATGCGTTGACATACATGAGAATGTTCAAGCAAAACTCTGTCATAATACCTGGCGACAGATTTTCCTTCTCATTTCCGTTCTATTTACTTCTCTTTTCTGTGGTAAAAACGGTAATACTTACAGCCGTCAAACTTGGCACAAAACCCTCTAAAGTATAAGAACAAGGAATAAATTATGGCCAAGTGCGAGTCAGTGACAAATTTCTGTTCATTACCAAGTTATAACTGGTAACTGCGGGACTAGATCGGAAAGAGTGGGACTGAAGTAGATTGGATTGTAGAACGGATGCGGGGCTGCATTGCGAAAACGCGGAAAGGGAGTAAAGTGGATTACGGGACGGATGCCGAGTTGGATCGGAAAGGGTGGGCCTGTATTAGAGAAGATTATGGGACAAATGCAGGACTGGCGCAGTAATGATGGGATGGAAGAGAAGAGTAGATTAAGGGACAGATTCGGGCCTGGAGCGGAAAGAGCCGAACGGGAGTAGAGTGGATTTAGGGGCGAATGCAGAACTGGACCGGAAAGGGTGGTACAGGAGGAGAGTGGAATACAGTACAGATGCGAGACTGAAACTAAAAAGACAGGATGTAGTAGAGTATAGATTTCAATACTACGCGAGTGAAGCCGCGGGCAACAGCTAGTAGGCTATATAACTATACCCGTGCGGAGCCGGGGCGGACTGCTAGTATGTAATACCTATAACGGCGGACTAACTAAGAAATAGTAAAAACGGTAAGCGTCAAACATACAAGCGTCAAACTTGGCATGATTATAGTACACCATCGAAGAATTATACATAGAAATAACAAATCGAAGAAAATTATATGGCAAGAAAAATTTCTGATTTCACCCGCGCGTCTCGCATCACCCGCATCCGCATTAGTGTGAAACACAACCACGGCAGCGCGGCAGTCGCGCGCAGCTAAAGTGTACACAACTCGCGCACTCGACCTTGTAAAGCGGCAAGGAGCAATAACACACAGGATAAGCATAGTGTTGGTGTACTTGGTGTTTTGGCGATTAGCTGAGTTCTGTCGCAGCGCGCAAAACCGTAAATTGTTAATATCACTTCAAAATTGTATTTGTTATTTATTTTTAAGTTTTCTACAATATAAAAATAATAAAGTATATAAATTAAATTGAAATAACCTAAATAAATTCTCTAATTAAAATATTGCGCTGGAGACAGTGTCAGAAAGCTAAACATTAAACTAAACTAAACTGAACTATGCTATGCTATGCTTTGCTAGGTTGAACTTGCCGGGATAAGACCAAAAAACCCAAAAACCTCGTGGCACGGGGTACCCGATCCCGGGTCATATCTCCTAAACCAGACCTTTAACAAAAAAAAATTACATAAAAAACAGTATATATTTATCTCTAGCTTTATACAATATTTAGATTTTTACTTTTGAAATCAGTGAGAAATACATATAAATAGAAATAAAGAGGGGTGAAAACCACCCCTTACCACGCCCAAATTTTGGATCGAGGTAGTAAAGCTCATTTTAAATTTTAGTAATTTTTTTGCAGATTTTTTAAGGCTGTGGTTTAGGAAATATAACTAGTTCTAGTTTTTAGTTCATATTATAGTCTAAGTTAGGTATTTTGACGACCTGAAATACCCGGCTCCTCAAACATTTTGTCCCAGGTCAATCCAGGCAAGAATAGTTAGCTTCACTGGCTATCAAACGATAGGTCATTTAGTATTTTAAGACTCGTAGGTACATAGTAACTTGAGTTACTAAGTAGCGAGGCGGACCCTAAATACCCGATTTTTTGAAGGTCCATAACTTTGGACACAAAGGTCCAATCAAAAATCTGACGTCATAGGCATCATTTTTTCTGGCAGACGAAGACGTTAAACTCAAAAACTCGGCTTTAGGACCTAACCCTAAAGACCCCAAATTGGGTTTGAAATTACGTAACCGGAATTTCATGTTAAAAATAACAAAAAATTTCAACACAAAAAATTCAGTGGTGTAATAAATAGACTATAAAATTTTTTTTGGCTTTCTACTCTCACAATTTCAGGAAAAAAAAATATAAAAAAAAAATTGTGTTTATTTAGTTGGTAGGCATAAATAATAATAAAATAGAAACACAGTAAACACACGTGTGTAGAAAATAAAAAGACGCGTCTGATAAGCCCAAATTCGGCTATTTTTGTGCAAAGGATGCCTTTCAAAATATTAAAGCGCAAAAATCCGGAAAATTTTCGTAATTTTTTTCAAAAACCATCGATTATATCAGAAACAGTACGTATGAGGTCATTTTTGTAAAAAAAAATGGAAATCGGATGTCAATCTGGACTTTAGTTTACATTTCCTGAAACTTCCCCCCCCCCCCACCTCCCAATTTTTTCAAAAATTTCGGAGCGTCGGAGACAAATTCTGACCGGATTTTGTGTATAGATCAAGACTTGGCCTTCTTACCCGGACCCCCCCTCACCAAAATCCCACCCAATACCCCAAAATTTTAAAAATTGTAGAAAAGTTTACCGGAGCGTTCCACATGCCATCAGTAGCCCACGGACATACCCCCGCCCGCCTTCAAACAACTTCCGTAAATGCATGCTATGCTATTCTATGCTATGCTATGCTAAGCCATGCTATGCCATGTTATGCCATGCTAAGCCATGCTGTGCCATGCATTGCCATGCTGTGCCATGCTGTGCCATGCTGTGCCATGCTGTGCCATGCTGTGCCATGCTGTGCCATGCTGTGCCATGCTATGCTATGCTATACTACAGTGCGCGAGCCCGACTCGCAATTTGCTGGTTTTTTTGTTTTTGTGTTTTTTTACTATTCAGAAAAAGAGGATCAAGTGTTTAATTTTAATCTTCTAGGATTACACCAGCACAAATCATATTATTGTTAATACAGACAAATACCCTATTTAGGTAAATAGGTTTAGGTTTATAGACATTTATTCTCATATAAGATGTTACATCACTTGCATGAGAACACTGCTAACAATAAATTTACAGTTCGTCGTTGCAAAAATAACTTAATAAATTAACATTACAAACATGTAGAACAAAACAATATATAAAGTACATAACATCCATCCAATTATTATTCGTCCAACACATTTGCTTTCGTTTTATGTTGTCATAACATGCTCAGCAAGTAGCTTTTTAAATGTGTTGAACGACTTAGTGTTTTTAATTTCCGAGGGTAGTTTGTTATAAAGGCACGCTCCTTCAAAAGTAATCATAGTCTTTCCGTAGTTAGTTCGTATCTTCGGCAGGGCAATGAAGCTAGCGCGGCGAGTGCAGGGGTATGAAACGTTTTGTTTTCGTTTTGCAAACACCAAGTACCTATTACCATAGATAAACATATATACTAGAACTATAACATAACCACAAATAGACCCACAAAGGCCACAAATATATCTATTACCATAGATAAACATATATACTAGAACTATAACATAACCAACGCCAACGTCTAATCTATACTAATATTATAAAGAGGAAAGATTTGATTGTTTGTTTGTATATTCGGAGCCTATTCAATGTGAACAAACATGTTTGTTTGTTTGCATTGAATAAGCTCCGAAACTACTGAACCGATTTGAAAAACTATTTCACTGTTGGGAAGCTACACCATCCCCGGGTGACATAGGCTATAATCTATACCCGTGCGAAGCAGGGGCGAACCGCTAGTTGTAGATAAGCACCTACCTAGTTATTTTAATTAAATATAAAACTATGTAAGTCACGTTTTATGCTAATTAAATACACGTGCTTTTTTTAGAGCTCAGCAGTGCCAGCTACCTGAACGAGCCATCCAAGGAAACACATGCTAACAAAAAACATTAAAACAATAAAGCCTTTTTTAAGCAAGTCTTTTTTGTTCTGGCACAGAAGACCATTAACATTTCGTTTTAGGTAGTTATTAGGTACCAGGGGCAGATCCAGGATCCAGGGGGGGGGGAGGGAGAACTAGAAGAATACCATAATGCCGCGATTTTTTTTACCTATCTACAGGATATTTTTTGCCTGGATGTAGAGAGGTATCCTATACAGGAATTAATCATATTTCAGGGATAAAAAGTAGCCGCTATGCTTGTCTTAGCCATAACTATCTATGAATTTATATCTACCTACATATTAAACAATTATGGAGCCAAGTGATTATAAAGCAACAAAAATGCGCGAGCGGAGCGATAGTGCAAATTTGTCGCAATGTTGATTTGTTTCAATGGAAATCAGATTCAAGTACATGACGGGTTATGAAAAAAACCGCTGTATATAATTATTTTTTTTACCTTTCTTACAGGATAATTTTGCCTATATGTAGAGAGGTATCCTACAGGAATTAATAATGTTTAGGGATAAAATGTAGCCGTTGTGCTTATCTTATCCATAACTATATATTATTTATATCTAATTATTAAAAAGTTCAACGGCGGTAAAAGGATCAACGGTGAGTATAGGTACATAACTCACCTTCGGTTTGTCGACGATATTGTGGTCATGGCAGAATCGATGGAAGATCTCAGCATAATGCTCGAAGGCCTCAACCGAGTCTCCCAACAGGTGGGCCTTAAAATGAACATGGACAAGACAAAGGTTATGTCAAATATCCATGTTGAGCCCACCCCAGTATCAGTAAGGAACTCAGTTCTTGAAGCTGTTGACGCGTACGTCTACCTAGGACAAACAGTCGAACTAGGTAGGTCCAACTTCAAGAAAGAGGTCAATCGGCGAATCCAACTCGGCTGGGCAGCTTTCGATAAACTTCGCAACGTCTTCTCATTTAAAATACCTCAGTGCCTTAAGACGAAAGTCTTCGACCAGTGTGTGTTACCAGTGATGACATACGGCACTGAAACGTGGTCTCTCACTATGGGCCTCATAAGCAAGCTCAAAGTAGCACAACGAGCTATGGAGAGGGCTATGCTCGGGGTTTCTCTACCGGATACCGGACCGGATACCGGATTAGCAAGTTGAAGTGGCAGTGGGCAGGGCACATATCACGCAGAACAGATGGCCGATGGGGCCGAAAGGTTCTGGAATGGAGACCACGGACTGGTAAGCGCAGCATAGGACGTCCACCCACAAGATGGACAGACGACCTAAAAGAGACCGCAGGGAAACGCTGGATGCAGGCCGCTTCCAACCGGCCCTTTTGGTGATCGATGGGGGAGGCCTATGTCCAGCAGTGGACGTCCTATGGCTGAAATGATGATGATGATTAAAAAGTTATGGAGCCAAATGATTATAAATTAACAAAAATGTGCGAGCGGAGCGATAGTGTTTTTTTTTTTGTATTTGTATTTGTTTATTCAATTAGTAGGTAAGGCTTGCGCCAATTACCTACACCAATGAGACAATATTACATAATAGCGAAATTAAAATTAGAAAATACTCAATGATAATAAAATTATGAACATCTTTTACTATGGTACCTACCAACCCTGAAATCCTTTGCTGTCCGTCTGTCCGTCTGTCAAGACCCTTTTTCTCAAGAAAATGTACAGCTATGCTATGTATATCAAATACTCGGGTCTACGGTTTCTTTCAGCTGTGAAAAAATCAAACTTTCTAAGTCAACGCTATCAAAAGATAATATAACCATTTATGTCGTATATTTTGCGAATTCACAAGGGAATCATAACTTATAGGGTACTATCCCGTAGAGCTAGAATCATGAAATTTGGCAAGAAGCAAGGTCTCACAGCACATATTATAAAGGAAATAAACCGAAAGTTGTTAATTTGAAGTTACGTATATCATATAAAAAATTATATTGTTTAGCATTGACAAACTTACACTAAACTTACTTGGTATGCATGGAAGAACGTTAATGTCGACTACAAAGTTAAGTTTGTCTTTCAATATTTCTACTTTTTTGTTGTTTTTGTTTAGTCTCGCGCTCTATATAAGGGTTCCGACGGGGTTCCGTTGGACGGTTCCTCAAAGTGCGTGCCCTACTCGTACTTGACCGGTTTTTTGTACTTTAGTAGCTAACAAGTTATGTGGTGATAAGGAACCCTCCGTGCGCGCGCCCGACTCGCAGTTGTCTGGTTTTATTCTTTACATATATTTTGAATTTATGCTCGTTTAGGTATAACACATACCTATTTTGAGATTTGTTATGTCAGTTGGCAGTAGCTGGTTGCGACAAATTGAAGAAGCCTAAGTGTATAATTATTATAAGGCATAAATATGTCCAGCAGTGGACTAAGGTGGGCAAAATTTAATTACGCGAAAATTAAAAAAAAAAAAAAAATATTCTACTGCTTGAGTCTCAAGTCAATGAGCGTCCTCCTTTACATTACTTTGTTTTTGTTAAAACTGGTTAGCCTAGTTTTTGTGACCCGTGTTTGTTAGCCAAGGTGTAATTTTTCTAAATTAATTATACCTAAAAGGCTGCGCAAACGTGCATCTTCTGTCGGATATACCTAAATCAAACGACACTATCAGTAACCAAAAAATATACCTAATCATCCCAATAAGTTTGACTTGTAGGTAGGTACGCATTACCATTTTTACATAAGACCTAATACAAAGATACGTTTGTTGTATGGGGAACCCCCTTTTTGTTTTAACTTTTTTTAACAGTTGCGGAAAGGCGTCCTTAATCCGCCGTATTATGACATGTTCTGTGAAAATTTCAACTAGCTATAAATCTATTACGGTTCGAAAGAACAGACAGACAGACAGACATCGTAGGCTTAGTAATGGGGTCCCGTTTTTAACCCTTGGGTTCGGTACCCTATAAAAAGGTAAGCGTAAGACTATTATAGTCAACCACAAGATGGACAGACGACCTAAAAGAGACCGGAGGGAAACGCTGGATGCAGGCCTCTTCCAACCGGCTCTTTTGGAGATTGTCATTGATGGACCTATGTCTAGCAGTCTGGACGTCCTATATGGCTGAAATTATGATGATGATGGTGATGAAGACTATATAGCGTACGTCATAGTAGGAAGGTACTAACTATGATTGTTTATTCTGTGTCCCTTTTGGAGGTCGATGGGGGAGGCCTATGTCCAGCAGTGGACGTCATATGGCTGAAATATTAATGATGATGATGATGAAGACTATTTATAGCCTATATCGTACTAAATATGATTATGTATATTCTGTGTTCCTTTCCTTATATCGAGGCCACACTGGGCACAAAAACAAGTAGGCTAACAGACATGCAGGATTTTGTCAAGCCCAGAACAATTGACTTTCTAAAAGTCAATCGAACTATCTGGAGATTTTATTATTACCACGGAATGCAAATTACCGAAATACCGAAATCCGTCGAAGGACAAAAGTCACGGATGTCGGAAACCGTATCATGCGACTCAAGTGGCGCTGGGCAGGGCACGTGGCTAGGTATGGTGGCGGCAGGTGGAGTAGAGTCCTGACAGAGTGGTTACCAATAGCGGATAAACGTTCCGTAGGCAGACAACCAGCCCGATAGGTCGATGACAGACCCATCGCAGGTCATACGTGGATGAGATTAGCCCGAGACCGATCAATGGCGCAAGGGAGAGGAGGCCTATACCCAGCAGTGGGTTGATACAGGCTGACAATGATGAATGATGACGGAATGCAACATTAGTGATACCGAGAACATGGAGCTCATGAACATCCTGACATCCTCGGCAGTGGTTACATTTTGAGCCGTTTGGGGTCGAGACATTGGGCCCTTTAGGAACGGGAGCTTACCTCATTTTCAAAAATCTTTCAGAGCACCTAGTTAATGCGACGTGTGACCAAAATGCTGGCGTGTTACTGGATCAACGCATTGCCATTCAGTATGGTAATTCCGCCAGCATGCTGGGTACGCTGCCAACTGATAGTGGGGTTGAGCATTTGGATTGTATTTAGACTTTCAAAGGTATATGGGCAGTCTAACTGTTGTTGTAGTGTTAGCTTGTATTTTGTTCTCTCCTAACAATACTTAGGTACATCCGGGATCGGACACTAGTATACAAACCAGCTCTAGGGCTGTTTTCATTTACAAAGATTAACACGACCAAAGTTCGTTTTCGTGCGACAAGAAGCACGCAAACACAAAATAAATAGGCACCGAAAGCCGGCTCAATACAAAGTTCAAAAAGACGCGCACGTACAATGATTTCGGATGAAATCTTTTGAACGCCCAGTCGCGAGATTAGCGAGTACACGCGCTTTGGCACAATACACATAATAAATTGTCGTTTCCTATGACAGTGTTCCTAATTTACAACAATTAAATCCTACCAGAGTTGTTGTGTTAACATTATCATACTATAAAACATAATAATCGTACCTTTCGTACATGCCATAATCGACGAAAATACTTTTCAGTAACCAATTTATAGAATTTTATTTGGTTACTCTTTTCTATTAGAAATTTTAAATGTGCTTTAAAGTAACATAATTATAGTACCTTATAAATGTTTTTTAATTGAACCTCCCAAATCTGAGCATTACCAAATAGTTACCTAATTTGCCAGCCCTAGCGCTACGGTTGCGCGCATAGGTCAGTGTAAGCCGGCCTTCTGTGCCTATTTATTTTGTAACGCAAATCTATCACTCCACCGACGCCTTTAGTAGGCATGCGAAATTTTATACCACACGAATTTATTCTCGGGATATCACTATCTCACTTGACCGGCTTACACTGGAGAGTTACACGGGCTACCTGACTCCTCCGTGGTCCGACCTACAGCCGAGCAAGCATACCATGCCATCAGAGCCGGTGAACAAGACAGCCATTACAACTAAACGATTCACAGAACAACCCACCGTTAGTAATCAGGGGTCTTACCATGGTCTTACGGACAACTGCTATAGTGGCACCTAATCCGCTCAGTTGGAAAATCACGCGAACGTGAACCTTATTTATAGGGACATTTATAGTGAGAGAAAAATACATACGAGTATTTCTGCTCTGCTTTTTACACGAATATTTTCCTTGTAAACAATAATTAGTGTCTTATGTTTGACCGTGAGTGACCAAACGCGCACTTCACTTTGTCTTAGTTATTTATGTTCCAACATGTTTTGAATGTAATGTTTACCTTTGGTTTACCTACTACATTTTGACACCCGACGCAAACAGAGCTGTGGTTATAAGTTTAGCGTGTTTATCTGATGTGTCTGTGTATCTGTGTGTCTGTCTGTGGTATCATAGCTTCCAAACGGCTGAACCGATTTTAGTTTTTTTTTACCGACTTCAAATAAGAAGGGGGGGGGGGGGGGGGGGTTCTCAACTCAGTTGTAATTGTTTGCGTTACCTCAAAACTCCGTCATTTATGAACAAACAGATTTGGAAAAAAATATTTTTTTTTAAAAGAATATTTACTTTCAGATTGGTCCCATAGAAATTTCATCAAAAATGGTTTAGTAGTTAGGCTTTTATATCAAAATAAGAGGAAAATTCGATTACTTGGATGACAATATTCGAAATTGCATATTAAAAAAAAAATGTAAAGTCGGTTTTCTAAATTATTCGTAGGTAATTATCGTTTGAAAGATGATTAGGTACATCAGTCAAGTTGGCGGTCAAACACAGGCCTTTTAAGTGATTAAAAAAAAAACGCGAGTGTTCTTCACTATGATACAAGAAAAGCTGTTCAGCCGCTTGAAGATAATCTTCTCTTTTACCGGGGGTTAAAAAAACTATTTATAGGTACCTACTTGTTACGTACCTATCCGCCATGACTCTTCGTCAATTAGCGTCCTACCTAATGCTACATTATATAAGCGCAAGTTAGACTGACTTTGATGTTATGTATATTTTAGTATAATATTTAAATCTGAATACAAGCGTATTCATTGTACTATACTGTATTCTGTGGTACTCAGGAAGAAATTATTCACTTGATAATCGTCAATTATTGGAGCTGGGGCCTTACGGACAACTGCTATTGCGGCACCTAATCCGCTCAGTTGGAAAATCAAACGAACGAGAACCTTATCGCGCCCAGGGGCCTTACGGACAACAGCTAATTGCGGCACCTAATCCGCTCACTTGGAAAATCACGCGAACGTGAACATTATCGCGCCCAGATACGGTTTGCGGTCGCGTGATTTTCCAACTGAGCGGATTAGGTGCCGCAATTAGCTGTTGTCCGTAAGGCCCCAGGATACGGTTTGCGGTCGCGTGATTTTCCAACTGAGCGGATTAGGTGCCGCTATAGCAGTTGTCCGTAAGGCCCCTGTTCCTTTCCATCTATGCCCCTTAAAAGTTATTTTGTGTAGGCTAAGTGGGCAGTCCTAATGTTGTATTTTAAGGCCGCCTGAAAGCCTCCATCCGCTGCTAACCATTGTTACGCATCAAACAATCGGGACCTACAATTTAACGTGTCATCCAACCCACAATAGCGCTCAGTTTTAAATTGCCACTTACAGTCGCCCATCTAAAGGCAGATTGTCCGTTGCTGTATTTTTAGTGATCTTAGACTGTCTTAGAGAATTACCTAATCGAACTTCGCCACGAAAAACTCAACCAAACATAAAAACAAAATCAAAATAGCACTAAGTTCTCTTCTTTTATTAATACATTCACTCTTCTTTTATAATCTATCACAGTCTCCCGCTATACAAGCTAGCCCTAGTGCGAGGACTACTAGAAAACTTATATTATTGTATTGTATTTGATAAATTCGCCCAACTAAGCGGATTCAATGTTAGTTTGATTCCTATTAGTTAGCCGTTGGCCGTAAGGCCTCTGGAGTCTTCTATATAGAAACCCAACAAAAACCTTAATAAGATAGGCAACCGCACAAAATAAATAAAAAATATTTGAGACCATTAACAGTCCTTGTCCCAGGTAGACGTGTTCTAAGAGTGAACTAAACATAGCATCCAGACACTAGGTACCTACGACGCTTGTTGATGAAGTGACGATATACCTACCTACGTTACTACGAAGGCAGTTCACGTAAGAAAACCTTGTTTTTTATTTATTTCGTGAGGTGGCTGTGATTAGAAGCGAAAAACCAAAAATCGGCCTGAGGCCTTACGGGCAACTGCTATTGCGGCACCTAATGCGCTCAGTTGGAAAATGACGCGACCGCAAACCGTATCTGGGCGCGATAAAGTTCACGTTCGCGTGATTTTCCAACTGAGCGGATTAGGTGTCGCAATAGCAATTGTCCGTAAGGCCCCTGATCTTGGGCTGATCAGCCTGCCTTTGAAGAGGCCCAGTTGTCAAGTGGTGCGCTGATTATGATGATGATGATGATGATTCAATTATTGCGCCGCGTGCGTTGCGAATAAGTGGGCACTGTTTGTTCAAAATCAAGTTGTTGTGGTGACTAGGTAGACTACCTTTCTAAAAACGTTCTGTAAGACGAGGCACTATGATCATAATGGCTTTAGTGTGTCCAGGAAAGAGTGAAAAATATATTATCAAAATGACATTGATAATTTAATTTGTCATTGTCAATTGTTTGTCATGTTTGTTTTGTTCTTTTCCAGAGAGCTGTAACCATAGGGAGATAGATGGTCAACCGTTTTATAAGCCTACAAACTGGCATTAAAAAATGGGTGCCACTTCGCCATCACAAGGTTCATCAATCTGTGGTGTGGTACAATATTAGCTAATATATTGTACCCCATATTTCATTAATCTGTGGTACAATATTAGCTAATATTATACATTGCTAATATTGGCACCCGTCAAAATGTCTAGTTCTAGTTTGTTTGTAAAATCCAAAAAAGAATAATGTCAAACTTATCTAACCTACAAATACCTAGAAATGTAAATGTACTACGTACATTTACATTTCTAGGTACGTAAAAAACCGGACAAGTGTGAGTAGGACTCGCACCCTGAGGGTTCCATACTAATATGTGTGTAGATAGTTCATCTATCCCGAGAATCAAGTCTCGACAAAAAAGGTTGAAATATTGAAGAACAAACTTAACTTTGTAGTTAACAAACAGGCGCTCCGATACTTATCAACTAAAAAAAAATTTGTGATATCAAAATATTTTTTCAAAGTAATATAAGTTCAATTAAGTTAACAACATATTTTTTTGCTTTTTATCAGCTGTGTGACCTTGCTTCTTACCTGATTCTAGGTCAACGGAAAGTACTATATAGGACCTATAGGATACACTCACAAGGGAATCTTAACCTATGTCAAAAAATGCTTCTTAAACACAAACAGCCGTATCTATTGATTGCGTTGACTTGGAACATTGATTTTTTTCATAACTCCAAGGGATGGCTAAACTTTAAATTCATTTCAATTAGATACCTCCACGCGTTCCTGAAAAAAGGGTCTTAACAGACGAACCGTGAAGTGATCCTATAAGGGTTTATTTTTTCCTTTTGAGGTACGGAATCCTAAAAATTAGGTTTTGTAACTAGAAGTTACTATTGAGCTAACTTTTATTTAGTTCCACTTAATATCAGGGTAAATATTTAAACACAGGCAGAATAGATATTCAAAATTTTTGTAACGGCCTAGAACCGAATTTGTTATTTGATAAATAAAAATTTAAAAAAAAAAGTTTGTTATTTGTTACTACCGTCTAACTAAACGTTCTTTTGTACGCCTGTTGTCTTACATTGTTTATATTGTTACCTTTTCTTGGATAAAAAGTAGTAGAAGGAGTAACAAACAAAACCCGTAGGCCATAAACCACCTCGACATATTTTCTACAACATTCATTTATGCACAGAACTTAATATTTTGCTATTTCCTTCCTTTCATGATAGGTAGGTAAAGTTGTCAACTATTGTCGGTCTACCAAAACCTCAGACCAAAACCTATGAGTGTAAGAAAAAACCATAGATAAACATATATACTAGATTGCGTTCTGTCAAAATATTCCCATACAAAACTAAACCTTAACGTCTAAACGTAAGGGTTCATAATAATGTGGCTAGGAACATGGAGGTAAAACGAGCTCACTGAGATAGCTACCACGGAGGAAGTGTATCCCTTTCTAAAGATTGCCATTACATAAAACATATATTTTAGTAAAACTCTGTTTTAAACTATCTCGGCTGTTCACTAAAGTTATAAGATGTTGTGCAATCTCATTCCACAACCACCACGGTAATTATCCCGTAAATAATCACAATTATATTTTAGTAGTTTTACTTATTCAATAGGACATACCAGGCAGGCCCTATTTTGGGGTGTAAACATAAAATTACTATCAATAAAATAAAGATTAATTTTTATTTCCAGATTCTAACGGATATTAATGTAGATATATCAAATGTATCATGTACCTATTTCAATTTTATTTTTGAGTAACCATGTAGGTTCCAAGTATAATTACTAGGAACCTTCATGCTGCCAGTAGCTTCATGGTTCAGTAGAACCATGAAGCTACTGGCAGCATTAACGACATGGCGTTTTTGATTGTTTGCTTATTTTGTTTTTTCATGCATGATTTTTGAATAATTATTTTAAAATGTGTAAACGGGATGTCATATAAAACACGCAGAGTGGCGAGTACTTCATTTATTCAGCAATCGAAATGAACAGAGAGATAGTTGGCTCGCAGGCTCGCTTATATACCCTCCCCTCAAAGGCTTGGCGAGCTTGACAGTGGCATGACGTGAGGTGGTGTGTCATGGCGGCTGGCTGGTTGTCATTCGTAGTTTCGCAGGCAACGTCACGTCCGTTTTGTTACACTCGACCATCCTGCAACAATAGGGAATATGCATGTGTTTTTTTTATATTTTTAATCAACTGTTAACATCGTTATATCATAGTAAAAAATATAATTACAGTTGGAAATGCTCAAATTATTTTTTTAAAAAATATTAAAAACGTCGAATAAATTTGAGCTGTATGAACGCCGCAATTTTTCGCGGGCTTTGGATGACGTCATAAGCCACGCTCTGTGTTTGTTTACTATAGAAAATACAGTTATTTCACACAGATTTTCAGTTTTATAGATATTCAGACCATGGAAGAAGCTAAAAAAACCGGAAAAGTACGATTAGGACTCGTGCTCTGAGGGTTCCGTTGGACGGAAACGTCTAGAGAGCACGAGTCCAAAAAAAAAACTAACTGAAGTTGAAATATTGAAAGACAAACTTAACTTTGTAGTTGACATTAAGGTTCTTCCATACATAACAACTACAAAATGTAAGTTTGTAATTCTAAACCAATATTATTTTTAGGATATAACTTCAAATTAACAACTTTCAGATTTATTACTTTATATGTGCTGTAAGATCTTGCCTCTTGCCAAAATTAATGATTCTAGGTCAACGGGAAGTACCGGGAAGTACCTATAGGTTTTGATTCCCCTGTAAAATCGCAAAATATGCGAAATAAACGTTCATATCTTTTGATTGCGTTGACTTACAACTTTAATTTTTTTACAGCCGAAAGAAACCGTAGACCCAAGTATTTAGTATAAATTTTAACTTGATACCTTTACGCGTTCTTGAGAAAAAGGGTCTTGGCAGACGGACAGACACACAGACGGACAGACAGACGGACAACGAAGTGATCCTATAAGGGTTCCGTTTTTTTCCTTTTGAGGTACGGATCCCTAAAAACAATTTTATTGGTATTGTCTTGTGCCAAAGTGTACAAACACTACTAGAAATACACCCGATAAGTGTTTTTTTCCCCATTCCAAGAGATGCGAAAATACGTAAGCAATGGTGTAAGGTCATGAGAAGAGATATCTCCAACATCATGTTTGCATTGTTGTGTAATTCATTTTAATGTAAATATGTTATATTTTGGTAGCATGGTGTGATTTAGTCAGAAGTGTGTTTTGTTCCTATTTAATATTATGCACTCTGTACCAGTGCCGGTTTTAGCACTACCAGCGCCCTAGGCGAGACTTCTACGGTGCCTACTTTGACAAAACCAGTCTCAGTCATCGTCCTAAAGATTCCTAGTTTCACGAGAATGCTAAAATTACACTATCTAATGGAAAACAATTACAGAAACTCAACATAAAACCTCCCTAAATATATACCAAATATACACCCTCTATAAATATATACCCTCCCCTCAAAGGCTTGGCGAGCTTGACAGTGGCATGACGTGAGGTGGTGTGTCATGGCGGCTGGCTGGTTGTCATTCGTAGTTTCGCAGGCAACGTCACGTCCGTTTTGTTACAAATGGTTAAAAATTGCTGTATAAGAAACTGTGCTAGTGAATCATTCGGTGGCTGCGGCATATCTTTTCACAGGTAGGTACACAAAGCTTGTAATACAAGAAAATGTTTATTAGGGTGTCCATACTCGTGTGAACATGAACAATTATTTTTATACATTATGTTTTAGCATGACCTAGGGATATTTTAAAGTAATTCGCATTTCGGCGAGTGTGCGCAAAAGCTTCGAGCCCTTTTTCCACCCTCCCCCTTTTACTTAGGAAAAGTAGAACGGCTGCACACTACCACCCCTTCCTAGTGAAAATTCCAAAGATTTGAACTCAACGATTTGGGTCTTCATTTATGATACGTACTGCCCAAGAATGGAACTCCCTGTCGTCCTCCTTGGAAGTTCCATGAGAGGGAGAGGAGGGAATTTCCTGAGAACAACAAACTAGATATCTTCATGGCTATAGTGATAGATATGTATAGATAGATATGAATAGATTTCTAGATCAACGTGTTCCATCCTCCGCCACACCGTCACGTACCATCAGGTGAGTAAGTGGCGAAACGTAGATCTAGTACCACCATCCAACGGTGAACCGAGCTTTTTGTGTACAGTTGTATCGTTCAAGGGTGTTTCGACGAATCGTACGGGAATCATTCTAAATATTACATAAAAAATTAAAGTACCTAAATTCATCGCTGAATATATTTCATGTTACAGTATACCAACAAAAGAGGATGTAAGAAAAATGTGGTTGGACGTAATTCTTAGTCGAACAGCAAGTATAACAAAAAACTCCAGGGTGTGCAGTTTGCACTTCAACACAGAAGATTTTATAAAGACACTAGCGACCCGCCCCAGCTTCGCACGGGTGCAATGCTAATACTAGAATAATATACTACAGATTTTCTTTATATCCTACGTTCACAGCTTTATTGTCATTAGGCAAAACAAACTAAACATGTTGTTTTCATAATTAGCCATGTGAAAAACACGCCGCCGGTACGGGCCTGTAGTGGTACTGGGCACTGGCTGAGGGGCCGGTACCGCCGCAACCGCTATGTCCCTGCATTTTAAATCTAATATCTTAGAAAATGTTCATTTAAATTACAAGCTGTAAACGGCCATATAATATTGGTCTATATTAAATGCACAATGTATTTAAGGTACTTAATTGGATAAAGATTAATGCTGTATTGCTTAAAATCCCCACGTAAATAAGCCATTATTTCTCGTAAAAAATTATTAATATAAAATGGTTATTGTGGGTTATCCCTAAGAAATAGACATATACCATCGTGGACTTTTTTGTAGACCTTTTTAAGGTATACAATATTGTCGTACATTATTTTGATCTATCTCGTAGGGTTCAGCCAGCGTTTGCAATGTAAAGCGCAAAAAAATGTGTTTATTGACGACATCACATTAGAAACCTCTACAATTATCAGTGTTTCTATACTATATTATGCATTTATTATATATATAAACCTTTTTCTTGAATCACTCTATCTATTTAAAAAAACCGCATCAAAATCTGTTGTGTAGTTTTAAAGATTTAAGCATACATAGGGACGGACAGACAGCGACAGCGACTTTGTTTTATACTATGTAGTGATGATAGTGATAGTGATGTAGTGATGCTCTCGACAAACTTTGAAAACGAATGTAGTTCCATGTAATTTTCCCGCAGTAAGTAAAATATGCCAAATAGTTGTCATGCCAATCTTCTATAATTATAAAAGCTAAATTTACTCACCCACTCACTGACTTGTCACGAAATATCAAAAACTATTTGACTTACGAAGCTGAAATTTGGCACGTAGATTCCTTATGGGGTATACCTAGAGGTCCGCTAAGAAGGATTTAGCGAAAAAGCCGAATTAAAGAAGGCAAATGGAGGTTGAAAGATTATATTAAAGTCCTTTGTTTTTGATGATACTTAGGAATAAAATTTGGTATTCAGGCTAATAGTTGAAAATAAATAAATACTGTTATAATATTTTTACAAAAAAGAAGGATTAAGGAGGTGGAATTGGAGTTTGTATGTTGTGTTGAAAGTTATGTAACTACGAATTTGTAATTTGACATGTGGGTGTAAAAGTTCATCTATACTAATATTATAAAGAGGAAAGATTTGATTGTTTGTTTGTTTGTTTGCATTGAATAGGCTCCGAAACTACTGAACCGATTTGAAAAATTCTTTCACTGTTGGGATGCTGCACTATCCCCGGTTGGCATAGGCTATATATCCCGGCTTCGCCCGCGCGTGTCTGCATGTCTTCGTTTCCTTAAAATCATGAACAAGAAAAGGACAAATTACTCTGTGCTCGCTTTTCCCTCGGACCGTTTTTTTAGCATGAGTACTCAATCCAGATCCCTTTAGGGTATATATAAAATCCTTGGAAAAAACCTATCTCTTTGACCAAAACATATGAATAGGCGGTATGGCCTTAAAAGCTTTAGCTTGCCCGATGGGCGAATAATAAAACTTTAAAAAAATTGTCGGTCGACTTTTCTCAAAGTAAATAAAACCCCGTGATAAAAACAAATAAATTTTACGAGCTTTAACTAATTATTATTGCAAGTATGAGCACCCCAGTTACAGCAGAATTGAAAGATAAAATTATAAATGTGGCCAAGAAAAATCCAAAAGGAATATCTCACCAAGATATCACTGCTGCAATACCTGAAGTTTCTTCTGCTGATTTAGTTGCCGCAATAAATGAACTTCTAAAACAAGAACATTTTGATTTATTCAATCAGGGTGGAGCTCTAATATACAAGTAAAATTAAATCCATAACAGCTATTTTTGTCAGTCACCACATTATTATAATTACAGGATGAAAGTTGAAGAATGATTTCTTAGAGGTTATGATTTTTTGCACAGGCTCAAAACTCAATCAAGTAAGCAAGCAGTTAAAGGTGCGGATAATGAAGAAAAAGTAGTATACAATTTAATAGAAGAAGCTGGTGACAAAGGGATATGGATTCGAGATATACGAGTACGCTCAAACTTGGCCAACACACAACTCACTAAAGTCCTCAAAAATCTCGAGGTCAAAAAAGTTATAAAAGCTGTGAAATGTGTTAATGTAAGTAAAACTTTGTAGTTCATTGGATATTTGGTTGAATTTGAGAATACACAGTTTTTATTTTTTTAAATAACTAAATATGCAAAGTACAAACTAACTATAAAAAATACTGACCGTTAAAGGTTGAAAGACAATCCAAATGCAATCCACTACCAGTTGGCAGCATACCCAGCATGTTGGCTGCATTAATATAATCTATTTTAACAATTTTATTTTCCTACGTTTTGTTTTTGTGTGATCCTAATAAAAAATATATTTTTTCAGGCTTCGAAAAAGAAAGTGTATATGCTCTACAACTTAGAACCAGATAGATCTCTCACTGGCGGGGCTTGGTACCAAGACCAAGAGTTTGAGTCAGAGTTTGTAGAGATACTCAATGTCCAATGTCATCGGTTTTTACATCAAAGAGCTGATTTCATTAAAAATAACCCTCGGGGACCTGTCGTAGGGAGGTCTCAGTCATATGCAAGCGCAACTGAAGTGCAGAAGTACATTACTGATTTAGGTATAAGCAAAGTGAGTAATATTTTTCTATATCACACTTATAATGACAAGCTTTTATTTAAAACAAATATTTGGTAACATCTGAAAATATGCATCAATTAAGACTATAGAGACTATAACTTTTAAACTTTTGCGATTTGTTTTTATTTACTGATTAAGACTTATTGAGCATTGAAAATGTGTGAAAAATTCTTGACTGACAATTAAAATGTGCCTGATAAGCCCCGATAGGTATTTACAAATATCCAGTCTGAATGGATCATTAAATTTAATAATCTCTGCCTGCAAACACACAAACTGTATTTGAGTCCATTGTGCAATGAAGTAATAAAATTAATCTATATTTTATGTATTACTACAGATCACACTAATACTTATTAATGCGAAAGTTTGTGTGTTGTCCAGATTCAACTCCATAACAGCTGAACCAATTTGAATGAAATTTGGTGTAGAGGTAGCTTGTACCTAGGATTAAAAATATTGGCTAATTTATCCTGAATATAATAATGGTTATGGTTATGGAAGCCGGAAGCAACTGTAGGTTAAAAAAAAGTTTTTGGAGTACACCCTAGAACATCGCCATTATTGCACTTATGCTATAGTCATGTTTTTCTTACTTTCTGTTTTTTGTGCTATGAAATAAGTAAAATTAAATCTTGTAATCATTTTGTTTTGACAGTGTTAGACTAAGTTTACCTATTTTCTTTCTTACCTACAAGAAAATCATTCCAAATTAGCCAAGCATTTTAACTCAAAAGCGAGCATTGTTCATGTTATGAGAAATCATATCGCCTACCTAATCATCATGTTCAAAAAATTATAATGTTACCACCAACACTAACACTAACACCAACAATTGGTTGGACGCAAAGATAGCTCAAGAATTTGGAGGCCAACAGGAAAGCAACCGAAGCTCAGCTCTCGAGGCGTTTGCCCGGCTTGTGCAGGTTTAAATCCTGCTGGTCATCAAATGTTTGAATTGCCTATAACATTTTAAATAATTATGATAAATTAATCTACTTAAATTGTGCATCTGTTTTTTTTTCAGGTGAATCTAGATGTAGAAGATGTTATTACTATTCTAAATACTCTCGTATATGACGGCAAGGCAGAAAGCAATCTGTACCCAGATGGCAGCCGTGTCTATAGAGCCATTGAGCCTCTCATCCCTGCGCCAGGATTAGTACAAGTGCCTTGTGGAGTCTGCCCACTGATACATAAATGCTATTCCACTGGTCTTATCACCCCTGAGAATTGTACATATATGAGTGAATGGTTAGAATAGATTTTATTTTTTATTTTGGTCTGGTTTTATTATCCTTGACCATCCCTGAGACTCATTTGACAAGACAGAACATGTTTTCGTGGCCACAAGTTTTATCAAGCTATCTACTGTTTGATGCAAAGATGTTTAAAATAATGGATATTGGGACTTGCATAAGCAGTCAAAAATTGCCAAACCAAAACTGGAATAAAAACTGTCTATTCCACTTTGATCACCTGGGTGATCACTGTAGTTATTATTTAGTAATGTGTGCATTTTGACAACATAGGTGACATAAGTAACCTTAGTGGTAAATATAAATAAATGTTACATGCATACTGAAGACATTATTTAAATGGACTGATAAAGTTCTGATATTATAAGCTTTTCAAGATTTTCGTCAGATTAGAGAGGGATGCCCTTCTTTTTTTATAAATTAGTAATAGAATTGCATTTGGCCCAAGCACAAAGCGAGTACTTGAGTTAGTAAATACAGTGCGCTCAGTCTAGTGAGACTTTAAAATGGTCATATCTTCCCTAAATAAATTTTGAGCAAATTAAATCATTTTGGGTGAAAAAAATAATCA
This sequence comes from Agriopis marginaria, assembly GCA_932305915.1. Classification (NCBI taxonomy): domain Eukaryota; kingdom Metazoa; phylum Arthropoda; class Insecta; order Lepidoptera; family Geometridae; genus Agriopis; species Agriopis marginaria. The sequence goes on along the minus strand of OW029934.1, from coordinate 6,284,554 downwards.
GTCCAACAGCCTTTCATTTCCAAAAAGATGGGAGTAAAAGTTCAATTTTTTTATTTTTATAAATGTATTTACATCCAGGACACTTCGATTTTTAAGCATTGTACTAAACCACAGACCTGGATCTAGGGGGCCCGAAACAGGAGCACATGCCCCAGGCGGTAGCTTAGGGGACGCCAAATTATATGTTTGAAAAAAAAAATCGTTTCACTATAGCGTCTAATTCAGCGTCGTTTGTTTTATATTCTCTTTACATAACCCTTTGAGAATGGACATAACTCCCCCCCCCCCAATACTAAAAACTGCATGGTGAGGAGAGCCAGTGTCGAGTTTTTGACTCTGCTCGAAAAAATCGTAAAACCGTGGCTGCTAAACCATACATGTGTTTTAAATTTATAGTTGATGTCTTAGTAACTGAACAGCAGTTTCTTTGGTATGTAGTTAATAAACAACAGTTAAAATTCAATAGAATAGCTTTTAATATCTAAATTATCTACTACGCCATAACATATCCCTTTACTTGTCCAGTATGATTCCATTAATACTTGTAACAAAGAAACTATAATACATAAAGGATTAGCAAATAAAGTTAAACAACAACAAAAATTCTAACAACACATTTTCGGTTTAATCTAGAAACGTCTGCTAAGCTAATCTATGCTTAAAACTGCTGTCAACTCGCCGGCAAATGTCACACGCACAAACGAGTAATATAATTTTAATTAATACATGCTTAATTGACGTTTCTAACACCGTTATAATCTATGTACAATTCTACTCAGAATAAACTTCTGAAGTTGTTTTCTATATTATACAATGCCGCTGTGAGAACTGCTGGTTCCCGTTTTTGATCAAATGCTTTTTCCTCCATCTGCTGTGATTGTTCTTCATTATTGTTATTACTTATGATTACATTATTTTTAGGAAATACAGAGCTAAATGCATCCATTTGTATATAATTCAGAGATTGAAGTACGATGCCATTGTTGGGGTAAGGAGTGGGTGTAACTCCGCTTGTCTCCGACACTTTTGGAGGGGATAGTGTTGTTGCTCCGGGTGAAGAAGGCGGGGCACCAGATTGAACTGGCGCTGATGATGGTGGCGGAGGAATTGGTTTGTCATCATCTGCAAGAGTTATAACATTGAGTAACAACCCATCCACACACCGGCGTCACCCACTACACTACAATACAATACTCAGTTAAAAATAATTTTAAATAACCCCTAAAAGATTTTCATCATTTGACTAGTCAACTTTATGCTTTTTTATGCCATAGGCGGCAAATAAGCCGCCTGACGGGCTGCCTGATGGTCGCAATAAATAAAATAAAAAAATACAAATAATACATTGTTTTTAGCATGCAAGAGTTCTTTTACATGTCTACAATACATTGTGGATTTCATCAGACCCCAGGTAAGTATTAAATAATTATTTATTTATACAGGGTTACACAGTACAGTGGTAATAAGTCAAAAGGAGGTTATCATCATCATTATTATAAATAAATAATATTCGGGACATTTTTTTTTCACACGGTCATCTGACCCCAAACTAAGCATAGCTTGTGATATGGCTGCCAGAGACTGATATACATACATATATAGTTTTTAAATACATACTTAAATAGATATATATTAACAACCAGATATAGAACAAACACAAATGTTCATCGCATAAATGTTTGTCCTAGATGGGAATCAAACCCACGCCCCCAAGCTCAGAAGGCAGAAAGTATGTAAGTACTTATTTATATGCTCCTTCCTCTAGTTGGCGATAGTTATTTGCGGAATAAAGGCACACTTGCAGTCAATGGTAAAAACCAACCGAATACCACAAACTAAACTGCAAATGTAACCAATTCTATAGCCGTCTAAGTTGGCAAGTTTGCAAAGCGTGTGGAAATGTTCAAAAGCATGACTGCTTACAAGTGGCAAAGTCCTGACTGCTCTGTTGCGTGTAACCCTATATTTATTGACAGAAATAAAATACAATTTAATTTTCTAAGTTGGGGTGATATTGATATCATGCACTGCACTGACATAATTGTGGTTTTCTTCTTGCCAGACTACCCAAAGTAGCTGAGCTTCTTAAAACAATGGAGCAGGGCTTTAGGTTATTACATCATTATCAGCCTAGCCAGCACTGGGCAATGCTGGCCCAGTGCATGTTGGTGAATGTCATGTCTTTGAACTTATTTAAGGTTTTTGGACATACCGGTTTCCTCATGACGTTTTCCTTCATTATTTATGATATATGACATTGAAACTACACATCATTATTTAGGTACTAAATAATTCATTGATGCAAGGCCGAGGATCGAACCGGTTGCCATCAGATTGTAAAACGCACATGCTGTCACTCGGCCACCATTACAGGGTTTAGGTAGCTGGCATAAATTAAATTTGTTTTACTATATTGACAAAAAAATTTCTTACTCAGAGCAAGAATGATCCTCTCCATTTCCCGTAGTTGGGTTTGTTGTCGTTGAACAGTAAAGTAGAGATCTGTTATTGTGGTAGAAATGTGCAGCATTTCTTCTGTCCTCTTGATTTCTTTTGCTGTTTCTTTCTTACTTTGCCTGGAATAAAATACAAAAGTTTTATCAGTATTTATATATTTTAACAGCATTTACCCTACCTATATTATGCAACCTTAATATTAAAATTTACCTGCTATATTCAATGATAAGCAAGCCAGCACCTATAATGAAGATAACTGATTCACCAAGAAGGTTTGCGCCAAGTTCAATTGCCATTTCTTGACTGAGGACTGGGATGTTGACTGGTTTCCCCAGATTCAAAATCCACATCTTAGCCTTCACCTCACACCAGTTGTAGACTGAAAATATATGAAGAACAATTTAATTTTATTTTCCTCAGAAATAAGGAAGAATTCTGGAAGAAACATTTAACTTACACTGAGCAGGAGGCATACAGACATAGGTCCTGAAAAATGGATTATTCTTGGCTCTTTCTTTGCAGACATTTGCGATGGGTTTGCTGATCTGCTTGATCAACAAAACTGATAATTTCGCAATAGGAAATGCTCCTACTACCATTTTAATCTAATTATGACCTAATAGAAACAGTGATCTCAATTGTCTAAATAGAAATCTACATCACAATCACAAAATATACTGAAAATAAGCCAAGAGTTATTATCCAATATCGAAATCGAATCGACCGATTTATTTTTCATAGAACAACATTGACTTGACATTCAACGTGACAATGACTTTGACGAGCACATACCAGTTATAGTTTTTTTTGTCTAGTTTTGACTTTACACGGTTTACGCATTCAGCCAGTACAAAGACGCCAAGAATAAAAATTCGCCATTGATATCCTTTCAATGGCATGTGTCATAATGATTCATCATTATCGACCATTCTCCACCCACTGTTGGGTATAGGTCTCCTTTTCAGCGCGCCATCTTTTCCGGTCCTGAAAAGATGACCGGACCGGACCGGAGAAGATGGCGCGCTGAAGAGAAGACCTATACCCTCTTCTTTCATTTCATTTATTACAAATAGCAGGCGTAGCGAATAATATAACTAAATACATTACATTACACAAACTGTAAAAATAAATAAAATTGGCTGATGAACCTCTGAGATATGAGCGTTTAAGTTTTTAGTGGGTATAGAGAACGATGCTCTGTCTCTATCTCGCAAAGCGTATGATTTGTATGGCGCGCGCACGGCATGACGTCATCACGTGCTATTATTGGCTGTCTAGCATTAAATTAAAATACTCATAATTTATTTATTTTTCAATTTCAATTTTGTTTTCGTTGTTGGGTCTAATAATGATTAATATTAGGACACATGCTTATTATTCAGATTACAACCTGGCTAGTCCAGGGTATCACAACGTGACTTGATATCCACTGAAGGAAGAGATAAATAATCACTAATAATTAATTATAAATTGAATAAATCACTTGAGGTATCTACTCAATGGGTATGGTATCTCTATCTCTACATATTATAAATTAAAGTCGCTTTCCGTGTATGTCTGTCTGTCTGTCTGTATGGCTGCTAACTCCTCCTAAACCACGCAAAGAATTTTGATGTGGTTTTCACCATCAAGTTATACACATTTTCAAGGAAGGTTTATATATATAACTAGCGACCCGCCCCGACCGTAAATTGCACCCGTGCGAAGCCGGGCGGGCGGGTCGCTAGTGTCTTATAAAATTATAATAATAACAGGGCCCTAGATCGCAACAGTTTCTGCAAACAACATCTACAACAACATCTAATGCAAGCTCAATGAGGTTCTATAATAAATATTTACTTTCCATCAGCGGGAAGTTGACAGACATTTTATGGTAGTTAAGCAAGTTATGCATGTTGGTGAGAGAGTACTATAAATGCTCAATTAATATACTGTGCTAATAAATCATACATTCTATTATAATTAAGTCCAGATAAATAAAAAAACACATAGTACTTAATATCGCTAAGAAATATATTTTCAGAAATCCATTTGATACTGTGTTATTTGTGTTTTATCAGGGAAACCTGTACGCAAAATAAACAGATTATTTACTTCTGGTGTTGATTCCAATGTTTCCAAATAACCAAACCAATAAATCACCAGCCCTGGGCCAAATCTATTCCAATAGCACAGAAACTGGTCTTTCAAATGGCCGGAATGATTTTCTTCATCTCCAAATAGTGCTTTGCTTTCGATCCAGTTGACAATAAAGCCATCAACGGCAATTGGAACATCGAGTTTGAAATCTGGAGTTTTGTCATATCCTCTAGCTCTAAGAACATTTTCATCAGAAAATGTTATGTTCATTAACCTAAGTTCTCTTTCCAAACGCAGTTCATATTCTAAACCTATAGACCTGAAATAATAAAAAATAATACATGAGTTTTTTTTTTCTATAATCAATAGATTCAATGGGCTTGTGTTTAGTCTACGATAGAGCATGCTTGCCTAAAAGAATCTGATTCACTCGTGGCATGAGGAGACCCTGCCTTGTTTTATCTAATTTAAAATGTATTTATCATCATCCCATTCAATTTCAAATCAAATTTTCTCTACTGCTGGACATAGGCAGGCCTCACTCACCTAAAAAGGACACCACATAGCTAGACGATCTTATTATTTACGCAATCACTTGCTACCAATTGGCTTTCGCAGGTCGTTGTTCCACCTGGCTGCAGGGCTTCTGAACAAATTTTCATGAATCAATAGCATGAAAGAGTATCAATCAAGACACTTTTAAAACAAAAAAAAACTAAATCAAAATCGGCTCAGCCGTTTGGGGCTATGATGCCACAGACAGACACACAGATTAAACACGTTAAACTTATAACACCCCTCTTTTTGCGTCGGGGGTAAAAAATTATGTCTCTTTGGCAGACCGAAGGGGGTACAGGTACAAGGAAATTTTAGCCGTAGGAGACTGGTTAGACAGTGAACATATTTAATTTTGAAGATAACATTTTCTTTTTTTTTATTGGGGACTATTTAGTCATACAGGACTATGTCAGTCCCTGAAATCACCAAGTGTATATCCTAGGGTCTATCCTTAAATAGCCCATAGGCATACTGATAAAAATTATAATGGGACTATAAAATCCTGAAAAAAAATGTTTCGAAAAAAGTTTCGTTGAGCGTTAGGTAGCTAATGTTTTTGTATGGATTATTTTTTCGCTATTTCATTGTTAATCCCACAATTTTTTTTTTTATAATGCATGTAAAAACGATATTCTCGAAAATGTCCAGTCACACAGTTATATTTTAATGTTGATTGTATTTTGTTAGTTACTAAAGAAACTAGGTTGATCCAAAATAAAAGTTATCGCACTTACTGTTTTATTATCTCTGCATAAGGTCCATATTGATTGTCATTCATAATTGCCTGAAAAATATCCCAATCATTGAATGACTTTAATTTTTTTGTTAAGTACTAAAATTTTTATGAGACAGGTTAATAATTTTATTTGATCTAGGGTTTTTTTTGTTTGTTATTAATATTTGACATTGCATGTTCTGTTAATTTTATTTTGATTTTCCACTGACATTTTTATAATTATTTTTATACCTAATTCTTTGTCGGAATATTGCTAAGTCTGAGTCCATAGTTACTTGAAATACAATTTGAATTGAATAATAAATTTATACTGCATTACAATGCAAATTTTTAACCAGAAGATAACTATTTGGAATAGGTATAATACCATCCCGTTTCCATGATTAGTGTTAGTAGTATATTTTTAGATATTATCCTTGACATGCTTACAAGTTAGACAAAGAAGTGCGGGGAACTCGGTCCAGGCATTTATTTGCCCTGACAGCTGCAATAACATTGTAAAAAGCTAAATAAAAACTTTTTCTTTTAACATTTTATTATCATTGAAGTATATTGGGTACCTGCTACAGTCTTACGTTCAAAAACCTAGTAAAAATGATCAGAATTTGTGGTTTTCATTCTGCTTTTTACAATGTTATTGCAGCTGTCAGGGCAAATAAATGCTTGGACTGAGTTTAGACCCGTCCCTCATATAATGGAAGAGGTAAGAAAAATACAGGATGGGATGTTTTTTTGCACATACAAAGTTGTGGACAACAGCTTTTCAGATCCGAAATTCAGCCTATATTATGGCTTGATTTTGCAGTTGGGGTTTTTGTATATTTCAAATAATATTATTTTTATGTAGCTTAATGCAGAATACATCCTAAGCGGGATTTCAGTGCAGGACTTATCGCCCCCATCTCAAATAAGAATAAGAATACTTACCAGCAAGTATAAATAGTTTTTTTAACCCCGATAAATGAGATGATAATCACCAAGCTGCTGAACTGATTCTCTTGAGTCTCGAAATGATTCTTACGAAAAAAAAACTAAAACACAATCGGTTGAGCAGTTTGGGAGCAAAATGCCACAGACAGATACACAATAGACATGTTAAATTTATAACACGCCTCTTTTTGCGTCGGGGGTTAAAAATACTAGATATGCCAAGTCTTTATCCTCAATAAGTGTAGTTAGTATCTTTAAAGCATTTCTTAGCTACTGCTGGATCAGAGTAGGCTCCTTGAAGCAAATATCTTTTTGTGTATTTTAATAATACTTACCAAAAAGACTTGATATGCCAAGTCCTTATCCTCAATAAGAGTAGTATCTTTAAAGCATTTCTTAGCTACAGCTGCATCAGAATAGGCTCCTTGAAGCAAAGATCTTGCAAATAAGGCTGGACTAATCCCTTGACTGTCAGAAAGCCTGAAAAACAAAGTAATAGACTAAATAGTTTTTTTAATCTAAAAACTTTTAATTTTGCTTTATTGTGCGAACCGTTAGTCTGGGGTATGCGCTGCTTTGTTATGGTCCTCGATAATAATGATCTAGGTGTCTTCAATATGCGAGTGAAGCGGTTTCTTTCAGGCAAGTATGCTCCACTGTAGACTGCATCATTGCTTAACTTCAGGTGAGGCCGTCAAGCACAAGCCTAATATTCAATAAAAAAAAAACAATAATATTTATGGCAGCAGTATATATTTGTTACATCTGATTTAAAAAAGGTATCAAACGCATGATATTTTCGTGTGATATATCATACGTGCGATTCAAAACCTAAGCCTCCCAAAACTTTTGTGAAATAAATAATCATGTAACTGTAACTGACGAGCTTATATGAAATCACTCTTGAAAGTAGAAGAAGGGAAAGATGTGTGTCAGGATCGTAGCGAGTAAAGAGATGTGGTATCTGCCTTCCCCAATGGGAAAGAGGCGTGCGTGACTGTATGTAATCAATTTTTTATAACTAAAATTTTCTTCAACTTCAACTCTTATCTAATGACCTCTTTTGTGGAATGGAGGAGCCACCACAATTTCGCCAATGCTACGTATTGGGATAGACCATCAAACGAAGGAGAAAGTACGGTGAGCACAAATTTGGACGGTGATTATAATTCCACCGTGAATTTTCCAGATGGAGCGCTTTATACATTTTTTTAATAACTGGTTGTCTCTTGTCACTCATTGTCTACCTTGTCAATAAATAAATGCAGACTTACTCCAAGATAACATTGTCTTTTTTCTTGTCCCGCATTATTTGGTCGAAGAGCTCATGATACCTGCTCGATATAGATGGAGATTTTCTGTAACTTTGTTTCATAGACCTCTGTATAAGTAGAGACAGAATACTCCCTAAAGTGGACGGTGCTATGCTGTAAGGATTTAAACAAAGTTAAGGTTTACAATAATAATTTTATTTCTATTCCGTATATGGTTGATAATGAGATTTCAGAGAATTCAACTGTGATGAAGCTCAACTATTAAGCAACCCACTATACTTTAAAATGTGTAAAATAAAACATTGCAGAGTATACATACTTTTTATACTTTTTCTTTAACTCATTTTCAGCTTTTCGACTGAAGGAGTACAGCTTGTTGAAATCTTCTACTATAGCATTATATTCTTCTAACTTCATGGGCTTTATTTCAGTCATGATAATTTTTATTATTGTACTCTTTGAGTAAACATTAAAAATCAAACAAAAACTGAACTGAACTGAAATCAAAACAATGATAAGTTGACATCATGTGACATGTTGTTGTTTTTTTTTCCCCCTCATTGGAGCTTTTGCAATGATTTTGCCCAGAATCCAATTTCTTTGGGCTTTTGGCTTCGCGTGATTCTGATTAAGGATTATGCCATTTAGGATTATTCAATACAAAGTAAAGGGTAAAAAGGTACTCTTTGACTATCTCCTCGAGGATTTACGTGAGACTAGTCGGTACGGCCTTAATGGCTCATGCGAATAACAGGGCGAAAAAAAAAACTGTCTGTTGACTGTTTGTCATTGGTATGTCAATTGTCATAAAAATAAATTCATCAAATCCAAATGTCAAAAATGTGAATCAATGCAATGCAAATGCAATGAAAAATGAATCAGATTTTTTGTTGTGGATATATATTAGAAATATTACAAGTTAAAATGTTCTCAGTGCGATGTGACGAAGAAAAATGACCAGTTTTACCTATAGTTCAAAACAAAATATCAACGAAACAGAATGAATGTTCCGCTTTCTGGTACGAGTACCCAAACGGAAGGTTGTACTAAGCACTAGAACCTTATTGCATTTAAAAGTCGGCTACGTACACAATGAACGGATCAAATGGCATGGTTATGCACTCGTCGGAATTAAAGGACTCCGAAAATGCTGTCGCGCAAAGCACATCCTTCAAACAGGATAGGAGTCGTATGGGAAGCTCGAGCACCCGAGACGGCAGTGAAGACTTACTAGATATTAAAGGAAAGGTAGAATCGAGATTATTGTCCATGTGGAACAATGTAAAGTTTGGCTGGACTGTCAAATTAAAAACAAACTTTTCAAAGGAGTCGCCCGTATGGCTTTTGGGACGTTGCTACCATCGCAAACTAAGCCCAACTGGCTCATTGGAGTCATCAACTGAGATTGGCATGGAGGCGACTGTAAATCAGCCAATAGAACAGATATATGGAGAAGGTATTGAAGGATTCAAATCAGACTTTATCAGTAGGATCTGGATGACTTATAGACGAGAGTTCCCCACTATGTCTGGCTCTTCATTTACCACAGACTGTGGTTGGGGATGCATGTTAAGGAGCGGTCAAATGTTACTAGCTCAAGCTCTTGTTTGCCATTTTCTTGGGAGATCTTGGAGATGGATGCCTGAAAAAGGTATACAGAATGCTAGAGAATTTCAAGAAGATTGCCTTCATCGTATGATTATAAAGTGGTTTGGTGATAAGTCATCTGTAAACAGCCCCCTCTCTATACACCAAATGGTGAGTTTAGGGGAAGCACTCGGTAAGAAACCGGGTGATTGGTATGGCCCTGCTTCAGTGGCGCACTGCTTGAAAGCTGTGATGGCAGCTGCATCTAAAGAAAACTATGAATTTGATAATTTAGAAGTGTATGTTGCTCAAGAATCTACCGTTTACATTCAGGATGTATATTCACAGTGCAGGTTGCCACATGGAGGCTGGAAATCTTTGATTCTGCTAGTACCTGTTAAGTTGGGTTCAGACAGATTTAACCCTATATATGGATCATGTCTCACGTCACTCCTCACATTGGACTTTTGCATAGGTGTCATTGGAGGTAGACCAAAACACTCATTGTATTTCGTAGGATACCAGGATGACAGATTAATCCATTTGGATCCTCATTATTGCCAGGAAATGGTTGATGTATGGCAACCTAACTTTTCATTGCAAACGTTTCACTGCCGGTCACCAAGAAAAATGCCCCTTACTAAAATGGATCCTTCATGTTGCATCGGGTTCTATCTGGCAACACAGCATGACTTTGAAACTTTTATAAATGTTATCAAGTCATTCCTAGTCCCACAAGGTGGATCAACGAATAGTGAATACCCAATATTTAGCCTTAATAATGGATCTCGTGCTTCTGTTATGGACATACCTAATATTAGATACTCAATATTTGAAACGGAGCAAAATTGGGTTGCTCCAAACATTCAAGATAGTGATACTGATTTTGAGTCAGAAGAATTTGTATTAGTTTAGTTTGTATGTATTGTTTAATTAGGGTACTATTTATTTACGTTTATAAGTAGCTTATTAATGTTGCTTATAAAATATATGATTTAGAAGAATGATTTTGTACTTTCATTTTCTTAGTGATTGTTATTAATTTTAATTGTAAAATCTATAAGTCCTGTTATCCTGAAATGATGATGATGATGAATCTATAAGTCAAATACCCATTCATTCTCTGACTGACTCAACACGAAAACTACTTGACCTATGGAGCTGAGGTAGGTAGATAGATTCCTTAAGCGTTGTATTATAAAATGCACCGTTAAGTTTTAAGTATTTGGATTTTCGAGTATCAAACGAAGAAATTAAGCTATAATTGTCAAGCTAAATATAAAACAAGTAAACCATAACATTAAAATTGTTTATTTTATGTCAGTAATTTAACGAAATCCATTCTTAAACATTACGAAAAACTACTTTTTTTAAATTGGAGGTAACAATATGTTGAGTTTTTCCATAATCTCTAGGCGCTACTTTCAATAAAAATACAGATCTATTCAATAAAAAAAAAAAAAACTATATCTTATTAATTGATAGAATTAGAACGCCAATAGTTTTCAATGCTTTTTTCGTCAAAAAATGTGAGAGAGCCCTTAGGGGTGTAGGGGTTAGTAGTAGTAGAGGCTAAGAAAGGATTTTGGGAAAGTCCAAAATTAAGGAGGAAAAAAACAGGTCTTGAAAGTTTATGCGTACTAATTTGTGGGCAACAGATATTATATTATGGAATACATAAATAATTATGTAAATGTATTAAAGTAATGTACATTATCATCATCATTGACCGACTTTCCATCTATAATAGGTGATTCAAGTAATAAATATAATAATACACAAAACATAATATGTGGTTATGCAGAAAGGGTGTATTAAGCTGAAAGGGGTCCATAGTACCCCATCATTATGACCAACTTTTACTATGGGACAAAATCTGAGATCATGAAAAAAATATCAGCTGTTCTATACACTTTGTAGAGTGTGAATGGCCGTTTTCAATGGACGCCTTCAGTGATGCTCACATTATAAAAGTTGTTGATAATGATGGGAACAATGGACCCCTTTCGGTTTACTACATCCTTTCCGCGTAACCCAGTATACTAGGTCAGCATTTTGCTGTCAACTTTGCAGTAGATTTTAAAAAGTTTACCAGATATTCTGATCATTTTGATTGATAAGTTTTTTTTACTTTAGATTGTGGCTGGCAGATATTATTATACTAGAGAAAAAAATCATTACAATATTATTGCAGCTATTAAAGATATAAAAAACTAGGAGTATACTTGGACAAATTAATAGATGGTTTATCAATCTAGAACAAATCTACCATTTAAATTATATAATTTAGGAAATTAAAACATTTGTGTCTCAAGTGTTTATAAGTATTTGAATAATACATTGTGTATTTACTTAATTGCCTTTTACGGGAGGAGGATGTCTTATAAAGTAGTGGACTGCATTGTAGACAAAGTGCGGTGCTACGTTGTGAAGGGGATGGACTCTGTTGAGCTCATTGCGTGGAGAACCGATGATGAAGGGGTCTCCAGCCCCTGTGCCATGTTGCGCTACAGACAGCCCACTCAGAGCATAGCAAGTGTGGTAAATATCTCTGTGCCTGAAACAATTAGGATTAGGATGATCCATTAATTACGTCAAAATGGGGGAGGGGTCCAGTAAAATCTCTTCAAATCTAATTTAAACTGAGAATGCCATAATTAAAATCTCATGTCATCTTTTAAAGAATTCAACTTAACAGATAAAATAAATCACATTTTTTTTTTGAATGCCCAAAACATTATTACTTGGGCGGAAGGGATTCCCACCAAATGGCACGCCTATTGGATTTAGTGAACCTAGGATCTATAGGGGTCCATATTAAAAGAAAAACCGCTCACATAATTAATAGAAAACGGCAAGCACGTCAAATTGCATTTCTGTACAATACAAGAGTAATTTAGTGGTAGTTTAACCCAACTTGCATGTCTACAGTTAATGAAAGCGCAATTAGACATTTTCGTATTTAAATAATACTATCGAGACAACAGAGATCAAACCGAATTAAGTTGGAGCACTGATCCTATTTAATACGGGAAAGAGACACAAAATAGGTGAATTAGCGACATCTGACCTGTGGGCTTACTCTTGACACTCGATTTCAATCGTAATTTGGGATTGGGATCGGAAACATGCCATGTTGGTACTCTTGAATTCTAAACTAGCTCATGATTGGAACCGATAATGGTGGAATTTTATGGAACTAAATAAAATCGACTCAACTCGACGCTTTCGATACTCTTGACGCGATTAAAGAGTACCAAATGGCATGTTTTCGATCCCAATCCCAAATTACGATTGAAATAGAGTGTCAAGAGTAAAGCCACTGATATAGATCTGTAATAATTATGAAAGAGAAATATTATGAGTGAAATGGAAGATAATGTGTAAATAGTGGTGGATACCTATCTACCATCATTGATTGACACAATGTTTATCCTACATAAATAGTAGCATAATTTATTTTTTCTTTATCCATTTAAAACTCGAGAGATTACATATCAGCCACATGCCAGAAGAACTTTGGGCCTAAATCACCAGTAAGGAGTTAAAACTCGATGCGGACTTGTGGAAAGCTTGGAGATGGAGCAAGGAACTTAACGCGTTTCACGTGGACTGGCAAGAGTCAGCATAAACTGCCAAAACTGGAAAAGTCGAAGGGACGCCTTTGCCCAGCTGTAGGCCTCCCAGAACTCAACATCAAAAAGCGGCAACAAAATGCAGTGCTTATATGCAAAGCCCACCATTACTCAAAATACTACTGACTGACTTACTCATCATAAAATCTACTTGCTTTAAGAATATGAATTTACAACACGGGCAAATTAAGGGAGTCTAAACTTTACCTGAATTTCTAAGCATATAATGTCATGGGCAACAGTGTTGAATATAATTATGGTATTAAATATTAAGCAAAACTTTGTACCAGCTTGACATAGTATATAAATATTTTTTCGGGACATTTTTTGCACACATGGTCATCTGACACCAAACTAAGCAAAGCTTGTGATACGGCTGCCAGAGACTGATATACATACATAATTATAAATAGTTTTAAATACACACTTAAATAGATATTAACAACCAGATATAGAACAAACACAAATGTTCATCACATAAATATTTGTCCTAGGTGGAAATCGAACCCACGCCCCCAAGCTCAGAAGGTAGGTTCACTACCAACTGGACCAACGGGCTATCTGTAGTATGAATGAGGGGTAGATGATTAGTTAAAAACATACTAATTTATTCTTACTTTCCAGGCTTATCAATAAGTCCACCATCCCGGGCCTGACAGCATATTATTATATACTCTTGTAAAGCGCCTTGATTGAAGAATACTGTTTCTATCAATTCCTTGTTTTCTGTAATGAAATAATAAATATTATGTTAGTAATGTATACAGTATATATTTGCATTAATATTTTGGAGTCTACTAGCAACAGTTGAGGAGTTAAATTTTGATAGTTTTATTTTTTATATAGGCACATCAGCTTATGCTGCTCGCCTATCATCAAATAAATCATTATTTTATGACAAAACCCCATTTCAGAATAAAGATTAAATAAGCCGGCCAAGTGCGAGTCGGGCTCGCGCACTGAGGGTTCTGTACCACCACAAAATGCAATAACAAAATTACCAGTTATAATTTGGTAATGAACAGAAAATTGTGACTCGCACTTGGCCATTTTTTATTATTTGTTGTTATACTTTAGTGTGTACTATAATCACGTTAAGTTTGACGCTTGTACGTATTACCGTTATTACATTAGAGCTAATACAAAAACACGTAAAAAAATACGTTTGTTGTATGGGGACCCCCTTTTCGTTTTTCCTTTTAGACTTTTTTATTATTTGTTAGTCAATCCGCCGTAACATTATATATTCTGTGAAAATTTCAACTGGCTATCTATTACGGTTCGAGAGATACAGCCGCTAATAGGTAGGACAGACAGATGCACAGACGGAAAGACAGACAGATAGACATCGTAGGCTTAGTAATAGGGTCCCGTTTTTACCCTTTGAGTATGGAACCCTAAAAAGAAAAAATATATACAATCTGCATACCTTCTTTTGATAATATTGCACTAATGATAGGGAACGCAGCTCCTTGCCAGAAAGAGTAACAGCCGTCAACAAGCTTATTGGTCCTTCCTTGGAACCCTCCCTCCAAACTCATCTGGCGATTAACACACCATCGTAAAAGAGCATCTATGTCACACAGTTTTGTCCTGTTTAGTAACGCCAGAGCTGCAATTCCACAGAAAGCATATCCTCCATGTGCTTCCATGCCAGGGCAGCCCGCGAAACCACCTTCGTAAGTCTGACAACTCACTATCCACTCAGCTGTCTTATCAAATAAGGCTTCTGTGTAAGTGTTGGTTATCTTTGCAACACTGATGGCACAGTAAGCTCCTCGAATGTCCTGCTCTCCACCTCTGTGCAAAGCAAAGGAGCCGTCCACATCCCTCACAGTCCATAAGAACTTTTGCAAGGAGCTTCTATCCACAGAATTGTAGGCTTCATCTGTACCAATGATACTGATTGCATTGACTGCAGCATATGTGGTTCCCAGATGAGGGAATTGACCTGGGCCTCCTCCATAACCACCCTCACTGTGTTGACATTTAGATAGGAATTGGACTACATGAGACAGTGTTTCAGCATCGGGCATGTCATTTAATATCCACAAGGAATGTAAAGTCCAATATATGAGCCATGTTCTGCTTGCATCTAAGCATTCATAGCTTCTTGGTAAACATTTAAGCCAGCTTTTCAGAAACTTGATATGGGCGCTTCGCTTAAGCTTGGGTAATTCTGGATCCAAAGCAGAGTCCTTTTCGAATTGTCGATACAACTTCAAAATTGTTTCTTCTACTTCCAGCTGTAAAATTATACTTGAGTCTTTTAGCCATTGATTGACAAGCACATAATTATTGTACAAAAATCATAAAAGGTTATTTAATGTTAACAGGGTTACACGGAACAGTGTGGTATTAAGCCAAAAGGAGGTCATTACATTCATAATTATGAACCACTTTTACCATCATGGACCAACTCTGAAAACACAAAAAAAAAACCAGCTGCTCTATAAATTTATTGGTGTGAAAATTACAATTTGTTACGGAACAGCTGATATTGTTTTTGCAGTTTTAGGGTTAGTCCCATAGAAAAAAAAAAACTTAATTATGTGCACCTCCTCTTTTCGGCTGAGTATCACTTGTTCCAGTAACTGTTTTTTATAGCAACAAATTATAAAAAATCCTTAGTTGTTTTAACAAGGTATAATTTAGTTTGAAAGAATTTAAGGTTGATTTCAGTCTACTTTTGTTTTGGCAATTTTTGAGCTCCGACTCAATATATCCATATTTTTAAATATCTTTGCAATCATTCAATAGAGACCTACTTTAATTGTTAAATGTATTACCTGGTCAGCTGATGAATCTGTTGGGACATTGTCAAAGTTAAAACGCGCTTCGGCAGCAATTTCACTATAACAACGAATCAGACTCTCCATTTTGATAGCTGCTAAAGTTAGTCAATAGGTGTCAATAGTACTCTGTGCCAACATACAGGTTACTTCTCCGCCCTAGATCTGAATTGAGCGGTAACCTTTGTTTAAAAATACTCGTAGCCTTTAAATTTTAGGTTACTCTTATGATATTCAATGTGAGTTATTACACACTATGTAAATGAAATCGATTTACTCTATCTGTAAACAGAAAACACATTACTGTAGTTTGACTTTTGCTCTTATCTGTCCGTTTATTTAGGACTGTCGGTATCGGTAATTCGGTTAAAACAGTATCTATATTCTATTGTGGTTGAGGAATGACCGAAATACCGCATTGACCACACTCAACACATCCGTATTGTGTGAAGTGAAACAGGACTGTGAAAATTTATTTTAATAATATAAGTAAGCCATTTACTTGATGCATTAAACAAGCGGTAGATCAAAGAGAATATAAATATGCGGTAGATGACGAGTAGGTCAATTAAACCATTAGACTAAACAGTAGATTATTCTAATTATTTAAATTATTTTAAAAGTATTCCGGAGCCAGCCAAAACAAACAGATAGAAACATCACTTTTTTTTTCGTCTTTGTTATGAGGAGTTTGGCCAGTGTTGCCAACCTCGACTAAGCGTCCCCCCCTAGCGTCGTCTCGAAATCCCCCTCTTTCCCCCTAACATCTCACTGACCTCTAATAACGGTAACGGCTCTAACACTAACGAACCACATCTTCGCTTTTTGCTCAGTCGGTTACTCGTATTTCACTCGTCGTCCAATTGTTTGTCTTATCATTTCAGTTATTATGCCCGCTTGAGTATTCGCTGGTATCGTTTAATTTTCATCTTAATTTAAAGAAAAGATTTTTCTGCTGATGTCTATGAGATTACACACCTTCATAAAATTTAATTCATCAATTCAATCAATCATCTTCTAATTTACGTTACAAAAACCGCTACATAAGAATTTCCCCCTGGAAAATACCCCTAAAAAAGGTAAATCATGAAAAATGCGTAAAAAAATTATACCCCTAGTGTATGCCCCTAAAAAAATATGGCCCCTAAAAATACCCCTCTTCATCTAACTTATCCCCAAATTTAGGGGGAAAACCCCCAAGTTGGCAACACTGAGTTTGGCGTCGCACATCTTGCGCATTTGCCAATGTCAAGTACCTCTTGAGATTTTTTTAAAGTTTTTTTTTTTGTCAAACAAGTCAAAGTCAAGCAAGGGAAGTCACAGTCCAAGTCATGCCCTAGTGAAGCTTCTGTGGAGTTTTAGAAACGTCTTGAAAATCTAGGCTTCAATGGGTACACGTCACAACTCAGTAAACTTAACACGAGGCGATATGGCTTTAGCCAGGACAGTAGTGGGCAAAAAACAAAAAAAAAGCACTGTTGACATACCTTGATATTGATTTATTGACTTTGACGTTTTATTGTGATTTGTTTTGTGTCAATTTGTGTGCTTGTGTTATATCTGTGGCTTGTGTATTTATTTTAAATTATTTTCTACCAACATATTTTTTTTTTCTATTTTTGCCCATATAAATTTGTAAGACCACTACTGTGATCGTTTATTTCTACTTCTACAAATCAGTTAACTGCAGTAAATATCAGACAAGATGATGCCTGGGAGGGTAGGAAACACGCCTATAGCCAATGAAAACCCACTTGGTTTGTCCTGGCATGATTCTGCATGGATACCTTTACTGACTCCATCCAATATTATGGACTACTTTTCGGAGCGATCTAATCCATTTTTTGATCGTACATGTAATAATGAAGTTGTGAAAATGCAGCGTTTGAGTATGGATCAGTTACAGTAAGTAAAGACCAATTTCCAGATAAATCTAAACCTCTAAAAATGCTTTTTAAACATAAATCAACTTTTTGCAGAAACATGACCGGCCTAGAGTACATACTGCTCCATGTACAAGATCCAATCTTGTATGTGATTAGGAAACAACAGAGACACAGTCCCACTCATGTTATACCTCTAGCAGACTACTACATAATTGCCGGAATAGTGTACCAAGCCCCTGATTTAGCTACCGTCCTAAACTCAAGACTGGTAAGAAAATTACACTTTAAAAATAGTGACCCAAATTGGTAACTACATAGTTACCAAATTGGGGCAAAATATGGACAGAGAATAGGAAACATAGCACTGTTAAAAAAGAAATTTGATAAATTAAAAATATAAATGTTACAAAAATGTATACCTCATACATTCGGTATCTGACTCAGGTCAGCAACAGGAAGGGTTACTGGGTTCACAAAAAAAACCTATCCGGGTTCTGTTACAGCAATACCCAAGTAATACGCAAAACAAAAAAAAAACCTGAAATAAAGTACCTCTTCTTGGTATCCTCCACCAAACCATCATAAACGTAACAGAACCTGACAACAGTATTTTTGATTTGTTTTTTAGTATCAGCTTTTTTCTATTGGTACTTGTAAATAATATCATAACATTTCTATAGACACCCCTCGTCTAGTCTACCTATGACAACTGAAAAATGTATGTGTTTGAACATTGTTACATCAAATCATACATTTTAAAATTTTAAGTTAATGTACCGTAAGTATATAAAAAAATGTAAGTATGTACCTGAAACCATATTTTTTTTTTTACATTGGACTAGACTAACTTTCTGTTTTCTTTCTAACTGTTTTCTATCGTGTTGTAATTTTTATTTCTGGTGCACACAATAAAGAGTTTCTATCTATCTATCTATCTAACTTTTGTCCTCAACTTAAGCTGATGGAAAGCAATGATGCTATAATATGAACTTTTACTTATGAATACTCTACAAGTCTATTTTAAGACTAGAAGATTAGGACAAGTGTGCATATTAAGCTTAATGTCCAGTATTGTTTTAGCTTTCTGCAGTCCATCACCTGCAATGTTCCTTTGAAGAAACAATGTCCTACTCCCGATACCATCCTAGCAAAGGATATTGGTGGGACTTCAAAGCTCCCAAGCCTGGTATGTTTCTTAATACATTTTCATTTTTAACCAACTTCAAAAAAACCCGACCAAGTACGAGTAGGACCCGTGTTCTGAGGGTTCCGTTGGACAGAACCCACAGAGCGCGAGTCCAAAAAAAAACCTAAAGTTGAAATATTGAAAGCCAAACTTAACTTTGTAGTTGACTATAAGGTTCTTCTATACATTCCAACTACAAAATGTAAGTTTGTAATAGCAAAATAATTATTATTAAATGATATAACTTCAAATTTGTAACTTTCAGATTTATTCCTATATATGTGCTATGAGATCTTGCCTTTTGCCAAATTTCATGATTCTAGGTCAACGGGAAGTACCCTATAGGTTTTGATTTCCCTGTGAAATCGCAAAATATGCGACATAAACGTTCACATCTTTTGATTGCGTTGACTTACAACTTTTATTTTTTTACAGCCGAAAGAAACCGTAGACCCAAGTATATTTAGTATAAATTTCAACTTGAAACCTTTACGCGTTCTTGAGTAAAAGGGTCTTGACAGACAGACAGACAGACGGACAACGAAGTGAAGAAGGAGGTTAATTTTTTTTTCTTCATTTCTTCTGACTCTTACCTCCGTCATTTACTAACCAATTTGGAAAATTATTTTTATTTGAAAGGATAAAAACTATATTAAGGAAAAAAAACGGACAAGTACGAGTAGGACTCGTGCTCTGAGGGTTCCGTTGGACAGAACCCTCAGAGCGCTAGTCCAAAAAAAAAAACCTAAAGTTGAATTATTGAAAGACAAACTTACCTTTGTAGTTGATTATAAGGTTCTTCTATACATTCCAACTACTAAATATAAGTTTGTAATAGCAAAATATTTATTTTTAAATGATATAACTTCAAATTTGTAACTTTCAGATTTATTCCTATATATGTATGATAGCCCGTTGGTCGAGTTGGTAGTGAACCTGCCTTCTGAGCTTGGGGGCGTGGGTTCGATTCCCACCTAGGACAAACATTTGTGTGATGAACATTTGTGTTTGTTCTATATCTGGGTGTTAATATCTATTTAAGTATGTATTTAAACCTATATATGTATATATATCAGTCTCTGGCAGCCATATCACAAGCTTTGCTTAGTTTGGGGTCAGATGACCGTGTGTGCAAAAATGTCCCGAATATTTTTTTTTATTTTTTTTATGTGCTATGAGACTTTGCTTTTTGCCAAATTTCATGATTCTAGATCAACGGGAAGTACCCTATAGGTTTTGGTTTTCCTGGGAAATCGCAAAATATGCGACATAAACGTTCATATCTTTTGATTGCGTTGACTTACAACTTTTATTTTTTTACAGCCGAAAGAAACCGTAGACTCAAGTATTCAGTATAAATTTCAACTTGATACCTTTACGCGTTCTTGAGAGAAAGGGTCTTGACAGACGGACAGACGGACAGACGGACAACGAAGTGATCCTATAAGGGTTCCGTTTTTTTCCTTTTGAGGTACGGAACCCTAAAAATAATTTTCCGAATTGGTCCCATAAAAATTTCATCAAAATCGGTTCAGTAGTTAGTTTTTAAGATCACAATAACTGGAAAAAATAGGTCATCCAAGTAAACTAACTTTGAACATATTTTTACTAATTATGAAGTCTGTTTTTTTTAATTGACGTTATCTAAAAAGATTCCTAGATTGATTACATAGCATTTCTGGGAAAATCCTTGCTATACAATACGCTTAATAACAGCTGAATGTTTGGTACAGTGTAGATTACACCCTGGATTAAGACAGGCTTCTATTTACCCCGATTTCTTTTACTGTTCCTATTGGCCCCAATCTGGCATCAATGGGTTTACATTGTATGCCTATGTAGTCCAACATCTTTCCATTCATTTATCACACATCTTTTTGTGTCTGTAACCTGTGTGACAGTAATGTCCTTTATAAACTCTGTCCAAGTTTACTTCTGACACCTGCTAAAAAAGATGAATGTTTTTTTTTAAATATTTTACTATACTTCATTGGCCAAAACCCACCAAATTAAAAAAGAGGGGGTGTTATAAGTTTAACATGTGTTTATGTGTCTGTCTGTGGCATTGTGGCTACAAATGGCTTAACCGATTATGATTTAGTTTTTTTTTTGTGTCGTTTCAAGAAAATCTGTTCAGTCATTTGATGATTATCAGATCTTTAAATGAAGGCTTAAAAATATTCAATTTACACTTGTTAGAGGCCAGTGTCAATTTCAGGCCTAGGGAACAAAAGTTAAGAAGAAAACAATCGAACTCCAAGTATCTGTTCATGCCGGGCTAAAACATCTGTACAAAGTAGATAGTCTTTTATTTTTACAGGTGTGAGCCCTTTTAACTCCAGCCAGTCAGGACCTAAAGAAGTTTCTACCACACCCAAAGATGAACCATCCACACTGTTCCAGCGACAAAGGGTGGATATGTTGCTAGCAGAACTTGTGAGACAATTTCCCCTTCCAGTCACACAAGCAGCTCAGGTAACTGCCTACATGGTCTGAAGAATTAGAGATCTAAAAATAGGCTATAGTGCAGACAATGTAATTTTTCAAGATGTTTGCCAATCTCTGTACCTCACATTGACAATCAATATTACTAAGTAAGTGTAAAGTTTCCAATCATGCTAATCAAACAGACTTTTGCAATGATCCTGATAATAGCTCGGAAGGTTATGAAAATCATCTTATGTTTCAAATATCCCTTCTTTTGCAATCAACTAAGTATTGGCTAGGATTATGACAAAGATTTGATTTGTAAAATTATTCTACAATACCTCAGAGTAAATAAAAATATTTTTATTTGCTCTGAGTAACAGACATACATACAGATAAGTAGTTGAGTATGTAATTTTTTTTTATACCAGCAGGAAATAATAGCAGCTACCTTAATTATTTGATAATAATTTCTAAGTTACCCTGACTAAAGTGTTAGGTGGCAATAGCGATTTGGAGCATTTTGAGATTTACTATAAGAAACTCTGATGATATTTCAGACAAATGGCGTAACAGTGAAGACAGAAAACACCAACGACAAAAGTGGCGACAAGCCAGCAGAGGGCAACATCAGCAACATGAATATAAAACAAGAGCCAATAGACCCGAGCAGTTCTGAGATGACCAATGGCAACATGCAAGGGCATTCAGAGATCAAATCTGAAATTAAACAGGAAAACATGAAACCACCACCAGAAAAAAAGCCAAGGGCAATGTAAATATGAAGGGAACAATGCCAGAAGGAACGAGACAAAAGCTTGTAACCCTCAATTGAATCTAAGAAAATAAAATTATTGGACTACTCTAGGTGATACTGAGCGTTCCAATAATTCAGAGACAGTGAGTCCATGTGTTTGTTTTAAAACAACATTGGCAAATATCTACAGACATACAATAGGTAATTAGGTACTTGGGTCAATCAATCATTATACCAACAGTAACACAGGTGACATAAAAAACAATTAAGAAATATTTGTTTACTATTTAACGAACTGAAATGTTTACAATACAAATAAAATAATTTTAAATGAATATACTCGTTTACAAAAGTAAAAACAAGTTGGCAGCCACCCGAAAGTAAGTGGTTACCACTAAACAATGTACACTAGTTAAATAAGTAAAACAGTATAATATAAGTAGATAAATATATTAATTTAAACATGTGATAAGTTTTTGATTTATCAAATAGCAAATAAATTATCTTATCTTAGTTTTTGATTTGTTAATTCATTATTCTTTTCTTGTTGGGTATTGTACAAATTCACAACATTCTGTTCAGATGGGACCCCGTTAAGACAGATTTGGCAGTTTATTTTTCTTGAATCTTGAATATCAGTCAGATAATCAATTGGATTGTTTTCTTGCTGCTGCAAGCTGAAAATGAAATGTAGTTACATGAATTAATATGAAAACACTTACCCACACTTATGCAGGAATTACTACCCTCTTATTCACAATGACATGATAAGCTATTCTATGCTATAAATAAAGTTTTTTTCCACAGACCTCTACGAGGATAGACACCATGAGCATGTATTTTTTTTTGTACCTATTATGACATAAGATAAATTTTGTGGTATTTTAGCCAAACTGCTTTTGGATCCAAAAGATCTTACAGTTTACTATGGTGTAATTTAACATTTTAGTATTGACGTCTGACATGGTGCCAAGACGTTGGAGACTGAAATTGATTAATATGCGTCGGAGATCGAACTGGATATGCTAGTTGGAGCATTGATCCAACTTAAGGCAGGCCACAGACATGCATAGTAGGTGAAGTCGCAGTGTCTATCCTGATTGAGGTCTGTGGTTCTCCCATGTTATCAAGATCTGGCAACATTTTGCTGATGAGAAGTATCACATGTGAAAGCAAAAGACACTGTTCTTTTCATAGTATGTTTTGGCCCTACTGTATAAGTGTGTGTGTTTTGGCCCAGTGCAAACAGATACTAGCAGTTCAGTTCTAATAATAAGACTGAAATAGACACTCCTGTTTAGGGTTCCGCATGCAAAGGGTAAAAACGGGACCCTATTACTGAGCCTACGATGTTCGTCTGTCTGTCCATCCGTGCGCCTGTCCTACTTCTTAACGGCTGTATCTTACGAACCGTAATCTATTACAACTGGCTATCTATAGCCAGTTGAAATTGTCACAGAATATGTAATGTTACAGTGGATTAACTAAGAAATGAAAAACCATTCAACAAACGTATTTTTGTATTAGCTTCAATGTAAAAACGGTAATACGTACAAGCGACAAACTTGGCATGATTATTATATAGTACACACTCTAAAGTATAACAATAAACAATAAAAAATGGCAACACTTTCTGTTCACCACTGGTTCTCGTACGATCACCTAAGTGAAGCAACGTCGAGGCGCGGTCGGTACTTGGATGGGTTTGCACTACTTGTTTTGTACTTTAGTAGCTAACAAGTTATGTGGTGGTATGGAACCCTCAGTGCGCGAGCCAGACTTGTACTTGGCCGGTTTTTTTATAGAACAGCAGTGCAAGTACCGTTCTTTATCGATAGTCAAATTCGATAAAATGCCATAGAGTCGATCATATCGAGTACTGATTAAATGGAATTTTATCGAATTTGACGACTGTCAAATTTGATGATCGATAAAGAACGGTACTTGCACTACAGATTAGCATAAAGGTGTGTTAATAAATAACAATGTCAGAAAAATACAGAAAAATACAGAAAATACAGAAATGTTTATTTTGCGATAATGAAATTTAGACATAAACAAAATGATCCAAATACAAGTAGGTACATTATCACAAAAACCGGCCCCAACTCAGCATGTTGCTGGTTGTACACAACCAGCGCTGGTATTCTGTTGGACCCGGCAAGTGACGTCACGCTCAATATCTGTGCGTGCGCGCGCGTACAAATACATATAATAAAATATATATACAAATCGAACAATAAACAACTAGGACAACAATTTTTATACAGAACAACAATTACATACAGAACCACAATTGAATACAGAACAACAATTGAATACAGAACAACAATTACGTACAAACCCACAATCAGAGACATACAAATATACATTGCACAAACAAAAATTACAGGTATGTCAGGTGTTGACTGTTTGTGTACTGTTTGCCGTTAATTATTTCGTAAATACCTTTTCATAGCATTTCTGGAACCTAGTTCTATGCCAAAATTGAAGCCCTGTTTGTAGCCCAAATCAAAGCTTGATTGAAACACAGCGGTTTGCCCGTCAGCAGCCCCATCCATATAACCAATCTGTAAAATGAGATTTAATTAATTTATACTCCTGAGGCAATTTTTCTACATGAATTACCTATTGCTGAAATGAGAGGCACAAGTAATAGTGTTCCGTGGCACACACGGAACACTGTGGCACATACCGACCTTGTTTACAGATTCGACATTGCGGGACCATGTTTTTCTTGAAATGTTTTCAGTATCCTCTGTCATAGTTTTGCATAAACTTTTATATTATCTTTTAGATGTTAGTAATTAAATCTTTGTTTAGATGTTTTATAATATTTTTATTCAACTGGGCACTTGGGGCATTGGACCAAAGAGTTTTATCCGTATATATATATATTATATAGTAGTATTTTCTTTTCTTTGAGTTTTATAAGATCATTAAATATTTTAAGAAAAATTTATTACATACATCAACCAATAAATAAAATATAATAAAACCGTAGAGAGAGAAATGAATCTATGAAATAAAACAGTGCAAAATGAAATGAATCGCACAAACTTCAGTCAAGCTCTGTCAAACTCAACAAAGAAAAAATCCGGTTTTTTTATGTTATAGTTTTACATGCTATTGATTCAAAGTCCTTCAGTCGTAATACAGTCAAGTTTAGATTGTCTTCCATCATAATCATCATCATCAGCCTCTAACTGTCCACTACTGGACATAGGCCTCTCCCAACGCACGCCACTGAGCTCGGTCGGCAGTTCCTTGCATCCAGTTTTTACCCGCCGTTTTACGCAGGTCATCACTTCACCTGGCCACAGGGTGTCCTACACTACGTTTGCCTAAACGTGGTCTCCACTCCAGAACTCGTCTACTCCATCGGTTATCGGTTCTTCGGGAAATGTGGCCGGCCCACTGCCACTTCAGCTTGCTAATCCTTTGAGCTATGTTGGTAACTCCGGTTCTATGTCGAATCACTTCGTTCCGAATTTTGTCCCGTGTAGAAACTCCAAGCATAGCTCTCTCCATGGCTCGCTGAGCGACTTTAAACTTGTGGATCACCATAACCGTGAGTGTCCACGTCTCGGCACCGTAGGTCATAACGGGTAGGACACACTGATTAAAGACTTTTGTCTTGAGACACTGTGGTAGATTGTCTTAGATAGCGTTAAACAAGTCATAGTCACCACTTTAGTAGGGCGTGACTTCGAATTGACCGTGACTTACTTTGCTTGACCTTGACTCTGATTGTAATATTTTTTTGTTATTATTTCGATTGAAGAACTCTGAATATATAATCACGAAGTAAAAAAAAATACTGACATGACACTGACATTTGATTTGATTGACGTGACGTGAAGGAAGCGTGCGACTGCGACTCATGCTTTTGTTATGGTTACTGGTCAGCAGTTTTGTTGAGGTTATGTTATTATGTTTTTATTAAATTGAAGATCAAGAAATGAAGAAGTCTAAAAAGTTTTTCGGCAAGGGAAAAAAAGGTGGATTTAAACCCACTACGAAAAAGAAACGAAAAGCAGCAAAAAAAGATGAGATTGTCAATAAGAAAGCTTTGTTTAATCGGTATAAAAACGTACAGAAAGTTGAGGAAGAAGTAGAGAAAAAGAAGCAAATGGAAAGGAAACTACAGCAAATGCAAGTACAGTATTCAGAGAGTGAAGAGGAGGAAGATGCTTATGGTCAACTGGTGTCATGCTTTGGAGGCACGGCCAAGAAAACACCGGTGGCGGAAAGTGACGAGGAGTCTGAATCTAGCGAACATTCTGACACTGATGATGTAAACATGAACTCTGATGAAGAAGAACTGGAAGAACTAAATAAAAATGATAACACGGAAGATTCGGATGTTCAAAATAGTGACCATGATGATAGCGACCAGGAAATTGAGGTTAGTAGCTCTAGTTTCTGTCTGATTATCTGTGCAAGGCTGCACACACAGAATAGACTTAGGATATTTTATGCTGAGTTACGCAGAAAGGATGTACTAAGCTGAAAGTAGGTCATTATAGTCATTATGAACAACTTTTTATGGGGCAACCCTGAAATCGCCCAAAAAATAATAGTTGTTCCATACATTTTGTTTGGTGTGACTGACATTTTTCACTAAGCCTGTTCATTTTAACAAATAAAACACCTGTCTGATAGCATATTTTACTGTTTTTAACCCCCGATGCAAAATGGGGAGTGTTATAAGTTTAACATGCTTATCTGTGTGTGGCATCATAGCTTCCAAATGGCTGAACCGATTTTGATTTAGTTTTTGTTGTTTAAAATGACTTGATCGAGTGTTCTTAGCTATGATTCAAGAAAATCCGTCAGCCATTAGAAAATTATCAGCGTTTTTTACTTTTTACTGTTCTTTTCAGATTAAACATGAAAGCGACGTAGAACCAGACGATATTTCAGATGACCCATTCGCAAAACACTTGCAGCATGATCTCAGTGACGAATTACTTGTCTCTTTAACTGACATACCACCCACAGTGGAATGCGTAAACAAAACGTGGCCAGTACTCGGGAACTTATCTATAATCATACCAAAGCCCGTAGAAACACTATCAAAAAAAGTTAAACCTAAAGTGACAATTCTAGAAGAAAAAACATTTGCGGCACCTGGAACTATACCTCATTTGTTTCACAATCTAGACTTTAATCAGATGTGTATTAAATCTCAAATTCAAGGGCACATTGTGGCAGCAAATAAAACAAATTTAATTAAGAAGGATCTCGAATTAACCGAAGTATTAACTCCTTTACAAAGGGAATTGTTTGCTATTATGAACAATTACCAAGATTTGTATTATCCTGAAAGAACTTTCACAAATGCTGATGAGATTAGGTACACATACTGTCTCCATGTGGTAAATCATATGCTGAAAACTAGAATGAAAATTCTGCACCACAATGCGAAACTAGCGAAGAAGAATGACTTGACTGATGATTATAGGGACCAAGGCCTCGTCAGACCAAAGGTAACATTAACATCTGCATTCCTTAGGGAATGTACCCAAACTACGTGAACCGTTTAGGGGAGTCTTCAAAATACCACATACCAATAATTAGGTCAAAATCTTGGTCTTGGCATATGCTACTGGTGGTCACTGAGCGGGCTGGTAAAAAAATTATATTATTTAAAAAAAAGGCGGGAATGACCATTTATTTTATTTTCACTATTTACACTATTTTTAGCCAGGTACTGCGAAATTTTCCAACTCACATAAGATTAAGCGCGCTCACCTTGAATACCTCACCTTGAAAAAGACCACCGAATGAGTAGACGGTAGTTTATATTCTCTTTGGATTGCGGTTGAAACTATAGTCTGAATAACTGGCTTATTCTGACATGAGTAATTCCCATATATAATACTGCTGAGCGCTGCCATCTCAGTGCTTTCTACATAAATACTATTACACTGGGTACAAGATTTTTAAGCTCTTACAGCTACAATAACCTATGTTATTGTAAAGATCTAAATGAAAAAGTTTCTTTAGATATTACACTGTAGTATAAACAGTTAAAATCATACATAAAAAATATGGACCAGATTTAACAGTATTCATTTCAGTTAATTCATCTTCAGCAATATCAGAGTCTCTTAATAATAACTTGAACCGATTATAAATAAGCATTTTAAGTATATTAAAAAAGTTTTATTTTGTAGGTTTTAATAGTGGTCCCATTCAAAAATGCAGCCTACAGAGTTGTCAAAACGATAGTAGATATTTTAGTGCCTAAAGAAGCTGGGCAAGTATTGAACAAGAAGAGGTTTGAAGAGGACTTCACGGGCGGAGAACTCATGATGCCGAGAAAGAATCCAAAGCCGGAGGACTACGAGCTCACGTTTGCTGGGAACACCGATGACACATTCCGACTTGGAATGACTGTCACTAAAAAGACTCTCAAGGTATAAAGTTTAGTATAACTAGTAGTGTCCTCTTAACTGATCTCCTACGGGATTCACAGTTTTTGCCGGGATTAAAAGTATCGAAGGTATAAGCTACCTCCGAGTACCACATATGTTGCTCCCATATTGGTTTATTTAGCCACAAGCGGAGATACAGTTATCTCTTGCAGATGTTAATAGAGTTTATAAAAAGGACTGTGTCCATTTCAGAGCTAGGAAACAAAAAACTTAGATGAAAACAATCGAACTGCTAATATCAGTCCACACTGGACCAAAATATCCATGCAAAGTGGACCCATACTAACGAAAATTAGCTTATTGAGCGTTTATACAAAAGAGGGTTAATTTTTCCAGCTATACACAGAATTTTATTCATCGGACATCATAGTAGCATCGCCACTCGGACTCCGCATGATAGTTGGCGCTGAGGGGGAAGAAGACCGCGACTATGACTTCCTAGCCTCCATTGAGCTCCTAATCCTGGACCAGACAGACATCTTCCTCATACAAAACTGGGACCATATGCTGCACATCCTCGATCATTTCCATCTGCAGCCTAAGAAGACGCACGGGACTGACTTCTCTAGGATTCGGTCTTGGGCAGTGAATGGCTGGTCAAGATACTATAGGTGAGCTGTTTTTTAATAATAATGATTAGGGCAGTTATACCTACCGACCCTATTAAAGTTTCCATTCTGTATAGTCAATACTTTGCGTAAAGAAATGTCACAAGCTTTTTTTATACTTACAGACAAACCCTGGTGTTCTCTTCAGTGCAATTGCCGGAGATCAAGTCAGTTCTGAACAGGAAATGCCACAACTATGCCGGGAAGGTGCTTGTGGAGAACCTAGTGGATGTGGGCAGCATTCAGCAAGTCTTGGTCCAAGTGCCGATGGTCTTCCACAGGTAAATCTTCTTATAATAATACAAAAATCAATTGCTGTTCATTAGTCTCGCTAAAACTCAACCGATTTGAATAACTTTTTTTGTTTTGTTCTCCTCAATACCCACCCCTGGTACCCCTGGTAACTAATTTGGTACCTAAATAAAAAATAACCGAAAAATATTTTTCTTAATATAGTATAGAACTAACTACGTTTGGCCACCAACTCGCCTGATGGTAAGCAACGGTACCGCCGAGGATGGAACACGTTGATCTAGAAGAAATCTATTCACTCTAGCCTTGAAGATGCCTAAATTGTAGTTCTCGGAAAACAAGGAAGGCAGGGAGTTCTATTCTTAGGCAGTACGTATAATAATGACGACAAAATCCTTGAGTACGAATCTTTGGACTTCCCACGTGAAGGATGGTTTTATAAGTCTAATATCCATACTAATATCAATAGTTTTAAATATAAATGATAATACTTGTATTTTTCAGATTCAATGCACCAAACCCTCTATTGTCCGTGGACGCTAGATTTGATTACTTTATCAAAGACATCCTGCCGAAACAACGTGACACACTGATGAGTCACACGCTGATCTACGTGCCCAGTTACTTCGACTATGTGCGGATCAGGAACTATTTCAAGAAAGAAGACATCGGATTCGTACAAATTTGTGAATATACCAAGGTAAGGCAAGAAATATTCAAACCAATATATTTTATTACAAGCATCGACATACAATAGCTATACCTATAGATACTATATTACTACGAGATACTATACCTATAGAGTCACAATCGTGCCAAAAAAATGACCGAACTAAAACTCGGCACACGCTACAAATTGAGCAGACTTTTTGGTTAGTTACAAGGTAACCGCGATCCGACTGTAGTCGGATCGTTGCAAGGAAGTTGCAAGGAAGGAATGCGTTCTGTCAAAATATTCCCGTACAAAACTAAACCTTAACGTATAACTATAAGGTTCATAATAATGTGGCTAGGAACATGGAGGTAAAACGAACTCACTGAGATAGCTACCACGGACACAGATCTACTAACCACGGAGGAAGTGTATCCCTTTCTAAAGATTGCCATTACATAAAACATATATTTTAGTAAAACTCCGTTTTAAACTACCTCGGCTGTTCACTAAAGTTATATGATGTTGTGGAATCTCATTCCACAACCACCACGGTAATTATCCATCATATATTTTTGTAGTTTTACTTATTCAATAAGACATACCAGGCAGGCCCTTTAATTTTGGGGTGTAAACATAAAATCTCTATCAATAAAATAAAGATTAATTTTTATTTCCATTTTCTAACGGATATTAATGTAGATAAATCTAATACCTATTTCAATTTTATTTTAAGTAACCATGTAGGTTTTTAGTATAATTACTAGGAACCTTCATGGTTCTACTGAACCATGAAGCTACTGGCAGCATTAACGACATGGCGTTTTTGATTGTTTGCTTATATTTTGTTTTTTCATGCATGATTTTTGAATAATTATTTTAAAATGGTGAAAAATTGCTGTATAAGAAACTGTGCTAGTCTGTGGTTCTAGTGAATCATTCGGTGGCTGCGGCATATCTTTTCACAGGTAGGTACACAAAGTTTGAAATACAAGAAAATGTTTATTAGGGTGTCCATACTCGTGTGAACATGAACAATTATTTTTATACATTATGTTTTAGGATGACCTAGGGATATTTTAAAGTAATTCGCATTTCGGCGAGTGTGCGCAAAAGCTTCGAGCCCTTGTTCCACCCTCCCCCTTTTACTTAGGAAAAGTAGACACTACCACCCCTACCTAGTGAAAATTCCAAAGATTTGAACTCAACGATTTGGGTCTTCATTTATGATACGTACTGCCTAAGAATGGAACTCCCTGCCGTCCTCCTTGTTTCCTGAGAACAACAAACTAGATATCTTCATGGCTAGTGATAGATATGTATAGATATATATGAATAGATTTCTAGATCAACGTGTTCCATCCTCCGCCACACCGTCACGTACCATTAGGTGAGTAAGTGGCGAAACGTAGATCTAGTACCACCATCCAACGGTGAACCGAGCTTTCTGTGTACATTTGTATCGTTTCGACGAATCGTACGGGAATCATTCTAAATATTACATAAAAAATTAAAGTACCTAAATTCATCGCTGAATATATTTCATGTTACAGTATACCAACAAAAGAGGATGTAAGAAAAATGTGGTTGGACGTAATTTTTTCTGTAATAAATAGATCAGAGCGTAATTTTTATTGGTTCACGGCTTTAAATTTAGAAAAAAACTCATATCAACTTATCTCCAATTTTCAAAGTAGTTTTTTTGTAAAACTCTCGGAGGGACAGTTTAAGAGTGGATTCAATTAAATTACTGACATAAAATAAACACATCGTTTGCTTGTTTTTATTCGTCTTCACAATTTGGCTTTATTTTTTCCTCTCCAAAAATCCAGATACCTAAAATTTAACAATGCATTTTGTAATACGGTTTTTAATGTGAACTACATTAAGAGTTGTAATAAAAAAAGTTGTTCTTATTTTATGCTACTGTTATTCAAGCAATAATATCTCATGCAATAGGCCGGTTTAGCCCATGAAATGGACAGTCTGGGCATTACTTGTTATTTTTTAGGAACTCTGAGTGAAGCTGCTATATAGAGGTATATATAGAGGTTTGGCCAGCGAATTTTTATTTCGCTGGGTTTGGCCCATGAAATGGACAGTCTGGGCATTACTTGTTAGAATATTAGGCCCTGGCATTCCTTCGTTATGCTACCTAATTAGCTAGTCTAGGTTTGTAATTTCACCAGTTAATGTAAATATTTTTTTGTTTTGTTTGTGGACCTGGGTATATCCTAAAACTGCAACCAGAACCACTGGAGGATGGACTGGTGGCTGGACTAGTAGCGTCCTATCAGTACACGGTGAACGTACTGCGATCCCCAAGTCGCCTGCCAAGCGTGGGGATTATGGCAACACCCAGTACCGGCGTTAGGGTAGGGCGCGTTTGGGCGACCGCCCAGGGCGCCAGATATAAAGGGGCGCCGCAGGCCGTATTATAACCTCATGCATAAAAATAAAAAAACTATTCTTTGCCTTTTTTCGGTTTAAATAGCAGATTTAGGGGGCGGGTGCGCCGTAGAAATCTCGCCCAGGGCGCTGGTATTGCTAAAACCGGCACTGGCAACACCCCTCTCTAAGAAGGAGGCCTTTGTTCAGCAGTGGACGTATACTGGCTCATAATGTGTGTGATGTGGTGTAACTTTGTATATTTATTTTCAGGATGGCAAAACAGCACGAGCGCGGGACATGTTCTTCCACAGCGAGGCCCACTTCCTGCTGTACTCAGAGCGGGTGCACTTCTTCCGGCGGTTGCGGATCAAAGGCGTCCGACACATCATCTTCTATCAACCGCCGACCTACCCGCACTTCTTCTCTGAAATGTGTAATCTCATGCAGGTACGAAATTACAGATATACATCACTCCCTATATAATCTTGCATACCTATCGCTTAAAGCAAAACGTAAGTTTGTATTGGCCAAGTGGCTGGTACTGATGTCAGTTTTTTGGCCGCCCGGAGACATCTGTCATATTATGGCCTTAATAGTTGTGATTATAAGATAACATTTAGGACTTTTTTTTTGTTGGATAAGTCCGCGTTGTAAGTATGCCGTGGTAGCCCATTTGGGAGACCGCTAGACTTGAAAGCGTGAGATCGCGGGTACAAACCCCGGGCCCGTACCAATGAGCTCTTTGGAGCTTATGTACGGATTTTCATAACACTGGCTTTTCGGTGAAGGAAAACATCGTGAGGAAACCTGTATACGTATGGAGAAGGAATTCAATGGCGTATGTGAATCCACCAACCCGCACTGGGCCAGCGTGGTGGATATGGCCCAATCACCCTTTCGGGGGTAGGCTACAAGTCCAGCAGTGGACTGTTAAAAGGTTGATTGTGAAGTCCGCGTTTGACCACCAACTCGCCTGTTGTTAAGCGACGATGTGGTTGAAGATGAAGCACGCAGACTTAGAAGATACCTATACAGGGGCTGGGCAGCGTTCGGTAAACTTCGCAACGTCTTCTCGTCCAAAATACCTCAGTGCCTTAAGACCAGTGTGTGTTACCAGTGATGACATACGGCACTGAAACGTGGTCTCTCACTATGGGCCTCATAAGCCAATCAATACTATTCAATAAATAAAAAAATTGACAAATCAAAGTTTTTGTGGCGCACATGCTAGATCTGCAGATTTTAAATCTAGGGTCACTTTTATGGAACTAATAAGTCTGCAATCTAAATTAAGTTTTTACATGAATATTGTATTAGTATGCGCCATACACAGGGTTACGCATATAGACTGTACTAAGCCAAAATGAGATCATTGTTTGTGATTGCATAGAAAACGGTCATTCACACTCAACAAAATATATGGAATAGCTATATATAAATATATTTTTTTCGCGATTTCAGGGTTGGTCCTCCGTTAAAAGTTGTTCATAATGATGAGAATAACGGACCCCTTTAGGCTTAGTACACCCTTTCCGCGTAACCCAGTATAATAAAATCAACTTGATACAATACAATAGCCCTTTTATTTCAATAACATAATTTTAGTTTATAATTACAAAACATTATTATTTCAATACAATTCAAGTTCTTCAGTCTTATATATAAGTTTCTAGAGGTTGTAATGACAAGTTTGGACAAAAAAGTGCCTGCCTTCGCGCTATACATGGACTTAACAAAGGCCTTTGATTTCGTAGATCACTCTGTGCTATTAAATAAACTACAAAAGTACGGTATCAGAGGTAACGTCCATGACCTCATAAAATCATATCTGTCTAATCGACAACAATGCACACAGGTGAGTAAGATTTGTCCAAGATTAAAAAAAGAGGTCACTCACTCTTCTGATTACAAAACAGTAAAGTATGGTGTGCCACAAGGAAGCGTGCTTGGTCCGCTTTTGTTTATCATTTACATTAACGATCTTCCGAAGGTTACGACGGACCATCCCACTATTCTTTTCGCAGACGACAGTACTGTACTGTTTACCGGAAGGGACAGTTTAAAAATGCAAAATGAAATAAATATAACACTTAATAATATTTTTCAATGGTTGACATTAAACAATTTAAAAATTAATCTAAATAAGACACATATAATGACATTCCGAAGTAGAGTTAATAAGTTAAATAATTTGGACATTGATTATTCTGGACATAAAGTGGAGCCTATTATTACAACTAAGTTCTTAGGCCTAAATGTTGACTGCCATTTGAATTGGAAGAATCATGTTTCACAAACAATTATTAGATAGTCACAAACAATTATTAAACCTCAGAACAATAAAGTTTCAATCGGTTTAATCTATTTGAGAACAATTAGCTTTAATAAAATTGATGCACCGACGACCGTGATGTCCTGTCACAATCATAACAAATCCGAACTAAAAATAACTCCTTATCGCCTCTTTACCTGCCTAACGCATCATGATGATGAGTCACTGCATTCTAGTTCTATATTGTTGCAACTTATAAATAGAATCAACTCCCGCACACTTTTGTTTCTTTCAATACTAAGTAATGGATAGTACTAAATTATTAGAAGAAATAGATAAATTAGAAGTAATAAACACTAAATTTAGCTTTATTCCCGAGATGTGCAAAATATACTTGGGTATAAATGACGGAAATCAAAAATTTACAATCCTAACACAAAATATGCGTAGTATTCAAGCAAACTTTAAGTACCTACAAGTATTTTTATCTAGACTTAACTTTCTTCCTAGCGTGATTATCCTTACAGAATGTTGGACTGATGGTTCGTTCGCCGGAATACACTTAGATAATTATAACTGCAACTTTAAAAAAAAAAAACGTTTAGTCAAAACGATGGTATTGTGGTATACTCGCGGTTGGGACTGGACGTAGCCATAACGGAGCCACCTTTCAAGGACGCTAATTGCTTGGTAATCGAAGTGGCTAGGGAGTACTCAGTGGTTGCTGTCTATAGATCGCCTTCTAGGTACAATGTTGGTGATTTCAAGGACTCACTCGATTCAGTTATTAGCTCTCTTCCTGGAAATACAGCCGTCGTTCTGGGAGACATGAACATTGATATATCTTTTAATTCAACTGATGCTCGTGCTGATGAGTACCTTGAACTGGTAACGAGTCATGGCTTTGTGCCCACTCATCAGTGCCCTACCCGCAATAATAGTTGCATAGACCACGCATTTGTCAGATCACCATTTCCATCGTCGGCTGTTGTCTGTACGTCTGGCATTAGTGATCATGACTCGATTTTAGTAAGTATCCAAACAAAACCCCCTCAAAATAGCCAAGTTCATAAAATCTTGACTAAAATTAACTATCACCTAGTAGCTAAAGACCTAGAGCAAGAAGACTGGTCAGAATTTTATAGTTATAGGGATGTAGGGTCAGCTGTAAAAAAAATTGAACACACTATAACTTCAACTCTAGAGAAACATAAAACTGTGCATGTAGTACCAAACTCTAAATGCATTAGAAAAGAGTGGATAACTCCTGGACTCCTAAAATGTATGAGACAAAGGGACTACTTACATAAATTAACTAAGAAAAATCATAACGATTCTAAAGCCCTAACTAAGTATAAAGCCTATAGAAACATCTGCAACAATATATTACAAAATTTAAAAGACGCATATGAATGTCAAAGGATTGAAAATAGCAATGGCGACAGCAAAAAACTATGGGATGCAGTGAGAGATGTATGTAACCTAAAATCTGTTAAAACTAATAATACCAACCTTTTAAAAGCTGCCGAAACCCCGAAAGAAGCATTAAATAATGCGAATAATTTTTTCGCTACGATAGGAACATCTCTTGCTGAAGACATCTTGGAAAAATTAAATATGACAGAAGATGATCTTGCAAAACACGTTAAACTTCCTGACCCTCCCTTGAATTCATTCTTTCTGGTACCTACAAACGTTCCAGAGATAATAAAAATAATAAGCAGCCTCCAATCTAAGTCAGCGCCGGGTGAAGATGGTATTAGTAATAATCTGCTCAAACACTGTAAGCATGTTCTTGCTGCACCCATAGCTTACATTTGTAATCTTAGCTTGGAGACCGGTACAGTCCCAAAGGAACTCAAACAAGCAAATGTTTGTCCCATCTACAAAGCAGAGGATGCCGAAAAAGTCTCCAACTATAGACCGATTTCTTTGCTGAGTTCGATCTCTAAAATACTCGAGAAAGTTGTTAACAGGAGCCTCATGTCTTTCCTCGAAAAACATAACATCCTTTCCGAAAATCAATTCGGATTTAGGCCTGGTAGGTCAACGGAGGACGCCGTCATTGGTCTCGTTGATCATGTGTCAAAAATTATGGATTCAGGGCGTAAATGCATCGGCGTCTTCCTTGATCTGGCTAAGGCCTTTGACACAGTCTCCAGAAAACTGCTTATAAAAAAGCTTGAAGGTATTGGCGTTCGTGGGGTGGCTCTCAGATGGTTTCAATCATACCTATCGGACCGTATGCAAAAAATTAAAGTTGACGGACACTGTAGCGATCAAATGGAAGTACTGTTTGGCGTGCCACAAGGTAGTGTGCTTGGTCCAACACTTTTTCTGGTCTACCTCAATGACTTGTGCAATATTTCACTTCACCAAGCTAAGTTATTTGCTTTTGCCGATGACACCGCAATAATATTTGATGGAAGTGACTGGGATGGTGTTAGTGAACAAGCCAATGACGGACTTAGACAGGTCGTGCACTGGTTACAGTACAATTTACTTACCCTTAATGCCAGCAAGACCAAGATTGTTGCCTTTCGAGTTTCGATCCGAAGTAGACCTAATAAAGATTTGTGCATAAAACTCCACACATGTTCTGATGCAAATCTAACACAATGTGAATGCTCAAAACTAGGTCAAGAAAAAGACATCAAATACCTTGGCATTCATATTGATGAGCTACTATCTTGGACCAAGCAGATACATATCCTCAGAGGTCGAATCAGAAAGCTGATATTTGTCTTCAAGAAACTTAGGGCTGTTGCTAACAATAAAGTAATAACCATGGTCTATACCTCACTTTGCCTATCACTGTTAAATTACTGCGTTGTATCCTGGGGTTCGGCCTGCACTAGCCACATTCTGCAGTTAGAAAGAGCCCAAAGGGCTGTGCTAAAAGTAGCCTATAATAAAACATACAGATTCTCAAGTAACCTACTCTACAAAGAGACGAAGCACCTGTCAGTGAGACAAATTTATGTTATGGCGACAGCACTACGGTTTCACCGGACTGCACTTACTACGCAAGTTGGTGCCTCTGGCGAGAGGTCTAGACACCAACAAGCACCTCACTGGCCTGTAATAAGAACAAAAATTCTGATTGGACAAAGAAGCTACAGTTTTCGTGGGAGCTTCATATATTCGAAATTAAATAAAAAATTGGACATAATACAAAATACTAAATTTATCTGCAAAAGTAAAATCAAAACATATTTAAATAGTCTAAACATAAATGAAACGGAGGAGTTGTTGCGGATTGTCTACTGATCCGGACATACTTGTATCCAATAAATAATTAACTTATTAACATAAAATAAATGCAATGAAATTCAATAAATCAATTCAAATTCAATATTCTTATTCCATTTTAATTCAATTTCTTTTATTATTATCTAAATTTAATTAAACTTAAATAATATATTATATTATCTTTAATTAACACCATTGAAGAGCACTAGTTATCGCGACACAGGGAATCCTATAGCGATAACTAGCGACTGTAATTCGTTTTATTATGCATGTTAATTTTAATTATAATTCATAATTTTATTGTTCACTTAATTTAATTTAATTAATCTTAAAACTAAATATTGTACTTAATATTAATAGTGGCAAATAATTTTTTTATTATTTTATTATTATTATGTAGGTAGTCTGATAAATAAAATACACCAATATTCTTATGCATTGTACATGCTCTCTAAAACCGTCAGTAGAGCTACAGTCCTTGCAGCGTACAACGGCTATGTCTCCGCATTGCTTCGGTATGGTATAATGTTCTGGGGTAACAGTACCAGAAATGAAGAAGCTTTTAAAGCCCAGAAAAAATGTGTTAGGGCTTTTTGTAAGTTGCGACAAAGAGACTCTTGTAAACCACATTTCCAAAGTTTAAAATTTTTAACCCTTCCCAGTCTATATATTTATGAGTGTGTGATGTTTGTACGTAACAATTCAAATTTGTTCAGTAATTTAAAATCTAAACGACATAAACAGAAAGTCAATATTCCCACGAATCAGACAGCATTGCTAAATAACAGTGTAGTGTGTATGCTACCTATGATTTATAATCATTTGCCAAAATGTATTGTTGACATTGAACTTACCCACATTTTCAAACACAAACTTAAATGCTTCCTTCAAAGCAAGGCATATTATGATGTTGACGAGTATTTGAATGATAAATTTTAATTTACTTTGACATACCAATTTAATCTATAGACTTGACATTTATTTTATATTATAATTGTATTTTGAGTAGACTTGTATAATTTGGCAACAGCCATTAAAATAAGAGTTGTAGTTGAATTCGCTGTAGTTCAAGCTAATTTGATAATGTATAATGTGATAATAATTTTTCAATATTTAGTTAAATTTTCCTTAGATCCTAAAATTTTGTTTGCATGCCGAAAGGTCGATTATGGCGCTCTTTTACTGTAAATTTTCCATCTTCTGTGTACCCATACATACGCAATAAATGAAATATGAATATATGAATATATTGGTTGTCCATTTTTGGAAATAGGCCTCCTCAATCCTGTTCCACTCTTGCCTATCGTGGGCCAGACGTGTCCAATTCAACAAAAATTAACTTGATAGAGTATATGATAATGTACTGTGTATTTTCAGGAGGTAAACCAGAACAAGTACGGAGGCAGCGAGTGCAACATGAGTGTGACAGTGCTGTACTGCAAATACGATTTACCGAGAGCGGGGGCGTTGTTAGGAGCCTCGCGCGCCGCCCGTCTCGCGCGCTCCGACCAACCCGTGCACATGTTTGTCACCGGAGAGCATAAGTGACGACCAGAGTGTAACCCAATGACGACCAGAGAACGACTGGATGTTACGCCTGCAGTAGGTATAATAAACTGAACTGTGGCGATCAGACTACCAAAAATTACGATAGAATGTGAACACAAATGATTAACTAGTACTAAAAGTGACGACTACAATATAAGAACAATGACGGGCACAGTGGGGACACCAGTGGGGACCAGGGTGTTCCCATAAGTAGTGATCAGACTGAGCAATCTGGTGACGACCAGACTGTGGCCACAAGTGACGATCAGACTAGAAACCAGTGACGACCAGTTAGACTGCAATTGGCGAACAGACAGGGGACACCGGTGACGAGTTGACGACCAGGGTGTGGCTACAAGTGACGACCAGAGTGTGGCTACAAGTGACGACCAGAGTGTTGCTACAAAGTGACGACCACACTGGAAACACCAGTAACGACAAGAATGGGGGATACGAGTGACGACCAGAGTATGGCTGTAACGGGCGACCAGACTGGAGACACTTGTGACGACTGGAATGTGGCCACCGGTGATGACCAGAGTGGGGACACCGGTGACGACCAGAGTGGGGACACCGGTGACGACCAGAGTGGGAACACCGGTGACGACCAGAGTGGGGACACCAATGACGACCAGAGAGAAGCCACAATTTCACATGTGACCAGAGTGCAACCAGAGCAGACTCCATTGAAGAATTGAACAATAAAAATGTACAGTGAGTCTGTTTCTTTTATTTATTGTTATGTAGATATAGCAAATCCTATAGCGCAGATAGACTTGGCCAGTTATTTTTGTACACGAGAAAATGTTTCCACCCTCATCGCTCCTATATCAGTCCTACTAAAAGTGACGAAAACCAAACTTATATCGCAGGTTCTGTAATAACCCACAAGGGACCTTGTAAGCAATTCTGTTTAATTGATGCGAAACGTTGCGCGACCGCAAACCGTATCTCGGTGCGTTAAGATTCACGTTCGCGTGATTTTCCGCACTGCGCTGTTTCGAGCCCGCGTTAAGAGGTAGCCGTAAGTCCCCTGAGCGTTCACGTAGCCGAACATTCAGAATTAAGAAAACTCTTTATTAAAAGACCATTAAAACAAGGATAGCGGATAAATTACTATGAAACTATAATGTATCTAATGAAACTATAAGCATCCAAGTATCAGTTTGACCCACTTGAAGCATTACAGCGTAGAGCTGTCAGAATTGTCGCCGCTAGAGCTAGAGCCGCTCAGCATGCGCAGAGACGTTAGGTCTCTTTGTATCTTTTATCGCATTTACAACGGGGAGTGTTCTGAAGAACTGTTTGATCTGATGCCGGCGTCACGGTTTTATCATCGCAGTAGCCGCCACCGCCTGGAGGCTCATCCACACATCATAGATCAGTGGAAACTGCACACTGTGCGATTCACACGATCCTTATTGCTTCATACCTGCAAAATGTGGAATGAGCTACCTTCCACGGTGTTTCCGAGAAGCTACAACATCGTTCTTCAAAAGGCGAGTTATTCGAGTCCTAAAGGATCGGCAATGTATTTGTGACGCCTCTGGTTTTAAAAGTATCCATAGGCGACGGTGACTGCTTACCATCAGGCAGCCCGTCTGCTTGTTTGCCACCTATGGCATAAAACATATGTAGGCTTTTAACAGGCGATCGCTCAAAGCGATCTCTTTCTTCAGAATTCTCTGTTCTTAAATGTCGACGAACTGAAGAGAGAATAAATTTTATTTCTTATGCAATCGCATCTGATCCTGTTAATGTTATCCAGGTTCGAACTTTGCCTTTTGCGATTTCAAAGAGGTATTGAAATAAAACCACCTAAATTTTATTACCAAAGTATGTATAATTATAATATAACTCAATACAATACAAATACGATTATACTCAAAGCTAATACGCCACCAGGTTTATTTATGATCTATTCTAAAATATCCAATTTTATAACATCAGCAGTGAGTCTAGTGATATCCTATATAATAAGTACTTTATACAACTTGACAGAGATCTCCAAAGATTTTTTTTTTCTCTTTAGAGGATTTTGGCTTCACGCGTTTTGATCATAATATTTTGTCAGTATCAAGTATAAACTTTTTCAAGTGGTAGTACAAACAAATAACTTTCCTCTTGAGAGGATTTTGGCGTCTCACGTCTTGCGCATTTGCCAGTGTTAAGTATTGAAATATTTTCAATTTATCATCAAAAGAGTTAAGCAAAGTAGTTATCCATCATCATTACACATTAACACTCGAAAATACGCAAATTTAGTAAAATACAATGAGGCGATTTTTTTTCCCGTTAGCGCCAAAACTCATGTAACTACTATAAAATAGTCTAGTTTCTTGAAGCCGAAAACAAATACCAGTACGAAATATTAAAGTAGTAAAAAGACCGAAACACATTTTTGAAAAGTAGATAGTTATTTTATATCTAAAATAAATAAAATACGGGTCGAAATAAGAACCTTCCTCCTTTTTTGAAGTCTGTTAAAAACATCAAATGCAGGAGCGCTGCATCTGGTATTCTAGCCCTTAACAATGCCGCAGTTGTACAAAGTACTTAATA
Source organism: Agriopis marginaria (assembly GCA_932305915.1). Classification (NCBI taxonomy): domain Eukaryota; kingdom Metazoa; phylum Arthropoda; class Insecta; order Lepidoptera; family Geometridae; genus Agriopis; species Agriopis marginaria. Next base: position 6,242,270 of record OW029934.1, on the reverse strand, counting down.
AGCTCATCATGTGTGACTTCCATACAAACTATATCATTCAAAGAATTATACAGCAACCAGCTATTTTGATTACAGAGCATGACTATAGTTTTGTTTTCTTTGCCACTTAATTTAGAATATTTATGGTTATTGCAACTCAACATGCGTCTAACCGAACACCCTGTAGCTGGATATATCCATTATGATACCTTTCACGTATTGACCTGAACCAACAAGCATAGATGAAGATTACCCATATTTTTATACAGGGTTACTGGAAATTAGTTGGCATAAAATTTGTTTAAAAAATTTCTGAAGTTCGCGAAAAAAAAATCTGCTATTTCATATTATATTTTGTCGGGGCAGTCGGGAGTGAGTGTTTTTTTTGTATGGAACGCCTGTTTTTTTTTCCCGCGATATTCGAAAAGTCGTTGAACAAAAGTTGTTTGTTTTTATGTACTGAGGTCGCCCTTCAGAGGATGTTAACTGATTACCAGTAACCCTGTATAAAATCCTTATTGAGTGCGTCAATGTGGGTCTTAAGTTGACTTCTGCTTTATAAGGAATTGGATTTGGACGGATCTGTACGAATCTTTCATACAGCCGATCGAACACATTTCTTCTATAATCTAGTAACACTGTCAAAGCAAGACTACAGAGGGGGAGGAGGGGAGTGACAGAGATAATCTCGATCCAGTGTACCCTGAAGATGTAGGAATCCACTTGGCATCTTGCGCATTAGATGCATCGGATCGCGCCGAATTCACACTAAAGTAGGGGCAATTTAATAGATCATATTTGACATCTATCAGTCTTAGCAAAGTAAAGTCAAAGTAAATCGTAAAATTGCCTTCTTTTGTAATTATTACAATAAATAATTATGTATTTTTAATAGAAAAAAGATATGCAATTTTTTTCAAAGTTAGAGCGGCTCAAGTTCCAACTTTGAAAAAAATTAATACAAGGTTACGTTGTATTAAATGTGTTCTATTACATTGGCCCTACTGTAAGTTTTAATCTGTCGCAATTTATCACAGATTATTAAGTACTTAGTTTGAATTCAGCGTGATCCGATCCGTCCGATGTGGACAAGGTGGATGCCTACTTTACATCAGGGGCCTTACGGCTAGCTGTAAAGCAATCCAATTTAGGTGATGAAAAAATGTTTCGCGACAGCAAACCGTATCTGTGGGCGTTAAGGTTCACGTTCACGTGATTTTCCGAACTGAGCGGTGTTAACGTTACTTTGAGACCGCGTAAGGAGCTGGCCGTGAGGCCCCAGTTCTCATTAATATCTGTTAATTTGAAATAATGGTCACTGCAATGAAGCCTTATCCTTAAACTAATGTGTTAGTACATTTTAAGTATTAAATGCCTATAGAAGAGAGTAGGCCTTATACTTAACTAAATACATAAGTAAACGATGAGATCAGTATTATGTAAGTACATTTTGCAATCTTCTACGAACGTTTCAATGATAAATGATTTTCCTATGACCAGATATATTCACATATAGATTTATATTTCTTAAGGAGGCAACTCGGTGCATAATTTTCACACACCTTTGAATCTGCAAAATTTTAAAAGAATACCTTTTTATTTTGTTATCCTACTAATTATAATCAAGGACATACAGTAAAAAACAAGTACAAAATACACTTGTTTTCAGCATTTCCTTAATTATATTAAACTTAATGACAGAAAATATATACTTTTCAACTTTTACCTGGACAAAATTGTGTGAAAATTAGACGCTGTGATAAGCTCTTAATATTAACATGATGTTTTTAAATAGATCTACCTACAGAAGGAATGATTTTAACTAACTGGGAAAGTACATTGACCTAACAGCAATCTAATGTAAATACTGAAGGCGCTAACAGACGATGGGTAAGACAAGTGGCAACTACAAGTTGCAAGTTGCTACTACGCATCATCTGCATCGTTTTATAGTGCAAGTGGTAGTGGTAAATAGCACTTCCACTGCCACTTGCACAAAGCAAAACGATGCATACGATGCGTAGTAGCAACTTGTACTTGCTACTTTTCTTACGTCTATCGTCTGCAAGCGCCTTTAAACATAATGGTAACGAATATAGTCGAGTAACTACTGTGATTATGGACTTATGTATTGTCATATTGTTTTCTATGTGAAAAATTTCTATAGAAATGCGCTTTACTGCGCTTCAGTTTTTTGATAGTTCACTCAAAAGTTCTCTAAAAACATGTGACTGATTTACATAAGTACATTCAATCATATCTTCAAAAATGTTGAATTACGCGAGTGAAATAGAGACCCGGGAAGCAAAGAATCTTGAACCGTGCAACTTGGTCCTTCTAAATTATGATTGAAGTAGCCTTGGTGTGCCATTTAAGTCAACTATTTTCTGGATATACTTTCTCTACATTACAAAACATGCAAAATGACTACCTAACCTAACGACAATAGGACTAGTTTTCTCTAAGAGACTAAAGCATGGGTCATGTTACATCGTTGGTGCCGTTGGTGCTACCGTAGGTGCTGTTCAGAGATTCTGATGTGAAAGTGCTGTCAGTGGGTGACTCCAGTAGTGAGTCGGTGGTATTGTCCGCGTCGGTGGAGCTGCTGGGGACGGTAGTGGTGTTCCCGGAGCTGCCTCCGGGGACACCACTACCGTCTGAAGAATGCGCCTTCACTCCGCTATCGCTTCCTCCTGCGGAAGAGATAACATACCTTAGTATCGCATACGTATGATCACCAAGGAGCGGAATCTAATGGCAAAACAATAGCAGTAATAGAGATGGGTCGTTGTTTTCAGGGTTCCGAACCTCAAAAAGAATTAAAAAGTTTGGGTCATCGCGATACCAATAGACTCACAAACGTACCGAAACTGCGCACTTTACGCATTGCGCCGTCTTTTTGGTTAGATGTAAAAAACTGCGATCCGAACGACTACAATGCCGCGCAATGCCAGTGTTGCGATGACATAGCGGACAAACGACATTGAACATTAAGCAAGCGACATTGGAGTAAATGTGGCATTGTGAACTATATAACTGAGATAGATATTTGACTGTTTTCACTTATAGATTTTGACTCTACAGGTATTGTATCTCGATGAATTGGGCATTCTTCAGTCTCGCGTCAACCTCTTTTTCTTGTCTCTTTTTGCGAGCTGGATCAGTGCGACAAACATATCTGTGAATTAAAAGGGAGAGAGCCACCATTGCAATTTCAAAATATAAATAAAGCCGGTACAGATAAAATGGTTTAGTTTGACGACTACTACGCGGAAAGGGCGTACTAAGCCGAAAGGAGTCCATAGTACCCAACAACTTATGAACAACTTTTACTATGAGAGCAACTCTGAAATGGCGAAAAAAATATGAGCTGTTCCATAATAATATATTTTTTGAAGAAAAAAAAATACAAAAACTGACTTCAAGATAGACTATACCTACATGTACAAACTAAAATTGCTGAAAACTACAGGTAAAACAGAGATTAGAAGATCTCATCAAAACTTTTATCTCATAATTATATCAATCTGATGGGAACCACAAACCAAAGCGTCATACGCGTATACATTTTTGTTTTTTTGTTGATAGTTTCAAAAATTGCTGAATCAATTTCGATAAAAAAATATGGGACCTATACTAAAGTATGGCCTATACATGTACCACCTATCACCTACCACTATCAATAAAAAAACATCAAAATCAAAGCAGCATCAATCAATTGGCGAAGCAATCACGTAACAAATATACAAATAAATATTATAAAGAGGAAAGATTTGATTGTGTGTTTGTTTGTTTGTTTGCATTGAATAGGCTCCGAAACTACTGAACCGATATGAAAAATTATTTCACTAACGGGAAGCTACACTATCCCCGGGTGACATAGGCTATAATCTATACCCGTGCGAAACTGGGGCGGACCGCTAGTATACAAATAAAAAAAACAGTCGATTTGATAACCTTCTCCTTTCGTCGGTTAAAAAAATTGTCATTGACTGACACTTGACAAAATGTATGAAACAGTTGATATTTTTTTGTGATTTTAGGGTTGGTCCTATAGTAAAAGTTGTTCATAATAATGAGTATAACGGATCCCTTTCGGCTTAGTACACCCTTTCAGCATAACCCTGTATTATCATTATTTGCATCCTGTCTGCCTAATTCTGGGCTTTTACCTATTTACGATCCGGTTCTAAATTCGTTCTGATAAACAGTTTAGAGTGGCAATTCGTCGATTTATCTCAAACGTTTACATTCAAAACAAAGTTTGTTATTAGCAGTCTAAGATATTTAAAAATATGGATATCGGATAGATATTGCGGTATTCACTATTTGCGATAGTCGCTGTCAAAAAACCTGTTATTTATAAATTTGACTTCTGACAGTTGCGCGTGTATTTTTGTACGATTACTGCCTCCGGTTACTCGGTCCAAGCATTTATTTGATCTGACAGCTGCGTCAAAAGATGAATTATAACGGGTACCTGCAAAGTCTTACGTTCAGAAACCTTGCAAAAGTAATCAGAATTCGTGGTTTTCATACAGCTTTTCAAATTTTTAAAGGTGCGTATGTCTTTCATTGGCAATTTTATTAACTTATTTGCAATTGCTACCCCAATAGCCATCCGGGATAACGCTCAAAAATAGCCGAACAAAATATAGACTAAAGTCATAGTAATTAAAATAATAAGATCATAGTAAGGTAATCTGCGCATTTGTGCATCTGTGTTGCATCGAAATTAGAAGAAACAATACGACAAGATTTACGATATTTATGCAGGTAGACTCAGGCCATATTTTTTGAATTTTATATTAGACGTTGCCCAACATCCACGGTGTTTACAAATCTATTTTCTATCTGGATGAGTTAATAGATTGCGCTTCGACCTTGTCTTAACTAAAGGATGTTATTTATACGTACTGTTTATTTATGATTTATGAAGGTTTACAAACGAGACATTTTAAATATCTAGAATATCGGCAATGCGCCGAGAGTTCCGCGGAATAGTTAAAATTCACAGACTAGGTATAGCTACTTTTGCTTTAGCCCGACGTTTTACGGCATCTACGATGTTACACAGATACATTTATTTACATTGGTATATACACACAACTACTCGCTTAAAACGTAAAACATGCGCTCTTTAAATATTTGTACAAACTAAACTAATTTATCCATCTATCATTATTTGAATTAAAAAATGGCCAGTGCCTTTATTAACTAAACAACATACAAGCTAACACTACAAAAACAGTTAGACTGCCCATAGACCGTTGAAGGTTTAAAGACAATCTAATTGCTCAAGGCCACTATCAGTTGGCAGCGTACCCAGCATGCTGGCGGCATTACCACGCTGAATGGCAATGTTTCTGCGTTGAGCCAGAAACACGTCAGCATTTTGGTCACGCGTCGCATTAACCAGGCGCTCTGAAAGATTTTTGACAATGAGGTAAGCTCCCGGTCCTCAAGGGCCCAATGTCTCGACCCCAAACGGTTCAAATATGTAACCACTGTTGAGGTTAGCATATTATTTGCGCCGCATGTCCTGCTCTGCCGAATTGGCAGCCGCACCAGCCCTACCTTGTGCCTCAGGAGATGTGACGGCGCCAAAGTATCGACACAAGTCGCGTCGCATACAAGGGGCCGCTCCAACTTCCAGGGAACAAGCGTCATACCGTCCACCGGCCTCTTTCCATCGTCACGCGCAATACCGCACATTATTTGAATTAATGTGTTGATCTATTCTGATATGATGGGTCAACAATGTCTTCAAAATCTCGGGTCTTTCAGTACAAGATCGAGGTAGAACGCATAAGAGATGCATAAGTGGGGGGTCAAATAAACAGGGAAGGTATGGAAAGGTAACGTGACAGGTGCGAAAGCATCAGGCTTAAATCAGGCTTGATGGCTTTAGTCCAAAGAACCGTTAGTTCTTTGGTGTCGCTGAAAGTTTCTAAGTGTGTTTGAAAAATAAGTAAGCGGCAGTGTGATATCTCTGAATAGGAATTGCTTGCTCATCGGACCCCAAGACAGGTTGAGATGCAATGCTAAACATTTTCCGTTTTAACATTTTCCATCCGATGCCATCAGAAGTTTAAAAAAAGTTGGCCGTCATGGGCAGAAGTAAAACATGATGGCATAAGAGCGTCATGTCGTTTGCCGTCACGACATACCTACAAGTCGGTTTAACTGCCAAGGCGCGCCCGCCAATACATGATTCACATTAAAACCTAACTGTTTATAGATATAGAAATATACGTGACCAAAGCTAAAACCAGGTTGCGACCTCTCAACTTTTCGACCCCTAAAAGTTCACGACACGACCTACATTGGAAACACCGACGGTAGGAATGCGTTTAGCTTGGCCACTAGTTAATGTTTAGTGCACGTTCAGAAATATTTATATTAAATAATCAATCATTTACGTCAGCTCTAGGAACTATCTGCGTTATGTTTCTGGTTATCAGAAATGCACATTGCTATGGATTGCGCAGTGCGCTATTCCGGGCACTCCGATTGAATGTTGATTTAAAGGCGCTTGCAGACGATGCGAAGTACAAGTAGCGAGTAGAAGTTGTAAGTAGCTACTACGTATCGTCTGCAACGTTTTGCTTATTGCAAGGGGCAGTGGAAGTAGCTACTTACTAGTTCTACTTGCTACTTGTACTACGCATCGTCTGCAAGCGCCTTTAGGCACGTTGTACCAGCTCGTCCGCAACTTCGCCCGTTAAAGATCATAAAAGAGTGTTTGTTTGTTCCTCTTTCAAGCAATAGAGCAATAGATCGACGTGATTTTTTTTGCATAGATATATGAGAGTCACCTAGTTAAGTGACAGGATATTTTTTAACCCAAAAAAATACGGTTCCTGAGCGAATTTCCAACCAAGTGAAACCATGGGGCGCAGCTAGTGTACAGGGTTACGCAGAAAGGGTGTACTAAGCTGAAAGGGGTCCGTTATACCCATCATTATTAGATATATTATGTAAAGCGATGGTGGCCGGGCGCTAGCATGTGCGCTTTACAATCTGACGGCACCCGGTTCGATCCTCGGCCCTGCACTAATCACTTATTTAAATAAGTTATATGCGGTTTGGATGCCATCGCTCAACGAAGCGATACTCATCATTATGAACAACTTTTACTATGGGACCAACAACAACACTGAATCTACATTTTGTAGAGTATGAATTACTGTTTTCTATGGAACAGCCGTTTTTTTTTCGCTATTTGAGGTTTGGTCACGGTTGCTGCAGCGCGGGCGGTGCTTTTGAACGTATACTCTGAAGGAGGTTTCTATATTAACTCCTGTAGCCTAAACGGCTTGACAGAATTTAAGGCCGCCCTCACCGGCTAGAGCGATCTTATTCGCACAGTAAATTGAACTTTCGCGATTTGAACACAGTCATGTTTTGAATGTTTATTGGGACTTATCGCGCATTATTTTATAGGTACATTTCGCTCGAAATTTTGACCACGTCACAATGGCCGTGGTTACGTGCTGACTGAAAACTGAGGATGAGTTCGGCGAGAAGAGCGGGTGTTGTGTTCTTCTACCCTCACTTGATCTTGAAAATTGCAGGGTTGTCATTACGTACGACACACAACACTGACTGTATCGGTAAATGTCCTCGTACCTACACCGCGGTTTGCACACTTTACTATGGGATGACAATGCCGCGAACTTTAATGCATCTACCCACAAAATAAATCTAAAATCTACCTACCCACTTATTTTTACCCAAATAGAATATAGCGCGATAAGACCTGTCCTGTTTAAAACATGAGATAGTTCTGGCCAGTGAGCGCGGCCTTAATAATATGTATATAATAAAGTTAGAATAAACGTGATAACGTGAACTCCAGAGAGCCGGTTAGCGCTACCTACGGCTATATTTAGCGTACTCCTGAGGCGCCCGCCGGCGTCCATCTCACGGCTGAATCATTTGCAATTCGTGTTACACTCGATTTTACGCGTTTTTTATGAAATCGTAATTTATTGATGGCTGGCAATATATTGCTTTTTTACCGCCTTTACCTGTTTTATAACAAAGAGCTTGTTATTAAGTGCCGTAGAGTTTACTGGCTGTAATAATTAGTTCTAGTAGTCTTTGAAATTGGCATGGAAACTCTATAGGCAACTTAGCCCTTGAACAAAGTTTTCTATACACCGACTGACGTTTTTTTTTTTGAAGTATAATGCTCGAACCTCTTAAAAGGAATTAATTTCATAGTAGACTTGAAAAAGTATTTTATAACCTAATCACTATACAGGGTTATTTTTAACGTTTCAAAAACTTCTAACTGGAGCTTCCCTGCATAATACTAAACTACTTTTGTTCGACGCCTTTTTAATAATTGGTGACATAAAGCTATTGCCATTTGGACAATACAAGATATAAGCCTCGTGCTTAAGAGCTCACCGACTAGCCTCATATACACATAATTGGATTCCTAACCAGCTTGTATTTACTGTCGTCCTAACCCTTTACAATCATCAGTTTTTATTTTTGCTAGTATAATTTATATATTCTGTTTATTTACGGTTCAGGAAACCTATAAAATATCTAAAAAATCCTGTACTCGTGCAGACTATACTATTGCAGAGTACTTTTTGCAGAGTCGGCTAAAAATAAAAATTAAATACACAAACAACACAAACTTTAATAAACATGGGGATTGGTTGTGGTGCGAATCTCTGGTTGGTCGGTTTATATTAGGTTTTGTGAAAATACATAAAACAAAAGTTACGTTTGATGTAGGGAAGCTTCCTGCGTGAGGTCTGCGATAAAAATAACCCTGTATATAAGATGTAGGTATTAATAGGTAGGTACTTAATATATCGTTAAATATCTTCAAATAAATCTTTCATAGTGCCATTAAATTTGAGTGTTTACAAGATGAGCGAATCTATAAACTATTGTTGGTATTAAAAGGAAGGTTCTCGAATAATCGAACTTGGGTGGTCTCGATCGAGTCGAACAGCAGGTCAACTAAGTATTTAGGTCTGTTAAAGGCACAAGTGCTGCTGGATTTACTATTTAGAAATTTACTTAACGCTAATAAGGTTCCTAACTGTTAAAGTAGCGCGGCTTGAACCTTTGTTAGAAGAATTTTGTCATTATGACTTCTATATTGATATGATTACTAGCAACGCTCCCCGGCTTCGCACGGGTGTAAATCTTATTTGTTTTTTACACATTGGGTTACATTATTAAAGTTTTAGTAGGGAATCAAATGTTTCCTCTTTATAATATTATTATATACCTAGTATAATAGTATAGAAGTATAGATATAGACTAGCTGACCCGACAGACGTTGTCCTGTCTTAGAACTGTCAAACGCGAGAAGCACGAACTAACGCGAGGCGGCGTTAGTTAATCCGCCGTAACATTACATATTCTGTGAAAATTTCAACTGGCTATCTATTACGGTTCGAAAGATACATCCATTTAAAGGTAGGACGGACGGACAGACAGACAGACAGCGTAGGCCCAGATCAGTGATAGGGTCCCGTTTTTACCCTTTGGATACGGAACCCTAAAAACCACAAGACAAAAAAGGTACAAGCTCCATCAGTGAAAACGAGTTTTTTACCGGCTCACCGTTCCCGTGCAAGCGCCTGCACTTCTAATCTACTTGTACAATATCAATTAATTTGTTTCTGACCAAGATATCATATCTCCAATCGAAAACATGCGTTTAATTATTAAAATAAAGGATGGTTTGACACAAATCCGAAACGATTAATATCTTTACAAAACACATACCTACCTACCAACAAGATGATAATTCTGAGAATTTGTATTGAAATATTCATAATGTAGAAAATTCCATAATCTCTTTAATTTAGTACTTATATCAGAATTATGTAATTAGTAATTCATAATTAAGGCGATAATTAAATGTTTTTTCATTGATAAGCTCCTGATAAAACTCTTAAGGTGGTCCTTATAGTATAATTACTATAGATATATTGTTTATTACATTTTTAGTGTTCGGTACCTAAAGGGTGTAAACAGGACCCTATTACTAAGCTTACGCTGTCTGTCCGTCTGTCCTAGGTAGGACAGACAGATAGAAAAGGTTTTAACGGCTGGATCTTTCGAACCGTAATAGATAGCCAATTAAGAAATAGCAATAAAGGTAAAAAGTAAAAATTAAAGGGGGGTTAGGTTGGGTCTTGGGTCCCTTATACAACAATTTTTTTAAGCGTATTTTTGTAGTTGTTCTAATGTAAAAACGGTAATATGTACATGCGTCAAACTTTGTATGATCATAGTACACACTCTAAAGTAAAATAATAAATAATGTCCAAGTGCGAGTCGGTGGCAAATTTCTGTTCACTGCCAAGCTAAGGAACGTCGGGCGCGGTCGTTACTTGGATGGGTCACCGCCTGGGTATGATGTTGTCTTTTTGGACTAATTTTTCTATTTTGTGGTGGTACGGAACCCTCAGTGCGCGAGCCCATCTCGCACTTAGCCGGTTTATTACAAAATATAACAAATGACTCCAATAAATGGTATTCCAAACTTAACTAACTTAAACACCAGTTTTATATTTGGTTCAGAAAATTATAAGGATTACTTATTCACTATACATGAGTAGGTGTACTTAGTCCATCATCATCAGTGGTCTGTGAAAAAATTCCAGATTCCGATAAAATTATAGTTTTCTACATAAAAAGCAAGAAAAGATATTAGAATAAAAGATAGGTAAAGTTTAGTGACGCATCTACTTTCTAACATTTATTGAAATTGTGCTCGCTTTATCCAAGCGTTAGACTATCTTATGCAAAAACGCTCGATAAGGTAATCTACACATATGTCATAAAATCTGTCAACTTCACGCTGCGACGTGTCACGCGTGAAAGCAAGACAACTTTTTTATCATACTACTAATATTATAAATGCGAAAGTGTGTTTGTTTGTTGGTTGGTTTGTTCCTCTTTCACGCAGCAACTGAGCAACGGATCGACCTGATTTTTTGCATGAGTATAGTTCAAGGGTCGAAGAATGACATAGGCTACTTTTCATCATCATCATCACCATCGCCATTTTTCATCACTACGCGGATGAAACCGCGGGGCGCAGCTAGTAGAACATATACATATTATCTTAGCGAGCGTTATGAATAAGAGGGAATCAGTTTAAAAAGCTCACTACTTGAGCGATGTGCGGCCGGTAAATGCTCTTACCGACATTTGAAGATAAGTAAACATTCGTACGTATTCATAACGGTTACGTGGCATTCTAATGTGGTACCAACTGGTCGGTCAATGTTTACAGTTGTAAATCAGCTTTAGAAGGAGTTATAAGCGTGAGTCGGTCGAGTGACCTACCGGTGTGGGGCATAAAGCATGTGGGCATTGGTGTAGTGGTGGTGTGCTTCTCTACTGTGTGCAACACCTTGCGCTGCGCGTAAGGCGCGTCCTTGGGCTCCCAGAAGAACACGTAGTAGAGCGAGAGCATGATGGCCGCGAGCGAGACGCAGAACACGTAGATGAGCACGGTGAGCACGCGAACGGTCTTCTTGTCGCGCTTGCGCTCGTAGAGCGCGTCCAGCACCACCTCGTGCCCGGAGGCCGTGCCCAGCCGCACGGAGCCGGCGCAGGAGCGCACGCTACCCGACGCGCACGACTTGCTCGACATGGCCACTGTGCACCGCCGCCGCTGGTTGCGGTGCCGCCCGCGACCAGGTCACTGGGCCACGCTTATTGATATGCCCCAGTTGCGGGGATGCGCCGCGGGCGATCGCGCCGCGCCGCTCGGGTCACGCCGCTCGTGTCTGCCGTGCGACACCTCCTGGTGCGGACTGCTGTTTCATTATTATGGCGCCCGCCTCCAACTTCATTTGTTTATCCTTTAATTCCACGCTCGTTACTTGCTATTCTATTCCAGATCGTGTGACGCGGCGGTACGATCGCGATTCGTCTGTCGCGGGCCGGTCCCTGAACTTTCATTCTTTCATACGACGGCCGGCTATTCTTTCATCAAATCTTCAATCGACGATATCGTAAAAGTCGAGGAAGTAGTGCCGTCGGTCACTACGCGTAGTCAGACGGGCGCGATAGTCATATGCACGGAAATAGGATGCGCGGCGGTATCTGTGGACGGAGGGCTTTCACCTCGTTACCGGGCACTGGCGCGCTCAGGTGGAACAATAAGTAAACGAAGTTAATTCGGCACAAGTGTCGCGTTTGTTGTTGTGCGCAAATTGACAGCTGTAGGGCGGCGGCGCGCGGCCGGCGCCACTCGGCCGCGCGCCGCCCGCCCGCCCGCTGCGCCGCGGCTCTCTAATCAATAATAACTTGCTTAAAATTTGGCTCCTTTATATTTACGCTATTTGCAACTTCGTTATTAAATATAATATTTACAAAATGACCCACCATCCAAAATGTCGGAACTACTGAATTCATATATGACATTGTAATGGGAGTTATCAATAAGAAATTCTATAAATTTCGTGCAAATTTATTTGCTCCCCAATCTAATGGATAAAAAGTAGGTAATACATGATTAACTTGTGTAACGTGGTCTCGCACATTCTAGTGGTCATCCAATGAATTATAGGGCATCATGAAGCAACCCAGGGGAGGATACAGTATTTCATTTTGGGGGGGCCATTCTGACAAGGTTCGAAGGAATCAAAACGAAATATTGAGTCGAATGTATGGAATTGCTAGATGTTTTGGCGGATACAGGGGGGCATGGGGGCCATGCCCCCCCTGGATCCGCCAATGAAGCAACCTAAGTACAGGTTGCTCATTAATACGAATATTATTATTACGTGCCTAGGTTCCTTTTTAGGGTACCGTACCCAAAGGGTAAAACGGGATTTTATTACTAAGCCTACGATGTCTGTCTGTATGCGTCTGTTCGTCTGTGCGTCTGTCCGTCTGTCCATCTGTCCTACCTATTAATGGCTGTATCTTTCGAATCGTAATAGATAGTCAGTTGAAATTTTCACAGAATATGTAAGTTACGGCGGATTAACTAACAAAATTCGCATGATTATATTCTTGACCAGTCGGGTAATAAATAGTCACTGATAGCTTCGTTTGCTATAGGTGTATCCGACAATTAATTTATAAAAAATGGCCAAGTGTGAGTCTGTGACAAATTTCTGTTCATTACAACGCTATAAGTAACTAATAATAATAAGTAATTTCGTTATTTATACGACCTTACTGTAACGTCGCCTTACATTTTAGCGATATTTTTTGTTACATTTTACCGAATCGAAATGTTATATTTTACTAATTAGCAATTGCTTCGACTATTTTGGAAGGCGTTATCCTGAACAATAACTGGTAATTCGGTTACTTGGACGACCTTATTGTATTTAGTGGTGGTACGGAACCCTCAGTGCGCGAGCCCGACTCGAACTTGGCCGGTTTATGTAACTAAACAAATACATTCTAAGTAGGTATCACTAAATACCTAAATTATATAGTCTATTATACAAAAACGGTTGGATTACACATAGACTGTTGAAGGTCTAGAGATAATCCAAATGCTCAAGCCCACTACCAGTTAGCAGTGTACCCGGCGGCATTACCAAGCTGAATGGCAATGCTTGTATACCTGCGTTCAGCCAGATAAACACATTTTTTTGTCATAGGCTTCCTATGGCCGCCAACACACCTGATGTTAAGCGATGATACGATCTACGATGGAGCACGCTTGCCTAGAAGAAACCGATATCACGATTTGAAGACACCCAGATTTTCCATTCAGGCAGCGCATTCTACAGACTAGCAGTTCGCATAATATCCGCAGTCCGATAGGAAAAAGCGCAGAAGGGAATTAGATAATGTAGGACCGATGCACACTCTCCGAAATGTATCAGAAAAAAAACCGATACCAACTTTGCGCCGATGCTCAAGACTAAGAACCTTAGTCTGTACTAAGGATTCGTTGCTGATGAGCATCTTGGCACGTTTCTCATTGATTCCTAAAATTAACTACAATAGAGTTGTAAATGTCGACAAGTTTAGTTTCGCGGTGAAACTAGATTTACATATTTACAAAAGCACCATAATGTGGATTTTGAACATTGATTTATGTATCTCTACACAGCATGTTCGGTTTGTTTGTGCTATTAAACTTCGTACATAAACCGCCGCCTTTGAAAACGTAGGTGGAAGAATTGCAAATGAAATAATTTATGAAGTTGAGTTTTGAGGTCATTTACTCGTAAATAGAAAACGAAGTCCATTTAAATAGATAGATAGAAAAAAAATACTCTACAGGAAGTGGGTAAAATTCAATAAACGGTATTCATACCCTAATTTTCCACCCTTACAGGTGGAATATTTTCTTCAAACCTAGACTACCACAGGAGACCACCCTCGATATATTGGCGAAGCTATAATCGGCGAAGTCAGGGAATTGCCATAAAATTTTGTCCGATGACGAAAGTAAGGTAGGTAACAATGACATGACCTACTAAAGTAAATATTCAAAGAGACCTGCGGCGTGGTAATTGATGCTCAGTTTCGGACACAATTGGGTTAGCTTAATTGGATTACAGGAAACCCTATGCGTCCTATGTTCAAACTAAACTAATATTACTGATGTTCTTAACTTTAGAGAATTACGGCTTGTATTATATCTATGATGTTACCAGTGTTCTTTATAAGCTTTTGTGTTGCCTTTTACATTACAGAGATTGTTACAGAACTTGCACATTATCCAATATTATTTCACGCGGTACATCGTGATGCGCTTGATTCTTCGACTCCATTTCAGCACAATATCGTCTATATTTTGACACCTGGAAATTAAAATGTGCTCTACTATAGAAAACTGTAAAAATTCACAAGACGTAAGACGGCAATATTTTTTCAGAATGGTCATTCTTCATTATCAGCCTTTCATGCTCTCAACTGCTGGAACACAGGCTACTCCTATAGAGAGTGGACGCCCTAATCCACCATGCTTGCCCAGTGCATGTTGGTGAATGTCATTTGTTTTTGGACTTTTGAGGTTCTTGGACATATGGGCTTCCTCACGATCTTTCCTTCGTTTACCTCCACCGTTTTTGAGTGATGGCACCGAAACTGTACACAATTTATTTAGATACTAAATAAGTCATCGGTGCAGGGCCGAGGATCGAACCGGGGCCTTCGACCAAAATAAAATGAATGGACGGGCCATAACCATTGCATTTGCTCAGTAAAAACTAGTCAAAACCGTCGGACATATACTTCAACACCTAATTATAACCATTTAGGTACAGTACATTTGTTACAAAAAATAAATAGCGTTTTTTGTTGTGTATTTACACTTAGGGAAAGCACACGAAGGCATAATTTTGTCAGATGTTTCGTTACCATGTAACAATAGACGCGTGTTGCACTTCCTACGTCTAGAGACCGACTGAAACAAAGTCAGCGCCGGCGGTCATTTTGTAATCTTCAAAAATGCGCTGCTTCTGGGCCCGTCTATTCATTTTATTTTGGTCGTAGATTTTCACCTAAATTTTAACCTCCTTTTGGTCCCTTCGCAAAATTATTTCTTAGTGGACGTCTACAACCCATCAGGAACACCACTTGCGAAATTACAAGTTCGTAGTTGCATAACTTTCAACACAACAATTTAATCCGTCTTTTTCGGAAAAATCTTATTAGGTACAGTATTTATTTATTTTTTACCCGGGTGCAAAGGCTATCACGACCGACGTGACGTATTATTTCCTCAGTGCCTATCTCAATATCCGTAACAAACGTCCTATGACGTTTTTTGTAAATTTGGTTATCTTGTGATTATCTTTGCTCGGAAGATTGATAGAGCTAAATACTAGTCTTATCTCTTTACTTATTTATGAAAAAAATATATACTTCGTTAGTGGTCTTGAAATATTTGGACTCGAAGATAAGTAGTTGGAAAGTACATTTGATAAGCTCGTCAATATCTTGAAATCAGTTTTGAGGAATTCCATATTATAATTTATCTTTAATTATTATTAATCTTCATTGTCATCTTCATTGTTCAGTTAGGTAAGTCCAACTTAAGCAAAGAGGTCGCCCGAAGAATCTAACTCGGATAGGCAGCGTTCGGGAAATTGCGTGACATCTTCTCGTCCAAGATACCACAGTGCCTCAAGACGAGCGTCTTTGACCAGTGTGTGTTGCCAGTGATGACATATGGTACTAAGACGTGGTCCTTAACTGTTGGCCTTTTGGAAAAACTCAGAGTCACTCAGCGGGCAATGGAGAGAGCTATGCTCGGAGTTTCTTTGCGCGATAAAATCCGAAACGTGGATATTCGACAAAGAACCAGAGTCACCGACATAGCTGTTAAAATTTGCAAGTTGAAGTGGCAATGGGCAGGCCACATCGCTCGAAGAACCGATAACCGATGGGGAAGAAAGGTTCTTGAGTGGAGACCACGAACCGGAAGACGCAGCGTAGGTAGGCCTTCCACTAGATGGACCGACGGCATAGTGAGAGTCGCTGGCATCCAGTGGATGCAAAAGGCAGGCTGTCGTTCAGTGTGGAGGTTAAAGGGGGAGGCCTATGTTCAGCAGTGGACGTCTTCTGGCTGATGATGATGATGATGATTATTAATCTCACATTACATATTTATGTGATCGTTTAACCTCCCTGTTTTTAATAAAGAATTAAAAGAGCTCACTATGTAATAAATATGGCAAATCACTCTAAATATGCACCGAGATTGCTTTTAATTGCAGAGTTATAGCAAATTTGTTACAGTATAAAAACTAACAACATGTTTTAGTGACTTGACATCGTGAATAATCTAGTTACAAATTAAACGCCCAATTATGTCACGTTTTACTTTTCTTCGGGAAGGCTGGAGCCGCCTTGAACTACTTAGTTAAGAATTTAAATGTCCTAAATCTTTTCACGCTTTCTTATCCTTCAGAAAGGCTAAAGTTATCCTGAACAACTTAGGTATCTAAACGCACTAAATCCTTTCATGCTTTCCTTTCCTTCAGGAAGGCTGGAGCCGCCTTGAACTATTTAGTTAGGAATTTAAACATCCTAAATCTTTTTACGCCTTCTTATCCTTCAGAAAGGCTGAAGCCATCCCGAACAGCCTAGTTAGGAATATAAACGCTCTAAATCCTTTCATGTTTTCCTTTCCTTCAGGAAGGCTAGAGCCATCTTGAACTACTTAGTTAGGAATTTAAACATCCTAAATCTTTTCACGTTTTATTATCCTTCAGAAAAGCTGAAGTCATCCTGAACAACTTATTTAGGTATCTAATCGCACTACATCCTTTCATGCATTCCTTTCTTTCAGGAAGGCTGGAGCTGTCTTGAACTATTTTGTTAGGAAATTAAACGTCCTAAATCTTTTTATGCTTTCTTATCCTGCGGGAAGGCTGAAGTCATCCTGAACAACCTAGTTCGGTACCTAAACGCACTAAATCCTTTCATGCTTTCCTTTCCTTCAGGAAGGCTGGAGCCGTCTTGAACTATTTAGTTAGAAAGAAAGAAAATAAATTTTATTCGACACCTTTACAAAAACTTATATCTAAAGGATACAAAGGATAGTTAGGAATATAAACATGCTAAATCTCTTTTACGCTTTCTTATGCTGCGGAAAGGCTGAAGTCATCCTAAACAACCTAGTTGGAACACTGTTTTCCCGTGAACATGGTGCATGTAATTGCGCCGAAATATCGGGAGCTCAGTCCACAATCTTACCACGGTAAATATCCCTTAAATAAACATATAACTTTAACCTAGTTAGGTATCTAAATGCTCTAAATCCTTTCACTGTTAGTTAGGAATCTAAACGCCCTAAACCTTTTCACGTTTTCGTTTCATTCAGGAAGGCTAGAGCCATCTTGAACTACTTAGTTAGGAATTTAAACGTCTTAAATCTTTTCACACTTTGTTATCCTTCAGGAAGGCTGAAATCCTCCTGTTCAACCTAGTTAGGTATCTAGCTAAGCGCCCTAAACCTTTTCACGCTTTCCTTTCCTTTAGGAAGGCTGGACTGCTGGAGCCATCTTAAACTACTTAGCTAGGAATAAAAACGTCCTAAATCCTTTCAAGTCCTAGTGTCCTCTCTTAAGTCCTTATTTAAAAATACTTTATTTTAATCAAAGTATTGTGGAAACGTGTTTATCAACTAAGTATTTCGGTTACAAATGAAGACTTAGAGGTACAGACAAACACACGGAAAGCAAACCCTGGCTTGTAATGTTTCCACCCAATTGGATAAAGTAAATCAATATTACAGACGGATCAACCTTTGTTTTTGTATCGGACGAGATTAACACTATGTCTAGTTAATTGTCTAGGTTTGCAAGCTACACTACTTAATAAATTACAGTAATTAAAGCCATTGTAGGTAGAATAACGTAGGTATCTAGCTACTAGCATAGATAGGTAGTACACAGATACTAACATTTATGAGAAATTAAATTCTACCTAATACCTTTTTAGGGTTCCGTACCCAAAGGGTGTAAACGAGACCCTATTGTATGTCTGTCCCTGGCTGTCCTGTGTCCTATGTACTGACCCCTGTCTGTCTGTCCGACCGTCCGTCCTACATTTTAACGGCTGTATCTTTCGAACCGTAATAATAGACAGTTGAAATTTTCACAGAATATGTAATGTTACAGCGGATTAACTAAGATAACTAAGAAATAATATTTAAGTAACAAAATATAAATTGAAGGCCCTATACAACAAACGCATTTTTTTACGTATTTTTGTCTATAAGCGTACCTAATACGCGTCAAACTTGGCATAATTTTAGTACACACTCTAAAGTATAACAACAAATAATAAATACTGGCCAAGTGCGAGTCGGTGACAAATTTCAATTTCACCAATAAGTTAAGCAACTTCGATCGCGGTCGGTTATTGGATGGGTGACCGCCTGGGCGTGATGTTGTCATTTTGCACTACTTTTTTGTATTTTGTGGTAGTTCGGAACCCTCAGTGCGCGAGCCTGACTCGCACTTGGCCGGTTTATTTATGTTAACTTGCTATGCCTGTAACTAGGTATTTGCACTAGGCCAGCACCTCAGATCAGACAAAACAGGGAGATATGGTAAGGAGTCGTGGCGGGTGCGAACGCATCTGGCCTAAATCAGGCAACTCTACAACTTTGCACGCACCTGCATAAAAGGTTCGGGAAGGTCGTCTGCAGGGTGAGTTCGATTTAAGGAATCCAGAGTCATTTAGACTGGATGCGTTCGCACCCGCCTCGCCACCAAGTAAGTTTTACCATATCTCCCTTGTTTGAATGATCTGAGGGTGGCGCCCACTCCGTGGAGACCTTCGCCTACCTGTTCGGGTGCTTGTGTGGCCCGCCCACTCCCATTTGAGCCTGGCAGATTTAATCCCTACGTCTAATATTTTTGTACTGTTATGTGTACGTAGGTAATTAGGTATAAGTTGTTTGTAACTTTATATGCTTTTAGAAGATTATCTCTGGAACTATTAAATCGATTTTAAAAGTAGATTGTTTACCAAGGGTTGAAAGTAATCTATTTCACACAAGATTTAAGTAGGTATATTTTACGTGTGAAATAAGTAACTGATTTCTCCCGTGTAAATACTTTGCATATCATTTCGAATGTGAGGAAAATACCAATTTATTATTTTACTTGACACTAACAAAATATATCTACTAATCGCGAGGAGACAACCGCGTGAAAGAAAATCATTGATTTTAATGGGGAGACGCACTGCTTATTTATCACGCCAGGTGGCGCATTATCGCTGGTATTGTTTCACTATCAAAAGTGTCAAATATCAATAGATAATTTTAGTAATTACTCAATAAATATCGTCTGGTATTAAAACATGCCTCTGTGTAGTGCATTTCAGTGTAAAAATAGAGGTACACACCGTTTTCCTTCCGATGAAAAATAATAATATCGATAATTTTATTGCATACCTACCTTGACAAAAGATTCGCTTTTTTACCATCTAAGGAAGCATTCTCTTTGTTGAGATTCGCCACTGTCATTAGAAAAACATTTTACCGTTTAAAATCAATGTTTATATTTATTGTTTCCTTCAAGAGCAATGTTTATAACCTCAAATAAACCATAAATGACAGTAACAGCGAAGGTGGCGCCATCTGAGATAAGTTTTGCCTGTGACTTCTCATTGACAGTTCATTTAAATATCACATAATTAAGAAACACACTCAAAATAAAGTTCTAGTCACTCAGCTATTTCTTAAATCGAGATTGACATAAACAACTTTCCGAACATTACACAAGAAAAGGTTCAGATTCAGATTATTTATTCACCAATATAACATGTTCGTCATATGAGGCAGGTCAGTCGGTTCTTTCACTGATAGAATACGAGTAGTACATTAGTCTGTACATGTACTTAAACTAAAAAGTAGAAAATGACATTAAAACAGAGATTGAAAGCCCTCATCAAAAGTTTTGCTGAAGGGAACCACATGTTCCCAACAAACCAAAACGTAACGTATGTATATATGTATTTTTGGTTTTTGTTGATTTTTACCTAAAGCGCTGAATCAATTACGATAAAATTTATATAGGACTACCTCCGAAATATGACCAACCAAATAAAAAAAAATATCATCATAATCCATTCATAATTGGCGGAGTAATCGCGTAACAAACATAAAAAAACATACAATCGAATTGATAACGTCCTCCTTTCGTTGAAAAAGCTTGGCACTGTGGCTTCTGTGGCGAAGTCGAGGCATATTTTATTTGTATAAGTATTAAACATGACTTAAGCCAAACCATTTGCCCACCCAGTACACCAATGTTTGAAGCTATTTTTTACGAGGAAATACATACCTTTAATTAAGTAAATTAGGTGCGCACATATCTCTCTAGAGAATTTAGAGTGGGAAGGGACACTGTTAAAATTATCGCTCTCATGGGTTAGTTAATTGTTAACAAGTTTATTTACCCAAAAAAATCTTTGTGCCTAATAAATAAGGAACTTAGGGACCTAAATTATATTTATAGTCGTGGTATACCCTAATTTTCTCAGTTCTACTATAGCTATCAATTTGAAATTTGGTAGAAATACGGGTTACGGTTGGGCATTCAGTGGATGCAGATGGCAGGCTGTCCTTTAATGTGGAGGTTATAGGGGGAAGCGTATGTTCAGCAGTGGACGTCTACTGGCTGATGATGATGATGATGATGATGATGAAGGGTTGTACCGAAGGGTGGTTACTTAGCCAAAGGAAGCCATTATATTACCATTATGAATAACTTTACTATGGGACCAATCCTGATGCTGCCCCTTAGACAATAAAATAAATTATTTACGTGGAGATTTAGTCGATTGTCTGATTACATGCCCAATTTTCTACTGAAGGCGATCAACTTGAAAGGCTCAGTTATAAATTAACTATAGTTCAAAATTATCTCCGTGTTCTGCCGCCGGAAAAACCTCAACTTATTACGACAAACTTTACAGAAATAATCCGGCAGCTTTCATATTTTTTTTATTAAAATACAAGATTGTACAGAACCCGCGACTAGCGAGTTTATTCGCGTTTTGCTGTTTTTATTTACCCACACTGACACGCCGTATCAACTTGAAACAATTGTGTCAAAATTTTTAGTCAAACCGTCAAACGAGTATAATAGCACTTAATTAATTTGATTGTTTGATATCAACCATAAACAAAAATGTGGCCTTATGACCAGGGGCCTTACGGACAACAGTTAATTGCGGCACCTAATCCGTTCAGTTGGAAAATCACGCGACCGCAAACCGTATCTGGGCGTGAGAAGGTTCACGTTCGCGTGATTTTCCAACTGAGCGGATTCCAAACAATCAAAGTGTCAAAATTGTTTTAATGACTATTCAGTGATGTCATTACAAAAAAATCCTCCGTTTTTGTGACAAAATAACGGTTAGAATCAAATAAATTTGACCTTTTTGGTCAGAATAATAGTACATAATTATAGTAGAGTATCTAAACTTACACTAAGTTATAAAATTGGTTAGTTTCTTTCTGAAGTTCATAGAGGGAATCCTGTACTTTTTAATACTTACACGTTGGAAGACAGTCATCACACAGATACAGACAGTTTTTTATTCGTGATTACCTAAAAGATAAACATTTATGGTTGGTTTTATGAGTGGTTATGTCTTACCATAGGTAACCTACCTATTACAGGATCTATCGCAATTAAAATTTAGTAAAAAAAAAAAAACACGTTAATATCCGTTTGTATGTTATAGATATATATCATTTTACGATTATTACGCGAAGAGCTTCGACTCATTTTTTTACAAGTTTAAAAAATTTTATGTTTTTTTTGTATGTGAATCAATTCTGTACTTTTATTACTTACATTCAAATATATTTATTTTGAACTAAAAAAGATTTTTCTGTTTAGGTACGAAGTGCATGACCAAATGCTAGTGCTATAATAATTGCAAACTTTGTACGCTTAAATGGCAAGTTTTAAACGATACTTTTCGATTCTCTGCTTACAATTATGCACCAAATATGCTAATCTGCTAACTTTGCATTTAATTGTACTATTTGGGTTGTCTGCTAACATCTAGGTTATGCACTAATTTTGGACTTGCTGCTCTGCTAGCTTTGCATGATTTTGCCGCAACTTTAGAACGGCGGCGGGTGCGGCTGTTTATTCAACTCTTTTGCTCTACAACGATGCAACAATGCTGGGAGCCGCAACTTCATGTTCAAACTAACAAATATATTAAGAATATATTTGTAAGAATATATTTGTTAATATAATAATTACTATATAATATTAAGAATATCATATAATTATGTTATTCGATTATATAGTTTTAGTGTCTAACCACTTTTTTGGCGAATGTTGTATACGCCTGTAAAAGGTGTTCATATCAGATCTATATACATGTATGTTTTTTTTTTTATGAATGTGTAATTATGTTCACTATTGGCGTATCTCTCTCAATAAATAAATAAATGTTACCGGTGAAGTGGTGATGGTCTCTGTGTGGCGTGCGGTGCAGATGGTGGTGCAGGCCGGGCAGCAGCGGGTCGCGGCGGGCGCCGACCTCGCTGGTGCCGTTGAGCCGTGGCAGCTCGGGCGACCGCCACACGCACACGTAGTACACGGAGAGCAGGATGGCCGCCAGCGACACCGACAGCAGGTACGCCAGCACGGTCAGCACGCGCACCACCTTGGAGGCCGGCTTCTGCTTGTAGATGTCGCGCACGGCGGCCGCCGTCCCCGTCACCTCCTCCGAGCCGCTGTCTTCCTCCGTCTGTCCACTCTGGCCGCACACCGACATACTGCTCCTACATGCTTGTGTAACGCACTTGAAGACCGCGTGTGGCGCGTGTACTACCCGCCGCGGATGGAACGAGTGCGACCGCGCGGGATACCGCCCGGTGCCGGTGACGTCCCGCGCTAAACCGATCAACTGCCGACGTCACAGATTTACGAATGCTACCACTGGACCGCCGCCGACGACGAACACCCATTAAACAGATACAAGATGCTCCGGGTGCGCCGCGTATGACGGTAGTCATTCACGTCGCGGAAACTCTGCGAATGTTTTCATGTTTTTATTACATTCCTCCTTGCTTACGTATAGATTCAACACAGGCATTTTAATGTATCGCGAACATCAATCGGATGGCTAGGTATAGTTTATTATATAACATGACGTAACGTCCTTCTCTACTAGAGCTGTGAAGTTGCCGAATCTTCTACTTAATAAAAATCTGAAATTAATTCATTTATTCACTGATAGACAACGCACAGCCTAAACTGCTGAGTCTGGAAGCATAATTATGATTTTGCAAAAGTGTTCCATTAATTTTCAAAAGATTTTTGAAAATTCATCCCCTATAGGGGTTAAATAGGGGACGAAAGTTTAAGTATTGAAATTCTTCATTTTTTTATGTTCATCATCATCAGCCAGAAGACGTCCACTGCTGAAGAAAGGCCTCCCCCTTTAACCTCCACACTGAAGGACAGCCTGCCATTTGCATACACTGGATGTCCGCGACTCACAGTGTTGTCGGTCCGTCTAGTGGGACGCCTACATACGCTACGTCTTCCGGTTCGTGGTCCTTTCTTCCCCATCGGTTATTTATCGGTTTTTCGAGCGATGTGGCCTGACCATTGCCACTTCAATTTACAATTATAAAAGCTACGTCGGTGACTCTGGTTCTTTGGCGAATATCCACGTTTCGGAATCTATAGCGCAAAGAAACTCCGAGCGTACGTAGCTCTCTCCATTGCCCGTTGTGTGATTTTAAGTTTTTCTAAAAGGACCACGTCTCAGTACCATATGTTATCACTGGCAACACACACTAGGCAAAATACCCTTGTCTTTAGGCACTGTGGTATCTTGGACGAGAAGACGTCACGCACGTCATTTCCCGAACGCTGCCCATCCGAGTTTGTATTCTGCGGGCGACTTCTTTGCCTAAGTTTGACTTACCGTTTGGTAGATACTTATATACCTACAGCCGCACTCAGAGACGTTACTTAAGCTAAGGAATGTGTAAGGAATACTTAAAATAGCTCTGTCTCGTTTTCATGTGTGACAATTTCCATCAACGAGAAATTGACAGAGCAATTTTAAGTATTCCTTAGCTTAAGTAACGTCTCTGAGTGCGGCTGTTAGACTTTTATGAAGATAGAAACGTGGATTTAGGAAGGTACTTAGAGTTTTCTTATAGTGTGCAGTATAATTATGTTAAGTTTGACGTTTGTTACATTTTCTTTTTATATGAAGCATGGATGTTTTACCTACTTTAGGGTATAATAATATATAAAATCCTTGATATGAAGTACCTATATCGGGTACCTGCTACTAGCTGTTGCGTTCAAAAGCGAAAGTGATCATTGTTCGTTGTTTTCATTCCTCTTTTTACAATTTTATTGCAGCTGTCAGAGCAAATTATTGAAGCGAGTTTAGTAAGATAACAAAATAAAACAAAACAAGTGTACTTTTCAAGTTTTGTTATCTACTCCATAGCTGTGTGAAACTCGGGGGCTTCTTTGCACCTTTATTGTTGTTTGGCCACACTACTCATGTGTAATACCTACCAAAGACTAGTTTTGGGGCCAACATGAAAAAAACATGTCGTCTCGTTGTAGTATTTTCCTAAACTTGTGTATTTTGACTGTATCCTGTTTATTGTACTTCAATAAATAAATAATCCAACGAGCCGACATGTTTTTTTCCACGTTGGCGCCAAAACTCCCTATGAAACAGCTGATTTTCTGTGTTACCAGTAGCGTGAAATTGTAACTCCCTAATCTCCGTATATTACCTGTGGGAATCTAATAAATCAATGTAGCGTAGCTTTGATATAAATATTTTTAAATTCGTGCTTAACTTGAATTTCTTTGCTTGAGCGGACAACCCAAATGACAATTGAATTGCTTTTAGTATTTTATTTAATAGATTATTAACAATTTCGTTTCCGAATATCTGTGTTTGTTGCAATAAAGTGACAACTCCCGGAGCGCTAGACCTTGTTTCCTTGGATCATGCGCCGGAGGAAGGGCAGCAGCGTCCTATTAGTACACGGTGAACGTACTGCAATGCCGCATGGGTATTATGGCAACAACCCTCTGTATGAGGGAGGTCTTGTTCAGCAGTGGACATTTACTGGCTGACGATGTGTGTGATCTGAAGTGTTCGTGGACGTGCTCGAGTTTGGGCAGTAATAATATATAACGCGTTGAAACATGGTATTTTCGTGTTGTTTCCAAAGATCCATAAAAGCCTCTTGTAAACTCTCCACCACATTACTAGGCCATAACTTTGGCTTGACCGTGACTTTCTTTGCTCGACTCTGACTGTGACTGACTTGTTTGACTACAATTAATAAAACTTGATAACAATTTAATACTTGACAGTGGCAAATGCACAGGAGTGCGTCGCCAACATCCTCACAGAGGAATGAATAAAAAACTATATACTTGTAGTAGGTATATTAATTAGTCTATGGTAATACGGAGCTAATTACTCGATTTCGTCACACAAGTACGCTACCTGTATCCTCAAACAAACTAGTAATAAATTTAAGTATCTACCCAAAACATTGACTTAAATAGTAAGGACAGGGCGAATGATTTTTTCCCATATGTATAGAATTTCCGGGTAAAGTATGAAAAAAACTATATTTGAAAATTAGCACCGCCGTAGTGAAATCCGCAGCATTATCGCTGAGCACTGCCCTTTTTTGTCGCAATGTACAATATGTACATACACTACAGCGACAACTGAACAAGTGAATATATACTATCTATTCTTTATTTGTATTTTTCTATGTTTTGTGATGCTGATGGTTCAGTATTCTGCAAAAAAAAAACTTTCTCTGTTTCTTTCTTGACATACATAGACATAGAAATAATCGCCTAGGAATACCAGAATACCAAAGAACCAAATATCTACCAAAATACTATAGAATACCAGATTATATAAATTGCCGATGACATAAACACGTACAAGCACGTTACGATGCGACGTAGAGTTGAGATTTCGACAACGGTGCACATTTCTCGAGAATTAAATTCGAATTAAAATTATTTATTGAGAATAAAAACGGACAAATTCCATTAACATTTATCTCACATACTGTTAAACTAAAATAGATTTCCTAGTAAAAATAGGAATACTATTATTAAAAAAAAAGATTGGGTGACCGTTCGTGATTCAGATTGTGATCTCGATTGCGTGCCATCTCGCTCTCATCTACTTACTCGCACCACGCGCATGAGCGAGATGTCATGCGGTCGCAATCACAATTCGAATCACGGACGGACATCCGCATATTGGGACGGAATGTTCGCATCACTCTCTCTTGATATTCAGCTCTATGACCCTTAAATATAGGTTGATAAAGTGTCCGAATTGGCAAGTTCGCTTAACTACCGCCCACAAGACCACGCAGGACCCCGGAGACCACTGCGAGTTGATCCATTAGACATAATTGGATCGTTACCCGCTGTACTGCTGACTGCCGGCTACTCGACCGGCATAATATCATTGCTGTTCTATACAATGTGTGGCACAGACTTTTGACAGGATAGATACCGCGAGTTCATCTACTTTACATGTCGGTGGCCAGGGTGGCCTGTTTCGCTTGGTTGGATGCTTAATTCAGTACGATCTTCGTCGTCTTGGAAGTACTTATCACGTTAGACGTCAAAACAAATTGCGTCATAGTAAACCATAAAAAATATTCAAAAGCAGTTGGCCGTGCGGATGGTCGAACACTTTGATTTTGAAGTCAAAAGTCAAAGTCTAATATTTTATTGCACATTATGCTGAGGTGACACTTATTTTTAATCCTCGACGCAAAAAGTGTTATAAAGTTTTAACGTGTGTATCTGTCTGTTCTGTGGCATTGTAGCTCCCAAGCGGCTGAACCGAATTTGTTTTTATTTCCTTTGAAATGCGACTTGATTGATAGTGGTCTTAGCTATGATTAAAGATAATTTGTTCAGCCTTTTGGAGATAAACAGCTCTTTAAACGGGGGTTCTTAAAAGTTTTAAAAATATTTGTAACATATTGACTCAATTAGGGTATGGCAATTCGTTTATTCCATTCTGTCCGACTAGTAGTTCGATGATCGAACTGTTTGGACAAAAATATTCCAATCTGTTAGACTGGCCAGTCGAACAAATTGGACACGCAAATTTTGTTCCAAATAGTACTGCTGGCAGTAAAGTACAGTGAAAACAAAAATGTTATACTTATTTTTTTTTTATTCTACTATTTTGACTTTTAGTGTCGGCTAATTTCTATGTGCAATATAATAAATTTTGTATCGTGAAGCCTGATCTGTTTTTAACGTTTTATCACTTAGATTTTTTAACTGAATATTAGCACTTAATTTATTTATTTCCAGATTACAATAACTATAGAAGTTAGAAGATACTAAACAATTATGACAGACGGACAGGCGGACAGACAGGCAGACGGACGGACAGAACGAACTTATAAGGGTTCCTTGTAGGACTACGGAACCCTGAAAGGGTACATCCACAGACTAGGTAAAGCTACTACGTAGGGAACATCGTACAAAAATGCGGCACGCTGGGTTTTCATACAATTTGACGTGGTTGCTGGATCTAGGCTGATAAAGATCTATGATGTATGGAGTAGCTCTCTCAACAATCAATCATGCCTTTATTGGACGACGGCGGTGCCGAGGGATCGTCCAGCAATTTATGTAATTACGTATTACAAAAGGAAAAAAAGGGGGGGGGGTCTCAATTAGATTTTTAGAGTTCCGACATTTATCAACCGATTTGGAAAATTCTTTTTTTTTATTTGAAAGGATAAACTTTCAGATTGATCCTTTAGCAATTATAGTAAATAAATGATAAATACATTTTCGGGACATTTTTGCACACACCGTCATCTGACTCCAAACTAAGCAAAGCTTGTAAATATGGCTGCCAGAGACTGATATACATACATAATTACATATGTATTTTTATATACATACTTAAATATTTACTAACACCCAGATATAGAACAAACATAAATGTTCATCACATTAATGTTTGCCCTAGGTAGGAATCGAACCCACGCCGTAGAAGACAGGTTCACTACCAACTGGACCGACGGGCCGACGACAAAACGGACTAAAATCGGTTCAGCAGCTTGGTATTTAAAACAAAATAACTGGAAAAAAATCATTCAAATAGTTATAATAGTAGTAAACGAAATTGCGTAATTTTAAGTCGTTTTTTATATTGATAATCATTTATCGCTTTTATACATGTATACTCAAAACCAAATACAATCTAACTATACCAAAAAAATACATCACTGTAAATGTTAGCACAATGGTAGTTCTAAGCCAATAGCTTCTGTTTTAATACTCTCCGTAATATCTTCCCCGCAGGACTTTTCGGAATCTCGTCTACGAATATGATTCCTCCGCGGATGCGAGACAGCGGCGACACCTGGGGACCAAATACTGTATATAATAATCAAAACAATAATAACGCAGGGGTGGAACGCGATTCCATGGAGCTAATTCAATATATTTTTTTAACAATTGCTCAATGACACTAAGACATTATTTTTTTACTGTATTTTTTTTTTTGGGCTAGTGCCTTTATTAAATAAACAAAATAGAAGCTAAAACGAACACCACAAATACAGTTAGACTGCCCATAGACCGTTGAAGGTCTAAAGACAATCCAAATGCTCAAGCCCACTACCAGTTGGCAGCGTTGACATTCAACGAATTTATACACTAAGTTGGCGCTCTGATTTTATCATCGTTATACAATTTCTATAGAGCCACAAACTCTCAGTGAAAACAGTCAAAAAACCTCCGAGTGTCATTATACATACATTGTATAAATTATATACTTCACAATGCCACATTTACTCCAATTTAGACGTTATGCCCCTTGCATAGTGTTTAACGTTAGTTGTCCGCTATGATATAGTAGCTCTGGCATCGCGCGGCGTTGTAGTCGGATCGCGGATACCTTGTAAGTTGTAACTAACCAAAAAGTATGCGCAATTCGTAGCGTGCGCCGAGTTTTGTTTGCGTTTCGGTTGTGACTCTATATTATAGTCACAATCGTGCCAAAAAAAATAATGTAGTATCTCGAAGGATTTTAACAAATAGAAAGTCTATAGAAAATTCAATTTCTGTATTATTAAATCTGTATTTTTACTGAGAATAATTTAAATAAATGGGGTAAGAACGGGATGCAGAACAGAGGTTGAGAGGAGAAGGCTTAAAATGAGAACGAGAACTAAAACGGACGGGAGCGTGTTGGAAGTTTGACGGGAGTGGTAGAACTGTCGTTCTGTCTGGGGTTGATGTGTACAATGTATACGCTTCACTTCACTATGCGATCGAAGATATATTAATACATAATAAATGTCCTAATTTTTATATATATAAATATAAGTATAAAAGAAAGTCGTGTTAGTTATACTATTTATAACTCAAGAACGGCTGAACCGATTAGGCTGAAAATTGGAGGGGAGGTAGCTTAGAACTTACGTAGGCTACTTTTCATCACCATCATCACCATTTTTCATCACTACGCGGGTGAAACCGCGGGACGCAGCTAGTATCTCATAAAAAGCTGATTATAAATAGAGCCCATCAATGAAAACAAAATTAAAATATGTTAAAAAATAAATAAGTTATAAGTATTTAAATTTCATGCTAGACAGAGAACGCACTATAGCACGTGATGACGTCAAGTCTTGCGCGCGCCATTCAAATGCTATACCTACTTATTAACACACGCTTTGCGAGAAAGGGATACAACGTCCGAAACCCCACCAAAAACTTTAAATGTTCAAAATATCTCAGAGATTTTTTTTTCAGTATGTGTAATGTACCTAATTAGTTATATCCTTCGCTAAGCCTGTTATTTGTAATAATGAAATATTAGGACACATGCCTATTATACAGGACTACTGGTAAGTAGTTAGCATCCTCTTAATTGCGGCCTCAATACATCAAAACCAACCACATTAGTATGGTTTTTTTTCTGCTGGAATCTGCTGTTCCATACAAAAAATCATTTAGTCCCGACAAAATAATAATATGAAGAGCACATTTTTTTCCGCAAATTTTGTTAAGTCGTACAACAAAAGTTGTTTTCTTTTGACGATGATGCTATCTGATTACCAGTAACCCTGTATATCGAAGGTATTTTAGGTATCGTATAATTATTCGTATTATAATTAATTTTCAAAGGTTAAAGCGGCTTGATTTGGATCTCGTAATTAAATAAATTAGCTGCGCTCATCTACATACAATGTCTCAGTAA
Source organism: Agriopis marginaria (assembly GCA_932305915.1). Classification (NCBI taxonomy): domain Eukaryota; kingdom Metazoa; phylum Arthropoda; class Insecta; order Lepidoptera; family Geometridae; genus Agriopis; species Agriopis marginaria. The sequence goes on along the minus strand of OW029934.1, from coordinate 6,211,550 downwards.
AAATATAATTTGTTAGCGTGGGATTTATTGTTTTATACAGGGCTCCGCGGAAAGGGTTGTACTAAGCCGAAAGAAGTCCATAGTGCCCTTTGGCTTTTGGATTTTTGTCAGGACTTTCAAATTTTTAAATGGTGATCTTAATTGCGAGCACACAACCAGGTTATAGCCGGACTTTTCTTCGGCGGATAATTCCCTCCAATTCATGCGTAATTCATCTCCCGGAGAGTTCTAAGTTCTGAATTATGTAAGGTTGCTGTACCGTGGGCTACGGTTTCCTGTTATGGTAAATACCTTTGCATTGGTGAATTCTAGTAGGTCTTGTTGAGTGAGGCATACATCCGGCTTGAGGACGACAAAGGCGGTGGGTAATTCTCCAGCGATGTCATCGGGTGTGCCTACTACAGCGCAGTCCGCCACGTCGTTATGCTGCAGAATCACGCTCTCTATTGCTGCTGGCGCCACCTACAATCACAATTTCATCGTTAAATCCCGTGGCCTTCCTTACCACACTGCTAGATAAACCTGTCTTATGCCATCTGGCTCGGCACACTTTTAAACTTTTCTAGATCAGGCCCGCGATCTATCTCATTCACGTCACATCACATCATCAGCCATTAAATGTCCACTGCAGAAAAAGGCCTCCCTCTTAGAGAGGGGTGTTGCCATAATCCCCACGCTTGGCAGGCGGCTTGGAGATCGCAGTACGTTCACCGTGTACTAACAGGACGCTGCTGCCCATCCTCTGGTGGTTTTGGTCGCAGTTTTAGGACATACCTGGGTCCCTATCTCATTGCTGGATATATATTATGTATCCATGTATATTGCATGTATGCATTTTATATCACTGGCTTTTCGGTGAAGGAAAACATCGTGACGAAACCTGCATACGTACGGAGAAGGAATTCAATGGCGTATGTGAATCCACCAACCCGCACTGGGCCAGCGTGGTAGATTTGGCCCAATCACCCTTTCGGGGGTAGGCTCAAAGTCCAGAAGTGAACTGTTAAAAGGCTGATTATGATGATGATGTTGATACATGTATAGTTAAAGGCATCGCGCGCGATAGGATAATATCAAAAGATAAGCTTACATTACCGCATATTTCAAAAGATCACTACCAATTTTTTTTAAATATTGAGTATCACACACAAGCGTATACATAAATTTTTATCTAGATAATCTGTTACGTGAAAATATAATGCCAGAAAAGCGAGAAGATAGTCACGCGGGTGCTACGCCGCCGCGCCGCGCCGTGAAGAAGTTATAAGACGCTAAGCGAGGGTAGCATATGCGATAGTAATAATTTATATTTTGATATGTTCTTACCCTTGTTTAAAAGTTTAATACAAGGAACAGAGAGGGGTGGGTTTTTTTTAAATATACATGAAAAGTTTTTTTTTTATAGTGGATAGGCTTGCGCCTGGCCGCATCGCCCGATGTTAAGCGACGATGCGGTCTACGATGGAAATAATTAAGATTGAAGGTTAAACATAAATTAAAATTGAATAATGTTTTTCCATATATGTCATGTCATATTATTTAACACCAGGGTATCTGCAGATCAAATGTTGCAGTACAGGTATCGGTACGTAACTTTAGCGCCGAACGAATACCTAATTTTGTACTACTGCGCAATAATAGTCAGAGCTAGAGTTTCGTGCCGCTACTTATACCTACTTTATGAATTGTGCTTTAAATTTTTTCATGATAGCAATGTTGAAAAAGGTGTTGGTGTAGGATAGAGCAGACTCGAATTTCTCTTTAGGTTAAAATGGCTGGGCCTAGATACCAAAGCCAAATGTTCAGAACAGGACCTTAAAAGTAAGGATCCGATTACTTGCGCCAGTAAGTAAAGTACCTACTTTAAAAAATGCGTTATCTGTCAGAATCGAATAGAATACGATACGACGAGGTACGACGACTCTTCCCCAACGAAAGCCTGGGCCTGCGTCTGAATTCACACTGGTGAGTATACTCACCAATGATTTGGTTCCAATTTACAATTCATATTGGCACGCTGTCATTACGAACTAAAATATTATTCAATGGGTACTAACCTGATACCCTTTATATTTAATGATTTCTTTAAGCCGATCTATGATATAAAAGAATCCTTTTTCGTCGTAGTAACCAATGTCACCAGATTTCAGATATCCTTCTTCATCGAAGCTGGCCTTTGTTGCTACTTCATTATCCACATAGCCTTTCATTATAGATGGGCTTTTAACGCATATTTCACCCTCTTTTTTAGGTCCTAACTTTTCTCCTGTCACTAAGTCAATTACCTTAAAAAGATAGATTAGGATACATAATAAAAAATCATTTACCTAAAAATTTAAAAAAAGTTAAAACTTTGGTGGCGATTTAATCAAGGTATGATTAACTAGCTGCGCCTCGTGGTTTCACCCGCGTAGTGATGAAAAATGGTGATGATTATGATAAAAAGCCTATGTCACTCTCTAGCTCTTGAACTAAGCAAAAATTCAGGTCGATCCGTTGTTCCGTTGCAGCGTGACAGAGGAACAAACATCCATACATCTATACATACAAACTTTCGCGTTTATAATATTAGTAGGATTACTTATCAGTGAGCGAAGTACGATATTCGATACGTAAAATATGTATAGAATTCAAAATAAATTAGGTAGGTATATTTTGAAATTCATTTCATATTTGTGTTGAATTGAATTCGATGGATACATATTTTACATATCGAATAGTCTTACTTCGCTTACTGAATTTGTATTTCAATAACATTTTCCCAAAAATGCTTTACTCTAATATCCGATATTCGTTCCTCATTTTAGTGGTATAATTCTCTTAATAGCCTCGTAGTATTCGAGAAACGCAATATAATACAAGTTTTGGCGGCAATTAGGTAATGATGGCGTTGCGTCTCGGTTTCCAGGGCCCACATTTTTAATACCTATTTGTCCATGAAACGTCTTATTTGTTTACCATGGCATGGCTTAGTAATGTTTAGGTACCATAACTAAAGCTTAAATATACCTGTGGTACGAAGTGGTGGTACTATGCTAAGAAAATAAACCATTGTCAAATCTACAATTGGCGTAAAAGTTGTTCATAATTATGAACAAATTTTACTATGGAATCAAGCCTAAAATCGTGAAAAATGTGTTTCGTGTAACCCTGTTTATAGCTTTCTTCAATACCTTCAGTTTACATCCCGGGATCGGTAGAAGACCTGGTTCGGCCTCCAACCTATCCTCTGTATCCTTAAGAACTGCCAAGGTCGATTCGGTCATGCCATAGCCCTGAACGAGTCGTAGCATATTTGGAAATCTGTGGAAAATATAAACTAGTAGACGGCTAAAAAATTCCACAAAAAAATCCTTTTCATTACTCGTACTCGGAAAGTAGGTCTGAAGTTGCCTGAGGAGCGGGTTGAAAGTAATACATTTCAGCCCTAGGGAGAATCACTTTCAACTGACAGTGACAGTTGACAACTGACAGACACTAAAATTATTTTAAAAAAACTAGTTCTATTTTCACATTTGTATTGAACCATGTTCCAATTTTATTTTCTCCTCAGAGGATTATGGTCCCGCACTTCTCGTACATTTGCCAGTGTCAGGATGTTAAAAAAAAATGGCGGGAATCCGATCTTCATTGTAAAGTTTTGTTTATACTTCCGTATAGCAGATTTGTTCACCTGATTCCGATATGGATTTAACGCCTGATTTCATAAGAGAAGAGGCTAAAGCAGTAGTGGAAAATAAATATCACACCAAAAATTTTGATTTATGTTAAATAAAATTCACTCATATTTTCTTTAGTCAGTTCATGTTTTTATTTTCCTTGTATTCGTAATGAAAAGCACAGGGTTTACCTCGGGGTGAAAGTAACTTATTTATTCCCGAGAAGGGGTTTGGCACCCGAGCGTAGCGAGGGCGTTAATAGTTCGAGGGACTAATAAGTCTTTAACCTGTAACAATGTACTATTTCAGACCCGCGAGTGAGTAATGTGAAGCAAGTTCATATTCAGAGCAAGTAAAGCAACTGTTCAATCTTTTAATTTCTTTGTTTGACATATTTTATTAGGTATATCAGCTTTTGTTTAGTTTTTGGGGTATGAATTTCTTTATTAGGTACTCTGCGTATAATTAATTGGTTATAATCAGAAATCATCAGCCGTGGGACGCAAGAAACCAAAACCTAAACCCTTTTTTATTTGTACCTACTTCAAATACTTAAATCTAAAATATTTACATTTTGGTCATTTCGCCAGCTGTCTGTTGACTGAGAGGTGCTGCTCCGCACCAAAAACATTTAACTGAAGACAAGTCGTATTTTTTCACAAGAGCAGACTTGGCGAGGAACACTATGATCGGTGGCACTACGAGCAAGCCGTTTACCTGTACGATAAAGAAATTATTATATACATTAGTTTTAAGCAAAGACTTCTACGTAGTAGTAATCTGTGGTTGTAAGTATCTAACGCCGGCTGTACATTCCACAGAAAAGAGAAGTAAATGGAACGGAAATGAGAAGGAACATCTGTCGCCAGGCATTATGACAGAACCTTGCTTGAACATTCTTATTTAGATCAATGCGTCGAACTACGCATCCAAAGAACTTGGACCTTACCTTTTTGGGTTAGGTCTCAAAGTTTTTTGTCCGCATCACAGTTGCTAACTGATTTCGAATGACTGACGTTTCCTTTATGGGTGGCATGATTATAGTACACACTCTAAAGTATAACAATAAATAATGACCAAGTGCAAGTCGGTGACAAGTTTCTGTTCATTAATAAGTTATAACTGGTAATTTTGTTATTGAATTTTGTGGTGGTAAGGAACCCTCAGTGCGTGAGCCCGACTCGCACTTGACCGGTTTATTAGTTTATTATTTTAAAAAATTGCCAGAAAGTATTTATGTCACCTTATATTCTTGTATAGTACTCAAATACTTCTCCGGGTTGAATCCTGTTAAATATATTACTGTCTTGTGGCTCGTCAAATAGTGCGTGGTGGTTATTATTCCAAATACATGGTACCACGGTAACGCGGTCAGAATCCGATCGCAGACTTTTTCAAAACATCCAGAGCTGAAAAAAATATTCAAATACTGGGTATTTGTCTAAACAAACTTCTAACCTCACTTCTCTAAAAATACTGTAAAATTTAATTTGCAGATTATCCCAATTGAGAAATATCAAATAATATTAAACTGTCACGGGTAAGATATCAAAATATAAATCCGCAATCTTACACTCACCTAGCGCCTTATATTCTTCACGGTACGGCGCCCTACGTGTTCGCACACGTATCTGTGGGCGGATGGTTTTCGCAGATGCAAAATACAGGGTTACGCCATAGTAAAAGTGGATCATAATGATGAGTACAATGACCTCCTTTCGGCTTAGTACAGTCCATATGCGTAACCCTGTATATTCTTTTGACATCTCAAATAATACTTTATCATAGAAATTTTCTACTCGTGTGTGATGTTTCTTATGGGCAATGAAAGCTATTTTGTGAATATGCCGTAATGTAAATAAATCTTTTAATACCTTCTTAGTGTGTGATGACGATGACCTACCGAAATTATTTTTTTCGTGAAAATATGTTTTACTCGTTTTAATTTTAATTACTTACTAGCGTTCCGCCCCGGCTCCGCACGGGTATAGTTATATAGCCTATTAAAATAGCTTATATTAATCAGTGATAATGTAACTTTCAAATGGTGAAAGAATTTTTAAAATCGGTCCAGTATTTTTTGAGCCTATTCGTTACAAACATACTTACATACAAATCTTTCCTCTTTATAGATTAATTTAAACAGTAAAAGTCCATTAGTAACATTAATTCATAAAAATAATAAGTAACAATAAATTCATCATCATCATCAGCCAGAAGACGTCCACTGCTGAACATAGGCCTCCCCCTTTAACCTCCACACTGAACGACAGCCTGCCTTTTGCATCCACTGGATGCCCGCGACTCTCACAATGTCGTCGGTCCATCTAGTGGGAGGCCTCCCTACGCTGCGTCTTCCGGTTCGTGGTCTCCACTCCAGAGCCTTTCTTCCCCATCGGTTATAGGTTCTTCGAGCGATAGGGCCTGCCCATTGCCACTTCAACTAGCAAATTTTAACCGCTATGTCGGTGACTCTAGTTCTTTGGCGAATATCCACGTTTCGGATTTTATCGCGCAAAGAAACTCCAAGCATAGCTCTCTCCATTGCCCGCTGTGTGACTCTGAGTTTTTCCAAAAGGCCAACAGTTAAGGACCACGTCTTAGTACCATATGTCATCACTGGCAACACACACTGGTCAAAGACGCTCGTCTTGAGGCACTGTGGTATCTTGGACGAGAAGATGTCACGCAATTTCCCGAACGCTGCCTATCCGAGTTAGATTCTTCGGGCGACCTCTTTGCTTAAGTTGGACTTACCTAACTGAACAATCTGTCCAAGATAGGTGTAATGGTCAACAACTTCGAGAGTATCGTTCCCAACGACTACTGGCACGGGTTCAACATGGACATTGGACATAATTTTTGTCTTGTCCATGTTCATTTTAAGACCCACCTGTTGGGAAAGGCTACTGAGGTCGCTGAGCATCGTATTGAGATCCTCCAGCGACTCTGCCATGATGACTATATCATCGGCAAAACGAAGGTGAGTGATGTATTCGCCATTGACGTTGATGCCGAATAATAAATTGCATGTTCTAAATCAATAACCCTTGTAATAATTCAAAATAACATGCGATTTACAATTTAAATTAAAACAACAATTATTATCAGTTCATCAAAACTCGCGTGAGAATTCATTATAAATTACTATAACAATGGCTTACACTCGCCAAATTAAAATATATACTAAATATAATTAATATTTAGTATATATTTTAATGTTTTTTATATTACTAAAACGACACATCACACACACATCATCAGCCGTTAAATGTCCACTGCTGAACAAGACCTCTTAGAGAGGGGTGTTGCCATATTCCTCACGCTTGGCAGGCGGCTTGGAGATCGCAGTACGTTCACCGTGTACTAACAGGACGCTGCTGCCCATCCTCCGGTGGTTCTGGTCGCAGTTTTAGGACATACCCGGGTCACACTAAATCGACGTTTTATTTTAAAAATATTATCAGTAGTGAAGTTTGAAAAATGCTTACTCAAAAGTTGCCCAAGAATACAGAATGTTCAGATGCGTGATCATGACTCCCTTAGGTAGTCCAGTGGTGCCAGAAGAATAGGATATCATCGCGGTGTCGCTAGCACCACACACAGTTTCTGGTTCATACGTTTGTGGATCGCCATCTCCTAATACTTCATTAAAACTTAGCACCCCTTGTATGGGTTCTCCATTTATCTGCACTATGTGTTTTATACTCTCGGTAGCTTTCAAAACGTTTATATGAGCTGCTAGTGCAGCAGGAGAGCAAATAACTATGCTTGGGTTCGAGATATTTAACACATGCTCTAATTCATCTGTAATAAATCATGTTAAAGTACAATTAGGTCTTTATTTAAGATTTTCTTTATTTCCTTTAAAAAAAAGATATTTTGCAGTCCATCACATATTTTCAAACACTTTTTGTTGCAGCCAACACCGAAGCAGTTACAGTCAGTTAGTTGCAAGTCATTACTGAAAAGGGTTAAGTTCACAGGAGGCATATCAACTGGGCCCTGGATTGGCATCACCTCAACTTGAGGCGTTTTTTATCTACATACTGCAACGCATATTAATCAGCATCAAAACGGCATTGCCTTGCCTCGAGATAAGCTAGCGAACCCCTTGTGGTACGTGGTTGACTCGCTGTCACAGCGTTTACGTGTCGGGTCATTTGACTGTGAGATGGTACGCAGACGTCAGTCATATCAGTCCCATGTCCCATCAGGCGAAAAAGCCTTCGCCTGACTATACACAAGCGCAACGGCGCCCTGTTTAGCCTTGAAGGTGATTTGCCGCTCCGTTTACGGGCCTGTGGTTGGTTTGGCGGCGAGTGGATGAAGCGAAGCAATGCCGATCCAGTTCCAAGTTGATGATGACTGTTATTAATTACTCATCATTTCAGCCGTAGGACGTCCACTGCTGGACATAGGCCTCCCCCATCGACATCCAAAAGGTCGTCTGTCCATCTTGTGGGTGGAAGTCCTACGCTGCGCTTACCGGTCCGAGGTTTCCATTCCAGAACCTTTCGGCCCCGTCGGCCACCTGTTCTGAGTGATATGTGCCCTACTCACTGCCACTTCAACTTGCTAAACTGGCCATGTCGGTAACTTTCGTTCGTTACGGATACTCATTTCTGATATTAATGATTATTTTGGAACTAATTTACCTCTATTGTATAACGTACTGTAGACGGTTATGGTAGCTCCACAACACAGAGCCCCCATGAACCCGGAGATGAGTTCGTTTTTACTCTCGCTGTAGTATGCGACCACATCTCCTCGCTTCACGCCCAGCTCCTTCAGCCCGATGGCAACATTCACCGTGTCTTGCAAGAGTTTGCTGTACGTTACTTGTTCACCAGTATTGCCATTCACCTATTTTTAACAACTATAAATTAATATAATTTATAACATGACCATTTAGGAAAATAGCTTGTAACTTTTAAACCACTGGAATTGCACGAGAAGTGCGGTAACATAATCCTCTTAGAAGAAAAAAAAAGTAAACTTTTGGAACATGGTTCAATACAAATGTGAAAATAGAACTAGTTTTTTTAATAGTTTGAGTGTCTGTCAGTTGTCAACTGTCACTGTCAGTTGAAAGTGATTCTCCCCAGGGCTGATATGTATTACTTTCAACCCGCTCCTCAGGCAACTTCAGACCTACTTTCCGAGTATGAGTATTGAAAAGTTTGGTGATTGATCAATTCGAGGGAATCCGAGAGAGCTATATCTGGTTTGGTTTTACGTTCCACGATTAAATTTTTAAATTTACTAGGCTGATAATTTTGAAGCACCATTTGATTTTCATGATATGGTTTCCGTCCTTTGGTGGACTTCCGTGCATGAAGGCAGTGCAGAGACTCGGTCTCTCAAGCTGATAATATTAGCAACATTCGCCCTTGTGTGTCAATGGACAACATTTAATTTTTGCAATGAGTCAAAAATTCGAAAACCATTTGGAGATTATTCCCATGAAAACCCCATAAAAATATTTAAATACTATCTATCCACTATTTTTCAAGTTATTTGAAAAATAAATAAATAATGGAAAAATAGGATTAACGAGCAATAGTTAATTTGCCAAAAACTCGAATTAAAAAATATGAAACTATCTTGCCATCTATTTCCCTATCTATCTTTTACCCCGTATTATGTCCAAAAATTTAAAATTAACAGGTAGTCATTAATGGCATAGCATCGTGTTCCATCTACATAATATGAATAAATAATCAACGTAGGTGTTTAAAAAACATTAAGTTGTGAAAGGATCATATGATTAAATCGCATAAAATACTTACGCCATTATTACCTTATTTTTATAAATAAACTAGCGGTCCGCCCAAGCTTCGCACGGGTATAGATTATAGTCTATGTCACCCGGGGATAGTGTAGCTTCCTAACAGTGAAATAATTTTTCAAATCGGTTCAGAAGTTTCGGAGCCTATTCAATGCCATCAAATAAACAAACAAACAAACAAACAGTCAAATCTTTCCTATTTATAATATTAGTATAGATTAAAGCCGTGGTAGCCCATTTGGGAGACCACTAGACTTGAAAGCGTGAGGTCGCGGGTTCAAACCCCGGGCCCGTACCAATGAGCTCTTTGGAGCTTATGTACGGTTTTTCATACCACTGGCTTTTCGGTGAAGGAAAACATCGTGAGGAAACCGGCACACGTACGGAGAAGGAATTCAATGGCGTATGTGAATCCACCAATCCGCACTTGGCCAGCGTGGTGGATATGGCCCAATCACCCTTTCGGGGGTACGTTAAAAGTCAAGCAGTGGACTATTAAAAGGCTGATTATGATGATGATGATGAACACAATAAAAATAAATAAATAATAAATGGAAAATGTTATTTGCGACCTGGCATCCCTGTACATGTTATTTTGCTATTTGATGTTGACAAATTTGACATTGTCCTTGACATACACTTTTTTCATATTCGTCTCGTTATGGTATAAACAGCCATAAAGCCTATAATTTATAATATTTTTTGAAAATTATTTTAAAAATAACTATTAGGTTAAGAATAAAACTGAAAAATACGTGTCCAATATTTTTTCATAATCTATCAATTAAACCAATAAAAATAGGTAGTAAAAAAAATTAAACGTTGTCCATTTTGTGCTCGGCTTCTTTGGTTACCGTCCATGTTTTGGCACTACAAAAGATTCCTGTCATTATTTTGGTTAAAATAAAACTGTATAAAATATTTACCAATGCAACAGCGTCTCCTTCACGATCGCAATGGCGTGAAATTCTTTCCAAAAAGTACTCTCCGGCAGACAAATGGCCGGGTATTTTTAGCGTTGCTCCGTTAGTTACTACCTTGTTACGAATCATTTTAATGTTTTTACCAGCGACGTGAAATCAACTACCTGAGTCGTGGACGCGCTTATCAATGCTTCATCGTGGCATAACATTTACATCAATCAGGGCATAATTAAAATTTATAAATAATATAGGTACCCACACTTAACTACGTAATTAATTACATACAATTAAAAATTATAGGATAAAAATGAACATTTACGTTATTTTGTGTTGTGTTACAAATATATTGGACAATCTGTCACTTTTGGTGATGCCTAACTTGTAACAAGTATGTTAATGTACTAGCTGTTGGCCGCGACTTCGTACGCGTAGACTTTCATATAGACTTTCGACCACCTTTTGTCATCCTTAATTCGGCTCTTTCGTAAAATCCTTTCCTAGCGGACCTCTACACCCCATAAGGAATCTACCTGCCTGATTTCAGCTTCGTAGGTCAAGTAGTTTTTGAGATTTCGTGTTTAATGAGTGAGTAAATAGATGAATTTCGCTTTTATATATATAGATAATAATTTGTTATACAAGAGTGCAAGTGCTCAATTAGCGAAGGATTCTAAAATTGAATCAAGAGCGTAGCGAGAGATTCAAAAGTTAGAATCCTGAACGTTAGCGAGGGAATCAAAAGAGCACGCGTTGAAAAATCTTTTGCACTCGAGTGCAACACGTAACTTCATCCCACCTAAGCGAGGAAATGACTTAGGATAGGTGTCGATATGTATGTCTTTTTTCATCTTTATTGTTGCTTTCAGTATTGAATACGTACTCCATAGGGGGAGTACGTATTCAATATTCATATATGGAAATCTTTACAAACCACCATTTTAGATTCGTTTCTTTAATTAACCAGATTTGAGATATATCTTTCTGTCCTTACAAAAACAAATCTTTTTGTGTCTTGTGTGGAAACCACTATGTCACAGATTCTACGAATACTTAAGTAGGTATATTATTTATTTTGGCCGTGTCGTCATTATTCAGCAGAAGTGGCACTTATTTATAAAAAAATATACGGATAATTAATGAATATGTATGTTTACCTACTTTTAATAAATTGCGTAGTCTTTAAACTTTCCAACTAGCATCAAATAAACAATCTCTACATAGTATAATTTAAAGTCGCTTTCCGCGTCTGTCTGTCTGTCTGTATGGCCGCTAACTCCTCCTAAGCCACGCAACGGATTTTGATGCTGTTTTCACCATCAGTTAGTTACATTTTCACGGAAGGTTTGTATATATAACTAGCGACCCGCCCCGGCTTCGCACGTAAATTACACCCGTGCGAAACCGGGCGGGCGGATAGCTAGTAAAATATAACCTAAAAAATGCCGATTAATCTGAGAACAGGGGCCTTACGGACAACTGCTATAGCGGCACCTAATCCGCTCAGTTGGAAAATCACGCGACCGCAAACCGTATCTGGGCGACATAAGGTTCACGTTCGCGTGATTTTCCAACTGGGTGGATTAGGCGCCGCTATAGCAGTTGTCCGTAAGGCCCCAGGGGCTTACGGAAAATCGTAAGATGAAGCTATAGTGAAACAATCCGTTCAGTTGAATTCCTTTATTTCCATCAATTTATTCTTAAGCTCGCGGCGATGAATCTTTCCGGATCCAGTTTTTGGAATTTCTTCAACGAATATGATGCCTCCGCGTAGTCGGGATATTGACGATAGCTGGAAATAATAATAATTTTATTAAAACACGTGATTCAGCCATTCATGCTCCTAGCCCCAAATACACACACGATAAGATAGGTACCTAATATTAAAAAGTATATTTACATTATGATATGTTTAAAAAAATCGCTACCATACATTTAATATCAAGCTACAAATAACTATTTTAATAGCAATACACGAGTAGATAATAAATATAAATTTTGATCAAGCAATTATCAAAAATTTCACATTTCGCATCTGCGGATGGCATCCGCGTGTGGGCCAAGGATGGGCCAAGGGTTGTCCTTGAAGAAGACACGGTACTAGGTAAGAAAGAGAGAGAGATTCAGACTTATATTTTGATAATGATCTTAACCGTGTGTTATAGTTTAATATATAATACAGTACTCTCTTGATAATCCGCCATCACCAAATCCCAACCATCGGCGGATTACTGATGACGACGGATTATAATGTACAAGAACAACAAATTTAACAAAACATCCGAATTTATGATTATTATGTTATTGTATTGAAAAACAACTAGAATGTAACTTTAATAAGGACTCAGGTTCAGTGAAAACGCAGTGCGCGACCTTTCACCTGAGTTATGACTGCGGCGAAGTAGAGAACTGTGTTTGTCATACGCATAGACGGCGGATTATCGAGCTCAAGAGAAGTGAACAAACTTGACTGGAGGAAACATTATCAATGACGGCGCATTACAGAGTTTGATAAGACCAATTTCGACTCGCAAAAAACGGCGGATATAATAATCGTATAATAATACTAGCGACCCGCCCGCCCGGCTTCGCACGGGTGTAATTTACGTGCGAAGCCGGGGCGGGTTGCTAGTTATATATAAACCTTCCTTGAAAATGTATCTAACTGATGGTGAAAACCGCATCAAAATCCGTTGCGTGGTTTATGAGGAGTTAGCGGCCATACAGACAGACAGACGCGGAAAGCGACTTCAATTTATACTATGTAGAGATAGAGATATTTTCGTGTAAATAAATAAAAATGTACAAAGAAATATTGCGTTACGAGATATTTTTTGTGGAAAAGAATCCACACAGGGTCATTCTCACGCCATTCGGATGAGATAAATTATTATGATATAAATTTATTTTAAAACCGTAAAAAACCTAATTGACTTTTTTATTGTATGTTGCGTGCCACAGAATACATATTAATTACTAGATATCTTCGCCGTTTGAAAACCCATTTTAACGATTTTTTTTTAAATTAAATAGGCTCAACGGTTATGTCACCCTTTTAATTTGAAGAAAATATTTCACATAAAATTGTTGCCATCCTTTTCTGACGTATTAAAATGAAAAGAGACACTGATCATTTTAGTCCGTTCAAATTGGTTTAGTTTAGAGAATGGGACATTAGAATCAACGTCAGCGGCGTCGATTCTGTCATACCACTCACTAAACTAAACCAATCTGACAGGACTAAAACTATCTGCCTCTCTTTTCATTTTAATATGTGAGAGAAGGATGGCAACAATTTTAGAGCTGTCAAGTTTAGTTTAGAGTACATCAGAATCGACGTTATAGTGTCGCTAAGTGCGAAGTGCATTTATGTTGGTTACCCTGGTGGAGGTGAAGTGCAGCAGCTCCTGGTCGGTGAGCTTGGCGCCCGGCTTGCGCACGACGAAGGCGGTTGGCAGCTCCCCGGCGAGCTCGTGGGGCGCGCCCACCACGGCGCACTCCGCCACCCCATCGTGCTCCATGATCACGCTCTCCACCAGGGCTGGCGCTACCTGTACGTGCGACCGACTTATAAAAATAATAAGCGAAGGGCACACAACACCTCAAAGGGCTCTTGCTAAACTTGCTTAGGTATAGAAGGCGTCACGAGGTTCTTCAGCACATGAAGGGCTACAGACAGAGGAGAGTCCGAGACGATGCGTATCGTGTCGACGATGACTGCCTTCAGTCCCTTCGTAATGATGACTATGTCAATGACCTCCTTTAAGCTTAGTAGGTAGAGGTACACCCCAAGCTTATAATAAGTAGGAGGGGGTTTTGGCGCCAACGTGGAAAAAAACATATCGGCTCGTTGGATTATTTTCCTAAACTTGTGTATTTTTGAATGTTATTGTGTAATAAATGGTGAATTAATATTCATTAGTTGCTCGTAAACGTGCTCGAGTGTGGTATACATAAATGATATAACGAGGTGAAACGTGTCTTTTCGTGTTGTTTCCTTAACTCCATAGGAGCCTCTTGTAAAGTTTCCACCACTTTACAGGGGCATGAGTTTGACTTGACCGTGACTTACTTAGCTTGACTCTGACTGTGACTATGACTTGTTTGACGCTATTAAGACAATGTAAACAAGTTTAGTATTACGACTAAAGGACATTGAATACACGGTCATGAAAATTACAACCTTATAACAAAAAAAAAATAAGTAGGAGTTTTGGCCCCAACGTGGAAAAAAACGTCAGCTCGATGGATTATATTCCTAAACTTGTGTATTTTGGAGTGTTAATGTGTAGTAGATGGTGAATTATTATTTATTAAATGCTCGTAAACGTGCTCGAGTGAGGGAAAGTGAAATAGCGAGTTGAAACATCTCTTTTCGTGTTGTTTCCAAATCTCCATAAGAGCCTTTTATAAATCTCCACCACTTTACAGGGGCATGAGTTTGACTTGACCGTGACTTACTTTAGTTGACTCTGACTGTGACTATGACTTGTTTGATGCTTTTAATACTATGTAAACATGTTTAATATTACGACTAAAGGACATTGAATCAACGGTCATGAAATTTAAAAAATATATGTATTTCTTAAGAAGGTCGTATTAGTAATAATCTAAACAAAAATATACGTAGGTACCTGCTGTCCGTTGTATTTTATTATTTCCTTTAATCTGTCGACAATATAGAAGCAGCCATCGCTATCGTAATAGCCGATATCTCCCGTCATAAGGAACCCTTCGTCGTCGAACATTGCTCTGGTGGCCTCTTCGTTGGCGACGTAGCCTTTCATTATCGTAGGGCCTTTCACACACAACTCTCCTTGCTCATTAGCTGCTAGCTTTTCGCGTGTCACCACATCTAATACCTATAAAGAGAGTCGATACTTGATACCACATCCTCAGCTCAAATCTAAGTTTTGTGCGTGAAACAGTGATAAATCTATTCGATCTACGCCTGTAGGAAGAGCGCACGAGTCCGCGTCCGCCCCAGCACGTTATAACGTAAGAGACTAATGATAAAACTACAGATTACTGAAGAACCATTTTTATTTTATACTAGCGACCCGCCCGCCCGGCTTCGCACAGGTGTAATTTACGTGCGAAGCCGGGGCGGGTCGCTAGTTATATATATAAACCTTCCTTGAAAATGTATCTAACTGATGGTGAAAACCGCATCAAAATCCGTTGCGTGGTTAAGGAGGAGTTAGCGGCCATACAGACATACAGACAGACAGATGCGGAAAGCGACTTCAATTTATACTATGTAGAGATTAAACGAATTTATACTAAATTTCATTACATAAACGACCATTCGAATATGAAAAAAAAATTGCCAAGAACTTTTCAATGCGGAGAAAAACTAAATACGTGTTTTTGGAGGCCTTACACTTAGATTAAAGTATTGTAGTACTTATATTATGAAATCTTTGGCCTTACAGTTTAGGTGATGAAAAATGTTACGCGACCGCAAACCGTATTTGATCCCCTCCTGCCCATTTTTCTATCGGACTGCCAGAGTGGGTACGAAGAATCGACACCGCTTTATGGTTGATATTCCGAGAACCCGTACGAAGCGCTTTGATTCCACATTTATTATGCGAACTGCTAGTCTGTGGAATTCGCTGCCTGAGTAGGTGTTCCCCGATAGTTACAATCTGGGTGTCTTCAAGTCGAGAGTGAATAGGTTTCTTCTAGGCAAGCGTGCTCCATCGTAGGCCGCATCATCGCTTAACATCAGGTGAGTTGGCGGCCAAGCGCCAATATCTAATAAAAAAATATATATATATGGGCACGTTAATGTTCACGTTAACGTGATTTTCCGAACTGCACGGTTTTAACGTTAGTTTGAGACCGCGTAAGGAGTTGGACGTAAGGTTAAGGTTTCGCCACAGAAAAGGGATTTTTTTTAAAATCTTTTTTGTGGTTTTATAATTACATAACACTTGTTTACTTCTTTGAGAAACGAAGACTAATTACGTCCTATTTCCTTTGAAAATCGAATTGTGGAGTTTTGTAACAAAAATAATTCAGTGCAAAAACATTTTATTCCGAATGTGGCTACATGGTATGAAAAAAAAAACAAATGCGGGGGAAAGAGACAAAAGCGCGGCGCAGTGTTTTTTTTTTGTTCAATATTCCATACATTGATGTAAGCATTGTAAGTAAATAGTTAAAACAGTCATGGATTCCATAACACAGATTTTTCTTTTCTGTGGTGGCTTCCCAAAAATTTATTTGTGTGATATTATAAAAATAAGCTCTTCAAGCGACAAATCCTCCCAATTCAATGTGTTACGTTCAAAAGTAAGCGAAATTAGTGAGTGAAAATGTATTGCCCTGGAAAGACGGTCCAGAATTTTAGTAAGTAAGTACCTTACTACTTTTAACAATCGTTACTTTGAATAAATTCTTACATCATTTTATTTAAATTACTCGCATTATTTGAGTAAAGCACTATACAAGCCTGGGTCTACAACGACTGCACAGCTGGCCATGATATGATGAACTCGAGCTAAGCTTAGCTACGCTCTCGGCCTTCAAGCTTGGTCATCATTGCAGCTCTTGCTGTCCGCGCTATAAAATCCACGACCTTCGGTCTCGGCCTTTATTTTCGCTTGTCCATCAAGAGCTGCAGTTCTAACCGCGCTGTGGTGGCCTGAACCTGCGCTACACTTCGCTTTCGGCCATCATCATCGCTGCCAGCAACGCACTGATAATTGACTCCGCTAGGAGTAATAGCGTTCCGTGGTGAAGCCTTTATCATGTGCGGAGACTACAGCCGGTCTGCGCGCAAAAACAGCGTTGATGGTGAGACAAGCGTGGCTAAGAATCTGTGCTATTATGTCTTCTGTGACGTAACTGCGTAAAGAGACCGCAAGAGATGCGAGCTTGTCTCGAGGAGAGGTTCACCGTTATAAATATAACAACGGGATATAATAACGACGGGAAGAATAACGGGAGAGGAGAGGTGACCGTTACGTATGCTCAAAAGTAGGCGTTGAAATAAGAACTTTGAAACAAAAAAAAAAAAATGCTCGAGTTGGGGCGATACCGACCCTGCGCAGAATTGATATGTCTGCTGTGACCATCATACTGTCATCTATCATCGTATTATTTGCATGTTTCATTCATCATAATTTTTGGCGCATTTTTTATTTACCTTCGCAATTATTCCCGGTAAAGGCACTCCACAACTGCCTCGTTTTCTTGTCCCATTAGAGTTGTTTTGTTCTTTTAGAACTGCCAAAGACGTTTCTGTCATGCCATAAGCTTGTAATATTCCTGCGCACTTTGGTAAACTGCAAATATTAAACAAATTGTCATATGATCAACAAGTTATTCCATATATTTTGTCCTAAACGGCTTAACCTAATCATTATAGGTAAAGATTTTGAAAAATTACCATGACTTATGCAGTCATAGTAAATTTTTAGGTCTCTTTGAGGTAAAGAGGATAACGAGGAGATTTTAACCTTGCGATTGATAGTTGTGTGAATTATATCATGCACCAACTTTTCCCCTGCTACCTTATTAACTATCTACTACGCTGCTATTTGCTCAAGCTGTTTGCCGGTCACTATACAAAGAAATCAGATTAAGCCCAAGCTGAAGGTATATCTTTTAACCTATAGAAGCTCTAAGAACCCAAATCACGCCAAGTAACTTTTTTTGACGTGACTTCTATCAAATAAACAGAGTATTATCGCACGCTGTAATATATACACTGCGAAAATAGTGGCATGATTGTCAATACATACAATCTATACATATTATGCGCGCATCGGCGCGTTTAGGTGGAGCATAAAACTCCGCCTAAACGCGCCGACGCAGCATTCTAATAATTATAACTGAATATGAACTGCTGCATCGGTGCGTTTAGGCGGAGTTTTAGGTAAGTAGGAAGCGGTCAGGCGGTTGGTGCCTCTGGTTATTTCGAAACAAGTGGTAAAACGTCTGTCTCCATGGCAGTACATAATGTGTTTGTTAATAAATCTTCACTTACTTTTTCTGCGCACTTTTGATACTGTCTGCTGAGATGGGAGCAGCAGCGCACCAAATGTGCCTCACCGATGTCAAGTCATATTTCTCAACCAGAGGTGACTTTGCCAGTAAGTGCACCATTGGAGGTACTACCGGCATTTCCGATATCTGAATAGAAACAATTAAAGATTATTTTATTGCTTAAAAAGTAACACCTAACAAATTATATTTAATAATAATATATAATATTAATAATTAATTGTGCCTAGTTGTATTTTTTTACAATCTGTGCAATATAATTGTTTAGAGGCTACGCATGCCAATCCACGCAGAAAGTTTGAGAACAAATGATTTTATGTATGAGACCTAGACCAGTTATAATTTATTTTTATTATTAACGATTATTTTCTAACGATTAGCCTACAAAATACGAAATTCACATTACTTAATTTCTCTCCACATTTTTACGAGCTAAATTTGAACAAAATCGTGTCGCATTGAAAAAGCGGGATCTGCGTCCGGAATATTTTCGCAGGATGACTTTTTACTGTGGCAGACCTAGCGTGTTTATATACGATATTACCACTGGTGATGAATCTTGTATTTATCAATATGAGCACCACCACCAGTCGACGGTAGGGCTGTTTCAAACAAACCAAAGCTTACCAAAGTGCAGCGATCGAGAAGCACAGATTTTGATCGCTAGTATTTTTCACTTTGACTAGATCAATGCCAAATGGTATAACTATCATGCTTACCAAAATGAAAATTGCTGTTAGCTACAATCGACAGAACACGAGGCTTCGCGAGCACTCAGCGCTCAAAACGAGGGACTTCCTGGCTAGAATGAACCGGCCAAGTGCGAGTCTGGTTCGTGCACTGAGGATTCCATACCACCACAAAATAAGGTCATACAAGTAACCGAATTACCAGTTATTATAACGCCTTCCAAAATAGTCGAAGCTTATGCTAAGCAGACACAGTTAATTATTTTGCTACAGGCGCTCGAGTATAACACAAAATTATAACTTGGTAAATAATAGAAAATTGACACCGACTCGCACTTGGCCATTATTTATTATTTATTGTTATACAGATTGTGTTCTATAATCATGATAGTTTGACGCTTGTATCTACGTATTACCGTTTTTACATTAGAGCTAATACAAAAATATGTTAAAAAAATACGTTTGTTGTATGGGGACCTCCCTTTTGTTTGTACTTTTCGTCATTTTTATTATTATGTTAGTTAATCCGCCGTAACATTACATATTCTGTGAAAATTTCGACTGGGTATCTATTACGGTTCGGAAGATACAGCCGTTAATAGGTAGGACAAACGGACGGACATACATACAGACAGACATCGTAGGCTTAGTGATATGGTTCCGTTTTTATCCTTTGGGTATGGAACCCTAAAAACCAAATAGACAAATTGAAATGTATAGAACATGAGTTTTTTTTTCTATCTTATGCTAGAATGTTATTATGTCTGTCGTCTCAAGTTACACCCGGTATAGAAAATGATATTGTTTCATATACATTATGGCATTTTTTACCTGATATTTTTGTATAGTGGCTAGATACTGTTCAGGAATGAAGTCCGTGAGGTAAACCACCAAGTTTCCACTGGCCAAGTACTGTATCGTTGTCAGTAAACCGTACACGTGGTACCACGGGCTCATACTTAGCACGTTTACCTTGCTCTTGTTTGAGTAACTATAACAAAACCAAAATAAAATATTTGATTACAATTTGGCGTGAAGAAAGAAAGCGATGGCTTTCTCTCTTACCTTCTACAGCAGGATACATAAATCACGTCACGACTCACGAGTATAATAATTAAGCGTACCGTATACAGAGTTATTTTTAATTGATTAAAACTGCTCGCAGTTAGTTTCCCTGCATCATACTTCCTTAACAATTTTCGTTCAATGACCTTACACAAAACTAATTATACATCATTCCACTCATTACACTCCATATCAATCGCTATCATATCTGAATTCACCCTCTTTTTACACAATGTCAGCTTTCACGCAGTTTGTCCGTACTTTCTTCGGTCGTCCTCTACCGCCATATCCTTTCTCTTCGCATAATGTTGCCAGCGCCTTAATGTGCACGAAACACTTTTTGTATAGTTTGTAAACATTTTTTATCTTTGAATTTTTAGGTTCTTTGGCTCCTAAGCTTCCTTCGGGCTTTGTAAAATTATAGCCTGAGAGCCCCACTTTCAATATAATATCTATATATATAAAAGAAAGTCGTGTACGAGAAGTACGTGAAAAACGGGTGAACCGATTTGGCTGAAAATTGGTGGGGAGGTAGCCTAGAACCAAGAGACAGACATAGGTTAGGGGAGAGTGGGGGAATGGCGAACCGCTAAGGGAAAATTTAAATAATACAAATGTTATTTGAGGTAGAGTTGTTTTTAATACGTAATCAGTCGGTCCATTTATCCTACTAAGTAATCCTAAAATCAACATTGTTAAATTATTCAAAACAAAAAATATTTTCTAACAAAAACAAAACCCTTGGTGTTCGGGTTTACCCGACGCTTGTCGGGTAATGCCGAACGGTAAATGGGGCAATGACGAACTAATCTAATAGCTTTAATATCTACACAAATCACAGCGATAGCCCCCCGATGTTGATTGTTGGTCTGTGCACTTATCGTGTGCCCATTGTTGACATTCGCAACACATGATTCAATCTTCGGTAGGAGGGTTAACATATTTTTCATGGCAAAAAATACAAAAATAATCATCGTCATTGTTCTTATCATCCTTCTTCCTCTTTTTTCCACCTTTTCGGTCAGAATCTTGAAAATCTTTAATATCCTTAAAGTTTTTCACAGGTTTTGTCATCCTCTTATGACCAGTTTTAACAATATCTGTTTTCTCAATTTGTTTTTACTGTGGTAGTTTCTCTTATTTGTTTTTCTAATTTCTTATTTTGTTTTTGCTCTAATTCTTCTTATATTTTGTTTTTGACCCTTTGGTGCCAAAATTTTTGAGTTTCTTTGTACGTCTGTAATTCCTGTTTCGTCTATGTTGAAAATTTTGTCAGGCCCAAGGTGATGTTTATTTTGTATGGATTCCAAGTTTTCATAGAATATCTTAACTTCAGTTTCATTAAAAGCATTAATCCTGTTTAATGAAGTAGCCTCAGGTTTTCTTAGACAGTGCAGGTTGCCTGCTCCTAAAACCATAATACCAGTCTTTTCCAGCCATTTTCTTCATTTTGTCAAAATTATGTGGTAGTTTATTTTGCTCTGCGAATGTGAATGCAATTTCGCGAACCATCTCAATTGTCAATCCATAATATAGCTTGCTGCAATTTAGTATATGGTGTTGAAACTCCAATTCTTGAATTTCCGAAAAGATCAGTTTTTTTCCACCCTTCGGTTGTTTTATTACGGCGTCTTTTAAATGGTCAAATATAGTAGTTTTTGGTACCGAGTAAGCAATTGACGCTTTGCCTATACTTAGCTTTTTACTCCTGATATCTTCAACGGCTTTCTCGAGATCTTCTAATGAGTATTTCCTTTGGGTCGTTTTAATATATTTTCGAGGCATCTGAAACAAACAATTGTAGTTATGTAAATGGGGTAATGCCGAACGTTCGTGATTACCCAACTCTGAGTGTTCGCCATTACCCCACAGAATCAAAATGAAAATTGAATTTTTTTAAGTATAAATTATAATTGTGAACGCAGCTACTATTAAGCACAATACAATCGTTGATTAGTAATTATTTTGTCCTATAGGTATCGTAATAGATATATTTATAAAAACAAAACTACACTGACATAAATCCTTCCAAAAAGTACATCAGAAACAACAAAATATTTATAATTGTCGTACCTTGGACAGTGTACGCGTCTGCTCCAGTCCGTTTGCGGCGTAGCTCTAGATATGGCGCGAGGTTCAAGATGGCTGTAAACACAATCCTGTCCTCCCTTTCTAATATACTGTAATGACTGAGTTCGGGATTACCCCGCGTTCGCCATTCCCCCACTCTCCCCTACCTTTCATCAGCATCATCGCCATTTTTCATCACTACGCGGGTAAACCGCTGGGCCCAGCTAGTTATTTACATAGAATAAAAAAAGATAGTTACAATAAAACAAGCCATAGAACGAATGTTGTAAAGTTTTATGTGAGTTGGGGAATTAAAAATAACCCTGTATATCTAGAATATGTCTGAAATGTACATATTTTAAGTATAAGCACAGAAGACATAATAGACAGTACTTAAAAATGGATGCTCCATGTAGAACGTTCTGGTGTGTGAGCATCACACCCTTCGGCAGTCTAGTGGTGCCCGAGGAGTAGAATATGAACGCCGTGTCCCGGAGCGCGCACACCCGCTCCGGCACGAACTCCTCGGTGCTGCTGCCTGGCAGTTCCACGGCGGCGAGCGGGCGCACTCCTGGCGCGCTCACTGCACCAGCGAGCTGCACAATGTGCTCTATGCATGCTACAAGGAGCAGGATGTTGCGCTTTGTCTTCAGTGTTGCTTCAGAGCAGAATATAAGCTTTGGTTTTGAAATGTTGAGTGCGTGTACCGTCTCATCTGAAATTTAAGGTGACACGAGCACGTTTGTTATTCCAGTCGAGCATTCGACTTAAGCCCCTAGTGTATACAGGGTAGAAGTCGTGGTAGCCCATTTGGGACACCGCTAGACTTGAAAGCGTGAGGTCGCGGGTTCAAACCCCGGGCCCGTACCAATGAGCTCTTTGGAGCTTATGTACGGATTTTCATACCACTGGCTTTTCGGTGAAGGAAAACATCGTGAGGAAACCTGCATACGTACTGAGAAGGAATAAAATGGCGTATGTGAATCCACCAATCCGCACTGTGCCAGCCTGGTGGATATGGCCCAATCACCCTTTCGGGGGTAGGCTAAAAGTTCAGCAGTGGACTGTTAAAAGGCTGATGATGATGATTATGTATACAGGGTTACGCGAAAAGGGTGTACTAAACAGAAAGGTGTCCATTATACTCATCATTATGAATAACTTTTACTATGAGACTAACCCTGAAATCGCACTACGTACAAGCCTCAAACTTGGCATGATTATAGTACACACTCTAAAGTAAAACAGTAAAATAATAAATGATGGCTAAGTACGAGTCGGTCACTTTCTGTTCACCACCAAGTTAGCAACGTCGGGCACGGTCGGTACTTGGATGGGTGATCGCTTGGGTGTGTTGTTGTCTTTTTAAACTACTTTTTGTACTTTAGTCATTATCTATTTATGTTGTGTTACGGAACCCTCAGTGCGCGAGCCCGGCTCGCACTTTGCTGGTTTATTATTTTAGACCAGGGTCGAAGCCTTCAAAAATGGTAAAAAGTGAAAAAAAATTGTAGTAGGATGAAACCCATTAGAAAATGAGGGGAATATGATAAAAATGAAAGGAAAAATAAATTACGGGCGATCTGAGTTCGGGAAAGGGAGGGGGTGAGTTTTTAAGGGTAAAATATGGTTTATCTTGATTTCCGGTAAAACTACAAGTCCTATGAAAAAAAGTTTAATGGCAAAGTTGTAGGTAATAAAAAGATCTACAACTTTTATATATACAATTTTTTTACATAACCTCAAAATTTATGTGAAAAATTCAAATAACCAAGATTTTGGTTTTTTAATTTTATTTTTTTAAAAAAATAAAAAAAATTCTACGAAATTTGGTGAAAACTTACCTTTTTATGTCCCAAATACACTGTAATTTATTTGATTTAAAATATTTATTTTTTCACCTTATTTTGACTTTATATCAAAAAAGCACCCTAATTTTCAATCGAAAATTCTCGTGTCAAAATATTAGCTTTTTCCAAAAAGTCGGTGTGCTTTTTGTTCGTTGAAATCTCTACTTTCTGATGGTTAAAAAAATATATACATTACAATAGTAAATGTTCTCAGAAAATGCAAAAAATCGAAATAAACTCTAATTAAAAAAAAAAAATTATCACTATGTACAATTTTGAGCTATTTATTAAAATTTACACTTTAATTATTCAAAAAACGTAAGATTCCATATTACATTGATAACCGAAAAAATTGTAAATCGAAATATACTACTGTAAATAACAAACAAATTAGTTAATAAATTTAATAATTAATAAGACATCTACAATATTTCGAGAAAGTTGTATAATCTTCTTTAAATAATATTTGTAGATGCCTATTTATTGCTGATATAAGTAAAGGGTTAGTTCAGGGGGAAGTAAAATCCATAATCCTTTCAGCAACTTTACAGTATATTATAATATTATCCTTAAAGCTTTTAGCACTTTCCCATTGATATCCTTTTCCATTACATTTCATAATTAACGCTTATTCGTATTGATCTTTTGGTCCTTTTAAATCAATTAAATTCAAATAATCATGACATTTCTTTTTTCAAACCAGGTTCTGGAAATGTAAAGGATTTATTTTTCAAGTCTAACAGTTTCAAACATGAATCCTTCAAAAATATTGTTGCATTTCTGCATTGTTTTTCCGGTTGCGATACAACATCTGGATTTGCCGGAAAAGGAAAGAAAAGTATCGTAAATTCATTATTAGACGCAAAAATTTGTCAAATTTGGCCAATGTTTTTTATAATAAAGATTCAAGTAAAGAAGATATAAAAAAATGGATTACAGTTAATCAAATCTATTTATAAATGCAAAAATGAAAAAACAACACTGAATCAATTAAGATTTCAAAAATATCAGTTGGCAAAAATTAAATCATCTTTCATTTTGGCAAAGGAGCAGCAGAACAACATTGTTACAGGGCATATTATCAGCTTCAAACTTGGTTGGGTAACGAACTGACAGCAACAGATTGGGGCTGGAAACAACATCAACGTGGCATTATGCCCAAATTTACAGAAAAGGAATTAATTCCGGAAGTATTGCTTAAAACTAGTACTTAAGTTGCTGAAAGGATTATGGATTTTACTTCCCCCTGACCTAACCCTTTACTTATATCAGCAATAAATAGGCATCTACAAATATTATTTAAAGAAGATTATACAACTTTCTCGAAATATTGTAGATGTCTTATTAATTATTAAATTTATTAACTAATTTGTTTGTTATTTACAGTAGTATATTTCGATTTACAATTTTTTCGGTTATCAATGTAATATGGAATCTTACGTTTTTTGAATAATTAAAGTGTAAATTTTAATAAATAGCTCAAAATTGTACATAGTGATATTTTTTTTTTTTTAATTAGAGTTTATTTCGATTTTTTGCATTTTCTGAGAACATTTACTATTGTAATGTATATATTTTTTTAACCATCAGAAAGTAGAGATTTCAACGAACAAAAAGCACACCGACTTTTTGGAAAAAGCTAATATTTTGACACGAGAATTTTCGATTGAAAATTAGGGTGCTTTTTTGATATAAAGTCAAAATAAGGTGAAAAAATAAATATTTTAAATCAAATAAATTACAGTGTATTTGGGACATAAAAAGGTAAGTTTTCACCAAATTTCGTAGAATTTTTTTTATTTTTTTAAAAAAATAAAATTAAAAAACCAAAAACTTGGTTATTTGAATTTTTCACATAAATTTTGAGGTTATGTAAAAAAATTGTATAAATAAAAGTTGTAGATCTTTTTATTACCTACAACTTTGCCATTAAACTTTTTTCATAGGACTTGTAGTTTTACCGGAAATCAAGATAAACCATATTTTACCCTTAAAAACTCACCCCCTCCCTTTCCCGAACTCAGATCGCCCGTAATTTATTTTTCCTTTAATTTTTATCATATTCCCCTCCTTTTCTAATGGGTTTCATCCTACTACTATTTTTTTTGGGGTCAAAAATTATCGACCCTGGTCTATTTCGCCATCACGGAAATAAAAACGGACCTGTAAACAGTTTCTGTGTAAACGAGGGGTAACATGTTATGGAAAAGAATAATCGGAACCCGGGCAGGTATGTCCTAAAAACCCGGGGACGTCCTAAGGACCCGGGGATATCCTAAGGACCCGGGGATGTCCTAAAACTGCGACCAGAACCACTGGATAATGGGCAGCAGCATCCTATTAGTAGGTACACGGTGAACGTACCTACTGCGAACACCGAGCCGCCTGCCAAGCGTGGGGATTATGGCAACACCCCTCTCTAAGAGGGAGGCTTTTGTTCAGCAGTAGACGTTTAAAAGCTGCTGATGAGGGAACAGTCGGTGCGCCAGTAAAAGTCACACCAGACCGGTTATTTCTTAGATATGAAACTAACCTGGTGTGTACTTGACATTGATGAAGGAGACGGTTGCGCCGACAGCAGCAGCCGCCACGGCCGCGGCGATGTATTCGCTGCAGTTCTCGCTGCAGATAGCGACCACATCGCCGGGCCCTATCCCCAGCCACCTGAGTCCGTTCCCGATGCCCACTATTCTACCCAACAGCCGCCTGCATGAGGTCTGTTCTTCAGTTTTTGCACTGATCTGTTATTGAACATAATTATACAAGTGTTTTTTATCAAACTGGCTGAACTTCTTCATCATCATATCTGTCTACATCATCGTCATATAATTTTCCACTATTGGGAGACAGGTCTTCCCTCAGAGAGGATGGACCCTAAACCTATGCTGGGCGCAGTGCATGTTAATGAATTTCATAAATGTCTTTGAACTGTTGAAGTTCATTGACATACCGATTACCTCACAAATTTTTCCTTCACTCTTGTAGAGCGGTGGCATGGAAACTGCACATATTTTATTTAAATGCTAAATAAGTTGTTGGTGCAAGGATAACGATCGAACCGGGTGCCGTCAGATTGCAAAGCACCTCGCGGCCACCATAGCTCAATAGTTTGTTGGTTTGTTTGTTCCTCTTTCCCACAGTAACAGAGCAACGGATCGACCTGATTTTTTGCATGGGTATAGTTCAAGGGCCGGAGAGTGACATATGCTATTACATATTTCATACTTTTCTTCATCATCACCAGTTTTCATCACTACGCGGGTGAAACCGCGGGGCGCAGCATAATAAATAAATAATAATCCATCCATTATCGAAATAAGTAACTCAAGTTTACGAAAATAATACGAAGAAGCTACAGGTTTTTCACGTTGGCGCCAAAACTCCACAACATATATAAAAGTTTAAAAAAAAAATGTAAAATGTGGGAAAACCACGTCAGTTTCTATAGTAAAATTATATAAAAGGTTTTTATTGTTGTTGCTGTTGTTTAATTTGATAGGCCCAGTTGGTAGTGGTGAACCTTCCTTCTGCGCTTGGGGGCGTGAGTTCGATTCCCACCAAGGGCAAGCATTCATGTGATGAACATTTGTGTTTGCTCTATATCTAAGAGTTACTATCTATTTAAGTATGTATTTAAAAATATATATATACTCGTATGTACCTACGTATATCAGTCTCTGGCAGCCATATTACAAGCTTTGCTTAGTTTGGGGTCAGATGACCGTATGTGCAATAATGTACCGGATGGTACTTGAAAAATATCATATACTTAGTAATTTTTTTATGAATTTTAGAATGACATATACTTAATTTCCTAACATTCTTATTATATAGGGGGCAGGCAAAGATTTTATATTTATACTACGTATGGGGGTATACGTACGCCAGCTCAACTTTGACATTATGCATATTGGCTTTTAATAAATACATTATTTTAAAGGATTATGGAAACTCGAAAATCGAGACTCACCAATGCAATTGTATCTCCATTTTCCCTGAATTTGTCTATCACATATTTGCCAAACGACAAATCCTGTGGGATCTTTAACTCAGGCCCTCCGTAGACTTGCCTATGCTTGATCATTTCAGTACTAAACGATTTAATTCTGTCCAGTTGAGGAGAACACAGTTGGTACGGAGAGTTAAACAACATAAACTACTAAATTTATGCACAAATCTTTCCTGCTACGACCGCGTTCCGAATCTGTGAGCTGTTTTATTGTTTGTCTACGAAAAAAATAACGAATTTAGCCTTTTTAGGGTTCCGTAACCAAAGGGTAAAAACGGGACCCTATTACTGAGCCTACAATGTCTGTCTGTCTATTCGTCCTGCCTTTTAACGGCTGTATCTTTCGGACCGTAATAGGTAGCCAGTTGAAATTTTCACAGAATAAGTAATGTTACGGCGGATTAACTAAGATATATTAATAAAGTAAAAATATTTAAAAAAACGAGGTCATAGGCCCATACAACAAACTTATTTTTGTATTTGCTCTAATGCAAAAACGTAAAATGTTTATCGGGACTTATCACGTATTATTTAATATAGGTAAAAATATGTACCTTTCGCTCGACGTTTCGACCATGTTACAATGGCCTTGGTCACGAGCTGACTTAAAACATGTGTTCAAATCGCGAAAGTTAAAAAATTACAAAAACGGTAATACGTGCATGTATAATAACTTAGCATGATTATAGTACACACTCTAAAGTATAACAACAAATAAAAAATAATGGCAAAGTCCGCGTCGGTGACAAATTTCTGTTCATTGTCAAGTTAAGCAACGTAGGGTGCGGATGGGTGGCCGCCTGGACGTGATGTTGTTTTACTTTTTGCATATTGTGGTGGTACGGAACCCTCAGTGCGCGAACCCGACTCGCACTTGGCCGGTTTATTCTATGGTATTTGGACAGGACAACGTTAGCTGAAATTAAATAAACTAGACAATTGCGAGTCGGGCTCGCGCACTTTAGTTTTGATCGAAGGAAGGGTTCAGTCTGCAAAATAGACGATATGATACAACCACTATGAAGTACTAATATTTTTTCAACGTTGCATTCAGTGACGTGGCTAAAAAAAAATTAAAAATAGCTATACCTACTGTTGTTAGCAGCTGCAAATATAAGAATGTAATTATTGAAACCACTTCTTCAGTTCGTTAGAAAATCTCACTACATACTTAGGTATGTTCTGTTTATGGGCGAACCCAGATTTAAATTAAGGGTGGGGCAAATAAAAATAGAGAGTAGGTACCGAAAATTTAAAACCCATATCCTAACATTTAAACTTTCTTTTAAAAATAGCCCACGAGGATTCTGGCAAAATCTAGTCAGAATTTCAGTTTTTTTTTTAGCTTCTATAACCCTTTTTATATGCACTCTCAACATAATTATACAAGCCGGCTTTCTGTCGTTGTTGACCATAACCAAGTTTGGTGTAATAATTGAAGACTGCTTTTGGGAATTCTTAAAAAGTATGCTTCTACAACACATTATGCTTTGGGCTCTATGAATACAAATTTAATAATACGAACGGAAGAAAGGCAAACCATCCTACGACATTGAAGTGCTTTAAATAAATAAATAAAAGTTTACCCCAGATATGACGCTAGGGCCAGACAGGTCAGCCGGAGGGGCAAGCACCTCACCCTGCCCCAACGTGCCTACGCCCATGGTTGTGTTATTGTATTTTCTATTACTGATTGAATTTGATTTTGTGTGCTTAAAAATGAACCCATAGTGAAACAATCCGTTCAGTTGAATTCCTTTATTTGCATCAATTTATTCTTAAGCTCGCGGCGAAGAATCTTTCCGGATCCAGTTTTTGGAATTTCTTCAACAAATATGATGCCTCCGCGTAGTCGGGATATTGACGAGAGCTGGAAATGATAATAATTTTATTAATTCACGCGTCTAACTCGGCCATTCTAGTTCCAAGATAACACGATAAGATAATAATATTTTTTACATTACGGTATATTTCACAAAATCGCTACTACACATTTTCTGCACGAGTATAGAGAATAGATGCAAGCTTCAAGCGATTATCTGCAAAAAATTACATTTCGCATCTGCGGAGCGCATCCGCGTGGCGCAACAATAGGGTGGCAGGATGTGCAAAATGCCACGGGCCCCGCCTGAGAGGGCCTCCATCCCAAGAGTGCCCCCGGCCCAAGAGGGCTGCGAGCACAGGAGGATCCTAACATAAATTACAAAATTTAGAAAAATAATGTTTTGAATTCAATTATTTTAAGTTACCTACCTACTAAAATACCGTACACATTTTTGATTGATTGAAGAAACTACAACGTTGGTTGAGCTTCTTTACATTGAGAGAGAGCCCCATCCCAATTATTTTACAAGGGTTTTCAGGGGTCTAGTTACTACGCCACTGCTTGTGGGTCATGGGCGCCAGCTGCCGCCTTGAAGAAGACACGGTGCTAGATGAGATAGGTAGAGAGAGAGGGAATCAAATTTACATTTTGATATAATGATCTTAGCTGTGTGTGATATTTTAATGTATATGTATAAATACTTTTGATTGAAGATAAACAATTAAATTTATTTGGCAAAACTTAATAAACAGGAAATTTACGAAAACTTAAATATGTAACTAAAAACTAATACTAAACTAAATTAAATTAAATACACTAAATAAAAATATATTAAACTAAACTAATCTAATAAAGCGCTGCCCGTAGGCATCGTTCCCAAAATGCTGGCCGCATTGCCGCGTTGTATTGCAATACTTACACGTTGCGCAAGATACCGACCAGCATTTGGTCACGAGATGCTTCGACGAGACGTTTAGACAAATCTTTGAAAATGTTTTTGGCACCCGACCCCCACGGACCTAAAGTTTCGACCCCAAAAGGCTCAAACATATACCCACTGTCTAGGCTACAATATTTGCGCCTTTTGAGGCCCTCTGCGGATTCAGCCGCCGCTCCAGCCTTGTTTTGCGTAACGGGAAGATGAGACGGCGCAAGGGTATCAACGCAAGTAGCATCCCATACTTAAAGCACAGAAGACATAGACTAAAGGCCGCCCCATCTTCCAAGGAATCAAAGTCATGCCGTCCGGTCTTTTATCATCGCTACGTACGAGACCGCTCGGCTCGAGTACGGCCGCGCAGTTAGCAGTGGTAAAATCCCGACGGATGATGTCTAAGATAAATACATTTAACATCAACATTAAATAATACAGTATCTTGCCGTGTGATTATCATTATTATCTAGTCATTACCCACTACTTTATGTTAAAATATTTTATGATTATATGATTGTAGATAACGAAATATTGCATCTACATAATGAGATATTTTTTTATGGAAAAGAAGACAGCGTTATTCTCACGCCATTCGGATGAGATAAATTTCATTTTCAATTAATTATAATTATTTAATAGTATTTTTTATTAATTTTTATTAGTTTTAGAACCGTAAAAAAAGTAGGTTCTCTAATCGACTGTTTTTAATGTAACACCATATCTTCGCCGATTCTGAACACATTTTAATGTTGTTTTATTGAATAGGCCCTGCTAGGGTTACCATCCGTCCAGATTTGTCCAGACTTTTAGACCTCTGTCCGTCTTTGTAATTTTTTCGTTTTTTTTTAGGTTAGGCGATATAATACGAGTCTATCTTGATTAATGTAACTGAATAAACACAAAACATATAAAAATTAAAAAACACAAAAAAATCCGGGCTTTTATTGAAATGTCCGGCTTTAAGTCTGGACTTTTCTCTTTCAAGACTCAAATTTTTATATGATAACCCTGGTCCCGTCTAATTTAAAGAAAATATTCCACTTCTAAGGTTCCACGTCGCGCGACCCACTGCTCTGTATGAATTTATATGGAGTCCTAAACAATAATGCGACGCGACTGCTGCCGCCGGTCGCGGTCGCCGGTCGTGGTCGTCAAGATCGGAATTCCTTCCTCAAAGAATTATTATTTTCTCATTCGTTAGCATAGGCAGTGTCGCTAGGTGCGAAGTGGTTACCCTGGTGGAGGTGAAGTGCAGCAGCTCCTGGTCGGTCAGCTTGGCGCCCGGCTTGCGCACGACGAAGGCGGTGGGCAGCTCCCCGGCGAGCTCGTGTGGCGCGCCCACCACGCCGCACTCCGCCACCCCCTCGTGCTCCATGATCACGCTCTCCACCAGGGCTGGCGCTACCTGTACGTGCGACCGAATTATAAAAATAACTAGCTTGTCCCGCGACATCGTCCACCATCATCATATCATCATATCAGCCATCATATCGTCCACTGCTGGACATAGGCCTCTTGTAAAGTCTCCACCACTTTACAGGGGCATGAGTTTGACTTGACCGTGACTTACTTAGCTTGACTCTGACTGTGACTATGACTTGTTTGACGCTATTAAGACGATGAAAACTGTTTAATATTACGAGTAAAGGACACTGAATCCACGCTCATTAAAATTTTTACCAAAAAAAAAAAAGATTGGCAATGGCCAATCTTTGCACCAGGAACAAGCCAGAGCAGCTGTCTCGTATTCTGCGTACTTCGGTACATTGTGCAATAAATAAACAATTATACCTGCTGTCCGTTGTATTTGATTAATTCTTTTAATCTGTCGACAATATAGAAGCAGCCATCGCTATCGTAATAGCCGATATCTCCCGTCATAAGGAACCCTTCGTCGTCGAACATTGCTCTGGTGGCCTCTTCGTTGGCGACGTAGCCTTTCATTATTGTAGGGCCTTTCACACACAACTCTCCTTGCTCATTAGCTGCTAGCTTTTCGCGTGTCACCACATCTAATACCTATAAAGAAGATTCATACTTGATACCACATCGTCAGCTCATATCCAAGTTTTGTGCGTGAAACAGTGACAGTTCAAATTCAAATTCATTTATTTCAGGCTAACACCTGATAACATAATTTGACAATAATAAAATCACACATAAAATATAAAATAAAGTAATGTCACAACAATCATCTATTCTACGATACGGCATTATATTCTGGGGGAACTCTGCTGACAAAAGAATTGCTTTCAAAGCCCAAAAGAGGTGCGTCAGGGCAATGTTTCATCTTCATAAGACTGATAGCTGT
The DNA here is from genome assembly GCA_932305915.1 of Agriopis marginaria. Classification (NCBI taxonomy): domain Eukaryota; kingdom Metazoa; phylum Arthropoda; class Insecta; order Lepidoptera; family Geometridae; genus Agriopis; species Agriopis marginaria. The sequence continues at coordinate 6,178,411 of OW029934.1, read as the reverse complement.
AAACCATACTTTTTAAAACACAGGATTCTGACATTACCATCTATATACATATTAGAAACAGCTACTTTTGTAAAATCAAATCAACATCTCTTTGGTAGTTGGACTGATGCTGGTATTCGAACTCGCACACGGGCCGAGATGAAACTCTGCCCACGTACGGCCAAAACTGCACTCATGCAAAAAAGTGTATTCTGTATGGCTCCTTTAATATATACTAAAATTCCTAAAATTGTCAGAGAATTAAATATTGGAATGTTTAAAAATAAACTTAAAATTTTATTAACACAAAAAAGCTACTATGAAATTTCAGAATTCCTTAATGATATTTTTTTTTTGATATGTAATGTAGACTAAATAATTGACATAAAATCGAGACTAGGTACTAGGAATAGATAAAATGATAATAATTCCTTATATATGTAGAAATAAACATCTAATTAAGGTATAAAATACAATCAAACCAAAATATGATTCTAACAATATTCTAACTTAGACATAATTTCGTTATTTTTTTTTACTTTAACAAAAACTAATAATAATATATATAAAAAACCGGACAAGTACGAGTAGGACTCGTGCTCTGAGGGTTCCGTTGGACAGAACCTTCAGAGCGCTAGTCCAAAAAAAAACCTAAAGTTGAATTATTGTAAGACAAACTTACCTTTGTAGTTGATTATAAGGTTTTTCTATACATTCCAACTACAAAATATAAGTTTGTAATAGCAAAATAATTATTTTTAAATGATATAACTTCAAATTTGTAACTTTCAGATTTATTCCTATATATGTATGTGCTATGAGACTTTGGTTTTTGCCAAATTTCATGATTCTAGATCAACGGGAAGTACCCTATAGGTTTTGGTTTTCCTGGGAAATCGCAAAATATGCGACATAAACGTTCATATCTTTTGATTGCGTTGACTTACAACTTTTATTTTTTTACAGCCTAAAGAAACCGTAGACCCAAGTATTTAGTATAAATTTCAACTTGATACCTTTACGCGTTCTTGAGAAAAAGGGTCTTGACAGACGGACAGATGGACAGACGGACAGACGGACAGACGGACAGACGGACAGACAGACGGACAGACAGACGGACAACGAAGTGATCCTATAAGGGTTCTGTTTTTACTTTATACTACTACTTTATATGTATGTGTACCTACCATGTTCTGACAAATAAATATTTTGAATTTGAATTTGAATCAATTAAGTAAATGTCAAACTAATAATTCAATTCTTTGCGATCTACGCCTGTAGGAAGAGCGCACGAGTCGGCGTCCACCCCAGAACGTAATAACGTAAAAGACTAATATAAAACTCCAGATTACTGAAGAACCATTTTAATTTAATGTAAAACCAATTTATACTAAACTAGCGACCCTCCCGCCCGGCTTCGCACGGGTGTAATTTACGTGCGAAGCCGGGACGGGTCGCTAGTTATATAATATAAACCTTCCGTGAAAATCTATCTAACTGGTGGTGAAATCCGCATCAAAATCCGTTGCGTGGTTTAGGAGGAGTTAGCGGCCATACATACAGACAGACAGACGCGGAAAGCGACTTTAATTTATACTATGTAGAGATAGAGAAGAGAAGAGATAGAGATTACATTCCTTAAATGACCAATAGAATTATGTCAAGAACGTCTAGATTCGGAGAAAAAACTAAAAACGTGTTTTTGAAGGCCTGTTTTCGCCGAATATTCTATCGAGCTTCAACAACCATGTTATAAAATGACATAAGTAAAACTTATTTATCATCATCATCAGCCAGAAGACGTCCACTGCTGAACATAGGTCTCCCCCTTTAACCTCCACACTGAACGACAGCCTGCCTTTTGCATCCACTGAATGCCAGCGACTCTCACTATGTCGTCGTTCCATCTAGTGGGAGGCCTACCTACGCTGCGTCTTCCGGTTCGTGGTCTCCACTCAAGAACCTTTCTTCCCCATCGGTTATCGGTTCTTCGAGCGATGTGGCCTGCCGATTGCCACTTCAACTTGCAAATTTTATAGTTCATTTTAAGACCCACCTGTTGGGAAAGGCTACTGAGGTCGTTGAGCATAGTATTAAGGTCCTCCAAAACTTATTTATACCTTCAACTATTTATAACCAAAATATGAATTCAGTACTGTTTGGCATAACTGCGCAAATTGATGCAACGCAACCCATGTTGATAAAATAATTATCAACTCTCTAGTTTATGTAGAAGTTTAATTGTACTGGTACGTTGTGTTCTTTCACTGATCAGTAGTGATCAGTGTATCGAATGGTCACAGCACGCATATCAGCTGAGGACCGGGGTCTTATGGGTAAGTCTGGTGGCGATGGTGATCGATTGCTATCCCGCTCGCGCCAACGCAACGAACGCAAGTGGGATAGCAGGTGACATCATCACCAATATACTTATACAAATAAGGCCCCAAATTGACATCCACTCGCCGTAAGTCAGGCTTCAACCGGACGCAGACTCGAAACGGATCGGCTCACCACAATGACGTAAATCTTCCTTTCTCAAAAGCTCGGCCGTGCGTCAGTGTGGCTACAGCTGAGCGAAGACTTTTTCAAGAACGGGAAATACAGCCGGTCTGCGCGAAAAAACAGCGTCGATGGAGAGACAAGCGTGGCTACGAATCGGCGCGAGCGTAACTGCGTAAAAGAACCACAAGCGATGCGAGCTTCGTTGCAATAAGAAGTTTTATACAAAAATAACTGTACAGCTAGAGTTGAGGGGATGCCGACCCTGTGCAGTGCAGAGTTGATATGTCTGCTGCATGCTGTGACCAACATACTGTCATCATGCCATTTGCATTCTTCATCTATATTTATAGCGGCACATTTTTTATTTACCTTCGCAATTATTCCCGGTAAAGGCACTCCACAACTGCCTCGTTTTCTTGTCTTAGAGTTGTTTTGTTCTTTTAGAACTGCCAAAGAGGTTTCTGTCATGCCATAAGCTTGGAATATTCCTGCGCACTTTGGTAAACTGCAAAGATTGAACAAATTGACAAATTGACATACGATCAACAAGTCTTTCCATTTTCGGTTAAATAATTCGAGGTCGACAAAAAACTCGAAAAATTACCATTACCTACTTCAACCTTTTTCGTTAACTGCTAATTAAAAAAAAAATTGGTCTCTTTGGGTAATGAAGAGATTTTAACCCAGCGCGTTTGGTTGTTGTGTGCATTGTAATGTACCTAACCGGCTTCAACTTTTCCCCTACAAAAACAGTCGTCTTTACCGCTTTACTTGGCGTGATTTGGGCTCTTTGTCCTTCTAGGTTAGAAGGTGTAAGCTTGGGCTAGATCTGGACTTATTTGAAGAAACCTTCTTTGTGTGCTGACCGGCAAACAGCTTGAAGAAATAGCAGCGAATGCAAATAAACAGAGGATATTATACGCCGTACATGCACTGCGAAAATAGTGGCATAACTTTCTATCAATACATACCTACATACATTTGTTTATTGCGTGTCATGTTTACGCATCGCTATACTTAGTTATAACTAAATATAAACTGCTGCATCGGCGCGTTTAGGCGGAGTTTTAGGTAGGATGCGGTCAGGCGGTTGGTGCCTCTATTTATTTGGTCGAAGCAAGCGTGAAAACGTCTGTTGCTCCATGGCAGTACATAATGGTGTTCGTTAAGAATTCTTGGTATACTTAATCACTTACTTTTTCTGCGCGCTTTTGATACTGTCTGCTGAGAGAGGAGCTGCACCGCACCAAATGTGCCTCACCGATGTCAAGTCATATTTCTCAACCAGGGGTGACTTTGCCAGTATGTGCACCATTGGAGGTACTACCGGTATTTCCGATATCTGAATAGAAACAATTAATGACCTTACACAAAACTAAATATGTACCTAGATATTAGTATGTCTATTATGTCTTCTGTGGTATTACCTTCATTCCACTTATTTCGGGTCTGTACAGTATAAATACAGAGTTACGCGGAAAGACAGACGGACGGACGGACGGACAGACAGATAGACAGACATACATCGTAGTCTTAGTATAGGGTCCCGTTTTTACTCTTTGGGTACGGAACCCTAAAAACAGCTGTATATATATCATAGCTGTATCAGCTGTATCGATGGTTAGGTTGTTTCAAAACAAACCAACGCCTACCATATGCAGCGCTCGAGAAGCACAGAATTTTTACTGGATATTTCGTATCAATTCCTTTACGAAATAAAGTACGTAGCGTAAATGCTACCAAATGTTTGCCAGAAGTGTTTGCTGTGAGCGCAACAAGAGACCGAAAATGGGGCTCCGCAGGTTACTGATTTACAACAATAATGCGCCTGCGCACTTAGCGCTCAAAACGAGGGACTTCCTGGCGAGAAAACATCAGTTGTTCCATTAAAAAAAAGTTTAGAAAAGCTGTTTTTTTTACAATGATTTCCTTGAATATGTCTCGTCTAGAGTTACCTACTCATATAGAAAATGATATCGTTGCTTTTGAACAATATGTAACTATTAAAGGATTAAACATAACGACATTTGTTACCTGATATTTTTGTATAGTGGCTAGATACTGTTCAGGAATGAAGTCCGTGTGGTAAACCACCAAGTTTCCACTGGCCAAGTACTGCATCGTTGTCAGAAAACCGTACACGTGGTACCACGGGATTATAGTTAGCACATTTACCTTGCTCTTGTTTGTATAACTATAACAAAATAAAATATTTATGAATTCTGCCGAAGTCTTAAACCCATTGATTATGATTTGGCGTGAAGAGAGAAAGCCATCGGCAGCTTCTCCAGCAGGATAGAAAAATCACAAGTAGAATAAATAACTTAAGCGTAGGTACCGTATACAGGTTTGTTTTTAATTGATCAAAAACCGCTCTCAGACATTTTCACTGTATCATATATACTTTGTTCAGTGACCTTCCACAAAACTAAATATGTACCTCATCGATGTAAATGTACTACGTACTTTCTTTGATGTACCTACATCATCTTCGTCCCATCATTCCACTTATGTCGGGTCTGTACAGCGGCCTTATTATAGAAGTTTGATTGTGATCGAGATTGCATGCCGTCCCGTTCGCATCTACTTACTCGCACCACGTGCGTAAGTGAGATGGCACGCGATCACCATCACAATCCGAATCACGATAAGACATCTATAATAAGGCATCATTAAACTGAGATACGCGGAAAGGGTGTACCTGCTAAGCTGAAAAGAGTTCATAGTAGGTAGGTACTCATTATTATGAAAATCTTTTATTAAGGGACCAATTCTGAAATCGCGAATAAAATATCATCTGTTCCATAGAAAACGGTCATTCACACTCGACAAAATGTATGTAACAGTTTTTTTTACGATTGCTTTTGTTTGGTTGTTTTTTGTTTTTGTTTCTTGTTGTCCCTTTATAAAAGTTGTTCATAATGAGGAGTATAACGGACCCCTTTCAGCTTAGAACACCCTTTTCGCGTAACTATGTAGCATAAAAAACCGGCCAAGTGCGAGTCGGGCTCGCGCACTGAGGGTTCCGTACCACCACAAAATACAATAAGGTTGTCCAAGTAACTGAATTGCCAGTTATTATAACGCCTTCTAAAATTTGTCGGAGTAGTGAGTATAACACAATTATAACTTGGTAATGAACAGAAATTTGTCACCGACTCGCACTTGATCATTATTTATTATTTGTTGTTATACGTAAGAGTGTAACTGTGTACATGGATATCATCTACTGTGTACCACAATCGTGCCAAGTTTGACGATTGTACGTATTATCGTTTTTAGCGTTTTTAGCTCTAAGCTAATACAAATTGTTGTTATACTTTAGAGTGTGACTTCATTCCTAGTTTGACGCTTGTACGTATTACCGTTTTTACATTAGAGCTAATACAAAAATACGTTAGTTGTATGGGGACCCCCTTTCGTTTTTACTTTTTGCCTTTTTTATTATTTGTTAGTCAATCCGCCGTAACGTTACATATTCTGTGAAAATTTCAACTGGCTGGTTACGGTTCGAAAGATATAGCTGTAGGTAGGACAATAGGTAGGACAGACGGACAGACAGACAGACATCTTAGGCTTAGTAATATATGTCCCTTTGAGTACGGAACCCTAAAAAGTCATGGCGCAGAAGTTGTTAAGTTCAAGGTAAAGAAGCTGCTTGTGAGAGGTTTTTGGTCAATAAAAAATAACCTTGTATATAGCTAGACGTTTTAAGCGCACATATTTTAAGTAGGTACTTATAATTAAGTATGTACCTACCTGAAAGTTGAAGCTCCATGAAGAACGTTTTGGTGTGTGAGCATCACACCCTTCGGCAGTCCAGTGGTGCCCGAGGAGTAGAATATGAACGCCGTGTCCCGGAGCGCGCACACCCGCTCCGGCACGAACTCCTCGGTGCTGCTGTCTGGCAGTTCCACAGCGCCGAGCGGGCGCACTCCTGGCGCGCTCACTGCACCAGCGAGCTGCACAATATGCTCTATGCATACAACTCGGAGCAGGATGTTGCGTTTTGTCTTCAGTGTTGTTTCAGAGCAGAATATAAGCTTTGGTTTTGAAATGTTGAGTGCGTGTACCACCTCATCTGAAATTTAAGGGGACGCGAGCACGTTTGTTATTAATTGTTATGCTAATAGATAGTGTCTATATCTCATTGATTATCTTTCAATTAACCAGCCCTTCGAATTCGAACCAGCCACCTCATAAGGGCGGTTTCTGTACAGCAATATCTTTTGTTTCCAATTGAAAATTCGCAGAAAAAAACAGCTGGAGGTAACACTGAAAAAATTAATTGCCTGTGAAAATTTTGGAACTACTGATTTTGTGTAATTTCTAAACTCCTAGAAACAATAGTCATGGCTGGTAAATTAAAATTATCTTTATATTGACCTATATATTTACCCAGTAGATATTATCTATATATTTATAATTGTCGCATTTAGAGAAGCTTGAGCCGTTGTACTACTTTTACCATACAGACATTCATAGGTACAGACAGACGCGGAAAGTTACTATAATTTATACTATGTAGAGAAGATATTAGAAGTACTATTAGGTATTTAAATGTTTACATTTTCGGGTTGTTATAAATGTAACCTTATCTAGCAATGATCTTAGTACGTCAAGTCATTGTTATGTATTATAAGTAATTATGTCTCATGGGAAACATGTCATATGGGAAAAACTTTAAAACAATGATTGTAGGTTTGTTTGTAGGTATACACCAAGTACTATAACTTCACACAACCGAACTATACACAGACACAACCGAATATTTGATCCATTTTTTTACAACGATAAAAAGAAAATTTACGTTTTTTTGGTCCATTGTAGCCAAAAATTTAAATGTTTTTTTACATAACTATCATTTTACTTTTGGAATAGTGTCAAAAACAGTCGGTTAAATATTTTATACGAACTTTGCCCATGGTTCCGTAGTCCGTAGCTAAAGGTACCTACCAACGGGCGGGGGCGTATGAGGGCATACATTGCACCGTCTGTCTGTTTGTCCTTGAACCGTAATACCATTTTGTGCTCCTGGCCGCTCTCAAAGAGAATGTAAATACTACGTAAGAGCCGCTCTTATTATTATGATTAAAGTTTGAGTGTTCTACGACCTTACTTATAAACGTTACTCAAGTTAAGCAATGTTAAAAATTGCACTGTCACTATACAAGCGAAATGAGTATAGCACTATACAAGTATGGGTCCACAATGACTGCACTGCTGGCCACTCTATGGTGGCCTCGAGTTAAGCTTAGCTATGCTATTTGCCTTCATGCTTGGTGATCGTTGTAGCCCTTGCTGTCCGCGCTAGAAGCCTCGACCTTCGGTCCCGGCCTTTATTTTAGCTTGTCCATGCGCGGGCTGCAATGCTGACCGCGCTGTGATGGCCTGGACCTGCGCTACGCTGCGCTTTCGGCCATCGTCGTCGCTGCCAGTAACGCACTCATTACAGACTGCGGCAGTAATATATATCTATACTAATATTATAAAGAGGAAAGATTTGATTGTTTGTTTGTTTGTATTGAATAGGCTCCGAAACTACTGAACCGAATTGAAAAATTCTTTCACTGTTGGGAAGCTACACTATCCCCGGGTGACATAGGCTATATTATATACCCGTGCGAAGCGGAGGCGGACCGCTAGTATATAAATATAAAAGAAAGTCGTGTTAGTTACACTATTTATAACTCAAGAACGGCTGAACCGATTTGGCTGAAAAGTGGGGAGGTAGCTTAGAACCAGGAGACGGACATAGGATACTTTTATCATCATCATCACCATTTTTCATCACTACGCGGGTTAAACCGCGGGGCGCAGCTAGTCTTAATATAAAAGAATGTCGTGTTAGTTACACTATTTATAACTCAAGAACGGCTGAACCGATTTGGCTGAAAATTGGTGGGGAGGTAGCTTAGAACCAGGAGACTGACATAGGATACTTTTATCATCATCATCATCACCATTTTTCATCACTGCGCGGGTGAAACCGCGGGGAGCAGCTAGTGTACTATAAATATGAAACTAACCTTGCGTGTACTTGACATTGATGAAGGAGACGGTTGCGCCGACAGCAGCAGCCGCCACGGCCGCGGCGATGTATTCGCTGCAGTTCTCGCTGCAGATAGCGACCACATCGCCGGGCCCTATCCCCAGCCACCTGAGTCCGTTCCCGATGCCCACTATTCTACCCAACAGCCGCCTGCATGAGGTCTGTTCTTCAGTTTTTGCACTGATCTGTTATTGAATACATAACTATTTCAAGTGTTTGTATCAAACTGGCTGAATTTCTTCTTCATCAACATGGAAAAAGGTAGTAGGTACTTCCCTATTCCGTGTTCATCAACATCAGCCTATCATGTTACCACTGCAGGGACGCAGGCGAGTCCCTCAGAGAGAGAGAGAGAGTGAGGGGGGTGGGCCCGAATCCACCATGGTAGCCCAGTGCATGTTAGTGAATGTCATATCGACTGTAGCAATTTCAAATTTCGTAAGTAAGGGACGAAGCCCTACTTTACAGTAAAGGCCAAAAACTAAATTTGTCTAAAAACATTATTTTTAAATTGTTTTTCTCTACAAGATGATTTCTAGGCAGATTTTTCTAAAATCGCTTTATCTTCAGAACAATTTGTGTTATTTATTTTACTATACTATTTATTTACACTATCTACACTAATATTATAAAGAGGTAAAGTTTGTAAGTTTGTAAGTTTGTAAGTTTGTAAGTTTGTTTGTTCTGTTTTAACTCCGAAACTACTCATCCGATTTTAAAAATTCTTTCACTATTAGAAAGCTACACTATTCCTGAGTGACATAGGCTATGTTTTATAATGATAAAGTTTAGTTTTCTACACTAAATAACCGTATTAGTAAAACATGTCGGAGAAAAATTTGCTGATTGGCATCTTTTTCGGCGTACGCTGATCTAACGGTTTGAGATAAGTGAGTACTATGTTTGACAAAAATTTAGTTCTTAAGTAGTGTTAGGGTTTACATAATACAATCGATTTTTGACATAAATAACTATGATTTGATTAATATATTTTATATTGTAAGCTGATATTGTGAGCCAATCACAGAGCAGGAGTGTTTCCCGCCATTTCGATGTGGTGGCAGTTGGGCTGCCTTGTGATTGGCTAGCGATTTAATGAAGGCAGTTCATCGATTTGATGGGCAAGTGGTAGGAAAAATGTTGGTCGGCGACACATTCTGACGATGGTTGTTGAAGAGCGAACATGATTGTATTAAAGATAGTGAAAGACTGTTAATTTAAAATATAAATGTGAAATAGATACTGTGAGGTTTTTCTATTCTACTATAACCTACTTGATTGACTCTGCAGAAGCGTTGATCTAACAGTAGTTTAAAAAAAAGTCCGCGATAGCATATATCTAACTCTTATAAGAAAACCACAATAACGATAATAACCGATTATTGTGTTCAGAATAAAAATTAAAATTATAAGGTCATGTTTAGACGCAGTTTTGTAATCTAATTTATGAATCTTTGCAAAAATAAATGAATTTATAATCAGGAGTACTTAATGTAGATAAATTTTGCTGTTTACAGTTTGTGGTTTAGTTGCACAGTTCATGAGATAATGTAAATTTAAAATAACTCGACCATTATAATCCGCGCAGCGCCTTCATACTGCACATTATTATGTGGTTAGTAGGTAATATAATAAAATAATCATTATCAACACCATAAAAAAGATATTACAAAAAGATTGCATTAAATACGGGAACAAAAAAAACGGCCTTATCGCTATGAGCGACCTCTTCCAGACTACCTTCAACAATGGCGTGCTGCGGTGGAGCGGTGTCACAGGTATTATTAACCGACTTTAAAAAAGGTTCTCAGTTACGTGGTTTTTAGGGTTCCGTACCCAAAGGGTGTTAAACGGGACCCTATTACTAAGCCTACTCTGTCTATCTGTCTGTCGTACCTTTTAACGGACTGTATTTTTCGAACTGTAATAGATAGACAGTTAAAATTTTCACAGAATATGTAACGTTACGGCGGATCAACTTGGAAATGTAATAATAGTAAAGTCAATAAGTGAAACGGGTTCTCCAACCCCCATACAATTATTCACAAAAAAAATTAATAGCTCTAATGTAAAAATGATAATACCTACAAGCGTCAAACTTGGCATGATTATAGTACACACTCTATAGTCTAACAACAAATAATAAATAATGGTCAAGTGCGAGTCGGTAACAAATTTTTGTTAGTTATAATTGTGTTATACTCGAGCGTCACTGTAGCAAAGAATTAAATATGTGACTGCGTCGCAATTACTTCGACTATTTCAGACAATAACTGATAGTTGTATTTTGTGGTGGTAAGGAACCCTTAATGCGCGAGCCTGACTCGAAATGCGTATTTTACTAATTTTAAAGTCGGTCTAATCACTAATGTTTTTAGTTTTACATAGATAAAAGCTATAGTTTTGTGCTAAACAATACTATAAAAGTAGGCATACCATTCAGGTGGACTAGAGTGGATTACAGGACAGATGCGGGACTATTAACGAAAAGGGCGCGATAGGAGTATATTGGATTACGGTATGGGAGTGGAGTGGAGCGGACGGCTGCGGGACTAGATCGGAAAGAGTGAGACTGAAGTAGATTGGATTACGGAACGGATGTGGGGCTGGATTGCAAAAAGGCGGAAAGGGACTAAAGTGGATTACGGGACGGATGCCGAGTTGGATCGGAAAGAGTGGGACTATATTATTAGAGTAGATTATGGGACAAATGCAGGACTGGTGCAGTAAGGATGGGGCGGAAGAAGAGTATATTTCGGGACGGATTCGGGCCTGGAGCGGAAAGAGCAGAACGGGAGTTGAGTGGATTTAGGGGGTGAATGCAGAATTGGAACGGAAAGGGTGGTTTAGGAGTAGAGTGGATTACAGGATGGATGCGAGACTGAAACTAAAAAGACGGGAGATTGTAAAGTAGATTTCAATACTACGTGAGCGAAGCCGCGGGCAACAGCTAGTTTTATATAAATCAAACCAAGATTAATCCAAATCCAATATAGTTTAAAAGATCCTTACACACACATTGCAATTTTAAAAGATTTGTCCTTTACAACGTTGCTAAAATTTTGCGTTGAAAACTTGAGTAAGTATCATTTTGACATTAGATTTAATATTATGAAACGAATAAACAAAAGTATCTATATTATTATGATGACGATCGAGGACCGTATCAGACATTTACACATAATGTCTAATTTCGATTAGGTACCTATCCTATTTTCGTGAACATAATTTTGTATGGGACTTGTAATAATTATTTACCACCAACGACAACATTTATTGCATAACATTTTAAAAGTATTTGAAAATATTTATGTCGTTAAGGAATATAACACTTTTGTAGTTTCGTTACAACGTATAAATTATAGAGACTTACGTAGACGTAGAGCATAAAACTAAAATTCGGTTATAATCTAAATATTGACTTATACGATTTAAAATTTATCAATTCTTGCGACTTACTACAAAGTGAATGTCATCATAATTCTTTCAAGAATTCAAATAACACAGATCGATAGAATAAAAAAAAATTCAATGGTAATTCAGTCTACTTACGATAAAATGGCCCTTACGACATTTGAAATTTCCAATTGAGTCGATAATTATGTCTTTGAACTTTTAAAGTCCTTGGAGTATGTCCAAGGACGGTTACCTAATGATGTTTTCCTTCACCGTTGTTGAGGGATAGCATAGAAACTGCACATAAATTATTTAAGTACTAAATAAGTCATTGTTGCAGGCAGAGCCGAGGATCGAACCGGGTGCCGTCAGATTGTAAAGCGCACATGCTACCGCTCGGCCACCATCGCTTAGTTATAAATAAAAAATAAACAATTATTATTCATAAACTTTCGAAATAACTCAATTTCATCAAGATAAATGTACTTACTACATTTATCTCGATGCTCAAGTTTAGGAAAAATTACAATCAAACGACAGGTTTTTATTCACGTTGGCGTCAAAACTCCACAACATCTAAGGTATTTTTGCACTTGAAAAATGTCATATACACACAGATCTACTACCATATACACAATTTTTTATGTCAAACGCCACAATGACATAATTGTCATACAAAGAAGTTTACTACATAGATAGTCACAGATATAGGTAGTAGATCTGTGTAGATAGTAGATACGCTACTAGGTATTATAACGCTAGCTCAACTTTGACATTTGATTAGAGAAATTTAAAAGAGACTCACCAATACAATTTTATCTCCATTTTCCGTGAGTTTGTCTATCACATATTTGCCAAACGACAAATCCTGCGGAATTTTTAACTCAGGCCCTCCGTACACTTGCGTATGTTTGATCATTTCAGTATTCAACAATACAATACCTGTCCAGTTAAGAATCTGTCCAGCTGGTATGGAGAGCTACATAACATAAACTACAAAATTTATACACAAATCTTTCCTGTTACGCCCTCGTTCCGAATCTGTGAGTTTTTTTAGGGTTCCGTACCCATATGGTATAAACGGGACTTTATTACTAAGGCTACGCTCTCTGTCTGTCTGGCCCTCGGCTGTATCTTTCGAACCGTTATAATATATAGCCGTTTGAAATTTTCACAGAATAATGTAATGTTATGGAGGATTAACTAAGAAATAATAACAAAGAAAAATAAAATAAAAACTAAAGGGGGTTCCCCATACAAATAAACGTTTTTTAAACGTATTTTTGTATTTGCTCTAGTGTAATAACCCGGCCGAGTGCCAGTCGGGCTCGCGCACTGAGGATTCCATACCACCACAAAATACAATAAGGTTGTCCAAGTAACCGTCCGTTGTTAGAAGTTGTCCGTCTGTCAAGACACTTTTTCTCAAGAACGCGTAAAGGCAAGTAAAGGTATCAAGTTGACATTTATATCAAATAATCAGATCTATGGTCTCTTTCAGCTGTGAAAAAAGATATGACCATATACGTCGCATATTTTGCGATTTCACACGGGAATTGTAGTATTTTTTTTTATGCCATAGGTGGCAAACAAGCAGATGGGCTGCCTGATGGAAAGCAGTCACCGTCGCCTATGGATACTTGTAACACCCGAGGCATCACAAATACGTTGCCGACCCTTTAGAACTCGATTAACTCGCCTTTTGAAGAACCCCATGTTGTAGCTTCTCGGAAACACCGTAGAAGGTAGCTCATTCCACATTTTGCAGGTATGAGGCAAGAAGGATCGTGTGAAACGCACAGTGTGCGATTTCCACTGATCTATTATGTATGGATGAGCCTTCAGGCGGTGGTGGCTAGTGCGATGGTAAAACCGCGACGCCGGCATCAGATCAAATAGTTCTTCAGAACACTCCCCGTTGTAAATGCGATAAAAGATACAGAGAGACCCAACGTCTCTGCGCATGCTGAGCGGCTCTAGGTGTTCAGTGAGCTTGGAATCGTCGACAGTTCTTAAGTTAGTATTAAGGTATATAAGTTGTTGGGGAATGGAAGTTTGTTATAAGTAGCAAAAACCGGAAAACGCAGCGTAGGAAGGCCTCCCACTAGATGGACCAACAACATTTTGGGAGTCGCTGGCATCAAGTGGATACAAAAGGCTCAGAGGGGCAGGCCTATGTTCAGCAGTGGACGTCTTCTGGGTGATGATGATGATGAATAGCATAAAAATGTTTTGATATGATGTAACTTCAAATTAATAACTTTGGATTTTATTCCAAATGTATGTGCTGTGATACCTTGTTTCTTGCCAATTTTTATTATTAGAATAATAACAGGTCAACGGGAAGTAAGTACCCTATAGTTTGATTCCCTTGTATACCAAAGAGAATATAAATACTACTTGTATACCTTGAGTCTTGACAGACAGAGACTGACAACGAAGTGATCCTATAAGGGATCCTTTTTTCCTTAAACCCTAATAAATAACCACCATCATAACCATCATCATTCTTGTTGAGCCGCGTGAAGTTGTTTGCGTGGTTTTCACCAATCAAATACTTACACAAAACCAATCTCACAACCTTACGGCTACCAACTCACATTGTAAATCACTATCTCCTCTCTGTCGAATAGACTTAGTATAGTAATAGATCGTTGACATAAAGGTATTTATATCCTCTTTAGGGGCAGTAACCCAAGTTAAAAAAATATATTTTCTTCCTCCTTCTCAAACCGGCCAGTAATTTTTACTTTTTTCGTTTGATCTCTTTGGTCATGGAACGCTACTACGTCTTGTAAAGGTCACTTGTCTTGAATCAGCGAAGGCGAGCACCAGAATAGCTACGTGAACTGTTTTTTTTTTATTTTACTTTATTTATTAATAGACGTGCGTTTGACCGCGCGATGATGCAGTCTACGATGGAGCATGCTTGCCTAAAACACCGATTCACTCGTGATTTGCAGATACCCAGTAGGTAACTATCGGGGAACACCTATACAGACAGCCCTTTCCACGGAGTAACAGTTCGCACAATAAAAATACCTACAATGAAAGCTCTTCGTACGGGTTTTCGGAATATCAACCATGAAACGGTGTCGCTTTGTCGTGCCCACTCTGGCAGTCCGATAGAAAAATGGGCAGGAACAAAGAATTCAAATGTAGTACATATTATTATAGATCAATGGGCAGGAAGGAATTGGTCCCCTGATAACAATACTCAAAGGCAATAATATTATAGGTAGGTACATATTATTCGTCCGTCTGCCGTCCGTCCTACCTTTAAATGGCTGTATCTTTCGAACCGTAATAGATATAGCAAGTTGAAGTTTTCACAGATTATGTAATGTTACGACGGATTGACTAACAATGTGCGAATATGTAAATAAATAAAAATTAAAGGGGTGTCCCCTTACAACGAACGTGTTTTTTTAACGTAATTTTGTGTTTGCTCTAGTCTAATAAACCGGCCAAGTGCGAGTCGGGCTCGCGAGCCAAGGGTTTATTTTTTGTTTGAAAGGCGATTTGATCGAGATTGTGTGTGAGCGAGGTTTCTATATGATACAAGAAAATCTGTTCAGTCGTTTGAAGATGACCAGCTCATATAAAGCATATTTTTTTCAATTCATACTTACCTATTAGTGGAAAACCCGTAATCAAAGCCTTTTGCAAATTGAAATATTGTACGCACATAAATCAATTTTTATAGATATTTAAAGAGGCAAATATT
Source organism: Agriopis marginaria (assembly GCA_932305915.1). Lineage (NCBI taxonomy): Eukaryota > Metazoa > Arthropoda > Insecta > Lepidoptera > Geometridae > Agriopis > Agriopis marginaria. Next base: position 6,162,752 of record OW029934.1, on the reverse strand, counting down.
GACCACCCATTACTTTATGACCTAGACTTAAGTCCAATATTCGTCTAAGTTTATGTTTGAGGAAAAGTATAATATGTATTCATCATCATCATCCACAGCTTTTCTTATCCCATTGCTGGGTATAGGCCTCTCTCTTGCTATGGATTATGGACAAAAAAATGACTGAACTGAGTACATTTTTTAAGTATTTGTAAAGTTTATCAGCAAGAAACAGTCGATAAAATGAGACATTAGGCATTTTACAAGTAGATTAATGAGTTTTCCTACGATATTTTATTTAAATAGATCGTATTTATAATCTGTAATTATTATTTATAAATTGTAAAACACGATCTACTTTAGATATAGGTAACTACGTGTTTATGATAACAATCAATCTATTTACTTTAGATTAGAAGATTAATATCTTAAAAAAACTATACTAAACTACGATACTATCTACAAAATGTAAGTAAATATTTAGAAAACACCCTTAATTGATGGAAAGTTTGTTGTGATTATCACCACTCGGGCCTTTGAGATAAACATGTTTATGTTGGCCATTGTTATTTTTTATTAATTATCATTATTAATGGCCAAGTGCAAATCGGTGACAAGATTCTGTTCATAACCAAGTTATAACTGCTAATTTCGTTATTGAATTTTTGGTGGTACGGAACCCTCAGTGCGCGAGCCCGACTCGCACGTGGCCGGTTTATTTCTATAGAAATAGATCGATAATAGAATATTTGTATGAATTATTATTACTCATTGGACAGGACAGGACATCGTTTGTCGGGTCAGCTAGTAGGAAAAGAAATAAAACCACATTTTATGAGTTAATCACAGAAATTTTGAATAATACCTAAGTATTTTAATAATATCTACTTAAAAAGTACCTACTTATAATATGAATACTAGCGGTAGCAGTTCATTTAATGAAATCTAAAAATTTATGGAACTACTTAAATCTATCAATACAGGGTTACGCGGAAAGCGTGTACTAAGCCAAAAGTAGCCATCATTTTGAACAACTTTTACTATGGGACCAAACCTGAAATCACGAAAAAAATATCTGCAGTTTGGTTTCGACGAGTGTGAATGACCATTTTCTATGGAACAACTGATTTTTTTTTCGCGATATCGGAGTTGCTCATACTAAGTATTTCATAAACATGGGTACTATGGACTCATTTCGGCCGCTTCGGCCGCGACGTTCGATCGCGTAGTTCGATCAAGGGAATCACGAGGATTTTTAGGTCCTTACGGTTCGATTCAAGAATCTAACTGTGCAGAGTTTGCCATTTGATGCTCAAACGGTTCGATCAAGCGAAGCACGAGGATTTTTAGGTCGTTAGTACACCCTTTCGACCGAAATATAAACTATGTTACAATACAATACTTACTTACTATGTTACAAACACAAACACTTATATAGCTTACGGATACGGTTTACGGATTACGGGGTTTGGGTTATAAAAACTTGCTTGATTAACTTAGTATTATTTTATGTTGATACCGACGCTTTAGATTGGTGGTAAAGACAAGTCTAGAATTTGGAGGCTGACAGGAAAGCGACCGTAGCTTAGCGGTTAGAGCGCTCGGGTTGCTCGGGGCCGTAAACCCGGATTGCGCAGGTTCGAATTTCGAATCCAATTCAAATTTTCAAATTCCAATCGAAAGGTCGTATACAATTTTTTAATTGTCAATAACATTGTAATAAGCTCGCAGCTACAACAACATTGTAAGCTAAATAAAAAAAAACAATGAAATATAATTATATCGAGTGCCTGTTTACATTCTACGTTCAAAAACGTATCGAAACTGATCAGAATTCGTAGTTTTCATTCATCTTTTTACAGTGTTATTGCAGGTTTGATTGGACCAAGTTAAATAATTATTAAATTACACTACGATAAAAATAAAATTAAAAATGTTTTAATTTGGTAATTTTATAAACTACTTACTCGATTATTTTTCCAACTTTGATCTATTCTTCCTTATTTCGCTCATTTACTTACCCACAGATAACGGCAAATATCTTAGACAATTATATTATAGAAAATAATATTTAGCTAGGTCTTACGGGCAACGTCTTACGCGGTCTCTAAGTAACGTTATAACCGCGCAGTTCGGAAAATCACGCGAACGTGTACCTTAACGCGCTGAGATACGGTTTGCGATTGCGCAACTTTTTTCTAGACGTACCTACTGTAGTAGGTACTGCGCCAGTACTGAACAGTATACGGCCCCAGTGCCTACTGCGAAAGTCTCTTTGTTGGTTTGTTTGTCTGGTCCTCTTTCACGTAGCAACAGAGCAACGGCAACGGATCGACGTGATTTGTTGAATAAAAATAATAGGAATAACATAAAATACTATTTTATCCCGGAAAATGTACGGTTCCTAAGGGAATTTCCACGATTGAAACCGCGCAGCTAATCAAATAAATAAAATTAACTAGTAAAATTAAATAATGCAAAACACTTTTGCAAGCTTCAGAAGTTACAATTTGGTCAACTCCTTTCTTTCTAGAAGCCTTTCTTTGAGCAAGCGACGTAAGATCTTTCCTGAGTGTGTCTTAGGTATTTCGTTAACGATGATGACTCCGCCGTGAAGACGGGCGTTCGTCGATAACTGCAAATGACAAAATAATTATAATTATTAAAACAGTTAAAACGTACCTATATTGGGTCACGAACTCGTTTGATGACGCGGCTGAAGGTGGAGCTATGCACCTATATTCATTTAGAAGATTATGATACCTAAGATAGACTAGGTTATTCCTTGTAGGACATATATACACACATAACATGGCAGACCATTCCGCCTTCTATTCTGGGTTACGTATTGACTGTACTAAGCTGAAAGGAGGTCATTTTTCTCATCATTATGGGACCACCCCTGAAATCGCGAAAAAAGTACGTAGCAGCTGTTCTCTGTACCATATAGAAATGCGTTCGATAGAGAGCTGTTTTAGAAGTAGGGTAACCTACTTCTGAAAACTCTTGCTCGCTGTCTTGCTGACTTTTTGAGACAACAGGAGAATGCATTCACTGGAGGTCATACGCACACTCTAAAATACTAACAAATAATACTACTAAATACGAATCTACGAGTACAATATGAATATTTTACAGATTTTCAGTGGACTCCTGTGTGTTTTGGTAGCCCAACTAGTAGATTAATACATAATAATTTTCATCATCATCATCATCAACCATTCTCCACCCACTGCTGGGTATAGGTCTCCTCTTCAGCGCGCCATCTTTTCCGGTCCTGTGCTAGTCTTGTCCACTGCTTTCCTGCTGTCCTAACGATGTCGTCCGACCAGCGGGCTGGTGGTCTGCCCGGTGGTCGCTTTCCGTTCCTCGGCCACCATTCTGTGACTGCTTTGGTCCACCGTCCATCTTCCCTTCTAGCCAAGTGTCCCGCCCATCTCCACTTGAGTCTCGTGATCCGTTTAACCACATCTTCGACCTTCGTTCTTCGTCGAATTTCCACGTTTGGTATACGGTCCAGGAGAGAGATGCCTAACATGGCCCGTTCCATCGCCCTTTGTGCCACTTGGATCTTGTGCGTGGTTTCTTTAGTGAGCGTCCATGTTTCAGCACCATATGTGAGGATAGGCAGGACACATTGGTTATACACCTTGGTCTTAAGGCTTTGCGGGATCTTTGATTTAAATACGTCATCGAGTTTTCCAAAAGCAGCCCACCCCAGCTGGATTCGTCTGGCGACCTCCTTCACCTGAGAGCCTCCTTGGTCAAAGGATAAACAATGTCCAAGATAGACATAGTCACTCACCACCTCTATAGGACTATCTCCTACTGTGATGTTAGGTACGTGGATGTCTTGACTTGTCATGATCTTGGTCTTGGACTTGTTCATCTTAAGGCCAACTTTCAGGGATGCTTCGTGCAGTTCTGTGAGCATGTTCTGGAGGTCAGCAACGTTCTCAGCTAGGATGATCAGGTCATCCGCGAAACGGAGGTGCGTCATGCGAGCGCCATTGATATTGAGGCCTCTTTCTTCCCATTTAAGTGTCTTCACTATGTCTTCTAGCACGTTCGTAAAGAGCTTGGGTGAAAGATTATCGCCTTGTCGCACACCACAACGTAATGGTATACTGTTGGTCTGTTCATGCATGCGCACTTGCATTGTAGCGGAACTGTATAACTCCCGGAGGACATCCACATACCGCTTGTCAATGCCGCATCGATGTAGAGAGTGAAACACGGCCCAATGTTCGACACTGTCGAAAGCCTTTTCATAGTCGACAAAGGCAAAACACAATGGTCGGTTGTATTCTTTGCACTTCTCCATCACTTGCTTGACAGCATGTATGTGGTCGAGTGTTGAGTATCTACTCCGGAAACCAACTTACTCTATGGGTTGGTAGTCGTCTAAGAGACGACATAAACGGTTGCAGATTACTTTTGCAAACAGCTTATAGATCTGAGACAGGAGGCTGATGGGTCTGTAGTTTGAAAGCTTAGATTTGTCCCCTTTTTTGTGTATTATCACTACTGCAGCATTTTTCCACGAATTTGGTGTTATTCCATCGCCTAAGACCATGTTAAATAAATTTGCCAGTATTTTAAGAACGGGAGTGCCACCTGCTTGTAGTATTTCAGCGTAGACCCCGTCCTCACCAGCCGCCTTTCCTAGCTTCATATTTTTCAGAGCAAATCCGACTTCGTCCTCTGTGACCAAAGGCAATGGACTTTCATCGAGGCACTCCACAGGTTCTGCTCGAGGATCGGAAGTGTCTGGTGATTCTGACTCAGCTATTTTAGTCTCGTAGAGTTCTGAGTAAAACTTCTCTACCAACTTTAAAATGCCATCGCGATCAGTTACATAATTCCCGGTACTGTCTTGAAGTTTAATTATATCTGATCGGCTTTTATTTATTTTTCGTTTAAAAACTTTAGGTCCTCTATTTTCTTTAATTGTATTTACTATTATTTTTGTATTGTATGTTCTAAGATCTTTTCTGATAGCCCTATTTATCACTTTGTTTAGTTTTTGAAGCTCCTTCTGGTCTAATTCTGTTCGGTCTTTTAATTCTCTTCTCTTTGATAAAATAATAATTTTAATCTTGTTTTTTTTTCAAACCATACCATACAAAAATCATACCCTGGAATCGGTAAAATCTAGCAATTCCTTCTCCGTGACTCGATCCCCGGGCTTGGGGACGACAAAGGCGGTGGGCAGTTCTCCGGCGGAGTCGTCGGGCGCGCCCACCACTCCACACTCTGCTACACCGCTGTGCTGCAGGATCACGCTCTCCACCGCCGCCGGAGCCACCTATACACGTCAAGAACAATTTTAGAATTTTAAAATTCGCTAGTTATACAGCTTCCGGACTTTCGTCCGAGAACGTCTCAGCTGCAACGGCGTTAGGTAAAGTATAAAGCATACGAAATCCCCCCGAGAATGACTGGTAGGTACTCTGGTGGTATACTTTCGCTCCAAAAAATCATTCACTCCCGACAAAATATATAACAGCTGATTTGTTTTCGCGAATTTTGATTAGTTGCAGAACCAAAGTTGTTTATTTGACGTATTGAAGCCATACTTGACCTTTTGACCTCCAAAGTCAACTATAATTGACAAGCTCTTGCGGGCCCTGGCACAGAAGTCATGCCCTGGGCGCCAACGACGTATATCGTTGAGCACATATCTATCATAGAGCACAGAAATGCGTTTTAGGCGTGGCAACCGAAAGGTTAACTAGTCGATTGCCCCGACCTCGCGACCCCTATATCTTCGCAACCCATCGACCGATTTTGTCCATATTCGAACTAAAGTATTATATTTATATTAACTACTTGTATATTTCATAATTATCGGATCAATACGCAAGTCGAACAAACATACATAGAAACGCCGATTTATCCCATTAGAATACTGAGACGCTCTCTTCGCTCGTATAATTTACGTACGAATAATTTACCAATTAGTTATGTACCTACATAATAATCGGTTGATAACATTGTTATAATCCATTTATAATCTACTCGAATTTAGAATTACATTTAGTGTTCTACGTTGCTTGATATCAAGCATTAAATTATCTTTGATTGCAGATAGCAATTTAGCTCAAAATTTTCAAACATCCGAGTTTGGGGCCTTCATTGTCTATTATGTCTTCTGTGCCTTCAGGCAATTCCGTGAAATATTTTTACTAATGTAATTGAAATTACCTCGTTTCCCTTGTATTTTATAAACTCTCTGTGACGGTCGACTAAGAAGAAGCTTCCGTCAGAATCATAATATCCGATATCTCCCGTCTTGAGGTAACCTTCCTCGTCCATTGCTTCCCGGGTTGCTGTCTCGTTGTTGATGTAACCTTTCATAATAACTGGTCCTTTGATGCATAGCTCGCCATTTTGATGTACTCCTAACTTCTTGCGTGTTTTTATGTCAACCACCTGAAAAGTTACTGTATTGATTCACATATTGTTATACGTCAAATAATTTCGATGGTGTCAGCAACTTTCAAAGTGGTGTTACAATCACGTTTTTCTTTTCTTTAGTTACAATATAGCTAGATTAGCAAGTACGTATATATACGCAAGTACGTAGTACGTACGTAACGGTACGTAGGGAACGTTGTCATTATGAAAGTCTAAGATATTCATTGAAAGATATTTGAAATTTTACAAATACCTAAAACCCAGCTAAAACTTTATAAAAAGAAACTATACTTTTTATTAGTTTATTTGCTCTGACAGCTGCAATAACATTGTCAAAAACTGTTTAAAAAAACCTTTAATATTTCAGTGCAGTATATCGGGGTACCTTTGACCTTAACTTTTTTGTTATTTTTTCCTTTTTAGGGTTCCGTAGTACAGTAGTACTAAAATAAACCCTTATAAATAAGTTCCTTCTGTCCGTCTGTCTATCAGTCCGTCCAAATTTTTTGATTTTTTAGCTATTATTTTTGTATGAATATTTTTATATTTCACAATCACAATTATAGATCTCAATTTTAAACGTACTGATAAAAAAAATGTTTTGCATTTTAGGGGTGGCTCTTGGTACATATGAAATAGGTGTTATTTTTTTCGTTGCACCCCCTCTTGTGGATATTATTAGTTGAATAGGTCTTTTAAAATTAGGGTAAGGTTTCGTATTATATATTATATTCATATTATTAAGTGTCTGCGAAATATGGCCCGCCAAAGTGGCAAAAAGTAGGTCTTCCCCCTGCATTTCTAAACTAGTAGACATAGAAAGTTGTAACTTACCATGCTGATGGATCATATTAAAAACTTACATTCAAAATAATTTCGAGCATTTTCTAATTGTAACTTTTTGAGATATAGCGATAAAAATTACGACGTTCATGCTCAAAGATAATTGTTTTTTTAGTAGTTTTAATTTTTAATATACCATAAAAAATATAATATTATGTAATGTCGTGATGATAAATCTCTGAAGTCCACAGAGCTTAATTCGTTTGAATTTTTCTATTCAAGAAATGACCATAATTAAATGGTTTTGTATATGGAACCCTACCAAATGCGTGTCTTGACATGCTCTTGGCAAGTTATTTTTTGCTTAAAATCAAATTTTCGCAGAATAGTGTTCCTTAAAAATAGGAACATTAAATTCCATGTATGAGAAAAAAATATAATGTCAAAATCTTACCTTGACTTGTATTCCAGGTATGGGACAACCGCAACTGCCGGGCTTTGACACGAGATCTTTATCTGGCGTGGCTTTTGTGACTGCCAAAGATGTTTCCGTCATGCCGTACCCTTGGAATATTCCCAAACAGCCTGGCATCCTGGCGATACACATTAAAGAAATATTAGCTCTGTCCAATGGGATTTCCAATCAGTTAAATAAACTAACTCATACAATCTTCTATCCCCTAATTAACTCCTTCAGGGGATAAATTTCCAAAAACGCTTATTCAGCTGACCTTTATTTATACAGACACAGTGTAACAGAAGCATAAATAACAACTTCCACGTTTCGAACTTATGTAAATTATGAACTTTCATATAAACTTCATCCCCTATTTTCCCCCCTTAGGGAATGAGTTTTAATAAACTGTGATACAACTAATTATTACTTGTAAACAGAAGTCTAAGGTCCAACTACCAAAACTTCAAAAACGACGAACTTTCAAATAAAATTTCGTCCCCTATTTAACCTTTTATAATTCAATTTATAAAGTTGGAACTAGATATAAATTACGTCATCATCATCATCAGCAGCAGCTAGAAGACGTCTACTGCTGAACATAGGCCTCCCGCTTTAACCTCCACACTGAAGGACAGCCTGCCTTTTCCACCAACTGGATGACTGCGACTCTACAGAAAAATTACGAAACTAAATTACGTCATGTCAAGCTAATGAATACAAGATAAGTAGGTTTGGTCTAATCTAATCAACATTACGGCTACGGATTAAAAAAAACCTTTTTCAATTGCTATATTGAATGAAAGGCAAAATAAATTGCGATGATAGCATTTGAGTAAGTATCTGTACGGAGGTATTTTATCTTTGTAATGTTGAATGAGTGACAAAATTTGGTAGTTAATAACTATATGTGACGGTAACGATGTTACCGTTCCAAGTTCTTATTGAGATTTTTTATGCAACTGGCATTTAATTTAGCTGAAATACATGGACTGTAAAAGGTGGCATATGCCCTGCTCAATGAGCTGTCAATGATAATGATGATGATACAAGGCACTCGCGTATAGTAATATGGTGGTCACCTTTTCATGGCCGCCTCAACAGTCTCAGAGCTGAGCGGTGCGGCGCCGCACCACACCATTTTCACAGACGTCATGTCGAACTGCTCTACCAGGGGTGCCTTAGCGAGGAACACCACTATAGGGGGAACTGTTACCAGCACCCCGATCTGTGAATTTTACGGTATAAGGTATCACACAAATATTACAAATGCGGATCTCCAAGTAAGTGCTAAAGGGGAAATTTTCGAATCAGTATAACACTTCCATTATTTTTTTCTGAGGCGAGAGGTGACAGGGATAAATAGAGAGAGGGTTATGCGATAACCCTCTCTCACGCTATGGAATAATCGAAATGACAAATGGAGATTGAAAGTTTATATGAAAATCTATACACGAAGTCGCGGGCAACAGTCAGTACCTATTACCTCCTTTCGGCTTTGTCCACTGTTCGAACCCCTTATATATTAAGGTAATAGTTTGCTTTATAATTTTATCTGTTATCGGCATATCAGAAAAATCTAGATAATGAAATATTAGTCATGACCTACCTTGTACTCTTGAATGGCCTGTAGATATTTAAGTGGGTTGAATAATCCAGAGAAGTAAACGACCAGTTTGTTCAGAATCAGGAGGTTCACGACAGTCATCATGCCGTAGGCGTGGTACCATGGCACTACGCATTGGATGCTCTTTGGAAGATTTTGGGACCTATAAACAAACGTGTTATTAATATACCTACACCATCATACAGTTAGCCCACCTTAGTCCACTGCTGGACATAGGCCTCTCCTAAGGTACTCAGCCTGTGATATTCGACCTTTCACTTTCAGCCACTGCCATATCATCCTCCTGCTTATATCATCAGTTTATCACTCCATCGAGTCTCAGGCTGTTACCTTACCCTTCGTTTGTCGATTCGTGGTCTCCATTCTAGAACAAGTCTAACCTAGCGGTTATCGGTTTTGCTACAGATAATGACCAGCCCACTGCCACTTCAGCTAGCTAAATATGCTATGTCGTTGACTTTGGTTCTCTGGCGAATAACTTCTTTCCTTGTGCGATCCCTTTTGTGAAACGCTAAGCGTCGCTCTTTCCTAATTTGAATTGAAATGCTAATTTGGACAGATTCGTAACTGATAGTTTTTCAATAATCATTGTATTAAAACATTATAGACAATTCAAAAATTTGACGGCAGGATTCGAACTTGTACCATCGATCCCAATTCCCTCGCATTCGCTACCCTTTGTATTAGTTACATGACTCACATAGCATCTTCACTTCCCATGGTGGTTACCAGGACAGCCTACAATTTACGTATAGTGCTTTTTTTACTTTCATTAAATTAAGTATGCTTACTTGAACATCATAACGGAGTAGAGATAGTTGATATGCGTCAGCATGACTCCCTTGGGCAGGCCAGTGGTTCCAGAAGAGTACAGCAGTAACGCGGGATCCGTGTGGCCCTGGACTGGCAAAGGCTCATAGTTCTGCACGTTACTACCCACCACAGCCACCTTACTTAGCAGCAAGACGGTGCTGTCTACTGGTGTCGTGCCATCGAGCTGGATGATCCTCTCTACGCCTACACTGGATTTAATCATTTTCAAGTGAGCTCTGAGCGCGGCCTGCGAGCCACAAACCACGCGTGGTTTAGACAGACTCAATGCGTGCTCCATTTCATCTGCAATCACCGAAATATTACGTCAGTCTAGGTACATAATATTTTGAGGGCAGTGATAATCATCATCATCATCATCAGCCAGAAGACGTCCACTGCTGAACATAGGTTTCCCCCTTTAACCTCCATACTGAACGACAGCCTGCCTTTTGTATCCACTGGATACCAGCGACTCTCATAATGTCGTCGGTCCATCTAGTGGGAGGCCTACCTACGCTGCGTTTTCCAGTTCGTGGTCTCCACTCAAGAACCTTTCTTTCCCATCGGTTATCGGTTCTTCGAGCGATGTGGCCTGCCCATTGCCACTTCAACTTGCAAATTTTAACAGCTATGTCGAATGCTATGGCAATGGCAGTGATACAAATTAAACAAGGAAAAAATATTTTTTTAAAGATATTACTTATATCTTGAAGATATTAAAGGTAGGACAGACAGACAGACATTGTAGGCTTAGTAATAGGGTCCCGTTTTTACCCTTTGAGTACGGAACCCTAAAAAGCAGTTATGTTGCACTTCTAGTAGGTATTCTTACAAAACATACAGTTAGACTACCCATAGACCGTTGAAGATCTTAAGACAATCCAAATGCTCAAGCCCACTACCAGTTGGCAGCGTACCCAGCATGTACAGTTACTTACCCTTCGGATACATAGGGTTGATGGGGGTGATAGTAGCCCCGCAGCATATTGCTCCCAGAGCAGTAGTAAGATACTCTATCATATTCTCTCCACACAGCGCGACCGTGTATCCTCTCTTCACCCCCAGCCTCTGCAAGCCGGTGGCGATATCCACGGTGCCTTGGAGTATCTGAGAGTACGAGGTTTTATCTCCATTGTCTCCATTTACCTGTGGTGTGGGCAGAATAAACGTTGTGATTAACCGATTGCAAAAAAGCAAGTTCTTGATTCAACTTTATTGAATCAATATGAATACATGGTGTTTGGATAGATGACGGTCATATTCGAGGATATATTATGATAAATTATGGTTATGCCTATTAGCCGACATGTACTAAAATGCCACTTTTACTTTGTTCAAAAGCCGTAGTCTTGAAAGCGTGAGGTCGCGGGTTCAAACCCCGGGCCCGTACCAATGAGCTATTTGAATCTTATGTACGGATTTTCATACCACTGGCTTTCCGGTGAAGGAAAACATCGTGAGGAAACCTGCATACGTAAAGAAAAGAAGTATCCGCAGAAGAAATTCAATGTCGTATGTGAATCCACCAACGTGCCAGCGTAGTGGATATGGCCCAATCACCCTTTCGGGGGAAGGCTAAAAGTCCAGCAGTGGACTGTTAAAAAACTGATTATGATTATGACTTTGACGATATACCTATGTATAAGAGACCTTAGAGATAGAAAGATAATTATATACGACTTTCGTATTTCAAAAACTTGAGATTGAAGTTTAGTTATGAGTAAAAAGCTAAAACATACTTATATCTTTTTTTTAATTTAACACGTTTTTCAATATTATGAGCTGTTAATATAAAACAGGTTTCAAGTCTTAGCTCATTGGGAACCCGGAAGTTAGTTTACATACAGACGAAATCTAATAAACCGGCCAAGTGCGACTCGAGCTCGCGCAATGAGGGTTCCATCGATATAATACGTTCCGTCCATGAAATACAAAAAAAATCATAATATTTTTTTTTTTATTTGGCTGATTGCTCAAAAAAATAAACATGATTTACTTAACACCTACCTAGTCGCGCGACCTCGAAAGATTTTTGTTGAAATTTTTGTACATCACCTGTGCTTGATGAAACTTACCCTCGCGGACCGCTTGCGGCCCAGCGAACCGCGCTGCATCAAAAGTTTTTTTTAAATTATTTGTACCTGAGCTTGACACTTGCCCTCGTGGGCCACGATATATCATGATTTTTACAAATCATTCAACACAATCAAGAGCAACAAATTAGATACGTAGGAAACACTAATTATATAAACCAAACCATATTACATAATATTCTTTAACCTATGGACAGTAAATATATAAATGTAATTAATTCGTTTTATTATTTGTGTTCATTCCGATTTGTAGCATTTTTTTCAAGTTCGATTTGCTCATACTGAAAATCTGATTTTTGGACATAACATTTATGTACCCAGACACCACAGATATCTTTGGTCCGATAGATAATATAATATCAGACAACTAAATTTATTTTATCTAATACTATTTACCTAATCAAAATCAGTTTTAATCACGGTTAATACTTATGACAGACTAACACGGATACAACTTTATCGTCTGTGTTTTTTGCTATCTTACTTGCCAAAGAAAACTAATAATAGTAATGATTAATTCACAAGTTGATTCATCCGTCTATACAATTATTATTTATTTCTTATTAGCTATCTATAGTCCTTATTATCTACGGTATTAAGTGGACATCGTGCTAAAATAAGACTCAACGCTGACAGCAGTCATCTCTTCTGTTTAAGGCCGCGCTCACCAGCTACCTATATATCTATTACGCACATTTTCAACATATATTATAAAAAATACAAAAATCACATTAGTTACAAATAAAATGTAAGAATAGGTGAATACCTAACCTTTAAAATGTTAGGATTAAAGAACTTTAGTAACGTAAGTGTTTTCTATCGTGTTGTAATTTTTATTTCTGGTGTACTTACACAATAAAGAGTTTCTATCTATCTATCTATCTAACTTTAAGGAAAATTAGTTCCAAAATATTTTTCTGTGTGTGAGTTGGAAATTCTAATACAATGTGCCGGATTTCAGTTACAAAAAAATATATATTGTTATTCAGATCTTGATCTCAGGCTCGCTAGAAGTCGAATCACGATTTGTAATATTTCACTCGAAACGTGTCTTTTTGTGACTTGTAATTATATATTTTCGGTTTTATTTAAGCAATTTCTTTATGACATAATACGCAAATAATTATTGTCACGGACACCTAAAGAACGCTCGGGCTTTTTTAAATTTATGTTATTTGGAAGCGAAAAAATCAGATTCTTAGCGCATTATCTTCACCGTAACCGCCGCTCTGAAGTACGGACTGAATTAGGTTTATGATCGATGATTCTGTCAGCTCGTATCGACCTGCAAATTTTGGGACTCACGTCGCCAAAGACAAATTGTCTTTTATGTGATAACATAGTACCTATAGCAAAATTATATAGGCAAGTGTTCGTCATTAGGTCGTCACATGCACTAAAATATGAATGAAATCCATCAATAAATGCTAAGTAGGTATGTTGCTATGCTATGTAGGTACTCGTACGATGTACATAAGAATTTGTAAACAACATACAATTATATATCTGCGATAATAATAATAATGGTGGCGGAGGACTGAGATTTGTGGAAGGAAATGGGGGAGACCTTTGCCCAGCAGTGGAACAGTATAGGTTAAAAATAAAGAGTCGTAATAATAATAATCAAAAAATATGTGCTAATTGTTTTTTAAGTGCATTTTTTTGCAAGCGGTAGATATTAATTATATCTAATATATTTTCGTGGTTTTATTTTATAGGATAGCGGAGGAGATCGAAAAAAAATTTAAAAACAATTTTTTTTTATTTCTTCCGCCAAAATAAAACATATTTACTTAAAAATTACTTTAAATATAAGTATGCAATGTTATTCTGAAAATAATTCGCGTATTTTTTATTATTACTTAGATGCGGTAAGTACGACGAAGAAAGAAACCGATTTATTCGCTACTTAAAACTAGAATGTAGGTTACTTAGCGAACATATGTAGGTACATTCTTTGGATAAATCGGATACCAAGGCACCTATATTTAGATATGCACCTACTTGTACTTAGTGATTAAATGGCGACATGTCATAATAATCAATTAAACGAAGTGAGTAAATATAAATAGCTGATTAGTCGTCATAATGGATTAAGGTGCTTATACCCGACATAGTCGTGATAGTCTGATTGTAATGATTTATCGAATCGATTAGCAGGTTCTCGACCAGCTGGAACAAATTCTTAGGTAGGTAGGTAATTAGGTATAGATCCGGGAACAGATTTTAGGTGTATTGTAGAGAGAGGTTGACCTCTTCAAGAAAGAGGTCAATCGGCGAATCCAACTCGGCTGGGCAGCGTTCGGTAAACTTCGCAACGTGTTCTCGTCCAAAATACCTCAGTGCCGAAGGTCTTCAACCAGTGTTGCCAGTGATGACATACGGCAGTGAAACGTGATCTGTCACTATGGGCCTCATAAGCAAGCTCAAAGTCGCACAACGAGTTATGGAGAGGGCTATGCCCGGTGTTTCTCTACGAGATCGAATCATAAATGAGGAGATCCGTCGACGAACGAAGGCTACCGACATAGCCCACCGGATTAGCAAGTTGCAGTGGCAGTGGGCAGGGCACATAGCACGCAGAACAGATGGCCGATGGGGCTGAAAGGTTCTCGAATGGAGACCACGGACCGGTATCCGCAGCGTAGGATGTCCACCCACAAGATGGACAGACGACCTAAAAGATACCGCAGGGAAACGCTGGATGCAGGCCGCTTCCAACCGGCCCTTTTGGTGATCGATGGGGGCGGCCTATGTCCAGAAGTGGACGTCCTATGGCTGAAATGATGATGATGTAGAGAGGTACTTATTCTTTTTGTCATAATTGACTGGATTTGGGCGTCACACGCCTTGTGCATTTGCCAGTGTCAAGTGTTGAAATATTTTCAAAGGGGTTCGAACATTTTTCTGTGGGAACTGGCATATCCAGTATCCACCCGCATAACATTGCATAAGTACAAGTGTCTAAGCGTTTCCCAAATAATATTTTTTTCGGTGTGTCTTCTACCTAACGTCCTTGCCATCCTACCCATAATATAATTATATACTACAATAATTTGGGGTCAGATGACCCCAAACTAAGCAAAGCTTGTAATATGGCTGCCAGAGACTGATATACACATATATATATATATATTTTTTATACTTACTATTTTTTTATACATACCTATTTAGTTCCTAGTAATATATTTTTTTACTTGTAATGTGATATTATATGTCTTCTGTGCTTGTACATAAAATACATTTGATCGTCGACTTAAATATCCGCCCTCCCCGCCTTCGGCTCGGGCTGATATACGTCTCATCTGCATATATATATATCATCTATATATATATATATATATATATTTTTTATACATACTGAAATAAATAATAACACCCAGATATAGAACAAACACAAATGTTCATCACATGAATGATTGTCCTAGGTGGGCATCGAACCCACGCACCCAAGCTCAGAAGGCAGGTTTACTACCTACCGAACTAATGGGCTATCTTTATTTATTTATTATTATTTATTTATTTATTCAACGTGAGAGGAAACTTTGAAAAAAAACAACAAAATGGCGGCGGGTCGATATGTCGTATGCCACAAAGATTCTAAGCTCTTTGTCCGATAGAGTTATGGTTCATACAAAAAACCCATAGAAATAAGTACTTTCAGTTTTTCCCGAATTTTCCAATTTACCGGGCAATTTTGCCATTTTTTCTACCTTTGAAAAGCTTCTTCAGACTCAAAAAAATCTACTACTTATTAGTTGGTCCACTTTATGTAGGTATACCTAATAAAAATAATGAATAAAACGGTTGCAACAATTTGACAATCGAAGTATGGCAAGCCGCATATACAATTGTCACACATAGCACTATGTGTTGTATGATATTTGCCAGACCTCTAACTTTCAGTCTATGATGAGTACAATAATATCCTCGAATATGTCGTCGTCTAGATATTGGTACACCCCGTATATGAGATAAACTTTTTATAATGTAGTAGGTAGGTACGTACTTACCAAACATACGCTGTCTGTTTCACAGTTTTCTCTCAAGCTGTCGATCAAATGTTGCCCGAGGGAAAGATGAGCCGGCACGCTGAACGCCGTTCCACCATCAACCACATTATTCATTATCCTCATTATTGTTATATAAATTAATTATATAATTTTATGATAGGACAAGTCGCGTTCGAGATTTAAGAAATTTTAAATTTTGCTGTATTTTTAATCTAATTAGATAAGTTGGTAGTCTAGAGAGAATCGTAAAGAATAGATTGTGCCCGCGTGTTTCTTGATACACTAAATTGTGCTATATCTACTGATTTTTATATATCGTAATTTATAGATAATTCCATTATAGGTATTTTGGCAATCGAATCATTCAGCAGATATTCAGATAGGTAGTAGGCATATCAGAAACTTTAATTTCATGGGTTGTCTAGCTAAATGGGCAACACCTATTTAGTTCCTAGTAATATTTTGTTTTACTTGTAATGTGCTATTATATGTCTTCTGTGCTTGTACATAAAATCCATTTGATCGTCGACTTAAATATCCGCCCTCCCCGCCTTCGGCTCGGGCTGATATACGTCTCATCTGCCTTGTCTGCCATCTGCAATATAATGCCTTGTTTTATGCACTCAAAGAATAAACTTTAGTGGGCTTTCCTTATTATCAGTTTTGATAGCCATTTTATGAATCGCCAAATTTTTACGTATAGCTCTAACTACAAATCTCTTAATCTATTTATATACATATACAGGGTTTGAAAGTTACAATAAGTGACGAATAATTCGATCAAAAGCGGTGTTATAAGCTAAAGGTAATTTTTATTGTAACAGTTACGTGCATGATTCTCTTGGAGGTTGAGTCACTTGTAGGGACTTGACTTATACGTTACTATACGGAGTACCTACTTATACCTACGGTAACGTTATTCAGTACTGGAATAAAGTAACGTATTATAGAAATGTATTATATGTCATAATAATGACACATAATAAGACACAACACGTTATGGGTTACTCTCGAAATTCCGTTACCAAAATTTCATTACTGATAATCATAATCACATACAACACCTACTTATATCCTTCTTTGTCAGGCCTGTCGCACACCGAATGGGGTTATAGTATTAGTATTATCAATTTCATTCCAGTTGATTGAATCAGGCGTTGCTTTGTTTTTAGAAGCGGAATTACACTAGAAATTCGTCATATACAAATTTCACTCTTTCAAATAACGGTATCCCGGGATGAAATATAGCTACTACACATCACACATGTCCACTGCTGAACAAGGCCTCCCTCTTAGAGAGGGGTGTTGCCATAATCCCCACGCTTGGCAGGCGGCTTGGAGGTCGCAGTACGTTCACCGTGTACTAACAGGACGCTACTAAAGTAGGGTCAATTTATTAGATCACGCTTGACACTTCATCAAAATATAACAACGTAACCTTGTAACAATAATTATTTATTTTTTAAGAACTGCGCAATAATTGAAAAAAGTTAAGCAATTATTGCTTAACTTTTTGCAGTTAAAAATATATATTTATTGTAATAATGATAAAAACGTCAATTTTACGTTTTACTTTGCTCAGATGGCAAAAATGTGATCTATGTAAATGGCCGTAGGTACTTTAGAGAGCCGATACAAAAATAGTATATGACGACGCCCCGGACATTGGTTCATTTTTACTAATTAGTTACATTTTCCCCTGACCAACTCTCACTAAGTATTAGTGTGATAAGTACGGATTATTTTGTTTTCGCGTAATCACGCAAATGACATAAATACTTTATTTGTGTTTTCGAAGCTTTCAGGATGGTAACTGATAACCGCGCAGTACATAACCGGAACCTGA
Source organism: Agriopis marginaria (assembly GCA_932305915.1). Classification (NCBI taxonomy): domain Eukaryota; kingdom Metazoa; phylum Arthropoda; class Insecta; order Lepidoptera; family Geometridae; genus Agriopis; species Agriopis marginaria. Next base: position 6,144,724 of record OW029934.1, on the reverse strand, counting down.
AAATAATTAGTGTATCAATTATTTTCTTATCAATAACATAATTATTATTTTGTTGCATATAGGTAGAGCGATGCATTGCGCGCATTGTGGACTGTGGAGTCTGAGTAGGTACTCCAAGGAACATTATTACTCCTAGCGGAGAGGTACTCTGAACATTGAATTTCTAGACAATAAAATGCCAGGTTTTACTGAAAATCACAGAACCAAAAACACCGTCTTTTGTTCAACATTCTTTGTAAAGACACTTTTTTTTAGTTCTTATGGTGGCCAGTTCAATTTCCGAACAAAGCTTTTTACAATGCCATATGGACATTTTTTTTACTTAGAGATTTCCACGAGTTTCCACACGAATTTGGCGTTTCAAATTCAAATCACTTTATTCTCTAGGGAATTTCATACAACTTTACCTATATAATAGATAGATAGAAACTCTTTATTATGTACAACAGAAATAAAAATTACAACACGATAGAAAACATTTACGAGCTAATGCTACAAGTGGCGGCCTCATCGCCAAAAGCGATCTCTTCCAGGCAACCATTGGATAATGCTTTACTTTACGTTGTGGTTGCATAATATGTAATTGGACATTGTCGAGCAGGTGGTGTGAAAAACCTATAATGGCAGGGTTTACAATGTCCTTGGTCTTTACCTATTATTATTTTTTTCGCCTATTGGGCAGCCTAGGGCCTTTAAGGCCATATCGCCACGGCATCCGTATTTTGCATAGTTTAAAAATTAAATAACTAATGTCATTTTAATATTTACTTCGTGTTACCATGTACGTAAATTAAACCTCGTTTATATTAACTAGAAATTTAAATAAATAACATAGCGTTAAGTGATTCATATGCTAGTAGGTAATAGTATCTCCGTTATCTGTAAAAAGTCTATACCGGCATAAAATAAACCGGCCAAGTGCGAGTCGGTCGCGCACTGTGCGAATCATAGAAAACATACATCTGTGAAATTTCAGGTTTGTCGGAAACTTGGAAGTTTTCGAAAAATCAATTGCAATATTGTCTTGCTTGCAGTTTAAAGTAATTAGCTCTTAATGATGTCTTAGGTTTCCGCGATTATTACATATTAGCTCATTAGATTAACATTAGGTTTTTTTTTTTTTATTATTTAAAGAAAAAACAAAAAAAGAGCCTTACAAAATAAGTTGGCAACGGACCAGTGAAGCCTCGAGTGTAACAAATATTCATAGGTTCAACGGTTTATCATCAGGCTCTATGCGTTCGAATATAGCTAGGTATCTATATACTGTCTGTGGTGTATTTAATATGTGGGTAAACATTTTATCAAATTTGCAGTTGCTATCGCTGTACCAAGCACAAGTTCGGTCGTGCTGCATGCACTTGCTCTCACCTTTGGGATGGGTCAGCTAAGTATATATCAGCTTGGCCCTTGGAGCATTGGAGTCTATCGAGAAACGTGTCAAGAGAAGAGGCTCATCAGCAACGAATCCGTAGTTTGGACTTAACTTTTTAGTCTTGAGCATCGGCGCAAGTTTGCTAGTCTATCCGTTTTTAGGGTTGCGTACCAAAAGGGTAAAAACGGGACTATTACTAAGCCTACATTGTCTGACTGTTCGTTTGTTGTCTGTCTGTCTGTCCGTCCTACATTTAAACGGCTTTATCTCTCGAACCGTACCTAATAGCATAGATAAATATCTAATAGATAGCCAGTCAAAATTCGCATAATATGGAATGTTACGGCGGATTAACTAAAAAATAATTAAAAAAAAGTCAAAACCAAAGGGGGTCGCCATACAACAAACGTATTTTTGTATTAGCTCTAATATAAAAAACGGCAATACGTACAAGCGTCAAACTTTTGGCATGTTTATAGTATTACACTAAAGTATAACAACAAATAATGGGCAAGTGCTCGTCGGTGACAAATTTCTGTTCATTACCAAGTTATAAGGGACCGTCCATTAATCACGTGAGGCTTGAATGGGGGGAGGGGGTTTGCAAAAATCACGAAATATCACAAGGGGGGAGGGGGGGTAGTAAGATATCACGTGTATTTATTTTTCGTCAAACGCGCGATTTCTAAACCGAAAAGCGGCGTGTAGCGTGACTTTGCCAATCAAAAAGAACCTGCAACATTTTTGTTTAGACATTTTTGTCTAGACATTTTTGTCCAGACATTTTTGTCATGGTCCTTAATTTCAGAATAAAATTAGATTATACTTTATTCCTGTATTTAAAGATAATATTTAAAAAAAAAGATTCTCTGTAGGTATTAAAAACTACACGTGATTTTGGGTGAGGGGGGGGGGTGTTAGTCTTAAACCTCACCACGTATCACCAAGGGAGGGGGGGGGGGGGTAAAAAAATGCTTTAAAAACATCACGAGATTAATGGACGGTCCCTAACTGGTTATTTAGATGACCTAATGTTTCTTTCAATAATCGAAAATTCGAAAACCATTAGGAGATTATCTTATAAAAAGCCATAAAAATGTCCCGAATATTTATTTATTTAATTAAAGCATTAAATATTAAAGTCATAGTCTATAAAAAACATTAACAAATCACCTAAAATCCAACACGTAATAAAATCACAACTTGCTCTTCTTCCTCTGTAGAAGTTGTTCTTTGAGAACACGACGCAGTATCTTGCCGGAAGGGTTCTTGGGTATTTCGCTGACGATGATCACTCCTCCGCGGAGACGAGAATTCGACGATAACTGAAACAAACTTAATGTTAATTGACGGTCTTTACTTTTTTAGGGTTCCGTACCCAAACGGTAAAAACAGGACCCTATTACTGAGCCTACGTTTACGTACTATTAACGGCTGTATCTTTTCAACCGTAATAGATAGCCAGTTGAAATTTTCACAGAATATGTACCTAATTTTACGGCGGATTAAATAACAAATAATAAAAACTTCATAAAATAAAAACGAAAGAGGGGGTCCCCCCTCCCCCATACACGTTACGTCTGTAAAGATTCAGAAACGAATGAAAGAAAACACGTTTTTGAGTGTGGAATCCTCGGTGCGTGAGTCAGACTAGCACTTGGCTGGTGTTTATTTAGTAATATGAGCCGGTTTTGTCGTCACAAAGAAGGGATTTTGATGGCAAACGTGCAAAACATAGACTGGAAGAGGAAGCCATTTTCCTGTTTTGACCACATTGTAGGAATACCTTACTGAAAGTCAACAACACAATGTTTATTATAGCGCCTACTAAAACTTTGTAGGTAGGTATAGAATCGTAATTCACATTTATGTACTTTATAGTTATAATTTTCGTTATCCCTGTACCATATCTAAAACCAGCAAGAGCCTTGTATGCCATGGGGCGAGGGCCTTCTTTGGTCTCGGTCTTATTAGATTAGCGTATATATAGGAACTCTGGTCCCTTTTGATTGTTTTTTTTTTTTTTTTTTTTAAATCTTTATTTAAGAAATTTGTCGTTGCCGACAATGGCATTCTAATAACTAGCAAACTATACAATATGTAACTAAATTTAAATAAGAAATTAAACTAATATTAAAAGAGAACATACCTTAAAGTCTACTTAGCTTATACAGTAACCTGGCTCTATCCGATAATGGATAAGCCAGGATACTGTTACATTCTCCAACCTTCCAAGGATCGATGTGAAGGGTTCCCCGAAAGGCCCCGTTCCGCACACACTCCATCAAGACGTGGTAAGTGTCCTCTACGACTCCACAGTCGGGACAGTTGGGAGATGGAACTTTGCGCATTAAAAATGCGAATTTTTTTGTTGTAGTGTGTCCGGAACGCAGCCTAAGAGCGGAAACCATGTCACATCTACTTAACTCATCATTATCTATCCAAGGTTTTCTTGGTGGGTGCGGTTCAATGGTTTTATACCAGATTCCCTTCTCCTTGGAACGTTGGTCAAAATATTCGCTCCACAGTTTATAACATCGCTTTCTGACTAGGTAGACACAATCTGAGTAGTATGGAGGAACTTCAAATAATACTCCTTCATTACATGCTTGCTTAGCCAAAATATCAACTTTGTCGTTGTCTCCAACGTTGCAATGGGACGGTATCCACTGGAGTACTACAGACTTAGAATCATTTTTTAACTCTAAAATAAGTTTAGATGTTGCTTTGTAAAACGGGGCTGGCATAAGCGACTAAAACCTCGCGCCCCGTCAAAAACTAAAGCGTTTCTCTTGTTATTGATATAGGTCTTTGAAATTCAGTCATCCAAGTAAGGTGTCGTCTTTACGTTAGTAAACCACAGGAGAAGGCAGAGGAGAGCTAACCTTGGGCGAAGTGAAGTCGAGTATTTCCTTCTCGGTGAGTTTGGCCCCGGGCTTGGGCACGACGAAGGCGGTGGGCAGTTCTCCGGCGGACTCGTCGGGAGCGCCCACCACGCCGCATTCTGCTACACCGCTGTGCTGCAGGATCACGCTCTCCACCGCTGCCGGAGCCACCTGCACCAAACAGCTCTAATAACAACCTTGTCAACGTACATAGTTAACAAAGCAAATGGCATTTACAGTAGTAAGTTAGCCAATCACTACCAACATCCACGACCGCAGACCACCCCACCATCATAGGCCCCTTGACAGGATCTTGTGACCCACATAAGCTACTGAAAAAACAATGTTGGCCCTGCCTTGCATGTCACTTGTCATTCTTGTCCATGTCTTATGGAGGCCTGAAACCTCTGCCAATAGAGCTGGACTCGACTTGCACTTACTTTTTTAAAGCTGGATTTTATTTTTCCTAGTTGTAGACTACATGTATTTGCCTATCAATTTGTCCAGGTCGTTATTAAATGCGCGTGGTAGGTAGTACCCCATATAGGTACTTGCATGTGCACGAGTGAAAATCCCCCGGCCTCTGAAGGGGCATAGGCTCATAGGCTTCTACACGCAGTGCAGCCTACAACAACCTAGTGTTTTCTTCATAGTCTCTCGACACCCCGACCATATTATTTTAGTTAAGTACAATTTTTCAGATCTGAGCTTCTCTCTCAATCTATCCACAGACAAATGAGCAAACTGCCTTTTTATCCGAAAAAATGCGAGTCGTGCCGAGTTATGCGGCAGACCTATATTATATTCGTAGTAGTAGGTAGTCCATATAAGCAAAACAATAATCTACACTCCTTATGGTCTAATACCATTATAATGTCTATGTTTTTAAGTTGATAAGAGATAACAATTCCTTAATTAATATATTATTATGTATGAAAAAAATACAAGTTCCTATATATACCGTAAAGTAGTTAATATTGGCAAATCGATGTATAGCAATGATAATAGTGTTGTCGTTATGTATAATAATAACAATATGTCTTTACTACACTATACGTTTGAACCAATACTTGCAAATTAGACTAGACATAGACACATTCTATAAACTGAACATAATTTTTTATGCTAGTTCGCTTATAGCGATAACGCTGCCAGTTGTAGTGTTGTCAGTGCGCATCGAGTCTGCATGATTTAATTCCATCCGCCCATTTTTATATCTGACGGCTAGGGCGGGCACAAAGCGAAAACACCGTTTCATGGATGATTTTCCGAAAAGCCGAGGGGCTTTGATTTCTCTTTTAATATGAGAACTGCTAGACTGTGGAATTCGCTGCATTTATCAGAATTCCCCAATATTATATTATAATCATGGAGTATTCAAGTCGCGAGTGAATCGGTTTCTTCTAAGCAAACGTGTTCCATCGTAGACCGTATTGGCGAAGTGGCGGTGAAGTGCAAGCCTATCATTTACCATTCAACGTGGTAATGCCGCCAGCATGCAGTAAACGTCCACGTGGGCGTCCCGCAATGATGTCATGATGTCAATTTACAACAGGTTCGAGAGAGATGACGATAAACCACGTAACAGCTGATTGGATAAAGTGGCAACTGGACAGTGAAGTAATTCTGGGACAACTGCCAGAGTAGAAGACCTTGTTTTCTTTGATCATGGACATGAGTAGGTAGTGTTGTCAATGTCAATGCCAGTTGTATTAAAAACACTATATAGTTTTAAGTATTTTAGTCCTATGTCTTTTCTGGTATGAACAATAAAGAATTAGGTTATATTAATCTATGTGCAAGGACACGGACTTCTCATTAATCTCCCCACTAAAAGCAACATAGGGCTATGAATCGACATTTCATAAATGTACCTACCTGATATCCCTTATACTTGATAAGTTCTTTGAGCCGGTCGACTATAAAGAAGCACCCGTCAGCGTCGTAGTACCCGATGTCTCCAGTCTTGAGGTAGCCTTCCTCGTCGAACATATCCTTTGTTTCAGCCTCGTTCCCGATGTAGCCCTTCATTATGATGGGTCCTTTGATGCATACTTCCCCATTCTGGTTTGCGCCTAGTTTTTTGCGTGTCTCTATGTCGACCACCTGGAATTGTCCCTCCGTTTAGATTTGTACAGTATTCGGGGTAGTTGTTATGGAATCAATTTTACAATCACATCACTATCATGATATAAATACGAAAATTTGTGAGTATAATCATAGATAAATATCATAGGTATAATGTACCTATTTTTCCCAATGACGATATAACCACTCCTTTACCCCGCCGTAACCCAAAGGTACTAAATAAATTTTCAGCATAATCTTTTTCGAGCGGGCCAATCCTAGGCGTGAATTCAATTGATCACCCCCCACCCCCAGCAACCGACGTGTGGTTTTCATCGTGCACATTATGACTCGTGCGCGATCAAGTTGTTATAATTATTACCCTGGATATTCCTGGATATCTCTGTTATCCATGAAATCTGAATATAAAACTGTGAACCGGGTGAAGGGTTGCTATTTAGAAATAAAGAAACCGGCCAAGTGCGAGTCGGACTCGCGCACTGAGGGTTCCGTACAACCATAAAATTCAATAACGAAATTACCAGTTATATCTTGATAATGAACCGAAGCTTGTCACCGACTCACACTTGGCCATTATTTATTATTTGTTGTTATACTTTTGTTAGAGTGTGCACTATATAATCATGCCAAATTTGACTTTTGTACGTATTACCGTTTTTATATTAGAGCTAATACAAAAATACGTTAAAAGAACACGTCTGTTGTATGGGGACCTCTCTTTCGGTTTTACTTTTTGACCGTAACATTACATATTCTGTAACAGTGCTATCTATTACGGTTCGAAAGATCGTTAATAGGTAGGACGGACGGATGGACGGACTATACCGCTTCACTGCACCCTGTGTATGGCACACATTATTTTATTATGCACACTATGAAATACACCACCACCGAGGTGCTAAGCTGATGCTGAGCTCTGGTTGACGCTGGCAGGACGAATATACCCATACAAACTGGACTCATCGCTTCAAAATCGATCGAGGTTACCTTCACTTTGACGCCAGGCACTGGATACCCACCGCTCCCAGCCTTCAGCAGGGAACCCTCTGCTTCTTCGTCTCTGGTGGCCGCTAGTGACGTCTCCGTCATACCGTACGCCTGGTATATCCCTTTACAATTTGGCAGCCTGTAATTTCATAAGTAATTATTAAAAAATCACATTTTTCAAAACATACTTTTAGCTTTAGCAAAGAAACATTAATTCGCATTTCATGTCTGTGCTGCTAACCATTGAGGAGTTCCCTGGTCAGGACCCCACCTCTAGTGCAGCAACCATGTCATGGTAAAACTTAAAACCGGCTATCATAATAAAATGCGTACACAAAATTTCGTGTCTGTGCTGTTGACCGTTAAAGAGTTCCTTTGTCTGGAGCTAATCCTGGATGTCGATTCAGGTCATGCTTACCATAAAAATGCATTGTCATCGGAACTGAACCAATATTAAAAATTCAACTCCGTAGGATATAAGACGAAGTGGTTTTAATTCAGCTTGCAAGATTTGACCTAAACAAACAAACTTATTAAACATACAAACATTGCAAGTTAATAAAACGCATAGGTATAAAAATTTCAATTTAAATTACCGACCCGCATACGTAAGGGGTAGGCCTATGTTCAGCAATGGACGTCTTATGGCTGATGATGATACATAAATACATAATTTTAGTAATTATCGTTTTTTTTATGAATTGGCTCGCGCTTGGCCGCCTGATGTTAAGCGATGATGCGGCCTACGATGGAGCACGCTTGCCTAGAAGAAACCTATTCACTCTTGACTTGAAGACACACAGATTGTAACTATCGGGGAACACCCACTCAGGCAGCGAATTCCACAGACTAGCAGTTCGCACAATAAATGTGGAATCAAAGCGCTTCGTACGGGTTCTCGGAATATCTTAGCGGTGTCTATTCTTCGTGCCCACTCTGGCAGTCCGATAGAAAAATGGACAGGAGGGAATCAAATCATGCAGATCTGAAGCACACTCTCCGAAATGTATCCGATAAAAAAACCGATGATTGTGGTAGGTATAGATGGTACCTTTTCATGGCCGCTTGGATAGTTTCTGAGCTGAGAGGTGCTGCGCCGCACCACACCATCTCCACTGACGATAGATCGTACTTCTCTACTAGCGGCGCCTTGCCAAGGAACACTACTATGGGAGGAACTGCCATCAACACACATATCTGTAATCAGTTTAGGTTAACATTATTAATCGATCGAGCTTACTTGTTGAGCTGAGCTATGTTACTGTACTGTATTGTAACAATTTTGAAGGCATTTTTTTTTTTGTAAAGCTCTTGAAGACAACTGTTTCTCGTCCGAGAGATAACACATCCTCACGAGTAACCATTATGGTCCGCTGCCTTATATTGGCACCGCAGGGGTAACATTGGCGTTGGTGTCAGAGGTGTTGGCACTTCGCGGCGCCAATTATGCCCTTTAACACTTCCATCCTGGAGCTTAGGTTCTTAGTTCTTGCGGTTTCTACTGACATCCAGTTAAGGCAAGCTAGGGGTCTTATTTAGCCCCATGGAATCGGGCTAAATCTATTTATATAATTTCCTTTTTGTCTGCGTCGTACAGCGAATATTAACTATTTCGATTACGTCATGAGTAAATATGCAGGTCTCAGGTAGTAGCCTAAGTTACTCCTTATAACATCAGCTATCTGCCAGTGAAAGTCCCGTCAAAATCAGTTCAGCCGTTTTCGAGTCCATAGGTAACATACATCACATCGCCTTTTATATATAAGAAGAAGACGAAGCAGATAAATACCTTGTAATCCTGTATAGTCTGAAGATACTTCTGGGGGTCGAAGCCGCCAGAAAAATAAACCAACAAATTCTTCACAATGAGATAGTTAATAGTCGACATCAAGCCGTACGCGTGAAACCAGGGCACTATGGACAGCAACCTTGTTCTGATGCTGTCTCTTTGTCTGAAAATACGTTTAGGTATAATTAGCTATATAACTTACTAGCTGTTGCGGCTTCGTGCGTTGTTGTGACTTCGTGCACATAGATTTTCATTGAACTTTCCTTCCTCTACATCATAATCATCATCATCAGCCAGAAGACGTCCACTGCTGCATAGGCATCCCCCTTTAACCTCCACACTGAACGACAGCCTGCCTTTTGCATCCACATGCCAGCGACGTCAAGATAATCAAAACAACAACAATTTGGTACAATTTGGCAAAAAATAAATTATATCGTTTATTTATATTAGAAACGTCATGATATTTTTGTATTTTTTAACTGACTTCGAAAAAGGAGGAATATTCTCATTTCGGCCCGTATTTTTTTTACATTTCTTTCTTTGCAAATTGCTGTCTAACGAAACAAAATGGCGCTAGACCAGTGGTTCCCCATTAGTTTTTCCTGAGTACCACTTCACCTCAAACTTGCGTACCCTTCGAGCTCGGCTCAAGCACACCAAATGCAGTCCGGTCCAGTGCAGACTCAGTTTATGAGGTCCAGTAAAGTATGAGACGCTGTATTTGTTGGATATTGCAAAGGCTTTTGATACCGTTTCAGTAAAAAACTAGAAGCACTTGGTATCCGAGGATCGCAACTTTTCTCCAGCTACCTTGCCAACAGAAAACAGTGTGTCAAACATGGTGACAATATCAGCGATCCGGAAACTATAAACTACGGCGTTTCTCAAGGTAGCATCACAGGCCCAACCCTATTTTTTACCTACATCAACGAATTATGTAATCTGGAACTTGAGAAGGGCAAAATCATAACTTTTGCTGATGACACAGCTCTCATTTTCCGGGGCAAAACCTGGAATAATGTCTTTACTCTGGCTCAAAAAGGATTTAACGTGGTAAACGCATGGTTGAATCAAAACCTACTTAGTTTTACTACGCTGACCAAACTAAAATAGTAGCTTTTTCCATTCTAAGTAGAACGCAACCTCCCACACATGCAAACTTAAATGTAATTGCTTACACTCATCTATAGGTACGATGACTTGTCTGGAAAATAAATGCTCTTGTAAAAGGCTGGAAATGATTGACAACATTCGCTATCTAGGAGTGGTCATTGACAAAAAGGTTAGCTTCACGGGTCGTATAAATACCTTGACGGGAAGAGTTCGTAAATTAATTGCTGTGTTTAAAAACATAAGACATGTAGCCGACAAAAAATATTACGAACTATTACGCACTCTGCCAGATACGGTGTGACGTATTTCATAGAATTTTTCTTAGTCAGGAGATTGCCGCACGTACCTCTTGATGCAACTTCGCGTACCCGTAAACCTACGGGTACCACTAATTGGGAATCACTGCGCTAGACCGATCCAATTCTTATTTTAATAGCATTATGCTTACTCAAACATCGCCGCTGAATACAGCATATTCTTATGTGTCAGCATGACTCCCTTAGGATGGCCCGTGGTCCCCGAGGAGTACAAGATAAACGCCGTGTCCGTGTATCCCTCCACTTGCGCAGGCTTGTAACTGCGCACGTCGCTCCTCGTCACTGCCAGTTCACTGAGAAGCAGCACCCCACTGTCCACTGGCGAGTCTCCGTCCAGCTGGATGATCTTCTCTACGCTGGAGTACGACTTCAACGTCTCCAGGTGAATACTAAGTGCGATTTGAGAAGCAATTATGAAGCGCGGTCGCGACAGGTCTAATGCATGCAGTAGTTCATCTGGAATAACAAAAAAAATACCTACGTAAACCCATAAGGATACATGTCTTCTCTTAGATCAAACCAACAAGGGAGATATGCCTTAGTACAATTATCGTTCGTGTTCTCCAAGGTTAATTTACTTTTTCACCATACCTCTATCGTCGGTCGTTTGCAGAGTGAGTTCAACTAAAGACAACAAGCCTTATTTAGACCTGATACGTTGGCATCCACTATATATAATCAAAGCATCCACTACTCGACCTTACTTACCCTATCCCCCTTGTTTGTCTGATCTGAGTGTGTTCTCCCTTGGCTGGCAGTGTTGTGTGTAATGCTATAAGAGTTATGACGAAAAGCAGTCACAAGTGTCCAAATATATTTTATTCAGTGATTTTCGGCACTGGGGTTTTAGGTATAGGCACAAATCTATCTTTATGACACACACCGTTGCCAGTTATTTAACCACGAAGCAGTAATCGGCAAACGCAAATAAAACTAATCAAAAATAATACCAAAAAAAAAACAGAAATTATTATATTTTTTGTTTCTTTCCAATTGCAGAACGTTACTAAAAGGGCGTTATAGGTATAATGGCAAAATTGCCCCAACAACCAATGGGGCCGTAGCCAAGTTAAAAAAAACTCTGTGTGGCACACAGATATCTACTATACTACTAGGGGTGGCAAGTACATAAGAGATCAGTATTTTAAAGTCCAAAGTTCTCTATGGAAACGCAAAATTCCTCGCAAAAAAACTAATAGACATCACGCGAGATGGCGGCTAAGCGCAAGCTATACTATAAAAAAAAAATGAGTGGGAAGCCAAATCTAAACCATACCCTTTGAGTACATCAGGTTCATGGTAGTCATGGTGGCTCCGCAGCAAATGGCCCCGAGCGCCGCGTACATGTACTCGACGCGGTTCTCGCCGCAGAGCGCCGCCGTGTCCCCGCGCCGGAGCCCGAGCCGCGCCAGCCCGACGGCCACGTCCACGGTGCCTTGCAGCACCTGCGAGTACGTCGTCTTCTCTCCGGTGTCGCCATTCACCTGGAACATACATCATCACCATATCAGACTAATATGTTCCCACTGGTAAGGCACAGGTCTTCTCTCAGATAGAGAGCATGGGCCCTAACCACCATGCTGGCCCAGTGCATGTGGAGATACCATGCAGGTTTTGTACTTTAGTGTATGTTTTGCCTGTGTGAGGATTTTGGCATCCCACTTCTTGTGCATCTGCCAGTGTCGAGTATTAAAATCAACGAAATGTATTTTGTATTATTTTAGATGATTTTTTAGATTGATTATCAAGTTTGATGAAATGTAGTCAAACAAATCAGTCACAGACTGGCTAGAGGCACTTCGCATGCGATGAATAGGTACCGAAAATTAGACAGAACTCCGAAATGCAGGAAAGTTTTTGGATTCAGGAGCAAATGCATGGTGCATGCATGCACCTTTGCGTTGACTTTAGGAGCCTAGTCTGCGTCGCGTAGCGCACGAGTTCAATGGTAGAGATAATGGTAACATTATCGTCATCAGCTATTCTTATCATTGTTTTATAATTGTGGTTATCAGCATAGTAATACCAGTAATACTTAGTATAACATTTTTGTTTTCACTGTACTTTACTGCCAGTAGTACTATTTGGAACAAAATTTGCGTGTCCAAATTGTTCGACTGGCCAGTCTAACAGATTGGAATATTTTTGTCCAAACAGTTCGATCATCGAACTACTAGTCGGACAGAATGGAATAAACGACTTATCTACTCCTATGTAATAAAGTTAATAATAATTGAATTTCGAACCACTTATCAAAAGCTTTTATTTTCTCAAAAAGAATTTATATTCACTAAAGCTATTCTTCTAGTCTAGGTACAAACGCAACGTTATAATTATGATGTATTAATTTTATATGAAGGTAGGTATATAATAATAGGTAGTAGAAATATATTTTTATGCATTACATGTAGGTTATACCAATTACCAGTAGGTATGATATAAATATGTTCATTACAATGAACTAATACTTAATCCTAGCATTAAATCGCCATCAAGGACCTTAAGTTGACAATATCTGTTAAAATTTTCGCGACTATATGTACAAACTGGGATTAGGTATTATTTGGCGCCGTCACATCTTTCTGGGACACAAGGTAAGGCTGGTGCACCTGCCAATTCGTCAGAGCAGCACATCATCATCATCACTTCAGCCGTAGGACGTCCACTGCTGAACATAGGCTGGACCATCGATCTCCAAAAGGGCCGGTTGGAAGCGGCCTGCATCCAGCGTTTCCCTGCAGTATCTTTTAGGTCGTCTGTCCATCTTGTGGGTGGACGACCTACGCTGCGCTTAGGTACCATCCCGTGGTACATTCGTATTCGATAACCTTTCGGCCCCATTGATTAGCACAACGTTATACTACACGTGATAGAGCAGGACAAACGGCGAAAATATGCTTACCTCGGCAGTGGTTCTGGTTACATAGGTATTTTTTAGATCAGAGGTATTTGAGCCGTTTGGGGTCGAGATATTGGGCCCTTGGGCACCGAGAGCTCAACTCATTAAAAAAACACCTGGGTAATGCAACGCGTGCGTGTCCCAAATGCTAGCGCTTTTCTGGGTCAACGGATAAGCATTGCCATTCAGCGTGGTAAAGCCGCCAGCATGCTGAGTGCGCTACCAATTGATAGTGGGCTTGAGCATTTGGATTGTCTTTAGACCTTCAACGATACATGGTCAGTCTAAATATTTTTGTAGTGTTAGTGTTAGCTTGTATTTTGTTTAGTGAATAAAGGTAGGTACTTGCCTTTTTCCATTGATATCATTTGGAAGAGGTATTTTATATTATTATAATTAAGTGTGAATACAGAGATATTAGGTACTTGTCAAACAACCCCTAGTCATAGTAGAAACAAATAAATATAAAATAAATAATCTACTCTGTTCACTCTATTCACATTTTTCGTGACGACAGTTTAACTTCGTTAAATTACGAATTTTGACAGATTTGGTAGGTATAGTAAAAATCCGTCATGGCAAAATTTGTGAAGCCTTATTATGTGAACTGTGATTTGGCTATCTATAGTCTTAGCGAATCTGAGACACAGCTAGAAGAGTAAGTACAATAATTTATTTACCAAAACCACAATCAGCTATTTTACTTATTTAGTAAATTTAGGGCTTTATTACGGACATCGATTGTCAATTGAAATACATCATGTAGTTGGTGGCACCATTTATTCCGATGGATAAAACAGCTCAACGTAAACTCTAGATGCTCTAATCTATCTACTTGAGCAATTTTCTAATAATAATAGGTCGACAGCATTTCTGGCAATTCTAATAATTTTTATTCATAGTTAGTTATATATCTACTGTCTAATATAACATGACGTGGTCCATTAGGAGTCCTAAGACACAAACGAAATCGCACTTACTGCGTTTTGCTATCGTCACTAAACTCAGCGTATTGCAGTTATCTTTGTTATCAAGTGGGTTGAGTTGATAAAGAGTTAACTTCAGTAGAGGTACATTGTACCTTGACCGTTGCCGTGAAGACTAATGCCGAGGTTGTTATCCAGGACATTGTTTGATTATCACTAATGTTGACAGATTGGGAGAAGCAAGGTGTTCAGTCACTGAACTTAAGTGATAACATTATTTATTATTTGATAACTAATAAATAACTTATATTGTTCTGATGTGAACAATAAAAATCTATCTAACTAAACAAAATACAAGCTTTTAAACCTGGGCCCGTATTATATGTCGTGAACTTGGGTAGCGTTGCATCAATTTACGCGGTTATGGCAAACAGCAACAAATTCATATTTTGGTTATAAATAGTCAAGTATACAATTAAGTTAAATGTAATTTTGGAAACATGATTGGTTGGTGAAACTTTTCTTGAAAGAATAAATCGGCGTAAACAGGCTTTCTAAAAAACGATTTAAGTTTTTGCTCTGCGTCTGGAAGTTCGTAACAATTAATTTATTTATATTCTATTCTTCTATTTATGATTCATGGAAATCTGTCCAGCCGTTTGAAGATTATCAGCTCTTGATCGCAAAAAACAATTTATACTTGTTTTGTTTCTTCTTCTTTCCTCGAGAGAGGATTTTGGCGTGGCACCGCACGTCTTGTGCATTTGCCAATAGAATTAAAATAATCATCACAAGTATTATCTAGTCTTAATCTAATACCCTAAGATATTTTTACTTGTCTCACTAGTTTCACCTGATTACGTCATTGGCCCACACTCGAGCAGGTTCACGAATACTTCGTAAATAATAATCCTGGATAACACTCTAACTTAACTGTAAAACAACAAAGTTATTTTCAGGGTTCCGTAGCCAAATTATGTCAACAGGGTCCTATTACTAAGCATATGCCGCTGTTTACCTATATATTTGAACCTAAGATCAAAAAACTTGGTCGATTTACCTAAACGGTAAAACGGTAAAAGTTGAATTTTCACAGAATAATATACACGTAAGGTTCGCGAACCCTCACTGCGCGACTTCGACTCGCACTTGTGTTATTCCAAGTTGGCGCCAATAATACTTAATGACGTATCTATGTCATCGCTATGATTTGTTTTTCTATGAACTGCAATATAAATATTTACTATTCCAAGGCGAGAATACACGACGATCGACGACATGACCCTGACTGACCCCACATTTGTCTTCTATTTTATTGTAACAAAATTCTTACCAAAGCGAGATCGTCGGCTTCGCTATTCGCCCTCAAACAGTCTATCACATGCTGCCCGAGGGACATGTGCGCTGGTAGCCTCAGCGCTGGTCCACCGTCCACCACGTTGTTCACAATCATAATTCTGTTTATGCCTACAGACTTAACTGTACTTTATTCAACTTGTTAATGGAGCGAGATGTGCGATTCCGTCCCCGCGATGTTGTTGACTGACTGGTTTTATCTACAGTGCAAGTAAAGTGCCGTAATATACCTACTTACATCATAATTAAATGAGTAAACAATGTTATGATTGTAGATGTTATGGTACAAAATAACACTATTACTGCGTGTGTATTTTGTTATTAATTGTGCTAAGACTTAAAATTATTAATAATATTTAAGAAAGCTTATTTTATGTTGGTAACATACTATAACGTTTTAGCACTTATAACGCCTCGCCTTAGCACTCTATCTCAGCACTACAACTTGTCATCCCCAGTCAAAGATCCAGAGGCATAGGTTAGGTAAATGCAAGGATGTTCTACATAGGGTACCTATATCTAAAATCCTTGGGTAAATGCATACATACTCAAAGGGCAGACACAACACAGGGTGGAAAGATATGGTAAAGGACATGAGAGAGAGAGTTTCCTGAGAAATTTCTGATCGTGAGCTTCTGTGAGAAGATTCCCGAAGACGATGTCGATGTCGAGAATAGAGCGAAGTGCATGGAGGAGAAATTTATGGAAGACTGACCCTGCCACCATGTGGGATTCATAGTCGGGAACAGTCTAAAACTATAACTAAACTATCACCAAGGATCCATTATTTTGATCGTTCTTGCTATCACTAAATCAATGATGTTATAGGTTGGTAAAATTGGTAAAACCTCCCTCAGTCCCTCAGCTAAGCTCCTTCTCCACTCCCTGGGGTAGAGCGAATCCTGGATTAGCACATGGAATACTTTCTATTCCGGAATCGATTCCTGTACGATAGTTTTCAAAAATGAAACGCGTCGAAAGAAAATCTCGCTCTACCCTAATCAAAGGTTAGGTTCGTCGCTGCTTGCACATTTAGACTGATATACAAAAATAAAACCGGGCAAGTGCGGCGAGTCGGGCTCGCTTCCTGAGGGTTCCGTACACAACTAGCTACTAAAGTACAAAAATATTGTGCAAAAAGACAACATCCCTTCAACTCCCAGGCGGTCACCCATCCAAGTACCGGCCGCGCCCGACGTTGCTTCACTTCAGTGATCGTACGAGAACCGGTGGTGAACAGAATTTGACACCGACTCGCACTTGGCCATTATTTATTTGTTTGTTACATTATTTGTTGTTATATACTTTAGTGTGTACTATAAGCATGCCAAGTTTGACACTTGTACATATTACCGTTTATACATTATAGAGCTCATACAAAAATACGTAAAAAATTATAGGTACGTTTGTTGTATCGACCCCCCCTTTCGTTATTACCTTTAGACTTTTTTATTATTTCTTAGTTAGTAATCCGCCGTAACTTTACCTACGTATTCTGTGAAAATTTCAACTGGCTATCTATTACGGATCGAAAGATACAGCCGTTAATAGGTAGGACAGACAGACAGACATCGTAGGCTTCGTAATAGGGTCCCGTTTTTACCCTTTGGGTACGAAACCCTAAAAATACGGTTCGAATTGAGAACCTTCCTCCTTTTTGAAGTCGGTTAAAAAAAGTTAGATGGCTCATAAACAGTTGAAGGTCTATATAGAGACAATCTGGAATGTTCAAGCCTACTTCCAGTTGCACCGTGCATGCTGGCGGCATCACCACGCTGAATGGCAAGCCAAAAATACGCCCGCATTTTGTCTGGCGCTCTGAAAGGATTTTAAAATTCCGGTCCTCAAAGGCCCAATGCCTCGACCCTAATCGGCTCTAATATGTATTCAATTTTATTGTACTTTTGTGTCAGGCCGCACAAGAGTAGGTGATATACCATTTGTGTAGGTATATACTATTAGGTACCTACTTATACCTTATCAAATGCTTTACTTAGGTACACTTCAAAGATAATATAAATTCTACTTGCATTAGGTAAACATAATAAAAGTAGATATGTACCAGCCTACCTCGAGATATAAGGGTGCTTTTCCACCAGAGACATGCGAGGTAGCTAATAGAAATAAATCGGCCAAGGGCGAGTCGGGCTCGCGCACTGAGGGTTCCGTACCACCAAAAAATTAAATAAGGTTGTTCAAGTAAGTGAATTATGATACTTAGTTTATGGAATTACCAGTTATTAAAACGCCTTCCAAAATTGTGGTAAGTAATTTGCTACACAGTTTGCTACAGGCGCTCGAGTATAATAATTTGGTAATGAACAGAAATTTGTCACCGACTCGCACTTGGCCATTATTTATTATTTGTTGTTATACGGTTCAAAAGACACAGAGACAGACAGCGTAGGCTTAGCCAAAGTGTTCCAACCCAGAGGGCCTTTGGGTACGGAAACCTAAAAACTGACTGCATTGAAAGTTTAATAAACAGATATATCATCTAATTGTCCACCCTTAGCGGTGGAATATTTTCTTCAAATTTAAATAGAACCACTCTCGAGATAACCGTTAAAAATGAATATTACTCAAAAGCGTGACGAGCGAGACACGCATATGGCAAGGTTCCGTAGCCAAAACCTACCACACTAATATCACATTCAAAGTTCAGAAATTAGTGGATATAGAAACATTCGAATGAATAAAATTCTGTAGATTACTTTTAAATCTATGGCATAATAAAATACGTAAGATGAGGCGATATGACTAATGGCATCAGCCTGCCAAGAGTGCCCAGTTATATGTTAAAAAAAGCTCAAACCGGTACTGTCAGTGGTTATGTCAGTCATGTCACTAATGTCAATAAAATAAAATAACCTCAAACTCACGTGATGTGATAAACTTCAAATTCAAAGTTCAAAAACTTTACTTTCATACTTTGGCTTCGAGTGCTTCGACTCGCAATTCGAATTAGATTGTATTGCAGTAATGTAAAAATATATGTTTTATCGGTGATATTATTACCTACCTACTTAATAGTACGACCCTGTATACGTTGTTATGCCACTATCAAATCTACCAAAGATTAGCAATAAGTTATCTACTTTACATCAGATAACAGTAAGCTAAGCTTAATTCGAATTAGTTTCATGTTTATTATTCCTACGACTCGAATGTGTATTGAATAAGCTGTAAATTCTGTGATTATTAGTAAATTAATAGTGTCATATTTTTACAATGTCGGTTTCAATACATAACAACATCGTTTCCGGACCGGAAGAATGCCCTATTCCGGCACACTTGTCTTACGGACAATTTCTGTTTGACCAGCTGAAAAATGGTGGAGATAAAACAGCTTTAGTAAGTATTTTATTAATACCGGTGTCGATCAGTTTGGTTCAGGGCTAGCTTGTCTGACTTGTAAACTAGATATCTACTACATAATCTCTACCACATCTTCTCCATCAGGTGAGATTATGATCAAACCTATGCCTAGTCTGTTGTAAATAAAAAAGAGGTCCTAAAGAAAAGAGGGGAATTCGATTCTTGAATTCGCCCAAGAATTGTCTAGGTAAAGCCATCTCACACCCTGTTCTTCTTTTCTTTTTCAGCAATTAATTCCACTCACATATTTATATGACATAGGTATCATAGGTAGGAATGCAACTGTTTCCGCACTCTTTTCACCAACATCACAACCACATGAATATATTTCCTTAAGTGTCCAGGAAAAATAATTACCAAATGACTGGGGTTTTTTAAAATTGTCCGCTATCGTCAAGTTAGGTGATGGCAGCGCCATATTCTAAGTTTTGTTTATTTATTTAATGATGGTCTTGCATTTGACCTATAACTCGTCTGATTTTAAGCGATGATCTACGATGGAGCACTCTTGCCAAGAAGAAACAGATTCACTCAAGATTTTAAGACACCTAGATTGTAACTATCAGGGAACATCCATTGATGCAGGGCATTCCCAAGACTAGCAGTTCGCACAATAAAAGTGGTACCAAAGCACTTCGTACGGACGTATACGACGTATACCACGTACCTTTTCGGAATATCAATCGTATCGTAAAAAAGTAACTAATAACTTATAAATTTTCAGATAAGTGCGGAAACAGGAGAGTCCATAACTTATCGCTACATTCTCCAAAATAGTGTAAACTTAGCTACACAGCTACGCCAGCTGGGAGTAAAGAAAGGAGATGTTGTGACTTTGAGTGCCGAAAACAGATTTGAATTTATATCTGCTGCTCTTGCTGTCACTTACTGTGGTGCAGTGCTCTCTACTCTCAATATAACATATTCGCCAGGTAAACTAAACAATTTTCTAACCTTTTTACTCGCTGCCTTTTCACTATTAGTTTTACTGAAAGAAAAAAACAAATCCTAATCAGTTTATAAATAAGTTCCGAGATAACAAACCTTTAAAAAAACCTACCGAATTGAGAACCCTTTGAAGTCCTTCCGTCCGTCCATCCGTACAACACACAACAAACATATTTTTTTATCAAATGTATTTTTGAATTAGCTCTTTTATAAAAACGGTAATACATACAAGCGTCTAGCTTAGATGATTATAGTACACACTCTAAACTAAAGTATAACAATAAATAATGGCCAAGTGTGAGCAAAATCCTGCACGGCAATGCACTGCGTCTTCCGGTTCGTGGTCTCCACTAAAGAACCTTTCTTCCCCATTGATTATCAGTTCTACAAGCGATGCCCATTGCCACTTCAATTTTCGACTTCTCTTTGCCACACTTAAAGCCTATTGAAAATTTTACCTGTGTTTAAAATGCATGTAATTTTCTTTCCAGGTGAAATAACGCACATACTAAACATAACCAAACCAAAGATAATATTCACTTCACCGATCACCGCTCAGAACATTTACGATTGCAGCAAAGATTTGCCATTTGTGGAGAAGCTGATTGTGTTTGGGGACTTCGATGTGGTCCCGGGTCTAATGTACAATGACTTAGTGAAAGATAATGTGGATATTAATGGGTTTACCCTGGAGGATGTGGACGGTGCTAACGACCCCGTGGCGGTCATGTGCTCCTCCGGCACCACCGGTATGCCCAAAGGTGTGATGCTCACTCATGTCAATTTCCTCACTCTGTCTGCACATATGAAGTAAGTAAATTGTATTATACAAACCAAAGCTTTGCTTATTAACAGTACTGTCTAAAACTCTTAATAAGCAAAGCTAAGGGGGCATCCATTAATTACATAAGCTCAGCAGCTTTGTTATAGTACACCTTAACGTTGGGGTGCCACCAAATCTCACATAACTCACTGGGTCCAAATAAAAAGAACAACACAACTCACGTAATTGCATTGCGTATTGCTATTTAATTGCATAATTAGCCTTTTAATAGTCCACAGCCATAAGAGTAGAAAGGTTTTAGTTTAGGGTAGGATAAAAATTAAAAATTTTAAGTAGGTCCTAAAATAGAAGGTTTTCGCATTGAAATTTTGCCGGTCTGCCTGGTGGATCCGGACTGCCCTCTGGTCTCGGATTATCATGACGTGCCGGTCAGTCCATTGGTGCCGGTCTGCCCAGTGGTTCCAGACTGTCTGGTGCCGATCCGTTCGGTTGTGCCGTCCGTACAGTCCATTGGCACTGATCCGTCCAGTGGTGCCGAACTGTCCGTTGATGCCGGCCTGTCCGGTGGTCCAAGTTGATATAACGTCAACTTGGGTTGTGTTGCATCAATTTGCGCGGCTATGGCAAACAGTACTAAATTCATATTTTGGATATAAATAGTTGAGGAAATAAATAAGCTTAACATAATTTTAGAAATTTCTCGATAGAAAAATGCGGCGAAAACAAGTCTTCTAAAAAGTTTTTAGTTTGTTCTCTGAATCTAGAAGTTCTTGATAATTCGTTTTTTCATATTCATTTATATAATGTTTATTTAAAATTAAAATAGTTATGGAGTAATCTGGAGTCGCTTACGTTATTTAGAGCTGAGGCGGACGCCGACTCTGCGTATCTCTTCCGGCAGGCGTAGATCGCCATTGTTTCGCGCGGAGCAAACCTTGGATTTGAGCTGAAGACGTATCAACTCTTAACCTTTACAGGGTTACGCAGAAAGGTTGTTATAAGCCTAAGCGGGTGGTCCATTATACTCAAAGAACTTTTAACTATGAGACAAAACTTGATATTGCGAATAAAATATCAGCTGTTCCATACATTTCGTTGAGTGTAAATTACCGTTTTCTTTAGAACATCTGATATTTTTTTCGTGATTTCAGGATTGTTGCCATCCCATAGTAAAAGTTGTTTATAATGATGATTATTATGGATCCCTTTCCACGTAGCCCTGAATAGTATAGAAAGGGCGAAAAATCTTTTCCTATCGTACTAACTCAGTGGTGCTAAGAAATATATTGCGCACCAGTGCAGTGCAGTCAATCGCTTGTCGAATTCGTTGGAACGCGGTCTTTGCGCGTCGCGTCATAGGAAACAATAATTTAATAGGCACATTTATTAATAAACATGTTTAGGCATACTACGATGGGATATACAGTGTAAACTCAATATAGCGACACTCGATTTAACGACAAACTCTTCAGAACGTCGAAATTACTTTGGTTGGTTTACCTTGTTTTTCATACAATATGTATCATCACACCCACTCTAAATGACGACAAAATACGTCATTATTAAGCAACTTTCCAACACCTTTACCTTTTATTTACCTCAACTGTCGGCATTATAATGTACCGAAGATTCTAAGAAATTAGTCCTTTTGTTTGTAGTAATTTAACTTGCATGTATTTACCTCAGTTTAACCTATGTTCAGCATTGTCTATACTTTATCATATTCTTAGTTGCTCACAAACTTTTATACTTTACTAGTAAAAACATATTATGTAATAGTAAATCAATATCGATATTTCTTCATTCTATTTAACGACAACTTTCAATAACGCCATAAAATGCGAAGCCCCTTAACTGTCACTATATAGAGTTTACACTGTAGTTAGAGAATTCGACAGACATCGCGTTTTACAAGTACCTACAACACTTTAGCTTTATGTATTTTCGCAATCTTGGAAAATATTTGAAGTATGACAACATTGGATGCTAATCATCGCATATTAGGTTTATCAAAGGATGGACTTTGAATCAACACATTTTACGTAATCTGTTTCAGATATTACTTTCAACGGGTACAGGAGGGGAAAGATAAAAGTAAAATCCTGACGGGAATGTCTCTGATACCGTGGTTCCACGCGTACGGCTTCATCACAACATTCGCAGTCATCGCCTTGAATATTAAAATAGTGTTTTTAATACGCTTCGAAGAACAGCAGTTCCTGGAAACTATTCAGAATTATAAAGTAATTATTCACAGTTTACATAAGATTTTTTAAAATATAATTGTTATAAATTAACAAACCGAAAGAATCGGTTTCTTCTAGACAAGCGTGCTCATCATAGACCGCATACAACAGGCCAGGTGGCGATCAAACGCAAGCCTCTTGTTGTTATTTTTAAACTACCACCTTCATATCCATTAATTTTCCGCCTTTAGAGATAAAATACAATATAATTATGGACTACTAACTGTTGCCCGCGACTTTGTACGCGTAGCCTTTCATATAAACTTTCAAACCCCCGTTTCCCCCCTTAATTCGGCCCTTTCGCAAAAGCCTTTCTTAGCGGATCTCTACACCACATATATAAGGAATCTACCTGCCAAATTTCAGCTTCGTAGGTCAAGTAGATTTCGTGATGAGTCAGTGACTGAGTGAATTTCGCTTTTATATATAAATTCAATAAAAAAGAAAAAAAATAATAAAATTTGTTCATAATCGGTAAAGCGCGTATGATATCGCGCAAGATAACACAATTAAAAGCATACAGTCAAACTAAGAACCTTCTTTTTTGAAGTTGGTTGAAGAATTTTTCACGTTTAATGGGATCACATGCCTACATACATACATACATACATCCACACTATACTCGGTCCAAAATTATGTAGCTCTGATTTGATTTGATCTGGCAGCAGCTGTATATAAAATGAACCTGAAAAAAACTGCAACATACTGTATTTGCTGAAGCAACAAGCTGATAAAAACGAAATTCTGATCACTTTCCCTAGGTTTTTGAATGCAAGATTGTAGTTTGTTGCCAAGATTCTGTTTTTAATGACGTTATTGCAGCTGTCAGAGCTAAACAAATCAGACTGAGTATAATCCTTTGATACACCAAACTAAAAAAAATATGGAACAGCTGGTTCCATGTTTATTTTCTGTTGTGTGAATATATTTTTTCTATGGAACAACGATTAAATAAAAATCGGTTTAGAGTTGTCCCATAGTCAATGTTGTTTTAGATGTTTTTTTTTTGTAAATAGATTTAAGTATGTTTGGCCCCCAATGGGTAAGCGACGGAAGCATGTCCATCTAGTTAGAAGAAACCTTACAGTAAACCTTATATAATATTTACCTATATTTCAGGTAAACATGACAACCATAGTGCCACCACTCGCCGTGTTCTTAGCTAAGCACCCTCTAGTCCTCAAGTATGATCTCTCCTCTCTGCACGAAGTGTGGTGTGGGGCTGCCCCGTTGTCCAGTGATATACAAAGGGAAATTAGTAAAAGGTAAAAAGCTAAGAAATTAAACACAAACTTCGCTCGGTGGCCGGAGCTTTGAGAGTGTTTGCATGGAATTAATTCTAACGGTAGGCCCAGTATGGGCAATTTGTCTTTCCACCGTTTTTATCCTCACGTAGACACTACAAAGCTAAAAAAATGGATTTGTTTGTTTTCTCGCAGGATTAAAACGGGACAAACAATAAAACGCGAAAAAATTTAGCTGTTTCATATAAAACAGTCTGTCTCTCGACAAAATGTATGGAACAGCTGATATTTTTTTCGCGATTTCAGGGTTGGTCCCATAGTAAAAGTTGTTCATAGTGTTCATAGTTGTACAATGACCTTCATGCTTAAGTACAGTCTATATGTGTAACCCTGTATACGAAACGAGTATGTAATTTCTGGTGTGCACACTATTCATCCATCAGACCTACACACCTACAGACCTTTTATCAGGACAGACACCTCGTGTTCAACTTTGCGTGTTTGTTGGCCCGTCATTAGTTGGATGAATGCTTCAACTAGCACACTGCATAATTCATTTCGATCTCTGACGTCTTGGCAGAAGTACGTCAGACGTCAATTCAAAAAATGACAAATTGCGCCATAGTAAACTAAAAACACTTGGAAAGCAGTAGGGCGTGTCGATGGAGTATAACCACCACTACATTGATTAAGTGGCGTGATATAAAATGCGACGCGCTATATTTTCATATAACAGGACGTTCTGATAAATGTTTGTAGTGGTCTACTTTTAACTAACCTCAGATCAGACAAACGAGGGAGATATGCCTTAGTTCAATTATCGTTCGTGCTAACT
Source organism: Agriopis marginaria (assembly GCA_932305915.1). Taxonomy (NCBI): domain Eukaryota; kingdom Metazoa; phylum Arthropoda; class Insecta; order Lepidoptera; family Geometridae; genus Agriopis; species Agriopis marginaria. The sequence continues at coordinate 6,119,551 of OW029934.1, read as the reverse complement.
CAATATTTCATAGATTTTTTTACTAACACTAAGAAACTTGCAGCTACACCAATGAAATAACTAAATAGTCCACATGCAAAAAAGGACGGTAAGTTTGACTTATGGCTAGCCTGTTTTAGGCCTGATGCATACGCACCCGCTACGCCACCTTACCATATCTCCCTTGTTTGTCTGATCTGAGTAGCTAACCAAGCAGTGTGTGTTGTAAGTGGCTTCAATAATGGTTACAGGACCGGCATTGATTTCATAAAGCAAGGGTATGGACTAACAGAAGTAACCATGGCATGTTGTGTGGATCTGACTAGCGGGGAGAAGGTTGGCTCGTGCGGCACCCCGGCGCCCGGCATGAGGATAAAGGTAAAATGGATAAAGTAATTTTTTAGATAAAACACAAAAACCGACTCCAAGACTATACCTAAATACTACAAACTTAAAATAAAAAAAATTTAAAGGTAAAAAATTACAGTTAAAGAAAGATTGAGACAAAAAAGAAAGAAAGAAAAATCCTCAATTGAAAGTCCTCATCAAAACTTTTGCTGAACCACAGACCAAAACGTCATCTGTGTGTATATTTATTGTAATTGTTGATTTTTTCAAAAAGCGGTATTTCAATTTCGATAAAAAAATATGGGACCACCTCTGAAGTATTATATCCAACCAAAAATAGAACCATCAAAATCAATTCGTAATTGGCGGATTAATCGCGTAACAAACATACAAAAATAAAACAGTCGAATTGAGAACCTCCTCCTTTTTTGAAGATGGTTAAAATGCCGTCTGAAACTAATGTTTTCTGCTAATAAAATGACATTAAAATAAAATAAAAAATGCTTTTTTTTCTTAGTACTTAATTTATAATGAATCCCTACGCTACGTCTTCCGGTTCGTGATCTACACTCTTTCTTCCCCATCGGTTATCGGTTTTTCGAACGATGTGGCCTGCCCATTGCCACTTCAACTTGCAAATTTTAACAGCTATGTCGGTCACTCTGGTTCTTTGGCGAAACCGGAACCGGAAGACGCAGCGTAGGTAGGCCTCCCATTAGATGGACCGACGACATTGTGAGAGTCGCGGGCATTCAGTGGACCCAGATGGTAGACTGTCGTTCAGTTTGGGGCTAAGGGTGTGGGGGTGTGGGGCCTATGTTTAGCAGTGGACGTCTTCTGGCTGAAAAGAATCCTCACGCGAGATTTGATGAAGTTATTAAACATTTAACATAGTTGAAATAGTGCATGAGAAAGTTACCGGTACTATTTTGTCTTCACGTTCCCAGCTTTGTTTTTTTATAATGGTGTGAAAAGAGAGTGTACACCGAAACTGTGAATTGCAATAAAAAAATACTTTCTTAAGATATATTAATACTAGACACTAGATTAAAGATAGCGTTAAGTAATTATTTTTACAAATATATTTTACACCGTAAACTGCAATCTATTGACGAGCCTTGGCAATAAACCCGACTCGTTTGCCGTGACGGCAAACATAATTACGCTCTCTTATGCCGTCGTGTTTCACATCTGCCGAGCGTCCCGTGATGGCCAACTTTTTTAATTGTAAAACGAACATATTAGCCATATTCGTTCCATAATCAAGTGATGATGATGTTACTTAAACGCGGTCCAATCATTTTTTATTTCTGACAGCTGCAATAACATTTTAAATGGTTGAATAAAAACAATAGCTTTTATTATTTTACCGAAGTATACCGGTAACCTGCGAGAGGTAGCGTAGGCTCAGTAATAGGGTCCCGTTTTTACCATTTGGGTACGGAATCCTTAAAAAGATATCCCATTATTAACAGAAGTTATACATTAAATATATAAAAAAGTTGAGTCAATTATGACATCAATGTAAATTGAATAATGTGTAAATTAAGCCAATGAATTTTAAAAAAACTATTAGCACGAAAAAAATATTTTAAATATTAAAAAAAAAACTATTTGCTCAGAAATTGTATACAAACATTCAAAAATATAGAAAATCTAGTGTGAAATTGATTAACGTCGTTTCTAAATAATAACGACTAGCGCTATCTTTTGACAACATAGCGTAACCCAAATACTTTCTGTAACTAATAGCTTTACCAACTGAGTCGTCGAACAATAAACGATCATACCATAAGACCTGTAAGTGCGAGCGAGATAGACAGATATGACATGTGGGTGCGAGCGAGATGAGATGAGCAATGATTTATGATCTGACGACTCAGATGGTAATGCGTTTAGTATAGTGTGTTGTTGGACCATAATCATCAGAGAGTGAACGACAAACTGTATCCACAGGTAGTAGACATAGAGAACGACAAGAAGCTAGGCCCGAACCAAGAAGGCGAGCTCTGGATCAAGTCCCCTCTACAGATGAAGGGCTATATGGGCGATAAGTCTGCAGGCGACGCGCTGGTCGACGCGGAAGGATACATACGGACCGGGGATATCGGGTATTACGACAAAGACGGCTTCTTCTACATAGTGGACAGGCTTAAGGAACTTATCAAGTACAAAGGATTCCAGGTAAGTTTATTGTGAAACTGGTATACAGAATGACCAACTTTATGTTAAGTGGGCTAATAATGGCTCCCCATTATGAACAGACAAACAATTTTATTGGTGGCCGTGGTAGCCTATTTGGGCGACCGCAAGACTTGAAAGCGAAGTCGCGGGTTCAAACCTCGGGCCCGTACCAATGAGCTCTTTGGAGTTTATATACGGATTTTCATACCACTGGCTTTTCGGTGAAGGAAAACATGATGAGGAAACCTGCGTACGTACGGAGAAGGAATTCAATAGCGTATGTGAATCCACCAATCCGCACTGGGCCAGCGTGGTGGATATGGCCCAATCGCCCTTTCGGGGGTAGGCTAAAAGTCTAGCAGTGTACTGTTAAAAGGCTGATGATGATGATGATATTCATAAGTGAGTGTTGAGAACCTCTTCCAAGTTTTGTTTTTCATTGTTTAAAACTTTTTTTTTTTAATGTCCGCGTTTGACCACCAACTCGCCTGTTAGTAAGCGACAATGTGGTCGAAGATGAAGCACGCAGACTTAGAAGATACCTATTTACTCTGTCCTTGAAAAGGCCCAGGTTATATCTCTCAGGAAATAAGGAAGCTGGCAGATTGTTCCAATCTTTGGCCGTACGGATTAGAAACGTAGAATCGAAACGTTTGGTACGTATCCAAGGAAAATCCACAATGTATGGGTGGTAGTGGGCCGTTTTCCTACTTGTTAAGTGTTATTTCGTAGCCCGATAGCCCGTTGGTCCAGTTGGTAGTGAACCTACTTTCTGAGCTTGGGGGGCGTGGGTTCGATTCCCACCTAGGACAAACATTTATGTGATGAACATGTGTGTTTGTTCTATATCTGGTTGTTAATATCTATTTAAGTATGTATTTAAAACTATATATGTATGTATATCAGTCTCTGGCAGCCATATCACAAGCTTTGCTTAGTTTGGGGTCAGATGACCGTGTGTGAAAAATGTCCCGTAATATTTATTTATTTATTGTTGTTGTGTCAGGTGGCGCCGGCGGAGCTAGAAGCGCTGCTGCTGCAGCACGGCGGCGTAGCGGAGTGCGGCGTGGTGGGGCTCCCGGACGAGCTGGCGGGCGAGCTGCCCGTCGCCTTCGTCGTGCCGCAGGCGGCTGCCGCTGCCACCCTCACCGAGCAACAACTCGTCGACTTCGTCGCTAAAAAGGTATGCATACCTATACCTGGTTTAGAATAGAATAGAATATTTATTTATTGCCAGAAGTAATATACCATAACCTTAATTTTATTTAGAAATAGCAAACACTAGATATTTATTGTCTAAATAGAATTCGGCGAGCCTCAAACTAAGCACGAGGCCTGTATCTTGAGGCTCGAGTGCAGTTATACAAAACAAGTTGTTGATAAACTGTTACCCCCTTATTAATAAACGTGGAGTAGTCTTGGAATAGTAACGCCGTGTTTTGTCTTTTTCTCTCTTTCAAATTTTGAACTCGATCGAAAAAGACAAAAGGCGGTGTAACTATTCCGAGGCTACTCTACGTTTATTAATCATATTTAATAACTCATATTTAATTCGGAAAAGAGAACTTTTAACTGCCGAATAGTTTTTGATTAAACGTAACTAAGAACGCATGCAATAAAAACTATATTCAAATTAAAAAAAACGCATTCGAATCAGTCCAGCCGTTTTGAAGAAATTTTTTTATAGACATATAAATAAACACACAACCTCTAACCCCAAACCCACAATACGATAATTATCATTTAAAAAAAACGACTTTACAAAATTAGTTGTAGTAAAATGTGCAATTTCGGTTACTTAGATGACATAATATTGTCATCCAAGCCTGTAGAGCAATCGCGCTAAAAAATTACAGACGAATCGTTGACGAAACGCAAACGCTCCACAACTTTTGGTCGATTTCGTATCGCGCTAATGATTTTAACCGAAGACGAAACGCAACCCGATCACAGTTGTGATTAAGTTAGAAAATATCAACTTCTGTCTGGCGCTACCAAGGAGGTTCTTTCAATGAAGTGTAATATAACGCGGATGGAACAGCGGGGCGCAGCTAGTTCTTTACATAAATGAGGATTTTTTTTTTGACGATGAGGACGGGTTACTTTTTTTGGAATTCGGATATTTTGCATAATAGGACCGTATTTTTTTTGTTTGTCTTTTTGAAACATAATTATTCCCCGCGCCGCGCTGCGCTTCGCTCACCCACCCACCCTCCTCTATCAGTTACCGGGTCTTACACATATACTACAAAAAAGTGAAATATGTTTCAATAACGATACAGCTCGCATGTAAAAAAAAAAATCACATTAAAAATTAACAGCAATACAGTCTTGTTACAAAGTTTTCCTGTTCAAATAGAATGTTGAATATTGTTCACCTTCCTTATTTTATTATTACGTATTGAAGGCTAGACTAGACATTCGTTTTGTTAAAAGCGATCGTTGTACTTTTATTGTTGGCTCAAGGCTCCGCGTTGTTGTAAGCAATTTATTTGGACTATAATTATTTATAGCCGCAATAATTGACCTTTATTGCACGAAATAATTTAATAATAGGACAATTAAACGAGCTATTGTTCGCGACTTGGTTACGATAAACATTACCCTTAATTTGACCCTGTCGTAAAATCCTTTCTTAGCCGGTGTCTATACCCCTCAATAGTAATAAGGACTCTACCTGCTAAATTTCAACTTCAATGTGGTTTTCGAAATTCAGTCGAGAGAAATTATTGTGTTAATTCACCTTCATACAGGATTATTAAATGGAATGGTGGTAATAAACCGAAAGTACACCGAAATCATTGCATTCATGAGGAGTACAATGATCTTCTTTCTATTGTTATGAACAACTTTTACCACAGCAATCCTGAAATAGTAAAAAAAAAAATACGCTGTTTCATACATTTTGTTGAAAGTGAATTACATACTAAGAAAAAAGTTTTTTTGTTGTTATTTTAGGGTTGGTCCTTTAGTAAAGTTATTCAGTACTTCTTTTCGGTGTAGTACTACCGTGTAACCCTGTATACTTTGTAAAAGTTAACCTAAAAAACGGTTAATTAAAAAGTTGTATTACTTTATTTGGTAACAAAAAAAATGGCATTAAATCGTTTGGAAAACGACACAAAGGTTTCCCACGGTTGTTTATGCTCTTTTGTATATTGTTATCTAGCACATCGACACTTGAACTTCGGAACACTTGAACTCCGCATCAGTGAGTACAGTTGTATTAATACAAAATGTTTGTTATCAGGTATCGCCAGCCAAGAGATTGCGGGGCGGCGTGATATTCATCAAGGAAATACCTAAAAACGCCTCAGGAAAAATACTGAGGCGAGAATTGAGAGCGATGCTCAAATCCAACGTGAAAAGCAAGCTTTAATACTCTAAAGTAGGGCCAAATTAATAGATCACATTTGACATCTGTCAGTCTATTGTTTCAACTTCAACTCTTATTTAATGAAACACTGTTTCAAACTATCAGGGTTGTTCACTAAGAAAGAGTGTCTGCAACATAACGATCTACCCCAACTTTTTAACTGTTCGACCAACCACCCGCATTCTTCAGTCTTCCCGTGAACATGGTGCATGTAACTGCGCCGAAACATCGGGAGCTCATTCCACAACCTTACCACGGTAAATATCCCGTAAATAATCTTATTTAATGGCTTCTTTTGTGGAGGACCCACCACAATTTCGTCAACGCTACATATTGAATTAGACCATCAAACGAAGAAGATTGTTCGATGAGCACAAATTTGGACGGTGATTATAATTCCACCGTGAATTTTCCAGGCGGAGTGTTTTTATGTACACTAAAATAAAGATAATTCTAACTATAACATATTTACACACACAAAATATCTTCTGATACAACATTAGATAGTAAAAAAAGAAATAATATTTAATTATTATGGGACATATACATGTATATTGGTCAAAGTAAATCGTAAAATTGCCTTCTTTTTTGTATGTATTGTACTTATGTATTTTATCTGAAAAAAGATGAGCAGTTGTCCAGTTTTTTTTTTTTTTTTTTGAAAAAATAAATAATACATCATACTAGGTTACGTTGTTGAATTTTGATATAGCGTCAAATGTGATCTATAAAATTGGCCCTACTTTAGTATACCATTGTTATTATTTAATTATTATAGGTGAATTTTTGATTTGTTTTTACATGTTGACATTATTAATAAACACATTTTTAACAAATAGATTTAATTTTATTTACATGTAAATCACAATAACATTGTCAATAGTTATTATGAAAGTAATTCGGATGCTATTCAATCTAGACCGCCACACGTTTCTTTAGTAGCACACCAGAAAAGTTACATTTCAATTAGGGACAATGACAAACTATATCTCACGCACAAGAATAGCCGGACTGTATTCTGAGCTCAATTGGAAAATTTCGATTCGTAATCCACTTTCTCCGTCCCGTCACTCTGTTCCTGAATACCGGGTTACACAGAAAGGGTGTCTTAAGCCGAAAGGAGGTCATAGTACTCATTACTATGAAAACCCTTTACTGTGGGACGGACTAAAATCGCGAAAAAAACAGCTGTTCCATAGAAAACCGGCAGTCACACAACAAAATGTATGGAAAAGCTGATTTTGAGCTGCTAAGGTTGCCTGGAAGAGGTCGCTCTGAGCGATAAGGACGTCGATTGTTGCACTAGTTTTTTTAGCTGCTTTATCATGTCTGTAATTTGTGGTGTAAACAATAAAGAGTATTTTGTTTTGCGATTTCATGGTTGGCACCATAGTAAAAGTTGTTCATAATGATGAGTAAAAAGACCTCATTTCGGCTTAGTACACCCTTTCAGCGTAACCCTGTATAGGTGACGGTCACGAATTGAAACTATCCGATTAGGTTCAGAATACGGCAGCTAATGTGCAAATTCAATTCTACTTTTTCGATAAGGCATCCTTCAGTTCTTGCGGTATTCTGTTAAGAGCGTAGGCATGAAGTTCGTCGTTGACGGCGGCCAGAGTGCCAGTCTTGTTGGGATGGGGTTCCTCGGCTCCGTACTTGTAGAAGTTGCCGAGGATGTCTGTGAGCTTGCCGCCCGCCGCCGCCAGTACCGCCTCGGGGGCGCAAGTGTCCCACTTCTTGCACCCCGGGCTGGCGAACACGTAGATAGACGCCTTCCCTTCTAAAAGCTGCAAGACCTTTAACAAATAAAATTAAAATTCAGGTTGTATTCAGAAGATTACGGGCTGATTTCAACGATCTTTTAAACTATAAATTCAACATTACCAACAAAAATTGTACTTAGTGTACCAATTTTCAAATAAACCACAAATAAAAATAAACATTTTAACCGACTTCAAAAAAGGATCAATTTGGAATTTGAGGAAGTTCTCAATTTGGTTGTTTTGTTTATGTTCGTTACCTCAGAACTCCGTCATTTATAGACAGATTTCGTTTTTTTAATGCATAATATAGGTACTTTCAGATTGGTCGCATATAAAATTCATCAAAATCTGTTGTATAGTTTTGTTTTTAAATTAAAATAGATGGAAAAAATATTTTTTTTAAGTTGGCTGCAATTAGCATGTTCTTGACAGTGAGAAAAAAATAGCAGAAGTGACAGTGAGAATAACAAAAAAAGGTAGCTATATTGAAATAGGTGAAAATTAGATCCAGAATTGCCCTCAACAATAGAGTAAATCACCATTGCCGATAATAACTTATTTAAATATGGATTCACTGAGATAACTTTAACAGTAACCTATATTTTCATAACAAAAGTACTTTTCTAACATAATAAAGTATTTAAAATAGATAACAATGGCTCAGAATAACTATTGTTAACATTGTTGCTATCTTGCCGTTTATCGCGTTTGCATCATTGATAATGTTGGCAATTCGTACAGGGTAGGTAACTAGGTACTTGACATGTAGGTACAAATAGATAAGTTACTAAGTAGTGTCCGATTTGATGCCGGCGCGCGGCATCGTGGTTACGATGTTTGTTTTTTTTTTTTTTTTAATATTTGGAACATTTTTGCACACAGTCATCCACCCTAAAGCAAAGCTTGTAATATGGCTGCCAGAGACTGATATACAAACCTACACATACATTTTTAAATACACACTAAAAAAGATAATAGCACCCAGATATAGAACAAACACCTATGTTCATCACGTGAATATTTGTTCGGTGGGAATCGAATCCACGCCCCCAAGCTCAGAAGGCAGGTTCACTACCAACGGGGCTATCAATTCCCGTTGTCCACCACTGGTGGACAGTGACAAATTTTTATTACCATCGCACTAACCGCCACCGCCTGAAAGTTCATCCACATATAGATCTGTAGACACGTGTAAGGTACCTTGTATCCTGCTCCCCCAACTCGTAAAATCTGAGCAGCATTCATGACTTGCAGAGCTTTCTCCACGACAGGGTTCGAATGAGTCCTAGTAGTGGTGATGATGAGGGATTCCGGTGGCGCCGCAAGCGTGAACCCTCCTACTCCGGCCTCCTGCAGCCCCCATATTGTCCTGCCGAGCTTCTTCTCGTCCCCAACTATCGTCTTGAAGTAAGGCTGGTGGATGATGCCTGCTACCGGCTTCTCATTCACAGATATTCCTATCAGAACGGTCACATGTTCTAGGAACCCTAAAACAAGCAGTATCAAGTTAATATTATTACGTAGAACTAAACAAATTTCAGGTTTTATGTTTTCAATAAGTACGCATGCAGCATGCTTCTTAGTAATTTACAGTGAAGTTCGTATCTAAAAGATAAAATAAAATAAAAAAGTCATAGCATAGATTAAAGCTGGTGACCGGCAAACATCTACAGAGTTACGCGGTAAGGGTGTACTAAGCCGAAAGGGGTCCATAGTACCAAGGAAGATAGACTAAGAGGGAAGACAATAGCAGAACATTAGATCGTAGCTTGGAAATGCTTAAAAACGGTATAAACTTAGATGGCACCATAATTTGAGCGTGCTATAGGTTGTTTCGAACTTCCGTAAGCGCTGCAGTCAGATAGCGCACGAAAGGGTTCTATAGTATCGCTGTCAAGTTTCGCAACATTTCAAGAGAATAAAGAAAAGCGCCATCTACTGGTATGGGTTGCGCTTGCGCCGTTTTTAGGCAAATTTTCGGAGCTACGCTCTAATGTTCCGCTATTGTCTTTCCTCTTAGTCTATCTTCCTTGATAGTACCCATCATTATGAACAACTTTAACTATGGGAGTAACCACGAAATCGCAATAAAAATATATATATATTTTTAGATGTTTACCAGCAACTAAACTAGGGAATGGTCTAATTACAATAAGAAACACGTCATCATCATCATCATCAGCCAGAAGACGTCCACTGCTGAACATAGGCCTCCCCCTTTAACCTCCACACTGAACGACAGCCTGCCTTTTGCATCCACTGGATGCCCGCGACTCTCACAATGTTCAATTTTTGTTTGTTTCATTTTGATATCAATTTACAATAATACTCGATCTACGCTAAGAATCGCTCTGAGAGCTGTAGAAAATTATTATGAAATAATTTCTACATTTCAATGTAGTACATCGGTTACCAGCACATATTACATTCAAAAACCTAGCAAGTGATCTGATCATTCCCATCGTCCACAACACGCTTGTCTACCATTGGTGGACAGCGACAAATTTTTAATTTCCTGTAGTCTCCTAGCAGATAGGTATATCTACTAAAAATGAATATCACATATTTTATCATCAACGATAGTTAAAAGTTGCCACTGAAATTACCAAGATATAGGTATAACTAGGTATTAAGTAGAACTTGAAAACATTTTCGATTACATTTTGCGATCTGCTGCAGCTGTTAGAGGAATTCTTAATGTGGATCGAGTATATTTATTAAAAAGTTATTATTAGGTACCCCAATGCAAAGCAAAAAAAGTCTGGTGTTAGTATGTTTTGCCTTAGACTAAGGCTTTTACTAACTATTGGTCTGCGGTCCGAATTACACCAACAGCATGCTACCGCTACCACAGGTGCAGTGAGAGGTATGAAGTCATCACCAAGCGCTCGTGGACCCACGCGATAGCACTGTTAGCATTCCGCGCTAAAAGCGATTGCAGGGAGTCCGAATTGATAGAACGCTAACAACCATGAGCGCGCCACTCCACAGCAAGTCTCAATTATCACAATACCTGGCGCAATAGGGGTGGAACAGTTGTTTATGCCAGCGACCCAGAGCCGTGTTCCGTTATTATAAGGAACTTAGCTGATTTGGGTATAATTTTATTATTATAATAATTTTTATATAGTAATAGGCTTGCGTTTGACCGCCAACTCGCCTGATGTAAAGCGAAGACGCAGATGTATTTATTTATTTATAATTTATTTATTTACAATTTTTTTTAAATGAAATTTTGCTCAATTAATAAATAAGTTCTCATCGCTTAAGCCGATCATTCGCGCTGTTAGCGCCTTGGGGGCTGTTGGTGTAATTCGGACTGGACCCTTTTAATAACCGAAAAAGCATGTTGAAATGTGTATTACTCAAATCTTACATTTAATTTACCATAATGTGATTGGAGCAAGCTTAAATACCACTTCATACTAATAAATGGATGAGTTAAGTACATTTTCCATCTTTCCCAAGGATCCCGCTTCAACATTAGGGCACCTAGAATTGTACATAATGCTATAGCAACACATCACCTTGCACCTTAGAGCAACGCGGCCACCAAGTCGTGGGCGACCCAGAGGGGAGACGCCATAGCACTTCCAACTGATATGATACATATTTTTCTATTATGTTTAATGGGCGGATCACACTAAAACTTCGTTTTATCTATACTGTAATATTATAAAGAGGAAAGATTTGATTGTTTGATTGGTTGTTTGTTTGCATTGCATAGGTTCCGAAACTACTGAACCGATTTGAAAAAACGCTAACAACCATGTTAGCTAACAAACATTTCACTGTTGGGAAGCTACTCTATCCCCAGGTGACATAGGCTATATATCTATACCCGTGCGAAGCCGGGGCAGGCCGCTGGTCGTTTATAAATAGAGCAACAATCTATGCATACATCTATAGGTACTGTATGTGTGTAATATGGCCATGAGGAATTACATTGACACAGAGAAATATCTGCGCTTGGCGACTCCCCTCCGTATTGCTCTAAGCCTTGCACAAATACTATATAAAACGCATGTAAGCATAATAAATAAGATAAGACTTCTTTATAAGTAATGATGTTGATTCTGTAATACTATTCTTTCCACTCAATTCGACAGCTGTAAAACAATTATATAATACAATAATTAATTTGTAAAACAGTAGTCAGCATTGGTTACACATGGATATTGGCTCTAGTGGCATATTCACACAGAGTTGTTTATTTACTCGTAAAAATTTAGGTCATCATTTCATATGTTCAGCCAATCATGTTCCCACTGCTGGGACACAGGCCTTCTCTACAAAAACAAAACAACTTTTTTTTTTATTAGATCCATTTTAGACATACTGACAAACCGAACTCGGTCCAAACATTATTTTGCTCTGACAGCTGCAATAACATAAAAAGCTGAATAAAAGCATTTTCTTTTATTTCACTAAAGTATATGGGGTTCCTGCTACAGTCTTATATTCAAAAAAGCAAAGCGTCTTTTTGTCCATACATTTTTAAGCAATGATCCAATATCCAGTTTTAAATATTTTTACAAATATATATGTATAGTAAATAAATCAATGCCTAATACCAGTGTTTCTATGCATTTTTTGCACCTAGAGATTAGTAGTAGTTGGCAAATATATATTTTCATATATCATATATCAGCTTTAGTTTTATAGACACAAACCTTGGGTATATTCTGTAGTACCATCCAGGGGGTCAACCCATATGACAATGTCCTCTTCTTTAACACCTTGCAGATCTATAGGGCACTCCAGCCTTAGAACCTCTTTGTCGCTATCCACAACTTTCCATTCACTCGGGATCTCACCCTGTATTAAAATTTTAATTTATCTTAGTGTAGTTATGAATTCAAATTCCCGACGTCCCCATTGACATAATTATTGCAACGGGTACGTTGGGAATATACCATTATTTATTGTGAATATTTATACATCAATAAACCAGCCAGTGCGAGTCGGGCTCACGCACTGAGGGTTCCGTACCACCACAAAATACAATGATTATCAATTTAAAAATCTGACTTCAAAATTAGTAAAATATCGCATTTCGATTTGGCGAAATGATAAGGTCGAAGTTTGAATGACAAGGTTGCCCAAGTTACGAAATTAGCAGTTATAACTTGGTAATGAAAAGAAATATGTCACCGACTCGCACTTGGCCATACTTTATTGTTATACTTTACTTATTACACTTGTTATACTTTAGAGTGTGTACTATAATAAAAAAGGTAAAAAAGGTAATACATACAAGTTTCAAACAGCATATGTTTGAAACTACATACAAGTTTCAAACAGCATATGTTTGAAACTTGTATGTATTACCTTTTTTACATTAGAGTTAATACAAAAATATGTAAAAAATTATGTTTGTTGTACTTTATTTAGTGTTATTATTGCGTAACCCTCCTTTCGTTTTTGCTTTTTTATTATTTCTTGGTTAATCCCTCGTAACATTACATAGAGGAAAACATTGTGAGGAAACTGGTATATCAAAGAACCTCAAAAGTTTAAAATGACATTCACCAACATGCACTGGGCCAGCATGGTGGATTAGAGCCCATCCTCTCTCTCTGAGAGAAGGCCTTTGTTCCAGTAGCAGGAATATCATAGGCTGATTCTAAGTCTAAGTCATTGGTGCAGGGCCAAGGATCAAACCGGGTGCTATCAGATTTTAAATGCACATTCTACCACCTGGCCACCATTGCTAGTTTTTTGTGTGGGTCATCATCAGCCAGAAGACGTCAGCTGCTGAACATAGGCCTCCCCCTTTAATCTCCACATTGAACGACAGCCTGCCTTCTACATCCACTAGATGCCCACAATGTCTCACTGTCAATGTCTTTGGTGTATGTACATATACCTAAAAATATTACCACCTTCCTTGAACAGTTGCATAAAAATAGTAATTATGCTATACCAACCCAACCATATAAGTAGGAAATAGGAGTAAAACGACGATGATTGTACCTCATCATCAGGACTGTCTTCCTCTCCAATGATGCTGATCTTAGGATACTGGGCAGCGAGTGAAGCGATTATGCATCTCTGAGCAGATCTGTCAGCTTCAGTTTGATAATCATCTTTTCCCTGCAAACAACAGCTGTTTGACTGACATAATATGATAGCCTCGGCTATGCATCAATTCACATTTTTACGTTTGTCTATAAAAGCTTCTGTTTTCTGCTACTGCAGTAATATACAATACCATGTTTCATCAAAATCAGATGAGTGTTTACTGAAAAAATTTACTAGTATGTTTGTATGCCAATTGTTCAAATTAGTACTAAGTAGCACTTTGTCGTTTCAAAATATTCATGCATGCTCTGCTTTCAGATCTACTTTGCTATCCCAAACACTTGACTGTGAATTGCCATTTACATCGAGCATGCAGTAATGGAGGCAACAGGCAACCCCCTAAAAAAATTACCTTGTACATTACTCTAAAAGTACCCGAACAAAACCTTGCTAAATAATAATAAAAAAGATTTTATAACTTTGCATTAAGTCCTAGTCTAAAGTCCAAATGAAAGTAGAACAGCATTTGGGCCATGAAAGTGAATATTTTCAGGCTGGTATGTAAAAAAACACAGAATTCTCCCTGAACAAAGACAGTAAGTGTATCATACCTTTTCCACAATACCGAGTTCTCCTTTGCTCATAACATCTCTAACTATTTTACCAGCCCTGTTGGCAACAGAGACTGATGAAGCCAGCACTCTCACGATAAGAGGTACGGTGGACGACATTTTCGTTGAGCCCACAACACTTTAAATAAACCACACAGTTATCCAAACCGAAGAACAATAATATTTAGACCGAGGTAAGTGTCGACCTAAACGTAGAGGCTACGAAATACAAATGCCGCCGCCTCGGCCTCCTCTCCGTTATCAAAGTAGAAAGCTATACTCAGTCCAAGTTTAACAAGTTCTTTACAGCACTGAAAAATGAAAATGAAAAATTATTTATTGCAGCAAACGTGGTACATTATATTGATAGATTTGATAGCTATTAATTAATTCTAATCACTATGGCTTGGATAATGAAAGTGATAGATTGTAATTGTAGGTAGCATGATCAAAGAAAACAAGGTATTCTACTCTGGCAGTTGTCCCAGAATACGTCACTGTCCACTTGCCACTTTATCCAATCAGCTGTTACGTGGTGTATCGTCATCTCTCTCGAACCTGTTGTAAATTGACATCATGACATCATTGCGGGACGGGAGTATTATACCTGGCGGAGTATATTATTATACCATGGTAGGTAGTTGATAGCCGATATACTAGACCTTATAAAGAAAATATTAAAATAAAATAAAATATTTTCATGACGTTTCATGTTATAAGTTTTGTGTTTTTGTAACTTGCAGCAGTTGCAGCTGTCATGAAAAAAAAATAACTTGGACCGAATATAAGACGATTTTTTTTTTGCACTGACAGTGACAAATAATGATAATACAGATAGATAGGCTTTTTTTTCTTTCTTGTCGAGTTCTTGGCGTCACACGTTTTGTGCATTTTCCAGTGTGAAGTGATGCTGCATTTTATTCACGACTAGCTGTGCCCTGCGGTTTCACCCGCGTGGATTACTCCTAATATCAGCTATCTGCCAGTGAAAGTCCCTTGAAATCAGTCCAGCTGTTTTGGAGTCTATATGAACAAACATACTCATATCGCCTTTTCTTGCTTTGCCCTTTCAGCTTGTTATTTGTGGATTGTTCATGTTTATGTATTCTTGAAAGTGCCGGAGTGTAGGCAAGTAATATAATGCGGTGAAAGGTGAAACATGTATTTTCGTGTTGTTCCCAAAACTCCACAGAAACCTTTAAAAATAATTAGTAGTCTCCACCACTTACTTTGATTTTACCGTGACATACTTTCCTTGACTCTAACTTGTTTTTTTGCTACGGCTCATTGGCTGATTTTGCCATCAACAGTGATTACTTTGCTCTAGGATACCTTGTAAACCTTATTATTATTCCTGCGGAATAAAAACACCTGCCTGTTTATCCATGGTAAAATTGGTTAAATTTAAAATAAATACTCCGCTATAATTGCCGCTGGCACCTTGGCCAAGGGCGCCAACTTTTCGGTGCTCGGGGGTCGAGAACACGTGTCATTGACTCATTGGTGCTAATTAATGAGACACTTCTGTAAATAAAATCAACAAGTAATAATTATAACTTTATTGATTTATAAAAGGCACACCTTTGGAAGTTTAAACTTAATATTTAGAAGCTTACTGTAACAGTCATACCCTTTTTTCATTTCTTCACATTTTCAAACCCTTTAAATCAATATCCCATTTTTTTTTTTGCTTTTAGTTTTTTTCTATGGCCTAACATTCAATCTAGATTAATAATAAGAAAATCATTCATTTTAATAACTAAAATTATAACTTACATAAATCTTTGATCAGCAATATAATTTTATTAAACATTACTTATAAAAATATGTATAATCATGTTAGTGTATAAATATTTGCAATATTAACCCATGTATTATAATTATATAATAGGGTATCTATCAGAAATGCAACAATTATGAACAAGGTATAAGGTTATAGATAACTGTTATTATTAAAATATTTCGGTACCCCTAGTATAAGTTTTGATAGGTTGCGAAAACTTTTTCCGTATTTGAGTGAAGCAAAACTGCCAATTACTACCGATTCTAGTTCCTCCGCGTTTCCGCTAGAGGCGCTTTACTAAAATGTATGGGAAAATAAGAAAACGCAAAAAGGTTTCGCAAGCTACCAAAACTTGTACTAAGGGTACTGCAATAGGCATACTATTCTTATTTAGGATTGATTAATAACGTTAAGGCGGCCCTGACGGCCTATCATATCTTTAAAGACACTTATTTTACTGCTGTTGAAAGAGCAAAACCTAGTTCAATATAAGATTAAAATTAGAATGATTTTGAGGCTGTGGACATTGGTCATTATAGTACAACTATATTAATTTTTACCGGGAAACACTTGTCCGATTTTGATGAAACTTGCTAAATTAAATTGGCAATATGACTACCTCTGACTAACTTTTTTAGAAAATCCTTTTGGGTAAAGATCAATTGTTAAAAAAAAAAGGAAAATCATACTACCTGCCTTCTACGCGACGTGGCGAGGGTTCGATTCCCACTTAGGGCAAACATTGATGTGATGAACATGTGTGTTTGTTCTATATCTGGGTGTTAATATCTATTTAAGCATATATTTCAAATATTATGTATTATTACGTATATCAGTCTTCGGCAGCCATAGTACTAGCTGTTTACTAGCTTAGTTTGGGGCCAGATGACCGTGTGTGCAAAAATGTCCGGATATTTATTTATTTATATTAAGCATACTCAAAGCCAATTGAAAGCATACCTACTTATCCACTTTCATAACACAATTTCAAATAGTTTCAGGTAAATTTTACTAAAATAAATACACTTGTATGTATATGACCCAATATCCAGCGGCTCTATTTTTGAATCGCTCATATGATTTCGCTCGAAAATATCATGCGAAATTAAAGATTTTCTATTGATAGAAAGCAAATAAGAATGGGTCAAAGTCGTGGTACAATGGCTCGGTGCATTAGCGAGTGATAAGATAATAATAAAAAAAGACGTTTGTTTGGAATTTCGATAGAAAGTCAGTCATTACGTATGATTTTGCGTGACATTTTCATGCGAAATATCATACGAGCGATTTAAAAATAGAGCCCTATAGTCACTGTCAATAACTAAACAAGCACTTACAAAAACCCTTATACATAATTAATCATAATAAAAACATGATTTATAACTTTAAAATGTCCAACTAAAGCAGAATGTGCATTAATACATTTAAATAATTTCCCATAACCATATATTTTTACTGATAATGATTTACTTTAAACAAGGCACTTGAGCATAATTATATTATACTTAATATAGAAACATTACCACTAATATAACCAAAGGAATCCTATTAAGTCCTGATACCAAATAACTGAATAATCATATTCATTAACAATATAGTCCTACGAACAAAGTATATACAGGGTAACGCGGAAAGGGTGTACTAAACTGAAAGTGGTTGCACAAAAATCAACTGCTTCCTTTGATAATATGTATGTAGTTTAGATCTACCTTAAACTCAAGCTAGTATAGAAAAAAGTCTGCCAAAAACTAAAGGGGGCGAGGTAAACACGTATTGCACACACTAACTTTCTCTTACTAGTTCTACAAACGCACACTTCAATATTGAGCGGCACACAACTGCAAACGATATACTAAAAGTTATCAAACGGACAACCAGGGGGTCTAGATAAGAGCCACTTTCTGTTAGCGTTCACGCCTGCGGAAAGATGAAATTGTATGAAAATGATAATGATAATATTAGCATGAGAGAAACTATCTCAAGCTAATGTCATTTTCATACAATTTCATCTTTCCGCAGGCGTTAACGCTAACAGAAAATAGCTCTTGTCTAGACCCCCTGAAACTGTAAGTATAACGCTTCCATTTATTTAGTTTTTCTGAGTCTGCTCCATGCATTTTGGCGAGTGTGATTGGCCGTTTTTTACGGAACACCTGATATTTCGCGATTTCAAGATCGGCCTTATTGTAAAAGATATTCATAGTTATGGGTATTATAGACCCCCTTTCGGTTTAGTACGCCCTTTCTGCTTAACCCTGTGGAATTATTCAGTCAAAAATGGCCCCACGGAAAAGTCCACACCAACTTCTGACAGACCTTAAAGCCGTAACAGACGTGTCGGACTTGATTGACGGACCGCCATCCAACAAAAATTAGAAAAAAAGAGAGAAAGAGAAAATTTTCTCTTTCACGTCTGTTAACTTCTTTACCTGTAAAGGTAGCCAAATGATGGAACTAACTACTATCTACAGGTGACTGTCAGTTTGGTTTAGAAACTACATCATCAGGTGGGGGCCCTTAATTAAATTCTTAGATAAGTTGGTCGCACTGTATCCAGCGCTCAGGTCAACACTATAGTCTGCCCATTATGTCAATCGCTTATTGACAGCTCACGTCAGACGTTTTGTAAAGTTATGTCGTCAACTTTGTATGAGCTTTCAATAGGCGATTAACATAATGGACAGACTATAGAGACCAAGAAAGACTTATATGGCTTGTGACATGAGGGAGAAAAATATACGTAGCTATCAACCATGCGGGTCACTTTGTAATGGGCATTCTATGAGTAATCTTTCCTTGTATACTTTGTAGCCAGTACTTGTATATGGGTATTTTCACATTTAGGAACTTACCGTCTATTCAGTACTCTATATTAAGTTTCCACCCCTTTTCTAAAAAAAAATAGAATCTACGCCTTTTTTGCACTCTTGACTCTTAAGTTTTTCCCTACATTTTCAATGTAAACAATTCAGAGTTTATCTATCTTATTTATGATTTTTCAATTCTACCATCACTTCATTTCATAACTTTAAAAAATTTAATGCGCGAACGAGATAAAACCCATACCCCGTAATGCCATGTAGCGAAGCTAGCGAACGTAGGCGCCGCTAGTTGCCAACACGCAGTCACACAGCCGAACTCGCAACGTAACATTCGGCGAGCAGTTGCGAGCAATCCTTCGTTTGCGTACGCTCGCTTTCCCAGATACGTACACACCACAAATCTGTATCAAGTTAGATGCCGCAAGTTCACCCACGTTGCGTCTGTTTCCCGTCTTAAATTGGATCAATTCTCCAACTCAATTCTGTTTGATCTCCGTTCCCTTGGCAGTAACGCGTTAGAAGTCAATTCCATAAATGTTAAATTATGCCATAGCAATCTGTAAAAACTAGTGGAAAATGTGGCTTTGAATGGAGTTTATTATCTCTTCCAAAGGCACAGCGAAAAACTGCCATTGATCAAGGTATTATGTTAGCACCCATAGAAAACTATAGTATCACTTTCAATAATCAATACTCAATCATTTATTGCATAATTATTATGAAGTTCACATACAAATTTAAGGTAGCATGTTTAAATTAGGTAATACATAATAATAACCCTGATTGGGTATGGCAATATAGTACCTCATACATACATAGTATTTGCAAGTTGAAGTGGCAATGGGCAGGCCACATCGCTCGAAGAACCGATAACCGATGGGGAAGAAAGGTTCTTGAGTGGAGACCACGAACCGGAAGACGCAGCGTAGGTAGGCCTCTCACTAGATGGACCGACGACATAGTAAGAGTCGCTGGCAACCAGTGGATGCAAAAGGCAGGCTGTCGTTCAGTATGGAGGTTAAAGGGGGAGGCCTATGTTCAGCAGTGGACGTCTTCTGGCTGATGATGATGATGATTATTATAGTCTCTTTATTTTTATTTTATTCCTTTTTGTATTACTCAATCGACTTTAGTTTAACAGTGGGTGAGATAAATGTTAGTGGAATTATCCGTTTAAATTCTCAATAAATAATTTGAAATATTAATTTGAATTTGACGAGATTGTGACCTCTAACAGGATAAAGATCTGTGGTAGATATACACCACATTCGTTCACTATGTATATACTCCCTATGTGACGGCTAGTTCGATCTCGATCTCAGTGGGTTCGCCGTACTCGCCTGCGTGCGCGGGCGACGCTTCCGCGCCCTCCGCGACACTCTCCACCTGATTCAGGATGTTCTTCACGATCTGGTCGATGGTGTGCGTGCCCAACATCATCGCCACGTTCTTATCGTCCACCACGTACCTGCAAGTTATAATGTGGTTATCATTATCAGCCTATCATATTCCCAATGCTGGGACACAGGGCTTCCCACAGAGAGGCTTCCCACATAGAGGTAGGATATGCTCTAATCCACCATGCTAGCCCAGTGCATGATGTCATTGCTGAATAACATATGTCTATGAACCAGGAGCGGATCCAGGATTTCATTTGGGGGGGGGGGGGGGGGGGGGGCATTCTGACATTTCTGACAAGGTTCGAAGGAATCAAATCGAAAAATTGAGTCGAATGTATGGAATTGCTACGTGTTTTGGGGGGACCATGGCCCCCATAGCCCCCCCTGGATCCGCCAATGCTATGAACTTCTGAGGTTCTTGGACATACCGGATTCCTCACGATGGTTTCCTTCACAGTTTTTGAGCGATAGCATCGAAACTGCACATAATTTATTTGAGTACTAATTAAGTAATTGGTGCAATGACCATTTTCTATGGAACAGCTGATATTCTTTTTGCAATATCAGGGTTCATCCCGTAGTAAATGTTGTTTATAATGATCGGCTTAGTCCCTTTCCCCTTTCCGTGTAACCCAGTATAGTTGGTTACAAGTGAACGAGTAAAATAAGTGTGTTAAAAAGTCTTGAAAGTTACGTTTTTACATATATTTTGTTTTATATCGCGTATAAGTCCGCGTTTGAACATCAACTCGCCTGTTGGTAAACAAAGTTGTGGTCAAAAAGATGGAGCACGCATACTTTGAAGTATGCGTGCTCCATCTTTACCCTTTCTCTCTGACCATGAAAAGGCCTAGATTGTATTTCTCAAGAAAAAAGGAAGCTGGCAGGTTGTTACATTCCTTGCCTTTGAGCAATTTTTTTAATGCAAATGATAGTGGGGATACGTACACGAAGAGATGCTTGGCGTTCTCTCGCAAGCGCTGCACTCTCTCTGACCATGAAAAGGCCTAGATTGTATTTCTCAAGAAAAAAGGAAGCTGGCAGATTGTTACATTCCTTGTCTTTGAGCAATTTCTTTTATGCAAATGATAGTGGATACGTACAAGAAGAGATGCTTGGCGTTCTCTCGCAGGCGCTGCACCCGCGACCACATCTCGCGGTCGGCCGGCGTGGCGCCGCACTGCTCGATCACTCGCTCCAGGATCTGGAATATCACATTGTATGTAAGCGAGCGTGGCTTGATATGATTTCCACTAGCAAAAAATGTTATGGTGTATCTTTTGTTTTGGAACTAGCTGCGCCCCGCGGTTTTCCCGCTATCCCACACGAATCGTAAAACTTTGTTTATCATCATCGTTTCAGCCATAGGACGTCCACTGCTGGACATAGGCCTCCCCCCATCGATCTCCAAATGGATCGGCCTGGATAAAGCGCTTCCCTGCGGTCTCTTTTAGGTCGTCTGCCCATCTAGTGAGTGGACGTCCTACGCTGCGCTTACCGGTCCGTGGTCTCCATTCCAGTACCTTTCAGCCCCATCGTTCATTTTAAATTATGTTTATATTATACGAGAATTACTCACGTATGATTTAGCCGGTTACTCCGACTAAAGTCAAAGTCACTTTGATGATTCTATTCATACTAAATTAATTATATTTTTTTCTTTTATGCAAGGCTTCTGGTAATCAGTTAGCATCCTCTTAAGAGCGGCCTCAGTACATCAAAACAAACAACTTTGGTCCACGACTAAGCGAAATTCGAGAAAAAAAAACCGTGCCATACTAAAAAATCATTCACTCCCGACAAAATTTATGAAAACCCTTTACCCGTAACGGTGGTTCGCTTCATATATGGCGGGAGATTCAAATTTGAAACAGTTTTCTTGTCCTTGTAGCTAGGCCGGGTAATTATACCGCGAACGTAAACGATCATGGTGATTGCGCAAATTTATTATTATTATTTACAAAATCATGTAAAGTTATTTATCTCTAATGGCACATTGTTACCTACATTTGTCAATAAACCAATTTTTGCTGTTCCAAACGGTTTATTGACAAATGTAAGTAATGTGGTGTGTTAGTAGTTAAATAGCTGTACATGATAATGTACAGAACAACCAACGATTTGCGCAATCACTGTGTTATTTTAAAATAATTACCCAGCCTAGCTACAAGGACAAGAAAACTGAAATTTGAATTTTCCGCCATAAGTGAAACGTACCACCTTAAGCGGATGCTAACTGATAACCAGTAACCCTGTATATCATAAGTGCTAAAGTAAAACTTTCCATACACGCCTGAACCGATTATATAAAAATTGGCAAGAAAAATTTAGTTTTTTTTACGTACCTGTCAAATTCTTTTTATTTTAGGTAACAAGAATTTTGCAATTCGTAGAATGAAGTTTTACTCACATTGTCGACTGGCTCCTCGGGCCAACCAAGGCACTGCAAGGTTTCTTTATCTATCAAATGCTCCAGGAGATTGCCCAAGTTTTCAGCCAGCACTTCTTCGGACATCAGGGGAGAATCTTCCTCCTGAAATATGCAGTGTTTTGTAATTAAATTGTTATTGACGTGATAACGTCTTATAAATCGATGAACGACGGCTGCACGAACGAAAAATTGTCACGTTCCGCCTGAGCCGCGCGTGCAAGCGAGAGCGCGGAACAAGCGATAGAGAGGCACGATCGGCCTAAGCGTTATCACGTAAAATTATCGTCCGTAAACTGACTTTACAGACAACCCCTTTTTCCTTTTTTATAATAGGTTTGCGTTTGGCCACCAACTCACCTGATGTTTAGCGATGATGCTGTCTACGATGGAGCATGCTTGCCTAGAAGAAACCGATACACTCGTGATTTGAAGACACTGCCTGAATGGGTGTCCGATAGTTACAACCTGGGTGTCTTCAAGTAGCGAGTGAATCGGTTTCTTCTAGGCAAGCGTGCTCCATCGTAGACCGCATCATCCCTTAACATCAGGCATGATGGCAATCAAAAGCAAGCCTATATACAATAAAAAAGATAAGCTTCCGGTATTTCTTGGGAGTGTTGCGTGACGCAACGTGCTAGGATGAGTACTGGTGCGTTCTACGGTCTACGATGGAGCACGCTTGCCTAGAAGAAACCGATTCACTCGCTACTGTACGCACCTGTACTTACCTTCATTGAAGGCACAGAGGAAGTTTCAGTACGTTTCTCTTTTTGCGCAAACTCTACCTACTGATAATTTATTTATTGGAAAACCAACAGCTTTTTACACTAAAATATGCAATGGAAAAACGACAGGAAGCCAATTACAAGTTCTCACGAGTAGATATAGATTGCAATTAGCACACAAGCGACCTAAATCCCTACAATGCTTCTCTTTTTGCACAAACTCTAGTAAGTACCTCTGGCTCTGGGTCAGCCGCAGCCTGCATGCCTCCGTAGAGCACATCAGCTCCGCCGTACCCTTCCAGGATACGTTCCGCCTCCGCGTCCAGCAGGTTCAGTATGGACTCCAACTCTGACTTGGTCACGCGCTCATTCTTTGGGTTCGTCACCTAAACAAACAAATATAATGTTAATTTTAAAACTTAACTAGCGACCCGCCTCGGCTTCGCACGGGTATAATTTAGAAAATAAATCAGCCTAGTGCGAGTCCGGCTCGCGTACTGAGGGTTCCGTACCAACACAAAAAACGGAAAGTAGTGCAAAAAGACATCAATATTTATATTATATTCATCATACAATAATTATAATTTAAAAAAAACCGACTTCAAAATTAGTAAAATATGGAATATCGATTCAGTGAAAGAAATGATAAGGTCGTCCAAGTAACCAGTATTACCAGATATAGCTTGAGGTAATGAACAGAAATTTGTCACCAACTCATACTTGGCAATTACTTATTATTTGTTGTTATATTTTAGAGTGTGTGTCAACAAAATTTATGGTAAAGCTGATATTTTGTTTGTGATTTTTGGGGTCCCATTGTAAAAATGATTATTACAGGGGAAATGTGTGGTGTAGCAAGTTGCAGTGGCAGTGGGCAGGGCACATAGCACGCAAAACAGATGGGGCCAAAAGGTTCCACCACGGACCATGGACCCATAAGCGCAGCGTAGATTATCCACCCACAAGATGGACAGACCAAGAGACCAAGGGCGGATCCAACTTTGGTGCCAGGGGAGGTTCACATAGTCGTGGTCAAGTCACAAGAAGTTATAATTTAATTTTTATAATAATTAGTGACTACATAATTACCGTCGACATAGTGAGAGTCGCTGGCATCCAGTGGATGCAAAAGGCAGACTGTCGTTCAGTGTGGAGGTTAAAGGGGGAGGCCTATGTTCAGCAATGAATGTCTTCTGGCTGATGATGATGATCAATAATTAGTGATCCACCTATGTCCTGGACCCAGCCCAGGGGGAGGTCATAACCCCCATGACCGCCTCCCTGGATCCACCCTTGCAGACGACCTAAAAGAGACCACAGGAAAACACAGGGGGCTTTCGATGGGGAGGCTAATGTCCAGTCCAGCAGTGGACGTCCTATGGCTGAAATTATGTTTTTTTTAATTCGATATATGATGATGGATATGGTGATGAATGTGTGGTGTCTACTCACGATCACTTTGCGCACGTGCGCCAGGTGCGTGCGGAACACGTCGCCGTGGAACTTGCGCACGTGGCGCACCAGCTGCTGGCCGCGCACGTACGCGCGCGCCGACACGCAGTACATGCAGCGCCGCGGCCGGTCCAGCGTGTGCGTGCTCAGGTGCCGCCGCATGTTCATCTCCGACGTGAACTTCTTATCGCACACCTGGCACGACCACACTGCAATCACAACACCACCAAGCTTCTTTAGTTGGCAGTAGATTTATTGGCAACTGGATTCAAAGCCTTACCTTATTCATATTCATTTATTTGTAAATATTATTTACAAGTCAAAAAATTATAAAAGAAAAAAAATGTTATTAAATAATAAAAATATAAAAAATATGGTATCCTAACAATTGTATTAATTATTAATATTTTATTACTTATTCTATATTATTAATAGTATTAACAATATTGTACGCTATAAATTATAATATTATGTTTTGAATTCAAGGAACTTCCTGAAACTGTAGAACGTCTGATCGACGAGCCAGCCCTTTATCTGATACTTAAAGCGCACCAGGTTTGTAGCGGCAATAACGTCACTTGGCAGTTTGTTGTACACCGTCGGTCCCATAAAATGAGTAACTTACCTGGATTACTGCCTTACCTTAGTCTTAACCTTACTAAATTAAGAATACCTTAATTTAGTAAGGATAATATTACAATTAAGATTGTGTGAAAACTTTGCATAGCTTGCGACTACTATCTACCTACGATAATTAGTTAGTTTCAGCTGTTTGTTTTCCGAATAGTGTAAAATAAAAAATAAAATAAAGTACTCTTTAAATAATAGAAAAATCAACAAACACAGTCGTCGCGCATTACGCGAACAACCATGAAAAAATCGGTAAGTGTCCATTCTTAAGTAATGTCAATCTAATTTTATTGCGTGGCAATATTGCCCGCTTAAACTTAGAGGGTAATTAATAGCTTTGGCTAACCCGATGTGTGATGAACAAGCAGCGGTCGACAAGTATTGGAGCAACCGTGGCAGTACAAATGGGGATGTTGGAGGTCCTCATGGGGGCAGAGCCCCATATCCGGCTGGAGCCTAGTAGGGGCCTCGATAAGAGAGGGTAACTGAGAAGGCCAAACCCTCATGGATACATTGGCACCAGGACACAGATAGGATGTGATCAATCCGGAGCTAGACGAACGAGCCAGTAGAAGTTAAAGTCGTTGGGACTTGCCAATGTGAAATCTATATCACCATCATTAAGCAGGGCCAAGGCGATGTCTCCGCCAAATTGTATAAGGCAAAACCATCATTATGCGTGGCCTCAGTACGTGTCCCCGCTGAATAGTTATAATTAGCGAAGCAGATAAACTACCTCATAATATTGTCATACAATGTATTTCTTTTCTGTACGTTTGAATCGTGGCATTTTATCCTGTGGGTACAACAAAAATAATAACATACGGAAGGGCCGACAACACTTTCGCATTTGTAATATTTAATATGATATTATGTTTTTTTATACATGTATTATTTGAATATATTATTTACTTATCCTAAAATGGATCACCATTGGATCATCTGGACAAGTACCTCAGGCCAATACTCACTTTTGCTCTTCTGCTGCATATGCAGTCTTAAATGTTTAACCAGCAACTCTTCACTGCTGAACTCTTTTACGTAGATGCAATCTTTGAACGGACACAATAGATTATCTATTCCTTCATGTTTTTTCCTCTTATGGACCATCAATCTGCAAAGACAAGAATAACACTAGAACACTGTAGATGAGGAACAAAATCTAAAATCATGACCACTAAAAAAAAAAAAAGGCAGGGATGTCTTGAAATAATCTAATCGACAGTAAACAAACATAGCAAAAAAGTTAGAATAACTTATTGTCAAACTGTATATGTTAAGTTTCAACAGCTTGGCTGCGGACGGACGGACGAACGAACGGACGGACGGACAGACGGAAAGACGGACGGACGGTCGGACAGACTTCGTAGGCTTAGTAATAGGGTCCCGTTTTTACCCTTTGGTTATGGAACCCTAAAAAGAACGTACCTATATTTGATTTAAGTACAAAAGTATATCAAACGAAGCAAACAAAAAAACCTTCACTATTATACACTTAAACCAACAATAAAAAAAGTATTTTATTGCGTTCTTGGTTAAAATATTTTAATACCCACTAGAAACTGATTGCTGACCCCTTTTCTAGAAGATTGTTATCACTGTCCTACAAGTAGCTTAAAAAATATTTTTGGAATGAATATTGTTCTTTTCGTAATATACAGGGCTACGCGGAAAGGGTGTAAGCCGAAAGGGGACCGCTATACTTATCATTATGAACAATTTCTACTTACTTTTACTTTTTTATTTTCATGAACTCTGAAATCGCGAAAATAATATCAGCTTTTCCATACATTTTGTCGAGTACCAATCACAGTTTTCTATGAAACAGCTGATATTATTTTCCTGATTTCAGAGTTGGTCCCATAGTAAAAGTTGTTCATAATGATGGGTATTATGGAACCCTTTCAGCTTAATCAGTTTTTTTTTTTTAACAGACATTTGACGACGTAATGGAACCATCAGCGATGGCAGTGCGAGAACGTGGGGGGCTGCTGCCCCGCCACACCGAAAAAGAACAACAGAATCAGTTGGACAATAAAGACGACCGTAAGGTTGCTAAGGCTGCTTTCCCAATTCGTGACAGGAAGATCATTAACAGTTCTGGTCATTGCGACAACTGGGAGCCACGTCCACTGTGTCGTGGCTGCATGAAGGAGAACGAAACTGTAGAGCATGTGCTTTGGCATTGTGAAGCCACAAAAGATTCACTACCGATGCATGACGCATCATACTACATGTTACTTGGCCTTGCAGTCGAAATGGTCACCACAGACGCCGCAGTGGGTCTCCATGTGGCGGAAGAGCTGTGCACGCTGGATGTACGAGGTGCTGCACCGGGTTCACTTGTACGGCTATAGTATTGTATAATTACTTGGACTTGCAGTCGAATTCGTCACCACAGACGTCGCAGTGGGAGTCGACGCCGCAGTGGGTCTCCATGTGGCGGAAGAGCTGTGCACGCTGGATGTAAGAGGTGCTGCACATGTGCACTTGTACGGCTATAGTATTGTATAATTACTTGGACTTGCAGTCGAATTCGTCACCACAGACGTCGCACTGGGAGTCGACGCCGCAGTGGGTCTCCATGTGGCGGAACAGCTGTGCACGCTGGATGTACGAGGTGCTGCACCGGGTGCACTTGTACGGCTTGTCCACCACGTGCGTCAGGATGTGACGCCGCATCACCTCGATCGTGTATGTGGTGTACCCACACTGTACAACCAAACATAAATACATTTAAAACAAGTATAAATTAGTTTTTTTTTCTCTGATAAAAGAGCTGATAATCTTCAAACGGCTGAACAGATTTTCATTTATCATAGCACCCTTAACAATAACACCCTTGATCAAGTCACTTTCAAACAAAAAGATCTAAATCAAAATCGATTCAGGCGTTTGGGAGCTACGATGCCACAGAAAGACACACAGATACACAAGTTAAACTTATAAAACCCCTGTTTTTGCGTCGGGGAAAAATTTCAACCGTTTAAGACAAA
Source organism: Agriopis marginaria (assembly GCA_932305915.1). Lineage (NCBI taxonomy): Eukaryota > Metazoa > Arthropoda > Insecta > Lepidoptera > Geometridae > Agriopis > Agriopis marginaria. Next base: position 6,091,024 of record OW029934.1, on the reverse strand, counting down.
TTAAAATTTATTAGATATCTAGCGGCAGCCCCGCGGTTTCACTAGCTCTTCTTCAGGCACCATGATTTTTCCGGGTATAATTAGCTAGGTAATTTAATTCAAATATGTTTAGTTGTTACGGAGTGAGATAAACATACTTAGCATACACACAAACTTGCGCTTATAACATCACACCAAGCTTATAAATGTGAAGTGTGTGTGACAAGTGTAATATTGAAAATTTATGTTTGTCTGTCCGTCGTCTCTACGTTCGCGCATCGTTTTTTCGATTGAGTTAAAACGTTGCAAGTACCTATATTCGCAGTGCATGTTTTTAGTAGTACGTAGCCCATTGCTACACCCACGTGGCCATGGTAGAAACAAGCACTGCGGTAAAAGCTAGTTGTATACAAAATTCACTGAGCCAAGATAACTTTTATTCAAGGATGAAAAGCCTCATTTATGGAGACGCGAGGCGGTATGTAGTTCTTCGCGCGGGGCGTCAGCCTTGTTTACGGAGATGCAGGGGGAAGGGAATTTATATGTATGGGTATGTATGAGACAGTTCACGCAGAAGAGATTGGCATTGCCCACGTTGATGCCCGCGCAACACCCTACATCCCCTAAACGAGGCCTTAAAAGGAGTCTATTGTATCTGTAAATTCATTGTTTAGTACACTTACTTGTATTTCCTGTCGAAGTTCCATGATAGAGAGCAATAAAATAGATAATTACCATGAGAATAAAAAATTACATCAGATTTAATAGAAATCAAAATCCTGTTAACTTGCTATTCTTTTTTTTTCATCGCACTTTTAATGCAGTTTATAAATGGATTAAAAACCGACCATGTGCGAGTTGGACTCCGAGGGTTCCGTACCACTACATGATTTTGTGTTATTTACCAAAAAATATGTTTCCGTTCATTCGGTTCGTATTTCGGGATCTTTAGTGCGAAACCGACTCACACTTGATTTGTTTCTATTGCTAGATGTTTTCCTTTTTACTTGCACTTCAGTCTCACCAAGTTTGAGGCTGTATGTATTAACATATTTACGATGGAGCAAAAACAGTTTCTGGGAAAACTTTACTTGTTTGTTTCTTTTCGGGGCCCAGTGGGCGTGTATTTATATAAGACAATTTCATCAGAATTTCATGTTCGCCCTACATTAAATGTCCAGTTATAGAAAGTCTGGTATTACCATTAATATCGTTTGGGTATGGAACCCTTCGAACAATTATTGATCGAAGATGGAACCTTAAAAATATATTAACTTACGACATCACAAGCATATTTTTTATCTCCATGAATTTCTAGATGCTTGGCCATGGCTGCGCGAGACATGGTTGATTTTCCACAATGATAGCATTCAAAGCGATTAGGTGTTTCTGTGAACAGAAGAAAAACATCATTATGATCATTGGTTTGAATGTATAGGGCATAGGTTGTATAAGGTTGGCTGGTAGTAACTTTTTACTTATGGCACTAGTATAGGTAGTACAAAATGTACTAGGTATGGTAGCGTAACAGTACAAGTACAACATCCATAGTATGGACTATGTATGTTGTTATAGTATGATAAGGTTAGGATTAGATAAAAAATATATATAATATACTTGCAAGAGAATAAGGAAAAACATTGTGCTGAGACCCCCAGGATATAAGGAATGTGAACCCAACTGGGGTTTGGATAACCTTGTATGGACTAGTGGCGTTTTTTTTTTCTTTCTATTTTGTAGCACGACCTTTAATTAGTATATGTATAAAATAACTTGCCGTAAGTCATATCAAAGCTTAGTTATAGCCCTTCAATAATTTTACTCAACAAGCGAATATACCTAACTCTTGACGGGTTAAGGAGACAGTAGGCGACTACTGACTTTCTTTACTCGGTTGGGACAAACAAGGATAATGCTCATAAAGTGTAATTGTTAATTAGCCGACATCAAAAAAGGAGGTTTTCATGTGCGACTGTATTTGTTAAGCGATTTTTCTGCTGACTATGAATCACATCACATCACATTAGCAACCATTAAACGTCCACTGCTGGACAAAGGCCTCCCACTTATAGAGGGGTATTGCCATAATCCCCACGCTTGCTAGTTGGCTTGGGGATCGCAGTACAATCACTGTGTACTAGTAGAACGCTGCTGCCCATCGTCCGGTGGTCCTGGTCGCAGTCTTAGGACATACCCGGGTCCAGTTTGACTGACTGACTATTTTATAGCCGTTGATTATTCTTTATTTCATAGCCTAAACATTTAGTGAATATTGTTAAATGACCCACAAAACTTGACAAAAGTGGCAGAAATAGTTTCAACATGCAAATGATTTGACGAATTCAAAGTGGGAGGTTTTGTTAGTTTTCATATTCAGACTCACTACTGTTCTTCTTGTGTGTTACAAATCAAAATACAATTATTGAGAAAGATAAATATGTTTTTTTTTTATTCTTGCCAAGTTAAATTTGAAATAAAACCAATCTTTTTATTTTAACTGAATGAGCGTTCTTATATTTATGTACTAGCTGTTGCCCGCGACTATGTGTAGTCTTTTATATGAACTTTCAACTTTACGAACTTTAGTTCAGCCCTATCGCAAAATCCTTTCTTAGCAGACCTTTATATCCTATAAGAATTCGAGATTTCATGATAAGTCAGTCAGTCAGAAAGCAGTATTTCACTTTATATTTTATAGATTAAGGCTTATAATTTTTTACAGGTTATAGGCCCAGTACACTTCCACTGTGCAATTCAATCGCAAGTACAAATACAATTTAAAATGGCCCGAATTTGATTAGTTCTTCTCTACTCACCTGCATGGTAGGCATGCCAATGTCTGATCAGCTTTGTCAAATTCTTGGTCGCAAAGCCATTACAGTGCTTACAATCGAAAAACTGCCTTCTTATGTGCATATGACGGAGATGAACAATCAGATTGTCTTTCCTTGTAAAAGTTGCATTGCATATCTGAAAAAGCAATTCAATTACTCAAAATTGTGTTTTTTTTTAAACCATTTATTTACACATCAATTCCAGTTACAATACAATTGCATATACCAACATAAAGATATTTATTTATTTACTCAAAATATAATGGTAGAGTCATACAGGAAGTGGACTTAACTAAATTTCTTGGATTGACAATCGATAGTAAACTTAATTGGAAAGCACACATAGATACATTAACTAAACGAATGGGCTCGACGACATACGCATTATTTAAATTATCATTAGTTATTAATCAAGAAGCTCTAATTACTGCATATTATGGCATGGCAGTATCTATTCTAAGATACGGCATTATATTCTGGGGGAACTCTACTGACAAAAGAATTGCTTTCAAAGCCCAAAAGAGGTGCGTCAGGGCAATGTTTCATCTTCATAAGACTGATAGCTGTAAACCATACTTTTTAAAACACAGGATTCTGACATTACCATCTCTATACATATTAGAAATAGCTACTTTTGTAAAATCAAATCAACATCTCTTTGGTAGTTGGACTGATGCTGGTATTCGAACTCGCATACAGGCCGAGATGAAACTCTGCCCACGTACGGCCAAAACTGCACTCATGCAAAAAAGTGTATTCTGTATGGCTCCTTTAATATATACTAAAATTCCTAAAATTATCAGAGAATTAAATATTGGAATGTTAAAAATATAATTAAAATTTTATTAGCACAAAAAAGCTACTATGAAATTTCAGAATTCCTTAATGATAAAAATGTTTTGATATGTAATGTAGACTAAATAATTGACATAAAATCGAGACTGGGTACTAGGAAAAGATAAAATGATAATAATAGCTTATATAGGTAGTAATAAACATCTAATTAAGGTATAAAATACAAACAAACCAAAATATGATTCTAACAATATTTTAACTTAGACATAATTTCGTTATTTTTTTAACTTTAACAAAAACTAATAATAATATATATATAAAACTAACATTTGTACGCTGTAACAGGCAAGGACATGAGATACGTCTCCATTATTACGACCATGTATGCTACTTTATATGTATGTGTACCTACCATGTTCTGACAAATAAATATTTTGAATTTGAATTTGAAATTTGAAATTTAGTAGCAGATGCCTGTGACTTCATCATTTTAACCCCCTTATTTTTTTCATGGAAGGTTAGTATATAACTTACAACCCGTGGGAAGCCAGGGCGAGTCGCTATTAAGTATTCAAAGTCTCTATAGGACTCACTTCAGTTATACTAGAAACTTCAGAATTATCTCAAAATACCGAAATTAATCTACTCACTCATGGGGTGTAGAGGTCTGCTAAGAAAGGATTTTGCGAAAGGGCCGAATCAAGGGGGGCAAACGGGGGTTAAAATTTTAATGAAATAAAGTCGCGGGCAACATCTAGTAATTTAATATAATTATTAAATCTGAGGACCTATCATCCAGAAAAACTTCAGCAAGCAAAATGTAAGCAAGTAAAATGTATGTACCTTATGTCATAAATAAGTAATAATAAAATACTTTCAAATAGGTGCATTGCCTTAGAACAGTTCATTATCCATCTACTAGAAAAATATAAAGCATTTTAATGAATAGAGTAGTATACTTGTATGTTAAGCTTATCGCCCTTTACTATTTGTCCAGTTTGTCTTTAAATGCATTTATTGACTTGATGAGTGCACATCTTCAGGCAAGCTGTTCCAATTATCTGTATAAGACTTGCTGACAATGTGATCACTTCAATTTGGTTTCAATACTAATACTACAGTTCTATTGTACTCAATTCTCTCATCATTTTAAATCAATTCAATCATCAATTCTTTAATCGGCCTTTTAACAGTCCACTGCTGGACTTTTAGCCTACCCCTGAAAGGGTGATTGGGCCATATCCACAATGCTGACCCAGTTGCGGGTTGGTGGAAACACATACATCATTGAATTTCTTCTCCATACGTATGCAGGTTTCCTCGAGATATTGTCCTTCACCGAAAAGCCAATGGTATGAAAATCCGTACATAAACTCCAAACAGCTCATTGGTACGGGCCCGGGATTTGAACCCGTGACCTCACGCTTTCAAGTCTAGCGGTCTCCCAAATAGGCTACCAGGGCTTTAACACAATTATAATACTTATTTCATAAAGTTGCAGATCTTTTGGCCATAGGTATAAATGGATTTTTCATCATCATCGTCATCATTTCTGCTATAGGACGTCCACTGCTGGACATAGGCCTCCCCTATCGATCTTCAAAAGGGCCAAAAAAATTAAATATGGATGAATGATTTTTAGTTATGCATAAATATCTTACTTCACACGGGAATGAGGCAACGTCGCTGCCATCACATCCCCTTTGTGCCATGTGTCGTAACACATGAGCCTGCCTGACAAACTTCTTGCCGCAGTGTTCACAGTAGAAAACATTCCGGTCATGGACTTTGCTAATGTGTGCATGCAATATCTCCTTGTTAGGGCAAACCACAGGACACTGGCGACACTTTACACTGCCCGGCGTTGTTGAATGCTCCAGTAAAAGGTGTTTTTTATAATTTTTCTCAAACTTGTAATTCTTGTTAATACACTTCTTGCAGTTAAATATAATCTGAAAGGAAAAACATCCATATTTATCAAAAAATAATATAATACCTACTTACCTACACTGCTTCAGTAAATAATTTGAGTTTGGTTATTGTTGGTATCTATCATCATGTAATATGCAAATCAAACAGGTCAGTTTACTGTGAGTATAGAAACTGAAAAATACGTAAGATACAAACCTTGTTTTTCTCAATACTTCGTATGGATAGGTTAGGGTCGTCCGGGTCGCTGAATTCTTTTTTATAGTTGTAATTACTGTTATCCTGAGAGGCATCTTCAACTTTGATCGACCTCTTAATATCAGCTCTTATCTCTTCTAACGCCGCAGAAAGTCCTGTAGGGACCTTCCCTTTTCGGATCCTCGGTACTAATAAGGAATCTTTGTTATTTAACGTAGATCCTATTGAACGCCTAATCTTTTTAAGTTTGGGTGGCATTTTGCTCTGGTGCAATGAGTAGTATTATTGATTATATATATTCTAATAGCTTGTTTACATTTACGCAACTAACACAGCAAATGCAACGAGTATATTATTTGTATTTTTGATATTACTTTCACTTAGGCGCTGTTTCCATATAATCTGTAAACTTGCTTCACCATTTTGCCAGGCGCACATACGCCACGTCAGTCATGTGCAGTGCTTTTTTTTATTCGTCTATCGGACAGGCTAAGCCTTTTAAGGCCATACCGCATTCATCATGTGCGGTGCGTTCCGAACTGTCACCATTATTTTTTCATATTATTGATACAGAGTCCTTCAGACGTAATATTATACACGTTCACACAGTATTTAAATAGCATCAAACAAGTCATAGTCACAGTCAGAATCAAACAAAGGAAGTCAGGGTTAAGTTAAACTCATGCCTCAGTAAAGTCACCATTATAATCACCGTTGTGCTCACCAGCCAATCTCTTTCGTAAAGTAATTTGATGATCTTTCTTAGAAAGGGTGATATCGTGGTGGATCCTCCACAACTTTGATTATATATAGAACGGATATGTCATACCTATAATTTCCCCTCAGCCGAGGTACATGCGTTGGCTCCGCCAACGTATGTCAAACGAGCACACCGTTTTATAAAAACTGTTTCAACGTCGTTCATCCGCCATTTGTCTTCTTACTATGTTACGAAACGGAGCTCCTTAAAAATGGTCATATGTGCAGTAATCCTTTGTAAATCTCGATCACATACTACGAACTTCACTACGCACGGAGTCTCTTATCACAGGTAAGTATTTTATTAAACAAATAACGTGCTAATTTCACCACAAAACGAGTTTAAGTAAGCTTAATTGAACAGAAGAAAATATTAATCGAAAACCAGGGTTGCCAACTCGATATCACAGATACTCGCTAAATGACATCTCAAATAGCGCTAGATTAATATAAATTTACAAAATATATAGCAAATTTGTTTGGACATGGAATAAAATTATAAAGTTTCATTATGGAACGTATTGCCTCACCCGAGAAAAACGGTTTAAGTTTAGGTTTCTTTAATTCCGAATGCTGATAAACTTCAAATATTCTCGCGTTAAATTCATTTTTGCCAAATACACACATTGTTTTCAAGCTATTTCCAAGCACAATTCTAGTTCTTACTAGAACTACTCAATCAACATACTAAGCTATATAATTATAATGCTACTCTAAAACACTACGGTCAAATAGACATTCTCTTCCCTCCGCAAGCGAACGCGGGGGGGAGTCATCCGATCCAGTAGGATAACACAATAGCATGTCACGCCTCCATTTTATCAGAAAAATGTTTTAGGGCCAAATTCTATGAATAATAAGGTTGCTACAAAGAAAGGATTATCATATTAAAATTAGACAGACAAACATATCAGTGTAGGACGTAGGTACATCGTCATCTTATTAGTTCCGGAAAATCCCCCAAGATAGTATAGCAAAGCAACATATAAAACTAAAGCGTTTTGTTACTTCTCGCGTGGCTGCTTATTGTTCTACGGTGACCAGAAAAAAAAACCAGCGTGATTGCTGTTTAGTGTTAGCTGTTTTATCTTACATTTCAGCGCTAGACTAGACTTACGAAAATAGAGCCAAATCTAGCACAAATAGTTACTAAGTTGGCAACCTTGTCTAAAAAATGAACTAGTGATGTGCTAATTTATTACTCGTAGTCTCGTACTCGTTACTTATATAGTTACTCGTACGACGTAATCCAAGTTTGAATGAAGTTTGATAGGTATAAATACTCGTTTTTTTTGTGTTTTTCGCCCATTTCGGAGCATGCTAAAGCCATACGGCCTCGTCTTCTGTATTTAATTTACTGTCATAAATAAGTAAATCTCCAGTACAGTAGGTATATTATTGGTATCGTGCGTGTGTTATTGGTATATGGCCTTTGATATTATATAGTTGGGATCGGCCTTTAAACTCAAGCTAGTACCGAAGAAAGTTTGTCAAATACTGAAGGAGGCGAGGTAAACAACTATTGCAGACATTGATATAATTATTCTTACTAGTTCTACAACCGCACACTTCAATATTGAGCGCATACAACTGCAAACGATGTGCTCAAAATGTATACAAATGGACGACCGAGGGGAGGGGGAGGTAAGTGCTAAAGGGGAAACTGTAGGTGTAGGTGTAACGCTTCCATTTATTAATTTTTTCTGAGGTTATGGTGTTAGAATAATAAATGTGGGTTGAAAATGGATACAAAGTATATCATACTAATATTATAAATTGCGAAAGTGTGTTTTTTTGTTCCTCTTTTACGCTGCAACGGCACAACGGATGGTCGACCTGAATTTTTGTATGGGTATAGTTCAAGAGCCAGAGAGAGGCTACTTTTCATCATCATCATCACCATCACCATTTTTCATAACTATGTGGGTGAAACCGGTGGGCTATGTCGGTGACTTTCGTTCGTCTCATTTCGGATTCGATCTCGTAGAGAAACCCCGAGCATAGCCCTCTCCATAGCTCGTTGTGCGACTTTGAGCTTGCTTATGAGGCCCATAGTGAGATTTTCGAATGAAACTAATAAAGTATTGTATTATCCATATAATACTTTATTAGTAACTCCATAGTTACAAATCAAACTTCTCCAGTACACTCTTCGGTATCCGATATCGGTATGGTAACTATTGGTGAAAGCACAATATTTAGTTGGTATTTTTATCACTTCACTAGCTTTGTATAATGTGTGCGAAGTAAACACAGCGAGGCGACCAATGAGCGGTGCGCATTTTGTATTTGTGTTCTGTTTTGTCAATGAGTGCAGGTTATATTGAAGTGTGCACTTGTAGAGATGTATTCGATTAATTGAATGGGCGGGCTTTAGAAAACAAGTGTGTGCTATGCGTGTTTACTTCGTCTCCCGCAAAAAGTGCCAGACTTTTTTCCATAGCAGCTCGGGCTAATACCGCATCCGTTCTATATATAATCAAAGCTCCACAATATGAAGTTTTTTTTTTTAAACATAACTTGGCTTTACGCGTAAAGAGAGAAAGGTATATAGAAGCTGCTAGCCATGATGCTAGCAGCCTCGGCTGCTAGCCGTGGTTGTCCCGCAATGACGTCATTGTCCAGTTGCCACTTTATTGTAACAAACACAGATATTGGGAAACAAATTAATTAATAATCTTTTAAATAAAATACAAAAATCATTTCAATTGTCATTTGGTTTGTCCGTCTAAGCAAAGCAATTCAATTTAAGCACGAATTGAATATATTAAATACAATATTTATCAAAACCACATTGATTTATTGGATTCCCACATGTAATATACGGAAATTGGGGAGTTATAATTTCACGCTACTGTTAACACAGAAAATCATAGAGTTCGCCATTGTTTCGTGTATCGTCATCTCTCTCGAACATGTTGTAAGTTACTTATTCTGCTCTGTGATTCTGCTGTTGATTATGCACGTGCACGTGTATCCATGACATTGATGACATCATTGCGGAACACCCACGTGACATTTTTTCTCGGAGCGCTATACCAGGGCACCGATTCTACTAAAGAAATTGTTTTTAAGTTGTAATTGTTTCAATTTTTATTTTAAACTGTTGCCTCATAATTGACAGTTTTTTTATACTACGTTATAACATTAGGTGGTGGTATTTTTCTAGTATAAAAATATATTTAAAAAGGTTAGTTTAGAGGTAATTAATAAAAATATAAAATTGAAACAATTACAATTTAAAAACAATTTATTTAGTAGAATCGGGGTCCTGGGGCCTTACGGACAACTGCTATTGCGGCACCTAATCCGCTCGGTTGGAAAATCACGTGAACGTGAACCTTATCGCGCCCAAATACGGTTTGCGATCGCGTGATTTTCCAACTGAGCGGATTAGGTGCCGCAATAGCAGTTGTCCGTAAGGCCCCTGGCGGAGTATATTATTATACCATGCTGCTGGCAAAAAGCTATGAGATAGCAATAATTTTTGGTAATAGTAACTTTTCCTATAAAATATGGTTTAAATTCGACTAAATCTGACCTAACACGAAAGATAATCAACAACAACAAGTAATTCTTGCAATACTATTCAGTAATAGACTCGAAAATTAAAATTTACGAGTGAAAGGTTATATTTTCATGTTTTCGTTCCGTGCGGCTTTTACAGCCTAAAATACAGCAACTCACCATTATCAAAGGTCAGATTTACAATAATTCACTAGAATCCAGCAGGCCATGATTCCGTAACTTTAACACGCACGTAACGCGCCGCGTTAAGTTAACCTCTTAAAATTTGGACTCTATTCCCTAGGAATAAAGACCAACTTTTAGAGGGAAACTTAACACGGCGCGTTACGTGCGTGTTTGTAGTTACAGAATCGGGCCCAGGTAAAAACGTTCAAAATACATTTAATAACATGTATGAGGTGGATTAGCTCATATGATTAAAACACGAGAAAACTCTCAGGGAAACAAAGTTTATTAGGTTCACCAAAGACACACAAAATAGTGAAAAAAGTTCGTGGTTTCGTAGAACAGCGCGCGCGCGTACAACCATGTCGGTTCATAGAATGAGAGGAGACGACTGTCATGCGCGGTGGAGAACGCGCTGCCGGCAACGGCGCACGGTAAAAGAGACACCTAGCGTGAAAGCGCGTAGGTGCGAGCGAGATGGTTGTATGCGCTACTCGCGGAAACGCGCAGGAATACGGCCGCGCGAGACACGGTGTGGCAACATCTCTAAATGGTTTACTATACATGTATAAAAATACCGAAAACAATTTTCGCGACGCATCGCATACGCCAGTAAGGGACAACAAATATTTATTATCTTTTTCTCGTTTACTATCAGCTAACGGTGTACAAGTTTATTTCGCTTGCACAACTATTAAAGTCTGGCTGAAAATGAAATGAAATGAAAGTAGAGACTGAAAAAGAGCGGCAAATTTAAAAATATCAGCATTGAAACCCCAAAAATTAGTATGAAATGCCTGGAATAATCTCACTTGATACTTGTAAGTTATTATTTTTTATTGTAACACAGTCAGAACACAGTAATGCTGTACCATATAATATAATGTGCTCTAATGGCTGTACCTACAATGAAATTATATAAGATCATTATGTACCTACCTACCTGCTTTCTGAAATGAGCTTTGTAAACTACCTAATATGGATCTTTTGAAGATTTATTCTTTACTAGTTGCGCCCGCAGTTTCACTCGCGTAGTGATGAAAAATTGTTATAATGATGATGATGAAAAGTAGCCTATGTCCCTATGTCACTCTCCGGCCATTGCACTATAGTACCTACCTACCCATGCAAAAATCAAACAAACCAACGAACTTTTCGCATTTATAATAGTACTTAGTATAATTATGCTTAGTACCCATGATTATTATTGAACGGGTGACCTGTGTGAGTCGTTATCGAGCGATCGATCGCCCGATGAACTAGCTGAACGCACACCTGTGATTTTCTAGTTGCTATAGCAACGTCGTTTGCAAACAATTTTGATATTGTCATAGTAGTCTTTGATTGTCATGCGTAACCCACGTAGTATTTATATTCTCTTTGGCGTACCCAACGATCTATTTGTTTTGTACGTACATAGGCGACCTGCGAGTGTATTATTTTAAAGTTTATATAAAACATGCATTATGGAAAAGGAATTGGAACCCGAAGTAATAAAAACAACACAAACGTTGCTTGGAAAATACGTGAAACGACCTCCACTCAGTGAAAAACTATTGAAAAAGCCTCCTTTTAGGTTCCTGCACGACATAGTAACTTCTGTGGGTATTGATTTACTTCGTTCAGATAGTTCTTACCTATATTAATATAAATGTCTAATATAATAGCTATTCAGTGCACATATTTATTTCATGACAATGGTAGTGGCTAATTCATCATCATCAACCAATTTCCACCCATTGTTGGGTATAGGTCTCCTCTTCAGCGCGCCATCTTTTCGGTCCTGTGCTAGTCTTGTCCACTGCTTTCCTGCTAATTAACCCCGATAATTTTGAAATGAAAACTATACCTACCTACTTACAAGTACATTAAGTGAGATCAAAAGCAAGTGGAAATGATTTAATTTTACCTATTTACGGTTAGAATGTTGGGTAGTTACAAGAACCGGCAAATGCCGGTTCTTGTAACTACCCGGTGTGTAATATTTCAAGCTATTTAGCTTGAAATATTACACTCCGCAATAGTCCATTTTTAGGTCCTTGGTGAACTGAAACCCCATAAAGGGATGTCTACCGCGTGGGTCTCTAACGAATTGCTATTGCATTGTGTACAACTCTGTACTTACATGTGCCAACTTTTACGCCGCCTTTTAATATTTTCTTTTGATTGAACTTTGCTGGTCACTAAACTTTATTGTTTAACTACATAAGTCTTCTAAGATTCAGGATGTTTGCTAGCTAAGTAAACTTAACAGTGTCAGCAGCCCTAATTTTGGCGGGGTTAAAGGTACTAAATCGGAAATCTAAATGGCAAAGTTATGTTTTCAGGTACTGAAGACCAACAGATTTTTTGAAGGTTTATTTGAAGAAGACGAATTGGTATCAGATAATGTCAAAGACAGAGATAGTAAAATATTATTTCTCAATAAAGTAATCTCAGTTGTAGGTCAGTTAATTCATGAAATACTATCTTAATAACTAAATTACTATTCCAACTCTCATTATTCTTGTAGGAGAGCCACAATATTGAATTTAAAAAAACAATAGACAGTTATAATTGCTATGGGATGGGAAGTACCTATAGAGTGTGGGTATATGGTGAGACTATAGCCGAAGTATTTGCATATTGATCTAACGTGAGCAATTCCCGTACGATAAAACATAGATACTTACAGGTTTTTTACACTTAACATCTTACATGTATCATATTTTATATCTAACATTTCTTACAGCTTTGACGACTGGAAAAAACTTATCCGTCAAACCATCTAAAATAGTGGCAGGGCAAGAACCTGAAAAAACCAATGAATTGCTTCAAAATCTTGCATATGCTTTAGACAAAAAATTGTCATCTGATGAAGCTGTAAAAAAGTTTAAAGAAAATGCAAAAACACCACAAGCAACTGATGTAAAAAGCACAAACAAAGAATCTAAACCGGTAAAGAAAACCAATGATACAAAAAAACTAACGTCTAGAAGCAATGAGAAACTTACAATCACTAAAAAAGAATCCGGACCTGTAAATAAGAATGAAAAAAGTAAAAACAGTGATTCTAAATCAAAAAGAAAAGAAACCGGTTCGAGTAAAAATGAACCTCAAATCAAAAAGACGCAAAATTTAAAAGCTGTTGGTAAAAAAGCTTCAGTAGAAAGTATAGCACCACAACGAAATGCTAATGATTCGTCTAATCCGGGAAACCAAGAACAGAAATCAGTGGTATCCGACAGAGCTACAAAACAAAATGACATCAAAGGAGTTGGCGATGTAATAAATACCTTAAAATCTCAAGAAGATGACGGAGAAATTGAATCAAGTGCAGATGCTGTAAGAAGTGACCAAGATACCCAAGAAAAACTAAATAGTTCCTACACAATCGCTATCAACGACCTTAACTCTTCACTTTCATCTCAAGATCTAATGGAGGTTGAGACAGACAAAAATATTCATAGCATATCTCATGATGATGTTATTAAATATAGCGAAAACACATCGGAAGATCAGATCGAAACAAATAAAGTAACAGTAGTGAATGCAAAGCAGGACCAATCTGATGAGACTGAACTTGTGAAAAAACCTAGACCAGCTTTAATACCTAAACATAATAGCTTGGACTCAGAGATCAAAGCAAAAGAATTAGTAAGAAATAATAGCCAAGACAACCCTACGAACAGACAAACTCCCGAGATGGTTAGACCTGCAAGTGTGCGACCTTCGTCGTCTAGACCAGGGGCACCACGGCTGAGAGAGAAGATTGACATCATTATTCCTGACAGCGATAACCTCCTCTTAGGAAAAGTTAATATTATAACAGAGAACGCCCAAAACGATGAGGTCAGTAGGGCAAACTCCATTGTTATAGTTATATTGAAATTGAACAATTTTATAGTAGTTATAATATGTAGTTGTATTCACGGACACCTACCTGTGGGTATGTAGTATGTACTAAGTTCACAAGTGCCCACAGGTAGGTGTCTAGTTTACCTACCTGTTCGAAACTTCGGGAATTAAAATTAGGTAAAATACAAGCGATAAAATCCAATTTAATTCTTCAAAAATTTTAGAAACTTAGAATAACTACTCATTGTCATCAATCATCACTATTTAGTTATTCTTAGCTATATCAATATTGTTATTATGTCCGTGGTACTTTCCATTACGCGAGTGACTTGCGACTTAGTTGTCTCACAGGCAACTAAGTCTATTAGCAATATAGACAAGTAAGCCCCCTACAAAAAAGAAACAAAAAACATTATCAAAGTTCATGAAAAATTAAGGTAGGCAAGTGTTAAAACTTTAAAAGTGATTTGATTGAAATATTTCATGATTTAATATACTTAAGATTATTTTTTATTTAGGAAGAAGAAGCTAGTCTAATAATAATAGAACAGCACGGAGTGGGGCCTGGCACGACAGATGACCAGCAAGATGCGATACAGTCATCAAACGAACATGGTCACTTAGTTCAGCAAATTCTCAACTCACAAAAAGAGTTGTCTCAAGTTTCGGGAAAAACTGAAATCGTAAGTTCAAAAGACAGATGAATCATCTACAAAAATACACTATAAATTATAATGGCTTTATAGGTAGGTATATTATTTTGTAAACTTATAGGAATGGCAATTTGGATCACAAAAGGCAAAGGAAGCTTCGAACCAGGAAATAGAACAACTGCGATTCAACCTTCAAGCTTTGTCTCGGGTAGCTAATCCTTTGGGAAAATTGCTTGACCACATCCAGGAGGACGTGGAAGTGATGCGTCAGGAACTTCAACAATGGACTAATGTTTATGACGAAGTTTCTAAGGACATGCTCCAGCAAAAAGCGTAAGTTTGCGCATCATACGGCATTCTGCCGTTCAGTGCAATCTTTCTGTCTTCTACCTCGGAATCTATCTCGGAAAACAAAATTATAATAGATATAACTATTTTAATAATAGATTGGTACTAAAACTCCTGGACCTACTTATTTATGATATACATATTTTCATTCATTCATGATAACGACTAGGAAATACTTAATGTGCCACTCATCACCACTGTTAACGACCGGGAACTTCTTCCCATTTTTTCCCCCTTTACACATAATACGCATCAGGCAGGTGAGATGGCAGTCTAGCGCAACCCTACATATAAAAAAACCGGACAAGTAAGAGTAGGACTCGTGCTTTAAGGGGTTCCGTTGGACGGAACCCTCAGAGCGCAAGTCAAAAAAAAAACTAACTGAAGTTGAAATATTGAAAGACATGACAATAAGGTTCTTCCATACATAACAACTACAAAATGTTATTTTGTAATTGTAAAATATATTTTTATATGATATAACTTCAAATTACCAACTTTCAGATTTATTCCTTTATATGTGCTGTAAGACCTTCCTTTTTGCCAAAATTTATGGTCAACGGGAAGTACCCTATAGGTCTTGATTCCCCTGTGAAAATCTGAAATCGCAAAATAAATAAATAAATATCTGGGACATTTTTGCACACACGGTCATCTGACCCCAAACTAAGCAAAGCTTGTAATATGGCTGCCAGAAACTGATATACGTACATATATATTTTTAAATACATACTTAAATATATATTAACACCCAGACATAGAACAAACACAAATGTTCATCACACAAATGTTTGTCCTAGATGGGAATCGAACCCACGCCCCCAAGCACAGAAGATAGGTTCACTACCAACTGAGCCACCGGGGCATCAATCAAAAATATGCGACAAACGTTCATATCTTTTGATTGCGTTGACTAATAACTTTTATTTTTTTACAGCCGAAAGAAACCGTAGACCCAAGTATTTAGTATAAATTTCAACTTGATAGCTTTACGCGTTCTTGAGAAAAAGGGTCTTGACAGACGGACAGACAGACAGACGGACAACAAAGTGATCCTATAAGGGTTCCGTTTTTTCCATTTGAGGTAAGGAAACCTAAAAAGATAAATAACTTTCATTTTGTTTATATTTCAGAGCAAGTGAAAAGACACTAATGCCCCTACAAACGCGCGTAAAGCAACTGGACGTGGATGTGGAAGAGAAACGTGATAAAATCAATGATATCAAGATATTGATTCATAAGAATACTGCAAGGATTGAAAAACTCCTGGCCAATGGAAATGTGCAATAAAATTACTAGATTTAAATCAAAAGTATTGTTTGTAGAAAAAACGGTAATAATTTTTCCTACTTGTTCTATTAGTAGAACAAATGGTAATGATTTTTCCTACTTGTTCTATTAGTAGAACAAATAGTAATGATTTTTCCTACTTGTTCTATTAGTAGAACAAATTGTAATGATTTTTCCCACTTGTTCTATTAGTAGAACAAATGGTAATGATTTTTCCTACTTGTTCTATTAGTAGAACAAAATGGTAATGATTTTTCCTACTTGTTCTAATAGGTAGAACAAGGAGTAGAACAGATGGGAACGACCGGTTTTTTCTTAACGATTTTTGAGGGTAAGAAAAAAACAATTATAGATGCCATCCCACAGAGTATGTAAACTTTGCATTCATATTTAAAATTGAGTTTGCGGGAAACAAAAAACGAATTGCAGTACTTTTTCATTAGGTACCTCAGACAAGTTGTTTCCTCGAATATATTTATGAACTCGAAATTATTAGTTTTGTTACGCTGAAAATTAATGCATATTGCCTTTGACGCCTTACCTACATTAAAATAACCTGTTATTTATACCAAACATATTTTATTCATAATTCATAGCATTTACTAAAGTATAGTACTAGATGTACTTACTACAGACCTAATAAATATAATAATTATATTTAGATATGCAACACAAATTAAAGATTATTGAAACACTTAACTTTTTTCATCAAACCAATAAGAATAATGAAATAGAAGTGCAAATAAACCAATATAACATGATTTACCACTTTGACCAACAACATTACCATCATGTTTGATATTTTTCGGGACTTATCGCGCATTATTACAAAGTTTCAAAGTTACTTTAACATTACCAACATTCAGAAATATGTATTTTATTAAATTAGGTACTTTCACATTTTATGCATCTCATAAAAAGTGGCATACGTTTACTTAATGCTCAACTAAAAGGCGGTCTTAAGGCAGGCGGTGTGAAGGGCCGGCGCTAAAACCTTTGTCCTTATAAAGCGCTTTCTGCCAAGGCAGAGCTCCCAAAAGAGTTCTGCTGTGGGAGACGCGCCCAACAGTCTGCGCTGACCTTAATTACTGACAAAACATACTAATTACTAGTTGAACACTCCTTCAACTGAAAGTAATGTTCAATTTAATTAATTCAGAAGTTTTACCGGCCAACTTGTTATATGTATGTCATAGGATAATCAGACAAATCTAATCTTTACAAAAATCTAAGACTAATTTTCATAATCATAAGAGCTATTATCAGGATCATTGCAAAAAAAAACAGTTTTAGCCAAAGAAATTGGTACATATAAATCAATGGTTTTAGCACAATTAGACTGATTGGCTAATCTAAGAGTCAATTTCAATGTCTAACGAAGGTTGAGCGCGCTAACTCTCTTTCACTCTATCTTTAACAGCTGGCTACCCCTATCTGCAGCTACTTTTACAATGGAACCGTAAACATAATGCACAGAAAAAATATATCAATTATGAATATATATGTCATGAAAGTATAACTGTAACAAAGTATTACCAGTTTATGCCTGGCTGCGGAGAGGTTGTGGCCAAGTGCGATATGGCAAGTATGGCAACTATAATTTTTCAAGTTCTTTACATATATATTGCTGTGAAGTGGTATATCACAATCACACACATCAGCAGCCATTAAAAATCCACTGCTGGACAAAGGCCTGCCTCTTAAAGAGGGGTGAGGTGGAAGTGGTATATAATTTATTTTTAAAGCAAGGAAATGTTTTTATTTCGAAAATATAATTAATATTACTTTTATTAAAAATACCAGTGGCCACATTACCTAGCCTAGCAAAAATGTATTCATCCACTTATAATTATACATAAAAACTAGATTTTGATTAAAAACTACATGATCATAGTAATCTTGCAGCCGGATCTCATACTAGGTATATAGAAAAATTATTAATTTAGTAGTTAATTGGCCATCACAGTCATCACAGACCAACACTGCACACCACATCCTCAGTAACAGACTAATTTTCAATTGAAACCTCAGGTTGCCTGAGAATGTGGACGCATCAAAATCAATAAATGTGTTTAAAAACAAACTGCACAGATGGATAAGATAATCTTAACAGATAAATGCAAAATTTTGACACTATGTGATATAGGCAGAATAAAATGTTCCCTATGTAATTAATACACGCGATAAAATTTGAAAAGTATTTTACTAATGCATTTTGAAAGTCCTATCTTAAAGAAAATTATAGACAACATTTCTAAATATCACACAGTTGAAATTTAAAAAAAATTGTGCACAAATTACAATGTGCATAATCCATTCATGCGTTTCTTACAAGAGATGTAATCCTCACGAATAAGTGCCACACTTAAAATGGCTCCAAGTGCATAATTAATTTAAAACTAAGTATTTGAACATAAGAAACTAGAAGTGTCCTCTAACAACCACAGCCCCGGCCACTCCGTGTTTTG
The DNA here is from genome assembly GCA_932305915.1 of Agriopis marginaria. Lineage (NCBI taxonomy): Eukaryota > Metazoa > Arthropoda > Insecta > Lepidoptera > Geometridae > Agriopis > Agriopis marginaria. The sequence goes on along the minus strand of OW029934.1, from coordinate 6,072,241 downwards.
AGCATGTGGGCTGCTCGCTCCATCACCATCATTAGTCTGTGCTGGTTTTCCAGACGCTCTAGGCAGCCATTGCAAATTGTTTTGGGAAGGGGGTCTGATTGAGACACCTGGTGAAAAAGTAAAAAAAAACTAAATAGGTACATACTTATTTCAGCCATATTCAAATAAATCTGAGATATTTGTTGATAGTAAAACTTAGTCCGTGAAATAAATAAACCTAAGATCCAAGTACCTACAATGACCTACATCATACCTATACAACGACAAGCACAAGGTAAACGAAAGTTATCTTTTAACAAGACCTTGGCAACGAGGATAAATTAATATTTTTCCTTGGTGCGTATCTCTAAGAATACGGATAAATAGTCGAAGGCATCTCTTACGTTTATTGAGAGGTAAGTGCTGATTTTTTCAGAGACACAAAGGCGTAAACCTTCTTCTCCATAGATGTGAAGAACAACCCGATGCATTTCTGAGCACAATCGGCAAATAAATCCAGTCAACACAGCTCTGTCCAAACTACCCATAGTAGGTATTTCAAATACAACAATTTAGAATTCCAAATAATTCTGTTCTAAAAATTATACCAACTTTTAGAAAGTAAACAAATTAACAATAAAATAAATAAACACCCCACCAACGAAATTGTTTTTTTTAATTATTTGCCTATCGGGCTGGCTAAAGCCTTTAAGGCCATACCGCCTGTTCATCTGTTTTAAGCACAAGTCGCCCGCAATGTAAGTGTATTCATTATGTGTTCGTGAATAAGCTTGAGTGATATTTTAGAATGAAACGTTTATTTTCCTTAACTCCACTCCATAGAACCTAAGAACTCCATCGTTAAAGTCTTCACTACTTATCATAGGCTGGTGCTCTGAGGCCCATCGCTGTCAGTGTGGTACTGCAGTTTACCAGCTCGGTCACCAGTCCCACGGTCTCTCTTGCTCGAGAAGCGCTGGTCGTATTGGCCGACACGCCAGCCTGAACGAAATCATACGCAGGGCACTTTCCACCGCCAATGTCGCAGGCGTCGCAGCTGTGTTCGAATCGAGTGGCCTTGCGCGTAACGATGAAAAGAGGCCTGACGGTTGTGACGGTATAACACTTATTCCCTGGAGGTTGGGGTGGCCCCTTGAATGGGATGCAAATAAAATTGTGTTGATACTTTGGCGCTGTCACATCTTCCAGAGACACAAGATAAGGCTGGTGCGGCTGCCTATTCAACATAGCAGCACAGGCGACGCAAATATGCTAACCTAGGCAGTAGTTACAAATATTTAAGCCGTTTGGAGTCGAGACATTGGGCACTTGAGGACCTAATCTTTTAGAGTGCCTGGTTAATACGACGCGTGACCAAAATGCTGGCGTGTTTCTGGCTTAACGCATAAGCATTCAGCCATTCAGTGTGGTATTGCCGCCAGCATACTGGGTACGCTGCCAACTAATACTGGGCTTGGCATTTGGATTGTCTTTAGACCTTCAACGGTCTATGGGCAGTCTATCAGTATTTTTTATTTTAGTATTAGCTTGTATTTTGTTTAGTTAATAAAGGCACAAGCCCCATAAAAAAAAGCATTAAATTAAGTACGATGGACAGTATGACCTTAATAGCTTAAGCCTGCCCAATAAAGGACGATTTTTTATTTACATGTGCTTGTCATTTTCCTTTCACGTGATCGTCTAGCGCACGTCCATGCAAGGATTTTATATATACCCCACAGATATTAGATCTGTGATATACCCTAATGATACCTACTACCACCCTACTACCTACCCAAATAGGTAGTAGGTATCATGTAGACGTCAATCGATGTGAGAAGAGAAAAAAAAAAACAATCGATGTGATGTCACTGTCATTGAATGTTTTGTTGTTTACATTTTGTAGATTATTTATTTGATTTGAATAAGTTGTAATTTTCTGGTCTATACTTTTGCTTAGTGTATTAAATTCTACTTTTTCTTGGTATGATGTTATTTTCTTCTTCACATTAACTTTAGTCTCTTGGACACTCTTGGTGATACTTAATTGATACTCATCGAAGTAGGTGACCATGCCTCGACTAGATGAAAAACCGAGAGTCCTATTAGAAGAGTTTCGTGTAAAGGTAATACATTTTGATAAGTAATATACTTAATACAAGTTTCAAAATTTGAAATACCAGTATTAGGTCCTGTTCTCTAAAGTTCGGTCTGTCTCAAATTTTGAGGTTAACTTTTCTGTTTGGGGTTACAGAATGCGCCCATGGACTATGGGATGGCGGATGAGCCATGGAATTTCAAGAAGTTTGTAAAAAAATTCCAAATCGTTATAGTGAGAATGAACAATAGTGAAATTGAGTTTGATTTGATTGGTATACAGCCTGCCTTCGCTAACGCCTTCCGCAGGCTGATGCTGAGTGAAGTGCCAAGTATGGCAATCGAAAGAGTAATGATAAAAAACAACACGTCCATCATACAGGACGAAGTTCTTGCTCACAGATTGGGGCTTATACCCTTGAAAGCAGATCCAAGGTTATTTGAGTATCGCCATGAAGGTATATACAATAAAATTATTTTAAACATAATATTATTTTCTTAGGGTTCTGTAGCTAACTGAGAAACCTTTGTAGTTTCACAGTGTATGTCTTTATGCCACAGTAATTTTTTTCATGGACACTGACATTTTGGTATAATATTATGCTAACCGCAATGTATATAATTCAGGTAGTTGGGTTAGTAGTTAACAATATTCAGTCAGCTTAACAAAGTTAATACTTATGTCAACACAATGTTCCGGAAGAACTGCAAAAACAATTCTGCATGTTAAGAATTCAACTCAGTGATGATTAATATTATTTGATCCTAACATAGCTACAGAACCCATGAGCGTGTTGCGCAAGAACTTGACAGTTTCTTTTTTGTAAAGTATAAATTAAAAATGTTGAAACCCCCGATAAAAGAGCTGAAATCTCAATCAAGTACCTTTCAAATAAAAAAAATACTAAATCAAAATCGGTTCCGCCATTTGGGAGCTACAATGCGACAGACACCAGATACACATGTTAAACTTATAACACCCCTCTTTTTGTGTCAGGGGTTAAAAACAACTTGGAAGTGCCTGTTATGAATGTCAGCTACTGCTTGACAGTTTAATTCCAGGCTAAATATTGACACCTAACCACCTACTCTGGTGAACTCCCAAAGTATAAATCCTAACACTAGAACATTGTTATATTTCATAAAGAATTTAATAACTCAAGGAATAAAGATTAATTTTGTTTGCAGATGCCACAGAAGGCACGGAGTTTGATACTTTGGAATACACAATAAAAGTGAAGTGTTCAACCAATAAATCCCAGCCTAAAGACTCATACAGAGCTGAAGACATGTATGAAAACCATAGTGGTAAGTCGATAACAGCAAATTCCACTGACTGTCTCATTATAAAATCTTGGAAACTACTTGACCTACGAAGTTGAAATTTGGCAGGTATATTTCTTATGGGGTGTATTTGTAAGACAGGACCATTAAGGGGGCCATAAGGGGCATTAAAGTGTATATAAATTTCTAGGCTAATGAAGTTGTGCGCAATAGCTAATAAAAGAAAATATTTATACACATTTCAACTGGAGAACCTCCAAAAAAAATTTTATGGTAAAAAAATATAGTCTCTGAATTTTATTACCACTAGTTTATGTTATTGTCCTAATTTTATAATTTCGCATTAGGTTTATCATTACATTATAACCTGTAATGATAGTTCTAAGTTGGAAATAAAATAAATAAATAAATTTTTCAGTTTATTCATCTCACATCAAATGGCAGGCCATTGGTAACCAAGGATCCGTACACAAGGAGGCAGATGTGGGGCCTGTGCATAATGACATCCTGATATCCAAGATGAGACCAGGCCACGAGCTGGACATGACACTTGTTGCAGTTAAAGGAGTTGGGAGTGATCATGCCAAATTCTCACCTGTTGGTATGTATCTACCAACGTACGTATGTACTGCGATCTCCAAGCCGCCTGCCAAGCGTAGGGATTATGGCAACACCCCTCTCTAAGAGGGAGGCCTTGTTCAGCAGTGGACATTTAATGGCTGATGGTGTGGTGTGGTATGTATCTAGTTATATGTTGTGGTAGACACTGACCGATAGGATTGAACCCACAGACTTGTATCATAATAGACTCTGCAAATTTACTTTCTTTGCATGTCTGTCTTGGATCAGTGCTCCACCTAGCATGCTGCATAATGCGATTTGAACTCCATCGTCTTTTTTTAATGATATAAGGGGCAAACAACAACAAGTTTGCAATACTACAACATCTGGCGAATAGGGTAAATTTTTAGCAGTTCAGACAGCGACCCGAAGCCGTTATTCGTTATTTTAGGGAGCTCGGCTCGTGTGAGTAGGCTGGTAGGGGCAAGTGTACAATACACCCCAAGCGGGATGTCAGTGCAGGTCTTATCACCCCCACTTTGAATTAGAATTAAAAGGGGCATACAAGCTAATGGGCCGCCTTATGGTAAGCAATCACCATAGCTTTTGGATATTTGTAACAGATGCTACAGGGCTTCACAGATATATATATAGTAGATTATAGTTTCTCAGTAATACCATAGGCTAGCAGGTGTGAGGCAAACAAAATCGAGTAAAACGCACAGTATGCTATTTCCACAGATCTATGATATGTAAATGAGCTTGGCAGTAGCATGATATAAATGATCTTTGAACATATCAGGTGTCAATACAAAAATATCAAATTGCGTTATAGTAATTGAAAAACTCTTCAAAAGCAATTGAATGTGCAAATGGAGTTAAACTACCACTTATTGCTCTCATGACGTTATAGATGGTACAAAAAATGTGGAACACTCAGTTTTAATACTAATTGATGTGCTTGCGTAGTCTAGCTTGATAAAGGTCTGTGATTGAACTTGCGTTTAAGCCAAAGATCTCAAAAGTAAGGATATGTCTGTCAAAACATTAGCATCCCAGTTTTTGTAGTAGGTACTTGAAAAATTTGCGCCTTCTATCGAAAATCTACTATGTCGCACAGCTCTCGAGTGCAACAACCTATCACCAGCAAAAAATACTTTTTGAGAAACCAAAAATTTGCTTTTTTTGATCTCCCTCTGATGACGCTTCAAGACATCATCACCTACTGGAAAACGAAATAAAAACAATTATTAGATTAGTACAGTTTATATTAATTTAGGTAAGTTTGTTATGATTTCAAATGTGTAAAGTCCGGTCGCGGATCAGGAAGAATTTCGTACAATGAATTGTTATTTCCTATCTCTGTCGCTCACTCGCTGAGATGCAATGACCGCTGTCTGTGCGAGCGAGACGCGCATTATATTTACACGGGAGCGACAGAGACAGGAAATAACAAATCATTGAACGAAATTCTTCCTACTTCGCGACCGGATGTTATACTTTTCTTATTTTACCAAAAAATATATTCTATATGACATTTAAAATGGTTCTTGAGTTGCAAATAATTTGTTTTAAATGTTAACGGGACTTATCGCGTATTATTTTATTTAGGTAAATACAGTGGAATCTGGATATAACGTCCTTCAAGGGACCGGCGATACTATGTCGTACTAACCGGATGACGCACAAAACGGCAGGATTATTACTTGAGTACATTTATTATGAAACCTAATTTGAGTAAACAATATCGTCGCTAAAATAGGTCAGTCGTTATAAGCGAAGTCGTTATATATGAATTCTACTGTATAGGAACCTTTCGCTCGACGCTTCGACCATGTTACAATGGCCGTGGTCACGTGCTGACTGAACATCAAAAACATGTATTCAAATCGCGAAAGTTTAAAAGTTACTATTGCAAATAATTGTTTGTTTTAGCGACGGCATCATACCGCCTCTTGCCTGAAATCACTCTAACTCGCGAGGTGCGAGACAGTGAGGCCACTCTGCTACAAAGCTGCTTCTCCCCTGGTGTGATCGGCATAGACTCTGATGGCAAGGCATACGTCAAGGAAGCTCGGTACGATAGCTGCAGCAGGAATGTGTACAGATATGATGAGATAAAGGATTCTGTTGTACTGAGTAGGGTGCGAGATCATTTTATATGTAAGTTAATCAATTTCACTTCATCATCATCATCATCCACAGCCTTCCCTATCCCACTGCTGGGTATAGGCCTCTCTCTTGCTATGCCATCTACCTCGGTACTGTGCTAATCTAGTCCAGGTTCGACCCGCGATAGTAATAATATCGTCGACCCATCTTGCAGCCGGACGACCAATTTCACTTATTAATAGAAAATCTCAGAATATGGCTATGATAGCTCAGTCAGAGTATCTGATGACCAGTTTGGCTTGAGATGATTTTGGCGTCGCACATCTTGTGCATTTGCCAATGTCAAGAATTGAAATATTTCAAAGTTATCAAGCAAATTTTGTCACGGTCAAGTCAAAGTCATGCCCCTAGTAATGTGGTGGAGACTTTACTTAGAGACTTCTACGGACGTAATGGAAACAACACGAAAACACATGTTTCACCTCGTTATATCACTTGCCCACACTCAAGCTCGTTTACAAACACGTAATTATTGAAAATCCACAATTATTACACATTATAACTCGAAATAACTTACATAAGCATATAATACAATAAACCGGCTTTTTTCCGTTAGCCAAACCAGCCCTTGGTGTTATTTTTTAAAAGATAAAAAATAGGACGAATAGATAATACTTAACTTTTTTACCTTAGAAAAGCAAATATAATTTATTTCCTTTTTTTTATCGCGATTGACCACCAACTCGCCTGTTGGTAAGCGACGATGTGGTCGAAGGTGAAGCACGCAGACTAAAAAAGGTGGCTACACCCTATCCCTTCCCCCTCCCCCTATTTTACATCACAATCGCAACTGCCCGCCGCCTGAGCTGATTCGGTCCACGTCACCATTCCCTACTTATAGCCATTGTTTAATTCTGTGCTAATCTAGGTGAAGTAGTGCTTACGAGTATGTATGTATTTTATAGCTCTGCATTTTCTTTTCAGTTAACGTGGAATCAGTGGGAGCAATGGCGCCAAACGTTATTTTCATTGAAGCAGTAAAAATCTTGAAAGACAAGTGTACATCTTTCCTAGAAGAACTAAATAAATTCGAGTAACACTGTAAAGACAGGTTTTTTTACCCAACTGCACAAGAGCAGGGTTTCGTTGAATAGGTCTTTTGAAATGAAGGCATTTTTTATCAGGTGTACCGTGTATCCTTTGCAAAAAATGGCAAAAAGTTAGTCCACTGCATTTCTAAGCTATTAGACATAGAAACTTGTAACTTGCCATGCTAATAGGTTATACGAACAACCTTCATTTATACAAAATTTTCATAATAATTTAAAATTAAAATTATTGCGAACATTTTGTGATCCCAATTTCTTTAGTTTTAGCATAGAGAAATATACTATACTAGAGGTTTTAGCGATATAGCTGTAATAAATTCAAGATATTCTAGCTCAGAGGCACAGAAGTCTGTGCTCAGAGGTCACTGAACTTTTTGCTAAATGATCTCAACAAATAATGTTCTCCAAATAGTTTTCTTTTTGACTAAACCATAAAAAGTATAAATGTTTTGTCGGCATTATTAATCTCAGAAATTTGGGCTAAGTTCACAGTGCTTCGTTCGAAACGCTATTGCGAAAAGTCGCATTCTAATTCTAGGACTTACGTAATTTTAAAGCTATTTGGAAAAATATCTATCATAACGGAACTATCATATGCGCGTCTCGCAACGCTCATGGCCAGTAAACATAGTGGTCAGTCATGAAAAAAAATTACATTGTAGGTATATGTAATTGTTTTTTGGTACTCAAAAATCATACTTATGGCATCAATCATAACTCAAATATTGAATTTCTTGTGATTGACATTCTTCTATGACATGTTGGTCAGGACTTAAAGCTTCATGTTTTACTCCTCTATTTTCCCTTGAGTCTCCATCTTTAGATGTACAACCGTCGGTCTGATCCAACTGCTTAAGCTCCGCTTTATTAATGGATTTATGTAAATCTAATTTGATACGAAGCTGATCTACCTTGGGAAGCTTTTTGGTCATCTTACTCATACTTAAGAAGAAGTGGTCCATATCATCAAGGTCTTGACCGTCGCACATTAGTTCTGATGTATTATCTTCTGCATCTAGTGTTTCGTAAAAGTCTGTGGAGCTCGCCTTTCTTTTGTACGCAGAGCGTGTGACGTCGCTTTCAGGTCTAAGCATGCTTCTTGGAGACGAACATGCCTCCCACGAATCTTCATCATACAATATAGCTTCAGACTTGTGTTGAGTACCGTTATAACGTAGGTTTAAATGTGGTCTCAAAAATGACATTTGCTTTTCGAATCGCCACGGTGTAGTTGGCAAGTTTTTGGCACTCTTTACTTGTTGTCTCTTTATAGCGTTGGTGTAGCAATTGCGTAACTTTATCCAGACTTCCTTGCATTGCGCCACTGTAACAATAAGTTTGTGTTTAATTTAACCTTTTTATTTTTAACCTTACTTTAGGTAGCATTCCGCAAAATAATTTAAATAAGTAGCGACTCTTGCTACTACACAATAAAATGCAATTCAGGACGTGCGAGCGCTAACTCGGCCTACGGCTATATTACCTTAGAAGTTGCCTCTCTATCTCGTAACTCTTGTCGCGTTATCTCTGTCTCTCGCGCGGCAGCGGGCGCGCTTCATATCTAAAGTGCGGAGTGCATCAGGCCTGCCTATAATCAGTCTGACCAAAATATTTTGAAAGTTCAAAGCAACATTTGTGTTTGTTCTATATCTGGGTATTAGTATCTATTTAAGTATGTATTTAAACCTATATATGTATATATATCAGTCTCTGGCAGCCATATCACAAGCTTTGCTTAGTTTGGGGTCAGATGACCGTGTGTGCAAAAATGTCCCGAATATTTATTTATTTTTTATTTTTAACTTCAGTCCTAACAGGGGCCTTACGGGCAACTGCTATTGCGGCACCTAATCCGCTCAGTTTTAAAATCACGCGACCGCAAACCGTATCTGGGCGTGATAAGGTTCACGTTCGCATGATTTTCCAACTGAGCGGATTAGGTGCCGCAATAGCAGTTGTCCGTAGGGCCCCAGTTCTAAAACGTATGAGATAGTATATACATGCTTCTTACCGGTACTGCCGTGTAGGTCTGCTATTTCTGCCCACGCTGCGTGTCGTTCTTTAACATTGCGATACACTCTACATTTTGTGTCATAGATTACTTTGTAGCGTCGTATTAGGTCTATTAGTAGATGTTCTTTTTCGAGGCTCGCTGTGATTCTGTTTGTACCCGGGGATTCTGGTCGATTTGTGTATGAGCTTTTCTCCCACGTGTCTTCAACGAATATCACCTCTTCATCCTCCGGAAGGGGGCGTTCTTTCAAATGAAGATCTAAAAATGACATTTCCTTTTCAAATCTCCAAGGGTCAAGCTTGTGGCCACTTTTGCGTGTTCGCCTTTTCTTAGCGTTTGAATAGCAATTTCGCAGCCTTACCCAAGATTCCTTGCATTCTCCAACTGGAATAGTAAATAACATTGTTAGTGGCAACACAACGCATAAATGCGGCCCCTGTTTATCAACGCCCTGAAAGGATACGTCTCACTGACAGTTACCATAACACTAAAAAAAGCTAAGCGAAAACAGCAATTTCTGCTTACTTTTACTAGCTTTTTGAACATAATATTGTAGCTGGTAACCAGTACCTAATACCTATACTACGTACTACATTAAAATATAAAGTTTTTTTTTTTAACTATGTTATTGCAGCCTTCAGAATCATTCTTTCAGCAGCCGAACTGTAATTTGTAATTTTTACAAAATTTGACCCGTCAAAACATGGAATTAATAGTTTGTTCAACGATCTATCGTAGTTTATTATGAAATCTTTAACTTCGTTATTCTTGTTTCACATAGAAGCAAGTAGTAAAATGAATAAAACTTCTGTCTTAACATTTATTTGCTCCGACAGCTGCATTAACATTGTAAAAAGCCGAATGAAAACCACGAATTTTGATCACTTTCGCTTCAAAGCTTTCGCTGGGTTTTTGAACGTTATAGTGTTAACACACGTATGGATATGGTTGACCTCAACCGCCGTCTGACCAACGGGAGAGAAAGAGAGGGAAATATGATATTCTCACTCTTTCTCTCCCGTTGGTTGGACGGCGGTCCGTCAACCAAATCCATACGTGTGTTAATACTATTATAACTGTAGCAGGTACCCGATATACGTAATACGTAAGGCCCTCTTTTCCAACTTTTAGCAATTTTGGTCATTCTAGTTTAAGTTTGTCTACTTCCATGGTTAGCCTAAAATTATAAAAATGGTGTCATATCATAATGTAAGGTTTTATTTAGGAAACTGCGAAGACCGAAACACGATAGAGGACATAAAAATATTGCACTTTTCGCCGTTTATAAATCTTTAAATACCTATTGACTTAAATTATATCTTTGATATCTTAATATACAGAATTCATAATTATGGAGGAAACTATGAAGATGCGTTTTACATTACATCTGTACTTTTCGAAAAATATGATAAAAAATGATAAAAGCCTCATAAATAAAAGTAGCGAAACGCACAGTAGGTACTGTAACGCCGCCGAAATGTGCAGGGATGAGGTACCGAAGACAAGAGTAAGTAGGTACCTGGTAGTGGTGGGCTACCATAATCTCAATAACATTCTTATAATAACCTTACATTGAACTTTATCTCGCTCTCTCGGCTAATGAGAGAGACAAAAATCAATGTTAGGTTATTATAAGATTGTTTTTGAGATTATGGGTTACCTGATGCATTTTCTATGCAGAGTCTACGTCTCGTTCGCGTCGTACCTATTATATGGATATTTGATTATAACCAGTCATTCACTCGCCAAGTAGTGTGCAAACTTCTTATGCAACTGAGTGCAACGATCACGTCGCTTGCCTGATGGTTGTAATAAACAAAATTGCGCTTGTCCATAACAGTTCTATCCAGGTTTTTGAAGAATCGGCCCGTCATCGATGACCGACGGGGGGTAACGGCCTAAAGGGTGATCATCATCATCATCAGCCAGAAGACGTCCACTGCTGAACATAGGCCTCCCCCTTTAACCTCCACACTGAACGACAGCCTGCCTTTTGCATCCACTGGATGCCAGCGACTCTCACTATGTCGTCGGTCCATCTAGTGGGAGGCCTACCTACGCTGCGTCTTCCGGTTCGTGGTCTCCACTCAAGAACCTTTCTTAAAGGGTGATCGTCCTTACGTAAATAATGATGCCCTTCTAGGCGACGTGAATTTTTATGCGAAGCGAATTAAGCGATCGCCAAAAAATCGGGACAATATTATATTATGTTATCGGGCGGGACAATATCATAAAAATCGGGACTGTCCCGGCAGCATCAGGACAGTTGGCAGCCCTGCGCTGAGCGAAGATTATTACGAGTTACGACAAAAGTGAATAATGAAACTATTTTCATATATTTTTTTTTATTTTATCATAAAAAAAAGTTTTATGAAGAATACAACATTTTCAAAATGCCAATTTGTTTTAGTGTAGCATTTATTTGCGATAGTGCCGTCGTCATTATTATCTACTTCTACTCGAACAGCTTGGCAAAAAAGTCTTGAAACGAAAACTTTTAATTTTTTTTCTGACAATACTGTGGAAAACACGTCAGCGGCAAAATATAAACTACGGTCACGGCCAGTGAACGAATTTCATACAATCATTTTCCACAGATGTATGTGTATGTGTGTTGTGGGACGAAACGCTTCAAACAGAAAAAACGAGCAGAGCGAGAGGTACCACGTTTAGCCATTTGTCCCTTTCACACTACATGTCTTATATACAATGACATTCATGAACACATATTAGTGTGTGGTGTTGCCACTTTTGGAAAAATATTGTAACCGTAAATTTGGTATTAATTTGGGTAGTCCGTACATGATTTTATCAGCATCATTTTTAATTATTTATATTTTTATTTGTGAAACATAATATCTAAAAGAAAACTCTCATGGTTATTTAGGGTGCATCCGATTATTATTGCAGTGATATAAATAAGGAATAAATTAGTATGTACGTGTGTTGAGTACTGCTTCCACCTATTCGACGGAGCAGCCAAGTACCAACTGGAAGCTTTAGATACCGTAGACCGGCGTGCTATGAGGCTGATTGGTGACAGCAAGCTAGTCGCCAATAAATTACCACGCCTTGAGCACTACCGTAAAGTAGCTTGTCTGTCTATTTTCTACCGGATATATTTTGGTGAGTGTGAGCAAAAGCTTCATGACCTTATTCCACCCTCCCCCTTTTACTACAGGACAAGTAGAAGGACAGCACACTATCACCCCTTCCTCGTGGAAATTCCAAAAATTCGTACACAACGATTTGGGTTGTCTTTTATGATACGTATTGTCCAAAAATGGAACTCCCTGCTGTCCTCCTTGTTTCCTGAGAACTACAATCTAGACATCTTCAAGGCTAGAATGAATAGATTTCTTCTAGATCAACGTGTTCCATCCTCGGCCACTCCGTTGCTTACCATCAGGCAAGTTAGTGGCCAAACGTAGATCTATTCTGTATAAAAATATAAAAAAGTATGAAAAGTAATGAGGAATTAGTTTCAGTGATCATGTCAACACTAGAAAGGGACAATTGGCTAAACGTGGTACCTCTCGCTCTGCTCGTTTTTTCTGTTTGAAGCGTTCCGTCCCTTTGGGTAGTAGGTATCATGGTTGTGATGTGTGATAGGGTTGCTAGTATTTAGAACTATTTGCGATAGTGGCGCCCCCATTAATTTCTCTTTTTTGCCAAGCTGTATATATAGGTAAATCGCACTGTATGAGAGAATACCGGGACGACCCCATCGCACCGGGACGACCCCATCGCCGTCGTCACAGCGGCGGCGCTGGGGTCGCCCGATCCGACTGCTCCTAGCAATAGGAAATATTCAGTTTTTGGTACAGGCGTCGGTTACCAGAGGCACACACACACACAGCGATCCCGCCGGCGGGATCGTAGACCCTCGGGATCTGTCAGAAGATCGGTTAGATTCTCTCCAAATAATCATTCAGTTCAACAAACCACTAGGGCTCCAGGGCACACCCCTTCTGGGGTGCCTGGGCAAGTCTGATTCCCACCCCCGGCGACGGCCCAAGCCGAGGTTCGTACCTTCGAGGTGCCCTTGTGCTAGTCGCCCAAAAACTTAAACCATCAAGTTATGCCGAACGCACTCTGCGTTCGCTAACTAGTCAGGTCCATCTGTAGAGGCCAAAAGGCCAACATTACAAGTCAATATCAAAAAAAAATAAAGTATGAGAGAACAGAAACTCAACGGCGGCGGCCGGGCTAGCGCCAGTTGGTAACACAGAAAAAATAGTGGATAAAAAAGCAAAGATTTCATACTATACTATAAAAGTTTGTTGTCTAGCTAGAAAGTACGCTGATGGTTCATTCATGGCACCGGTCAACCACAGCAGACAGCTGGCAACTCTGTAGTTGACAGCCTATGTACTATGTATGTTTACAATTTTAGTTCCCTCACTGACCACCTCAACACCACACCGATCAGCTGATCGAGCTACCTTAATAAAGTAGGCCCAAAATACTCACCAGTGCTGCCACATAGCTCTGCTATGCTAGCCCATGCCGCATGTCGCGCTGCTCCATCACGATACTCCGTGCATTTTGTATTATAGATAGCTTCGTGCCTTTTAACCAAATCTATCAGTAATAATTCTGTCATTTTTCAACAAACAAAAAAAACAATAACACGAATACCAACGTGTAGCGTGTATTGATCCCGACAGACTGACGCGACGCCACGTGATTTAGAGATGCGCAAAGAAAAATCGATCTTTTTGTTCAAATATGTATTATAAAACTATCGATGTCGATAGACTGGTTTATATCTACTTATACATTTGTATTCGCATTCTTTTTAACATTTTTAAACGAAGTGAAGTTTTTGTTACGTTATTTTATAATACAAATTAGACAGATTGATGGATGAAAAATATGTATCTACGTAAATAGCGAAATCTACTTAATCTGAGAAGCTAATATGAAGTGTGAAATAATGTATTTCGCGTATTTGTACCTAACGAAAACTTCTTTGAATTGTTTTGTAGTCATTATTTTATAATAGTTTAGTTACACAGTTTCCTGATACTCCATATGTTTTTTTTTCTTGTAAGTATGTAGTTTATAATAAATAATTCCTACGGAACTATTTACTATTCTACCGGTTTTGGAGCATGTTGTACGTATGGATGGACATAATTTTCTTAGCAATAAATTACTCAAAAATTGCATTTTATATAGTTTTTTTTGTTAACGGCATGCAGTATGTCCTTAGTTAAGTTACTTATATGAAACTAGTATAAAAACGCAACAAAACAAGAAAAAGTTTATTTTTGAAGTAGGTATTTCCAAAAATGTGTGAAACTTAGGCGCTCAGTTGACATCATAAGATGTCAAAACGATTAACATTTCAAAACGATTATTCGATATCGTGATTGTTTTGTCGTATCTCTAAACGACCGACGCCATTTGCAAGAAACACGAAACCACGTGATGGGGTGGTGTGGGACGCGGGACGCGCGTACGATTATAGAAAGAGATAACGATATGTTTCAGACTGACGTTGCATGACAGTACACTCGCGTTCCGAATCACACCAATAGCGCCAATGACATGATGCACGAAAAAAAGTTTTGTTTGGTCGTCATTGGCGTCGATTCTGTCATACCACTCACTAAACTAAACCAACTGACAGGACTAAAATTATCTTCCTCTCTTTTCATTTTAATATGTGAGAGAAGGATGGCATTAATTTAAGAGCTGTCAAATTTAGTTTAGAGTGCATTAGAATATTATTTATTAATAAGATTGCGGACAAATCCGCCTCCTCGTCTGATGTCAGATAAGCGATGATGTGGTGGTCACGACACGACAGAGTATGCTTGGCTAATAGGTATAATCCACCATTATTATTTATGAACATTCGAAAATACACCAGTTTTTTTGTTAAGTCTTCCATCCGTATAAATAATAGTAGATTTTAACATAAGGGAGCAATAAAATATTTTTACGGCGAGGGCGCTTTTTTGAATACATAGCGAAGTGAGAGATTCTTTAGTTGAATCCTGAACGTAGTGAGGGATTCAAAGTACGTCGCCCGAGCCAAAAAAAATATTTTGCGCCCGAGTGATACACTACTTTTCATCACCCACTATGAGAAAATAAATGGCGCCTCATATTTTATTGTAATATAATATAATATAATAATATATAATTTAATTAAATATAGAGTAGATACCTAACAACTAAATTGAAATTAAATAGTAGGTATCTATTAATAAAACAACTAATAACTTATATTAACATTTGAGACATTTTCGCAATTATGAAAATTTATTGTTACACAAAACCACGATTATCTAACAATCCGTGAAAATTTACGAAAACGCGGGCTGTAGTTCGCGCGTTTTTAATTTGATATCTTAGATTAACTACACAGAGATGGTAAGTTTCCAAACAACGCCTTCTCAAAACGTAAGCTACAAATCCGCTGCGTGTGCTGTGTTTACTTGCCTCGTCACGCACACAGACGCAAAAATTATATGGCCAGTTGAAATGTTTTTTCCCTAAAAGTTGGGTAATTGATTGATTGGTAAAATCGGTTCCATACATTGATTTAAAAGTAAGGATATGCAGATAGACAGACAATACTTCCAATATCAAACACTGTGCCAAAATCACAATCTTACTTTACGTTGTTTCCTAAAACAATAGCAGTGATAGTAGGTATAGGTAGTACGTACAGACAAACATGTGACTAGTCTTATGAGGGTTTATTTTTCCTTCTGGGATAAAGGTAGGACGGACGGTCGGATAGTTAGACAGGCAGATGGACGGACAGACATACAAACAGTCAGACATACAGCGTAGAGTCAGTAATAGGGTTCCGTTTTTACCCTTTGGATACGGAACTCTAAAAACTAAGATAATTACTTAGTTGGAACCTAACTAGTTGGTAACTATAATAAAAATTATTACAAAAAAAATTAACTACAAAAAAAAAAAACAATGAAAGGAGGTTAAAAAAATTAAGTAGAATTTTGATAAACGCAGACATAAAAGTTACTGTAGTTTTGATTATTGTACCCGTCTGCGGCAATAAAATTTCCAAATCTTTTTACCTCCTTTTTCTGTAATTGTTTAAAAAAATATTATATTGTTTTTTAACTTTTTCAATATATCACTTATCCTATGTTTCCCGAGGTAGTAAAGATTCTAACGGTACCACACACATCTAAATAGGTCGCGGCGTTTCAACGTTACTGTGGAATAAAGAAACTCACCCACATAAAAACATAGGTACCTATTTTATAATATATATGAACCCTGAAAAAATATTACTCCTTTTTGTGCAGTTGTGTAGTAAAAAAACAAAGATCATACCTAAGTAAGCAACGTATACAACTGGAATAATTTCATACAAAGCTGGCAACACTCTGCCCGAACTAAGAGTAAATAATTTGTTTTCACAATTTTTGATATTTTAGACGATTTAAGCAAGAAAATTATTGGATTACCTGTGGAATGTCACACCATAACTCTTTTTCAGCTATTATATGATTTGTTGTGGCACGATTTCACCGCGTAAATTGACATTTTAAATATTTTTTTGGGAGCTCTTAACACTATCACCTGACTCAGAGCACTGCATAGATAATACACTATATACATGAGAGAGCACTGCCCGCGCGAGCATCGTTTGGAGCCATATATGGCTCCATTTGAACGGCTTAAATTTCACGCATTTACTTGGTTTCTGTGTGTAGTTCTTGTAAGTTTGATATCTTTTTTTTATTGAGCTGGTGGCGCGACTATGGGCCATCGTACCAGCCAGTCTTTATGTAAACAATATTTGCGTTCGATTTCTTTGGCGCTGAACACTAAGATGTTCCAAATTCAAAATTTGCGCAGTAAAGATAATTGCGGCGCACTTATAAAGAGGATTAAAAACTCATTACTGCCCGCTAAAAGTTTCTTATAGAAAACACCTCCTTTGGGTGCACTCAAAGGCGAACCAAGTCATTCTTTTCGAATAGATGGGATGAAAATTTAATTACTAATGTACTTCACCACTTTCTTTCAATTTACCTTCTACCAATTTATTTTCGTAAACACTAAAGCATTAATATTTGTACGAATAAAATTGCTTCGAAATGTATACCACTTTAGGCCTGCTGATATTTTCCCTTTATTTTATAAAAGTATAGATTAACCAATCATAAACTCAAGACAAGAAGTAGAGAAGAAGACTAATACACTGATAAATTCGAGTTGAATTATGCGCGTGGACAAAAGAGCGCGTTGATGTCTTTTGTATGGAGCTTCGCCACAGCCTGGGAAAGACATCAACGCGTGCGCATTTCACTCTCAATTATTACTTTAATACGATTTATACTAAGTAAGTATCCCTTGACTTGACTCATCATTAATATTAGTTGAATTGATTCTTCTTCGCAACTGATCTCTTTGTACCAATTTTCTTCTTCTTCACATTGATGAGTACAATGACCTCCTATCACTGTTCCGCTAGCGTATTTTTTTTTTTTTTTTTAATAATTATATTATAACTAAATTACATCACTCAAAATCCAATATGGCGGACCAGTAATATTTTATGCATCACCATGATATAGGTATCAAATGAAAGGGTTTGCTGAGAAGAATACAAAATGCTTGTATGTATTAAAAAAGTTTAATTTAATTTACGGCTTACTACATAATTATTTAAGTCTTAAATCTATCCATATTATGGCTTTTCCCGACTTCCATTATCTAGATACCTACATATATGTATGGCATAACCGCAGACGGCAGATTTATTCGTGGAGTATACCTAGGTACGGGATTTGCATACCTAATCCATTGTAATTTGAACACTAACCTAACTAGATAAAGTTCAAAATACTAAGCTAATCTTTCAAAATAAGTGCCATGTATCATGTGTCGATACCATTTCACGGTGCATTGACTGTTAAACTTAAAGCAAACGTTACAGACGCGTGATTTATCCAACATAAATAATGAATAAATGTATGCTGTAAAAAATAAAAAATAAATGGTGTTGGCAAGGCATGGCAAGTTCATTAAATAGGATCCATCCCCTGATATTTAGTGTAGTTTGGATTGTGGTTTGTGGCTCGCGCACTGAAGGCAGTGCGCGAGCCTGACTCGTACTTGGCCGATTTTATTATTGGAAAAAACGCAGGCTGTCTTATGGTAAGCTATCACCGTCGCCTAGATACCTTTAACACCAGGGGCATCACACAGTCGTTTGAAAACGCAACGGCTGCGTCAATGTTATCCAACATTAAAAAAACAGTCTACAAGTTCAAATAGGAGACAAATAATTGAAGGTAACCAGCGAAAGTAGGTACCAGTGGCCCCCAAATGATAATCTGTATCAACTGCACTTATGCAATGGTTACGGGGCGCCGGCGGACAGTGAGCGCAGTCTCTGGCAGCATCAGTGGCCACAGAGCTCCCAGCAGCTCACCACGCGACGCTGCCCTACCATAGAACACAATAGAAACCTACTCTATTACTAGACTTACCATACAGTTACCGTTAAAGTGCGTGTTTATGGATTTTCTGTGGATTTGGTTACCCTTAAAATGAATTTTCTCAAGATTTTGCCGTTGGCGTTGGCGCTTGTGTTCGGATTTTTGAATTCTGGTAAGATAGCTAATCTATTATTCTATCGGTTGTACTTAATTTTTTAGGTAATGTATAATAACTTTTCTATTTTATTGTTTACTAGGTATGCGTTTGAACCCTCCCCGACTCTCCTTTTATTATGCGCTGAAAATATACAAAAAACAAGTAGGTACCTAACTACCGAAGTACTCGTTTTTCTTTCGTGGATAATGTAGCATTTATCTTACCTTTGTAGTAGGTAAATCCTAAGAGTCCTAGATACTGTGTACTTAGTAGGTTACGCGGAAAGAGTTTACTGTACCCACCCATCAACCATAGCAATTAAAAAACCGCATTCATATCGACACACCCCTTTAACAACAACGGTGCCACAGACAAACTCGTGTTGGCTTCAAACTTATAGCCCCGGCCTCTTTTTGTGTCGGGGGTTAAAAGCAAAACTAAACAATTATTTTAGTACGAAGCGCTTTGATTTCACTTTTATTGTGCGAACCGCTAGATTGCAGAATGCGCTGCCTGAAATGTACCTCGATAGCATAAATCTGGGTGTCATTTAGGCAAGCGTGCTCCATGGTAGGTATTGCCTGCAACATCGCTTGACATTGCAGGTGGCGGTCAAGCGCAAGCATTATATTATTATATTATTTTTGTTCGTTGGTTAAAAGTTGTTACTTATTTGAGACTACAATACCTATGCAAATAATAACACCTATGGACACTGCTAACTGTTTTTGTAGTGTTAGTGGTGTTAGCTTGTATTTTGTTTAGTTAATAAAAGACAACAATTATTTTTTTTGCATAATTATAGTAATATAATATTATTTGAGCGCTTATTAATTTTGTTGGCGGGGGTTAAAATAATACCAACAGAATACAAACTAATTATTGTTCTACCTTACATGAGTAATTCCCGTGTCATATAAATCAAATATTATGAACTAGCTGAATCCCGCGGTGTTATCCGTAATTTTCCAGGTTTTCCGCATTTTCTGGGGGGAAAAGTACCCCATGTCCGTCCTTATGATGTAGGTACTTAACACTATAATCCTGCCAAATTTCGTTAAAATTGGCCTAGCCATTTAGTCGTGTAAAGCGAACAAACAGACAGAGAGACGAGAGTTAATTTCGAGTTGGTTCACTTAGGTCAGATTCCGCTTTCGTCAGAATAAATGTTAAGTTGTTATTTTTCTGACGAATGAGAACTGAGAATTTTTGCTTTTTTAATATAAGTATGGATAAGGATTGCTAACCTATTTTATAATTCTCATACCGGTAATGTTCATGCATTAAATTTTTCATAAGCAGATACGCATATTACTTATACTAAGTAGAGACATTAATTTTATTTGTCTGTGAAGACAATGGATTTGTTAATACCTACTGACTTCTCGAAACCTCACACAGTCACGCATTGTAGTTAATACTTGCATGTAATCGCAAAAGATCAGGGCTGTTTAAGAAATTTTACGACCCATGTCATGACAACCTTTATGGTTTTGTAGTAAGTACTTACCATAGATTTTTTACGTACGTACTAGTACAATAAGAAGTTTAGATAGCCCCGTTGGTACAGTTGGTAGTGAACCTGTCTTCTGAGCTTGGGGGCGAGGGTTCGATTCCCACCTAGGACAAACATTCATGTGATGAACATTTGTGTTTGTTCTATAGCTGGGTGTTATTATCTATTTAGGTAGGTACGTTTTAAAAAATATATTATTTATGTACCTATATCAGTCTCTGGCAGGCATATTACAAGCTTTGCTTAGTTTGAGGTCATATGACCGTGTGTGCAAAAATGTCCCGAATATTTATTTCAGTTGTAGTAGTAGCTAGGGTTTTTTGTTGAGTCCACCTGGGAAAGTAAGGTATTCAACTGTCAAGTAGTAGTGTGCAACATTACTGAGTTTTGGATTGAGACGCAATATTTGATCTTCTGCTCCTCTTTTTGTCGAGTGTGATTGTATTGTAATTTTTCTGAAGAACTACAAATTTTTCTCCGCGATTTCACGGTCTCATAGTAAAAGTTGTTAATAACAATGACCTGCTTTCAGCTTAGTACCACCGTTCTGGGAAACCCTGTATTAGATTTTATTTATTACGGTTTCATTCGGTCACACCTACTTACCTAGTTAATTGAATGACATGTCATAATATTAAACCCAACTTGGACTAACCTATTGCGAATCATCAGCAGCACAAAGTTACGCAAAGGTTAATTTAGATTTATCAATCACTTATCTGGAACGTATAAAACTTGTAATTTATGAACTACCCATTTTAAAATTGAATGTGCAATATAATCTTTTACATGGATTATAAAATTGCCAATTTTAGTACACTAGCTGAATCCCGAAGTGTTACCCGGGATTTTCTAGGGGGGAAAGCAGACATACGATATGTCCGTTCGCATGGTGCACACTAAAAAACTTAGTCAAAATCGGTCAACCCGTTTGGGAGCTGCGATACCACAGATACATAAAAACATAGATACACAGGTACACACGTTAATCTTATCACACCCCTCTGTTTGCGTCGGGGGTTAAAAACGTGATCAAAACTCAATTAAAATGTTGTTCTCACGTATTCAAACACAAGTTTGGTCTGAATATTGGTGGTACAAAAATTGGTCGCCGATTAAGTACTTAGGTACAATACAATACATCTTTATTACACACCAAAAATACAAATTATACTTAACCAAAATAAAAAACAAATAGGCATACGACAGTATAATGGGTGGGTCACTTAAGAAAAGATCAACACCTTGAAGATAAATTTTCGTTGAAGTGAATTCTTTAGATAATGGACACAAATATATACAATGTTTGAGATAAGGTGATTTTGATTTTAATTCTTCTCTAATATCTATATCCTACCATCCTTCTTTTTCAGTTCTTTCAATCAGTTGTAGTTGTATCCACGGATACCGGGATCAGCGAATAAAATGTATTTTTTAAGGAAACTGATCCCGGTGTCGTTTCATACAACTCTCCGGGATCCGTGGCTAATTCAATCTGATACCGGGATCCGTGGATACAAACCCAACTGTTTTAGTATCCAATAATAAACCTTACATACTAGCTGCGCCCTGCGGATTACTCCTTATAACATCAGCTAGCCAGTAAGTCCCAAAAATCGATCAAAGCGTTTTGGATTCCATAGGGAACATACATACATATATACACATAGATTTTTATACTATATAGATATATTTCATAAGATTACATGCATTTTTTCTTTCTTTTTATAATAACAGCTTCGGGCCAAAAGCTGCGCTACATAACATTGCTAAAGTAGATCAAAGCTGACTAACATCCTGCTAGGAAAGATCTGTTTTGATGCAGTCGATTGAGAAAAACCACAAGTTTAATTTGTAGTTATGTAAGACTATATACCTACCGGTCTGTTGCATGCGGTGACTTGTTATGAGGCAGCACGTCGACCGGCAACTTTACCTGCATCTCTCACAGGGTTACGCGGAAAGGTTATACTAATCCGAAAGGGGTCAATAGTAGTAGGTACCTACCCATCATTATGAACAACTTTTACTATTTGACCAACACTGAAATCGCGAAATAAATAAATTAAATAATATTTTTGTTACATAGCTGCTCTATACATTTTGTCGAGTGTGAATGACCGTTTTCTATGAAACAGCTGATATCAAAATCCGTGTATAAATATTATTCTGTTCTTTGTAGTGGCACTATGTTTGTATTTTGCATTGACCTGTATGTACTATATGTGGGCAGCGTTCGGGAAATTATAATAATAATAATAAATTACGTTTATTTGCTCAATTTTACAAACTTATCAAATAGGTACAAAGATAAGAAACATAAAATTATGAGTTAGTGGGTAGGTGAGAAAATGTTTACATACCTACTCCAAAATATAAAGTTTAGATACATATTGTTATGTGTTTTGTTTTTAAATCTAAAATAGCAAGTAGATAATGATTATTATTATAAACGTTATATACCTAGTATTATTATATTATACAAGTCTAATCGTTATGTCTATTTACTTAATACATATCTATTTAATATTATTATATTATAAAAACCCTCAAGACGAGGGTTTTTGACCAGTGTGTGTTGCCAGTGATGACATATGGTACTGAGACGTGGTCCTTAACTGTTGGCCTTTTGGAAAAACTCAGAGTCACTCAGCGGGCAATGGAGAGCTATGCTCGGAGTTTCTTTGCGCGATAAAATCCGAAACGTGGATATTCGCCAAAGAACCAGAGTCACCAACATAGCTGTTAAAATTTGCAAGTTGAAGTGGCAATGGGCAGGCCTCATCGCTCGAAGAACCGATGGCCGATGGGGAAGAAAGGTTCTTGAGTGGAGACCACGAACCGGAAGACGCAGCATAGGTAGGCCTCCCACTAGATGGACCGACGACATAGTGAGAGTCGCTGGCATCCAGTGGATGCAAAAGGCAGGCTGTCGTTCAGTGTGGAGGTTAAAGGGGGACAGCAGTGGACGTCTTCTGGCTGATGATGATGATATGTACTACGGTGTTTTGTGATTTTTTGAAGTCGTTTTCTTTTAGAATTTGTAGTAAAACAACATTACGACATATTTACACAATGCATGAATGAATGCAAAATCCTCCTTGTTTTGACTCGAACAAACCGTCTGAACAAGGCTATTGTAGTTACAGTTTGTAATATTGTAGCGAAATTTGTAGGAGCTCTAGCAAAATTATCCATATTATTCGAGCTGGGTTAAAACCTACGAAATGGGTGTTATCAAAAGGCGAGTTAATAAAGTCTTTAAGGGTCGGTCGTCTGCTTGTTTGCCACCTATGGCATAAAAATAAACAAACTAATCAGCCAAAAGTAATGAAATGTTTGTGGGAGAATTACCTCTACATGATAAAAAAAGAAACACGCAAAATGGCTTACAGATAGTATGTACGTAATCGACATACCTACATACATGAACAAATGAAAAAATACGGGCCGAATTGAGAAGCATCTTCCTTTTTCGAAGTCGGTTAAAAATAATTAATTTTGAATCATTGTCTATTGAATGTTAGGTAGGAAAAGAATATTTTACTCGGTGCTTTTATACAGAACTTTTTAATTAAACGTCACATAAATTAATCGAAAATGGAAAGGCAGATGTTGCGTTTTCTCGTAACTCTGCCGGTGGTTATTATTTAAATGAGGTTTAGCAATAACGTTTAAATAGCTTCTTTGTCTATTTCTTAATAGCAAAGTGGAACAAAATTGCATACATATAGGATTTGCATTCAGTCAATATTAAAATAACTTAATATCTCGCAAAAGACTATTTCTATTTGCAAAATGAGATCTATTGACAGTTTCGACAAGTAGTTAGATTTGAAAAGTTTTACAGCATTATTCAACCCACTCCTAAAGAATTCAATACCTATATACGGGGTGTAAGGGGAACACTCTCGAAGCCAAAAGAAGGTAATTGTACTCATCATTATGAACAACTTTTACTATGGGACCAGCCCTGAAATCGTGAAAAAAAAATTCAGCTGTTCTATAGAAAACGGTCATTGACACTCGACAAAATGTATGGAACACCTGATATATTTTTTCGCGATTTCAGGGTTGGTCCCATAGGAAAAGTTGTTCATAATGATGAGTACAACTACCTTCTTTTGGCTTCGAGAGTGTTCCCCTTACACCCCGTATATCAATGTCCACTGCTGTGTTTCTTCATTTCTTAGAGGTCTCCTCTTCCTTGTGTCATTTCTCCACCTCGAGCTGATCTCATCCACTCCACGACGCGATATGTGACCCGTAAGAGTGCCCCCATTGATTCGCATAATTTCTGAGTTCCTAATTTACATCATAAATAAAATATTTGCAATTTATTTTTGCATAATCATAACTTACTTATTTATGGGCATAATGGTCAACGCTTGTCTTCTGTTTAAAATCACTCTATCAGGACTTTATTCTACTGCCCATTCGAAATTCAAATAATTTATTTCAGAAATCATGGCGAATGGGGTAGGACTTAGGCGCTACAAGTTGAATGGTTACAATGTGTAAAATTAAGTTCGCCATGTTCCTACGCAAAATTAAAAACATGATATTGTTAATTTTTTTATTATTTATATTACACGGGAATTACTCACGTAAGATTAAGCCGGTATGATATTGTTCATTAATTGCAAATGACAATAAACAATACAATTCAACATTATTTCAGGAGATGCCTTTAAAAATTTTATGTATATTTTTTTTTAAATTCTATATCCAGTTATCATTTACATTACATTATTGTAAATATTACGTCAAATTATATTGATTTATATGTCCTTACCTTTCATTAAAATCATCTATCTTAGAGTAAGTTATGCCTTTTCAATTAGAAGTTTCCGTAGTCTTAATTTATAAATGTTTTTGTGCTGGATGTCTTTTAAAGCTTTTGGTATGTAGTTTCTATGATTATATTAGAATTACTATTAACAAACGTAGGTACTTTTATTGTATAGAGCCAATCTACATTTTATCACTGATTCGTATGATTTATGAATTCGAATTTACATTGGCATAAAATGTTTGGCATGTTAGTTTTTCGCATACCTAACCATAATTTGCCATGTAGCTGATTTGAGTATAGGCAGTGCTTGTTTTTTGTCATTGGAAACCACCCTGTTAAGGCTATACTCCACTTACACAGCTCTAGTATTTTGGCATTACTGATAGTTTTTAATTTGTAGCGCATTGTTGTATAATTATTATTTTATATTTGCTTGACTGGTGTAATTGGCGTTGTGTGCCGTTTTATCTAAACGATTTTTTTTCGGTGGCCGTGTTAATAAACCCGGGTATATGTCCTAAAATTGCGACCAGAACCACTGGAGGATGGGCAGCAGCGTCCTATTCGTGTACGGTGAACGTACTGCGATCCCCAAGCTGCCTGCCAAGCGTAGGGATTATGGCAACACCCCTCTCTAAGGGAGAGGCCTTTGTTCAGCAATGGACGTGTACTAGCTGACGGTGTGTATGTTAATAAATTATTAAAGAAAAGTTACGAATTAACATTTTATAGGGCCAAAAGGCCAAAACACAGGTTGCGCTGCAACGTCGTCATCGTGGCGCTTTTATGTCACAAAACGTTACATGAAATAAAACACAACACGTTTAGAAATGTTTACGAAAGCACAATTGTCAAATGTAGCGAGCAAGTTACCTAGTTATAGTAAGGTGTGGCAATAATACTTATTACAGGTAAGTAGGTAGGTAAAAATAATATTATTATGTAACGTTAATAGTATATAGATAATCATCGTCTATCTATAGAGTAGTTCAATTTAAAAGTTTATTCCATCGGTACTAGCTAAATGCCAGCGACTTTATTACGCGTAGGGCTTGGCCTTCGGCATTGCCAATAAATGTAATACCTAGTCAAAAACCCTTTCTTAGTTCGTTAAATATTTGTATAAAAATTTTATACTTCTAGACCCAGAGATTTAGTCAGTGAAATAATTTGTATAGATTTTATCGTTACACGGCAAAATAGATCTTTATAAAATTTTATGAAATGTGTACGGATTTATGTACCTACCTACGTATCTCGATCGTTTTTCGATAACCAGCAAACTTTAAAATACAGACGTTTCAGTTTCTTTTTGTTTCAGGTTAGGTAATTTTATTTTTTTTATTTTTATGTAATTAATATTTAATTAGGTTCAAATTAGAATCACAATTATCTATAGGGAAAATAGTTTAATCAAAATCCTTATTGTACTCGAAACGACGTAGAAGCGGAATTACACTAGAAATTCGACATATACAAATACAGACGTTCGCCAGCGTTGTATATAACCTTTCTAACATCAAAAGAATTTTCAGAATCTATTCTGTAGTTATAGAGATACAAACATTCAAAATCACAAATTTACAATCTTTACCTCCTAATATTAGTTAAAATTAATTAAATATAAGTACCTACTTCACCTATCCAGTGTTTAAACTGTTTAACCGTGAAATAATTCGCTTTAATGAAATAATCGAAGGCCGAGAGAAAACTATACAGCAAAGACGATACTTAGTAGGTACCTACAACGAATTTACAATTTATAAATATTTTTTTAAGCTTTCTCGTTAGCAAGGTTTAAAACGTTTACATCTAGGTTCAGTTCAAGGCTTTAATGCATTGTACTTAATTATATTCAGTTTATAAGTAGGTTAGGTAGATAAAAATTTATCCTGTGCCAGGCCAATAGAGTACGGCCACAGAATACATAATAGTGTAGGTATAGGGGCCAGTGATAACATATGGTACTGAGACGTAGTCCTTAACTGTTGACCTTTTGGAAAAACTCAGAGTCACACAGCGGACAATAGACAGAGCTATGCTCGGAGTTTCTTTGCGCGATAGAATACGAAACGTGGATATTCGCCAAAGAACCAGAGTCACCGACATAGCTGTTAAAATTTGCAAGCTGAAGTGGCAATGGCAGGCCACATCGCTCGAAAAACCAATAACCAATGGGGAAGAAAGGTCCTTGAGCGGAGACCACGAACCGGAAGACGCAGCGTAGGTAGGCCTTCCTAGATAGACCGACGACATAGTGAGAGTCGCTGGCATCCAGTGGATGCAAAAGGCAGGCTGTCGTTCAGTGTGGAGGTTAAAGGGGGAGGCCTATGTTCAGCAGTGGACGTCTTCTGTCTGATGACGATGATAGGTATCGTATGCGTCAAGAAAAGACGTTTTTTTCTGTGATAACATAAGATATTATTTATTGTCATAAGAGTAAATCTATTATTATAATCTAAGTATAATAATTATTACGTATATGGACTCGTCCGGTTTACACAATTTTAAGTTTTATTGAAATGCAGTGTCGGTGTGTGTTAAAAATAATAAAATTATTTGTTCTAATTTACTAAATTCAAGCTGCAGGGGCTTATTAAATTAAAATTTAGATTAGCTGTACCTGTACTTATGAGCGATATGTGGTACTAGCTGACCTGACAGACGTTGTCCTGTCTTAGAACTGTCAAACACGGAAAGTTAAAATTGTAAATCTTATTTTTTACACCTTGGGTTACATTATTAGAGTTTTAGTAAGGACCCCTATTTTTTTTAAAAATATAATATAGCCTTTGTTACCCGGGGATAGTGTAGCTTCCCAACAGTGAAAGAATTTTTCAAATCGGTTCATAAGTTTCGGAGCCTATTCAATGCAAAGAAACAAACAATCAATCAATCAATCTTTCCTCTTTATAATATCACTAGCGGTCCGCCCCAGCTTTGCACGGATATAGATTATAGCCTATGTCACCCGGGGACAGTGTAGCTTCCCGTCAGTGAAAGAATTTTTCAAAGCGGTTCAGTAGTTTCGGAGCCTATTCAATGCAAACAAACAAACAAACAAACAATAATATCTTTCCTCTTTATAATATTAGTATAGACTAGCGGTCCGCCCCAGCTTCGCACGGCTATAGATTATAGCCTATGTCACCCAGGGATAGTGTAGCTTCCCGTCAGTGAAAGAATTTTTCAAATCGGTTCAGTAGTTTCGGAGCCTATTCAATGCAAACAAACAAACAAACAATCAAATCTTTCCTCTTTATAATATCACTAGCGGTCCGCCCCAGCTTCGCACGGGTATAGATTATAGCCTATGTCACCCAGGGGACAGTGTAGCTTCCCGTCGGTGAAATAATTTTTCAAATCGGTTCAGTAGATTCGCAGCCCATTCAATACAAACAAACAATCAAATCTTTCCTCTTCATAATATTAGTATATATATCATATGTGGTATGAGTCGTCTGGCTGGCTGGTTGGTCAGTCACTCAGATCAATACAACAAGGGAGATATGGTAAGGTGGCGTTCCGGGTATGAACGCATCCAGTCTAAATGAGTCTGGATGCCTTTAGTCGAATTCACCCTGGAGGCGACCTCGACGCCCTTTTTTGCTGGTTGATTAGTTAGTTCATTAGATCGCTGCAAGTTTCTTAGTGTGTGATAAATTAGTAACTGAGCCGTACTAACCGTTGTTGCGCTAAGCGGTTTAGCGCGACCGCAAACCGTATCTGGACGCGATAAGGTTCACGTTAGCGTGATTTTCCAACTGAGCGGATTAGGTGCCGCAATTAACTGTTGTCCGTAAGGCCCCTGATCAGTTATTTTCGATTTTTCTTATTTTTTTATGAATTAGAGCCTCCGCGGGCTATGCCCGGGCAAAGCCAGTGTTTTAATTTCATACTATAGGCGCTCTAAACTCAGTCCAATCCAAATATGTATTTGCTTTGACAGCTGCAATGACATTATAAAAAAACTGACTGAATAGCACGAATTTCATTCATACATCAGTGAAATATTTAAAAAAAATTGTTTACAGCGTCATTTTACTTTTTATAAATGCAGCTGTCAGATACAACAAACGAATGTGAATAGTGTAGTAATGATAATGACTATTTGATGTATGTAAACAGACTTACACATCGTACAGGCAGCACGTGAATCTCGTAAAGTATTATATGATGCACATTGCACATGTAGGTATATTATACGTATCTCAGGTTGCGAAACCTCCATAACACGCCTCCTCTCATTTAGCCTGTGGTGGTTAACCTACTTAATGTTGCATTTTGCACGACCTTCGACATTCGACACCGATTCAATCCTTGTACTTTGTCGTCCTATGATTAAGGCTTAAGAGGGCATACCACGGCCAAGAAATTTAATGAATAGGTATTTAGCAAATCTATTGCTGTCCCCTGACCTCAAGCCTCTCCCAGTAGAGTGCAATAGGGACAACTGCAACTCGGATCGATTATACCTACCAAAAGTAGACAAAATCATCGTCTCGTATTTTTCTGTTTCCTCGTTCAAAACTAAGCCGATTTCATTATTTTTTAAATTAATAGATGTGAAAAAGATTGAACTATGCTTCTATCATTTATTTTTCTTTTATAAACTCGTCAAATTTGTTTGATAGACGTATGAACATGGTGGTAAAAAAAAAATGTGGGATATTGAAATGCTCATATTTCTTATACTAGTTAACTTATAAGAAAAAATAAATGATAGAAGCATGACAATAATTTTATTTATAAAAATTACAGTTCTAGCAGTATTATCCAGGGAGGAAACACGAGAATACGTTTGTATGGACAAAACGCTGCCCGTGTGCCCACTTAAGAGTATCAAGAACATTCGGAACAAAGATAATACATAATAATATGAATCGGAACCTTATTATAGAACGGACGAAGTTATATGGAATAGAGAAGGTTTTTCTAGAAGCTTTTATTTGTTGTAGAACGGAGGTTTTGCTAAGGAATATAGGTATTGCTGTAAAAAAATATACTTGGATACTGCCCCTTTATTTGTTGGGGCAATTTTGCTATCAACAGTGTAGAATAGCGGGATTAGTGCTATCCTATAGGAGTCATGGATTTTTTTGGGATGTAAAATTCTTGCCTCATACCTGCAAAATGTGGAATTACTTCCGCGATGTTTCCGATAAGCCACAATATGGGATTCTTCAAAAGGCGAGTCTTAAAGGGTCAGCAACATATTTGTAATTCCTCTGGTGTTAGGTACCTATACAAGTATCCATAGGCGACAGTAACTGCTTAAGTGCTTAAGGCAGCCTGTCTGTCAGTTTACTACCTATGTATGGCATTAAAAAAACAGAAATCAAATCCGAAATCAGGGTGTAAGCAATCCCTCCATAGTTTATACCAAATTTCCTTCATGTCCTGTTGCTGTTACGAAGTTGAGTGTTGACAATTGTATGTACATTTACTCACAAACTGTTGCATTTATAGGTAGGTAATATTAGTGTGCAGTGTGATTTTTATCGGTCCGGAACTGGACCAAGTTGTTTATTACATAATTATGAATGTTGATTTAGAGATAAAGTACCTACATACCTACCCAGAAATAACGGAATTGTACCTAAGTATGTAACTGAGTGAAGGTATAATTCTGGACAAAGGGAAATACTAAAACAGAGTAATAAATCTTGTCCAATTAGGGACAGGATGCTTTTATCCTGTTCGCTTTGCGGAATATTGCGTAATGAGAAAATATTTAGGTAGAGTAATGTAGAGTGCTTTTCATGAAAGAAGTCCCTCAGACGCGGCGTCATTTGTCATCGCGTATCAATCACTATCAGTGGCATCGATTCTGATACGTATTCTAAACTAAACTAAATTTGACAGCTCTAAAATTATTGCCATCCTTTTCTAACATATTAAAATGTATAGAGAGGCAGATAATTTTAGTCCTGTCAGATTGGTTTAGTTTTGAGTGGTATGACAGAATCGACGCCATCATTTCTCGAACAGCACTTTTAACAACTTTTTTTTTAACATCGTGCACGACACAACTCTTTAACGATGGCAAATAAAAAAAACTCACAAGCATCCAAAAAAAAACAAAAAAAAACCTGACAACTACTTACAACATGGAAGTTTATTTCCGCTGTTTGTCGTGGGACTTACGTATAGGTTATATTTCGATAACATCTGTACAGTAAATGCGGGTATATTTATATACCTATACAATACGCAATTGAGAATAAATATTCAAAAAACCCAAACAAGCTGCCGATTTTGTATATAAATGCACAAGGTTTTTACCTCACTAGGGTTAATTACAATGCCCAATTTTTTCTCAACTGTCATTTTAATTTTGACATCGTCAAAAAGATCCACGTTAATTACAGACATGGTTAAAGGTCAACGTTAATTACGGTTCATCGGTTTACTCACTTACAGCCTACCTACCAGTTGTAGGGGAGAGTGAGGGAATTGGAGACGTTAAAGGAAAATATTTTATTCGGATGTGTTGGATACACGATTAAAGAAATTTGGCTCGATAGAAAAGAAATCGTGAACTTTTCTAAAAAAACACCCATTTTTACGTTCCCTTCGATGGATAGAATCAACTTCATTCCGTTTTCTATAGAAGATATTTTTATTAAAAAAAAAATGTGTGTAATCCTAACAATCACTCAAATACTTTAGTGATCGCAGTTTTTTGTAAAAGCGTAAGATTATTTGTAGAAAATAAAGAAAAAATAAAAATTGGAAATATTTGAAAGCGCGCACACCGAGTATGCAAGCATTACCGTCGAACAAGTTTAGTGTACGTTCTAATACCTACACATATCTAAATCCTATCTTCTACATTTATAAAATAATGCATTTAAGACGAAATGTGCTTCAAATTTGACGATTCGTTCTCACGAATATTCAAAAGTAGACCTTTAAAATCGAATAATTGAAATTATTTCTTTATGGGTAATTAATGTTCTTGAAATATTTTATTCGGATGTGTTCGATACACGATTAAAGAAATTTGGCTCGATAGAAAAGAAATCGTGAACTTTTCTAAAAAACACCCATTTTTACGTTCCCTTCGATGGATGGAATCAACTTCATTCCGTTTTCTATAGAAGATATTTTTATTAAAAAAAATGTGTGTAATCCTAACAATCACTCAAATACTTTAGTGATCGCAGTTTTTTGTAAAAGCGTAAGATTATTTGTAGAAAATAAAGAAAAAATTAATATTGACAATATTTGTAAGCGCGCACACCGAGTATGCAAGCATTACCGTCGAACAATTAGTGTACGTTCTCTACCATTTCGCCTTAATAAACAATAAACAGCACAGAATATAAGTTCACGTTTTTTTTTTGTATTGATGACCCGTAAATCTAATTTTCCCACTGTCGCTGCCATGCCCGTGCTACTGCACTGAGCCAGTACGGCAGGATTTTCACGGTCGCTTGCACGCCACAACGGCACCTCGAGTTGCGGCAGTCTGCGTTAGGCCTTAGATAAAGTTCCTGCCCACTCTACAATTACACAAGATCGCTTGAACGCGAATTACTATCTTTTAATACTTTAACGAGCAACAGGAAATTAATTACCGACTTCTAAGCCTAGTCGTTTCATAACATAGCTGGTTTAAATACATACGTAATAGCTGGGGTAATAAGCGATATGTGTGCTTTACAATTTGACTGCACCCAGTTCGACACTCGGCCCTGCACTAATGACTTAATAAATGATGTGCAGTTTCGATGCCACCGCTCAAAATCGGTGAAGGTAAACATCGTGAGGAAACCGGTATGTCCAAGAACCTTAAAAGTTCAAAGACATATGACATTCAAAATCGGTTCAGCCGTTTGCGAACTACGACCACAGATAAAATGTAACGTTACGGCGGATTAATTAGGATTGTAATAATACAATCAAAAAGTAAAGACTACATACAACAAACGTATTTTTTTTCTTCTAGTGTAAATACGGTAATACGTAAAAGCGTCAAACTTGGCATGATTATATGTAGTATATATAGTAGTAGTATTAGTACACAATAAAGGAAAATAATAAATACTGGCCAAGTGCGAGTCGGTGACAAATTTCTATTTACCACCGGTTTTCGAACGTTCATCGACGTAAAGCAGCGTCGGGCGCGATCGGTAGGTAAGGTACTTGGCTGGGCTTGGCATTATGTCTTTTTGCACAACTTTTTTGTACCTACTTTAGTAGTTAACAATTTATGTGGGGGTACGGAACCCTCAGTGCGCGAGCCCCACTCCCACTTGGCCGCTTGGTGGTAAACAAGTGGTTGTATTTTTCTAGGTGCGGATGGCCAGTCTCTGGCGTGTCCCGCTGTGCGCACCACAAGCGGCTGGCTGGACTTGTTCCCGCTGCCGTGCCGGAAGCACTCTGAGTGCAAGGTTATGACCAGGCAGCACCTCTGCTGCAAGGGAGTCTGCACCAAGGGCGTCACAGCTGCTCCCATCAAAGCGTAAGTCTGGCTTTATGCTTGCTTATATAGCTTTTTTATGCCGAGCGATGTTTTGCAGAAGTAGGAACGAATATACGATGATGTAGGATGAGGTACGAATTAGGGTCTGTAATACCAGGGGCTTTACGCCTAGCCAATTTTAAGCAATCCCGTTTAGGCGATGAAAAAAGTTGCTCGACCGCAAACCATATCTGGGCGCGTTAAGATTCACGTTCGGTAAGAACAATCAGGTCAGAAAAAATTACTCACGAAAAATATCAGGCACAATCAGGCCAGGAAAATGACTCAAGTAAAATATTAGAAACAATCAGGTCAGGAAAAATGTTTCATGAAATATAATAAAAGTTTGCCGAAGGATATGACGTGTAATATGACGAGTAATCACCAGTGATAATATAAAAAAAAAACGATCGTTGACAGTTAGAGCTTAAAAATAACAATATAAATATGAGTGTATTAGTCCAAATGCAACAGGAGATGCGACGCAGCGTCGCGGCGTACAATCAGCCGTGAAAAATTAAGTTTTTCTGATTCACGCAAGGTTTCTAAATTGTACCTCATTTACTAGAGTTTAGAACAGTCAAGCCGTGCAGGGACAATTTCGAACTAAACGAAAAGAGTTGACTCATTCACGCATGCTTGAAAGAAAGAAAGAAAGACCCACCGCTTTGACTGTAGACCTAGAGCGCAGTTTTAAATACTAAGTAGGTACATATATAAAATTCGTTCTTCGTAAGCACATCGCTAGAGAACGACTGGATCATGTTTTTTTTATTGGTAAAAGTCCGATAAAGATTTGAAAGGGTAAAAACTTGGAAAAGTTGCCCGGAAAATTCGGGAGAAAATGTAAGTTTTTTTCCTATGGGATCTTTGGACGAACTCAAGACCACTCAATAGTAGATTATGCACTAAGGGAATAAAGCAGTGTCTTACGTCGCGGGCGGCATATTGAACCCTGAGCGTAACGAGGGACTCGAGTTGTATAAAGTCCTGAGTGAAGCGAGGGGTTCAAGCTGCCCAAGACGAAGACAGGCTTTATTCCAGAGGAGCATACTCTACTTTTCACACCTGCGAGACAATAAAAGGCCAGGGCTCTATAAATTAAGTATTTATTTTGTCTTTTGTTTCACATTTTTAGTAAACGCACCTCTTTTTTTTGTTGTTATGGTGGCCAGTTAAATTTTCGAACAAACCTCTTTACAATGCCATATGGGCCATTTTTTTACTTAGAGTTTTCCACGAGTTTCCACACAAATTTGACGTTCCAAATTCAAATCACTTTATTCCCTAGGGAGTTTCATACAACTTTATATCCCTGAAGAGATAATGCTTCACTTTACGTTAAGGTTGCATGATATGTAATTGGACATTGTCGAGCAGGTGGTGTGAAAACAAATTTATTGAAGTTTGGACAGGACAAAGTATAAGACTTATTAAGATTGTGTCTGTAAGCAAAGGGTATGTATTTCCCTAATAAGGCATTTTGCGGACAGGTCCTTATAAGACTGGTCGCATTTTGCGAATAGGTCTAATGTCGACTAAGCCTATCGGGTCAGCTAGTAATTATTAAAATGTTGTTTGACGTAAAAGGACACTACATAAACTAACCAAGTGGCCCCTAAACTCCAATCTCGTCTAGTTAATTCTAAGTAGGTAATGCTTTCGAATATTAAAGGTACAAGACCGTAAAACAAACTCAGGGCCACAGCCGTAATGTCTTTCAAATTGAGCAATTATTAACTTTAATAATCCACCTTCCTGTCGAGTAATTTTAATGAATAGAACCTAGCGAAGTAAGTGATTTTAAGCTATTATTTGTAATCATGACTTTGTTGTCTAATGCTCGATTTCTACGTTCAGATACGGACTATTTTATCTTGTTTTTAGGGTTTCGCATCATTGGCGGATCCAGGGGGGGGGGGCATGGGGGGTCAAGGCCCCCAAAACACCTAGCAATTCCATACATTCGACTCAATTTTTCGATTTGATTCTTTCGAACCTTGTCAGAAATGTCAGAATGAAAATTAAATCCTGGATCCGACCCTGTTTCGTATGCATAGGGTAAAAACGGGATCCTATTACTAAGCCTACGATGCCTTCCGTCTGTCCTACCTTTAAACGGCTGTATCTTTCGAACCATAATACATAGCCAGTTGAAATTTTCGCAGAATATGTAATGTTACGGCAGATTAACTAAGAAATAATAATAATAATAAATAAAAAAAAACGAAAGGGGACTCCCCCATACAACAAACGTATTTTTGTATTAGCTCTAATATAAAAACGGTAATACGTACAAGCGTCAAAATTGGCATGATTATAATACGCACTCGAGTATATTAACAACAAATAATGGTTGTAATTATCGGGGAACACCCATTCAGGCAGCGTATTCCACAGACTAGCAGTTCGCACAATAAAAGTAGAACCAAAGTGCTTCGTTCGGTTTTTCGGAATATCAACCATGTAACGGAGTCGCTTTTTCGTCATCATCATCATCATAATCAGACTTTTAACAGTCCACTGCTGGACTTTTAGCCTACCCCCGAAAGGGTGATTGGGCCATATCCACCACGCTGGCCCAGTGCGGATTGGTGGATTCACATACGCCATTGAATTCCTTCTCCGTACGTATGCAGGTTTCCTCACGATGTTTCCCTTCACGGAAAAGCCAGTGGTATGAAAATCCGTACATAAGCTCCAAAGAGCTCATTGGTACGGGCCCGGGGTTTGAAACCGCGACCTCATGCTTTCAAGTCTAGCGGTCTCCCAAATGCGCTTTTTCGTGCCCGCTCTCAGACTTTATGTACAGGTGTGGCGTAAAGAGTAGTCAACCCGTTTCCTATGGTTTGGGGGCATCATGACTAATAAGAAA
Source organism: Agriopis marginaria (assembly GCA_932305915.1). NCBI lineage: Eukaryota > Metazoa > Arthropoda > Insecta > Lepidoptera > Geometridae > Agriopis > Agriopis marginaria. Next base: position 6,035,829 of record OW029934.1, on the reverse strand, counting down.
ACCAAAATTTGTGTTTAGTAAAAGTGTTATGGTTTTCGAGTATTTGGCCCTTTTTTTATAATTACTCTCTTGGTCTTTTCGCTCTTTTTTTCTGTCTTTTTGTTCACTCTTTTCGATAGAATGATCACAAATAAAGTTATTTTCCCAGTTGAGTAATCTTTGATAGATGTGCTATCCAATGTAAGCTTTTGTTTTTTTTACCGCTACTACCGCTAGCTACTACTACTAGGATACTAAGGCATATCTTCCTTGTTTGTCTGATCTGAGGTGCCACATTTATACTATATACTATAGAATCTTTTAGATACTTAGTTATGGTGACATACTGCAAATATGCTGTGCAATAGCGCAGCAAATATTTTTTTTTTACAAAAGAAAACAAACTTCACGGGAAGTGCACAAACGGGATTCATCCCCTAATTTTCTACCCTCAGAGGTGAAATGTTTACGGGGCCCTCAAAATATAATCTATCAAAAAAATACAGTTTTACAATCCGCGAAGATATTGCGTAATATACCTACCAGAAAAACCTAAAAAACCTACAAAATAAAATAGACAAATTGAGTACCTCCTTTTTTGAAGTCGGTTGATAATAGGAAATGCAAATCGCGACCGACTTAAATAATTACTCTTCTTGCTTCCGTATTTAGTAAAATACATACTTCGAAAGCAGCACATCATCATCTTTCTACTAAGAAAAACCAAATAATAATTGCAAACCAGTGCTGCTCAAAGTTTCAACACGCTTTTCTTCAAAACGACCGACTAGTTTTCTTGATTCTTGCCAGAGCAATACGTAATACAATTTATACAATATAATAGACACCTAGTTCCTTATTAGTAGGTAGTTGTGTTCACTTTCATTTCTCGAAATAAGTCACTACTTTGCGCAAGTTTAAAAGTGATTTAAAACGTAGGTATCTACTCTATCTAATATATAAAAATATCGTGTCACGGTGTTTGTGGTCGCACTCCTCCGAAGGCTGGACCGGTTTAATTTTTGATGTAAATTTGGAAGGTATGAGAATCGGTCATAAAGTATATTTCATACCGCTAAGGGCCGAGCCCTACGAGCGGGTCATAGTAGAGAAGCCAAGCTATACGCGTACGAAGTAGCGGGTATCAGCTAGTATATATATATAATATATTAGAAATGTATATATATAAAAGGCGATGTGTGTATGTATGTATGTTCCCTATGGACTCCGAAACGGCTAGACCGATTTTGATGAAATTTAGCGCCAAACAACCGACCGTAGACTTGGGTCGAGTTTACCAAGTTCCTTATTCTCAGTGGGAAACTGGCCCATACATACTAGGCCTAGTGTGTAAACTGGGCCGCAGCCAAAGGCGAGTTTTCCCCTAAGCCGAAAATTCGACCCTTCCCGGATTACCGTATAAAGCTTCAAAATCATCCCGCCGCGCCTCGACTGTCCTAAACTATATACAAAATGAACAATTTTGAACATTCAGTTCACTTTTCCGACGGACTTAGGCCCAACCTAAGTCGGTCGTGTGTGTTAGCTATAATGCACGTGTCATATGCATGCCTTCCATATTCATACAGGGCTGGTTTCGTTGTTTTAGAACCACGAGCCAGCTGAGCCCGAGTAGCGTAGAGCCCACTAGCGAAAGCACAAGCACTAGCACCTCATCCACTAGCACGAGTACACCTAGCACGACCACGACAAGCAGTACAACTCTAAGTACCACCAGCTCGACAACCACCACGACAACGACGACGACGACAACGCCCAAGCCGACCACGCCGAAGACGACAACCACAGAGATATCGCTGCTGCAGCCTTTCCTGCAGCTGTTGCCCATACAGAGGACAGAGGCGCCCACTGTAAGAACTAGCGCTACTGCTAAATCAAGTTAGTAAACCGAAGACCACATTATTATTCATCTTTACTTTTTCTTTTTAAGATTCCTACCCATTTTTAGGGCAACTGACGAGACGAGCGAGTCGCTCATCTGATGGTAAGCGTCACGCTTGCTCATTACAGTTCAGTACCATCCAAAATTCAGAACTTCCACATCTCAAAACCCTACATAGAATTGTGCTACAATCGTCACCCTAAAAAATTAGATCTTAAATCTCTTTAATATGCCCAGTAATTTTACTGGTCCTGGTACCCTATGAAGTACGAGCAAATGTCTGTCCATTTAAGTCCACTCTGTCCAAGTTTTTTTAGCTCGATACTTCATATGAGGCAGGGTCGAGAACAAAGCTTAGCTTAAAATGAGCTAAATGCAGGGCGCATTTAGGAAGTTTTCTTGCATGACTGTCCATGACTTGGGTAATGGACATAACAACATCCAGATAGAGCTTGGTGTAAAAAATGCATGAAGTTATATTATATCTACAGAACAGATAAGCGATCGTACTAAATACCACGGTCCATTCTAAAGCGAGCAAGCTACCACATAAGGAAGGTCAACGCGTTCACTGCCCTGTTATTGAACTAGGCCCATTGTCCGTAGGCTATGATATAACGAGTGATGTAAGGTACTCTCGCTCGCACAACGCTATTCACGTCTTTAACGAGGATTACTCGAGCGCAGGCAAGTCGCAGAAGCTGGTCTGTCCGAAGCCGGGGCGAGCGCCGGTGCTGCTATTCCCCATTCCTTGCGAGAAGAACTCTCAGTGCCGCCTCTCCACCGGCCCTGACCAGGTGTGCTGCGACGGAAGGTGTGTCAAAGGAGTCCCGGCGCCCAAGCCCACTCCTGCGCCTGTACCGCATCAACGTAAGTCTTAACCAATAACATCCCAAAATTAGAAGCCATCAGTATCAGTACACCATTTGTCCAACGTCAAAACTAACTTGATTGGTAGAGGGCCGCCGAAGCAGATATCAAGAGAATCAGTGTAACATTACAGACAAAATCCAAAGCGCTATATTTATTACTTGTTCATTATCATTTCAGCCATAGGACGTCCACTGCTGGACAAAGGCCTCCCCCATCAATTTCCAAAAGGGCCGGTTGGAATCGGCCTGCATCCAGCGCGTCCCTACGGATTTATTACTTAGAAATTTGTATTAACAAATATAACATAAACTAAGGAAAACAATTAGCATAAAAAAACAATAACAATTTAGACTGTATCATCTTTCACTGTAGGTACAACAAAAACACTCGCTCAATCGTTGGCCATTTATCCGTGAAAATGTCTAACAGTACCCTTAGTACAAGTTATGATAGTATTCGAAAACTTATTTCGTTTTCGTATTGTTCCATACATTGCTGGGCTAAAAGGTATTCGAAAACTTTTTTCGTATCAGAGTGAAGCAATCTATACCGCCGATTACCACCGATTTTAGTTCCTCCACGTTTCCGATAGAGGCGCTTTACTAAAATGTATGGAAGAATACGTAACCGAAAAAAGTTTTCGAAAACTATTAAATCAGGGACTAAGCGTAATGGGGGAAAAATGCCTGTATTCGGTTCAGGGGTGTTTTTATGCCCGGAATATCGGGGAGTGCTGACGAGCCACGACGAATTCTTGGGCATTGGGATAAGATAAAGAAGGCTGTGGTCGCAGTGGAAAATGATGAATATTGAAATTGAGGGAACAATTATGGACGTGGCAGGCTAGGCGTTAGACCACAGCTCGTCAGATGCGACGAACGGTTTGGTTGCTATGGTAAGCCTGTGCTTTATATTCAAATCCAGATTAAATGTACGTTTACAGCAAGACCCTAACGCGCTTAGCCGGCCTGGATAGCTTGATCGGGCGGTTTGGCAAACACAGAGGGCGTTGGGCCTAACTCGTGTATCCAAACGGTTGTACTACACCTGCTTATAAGTTAAAGCATGGATCATAAATGCTATGGTGATACATTGTGTTGTAAACAGCTTTGCTGGGCGTGATCCCGCGGGAGTGCCCGGCGGCGCCGCTCGGCGAGCTGCTGTTCGAAGTGCAGACGTGCAAGGTGGACGCGGACTGCTGGCCACGCGTCTGCTGCCCCGACGGCACGCGCTCCTACTGCCGCACGGCGCGCGCGCGCCTCGACCTCGTGCCTATCGCGAATACCATCGACCGACGTACGTATTCCAGACTAACCACGAAATACTATCCAAATCATGGACAAAGCCAAATAGCCAGAAGTGTAAAGTTACCGATGTCGCAGGTAAGAAAGCTGTTCCTTCCACCGCGTGGAGTATAGAAAGATACCACCATTCATAAATGGTCACTGGTGATATCTAGAACAGCCCCGGATAATTACCTATTTTCTGTACGCTTAGTCCCAGATTTGATAGTTTACGAAAACGTACGTTACGTTTACGTATTCTTCCATACATTTTAGTAAAGTGCCTCTATCGGAACGTGAAGGAACTAAAATCGGTGGTAATCGGCGGTATAATTGCTTCACTCTAATAGGAAAAGTTTTCGAATACCTTTTAGCCCAGCAATGTATGGAACAATACGAAAACAAAAAGTTTTCGAATACTATCAAAACTTGTACTAAGGGTACTGGGCGATTTGTTAAATACTTAAATATTTATAACCAACAACGCCCCGCGGTTTCATCTACGTAGACATTCCCTCAGAAACCGTATTTTTTTCCAGGTTAAAAGTATCCTTGGCATTCTCTAGCCCTCTATCTCTAATAATTATATATTCAAAAAAAATCGTTGATCTGAAGGGTGAAAGAGTAACAAACAAACACATTTTAGCATTTACAACATTTGTATGGTTTTAGCATGTTACATCCAAAATGGGACATTAGTGCAGTCTACATGTCTGCATCCCCACATAGAATTAGGATGGCCAACTGTCAGAACTTATGCCAGCACTAGAATCCAGTCCTGAAGGCTGTTTATATTCCAGCGGTACGCATGCTAGAGTCATACCTACAATGCACGGCGCCGCCAGAGTTCGACGTGTTCCCTCAGAAGTGCAGCTCGAGTGTCGACTGCTTCCCAAACCTGTGTTGCGCGGAGGGAGGCAAGAAGCACTGCCGCCCGCCCCAACGCAGCCTGTTGGCTCTACTTGCCGGCGTTGGACAGGTAATTTGATAAGTCTTCCTACATACAGGGGCCCTACCTTGAACTCTTAGAAGGGGAATCCACCAACGGCACTGGACGAACCGAACACGTTGACACGGCGCGGACAGTCCAGTAAAGCAAGCACCATTAGTGGGGTATTAGCTATTGAAATATTGAACTCACTCTGACTACACTTCTACAGTAAAACTCAAAATATTGCATTCCCTAGCTAGCTAGAGGTAGGCTGATAGATATAAAGCTAGTTGCACTAACATCTAGCATGAAACAATGTTTAAATACAAGAATACTTCCTAGCACAACCAGGCTGAAACAAATGTTTTTCTAATATCTTTAAACGGTATAACATGAAGTATGAAAAGAAAAAGCCTGACTCCCGGGAAACTTGAGGACCTACCTGCACAATCAAACCAGTCTTCGGCAAGTCCTAATATTAATTTTCTTTTACAGAGAGTCGGCTCAACTATTGGAAACCTGCGACAAGGTCAAAATAACAGAAACAATGTCTAAATGAGTCCTAAACTATTGTAATTATTTGTGTAGATACTAGTGTAGTGTTTTGTATTTTTATACTTTTGTACAGAATTAAATTTTGCTATTTATGATCCATGCTGTTTCTTTTATGTACTAATATGCAATTTGTGAACCAAGTTTGTGAAAAAATCACACTATACTATTAACGAAAATGTGTTTATTTTATAAAACACTTTATTTTAAGATTGTAAAAAGATGAATGAAAACCGTTCTAATCATTTTTGCTGTTTTTATAACATAAGATTGTAGCTGGTAAACAATATACTACAGTGAAATATTAATGGAAAGAGTTTAATTCATTTTTAGAATGTTATTGCAGTTTACAGCTGTCAGTCAGTTAAAAAAACTTGGTAAGAGTACAGACGGAAGGTGCAATATTCTAATACCAACTAGCTATGTACTTTTACTTTTAGCCTTGTATTTGATAATAAACATTTTCTGTTACAAAATGTCTGGGGCTTTATGGCTACCTGTTTCTAGGGATTCTGTTTAGGTGATGCGAAAAGTGGCATGAACGCAAACCGTATCTGGGCGCGTTAAGGTACACGTTCGCGTGATTTTCCTCAGTGCGTTGTAATATTTCAAGCCTGCGTTAAGAACTAGGCATAAGGCACCTGATTTAATCACTTTGTAATATTAATTGCATATTATCCACTTATCCAGTAGTCTAATATATGTAGTTGATATTTAATGGTAGATCCAAAGGTAATAAAAGGAATCAAACAAAACTTACTTATATATAAGATTTATTACTGTCTAAGCATCGTTTAGTCCAGCTGAAACAAAAATAATATCAAATTAGGTGAGCCAATAGGAGATAAGTAAATAGCAAGTAAACTTTTGACAGCTTTTTTTCCCTACTATAAGTAAACATTATCATTTGAGTTGTCGAGCAATGAACGTCATACTAAGACTTGTAAGTGCAAGCGGGATAGACAAATAATGATTTATGTCTCAGATGATAATGTGTTTATGTGTTTACTATTAATATTATAAATGCGTAAGTTTTCATGTGAATGTTTGTCACAACGTATGTCCGTAACTACAGAACCGATTTTAATTACATTTGGAATGTAGATAGGTAATATTCCGGAATAACATATTTCTCCACTTGCGACAAATCAATTTCCACGCTAGCGTAGCCACCGAGCGCAACTAAAATTAAATGACAGGCTTGTGCTTGACTACCACCTAGCCTGATGCGGCCTGTTTGTTTATGTACATTATTCTCAGAAAAAAAATGGAAGTATTAAACCTACAGATTCACCTTTGCCCCTTGGTCGTCAATCTCATAAAATTTTGAGCATATTGTTTACAATTGTATGCCTCAATATTGTAGTGCATTTGTAGGACTAGTAAGAATATGTCAGTGTGTGCAATACGTATTTACCTCCCTTCAGTTTTTGCAAACTTTTTCCAGTACTAGTTCGAGTTTAGGGCAGATCCAAACTATATACTATCAAAGACATTATCGCCTTATTTTAAAACAATATCATAATACTCCACACATAAAAGATACATCAGTAAAAAATGCTCAAAATTGCTCTATAGCATTTTGTCGCATCAAAATTTATTTTAGCGAGAAGTTGATTAATGTTTCTATGGAAGGATGGAAATAGTTTAAAACAATTTTTTGCAATAGAAACTTATTGCAGTCATGAGTCTTTGTAGTAAGCCTACTACCTACAGTACCTACTCCTATAGGCATTGATAAAAACATGGCAACCACAACATTGATCTATTACTGTGTTTTTCAACCTTCTTGATCATGTGCCCCCTTTACAAGTTAAAAAAATCTGGCGACCCCCAGGGCCATATTAAAACTACATAAAACATAGTAGGCTTCAATTAGAAAATTATTTTAGATATTTGCATCTCAAAAATAGAGCCTCGTTTTGACAAATTAATAAAAATAAAGTGTTTTCTATTGTAATGTAAGAACTACAAACACTTGCCTTTTCTTTTACCCGCGACCCCCATGTAAGGCTTAGTGACCCCCCTAGGGGTTGCGACCTACAGGTTGATTAACACTGATCTATACAAACTATAGATACACAACAGACAATATTGTAACAACATAATGCCACTGCATGCCAATGCGTTATGTTTGTCACCTATTCATTTAAATACCAATTTAGCTCAATGTATTAACATGACATTTTAGTGTAGAGCTGTCTGCTGTACCCTGAAAACACCTTAACACAGTCTATGGTTGAGGTTTAGCTTCGTCGTGGATCTATAACTGGAAGGTCGATTGGTACTATTGAACAATAAAGCATTATTCTATTCAAAAGGAAGTATCATCAGATCAGGTTTGTCAGACATGTACACAAGGAAGTATCTTACCTTCTTGAAGCCGATATCGTTAGCGTACTCCCTGAAGCACTGTCTGCAGATGTTCAGACCGTATTTGCGAATAAGTCCGTGTCTGTTGGAGCAGGCCCGGCTGAAATGAAAGCGGGAAGCGTTCTCAAACACGTGTTATAAGGTTATAACCAAATTGTATAATGGTACACAATCACACCTGGATACTTCCTTACCATGAGCGGGAGCCCTGTCCGTATCTACGAGGGTGAGAGTACCAGATATTTGCGTGACCCATGGCGATAAAATTTGATTTTTTCGCTGCACTGAAACGCAGAACACGTCCGAAATGGAGCCAGTACAGATTAAAAAGAAACAACAGATAAAATATGTCTTGGTTTATGTCACAAATAACACAGACTGCTGTAATTCATCCTTATTATTCATGAACTGGATTCGTGTAGATGCCCCATAAATTTTAATGAATGAACGATTCTCCGGGTCTCGTCAGATTAGTTCGTTCTTTTTTCGTTTATTACAATCTGTGTCGAATGCAAGTTGGCTGAAAGATGTCATATGTCTATCAATTGTCATCATTTTGACTGAGATGTTGATGTCATTCAAACTGTGAATCAAATGTCAACCGGCTTTGTTCTTACTTATTTTTCATTACAAAAAATTGCTTTCATTTAATTTAATTCACTTCGAGTCTTCGGTTTGCAAGGTATGTTATTTAATAAAATATCGAATTATCTGTAATTTTGCTTCTAATAAATAAGATTTACGAATCGTATCCGAATCCTCGGTTGCCAAGTAAACTTTGTACCTGCGACCAAACGAAGAACTCCTACCTATTACATTCCGTAAACAAGAAACTAACTGTAAATTACACAGAGAGCGCATAAAGAATAATAAGTATTAACAACCTTAATTTATCAATAACGCCGTCGCGTGGCCAGCCCGATCTGGTTCCACTCACTTCATACAAATACTTTCACCGTTTTTTTCGCTGGTCGTCCTAATTGCCCTACATAGATATTATGTACTTTCCAATTTGCCCAAACTTAATCCAAAGAAAATCATTAGGTTAGTTTCATCAAGGTATCAGGTTGTCATTGCCTCTCGTCAATGTAATTGTGTTTTTGTATTGTATTTATATAATTACCTACTTATTATTTTAAAAATATTAATTCGTCAGCTATTTGAATATTTATTTTTGTTTCAGCTGTGAGCTTGCGGCTATAATGGGTTTAATTTACGGACTAGTAAAGCGGCTGTTTAAAATATCATTATATTTCTTAATATTTGCTGCTGCCATTGTACTTATTCCTAACTTACCACCCTACACAAAGTTTACAGCCATTCCGTAAGTATTTAGCATAAATTCGCCCAAAATTTTAATTTGGTTTGTTCCACTTAATTTTTACAATTTAATAAGTTCTCATATAGCTTAGTTAGCATGTTTCATAATCAAACCCCTAGCTATATAAAGTATGAGAAATAAATGGCAGAAGTCAAGATTCCCTGCATATACTTTGTTTTTTTTTTTTTTTTTTTTCACTTTGTATGCCTATATAATTACTAGTAGTCCTGCCAAGTCGAGAAAATAGTTAGGTTATATGAAAGGGTCGAAAAGGTATCATTGTACTCATCACAAACAGCTTTAACTATGGGACTAGACCTAAACCTACAGGAGCGCCGTAGAACCAACATACCAACAAGACCCCCACCCCCCATGACCATGATGATGATGATGATGGATTGGCCTCTGATTGATTTGGTTTCTTGTGTAGAAACCTTGCCCAGGGCGCTGGTAGTACTAAAACCGGCACTGCATAGTAAGACAATGGTGATGATGTCATCCTAGACAATTTTACCAATATTTTATTGTAGTTATGTAGGTATGTGTTGACATGGTAAGATAAAAACACAAGTTTGTTCATAGCATCTACAAGTTTTTGTCCTTACACTATTTCCCTTTGTTTATTTGCCTTGACAACTACAGTAATATTGTAAAAAGCTTGAATGAAAATTAAAAACTATTTTTAACACCTGACATAAAAAGGGTATTGTTATTTTAATGTTTATATCTGTCTATGGCATCGTAGCTCCCTAACGGCTGAGCTGATTATGATTTAGTTTTTGTTTAAAAGCTGACTTGATCAGAGTGTTCTTTGCTATGATTCAAGAAAATATGTGCAGCCGTTTGAAGATTGCTAGCTCAGGGGCTCAAAAAATATTTTTATTTATTTATTTAATAAGCAATTCCACTGACACCGGGGTCCGTGACTTTTGTCATACTTTATTAAAATTTTGTTAACTTAAACGAATTTACGTAACCTCATAACGCCCACGGTTCTATAAAAAGTACTTTAATGAAGTAGTGGTTACATCCCAGAACTTTATTCAATTTCATTAGCCTGACGCCCGGGGTACCATAAGGTAAATTTTTCAATGTTCAATGTCTTGGGTCGGAACCATGCAAACCTTTTAAAAGAACTCTGGGCCAAGCCCAAGAAAGGAGAGTAAAACCTGGGCTTTAGGAGGTTATGCTATACACAATACTGGAAGAGAAAAGTTAGTTAGATCTTACTCTAAACAATTTAGTCATGTTATTACTAGTTTGCGTATACCGAGAGCAGAACAGAGACCCGCAAGACAGGCACGGACCTCAAGGCTTTACTTTTCCTTTCCAGTCTTGAGCCGACGCAGCCAAGGACTGGCCCATTAGCACCAAATGATGCCTTGAACAATGCAGAAAAAGCATATGTGGACAAACTGCTGGGGCCAGAAGCCTTCCAATTGTACAATGGTGATCTGTACACCAGTCTTGCTACAGGAGAAATTGTGAAGATCTCTCCTGGAGGACATGTTACTTTTGTCACTAAAATCGGCCAGCCTTGTTGTGAGTATAAACTTGTTTAAATAGTACATGTAAATGAGACCGTGGAGCTTTGCAAGGCCACAGAAGACATACGATTAAGGTTGAGACTCCTTGAAGAAACTCGACAACAACAAATTTCAAATACCACAACACTTGGCGAAATAGGGGTAGAACAGTTTAGTCAGCAACTCAAAGCTGTGCTCCGTTATTTTAAGGAGCTCGGCTGGTTTGGGTATGCTGGCAGGGGCAAACGCACAATACGGGGTGTATTGCACTTTGAATTAGAATTGGTATAAGATAATGGAAGAGACAATTTGGCCACCAATTACTTTAGGACTGCGAGAGACTATAAAATCCAATTTTGTTGAAGTGCATTCTTCAAAGAATGAACATACAGTGTAAACTTTACATAGCGACATTCAAGAGACTGTGCATTTTATGGCGTTATTGAGAGTTGTCGTTAAACGGAGTGAAGAGAAATCAATATTATATTATGTATTTACTAGTAAAGTATAAAATTTACAAACAAACATTAATATTGATACAAATAACAACGCTTATTGTGTATAGTCTGTTATCTTCGTCTATGTATGATGCCAACGGTCGAGGTAAATATAATGTGTTAGAAAGTAATGTTTATTGATTAATAATAACATTGTTGTCGTTATTTAGAGTGGGTGTGATGCTACATAGAGTGTATCATTGTATGGACAACAAGGCAAACCAACCAAAGTCAAGAAATTTCAACATTTTAAAGAGTTTGTCATATTTATTATACTAGTATATAGAGTTTACACTGTATAAGAAAAAAAATCATGCTTAAGAAAAATCATTTTAGGTTACTGGGGCTACAAAATAAAATCGCCGAAAATAGCTTTCATACTTTAACAATTTTTTGTCATAACTTCACCTGATTATACGGTGACTGGTTATGTATAGCATCATACAAGCTGTTTCAGAGGTAAAAAGTGTACTGACAACAAAAAAAGGAATACAAAAATAAAAGTCTTTATAAAAACGAGGCCAGCCAGTTTCCCACAGGTTATGACTCAAATTTGTTCACTCTTGCTACTTGAGGAAGATTTATTAAATGGACCCCTAAATGTTGAAATTCCATATGCCTGCCTCTATCACCCTACCGCTAAGATTCATTTCCATGATATTTTCATGCGAAATTACTGGCAATCGAACGAAATCCCAAACAAAAGACGCAATTTTTAAATAATCATATCACTCTCTAACGCAATGAGTGGTTTGAACCATTCGAACTTGTTTCTATCAATAGAAAATCTTTCATTTCGCATGAAATTTTCGTGCGAAATATCACACAAGCGATGAAAAATTGAGACCCAGGTTCTATATAGTGTGTAAAAAAAAATGCACGGTCCATTATACCAGAATGACAATTTCAAAAAGCATTACTTTTGTGCACAAAAATTGCGGCTTATCTAAGCTAACATAACTTTATCAACAAGTAAATAAATAATATAATTAAATAATGCAGCTGGATACATTTTTATGTTTATGGATAAATGTATGATAAGGTTTATTGCAAATATGGTTATCTGTATTGTATTAAATAATAAAGCAACATAAATAGCGTGTTTCAAAGTGAATTTATAACAAATGAAAGTGATATCTCTAATCTATATGCTATTGTATTTTAAGAAACACCCTTAATACAATGACTTAGTAAACAACGTTGGTTTAATGTAACTGAGTGACGAGACTAGCAAGTCCCTCGCCTGATGGAAAGCGTCACGTTTGCCCAAAACAGATTTTTGTAGCCTTTTTTATACTAAATAATAGACTTGCGTTTGACTACCACCTCGATAATGCGGTCCACGAAGGAGCACGCTCGCATAGAAGAAAACGATTAGCGATTGGAAAATACCCAAATTGAAACTATCGGTGAATAACCCATTCAGGCAGCGCATTCCACCACATACTAGCAGTTTGCACAATAAAATTGGAATCTAAGCGCTTTGTACGGGTTTTCAGAATACTAACCATGAAGCGGTATCGCCCTTTCGTGGCCACACTGGTAGATAGTAAAATGGGCATGAGGGAATTAGATCTAGCAGATCCGATGCACACTTTTACAGTTCCAAATATTGTGCGGCAAAGCACTGCACTCGACATCCTGAGATATTTGATATTAAAACTCTTTATGCCCTGTAATTTCACTAAAAACATTGCCTTTCAATCCGGAAAACAGGAATGTTTGTACACTACTGCTTGGCGGTTGCAGTGCCGGCCCTAGGCGTTTATCAGGGTAGAGTGAAATAGGCGCGTTTCATTTCTGAAAACTGTCGTACAGGAATCGATTCCGGGATAAAAAGTTTTTAAAATATTTATTTATTTCATTGATATTCATAATATAAATCGAAAAACTAAGCAGTTTTTATCAATACTTAGCTTTACTACAAGCAGTGGCACAATAGCGCTAATTTAGATAAATTTCAAATTTATAAATTTAAATACACCTAACCTTTACAAAAAAGTAACCTGTAGTACAATTTGCACTTTCACGAGCAAGCATCTGTTCATCCCGGTAACATCATCTATTTAAATCTGTGATAAACTTGATAAGTTACCTACCTATAAACTACATGAGTCTAGGAAAAAAACATGCAATGTGAAGTTACGTACAAATCGGTACAAATCGCCCGGATTCGGCCGCAATGCACGCTTGGAACTTGTAGTAGATTAGCGATAACAACACATACAGGACGCTGTTTCGATATGATAATCCAGGATGTAAATTATGTCCCAGATATTTATTTTATTTATTTTTTCCCCGCTCGCATTTGGTATTTGGGCGCCCCGTACTATGTGGCACCTAGAGCGACCGCTCCTCTCGCTCTAGATGCTCAAATAAATAAATAAATCGACACCGCTTATGGTTGGTATTCGTAAACCCGAACGAAGCGCTTTGATTCCACTTTTATTGTGCGAACTGCTAGTCTGTGGAATGCGCTGAATGAATGGGTGTTCCCCGTTAGTTACAATCTGGGTGTCTTCAAATCACGAGTGAATCGGTTTCTTCTATGCAAGCGTGCTCCACCGTAGACCGCATAATCGCTTAACATCAGGCGAGTTGGCGGTAAAGCGCAAGCCTATTCTTTATAATAAAAAAAAAGTTGCAGACAGTCAAGCAAGAAAAAGTCCAAAACCGAATCTGAAATTACCTGATTAGACTTGAAATTACCTGTAAATTTTGCCAAGGACCCCCTGTATCTGGGTCCCACCGCTGTCGATTTATATTAAACTACAAAACCTAACCTCCGCTGTTTACCTGGTAGACACCATTATCTGCCAAATTATGCGAAAACAGGTAAAATTACCCTGTGTCGGCAACGCTGCCTATACCCCAGGGCCGGCGCTGGGGGACTGCAAAATAGTCCTATCAATACAAATTTTGTTTCTTTTTAGCTGGATTAACTTATGAACATATATGTGGAAGACCTCTTGGCTTCCAAATAGATGAGAGCAAAAACACCATGTATGTATCAGACGCGTACCACGGCATCTGGAAGGTGGATCTGAAGAATGATAAGAAACAACTGCTAGTTTCTCCGAGAGTCGCTATCGAGGGCCGGGAACCAAAGCTTTTTAACTCGATAGCTTTGGGCAAGAATAGAGACTTCTACTGGACTGATTCTTCAAGCGATTTCCATCTCAAAGATGGAGCTCTGAGTGTACTCTGTGATCCTTCGGGAAGGTAAGTCACCATAATATTATTAAATTATTTTTTCTATTTGTTGCCTTTCTACAATTAAGCTGCAAACAAACTTTCGACGCGTCCCACGGACGCGGCTGCATAAATCGATCTAGTTAATATATACGTGGCCTTTGCGTGTTTTCGACGATTGAAATAATGTGTGGTATTTGAATACACCTTATGAATCCCTCCCCAAACTTTCCTCCATCCGGACGTGACCTTGGGCCAATAAGCGAGCAGAAGTCCGAAAGCGATTTCCCGCGCTGGATGTTGTTTTTAGATTTAGACTAAGACTCGTGATAGAACCGTGCACACCAATTAGACGCAGATTACGGACGCGTCCGATGGTTTGTTTCTAGCCTAAAACAATAAAATTATGAACATATTTACTATGGGAGCAATTCAGAAATTGCGAAAAAAATATCAGCTATTCTATAGAAAAATGAAAAATACATACTGCATTAGTTTGTTTTGTTTCTAAATTTAAGAAAATTATTTTTAGGTTGTTCCACTACAATGCAGCCAAAAATGAAAGCAAAGTCTTACTTGATAACTTGTGGTTTGCAAACGGTTTGGTCATCTCTCCGGACAGTCAATTCTTGGTTGTAGCAGAGACATCACGCTTCAGACTGATAAAATACTACATCGAAGGGCCCAAGAAAGGAAAATCTGAAGTGTTTGTTGCTGGATTACCAGGTAAATTTATTTATATTATTTAACAAAAATATCATATTTTTTTTGTATTTTTATAACTATGGATTTTGGAATATTCTCGAAAATTTCCAAAGCAAATGTGGACGAAAACTAGGGACTATTTAGTAATATTTGTATTTAGATTACAATAGTTGCAAGCTTAATTATATATTTTTATTAACCCCCGACGCAAATAGAGGGGTGTTATAAGTTTAATGTGTGTATCTGTGTGTCTATCTGTGGCATTGTAGTTCCCAAATGGCTGAATAGATTTTCTTTATTTTTTCTTTGAAAGTTGACTTGATTGAGAATGCTCTTAGCTTTCAAGAACATCAGATCTTTTCAGCCATTTGAAGATTACGAGCTTTTTTATTGGTGGTTTAAAAAACCCAGTTTATACTTGTGATAACATAGAATTTATATTAGTATGTCGGTATTTCTCAAATGTATCTCAATTTATATAGTAATAAACTCGGGGAAACTTTCGTAAATTTTGTATTACCCAATATCCATGTTTGTGTATCTATGGTCTATACAGTCATATAAAAGTGAAATACTGACCGACCAACTGATTCATCTTGTAATCTTGAAAACTACTCATCCTACAATGCTTTAAATTTAGCAGGCAGATTCCTTAGAGGTCCGTTATGAAAGAGCCTAATTAAGGGGGGGGGGGGGGGGGGAAAGGAGGTTGAAAGATTATATGAAAATCTACGCATATCAAGTCACGGGCAACAGCTGTTTCAAATGAAATAAATAAGTACTTTTATGAATGCTTCAGTATGGACATCTGCTTTGGAACAGCTTCTTTATCATAAACACTTGTAAAATGCCCACAACGAACATGACGGTTATCTGGAACCCTGACCACAGATCCACCACAAATATTTCCTCAAACGCCAAGTACGAGTCACGAGACTTTGTCGCTCCATACAGATCCAGCATATGTCTCGCTTTCACCACATGCTTCAACGTACGAGTGAGGGAATCAGCTATAGCTTCCACTTGGACATAGTAAGATGCACCATTCTCATCGAGACCTTCCCAATGAAGACTTTCCATCTGCTTAACTTCGTTTCCATCATTATCCAATACTGTGACGATAGCGTCTTCTTCACTTTCTTGTGCTTCAATCAGCACGTAAATGAACACCATCTTTGAGTTGAACGAGCTAAAGGAATTGTCCAAACAGAACTGGTAGTCGCCTTCTACTTCAATCTCTTTTATGATCACGTTGTGGGACTTTTTGTAGTCGGCTATTATTTTGACTCCGGACGGGTCGATGACGTCTAGAGAGATGTCCAGGTCTCCGTGCTGTCCGTCTATCACCTGGTAGTAGACTTCCATCATGTCTCCGATCTTCCCGGTTTCAAAGAAGCACGTTCTGCCTCCGGGCTCCACGCGGAAGTTCAAGTCGTTGGAGTATATAACTTGGCCGCAACATCGCGTTATTGATATCAAAACTATTATAAGAAATAGCATATTGGAATATTGTCGTAACCGTCTTACCACGTGAAATGAACTGACGATGATTGCAAGTGCCGCGCTCGTAAAATATTTACTCAGCTGTTATACATTTCTTGTTTTTGGCTATGATGTGACTGACCCCTTTGTGTTATAGTTCCTTTGTGTTTTCATAAATGTTACTCTCTAATTCTAATCCATTGGTTCCATGATAGTAATGAAGTCCTACAAGTGGAATACTTATCTAAATCAGCACAACAGCCCTGCCACAACCTTATTAAAAGATTTAAATAGTGTAATAATAAAATAAACATGTAAAAATAGTTTTTTAAACCCCCGATAATCGAGCTGATAATCTTCAAATGGCTCAACAGATTTGAATCATAGCTAAGACACGTGTATCACGTGTACGAGATGTAACAGAAAATGCAATATGTACAATTGTACATACACCGGAAAAAAATATGTCGTGAACTTGGGTAGAGTTGCATCAATTCACGCGGTTATGGCAAACAGCAACAAATTCATATTTTGGTTATAAATAGTTAAGTATACAATTAAGTTAAATGTAATTTTGGAAACATGATTGGTGAAACTTTTCTCGATAGAATAATTCGGCGAAAACAGGCTTTCTAAAACACGTTTTACGTTTTTTCTTCGCGTCTGGAAGTTTGTAACAATTTATTTATTCATATTCTAACGGTCATTTGTATAATGGAATTTAATGTAAATTCCTTTTATTTAAAATTAAAATAGTTCTTGAGCAATTTGTAGTTTTTAGCATATATATGTCGCTTCCATAATTTAGTTCTGAGGCGGGTGCCGACTCGTGCGTATATCTTCCTGCAGGCGTAGATAGCATATTTTTGTCACTGTTTCGCGCAGAGGCAAAACTTGAATTTGAGCTGACGACATATCGACTCTTAACTCTACAACTCTTGTAATATCACCAGGTGTACCGGACAACGTACGCGTGCTACCAGACGGCTCAGGGGTTCTCGTTGGGCTCTACAATGCCTTCGATGACGAGAACCCTCTCCTCCTACGTTCGATGGCCGCCGCCCCGCTCGCCAGGAAGTTCTTAGCGCGCCTGCAGCGGCTCATAGAGATACCCTTCGAATATATCAACACACTTTACCCGCACGTCCTCTTGGAAGATATTGTTTACAATGTAAGTCAATTCAATCTGCTAACATATTTTTAGGGTTCCGTACCCAAAGGGTAAAAACGGGACCCTATAACTAAGCCTACGATGTATGTCTGTCTGTCTGTCCGTCTGTCCTTTCTATTAACGGCTGTATCTTTTGAACCGTAATAGATAGCCAGTTGAAATTTTCACAGAATATGTAATGTTACGGCGGATTTATTACAAAATACAATAAAAGTCAAAAAGTAAAAACGAAAGGGCGGTCCCCATACAACAAACGTGTTTTTTTAACGTATTTTTGTATTAGCTCTAATGTAAAACGGTAATACGTACAAACGTCAAACTTGCCATGATTATAGTTCATACTTTGTAGTATAACAACAAATAATAAATAATGGCCAAGTGCGATTCGGTGACAAGTTTCTGTTCATTACCAAGTTATATTTCGTTATTGAATTTTATGGTTTTACGGAACCTTCAGTGCGCGAGCCCGACTCGCACTTGGCCGGTTTATTACTTGTAGGTGTGTTGTGACCGCCACCATATAAACTAAAAACACAAACAAATGCAAGGTACATTACCGTGATCTTTACAGCCGTCTCTCAGTCACGCAGTCTGAGTGCCCAGCTACACATTGCAGCTAAAAGAATTTTAGCATTTTTTTTTTAATTAAAATGCCTTCCTGAGTCTTTATAAACTGCACAAACTACACACGCACTGTGATAGACAAGTTTTTTTTTACATTATTGTTACTGTATTTTTATTGATACAAAAAAAAAAAGTTTTGTCTTAGGCGGCTTTTGTCACTACGAAGTGGTTGAGCGAGATGTGTAGATCGTCTTTAGTGAGAGAGTGAAAGAGATCGCAGCATAATCGACGACTAAAGCCGAATTGAGCCGTGATGGTGGCCAAACGCAAGCAAATTATTTATAAAAAAAAAAAAAAAAAAACCATCAACGGCGCCGGTGAGCGCGCCGCAAAGACGTTGTGATACTAGATTCATGGCCGGCCGCCACTTTTAGTTAGTTTTTAAAGCAGTGTGATTCGCCTATACCACCTCTATTTTTAAATCTCACTGGTTACGCGTACTTATCTCCCAGAGTTACGGTTTCAATGTCAATTTAAAAATTTCTGATACGAACCTGGACATGAAAAACAAGGGACCCCCAAAATAAAGGCTCGGCTTAGTTTGGGACCTACAGATAAACTTAAAAAAACCAAGCTTAAATTTAATTATCATTGTCAGCCTTCTCTCAGAGAGAGAGTGGGAGAGAGAGAGAAAGAGAGAAGATGGGTCCTATTCCACCATGCTGGACCAGATGCCTTATTATGGATGATTCAGATCATGATCGCGATCGCGTGCCATCGTGAGATGCGTAAGTGATTACGCACGTGGTGCGAGTAAATAGATGCGAACGGGACGGCATGCAATCTGGATCACGATCAAACTTCTATAATAAGGCCGCAGTGCATGTAAATCTTTAAACTTTTGAGGTCCTTAGACATATCGGTTTCCTCCCGATGTTTTCCTTCACCGTTGTTAAGCGATGGCATTGAAACAGATGAGTACCATACCCCTAGGTGATATTCAAGGTCTGATGATGATGACGGAAGGTAGCCAAACGCAACAAGATACCCCATGTGTGACCACGAGTCCGTTGTCCATTAAACTAAGTTAAATGGATATTAAAAAAAAAAAAACTAATAACTTATAAAACAATATCAAAAATATTTTGCCATTGTTACAGATTGGTCACTTTAAATCTGTATCTGGTATGGTACCGAAGATGTCGGGACTGGTGCAGATCGACTGGAACGGTAACATTATAGCATCGTACTTCAACAACGACGGCAGTCTCGGGCCTATCAGCGAAGCCGTCGTGTTTAACGGCAAGCTTCACATTGGCACCCCGCACGGACAGAACTTCATTGGGACAGTACCGGTGCCCCCTCTACTAAAGAAGGCGTTCGAAACTAAACCAGAACCGACGCCTAAACAGGCGAAACCCGTAGAGGCGGCCAAACCCAAAGTCGAAGTGAAGAAAGATGTACCAAAACCAGCAGCTCAACCAAAACCTACTGAACAACCTAAACCAACCAAGCCAGTTGAACAACCAAAACCCACTACCAAGCCTGTGGAAAAACCTAAACCCAATACCAAGCCAGTGGAACAACCTAAACCCAATACCAAGCCAGTGGAACAACCCAAACCCAATACCAAGCCAGTGGAACAACCTAAACCTACCACCAAGCCAGTGGAACAACCAAAACCGGCTCAAACGAAACCTACCACACCTGTAAAAACAGAAACTCCTAAAGCGCAACCGAAAACAGAAACTAAACCAGAGGCTAAGGCATCTCCAACTCCTAAACCGGCTCCTAAGACAGCTCCCTCTCCTGCTAAACCCGCTTCTGAAACAAAACCAGAGGTCAAGGCGAAACCTGCTGAAGCTAAGCCTCCAGTGACGAAGCCCAAAGAATCACAGAAACCAGTAAAGGAACAATCTAAGCCAAGCACCAAACCTGAACAAATACCTATCAAAGAAGAAATCCCATCGGATACGGCCAAGCCCGCAAAAGAAACATTAAAAGTTATTAAAAAGGGAGGCCCCGCAGAGATTCCCAACCCTAATAACATCTAATCTCGTCACAAACGTTCGATAAGCTAATCGTTTCTTTAAAGTGTTTTAACAAATGAAGTGAAATGCCGTAAACAGATTTAAGGGCCAGAATATCGGGTTAATCGTGCGAGTTAGATCATCATCATAATCAGCCTTTTAACAGTACACTGCTGGACTTTTAGCCTACTCCCGAAAGGGTGATTGAGCCATATCCACCACGCTGGTCCAGTACGGGTTGGTGGATTCACATACGCCATTGAATTCCTTCTCAGTACGTATGCAGGTTTCCTCGCGAGATAGATAGCGTCGCGTTATATTCTGGGCCTTAGTAAACGAACACTACCGAGCGCACGTTCGCGTGCGTCAGTGCTCGCCGAATATCGGTACGTTACGAGCGAGTAAGTTGGCTGTACACAATAGCAATGGCGAACGAGCGAGCAGTGTAACACCGCATGCCATTACGCGATCATTCACTAGATACACGGCATCGCGCGAAAACTTGCGCATTTTAGCTTATGGACGTTTTTTAATAAGACCAATTAATCATAGTTGGTTGAGGTTGTATAATTTTATATACGAAATGGGGTGAAGGATCTCTTGAAAATAAGAAAATAGGCAGGCGGGATTACTAAATGACACGGGCGAGGGGTTGTAACATTCCAAATTCATTCCAAAATGTAAAAACAAATGAGTTTATTCCTTAATAACATTAGCTACATATCTACCGGCGCCGGCGTCTTAACGCTTAATAGTTCTAACCTAACCAATAAGCACAGCGCGGCTAACAGTTTATCGGTTACTGAAATTCGGGATTACTGATGACGTTAAACAGATGCGGCGTAAGGCGTAGGCCATTAGGGCCACCGCCTACGGACTCTCGCTATCCTTTACGTATGACCAAAAAGTCCATTGATCTGTATTAATTATAAATAGTATAAATCTGTACTAAATTGTTCGAAAAATAAATATGCAAAAATTGTACACATTAAATTAATAATTTTGAATCATTTATACTGTTTCAAAGAAAGGGTGAATAGTCTTTAAAGGTAGGCAACGCACTGACAAAACCCCGGGTATTGTAGGTGTCCATAGGTGGTGACCACTTACCATCAGGTGGCTCGTCGCTTTTAATCTATAAAAATGTAGGTCTTGTCCCGCCACTGGTTAAACATTATGCTATAACTTTGGTGGCGGATTTTTCCATGTATCAAAGGGTTTTATGAGAGTGGTATGTGACATTGGGTTACCATAATAAAATTTGAAAGTCCTGACCAAAAGCCGGATATATCAATAAAAGACCGGACATTTTAATATGTTGGTTATTATAAAAAAAAAAAATGTGTTTAGGGAGACGTTAATCAAGATTTACTCGTATTACATCGCCCAAGCTAAAAAAGCCCGGCAAATTACAAAGCCGGAGAAAGGTCTAAAAGTCCGGACATGTCCGGATAAATCCGGACGGATGGTAACCCTCGTCGCATCAGTGCTGTCTCTTTATACGCAGTACAGCGCAACACGCATATGTAGCTAACTGCCCTAACGCGTTGGAGGCAGCTGCAGCTTGCAGGTGAAGCCGAGGCATAAATCAGTTTGTAATGGCAAGGTGATCCTCAAGTGCCTAAAATATCAACAATAAATTATTTGGCATCCAGCAAAATATTGTTGCTGATTGAATATCCATTAATAATTTTACTAATCAATAAGAATTATTTGCATTTATTTACATTTGTTTTGATCAGAGCGAGTAGTTGTTTAAATTATTTAAAAATTGTAGTTTGATGGTGAAAGTATTAATTTTTCGATTACTTAGGTAATTTGTTGCGTTTTATTTATATTTTTGATAGAAATCTGAATTTTGGACCAATTTTTATGTCATTGATGTATCTAGTTAGTTTTTGATCTGCACTATTATAAAGTATAGTTAGGTATTATTAGAGCAAAAGTATTGTGCACTAATAATATCCGGACCATTGTCTTGCATGTTTTGTAAACTTTTGTCGTTTTTCATCGAATAATTGTTAGGGAATGAAAGTTAAACAGTTGTCTTCTAAATATCAAAAAGCATAAGCTCGCTTGAAACATTCCATCAGTTGTTTAATTTTACGCACATTTTGGAATTCATTTCGGGGGAGGGGAAGGGTATCGAGCTCTGGGCAAGCCACTATTTAGCGGGGGGGGAGGAGTGCGTTGGCTAAGAAAAATCGGGGAGTTTGAACCCCAACCTACGACCTTGAAAACTATAATTATGCAAAATTTGTTGTATTTTTTACCAGCACAGACGCTGTTTACTTTTATTCTGTAGATATGTGTCAAATAGAAGCACTATTCGATCAATTTTATGGTTGAGTATATCCTTAGACCTTAGAAATATTTACACATATCTGTTTTTGTGAAATATTTGTTATTTTTTGAACCTAGTTATTTTATCACCATGTTTTTACTCATTAATTTTAATAGTTTGTTACTGGTCACGTTTGTGCAATAATTATGTGAAATATTATTTTAAAATGGTAATTTACATACATGTGTTACACAGTTTGCTAGCTAGAGTTACCAACATGCTTTATTTAAAGTACAGTTATTTTATGATACTCTTGTTTTTTTATATATAATCATGAGCAATATTTATTGAGTAAATAAAGACTTTCCTTTCTAACAATGTTTTTTTCTGTAACATGTTATAAATTTAATGTGTTCACACATAATTTAAAGAACCTTCTTCGAGAATGGGACATTACTAGAGTAATTGGTGACCATTTTTTGTTTCATTATAATATGTGCAGAGGTATGATTACGGGTCCACTAAAAAGAAGCAAAAGGAAAGGGTTATGTTAGAATTTACAATCAAAAAAGTGTGCCGACAGATGCTAAAACTTCAAGGCAATGACGAAATAATGACATCAAGGTAAAGTGGAATAGACCGACTATATATATCTCTCGCTCCCTTAGTCGACTCGAGCCGACTTTACCCGAACGAGTATCTGAGCGTGATGGTCACGCGAGTTTAGTGCTTTCCCCCACCCCATAAGTTCCCAAGGTGCTTAAAGAAGTTTTCACTTCAAAAAAATATTCCCAGGTGATCTGTGATTGGCTCATACAAGCAAGCCATAGCCAAAATAGAGCACAGATTCTTCTGGATCAACGTGACCCATGCTCGGCCACACCGTCGCTTACCATCAGGCGAGTTGGGGGCCAAACGTAACCTATATTATTTTAGTCTATAGGTACCTTAATAGGTATCAGATTGACCCTGAAAAAAAAAAACCGCCTAGTAGTGTTTTTTTAGTTTGGTTGCTGCAACATTTTAATGAAGTGTGAAAGTTATCCTAAAATATTAATGCAAATTTTTACGTGAATATCAATCCAATGTTTCAGAAAAGTACTATAAAAGCCTTGGCAGCAACTGAGCAGTTATGGACTGACCTGACGTATGCTTTTCACATAAGTGCTTTGGTTGCAAGCCGCTGTAGATAATGTATTATTATAATTCAAACAAGTTAACAAATCAAACACAACTTATAATCATTACATTTTATTTGTCAAAGGAAAATATTATGAATAACATATTAGCTATTTACAATAGAAAACAATCAGCAGAGACAAATAAGGACGTAGCCAGATATGGGCAAGGAAGGCAGCTGCCTCCGCCAAGGCAGGGTGTGGGTAGGCGTCCAAGTCGCAACGATTATGTTCATAATGCGTAATGCTCAAGAATGGAACTCCCTGCCGTCCTTGTTTCCTGAGAACTATAATCTAGACATCTTCAATGCTACAGTGAATATATTTCATGTGAACAGTTGGTGGCCAATCATAGACCAATATAAATGACCTATCTCCAATATAAATGTGCTCCTGAACCGAAGAGTTAATTTAAGCAACAATGCATTTGCCCTCCCTGAACAAACTCCTAGCTTCGCCCTTAGAAACATTCTTAGTCGGAAATGGTCAATAAATAAATAAACTACATTCCATCAGGGTTGTTAATCTGAACGAAATAGTGGACACCAGTGTAATACTTGTTTTATCTGAGACAAGGTCCAATGTACTCAATTATTCTGGTACACAAAGTCATTGTGATATAAAGACATTCCAAGTAAGTACAAAATAAACAGTACCTACCCTTTATTAAGGTGGTACGTTTCACATATGGCGGGAAATTCAAATTACAAACACTTTTCTTGTCCTTGTAGCTAGGCCGGGCAATTATTGTAAACTATCATGATATTTGTGCAAATTGATTATTATTCTTTACAAAATCGTGGAAAGCTATTTATCTCTATAGCATATTATACATTACTAGCGACCCGCCCGCTCGGCTTCGCACGGGTGTAATTTACGTGCAAAGCCGGGGCGGGTCGCTAGTTATGTATATATAAACCTTCCGTGAAAATGTATCTAACTGATGGTGAAAACCGCATCAAAATCCGTTGTGTGTTTTAGGAGGAGTTAGCGGCCATACAGACAGACGCGGAAAGCGACTTCAATTTATACTATGTAGAGATTACTCACATTTTTCAATAAACCAATTTGTGCTGTTTCAAACGGTTTATTGACAAATGTAAGTAATGTGGTGTGTTACTGTTAAATAGCTGTACATGATAATGTAAAGAACAACCAACAATTTGCGCAAACACTGTGACAGGCTGTGTTAGGCTAAACTACGACAAAAAAACTATTTGAAATTAGAATTTCCTGCCATAGGTAAAACGTACCACCTTAAGTCAGGACCAGAGCTAGGGTCATTTCTATACGAACTTCAACTCGAATTCCATTTAATTTTAATTGAAGTTGGAAAGTACATTTAAATTGGCAATAATTTCCAATATGATTTACTATGAAAAACATAAAACGTAGTCTTGCCAAGTTTAAAGATTTATTTAGCAAGTTTCATCAAAGTGGGATAAATTCTTCCCGAAAAATCTATATTCTATACGTTCGTATGAGAATAAAAACGAACTGAGCTCCGGTCCGTTCTTAAGTTTTTATAATTTAAAGATGTGTGACAGAATTTGGTCTATAACTACAGAATCGACCATAAAGTTATAATTCAATAAGTGTAATCACATCACGGTGATTGTACACGTCTATGTGCCTACAAAATTTCAAACATCCATTTCTATAATTTGAGCATAAGTATTTAGGACAGGACCGGATATAGGCTGGCAATTTGTTGATAAAACAGTACTACGTCACGGATCTACAAATACGCCTCACATAGTTTGTGAAAGTGTGTTCCTTTTATAGTACTTTTTGAGCAACTACCAAGGCACAAGCTTCGGTAACTAGCTGGTAATTTAAAACGTTCACAGACAGCTCAAGAATTTGGAGGCTGAGGGGGGGGGGGGTCGTAGCTTAGCGGATAGAACACTCGGGGTGTATACCCACTAGCCCTGGGTCAAATCCTGCCGGTCTTCAAATCTTTGAATTTATATGGCATTTAAAACAGCTGGAAGTTGTAGAAAGTGCGGTCGCACTCGTAACATAAGTTTTCCGAATGTGAAGCAACAAAATGTAACCTAACCTATATGGCCATCGGCAAGGTGTGTGTAGACAAAAGGAGAATAAAAAAGTGATGAAATCGTTAAGGAGTTTAAATATAATAGATTCAATGAACACACTCAAAATATCTCAAAATGTCAAAATCAAAAGCTGCAACCGAATTGGTAAATGGTAAAACAAAACCGGGGCATCCCAGACTGTTATAAGCCAAGAACTATGAACAAAATTAAAATTTCTGAAATCTATTTAGGTCAATGAAAAAATATTAGAACCGTGCGGAATTGCATTACTATGGAAAGGCGTATGCTAAAATGTCAAGCTGACTGCGGTCTCAAACTAACGTTAATACAGCACAGTTCGGAATATCAACCGAACGTGAACCTTAACGCGCCCAGATACGGTTTGCGGTCGCGCAACTTTTTTCATCACCTTAACTAGATTCCATACAATTTGTCGAGTATCAATGACCGTTTTCTATGGAACAGTTGATATTTTTTTCGTCATTTCAGGGTTGGTCCCATAGTAAAAGTTGTTCATAATGATGAGTATATTACCTCCTTTCAGCTTAGTACAGCCTATATGCGTAACCCTGTATAATAATAGCTTATATGCTAGATCCGCTCCTGCTTTCGATAAATAAAACATGGAATGTAAAAAATATTGTATCCTATTCATAATACTTTATTAATCAATATCTATAAAATAATAAGTTAATCCAATGTTATTTACAACTAATTCATCACTGATTTGACTTATTGCATTTAATTTCAATTCACATCTTTCACATTCGGCTATATATTTGTTATTTCAGTCAATTCTTACGATACACAGCTAAGTCTTTTCATTTATCTCTTAACTTGTAAAAAATACTTGATTGCTATGAACAAAGTTTACAAGGAAAAATAACTGTCATGGAATGCCTATTGCGAAGTAACCCCACATGGTTGACAAGATATTTTCTAACTCTCACTCTCTCTCTCTCACTCTCTTGTTGTCACGGGCAGTCTGTTGTTCTTGGTCTCTAGTTGACATGAGCGCTGAATGTATTCATATGCCTTATTATAGATGTCTTATCGTGATTCGGATTGTGATCGTGGTCGCGTGCCATCTCACTTACGCACGTGGTGCGAGTAAGTAGATGCTAATGGGACGGCATGCAATCTCGATCACAATCAAACTTCTATAATGAGGCCGCAGCCCATGCTCTGTAGAGCGACTAACTTTTTTATGAATCGATTTTATTTTATTTTTTATAATAGTAGACCAACAAGCGACAGGCCACCTGATGGTAAGTAGTCACCGTCGCCTATGGACACCTACAATACCCGGGGCATTGGCGGTGCGTTGCCTACCTTGGAGGACTCTATTCACTCTTCGCTTGAAGCGATTGAGCTACCCGAATGACTTTCTGAAGAAAAAACTGACATCAATTGCATAGAAAATTTATAGTTTCTTTTCTCGCCCATCCCTGTAAATAAGTCGGACAGTCTCTCAGAAGTCACATAAGTGGAAAACAAGCGACGGCCTACTCGATGGTAAGTGGTCACCGCCGACTTCAAAAACACCTACAATACACCCGGGGCATTGTCAGTGTGTTGCCTAGCTTTGAGGTTGTAAGTCTGATTTTTGAGTGGGGCTATTTTCAGGGTAAGTTATAATTCTGTATACCTTGTTCTTAACTTGACTATGTTTAATTTTAGTGTTATTTTAACTTCAACAGACTTCTTATCAGTAGTTTAGTAGTTTCTTATCAAGTACAGCAGTACTATTTTGAAATTGATGTAAAATATTAGATGGCAATAAGAGACTTCCTCGCGATAGAAGTCAGATTTAGAAATTAATTCAAGTAAAGAAGTAGTTTAATCGCGTTCGCCCATGACTCGTATGATTTTAACATGTTAGTCTTAATAGCTCTATACAGTGTATGCGGTATGATCTGACGCCTGGGGCCTTACGGTTACCTCTTAACGCGGGCTCGAAACAGCGCTGAGCGGTAAACCACACGGACATGAGCCTTAACGTGCCCAGATACGGTTTGCGTTCACGCAACTTTTCGCAATTACCTAAATAGAATCGCTTAAAACAGGTAGCCGTAAGGCTGATCTGATATCAGATCCGCTGTCAGATTACGTTGCATCTAGAGCCTTTTATATGACGATTTTCCCAAACCTTTCCAAATGTTTACAATTGCACTATTATTTTGCACGTTTATCAGAGCATTTATTTAGCGCACAAGCTAGACAAATGCTCTGATCCTAGTCTTTAATTCATTGATTTACTTAGTAGGCAAGAAAATTCGAAGGAAGTGTATGCTCGTCGAACTATAAACTTTTCTATCTAGTATTTTTCTATTGCGATGTGCGCATCCTTTTTTCAGGCTGAGTATCTTACACACACTAATATTTAGCCCTAGTTTCAGTAGTCCATCCGATTACTTAGTCAGATGATCGGGCTAATGAGACTTTTTATCTCGCTAGTCCGGTTTATTTTTTATTAATTATAAATAATAGGCTTGCGACCACCATCACGCCTGATGTTAAGCGATGATGCGGTCTACGTTGGAGCACGCTTGCCTAGAAGAAACCGATTGACTCGTGATTTGAAGACACCCAGATTGTAACCATCGGGGAACACCCATTCAGGCAGCGCATTCCACAGACTAGCATGTCGCACAATAAATGTGGAATCAAAGCGCTTCGTACGGGTTTCAGAAATATCAACCATAAAGCGGTGACGGTATTATAAATCATCGGACTACTGAGCTATTAACAAATAATATCAATAGTTAGATGTTTACACGTTCACAGTCGTGATTGACTGCCGTCGTCTTGTTACCTTCACAATGCGACACACGGTACCTTTATAAATAAAGAATTAAGTATTCCTTAGCGCCCATTTTAAGAATTATCATAATTTCAAAATAAAAAAGCCTCATTTTTCTAACCTCCTAAGCATTTCTGCTCGCCTGGTTCTTTTTATCGGACAAACATGACATACATTTTAACGAAGTACCAGGCGAGCAGAAATACCGTAGAGATAAGAATGAGGGTTATGTAAATAGGTGAATTATGAAGAAGAAAAAAAATGGGCGCTAAGGAATACTTAATTCATTAGGCGACGACAGTCGCGAGAGTGAACGTGTACACATCTAACTGAAAGGGTCTGATGATCTATAATACTGAACCAGTGAAAAAGTCTCATTAGTCCGATCATCGGATAAAGTAATCAGACTACTTATATTGGGCCCAAATTTCATACAAACTCAAATGTAAGTTGATAGGTATTTATGTACGTAAATATTCATACTTGGCCCGCTCATTGTAGGCGGTTGCTAAATGAAGACCTGTTCAGAGGCCAAGGCGTCCGCGAAAGGTTTGACAACGCTGCGCGTCGCGAAGTAGAATATCAGTCCGAATGTGATGGAGATAGGCAGCGCGGGGAGAGCCTTCTTGAGTATCGCAAGCAGGAGTAACGTGAGGCACAGACCCTGGGAACAAAGAAATAACCATCAATTGGCTGCTCGCGGGAGGCGAAAATTTTGCTATTTATGACTTATGTAATGCTCTTTATACTCCGCAGTTATGGTCTCACTACAAGGTAGAATTACCGCACGTTTAAAGTGCAGTATAATGACTCGTTTCGTATAATGTTCCGGCTTCGGTTCGTATAAACACTAACATGACTTACATTCATTTTTTTAATATAGATAGATCTACGTTTGACCACATTTCATTACATAACGGAGACAAGGGATAAGAATTCCACTAAAATTCACCACAATTATAGGTGCAGACTACATGTTTTATAAACGAGAGTTTACAGCTTAACCTAGAAAGTATTTTTTTTTTTAAATACAGTGTAAACTCTATATAGAATGGACTGCGCATTTAATGGCTTTATTGAGAGTTGTCGTTATATGGAGAGAAGAAAAATCAAATATTTTACTATTATAATTATGCATTTATTAGTAAAGTATAAAATTTACAAACAATAAACATTAATATTTATTGATAGAAATAACAACGCTTATTGCGTATAGACTGTTATCTTCGTCTGACGGTTTTTGCGGCTACAGTGCTCTGATTCTGTAACTACAACAAAGTTAACTTCTAAAAATGTGGACTCCATTCCCTAGGAATAAAGACCAACTTTTAGAGGTTAACTTAACACGGCGCGTTACGTGCTTGTTAAAGTTATGGAATCAGGGTCCAGCAATTTATTTTAAATACGAGATGCTAGATAGTCCTGTTAATTGCTTAATAATAATGTATTGTTGTCGTTATTTAGAGTGGGTGTGATGCTACATAGTTTATCATTGTATGGACATTAGACAACAAGGTAAACCAACCAAAGTCAAGTAATTTAGACTTTTTTTTTTCACGTTTGTCTTTAAATCGATTGTCGGTATATAGAGTTTACACTGTATTTTAATTCAAATTAATATTTAATTAAATTAAAATAAAGTTATCGCCAGAGAACATTTACCGACATAGCTCAGCATATTAGCAAGATCTGACCACGGATACCTAACAGTTGAAGTAGCAGTGCAGCGGTCATATCTGTCACAGAACCGTTGGCGTAGACATGTTCTGGAGTGGAAATAGGTTGGTACTCACAATAAGTATAGCGACGAAGCAGGCGAGTGTCGTGTTCCAGTCGCCGTACGAGCTCGCCTTGCCCACTAGCACGCTGTAGAATATGAAGTCGCCTAGACCCAGCTTCACTCCCTCTGCAGTAACAACAACATAAATATTATATAATAATAATAAACTTTATTTCCTTCTAAGCCTTAAAAAGTTAATTATCTTAATTTGTATATGTCGAATATCTAGTGTAATTCCGCTTCTAGGTCGTTCGTCGTTCGTCGCGTCAAATTAAAAATGGACTTCCGCAAAGTAACGTCTGATTCAATCAACTATTTAATTATCTTAGATCTAAGGTACAATTCACAGTAGTTAAGGCTAAGAATAATGTGTAAAACTATTAGCTCCGGGCCCCAAACTAGGCAACGAAGCCTGTGTCTTAGGTACCCAGTGGATCCAGTTAAACATAGTGAATATTCGTGCACAGCTTGTACATGTTTATGTGACAGGACTGTATTAATAGGCAAATTTACAATACAACTTGAGATTCTGTGGCAAGTCAACGTATGCTTGAGGCTATGTAGGGGAGGACTGGGAGGCTTTGTGGATTATGGCTGACTAGCTGAACCCGCTACTCCTTACGCGTAGAACTCGGCCTTCGGCCTCGCTACTACAACCCATTATAGCCTATGTGTTATTCTAATGTATAAGCTATATTATTGTAAACTTTTATTAAAATACATTCGGTAGTTTTTGCGTGAAAGAGGAACAAACATCCATAAATCCATACATACAAACTTTATCGTTTATAATATTAGTAGGATTATGGACGAATCATTGCACAGCTTGCGCGGAGAAAATGCATAAGGCTAAGTATCTGTAAAGAGTGTTTGATGCTGCGAGGATGTGTGGTTTGGGATGTGTATGACTATAGTTATAATATACTATTCCAAGGACAATCGCTGATTTTCAGCAACATGAATATTGAGCCGCATTACAAAATGCATCGTTCAATTTTAAATCTCTGAGATATGAGTGTTTAAAGTTTTAGGTGGGGATAGAGAGAGGATGCTCTGTCCCTTTCTCGCAAAGCGTGTGTTAGTATAGCATTTGTATGGCGCACCTGAGGCGTGACGTCACGGCTCAGTATAGTGCGCTCTCTGTCTAGCATGAAATTAAAATAAATAAAAATATTCGGGACTTTTTTTTTTTAATGCTCTATCTCATTTATTTTTGAACTAATTATAATTTTGTTTTTTTGTTGATGTGCTCTATTTATGATCAACTTTTTTATTAGGTAATAAAAAAATATTAGTCATCATGCCTATTGTCAAGACGAATATAAAACAAGTAAACCAAAACATTAAAATGGTTTATGTCAGAAATTAAACGAAATGCACTCTCAAACTTTCGTTCTGAAAAATTTACGTTAAGCTACTTTTGTAAATTGGAGTTAATAAGTTGAAATGTTGAGTTTTACCAAAATTTTAAGACAATTTATCCCAGAAATTGATTTTTCTGTATATCAGATTTCGTTGCTTTTCTCATAATAACTGTTTGACGTTATGATTTGTTTTACATAGCTTGTAATTTTTTTTTACATTGCCTGCATGGTAGCTAAGTAAAAAAATTGC
This sequence comes from Agriopis marginaria, assembly GCA_932305915.1. Taxonomy (NCBI): domain Eukaryota; kingdom Metazoa; phylum Arthropoda; class Insecta; order Lepidoptera; family Geometridae; genus Agriopis; species Agriopis marginaria. The sequence continues at coordinate 6,003,728 of OW029934.1, read as the reverse complement.
TAAAAAACAAACGTAATGGTGGCTTGATTGTGTTTCTCATGCACGATACCCAAGTGGAAGATTAGAACTCACTCTCTTCATCTGTGTCAGCGAAGGGCGCGGGCGGTGGCGCGGGGCGGTCCACGCGCGTGGTGTACTGCGAGGGGGCCGTGGAGTCGACGCGCAGCCGCCGGGGGGCCTCGGCCGCGGGGTCTCTGCCGCCGGGGTGGTCACCCGCCGGGGGGGCTGCGTCGGCACGCGCGCGCCACGCTGCGTCGAACCCGGCCGCGTCACCACCTCCAGACGAGCGCCGCGTTTCACCACCTGAAATAATAAATAATAAATATTCGGGACATTTTTTTGTATACACGGTCATCTGACCCCAAACTAAGCAAAGCTTGTGATATGGCTGCCAGAGACTGATATACATACTTATATAGTTTATTAAATACATACTTGCATAGATATTAACAACCAGATATAAAACAAACACAAATGTTCATAACATAAATGTTTGTCCTGGGTGGGAATCGAACCCACGCCTCTAAGCTCAGAAGGTAGGTTCACTACCAACTGGGCCAACGGGCTATACGGACCAATAATCATAGCTTTAAGAACGATTTTCAATCATACCATGCTTGATGATATAAAAAAAAAACAATCAAATCATAAAAGAGCATATTTTTCAAATAATAAGAACCCTTATTTATGGTTTTGCACACATCAGGGTTCCATCACAATTTAAGAAGCTCAACATTGTTGAGATTCCTTCAAACCCTGGAAGTCAATTGACAATTTAAAATATAACATTTAAATCTGCATAACATAACTACCACAGAAGTTATATGATTATTTACGGCATATTTACAGTGGTAAGGTAAAAAAAAAAATCGTCTGGTAGCCTATTAAAATGCAATTATTTAAGCTGTATTGCAGTTCAGTATAAGGAGTATTGTAGGAAAATAAGAGAAAGTTGGGAATGGGTAAGAACAGGCAGTAGAAAAGTATAAGGTGTATTCCTGGACAGTCAGTGTTGTGTGTCGTAGTGACAACCCTGCGATTTTTCAAGATCAAGTGAGGGTAGGAGAACAAAACACCCGCTCTTCTCGCCGGACTCACCCGCAGTGTTCAGTCAGCTCGTGACCACGGCCATTGTAACATGGTCGAAACGTCGAGCGAAAGGTACATATTTTTTTACCTAAATTAAATAATACGTGATAAGTCTTGATAAACATTTATAACATATATTCCTGGACAGTTTAAGCATTATTGCAGGAAATGGACGGCACTCGGTAGTGGGAGCGGGTGTAAACAGACCGTGCTGGTTGAGAGGGCGCAGTTCCCGCTCACCTTCCCTGGGCGCACCCTCGCCCGGCGCCGCCGTCGCTGCCAGGCAGTACATCACCGTCGCTGCACATACAAATAAATACTGTCAATCGTGTCATTACGCAATGTATGTAGACCTGAATTTAGAAACCCCAGGTCCTTAGGCACTTTTTCAAAACCAATGTAAAAAATATATTATAAGGCGAATTTCAGAGCAATCTCGGGTCTGGGGTCCTGAGCCCTGGCCATATTGGCTTAAAGAGTAATCCAGAGCTAAATTTATAATACTAACAGCTAGCGCCTCCTTTATGGCGAATAAGGTAAATGTTAAATATAAAAATAAATAACAAAGGTCCTAAAATAGAGCCTTGTGGTACACCAAATGTTATGAGTTTGGGATTACTTTGGTTTTGTCCAATTTTATTATTTAGTAACTATTTGAAAGGTAGATTTAAAAATGCTGTGAGGAGCTCCGGTTAAACAAATGTCTTAACCTTTATCTAGCAATAATTCATGGCTAACGATATCAAATGCTTTTTTTAGATCGATAAACACCCCAAGAGGAATTTAACAAAATTAAAGATCAACATTTATTAATACAGCCAATTAGCTCATCTACAATTAGATGTTAGACACATTTAATTGACTATAGTTTATATTATTTACACCCAAACCAGTTTTACTGTTTAAGCTATTATTTTTATGACCTCATCTGTTGTAGTAGTTTCTGACTAAGGTTGTGCCAAAATACTGGATTCAAACCTGTAATATTCAGTCAGACCAGTATCATATCAGTGTAACACTCACAGGAATATATGAGCGCCGGGAAGATCGGCTCGTTTCGTTCTTGAGCAGTTTCAACTAATATCCTAAGTGGTCCCTTAGGTGTCAATACTGCTACTAAATCTGTAACAATAACATTATAATTTGAGTATAGTAAAAAATTATAGGGTATTTCAATACAGGTGTTTGAACCCTACCTTACCTGGTATTGAACTGATGTGATTTACAAAGAAGCATGTTTGCCTCGAAGATGTGAATACACCCAGATAGTAAATAAATACCCTAAAGATTAATTTTGGTTTTTAAACAACGTCAAAATAACTGTAAAAACGCTAAAATTATTAGGATGAATACCAAAATAAGGGAACGAACCCTTGCTGGCATAATCACACTAATATTACAAATGCGAAAGTATATAAGTATGTGATGAAATTTGATATTACCTTATTTGGATGAAATTTGGTATGGGTAGCTTATTTGGATGAAATTTGGTGTAGGTATCTTATTTTTTTATTTTTTTTTTCTGTGTTCTTTTTTTATCTGCGATCAGTTATATTAACTATAAGCAGATGTCTTGAGTGCAATGCGTCTTGTAAAGTGTGCCCTCCAGTGAGGACATCTCCTTTTATGTATTTTCTTGATGACCAAATGGGGTCAATCGCTGGGGATAACGCGCTTTCTTTTTAACCTAGGCTTGTATGTTTGTTCCGTGAGTTCAACAGCCAAGCTATTAGGGTGTCTGAGCAGGCGATGTCTATAGTTTTTGCCGGTTTTCGCAATTTCTTCTTTAACTGTGCTTATCTCAAGGTTGTTGTGGATTTCTGCATTGGTTGTGTACCAGGACACTTCGCTAATGGTTCTCAAAATAGTATTTTGCATCCTTTGGATAACTGAGATGTTTGAGTTACAAGCGGTTCCCCAAAATTGAACACCATACATCCATATTGGCTTAAGTACACTCTTGTAAATCAATAGGTAGCTTATTTGGATGAAATTTGGTATGGATAGCTTATATTCCCTGGTTTAACAAACAAACAGGCTACTTTTTATCCCGATAAAGTTTAAGGGTCCTGTAGGAAGGAGCGGGTGAAACCGTGGGCGCTGCTAGTATTAGAAATTGGATAGTTACCCCAAATAGAGATGACAGCGAGTACAGCCCAGGTGGTCCACTCAGGCAGGTATTTTATGAAGACGAGTGCCATGAGAGCTGCGATGAAGATGAGGTAGGCCTGCTGCAGCCGCAGTGGACCCTTCCAGTGGATCACGGTCATACCCATTACGCCGAAGTTCCACATCACGAATGCTAGCGTTATGTAGTCCATCGGAACATTGTATGCTCGCAGGGCTTCTCTGAAAATTAACACAATTTATTTTATTGTCAACAATGTGTTTAAGGACATAGGAAAGAAGTGCATGTAATGGTAAGTTACAATCTGGGTGTTGGTTACTTGTAGGCAAGCGTATTTCACACGTGTGACTTAAAACAGGCGTGGAACACGCTTGCTTAGAAGACTCACTCGCATTTGTATTTCACTCGCGACAGTTGCGACTTGAAGACCCCATATTGCGATCTTTAGCAGCTACTTACTAGTCGCACAGATTTCCTAATTTACTATCTAGTTGCTTGGTGTAACGCTACATAGTTTGTGTGGCGACCGCTGTGGTCATTTGAAGATGTGTAAGAATTACTCACTCAATATACAGGTAGGAGAAAAGAAAGAGCAGCATCAGTGAGGAAAGTATGAGCCAGCCATGGATGATCTTATAGCATCGCTTCTTGTACAACACAATCAGGAGTACCGTCATAAGGGCAATCACACAAAGCAGGATCATGGAATTGGCCAGGGCATTCCATACTTTTGTTACCGCATACGGACTCTCTTCGTGGAATGGAGTGTAGGCTCTGAAAGAAAACATTTGTTTTCATTATGTGACCTAAGATTTGGGACATGATTTTGCTTAGATTTATTGCGATAACCTAAGGCATGTCCTAATTTCCTCAAACCTTTCGCAAAGCATGGAAATTAGGACATGATTTGCGAGGTTTCCTTCCCAGAAATGTATTAATAAGGAAATGACCAAAATTGCATTTCCGAGGTTTTCACTCTAACATGACATTATGCGAGTTGATAAAATGCCAAAAGAAAGTAAAGTTTTACTCACAAATAAACATCTTTCACTGAATAGAAATTGATAGAGGATATAGTGGCGACGACGACGATCATGCACAGAGTGACAGGCACGAAGAGCTTGATGACGTGGCGCGCGCCGTACTTCAGCTCCAGTTCTTCGGTCTGCGGGGGCGGGGGCTGCGGAGCGGGTGGCGGCCGGCCCTGCCCCGACCACTCCGCGCGCGACCCCGAGCTGCCATCCACCTGTGCGACACTCTGGAGATAAAATACAGTTGTAAACTTTCATGATTCTTATTAGATAGATAGATAGATAACTCTTTATTGTTCACACCAAGTTCCAGTTGTTCTTTGTTGTTGTTTCTTTATTGTTCATTGTAGGTGTTGTTTGGTTGTTATTCCTATTTGATTACCAAAATAGTTAGTATCTCCACCTGTTGGAAGCTAAATTAGACATTATTTTGATAACATAGGATTGAAATTCGCTGTCAAGGATTTCGTTAAACAGGCTAGTTAGTGGTTGAAGTATAACATCTAGTATCCCTTTTAGCAGTTCGTTGGTTATTCTATCTTCACCAGGAGCTTTGTAATTTTTTTGCGATAGTATGGCTCTTTTTGTTTCACTTTCTAGTATGTGTGGGATTTTTTCTTCTTTGCTTGAGTTTTCTACTACTACAGATAATTCCGATGAACTGTAAAGATTTTTGTAAAAGTCTGTAGCTATACTGCTGATCAATTTTCTTTTTGTAGTTACATATTCCTTGTTTTCTTTGTTTTTTCCCTTCATTTTCGGTATCCATGAAGAGTGGTCTTTAAGTTTATTCATTGCCCTTTTGATTCCTCCTGTTTTTTCAATTTCAGACTGGATTCTATTGAGACGTGAAATCACTCCGGAGCAATGGACAAAGTCAACCATAATCTTGATTCACAAAAAGGGGGATAAAGACAAAATGGACAACTATAGACCAATAAGTCTAATGACAAACATATACAAACTTTTTTCTAAAATTGTCTTGGGCAGGCTCACTAAACAACTAGATGAAGAACAACCAAGGCAGGCTTCAGAGCTGACTTCTCAACAGTAGACCACATGTATGTTGTTAAACAAATTGTAGAAAAGTATAACGAATACAAGAAACCATACTATATATCCTTTGTCGACTATAATAAGGCGTTTGATTCCTTGTCTCACAACTACATATATAAAGCCTTATCAAACCAAGGAATAGAAAACAAATACATTAGAATTATAAAAAAGATATATAGCAATAGCACAGCAAAAGTACAACTAGAGAAAATTGGAGAAGAATTTAAAATCCAAAAAGGAGTCAGGCAAGGGGATCCTCTGTCCCCCAAACTATTTTCGGCTGTGTTGGAGGAAATCTTCAGAAATCTAGATTGGGAGTGGTTAGGAATAAATATAAATGGATGTAAACTATCCCACTTGAGATTTGCGGACGACCTGGTACTGTTTGCTGAGGATCCTGACATTCTACAAGAAATGCTTAAAGAACTGGCAACAGAGAGCAGGAAAGCAGGTCTCACAATGAACACCTCCAAAACAAAAGTTATGACAAATAGGCATAAACAAAATATTAAAGTGAATAACCAAGAGATAGATTATGTGGACGAATACGTGTATTTAGGACAAATAATTGCACCAAACTCGCAGATGGATAGAGAACTACAAAGAAGAGTAAGCAACACCTAGGCTCGTTACTGGTCACTAAAAGAAATACTGAAAAATAAGGAAATCCCAATGTCAGCTAAACGTAAAGTGTACAACATGTGTATTCTCCCAATACTAACTTATGGATGCCAAACCTGGAGCCTGACAAAGGCTCACAGCCAAAAACTTAAGGTATGTCAACAAGGGATGGAGAGAAGCATGTTGCACATTAAGCTGAAGGACAAGTGGAGACTGACCAGAATTAGGAAGGCTACAGGAGTGACAGATGTCTCGCGGAAAATCAAGCGTTTAAAATGGAGCTGGATTGGACATGTGGTAAGATCCCCAAAACAAAAATGGACCAAAGAAGTCATGTCTTGGTACCCCAGAGATGGGAAGAGAGCAAGGGGACGACCACAAAGAAGGTGGGAGGACGACCTACCAAAGGGGTGGCGTAGAACAGCAAGGGATAGGAAAGAATGGCGACTTCTAGAGGAGGCCTATGTCCAGGGAGGACAACCTGATAGTGGAAATGGTGCTGGTGATACAGACTGAATATGTATATTTAAGTTAAAAATAAATAAACAAATATATATATTATTATTTATAAGGTGTTAAACATAAAATTATATAATAGTACTGTAGAGTTTAATATCAGAGAATAAAGGCTATTTTTATTTTATTTTATTATTATTAGGATTGAAATTAGGTATTTGAAAAATGAATCCTATTTATCTACATCAAAACGTAGGACACTTTTAAAATAATTTTTGTGTTAGACTCAACATCCATATATATGTTATTACATCAATGTGCACAACTCATCGGAATTTATGGAATAAGCTTAGCTGATATTATTTTATGGTGTATATAATGACCTTTTTTCCACCACTATTCCGTGTAACCCAGTAGATAGATTAAAAACTTCACAGTAAGATAACAAATACAATGAGCTGTAACTGTGGATTAATTAACAACGTTATCACTTAAGACTTGTCCTTGTCTAGGCAACCATACACTGACAGGAAAAGAACAATAAGCTGGACAAATTTTCAAAGCTAGAATACAGATAAATGTTTGTCTTTTTCTCGTGGGATAAAATGGTAACTAGAAAAGTTGGTCTACGGTCCATGCTAGGTCTGCAGGGGTCAAATGTGTATAGGGCTGCCATTATCTTAATTACCTATGCTGGACCACAACTTTCAAAACCCTGGTACATGGTAAAAGAAACTGTGAGCTAATTCAGATGGAGCACAACTTGCCTGATTAATAATACTTATCAGGCTAAGCTACTCAGAATAGTGAGTGTTACAAACAACAGGAATCACAAACACTGAAATATGCTAATCCCTCCGCAGCACCTCTAGCAACATGCTCAAATGACAGTTGTTCCATCGTCCCTGTTATGGAACATGTAGAGACACCCATAGATTTGGGTTCTATTCCCATAAATATGACGTTAACAACAAACATCTTCCCAGACATAAATGCATACCTTTGAACAACACATAGAGGTATTCTTGGGTTTATACCCAGGGTATAAGACGTTAGACGGTTTGGCAAGACTGTATACTTTGCACCCATGAGTTCTCGTCATACCAGACTAAGAAAAAAATAACTAAAGTATCACTTTATACATGTAAATTCCTATTATTTTGTATCTTGCTGCTCCATCCTAAGGATTGCATCTCAGCGAAGAATAATCTTGTCTAGCTGTTTCATAAAGATTGTTGAGGAAAGAGAAAGACCGTATAATTAAATATATTTTTTTTGTGAAATTTTGAAGCAAACTAATATATAAGTGATTGACGACGGATTTTTGGATTAGGTATCATATTGGTAACATACAAAACAGTTCATGTTCTCACTTTGTTAGCAGATAAGCGATTGGCCTCTTTTGTAAAAGTAGGTGGTGATTGTATCATTGCTTAGTCATAATTCGATAGATAGGTTGATTATTGTATATATTATGTAAATATGCTACTACTACTCACTCCATAGGACCGCTGGCTTTCGGTTTTGGATTGCCGTTTCCTTGCAATCCGCTCGGCTATTTCCCTATCGGGGCGAGATTCCGCGATGTGGCCGTCCATGAGTGCAGTATGCTCGGTCGCCTCAATAGAATCGCTACTTGAGTTACTCATATATTATATTTATTAGCAGACAACATCTTGTTTCATCAACTATGCGTTTATGTCGCGCGTCGCTTAGGCAACAAAATGTTTTAGATTAATTAATCACGAAAAAATGCGCTTGTAAAATACAATCCAAATAAATAAAATAATCAATTCATTTTCATTCCAAGTAACTGTCAATGTCAAGTGTCATGGTCATGATGTGAATGACAGACAGAATGCACAAATCACAAACAAAATCCAGTGTCAAAATCAAAATAACTGTTGTCAATGCTGCGGCCATAGACAATTTAGCTCTAGTCATTTTGTTTGTTCAGCCAGTAGAATGGCACCACCACAAGTACGACAAGTTCGATTTTTAACCGACGAAAAAAAGGAGTTTTTTCAGTCAACGCGTTTTTTCTTTCTTGGCTTCAGGGGCCTTCCACAGTCTCAAACTAAAATCACGCGAATTTGAACCCTAATGCGATATAATAGATTGCTTTATCTTAGTAGTTTGTGGAAATGAATGATAAAATTACTTTTGATAACTTGGAATAGCCAACTGCGTTTGCGTCTTCTTATTTAAGCATTTTGTATCACTTCTCTGGAATAGAATACACAGCATAACAAGCTAATCTTCTTTGGACAACACTCCTTGTTGCTGTTGACTGGATTTATCTGGGACAAGCAATTTTACATTTAAGGGGTCACCTGTATAGCCTGGGGGATATAGTGGTTTTTAAAGTAAAAACATTATAGGTACTTATAACACCTTTGCGTCGGGGATAAAAATACAAGAAGCAGCCTTTACAAATTCATACCTACCCGCAAAATAATAAAATAAGTAATCAAATTATAAGCTTTATTTCTATTCAGTTGAAAAAATGTGCTTGCGGGCGTTAAGCTACGATTGACTGGTTGGGTTTATTTCTAACATCCTGAACTGATCTGTCCGCCGCATAATACGCGCCTGCACATGATGTCGTGTTAATACAATACAAGATATTTAATAGAATAATAACACTGTAATTTTATAGATACAGCCCTTCTGGGGTGCCCTCTTTCTTGCGGTATAGGACGCTCTCTTTGGACTTCTTGAAGTCTTCATTGGTGACCTTCATTCGACGCTCCCGCAATGCCATGAGACCAGCTTCTGTACATATTGCCTGGAAAATAATGATTTCGTATTTAAAAGTCGTAATAATGAAAGTTGTTATAACATAGTAAATGCTGAACGAAAAAAGTACATTCTTATCACTTTTTCTAATTTAACGTAAGATTGTAGCTGGAAGCCAATATTCGATAGTAAAATTTTACAGATTTTTGCAATGTTGTTGCAGCTGTCAAAAGCTTTGTCTCCAAGGCCGGACTGTAGGGGATAATAATTACCGAAGTTAGACATAATTCTGAATACTAAACTTTTTCGATGGCTATCAGTTTGGTTCCAGAAGTGGTGAAGTAAAGTGAAAACCTGTCTAGGAAACTCTTCACAGATCTGTTTTAAATGTTTATCGGGACAAATCATGTATTATTTTATTTAGGTTAAAATAGGTACCTTTCGCTCCAGTATCTAAGTTTAGCGATAAGGCCGCCACTTGTGGCACTAGCTCGTAAGTGTTTTCTATCTGTTTGTAATTCTTATTTCTGGTGTACACAATAAAGAGTTTCTATCTATCTATCTAAGTTTGCTATACATATAACAAGGCAATATGTGTAGTAAATTTAATCTGGTTTCATCTTCATTATTCTTATAGTTAGCCAAGACACATTGCTGTCAATCGAAGGGCTGTTATTTAAGCAGGCACTATGGGTGTTACGTTTCTTCAGTACTAAAACATAGCGCGCCAGAGAGTAGAGAGAAGGTGAAAATTGTGGATGTGTGTGGTCACCTTTATATCAGCACCCGAGAGATCGTCCTTCGACATGATGAGTTCAGAGAGGTTGACGTCTTCCGCCAACGTCATCCGCGAAGTATGAATGGTGAAGATCCTACGTTTGGTCTTCTCGTCTGGTAACGGGAATTCGATCTTTCTGTCGATACGGCCGGGACGGATAAGTGCGGGGTCAAGGGTTTCGATACGATTTGTGGCCATAATCACCTAGAACAGAAATACAAATTATTTATTTGTCAGAACATGGTAGGCACACATACATATAAAGTAGCATACATGGTCGTATGAATGGAAACGTATCTCATGTCCTTGCCTGTTACAGCGTACAAATGTTATTTTTTTATATAAATATATTTTTATTAGTATTTGTTAAGTTAAAAAACAACAATATTATGTCTATGTTAGAATATTGTCAGTCAGATTTTTTTAAAATCTATATAGCTAAATATAAATATGGCTTAAAATGCTAAATGGCCTTCGCTGTCACCCTCTAAGTATAACAGCTTTGCACCCAGCTACCAAATACCCAATATATTCCTCATAGCATGATTTTACATATTTTTTCAATCCAAACAATTAACTTACTACTAACTTTAAACTTTACTACTAATATGATTATTTATTTGAACAATTTGTGCAGACAACTTCAAACTCCTTCATCACCTCTTTCTTGACCACTGTCTGCACTAAATGCCTAAATATGTATATGCAAAAATGGTTTCTCTGTTACAATGTATTGTATCTCAATTTTGGTAACAATATAGCGGTTTCGAAAATGATCCATTCCAGTTCCATTAGGAAAAACTAGTTTTTTATGAATTTTCATGAGGAAGTAAGGCTTTGTATCTATATACAGACGGATATCTTTAAAAATCGCTAGGAAATGGCGCTATTATTAAATTTTTATTCAGTGAACTTACTTTTACATCACCCCTTGAATCGAATCCATCAAGCTGGTTTAGTAACTCCAACATAGTTCTCTGGATTTCTCTCTCACCACCTGAATTTGAGTCATATCTGGAATAATTGAAACATTTACATAAAAAAATTACAAGAAATACAAATGTCTGCATACTATTTGGACCCGGGTATATCCAGACTGCATCCAGAACCACCGGAGGATGGGCAGCAGCGTCCTGTTAGTACATGGTGAACGCACCGGATCCCCAGGCCGCCTGCCAAGCGTGGGGATTATGGCAACCTAAGATAAATTAACCTTAGAGAGGGGGGGGCCTTCTTCAGCAGTGGACATTTAATGGCTGATGAATATACTATTTCTATGTAGAAGTTAGAGCATATACAACTGTTTTGACACCTATATACCATTTAAATTACCAGGTTTCACAGATCAATAGTCATTGTATTTGTATTATATATTTATAATCTTCAGTATTTATATTATATTTATGTATCAACAATTTAATTAATAAGCCTGGTTAATGCAACGCGTGACCAAATTCTGGCGTGTTTCTGGCTCAATGCATAAGCATTGACATTCAGCATGGTAATGCCGCCAGCATATTGGGTAAGCTGCCAACTGACAGTGAGCTTGAGCATTTGGATTGTCTTTAGACCATCAACGATCTATGGGCATTTTGTTTTTGTAGTGTTAGCTTGTGTTTTGTTTAGTTAATCAAGCCACAACTCAATTCAAATTATTATACTACGGCGTAAACACTCGCTTTGACATTTATGGAGCTATATGACTCCAGTGATGTCACAATCACAATGTAGCAAACAAGTGCATGCCTTTACGTCATGACATTCAACCTAAATAGAGCATTTCAAGTCACATGATCAACAGAAAAAAAAAATTAACTTAATTTGGATGACCTGATCTAAGCTATAGTGTTTTGTCAATTTCACTCTGAGGATAGACTCAAGTGCAAAAACACTGCCATTTTTGCTAATATAGGCCTATTAAGACTGAATAAGACTGTTTATCTTACCGTTTTGTGCCAACAGCATCAATTTCATCTATGAATACTATAGACGGCGCATGTTCTTCGGCCACTCGGAATAATTCACGAACTAATTTTGGACCGTCTCCCTGTATAAAAAAATCTTCAATTATTAGGTGAAACTCTTTGTGAAAACATTGTAAAAACTGTCATGGATCAGAAGCATGTATGGGAAACATTGTAAAAATTGTCATGGTTCAGATGCATGCATGGGTAACATTGTAAAAACGGTCATAGTTCAGACGCATGTATGGGTAACATTGTAAAAACTGTCATGATTAAGATGCATGTATGGTTAACATTGTAAACACGGTCATAGTTCAGACGCATGTATGGGTAACATTGTAAAAACTGTCATGGTTAAGATGCATGTATGGGTAACATTGTAAAACCGGTCATAGTTCAGACGCATGGCATAGGAAAGTCTGTTCATAACAATGAGTATAACAGACCCCTTTCAGCTTAGTACACCATTTTCGTGTAACCCAGTAGGAAGACTAGCTTCTTATTTGAATAGCCTTAAAAAACCGAAAAAATATTTCAGTCTTAAGATATCTTACCAAATACTTTTGTATAAGTTCAGAGCCGACCACCCTTAGGAAAGTGGCTGAGGTCTGGTTGGCCACAGCCTTCGCTAGCAATGTCTTGCCGGTGCCGGGTGGGCCGTACAAGATTACTCCCTTCGGGGGCTTGATGCCCATCTCCTCGTAGTACTCCGGATGAGTTAGAGGCAGCTCAACTGATTCCTAGAAAAAACATAGAATGTTTGAGAAAAATTATGACAATACAGTAACCAGTAGGTAACTCACCACTAATGCTTTGGGTACTGTAGGTAGTAAATTATTAATTAATATTAGGGATTTAAATTTAATCAAAATCAAATGAGTAATTATTAAAGGATTTGTTGGTATGTGATAGTTTAAAAATGACCAATGATCCGAAGTTGCTTGAAGTCAAGCTAAACACTAAACTGGTTTACTTTGATTTCCTGGATTTGTGTGTCCAGTCCTCCGATGTCAGCATAGGTCTCTTGCGGAGCCTTCTCTAGCTTCATGACAGACACCATGGGGTCTGTGTCGTCACCCAGCACACCCACTACTGCATGGACCTAGTAAAATATATTGATAGTAATAAAATGCATATTTAATTTTTAAAAATACAATATACAAAGAAAAATACAATTCACTGACTGACTCATCACAAAATCTACTTTTTCTACAAAGCTGATATTTGGCAGGCCTGCCCTGGCTTCGCACGTAAATTACACCCGTGCGAAGCCGGGCGGGCGGGTCGCTAGTTAATAATAAAGTAATAGAAAAGCTGCGGGGCGCATTTTGTGGTGACAAGTCATCACCCATCGCAATATTTTGATATGAGGCATAGTTGGCGGGTGCCATACTCATGTCTGACACCGTAGCACAGAATTTTACAATCCTACACTGTACAATAGTTACATATTCCTTTTCAAACACATTCTAGAATTGTCTATACTATAATATTATAAAGAGGAAAAATTTGTATGTAAGTATGTTTGTAACGAATTGGCTCAAAAAGTACTGGACCGATTATAAAAATTCTTTCACACCATTTGAATGCTATATTATCACTGATTAATATAGGCTATTTTAATAAGCTATATAACTATACCCGTAATAAGCAAAAAAACAAAGAAAAGAATAAGGATAAGAAGCTTACCAAACACTTCTTAAATACATAGCAAAACGTTCACTTACTTTATGATTTAACAATACAGAGCAGCCAGGCTCCAACTGGTCTTTATCCACAAAGGACAGGATGCTGACATAGTGCTCGCTACCCACCGATGTGGACACGATAGCATGGTTGTCGTCTATGATCTCCTCAAGGTTACCCACAGACATTGGAGTCCCTCTCAGATCATCAACCTGAAAAATAGTACCTATTAAATTGCTGTTCTTCACATTTTAATCAATTAAGTAATATCACACTTCAGCCCTTACAGCCAAAACCACTCATATCAATGTTTTTACAACATCCTTAAATTTATAGTGCTTATCGTAAGTAGGTTCCAATATAACATGGTGTTTTGGCGGGAACCACAGGGGCCAGCTGCAAGCACGCCTGTGGTGTCACTTTATTCCTGTCTATATTTTAATGGAGCTGGGAGCAAATGTTTTACCACATGCAGGAAACAATACTGCATATATACAAAACCGGGGCATATCTTAATTTTTGAAATTTTCATTTGATTTTTCAGAAACTAGTACCACTATTAATTATATTTCACATATCTTCTACATTAAAGTAAATGTACACATAAATGCTCCTTCAAACAGCTGATAGCAGTTGAAATGGCACAAATGTAAAAAACAAATTGTTTGTGCACTGTCATTATAAGTATTCTTTGCGCAGACAAGCAGTTAAAAGGTCTACAATGATAATCAGTTTATTCACACAACAGCATTGTAGATTTTCCCAGTATGCTTGCTGTTAAGCAATGTACCTGTCGGTCAGTTACCTTGGATCTTTCTTCTTCAATTTTCTCCTCTTGTGGCTTAAGTCTCTCCTGATTGCGGATGAATTCTTCCTCCATCAATAAGTAATCTTTTATTCTTTCGAGTTTCAACAGTTTGAGCCTGCATCTGGTGTGAGGAGTCACTTGAGGTAGCTTTAGTGCCGCATCAGGACCCTTTGCTTTCCTCTTCTTCTTGCCCACCCGAGTAGGGATTGGAGGTTCGTACTTCTTCTTCTTGTCTTTGTCATCCTTTTTGTCTCCGCCGCTGCCACCTCCAGACTGATTTTGACCCTGTTTCACACAATGAGAGACAATCAAAGAAATTCTATGTCTAGCACTTCATACATTTTAAAACAATATACGAGTAATATGTGAGCTGGTGTATTATTTCTTACCATGATTACGTCTGTTTTCTACAAATTCAACTAATATTTATTATTAAAAATCAAGTAAAATCACAAAAATCACGATGATTACAAGGCGAATTTGATATACCACAGACTATATGATTTTTTTCAAAAATTTTTGACACAACAGATTCAAAAAGCGCTTCTTGACGTTCATTCTCTTGAAAATGCAAAAACTAAACGTTTTTGACGTGTTTGTTCGTCGTGTTCGCCTGCTGTCAACAAGACAGTCAAGACTGTCAACGTCAACACGTTTTTTGTGGAATCGAGGAAGAAAAGCATAAAAAGTGAAACGAAGAAAATTATAAAAATATTGATCTGAGAAAGTGTTATAGTCTTCCTGTTTACAAAATATTACATGTTTTACACATAGAATAATGTCACAAATATTTCTTATCACCATACTACGCTAGTGTTATCTAAAATCTTTATACCCTTGTGTTCTTCAACAGCTGACGAATAACACAGTATTGCTTGTGATATTGCAATAAATCAACATGGTGTTAGCAGATTTGGGTCGTAAAATAACGACTGCCTTGCAGTCGTTAAGCAGAGCGACCATAATCAATGAGGAGGTAAAGTGTACATTTAATAAATGAAACAACAATCATATTCTACTCATTGAGAACATTTGCATTAAAATATGCCTAATGTGTTTATAGGTGCTGAATTCTATGCTCAAACAAATATGCGCTGCGCTCCTGGAAGCCGACGTTAACATTCGCCTGGTGAAGAACCTTCGCGAGAATGTTAGAGCAGTTATTGATTTTGATGAGATGGCAGGAGGGCTTAACAAGCGGCGGATGATCCAGTCTGCTGTTTTCAAAGAACTTGTTAAGGTAAGTAGCAAATAGCAATGATACTCTAATGTTTGGCGCATTCAACTTACATGCCGCAGGAGTGGGTTCAAATCTCTTCAATGAGCCATTAGGTGCATTATAGGCTCTAAAAATAACAAGTAATAGTATATTATCATATCCCCCCTGAGCCAAAACATCTATACAGGTAGACATTGACGTCGAAAATTCTGTTATATGATTTTCTAAACTAAATTTGTCAGTTCAAAAATTGTTGCCATCCTTTTTTCACATCAAAGAAACACAGGTAATTTTAGTCCTGTCAAGGCTGTCATATTGGTAAAATTTTGTGAATGTAATATTATCGAAGCCATTGTCTATTCAATAGAACTAACCAAGCTTACTTACAAATTTTCTAGCTCGTCGACCCCGGAGTAAAGCCATACCAGCCCATCAAAGGCAAGCCTAACATAGTGATGTTTGTCGGTCTACAAGGGTCTGGAAAGACCACTACTTGCACCAAACTGGCTTACCACTATCTGAGGAAAAACTGGAAGTCTTGCTTGGTCTGCGCTGACACATTCAGAGCTGGTGCCTATGACCAGGTCAAACAGAACTGTACTAAAGCTAGAATACCATTTTATGGAAGGTATGTCAAATTGTTTTGAATTAGTTTTGTTGTGGCACTATAACTCCAAACACAATAATAATTGTTCTGTGAAACTAGCATACCCAAATGGTTTCTTAGCAATAAGTTTCTTACCTAATTAAACTACATATTATAAGTGTATTAAGTGTACTGCAATTAAATTTTTGAACACATAAAATTTCAACCCTTAAATCAAAAAAAAATCAGCTGTTCCATAGAAAACTATTATTTATACTCAACAAAATGTATAGAAAAGCAATTTTTTTACGATATCAGTGTTGGTACCATAGTAAAAGTGGTTCACTATGAAAATAACAAACCCCTTTAACTTAGTACACCCCTTACGTATAACCCCATAGTTTCAATATTACCTAAACTAAATGTTAACTAAAAACACTAAATTTGTCAAATGATTTTAATATAAATGACTTTGGGTTGCTCATGTGTTTCCAGTTACACGGAAGTTGATCCTGTAGTAATCGCCCAGACCGGTGTGGAGATGTTCAAGAAGGAAGGCTTTGAGATGATAATAGTGGACACAAGTGGTCGCCACAAACAAGAGGAGTCACTGTTTGAAGAGATGTTGGCGGTTGCCAATGCAATTGTACGTAATTATGTTACACTTTGTTTTTGTAATCATCTATTCGCCATTTCTATTGTTTTCATGAAAACAAGTCTACAGAACTTTCTTAAAAAGAGTTTCTGTAAGGTGTGTTTTCATGGAGCAAATATAAAAATAGTTCCAAACCAAAATCATCAAGAAGACAGTTTGTGATTAGATTATTTAGACTAGTTTATGTTTTGAACTAGTATTTAAATTTAGTTCTCCCTGGAAATAAATAAACTAGTACTATTTACACACCCTAATAAGGTTGGGCTTACAGAAAATGTAACTAGTATATTTGTACGAAAAGTATAGAAATAACTCTACCCCCAGTCCTGTTTAAAAAAAAAAACAGAAACGCCATGACATGGCAAATAACAAGCCCCGCAATGACCTAAAAAAAAAATTGACTTTCAGAAACCAGACAACATAATATTCGTGATGGATGCCACTATCGGGCAGGCTTGTGAGGCACAAGCCAAGGCTTTCAAAGAGAAGGTAGACATTGGTTCAGTTATCATCACCAAGTTGGATGGCCATGCGAAGGGTGGGGGTGCTTTATCGGCGTAAGTTTGATTTATATCAGTTACTCTACTATAACCTGTAGGTCTATCATATAGAAAGATCCACAGAAAAATCAATTTCTGTAATAAACAGATCTGTATTTCTTATTGAAAATAATGGTTTTCTTCTCTATTACCTCTACTTTAAATAAAGAAGTTTTTCGTAAAACTCTCAGAGAAAGTTTGAGAGCGGTTTTCGCTAAATTACTGACGTAAAATAAACAATTTTAATGTTACATTATTTAAATTTTCTAGAGTGGCAGCAACACAGAGTCCTATAATTTTCATTGGAACGGGAGAACACATTGACGACCTCGAGTCATTCAAAACAAAGCCCTTCATTAACAAGCTACTGGGGATGGGAGACATCGAGGGGCTCCTGGATAAGGTCAATGAACTCAAGCTGGATGATAATGATGAGCTGTTGGAGAAACTGAAGCATGGCCAGTTCACACTGAGAGCTATGTATGAACAGTTCCAGAATATTATGAAGATGGGACCCTTCTCACAGATAATGGTGAGCAACATTGTGTTTTGGTATACTCACTATTATGTACACACTATTATGTATTATGTCTCACAGTACTCATTATTATGAAAAAGCAAAAAATTCATATTGGCTATCCCCCGTTATATTGAATGTGAATTATATTTTTCTATGGAACAAGGCATATATTTCTATGGTGTTTATTTTTTCTTTTCAATAATATTTTGTTCCTAAAGACAGCAGTTTAATTAATACATGTGTTTCAGGGTATGATCCCAGGCTTCTCTCAAGACCTCATGTCAAAAGGGAGTGAACAAGAATCCATGGCAAAGTTGAAACGGCTCATGACAATTATGGACTCTATGAATGAAGGCGAACTTGACCATAGAGACGGCGCCAAGTTATTCTCCAAACAACCCACCAGAATCACGAGAGTCGCCCAGGGCTCCGGCGTCACAGAGAGAGACGTCAAAGATCTTATAACACAGTACACCAAGTTTGCAGCTGTTGTCAAAAAGATGGGCGGCATTAAAGGTTTGTTTAAAGGAGGTGACATGGCGAAGAATGTCAACCAGACTCAAATGGTCAAACTAAACCAACAGATGGCAAAGATGATGGACCCGAGAATTCTCCAGCAGATGGGTGGTATGTCTGGCCTTCATAATATGATGCGGCAGTTGCAGCAAGGCTCCAGTGGAATGAACAGTTTGATGGGCGGGAAATGACGGTAGTTTGGTATTGTCGTGAGTGCAAGATTTTTTAATCAAGTATAGAAGTTATTAAAGCTGAATATTGGAACCTATGTTTTTATTTTGCTGCCTAAAATTATAATCCCTATGTAAGTAGTGTGGTACCCACTCACGGTAGTGAGCCCACTACAATCTACGAAGAATGCCGGCAGCGAATTTTTATTCTTCAGAGATTTTTGGGTTAGTCTACCTATACCTATAACCATAGATCAGAATGCTACTTTTTTGTAGCAGTTTTATGGCGCCAACTTGAAAATGTTATGAAATGTGAAGTGGCAACTGCGTAGGTATGTCACTTCCGGAACGCCAGACCAAGGACGTTATATATATACCCTAAAGGGACCAAGCGCCAGACCTTTTAACCACAGAGTGCTTTTAACCTTTCGTGTCTGCATATTTTTCGTTGGCGCTAAACATGTCTGGTATTAACATATGTCTGGTGCCAAAATTATAAAAAAAATACTAAGAATAAAGTAAGTACGTTTCTGCATGCGTCGCCTATGGTCATAATCGTTTTTTTTTAGCGTAGCGGTTTGTAGTCTGTAATCAAATTATTGGAACAAAACCAAAACTAAGCTCTTGTGGAAATTATTATTGAATGAACGTTTTACAAAATCATTGACGCTAGTGCAATCTATAGCACATTTTGATTGGTCGTTGATGACATTTCATCTCGAGTCATGTCTGTCTGTCAAGTGTCAACTTTACATTTGACTCATTTCGGTCTTTGTTTATATTTTTGTAATTTAGCAAATTTGAAATTCTGTAAATTATCTGAATTTCAGTAATGCTTGGTAGTTATACAAAAATTCAGACCTTGTGCCGTTATTCTATAAACAAGGTAAATGTAGAAAATTCTAATATTTATTATGTTTAGGTTCATAACCTCTACTTAGAATTAAACATCCATCATAAATTTATTTTCTCAGGTATTGTGCTGTGCTCTAAATACTGGCCGTCGAAGAGTTCGATCACGAATAGATATGGAGTTGAAGAGTCGTGACGATCCAATCGTAACCAAACTGGATACACCCGAGTTTAAAGGCATATTTACTGACGAAGTCATTGAATTAAAGAAATTATTCGACAAATACCAATTTGAGATCAGGATAGCAGGTGGAGCGGTCCGGTAAAACCTGTTTTATTAATAGTAGGAAAATCTCAAGTCACTCGCCTGGTGGTAAGAGTCACGCTTGGTGGTGACAGTTCAGAGCCATCCAGAATTTAAAACAGTTCAAATTCCTACGCGGCAATGCATTTTGTTTATCACCCTGAGATACTAGATGTTAAATCTCATTCTGTTCTGTGATTTCACTGAAAATATTGCTCTTCAATCTGAAACACAGTAATCATTATCATGTTCCCATTGCTGGGACACAGGCCTTTTCTTAGAGATTTTTTGTTTAATACATATTTTTTATATAGCAATAGGCTTGCGTTTGACCGCTAACTTGCCTGATGTTAAGTGATGATGTGGTCTATGATGGAGCACACCTTCCTAGAAGAAACCGATTCACTCGTGATTTACATACAGATTGTAACTATTGGAGAACACCAATTCAGGCAGCGCAATCCAAAGACTAGCAGAAATAATAATGTTATAATAACACACTAATGATGTACAATTAGGGTTACCATCTGTCCTGACATGTCCGGACTTTTAGACTTTGTCTGGTTTTTTTGCGACGATTTTAACTTCGCGCCTTTGACAGATATTTGTCATGTCAGAAAGAACGAAATAGTCGTTACTTTTTACTAAATTATCCCTTTCTGTGTCACTTAACACCATAACAGCTAAATGGGTTTGAATGAAATTTGATACTAAGGTATATCCTGGATTAACACAGACTACTTTTTGTTGTAGAATAATTCAGTTCTTGTAGGATAGCAGATGTTACCAGGGTGCTATGCTAGTAGTAAGATAAGGTAAATAAAAAACATTACGTTTACAGTGATTTATTGATGGGAAAGAAACCAACAGACCTAGACTTTGCCACTACAGCCACTCCGCAACAGATGAAGGAAATGTTTACTGCAGAGTCCATCCGCTTAATTAACCTAAATGGAGAGAAACATGGCACAATCACTCCCCGGATTAATGACAAAGAGAACTTTGAAGTCACAACTCTGAGAATAGACATGGTAACAGATGGACGCCATGCAGAAGTTGAATATACAACGGATTGGAAGCTCGATGCGAATAGAAGAGATCTGACAATAAATTCTATGTTTTTAGGTAAGAAATAACTCCATTATTCACAACATTATTCTGGCAAAGCTTAAAAAGCAAACCTTTTATTTGTTTTTAGTTACCTTACTTTGCACTTGATAGGCCTGTGTCCTAATGTTTCATTTATTACAAACAACAAGCTTAGCGAAGAATATATTCTTAGTGAAGGATAGAATCACGTACTGATAAAATAATTTAAATTGACCGATATATTTCCGAGACCTTTCCGACGCCTATAGCGTTCAAAGATTTTGGCAGTTTAGCTAGCAGATACTGTTTTCTCCAGCGTGTGTTAGTATAGCCAGGTCTGGCGCACACCACACTTTATGTATGAAGCTACAAGTAGCCGACTTGTCGGACCTGCCGCATGAGTCTGAGATAACGCGACAAGAGTTACGCGATAGACAGAGAAGCACCTTCTAGGTTAATATAGCTGTGGTATAGGTAATTAGCGCTCGCACATCGTAAATTGCACTTTATTGTGGAGTAACAAGAGTCGCTACTTATTTAAATGATTTTGCGGAGTGAATCTTCTTTACTTATATGTATTCTGTGGTATGGCATTTCTAAGGCGCGCGCACGGCTTGACGTCATAACGTGCTATAGTGCGCTCTTTGTCTAGCATGAACATAAAATAGGAACTTACTTATTTTTCACGAATTTTAATTTTGTTTTCGTTGTTTTCTATTTATAATCAGCTTTTTTATCTCTACGCGTCTGTCTGTTTGTCTGTATGGCCGCTAACTCCTAAACCACGCAACGGATTTTGATGCAGTTTTCACCATCAGTGAGATACATTTTCACAGAAAGATTATATACATAACCTGCGACCCGCCTCCGGCTTCGCACGTAAATTACAGCCGTGCGAAGCCAAGCGGGCGGGTCGCTAGTGAGGTAATAAAAATATATTAAGACACAGGATTCTATTAAACTTATCTTTTTAATTTTGTACTTTGCAGCTTTTGATGGATCAGTTTATGATTACTTCTTTGGATATGAAGATTTACAAAAACGAAGGGTGGCATTCGTTGGCGATGCTGATACAAGAATCAAAGAGGACTATTTACGAATATTAAGATATTTCCGATTCTATGGGAAAATAGCAGAAGAACCAGATAAGCATGAAGAAAAGACACTGCAATGTATCAGAGACAATGTGGAAGGCCTACAAGACATATCCGGGGAGAGAATCTGGGTGGAATTGAGGAAGCTACTCCAAGGGAACTTTGCAGGCAATCTATTAAAAACTATGATTGATGTTGGCATTGGAAAATATATAGGTTGGTTTTTGTATACATTTTGTGCATTAATAAGGGATTAACTTCTCCGCATCCAACTCCTACTAACTTCTTACTAAGCTGTGTAAATAAGAGACAGATTTGTAAGTATTCAGCTGGTATTCGGCCTGATTCAATTTGTTTGATGCAAACAACTATAGTTAGAAATGTAAAAACTTGCGTATGTGAGTCACTCAATACCCCAAATTAATCTAAACTCGGGGTTTACTGGTACTGGTAACCATTAAATAGTTCCAATATTCACCTCTTGGCTCCATTATCAGAGAAGTTCAATGACAATATTATTATATTGTCATATTGCTACATTAAACTTGCAAAGTTTAAAATATATTTTTTACTGGCAAGCCTAAAGCCTTTATAAAACAAAATACTTTGCCTATTATACAAAAATTGTTGAACAGCACATAGCTCTACGCAGACGCAGCGTAGGGAGGCCTCCCACTAGATGGACCGACGACATTGTGAGAGTCGCGGGCATCCAGTGGATGCAAAAGGCAGGCCTATGTTCAGCAGTGGACGTCTTCTGGCTGATGATGATGATGATGACATAGCTCTAAAGGCAATCCAAATACAAGCCCACTACGACTTGGCAGTGTACCCAGCATGCTGGCGCCATTACCATATTGAATGGCGTATGCATTGAGCCAGAAAAACGCCAGCATTTTCGTCACGCATCGCACCACCCAGACGCGTTGAATGATTCAAATCGATACGACAATTAAAAGTAGATTAAATCTGATTTTCAAGATTTGTTTACATAGTTACTAGAGTCTGGCTAATGAAAGTAGAGACTGAAAAAGCGCGTCAATAAAAATAAAAAAAACATTGCACAACCACCCCAAAATTAGTATGAAATGCAAACATAAAAATTAATAATCAACAAGTATCAAATGATTATTCCAGGTATTTCATATAAATTTTTGGGGTTCCAATGCTGATATTTTTAAATTTGCCGCTCTTTTTCAGTCTCTACTTTCACTAGCCAGACTCTAGTAAAGTTTATATAAAAACTTGGACCGAGTACACTTGATAATATTAGTGTGATATCTTACTTCAGGTTTACCTACTTCACCTAACATGGAGGAATTGGATAGAGTACTAAAAAGAGGTGAACACCTGAACCTTCACCCTATGAGCTACTTAGTAGCACTGCTGAAAGATTTAGACGAAGTGACCATGCTGCATCGCAGGATAAAGTTCTCAAACTTTGAAAGAGACATGGCTTATTTCCTTGTGGAACACAGAGTGGACAAGGTGTCTGAAAGGCCTCTACTGTAAGTACTCCTATGGACATTGCACATCGTCCAAATAACTGGCTGAACATAGACTTAGTCTCTATGTAGTATTGCACGCTTTCGTCATTTTCGATTTGTTGTATGGTTGCTTTCAGCTTGCGTGCAAACAAACGAAGGTCATTATGCCGTCCAAAACGTGGGTTGTCATTTGCAGCAGGCACGCAACCTGCAAATGATGCCCTTGTAGGCAGTAAGCTTTAGGTCCGAAACCCATCTATGGGTCGTGACATATGATTTGACAAGTGACCTAGCATGTAACTTGTTACTCGTCTCAACATTCAAAGCGAAATGAATAGCAATAGTGCGCGATGCGGCGCAGCGCCCACTCGCGTGGCGTGACTTGACCTGTCTATGTTGGAGCACGCTTGCTTAGAAGTAACCGATTCACTCGTGATTTGAAGACACCCAGATTGTAACCATCGGGGAACGTATTCAGGCAGCGCATTCCACAGACTAGCAGTTCACACAATAAATGTGGAATCAAAGCGCTTCGTACGGATACCTGGGTTTTTTCTGCTCACGGAGACTTATACGCCACAACACCGCCTTAACTCTTCACATCTACATCACACTATTGGCCAGCAAAAAGATCATTTCTAAATATAGATACCCGATTTTGTTTGCCTAAAATATACTATTGGTTATCTGTGATTATAATTTTGTCTTTCCAGACCGTACGAGAAGTTAGTCGTAAATGCGAAAATAAAACAAAAACAGGAAGAAGAAGTTGCATATGTGTGCGAAATATTGAAGTACAGAGGAGAAGAGGGATTATTAGAACAATTCAACAATTGGGAGATACCTCGTTTCCCAATTAATGGTAAAATCTTAAAGGATGCTGGCGTGCCCCCAGGCAAAACATATGGTCGCATTATCAACAAGCTAAAAGATATCTGGATCGAAAATAACTATGAACAAAGTGCTGAAGATTTAGTCAAACACATTCCCGACATTATACACCAGTTTGAATCAAATGACAAAAATAAACAACCATAATAAAATAATTTTATTTGATGAGATCTGGGCCATTTTTACACTTTTTGGAAACAACTTATTTGATTTTGATGAAACTCTGTAAGTAAATTTCAATTGTAAATATACATTTCTAATATAATTTACTTTCTATACATTGATTTAATAATAGTAATAAAAAAAACCTGCCTATTTATGCAACTTGTTAAAAAACAAATGGTTCTCATTCTAGGGGTTTAGCCATTGAAGATTTCTATTATCTACCTCCTGGCTCCATCATCAGATCAGTTTGGTACCAAATGATTGTATTGTCATCCGACCGAACTACATATACTTGCAGTTTCTAGTTTTTAGTTCCAAGTTTTTAGTTATTTATTTACGTTTTCGTTAATGTTTTTTAAATTGTGTGTAATAAAGTTTGACTTACCAAGTTTATTCAAAATCGAATGAGTAATATCCCAATAGTGGACTTAGTAAGACCAGTAAAAGGTTTCCAGTAACTTTTGTCTGCCTGTGCACATGGTGCATATTATTATACTGTGCCGAAATATCGGGAGCTCCATCCACAATCTTATCACCGTGAATATCCTATTAATAGTCATATAAAAAAGTTACTGAACTCTGGACATCCCACCTCAAGACTATAATTATAAAAGACTAGCGGTCCGCCCCACTTCGCACGGGTATAGATTATAGCCTATGTCACCCGGGGATAGTGTAGCTACCCGTCAGTGAAAGAATTTTTCAAATCCGTTCAGTAGTTTCGGAGCCTATTCAATGCAAACAAACAAACAATCAAATCTTTTTGCTTTATAATATTAGTATAGATAATATTTTTGCACAAGCTTAGCTTATCACATAATTTTATATTTTATAATAAATTTACAATGGTCTTGTTATGCATACAAACAATGTTAAAAAGTAACAAAATTTATAAATAAATATATTAGATTTTGCTAAATATTAGACACAATATTCACTTCCTTTTGGCGGCTGGTATGGTTCATACCTGTTGCAACCATCGTCATCATCCTTATGGTCTCTGAAGCATCGGTTACAGAACAAATACCTGCACCCGAGGCATCTCATTGTGGCATCTTCATTACAAATCTCACAGAAGGGCAGCTCATCGTGAGTTGGTGGAGCTAATTCAATCTCTTCTATTGATGCTTCAGCTTTTATCTGGAATAAAATATTAAAACAAAATTAACTCAAGTTCATCAAGTTATAGGGACAGAGCGAACTTTTCCAATCAATGGTACCAACTCTAACAGATGGTGTCAAAGTGGTGCCAACAAGTATACTGCGCACCAGTCAGTCCCTCGCCCAAAGAGAATGTAACGCTACGCTAAGACCCTCGCCGACTTCGTTTATGCGTGGTTGTTGCGTGTCGCCAGCGCCGGCCCTTGCCTTTGATCAGGTTAGAACGAGATTGTCTTTCGGCGCCCTTCATTTCTGAAAACTATCGTAAAGGAACAGTGGCGTAGCTAGGTAACCAAAGGCCTTAGTGCACAAAAAGAATTGGGGCCCTTTCTTAACTGGTTAGGTTTTATCTATACTAATATTAATAAAGAGGAAAGATTTGATTGTTTGTTTGTTTGCATTAAATAGGCTCCGAAACTACTGAACCGATTTGAAAAATTCTTTCACTGACGGGAAGCTACACTATCCCCGGGTGACATAGGCTATAATCTATACCGGTGCGAAGCTGGGGCGGACCGCTAGTCAAGTATAAATATAAATTTATATGAATACTTTAAAGGTGCAAAGCTACTTATTAGGTATATGTATGTGTATTAGTTATAATATGACTGCCCCGGTGGCTCAGTTGGTAGTGAACCTATCTTCTGTGCTTGGGGGTGTGGGTTCGATTCCCATCTAGGACAAACATTTGTGTGATGAACATTTGTGTTTGTTCTATGTCTGGGTGTTAATATCTATTTAAGTATGTATTTAAAAATATATATGTAAGTATATCAGTTTCTGGCAGCCATATTACAAGCTTTGCTTAGTTTGGGGTCAGATGACCGTGTGTGCAAAAATGTCCCGAATATGTCCCGAGTATTCTGAAGGTGGGAGATATTTTCGCTTGTTCTGTTTGGAGGTTTACTGGTCAGGATCCGAGGCCCCCCTAAGCTTGAGGGCCCCGGGCACACACTAGCCCTCCGATAACTACGCCACTGTACAGGAATCGATTGTGGGATAAAAAGTATTCCATGTGCTAATGGAATATGGTAAATGATTACCACATAAAAAAAATATTCTGTTTACAAACAACACTAGTGTGCCGCTTGCCAGGCCGCGTTCCGCAGCGAGACACGAAGCACCATCACATTTTAATTTTTTGCTTGCTTTTGTTATTTTGATGCCCCATGATATCTGGCGCCTCCACGACCGCTCCTCTCGCTCTACCCCAGGGCCGGCCCTGCGTGCCGCGTCATTCTTGAAAGCAAGCATAAATAGGCACAATATAAATATATATTATTATCAACACATAACGATGTAACGTACCATGTAGCTTTGCTTAGTTTGGGGCAGATGACCGTGTGTGCAAAAAACTTCGCGAATATTTATTTATTGAGATTTCAACAGGCGGCACAAATTCTAGTACTAAACATTATTTGAACGTAATGTTCGGATCACCTACTTTCATTACCAAGGTTGCATTAAGGTTAGGCATAACCGGTCACGCCGAAGTCGAATGGGTGGACATCAAAAATGTATATCATTTCAGTCATGAATAAATGAACGCAAATTGGAGCATCCGTACACGGACTGTGCAATGTCACGCCAAATTGCGTGAGGTTTTTTGGATTATGGTAGGCATTGAAATCCGTGGGTTGTGATCGCGCCGAAACGAGAACTGAAGATTTGTCGCTCACAATCAAATACCACGCGCCGCTATACACTACACACGCCATTTGGCATGATGAACTGTTTATTATACTATTCATCATCATTTCAGCCCATCACATTCCCACTGCTGGGACACAGGCCTTCTCTCAGAGTGAGAGATGGGCCTTCACTTAATCATAGATAAACATATATACTAGAAGACTTAATTCACCATAGTGGCCCAGTGCATGTTGGGGAATGTCATGATACTATTAAAATGTTAAATTTACCTTATCAACAATCTTTCTCACACTTTCTTCTTCGTCTTCTGATTCTATGACCCGACTGGGTGGATTAATTTCCTTTGTTGAAGTAGCTGAAGCGCTTGTGTTACTTTCAGATGGACCTCCACTTAACTTCAGCATTCTCGCCTCCATATCACTGATGAGGCTATCAAACTCATCCTTGTACTTAGTGTCTATTTGAGTTTGTTCTACATATTGCTTGATTAGATCATCTGCTTGCTCTTGCTCTGTTCTGAGATCTTTTACTGGTATAACAGGCTGAAATTAAAGAAGCATATCTGATGAATGAAAATAAAATATAATTAATGCTTTGATGCTTCACTTGCCCACTCAACATTAGTGATAGTACAGTAATACCTTTACGCGACCCCGTTATGGGCGGTTTCACTATAACGCGAATTTCAAATTTCGCGCTCAAATGCCTCGCATTACGCGAAAGAGTGCGTATATAAATGCGTTAATAGTATGTATTGTCGTGAGGTCGCGGGTTCAAACCCCGGGCCCGACCAATGAGCTCTTTGGAGCTTATATACGGATTTTCATACCACTGGCTTTTTGGTGAAGGAAAACATCGTGAGGAAACTTGCATACGCACGGAGAAGGAATTCAATGGCGTATGTGAATCCACCAATCCGCCCTGGGCCAGCGTAGTGGATATGGCCCAATCACCCTTTCGGGTGGTAGGCTAAAAAGTCCAGCAGTGGACTGTTAAAAAGCTGATTATGATGATGTATTGCATAAAGTGTTCTTAGAATTAAAGTGATTATATTAAAATGATTCGTATTTTTTTGTATTAAATTTTGACTATGTTTAATCATAAACCTCGATATACGCGAATTTCAGTTAACGCGATTTTTTCCGGTACGTATCCCTCGCGTAAAGAGGAGTATTACTGTATTAGTAGTGGTAGTATTAGTATTACTGAAATTGGAATGTGCCTTTATCAACTAAACAAAATACAAGCTAACACTACACAATTCTACTAGAATTCTGCTTATAAATGTAATACTTGAATGGCCCCTTTTACCTGATTAGCAATGACAGGTGTTCCCCTTAATTTTGCTAATCTTTCACTTATCTCGCCATCTGATACAGTTGCCACACCCTTAATGCCCTGCAATCTCTTGGCTATTTCTTCTTCTTTGGTTACTCTGGCCACATTATCTTCTTTTAACTTCTTCAATCGTGCCTGTATTTGATCATCTATGCTTGGATCTTCTGTATTTGTTGTGGATGTGCTGCTCATAACTGTTGATTTTCCTTCAGCTGCAGCTATCCGTCTATATTAATAGCAAAAAAATTGATATTAATTATACAGTGACTGGTGAATATCTTGACAGTAATTATAAAAAAACCGTCATCAAATTTAGTTAATACACAATTACATTTAATTGGATGACATTTTTTGCCCAGTTATTTTGATTTAAACTAAACGACTGAACCGATTTTGATGAAATTTATATGGTACCAATCTGAAAGTACATAATTATATACTTAAAAAAAAACTAAAAAAAACGTGTATTTAAATAGTTTTTTCTGAAAGCATCGTTCTGACATATTCCGGACCTACATATTGAAATCTATCCTTTGAGTAACAAATCTACTTTATGGTAACTTTATACTTACTTATAATAAGCATCAGGGGGTGTGATGATTTGGTGTTTGTTGTCCTTCTGTTCCAAAGATTTGTTACATTTTGTGCAAACCTAAAACATGAGATAGATAAAAAAATTATGCGTACTTCACACATAAAATTATACCTATACATATAATAAATAGGATTTCATCATCATCATTTCAGCCAAAGGACGTCCACTGCTGGATATAGGCCTTCCCCATCAATCTCCAAAAGGGCCGGTTGGAAGCGGCCTGCATGCAGCGTTTCCCTGCGGTTTCTTTTAGGTCGGCTGTCCATCTTGTGGGTGGACGTCCTACGCTGCGCTTACCGGTCCGTGGTCTTTCGGCCCTTTTCGGAATAGGTTTTTAAAGCTATAAAAAGGTGTAATTAAGTACCAAAACTGATTAAACATACCTTAGCTTCAGAGTTAAGTTTTGGCAAAAAGACTTTGTTGTTCAAACATTTGGAACAGAAACTAAACCCACAACCAGGACAACCTTTCTGAAAATAAAATAATAGAAGGTATTAGATTGCAAATGAATGACGTCTATGGCAAAGTATTAAATTAGAATAATTACTTGTTAGTAGTTTGTCAAATACCTCTTGGCGTAGAAGTGAAAATCCTTTAGCACACGAGTTGCAAGACATTTTAATCGTTTTTGGTTATTCAAGAAACCAGCACAACGATAATAACAAAGCGTACCAAAGTTGATGAGTAGTTGATAAATAACCGTGTAAAGATTTACTTATCTAAAAGAATGAATCATCCACACAGAACACTATTTTCTCTAAAAGATCAAATTATGCATCACATTGATCACATGCATGTAATTGTTGTCTGAAATCTCGTAAAATCGTGATGTTTATTTTCTAATTTTTTGGAAATTTTTAGTAGATTACGTAGATTATTTTATTGCAAATGTCAACAATCCACATGTCAAAAACAGCTGTATCTTTTTTTTCGCCCATTATTATTGCCGCACTTTTAGAATACGTGTTTTACAATGGTTTTACATGTTGTTTGATCGAGCTCACACTAATGGCGGTATGGCTCTTATGACTTTAGCCTGCCATAACAGGAGAAAAAAAGGTAATTTGTTTACAAACAAAAATAAAGTTCGTGATATTTCATTATTTTTAATAAATAGCCAAAGTGAGATGTGATTTACTTATCTGATTGAATAGAATTTCTTTGCCAGCCATATTTCCCAAGTTATATGGTTAGAATTCATTAGAATTTATGAAGTCTGAAGAGTGACGCACAAAATTTTCTGTACCCACTCGGGGTTGAAGTGAAAAAGAAAATAAAATGAACGATATAAAACATTTAATACCACCGAAATTATTCGAAGTAGTCGAGCGGGCTAATATTTGTACTTTCAAGCAGATTATAACACTATCTTCTTGGGACATTAAAAAAGTTACCAATCTGAGCATTGAAGACATACTCCTGCTAAAGAACTTGGTGTCTGAACATGTACGGCCCAAAATCATGACTTGTTATGAACTGTTGAAGCAGAGTACTAACTCAAAAATAACAAGTGGATGTGATGCAATAGACAGAATTTTGAATGGAGGTTTTCGTACAGGATCTATTACTGAAATATATGGAGAGAGTGGATCTGGAAAAACTCAAATATGTCTACAAACAGCGGCACACAACTGGCCTAACTCCACTGTTTACATTTGCACAGAAGATTTGTTTCCTATAAAACGGTTTGATGAAATAAAAAAAGGCTTACCAGATTACAATCCCCACATTGACTATGGGTCAGCTACATTTGTGGAACACATCACTGAGTCTAAAGATCTATTGTCATGTCTCAGAGTAAGGTTGCCCAAGTTACTGGCCCAGAATAAGTTTACTCTAATTGTTATAGATTCTGTAGCAGCGCCATTTCGGGTTGAGAGCACTAACTATGTACAAAGGGCTGAGGAAATGAGAGAGCTGGCTATTTGCTTACTCAATATGGCCCAAGAGTTCAACTTGGCCGTTCTTTGCATAAACCAAGTAACTGCTGCATTTGATAATACAATGGACATGTTGCCTTCATTAGGTCTGGCTTGGTCTAATATGGTTTCCACTAGACTTTACCTACGGAAGACTTCAAGGACTATTAATGCTGCCAATAAGGATAATGTAAAATATTCTTCTAATTTAAGAGAACTTTCTGTGATTTTTGCCTCGGACTTGCCTAATGCTTCGGCTGAGTTTGTTATTACTATAAACGGTTTGCAAGGTTTGAGTAAAGTCTAATATTAATTACCTATGTTTTGTAACTTTTGGTAATGTTACGTACTTACTGTACCACTGTAACCTATACATAAAATTTATGCTAATAGAATATGTAGGTATAATTTTTTTAATACCTACCCTGCCAGCAATCATGTTTGTACAATAAATGGTGGTTATTTTATATTTTTGTATACTTTTAAAATCGAGATCTCTAGTAAAAGCTTATACCCGCAATATTCCTCATTTTATTCTCAGGACAAAAGTACCCTATGTCCGTCCGTCCTTAATCCTTATGCGATGTATGCTATCATGCAGTCAAATTTAGTTTTCGGCTTTGCTGTTTAGTCGTGAAAACCTTAGGGTATAAAACGACCTTGTGAAAACCAAACAAACAGACAGAGACGCAGAATTACTTTCGCATTTATAATTTTAGTAAGGATAGAAGTTTGAATGCTCTATTAGGACTGAGGGATAGACAGACCGAACGAACTTAAAAGGGTTCCTTGTACTACGAAACCCTGAAAACATCGTAAATCAAATACCGCGCTGCACTTTCATCCCATTACAAGTTTTTAGATTTTGTATTCTTTTTTTATTCATTTCTCTGTGTGGAGTCTGGCGTCGCACTTCTATGCATTTGCCAGTGTCAAGTATTAATTTAAAAAAGTTTGATGACATTAATGTAGTCAAACAAGTCTGTCAGAGTCACAGTCAGAGTCAATGACGTAAAACACCTTTCTCAAAGGTCAGGTCAGAGATAAGCAAAGTCACGTTCAAGTCAAAGTCATGCCCTAGTAAAGTGGTGACTTTACAAGAAGCTTCCACAGAAAAGAAAAAAAAAACTTATGAGGCTTTTATAGCAGCTTTGGAAACAACATGAAAATACATGTTTCGCCACGTTATACCACTTACCCACACTCGAGCACGTCCAAAAACATAAATGATCCACCATTATTATTCTCACACTCGCAAATACACAAGCTTAGGAAAATAATACAATGAGACATGTTTTATTCACGTTGGCGCCAAATAGTCTTTTCATAAACTTTTTTTTTTGTATCTTTTTGACATTGACTTTTTTAGATGTTTCGGCAGTTTCAAATACGCCGGTATGAAATAGTCTATCTCTGTTCCACAAATTAGAATCAATCACTCTATCCCTCTTTAATAAAATTGTAAACATTATTTTCTTTTTCAAAAATTCAAAATCAACAGGTGATTTACGCGAGTTTGTAAACAAATAGATCATGCAGGGGTTAACTTTTCTATTATAGTAATCTTCTTATGAATTAACACGATTTCACTGCGTTTCTGGCACTAAATCATTCTAAAAAAACAATGATAGCAAGTCGAAGTTTGTTTAGCGCGCGCTCAGTGATACACTTTCACCCCTCGAGGCCGTGGCGATTGGAGGCTGCGACTGGGATCAATGGCATAAGAGCTACCGCCGCCAGTTACGCCAGCGTGTCCGCGACCTCGCCCACTAAAAGGAAAATGGTAAATAATAAATTAATTTTAAATAAATACTCTCTAATGATGTTTTATTATGTGAAGATTTACAATATATCTCATTGGCAGGCAGACAAGTTAAGCCAAGAAGAGCGCGACAGTCTCCTAGGGCCGCTACTAAAGTCAGGCTGGAAGGTGCAAAGCAACAGAGATGCCATTGAAAAGGAGTTCAAATTCAAGGACTTCAACCAGGCATTCGGCTTCATGACCCAGGTTGCACTGCTTGCAGAGAAGATGGACCACCATCCAGAGTGGTTCAATGTGTATAACAAATTGCAGGTATAATATTTTAAATACCCTCAGAATTATTTTGCAAAGAACACAAGAACATGAGCATTTTTGTTCATTGATAAGTACCTACTTCATTTCTTGCATCACTTTGCAAAATATACTTTATGTAAATATGATTTCTTTTTTACCCGATTGCCCAAGGAGGAGGGTAATTCTATTATGGAATGCTAATGTGGTTGAAACTATAGTCAGAGCTTTATCTTATGTGAGTAATTCCCATTTAATTAAAAACATAAAGGAGGGTTTCTTTTTAAATATTTTTTATAGTATAGTAAATAGGCTTGCGCTTGGCCGCCATCTCGCCTGATGTTAAGCGACGATGCGGTCTACGATGGAGCACGCTTGCCTAGAAGAAACCGATTCACTCTCGACTTGAAGACACCCAGATTGTAACAATTGATAAATAGGCTTACGTTTTATCCCCTTCTCTTGTGATGTTGAGTGATGATGCGGTCTATGATAACTCATGCTTGCCTAGAAGAAAATTATACATTTGTGACTCAAAGATACCCAGATTATAATTATCTTTGCCGTCCGATTACTACAAGACTGTTAAATCTTTTAGTTAACGTTAAAGTTAACTGTCTTTTAGTAATCGGACGGCAGATCTGGGAACACCCATTCTGGCAGAGCATTCCACTGTCTAGCGGACTGCACAGTAAATAGTGTAATCAAAGCACTTTGTTCGAGTTTTTAATTGTGTTATCTTGTTAAAACATAGCTTTATTATCGTCACACACTATCCCAATTGAAATTGTAATACTCCATGTTTTGTGAAATTAATAATTTGAATTTATATTAAACTAGCGACCCGCCGGCCCGCCGGGCGGGCGGGTCGCTAGTTATATATATAAACCTTCCTTGAAAATGTATCTAACTGATGGTGAAAACCGCATCAAAATCCGTTGTGTGGTTTAGGAGTTAGCGGCCATACAGACATGCAGACAGACAGACGCGGAAAGCGACTTAAATTTATACTATGTAGAGATTGTCCTGTCTTTCCAGGTGACTTTGTCATCACACGATTGCAACGGGCTTAGCAAGCGAGACGTGCGAATGGCTACATTTATGGACAAGAACTTCAACTGAGCATGCCAAGGTACTTGACAATAATACTGATTTTCCCTGTTTCCTGCAATTAAAGTTTAAGTTATTGTGAGATGAAATATATGATTTATTGTTTTTAGGCAAGCTGAATTTTATTTTATTAAACGTCAACTAGCAAACTAGTAATATTTTGCTAATTTACAGGAGAACAAAAAAATTGTGCGGTATTGCTCATAGAATTGCACTGTGGTGCAATTATTTGAATAACGTTATTTGATCTAGGTGCAGACTCAGTTTGTGAGGACCAGTAAAGTATGAAATTCTATGACAGACTGAAAGACCACACGCTGTATCCAGTCCGTTGGATGCAAATGGACTACAAACGGACTGCATACAGTGTGACGTCTTTCATAGAATTGTGTACTTTACTGGTCCTCACAAACTACGTCTGCACCGGACCGGGCTGCAACTGGATTTGGTCCACTCCAGCCTTTATTGCAGGAATGATAAATAAAAAATGAAATACTGGTACCGGGATACAGATAAAATAATCTTAGTCAAGATATTGCCGCGCGTCGCGTACCTTGATGCAACTACGCGTACCCTTGGGGGTTACGCATACCACTAATTGGGAACCACTGATCTAGACCACAGAATAACTGGTTATTTGCCCTCAACTATGACCTCGAAATAACTATATTTTTAGGTCTAACACCGACTAAATTCACTTTCATTTCCTTGACCAAGCAATAGTCGATTTTTAGGTCTTTTTAGGGGCCGAAGGGGGTACTAAGGAATTTCGACGTCCTGAGTTCGCGTGATTGGTGGTAGTGTGTGCTTTGTTCAAAATGTTTGCCAGTCGCTATACAAAGAATTTAAGTTACTTAGAATCAAATTCTGTTGTAAGAACTATTTGATGATTAATATCGTTTTTGTGTATAAGTATAATAATACCTACTTGTAATGACTTGATAACAACGAGTTTTTATCACAAACAAAAAGTCAGAGAGGTCAGTATTGTGTAGCTAACTGTAAATAAGTTACAAACCAAATTAATCTATTACTGATACCACAAACGACGTACTTTTAGTTTCATAAATTCACGCATGCGTATAAAAACTTGCGAAAATTTAAAGCTGTATAGAAGAAACATTCTTCGAAGTTAAGGCGAGACAGAAAGTCCGCCAACTAAAAGTAAGTCGTCTGTGATGGCGCTAAGAGTCGGAAGTAGGCGAGCACGGGGAGGGTGTTATAGGAAATAGGCGGGAGGAGGAAAGGGGGGGGGGGGTGAAAAAGGCAGGTGGGCGAAAGCAAGATAATGGTAGCAAGAAAGAATATGATACGATAAATGTACACATCGGCAGGCCTGGCGCACTTCGCCCTTTAGGTATGAAGCTACAAGATGCACCGTGATAGACAGAGATAGCGCGACAGAGTTACGCGATAGACAGAGAAGCAATTTCTAGGTTAATATAGCTGTAGGTTGTTAGCGCTTGCACGACCTGAATTGCACTTTATTGTGTAGTGGCAAGAGTTGCTACTTAAATGATTTTGCGGAGATAATCTTCTATACACTGTACTTACAAGACGTATTCTGTGACATCCGTAAAAGGGACCATCCATTAATCATGTGAGGCTTGAAAGAGGGGGGAGGTATCACAAGGGGGGAGGGGGGTGTAGTAAGATATCACGTGTATTAATTATTTCTTCAAACGCGTGATTTCTAAACCGAAAAGCGGCGTGATGGTTAAAAAATGCTAAAAAAACATCACGTGACTAATGGACGGTCCCAAACTGTTTATAAAATCTGATGGATAGTACTTTGATCCATTTGCAGTTTTAGCAGCAGTCTTACATAGATTTTCTGACGTAGCACGGGCACGTTCGTTTGTCGTTGAAGGGCTCCGTCTCGAACGTGGATGAGGTGGGGTACATCCTTTCGATAATTCGCTTCAGCTCCAACGCGTGCTCCAGGTCTTTTGTCTGGGCTATTAATTTCATCTGGAACAGCAGTTTAAATAAATAGTCACGGTAATAAAATGCTAAAGAATTATGCTAACGCACTAAGGCTGCTTGTGCACAAAGTGACATACTTGATCCACGAGTTCCACGACACTGGATGACCGGACCATGTGAACGTCCTATGAATGTACCAGACGAAACAACACGACAGCCCACTAATATCTGTATCAACAATGCTATAGTCGTGCAATAGTTATGATATAGCGGGAACCATCGTAGGCTCTATCCCTCTCGTCCCGCCACCGCAGGAGTGCTGGCGTTCGAGCAGGCTGAAAGCGCGGGAGGGTCTCTTTCCCCGACCCCAGTAGTCGAAAAACCACCACGGTCCCAGACGCACGCGCCGCTCGTGCGTTAACACTCCCGTCGCGACTCATTTATTTGTACAACTATTCTAATCCCTTAACCTTTTGTGACTTTTGCAAATCTTTTTTGTGTCTTATTGCCCCCATCGTATAAGCATGGTATGGTCACGGTATAGGCACTATAGGCCAGTGTAGTAGGCCGAGACTCGAGCAGCATCACGACCACGACTCTCGCAGTGGTTTTCAAAAAAGTCTGACAGCTGTTTCACAACAAAAGAAAGTTAGAAAACCGTCCTCCTCCTCCTCCTCAATTCGTTTGTTCAATGCTGAGCGTCGTGATGCTCCCGATCTTTTATACTTTGGCGACAAATCTGCTTCCATCTCTGACGGTCTCCAGCCTGGTAAGTACATCGCGTCAGAGATGTTCGTGCCGAGCTCTTGTGACACTTAGTCGGTCCATCTTGTTGGGCTACGCCCCCTGGGTCTTTTTCCTTCCATTTTAAATTCCGTAGAAAACCGTCCTACCTCGATGGTATAAGTGTGGTCATCCATCCACTCCCGGTTCTGGAACTCGTAGACCAGGTTGTACCCTTCTTTCGCCAGCAGGTCCAAGATTCTGGACTTCGCCGACGTGCTGTCATTTATATTCACCTGAGAAACATGATTTACATCTTCAATAGCACAAAATATCACAGAAACTTTAAGTTTAACTTCATTTTGTGTTTCTAGTTGATAAACAAGTATGTAAGCCTATGTTTATGCTTTTTTTTTCATTCTATCCTTTCAGAAGCCTACGAACTGATAACAGATGAAACAAGGATCGCATCTTCAATGTGCTGGTATGGCATTAAAGGGGAAATTAACAAAATATCTCAACCCCCATCAAATTAATATTATAAAATGCGAAAGTGTGTCTGTTATAGATATAGTATAGCATATAGATACTTGAAGGTTCAGAGAGTAATATAAGATACTTACTAACCGAAAAAGAAAGAGGGAAGTCTTCAAAAAAGAGGGGGTTCTCAATTCGGTATGTTTGTTACCTCAGAATCAGGTCTCTGTCATTAATAAACCGATTTGTTTTAATTTTTATTTGAAAGGATATACTTTCAGATGGATGTCCGCGACTCTCACAATGTCGTCAGTCCATCTAGTGGGAGGCCTACCTACGCTGCGTCTTCCGGTTCGTGGTCTCCACTCAAGAACCTTTCTTCCCCACCAGTTATCGGTTCCTCAAGCGATGTGGCCTGCCCATTGCCACTTCAACGTGCAAATTTTAATAGCTATGTCGGTGACTCTGGTTCTTTGGCGAATAACCACTTTCCGGATTTTTTGCGCGATAGAATTTGAGTTGAATAGAAATTTTGTTGTGTTGTGCTTGTGAGAGAAAGTAATAATTCTTACAGTGAATTTCACCAAACGGCCTTCTGCTGTTATTCCTCTCTCCAAGCTACGAGTGTACATAGTGCTATCAACGTTGCCTCCAGAACAAATACACACCACGCTAAGAAAACAAAGAAAAACATGGGAAATATTTTTTATTAAGGTGGTTCGATTCACAAATGGCGGGAAATTCAAATTTCAAACAGTTTTCTTGTCCTTGTAGCTAGGCCGGGTAATTATTGTAAACAACCATGATGTTTGCGCAAATTGATTATTATTCTTTACAAAATCATGTAAAGCTATTTATTTCTAATGCACATTATTACTCACATTTGTGAATAAACAAATTTTTGCTGTTTCAAACGGTTTATTCACAAATGTAAGTAATATGGTGCGTTACTGTTAAATAATTGTACGCTATAATGTAAAGAACAGCCAACATTTTGCGCAAACACTGTGTTATTTAAAAATAACTACCTGACCTGGCTGGTAGCCAGGTCAGGTAGTTATTTTTAACCACCAAAAAACTGTTTAAAATTTGAATTTCCCGCCATAGGTGAATCGTACCACCTTAAGCAACACTCTTATCACAATATATAGGTTTATTGCTCGATAGCGAACATCTTCTTGCAGGCAGCTTCAATACATCATACCTATAGTGCGGCCGTTGAAAGAGTGCCTCTGACAGTTGCCATATCATTGTAAAAAAAAAATGTTTTTCGTATTCTTCACTTGTTACCCATATCATGATGGTAGATATAACATTTTGTCCGCCATCTTGGGGAGTCCGCAAATTTATTGAATTTATTATCTAGGACCAAAGTGCTTGGAAAGACAACCCTAACGAACCCAAACTCGACGGGGTTACACAGTTTCGTTTAGGAGTTGCTATGGCCATCTTTTGTCTCCATCATTAGACCAGCTCTCGATGGTAGGTACCATAACATTGCATTGTCACCAAACTTAAATAGGTATGCCTAATTTCACCTCAATCGGTTGAGGATAACTGGTCTAAAATTCAGTTGCAAGATTTGTCCCACACGTACGAACAAACACGGTAAAAAGTCAAGGAACAAAAGGTGTTAGGTTTGATGCAGGGAAGCTGTCTGCCAGAGGTTGTCAGCTAAATCAATAATCCTGAATTATTAATTACACTGGGATTGTCAAAGCATTAGGTAACATAGTGCAACAAATCACCTTGGTTGTCAAAAGACTTTGACCATGCATTTATTTTGCATTCCCAACCAACGGGAGAGAAAGAGTGAGAATATCATATTTCCCTCTCGTTATCTCCCATTGGTCAGTCTGCGGTTGAGGTCAGCCGCGTTCGTGCGTCTGTTAGCACTATTAGGGTTCTTAGCTAAAATTTTATAGTTTATGATATACCTATTTACATCAAGTTTAGCTGGCCTCGTTTAGTTTCAACTAACTTTTGAGAAAAACCGCAAACATAACTTTGCATGCTAAGAGAAAGTAGCATGACCAGCATTATCAAGGGAGCGTGGCGAGGCATTCATTGAATTTTTATGAGATTTTTTCAAAGAACTCTTCGTACTTTTTAAGTTTTAATTCTGGCACGAGATTCCCGATGATAGCGGCGAGGGGGCACGCCCCGGCGCCTTCCACCACGTAGCGCTCTTTCTCCATCAGGTGCAGCATAGAACGAGCTATCCAGTCCTCGGTTACCAGAAGCTGAAATATACAATTTCAAATAACTAAACACACTTGTGCCCTGGAGTTTAGGACGACCCGTCACATTTTCCTGAGGCACAAAGTAGCACTGGCGCGGCGGCCAATTCGGCAGAGCGGCACTAACATGCTAAACATATATAAATTATATTTATATAATTCTTTAAGTAATCTGTGAATAGTGCTGTTGGCTGTATTATTATTAAGTTTATTAATCTATCCACATTGTTGTAAATTTTATAATATGGCTGTTTTCTGTTCCTTAATAAATAAAATAAAATAAACTCCGCAGTGGTTACGTATTTGAGCCGTTTGGGTTCGAGAAATTGGGCCCTTGGGGACCGGGAGCTCACCTTATTTTCAAAAATATTTCAAAATGCCTGGGTAATGCGACGCCGGCCAATATGCTGGCGTGTTTCTGACTCAAAGCAAAAGCATTGCCATTCAGCGTGTTAATGCCGCTAACATGCTGGGTAATGTGTCAACTGGTAGTGGGCTTGAGCATTTCGATTGTCTATCTATAGATTTTCAACTGTCTGTAGGCAGGCCTTCATGTTTTTGTGTAATGGGCCAAATGGTTTAGGTGTTGTATTTGGTATTTAGTGTTTATATAGCACAGCTCTTACACCTCTTTCTCTAATGATTACGTAAACATTGGCTTTTTTAATCTGGCCTGGTCTGTCAGGTTTCTTTATTGTTTGTTATTCATGATCTTTATTTGGGAATCCTTTAACATGCTTTTCACTTTCGAGTATAGACAAGCAAGGTTGCCATAATCAGAATCTACAAAATTTTGCAGAAGTAAATAAATAAATATTGCTGACCTAATCACCATCCAGACCACGTTCTCACGTCATCTAAAATAAGCAAAGCAAAGACTTCCCCACCCCTTTTGGTGCTTACTTAATACTTGAATAGCCCCTATGCCTTTGGTCTTTATTCTACTATATGTACATAAGGTATATTTAGAATTTTAGAATGCGTTGCTATATAGTACGATCGTAAAATAAAGTTATATGATTATTTACGGGATATTTACCGTGGTAAGGTTGTGGAATGAGGTGGTTGTGTGGTTGTCATATAACTTTAGTGAACAACCGTGATGGTTTAAAACAGTGTTTTACGATCGTAAAATGCCGACAAATGCCCGGCGACACAAGCCGCCGACATAATGCCATGGCATTATGTCGCCCCCTATGCCTTTGGTTTTTATTCTACTATATGTACATAAGGTATATTTAGAATTTTAGACTGCGTTGCTATATAGTACGATCGTAAAATGCCGACAAATGCCCGGCGACACAACCCGCCGACATAATGCCATGGCTTGATTTCTTCAAAATTCATATGTATAAGCCTTATGTAAGTATCTATCCTGACAATTGAAAGACTTTACCATTTTATCCAACAGCGGCAATGTATTAGCGAAGGCATTACAACCGATGTTCGGTATGGCGATGGCGTCGGCCAAAGTTGGATGTAGGACAGATATTGCTGCTTCTTCGATCTCTAATGCTTTGAGGAACCCTGGATTGATTTCAGGCTGCACCCCCTGCGCATGAACGAAACGAATTGGTATTGGAAATTACATATTTATGTATCAATCTAATCTAATTACTTAATTTTATCTAAATCTTTCTTGAATTCTACGAGTATCAAAGATTTTTTTTAATGTAACTGAGTGACACGAGCACGTCCCTCATCTGATGGTAAGCGTCACGCATGCCCATAAAAGTTAAGTGCTACCCGGAATTTGAACAGTTCAAAACACTGCGCAGCAATGCGCATATTATGAAAAATATTATTATGCACAGTATTTTCACTAGATACATTCTACACTATTCGGCACACTACTGTTTCGGTTCGAAATCGGTTTCTTCTAGGCAAGCGTGCTCCATCGCACACCGCATCATTGTCGTCCGACCCTAGGTGGACTTGCCAAATAGCCTTACCACTACAACAAAATGCAAATATCTACAAAATTATTAGTAGGTAACATCGATGTAAATGTACTATTCTTCTTTGGTAGGTAACTTATTTTGAATATTACACAAGTAGTTCGAAGGTCGAACCTTGGATACAAAAAGAGGTATAAACAACAGCACATTCCTAATCCAGTTGGAACATTGCAACACTAACGTAAACGAGGCAAGTGGGCTTGAGTTGCTTGATGACCTTAGTGACTGCGGCAGCGAGGCCGCCGCTACCTACGGGCAGGATGATCGCTTCCACAGCAGGCACCTGCTCCAGGATCTCCAGAGCCACAGTGCCGTACCCGGCGAGCATGTTCGGATGGTCGCGACTGAAATTATTGCACAATTACGCTCAGTTAGCCGTTTTTGAAACTTTGGATATACCGGGCAAATTTATTCTCACTATACGCCGCTGCGTTTCCCATGATGCCGCTTTGCGCTATTACATCAGTCTCACTATCCCGCCAGTCGAAACTAGACATACACCCTGACTCTTGACTATACATGAGTTCCCAAGACGTCGCTCTGCGCCTCCAAGGCAGTCTCGCCATGTCGTGCACGCAAAAGTTTCTTACTCTTGGACAAGACATTTGAATCCAGCGGTGTTTAAGTAGATATGTATGGAAATTGTGATATTATCAAAGAGCCCGATCTAGTTAGTTTGATTAGGTACATTGTTAGTTACTGACTAGTAAATTTAGTTAAAGCGTTAGTAGGTATAATAGTTAGCATAAAAGACTCAAACCCATTTATGTATGTCAACCCTCTATCCCTGGCGAGAGCTCGGGCGTATCTCTGCGAATCCATCAAGTTAGCTCCTTGAATGACGACCTTTGCTCCAAAACTGTGGAGTTTCTGCATCTTACTGATGGCCACCGAGAAGGGCATGACCACATACACTGGCACGCCGAGCTTGCTCGCATGGTAGCATAAACCTGCAGCCTCGTTCCCGAGAGATGCAATGGCGATCCCAATTTTCTTCTTGTCCAGAGGCAATAGCTGCAATACATTTAGCGCTCCTCTCTCTTTAAAGCTGGAATAGAAAATATAATTATTGTAGGTAGCATTTGGATACTGGATTCTTACTTGCTTGTACATCACATGTATGTAATGCACACACACTCACACATAATCAATTCGTTTTAATGGCCCTTACCTGCCTGATTTTTGAAAACTCTCTAGCTTGTAAAAGAGATTCATCGTAAAATCTATTTGATGTTGTGATGGCTAGAAGCAAACAGTTTTGTTTTTAAATTTATTATCCATAATAACCACAGGCACACGAATACCTACAGCGGGTACTCGGGTACTCGTACATTCATAATATTTGGTCCTACATTACATCTCAATTTACCTTCGACCAAATAAACAGAGCACACCCCGAACCTACATGCGACATGATTGTCAATCTATACTAATATTATAAAGAGGAAAGATTTGATTGTTTGTTTGTTTGCATTGAATAGGCTCCAAAACTACGGAACCGATTTGAAAAATTCTTTCACTGTTGGGAAGCTACACTATCCCCGGGTGACATAGGCTATAATCTATACCCGTGCGAAGCTGGGGCGGACCGCTATATATTATACGTACCTA
The DNA here is from genome assembly GCA_932305915.1 of Agriopis marginaria. Taxonomy (NCBI): domain Eukaryota; kingdom Metazoa; phylum Arthropoda; class Insecta; order Lepidoptera; family Geometridae; genus Agriopis; species Agriopis marginaria. The sequence goes on along the minus strand of OW029934.1, from coordinate 5,960,521 downwards.
CATTTGTTTACAGCACGTCATTACGCATCGATCAATATCATGCCGTGCATTATTGACTCTGTTTAATAATGTACACCCCGATTTTGTACAGCATGATAATTGGTGACCATAAAAATTCAAAACTGATGCTTCGTTTAGACGTGGATATTCCACGTCGAGTATATTAGGTACAAATGAAATGAGTGACAGATCCGACACAGAGCATCCGGACTTGAGTATGTTAGGTTCGAAATGGGTCACAGAACCGACACAGAGCACCCCGACTCCACATAGTCTTGTGGTCCCTACCCCTAGAGTGTATATAAAGAGCGCGGGAGCCAGAAGCTCAAGGGAGGTCCTGAGTGTGGCGAAGCGACACTCAGGGGCGACCGCAAGAGCTTCTGGCGGGAGTCCACCTGGAGTCAGACTTGCGTTGGTTAGGTTCGAAATGAGTGACAGATCAAACACAGTTTTACTTTTCTCTCCGCCTCACCACCAAAAAGTTTTGATGGTTCTCATATTTTTAATCTGTGACTATCTTACACTATCTTGTTCAAACGAAGCATGGAATCGACAGACGTCATAGACTCAACAGCCAATAAGAGCAGAGACATTTCAGCAAAATTTGCCAATAGGGAGATGCCACCTTTTATCATGTTGTACATTATCGGTCGTACATTTTCGGCCCGTTTCGACAAAACACGGCCTGTATTGCATGACATGATAATGTACGGCATAATAATGCACAGCCCTATAAAACGTGGACTTTTTTCTCGTACATGGATTATTGGCTGTGCAATCCTGGCTGTGCATTCCTTGCCGTACTTTATAGACACGGGCTGATAATTGACGGCCAGTATTGTACGACATGGATTGTACAACATGATATTCGATGTACATGTACACCAATTATCATGCTGTACATTATCATGCCGTACAATATCGTGTCGGCAAATATCATGTTGTACATTATAGACACCCGGTGGCAATATCTTCTGTTTATTTGATTGAAGCAAATTACTTTTCGGGAAATATTTTAAATTACTTCAAAGCTTCCACAGACCAAAAGCAGCAGTGGAACACGGGCACGCTTTTTTTGATTGAAGGAAATGTATGATTTTGAACCTCCAAATACGCCCTCAGTAAGTGAGCAGCGTTCCCACGGAGTAGCTCGTGCCACAGAAGACATAATAGCACACTCGTGCGGTGTGTAGTGGTTCAGATGAGGCGCGTTCAAGCTGTGTAACTGCTGACACGCGCTAAGTCTGTGGATGGCTTTATTCTTTAAACCCTTATTATTCGTGTTATAGAGCATTTTTTTCATGCGTTCTAGTTCTCGTATAAGGACTGAAAATATTGCTGTCTTTAAAAATACTAGCTAGCTCACACGACATGGAGTATTGATAATGTAAGACTTCATCCTCGTTGCAGCGTCTATGACATCTTCATGTTTGATCAATCTTGGATTTTCGGGATCGCAAAACTCGTCAAAATCTTCCTGTAATCGAATAGCAAAAACTTTGACTCGGCAAGTTATTCTTTATGTGAGTGCCTCCCCCCCCCCCCCAACTCCGTAATGGCTGAACGAATTGGGATACGATATTGTGAGAGGTACTTAGTTTTCACCCGTATATTTAGGCTCACGCTTGCGGGCCTAGGCAAGCGCGTGCTGCAATAAATTGTTGTTCACTGTTTACATCCGTGTATAAGCGTAAAGCTAGAATACGGCTAAGTACTACGTGAACCTTGGTGTGCGGTTGTTCCGCATCACCTCATAATATATTGGGAAGCCATGTTCTGGGTCCGAACTGTGAGTTCTTAAACGCCATGCAATTTTAGTGACTGTAAAAGTTACGAGACCGCAAACCGTACCTATCTTCACTTTCGCGTAATTAGAGAGAGAGAGAGGATAAAAAATATAAAATAAAAATATGCGGGACATTTTTGACACACGGTCATCTAACCCCAAACTAAGCAACGTTTGTGATATGGCTGCCAGAGAATGATATACATACATATATAATTTTAAATACATACTAAGATAGATATTAACAACCAGATATAGAACAAACACAAATGTTCTTCACATGAATGTTTGTCCTAGGTGGTAATCGAACCCACGCCCCCAAGCTCAGAAGGCAGGATCACTACCACCTAGACCAACGGGCTATCTCTATAACGGGATGAACTCTAATTCACCATGCTGGCCCAGTAATTTCCTGCGGTCGCCTAACTTGAATCGCGTTATGAAGTCACGTTACGGGCCCTAATCACCATTTCTATTGCATTTCTATGATAGATATTAGATTGTACATTATATCTCAATGCAGCCAACTTACATTTTTGCGAGACATGCTGTTTCAATGTTTAGAGATTGGATTTGCTGTGACAGGAACTTGAATTATTGGTTGCACATTGCTGGTGATGGGTGAAAACTGGTGTGAAATCGGGATGAGAACTGTTAATGAAAATGAGAGATGTTTTGGGGTGATGTGCAGGTGAATTTATTTAAAATCTGACATCTTGACAACCATCAGAAAAAAAAATTACCAAAAGAGGGCAAGTTTTAAATTACTAAAAAAAGGAAAATAGGTAGATATAATAGTTAATTATTGTCTCTGGTACGGCACTCATGCGGCTTTATTTTAAAAATATTTTAGGTAAGTGCGAAAGTAGGCATTTAGTACAATCTAGGCATCTTCAAGGCTAGAGTGAATAGATAGCTTCTTGATCAACGTGATCCATCCTCGGCCACACCGCCGCTTACCATCAGGACAGATGGTTGCCAAAGGTAGAACTATTCTATATTAAAAAAAAAAACATTTTCGAATTGACAACCACCTCCTTTTATAAGTCGGTTAAAAATTATGTCAGTTTGTTTGTCCCTCTTTTACGCAAAGCACGGATCGACGTGATTTTTGCATAATGATAGTTGGTGGGATGGAGATGGAGCACATTATGATACTTATAATAAAAAAATATACGATTCCTGACGGAATGTCCACGTGGAAGTTCGTAGCTAGTGGCATATATAAGTTCCCCAATGATCATGACTGCAACAAAGCTAATAACCACATTATCTTTATATGCAGTCTTCATCATTCAGCCTTTCACTGTCCACATAGGCCTCTGCTAATGCACGCCACTGAACTCGGTTGGCAGTTCTCTACATAGTTGATATTCCGAAATCCACTTTGTCTCCACTTTTATTGTGTTAACTGCTATACTGTGGAATGCGGTGCCTAAATCGGTGTTCCCCGATAGTTACAATCTGGGTGTCTCCAAATCGCGAGTAATCGGGTTCATCTAGGCAAGCGTGCTCCAACGTAGACCGCATCTTCGCCGGCGGTCTAAAGCAAGCCCATTATTAAATAAAAAAAATATATATCTTAAATATATGTACTAGTATATATAATTATACGAGACGTAATTTTAATTTAAAAAAACCGACGAAGTACTGTTCAATGAATTTTTATTTTGTCTCCAGCACAAAGTTATATCATAATGCGTTTCTTGGGTGAACATATGCAAATTGGTATTGGGCTGAAAGGTTCCTCCAGAAACTCGCACATGTCCGGGAATATTCGAGTCAGAACACGTTTCAGAACGCAAGCATGTTGCAAGTTGCGGGTTTCACAGATCAGATTTAACTGAAACGTAAAGGGTAACATTAAATACAATAAAAGAAAATACAATAGTTTTATGATACTGAGTGTTTAAATTAAACGAGGCAAGGTAAGAGAAGCGTTGATCTTTCAGCTACAAGATGGGTCGAACATGGACCCGATTAGCACAGGACCGAGCCAAATGGCATAGCAAGAGAGAGGCCTATACTCAGCAGTAGGATAAGGAAGGTTGTGGATGGCGATGATCAATTTTGAAACAAGCAGGTCGCTCGCCTGATGGAAAGCCTCATGCTTGACCATAACCGTGCAAATTCAACAATTCACAACCCTGCGCGGCAATGCACTGCGCTCGTGACTGCGTCACCTGAGATATTAGATGCTAAATCTCTTTATGCCTTATAATTTCACCAGAATAATAATTCCTGCCCAGAAACCTTTCCGCTACAAATAGTTATACTCAGTCCAAGTTGTTTAAGTTCTGACACAAAAACTTACAGTGTAATAGGGAGATATAATAATAATTCTGTGCATTGACAGCTGCAGATTTTAAAAGGCTGAATTAAACCGTATATACATTCTGATCACTTTGTTAGGTATTTGAACGTAGGATTGTCGTTGGTAGTAAAACAGTAAAATATTGAATGAGTGTGATTCCCTCGAGCTTTTACGACATTATTGCAGCTGTCAGAACTAAAAATAAAATTGGACCAAGTATGGAAGACCAAGAAACCCTTTCTTAAAATTTTACCCGCCCACTATCCTTTCACTCTTACGTAAGGGCATCTCCAAGGACAGGTTCATGGGACCTCATATGCGAGCAACTGTCCAAGTAAAGAGTTAGTTGCTCAATTTAAAAAAAAAACAGAAGTTAGAAACAAAAAGTTGGCCTCTTTAAAAAAACTACCTCAAATATTTTGCTCCAAATTGCGAATGGACCATATTATAGCATAGACAAGGCGAAGCGTTTTAATGAATTTATTCCTCGTAGACACTCTTTTGGAAATAATTCGCTTATATTCCTGAAAGATACACTTTTTTGCTACAAATGTTACTATCAGCCAGAGTTTTGCCCGGGCTCGGACTACTAGGTCTCATCCTAGTCGTTCAGTTGACGAGCGCAGCCAAGATATATATAGTCAGCTCACCGAGAAAGACTAATATAGGGTGCACTCTGTTGCCCAAAAGAAGTAAAAAGGACGCACTATCCATCTACCCGAAGGGCCATGATTGGGTTTTAAGGAGTAATAATTTCTTAGATATATTTGTGATGTCTATGACGTTGAGCCTTCGTCCTTGCACCCCGTTTCTACATCGAAAGCGTAAAGAAAAGCGGTTCCGTTCTTACATTAACATTTCGGCAGTCAGTCTCCAAAAAAGTCAGGTTCTCTGTTTCCATAGTGAGAATGTTGGCCCCTACGTTGGCTATTATGCTGAAAAGCTTTAATCGTGTCTGCATATCTTCGCCTCCCAGTTTTACCTATACGAAAAAGTGCTCTTAGATTATTTTATTTAGTAAAATCGCTACTAAGGTTACACAGAAAATAGTGCACCGAAACCACCGAACTTCTATCGCCTTTCATTTTTCTTGATGTAATAAGGAACCCTAATAAGTTAAGCACGATCGATGAATGCTATAATTATTATATCTTAAGTAGGTACCTAGGGTATATATAAAAAATACATTTATTAATATTTATTATTACATTTATTTAAAAAAAGGCATTAGATGTGTGAAAATCAATAAACGTGATCAAACCGCAAATTTTCTATATTTAAGAGGTGGAATATCTATTCTTAAATTTTAATGAGACCACCTTCGAGAATAGCTTATAAGTTAATAAAATATGTTCACAATCTGCAAATCGCAATCGCGTAATATACCTACACAAAAATACAGTCGAATTGAGAACCTTTTCTGTTTGAATTGCATCGGTTAATAACTATCAAAGTAATAAGCGCATCTAAAGAACCAGGTTTTGGTCTTACTCACAGTGAGATATATTTTTCTGCCTTCGATGGCTTGCGCTCTCTCCATAGCCAGGGTAAACTTCCAGCTATCAATGCAGCTACCGGTTAATAAGCAAACAACCCTGGAATAAAAATAAATGTTCTTTTAAAGAAACCGACGTCAAAAAACCACAAAACACAAACATTCTAAGTTAATATGCCACTACAAAGAACAAAAATAATAGCTATTTTAGACAAGGATTTTGAAGTTTGACGCTATTTAATTTTGTGATCAGCTTTTTTATGTTAATAAAAATGGACACAGGCCTATTAGTAGGCTCAAATCGACTCCAAGATTTGTTTCCGTAGTTTATTAGTTACAATCTGGTTACAAGCTAATTAATTGAACTGCCGTACCTAGTATCTGTCCGCTTTGGGCCCAAACATCCATACCTTTACCTGCAATGTTGACAATCTTCTTTTATCACAGAAAAGCGCGTGCTCACCGGAAATCGAGGCTAATAAATCGCAAGCGGCTCTAAGATTTCGGCAGTGTTCTGCCCGCTCCACTACGAACACTCTGTGATATAATTATATAACTAGACGATACTGAATGTAGGTATGTACATTACAAAGCTGACATAGTCGCAATGCGACTCAAGCTACAAAATAAATTTGGATTAAAAAAATAAAAACGACCACGACACGCTTTGTGGTCAGGATATGCGACAGACGACACAAAGCAAAAGACATAGCTGAAACAAAACGACCGAAATATCTGAAAAGCCGTCCGCAAAACATATGTCGTGCGGTGTGGTGCCGTTGATTGAGAAAACTGTCCATAGAAGTGTATGGCGCTCGGTGTCGTCACCGCAATTTGCCTTGTCGTGCCGTGCTGTCCTGTCATCTAGTGAGAAACCGAGCTAAGACAGAAGGAATAATTACGTCTTTCCTTCTAGCTCCGGTAGAATATTAGGCTTGGTTAAAAGCGTACTGAGGCCAATTGCTCCTGTTCCATCAACCACCATTTTTTCTACCTCTGCTAAATGTAGAATAGCCTGAGCTATCCAATCGTCTTCTGTTAGCACCTACAGGAATAAAATATTTTTAATATCTCTATATAATTTAAATTAAAGTCGCTTTCCGCGTCTGTCTGTCTGTCTATCTATCTGGTCTGTCTGTCTGTATAACCGCTCCTCCTCCAACTCCTCCCAAACCACGCAACTGATTTTGATGCGGTTTTCACCATCAGTTAGATAATTTTTCATGGAAGGTTTATACTTTATATATATAACTAGCGACCCGCCTTGCGAAGCCGGGGCGGATCGCTAGTTTTATATAATTGACACAATATTTTTTGTCGGTCATGTACGCTTTGATTCAGATGAAATTATTGTATAAATTACAGTATTGGCCAATGTGGATTGACATGCCTGACCAAATACTATTAAAATGATTGGCCAAGAGCGTGTCAAGACACGCATATAGTACGGTTCCGTAGCCTAAGCCATAACATTATAATTGTCTTTACATTAATAGTTCAGTAAATAGAATTTTTTTTACGAGCTGTGCGAGTGCGGTGGACTTAGCCAAATTTCAGAGATCCCGACATAAACATAACACATACTTTTTGTGGCTTGGCCAAACACAAAACTACTTGACAAACATTATTTGCTAAGACTTCAGAGCTAGAACGACTTGAATTTATTTTGAACATCGTCGCTTACCGATAGGCGGACTTATTAGCGACAAAAAAGTTGTTATCGAGAAAACTCAAAAAGTGTTCATGAAATGCTTACAATAATAATGAAAATGAATATTATGCGATTTACAATTAAAATTAAATTAAAAGAACTATAAACAGATTTTTTTACCATTTTATCAATTAAAGAAACTGCAGTGTGGTATGCGTTGAAGCCAACATTCGGCACAGCTAAAGACTCAGCGATGCTGAATTCACATTCAGTCTTATAAGGTCTTTCGTTTTCCATTGCTTTAAAGAAACTGCAGGATTTACCGGGTTCTATTCCCTGAAACCAAATATGTCAACTCGCTACTATAAACTTTAGCCATATATCTATAGCACCCGCTATCTCACTCGACAGTCGACATTCTAAACATGTTGGTAAATAAAAATCCCTGGAAGAATTAAAACAAAAAGAAATTTTTTGAATAACACTGCAAACGTTTTGAAGCAATTTTCATGTTGATCTGTTTTATGTTCACGAAGGGGGTGGAAAAAAACAATTTTGTTGTTTTTATGTCCCCCGCCGTCTTATAAAATATCGGCATAAAATTAAACCATTTGCAATTACCCAAATCAGTTTTGTGGAAATCCCACTTAAATATTTTATTAACTTTTTTTTTTAGGTGCGAAGAGCTTGCAGACGATGCGTAGGTAGTACAAGTAGCAAGTAGAAGTTGTAAGTAGCTACTACGCATCGTCTGCAACGTTTTGTTTAGTGCTAGTGGCAGTGGTAGTGCTTAGTAGTACTTCCTTATAAAGCACCTTAAGAATGAGTTCTAGATCCCTGAGTTCAACCAGTCTGCCCAGCATCTGTGTTGCGACAAAATCTCGTAGACTCTTTTTGCCGCAGGCCAAATACGGTCACGCCATCGCGCCAAATGGCGTGATATACAGAATGTAACTACATACTATAATACAGTATCGTAGTATTTGAGTGTGACCCGTCCACGTGCATTCGGCTGGCGCGAAGTGGCATGGCTGTGGCTTCCATTTGACTTCTGCTGATCGGTGATATTTAATGACATATATTTGGCTAATCATGCACGACACTTGACAAAATGACCCGGAGCGCTAGGCTGACTGGTTTCGGTCTTACGTATATCAAAACTTCAGGCTTGCGCTCCTTGACCAATGCAGCTATGCCAGCTATTAAGGCACCGCCTCCTACTGGTACCAGGATAGCATCAGTTTGCGGCAGCTGCTCCAGTATCTCGAGGCCGATAGCACCCAATCCAGCTATCACGTGAGGATGGTCATAACTGAAATAGAGGGTTGTTGTTGCTGGATAGTACCAGGGGCGGATCCAAGATTTCATTTTTTTGGGGGCATTCTGACAAGGTGCGAAGGAATCAAATCGAAAAATTTAGTCGAATGTATGGATTTGATAGATGTTTTGGATCCGCCAATGGACAGTACACATCATTTGATTATGCAGTAACAATTTCGCGCGCAATCGAAGTTTGTTTATCCCTTCTGTCTTGCGGCGATGGCCATTTTTTATTTGTTTACTCTCTCTATACTCAAAGGCAACATAGACGCGAACGAGAAAAAAAAATTGTATTATTTTCATAAGCACGTTTGACATGCGCGTCAGAAGCGCGCGGCTGCGATCGGCCGCGATGCACGGCAGTCTACCTTTACACTATTTATTTATTATAATATTATGTTCGTGAAAGTACTCGATTGTGAGCTAGTGATATAATGAGGTGAAACGAGTATTTTCGTGTTCGTTCCAAAATTCCTTAGAAACCTTGTAGGCTTCACTAGGTATAGGTAGTAGGACACACTGAATAGGGAACAGCTTCCTTTTTCCTGGCAGGGCACGATTTGGACTTGAGCGAGCGCTCTGTGTGGACAGTTTCTTACCCGTTTATGTAGGTGCCACATCCATGTTCATTTCTGAGAACAAATGCTTGTCTCTTGGCTTCGGCTAAGTTTTTGCCATGCGCCACTGCAATAGCCCCAAGCGCTCGAATCCTGTCTAAACTCTCGGCGGGAGCAGTTTCTGGAAGTACCACTGTCAGTGGTATTCTAAAGTGACGTGCTTTTAAAGCTAGTGCCTAAGAAAAAAACAGTAATTATATAGAAATATATAATTCATAAAGAAATATATCTATTTTATCTGGTGTATTTTTTGAACTATAATAGATAGCCACTTGAAATTTTTACAAAATAGGTAGGTACCTACCTAATGCTAGCGGCACAGTAGCGGGTCTAAGAAATAATACAAAATACAGGGCCCTCCCCATTGAACAAACGTTGAATGTAAAACGGTAATACGTAAAAGCAGAGACCTAATATATGTATGTGCGTATAAGCGTCAAACTTGGCATAACTTATTTTTTGGACATACCGGTTTTCTTGCGATGTTTTCATTCATAGCCTATTGTGAGTGAAAAGACCGCAAGCCAGCAGCATTTCAGATAGAACAACAATAGCAGTATAACAACTTCAAAAATGAGCGCTTGCCGACCCGACCCATCAGAGTCACCAACCCCATCAAAACTAAAAATCAGGGGATTTACCTAAAAGAGAAGGTGGTCTACGAGTCAAAAATGTTTGGGGACCCCACCCTTGTAACCCTGAATGCCTACTTAAGTTTTTCCGGGATAACTTAGTTTATGATAACAAATATATTTAAAATTAAAATCCATGTAGGTTAAGGATATCTAAAATCAACCATAAAAGGAAATTTTCTCAGGAGAACATTGTTTCGTCGCATTACAGGCTCTCGTAGAACTGGCCAACGACAATATAACTCACCTTACCCCAGTTTCCGTTAGATGCAGTAAAGACACCGTCTCGAATTTGATCATCTTTCAACATCAGCAAGACGTAATGTGCGCCCCTCTCGAGGTGACTATAATCAATTAGTCGTATTATCTACTGAGTCTAAGCCCGCTACAAGACAACACGCTCGCCCATATAAAAAAATAAGATCAAAATCTAAGAAAAAAAGCGATAGCGCATTATACCTATTCAGAATAACATAGTAATTTTCATGATTATGTTTGGCGTAGGAAATCGAAACACAGTTATTTTCGGTTACTTTTGTCATCCTATTCAAATATTAATCGAATACTAGTAGTAGTACTTTGAGTATAAGCATGTCCAGTAATATGACTTATTTTCAATTAAGAGGATGAAAAGCATTAAAAAAAAATGCCATCCTATAAAATATCTACACGTAAATAATAACGTTACTGCTTACTAACGTTACTACTTACATAAAACATGTAAGTAATATCATCATCATCATCAGCATACATGAGGATGAATATTGTAGCCTGCCTATATACTTATAACATGTAAATATTACGTGTATCTAGGTAAGGAACGAGTTAAACAACTGTGGGAGGATCGCAATATCATGAAGGCGTATCTTGGAATTATCAATGGCCACCCGGCGGTCGGCCTAGATATCGCTGAAAAAATGCCGTAAAGTCGGACTTGCGCGAGCTCCACGTCACCGACTGGCGAGAGGCCTAATGGCGTTCTTTTGTGCCAGAGGCCAAGACCCACTTCGGGTCGCACGTCGAGTAAGTCTAGATATATATTGCGGTGGTCGTTAGATATGTGATCAAAATCAGTCCAGCGCTTTAAAAGTGATGAGCTCTATTCCGAATCGATCGTGTTTTTTTTAATTGCAATTTATATTTGTTTACTATTTTACTCAGGCCAGAGAACGTATGAAGTGTGACAACCTGTGACTTCGATTGAAGCATTCCAACTTGTAATAGACTTCGATTCCCAACTCAGCACAGTACTTGGATCTCTGAAATAATGGTTATTATTCAACACCTGAGTGATTTGACTCAGCTTACTTTTTTTTTTAACTGCGTCCTGCGTTTCACCCGCGTGGATTACTCCTTATATCATCAGCTATCTGCCAAGGAAAGTCCCCTCAAAATCAGTGCAGCCGTTTTGGAGTCCAGTAACATAATACATACATACATAAATCGCATTTTATATTCACAAGATTTGCCTAGAAACCAGACTACGAAACATTTCTAGACGGCATTTATTCCTCAATGATGGCAATCAATGGACAGATGGACACCACCTGGAAGTATCAGTTATTTTTTAATTGTAAATTTTTAAATAACCTTCATGCATTCTTATCTTTTTAGTGGAAAAAGTAATCAAACCTTTTTGCACATGGCAGTATTGTACTTATATGCACATAAACAGAGAAAATAATTGGCCATCTTAGCAACGGTCGAAGTACAATTTTTGAAGAAGAGGATTCTACTACTTTTTCTACATGTTATGTTACAGAAAAAAAGATATTAGAGAGAACTAAAAAAGAAAAAATATTGTGTACTACAATTGCGATGTATCGAGAGCAGAGGTTCGAAACAACCCCTTTGAAAACCAAAATACTTTTTTTTTTTTTTTAATAAATAATAGTCTTGCGTTTGACCACCATCACGCCTGATGTTTAGCGATGATGCGGTCTACGTTGGAGCACTTAGACGAAATCTTTGACGATGTCATGTACATTATCTAAGTACCTACGAAATATTAACGTATACGAACCACTATTGGGGTGGCAGGCATTTCCTGACTAATCACTGCAGCAGCTTTATAAACATCTCTGGGTAAAATAGTTTTAGGGTTGTCTGGGTCGCACATCGGGTCAAATTCGATATCTTTCTAAAACACAAGATAGGTACTGTGGTGCTAGATCCTTTCTAGAAACTAATACAGACACTAGTAATCGGTATAAATAGATGCAGGTCAGGCAGGTTCATTACTTCGTAGGCATTCTTAGCAAAGCGCCTACAGACCTGGGTGGTTGTAGATTGGATATCAGATGTTGCAAATATTTTGAAACTATTTAAAAATTAGAGAGTTCAATTCAGAAAACAGCTTTTATTCTTAAAAGCTTAGTGTAATTGTGGTACGTTATCTTATTTGTGGAGATTACCTAGCTAATATATTTTTAGTGACCGAACCAAGGAAAGGTTTTAGAGGCATACGGGAATTATTTGATTGTTTTTTTCGGGTGGGTTCCCAACGAGTCACACCAGGTCTTGTCAGTATAGCAGACTTACTGCTATACTAACACAGTTGTTGAAATACCTAACATGTAAGTACCTGTGAATATACACAATCACACATCACCTATTCATATTTACAAAAATAAACTTTTATTTACGCATTCTTTAAACCATACTTATTCTAGCTATTACGCGTCTATACGCGCAGATGAAAGCGTTGAAAAGACTATTTGTCCACGGCCTATGCTAGGCCTGCTGTAGAATGATTAGGTGATAAAGTGAGATGTGTCTTCGTGGATTGAACTGTTTACTAGATTATCTCTAGATACTAGATGAACAAATTACTAGATAGATTCTTTTAAACTGTAACTGCGAGATGCGTGACGATATCATCGCCATCGCCGGTCGAATATTAACTCGATCAGCAAGGAACCTATTCAAATGGCATAGCAAAAGAGACCTCTACAAAGTCTAAACCTGTAGATTTTATTCTTCACGTTTTCGAAACCGATTACGCATCACGAAAGATCGACAGCCTCGAAGCGCTTGTCAAGAAACAATGAGATAGATTCTTTAGGTATAAAGTACATAAGTGTTTTATTTTTGTAGGTAATTTTTGTTTTTAGTGTACACAATCAGTTTCTGTTTCTATCTATACTCAACTGTTTGCCTATTTAGTGTAGAGACGCGCTGTTTTAGCTTATAAGATTACTATTTACTATATTTGGTAGATTCCTACAAAGGGCTAGGGCTGGATAATTTTTTACTCACTGGACACCAATTCGCTTTCAGTATTGCTCGCTTGGCCAATATAGCTGGTGCCAGGCCCAACGGTTCCCTGGGGCACTCGGGAGGAGCATTTGTTTCAATGTAGCGCCTAGGCATTTTACGAAACAAGAATTAATTGACAAAGTTGTTCAAACAATCAATTCAAGACTATAACATCTTTTTGGTAATCAAATTGACCGTTCTCTCAGTTGTCGCAGGATATCTGATTACATGACTGTGTGGTTTTAAAAGTATAATTTATTCTAGTGAAGCAGCAATATTTTTGTAGGTTATGTTTTGAATAGTAGGCTCCGCTAGGAGTAATAATGTTCCTTGATAGTAGGTGAAGAGGCCAACTTATCTGTAGACTTGGCTAAATGACGAAAATAAACGTTTTCTATGATGGCTGTCAGTTTTGTGTCAAAAAATACGATGGTGGCTCCTCGTCTACCACTACGAATAAGTTGGTCGCACTATGGGTATAAGCTCTTTGGTTTATACTAAGAAGGATTATAGCTTTATAAAAACATTATCATACCGTATGACACTGAAAGTGACAGCAAGAAAACAATAGGTTAGGTACCAAAGAGTACCTACAGAAGCGCTACGGCCTTTTTTGGTTTCGCGAAGTTCTTCCAAAGATATCCGGCTGCATTTCTCCCTCTACGGGCTGCATTGGGGTGCAGCAAGGCTATGCGGAATTATACCTACTAAAACCCCCCGGTGACCAGCCTTAGTGCTTGACAAGAGGGCTTCGGGATCTCCAGAGGAACGCACCGGAGCCCTCAGCCCGCGGTGGTGGAGTGGGGTTAGGCTATATTGAAAAAAGGGCCCGCTTGCAATGCGCGCCTTACTCGGCACGGATTCCAAGTTTCACTTAAAATATAGAAGTAAAATCAAATAAAATCCCATCAAGTAAAATGTTGCTATTTTTATTTGGTTAGGTATTACATTTTCTTATTTATTATTTGAAATAGGTATGTATTGATTATTATCAAGGGAATGTAGCGGCTCTCTATTTCTGCATACACACTGGGTTGGGGGCCAAGCAGGGCCCGCGGCGGGCTCCACCCGCTTTCTCTTTACCATCGTTTGTCAATGGGAAGTAGTACTCCTTGTAGTGCTTTTTTATCAGTTCTATCATATCTTTGGTCTGATCCCATCCTCTCGTCTCGGCAATTACTTTCAACTGCAACAAATTGTCAACATAACTATTAATACAATTATACTTAAGCCCCACAGCAGGCCTAGCACGGGCCGTGGATAAGTTATCAATCCATCGTTTTAATCCCGCGAGAATAAGACAAACGTATCCATAGTCTAGCTCTGTCGCATCTACGCTCGAATAAAAACGGTGGATAGACATTTTGTCCAAAGCACGTGTTAGGCCGCCGCTGGTAGGGATAACCGTGATAACTGGTAGCAGTGGAGCACCAAGTTACACTTAGCCCTACCTGGGCTAGGTAGGTAACTTGGTGCTCCGCTGGCGTAGCGACCCGAAGTGCGTCTTGGCCACTGACACAAGAATGTCATCCAGTCCCGGTCTGGCGCTGTCTCTCGCCAGTCGGCAACTTGGAGTTCGCGCAAGTCCGACTCTACGGAATCTTTCCAGCGATATCTAAGCCACTGGGAACTCCAAAATACGAGGCCTATGTCCAGCAGTGGATGTCCTATGGCTGAAATGATGATGATGATGACTTTTTTTTTTTTTATGATGAAATGGGCTAGCGTTTGACCACATCTCACCTGATGGTAAGTGACGATGCAGTCTAAGATGGAGCACGCTTGCCCATGAGATGCCCATTCACTCTTGTCTTGAAGAGACCCAGGTTGTACTTTATAGGGAACACCGAGACATAGCGCATTCCATTCCTGTGCAGTTCGTATTAGGAAGGAATTTTGGAAACGCTGAGTGCGGACTTTACCAAAGTTCACGATGTAAGGATGGAATGTCCGCCTCGATGACCTATGGCGAAAATTGGTTGACGGGATCAGCTTAAACAGCTCTTGTGCACATTCTCCAAAATGAACGCGATAAAAAATGGACAGACAAGCCACCTTCCGCCTGTGCAGGAGGCTATGCGGCATCTTCCCTCTTTTTTATTATATAGAAACTGACGTAGTTTTCACACATTTTATTTATATTACACGGGAATTACTCACGTAAGTTTAAGCCGGACTTCGACTATAGTTTTTATTTTTTTTATTTAATACTTTATTGCACACTTACAAATTAAGTAAACATGTACAATTGGAGGACTTAATGCTAAACATTTTCTACCAGTCATCCACCAGGTTGGAACAAACAGTATGTAGGCGTGCATCAAAAACACCTTATAAAAGACAAAAAGAAATAAACAGAAATATCAAAGTTTTACAAGATAATAATAAACATAACAACAAATTACAATAAATATGAATCTAACCTAAATTATATATCAATACAAAATTATATACGTACATAATTTTACTACATATTATTACACAAATTATAATTAATATTAGACATATAAATAAAAATTATAATGAATATATATATAAGTGAGTGATTACAGTAACGTAATTAGATACTAGACACTGATGCTTTTAAATAATGATCACGTAAGATTCGCTTAAAAACCGCTTTTGATGGCGCTTGTCGAATAATTTGAGGGATCTCATTCCACAGTTGCACTGCTACAACCCTAAAAGAGTCGCCTACAAACGAAGTGCTGTGACTAGGGTTTTTGAGAAGCAGGGTACTATTAGCTCTAGAGGGATTGTTGCGTACGTCCGAGAAGTAGGTAAAGGAGTCTTTAAGATAGGAAGGTAATTTAGGATCATTTAATATGGAATACAGTAAGCCAAGAATCCTGGCGTTTCTCCTTTCGCGAATCTTGAGCCACCTAAGTTTAGACCGATACTCAGAGATATGATCATACTTACGCAGACAATATACAAAGCGAATACAGGTGTTGAGTAATCGTTCAAGCTTGTTAAGTTGCTCTTCAGTAATGTCGAGGTAGCATATGTCAGCGTAATCAATGATTGGCAAGAGAAGGGTTTTTACTAGGGAAATTTTAGTATCGATAGGTAGGAATCTTTTAAATCGAATGATGGAATGAAGGGAGGCGTAAAACTTGCGGGAAACTTCGTTAATTTGAGGTCGCCAAGTCAAGTTTGAATCTATTATGATACCGAGGTCTTTAACTGTAGTGGAGAATGGGATGACACAGTTGTTATAACTCAGCGGAGTCAGAGTGGTAAGATTTACACTATTGAGGCGACGAGAACTACCCACTATGATCGCTTGGCATTTCTCCGGGTTAACCTGAATACCAAAACGCCTTGACCACGACTGAAGTCGAATAAGGTCATTATTTAGGGAGGAAATAGCTACATCCAAGTCCTGAACACTAGTATGTTGATACAGTTGGAGATCATCAGCGTAGAAGTGATAACGGCAAGACAATTGAGTCGAAAGCATATCGATAAACGAAGAAAAGAGCAGCGGTGACACAATGCCACCCTGAGGAACCCCTGCAATTAACTCACACCAATCTGACAACGTCTGATCGGCACGGATCGCCTGCTGACGTCCTTTAAGGTATGAACAAAACCAGTCGATTGAGGTACTAGAAAAATTTAAGTGACGCAGGACTGCCAATAGTAGATCATGGTCAACTGCGTTGAAGGCATTGCTGAAATCAATCAAAACCAGAACAGTAACTTGGCCATTTTCCATGGCTCCCCTCATATCCTCAGTAACTTTTAGCAAAGCGGTAGTAGTGCTATGTCCAGATTTAAACCCTGACTGAAGTGGGTTAAACAGTTTCGCCATCGTCAGAAACTCGGTAACTTGTTTGTGAACCACTGACTCTATGACCTTCGAAAGAAATGGTAGAATAGAAATAGGGCGAAATTGGTTGGGTAAAAGGGCGTTGGGGGTTTTAGGAAGAGGAATTACGTGAGCCTTACGCCATATATCAGGAAATTGTCCGGATGATAAGGAGTAGTTGATTATATGGCAGTACGGCTTAAATAAGAGTAACCTGACTTTGCTAGTTGATGATACAATCTCCAATTCACAAGCACAAACACAAAATTTTCCAAAAATACTGAATCAGGAAGGTGTGAAGTAAGATTGTGCCATCAAAATGTGCAAGGTATATATAAAAAAGCAAATACGCTAAGTTTATTCTTAAAACATGAATGTATTGATATAATGTGTATGACAGAAACCTTTCTTAAGGAAAGAAATTTTAATGTATTTAGAGTAGAAGGCTTTAGGGTGGCCTCATCTTTCTGCAGGGTTAAACATACCCAAGGTGGCTGTATGATTCTGGTAAGAAACGACATGAAATTTAAAACTAGGGATGACATTAACAAAATGTCTATCGAAAAACATTTTGAAGTTAGCTGTATTGAAATGGAAAATTGCATTATTTTAGTTACGTATAGATCACCATCCGGAGACTTGAATACCTATTCTAATAAACTGGAGCAATGTCTTGATAAGGTAACTGATCATAATAACAAGATTATAATTCTGTGTGGTGACTTTAATGTAAATTTTGCTGTAAATTTCGAGCTGAAGAGCATTTTGGCGGATGTTCTTAACAGTTTTTGCTTGAAAAAATTGATATACGAGTATACCAGAATCGCAGATAAATCTAAGACTTGTGTAGACAATATATTCACAGACTCTGATTGTAATATAAGCACAAGAGTTTTACCGGGAGTCAAATCAGACCATACTGCACAAATAGCTAATTTTGAACTTGTAGTTGACTGTGTATCAATTGGTAATTGTTTTTACAGAAATACGGCAAGTGCAAAGATTAACGATCTTAAACTTAGTCTAAACCAAGCGTGGCAGAATTCTGACTCCTATAAGGACTACTCCATATTCTTTAAGGTTTTTCTAGAGAATTTAGATAAAATCATGCCTGTCACGAAATCGTCAAATAAAATGGCTAAGTTCTGTGATTGGGCCACGAAAGGAATTCTTATATCTAGACAGAAATTATTCGATTTGTATTCTTTATATAACGAGGGTGGCAATATTTCTAAGGTATTCTTGAATAAGTATAGCAAGATGTTTAAAAGTGTTTGCCAAACCGCTAAAAAGCTATATCTAAAACGGAAAGTTGAAAATGCTAATAATAAAATTAAATGCGCTTGGCAAATTATTAAAGAAGAGACTGGAAAAAGTGGTAACTGTGATATGAGCTGTGATAAAATTTTAAATAACAATGGTAATTTAATGTTTGATAAAAATGAAATTTGTAATATATTCAACAATTATTTTATTAATATTGCTAATGATCTCACAAAAAATCTGAACAGTTCTGTTGAGGATTCAATGACATTTTTAAATAACTTTACACCTAGTCATAATTCTAATTTTATTTTAAGACCTATTACTGTGAATCGAGTGATTAAATTAATTAGACAAATGAAATCGAAAAAATCAAATGATTTTTGGCACATTACACCGTATCTAATTAAAAAACTGGAGAACGTAATTGTAGTCCCAATCACAACTATTATTAATGACTGCATTAAAGAAGGGGTTTTCCCAGATGAAATGAAGGTAGCCAAAGTGGTCCCAATATTCAAAAAAGGAGAAGTTACTAACTGCAATAATTATCGCCCGGTATCAGTACTTCCTAGTGTAAGCAAAATATTTGAGAAGTATATCACTGAGGAACTAATGACATATATGGTAGATGAAAACCTTCTGAATACTCGTCAGTTTGGATTTCAAAAGTCTAAATCCTGCAAACATGCAATAACGCAGCTGATCTCAGACATTCTGTCTGGCCTTGAGGGACGGCAGAAAACCTATGGAGTTTTCTGCGATCTTTCAAAGGCCTTTGATTGTGTTTCACATGAAATTCTAATTGCTAAATTGCATCATTATGGTATACGCTGCAAAGAAGCAAACTTATTTAAGTCTTATCTAGACAACAGACAGCAAGTTACAGAGGTGAATGGGTGTAGGTCGACTATGAGTACTCCCAACCTAGGTGTTCCCCAGGGATCCATTTTGGGACCGCTGCTTTTTATTATATACGTAAATGACCTATCCGTAGTTACAAAAGATGTACAAGTGGTCTTGTTTGCGGATGACACCAGTCTAATAGTCAAGGACGAGACTGAAAATGGTGTCAGTGCTAAAATCAAACATGCTATTGAAAATATCAAACGATGGTTCTCAGCTAATAATATGCTGTTAAATGTTGATAAAACACATATAGTTAACTTCAATCTCGCCACAAATATCAACTCGAACTCTAATGTTAAAGTTAAAGAAATGCTGAATAATTTCAATGTTTCCCTCTCAAATGAGGTTAAATTTTTAGGTGTATGGCTTGACAAAAAACTAATGTGGACTGCTCATATTGGCGAATTAACAAAAAAACTTAGCTCGGCCACATACGCAATAAAAAAGATTAAAGAACTAGCGGGGCCCATAGCGGCAAAAACTGTATATTTTGCATACTTCCACTCACTTCTAACATATGGAATACTTTTTTGGGGATCAGCTGCTGAATGTCACACCAAAAGAGTGTTCATTCTACAGAAACGAGCTGTACGGTATATAATGGGACTTAAAAACATGGACTCATGTAGAAACGTATTCAAAGAATTAGGCATTATGACAATGACGGGTGAATTTGTTTATCAGGGCGTATTATATGTCCTTGAGAATATGAATGTGATGAAAAGGGCCATTGATTGCTATGGATCTAGTCATAGATATAAAAATCGGGTATTGCCACCACGAAGAAGACTGACTAAAACATCGAATAGTTTTCACTGTTTGGGAATAGAATTTTATAACAAAATCCCTGACGTTATTAAAAATAGTACTAAAAATGACATATTGAATTATATAAAAAAACATTTAATGGACAAGAGCTACTATAAATTAGCAGATGCTATTTCCGATAAAAATATATTTAAGAATGTTTAATCTTATTTCTTAATAAATTTGTGTATGTTAATTGAATTCTACAATGCTAGTTAATGTAGTTAAATTTTTAATCTTGACGATGCTATTGCAGATCTTAATTTTAATACTTTATTCTCTAGGACATGTTTTATTATTTTAATGTGGGTAGGGTTACCTAAGATGTTAATGTTGTATTATGAACGACTGCTAGAAAATAATGATACGTATTTATTGTAAAAACTGACGGCTCTAAGAACATGGAATATGTCTACAGAGTTAATAAATTTTGAATTGAATTGAATTGAATTGGACAAGGGCAGGGAGAATATGTTTTAGGATGTACATTAACATGACACGGCCAATGTCATCACAACCTATGGCTTTTGATTTCAGATTGAGAATTGTTTTATGGATCAAATCTTGACTAACGGGAGAGAAATCAAAAAGGTCAGAGATCGGGAAGGGTAATTTGTTTATTTCATCAAGGGTATTAAGTTTGTCGGTGGGGTCAAGGGCATTGCAGGAGGTAAAGTGTCTGTTGAGGATATTCAAATCTAACGGAACCTTGATATCGGGCGACTTGGGCTTGCCGATGCCGATTGATCGGAGTAATTTCCAGATACCGCCCGTGGAGGAAGACTCAATTTGATCGGCTATGTACTGCCGTTTGGCACTGCGGCACAGCTGGTTACATCGGTTTCTTAACCTCTTATATTCGTCCCAGTTAGCATCAGATCTGTTGCATTTGAATCTACGGAACGCAAGATTCCTTCTAGCCCTAGCTTTGCAAATCAAGTCAGACATCCACGGAGACGCCTTATGCTTGATTTTAACAGCATGTATAGGAGCGTGATGGTCAAAGAGACTAATGATTTTAGAAGAAAGGCATTCGGTCTTTTCATCAATAGAGTGAAAAGATTCAACCTCCATCCAATTAAAATCACCAGCATCCTTATTAAGCTGATCTATGTCCATACGGGCAAAATTCCTTTGAAATAGCACTAAAGGCTTGGACTTAGGAGTACGAACCTTTACCGAGACATAGATAAGGTCATGATGAGAAATCCCAGGGACTTCCATTTGACCATGGGTGGAGAAAAGATTTTCATCGGAAGTAATGATTAGGTCAAGAAGGGTGTCCGTTGTGCGAGAGTGATGAGTTGGAGACAGCTGAGTGAGTTTGAGGTTAGAAGATTCAATCAAAGACTTTAGTTTTAGGGCGCGAGAATCGTTTTTGACTATGCACGTATTAAGATCACCCATCATTATAATCTTATCATAATCTAATAACAAGATTTCCAGGGCGTTCTCAAGGTCGGGAAAGTAGTTTATTTTATCATTATGGCTGTATGCTACGCCAAGTAGAAATCTTGTTCCTAAATTAATTTCGATAAAGAGATATTCTAGCGACCGGCTATATGTAGATGGAGACTGCATAACAATTTTGTATGGAATGTGACTTTTTAAGTAGATTGCTACTCCTCCACCTCCCTTCCCGACACGATCATTGCGAATAAGTATATTATTGGGTAATGGAAACAGATGGGACGGTAATGTGGGCTTAAGCCAGCTCTCTGAAACAAGTACAGCATGAATATTGTCTGAAGAGAAGGTGTCAAGTATGTCACTGTAGTGTGCATTAATGCTTTGAGCATTAATATGACAGATATTAAAGTTTTTAGCAAAAGGAGAGAAGGCATCATTAAGCAGTTTCGCTGGTGACGAGACTTCTTCATCAGCGCTAGCATACAGTGAGCTATCAGGAGAGGCTGTTACATATAGTTCATCACTCGAAGACATAATAAAAAATAATATATATAAATAAATATATGATAACTATATTATATTAAATAAATTGAGAAATAAGCTTAAACTAACAAAACTAAAAACAAAATATAATCAACAAAAAAAAAAAATTACTAGTTTTTTGTTGCATACCAAACTGGCAAAGAAAAATAATAATTATAAATCAATTAGATCAAGAAGATACACCTAAAATAGGAAACGTGGTACATTTCCCGTCGTCGCAGCGATGAATCCAACACAAGAGAAAAAAAAAAAAGCTTATACATAGGTTACACTGTTACACATGAAACTATGATACTTAGTTTATGGTTACACATAAATATCATTAATCTTAATTTAGTACATATAGTCATCTCTATGAAGCGCGTGAGGAAGCAATAAGAACACTCAAGAGCTAAGAATTGCGCTAGCTCAATGGATAGGCAGTCACAGTGGGTAAATTATAGAAGTATTAAATTTCTCTCACATGGTTCACAGTTAACGTAAAAGGTTTAGACATATTATATTGGTCATTGGCAAATTCTAAAAACATAAGGCGTCAAGAACAAAAGAAAATTAATTAGGTTAAATGACAAAGTAAAAAATATATTATATTATATAATAATATCATTCATAGCATTAGCAAATAACATATGACGTGTAGTGCCAAAAACAAAAAATATTATGCAGATTTTGACATTGACAGACCGTCTTACTTTCATTTACAATGACATACGTCAGGCATGGTCTAAACGGGAGGCAATAATGTACGACACAGATAATGTACGGCATGATATTGTACGGCATAATAATGCACAGCATGATAATTGGTGTACATGTACATGGAATATCATGTTGTACAATATCGTGCCGTGCAATATCATGCCGTACATTATCAGATCGGTCCAATAATGCACAAGCGATAATGTACAGCATGATATTCCATGTACATGTACACCAATTATCATGCTGTGCATTATTGTGTCGTACAATATCATGCCGTGCATTATTGACTCTGTTTAATAATGTACACCCCGATTTTGTACAGCATGATAATTGGTGACCATAAAAATTCAAAACTGATGCTTCATTTAGACGTGGACATTCCACGTCGAGTGTATTAGGTACAAATGAAATGAGTGACAGATCCGACACAGAGCATCCGGACTTGAGTAGGTTAGGTTCGAAATGGGTCACAGAACCGATACAGAGCACCCCGACTCCACCTAGTCTTGTGGTCCCTACCCCTAGAGTGTATATAAAAAGCGCGGGAGCCAGAAGCTCAAGGGAGGTCCTGAGTGAGAGCGAGCCATACGAGACCGAGCGGAGCGAAGGGGGGAGGTGGCGAGCGAAGCGAGCCGGTGACCTCCGTAGCGAAGCGAAGGTCGAGTGTGGCGAAGCGACACTCAGGGGCGACCGCAAGAGCTTCTGGCGGGAGCCCATCTGGAGTCAGACTTGTGTTGGTTAGGTTCGAAATGAGTGACAGATCTAACACAGTTTTACTCCTCTCTCCGCCTCACCACCAAAAAGTTTTGATGGTTCTCATATTTTTTATCTGTGACTATCTTACACTATCTTGTTCAAACGAAGCATGGAATCGACAGACGTCATTGACTCAACAGCCAATAAGAACAGAGACATTTCAGCAAAATTAGCCAATAGGGAGATGCCACCTTTTATCATGTTGTACATTATCGGTCGTACATTTTCGGCCCGTTTCGACAAAACACGGCCCGTATTGCACGACATGATAATGTACGGCATAATAATGTACAGCCCGATAAAACGTGGACTTTTTTCTTGTACATGGATTATTGGCTGTGCAATCCTGGCTGTGCATTTCTTGCCGTACTTTATAGACACGGGCCGATAATTGACGGCCAGTATTGTACGACATGGATTGTACAACATGATATTCAATGTACATGTACACCAATTATCATGCTGTACATTATCATGCTGTACAATATCGTGTCGGCAAATATCATGTTGTACATTATAGACACCCGTCTAAACGTAATGATATATAAAGTAGGTACCTTTATTTACATTTTTAGTAAGACAGTCGGGAAAAAAAACTATGTGAAGTGGGTAAACTAGAACTACACACGTTGAATGTTTGAAGCATCGCTGCTCTGCAACATACGGGACCACTACAGTATAGATCACCGACATCCATTTACTTCGCCAACCTTGCCTTGGCCGCGGTCGCGGCAAGCCTATTTCGAGCTTGAGGTCCAATTTGAGCTTGAGGTCCAGGAGCAGCAGTTGGGATGGTTCCGGGGCTTGCAATAGGCTTTGGCGGCGCAGGAGCTTTGACTATATTCGCTTGAACTGGGAATTTGGTTATGAAACCATCCAACTCTTGTAAGGACGACATTTTTCTGCGGTCATTGTTTGGCAGTTTGATGATGATTTGCCCGCCCTGGGTCCAGCAGTGGGCTATGCCGAAGTGTTTACGACCAGCGATAAAGATCTCTTGTTTAGATTTGGTGAGAAATTCGCCGAGAACTACAGTACTAGACTTCAACTTTTTCTTGTCCTTCCATATTAAGTTGCGGCTTGCTACATCAGTAAAACGGACTAAAATAGGTCTGTTTCTATTTTCTGATATGCTTCCTAGCCGATGGCATGACAGTAGTGATGTAGCTTGAAAGTCCACCAGGTCCATTTTGGTTTGAACGATACCGTGGATGGTAGCCGAGCAATTTTCTCCATTGTTTTCTTGGATGCCCCAAAACAACAATGTATTACAGCGGCTCTGGCTATCCAAATCATCGACTCTTGAGGTGAGTGAGTCAATTAGTGATCTTAAAAGTGACAAAATAGACCATACAGACTTCTTAAACTCGGTGAAATCCTGTCCAAGCTTTTCAAGGCTAGATGTGCTGAGAGGAGTGGCGGACCCCAACTGCCTCTCAAAATCAGCCATTTTACCAAGCAAAGACTCTTCAATTTGTCTCTGAGTATCCAAAACATCTTTGACACTGGCCATTTTGAGGTTGTAAATTGCAGTTAGAAGAGGGGTTATGCCAGCAGGTAGGCAACTTAAAAATCACTGCATATATGAATTCCACTAATAGCACTGATACCTAAGGCAACTTTTTGAAACTTGAATAGCACTTTTTATTCACAATTACTTTAAAATAACCATTTAAATCAAATTATTTATGGAGAGCTAAGTTTCAACCGCAATAGGCAGTATTTTTCAAACCAAGCGAGACGCAGCCGCGCGCGTGCATTCATCTTGAAAAAGACTGCATAATGCAGTTGAAACTATATTCGGAGTAACCGGCTTAATCTGACGTAAGTAATTCCCGTGTAATATCAATAAGATGACGACTCTGTTATATTCTCACATCGACACAGTTGACGTTTCCTTTAATCCACGCCCTCGCCGGAATGCAGTCCCGCATGGCGACTCCGATTCCCCCGAGGATGGCGCACAGCTCCGCCATGGCTCCCGGACGGTCGCTGACGGTCACTTTGAACTTGTACAGGCGACCTTCCTCCGCCATGCCACGCTCCAACGCGCGGGACAGAATAGTCGGCATTATATTACCACCACTATATATGCAAACAACTCTGAAACAAGTAGATAATAAATAAATATTCGGGACATTTTTGCACACACGGTCATCTGACCCCAAACTAAGCAAAGCTTGTGATATGGCTGCCAGAGACTGATATACATACATATATAATTTTAAATAGATATTAACAACCAGATATAGAACAAACACAAATGTTCATCACATAAATGTTTGTCCTAGGTGGGAATCGAACCCACGCCCCCAAGCTCAGAAGGCAGGTTCACTACCAACTGGACCAACGGGCTATGTAACTGGACCAACGGGCTATCTGACTGGACCAACGGGCGATCTAAAAGATACTACCTACTAATAAAATAACTGGCCAAGAGCGTGCGTTACACGCATAATATGGTAGGGTTCCGTAATCAAAGCCATATAATTGTGGTCACATTCATACTTAGTTCAGAATGTTGGTAGTTATAGAAAAAAAATAACAAATTTAAAAAAAATATATATAATGAAGGTCTGTTGAGAATGTTGAGATGTATCATCCCGACATAACATATACTTTTTATGGTTTGGTCAAAGAGAAACAACTTAGATACTTGGAAAACATTTTTGCCAGTATTAATTCACAAAAAGGTCTATGACCTTTGCGCTAGAACGTCTTGAATTTATTACAGTTATAACTCTAAAACTCAAAAATGTTGTTATAGCAAAATATTTGAAATAATGTTAAATTAGTAATATATGTTACAAGTTTCTATGTCTAATAGTTTAGAAATTCAGGGGGGGGGGGGCGAGACCAATTTACTGCCACTTTTGCGGGCTACATTTCGCAAAGAATTCACTTGATTTAAAATCTTATCTTTACTACAAAAGACCTATTCAACGATATAATACTCGAGGGGGGTACAATAAAAAAATATATTTTTTCATCCTTGTTTCACATGTACCAGAGCCACCTCTAAAATACTAAATTAAGGTTCTAACGAATTAGGACGAATGGACAGACAGACGGACGGACTGAATGAACTTATAAGGGTTCCTTATACTACGGAACCCTAAAACGAATTTATATATAGAGGATTTATAAAATTTGGTAAAGTGTGCATCATGAGGACCGAGAGTCCCTCCGTTAATGCGGGAAACAGGAAAATGGCAGGTATAACCAAAAGACACAGATTCAATATGTAATTTAATTTCAATATGCAGAATTTTTGAAGTTTCACTGCATTATATCTAAAACGTACGTACTTCTTTCCTTTCAAGTTGGGGAATAAGCCTGCTAGAATGGCTGCAATTCCAACGCAACCTGCACCCTCGACTACTAGCTTGTCTATTTCACAAACATGCATGATGGCGCGAGTTACCCAATCTTCCTTTACGACAATCTGAAACATTCATCAATAAAATAATAAATAATGATTTTAATTATATTTAAACTTACTGGGTGACTTTTTTACTGAAACGGAAAAATATTATAATATTTTTCTTTGTAACTGCATGTCACTGACAGAGTAGAAGCCTATTGCATGTAGGTATAGTAATTTAGAATTTTTCAAATTTTGCCGATTTTTTACGATAGACCAATAATTAATAATTCATAGTATTTTTTTCAAAAATGTAGTTCTGCGCGCAGCTTGTTATACAAATTATATCATACCATTTTGTCCACCAGCCCACCCTTGATGTTATGAAAGGTGTTAACGCCGACCATGTTAACGGCTAAGCCGTCCGCAAGAGTGGTGTCTATAGGTAAAAATATACGTTCGTTTTTCCTGAGTGATTCTACCATACTGCAAGTTTTTTCTGTTTCAATGCCCTAGAAAAAACATTAAAAAGTAGTTAAATTACTACCGCACTTCAGAAACCAGTATAGGCGTACCTAAGAAATAATTTAACGAGTGTATTCAAATAAGTTCGCTTTGTATATTTTTTATTATTATAGGTAATCATAATTATAATCCCAACCTTCTGCGCGCCTTTTGCCCGCATATATGCGGGCAAGGAAAGATGCGTAGCATTTATAAAAATGATGTAAGCTCATCCACATATAGATCAGTGGAAATCGCACACTGCGCCATTCATACGATCTTTCTTGCCTCACACCTGCAAAATGTGGGATAAGCTACCGTCCGCGGTGTTTCCTTGAAGCTACAACATGGGGTTCTTCAAAAGGCGAGTTAATAGATTCTTGCATCGATGCATCTGGTGTTACAAGTATCTATAGACGACGAAGACTGCTTACCATCAGGCAGCCTGTCGGCTTGTATGTGGCATAAAAAAACACAAGGGAATCGAGCCAGTCCGAAGAAACGTTAGCGCGATCACTTCGACGCGTTCCAGGCAGTCTGATCAAATCTGGCGGGTATTTGGAAAAAGTTGGGCTTTGCCCAGGAGTAGGATATGTGGAAATAATAATTATAGTAAAAAAAAACACGCTTAGCTATTGAAGAGTTCCACTATCTACCTTTCAGCTCCATCATCAGACCCTCCACCAAGTGTAAGTAGGTATGGGACTTCTTAAAGCCCAGCCAAGCAAATGAGCCTAAATTCGATTGTTTTACTAATAGCCATTGAAGATCATCACTATCCATGCACATCCTGGCTCCATGATCAGATCAGTTCGATTATACCGAATTATTGTATTATCATTATTTTTACTTACGTAGATTTCGGTGTCAGGTTTGAGGTGTTTGATGGCAATAGCAACGCCACACAGAAGTGACCCACCGCCACACGGCACCAGCACCGCATCCACGTTGGGAATTTGCTCTAATATCTCTATCCCGACCGTTCCTTGCCCTTCTATTACGTTCGGGTGGTCAAATCTTAAAAAGCAAAAACCTCGATTTTAGTCGACTTTAAAATTTGTATTGACTTAGTGTACTGGCAACCCTGCGATGGAAAATTAAACCGTACGCAGTGAATCTATTCATGTTTTTGTTAGACGGAGTTACTTAGTCTCTACTCGATGTCAATCCTGAGCCTGACATGGATTTAATTTCTCCCCTCAGAGGACATTCCTTTGAGTTTCTCCCATCCACACAAGATTCTTGTTCATAAAGGACAAGAATAGCAGCTTCCTCTTATTTATTTATATTCTTTTTCAACAATTATCGTCCGCTAATGCTATCATTTGCTACCTAGTTTACGTTATTTTTGCTATCCTTGATTTATGAAGATTGATGACTTCGATATTTGATATCTTTGCCAGTTTCATCTTAACTGTGTGTTAAGATGAGACTAGCAAGTCACACATCTGATGGAAAGCGTCACGTTTGCCCATAACTGCCACAACAGTCCAGGCACAGTAGATATATAAGCTAAAGCAGTAGTTAGACTCGAACGTGTCTTTGAATTCAATGCCTGCTGTCGATCACAGAGTTAGGTTTACTAGGTTTCTAATACCATCGGGTTTTAAGAAAAATATCCTTATTTTGTCTTCTACGCTGACGATACACACACATGGCTTATAAATCTCAATGACGTGGCGAGCGCGACTATTGCTCTGGGCGTACCGTGAAGTATCGTAAGGGGCGGAGGAAGGGGCGGTCATTTGATTACGTCACTCGATTCGGGCGTTTGTCTACTGCTTTAGCTTATATATCTACTGTGGTCCAGTGCCCACTCATAGCCGCGCAGCATTTCGGATTGTAGTTACAAAAAACGTGGTATTGCATAGCGCTCGTCACTATGAGTTAGTAGGTAAGGAAACATACCCGTTAATATAGCTCATTCTTTTTTCTTTTCCAATGATCAATGCGTGTCGTTTAGCCTCGATTATGTTGGACCCGTGGAGTAGGACTTTGGCTCCTAGCATCTCGCACTTGTGTGATTTACCAAGCGGTACGTAAGAAGGCATGACCACTACGCAGGGTATGCCCATCTGGGTGGCGTGGTAGCTCAGGGCTGTACCGTGGTTCCCGCACGTGGCTGCAATCACACCGTACTTTTTCTGCTCGTCGGTGAGACACATGAGAGTATTTTTCACACCGCGCTCTTTGAAGCTGTAATCGGATAGTCAATGTTAGCTGTTTATTATCAAAACTGCGGGTCCACTTTTTTAAGGTTGACAATCTGCAATACCATTTTGTAAAAAGATTATTGTTTTTTTTTTTATATTTCTTTGTAATAACTATATCAGCTACCTACCAGCGATCAGAATTATTTTTATTTTTGAAATCTACTGCAGCTGCCAGCTGAAACTTTTCGATATTAAAATGCAATTTATATTATTTTTAAGAGTTACAGTACCTTCCTGTGAACTGAAGGAACTCTTGTTTCATATATATTTCCATTCCCAGTCTTTCGGACAAGTGAGCTTTCTAAAATAATCAAACAATAATTATACATTTTTAAAACCGACTTCAAAATTTTTAGTAAACGCTTGAATAAAATTATTCTAATTAGGCACTGACCCAAAGTCAATGAAATTGTGGGACCACCTTGAGAGCTTCCTCTACGTAATAAAAAGAGTAATCGTTGAACACACAAAAAAACGGACGGAATTGAGAACCTTGTTGAAGTCGGCTAATACGGATAAAGTTATGATTGTGCAATTACGAGTAGGTATATATTATATGAATTTTACTGACAGGCTGACACTAAGGCTGGGTCTCAAAACACACGAGGTGTTTTGTTTATATGATAATAGCTGCTGGCCTCAATGGGCTAGACAGCGTGAGCCCCGGTTGGCAAACGCAAATGGCATTGGGTCTAACTTTTTTGGGGCGACTAGCACAAGGACACCTCTAAGATAAGAACCTTGGCTTGGGTCGACTTGCCCTGGCATCCCATATGAGGTGCTTGTGCCCAAGGGTCCTAGTGGGTTGTTGCACTGGTTGACTATTTACTGGTGTTGTTGCACTGAGAGTGTATAACCCGGGGTCGGTGTGAGTCGGTGTGAATTTGGTAACCGGCGGCCGATACAATAAGGGGCATACTTCCTGTTGCCTGGAGTGGTCAGAACGGATACCGAGGTGTATTCTATGTCCATGTAATACTACTTAAACTAAATATTTAAAGAACCAAATCAGACTAGTTACTAGGCATGGTGTTTTGACGACTGATCCAACAATTCTTCTGGCAGCAGCAACGATGTCGTCATATTTTATCTTCCTGGGATTGTCTGGATCGCAGAACTCGTCGAATTCTACATCCTACATGAAAAATACATTCAATATACATAATAATTATGATTACATGATGTAATGTATACATGAAAATAGGTGTTCAAAGAATAGCAACAAATTAAGAAAACAATACGTACTACATTTGGATTCATTGTGGATGAATATATACTATTTTATGGCCTGATTTGGAGTTTTCTCACAAATGACTTTAGTCAATCATCGTTTATATGTAAATACAACCTGTTATGAAAACATAATAATTATGTTGAAAATATGATTTTAATGTCGTTAATTGTCAGGGGGGTTGCTAATGACACTTCAATATAAACAATTAATTATTTTTTAAATATATTTTTGCGGAAGAGGTTGATACATTTATATTTAAAAAAGGTAAGTACCCAAATAAGGAGCAACGAACTAAGATTACATCGCTATAAAATACGCGGTATGTGGAAGGTAATAAATCGTTAAATACGGGCAAGTAAAACATAATCGAATAAAAAATAATATTTACATATGAAAAACAAACTTTTGATATAACATTAATTTTCTACTACATTACATAAATACCCACTAATACATACCTACGAAACGTTTGACCGAAATTTAAAATTAAAAAATAAAACCATGCAAAAACTATAAAAACATGTGATATACTCCGCAAATGAAATAATAAATAGTTGATATACAATCCACTACTCATACCTAGGTGTTTTATTATTTTTTGATCGAACTTCAAAAAACATAAGTACGAAACTAAACATCGAAACCGTCTTCTTCTGAGATCGAAACCTTAATTATCGCCTCGTCGTCGCACCTATATATGGCTTAGCCTTAGACTAGTCATTTATGATGACAAAAGAATTGTCTTAGGTGGAGCACGGGTTCGTACCCTAATATTTTCTGGCGCGTCGCCGGCCGCTGCGGCACGCTCGCTACGCTCGCTCATTGTGGCGCACCAGTAACCTAACACTCCTCGCTAAAACGTATTACATGGTATTTATTACCTACAACGTTAAACGCAACGAATGACTCGGTTTTATCGTTTATTCCATTCTGTCCGACTATTTGTCCGATGATCGGACTGTTTGGACAAAAATATTCCAATCTGTCCGACTGGTCAGTCGGACAGATTGGACACGCAAATTTTGTTCCAAATAGTACTACTGGCAGTAAAGTACAGTGAAAACAAAAATGTTATACTTATTTTTTTTTTTCCTACTATTTTGACTTTGAGTGTCGGCTAATTTCTATGTGCAATATAATAATTAAGAATAGTTTTTTTCACCAAGTCCCAAGTACCAGGAATGTATAAACCATGAAGACGGTTTCCCCATCGCGACCCATGATCACACTTTTTATGAATCTAGAGTGAAATACCTCTCCATCGTTTCTGTTATCCTGGTATGTACCTGGTATCGACGTTTTCCAATAATTAACGTTTGTTCTACTTGTGGAGGAACACAGTAGAAACTACTCGGCTGTGGAGAGTGTGATCACGGGTCGCGGTCGCTTCACGAGGTGGAAAACCTCTTCATGGTTTATGCATTCCTGGTACTTTGATTTGGTGAAGCTTTTTGTTCGACCTTGTGAATGACAGCTGTCATCGGAAATGAAGATCTCGACGAGATCTATCACTTCTGCAAAGAGACTGCTAGTCCAGGATCAACAGTTTCCGAGATATCACCCAACCAAGTTTGACAGCTGTCATCGGAAATGAAGATCTCGACGAGATCTATCACTTCTGCAAAGAGACTGCTAGTCCAGGATCAACAGTTTCCGAGATATCGCCCAACCAAGTTTGACAGCTGTCATCGGAAATGAAGATCTCGACGAGATCTATCACTTCTGCAAAGAGACTGCTAGTCCAGGATCAACAGTTTCCGAGATATCGCCCAACCAAGTTTGACAGCTGTCATCGGAAATGAAGATCTCGACGAGATCTAACACTTCTGCAAAGAGACTGCTAGTCCAGGATCAACAGTTTCCGAGATATCACCCAACCAAGTTTGACAGCTGTCATCGGAAATGAAGATCTCGACGAGATCTATCACTTCTGCAAAGAGACTGCTAGTCCAGGATCAACAGTTTCCGAGATATCGCCCAACCAAGTTTGACAGCTGTCATCGGAAATGAAGATCTCGACGAGATCTATCACTTCTGCAAAGAGACTGCTAGTCCAGGATCAACAGTTTCCGAGATATCACCCAACCAAGTTTGACAGCTGTCACACTAATATCTGTCAACGCCGACATTAAACCATGGAGAGATGCCCAAATCCAGCAGCAGTGGTCTGATAAACGTGGGCTAATGATGGTGATGATGTCACTGACATCTGTCAACGCCTACATCTACCCTGAGACAGGCCCAAGTCCGTCTGATAAGAGTAGGCTGATAATGATGATGATGGATTAGGACC
This sequence comes from Agriopis marginaria, assembly GCA_932305915.1. Taxonomy (NCBI): domain Eukaryota; kingdom Metazoa; phylum Arthropoda; class Insecta; order Lepidoptera; family Geometridae; genus Agriopis; species Agriopis marginaria. The sequence goes on along the minus strand of OW029934.1, from coordinate 5,927,636 downwards.
CATTCTCTGTGAGGGATGACCTGTGTCCCAGCAGTGGGAACATGGTAGGCTGAAATGATGATGATGATGAAATTTTAAATTCAGGATACTTTGCGAATGATGATAATGATGGTGGATTAGGGCCCATCCTCTCTCTCTCTCTCTCTGAGAAAAATCCTGTGTCCCAGCAGTGGGAACATAATAGGCTGAAATGATGATGATGATGATGAAATAACATACAAATGATAATTACGATAGATTCATATTAATTATTTTGTTAGAAGTGTTTGGTGTGAAGTACTTCAAAGATAATAATCCTACAAAAAGTACCTAATTACTTTTCAGATTGATTGTATCGTAATATTCTTAGTAGTACTATTTGGAACAAAATTTGCGTGTCCAATCTATCCGACTGGCCAGTCGGACAGATTGGAATATTTTTGTCCAAACAGTCCGATCATCGGACAAATAGTCGGACAGAATGGAATAAACGGGTTTTATCATTGGCTAAAGAGTCTTGTAGAGTCTAACTTGGGTGGGTATATCTTTGGCTAAACACGATGCAGCGCGTTTACGAGTCTAACGACTGGGGTGGGTATATCTTTGGCTAAACGTGATGCAGTCTTTGTAGAGTCTAACGCTAAACGCAATGACTTCGTTATATCATAGATAAAAATATACTAGAAGTTATATCTATGGCTAACAGCACAGAAAAGACGATTTTTTTCTCTTCTGTGGGTAACAGCATTGTAACAAAAAATACCAACTCAGATTTTTATATTTTATTTCGATACATGTTCTGTGAATTTTTTATGAGATTAAAAAATATATTTTGGGTTGGTTGGGTGGAACGGTTGTTACAAAGCCAAAAAATACTCATTTTTATACAACTTTTATTTTGGAACCAACCCTAAAACCGCATAAAAATAAGTCGTTCCAAATATTTCGTTGAGCGTGTGTATTTTTTCTACGAAACAGCTGATAAAATTTTTACGATATCAGGATTGATCCTATGGTAAAAGTAGTAAAAAATAATTACAATGACATTCTTTCAGCTTAGTACCACCGTTTCGTTTAACCCCGTAGAGTTCTGAGGGAACTCATCTTACAAAATACTTTGATATATCCTAAATAGGTGTTTCCACTGGCTTGTTATTAATGCATATGTAGAGACTGGGTGAGAAACCGGGCAAGTCTATCTTTTGACTGATTTGGATTTCTGCATACAAGCTGGGTATGCGGGCAAGTCTATCTGTCCTCTGATTTGTTATTTCTGCATATAAGCTCGGTGAAGAAACGAGGAATTCAATTTGTCATTTGGTTTGTTTTTTCTGCATATCAGCTGGGTGAAGAAACGAGGAATTCAATTTGTCCTTTGGTTTTATTTTTCTGCATATAAGCTGGGTGAAGAAACGAGGAATTCAATTTGTCCTTTGGTTTGTTATTTCCGCATATAAAACTGGGTCAAGAAACGAGGAATTCAATTTGTCCTTTGGTTTGTTATTTCTGCATATAAGCTGGGTCAAGAAACGAGGAATTCAATTTGTCCTTTGGTTTGTTTTTTCTGCATATAAGCTGGGTGAAGAAACGAGGAATTCTATTTGTCCTTTGGTTTGTTATTTCTGCATATAAGCTTGGTGAAGAAACGAGGAATTCTATTTGTCCTTTGGTTTGTTATTTCCGCATACAGGCTGGGTAGGGAGCCAGACAAGGACCGCGTCGGGTGGTGGGCTTGCTACGACTCGCGTCCATGTCATGGAAATAGCACTCCTTGTAGTTCTTTTTGACATGATCTATCATTTCTCTTGTGTGGTCCCATCCTTTAGATTCGGCAAGTATTTTGACCTGTAGAAATATCAAAGTAAAAAAACATACAAATACTAAACGCTCTACGGTTTTATTTGCTATTCTATAAGAACATCAATGACTAAAGTTATTGTAGTCATCACGGAGGGCTCTGGCGCCAGTAGCAGTTTAATTACTAGTACAGGCGCCAGCCAGTCTCAGACAAACAACAATATTTGTAATTTTTAATGTAGTCCTAAGATGTCTAATTTATCTTTGTAAGTCTTTTTAAGTTTGAAAACAAATATTTTTAACTAGGGAATTTAAAAATTTTGGTACAATACATTTATTTATTATTATTTATTTATTAACTACACATTTTTTCGGTATAAATTGTGCTAAGTATGTGCTAATCCAGATGCCTCTGCATTAAATTTCATTCAAATCCGTTTAGCCGTTGCGGCGTTAGGAATAAAATTTATATATGTATTTACATCGGCCGCCTTGACGTGTCTATAGCTCCGGTTATGAGCGAGTATGTTTTTTTTTGCTTAGGTACGATGTTGGCTTTTCGGCCTCTACAGTTTGACTTATATTTATAAAATAGGAACTTGGAAGGAGAAAAAACTAAATGCAAAAAGCCTTATCATTAAGACCCGTCCGAAACCTTCCTACACTTACACGTACAATGCTGATGGTCAGTTGCACTGTGCGCCTTGCAATAGCTAGGAGCTTTCTCACATTTTTTGACAAAAAGTAACGAAAATTTGATGTTTGGAGTCTATCAAATAGAAATATCTATAGAAAATTCAATTTCTGTGATAAATAGATCTGAATTTTTATTGAAAACAACGTCTTCAAGTTTTGAGAGTTTGAAGTTCGGCAGGAAATTTTTAGAGTGGATTTCGTTAAATTATTGACGTAAATCATTTTATGCCTGTAAATCCAAATACATACTTAAAATTAATCGATTGCTTTTTTAACCGAATTGTCTGTCTGTCTGTCACACTCTAAAGTAAAACAACAAATAATAAATACTGGCCAAGTGCGAGTCGGTGAGAAAATTATATTCACCACCGGCTCTTGTACGATCACCAAATTTTAGCAACGTCGGGCGCAGTCGGTACTTGGATGGGTGACCGCCTAAGCATTGTCTTTTCGGACAACTTTTTGGTACCTACTTTAGTAGTTCACAATTTATGTTGTGGTACGGAACCCTCAGTGCGCGAGCAGGACTCGCACTTGGCAGCTTTTTTTTGTTCTTTCGGTGATTTTTTTTCTTGTGTTGTGTTGAAAATCTGTGAATAGCTCTGGGGAGTGAGCGCGGCCTTCCGGCCACGGACATGCAAAGCACAGAGCCACCAACTTAGCTGTTCAGATGGGCAAAATTGGAACTACCGGTTTTTCTTGGTAAATTTCTTAGGTTGCAAAGGCAATAATTTGTTCTCCATTAGCGACGCTATCAACTGAACAGCTAAGATGGTAAGATGGACTGTAGGTGTACGGAGACTCCAACGGTTATGGTTTTTCATGCAGCCTCACCTCAACGCTGCAGATGTCACCCTTGACCCAAGTCCTCTCTGGGACGACGTCACACAAGACGATGCCTATGCTCGCTATCATGTTCATCAGCTCTGCCAGGCCTCCCGCACGGTCGCTGATCACCACCTTGAACCTGAACAGGCGACCGTCTCCAGACAAGCCGCGCTCGAACACATGGGTCAGGACTGACGGCACAATGTTGCCCCCAGAACAGACGCTAACGACTCTGCGAATAAATAAAACTTAAATTTAAAATTTAAAAAATTCCCGGCAGCTCCTCCTAATTTTCAAACGGCTGATCAGATTTTCTTGAATCCATAGCTTAGAAGCTAAGAACACGCGCGATCAAGTCACCTTTCAAACACAAAATAAACTAAATCAAAATCGGTCATTCGTTTGGGAGCTATGAATGCCACAGACACTTTTAACATCCCTTTTTTCCAATAGTACTTAACATACATACCTAATACACAAAAACTAAAAAGAAAGAAGAGATGCAGCAACGTTCACGTTGGGTTAAAAAACCTTGGTAAAAGTGTCAGAATTAACAGTTTTAATTTAGCTTTTTAACATCTACTGCAGCTTTCAGAAAAACTAGAAAAACTTGATCTAAGTGTACCTGCTAGTCATCAATATCTGTGTACTTCTATTCTATCTCTTCTACTATTATATATTTGATAGCATGGTCTTAAGGTGCTTAAGGTCTGATAATCCGGGAGTGACACATGCCAACGTCACTGTCCAGTTGCCACTTCATTGCAACACAGAAATTGGGGTACAAATCTGTTAATAATCTATGAAATTAAATAGATAAAGCTCTTCTATGGTATGGTATTGTTTGTCCGCTCATGCGAAGTTATTTAAGTTAATCACGAAGTGAATATTTTTTTACATCGTTTTTATTTTTAAGCTTGTGTCACTATTTGACATTTGCGTCTCGGAATAGCATACCTACCTAGCGCAATGACGATTTATATTATCTTGGACCAACGGAGTATATTATTATACCATGGTAGAACGTACCTCTTACCCTTCAGGTTGGGAAGCAAACCAGCCAGAAGGGCAGCCACTCCGACGGAGCCAGCTCCTTCCACTATATATCTTTCATGTTCGGCAATGAATGTAACAGCACGAGCTACCCAGTCTTCATCCACAACAATCTAAAACCATTTATTATCATTCTATTCAATACACAGAACTTTTATATCTGTAATACAACGTGTTTCAAAAAGGTGTGTTAATATTTGAGGGTATGTATGTACTCATCATTATGAACAACTTTTGCTATGAATAAACCGGAAATCGCAAAAAAAAAACGGTTCCATAGAAAACGGTCATTGACACACGACAAAATGTATAGATCAGCTGGTTTTATTTAGCGTATTTATTTAGAACTAGCTGCATGACCCGGCAGACGTTTTATTTGAATTGTGGTCTTGCTTGAGTTTCAACAAAAATCCCATATAACCTTGAAGTTATGCCAACCTCCCGCATTCTTCAGTCTTCCCTCGAACATGGTGCATGTAACTGCGCCGAAATATGGGGAGCTTATAACTGTGGTGAACAACCGTGATAGTTTAACAGTATTCCCCAAAAGCGTTGCCCTTTTTATTGGGCAGTCGGGTAAAACTATTATGGGAAATGTGTATAGTCGTGTTTCTTTACCATTTTGTCCACTATGCCCCTGATACTATGAAATGTGTTGACGCCAACTATATTCACGGCTAAACCGTCTGCGATTGTGGACTCAATGTCTATGAAGGTGCGTTCGTTTCTCTTGAGAGCTTCCATCATACTGGCTGTTTTGTTCGTTTCGATACCCTGTTAAAAAATAAAAGTTAAAATGTCGTGAATTCAAATTTCCTTTAGTACATATAAATAACTAGCTGCGCCTCTTGGTTTCACCCGTGTGGACAACCCTTCAGCTGCCATATCCTAAAGAACCTTTTTTTTTTATTATCTTTGCGGTCTAGTCTAATGGGTCTAGTGGGCATAGTTTTATACTGTTCATACAAACTATATTTTTTTGCATGCGGGCCTATCCTAGACTCCCGTTGCTCTGTTGCTGAGTGAAAGAGGAACAAACACATTTTCGTATTTATAATATTATAGTAAAGTATGATGATCCCAGGGTTCCAGACTCACACAGTGCAGATACACATTTCGGAGAGTGTGCATCGGATCTGCATGATTTAATTCCCTCCTGTCCATTTTTCTATCGGACTGCCAGAGCGGGCACGAAAAATCGACACTGCTTTATGGTTGATATTCCGAAAACCCGTACGAAGCGCTTTTATTGTGCGAAATGCTAGTCTTTGGAATGCGCTGCCCGAATGGATGTTCCCCGATAGTTACAACCTAGGTGTATCGGTTTCTTTTAGGCAAGCGTGCTCTATCTTAGACTGCATCATCGCTTAACATCAGGCCCAAAAAATTTACTCGAAAGTTGTTGAAAAAGTAGGTAAAAGTAGTGAGACTAACGTAGACTTCAATATCAGGCTTAAGAAACTTAAGAGAGGTGGCGCAACCAGCCAGAAGACTGCCTCCACCGCAAGGCAGCAGGACTGCGTCAACGCCAGACACTTGCTCTAAAATCTCAATACCGATCGTTCCTTGCCCTTCTATCACGTTTGGATGGTCGAAGCTGAAAGGAAACTTAATTATTTATTTTTCTGTGCTTTATGTTGAACTATTGTTATTCTTATTGAGACCAGACGTCGCTCGCCAGATGGCCACCCACGCATTCTTGACCCTAAGAGACTTAAAAACCCGAACCCGTCTTATGCGCGGTCGTCGACGACGCGTGTTCTGCGACCATGACGATTAATGCCGGTGTTCCACAAGGCTTTGTGCTATCACCCACGCTGTTCATCCTGCATATCAATGATTTGTTACAAATTAGCAATATACACTGTTATTCGGATGATAGCACAGTATGGGTGATGCTCAATATTCAGGCAATACAAACGCCTGTAAGGACGAGGTTATAGAAAGGAGAGCAGAGCTTGTGTCTTCGCAGTTCGGTACTCTCTTGAGCAAGTAACTGACTGGGGCGTACAAAATTTGGTGCAGTCAACCCCAACTGACGCGAAGTGAGATTAATGAGAAAACACTTACAACCTACCCATTAATGTAGGGTATATTCTTTTCCTTCGAAAGAGCCATAGCGTAGTGCTTAGCTTGGGCTATATTAGTTCCGTGCAGTAGGACCTTGGCACCTAGTCGCTCACACCTGGAGATTTTGCCAAGGGGTGTATAAGTTGGCAAGACTACAATGCCGGGTATGCCCATCTGCGTTGTGTGGTGGCTCATAGCCATGCCATGGTTTCCGGCCGACGCTGCGATGGCGCCGATCTTCTTCTGCTCATCGGTGAGGTTCATGAGAGCATTTCGGACGCCGCGCTCTTTAAAACTGAGAACGGATGTTTAAAATAACAACATTAACAACAGTTCTGTTCAACACAACATAAAAAAAAATTCATACCTCATAATCGTATCATCGTTATCGTAGGTATATTATGTAAGTACTACATAGTAGTTTTTATGTCTAATCACAAAAATGTCAAACCAAAAAAAAGCCTTAGATTTAGTTCGACTATGGACATGACTCTATGGATATGAGCTGAACCGTACTAGAAGTAAAAAGGGTTCCCCATTAGCCTAAATTAGTCCACTGCTGGACATAGGCCTCTCCCAAGAAAATCCTCGCCATTTGTTTTCCAGTCAATGCAAAGCCAACTGTCTTTCGTAAACTCCATTGAGTATTTGAGTCGCAGGTAACAGGGCGTCCCTAAACTACGTGTCCCGATTTGTAGTCTCAAATCTAGAAAATACTTTTTATAATGTGGAGACTACGACGGTCCTTGATGATTTTGGTTTTTATGTGCTTAGCAAATTTATATAGAGGGAATTAACTATATGTATAATATAGTAGAAGTGTGTATACCTTCCTGTGAATTGTAGAAATTCCTGTTTCAAATATAAGTCCACTCCCAGTTTTTCTGACAAGTTAGATCTCTACAAAACAGTTAAAAAACATAAATAACTATGTAATTATATCTACTTTAGCTATCTTATAAATTGACCACCCTTTAAAATTAGACACTTATGCTGGAACTTTATGAGGATTTGAATTTGTATAGTCGCTTGTTTGGTTTCTGGAAGAAAGCCTACCCGCCAATTTGCCTATAGTTTCGGTCAGTTTTTACTATATATCATCCACTATAATAACGCTAAAAAATAATCCCTTTAAAGGTTACATAGGTAATATTGTGAACTTGTATTCACAAACCTAATGAAGTATAATATATACTTATAAGTTATTTTACATCACCAGCTATAAGTATATTATGTAAGTGTTGAGCTCAAAGAATTTGGACCAAAAGGTCGGTACAAACTCTTTGGTTTAGCTTGAAAACGTATTATTTTCTTGGTACATCTAGGACTTGATAAACATTAAAGACGTCCAATGTCAAAAATATTTTTTGTGAAATGAATACTTTTTTAAATTTTGCCGTTGTGGCTGTGGAGTGGGTGACAAAAAGATAACATTTACCGGACAAGCTGTTTTGATGACGGTTCCAGCGATTCTTCTTGCTGCTGCGCTGATGTCTTCAAATTTAATTTTTCGAGGATTGTTCGGATCGCAAAACTCGTCGAATTCTACGTCCTACAAGGGATGAATATTTTATACTTAGTGAGTTACACAGCACTAAGCCGAAAAGAGGTCTGTTTACTTATGATAAATGAATTTCCAACATAATTATATAAATGTTAGTTTTATTGTTTTTTTTTCTATAAGACCAACCCTGAAATCGCAGAAAATATAAGCTGTTATATAATTATGGAAAAATTACATTCGCACCTTTGGCGATGTTCATATCGTTTGCACTCAATGAAATGTAGGTACGTGCATGGAACAGCTGCTAAGCCAAACATTCAGACTAGTAGACTACAAGAAAAAGCGTAAACTCGCCCGCAGACTACATGTTTAGTGGGTGTCCTGCCTCGTAAGCATAAGCCGATATTTCAGGGTTAGTCCAATGTCAAGAAAACAATGTTTCGGTAAAAGAGTTCTATAATATAATAGTTAAGTGTCTTTAGTTGTGATCAAAGATGTAATAGGGACTCAGACTATGGGATCCTTAGTCTGAGAATAGGGAGAATTTACGTATGGCAATCAATGCCTGTCAATACCAACGACCTATATGTACTACGGTCAATACAAAGATTTTGTGTAAAATCTTACGAGTCAATAAATGAAAATACACTTACTGTTGAATTCATTGTGGATCGGTTCTATTGCATATTTACGGAAGTTTTGAAACAAATGTTTTACTCAAATCATAATAGGAATAATGAAAACTACGGCAAACACAAATTATTTCCCCTACTAAAAAGGCGTGCCATATTTTGAAATTTGACTGACGGTTGCGGAATGATTAACAAAAAAAACAAGATTATAAAAAGTCACAAAAAAGTACCTATATACAAAATGTAAGAAGGTATGGTGTGAAATATAGCATGTACAAAGATTTTACATACCTACGTAGGATAGATAGTATGAAATCTTTGCATGTACTTTGGCATGCACCTATATTTATTACATAATAAATTACATATAATTTAATGGTGTTAACAATAAAGAGTTAATCAATCCATCAATCAATCATATTTTTAACCGACTTCAGAAAAGGAGGTTCATATTTAGTATTTTTTTGTTTGTGTCTTGCAAAGAAATTATGTACTACGTACATATTTCCGCTAGGAGTAATAGTGTTCCGTGGTACATATAGATCAATGGTGTCTTGTGATAGTTTTGCCGATTGTCATCGATCTAAATGTACTAACTACTACGTTGTGAACATTTTTTAATCTCGATCACATTTATCTATATTCTATATACCTACATTTGAAGAAAATATTTCTCCTCTAAGGGTGGAAAATAGGGATGAATAGTTAAACCTGTCCCCATCGGCTATCACACCATACTAGGGCCATTTACCATTAGGGTGTATCTCTCTGGACAATATTCGAGAATATCTATGTACACAATTATAAACAAGTTTTATAACGGGACCAAACCTAAAATAGCGAAAAAAATGCTGATATATCTACAGAACCAAAGGCTTTATTATTCAGATCTACCCAAAATATTAAATTGGTAGCCATTCCGAAATGGGGTAAAACGCTTACATAATATTTAATGAATCGCTAGGTATTAACAAACTGTAGGTACCTAAGTATGTTGTACATATCTTCATATATTATGCCTAAGTGTCTAATAAATAGATGTTATACAAAATTTTACTATTGTAGTTTTTATTAAACAGTCTAAAAATATTGTTGTGGTCTGTATTCCTAGAATTAATTGGTAGGTACAGTATGATTGTCGACAATGTTCAAAACCAGAAGAAGCTAATTATACACATTTATCTATTATGGGACCAAATCTGAAATAGCGAAAGTAAAAATCAGCTGATAGAAAAAAGATCATTGACAGTAGTCTACTCGATGCTGACTTGCTGATTTAATTTCCGCTATTATAGGATTCGTTATTCCCACGTGTTCATAATAATACTACAAGGACTTCTGTTTGGATTTAGTCTTTAACGAAAATCACACTTAACATGTTATGTCGGTTGTACACTTTCGCTCGAATTTGTTGGCTAAGATGGCATAAGTAATTATGTCGCGAAGTAAGCGAAGCGCTCTATCCAAAGATCGTAAAACCAGTTGGCGCGTGCAGATGTTTTATTAAAAAACAAAAGTAGAAAAAAAGTGAAAATCACTGCGAGGGGGGAACATAGAGGTATAATTATGTACTGCATACATACACGCAATACTATATGGAGTACATAATATGCCAGGATAGAGGGGAGACGAGGGTGCTTTACGATTGGTTGTTTATGGCTCTGGTGCATCGCTTTTAGCCTCTCCGGGATGTTATTGTTCCAGCGATAGTGTACAGCCATGGTAATACTAATTAATGTGAGACGTCGTCCTCCGAGCCGAGGCTAGAGCGGCGGTCCGCGTCGAGCTCCCGAGCGAACTCCCACTCTCGATACGCCGCCGCGATCACCTCGCGCAGCGCTGCCAGGTGCTCCGGCCCGCGTGTCTCGCATACCACTTTCACCTAACAAACAAAATGTTTATGTAAAAAAGTCTACCTCAGACTATATGTTTATCAACAGCAGCACCGCGCGATCGCGCGTTGACTTGTTTTGTAATACAAGGAACTGTATGAACCACTATTATAAGTACACTGCACGAAAAAACTGCTCCGCGGCTGCGCTGCGCATGTGCTGCTGGCGTATTTGGTGTGTCCCATTACATTGTATTACAAAACCGCGTGGCATCGCTTTCAAGCAGCTTGAACACGATACCACACGGTTTTCAAAGCAGCAGTGACAGCGCAGTCACTGCTGCTACTTTTAGTCTGTGGAGGCCTTTAACGACACTTCACGACTTGACGCGCGTGACATTGTCACTTCTGGCACTGCGAGCACTGCTGTGCGAATAAGTTGGGACCAAGGACGTTATAAAATTAGGGTTTATATTTATAACGACCTTAATTTGGACTCAGGAAGCCATGCGTGTACTCTACTCTGCTTGGTAACAATAGTCAAAAACAAAAACAGCTCAATTACACGTGAGTTACCCCGTTAATTAGATCAAAATGTGTCAAAATCAGACTGTATTGTGTGTTGTTAGTTGTTATCATAGCGACGGTGTGCTACGTACGGAACCGTACGGTAGCCTAGGAGTGTTTACTATATTTGACCACATCATCACGAAACATCCGGTGAGCTGCAGAATTTATTTGGACATTAGGTTGGTACTCGAATTGCTCCTGACAGTTGGTAAAGTGCTGTACTTTAATTACGTATGATAATTTTATTAAGATCTAGTTTTTACTCCGTGGTCCATGTAAGATATGGTTTCTACCACCCTGGTTTTGGTTCCGGGGTCCTCTCTCTAGGAATAAATCATTACGTAATGAAAGGAGAGGCCCCAATCTCAATAGGATTTAAATAAGTGTAATATGTAAAAACAATCTTGGTGTCTTTAAATCGCGAGTAAATATGTTTCTTTAAGGCAAGCGTGCTCTATCGTAGACCACATGATCGGCGAGATGACGGGCAAAGGCAAGCCTATTAATTAATTTAAAAAAATATTATCGGACAGCTCACGCCAGTACGACCCCCCAACGAAAACATAAGATTATGTACGATAAACAATCAAATAACAAAAGATAAGTATTTGAACAAGAAAATAAGATAAGTTTAAAACGCTATAAAAATAATATGCTATCTGCAAAATTTAATTATAAATAGCGAGTTCATATTTTTATAGTCATTGGGTTACTAACGTTTTATAATATTTTGCTTAATTCTTAGATACAAACAAAAGTTATTTTTTAGCCCACATTAGAGCTCTAAGCTAAGGAGAAAAGCGCAAGCGTTTTTTTTTTAATCCTTTATTTGTGCTCGTTTTCGTCAAATCTCGTAAACTGTCTAGTGGTTAATATTTAAAGGATACACATTAATAATGCGCAAGCGCAGAGAGTGCGATGCTTTTGGTATTAGCTCGGATATCGTACAAATTACTGCGTGATTGTACATGTATAAACTATGAAAAATTTCAACAACATTGCTCTAGCGTGGCGAGTACGAGAATTTTGATCGTCTTGCATGATGTGGAAGTGAGGTTTATGACGATGACGGGATGTGAAAAAATTGATTATTGTGATAAAGTTATTTAGCTGAGTTTACATACGCGAACACTGAAGATGTCTCCTTGCACCCAGGCGCGCTCCTGCATGATGTCTTTGATGGAGACTCCGATGCTCGATATGAGCTTGCACAGCTCGGCGATGCCGCCGGGCCGGTCGCTCACCGTCACCTGGAAATATAACACGAGCATTATGTTATGACATAACAGCGTAGCGTAGCGCAGCGTAGGCCGTCCACCCACTAGATGGACAGGTGATCTAAATGAGACCGCAGGGAAACGCTGGATGCAGGCCGCTTCCAACCGGCCCTTTTGGAGATCGATGGCCTATGTCCAGCAGTGGACGTCCTATGGCTGAAATGATGTTATGAAGACCGTATGTAGGTGATCTTCTAATGACCTTGCGGGCCGGGGTTTTAGTATAGATACGGCAAAAAATTATGCAGGTTTGAACATTTCCCATATTTTCCTTTCATGTTCCCACTGCTGGGACACAGGCCTTTTCTTAGAGAGAGAGAGGATGACTCCAATCTACCATGTTGGCCCAGCCCAGTGCATGTTGGTGAATGTCATATCTTTGAACTTTTGATAGGTACTTGGACATACCGATGTTCCTCACGATGTTTTCCTTCACCGTTTTTGAGCGATAGTATCGAAACTGAAACTGCACATTAGTTCAAGGGTCGAACCGGGTGGTGTCAGATTGTAATGCACACATGCTCCCGCTCGGCCACTATCGCATCGCCATGCATATCGTTATATCACGAGCATATTGAAAGGGAACATCCTATTCCAGCTAGCCCAAGGAAAACAACAGCGTGTTGTGAGACCGGCGCCATTGTAGAGGGAAGGAGGGGAAATGCTGTAAGCATTTTCCAGGAGTATTAAAATTAGCTCAAGCGACGTGATCAGGTATACCTATGCGTTTCTATAGAGATCGGTGCTCTCCACCAGGCTTCGAGCCAGGTCACCGAGAGTTTTTAGTAGGTGGAATTCTACTATACATGTTTAGAAGACTTATCCGCCCCGCTACCAATTTTTTTGAATAAAATGAAGGCAGTTTGTTTTTCAGATGTTCCCAGTTTTGAAATTGGTAGTTTGTGATTTCCATGTATTAATCCTTGCAGTATACAATACAATCCAGTGCCTACCTTAAACTTAACGAGACGCTGTTCAGCGGCGAGTCCACGCTCTAGACACCGCCCCAGGATGGTCGTGTCGATGTTACCGCCTGACAGGATGCACACCACCCTGGAACAGCGAGATAAAAAATTGTAGGTCTTTCAAAATCTAAGTTGTACTTGGCTGTAACTACAAATAATATTGTTTGAGTTGAGGACGCATAAAGCGATAAAGCATAGCTCCTTTGGCTCGCTGAACAGAAGAAATCCGTTCCCGAAATCTGCTCAATCATATTCTGTATTCAATTTTATAAGGTGGATGAATTTCTGCATACCTATACTGTGGCGTAATTCAACCTTTGTTTAAATGTTTTTTAATTATTGATTCTCTTTTTATTGATCTACTAGTAGGCCGCCCCTGCTTCGCACGGGCGAAGCCGGGATATATAGCCTATGTCAACCGGGGATAGTGCAGCATCCCAACAGTGAAATAATTTTTCAAATCGGTTCTGTAGTTTCGGAGCCTATTCAATGCAAACAAACAAACAAACAATCAAACCTTTCTTTATAATATTAGTATAGATAGTATAGATAAATTATTTGATCTTTAGTACTATTTACTAGTTTTATTTTTTGTTTGCGTTTATTTATATAGCATGTGCAAAATGTGCTCATATTTATAAATTATTATTCATCATCATCATCATTTCAGCCATAGGACGTCCACTGCTGGACATAGGCCTCCCCCATCGATCTCCAAAAGGGCCGGTTGGAAGTGGCCTGTGGAATTGTTATTGCAGTTAGGTAATTATAACATGACATGTAACTTAGAGTAGGTAAGAGTATGAGTAGATGGATAATAAAAATGGTGGTAATGATTGGTTACTTCTTTCCCCGGAGCTCCGGCACGAGGCCGGCCATGATGGCGGCGACTCCGACGGCGCCGCCGCCCTCCACCACGTACTTCTCCTGCTCCACCAGCCGCAGGATCGCGCGCGCCAGCCAGTCCTCGTTCACTGTGATCTGTCAGAATCATATAAAAATAATGAGTAAACTAAAACAAAAAACAACTTTTTAAAAATCTTTTAGAACGACCCGGATAACGCGACGCGTGACAAAAATGCTGCGGCGTGTTTCTGGCTCAACGCATAAGCAGGTAATGCCGCCAGCATTTCCCCCCACTGCCTAAGCCACTTTTTAACCCCTGAAGTATAAAAGAGGGGAGTTTAACGTGTGTGTCTGTGTTTCTGTCTGTGGCATTGTCATAGTAGAAACAATATGGCATCGTAGCTCCCAAACGTCTGGACTGATATTGATTTAGTTTTTAATAACTACTTATGCTCTGGCTTATATCTGTTTTATTGAAATAGATCACAAATGAATTGATTATTATCTACGGTTGAGTTATTGCTATTATCTATTCAGTATCAGTGCTCTGACATTTAGGGTCATATAAGTTAACTTCGCATACTCATCATAGGAAAGTTTAACATTCATGACTATGTACTGACCGTCTGCATACTCTGCATGCGATTCTCAACTGTTTTTTTTTTGTGTAATATCCTAACTTCAGGTAGGTATGCTCATATTTTCTTTAATTTATAAAGGCACGTATTCGTAAAAATATAAATAAGTAATTACTTTATATTACCTACATATAGTTAAAATAATAACCAGTGTTGAAACGGTTACGGTAATGGTTGTACTTACCTAAGTACGTGTTAATAATAATCAATCAAAATTAGTTGATACCTACATACGCAATTTTGTTAATTTTTTAAACCATATAAAATGTATCTATATTTTAAGTTTATTAGGTTTTTTTAGGGTTCCGTACCTCAAAAAGAAAAAACGGAACCCTTATAGGATCACTTCGTTGTCCGTCTGTCCGTCTGTCCGTCTGTCCGTCTGTCCGTCTGTCCGTCTGTCCGTCTGTCAAGACCCTTTTTCTCAAGAACGCGTAAAGGTATCAAGTTGAAATTTATACTAAATACTTGGGTCTACGGTTTCTTTTGGCTGCAAAAAAATAAAAGTTGTAAGTCAACGCAATCAAAAGATATGAACGTTTACGTCGCATATTTTGCGATTTCCCAGGAAAACCAAAACCTATACGGTACTTCCCGTTGATCTAGAATCATGAAATTTGGCAAAAGGCAAGGTCTCACAGCACATATATAGGAATAAATCTGAAAGTTACAAATTTGAAGTTATATAATTTAAAAATAATTATTTTGCTATTACAAACTTATATTTTGTAGTTGGAATGTATAGAAGAACCTTATAATCAACTACAAAAGTAAGTTTGTCTTTCAATAATTCAACCTTAGGTTTTTTTTTGGACTAGCGCTCTGAGGGTTCTGTCCAACGGAACCCTCAGAGCACGAGTCCTACTCGTACTTGTCCGGTTTTTTTTTTACTTTACGTCAATGAAACTTTTTTCGTTTTATCGGTTATTTTGATTTAAAAACCGAACTACCGAATTGATTACGATGAAATTTCTATGGTAGGTAGGTATATCTTTTCAGATGAAAAAATAATTTTCCAAATCGGTTTTATAGATGACGGAGTTACGTACCTATGTAACAAATATGAAAAATTAAAATAAAAATACAATCGAATTAAAAACCCCTTCCTCTTTTGAAGTCGGTTAAAAAACGTACCAGCTTGTCGATGAGGTGTTTGACGGTGAGGAAGGCGTTGTACCCGACGGTAGGCACAGCGAGTCCGTCCGCCAGCGTTGAGCGGATGTCCACGCTCACTGGCTCCCCACAGTTTATCGCTTGCTTCATGCTTGGACACTTCTCAGTCTCCACACCCTGGAAAGATTTGTTGATACATT
The DNA here is from genome assembly GCA_932305915.1 of Agriopis marginaria. Lineage (NCBI taxonomy): Eukaryota > Metazoa > Arthropoda > Insecta > Lepidoptera > Geometridae > Agriopis > Agriopis marginaria. The sequence goes on along the minus strand of OW029934.1, from coordinate 5,911,637 downwards.
TGTGACGACACTACATGGGCAGGAGCGGATTTAATACCTCGCCTGCCCTAAGCCTAAGGAAGATTGCCGCCCCCTATTCCCTGTGAAGCACGAAAAATTTAATTATCTATAGGAATTGAATTAAAGTAAAAAACAAGGAAAGTCTGTAAATGATAAAATTCGGCGCTTTAGATACTGATACTACTGATACATTTGTATTTGTGAGTAACAATGTACCTATTTAATAATTCACAAAATCGTCTTTTGCCTGGTCATCTGAGCACAGAGGATTTCAGAGGGCGACTACTACTAAAAACTACTAAAAAAACTCACAAAGTTTTGCCGCCCTAGGCCCGGGCTTACTCGCGGCCTATAGAGAAATCCGCCCCTGTACATGGGTATTTAATAAAGTTATGCAGTAGCGGTTCATTGTCTCTTCTATCCGCTGAACAAAAATTCGGATCAATTCGGATGAGACCTTATTTGCTTATAAATACAACAGGCAACAGAAATAAAACCTGCTTTTGACAACCTCTTTACCCCAAACGGTTTCGTTGTGCGCAAAGTTATTTATCTAAGCTACTTTTTTATGATAAGGGATAGACTGTGGATATGGATACATCGATATGTACCTAATTAAGTTAATTGATAACATACATCTGAACATGATCGAATAAAGAACGCACGTGTGGAAGAGTCAGATAAAAGGTCGATTTTGTACCATAATCTTATGACCTCTGCTATATCATGTAGGTACAGACGGTACAGACCTACTTATTGTATTTAGTCAAATTATAAGACAATCGAGCACAAAATTAGGCAGAAGTTATCTTTGCGGTTGTGAAATCATTTTAAAAGGTACCACCATCACCTTTTCATTACCGGACGTCCAGACGAACGGCAAGGCGTCACCCTTACTTGGTCGACATGCCATTTATTCGCACCAAGCGTTTTGACTCCTCTTTCTTAATTAGAACAGCAAAACAATGGAACGCCTTGCCCTTGTCTGTGTTTCCGCAGCATTACAATCTTGGAGTGTTCAAGTCTAGGGTTAATAGGTTACTACTGGGCAAACGTGCTCCATCTTCGACCGCATCATCGCTTTCCATCAGGCGAGATCGCGGTCAAACGTTAGCCTAGTCCGATGTAAAAAAAAAAAAAAAAAAAAAAAAAGGTGAGTGACCTGATACCTATTACCCGATAATGTTAAAGTTGACCCGAAATTTGGAATAAATTTTGGTATGACTAACTTTTATTAAAATCTATATATAAAAAAGAAAATCGTGTTAGTTACACTATTTATAACTCAAGAACGGCTGAACCGATTTGGCTGAAAATTGGTGGACGGCTATTTTTCATCAGCATCATCATCATTTTCCATCACTACGCGGGTGAGACCGCGGGCGCAGCTAGTAGGTAATACATAAATAGTCCAATATGCTAGGTTGGACCCCTGCCAACCCTTTGATTAGACATGTTCATCGTTAAAGTGCCAACTGCCAACCTACCGACACCACAACTGCGCGACGGTTTCCACTTCAGGCACTTCTAACATTTTAGTTCTGTTCTGTTACCTCGAGAACTTGCGCCGTAGAAGTCTCGCCCAGGGCGCTGGTAGTATTAAAACCGGCACTGTCGCTCTATCGTCCTGATAGCCCTTCGCGCTATCGCTCTTCTCTCCTGATCAAAGGCTAGGGCTACCGCTGCTCCTTATACTCCTTAAGCAGAAGAGTAAGTACTCACGTAGATGAGGACATGTGGCTTGAGATGCTTGAGCGCCGTGGCGACGCCCGCCAGCAGCCCACCGCCGCCCACCGGCACCAACACGGCGTCCACATCTGGCACTTGCTCTATTATTTCAAGCCCTACTGTGCCCTGGCCTGCCATTATGTGGGGGTGGTCGTATCTACGAAGATATTTAACATTCAGGTGGATTTGGATCACAGAAAAGAGAAGTAAAAAATATATTTTTCAAACAAAAAAATAAATCTTTTCTGTGATTTGGTTAACTTTTAGTTGTCAATCGGGACTAAAGCACATTTAAAAAAGTTCAGATAGACAAATAAAACATTTGTGTCAATCGCGAAAGTTTAAAAGTTACAAATTCAAAAACATTTATAATTTTAAACCATTGTTTTAAACTATAACTGTAATAGGTCTGTAAACTGTGATAGGTCATAGGTATAGGGTTGCCAATTTAAAAAAAACAGTATAGACACAGAATAGGTACCTACGTATTAGTAATTTTAATTATTAGTAACCTGTAAAAACATAGAAGACGGCGAATAAATAAAAAAAAAACGTAAAACGTAAGGTTAGCCATCAAGTTCACATATTACTAAAAATTAAAAATTGCTGCTTTAAGGCTTTTTGTGTAAGTTGGTATCTATTTTTTAAGGACAGCTTCATAGCTGATCTAAAAGCAGCGATCCATTTACGTTTAAAGATTTAAATATTCTTATCCAAACGAATAGGTACATACCTAGTAGTTTCGCCCACGACATAATATTTTTTAGAGTTACAACTTCGGACCCAAAAATTATAGGATTCAATATTATACGGTTAGAGTTGGCAACCCAACTTATGTATAACTGCAACAGCAGGCAGACGGTTTTTTTTATTTACCTCCTACTACTATATATTTGTAGGTACTACTACATATTTATAAGTAGGTATATCTAGTTGCCAACATGGTCATGCAATTTAAGTAAAATTGGTCTTTGGAACGTTACGACCAGAACAGCAACACCAACGACCGATTCTATTAAAACTGACTACACCAATTTCGAACGTGGTGTGAAAGAAGTACGAGTTTTCACGTAAATCGATTTCCATACAAATACGTACCTATCTAACGTATTTGTGTGGAATTCGATAAGATGGAAATCGACGAAGATTCGTAATTCGCCCACTGAACCCTGATTGGGCTAGCAATAAATTAAGAAAATATAATACAACTGCGTCCAGGTTTTTATCAGCAATTTACCAGTTTTTCAGCTCCCGGGGAAAAAAGCATCATATTGTATGCCTGCCGCAAGGCTATGCCACGAAAATAACAATATCGGTCACTTGAAAAAAATTACTACGTACCCAATATGCTGGCGGCATTACCAAGACAAATAGCAATGCTTATACTTCAGATCATTCAAACAAGGGAGATACGGTAGGGTGGCGTGGCCGGAGTGAACGCACCCAGTTTAAATGAGTCGGACGGCTTTAGTCGAATTCACCCTGCAGACGGCCTTGCCGCCTTTTTATGCATGTATAATATCAGTTAGTGTCGCTGCAAGTTTCTTAGTGTGTTTGCACAATTCACTAGTGTAGCAAAGTTTCACTCACCCATTGATGTAAGTGAGCCCTCTTTCTTTGCCCAGCATCATGGCGTGGTACTTCGCTTCCTTCATGTCGTCTCCATGGACCACCACATTGGCTCCGTAAGACTGGCACTTCTGAATCTTCATGATGGGCGCGACATTTGGCATCACCACTGTGGTGGGGATTTTGAGAAGCTTGGCGTGGTAGCTCAGTCCTTGGGAGTGGTTGCCGAGAGACGCAGAGATAACACCACGCTCCTTCGCTTCCTTTGTTAGGAGGAGCAAGGCGTTACGAGCTCCCCGCTCTTTGAAACTGCAGAAACAATCTATATATATATAAAAGCGAAATAAAATTCATCTACTCATTCACTTACTCATTCACTCATTAAACACGAAATCTCAAAAACCACTTGATCTACGAAGCTGAAACTTGGCAGGTAGATTCCTTATGAGTTGTAGAGGTCCGCTAAGAAAGGATTTTGTGAAAAGGCTGAATTAAGGCGGGCAAATGGAGGTTGAAAGTTTGTATGAAAGTCCTTTGTTTTTGATGTTAGGGACATGAAATTTAGTATTCAGATGAATGGTTTAAAATAAATAAATACTGAATAACTTTTTTCCGAAAAAAAAAAAATGGAGTAAGGAGGGGAAATGTTTTTTTTTTATTTAAAGTTTGAAGCTGAAATTTGGCAGGTAGATTATTTATGAAGTAGGTATAGATGTCCGCTTAGAAAGGATTTTGTGAAAGGGCTGAATTAAGGGGGGAAAAGGGGGTTGAAATATTTAAGTCTACGCATACGAAGTCGCGAGAACAGCTAGTATCTTATATCTATGCTTAACAAAGTAAGTATATAGTTTTCTAGTAGTCCCGCACTAGGGCTAGCCTGTATCGCGGGAGACTGTGATTACATACACATTTCGTTCGATTCAAATTCAACATAAATTATGTGTGTGCTTATAGTGAAAATATAATTTGTATTGCTTACCTTCCCGTGTGTTGAAGGAAGTCATTTTTGAGATAAATGTCCATAGCGAATTCGGAAGACATGTGAGATTTCTGAAAAAAGTCACTATTAAAAGTAAAATATTTTCTTTAAAAAAAAAAACGATTTCACGGGAAGTTCAATAAACTTGGAGACATTTTAGTCCAAGGGACACTTACTCCTAATGGAAATTTAGTCATACTGATATAATAGGTAATCAAATATTCATGTATGACTAAATATCCCCAATGAAAAACAAGTAAAAATTGATTAAGTGGTGGAATATTTTCTTCAAACTTAAATGGGACCATCTTCGAAATATATATTTAATAGAAAAATAATTAATGAAATCGGTTATTAGGTATTATCGGCTATTAGACATGAAATGTATTTGATTTGATTAAAATAACAGGCTTAGTGGAAAGTATAATTAGATAAAATTAAATATTAAAAAATATCTCCATCACAATTGCAAAGCTTACCACGCATGGCGTTTTCACAATCCCACTTTGTATTCTAAATGCTGCTGCAGACACGTCTTCGAAAGAGATCTTTTGAGGATGCTCCTTGTCGCACATAGGGTCATACTCGATCGTCTGGAGAAACACCATGGTTGTTAACTTCTTCTATTTAGATAGAGTTCATAATTGTTTTCCACCAGAGCGCTCCCCTGAGACTCCCGCGAAGGAATGAGGTAATTGCGCGGAGTGAACTCATAAAATATGAATTAATTATTTACTTCAAATTAATAGGGTCAAAAGGTGAGGTATTATCAGGGTATTAGACTCGTATCTACCAAAGAAAGATAAACTGGAAACAAGGTATTTTATTATAATTATAATCTAGGTAGTTACTTACTGATGGTTCACATTTATAGCGCTCCATTTTGTTAATAGAATATGATTATTATTTAATGCGACTGTTCGATCTCAATACTCTCGGTTAAGTAAGTAACTTATGTACAAGCTACTTATGATAAAATTAATTTTAGATACTTATAACACACTGTAAACAATCAGTTAAGTAGGTATACATAACTGATAACAGAATTTTAACGGCTAAGAACTTTACAAAGCTAATGGTGTGGATGGATAATGTGCCCTTGCATTGCTTATCCTCATCTGAGATCCAGTTTGCAGAATGCAAGTGAAAAATAATTTAAGAATGCGTTACTAAATTTCGTACTTAGGTATTCTATCTCCTTGAAAACGAAAAGTTTCAAAATTTCTAATAAATATTAAAGGAAATGTAAAGACATTTTCCTAAAACTATTACGGCCCGATTGTGCGCTTGGGGCCGTGGGTTCGATTCCCACCTAGGATAAACATTTATGTGATGAACATTTGTGTTTGTTCCATAATGTATATCAGTCTCTGGCAGCCATATTACAAAGTTGCTTAGTTTGGGGTCTGGTGACCGTGTGTGCAAAAATGTCCCGAATATTTATTATTATATTCACACATTTATTTTCTTTCTCAAATGTAAGTTTTTTTACAATATTTACTTATAAAAACAAAATATTATAAATAAACAAACCTAGGGTGCCGCCGTCAGCGGGGCAGTATTATTATGTGCAGTGCACCAGTGTAGGCTCTCCCACTATTAGTAGGTAGATACATCTATGTGTTATGTGCTAGTAGGTATATTGATAAAAAGGCATACAGGCACTTGCCCAGTAAAAAATAGTAAATATGAAAACTGTTATTGTTATTGATGTAGGCAAATGCCGCCAGCATGCTGGGTACGCTGCCAACTGGTAGTGGGCTTGAGCATTTGGATTGTCTTTAAACTTCAACGGTCTATGGGCAGTCTAACTGTATTTGTAGTTTTCATTTTAGCTTGTATTTTGTTTAGTTAATAAAGGCACTTGCCCAGTAAAAAAATGAAAATTTGTGGAATGAAACGTGATGTGTTTTCTTTATATCAGACTAGAAAGCCTCCATAGTATGTATAGTATGAAAAATCTTTGCTTCCACCATTCTATTATTGGTAAATTTTTAAAACAATACGACTTTATATTTCCTTATTACACCATTATTTTTTATACCACTGGCTAAATAAAATTTATGTCTGGAACCAAAACTAAAAAGAAACAAAAAAATTTTTTTTTCTCCTTTCAATGTCATGTTTGGCGCCAACGTGAAGAAAACATGTCACCTACCTTTGATTATTTATAATCAAAGTCACCTACTCACCTCATTATATTGTTTTCCTAGCCTTCGGAGTGGTAATGTGCATTAAATAAATAAATAAATATCTGGGACATTTTTGCACACACGGTCATCTGACCCAAAACTAAGCAAAGCTTGTGATATGGCTGCCAGAGACTGATATACGTACATATATGTTTTTAAATACATACTTAAATAGATATTAACACCCAGACATAGAACAAACACAAATGTCCATTACAAAAATGTTTGTCCTAAATGGGAATCGAACCCACGCCCCCAAGCACAGAAGATAGGTTCACTACCAACTGAGCCACCGGGGCAGTTAAGTCAATAATGATGAGTTATTAATAATTATTAATAATTAAGCGTTCGTGAACGTGCTTTAGTGTGGGAAAGTGATAAAATGAGATGAAACGAGTATTTTCATGTTTTTTCCAAAATTATATTTAGAAGTTAGAGGTTATATTCACTTTGATTAGAATCCTCTATAAAGTAGTATCCATTAATTTTTTGGGGCATACCCACTGCCTTCCAATACAGTACTTGTACTTGTACGGGTCTGAGGAGGATAATGGAGGTCAGTGGGCATACCATACCGATATTAAATACATAAGACGGGGCGGTAAGCGCAGGCTTTAGCCTGCCCAGAAACGGGTGAAAATCTGAGAAAAAAATAATTCAATGTCTCTGTCACAATTTATTTTAATATCACTGTCATGGACGTCACAGTTACTGTCAGTCAATAATAGTGTCAATGTCAGTTAGCAACGCAGGACGCTACGCTACGTGCTCGCAGAGCTAATTTCCATTATCTCAAGTTTTTGTTATTAAACTGTAAATATTAGGGAATGAAGTGATAATAAAATCAGGCTCAATAAGGTCTTTTATATAAGACAAATATTTTACACTCTTGGGACAATTTATCATTCAAAATGCCGTACGCTAACCAACCTTCCGTTCACATCACCGAACTCACTGATGATAACGTGAAATTTGTCGTCGAAGACACGGAGCTCAGCGTTGCCAACAGCATGAGACGGGTGTTCATTGCAGAGACGCCGACCATGGCCATCGACTGGGTACAACTCGAAGCAAACTCCACTGTAATAAGTGACGAGTTTTTAGCTCACCGAATAGGTCTAATCCCTCTCATATCCGACGACGTCGTTGACAAAATTCGCTACTCTCGCGACTGTATGTGCGCCGACTTCTGTTCAGAGTGCAGTGTAGAGTTCACTTTGGATGTAAAGTGCACAGACGAACAAACAAGACATATTACTACAGCAGATTTGAAATCAAGCGATCCCAGAGTAGTTCCAGTTACATCACGGCATAGAGATGAAGATCAGGCTGACTATGGTGAGACTGACGAAATATTGATTATTAAATTAAGGAAAGGCCAAGAGTTGAAGCTCCGTGCTTATGCTAAGAAAGGGTTTGGGAAGGAACATGCAAAATGGAATCCTACAGCGGGGGTATCGTTCGAATATGATCCTGACAACTCAATGAGGCACACACTGTATCCGAAGCCTGACGAATGGCCCAAAAGTGAGCACACAGAATTAGATGAGGATCAATTCGAGGCGGAGTTCAACTGGGAGGCAAAACCAAACAAATACTTCTTCAATGTGGAGTCTGCTGGAGCACTGAAACCTGAGAATATAGTCTGTATGGGCATTGTTGTGTTGAAGAACAAACTTCTTAATCTTCAAGTGCAGCTGGCACAAGAAGCACAGAATGATGCATTGGCAATCAATTAAATGATAAAATAAATGTGTTATATACAATGTATTTTTTTATTTACGTCTAAAATGGATATAGAAATGTAAAGTTTGAAACCCCTATTTCTGCTTGACCAAAAGTTAAAATATAGATAGATAGATAGATAGAAACACTTTATTGTGTACACCAGAAATAAAAATTACAACACGATAGAAAACACTTACGAGCTAGTGCCACAAGTGGCGGCCTTATCGCTAAAAGCGATCTCTTCCAGGCAACCATTACCAAAATATACCTAGTATAAAAAACCGAATGGTTCATTGACTTAGTATAAAATGCTGAAGCAGGTCATTCACCTGATATTGGGGGTATCGGGATTGATAGTGGTCGACAGAAGTGACTGTAAGCAGGCCATCTGCCAGATAGTGACTGCCAGAAGTATCTCTGTGACTGAGAGAAAGTTGTCCGCCTGATAGTGACTGCGAGCAGGTAATTGCATGATTTTGAGTGCTAGAAGTAACTGCTAGCAAGTTGTCCAACTGATAGCGAGTGCCAGCAATAACTGCAAGCAAGATATCGGTTTGATATAAAGTGCCAGAAGTGACTGCATGCAGGTTATCTGTATCAAAACAACCTGTGAGCAGAATCAGAATCAGAAATCGTTTATTGTAAAACTGTGTACAGAAGATGGTAAAAACATAGTTGTATCAACAGTCTGCCCTTTATGAGCGTACAATAACTTAAGGTAAGTACCTAGGTATTATGCTAACTTAAAATAACTGGTTTATAAAGTTATTCTAATTATAATATTAACAATAAAATTGTTATTAAAAATACAAAACATAATTTAAAAAAAATACAAACAGAACATGGCTCGGAGTGAAAACTTGAAAAAACTGAAAATTATGATTTGACATGAGGCTCATGTCCAGTAGATTAAAGTGGGGCTGATTATGGTGATGATTTTAGATTTTACGAATATAAATATAAATCAATCATCCATTAGGCCTATTAAGTTTAGTTATTTCAATCTGTAGATCACTTGATAATCATTATTTAGTTATTTCATCATAATGTGGTCATTTTTTAAATAGTCCAATGAATTTCAGATTACTATATTCTGATACATAATTAGTAACATTTTTCATTACCTTTTTTGTATTTTTATAACTCTGCATCACAACTTTCCTAGAAGTGTTACACAGGTAAGATGTTAAATTAATTTCCTTGAACCAACTTGACTGATTACGTTGCTGTGTAAATTAAGACTGAGTGCAGTTGCACGCAGAACCAGTCTTGTAACTGCATAATTTTAAGGGCGCCTTTGCAAAATGTATGTATTAAAGTCGTAATACTACACGCGCACGGCCTAGACGCTCACAGCGATAGGACGACGGAGAACAAACACGAGTCAACCAAACCATCTTGATAGATTTAATTAATAAAATTATATTTTAAAACTTTTGCCTTATGTATATATTTTTTTATTTTTTATTGATTAAATACAGTTTTTGAGAAAAAAAAATCCGAAACGACTGGTTTCGTAACTTTTGTGGTAAGAGACTACAAAAAATGTTTTTAATTAATTATTGAATATATTTTTTTTAAATATAGTTTGCGCGTAGATAATGTACAAAAAAGCTTTCTATCTATAGATAATAATACGTATGACGTAAGTATTACAGATTCGTCGGAAAATGTACCGAAAGTTAGCTTAATTTTATCAGTTGACGAAAGGTGTCCTTAATGATTGGCGTTACACAGTGATAGTTGATGACCTTATGGAAAATGAGTGTAAAATGAAGAATGAGGCCATATCATAGAATTTTTAGACATAATCTAACAATTCTAATTGTTGTGATATCACTAAAATACATAATTATCATAATCAGCCATTTAACAGTCCACTGCTGGACTTTTAGCCTACCCCCAAAAGGGTGATTGGGCCATATCCACCACGCTGGCCCAGTGCGGGTTGGTGGATTAACATACGCCATTGAATTCCTTCTCCGTACGTATGCAGGTTTCCTGACGATGTTTTCCTTCACCGAAAAGCCAGTGGTATGAAAATCCGTACATAAACTCCATAGAGCTCATTAGTACGGGCCCGGGGTTTGAACCCGCGACCTCACGCTTTCAAGTCTAGCGGTCTCCCAAATGGACTACCACGGCTTTTTACTAAAATGGCACTAAAATACATAATACAGTGTAAACTCTATAATAGCGCCACTCGATTTAACGACAAACTCTAAAACGTCGAAATTACTTGACTTTGGATGGTTTACCGTGGTGTCCATACAATGATACACTATCTATGTAACATCACACCTCTACCACATATTAACCTCGATTGTCAGCATCATAATTATGTAGACGAAGATAACAGGCTATACGCTATTAGCATTGTTATTTGTATCTAAGTAATAAGTATATTCATTTTTGTTGTTTGTAAATTTTATACATTACTCGTAAATACACATTATAATAGTAAAATAATATTTTATTTCAGTAACTTAAATAACATGCCATATGTAATATACAAAATATAAAATACAATACGTAACATAAAAAAAATAAAAAATAAAACATTACTATTAATCTATTAGACCGTATACCAGTGGGAATTGTTCCCAAAATGCTGGCCCCTTTACCACGTTGTATGGCAATTTTTTGTATTTCTTCAAAGGGTGAGCACCCTTTGAATAAATAAAAAAAAAAAAAATTAAAATAATAATCGCTCCATTTAACGACAACTCTCAATAACGCCATAAAATGCGCAGTCCCATAAGTGCCGCTATACAGGACATATATCCTGTATTAAGGCGTGTCCTGTGTTTCAGAGGAAAAGGGTAATTGACACTGAACAAAATGTATGGAGCAACAGTTTTTTTTTCGCGATTTCAGGGTTGGTCCCGTAGTAAAAGTTGAGCATAATGATGAGTAGGTACAATTACCTTCCTCCTTTCCTGAAAAAAAAAACTGGATCCGCCCTTGCTTTGTCCTGTATAGATTTTACACTGTAAATGTATAATATATTATGGCTCCACTAATTCCACTATGGAGGTCAGGGGCCTTACGGACAACTGCTATTGCGGCACCAAACTAACGTTAAATCCGCTCAGTTGGAAAATTACGCGAACGTGAACCTTAACGCGCCCAGATACGGTTTGCGGTTGCGTGATTTTCCAACTGCGCGGATTTAACATTAGTTTGGTGCCGCAATAGCAGTTGTCTGTAATGTCCCTGGTCATTTTTATACTTTTCATACAAACTTACCAGTTAAGTAAATTTTGGAAAATCCTTGACCATTTTGATAAAACTCAGAAAGTACCTATATATTGGAAAACTGAGTGGCTGAGTGGTGGAAGTATTTTTTTACTGCCTGTTTTAGTTGTTTGGGTGGCAAGGTATGACAATGACCTGTGAGCTCTGGTCACTTAGCGAAGAAAATACATTTTATTATACTCTTTGGATGCAGGGGCGGATCCAGGATTTCATTTGGGGGGGGGGGGGGGGCGGCATTCTGACAAGGTTCGAAGGTGGTATGGTTAATTGGTAGGTGTTTGGGTCATGGGAGCCATGCCCCCCCCTGGATCCGCCAATGTTGGATGACATACAACCTTAGCTAGTCAATTCATTGCACAGACCAAAGACCTAAAAATGTTTGCATAGACACCCCAGAAAGGTAGGTTCAATTTCTTTGATAGACACATAAACAGAGAATCCAAGGAACATTATTACCAAAGAGAATTAAATTATTACTGATATCTGACAGAATACAGCAAGCAGCTTTGAGAATACAGAATCTGTCAATTGATATAATGTCCATCAAAAAAATCTCAAAATTATTAAACCACAAAAAATATATACAAAATTTTAGAAATTAAGGGCATTATCTACAAATGTTCAGAAACAGTTTTAGACACTACATAATTCTTATTTTATTTTTCACATTGGCCCTGAACCGGCATATAATACGACCATGTCTGAGAAAGTAACAGCACTTGAAGCCAGATGGAAAGTACTTGGAGACCTTGGAGATGTTTTATCTAAACAGCAGGTAATACCACTGAGATTTAAAAAAGTACCTATTTAGTTTTCCAAGGTTTGAAGATAGGACTGCAGCGTATCTCACCACAAGTGGTTCGCACCATGGTGCGTGGGTTATTTTTGGCTTCTTACATTGATATTTATGTAATGTACTACGTACGCTTCTTATTTGCGGATTTCGAACAAGTACGTACCTATAACCAGGGACGTATTAAGTGACAGCCCCCTAGACAAGCACCTCATCAGTGCCCCTCTGACTGCCATATTGAACAACGGCGCAGGGAGCAGGGGTGTATAGGGTTATCATTATCACCCTATTATGTTTCCACTGTTGGGACACAGGTCTTCTCTCAGAAAGAGAGAATTGGCCATAATCCACCATGCTGGCCCAGTGCATGTTGGGGAATGTCTTTGAACTTTTAAAGTTCTTGGACATACCGGTTTCCTCACGATGTTTTCCTTCGCCGTTTTTTAGTGATGGCATCGAAACGGGTACCGTCAGATTGTAAAGCGCACATGATACCGCTCGGCCACCATCGCTCCTGTGATTTTGCAAACACCTTGATCATTTACAATAATTGCCTAGCTATGAGGACAAAAATCTGTTTGAAATTTTTATTCCAGCCATCGGTGCATCGTTTTATCAGTCCATCTCGCTTTTGCGGGTTCAAGTACCTACGTCGTCCCAGTCACATATTCACTTTGGGGTGCAGTAAGCATTGATATTGATAGTATATATCAAAGAACTTGGACCTTACCTTTTTGGGAATGTTCGAATTCTTTGGTATATAATTATAGGCAATCAATGGCAGTAAATCGTTCCTATTGATATGACTTCTATAACTAAGTCTTCGAGGTGAAAAAAAAAGTTCCATTCCGTTCGAAAGATGCGAACAACGAGTAAAGTAATATACAGGTTGCGATCAACTTTGCTTATTTGGACAGTGTACTTATTTTAGTATTATTTTGTGACACCTGATTGTTTCAGGCGGATTCAACCAAATCTAACAATCCTGATACCATCAGCAAAATAAAACTGAGACTGCAAGATATTCAAGATGCACACAATAGAATCAAGAACTCCATTGCGATAACTCCTCTAATAGTAAGACTTTAAAAAATATGAATTAAAACACAAAAAACCTGACTGCAAAAAGTAGCTCAGCCGAAAGACACCTAACACTTTAAAGCAGGGGTGTCCAGTCCAACATACGGCCCGCAAAGATTCCTAATCCGGCCCGCGAAGGAGTCAAAAGTTTGAAACTTTTTTTAGGCGTAATTTTGTAAAGAACGGCGTGAATGTTCGTAAAATATTGAAACGCCGTTCTTAAAAAAAATATATCGATCAATCACAACACAATACGACTCGACGAAAACGTGGACGAGCATATCGGGAAAAACCAAAAAATAAAAAGTAAATACGCGCGAAACGCCCCTCTCGCCCACCCACTCCCTCCGCGCATGCAACGTACAGCCAGCCACCAGTGGTGTCAGGTCTGCCTGTACATGCAGTTACAAGTGAAACCTGCTGTGAATTCCGCCAAAAGGTTCTAATTATACCCTTTTACTTATATTAGTCTTGATTTGCTCAGTTACGAAGCATCTCTCGGCCCGCCATAGTTACCTACAAAGTTAATAAATCCGGCCCGCCACAAAATTTTGTTGGACACCCCTGCTTTAAAGTCTAGTCTTGCTGATCGATATGCAACTATCTGAGTAGGTATATCGAAGGCCCTGAAAATAGCCGTTTTTGATGAAATTTTTATGGGGCCAATCTGTAAGTACTTTTTTTCAAATAGTTTTATAAATGACGGAATTCTGAGGTAACAAACACAAAAAACTACAACTGAATTGAGAACCCCCTCCTTTCTTTGAAGTCGGTTAATAATGAAAGAAAATCTTGGAAGTCGTAACGGTAGTTACTATCGATACTATTTTCGTCCCTAACAAGTTTAGGTATTATCGATAGTACGACTAATCGATATTCTGACTGATTTTTGAAGTCAACTCTATCGATTATAATTATAACAATTCAAATCTATTAAGGCGTTTAGGCTAGCTACAGGAGGTAATAAAATAGAAAGACAGAAAAACATATCTACTATTTTTTTGCGCAGTCGGGTAAAAATTAGACTACATACTTTTATTACTTAATAACTAAAAATATTACATACTTACCTGTTATTGATTATTTTTTGGTGTGCCATTTTTACAGGAAGCTAAGCACGTCGCGAAAAGTTTCTGTAACGTTTTCTTAAAATGTGAAAATCTACAAATTACAGGAAGGTTGGTCATGCTCATACATTTACTAGCTTCTGCCAGCGGTTGTGCTGTGTTGTTCACTTGTGGATGCCTTTGTCACTACCACGCGTGGTGCGCGCGTGAACACTGAACACGAACTCACGCTGTGCTATTATGTCTTCTGTGCTTACGCGCTCCGCTCTGCCGCGCCCGCGCCTGTAAGCTCGACGTGAACATGCGCTAAAAGCCCCGACAGTCGTGTGGATTTGGTTGACGGACCGCCGTCCAACCAACGGGAGAGAAAGCGTGAGAATAAAATATTTCCATCTCTTTCTCTCCCGTTGATCAGGCGGCGATTGAGGTCAAACAAAATCTACACGTCTGTTAGGGGTTTAATACGACTCAAAGAAATGGTCTTCTTGTCGTTTTGGTTCTCATTGGCGTTGTTGGCGTGGTTTCGTAACGTGATTTTGGTAGCCTGAAGGAGATCGTTTTAAAAGATAAGGCCGCCAACGTAGGTACGTATATTACTGCTTCTATGTTTAATTTGGTTATTTGCTTCTATATTTTTTTTGTATGGACATTTTAACCCTTTGACCCGTCTTATAAATTGTTATATCTCTTGTTAGTTTCAAATCACGCGGCGCCTGCAATGTTATATCCAGCCTTACGCCTCCAGAGAAGAGTAGGGGCTGCACAGTATCCGGCGGGCGAAACTTCCTCCAAGCCATGACTTACTACGGCTTCAATCAATCTGTCCCGATCAACGTTGTCGTCCCTAAAGATTGCCCTCTAGTGGACAAACAGCGCTACAAGGAGAACTTTGCGCTGATTAAAGCATACGGGAATGATAACAACGAAGCAACGCTCCACGCGATATCGCACTCCGAGGCTATTGGCTCCAATCATATCCATGGGTAAGTAATGACATAGTTACTAGGTATGTTACCTCAGATCCTCAGATCAGACAAACAAAGGAGATATGGTAAGGTGGCGTATCGGGTGCGAACGCATCTGGCCTAAATCAGGCTTGATGCCTTTAT
This sequence comes from Agriopis marginaria, assembly GCA_932305915.1. Classification (NCBI taxonomy): domain Eukaryota; kingdom Metazoa; phylum Arthropoda; class Insecta; order Lepidoptera; family Geometridae; genus Agriopis; species Agriopis marginaria. The sequence goes on along the minus strand of OW029934.1, from coordinate 5,896,134 downwards.
TCGAACCAAGGATCCACACAGCTCAGAGCAAATAAAAAATTTGGTCTGAGCCACACACGTGAAACTTGGAGACATTTCAACACGTACGATAATTAATTGTACTAAGGCATATTTCTCTTGTTTGTCTGATCTACAGGCAGGCTTTTAGGTCGTCCGTCCATCTTGCCATCTTCATTGACCGGTAAACGCAGCGTAGGACGTCCACTCAGGACATCGCATCCTACACTGCGTTTACCGGCCCGGGGTTTCCGTTCGAGAACCTTTCGGCTCCATCGGCTATATGTGCTGCATGGTATGTGCCCTGCCCACTGCCACTTCAACTTGCTAATCCTGTTTAAATAACATATACCTACTTATTCGATATGAGGTTAGTTATCTTGCGTGACTCCTCAGATCTGACCGCCTGGACCTGCTAGCTGGTTACGGGACGCTGGGCCTGGAGATTCTAAATCAGCTGGACAAGTTAGACGCCATCATCTGTCCCGTCGGCTCCGGCGCTCTCGTGGCAAGTCTCATCCTTGCTGTGAAGACCCTCAAGCCTAGCTGCTTGATTTATGTACGTAAAACTTTCAATCGGAAGTTATTTTTGTGGCCATTTTTGGGATAATATTATTCTATATGCTTGATCTTATGATGCAATTGTATTGCGATGGCGACCGGGCGGGTCTTAGCACGTGCGCTTTATATAAGTAGCGACCGTTTATTCGCATGTAATTTACGTGCGAAGCCGGAGCGAGTCGCTAGTTATATATATATATATATATATATATATATATATAAACCTTCCGTGAAAAACTATCAAACCGCAGGTGAAAACCGCATCAAAATCCGTTGCGTCAGTACCGGCGTTAGGGTAGGGCCTGGTAGGCCAGGCGCCATAGGCGCCTATAAAGGCGAGCCGCAGGTATATAAAAAGATCTTTTTTTTTTTTTTTTTTTTTTTTTTTCTACCTAATCTATTCTTTGCCTTTCGGTCGAGGGGGGGGGGGTAGAAGTCTCTCCCAGGGCGCTAGTAGTGCTAAAACGGGCACCGCGTTACGTGGTTTAGGAGGAGTTAGCATAGTTACATACAGACTGACAGACGCGCGGAAAGCGAGAAGAGATAAGAGACGAGATAACATACAAACGATAAGTACAGAAATATGAACATTAATTGAAACATACAACAAGCACAAAGTTCGGTCGTGCATGGAGTACTGCTCTCACCTTTGGGGTGGATCAGCCTAGTATCGAGCATCTAAGTAAGAGTGCCAAGAGGCTCATCAACAACGAATCCCTGGTTCTTGCTCCAGCTTTACTAAGCTCCTTAGTCTTGAGCATCGGCGTAAAGTTGCTAGTCTATCGATTTTTTATCGAATACATTTCGGAAAGTGTGCATCGTATCTGCATGATCTAATTCCCTCCTGCCCATTTTTCTATCGGGCTGCCAGAGCTGGCACAAAAAATCGACACCGCTTTCCGATTGATTTTCCGAAAACCCGTACGAAGCGCTTTGATTCCACTTTTATTATGCGTACTGCTAGTCTGTGGAATGCGCTGCCTGAATGGGTGTTCCCCGATAGTTACAATCTGCGTGTCTTCAAATCATGAGTGAATCGGTTTCTTCTAAGCAAACGTGTTCCATCGTAGACCGCATCATCGCTTTACATCAGGCGAGTTGGCGGTCAAACGCAAGTGTATTTTGAAATTTAAAAAAAAAAAAACACGAGTAAGCAGACACCTAAAGGTAAAGAACCAGTGTTTTGAGTGATGCTTTTTGTTCCCAGGGTGCGGAATGTATAGCGGCTCCGACGATGACCAGAGCGCTCCAGGAAAAGAAACCCGTCATGATTCAAATGAACCCGACCATCGCAGACAGCCTGAACTCAATCATTGCTGGCAGCAACGCTTTCCAGATCGTCAGAGGCTATTTGGATCGAATGGTACGGTTCTGTACTCTATGATTTCTTGATGCTCCACATTTTGAAAGGAAAAACGTTATCTACAATACGACTTCTTACACTTCTTTTTACCAATTTTTTTCTTTTTAGGATTCCGTACCTCAAAAGGAAAAAACGGAACCCATAAGGGTTCCGTTTTTTCCTTTTTTTTTTTTTTGAGTGATCCTATAAAGGATCACTCTGTTGTCCGTATGTCCGTCTGTCAATACCCTTTTTCTCAGGAACTCGTAATACCTTTACAAGTTGAAATTTATAGCAAACTAGCGAACCGCCCGCCCGTCTTCGCACGGGTGTAACTTACGTGCGAAGCCGGGGCGGGTCGCTAGTTATATATATAAACCTTCCTTGAAAATATATCTAACTGATGTTGAAAACCGCATTAAAATCCGTTGCGTGGTTTAGGAGGAGTTAGCGGCCATACAGACATACAGACAGACGCGGAAAGCGACTTCAATTTATACTATGTAGAGATAGAGAAGAGATATACTCGAAGCCAGATAGGCAACTTGGCAACTCCTAGGTTACTGTAGCTGTAGGTAGTCAGCGCTAGCACGTCCTCTATTGCACTTTATTGTGTGGTAGGAAGAGTTGCTATGATTTTGCGGAGTGAATCTTCTTTACTTGTACCTACTAATATGCTTAGATTTCACATAATTAGGACCAATAAATCATTTTTATTATCTTTAAAAAAAAATTGTCGAGTGAGTAGATGTGCAGCGTACAGTATCGCGTACTCCCGGATCACCGAGCCGCTCACAATCGCGGGATCGCACACGTATCTCTATTATGTCTTCTGTGGTAGGACGTCCACCCACAAGATGGACAGACGACCTAAAAGAGACCGCAGGGAAACGCTGGATGCATGACGCGTCCAACCGGCGCTTTTGGAGACCGATGGGGGAGGTCCACTGCTGGACTTATCCAGCAGTGGACGACCTATGGCTGAAACGATGATGATATAGATGACGCACACAGCCTTCAAAAGCACGCTGTGTATTTCTGTCTTTTGCGATCCAGATTACCGTAGAGGAGGTGTGGATATCTCGCGCGATGGTCAACATCTACGATCGGGAGAAGTTGGTGGTGGAAGGCGCGGCTGCTTGCCCTGTCGCCGTCATCATAGCCGGGAAGGTGCCAGAGCTCCGAGCTAAGAAGTACGCTTTAATTGTAATACAAGTTAAAACGACCAAACAACGAAATAAAAACTACAATTATATGTGGAGGCGAACTCTGAAGCGGCACAAAAATAGCGCATGATTTGGCCACTTATAAAAATGAGGTTCTCAATTCGGTTGATTTTTGAAGTAAAAACTTTTTAGGCACGCTTACTGGCCACTTTTTGGGATGGGGAAAAAACAATGGAAAAAGCACTGAACTCGCGTGACCGTCGCGCTCAGACACTCCTTCGGGTAAAGGAAAAGGAAGATACAGACTTAAAAAAATAAGAAAAATTATGAGGATTGATGCGTCAATGGGCGTATTCCACACAAGAACAGTTCAAAATAAAGCTTATTGTCTTCAAAAGACAGATTGTTTTAAGGGATTTAAAAAATAATCAAAAAAAACTTCTGTCGTGTGGTCACACACTTTATTATGTTTGTTACCTCAGAACTCCGTCATTTTTATACTGATTTCTGATTTGTTTTTTATTTATTTATTTGAAATGATATCTTCCAGTGGAAAAAATCATGTCATCCAAATAAACTAAATTGCGTAAGTTTGGCGTAAGTACGATATTTACTCATTTTGAAGTCGGTTTTTTAATTATAATTATTGATTATCAATCGAATTCCAAAAAGGTTTCCAATTTAAAAAATTAAAAAAAACTTTTTATGTTCGCTCATTCTCAAAAGCACTATCTCGCACTATCAAAAAGGGTCGCCGTCGGTTGAGGTCTTGCATGTTTGTTATCTATACTTCTATACTAATATTATAAAGAGAAAAGATTTGATTGTTTGTTTGCTTGTTTGAAATGAATAGGCTGCGAAACTACTGAACCGATTTGAAAATTTTTTTCACTGTTGGAAAGCTACACTATCCCTGAGGGGTATATAATATTTTCAAAAAAAATTGGGTTCCTTACTAAAACTCCAATATTGTAACCCAAGGTGTAAAAAAATAAGATTTACACCCGTGCGAAGCCGGGGTGCGTTGCTAGTAACATATATTATAGCTAAGTCAGATGTTTGTTATGTTTGCTTTTCCAGTGTGGTGTGCATCCTAACCGGCGGCAACATCAGCTTGTCGCGTCTCTCGGGCGCCGTGGAGCGAGGACTGGTGGCCGAGGGACGGCTCGTGCGGTTCAGCGCTTCACTGCCGGACACGGCGGGTGCGCTGCAGAGGCTGCTGGCGCGCGTCACAGACTCCGGCGCAGACGTCAAGACGTTCGTTCCCGAGCGGAGTTGGATGCGGCGTGACGTGTTCACCTTCTCAGTCAGTATACAGATTAAAAATATGGACCGAATTACCAACTTCCCTCCCCGCCTTATACGGCCAACTTCTTACGCGGTCTCTAACTAGCGCTAAAAAAGCACAGGGGGGTTACACAAGACCCACTAGCTGTTAGCGTTAACGCCTGCGGAAAGATGAAATTGTATGAAAATGACATTAGCTTGAGATAACATATCTCAAGCTAATGTCATTGTCAATGTCATTTTCATACAATTTCATCTTTCCGCAGGCTAACAGAAAGTGGGTCTTGCCTGACCCCCCAGTTCGAAAAATCACGTGAACGTGAACCGTAAGGAGAGGTTTTACCGCTTTTAAGCAACGCAGAAGACCATCTACAGATGACCATCCATAAGGCTTGGTTTATTGTATTAAAGTCGCATTTAGCGGAACAAAACCATGGCACTTACACACAGTCGTGCGTTTCGCTACTTCTATTTATGAGGTATTTCTCATATTTTATTATTGAAACTGACGTGGTTTTCACACATTTTAACACATTTTTTTTTTTTCACATTTCCGGCTTTATCTTACGTGAGTAATTCCCGTGTAATATAAATAAAATATTTCTCATATATTGAAAAGTATAGCTGTAATGTAAAATGTACCTTTGCGGTTTCTTTCATAATTATGAAATCTGTATATTAAGATATCGCAGACATAATTTAACGAATAGGTATTTGAATTAATAAAAAAAAAACGGAGAAAAGCTCAAAGAACAGTTACTTTCATTATTTTTTCTATCGAGCAATTCGGTCTTGGGGGTTCCTAGATAAAACATTAAATTTTGATAAGACACCGTTTTTATAATTTTTGCTAACCATGGAAGTAGACAAACTTAAACTAGAATAACCAAAATTACTAAAAGTCGGAAAAGAGAGCCCAAGATACGGTTAGCGGTGGCGCAACTTTTTTCATCACCTAAACTAAATCGCTTAAAATAGCTAGACATAAAGCCCCTGCAGGCCTAGCATGGGCTGTGGATAAATTGTCTTTCCACCGTTTTTATCCACGCCTAGACGCGACAAAGCTAGAATATGGATACGTTTGTATTTTTCTCGCGGGATAAAAACGATGGAAAGACAATTTGTCCACGGCCCGTGCTAGGGCTGCTGTGGTCAGTTACAAACAAGAGCACTAAACTTTTTTTAACCGACTTCCGCAAGTCCCTCAACACGGATTTAATGTTTTATTTTCAGGTGAACATGTTGATTGAGACCAGTGACGTGGCACACGCCAAGGAACTGGAAAAAAAGCTGAAGAAAGAATATCCTCACTCTCAATTTCTTGTTATGTAGTTTTTAATACGGTGCCTAGTATTTTAGCGTTCTGATTCTGCCGTCATTTGATAAGTTGAAGTACCTAGTAAAGATAGGTGTCCACTTGTCCGAAACGTACGCATTAGAGCGCGCCGAATTCAAACCTTGTAGCTTTACCTAAGTAGGTATAAGTTTGTGATTCGGGGGAATCCGTTCAGTGTGGCGTTGACAAGTAGAAGCCTACCTTTGATGGGTATTATATTCGTGATTATCTGCTGTTTCTTAAATAAGTTTGATAGAAAATATAACATTCCCCATGCTCACATAGTTTTTTTCTCAGTAGATGTAGTACATATACCGACCTATATACATAGCGCGGTCACGAAAATGGTCAGTATCTGACCTAGCCATAATATAATTATAAACCTACAGAAAAGAGAAGTAAACTACAGAAAAGAGAATAATAAATTATTTTCCGTGATATGTTAGTAACTACGTTGGACAGGGCGTAGTAGGTATATACATTTCTATGAGAGGCCTTTAGACCAAAAACCACGAATTTTTTTTGCTACTATTAAGACACAGATCTACTTTTAGATAAAGTAGGTGTTGTACAAGTTCTTTCAGTTGTATTGAAAGAAGTCAAGACGACAAATCACGAAAATGTCATTTGAATTTATGACCTTTCAAAATTCTACCAACTTCTTCAAAATTGTCGGTAAACAAAAGATTAAATATATTTAAAATTAACAAGAAAAATGGTAGGTACTTGAAATTGGATATTTATTTGCTATTACATAATTTTCAATACGATTTCTTTATACTTTGTGGTTTTCTAGGAGCCTGATATACGTTTTGATAGCCAACAACCGCATATCCTGACGTTCAATGAAATTAAACAAGCAGCAGAAAGAATAGAGGGGACTATCATACACACTCCACTCTGCGTAAGTGCTCTATATAGTGCCTCTAGTTAACACGGACACTACATTGAGACTAATCGAGACAGTAACATGAACACGGTCCAAAAAGACATTCTCTGGATTCATGAGTCATTGAGAAACAAGTACCTATACCTAAAATTTTTTTGAACACCCTGTAGAGGAGCTGATAATAATCTTGAAACGGCTGAACAGCCTTTAATCATCTGAAAATCTCACAATTCATATTACAAACAAAAAATAGGGTTTAGCCGTTTGAGAGCTACGATGCCACAGAAATGCATAACGTATGTATAACATTGTGACACACATATAAATACGTTAAACTTATAACACCCCTCTTTTTTCTTACGGGGGTAAAAATTAGTTTTGTCAAAAAGTTACGATGCCGTTCGATCCTCTTGCCTAAAATTTCTCTACTGTATGGAACTTCGGTTATAGGTATTAGAAATTTCTAGTTATTTTTGTAGTGGTTTTTTGTCATTTCTTGATAGGTTTTACTGTCATATCTAGATAGATAGTAACCGTTAATGTTCGCAGGAAGCAAAATTTAGTAAACATATGGATTATGATGTTTACCTAAAGTGTGAGAATCTACAATACACCGGAAGGTAAATATAGCCCATAGAGCCTTAGCCCACCCCCTCGTTTGCACGCATGGCCTGTGTTGACATCCCAATTGCTTGCTGTTTTCAAATAGCGCAGTTGCCATACCGTTAACGCTGTTATTGTTTATTTATTTTATAATATTATAGTGTGTAACATACACAATACATATTGTAATTTAAGTGTCAATACATATTGTAATTTAAGTATTCTGTAGTTATTAGAATTTCAACGATTTATTGAATTATCAGATAAATTTTATGTTTATTGGGTATCTACACAATATCCTATGAAGTACTATGTCTTCTCTAATTAATCATCTCCATCCTAAAGTTGCCAGCAGGCCAAGCATGGGCTGTGGATAAATAGTCTTTCCACCGTTTTTATCCATGCCTAGACGAGACAAAGCTAGAATATGAATACGTTTGCCTTTTTCTCGCGGGATAAAAACGGTGGAAAGACAATTTGTCCACGGCCCGTGCTAGGTCTGCTGGAGAAGATTGCTATCAGCGATACGATAAATTGTTGCACTATAGTTTTTAAGTCTCATGCATGTATGTAACTTTGGTGTAAACATTAAAGATTTAACATAGATCAAGTTGGCTTCTCCAGTTGCTTTGAAGGAGTGCGGAGGTGTCCTCGCGTGCTTGGACAGCACAAACGTTGTCCTGTTTTAAACTATCACGGTTGTTCACTAAAGCTATATGATTATTTACGGGATATTTACCGTGGAAAGAGCTCCCGATATTTCGGCGTAGTTACATGCACCATGTTCACGGGAAGACTGAAGAAAGGGCGGTTGGTCTAACAGTTCAAAGTTAGGTGCAGACAAAACGATCTACCCGTAAATAATCATTTAGTAAACGTTATTTGTACCGACTAACTACTTAATTATCTTATGAGTACCTACAGCTGCACAGAACGAGGCATCCGCAACGCATTTATAGCGTACGGTAAAGAAGGGCGCGAGCGCGGCATGATAGTGCCCTCTCTCGGGAACATGGCTCTTGCTGCCGCTTACCACGGGAAGTCCCTGGGACTGCCGGTAAATATCATTTTATGCTGCTCACATAACGGTGCCAGCAAATGTTTTTTTTAAATTTAATAATAGGCTTGCGCTTGACCGCCAACTCGCCTGATGTAAAGCGACGATGCGGTCTAGGATGGAGCACGCTTGCCTAGAAGAAACCGATTCACTCGTGATTTGAAGACACCCAGATATAGGTATTGTAGCTACCAGGGAACATCAATTCAGGCAGCTCATTCCACAGACTAGCAGTACGCAAAATAAAATTGAATCAAAGCGCTTCGTACGGGTTTTCGGAAGTAGTAAATACGCCACACTTACCCATAGACAGTTGCAGAGCTACTTTTTATTTTGAACCTTAGAATCGAGGGACGGGTAACACCGGCTCAATCTACCTGTGGGTTCAGGGGGAATTCCTCGAGATCAGTACACCCACCAGTGGAATGAGGGGGAAGCTCTCAAGACCCGTTCATCCACCAGTAGGAAGAGAGCTTCCCCCTCAAGTCGTTCATTCATGTGGATTACCAGCCAAGAGTAAAAGAAAATCTCTCCCCCAAGACTTTCTCTCTTATTGCTGAATAGCGCGCCGCGTTCTTCTTATATCAAACCCAGACAAATTAGACGACCGGTATGGTTCCGTGGTAGCGCGTTTCCTGGCGTCTGCAGGAGCAGGAGGTTCGATTCCTGGTCGGGCAGTATCTGCTCTGGCCGCTCTGGGTCTGGCTGGTATTGCCTTTTAAAGCCATAACACAGCACGTATAAGTAATATAAAAATTAGTGTGTAGGTAGGTATGTGTCCGAACACAACTCCGTAATGGCTACACGGATTTAAATGCTATTTGGTATGTCTAGCCTTGATCTAGCTTATTCCCTAGATACATAGGCACTTAGTAATATTTTTTATAATACGGAAATATTAAAAGTTTGGCTAGGATAGCGGGTGTAACCTCGAAGCACAGCTAGTTATTTTCGCAGGTGACAGTGGTCCTCCCAGAGCGGACAGCGCCGGTGTTGGCTCAGCGCTGCTCCGAGCTCGGCGCCGACGTGGTCATGTGCGGAGATTCGCTTGACGACACCGTCACGTACGCTGACAAGGCTAGAGAGGAGAGCGGGCAGATCTTACTGAGGTACCTACAACAAAAGTTTAGAAACCAAGGAATTGTTGTTACAATTTCAACTCCTTGACCAAAACCAATTGTTTTCCTCTGATAATCCTCCAACCCCAGCAAGATCTGCAATTTTCAGAGCCAGGGGAAAACTTGCGGACAGACCAGCGAGTACCTACCTACACCCCCATCCCCTAGAATAGAGAATTAATTAGTGAAGAATTTGTCAATTAATGGTCAGGGCGCGTGGCTATAACAATCGCGCATTTCAACGTTTTTGAAGATAAAAACGATAGAAAAAACGCAAAAAAAATGTTTTTTTTCTATCTCTTCCGCCATCAATGGCCATTGTCTTTGGGTGCAAGGGGTGCTCAGAATGTTATCTACATACCTGCATAGTTACTTTTACTTGTGAACTTCGTTCTCATCAAGGCAGATATGGATCCTTGGTGCTCATGAACATTATCTGTTTATGTAGTGGGGACGATCCGTTCGTGCTGGCGGGTCTGGGCACCGTTGGGCTGGAAGTCGTCTCACAGCTGCCAGAGGCGGACGCTGTGCTCGTGCCCACGGCGGCGGGTGGCCTCCTCGCTTCCGTGCTGGTGGCATGCAAGAAGCTCAAGTGTTCCTGCCTCGTCTATGTTAGTCTCACTTTGGTTCCCAGTGTATTATTTATTTGTACAAGATTATGAAATTCAGTCCAAAATTTTTTAGGTCGATACGTGTTGAAAGAACATACTAGCCCAATAGTTCGTAGGTGTATAATTAAAATATTTTGTCTTTGATTCTACCAATGTTCTCTGTCGGTCGAGATGGCCCCTATAAAAGTAAAATAAAATAGGCTCAACTCGGCTGCGTGGGCGAGTTTATTCGCGTCGGTTACGGTAATTGGTATAGTGAATGCGCGAGAAATATGATAAAATTGCCCCATAGAAGGTATCCGTGACAATTATTTGTGTACCTACCTTCGATTTTGATCAAATACAATCGAAAATTAATAATAAATTGTCACAAAAATATTCACGTTCAAGATTATTTTCTATCGAAATTTACGAATCGCTAATCGACTTCCATAGAACATTACCTATATCAATATAGGTATCAATACCATAGATAATACACTATATACAATCAATACATATTTTTTTTCTCATCAATTCATCTTGTTGCTAATTTGTTCCTGTCAATTGTCTTGATAAGTCACTTCGTTATTGCACAGGGTTGCATGGAACGATGGTACTATTCCGAAAGGAGGTCATTATAGTAAACATTAACCATTTACCATGGGACTAAGACTAACACTGAAATTACATTATAAAAATATTTTATTGGTAGTTAACTATATGACGTGTGATATTGTACGTATATAATTATATAATCTTGTATACCAAAATACTCCTCGAGTCGGAAGCCGAACTCTTTCAGGTAGTTGGTACTGCTCTATGCTTTTCCCCACTCATCCCAGGGTGCAGAATGTGTGAAGGTCCCGAAAATGATGAAGGCGCTTCAAGCCGGACAGCCAGTGAAGGTGCCAGTGTTGCCCAACCTAGCGGACGCGCTCAACGCTTCTGTCGTCGGCGCTAACGCGTTCGCCACGCTCAAGGGACGCCTCGACCGAATGGTAAGTTTTTCTATGGATACCTGTAACACCAGAGGCATCACAGATACGTTGCCGGCGCGGAGCTAACTCAATCGCCCATTTAATTTAGGGTTCCGTACCCAAAGGGACAAAGAACCAGAGTCACCGATTAAGCTGTTAAAATTTGCAAGTTGAAGTGGCAATGAGCAGGCCACATCGCTCGAAGAACCGATAACCGATGGGGAAGAAAGGTTCTTAAGACGAGACCACGAACCGAAAGACGCAGCGTAGGTAGGCCTCCCACTAGATGGACCGACGACATAGTGAGAGTCGCTGGCATCCAGTGGATGCAAAAAGCAGGCTTTCGTTCAGTGTGAAGGTTAAAGGGGGAGGCCTATGTTCAGCACTGGACGTCTTCTGGCTGATGATGATGACCCAAAGGGTAAATACGGGACCCTATTACTAAACCTACGCTCTCTATTTGTCCGTCCGTCTGTCCGTCCTACCTTTAAACGGCTGTATAGTAAAAAAAATCACAGAACAAGTACCTACCTACTATATATGTAATGTTACAGCGGGTTAAAAAAGTAGTCAAAAAGTAAAAACGAAAGGGAGTCACCATATTTTCGTTTTATTATATTCATTCGTTCATTTTATTATATAACAACCATATTTTCGTAATTTTGTATACGTAAAGTATATTTGTATTTGGGGAGGCCTATGTCCAGCAGCGAACGCCCTATTGCTTAAATTATGAATTATACAATATTAAAAAAAGGTTTTTTTTTAAATGTATTCTGGCCCATAAACAGCCCTTTTGAAGAAGTTTGTTAGCTAATTATCAATAACCCCGTATATTCGATTGTTTCCCAGTTGGTGGTGGACGAGTCTGCGGTCGCTCGCGCGATCATCGCGGTGCTGGAGCGCGAGCGGTTGGTCGCGGACGGCGCGGGGGTGTGTGCCGTCGCTGCCGTCATGCAAGGCCTCGTGCCCGAGCTCAGGGGGAAACGGTCAGGGGCCTTACGGACAACTGCTATTGCGGCACCTAATACGCTCAGTTGGAAAATCAGGCGACCGCAAACCGTATCTGGGCGCGATAAGGTTCACGTTCGCGTGATTTTCCAACTGAGCGGATTAGGTGCCGCAATTAGCTGTTGTGTGCCCATCCTAAATTAGTGTCACTAGTACCATTGATGGTACTAGTCAATGGTACTACTGACCTAAAGACGTATTTTCAATATAAATGTAGGATGTAGCATGGATATTATGGATGAGTACTGCAAGACGTTTCACATCAGAAAAACCGTTGGCAAGTGGCTTATTCTCACTCGATCCTACGAAGAAACTGAGAAGCTAGTTTTTAATGAGGTGTTTCCTCCCCCCCCCCCCTCTTTCCCCTCTTCAAATATCTACTATAATATAATTTAATAAATCAGAAGCCTAGTAGAAACTAACTGCAGGCCTAGCACGGGCCGTGGACATATTGTCTTTCCACCGTTTTTATCCCGCGAGAAAAAGACAAACGTATCCATATTCTAGATTTGTCGCGTCTAGGCGTGGATAAAAACGGTGGAAAGACAATTAGTCCACGGCCCGTGCTAGGCCTGCAGTTAGTTTCTACTATCGTATTTATATTATAAACGCGAAAGTTTGTATGTATAGATGTATGGATGTTTGTTCCTCTTTCACGCTGCAACGAAACAACGGATCGACCTGATTTTTTGCATACAGTTCAAGAGCCAGAGTGACATAGTCTACTTTTCATCATCATCACCATTTTTCATCACTACGCGGGTGAAACCGCGGGGCGCAGCTAGTAATCTATGTATGTATAAATAAATAGCAGATCAAAAAATCTGCTACACAAACTGATTCGTCGGTAATTCGTTCAACCCTGTGTAAAAACACAAGGTTAAACGAATTGTTTAAATGTCTCTAGGAAATCAAGGGAACCCAAAAAAAAGGCTCGGCCTAGTTTGGGGCCCACAGCTAAAAGTTAAAATGCTTAGCTTAAATCAATCTACTTAATTTGTAATAATTTGGATATTATTATCTCTACATAGTATAAATTAAAGTCGCTTTCCGCGTCTGTCTGTATGGCCGCAAACTCCTCCTTAACCACGCAACGGATTTTGATGCGGTTTTCACCATCAGTTAGATACATTTTCAAGGAAGGTTTATATATAACTAGCGACCCGCCCCGGCTTCGCACGTAAATTACACCCGTGTGAAGCCGGGCGGGCGGGTCCCTAGTTAGATAAATAAATTATCTGAATTTGTACCCTCAGTGCGGTGTGCATAATAAGCGGCGGTAACATCGACGCGGGGCGGCTGTGCCGCGTGGTGCAGCGCGGCCTGGGCGCCACCGGCCGCCTGCTGCGGTTCGCGGTGGCAGTTCCCGACGAGCGCTGCGGCCTCGAGCAGCTGGCCAAGGCGATCGCAGACGAGAGCGCCGTGGTCAAGAGCCTCGTCACCGAGCAGGTGTGGCTGCACAGCGATATTGGGACCACTTGGGTATGTTACACTTTGACAAGGTATACATGGTGTAAGGGGAACACTCTCGAAGCCAAAAGAAGGTAATTGTACTCATCATTATGAACAACTTTTACTATGGGACCAGCCCTGAAATCGCGAAAATATATCAGCTGTTCTATAGAAAACGGTCATTGACCCTCGACAAAATGTATGGAACAGCTGATTTTTTTTTCGCGATTACAGGGTTGGTCCCATAGTAAAAGTTGTTCATAATGATTAGTACAATTACCTTCGTATGGCTTCGAGAGTGTTCCCCTTACACCCTGTATACTGGGCTACGCATATTCCCTGTACTAAGCCGAAAGGTCATTGTACTCATTATTATGAACAACTTTTACTGTAGGACCAAACATGAAATAAGGAAAAAACCGGCCAAGTGCGAGTCGGGCTCGTGCACTGAGGGTTCCGTACCACCGCAAAATACAATAAGGTTGTCCAAGTAACCGAATTACCAGTTATTATAACGCCTTCCAATCGTCGGAGTAATTTGCTACGCAGTTTCCTATAGGCGCTCGATTATAATAACTTGGTAATAAACAGAATTTGTCACCGACTAGCACTTGGCCATTATTATTATTTTGTTGTTATACTATAGAGTGTGTACTACAATCGTGCCAAGTTTGACGCTTGTACGTATTATCGTTTTTACATTAGAGCTCATACAAAAATACGTTCGTTGTATGGTGACCCTTTCGTTTTTACTTTTTTATTATTTGTTAGTTAATCCACCATAACGTTTCATACTGGCTTTTCGGTGAAGGAAAACATCGTGAGGAAACCTGCATACGTACGGAGAAGAAATTCGATGACGTATGTGAATCCATCAATCCGCACTGGGCCAGCGTGGTGGATATGGCCCAATCACCCTTTCGGGGGTAGGCTTAAAGTCCAGCAGTGGACTGTTAAAAAGGCTGACTATGATGATGATGATGAACGTTTCATATTCTGTGAATATTTCAACTGTCTATCTATTATTGTTCGAAATATATAGCCGTTAATAGGTAGGACAGACATACATCATAGGCTTAGTAATAGGGTCCCGTTTTTACCCTTTGGGTACGAACCCTAAAAATAGCTGTTCCATAGAAAACAGTAATTGACACTCGACAATACATATGGAACAGCCGATTCTTTACGCGATTAAAGAGTTGGTCCCATCGTAAAAGTTGTTCCCAGGCGGTCAATATGAACATGAATTCACCAAGACCGCGGCGCTCGCGCCCGCGAGCACGATATGAAATCCGCCACTGAGGCCATGACTAATTAGTACTCAGTGGTTAAAATAAAAATTGGTGAGGTTTTTATTTTGCCGGTGTCAATTTATATGAAACATGGATATTCGCCAAACATCGCTCGAAGAACCGATGGGGCAGAAAGTTTCTTAAGTGGAGACCACAAACCGGAAGACGCAGCGAACGTAGGCCTCCCACTAGATGGACCGACGACATTGTGAGTAGCTGGCATCCAGTGGATGCAAAAGGCAGGCTGTCTTTCAGGGGGAGGTCAGCGTTTGACCAGCCTGCATGTGACCGCGAGGACCAATTTTACTTAGCCAACTAAATTAAGTCATTAAAATGTTTCCCAAGGACATTACCTTGTTTCAGGCCAATGTGGTAGTGGAAACAGCTAACGAAGAGCACTCTGCCAACATCAAGGACCACCTACGGAACATGTACCCATCAGCTCGCTTCGCTGTAGTCGACCTTGACGATAAGCACAAAATTTCTGTTCGATAGTAACATTTATTTTTGTCTTCTTTCTTGTGTTGAAATTTGAGCTAGAAATTGTGCTAAGCAATATACCGGGCTAGACTACCGATAGATTCTAGGATATCATTGTTATGTATTATCATAAAACTTTTACTTTTGGACCAACCCTGATATTGCGAAAAGTTATTTATAATGATGACTTGGTACAATGATATCCTTGAAAAGTCCTTCGTCTAGCTAGAGATACACCAGGGGACTTACGGCTACCTGTTCTGTTTAGGTGACAAGAAAAGTTGCACAACCGCAAACCTTATCTCGGCTAAAGTACCAGTTCGCGTGATTTTCCGAATGGCGCTGTTTCGAGCTCGCGTTAAGAGTTAGCCGTAAGGCCCCTGGTAAACCTAACCCTAATGTATTGAGAAAGTAACCTATGCAACTTGACGCACCATGTGCAGGACAATTCTTGTGTGTAGGTGTATCCAAAATTCTATGATGTCAATTTCTCACTAATGAGTTTTTTTTACAGTACAGATTAGCTTACGTTGTGTTTACGAATAACATGGTAAGTAATAATTATTTACTTACCTGTGATGTGATATTTTGGCCTAGTCTAATTGGTGTAATAAAATTTAAAATGCAGACCTTTTTTGGATTTTTTATATTTTGTTCTTATACATTAAGTTATGCAGCGGGATCGTCTCCCTTAGTCGCTCTGGTGTAGATGACCTGCCCGTGGTGCTGGACTACCTGTTTGATTAGACCTGCAACAATGAAGAAGGGCATCAGTAATATGTAAATTATGACAAAAATGGAATGTCGTTTTGTGAATTATCAGACTCAATATATCAGTTTCTTACTGTCAGGGTTCATACAGATAAAATGATCATCACTAATGGGGAATGACTGCGAAATAGGTAAACTGGACTCCTTGAACAAATTCGACTAGTCTCCAATACCACAATACCTGTGGATTTATTTAGGTTTATTTTATGTACACCACCAACCGTTTTTCAATTTCTTTAGTCCTGTCCACCCAAAGGTTGCCCATTGCGATAAGGCCGCCCATTATACTGCCGTATATTTGTTTTTTATGTTAGTATAAGTTTCATTTGTATTTTCTGTGTGTAATAAAGAAATATTGTATTGTATTGTACCTGGTGAAATAGGAGGGTAAAATAGTTTAGTCAGCAACACAAAGCCGTGCTCCGTTATTTTAAGGTGCTCGGCTGGTTTGTTTGGCTGGCAGGGGCAAATGCACAATATACTCCAAGCGGGATGTCAGTGCAGGTCTTATCACCCCCACCTTGTATTAAGTAGAAATAGTTAAGCTGTTGTAGAATATATTTTATTAACAGGTTGAATTACCAACACCTATACACTATCCGATTCACTCGTGATATGAAGACACCCAGATTGTAACTATGGGGGAACACCAATTCAGGCAGCGCATTCCACAGACTAGCAGTACGCATAATAAGCGATTCGTACGGGTTTTCAGAATATCAACCATAAAGCGGTGTCTATTTTTAGTGCCCGCTCTGGCATTCCGATAGAAAAATGGGTAGGAGGGAATTAGATCATACAGATCCGATGCACACTCTCCGAAATATATTCGATAAATAAATCGATAGACTAGGAACTTTAAGCCGATGCTCAAGACTAAGGAGCTTAGTCTGAACCAGGGATACGTTTAGACTAACGCCCCAAGCTGATACTTAGCTGATCCATCCCAAAGGTGAGAGCAGTACTCCATGCACGACCGAACTTGAACGAATCTTGTTTGTAACGAAAATGGGTAAATGTGCAATACTGAGTAGTAAGAATACTGCAAATAAATTTGACTTAGTTTTCATACAGTTTGGACTGCTTGTGAAGTCTACTTAGATATAGGTCTATGGTCCGCCGTTTGCCAACTTAGTTTGCTAAGGAACTGCTAACTGAGCACTCCAGGTCGCAAACTATGCAATATGATAGCATCTGGTTTTCGATTTTTAAATCGCTTGTATAATTTGTATCATATTTGATAAGATATATTATCGAAAAAAGAGATTAGAGATTCTTTTCTGAGATTTATTGATAGAAAGCAAATATTTCACATATTTTCATGCAAAATAACATGCAAATGATTCATAAATGCCTTCCTCTGGTTCTAGATGGGAGCTGACGAACTAAAAGACCAACCTAGTTCACCAAGGAGCAGAAACTAAACTGAGCGCTCCCGGAACTACTTTGCGTAAGTCTACTTACCTATATTGTATGGGGAGTGTTTAAATAAGTTGAGAGTAAGAACAGTACATACCTTTTTCCCTAAGCTCGATGAGTGCTCGCCTCGCGAGGGATCCACGGACCTTCAACCTTTCAGAGACGACAGCGGGAGTGATCAGCTTGTACTGGGGCACTTCCTTGTACAGCTTCTCATAGGTAGGCTTGTCAAACAACACCTGGTTGTTCAACTTGTCACGGACTTTTCCTTTGGACCACTTCTGCAAGACGAAATACCTATTAGTGCGTCAATAAAACAACAAAACAAATCCAGTATTGGCATATCGGTACGAATGCCATCAGCCTCAATATATCAGTTAATTTGCTCTCATGAATTTCAAGTCTCAATTTATAATCATCTGGCAATATTCGGAAATAATTATCACTGTTTCATGCGCACACAACATAACCTCACTTTGGCCGCAAGTTGTTTACCTTCTTCTTGGCTTTGCCGCCACCGGATCCCTCCTTCTTCTTCTGTGTCTTCTGGGGCTGCTTGGCCGAAGCCTTTGCGTCCTTCTTGGGCGGCTGAAATAACAAAACATGGATAAAAAGCTCCGCCACGAGGCTTCATGACAATATCCATGTCTCGAATAACAGGAATTACGGCTAGTGATATTTTTAACTTTCTACTATTAATTTGTGAGGAAACACCAAAGAAATTACAGTAATGGCAAATTAAAATGAACGTAGACTGGATTTTCTCGAAATTATTATAAAAATTTGACTACGAACTCACCATCTTGAAACCGGAAAGAAATCGAAACGAAAGTAGAGACGGGTTAACTCGACTCGAGTTAACTCGAGTACAGGTTATTTCAAGACAACTCGAGTTGGGAGGGTATATCGAGTAAACTCGAAAAAATATTTTTTTTCATTGCCTTATGCTGTTGGTCTTACGGCCTCTACAGCTTGAATGGACTAGTTAGCGAACGCAGGTGCATTCAGCTTGGTGGTTTAAGTTTTGGGTGACTAGCTCAAAGGCACCTCGAAGGTATGAACCTCGGCTTGGGCCGTCGCCGGGAGTGGGGGAATCAGACTTGCCCAGGCACCAATGAAGCGCTTTTGAATGACCTGCAACTTGTCTGGATCGATGCGGGAGGCATGGGCGAACGCCAAGTAGGCATAAGTCATAACGAGACATAATGTGTGGTGTGAACAATAAAGAGTTTATCTATCTATCTATCTAACGAGGCGGATGAAAGTTTTGTAGATTGTCAGCTTATTTATAAGTGACAATTTACTACGCTCGCCGAGTAGAGGGTTGAGGCACCCTAGAAAGAATGCCGCTTGGTTGCAGACTATCTGAATATGTTTGGAGAAAGTGAGTCGGCGATCGAGAGTCACGCTGAGTCACTTGGTCTAGCTGGTCCAAGGGATTGGCTTCCCGTGAAGCGTGTTATGCCTCGAAGAGGGATTTTTGGACGGGTGGAAGTACATTGCTGCACTTTTTTCCGGGTTGACCGTGATAGCCCACTTCTTGAACCAATCACCTAGATGAGTGAGGGCTCGTTAAAGATGGGCCAGTTGGACGACTTTGTTCCACCCTCTGGTGTAAAGAGCGGTGTCGTCAGTGACAAGAGCTATATCCACGTGGGGAGACCGAGGAATGTCGCTAGTGAAAAGCGTGAATAGGACGGGTGCCACGATGGAGCCCTGAGGGACCCCGCCATCTATAGGATGAGGTGAGGAAGGAATCCCTTCGACGCGATAGCGAAAGCTTCGAGCCGTGAGGTAGTCATGTATTGTATGATGAGTATCAGACGGTCCGGCATCCCGAGTTGAAATAACTTGTATATTAGCCCGTTGTGCCAGACTTTGTCGAACGCTTTCGCAACGTTGAGGAAAACCGCGACGGTGCCCTGGCGATTTAGAAGGGCTTGTTGTAGGTGAAGCCGTGGGGTGGTTTCCTGTTGAAACCTTCGGGAATGAATACTTCCTTCAATACTCTGTGATGCGGCGCACTTGTTGGACGCAAGAGTGTCTGGCTCTAAAGCCGAACTGTTCGTCGGGGAGAAGCATCTTTTCAATTAAAATGAATTCTCAAACCGAGCAGACTAGTAGATTTGTATGTCCAGTCAACTCAAGTTGGCTAACTCGAGCTAATTCAAACAAACACCTTCTCATATTCATATGAATATCATATTTTCTCATATGAATATGAGATGTTTGTTGTTGAAAATGGATTCTCAAACCAGACAGACTAGTAGATTTCTTCGTGTAGTCAACTCGACATAACTCGAATAAACATCTATTCAATTAAAATGGATTCTCAAACCAGGCAGACTAGTATAAATAAATTTTCGTCCAGTTAACTCGAGTTGGCTAGCTCGAGTTACTAATATTTCTACTCGAGATAACTCGGTTTGGCTTAAACCCGAGGTCGCCCATCTCTAATCAAAAGGAGGTTGGCTTTGCCTTATCTATGGATAGTCGATGGTCATAATCTATGGTAAATGTCACAGAATGGTGGTAGAGTGGTATAGTGCTAACTGCCAACAGACGCTCGAACGCGGCTGACATCAACCGACGTCTGACCAATGGGAGAGAAAGCGAGAGAAATATAATATTCTCTCACGTTGGTTGGACGGCGGTCCGTCAGCCGCGTTCGAGCGTCTGTTATCACTAGTAGATCTGCATGATCCTGGCTAAATATATATGCCTATGTCATCTTGACTTGACACTTAATTTGACAAGTAGGCATTGTTTTTAGGGTTCCGTACCCAAAGGGTAAAAACGGGACCCTATTACTAAGCCAACGATGTCTGTCTGTCTGTCCTTCCTATTAACGGCTGTATCTTTCGAAACTTATTAGATAGCAAGCTTAAATTTTCACACAATAAGTAATGTTACGGCGGATTGACTAACAATTATTAAAAAAGTCAAAAAGTAAGAACGAAAGAGACATACGACAAATGTATTTTTTTTACATATTTTTGTATCAGTGCCCTTAGTCCCAGATTTGATAGTTTACGAAAACATTTTTGGTTTTCGCCTTGAGTATTTGTGTAAGTAAGACAGACGAGGCTGTACGCCCTTATTGGCGTTAGCTTGTCCAGTAAGTAATGGGAGGGAAAAAAATAAAAATATGTAAAGCTTAGTAGCAAAGAGTAGTAATAGAAAAAAAACTAGATCTAAAGTGTGTGTAAAGCAATCAGTGTAAAGTAAATTTTTACTACACTTATTTGATATTTTATTTCAGTTTTAATTTAACCACAAGTGTCTACAATACTAGTGAGTGGTGGGTTTAAGCCAATCACCATTACCACATCCAAAGAATGCTCTGGGCCATAATTGCTGGAGTTTGATCAATTCTACCTCCAGTTTCTTAGTTTGCTGCAAGCTTCGTGTGGATATCTTGACAGCTTTAGAGAAATTGCGGACCCAGGTATGTCCTAAAATTGCGACCAGAACCACCGGAGGATGGGCATTAGCGTCCTATTAGTAAACGGTGAATATTCTTCGATCCCCAAGCTGCCTGCCAAGCGTGGTGATTATGGCAACACCCTTCTCTTAGGCCTTGCTTCAGCAGTGGCCGTTTACTGGCTGATAATGTGATGTGATGTACTATACAGTTTTTACATTTATTTCGCCAACTGTCTGTACAGTCTGTTTTGACGAATAATTATTTGATTTGTTTCAGGTGTAAAACTACAGACCATCTTGAAAACACAAGCCGAATGAAAACAAGTTATAATATTATCAAAACGCCTGACCATAGCAGCAGCGTCCTGTTAGTACACGGTGAACGTACTGCGATCCCCAAGCCGCCTGCCAAGCGTGGGGATTATGGCAACACCCCTCTCTAAGAGGGAGGCCTTGTTCAGCAGTGGACATTTAATGGCTGCTGATGTGTGCATGTGTGTCTGACCATAGGTCGAAAAAACTCAAAAAAACTCACTCTCTTGTTCAAAACATTTAATTTAATCTGTTTAAAAAAGTGTCCACTTCTATCTGACTAGAGGTATCAACATCCAATTACAAAACTTACTCAGTGTCTGCTATAACAGGCATATTGTCTGTTTAAGAGTGGTACTAACAATAGATAAACATTATGAATAAATGTCTTATCAAAATAAGCAACCTATCAACACAAACAAATACACATGCATCAAAAGCAAAACCATATGCTTGTGATACATGTGATTATAGATCAGCACGAGCAGATGGCTTAAAAAGACACAAATTGACACATACTGGAGAAAAACCATATGAATGTGATACATGTGATTATAAATCAGAACGAGTAGATAAATTAAAACGACACAAATTGACACATACTGGAGATAAACCATATGCATGTGATACATGTGATTATAAATCAAAACGAGCAGATCAATTAAAACGACACAAATCAACACACACTAGAAGAAAACCATATGAATGTAACATATGTGAGTATAGATCAGCAAAAGCGAGCACTTTAAAACGACACCTATCGACACACACTGGAGAAAAATCATATAAATGTGATATGTGTGATTATAGATCTGCACAAGCAGGTAAATTACAACGACACAAATCAACACACCTTGGAGTAAAACCATATGAATGTGATATGTGTGATTATAGATCGGCACAAGCAGGTAATTTAAAACGACACAAAACGAAACACACTGGAGAAAAGCCATTTGAATGTGATATATGTAATTATAGATCAGCAGAAGCAGGTAATTTAAGAAAACACCTAAAGTCACACACTGGAGAAAAACCGTATAAATGTAATATATGTGATTATAGATCATCAGAAGAATGTAATTTAAAACGACACCTATCAACACACACTGGAGTAAAACCATATGAATGTGATATGTGTGATTATAGATCAGCACAAGCAGATAAATTAAAAGGTCACAAATTGACACACACTGGAGAAAGACCATATGAATGTAATATATGTGATTATAGATCAGCAGTAGCAGGTAATTTAAAACGACACAAATCGACACACACTGGAGAAAAACCATATAAATGTGATATGTGTGATTATAGATCAGCACAGACAGATAAATTAAAAGAACACAAATCGAAACACACTGGAGCAAAACCATATAAATGTGATATGTGCGATTATAGATCAGCACGAGCAAGTCATTTAAAATCACACAAATTGATTCACACTGGAGAAAAACCATATAAATGTGATATGTGTGATTATAGAGCAGCACGAGCAGGTCAGATAAAATTACACAAATTGATTCACACTGGAGAAAAACCGTATGAATGTGATGTGTGTGATTATAGAGCAGCACGAGCAGGTCAGATAAAAATACACAAATTGATTCACACTGGAGAAAAACCGTATGAATGTGATATGTGTGATTATAGATCAGCACTAGCATGTACTTTAAAACAACACAAATTAACACACACTGGAGAAAAACCATATCAATGTGATATATGTCATTATAGATCAGCATTAGCAGGTAATTTAAAACTACACAAATCAACACACACTGAAGAAAAACCATATGAATGTGATATGTGTGATTATAGATCTGCAAGAGCAGGTTATTTAAAACAACACAAATCGACACATACTGGAGAAAAACCTATTAAATGTGATATGTGTAATTATAGATCAGCAGTAGCAGGTAATTTAAAACGACACAAATTGACGCACACTGGAGAAAAACCGTATGAATGTTATATGTGTGATTATAGATCAACACTAGCAGGAAATTTAAAACGACACAAATCGAAACACAGTAGAAAAAAAACCATATGATCATAATATTATGTGAATATAGGATCAGCACAGACAGATGATTAAAAGAACACAAATCGACACACACTGGAGCAAAAAACCTTATGAATGTGATATGTGCGTTTAAGATTAGCATGAGCAGGTCATTTAAAAATACACAAATCAAAACATACTGGAGAAAAACCATATAAATGTGATATGTGTGATTATAGGGTAAGGTTTCTGGTTTCTCGATCTTTTTTATTTCTCGAGGCACGAGAATTCTTGACCAGGATTTTTCGAGTTTCTCGAGTATCTCAAGAGATATTGAAATATTTAATAAAACAATGTTATTACATTTTTATCACTATTTTTTGCTAACAAATTGCACTTATGAATTAACAAACCAACAACAACAAACTCGGTTGGTCTACATAAAAAGTAAAGAGTAGGGTAGTACTTTACTTTTTTAATTTATTATTTTATTTTAATTATTGGGTCCCTACCAGTTCCAAAATATACAACAAAATCTATTAAATAAACCGGCCAAGTGCAAGTCGGGCTCGAGCACTGAGGTTTCCGTACCACCACAAAATTCAATAACGAAATTACCAGTTATAACTTTGTAATGAACAGAAACTTCTTACCGACTCGCACTTGGCCACTTTTAATTATTTGTTGTTATGCTTTAGTGCAGCCTTTCCCAAAGTGGGCGATAACGCCCCCTTGTGGGCGCTGCAGGCCTAAAGGAGGGCGGTAAGTGACCCAGAAAAAAAAAATCTTCAACAAAGTCGACTTAGTTTATTTTTTTCATTTTATGCTCTAATGAAAGCTCGTAACAACCTGGAAATTGCATGTACTGAAAGGCAATTTTATTTAAAAAAAAATTATTTGGATAGTTTTTTGATAGTGAATAGTGTCGTTTTTTAGTGAAATTAAAAGCGTAAAAAGGACGCGAGAATTTTGGCGCGCCGCGTTCAGTGTCGCGCCAGGCGTCATCGAGGTCCGACCTATGCTCGTTTTTGTCGTTGCACTCCCCCCGCGGCATCCTGACTCTAGCATTGTAAAATACATCGTCGCTATAACTTGGCGGGGGCTGAGGGAGCGTTTTGTTGCCTATATACTTTTTGACTGTTTTTATTATTTGTTAGTCAATCCGCCGTAACATTACATATTCTGTGAAAATTTCAACTGGCTATCTATTACGGTTCGAAAGATACAGTTTTTTTTGTCGTAGGAGCTAGGCCGGGTGATTATTTTAAAATAACACAGTGTTTGCACAAATTGGTGATTGTTCTTTACATTATCATGTACAGCTATTTATCAGTAACGCAACATATTACTTACATTAATTATCAATAAACCGTTTAAACAGTAAAAATTTGTTTACTGGAAATTGTATGTGCATTAGAGATAATTTGCTTTACATGAATAAAGAATAATAATCAATTTGCGCAAACATCAAGATCGTTTATAATAATTACCCGGCCTAGCTACAAGGACAAGAAAACTTTGAAATTTGGATTTCCCGCCATACGTGAATTGTACCACCTTAATCATAATTTATGACATACGGCAGTGAAACGTGGTCTTTCACTATAGGCCTCATAAGCAAGCTCAAAGTCGCACAACGAGCTATGGAGAGGGCTATGCCCGGGGATTAAAAAATATATTTGTTGTACCCTCCTTTAGTTTTTGAGTTTATTAATTCGTAGTCAATCCGCCGTAACATTACATAATCTGTGAAAATTTCAACTGGCTATTACGGTTCGAAAGATACAATACAATACAATATTACTTTATTACACACCGAAAATACAAATCAAACTTAAACTAACATAAAAAAAAATGGAGGCAGTATAATGGGCGGCCTTATCGCCTAAAGCGATTTCTTCCAGGCAACCTTTGGATGGACAGGACTAAAGAAGTTGAAAAACGGTCGGTGGTGCACATAAGATATGAATAAATATATATACATACATACATATATAAACTAAATACGCAATGCTGAATACATACCAATACAGCCGTTAAAAGGTAGGACACAGAGACAGACAGCGTAGGCTTAGTAATAGGGTCCCGTTTTGGTAACAGAGCCCTAAAAAAGGTGACGAAAGACATGATAAAACATTTTCTGAGCAATTCATTATATATTTTCTTGTAACAATTGCTTTTACTATTACATTAAACCCAAACAAACTTTGTTCTTATAAATACCAATTTTTAACTAGGAACATACTAGCGACTAGATTTACACCTTTAATTACAGATTACATGTGTGACTGCATTGATTCGTAGTAAGCTAACTCTTCTTCCGTGACGGACGGACGGAATGACTCGACTCCTTGCCACAGCTCCGACACTCCCAGTATCACTGAATCTGGACTCAACTCGCTTTCCTTCATCAGCCCTGGGAAGAGAAACATTTATGTTTTATTTTTATTTATTTTATTTCCAACTTAGAACTATCATTACAGGTTATAACCTAATGCGATAGAGTAGCAAATTTACATTTTATCAACAACATTGTGACAACAACACTAAATTATTTAATAATATAAAACCTTTAAAGCTATCTTTGTAAATTCACTCAGAGCACAACTAAATAGGTCTATTTCAACCGCAATGACGTTGAGAGTGCGAAGTGCTCGTGTAAAAGGTGCCTCCTGCAGAAGATTTGTTCGCGCGCGTGGCACTGATATCAGTTTTGGCAATCTTCGCCGCCCCACATACCTATCAGGAACGCAAAGGTATAACTGTTTCAGTATATTATACCTACTTGCTAGTACTTAAGGTGCTACGTTTCACAAATGGCGGGAAATTCAAATTTCAAACAGTTTTCTTGTCCTCGTTGCTAGGCCGGGTAATTATTGTAAACGATCATGATGTTTGCGAAAATTAATTATTATTCTTTACATAATCATGTAAAGTTATTTATCTCTAATGCTCATTATTACTTACATTTGTCAATAAACAATTTTTTGCTATTTCAAACGGTTTATTGACAAATGTAAGTATTATGGTGCGTTACTAATAAATAAATGTACATGATAATGTAAAAAACACCCCACTATTGTCGCAAACGCTGTGTCATTTCAAAATAATTACCCGGCCTTGCTACAAGGACAAAAGAACTGTTTGAAATTTGAATTTCCCGCCATAGATAAAACGTTCCACCTTCCAACACTGTGAGTAAGAATGAAGCGCGAGCGGGCGCTCCTATACTAGCTGGGCCGGGCCTCCCCTGCCCCTCGCAACACCCGTGTCGGTTTTTTATCAGATACATTTCGGAGTGTGCATCGGATCTGCACGATCTATTTCCTTCCTGCCCATTATTCTATCGGACTGCCAGAGCGGGCACGAAAAATCGTCACCGCTTTATGGTTGATATTCCGAAAACCCGTACGAAACGCTTTGATTTCACATTTATTATGCGAACTGCTAGTCTGTGGAATGCGCTGCCTGAATTCACCGATGGTTACAATCTGGGTGTCTTCAAATCACGAGTGAATCGGTTTCTTCTAGGCAAGCGTGCTCCATCGTAGACCGCATCATCGCTTAACATCAGGCGTGATGGTGATCAAACGCAAGCCTATCTTCTCTTCTCTACATAGTATAAATTGAAGTCGCTTTCCGGGTCTGTCTGTCTGTATGGCCGCTAACTCCTAAACCACGCAACGGATTTTGATGCGGTTTTCACCATCAGTTAGATACATTTTCAAGGAAGGTTTATTTATATAAATAACTAGCGGTCCGCCCCGGCTCCGCACGGGTATAGTTATATAGCCTATATTAATCCATGATAATGTAGCCTTCAAAAGGTGAAAGAATTTTTTAAATCGGTCCAGCACTTTTTGAGCCAATTCGTTACAAACATACTTACATTCAAATCTTTCCTCTTTATAATATTAGTATAGACTAGCGACCCACCCCGGCTTCGCACGTAAATTACACCCGTGCGAAGACGGGCCGCTAGTTATTTATAAAAATAAAAAAGAACCCACGCCTGGGCCACCAAGCGCAGAAGGGAGGTTCACTACGAACTGCGCCACAGGGGCAGTCAATAATTGGACCCTAATCGGTCGTAGGTAGGGAGCTGGAGCGCCACCGGTCGGACTAGTACCGGTCGGACGCTCGCCCCTCCACCAACCCGCAGGACATAGGTCCCAAGAGGGCGCGAAACGACGCCCGGTCGGATAGTACCGGGCGGGCGCTCGCCCCTTAAATTCCCTGGGGGCAGTGTTCCCACAGAGCCCAGCCTCAGCAGATTTCAAAATCTGATGCTGCATCCCACCTCCCCAACAGGAGGGAGGAAGAACCCTCGCTCGCTCAATCAATAATTCAGAATATCAGTATGGATGGTTGTTTACCTGCATGTAGCTTGGCGACGACGTTTCTGACGGCAGCGGATCGCGCGGTCGCCACTACTGACATGAGATCAGCGCCCGTACAGCGCTCCGGAAGCGCCGCTGATACTGACTCCAGGTTCACTTCCGGACGGAGTTTACTCCTGATACAAATATCCAGTTTATTATCAGCATATAAAAAAAATTATGTCAAGCGATGATGCGGCCTACGATGGAGCACGTTTGCCTAGAAGAAACCTATATGTTCCCACTGGTGGGACACAGCCTTCTCTCATAGAGAGAGGATGGCCCTTAATACCCCATACTGGCCCAGTGCGTGTTGGTGATTTTGTTTTTGGACTTTTGAGGTTCTTGGACATACCCCGGTTTCATCTCGATGTTTTCCTTCACCGTTGTTGAGCGATGGCGTCGACACTGCACATCATTTGTTTTAAGTATTAAATAAGTCGTTGGCAAGGCCGAAGATCGAACCGGGTGCCGTCAGATTATAAAGCGCACTTGCTACGCATTATGTGAACTGATCCCGTGGGATCGCTTCGAGCGAGCCCGTTTTGGTACCGTTCATAGGTAGTAAAGAAGCCTGTAAATTTCGTGGATTTTTATGGGTTAGAACTAAGTCTGGACATACAAGATCGGGGATACATGATTATAAAATTTAGATAGATCTTAGAGCCAAAACATATATGGGCCAAGACAAGCGGAATTTAGGCCGATTTTAGCACTGCACATAGGGGAGGCCTATGGTCAGCAGTTAGAACTAGTTAGCCTTAGAACTCCACACTGAACAGTCTGCCATCTGGATCCCCGCGACTCTCGTGATGTCGTTAGTCTAGTAGGTACGCCACGTACACTACGTGATTGAGTATGCCCTTAACGGGCGGTTATCCTAGTCGCGTAGGCAACAAAACGCTCCCTCAGCCCCCATCAAGTTTTAGCGACGATGTATATTGTCGCGCTAGAGTCAGGACGCCCGCGGGGGGAGTGCAACGACAAAAACGAGCATAGGTCCGACCTCGATGACGCCTGGCGCAGCACTGAACGCGGCGCGCCAAAATTCTCGCGACCTTTTTACGGTTTTAATTTCACTAAAAAACGACACTATTCACTATCAAAAATCTATCCAAATTAATTTTTTTTTGAATAAAATTGCCTTTCAGTACATGCAATTTCCAGGTTTTTACGAGCTTTCATAGAGTATAAAATGAAAAAAAAACTAAGTCGACTTTGTTACAGATTTTTTTTTGTTCGAGGAAAGTTTATTCTATCGTGTTTTGAACCAAATCATAAACTCTAACACAGATGTGACATGTATTTTTTTCCAGGTTAAATATTGTAATTTAACTGAATAAAATTGATTTAAACCGTCATATTTGGTATAAGAGGCTCTTAATTAAATTTGATATTGTTAAGTCCGATATACTAACTTCCTAGAGAGCGCAGTGAGCACGCTGGTCTTCTCTCGCTGTCCGCAGTAAGGTCCGACGTAGATCATCTTGTCGAGTCGGCCGGGCCGCAACAAGGACTGCTCTAGTAGGTCTGGCCGGTTGGTTGCACCCATCACGAATACGAAGCTCGACGAGTCCGCATCTGGAAGTATAGATTACGAAATAATAGTTTATCATTTCAGCCATAGCGCGTCCACTGCTGGACATAGGCCTCCCCCATCGATCTCCAAAAGGGCCGGTTGGAAGCGGCCTGCATCCAGCGTTTCTGCGGTCTCTTTTAGGTCGTCTGTCCATCTTGTGGGTGGACGTCCTACGCTGCGCTTACCGGTCCGTGGTCTCCGTTCCAGAACCTTTCGGCCCCATCGGCTATCTGTTTTGCGTGATATGTGCCCTGCCCACTTCCACTTCAACTTGCTAATCCGGTGTAAATAATAGTTGGTTCGTAATTGGTATTCAAATATTATGGAGACAAAAAAAAATGACGCTAGTACAGTGTGGAGGTTAAAGGGGGAGGCCTATGTTCAGCAGTGGACGTCTTCTGGCTGATGATGATGATGATAAAAAAAGACCATCCATCTCAGATCATATCGTCAGCTCAGATTATTTCATTTCGGAAGTATAACAAAGGCTCATTCTTAAATAAAGTTTTTGGCAACATGACGATGGAAAAAATCATTGTAATTTATGACGATTATCACAAGAAACGATAATTACGTATATTGTCAAAGCGCAGCACTCGCGTTTGGCGTTCGACCGACTTAATCCAAGATCGCTGTATGTTTTTTTTTCGTCCATAAATAATTGTCATGCGTTTGACCACCATCTCGCCTGATGTTAAGCGATGATGCGGTCTACGTTGGAGCACACTTGCCTAGAAGAAACCGATTCACTCTCGACTTGAAGACACCCAGATTGTAACTATCGGGGAACACCCATTCGGGCAGCGCATTCCACAGACTAGCAGTACGCACAATAAATGTGGAATCAAAGCGCTTCGTATTGGTCTTTGTGTTCGTGCGCCTGTTAACGCTCGTGTGGAGCCGGCCTTCTTTACCTATTTATGTGGTGATATACATAGTATAATAATATTCTCCGCCAGGTATAGCGCTCCGAGAAAATATATCACGTGGGTGACTGGGTGACTGGGTGGTCACGTGTATAAGCAAGAGCAGATTAAGTAATTTACAACAAGTTCGAGAGAGATGACGATACACGAAACAATGGCGGACACACTATGAAACACCTGATTTTCTGTATTACCAATAGCGTGAAATTATAACTCCCCCAATCTCCGTAAATTGCCTGTGGGAATCCAATAAATTAATGTGGTTTTAATATAAATAATGTAAATTCGTGCTTAAATTGAATTGCTTTGCTTGAGCGGACAAAACAAATAACTAACAAATGAAATGCTTTTAGTATTTTATTTAATAGATTATTAACTAACTAGCGACCCGCCCGCCCGGCTTCGCACGGGTGTAATTTACGTGCGAAGCCGGGGCGGGTCGCTAGTTATACATATAAACTTTTCTCTTGAATCACTCTATCTATTAAAAAAAAACCGCTTCAAAATCCGTTGCGTAGTTTTAAAGATTTAAGCATACATAGGGACAGACAGACAGCGACTTTGTTTTATACTATGTAGTGATTTGTTTCCCAATATCTGTGTTTGTTGCATTATAGTGGTAACTGGACAGTGACGTAATTGAGTGTCAACTCCCAGAGCGCTAGACCTTGTTTTCTTAGATCATGGTGATATACCTTCACTGGAGGCGACGCCGTCGAGCTCGGCAAGCAGCTGGCTGACGACGCGGTCGCTGGCGCCGCCCGAGTCTCCGGCCGCGCCGCGCCGCGGGGCCAGTGCGTCCAACTCGTCTAGAAACACTATGCACGGGGAGGAGGCGCGCGCTGATTCGAACACTGGAATAAGAAACACACGTTTATTTTTATCTCAGTGAATAACACACATGATATTGTTACACAACTCTGCCAAACTGCACAAAGTGTATAGTTTGTAGCAGATACCTACTCTCGTTACAAAATTTCATTATCTACGAGTAGGAACACAACGTTTTAGACATACTAATTGTATTAATATAATGTTAGTTTTTTTTAAATAGACTAGCGGGCCGCCCTGGCTTCGCACGGGTATTATTGGAGTTTTAGTAAGGATCCCTAATTATTTTGAAAATATAATATAGTCTATGTTACCCGGGGATAGCGTAGCTTCCCAACAGTGTAAGAATTTTTCAAATCGGTTCAGTAGTTTTGGAGCCTAATGCAAACAAACAAAATAAAACAATCAAATCTTTCCTCTTTCTAATATTAGTATAGATTTATAGCCAGGTTTCTTGGTTGGTATGGTTCTTACACTTCGTAGTTATGTTTGATCAAAATCTGTCTAGTGGTTAGTTATAATATTTTTCTGAATTGGTTGTAATTTTTTAAAGGTTTAATTTATATATTTGTGTTAATACCTTTTCTAACATTCTCCTCGGACTGTCCGATGTACATGTTCAGTAGTTCGGGTCCCTTCACGCTCAGGAAACTGACGTTCAGTTCTGTGCTCACCGCTTTAGCCACCAAAGTCTTCCCACACCCGGGCGGGCCATACATTAGTATACCTGCAAACCAGAAAATATTCAAACAAACGGGTTGGCCCGGCGATTGTCGAACCAGCAGTGCAAGTACAATTCTGTATCGATCGTCAAATCCGTTAAAATGCCATAGAATCAATCATATTAAGAACTGATTCAATTGCATTTTATCGAATATGATGATTTCAACTGTCAAATTTGACGATCGTTAAAGAACGGTACTTGCACTGCAGTTATACCATGTTTTGTCTTTTTCGCTATTTTAAATTTTTAGGTCAATTGAAAAAGACAAAGGCGAAGTAACAAATTCCAGACTACGATAAACGCGGAGTAATCTAGAAATAGTTATGCCGTGTTTTGTCTTTTTCGCTCTTTCTAATTTTGAACTCGACAGAAAAAGAAAAGACGAAATAACTACTACAAGACTTTATTAATAAGGGAGTTGGTGTTTACCTGATCTTTTCAAACTGGAGTTTTTGAACAAATGTGGATATTTGATGGGGAACTCGATTGTCTTCAATAGTTCTTTCTTCAGCTTGTCCAGCCCTCCAATATCATCCCAGTAAACCTTGGGGATTTTCGGTGCGTCTAGATGTTGGCTCTGAAGACTCCTTATGGATTCTGTTTGGCAGGGAAAAAAAATTACTAAGAAATGGGTGCCAGGTTAGCTTGGATCTGATTGGGTATGTGATAATTATGTCCACTCATATCAGCTAGCTATTCTAACAACTTGTGCAATTAGATTTCTATATCAGAGTCTAATAGCATAAAAACACATCTCAAGAAGTGTGTTTGTTTTTTCTCTTGAGATTTTGGCGTCGCACGTCTTGTGCAGTTGCCAGTGTCAAGTATTGAAATATTTTCAAGTTTTATTAAATGTCAAAAAAGTCACATTTAGAAACTAGCAAAGTAAATCAAGTTACTACAGTTTACTAGCATATGACTTGGACTTGCCAAGTAGTAATTTAGAAAACTACGACTTGTAGTAACTGGTAGAGAATTTCATCATCATCATCATCATTTCAGCCATAGGGCGTCCACTGCTGGACGTAGGCCTCCCCCATCGATATCCAAAAGGGCCGGTTGGAAGCGGCCTGCTTCCAGCGTTTCCCTGCGGTCTCTTTTAGATCGTCCGTCCATCTTGTGGGTGGATCAGAAATGAGGAGACCCGTAGACGAACGAAAGTCACCGACATAGCCCACCGGATTAGTAAGTTGAAGTGGCAGTGGGCAGAGCACATATCACGCAAAACAGAAGGCCGATGGGCCGAAAGGTTCTGGAATGGATACCACGGACCACAGACGGTAAGCGCAGCGTAGACAATTACTAGGGACTTATATATGGAGTTTTGGAAAAAACACGAAAATACATGTTTCACCTCCTTTTATGAATAGCCACACTCGAGCATGGTCACAAATAGTTCATTATCAGCATATCATATTCCCACTGCTTATTTTATTTATTACAGCGTTGGAGAGTTAGGCCTCTCTTGTTAATGTCACTCTCCTCGCCTAGGGATAGTCATGCCTATCCAAAACACTGTTGTCTGTCCCTGAGTACTCAAATATTTAAATAATATTACCCAATGCTGAATTGAAGTCCTCTTCTTTGACCAATTTCAAATCGGGATCAGGTGGCGGCTGGTTGTATTTATTATGCTGTTTCAAATAAGATTCCCTCACGGCAAAATGCAATAATGTATCCAGGTCACCATAGAGAAAAGTCTCAGTCTTAGCTGCTACTCTTTCCAGGACTTCTTTTGAGGATTTACTCAAATTACAATCTTTACTAATTTCTTTGTTAGATTCTATTCTATCTTCACCATCTATATTCAGTTGCATGGATCTTGAAAACCATTCCAACATTTCATATCTTTGTTGGGAATTCAGCTTTGGTATATGGATTTTGTCTAGAAACAGTCTGAGAATGTTGGGTTTGAGATCTTGTCTCTCTGTTACAGCTATAAATATAATAGGATGTTTAGTATAGTTTTGATACAAATCTGTTATTGTGTTTATAAAGTATTCTATTAATCTGCAGTCTTCATTGTTTTCAGGGTCAACGGCGAATACCTAAAATATATTACGAGTTAAATGTTATCTTTAAAACTTGTCTTGATAAGTATTTTTATATGGTCATAAAATGAGGCCACAAGATATTTCACACAGATTTTTCTAGATTTGGGTCAGTGTGAAATGATTTTATATTTATGAAGCAAAATTAAGTACAAGGAATAAAATTACAGTAGAATCGTTTTTAAAGATATTGCTTTTTTTTTTTTTTCATCATGTTTTTTTTTTAATAAATAATAATAAAAAAATAATAAAATATACGTTTGCGTTGCGTTTGACCACCATCACGCCTGTTGTTAAGCTGTATCATGTTTTTCTTCACTGGCAGCTCAATCTCATTGTTGGGATTTAAGGCCCAGAATATGGCATGCGTATGTCACGAACATCCAGTGGATGCATAAGGCAGCCTGTCTTTCAGTGTGGAGGTTAAAGGGGGAGGCCTATGTTCAGCTGTGGACGTCTACTGGCTGATGATGATGATATGGCGTGCCGCTACCTCACTCCCACATTTGATGTCATTTTATTATAAAAATGCTGTCTACTTTTAAAAATGTACTTAGGTCATTTTGCGAAGTTAATATTTCAAAATGTTTACAACAAATTTTTGTTTTTTTATTATTTTGTCCACAAAAAAATCGGATAAACAGTTTTTCCCATTTATTCTGGTCATTATAAAATATATTAGATTTACTTAATTAGCAACACTTTGTTCCAAATATTTTAAAAAATTTCGTCGTAAAATCACTGAAGCACATTTTTCAATAGTATCACAGGCATTTTATATCACAAAACAAAAAAAAAAGCGCGAGCGAAATCGCTGCACCCGGTATTCTGGCCCTTAAGCCCACACCCAGCTGGCGCTATACCACTGAGCTGTTATCACTACAAAACATAATTATTATTCCCCTTTTTACAACACATTGCAGCTGTCAGAATGCTTGTTAGCTTGTCTCGAGTGTAGCGAAAATACTTGCCTCAAAATTATCTAAGAGCACTATAACCGGCGCACAGGTTTTCGCTTTCTGTATTGTTGCGTTGATTTTGCTTTCAGTTTGCTTGGCCGTTGAACTTTGCAGGGCATTGCAGTCTATGGGTAGACAGTTCATACCTGGAATGATGATGAATAACATGGTACATCATGTGAATAATTTTAATTTTGGAAGGTCTTTATTGTCATAATAATTAACAATTTTGAACTTAGTTGAGACTAAGTAACAATTTATCTTATTTATAATAGTTTGTGGGCTAGAATCGCCTTTAAAAAGATATATTTATATATCATCATCATTTCAGCCGTAGGACGTCCACTGCTGGACATAGGCCTCCCCCATCAATCTTCAAAAAGGCCGGTTGAAAGTAGCCTGCATCCAGCGTTTCCCTGCGGTCTCTTTTAGGTGGTCTGTCCATCTTGTGACTGGACGTCCTACGCTGCACTGTATCTATACATATTGTTAGCAAATTATTATTATATACTCAATAAGTCGTATATTGAGAGTAGATTGTGAAAAAGATGAATTTGTGATTACATACTACTTTGCTATTTCATATGTTAATAGCTTGGCATTATACAAGTGGTTGGTCTATAAATGTTAGTAAAATAACACGCTACGCTTTTTATTTAAGAGTTCCACAATCCCCCTGCCGGTTCCATCTTCAGAACCTCTCTTCATAAGTGTTTTATGTATGGGACTTGTTAAAACAAACCAAATGAGCTCAAACTCGAGAGTTTTACTAGTGGACATTGAAGAGTTCACTATCCACTGGCTCCATCATCAGATCAATTAGATGGTGCCAAATTATTGTGTCATCCAAATTACTTAAACTGCAAAGTTAGTAAATTAGGGACAAGTGAAGCTAATATTATAGGCATGTTAAAAATCGATAATTGCCGTTGTCCACCACCCGCTTTTCACTATTGGTAGACAACAACGTATTTTTGAAAAAATTGTGTTACTGGCCACCTCGTAATGGTCAGAGACACAATTTTTTAAATTATTCTCATCATCCACCGAAGGACAGCATTGGACTGTTGTACTTGATAATATTATTCCCACTGACTTATCACTTCACTGTAACTATAGCCTACATGAATAAGACCATTAAAATGTTATTTTATCTTTAAGTCTAAATAGAGTATTGTTATAACTGCTTACCATTATATTTGGCTAAAGTTTTGACTATTAAATGTCTCCCTGAGCCCAGAGAGCCTGTGAGCAGCAGCATTGGAATGATTGGACTAGAGAGAGATGAAGACAACTCATCTGAAAGCAAATCAAACATTTAAATATTTTAGACAACTAGCGACCCGCCGCATGGGTGTATTTTACGTGCGAAGCATGGGCGGGTCGCTAGTTATATAATTATATAAACCTTCCGTGAAAATGTAATCTAACTGATGGTGAAAACCGCATCAAAATCCGTTGCGTGGTTTAGGAGGAGTTAGCGGCCATACAGACATACAGACAGACAGACGCGGAAAGCGACTTCAATTTATACTATGTAGAGAAGATGATATGTTAGCTAAAGCTATAAGCTATAGATTGACTTTAAACAAACACCTAAATCGAGTTATGTAATCAAACGAGCGCCCCTTCGACGCTACGATACTTCACGGTACGCTCAGAACAATATTCCCGCGCGCCGCGTCTTTAAGATACGTCGTGTGTGTGTGTGTGTGACGTCTGCATAGAAGTAGCGAACATTGTATATAATGAAATTTTTCTTAAGACCCGATAGTAGCAACCCTAGCCCTGTGACCGACAGTAGGCATTGAATTGAAGGGCATGTCCGAGTGAAATTACTGCTTTAGCTTATAATATAATCTACTGTGACTAGTCTCTTTCCTAATTCTTGAACTGTCTTTGTAACCAAACTAAGCATTGGAGGAGGTTGAAGTTGTTTGTGTTAAGTTATTAATAATTATTTACTGTGATATGGTTAATAATCCCATTATTAATCCCATTATTAATCATAATATAACTCTTACTGCATTATTAATCATATTAATACTGCAGATTCTTTTTAACGGTTTGTTTTTTTAGTCTGTCTTTGACCACACTTACTTAGAAAAAACAGTTAATCTGTCAATGACCGATCTTAAATCTTATGTATAAAGGCTAGATAAATTTATCTGTTCTATAAACAATAAAATTATGTCTTGCTTTTACATATGACACTTCTCCTCAGCAAGAAGTTGACAGATAGTTTTATACCATAGATTAGCTTATCGTGCGTTTATGCATTGTTGATATAAAAAGTTATATTTACTTATGTCTCCAGTTAGGAATGGGCTGATAGTTTCTTGAATTAGGTTAAATTTTTGTTTTAAACCAGTTGGGCACGATTGTAGTAGGTTGTAGGTTTTATTATCAGATTCTTGTAATTTGAAATATTCATCCTTCGGTTTCAGTATGTGAATATTTTCTCCCAACGAAAGCTGGGTTACACCTTTCACTATGAAATATGTTCTAACAATCTTGTCTTTTTTCTGATCTTTGTTTTCACCGTCGTCTGTGTCAGTAATAAGTTTTATGCACTTAAAATAAAGTTTTCCTGCTGTCTGTATCAAGTCTAGATACTTATAGTGATATTTGCCAGTTATTTCAGGTGTCAGATCAATGCTAAATACGTCATTCACACTCAATAGCTTCGGAACTTCGAAGTGGTTGCTCAAGACTTCTTTTGTGAAGTCGTTGGACATGTCATACTCATTTATAACCAGGCTGACTTCTGCGACAGCTGCTATTTTTGGGGAACATTCTATTGAGGGTAGAGGATGGAATGTAACTTCAATGTTATCAGTATTCAAATTGTATGATGATGAAATGTTGTGTAATTCATCTTCTGTTGTGAAGGCAGTGTTTTCAACCACTGATTTTGACCCAACCACAGGCACTATTCTAATATTGTCCAAGCTATTGCTGCCCCCATCAGCCCAAAGCCTTTTGTGTATCTCTGAAGTAACGAAGTTCAAGTTATACTTCAACAAGTTACTTTGTTTTTGGCTGATGTTCTGCCTGTCTTTGTGCTTTCTTTTATAGTCGGGTGATAACTTCATAGCAAGCCATAGTACACCATTATCTTTATAGAACAGGTTTTCACTACACAGTTGTATGTATTGTTCCTTTGAAATGATTATGCATTTATCAACAACTACAGGCAAATTGTCTTCTACTTTGTCTTTTAAGAGCGATTTCGCTAGATACGACGGGACAGTTTTGATCTCGAATTTATCCATACCCTTTGTGCCGGACTGCGTTTTTATCAACCAGATTCTAAACTTTATTGCGAGGAAAACTAGAAAAGTGTAGTGGTTGTACTTTGGATAGGCCACTTTTATGCAAAACTTCACCACCCATAATTTGATAGAAATATCTTCATTCATAGTAACTTGGTGTACAATGTAAGAACTAAATATTAAGTTTTTTGAAATAAAACAACAAATAAAACTAATTGGTTTTGTTTTGATCAGAAAAATAAAAATACAATTTTTACATCCATTTACTAATACGTCCACGACAAAACGAAAAGAGAACGAGAAGTGACAGAAGTTGACAGTCCTGACCCTGACACTCACCTGACAGACTGACAGTGAGTGAGACTAAAAATGTGACATTAACATAATTTTTTTTTGGGCTAGCGCCTTTATTAACTAAACAAAATACAAGCTAAAACTAAAACTACAAACACACACTACAGTTACATTTCACATCAGTTATACAGTTAGACTGCCCATAGACCGTTGAAGGTCTAAAGACAATCCAAATGCTCAAGCCCACTACCAGTTGGCAGCGTACCCAGCATGCTGGCGGCATTACCACGTTGAATGGCAATGCTTATGCGTTGAGCCAGAAACACGCCAGCATTTTGGTCACGCGTCGCATTAACCAGGCGCTCTGAAAGATTTTTGAAAATGAGGTGAGCTCCCGGTCCCCAAGGGCCCAATGTCTCGACCCCAAACGCCTCAAATACGTAACCACTGCCGAGGTTAGCATATTTGCGTCGCTTGTGCTGCTCTGCCGAATTAACATAATTCAACCAATGTCACGTTTAGCTTTTTTCCACGTTATTTCACCCAATGGGCCAGGTTAGAGCCATTAAAGCCACTGGCCTTGGTGGGTGCCTTATTAGAATGAATACTACAAGTTTTAGCAAAGAGAAGATTAATGAGTTTTAGAATCAAAATTAAAATACACGCTTCACCTTATTTGAGTTTGAAGTTTTTGTTCTTGCAATAAAATTGAAGAAATGTTTAAAAAGGTCATTACTTCGTCTCAGATAACTAGTTACTTGGTCATGACCACGGCTTAATACAAAGACTAGGTACTAAATAGGCTTTGAGTTCTATATAAATCAAAGTAAATAGGTGAGCACGGGGCGTGGACAAAGTAGATCTATCTGTGTTCACAAATCATTAAAGTTGACTTGTCCATAAACATAGACATTTAATTGTCAAATAAAGTTGATTACATAGGTACGTTTGAAATTATTAGCAACCAAATTAGCAACTGAAGAAAAACATGTATTTAACGTGGGCCTCGTTCAATAACATACGAATGCTACTGATGGCCTGCATGCCTATTATTATATTTTATTTGATTTGGCTAATCAATACATCAGAGAGCATACGCAGCGAAGAAGGGACTCTTCTGGATTTAGTCTGCTGGCCTGACGGAAACGCAATCCCAGTTCTAATTACATGCGGGGCTATGATCGCCGTAGTGATAGAGGTATATCCCGTATACCTACTTGCCTACTTCTAATAAACTATTAGTTTCTACTAGCTTTTCTTACAAGCTTTGCTGTTGCAACATAATAATATGGCTATTTACACATACATACCTTATTCTAGCTGTATGGACTCTACCAGCTATTTAAAGCGGGTTTATCAAAAAGAGAATACGATGTTACCAACGGCCTCTTCTACTACGTTTGGGCGCTGATTATTATGATCATTATTTTCCTTGCGATCATGTTTTATTCTGGACTTCAGTCTACGATAATCCGAGGTACAGACATTCTTCTTGTACCTACCTAAGCTGCATTCCCACTACAGACGCGCGGCAAAATGTGTACGTAAAACCGAGCCGCGGCGGGCGGGCGTGGCTCGGGCCCACGGAACCGTGCGGTTCTAGTAGGGACACGGCTCAATGCTGATAAATCAACACAACACCCATATCATTTACAAATATTTGATTCAATTATCGATCACCAGCAAAAATAAAAGGAGGAATTACGAAAGCCATGCTGAGATACGCCACGCACCTTCCGTCAAAAGTGGCAATAGACAGACTCCAGACTCGCTTTCATTGCTGCGGGAGGGTCAACTACCAGGAGTGGTTCTTCATACCGTGGTTTACGACAGTGGAGAGCCAGGATTTTAAGGCATTGTTAGTTTATTTCTAATGTGTTAGAATCAATCTTTGACTACCTTAAATTTTTGTTTATTTAGCTAGCTACTTACTTTTGAAGAGCTTTCGAATTTTCAGCGCAGATAACCGCAAGTTCGTGGCTGACAACGTGCCTTACAGTTGCTGTTCAATGGATGCGCTTTATCCTTGCATCCATCATCAAGTCACGAAACCAGGCAATATTTATAAGTACAACCCATCTGTACGTTATCTGCTTCGCTCATAATTTGATTGCTGTTCGGCTTAAATTTTATATTTTCCTTGATAACATTCTCAGGAACACCTAACGATATCAAAAGACGGCTGTGAAGAGAAACTCATAAAAGAAATGATGGCAGTTTCGTGGCGATTTAATGCGGTTATGGCGCTTCTCATAGTTGCAATGGTAGGAACAGGTTTTTGCTTCTGTCGGCAACATACGAATATATTTTGAAAGATTTTTTCCGTTTTTTCAAACAGATACTGCAAGTTATGACAGTGCGGTATCTCCATACTGCTTACAGGAACGGGCTTCACGTCGGGAACCAAATAACTTGTCGGGCTTATCTCCTGCGATCGCTGACGGACACTGAGATGCCTAAAACCGTCCGACGGAAGATGTTCAGAAAGCGGCGACAGGACGCACGCACTCAACAGTGGGTGTCCACAAGATTAAAGTCAGGGAGACGGAAGTGCATTTCAGTCTCTGATGTGGACAGCTCAGATGAGCTACTGAAACCGATTGATGAATGATTCATGTTATTTATAAAGCCGTAGATAGTGGTATTACTACATAAACTACATTTCTGTCCCAGAACCCCTAAATGGATGGAGTTAGACCACGGGCGTAGCCAGGTGGGTCCCCCCCGCAAATATTCTAAATATTATATTGAAACTAGCGACCCGCCCGCCCGGCTTCGTACGGGTGTAATTTACGTGCGAAGCCGGGGTGGGTCGCTAGTTATATATATATAAACCTTCCTTGAAAATGTATCTAACTGATGGTGAAAACCGCATCAAAATCCGTAGCGTGGTTTAGGAGGAGTTAGCGGCCATACAGACATACAGACAGACAGACAGACGCGGAAGGCGACTTCAATTTATACTATGTAGAGATAACGAGAGGCGAGGACCCCGCCCCCTCCTCGATACTAACGCCTGTGGAGTAGACTTATTGGAGTGGAGACCTCAAATTGGCAAGCATAGTAAAAGAGTAGGACTCCCTTCATGCGCCTCGAAATATGGCGCATATAAAATGGCGTTATACGAAAGTTGATGCTCACTAGCGTGCTTTGGAAGAGGTCATGTATAGCACGGGAGTGGATAATAAAGTATGTTATTAAATTCTGTTCTATTTGTGAAAACTTTTAAGGCTTGTTTGTTCTTATTTTCCTTACTATGTTTTATGTTGTTAACGCTGTTTGTTTTCCGTAAATAAATAAATCCTGATTTAACTAAGTTGATATTCTGTTTTATTTATTTCGTGACTATGGATACAGACAGCTTTTTAAAAGTCAATTAAAAAATCAGCCCGGTAGCCTATTTCAATAGAATACATCACAATTTCTTTTCTTGTTTTTACGATTTTTTTGCTTGTGTATGCACCTTTAGCGACATGTTTTTTAAATAAAACAAATGTTTTTAATTCCATTGTTTATTTTTACCTAAAGCACCCGTACTTACAAAACACGATTTATAACCAAGGAATAATAATTGAATTAAATGAACATAAAGTTATTCTTAATTTTGTTAAATTAAAATACATAAATATGTTAGCTAACATCTATCTATATATAAGTAGAATATATTATCCACACAGCAGTGCAAGTACCGTTCTTTATCGATCATCAAATTTGACAGTTGTGATCGTCAAATTCGATAAATAGCCATTTAATCAGTACTCGGTATGATCGATTCTATGGCATTTTATCGAATTTGACTATCTATAAAGAACGGTACTTGAACTGCAGGTTTGGCGGTATCAGCAGGCAAAGTACGCGCACTGCGGGAAAATCTTGTCCTCCCTTTTTTTTAATGTGACAAAGTTCAACCCCCTATACAATTTAGGATACAGCACATCAGGATAGTGAACATTAATATAATTTCCTGTTATGGAAATATGTGAATATTGTGGAACAAGTCGGCTTTTGTAAATTTGTTTGACAATACTGAGGTACCGTTGATCTTGAAATTTTATAAGCAAGTATGTCAAGCAAATACATTTTTCAAGTTTGAAAAGACAAGAGCTAAATCGGTCATGGAGTTGAATGTATA
This sequence comes from Agriopis marginaria, assembly GCA_932305915.1. Taxonomy (NCBI): domain Eukaryota; kingdom Metazoa; phylum Arthropoda; class Insecta; order Lepidoptera; family Geometridae; genus Agriopis; species Agriopis marginaria. The sequence goes on along the minus strand of OW029934.1, from coordinate 5,853,893 downwards.
GGAGGTGCCGAGATCGGGTGAACAACTAGTTTTAATTACTAACTTTATAAACTGCCATCCACTATCCAATAAATTATCTTCAGCCTTTAAACAGTTTAAACATAATTTGGAAGAATTTAAATACAAAATGGTACAATCAAAAGTTTTTGATATAAATTGTTTTTCCTAAACATATTGTGATATTTATGTGAATATCCTCACTATGTTTGCGAAAAGTAATATACAAGTATTGGCGACAATTACTCTTTGATGGACTCGTGTTATACGTGCCTTAATTCCGCCGCTGTCCACAGTTCTGACATTCGTCCATCAATTGCTTGCCGCGACATCATTAAAGATTTTAGATTTATTTATCTTCGTTGGTTTTGAATTTATGTATCTTGTCGGGTTCAGCTAGCTCCTTGAGCCGGTGCAAGTTGTCCCACCAGAGCTTCAGCCGGTGGCGGCGGATCATGTTGAACCACGGCGTTATCGGACCTTCCAATGTAGGGATGTATCTACAAGGAATATCATCATTGGTCAGACGAGCGTTCCGACGATAGACTAGTCCGATGGGTCGACGACATCAGACCCATCACTGGTTATGCGTGGATGAGATTGGCGGATCAATGGCACAATGGAAGTCTATACAGACATGATTTTTTATTTTAGTTGTTATACTTTAGAGCAGCGGTGGCGAACCGGTCGACCGGTCGAACGCGACTTTATGTCCAGTCGATCGTGGCAAGGCAAAAATTATAAATAAGTAGACAAGGTTGCGCAACGTAATTACTAACTACTACAGCACCATCTTGTATCAACTCCTAAGACTGTTCAATAAAAAATATTACATGATTGTGTACTAAACACTAAACTATGCTGTTTCATTTAAGATTCCAAGAATCATGTAAGTGGTAGATCGCACAGGTTTTCGTTAGTAAACAGTAGATCTTATGTCTAATCAAGTTGGCCACCCCTGCTTCAGAGTGTGTACTAATATAATCATGCCAAGTTTGACGCTTGTACGTATTATCGTTTTTACATTAGAGCTAATACAAAAATACGTTTGTTGTATGAGGGACCACATCGGACTCGACCAACCCGTACGTAGCGCTTTGATTGCACTTTTAAGGCATGACTCCGAACTAAGCTGCACGCAGCAGTGCTGCCGCAACAGTGCTGCCGCAGAACTGCTGGTCCCCATACATTTTCTATAGGTTTATATGAGATTACATTCCGAGGCTGCATTGCTACCGAGGCATAGCTGCGTAGCTCGGAATGTATCCCTCATACAAGTCAAAACGAAAGGGGGGGGGGGGCCTTTCGTTTGACTTTTTTATTATTTGTTAGTTAATCCACTGTAACATTGGACTCTATTTATGATCAGCTTTTTTAAGAGGTAATAAAAAAATATTAGTCGTCATGCTCATTATAAAGTCTACAGATTAGAGCGCCGGCCACTATGTTCCTATTGCCATGCTAAAAAAAATACAATATGGTACTTACGCATTGAACTCAGCTTTAGGCACAAAACAGTACTCGGATATCTCGTCTGAGTTTGGCTTCACTTTAGCATCGGTCTGAAGGAACAGTATGTGGTCGATCTCATGTTCTCCCCACATGCCATCGCCAGGGTCGTGGTAGTGAACGCGGGTCAGGTATGTGAATTCTTCGGGATCTACCTGGAAAGTTCAGAAGTGGGATCAGGAAGTAATCATCGGACGATAGTTTAGCTAGATTACAAAAATCATTATGTGCTCTGATTGCTCTTTTATGTGCTAAATTATTATGCATACATCATGCCATTTTTATTCTAATATACATTTTATTAATATGCATTTTTAACACTGTAATATTTTTTTGTAGTTGATAAACACACCACAAAGTTGTGAATGTGGTAGTTTTAAGTTATGGTTGTACCAAGTTGGTTGATTTTTATATTTCTTTACAAATGTAAATGTGCGAAGAGATTGCCTGGGATTGTTTTCACACAGTCCAAACGTTCGGCTTCCTTTGTCTTTCTTTTATGTATAAGTAATATTAAAATACTTACTGCATCAAGAGGTATGCCCAGTTCGTGGTTGAGCCTGCGCTTCGCAGCTGTGATGATGTCTTCTGCTTTCTCATCCATGTACAGCGGGTGGCTACAGCACGCGTTTGTGTAGTAGTCTGGATATGTCACCTATAATTTAAAAAAGAGGTTTGCTCAAGTCGAATCGACCAACCCGTACGAATCGCTTTGATTCCACTTTTAAGGCATGATTCCGAACTCGGCTGCACGCAGCAGTGCTGCCGCAGCACTACTGGTCCCCATACATTCTCTATAGGTTTATATGAGACTAGCTGCGCCCCGCGGTTTAACCCGCGTAGTGATGAAAAATGGTGATGATGATGATGAAAAGTAGCCTATGTCACTCTCTGGCTCTTGAACTATACCCATGTAAAAAACCAGGTCGATCCGTTGTTCCGTTGCAGCGTGAAAGAGGAACATACATATATACATACAAACTTTCGCGTTTATAATATTAGTAGGATTACATTCCGAAGCTGCGGCTGCATTGCTACCACGGCATTGCTGCGTAGCTCGGAATGTATTGCACTGTGTGCAGCCGAGTTCGGAATCATACCTTTATTGTGCGAACTGTTGTCTGTGGAATGAGTTGCCTGAATGGGCGTTCTCCGATAGTTACAACCTGGGTGGGTGTATACACCCCAGTTGTAGTAGTAGTTGAACTGATGTGAATGATTTGAATGTGAAATGTGAAATGATGATTTCCCCCATTGATTTGAAAAGTGAAATCATTAGTAACCCCTTTCTGTGTAACCCAATATAATTATGCAAAGTTTTACAATTTCAAAGTGACATGAGTACATTGTGTCTCTTATCTGATATTTATTATTTTTAGCTGTATACAGATTGGGAGATTATGTACATGTACTGTACATAATTGTGTACTGAGATTGTTATCCACTTTTTTGTGTCGCTGGAATGAGACAGACATATCCATATGCTAGCTATTTACGCAATAATAATAAAAAATAAAAATAGATATAAATATTTTGGACATTTTTGCACACTGTCATCTGACCCCAAAATAAGCAAAGCTTGTGATATGGCTGTCAGCAAAGATCATGGATAGAATTCGAAATTCTATCCATGATCCTAGCTGTCAGAGACTGATATACATATTACATATTTTTTATAAATATCTGGGACATTTTTTGCACACACGGTCATCTGACCCCAAACTAAGCAAAGCTTGTAATATGGCTGCCAGAAACTGATATACGTACATATATATTTTTAAATACATACTTAAATAGATATTATTATTATCGTAGTGTCATCTCTGTCTAGCTTATAGCTCTCACTGCTATATAGTGCTTATATTTTCCTGAATTTTGAACACATTGTAATTTATCTTTCGATGATCGGCTTTTTTTACAAGACAATAAAAAAGTAATCAGTCCGGTAGTCTATTGTGTTTGAATCTAAATTACACAGTACAAAAAATACAGTATTCAACTTTGGCGGGTGAAACAAATTATTTGCATCACAATAGGTAATCAATACAGATTTATGTACTCAAGGACGCTAAACTGTGCTGGTATTTCTATTTATGCAATATTCTACCGGGTACGATCAGTACGATGTCATAGGTATGGAATTCTTATGTGGTTTTAGACTTTTCATCCTATGTTACATGTAGAGCTTAGGCCACACACTCGCAATACATAATCATTCACGGTCGCTCTCTTTCATACCATTTTCACCTTAGTTACCATACCAATACAAATACAATATTCCATTCCAATACCATTCCAATACAAAGAACGTAAAAAAGAGGCTGTGGGATACGGACGCGACCTTGTATGTTTTTACTTGGCTGCATAAGGAGGGTAATGTTATTGGGTTGTATTGTTTTGTGTCCTATATTACCTTCTATAGCCTAAATTGCTTGTCTGATATTGACATGTGACTTGTGAGGTGTCGTTCGATTCCTCATTATGTTTCTCCGCATTTTCTGGGGGAAAAGAACCCTATGTCCGTCCTTATGATGTACACTATCATCCTGGCAAATTACGTTAAGAACGGCCAAGCCGTTTAGTTGTGATACGTGAACAAAGAGACAGTTACTTTCGCTTTTATATATAATAAATTTTGTTAGTTATAATATTATAAGTATATCATAGGCATAAGAGAATAAAACTTACTTTCATTAGTCTCCGTTGAACATTGGGAAATACGAGCATCAATTGCATGCAAAGCTTCTCTTTAACTGGACTTTAATTCAATGTTTTTAAATGAGTTGAGTTTTTGGTTTTTACAATAATTATACTTGTGTCTCAAATTAACAGGTTAGGTTGTTAACCCTAAGGTTGAAATTGTTTTGACAGAGAGCGCTCTTATCTGCACCTAGTACTATTATGTATTCTGTGTCCGCACACCACCTTTTGAGTGCGCCTTATTGCATTTAAAAATTTTGACCAGAAGAGAAATATATAAGTTACCTTATTACTGGATCTCCTCTGCATCAGCATGTCTCCTCGTTTGTTAAACAGGAAAACACTGAAGGCACGGTGTAATAAGACTTTTCCATCAGGTCCGACCCTGTGGCACTCTCTCTTTGTAGCTGTGCCGAGGAAGTTGTCTTTATCATCCACTAGGAGGCAGATGTCCTTGTCTAACGCTTCAGCCTGCAAAGAAATTCAGTTTCTAAGTATATTATTAGACACCTACAGTCCTACACTCTAATTTTCTCCTGCCCATTTCTCTATGGCAGGAAAGAAGAGACGCAGAACGCAGACGGTAGACGCAGGACGCCGGAAGACGCAGCGTAGGTAGGCCTCCTACTTGATGGACTGACGACATTGTGACAGTCGCCGGCATCCAGTGGATGCAAAAGGCAGGCTGTCGTTCAGTGTGGAGGTTAAAGGGGGAGGCCTATGTTCAGCAGTGGAGGGGAGGAAGTTAGATTACACATACAAGGGATTATTACCTGAAGTGGATCCAATCCATCCTTGTCTGCAGGCTGAGGTTTAACTGGCTCGGAGGCCAAGAATCTCTTCTGGACATGTGTATTTCTCCACAGGGACCTCGCTATGTTGCGCACCAACATCTTTCAAAGGCAAATGATACAATAAGAAGCGGCAGTAAATATTTATATGAATAACAAACTATAGGTAGAAGTCAGGCATTGAAATAACAATAGACACATTCGTATGCAAATATAGCTACATATGCTTGCTTGTTCTTTGGTTATAGGGTCACAAAAAGATTTACAACACGAAGTAGCTTGCAAGTACAAGTAACAAGTACAAGTAGGCCTTCAAACGTAAAGTAGACACTCACGCGATGACACGCACAACTCGCGTGCGAGTACGTACTCGCATGCGCAGTAGGCGTCTTGCGAGTAGGGCGGTAAAACGAAGCTTCACTTGCGCAAGGACCAGCGGGAAGTGGTACTAAGCATTTTCCCTGCCTTTTGCAATAAAGCACACCATTGCAGTCGATGCGTAATAGGCACTTGCAACTTGTACTTGTTACTTGTACAACGCATCGTCTACAAGCGTCTTTAAATATGTATAGTAAAAAGGTCACGAAAAAAGTGAATGTGCCAGTTCATCATCAACATGAACGCAATGTGACAAGAATTCAAAGTATTTATTGAGAATAAAAACAGACAAATGCCACTAACATTTATCTCACAAACTGAGAAGAACCTCATCAGCAATGAATGCCTGGTTCAGACTAAGGTTTCTAGCCTTAAACAACAACGCAAAGTCCCTTTTATACAAAAAAAAAATTCAGTAAAAATATCTATTATAATTATTTCTTGGCCAATACTAATTAATTCTCAACTATTACTATTTTTGTTGTTTATATCTTCCAATCTGCATTAATTAATATCTTTGTTCGTAGCTGATATACCTACCTACATTCTTCTTGTTTTTAACAGAGTTCAAAGTTATTAAAAAGCGGCGCCGCATGTAGGTATATAATTTTTTTTTTCCCTTTTGTTTTGGAATGGCAGGGGTGCGGGGCGTAGAAATCTCGCCCTGGGTAGGTAGTGCTAAAACCGGCACTGATTGTAGTTATTTTTTGGGATATTTGTTACGCGATTACTTACTCGGCCAATTGTGAATTAATTTTGATGATTCTTTGTTTTTGGTACATCATACCTTAGAGGTGGGCAGGCCCGTATAATTTTTATTAAAATTGATTCAGTGATTTTTGAAAAAAAATAATACAAATAATCACGTCAAAAACTGACACTGATCATGTTTTGGTGGTTCTCTTCAGCAAAAGTTTTGATTAGGACTTTCAATCTCTGTTTTAACTGTAAGTCATAAATTCGGTTTTACTTTTTTTTTCTAAAAATTTTCTTTATTATTCCTTCAACAATGAGTACAGTGGTGGTAGTCTAGAAGTTACAGAAAGACCATGGATGAAACTACAAGTTTTTGATATGACCAATCTACACAATAAGAAAGTATACCTATTATGCAAGAGGCGTATTTAAGAGATCTAGATTTTAATTGCTATCTAATTAAAGACGTGTCACCGACGGGATTTTAAACACTGATTTTGTCGTACTCATGTGGGCAAATCAAGTCCTCCGTTACGAGACGGATAAATGATGACGTATTTATCAGTTTCAGATGAAAAAAATATTTATTAAGCGTGGATGTACATTAATTAATGAGTAAAGAAACTTTTACAGGTTTACAGGACAGAGAAGCAACAACTTTGTGTTTACACTACCGACATTCCATTAGAAAAATATACGACGGCAAGGAGACAAATTGTTACCTTTGGAAGTCCGTGAGCACTTAAAATAATATTCTGATCTCAATTAACAGTAAATAAATAATATAGATTAATCTACGAAAACATAATTTTTTTATTTTAAAGTATTTGGAGCAGCAGACATAGCTTTCTTTTTTCGGCGCAGTTTGACAATTTCGAAATGTCAAGTTGATTTTTTTCTGGGCAAGTGCCTTTATTAACTAAACATAATACAAGCTATAACTAAAACTACAAATACAGTTGATTGACATTGTTGACAACTACAACTGTTGACATTTGCCAACTTTGGATTTGTTTTTTTTTCGCCCATTAGGCAGGCTAAAGCTATTAAAGCCATACCGCCTTATATAATTATATTTGCTGTTATCGGTATGCCCTAGTAAAATCAGTGAGTTGATATTAGCAATACAGCCTATCGGAGGTTGTTTTAAGATAATATTTACGTCTTGAATCACTGTGTGCACCCATTCGTATTTAATGCGTAAAATACGCATCCAATTCCATAGAAATTTCAATTTAGAAAATATGAATTTTGATAATTAGCTTACGTATCGAATAGAATAAGTAGGTAATCACTACTCGTACTTTGCCCATTCTGAATAACAAGCCAAACCGTTGACAATATTGATGTAATGCAAAGATTATACGAAGAGTGCGTACCTAGATGCTGTGGTGCAAGATTTAGCGTGGAAGATATTTATTATGTACCTATCTATATACGTACTGTCTGAGTCTAGGCAATTTGGTCATCGTGCTGCATTATTTAATGCTTTACGCATGAATCACACATTTTATAGACCGCATCATCGCAAGGTCAAACGCAAGCCAATCTTGGAGGTCAAATCCAAGCCTATTAGGTATTAAATAAAAATAAATAAAGAAGTGAAGTCTTTATCTATATTCAAATACAAACAGTTATTTTTAACTGACATGGCACCATACACTATCTGGGGACACGAAATAGGGAAATTATTTTGTAATAGGCACGATCGAGTTGGTCTATTTTCGTTCCCGTAAACTTTCCCAAAATGCATACAGGAAGAACAGGATCCGCTGGACCGAAAATAGACTTGTCCAGTGTTGGTGCCCTCACAGTGCGTTCGTTTACACATTTTAGTTACTGTTAGAGATTAAGACGTTATGCTTATCTTCTTGCTTAATTTATTGTGGGTAGAATTTAATTAAAACTAAACATTAGTGTTTAAACTTGAGTGTGTCGTTAAAATGTCTAACGTCAAATTAGCAATAAGAGTCAGGCCGTTTACTGAAAGGTGAGTAAATGTAAATTAACTAGGTGTACCTACTATTAAAATACGATGCAGAAGCGAGAGGCATGCCTAGTTTAATGATATGTAGGTAGGTACTCAAATTTGGGTCATCATTTAATGATACTTCCTGTCAAAGAATGGAACTCCCTGCCGTCCTCCTTGTTTCGTGAGGACTACAATCTAGGCATATTCAAGGCTAGAGTGAATAGATTTCTTCTAGATTAACGTGTTTCATCCTCAGCCACACCGTCGCTTACCATCAGGCGAGTTGCTGGGCAAACGTAGATCTATTCTTTAAAAAAAGGTTTAATTATGATTCCTGCAAAGAAGAACTACAGATACAATGTCCCGAATATTTATTTAGATATCGGCCAGCGCTCAAAAATATCCGAACCAAAAAAGATTAAAATCATATCTGCACAGATTTATTCAATTCAATTCAATTTATTTTTACCATAGGAACACGAGAAACACTTAGCTATGTCAAGTTACAAAAGTACATCAATTTTCTTATTAACATAACAATTTAAGTTCAAAATTTAAATGCGGCTGTAGATAGGCCTTGTCACCTTAAAAATAATAATAAATTAATAATAAAAAAATAAAAAAAACTCAATGATTACAACATTTGTGTGCGCCTGTAAAAAGGCCTTGTCAATCTAATTACTATTGTGCAGAACTAAACCGGTCCATGCAGATTTATCTTCAACGTAATCTTTAATCTTATAATAAGCTTTACCAATTAAATTTGTTTTGACTACATTTTTGAACTTTACTTCATTTATTACTAAAATTTCTTTAGGAATCTTGTTGTAAAATAGTACTGAGTTCCCTAAAAAAGTTTTGCTACTTGTTTGTAGCCGAAGTTTTGGATGGACGAGTTTATGTTTATCGCGTAGGTCACAGTCCGTTATTTCACTTCTTTTCTTGAATCTACCTATATATTTCCGCGTGTACATTATAACTTCATCTTAATATATATAAATCTCGTGTCACAATGTTTGTCCTCAATGGACTCCTAAACCACTTAACCGATTATAATAAAATTCGCACACCATGTGCAGTTCGATCCAACTTGAGATATAGGATAGTTTAAATAATTATATAACTAGCGACCCGCCCCGGCTTCGCACGTAAATTACACCCGTGCGAAGCCGGGCGGGCGGGTCGCTAGTATACGTATAAAGATGGCACAGTCATAATACCGATGGTTTTGAAATGTTCACGTAGGGATGTTCTCGCGCCCATCATGTATATTGCTCGTATAGCGCGCTTTTGCAATATGAATATAACATCGATGTCAGCAGCCGCCCCCCATATCAGTATTCCGTAACTCATAATGCTGTGGAAATACGAAAAATACACAAGTCGAGCAGTCGCAGTATCCGTAATTTTCCTAATCTCTCTTACTGCGTATGCAGCAGAATGATTTTTACATTGAGCCGTATTACAAAAAGCATCGTAAAATTTTAGTTACCTGGATTTTCGGGCTTAAAACAACAAACAAACGTTTAGCTTTACCTAGTCAAAATATAGCCGTAACTCAAAGAAGTTGGACCTTACTTTTTGGGTCCAACTTCTTTGCCGTAACTGAGAATATAAAACAAGTAAACCATAACATTATTAACCCCCGACGCCAAAAGAGGGGTGTTATAAGTTTCATGTGTGTATCTGTGTGTCTGTTTGTGGCATCGTATAGATCAGGCTGAACCGATTTTGATAAAAAAAAATATTCTAAAGGTGACTTGATCAACAGTAGGTATTCTCAGCTGTGATTCATTAAAATCTGTTCAACAGTTTGAAGATTATCAGATCTTTTATCGGCGAGAGTTTAAAAAAATGCCATTTTATAGGTAGCTATTCAATATAAAACCCGAGCGAGATGGTGGCCAAGCGAAAGCAGAGCCTTTTAATTAATACTAATAATAATATTTAAAAAAATTGCACGTAGGTACCCGATATACTTCCAAGAAATATTGAAGAAAATGTTTTTATTCAGCTTTTTACACTGTTATTGCAGCTGTCAGAGGAAAAAAAAGGCTTAGCCCGAGAATAGGAATAATACCTAAGTTAATGATCATTCTATTTTTTTCAGGGAACTGAAATCGGAAAAAGATCGAACTCCAGTCGTGAATGTAGTTGATGAGCATACGATCACAATCACGAACATGAAAGTAAGTGAACGAACGATCTACGAAATGTGGAGCAAGTTGATTGCCGAAGTCTAATCTAGTAATTCATAGTTCTGGCCCTTCATCTATGACCGTAAAATCAATCGCCGTCTTGCGAGAACTGCGGAAAATGGATCGATTTTTTTTTTGCTTCAAGGCTGGCTGGTGTGGATTAGAAAAAAAAATGCAGTCATTGGGAACCAAAGAGAATAATAACCGAAATTTGAATTGAATACGTTAGAGTTGGATAGATAACGTAGAATTTTGATTTCGCACCCGTTTCAGACATTTTGTATTGCAGGCGCTCACACAAAAAAAAAAAAAAAAACTGTTGTCTGATTACTGATGTAGTCTGATGCATGGTATAATAATAGTTTCTGGGATCATGGTTTGATGGGGACTGCCGTCTGAAGTGAAAACTAATACGTCACATTAGCATGTCGGTGACGCGAACCTATCAGTTTTGCCCAAGTTTTGCCCCTACCATAAATAGCTCGAAGCGGCCAAAAAAGTTTGCACGGATATATTTTTCATTACTTAGCCTGGAAAATTCGGAAAAAACTGAAAGTGCTTTTTTATACGAGGACAATGTACAAATAGGCAGTTTCGGTCTTACGCAGTTAACATACCCTAACAGGGTACCTTTTATTTGTGATGATCTGCATGCATACCTACCTCATCATCAGCCGGAAGACGTCCACTGCTGAACATAGGCCTCCCCCTTTAACCTCCACACTGAACGTCAGCCTGCCTTTTGCATCCACTGGATGCCAGCTCTCTCGAAGAACCGATAACCGATGGGGAAGAATGGTTCTTGAGTGGAAACCACGAACCCGAAGACGCAGCGTAGGTAGGCCTCGCACTAGATGGACCGACGACATTGCATACCTACCTACCTACCTATGTCGCAATAAATATATAATGAGTATTGGTAAAATGCTGCAACTTTGCCGATAAGACACAACTATGCCTAAATTCAATAAAATTGAAATATATCAGCGGATTTTCGCTTTTATTGTCTATGGATCAACCCTTACAATAAGCATTTTTACAAATAGCAAAACTAATTGCTTTTTTTCTCTAGAAATTTAAAAATGAAGTGTCAGTGTCAATTTCAATGGCAGGCAAATGGCACGTTCCAGGACAGCTCACGTTCAAAATTTATTTGTGAGTATCTTTACGCTTTATTCATTAGTTAGACAGTCTTATAGCAAAGAAAATATGCTCTTTTGTATTATTTTAGTAACATACGCCGTATCGTAGCATTGTAAGCCTATACAATCAATGTAGGCAATGTTGTGTAAGGTTGGCGGATAAACTACCACAACATTGCCTAGGCTTAGGGTTGGTACTTTTTTAACCGACATAAAAAAAGAAGTCAGTGTCTATCTTTTGCATGTTCGATTAGCCTGCCCGGTTATAGTTTTGTTTATAATCATTATAAAGTGCCTGATAGACAATTACGATTGCATGTAGCAGTGATTAGCGAGTCTGACATTATTTCGTCGTATTTTTAATTCAGTGACTGCATTAACGGAGAGGGGGGATGCCTTATCCCTCTCCCGATAAGCATAGAACGATTTGTTTAGCACGAAATTAAGATGCGTTTAACTTCTTTAATTTTTTTTCCTTTTTTTATTTTATGAGGGCAAAAAAAATCATTTATAGTTATAAAATTATAGATGTAATTTTTCCTTTTTTTATTGATTTAAGAAGTTTCTAATGAATATGTATGGAAAACTTGCTAATTAGAACCATAATATTAATACTTTCTCAACAGCTTAAGAAAATGGGCAACGGCAAGAAAAGCAGAAGAAAACCAGGCTCAAGACGCTATGCAGACTATTCGCAAGAAATGTTAAATGTGTCAGTTGATTTGGTCAAATCGTATACAACTCTTTAAAAACTTTTTATTGTAAATAATATTGTTCCCAGTACCTATCACAAAGAATTAGATATAAGAATTAAAAAACTAAGCATCTACTACATAATAAAAACCTACCTCATATTAAAAAAGCAAGCACCTACTAATGCTTTTTTTGTGTTTGCTGTAAGAGGCAACCCTATCTTTTGTAGGCAAATCCAAGAGAAGCTGTTGCGACATTGCCTACCTTCGCCAAAAAATTAAGAACAGACAACTGAAATAGATGCGTAAATTGCTTAGTGTACATAGAACTTATTTAATTTTTTGCAAGTATTAATATACCACTTGTCTCTATCTTTCTTAAATATTCCATTATACTACCAAGCAATGTTGCGGGTTGAACAGTAACATTGCCTTCTTTTGTTAAGCCAAATTTAAGAAGGTATTATGTATTTTTAAGGAATAACACACTCTATTCGCATTGCTTAAGATTCACTCTTGAATGTCAGTTAAAATAATATATGACTTTCTTTATTTCTAAAGAGCTATTGAGAAAAAACTTTAAAATCCAGGCAAAGTTGCAGCATTTTACGGTACCTAACCTATTGCTTATTGTTGGTTATTTAAATTTTTTTGCTAAGGTAAGCGCATCAGGCGCTGGCGACAGTCGTGAGAGAACCCGCCGGTACTTCGCAGACTATACCTTTGACAGCTCGTGCCCTACGACTCATCCATCATACGCTTCTCAGGAGAAGGTAAACTGCATTTTTATGTCCAATACAGCCAAAAAATTTCGACAGCGATAACTTGACACCAACCAGACCAGCAAACATTCCTAAAATATCACCATGCTTCTGAAGCAATCAGAAAATAATAGTAAAAAAACCAGCTTGTTACTCGTTAAAACTAATCGAAGCAGCTCAAATTCGAGGAATCATTAGGTACACTTGGTGACAAGAGTCTGATGGTAAAGCCGGCAGGTGGATAGTGGAAGTTTTGGTAGGGTACTCTTTAAAACAAACCAAATGCTCTCGAGGGGTTTACTAGTAGTCATCGAAGAATTCCACTAGCCACCTGGCTTCATCATCAGATCAGTTAAAAGGTACCAAATTAGGGTATTATCATCAGGATTAGGTAGTTACATTTACTTGCAAAGTTTCAAATCGATACGACAAAACAAATAAAATCAAAACCGATCGAAGACCCCGTACCCGTAACCGACGAGCTTGTATGAGAACACTCATGATACTAGAAGAAGCGAAAGATGTGTGTCAGGGTCGTAGCAAATGCGGAGAGATGTGGTCTCTGCCTACTCCAATGCTGGGAAAATGTATGTATCTGTAGGCAGTACCTATATACCTACTGTAAGATTTCAGCTAATTACAAGTGAAGCTAGTAAAAGCATGTTACAATAAATCCAGGGGCTTTACGGCTAAATTTTAACGCCGGCTCGAATTAGAGCTGAAACAGCGCAGTTCGGAAATCACGCGAACGTGACCCTTAACGGGCCGGTTTGCGGTTGCGCAACTTTTCTCATCACCTAAATTATCGCTTAAAAGAGGTAGCCGTAAAGTCTCTGTTATCTTCTCAAGTTTTCCGAGGTATTCAAAGTGACTAAGTGAGGATTCAAGCTGAATTTGAACAAGGTTGTCTTGTGTCAGGTGTTTGAGAACATCGGGAGCGAGGTGCTGGCCAGTATCGCCCGCGGACATTCCGCGTGCGTTATGGCGTATGGGCAGAGTGCCACGGGTAAGACGCACACGATGGCAGGGTCGGAGACGCAGCCGGGGCTGGTGCCACGGCTCTGTCGTGCGCTGGCGTCGCTCGCGCCCGCCCACGTTACTGTCAGGTTAGTAGTCCACTACCACACATGTATACCGACACCGTAAAAAGGCTCCGCCCACACCTTGCACATTGCAAAGCTGGAAATCCCACACTGTCCGGTTCTGCCGCTCCTTTCTTCCGCGGACCTGCAAGGTGTGGAATGACCTTCCACCGAAGATCTTCAACATGGAGAGTTTTAAAATGGGTATCTACAAACATTTTTCCGGACTGGCAAAGCATCGACAACGCCGCTAGTGTTGCAGATGTCCATAGGCGGCGATTACCGTTTACCTTAGGTGAACCGATAGCCTTTTTGTCGCAAATTTTCTATGTAAAAAAAGTAGTAGCGGTGCCTTCCGAAGTCTACTTTCAAAGGAATGAGGAATAGTTATCTAAAAAGCATTAGATGTTTCAACATTCGTTGTAGTTACAACACCAATCTTGCCAAAATCCAGAACTGGGGCCGTATCGGTGCGATTTGGTTTAGAAAGGTGATTACGGAAAATCACGCGAACGTGAACCTCAACGCGCCGAGATACGGTGGCGGTCGCGCGAGCGTTGTCCTTGATACTACGTACACAACACTACATAATACTACTACGTATACAATACTACTACGTACACAATACTACTACGTACACGTTAGAGCACCCCGCTTTTTGAGTCGCAGGCTAATAAATCGTGCCTTGCTTGCTCTACATTTAAAGCGAGAAGGAGAGCTATGCAATAGGGAATAGGGATGCATTGAAATTACATGTGCAAATTGTTTGTGTTATTTTATGCATTTCGTGTGGAATGGTGTGGAGAAATCATAGTGTTGGCGCACGCGATTCTATTTTCAATAGAAAATGAGTTTTTCACAGGTTTACCACGCTATGTGCCAATGAATACTTTGAACTTTGCACTCAAATCATAGGTAAATAAAACCGCTAAGACTGCGGCTAATCTTCACAAACTCATTTATTGTAAAAATAAACCAGCTAAGTGCGAGTCGGACTAGCGTACCGAGGGTTCCGTACAAACTTGTAGATATGTAAATTCATTACTGAAATTCATCATAAACTTTGAATACACCGGACATTGCTGTGACGAAAAGATTAACTGGATTGAGGGACAAACTCAACTTTGCCGTTAAAAAACTATTGTCTTCATACATCGACATCGATAAAACTGACATAGCGGTCAGTTTTCAGTTTTCAGTTTACCAACTGCAAAAAAGTTTATCATCACAAAAAAGTGTGATTTATCTAATTTACGGTTTTATTTGTGTTAATGACATCGTTTCTTGCCAAATTCCACGATTCTAGGTCAACAGGAAGTACCCTATAAGTTTTGATTCCCTTGCGAGCTTCGATCAAACTTGCGAATGTCAAAATATGCGGCATAAACGGTCGTATCTTTTGATTGCGTTGACTGAGAAGTTTGTTTTTTTCACAGATACAAGGGGATTGCGACCTGAGTATTTGATATTGATTTCAAATTAATACTTCTACCCGTTTTTTTTAAAAAGGGTCTGGACAGAGAGACAGACAGACAACGGATAACGCAGTAATCCTATAAAGGTTCCTTTTTCCTTTTGAGGTACAGAACCCTAAAATCGGGCAAATATTTCGCTAGTTTTAACTACAGAATACTTAAAAGTTCCAATGAATCCTGAACAGAAGTTAATTTGGAAAGAAACCCTTATCAGTTTCCCTTTGTTTTCGTGCAAAGTTTTTATGGTTATGTTCGCAACACTCGTGTAATAATATATTGTGGGGTGTTTTCGATTAACTTTGAATGGCGATAGATGGCTCTATGGTTTCCTGACGCCAAGGTTGGATAATCACGCGAGAGAGGGCGGACTTAGGATCTGACATAGGGGCATGAATGGAACAGGCCGAATAAAATATGTATACCTACAGGATTACAGGTAACTTAAGGGTGGCTTCAATACGTCTAAACAAACAACTTTGGCTCTACGACTTATCAAAATTAGTGAGAAAAAAAACTACGGTCATACATTTTGTCGACAGTGAATGATATTTTTTGTATGGAACGGCAGATTTTTTCCCCCGGAATTTAAAAAAGTCGTAGAACTAAAGTTGTTTGTTTAGATGTACTGAGGCCGTCTTTAAGAGGATGATTTGATCTGATGCCGGCGTCGCGGTTTTACCATCGCACTAGCCGCCACCGCCTGAAGGCTCATCCACACATAATAGATCAGTGGAAATCGCACACTGTGCGTTTCACACGATCCTTCTTGCCTTATACCTGCAAAATGTGGAATGAGCTACCTTCTACGGTGTTTCCGAGAAGCTACAACATGGGGTTCTTCAAAAGGCGAGTTAATCGAGTTCTAATGGGTCGGCAACGTATTTGTGATGCCTCGGGTGTTACAAGTATCCATAGGCGACGGTGACTGCTTTCCATCAGGCAGCCCGTCTGCTTGTTTGCCACCTATGGCATAAAAAAAAAAACTGATTATCAGTAGCTTTGTAAACGCTATAATTTTCTAGAAAGAGACAGAGTTTCAAAAGCTCGGCATTTAGCCGCAGAGGTTTAGTAAGTGATGAGCTAATGGAGTTCTTCAGGAATATTTCTTCGAGACAGTTGATTCAAATGTAGACGCACCTCACCTGCTTACAATCTAAGATATTTTTTCTCACTGATTACAATATATTTTCATAACAGATAGGTATAGTAACGGGTATAGTATAACCGGCTAAAATTTTGCGTAGTGGGGAAAAATTGGGGGAAAAAGTACACGTATATACACATGCACTCATTTAAACAATCGCGCTGAATGCTGTATCAAAATTCCTTCGTATCCCTTTCGGTCCGCCAAAGAATCCTTAAAAATGTCTATTCTATTGCACAGTTAATAATAATTTATCACAAAATCTGCCAAGGATCGATATTTATCTTTCTTGATACAAACTTAGGTAAACTGAGTAAACCAAGGTGTGGAGACGAGACACTTTAAATTTCTACAATTCCAATTGACGAATAGTGTTTCAGACAAAGTGCAGCTTATGAAATAACTTTTTTTTAAATAATAGGCCAGCGCTTGATAGGCACCTCGCCTGATGTTAACCGATGACGTGGTCTACGCTACGATGGAGCACATTAAATTTACACCCTCTCCGAAATGTATCCGCTTAATTCGATACTCTGCCCCCACCCTGAGTAGGTACGCTCTCTCAATCGAGCTATACCTTCCGATGGCTTTTATCTTCGTTAATATCCGATACCTTGGTTCAATGCCTAGGTTTATTTACGTGGCTGATTCCATCATTTGGATGTACCTACATGAGGCGTTAAATGTGTCTTTGGAAGGGTTAATCAAGGATATGACTATATACGGAGAGTGCCCATCAAAATCATCAAAATGAACAACTTGTAAAATACAGTTGGTAAATTCGAGAAAAATTACGATGTCTGTCTGTATGTCTATCCGCCTGTCTGTCTGTCTGTCTATCTGTCTGTCTGTCTATCCGTCTGTCCTTCGAACCGTAATAGATAGCCAGTTGAAATTTTCACAGAATATGCAATGTTACGGCGGATTAACTACGAAATAATGTCAAAACAAAAAAAGGGGGGGGGGGGTCACACAAACGTATTTTTAAATTTATTTTTGTACTAGCTGCGTCCCGCGGTCACCTGCGTAGTGATGAAAAATGGTGATGGTGATGATGATGATGAAAAGTAGCCTATGTCACTCTCTGGCTCTTGAACTATAGTTATGGGTATAACCCATGCAAAAAATCAGGTCGATCCGTTGTTCCGTTGCAGCGCGAAAGAGGAACAAAAAAACCAACAAACAAACACACTTTCGCATTTATAATTTAGTATGATTAGCTCTAATGTGTAGTGTTTTTTTTTAATTTTGTACTAGTGAACCCGACAGACGTCCTGTCTTATCTATGAATGTCCAAAAATAAAAATAAAACTGCTGTCTATTATGTCTTCTGTGCTGCTGTCTGGTAAATTCACGTTCATCAAACGCGCGAAATTAAAATGGTTGTTAAGTTTTCTGATATTATCCAATTTTCTGCGCAATTTTCTTTCCGTAAGAACCTTCTACGAAGTATTAGAAAGCTTTAAAAAAAGATGAATGAAATCGGTAAAATCGTTCTCAAGTTATGGCGTGACTAAGGTAAATCGATTCATTTTTAAATATTTATACTGATAGATATAGATATAAATAGATTTTGTTGTCTAATAGTGCTAACAGACGAGACGTATTTGGTTAAAGAAATTTTTTTCTTTCTCTCCCGTTGGTTTGACGACGTTCCGGCGTACCAAATCTATACGTCTATTAGTACTCCCGGAAGTTATCCAAACAAGGATCCTTGTTTGGATGATCTGAGGCATGGACCCTGCGTTCGATCTCATTTAAAACCACGTAAAGGTATGCCTAGTCTATTGGAAATATTGTTGTGTTTGTATGTAAGAAATTAATAGATGAATAGTTAAAAGTCATTGAACAGAAGTTGTTGTTAGTTGTTAATAACTGTGTATATACAAAAAGATAACCGAAGGGAAACTGGAAAAAGTATGCGTACTAAACTATATTTGCCTACAATGTGCCAAGGCCCGTGCTGAAACGTGTCGCTGTAAGGCTTTACACTGGATTCAGTACAGTTTCAACAGCACTCTATTGTGATAGTTTCGCCGCCCTGACTCGCGCCGCCCACACGTGTCGCATTGCCGCCCGCCCAGCGAAGTCTCTTTGTTAAATTAGCATTGTGTTTGTTTTAATTATTCCGAGACTCGGAACTCGTAAGTTAATTTTTTCATACAGATGTGTTTGTTGTACCTATATGTGGTATTAATCTGTTTAAGATTATTTTTTTTGGTGTGGAGTTTATTTTAGTGGTAGGTATACTAAAATTTTATTTGCGCACTTGTGTTTTTTAAATGCCTATATACACAGGTACAGTTCGAACTCGTAAATTTTATTTTACATTTATTAACTTATTTATTTTAATTTACTTTTAAGTTTTCCATATTGAGCTTCTCGAACTAAAATTCTGATCAGACTTTCTGTGTCACTTTGGGACAAGCACAGATCGGATTGAACCAAGCAAATAAGTTACTTAGGGACGGATCTAATCGCGGGGATGAAGCGAATGAGACTAGAATGGATAGATAGATTGATTGATTGATTGATTAACGCTTTATTGTTCCCACCATAAACTTTCATACAGAGGACAAAAAAACTTTTAAAAACTGGTGTAATAATTGGCTTGAGATCTTCCTGACAACCTTAGGATGGAAAGGATTAATGGAAAACGAGACGACGATTGAGATTTGATATCCAAAACTTTTAGCATGGAGTTATTGAAAGGGAATATTAGGTTGTCTAGAATATAGATTTTTCTTGCCCTTGACCACCACCTCGCCTAAAGTTAACACTATGATGTTAATGTTCTGTTGTTGATGTTGATGCTAATTGTTCGTTATTCAAATAAAAAACCGTTATTTATTTTATTCCATCGCCTCTATTACGGCAGATTAGAATTCTGTCACTTAGGTCAAATCGATTATGATATAACGCAGCATTTATTTGAAATAAAATATATTATCCAAAATGTTAAATATAGCGTGAGCCATTTTCAGTATTTATATTGACCCACAGACTTTCGCCCATTTAATATTTCCATTCAGTATTTTTGACCCCTTTAATTCGAATTTATTTTAGCTCGTTTAAATACTACCCTTTTTTAAATCCCACTCGCGTTTACCGCTTATAGTACGTACTACTTTCCCATTATTTCATATTAGGTGGAAATATTATTTTCTCACAGGGTCCTAAACTGCAACTTTATCATGCAATACTTACGGTGGATTTCACTGGAACAATAAATACGTAACCAAACTTTATGAAAAACTTTTCAAATCTTTACAGCTGCAATTTCCAGTTTTATTCTCGATGGGGTTGAGTTCAAAATATTTCTCCATCGCAAAATATTCTGAACTTAGTATGGGTGATTTGTTTTGGATGGTTTTATTATGGCTTTAGTTGGTATAAGCCCTAAATTTCGCGCTGTCTGCGGTGAAAGTGCCTCTTTCACGTGTTAGTTCCTACAAAATAGAGGACATGGAAAACAATGAAAACAATGTTGGAAGTTTGTTAAATCTATCATAAATTGAATGGATAGCAAACCTTTTATGTATTGATTGCTATAAATATGGTGAATTAATTAGATTTTGAAGTGTATTAATTAATTAGTCTTTATTGTTATTGTTTGTTTTGTTTTTAAGGAGGATATGATGTGAGTAGACTTGACTTGGTATTATGTATTATTGATTATAGTGGGTACTTAGAGAAATAAATCAGTTTATGCATGGCACTCGGTGTTGTTATTCGGCTTCCTCATATAATTATCATGTTTTACAAAAGATTTACGGCTTCTAAAAGAGTAGGACGAGTGGTGTTCTAACGTGGTTCATGGTTCTGAATCTCCCCGACTGAAGCGACAAGGTTCACGGATGGAATGAATGACGATGACACGATGGGATAGCTCTATACGTCAGAATATTCGTGCAAGCAACACTGCGTTGGCGGAAGTGTGTCGTTTAGGCTAAATTGAGTTGGACTAGCTATAATTGAGTCACTTGTCTTCCTCTGTTTCAAACCGTCTTTGGTATAAATAAAGGATTTTGGATTAAAAATATCTTCATAAAGTTATTGTACCTATAAACGGTCTTTCCAAGAATGAGTTCTTAGAAAGTCACAGAGTTGAAAGAAATTATCAAAAACAAATTACAACGATCGTGACATTCGTGACAAATGGTAGTTAAAGGAACGTTAGTAAAATGGCATGTGAGTTCAGGTCATTTAGCTAGCGGGATGATGAATTGCTAGATAGGTGACAAATAAGGGTTGAAGAACGGAGGGGTTCGCGCTACCACACCGTAACATCAGGATTGAGATGTGGATACGATGAGGTCAAACACCTAGCCTGTCAGTCATAAAAAGAATCGCTGCACTATACGATCTCGCGTCAACTTGGCCGTTGGAGCTCACGCAGATCCCTCTCCTTGGCTTCAGGTCAGCGGTATTTGGGACGGCCTGTCTGTCGTCCCAACTACGCCAGCTAAAAAGCCCGATCCCCCTCTATCGACCACCAGGCAGGCCGTTAGCTTGTTTGCCAAACCTAAGTTACCGCAGCCTTGACTTTGATCTGGATGTTGAAACAGCTTTTACACCTCGCTATTCTTCCGTACTCGCCCGTCGGCTGTCGCCGTTGTCTCTATCAACCGGTCCCACTACTTTCTGCAGCACCTTTGTAATCAATCAGTGATCAGTCCCTCATGTAGGTACATTTTGCAGTGGTTTATCTTCCGTGGTATCTCTTATGTTCCCAGTTTCCTGGAGATTTACAACGAGCGAGTGCACGACTTGCTGGTTGGCGAGGCGGCTCCAACCTGCCACTCGCTGCCGCGGAGGCGAGGCAACGCACGCAAAGACCTTCGTGTTAGAGAACACCCCACAAAAGGACCTTACGTTCAAAGTGAGTAACAAGAAATTGACATTCTCAATTCTTACTATTAAAAATTGCCGATCCACTCGCTATTTGTTTGTTGTGTATTTGTACGCGGTCTCAAACTAACGTTAAAAAGTATTCCACAGACTAGCAGGTCGCACAATAAAAGTTGAATCACAATCATCCAATGCACATGTACATCTCCGATAGAAAAATGGGCAAGAGAGAAATAGATCATGCAGATCCAATGCACATGTGCATTGGATGATTGTGATTCAACTTTTATTGTGCGACCTGCTAGTCTGTTAGTTTGCGGCCGCGTAACGAGTAGGGCGTAAGGCCTCTGCTGTCTACAAATCGCGAGTGAATCGGCAATTTTTCTAGGCAAGCGTGCTCTGTCGTAATACATAATAACATCAGGCGAAGTGGTGGTCAAATGTAAGCCTATTATTAAATACTATATAAAAAACACACGAACATACGAACTGCACAGGAATGGAATGCGCTTCCTGCCTCGGTGTTCCCTATAAAGTACAACCTGGGTCTCTTCACGACAAGAGTGAATAGGCACCTCATGGGCAAGCGTGCCCCATCTTAGATTGCATCGTCAGGTGAGCTGTGGTCAAACGCTAGACCATATCGTCATAAAAAAAACACTTCATACTAATATTATAAAACCGAAAGTGTTTGTTTGTTTCTCTTTCACGCAGAAACAGAACAACAAATTGATGTATAATTTTTACATAGGCACAAATAATTGAAAGGGCGAAGAGTGACATAGGGTTATTTTTATCCTGCAAAATTTAAGGGTACCCGAAGAAATTTCCACGAGGTGGTGCATAGTTATAATAAAACCAGCCAAGTGCGAGTCGGGCTCGCGCACTCAGAGTTCCGTACCACCACATAACTTGTTATCTATTAAAATACAAAAAATTGTGCAAAAAGACAACATCCAGATAGACAGACAGACAGACATCGAAGGCTTAGTAATAGGGTCCCGACTTTATCCTTTGGGTACGGAATCCTAAAAAAATAGGAAGTAACGTAATGTTGTGCGTATGGCTTATTATGTCTTCTGTGGTATGGCCAAGTGGTCACTTACTTTAGCAGAAGGTTAAGTATGCTTCGACTTTTATTTATTTAATTTTTATTATAAATAGGCTTGCAATTGGCCGCCTAGAAGAAACCTATTCACTCTCGACTTGAAGACACCCAAATTGTAACTATCGGGGAACACCCACTCAGGCAGCGAATTCCACAGACTAGCAGTTCGCACAATAAATGTGGAATCAAAGCGCTTCGTACGGGTTCTCGGAATATCAACCATAAAGCGGTGTCGATTCTTCGTGCCCACTCTGGCAGTCCGATAGAAAAACTTCGCCCCACTGTGGTTAAATGCTCAAAGCTCCTTGCAGATCTCCGTCGAGTAGCCGTCCATGACGTAGAGACTCTCCTGGCGCTGGTGAACGAGGGCACTCGAAGACGGCGCACTGCCGCCACCCGGCGCAACTCCACCTCGTCCCGCTCTCATGCCTTGCTGGAGCTGGCTACGCAGAACGCTACCTTGCATCTTGCTGATCTTGCTGGCAGGTAATACACTTTTCATCCCATCTATTCGAAAAGGA
Source organism: Agriopis marginaria (assembly GCA_932305915.1). Lineage (NCBI taxonomy): Eukaryota > Metazoa > Arthropoda > Insecta > Lepidoptera > Geometridae > Agriopis > Agriopis marginaria. The sequence continues at coordinate 5,830,876 of OW029934.1, read as the reverse complement.
CGACTTGGTTCGCTTTTAAGTGCACCCAAAGGTGGTGTTTTCTATAAGAAACTTTTAGCGGGCAGTAATGAGTTTTTAATCCTCTTTATAAGTGCGCCGCAATCATCTTTGCCGTGCACTTTTTGAATTTGGAACATCTTAGTGTTTAGCGCCAAGAAATCGAACGCAAATATTGTTTGAATAAAGACTGGCTGGTACGACGGCCCATAGTCGCGCCGCCAGTTAAATAAAATTAAAGACGCGCGAACTAAAAGCCCGCGTTTTCGTCAATTTTCACAGATTGTTAGAAATTCATGGTTTTGTGTAACAAATTTTTTTCATAATTCACAAATGTAAATATAAGTTCTTAGTTGTTTTATTATTAGATAAAACAACTAAGAAAAATCTTCTTTTTTTCTTATTATTAATTTAGTTGTTACTTTTATAAAGTTAAATAATAATATTACAATAAAATATAAGGCGCCTTTTATTTTCTCATAGTGGGTGATGAAAAGTAGAGAATATTATATTGACAGTCAGTATTTTGTTATTATAGTTTTATTGCGTTGTTAAAACCTTATATTTTTGTTGGCTGTATTCACTAATGAGCAAATACGAGTAGGTTTGTGTAAGCAAGCAAATATATGACGAGAATAATTATCGAACATTTTGAAATGACACTAATTTGCAATACACGGTTTACTGCATTTTGTTCATGAGCCCGAGGCAAAAAGCTGAGTAATTACTCAGTCTTTTGCCTCGGTAAGGTATGTTTGTATTTTATTCGATAATTTATTTGCATCATCATAATCAGCCTTATAACAGTCCACTGCTGGACTTTTAGCCTTCCCTCGAAAGGGTGATTGGGCCATATCCACCACGCTGGCCCTATATATATGCTATATTATATATAATGTATATGCTATATTATTGTAAACTTTCATTAAAATCCATTCGGTAGTTTTTGCGTGAAAGAGGAACAAACATCTATACGTCCATACATACAAACTTACACGTTTATAATATTAGTAGGATAGGTCGGGGGTTTACAAAGATATATAGGTCGAAAGATCTCAGTTCGAGCGAATAACTAGTTTAGATTACTTTAAAGCCAATCGATAGGCGTGTATACCCTAGCCTTAATGTGGGTTAAGTCTATGTGGAATCCTTAGCAGTGCATGCTATCACGTTTGTGCAACGTTGAATAATATTTACCTAAGCGTTTAATTAACAACATAGTATAAAAACAAACGTAATGGACTGAACAATGAGTTTCCATATACGGACTGAATGTAAATATCAAGATTTGAAATGCAATAATCTAAGGCAAATCTTAGATAAGGTCTACATTCGTCAAAAGCTATAATGTAAAGATTGAACAGTTTTGCGGAGATATTTAGAAAATAATGGTGACTACACTTTCGCAAACATTTTGCACTCTGAAACAGCTTGTGAGGCAAAATGAACACTCATCAGCAGGAAATTAGACGAGTTATTCATTTGTAGCATTAAAAATATTAGTAGATTATTCACCGAGGGGATAAAGCAGTAGGTATCTTAAGTCACGGGCATCATATTGGATCCCGAGCGTAAAGAAGGATTGGAGAGTTAACTCTCGAGCCAAGCGAGGGAGTTAAGAATAGAATCCTTCATTACGCTCGGGATTCAAGCACGCCCAACAAGACGAAGACACCTTTATCATCGAGGAAAATACTCTACTTTTTGCGAGACATTAAAAATATATATTACTACTAGAAACATCACTGTCGTCACTAGAAATTTTATAAAAAACACACTACCCACTCTACACTAGATACACAAAAATACGCTAGATATACAAAAATACACTAGATACCCAAAAATCCACTAGATACACAAAAATACGCGCTAAGTGCTTCGACCAAAATTAGTTTGGTCGAAAGCTAATTGGCCCCTAAAATGTATGGTTGAGTAGCGGGTTATAATGAAATTCAGTACAACATTATTGCCCGGCTAGACCGTAGCCAGCGGGTCATAATGAAATTCAGTACAACATTATTGCCCGGCTAGACCGTGGCCAGCGGGTCATAATGCGGGTCATAATGAAACTTAGTACAACATTATTGCCCGGCTAGACCGCAGCCAGCGGGTCATAATGAAATTCAGTACAACATTATTGACCGGCTAGACCGTAGCCAGCGGGTCATAATGAAATTCAGTACAACATTATTGCCCGGCTAGACCGCAGCCAGCGGGTCATAATGAAATTCAGTACAACATTATTGTCCGGCTAGACCGCAGCCAGCGGGTCATAATGAAATTCAGTGCAACATTATTGCCCGGCTAGACCGTAGGGCAATAATTGCTTACAGGCTTGGTTTGCATGTCGTATAATTGGCCATTATCGAGCAGGTGGTGTAAAAAAAATATTATCGCATTACAAACAATGATTACCAATAGTTTTCTTTGCTATTTGACAGATAAAAATGTTTCATTCATAACTTTTTTCCAAAATCCAATTTCTTTGTGTACATCTTAAGGCGCAGAATATGACGCACCACTATCGCAGTCGCTGATGTATTTAATATAAAATGACTGTTAAATGTTTGTTTAAATATTTTTTATCATGACCATAAAAAATAGGATATAATTATGCAGTTTTTCCAATTTATGCTGGTCATTATTATAAAAGTAGAGCCATTTTATATAAAAAAAAAACATCAAAGGCGCGAGCGAGGTCGCTGCACCCGGTATTCTGGCCCTTGAAAGATAGCTTTAGCTGCCCCTTAAGTAATAATAGGTAATGAAGTTGGCACTTGTTAGAATAAAAATTACCTTGTTTTGGCAGTGAGAAAGCTAGCTGGGAAGGGTGTGGCGGCGGCAGACAAAAAGAAGGAGCCAACATCAATAAGTCTTTGGTGGCTCTTAGCAATGTCATATCAGCTCTTGGTAAGTGAATTATTTTTATGGACGACGGAAGTCAGAACTATAGGCATTTGACCACCTGAGAGACGTTTAGAATCATCATCATCATCATCAGCCAGAAGACGTCAACTGGTGAACATAGGCCTCCTCTTTTAACCTCCATACTGAACGACAGCCTGCCTTTTGCATCCACTGGATGCCCGCGACTCTCACAATGTCGTCGGTCCATCTAGTGGGAAGCCTCCTTACGCTGCGTCTTCCGGTTCGTGGTCTCCACTCCAGAACCTTTCTTCCCCATCGGTTATCGGTTCTTCGTTTAGAATGGTACAATAAAATTGAACACTAGGCGCATCTGGAAGCACCTTTTGAACGTAGCCCAGCATTTAATCACCAGTTGGCATGATGGAGCTAATGATTTGATAACCGACCGGCAGTGTCACGGAGTAATTAACATGGAAGTTTACCGTTTATGTCTTGGTTTAGAAAAGTTAACTTTAATAGCAGCAGCCAACTTTGCTTCTTTTAATGCCGATTGTTTGGCAAAACTTGGATGTTTAGGAGTTGGAGGAACACACTATCTTTATAGGTTTAAGTATTATAGTAAATTTAGGTTGAATACATTTTAAATTCATACCCACTATCTTCGAGGAACGTACTACTAATTTAGAAAGAAGGAGGTCACTAATTTGCCTGATTGTAAACGACGATGTCAAACGAAATAATTTATTTTTCAAAACATGGTGTTACACATAAAGTAGCCTATAGAATCGTACCTACCTACACAAATAGATATGTTGTATCATCTCATATCCTTGCCAGGCGGGAGAGGCATAGGTACAAAAGCGAGGAAAAACAAAAATTTGTGTCGTTCCTAGTTCAAAATGATATGAATGGAAGAATATTGACAAAACGTTATTTTATACCTAAATCTTTAAGAATAAAATTTATTCGCAAAGATTAATCGTCTGTGTAACTATCTGTGCCGAACAGAAGTAATCGTCATTGCCTAAATTAATTAGAGAAAGAAAAAACATGTCAACTACTAGTAGGTACCTATATAGGTATACAGGATGTAAGGGATCACTCTCGAAGCCAAAAGAAGGTAATTGTACTCATCATTATGAACCAACCCTGAAATCGCGAAAAGAAAATCAGCTGTTCCATACATTTTGTCGAGTGTCAATGACCGTTTTCTATAGAACAACTGATATTTTTTTCGCGATTTCAGGGCTGGTCCCATAGTAAAAATTGTTCGTAATGATGAGTACCTATATATACCTTATTCGAGAGTGTTCCCCTTACACCCGGTATATATTAGTTGTTTTTTATCAATAAACTAGTATGATGTTCAATTTCCTTCTAGTGAGTTGTGGCAGCGGGCGCGGCAGATTCGTGCCGTACCGAGACTCGGCGCTCACTTGGTTACTCAAAGATTGTTTCACAGGCGGCGCCCGGACATTTATCATAGGAAGTGAGTGAAATCTTTCCATCGCAAAAACATAGTACTTTAGAATCAAAGCCGCGCTCACAGGCCAGATCAGGTTTTCAACATTTTTGAGGATAAAAAATCACTAAGAGAAAGAGAGAGAGAGAGCAAGAGAGAGAGAGAGAGCAAGAGAGAGCGAGAGTGAGAGAGAGAGAGAGAGAGAGAGAGAGAGAGAGAAAAAAAACGATTGGGCATAGTGGGTTTTTGATCTAAAAGATAGTCGAGGAGAGAACGCCGAGGTATTAATCCTGTCATGAACACCATTTGTTGCGGCCCTGTAGGTACATATTAATGCCATAATGCAATTTTCTGCCGACCTCACTATGTCATCTGGGCAACGTGCTGATGTTACTTTTATAACAAACTTAAACTGAAAGATCCAATGCCTAAAACTGCTCTGTGAAATTGTCATGCGCAAAAACGAAACGAAGAATGACACATTAACGATTATAAGACCGGTTTGTTTGTTTTATTACGATACATTTCATTGTAATTACGATAATATAATTGAATGAGATGTTAATATAGCCGATCTGATTATTTGGCAGCGGTGTCCCCAAGTTTCGCATGTTACGGAGAATCAGCATCCACCCTTCGCTGGGCGGAACGAGCTCGACAACTTCCGACCCCTAAGAATATCATCCCTGGCTCCAACATCACTTCCAAAGCGGTTCTGCAAGTTCAGTTCAATCAGCTGATATCTGAACTTGCTAGAAATTATATAACTTACGTAAGTATCCTTATAAGAAAGAATAAATAAGAAAGAATAAATATAATTATAAGAAATAATAATGCCAAGCAATCAATCAATTCTCTAAGTAAAAGCTAATTAAAATGATGACATGGTGTTTTACAGATTCCTGAAACTGGGAAAATTTCTTATGATGATCATCATTGGAATCTTCAAAGCGATGTGAATTTGCCGAGGAATGCTTTGACTTCAGAAGCAAAAATAGGTAACATAATGAACATAGCACGTCCGAAACCAGACGCTAATTCAGAATCGACTGCATCTTCAGTCGCTAGTGGGAGTTCGGATGTCATAAACACAATAGATAAAAATATCAAAATCGTAGACGAGATTAATAAAGAAGTCGACAAACTATTCGTTCCCAGCTTAGAAAGAACAAGTAGCAGCACAGATCTAAAAGTAGTCGCGCCACTAAGGCACAAACGAAGGCAGTACAAATCTCAAGAAGTTTTACAATTGGATGAAGCGCTAGTGGTAAGTCCAGATTCTGCCACATCTTTACCAAGTCCAAATGCAGCACGAGTAAATGAAAAAAATCACAGTACAAAAACACCAAACATTACCATTCTTCATGAAAGTCAAAGAGCTGAAATAGTGGCGTCAGTGACAGAAAGATTATACACAAAGCTAAAGAAGAAAGAAGAAGCCGCAGTTTCTAAAGTTGAAACTGTAGTTGACAAGAAAATCATGGAACCACTCAGTGAACTACGCATTTGTACCAATGCACGACAACGACTAATGGATCTAAGCCAAAAAGCACTAAGGCATAAAAGAAGAATTGGTATACCAGCATTTACACAAACTCGAATGTCAGTAACAAGAGTAAAAGATCAAGGCGTGGATGTTCAAACAGATTTAGAATCGTATATAGTTAAAAACCAGAACTTAAATACTTACGCATTTCATCGCGACGTTGGTACTGAGACTATGCCTATGACACCACGTTGCAAGGAAGTTGCTGTCGGATCAAAGTATGGCACATTAAATTTCAGTGATAGTTCTACAAGTACTGAGAATAAAAAAAACAAAAATTCTTATGCGATGACCGATAGGTTGGTGAAATGTGAAAGACAAACTCAAACTCCAGTAGTACCACCTCCAAGAAGAAAGAAACGAGCTTTGAATATGTCTAGATATCTAAATAATGAAGATGGATTCTGCCCAGAAGACAATATGGCTCCTGTAATTAGTATTAATATATCTCAAACGTACGCAGCTGACTCAGAATCACAAAGCTCTGACGATAACATTAATATTTTCGATGAAGTTATCAAACCAAAAGTAGTTATGACAACTCCAGATTTGCTCACAAATCATTGTGATGTTAATACTATAGAAAATGAACAGGGAATATGTATTGAAGTAAACCCACCTCAATCCAGTAATGCTGAGATGTCCAATAGCACTGATTCCTTAGAGTCAACAAAACAAAGTGAAGAGTTTCCCGACACCGACGATTGTTCCCTTCCACGAGTATCCTTTGATACTATAAGAAAGAAAAATCAATCTGAAATTAAAAATATCATACTTGGTCGGAACGAAAACATGTATCCCTATAACATTATGCTTTCACCTACGAAAGAGAGAGATGGTAAAAGAATCGTTACATTTAAAGAAATCGATGCAGCTCAGGCTGTTAACGTCGCGTCGCAAACGGATTGGGATTCTAGTAACAATGAAAGTACAAGGAAATATGAGGTAGCTTCCAACGTAGATGTGGATATAGAAGACAATGATAAAGATGTCGATGAGACTACGTATTCAGACACAACAGAATCAAGCAAACTCGAGACGGGTTCTTTTATTTGGAAGAAAGGTGATACTGCGAGTAAAACATTAGGTTCTTTGAGAAGATCCAATTATGTTCCTGTTTATAAAAGCAACTCTAGGGCTAAAACGTTGAGTACTAAATTTTATCGAGAGTTTTTAGGACTTGAGAATGATGAAAACAATGCTCAATCGTTGAAAGAAGGATTTGGTAATAATGACAGTTCTAGTGATAGTGCCGAAGTCTTTAGTAACTATAGAAATCGACCTAGAAGTACCAGTGGTGAATATTTGAAAAGACGTAATGAAAATACGCGGGATATGTTTGAGGATGTGGATAAGAAAATAGCTGAGTCTTGTAACGACCTAGAAAGGACTGTACGTAGCTATGAGCATTACCTGAGTAATTACAGAAACAAAAGAGAAGATAAAAAGTATGCTTCTGTAAGGACTCCATCTGCTCACTTGCAGCATTTAGTGAGATTGAGGAGAGAAGTTGTGAAGGCCGAAATTGACACCACAGATTAAAATAAGGTTAAGTTAAGAATACAATGTTTGAGAAATAATAAAAAAAAATTTATTATACTAATATTATAATTAAGTGTGTAGTGTATATTTTGTCCGCAAAAAACTTCGTAACAGTTGAACAGATTTGAATTAAATTTGTTAAGGTAATAAGCTACCATCCCAGCCTTTAAACTGGACTAACTCGTAGATTTTTATCGCGGAAAAAATAATGCCTCCAACATGCCTAACACGGGCCGAGGACAAAATTGTCTTTCCACCGTTTATATCCGCGCGTAGACGCGTCACAGCTACGTTTGCCTTTTTCTCGCGGCATAAAAACGGTGGATAGACAATCTGTCCACGGCCTGTGCTAGGCCTGCTGTAAGATATCTGCATAAAATCATTGATGAAACCACAGGGCGCTAGGGTAAGTATAATTAATATTTCAAAACATAATAAATATCATTATTTGCATTTGTTTGTTTGTTTTATCTCCTCTTCTTATTCTATACTTTGGACAAAGATAATTGATGATATTTTCGTTGGAGTAGTATATTGAGGATGTTTTTTTTTATAATAGCTTGCGCTTGGTCGCCATCTCGTCTGATGATAAGCAACGATGCGGTCTACGATTGAGCACGCTTGCCTAGAAGAAACCGATTCACTCTCGACTTGAAGACATATTTATATTGTAACTGACGGGGAACACCCAACTAGCAGTTCGCACAATAAATGTGAAATCAAAGCGCACACGAAAAATTACGAATATTCCTAGAGTATTTGTAAGTACACATAAGACTTACTTTTAGTGGTGGACAACCGGAAATTGGATTAATGTTCACTTGCCTTTTGTTCCCACTTATATTGTAGTGGAAAATAACAGGAAAAAAAGCTTGTTGTCCCCCATGGGGTCAACAACTGGGGGATAAGAGAAACAAGCCTGGGTTTGCTGGTTAGGCCTGCAATCCATTTTTTTGTGACGATAATATGGTCACAATATGGTCGTCCGCATATAATATTATGTGCGGACGACGCTTTTGGTAGACGCGAGTTTCCGCGCTCCCGCGCCCTCCAAACTAAGAAAAGTCCACGCTGCACACGAATCTCAATTTTTTTGTACAGCTCCACGAACTCTGTGGTCCTTGTCCTTTGTCATCTTATACAATTTAATGTGACAATTATTCCTTTTGCTATGCTCTCCATAGCTGTAACTGCAATTCGCTTCTCTTGTAGGCCGAATCGCACATTGACATGCCTATAGAGTAATCATTATTAAATGAAACCAGTTCTTGTCCCTTGTAAGAAAGTAAAGTATTTATATAATGCTAAAGTACAGCAAAGCGGTCACACGTTTCGACACACTGATTGTTAAACTTGAACATATGGAGAGGCTCGGTGACCATGAATGGTCCATTACCTAAAGATGAAAGGTTAGTAATAAATTACTGTTAGTACATAGTTATATCATATACCCATGATGCAGTATGTCAGCGCTCAGGTTCTATAGTGATTGAGAAGGTCAGTGCAGGGCTCAGAAATAAATAAATAAATGGAAGCGTTATAACTACAGTTTCCCCTTTAGCACTTGGTCGTCCATTTAACTACGTTTTGAGCATAATATCGTTTGCAGTTGTGTGCATTGAAGTGTGCGTTTTTAGAACTAGTAAGAATATGTCAGTGTATGCAAGACGTGTTTACCTCGCCCCCTTCAGTCTTTGGCATACTTTTTTCGGTACTATATTATCAAAAGTGCAGGTTAATAATATAAACGTGCTTTGTGACACTACAGCACTTTATTTAATTTTTATGCGATTTTTAACTCCCAACGCAAAAAGATGGGTGTTATAAGTTTAACGTGTCTATGTCTATGGCATCGTAGCTCCCAAACGGCGGAACAAATTTTGATTAAGTTAATAAGAACTATCTCGATAAATTCTCCAATAAAAAACCATCCATCATGATGGTATTTGAAAATTATAAGCTCTATTATCGGGGGTTTCAATTTATAATTGTTTTAGCTTTAGGTCCTTGTAACTTTGTAAACAAATCTTATTGGAAGGCGATTTTAACGTTTATTCCATTCTGTCCGACTATTTGTCCGATGATCGGACTGTTTGGACAAAAATATTCCAATCTGTACTGTATAAACCATGAAGAGGTTTTCCACCTCGTGAAGCGACCGCGACCCGTGATCACACTCTCCACAGCCGAGTAGTTTCTACTGTGTTCCTCCACAAGTAGAACAAACGTTAATTATTGGAAAACGTCGATACCAGGTACATAACAGGATAACAGATACGATGGAGAGGTATTTCACTCTAGATTCATAAAAAGTGTGATCATGGGTCGCGAAGGGGAAACCGTCTTCATGGTTTATACATTCCTGGTACTTGGGACTTGGTGAAAAAAACTATTTTTAATTATTATATTGCACATAGAAATTAGCCGACACCCAAAGTCAAAATAGTAGGAAAAAAAAATAAGTATTAACATTTTTGTTTTCACTGTACTTTACTGCCAGTAGTACTATTTGGAACAAAATTTGCGTGTCCAATCTCACACAGACTGGAATATTTTTGTCCAAACAGTCCGATCATCGGACAAATAGTCGGACAGAATGGAATAAACGGATTTTAACGTACTACTTCGCACAGCGAGCTATGTAGAGAACTATGCTCGGCGTATATCTGATGGATCGTATCCGGAATGAAGTTATTCCTCAGAGAACCAAAGTCACTGACATAGCTAAGCGTATTAGCAAGCTGAAGTGGCAGTGCGCCAGTCATAATTATATGTCACAGAACCGATAGGTAATTGTTGGGGTAGACATGTTCTAGAATGGAGACTAAGAATCGGCAAAAGTAGCGTAGGACGCCTTGAGACTCGTTGGAGTGATGATATACGTAATGCAGCTGGCAGTGGCTGGAAGGGAAAAGCCGAAGATCGGGCTGAGTAGCGTGCCTTGCTAGAGGCTTATGGACATAAGCATAAGCAGCAGTGGACTAGTATAGGCTGATTATGATGATGAATGACAATACAATAATCTGGTACCATAGAACTAATATATTATGATGATGGACACAGGAGGTCGTTAATGGAACTCTTGGCTAATAGCTAACAATGGCACAATGGCTAATAGTAAACCCTGGAGTTTAGACTAATTTGTTTTAACAAATCCCATACCAAGAGTTCCACTACCCGTCTCCCGGCTCCATCATCAGACCCTCGTCACCAAGTGAAATTCAATTCAATTCAATTCAATTCAATCATTTTATTTCAGAAAACATAATTCCATATTTTTACAAAATGTCTAAAATTAAAATAATATTACATACACACAACATAAAAATCAAAATCAAATAAAATTAAAAAGTCAAATATCAAGAAATGACCCCTTGACTTTGATTTCCTTTGTTTGTTTTAATAAACACATGAGCGTATTTTTAGTTAATTTAAACTGTAATAATAATTGTTATAAATAAATAATTGCTATACTTAATTTAGCAATCAAAAAAACCTTCACTTAAATGAAAGTGAGTGCGAAACCACGCGTTGGCCCACATTTGTTTGGCATGTCCTAACAGAACGTCATCTGACTCAGTAAATACAATAGAGCGTATTCTAGACAACTGCATTCTTTACATAATAGGAAGAAATCTACTTGTGTGGTACTGTGATTGCAAATAGCCCAGATTAGGTGATTAAAGAGGTTTTCCTCCTCGCGCTGGGGAATAAATCCGACCCGTGATCACATTCTTTGTGAATCTAGAGTGAAATACCTCTCCATCGATTCTGCATCGGTACCTGATAACGACAAATTCATTTAAATGTCTGTTTTAAAATTCATGATAGGATTCTTAACCGTTTTATAGGGTTAATATTATTTTTTTTAAGAAAAGTAACTCTTTTTTTAATCCTTCTGTTTCATTTATACTAATTTCATATAATCAGGCCGGGACATGCCGCTTAATTAAAAATAAATAAATGAATTGAGTTTTTATTTTTGAAAGACACCAAGATAGATTGTCATACGGCAGTGAAACGTGGTCTCTCACTATGGACCTCATAAGCAAGCTCAAGGTCGCACAACGAGCTATGGAGAGGGCTAAGCTCGGGGTTTCTCTCTACGAGATCGAATCAGAAACGAGGAGATCCGTAGACGAACGAAAGTTGACGACATAGCCCACCGGATTAGCAAGTTGAAGTGGCAGTGGGCAGGGCACATATCACGCAGAACAGATGGCCGATGGGGCCGAAAGGTTCTCGAACGGACCGGTAAGCGCAGCGTAGGACGTCCACACACAAGATGGACAGACGACCTAAAAGAGACCGCAGGAAAACGCTGGATGCAGGTCGCTTCCAACCGGCCCTTTCGAAGATCGATGGGGGAGGCCTATGTCCAGCTGTGGACGTCATATGGCTGAAATGCTAAAAACGCTAAAAAAAATACGTGTTCAAAGGTGGAAAAATAACTGCAGTATTGTACGCCCGAAGAGGGTATGACTGTGATAATTAATTATGTATTTTGTAACAACTTATGCAATCAAAATTTTATAAAAACCATGAAAACAACCGTATAAAACGCATTAACACACATTTCAAACTACCTATTACTTAATTCGAATATGTAATGAATTTCGGAACAAAATGCGTTTAATTGGTTAGTTCCGATGGTTCCGAATGCTATTTACATGACATCAGTGTCAAGTTCTACTCCAATCATCAATTTATTAGCACCTGTGTTGTTGTAAAGGAACCTACGTAATAGGTCAATATGTTATAAGGCCAATTTCAAGACCATGCATCTGACATGCTTGTTGTTTTGAAATAACCGGCGAGCTTGCGTTGTGGTAGTATGCACCAGTCTTCACTAGCTATCAACGCACTTAGGTGCACGTAGAATCTGTGATTTTAAAATAGCTCTATTGTTCAAACGGGAAATTAGTGTTCAAACCAATAAGTAGTTCCAAAGTTTGAACTAAAATAGTTTGAAGTGAACATGGCCTACTTTATAATATCAATGTTTACTTACGAAAGAATATTTACAGTGATTTCCATAATATTTTTTGTACGTTTGTGGTTTCAACGCAAGTTCACTTACTGGTCGATAAGAGGTGTCACCGGACCAAAGCCTGTCATCCCTTTTGGAAACATAAAAAATGTGATAAAAAAGAAAGAGCAATTCTTTCAGCCATATATCGATAATTACTATAAGTATAAACATTTGCCGTATGTGGGAATGTATTCTTTTCACTGTCCAGTGCTACTGATTAATGATTTGGAAATAGCAAAACATGTTTTGATTAAGGATTTTGATAATTTTCAATCACGGGGCACTTATGCCGGTGGAGTTGGAGACAGGTTAGCGGAGAACTTGTTTAATCTATTCGGGAAAAGATGGAAAAGTTTGCGGCTGAAGATGACTCCCACCTTTACACCAGGGAAGTTGAAGACAATGTATCCGATTGTCGAAGACATCGCAAACAAGGCCCTGACCTACGCATCTGTTCTACACTCCAACAGGGAAGTGGTCAACTTCTCCGATTTCTACTCCAAATACGCAATGGAGATAATTGGAAACATCGGCTTCGGTGTCGAGTGCAATGGGTTTAATAATTCGAAATCGGACTTTCATGTCTTGGGACACGAATATTTCGACCACAAATCATTTTATTGGTGAGTGTTTATTTCAAATTCCATACAAAAAAACCAGGTCCGGCGCAAAATTAATGTATCTTAAAATTAAGTGTATAACATTTATATAAAAACTAGCGACCCGTCCCAGCCCGGCTTCGCACGGGTGTAATTTACGTGCGAAGCCGGGGTGGGTCGCTAGTTATATATATAAACCTTCCTTGAAAATGTATCTAACTGATGGTGAAAACCGCATCAAAATCCGTTGCGTGGTTTAGGAGGAGTTAGCGGCCATACAGACAGACAGACAGACGCGGAAAGCGACTTCAATTTATACTATGTAGAGATAGAGATAACGCTTAATTCTGAGGCTAAAATGGTATTTTTGCCTTATGAAGTTTTGCAGGCGTTCATACAAAAAACTGATTTGATGACAAAAGAAGGCAATTTTACTTTGCCTATTTACTTTGACTTTACGTTGCTAAAAGTAGACTTCTATGCAGCGCGGCAGATCGTAGCCGCGCGCTTCTGATGCAAGCGTCTAACGCGTGCGGCTGATGCGATTTGAAAACGTATAGCGACGTCAGTCGTCGGCAGCACGCGTCTGACGCAGACCTTGGAAGCGGCGCCATATATTGTCATAGTGCGAAGTATTGTCGCATCAGCCGCGCGCGTTAGACGCGTGAGTCAGTCGCGCGCAGCAGGGATGGGTCGCGATACACAGAAGTCAACCTTTAGACTGGAAGATATCACATGTGATCTATTATATTAGCCCTACTGTATGTACTAGAGTTATATATTTTCTTACTTTATAAGTATCATAAAACATTTAAATTTACAGGAGAGCTATCAGAGCTTTTGCTTTTTTTGCCCCGGATGTTTTTCACTCTCTCAAAATCAGAAGGATTAGTTCTTCCATAGAGAACTTCTACTCCAACATAGTAAAGAAGACTGTGGAACATCGTCAGGCAAACTCGTACAGGCGAAATGACTTTTTACAAACACTTATTGAATTGAAAGATGGTCAAGTCGTGGATGAAAAAGGTACACCTAAACAGGGTAACACGGTACGGTACTAAGCCAAAAGGAGGTCATTATACTTACCATTTTAAAATACTTTCACAATGCAACCCAGAAATCGTGAAAAAACAGCTGTTCCAAACATTTCTTCGAGTACCAATGGCATTTTTTTATGGATGGAATTTTTATAAGGAACATCAACCATATATATTTTAAGATTTTAGGGTTGGTCCAATAATAAAAGTGGTTTATTATCATTAGTACAATGATCTTCTTTCGGTGAAGTTCTACCGTTCCGTGTAGCCTTATGTGGGTAACTTATTGAATCAGAACCCCATATTTATAAACGCAATAAATGTACCTCGAATCCTCACCATAAGTTCTCACTTTGCTATGGTTCCTTTGTTGGTCCTCCAAGCATCTCATGTATGGCATCGTTACACTATTTACATTCGTTTATTTGCTCTGGAAGCTGCAATAACTTTGTAAAAAGCTGAATAACACCTAGAAATACATAGTTTTAGAATGTGATACGGATCTTTAAAACCTGAATTCATTATTCTGGGAACCCTGCCGCACGGTGGTGATCTCGACGGCGTTTTTGTTTTGCAGTACATGTTTGTATATCTTATACAATTTATTGTAGTTTTTTTCTATGTTATTTTTAAATTATTGCATTCTGTTTTGTATGTTTATTATTCAATAAACATACAAGACGAACGACGACGACGATTAATTACGACGATGACTGTTGATTTTTACGATTTATTTATTCAAATAAATGAAAAGAATGAAAAACATTTTCTTACGTTCAAACCTAGCGAAAGTAATCAGAATTCATGGTTTTCATTCAACTTATCATAATGCTATTGCAGCTGTCAGAGCAAATAAACGAAAGGAAATAGTGTAGTTTGTCTCATTCCACCTCAAATGAGTACAAAACGAGCCATTATGTCATAGATGACGTCATCAGATCTGTATAGACATCCTTAAAATGAGGTAAACTTAAGGGAACCTTAAAGGTAAGGATAGGGAGAGGTGACGTCTATAATAATGGAGTGACAGCCGCACTCAGAGACGTTACTTAAGTTAAGCAATGCATAGAATTGCTCTGACAACCTTTTTTTAATGCCATTGGTGGCAAACAAGCAGACGGGCTGCCTGATGGTAAGTAGTCACCGTCGCCTATGGATAATTGTAACACCAGAGGCATCACAAATACGTTGCCGACATGCCGACCCTTTTGGACTCGATTAACTCGCCTTTTGAAGAACCCCATGTTGTAGCTTCTCGGAAACACCGTGGAAGGTAGCTCATTCCACATTTTGCAAGTATGAGGCAAGAAGGATCGCGTGAATCGGACAGTGTGCGATTTCCATTGATCAATGATGTGTGGATGAGCCTTCAGGCGGTGGCGGCTAGTGCGATGGTAAAACCACGACGCCGGCATCAGATCGATCAGTTCTTCAGAACACTCCCCGTTGTAAATGCGATAAAAGATACAAAGAGACCCAACGTCTTCCCAACTTCTCGTTGACGGAAATAGTCCACATGAAAACGAGACAGAGCAATTTCAAGTATTACTTAACTTAAGTAACGAAGTCTCTGAGTGCGGCTGTGAGTCTTAGAAAATTGTATACCTAGTTAACGGAAGGACTAAAATTTTGAAGATGGTGATACTCTTGCTCAAAACTACAAATTTTCAGGTAATGTGAAGTACATAAAAGACTTCCCATTCTCTATGAATGATGTGGCTGCAAACGCTATGCTGTATATGATAGCAGGGTATGAAACCTCAGCAACCACAGGCCAGTTTGCTGCATACCAGCTAGCACTGAATCCACACATCCAAGCCAAGGCAAGGGAAGAAATAGTAAGAGCGCTGGACAAGTATGGAGGCGAATGCACGTACGAGGCGCAGAATGAAATGGTTTACTTGAATATGATTCTCGATGGTAAGTCTTAACAACTGATAAACAATAGGTACCTACCTAAGAAATAACTTAGACTTGGAACTACTCTCACGACAATGAATTACTTCACCATTGTAACTACATTAGGTACTTATAGCAAATAAATCTACATAAATCTCAAATTCATTTAACACACACACAACACACAGCTTAAACTTCTCAAATCATAATTATAGCTTGGATTTGTCATAAGCCAGAGATAGTACCGAAAATGTCTGCAAAAAACTTAAGAGAGCGATGTAAACACGTATTGCACACACTGACATATTTTTACTAGTTTTACCAATGCACACTTCTATATTGAGCAGCATACATCTGCAGACAAGATGATCAAATGGACGACCAAAGGGTAAGAGCTAAAGGGGAAACTGTAGGTACCTATAACACATAAATTTTTCTGAGCCGCCGGGTCTAGAATCATGAAACTTAGCACAAGTGTCCCTGATATATTCATATTCATATTCATTTATTTGGTAAATATTATTTACATGTCAAAAAATTATAATAATAGTACTAATTACAAAAAATAAAAATGGTATACTAACAATTGTATTAATTATTAATATTATATTACTTATTCTATATTATTTATTGTATTACCAATATTGTACGCTATATTAAATTATATTATATTTTGAAGTCAAGGAACTCCTTGAAACTGTAGAACGTCTGATCGACGAGCCAGCGCTTTAACCGATATTTAAAGCGCACCAGGTTGGGAGCGGTAATGACGTCACTTGGCAGTTTGTTGTAAATCGTCGGTCCCATAACATGAGTGAGCTTACCCAAGCAGGTTGAGCTCTAAGGAGTAGATTTTTGAAAATTAGGTATATCGTAATTTTTTTTTGTAGCCATATGTGACACCATTTGAATGGCTTAAATTTTGCGAATGTACTTGGTTTCTTTGTGTAGTTATTCTAAGGTTGTGAACATAATATTTTTTTTAATTTTCAGAAACAATGCGAATGCATCCATCAATGCGGTCTTTATTCCGGCGGTGTAACAAGGATTACAAGCTACCCAACACCGATCTTGTCATAGAAAAGGGCACGTTAGTAATCGTTCCCATTCACGCCATACACATGGATCCGGAAATATTTCCGGAGCCGGAAAAATTCGACCCGGAACGATTCACGCCAGAGAACAAAGCCAATATGCATCCGTGCCATTGGATGCCGTTTGGAGAAGGTCCGAGAAAATGCTTAGGTGAGATAGAATTATTATGATCGGACCATATTCATAAAAATTACTTACTTCTAATGATACCGTTAATTCTCAAGGACATGCTGCGTTATTTTAATACACTTGCTGGTTTGGGTAACCTGAAATGCACAAACGGCCCAAGCGGGACATCACGGAGTTGTGTTGGAGAAAGTATGTATCACCCCCCCAGAAATAGAATTATCTACAGTATTTATCCTCCTCCTCCTCATCTTTTCAGCCGTAGAACGTCCACTGCTGGACATAGGTCTCCCCATCGATCTCCAAAAGGGCCGGTTGGAAGCTCTGCATGCAGAGTTTCCCTGCGGTCTCTTTTACTGGACAACCGAAAACTCAAAACTCAAAGTCGTACAACGAGCTATGGAGAGGGCTATGCTCGGGGTTTCTCTACGAGATCGAATCAGAAATGAGGAGATCCGTAGACGTACGAAATTTACCGACAGTATTTAGCCACGTGTTTAAATTATAATAGCATTATTGACAAAGCGATTCGTTTTCCTAAATTTAACCTCAGATTATTACAATTAACTTACAGGCATCCGACAAGGCTACATTCAATCTAAGATGGCGTTGATAAAGATGCTGTACGAATATGAGCTACACTTAGACGAGAGAACACCAGTGCCGATGAGAATCAATCCCACATCTCTAGTGTACGCAGCGGATGGAGGAGTATGGATCAAATTGAAGAAGATTCATAGATAAGACTATAGGGTTTGATTAATAATAACGACGATTTATGCTTTAATTTCTTAAATGCACTGGTACGAATTGGTAATCTATCCAATGGTCCAAAACATTTGGAACTCCTATTTGACTTTGCATGCTGGTAGAACATAATGGACCCATAGACTGAATTTTGTAGTCTGTGGTACCTTAACTGTTAATCTACTTCTATAGTAATGCGTTAAAATGGAGGTAAGTAAGAATTTAAAAAAGAACCAAAAAGAAAAGAAAAAACCCACATAAAAACACTGTTTAAATGACTCAGATTGGTTTTGTAGTCTGTGCTTCCTTCCCTAATGATCTACCTCTATTAATCATGCGTTTATATGAAGGCAGAATAAGAATTTAGAAAGAATAAAAAAAAAACAGTGGTATAAGTGGTATGATTGTGGCCAGATGAGACTAAATCATGAGATTCGAGTCAAAAACTAAGTGGCAACGTCTATAAATCAAGCCAAAAACGCCAATCGCTAAGGCGTATAAGGGTCTGTATACCTAGAAGCGTCTGTGGAAAAGTGATTTTTCCTCGTCCATTGGTCAAGTAAGTACCATAGGGAAGGTGAAGTGGTGGGGTAATTCGTCCTGCCACGTTTCTGGACAGTGTCGCATCTTCATCGCAACTCGACTTTTTTTAAACTCTGGTAAATGATGTACAATTTAGAACCTAGCTTATATCGAGTTGGGATGAATTTTCCACGCAACCTCGTCTCGATTCTACAGTCAGCGTAGGACTCTCTTTCACATGTATCTGATCTAAGTTTCTTTATAGATTACTAGCTAAAACCCGCTACTTCGTACGCGTAGAGCTCGGCCTTCGGCCTCGCTACTACAATCCGTTATAGCCTATTTGTTATTCTAATGTATAAGCTCTATAGTAAAATTTCATTAAAATCCATTCGGTAGTTTTTGCGTCAAAGAGGAACAAACATCCATACAATACATCCATACATACAAACTTTCGCGTTTATAATATTAGTAGGATTTGATTCAAACTGGGCCACGGCAAGTTCTTTTATACTTTTTGACAACATCAAACATTATTTCTACGCATACACCATGTTTCAACATTGTTTGAACTTGGTGTTGAGGCCGTGACTCTACCAGAGGCCAACAACTGTAGATGCAGGCTCATCTACGGTCAGAGGTACCAAAGTACTTACCTATTCGTAAACATCGACTTTCGACTGCTGTACACTTAATGATTTATTAGGGTTTTGATAGACTGATAATTTTATGATGAAAATTATATATATATTATTATATGATGAGGTTTTTGAAGTCATGAATTAATATCATCTATACTAATATTATAAAGAGGAAAGATTTGATTGTTGTTTGTTTGTTTGTTTGCATTGAATAGGCTCCGAAACTACTGAACCGATTTGAAAAATTCTTCCACTGACGGGAAGCTACACTATCCCCGGGTGACATAGGCTATAATCTATACCCGTGCGAAGCTGGGCGGACCGCTAGTATAAAATAAAAGCGACAATATTTGCCAAAAAAAAAATTCAGATTTGAGGTTAAATTTCTGACGGGAGGTAAAAAGCCGGAGAGCCTAAATTCTAATTTAGCCTCTATGGATTCGCCTGTTATAAGTGAAAAATATAATCAAACCACTTTGGTTATTGAAATATTGTACACACGAGATATTCAAGAAGACCAAAATTGGTCACCTATTACATTAGGAAAGGTCAAGTCCTTAGAATCCAACTCTCGAAAAGTCGGTCAAAGTGTGTTCAATGTTATTCAAATAATAGACACATTAAATATCATGTTTGAGTTTTTTTTTATTTATAAATAACTAGCTAAGTACCAATCTACAATACATTGATAAAACTGGTAATGCCATAAGTCGCTACGTGTAAAATTTAAAGTAAAGTCGCCTGCGCCAAAAATCTAACAAAACATGTTTAGCAAACATCGGGCTCATTATGGATGTCCGTTTGTGATTTGGATTACTGTGTTCACTGTGCGCGCAGTAAGGGCTTGTGTCCGTCATCGTCTACAGGCAGCAGTGACAGGCGACAGCGACACTCGGCAGTGTCGCCACGAAGTGTTGTCAGTCGTAGTCGCCTGTCGCGTTGGTTGGTATAATTCCAAATACAGCGACACTTTCGAATCAGTTGCTTCGTACATTATGTGAGACGAAAGGATGTCTTTTGTTGGAAGAGGAGGATGAATTCGTAAAACTCATGTTATTTTGTATATAATAACGTGCGCGCAAACGTGTCGTCTCTCTGACCACAGTTTCACTAGGTGTGTTGCGGCGACTCTACGACACTGTCGCCGTACCAATAGGAATGTATCTTCATACAAATTGAAAGAAAATGTATGGGAAACAGTCATACCAGTAGTGCTTCTTGTCGCTGTCACTTGTCGCTGCTACTCGTCACCGTTGACAGACTCAAGCCCTTCAATCTTGTTTTTCTTTGGGATTCGTTTGAGTATGTTCATCTTTCTTGGAATCGGAAGAGGAATCATCCTCTTTATCTAGTAATAATGTATCTTTGTTGTCCGCAATCGTCACCTTTTGCTGTTTCAAAGTTTTCTTTTTCTTTTCAGTTTGTACAGTGGCATCTTTAACACTACTCTTCAAGTTAGATTTCTGCACCGATTGTTTGTCACGTGTCTTTTCTTTATCGGAGCTTGCATCTGAAATACTTTTGCTGGATTCTATTGCTTTCGTCAAATCTGGAGTGATGTTCAGTAAAGATTCGAAAGAAATTCTACCTTTCTTTTTAGAAGTACTAGGAGTCTGTTTTGTATCGTCACTGCTTTCTAGTGGCAGTTCAACTAGCTGTGATTCAAGTTTTTTTTGAAGTTGCAGTTTTATTCCTTCAAATACTTCCTTAGTTTCTTTAGGACTAGGAGACTCAAAATTCGGATCTAAATGGCCAAATTTTTGAGTTCTAGATGATATAGTTTGTTGTCCAAATTGCCTCCCAATCATTTCTGTGCTACTACTCGATAGAGGGGTTGTGTTGGAGCTTGAATTTACCCCGTATTCCAACAAATTAAGTAAATCATACAACAAGTTTACAATGAATCGATGCTCTCTGCGTACCGATTCATAGGCATTAATTCTAACTGATTTATCCCGTTCTTCAGGGAGAAGAGCTTGATCCGATTCTGGGACAGGTTTTTCTGAGATGAACAAGATATCACTTCCGACGTCTATGAGTTGGCCGAATTCGTGAATCTTGTCGTAATGCTCGTTTTTGAAAAACGAGTACATTCGGCTGCCAGCGGAAGTGTTACTGTCATTATCGTCGGGCCATCGGCTTGGCATCACTGTTTGCAAATGTTCTTCGTTCCGTTCCTAAATATTATAGAATTAACAAGTTTAGTCTAGTTTAATAACAATGTGAGATAATACGGGGAGGAATATAAATGTGTGTTACCTACCCATCCAAGTGAACCACTTGTATAACACAATTTTGCTAAATTCGGGGAACAAAAAATTTGTCTCCATACAAAATTACCGAACGCTATTTGTATGAGGAAACCATATGTTTTCTAGGCATATCTCCCTTGTTTATCTTATATTTTTGACTTACCATCATTCTGTCCGTGTCTCCGATGAGCTCAGCCCTGATCTTTACGAGACGGAAGTCGACTGCCATGAGGATTCTGACAACGGCAAGGATAGCAGAGGCTATCCAGCAGGCGGTGTGCATCCAGGCGGAGGTGATGGTGAGCCGTGTGGCTTGGTATACTCCTCGGATCTGGCGCTCGTACGCGAGCGTGGCTACGTTCACAGTGTACGAGCATCTGGCAACATTTCAACGGCATTAGGCTTATGTCCTAGTGTTTCATTTATTACAAACTAGCGATCCGCCCGCCCGGCTTCGCACTGGTGTAATTTACGTGCGAAGCCAGGGCGGGTCGCTAGTTATGTATATAAACCTTCCGTGAAAATGTATCTAACCGATGGTGAAAACCGCATCAAAATCCGTTGCGTGGTTTAGGAGGAGTTAGCGGCCATATAGACATGCAGACAGACAGACAGACGCGGAAAGCAATTTCAATTTATACTATGTAGAGAAGAGATAGAGAAGAGACTATGTAGAGAAGATAGAGATAGAGAAGAAGAGATAGAGATAACAGGCTTAGCGAACAATCTATTTAAATACATTACACATACTGAAAAAATACATTAGATATATTAAGCGTTTAAAGTTATTGGGATCAGCTTTTTTATGAGGTAAAAAATTAGTAGAACACCTTATGTGTACTCCGGCCTATACTAGGTTACGTGGAGAGGGTGCCTACCAAGTCGAACGGACTCATCATTATGAACAACTTTTACTATGGGGCCAATCTTGAAATTGCAAACAAAAAAATCAGTTCTATTCATTTTGGCCATTATTTATTTTGTTGTTATACTTTAGAGTGTGTACTATAATCATGACGCTTGTACGTATTATCGTTTTAACATTAAAGCAAATACAAAAATACGTTAAAAAATACGTCTGTTGTATGTCCCTTTCGTTTTAACTTTTTTATAATTTGTTAGTTAATTCGCTATAATGATACATATTCTGTGAAAATTTCAACTGGCTATCTATAACGGTTCGAAAGATACAGTCGTTAATAGGTAGGACAGACGGACAGACGGACACACAGACAGACAGACATCGTAGGCTTAGTAATAGGGTCCGTTTTTACCCTTTGGGTACGGAACCCTAAAAATACCTTGTGTTGTGAAGCCGCGGGCCAAAGCTAGTTCATTACAAGCAGAGTCGCACTGATTTCCTTACGAGGTACTCCCAGTGATAGTTCCAAGTTTCAAGCAAAGATCTTGAAGGCCAAAGTGGGTGACGGCAGAAGAATAGATGCAGAGGAAACTCATAGCAACCGAGAAGACCAGCACTGGAAGAATCACTCGCCAGGGGCGCTGGAGCCTGCAATATTGAGTTCATTTTGCATGCGTTTGGTAGTAACCAGGTAAGTGCAAGTTGGACTCACGCACCGGGAGTTCTGTATCACCACACAATAATAAGTCCGACTCACACTTGGCCGGTTTTTATTATGTAGAGTTAGCCTTTACAATCACAACAAGTTTGGCGCTTGTGTGCATTACGGTATTTTCGATAGAGCCAAAATCAAAAACATCGATAGCAAAAAAACGTAGAGACTTGTGTAGGGGACCTCCCTTTAGTGTTTTTTTTCTATCTAAATAATAAACCGGCCAAGTGAGAGTCGGACTCGCACACCAAGGGTTCCGTACCACCATAAAATATAGATAGTGCAAAAAGACAACATCACGCCCAGGCGGTCACCCATCCAAGTACTGACCGCGCCCGACGTTGCTTAACTTAGTGGTGAAAAGAAATTTTTTCACTGACTCGCACACATCACACATCACATCATCAGCCATTAAATGTCCACTGCTGAACAAGGCCTCCCTCTTAGAGAGGGGTGTTGCCATAATCCCTACGCTTGGCAGGCGGCTTGGAGATCGCAGTTGGTTCACCGTGTACTAACAGGACGCTGCTGCCCATCTTCCGGTGGTTCTGGTCGCAGTTTAAGGACATACCCGGGTCCAACTCCACTGACTCGCACTTGGCCATTATTTATTATTTGTTGTTATACATTAAAGTTTGTACTATAATCATGCCATGTTATTGACGCTTGTACGTATTACCGTTTTTACATTTGAGCAAATACAAAAATACGTGATAAAATGCAACTTTTGTTTTGGATTTCGTTCGAAAGTCATTTCGCATGATATTTTCGTGCGAATTGTATCATACGAGAGATTCAAGAATCGAGCCCCTGGTTTGTTTCGTTTCTTCATTTGTCTACATTCTTAGCACATGTTTAGCACATACCTATCTACCTTTCTATGTTTTGGTGTTGTGAGACTGTGGAATATTTACCAATTAAGCAATTAAAGGTCACCGTTACAAAACCATGATTTTAACCAGTTTCTCGCAATTAACTGGTAGCTAACCGACATGCAGAAAAAATATGTGGTTACGAAAATAATTATGTAAGTAGGTACCCATTACGAAATATAGATTTTGAGCGGTGAATAGCGCTGAGAAGGCTATAAAATTTGCCACAAAAAATAAATAAAACGGGCAAGTGCGAGTCGGGCTCGCGCAATGAGGGTTCCGTACCACCACAAAATTAAATAACGAAATTACCAGTTATAACTTGGTAATGAACAGAAACTTGTCACCGACTCGCATTTGACTATTATTTGGTCACAGGCGTCAATTGTATGGTGAGTAAGAACTTATTTACTTGCTTGTGATGTCACTGACGTCATGCCCCCCCATAAAATGTCAAAGGGAGTGCTTATACACGCGGTATAGTACAATAATTTGAATTTTGATCTTTTTTGTCTTCTTCTTTTGCTTATCTATACTAATATTATAAAGAGGAAAGATTTGATTGTTTGTTTGTTTGCATTGAATAGGCTCCGAAACTACTGAACCGATTTGAAAAATTCTTTCACTGACGGTAAGCTACACTATCCCCGGGTGACATAGGCTATAAAGCTATAATCTATACCCGTGCGAAGCTGGGGCGGACCGCTAGTTATATATAAAAGGCGATGTGTGTATGTATGTTCCTTATGGACTCCAAATCGGCTGGACCGATTTTGACGGGAGTTTCACTGGCATGATGATGATGTAAGGAGTAATCCACGCGGGTGAAACGCTAGTGAATTGTGATAGGGCAAAGTATGTTTCCACTTACCCAGAGAGAGACCTGCTGCCCGAAGAGCACATGAGGAACATGGTGGTCCACACCAGGCCGAAGATCCCCGACACCAGCGGCACGTACGTCGGCAGGTAGCACGCGCTCTTATGAACAAATTGCGTGCTCAAGAAGTCCACTGGGAGGGCTGGTGAAAGTAATTATTTTTTTAACAGACTTCAAAAAAGGTAATACATATGAAAAAACGTTCTCAGTGGTTTGGTTATTAAATCAAAATAGCTGGAAAAAATTTGTCATCTAAGTTAACTACATTGCGTAATTTACTAATTTTGAAGTCAGTTTTTAGGGTTCCGTACCTCAAAAGGAAAAAAACAGAACCCTTATAGGATCACTTTGTTGTCCCTATGTACATCTGTCCATCTGTCCGTCTATCCGTCTGTCAAGACCCTTTTTCTCAAGAACGCGTAAAGATTATCAAGTTGTTTATATCAAATACTCTAATCTACTGTTTCTTTTAGCTGTAAAAAATCAAACTTGTTAGTCAAAAAGATCAAAAGATATGACCGTTTATGTCGCATAAATACTTTTTTTTTGTTTGGACTTGCGCTCTGAGCGTTTCATCCAACGGGAGCCTCAGAGAGCGAATCCTACTCGTAGGTACTTGTCCGGTTTTTTTATTTGATAATTATTTGTTACCTGGGGCCTTACGGACAACAGCTAATTGCGGCACCTAATCCGCTCAGGTGGAAAATCACGCGACCGCAAACCGTATCTGGGCGCGATAAGGTTCACGTTCGCGTGATTTTCCAACTGAGCGGATTAGTTGCCGCAACTAGCTGTTGTCCGTAAGGCCCCTGGACTCTACATTGACAACTGTATTGTACCAAGTGTAATAAGCATGACGAATCGACATCCAAGATTAGCTCCATATAACGAAAAAAATATATATATTGTGTGTCATCTTTATAAGGCTAAAAAAGCTAGTTTAAAAAAATATGTCTATATAACATTTAAATATTACAGTTAAACAGACTTTTCTTAGGGTAACGAGCTAGGGGTTTTACCAACGCTCATTTAGTGACAGCTTAACTTTATCAAACATCTTCGGACTGCGTAAAAACTTTGATGTTATAGCTGGCCCTTTCATTATGTACCTATATGTCATAATCAAGGGGCTGGTGATTTACCCGGCGTAGAACTTAAAGATGAACTTCCGCAAAGTAACGCCTGATTCAATAAACTATACGAACTTGTCTCTACACTACTTGTACTCTAGAAATGAAGTGCAATACGAACGCTCAGATTTTTCCATCTCTTCTGGTATGAACTCGTAGATGACGTTGTGCCGTAGAGCGTTCAGCGAGAGGAGCTTGGGGAAAAGCACGCATTTTTCATCGAAGAGGTACATTAGCATGTGGAAACAGAACGTGCAAAACGATCCGAATACGAAGGCCAGGAAGAATAGCAGCAAGTGAGCGCCTGGGAAACAACACAAATTAAAGTTTGATCCATCACCATTCCATTACTGTACCAGACAAACGGAACTACAGACGAAAACAAGGCCTTTAAGTAGGACCTTCAAGGCCTTGCTTTCGTCTGTGTTTCCTCAGATTTATAATCTTGGATTTTTTACTAAGCAAAAATGCTCTGTCGTTGACCGCATCATCGCATCATGCCAGCTCTGTGTGTTGCTATACGTAAAATAAAAAGTAGGTTGAATTGAGATAAACCGTGTCTTCTGTTGGTTCAGTCCCAATCCTTACCTTTTATAATGACTACAACCACTCACTTCTTTTACTGAAACCTCTTAGCAAGATTTCTCTTTGCATAGTTCGTGCTGGTTGTAACATCGGTTTGCATGAGCTGACTATATAAGTTAGAACCTTGTCCATTGCTCTCGGGAGTAAGGATCATAGGCAAGTACTTTATATTATTTTACTATAGGTAACCAGTGTTTATTTTTTATGACCTATACTAACTTATTCTGAACACCAGTTTTAGCACTAACGCAACGCCGCCATGGCCAATATTTTGAAGACTCCCCATCATGTTCAGACAGTAGTTACATATGTGAAATGCAGGCAATAAGGTTCCGTGGCTTCATATTGAGATAAAAAAAACATCATTGCATGGTACTAGCAAGGCACCTAATCTCGCCCGTCCCTGAAAGAAAACATCCTTCCATGCCCGGCATGCCCCTTCATTGAATTTGGCATGGCGCATTCAGGGCACCGACGCTTGTCTACTCTTGAAAAGAAAATCTGAAAGGGCGTCATCGGCAATCCTTCAGGTTTAGCGCCGTGGGCGATCACCCAGCTCGCCCTCCCTTAAAGTCAACACTCATCATCATCAGCCAGAAGACGTCCATTGCTGAACATAGGCCTCCCCCTCTAACCTCCACACTGAACGACAGCCTGCCTTTTGCATCCACTGGATGCCCGCAACTCTCACAATGTCGTCGGTCCATCTAGTGGGAGGCCTACCTACGCTGCGTCTTCCGGTTCATGGTCTCCACTCAAGAACCTTTGTTCTCCATCGGCCATCGGTTCCTCGAGCGGTGGTCAACACTGCCTTGCCTGCAAGTCGACACTGCCTAAAGCTTATTCTAATCCTATGATAAGAATAGAGTTTGCGAAGCAACGTAGGGATACTTCACCCTTCCAAGCTGCGCTGACTTCGCTTTCGCTGCGTTCTATTAATCTCAGTTCTTCATAGAGAGTTATCCTTTCCATAGATGACATTATAAATAATTTCCATTTGATATCTTCCTGCGGCAAAAAACTACCACAGAATAATTCTGATTCTAAACTGTATTATAAAGTATTCTGTAATTCTCAATGAGATTTTTCGTCATTGGTTCAGTGACAAAAGCATTGCTTCACCATGTCAAACCAATGTCATCTTGATCTTGTTATCTTTGAAGTGGCATTTCAAGCATCTCTTTGCTTCTCCTTTATTATCTGCTGAGGTTATTATACTGATACATATTATAAATTAGAAAGTTATACTGTCTGTTATTTACTGAACAAAATATAAGTTAACTAACAGTACAAAAGCACTGTCCTACCAGTTGGCAGCATACCCAGCATACTGGCGGCATCACCACACCGAATGGCAATGTTTATGCGGTGAGTCTGAAACATGCCAAGCATTATGGTCACGCAGCCCTGAGTGAGGTCCCTAAGTCTCCCCGGTCTCTGTCTGTTTGTTTGATACTTTATGACGATTAAACGTCTAAACCCAGGGCTAAGTACTCTTGATGACAAGGAAGTATAAATGTGTGTAAATGTAGGCTTCATTCTGTGTAAGTACTAGTGTGCATTATAAGGAATGGACCACAGAATATTCTCTATGGCATCGTGTCCTTACTCCTTGTACGTCTTTGGGACGTTATTCGTAGAAAATGTGGGAAAATTGCAGACAAACCGCGTGGCGCAGCTATACCACAATGTAGCCGCCACTTGTGGCACTAGCTCGTTAGTGTTTTCTATGTGTTTGTAATTTTTATTTCTGGTGTACACACACAATAAAGGATTTCTATCTAACTATCTATTTATTTTTTAATAACCTAATGTGTTTAAATGTGGTCGTTGTCTATCGATTGTCAACATAAAAGCAAGGTAACATCGTGAGAAATCCGGTATATCCGCAAGAACCACAAAAGTTCTAGGACATAATTATGACATTCACTACGATGCACTAGGCCAGCATGATGGATTAGGGCCTATCCTCTCCCAGTTCCCAGCCGTGGAAACCGATAAGCTGAAAATTATGAATCGCCTGGCATTCGCTTAGTCTTGCACCCTTTGCTTGCACCACTCTAGACGACATTAGTGTCAGTACAAATACCTACGCTGCTTTTAGTGTAAGTGTTCGAATTTTAAAGTAAGGAAATTAATTTTATTCGTCGCTGTTTTCAATATTTTATTGCACGCTTTTTTCCATTAAACACCCATTTATTATAAATTACTTTATTCTTTAATAGATAATAGTGTAATAGATGTTAGCGCATAACGCACACTATCTTTCTGTCAAATTTCGGCTTAGCCATTTAGTCGTGAAAAGCGAACAAACATACAGACAGAGACAGATGAGTTATTTTCGCTTTTATAATATTAGTTAGGATTAGGGTTGTTTCACGGAAGGAATACAGCAGAAAGGGATGGTTAGTAAAAAAATATGGTCTAAATATATGTTGTTGGTCTTCCACTAATTCAGTGTCTTTCTACACATAATATGCTCTCTAAATACCTACCTCGAAATATTGTAAGTATCAATCAATTTACAGTCATGAAGATATTGGTCGCTGCGTATCTGTGGTCAATGCAGATAATTGCATCCAGTCCAGCCAGTCTAGTGATGTGCACAATATATCGATGTTAACGGAACCTTACTAGTACTTATTCTTAGCAATGTTTTTGTCTTGCGATATGGAGTTTTTATTAATTTACAAATCATCAGTATCTCGTGACTAATATAATTTTATTTATGTGATTTATTGATTAAGGCGTTTCTTTGTAGAAGTTATTTATCAAAACTTTTTATTATTTTTTAATCTCAGCTCTAGTGTATTTCCACTTCAATGTTATAGTATTACTATTGTTCGGGTTAATAAAATGTTAGTTACAAGTTTATTACATTTTTATCGTTAGGATAAATAAAAATAGGTAATATTAAAAAAAAAATGGCTGTCACGGGACAGCCCAGTAGATGTGAAAGATAACGGCATAAGAAACCGTCATGTCGTTTGCCGTCACGGCATACGAGTCGGTTTTACTGCAAGGCGCGCCAAAAGAAAACTGTACCACAATGACTAAGTTTTAAATGATGTGAAACTTCACATCAATAAAAACTTATTTAAACAAAAAAAAAAAAACTATGATTAAATTCCTGTAAAGTGAAAATAACTAATAGATCATTTATTCCTTATGATATTGTACGGGACCCGAAAAAAAATCACTATATTCATTAAAAGAAACCGAAAAATTTATTGACGCTGCCAGATGCGGCAACCGCGCAAAGCCAAAATTGTTAATCGCGGAAATGGAAGAATAAAACAAGTAACAGTATCAATACGAAAACATTCAATAACGATATATATACGTGTTATTGATTATAATACGTAATACGATAAAAATTAAATATATAAACGATACTGTATAATATCGATTACCTTAGCCTTAGGTCATTGCTCTACTAAGCAACAGCTGACAGCTAAGCTGATAAATACGCATCAGCGGCATATTGGGTTTCCTGAAGAGTATAATATTTCAATTCCACATATAGATACGTACGTGCACGCAAGATTCATACGAGTAGTGGCAAAGCAAGCAGAGCAGTCACGTCGCGGTGAAACAAACGGTACCTAATTAATATTAAATATCGAAAAATATCGAATTAGTATTCAATATTCGACTATAATTATCGGGAAAACAAATAAAAGTCGGGTTAAATTTATGTATTAAATCAAAAGAAAATACGTAAGATTGTAACAGGTACCCAAAGAGCCTCTTATACCAAATTTGACGGTTTTAAATCATTTTTTTCAGTTAAATTACAATATTTGCGCTGGAAAAAAATACATGTCACAGATACATCTGTGTTAGAGTCTGTGATTTGGTTCAAAACACGATAGAATAAACTTTCCTCGATCAAAAAAAAATCTGAAACTAAGTCGATTCAGTTTATTTTTTTCGTTTTATGCTCTAATGAAAGCTCGTAACAACCTGGAAATTGCATGTACTGAAAGGCAATTTTATTAAAAAAAAATTTATTTGGATAGAATTTTGATAGTGAATAGTTTAGTTTTTTAGTGAAATTAAAAGCGTAAATAGGTCCCGAGAATTTGCGCGCGCCGCGTTCAGTGCCGCACTTTGTCGTTGCACTCCCCCCGCGGGCGTCCTGACTCTAGCGTTGCAATATACATCGTCGCTATAAGTGGGGGCTGAGGGAGCGTTTTGTTGCCTACGCGACTCGGATAGCCGGCCGTTAAAAATATATTTTTATTCAGATTTTTACAATGTTATGGCGGCTGTAACAGCAAATAAACGAATGGAAATAGAGTAGTGTCATACTCAAAATTTTGATGGGCCTGCCATCGGCAGCCCTACGTATAGTAGTATAATAGTAATAGATCGTTGGCTGCCCTATATTGTCATCGGAGTGGCAATATACCTACTTAAGAGGGCATACCACGGCCAAGAAATTTTATGAATAGGTATTTAGCAAATCTATTGCTGTCCCACTGACCTCAAACCTCTCCCAGTAGAGCGCAATAGGGACAACTGCAGCTCGGATCGATTATACCTACGAAAAGTAGACAAAAACATCGTCTCGTATTTTTCTGTTTCCTCATTCAAAACTAAGCCGATTTCATTATTTTTTAAATTAATAGATGTAAAAAAGATTGAACTATGCTTCTATCATTTATTTTTCTTTTATAAACTCGCAAAATTTGTCTGATAGACGTCTGAAAATGGCGGTTAAAAAAAAATGGGATATTTAAAGGCTCATATTTCTTATAGTAGTTAACTTATAAGATAAAATAAATGATAGATGCATGACAATGGGAGAGATAAATTTTATTTAAAAAAAAATACAGTTCTAGCGGTATTATCCAAGGAGGAAACACGGGAATACGTTTGTATGGACAAAACGCTGCCCGTGTGCCCACTTAAACGTGAGTGGCTTAGGATCAGTGTTGCACTTTGATTTTCTATATATAATCAAAGGTGTTGCAAGACGTCCCGATTCTGGCGGGACGCGGCCTCTTATACCAAATTTGACGGTTTTAAATCAATTTTATTCAGTTAAATTACAATATTTGAGCTGGAAAAAAATACATGTCACAGATACATCTGTGTTTGAGTTTATGATTTGGTTCAAAACACAATAGAATAAACTTTCGTTGATCAAAAAAAATATATCTGAAAGTAGTTTTTTTTTTTTTTTTTTTTTTCTTTTTATGGTATTTCTTTCATTAGAATAAAAGCTCGTGACAACATGGAAATTGCATGAACTGAAAGGCAATCCTATTAAAAAAAATTGGTTTGGATAGGTTTTTGATGGTGAATAGTTTAGTTTTTTAGTGAAATTAAAAGCGTAAAAAGGTCGCGAGAATTTGCGCGCGCCGCGCTCAGTACCGCGCCAGGCGTCACCAAGGTAGGACCTATGTTCTTTTTTGTCGTTGCACTCCCCCCGCGGGCCTCCTGATTCTTGCGTGGCAAAACACATCGTCGCTATAACTTGATCGTCGCGATAACATCCACTGGATGCCCGCTACTCTTACAATGACGTCGGTCCATTTAGTTGGAGGCCTGGCCTCCCTACGCTGCGTCTTCTGGTTCGTGGTCTCCACTCCAGAACCTTTCTTCCCCATCAGTTATCGGTTCTTCGAGCGATGTGGCCTGCCCATTGCCACTTCAACTTACACTTAACTTACACTTAACTTACACTTAAAAATTAACTTACACTTAAAAATATACTTACACTTAAAAAAAATTACAGCTATGTCGGTGACTCTGGTTCTTTGGCGAATATCCACGTTTCGGATTGTATCGCGCAAAGAAACTCCGAGCATAGCTCTCTCCATTGCCTGCTGTGTGACTGAGTTTTTCCAAAAGGCCAACAGTTAAATACCTACCTACCTACAAAAAATAATTCTATACCTAGTTACGTACGCATATTCTATATTTTGTACCTAATTAATTTCATATTCAGGAAAAAAAACGAAGAATAAATTAACATCTCATTCAAAATTCAAATTTCCGTATACATCATTATGTGTCTAGCAAACCTCTGAATAATTAATAATAAAAAACAGAGACCAACATGGAAGTATACCTAATAGGTATTATACTCAATAAAAATGGATTTAAATAGTTACTAATTTATTTAAGGACATGAGGTGAGTAAATGTCCATTCAAGTAATGCACATTTAAGTGTTCACCTAGGCCTACCTAGGTGAACACTAACAAACTAAAGAAAAAAGAAAAAAAATTCAAGTCGTGACACGCTGATCTCAGGTTTTTGTAGCTATGGTAGGTACCTAGGTATGTTCGAATAGTCAATTATTATGCGCGGGGGTGAACGAGCATATATTATATTGTTAACGAGGGTGGCATTTGCGGCATGAGCATAGCAAGGGCCGCAATCTGCCCTAGTTAAATTTGCAGTTCCTCAAGAGACGTAATATGTTTTTACCATACTTACGAAAGAATTGCCGAATTTTTACGATATACTTATGGTAACATGTAAAAACAACACAAATCTCTTTAAAATAAACTTTCTAAAAAGGTTGGACATGGCGGATGATAGCGTGAGTTTCAAATTTTCAGCTCAATAATCAATATTGCTCTGTTCAAATGTTCTGTGCAGTAGTAGGTTATTATATTTTATCTATCTGATCTAACCTCAGATCGGACAAACAAGGAAGATATGCCTTAGTAAAATTGTCGTTCGTGATCAAATGTCTCCATTTTCCATTAAAAAAAATCACTATACCGCCAATCCGCTTAGCGCAACATTTTTAAATACCGCTCATTTGCTCATTTTTATGCATAATAAGAAACTAATAAACACACCAATGAACTAACTAATAGTCAACATGCAAAAAAGGGTGAAAGTTCATCTGCTGGGTGAGTTGTAAAGGCATCAAGCCTGATTTACTTTACACAATTAATACAGTTTGTTGCATATTGTTGCACCAAAAAACCACAGTTGGTTTGACATGGTGCTCACATTCACCGCGCACTTACAAAATTAAAAATTAAAATAGGAAGGTACATATCAAACTTTGCATACATAATTATTTACTAAAATATTTGGAGATCGAGGAAGCAGCTGTTTGTCATCGCTAAACCACTATACTTAACTATCAAAAATTTCTCTCCCTTGCTTGTCTGATCTGAGGATCTAACTTACTGTGACACATTTGAGGAAGTAATACATACTTAGGCTCTGAATACCTAGCCTATTAATTATAGTGCCAGTTTATAATAGTCGGTTATTTAAATGCCGATCTATAAAAAAAAGTGCCGACCTACTAGTTTCAAACCGGTAATTTATACAATATTTTAATTTTCAAAACGAAGGCTTAATTCAAAGAATTTGCATTGTTTATTAATCGTGCAACAGCGGGCCTATGCGGCTGATTGTTATCTATTTATTTTATCTAAAATAAATATAAGTACATAGAAACAATTGGTAGGCATTAATATTTAAAAGTAAGTACGTTCTTACTCATAAACTTGTAAAGTGTTCGTGTTTACTATATATGTATATTTTAATAGGTAGGTATATAGTTCCATCAATTTTTTTTCCGTCCAAATATCACTGACATTACATCCTTCTTCTATACTTTTTATTCACATGTATTTAGCGTTCATATAATGTACTCTGTTTTTTTTAAGTAGATACTTTTAAATGGCCCCTTTGTCTCTAGCTTATTATTAACTCTATTAATTAAGGCCGTTAGTTTCTCCAAGTTATTAAAAATAAAATATATAATAATAACTATTGGTGAGTTATTTTTTTACCGCGGGTACCATTGGCTGTTCTATTGCAATACTCCGGCGGTAATTTTTGGGAACTAAATTTCATAAAACCGCTATTCAAGTGTTTATAAGTATCTTTCTTTTAAGTATTGGCTCCATACACCTTGTCTATTTAGCCAGTGTTAAGAATAATTTGCGTCTGTTAGTCTGGAGAAATAATACCTCTATGCTTATGACAGTGACATAACGAAACTAAACCCCGTAAGTGCAGTGCGTTTATCTTTGCCTCAAGACTTCGTTAATCGTACATGCGCCTTGCGATAAAGTTTTGCGGTCACAAGTAGGCACCTACGTCATTGTTACCCATTTGCAGTGAGTACTTAAAATACCTAAGTAGTTTTCCTAATAGAAAGGAGTTTGGTACGGTTCTATAATAATTCTTTGCATTTTTATACGCAAGTGTATAAACAAAGGTGTTATATCGATAACAAGTAAATATAACATAGTATAATTTACAATACATACTAAATCTATGCTTTCTAGACGTGATCGTGACCAACGTATTGCCTTGCTCAAAGCAAGATTACAAAATATTATTTAGTAGAGGAGGTTCTTTTAATTTTTTGAAGCGTGAACATAAAAGAATAGTTACCGAATTCTATTATTTTTTACCGATTTCAAAAAAGGAGGGGTTCTCAATTCAGTTGAATATGTTTTTACCTCAGAACTCCTTCATTTATAAAACTGATTTATTTAATAGTAATAGTAGTAGCAATAATATTTTTTATTTAATAGGTTTAACTTTTAGGTTGGCCCTAGGAATTTTCATTAAAATCAGTTCAGTAGTTTGGTTATTTAAATCAAAATGACTGGAGAAATTATGTCATCCAAGTAAACGAAATTGCGTATTTACTAATTTTGAAGTCGGTTTTTTAATAGATAATTATTATCGATAACGATGGCCCTTCACTAGTGCCATGAAAACCGACACCGGCCCATGATTAGCGGACAGCTGGGTCACGTGATCGTAACAATACCGGTATTGAATATCGCGTTCACTTTGCAGAGCTCCGGACGTATGATGGGCACGAGAATACTCTGGCTATATTTGGCCCTGATGGCAGCCAACCAAGCCGCCTGCAAGCTAGACCTCGCGTCCGCGAAGAGACGGATCGACTGGACGGTGCACAATAAAAATGGATGTAAGTACATGATATTTATTTTTTAAACACTTAGAATGGAATAGGTACTAGAATGACATTTATTTCGACACCAAGAACTTATAATACATACCTACATTATGCTTCGTATTTATGCTACATAGCAAGGATATCTCTAAAACACACACAAACAATGTATTGGTACCTACTTTGTGTCGAAACACAATTTTCATTTCACATTTTCGAAAAAATATGTTTACCATTCCCTCTCTAAAAAGCCTATTTTATTCACTGAAAACAGTGAATAAATAGCACTTATAATCACTATTTTGGTGTTTGAATTTAGAACACACCATTATAATCGACCTCAATCGCTGGAAACCACGTCAGAAAAGAATTTTCATACTATATCACGTCACTTTCACTCACAGAAAAGATTTAAACGAAAAAAATAATCTTTTGTGGTTTCACTAAAAAATACCTTTTCGCGCGGTTTTGTATTTTTATTTTATGCTTTGGCTCCTCACGACTAATGTATTATGACAGTGTCAAATAAAATAACTAATTAGTATTTTGAAATGAAAAGCAGATAACTCTGGAGACCACCTATTTCACACTCGAAAAGGTTTTAGTGTGGAATAGCATACGCATCGCTGTCTAAAATGTCTGTTTGACTATTCAAGCAACGGCGAACGTTTCTCAATAGCTCGACGCATTTGACACATAATTTGTACGTACCTACCGTCACTTATGTAATAAAGAAGTCGGATAGGAAAGATTTATTCTCACCGGACAATCTCCTTCGATTGATGGTCTATCTCAGCGTTTCCCTTTTGGTGGGTCGCGACCTGGTATCGGGTCATCAAAATAAAATACCGGGACGCAGCATTCCCGCCCTTTTTTATGCCATATATAGGTGGCAAACAAGCTGAAGGGCCGCCTGATGGTAGGCGATCACCGTCGCCTATGGATACCTGCAACACCAGGGGAATCACAGATACGTTGCCGACCCTTAAATATTCTGTTAACAGCCCTTTTGATGAACCCCATGTTATAGTTACTCGGAAATGCCGCAGGAGGGGGAGCTCATTCCACAAATTGCAGGTTGAGGCAAAAAAGATCGCGTAAAACGCATCGTGTGCGATTTCTACCGATCCATGATATGTGGATGAACATTCAGGCGGTGGCGGCTGGTGCGATGATAAAACCACGATGCTGGCATCAGATCGAACAGTTCTTCAGAACCCTCCCCGTTGTAAATGCGATAAAAGACACAAAGAAAAAAGACCGCCTTGTTTTAACATGATACAATCAATCAACGCATCGTAAGCGCCGCCGTCCCTAACTGACAAGGACTTGGATTCTTTGATAAAAAATAAGCAGCTCCTTATTCCGCACTCAAATAAGCGATACCGAAATCTACGGCGTTAAAACTTCATGAATCATGAATGAGTATGAAAATTTCCGGGGCATGGCAGAATTGCCATGGGAAACACTGGTCTATTTCAATACCAATTATGGCTTCTGTGTCAATACTTAGCACTCAGAAAGACTAAATCATTAATAATCTGTGTAGCACTCAGAAGAAAGCTGTGACGTAGCATTGGCGAAATTGTGGTGGCTCCTCCACAAAAGCCATTAAACTGTTAAAGTAGGAAAGATTTATGAATGAGAAGAGAAGTTTATTTTTAGTAGATAGTAGATAAATATCTCATTGAGATAAATCAAAACCATTGCTTAACATCAGGCGAGGTAGCAGCCAAACGAATTTCTGTTATTAGATATATTAAAAAAAAAAAGATTACATTATTTCTATTCATTTGCTCTGACAGCTTTAATTATAGTTAAATTAATTTAGCAAAGGTTATCTTTATTGTTAAATTATAAGTTTTCTTTGTTCAGCTTTTTACAATGTTATTGCAGTTGTTTGAGCAAATAAACGAATGGAAATAGTGTAGCCAAACTTGATAGCATAACGACAGTGCAGAAGGCTGGTCATTGCTTTTCGGATGTATATGTTACTCGTAAGTAGATACCTACCTATGTATGTTTGTCTTTAACTATGTAACTGCCACCTAAACGGCTTGACAGATTTTGGAATGCGAGCGTCGTTAGATTCGTTTCGATCATAATTATACGGAATGTAACAAAAAGACGGAGTTATAATAATTTGATCAAAGTGAACAACTTGTAGAAACTTAATAATAATTAAATTAAAATTTAATTAATAAATTATATTAACGTAGGTAGTTTATAATGCTGACAGTAACTTGTAGACAACAAGTTTGCTACACATTTCAGTAGGACAATTTTTTTAGGGTTCCGTACCCCAAGTATGGGGCCCAAAATATTAGTAAAATACGCATTTTCGGTTACTTGGATGCTAATATTAGACTATCGCCTTATTAAGTGTATGTATTTGATATTAAAATTTGCCTGTATCTATATATTTATATATTTTTTTTTTTTATTTGTTTTGTATAAATTAATAACTTTTGTAATTTTTTTGTCATATTTTTTTCTTATTATTTTAGTTTGTTTAGGCATTTAGTTAGTAACATTTAATGGGAGAGGCCATTGGCTCCCGAAACACAGTATTTATTACTAGTTCGGAGCCAATGGGTTCATATATTATTTTGTAAATTTTTATAATGCCCAATAAATTAATTTGTATTTATTTAATTATATCTATGGGACCAAATCTGTTCATACATGACTGAGGTTACAAACATTAAAAAAAACCATCGTATTGTGAACCCCCTCCGTTTTTGAAGTCGATTAAAATACAAAATTAATACTGACAGTGACGTCGATTCTGATGTATCATTCTCTAAACGAAACTAAATTTGACAGCTCTAAAATGACCTTTTCTGACATACTGAAATGAAAAGAGACGCTAATAATTTTAGTCCTGTCAGATTAGTTTAGTTTAGAGAATGGTACAACAGAATTGACGTCAGTGGCATCGATTCTAATGCACTCTAAACTAAACTAAATTTGACAGCTCTAAACTTATTACCATCCTTCTCTCACGTATTAAAATGAAAAGAGAAGCAGATAATTTGAGTCCTGTCAGATTGGTTTAGTTTAGTGAGTGGTATGACAGAATAGGCCTCATTATCATTTTTATTTACCCTAATTTTACTATTTATTTACAATAATAGAAAATAAGGTAATAAAAAAAAATTACGAATTATAAAAAAATACACTTTCTATTATTGAAACCAGATATAAGAAAACTAACCAGTAACTTGTGGTTAGTTTAGTAGCGTAGGCGTGCAATGTAGTTACAATAGGTCGTTGAATTCGTTCAAGTTCACTCAAATTTGGTCGCTCTAGATGAGTTCTAATGGGTTAATTGCCATAACCGATAAGACTTGACCATACCCAACGATCTCACTACTAGACTAGACTACGTGTATGTACCTACTAACGTGGGTACCTACCTACATACACGTAGTATGTGGAGGTACGTGGTACTACGTGTATATACCTACTTAAGTAGGTACATACACGTAGTCGTTCGTTCGTTCTAGTTCACTCAAAGTTGGTCGCTCTATAGATGAGTTCTAATGGGTTAATTGCCATAACCGATAAGACTTGACCATACCCAACGATCTCACTACTAGACTAGACTACGTGTATGTACCTACTAACGTGGGTACCTACCTACATACACGTAGTATGTGGAGGTACGTGGTACTACGTGTATATACCTACTTAAGTAGGTACATACACGTAGTCGTTCGTTCGTTCTAGTTCACTCAAAGTTGGTCGCTCTATAGATGAGTTCTAATGGGTTAATTGCCATAACCGATAAGACTTGACCATACCCAACGATCTCACTACTAGACTAGACTACGTGTATGTACCTACTAACGTGGGTACCTACCTACATACACGTAGTATGTGGAGGTACGTGGTACTACGTGTATATACCTACTTAAGTAGGTACATACACGTAGTCGTTCGTTCGTTCTAGTTCACTCAAAGTTGGTCGCTCTATAGATGAGTTCTAATGGGTTAATTGCCATAACCGATAAGACTTGACCATACCCAACGATCTCACTACTAGACTAGACTACGTGTATGTACCTACTTACGTGGGTACCTACCTACATACACGTAGTACGTGGAGGTACGTGGTACTACGTGTATATATGTACCTACTTAAGTAGGTACATACACGTAGTCGTTCGTTCGGTTACGGATTAGGTGCCGCAATAGCAGTTGTCCGTAAGGCTCAAGGACTTTAAAAAACATAAGGTTTTATAAGGTCCTTAAATCAAGTATGAGAGAAAGCGATGTCTATGTTATGACATGGTATGATCCACGCCATGTGCGACCAAAGAAAAGAGAAGGGTTTTTATTTCTTTTCTGTGTTTGATACTGGCATCTTTGTAGAATTTAGTTTGACATCAAATTTCAAATGGTGTTGCAGCGATTTCGGTGCCGGCCACGGTACCAGGAGGAATTTACACAGACCTGGAAAATGCGGGCATTATCGGCGACATCGTGATGGGATTCAACGACCGCCTGCTGAGGTGGGTGGCGTACGACACTTGGACTTACACGGGCCGGTTTTTAGGTAATTGTACTTTTTTTTTTTTTTTTTGGCAAACAAACAAATAGTTAAATTATTATAACACCGGCTTGTACTCACGATTATGTTTTTATCGGTCGACACGATCGACCGGTTTCGGAACCATTAGAGCCCCTTGTAACATAATCGTGAGTGCAAGCCGGTGTTATAATAATTTATAATGAATCCTCACGTGAGTTTTGATGAAGTGAAACAAATAATTAGTGTTATTTTGTACATAAATAGGCAAACTTGAGCGCCTTTGAAATCAATATTTATTTTGCACAGATGTTTTCGCGTATTTTTTTACAAGCTTTTATTTGACTTGCCTTGTTAGTATGGTTCAAATGCACCTGAATTTTTCAAGTAATTAAAAAATGCGAGCTTTGTAGTTATTTTCAACCGATTGGGCTGAAATTATGCATATACGTGACAAATGAGTGCGTTACGGATGACAATACATGGTTAGCTAAGTGATGTCATTCTTAATCCAATATGGCGGACTCCAAAAGATGGCGGACCACTACTTTTACTACTACTTTACTGGCTACTTTTTATGCACCCCCATGTATGGGTATCAAATGAAAGGGTTTACTGAGAAGAATACAAAAAATTAAATGACGTCACATTAAATTCAATATGGCGGACGCGCAAAAGCTTGTTTCTAAAAAGTTCTTTTATATTTGACCACGCATGACTTTTTAAAAAGCATTCTGATTAAGAATATAAAAATTTTGTTTATTATAGTTGCACCGATGGAGTTGGACACAGAGGTAGTACACCTGGTCCTCGAAGGCGTGGACACCGTGGCGTTCATAGAACTGAACGACAGCCCCATCGGTACCACCAACAACATGTTTGTACGATACGTCTTTGATATCAAAAACAAGCTCAAGGTAATAAATGCAGATATTTAATCCTTTCCATCCTAAAGTTGCCTGGAAGAGATCGCTTTTAGCGACAGGGTCGCCAGTTGTTACACTAGTTTTTGAAGAGTTTTTTGTCCTCTGTATCAAATTTGATGGTGTGAACAATAAAGAGTTAATCAATCAATATTTCTGATGATATTGCTCAATTGGAGTATTAGTATTACCATTTGGGGGCAGATGAGAATAAAGACGCTGGCCCTGGGGTAGGGCAAGAAAAGCGGTCGCTCTAGGCGCCAGATAGCAAGGGACGCCAATATGACATAAGTAAAAAATAGAAAGCGTAAAACAAAATTTTGATGGCGCTTCGCGTCTAGGAGCATGAGCTTGTGTGGGAACAAACCATAAATACGCAAAAAAATGCTGTTCCATACATATTGTCGAGTGTCAATGACAATTTTTTTTAAAGAACAGAATAACTTTAAATTGTTTTTTGTCTTACAAATACATCATTGAGTATCACAGTTTTACCCTCTTTGGGCGTACAATATTTTCAGTTTCTTAGCCTAAATTTATATTGTTTACATCATAAAAAAAGAAAATAATAAAATACAAAAGGTATGCAGCTTATAATAGGTATAAGGTATCATTGTTATACAGTCGACTTATTTATCGCTATGACGCGCATAGATCTACCCTCATTATGGTTAAAATTTTCGTTTGCTGAGCGAGACTCAATGGTTCTTACTTACAATAAAAAAAATAAAAAAAATATGCACTAAATTGACGAGTCCATAATAGGAGCATTTGTAGTATATATTTTTTATAAAAATTATTATGAATGTGACTTTATGGTAATAAATGATATTCTATTCTTTCTATTGAGATAATATTATATACATTAGGCATCTACATTTATTTACATCATTATATTACAATTAATAATTAAAATATTTTTTCAGTGTATAGAATAGAACACTTTTAATATTAACCAGACTTGGAACTTGGAACAGCAGATTTTTTTTCGCGTTTTCAGGTTTAGTCTTATAGTAAAAGTTGTTCATAATGACGAGTACAATAACCTCCTTTCGGCTTAGTACAGGGTATACGCGTAACCCTGTGTATACGGAAATACTCAGTAACCGGCTATAGTTTCAATCGCATTTGGTAACCTTGTTAGGCCTAGTTCATTACAACAAATATTATTCATTCGTTATTTTCAATTCATGTGAATCAGCGAGTCGCGTCGCTGTGATATAATTAAATAGCTTACCAAACTAGTTGCGGAAAGGTCGATCTACCACACAAAGGCTGACACGCTGACACATACAAATGTGTATTTTGTTAAATGTACCTATTTTATTATCGCCTAATCTCCCTATGTGTAAACACTCAACAAGCTAATGATTTCTTAGGTTTCAGCGACCATAATATTGAAACACATTGAAGTTTAATAAACCGGCCAAGTGCGAGTCGGGCTCGCGCATTGAAGGTTCCATTCCGTACCTCTCAAAGGCCCTTTCGTAACGCTTCCCTACTGTCTAAAATGAAATTACCTATAGGTATACGCCCCGGCCTACCTCGGCGCAAGCAAAAGGAAGCCAGCATTCGCTTCCTCTATGTATTTTAAAAATACATGCAGCAAGGTAGAGTTCAATAGTCCAGCTTAAATCAAATGTTTAATTAAAAAAAACACAAGAAAGTGCACAACGTAGCAATAATATTGGACCTGCTTCTTTACTTAATTTTTTGGTGCTGGAAATGCTCTTTCGCATTATTAAGTACTTACTTGAAAAGGGTAAATACAGTTTCAATGTTTTGGACGGAAGAAATACTATCCGCTCGCACCGCGTCCCCTCGCCCTTCACATATTGCCGCGCCTCCCTAGTAGGCTTTGTGTGTGTTTTGAAAACCAATAGTCTAGACACCTGTCCCTTCGTATTTCAGATAGGCCAGAATGAGCTGAAGATACGTTTCACGTCACCAGTGGAGGCTGCGGCGGAGCGTTCTGCCAACCACTTCACGGCACCCAGCTGCGTGCCCGAGTCCTACAACGGAGAGTGCCATGCCAACCAGCTCAGGAAGATGCAGGCTTCATTTTCTTGGGACTGGGGCCCGGCTTTTCCTTCTGTTGGCCTTTGGTAACATGTTTTTTTTAAACCCCAACGCAAACAGAGGAGTCTTATAAGTTTAACGTATGTATTTGTGTGTCTGTCTGTGTCTTCGTAGCTCCCAAGCTGATGAACCGATTTTACAGTTTTTTTGTTTGAAAGAACGACTTGATCGAAAGTGTTAAAGAAAAATTGTTCAGCCGTTTGAAGTTTACCAGCTCTTTTATAAGGGGGTTTAAAAAATATATGTTTGTATTATTCAATGAAAGATAGATCGTTCAGTGTGGAGGTTAAAGGGGGAGGCCTATGTTCAGCAGTGGACGTCTTCTGGCTGATGATGAGATAGATAGACTTTATTGTTCACACCACAAATGACATACATATGACAAAAACAACTCAAAAATATAGAGAAACGATTGAATTGAATGGCTTGAACAATTTTGATGTACAAGTAGGTACAAGTATTTTCTTTTATTTTATTGTATCTTTTGCTACTCCACGGACTCCGAGGTCCATGCCCTTTGTCAACTTATAGAATTTATTTTGTCAACTATCATCATCATCATCAATCTATGTCGCGTGTATACACCGAGTAGTCCATTTTTCCTTTAATAAACAACTTTTTGCTTTGCGTCGTTTAAAAAGTAGGTAACTAGGTTTTATCTTTAGTATGATTCAGAAGTAAAATTGATATTGGTTTTGAGTCAAGTAAATACATACCACCCTTAAAGTTACATAAAAAAAATACAAGTAGTTGATTGAATCAGGCTTTACTTTGCGGAAGTCCATTTTTAATTTGTATAAGTCGAATTTCTAGTGTAATTCCGCTTCTAAATTAATTTCGTTTGCTTTGTTGCTTCGGTTCAAATAAGCATC
The DNA here is from genome assembly GCA_932305915.1 of Agriopis marginaria. Lineage (NCBI taxonomy): Eukaryota > Metazoa > Arthropoda > Insecta > Lepidoptera > Geometridae > Agriopis > Agriopis marginaria. The sequence goes on along the minus strand of OW029934.1, from coordinate 5,787,143 downwards.
ACAAATATCTATAGAGAAAATAGTTTAACCTAAAATCCTTATTATACTCGAAACGACGTAGAAGCGGAACTACACTAGAAATTGGACATATACAAATTTACAAGTAGTTTACGGATAATATCACTCTGAAACTTTATACAAAACCCTAAATCGTCAGTATTAGAGTTGCCGTCATTCCTAATTTCAGGAAACCAGCATACATAGAACTCTACAAGGGGGCAATCATACGATCGGTGACAACTCATATAGAAAAGCATGACAGTGAGTGGAATGTCAGAATCAAGGCCTATTTGGAATCCAGCATGAAAGTCAAACGCCTTGAGGGGTATCTGAGTGCCTCGCTAGCTGTCGACGGAGAACAGTCTATGAAGTCTGGCTTGGACTTGGAGATTCGCACAAAGAGCGATGGAACTGCCGAAGCTGAATTGAATATGACCATTAGTGAGGTAACCTTAACCTTTCTCTTTTATCGTGCACCTGACGGGTAGTGACTTTTCCGCCGTCGGTTTTCCCTGAAACCCGTACCTACGAAGCACTTTGATACCACTTTTATTGTGCGAACTGCTAGTCTGTGGAATACGCTGCCTGAATGGGTGTTCCCCGATACTTAGTTAAATCTCGGTGTCTTCACATGAGTTGTCGTGTTTTTGTTTTAGCTAATGTAAAAACAGTAATACGTACAAGCGTCAATTTTGGCGTGAAGATAGTACACTCTAAATCATAACAACAAATAATAAATAATGGCCTAGTGCCGTCGGTGACCAATTTCTGTTCATTACCAAGTTATAACTGGTAATTTCGTTATTGAATTTGGTGGTGGTACGGAAACCTCAGTGCGCGAGCCCGACTCGTACTTGGCCGATTTATTACAATAGAGCAAAGACAATAATAAGTTTGTGGTATGTTTAGTTTTTCGATGTTATTATTGTTTCTTAGTTACCACCATTACATTTCATATTTTGTGAAAATTTCAATGGCTATCTGTTACGGTTTAAAATACAACCGTGAAAATGTTGGCCAGACAGACAGCGTAGGCTTAGTAATAGGGTCCCGTTGAAATCCTTTAAGCACGGAATCCTAAAAAACTACAGGCGCCTCAACAACTGGCAATATATATATTTATCTGAGAATTTGCGTTTTTTTATATTAAGTAGTTTATTTTTAGACTCGATATTTTTTTTCGAGGTCGGTCAGAATCAGAACGTCATTGGGTGCTTTAATAAGATTGGTTTTAAGACTCTTGATTCATAATATGACCTTACTTAGATATACGCTAATTATATTAATGTTTAAAACTGTTCTGCCAATTTTTTTTATTTTTTTTTGCTCTGTGACGATTTTAGCTTCTTTTGTGCATTTACAGTGTTAAGTTAGTATTATATTATTATAAAGTTTGATAATATGTAGGTAACGGGTTGACTACTCTTTATGCCTCACTCTGTATATACCTACCTATGTCAAACAAGTCAGTCACAGCTAGAGTCAAGCAAAGTAAGTCACGGTCAAGTCAAAGAAATGCCCTAGTAAAGTGGCGGAGTCTTTACAAGTGGCTTCTATGGAGCATTGGAAACAACAGGAAAATACATGTTTCACCGCGTTGTATCAGTTTCCCACACTCCACGTCTGCGAAAACTTACTAAATAATAATCCACCATTATTACGCATTAACACCCACGGTACGGAGGGTACGAAACCCTCAGTGCGCGAGCCCGACTCGCACTTGGCCGGTTTATTTAAAGAGTATCGTACGATGTGTTTTAGTGAAATAAACCGTCACTTATTTGTTGCATTTTAAAATAGTTCTTAAGGACAAATATTTATAATTTTTTTAAACGACTTCAAAAAAGGGATGGGGTTCTCTAATCTATTCTCTAAATTTTAACTCAGATCTCTGTCATTTATAAACCGATTTGGAAAATTCTTTTATCTCATAGGATATACTATCAGATTAATCCCATAGAAATTTCACCAAAATCGGTTCAGTAGTTTGTGAAAATAACTGAGAAAATATGTCATCCAATTAAACAAAATTGGATAATATTTTTTTTTCTAATTTTCAAGTAAATTTTTTAATGGATATTTTATTTCAGAATGTAGTCAGTTTGTGGTGGCCCAATGGTTATGGGAATCAGTCACTTTACAAGTTGGACGTATATTTATCCACAAAAGGGCACATTGGCGAAATATCTCACAAACAACTCAAAATTGGATTCAGAACCGTTGAATTGGTTGAAGAAGACGCTTCTTCACTAAGAAGTGAGTAATAGTTTCGATACATTAGTAAAATTACTTGCAAACATCATTATCATCTTGCCGCATCATCGCTTAACATCAAGCGAGTTGGCGGTCAAACACAAGCCTATTATAAAATTAAAAAATAATTTAAAAAACAACTGTTTCTTGGGTAAATAGGTACATTCAAAATGTCAGCGGTTTTTTTATTATGAAATGAAATTGTCCAGAAATAGTTGTCTAGATTTGCATCCATAATTTATTTAAATACAAAAATTATATATATTAATTGATCAATAGAAAATTACACATTAAAAATTAAGTTTTTGTTGCAAATTAATATTTCGTTTATGTGTTGTTTATATTATATTATTTTCTGATTAACAGACGACACCTCAGCTGGCAAAGGGCTGACATTCTATTTCAAGGTCAATGGATACCCCCTCTTCATGAAGGGATCAAACTGGATTCCAGCGCACATCTTGCCAGAACGCGGTGGTGATGCCAAAATAAGTAAAAATCACAAATTGTGCTCCCTTTTTTTAAGATTTCAAAGTTTAGCGGTAATTAAATCAATACTAAGGTCCTCCTTTACATTATTCCTGATGTTTTGTACATTTTGCATTGTTCGCGGTCACAGATAGACTATCTGTGATGGTGTGTCTCGAAAACCTAAGATCATCATCATGATTTTAGCCCTAGGACGTACAACATAGGCCTTCCCCATCGATCTCCAAAAGGACCAGTTGGAAGCGGCCTGCATCCGGCGTTTCCCTGCGGTCTCTTTTGGGTCGTCTGTCCATCTTGTGGGTGGACGTTCTACTGCGCTTACCGATCCGTGGTCTCAATTCGAAACCTAAGATATAATCACATGAATGTTTGTAATTTTCAGTCGATAATCTGCTGAATTCAGCGAAGGACACCCACATGTCCATGCTCCGCGTGTGGGGCGGTGGAATCTACGAGTCAGATTACTTCTACAAGCAGTGCGACGAGTTCGGCCTGTTGGTCTGGCAAGACTTGATGTTTGCTTGCTCTATGTACCCGGTCGACCCTGAGTTTTTGGAGTGAGTCTGAATGTTACCCACACACCAGATTTATCTAATCATTAGCTTCTGTCTACGACTTCGTTCGCGTATTTAGTGAAACAAAGAGCCCGCTTCCCGCCACAGCTATCTCGCTCGCAGATTTGAAGCCTTTTTAAACAGTCTTCAAAATAGGAGGAAACAGGAACGAAAAAGAAAATACTCTTCTTGATAGCTCTATTTTTGCTACAGATCCGTGAGACTAGAGATAAAACAGAACGTGATCAATCTCCAGCACCACCCGTCCATTGCGCTCTGGGCCGGCAACAATGAAAATGAAGCAGCTTTACGATTTAACTGGTACGATACCAACAGTGATCTGGCTCGGTACAAGGAGGAGTACATCAAACTTTATGTGGACACCATAAAACCTATAGTAGAAGGTAGGTGGAACTTTTAGCAAGCGATATCGAGGTCGTAGCAAAAAGGATATTGCGATTGTCTTGTATGTTTACATGGTTATATGCTTGGGGTGTATAAGCCGATGTCTATGGACGAAATTTATAGTATTATTTACTATATAATAGTCGGCTAATACCTGTTGGGATGCAGAAGGAAAAGTTTCCATAATGTCACATAATATATAATAATATGCGAAATAGGTGTGATATAATTAAGTGCTCTCATTATTGTAATTTAAATAAACTGTCTAGTGATGATACTCATACTCCATCCATCATCATCATTATATGACATTTATCCTCTCTCTCTCTGAGATAAGGCCTGTGTCCCAGCAGTGGGAACATGATGATACTCCATCAACGAAAAATATGATGCAACATCTAATCAGAACGCTCAATTGAATGAACTAAAACTTTCTTCAGAATTAGATCCTGGGAGAAGGTACTTGGAGTCCAGTCCTACCAATGGAAAGCAGTCTGTTAAAGAAGGGTACATCGCCGAGAACCCTTATGATTCGCATTACGGAGATACTCATTATTACAACTACATTGCTGACAACTGGGATCAGAACATCTACCCTTTTACAAGGTTCTCCTCAGAATACGGGGTCCAATCCCTCCCCACTGTGATGACCATAAAGACAGCAACAAAAAATCCAGAAGACTTAAGTGTCGACAGCGAATTTTCTAAACATAGACAGCATTTACTTAACGGATATACGTATATTGAAAACCAGATGTTGAAGCATTTGAAACTGGAGAAAGACGACCCTAAATACTTTGAGAAATATGTGTTCTACAGTCAGGTGAGATTTTATAGTGTTTTGTAACTAACTAGCAATGTAATTAAAGTAACTTTTGAACTTTTGTGATTTGAACACAGAATTGTTATCGGGACTTATCGCGCACATAGCTATTAAAATTTGCAACTTGAAGTTGCACATCGGGGCAGGCTACATCGCTCGAAGAACCGATAAACGATGGGGAAGAAAGGTTCATGAGTGGAGACCACGAACTGGAAGACGCAGCGTAGGTAGGCCTCCCACTAGATGGACCGACGACATCGTGAGAGTCGCGGGCATCCAGTGGATGCAGATGGCAGGCTGTCGTACAGTGTGGAGTTATAAGGGGAGGCATATGTTCAGCAGTGGACGTCTTCTGGCTGATGAGTTCTAGTAATGGACACAATTAATACCATGTTTGAGAAAACGTTATTGTTCTACAGATTTCACAAGGAATGGCTATGAAAGCAGAGTCAGAGTTCTATCGGCAAAGTCAAGCGGAATGGTACACGATGGGTGCCTTATATTGGCAGTTGAACGACGTATGGCAAGCCCCTTCCTGGTCTAGTATTGGTAAGTTGTAGTACCTAAATTTTATGTGCGAGTGAATTCTCTGCACCCGGTATTCTGGGTCTTAAGAGCTACTTCCCATTCCAAGCTAGGTGGGTTACCATCTTTCACCACTAAACAACAGATGAGCTGTGGTTAAATGCCTATCCAACAAAGTAGCTAGAAAAGATTAATTATCTTATTTTATTTTCAGAATACACCGGCAACTGGAAGGTTATACACTACTTTGCGATGACATTCTTCGCACCAGTTCTCGTCTCTCCTAGACTTCTCTCGTCAGGAGTCGTGGACGTTTACCTTCTGAACGACCGTTTCGTCCCAATCACCGATGGAACCATCATAGTCGATGTCTTCAAATGGAACAGCATGGTCCCTATCAAGAGTCAATCGTTCCCGGCCAACGCTAGCCCTCTAAGCGCAGTCAAGCAAGACATACACCTGGATCTGTGGAAAGATTACAACCAAGAGGAGGTGTTTTTGAGGTTTTCCTTGAAGTCCGAAGGAGTACCTTGTTCGCCGTATAATTACATCTTCCCGAAGCCGCTGAAGTCAATAATAGGGTACAAGGAGCCTAACGTTACGGTGAGTCAATGATCGTACATTTCTTATTTTCGCCGTTTGTGAACCAATCTTATCGATATTATTACTAGATTTATTTATTAAATTTTTGGATTGTGTTTCACCACCACAATTTCGGTGTTTATATTTTTGTAAAAATATATATGAAATTATTGTTTGTTGTTTTAGGTAACTGTCTCGAAATACCCCAAGATGCGTGACGACCGCACCATATCGTACGACATCGACGTCACTTCTGACTCAATTGTGCTTTTCCTCTGGTTGGAAACTACCTTCTCCGACGGGTACTTCTATGACGACGGCCTCATCATCACCGACACCCACACTAAGGTCATTTACATCAACAAGAAACTGCTTAAAGTTAGCGAGTTGCAGAAGTCTATCACCGTTCAATATTATGTCAACTGATTTCAATATGCCTAGCTTTAGTCTGTATATACGGTTATTTTTAATGCACCAAAAACGTTATTATAGAAGAAATGTATATAAATATGTGCCTGACTTTCTTTTTCATATAGGTACTTAACAACTTTAGTTCTATGACTTTTAATAATTTTTCTAATGACAACACAAGCCTATTAACGAATAATAGACTTTGATTTATTATTTTCTAACTCGATTTAACGTACATATTTATACTGATAAAAGAGGCTAAGAAGAGCTTAAAATTCTGCTATTAAATTTGTTCGTTTGGCCCAGAGTTTTATTTAATGCCATAGATAGCAAACAAGCAGACGGGCCGCCTGATGGTAAGCAGTCACCTATGGATACTTGTAACACCATTAGCTGTCATTTTTTTTCGGATTTTTTTCCTTTTAATATCATGGGTTGTTTTGGTGCATCAACGATCACATAATAGCACTAGCTAACTCTGGTGCCTAATCTGTTTTAGTCAGTGTCAATATGATTTAAGAGTTTAAAGTAGTCAAAAGAATCGAAAAGGAATTAATTCGATTGAATGTATTTACACAGTCAGAATACGCATGTTGTGAGCAACCAAAGCGATCAATATATTTATCTTAACAACACGGTTGCCAATATTATGTAAGATGTCGAATTGTTCATTCTTTCATTAACATTTGATTCCAAATAAAAATCTCAACGATGCATTATTTTATTATTATGTTTTAGATTTCCCATACATTTTGACATCGATATTAGTTTGTGTAATTACTCATTAAAATTTTGCATCTATGACGCCTTGATACCTATTTAATTAGACTCGCAGAAACAGCCAGGAAATAGATAATCAGGAAATAGTAAAAAAAATATATGAAAATGAGTCTAGTGACCTGGGTTTGTCAAACTAGTTTGACTTACGCAGATCTATATTTTTAGTTTTGGATTAATATGGTGCAATAGACGTAGTGTTATTTTTTTTTACATATTTTTAGTTTACGAAAATAAAACACATTAATAAAAGCAAATTATACATTTATTTTTATCGATATTGCGAACACTGCGTGCTTTATTAAATAAGTAATAAGTTAAAATATAAATACAATTGCGTACTTAAATTAATAGATATAAACAATCTTTGGACGTCGTTTCTGGAACTGGTAAGGGCATTTTTAAGTACGTATACAAATAGCAATAGCAAGTACTGTAGGTTTTTTTAACAAAAGTTTTAAATACGTACTCTGCTCCTGAGATCTCTGAGATTCTGCTAATAAAGTTTACTTAAGTTATATGCGATATGCGATGCTAGCGTATCATATAATAATTTGTCATTGTTATTAATTTTTCTTCAGTATTTGCTAAAGCTAAACAAAGTATTTGGTTCAGGGGGGATTAGTCTATTGTGATCGAGATTATGTAGGTCTCTCTCACTCTTGATATTTTTAATGAGAGAGACAGTGTCGGAGATAATCTCGAGCGCACCAGCACATTCCCAGATCGAGTCGTAAGATAACTTTGTTATAGCACCATTAGCAGATAGATATTCTAGAATCGTGACTGCAGTAAGTCTATGCATATAATTATAACCCTTAATTCTCCATCAAAAAAAAAAAAACCTAGGATAAAGCAAGTCTCTGAAATATTAGAATTGTTATAAAACTTTAATTGACGCTAAATAGACTCTTACTTTTCTGTAAGTACATATATAATTATTTTGTATTTAATTACGATATTATTACATTTAATACAAACAAAATATCAACGAAATATGACTACGACAGAATAACTTAACCATGCTAACATATCAAAAGCGTTATAAAGATCCTAGCCCATACAAAAGTCCATCTCTTTTAAGCGTACAAAAAAATCTAATAATGTATTAAGCGCAATTTCTGTATAGTACCGCATAGAGCAGTCTGTTCCTTATAATTACAGTATCATACGAACTGGTAGTTAAAGATCCGTTAATTATTTTTGTAATACTACCGCACTATCTCTCATTCAAAAACAAAACATTCGTGGTTTTTTTAGTACATTTTAATCCCTTCAAAGAATCTTATTCTTTGTGATATCGTTAGTTTTACTTTCAACGACAATTTGATTGCGACAAAGTAATTTAAAATACATATTGAGCACGCATACTAAAAAGCACCATTTATAAATAATAATTTCGTCTTAAATACTTTACATCGTAAAATTACATAATTATATGAAAACAAACAAAAAATTGGCGTTAATGAAATAGAGTATAAAGTTGTGATTTATGCGACTCGCATGGCTTCACTGCATTTTTGACCAACAATATTTTTCAAGTTGACAGCCTTAGTCTCTTTAGCTTCTTTAAGGCAGAGAGCGGTTATCACTAAAGTTGTCATACAGCGCATAGCATTGTAAGAACCATTATCAGGAACTAAGCAACAACATTATTTGGCACATCGAACAATATAATAATAAAAAAACGTTCAAAGCTAAGCTTCGAAAATAGGAAACATGGAAGCGCATTAATACTTTAGGATTATGTCCTTTACACAGATATGTGTAAACATAGAACAGGACACCGCAGGCAATTGTCCTTATTATTTTAATGCCCACAGAACGCGGCATGCTGCTCGTTCATCCGCTTTCAGGTTAACGTGCTTATCAATGATACCGACTGATTTTAATGTTTTTTAGCATTCATAGTTGGCATTTTACATTACATGGAATGGAATAAAGCGTTCTTATGAAAGCGTTCTCAGAAATGGTTATATTTTGATGACCTTTAGAAAAATATATTAACACATTGTTCATTGTAAATATTATACCTTAATTAAATATACATATATATATATATATATATTGGGGTTAACAATAATATATAAAAAGCTCACCTAATTAAAAGGCATTATCTTGGTGCACATTTTACTTACCTAAACGTAATATTGTATTTTTTTTTTAAGTTCTGGTTCTGGCATGCGGGTCAGTTGTCTATTCTCTATTTATAAATAATTATTATGAAGAAGTTCTTTGATTTTTCATATTAGTTATTTAGTAGAAAACATATAATTATCTTTGTTTCGGGTGTCCGAACGGTAACATCGATTTTTACAGAGGCAGAAGAAAATTTGCAAAAATAAGACAAGAAAAGTATTAGAAAACTGCCAAAATTATATTATTTCATCATAATTTCTTCGAGGATTGTATGGAATTTGGGTAAAGTTTTGATTTATTTATGAAGGTATCTACTAATCTTGTCTATTTTTACGAACATAGTTGTACAGAGGCACTATCTTAAACTGTGCACAGACCTAGCGAACGTACGCAATCGAGTGAATACAGGCGAACATAGGCGTATGTGCCGCTGGACACCGCACGCTCGTTCGCCATCCGTTCGTGTGTCAGCACACTCACAACATTCTGCGAGCACAGGCCAAAAATAAATGGTATATTTTTGCCGAGTTTCCCTTTAGCACTTACACCCCTCTTGGGTCATTGACATTGTGATCATCTCGTTTGCAGTTGTGTGCCGCTCAATACTGAAGTGTGCGTTTGTAGAACTAGTAAGAATATGTCAGTGTGTGCTATACGTGTTTACTTCGCCCTTTTCAGGTTTTGGCAGACGTTTTTCGGTACTAGCTCGAGTTTAAGGCAATTTTTTAAAATATTTTAATAGGTTTGCGTTTGACCGCTAACTCGCTTGATGTAAAGCGACGATGCGGTCTACGATGGGGCACGCTTGCCTAGAAGAAACCGATTCACTCGTGATTTGAAGACACCCAGATCATACAAACTATGTATGATATAAGGCACTGGCAAACGCGAGCGAAGCGTTCGTTCACGTGCACTCATTTTCGCTGATACGTCCACATCAACTCGTTAATTCAAGCGCGTTCGCTAGGTCTGTAAGTACACTGTGAGTGCCAGGAAACTGTTTAAGTTACTGGCACTGTATATTAACATTTATAGCATAGAACAGAGATTGCTTGACACCACGTGTAGACGGACGTGTTATAGTTAGAGTCCATGCAAGACCATCACAGATAAGCACCGAGCCTGTAAAAAAACATCCATTCGTTATAGTTTTTGGTGCACTTACCTATACCCGTCATCGGAAAAGGTAACCCAAAATTATACAGTTCTAATTTAATACGGGTTTGTTAGAACGAACTATGAACTACGAAAACAAATCTTGGAAGTTAATTTAAGTCGGCCTACGTCTTATTCTCGTATCGATTTGAAATTTTGCAAGAATGCCATAGATGGCAATCAAGTAGACTGGCGGCCTGATTGTAACCGTCGCCTACGGATACTTGAAACACCAGAGGCATCACAAATACGTTGCCGACTCTTTAATACTCTTTTTTTAATGGTGGCAAACAAGCAGATGCGCTGCCTGATGGTATGCAGTCACCGTCGCCTTTGGATACTTGTAACATCAGAGGCATCAAAAATATGATGTTGATGACCTGTAAGACTCTAACTCGCCTTTTGAAGAACCCATATTGTAGCTTTTCGGAAACACCGCAGAAGATCATTATCACTACAACTTGAATTGAGCCTCATTTCACCGTTATCTCTATTCTCGCCACTGAAGCGTGCAAGCGGCTTAGAACAACGCTCACATATATCAGGGATCTCAGTTGGCTCGGGTAGATACTGACTGGGGGAACGAACAATAAACCCCACGCGGGATGTCAGTGTAGGACCCATCGACTCCAAGTCGATGATCGACCAAGACGATAAGAATAGAAGGGGGTAATATAAAAGGGAACCTTTGGATACTATTAGGTGTACTTCACGACTTTTAAATCAATTCGCATATAGCTTCCGATCACTGAAGAAATAGCAGGATCCCATTTTTCAGAAAGCTAGACTTCAGCGATAAATAACTTCGCATGTTTTAACAAGTTATTAAAACAAGCAAGTTGAGCACATAAGGTTTATTTTAAAAAATTAAGTTTTCACACCGTGTTACATAAGGAAGGGAGGAGAAAGAGACTTTTTCTCGGCCACAATCTCGTTACAAACTTTTCCGATGACTGTGTAGATAATCTTTCCGATACAATATAGAATAATAAGAAGAAACGTTTTAAAAAACTGCGTGCTCACAAGCTGGACAGCATGCTAGTTAATTTCGAGACGAAATAAACGAAATATCAAAATATTATAATTAGTTTCAAAATGCAAAGCACATTTAAAGCGTCGAACACTTCATCACAGCAAGTATTTAATGTAACATGCAATAATCATGCGACATTGAAATTAAGCTTAATGATATACTTACAGTTGTTTAAAAGACATCAGTGACGTATACCTGATTCACAGTTCAAAAATCTGTCCGTACAGTGCGTGATTACTACGTGCACATAGTAAGTATGCGTGTGTGTGTATAAAACTGCTAGACTTCTTTTTATCAAATAAATGAGTTGTTTTATTACTACTTGTAGTAAAATAAGTAATGATGCTATTGCGATATGGGCGGCCAAGGTCGCGCGGCTACGGTCGGCGCTACTAGAACGAACGCGAAAATCCAACCTAATTTACCTTACAATAAGGTTGCGAGTTATCAACACAATTATAATGCGCGCATATACGCGTCAGCGGGTCACATAATAACTAGATATTTAAGGCCCAAAATATGGCGCGCCGCTATCTTATATGTGCTTCGTTCATTTTGCGGAGTTAGATTTCAAAATAATTTAAATTATTGTATAATAGGCTTGCGTTTGATCGCCAACTCGCCTGATTTTAATCGATGATGCGGTCTACGATGGAGTATGCTGGCCTAAAAGAAAACGATTCACTCTTGATTTGAAGACACCCAGATTTTAACTTTTGGGGAAAACCCATTTTTGTTATAATATTTTTATATATAACATCAAAAATGTGTTAATAGCTTTCCAGTCCATTTATTCTGGTCATTATAAAAAATATTAAAATATTTTTTTTTCCTAAATATTTTAAATTATTAACGTCGAAAATGACCGACGTAAATTTTTTAAGAGTTGACAGTCATTTGATATTTAAAAATAACACCGAATAGGAACGAGCGTGATAGCTGCACCCGGGTATTCTGGACCTTAAACCAAAATGCTTTCATGTTGTATGTCATGCAACTGCGGTTGCGTGACCTCGACCGCCTACATCGGAATGCCACTTTAAATAAGCAATATTCTATCTAAATGGTGCTTTAGAGGTAATATTACAGCAACATAATGGTGCTGAACGAAAAACACAACACAAAGCGATCTCCGATCAAATGTACACAATACACACCTTTTATTGAAAAATTCCCAACAACGACCTAGATTACAAGAACATTAGTAAATAGTATTAGCTACAATATAGATTACACAAAATATTAGATAAAAACACAAACCTACATCCAAGTAGATTCCATGAGACACCTTGCATGCCATATTTCCAATACAACTACGATAAATTGTCGTAGTTGAGTCCGGCTAAAACCAGTCTGCTCAATCGGGAACGTGACAACACGTGTCAGTTTGAAACGAAAATGGGTAAAGTACTGAGTTGTAAGAATACCACAAATAGAGTTGTCCGATAGAATAAAGATATTTCTTTTAACAGTACTTTTAGGTACGATTTTTTTTACATGTTTAGTTTTCATACAGATTAGACCGCTTGTGAAGTCTACTTAGATATAGGTCTGTAGATAAAACTAACAAAAAGTATTTACAGTTGCATTCGGAATACAAGAGACGATTCAAGCCCACAAAATAGACAGACAGGGCAACGCTTTTAGGTTTTTTACTTCTGTCTTTTAAACATTAATCAATCGCCTGAGAAACAGCTGGAGAGGAATCGAGATACAATACCTATAGAGTAACAAACGTGCAAAACAAATGTCTGAACCAAAACTTAGGGCACGCTTCGCATTGCGCTGACTTTTTGGTTATAGATGGAAGGCAACCGCGATCCGACTAAAACGCCGCACGATGCCAGTTCTACAATGACAGCAGGCAAGCATTGAAGTTGAACACTACTGAACTAGAGTAAAATTTAATTTTCATTTTTTAATAATAATGGATGTATGACAATGACACTCGGAAGATTTTTTACTGTTTTCACTTAGAGATTGTGACTCGAAGAGCATTGTATCTCGACGCAGAGGCAAAATATTAACAAATAGTGAAACAACAAAGCGCAGAAAATCACGTAATTTTTTTTTGCAATTAGAAAATGTTATAATGACAATATTCACTTACCACCAATATAATATACCGGGTGTAAGGGAAATGTTCTCGAAGTCGAAACGCTAATAGTATATTATTTAAAAACAACCATACTAACCATTTGCCTTATTAATACTTGTTTTTGTGGTTAACAATTTTGCAAACCAGCAATGTAAAGCGTACAAGTGAGCGCACGGCGCAGGTTGTTCGTTGATTTCTAGCGTCCGCTGATATTTTATTTGCATTACATTGCGTACTTTAAAAAATATATGAATATAACAGGTTTTTTTTCGTTGTATCGTATCAGTAATCACCAGCACTATCCCACACCAGCACCAGTCTTCGTTTTTGAGAGCGTTTCCCTTACACCTGGTATACCATAGCAAAGTGGTACCCTTTATTATGTAAAGAGTACCACTTTGCTGTGTTAATACTACTTTGACAGTTGCCAAACCCTTTTTATGCAATTTTATTGGTTAACGTATCGCCGCTTCTCTTTTTCTGCTTTGGTGGATCAGTCCTATTTTGGTATGCCAGATAAGTTCTAGACTATGTCAGCAAAGTTTTATCTTATTTCTTTTGTATAGAAGGCTTCATTTGTAAAAGCATGAACTCTTATATCCACGATTATCAGTAATATAATTAAATTAATGTTGTGGTGTACTTGATCGTCTCTCAGAAAAACAAACAAATTCAGTCACAATTTGTTACACAAAATCTATTAACTATGCTATGTATTTGGAGAGATTTTTTAAAGCCCCACGACAAGTAGTGAATAGTTTAAAAAAATAAACTTAAGGTATTAAACTCATATTTTAACTAAAATTTAAAGCAGTGCCTTCGGCATATTACATATATACACTGTTTGGGCACCGTCTTGAAGTAAACAGAAGCAAAAGCCAGAATGACAATCACTGTTGACTTAACCAACCTGTTGATTCGAAAATCTACAAGAGAAGTAAGAAAGAAAGAGGGTCATAATATTCATAATTATGAGCAGCTCTAAAATCTTAAAAACAGCTGTTATGTTTAGTCGAGTGTCAATGACCTTTTTTATGGAACAGCTGATTTTAGTAACTGCCCATTTAGTCTAACCCTGTAAATCAAAAGTTCAAAAGCGCAAGGTAGCTTCAACCATTTACCTGACTCTTGATTGCAGTGCGGCGCGTTCTTCCGATGGCGTGTCTCGGAGGAAGGTAGAAGACAAGTTCAGTACTACCATGATGCAACATAGCAGTAAGGGCCCAAGGATGGCACCCTCGGGGCCGAGGTAGAATATACCACCAGCGATGGCCAGCCCTGTCACGTAGGGGTGCCCGCCGCTGTAAGAAACATAAGAACATGTTAGTCATGATAACGGTCCGGAGTTTGACATCTAATGTGACCTATGTTTAGTGGCGCTAATGTTGTTAGTAAGCTTTTATAGTATTTGTGATCGAAAACAACAGATGGCCGATGGGGCCGAGAAATTCTCCAATGTAGACCACGGACCGGCAAGCGCACCGTAGGACGTCCACCCATAAGATGGACAGCCGACCTAAAAGAGACCGCAGGAAAACGCTGGATGCAGGCCGCTTCCAACCGGCCGTTTTGGAGATAGATGGGGAGGTCTATGTCCAGCAGTGCGCTTCCTATGGCTGAAACGATGATGATGATCAAAAATACGATGTCGACTCAATTTGGCTGACAATTCCACTGCTACTATGAAATATGTCATGAAAATCTAATTTCTATTAGCAGTTAGCAATCATAATTTTCTTACCTTTATCCCTTTATGCGAGTCCGTAACTTTTTCGCCATTAGTTCCTATCATCATTTAGTTTATTATGTTTTTTTTTCTTCTATTCTATATAGGATATATTCAGATATTCATTTAAAGTGTAAGCGCGTATGACACTTCCATAAATTAAAGCCTTCAAGCAATTTCATTATTGTGGCAAACTTATCTTCAGTAAAATTAATAATTTCTGTTTCTGTTTCTGATTTTTGTTTCTGTCATGAATTTAGATAGTGGTGATGCTGCTTTTTCAATACTGCCAGCACTACTCAGTAACTTAAGAGCCGTCTCACATTTTTAATGAAAACAGGATTAACCAATTACAAAAATAGTTTTTCGTAAAACTCTATGAGGAATAGTGTGAGAGTGGATTTTGTTAATTTACTGACATGAAATTTTCAATTTCATATTCGTCTTCACAATTACGTTTTATGCCCTAAAATCCAGATACCTAAAATTTTTCTGCTGCATTTTGTAATACGGCTCTTAATTGATTTAATGTTGCCAGTGTGCGAGCGAGACAGCTCTGAATCACATATCAATAAAAATACAACTTACTCTTTAATCTCAGCGTAGACGGCCGCGTCTAGGAAGGCTATTGGCGCAGCCTGCGCTATGGGCAGCATTATGGCCGCCATTGGCCGCCCTTGCAGCCACACGTCCAACGCCGCCGGGATTCCGGCCAAATATGGCCCGAGGAATGGCGCCGCGCCCAGTACTGCGGCTAGCACTGCAATGACAAGTACATCATGTAGATTTTTTGGGTACTGATAGCCCTGGGGGTCTAGACAAGAGCCATTTTCTGTTAGCGTTCACGCCTGCGGAAAGATTAAATTGTATGAAAATGACATTAGCTTGAGATAATTTCTATCATGCTAATGTCATTGTCAATGTCATTTTCATACAATTTCATCTTTCAGCAGGCGTTAACGCTAACAGTGAGTGGGTCTTGTCTAACCCCCCTGGTGCACTCCGCACTTAAGGTATGAAGTGTATGAAGCTACAAGTAGACTTGTCGTACCTGCCGCGCGATAGACAGAGATAGAAGGACAAGAGTTACGCGATAGAAAGAGAGGCAACTTCTAGGTTAATATAGCTGTAGGTAGTTAGCGCTCGCATGTCCTGAATTGCACTTTATTGTGTAGTAGCAAGAGTCGCTACTTATTTAAATGATTTTGCGGAGTGAATCTTCTTAACTTGTACTTATTCTGTGTCTATCATGTTCCCAATGATGGCCTTCTCTCAGGGAGGATGGGCCTTTATCCACCATGCTGCCCCAGTGCGTGTTGGTAAATAACATGTCCTGAAACTTTTTGAGATTCTTGTATATCCGGTTTCCTCACCGTTTTTTGGTCGATGCCATCGAAACGGCACACAATTTATTTGAATATTATATAAGTCATCCAACCGCACTTTCAGATTCTCACCGGACCTTTAGGAGATCGATGGGGGAGGCCTATGTCCAGCAGTGGACGTCCTACGGCTGAAATGATGATGATAATATAAATCATTGATGCAGGGGCTAGGATCGAACCAGGTGCCGTCAGATTGTATGGCTTAAACACAGGTTCAGCCATCATCGCTCTAAATAAAAATATTTAAAACTGGATATCGGGTTAGTACAATGCAATTTATGCAATGCCACCATGCAATATCCGAACCAAAAGTAGACTAACACAATACTAACTATTAAGGTAATCTGTGCATTTAGTATACATGTTATTGTGTGTCTGTCTGCACTCAACTCTGTAACATTTGAACAGATTTTTATGAAATTTGGTATGGTATACCTCCATACTCGTGTTTTGTTTGTTGTTTTTTTTTTCATACTGGACTAAAACAAAAGCTACTTTTTATCCCGAAAAATATTATGGTAGTCATGGTGGTGGTTAGTTAGCGGGTGAAACCGCAAGACGCTGCTAGTAAGAGAAAATAAAAACAATATTTGTCATTGGTGGTTCTTTTTTGCCAACCGTACTGAATGTTTATTTTGTAACACTGGATACTTAGGTACTTATAGGAACATAATTATTTACTCTTTCTAAAATATTCTAAAAGCATATTTTTTTCACCCCCGACGCAAACAGAGGGGTGTTATAAGTTTCACGTGTCTGTCTGTGGCATCGTAGCTCCCAAACGGCGGAACTGATTTTGATTTAGTTTTTGTTTGTTTGAAAGGTGCCTTCATCGATACTGTCGATCGATCTTAGCTATGATTCAAGAAAATCTGTTTAGCCGTTTGAGATTATCAGCTCTTTTATCGGGTCTTTTTTCTTCAATTTATACTTGTTTTTCACATCTAACCTTCTGACCGATTGGCATGATAGTAGAACAGAGTTGAAAAAAATTTACATAACTTTACAAAAATATGTCAACAACTTTTTATGATATAAAAGTAAGTTACGTTACGCCTTCTTGATATTAAACGGATTTCAAGTCAATGAAACAATTAAAAAATAAACAGATAAATATTTAATAACAAAGCAATGTTTATTGAGTTTTCTTTTTCTTATTATCATTTTGCCTCGGCTGCCTGAGTTGTGCATACACGTATTTGTAAAAGTCTAGTGCTTTTTGTTTGTCATAAGCGACGTTGTTGCGGCAGTGAGGGCCCACGCAGCGATTAATATACTCATCATTCGAAGGAGCCTTAGGTTCCTCCACAGGCCTTTTACGAGAAGTGCTGGTACTCCGCAAAGTTTCCACGAAATCGCGCGACGAATCGAACACAACTTTTATAGCAGTTCGATTAGTCATATCCAAGTTACTGTCTCGAAGTAGATCGTCTTTGTTCACGGCCGTCATTGAAGCCACCCCATTGGGGGAGTTTGCTTGTCTGATCAGATAGAAGGTAGGGGCTGGCTCCGTCACCTCTTCATCGGTGGTTACCTCGTTGTTAGCGTGCTTATCGCTGTAGAGTAAACACATCACCTGAGGGTCAAGGTTTAACTGACACATGTCGCTTTCTAATAATAGCTTCACGATATCGAGAGGTAGCACGCACGGCGCCGATAAACAAGTATTATTGGACGATAGGTCTAGAATCATACTGTTCAAATCTACGTTAGAAATTGCGGAATTTAAGAAGGAAATATTCTGGCATCTGCAGTCGACTTTATTATTAGTAAACGCGACAGCAGTCCCCGCAGACTTGCAGCTGGTATAATCGAAGATTAGCGAATACGGTTCCACGTTTTCAACTTTGTTGTGACAGAAATTAAACTGCTTTTTGTTTGTCCATTTCCTAGCACATTTGATATTACTCAGAGCGTTTGCTTTGAGGGTGATAATACTGTTTCTCTGTATATCAGTATTGACTGATTTTACTGTCAGACCGTAAGCATTTATCTGCTTGAATGTGCTTCCAATGATTTGTAGATAGTCAGATGTGATGTTTATTGAATTGGAAGTCACATTGCCGAAATTACACTCAGATAAAGTTACAGCCGCGCTTAGTACTGTGACCGCTTTAAATTCGATATTATCAATTTTGGTGTCAATAATTTTGAACACAGTGCTATCTGTGCTCATGATAGCTTCGATACCGAAAGTCTGGATGGTTGTTATCGTAACGTTTTCGAATTCGATACTCTTAATATCGGTGACATTGTCGATTGCTCGTGTTCTAATTACGTTTATATTGGTGTTCGCGATGCGTATCTTTCTCATAGAGTTTGCTCCCATGCATTTTTGTTCAGTACTCGAACTAGGAGACTTAAATAATTGCCTCGGTAAAGATACAACTTCTTGCACGTTTTCCAAGACAACTTCAGGTGGCGTCTGAACTAGCGAGCCGCTTGACGATGTGAATTCTAACTTTTCTACGTTTTTTATAATAAATCTCTGCAGTTGTGAACTCCTCTGTAGTAAGGGACAGTCGAGTACAACTTTTAGTTCTTTGCAATTCTGTATTGTGACACTTATACGATCTGTATAGTACTCCTTTAGGTGTATTACATAATCCTAAAACAAATGGATAACATTAATTATGTGACAAAACAGTAGTGGGCATAAACTATCGAACAATATGGGTGTATTCAAATCGAGAGTAAACAGATTCCTGGCAAGCGTGCATCATCTTAGTTCGCGTATTAACTTAACATCAGGGACGATGTGTACAAATTCGAGCAAATTTTGAATTTAAAAATCTATCCCGCAAATATCTTTCAAAATACGGGGTGTAAGGGGAACACTCTCGAAGCCAAAAGAAGGTAATTGTACTCATCATTATGAACAACTTTTACTATGGGACCAACCCTGAAATCGCGAAAAAAATATCAGCTTGGCCAGTTATTTAAAGTCTCACTCAGTGATTAGTAATCATCAATAACATTAAAATGCGCGAATTAGATACCCGCGCTTTTAGCTACACCTAAATTAATTATTCGGGTTTTCTAAAATGTAACTAAATTTATATGCATAATCTGCATGGGGCATGCACAATTGGGGCACTATATTCAGATATTGCTTAAGAATGTATTTGGACAGATACCTTGTGCTTAAGTTGTCAAAAAACGCTGTCTAAAATGTGATAGACCCTGGACACTTCTTACATGAATTTTGTTCTAGACCCGACATCCATGTTTTTGTAAATCTTTGTAGATACAAACGCACGTAGATACGCATATTAGAATAATTCTTGGCCAAGACAGAGATTTGGAAGTGAATCTTTAGGGGTCAACAACTACCAAACATTCTTAGGTTTTTATTAATTATAAAAAAAAAACGATGGAATACTTTACTTACATTGTTTCTTGTCACTGGACATGAGTATGTTATGTCATAAGGTGCATTATTAACACACGACCACTCTGGACTTTGGCAACTCGAGAAGTTTATCTTCACCGCGATACTAGTTCCTAAGTTGATCACAATAAAGACGAAACGTATCATTATAACTAATTAAAAAATCATTATTTATATCGTTTATCAGCGCTTGAAACGCGGCTGGTAAAAATGTGGCATCGGTTACAAATGACCGTTTCAAGATAACTCGCGAACAGTTGGCAAAAAAATCATTGTTTATTTCACGAATCAATTGAAAGTTTAATGACTGGGTTTTTTTTCGCGTGACTGTATTGTTTCGATAAGTAAAATCGCACTCCACTCGATCCATTTTTAACCACTTCTTCAAAAAGGAGTGGGTTCTCAATACGTATAAATAATGTTTATTACCTCTGAACTCCGTCATAATTATATGAACCGATTTAGATTTTTTATTTTATTCAAAATGATATTAAAAAAATATACATACAAAATTATTTATTTCACATAATGATAAAGATACAATAAAGCAATTGCCTGAAAGCCTGAAAATAGCCTTTATCGTGAGGTCCAAAGAACCGATTTAGGAAATTCTTTTTCTTATTTGAAAGGATATAAAAAATATATACAAAATGATTTAGTTCACATAAAAGATACAATAAAATATAGCATATTGGCTAGTTTGGTTGTGGTGTTGTGTGTCGTAGCGACAACCCTGCGATTTTTCAAGATCAAGTGAGGGTAGAAGAACAAAACACCCGCTTTTCTCATCGGACTCACCCGCAGTGTTCAGTCAGCTCGTAACCACGGCCATTGTAACATGGTCGAAACGTCGAGCGAAAGGTACCTATTTTACCTAAATAAAATTATACGTGATAAGTCCCGATAAACATTTAAAACATTGGCTAGTTTCATTATGACCAATTTAGTTTGGCTTGAAAAATAAACTTGAATGACTTACCTTCGGTTTTCCTATCGAATTATGACCTCAATTGCTTCAAACAAAGGGTGAATAGAGTTTTTAAAGGTAGGCAACGCACCGCCAATGCTCCGGGCATAGGACGTACTCATACCCAGGAGTTAATTCCGGAGGGGTTTTAAGAAGAAAAAAAAAACAGTTTTTTATAGGGGGAGGGGGGTTAAACCCCTAGTACACCCTCCTGGGTACACATGGCTGTGGGTATTGTAGATGTCCATACGTGGTGACTTCTTACCAAAACGTAGCCCGTCGCTTGCTTTACATAAAAAAATTGCCCGAACCTCACTCACCTGAAGGTAGGTAGACGACTTTAGCGCCAAATAGATTGTGAACCAGCCAAGTCCAGAGACCGTAGAAAAGCGCCATTTTGAATGACGCTCTGAACACCTGTAATATAATTTAGAAAATGTAAATGTAGTATGTTAGTAGTGTGTGTGAATGTGTATGTAGTAATGTTACCTGATTGATAGCAACGGAGAGCGCAATCCCGAGCCGGGGGCCGAAGTTGGGCTGGATCTGTGTTATTACTTCGACGGGCTTGTAGAGAGCGTTGCTTGAAGCCAGCAGGTAGAACAGGGTCGTGAAGAACACCACCTGGACATTATTCATACTGTTATATTTATTCAGTGCAGATGACATATTATTATGTCACTGAAATGTGGTATCTCACTGTGCAGCGTGTCCTACAACTTGCACACAAGACGACCTGAATGAAGCCACGGAGAGTGCCATTGGGGTGGCAAAGTTCTGGTTTAGAAACTTGATTTGAAAATAGAATTGTATTTTGCGGAACATCGACTCGAAAAAAGAAGAAGAAGAAGACTATGGGCCTCTTAAGCAAAGTCAAAGTCGCACAACGAGCTATGGACAAGGTTTCTCTAAGAGATCGAATCAGAAATGAAGAGATCTGTAGACGAACGAAAGTTACCGACATAACCCACCGGATTAGCAAGTTGAAGTGGCATTGGGCAGGGCACATAGCACGCAGAACAGATAGCCGATGGAAAGTTTCACGAATGGAGACAACGGAGCGGTAAGCGCAGCGTAGGACGTCCACAAGGTGGACGGACGATCTTAAAGAGACCGGGAAAGAAAGCGCTGAATGCAGGCTGCTTCCAACCGGCCCTTTTGGAGATCCATTAGGGCAGCAGTGGACGTCCTTGGCTGAAATTATGATGATGATGATGATTATATATATTTATTTGTAGTAACGAAACAGTGCCGAAACGTGGACACTTACAGTTAGATCGGTCCATAAGTTAAAAGTCTCCAACGAGATATGCTCGACGTTTCTCTAAGGGATCGTATCCGCAACGAAGTAATTCGCCAGAGAACCAAAGACACTGACATTACCTTACAATACAATATCACTTTAATATACACCGAACAAATACAAACTTATAACTAATACAAAAACCGTGAAGGTGACGGACAACTAAACAACGATGAAGGAAAACATCGTAAGAAAAGCAAGAACCTCAAAATCTTAAAGATGTATGACATTGACCAACATGCACTGGGTCACCATGGTGGATTAAAGCCCATCTCCCTCTCACTCTCTTTCTCTCTCGCTCTCTGAGAGAAGGCCTGAGTCCCAACAGTGGGAACATGCTGGCTGAAATGATGAAAAAAATATGAAGCTATCTTTATTCCATGTTATTATCTTACCAAGTTGATAAACATGTTGATAATGGCACCCCCTCCACTCAACAGCAGCGTTGTAAAGGCGCCCAGTGAGCCGGCGAGAAGCGACACGTTGCTAGCCAATGGCGCCCAGACGCTGGTGGCTATAGCGCTCAGAGTGCCCACGTTGTCTTGAATCCAAGTCACAATACCCGAATAGTCGAACATGCCTGTAGAAAATACTAGTTTGTTTAGCGTACGAAGCGCTTTGATTCCAATTTAATTGTGCGAACCGCTGGAGTTTGGAATAAGCTGCCTGAACGGATGTTCCCCAATAGTTATAATCTGGGTACCTTCAAGTAGCGAGTATATAGTGTAAGCTGCAATAAATTGCCACAGATTAATAAGTGGTTGGACCCGGGTATGTCCTAAAACTGCGACCAGAACCACCGGAGGATGGCCAGCAGCGTCCTATTAGTACACGGTGAACGTACTGCGATCCCCAAGTGTAAGAGGGAGGCCTTTTGTAAATCTCCACCTCTTTACAGGGGCGTGAATTTGACTTGACCGTGACCGTGACCGTTTGCTTGACTCTGACTGTGACTATGACTTGTTTGACGCTATTAATACTATGTTAACTGATTAATATTACGACTAAAGGACATTGAATCCAAGGTCATGAAAATTTAAAATTTAAATATTTAAATTTAATTAAAACACAGCCTTTGTCCAGCAGTGGACGTTTACTGGCTGCTGATGTGTGATGTGTGAATAAGTGGTTGGTAAGAATTGTGCGTGATCCGTCTGGTGCTTATGACGCGGATAAGTGCGAGGCCTACTGTAACTCCTCATATTCTTACAGCACTAAGGTTGCATTTCGAGCATGATCGATGGATGGCACTGATTCTGTCCATTTTTTTATCGAATCTTGGGATTGATGTGATTCCAAGTAACGTTGACAGATTATAAAACTCATTTGAGTGACGCCAGCCAGCTATTCTTGTGCATGCTATTTTGTGTCTGTCCCAGTTGCAGATAATAGGCATGTGTCCTGTTTAATTTTTTTTTTTAATTAAATTATTATTTTTAATTTATTAAAGTAATCTTACCAAAGTATATAACTAAATACATTAAAAATACTGAAAAAAAAATTTGATTGGCTGATAAATCTTTGAGATATGAGCGTTCAAAGTTTTGATGGAGATACAGAGCGAATACTCTCTCTTTCCCGCAAAGCGTGTGTTAGTATAGCGTTTGTATGGTTCGCACACATCATCATCATCATCAGCCAGAAGAAGTCCACTCCTGAACATAGGCCTCCCCCTTTAACTTCCACACTGAACGACAGTCTGCCTTTTGCATCCACTGGATGCCAGCGACTCTCACAATGTCGGCGGTCCATCAAGTGGGAGGCCTACCTACGCTTTCGGTTCGTGGTCTCCACTCAATAACCTTTCTTAATCCAAATCGGTTATCGATAGGCATTTCAATGCCTATCGATAACAGATTCATGGTTCACACACGGTTTGACGTTATCACCAGCTGTAGAGCGCTCTCTGTCTAGCATGAAATTAAAT
Organism: Agriopis marginaria; assembly: GCA_932305915.1. Classification (NCBI taxonomy): domain Eukaryota; kingdom Metazoa; phylum Arthropoda; class Insecta; order Lepidoptera; family Geometridae; genus Agriopis; species Agriopis marginaria. Next base: position 5,763,200 of record OW029934.1, on the reverse strand, counting down.
TTAATATAATAAATTTATTTAAATTTTTAAGAAATTAAATTAAAATACTTATAACTTATTTATTTTTGAACAAATTTTGTTCTATTTATGATCAGCTTTTTTATGAGATTTGAAATAAAAATTAGGAGACAGGTCTATTATGTCAATATGAATAGAGTGACCATTGCAAAACAAATATCACAGTCCTGGAATAACCCATCATTTCAGTAAGAACTCGGTGCCTCATGACGTGTATCAATATCCATATGAGCCTTATCTCAGTAAAAATTTAGTATAAATCCTATCAAAAGTATTAGTAACATTATTAACAAAAAATCTTGCACGGCTCATGAAAAACACAAACAAGCCATGCCATGAAAAGCCTTCAAGGCGTTGCAACTATATTCCGATACCCATTTAATTATAAACCTAGTCTAAGTACAAATAGGGTTCAAATCTCACCAGGCGTATTAGTAACATTATTGACGAATATGTCCCAAGAATCTTGCACTGCCGTACTGTCCACTTGAGGACCGACGCCTTGCGACGCGAAATGTCCAGACACCCAGCTCTGGTACACTCTGTCCCAGATCTCTAGTATTTGTTCTTCTACTTTGATTATCTTCTCCGGATCACCTTCTTTAAGAATGCTCTTGACCTGTTGAAAAAGGAAAAAAATATCTATATTGGTCGAGTTCACTAAGAGACAGAGTCACAGTACATATATAATCTAAAGCAGTAGGTCGAGTTTAAACAAACGCCCGAATCGAGTGATCTAATCAAACGAGCACCTCTTCCTAGCCTGCTACGATACTTCACGGTACGCTCAGAGGGATATTCACGCGCGGCGAGGTATTGAGATCGCCGTGTGGGGTGTGTAGTCAGCGTAGAAGTAGTTCCTTTTTCTTAAAACCCAATAATAGCAACCCTAGCCATGTGACCGACAGTATGCATTGAATTCAAGGGCACTTCAAACTACTGCTGCTTTGGCTTATATTGGCATCGATTCTGTTGCACTCTAAACTAAACTAAAATTGACAGCTCTAAACTTGTTGCCATCCTTCTCTCACGTATTAAAATGAAAAGAGAGGCAGATAATTTTAGTCCTGTCAGATTGGTTTAGTTTAGTGAGTGGTATGACACAATAGGCTTCATTATCTACTGTGACAGAGTGCTCCCCGATCGCCGGTCCGAATTTGGACTGGTTTTCTATCGGATATGTCTTTATATTATTTTGATCTTTAACGTCATTAAAATTTGGTTTATTAGTCTTTTTTGTGCATAATCCAATTGGGAATAAAATCCATGGGTACAATGGTATGCTAGAGTCATATTGACAGATGCCAACTCCATTTCTAGTGAACATTGTAAGCTTTAAAATACTAGCGTAAATTGTGCTCTCGTTTTGGCGCGTGATACTTCTTGTTAGTGTGAAATTGACAAGGCTTTTAAAAGCATGAGATTTTCGAAAAAGAAAAAGCTTAAAAGGCACTTACGGTTTTATCAATCTGTACCGTCCGACGGAAGCGGCAAAAAAATGAACATTTTATAGCTTATCACATACATAAATACTTTATAGCGGTAACATTAGATCATTGTAATAATGATATTTTTTTTGAGTTGAAAATTTTATTTTTATCTCTAATCGAAAATATCAGTTTGAGTGCCATTTCTGTACCCAACCAAAGATTGTTTCACAAAACTAGTCATATAAAATAATCTATTTTTTTAAATAGATCTACGTTTGGTCACCAACTCGCTTGATAGTAGGCGACAGTGTGACCGAGGATGGAACACGTTGATCTAGAAGAAATCTATTAACTCTAGCTTGAAGAGGAGCTCTAACTGAAGATAAGAAAAGGATTGCAGGATGGATGGATGGATGTATGGATGGATGATTGGATGGATGGATGGATGGATGGATGGATGTGAAAGTGGTGGATAAGGCCGCCACTTGTGGCACTAGCTCGTAAGTGTTTTCTATGTTGTCGTAATTTTTATTTCTGGTGTACACAATAAAGAGTTTCTATCAATCTATCTATAAAATAACTAAAATTGTAGTTCTCAGGAAACAAGAAGGACGACAGGGATTTCCATTCTTGGGCAGTACGTATTATAATAGCTACCGTTTCGCTATACTTACAATGGCTTTAATCAATACATTCTTATTGCGGGTTTAAGCTGTACCTGATTTAAAAAAAGCGAGGTAGTAGACAAAGTAAGAGAGGACCATACCAGTGGGTTATTGAGGGTATAGAAACAACAGAGAGGCCTATATCTAGCTATGGGATAAGGAAGGTTGTACATACAAGAGAAGCCTATTCCGAGAAATGAGACAAGGAAGGCAATGGACATTGATGAAAGACAAGTAGGCAGGTGTACAAACCGCAGTAGAAATTCCCTCCCTGCCGTAAGTATAAGCGTTGTCTATGAGCGAGTCTAGCTTCTCTTCCCATCCTTCGGGCAGGTAGGCGTGCAGTTCGCTGTTCTGAACATATGTGCTGTTGAGTAGGCTGCCACTCAGCTGGACCACTACTATGGCTTCAGAGTATATCTGGAAATGGAAAGCAACTATTTATTCACACAGATATCAAAACCCGATTCGCACCGACCTAACTTCTTAGCATTGATATTATGAACCTAACCTAACATTAATCTCATGAACCTTACCTAACATCGATGTCATGAATCTAACATTACATTCATCTAATATGCCTAACCTAACATTGATCTAATGAATCTAACGTCACATTTATCTAATGAACCCAGTCTAATATTGATTTAATGAACCTAACCTAAAATTGATCTAATGAACCTAACCTAACGTTGACCTACTGAACCTAACATCAAATTATATTTAATGAACCTAAACTAACGTTGATCTAATGAACATAACCAAACGTTGATCTAATGAACATAACCAAACGTTGATCTAATGAACCTAACCTAATATTGATCTAATGAACCTTATCTAAATTTATCTAGTGAACCTAACCTAACATTTATGTAGGTAATGTAATATTTATTTAAATAGTAAGATATTATTATCACTACGACATGTATGTCACTATGTCATGTACGATCTTCATTAGATAAATGTAAGGTTAGATTAGGGTCTTGTCAATTCATCCTATTGTACAAAATTACACACAATCACACCTAATTTGCATGTCTGTGGCCTATCTTAAGTTGGATCAATGCTCCAACTTAATTCAGTTTGATCTCAATCGTTTTGGCAGTAGTGACGTCAGACGTCAATACAAAAATGTCAAATTACGCCGTAGTAAACTGTAAAAGTAAGCCCGAAAGACCAGTCTAGCGATGGCGGGATGACATAACCAAATTGTTCGGTAATACATGGACTAGACTGACTAAACAGGAACATAGGCGAAAGAGGGAGGAAAAAACTACAGTATTCTACAGTGGGCTGAATGAGGTACCAATGATAATGATGAAACTGTTAAAGCTCTTCGAAAGTAGTTGACGGTGCGAGTGGAGTAAAACTACACTCCGTACTGAATTATTTTTGTGACGTCACAAGACGTAAAAAAACGCGGCACGCGTATCCATACAATTAGACGTGCTCTCGGCATCTATCCTTGTAAAAGATCTTGTGCATACACAGGACCAAAAAAGACTTAAAAGTACTGTGAGGGTTATTCAAGTATTACATAAGCAGAATTTTAGTAATTTTTAATCCCCCTTGTTAGCAAAAGCAAAGCTCTTACTCCTCCCCTCTTCCTTTTAAGTTTACGTAAACGTTGGTATATTTTGTTAAAGGTTTCTTTATTACAATCCAGACCCCCCCCGTCCCTCATATCGTCAAAAATAAGCAAAGCAAAGACCCCCACCCCTCTTTGGTGCTTACTTAATACTTGAATGGCCCCTAACAACTGACGGCGTTATCGCTATAAACGATCTCTTCCAGGCAACCTGAGCATGTAGTTATGTTTATGTTCATACCTGTATACAGATGAATATAATAGCGACGGTCAGGAAGAGTATGAGGCCGATGATCACGAAACAGCTGGACACCGTGTCCACAGAACTGTACGCTATATCTGTCATGCTTCTATTGCAGATGGAGAGCATTTTGCCGATGCCGCGGATATGTGCCGGAAGTAGAGCTGATTGCCTGAGAATTCAATAATAAGAAATAAATAATAATTATAAATATATGGGACATTTTTGCACACAATCATCTGACCCCAAATTAAGCAAAGCTTGTAATATGGCTGTCAAATGATACATACAATACATACATATTTTTAAATGCATACTTAAATAAATATTAACATCCAGATATAGAACAAACACAAACGTTCATAACATGAATGTTTGTCCTAGGTGGGAATCGAACCCATGCCCCCAAGCGCAGAAGGCAGGTTCACTACCAATTCTTTATTCTTTATTTCAAATTAAGCATAAAATTAACAGATAATCCAAAACATTACATGCTATCCAATCAATTCAATTCAATTGGACCAACGAGGCTATCCGCATAATAAGGGATGTTAAGACGCCACGCTCGGATCACTTTTCATACAAGCATATTAAATACTTAAAGACACGTGGATTTGGTTGACGGACCGCCGTCCAACGAGGAGAGAAAGAGTGAGAATACCATATTTCCCTCTCTTTCTTTCCCGTTGCTCAGGCAGCGGTTGAGGTCAACCAAAACCACAAGTCTGTAAGTACTATTAATTAAATTTATCGATAACTACTCGTCAAATTTTGACGAAACTTGGTAAGTACATTAAAATTGGCAATTTGAATATTATTTCCTTTTCAGATGGCTGGTTATGGGGCATTGTTATACGTGTTTAAGGCGCGGAACAATTGCAAATTTAAACTAAAAAAAGTGTTTTTAAAAGCTTAGTGTGATGTGACGCTATAACTTGATCAGATTAAAAAAATACAGACCGTGATCAGACCGGGCCTTAATGACTTTTAGGACTTAAATATGAGTTGAGTCACAATTCAAATTCAATTTGATCTCCTCTATTGGCAGTAGCACGTCAGCTGTCAATAATAATCTGGGTGTCTTCAAATCACGAGTGAATTGGTTTGTTTTAGGCAAGCATGCTCCAATCGTAGACCGCATCATTGCTTAACATCAGACGGTTTACGATTAAGCTGTTGGCATCATTGGCATTGGCGAGATTAGGAACAAGCCCTAGATCTTTCATTACCTATTTTTCCACCAGCCCCGAATAACACCCATAACTTTATTATACTGGCTTTCAAAGAACAGCCACACTCCAAAGTAATCCAGCAAAATCTTCAACGCATGGATAGCCAGAAACACTAATATCACCGGCAATAGCCAGATATGCTTCCAAACTAGCATACAAAGACATCCAAAGAACAAAAGCTTGAAGTAAAGGGCTGTTTCTTCATCATTATCAAAGTTATTTTTTATATAGTTCTCGTCGAGAGATCGTTGTTTCATTGCTAACAATCTGTTTTGGCTTCTAAAGTTTGTTCCGGTGAGAGGTAAAGCTGATAGTGTTCTAGTTTTGAATAGCATTTTGGCGTGTCGAGGGGAGCTCTGAATCTGTTCGTTGGGAGCCCAGCTTCCCCTTTTGGTTAATGTTTCTGGGGTGATAGGGGATGGGCTGTCTTTGTCTGGAGTAGCTTCGTGATCAGTCTCGCTTGCGTCAGATTGGACTTCTGGGGGCTTCTGTTCGGAGGCGTTTGTGGTAGTGTCGTTTTTCGGAGCGTCTTGGTCATAGCCACTGGTTATTGCTTGGTATACTGCTACGGTGAGAGAGGCTTCTGGGTCTGAAATTTTGAAAGGAATGTAAATTATTTTTTTTTTTTTTTAATATTAAACCAATTAGCCTTAATAACAAGCTTTAGTTAGCTTCAATAAGTAGCAAACTATGGAAACAAATCTTTAAAGTTGTGTCTTCCCGTGAACATGGTGCATGTAACTGCGCCGAAATATGGGGATTTCATTCCACAACCTTACCATGGTAAATATCCCGTAAATTATCATATAACTTTAGTGAACAACCGTGATAGTTTAAAACAGTGTTTCAAATCTTTAAAGTCGATGATACGACTTAGAACGCAAACGCTCCACAACTTATGGTCGATTTCGTATCGCGCTAATGATTTTAACCAAAGACGAAACGCAACCCGATCACAGTTGGAACGTAGACGCTGTGAAACGTACGTTTGTGATAAAGTTAGAAAATATCAACTTTTTCGCGCCGCTACGAAATCGACCAAAAGTTGTGGAGCGTTTGCGTTTCGTCAACGATTCGTCTGTAACTTTTTAGCGCGATTGCCCTGCAGTTATATTGAGAATCTCCTCTGACTGACCTGTTTGTAGCATTTTCTTGTGCACATCCAGTACCTCCAGAGCCAACCCAGTAATGCACATGGCCTGGAGCACCACAAACGTGTACACCTGCAGGGAGCCCGTCAACTTGGCGAGGCAGCTGATGATGACCAGCCAGAGGAACTGCGACGTGGCTTTGAAGATGTTGGCTCGCTCTGGTGTCCATAGTATGTACACGCTTATGAGGTAACCCAGGACTACTGTTAGTGTCTGTAAAATGTCCAATTTGTATTTTACTAGCTGACCCGACGTCGTCCTGTCTTAGAAATGTCAATTGCGCGAAGTTAAAATCGTCATTAAGTTTTCTGAAATATTCTGAATTTTTCTTTCCGCAAGGACCTTCTACGAACTATCAGAAAACTTTAAAAAAAAGGTTAATGAAATCGGTAAAGTCATTCTCAAGTTATGGCATCACCAAAGTAAATAGGGATTAATTTTTATATATATAGAAGATAACATAGGACATGTCATGATAATGATAATTTTATTCATAATAATTTTTACATGTCAAACATTTCAAAAATAAACCATAAACTAATCATAATATTAAAAATAATATTAATATTAATACATGACACATACATACACAATGCCTATTAGAGGTATGTTAAAATCAAATTCCATGATTTGTTTACATAGTTTGTTAATTACAGCTGAAGTGAATAAGTGTGATAAGAAACTTACGATGTAAGAGCTGCAGACGCTTATCAGCAGAGTAGTTGAGAAGCTAACAAAGCTGCTGAACTGCCAGAACAAACAGGACAGCCCTCGTGGCACCGAGTTGTAGAGCCACGGCAACACAAATATTGCTGACAGCAGTCCAATCACAGTCTGAAATAAATACAAATAATCTTATCCGGAATCAATACATTATAAAAGTCGAACATTTCACCTATGGCAGGAAATTCAAATTTCAAACAGTTTTATTGTCTTTGTAGCTAGGCCGGGTAATTATTGGAAGTGATCAATGTTTGGGAAAATCAATGATTATTCTTTACATCTCTACATAGTATAAAATAAAGTCACTATCCACGTCTGTCTGCCTGTCTGTATATCAGCTAACTCCTCCTAAACCTCGCAACGGATTTTGATGCAGTTTTCACCATCAATTTGATAATTTTTCAGGGAAGGTTTATATATAACTTACACCTGTGAGAAGCCTTAGTGGGATACTAGTCATAATATAAAGCTATTTATCAGTAACGCAACTTATGACTAACATTTCTCCATAACCGTTTCAAATAGTAAAAATTTTTTAAAGGAGAAATGTAAGTAATAGGGCGCATCTTTAAATTGCGAGTGAATCGGTATCTTTTCTGCTTATGTGCTTTATCGTAGACTGCATCATCGCTAAACATCAGATGAGGAGACAGTCTAGCGCTAGCCTATCATTAATAAAACCCATGCTGAGGTTACTCGAATATACCGATAGAACGAATGAGAATAAAATTCAAAATGAAAGTCTTTAACCGGCGCATTGTTCAATAAAATGAGATTGTTGTTAGCTATAAAATAACTTCATGATTCAAGAATGTTCTAATTGAAATCCTAAATTAGATCACTCTGATTGGTGTTTCATGAATCATATTACCTTGTAGTGTTCCCTAAACTGTTGGCCCACTGTGTCCGAAGCGAGGTTGACAGCATTTACCGGTATCACCATCAGCCCGACAATTACGGACCTGTTTGACTTGTCCAGCTTTTCAAACCATGATTTCAACTTCTTCGACAATTTATATTTGAACGGATGCAGTATAGAACCGACTAATAATGCCCAAAACAAAGGCTTGAAGAACGGCTCGAGGATGAGAAATAATACGTAAACTGCAGCACAACACACAGTCAGTATAAATAGCGCAAAAGCGTTGTAGAACCCATGTTTCATCGGCTTTTCGTTGCCCTCAGTTATACCTCCTATTATATTGAAAATATTCTCAAACGGCGACTGCTGCATGGTTTTTTATGTGGCTACTACACTTCACTACACTCAAGGCCGGTGAGGATCAGGAGAAAACCACTGGAGAAACATAGAAAAGGAAGAAAGCCAGTGATTTTAATTTATGAGATCATAGCTATATTTCTGTTTTGAAATTTTTTTCACTTCCAAACTTCCATCAATCACAATCCATTGACAAATTTGACAATGATCACTGTCTTTCATCACTGACTGACAGTGACAGCGTTCACAACACGCTGACATGCACAGCTGACATGACATCACATCAATCAAAATTATCAAAAGTCAAGTCATTTTTTTTTCTTCTTTTATCTTGAGAGAATTTTGGTGCCGCACATCATGTGCATTTGCAGTGAGATAGCATAATTGAGATTTTTAAGTTTTAGAGTCTGGCTAATGAAAGTAGAGACTGAAAAAGCGCGGTAAATTTAAAAATATCAGCATTGAAATCCCAAAAATTAGTTTGAAATGTCTGGAATAATCTCACTTGATACTTGTAAGTTATTAATTTTTATTATCACTTAGTCAGAACACAGTAATGTTTGCATTTCATATTAATTTAGGGGATGCAATGCGGATTTTTTTAAATTTGGCGGGCGTTTTCAGTCTCTGCTTTCATTAGCCAGACTCTACTAAATATCGTCAAACAAGTTATAGTCACAGTAGATTGATGCAAATTAAGTCACTGTCAAGTCCAAGTCATGCCCTAGTAAAGTGGTGGAAACTACGGAAACAACACGAAAATACAGGTTTCACCTCATTAAATCACCTCCCATACTCGAGCACGTTTGCGAACACACACTAAATAATAATCCACAATTATTGCACAAAATACACAAAAATAAAACAAAGAGGTGACATGTTTTTTCAAATTGGCGCCAAAAAACTCCAGTTTGATATTTCTGACTAAAGACATCTAGTCAAAGTTTTAAAAGTAGAATTATGTTGGCTTTACTTATTTAGTCTATTTTAACCAAACTAAAATAATATTTTCAAGAAAAATAATTAGGTAAATTCGGTCAAAAACAAGTCCAAGATAAAATTATTAAACGCGTGTGAAGTCACGGTCAAGTCAAGAACAAGTCTTAAAAAAACCGGACAAGTACGAGTAGGACTCGTGCTCTGATCTCTGGTCGCGGTCACCAAAATCAGAATGTCACCTTTACGATTAGGTACTCCTTTGTGTAGGTATGTTTATCGGGACTTATCGCGCACTCTTTTATTTCGGTAAAAAAGTACCTACCTACCACTCGACGTTTCAACCATGTTACTTTTAAATTTAAAACATGAATTTTCAAAAGTTGCTAATAACGCCCTTATTTGTCTGATCTGAGTGAGGAAGGTAACCCACCACTTAAGCTTTTTTCCATACCCACACAGCAAAATAATATATTTTTCATCAAACAACAAGAGGATTAGAAATAGCTTCTTTACCGAACAATTCGTCGTTTCAGGCCCTTAATGACATCACGGCAATAAAAGATTCGCTTAGACGCAGTCGGTATGATTTATGTTCCCGCCTAATTGAATGCCAACTGATTTATAACGCAGTGGAATTAAACTTGGCTCACTTAGTATTTTGCCTTTCACCTCGAATAGTAACTTGGTTGGATCGTGTTTAAACGCTATCGGTAGTAGAGGTGTAAAAGTAACGAAAAAATCACGTACCCGTATGTATTCGTTACTATACATTCAGTACTCGTTACTATCGTATCGTTACTCGTTACTTTCGTTTATTTCATACGATTACATAAAATTTATGAAATTTTAGTGGCAAAATTTTATGAAAACACTTTTTCACAAGTATATACTTTTTTTTTTACTGCATACTCTGTTAAAGAAAACTTTGTTTTGAATATTTGAAATTTTGACACCACAAATCATCAAACAACGTTATTTTCTTTGTACGTCCTTAAGTTTACATTACCTTTTTAATTCGCGGAAAATACGCACGCATGCGCAAAACGATCAGTAATAAACGTTTCAATACACGCATCAACGCAGCGTAACATTGGGTCATTGAAACAGCGTATGTAACCATGATACGAAACATGCGAGTAACGAAAAGTATTCGTGAGTAACGTTTCGTTACTCGGTACTAGATGGCGTACCCGTTACTTAGTAACGAATACATACGGTTTGCTACAGCTCTAATCGGTAGATAGGTATTTGGTGGAACTGCACGACGACGAACAGCAATTGATTTTAATCACTGTATGTAAGTTTTCCCGAATTTCCTAATTAACCGGATATTTTTTTTTCAATTAAATTTTCTTCTATGGTTTCCCTGTATTGAGGCCAACAAAATTTTGAGTTATGACAAGACCACCGAAAAAGCTATTGATTTTTATTTATTATATTTATAATAAATAAAACTAGCTAAATAAATAAATATATATTATATATAATTATATATAATTATATAATTATTATATATAATTATATAAATATAGCTAAATAATAAATAAATATTCTAGCTGACCCGACAAAATTTGTCCTGTCTAAATTTCATAGAAAAAAGCACTGTCCGTTTTACCCGAATTTTCATGATGAAATTTATTAATGATTTTAAATATCTGTTCCAGGCCTTGGTTGTATCTGTTGATGTGTGTGTTCCAAGGTATTTTCTATACCTACGAGGAAATTTTGCCCCAGTCCCACACTAATTTCATAGTTAGTTCCTCAGCAATGAGTGTTATTATGTCATTTACCTTCTTACTAATAATTAATTGTAGTACGTTTTACGCTGGATGCAGGCCGCTTCCAACCGGCCCTTTTGAAGATCGATGGAGGAGGCCTATGTCCAGCAGTGGACGTCCTATGGCTGAAATGATGATGATGATGATGATGAGTACGTTTTTGTTTCCAGAACTAACTACGAAATGTTACGACTTTTATACGTCAGCTTTTTGATCTTACCAGTAATAGCAAGAGCAAATATTAGATCTTACATTGAACGTGGAGACAGTGATGTCTCTTATTGTGTCAGGGATATTATCGGAGAGATCATAGATCATAATGAGTTTATATTAGATGTGATCCTTTTAAATATGGACGACGCGGTGCAAATATACAAGCTTCACGGTATAAAGAGAGCTCGTTTTATTACCAGATCATTTTCCTGGATTAAAGATAAAGTTTACAAACGAATTTACGTTACCAGTGCTGCTGATTTCAAAGAGTTCCAAAATGGTATGAATCAGAATATGAAAGATACCCACTTCAATCCATTTGCTAATTTCATAATTGTCTTGGAAAACTTTAATGATTACCATCGTAGAGAAATGGTGAAATTTTTGGTGTTGAACAATATATACAATGTGACAATTCTCGCCAGAGATGATGGGGTTGGTTACGGAATCTACTCATTGCAATCACCCATCCAACCGTGTAACCAACGCGAAAAGATTATGAAAATTTCAGACTGCTCCAGTTTTAGAAGAGGAACCCATATATTTCCTATAATCGCAAATCTTCGCGGATGTAGCTTCTCATTAATGACGCATAACTTTTATCCTTTGATCAACTTAGATAACCATTACGAAGAAGGTATCGAACAGAGAATATTAAGGTACTTCGCAAAATATTCCGGTGCCGAGCTTCAGCTTTTGCCATATAGCAGAATGGATAAATTCGGAGAGGTTATCAGCAATTTCTACTACACCAATATCTTGGAGAAAGTACTAAGGAATGATGCTGAGGGTGCCGTAGGAGGATATTTTATTACCAACGATGGCGCTGAAAAAATGTTTTCTTTGAGTTATCCATTGACCATCGACAACGTCGTGGTTATAGTGCCTCGGTCCAATTACATGAATGCATGGCATTCGTTCTTTAACCGGAAGACTCTAATTCCGGTAGTCTTAGTCTTTTCGGTCATCACAGCTTTTTCAATATCGGCATACTTCTTGTCATTATTTCCTGCGCATCACACTGACCCAGTACGTGATACTTTGATTGTTTTTGGGTATTTTTTAAATAAATTTATAATTCGTAAATTTAAGTCGGGCATTCCAGAAACAATAATCATAGGCTCTCTTTTATTTTCTATTATCATAATACCGTACACGATACAAGCTTTTATGTTGAGCTTCAAAACACATCCTATGATGGGTTGGGAGGCGAAAAACTTCAAAGAAGTAACCCAAAACTATCAGATAATCGCACCAAAAGATTGGAAAAAAGCAGGAGCACTTACGGAATGGAAGAAATGCTATTCCCGATTGGCCTGTTTGAAAACTGTGAGAGACCAGAAAGATAAATTGTATTATACTGTTTTAGCTGAAAGTATCTATGAGAGTTATAAATGGATGGTAGCAGATGAACAGTGTAAATTGCGCCTTTACAAACTTAAAGAGCCCGTGGCCATTCTGCTGAGAACCATTTACTTCAGGCGTGGTTCAGTTTTGAAGATACCTTTCGACAATTTTTTCTTCAGACTGATGGCAGCTGGTTTAGTAGACCAGCACCAGAAGGACATAATATTGAAAGAGCAACTGAAGTGCAAGCCTCAGTTTCGTCCAGACGTTGCTCCGCTGCAATTGCGTGATTTTAAAATGACCTACAATTTGCTCATTGGGGGATATTGTATATCTGCAGCGGTGTTTGCTTACGAAGTTTTAGCACGTTAAGAGAATTCTATACCAAACACTGTTTTCGCGTTGTAGGTATTAGGCAAACATATTGCTATCTCAGCGTTCCCCCGCAGCCGCGTCACAGAATCTATAGCAGTGCGCACCGTGAGCTTCGGTGTTTGCGTGTACTTGCGCGCACACATCTAAACTCACTACTTTTTTACTCACGGTTCTTTCATATTAAAATAGTACAAGTTTTGATAGTCGTGTGATTTATTTTTAGTGTATATAGGCAGTTTAGGCACTACTGTACTATTATGTCTTCTGTTCATTATGTTTCTGTTTATTATGTTTTCTGGTGTAGGTACTAATTCTATTTATAATTGGTGCTAATAGTAGTTTATATGAATGTGCTATAGTAGTATTTATAGATTAATTAGATATGATGAATTAAGTTTATTGTTGTACGATTAATTATTTTTCTTTAAACACCTATCAGACTTCACTGTAGGTACCTACATTATATTTGGCTAATATTCTAGATAACTGTAACTATAATTCCTTTAAAAGTTTATCACTGAGCTCAAATAAAAAAAGTCAGCTACCAAACATCCAAAACACATCCAGATCAAATCAAAACACAGGCTTTATTGCAATAATTACGTGTCCTAAATAAAAATAGTAGATCAACGTAATACCACAAATAGTATCTAACTAGTAGGTTAGGTACCACTAATAGGTATTTGGGGGCACGGCAGTGCCCCCGCCAAGTCGAGCGCGAAGCCACCACTGCCGTACCATCCTTTACTGGAACCAATTCGCCGCATTTTCAGGCCCCTATTTGAGAACCTCTGGATAAGACCAGAACGCAGAAATTTTCGTCATCCAGTAAGCTATAAAATCACGCTTAAAATTAAAAAAAATTAGTCTGTAGGTCATTTAGTTCCGAAGTTAAGCGAAAGCAAAGTTTCGCATTTATGACACTCACTCAGGAATTTCGTAACTCCGGAATCTCGGACCGATTTTTCCGATATTTCAATTCCGGAATTGAAAGGCATAATATCGTAATTCCGATATTTATAAATTTTTCATTAACGTACAAAATAAGTATTTCTAAGCTCATGTTCACGCGTCCTTAACTCCTCTGCTCCCCTCGGCTCTTGACCGCTCCCCTCTCGAAGGGTTATCTCATGTAATTGTGAAAATTAATTGATGGTTTCATAAAATTTTATGGGGTTCTTATCTGCAATCACCTTGTTCAAGTTTTATTGACTTGGGAATCACCTAAACTTATGATTATCATATGAAGCGATAGGAATGCCTACCATACATAGTAGACCCTTTGACGATGTACATTGTTACCTAAGAGTAGACCTTACAATAATTCAAACACGCAACAATTGTCTACTAAGCCTACCTATCTTAACATACGAATATGATTAGTAGATTAATGGACTTGATTTTATTGTTTACCATGGTTTTATTCATCATCATCATTATATCAGCCATAGGACGTCCACTGCTGGACGTAGCCATATCCCATCGATTTTCAAAAGTGCCGGTTGGAAGCTGCCTTCATCCAGCGTTTCCCTGCGGTATCTTTATGGTCGTCTGTACATCTCGTGAGTGGACGCCCTACGCTGCGCTTACCGGTCCGTGGTCTCCATTCGAGAATCTTTCGGCCCCATCGACCATCAGTTCTGCGTGCTATGTGCCCCGCTTACTGCCACTTCAACTTGCTAATCCGGTGGGCTATGTCGGTAACTTTCGTTCGTCTACGGATTTCCTCATTGCTGCATAGCATCCCGAGCATAGCCCTCCCCATAGCTCGTTGTGCGACTTTGACCTTGCGTATAAGGCCCATGGTGAGAGACCACGTTTCACTGCCGCATGTCATCACTGGCAACACACACTGGTCTAAGACTTTCGTCTGAAGGCACTTAGGTATTTTGGCCGAGAAGACGTTGCGAAGTTTACCGAACGCTGCCCAGCCAAGTAGGATTGGCCAATTGACCTCTATCTTGAATTTGGACCTGCCTAGTCGAATTGTTTGTCCTAGGTAGACGTACGCGTCAACAACTTCCTCAACTAAGTTCTCAACTGAATAGATACTGAGATGGGCACAATCTGGGCCCATATGTATGTATGTGGGCATAGACATTTGACATGACTTTTGTCTTGTCCATGTTCATCTTAAGGCCTACCTGTTGGAAGTCTCGATTGAGGCCTTCGAGCATCATGCAAAAATTTTCCAGCGATTCTGCCATGACCACAATATCGTCAGCAAACCGAAGGTGTACTCGCCGTTGATGTTGATGCCGAGTCCTTGCCATTTCAGGAGCTTGAAGGCGTCTTCCATTGTGGCAGTGAACAGTTTCGGAGAGATTACATTTTCCTGCCTCACGCCTCTTTGCAATGGAATTGCCTTCGAACATTGCTTCTGTACTCGGACCGACATGGTGGCGTTATTGTACAAACTCTTCAACACTTCGACATACCGTCATGAAATATGGCATCGTTGGAGCGACTCAAGCACCGCCCATGTCTCGATCGTATCAAAAGCTTTATCATAGTCCACAAACGCTAAGCATAGTGGCAAGTGAATCTTCGCTCTTCTATATAACTTGCCGTATTGTGTGAATGTGGTCGATAGTACTATATCTTTTTCGGAAACCGTCTTGTTGGGTGGGTTGGAAGTCATGAAACCTGCAATCGTGACGATTCGTGAAGTCCCTCGAAAACAGCTTATAAACATGGCTCAGAGGCTCGATGGGTCCGTAAATTTTAAGCAAGGTGTTGTCACCTTTCTTAAAGAACAGCACCACCACGCCTCTGTTCCACGCTTCTGGCGTTATACGTTCGAGTAAGACGGAATCAAACAGCTTTTGAAGGACTTTGAACTGGTGTTCCAACCTCTTTCAGAAGCTCTGATGTGATTCCATCGTCACCCGGTGCCTTGTTGTTCTTGAGCTGTTTCAGGGCCATCCTAATCTCGTATATGATCTTATCACTGCTGATGTCCGGGATATCTTTCTTTGGCTCTTGGGTCTTTAGCCGAGCTACTGATAGGTTTAGCAACCTAAGTATATACGTATAAAGGCATCATCATCATCATCATTTCAGCCATAGGACGTCCACTGCTGGACATAGGCCTCCCCCATCGATCTCCAAAAGGGCCGGTTGGAAGCGGCCTGCATCCAGCGTTTCCCTGCGGTCTCTTTTAGGTCGTCTGTCCATATTGTGGGTGGACATCCTACGCTGCGCTTACCAGTCCGTGGTCTCCATTCCAGAACCTTTCGGCCCCATCGGCCACCTGTTCTGCGTGATATGTGCCCTGCCCACTGCCACTTCAACTTGCTAACCCGGTGGGCCATGTCGGTGACTTTCGTTCGTCTACGAAACTCCTCATTTCGGATTCGATCTCGTAGAGAAACCCCGAGCATAGCCCTCTCCATAGCTCGTTGTGCTACTTTGAGCTTGCTTATGAGGCCTATAGTGAGAGGCCACGTTTCAGTGCCGTATGTCATCACTGGTAACACACATACACTTTTTATAAAGCCATATATAGTAATAAAGGCATTTAATGGGCAGGGAGGGTGGTGGGTAATGTAAAGAATATTCCACCAAAAACATTCTGCAAAAAACTAGCCAAGTCTCGATGGAGCTGCTTGTTTATCTCTAAAAAGTAATGAAATCTAGACAAATTCGTGCCAAATCTAAGGTTCCTTACTGCGATTTCTTTATTATTATAGTTAATGTTGTGTGACTTGGCCGTTGAAGGGTACACAAGGGTACAAAACCAGGTGCTCCATGACATCACTGCACCAATCTGTCGCCAGAACCGCTACCCATTGACGATGGAAAATTGCCAACAAAATTTACTTGTACCCACTAACGTATAAAGAATGTTCAACGGCCAAGTCACGCAACATTAACTTTAATAATTAGAAATCGCAGTAAGGAACCTTAGACTTGGCACGACTTTATCTAGATTTCATTACTTTTTAGAGATAAACAAGCAGCTCCATCGAGACTTGGCTAATTTTTTACAGAATGTTTTTGGTGGGATATTCTTTACATTACCCACCACCCTCCCTGCCCATTAAATGCCTTTATTACAAGGTACTAGGTATAATATATGTACATAGTAAGTACACAATACTTACGTAGGTATATTGAAGGAATTTGATAGAACAAAATGCCAATTATATACAAATTAATTATTATATAATAATTAATTTGTATATAATAATGAGGTAGTGATAGATTTAAATACTGTGTTTTGAATATTTGTCCTTTAAATAAATGATACAAAATGCCCATTTTACTTCAATAATGTAAGAAAAGAAAAAGTAATTTTGATTACTTTCCCATCTCTAGTGTCGATATAACCGTTAGCATCCCTATTGCTTGTCTGTGTGAAGTAATGTAAGTAAATAAGTAGTCTTACCTTCCCCCCGACCCCCTATGTGCCCGATAGAGAGAATTGCTGCTCGCGAGATTTTTAGGTAATTTTTTTGATAGAATTTAGGTTCCGGGGCAATCCTCTTTTCACCCCCTAAATTGTAACAAAATGTTTTGTTATTGGTGTCAATCGCTTGAATGGAATGTTTTTTATGCTTATACGTTTTATTATTTTCAAAAAAGTTATTGGTTTCTAAAATATGTTGACTTTTAATAGTCATAGTTTCAGAGCTAAAACATGGTTGGTTAAAATGCTTATAACATTACAGTGATAAAACAAATTGGAAAAAATAAGATGTATAAGCCTAGTAAATAATGAGCTGATTACATGAAAAAAAAACCACCGAAATCGGATAATATTAGGAGGGAGAAAAAAGGTTTTTCTTTTTGTATGGACAAGTACGCGGTAGACAATCCTCTTAAAAGTAGTTATTATCGATAAGTAGTTATACCTCCATGTTTATTGTAGGTACTCTGTAATGTCATGAAAGTTTTGAAAAAAGTTTAACCAGTGTTCTGAAAAATAAAATATCAAAAAGAAGCTTCTTGGTTTATTGACTTTATGAATGGTATAACATACTCTCATGTTGTATGCAAATAAATGATCTTTATCTTTATACTTTTCATCCCATCTATTCGAAAAGGACGATTTGGTTTACCTTGAAGTGCACCCAAAGGTGGTGTTTTCTATAAGAAACTTTTAGCGGGCAGTGATGAGTTTTTAATCCTCTTTATAAGTGCGCCCCAATTATCGTTGCGCGCACTTTTTGAATTTGGAACATCTTTGTGTTCAGCACCAAAGAAATCGAACGCAAATATTGTTTGAATAAAGACTGGCTGGTACGACGGCCCATAGTAGCGCCGCCATCTGAATAAAAAAATAAAATTTAAAACGCGCGAACTACAGCCCGCATTTTCGTAAATTTTCACGGATTTTTAGAAATTCATGGTTTTGTGTAATAATACATTTGCAATATTTGCGAAAATGTCTCAAATGTAAATATAAGTTTTTAGTTGTTTTATTATTAGATACTATTTAATTTCAATTTAGTTGTTTCTCTATATTTTATAAAATAATAATATTACAATCTCTCTCTATCTCCTCGGCAGTGTTTACATATTTGAGGCATTTGGGGTCGAGACATTGGGCCCTTGGGGACCGGGAACTCACCTCATTTTCAAAAATCTTGCAGAGTACCTAGTTAATGCGACGCGTGACCAAAATGCTGGCGTCATTAATAAAATATTAGTATAATATGACATCTTTGGCTGGCGTGTTTCTGGCTAAACGCTTAAGCATTGTCATTCAACGTGGTAATGCCGCCAGCATGCTGGGTACGCTGCCAACTGGTAGTGGGCTTGAGCATTTGGATTGTCTTTAGACCTTCAACGGTCTATGGGCAGTCTAACTGTATTAGTTTTAGCTTATATTTTGTTTAGTTAATAAAGGCACTCTCATCAGCATCATCATCAGCCAGAAGACGTCCACTGCTGAACATAAGCCTCCCCCTTTAACCTCCACACTGAAAGACAGCCTACCTTTTGCATCCACTGGATGCCAGCGACTCACGCACTCAATCTCTTCACTATATCTATCTCTACATAGTATAAATTAAAGTCACTTTCCGCGTCTGTTTGTTTGTATGGCCGCTAACTCGTTTATCTATTTATCAATCTACTGCAGCTGTCAGAGCTTAAAAGCTTGGACCGAGTGTAGGTGACATAACTTATTATACCTACGAATAAATCCTGCACCTACGTTGCGGACCTTTCTTTTCAATTATTTTCTTTCTTCTTTTGAATCGGTAATGGGTGTTTTGTAACAAAAGACCACTTAGGCAAATAGGCACCTGTGATTTATGTTATCCTTAATTTAATATCAACAATGGTGAGGGTAGAGGGGGTTTATTTAGAGTTCACCTTGAGTAAAATTATGTAGACCATTTTCAGTTACTTTCTGCCTAGTTTGTCTAGTGATCACTTGTTTACCTAAAGTCTACATTCTTAAAGCTAAGATGCTATGGCTTTTGTGTCTCACTTTATGTAGTACTTTGTCAGCTGCAACATACCTTCAACCAAGTACGAATGGCTTCCATGTGCCTCGCATATTATTATCATCAAACAATGATGTATCGTTATGTATCCGGAATATCCTCGCAGAAATAACAGAACACAAAGACCATGTAACAGACGTCATACTTATGAACATCAACGATGCGGTTCAAATACGTAAACTGCATGGAATAAATAAGGCTAGGTTTATTACCACATCATTTTCCTGGAGCAAAAGTAAACTTTTTAACTGGATGTACGTCACAAGTGCTGCCGATTTCGAAGAATTCGAATATGGTATGAAACAAGCCATGGACAGTTATTACTTCAACTCACGTTCTAATTTTATTATTGTCTTGGAAAACTTTAAGGATTACCACCATGACAGAATGGTAAATTTTTTGGAGTTCAACAACATCTACAATGTGTCGATTCTAGCCAGAGATGATGATGAAGATGATTACGGGATTTACTCATTTCAATCACCAATTCATCCTTGCAACCAAAACGGAAGGCTGATTGCAGTTTCCCATTGCTCCAGATACGAAAGTGGATCTTCTATATTCCCAAGAATGGCAAATGTCCGTGGCTGCAGCTTCAAGCTAATTACATACAACCTGTTTCCTTTAATCAATTTAGACAACCCTAAGGAAGAAGGCATCGAACAGAGAGTATTGCGGTATTTTGAAAAATACGCTGGCGTTAAAATTCTTCTTATCCCATACAGCAAAATTGACAAATTCGGGCAGATCGTTGGAAATTTCACCTATACAGATATTTTGGATAAAGTAAGTAATAATAATGCAGAAGGAGCTGTAGGGGGTTATTTTCTTGGATCCATGCGAGCTCGGAAATTTTCTTTTAGTTATCCTTTGACGATTGATCACATTATGGTAGTCTTGGCTCGGTCAAATTTTGAGGGTTATTGGCAGGCATTTTTTAATAAGAAAGCCTTAGCTGTTGTTAGCTTGGTTGTATTTCTGTTTATAATTTTTTCAATAGCAGTTTATGCCCTCTCCTTGTTTCCTGCTCATCATAACGATCTAATACGCGATACGTTAGTAGTTTTTGGATATTTTCTTAATAAAATTACCATTCACAAATTCAAACCTGGAGTTCCAGAAACACTAATAATTAGCTTGTTTTTATTTTCAATATTTATAATACCGTACACAATGCAGTCCTATATGTGGAGCATTAGGACCCATCCTGTGAGAGCGTGGGAGCCTAAATCGTTTGAAGAAGTATATGGAAAGCGTACCCTTATTCTGACTTCGGAGTGGGAAAAAGACGGGTTATATAAAGATCGGCAAGAATGCGAGTCCATAGTAGACTGCCTCAAGCAAGTGAGAGACAGAAAAGATAAATCATTATATACTCTTGCAACTGACGAAAGTTATGAGACGTTTAAATGGATGATTGCAGATGAACAGTGTAACTTAGGTTTGTACAAATTAAAAGACCCAATTAATATATTGATGAGAACCATATTCTTCAGGCGTGGCTCAGTTTTAGAACGAGTATTCGATGAGTTTACTTTTAGAGTGATATCTGCTGGAATTATCGATCAACACTACAAAGAAATTGCATTAACAGAAATGTTGAAATGCAAGACGCAGTACGTTCCAGCTTTATCTCCACTTCAAATGAGTGATTTTGAAGGATCGTACAGGTTACTCCTTACTGGGTTATGTGTGTCTGCAGTGAGTTTTGCTTATGAAGTTTTAACATACAGGATTTAAACGCGCGGCTAACTATGATCTTTTTATGATATAGTTTTTAGTATAATAACATTTCAAAGTCTCCAACATCACCGTCAAAGTCACCATTAAGCTCAAGCTGAAGTGACAGTGGGCCAGTAAAATTTGTTGCAGAAACGATAACCGTTGGGTAGACGTGTTTAGCAAACGTAGCGTTGGACGGCGTGAGACACAAATCACAGAAAAGAAAAAAAATCGTTTCTCAACTAGAGTGACGGTAATAGAGGGTTAAAATATTTGTCACTTTGTATCATGTTTTGCCTAGTTTGTAGGCGTACAAATCTAGAGAGATGGTATAAAAATACCGTAAATATTATTTATATAAAAAAAGTACTAGTTAAATTAACAAAATTTTAACGAATTTCAATAGTTATGATATCATGTTATTTAAATAGTTGACACATAGACATTACTATAATTTATCATTAATTTATAAAATGTAATTCAAACACTATAAATAAGTATATTGTATCTATTAATATTTATTTCAGGACGACTTATAAAATAACTTATAAAACAGAAAATTATTATTCATTAATAAAAAAATATTCATAAAATCACAAACTTTGTGATAACATTTCTCGACTAAAAGTTTTTTTGGTTTTATTTTGAATTGACTTGGTTTTAAATCCCTTATTTTTTTCTTTATGTGCCTATAGTAACTACACAAAATACATTATTGCTTGTTGTTTGCTAAGCTCGCTTTGTACCTATAGCGTGAAATTTTCATTCCTTAGTACAAGGAAGTAAAAATATTAAAATTAGCAACTAATACATAGCCTTATTGTGGACCCTATGTCGGGTACAGCACAGTAGGTGTGAAGAAAATGGTCACCTACAGGTACCTATATAACAATTTGCAATGTCAAAATATTATATTTATTAGGTCATTGTTAAATTTAAATATATTTTAAAAAGGTCTAGTTTGAGTTTTTCTAAACTTGTGTATTTTCGACTGTTAATGTGTAATAATGGTTGATTATTTTTTATCAACCATTTCAAGGTTCGCGAATGTACTAGAGTGAAAAAAAGTGTTATAGTGAGTTGAAATGTTTGTTTTCTTGTTGTTCCCAAAGTCCATAGAAGCCTCTAGTAAAGTCTCCACTATTTTACTAGTCTAGTGCATTTGCCAGTGTCAAGTATTAAAATATTTTCAAAGTTTTAATGGCTGGCGTCAAACAAGTCTTCAGCATCAAGTCACGGTCAAGTCTAAGTCATGCGACTTAGACTTGACCGTGACTTAATTTGCTTGACTGTGACTTGATGCTGAAGACTTGTTTGACGCCAGCCATTAAAACTTTGAAAATATTTTTATACTTGACACTGGCAAATGCACTAGACGTGCGACGACAAAATCATCATCATTATCATCAGCCAGAAGACGTCCACTGCTGAACATAGGCCTCCCCCTTTAACCTCCACACTGAACGACAGCCTGCCTTTTGCATCCACTGGATGCCCGCGACTCTTACAATGTCGTCGGTCCATCTAGTGGGAGGCCTCACTACGCTGCGTCTTCCGGTTCGTGGTCTCCACTCCAGAACCTTTCTTCCCCATCGGTTATCGGTTCTTCGAGCGATGTGGCCTGCCCATTGCCACTTCATCTTGCAAATTTTAACAGCTATGTCGGTGACTCGAATCTGGTTCTTTGGCGAATATCCACGTTTCGGATTTTATCGCGCAAAGAAACTCCGAGCATAGCTCTCTCCATTGCCCGCTGTGTGACTCTGAGTTTTTACAAAAGGCCAACAGTTACGGACCACGTCTCAGTACCATATGTCAGTACGACAAAATCATTCCATTTGAATTAAGAAAAAAGTGCTTAATCTGAAAGCATAAAGCAGACCAAGCAGCCAGGTCGGATCAAATCGATAGAGTGACTTGCACCACGCACGAGGCTCGATACCTCGAGCTTCGAAACCTTGCAAAATATTTTTTCATTAAGGGAATGACTCTGCAAATCACCGCGAGCTTTCTTTATGTAACCTTTTCGTATATAACTGACGCGACGTGTTCAGGTGTGTGCTAAGGTTTTAATGTCTCTAGGTCATTTCACACTTATAAAACCCACTGAATAACGTCTGTACCTCAGATCAGACAAACAAGGAAGATATGCCTTAGTACAATTATCGCTCGTATTATAATGTCTCAATTTTTCATAAATTTTTTGCATACCATAAGTATACCATATTTTCGCTATTTCAGGTTTGGTGAGCCCTTTAGTTTAGTATAATACAACGGTTCCGCCGCGTGATATCATGTAAAGGTATTCCTGGATTTTAGAATGTTTTCATTATTATATCTAATTTCTAAATATTATTATGCAAAAGCGTTTTTTTTTTGTCTTTCACGCAGGAACAGAGATTCCAAATTAAAATTTATTTAACTCAGGTTAACACCCATAATATACCTACTTACAGCTAAACAGTTGCTAATAATATATTTTTATTAAGGTCACACAATAATGTCATAATAATAAATTAAAAAAAAGTCATCATCATCATCATCCCGCTCCATCGTATGTGCCAGTTATATAATGATTTATTATCCACTAACGTATGTGATGAACTCGATATTTTTCATATGAATTTGTTTCACTTTAAAAATCACTTAGTACAAATATTGAAGTAGTTGACGTTGTATGTAAAACATTATTTCTTAACAATGCTGTGTACAATGTTTAGGTTAGCAAATTTATAATGTTTCTTCTACACCTAATTGTTTTTAAGTTTATAGTTTGCTGATTATTGTTGTACCTAATTATATAAAAATAAAAATAAATAAAATCAGCCAGAGGACGTCCACTGCTGAACATAAGCCTCCCCCTTTAACCTCCACACTGAACGACAGCCTGCCTTTTGCATCCACTGGATGCCGGCGACTCTCACTATGTCTTCGGTCCATCTAGTGGGAGGCCTACCTACGCTGCGTCTTCCGGTTCGTGGTCTCCACTCAAGAACCTTTCTTCCCCATCGGTTATCGGTTTTTCGAGCGATGTGGCCTGCCCATTGCCACTTCAACTTGCAAATTTTAACAGCTATGTCGGTGACTCTGGTTCTTTGGCGAATATCCACGTTTCGGATTTTATCGCGCAAATGGAAAGAGCTATGCTCGGAGTTTCTTTGCGCAAAATAAAGTATGTCATCAAAAATAAAAAGTTATAAAAATAAATAAATAAAATCATCTAAAACACTGTTTTAAACTATAGGTAATAATAAAAGCAAAAATACTATAAAAAGCAAAATACGAATTGGATTGATGTGATGTTTTGGATTTATTCTACTTTGATCACTGTGACATCCGTCACAGTCACACTGACATCTGTCAACGCCCACATCTATCCTAAGAGAGAGGCCCAAGTCCGTCTGGTAAGAGTAGGCTAATGATGATGATTGTGGATTAGAGCCACCCGGTCTCTGAGAGAAGGCCAGTGTCCCAGCAGTGGGAACATGATAGGCTGAAATGATGATGATGATGAAAATTCTATTTTAGGATACTTTGAGTTGTGTATTCCACAGAAAAGAAAAATAAAATCGTTCAGGTGTATTCGAATCATTTTCATATTTATATTCACTGATGATCAAAAGATACCCAAATAATAATTTGAACGGAGTCGCCTATGGTCACCTATGTGATTATATTAACAGGTGATCAAAGAACACTAAAGAGTCGCCTATCATCACCCAGGTAACCAGGTAAGTTGGGAGACCGAAGCGTAAGCTGAAGAGAGTGACTAATATTATTTTGATACTTTGTCAGTCAGCTTGCGTAGCCAATGTATCTGTACCATTGTGTACCTTAAAATTTTCGACTCTCTGGAACAAACTGAGAGCTCCTATGTCACCATATGAATGCACCTGTAACCATGGTTCATCATCAGCCAGAAGACGTCCACTGCTGAATATAGGCCTCCCCCTGAATGACTCTCACAATGTCGTCAGTCCATCTAGTAGGAGGCCTACCTACGCTGCGTCTTTGGGTTCGTGGTGTCCACTCAAGAACTTTTCTTCCCCAATCCGTTATCGGTTCTTCGAGATAAATACGGCCTGGCCCTGACAATTGATATATGGCCATATATGGCCTGCCCATTGCCACTTCAAGTTGCAAATTTTTATAGCTCTGGTTCTTTGGCAAATATCCTCGTTTCGGATTTTATCGCGTAAAGAAACTCCGAGCATAGCTCTCTCCATTGCCCGTTGTGTGACTCTGAATTTTTCCAAAAGGCTAACAGTTAAGGACCATGTCTCAGCCAACCATGATTGTGTACCTACAAAAACATACTTTCAATGCACATGATTTCTGTATATATTGCGTAAGTGTGACGTGGTCCGCTGATGTCATATTCCATTAATTAGCACATAATCAACCCCAACAAATACGTAAATGGACATGTATCAGTCAAACAAACAGTCTAAAACAGCGTGTTCGCACAGGAAAACTAAAACCTACTACTTATCTGTGGATACCAGTCAATAATATATTATAATTACATAGCTATTACAACACTGGCTTATAATAAGCTCGTTTATTATCATTACATGAATAAATTTTCCCCATAATATTCATAATGTATGTATTTTGATGTTTAAGTATCTATTAGGGAAGTAGTCAATTCATCTGATTCATGTTACTATAAGAAGGTAACGGAAAAGGAACCTTACTATTACTATCATCTTCATCAGCCCTGAATGACCCACTGCTAGGCATAGGCCTCTCTTTGTTTATGCCACTGTCCTCGGCCTTTCGCTGGTCGCATCCACTCGTTCCCGACAGTTCTTTTGGTGTAGTAGGTCCACCTCATCCTCGGTCAGCCCGGGTTCCGCCAACCTAGTCTCTGTCACCACGCTACGCTACTGCTATAGATACGCCACCTCCCATCATTACCTACGTCTTTGGCTACAGGACCCAACTATATTCGTGGCTCGACATGCTCGTGGCTAGTTTATTGACTCTTCTGTTGGGCTAAAGCTTACAGTTACAGGCAGACTGCATGTTTGAGCGTTTGTATTAAAAAAACTTACTATATTAGCTAATTATAGTCTATAATATGGCAATCTAATTTTATAAATGCAAAAGTCTGTGAAAATGTGTAAACCGAGGGGTACTGCTAGTTTTATAATACTTGACGCTGTTACTCGCGACTTCGTATACTTATAAATAATCGACTTTTACAAATTGTCTCTATTTGCCTTTTTCGCAAAGTCCTTTCTTAGCGGAACTCTACGGAAAAAGGAAATCTATAAGGAATTTTAGCCTACCTTTCAGCTTTGAATTTCAATTGATTTTCTAAATTTCGTGATGATTTGAACTTGTTCGATATAATTCAGACAGTCTAGTCAGTGAGTGGTTTCGCTTTTATAATATAGATTTTAAAAGTTGCAGGGTTCAATAGAACCCAACTTAAATTAGAGTGACATTAATGGAATCCCCTTTGTTGTAGGTACCTATATAGCCTGGATTCGTACCCTTTTCAGGAGAGGCTACTGGAGATGCATCATAGTCTGATAGCGGGCACGCGTCGAGCCGATGATTCAGGACACCGGGTTTTTGAACAGGGTTTATTAGTTGCACTATATGTGTTATTGAGTCAGAGTTTTAGTGTACTTAGGCAAAATGTTACTGATTTTACAATGGAAATTGATGAATATAAAATTATATTATACTTGTATAATATACCGCATACCAGTGCGTCCCTATAAAATTATAGATAAACTGGTGCCCTCCGTCAGAGAGAGAGTGTGAAAGAGAGAGAGAGAGAGAGAGAGAGAGAGTGTGTTTGTGTGAGAGAGAGAGAGAGATATAACGAGAGAGAGAGAGAGAGGAGGTAGAAAGAGAGAGAGGAGATAGATGAGAGAGCGAGAGAATGGACCCTAATCCACCATTTTGGCATAGCGCATATTAGTGAATATATAAACGTTTTCTTTAAAAAAAATATATTTTATATAAGAAAACATTAAAACTTAGAGATAATTTTTACAGCAAGTGACTTTTTAGTACTGAAACGGAATAAAATTTACTAAATATTTTTTTTAACAAGCTTTTTCGTGGTCTCCTCAGGAAACCTTTTCCTTTGATGCCCATATCATGATGGTAGATAAGAACATTTTGTCCGCCATCTTGGGGCGTCCGCCATATTGAATTTATTATCTAGGACCAAAGTGCTTGGGAAGACAATCCCAATGACCTCAAACTCGACGGGATTTCGTCGTTTCGTTAAAGAGTTCATATGACCTTCTGTCTCTATCATCAAACCAGCTCGATGGTACCATAACATTGCATTGTCACCGAGCTTACATAAGTACCTATGCCAAATTTCAGTTCAATCGGTTGAGGATAACTGGGGCTTTACGGACAACTGCTATAACGGCACCTAATCCGCTAAGTTGGAAAATCATGCGACCGCAAACCGTATCTGGGTGCGATAAGGTTCACGTTCGCGTGATTTTCCAACTGAGCGGATTAGGTGCTGCAATAGCAGTTGTCCGTATGGTGGTATACTGCTCTAAAATTCAGTTGCAAGATTTGTCCAAAGCATACGAACGAACATACAAAAGCTTATTGTAAAAATAGGGCGTGACAGATACATGGAGTAGAAGCTTACATCATAATTGTTTTTGAAATTTTAAAATTTTCGAAATTATGTGTTGTACGAAAAAAAAACACCATAAATTAGTCTACCCTCTATGTGCAAAAGAAGATTTAAAAAACCCGCAATGTAATTCAGCTTTTTTCATGTAATTACCTGTCATAATTTGTTTATATTCACTGGTAATCAAAAGATACCGGAATAATAAATTGAATGTAGTCGCTTGTGGTCACCTAGGTGATTATATTCACTGGTAATCAAAAGATACTGGACTAATAAATTGAATGGAGTCGCCTGTGGTCACCTAGGTGAAATAAACTTTATTGAATGGAGTCGCCTATGGTCACCTAGGTGATTATATTCAGGGGTGATCAAAAGACCGGAATAATAAATTAAATGGAGTCATCTATGGTCACCTAGGTGATTATATTCACAGGTAATCAAAGGACACTAAAGACTAGCCTCGGATCAAACTGGAATAGACAGATGAAAAAGGTCACCCAGTAATTCTGCTAAATAGCTGTAGGTACAATGGACCTATGCCTATTTAGATATTTAGATTTATACATTATACGGTCTATGCATATCATTTTAAATCATAGACGTATGCCATTATATTCGCATTCACGAACTACGAAATCCATAAAAAATAATGACCAATACGGGACGGTCATATGGTTTTACCATAATCCAAACATTTCACGGGACAGCGAGGGACAATCCTAAATCTAATATCGTCGCAGGAAAGGCAAATTTACTGAAGCTCTAAATGACCATTTCGAGAAAAAGCCGTTTTAAGTTTTTTTTTTCGTTTTTAATTCATAACTTTTTCCCAGCACAAGAATTTCGATGACGTTAAGGTAAACTTTTATTAATTTGTCATTTTCTATGTCCAAAAGTACAAACCATAATAAATGGACTGCTGGTTTGTGATACAGTGGCGCTTAAGTAAAAATTACTTCAATTTACAGTAAAGCAAAATTTCTTAACCGCCATTTGATTCAAATATTTATAGTCTAAATTACTTATAACTCTAAAATATTAGCTGTTAAATTGCCGGAAGCCAAATTTACTTAAAATTTACTTGTAATTTATTGCAGGAAAACAAAATTACTTAGGTGACAGGCAAGAATAAAATGCCAAAAAAGTGTAGTTTAAGGACTCTGGTTGATGAAAAAACCCCTTTTTTCCTTTTACTGAGTACTTTTCTAAGTACCCAAGATAAACTAGAAAAGCTCTGTGAAAACTCCATGGCAGAACACGCTATAACAAGAACAAAAATCGATAAATTGTCCAATGAACATAATGAAGCCTTATTGAAGATAAGTGCTCTTGAAGAACAACTTGAAGAAGTGCAGAGAACTCAAAGAGGGAAATGTATAGAAATCATAAATTTTCCAGAATACGAGACAGAAAATTTGAGAATGATAATTGATAAGCTTCATAATTCGCTCGGAGTTAAACTTGAACATGGGACTGTTAGCAGTGTGCATAGGAACAGAAAATCCAAAGGGAAACCAGTGATTGTAGAGTACCAAACTCAACAGGCACGAAATGAAGTATTAAAGGCCAATAAGTCTTACAATAAAGCTAATAAAACAAATAAGCTCAATACATGTACCTTGGGATTCACGGACAGAATGCAACCATTGTACATTAACGAACTTCTGACACCAAAAGCAAGGCAGATTTATTATCAAGCAAGACTTAAGACCAAAGCCCATGCTTTCATGTATTGCTGGATAAGCAATGGAAGGGTATATGTGAAGAAATCTGAAGGAGATCCAGCAATCCAAATCAAGGCAGTTTCCCAATTAGAAAATCTTGAATTGGCCGTCCATACTTTGGCATGACTACTGAAGTCATTTACAAGGTCTGCGATGTTCATACGTCGAATTTTCAATAGTATACGTGCCGTAAGTTCCATAAAGTCTATTGAACCGAGTTTTATATACCTTACGTTTTCTCTTTACACTGTTCTTTTCCACTTATGGTGCACCTTTTTAGTTAACTCTTATATTTGCATGATAGTTGCAACCAGTCGTCGTATTATATATAGCTTAAGTCTAAAAAAACACTTAAATTTTATGTATAGCAAATATAATTGCAAAATTCCCTACGCACTTCACATACACACGTTACAACACACATCCATAACAAACTCACTAGCCGTACATAAACCAATCTTGTGCTCTGCTTTCCTCAATATTCAAGCTTACCATTTTTTCGACCTACTTCTGAAAAAACATGACCATGGTTGAAGTACAAGATTTATTTGTTGACATTGATAGAAATATCAATGCTGGTAAGTCGATATTAGAAGAAATACCAGAGCACTGTGTACAACATATTCAAGACTCGGAACCTCGACTGAACGTAGTTGTACAGAACATTCGCAGCATAAGCTGTAATTTTGATAAACTTGAAATTCTTTCTAACAGACTAAATTTAAATGAGGATATAATTGTTTTGACTGAATGTTGGCTATCAGCAGTAGATAACCTCCCCCTTATTGATGATTACCATGTTTTCCATACAATGAGAAATTTCAATCAAAATGATGGTGTTGTAGTTTACGTTAAGAAAAATCTCCAAGTAAAAGTTTATGAACCTACTAATACTAGCGAAATAACCTGCCTTGTTATTACGTATAATAATGATTATGCCTTTATTTGTGTTTATAGGCCATATTGCTTCAAAGATCTAGATAATTTCTATGACTCAATCAACACTATACTAAGCGATCTGAAAATGTGTCAACACATTTTTATGGTCGGTGACATGAACATTGATTTAAAAAATGACGCATATTCCACAACATACTTGGATCTTTTGGCCACATATGGCCTATTGCCGTCACATACATTTGTCACCCATAACAAAACCTGTCTCGACCACTGCTTCATTAAATATATGCAACCAACTACTACCATTGTTTGTACCACTACAATAACAGACCATTATACCGTTATTCTTTCCTTGACTCTGAACCAATCTAAAAACAAGACAAATAAGAAAACATTCAAAAAGGTTGATTATTTGGCCGTTGTAGACGAACTTACTAAAATAAACTGGATAGATTGCCTAAAAGATAAAAATGCTACTAGCGGAACTACTAAACTTCTTTCTGTCATCCAAGACACAATGACAAAACATACAAAATTAGTGACATTACCTCGTAGTAAAAGAAATATTAAGCCATGGGTAACTACGGGGTTAATGAGATGTATCAAAAACAGAGATAGGCTTCACAAAAAACAAAAAAATGATCCTGATAACGTTATCCTTAAAATTACTTATTTACGTTACAGAAACACATGCAATATAACCCTAAAAAATTTAAAAAACGCATACTTCCGCACAAAAATGAATAAATATAAGTTAAACCTTAAAAAAAATGGGAATGTATTAAAACCTTATGCCACATGAATAAAGGAAAAGATTCCAGTCAGGAACTTCTAAATCTAAAACATTTACCTAATGAGTCAGTCAGCGAAGTGAATAATTACTTTGCAAATGTCGGATGTGATTTGGCTAACAAAATTATCACAAGGAAACAAAACAATCAGAATCCGCACGTATATGGTAGTAATAAAGCCTATGATGATTCTGCATCTGTACACCCAAACTCTTTTGTCCTTCTTCCAACTGACGCAGAGGAGGTAAAAACAATTATAAACAGCCTAAAAAATAGTTCAAGTACGGGTTGGGATGGAATCCCGTCGATAGTTTTCAAATTAGGTATAAATACACTTTGTCATCCGATAGCACTACTATGCAATAAATGCTTCGATGAAGGTTGTTTCCCTGAACCATTGAAACGATCATTGGTAATTCCGATACACAAGTCAGGAGACAGAGATCATATATCTAATTACCGGCCTATTTCCCTGCTGCCCACGCTTTCAAAAATATTAGAAAAACTTATAAATAATAAATTAAAAAACTATCTAGAAAGTAAGAACTTGCTGTCAAACAATCAGTTTGGCTTTCGTAATAATAGATCCACATCTGATGCAGTCCAAACATTAACTGATATGATTGTGAACAAATTAGATAAAAAAAGCAAATGTCTGGCAATATTTCTCGATTTAGCAAAAGCCTTTGATACTGTCTCTGTCCCATTACTGCTTGATAAGCTGAACAAGATAGGTATAAGAGGACTACAATACAAACTGTTTGAAGACTACTTATCAAATAGAAAACAGTCAACGAGAATAGACCATTACACTAGTGACGAGGCAAATATTGCATATGGCGTACCACAGGGTAGCATCCTGGGGCCTACGTTATTCTTAATCTACATAAACGACATGTGCAACCTCACTCTTAAAAATGGCAGTGTAGTGACTTTTGCTGATGATACGGTTTTATTTTTCTCTGGCAGGTCTTGGTCTGCTGCAAATCAATTCGCAGAGGCTGGTTTTAGGATTGTTACAAACTGGCTAGATAATAACTTACTCACTTTAAATGTGCTTAAAACAAAATACGTAACCTTTAGCATAACAAACATTGGTCAACCACTAGCATCTACTATTAATATTAAAGCACACTACTGTAATAACAGTAATAACTGTGATTGCACTGAATTAGCGTCGGTTAAAGAAATAAAATATCTAGGGGTTATGCTTGACAATAATCTGAATTGGAAAGCACACGTTAAAATATTGACAGGCCGCGTCAGGAAGCTACTCTTTGTATTTAAAACATTGAGATATGTTTGTGACAAATCACAAATGATTGCTGTATACTACGCGCTTTGTCATTCCATTATCACCTACTGCATTAAATCTTGGGGCGGATGCGCGAAATCAATATTAATTTCTGCTGAGCGTGCTCAAAGAGCAATATTAAAGGTTATGACATTTAAACCGTTTCGACATCCTACTCTAGAACTATACAAAAAATTACAAATCTTTACAATAAGACAATCCTATTTACTTAAAATTATTCAAGACCAACATAGCATTCGCCCTGATCTTAAACCAGATATTAGAAGAAAGGACAGAATATACGAATTAGCAAGTAGTAGAACTAAGTTTGCTAACCGATTCTCAAAATGGAAGGGGCCTTATATATATAACCAAATTAGTAAAAGTATCAAGCTGCGAAATCTAAACAAACACTTTTTTAATAAAGCAGTAAAAGAATTTGTCAAAAAAATGTCATATTCAGAAACAGAAAATTTATTAAAAATTTATTAAAAATAGACTTGTAATTAAATGTATTACCAAGTTCTACAGATGATGCCACCTACGATCTAAAATTATTAATAACTAGCGGTCCACCCCAGCTTCGCACGGGTATAGATTATAGCCTATGTCACCCGGGGATAGTGTAGCTTCCCGTCAGTGAAAGAATTTTTCAAATCAGTTCAGTAGTTTCGGAGCCTATTCAATGCAAAAAAACAAACAAACAATCAAATCTTTTCTCTATATAATAATAGTATAGATGATATAGAAAACAGGCTAAAGATGTACCAATATCAAGCCATCAACCCATCAGAATATTTACCGTAACCTGACAATTCCTCTCCCTTGACAATAACAGTACCTAGAAAATCTGTATAACTACGTTCAAGCATAATTATCCTACCTATTACCACACCAAACACCCCACACTACATCACTATACACCCACATCACCATACGCCACACCACACTACATATCACACTACTCATCACACTACATATCACACTACTCATCACCCTACATATCACACTGCATATCACACTAAATATCACACTACATATCACAAAACCATCCATACATCTCAAGTCACCTTTCACCCTACACGACTATATCCACATTACCCCCATAATACAGTCACATCACATAACTTCCTCGCGATTAGCACCGTGCTGTTGCCGGCCGTCGCGCCGGTGATTCACACTCACCCACGTACTGGAAGTAACGCAACTATCTTTGCGATAAATACTTACTTAGATTATAATTAACAAATGCATATAATTAGAATTATATACTTTTATTGAATAAGATGTATAGAACCATACAATGAGAAAACCGGTCGCAATATTATGTTAATAGTCGTATCGTGTTTTTATTCATACTTTTTATTTCTTTTAATCCGGTTCTTCTACTTCATTTCATTATGTTAAACTTAATTATTATATTCCGTATAAAACACGACCAAAAATGGTTTCGAAACAGTTGTCTAAAAATTTTGCGCATACTACAATTCTAATTCACTACATTCTATTTTTCTATTTCTGTCTCTGTCTTACTCAATGTACATCGGCGATGTAGCGAGCGGGAGGACCTCTGCCGTCCGAGATACAGTTTAAACTAGTTCGGAGGGTAGCGTAAATCTTTATCTGTCACAAGCCTATTACGAAGATGTTTATTAGTAAAAAACCCGAGTAACACATTCAATCGCATTAAATTTACACGCAAAATATGTTATTAACAACTAAAACTTAATATTACTGTATTATTGGTAGGTATTACCTACCTACGTTATGATTCACGATTGTGTTGAAAGTGGTCAACTAAACTACTTTATGAAACTACAATTAAAAAATAAAATAAAAATATACTTGCAAGTCGTAGCTAAGGATAATGTACAACACAATCATACGTAGGTATGATTACTACTGATATCATAAACTACTTATACCTACCTACCTAGTTAAATCAAAATGACAAATCAATACAAAAAGTGTAACAAGTGTACCTACAATATTTTGTCATGGATAATGTAAGTAATAATAGGCTAAGTTTTTTGATAAATAAAATATTATTATTATTATTTATCTTAAACATATTTGTTTTCTCTCCAGTTTGGAGGTAAATTTCATAGCACGGGCCAGAGCCAAGTGCTAAGAAAGTGTCAAAAATTTTCTAACGATTCTACATGTATTGAGAATGACTGCTTTTTGAAGCAGTTTAAAGGTTGATTCTTGGATATTAAGTGTTTCAAGGCTGGTTGCTAAAGTTTTTGGTATTACACCTGTAGTAGATAGGATAATAGGGATGGTTCTTGTGTTGGTGACTTGCCATTGGGTCTTGATTTCTATGGATAGATCTGTGTATTTAGCAATTTTTTCGGTGTATGTGGTTTGTAGGTTGTGGGTATTACATATGGCTATGTCTATTAGGAAAGCAGTTTTGTTAGATTTGTCTAAAACAGTTATGTCAGGTCTATTGTAGTGCACAGTCTTGTCGGTAATTATGGTTCGGTCCCAATAAAGTCGGTAATTGTTGTTTTCAAGTACTGGTTCCGGTTTATATTTGTAGTACGGTATCACCACGCTACTCCTCTCCTACCCTACGTTCCAGAGCCACGTTGGCCGCACCAGTAACTTCTCAATTGCGTTGTCCGCCCCCCACGTGATCAGATGGTCGATCAGGACGTGTGGTTGGCCTTTGGGAGGCTTATTATTATTATTATTACTGAAACGCCAAAATAGTGCTCGTATCGCTATGGGACCCAGACTGATCGACGCAGAAAAAAACGCTGATTCCGAATATCTATATAACTCAATATGCCTATTTTGGCGCTTCAGTAATTCTGCCTTTCTTGCGACGATATATTTCCTGTATTAGGGGTAATAGTTTTACAGGAAAATTTCAGAAACCAACTATTAAATTTTTTACGGGAATTATAGGATTTTAAAATTATTTTTTTGGACT
Organism: Agriopis marginaria; assembly: GCA_932305915.1. Lineage (NCBI taxonomy): Eukaryota > Metazoa > Arthropoda > Insecta > Lepidoptera > Geometridae > Agriopis > Agriopis marginaria. The sequence goes on along the minus strand of OW029934.1, from coordinate 5,727,826 downwards.
GTTAGACAAGTCAACAAAGAGACAAGTCTCAAGTTCTAACAAGTCTCTAACGATCTGTGTCTCTGACGTACAAAACGATCGTCTTATGTCCCTGACTTACTATCTTAGCTTTTTTATACGGGTTGTTTTGAGAACCTTCCTCCTTTATTGAAGTCGGTAAAAAATGCGGCAAGTTGGGTTTTTAATACAACGAGACGTTTTCGCGGAGTCTATACTCACACGGTACTTTGTATTAGCATTATTGAATAAATACTAATATGGCTAAGTATATAATTGTATTAACATATCGTCGTTCGAATTGGAAATAATTACAGAACGGGATTCCCTTACGGTACTTCCTAAATAAGCCACGTGTTCTGTTTGTTCACCACTGATACATTACAATGACAATTAGGTACCTACTTATTGCAATTAAATATTTATGTAGGAACATAAGTAGCTACTTAAATGTACGGATATTGAAACATACTTTCATGATGTCATCACTTCGGCCATTAACGTACTAACCATAGTTTCGTAACTAGTTACAATCGAAGCGAAATTATGTTTTGTATGAATGTATATGTGGGTAATATGCTACTTACCCGTATAAAGAAACGCACTGAAAGTGACGTCATCGTCTAGGTAATGACTATGTACCCGTATAAACGAAACACTAAAAGTGTCGTCATCGTCTAAGTAATAACTATGTACCCGAATAAAAAAACGCACTGACAGTGACGTCATCGTCTAGGTAATAACTATGTACCCGTATAAACGAAACGCACTGACAGTGACGTCATCGTCTAGGTAATAACTATGTACCCGTATAAACGAAACGCACTGACAGTGGCGTCATCGTCTAGTTAATACATATGTACCCGTATAAAGAAACGCACTGACAGGGACGTCATCGTCTAGGTAATAATTAAGTACCCGTATAAACGAAACGCAAATTGCCCCCAAAAACAAATGGGGCCGTAGCAAAAAAAAAAACGTAACGCATTGAAAGTGACGTCATCGTCTAGGTAATAAATAATCAAAGGGTAATAATTATGTACCCGTATAAACGAAACGAAGATCAACAGATCATCAGGCTAGTTGGCGGCCAAGCGCACGGGTTTTTATAATAAAAAAAAGCTTCTTTTAAAAAAGCATCGGAGATCAAGCACCTTTTAAAAGGCATCTACTTGTGTCAGCAGAGGTTTATACCTACAATCAACACCTTACTAAGCTTGTCTTTATCCTTAAAATGAAAGCGTCTTAATTACCTATAGATACTAAACGATATCGCATTACTTGTTTCTCGTCAGGGCAATCCACTGGTAGTTTTGCATAAAATGTTGTCATACTTGTTGTCTCGTCTTTATTGTAACCATACCTTTCCGATCTTGGCGACCACGACCGCTGACAGCGACCAGCGGATGCGGCCGTGTCGCGCGAGCGACCCCCTGCTGTTCTGAATTCTCTAAGACCTGCTCAGTATGAATTTTATTGGAGTGCTAAACAATGCAAACAACCCACACGTCACGTGACGCAGTCCCGTGCATTCTTTAGCACTCCATTTAATTTCATACACGACCCACTGCTGGATTGGAGTGCTAAACAATGCAAGTGACCTTATATTATATTGATCAGTGGGTCGCCTGAAGCCGCCGCAGCCGCTGGTCGAGCTCACCGGCGCGGTCGCCGGTCGCGATCGCCAGATCCTGTTGCCAGTTTTGGTCGCCGGTCACGGTCGCCAAGATCGGAATACTACCTTTATGGCAACTAAGTTATGGTTACAATAAAGACAAGTCTACCCATTGCAAGCGCGACCCACTACGCGTCTACAGCCGCCGGTTGCCGTCGCTAAGATCGGACTGCTGATTTGCCTTTTTTTTAATCGGACTAGGCTAACGTTTGACCGCGATCTCGCCTGATGGAAAGCGATGCTGCAGTCGAAGATGCAGCACGTTTGCCCAGTAATAACCTACTAACCCTAGACTTGAACACTTCAAGATTGTGATGCTGCAGAAACACAGACAGGGGCAAGGCGTTCCATTGTTTTGCTATTCTAATTAAGAATGAGGAGTCAAAACGCTTGGTGCGAATAAATGGCATTTTACCAAGTAAGGGTCTTGTCGTTCGTCTGGACGTCCGGTAATGAAAAGGTGATGGGGGAACAAGTTCGTGAAGTTCCGTTTTATTTGTTTTGCTGTAACACGATTACACGACCAGTTTTTGTACATTTAAGTAGGTAATATTTGGCCTTCTTATTAGCATTGTCTTCACATAAATCAAGAAGACATTAAAATCCATAAAGGCTGTATTTTTGTTTGTTTATCAAGTTAATAAATTGAAAACAAATTCAACGGAAATCCATCTAAAAGGATTGTACGTAATTAACTTGGAAGTCCGGTTTTTCTCATTCACATGATTCACCATAATGTGAATTAAACTCAGGGGATTGAGACGGGGAAAATTATACGTTTACCTCAACACTTTAGTACATACTTTGTGAGGTATAAAAAGTAATAATTCTTCCGCAGTGTCACAATCCTACACGAGACATCAAGGGACATTGACTTCTGAATACTCCAATACTTAAAATGTATCGTTTTTGTCTTGTGTTGTGTTTGACTGTGATCGCCAGCATTGAGAGCAGAGTCATCAATGAAATCAAGGCTCGCACTCCCATGGGTGGGAATGTTCCTGTAAAAGCGGCTGCACCAGTGCTACCTCCAGGGGTAGTGGCCCAAACTACGAAGCCAGAAGTAAAGCCAATCTCCTTTGAAGACCGCACAGGAATCGACGCTGGAGGATCTTGTCCTTCTGGATATGTCAGAAAAGGAGGCTTCTGCTTTCCAGATGATGACTATTAACCATGATTTATTTATTCCGCTGACTCTACTTACTATCTAAAAGAAACAAATTTTATATCTATTTGATAGTAGTAGTAGTAGTATAACCATAAGCCAATGAAGGAGAAGAGTTGTTCACATACCTTTAATTTTTTAATAGTTTGTATTTCAGGAAAATGTTGTTCGAAATAAATTGTTGTTGTTGATTACCATCTAAGTTTTATTGTCTTCTATAGCGCAACTATAGTCTTATTGTCTACATTTGTTGCAAGCAAAATTATTGCTATAACAACACACGGGTCTAGTATGTTTTCCAGTATTTCTAAAATATATTTAAATTTATGTAGCCGAACTCGGAACACTATCAGTTAATTTTGTACTACCCCCCACATCCATACAAGTAATATAGATTTTGATTAATTCCTAACCGACACTATTATTTTTGAAATTTTATTTTATTAAAATTACATAATGAATTTAAAACCTTATTAAAAAATAATTATTTTGAATTTGATTTAAAAAAAATCATTGCCTTATCTACTTTAAGACAATTAGGATTAATAATAAGAATTTTAAGAATGGGTATGCCTTTATTGGCTTTTTTTCAATAATTTTAAAGTATTGGATATTAAAGTATGGATTGGTAAATATTTGAATATTAATTATTTTATAAATAATAATATTAATTATTATTTGAATATTTTTTATTATTAATGATAATTACTTTTTTTGACTGGCAGTACTCGAACCTATGCAACGCCTCGGATAAATACCTGTATTTTTCTATCCCTTGGGCTAGGGTGGTTTGCCCAAGAATAAGGCTTCCCTGCCTTCCTTGTCTCTTGAGAACTACAATCTAGGTATCATCAAGGCTAGAGTGAATATATTTCTTCTAGATCATCGTGTTCCATTCTCGGCCACACCGTCACTTACCATCAGGTGAATTGGTAGTCAAACGCAGAAATATCCTATCTAAAATAAACCGGCCAAGTGCGAGTCCGGCTCGCGCACTGAGGGTTCCGTACCACCACAAAATACAAAAAGTAGTGCAAAAAGACAACACCACGCCCAGGCGGTCACCAATCCAAGTACCTACCGCAGCATACGTTGCTTAACTTGGTAATGAACAGAAGTTTGTCACCGACTCGCAATTGGTCATTATTTATAATTCATTTGTTGTTATACTTTAGAGTATGTACTATAATCATGCCAAGTTTGAATTGTACGTATTAATGTTTTTACATTAGAGCAAATATAAAAATACGTTTGTTGTATAGGGATGCACATTTAGTTTTTACTTTTTGACTTTATTATTATTTATTAGTTAATCCGCCGTAACAATACATATTCTGTGAAAATGTCAGCTAGCTATCTATTACGGTTCGAAAGATAGAGCCGTTAAAAGGTAGGACAGACAGACGGGCAGACGTACAGACAGACGGACAGATAGACGGACTTACAGACGGACTGACAGATGGACAGACAGACATCGTAGGCTTAGTAAAAGGGTCCCGTTTTTACCCTTTGGGTACGGAACCCTGAAAACATATTACGTGACCGCTAAAAAACCTGAGCAAAACGCGGCGTTATGAGAAATCATATTGGCGCATAGCTTTTCTTAAAAAGACGCAAATTCTGTAATGAAAAAAAAAAATGAGATAAAAAAGTGGTTAGATTTAAATTTAGATGCAAAAATCAGAACATTTAGTACTTACTATCCGTAGAACATCCGTAGGTTTAATAACAAACAATTCTTCTGCAGCGGTTATACCTACCTACTGCTGCAATAAATGAGTCTCTTTTCTATGTATTTTGAAATCAGTGGTTAGTGATGTAAATGCTTACAAATTCACGTAAATTGTTACATAATATTATTAAATACAACCCGTAATTAGCTAATATATATATATGTCAGATCCAGGTGACGCTCTTGTTGACCAGTATAATATTATACCATTGCCAGGTGGTTGCATTTAGAAAGGTCGAAAATTCATATTACATTTTTGTAATTCCATTTTTTTTTATGAGTCATAAGATACCTAAAATAATACAAAAATTATGTACAAAAACCGTTTTTAGGCAAATTTCCGATCTACGCTCTAATGTTGCGCTATTGTCTTTCCTCTTAGTCTACCTTCCTTGGTACAAACTTTAATTAAAAAGTAGAACATGACAGTTAAAACAATACGGGCCTACCTTATCAAAACTTGTTCTGAAGGGAACCACAAACCAAAACGTCATCTTTTGTTGTTGTATTTATATTTTTTAATTGTTGATTTATTCAAAAAGTGCTATATTAATTTCGATAAAATTTATATGAGACCAACTCTGAAGTATGACTTACCAAACAAATAAAATAAAACCAGCCAAATACGAGTCGGGCTAAGGCACTGAAGGTTCCGTACCACCACATAACTTGTTAGCTACAAAAAGACAACATCCCATCAACGCCTAGGCGGTCACAAATCCAAGTACCGGCCGCGCCCGACGTTGCTTCAGTTCGGTGATCGTACGAGAATCGGTAGTGAACAGAAATTTGACACGGACTCGCACTTGGCCACTGTTTATTATTTGTTGTTTATTTACATTATGGCTTTTTTAGTATTTCATAATTAATCCGCCGTAACATTACATGTTCTGTAAAAATTTCAACTGTCTACCTATTATGGTACGAAAGATTCAGTTTAATACTGTTTAAAGGTAGGAAAGACAGACGGACAGACAGACATCGTAGGCTTAGTAATAGGGTCTCGTTTTTACCCTTTGGGTACGGAACCCTAAACCGTGTAACAAAAAAAAAACAAAAAAAAATATGTATTGATATACTCCTCCCATAGATATTATAGGTAGTATAAGTAACAGATTGTTGACTCCTCCTTTCGTCTGTTAAAAAGAGATTCAGGGACAGGCACAAATAAAGTGATTTTTGGAACACTAGCTCGTAAAATGTAGGACTTGTTTGTGTTAATATTATCCCCAATGAGTTTTAATTCCTATGACGTAATAACGTAATTAAAAGGAATAGCATTGTGATATCAGTTATGCCTCATTGACGTAGGTATAAATATCGGTATAAAAGGACATTAGAATAAGTCCAGACCACAATTGCAGCTATAGACTGAATTAAATCAGTCGTGCAAATAAGTCTTCAACAACATGTCTTCATTCAGTTTCTGTGTTGTATCGTGCCTGGTGCTGGTGACTAGCGTTCAAAGCTATGTGGTTCGAAAAGAAACTTTAGTTTCATTCGTCGATAGTGCAGACCCTTCAAAAGGTTGGACATTAGAAAAAGATATTCGCCGGTTAGCTGAAGCTACACTGATGACTTCAAACGATGCGCCTCATACAGTAGAAACTGAAGATCGCGATGGAATCGATCCTGGTAATAATGCATGTGCTATTGGGTACAAAAAAGTTGGACCTAGATGTTTAAAAGATGAAGACTATGAAGATGAAGCGGAAACTGAACAACGAACTGGAATCGCCGGTGGTTTCAAAAAATGCCCTGAAGGGTACAAAAAAGCAGGTCATTCCTGTGTACCGCACGATTCTGCTTCTAAAGAAGAACTTAGTGCAGCCATTCCATTAGAAACAGAAGAACAGAGAACAGTGATCAACGGGTGCCCTGCTGGGTACAAAAAAGCAGGACCTGCATGTGTTAGAGATGAAGATTATGAATCTTATGAAGATGAATCTTAATACCATTGAATTCTGCTAATGTCATAGCTTAATACAATCATCATCACAATCAACCTATGTTTGCCCTCTGCTGGACATAAGTACTCTCCTGAGGAACGCATCTTAGTCCGATCTTCGGCTTTTCGCTCCCAGATACGCCAGCTGCCTTACGTATATCGTCAGACATTCGAGTTGCAGCTCTTTATAAAATTAATCTTGCAAATGTTCGGTTTTTTATCGGATATATTTCAGTGAGTGTGCATCGGATCTGGAGTCTGGGTGTCTTCAAATCACGAGTGAATTGGTTTCTTCTAGGCAAGCGTGCTCCATCGTAGACCTCATCATCGCTTAACATCAGGCGAGTTGGCGGTCAAACGCAAGCCTATTACTACATAAAAAAAATGTGATCAGTATTTTTTGTATACAATTGTTATTCGATATCTTTGTTAATAAAAAGTATTAAATTAGTAAATTGACTTAAACTGTACTTTACTTTTACCCACGATGCCGGAACGGAGAAGGTATTTGCGTAGTAAAAAGTTTTATGTGTGTGTTACCCAAATATTTTTCATACTATACTACGGTACCAAGGACTTTTGTATACCCAATAGGGTATACAAAGTCCTTGTACGGTACATATGATCGTTGGTGTTACCATTTCCTCCAAAAAGCAAACCCGATTTGAAATATATTTTTTTTATTTGATAGTAGGCTTAATTGTCGGTCCTCGTCGGTCAGAAAGCGATGAACCCTATTCTAAACTCCCCCGGCCTGTTGTCATTCGTTTTGTCCGTCGCCAAAAGCGCGAAGACTTTTTAAAAGCGGCTAAGAGCCGTAGAACGCTGAGTAGCACTGATATTGGAGTGGATGGGCCGGACAGAAAGCTATACTTCAACGAACGACTCACTCAGGAGAATAGACTGTTATTTCGATCCGCAAGGCAGCGCTGCAACGACGCCGGATTTAAATTTTGCTGGATTAGAAATGGCACAATATTTGCCCGAAGGAAAGAGGGTAGCTCTGCCATTCCTATTAAATCAACAGCTGACATGGAGCGCTGCCTGGTCCCAACTTTGTGCGACTCGCCTGCTCCCCCGATCAACTAACTATCCTGTTATCTTTAGTTTTTATAATAGCCCTAATTTTAGTTATCATGCGTTTAATCTCGCTATGCTGTTTGCAAACAATTCAGTTCTTCACCACATACTTAGTTTTATAATATTATCTTTCTGCGTACTCACTTTCACTGCACAGTCGTCTAACATGTATTTAGTCCTACTGCCACAAAATAACTCCCCCTTTAAAGTGACACACAAGGGTCTGCCTCTAAACATTACACAATTTAATGATTATATCGATGGTTTCAGTTAATATAACAGATGATATTGATAATACAATCTCGATTGATTGTCACAGTCACGCGTCGGCCGAATCCTGTGGTTCATTTTTATCAGCAAATCCATATTATAACTTCAAAGTTATATGTGTAAATATTAGAAGTTATAACTGCAACTTCGATGATTTCGTAGTCTTACTTAGTCGTTTCGGCACTGTTTTTGACGCTATTGTTCTGACCGAGTGCTGGCTAACTGATAGTACCCTACTGCGCCCCTTACCTGGTTATAATAACTTTCGCTCTAACAAACAATTAAACAAAAATGGGGGAATAATTGTCTATGTAAAAAAATCTTATCGTACCGTAGTACTCGAGACTAAATTGGTAGACGCTGACTCTTTGGGGATACAGATAGATGATAACACAATCATTTTAGGAGTCTATCGCTCTCCCTCGGTGTTTAACATTGACCCTTTCTTAACTTCTCTTGATAATACTCTCAAAGACCTCAATAGTAAACCATATCTAGTCATTGCGGGTGATTTCAATATAAACCTGTGTGATTTCTCAGACAAACAGGTCTCTAATTACCTCTGTGTAATGGCATCGCACGGGCTTCTACCTGCTATTACTGGTCCGACCCGGACTCATACTTGCTTGGATCATATATTTGTTAAATCTGACTCCAAGTCCACCGGGCTGATCTGCACGTCCTCTGTTACCGATCATTCCACTGTTATTGTAGGAATTCCTCAATGGCCTAAGAGCAATAAAGCTTTCCTGAGAAACCATCTTAAAACGAATCTCAATGACGTGGCTTCTGAATTAAATAATACTAACTGGTCCCTGGTGACTGATAGCTTATGTGTTAACCACGCGACTACTACCTTCAATGATATCGTTTCTAGCATTATAGCTAAGAACACTAAGTCTGTAAAAGTAGGCAGAAAACTGGTGACTCTGAAGCCTTGGATCACTCCCGGATTAGTCCGTTGTATGCGTCACCGAGACAAGCTTCACTTGGAATGTCGAAACCACCCCAATGATTCTCAACGTAGCCTCACATATACTAGGTACAGGAACTTTTGTAGTAAGCTCTTACGCAATGTTAAAGCTCAGTATAACAGTCAACTACTAGAACTAAGCAAAAATGACCCTAAACAACTTTGGAAAACAATTAAAAATATCTGCTATACTTCTAAGCAAAACAGTGGTTCTTCAGAGCTGTTACAAAATAGTGTAAATCCACTTAACCACTGTAACGAACACTTTGTCTCAGTTGGGAAGAACCTCGCTGATGCAATCCTTGCGAAACTTAGCCTGACGGAAAAATCATTAATTGACTCTCATAGTACTAAATCTTCTAGTGCACACTCTCTCTTTTTGTACCCAACTGACCCACACGAAATAAAAAAAGTTGTTGCTAGCCTGAAAACAGATAGTGCTCCTGGGCCCGATTCTATTTCTACTAAACTCATTAAGACGTCGCTTCATGCATTTGTTGTCCCTTTATGTCACATCTTTAATTTAAGCCTGGAAACCGGCACTTTTCCAGAGTCCTGGAAACTCGCTGCTGTATCCCCAATTTACAAAAATGGTTTAAAAAGCTCTCCAGATAATTATAGGCCAATTGCACTGCTCTGTGTGGTTTCCAAAGTACTAGAGAAAATTGTAAACGTTAGACTTATTAAATTCTTAGAGCAACACAATCTAATTGCAGATAGGCAGTTTGGTTTTCGTCGAGGCAGATCAACCGAAGACGCAGTGACACTTCTAGTCAATTTGGTTTCGTCTTACGTCGATAAGGGAGATAGATGCATCGGTGTCTTTCTCGACATGGCGAAAGCCTTTGACTCTATTTCGGTTGGCCTGCTTTTGAAACGGCTGGACGCATCTGGTGTAAGGGGTGTGGCACTGGAATGGTTTAAAAGTTACTTATCTGATCGTAGACAATTTGTCAAAGTTGGTGATCATTCCAGTGACCATCTTCCAATCACTTATGGCGTTCCGCAAGGCAGCATACTCGGGCCTACACTGTTTCTTCTGTATATTAATGAAATAGTAAACAGTACACTCCCTAACGCTGAAATAATCACTTACGCTGACGACACTGCTATTATTTTCCATGGAGAGACATGGTCCCGTGTATTCAATCTAGCCGAGGCGGGTCTGGCTGAAATTGCTGAAACCCTTGACAAAAACCTGTTAACATTGAATACTAAAAAAACCAAGTACATAGCTTTCACCAAAACTTGTGTTTCTCGTCCGCCTGCTCACTTACAACTTAAAATTCACCACTGTTCATCAGTTTTCCAGACTCGACCCCTCTATTGCTCATGTGGCACTATTGATAGCACTACTAGCATCAGATACCTCGGGGTAACGATAGACGAAAATCTGTCATTTAAACAACACATTACTGAACTGTCTTCTCGCACACGCAAGCTGATTCACATAATGAAAAATCTACGAGACTGCGCACCCATACCACTCCTAAAGCAAATTTACTCCGCGCTGTGCCAGTCGATAATTCAGTATTGTATCTCAATCTGGGGCAGTGCTGGTAAAACCATTCTCAAGAGCGTTGAAAGAGCACAACGGGCACTGATCAAGGTTATGCTGCGTAAACCTTTTCGTTTTCCAACAGATTTACTTTATGCCGAATTCAAGGTTCTAAGAGTTCGTCAACTATTTATATACGTCGCTGTCTTAAAAACCCACTCCGGCATAAAATCTCGAGAAGACTACGTAGCTTTGATGGCCAAGCGAGCGACTAGAGCCAATCTACTACCACTCCCCCGCACTCGGTCATTAGTTGCAAAACGTGCTCCTGCTTACTCGCTTCTCTGTACGTATATTAACGTAAGAAAGAGGCTGAGCGACTGCAAAGATCTTACGAAATATGCTCTCAAAAAGAAACTCAAAGACTGGCTTTTAAATCTATCCTACGATGAAACAGAAGATCTTATGCATAGTCTATATAGAGAATAGTGTTGAAGAACTGAATGTATACCTCATAATCATAACTTTACAAAATATTGATAAACTTTTTGCTCTCTTTACTTTGTATCATGTAGAATTTTTATATATATAATATATATAACTTGTTTGATTTAGTTTCCTTACTGTTTGTACTGTATCAGAGTAAGTAGCCCATATAGATCTGATAGCAAACCTTTTCTTATTTTAAACAATTTACACTGTACTTTTTCCGGTAACCGCGCACTCGAGCCCCAAGAAACAGACCTTGTGCCTAGTTTGGGGTTCACTGCCAACCTACTTTAGACGTAGTACGGAACCACTAACGACTAGTATTTAATTTATTAGTTAAGCACCTCTGTACTTATTTTAGTAAATAAATATTCTTATTCTTATTCTTATTCTATTGTGGTGATTCTTAGCTATGATCAATGGTCTAAAATAGTCCTAGTTTTATTTATTTGTATAAAACTGGTTTCCCAGGGCATATCAATAGAGCATATCATTTGAACTTTTACTTTTATAACATACTAGCAAACCCGGCGAACTCCGTTTCGCCACCAGATGACTTCTATAAACCTCACGGAGCCCGAGACCTTTCAACGAATGCAAAACCGTGGAAATAGGTTCGTGCGTTCTGGAGTTATAGCGTCAGGAAGGAAAACCCGACTTATTTTTATATAGTAGAAGATTAATTATTCAAAATTTTCTTTAAGTAATAAGGAAATCAGTAGCCCGAAGTGACAATCATACTTTGCACTATTTGCACAATACAAAACAAAAGAAAATATTAAATACCCGTTTCAGCATTTTCAGAATAGTACAGTAGTATAATTATGATATTAGGTATATTACAAACTACAGTCTTTCTTCATGTAAATTAGAAGTATCATAATAAATAATTATATTTATTTTAGTGCAAAAGATTTTTTGAATCATCCTTCAGCGCCACCGATAAAAAACAGCTAAGTAAATATTAAATTTTCTTGCCTAGTTGGAGATGCTTATTAGTTTATGATTTATACTCGTGTTTTTAGTTCTATAAAAAGCTGAATTAAAACGTTTTCATTAGTATTGAATTGAGTTTATCGGCCGTCGTTCTTATATATATATATTAAATTGGTTGATTTTAATGGTAAAACAAGATCGTTAATATAAATGGCCAAATTTAACCAGTTGGGACGATTATTTTTATATCGCTAACTGACAGAATTTCGCATTTATTGCGATCCTATTCTAATTCATACTGGCGCTACTGCCTACTAATATTCTACTAATATTAAAAATGCGAAAGTTTGTGTGTACTGTGTAAATGTGTATATTTGGCTAGACTCAACTCATAACTATTCATCGAATTGGATGTCGTCGTATCGCGAAATGGACAATATAAAAATAGATCAATAATGAAATAGTCGTATGGCAAAATTGACAATGTAAAAAATAGACTGATAACGTAATAGTCGTATTGCGAAAATGGACAATGTAAGAAATAGACTAATAACGAAATAGTCGTTTGGCAAAATGGACAATGTAAAAATAGACCAATAACGAAATAGTCGTATCGCGAAAATGGAAAATGTAAGAAATAGACTAATAACGAAATAGTCGTATCGCGAAAATGGAAAATGTAAGAAATAGACTAATAACTAAATAGTCGTATCGCGAAAATGGAAAATGTAAGAAATAGACTAATAACGAAATAGTCGTACGGCAAAATGGACAATGTAAAAAATAGACCAATAACTAAATAGTCATATCGCGAAAATTTACAATGTAAGAAATATACCAATAACGAAATAGTCGTATCGCGAAAATGTATAATGTAAGAAATAGACTAATAGCGACATAGGCGAAAAGCTACTTAGTCCAAACGCTTTTTTGAAATGACATTTAGGCAAAACAAGATTAAGGCACACTGCGTTTTATGTATGCAGCGAGTAAACGGTAGTTTCTATCCTACATTAAAACAAAGCCTACTTTCATTCATGAAAAATTTACGATTCTCGTGGGATAGTATAACCATCCATCTCCGCAACGGCTCAATGAATGATATATAAAATTTATTTATTATTTATTATTATTATTTATTTATTTATGTATAAAATTTGATACAGAGATGGGCTATACCGCCATGAGATTAAAGAGTCGCGGGAATCCTGAGGATGCAGATGGCAGGCTGTCGTTCAGTGTGGAGTCCTAAGTGGGAGGCCTATGTTCAGCAGTGGTCGTCTTCTGGCTGATGATGATGATCGTGAAATAAATTAAAACACAATCAATTCAAAGAATTTCATAGTCTAAGCTCTATTGCACACCCCGTCTTCTTCTCGCTACGTTGAGCGAAGACGAGATAAGAGTCAGCAGGTCAGCTGCAACAGTTTAAAAGCCCTACATGCCAAGTCGAGGGTAGTGGGTTAAGGGTAGGGGCAGGGGGTGCTGCAGTGGTTTCCTTTACAATACAATACAATATTTCTTTATTACACACCGAAAATACAAATGAAATTTAAACTAACATAGAAAACAAATATACGGCAGTATAATACCAGTTTTTATTTTAAATATTTTTTTATTAAGTTGGCAGTGTCGTTGCCTTTCACTGACTGCCAATCTGCATTTTTAATTTATTGAATAGGAACTTAAAAAAAAACAGAAAATTAATGAAATCTTAAAATATAAACTAAAAACTAAAACTTAAAATAACTAAATAAAAGCTACAATTAAACTAAAAGATGAATGTATAAAATATACTAACATGTACCTACTACAAAACAAAAACGCCGTCGAGATCACCACCGTGCGGCAGGGTTCCCAGAACACTGGCCGAGTTGCCCCGCTGTATAGCAATACTCAAAATAGCAATCTGCATTTTAATTTTGTCGTACTTTCAATTTTAAATGATTAGCTGCAAAAGGAGATACATTTAATATCAAAAGATGGTAGAATGAGACTGATGATAATGATTGAGACGCGATCCTTACTACAAACGTTTATTCTAATTCACAAGTTCAATATGCAAGGACAAGTTTAAAATAAAAGTGAAATAAGAAAAACCTACGTTTGCTGCAATTTTATACGCTGTATACAGTTCAATGGAAACTCAGTTTCACGATAAAAAATAGATAATGCTCAAGCGCAAAGGAACATTGTAGTAGCAGTGCGTCTCTGACTTTAGATTATGATGCTATTTTCAGTAAAATTAACAACAGTAAAAAAAAAAAAAGAACAATTTGCGTGTTACGTCAAAAAGTCTGGCTTGTATTTTCTACAAAAAAACTATTAACAAGTCGATTGGTAATAATATCTTCCATGGGCTCCCAGAAATTTAAAGATCTTATTTTCAGTGGCTAACGTAGTATATGCATTTCTTCTTTGATGTATATTGCTATTGTCTTACAAATCCTATAAAGCCCAGTATGGTTTTTTATCATCTAGAATGTAAATCTAGATTCTAGATTTACAGATTTTGGCATTTTATGTACACGAACAGTCGTCATGTCAACGTTCTGATAGTCGACTGACAAAAACTATAATTTTTCTCTAACCCACGCAAGCAAAGCCGCGGGTAAAAGGTAGTTATCCATACATTATTCATCAATTATGTTGTCCTTGCTGTCGAACACATTAGGGATTTTTTTGGCTCATTTGAATTCCAAGACGCTTGTATAAAAGTCTATCTTCAGCTGGTCATTATTGTATTACTTTCCAACTTAGTGCACAAGACGGACGAAACTATAGAAACGCTCAAAATGTTTAAGATTGCGATATTCGCTTTGCTTCTTGTGATAAGCATCGAAAGCAGTGTGATCAAGTACCCTTTAACGGCGGGAGACCTGGAGATCGACTTCGAAGTGAAGAACGAACAAGATAAAACAGTGAGGTTGACGAGGAGTCCGGATAACAAACCTGTATTCTTGGATCCAATTGATACACCCGAAGGGAGAGTCTGCCCGGAAGGTTACGTCATGAGCCATGGCCTGTGTTTTCTACCTAAAAATTTAGTCAGAGCTTGATGATTATAATTATCTTACATGGACTCCCAGGAAATCAATAAGTAATTTACATTATATAGTATAAAATGTGTATGATTAATTTTGCGTGAAATCTGTTTTCAATTGTGTTTTGTCTGATTAAAAATAATGAATGTAACTTTACGCTCATTTTAATAAACCGATTCAATGAAACACCACCTGAAAAACTGCAGTTTTTTTTAAAGTTAGTACTAGTATAATATAATATAGTATGGTGACATCATCTCCCCTGTGAAGATTACTTAGCCTATATGAACTTAATCACTCCATGAAACAAAAAATAAATCGGCCAAGTGCGAGTCAGGCTCGCGCGCTGGGGGTTCCGTACCACCACAAAATATAATAATTATCAGTTTAAAAAACCAACTCCAAAGTTAGTAAATATGGCATTTCGTCGACCTTATCGTTTCACCGAATCATCATTATCAGCCTTTTAACAGTCCACTGCTGGACTTTTAGCCTACCCCCGAAAGGGTGATTGGGCCATAGCCACCACGCTGGCCCAGTGCGGGTTGGTGGATTCACATACGCCATTGAATTTCTTCTCCGTACTTATGCAGGTTTCCTGACGATGTTTTCCTTCACCGAAAAGCCAGTGGTATGAAAATCCGTACATAAGCTCCAAAGAGCTCATTGGTACGGGCCCGGGTTTTGAACCCGCGACCTAACGCTTTCAAGTCTACTACTACATCAAACTCACACAGAGAAGCAGTATAGTATACGCTCAGTGCTCACGCACACACAAGGGAGTCGAAAGCGGAGGGGGCATGAAGCCATAAGAGAGCGTAATAATGTTTGCCGTCACAGCATACGAGTTGGTTTTACTGCCAAAGCTCGTCAATACATGTTTCACATCAAAAAAATTCATCGAAATTGCATCATATAGTACAAAATTATGCTTCGTAGAATCAGATAAAAGTAAAAAAAACAGTGATATATTAAAATAGGGAATGGTTGATTATTCATCAAACATTCCTTATTTTCGTACATTTAGGGGTTTTTTTCAAATTAAATAGAGCCAACTCCGAGGTAGTAACCGGGGTGGCAACCCTATCTATTTAAAAAGGAATCATCAAAATCGGGCTGATCAGTGTTATAAGGTTATACATAAATATACATATTAAACCAGTTCGAAAGGTTTTTTGTATCGTTTACTAGTGGACTGTCGCAGTTGTTGATTATTCATACATTATTCACCGATGTTGTTTTTTACCTCTCTGTCGAACACTAGGGAATTTTTATCCTCATTTGAATCCCCAGACGAGAGGCAAGTCACACGCTCGTATAAAAGATTATCTTCAGCTGGGCATTATGTTATTATCCTCCAATATTGTGACACAGACGGAACTATAATTATATCAGTCAATATGTTTAAGTTCGCGATATTTGCTTTGGTTCTTGTGAAAAGCATCGAAGGCAATGCGATCAACGAGTTTCCATTGACGGCGGATGGGCTCCAAATCAACTTTGAAGTGAAAAACAAGGATACTGCACTTTGGAAGATGCAGATTGATGTGAATGAACAAGACAAGACAGTGAGGTTGTCGAGGAGTCAGCCACAAGCTCCGGCAGTTGTCGGCGGTGCCTTAGGCAATCCTAGCACAGTCCTGCCGACAATAGAAACCAGAACTGGCATTACCGCGGGTGTTTGCCCGTCAGGATACGTGAAAAAGGGCGGCTTCTGTTTTCTGGACGACAACTATTGATTGAATACAATGAATAATATAGAATAAGTAATACAATATTAATAATTAATACAATTGTTATTATACCATTTTTATTTTTTGTAATTAGTACTATTATTATAATTTTTTGACATGTAATTAATATTTACCAAATAAATGAATATGAATATGAAAACACTGTTTTAAACTATCACGGTTGTTCACTAAAGTTATATGATTATTAACGGGATACCGTGGTAAGTTTGTGGAATGAGCTCCCGATATTTCGGCGCAGTTGCTGTCTTCCCGTGAACATGGTGCATGTAACTGCGCCGAAATATCGGGAGCACATTCCACAACCTTACCACGGTAAATACCCCGTTAATAATCATATAACTTTAACTATTGATTGGTTTAGTAATAATATCTTATTTGGACTATAAAAAAGATTATGTGATGATCTAATTTTGCATCTATTTGTACAAAATGTATGGTTAATTTAGTATGATACCTGATTATTATTTAATTTTACCTGCACAAAAATTATGAATCAAATTTCACGTTAATTTTATAAGACCTTATACAGTGAAACCTTATATTAGAGACAGTTTATTTCTTACCCAGTTTATTATGTTAGGTACTCGTATTTATGACAACATCACTTATCCAGTGACGATAAAAATAGTCTATTATTAGATTCGCATAGGGTTAACTTATACCAATCTAATAAAACCTTATATTTATAAGGGATTTACTATACCAACTTACAAGTTACCTACCTTAGATTAGGTACCTGTCTAGATAGTCTAAGCTACCTACCTAATGTGAAAGCCTAGCTAGCTGTACCTAGCTTGTCAAAATGTATCTAAAATCCATGGAATATCTTTTCCCTTTTCATTGACACGTCTATTCAAATCTTTAGCTACTTTGTTTCAGGCAAACAGGGGCTTTCCCTGTCCGCAGTTGTCTTGCTTGCACTTTTTCAGATTACTGAAATAAAATATCTGAATTTACAAAAGCATATTTTGCCGTCTTTCATTACATTACAAACGAGTTCTGGCACCAAGGTGAAAAACATCACCAATAATTTTCTTAAACCTGTGTATTTTAGAGTGTTAATGTCTAATAATGATAATTATTACTTATTACGTGTTCGTGACGTGCTTGAGTGTTGAAAAGTGATATAACGAGGTGAAATGTGTATTTTTGTTTTGTTTCCCAAACTCCATAAAAGCCTCTAGTAAAGGTTCTAGCACTCTACCTAGCTGCAAGCTAAGTTGTGCCCTAGGGGCACAACTTAGCTTGCTTCACTCTGACTGAGACTTTGATGATGTTTAATAAGACTTGAATTTTCCGTTTTGTAAGTTTTAAAAGAGCCTGCGTGCCCGATAAAATGTTTATAACACATTGCACTGTACTACCAGGATCTATGTACACTGGTAATTGTACACATCTGTTAAACTTATGATTAATAAAGATATTTTGAAATTGGAAAAAAAATATTTAAAAATAAGTCTTGAAAACATTAAATTATTATTTTTTGCATATGGATAGTTGGAGGGCCAGAGGCGAAAAATGACAAAAAACGCATCCAAACTGTTTAATTATTTTATTTTGCATTTTTTTAGAGATTTACTGCCAAATGGTATAAAATTAATACATTGATTAGGTGACTGGGCCAATTACAAGTTTCCGCTAATAGAAAAAGAATAAATTTAGAATTAATTTTAAAATTTTGCGTAGCAGTAACTATCAGTATCTCTTCTCTTTCTATCTCTATCTTCTCTTCTCTTCTTCTCTACATAGTATAAATTGAAGTAGCTTTCCGCGCCTGTCTGTCTGTATGTCTGTATGGCCGCTAACTCATCCTAAACCACGCAACGGCTTTTGATGCGGTTTTCACAATCAGTTAGATACATTTTCACGGAAGGTTTATATATTATATAACTAGCGACCCGCCCCGGCCTCGCACCTAAATTACACCCGTGCAAAGCAGGGCGGCCGGGTCACTAGTAGATAAATAAGACTATGAATAAACAAGTATAAGTAAACAAGTTAAGTTTTGTGAAGAAAGGTACTTATGTTTTTATAATTCGTCTCAGCAAAGGATGTATTAAAAAACCCGTGTGTCTGGATCGGTGGGACGGAGTTAAGAATGATATTTTACTAAGGAGTTCGGCATTGTCAACCTTTGCAGTTTGCATTTACAATAATTATTAATGGAATAGGTTACATCAGCTACAATAAAATTATAGTTCATCTATCTTTAGGTAGAAGTAGGTAGGTGGTTCGCTCAGCTTGTTCTACAGGTATTATAAAGGGGAATGATCTGATGAACTCTTTGACCTCATCCCTCTATCGTGGTTTTACTATCGAACCGTCCGCCATCGCTAGAAAAGCCATCCACACATTATAGATCCGTGGAAGTCTCGAACTGTTCGATTTGAACGATTGTTTTTGCCACGCACCTGGAAGTTGTGAAATGGCTTCGGTTTTTCCTCCAAAGTATGATTTAAATTGCTTCAAACGAAGAAGGAATAGAGTCCTCAAAAGTAGGCAACGCACCGCCAATGCTCCGGGTATTGTGGGTGTCTATAGGCGACCGACGGTGACGACTTAACATCAGGTTGCCCATCGTTTGCTTGTCAACTAATACATTAAAAAAGGAGATGACGTAATAACGAATTTAAACAAGTCTGGAACTTTTGTATCTCTCGTAGATGTTGCAGGTGTTAATTAAGTATGCAATGCAAGCCTGATTCATCATCATAGATGAATCAGACCGACCTCTACCGAACACTTTAGAGAAATGTTTACCTCATTCGAGTCCTTACACGACGGACGAGCCACGCTCGTATAAAAGACTAGCTTTAGCTGATCATTGTTTTATTATCCTCAAATTTTGTGCACAAGACGGACGGAACTAAAGAAACAGCCAAAATGTTTAAGTTCGTGATATTTGCTTTGGTTGTTGTGAAGAGCATTGAAAGCAGTGTGATTAAGGATTTTCCTTTGACAGCGGGAGGACTTGAAATCGACTTTGAAGTGAAGAACAAGGATACTGCGCTTTGGAAGATGCAGATTGATGTGAACGAACAAGACAAGATTGTGAGGTTGACGAGGAGTCAGCCGCAAACTCCTGCAGCTGGCGGCGGTGCCTCGGGCAATCCTAGCACAGTTCTGCCAACAATAGAAGCCAGAAATATCTTCAAACACGGATCCTGCCCGTCAGGATATGTGAAACGTGGTGGCTTTTGTTTTGCGGATGATGACTAAATGATTACATTTAGTTATTTAGTGACAAAATCTAACATTGACTCTGAGGAAATCAAAGTGTTGATTTAATTTTGCATTTAGTAGTACAAGATATATGTTTAAAGACGTTATAAAAAACAGAATGTGATAATAATTAAACTGAAAAAGTATCGATTTAGTGCAAAATACAGGATTACACGTAACAGTGGCACTACACCGAAATAAAGTAATTAATAATTATATTCATCATTAAAATCATCTCGTAAAGTCTAAAAAAAACCGCTGTTCTCACGAAAGATAAGGAACAGTTGAATTTTTTTCGCGCTAAAAAGTACCAACCTACTTCAAAAAGTTGAGTACAGTGACCTCCTTTCAACTTAGTATTTTAAGCTGGTAATATGTTTTGTTTAGTGTGAGTAATATTTTTCTAGTAACAACAGATTTTTTGTACCTTTAGAATTGGTCCCATAGTAAAAAAAACCCATATTAGTCAATGAACTTTTCTTTTCGGCATTACCGTTCTGTTGTCTATGCAAAGTTGTATTTATAATGTGCTCTACAAATATATAAATCGTTGTAAGAACTTGCGAATATAAAAATATTTCTTCTAAAGATCTACATTCTAAATTCTTTGATTTTATCGACACATGCAACTTTGGCTATCTAAAAGTTGAAAAGTAAAGATTTATTTTATTTTGTTTATTAATTTTTGAATGACGAAAGAGATAATATTATTTTTGTCATGTTAGCAATTGTTTTTTTTTATATTTGGTTAGTTTACATGTCATGTCCTTAATTATATGAAACTAGAACTAGCACTCAACTAGAACACTAGAACTAGAACTAACTAAAAAATTTATTTAGAAAAAAATATATCTTAAATTGAAATATGAATCTATTGTAGTATTTTATTGCAAAACAACCGAAGGGGATTACCAGTGTTGTTTATGTGACCGAGTCCTTGACTTTACATGTGAATTATACGTAAATTTAAATGTTATAAATATACATGAATAAATAATTTGTTTACGAATTCAATGTAGATTTATTTTTATAGTATTTTTACAATTACTTCTTTATTATACTTATATATATATATATATATATATATATATATATATACTATATATACTAATATTATAATGAGGAGAGATTTGATCGTTTGTTTGTTTTTTTGCATTGAATAGGCTCCGAAACTACTGAACCGATTTGAAAAATTCTTTCACTGTTGAGAAGCTACACTATCTCCGGGTGACATAGGCTATAATCTATACCCGTGCGAAGCAGGGGCGGACCGCTAGTATAAAATAAAAAGAATCTTAAATATTTTATAACCTAAACAAAATAGCTACTATTCACTTCATGTATTTACACACCCATTGTCCTTTACGGTACGAAACAACGAAACTTTTAATAGTATGATATGAATATATTATTATAGATACATAGTTTCTTCGTTGTAACATTACAAATACTAAAACCTGTTTAATATTTCTTATACATAATTATCTGTTTAATTACGAACTAGCTGCGCCTTCAGTTTTACCTGCGTGGACAATCCTAGAGAAAACGTATTTTTTTGGAATTACAATCATAATGTGTATATATAGTGATTGCGCCCAGTACAACTTTCTCAATGCAAAAAAATACTGGCCAAGAGCGTGTCGAGACACGCATATGGCAAGGTTCCGTAGCCAAAGTCAAATAGTGCCTACATTGCTGCCAGCGGAAGGCAACAGAAGCATTTATGGACAAACATGAGTGTGTCACGTCAGCATACGTGAGTTTATTTTATAGTCCAGTTGCAGACAAAGTTTGTACAGTACTTTTCTCAAACATTGCGAGGATATTAACATAGCGTTGTTCGCCGATAGTTATAATCTGCGTGTAAGATAGAAAACGTTGCCTATTTTTATTACCAGGTGGCTATATGGGTGGTAGGTACTATGACTCAATCACAGAACATCAGCCATAGTAATTTTCAGGGTTCTGTTCCTCAAAAAGAAAAAAAGGAACCCTTCGTTTTGCATCTGGGCCGTTTATGCCGTATATTTTGACCTTCGCAAGGGAATCAAAACATATAGGGTAGAAATGTCCCGAATATTTATGAAAAAATTTCTTTTGTGTCAATAACATAATCAAACCTACGTAAAAAACGCAAAATACGCCGCTAATTAGGTATAAGGATTAGACTCTAATATCGAATTTTAATTGCAATGTGTTCTCCTAATAACAGATACATTGGACACCATGTTTGAGAAAAGCAATTCTTGTACATCAAAACAAAGTCGTGTAGCTGATCTAACAATAGCTTTAAGAATGTGAACTCTATTTTTTTCTAAAGTAATTATTTTCTTGTCGTTTCAACGAATGTTATTTCTTGGCATTGCATCAAATTTTTAAAAGATTTTAACTGAAAATAAATGGTTTTTAACTCATTAACTGGATGTAAGATACAATTTATATTTAGAGGGCAATATTGGGGGGAAATTATTAACCGTTTAGTGTGATCACACTAATTACACGAATAGTTATAGATAGTACTAGCTGCGCCCCTCGGTTTCACCCACGTAGTGATGAAAAATGGTGATGATCATGATGAAAAATACCCATAAAAAAAACTATACCCGTGCAAAAAATCAGGTCAATCCGTTGTTCCGTTGCAGCGTGAAAGAGGAACAAACATCCATACATCCATACATTTTTACATACAAACTTTCGCGTTTATAATAATAAAAAGTAGGATTTACGAAAGTTTGTAAGTAACGATGAGTATAACGAACCCCTTTTGGTTTAGCATACCCTTTGCTAATAACCCTGTATTGCCACTATTCAAGTGAAGAAATTAATTAAAAATTTGAAATGAAGGTAGTTTATAATATGGGTTGTACCTACTATTCTATTTACATTTTGGTGTGAAACATCTATTGGTGCGTCTTAGTAGTAAAACCGACACGTATACATGCCGTGATGGCAAACGACATGACGCTCTCTTATGCTGTCATAGCAGCCGGATGTCCCGTGACGGGCAACTTTTTTTCATCCTATCTCTGAGAAAAAGCCTGAGTCCCGGCAGTGGGAACATGATGATGATGATAATATATAATTCGTAACGACGTTTTAACTTGATAAATTACAAATTTTGACAGATTTGATATGGTAAAGCTGTCAAAAAATTAATAAGGGTTTTGCAAGGCAGGCCACATCACTCGACGAACCGATAACCAATGAGAAAAGAAAGATTCTTGAGTGGAGACCATGAACCGGTAGACGCAACCACATGCAGCGTAGGTAGACCTCCCACTAGATGGACAGACAACATCGTGAGAGTCGCGGGCATCCAGTGGATGCAGATACAGGCTGTCGTTCGTTGTGTGAAGGTCTAAGGGGGAGGCTTATGTTCAGCAGTGGACGTCTTCTGGCTGATGATGATGATGATGAGGGATTTTCTGTTGCGAACGACACGAGAAATTGTTGATGTAGCTTAATTTTTCGTTACATCATGACAGAGAAGTTTATCATCATAATTATATCGGGTACACAAATCCATGTTGCTTATGATGAAACCTACCTTATTTAAATGTTGCAACACTGGTTTAGTAAATTCAATTTATCTGCTTTATATAAACGCAACCGGAGGAGGTTTTGGCGCCAACCAACGTGTAATAAACATTATTAAAACATGTCACGCTAAAACTAATAACAATAAACGTCGGAATTACAATAGAAACTATGTCGAGTCTTCTCGTCACCTATCCCGCAAAGTCTTTAACCAGTGCGTTCAACCCGTCATGACTTCTGGTGCTGAAACGTGAACAAACAGTTTACAGTTACAGTTGAAGCGATTCACAAGTTCAAGGTCACTCAGAGAGCTATGGAGAGAGAGATATGGTTTCCTAAAGGTATCGT
Source organism: Agriopis marginaria (assembly GCA_932305915.1). NCBI lineage: Eukaryota > Metazoa > Arthropoda > Insecta > Lepidoptera > Geometridae > Agriopis > Agriopis marginaria. The sequence continues at coordinate 5,704,158 of OW029934.1, read as the reverse complement.
ATCCGGAACGAAGTTATTCGCCAGAGAACCAGAGTCACTGACATGGCTCAGCGTAAGCTGAAGTGGCAGTGGCTGGTCATATCTGTCGCAAAACCAATAACCGTTGGAATAGACGTATTCTGGAGTGGAGACCATGAATTGTCAAACATGTCGTGGGACACTCGATGGAGTGACGATATACAACGTAAGACAGTTGGCAAAAAAGCCGATAAGTTCGGATGAATAGTGTGCATCGGGAAAGGCCTATGTCCAGCAATGGACTAAGAATACTAAGATAGACTGATTATGATGATTGTTGAATTGGAGTTTGGTCTTTGAACGCGCCAGCTACTGAGCTATTATCGCTATAATATAACAATACTCTCCTTTTGTTTTTGCGTTGTCGGGTAATAAAAGACGACATCAAATGCAATACAGTTTAAGTATCTAGTTAAATAGAACTTAAAAAAGATTCAAGCATTTATTGAATGAAACCTAATTTCTGTGTCCATTCTTTCAGTCGGTTATCGAGTTGACAAATAGGGGTCTTTGTATGAAGTTTTTTGAAATAGAGATAAACAAAGGTGACCCTTTGTCTACCAAAGCTGCACCGTTTGGGCCATACCTATTTGTCAATTGATTCCCGATATAATGAAGGTACATTGCGTTACGGTATAATGGTGAGACAGTGATTGGGTTTTATTTCACGGTAGTTATACTCGGACAAAGTTTTTAAGCTGCTGTGGTAGATTTTAAAACGCTCAATGAAAACTGTTTATTCCGAACACTTTTGCAAGGTTGTTGAACGGAAGATAGCCGTTAGCTACAGGTATACACTGTACAGGTAGGCTGGTACACTACAGTGAACTATAGAAAATGTATTAATTCAGCCTTTTACTATGTTATTGCAGCTTCAGAGCTAAAAAAACTTGAATTATGTTATGTAAGAATTGCTGAAAAATGCCTTATAATTATATTGTGATTCAAGTTAGACGTCCTACAAAACTGTAGAAGAGCATTAAAATACAAATGCATTATTAAATTTTGGTTCAAAACATCGTACTTGGTATTACGTATGATAATAGTTTAGCAAATAAAGCTTCTGAGATAACCTAAGAAGAACCGATAACCGATGTGGAAGAAAAGTTCTTGAGTGGAGACCACGAACCGGAAGACGCAGCGTAAGATAGGCCTCCCACTAGATGGACCGACGACATCGTGAGAGTCGCGGGCATCAAGTGAATGCAGATGGCAGGTTGTCATTCAGTGTGGAGGTCAAAGTGGGATGAAATAAACCTTTTAAAAAAGGTTTAATTCTGACTCTAAACCAAGGGTTGTAGCTCTGTTAAAAACGTATATAGCTAAGAGTTCGGGTACACTGCTCTTGGCTACCCAATGACATTACATTTAAATACAAAGTTTGCCAGAAACAATCTTGCCTAGAATATGCATCTTGTAGAAAATGTCTACAATTTTGTAGCAGTGTTCGTATAGCTACGGCGAGCTGTTTTCGAGGTATAAGTGAATAACCGTTAACTTCGACTTTCCCCGTTATCTCCTGTCTTTGCCTCTGGACTTAAGCTATATGAGTTTCAGTATGTTTTCCCTTAATAAATGAAACCGTGCTCTCCTGTCTTTGCCTTTGGACTAAAGCTATAGGAGTTTCTATAAATAATTTTATAACATGCTTTACCAAGAACTCTTGTTTGACAATGGTTATTACAAATAATTACTGTTCTCTAGTGTCATAGGTCCATATAGAAATAGATGCAGTGTAGTCGTTAGTAATCTATACAGTAGACAAACAGTTTTTTAGTGCTACTAATTGAAGAGGCGAGCACATCGCAAGCCTGATGGTATTCGTAACGCTTGCCCATAGAAGTTCATCAGTTAACCTGACATAACAAAAAAATCCATAAATACAATTCAAACTAAAATTGACTGCGTGGAATTTGGTATTTCTCTTTTCAACCCGCCTGCATAAATAAATATCAAAAAATATTAGGCGACTAAGGCGCGATGCTGACCTAAGTTTTCCGCTGCATACAAATGTTTTAAATGTCGAAACCAGTGGCACGTATCTGCCTTGTCAGATCACGTGTCATATTACTTAGGAAGACAATGGAAGTGTGTTTTGTATGTAAGTTATAATTATGTCAACAAGATGTAGGAAAACGCATGAGCTATGCTACTGTCTACATCAATATATCGTGACTGGGGCAAACTGACAGAGGCGGTCGCCCATTTCGGGATAGGCTTAATGGTGTGGGTAAGGGAGAAGGAGTGGGGGGGTTATGCGTGCGCATTTGCGTTGCGTGCGCCCCCCTTCCTACCGGCCCTGCGTGTCTCACCACGTCGAGGCCCTTTGTTTATATTGGACTTGATGCTACTTTAAATTGATTAATTCTCGCGACACCTTCGATACGAGGAAACAATTTGCGGACTGTTTACTTTAAGCGTTTGAGTTTCTGTAATCTATTTTACACGGTTCGATGTGAGGTGGGTCGCAAATTTTGGAAGATTTTCTTTGATTGGACTGGTACTTAAAAATTCATCCACTTTTTAAGTAATATTTTTTCTTTGTAATAGTTTTCGTGTTAGGTTTTTAGGACTTTCCATTGGCAGAATTTTGCTCTAAAATATTGCAAAAGAAACAACAAAACAATATTCAATATTCACGAGTTCTGCCCTTCAGACGTGTTTTAGCTAAAGTGATAAACAAAAGTTCAAAACTTAGTAGAGCATGTAAAATTCAATAGAATCTATTAGGGCTCTCTTTCGGGATCATGAAAATCGTCTGTGTGAAGGCGTCCTAAAGAGAGTTTTCCACAATTCACCAACACCGATTCAGCGAGCGTACTCACGCAACTTTCCACGCACACACGTGCGTGTAGCAAAATAAGCGGCTGAAAATGAGGGCGGGCTTCTGAAAAGCAAGTCTATCTCGTTTTCTCGCGGTCCCCCGTCCCATTTCAACAGGTTTCGCCTTTCAGGAGTTGCAGTAGAACGCGTGCCTCTAGTAACGGAGCACAAACAGTGCGGGGAGCACACGTCGCGGAAACCGAAAACACAGTTTCACTGACAGCTTCAACTCTACCTGACATTCGCCGGTGTCCTCCGGCACCGAGCATCACTGAAACGGATATATACATAACTATTTATAAATGCATGTGCTGTAAAGCGACGTGTGTTCAGTGTTCGGTCGACAGTGGACGCGGAAAACTCGCGTTCCCGCGTCACCTAGTTCGACTTGCACTTCGCGTGGGAATGACCCCCAAACTTTACTGTGCCAAAAACAATGAAATAAACCCCGCGTAGATATGCTCGTTTACCACTACAGTGCGTTTGTGGTGATGTTACAGTGAATGGAAACGGAATTGTCGCTTCAAAAGACACGAAAAGCTTTCAAAATGTAAATCTTTGGATGCTATCAATGTTTACCTCTTCAGTGTTGTGAATAATTAGTTTAGTGTATTAAAACTGGAACGATGTAGTTTTCTCAGAGATGGGCTTTGTGGACTGGAACTGAAAAGTAAGGTTGTGATTTAAATATATAAAAAAAAATACGGTTTCGATTCTCTTCTTCCTTGAATCGACAAATCTGGTTGTAACTTCTCCGTACGTTGTGATTAAATGTAAATTAAATATATCGGATACATAGTATAAATTTATTAAGTCCCTGTTAGTCTGTACAAACGTTGATGTAGAAGGTTGTCTTCGCTTCATTCGGGACTCGTTTCCCTCAATAATTTCCCAGGAGGTTGTGAGTTCTACAATAAACAAACTGAGGCAAAAACTTGGGAGCTCTATTCGTATTCAGATGTGGTACAATTGTGCTTATTTACAGTTAACGTGAATGTACTTGGACTTAAATTGTGCTTGTGTCTCACATTGTGGGGATTCAGAAGACGTCTAACGAGGTAAGTTTTGTGTTGTGTTGTGTTTTGTTCGTCTATGATTGTAAGATTCATTAATTGATTATCTATATTCATGAATTTGGTATCTTATTGTTTGTAGTAAAAATACATGCATCTTATGTATTCATAGTTGTATATAGAGACGCAATGTTTATTATAAAGTTTTAATCTTTATACGTGTTTTATGCTACATCTTGACAACAAATAATATTTTTCTTTGTACATTCCTCGTAGGTATGCTGGATAAGTATATTTTACTTTTATTCCAGATAATTACGACATTTTAGGCAGTGCATAAAACTCTGAAATTCTAGAACTAACCCTGTAGTCGTCTATAAGGAGTGTTACTTATTTTATTGGTAAAGCTGAGTAATTTTTTTAGTATCATTTTTTACTCTTGACTGAACAGAGAAAGTATAGGTTTTGTGTTAGTAAGTTAAAATTTTTCCTTTTACATGGCTAAATCTATTTGAACACCGTTTTTTTTTGAATACCAGTTTTATTGCTTAGCTATATTTGATAAAGATATTAGATATTAGATGTCCAGGCGTAGCTTTTTTCTGAATTGATCCGGGGTTTTTACACAATGGATTGAGCAGGTAATGTACCTACTGTGTTGTATAAATAATAATTGTTTTATCTTTATTAATGTTTTAAGTACATTTGCTGAAAAATTTACTTATGCAGCCTGTTAAGTGGGCACACGGGCAGCGTTTTGTCCATACAAACGAATTCTCGTGTTTCCTCCCTGGATAATACCTCTAGAACTGTAATTTTTTAAAATAAAATTTATCTCCCTCTTTGTCATGCATCTATCATTTATTTTTTCTTATAAGTTAATTACTATAAGAAATATGAGCCTTTAAATATCCCAAAAATTGTTTTTTTTTTATCGCCATGTTCAGACGTCTATCAAACAAATGATGACGAGTTTATAAAGGAAAACTAAATGATAGAAGCATAGTTCAATCTTTTTCACATCTATTAATTTAAAAAAATAATGAAATCGGCTTAGTTCTGAATGAGAAAACAGAAAAATACGAGACGATGATTTTGTCTACTTTTCGTAGGTATAATCGATCCGAGCTGCAGGTGTCCCTATTGCGCTCTACTGGGAGAGGCTTGAGGTCAGGGGACAGCAATATCGTAGATTTGCTAAATACCTATTCATCAAATTTCTTGGCCGTGGTATGCCCTCTTAACCTTTGTTTGAAAGTAAAATAGGTACTACTTATACAGGCTTTTTATCCCCGACGCAAAAGGGCTGTTATAAGTTTAACGTGTGTATCTGGATGTATGTGAGGTCTAAAAGTCGTTAACTTGAAATTATAATTATTATATAAAAAAATATTGTTTTGTGATTACAAACTTAATCTTTGTAGTTGGTATGTATGGAAGAACCTTATTGTCCACTACAAAGTTAAGTTTGTCTTTCAATATTTCAAGTTTTTTGTCGTTTTTTTTTTTGTTTGGACTCGCGCTCTGAAGCTTTCGGCCAACGGAATCCTCAGAGTGTGAGGAGTCGTAATTGTCCGGTTTTTTTGTTTGTGTTTAAAGTGACTTGTTCGAGAGTGTTCTTAGCTATAATTCAAGAAAACTTGTATGAACCATATCTAACTCAATCAATATTTAAATACCTAACATGAAGGTCATTAAGAAGATAACGTACATATTTCTATTTGCGGCACGAGTTTGTCAAGACCGAGTTTGCAATTTGTAGTTGTCCCTTAATTATATTATTATAGTTACATGGTTTTTTATTATAACTACGAGAAAATCGTATATTTTTTTCATAGCTTTTCCAATATATATATATCTATTTTTTCAATATCTATGTCACTAAACGGGGTTATTATGTATACAGGATTACTGGTAATCAGTTAGAATCTTCTTAAGGGCGGCCTCAGTCCATCAAAATAAACAACTTCTCTTCACGACTTATTGAAATTTGGAGAAAAAAAAGCCGTCGTAAAAAAAAACAGCCAAGTGCGAGTCGGGCTCGCGCAATAAGGGGTTTGTACCACCACCAAGTTCAATAACGAAATTACCAGTTATAACTTGGTAATGAACAGAAATTTGTCACCGATTCACACTTGGCCATTATTTATTATTTGTTGTTATACTTTAGAGTGTTTAGTATAATCATGCTAAGTTTGGCGCTTATACGTATTTACTACTTTTAAATTCAGCTAATACAAAAATACGTTAAAAAATAGATTTGTTGTATGACCCCCCCTTTCGTTTTTACTTTTTGACTTTTTAATATATTCTCAGTCAATACGGTGGATTGACTGAGAATATATTAACATTAGATATTCTGTGAATATTTCAACTGTCTATCTACAACGGTTCGAAAGATACAGCCGTTAATAGGTAGAATAGACGGACAGACAGACAGCCAGACACCGTAGACATCGTATTAGTAATAGGGTCCCGTGTTTACTTTTTGGGTACGGAACCCTAAAAATTTGTTGATAGGTTGGCAACGGATCTGTGATGCCCCTGGTGTGACGGTAATCGCTTACCATCAGGTAGCATGTTTAAGTATTACTGTAAGCAATAATAGTACTAAGTAGTTATGAATCTTGGTATTTAACCTACCTAATTGTTAATAAAGCAATGTAAATTGCCCTTTAAAATAGTACCCAAACCGTATACATTTTTTATTTTGGTTTCACACTTCTATGTATTTAGCCAGTGTTAATGGCTTTACTGTCCAATTAATTACAAAGCTTTCTAGAGCACGTGCGCAGTTGTGGAGATGGTTACGTCACAAAACAACAGAGAAGCAAAACTACAGCCATCAACTAACTCCAATTGCATCAAAACCCACTTGGCATTGCATTACCATTTGTGCAACCTAATTGTCGACATAAAATACCCGCGGTACGGATGCAAAGTACATCCAGTTAGGGCAGAATAACCGTTTCGTTTAAAGCTAGGGATGGCCGGAAAGCTTATATTTTTTTAAAATAATAAGCTTGCTCTTGATCGCTTACTGCGATGATGCGGTCTACGGTGGAGCACGCTTGCCTAGAAGAAACCGATTCACTCGCGATTTGAAGACACCCATATTGTAACTATTGGCGAAACACATATTCAGGCAGCGCACTTTACAGACTAGCAGTTCGCACAATAAAAGTGGAATCAAAGTGATTCGTACGGGTTTTCAGAATATCAACCATGAAGCGGTGTCCGTTGTTCGTGCCCTCTCTGGCAGACCGATAGAAAAATGGACAGGATAATTAGTTCATACAGGTCCAATGCACTCTCCGAAATGTATCCGATAAAAAACCGATAGACTTTGTGCCGATGCTCAAAACTAAGAAAGAAACTTAGTCTGAACTAGGGAGGGATTTCTTTGATTTTGAATAGACTCCAACGCCCCAAGCTGGGGCCTTCCGGCCAACTGCTTACGCGGTATCAAACTTACGTTAAAACCGCGCAGCTCAGAAAATCACGCGAACGTGAACGCGCTCAGATACGGTTTGCGGTCGCGCAACATTTTTTCATCACCTTCCTCACCCATGATCACCATCAACTGGATTGCTTTAAATAACTAGCTGTAAGGCCTCCATGCATGCATATCTGGAACACCAGTTTTGTTGTTTGGTGATCGGTTGTGGTGAGCTATTGAGAACATTAAAATTAAAGAAAATTTATTTGCATAAAACACGAGTAAATCATAGACACATTTTAAAAAACGCATGCACAATAGGTGGGTTAAAATATTATTCACTTTGTATCATGTTTTGCCTAGTTAGTAAGCGGACAAATCTAGAGAGATGGCATAAAAATCCGTAAATATTATTTCTATAAAAATATTTACTAAATATTTGCAATTTTTGTCCGTATTATCTCAATGTTTTTGTAGGTTGACAGCACAATACATTGTTGTTGCACAATACAATTCCAAAACCAGCATCTAGATTTAAATTTACTGTTAGCAATTTTTTTTTTTAAATAAATTAACTGTCGAAACAGTTTCATTAATTAAGATTATGATGTTATTAATTTAAATAGTTAACAGATAGACATTACTATAATTGTAAAATAAACAAATTGATCTACAGCAACGAGGACAGAAACAATGTTAATAACTAGAATTAACTAGATAATAATTTACTGGGAAGGTAGTCCCATCACTAGTCTCGACCAATAGAGCTACGATGGCTTAACAGTTGCGTGCGAGCCAAATCTCGCGGCGATAATGTGGCACTACTGCCAAGGCAAATTCTATTGCTATGATACAACACCGACCTTCTATTGTCTGCGGAGTGGGACATTCCTAGTGAACATGTTCACTAGAACATGTTCCACGGGGATTAACAGACCTATGGACATGGTGTTGATAGTTAGTAACAGTGCTTGCTTCGACCTCTGCTCTGTTTCATCATCATTATTATCAGCCAGAAGACTCAGTCCACTGCTGAACATAGGCCTCCCCTTTTAACCTCCACACTGAACGACAGCCTGCCATCTGCATCCACTGGATGCTTGCGTCTCACAATGTCGTCGGTCTAACTAGTGGGAGGCCTACCTACACTGTGACTTCCGGTTCGTGGTCTCCACTCAAGAACCTTCTTTCCCTATCGGTTATCGGTTCTTCGAGCGAGGTGGCCGGCCTGCCCATTCCAACTTCAACTCCGCTCTGTTTGAATCTAACTAAATGAGTTTCACTACGAACTACAGCTAGTGCTAATCTATAATTCTAAACTAATATTATAAAGAGGAAAGATTTGATTGTTTGTTTCTTTGTTTGCATTAAATAGGCTCTGAAACTACTGAACCGATTTGAAAAATTATTTCACTGTTGGGAAGCTACTCTTTCCACGGGTGACATAGGCTATATATATATATATATATATATATATATATATATATATATATATACCCATGCGAAGCCGGGGCGATGCACTAGTAGTGTATAAAGTAAGTCATAATTGGTGTTTTTTTTTAATAAACTCTTAACAAACAAAATAAAAATAAGAAATCAAAAAAGATAATTAAAAAATTATAATTATATATACACAGAAAATTAATATAACGAGCAGTTAATGGCATAGAATAGAAGAATTCTATAATGATATAAATCATGTCACTGTAATCATTGTGTCATGTAACTGCGCCCCACGATTACACCCGCGTTGACAATCTTGCAGGAACTGATCATTTTTCTGGTATAAAAAGAAGCTTCGTCAATAAATAATTGCTGCCTGAAATAAATACTAACAAATATACTTTCGCAAGTAAGTAATTAGTATTATATATAGAAACTTACGTGTAGTTTTGCTTTCTGATAGCATATTTTATGTCATAAATAGTCACAAAAAGCGCTTAAACAGTGCGGGTGCTTAAACAAAACGTCAGTTAATTTTAAAAAGTTCGTAGTAGATATCGGAAGGTAGAAATAATTGAAAACACGGTACTGATCCAAAACTGTCTTTCAAAATTAAAGTGGAAATAGAAAAGAGACCTCATATCCGCCAACGTAAATAAAACGCAGCCATTTCACAGTCCGAGTCAAGGTTGGGTGGCGACGGAAAAAATCTGCAGATTAAAATAGACCTAGTGCGTTTCGTAGATTCGTCATTCCTGTCACGTTTCTTTTGTCACTGGCCATGTCACACGCGTTGAGAAATCAGAAATAATTAGCGGTATGCGTTCTTGGGCAAATAGAACAATTATTATTGTCTAAAGAAAAGTAGAGCTTTTTTTCTTCTTTCTCTCCTGCAATGATTTTGGCGTCCCACGTCTTGATTTGTGTAGTTTTTGTGAGATGATAGGAAATGGCATGTAGATAATTAGTGGAATGACACATTTTACGTAGTTTTTAACCGACGAAAGAGGTTATCAGTTCGACTATGATTTTTAAATGATTTTTACTCGATTACTCTGCCAATTATGAATTGATTTTGATGATTCTTTTTTGTTTTGTATGTCATATTTTAGAAGTGGTCCAACGTTAATTTTATTGAAATTACGTGTTTGGGCTAAATTTATCGCTTATTGAAAAGAAAATAAAATATCTATACACCGATGACGCTTTGGTTTGTGGTTCCCTACAGCAAAAGCTTTGATGAAGACTTTCAATCTCTGTTTTAACTGGTATTTTCAACTTTTTAGTTTTTTTACATGTAGTCGTTTTTTTTCTTTCTAAAAATTAATTATATCTTAACATCAGGTGAAGTGGTGTTTAAGCTCAAGCCTATTAATCTATACTAATATTATAAAGAGGAAAGATTTGTATGTAAGTATGTTTGTAACGAATTGGCTCAAAAAGTACTGGACCGATTTTAATTTTTTTTTCACCATTTGAATGCTACATTATCACTGATTAATATAGGCTATTTTAATAGGCTATATAACTATACCTGTGCGGAGCCGGGGCGGACCACTAGTAATCAATAAAGTCTTCTTTCAAATTCATTTTATCCATGGCACTTGGTAATATTACAAGCTTTTATATAACTTGCAAACCTTATGTAATTTTTGCAATGCTTATTATTTGCAATGTTTGTATGTGTGTTTGTTTAGGTCAAATGTTGCAAGCTGAATTAAAACCACTTCCTCTTATCCTACGGAGTTGAATTTTTACATATTGGTTCAATTCCGATGACAATGCATTTTATGGTAAGTATTTTTTTATTTTTTTTATTAAACAGTAACATTTCTTCGTGCCAAATCGTGCGTTGCATAATGAGCTTTGTTTTTTATGCAACAAACAACTTTCGCAGATCTAAAGAACCTATTTCCGAGCGCGTATGGTAAAAATATTTTGTATAATGTCATACCTATTACATTTTAATTTCCCTTGACGCAGTGCGGTGCCATTGTTACCTGGAATATATCCGACTATTCCTCATATTCACACGGTACGGTTTGTAGTAACGAGATATGCTCGTATATTTGACAGTAAAACTATTTTTATGGCTTGCGAACGTAAATGGTTTCGTTTAGTGTCGTATGTTACGAGGTTAAATGAAAACGTTGGTATTTGTATCATCGTCATCATCAGCCAGAAGACGTGCACTGCTGGCCACTTATGATGCTGGCTGCTGATGTGTATGGCTTATGAGGATGGCTGCTGTTTTTTTTTTTCTATTTTATATGGGTCCACGTGTTCAACAAAAAAAACATCGTTACAATGGGTTCACAAACAGCGAAGATAACGCGTAAGCGTATCTCGTGTATGCACATAAAAATTATACAGATCTGCATGATTTGATTCCCTCCTGCCCATTTTTCTATCGGACTGCCAGAGTGGGTACGAAGAATCGACACCGCTTTATGGTTGATATTCCGAGAACCTGTACGAAGCGCTTTGATTCCACATTTATTGTGCGAACTGCTAGTCTGTGGAATTCGCTGCCTGAGTGGGTGTTCCCCGATAGTTACAATCTGGGTGTCTTCAAGTGGAGAGTGAATAGGTTTCTTCTAGGCAAGCGTGCTCCATCGTAGGCCGCATCATCGCTTAACATCAGGCGAGTTGGCGACCAAGCGCATAACAATTATTAAAAAAAAAAAACTATCGTATTGAGAACCTACTATTTTTGAAGCCGGTTAAACATGTTCTACATGTGGCTTCCCGAAACATCACAACTGAGTGATCTACACTCCGCCGTAAACCTAAAAGACTTTTTTCTCATCTGTAAAGCGAAACAGACCAAACTGTTCGAACAGTAATTTATGGCGTGGTCTGTTTGACGTGTTTCTGATTTATGAACGCGTTCAAACTCGTTCAGAAACTGAGCTGAGCTGAGCTGTGGTCTACTCTATTTTATGGTTTAAGGAGCCATTGACGTCTCTTTTGATGATGGTTAGGCATTTTACAGCATCGGTTTTGTAATAAATTTAAGTATACACGTTTCAATTGAGATATCTATTTTACTCAACAGATATTTTTGTGGGTGATATCGAAACACAAATCGCGAATATGCGAAAAGTTTGTTGATTTTTTTGTTCCTCTTTCACGCAGCAACAGAGCAACGGATCGACCTGATTATTTGCACGGGTATAGTTCAAGGGCCGGACAGTGACATAGGCTACTTTTCATCATCATCATTATCACCATTTTCATCACTACGCAGGTGAAACCGCGGGGCGGAGCTTAGTATACTATAAAAACTAAGCTTTAATCTGAGGTTGTATTCGGATTGATGTTGCAGTTTATTTGTTTAGTATACCTATAAATTTTTATCTTTTATCTCGAGCGACAATGAAAGCGCGTGTTATCTAAGAAATTACTTGTACAACGGGCGTCGAAAAACAACAATAGACTGAAGAGAATTTAAGGGGGGTTCCCGCTGGCCCAGTTTCTTTCTATCCCACCGCCTAATGACGATGTCGATGAAGTTTTATACAGTTACTAAGCTGCCTCGAAAAGTGAATCATTAAAAAAACACTTCGCAATAACATCTGGTATCTTGTGATATTGTTAAAGCTCGTAGTGCTTGATGCCGCAACCCGGCTGATACGCAAGCCCCAACAAGCCAATTTGATTAAGAAATAAAATTGTACTGTCAAAATTGTAACTAATTGTAACTGTACTTGTCACTTGTCAAAAACATAAATATACTCTCTCTCTCTCTCTCTCTCTCTCTAACAAAAAGTGGTTTCAAAATACGACGTGGTCAACATCCCAATTTCAAAAAATCAGGCCAATCCTTTTTTATAAGTTCAGAAATGAACAGACGTCATCAACGGGTCACAATTGGAACCCAGTTTTTTCTGTTAGTTATAGTTAAAAAAAAACACTGCATCACAATGATTTGTACATGCCGGTTTCAAAATGTATATGCAAGATCAGTGTGTGTTAAAACATAAAAACACAAAAGATACAGTCAAATTTAGAATCTTCCTTTTTTATGTCGGTTGAAAAGAAGGAGGTCGTTCCTTTTACCAATCGGAGGAACGGGAATATCCCAACTCTGTAGTACCATTATCAGCTTTTACTAAAGCGATAGTGGCCAAGGGGAAGCATGTGCTTCAAAAACTAACGGCACCCTTTTTTTATTTTTTTATTTACTAATAGGCTTGCGTTTGACCGCCTGATGTTAAGCGAAGACGCGGCCTACGATGGCGCGCACGCTTGCTTAGATGAAATCGATTCACCTGATCGAACACACCCAGATTATAACCATCGGGGAAATACCTATTTTGGCAGTGCATTCTACAGACTATAATTTCGCACAATAAAAGTGGAATCAAAGCGCTTTGTACGGGTTTTCGGAATATCAATATCATAAGCTTAGCGTCACACACTCTTGCAACACACGTAATGCTGATAGGCTTGTTGGTATCAGGCACTCCCTCGTAAAGTCCGGCAAGTCGACGCACGTTATGGGGGGGTCGGACCCGTGCTTCACCTAGGTGCTTCATGGGACCTATGCCGATGGTGTAGAAACGGTTGCCAAAAACAGCGCTCAATCTGACCTGTTTTAAATTTAAATTAAGACGCTGGCTTATCGATCGAGCGTTTTATGATTTTAATGAGTTGGTAAACGCTGACGGTAAAAAAATCTAATATACAACACAAATAATGTTACCTACCTAGTTTTATCAATTTTTTTATGGTTATTACCTTTATAATATTTCACGTTTTAAATGTTGTATATTATCTACTAGCTGCGCCCCGCGGTTTCACCCGCGTAGTGAAGAAAAATAGTGTTGGTGATGATGATGATGAAAAGTCTATGTCACTCTCCGACTCTTGAACTATACCCATGCAAAAAATCAAGTCGATCTGTTGCTCTGTTGCTGCGTGAAAGAGGAACAAACAAACCAACAAACAAACACACTTTCGCATTTATAATATTGGTATGAAGTATGATATACATTTCTTAAATAATAATATTACAATTGCCTGCCCTGTAAACATAAATGTTTATCAATAAATTACTTTGTCTTTGACTTTTGACTTTGCAGCAGTGTTGTCTTAGTTATTGTTATTAGTACATATTTCTATGAAATTAGTCACTGCAACACACAGCGTGCTCTGAAACTCGGCATATTAAAATGAACAAGTACTTGTTTTCACCGTAAAACGGCACTGCTCAAGGCTTCGCGCCTCCGGACTCCAAGCTCTCGTTTATTATATTCTGAGAGAATTTTTGGATAAAAATATTTGTGATGGAATCTTGACATGTTTTAAATGTCTATCGGGACTTAGAGCGCATTAATTTTTATCTAGGTAAAAATCACGTAAATATATACAGGGTGTAAGGAGATCACTCTCGAAGTCAAAAGAAGGTAATTGTACTCATCATTATAAACCACTTTTAGTATGGGACCAAACCTGAAATCGCGAAATGTAAAAAATAATTAAAAATCGATGTAAGGAAAATCACCGATGAGGACTAATTCAACATTATGAGAATTCAATATCATAGGAATTGCACTTTCTGGAACTAAAGGAAAAGGAGAGGCGCTTGTGAGTATTCCCGTGTCTCATTGTTTTCTTAAAATATAGGGTGTAACATAAAGGTTTGTTCATATTTAAGCATATTGCAATCTACTCATCAAAGTGAAACTGCAACTTGTAGTTTTACAGTGTAGTAAAACAAAACAAGTTCAACAACAAGCAAAACTCGAGAAAAAAAATTGTGGCGTCATACGCAATGAATGACTAATCACACGATTTCTCGAACGGTCTATTTACTAAGAATTATGAAACACACCTTTATGTTACACTCTGTATAGTCTCCTATTTACGATAATTACAAAATTCTTACCTTGCTTAAATAAATGAGTGTGAAATGCAGGGCGAAAAATCTAAATATCCTCGAGGAAAAGGAAAGAATACAGCGATTTATTCGCCGGGTGTCCCCAATGAGTAATGCCTTTTGCGATTTGGTGCACTACAAGGCAGTAATCGAGTTCGAAAATAATATTATTAATATAAGAAAATACTTTTTAAAATCAAGCTTTTTTCACCATTTTGAATTTAGTGTGACGTCATTTTATTTTTCGTATTCTTCTCAACACACCCTTTCAATATTATGATACCATTAGCTGCGCCCGCGGTTTCACCCGCGTAGTGATGAAAAATGATGATGATGATGATAAAAAGTAGCCTATGCCACTCTCTGGCTCTTGAACTATACCCATGCAAAAAATCAGGTCGATCCGTTGTTCCGTTGCAGCCTGAAAGAGGAACAAAAATCCATACATCCATACATACAAACTTTCACGTTTATAATATTAGTAAGTAGGATATCATGGGGGTGCATAAAATAACTGGTCCGCCATCTTTGGGAGTCCGCCATATTGAATTTAGAATGACGTCATTTAGCTTACCATGCATTATCATTTGTCATCCAAACTAAACGTGTATGCAAAATTTCAGCTCAATCTGTTGGGGATAACTGTTTTAAAGTTTAGTTGCAAATTTGACCCAAACTAACATGGCTTTTACATGGCTTGTAAAATCGATTGCGTTTGACCGACTCAAAATCTATGGTTTTATAGTTGATAAGCTAGGGTGTTTGAAAATAATACATAAAGTTATTTGACGGTATGGTCAAAGATGGTAAAAACGTCTAACTTAGAATAGAAGCTGGCTTTCAAGTGAGGCTGCCGAAACACACCATTAGGTGCTTGACAACGTATTTTCACCTTATGGTAGTAGCTAGCCAGCTGGACCATCATCATCATCGTCAGCCTATACCTACCAGTCTATTGCTGGACATAGGCCTCTTCCAAGGCACTCCACTAAGCACGATTTTCGAGTATCAGGACGTCCTACTCTACGTTTGCCGATCCGTGGTCTCCAACCTAGAACACGTCTACGGCGTCTACCCAACGATTGTCGGTTCTGCGATAGATATGACTGGCCCACTGCCACTTCAGCTTGCTTGAGCTATGTCGGTGAGTTTGGTTTTCTGGCGAATATTTTCGTTCCGGATACGATCCCTTAGAGAAACGTTCAGCATAGCTATTTCCATAGCTGAGCCATACTACAGCTTCAATCCTCACAGTCCAGTACACGAGATCCGAAGGCAAACGAAATCAATGATTTATCACTTCTCCAAGCAATGGTAGAAAGAAACATTCAATTTATTTAGCCGAGTAAGGTAATCGAAGAATATCGAATACATTGTAAGTCATCACAGACAGAATTAAAGTTGGTACATAAAACGTTTGTTAAGGTGAGAAGGATAAAAAATAAATTCTGCGTAAGTTTGAATGAGAAAGAAACTTCCCGCGGACTAAAAATACGTCGTTTGTGTAAGCCAAAGATTTCATACTATACTACTTTGGCTTTAGCCTTTAACTATGTCTACTGTACAACATTGGACGTCATGACCATTAACTATTGATAATCCACTACTGAATAAAGACATAACTTTGTACATGCTGTTTTTAGCCTATGGAGTCCCACAACTGCCCAAATGGCCCACAACTTGTGCTGTAACTAAAATAAACTTTATGTATAAAAATATGTGAACTAGTTGTATTTATCTCCTTTGTACATGCCTAAATTTCTGACACTAGGACTTTAGCTACTCAGAATTATAATATCAAGTGTCTCTCTCTTTCTCTTATACAGTCTCTATATAAAGGGACAAAGAAAGAGAGAGACATCAAGGATCTATATATCTAATTTAAAAAAAAACACGCTTTGCAATAAAAACTCATGAACCGAAAGTTGTGGGTTTACTCAACATCATCATCATCAGCCAGAAGACGTCCACTGCTGAACATAGGCCTCCCCCTTTAACCTCCACACTGAACGACAGCCTGCCTTTTGCATCCACTGGATGCCAGCGACTCAGGGTTTACTAGTATATATTTAAGAGTTCCATTACCCCTTCCAGTACCACCACCAGCCCAGCTAAATCGTACCATTATTGTATTGACATCAGAACTTGTAAAGTTTTAAATAGATACGACGCCGACGATTAGAAGTGGGTGAAATTATTATTTTCTCACAAACCAACAAATAGCCTAGGTACGTAATATTAAAGTGAACCTAATTTATGGGTAAACCCTGCGGCGTGAATCCACGTGTAGGCTAGAACAAAGGAATAAACTTGTAGGTTAGAATTAAAATATCGCGCCATGTTTTTGTTCTACCAGACGTGCTTCTTGTGTAATTCTGGATTATTCTCAAATGCTTTTACTTGCGTGGTCATTTATTGAGTTTTTAATTTTAAAAGGCCGTCACGGGACGCGCGTCTGATGTGAAACGTGACGGCATAAGAGTGTCATGTTGTTTGCCGTCACGGCAAACGAGTCCATTTTACTGTCAAGGCACGCTAATAGATGTTTCACACGTCAAATATCAATCAACACATTGAAGAAGTAATCGCGACGATTTTTTTATATGTATACTATCCATACATAATTATATCCATTCAATAATTTCATTTCAATAAGCTTATTACTAGATTAAAAAAAAGAACTTCCTATTTAGTAAAAATTTAAAATTAATAATAAAAATTAAGAAAGTTAAAATTAATAAAAAAAAAAAACGTTTTTATAACAAGCTCTTAGACTTATACTCATCGTCTAGGACCATAGTGCTTAGGAAGACAAATCAAACAAACGAACCCAAACTCGGGGTTACGTCGTTTCGGTTAGGAGTTGCTATGGCCACCTTCTGTCTGCATCATCAGACCAGCTCGATGGTACCATAACATTGCGTTGTCACCGAACTTTTCATAAGTATGTCAAATTTCAGCTCAATCGTTTGAGGATAACTGGTCTAAAATGCACTTGCAAGATTAATTTGTCCCACACATAGGTACAGGGCAAGTTAAATAAAAAGCTTGTTAAAAATGATATATTCTTTGACTACCAACTCGCGTAATAAGCGAAGCGATGATGTAGCCGAGGACCGGGACCGTCGATTGAGTATATTCTAGAAGAAATACATTCACTCTGGTTTTAAAGATGCCTACAATGTGTTTTCACAATAATATAGTTCTTTAATCTCGCGAAAATAAAACATCAAAAGGGAGGTTCAGATATGTTCAGCTGTGGACGGCTTCAGGCTGATAAAGATGATTATTTTTGGTAACATTGTTTTTTTGTGACTTGTATATTTGAATATTATTTCTACCAGAAATAAATGAATATTATTTTAATTTTATCGTAGAGTAGACATGTAGAGTGTAATGTCCACCTCATTATGCGCAAATTCAATCACGCATTGATGTAAAGATAAAAATTGCCTTGCCAACTCCTCTCTGTATTGTCGCTCTGTGGTTCGTAGGTACAATATTTGCATATACGACAAATCCTGATTTTTCGTAACGATGCTTATCTCAAGAGTTTTTACGTAGCGTACATTTTGCACATTTTTGTTTTTTGACGGCAGACTGGTAATGATTGTGTGCTTAAAAGCATATAAATGTGTTAAAGAACTGAACTAGTACGCCAGGGTAGATAATTTTTGAAACAATTTTTGTTTATAGTAGGATGAAACCACAGAAAAGAGAAGTAAATAGAACGGAAATGAGAACGAAAATCTGTCGCCAGGTATTATGACAGAATCTTGCTTGAACATTCTCATATAATTATGTCAACGCATCGAACTCCGCATCCAAAGAACTTGGACCTTACCTTTTTGGGTTACGTCTCAAAGTTCTTTGTTCGCATCACAGCTGCTAACTGATTTCAAATAACTGACGTTTCGTTTATATGGGTGCAACTGGCTACAAAAAAAATCTTACAAAAATGCCTTGACAGCCGTTCTAATTTAAACAATATTTTTTTTCTTTTCTGTGGATGAAACCCATTGGAAAAGGAAGAGAATATAACAAAAATATAACAAAAATAATTTACGGGTGATCTGAGGTCGAGAAGTGAAGTTTTCACTTTTTTACCATTATCAAAGGCTTCTAGACTGGTCTATAGGTATTTGATTCTTGGTAATTAAGTATAAGATCAGGTAGAAATTCGATTTGATCGTATGTACTTTGTTTAGGAACTTACCGATAAGAAAAATAAGACTGTAATAAAATAACAGGCCAAGAGCGTGTCAAGACTCGCATATGGTAGGGTTCCGTGCCCAAAGTCATAAATAATTGTGGGCACATTCATAGCTCAGAAATTGGTGGTTATAGAAAAATTCGAACGAACGAAACTTTACTGACTTAGCAAAATTTCAGAGATGTACCTATATAATCCCGACGTAACATATATAATACTTATTTCAAAAATAAATAACTTGAAAAACATTCTTTGTTAAGAATATTTTACGAATAGCTACTGAAAATTACCAGTGAGCTTATAACTCTAAAAATACAATCAAAAATATTTGAAATAATTTTGAATAAAGGTTTTATGATTGTAATTTTATTAAAGGTTTTATGATTGTAATTTTTTTTTCCTATCAGCATGAAAATGGAAAGTGACAAGTTTACCTATATCTAATAGTTTAAAAATGCAACTAAGTACAAACTTTCTGCAATTTTGGCAGGTCATATTTCGCAAAAAATTTAATTGTTCAATAAGTGATGCATCAGAAACAATGTAATTTTTATTGGGTAAGTACTTTTATAACTTTTATTTACTAAACAAAACACAAGCTGACACTAACACTACAAAAACAGGAATTCATCATAATAAGCCTTTTAACAGTCCACTGCTGGACTTTTATCCTACCCAATGGGTGTTTGGGCCATATCCACCACACTGGCCCAGTGCGGATTGGTGGATTCACATACGCCATTGAATTCCTTCTCCGCACGTATGCAGATTTCCTCACGATGCTTTCCTTCACCGAAAAGCCAGTGGTATAAAAATCCGTACATAAGCTCCAAAGAGCTCATTAGTACGGGCCCGGGGTTTGAACCCGTGACCTCTCGCTTTCAAGTCTAGCGATCTCCTAAATGGGCTACCACGGCTTAAAACAGGAATTAAGAGTACATTACCATACACTATGTAATTAATTATCTTCAAATTTGATTATATTGATATTTATTGTAACTTGAGTTATCTACCTTAATTAAATTAAGATTGAAAATTGATACCTACTCAGAGAACTTTGCTACAGAAGCCAAAGTTAAGCTCAAATTATGTTACTTTTGGAAGATAGTAATTTGATATAGAAATGAGATAGCCACGTTAAAACAACTAATCAATGGAATCTTAGAAATCATTAATTTACAAAGATATGGTATATTGATTCTAGTTTTTTTATGCGATCGGTGGCAAACAAGCTAACAGGCCGCTTGATGGTAAGCGATAAGCGTCGCCTATGGATACTTGTAAATTTGCAAAATTGCTGTGAAAATTTGCAAGTTGAAGTGGCAATAGGCAGGCCACATCGCTCGAAGAACCGATAACCGATGGGTAAGAAAGGTTCTTGAGTCGAGACCACGAACCGGAAGACGCAGCGTAGGTAGGTCTCCCACTAGATGGACCGACGACATAGTGAGAGTCGCTGGCATCCGGTGGATGCAAAAGGCAGACTCTCGTTCAGTGTGGAGGTTAAAAGGGGATGCCTATATTCAGCAAGGGACGTCTTCTGGTTGATGATGATCATAATGGATACCTGTAACACCAGGAGTATCACGGATACGTTGACGAGTCTTAAAGACTATTAACAGCTCTTTTGAAGAACCCCATGCAATGTATATAGTATAGAGTTTAGGAAAAAAGTACTGCCCTACGGGGAACAACTATTAATAATAAATTGCTCTCCACTAACAAAAAACGAATCAACTAATAATCTGCTATATAAATCTATATATATAAAAGCGAAATTCATCTACTCATCCACTCACTCATTCACTCATTAAACACGAAATCTCGAAAACGACTTGACCTACGAAGCTGAAATTTGGCAAGTAGATTCCTTGTGGGGTGTAGAGGTCCGCTAAGAAAAGATTTTGTGAAAGGTCCAAATTAAGGAGGACAAAAGGGGGTTGAAATATTATATGAAAGTCTACGCGTACGAAGTCGCGGGCAACAGCTAGTATAACATAAATATATCCATGACAGTGTCTTTTACATACATTTAAGAAAATACAAAAAAAAATATTTATTTCAAAAACTTACCTGAAATGATGATGATGATGATTACAGGTTAGAGTCCTGTACTCGTCATCATCATCATCATTTCAGCCATAGGACGTCCACTGCTGGACATAGGCCTCCCCCATCAAGCTCCAAAACGGCCGGTTGGAAGCGGCCTGCATCCAGCGTTTCCCTGCGGTCTCTTTAAGGTCGTCTGTCCATCTAGTGGGCCTATAGTGGGTGTGGTCTATCTAGTGGGCAACCTGGACTAATAGGTATGAAAACAATGATTCTAGAATAACTAAAATCCCGTCATTTATTCAAATTCCCCTTAATAGGTTGACAGGTGACGTGGTGAAGATAAATAAGGCGGGCTGAGACCGCTATAAAGATCCTTAGTAAATCTTCCATCGATGTCTCAGATGTCTACGGTACGGTCGACCCTCATCAAGAAATAAACATTTTCGTGTACTACCCATTGATTTAGAAATACATGGATGTTGAGTCTAGTACAAAATTAACGAAAAATATGTCCTGAGATTTGATATATATATATATAACAAAAGAGTAAGCTAAGCCGTAAGGGTTTCGTTATACTAATCATTATGAACAACTTTTACTATTGGACCAACCCTGAAATTGCGAAAAAAATATCAGCTGTTCCATAAAAAAAACCGGCCAAGTGCGAGATGGACTCGCGCACCGAGGGTTCCGTACAAACTTGTCCAAGTATTATAAGTTCAATAGTTTGCCCATCGAAGACTAATTCCGTTTTTCCGATTAAGTATCCCAAAAACATATATTACAACTAGCTTCCGCCTGCGGCTTCGCCCGCGTTATTCAAGGGAAAAACTAAGGAGTTCTCTGCAAAAAGGTTTTATTTTAGGACGCTACTGAATACGTTTTATGTAACTACTAGCTTCCGCCCGCGGCTTTGCCCGCGTTGTTCTAGGGAAAAATTATGAAGTACTAAGCAAAAAGCTTTATTTTAGGATGCTACTAAATACGTTTACTGTATTTCATCCTGGATATTGATGGTCGGTAGGTACACGGTGCTTTATGAGCAGGAGATCTAAAGTTAAATTCCTGGCCTGGCTGGGCCGCCTGCGGCCCAGCGAACCACGCGACCTAGAAAGTTTTTTTTTTCTTTTTTGTACGTCACTTGTGCTTGACACTCGCCCTCGTGGGCCGCTTGCGGCCCAGCGAACCACGCGACCTAGAAAGTTTTTTTTCTTTTTTGTACGTCACTTGTGCTTGACACTCGCCCTCGCGGGCCGCTTGCGGCCCAGCGAACCACGCAACCTAGAAAGTTTTTTTTTTCTTTTTTGTACGTCACTTGTGCTTGACACTCGCCCTCGCGGGCCGCTTGCGCCCAGCGAACCGCGCGACCTCAAAAAGTTTTTTTTTTCTTTTTGTTAAGTCACTTGTACTTGACACTCGCCTTCGCGGGCCGCTTGCGGCCCAGCGAACCGCGCGACCTCAAAGTTTTTTTTTCTTTTTCTTAAGTCACTTGTGCTTGACACTCGCCCTCGCGGGCCGCTTGCGGCCCAGCGAACCACGCAACCTAGAAAGTTTTTTTTTTCTTTTTTGTACGTCACTTGTGCTTGACACTCGCCCTCGCGGGCCGCTTGCGGCCCAGCGAACCACGCAACTTAGAAAGTTTTTTTTTTCTTTTTTGTACGTCACTTGTGCTTGACACTCGCCCTCGCGGGCCGCTTGCGGCCCAGCGAACCACGCAACCTAGAAAGTTTTTTTTTTCTTTTTTGTACGTCACTTGTGCTTGACACTCGCCCTCGCGGGCCGCTTGCGGCCCAGCGAACCGCGCGACCTCAAAAAGTTTTTTTTTTCTTTTTCGTAATTCACTTGTGCTTGACACTCGCCCTCGCGGGCCGATTGCGGCCCAGCGAACCACGCAACCTAGAAAGTTTTTTTTTCTTTTTTGTACGTCACTTGTGCTTGACACTCGTCCTCGCGGGCCGCTTGCGGCCCAGCGAACCGCGCGACCTCAAAAAGTTTTTTTTTCTTTTTCGTAAGTCACTTGTGCTTGACACTCGCCCTCGCGGGCCGCTTGCGGCCCGGCGAACCACGCAACCTAGAAAGTTTTTTTTGTCTTTTTTGTACGTCACTTGTGCTTGATACTCGCCCTCGCGGGCCGCTTGCGGCCCAGCGAACCACGCAACCTAGAAAGTTTTTTTTTTCTTTTTTGTACGTCACTTGTGCTTGACACTCGCCCTCGCGGGCCTCTTGCGGCCCAGTGAACCAAGCAACCTAGAAAGTTTTTTTTCTTTTTTGTACGTCACTTGTGCTTGACACTCGCTCTCGCGGGCCACTTGCGGCCCAGAAAGTTTTTTTTTTCTTTTTTTACGTCACTTGTGCTTGACTAACCCTCGCGGGCCACTTGCGGCTTGCTAAATCTGTTAAACAGTTACGGAGTTGAATGATTGAAATTATCCTACAGGAACTTACATTTTGTTGGTTGGTATGGTTGGTTGGTTGGCCTTAGTTTTAATCCAGGGAATATGCTACCTCCATACCAAATTTTATCGAAATCCGTTACAGTCACAGAGTTGAGTGATTGATGTTATACTACAGGAACCATAATTTTTTTTCGGGGTAAAAATAACTCATGTGATAATCCAAAGAATATGGTACCTTCATACCAAATTTCATCGAAATCTGTTTATTCAGGGAATATGCTACCTCCATACCAAATTTCATCTAAATCGGAGCAGTAGTTTCGGCGGTGACTTTAGCCAAATATACACACTTACACACTTACACACAAACTTTCGCATTTATAATATTAGTAGATAAGATTATTATAGTGTAGCTGATAATTATAATTATAGTATAGCTGAAATTTTATTGTGGTTAGTTTCTATAGCAGTATTACTTAAGTTAAAAATAAAAATGTTATTTGATTAATTGCTTATGTTTTAAATTTGAACCAAATCTGTAGGTGGTGAACGAAAAAGGAATGAATAGTGCCGCATTGTATATCGATGTTACAAGAAAAAGGGTCTTGTCAGACGGACAGACAGACAGACAGACGGACAACAAAGTGATCTTATAAGAGTTCTGTTTTTTTTCCTTTTGGGGTACGGAACCCTAAAAACGAACTGAAGTTGAAATATTAAAAGACAAACTTAACTTTGTAGTTGACATTTAGGCTCTTCCATACATTCCAACTACAAGATGTAAGTTTGTAATAGTAAAATAATTATTTTTAAATGATATAACTTCAAATTTGTAACTTTAGGATTTATTCCTATATATGTGCTATGTGAACTTACTTTTTGCAAAATTTCATGATTCTAGGTCAACGGAAAGTACCCTATAGGTTTTGATTTCCCTGTGAAATCGCAAAATATGCGACATAAACGTCCATATCATTTGATTGAGTAAACTTACAACTTTTATTTTTTTACAGCCGAAAGAAACCGTAGACCCAATTATTTATTACAAATTTCAACTTGATACCTTTACGCGTTCTTGAGAAAAAGGGTCTTGACAGACGGACAGACGGACAGACGGACAGACGGACAGACGGACAGACGGACAACGAAGTGATCCTATAAGGGTTCCGTTTTTTTCCTTTTGAGGTACGGAACCCTAAAAACGGTCATTGATACTCGGCTAAATGTATGAAACAGCTGACATTTTTTCGCGATTTCCAAGTTGGTCCCATATAGTTCAGTATAGCGGAGGAGTATAGCGGACTCCTTTCGGTTTAATACACCCTTCCGTCAGCCCTGGCGCACTCCGCACTTTAGGTATGAAGCTACAATTAGCCAACTTATCGGGCCTGCCGCGTGATAGACAGAGATAACGCGACAAGAGTTACGTAGGTAGTTAGCGCTTGCACGTCCTGAATTGCACTTTATTGTGTAGTAGCAAGAGTCGCTACTTATTTAAATGGTTTTGCGGAAGAATCTTCTGTACTTGTACTAATATGTGTTCTGTGATATAGGTAAGTAGGTAGAGTCATCATCATCATCAGCCGGAAGACGTCCACTGCTGAACATAGGCCTGCCTTTTGCATCCACTGGATGCCAGCGACTCTCACAATGTCGTCGGTCCATCTAGTGGGAGGCCTACCTACGCTGCATCTTCCGGTTCGTGGTCTCTCCATTCAAGAACCTTTCTTCCCCATCGGTTATCAGTTCTTCGAGCGACGTGGCCTGCCCATTGCTACTTCAACTTGCAAATTTTAATAGCTATGTCGGTGGTAGTAGGTAGAGTACATTTTATAAATGAAGTGATATCATCCAGCCTATTATGAAACATGCTTTATACTTGCTATCACTCGTTACGCACAGACAGTAATGTCCCTTCCATCAAGCACTAATAGTAACAACAGGAAATGTCCGGAAACGTCAATGAACTCAACTACTTATATTATGATGATTTTATTCCTTGTAGCAGTCATGAATATAATCATAGACTCATAGGTCATGGTTAGTGATAGTGAATAATGAGTGCCAATAGTTCTGACGTTCTTTGCCCAGTGTGTGTTGCCAGTGATGACATATGGTACTGAGACGTGGTCCTTTACTGTTGGCCTTTTGGAAAAACTCAGAGTCACACAGTTGGCAATGGAGAGAACTATGCTCGGAGTTTCTTTGCGCGATAGAATCCGGAACGTGGATATTCGCCAAAGAACCAGAGTCACCGACATAGCTGTTAAAATTTGCAAGTTTAAGTGGCAATAGGCAGGCCACAACTCTCGAAGAACCGATAAACGATGGGGAAGAAAGGTTCTTGAGTGGAGACCACGAACCAGAAGACGCAGCGTAGGTAGGCCTTCCCACTAGATGGACCGACGACATTGTGAGAGTCGCTGGCATCCAGCGGATGCAAAAGGCAGGCTGTCGTTCAGGGTGGAGGTTAAAGGGGGAGGCCTATGTTCAGCAGTGGACGGTTTCTGGCTGTTTATGATAATGATGAGTTCTGACGTGTCTCATGAACTCGTTGTGGACGACTGCTTAAATAAGGAGTGACAGGTTGTCAGGTTCATTACGTCCGGTTATTCCACCATACTTTCTAAACGCCTCAAACTATATCTGGCTGTGAAAATAAAAAAGTTTTGCTGTTTCTATCGAATATATACGTGATGAAGTTTTTTCCTAAAGGGCTATGCGTAGAGAGTGTACTAAGTCGAAAGGTTCGCTATACTTATCATTATCAACAGCTTTTACAGTGAGACTAACCCTGAAAGCACGAAAAAAATATCAGCTGTTCGACATTTCGTCGAGTGTGAATGGCCGTTTTCTATGGAACAGCTGATATTTTATTACGAGTTCAGAGTTGGTCCCATAGTAAAACTTGTTCATAATGATGGTTACTATAGACTTAGTACACCCTTTCCGCGTAACCCAGTAGATTAAATTTGTCAAAATTATAGTGCGCATTAGACGGATATATACCGATACTTTTACTACGAAAAATTTAGGGAAAGCTGGAAAATAGCTGGTAGCACCGCGAGGTACATCGTTAATAAACCGTCGGAAATGTTTCAGAATTGAAACATCAAGGATTTATCGACACCGTGACGCTGCAGCATACTTAATGAAGGTCACAAAACGGGGGCGAGCTGTATTACTCACTGTCATTTGTTTTTATTAAATCGTGTTTTGTTTCCCAATTGGCATCCTCGGTGTCTGCCGATGACCTGATGAACCACTGTGGAGGAGGCTCTTCAGACCAAGTTACTCTATAGCTTCGCCCCGAACTAAGATCTCGCGACCTCTGAACCCTCTACCAGTTTTGTTCATAATTATCCAACTTAAGATTGTATTGGAATTAATGCATGAGTAGTTCCCGTGTTATAAAAACCAAATGGAATTACCTATTTGCGTACAACATTTCTTCAAGAGATGTAGCCACATCAATAACCGATGGGGAAGAAAGATTCTTGAGTGGAGACCACGAACCGCAAGACGTAGCGTTGGAAAGACAGCGAGTCATTTATCCCACCACGTTCGTACTAGAAACGCAGTAGAAGCGTAAAACAACAGGGAACAACAGAACAAGGAACAAAGCGTACAACAGGAAAGCGATGCATAAATACATTATGGAGAGCGATAGTATTAGTTTTCTAGCCGTTTTTCGATGTGCCTTTGGGAAATTTATATAAATATTATCATGAAACGGAACTTGGCAGAATTGTGACATTAGTCGCAAAAGCCACAAATGCAAGAAGTCTATAACAAATTTGACAGACACCACTTGACAGTTTCAACGCCACTTTCACAGTTGTCAACCCTCGCTCACTCGGTCAGTTATAGCGTAGTCTGAAGGTGCCTTGATGAATCACTGTGGAGGGTAAAAGGGGGAGTGGGGCTAATGATTTATGTAGCTACAGTGAGGAGACGCTCGTTTCATCCTCAGTGATGATAAATGTTCGTTGCGCAAGGCGTCTGCACGCTCGCGCTATTTGTTGGACGCTGCAATAGGTACCTAATTATCATTATGACCGCTTCATTTTATGTGGAGTATTTCGTGTATGATCTATATCATACAGACAAATTAATCACTAGAATATCACCGCACGTGACCCAGTAAAACTTCCAAAGTACCTATTCCTTTTTAGGGTTCCGTAGTACCCAAGGTGTCAACGTGACCATTTTACTGCCTACGATGTCTGTCTATCTCACACACACATCACATCATCAGCACGTCCACTGGGACAAAGGCCTCCCTCTTAGACAGGGGTGTTGCCATAATCCCCACGCTTTGCTGGCGGCTTGGGGATCGCAGTATGTTCGCTGTGTACTGATAGAACCACCATGCTGGCCCAGTGCATGTTGGCAAATGTCATATGTCTTTGAACTTTTGAGGTCTTAGGACATACCGGTTTCCTCACGATGTTTTCCTTCACTGTTTTTGAGACATGACATGGCGTCAAAAATTATTTACAAACAGTAAATTTACTCCCTGTAATCTTTGCCAAAAAGACGAAAAGCCTTTCCACAATGAAAATTATGTCATTGCAAGCATAAAAAACACCAATTTATACGTCACAAAAATACGATTGTCGGAGCTGCCATTATCCGAGCCGACGTGAGAGCGTGCCATCGACGTGAATGATTTATAAAGGGGATAATACACGGCATTAGCCAAACCGCGACACGCAGGCTTTCGCGCCAATAATGGACGATCATTTTTTAGGTTTTTATTTTTGCGGACTTACGCCTTGTAGGTCGCATTCCAAAGGCAATTTCAGATATCAGGTGAGCTATTGTTTCAGCCAGTCAGTATCATCCTATCATGTTCCCACTGCTGGGACACAGGCCTTCCTTCATCGAGAGAGAAGATGGGCCCTAATCCACCATGCTGGCCCAGTGCATGTCAGTAAATGTCAAGTCTTTGAACTTTTGAGGTACTTGGCCATACTGGTTTCCTCACGATGTTATCAAAGGGACCATAGTTCATAGTTATTTTATTAATATCAGAAAGATACATGTCAAATATAGGTTAAAAATGAAGTTAATATAATGATTACTATAAATAATTAATTAAGCTATACATACCATGCTAGACCATAAAAATATTAATCTGAATTACTTCGATTCTCACATTTTAAACGAATTTCGTGGAGAGGATGAACAGAATGGTGGTCCAAATTTAGATAGTGTCTGGATAGCTCCGTTGGTTCAGCTGGTAGTGAACCTGCCTTCTGCGCTTGGGGGCGTGGGTTCGATTCCCACCGAGGACAAACATTTATGTGATGAACATTTATGTTTGTTCTAATTGTTTCGATTGGGTGTTAATTAATATCTATTTAAGTATGTATTTAAAAATATATATGTTTGTATATCAGTCTCTGGCAGCTATATCACAAGCTTTGCTTAGTTTGGGGTCAGATGACCATGTGTGCAAAAATTTCCTATTTTTTTTTTAAATTATGGTTCACACATTAATTATGGTTCAATTATGGTTAACACGTGCTTCCAGTAAACGAGCTGGTTTATTTTTTAAAAAGCTTTTATTGAGCTTGCGATGTTCGTTTTTTTGTTTAGGTCAAATCTTGCGAGATGAATTAGAACTAGTTCCTTCTAACCGATATTGCAGATTTTCACACCTTTAGTTTTGGTGTCAATAACGCGTACGAAGCGCTTTGATTCCACTTTTATTATGCGTACTGCTAGTCTGAGGAATGCGCTGCCTGAATTGGTGTTCCCCAATAGGTACAATCTGGGTGTCTTCAAATCACGAGTGAATCGGTTTCTTCTAGGCAAGTGTGCTCCATCGTAGACCGCATTGTCACTTTACATCAGGCGAGTTGGCGGTCAAACGCAAGCCTATTAAGAGATTAAAAAAAAATGCAGCAATACCCAATTAAATAGTGCTGGAAAATAGTCTGTTATTGGTGGTTGTCAAGTGCCCTTTGAAAAGGACCCGGTATAAGGAACCGCATTTCAAATATTCTCCTTTAGTATGTACTGGGCTAAAGTAGCCGTTAAAACATTAATCACCCTCCTTCGTTACCAACCTCAAAAATCTTATGACTCGTAAACCAATTAGTGTGAAACTAAAGGTGGTAGTAAAACCAACGTAACTGAAAAGTTGGCGCAACTAACCTACTTCACGGCGCGATGCTCCAGTCTCTGAACCAACACACGTGACCGGAACTATAAAACTTGGGACACATACATAAAAGCTTTGAAGTATTTTTTCTGATATTTGAATCGTCAGCAGCGCCGGTGTTGTCGTAGATATGATTTTTTTCTAAGAGTGGAAAATTAGGGAATGGATCCAGTTTATTTAAGTTTCTGAGAAGTTTGTAGTTATTTTTTGTATTTTTTTAAAACAATTATCTTATTTACCAACTCTACTTATTTTTTTATTAGTTCTTTGTCAAAGTAACATTTTGTTAAGGTGGTTCGATTCACCTATGGCGGGATATTTAAATTTTAAACAGTTTTTTGCGCCTAGTAGCCAGGCCAGGTAATTATTTTTAAATAACACAGTGTTTGCGCAAAATGTTGGCTGTTATTTACATTATAATGTACAATTATTTAACAGTAACGCACCATATTACTTACATTTGTGAATAAACCGTTTGAAACAGCAAAAATTTGTTTATTCACAAATGTAAGTAATAATGGGCATTAGAGATAAATAGCTTTACATAATTTTGTAAAGAATAATAATCAATCTGCGCAAACATTATGGTTGTTTACAATAATTACCCGGCCTAGCTACAAGGACAAGAAAACTGCGAAAGCGCAAAAAATTTAAAGGCTCTCTTAACCAATACAAATATTCTGTTAGTTATTGAACGTTGAGTTGCATAAAACTGTTTTTATTATTCATAAAAATAAAGAATTTCTTAAATAAAAAAATACTTATTACATCCAATTTACAAAACTAGTTTTTCGTAAAACTTTGTGGTTTGACAGTGGTTTTCGTTAAATTACTGACGTAAAATAAATAATTATAATGTGATGGTTTACTTGTTTTATATTCATCTTGACAAATACGGCTTTATTTTTCGTTTTATGGCTGGATATCCATATATCTATACTTCTATACTATAATAATAATATTATAAAGAGGAAAGATTTGATTGTTTGTTTGCATTGAATAGGCTACGAAACTATTGAACCGATTAAAAAAAAAAAACACTGTTGGGAAGCTACACTATCCCCCGGGTGTCATAGGCTATAATTCAAAAAAAATTGGGATCCTTACTAAAACTACAATAATACCTGTGCGAAGCCGAAGCGGACCGCTAGTATTATATAAAATGAATGATTGCATACAGGCATGCAAAGTAGGTGAACGGGGTCTATCCTAATAAAGTTTTGTGGTTTCTACTGAATGTCTTTCAAAGGGTAAAAACCTTATACATAATGTATAAGCCAAGCCTTTGCCAAGTCTTATTATTCCTATTTTCTAATAAATCTCTTATATGCCCTGCATCGACCCTGGAAATCAGGTTTATCGTACTCAGCAATGTCCAAGTTTGACCGACATCGGGCCGGATACTCTGCAACCAATAAATTTGAGCTTGATTCGACGGCCCGCTGATTTGTGTTGACCGAGACCAGTGTTCGCAATGTTCTTTATTATTCTGGACAAAGAGCGTAGTTTGTAAATTCAACATTGCTAGCAAGATTTTCCCCGGAATAAAGAAAATTGATCACACTGAAATCAGAGAAATTCTACGCTAAAGACATGTCAAATAAAGGCAAGTTTTACAGCAGATGTTTAACATTATGATACCTTAGGTCATACTGAAAGTTTCTACATAATTATTATTATTTTCATGATTTAATTTTATTGTTATTCAAAGTATATTCTCTCACTGTTTTGCATTTTTTGGAACCTCCACACAAAACGACAGACACCACAATAAAAAAAAACAATCACATATCAAATGATATAAACACAATATCATTTTTTATTTTAAATATTTTATTACAAATGGCCAGTTCTATTAACATTCGGTATGACCCACGTAATAAGGTTGAGAATTATGTTTTTTTTTTTTAAATCAATATGTAACCTACTCCCGGAGAGTTCCATTTTCAAAAACCGTAATTGTTTTTTGATAATTTTATTACAAATAGCCAGTTCTATTAGCATTCTGTATGACACTCGTAATAAGGTTGAAAAAAGGTTATTTTTTTAATAGTAGTCCAAGCTACGCAGACACGTGGTGATTCTACGAACTGCTACGGTCTACGAGATTCCAGGATTACTTTTGCGTACCATCCACTCTCTTGTTTGGAGTTGTAATAAGAGTATAAATATGGTTATTTTTATTAGGTTACACAAACCTATTCTGTGGGTAACAACTAACAACCTCTCGCGTAGGCAGTTTACCTAAATCATAGCAATTTTTGTTTCATGGCTATTAAATAATCCAGCTTTCAACCTTTTTTACCAACATACCGTAAAAAGGCAAATAAGATATTTCCTATGCTCGGTCCAATTTTTAAGCTCTGCCAGTGCAATAATCTATACGTATATATAAATAAAAATGAATCCCTATATATTTACATTGGTCACGCCATAACTTGAGAACGACTTTACCGTTTTTTTTTTGTTTTTTTTTTTTTTTTTTTAATGATTTCTAATACTTTGTAGGCAATGATCTTTTACTTAACTACGATCAATGTTAATAGGGTTCTCACGGAAAGAAAATTGCTCAGAATATTGGAAAATTTCAGAAAACTTAACTACGATTTTAATTTACGGGTGAAACCGCGGGCGCAGCTAGAATTGTAAAAACTAAATGTTTTTATTTAAATCCAGAATCGTTGAAAACCCTAGCAAAAGCGTCCTGATTTTCATTTAAGTTTTTTGAATTAATTTAAATCTACTGCAACTGTTCGAACTAGAAGAATTGAATCGAGTATAGATGCTACAGTTTTTGAATGGTGTTGCTATCTTGCGGTCTACTTTTTTCTTTTATTTTCTTGATTGTTGCACGTGTTTGAGCTCATTGGTTTTGTATTTATTTTTGAAATCAGTATTGTTAAGTCTGCATGCTGCGCTAAGTGGCACATATATTTATCTACCTACTAAGTTTAATGTGTAATCTCAGTAAGTGAATGTTATATTCTTATGAGATTAATAAAGAATTCTGAAAGCGTATATGATACTTTTCTTCTCGAATGTCGGTCTAACAATATCTATGTCTTGTCCGCACTCGAAAATACGGCATTGAATTCTGGCAACGAGTCACTGTAAATAAGGACCCGTATTCTAAATCAGATACAGTATTCCAACTCCCGTAAAACTCTTCACATTGGGAGCAGATACAAACTAAAAGACGCAGCTTCATGTGAGAGAATGTGCAACTCTGAGATACCCGCGCTGTCTCCGAATTATCGCGCTCACCGAAAATAGGTCAATTGTCTTAGAGCGAGAGGTCACGGGATCAGCGTGTGACAGAGACGGAGCTCTAATTCGTTCAGGTGACGTCACGAAGGCTTTCATGGGATCTCTCGTTTCTTTCACGAGGTATTGTTTTTGGTAGCCTCGTAGAAATGAAGTGTTGATCCTTTTTGAGCTCGAGTGAGACGAATTAAAATGTTATTTTTTATCTTGTCATTTTCGTGCTCGCAGCTCGTTGTTTTTAATGTTCTAAAATACGCTTGCTTTTATGAAGCGGTAATTGGGCGTTCTGTTTTTATCTACCTCATTTAGGGAGATAGGTATACCTAATTCTAATGTTTATTGTACCTATTTAGTATATAAAAATATAGAACACTATATAGGAGCGCCCGCAGTTTTACGCGCTATTTTATAGGAATAGTATATATTTTTTGGAATAAAAAAGTTTATATGTTTATTCAAGGTATAACCTCCATACTAAATTTCATCTAAATCCATTCACATGCGGTATATAAATAATCTATATATAAAAATTAATCCCTATTTAACTTGGCCACGCCATACTTGACAACGACTTTACCGATTTTTTTTTTTTTTTTAAGTTTCCTAATACTTTACGAAATGTTCTTTACGAAAAGAAAAATAAAGAAAGTTGAGCAGAAAATTGGAATATTTCAGAAAACTTAACGACGATTTTAACTTTGCGCGTTTGACAGACCTTAGACAGGGCAACGTCTGTCGGGTCAGCTAGTTTCAAAATAATTATTCCAATAGACACCAGTGCAAAGTGTTTGAAATTGGTTCTAAACTCCAGGAATTAAAATAATGTAAAATTTACGATATAAAATTCGATATAGACAAGTGTTTAATTTCAACGTGTTTTAATTGCGAAAGATAAATATAATTTATACACAAAACACGAGTAAATACACACATATAAACGCATGCACAATATTAGTCACTTATATCATGTTTTGCTTAGTTAGGAGTAATGAATAAGAGATGGCATAAAAATACCATAAATATGATTTATACAATTAAACAAATCTAATGGATATAGTAATATTAAATCCATGTTATTAATCTAATCAATTAATGCAGCCAGCGTTCTTGGTACTTTACCACACGGACAACATCTTGTTTTTGATTTTAGTTTATGTGTTATAATTAAGGCAATTTTATGTTGGCCTCGTTTGAAATAAAAAAAAATGCAAATTTTTCAGACCCCAAACTAAGCAGAGCTTGTGATATGGCTGCCAGAGACTGATATACATATACATATATAGTTTTAAATACACTCTTAAATAGATATTAACACCCAGATATAGAACAAACACAACTATTCATCACATAAATGTTTGTCCTAAGTGGGAATCGAACCCACGCCCCCAAGCTCAGAAGGTAGGTTCACTACCAACTGGACCAACGGGCTATCAAAACAAACAGGCTAACATATACTTTGTACTTAAATTAAATAACAAATACAATTTTCAAAACTAAACTTAAAAATAAATTACAGGTAGATAGGGTACTTATAGTATACTACTAGTATACTTTCAAAATAAACAATACTACTACCGCTATAACTAAAATTTATAACATAATAATTATAAGAAATCGTATTATGCTTCTTGACTTTATGCCATAGGTGGCAAACAAGTTTTTTTTTTCTTTTCTTCTTTTTATATATTTTATCTTCTTTTTATTAATATTACTAAAATAGAAATAATTCATATTGGATTACTTTGATAATGTACGTTGCCTATACGTCGTTTGTCTTTAAAAGTCTTTCTAATGAGAAAAGAAGAAAGGGATTATAATTAATCTCCGTAGATTATATTCGCTGATTATGCGGAAGTGAACAGAAGAAGCAATCAAAGCGGCGTTTGTTTCATCCATCTCGTTTCCTGGCTGACTCGTGACTTAGCTTTGAGTACAAACAACGAGAAAATAAATACAAGATTCGACGCGCGACGTTTGGCTTCAAAATGCTCAAAGTTACTGCCAACTTTTTGGTAGGAGTAGCCAAATGACAGAACTAATATTTTTAAAGATTAATTTTCAGACTTTCTTTTCTTTTTAAAAGCTTTTATTTTATCTTGAAATGTTTGTGTTGTGTGTTTATTTAGGTCAAATCTTGCAAGTTGAATTAGAACCACTTCCTCTTAACCTACGGAATTGAATTTTCACATGTTGTTTCAGTTGCGATGACAATGCATTTTTATGGTGAGCATGATCTGATTCAAAATGCAGGATTAGCTCCGGATAAAGGAACTCTTCAACTGGCAAACTGCAGGGACACGAAATTTTGTGTACTGTATTTTCTGTATTTTGTGTTCGCACTGTTCGATTTGATCGATTGTTTCTGCCACGTACCTGTAAGTTGTGGAATGGCTTACCACCTTCGGTTTTTCCTCCGAAGTATAATTTGGAGTGCTTCAAATGAAGGGTGAATAGAGTCCTCAAAGGAAAGCAGCGCACTGACAATGCCCCGGGTATTGTAGGTGTCTATAGGCAGCGGTGACCACTTACCATCAGGTGGCCCGTAGCTTGTTTGCCACTTATTCCATAAAAAAAATATTATGATAGCCAGTTTTAAGTTATACCAAGATACGGTTGCTGCTCTAAGAGTTGGGTCCTGACTAGGGAACTCCCCCATTCTAACTATCACCATGACGTGGTGATTACATGATAAAATATATTAGGTTATAAATATTTTAGGTTATAATGTTACAGTTATAGACAGTGACAAAAGTCTCTTTAAATTGAACTTGGGTTGATACGTAAACCTAATTATTTAGTGTAATTAAACATTTACTTGGGGGTTTTCTGGCCGCCTTTCGCCTTTTGAGAGGCAACAGAGTGTGTGATTAGGGGTGATGAAGGCAGATGTTGTATACTTATAGAGTACATCTGATACTTGATACTTGGAATAGTAAATGAGTAATTAGGTGCTTTTTAACGCCTAAACTGTAAATACGGCTCACTTACCTATAAATTTTTATGCACTCTGAAACTTCTAATAGGTATACATACCTATACCTAAGATGCAAAAAAAGGACAACGAGGTCCTCTGCTGGACCACATCATAAACGTCTACTGCTGAACAAAGGCAGGGAGGCCTTTGTTCAGCAGTAGACGTTTACTGGCTGATGATGTGATGTAGAGAGCGGTGTTGCCATAATTCCCACGCTTGCCAGGTGGCTTGAGGATCGCAGTACGTTCACTGTACTCATAGGACGCTGCTGACATCCGGTGGTTCTGGTCGCAGTTTCAGGACATTCCCGGGTCCATTCTACCCCTGCTGGGTGAATTTGACTAAAATTATCAAGTCTGATTTCGACCAGATGCGTTCGCATCCACGCCGCTGTACCACATCTCCCTTGTTTATCTGATCTAAGATAAATCCCTACGTTAACTCATATTTATATTTATAAAGGCCTTTGTTCAGCAGTAGACGTTTACTGGCTGATGATGTGATGTAGAGAGCGGTGTTGCCATAATTCCCACGCTTGCCAGGTGGCTTGAGGATCGCAGTACGTTCACTGTACTCATAGGACGCTGCTGACATCCGGTGGTTCTGGTCGCAGTTTCAGGACATTCCCGGGTCCATTCTACCCCTGCTGGGTGAATTTGACTAAAATTATCAAGTCTGATTTCGACCAGATGCGTTCGCATCCACGCCGCTGTACCACATCTCCCTTGTTTATCTGATCTAAGATAAATCCCTACGTTGACTCATATTTATATTCAATCGATCGAAATTTTTACTATCCCGATTGGTTCTGTAAAGTCAAAATGCCATACCGCGCGATTGAGCCATAAAATAGTTATTGGCATCTAGTCGTAAAACGAACCGTAACGTACGGAAGCTGGTAGACGATCCAATTATATTATAGCAATTAATACGCTGATACAGTAACTTTACAACTCGACTTTAGAGCAGATCATGAATATTTATATCACTAATTTTATTGGCTGTATGGTTTCTTTGATAAAAATCTCGATCGTAAAGTTCGTATCACAAGGTGGTAAGGGATACATTGAAATTTTTATTAATTTATGTAAATACTTTTCAAAAACAAGCTTTTTCGTAGTCTTCTTAGCAAACCTTTTAATTACCCATATCATGATGGTTGATAAGAACATTTTGTCCACCATCTTCGGGCATCCGCCATATTGAATTTATCGTCTAGAACCAAGTGCTTGAGAAGACAAATCCAACGAACATTAACTCGACGGGGTTACGTCGTTTCGTTTAGGAGTTCCTATGGCCACCTTTTGTCTCCGTCAAAGGACCAGGCGATGGTACCATAACATTGCATTGTCACAGAACATACATAAGTATGCCAAATTTCAGCTCAATCAGTTGAGGATAACTGGTCTAAAATTCAGTAGCGAGATTTGTACCACACATACGGACGTATAAAGGTACATACGTACTAACTAACAAGGCAAGTTGAAAAAATGCTTGTAAAATACATATTTTAGTTCACGATTGGTTTTTGTGAGTTTGAATGACGTAGCAATGATGGCTCCGAAGTTTTAAGATGCACAGAGCTATGTGGCATAGAGTTCTTGCTCATAAAAGGTAAACTGAGATGGTGCGGACATCTTGTACTTATGTCAGGTTGCCTAAAGCTGCCTTTTACTCACAGCGTAGACGTAGGTGCACGATGGCGTTATTACACTAACGGGCAACGTACAATAGTCTATTTTCAGAATATATAACAACACTTGGCGATCGAAACCTTGAGTCACGAGATAATATTATATCATTAAACATTTTGACTACAACAAAAGTTTTCCATCGCTAACTCTCGCAGGACTGAAGCCTTTTTAAAAACGTTTTTACATTATAACGGAAAACATTATTTTTTTTATTCGGAAAAACCAATGCAAGTAGAGTAAAAAAATAATGTATTCGACTTAAGAATAATACACAATGTTCGGAGAATTGGTAGTGTCGTGAAGAATGATGATTAGGGAATTCATTAAAAATTACTCACAGGCACCACCGGCCGAGGAAAATTTATACCACCTACTGCAGGCCTAGCATGGGTTGTGGATAAATTGTCTTTCCACCGTTTTTATCCACGCCTAGACGAGACAAAGCTACAACATAGATGCGTTTGTCTTTTTCTCGCGGTATAAAAACGGTGGAAAGACAATTTGTCCACGGCCCGTGCTAGGCCTGCTGGTGGAATGTGTCGACCTCCAGCATGAGAAAAGGAGACTTGAGGTGACTTACCATCTGAACAGACTAGATGTGGGCCAGATTAATAGGCTTGTTGAACCCGATTCGGACGCAGCCAGGGAGCTGTTCTGATATGTGAGTCACCTCCAGTGACCATCGACCCTGTTGTTTGTTGTCTGTGTTTTGTGTATTAATTTTGAGTCTTCTAGATTAGAACATGCAAATGGATGCCATGTATAGAAAACTATATTATTCCCAAAAAAAACTTGGGAAAAAATACCACCGGTCTGCGCAGAATGAAACAAATCCTCACGGCTCTAATAAAAGTGTAGCTCAGTAGTCCCGTAGGTAATGAATGGTTCAGTCAAATGTCTAGTCTTACCTCAATGTCAGATTTCTTGCAGTAGGTACAAATCGATCGACGGTGCCACATTTCAGCTCATTCTTCAACCGACCTTTATTATTTGCCTTGCGGTACTCCAAAAATCTTTCTCACAATGTCAAAATCACGTTCCCGTCAAGTCCAAAACTAATCAGACAAAACTCAATAATTCCAAAAAAAAATTCAATTTCCCGCGTTTAATTTGTTTTCCACCTCGCGGCTAAGGTAGCCCTTTGGAGGGTTCCGCGACACTCGAGAGGAAATGGAACTTCGGCTTTGATAAAGTTTTAATATATTCTTCGGCGAGTTGGCAAGTTGTCTCGTGGGCGGTTATGACGGCTTCCGTGCGTCTCGCGCTCTTTCCGGTGCGCTGTTTTGACACAGTGTACGCAGTGGGGATGGAAAAAAGAACACGATACTGTCCTGTCCCTGCAGCTCAGTCAGTAGATTAAAAAAAAAACTGCGGATTTTGGCGTCGCACTTCTTATGCATTTGCCAGTGTTAAGTATTAAAATATTATCAAGTTTGATGTCGTGAAACAAGTCATAGTCACAGTCAGAGACAAGAAAAGTAAGTCAGGATCAAGTCAAAGTCATGCCCTAGTAAAGTGGTGGAGACTTTACAAGAGGCTTATAAGAAGCTTTGGAAACAACACGAAAATACACGTTTCGCCTCGTTATGTCACTTATCCATACTCGAGCACGTCCACGAACACTTAATAAATAATAATCCGCCATAACACATAACGCTCGAAAATAAACAAGATTTAGAAAATTTATAATGTTTTATTAACTTTTACGTTAAATACATTTACATACTACATTTACGTTCACGGGTAGTTCATTCTGTAAATGAAAAACATCTGAACTTGACGCACTGTTATCTATTTTGCATACGCAAAAGGCCTGCGATTGTTAAGTTTTTCTGAATGTTTGTTCATATCGATCGCGAGTATCAGGTGTACGGAGGAAAGAGAACGGATGTGTAATGTTAGGGAAAAATAAACGTATTCAATTGAAATGGCAAGATCATTCGCTACCGAATTTCTGTGGGAGAAGTTGGAATTTATGTGCTCTATGTAGGTTACTGGGTCACTTGTGCTTAAACTTACAAAACGAAAACAACAAAACTATTACTTTTTCGAGTTATTGATCAAAGGCCTACGTGTAAACCACGTTAACAAACAAAACCGCGGTCATTTCTCGAGACTCAACCACCCTTCCTGGAGACAGTGACCTCACGGACGGTGATTGGGCGTTAGCTGATAGCTACTACGTGATTGCTATAAAATTAGGTATTAGTAACTACATTAGTACCTATATTTTTAGGGTTCCGTACGCAAAGAGTAAAAACGGGACCCTATTACTAAGCCTACGATGTCTGTCTGTCTGTCCGTCTGTCCGTCTGTCTGTCTGTCTGTCTGTCCTACCTATAAATGGCTGTATCTTTCGAACCGTAATAGATAGCCAGTTTTCACAAGTGCTAGTTGGTGACATGTTTCTGTTCATTACCAAGTTATAGGTAACTGGTAATTTCGTTATTGAATTTTGTGGTGCTACGGAATCCTCAGTGCGCGAGCCCGACTCGCACTTAGCTGGTTTATTTATTATCACTCTCAGGTCTTGTCTATTTAAGAGGCGTTGGTAGACCCAAAGCCAACACAAAGAGGGCCTGTTGAATGAACATTACAATTTTAGTATTGAATGTGAAAGAGAATATGAATTTTGGTATAGGATTTATTTTATGAACATTATGTACGTAATTGAATTAACACAACGGTAAGAAGACATAAATTCAACCAAATGTCACTAAAATTATAGGTACAGACTACATACTATAAAGAGAGAGTTAATATTTTGCTTATAATTAAGTTATTAGACATTAAAACGTACAAAACATTTGACTGAATAAAAGGAATCAAGCAAAAAAAATATTTTTTATCCTTAAGCTTGCGTTTGACCGCCAAGTCGCCTGATGTAAAGCGACGATGCGGTCTATGGAGCACGCTTGCCTAGAAGAAAACGATTCCCTCGTGATTTTTAAGACACCCAGATTGTAACTACCGAGGAACATCCATTCAGCGCATTCCACAGACTAGCAGTTCGCATAATAAAAGTGGAATCAAAGCGCTTCGTACGAGTTTTCGGAATATCATCCATAAAGCGGTGTCGATTTTTTAATACATTTCTTATTATTGCTTAAAATATTCTTGGTTGTTGTGGTGAGTTATTGATAGTATTGAGTTTTTATACTTTATACCTGCTAAACTTGGTTTCTTACTCAATTCCAGTAAGTTTATAGCTACGCTATGGCAGCCGTTTCGTAGAGTTCAAACTTCATAAACTCAAAGATCTTTCCGTGTAAAAAACTTTAAGATATTCCGCTGGGATGCGACCGCGGGTTTTATTTGCATTCAAAGTTTACAACTACTTTGGAATGATGAGTTTGGTTTTATGATTTTTTATCAAAGATAACAAAGTACACATACCTGTTAGGTATTTTTCAATCTCCAAAAAGGCCGGTTGGAAGCAGCCTGCATCCAGCGTTTCCCTGCGGTCTCTTTTAGGTCGTCTGTCCATGTGGGTGGACGTCCTAATATACGGGTCCTATACAAAGCTGTTATACTAAAATGAATAGTACAGATACATAAGTAATTACTAGTGAAACAATTTCATTACTATATTATAGTTTATTCTCACTCATGCTCATCATCATAATCAGCCTTAATCCACAGATGGACTTCGGCCTCTCCCATGGCGCGCCACTCAGCCCAATCTTCGGTTTTTCGCTTTTTATAACCAGGAGAAATGTGTAGAGTGGAGACCATTTATCAGCAAACGTAGCGTAGGACGCCCTGAGACTCAATGGAGTGACGATATACATAAGGCATCTGGCTGGAACTATTTATCTACAATTTTTGATAATTTTTTTTTTGTTAGAAAACAAATTCCTAGTATAAATTAATTCTGACCACCAACAAAGCAACTTGTTCCCATTCCCAGTTCAACAATGGCCGACCTGATTGCGTCATTTGAAATTTTATTTTCTCCTGGAAGTTTCAGAAGCAAATTCATTCAGGAAAAATAATTAACCTTTATCTTGGCTGTCAAAGTCAGCGGCCCGCACGCGCAGCTCCTTGCTTGGTCACTAGTTCGATTTTAGTCTAGAAACTTTTAGCAACGAATCGGAAATAAGTACTCCAGAAATGAGCAGTTTTATTTTCGAAATATATTATGTTTATTTAATATACCTTTGGTATAATTATTTTGGTTATTATCATTGATTAGTCTTTTATGTTCCCATTGCTGGGACACAAGCTTTCTCTCAGAGAGAGAGAGAGAGAGAGAGAGAGAAAGAGAAGGAGAGAGGAGAGAGAGTGGATGGGGATCCGACATGCTAGCCCAGTAGGTGAATGTCATACGTGTTTGAATTTTTAAGGACATACAGGTTTTCTCACGAGGTCGTCCTTGACCGTTTTTTGAGCGATGGCATTAAAACTGCACATGCATAATCTAATTAGGTTCTAAATAAGTAATTAGTACAGGGCGTGCCGTCAGATTGTAAAGCGTACATGCTTCCATTCGGCCACCATCGCATGCAATTTTGGTTTTGCATTTTATTATTCAATTTAGCCATCAAACGATAATATTTTTTAAAATTTTACGTTCCAACTTTGTTTAAGTTTCCAGCTATAAGATTTCCTTGAATTTTATATACTTTTTTTTGGTACAGGGAGGAAATCTTCTACAGGCTCTGAAGGATTGCACTTACATTAAAACCACCTCGGTAGATGGAGGGAACCGAGATCTCCATAGGAACGCACTGGTACCTAATCACGTCGCCTGAGGCACCACTCCGGGGAAATGCACGGAGAATTTCCCCTCTTTCCCTCTAGAATAGCACGGGCCATATCGCGCTGTAGTTTTTTCTACGTTCAGTTGAAGGTGGCATATGGCCGAATCTTAATATTGCCCAATAGTCGCCTTTTAATCGCCTTTTACGATAGGCAGGGCAAGATATCGATATAAGACTCCGGGGTCAGAGACACTAATACCTATAGTATCAATATTTTGAATTCGCCGAAATGTTCATTTGGCAAGTCTCTAGCTAAAGCGAACAACCAACGACCAAACGTAGATCTGTTCTACAAAAATAATTGAGTGGAGGAGCAGTCATTATGGTTTTCTGAAATAACCAATACCTTCACACTTCTTCATTTACTTCTTCTTCTTGAACTTTCCACTTCTTTTCTCTTACGGTCTTCTGTGTTTTTTTTGTAATTAACTCCTATAGAAAAAAGTTAATACTTAAAAATACAAACTTTTAGCTTTAGCAAAGAAAATGTAATCCGCCATCTTGGAACGGCAGCCATATTGAATTTTGTGTAATGTTACTCAATTTATAATTTTCTACACTGCTTTCACTGCCCATCTCTGGCAGCCATATCACAAGCTTTGCTTAGTTTGGGGTCAGATGACCGTGTGTGAAAAATGTCCCGAAATATTTATTTTATTTATTCATTTGCCGTTTCATTTGATACCCACATTAACATGGTTGGCAAACAATATAATACACCATACGCAATCATGTGGCGGGGGTCATTTTGAAAATATTATGTATTGCATAAATTGTATTATTACCAGAAATAAAGGTGTATGTAAAAATTCAGGAAATTAATATTCTGGTATTAATTTCAGGAAAATCGGTTCGGAGGAAGTGGTTCTAATTCAGCTTGCAACAATTGACCAAAACAAACACACATACAAACATTGCAAGTTAAATAAAAAATTGTAAAAATAGAGAATTTCATCTTCAGTCTTAAATATTTATTTATTTGCACCTGACATGCCAGTATCAAATTACACAGTTCATCATGTAAGTGTATAACTTTCTCGAGTTACATTAAAGTAATTGGAGTCCCTGTCTACTTTAATTAACCTCAATTATCTGGTATGATAAAGCCAGAAACACTCAAATCAAACATCTCATTGTTCGACTTTGAAGACAAAAAGAGACAGATCTATAATTAAATACGATCTTTAATTACAGCTTGACATTTCAAATAAAGAGGACATACGTTTAATTATAATCGAACACAAATATCATTGGGGCAGCAGTCGGTGATTGCGGTTGGAGTAGGGTTGCCAACTTTTAACAATGGGTTCTGGAAACTGCGGTTAGTTAAAACTCGGATGAATTGGGCGTTTTCAATGGATAGATTGAAGATTAATAACTAAAACTATGTAGGTAGAGGTAGAAGTAAAATAATATTACCTATATTAATAATAGTTTTAAAAAACACGTATATGTAATTCGATAGCAAAACAAATGATAGAGCCATTTAACGAAAAAATATACATGTAAAATATAACATGATGCGCAAGATATTTGGTATCTTTTCTCTAGAGATGGCTCTGTCATCAGCATTATTCACGCCTTTGAAGAGTTCCATTTTCCATTTCCTGATTTTCACCAGATTAGTTCGATGGTATCCAA
This sequence comes from Agriopis marginaria, assembly GCA_932305915.1. Lineage (NCBI taxonomy): Eukaryota > Metazoa > Arthropoda > Insecta > Lepidoptera > Geometridae > Agriopis > Agriopis marginaria. The sequence continues at coordinate 5,660,369 of OW029934.1, read as the reverse complement.
TTATTGCATATCTGAATTGCATATACCTACTAACAAAATAAAATACAAGCTAACACGACCACTACAAAAACAGTTATACTACTCATAGACCTTTGAAGCTAAAGACAATTCAAATGCTCAAGTCCACTACCATGCTGGGTACGCTGCCAATTGGCAGCGTACCCAGCATGCTGGCGGCACTATCACGCTGAATGGCAATGCTTATGCGTTGACAAACACGCCAGCATTTTGGTCACGCGTCACATTATCCAGGCGAAATGAAATATTTTTAAAATCAGGTAAGCGTGATTATCATAGTTTCAAATCGATACGACATTTATAAGTAGGTTAAAATTCTAAGATTTAGCTACATTTTAGTTAACTAGTTTTTTAGTTACAATTACAAGTTAATATAAAGCGTGTAAAATATTTTATTATACAAACTGACGTGGTTTTTACACATTTTATTTATATTACACGGGAATTACTTACGTAAGATTACGTGAGTAATATCCGTGTAATATAAATAAAAACGTGTAAAATATTATTCAAATCGCAGGCCAATCCTGGGCCAGATTAGCGCAGAGTCGAAACTGATGGTACAGCATGAGAGAGGTCTATCCAGCAGAAGGATAAAGAAGGATGATGAAGATAAACTTTGTGAATGCGAAAGTGTCTCTTTGTACTTGTCTGTTGGTTACGAATAAACGGTTTAGTTTTAAACAGATCTTGATGGCAAGCTAGCTGTTCAAATGCTGTTGCTGTTGTGCAAATCAATCAAATTTGTCTAGAAATTGGTGTGCACCATGAAAAACTTGACGTAAGATACTTTTTATTCCAAAAATGTGGTAAAACAGTTGACAAAAACAGACAAACAATGAAGTTTTTCACTTGGAACTGACGTCTTTGTATCTTCGCATTACTCTACTTATTTTGCCCATATTCAAACATAATTTTTTTATTGAAAAGAACTAGCTGTCGACAAAATTTCATGAAGATCGGATTGGACTACTTCATGCAAATACATTTTTTGAGTTTGAATATGAATTAAATCAAGTTTGTTTAGATATAGAGATCGCGAGATCACATTTCTGGGAATAATATTAGAAATATTACTATATTATATAATATTAGTAATATATAATTACTATATTAAATATATTAATATAATATTAGAAATGAGCGAAAATATGATGATGTTAAACTCTTGTTACTGTCACAGCTAACTGCAATAAAAACTTTGAGAAATAACAACTCCCCTCAACAAAAAAAGTTAATATGTGCAATATATTCCACTTAAACCTCTACAAGTGACATAATAGTCGTGCAGGTGACGCGGTATAACTAAGAGTGATAACCCTGCTCGTCGCGAGTGAGACAGCCAGGATTAGAGGCGTGCGTGAGTGACAAGGACAAATAGCACAAATTGGAATCGGGATCGCCCTAGTTTAGGAGCACATTGTTTGTGGTGATACCTACTTGCTTGCCAGATAGGCTGTGTGTCAGACTGGCGGGAGACACTTTCAGTTTTCAGATCTACTTATTGTTTGTCAAGTATGTTACTTCTTTATTTTGTTTTTGCTTTTTCCAATATCCTATCCACAGTCTAATTTCGTTGATGAAAAAAGTCAAAAATTATTAACGCATATTTTTTAAGTAAGTAGGTACCTACCTAACATAAATAATAATATAGTGTACACACTGCAAGAAATATTTTTCTTCGCAACGGTTTGGTAGATCAACGTGTTCTATCCTCGGCCACACCAACGCTTACGATCAAGAAAATTGATAGGTAAGAATTGGTAGGATAGGTTGGATGATTGGTAGGAATTGGTAGGTAGGTTGATTGGTGTTTTACTTCTGGCAATAATAAAAAAAATAACAAAAAATATTCTATTCTATTCTATTCTAACTAAAAGTAGATCTATCGCTAATAATAAAATAATTGTATGTTTGTATATTAGTTGATTCCCGAAAACGGCTTTCAACGATTTTGTTACAATGTATATGAGCTAAGATATATATATGATGTACCTAGGTCTCTGTTTTTTTAATGCCCTATGTGGCAAACAATTATACGTGCTAGATGGTAAGCAGTCACCGTCGGCTATGGATACCTGTAACACCAGAGGCATCATAAATACGTTGCCAACCCTTTAAGATTCTATTAACTCGCCTTTTGAAGAACCCTATGTTGTGTGCAGCTTCTCGAAAACACCGCGGAAGGCAGCATTCCACATTTTGCAAGTGTGATGCAAGAAGGATCGTGTAAATCGCACAGTGTGCGATTTCCACTGATCTATGATATGTGGTGAGCTTTCAGGCGGTGGCGGTTAGTGCGATGATAAAACCGCGACGCCGGCATCAGATCAAACAGCTCTTCAGAAAACTCCCCGTTTTCCGAGTTTTCATGAATCAAAAGCAATGTAATCGCTCAGGTATAGTGACATGCAAAATTCTAGCGTCGGAGATTAATAAGTAAAGTAAAAGGTACATTTATTATGCTAAAATAGGTATCTATATATCAAACTGCAAATGATTCTTTAACTGTACGGTCATGAAGTTGTTTTTACTCTAATTACTAAACAGTTTTTATCAAACCTAACTTCGAAGTAAGTAGGGTTAGTTCGCAGACAAACAAAGATCGTGCGGTGGTGGTGTTTTCTCGTTACGTTCTAGCCAATAGCGCGCCAGATCACTACGTTCGACAAACAAGTCTTGGCTCGAAAACAACACAATTTATCAAGAGGGCCGAGATATCGGCAACTCTTTTCGGCAAAAGTCGGGTAATAAAACCGCAACACGATCGAATAGAATCGCAGACAGGGTTTCAGCTTCAACCAGGGAACCATTTCTACAAAATTATCAATTAAAAAAAACTGCCGTCTAAATTTGTAAATACGAAATAAGATTTCACTTATTTTGATTTAATAAAAAAACTTAGTTGACCGTTTTTGATTTAAAAAAAACTATGGGACTAATATAAAAGTAATAAAATAAAAATAATTTTCCAATTCGGTTTATAATTGACGGAGTCCTGAGGTAACAAAATATTAAAATAAAACGACTTTACATCAAATTACATACATGGCCAGTAGAATATTATGAACAAAAATTAATTGTCAAAAACTTTCTAGATTCGAAGAAAAAACTAAAAATTATTAGAATAACTATTGTTCTAAGTAAAAACGTGTTTTAAAAGGACTATTTTCGCCGAATTATCCTATCGAGAAAAATGTCATCAATCATGTTCATAAAATTTTATTAAAATTATCGATATCCGGCAACTATTCATAACCAAAACATGAATTTGGTACGGACTTTTTGCCATAACTATGCAAATTGATGCAACGCAACTTCGCAACCCAAGTTGACGACTTATTGACTAATTACTTAACCTGTCGCGCTTTGTTATTGTAAAATAATACTCAAGCTCGACGTTTCAACCATATAAAAATGGCCGTGGTTGCGAGCTGATTGAAGCCTCCGGGAGAGTCCAGTGAGATGTGCGGGTGTTTTGTTATCCTACCCTCACTTGATCTTGCAAAAACGCAGTCACTACTACAAACAAAATGACTGTATCGGTCGATGGTGAAAATAAGCTGTGTTTTGTTTTTCGGAGTACCACGGTAGGCAAGTTTAGTGTAATTTGGGATATCCAACTGGTCGATTTACCACACACCACTATTTTGATGTAAATTTGTAGTCAGTAATTCCTGCTTAGGTATTTTGTGGTGGAAGGTCGCAAAACTATTCGCATTTACCCTTGTAAAACAATGGGCATTTGTTACATCAGTGTTCATCCTCCAGGCGACCCGTCTACAACGCGTATTCCTCTAGATTGCTTCAACTAATAATGCTGATTAGATAATCTTGATTCGATTTCTGTTTGATTTGCTCTGACTTTTTGATCTTCTGGGCTTATGGAAACGACTTTTTATGCTTTTTACAAGTATTTATTGTTAGAGATATGTTTGATTTGACTATACTTTGCATTATGATTTTTGTTAGACAAGCTACTTGCTCTACTGATGACACGCTTGCATCACGCTTGTTCATAACAGTTCAATGTTACCCAGAATTCTGATTAAAACTTCAACCGTTCAAAAACCCGTGAACTTTAAAAACCAACCTTAACTTAAAAGAAAAATCTTAACAAAAGTGAAATACTGCAGTCCGTCGCTGTCTCCAAGCTGAACCAGTCACGAAAATGGCCCACTTGGAAACTGTCTGTTAGTAAATTGTGCCAAAGTCAGGCAATAAAAACCACAACGCACCCGCGCGGGATTTCATATTCCAATATGGCGGATCGTAGCGCGCCGCCAATTCACTTATACAGTGACTCAGGAGCTGGAAAATCGGCAAGTCTTTTATAGTTTTGTTTGGTACTAGGTAGAGCTGCGTTCTGGTCATATTTACTTACCTATTAGATTAGTAGATACTTCATGGGCCCTCATCAGTTACTGAATTTAACCCTTTCCAAAAGCTCGTTCATTAGGACTCGGATTGGTCTCAGTACAAATAAATTGAAAGGGGTTTAAACTGCAGTCAAGTGAAATAGCGTAAAATTAGCTTAAACGCACATATTATTTTAATGAAACTGAAAATAATGAAGAAGTTACGCTTTTTTACAGGACTCGCAATCACAGCACAGTTTAATGATTTACATAATTCACATAGGTACTCATATTTTGCATTTCACATGACTCTCATATTTTGAAAATAATAAAACTTTTTTTTACAGTGATGTAAGCGTAATCACTAATAAATATATTATACTTACTCTACGACGCTCAATAGAGTAATCTAGGTTCTTCTTGCGGCAATTGAGCCATGTTTGCATACCTGCCAAGCAACAATAATAAACATCTGTAGTGAAAGACACCATTTTGTTTCATCAAAATCCCGCACAACATGACCTTGTTTTCCATCCCTACTAGAGACAAACTTAAAGAAAACTGCATTTGTTTTGTCTATTAAATATCGGGTGTATCTCTAGACGACGGGCATATATTGAAAGATATCATTGTTATGTACTCATCGCTATAACAACTTTTATTTCTTACCCTGATATTGTGGAAAAAAATATCAGCTGTTCCTTTCAAGCTGTTCCATGGAACATTTGGCTTTTTACCTCCAACAGTTTGCTGTAGTTGTCAGGGGTTGTTACCGTTTTCTAACGCTAATGAGATTTTTATTAATTTGTCATCGTGCACGATGCCTAAAGTTGTTAAAAGTGCTGCTCGAGAAATGCTACAGATACACGATAACAGCTCCACGTCAGAGGGACTTCTTTCATAAAAAACACTCTATAGAGCAGCTGATTTTTAGGGTGGATCTAAAAATAAAAGTTGTATAGAATTATATAATATTAATTATAATTTGTGTAATAATATGTAGTAAAATTATGTACGTATATAATTTTTGTATTGATATGTATATAATCTACTGTATATAATTTAGGTTAGATTCATATTTATTGTAATTTGTTGTTATGTATATTATCTTGTAAAACTTTGATCTTTCTGTTTATTTCTTTATCTTTTATGCACGCCTACGTACTATTTGTTCCAACCTGGTGGATGACTGGTAGAAAATGTTTAGCATTAAGTCCTCCAATTGTACATGTTTACTTAATTTGTAAGTGTGCAATAAAGTATTAAATAAATTATGAGTACAATGATTTCCTCGAATATGGCCGTCGGTCGTCTAGAGATACACCCTACATAATCATCATAATCATTCCCACAAATATTACAGCAACACTAAAAATCTAAGGCTAGCAAAATGATTGTCATGTGTGTCTTACGAACGTCAACAAAGACGTTCCACTTCCCATCTCTATTATTTTAGTGTAAGAGATTTAGTTGTAGTTTCGCGTAGAATACGCTATCTCGGGGAACGCTCGCTGAGGAATATAAAGTGAGTGTCACACTGTCGCTCCCAGGGTCCCGTAACGCCGAGTTAGCTTATCTCGACATTGTTGATGCATTTATGTTTATTTGGCCTGGTGTAGCTATGTGGCTTTATCTATACTTTTGGTAAACAACGTATGCGCTCTCATTTGATTACATTTGCATTAATTATTTAGGTATTGTTGGGTAAAGCTTTGTTTTCTATCTTGCTCAAATATTTATAATGCCACCAGCATACTGGGTACGCTGCCAACTGATAGTGGGCTTGAGCATTTGGATTGTCTTTAGACCTTCAACGTTTCTATGGGCAGTCTAATTGTTTTTGTAGTGTTAGTGATAGCTTGTATTTTGTTTAGTTAATTAAGTATTACTGAAGGATGTTGCTTGCTCTATTATATTTTATTAGGTACATCATTGTTCATTGATAAACTAATGGTTCATCGTTTAATGACCTATATTTACTGTTTCCCGTATAAATCCAAGCTAACTGCCTAAGTACCATGGCACGTGCACAACAAATGCTCGTCTGTATGGAATGATACATGAAACCGCAAATGGGATGTGTCGACTATACGTCACTTTAATGTGTCCCACTGTTATGTACGTAGTTAGGTACTTGGCATGGCGCTCTCAGTTAAATAGGCAATTATGTCGATCTTGTCTGAGGGTCACCACAGACGAAAGACATCTAGTTGACGTTGATCCGCTAGAATTGGCGTGTATCAAAATATACTTCAAAACTTAAAACTATTTATTCATTCTCTGACAGACAACGCTCAACTTAAACTGCTGGGTTTAGAAGCATTAAATCTTGTTCAAATGTTCCCTTTATAATGAAAATACATGCCCTAAAAGGTTTATAAATATTGTATGGAGGTTCGTAATTTTTGAGGTTAGAAACGTGGAATTTGGCTTAGAGTTTCTGTTCATAAATAAGAGTTAATTGTATCATATTTTCTTTGGAAACTCTAAACTAGGAATAAAAGTTAGCATAGAATATTAGCATAGGAATATGCATAGAAAATCACTTTTTAAATAAAAAAACGGGAAAATTGGCGTACCTGGAACCAAACCGTGAAATTAAAAAGCTGGTTTCTGAAAAGTTGACGATGGAAAATCCCATTGCTCAATTGGATTTTCCACGGCTCGCATTTTCTCAGCGTGTGTGAGAATGCACCATACAATGCTTATAATATACTAGTAGCTTCTTGTGGTTTACCCGTTGTCCTATTAAACTGTTCGTTTTTCGGGGTAAAAAGTACATCTACGCCAAATCTCGTCTAAATCCATTTAGCCGTTACGGTATAGTAGAAACAAGCTATATATGGTTACGGAGTTGAAAGGATACAAACATACAAACACACTTACATATTTACACACACATTCACATAGTAGGTACTTCTAAAATGTGTTTGTTTGTTTCTCTTTCTCGCAACAAGAGAGCAATAGCTCGACGTATTTTAATTTGTATAAGATGAATTTCATCATATACAAATTAAAAATGGACTTTCACAAAGTAACGCCTGAAACAATCAAATATCGACGTATTTTGGATAGAGGCCGGATAATGACATTTTATCCCGGAGAATTTTCAGTTCCTGAGGGAATGTCCACGCGGGTGAAAATTTGGGGAACAGCTAGCTAATAATATTAGTATTATAGTTTTAGGTTTGATTACCACGCGGTGACAGTAACAGTTGCGCGTGACCATCCAAATTCATCGTCTGCGGTGACCCTAATACACATTGACGTCTTAACCACAAAAATTACTACTAAGAACCGTTTTGAACACGGAAAATACGTAATACAGGGATCTTCTCGCGGATGCGGTCAGTTTGAAATGGAAACAATGGACGAAGTAGGTATACAAAGTCCATACAAATTCCAATTTCAACATTGAAAATTGGTATAAAATTCGGTATGTTTTTTACGAAGCGAATATTTTACTTCATCCACAGCAGTTTTTTAACTGACTTTAAGAAGGAGGTTCTCACATATTTTGCGGTCCGCATATATTTTTTTACATTTGCGTTAAGGCGTTTATGCAACTTCGAGACGCTATTTTCCATATTGAAAGGAAACTTTGGTAATAAACCGTGAAAAATCAAGTTCTGATAATTATATATATCAGCTGTTTTATACATTTTGTTGAGTGTAAATGACAGTTTCCTTTGGAACAGCTGATATTTTCTTTGTGATTTCAGTATTAGTCCCACAGTAAAAGTTGTCCATGATGATGAGTATAACAAGCCTTTTTCGGTTTAGTACACCTTTTCCGCATATCCTGAATGGGCACTGAAGGCCTAAATATGGACTGATGGTTTAAGTAATTATTATTTTTATTGTTATTTATTAATTAGCTCGCGATTGCCCGTCAACTCGCCTGATTTTAAGCGAGAATGCGGTCTACGATGGAACACGCTCGCTTAGAAGAAACCGATTCAGTCGTGATTAAACATCATCAGAAGCCGTCCACTGCTGAATATAGGCCTCCCCCCTCAAGGCTAAATAAAAGCTGTTAATTCTGATGACATGATATTTACTAGGTTTTTAAACGTAAATTGTGGATGATAACCGATTTGCTACTCTCAAAAAATACAAGGAAATATTTTGAGTAAACTTTATACCATATTTTATAGCTGTCAGAGTTTAAAAAACTAGTCCAAAAATATAGCAAGTTTGAACGGCAACTTGTAAGATGAGCGAAACGTTCAATATTTAGTTTGTAGCCTTAGGTTGTAGCAAATTAGCATAAAATTTCGGAGCGACTTTAATTCCCAAGAAACACAAAATTCATTACAAACTAGAAGCTAGAGGCAGACATCTACGACCTAACCTCATAATTTTAATCGTTTAATTTTACAACGCACTTCAAAAGGCTCCATTATCATAACTCTGACAAAAGAGAAGAACAAAAAGGCCGCAACGCTTGCTTATAATAAAAACAATGGTTGGACCGCACACACGTTAATGTTTCAGTGGTCGGGGAAACCCTTGCCTTCGCACGCGCCTAACATTTTTACTTTATTTTTAGAAGGTAAAAACCATGCGTGAAGTTCTTCACATATTTGAAAAGTGCTCGAGCTCTGTATGTCTTCTACGGGCTAATAAGCTTTGTTACAACTTGTTTACATTAAATACAAACAATACACAACTAATTGTTGTCATTTTTATACCATAAATATATGACAACGCAGACGGACTTTCTGATGGAAAACAGTTGTGCAGACCACTGTTGACTACCTATACCACTGTCAAAAAGCTCCCATCACATCATGCCAAGTTGGAAATACCACACCGTCTGGTTTTGCCACTCCTTTCTTCCAGAACTGAGCTTCAACATGCATCGTTTGATAAAGGGACCACCAGGATAACGACCACCTCTCCGTACTGGAAAAGCACCGTCAACAACGCTAGCTTGTGCTCTATAGGCGGTGGTTTCTGTTTACCATCGGTGGGTGGATCACATGCTTGCTTGCTGCTCTTTTTCATCATCATCAACAACCATTTTCCACCCTCTATTGGTTAAAGGTCTCTTCTTCAGCGCGCCATCTTTTCCGGTCCTGTGCTAGTCTTGTCCACTGCTTTCCTGCTGTCTTAACGATGTCGTCCCACCAGCGGGCTGGTGGTCTGCCCGGTGGTCGCTTTCCATTCCGCGGCAACCATTCTGTGACTGCTTTGGTCCACCGTCCATCTTCCCTTCTGACTAAGTGTTCCGCCCATCTCCACTTGAGCGGTATTTGCACTGCAGGTTATTACTTATTCTTACGAACTCCGGAATATACTATGACTAAAAGTTTCATATAACTTTATTTTATGTAGCAAATAGGTAGGCAGGTAAAAAAGCAAACCATTAGAAAATCAAATTACGGCAAAAATAAATAAAACTAATAATTCTTGAAACAAACGCGTGAAAACGCGTATTTTATTTATAAAACATCACACGAAACGGGCAATTCGTAATGGTGCATTGTAGCAAATGTGGGCAGTTCACTTTTATTCCAGTATCCATTTAAAGGAACCACGATAAGCAGAATTGCTTTCATAACTGGCACGGTCTAAAAAGAACCGCAGAAATGACTCGCAGATTGTTCCGGAATTCCCCATCTGCCATTTTAGAAGTAATATTTTACTCATGCTGAAATACGAAAAAAAGTCACATAAAATTTAAAATATGGATATGTAAGCTAAGAAAATCAACAGATTGACAGTTAATTTAATTCTTAATTTAAAATTTAATGTTTATAAAGTCGTCTCGAGTTTAGTTCTTAGTGTACATGTATAATCCGCCTTTTCAAGTTCAGAGTGAAAAGGTATCGAGTCTGCGTGCTTCATCTTCGACGACATCGTCGCTTATCAACAGGCGAGTTGGTGGACAAACGGGGGCTTTATCGCGATTTTAACAAACTGCGGGTTTTTTAAACTCCCGATAATAGAACAGGTAACCTTCAAATGGCTGTTTTTAGGGTTCCGTACCTCAAACGGAAAAAACGGAACTTATAGGATCACTTCGTTGTCCGTCTGTCCGTCTGTCCGTCTGTCAAGACCCTTTTTCTCAAGAACGCGTAAAGGTATCAAGTTGAAATTTATACTAAATACTTGGGTTTACGGTTTCTTTTGGCTGTAAAAAAATAAAAGTTGTAAGTCAACGCAATCAAAAGATATGAACGTTTATGTCGCATATTTTGCGATTTCCCAGGAAAACCAAAACCTATAGGGTACTTCCCGTTGATCTAGAATCATGAAATTTGGCAAAAGGCAAGGTCTCATAGCACATATATAGGAATAAATCTGAAAGTTACAAATTTGAACTTATATAATTTAAAAATAATTATTTTGCTATTACAAACTTATATTTTGTAGTTGGAATGTATAGAAAAACCTTATAATAAACTACAAAGGTAAGTTTGTCTTTCAATAATTCAACCTTAGGTTTTTTTTTGGACTAACGCTCTGAGGGTTCTGTCCAACGGAACCCTCAGAGCACGAGTCCTCCTCGTACTTGTCCGGTTTTTTTTTCTTGTATCAGTTTAGAAGTACCTAGCACACTCTCGATCAAGTAACCTTTAAAAAAAATGAGGACGTTTACGAAGTCGTCTAGAGTTTATTCTTTAATTTTATACGGCGTCATATCAATATTTGTAAACTAGCAGCGCCCCGCTGTTACACTCGCTATTCTACAAGAATTATTGTTTGTCGGGATAAAAAGTATATATTATCCAGACATAAGCTGTGATTTCGCTGAAATTTTAGCGAAATCTTTAAAGTTGTTACAGAATCCCGAAAAAATACAATGTGAGTAGTTAATTAATATATTACCCGGGTTAATTTATTTATTATAGGACTTTTAATGGCTGCTGGTGAATTAATATATTCTCAAACTGATAGCCGTCATTTGAAATAAACAATAGATATACTCAGTTCAAGGTTTTTGTAGCTTTGACAGCTGCAGCAGATTGTAAAAATCTAGTGTTTTTTTAAATGAAAACCGTTATTTTCTACCACTTTTGTTAGGTTTTTGAACGTAACATTGAAGCTAGTAGTAGTCGTTTTTCTACATTGAAAAATTATGATGAAACTGATTTTTTTAATGTAGTCTAAGTAAGTTAGCAAATGTCGCACGAAATAAATGGAATCAGTTAAGAAAACGGATTGCGCGATATCCCAACGATATAAAATTACAAAATTACGAAGGGCCAGGTCAATTACAGGTGGCTTAGAAAGTTATGATCCCGGCACGAAGGGCGACGTGGATTTATCTAATCCGACTTCGATCTGCTTATTTTGCGGCACATTTCAAATTGGAAACATAAATTTTGGAAAGTTTGTCGCGGATTACTTCTGTCAGATATACTATAGGTATTGCCCAGAAATGTTAATTCACACTGAAGTAAAGATAAAAATAATTTCTCATTCAACTTATAGAGTCCTAACTTGATAAGTTTATTAATTTAATAACTCCATGTACCTACATATGTCTGCAATAAAATATTGAGTATTGAGTATTAAAAATCACGATACTTGTAGCTAATTTCATAAGATTTTTATAGACATTAGACACCCGTCACTAATGCCCGGTTTCTGAGAAGTATAATTTTTTTTTAAATTATAGAATAGATCTACGTTTGGCCAGCAACTCGCCTAATGGTAAGCGACGGTGTGGCCGAGGATAGAACACGTTGATCTAGAAGAAATCTATTCACTCTAGCCTTGAAGATGCCTTGATTGTAGTTCTCAGGAAATAAGAAGGACAGAAGGAAGGAAGAGTAATCATAAATGGTGACCCAAAACCCGTTCCCAGATTCCCGTTACCCACCTTTCAGCTCCGTCATGATCAGGTCCTCGATACCAATTGGAATGAATTAGGGCTCCATATATAATATTAGTGTGATGTTTTGACCTGATGTTAACTTCGATCTTTAATCATCAATCTTAGATCTTAGACTGTGAGAGCGAAAAATACTATTGTCCTGGTGCCCTTATTCTCTTAAATATCTGGTCATCAGCGTCTTGAGAACTTGTTCTAAAATGGCTATAAATATAGCCCAAGAACTTGGGGGACACCGTTGATTGACACCTCGTTCTATATGAAATGACGGTCCGGTAACTTAATTTGACCAATAAACGTCTATCCTTGGATATTTTAGTATTCCATATGCACGTACCACCAATGCGTGATTGGGCACTCGGTGCAAAGGCTTGGTAGCTGCTACTAGCTACGGCGTAGTCGACCGTAGCGTCGTAGCATTTGCAGTGATGTCACGTCCTGTCTCTTACGTACGTGGCATCTCTTGTGCTACTTTCAAACGACGTTCGTACAGTCAGTAGGTAGGTATTAAAGGTTGGATGGCAACACTCTCTTCTCAGCTGCGTATAGACGGCCTTAAGTCATATCTGACACATTCAGGTATATATTCATAGTACATTACTTATTCACATTATTCATAGTACGGCTCTCAACAGAGGCATAATATAAAGACGAACTTAAAGGATATTTTTATATCAACACAATGTTTGAGAAAAGTACTAAACAAGTCTTGGCGGCAACTGGATATTTATGGACTCATGTGTGCTGGCCTCGGTTATGCTTCGGCCCACATTTTTTTCATCTCTAAACGCTTGTCTGCAGTAATGTACCACATACTTCAACAACAAAAAAACACTATCAAATCAACACTGTATGGATCAAGGACGTTTTACCTATTCACTCTAAGGTATATATAAGATCCTTGGTATGGATAGATAAAATATAATAGAAACTCTTTACGCACCCCAGAAATAAAGAAAACATACAGATAAAAAACTCTCGACCTAGTGCCAAAAGTGCCATATCGCTAAAAGCGACCAACAAAATACGAGACAAAAACTCTTGAAACTCATCACTGTATTCATTAAAAGAAACACTTTGCTTACGCTTTTTTTCTAAGAGAATCCTGATTGCCACCTGTGGGAATACACTATCCCGACGATAATAACCGGTGACAGACAGACAGTTCTTTTAAGAATAGTGATGTGGAAAGATAATGTGCTAGGTTTGTCAATGATTCAGACGTTTAAAAATGTTTAAAAATATTTCAAGGCCCTCGCGAATATTTTTACTTATATTTTGAACAAAAACAATTAGTCATTTTCTTCTACCATGTACTAATTTAGCTTTGGTTTGGTTTGATAGTTTTTTAACTTTTGTTAGCATGTAACAGACTAGGCTAAGAAAAAATGTGGTCAGTCATCAAAGTAAGCCTAGCTTATTCTAGGTACTGCTTGTTTCTGCCACGCATCTATAAGTTGTGGAATGGCTGCCACCTTCGGTTTTTCTCCGAATATGACCTCAATTGCTTCAAACGAAGAGCGAATAGAGTCCACAAAGATAAGCAACGCACTACCAATGCTCCGGGTATTGTAAAGTGTCCATAAGTGGCGGTGACTACTTACCATTAGATGGACCGCCGCTATTTGTCTACTATTACATATCTGAAACTGCTGGACACACGCCTCGTCCAAGGTCATTCAGCTCAATCTTCGGCTGTTAACTCTCAACCACTGAACTACGAACTCCTTACGAATAGCGTCTCTCCATCGAGTGTCACGGTGTCCACGTAATTTTATGTTAAAGATAAATATTGTAAAAATAAACTTAGAAAGAAAATAGAGGCAAGTTGTCTCCTTTTAGAGGAGACAAAAATTGGCCGCCAATTTCTTTAAGGTTGCCAAGAGATTGAAGTCCAGTTTCCGTTTAAGTGGTTTTTTCAACATAATGATTTCTTAGGTATTCTCGATTATTACACATTGCAAACTGGAATTAAAATAATGTAAAATAAATGCGATAAAATCCGTTGAAAGTTTAGTGTGGTTTTCAAATTAAGGACACATTGAATAACTATGTTTGTGAACAATTTTTTTGGTTTTTATCTGTGAATATTAAAACTAACGACACAATCGTACTCTTTATCCAGATAATATATTTGTTCTTGTGAGATTGTAGGCCCCACTAATATTGACATAAATATTGCATCGGAACAGCATCCCAATCTTTCGTCATTGCTCCTATATATCACCAGCTAATAACTATCAGAAGCGAGATCTCATTTTCCTCAAACGTTCAATACTCCCTTATTTCTCCGCTTATTAGGGAGTCGCATATTTATTCCCATCCCGTATAACGTTGTTCCCCTCTCACGTCTAATTGCCAACGTTTGGGTTGATTAACCTGTACATGGATTAACATTGGGAGTATTTACCATGGTTTTTTGTAGGAATAATGTATGAGGGACTGATTGGTATGGAAGATATCGAAGTGAGATAGAAATGTCAATAGAAGTTCATGCCAGGAATTGTTTATCTGTTTATCTGTTGAAGTTTGACACAGTTAATTGCAACAGAAATAGCTCTTTTGAGTATATTTTAACCCCCGACGCAAAAAGAGCTGTGTTATAGACAGCATATAGAGAGCATAACGTGTGTATCTAAGTTTCTGTGTGTCTGTCTGCGGCATCGTAGTCCCAAACGGCTGAACCGATTTTGATTTAGATTGTTTTTGCTTGAAAGGTGACTTGATTGATAGTGTTCTTAGCTATGATTCAAGAAAATCTATTCACCCGTTTGGAGATTATCACATCTTTTATGGGGATATAAAAAAACATCTACTTATACTTGTTTACGTATATAAGTGAGTGCAATATTAATTTGTCATTTTAGTCATGTGTAGATGTCGCCTCTTTGGCGTAGGCCTCCCCCATTTATGTCCATAGTTACCTGTCTCATACTATTCTCATCCATTCTCTTCCTAGTCTTTCAGTAAAAATATTTTCCTAGCATCTGTTTGGCCTTCTTTTTCTTTTTTTTCCTCTTGGCATCAATTTTTTTACTCCATCTATCGTTTTACATTCAAAAAGCATGTTATTATAGTAGGCAAATACTAATTCCACGCATCGTGTAAGCACTTCTCGCATCTAATTGCCAACCTTCGGCGGGTTGATTAACCGATACAGGTTATTATGAGGATTGCTGATGTTCATAGCTCCGCATTCGTTTTGGCACGTCTCCAGCACAACACGAGTAGAAACAATAGTGCCGCCCACCGCCTGTGACGTACCGAATATACGACTTCGGCTGTCACCGAGATACCTATACCAGTGTATTAGCGCTTTATAACCAGCCGATTACCTCTGAGTGCTGGTCAAATGAGTCCGTGACTCAGTTCTGAAAGTGTAGATACTTTATTAGCTTTTCTATTTAAATGAAAGCTTTTCAGTATGATGATAAAAATGAAATAGTTCCAGCTGGCTCGATAGATGGCGCATAACTCTTACTCATCGTAAAATTATAATCTAGGAAAATAGCCCGTAAAAAATTCAAAATAGACTTCCAAAAATGAGGTTCTTAATTCGACTGTATTTTTTTTGTGACACAATTTTAATGATTTTTTAAATTGAATAGACCGTTCGTTAATTGAATAATCACATAACCTGGCTGCATCTTAATGCAGCCAAGTTTCTTTGGAAGATTTCCCCCTCAAAAAAAAGGCTTGCCTTTGACCGCCAGCTTGCCTAATGTTAAGGGATGTGAGGTATACGATGGAGCACGCTTACTAACTTAGAAGAAACTGATTCACTCGCGAGTTAAAGACGCCGGGATTGTAACACCCATGCAGGCAGCGCATTCCACAATCCACATTCTAGCACAATAAAAGTGGAAACATAGCGCGCGGCGCTTTGTATGAGTTTTAGGAATATCAAACATGAAAAGGTGCCTTTTCGTGCCCTCCCCGTATCTGAAGAAAGGTGGCATTTAAATTTGCAGAAAATATTCCACATCTTAGGATAGGGATGAATGGCGACGAGAATGGGGATAAATCTTGTTTATTGACTACCCGCAAAGAACGCTTGTTATTTAATATAGTATTATGCTGCCTGATTTGTAATTCTTTAAAATCCTTTTTATCAATAAAAAATGTGTCTACTTATGTCTATTTTTTGACATCGCGAAGAAAGTGGCGCTGCTACGCTAGTCTTAATCTAGGATAGTTAATTCAAAAGGGTTAAGTTTAACCGTGTGTTTATTTTGATAGCGTCTGTCTTAATACTGATAACAAAATAAGCACCATCTAGTGAAGTTTACTGATAAAAGAGCTCAAATAAGATCTCATTGCTAAAAACAGTTTATGTATCGAGTAGGAATAGGCACAGAGATAATATAAATCGTCATTGAATAGCTTTGTTGAATAGGCACGACCAGCGTTAAGAGCCGTTTTTAAAATGCATCGTCAAATATTAGGTATCTGGATTTCGGCTATAAAAAAATAAATAAAACCGTTATTGTCAAGACGAATATAAAATAATTAAACCATAACATTAAAATTGTATATTTTATGTCAGCAATTTAACGAAATATACTCTCAAAATTTCCCTCCGAAAGTTATACGATTAACTACTTTTATACATTGGATGTGTTGAGCTTATCCAAAATTTGAAGCTGTAAACACAGATCTATTTATAAAAAAAAAAAAAAAAAACTATAGATCTTTCTATTAATTGATAGAATCTGAACTCCAAAACCCAGTTTTTATTAGTTTTTTTGTCAAAACATGTGAGAGGGCTCCTCAAGAGATTTTATTTACTGCCACAATGAGTTATTGTGCCAAGGTTATATATTTCGTCAACTGAACAATAGTTTATTTTAAAAATCTCAGCAATATTTTCAGACTATCAGTGGGCGTTTCAAAAGTTGAAAGTTACAATAAAGCTCTCTAAAAAGTGGTACTTTTGCGCCTAGCAAGAACAGTTACGCTGAGTGACCAAGTCAAAGTATTAAAGCGAGAATATAATTCCACACTATTGATATTGGGGTCGCTTGAGGCTGGTCGTTATCACTATTAGCACTTAGGTCCCAACGTTGGAGCGGTCCTGAATGGAAATGACTGGAAAGCAGAAAAAGAGTATTTTCTTACCGCACAACACAAACAAACAGTATGCATGCCACGTACTATATTTCTACGCATAATAACTGTGTCATAACCACACATGACATGTCTAAACAACTTAGCCTATACCATTTAATTATTTTTATTCCATCCCGTATTGCGCAACAATCCCTAATTACCACCCAACTCCATTTACCGTACATGGCCCGAAATGTTCGCTCCGTGTTTTAATATTTCTTCGCTACACGGAGACAGCTGTTTATGAAGTTAATTTCCTCCACATTTCTATGGCACAGGTCTGTATCTATACCACGATGTCGGCGAAAATACGCCATTTCAAAAGATGAAAGTTAGCTGTTTTGATAGATAGACATAAATAGATCCTTTTTGTGGAAAATTCCTTTCAGCAGTGTAGTAAGTAAATAAGTACATTTTGAAGCGTTTTATCGTCAAAGAACGAGTAAAGATGTACTGGATAATGTGATTTATAGCCCTCGAGATGATTGTTGCTGTTGAAAAGATCTTTTAGTCTCGAGATTTAGTACTTACTTACCTCTAAGTCTGAAGAGTGGGCCCGAGTGCCTACTTCAAAGTTTAGTTACAAACAAAGATATAATCATAGATAGTACGTTAAAGTACTTTGTAAAACCCATTTCTTTCTTTCAAGTTCTGTGATGATAAGCAAAATAAATAATGTTTTTTTATAGTAAATAGTAGATAGGCTTGCGCTTGGCCGCCATCTCGCCTGATGTTAAGCGACGATGCGGTCTACGATGAAGCACGCTTGCCTAGAAGAAACCGATTCACTCTCGACTTGAAGACATCCAGATTGTAACTGACGGGGAAAACCCATTCGGGCAGCGAATTCCATAAAAATAAAATATTATACTATATGAATAAAATATTATACATGAATAAAATATTATACTCATAGGTGCATTTAAAAGTCCTCTTATTATGAGCAGCACAGCTAATGAAAATAACATAATGAAATAAAAAATATATTTTTTTATCTTATCATGCTCGTAAAGTTCTTGTTTATGCCCGATGTAAGCGGACAAAAATTGCTTTTTATGCTCTAGTGCAAAAAATACTTTTTTCCCTAGTGCATAAAAGTAAACAAAATTTCTTTAAAATTGTTCATAGATTTTCTGAACTATTCTGGTTCGTGCATAATACAGAACCTTTTTAAAGTTGTTCAAAGAGGTTCATAGTTTGTAACACATGTAGGAACTTTTCTTCGGTCTCTAATAATAACAGGGTGTTATTAAAGACATAACTTTTATCAAATAAAAAGAGGTTTTGATGCCAACTTTGGTTTAATGGCGTTAGCCTGCCCAATAATGGGTGATAAAAAAAGTGTTTTCATGTTTTGCTTTCGGCGCCAATATGGAAAAAACATGTAAAATAAATAAATAAATAAATATTCGGGACAGTTTTGCACACACGGTCATCTGACCCCAAACTAAGCAAAGCTTGTGATATGGCTACCAGAGACTGATATACATACATATATAGGTTTAAATACATACTTAAATAGATATTAACACCCAGATATAGAACAAACACAAATGTTCATCACACAAATGTTTGTCCTAGGTGGGAATCGAACCCACGCCCCTAAGCTCAGAAGGCAGGTTCACTACCAACTGGACCAACGGGCTATCAAACTATATCGGGCTATGTAGTCTTATTATTGTATTATTTTCCTAAAATTGTGTATTTTCGATTGTTAATGTATAGTATTGTTGGATTATTGTTTATTAAGTACTATAACGAGGCGTAACATGTATTTTAGTGTTGTTACCATAACTCTATAATTATTATGCCTCTATGTAATGTAAATGAATTAAAGGGTATAGAAAAAGAAGTTAGTTCCACAACTTATTTAAAAGCTATCTTAGAATCCAAATGTTACTACAACCTAGAAGAATAATTTTTTACTATAATTTTGACAACGTTAAATAGAAAGTTCCGTGCCGACTATCCCCATACCCAAATAAGGTCATATTATTATGTACCAAAGTTATGTACCTAATGATAATGATGTACTCTAGGCTGAGGCCATGGTGACTGCTTTATTATGTACTCATTACTTTATTGAAACAACATGTAATTTAAGGACTTCATGTACTTACCCCTCCTTTCGTCAATTTCCCAAAGCCGGGGGTCGTGACCCATCACGGCATCAACTTCTCCATTATGATGTTCCACCAACTGTTCCGGCTTTAAGAAGCGTGAACCGCTTCGGCAACGTCGATGTTGAGGGTGGTGCGGATTTGATCTATCCAACGCACTGGGCTCCTTCCTCTCGGTCTCTTGCCCTCTATTTTTCCGGTGACGATTAGTTTTTGGAGGTTGTCACCAAGCTTACGAGCTATTTGGCCAAAGAACACAAAAACTCTACAAAAGCACGTGTTTGAAAGCCTTCGCTTCTTAACACTTTCTTAGCTTCTTTTTCTTTGGTTTGGCTTCTTTCATTAACTTACATATGACTGCAATAAAATATTGAGTATTGAGTAGTTCATTGGTTTTGCTATAAGCTTTTAGTATGTGTGAAACTTGCTTTCATTAAGCGTTTTAGTGCTAAAGTGGAAAAACTAGACGGGCCGAGAACCTTCCTCCTTTTTGAAGTCGATTAAAAATGTTATTTCGAATTGGTTCTTCCGTTTATTGAATCAGCGTTTCCCTCAAATAAACCGTGTCGGGAAAAGCCCGCAGTATAAAGATTAACGTCAAGTTGAATTTGCAGATGTCAAATGTCGCTGTTACAAGAAAAATCTGACATTCCGATATGGGAATTAAAAAAATATGTCTAATATTATTTGTGAGCGTATTTCCTTAATGCGGCCGTCCATTTTGCGCTCATAAAGATATTACAACCAAGTTTAAATCGCGTTACGGTTTTAGGGTTGCAAAAGCGTTTGTTAATAGCGCATCTTTCTTAATTAGCAAGTTTAGAGAGGCAATTAAAATAAAATTAGGTAAACGTGTTATGTCGAAGATTAATTTTTTATTACCTGAAATAGTCGAACGTGTACTTGACGCATAATAGGTTATGTAGAACTAATTGCAAACTGGGATTCTCGGCTTTATGAAAAAGAATAGGGCATTATTAAATACCCAAACATAACTTTTATCGAATAAAAAGAGGTTTTGGTGCCAACTTTAGTCTTAATGGCGTTAGCCTGCCCAATAATGAGCTACGAAAAAATTTGTAAAAAAAATGTTTGCTTTTGGCGCCAACATGGAAAAAACATGCCGCCTCATTATAATTATTTTCTTAAACTTGTGTATTTTCGCGTGGTAATGTGTAATATAATCGTGGCTTATTATTTATTAAGTACTAGCTGGGCCCTGCGGTTTCACCCGCGTGTATAAATCTTCGTTAAGTTTTCCAATTTTCTGCGCAATTTTTTTTCCGTAAGAACCTTTTAAAAAGTAATAGAAAACTTTAAAAAAAACGTTCCCATTTATGGCATTACCAAGGTAAAAAGGGATTCGTTTTTATATAATTATTATAGGTACGTAAACGTGACCAAGTGTGAACAAGTGATAATGAGGCAAAACATGTATCTTAGTGTTGTTTCCAAAACTTTATAGAAGTCTCTTAATCTTCCACCACTTTGATTTAACTGTGAAATACTTAGATTGACTCTTACTGTGACTAACGATAATGAATTAAAAAAAAACAATACACTGACAATATAATAATTAGTACTTAGGTATAATAGTTTGAATTTTGATTGTCCATTTATTAAGTACAAATACTGAAAATTATAAAAATAAAATCACAAGATTGCTCTGTTATAATATTATAGACAATTTGAGATGGTTTCATGATAACAGTCAAATACCAATAGTAAACTTTAGTCTTAGATTAGGTACCTACTTTAGTATGTCACGACTGTCCCTCGAATCTTCAGTTGGCGTTGAAATGAACAGAATTGGTTCATCTGCATTAGTTCAACTGTTCTAGGTGCCGTACTAAGCCACCGCCGGTTGGTCGGTGACACACGCGTTTATTTTAGTCTGTGCGTTTCAAATGTGATCGCATAATATTTTATTTTCAGTGCGTACTCATGTTTATTCGTAGATGATACAGTGCAAGGCAGTAGTTCATCTTCGAACTTATACTCCCTTTAGAATGTTAAACGAAAATACGTGGGTAAACTATGTGTCCACTCGTACATAAGGAAATATAAATATTGATAGTAGATTTCCGCCTACAACTGTTACGCAGTTTGGCAGTTGGCAGAGTTGTGTGCCCATCTAATACATGTAAATTTTATTTCACTAAAATAAAACAAAATGTTTAAAAATATGGTGGATGATGCAGACCACGCTATGACACCAGTCTCATCTAGTGCAGTGACAATGTGAACGATGAATTTTTGCTATTAGGTAAATTATATTTAAATATTAACTTAAATTTCTTATGAACAGGGTTTTTTCAATGGTACCGACTCAGTGATGAACATGTATCTATTATTCATCAATGTGAACTCATTTGCACGCTGACTTCGTTAGTGAGTGGCCTTGTAGAGATAGTGTACATTTTCCATGTAAGTATGAGAAGCAAATACGCGGATAAGCACACCCTTACTTTTGAAATCCTTGAAACTAAATAAAAACTCCTTTAGATTGAAGTTATATGATTATTTACGGGATATTTACCGTGGTAAGGTTGTGGAATGAGCTCCCGATATTTCGGCGCAGTTACATACACCATGTTCACGGGAAGACTGAAGAATGCAGGTGGTTGGTCAAACAATTAAAAAGTTAGGTGCAGACATAACGATCTACCCTCTTTCTTAGTCTTTTGCTACGGTTATCAATGGAGACCATCGAGGTTCTAAATAGCAAAATCATACGTTGTGAATAAAATATTAAATATACATTTTATTGCCAGTAATGTGTTCTCACCCAGTCTCTCGCAAATTGGAGATTACATTTTTTACTTTGAATGAAGATTATTTTAATGTATATTTTTCAATAATTTAAATCTATACGAAAAAAACTGCTATTAAATATGATAAAGTGGTACTGTGATCATTTAATAGCCAAATACGGCTTAAGTTTATGTACTGCATCCATACCGGTATTGCGTAAATGACGCTCGCCTCGAGTGACCGTCTCGAATATTTAGAACACACTGTGACACGATTCCATTTGTCCATCTCGCAGACATTTCCTCTAGAATTATGTTTAGACGTTCTGACGGCTACTTTGTTTTATATTGCCGAAACAGCGCACACATGCCCGCCGGTAACATTGTCTCCTCAATTTTACGACACCATCTGTATTTAGTGCTTTCTGCTTTGGCTTCCTACCCGAAATTGCGGCGTGCATAAGCGTTTTAGAGCATTTTGTTGTTTAAAGACCATAAAACAAATTGGCACCGTAAAATCTCTAGCGTTTATTCAGCGCGTTCATAAATAAATCAATGGTCACAAAAGTTTTCTGAACCAAATAAATTATAGTAAATCTGAAAAAATTAGATAGCCTATTTTTTAAATTACACGTCGATGTCGTTTCTTCTGTTGGACATTATTTAAGGCGACATAAATTCCCGTAGCGACGATATATTTAAAGTTACACGTTATAAAAATGTATGGCTACACAGTAAATTATTAACTAAAGCGCCTATGTTTTATTTGCAGGTAATTTGTTGGAGTGGAAGGATTTTCTTCCGCGTCAGCTGCGAGGTTTGATAGATGTAAAATATGAGTTAAAGTTTTACTGGCAAGCGTTTGAGAAAATAAACAACAACGGAGGGCGGTGCATCGCTGGCAAGTTGAATTTCCAGCGTTGCTTGCAGGTACCAAATAGAAAAAAAATCCTCTTCCTATGCCAGTACCCAAGTATCTATCCCTTTTACACGCAGTTATAAACATGAGCACTGATTTTTATTTAAATTACACTGGAATTACGTAAGATTAAGCCGGTTACTCCGACTATAGTTTAGCCAGTGCAAAGCGAGACGCAACCGCGCGCGTGCATTCACCTTGAAAAAGACCGTCTAATGCAGTTAAAACTATAGTCGGAGTAACCGGCTTAATCTTACGTGAGTGATTCCCGTGTAATATAAATAAAATGTGTGAAAACCACGTCAGTTTCAATAATAAATAATAATAAATCTTTATTGCAGATACAAGATCCATAGTAGGTAGTTTACATAGCACATTTCAGAAAACAGGTAGGTACAGCTATTGACAAATTAAAGCAGCATTTTAAGCATAAAAATGAGCACTGATTATAAACACTGTTTTATTCTATTTTATTCAACACTAGTAGGCCGCCCCTGTTTTGCACGGGCGAAGCCGGGATATATAGCCTATGTCAACCGGAGATAGTGCAGCATCCCAACAGTGAAAGAATTTTTCAAATCGGTTCAGTAGTTTCGGAGCCTATTCAATGCAAACAAACAAACAAACAATCAAATCTTTCCTCTTTATAATATTAGTATAGATAATAAAAATAATTTGACATACAACGTGGTAATGGAGTAATTATTTATTACCATTCTGGGAGCATTCACACTGTTAGCGCAGCGATTCACTATATTCGTTTTTGTTTTGTTTGAGGTTTTTTTGTTTGTTTTTTTCTTCTTTTTTTCTTAGCTGTTGTAACTAAATCTTACAAAATATTTGTAAAATAACTAAAAGTACTTACATATCGAGGAAGCCTATATTATGTACCATCGTTTTCTAGAGCATTATTTTTTATATTTTTCCGCGCTCAATCTATAGCTTAGTCAAAACGAAAGAAAAATCATTTTAAGGTTGAAAGAAAGAAAGAAAGTCTTAAACTACTTTAACATGGTGCATGTAACTGCGCCGAAATATCGGGAGCTAATTCCACAACCTTACTACGGTAAATATCCCGTAAATAATCATGTAACTTTAAACTACTTTGTTTCAACCTTACGTTTAGCTAGTTTTTAAAGTTAGTGGTACCTAGGCATTCGCATCTTTTCAGTGCCAGCCTAAACAAATTATTTTTTTATACCTATTTCGTGCATTACATAACTGCCAATAGAATTTGAAAACTTTATTTTTTAACCCCCCAAAAACCTACCAAAAAACGTTGTAAACAATCAAGTTTGGAAGCTTAATTTTACATTTTTAAGTCAGTGAACACTGAACAGGGCTATCGGAGTGGATTTCAAATCGCGTCACGCTCAGTCGAGTGGAAAGACAAGAATGTCGGCGTGTCTATTTAAATTAATTTCAGAACAGCGGCACACTGGAGCACCGGCTTATCGAAGAAGGCGGTACAGTTACAATGTTTACCGGGGTTTGTATGTGGTGACGGGAATTAGATAATGGGGTTAAATCTGCATTGATTTCATGTTTATATTTTGGGTTGTAATGGGCGAAATATTTCAGCGTAAAAGTTTCTTTAGTTGGTCGCACGGAGCACTGGCTGCAAGGTTGTATCCGAAATGCTACAGTACTTAGTTGTCAATTTTTCGGGGTAAAACGTTAACCCTTGGTAGTCTATACTATGTAATCTATACTAATATTATAAAGAGGAAAGATTTTGATTGTTTGTTTGTTTGTTTGCATTGAATAGACTCCGAAACTACTGAACCGATTTGAAAAATTCTTTTACTGTTGGGATGCTGCACTATCCCCGGTTGACATAGGTTATATATCCCGGCTTCGCCCGTGCGAAGCCGGGGCGGATCGCTAGTGACAAATAAACTTTAAAATTTTATCTCTATCCGTTCTGATAAAGAATTGATCGTGGAATTCGCTGCCTGGATGGGTATTCCCCTATAGTTACAATCTTGATGTCTTCAAGTCGCGAGTGAATCGGTTTCTTCTAGGAAAGCGTGTTCCATTGTAGACCGTATCATCACTTAACAACAGGCGAGGTGGTGGTCAAACGCAAGCCTATTACCAAAATAAATAGAAAAAACAATTTTAATGTCAAGGTGATGTGATTGTGAAAAATGTTAGCTACAAATTTTCGTCGACTATTTTTACCCCCGACGCAAATAGAGGGGTGTTATAAGTTTAACGTGTGTATCTGTTTATCTGTGTGTATGTAGCATCGTAGCTCAGAAAAGCTGAACCAATTTTGATTTTGATTTTTTTCGTTTAAATAGTGACTTGACCGATACTGTTCTTAGCTATGATTAAAGAAAATCTGATAAGCCGCATGAAGATTACCTGAGTACTAAAAAAAAAAAGAAAAAAAATCGGGTTTAAAAATAAACAACTCATACTTGTGTAAAATTATTCTTAATCGCTAAGGTATAAAAACTCCTTTCCAGTTAGTTTTTTTCTTTTTTCTCTTTTTATTCGCAGTATACGACCTATTACGAGTACAAAGCGGGTAAAGTGCTATGCAGGGACATCTATGATGTGATATTTTATACTCCACTCTGAAGGAGCCTTAACAAGTTTTTCTGTAACCCTTTTGTAAAAGTAACTTTTTCGTAATTAGTGAATGAAAAGTAATATTTCCAAGAACAAAGACCTATACAATCTCATTGGATCCTTTACTTACAAAATTAGCTTCTAATGGATATCAATCTTACTTTCGGCGCTCATTTAAAAGCAACTTTTCTTGAAAATAAGAGGAAAACGCAATTTGTAACGAGACGGGAATTAGGGGAGGAAATTAAAGTTTTCAAATGGAAATATAAACAATGGAAAAAACAAAACAACTTTTGCTTGGAGTTTCCGGAACTCTTCGGGATAACTTCCCTTTTTTCTGTTTGTTTTCTAGAACTTTGATTCGGGTATAGGTGTGGTACAAAGCAGGCCTGCCCAAAAACGTGTAAAAAGACACTTGCGGAGACCAATAAAGAGCTGGGTAAAAGTATCTTTACCTGGCAACTCCGCAAACTACTGGCCTAAAATTCACAAAACTTAGTCAACTAGGACTCATATCGCTAGACACTAATTCTGTATGAAACCCCATAATACGTCAATAACACGCTGTAAATGTGTTAGAATACAGTAGTGAATCAGTTTCTTCTTGGCAAGCATGCTACATCGTAGACCGCATCATCGCAATTAACATCAAGCAAGACTATTTATAATAAATAAATAAAAACACACAATTACACGGCAAACATGGTTACAAAATAAACTAATCAAACGCGTTTTCCAAATAAATACTACATTATTTTAAGAAACGCGAACGCAACTCGCTAGCTTGCTCCACGTTGTTTTGACAATTCAAAACGAGTGTTTTACGAACCTCATCACGTAGCAAACTTGACATTGCCAATTCCACGCATATAACGTAACGCGGCCGCATTACGAGTTTATGTGGTCATAGAGACTAAGGGTGCGGAGTCCATTTCTCAATTATATTTTCATTTTATGACGTCACGCGTTGATGAGAAGAAATCTCATTCGAGATAGATAATAAGAGCCCTTCATGTGCTAGGTTTAGGTTTAATAAGCCTTTCAAGGCATAAAGATAAGGAATTCTGTTTAATTTACAACATTTTCCTTTGTCCATTGTGTCTCAGCAAACGGAACAAAAACTAATTTGGCATAACTACTTGTGTTTTAGACGAGTCATTGAACTTAAAAAATTGTGTTGCTAAAATACTTTACCTAGTAGATAGATAGCATTGAGAAATTATCGGCTGATAAATAAAACATAAGTATTTATTTCGTAGTTGTATTGCCGTTGCCAAAAAATACTTACAACCAATCTAAGGTGGTGGGTGTGGAGTAGGTAAATAGTTGTGCATAAAATTTGGAGAATGCTACCAACTTATATAATTTATTGAATAAGGCGTTACTTTGCGGTAAATAATCTTCAAAACTGTTTCTTAGATGAATATCTAGTCTATTTCAGCTTTAATGTCATGTCGTGTGTAGAATAAAGCATAATTATTTTTTTTTAGGAATTGGCATATCTCTTAATGTATCATTTACTACAAATAATAAGCTTAACGAAGGATATAAATAAATACATTACACATACTGAATTAATAAATTAAATTGGCTTATAAATCTCTGAGATATGAGCGTCTAAAGTTTTTGATGGGGATAGAGAGCGGATACTCTGTCCCTTTTTCGCAAAGCGTTTGTAAGTATAGCATTTGTACGGCGCGCGCACGGCTTGACGTTATCACGTGCGCTCTCTCTCTAACATGAAATTAAAATACATAATTATGACTTATTTATGTGTCAACAAAAAAAAAATGGGCTCTAATTTATTATCAGTTTTTTATGAGATATTACACAAAAATTAGGACACAAGCCTATTATAAATGCAAAGTTGTGTCTGCTTGTATTTTATTAATTTTTTTATTTAATAATGGGCTTGCGTTTTACCGCCACCTCGCCTGATATTAAGCGATGATGCAGTCTATGATGAAGTATATACGTTTGCTTAGAAGAAACAAATTTACTCGCGACTTACAGAAACACAGATTGTAACTATCAGGGACCACCTAATTCAGGCAGCGCATTCAACATACTAGTCCGCATAATAATGATGGAATCAAAGTGCTTCGTTCGGGTTTTCGGTGAAAAGGTGTAGTCTTTTCGAGCCCGCCGTGGCCGTTCGATAGAAAAATGACGCTAAAATAACGCTCTTCTTTCACGCAGTAATAGAGCAACGGGTCAAGTGTTTTTTTTTAAATTGTTATAGGGTCGGAGAGTGTTATGATAGGTACTTTTTATCCCGGAAAAGGAATGTATACGCTAGAGAAGCCGCGGGCGCAGCTTAAAAGAAATTTCTTTTTAAACTGAAAATTTGTAATTAAATCTTAAACAATTTTGTAAAATGTTTGCTATAGAAAATACGATGCTATGGACAGAGCAACAGCGAAACTGAAATAGTTTCGTAGAATTATGAATAATTTGGAATTGGACAAAATAAGCAAACACAAGCTTCACATCTGCTGTGTTGAAACAGAAATGCGAGGACTGAATAACCTAAAAATACTGAATTTTTAACAAACACTTTGTTTTGAAAAGTTCAGAAGAGAGAATAAATAGTTCATTTATTTGTCAGAACATGAAATAATCGTACGATATTACATCTTAGAGTTACTAGATAAAATAAAAATAAACTTAACTGTATATATTAGAAATTAGAATTTAGATTATAGCACTGCAACTTTAATGAGTTAGCGTGGTTTTACCATTGGACAATCTACTTGCCCGATACCCGCGTCTTAGTTCCGTTATAAATAAACGCGTCCAAGATGAACATAACTTGAAAATTTAATGTCATAGTTTTTTTCACAATGTTTTCAATTCTATAAGTTGTTATGAGTTTATATTGGCATCGATTCTGATGTACTCTAAGCTAAACTAAACTAAATTTGACAGCTCTAAAATTGTTGCCATCTTTGTCTCACATATTAAAATGAAAAGAGTGGCAGATAATTTTTGTCCTGACAAATTGGTTTAGTTCAATGAGTGGTATGACAGAATCTACGCCATTACCTTGCGACTTGCAACTTATTTTAGGAACGCAATCGAAACATCTCACACAAAAAGTTTAATTACGGTATTTAATACCGTGATTTATTAAACGCTTTTAGTCCTTCCTGAATATGATGCAATATTCCGTGCATATTGTACATGTCAACTGCGTTGAGTTTCCGAGTTCGCATTTTTGTAATTACATATCTGGCTCTGTTCATAGAGTAAATTATTCATGACATGACTTAACATTGTATAACAATTTTTAAGCGGAGCTTAGACAAACAAATACTTTCAAAAATTAATAGCAGTAGGTATGTGTTAGTACTACATGAATATTAGATACTCTGTCATTACCTGCTTTTACTACACGGGTAGTTAGGTACTCTGAGAATCATGCAGTTACTTATGTTTAGGTACTGCATGAATACATAGGTATTCTGGTACTCATGTTCTTATCTTCTCTTACTGCATTAGACCGTATTCTGGTACCTATGTCACTATATAATTTTTTGCACGAAAGCGTTCTTTTATGCATTTTACTGTACGATTACGTACTGTGGTACCCATATCATTATCTACTTTTGCTGTACGAATACGTACTGTGGTATCAATGTCATTATCTAATTTCACCGTACGAAAACGTACTTAACTCCATGATATTGTTTTTTACTGCAAAAATACGTACTCTGGTACCAATGTCATTATCTACTTTTACTGTACGAATACATTATCTGGTACACATGTCATTAAACGGTTTTAGTGCACAAATAGGTACTAGAATGTCATTACTAACCTTTACCTCAACAATCGAGTATTTTTTATCAAATCTTTCAACGCGTTCTTAAAAAGCTTACGTTCATATTTCAATATCATTACAAACGTCATGTCATAATTATGATGAAATATATTATAAAATCAAACAAGCCGAGAGAATTGTGTTGAAATACGTTTATCTCATGGCAGATATTATTCTAATCATCATAACTCTCAGAGCTTTAGGTATAATATCATGGGAGTACAAATAATTCTGACAAGTGAGTTGGCGGGTATTCAAACAAGTAGCCATTACGGAGTATTAGATGAGTTATAGACTACCAGAATCCAATGAAAAGGTGAATGATTCTTTCATGGGTGTGAGTAATTTGTTTTTTGTTTATACTTTTGCTGGCAAGTGGTTAAAGGTCGCGCACACATCAAGATTAAATTTTTCACGCTTCAAGCAAAATTTTCTGTTACACTTACGGACTTTTTACTTTTTCACTTTATACATTAAGAGTCTACTCTTCAGCTTCTTTCGCACATTTAAGCATTTTTGAGCGGGCATTTAAAAAAAAGAGAGTTTTTCGAACAGCTCTATTAAAATGAAAAATATCAAGATGAAAATAGCTGTTCTTTTAAAATAGTAAGAGTAATAGTTTATTGATCAAAAATTAAAAGACAACAATATTGTTAAAAAGCAATCGAACTGGACTTAATGATAATATTTAAATTTACAATGTTGTTTGGGTAATTGGGTAATAAAGGTAAGGTTTGATGCATCACTTTTTTACGAAATCTATCCTCTGCGAAATATGGCCTGCCAAAGCGGTAAAAAAGTTGCCCACCCCCTGCATTTCTAAATTATAAAACATAGAAACTTGTTACTTACAATACTGCTAGGTCATATCTAAAACCTTCATTCAAAATTATTTTGACTGTTATCTGATTATGACTTTTTGGGTTAAGCGATAAGCTATAATAAATTCAAGACGATCTAGTTCAAAGTTCACCTTTTCGAATTACGAATTTCTGAACTACGAATGGGACTACAATTATATGGCTTTATTACGGAACCCTGCCATATGCGTGCCTCAACACGCTCTTTTGGCTATTCTTATGCAGGTGAGTGATGAGACGAAAACGACGCTAGGTACTTATATACAAATAAATAGCGATATAATGATTTTTGTGCATTGACACAATGCGTAGGATAAGAAAGCATATGTTTCTTAGTATAGAAATAATATTTCTACTTATACTTTGTATTTTTTTATAAAGTAGTTAGTAGTTTTGGAATAAGACAAAAACTCTTTCACTGGCACTGAGACTTTTACTGGGAGATTGCTAATGTTATAAGGAGTAATCCCCGCGGGTGAAAACACGGGGCGTTGCTAGTCATTAATAAAATCAAAACTGTACTGTTACCAATACATTCGAACTTTATTGGAACAAGATAAATCGAATAGAGCTAACTCTCTCATGATAAAAGAATCGAAAGTTCTATTATTAAGTTTGTTATTATTTAGTCTGGGAGCTATTTGATCGCAGAAGAGTGATAAGCGATGGTTCGCAAGTGTTTACCAAATCTCTAAACAATGTGTGGCGAAATTATTTTGTAATTAATTATACACTTTAGTTCTGGCATAGGAAGCGAAAAAGGTAGAACTAAGAAAAGCTTAACTAAGCAAAAAAACAAGCAAAAAAATAAATAACTAAGCGAAAAAATAAGCAAAAGCCTAAACTGTAACGTTTTGAGCATTTTTTTTTGTAACGATATTTTTTTTATATATAAGTTTCAGTTGTATTTTTTTTAACTCTCTACTCCGTCTTGTCGTACCTGTTATTAATTTTTATTGATAGAGCTTGTAGTGAAGTAGCCTTTTCAATCTCCTGCTAGTATTACGACCTCTTCGAAATAACTTTCTTCTTTATTTGATCAGTTTTTACTATTAAAACACTATTAATACGATCTGTGTTACTATAACATACATGTGTACTTTGCATGTGTACATTCTTTGGTCGATAAACAATCAAATCAAAAACTCGATATCAGTTAATAAACTCCTTATTCTTTGATCAAAAACAACTACACCAGATTCTTTGAAAATCCTTAAAAGTTATTTCATTTTCGCCAAAAAGTCTCGAAATCTTTGAGATCGTAAAACCAAAACACTCTATTTTTCAGGTTTTTATGACTATTGTTATTGTTTGGTGCTTGAAAGTGTAGACGACGCGTCCATGAGTTATGGCGCGACAGATGTTACCAGTAGGGTTGGCAAAAGCTCATCCTCAAATCATAGATCAGTGGAAACAGCACACTGTGCGATTCACGCGATCTTTCTTCCTGCAAAATGTGGAATGAGCTACCTTCCGTGGTGTTTCCGACAAGCCACAACATGAGGTTCTTCAACAGGCGAGTAAATAGTTTTTTAAAGTCTCGCGATAGTTGCGATGTCTCTGGTTTTACAAGTATTCATAAGCGATGATGACTGCTTACCATCAGGCAACCCATCTGCTTGTTTGTCACTTGCAAAATATTAACTATGTGACCGCGTAGCAATTGCTTGGCTATTTTGGTAGGCGTTAAGTTGAACCAAATAGTATAAAGTGTATAAATAGTAGTAGTATTTTGTGGTGGTACGGAACCCTCAGACGCGCGAGCCCGACTCGCACTTGGGCGGTTGATTTTAGTTATCAACCCTAGCTTTCTTTACTAGAACATAATACTACGTACTTTAACGTTTAGAGCAAGAAATAGACTCTATCCTGGTTACGTTACATTTTCCGATACTCGGATCGGTTAAACTCAATGATGCCTTTGACAACAGAGTAAAAACAAGGGTGTCCACTTTATTAATAACAGTCTACACTATGTTCCACTATAAGAAAGCAACAGTGACAGTGGTTCACGCAATGGCATAAGAATAGCTAAGGGCAAACTAAAAGCGCGCGGCTAACTCGCTCGCACATTTTTGAAGAAAAACAAAGAAACATTGAATGAGAATTTCAGAAAACCGATTGGACATAATATATTTAGAATATGATTGCAAATGGTATAAAGTAATTTTCGCGCTAATATTTTGTAGGACGATGGAGAAGATCGACAAAAAAAATCTACTTCTACCGTCAAAATAAAACATATGATCAGCATAAAAATACTTTATAACGTTTGCAATGTGATTCTAAAAATTATATTCAATAGTTTTTTAAATTTCCACAACGAATTTGTGTCTTAAAACGTTCAAAAAGCGTAAAACATAAAATCTAGCGAAAACTTAATCAACAGTCAAAACACACGCGTAATGTATGACGCGTATTTCCGTGGACAGGCTAAATCCCCCGTATAATAATAAACGCGGTATAAATGCATCGTTTATTTTCGCCCGACCTCCAGATTCTTCCTTACCTTCATGTAATTACGTAAAAGCTGTAATCTTCGTCGGTTAGTCTGACTGGATCGCGACGAACAGGTGAGAGACGCATTGTCACCTTTCTTATGAAACAATACTGAAAGACTGGTATAGCAAGAACTGGGGCCTTACGGCCAACTGCTTACGCGGTATCAAACTACCACACAGTTTAGAAAATCACGCGAACGTGAACCTTAGCGTGCGTAGATACGGTATGCGGTCGCGTAATTTTTTTTTCATCACCTAAACTGTATTGTTTTAAATAGCTAGCCGTAAGGAGTTTTTTCAAGATGTTTTTATAAACATCTTGCTATTGAACTTTGTTTTACGTTTTGTGAAGTTATGTGAATGAAACGTGCTGGTTTACATAATCTAATTACTTGAGTCTCAAGTTTTGAAAAATCCCTGAAGTTCTTGATTTTACAGGTTTATTACTAAAAGAACACAACAACCATATATCATAAAACACTGTTTTAAACGATCACGGTCACGGCTCATTTTACAACCTTACCACGCTAAATATCCCGTAAATAGTCATATAACTTTAACCATATATCATAATTATATGCAACAATATTATATTACCATTTATATTTTAACAAATACCATAATAATATACCTATGTACCAAAATTCCTTTGTAATATAAACTGAAACCCGGACCCGGGTATGTCCTAAAACTGCGACCAGAACCACTAGAGGATGGGCAGCAGCATCCTCCTACTTAAATAGTGGAACCTCCTGCGATCCTCAAGCCGCCTGCCAAGCGTGGGGATTAAGGCAACCCCCCCCCCCCCCCTTTAGGCCTATGTTCAGCAGTGGGCGTCTTCTGGCTGATGATGATGATGATAAACTGAAAAGGAATGGTACCTATACCTTGGTGTTCCCTTAAAAGTACAATCGATCTCTTCAAGACACGAGCTTCTTTCATCATCACGATCACTTCACTTCATGGACATCATTATGGGTGCTTCATCTTTGACCACACATAGTAATTTTTCATCAGGATAGTTGTGGGTTTACCAGCTTGTGGCCCATGACTTTGTACGTGTACTTTCATATAAATTTTCAACCCCCATTTGGCCCCTTAATTCAGCCCTTTCGCAATATTCTTTCTTAGCATTTTCCATATACCCCATAAGAAATCTACCTGCCAAATTTCAGCTTCGTAGGTCAAAGAGATTTCATGATGAGTCAGTCAAAGGACTTTTTGCTTTTAAATATATAAAAAAATGGATTACAAAACATGCGAGTTTAAGTACTGTTCTCTAACCATTATAAATTGTAACGGTGTTCCACGTCCTGGCAAGACTCCCAGTCGTCAATTGACGGAAGAATAGAGTATAATTTCTCATATTGTTTAATTGGAACAAAGAGAAGTTCGGTCAGACTCATTAACTTGCATTATTATTCGTCTTTTGTTAAGTGCCAAATCTTTGGAGAATCTGAACTTAATACCTATAGTAAGGATACAGAAAATTCTAAAGCTTACTTAATATATTTTAAGTCATAATTAGGGTTTGCTTTATATGTTTATCGGGACTTATCGCGCGATAATTATCGATAAACATTTAGCATGTGTTCAAATTGCGAAAGTTTATAAGTTACCTACTTATAGTTGTTTGTAAACCTCACTTCTCTACATAGTATAAATTAAAGTCGCTTTCCGCGTCTGTCTGTCTGTATGTCTGTATGGTCGCTAACTCCTAAAACACGCAACGGATTTTGAGGCGGTTTTCACCATCAGTTACATACATTTTGATAAATTATACCCGTGCGAAGGCGGGTCGCTAGTCTATACTAATACTAATATTATTATAAAGAGGAAAGATTTGATTGTTTGTTTGTTTGCATTGAATAGGCTCCGAAACTACTGAACCGAGTAGATTTTTTTTTTCACTATTGGGAAGCTACACTATCCCCGGGTGACTTAGGCTATTATATCTATACCCGTGCGAAGCCGGGGCGTGTCACTTGTATAATATAAATGTGAAAGGTGTGTGTTGTTGTATAAATTTGACCATGCTCTGTAAAAGTTTAAAGTTTTACGATGAAACTGGAAAAAATAATAATATGAAAACAAAAATATAATTATTTGGTGTCTATAAACTTTGTCGGTCATAACATTTACAACACTAATACACGTATAATGAATGCAAAAGTTTGTGTGTTGTTGTGTATGTTTGACATCATCAGCTAAATGTCCACTGCTGAACAAGGCCTCCCTCTGAGAGAGGGGTGTTGCCATAATCCTCACGCTTGGCAGGCGGCTTAGGGATCGCAGTACGTTCACCGTGTAATAACAGGACGCTGCTGCCCATCCTCCGGTGGTTCTGGTCGCAGCTTTAGGACATACCCGGGTCCATGTGTATGTTTGTCTATGCTCAACTCCGTGAATGCTTAAATATAGAACTTGAAAGAAAATTTAATAAAAAGAAAATGAAAAAAAAATACATGGTGTCTATAAACTTTGTCGGCCATAAATTTTTACAAAGAGCTTTATTACCCAATTAGGAATTAACCTGTGCTATGGCGTAACAATACCCTCCGCCGGTCAATATACATACAATCATGATTCTGTATAAGAGAATAGTAGAACATAGTAGAAAATAGTAGAATAGTAGACGAAAACGAATATTACATTACTAGATAAAGAGACTAATAAGGATGGAAATTTGGAATAGAGGTAGCTTATACCTTGGAATCTAAGGTATAAACTATAGCTAACTAATAGCTTAGATTAATACATTATTCTTATCCCAACAATATAGCTGGTAAAACCGTATAAATCGCTACTAGTCGAAAATAAATAACCAAGGTTGCTTTGTTGTTTCGATGTAGTATTAGGTATAAAGCTAGTAGTGTAGGAATATAGAGTGATTGTGGCCGAGCGGAAGCATGTTCGCTTTACAATCTGACGGCTCGGTTCAATCCTCGGTCCTGCAACAATGACCTATTTAATACCTAAATAAAAAATGTGTAGTTACGATGCCATCGCTCAAAAAACGGTGAAGGAAATATCGTGAGGAAACCGAATGTTCAAGAACCTCAAAGTTCAAAGGCATTATGACATTCACGAACATACACTGGGCCAGCATGATAGATTCGGGCCCATCCTCTCTCTCTCTCTCTCTCTCTGAGAGAAGATCTGTGTCACAGCAGTGATAACATTATAAGCTGATGATGATGATGATAAGTATAAAGCTAAATAATATATAATATGTGTTAGCTTACAACTATTCAAAATACCGAAAATTTAAGATTGTCGCGCTCTTTCGTCAACCGGTACAAACACCATGTCAGAGATACGAAACACTTGGTTCGTCCATCATCAAGTATTAAATGTCAGATGCGTTATTTTTTCAACATTATGAATACCCAATTTCTTTGAAACATCGCAGACTAACATTATGGCGTCATAAATTATTCTATACGCTAAGACCGTCAGCGTATACCCGGTAATACAAAATACGCACTGTGTATCCCACAATACATACAGTATGATAGATAAATACAAGAAAATGTACTAGGTAAAGCTACAAGAAAGTCTTTGCGAAAAATTCAAATCATTGAAAATATTGTTTAATTTTTACTGTACTATAAATATAAAAGCAATAAAATTAGCAGAACAATAGGCGTTGTAAACTCGAGACAGGGACGCGAGACGGCGGTAACAAACCAATTAATCTACAAAAGTAAAGCATTACTGTATTTGAGAATATTATTGCTTCACTAATCTGCTTCTTGGTGAAGGTGACAAATAACTTTCCCAGTCATAGCTATCACACACATAGATAAAGTACCTTAAGTTTGCCTGAAAGAGATCGTTTTTAGCGATAAAGCTGCCTATTGTAACACTAATTTTTAAGTCATTCAATCTAATTAAATACTGGATTGAACCATAAAGAGTATATATAGTTTCCCCTACTAGAATTGCCCTTCATGGCATTGCGGACACAGGTAATATGCTACCGGACAGGTGATCGATTCATAAAAATAACAGGTTAGTGAAAAATATAAATTTAAATGTAATAATACGTATCCTGAATAAATTATTAGCGTTTAAAGTTTTTGGTCGGATTAGGAAAGCGTGCTCTGTCCCTTTCCCGTAAAGTGAGTTTCAGTATGGCGTACTTACAAGTGAAGTCATAAGGAAGGACGGGGCGCTGTCTAGCAAGTGGTGTAGTCCCACTCAGTTAAACACAAATAATTCCAAGACCAGAAATATCAACTTTCAAATATCCGTTGGAGAATATCGGTCGATAATCATATCTGGGACCTTCTGTGCAAGAAGCAGTTTCACTAGGTCATCATAATTATGCTTTTATTTTCTCACTGAAGGAGAGGTGTGGGAATCGAGGCGAACCTCCTTGCCGAGATTGTGCTACGGGGGACACCGCCTCCGGAAAATTTGGAGGAGCAAGCCTGTTGCGGTGCGGCGGCCTCTCAAGCACTCTCGTCGTCAGAAACTGAGTTACTGCTTGTATTCTTGTATTGTTGTACCAGTATAGCGAACCCTTTATCCAATCAGAACCGTCACGGATCACTGGCTCTGCTTCCCTGATGTCGAACCAAAAATCAACTGGAGTGCGTTCTCCCCTTAATGCGAGCGCTATTGGATTTAACTTGCCTGCTTTGCGGAGTTTATTTAATATACTGCTACAAGAAGTAGATATTACGGTATATTTTATTTGTACTTCTCCAATATTGCCTTGCCAATGATATAGCAGCAGGGATATAAGAACTGACTTATCTCTTCACTTAATAATTTTAAACTGTTTTGGAAAGAAAAGGGGAGACTTTAGCTATAATACTAATATCATAAATGCGAAACTGTGTTTGTTTGTTGGTTCGTTGGTTTGTTTGTTCCTCTTTCACACTGCAACAGAACAACGGATCGACCTGATTTTTTGCATGGGTATAGTTCAAGAGCCAGAGATTGGCATAGGCTACTTTTCATCATCATCATCACCATCAACATTTTTCATCACTACGCGGGTGAAATCGTGGGGCGCAGTAGTATAATATATATGAGCCACCATACACAAAATACCACTTACTGACTGACTGACTCATCACGTTATCTCTAAAACTACTTAACTTAGGTACAAAGATGAAAATTGCCGGGTAGATTTCAGGGATGTAAGGAGTCTGATAAGAAAGGGCAAAACGGCCGGATTAATGGGGGCAAATGTTTATATGAGAGTCTACGCCGACAAAGTTTGGGGCAAAAGCTAGTCATACCTTTATTATAAATGCGAAAGATGTTTGTTAGTTCTTTTTTCAACAAAGCAATGGTCTATGTGATTTTTTTGCATAGAAATTGTTGGAGATTCGTCATCTTTTCGACGTTACACCGCACATTCACAACACTAATTTTAATACAATTAAATTGTTTCTCCTCGTCGCCAGTTAAATACTACGAATATTGTGGCGGAGCAAAGTAACGAAACTCCAAGTCGGTGACACAACTAGTTTATTAACCCAAGTACGTAGGTTACTAACATTTCGCCAAGTACCCACATTTTGGCACACGTACTTCACAGTGACAGGATACTTTTATCCTCGGTTACTGAAGAAACGTTCTTGCGGTAAAACTGCGGAGTAGCTAGAGTAGATATAATTCAATGTTCACATCCGAACACAATTAAAAAAAACAATGGATTAGTCACATAAAATTTCCGTTATATAAATGATTAGGCCTCTCGCCTTGTAAAATAATATTTGGTTGGTTGCCAGCGCTGATGTATGTGACATTGTTACCCGCTGCTAAAATCGATTTACTGTTTATTATAACTGTCTGGTTCCGTACTTCAAAACAATAGAGACACATAATTTTGTCGTTAATTTTATGATCTTAGAAACATATATACCTATAATAGACACAATTAAACTAGTTTAAGAGTCAGAGATTTGCTTGAAGCGGTAATAATTTAGAGATGCATCAATATTTTTGTAAATAATAGATACCTAGAGAGGACAAGAGAAGCAGAGGAAGATCAAATAGATGATTGGAGAGTGTATATGTATCTAAAGGTGCGAACATGATAAGAAGATCAGGAGGCAAGATATAGAACCACGAGGTCAAAAATTTAACTACATGATTAAAACCAAAACTAACAAGAGTTATCGTTTGATTTGAATGAAATTTCAATATAATTATTACCTACATATTACAAGGTCAAAACTATGGGGCCGTGGGGATTAGGAGCCAATTTTTTTTTCAAAGATTTGTCTTCACGTCCGGTCGATGCAACTCGTGACCAAAAACAAATTCAATATAAATAAGAATTAAATTTGAATCACAGAATAGTAGTATAACCTACCTTGTTATATCTCTCCGATGATTAGAACCATTGGTACATGTACAAAGCTCTGTTTTCAGGATTCCCAAAGCTTTGGAACTAATTTAGAAAGTGTATTCCAATTACTAAACTAAGGTGGGAGTGAAACTTCCATCGAAGCTTGTTATGTGGTTCACTGATGAGCAAATAAGGGACCTTGTTCAGTGAAATAGTAGAGCAAATTGTAGCGGAGAAATGTACTACGATGTTATTGGTTATACTTTTAGCTATTATGTTCCCAGCAGTGGGGGGAACATAATAGGATGATACTGTATTGTAATAAAGAATTGAATCGAATGTCGCCACTTATCATTATTACCTCTCACTCGCACTTTATTGCTCATACACGGTCACACGGTATCAGCTAAACGAATCTGGATTAACACATAGGCTTTTTGTCCCGAAAAATGTATGGTTACAGTGCGGAGCACAGCTTGTATATGGTATGTGTAATGTAAGGGCAAGAAGTCGGCTGGGCAGCGTTCGTTATACTTCGCAACGTCTTCTCGTCCAAGATACCTCAGTAACTTAAGATGAAATTCTTCGACCAGTGTGTGTTGCCAATGATGACATAAGGCACTGAAACGTGGTTTCTCACTATGGGCCTTATAAACAAGCTCAAACTCGCACAACGAGCTATGGAGAGAGCTTTTCTCGGGGTTTCGCTTCGAGATCGAATCCGGAATGAGAAGATCCGTAGACGATAGGTATCGACATTGTCCACCGGATTAGAAAGTGGAAGTGGCAGTGGGCAGGGCACATAGCTCGCAGAATAGATGGTGGATGGGGCCGAATAGTTCTAGAATGGAGACGATGGACTGGTAAACGCAGCGTAGGAAGTCCACCAATAAGATGGACAGACGACCTAAAAAGACCGCAGGGAAACGCTGGATCTAGGCCGCTTCCAACCGGCCCTTTTTCAAATCGATGGGGGAGGCCTATGACAAGCAGTGGACGTCTTATGGCTGAAATGATAATGATGATGAAGGACAAGAAGTATGCGTTTCTTAATGGAATAGGCCTCCCATTGTTTATAACATTCTCTCCGTTAATAAAAGCAGCCAGACAAAGATGGCGAGCAAGGGCTTTCTATCCTTGTCTGGCTGCTTTCTTAGTATCGTCGAATCACCTCGTAAATTCAAGACGCAGCGTGGTTATATGGCTTAATTCTTTGCTAAAATTAAATGTAACGATTCAAATTAGAAACCTTAAATTTAAAATTACACATTTCACACATGTTTCAAATTAGTAGAGACAGGTTGACTTCAGGTGGTCCCAACACGGCAGCCGTTTCGGGGCTAGTTTCAAACTTGACCTAAACAAACCGGCTACATTAAAACGAGCCTATGTTAAAATCCTTTCGGCTTTCACCTAACGTTAATGGAGGTTCCATTCATAAACTTTATATTTTGCCCAATTTATATTTTGTTTTAATTGCTTTTGCTCGGAAACTGTTATGAAATTGTATAGGAATATTTATTTTATTTGTTTCAATTTATTTAAATGTAAAATAACCTTTTTCATATTTAATGAGTGACTAGTTGATGAAAAACTCAGAGCGCAATTTTCACCTAACGTTGTTTAGGCAAAACTTGAAAATAATTATATCGTTTTTCAGCCAACTTTAAAAATAGGTTCTTGATTGTGTATTTTAAACGACATCTTCGCCGATCGTGAACTAATTTTAAGGGTTTTTTTGTGTCTAGAATATATAATTCTTTCGAAAATAATTATATTTAAATCTTGAATAAAACCCCGGGTAAAAAAACTAGGGGATAAATCTAGCTATATGAATTTTACTTGAAGTCTTTTGCAATTTCATATCTTTAAGTTTACTGAACAGAGTTTCAAATTAGTTCAATTGAAAATTACATTAGAAAATAATTATATTTTGGTAAACGGAACGACAACAACTCTATGTTTTTTGTAGGTATTATAATGTACATTGTCTATGTTTTTTGACATGCAATTTCATTAAATGGCATTCTTTTTATTGGTCTAATTGGTGACAAACCGCGTTAATGAAATAAATACAACTTGTGGTACACAACGAATAACATAGCGTACATAGTAAACGAAATCTTTGTTACTCAAAAAAGACCTATTTATTAGCGACTAGAAACTAAACTTTCTTGCTGGCACCTAGATATAGAAACTTGATAGAAACGTCAAATAGTTTGTACCCATAGAAAGTACGTGGAGTTTCCTTGGAACTTTCAGTAAGTTCTTACTTGAGCTTAGTTTAGAAATGAACGGAAAACTTCCAATCAGCCTGAACATGGCGCAGATACTTACATAAGGTTGAGTTTATAAGTCCGAAGAGTTGGCAATGCAATAAGTATTTCTATTGAGTTGATTGGATTTTTAATCTACACCTATTTCAAGGAACGAGTAGATAAAAATATATCAATAATACGCACTCCAATCGCCTTAGCTGGTTTTTTGGGATGTAAAGTCCTATGCCAAAATCCGGCCACCGCCCTAATCTCTATGCAAAAAACCCGTCCCTCCGTTGCTCTGGTCCTACGTGAAAAAAGAACATGAACACATTTTATTATCCTCTTCCCCTCGGACCCCTGAGCAAGTCAGACGTGTTGTCAGTTAGAATACATTTCAATTTTTCAAATTTTATTAAAAAAATCGAATAAAAAAATACAGTGCTAAAATAGGAGAGCATAATCCAAGTGGAGTAACCTGCCTTTATGCAAGCAACAGAAAAACCACCCTGTATCGTGAGTCTTTTGTTAATTACTTAAACTCCAGTGACGGCCCGAACAAAGAAAGAAAGAAAGAGAGAGCGCCATCTGTGAATCGTATGCGTAAAAGAGCTCGATATACTTCTCAAGATATCAACTAGAAGGGGTCTAACTAAACTGGACGGAAAGCTTTTTTGTATGAAAACGTCGCTGACCGACCACTTAGCTTGGCCTCTGCTGAGCGCTTGCTATTGTTTTGTAAAGACTCCTAGGTTGCCTATCTCCCTGGTACATTAAACACCAATTGAGTAGCCGATATAATGTCTCTTAGAGGACGCCTCCGCCAAAAGGTAATCAAAGGAAACCTAGCCTGGACAGATCACTTTCAGACTCCAAACTGAGCGATTACATGGAAAATTCCGAACATAATCCTAAACAACGGTTTAAGAGGAGGAGGGAAGAAGATTTGTCGTCCGACTTCTGCAGTTTTAAGGAGGAGATGAGATCTATGATGCAATCTTTTATGACATCGCAACATAGTAAACTAGATATTATTACATCCAACTTAAAAGAAATTCAGCAATCTAACCATAATATAGATAATTCCATCGCCTTACTTACAAGTCAAAATGAGGATTTTAGGAAGAAAATAGATCAACTTGAAGGCCAGATAAAAAAAGATAATGAGAGCATTTCATTACTTGAAGAGAGGATTGAAGATCTGCAGAGAGAAAGTCGGAAAACAAATATTGAAATCAAGAATGTACCAAAGAAGAAGAATGAAAGTAGGGAAGATCTGATTGATGTGGTGCTCAGCTTATCTAAAACCGTATGCTGCAAAGTTGACAGGTCAGACATAAAAGATATCTATAGAATAAATGGAAAGAGAAATGCAGAAAAGAACTCATCTATAATTGTTGATTTTGGCTCCGCTATTCTAAAGGCTGACCTGCTAAAAATGTGCAAATCGTTTAATATAAGACACAGCAAAGACAAACTCCAAGCTAAGCATATAGGGTTTACTACTAATGAATACGATCCTATTTATGTATCGGAGCAACTAACTGCAAAGGCAGCTCGACTGTACTTCCTGGCAAGAGATCTAACAAAATCAAAGCAGTACAAGTTTTGCTGGACGTCGTTTGGCCGAGTCTATGTAAGACTAGATGAAACCTCGCCTATCATACAAATTAGAAAGGAAGCACAAGTACACCATCTACTACAAATAGAACCTGACACTTGACTAGTCATGGATCCAGAGATGGTGGTATGGGCTCCGCAATCAAAATGTGAAACGTCACTATTAAACTACATTTATCTATTTTTCGTACTCCAGTTACTATTTTATCTCTCTGTTAAGCTTAAACAATTGCGTTCAATTTTGAAATATGCCAACACAACATGTACAAACTCACATTTAAAATGTATAATTTATAATTTATGTTCAACACACACATACACATACACACTACTCATCCAATCTTTCGCACAAATTGACAACACAAGTATCACACCACTACATTATGAACCGAAAAAATCTTATCTTAGAATCGAGTTAGAATATTTTAAACTAAACTTATTTAAAAACGACTACACTGCCTGCTGTAGTTTTGCAAAAAATGAATATTTTAGTGAATTTTTATATACCTGTATCTCAACAAGTATCACTCGCAAGTTACCCTTACTCATTAATTTAATATTTTGTAATGATGGCTGACACACTTCATACCTTGAATGAGATAGACAATGTAGAAATAGCACACTCATTTGAATGCAATGCTGGGAACTTTGCAAACAAATTAAGAATTAAAAAACTAGACCTGACTATTATCACACAAAATATAAGAAGTATATATTGTAATTTTGACGATTTCGTACTTAACTTATCAACCCTTAAAATTGACACTGATGTCATCATATTAACAGAATGCAGACTGAATAATGATAAACCTACTCCCCAATTACAAAATT
Organism: Agriopis marginaria; assembly: GCA_932305915.1. NCBI lineage: Eukaryota > Metazoa > Arthropoda > Insecta > Lepidoptera > Geometridae > Agriopis > Agriopis marginaria. The sequence continues at coordinate 5,616,460 of OW029934.1, read as the reverse complement.
ACGTTTCCTATGTTTCTACTTACCACTTAAACCAAAATGATGGAGTAACCGTGTACGTAAAAAGTACATTAAAACATAGCGTTAAGGAAATCAAACTAATGCAAGCTTCTTGTTTACAGTTGAATATCCTGAACAACATGGTTTTGTGCGTATATCGATCGCCATCAAATTCAAATGCAGAATCATTCATTAATTCCCTTAGTGCTCATCTTACGACACTCACCTCGCAAAATAATATCATTGTGACAGGAGATATTAATATTAATATTAAACCTAAAGCAACAGAGGTATCTAATGAGTATAAAAATAGGACAAGTTATCTCAATATGCTATCTGTTTATGGTATACTACCCGGGCATATTTTACCTACCAGAGGAAAAAATTGTCTTGACCACTTTATGCTCAAAATAAATAAGACAAAAGTATCTGCGTCTATTGCTGTTCTACAAACTACTATCACCGACCACTTCACAATACTATTAAGTTTGTCTAAGCTGAAGAATACCCCAACTGCAGATAAGATCAAAAAAACTGTCGATTTTGAATATGCGCTAAAATATCTAAAAGAAAAAAAGCTATCGGATTTACTTCTCTGTGAAGACCCAAATTTATTGATAGACTTACTGATAAATAAACTGACTGAGTCGATTAATGTTAGTACTACTGTTACAGAAATTCCTAATAGTAAACGAATAATTAAACCGTGGATGTCTTCTGGTATCCTTCGGTGTATTAATCATAGGAATAAACTACAAAAAAAGCTTCGGGCAGACCCTTATAACGATACTCTAAAAATAATATATACTAGGTATAGGAATTTCTGTAATAATCTGATTAAAAAAACTAAAAAGAAAGCATGAAAGGGAGTTACTAGAAAAATCTGTAAAAAACAATAAGTTACTTTGGAAAAACATTAAAGATATTACTTACACAAAGAAAAATAATAGTCAAAATACGGAATTATTGAGCATAAAGCCATCCCCTAAGGAATCGGTAAATTTTATAAATGAATATTTCACAAATATTGGTAAATCGCTAGCCCAAAAAATTATACCCACTGTAAGTACAAATACAATTAATCTACAGGTGAATTCTTTTTTTCTTAATGATACTGATATGAATGAGGTTGATGGAATCTTGATGAGTATGAAGTCAGATAGCTCACCTGGTTGGGATAGTATCTCAACTAGATTCCTAAAATGTGTTAGATGTGAAGTTGTTCCTATAATAACCCATCTTGCTAATATTTGCTTTCAAAGGGGAGTTTTTCCGGTTCCTTTAAAACAGTCAATTGTAACCCCTGTCCACAAGGGTGGAGATGGAAGTGACATAAATAATTATCGGCCTATTTCTGTATTGCCAGCAATATCAAAAATTCTGGAAAAATTACTTAATTCTCGATTACTGAACTATCTGAACTCATTTAAAATTTTATCTCCTACGCAATTTGGATTTAGAAAAGGCAAATCTACGGAAGATGCAGTAACTGCTTTAACTTCGCTTGTAGTGGATCAACTTGATAAAGGAAGTAAAAGTCTTGCGGTATTTCTGGACCTCAAAAAGGCGTTCGATACCGTGTCCATCCCCATCCTTGTGAAGAAGCTGGAAAGTATTGGAATCAGAGAGACCCCCTTAAATCTTTTCATAGATTATCTCTCCAACAGAAAGCAGAAGGTTAAAGTGGGTCAAGCTATTAGTGACGATATGGACGTAACATATGGAGTTCCTCAAGGAAGTGTCTTGGGCCCTACACTGTTTTTGATTTATATTAATGATCTGTGCAATTTGACAATTAGAGATGCCAAATTTTTTTCTTATGCGGATGATACTGCTATTGTTTTTTCGGGAAAATCGTGGCACGCAGTGAAAAATGGAGCTGAGACAGGAATGGCTCAAGTTGCTGTTTGGCTAAAATCTAACCTTTTAACTCTAAACACTTCTAAAACCAACTGTATATGTTTTAGTATCAATGAACGTACTCAACCACCAGCGGATTTTAACATAAAAGTCCACGAGTGTGATGACAGTAACCAGACAAACTGTGGATGTCCCAGCATTCATAAGGTCTCGCAAACCAAGTACCTGGGAGTTATTATAGATTATAGACTATCTTGGTACGCTCATCTAGAGCAAGTGTCCAACAGAATAAGAAAATTGATTTGGATTTTCAGGACACTTAGGCATGTGGTTCCTAAAAAAAGTATTCACTCTCCTCGTAATTTGTTAAATGATATCTATGTAGCTTTGGCACAATCTGTCTTGATATACTGTATTCCAATCTGGGGAGGAGCATCAAAAACTAAATTTATTGCGGTTGAACGGGCTCAACGTGCTCTGATTAAAGTAATGTATTTTAAAAACATTAGACACCCCACGGAAAGTATTTATTTGATTAGTAACTTACTATCGGTCAGAAAACTGTATCTTGTTTACCTTATTCTCAAAAAACATAAAACCCTACCATTTGATGCTAGCATGCAGTCAAAAAGAAGAAAGATTTCCGGTGTGCGGATTCCAATATGTAAAACTGAATTTGCTTGCAGGCAATATAACGCACGTGCGGCTAATGTATATAATAAAGCTAATAAAGATCTGAATGTACATACAAAACAACTCTATGAAGTTAAAAAATGTATTATCAAGTGGATAGCACCTCTTAGCTACGATGAAACAGAAAGATTACTACTACAGGTTCAATAACATATATATTCTAATACGTGCACACACACTCCCCCACTCATTAACATGGTGTACCCTCTCACACATTAACTTATACACCCTCTCATACAATTACGTGTACATCCTCTCCACACTTACAATCACACATCTACACTTACATGTACACACATACGATCGCACCCACCACACCCTCTCAAACATACTCACTACACACACACTGACACTCACTACATACACTTGCGCGCGCTCACACACACACACACACACACACACACACACACACACACACACACACACATACATACACACACACACACACACACACACACACACACACACACACACACACACACACACACACGCTAAGTCAATGATGTTCTATACTAAGAAGAGCAGGGACTCCTAATACAGAATTTTTTTTGTCTAAATGGAATTCCTGGTCACTTGAAACTGTTTTGTACTATGATTAATGAATAAACAATTATTAATTATTAATTAATTAATTATATAACTAGCAACGCAGCCCGGCTTTGCACAGGTGTAAATTTAATTTTTTTACACCTTGGGTTACATTATTGGAGTTTTAGTCAAGAACCCTATTAAAAAAATGTAGCTTATGTCCGGGGATAGTGTAGCTTCCCAACAGTGAAAGAATTTTTCTAATCGGTTCAGTTGTTTTGGAGCCTATTTAATGCAAACAAACAAACAATCAAATCTTTCCTCTTTATAATATTAGTATAGATAATTTGTTTAATTATGATTCTTTAAGAAAAACAGAACAATTTCAACTAGGTTGCAACTCAACAAAACCCAACCCTTAATGAAGGTTCCATAGCATTCTAGAGTTACTGCAAAGTCAGTTGTAAGACATATGAAAGTCAAACAATATTTATGTGGTGGTGGCAAAGGCTTATTATACCTATTTATTTACGAAATAAAATAAAAACTAGATAATTAATTCAAGTAAAGCTACCGTAATTACCCGTAATTAATGTTCACATTGCAAAAAGTAATTAACGCAGCTGTGGATTTACTTCGTTAAAACGTACTATTTAAATAATCTGCTTATGTCGAGTTAATTCCTATTCATTAATAGCCTCATTTTCACATGTGAATTGGTGCAAGCTTTTTTGTAGGTGACAGGATTTAGGCACAAAATAAATCAGTACAGAAAGCCAGCTTCGGCTGACGAGTAATTACGACTCATAATTAATGTTCACATTGCAAAAAGTAATAAACGCAGCTGTGGATTTACTTCGTTAAAACGTACTATTTAAATAATCTGCTTATGTCGAGTTAATTCCTATTCATTAATAGCCTCATTTTCACATGTGAATTGGTGCAAGCTTTTTTGTAGGTGATAGGATTTAGGCACAAAATAAATCAGTACAGAAAGCCAGCTTCGGCTGACCTTGATTTTATTAACCTACGTGCAAACGTAGCGCTACGGCTGGCAAATCAAGTATAATGTTCTGTGAAAAGTTTAGATTTGGGTCTTTCAATAAAAAAAAAAATATGTTTGTTACTCTAAAACAAAAGGGGCAGCGTCCAAACCTCACTTCCGTACTTCAAGATTAGTCTGGAACTTGTATCTAACTAAAAAAAGTTATTAACTAACAAATAACCTATATGTACCTAAAAGAAAAAATAGACTGCACCCAGCGTTTCAAATATGAAATTTTGCACATCAGTTTTATTTAATAACGTAGTTTACCACGGAGGAAAGGTTTTTGAAAATTCATCCCCTTAAACGGCTAAATAGAAAATAGCCATTTAAGTCTTTTAGACGAAAAGTAAAAAAAAAAACGATAACACAACTAACTTTTACTTATAAACAGAACTCAAAGTATTAACTTTCTAACTTCAAAAATATTGTATTGGGACCACCTCCGTATATTTATAAAGCCTTTTAAATACATAAAACTATTAAGAAGTGACTTAAATTTTGTTACGCACAATGCCAGCTGTTTTTTCACAGTTATAGTAACAGTTGCTCATAATGGTGAGTACAATTACCTTCTTTCGGGTCAGTACCACCGTTCTATGTAACCCTGTTTAATGCTTTACCCAACATAATATTCAGCCCGACCTCTGTTTATTTGAACGAGTTTGGTAAAAGACGTTAAAATGACACTCATAGAGCAGAATCTACATTAAAAAATCGCTGCACAAACACAATTAAAAATAAACGCATGAAATGTTGAAAAATTTATCAAGTAAAACAACTGAACCAAATTGGAACCTTTTTGCAGTAAATTTGTCAGTGATCAGCCAAATTGCTTATCTGGCGTAAAATTAATGACGATTTTAATGTGTAATTATAATTATCCGGCGGCCCAAATGAATATCTCTCTAGGCTGTTTCTGTTCTACATTCTCTAATAAGTTCGCTGTTACACGTGTACCTATTTGTTTATTTATATTGAATACGGTATTATGGATATTAGAATCCTTGTGTGATATGGTCATTATTTGTACATAATAGATATAGAAATTAGGGTTTGAAAAAACTACTAACTTAGATAATTGCAAAATGCAAAATGTGGAATGAGCTACCTTCTACGGTGTTTCCGAGAAGCTACAACATGGGGTTCTTCAAAAGGCGAGTTAATCGAATTCTAAATGGTCAGCAACGTATTTGTGATGCCTCTGGTGTTACAATTATCCATAGACGACGATGACTGCTTACCATCAGGCAGCCCGTCTGCTTGTTTGCCACCTATGGCATAAAAAAAATTTGAAAATAATAGTTTTTTTTTATGTAATCAAAATTATATCTTTTCTCAAACATTATATTTAACGAGTATACAGAAAGTAACATAAAGGTGTGTTACATACATATATAAAGGTTGTTAAGGCCCATCACGAGTTTGATAAATTTGAGAGAGAGAAAAAAATGTGTCTCCTTAAAAAATGGATGATTTAAATGAAATGATGAGGAAAATTACTAAAAATTAAGGGGGGAAACTTGTAGAATACATATGTATCAAACTCTCAAACTTAGCAAACTTGTAGAATACAAGTTTGCTTAGTTTGTAGAATACAAGTTTGCTAAGTTTGAGAGTTTGATACATATGTATTCTACAAGTTTCCCCCTTTAATTTTTAGTAATTTTTAATCCCCTCCCCCTATGCCATTCGTATATTTTTATTTCTTTACCTTTCTTTATTGTTATTCATGAGTCTGGAAATAGTATGTTACACATGGATTCCAAAACGGCTGGACCGATTTTGACCAGATAGCTGATAGATAGAAACTCTTTATTAAGGAGCAGATTTCTTCATTCTCTACTCTCTTTGTTCTATTTTTTCTTTTCTTTTTGGCTGATATTATTAAGGAATAATACACGCGGGTGAAACCGCGGGCACTGCTAGTGTACTATACAAAGACAAATCATTGTACGTTATTCAAAACATTAATGTTGTGAAATTACGATGTGAAAAATAGTTGCTAGTCGGAATTAGCAGTTACTAACGTTAGTTATACAGAAGCTAATTATTTCCACTATTTAGTCTCACTAAAGCCATAATAAATTACAGGACTTAATTACATTTCGCACAGCATCAAACAAATCGCTCTGTTCCAGCTATCTGATTCCATGACCAATTTACAATATTAATCGAATAAATATTTGTTCGATATATTCGATTGATTTGTGTGCAAGCATAATGCTGATACTGTGAAAACTCCAGTTTTATTACGCCGAATATTGTTGTAAAAGTTATTTGCACAAACAAACGAATAAAAAGAGAAAACTCGGTGTTTTGTGCGTGTTGATGCGTCGCTTACGATTCCATTAAGTGGATTACATTCTTGGCTCACTCCGAGAGATACGGCGAAAAACAACGTAACTACAAGAAGATGATGTTATGGTCCAGCAAATCAAACAGTTACCCAACTTTATACAAAAGCATTGTAAAATTCACACGTCCAAATATTGTAACGAAACTAAAGATATTTAAAACTATACAGTAACATTTAGAAATATTCTGAAATAGAAGTTAACAAAAACTAAACTAATTTAAATCTTTAAAAAAACCAGGTTTTTCAGATTATTACTCATTGAAATTTAACTTTTTTCACAGGTTTAATCGCGTGTTAATTTAATTCATGATGTTTCGAACACTTCGCTGTGTTCCGGTAGACTAGATGACGGATTTCTATAGAAATGTTTTGAAATTATTCAATAAAATTTAGTATACTGCCAATGATTTTTAATCAAAACTTTCCCTATGTACTCAGTAGTTTTTAAAGGTGCCCATTGATTTTTTAACCCTATATCACAAAAATAAAAATAAAATTATGACATATAAATTTCTTTCAAACATTTACAATGTTATTCTACTTACTCTCTATTCTACTAGGAGTACTTTTTATTTAAAAACCTTTAAAAGCAAGCGAGATCGTTGTACCGGGAACCAGGTTCATAATTGTCAATATTGTTCAAAATATATTATGGTATAAATATGAAGTTGAAGTATAGTTACTTCTCCTTTCAGATATTCAACAACACCGTCCGATTCGTGACGTGTTTTTCACACACACAGAGACGCATCTTTTATGTCATTATTACAAAAACGAACTCTACCTAAAGTTTTCGTCATTTGTGACAAAGCGGAATAGAAAAAGTGTGTTTAAATATATTCCGTTTTTTCATGAGCGTTTGCTAATGTTTCTTGGAATGTAGAGCGGGAGCGAGTCGTGACGTTGTAGTCGAAAATAACAATTGTCTCTATAGGCGGCCAACTGTAACTCTATCTATAGCTGAATGGGGCGAATGTAGTGTCGAGGTGGCACGAACGGCCATGGAAAAGTCAACTTTTTTCTTTTCACGCTAGGTTCAAAATAGGATACCGGACAGGAATTGGATTTGTTATAAAATAACAAGATTAGTAAAATATTTTATTAAATGTTAAAAAACGTGCTTTCTTTTTTTTCTTTGCGCGATAGAATCCGGAACGAGTAGATATATTCGCTGAAGAACAAAACACCAAATAGCTATTAAAATTTGCAAGAAGTGGCAATGGGTAGGCAACATAGCTCGATGAACCGATAACCGAGGGAGAAGAAAGGTTTTTGAGTGGAGACCACGAATCGAAAAACGCAGCGTATACGTAGGCCTCCCACTAGATGACCGACGATACCGTGAGAGTCGCGGGCATCCAGTGGATGCAGATGTCATGCTGTCATTCAGTGTGGAGTTCGGAGGGCAAGCTTATGTTCAGCTTCTGGCTGATGATGATGATGATATCAAAAAACTACTGAACAAATTATTTAAATTTAGGAAGGGATGCTCTGGCGCATTCCCGAAAAATTAGTGTTAGTATGGAAATTTTTACTGTATTTCACCTCTGATTGATGTATTCTTCTTTTCTTTCTATCGGTGGTTTCAATAAAGTATTGTTGCATTGTATTGTTTATTACCATTAGGTAAGTACGCAAGTTATCGTCGAATAAATAAATATAAAAACTTCCAGACAGACATACAAACGCACGATTCCGTAAAATCTAAAAACTTAAGATCAATTATCGTTATGTTATGCTACATCATAATATGTAAAAACATTCCGTGGGTCCTTAGAATTCATATAACAGATATCTTTTTGACTTCACATTGAGATCGTAACCCGTCTATTGTTAGAATAACAATATCGATATTTCCGAGTAGTTCCATATCTTATTACGCCATTCTAAGTAATAACATTTCGTGAAAGCTCTAAAAAACGACCAACGAGTGAGTTATGAGAGCACTAACGTCGCAAAAACTCCAAAGCCCTTCACCTTCAGACGTAACATTTAACAGGTCAAACACCCCCACCCCCCACCTCTGAACCCTTATCCCCCTTCTCCCTTCTAGCACCCCTGCGTTAAAACCTTTTTTGTTTGAATCGAGTTATCAGCCTACAAGTGTTCTTCAATTTCTAATCCAAATTGTGAAACATAAAACTCTTAGCTCCGGGCGTTTTTCCATTTCAACTCTTTAATTAAAACGGTCTAGAAATAATTTCATTACTTATTTTTACGCTCCAAAATGAATTCCGCTAGTTTTATAAGTTTTGAGATTGTGGAAAACGTTTTCTAACGGAGCTAGATACTAAATATTAATTAAAAGATTCATCCAATAAGCTTTGATCGCCAAGTTTTTAATCAGCAGAGCGCAAAACAGATTTAAACAAAAGTACGAGTCGAGTATCTAGATAGACTATAATACTCGTAGTAAATGTTAGTGCAGTCTACATAGAAACAGTAGTAGCGTAGCCAAAGGCATCAAAAGTAAGGATGTGCTCCCCAGAATATTTCTCGTATCTAGTACTTGAAATTTTTGCAGGTTCTATCCAACCAACTTACGTGCATCGTTCTCAAGTACGCCGATCGCTCATCAATAAAATCGACATGTGACTGAGTTCACACAGGTCTCAAATAAACTTGTAGACACTGAAAAACAATGACAGGTAATAAAAAATTAGAAAGATATTAATGATATTAATATATATTGGCCCTGTCCTACTGAAAGAATTAAAATCGTCGTGAAGTTTTTTGAAATTTTTGAAATTTTCTTAATTTTTCTTTCCTTAAGAACCTTCTACAAAATATTAAAAAACTTTTAAAAAAGATAAATGAAATCAGTAGAGTCGTTCTCAAGTTATGGCGTGACCAAGATAAATAGGGCTCCATTTTTATATATCGTTTATAAGTGTGCTGTTGGTCACCAACTTGCCTGTAAATGTGTCACAATGAGGCCAAAGATGCATAGATCATAATGCATAGATTTCTAATTACCCTGATCTGAAATAATCTAGGTCTTTTCAAGACCTAGATTATTTCTCTTACGAAACAAGGAGTTAAGCTTGCAAATTGTTCAATTGTTGGCTATGGCCAAGCATGGCGCTTATCAGCAGAGCAACTTACCTACTACTTATTTGTATAAACTACTATAAATATACAAAACGGGTATAAAACTACAAAACGGGTTTTTTTAACAAAGTACCTATACCTATGTAAAGTTTCACTGATATATCCGAAAATAAGGTGGTATACATTCTTTCCTAGGCCCATCAACAACTGCATTTAAATTTAAACTGAAATTGTTATGGTAAAAAGAAATTTTATGTACTTTTGTAACTTGACATAGCCAAGAGTTCCTTGTAATCAAATGGCGAAATAAATTGAACTGAACTGAACTCCTATATGGATAACTCCATACAAACAACCGCTTTGAAATCAAGTCTATTTAAAATCTGCCAATAGATACAGCACTCACGAGAGCATTATGTACTTCATTCAAGTCTCGGAAGGTGTAGAAATCCTCGTAAATAATACGTCAGTCAGATGAATTAACCCATTGCTATGCCATTGACGTAGATGGGTAAGCGCGTTGTAATACGTATGTGCCAGCCTGCCAGGTGCTGACGTTTAAAAACAGATGTGCGTATTTCTGTCTTTATGCATAAGTATGCTTTGAGCTCGTATAGGCGGTTTTGCCCATACTTGGAAGCAAGTAGGGCATTGTGATCTTGACCCTGGAGTCGCGGTTTTAGAATACAACTTCGCTATCCCTTGAATACCGTAAGAACTGATTACCCTTCGGTCAGATTTGGGGATCTTACCTCCCATTCTTGCAAGCCCAGGAAAGACAACAGCGTGCATGGTGTGGTCCGCGCCGTTTTATAGAATAAGGAGGAGAAGGAGAAATTCTTCAAGCATTTTCGGAACAATTTGTACAATTTGTGGAATGAGTTCCGATCCTGCGGCATTTCCGAGTAACTATAACATGGGGTTCTTCAAAAGGGCTGTTAATAGTCTTTACGGGTCGGCAACGTATCTGTGATACACCTTGATGTTGCAGGTATCCATAGGCGACGGTGATCACTTACTATCAGGCGGCCCGTCATCTTTTTGCCACCTATGGCGCATAAACAAAATTTTGCTGCTTATGAAGTAATTTTTGGTCTACGTACCGCTGGTCTAAAGCCGTGGGAGAGGCTCTACGAGAGTTACAGCTGCCCGATTGGTATGAGTCGCACAGTGTCGTAAAGAGTGGCTGTTTTTATTGTCGGTTGCCAAGATCCACTTTGACGTCATATCGCCACTTCAATAAATAAACAACAAAAAAGTTTTAAAAAATATGTCGCAATTTGAAAATTTGACAATTAAAACTAGTTTAACGAACATTTATTTGGTTTTGTAGTTACACCTACCCATGCATAGCTTTATTACATGCTTTATTGCATTGAATTTGTCAGCTACTATTAATAAAATAATTATAAATGTAGTGGACAGAAACATAAAATATTTAATTAATTAAATTAACGTACCACCGCTGTCACCGCGGCAATTGTTTGGTCAATTTGATCAGCTGCGTTCAATTTTCGTGTTAATCGCTTCAACGGTAAAGATTCAGTCGCTCGGTTTAATCAACATTTAAATAATCGCAATTTGACTTCATTCTTCATCTGAAAACGACGACTGAGTCGCATTGTACCTTTCCTACGAGGCATAAGTGTTTGTATGCTGTACAAAAAATAGCCACTTAAAAAAAAAAATTGTTTTAGGCCAGGGTTTCCAGCGCTTGAAGGTTCTTAACGCTTGTTGGTTAAACATAATATTATTAATAAAAAAAATAAACATAGTATATGTTTTTTATTTATAAAATATAAATTATTAGCATTTTTATCTTATCTTTATTTAAAAAAAAGTTATGTGCTAACAATGCAAAAATGCAATACATTCTTAGCAGTAGGCTGCTAAGAGATGCAACCTAACATTGGCTTTGCAAAATGTTAGCCTATTGATGATCGACTGTATATACAAACATGCTCACATCGCAGTTCAAGCCCACTTTAAGGCGAGGTTTTCCCACGTTTAAGCAATTCTTGTTACTACGGATGACCATAAGGCTTAATATATTGTATTAAAGTCGCATTTATTGGAGGAAATCCATCGGGCTTATATACAGTCGTACGTTTCGCTACTTATATTTTTGAGGTAATGTAAAATGTGCCTTTACGGTTCCCTCCATAATTATGAAAATCATTTAGTAAATGGGTATTTAAATTAATCAAAAAAAAAAACAAGGAGATAACCGCAAACTGTTACTTTTTTTCTGTTGAGTGAAATGTCCTTATATTAATTGTGTTTTGGTCTTTACAGTTTCCTAGATAAAACATCAAATTTTGATATGACATAATTTTTATAATTTTAAGCTAACCATGGAAGTAGACAATAAAAAACTAGAATGACTACAATTCTTAAAAGTGAGTTAAGAGGGCCTTAACGTCTCAAGATACATCATACAAGCTATAGGTAATGAAAACATGATAAAGTGTTCTTAATTTTTTTGTATACTGGTCATGTTAGACAAGCACGCGACAAAATTAAAGCGGCATAGAATAAAAATGTAATAACTTCACCTGAGCGTCGCAGGCAGTGCCTTACTTTATTAAAGTTTTCATGCAAAGTGATAAAAATGACGGCGTGCCTTTATGAACAGCGCAGGCTTTGTCTTTATATTGTAATAATTTTTAATGAAAACATTTTACAAGTAGGTCTAGGTGATTATGCTAGAGTTTGTGTTAAATGCTTTTTTAGCAAAACGCATTAGAAAAACGACGTATTTAAGTACTAGTAAAAATGTTAGGAATTCAAATCGTTTTTTGAAATTGCTCCTTTGAAACACGCGGATAAAACCGGGGGGCGCAGAGATAAAAAACCAGACAAGGACGAGTAGGACTCGTGCTCTGAAGGTTCCGTTAGATGGAACCCTCAGAGAGCGAGTCCAAACAATAAAAAACAACAAAAAATGTTGAAATATTGAAAGACAAACTTAACTTTGTAGTGGACAATATGGTTCTTCTATACATTCAAACTGCAAAATGTATGTTTGTAATAGCAAAACATTTTTTTTAAATGATATAACTTCAAATTTATGACTTTCAGATTGATTTCTTTATATGTGTTTCTTTATTTGTGCCTTACAGGCCTTGCCTCTTGTCAAATTTCATGATTCTAGGTCAACGGAAAGTACCCTATAGGTTTTGATTTCCTTGTGAAATCTCAAAATAAGGAATATAAACGGTCATATCTTTTGATTGCATAAACTTACAAGTTTGATTTTTTCACAGCTGAAAGAAACCGTAGTTTTGAGTATTTGATATAAATTTCAACTTTATATCATTACGTGTTCTTGAGAAAAAGGGTCTTGACAGACGGACAGACGGACAACAAAGTGATCCTATAAGGGTTCCGTTTTTTTCCTTTTGAGGTACGGAACCCTAAAAATGTGAAAAGGTAGCATTACAATCTTGGCGATTGCGACCGGCGGGTGTAGTTACCTCGCGCGACTCACTGCTCAGTGCTAAACAATGCACGCGACCGCATCGCGTAACGTGTGGGTTGCTCGGCCACCGGTCGCGGTTGCTAAGATCGGAATGCTACCTTTATGGAATAGCTGATGTTTTTTTGCGATTTCAGTGTTGGTCCCAAAGTACAAGTTATTTATAATGACGAGTATTCTTGAATATGTCCGTCGTCTAAAAGAACACCCCCGTACCTATAGATAATTAATAATTTTTAGGAAAAAAAAACCGACTTCATGACTATACCTAAATTTGGCTGGCTCACTATTACAAGGTTCTTTCTATATATGTTATTTTCTTACACATTTAGTAATATCAATTTAAAATTTTTGACTCTATTGAACACTATATAAAATTGTTTAATATTACTACTGTATTACTTTGTATCCATGGTCATAAAAAATTACGAAAAACAACAGGGTCCCCGGTCGTCATGGAGACACTTCTTTGTCTTTTGAAGTTCTGTTCTAGGGACAGTTCCTCTATGTTTGCTGTTCAGTTGACAGCGTCGCTAGTGGAGAACAAAGTATGAAATTCACCAAGAAATTTCTGTTGTTGGTGGCCTGTACAATGTACATTGAATTCATAGCTTATTGTCATGTTTTTGTTTATTTTTCAAAAAGCGCTGAATCAATGTCGATAAAATTTAAATGAGACCACCTTATGAGATATGACCTACCAACCAAAAAAAGAATCATAAAAAACAATGCTAAATTGGCGGAGTAATCGCGTAACATACATTAAAAAAACTTACAGTCGAATTGATAACCTCCTCCTTTTTGAAGTCGGTTAAAAATAAAGATACACATGGATAAACATAGACTAATAGTCGAATATTGAATCATTAATAGCAAATATCTTGTTTCGTTCTTGGAATATTACGCACGGAGCTGAAATGATGTTGTAAGCGTTTACAGTGACACTAGACATCAATCATAACTGATCCAGGTCTTGGCAACGACTGCGGAATGATAATAAATGGACAGTCCCTCATTGTAACTACCGTTTTCGACGAACAATCACTCTAAAATCATAAAATTATCAATTCTGTATTAGTTTAATACTCCTCGCGCTGCGCTGCTAGAAAATGCTAAACAACAAAAGTACCTTAATTAACTAAACAAAATACAAGCTTGGTAACGCTATTTTTTATTGGTTTAATAAGCTTGCGCTTGATGTCTGCCTTGCGTGATTTTAGACGATGATGCAGTCAACAGCACGCTTGCTTAGAACCAATTCACTCTCGACTTGAAGACACCCAGATTGTAACTATCAGGGATCACTTATTCAGGCAACCCAAACATAACTAAACTACTTATGGAACAGCAGAGATTTTTTTCGCGATTTATAGGGTTGGTTCCATAGTAAAAGTTGTTTTTAATGAGGAAAATAACGAACCCCTTTAGGTTTAGCATACCATTTTCTTTTAACAGCAGGCTATATTTTTTCAGTGCGTAAAAAACAAACTTAAAGTGCGAATAAAATTGCTAATAATTAGTTTAATCATTGAAACGTGGTTGAATAACTAACAAACAAAAGATTTTAAAATCATATTGAGAAAACCTAAAACTAATATTCTGGGTATCTACAATTTACATAATATCCGAGATAACTTAGTAATAAAAGTTTAGAATACATCTTTGAACCGAATTCGACATTATCGTAACAAAACTTACAGCCTCGCGAATAGTTGGAATTCCTTCATACTACTGTCCCAACTTCGGGCATAAAACAACAATTTTACTACGCTCTCTATGCGGCCAACGTGACTAAACTTTTCATTTTATTGACTCTACAATACTATTCTCTGTAGAGTCTATTTTGTAGAGCAAATCGCGATATCGCTTTGGGAGTCATGCATCTCATATACGGTTTCAGAACGTTTTGCATTTGTAGAGGGAATGATTTGTGCGTTGTGTATGTTCAATTTTCATTTTAAGGCGAGCTTGTACTGCGATACGAGCTTTTTTGTTGCCGCAGTCGATTAGACTTATACTGTATCATAATAGGTTCGCTTTCAGCGGAGCAAACATTTAGCGGTAACGCAAGGTCGCGTTTGTTAAATTGTGATAAATATAAAGCCTCAGAATAATAACAGTATAAAGTCAGTCAGTCTGTTGATATATTTTTGACGTATTTTGATGGTGAAATCTATCAGCAATACTTGTTTCCAGATTTTTTTTTTATCATCTTTTTTTTTTTTTTTTAACAGCCAACCATTCTAAATCATGGCTTAACAACAGGCAAAGTGGCGGTCAAACGCAAACCTATTCAATGAAAAAATAGTCAGTCATGGGGACTGCCGACAGAAGTGAAAATTTCAAAACATTAAAATTTGAATGTCGATGACGCTGGTACATTAGCATGTCGGTGACGCGAACAAAAATAAGTTTTCCCCTAGCAAAAACCAATCAACGCGGCTAAAGAAGGTTTCACTTCAAACATCGTTTAGAATTTTTTGTGCATATGTCCGATTGGAATTGAAAAAATATGTTCAAAAACTATATTTAAGTATATTTACAGACGTTCAAATGACTTCATACGTTGGAAAACCTCGTCTTAATGTAGGTACATACAGTAAACGTCAAGTGAAGTAGGAATAACCGTTAAAATAGTTGTAGGGTTTAATTAAGAGAGACACTTTTCCGGACGTTTACGATGCCGTTAGCACTGAACATAGTGAACATCCTCTCTGGTCCGCGCCCGCCCTATATCCGGACGCTCGCGTTAACTATTCTCACTAAACCGCCAGCGCTTTATTTATGCCCACACGTGCACATATTGTGCTTCGGAATGTCCGTCTGATTCAATTTTATTAATGGACTTGGACGTTTGCCCCAGTGACGGAACGGCGAGCGTTCCGTGCGCCGAGACGAGACGTATCTCGTTGCGGCGTCCCATGGACGACTTCATTACTTACGCACACGAGTTTGAGCTTAGATTCGTCCACACGCATGGCCGGCAGCCACTAGCGTACTGTAAGGCAAACCGCCCGAGACTGCATTGAGTCAGCCCACTGAGATGTCAACAAGGCCGACCCGCTTTCGGAGGCATTTACGATATTGCTTTTAGACTAATTTACTTTACGGTTGACGTTAATGACCGACATCGATGTATTTTTACATGGAACGGACATACGTATCGATGGAGCGTTTTTACTGCACTCGTATATCGCTTGCCAATACGCAGAGTAATTAATTGAGTGATTTACACGGTCGTTTGTTTCAGAATGAGCTGGTGACCGCGCTGGAGTAGCGGCGACGCCGGTGCGATGGCCGCCGTCAATTCGGTGAGCTTCGCACGTTTATTCGCTTCCACATCAACATGTTTGGCGTAAATATGTCGTTAAGTCATTTTGTGAACGAGCAATGAAATCAATTCGAGCGGAACGAAACTGCCACTTCACAGATCCAGGCTTTACACTAATGGGGAATAACTCAATGTTATTACGCCGAGATACCGTCACCGTCTCATTAACAAGACTCAATCCCTCGCGAAAATCTGGCCCATTATACGTATTTCACTAATTGGCACTGCCTGTTCAGCACGTCTTTTGCGATGTGTTCCTAAAATTGCCTTTAATTTTGTGAAGTACGTATAAATTAAAAATATATTGAACTGTATTTTGTATTTGAAATGTTCCATGTTCCATACTTTTGGTTATAGATATATTATAGACAATTATTTTTTTTTACGTCTGGCAGGTTTTAATTTTGCGCCATAAAAATTTACACTCCGAGCGCTCTTTCCGCTTAGTTATGAGGTTTTTAGATGGCATCACCAACGCTATAAATTGGTCAGACAGATAAAAAATTTGGACTTTTTCAAGGACAATTTCGCCGATGTACAAATAGACTTGTCCGTTCTTTCTGTTGCCATACCCTAACATAGGGTCATATTATTTTATTTAACAGTACAACAATATGTTATATAAGGTCTGAATGCATACATATTATGTCGCAATAAACTTATTGAGTATTGAGCCAAAAGGAAAGCGTAGCTCAACGATTAAATCGCTCGGGGCATAAACCTGGATAGCACAGGTTCGAATCCTCTCGGTCGTCAAATTTTTGTATTGTCACATTGAACCGTTTCAGAAATAACTTTTTTTTTAAAAGACATCTTTAGATGATTTAAAATTCTAGCTGCTCCAGTTTTATCTGCTATATATTTTTTCTCGGTCATAAGGCCCGTTTGGGCGCTTAACTGCCAGCCATTGAGGTACGTTAAAGCCGGTTGGCTCATCACTGTTCAGGTATAACGTGTCCAGGTTACGTGGACCTCGCGCGTTTAATAGAGCCTTCGTTTTAAAGCGATTTTTGAGCCACCGGGAGGGGCAGGGGGTGTCTGTATTACATGGCTGGAGTATAATGGAGTTAGGTTCGGGCGGCTCGCTATGGACGCCTTCCAAATCACATCGCATTTGAATAGCGACTGCAGTTCGGCAATAGCCGGTAAATGACTTTTATCTATTCCTTAAGCGAAGACGTGTTTTGAATTTCTTGGAAAAGAGATTTTGTCATTTTTAAGCATGAAATTGATTATAAAATAATGTGATAATATTGATTGCTCCTAAAGCCAGCTTCATCAAACATTAAGCACCTATAGTTACAAACGCACGGAATCTAAAAGTCTCAAAACAGAACTTTCTACCCATCGACAACGAAGAAAATAACCAACAAACTACTTAAGTTAACTAGGTTGGACCTCCATCTAATGATAGGTGACTGTGAGCTAAACAATCACTTGTACAAAATTGGAGCTACAGATAGTCCTCTGTGCCGAGGCTGTCTACAAGAAATCAGATTGTGGAGCATGTATTACTGCATTGCAAGGCCACAGAAGACGTACGATTAAGGTCGGGACTTCAACAACAAGTCTCCAACACCACAATCTCTGGCAAAATAAGGGTAGAACAGTTTAGTCAGCGGCTCAAAGCCGTGCTCTGTTATTTTAAGAAGTTCGGCTGGTTTGGGTAGGCTGGCAGGTGCAAGTGCACAATACACTCCAACTCCAAGCGAGATGTCAGTGTGCAGGTCTTATCACTTTAAAGTAGAATTAGATAGTAAATAAGAAAATGTTGTCCGCCATATTGAATTTAGTGTTACATCATTTTATTTTTCGTATTTTTCTCAGCAAAGTATTGGTACTCGTACTCTTCTCTTTCATTTCATACTCATATCATGGGGGTGCATAAAAAAATACTGGTCCGCCATATTAGATTTAGAATGACGTCATATAGTTTGGTGTCATACTAAACGTGTATGCAACACTTCAGCTCAATCGGTTGGGGATAACTGTTTTCAAATTCAGTTGCAAAATTTGACCCTTACTAACAAGGCAAGTTAAATATAAGCTTGTAAAAATTTGACTTATAGATACGATTAGAAAGTCTCGCAGTTTTCTTACATCACCATCGTAAAGATACATTTGATTGCACGAATAAATTCAAGATTTTGTAAACATAGTAGGTAGTAATAGTCAATGAGGTTATCTATCCTACATTCTTGCAGTATGACGGAACCACAATATTTGGGTACTTATTAACAGTACGTAAAGTTGAAATTTAACTAGTGCTCAAAATAAAAAAAGGCTTGCCTTGATGTAGCTGCAATATTACTAATTCAGAAGTTTGAGCTTTCGCAAGTTTTATTATGGAAACTGACGTGGTTTTCACATATTTTTTTTATATTACACGGGAATAACTCATGATTAAACTGATTATTCTGACTAAAGTTTCAACAGCATTAATTTTTTCGTGCATTGCATTGAGTGCATATAGGGTCTAACTTGCACTAACCTTGAAAAGACCGCCGAATGCGCTTGAAACGATAGTCGAAATAACCGGCTTTACGTGAGTAATTTCCGTGTTATATAAAATGTTTCGCAATTTTCTTCATCACAGACTATACCGGGTTATTGCACTCATTATTTAGAACAACCTTTACTACGGGACTAACCCTGAATTCAGCAGATTTTTTATTACGACTAATTGCACCCCACGGTTTTAACCACTCGGACATTTCCTCAGAAATCGTACAATTTTCCGGGATAATCGTTTGTAACTTTATTTTTTACCCTCCAATTATTTCTAGGAAAAAATATACGTTCAGATCAGACGTTCTGTTTCGTGAAAAAGGAACAAACAAACACACTTTCGCATTCATAATATTGTATGATTTATATTTTGAAGAAAAATAGCTAAGGGTTACGTGTCACTTGTCGTTTCCAGGGTTTTTAAAAGCTTATATTTAACTTGATCTGTTTGTGTGTGTGGGACAAATCTTGCAACTGAATTTTAGACTAGTTATCTTCAAACAATTGAGCTGAAATATTACATACACCTTTAGTTTAAATGACAATGCATGGTTAGCTACATGACGTCATTCAAAATCCAATTTGGCGAACTCCCAAAGATGGCGGACACAATTTTCGTATCTACCATCCCTATATGGGTGTCAAATAAAAGAGTTTGCTGAGAAAAAATACAAAAGGCTTGTTTAAATAAAACATTTAATTAATAATTTTATTTTGATTTCTTTTTATCCCGGAACAATTTACCGTTATTAAAGAAATTGTCTACGCAGGTAAAACCGCAGATCGCAGCTGAATGATAACGTTTTGTCTAAAGATTGCTTACTGGTATTCCATAGCTGTGGCCTCCGCTGTGTTCGGAAGCAATGATCGTAAATGTCAGTGCAAATGTTGTTCGTTTACTGCTTTTCTCAATAATCTGTAGTCGGATCACGTTCTTGTTTTTACGATTAGCGGAGTTTTATTTGAAATCGTGAATATTGGCTGAAGGTTTTCGTTTTGATTTGATACCAATAATATTTTAGGTTATTAATTATCATACTTATTTGTTTAACGATTTTATTATGCATGTCACTACGGTTTTATTATGCATGTCACTGCGTTGGCTTGCTATTTTCTAGTATAGTCATCGAGATACAATTCCTATAGAGCCATAATCTCTCAGTGAAAACAGTCAAAAACATCCGAGCGGCATTGTACATGCATTGTATCAATTATATAGTTCACAATGCCACATTTACTCCAATTTAGACGATATGTCGCTAGCATAGTGTTCAACGTTAGTTGTTCGCTATGTCATTGTAGTAGCTCAGACATCGCGTGGCGTTGTAGTCGGATCGCGGTTACCTTGTAACTAACCAAAAAGTCGGCACAACTCATAGCGTGTGCCGAGTTTTGGTTCAGATTTTTTTGGAAAGATTGTGACTCTACATTCATTGTATCTCGATGAGTATAGTAAAATAATGATACATACAGGGTTACACAAAACAGTGGTACTAAGCCAAAAGAAGGACATTTTACTCTTCGTTTTGAATGACTTTCAAAACTTCTTGAATCAGCTATAATCCATGGAAAAATGTCATGCAATACGAAATGTGTTAACTGAATGATTATTGATACGCGTTGAAATTGTTGTTTTTTTAGTAAAAGTTATAATGTAGATGGACTATTGACCTTTGAGTGATCGCTAATGTAAAATAATGTAGGCATCATCATCATCAGCCAGAAGATGTCCACTGCTGAACATAGGCCTCCCCTTTGACCTCCACAATGAACGACAGCCTGCTATCTGCATCCACTGGATGCCCGCGACTCTCACAATATCATCGGTCCATTTAGTAGGCCTACCTACACTACCGGTCCGGTGAGTCCCAGCAGTGGGAACATTATGGGCTGATAATGATGTGATTAGAATACCATGAAAATTGTCTTATTGTGTTGTTTCCAAATATCCCTAGAAGCTTTTAGTAATGTTTTTACATGACTAGGGCGTGATTTGAAGTTGGCTGTGACTTACTTTGCTTGACTTTGGTCTTTTAATTTTAGTCTCATTATACTACGTTCCATTGAACGTTGGCATGTGGTTATTTTATGTTTAACATTTTCAGTAAACACCCAGGTCTGTGCCCCATAAGTTAGACATGGCAGTAAGCAAGAATCCATTGCTACTTTTTTGAGCCGCAGTGGGATGTCACTTTTAAAAACTTTTTTTAACGACCAATATCTGTTCCATGTCTTGTTAATACGTCTTTCTACTTCTTGTATGTTATTATCATGAGTAAATGATACTTGTTTTCCCAGGTATATGTAGGATTGGACATGTTCCAGTGCTGTACCTTCTAAGTATACTGGTTGTTGGGTGTTTAAGTTGGTCATCAGTTTGGTTTTTTCTAAATTCATTTCAAGGCCGACCTGCTTGCTGGCATCGCTGAGAGTATCAATCATCTTTTGCATTGTTATTATTTTATCAGAGAAGAGTATTATGTCATCAGCGAATCTTAAGTGTGTGAGTTGTTTTCCCTCTATTTGTACTCCAAAACCAAAGCCATTCCAGTTTATTGTTTTGAACACTAACTCAAGTACTGCTATGAAGAGTTTTGAAGAGAGAGGGTCGCCTTGTTTTACTCCTCTTTTAATATGTATTGGTGGTCCCAGTGATTCTAGCTTTATTCTGCTTGTGCTTCTTCTGTAAATATCTTTCATTATATCTATGTATGTTTTGTTTATATTGTTTTCCTGTAGAGCTTTCCATAATGAGTCATGAGAGATGGTGTCAAATGCTTTCTTATAGTCAACAAAGGCTATGCAGAGGTTATTTCTAAATTCTTTATATTTTTCTATTACTTGTTCGACTGTGTGAATGTGATCCGCTGTTGAGAAACCTCTGCGGAATCCTGCCTGTTCAATGGGTTGCTTTATATCTATCTGGCTGGTTATTCTGGTTAGGAGACATGATGAAAAGAGTTTGTAGAGGCTGCAGAGTAAGCTTATGGGTCTATAGTTCTGAATATCTTGTGGATTGCCCTTTTTATATAGTAGTGTGATGTGGGATTCAGTCCATTGATTTGGTATGGTTCTGGAAGTTAGGATCAGATTAAACAAGTAACAAAGTGGTGTAGCTAGCGAGTGTCGAACCAGCTTGATTGCTTCATTGGGGATGTGGTCTGGACCGGGGCTCTTTTCTGGTTTGATCTTTTCAATGTGTTTAAGAATTTCGCTAGTGTTCCATCCATGGTTCTACAGAATCATCTCGATGGGTATCTGCTGCCTCGAGGCAATCTCCAGTGTAGAATTCATCCCTGTGATACAGTTTTTTGTAGAAAGATGTAGCTTCTAGTAATATACTGGGTCTGTCAGAGACTAGCTCATTTTTCTCTTTTAAACTAGGTATCCATTTCTTGGTGGTCGAGAGTTCTTTTTGCGCTCTTTTAATACTGCTTTTTTCTCTAAGATTTCTTTCAAATACTTCTTGTCTGTGGCATCTTAAGTCTTGTTTAACTTTTCTATATGTTGTTTTATATAGCGAACTTAATTCTTTTTTCATTTCTGGAGTTTTTGGTTTGATTCCTTGAAGATAAGCACGTCGTTGGATTAGTTTTTGTGTGTTTTCTGATATTATGCTATAGCGAGTGGCATTTTTGTTAGTTGCTTGTTTAGCCACTAACAAACCTTCTTTGATGAGTTGTTCAAGTTTATTGTAGTAAGTTTGGACAGAGTCTTTTTCTTCAGGTTCCAGGTCAGAAGTGTGACTTTTGATGTAGCTTTTGTATTCATTTGTTTCTTCGTAATTTCTTAATGAGCATTTATGGTTTGAAAAATGTGTTCTGTTTTTCTTCTGTGCTTTGGTAGAAATTGTAGCGCGTAACATTTTGTGATCTGAACTAAATGATATTTTTTGTAGAAACTCGATGTTAAAGAAACTCTTTGGGTTATCCGTCAAGAAGAAATCAATTTCATTGTATGTGTTTTGGTCTGGAGAGACCCAAGTCCATCGGTCTTTCGGTTTGATCTTAAAGAAAGTGTTCATGATTGACAGATGATTCCTTTCGGCTTAGTACAGTCTATATGCGTAAACCTGTATTTTATGTAGACACAAAGTATCGCTCTAGTTACATAAGTAAATGTATTTAACTAACTCAAATTTTGTCTGGAATTCTTCCTTTATAGACTCAGTGTGAGTGCCAGTAAACGTACTAAGTGTTTAAGAGCTGATGACTAGGTCACTAGACGGTTTTACTGTCAACAGTAAAAGAGACGTTACTAGAAATTGAATTCTTCCTAATTTAGCGCAAGAGGAATTTTAAAACGTCTTTGTATAATTTTGTGTGCAATGTCTAAGAACCCCATAAAAAAATTATATGAAGATTTTGCATTTAATTGAGTAATTGGTAGATTTTTACTTTGTATAGATTGCGTATAAGAATATAAGAACTGAGTAATCATTAGGAACATCAACCATTTTACGTTTTCCCGCGTGGCTTTGCCGTATCGTCACCTGTTTTAAGCGATTCAGTTTAGGTGATTGCAGAACGTCACGTCACGTTAACGTGAACTTTGACGCGCCGAGATACGGTTTGAGGTCGCGCAAATTTTCGCAATCACCTGACAAGAATTGCTTAAAACAGATGGCGATAAGGCCCAAAGACTGGCTACGTAGTAGATTTTATGGTAAAACTTCTGTTAGACAATTTGTATATGTCGAATTTCTAGTGTAATTCCGCTTCTACGTCGTTTCGAATACAATAAGAATTTAGGTTAAACTATTTTCTCTATAGATATTTGACTAGAAATTCGATATATACAAATTAAAAATGGACTTTCTGTTGTTTTTTTTTTTAAACAGGTCAAGTGCCTTTATTAACTAAACAAAATACAAGCTAAAACCAAAACTACAAATACAGTTAGACTGCCCATATACCGTTGAAGGTCCAATGACAATCCAAATGCTCAATGATTTTGATTTTTTTGCACGCCATGTTGTGGCAACTTTTTTTTTATGACATGCTTTACCTTTAACTGACTACATCAGCTACTTTTTGTTCGAAAATACTTGCGTTTGACCGCCGCCATTTCATCTAATGTTAAGCGATGATGCGATCTATGCGAGCACGCATCGCTAGAAGCTTCGATTCACCTGCGATTTGATGACACCCAGGTTTTATCTCTATTGAGGAACACCCATTTAGGCAGCACATTGTGCAGTCTAGCAGCTCGCAAAATGAAAGTGGAATTAAATAAATTCTATGACAGGAAAGTTTAAAAATACAACCTTTAGTTCTGTTTGGACATTTTCCTATAACTTAAATGCTGCAAAAGTACAACATAAGCTCCTCTCAAACCTTCGCTCTCACTTAATAAACTAGACGTCTGTAAATAGAAAATTAACAATTAATAAACCTCGTCCAATTACATTAAGAAACAGTGAGTTCTACTCAGAAACATGCAGAAGCCACTTCGAAACATCATTGAGAGATTCCAAAGCAGGCAAAGTACTCGCGCAATCGAGGAATAAATGAGAGAGCCATTCTAATATCTAGTGCCACAACGAATCCTTTGTAATGGGGTACTAAAGAGCATTTTAGGGTAGAAGTGGACCCCACCGGAAATTTAATCTGAGCCCCTTTGTTGCCCGGAATTTTGTCCTTAGATGAATGTCTGAGTACGAACGAATATTTCAATTTAATTAAAAATACGACAAGCGAAATGTTATTGTTTTCGGCCGATTGCCCTTTAAGGGCCATCTTGTTAATCTGAACGTTCCTCGAGTGTTGTTCTGATTTGGGTAATGAAATCAACTCTTTACTTTTATTTTTGTTTCGAATTCGTTGCTTTTATTTATTTTGATACTGGATTATAATTGGTGTTATCTTTCAATAGTTCTAAAATAAAATAAATAACATTTGAATACAAAAACCACTTCATTTGAAAAGAAATCTAATGTAGTCACCATTTATAAAAGTGAACCTAGAAAAGTTGGGCACGCTTTCGTAATCGTTCTATCTCATCTACAAGCCAAATGACGCCTGAAAATTCTGCAGCATAAAAACACGAAACATGTACAAATTCATGGCTATGAATACAAAACACCAGTATAAGCATTACTATTAAAACTAAACACGCGATAACCGTGAAGCGGCGAAGAATCGCGCCAAAAGCTGTAACAGTTACCGTTTAGCTGCAAGTAGGTAGGTCCCTGGCGACCTCTCGATCCGATGCACGTATATAAATGTATAAGCCTTTGTTGCACAGAGATAAACAGTATCAAAGGTTTCAAATACGAGTAACAGCTAAAAAGTAATGACACAACACGAGACACCGCAATCAAAATCAGTCAATCCATGACTGGTTGAACTCATAATGGCTTAGGAATTTGTTAATCATTTCATTTAATTTGAAGTAATATTGATCTAATTGCGATCGTAACCGCAATTGTTCTAGTTGTGCAATCCTTTGTGGTTAATGACAAAGCTGGCCTAAATGTCTGGAAATCCCACACCATCCTGTTATGTGGCACATTTCTTGCATCATCATCATCAGCCAGAAGACTTCCACTGCTGAACATAGGCCTCCCCCTTTAACCTCCACACTGAACGACAGCCTGCCTTTTGCATCTACTGGATGCCCGCGACTATCACAATGTCGTCGGTCCATCTAGTGGGAGGCCTGTCTACGCTGCATCATCATCATAGCATCATCATCTTCTTCATTTCATTTCATTTCTGCATCATCTTCTTGCATCATCATAGCTCATTTGCAAGATTTCCTACCTCAGTAGGCCTTTCCGCAGAGTTACAACATGAAGCGAGCACCTCTCTGAGGTGAAAACGCATCAATAAGGGGTGATTTACTTACCAGAAGGTGAAACGACTGCTTTATTGCTCTTTAGAATTGGTAAAAAACAAAACAAAACTCTGATCAAAACCTTTTATCCTAATTGCCTTTGAGCCTGTCCTCAAATTATATTCTTTTTCTCAATCCAATACATACCTATATCTATCAAGTCATATACATACCAAGCGAATGCGAGTGTGTCGCGAGCAACGCATAAATGCGTTGCCTTTTTTCGATAGCGTCCGGGATGCTGGCCAAAATTAAAATTAATATAAATTCTTACACAAAATGCCATGATCACGTTTTGGGTAGGAAATCTACCAATTCATAGAAGCACTCCTTTACCAACCACTTCCTTCTGACCTTCTTTCTTCTAGACATAGTATACTGACTTACACTGTTCTGCCTCTACGGAATCAACTATCGTGCCAGTATCGTGCTACGTTTCGATAATAAGTTTCATATAGCGTTTTGAAACAGGCTTTAACTGCTCGTAAGTCGGGTCATTTATGCTTTTCTTACAAACGTACTTGTCTAATTTTTCAATAACATTCTTCCGATTTTGATTAAACTTGGTAAGTGTATTTAATTATTTTTTTTAACTCCTCTCATCGTGCTGCTCTTGCCTGGAGGGTTACCTCCCATCTGTCTCTCCTTAATGGTCTTACGCTATCATCCTCTATCTTCGGCGACATGCTACGTATCCAACACAGCAAATAAAATGTTATAAATTTAAAATTTTAATGAATATTTTTATTATTTTGTAAGTTGTGTTCTTTTTTTTTCTCTTTTTGGCTTTATATATATTGATAAATTTATATAATAATCTAAATTCTAAATTATATTTTGTATTTTGCATGATATAACTGTTTGCTTTGGCATAATTGTACTGTTATAATAAGAGAAGGCACTGGCACCCGACACACAGTCCCAGACTAGTTCGGGAGCCTATGGAAATTCACGTTATGTAAAACTAAATTTATGTCAAAATAAATTACTTTGTTTGTTTGTTTGAATGTATTTATTTTTAAATATATTTATTCCTTGAGCTTATACGTTTATGTTTCGTTAGTAGCATACCTACAAAAGACGACCTTCCAACTAAAATGCTATATTAAATGATATTTAAAACTATGTATTTCGGTTCAACGCTCAATTTATGTCCAAACCAAAGGTGGACCAAAACTGCTGGCTATTTAGTAATCTGGGAATTTAGACTACACATTCGTTTATAAGGATTATTCACAATTTACTAAATAACTAATTATCAATAACACAGTAGAGGTCAAAGTTTTTTTTTTGTTTAAATTAGAACGGCTGTCAAGACATTTTTGTAAGAAATTTGTTGTAGCCTGTGGTTGTAGCCGTATAAACGAAACGTCAGTCATTCTAAAAAAGTTCGACGTGTTATTGATATAAATAAGATTATTCAATCAAGGTTACATAAATGCCTGGTAACAGATTTTCCTTCTCATTTCCGTTCTATTTACTTTTCTTTTCTGTAGTATAGGTAAACACAGGATTTTTTTTAAATATTTTTTTACTATATACAAACCAAAATCCATGTGTTTGTAAATCATGGCCGCATTACTGTGTTTTCACCATCTTTGGTCGTAATTCTTGGCAGGCCTGCAGATAATGACTAGTGGTCCCAGGGGAGTAAGCCCGCTATCAGAGAGCCGTAAATTTCTGCTTCGATATCTTTTGACACAGCGAAATACTTAATGGGTCGACTCGTGACACATTCGATGCAGGAACTGGGTCGAAGCCACGTCCGTGCCGTATGCGAGCTTAAATGAATTTAAAGTGGCCTGCCTTCTTTTTTGATCCGCTTGGAGCGGTACATGGCACGTACTTTTTAGAATCTAATAGAGTGGTATAGGATAGCTGTTTTCGAAATGAACTGCTGTTGATCTTAGGGACTTATTTGATAGATAGATAGATAACTCTTTATTGTTCACACCAGAAATTACATACATAAGACAAAAACAACTTAAAACTAGTGCAACAATTGGCGGAATTATCGCTATAAGCGAGCTCTTAACTTAACGTAAACTTATTATTCACACACACTCGCGAATAATATTTTGTGGCATTTTGTTTGTAAAATGAATTTGCCCAATAGTAAGGATTAGTAAAGTCTGTTCATTATGTAAAGATCTCTTACAGCTGCAGTACAGTATATAGCGGAAAATTGAACGAAACCAGCTTGTTTTAATTTTGTCTTTTAGCTTATTGGCTGCAAGTTATTACTTTACATGTTTTTAATTGCTCATCAAGACTTATCGCGCATGAATATTATTTAGTTAAACTACCCCTCGAGTCGCTCGACGTTTCTTACAATGATAATTTTGCTAAAGTGATAAATCAATATGATTTTTTTAACGTGAATAAGTCCGCGTTTGACGGCCACCTCGCCTGATGGTAAGCGACGATGTGGTCGAAGATGAAGTACGCAGACTTAGAAGATACCTTTTTTTTAAGAAACTAAACTCAGCATTTTCGCTTTCATTTGATATTTATAACACGACTCTGGGGCGTTTATTTTCAAGTTCTTAGAAAAAAACAGAAACACAGCGAGTTTTTAGGGTTCCGTACCCAAATGGTGTAAAAGGGACAGACAGCGTTGGCTTAGTAATAGGGTTATTACAAAGCCTACGCTGTCTGTCCGTCAGTCCTACTTTTTAACGTCTGTATATGTCGAACCGTACTAGACAGCCAGTTGAAATTTAAACAGAATATGTAATGCTACGGCGGATAAACTAAGAAATAATAAAGTAAAAACTAAAGGGGGAACAAACTTTTTTAACGTTTTTTTGTAGGTTTTTTGTAATACGTACAAGCGTCAAACGTGGCATGATTAAAGTTCACAATCTGAAGTAAAACAATAATAAATAAATACTGGCCAAGTGCGAGTCAGTGACAAATTTATTTTCACCACCAAGTGAAGCAACGTCGCTCGGTTGGTACTTGGATGGGTGACCGCCTGGGCATGATGTCTTTCTGCACTATTTTTTTGTACTTTAGTATTTAACAATTTATGTGGTGCTACGAAACCCTTAGTGCGCGAGCCCGACTCGCACTTGACCGCTTATATTTCTCCCTTGTTTCAAATATATAGTTTCGCTACCGTTTCTTGGCCTCCTGCCAGCTTTAATGTACAAAGCATTGACTAACTTTAACGAGTTTCCATTCCAAAACAATTTTAAAATTTTCGGATAAATTTACGAAAAGTTTCAGTATGTAACTACGGTGGCGGTGATAGCTCGGCTTATAATTTTCACAAAATGACACACCAGGATTTAAAAAGTTTTTATTTTGGTCACTTACTCGTTTCGCGAACCGGAAGATGCAGTGTCGGTAGGCCTCCCACTAGATGGACCGACGCCATCGTTAGAGTCACGGGTATCCAGTGGATGCAGATGGCAGGCTGTCATGCAATGTAGCATTCCCAAGGGCTTGCGTTCAGCAGTGTACGTTCTCTGGTTGAAGATGACGATAAATTAACTTACTAGTTTTATATAGGTACCCAATCAAGGATTAACCTATTATTATTATAGTTAAAATAGTTAACGGTACTTCATGTCCTCGATCGTCTGAAGCTAGTAGGATAATAGGTAAAATAAAACTATAACAATATACTTTTCAAATTCTGGCGAGTCAAAGTTGTCCAGTTCGAAATCACACTGGTTCAGCAAAAAGTTCTTAATGTTCCTATATTTTTCGGATAGTACCTATGTTTTTCTTTGTTATTAAATAGTACAATAAATACATAGAGAACAATACGAAACGCTGTACGTTTCATGTCACGAAATTACCATTCAGGTTGAATCATCGCATCGTAATTTTAATACTTCAAAAGATTTAATCGAGGACATTCCAAGAAACAATTTGTATTTTCGTATTTTGAATCGTCAAAATACCTAACAATTTGACACCAAAATAGATAACATCGGAACAATATTCCAAGAACACTCAAGACTAATTCCTAGTATTTTTTAACTATGTACTCTTTTTAGGGTTCCGTACCCAAAGGGTAAAAACGGGACCATGTTACTAAGCCTACGTTGTTTGTCCGTCCTACATTTTAACGGTTGTATCTTTCGAACCGTAACAGATAGCTAGTTGAAATTTTAAAGGATATGTAATATTACGGCGGATTAACTAAGAAATAATAATGAAGTCAAGAGTACAAACTAAAGGGCAAACCATACGACAAACATATTTTTTGACGCATTTTTGTATTCACTCTAGTATAAAAACGGTAATACGTACAAGCGTCATGCTTGACATGATAGTACCCACTCTAAAGTAAAACAAAAATATTACCTAAATAATGGCCAAGTGAGATTCGTTTTTTTTTTTTTTAATAAATTTAATAAAAAAAATAAAAACGTTCAACTTTCTGATCATTAACAAGTTATAACTGGTAATTTTGTTACTTGGACGAGTTTATCATTCGAACGTCGCCATTATCATTTCACCGAATCGAAATGCTATATTTTACTTATTTTGAGGTCGTTTTTTTAATTGATAACTATTGTATTTTGTAGTGGTACGGAACCCTCAGTGCGCGAGCCCGACTCGCACTTGGCTGGTTTATTTATTTCTCCTGATTCCGATGTTAGCTTGACGTTTGAGAAGTAATGCATATAAACGTCACCCGTGGTATGTGAATGTAACATGTGACCAAATGTTTCATGACATCATGAGGTTTATATTATTACTAGCGGTCCGCCCCAGCTTCGCACGGGTATAGATTATAGCCTATGTCACCCGGGGATAGTGTAGCTTCCCGTCAGTGAAAGAATTTTTCAAATCGGTTCAGTAGTTTCGGAGCCTATTCAATGCAAACAAACAAACAAACAATCAAATCTTTCCTCTTTATAATATTAGTATAGATGAGTTAAAATGTTAAACTAGGTCAATTTATTCAAGTGAAAGATTCTAGCTGGCTGTTGCTTACCTAAGCGTAAAATTTCGGCTTCATCATCATTATAATCTGTAGTGTGTTTCATCATCATCATCATCATCAGCCAGAAGACGTCCACTGCTGAACATAGGCCTCCTCCTTTAACCTCCACACTGAACGACAGCCTGCCTTTTGCATCCACTGGATGCCCGCGACTCTCACAATGTCGTCGGTCCATCTAGTGGGAGGCCTCCCTACGCTGCGTCATCCGGTTCGTAGTGTGTTTAGCGTGCCCTAAAAACTGCACTATGGGCGACCAGCTTATCAGCTGGACGTTGATGATTTAAAACGTAAAATTGTCGACGATCACCAAACACCTAGAGCCGCTCAGCATGCGCAGAGACGCGTTGGATATCTTTATTTGTTTTATCGCATCTGAAACGGGGAATTGAAAGAACTGTTCGATCTTATGTAGTCGGTTTTTTCAGCCCTTTCCTGGCTGCCTGGCTGGTATTAACCATCTTCGACAATACAGTCACAAAGAATTAAGTCAGTTGTGGTGAAAAGCCCAGCCTGTCACCTGTAAGAGTTATAAGCTGGGGGTTGATTTCAGAGTTGGTCCCATAGTAACAGTTGTTCATAATGATGAATACAACAGGTCTACTAAGCTGAAAGAGGGTCACCTCTTTCAGCTTAGTAGACCCATAACTTATAACCCTGTATAAAATAAACTACAATGTCTGTATTCAATGATTGCTGGAAATCTATTTGCGATATCGTGATTTTCTATCCAGAAAAATAAAAAGATTAAACTACTGGCTCCTATACGGCAAAGTAAGTCAAACAGTCAACTTGCTCAAAGTTGACCTATTTTCATCGCATCAATTGCAAAGAGTTCGGGTTGACACTGGCACGGTAGAATCCCCTGACAACCGTCCCGTCGGAACTGTTGGACGCCAGCCAAGGGCCTGTCCCACCACTCTCTTGATAACAGGATATCCAGCTTATGTACGGATTATTCAGACAACTGACCCGCGATTTTGTATGTCAAGCAAATTTTCAGAGGATTAATATTCTAGTAGTGGATTGGCTCAATCGAACGAGCTGAAAGGGGCATTAGCAAAATGGTGGTATGAGGCAATACGAATGTATTGCCTTTTTAGCAGTATTGTCAAAGCTTTCAAATTATTAAAACATACGTGTTTGATGCTTATATATTGTGTCTTTCATCTTTAATAATGAATATAGTTAAAGAAAACCAAAGGAGGCAAGCTCGAGGGGTGACATTTGGTGACGAGGGTCTGATAATGGAGCCGGGAGGTGGATAGCGGAAACTTGGTATAAATGAACCCAAACTCGAGGGGTTTACTGTAGCTATTGAAGAGCTCCGCTTACCACTTAGCATCATCTTCAGATCATGTTTGATGGTACTAAATTATTGTTTTGTCTTCCGAATTACAAATACTTGCGAAGTTTAAAATCAATGTGACAATTACAGTATGTTTAAATTGACTTCCAAAAACCATCAGGCGAGTTGGTAGCCAAACGTAGATCTATTCTCTATAGGTATATTATCAAAGAAAACCGGTCAAGTGCGAGTCGGGCTCGCACACTGCGGGTTCCGTACCACCACATAGCTACTAAATAAAGTACAAAAAAAAATGTGCAAAAAGACAACATCTTATTAACGCCCAGGCCGTGCCCGACGTTGCTTCACTTCGGTGATCGTACGAGAACTGGTGGTGAACAGAAATTGGACACCGACGCACACTTGGCTATTATTTATTATTTGTTGTTATTTTTTTATATTACCATAACTTTGTTTGTTATTATATTTTTGTTGCAAATAAAGCTAAATAAATGGTTCGCTTTTTAATATTTCCAACCAAATACTGGAGGCATCTCACTTGTTAGTCAAATTAATTAATGCCGTGCGGTCTTGTAAAATTCCCTCGAGATTTTTTGCGACTTTAATTTTTTTCGAGAAACATTAACGATGAAAGAATCCGACGTTGTGCCATTCCACTAATGGCGAATGCTGAGCTTGAATTCTGTCATTAGTACTTGAAATTTTACCTTTTATCGAGCAAACGAGGGCCTTGCGATGGAGTGGATGTCACCCGTCTATTTGAAGTGTTCGTATTTACAGACAAGGCTTTTGCAGCGAATTATAAAGAAAAAAGGTTTGTGTTGACGCCGCTTAAAAATAAATATCAAATAATAAGTACCAAGGGTTTTTGAGCCTGGGGAAATATAATGAGTTTATACACATATGCTATTACAATCGAGTTTTAACAAACATATTAAAAAGCTGGACTAAAAATGTATTTTCTTAAACATGGTATTTAATGTGTCTTTATTTGAAGAACGCGGAACACACAACGCTAATTGGCGGTGTATTTTTGTCCAGGGAAAATACGTGCCAAAAATGGGGACTATGGGCAGGGTTAGTTAGTTATGTGAGGCTCAGCGCCGGAAGGGCGGCCTACCCACTAAAGACCCTGGGGTGTTCCACTTCGGCGCTAAGTGTCGAGACAACAGGCACGCTTTCGCACTCCAGCGCGACCTCGACAGCGCTAGCCCTTCCGGGCTCCACCTATAGATAAACTAGGCTTTTTTAAGCTAGGCCACACGATGACGATGTGTCAGAACACCAGACACATCGTATATTCTCATTATTCTCCACCGTATTTCAACGAGCAAAGAAGTTTGATGACATTTCCCATTAAAAAGTGGAAAAAATGCATTGCAAATGTATGTATAAATGTTTAAGTCTTTGGACTTAGCCAAAATTCAGATCAGATCTTTGATCGTTATTTTTTTTCTATAAACACCAAATTCTGAACTATGAATGTGACTACAGTTATATGGCTTTGACTATGGAATATACGCAATGTACCTACTATGTGAAAATTACACCTTAATAATGTATGTAAATTTATACGTGCAATGTTTAAGAAAATGTACTATGTAAATCTCATCAGCAACTGGTCATTTATGGACGCACGCAAACGCTGGCCTCGGCTACTCCTCCGCCAGCTTTTTCACGACCGTCCATATATGCTATTACCTACCGCTGCAATGCTGTAGAAAAAAAAAACTCACATCAAAATAAAATTTAAAAAAAAAATACACTTTTATAAAACAAAAACTTCTTTAGAGCAATTAATAAATGAAAAAGTAAAGCTTACTAATTTCCTTCAACGCCCCACGAAGGCACGATGTCTTGTAAGACGCGAAGTCTTAATTTCAACGGCTCATGACGGAAATTGTGGAGAAACGAAACTTCCAATTGAAACGTAAGTAACTAGTTACTAACTGGTTACCGTGGAAACAAAGCCGATTCAAGGAAATTGCAGCAACACACTAAGGAGATATACCTACCTACTTTCTTAAACTTCCGCAACAACAAGCTTTTCAATAGTTTGGAACTTCGCGACGAGACATTTCACGGGCTGTGGACTTTAAGGCTGAATGTTTCTGTACGCTTTATTCGTGAACAGTAAGGACAGTAAGGACTGTGCAAAAATTACTGTATTTCGAATTGAAAGGCAATGTTTCCAGTGAAATTACGGGGCATAAAGAGATTTGACATCTAATTTCTCTAGGTTACTGGAGCGATGGTGGCCGGGCGGTAGCATGTGCGCTTTACAATCTGACGGCACCCGGCTCTGCGCCAATGACTTTAGTAATTCAATAAATTATATGCAGTTTCGATGCCATCGCCCAAAAACGGCGAAGGAAAACATCGTGAGTAACCCGCTACGTCCATGAACCTAAAAGACATAGTTTAAAGGCAAATTATGACATTTACATGCACTAGGCCAGCATGGTTGATTTTCTTGCATAAAACGAAAAAATAAAGCCGTTATTGTCAGGAAAACAAACAAGTAAAACATAACATCATAATTGTTTATTTTATGTCAGTAATTTAACAAAATCCACTCCGAAACATTGCTTTAAAGAATTTTTCAAGAACTACTTTTTAAATTTGAGGTAATAATTTGAAATGTATGTTTTTCTAAAATTTTAAGCCGTTATTTTCAATCAAAAATACATAGGTATATATTTATTGCAGAGATGAAATAGGCTTGCGCCGGCCGCCAGCTCACCTGATGGTAAGCGATGATGCGGTCTACGATGGAGCACGCTTGCCTAAAAGAAACCGATTCACTCTAGACTTGAAGACACCTAAATATTTGATAGAACCAGAACGCCAAAAATGCAGTTTTTGTTGCATTATTCATCAAAAAATGTAAGAGGGCTTTTAACATTTTTAAAGATTTTATCGCAAAGTGATTAGTATGTAAAATATAATGTAAAATAAACGCTTATATTCGCGAAAACCTTAGATATCATTACACTAAATATTACATTATGAGTATTTTTAACCGACTTCAAAAAGGAGGAGGTTATTATGACTCAGGTTTGTAAGCTTTTGTTATGACTTTTTGTTTTATAAAAAGACCTACTTTTATTTAAAGACCTCGAAACAGGGCCTCAATATGAATAAAACTCAACAAGACCTGTGTGCTTAAAACTGAGTTATTTCCTTACTTTGCAACTGTACTACAGTCTTCGCTAAAGTTTCGTCTCCCGTCAGCTAGTTACGACAAATAACGAGATCAAAACATGTATATAACTCTTGTATGTGTGGTTCTGGAAAATGTCTTGTTGATTTCTTGACTTTGTTACATTTATATATACGAAGAATGAAAAGGGTCCTGTACAGAAATGTTATGGAGACTTCAAGAAAATAGAGGCGAGTAAAGAATGTCGTATCTAAAACACTGTTTTAAACTATCACGGTTGTTTACTAAAGTTACATGATTATTTACGGGATATTTACCGTGGTAAGGCCGTGGTCATGGTCCGTAGCAAAAGACTAAGAAAGAGGGTAGATCGTTATGTCTGCACCTAACTTTTTAACTATTCGACCAACCACCCGCATTCTTCAGTCTTCCCGTGAACATGGTGCATGTAACTGCGCCGAAATATCAGGAGCTCATTCCACAACCTATAGCTGTAGCTATAGGTGGGCCCTCGCTTGCTTACCTACTATTACAACAACCAAAACTTGGACAATGACTAAAAATTCCAACAAGAAAACTGTAGGAGGTAAAAAAAACTTATCTTCACATAAAATATCATAAGTGCCTTATATAAAATTCTCAATCAATTAGATGTATTGTTTTCTTTACGCGGAAAGTTATGATGTAGGTCGTTATAAATTCAAAATTAACGTTTTTTTTTTAATAATAGGCTTGCTTTTGATCGCCAACTCGCCTGATGTTAAGCGATGATGCGATCTACGGTGGAGCACGCTTGCCTAGAAGAAACCGATTCACCCGTTCGATCTGTTTTTATTCATGAACAATAGGTATAATATAAAACCTATATTTAAACAGATTTTACCGAAGAAACTTCGGCCATTCTCTATTCTATATAATTGGTCTGTCGCTACGGGGCGGTACGCGCGGAATCTAACAATAACAAATCACGCCCACATGAAGCGAAAATGGCTGTTTTGAATTGCCAGAAAAAATAGAATGACAGTTGAAAGCTTGTTTTTGTAATCTATGCAGAAATCGTCAATCTAGCCTGTGCACTAGTAATTGAATTAAAAAAATATATATAAAGAAGTAAAACTGTTGCCAGTTCATTGTACTTTCGTAACCAACCGAGTAAAAGCAACAACAAAAATCAAACACAAGTAAAGAATATCGTATGGCATCATATCAGCCATAGGACGTCTACTGCTGGACATAGACCTCCCCCATCGATCTCCAAAGGGCCGGTTGCAAGCGGCTTGCATCCAGCGTTTTCCTGCGGTCTCTATTAGGTCGTCTGTCTATCTTGTGGGTGGACGTCCTACGCTGCGCTTACCGGACCGTGACGATATCATTTGTATTTTACATTATTTTAATTCGTAACATTTGAACACTTTGTTGTGTCCTTGATCCAAAATCCATCCAAATTTTAATAGAGCGGATGGTTGGCAAGTACCACCTGCTTAGGATCCTGTCATGAATTTAATAAAATCTCAAGTCCAGTGCAGAACTGCGAAGACACCATGAGCGACTATTGCGTACATAGGGAACTTTACATCAAATAAACATTGGCGGTACTTGTAAATAAATTCATAACATTAATAGACACCCATCATCTAGTCTACCTGTAACCATGGACATTGAAAGGGTTTAACATCAAGAATTGAAATAATAACATCTAGAATTAAAATAATGCAAAATCCTGTCAAAAACACGAAAACCCAGGGAAAAATTCATATAAAAACACAATACCGATTCAGGAAGGATTTTATAACAATTTACCGCTCTTGGTTTTTTTTTGGTGAAACATAGCTAGGAACATCTGCAGTGAAACTTGCTTTCAAATAAATAATACGTTGAAATCGGTCCAGCTGCTTTGCGCCGCACTCTTAGATCCCATATTTGTCAAAGCACCCGCTATCCCACAGAAACCGTAAATTGTATTGGGATAAAAAAATCTATGTTTTAAATCAGGTTATAAGAAGTTCATTCCAAACAACATCCAAGACCGTTCAGCCGTTTCACAATGAAGACGTAACAAACATATCAACTCACAAACCTTCGGATTTATAACATGTATTACATATTTATTTATGTGCTTGATGTATTACACTCGGGGTACTTCGTGAATTTTGTGAAACTTAAAATCTGCGAGCTTTTACATAGTAAACCTTTCTACCTACTCAATTACAGTTACTCTATCCCACTACACACGAATGGATTCACGCTAGTTCATACAAAGTAGTTACAGTAAAACGTGACACTGCGCTACATAAATTGCGTGACGCGAACGTGACACTCGCTGTTGTCACGTCTGCCCGCCAGCATACGTTAATATTGTACGTTAGTGCCGCCCAAGTGGCTGTTATCTCGCCGTAATGTTAACTGTACCGATAAAAACAAACGCACGACTTTTGGTTTGTTAGTGTTATAAAAAAATTCTTGGGACTTTATGTAATACAAAAACACTAATTAGTAGCAGAATTAATCGGTATCACACTACTGATTCGTGATTCAAAGTGTAGTGCTAATTTAATATAATTATAGCCATGATTAAAAATCCCCTAGAGTTAATTAGACATTTTCTATTCCAATTTGCGAGTATTATTTAATCTAGTAATATTGCATAACTGGTAGTCCCTTTTAAGGAAATGAACCATTACGGGTCGCTTTAGTCACGCCCTGATTCTTTTTTCGGCGTTGCCCTGATCTTAAACATCTTTTGAGAAAAACTCTGTGTCAGACGAAGCTAAAGTCAACATTTTAATAAATGAAAGCTTTTCCTCAATACCGTTCTTCATTAAGACGATTCAATTATGTTTCAGGGAATAAAAACCTCAATACCAAAGTCAATTCAAGAATTCATCAAATAGAAAAAGGGTTCATACAATTCCCTGCTAAGATTTTAAGGAAAAGTAAAATAAAAGCGGAAGTCGGTCTCGCCGTCGGATATAAATCCTGGCTGGCTAGTTCTAAGGTTGCTTACGTAGGAACGAGGAAGTAGGCTGCTGATGCTGCTTAATAGATAAGCCGGACAATGTTCTGACAACAAAGTATGGAGATAGAGCGTTAATATAGTAACAACATATATATTTCATCATCATCATCATCATCATCAACCATTCTCCACCCACTGCTGGGTATAGGTCTCCTCTTCAGCACGCCATCTTTTCCAGTCCTGTGTTAGCTTTGTCCGCTGCTTTCCTGCTGTCTTAACGATGTCGTCCGACCAGCGGGCTGGCGGCAGCGGGTGGGTCTGCCTGGTGGTCGCTTTCCGTTCCGCGGCCACCATTCTGTGACTGCTTTGGTCCACCGTCCATTTTCCCTTCTGACCAAGTGTCCCGCCCATTTATATTTAAAACAACATAATTTTTAGATAGTATTTTTTTTTAAGTTTTAGTTTTAAATTGACAAAAGACACGGACCATGAGGCCGAGTAGCTGCACAAGAAACAATAATAAAAAGTATATATATATGTCGACGCATGACGCGATCATCATAATTTTAAGATCAATTATAACGCCTAATTATGTGTTAACTAGTATTAAGATTTGATTTCTATAATTAACTTGTTTATTTCAATGCAAAATAGCTTTTGATCAGTGAAAAAATGAAGGTACGATTAGTTGTTATATTAACAGCAAACAATAACTATCTCTTGCTTGTCTAAATTCCAGTTTAGTAACGAGTTATCGGTTGCTAAATTCATTACTCGATTTATAAGCGACACGCTTAAGGTTTAAAACTATTTTATCTGAAGATTCATTTTGAAGTCAAGTTATTTAAATTACGAAGTTGTGGGTTGGAACCGTGCGCGCTTGGCGCTTTGTGTCAATGTTAATAATGACGTATTAGTAAGAATATAGTTTAAAAACAGGTGTCTAAATTTATAAAACGAATTAACCAATAACTATTATTACTGTAAAAGAAGTTAAATGCGTATTTAGTTATGAATTAGTGTTCTCACTTCACGGCGATGCCGCCATGTTATAAAAACGATTTCGGGTCGCTACAAGGGCTCATTCTGTTGCTGATTTTTGGGAAGAAAAGTTGTGAGTACTGTTTAATCTTTAGTTAAATGTAAAGTTATCTATTGCTAAATTCATGTCTTGATTTGTAAACGATAAACATTAGGATTAAAATCATTAGTTAATGATTACATTAAAAGACGGCTGATTTGATATTCGAATTGAAAAACGGAAAACATGGTGCTTTGTTTAGATTGTTTAAATGTTTAGCTTAAGTAAAATTTATGAAGTGTTAATAAGAGCTAAGTTCTGAAAATAGTTAAGAATATTTAACAACTTATAAACTACTGTAAAGTAGGCTATTTGTAGATCTCTAATTAGTAGTGTTATGACTTCGCAATGACACGACGCCATCTTGGTGATAAAAAGGCGAGC
Source organism: Agriopis marginaria (assembly GCA_932305915.1). Lineage (NCBI taxonomy): Eukaryota > Metazoa > Arthropoda > Insecta > Lepidoptera > Geometridae > Agriopis > Agriopis marginaria. The sequence continues at coordinate 5,576,917 of OW029934.1, read as the reverse complement.
GGTTGTGAAGCCGGTCTCTTTCGGTTAGTGGAGTTCATCGTGCAGAAAAGAGGGGTCTTGCTTGAAGTATTATCCGGTGCACTTAGTGTGCTGTTACTATTTTGTTAACTACTATTTATATCTCAACGATAGGTGTTATGACGGTTGTGAAGCCGGTTTCTTTTCTGTTAGTGGAATTCATCAAAGCGCAGTACAAAGTGCAGATATAGGGAGTCTTGCTTGAAGGGTTATCCAGTGCACTTAGTGTGCTGTTACTATTTATTTCTCACTATAGGTGTTTTGAAAAGTGTTATTCTGTAATAATTGTGATAAAGTGATGGCGCTGTAGTTTCTTGCCCTTCTTCTATAAGCGTCTAGGGTTTTACGAACGTGGCGGTAAATTTGCATTAGCATAGAGCACCTTCTTAGGGTCTATGCAAAAATAAAAAAGACCACAACATCATTATTGTGTTTCTTTCCTTAAAGACCTTCCCCGTGAATAATAGTCAGTTTGGTACAGCATGAAAACTAGAAAATCGCTTAGAAGAGATTAGTCCTGTCAGTTAAGGTTTTATCTGCAATGGTAGAACCCAGCCATGGAAATAGTATTATCAGCACTGATGACGTCATAGCTTCTTCTTCTTCAAAAAAAAAACATCCTGGTACCGGGTGTTCCCCCGACATCAGAAGTGGGATTGAGTCCAACGATACTTCGCTGTCCGTATATTATGTTTCAGATTATCCTAGCCACGTCACGAGAACAGTGACAGTGCTCGTGGATGGATAACCCCTAGCCAAAACTGATTAGTGCCGGGTGTGACAAGTTCAGACGTGTCTACACCATGTGCAGCAACGAGTGGAGCTGCAGCGGACCTGGTGCTGCCAACACCTTCACTGCTATTACCATCTGGTGATGTACCTTCAGAATTATTTCCGTATTGTTATAATTATGGGCCAGCGTGGTAGATATGGCCCAATCACCCTTTCAGGGTTAGGCTAAAAGTCCAGCAGTGGCCTGTTAAAAGGCTGATTATGATGATGATGAATTATGTTGATGCTTCAGGAAGTGGCCGATTCTACTATTATTTCATAGTAATTGCGCAACAACATGAAGTACATAATTTGTTGGCTTGTCTTTGTTGACAAGTTGACTAACAAATAAGTAAGACTGTACCCCGTGTACAAACCCGTACCCCCGTTTCCTTGCCTACACTGTTTTCAGAGCCTCTGTGGACCACGGTCATAAGAAATAAGGCCCAGACCACAGCATCGTCCTTTCCAAATCCTTTAGAGCCCCTGTGGACCACGGTCATAAGAAATAAGGCCCAGACCACAGCATCGTCCTTACCAAATCCTTTTGAGCCCCTGTGAACCACGGCGTACAAACCCGTACCCCCGTTTCCTTGCCTACACTGTTTTCAGAGCCTCTGTGGACCACGGTCATAAGAAATAAGGCCCAGACCACAGCATCGTCCTTTCCAAATCCTTTAGAGCCCCTGTGGACCACGGTCATAAGAAATAAGGCCCAGACCACAGCATCGTCCTTACCAAATCCTTTTGAGCCCCTGTGGACCACGGCGTACAGGACCGCTCAGCGCCACAGCAACATTCCTGTCTACGAGAAATCATAATATCATGCAAGTATGCGTGGAGCATTTGCATTGACATAACTAAAAATAAAATGTGCTAGTATGCGTGGAGCATTACAAGCACTTCGATAAATATCGTCGCTCATTATCCCATGTACAGCAAATATTATTTTACTTACTATGAAAATTACATTTATTAATACTCTGCTATTCACAAGATCGAAAATGCCTACACTTAACATGGTTATGATTATAATTCTTATGGTACAAAAATATGGACTGATAACTTGATTGTTGAAATCGGTTAACATAGTCAGACTACATAGCAACCGTACTATTACTTGATTTTGAAATAAAAACACTAGCAACAAACAAGTCGTCAGTTAGTGTACCGGTGGACGGATACCTAGCTCAGAGAAAATAATTTCCATTTGCAGAATCGCGACTGGTGCTGAGCACGCACACATCGTCTCGCAGAATGGCCGTGTCGACGCATGAGGCGATCATCATAATTTTAAGATCAATTATAACGCCTAATTATGTGTTAACTAGTATTAAGATTTGATTTCTATAATTAACTTGTTTATTTCAATGCAAAATAGCTTATGATCAGTGAAAAAATGAAGGTACGATTAGTTGTTATATTAACAGCAAACAATAACTATCTCTTGCTTGTCTAAATTCCAGTTTAGTAACGAGTTATCGGTTGCTAAATTCATTACTCGATTTATAAGCGACACGCTTAAGGTTTAAAACTATTTTATCTGAAGATTCATTTTGAAGTCAAGTTATTTAAATTACGAAGTTGTGGGTTGGAACCGTGCGCGCTTGGCGCTTTGTGTCAATGTTAATAATGACGTATTAGTAAGAATATAGTTTAAAAACAGGTGTCTAAATTTATAAAACGAATTAACCAATAACTATTATTACTGTAAAAGAAGTTAAATGCGTATTTAGTTATGAATTAGTGTTCTCACTTCACGGCGATGCCGCCATGTTATAAAAACGATTTCGGGTCGCTACAAGGGCTCATTCTGTTGCTGATTTTTGGGAAGAAAAGTTGTGAGTACTGTTTAATCTTTAGTTAAATGTAAAGTTATCTATTGCTAAATTCATGTCTTGATTTGTAAACGATAAACATTAGGATTAAAATCATTAGTTAATGATTACATTAAAAGACGGCTGATTTGATATTCGAATTGAAAAACGGAAAACATGGTGCTTTGTTTAGATTGTTTAAATGTTTAGCTTAAGTAAAATTTATGAAGTGTTAATAAGAGCTAAGTTCTGAAAATAGTTAAGAATATTTAACAACTTATAAACTACTGTAAAGTAGGCTATTTGTAGATCTCTAATTAGTAGTGTTATGACTTCGCAATGACACGACGCCATCTTGGTGATAAAAAGGCGAGCGGTTGTGAAGCCGGTCTCTTTCGGTTAGTGGAGTTCATCGTGCAGAAAAGAGGGGTCTTGCTTGAAGTATTATCCGGTACACTTAGTGTGCTGTTACTATTTTGTTAACTACTATTTATATCTCAACGATAGGTGTTATGACGGTTGTGAAGCCGGTTTCTTTTCTGTTAGTGGAATTCATCAAAGCGCAGTACAAAGTGCAGATATAGGGAGTCTTGCTTGAAGGGTTATCCAGTGCACTTAGTGTGCTGTTACTATTTATTTCTCACTATAGGTGTTTTGAAAAGTGTTATTCTGTAATAATTGTGATAAAGTGATGGCGCTGTAGTTTCTTGCCCTTCTTCTATAAGCGTCTAGGGTTTTACGAACGTGGCGGTAAATTTGCATTAGCATAGAGCACCTTCTTAGGGTCTATGCAAAAATAAAAAAGACCACAACATCATTATTGTGTTTCTTTCCTTAAAGACCTTCCCCGTGAATAATAGTCAGTTTGGTACAGCATGAAAACTAGAAAATCGCTTAGAAGAGATTAGTCCTGTCAGTTAAGGTTTTATCTGCAATGGTAGAACCCAGCCATGGAAATAGTATTATCAGCACTGATGACGTCATAGCTTCTTCTTCTTCAAAAAAAAAACATCCTGGTACCGGGTGTTCCCCCGACATATACATATAAAAGTATCCGGTCCTTTACCATCAAGTTATGCCGAACGCACTCTGCGTTCGCTAACTAGTCCGGTCCATCTGTAGAGGCCAAAAGGCCAACATTACAAGTCAATATCAAAAAAAAAAAAAAAAAAAAACCGGTCCTTTTAGTATTTTTCTATTAACTCTAGCTTTAAAATCACGTCTCACCGTCAGCCGGAGACCGTAGCGGGGTCGTGTACAGACTCCTTTATTTATTATTTGACAAATCTTCTAATTAAACTTGATCCCTTTTTAAGTGACTCCGCCTTAATTTCGCGTCGCAGTGATTATGAAATTCGGCTGTTGAATAATTTGATACGTCTGCCTTTTTTGGAACAAAGCAAATCTTTTGGTACAAGATAACGGAATTTTAACCTTCATCTTTGTCTAAAATATTGGGATTTAATTGTTAGTTAACTAGGCCCTCAAAATCTGTCACTTTGACATCTGACATTTTCTGTGGTGGGTGTGCAAAGGGTAGAAAAAAATCAAGTCAAAACCAATGTGCTCTTTAGACTTTCAGAAGGTCAACGTGCAGATTGTATTGTACTTACTGGTATTTTTCATGACAAATCTTGCAGCTTTACCTACGATTTTAAATTGTCTTGCATTTTCCGACACAAAAAGTATCAGATATGTCCACTCTTATAATGCACATTATACAACAAGCCGCAAAATTTCATCACGCAGCAACCTTTGGATGGACATTACTGAAAATGGAGTAAGGGCTAGCAGTAAAGCAATTTTGATACTTATTTATTTTTTACACTATACACAAAAAGTGGTTGTTATAATGAAATATCTCGTGACAAAATATACTTGGATGATATATACCGACAATGACCAACAACGCCTCAATTGAAAAGAGCGGGACATAACTCGACGGCTTGTGCAACCCTCCAAACTTATCGCATAAAGGAATGGAGATGTGTTGTGATATTTCTCCGATAACAAGCAAAGTTTCGTCCTTCAACGACCATAAAGACTATTGGGTGATACTTGTTTGTTCCGCGGTTGGGTATCTGCCAAATAATCCCGCTTACCCAACGCCATGTGGCACTATTTACTGAATGAAATATATCGCTTTTTTATTACTCACTGAGTGACTCGTAATACAAAGCCAGATATTTCTGACAGGTATTCTCATAAACTTTTACGACTCAATCGTTTGAAACCCCGTTAATATTTCGCTATGATATTTTTTAAGCCCTCTGTAAAAATATTTTGACAGTCATTTCTAAAAATATCTAGACAGGTTATCTGTGTAGCGACTATTGTTCATGGTTTAGGTTGATACTTGAGTGCTTCAGAAATAGGCCTCCTAATTAGTTTTTATATATTTCGGTATCGTGTTTACGTGCCGACAAATAATGTTTAATTAAAGTTGAAAATTAAGCTTGAAGCCGACGACGCGGCTCCGTCAAATTGCGCTAGATTAATTTTGATTCATTTTGTGTAGCTTCCACCTGTTCTCAATTTAATTACGTCGGAGTTTGTTCAATAAGTAGCTATCTCATTTCACATCATTCTGATGTTTGGGCCTTGAGAGTGGATATTTTTGTCGAGTACGCATTATGCCATTTGAAGATGTAAATGCCTTTCTGCTATCAACGAAAATTACACACCTGAGGTGTTTTCAGATAATTTGATTTCTTCCTTATTATTTGTATATGGCAATTATTGCACGAGCACTTCAAAGTATCAATAACTAAGTAATAATACATTGGCAATATGTATTTCCTTTATTCGCGTATTCCTCATACTCTTAAACCAATAACAGTGCCATGATATGTATCAAATAAAGAGTCCCGATAGCTCTTTGACCTTTCAGTCGTACATTGATGCAACGAGACCAAATTGTGGTTACCAATTGGAATTGGTGTTTATCGCTTCACATTAGACAAAAAGTAAAATTACTTTTTAAGTAACAAACAAATACTTAAAAGGTTGGCACAAAATCAACAGATCAGCGCCAGTGTTCCAAGTGTCCATTGACGGCGGTTGCCACTTACCAGATGAACAGCAAGCCTGTTTGCCGCTTTTGTATAAAAAAAAATAAAAATTAGCAGTCATTATATGCTGCTATAACAATATAATTGACTTATACTGTTCACTACACGTAACTCAATTCTCTTTCCAACTAAATTGCACACTATAGATAATTATACTTTAATATTATAAATGCGAAAAGTTGGTTTGTTAGTTTGATTGTTCCTCTTTCACGCAACAAGATCAACGGATCGACCTGATTTTTTTGCATGTGTATAGTTCAAGAGTGATATAAGCTACATTTCATCATCATCATCACTATTTTTCATCACTACGCGGGTAAAACCGCGGGGCGCAGCTACTTACAGTTGCATCACTTGAGAATGGCTGGAATTTTTATAATTTTAAAATGTTTGTAATTGCACAAATTAGGTTTTTATCGGGAAAAATTGAGCGTCCTTTTTTTCTATGGGATTTTTGTATGAACGCAAGACCATTCAAATTTGTAGTATGTAGTATATCTAGTATGAAATAAAAATCCCATATTTTCCTTAGTATTTATGAGGATCACTGTATGTGTACTGGTTCGATCATTAGAACTGACACCGGCAGCTTGTTCATTAGAGGACATCCATCAAAGCTCTTTGACAAACCTGTGCCTTTTAGGCAAAGGAATTCTGCAATCGTTAGTCGTTAGCTTTGAGGTATATATCTACTCAGACCAATAGATCTAAAACCTTTATGACCAAATGGTCATAAACATTTACTCGACTCAGTTTCTCAAGTGTACCATAACAAAGGAACCGTTCAACTTTTCAGGTTTAAAAGTAGCTTTTGTTACTCTAATCTTTTGACTGGTTGGACATCCCTGCAAAAATCACGTCGCGTGAATACTTTTTTCATAGACAAAAGGACAAATAAAAAAACTATGGCATCAAGCCCAGAAAACAAGATTAAAAAAAATTACAGTCCACTCTAAATGATCACTACAAAGTTAGGCAACGTCTTTTGTAAATTGTTTGATTTTTCTTCCATAAAATTAAGAATTGATTTTTGCACTGTTTCTATATCGGAGTTAATAAGTTACAGGTACTCTTTGTAAGTTACTGCACTGGTACGGATTTAATTTCGTCCTCGTTCTGCATTTATAACTAGTAGAGAAGCGATAGAGTTGTATAATCCGTTTTCGTCAGGCATAATATTCCAGTTTTGACACAACATCTGTATTTTATGCCACGACACGACCACGCGTAAAATCACCCTCTGACCTCCATTTGCAAAACAAAATATAGCAGTTAAACGCGAAACAAAGCTCACATTTCTACATTATACGAGTAACTTGACGCCCGCTGCATACGGAATGAAGTGAGACCAACAAACCAAATTGGTACTGACTCGCGTACGTTATGTTAAGTGAAATTTTATGCCTCCTCGTAAAAATCCACGTGCTAACGCCTGTTCCTGTTCAATTGGAACAAAACGAGAAAACGAGGGTAGGTGGGAATGAGAGGAGAAATAATGGCGCGTAATTTCACGGCGCTTTGTGACAGAACTCTTTGTGGAAGTGTCCTTGTCAACCGTCACTTGTTTGCCTTGCTTATGTATAGTTAGGATCTCAGATCAGATAAAAAAGGGAGATATGGTAAGGTAGCGTGACGGGAGTAAACGCATTTGGCCTAAATCAGGTTTGATGCCTTTAATCGATTTTACCATCCTTTTCTTTTATTGAACTTTTTCCGCAGGAAAACGCTGGATGCAGGCCGCTTCCAACTGGCCTGTTTGGAGATAGATAGAGGAGCCCTATGTCTAGTAGTGGACGTCCTGTAACTGAAATGATGATGATCAGCTATAAGTTAGTTTATTGGTGTCACTGCAGGTTTCATAATATGTGTGAAAAATTAGTGTACCGCACCTACTTACAGTTTTTGCGATAAGCGGTTTAGCAGTATAATGAAAAAAAGTAGGTGATACACCAAGACATTTAACACGAACGATACGTACATACTGAAGCATAACTATATCTCTTTTTTGTCTAATCTGAGGTTAGGATATAACCCCTGTAATCTTACCTTAGACTAAAGACAATTCCCTTCCAATTTAGTAACCTTATAACACAGGATTACGGAAAAATTAAAAATCATTAAATTTACTAATATATTAAAATTGCAAGTTGAAAACAAGCAAAAGCCTAATAAGTTTTTTTTTTTTATCAGAAATAAATGATGTCTATGTGAACTGTATGAAAAGCCACAAACGCCACCGCGGCTTTGTTCTACGAATGGTGTGAGACACCACTTCGCTGGCTCACTATTACAAGGTTCTATGTTATTTTCTTACACATTCTGTAATTTCAATTTAACTCTCAATTTTTTTTTGACTCTAATAAATATTGACTTAGCAGGGTTTATGCTTGAGTAAAAGTATCTCTCTAACCCTGCTAAGTCAAATTTATGCAAGTAAATTTTTTCAAATTGAAATTACAGAACATGTAAGAAAATAACATAGAACCTTGTAATAGTGAGCCAGCGACTTATAATTGTTTATTCAAGTTTTCTCCATGAATATTTACTTGCAAAGCACAGTTTTTTATCTAAATAATATATGGTAACAATACACATAACGCACACTATTGTAAAGCAAGCACAAGTTTTTAGCAGTTAGCTACAATACCTGTAATTTATATCCAGGGTACATCCAACAGAAACAAAAGACTGCAGGCCAGCCGCGGGTTAAATGGCTCGGAACAACCTTTTTATTAGAGGCCCCATTGTGGAACGCACCTAATGGATTTCAGGAACATGTAGGTAGTAAAATACTTTCTGGTATTACTTATTTACTATTATTCTACTGCAGTGACCTAATGTGAATCTTTCCATCTGACAATAAAACCCAATAGGTCTCATGTAGAGGGAAAATTAAGCTCTGCTACAAACATTCTACTTAACTAGGCCTTGGATTATTTCAAATTTTTTGTGTTATTTCATTCAAAGAAAAATACAAAATTATTTATTTCACATAATGGCAAAGATACAATAAAGCAATTGCCTGGGGGCCTCAAAGTAGGCTAAGCCTGTATGTTGAGGTGCAAACATGAAATAACCCTTACAACTCGTTTCCTACCAATAGATAAGTTGTTATTGCTAGATTACGAATTCGTAGAGCCTTCTACATATCAGCAGCCATCAAACGTCCTCTGCTGGACAAAGGCCTCCCTCTTAAAGAGGGGTGTTGCCATAATCCCCACGCTTGGCAGGCGGCTTGGGGATGGGCAGTAAGTTCACCGTGTGCTAATAGGATGCTGCTAACCATCCTCTGGCGTAGAGCCTTCTACGCCGTAGTGCAATCTGCATTGAACTATGTCTACGGTGCGTAGCTTTTTTTAAATTAATATTTTTAAAGGTTTAGGGTCCCGTTTTTACCCTTTGGGTACGGAACCCTAAAAACGGTAATTGTTACACGCGTCTAACTTGGCATGATTACAGTACACACTCTAAAGTACAACAACAAATAATAAATAAAGGCCAAGTGCGAGTAGGTGACAAATTTCTGTTCATTACCAAGTTATGCAACGTATTTCCCTACTTAAATGACATCATTCGTCTCACCGAATCGAAATCCCACTATATTATACAACTTTTAAAGTCGCTTTTCAAAATTGATAATTATTGTATTATGTGGTGATACGGAATACTCAGTGCGCGAGTCCAACTCGAACTTGGCCTGTTTTATTTTTTCTGTCATAAATAAACGATGTCTAATTTATGTCTATGGCTTTGTATTGTATGTCTATAAAAAAATATACCAAAACATTGCAAACTCCGCAGTACTTTATGCTAAACGCCTAAATTGGAAAGCAGCAAGAGGTAAAGTGTAGCAATTAGCGTCACCGTTTATCGTTGCCGTCCTCGTTACCTAAAGTACCCACCATTACTATTATATATTCTGTGTATTTCGAACCAGACAGAAATGTTTACAATATAACTTTTATTATTACAAGTTTTTATTTAACTTGCCCATTAACTATTAGTATGTTCGTATGTATATGACAAAACTTGCAACTGAGTTTTAGACCAGTTATCTTTAACTGATTGAGCTGAAATTTGACATAGTAGCTATGTAAATAATTAAAGTTTTCGTATAAAATTAATCAACATACTAAAATGACCGGCCTTTATTAAAATGTCCGGCATTAAGTCGGGACTTTTAAAATTTTGATATGGTAACCCTAGCTGTCATCCAGTCATTACGTGATCCGCTTTGCGAATCCTGAGTTATGTAGCTGACCTATAGTTAATTACCCATTTGTCTATATAGGGTTACGCATATATACTTAGCCGAAAGAAGGTTTATGTTTATGTTTTTTTATCTTTGGTTATTGCACATTAACACTCAAAAATATACTCGCCGACGCCGTTTTTTTCACGTTGGCCTCAAAACTCACAATCAATTGTTAACAACATTTAAATGACATTTCATTTCTTTACAGGTAAAATCCTACTGCCTCAACACCCAAACCCAAGCATGCATGTGCAGTTAATTCCTTTCAACATTTCACAGTTGACGTAAGTGCAAATAACTGATACTTGAAAACACAGAAAAGAAAAAAAAAACGTTTAAATGTTTTCTGTGCTTGAAAAGTTACAACACCTGTATATAAAGAAGAAGCTACAAAAAACCGGACAAGTAGGAGTAGGACTCGTGCTCCGAGGGTTCCGTTGGATGGAACCCTCAAAGAGCGAGTCCAAAATAAAAACTAACTGAAGTTGAAATATTGAAAGACAAACTTAACTTTGTAGTTGACAATAAGGTTCTTCCATACATTCCAACTACAAAATGTAAGTTTATAATAGCAAAACAATTATTTTTAAATGATATAACTTCAAATTTGTAACTTTCGGATTTATTCCTGTATAATTATGTGCTATGAGACCTTGCCTTTTGCCAAATTTCATGATTCTAGGTCAAAGGGAAGTACCCTATAGGTTTTGATTTCCTTGTGAAATTGCAAAATATGCGACATAAACGTTCATATCTTTTGATTGCGTTGCGTTGACCTTTTTTTTTTTTACAGCCAGTAGAAACCGTATACCCACGTATTTAGTATAAATTTCAACTTGATACCTTTACGCGTTCTTGAGAAAAAGGCTCTTGACAGACGGACAGACAGACGCACAGACAGACAGACGGACAACGAAGTGATCCTATAAGGGTTCTGTTTTTTCCTTTTGAGGTACGGAACCCTAAAAACTACTAAATAGTATCCGGTCTATAAAGTACAAGCTACAAAACAGTATCCGTAAAGTGTCGCAGTTGTTCTTATTGTATCAACAAGACAATCGTTTACGCGAAAACGGAGGAAATTTTTAAAGAAAATAAAAGTGCCGGTTGAAATAAGAAAGCGGAGATGTCACAAACACGAGCTTGAGTACCATGAACATAAACAAGTTTGAACAAACTTCGTTCGAAATAACGCGATTTGAGAAAATACCATATAAAAGTAATACGATCAATAATTATTTTCCCTTCATTTTGTTTAAGTTGCGATTGTAAATAGCGCTCCTTAATTTAATTGCAATCTAGCCTAATGCTAGGCTAATAAGAAATTTAATTCTAATTTAAGCTTTTTAAGTATGATATTTTTAAAACTAATGTTAATGTTTCCATTAACACGTTTCTTATTGTCTCTATTAAGGCGAAGACCATTTGTTCACGTATTCTTTATATGTACAACACTACACTTTATATGTATAGCACTACACTACTTAACACTAAAAAAAATAGATAAAATGATGTTTGATTTACTATTATGCTGATATACTTGAAGTTTCAAATCAATACTACAATTAAAAGTACATTTAAATCGACTTCCAAAATAAAACCGTAGCTAACGCTAATCTAATAAAAGCAAACAAAGGAAGCTAATAAAAGCATGGCAAAAAAAGAGTAACGAAAAAAGCATAGAAACGACTTAAAACGGTTTTAAACGGCTACATTCTGATTAGCACAGTTTCAATTTCGATACTGCGACTTCTTTTTCTGCACTAAAACTGCAGCTTGTAGTCTGCCTTTCAATCTACAAAAAAAACTGATGTAGTTACCCATGACAGTTCAAAATGGTTTTTACAGTAAAAATAAATATTCGTGTATCCTTTTTAGAAGCATATTCACCGGTAATCGACTCTAGTCCACCGATAGCCGCTAACTTGCACAGAACCAGGAGGAGTACTTCCACTGTGGACTTGTGGCTATAAAACATGGCGACCTACTTACGTCAAGCGCAGAAATCGCTCGCGAAATAATTTCTTATGGAACTTGGGCGTTACTATGTTTGTCAGTACTCAAATTCGGTAAACTATCTATGGAGTTTTTTTTAGTTTGTGGATAGGTTCATGCTGAATCTAGTTTCACTGTGATGTTTTGCATTTTAAATTGTTTTGTTAAAATATAGAAACAAAACTATGTACTAAGTGCCGGTACCTTGCCAACTTGTCCACGAGTAAAAGCCAAGATAGTCTTTGTTAGTTTAGAAGTCGGTTAAAAAAGTGTACAAAATGTGTTTTGCATTGTTCTTGTGCGTCAGAAAGTACTGACTCTACAATACAAATCTTCTATACGTATAAATAAAGATGAAATGCTGTTTGTTGGTAATCGCATCACTTGAGAATGGCTAGACTGAAGAAGGTTTTTAGGTAAAGAAAAATGGAAATGGTTTCATGAAAATTTTTCAAATTCGAGAAAAACAGAACGTCATCTGTCGGGCCAGCTAGTTTGGAATAATACTCGTCTCTTTTTTCCCCCTTCAACCTACCGATAAAGCGGTGTAATTTAAGAGCACCTATTTGCCTCGTTAAAAGTAGAGTTTTAGATGTGTACCTATAAATTATATAGCCAGTATAAATTTGTAACTTTTGTTGGTTCATGGCAGAGGATAAACTTTGTACCCAAAGATATCGCTACCTTCTTCACTGATTGCAACCGCAATGGGCATCGTTCCGTTTGAATGGCGCGGAAATTCGTCGTCTTTGTCGACCATAGCTTTGAACTGCACTCTTTTCAATGCTGGCTCCCTGGTACCTACTACAGTCATGTGCACAGAGGTTTGGCAAGACGTATGAAATCAGACAGGTTTTCAGATCTTTGTTACAGATATAATTTCCTTTTAACTTCAGGTTTAGGTGTTCACTTGCTTGAAATAAAATAAGATTTTAACTTTTAGACTAGGTGTTCACTTGTTTCAAATGAAATGAAATAAGCTTTAAATTTCTGGATTAGGTGTTCACTTGCTTGAGATGATTTGAGTTTTTATTTGTTGGAATACAGTTTTTTGGACACGCTTATAAGTAGTCGAGTTTAAAGTAATTATTGGTAGCCTCGTCCCCATTAAAGGTAGACATTTCATGCATCGTGGCCGATCGTAGCCACTCGGCGACTAATGTGCGCGGTTGATGCGATTTGAAAATGTATGGAGACGTCAGTCATCGGCCGAACGCGTCTGAAGCAGACCTTGGAAGCGGTGCCTTACATTTTCTTAGTGCGAAGACTTGTCGCATCAGCCGCGCGCGTTAGACGCGTGCGTCAGACACACGTGGCTGCGCGATCTACCGCGATGCACGGATGACTTGTACTTAGTTTTTAGTCGAAATTAATATCAATTTGCACTCATGTTTCATAATATCGATAGAGAAATACTAATTACGACGATTCTTAATTAGCTAAATCTGAAAATGGACGAACAATTGTTCTACTATATAAATACCTGGTAATACCTTTTTTGTTTGATTCGCCTTACAACTCCCACGTAGTTCCAATCCGATATTTTAATTAGTTTGATTTTATAAACCTCTTACGACTCACGAAGAAAACAAGGAAAATTAATTCCTTCTAACAGAATTCGTGAACGTAAATAAATTAACAAAAACGCTTTAGCTTGTTTTTGTGAATTAATATTGTAATTCAGTGTTTTGAGTGACGCCAAGTTCATAATAGTACCTCGTTTTCTAGAGTCTTGAACAGTCGAAACGCGATATGATGCGGAAGCGCGGCGAAGAAATATGAAACCTACGGTAAACCAAAAAAAGAGTTAACTTTTCCGTAATAGCTCGCACGTCACAATGTCGCCTTGATTCTCCAGTTCGCGTTGAAACTCGAGGCACATGAACTTTTCTATAAAACGGGCTTTTTATTTAAAAGTAAATGAGTTTAAAAGTAACTTACGTAATCGGTGTCATTATACAGGGTTAAGCATACAGACTGTACCAAGCTAAAAGGAGGTCATTGTACTCATCATTATGAACAAATTTTACTATGGAACCAACCCCGAAGTCGCGAAAAAAACATTTGCATTCCCATAGAAAACAGTCATTGAACAGTTTTTTTGCTATTTCAGAATTGATGACTACAATGACCTTCTTTTGGCATCATTTTGTCTATATGCGTAACCCCCGCATAATTTCCTTGAAACTGTTTACACAAGCAAAACTACCTAAGTACTTAAGTACTACCAGTACTACTTAAATAAAATCATAGAATAACTAATGTAAGCATATCAAGAAATGTTCCAAAACATACAGAAACAGTGCAAACAAGGCGGAAAAAATAATTATTTTCCTCGACAAACAACGACGCAAAACAACAGAGTTTTGGCTATTGTTTATATCCAAAAATAGCCAAGGTAAAAACTTAAACATATTCCGTGTATATAAGAAAATATCCCACATCTAGGGATGTACCACGGTAAATTTAACTTGGCCCATTTCTGTCGAAAACAGAATAATTCCAAATAGGTAGTACAGGAATATTCCATCATCTATTGAATGGCTCAGTTCTTGTCACCGGAGCATAAGGGCCCCCGAGTTGGGCCCAAGGGGACGTCTTAAAACCAGAGTCCCCTTTTCATTTACCTATCTCGTTGTCCTTGTAATTGAAAGGACATTGAAGCGGCTTACTCGACTGGAACTGATAGGCGAATGTATTGGGACATATTCAATTCACGCTTCGTGAAAAATTCATTGATTCCTTATGTGGGATTATTTTGTTGGAGTTTATTTTTATCGAATGTTATGAAATTATGAAATATTAAGGAGTCTTGCCGATTTTTACTGTTTTCTGTCTCAAGCCGTATAAAAATAATATAAAAAATTGAAGTAGATAAATTCAAGGAAAACCATACAACTACACAGATGCCTCCTTGATGGAGGTTAGGTTATACTAAAACAATCATTAAAAAATCTAGTAAAAAATTAAGTCTTTGTGAGCAGATCTATAAATTGTCTTTTTGTCACCTGCCATCTTGAAGAAAAATTAGAAAAACAATTGACGGTAGTATTACGTTGTCACCATAGTTAGAAAGAAACGGCTTGTCTTACGGGCTATTCTTGTATTATTTTAATCCATACACGGTCATAATTTTGTATCCACCGATACCGGGATCCATGGTTAGTATAAAGCAAGAATCAGTTTGAACTAAAATAGGGTACAATGTAACTTCATCTTTTTTATAATATTAACAAAGTCTTAACAAAGTATTAAATTAATAAAGTCGTTTTCTATTAGAAAGAAAGAAAGAAAGAAAGAAAATAAATTTTATTCGACACCTTTACAAAAAACTTATATCTAGAGGATACAATCAGTGTCGAATGGGTCTATTAGAAAATATTTAAGTAAATATGAGCATTTTTTTTCTTATACCTACCTTATTTTTGATCCAATAACATACTTCGATCAAAGTGATTCAAATGAACGAGTGTTTCTACCATTTATTGAATGTCAACATTATTTGTGGAATCAAGAAAATTTTATTGATAGCAAAGCCTAAAGTATTTGTACCTCATCGACAGAATCACACAAGCGACACTGTCTCTGTTCTCGTCACTCCTATGTTTGACTACCCCCGTATCCCAGTTGGTAGTGAACCTGCCTTCTGCGTTTGGGTGCGTGGGTTCGATTCCCACCTAAGGCAAACATTCATGTGATGAACTTTTGCGCTTGTTCTATATCTGGGTATTAATATATTTTTAAATATTTGTTTAAAAATATATTTTTATGTATATTAGTCTCTGGCAGCCATAGAACAAGTTTTGCCTAGTTTGGGGTCAGATGACCGTGTGCTCAAAAATGTCCCTTATATTTATTTTATTTATGTATATTTTTGAGAGTTATAGTGCTAACAAACGTGTGGATTTGGTTGACCTCAACCGCCGTCTGACCAACGGGAGAGAAAAAAAAGGGAAATATGTTATTCTCACTCTTTCGCTCCCGTTGGTTGGACGGCGGTCCGTCAACCAAATCCTCACGTCTGTTAGTACTATTACAGGCGATAGAAACAATTTATATTGCTTCAATAAGCCCACTATTTGTTTTTCTATCTATAGGTCCAATATTTACGTAGCTCGTATTTGGGAACTTATTTCAATGAGCACGGATAGGAGGTCGGCATCGCTGCGGGCCAGACGCCCGTGAGTCAACAGAGCAAACTCGCTTAGTTCGACGCATCGCATGTTTGCACTGAGGCTAAGCAAACGCAAACTTTGCCTCTACCATCTATAGAGACGTTTTTGAGCAAGTCTAATGCGGTGTAAAGTTAATTAAATGATACCGTAATGGAAATTAGTCACGATTAGTATCCATTTTTATTTAACGTCTCAAAGCACCATCGAGTTTACTGAGGTTGAAGTTTAATGAATATGTCACAGAATAAAGACAGTTCATTAGACAGAGAGGGCATTAGCAACTGATCACCGTGACTTCAAAGTTTACACACCACCTTTAAGAAGCGCCACCTTTTGTTGAGCAGTAAATAGAATAGAAGATAACAGAACGGAACAAACGGAGTAGGAACAATACGCAGACCATGCTTAGTGCAATTTGAAAATTTAATCAAGGTTTGAAATTATGTTTTTTTATTAATTCTTCTTACCTTCTGATACTAAACAACTGTAGCATTACATCACCAACTGTAGCATGTGAATGTTAGTTTTATTTTTCCAGTAATGTTGATAAAAACATCAAACCTTTGTTATTCAGCTGGCGTCGGGAGTCAAAAAAACAACAGTCGAAATTAGAACTTCCTTTTTTGAATTTCGTTGAAATAAAACGTTTAGTTATTACAAAAATAGAAAAGGATATACTGCATCAGTAGGTAGGAAAAGGTAAAGGTTTTCAACCGGCTGGTATGTTTTGTCCGAAGTAGGAAAATGAAATTGAGTTTCGAATCATACAAAAAAAAGCTGTGCCTGAAATTGGCATGTTATCAGGAAAGAAACCGTTTGAAAACAGAAATTACGTTGTTGAAACAAACCTCAAAGGAAAATGGAACATTTTAATGTTCAGGGTACAAGAGTAAGCCGCTTTACAGGAAATTATTTTACTGGTTCGATTATTCTGCACGTGCCCTTATTTTTAGATGATTGTAAATAAATTACGTAGGATTTCTTAATTTTTTTATTCTCAAAAACTAAGGTTGGATTCATAAAGTTTAATTTAAATACAAGGACATTGTATACCCAAAAGGGGTACACAAAGTCCTTGTTTAAATACCGATATACGAGTATAGATCAAAGAGGGCAGTTCATAAGATAACAATTGAATTAATAGTATTTGTCCGCGCTAAGCTAAAAAATCAAGGACATTCCATAAAGAGGATGCAAAGTATAAATCTGATTTCTTCTTGCGACATGTCAGCCATTTTTGCTTACCTGAACTCAGTTTCGAGCATTCAACTTGTTGCAAATCACGTGGTCTTGTTATCCATCCACAAAAGAGAATAGTTGCAAAAATTCCGTGTCATTTCAGATGGTAGGTACGTCGTTAGACAGTGGGTTTTTTCGCACAAGAGTGTTGGACAGAAACTTGCTTTAGTATTTTACTATTAGTAAACAAAACTCTATAAACTAAATGTCAAATTTTCTACTATGATTTCGTTTCATTACAATACGAAATAGTCCCCGAACAACTTTTACATTTGCAAATATGATCCCGAATACAAAGTTCCATTGAAACGCAACTTGAAACAAAATAATACAAAACTGTAACATAAAATTTTGGCATACATGTCACATGAGAATACCCCAACTTTCTATAAATAAAATGAGATAAAAGCTTCGTTCCAAGCATTCCAAGATTCCTAGTACCTAATTTTGTCCTTTTAAAAATGTCAAATAGCCAAAAACTAAAATTTAAAAAAAATATAAGACTAGGTATAATATATAGGTACTTTATGAGTCAGCGTCAGTGTTTCAAATAGTTTTGACAATTTACTTAGCACGACTATACTATTTCCACCTGTTTATTTGTTTTGACAGCTGTAATAACATTATATATATATTTATGAAACCACGAATTCTTTTCACTTTCGGTAGGTTTTTGAACGTAAGACTGTTGCAGGTAGCCGATATACATCAGTGAAACATTGTAACAAAATGTTATTATTCAGCTTTTAGCAATGTTATTGCAGCTAGCAGAGCAAACAATTTAACTGAAATAGTATTCAAACGTAGTTTTTTATTGAAAAAGTGTTTCAATCGCCATTATTTCACCTAAAGACATTTTTCAAGGAAGAGAGTAGGTAACAATGAAAGCAAACAAACCTGAGAGGCTGGTCCATCGATCTTCTAAAGACGTGTTTAATCGCCAAGCAACGGTCCCCTCCCACCTCCCTGACGACAAGATTAAATGCTACAAAAACAGTTTTTTCCTGCCCGGGCAACGCGAAAACAGATTTAAAGGTAAAAACATCGACTAGTAGGCTATAATAAGCATTCGTAACAAGATCTAATACGATTGCTAGAGCTTCTAATCTAAATCATATATATGACATCAAAATACATCAGGGATTACAAAAATCCAACTGATATTGCATGAGCCTTTACATTGTCTTTAAACCTTCAACGGTCTATAATCATCATCATCATCATCAGCCAGAAGACGTCCACTGCTGAACATAGGCCTCCCCCTTTAACCTCCACACTGGTCTATAATCAATACTCAATATTTTGCATAATGCAATGCACATACAGATCTTAGCATGTTTAAGGTAGGTATCACATAGCATAAGCATAACAAGCCCTTTAATAGTCCACTGCTGGACTTAGGCCTACTCCCGAATGGGGGATTGGGCCATATCCACCACGCTGGCCCAGTTGCGGGTTGGTGGATTCACATACGCCATCGAATTTCTTTTCCGTACGCATTCTTCATCCTTCGTGATGTTTTTAAAAATAAGGTACTGACTCTACTAATACCAACCGAAGGTGTGCTAAAAAAGTACACAGAATTAGTGAAATCTGCTAGTAACGCTTACGTAGATTTATTGCCAGAGTTTAAAGGTCGCGTTCCTTTTTAAGGGGGAAAACGTGACCTTTTTCTGTTTTCTTAATGTATTTTTAATTGAGTTTTTAAGACGCTAATGATAACGTCACGTAGAGTTTGTATTTTCAAGTAAAATGTGTTCAAATGCAAAGCATGATCTTACCAGAATGAAATATTTTAGGTTACCGGTATGTCTCTAATTATGTGAAACTAATGATTACAAAATGAAACGAGAAAGGTGTGTTTTTCAAGTTCTGGCGGTAAATAGTTGTATAAAGATTAAATTAGGCGTCAAGTTAATACCATAACACTATGCCCAAAATTCATATTTTTCTACCAAAGTCAGAAAGGAGGAGGTTCTTAACTCGACTGCATTTTTGCTACGCGATTACACTACCAATAATGAATTGGTTTCAATGATTCTTTTTTGTTTTGTAGAGCCATACTTCAGAGGTAATCCTTTATAAATTTTATCGAAACTGCAGTGCAAGTACCGTTCTTTAACGATTGTAAAATTCGATAAAATGCTACAGAATCGATGATAGCGTGTACTGATAAAATGGCATTTTATCGAGTTAGACGATCTCAACTGTCAAATTTGACGATCGATAACGAACGTTACTTGCACTGCTGATTCAGAATTTTTTGAAAAAATCAACAAACACAAAATAAATCAGATGACGTTTTGGGTTGTGGTTTTTCTCAGGAAAAGTTTCAGGAGGACTTTCAATCTCAGTTCAAAAAAAAAATACAGTTATTTTTTTTACTTTGTAGTTTAAGTTTATACAATGTGTAGATATCGTTTTGAAGTCGGTTATCTTTTTTTTTCAAATATTTGCTTATCATAGACGGTAGGTTCTTATTTTATGTTTCAGTGGAACAAACAGATAAAAACGACTTGCTTTTTGAGTGTAATAATTATGTGTACGTAAGACATTTCTAGAGTGCTATACGCCCCGCTGTTTTACCCGCGTGGGTAGTTCCTCAAGAACTGTACATGTTTCAGGAATAAAAAGTATCATAAGTCACTCTGCGACCCACCAACTATATAATTATATCCATTGCTCTCTTGCTGCATAAAAGAGAAACAAATAAACACATACTTGTGTATTTATTTATATTACAGTGTTTATTTAAAAGATTATCCCCTGTAGACTAATTTAATCTATAAAACTGTAGGTATATTACCCCTAAAAAAAATTCTCCGTTTCTTTTGCTTGAGACGATACAAACAGTCGTAACTTAGCTTAAAGTCAGGTCCAACTGTCCCATTTATTTGCGACAAATGGCGTAGAAAAAAACGGCGCTGTTTTTGTCTGTATCCATTAAAAACTACAACAAAAAGCCCATGCTAGGTTGTTTGCAATATATTTTTTTGGAGTTTTAGTAAATTATACCCTATCATTACATAATATTGACTTTTACATGCTTTTATTTAACTTGCCTATAGTTAGTATGTACAAATCAATGCAATGCATGCAATGTGTGAGACAAATCTTGCAACTGAATTTTACACCAGTTATCGTTAACCAATTGTGCTGAAATTTGACATATTATTTATATAACTTCGGCGACAATGCAATGTTATGGTACCATCGAGCTGGTCTGGTGATGGAGACAGAAGGTCTATAGGAACTCCTAAACGAAACGAAGTAATAGCGTCGAGTTTGGGTTCGTTGGATTTGTCTTCTCAAGCACTTTGGTTCTTAGATGATATAAATTCAATATGGCGGACGCCCCAAGATGGCGGACAAAATTTTAATCTACTATCATGATAAATGGGTATTAAATGAAAGGGTTTGCTGAGAAGAATACATAAAGCTTGTTATTCTTCTTTATTTCTTTTTCATAAGAGGATTTTGTGTTTTAAATATTTTTTCGTTTAACAGTTAATTGTTAAAATTCATTTTATGATATACAGTAATGTAAACTACTCGATACATTCTAAACAAACTAACAAACATAGCATGTTTCGTAAAAAAAAGATTGTAAAAAATCTACAGAGTATCAAAACTATGCTATAGGCTTCTTTACGTATTTGTAAACCTTTATTTTTCTGTTGTGTTAAAGTGTCACATGTTCTAAAAGAAAAGTACGGATGAAACAAAATAATATTATCAATAGCATTAAATTATGTAGTTCTGCATGGCACGGGAATAAATCACGTATGTGATGTATGGTTACTCCGACAACTGCATTCGGTGGTCGTTTTCAAGGTGAATTCGCGCGTGCGACTGCGTCACGCTTTGCACTATAGTCGGAGTAATCAGCTTAATCATACGTGAGTAATTCCCATGCTTGTCTGATTTACAATAAACCGTTTGAAATGTTGTCTTATTTTGCAATAAACCATTTGAAATGTTGTCGATTACATAACGTACAAGCTTTAGATAACATTTAGATATCGCTGAAACAGCCGCACATAGAATTATTCTAGTAAAATAAATCGCAGCAGTTAAAGCTTAGCTATTGTCCTCGTACCTCGATAACCCATACGTGCTCACTCACACTTATCTTATATTACACACACATGCACAGTATAGACATGCTTCACGTGTACATAGTGTGAGTCAGTGTTAAAGCTCCGTTGAACAAGAATCACCGCGAAAGAAGAAATATAACTGCTAGGGACTGGAATGCCTGGCTACTATCGTTGTTTCTTGAAAACTATAACCTGGGTATCTTCAAAGCCCAATTTATTTCCTTCTAGGTCTACGGGGATCTATCATCGGCCACAACAACAAAAAAATTGCGGTAATCAAGTAGTGTTAGTTGTGATACCTCCGATGTTACAGTCATGCAACTGTAACTGCTTGCTTTACGGTGCACCGTTTACACATTAAGATGCACTCATTGCCATTTTTGGTGCCCAAAAACTTGTGTGATTTAGTGGTAGCCACGTAACTGACCAGATTACCGTACAGCGTACACCCCTCGCATGGAAGGCAGAGAACACTCACCTACCCGATAATGTTATATCTGACCTCTGTTTTTGTTTGTTTCTCCTAGCGCGGTGTTCTTGCTGTCTTTGTTTGCTAAAATAATAGAAATAAGGCTTGAATTTATACGCAGTTTATATATGCAAGATTGTTTGCAGAAATTGACTGGAAGAAATCTGTTCAGCCATTGGAAGATTATAACTATCAATTATCGTATTTTTTTTCAATTTATACTTTTTTTTTGGTAAGGTTAAAAAAGTCACCATTAAAAAAACTTATTAAAAACCAGCTTTTTTCGTATTCTTTTTAGGAAACCCTTTTATTTGATACTTACCCAAAAAGAAAAGAAAAAAAAGAAAAGAAAAAAGAAAACATAGAAAAATAAATAAAAAGAAAAATAAAAGAAAAATTAAGAAAATTATGTGCGCAATCTTGGGGCATCCGCTATATTAGATTTAGAATGACGTCATTAAACTTTAATCATGCATTGTCATCCAAACTAAAATGCAAATTTTCAGCTACTTCGGTTGGGGGTAACTGTTTTAAAATTCGGTTGCAAAGTAGGTAGGCAAGTTAAATAAAAGCTTGTAATAAAAATATAAAAGTTGTGAAGTATAAGTTAAAAGTTTAGTATGAAGACTACGAACCGGTAAGCGCAGCGCAGGACGTCCACCCATAAGCAGACGACCTAAAAGAGACCGCAGGGAAACGCTGGATGCAGGCCGCTTCCAACCGGTCCTTTTAGAGATCGATGGGGGAGGCCTATGTCCAGCAGTGGACGTCCTATGGCTGTAATGATGATGATAATGATAAATGTTTATCCTACATATCAAAATTAATTCCATTCGAATGGATACAGAGACCAAACATTCAACAAACAGATTTCAATTTGAACTCCTACACAATATTGTTGAAGATTGAATGATTGAATTCTAATCAAGCGAGCTGTTTTGTCAGCCGGAGACCGAACTGCGCCGATAAGCCAGGACGTTGTTGTTACCGACAATAATATTAATAATAGGCTGATGTAGGTTACGTTACCTTAAAATATAGGTACCTACTTGCAGTTAAACATTGAGAGCTTAAGGCCCAGAATATAGCGCGCCGTTATCTCACTCGCGCATTTGAGGTTTTTGAAGTGAAAGCTTCTTTAGTCGCGTATTTTTGGTAGGGGCAGAAAATAATGGGTTCACGTCTCCGACATGCTAATCTGACGTATTAGTTTTTTATCTGAAGGCAGTCCCCATGACTGTCAAAAAAAAAATGTCTTCTATTGAAAAATGTGCTTCGGTCGTAAAATTTAGAACAAATTTTGTTTTAATAGTCTTTATAATGGCCAGAACAAATGAAAAAAACTGTTTATACCTACTATATTTTGTTTACCAAATAAAAAATTAAAATACTGATGACCACTTTCCAAAAAAATACCTAATTCATTTGAATGCGGTTTTTCAAAAGGGTTACTTCATCCAACAATGAAGCAATAGACATTTACAAGCTCACATTGCTCGTTCACCTGCACACTTGACATCTAATTGCGGTTTCACAACATCTAGTTAGTAAAGCGATTGTATTGCTGTTTCCGTTCACAAGTTCTACTTTTGAAATGAACGCCGCACTCAAATGCTTTCAATGCGAGTGAATAGTAGAAATAAATGGCTGACTCGGTTGTGCTGAACGCTTACCAAATGGTTTTTTAATTATGAGCTATTATGTCGTTTAGATTTTAATTCTCATGGTTGCGATTTGCACGGTCCTTACTTAGTCCGCAGATTGACGCGTTCCATGTATTGATCTTTATTTCTATTGCACTTCAGACTTTTTTTACTAGGCTACTCTTTCACATTTTTCTTTTATTGACAGTTCCTTGGCGATTTCATTTTGGTTGCAAAAAAGTTTTAATGCTCATAAAATTAAGTCTAAAATATCAAATAAACTTTGCGTAGTAAGTAGTAGTAATTTTACGTAGAACTAAGATTAAAGTTTTACGTTTAAATTTTGAAACGAAAACAAAAATAAACAGACGTCATTTTAACTCCTCTTAACGGGCCGGGCTCCATAGCCGTGGTAGCCTATTTGGGAGACCGCTAGACTTAAAAGCCGGTGGCTTCGAGTTCAAATACCGGACTTGTACCAATGAGTTCTTTGGAGTTTATATACGGATTTTCATACCACTGACTTTTCGGTGAAGAAAACATCGTGACGAAACCTGCATACGTACGAAGTAGAAATTCAATGGCGTATGTGAATTCACCAACCCGTAACTCGGACAGTGTTGTGGATATGGTCGAATCGCTTTCGGGGGTGGGCCAAAGTCTAGATTATGCTATGCTTATGTTAATGGGCATAGCACGAATGATGCAATTGGCAAGGGATGGTAGATGGCATAGTCAAAGGCACACGCACCTATGCCCAGCAGTGGGGTTTCAAAGGCTCAAAGGCTGGTAACGACAATGGTGATCTAAGTCAAAATATATTATCGTCCTCAAATCTCCAAGAAACCTAAGAAAAAGTCATGGTCGTTTGACGAACGACGACGCAAGACCGTGCCTACCTAATGAAATATTTTGACGACCAACCGGCCCTCGGGGAATAAATGAACTTTTCACGAGCAGGCCTTACACGTTTCCAATAATAGCTCTAAGCTAAGTACCTACTTCATTTTGTGTTACATTTTATATGGTTATTGGTATGTGTCTTATCTCCCTAATTTATTATAAAGTATAATTTTATATTAGGCATCTAAGTGTGAGTGAAACAACTTATTATGTTATTTGATTGAATCAGGCGTTACTTTGCGGAAGTTTATCTTCAAAACTGTTTTTCTGATTAATCTCAAATGTACCCGCTTCTACGTCGCTTCAAGTACAATAAAGAATTTGGAATAAACCAAATACACACACACACAGACACACACACACACTACACATATTACACACAATACAATTTATCTATATAATTATATCAACCTATTACACCACCTAAACCCATCCTAACCTATCCATAGGCGAAGGTGACTACTTACCATTAGCTGGCCCGTCGCTTGTTTGTCTACTATTACATTTAAAAAAACTAAGGTGAATAATACTTTTTAGTAAGTATTTTGCTCAATGACTATTTAAGGGTTAACCTATCACCTTAATATTTGTACATATTTTGAAACTAATGAAACACATCGCTGAGCTTTACGAATAAAAAGTATTTTAAAATGTTATGAGTCACTTTACATTTTTCATGATTAATTATTTCCATCATCATCACCACCCTTGAATGACCCACTGCTGGGTATAGGCCTCTCTTTGTTTACGATTATTATAATTTCCATAAGGCGACACTTTAGAACATTATCTTTTCAGACATTTTTTGTTCGTCTATATGTTTCCAATTAAAAGATAAAAGTATCACATTGCAAAATGAATTTGAAAAAAAAATGGTGGCTTGGGAATATGCCAGCCTCCATAAAAACAACCCCCTTTATAGCTGAATTGGCATAGGTAATATATTATACTAGGCAAACTTATAAATAATGTTGCCTTTTCATATTCGCGTGGGATTCAAATTGTAGCTAAAACTTATTTTTACCTATACCGGCTCCGCTCTATAAAATAACATTCCAAAATTAAAATAGAGAACAAAATGAAACCTGTGTAAAATTGGATACCCGTAAGGCAAATAAGGCTTTACATGACGTGTTTTGTTGTGCGCCGGACTAGGGCAATAAAATAACATTTATCAAAGTAGAGCTGGGGGCTGTGCTATTATGTCATCAGTGGCTGTGCGGCGCTGTCACTGACCATACTAAATGTGGAGATTACAGATTTAATTCAGTGCATTGTGTTTCTCCACATCCACTCCTTGTTATTGATTAACTTCGGTCCCCAAGTTGACATATTTGGTGGCCGCTTACTCTACTATTATAATAATATGTGAATTAGTTGAGTTAAACTTTAGTTTTCAACGAACTTCAAAAAATGTGGTTCCCAAATAGACTGCGTAAAGTAAAAACATTTAAAAAAGGTACCATACTAAGGTCCCACCAGAACGCTTTTGTTGTCGCCAATTTTTTTTACATGACTATCTCATGAATTGTCAAGTGTTGTAATATAGGTGATTTTTTCAAGTGGGCGTGAATGGCTAAATCTGAAACTATGAGGAATAGCGAAAAGTACTCAAAGGAGTCTCGGGTCCAATTTTGATGAAAACTATAACTGCATCATTCAAAAAAATTACATTGGATTTTTGAAAAATCAATATTTCTAGCCAGGAATTGAACCCGTTGATTTTGAAAAAAAAACTGTAATATTACACCATTCGATAAAGTAGCTAATAAGGATCGAATTCTGCGAAGTAATAACATACGGCAAACTTAAGGAAAGAGCTAGTTTAAAAAAAAAACTTTTTTTAAAAATCAAATATTGTGAATCATTTCTAACAAGGTACAGAGGTAAAAATATTATTAAAATCCAACATGTTGCTAGCATTTTTGTCCCTTGTTTTTTTTTTTAAATATCTGAGGTGATGTTGGCAAAAAAAAGAAACATTCATTAATAAGTAAAGAAACCAATTAATCAACCAGCGTCACCACATTGCAAATTGAACCAACGTTCAAAGGCACAAAGGCCTTACATCTCGTGTTTGAATCATGTAACATCTCAAACAATCAAAGCTAATATTGTAGAGCGAGACTTCGTAGATGTTTGCGAAGTCAATCGAACGACACAACACGGTTACAGTTTCACTTCGTTAAGTTAACACGTTGACGAGTTGCTTCAGCTGATAGTGCTCACAGGGAAAAATGCGAGTATCCTAAACTTACTGTAACTCGTATTGTATGAACAAGCAAATCTAAGGAGTTCCCCGATAGTTACAATCTGGGTGTCTTCAAGTCGAGAGTGTATAGGTTTCTTCTAGGCAAGCGTGCTCCATCGCAGGCCGCATCATCGCTTGACATCAGGTGAGTCGGCGGCCAAGCGCAAGCCTATCGATAATTTAAAAAAAAAAAAAGTTTGGCGCCTACATGTAAAAACCTGTCGTCTCGTTGCTTTATTTTCCTAAACTTGTGTATTTTTGCGTAATTATGGTAGATTATTATTTATTAAGTATTCGTGGACGTGCTCGAGTGTGGCTAAGTGATATAGCTCGGTGACACATTTGTATTTTGGTGTTGGATTCAAAGCTCCATAGAAGCTTCTTGCAAAGTCTCCACCACTTTACTAAGGCATGACTTTGGCTTGACCGCGACTTATTTTGCTCGACTCTGACTGTGACTATGACTTGTTTGACTACATTTCATCAAACTTGATAGTAATTTAATACTTGACACTGGCGAATGCACAGGAGTGCGATGCCAAACTCCTCACAGAGGAAAGAATAAAAATAAAACGGGCCAAGTGCGAGGCGAGCTCACGCATTGAGGGTTCCGTACCACCACATATCTTGTCAGTTACTAAAGTACAAAAAATGTGTGTAAAGACAACATCCCATCAACGCCCAGGCGGTAACCCGTCCAAGTACCGGCCGCGCCCGACGTTGCTTCACTTCGGTGATCGTACGAGAAACGGTGGTGAACAGAAATTTGATACCGACTCGCACTTGGCCATTATTTATTATTTGGTGTTATACTTTAAAGTGTGTACAATAATCATGCCAAGTTTGACGCTTGTATGTATTACCGTTTTTACGCGTTTAGCGAATACAAAAATACATTAAAAAATACGTTTGTTGTTGGTTGTACCCTCTTTCGTTTTTACTTTTTGACTTTTATTACAGTACTTTAGATACAGCCGTTATTAGGTAGGGCAGACGGACAGACGGAATGACAGACAGACATCGTAGGCATATTAATAGGGTCCCGTTTTTACCACTTGGATAAGGAGCCCTAAAAAGCAAATCTAAACTCACTTTAACAGTTTGATTAAAAGGTTAACGAGTGAATTTTTTACAACATCACTCACTATAATCATCTGAAAGTTGCAGCAAGCGGTTTTACGCGCGATGACCCAGATTTCTCGTCGTTTTCGGGTTAGGTCAGTTCAACCGTTAACTGTGAAAAAACTCTATACCCTGGATTAACAGACAATTCTACTTTTTATTTCGGGAAGTTTAACATCCCTGCAGGAAAGCGCATAAAATTGCCTTACACTGCCCGTAAGAGATCGACAAAATATCTTGTAAAATGAAACCTTGTGTCATCATAATCATCATTTCAGTCATAGGACGTCCACTGTTGGACATAGGCCTCCCCCATCAATCTCCAAGAGGGCTGGTTGGAGGTGGCCTGTGTGCATCCAGCGTTTCCCTGGGGTCTCTTTTAGGTAGTTTGTCTATCTTATGGGTGGACGTCTTACGCAGCGCCAATCCTAATCCTTGAGGATCTTGGGAATCTTTTGGGTTTTTTTTTTTTTTTTGGGGATCTTTTTTGTCTTTTCTTCCTTCTTTTGCTTTTTGTTTCCTAATAACTTTTTAGGTCTTTTTGGCTTAGATAAAAGTGGATAGTGATTGGCGTGGATAGTTAGTGACCGCGCGATTGGTAGTAGTGTGTGCATGCATGTACGTACTTTCCCTCACTACGCCGCTTTTTAACCGACGAAAGAAGGAGGTTATCAATTCGACTGACTGTTTTCTTTTGTATGTTTGTTACGCGATTACTCCGCTAATTATGTATTGATTTTGATGATTATTTCTTTGTTTGGTAAATCATACCTCAGAGGGTGGTCCCCATATAAATTTTACCCTTATAAATAAGACCCATATAAATTTTATCAAAATTGATTCAGCGCTTTTTGAAACCAAAATTCATACTCTAATGACGTTTTGGTTTGTGGATCAAAAGTTTTGATGAGGACTTTCAATGTCTGTTTTAACTATGTAGGTCACTATGTTGTCATGAAGTCAGTTTTCGTTTTTTTTTTTTTCAATTATACAATTATTTTAAATGTTTATAGGGACATCATCATCATCATCATCATCAGCCAGAAGACGTCCACTGATGAACATAGGCCTCCCCCTTTAACCTCCACACTGAACGACAGCCTGTCTTTTGCATCCACTGGATGCCAGCGACTCTCACTATGTCGTCGGTCCATCTAGTGGGAGGCCTACCTAAGCTGCGTCTTCTGGTTCGTGGTCTCCACTCAAGAACCTTTCTTCCCCATCGGTTATCGGTTCTTCGAGCGATGTGGCCTGCCCATTGCCACTTCAACTTGCAAATTTTAATAGCTATGTCGGTGAATCTGGTTCTTTGGCGAATATCCACGTTTCGGATTTTATCGCGCAAAGAAACTCCGAGCATAGCTATCTCCATTGCCCGCTGAGTGACTCTGAGTTTTTGCAAAAGGCCAACAGTCAAGGACCACGTCTCAGTACCATATAGGGACTTATCACATATGGGGACGTACAGTATAGGGACTTATCACGTATTATTTAATTTAGGTAAAAATATATGTACTTTTCGCTCGACATTTCAACCATGTTACAATGGCCGTGGACACGAGCTGACCCGTGAAAAATTATAAAAATAATTACTAATATAATTATTGCTCAAAATGTTAAGCATCATCATTGGCAGCTCACCCAGCTCACCCAACTCAGTTCAGGGCACAAGAGGACTCTCTTTTGCCATTATCGCCTGCTCAATACTAATTTCGTCTATGTATTTCCACATCGCCACCGTTGACTGTTCTTCCAGAGCTACACTTACCGAGAAATTTACCAAGAATAAAATCTCAACGCAATTAAACTGTAGTACGTATACGTCCTTTGCTAGATAATATGAATCTCGATAAATATTAAGCAAGTCAAGAAAATTTTGCGTTCGTGTCGAATCCGTAGAAAATGCTCGATCGGAACTCCGGAATCTGCGCCGTAGCGTTCGACTTAATTGCCTCTTATTAATCAGAGAGTAATGCTGCTAATGAATACTTGTCGAGGTTGTGATTTTTTAAAGTATTGCCGCTTTATTAATTCCATTATTAACAAACATTTGATACCTATTTATAATGTAAAGTGTGTTGCCAATTTCTCGTGACATATTTAGCTAAAACTATTTTACTTACTATTAATTAAATAATAGCAAGGGTTTTAAATATTTAATTTATAAACGAACTATCTTGAACGGCCTTACTCATAAACGTTACTTAAAAGTTAAGCAATGCTTAACATTTCCTTCAACTTCTCGTTGACGGAAATTGTCACAGGGGAAAACAAGACAGAGCAATTTTAAGCTTTGCTTACCTTTATAAGTAAGGCCGCTTATTTTTAGTTAAGTGACAGTCGTTCGAATGGGGTTTCAAACTGTCAAAGTGGCTCTAGAACTTTGAGAATAGAAGACTAACATTGCTAGAATAGTATTTTTTTGTTCTTTCCTCTAGAGGCGATTCTAGCGTCGCACGCACAGGTCGCACGTCTTATGTACTTGACAGTGTCAAGAAATTAAAAAAATTCAAGTTCTTATTACACATCGTTAAACAAGTCAGAGTCAAGCAAAGTCATGCCCTAGTAATGTGGTAGAGGTTTTATTGAGTTTTAGAAACAACACAAACCTACATGTTTTGTACTTTTGATTGTATAATTTGTTGACGATTACTTACGTATAGTTTATCAGCTTTTCATAAAATTGCAAGCAAGTAGTTCAGGCATTAATAGTTTTAGAGTTCAAAAAAGAGAAAAAATTAGCAAGGGTTTATGAAAATTTGGAGATCTAAACTCATTACTGTTTGTCAGCATTTATCATTGTTAAAGTTTTTACTGGTGGTAAACATGGACCTTTTCTGATAAAAAAATAGTATTTCCATTTATTAGAAACCTTTCCTCACTCCTTGAGGATTTGTAGCCGGTCACTTTGTTGCCTTCGCAGTCAACTTCATTGAAGCAAATCAAAAGCACTCCGAAGGCTGTCTTTTATTTTCAAACAAAGAACATCAAACAAAAAGGATGTCTAGCTTATTTATAACGAACCCTTTCTTGTTTCCAACTCTATGTCCGAAAGTCAAAGCTCAAAATGGCATGAATATTTTTTCTGGACTTATGTAACGTAGTTACAAGTTCGCGGAGCTTTGAAGAGCTTTCATTAATCATGAGAAACATAGTTTGTATGCATTGTGTATTTACTGTGAAAAACTATGTACCTAATAAGACTAAAAAAATATATATTGTGAACATCGTTGTCATCTATCCACAATTCAAACTTTTCAACTCCATAAAAATATGTTAGATTTCTCTGCAACATTTTTGTTCTGTAATTTTGAAGATGATCTACAACGCCTGATTAGCTTGTTATTGTTTATATTAGCAATAGTTTTTACCTAGACGTAGACTTTTACCTAAACATACTTGTTAGTCATTTTACATTTTAATTACTTATAATAACCCACCCTTTCCCACCCTTTCTTCAGAGTGAGAGAATTCAATTGACACATAAAACTGAAAACCTAAAACCAGTGACCCAGTAAACTTGAAGTGGTTCACGTTAGGTGGCGCCTAACCCTCGCAAGTTGCTCAATGGCGCAGATGCCTCGCCTCCGTTATTGCTCAACTTGCGCCATAAATAGGGCGCGCCATTGTCTAAACTTTACATGAGTAATGCTTTACAGCAAGCGTCTGTCGTTTGGTCGACGTGTTCAGAATGAACGGCCATGACAGACGGCGGGATGTTTCGGTATTTGTTTGAAATTTAACCGGCCCGACTAATTTCCACACAAATTTAACCAGTGACAATGTATCCAGTGAAGTTACTGGGTATAAAAATATTTAAGGCACAGTTAATGGTGCGCGGCAATATCGCTCGCGCAGTTTAAGGTTTTTTGAAGATTAAAACTTACTCATATGATTTATTTGCCGGAGGAGATAGAAAAAAACGATTTCTTTGAGTGTTTTTATATCTCGTCTGCCTCACTTAATTCTAAAGATAATTCCTTTCATCAAAAAAATTCAGTCGGTGATTTTTTTTCTTTGTGAAAGTGGCAGCTCTTTCACAAAGAAAAAAAATGGCTGTGCTCATGATGAGCACAGATAATACCAAAAATTCAATTGGAACTAAGAATTATTTATCATCTGCTGACCAAATATTACATATTATGCACAATCAAGTAAGTAGGTACCTATTGAATATACCTAATACATAAAACAGAATAACTCTGCAGAAAGTTTAGTCGAAATAGTAAATCCTTTCAACTGGACGATTCCCAATTCACTCTGCACAACACTTTCCCACTACCCTTGAGATTCACTCATAAATATTACATTGCCGGAACACCCGCGCTCTTCGAGTGGCCTCGGTAAATTCACGCAAACTTATTTCTGTACAAATCACACAAGTTTTGGAAAATATCTCCTAAAGGTTAGAATAATTTTTATTTGGATAGGTACTTAAAAAAACAGAAAATTAATGAAAACTAAAAATATAAACTAAAAACTAAAACTTAAAATAACTAAATAAAAGCTACAATTAAACTAAAAGATGAATGTATAAAATATACAAACATGTACCTACTACAAAACAAAAACGCCGTCAAGATCACCACCGTGCGGCAGGGTTCCCAGAACACTGGCAGAGTTGCCCCGCTGTATAGCAATACTTAGCTTTTGAGAAAAGTGTGTGCCAGCTCTAGGATCCCCCGAGGCGAGGACCAGCCTAGTCGAAAAGTAAAGTAAAGTAAAGTCTCCTAAAGTAGGCGAGTTTAAAAATAGAACCGATTCAACTCGTTACGAACCGACTCAAAAAAGACTCAATCACGCTGCCTTTTCTGTATGTCATCAGAACAGAGATAAACTTTCAAAATGATTATCAATTCAAAACCCGACTTCAGATAATTTGTATAAAATACGTGATTTCAGCTACTTGGATATTATTGTCATCCAAGTAATCAAATTTCCAGTTAAATTGATTTTAAAGCCAAAATACTAAACCGATTTTGATGACATTTCCATGGGACCAATCTTAAAGTAAGTCCTAATATTTTTTTTTTTTTAATTTGATTCATAACTGACGCATGTCTGAGGTAACAAACAATCTAAAATAAGGTTGAGAGACCCTTCTTTTTGAAGCCAGTTAAAATAAGTTTCAGCTGGCTGGATGAATAGCAAAACAGCCGCAAATATCTAGAAAAATTATAACCCGTCGGATTTGGTTAGGTATGGCCAGCGGGAAACTACGGAACTATCCTCTAAAATTTTACCTACTAATAGAAAGTGGCACCATTGCGTTGATCTAAATCTAGGACAGCCAACAGGTGCAAAATAGTGCACAGCGTAAGAATATCTAAGCGAAGCCAAATTGTGACGTAATTTTCTTCATCAATAAATAAAATTTTAGTGAAAATTCGCCTTATTTATATCATTTAAAATATCTAGCTTACAACAGCTATTTATGTTTATCCATACGAGCGAAAACACAAAAAATATCTCGTACAAATATACTCACGTTTTGGAAGCCTAGAATTGGTTCAAGCTTTAAGTAATCTAAACAAAAAATCCTATTTATAGATTCAAAGGATGGGGTATTAAAAACCGATTTAAAAACGTTCAAGGAGATTAGTTTTCCGTGCTTCAAATAAAGTTGGGGAAAAATCGCTTTAAATTGCACGTTTTCAGTCTCATTTTCAACCGACTTCAAAAAGGAGGTTCTCCACTAGACTTTTTCAAATGCTCAACAGCTGCTAAGCTGCTGAGGTGATGCTAGTATATTTTGGTTTGTAGTTTTTAATATATATTGTTGAACCCCTGATAAACTAAAAATCCCGTGATAAAAACCTATTTTGTTTTCGAGAATGTGCCCCGGAGCTGCTCCCGTGAACCAATTTTCGCCATAGGGCATCGAGGCAGTATTTCCATCCTTGCATCGTGAACTTAGGTAAAGTCCGCACGCAGCGTTTTCAAAATTCCGTATTGTAACAAATTCCTTATATTTCAAAATGCGTGTCTCCGCGTTCAAACTGGCTATCCTTACTGCTGCTTTTGATCTATAGTACTGAGTTATGCGAAAAGGATATACTAAGCTGAAAGAGTTACATACCCATCATTACGAACAAATAAAATACTAAAATCACGAAAAAAATATGTCCTATATAACCTTTTTGGGTACTCCGATTTCTTTGGTTCCATATAAAATTGACATTTACACTTGACAAAATGTATGGAACACCTGATATTTTTTTCGCTATTTTAGGTTTGGTCCCATAGTAAATACTTTTTGATCATAAAGATGGGTACCATGGATTCGCTTCGGCTTTAGTACACCTTTTCCGCGTAACCCAGTAAGAAGCTTGTATAGCTTGCCAAGCCTACGCGGTGCATACACTATCCCAAAAGTTCGTGTTATTGAATACAGGGTCCGTGATACTAGTCAAATATTGGATAAAATCATTCATGCTATATATTATCCCAGAATCAATTTGTTTTGTATGTTCAGAAGCCTTTGAAAAAACATGTAAATTGCTCAATTTTTATGCTTATTTTTGTAACAGATAGCCTTTGATGCTATCATCATATTTAGTTTCATTCAATCAAGACCATTCTTTTCATAGATATTTTTTTAGATTCATAACAAACGCTACCTTTGAAAATAAACAATGTATTGAAATTCTAAAGCTTTGTTAAAAATTTACTTTGTCGAATGTAGGAAGGCTTCATTTAAATTTATGGTTACCTAAAGCTGTAAAAATGTTTTCATTCATGTTATGGAAACTGGTGTGGTTTTCACATAATTATTTCGTTAATATCACACATGTCACATTTTTGTTGTTGTTGTTACTGTAGTCGGAATAACCGGCTTAATTCTACATGAATAACTCTCATATGAAAATAATTAAATAAAAAATTGTATATCATACAATTATTAAGTATTAGCGGTCCGCCCCAGCTTCGCGCGGGTATATATTATAGCCTATGTCACCCGGGGATAGTGTAGCTTCCCGTCAGTGAAAGAATTTTTCAAATCGGTTCAGTAGTTTCGGAGCCTATTCAATGCAAACAAACAAACAATCAAATCTTTCCTCTTTATAATATTAGATATTAGTTATAGAAGTATAGATAATGTCATCGAGATACAATTTCTATAAATAAATAAATAAATATCTGGGACATTTTTGCACACACGGTCATCTGACCCCAAACTAAGCAAAGCTTGTAATATGGCTGCCAGAAACTGATATACGTACATATATATTTTTAAATACATACTTAAATAGATATTAACACCCAGACATAGAACAAACACAAATGTTCATCACACAAATGTTTGTCCTAGATGGGAATCGAACCCACGCCCCCAAGCACAGAAGATAGGTTCACTACCAACTGAGCCACCGGGGTAGTCAAAATAAAGCCACAGTCTCTCAGTGAAAACAGTCAAAAAACGTCCGAGCGTCATTGTACAAACATTGTATCAATATTGTATAGTTCACAATGCCATATTTACTCCAATTTAGACGGTATGTTGCTTGCATAGTGTTCAACGTTAGTTGTCTGCTATATCATCGTAGCACGAGGCGTTGTAGTCGGATCGCCATTACCTTGTAAATAACCAAAAAATCTGCTCAATTCGTAGCGTGCGCCGAGTTTTGTTTCGGTAATTTTATGACACGATTGTGAATTTATATTGTTTGTATCTCGATAGTATACGTATATTAAAATGTATAGATAGCTAGATAGATATAAACTCTTTATTGTGTCCACCAGAAATAAAAATTACAAACAGATAGAAAACACGTACGAGCTAATGCCACAAGTTGGTTATATCTCTATCTTCTCTACATAGTATAAATTAAAGTCGCTTTCCGCGTCTGCCTGTATGGCCGCTAACTCCTCCTAAACCACGCAACGAGTATTGATGCGGTTTTCACCATCAGTTAGATACATTTTCACGGAAGGTTTATATACATAACTAGCGACCCGCCCTGGCTTTGCACGTAAGTTACAACCATGCGAAGCCGGGCGGGCGGGTCGCTAGTAGGATTATAAATGGGAAACTGTATTACCAATTCAAGGTATGTATTTAATAAATAAAATAATAATAAAAATTTGACGTCAGTTTATGTAATTTGAATTAGTGTGTGACATATATGTAGAATATTACAAAAATTATTAGTTTTTTACAAAAAATATTATATAATTATGTAAACAAAACGTTTTCTTTTATATTTTTACAATGTTATTGCAGATGTCGGAGCAAAAAGAACTTAGACCAAGTAAAGTCGAGGTACGCCACGAGCACTATGTATAATAATATTTATTACTGCTCAACTCTATTATGTCATGAAGATAGGTACTTTCCCGGGAAAATGCGGAAGACCTGAGTTATCGGAAGGAGCCAGTAAAGGCATTTCCATCCAGAGCGGATGTTCTTGCTATTGAAACGGTCGCGATCGCGCTGCCATCTCACTAGCGCATATCAACGATTTTAAAGGTAAAAAAAACACTAAGTAAGAATTAAAAAACCGATTAGACAATTATCCTTACAGATTTACAGACATAACGTAACAACATAACATTGCAAACTTGATATTTGGATGGCGGAAAAGAACAAATTTTGTTTTCAAGATTTTTCTGGTTTTCTTGGGATCACAAATTATTGTGATCCTGCAATGCTATTCTAAATAATAATGCCTAATTGGTTTTTAAAATTTTCAATCAGTGATTTTTTATCTTTAAAAATGCTGAATAACACACCCGTTAAAACCCCTATCCTCGGCCAGAGAAACCTCTTTCGTATTTTTTCGAAAACAAAAATCACTGAGTATGAATTAAAAAAAAACAATTGAACATTATTGAACAATATCATAAGAATAACACTGCAAATGGTTTAAAGCAATATCCTGTTGATAATAATAAGATGTCAGAAGAGATTGAAGAAAAAAAATCGATTCATTTTTGTTCGTATCCGACGAAATAAACCTGATTTGGGAACAATTCCAACTAGTAACCGTTTACTAGATCAGGTTTTTCTTAGTTAATAAAAATTTGTTTGGATGAACCTGAAAGTTAGTATAAGATATCTTTTAAAGAAAATGCATAAAACACATTTTTCAATGTCAGCCTCAATGATTTATTATCACGAAAACTGTCAATTCGTTCATATAAAACTTAAGACAAATGATGATCGAATTGTAAATGATGATTTTATTTAAGGCGAAAATGTGAGCAAAGAATCATTGATGTCAAAATTGAAAAAATCCAAGTCAATCGTTTTGAAGGTAACTATAATTGCCGCCATCCATCAAATATAACTAAATCTAAAAAGCAGTTATCACAAAACAATTCCGTATTAATAATTAGGTACGAGAACAGGCCCAGGTGCAAAACTGGCTGTAAACTTGTAATATAAGCCGGGGATTTATTCGCGCAGACAATCGCGCGCGCATTCGTCTCAATTACCAAGACAGGCCATCTGTCAATCACGCCTCCCGATGGAGTGATTCGCAGCCAGTTTTATTGGAGAAAATATACGATGATGCGCGCTTGTTTTACCTACAGTTTTGTACAATATGAACTGTTAATTGAGCTAGGCTTTGGCCGCACCGAGCCACATAACTTCGGTATTTTACATTTGAAATCGCAACGATATCGGCAACAATTACTTTATGGTGTTAGTAATCATCACAATAGCTAAATAAGTTATATCTTTTGTTATGGCCATTTACTATGACATTTGTCTACCATTAGAAAAATCCCCGTATGCCAAGTTGTGAATAATTTTTTGCCCTAAAAGTTGTCAAAAGTTGTTCAAAGTTTTGTGAAGATTGGATCAACGATACGCAAGTTATCGTCACAAGC
Source organism: Agriopis marginaria (assembly GCA_932305915.1). Classification (NCBI taxonomy): domain Eukaryota; kingdom Metazoa; phylum Arthropoda; class Insecta; order Lepidoptera; family Geometridae; genus Agriopis; species Agriopis marginaria. The sequence continues at coordinate 5,539,251 of OW029934.1, read as the reverse complement.
ATACATAGAAACCCCAACTTGTTCCATTAGAATCTAAGACCTCTCTTCACTCGTCAGTTAAAAAGCTTTTGCAGATAAGATAAGTGGGTTCAGGTTAGAAAAGTTTATATTAGTTGTTACACTATTCGTTTTACATGGTCAAGGACATATCAAAAAGTATACTTTTCGGAACGAGTATAAATTATAAAAATCCACAAGCAATTCAGAAAAGAGATAACTTTTAAACTACTTGACAGAAGCTAAGAATCGCCGCAATGATATTTGCTTTCATATAAAATTCTGAATTTTAATTAGTCCAACACCACGAAGCCAGACTTCACGTAGCCGAGATGAAAATGATCCGATGGGCAGGTGGTGAGACCAAACTAGATAAGATCAGGAACGAACACGATAAAGGCCGTTTTAAAGTTGCATATGTCCCGAAAATCTGCACGAAATCCAGAGAAACCAAGAAAACATTACAAACAATATATCGGCTAACAAATGACGGAACAGAATGATGCAAACATGTCATATTTAGAGAACCGACCCCAAATGACCTGGGAAAAGGCACGGAGAATAAAGAAGATTTTAACGAATGCGCTTTGATTCCACTTTTATTATGCGAACTGCTAGTCTGTGGAATGCGCTGCCTGAATGGGTGTTCCCCGATAGTTACAATCTGGATGCCTTCAAATCACGAGTGAATCGGTTTCTTCTAGGCAAGCGTGCTCCACCGTAGACCGCATCATCGCTTAACATCTGGCGAGTTGGCGGTTAAACGCAAGCCTATTATTGAATTAAAAGAATCCAACTGTTTTAGAGAAATATGGTAACACAAACATGAAAACATTAAACACTGACACATAACTTCTTACCCCTAATACCTACATACTACTTCTCCGTTCCGTCGTGTGTACAAAATGATACTATGCAAGTTTTGGCTGATCAAAGTTATTTAAAATAGGATTAAAGATTTTTCGAAGAATATGACTACCTCTGGGTGTATTGAAAAAAGAGTTGAGCCAATAAATAAGGTTGTAACTGGCCTATATCTCATTAAAACCAGCTGTGTTGCTTATGAAACTTGTTTACAAAGCTTTTTCACGATTAATGCATATTTCATATTGGCCCGATAAATAATGTACGACGGTCAGGCGATGGTCGAAAAAGCGGTGAACTGAGTGTCCATAACTCACAGAATTTAATCATGACTTGGCCAACTTGGCGCAAGTTCGGCTGTGGCTGTAAAAACGCGGGCCTTCGATAAACTTGCGCTGAGTTTATCACGTGGAGTGGGATAACTTGATTGTATTAACTTCTTGTAGTAATTTGAAGTTTTTAATCTGTTTTGAACTACTTAGAAAATGTAAGGCGCTATTATCTTCTTTGTAGATTGTGCCTCGAGTGGAAACCTATAAATTTTAGCTAAGTAAAACACTATTTTAGACTAACATAGTTCATTCCGGTTATGTGTTTATTAACGAGATATTTACCGTGATAAGGTTGTGGATGGACGAGATAGAGCACCCGATATTTCGGCGAAGTTACACGCACCCTGTTCACGGTAAGACTGAAAAATGCAGATGATTGTCAAAAATTCAATAAACTAAGAAAGAGATTGTTTTGTTTGCACCTAGCTTTAAAATTTTCTTTTTTTTTACCTTAAATTTTAGAAAATTCTACGGGAACATTTTAGTGTTCCCGTGAACATGGTACATGGTAACTGCGCCGAAATATCGAGAGCTCCATCTACAGCCTTATCACGGTAATTATTAGCATATCTGTAGAAATAGGTTTCGAATAATTAATAAAAACGCTGCTAAGATTCTGATGTCATATAACACAGACCTATAACCTACAATTAACACCCAGACCTGGCTCAGACACTTAAATTAATCATTCAAACATCTGACCGTCCCGGGATCAAAATCGGGACCTCCCGATTCTACCTCCCCGCTTGTGAGGTAGACGAATCTATTACTGAGCCATGCCAGTCCTTGGAAATTTGAGAAATAACCATTACTTTAAAAGCCACCATGTTTCAATGTTTATATATTACTGCTACGTAGCTTACCAAAGTATTTTATTGGATATCGCAAATTCAAAGCTTGATCCTAAACACCATCAATATTCAGCTAATTGTGTTTACGCTTGGCTCGGTCTTGAAGCGATGCTGCAATTTAATTAGGTACATGACAGAGCTTATAGCTTATAGACGTGCTCATTGACCAAAACTGAAATGCCGTCTGGAGCGATGATGGTCAAAGTGGCAGCGGCGTCGCGTACATCCGGCCCTGGAAAAGTCAACTGTTGTTTACAGCAGGTTCAAATTAGCCACGCTTTCGCGCCGCATCGCGTCTCCACAGCGCCTGAAATGTAAAGTCTAAGAGAATTAGGTACAACTTTGCACCTACCGTAAAACGACTTGACTTTTCTTTGTTGATCTGTAAATTTTAATTATTGATATTGATTCGACTATATTTTTTAAATATAATATTGTTTACGGTATTTTTATGCCATCTCTCTAGATTTGTACGCCTACTTACTAGACTACTTTACTCGTGTTTTTGCAAATAAAATTTCATTATTTATTCCACAGGTACTTGTACACTGCGACGCCGCTATCTCAGTGGCTATATAGGCGTCCCTAGTCAGTGTTAAGGCATAAGGCCCACCGAATACGACACACTTTTACTTACACATTATGAGTTTACCTAACAACAGTACGATGTATACGTTTCTTTTAAAATAACCATGTACGGCCAGTTGACAAATCGTTTTAATATACATCACCGTGATTTTGCACTAAAGTTAGAACTGAGATCGGCACCTTTACTTCTACGAGAAAAAGAAACAATCAAAGCCCAAAGTCAACAAACCGGAATCAATCTTCAGGTATGCTACGACAGGCGGAAAACATACATAAAACCACTAATAGATTTGTCGGGACGCATTCCTAAAGGAAGAAAATATTGCGAGGACTGCCTTCCCGACTTCGAGGGACTGACATGCGTAGGCAGACTTATTTAGGATCGAGACGGGGTTTGGGAAATATTGTGATTTTTGTATTAAACTTACTTTTGGCCGACAGTTTTCCTCCCGAAAACTTATTTAATATTATTAGGAAACTAAAAATATAACATTTTATTTTCACATCATGTCATGTCTCTAAAGAAATTCACGTTCAAACGCTCTTACTAAGAATCGGTAGCTGTCAACATTTCGCTGGTGGGAATCGTTACACGCGAAAATAAGACTTAGTTAACTACAGTTTTTTTCTTAAGTCTTCTAACAATGTTTGTGTGGTCGAGGAGCTGGATGGCCGTTTCATAGGTAAGTGACCAAATAGTTCAGATAATAAACTTCTAACAACTTTAACTTTGAAGCGTCTATGATCACAGGTAGATAGCCCGGTAGGTGTGTGTGTGTGTGTGTGTGTGTGTGTGTGTGTGTGTGTGGGTGTGTGTGGGTGTGTGTGTGTGTGTGTGGAAAGTGGGGATTCGTGGTAATGAAATAAATAAATATTCGGGACATTTTAGCACACCCGGTCATGTGACCCCAAAATAAGCAAAGCTTCTAAAGTAATATGGCCGCCAGAGACTGATATACATACACATATTTATAAATACATACTTAAATATACATTAACGCCCAGATATACAAAAGACACATCATCACATTAATGTTTGTCCTAGGACTCAATCCCACGCCCCCAAACGCAGAAGGCAGGTTAACTACCAACTGAGCCACTGTGGCAGTCACATTGTATTGTGGTAATGTATTTTTTTTTATTTTTTTTACTGGGCAAGTGCGTTTATTAACTAAACAAAATACAAGCTAACACTAAAAATACAGTTAGACTGCTCATAGACCGTTGAAAGTCTAAAGACAATCCAGATGCTCAAGCCCACTACCAGTTGGCAGCGTACACAATAATGTAAATACACGCGATCCATCCATCCATTAAAAGTGTTAAAACCTAAGAAATAATTATTGAGTAGAACGTTCTAGTACATAGCTACTTAGATCTAATATAACTACGCTGTGTAGGTAAAGGTTAGTGCTTTAGATTGAAGCAAGCGGAAGAAGCACTTAAGACCCAAGTTGGTGTAACTCCTGAGATTGCATTCTGGTGAAATATAGCCGGACTAGTTTTAAGTGGAGGAGTTACACTTGCTGCCCAGTTGTTAATAATGCGTGTTTTGACAAATTCCTAATTTGGCGATCTATCTATCTATATACAGGGTGTAAGGGGAACACTCTCGAAGCCAAAAGAAGGTAATTGTACTCATCATTATGAACAACTTTTACTATGGGACAACCCAAAAATCGCAAAAAAAAAATCTGCTGTTCCATACATTTTGTCGAGTGTCAATGACCGTTTTCTATAGAACAGTTGATATTTTTTTCGCGATTTCAGGGCTGGTCCCATAGTAATAGTTGTTCATAATGATGAGTACAATTACCTTCTTTTGGCTTCGAGAGTGTTCCCCTACACCCTGTAGATAAAAATGAATCCCTATTTACCTTGGTCACGCCATAACTTGAGAACGACTTTACCGATTTCATTCATCTTTTTTATAAAGTTTTCTAATACTTTGTAGATGGTTTTTACGGAAAGTAAAATTAAGAAAATTGCGCAGAAATCTGGAAAATTCCAGAAAACTTGACGATTTTAACTTCGCACCTTTGACAGCTCGCGTGTTTGATTAATGTGAATTTACTTGACAGCAGTTTTATTCATATTTTTGGTCATTCATAGCTAACACAGGACAAAGTCTGTCTAGACAGATAGTATTTCAATAAATACCTATACAAAAGTGATCTGGAAGTGTTTAGCTTTCAAATTGTTTCAAATTATTAAGAGCACTTTGACTGTTTTCGCGCTCGCTCGCTCACATAATCAACCTTCTTAACTAGCTGAAGCTCACAGTTTCACCCATGTGGATGAAAACTATGATTTTTTTTCATATTTCGAGATAGAAAGATAGATAGAAACTCTTTGTGTACACCAGAAATAAAAAGTTATAAGTATTCTATGTCACTCTCCGGCTTTCAACTAACCTATACAAAAATTACGTCGTTCCGTGAAAAAGGACCAACAAACCTACAAACACACATTCTCATGAATGTAGTGCGTGCAATGCGCTTCGGCCACTTCCGAAACCAAGTTTCGAAACTAGTTTCGGAAAACGAAAAATTATTCTTGAGCGTGTGAACGGTCAAAATATTCTTATCCATCCAGCGTTACGTAAAAGAATATACGACGAGTTTTGGCGCCAACGTGAAAATACATGTATTATCACTTCTACTATACTTGTTTTCTTAAACTTATGTATTTTCAAATGTATGTAATAAAGGTGGATTGTTATTTATTGAGTGTCCGTGAACGCAGCCAAGTGATATAACGAGATGAAACATGTATTTTCGTGATGTTTCCCTAACTCCATAAAACCCTCTAGTAAAGACTCCACCACTTTACTAGGGCATTACTTTGACTTGAATGTGACCTATTTTGCTTGACTCTGACTGTGACTATGACTTGTTTAATATGTAATAACACTTTGAAATATTTCAGTACTAAGACTTGATACTGGCTAATGCACAAGATGAACAAAAACGCCTTAAGAGGAAATAATAAAATTAGATTACCACCGACACGATGAAAGTTTTCTTCAATATATCGCAGGAAAGGCAAATTTACTGAAGCTCCAAATGACCATTTCGAGAAAAAGCCGTTTTAAGTTTTTTTTTTTCGTTTTTAATTCATAACTTTTTTCCCAGCACACATCATCATCATCATCAGCATTTCGATGACGTCAAGGTAAACTTTTATTAATTTTTCATTTTCTATGTCCAGAAGTACAAACCATAATAAATGGACTGCTGGTTTGTGATATAGTGGCACTTAAGTAAAAATGACTTCAATTTACAGTAAAGCAAAATTTCTTAACCTCCATTTGATTCAAATATTTATAGTCAAAATTACTTATAACTCTAAAATATTAGCTGTTAAATTGCCGGAAGCCAAATTTACTTAAAATTTACTTGTAATTTATTGCAGGAAAACAAAATTACTTAGGTGACAGGCACGAATAAAATGCCAAAAAAAGTGTCGTTTAAGGACTCTGGTTGATGAAAAATCCCCTTTTTTCCTTTTACTGAAACGCCAAAATAGTGCTCGTATCGCTATGGGACCCAGACTGATCGACGCAGAAAAAAACGCTGATTCCGAATATCTATATAACTCAATATGCCTATTTTGGCGCTTCAGTAATTCTGCCTTTCTTGCGACGATATGTATTTTTTTTAAATAAAATTTTGTGTTTTTTTCCCTAGACTTCACTAAAAGCGTTAATTGAGCCGTATCTGTGTGAGTAGCGTAAAATAAACATTGTCTGCACACCGACCCTAGGATTTGCGTTTAATAAAAATTTTACGTCGACACGAAGCTGTTATGAAGTTGCAAATTAATTTAGGCCGCTTTCGGAAACTCAATTTTCGGTTTATTTTATCCGCCAATATTTACTGAATATCAATTATCTGTTGCCCAGTTGTTTCGGTACGCGGGACGTCGCTCCATCAATCTAGCCGGCCCTTTTGTATCTATATTTTTGTAGGAACGACATTTTGTTTTAAAAGGGTATTTTGTAAATACTTTGAAATAATAATGATGTTTACTTTGTGCAAACGTTGTTCTATAATGGTTAGTCTATATTTCGTATTTCCTCTGTGGGGATTTAGCTTTGCACTTCTTGTGCACTTGCCTTGCCAGTGTCATGTTCGATGAGATGTCGTCAAAGTCATAGTTACAATCAGAGTCAAGCAAAGTAAGTCACGGTCAAGTCATGCCCTAGTCAAGTGGTGGAGACTTCACAGAAGGCTTCTTTGGAGCTTTGTAAACAACATGAAAATACTTTTGTTTCACCGCGTTATATCACTTATCCACACTCGAGCACGTCCACGAACACTTAATCCTACTAATATTATAAACGCGAAAGGTTGTATGTATATATGTATGGATGTTTATTCTTCTTTCACGCTGCAACGGAACAACGGATCGACCTGATTTTTTGCATGGGCATAGCTCAAGAGCCAGAGAGGCTACTTTTCATCATCATCATCACCATTTTTCATCACTACGCGGGTGAAACCGCAAGGCGCAGCTAGTAAATAATAATCCACCATTATTACGCATTAACGCTCCAAAATACACAAGTTTAAGAAAGTAATAGGAGACCATAGGAGACATGTTTTTTCACGTTGGCGGCAAAACTCGCTTCTCTACTTACGTACTTAGCTTCATATTTTGTGTTTTTTTTACATTATTTTTTTGATAGGCTTGCGCTTGACCTTTATCTCGCCTGATGTTTGTTTTGTAACCTTTTTTTTTTATTTTGGGCACTAGCACTATGTTTTTGTAAGTGATAGCTTTTGTTGGCCTAGGTGTTCTTATTATCATATTTCTAAATGTAACTGAAAGAAGGGTGTGATGGCAATCTGAGTAAAAAATAATAAAATATTGTGTACTTATATATTTAAGGTAACGAATTTGGTTTTGAAATTCAGAATAAACTCTTTATTGTAATATTAAATTCTAAAATAAATGAGGTTGCTACAGTTAGAAAAACTTACGTTAGATTACGTGGCTTATTCATCACTATCAATATAATATAATTTTGTGCGACAGACTGTCTTTTCTAATATAAAATAGGTCATATCTTACCGTGTCTAGTTATTAATAGAATCATCTTAGTGCTTCGGTGGTCTAGATTTTAATGAAATCAATATCGAACCTCAGTGCTGTGGTTTATTTACAGCGAACGCGCTTTTAATTAATTTTTTGAGTTGATTAAAGCCTCGGGAGGTGTAGCAGTTTTTAATTTCATGAAAACCACTGAAGCCGCGGCTGGAGTTTCGATATTCATAATAATAAAGCAGTTATTTAGGCGTGAACGACATTCACTTGCTTTTTACTTACTGAGTTAATCTTATTATTGATATATGATATTTAAATATATTATATACATACATATAATAATACTAGTCGCAGCTCGTGGTTTTACCCGCGTGGATTACTTCTTATATCATCAGCTATCTGCCAATGAAATTCCCGTCAAAATTGGTCCAGCCGTTTTGGAGTCCATAAGGAACATACATACACACATCGCTTTTTATTATAATATTATTCTGTATAGTATAATTCACTACACATGGGTTTTCCCTGTCAAAATTGAGAGTCAATCGGTTTATTTAAACAAAAACAGCACTTATCCTACATCGTTACTTCCGCTGTTGACCTTACGGCCTTCTACATCTTGACCGGACTAGTTAGCGAACACAGAGAGCGTTCAGCATAACTTTATGGTTTAAGTTTAAGGCAACTAGCTCAAAGGCACGTCGAAGGTATGAACTTCGGCTTGGGCCGTCGTCGGGAGTGGGGAACAGACTTGCCCAGGCACCCCAGAGGGGGTGTGCCCTGAAGCCCTAGCGGTTTGATGAACTGATTGATATTTGGAGAGAATCTAACCGATCTTCTAACAGATCCTGGGGGTGTCCTGACGGCCACTGAACAACCCAATATATACTTTCCCTCTCTACTTCAATGAGTGGGGAACGTCCTACTGTAATCGCTAGAAGCCAACGAACGCACACTGAGACACTTTTACAAATCAATATAGCGACTTCTAATAGCTACAAATAATTACATATATTATTACAATCATAAATATTTATACATAATTATTTACAATTATTGACAACACAATATTTAGTATTAATGTTATCTTTGTTCCAGGTACGATATCACAATGGTTGGCGAGTACGGGTGTCACATGGTGTGGGCTCAAATCCCTAGTTCAATAACTAGTTTGAGCTATTAGTGAAAGGAAACATTGTGAAGAAACTATTTTTTCTTCTTCTATTTAATAATGGCTTGCGTTTGACCGCCAACTTGCCTGATTTAAAGTTATGATGCGGTCTACGGTAGAGCACGCTTGCCTAGAACAAACCGATTCACTCGTGATTTGAAGACTCATATTGAAACTATCGGGGAACACCCATTCAGGCATCGCATTCCACAGACTAGCAGTTCGCATAATAAAAGTGCAATCAAAGCGCTTCGTACGGGTTTTCGGAATATCAACCATAAAGTGATGTCAATTTAAATATAGTTACAGGCAGATTTTAGAGCACCCTCGTGTTGAAAATCTCTCGTCTAACACCTAATATATTATATATTCCAGAAACCTCGCGCTTGAGTACCATTGTGCTAGTTCCCATTTTAGAATAATAATAAATTAATAGTTAAAAAAATATATTACAACAAGCTTTTATTTGAATGCTTAATGGTTATCATAATTGGTTTTGTATACAACATTTCATATATCGTATGTGCTGCTAGCCTTTTTAAGAGTTCCCTAGTCAGGATCCAACCCTAATTGCAGCAACCATGTCATAGTAAAACCTGAAAACGGCTAATATAATAAATAATGTACACAACATTTCGTGTCTGTATTAACCGTTCAAGAGTTCTTTTATCTGGAGCTAAGCCTGGATGTCGATTTTATGGAGGTCATGCTCACCATAAAATGCACACACATACACATTGTCAAATTCGATTTTACTCATTCGAGTGATTTTTTTTTCTTCGTCATCGAAGCACAACTCTTCAAACAATCTGTTCCCAGTCTGTAATCTATTTTTGTATAAGAGTTTAATCCAAAAACGTTTAGTTTTCTATTTTCTTTTTTTTTTGCAAGCCTTAGAATTATTAAAAAGGCAGTGGTAGCGACAGCTTTCCGAATGTGCGGCCTCATGGTGGTCTCGGGCAAATTTGTCGGTGGTCGCACGCGCGGTTTCGATTCGACAAGTTAAACTGAGCGTCGATGCTCACGGTGGCTCGGCCTTGCCGCGCGAGGCAGCCTAGATTAGAAAACTTACAGACCGAGGCCGCCTCGCGCGGCATACGTACTGTGGCAAATGTCCGAGGCTGCCTCGCGAAGCCGCTCGCTTGGTCAGTACGCGGCTATTGACATTGGAACTGAACCAACATATAAAAATTCTATTCCGTAGTAAAAAAGAGAAAGTGGTCCTAAGTCAGCTTGCAAGATTTGACCTTAACAAACAAACTAACATACAAACATTGCAAGTTAATATAAGGCTTTGAAAAAGCGTTTACAATGTTCAACTGCACTGTCACCTAAAATTAGGTCGAGAGAAAAAGAACTTGATTTTTGCTATTAAGAAAAAACATTTTATCATTTTTTACCGGTTTTTTCATTTTCCATACTAACGTCAACCACAAAGACAGGTTTCTAAAATCTTATGATCAGATTCCAATTTAAGAGTAAAGGAAATATTTAAGGCAAGATTAAAACGAGTCTGGATCGTTCAAAGCGATCCAATAATAGCGCAAGCAAGTTATTCTTATAAGCAAAGCAAAAATATTTTAATATCCGACAAAGCATAGGTGCCTTAGTAAATATTGTAGAGATATGAAGTAAATCGTGTTCTTATATAAATGTGCCTAACTATAATATATTATTATTGTGTACCTAACAGGAATCTTGTATCGATATGACAAAGAGAATATGAATCCAATAATCTTCTTATAATCTTGCAGAAATACTTTCCATCCTAAGATTGCCAGGAATAGATCGCTTTTAGCAATAATGGCGCCAGTTCTTATACTAGTTTTTAAGATATTTTTTTCTTCTGTATCACATTTCATGGTGTGAACAATAAAGAGTTAATTAAGATATCAATCAATACCTAATCATTTATTATGTTCAGGGTACTAAATTACTAATTATGTATGAAACCACATAACATAACATACCATGGTGCTAATACATGCATGGTTACTAATGACACGATAAACAATGCTAGAAAATTAAACTAATAAAACGCGTCTTCAGATTGAATACCTACTACATTATCTTGACAAACGCGAGCGTAACGTGCCACGCTATTTTAACAGTTCAAAATGAGCGCGTTACGCTCCTTGGTCCTAATTCCGTAAAAACAACAAAACACGGGAAACGTGTTATAACATGGTTACATAATTGAAACGCGTTAATTGAATAAAACGCATCTTCCGATAAGATACCTACTGCATTCTCTTGACAAATGCACATAACACGCGCTACCTTTCTCCACCTTATTTTGGCTATTCAAATAAGGGTTTAGTTAGAGAGTAAATAGAGTGAACTTCGTCAGTGTTCCAAATCTATCCAAGTGAATAGGTAGGTATCTTCTAAGTCTGCGTGCTTCATATATTTGACCACATCGTTGCTTACCAACAGGCGAGTTGGTGGTCAAATGTGGAATTATTCGCGATTAAAAAAAACCCATATAAGGATTTGTATCCCAGATGTTCAGTAGGTATTTAAAAAGTAGCGTCATGTATTGAAATGCTACTATAAGTACGTCGCATTGTTTTCTATATACTAAAGATAAGTCGCATCGCTCTCAAGTACGACGACCGCTCGCCAGGGAAGTCGGAGTGCAACTAGGTTCACACTGGTGCACTTTATACAGCGCACCACTGAGTTTGTAAAAGTTTTATTGGACCAGCCCTAATAATAATTATATGTTAGACTGTTCAAATTTTTTATCCACTGGTGTGCAAAAACCTGCTTTTACATTTTAAGCATTATCAATAAAAATAGTACTAAAATCTTCCAAGATGAACTCCAAGTTGAACACTTAACCGTGTGAATTATGAAAGACTGCAAACGTTTTAAAAAAACGTTAAGTTATTAAGTAAGTTGTCGAGGGCGGGCCAAGGCGGCGTTTAATATTTTACTTAAGTTTTGAGTGCGGGGGACTGTGCCTACTGTAAAGGCAGTAAGGGTCCGTGTTTGTTAAAGATTTGTATTAAACGCACATCGTTCCATCATCATCCATTTGAACACCCCCCTCCCCCCCCCCCTTTTTTTGAATACCCTAGAGCACAGAGGGTTTATGGATACTCACTATTACATTTGGCCCCCCTGGGGAGTGTACTTTTACATAAAAATTTAAATGTCAAATACTTATCGTGTGGTAGAAAAGATCTTATTTTCTAAGATTCAATAAGTATGTTACCTTTAACGCGGTTACATGGAACGGTATTAAATCAAAAGGAAGTCTTCGTGAACAACTTTTACTAAGGGACCTCTGAAATCTTGAATAAAAGAAGTGTTACATAGAAAAGTGTCATTCATACTCAACAAAATGTTTGGAACACCTGATCTTTTCCTTTTTCTGTGTTGGTTTAATTGTAAAAGTTGATGATATTAATGATCAATACAATAATGTACTCGGCAATAAACAATAAACAATGCACGTGTTTGCTTCAATATTCGAAATGAATCGATAACCGGTAGGAAATTTCTTTCTAAAACAATTTGTTTTGCTCAAAATAATAATGTAATGCATACTTCCCTTTTTCAATAGTAAATATACTTAGAACAGATCCTTGTAGAGTATATCTTACTCGTAAGTTATGGTCTTACTTAAAAACGTTATGTAAGTTAAACAATCCTTTGTCAACTTCCCGCTGGTATAGTCAAGTGCGAAAATTTTAAAAGCATGATTTTGCTAACACACTCTTCGTTTCTAAGTAATACCGATAATTAAAGATGTAGCTCATTCTGCATTGAAATGTATTGCTGCTGTGGCATGAAATAAAATAGGCAGGTCTTTGCCATGACCTTCCCCGCTCGTTAAATATTCATGCTGTTTTGACGGACTTCAATAACAAAGTTTTTAGTGTAGATTTCAAACTGTGCGGGCTTAGAGCATGAATAAAGGAAGAAAGTCTACTTTTGACGACCGGTATGGCTCAGTAGTAGTGCGTCTGGTTTAGGAGCACGAGATCCCGGGTTCGATTTCCAGCCAGACAGAATCTGGGGTCTGGATTTTTGTTTTCTTCTCAATGCCTTTTTTGTATTTCATAACATCCTCAGCGAAGAGAATTCTAGTTAGTGTAAATTACTATTTCTGGGCATATTTATGCTTTTTGACTTTTTTTACTCTGGGCTTGTCAAGCTTTCTTAGTGTTAGATGTCTTTACTTCATTATTATTTACTTTATCATCTACAGCATTACTTAGCCCTCTGCTGGGTTTATGCCTCTCTTTTGCTATATCATACACTGAGTCAAGTTTTTAATCTTAAACTTTGTCTCCACACTCAGTTTATTTAAACCAGTGTCAAGTTTTATAATATTTCGATAACATTTTACAATAAGAATAAGTCAAAGTCACTGTCTAGTCCAAGACTTGGACTAGACAGTGACTAGAACAGTAAAGTAGTTGACGTTTTACTAGAAGCTTCTAAAGAAGTAATATTCACTCACTATGCAACTCAAAAAAGAAGTGCCTAGTATTTCCACACCATTGGTACTAAGATTGTTTGGTATCTAGATGATAGGAAATGAAGCAAGACTACGGGATTTTAACTAAAAACTATAACCTCTATCTGGTCTATTCGTTTGAAATTTAAACGGTATTTTCTCAATGTCGGCGAAAGCATTTTTATTCTCAGAGCCTTTTTATACCTACAATGAGCTCTTGCTCTCTAGAAGTACGAGTTTCGAGGCCGTCAACCTACCAAATTAATTATGAATCCGTCTCTTCAGTAGAAAGCTCACGAAAAATCTTCAAACGTAATGGAAAGCGATTATACGCGTCTCCTCTAGCTGTCACTTAAAAAAATGACCCCATACTAACAAGGAGAGTAAAAAAGCGGGCGAGAAATAAAAAAGTTGGTGTTCCTGATACATTTAATTATTCATAAGGTTTTCCTGTGAGCCTGAAGTTTTGACGGGCGGCCTTGTCACGGTCTTTAGTGACAAATTACAGGACGAATCGAATTATTCTTATGAAAATAGAATCTTAAGATGAGTTGGTTTAGGGGCTTTCTTTAAGGGGCCTGTATACCCTATGCAGCTCTCTCGCTCGCACATTTTCACATTATTGAAGATATAAAATCAATGAGTGTGAATTTCCAAAAAGTAACAAAATCATGTCATGGTGTCTATCGTAACATTACAAACAAAGAAATGTTTGCTTCGATATCTTGTAATTTGACGGAATAAAATGACACGAGAAATAAAAATCACTTGTTACCATTTTACTGTGTCAAATTAAAATATTTCAAATTGACAATTTCTTTGTTTGTAATGTTACGATAGACACCATGACATGATTTTGTTACTTTTTGGAAATTCACACTCATTGATTTTAAATCTTCAATAATGTGAAAATGTGCGAGAGAGAAAGCTGCAGAGGGTATACACGCCCCTTAAGTGTATTTTACATAATAATAAATATTACACCATTACTATCCACAGAAATGAGAAAAACTAAAAAAAATATTTATCTTTTGGTTTTTTATTTGTAAATCGGTCTAGACTACTCTGAACAATAGATGTACTGAAGTACAAACAAAAAAAGTTTATTTTCTGTGTGTACATTGTATCAAGCCTTAACGGCACTTAGTGTTGATGTTATATGTGCCGGTGCAATAGTACATTACTATTCAATAAAGATTTTAAAACCTCTATTGAAAACTAGCTGCGCCCCGCGGTTTTACCCGCGTGGATTACTCCGTAAAATATCAGCTATTTGCAAGTGAAACATTTTATTTATATTACACGGGTTTTATATAACACAGATACATAAATACACACATAACTTTTATATAAATATGAGAAGAATAGCTCTTTCAACCGAGGCTTTGGCGGTTATGAACAACTTTTCCAACATGAGTTTTTATTTATTTATTTGTGCAATTTTGCAAAACTAGCATAAACCTAACCTCGTCCACTTGCTGCATACATTTACTAACCTTTAACACTCGAAAATACGGTGACGTCATATCAAAATATACACAAATTCATAAAAAAACACTAGTACAAGAGAACAAGAGCTTCACCTCAAGGTCTAGTTACAGAAGGTTTCTCCTTAACTCTGCAGTGTGTGGTTACCCTTTACCTTCCCTTGGCTAACGAGATACGTGCTGCGGTCGTTGAATCTTTACTCTAAACACGTGTACTAACTTAGGTGGTTTTTGGTAAACTTTCTAGAATTAGCATTTAAGATAGAAATTAAATACTTTTAAACGAATATCACCGCGTGTTGGGATCCAGGAAAACAATTTGTAATGTGTGTTTTTTTCATGTTCTCAAAATATGTCTTTTCCACTTTGTTTCCACAAATAAAAATTTGTCTATTGTCTATTAGATATCAAATAAATAAATAATCAGCTCTACCTAGTACTCCCGGTTTCTTCTAGGCAAGCGTGCTCCATCGTAGACCGCATCATCGCGGCGAGTAGGCGGTCAAATGTAAGCATACTCCTACATAAAAGAAAACATGAGCTAATAAACTTACCAAGAAAGATGCTAAAGACCGTATGAGTCACAGTACGAACAGAGATATACGCTACGCAGAAAAAAATGCAAACAGTAATGTAGGTGCACTTACCATTTTCTATACTCTGAAGATTCTCTGACATAATACAAGTGCTGGTGTTATCATAAAAGCTCTACAATTCGAATCCGAAACACTCAAAATGATAAGAAAAATGAATGTTACCAACTGTGTAATATCTAGAAAGAGGGGAAAAACTAATATTTATGGCTGTGTAATATCGCGTAGTGCCTCCTCACTCGAGTACCTTCCACAATAAGTATTCCTTTCAGTGCCTCTTAGCAACATGTCAATAACACGCTCTCAAGCACACGAACGTATCCCAGTGGGTTTATTGTGAGTAATTTGTCCATGCGAGGTGGTTTTAATATTAGTGATGTAATCGTAATTATGTTCGGAGAAGAGATGGGTCAACTCGAGTTAACTCGAGTTCATGTTGTTTCAAGTCAGCTAGAGTTAGAGCTTGTTACAACTCGAGTTGGCTACTCGAGTTAACTCGAACAAATATATTTTGAAAACCAAACCGGGCAACCCGGGCAAACTAGTAGATTCGTTTGTCAAGTCAGATCAAGTTGGCTAACTCGAGTCAACGCGAACAAACATCCTTTCAATTCAAATGGATTCTTATACCGGGCAAACTCGTGGATTTCTTCGTCCAGTCAACTCAAGTTAACTCAATTTTATAATCGAGTTAATTCTGTTTGGCTTAAACCCGAGTTTACCCATCTCTAGTACGGAGTACGAAGAGTGCGCGATAGAATCCGGAACGTAGGTATTCGCCGAAGAACCAGTGTCACCGACATAGCTATTAAATTAGTTGAAGCGACAATGGGCAGGCCACATCGCTCGAAGAACCGATAACCGACGGGGGAGAAAGTTCTTAAAATACAGCGTAGGTAGGCCTTCTCACTAAATGGACTGACGATGTCGTGAGAGTCGCGGGCATCCACTGGATGCTGATGGCAGGCTGTCGTTTAGTGTAGAGTTCAAAGGGAGAGGCCTGTGTTTGGACGTTTCTGGCTGATGATGTTGATACGCTAATCTTAACGCATTTCATAAGAGTTGGCATAAGGTACGAATATACAGAAAATAATGTCTATTTATATGGATGTTTTGGCCTAGCGCGGACAGATACTATCAGCTTAGTTGTTTTTTTGAACTTGCCGTTTGCAGACTAACCCCATTAGATTATAGACGTTACTTCTCCATATCCTCACCCTCTCTTAAGATGTGTTTTGGTTTTTTTTGTTAATACATAAGATAACCTTAATATTCCCTTAGTAAGGTTACCTCAATAAAGGATGTCTAAAGATCTGATGACGTCTTTTATGACGTAATGTCTCACTTGTCTGCATTGAAGGTACTTTTCCACCAGAGATGCGTAAGGAAGATGAGCGGTGCGTGATAAAAATCGACCAATAAGATCGTTTGATTCCGTCTCGTCTCGCCTTTTTCTCCGTCTCGGGTTTTTTTTTTCTTGTGCACCGACTTTAATTTATACAACGTAGAGATAGAGATAGAGAAAAGAAGAGACAGGGAAGAGAAAAGATACAAATTCAGTCAAAGAATCACATCATCAGCCAGTAAACGGCCGAACAAAAGCCTTCCTCTTATAGAGGGTTGTTGCCCTAATATGTTGCCTGCATAATCCCCATGCTTGGCAGGCAGCTTGGGGATCGTAGTATGTTCACCGTGTACTAATAGGACGCTGCTGCCAGTGCTGTCAGTGGTTCTAGTCGCAGTTTTGGGACTTAGTCAGTCGAAGCATTTGTCGTCAATTAACTTTTTTTTACTCCATAAAAACAACATAGCCCATTATAATTCATGTGTTCAAAAACATGTTCAGATAAACACATACATTTCCTCCAGACGATGTCGCAAATGGAAATTACTGCTCAGACATGTTTACGTAATTATAGCGACATTTTGAACACGTGTGAGACAGTGAACTGACTCCAACAGAGGGTGAAATTAGATGATGAGTCTACGATTAAGCACCCTTGCCTATAAGAAACCGATTCACTCGAGATTTGAATTTCTTCAAATCCAGATTGTAACTATTAAAATAAATAATAAAATAATTACTCGGGACATTTTTGCACACACGGTCATCTGACCCCAAACAAAGCAAAGCTTGTACTATGGCTGCCAGAGACTAAGATACACACATATGTGATATTTTTAAATACATGTATTATTATCATTATTATTATTTCAGCCATAGGACGTCCACTGCTGGACATAGGCCTCCCTATCGATCTCCAAAAGGGCCGGTTGGAAGCGGCATGCATCCAACGTTTCCCTGTGGTCTCTTTTAGGTCGTCTGCTTGTGGGTGGACGTCCAACGCTGCGCTTACCAGTCCCTGGTCTCTATTCCAGAACCTTTCGGTCCCATCGGCCATCTGTTCTGCGTGATATGTGCCCTGCCCACTGCCATTTCAACTTGCTAAACCGGTGGGCTATGTCGGTAGCTTTCGTTTGTCTATTTTTTTATATTATATTTATCAATTTTTTTTTATGTTTATATTTACATGAATATTAACACCCAGATATAGAACAAACACAAACGTTCATCACATCATGTTTGCCCGAGGTGGGAATCAAATGACCCCAAGCGCAGAAGGCAGGTTCACTACCAACGGGGCTATTCAAACTATCGAGGAACACCTATTCACGAAACGCATTCCACAGACTAGCAGTTCGCACAATAAAATTGTAATCTTTGATAGTTTTGGTAATGCCGTAAAGCAAGCATAATGTGCAATAAATTATTTGATTTTGACTTTCAGCCTGCCTAACATGCGCACCGCGACAAAATCTTGTCGTCACTTTTTCAAGCGAGAACGCGATAAAACGCCTACGTTTTCGTATATGCCTGTCACGCTTTGGCACGATAAAAAGAGTCGACAAAATTTTGTCGCGGCGCGCATGTTAGCCCGGCAGAACAGCTAACATGTGTATTTTTTTGCATCAGTTAAAATACTGCCAAAAAGACTATATTATAAGTTCTTAGCAATAAAAACATTCTTACTTGTAGTGAACCTAATTCAAGAAATTGTCTCGGCAGCCCGGGCCAACAACGCAGTCGCGGAGGGAATAATCAGGACGATGTACAATGAGATACTGTAATCAGGTCCCTGATATACCTAGTTATAAATAGGTATACACGCCCGTAGGACTGTGTACAATTATAACATCAGGGACACAGAGTTTATAAAGATAGACACTGCAAATTCACCTATTTTGTTGTAGTCTGTCTTATGTTGAACCAGTGCTCCAACATACGTAATCTATATCTATCTATACTAATATTATAAAAAGGAAAGATTTGATTGTTTGTTTGTTTGCATTGAATAGGCTCCGAAACTACTGAACCGATCTGAAAAACTTTCACTGTTGGGATACTGCACTATCCCCGGTTGACATAGGCTATATATCCCGGCTTCGCCCGTGCGAAGCAAGGGCGGTCTACTAGTATAGAATATACCGGACAGATTATTTTTAACCCCCGACGCAAATAGAGGATGTTGTAAGTTTAACGTGTGTATCTGTGTGTCTGTGGCATCATAGCTATTGTTCACATTTAAATGCTGTAGCATCCAGTTTGCAAACGATAAAAAAATACAGTTCCCAAACGGGCTGAGCCAATTTTGATTATTTTTTTTGTTTGAAAGGTTTCTTTATCGAAAGTGTTCTTATATATGATTCAACCTGTTGAGCCGTTTGAAGATTGTTGGATCTTTCGAGGGTTTTTGAAAACTTTAAATTTATCCTTGTTTATACCACCATTTTTATGACCATAAATAGAACCAAAAATTGAAAACAATATCAAAATATATGTTCAAAATTAAGGAACATACAGCATTTTAATGTCTTGCTAGACAGAGAGCGCACTATATTTACACTAACTAAATACGACTCAATTGCGGGAAAGAGATTAGGCATGCCTTTCTAATCCGAACAAAACTTTAATCGCTTAAATCTCAGAAGTTTATTGACCGTTTAAATCATTTATTTCATTAATTGCACCTATTAATATTTAATTATATTTTCAACAAAGCAAACACAAGTCCGGTTGCCTATTCAGTTTGATCTCTGTCGTCTTGTCAGTATCATGTCAGACATCAATACACAGACGTAAAATTGCATCATATGTTAGTAACTGTAAAACTCTTTAAAAGCTGTTGGCCGTATGAATGGAGTTAAACTACCTAATACTTAACTGCTCTCGTGACGCCATAGTAGGTACAAAATTTTGCGAACCTACAAATTGACGTTCTTACGGTGTCTATTATGATAAATATTTTTGATTATATTTTTTTTTCCTCACAACGAGAATCGTATGGTAAAATGTATACATTGGCCTTGAAGCTTTCTTGGAAAAACGTGGTGATCGTTAGAGAGTACAAACAAAAATAACTACCTATATATTTTCCTTTTCAGATATCGATTTCAGTGTTTTTGATAGACTGAACAAATTGGCTGGTATCAATTTATTTCATTCCACTAAAATGGTTTTACTACTGGTACTAGTAAGACCCAGAATTATATGGCACGTCGCTAAACCATTTTTTATACCTAAAGTTAGTTTACTTTTGAAAAATGTGCTTCGGTAATTTTACGAAGTTTATGGTTGGTATTCCCAAAACCCGAACGAAGCGCTTTGATTCCACTTTTATTGTGCGAACTGCTGGTCTGTGGAATGCGCTGCCTGAATGGGTGTTCCCCGATAGTTACAATCTTCAAATCACGAGTGAATCGGTTTCTTCTAGGCAAGCGTCCACCGTAGACCGCATCATCGCTTAACATCAGGCGAGTTGGCGGTTAAACGCAAGCCTATTATTGAATTAAAAGAATCCAACTGTTTTAGAGAAATATGGTAACACAAACATGAAAACATTAAACACTGACACATAACTTCTTACCCCTAATACCTACATACTACTTCTCCGTTCCGTCGTGTGTACAAAATGATACTATACGAGTGAATCGGTTTCTTCTAGGCAAGCGTACTCCACCGTAGACCGCATCATCGCTTAACATCAGACGAGTTGACGGTCAAGCGCAAGCCTATTATTTATTAAAAAAAAGATATTATTTCAAAATATTATGAAAAAAAATATATTTTTATTATGACCTCAAAAAAGGGATAAACATGTTTTCCCATTTCTTCTGGTAATTATAAAATATTCAAACAAATATTTTGTTTTAAATATTATGAAATATTAACCTCGTATAATAAGCGAAGCGCATTTTTTTAAGTGGACAGTAATTATTTTAAAAAAAATACGCGGTCAACAGGGCTACACCCGTTATTCTGGCCCTTAAAAGAAAAACCAAAAAACCCGACTGAAAAAAAAAATAGTTTAACACTTTGCAACTAAAGATAACTACTGATGATGATGATAGATACCAAGCGATGATGGCCGGGCGGTAGCATATAATTATGTTCGCTTTACAATCTGACGACACCCGGACCAAGGATGATCGATCCTTGGGCCCTACATTGGTGCACCTATTTAGGTGCAGTTTCGATGCCACCGCTCAACAACGGTGAAGGAAAACATCGCGAGGAAACCGGTATGTCCAAGAACATCAAAAAGTTCAAAGACGTACTCTTATGACATTCACTAACATGCACTGGGCCAGCATGGTGGATGGTGGGCCCTATCCTCCCCCCCCCCCCTCTCTCTCTGAGAAAAAGCATTTGTCCCAGCAGTGAGAACATGCTCTAAGGATGCAAATGATGACGATGGCGACCTAAAGATGAATCTTACAACAACTCACATCGAAAATCTGTCAAACCAAGGAACAAACAAACATGTATCGTACATATAAAATACCTTTTTTCGTAGGTACATACCAAAAAACCTTGACATCTATTTGTGGTTGTGGCAGTCTGGTAAATGGCTTTGAGACTGCAATCGTGAAAGCTATGAGAAAAGACGGCAAACCATCGGCTAGTTTTAGAATAAATTCTTCAGTTCCGACCTATTTCAGTGCGCTATCTATTTTTAAATAAGTGAGTCTGTGAATATAATTTTGACACGACAATATTTATACCATTTTATCACGGTAGTTGGAATCCAGCAGATTTTTCATTCGATTCTACTGGAATAGATCCAAGAAAGTTGCGACGTAAACACCGAACCGTTCTATGCAGTCTGATATGGTATGACTTCAGGGTATGACTGCACAACAAAAGATGACATCGGTGACAGTGGCATGGATTCTAGGGATGTTCCTAATTTTCACACAACTTTGGAGTACGTTTTTTTAATAATTCTTTTTTGTTTTGTTTTGTCATAGTCAAGGGCACGTCCGCCAACAAAAATTGTGATTTTTACGTTATTATAATTTTTATTAATTGGTGGCATTTTGTTTTGTCGGGCATTGATTATGTGAAATAATAGCAAAAGATAATACTGTTCACGGATTGGTATACTTTCTATTTTCATTTAAGTATATTAATCTTCTATGCATCAAGTTTGTTCCAATCTATTCGATTACTAGTGTTAGTATGTATGTTTATTCAATAAAAATTACACGTAAAATTAATAAAAACTATCTAAAATTTAAATTTATAACTAAAACTAAGCTAAAACTGAAACTAATCTAACAATCCACTACCGGTGGGCAGCGTTCCCAAAATGCTAGCAGCATTGCCACGTTGTATGGCAATGCTTATTCTAGTTTTTTATTTCATTACCAGTTCAATTGATCTAAGTTCCAAAATATATTCCAAACTTTTAGTTGATCGTATTTATTTCTGTAGATATAAATGTTTGGACAAAACCATTTCAAACATTAAGATTATTTTGTAAGTGCATTTTTATAACTAAACAAAATACAAGGTAAAGATTAAAATTATCAAGTTTTTTTTAGTTGATATATTTGTACAAAACTATTCCAAGCTTTTAAACTACTAATGAAGTATTGGGTGGTGCGCCACGCAACTTTGATATTTTTTTTTCGAGATTAGAAGTGTCTTATTCTCTTATTCTCCATACAAAATTTGATGAATTTCAACAAAATTGGTACAACCGCTTCTTTTAAAAGGGTAACAGTAAGAGAGACACATGTTTTATGATATTAGTGCAGTTTGCAATTGATTGATGTTTAAAACATCATTAGATTCAATATTTACATAGGCAATTATTAAATTTTCCAAGTTAGGTACTAAGTGTACATATATTTAAAAACACAGTAGTTTTTTTTATTTTAAGGAATGAGTTCTTTGAAATACTTACATTAAATAGACATTTAATAAGCATTAAATAGAATGCGACAGCCCTAAACACGGCCCTCTACAGCCAGTAAAACCATTAACAGTTCTTAACGCTCTTTTACTCCATTTACTTCAGCAGGGGAATAAAACACCTCTGATATTAAGCTCTTCAAACCCACGTTATAATATAACCATTATAAGATAGGAGTTTGAAACATTGATCACAACAAGATAAATAATATATATTTGACACAAGTAAACAATATTCGTAAATATAAATCAATCAATCATCATGCTAAGTTGGGGCCGGTTTGTGACAAAAAAATATAATAAGTTCTTATTTAGTTTTATTTTAATTTTATTTTATTTTCCATTTATATTGTGTTATTGATTTTTTGTCACAAATAAATTATGTCTATGTCTATCAATGATTTTAATGCTATAACATTCAACATCTATCTATACACTAATAACAAAAGTACAAGTTCTATAATTGCATCTGATCATACAAGATGGTAGTGAATCGATTTTGATTTTATGACGCTTTTAATGCTGTTAAACATTCTTGAAATCCTTAAACTATAAATAACCACTAGCTGTTGCCCGCGTTTTTGTACGCGTAGAGTTTCATATATACTTTAAGTCCCCATTTGACTCTTTCGCAAAATCTTAGCAGACCTCTACAAGTCTACACTCCACAAGGAATCTACCTGCCAAATTTCAGCTTCGTAGGTTAAGTAGTTTTCGAAATTTCGTGATGAGTGAGTGAATTTCGCTTTTAAAGATAATATATAGATTATAACTTATAAGACTAGTGAAAAATTAAAAAAAAGTCTCCACCGTTTTATTGACTCTGACTGTGACCTGTTTGACAATACTTAAGAAAACTTAAAAAAAACTCATTATTCGACACTGGCAAATGCACAAGACGTAGGACGCCAAAATCATCTTAAGAAGACAGAAGAAAAAAACCTATGGATTTGTGGCTACAAAATATATTTTTTGTTAAATATCTTCTATCAGGGTAGTTAAAAATGCATGGCTTTGCAACTGGTTAAGGTACGCGAGGTAAGCGAGTTGTTTAAGCAATTATTTATATTTTTTTATATACTTACGCAACCTTTTTAATGCTTTCTTATTACTATACGGCAAGATTATTAATTTATAAGCAGTATTATGTAGATAAGCAAATTTACCAACAACATGACGAAAAGGTAATGTAAAAAACTCGTTATTATCTAATTACCTACATATCTTTACAAAGCAACATTAAGCTTCCAAAATTAAACTTACCAAAGCTTAGAAATACAGCCTGCTGTCTTTTTTAGTAAGAAATAAAACACGCCTACTTTCATTATAAACTTCAAAGGCAGAAGGTAAGTAAATAGAGCTAAATTAGTAGGTAGGCATTAGATACTTTAAGAAACATCTTTAATTATTAAGATCTTATTTTTAACGAGCGGAAAATCAAGATTTTTGGTAATGAAGCACTCACTTAATGGTGTTTCGGCTCTTTCGGCCTCATTAAATTTATTTTTCATCTTAATTAACATCTTCACCACTCTAAAACTCGGAGGACTTTGCATTCTTTACGAGAGGTCTTTAAATTGAGGCGCTGAATACATTATTTCGTGTCTGTTTGGTACATTGTTTCGTTTTAGCCTTTTCTTTTTTATTTAACCAGTCTACAGTAAACAGCAAATATTAATATCAATAAGCACCAGGAGTTTATTTTAGTAGCTGGACATTCGCGCATTACAACGTTTTTGATGATAAAAAATAAATGACGATAAAAATCTAATTATTTAAATAATAAAAAAAAGTTAATACTACTCTTTAGATAGCTTCGAATACTCGTGGCTACTTAAATAATTGCAAACTGAAGTATTGTTACCTAAATAGTTTTTAAATATTTATGTAAATGAATGAAATGAATGAATTTGTTCAGCTAGTACTCGGGGTGTCAATTCACACTGACTTATAGGTATGTGCACAAAATAAAATAAATGTTCTCCAAATTATTGTATCTATATAAGTTAAGCGAGTATGACTCTTTTATTAAGTATTAAGTGTTTAAGATTAATGGGGCTCAAATATGAATCGTTCGTATGATTTCGTACGAAAATGTCATACGAAATAAAAGATTTTCTATTAATAGAAAGCAAATTCGAATGGTTCAAACACCTCGTTGTGTTAGAGAGATATGATTAATTTTAAAATATGCGACTTTGGTTTGTGTTTTCGTTGTCAGTCATTTCGCATGATATTTTCGTGCGAAATGTCATATGACATTTTCAATATTTCCTACCCAGTTTGACTGATATTGACTCAATAAATTTACTTGACTTGAATAAATTAACTTAATTGTCAAAATTTTGTATTAGTATTCATGCAGTGTGTGCGTGTAGGTATGTGTGTGTAAGGGTTCGTAGTTTCCCCCTTTTTACTGACCTTTGGTAATTCAGTTACACAAAAGAGGCAGTGCAATCCTGCATACTCCAGCATAATATATCTCACTCCAAAAACGGGGTTAACATTAAGTGACCCTCGCCGACCTTGCTCCTTGTTATGGGCAATTATCTCCAACACAGACCATTCTGACGCCCTACTCCAGTCTGCTTTCCTCTTCCTCGGCCATTCCAAATACTATTTCACAAGGTTTATTACGTCAAAGTGAAATAAATGTGGCCAAATTCGCCGAAATACGGAATAAATTTCGGAAATTCTATCGGGATAAGAATAGTTTTCGTAAATTTACGGGCCGGGGGAGGGCAGTAAAGTCTCGTTATGCTGAGCTATGTCCCATCTGAGACCATATTACCTACTCATTTATCAATGCCTACCTTTGGCGCCGTATGGCGAGACAATAGCCGACTTGTTTTTGAACTGGCACCCGATTTATCTCCGCTGCTCTAAATAGATGATCTATCTGTTACGAGACTATTTCACAGTCTAGCTAGATTGAACGATATGACAAGCATTCCTAGACAGATGAAAGAGGATAAAAAGAATATAACTAAAGTGTATTTGTAACTTTTATAACAGCTTCGATTTTGTACCAATCCCCTTGCTACTTTGCCGTTTGCCATTTGTAGCATAATGTTTAGTAACTAATTTATTGTTTCTTGTTATATGTTTCTTTTTATACCAATACGGTCAACATCGTTTTTAACCACTTTCATAATTGATCAAAATTATAACTTACGACTTTTTTGTTTCGGCTATTATTTTATTTTCATTACCTGGTTTATATGTTTAATGGTTAAAGTTAAGCTTATTAAAGTATTTTTTTTTCTCTTCTAAGACGCCTGAGTTTGTACTGTTAATTATTACAATCTGTGATTTACCATCACATGTTTGTCTGTACATTATGTTAAGCACAAATCTTGCAAGCCTAATTTGATACACTTCCTGGCGTTCAATTGAATTGAAATTTGGTACACGTATGTAACATGGATGACAATACATTAATATGTTACCATGGATCTTTTATGATGATGGAAGGTGGTCATAGGAACCAATGAACGCAACAAGATAACCCTACGTGGTTGGGCTCTTTGGAATGGTCTTGATGAGTGCTAAATTTTCTTTGCTAATCCTAAGCTTGTCTTTTTTACTATTAACTTATTTTATGTTCTAAATGTCGACAAGTTTTTTTCACTGTTTTAGAAACACTCTGAAATAACATAGATGAGATATTTTTTACTACAAGGGTGGACAACGAATCACTAGAATCGCCTGAAAGCCTGACTAACCTTAACTTCAATTCAATTGTATGCATTTACCTGATCCTACCATGTTTTAACCACCAAAACTCCAATCAAATCGTCTTTCACCCTGGCAATAAAAGTCTTTCAACGTGTCAATTACAATCAATTCGTCTCTGGCGATACGCCAGTACGCATCGTGCGTATCAATCAATACGTCTGTCAATACTTTGATTTGTATGTAATCTTCATTTAAACCGATAGATGAACGATAATAGTTACTAAATGCCTAGTTAAGGCAGATTATTAGGTACTTACGTTAATATTCGATGAACATTTCGTAAATACGTAGTAACAGATAGTATTGTCACACTCGATCTGTACTTTTCATTATCTATGACAGCTGCAATAAAATAGTAAAAAAAATGAAAACCTTCGAGGGTAATATTTGATTGTAGTATTTGGGCCACCAGCTACAAATTCTCAAGGACTTTGTATAAAGGGTATACAAAGTTCTTGAAAATTCTACGTTCAAAAATCTAGCAAAAGTGATCTGAATTTACGGTTCTTTTTGCAGCTGTCAGAGCTATGAAGGAAAATTATTATAACGAACCACGCAAAGAGATTATCCTAATGTAAAACTAAGTGGGTACTTAGACACAAAGTAACAAAAGTATCTGCAAGCCAATAGGTTTGTTTTTTGTTACGAGTATATTAACTCGTACCTAAGTAAGATTGACTGTCAATACAAAAATACCCGACTCAACATGAAACATTTCGAAAAAGTACAAAAACCTCGTAGGTACTTTTTCATCTCTATTTAGTTTTTTCACATGGCCCAGGGGCCTTACGCCAAACATGCCAAAAATGGAAAATCACGCGAACGTGAACCTTAACGCACTGAGATATGATAATTATGTGGTCGAGGAACTTTTCTCATCACCTAAGATACAGCGCTTAAAACAGGTAGCCATAAGTCCCCTGTTCATTATACTTGATTACACTTAAGTGGGGGGCTCATGCTTTAAGACCATTCATCGTCATCTCGTGGGAGCGAAGATGAGAGTCGTATCCATCATGGCGTTGAGACAGCCCATTGCGATTTCAAAGGCTTCCGTGCTTACAGATATTAAGTACTAAATTATTCAGAAGTATTTACGAAATTCGACAAAACAACGTTTCTTACTTCCCGTGAACAACCAACCGAAGCCGACGCAACCAAGGCACATAGGTAACCAGTATAAAACTAAAGAAATAAAACGTGCATATTATATAATATGCACTTCAGACGCCATTGCCTTCGAAGCCTTTAGACATGAATTTTTCCTTGTCTGGCAATTTATGAGCTCTCATCATCAGCCAGAAGACGTCCACTGCTGAACATAAGCCTCCCCCTTTAACCTCCACACTGAACGACAGCCTGCCTTTTGCATCCACTGGATGCCCACGACTCTCACATTGTCGTCGGTCCAACTAGTTCTGAGCTATGTCAGTGATTAACTTCAAAGGTCCATATATTAATACATTCGCAGAAGAACGATCCAACCTCATTAATGAAAACTTGTGAAAACCTGCTTGAATTTCTATAATTTCTAGATTCTAGCGCTGCCATTAAATTCCAAAAATGCATTGTAGATTTAAAAAAAATAGTATTTCAAAAAGTTATTAGATATTTTAAGTGTCATATTTATTTTTTTATTTTAGAATAATCGTTCACTTCTTTTATTTTCAGAAGAACGTCGAATCACTAGACAACAGAATAATATAACTCTACTGATAAAACCTTCCAGGCTTTGCTTTCAAGTTTCAGGCAATGCAATATGTGACCAGAGCTAGAACAGACTAAAATGGTTTTGTGGGTGGCGGGCTGGGAATTAAATAAATGGTAGCGTGGTAAGATGGCGTGGTGGGTGCAAACGCATCTGGCCTAAATCAGGCTTGATATCTTTAGCCGAACTCAGCCAGACGACTTTGTCGCCCTTTTTTGCGAAAAAAATGAGTAAGTGAGCCGTACTTTAGTGGTTTTTGCGGTAAGCGTTTTAGTGGTAAAGTAAAATAATTACGTACGATAATAATCGCTGGCTCACTATTACAAGGTTCTATGTTAGTTTCTTACACGTTCTGTGATTTCAATTTAAAAAATTTGACTTCAATAAATATTGACATAGCAGTGTTTATGCTTGAGAGAGATATTTTCACACAAGCATAAACCCTGCTAAGTCAATATTTATGGAAGTCAAAATTTTTAAATTGAAATTACAGAACGTGTAAGAAAATAACATAGAATCTTGTAATAAGCCCCGTGGCAGACGATGCACAGTAAACTTGCGCGAGTAATGCGCATCACCTGCAACGAGCTACAACGCTTTTTGCTTAGAGCGAGAATACTAAGCAACTTCCACTGCCACTGGCACTAAGCAAAAAGTGCAGATGATGCGCAGTACTTAAGTAAATACTGCGCATCGGTTACAATGGGCTTAAGGCATCTCTCTTGTTGTTCTGATCTAAGAGTTTGACCACACAAACTCACCTGATGCTAAGAGACGGTGTGGTTGAATTTCGGCATAAGCAAGTAAAGACTTCCGGACGGAAGGTCCAAACATTTTTTTATCGCGAGTAAGTCCGCGTTTCGGTTTTTTTTTTCAATATAGATTCGTAACATACATCTTTAACCGTCTTCAAAAAAGGAGGGGGTTTCCAATTCGTTTTTTATGTTTGTTACCTCAGAACTCCGTCATTTATAAACAGAGTTTGAGAGCGCGGGTGAACCCCTCCGCGTATTCCCTGGTGAAGGAGCTCTAATGGCTCCGAAACCGGTCGATCCTCTCGACCGATAAACATAATCGTGAGTGTAAGTTTTATAACAATTTATAATGAATCCTCACGCGAATTTTGTTGACGTGATTTATGAACCGATTTGGATAATTCTTTTAGGATATAGGTTATTTATAGGTACTTTCAGATTGGTCCCTTAGAAATTTCGTCGAAATCAGTTCAGTAGTTTGGTTTTTAAATCAAAATAAATGGAAAACATCTCATCCAAGTAAACGAAATTGCGTAATTTTGAAGTCGGTTTTTTAATTGACAATTTGTTGCGGATGTCCTAATCCGCCGAGAGTAGAATATCAATAACGAAATCTGAACGAGATCCGCTGGGAGCTACCCTTCTAGTTATCTATGTCTCCTAGGTCAGGTGAGTCATCGGAAGGGCAGATAGCACTAAATCTGCTAGAATTGAATCTAACGGCCCTCCTGACAGCCTCTCCGCGATAATACCCGATTTATGCCGTGCATTGTCCCACTTACCTTGATGGACTATCCGTATCTCGTTCGATAGATTTGTTTTTGTACGTTTACGTATGTGACTTTATTTCAGACAGTAAAAATTTGGGTGTGCCACATGTTAGATAGATAGAAACTCTTTATGTGCACACCAAAAGAAAAAATATAGATAGAGAAACTTACGAGATAGTAGCACAAGTATTTTTGTTAAGATAAAATATTTTAAAATGTTTTTTTTATCAAAGATTTTCACTAACTTTTCTCTATGTAAAAAAATATAAGTACAAAATCTTTCAGAGCGCTTGGTTAATGTGACGCGTGGCCAAAATGCTGTCGTGTTTCTGACTCAACGCATAAACGTTGCCATTCAGCGTGGTAATGCCGCCAGCATGCTGGGTACGTTGCAAACTGATAGTGGACTTGACCATTTGGATTGTCTTTAGACCTTCAAGGGTCTATGGGCAGTCTTAACTGTTTTTGTAGTGTTAGTGTTAGCTTGTATTTTGTTTAATTAATAAAGGCATTAACCCAATAAAAAAATTGGTCACTGAAATCAGTAGTACTCACTTAAACTTTTCTCGCTCGATATCAGAAATAGAGTAATAATATTATTATATCTTGAAATACCTTGACTGCGCAAAAGTCGTGAAGTCTCATTGTGCGTACCAAATGGCTGTGTGGAGATTTTGACCGGTTGAGTCCGAGCAATTGGTGGTAGCGTATGTTTGCGTGAAAATGCGCAAACGTTTTCACCTCTAAGTGTTGCTCGAGATGTTTGCCTGTCAGAACGACTGCATGGTTGCAATTGGCAACGGACCGAGGATAGGCAACCAAAAAGATATGCCGAGCAGTGGATTATTCAAGATTGATGGTGATGGTGTTGAGAGCTGCACATGAACATTTCAATTTCGTTTCTCAATTCAATTCAAACACCAAAACTGTCCATAAGTCCCAGCCACCCAATCCAACTGAAACGACACCCAAATGTTTTGAATACCTCCAATTATACAAAATTAATTTCATTCGTGTCTTCGGTAAAAAACTTAACGAGTTTTCAAAGCGACACGGTCATTCTAAAACGCTTTATTGCAGACCTCTCGGACACGGGTAATGGTCTAAATTTATTGGGTTAAATGGCTCGTGCCAACGGAAATTCGAGCTAAATTGTTCGCCTGTCTTATTTCTGCGGATTTGATGCTTCATTTCACTGTGTAAATGTCCAATGTTGAGTCCAGCGCGAGTCATTGATGAGAAATCGATGAACAAAGTTGGATAATAGAGTCTGAAGAGTAAGCAAAAACAGTAACGGCTAACGATCACGTTTCACCATAGATGTGGATATCAAAATATGACCAATCAAACATTTTAGATAGCCCGTTGGTCTAGTAAGTCTAGTTGGTAGTGAACCTGCGCTTGGAGGCGTAGGTTCGATTCCCACCTACATTTGTGTTTGTTCTATATCTGGGCGTTAATATTTATTGAAATATGTATTTAAAAATATATATGTATGTATATCAGTCTCTGGCAGCCATATCACAAACTTTGCTTAGTTTGGGGACAGGTGTATGTGCAAAAAAAAGGTCCCAATGTCCCGATTCACGTCACAAACGTATTATTCGAAAACATTGCACCTTCCGTTTTAACTACCTGGCATCTCTCTCAAGTACACAATATAGTCTAAGTCGAGACACACTGGTGATGATTAAGCGCACCACTGAGTCAGTATACGGGGTGTAAGGGGAACACTCTCGAAGCCAAAAGAAGGTAATTGTACTCATCATTATGAACAACTTTTACTATATTTTTAAAAAATAAAATAATTTTAAAAATATCAGCTGTTCTATAGAAAACGGTCATTGACACTCGACAAAATGTATGGAACAGCAGATTTTTTTTTCACGCTTTCAGGGTTGGTCCCATACTAAAAATGGTTCATAATGATGAGTACAATTACCTTCTTTTGGCTTCGAGAGGGTTCCCCTTACACCCTGTATACTTATAAACGGTTAATCGTAAAGAATGTACATAATAAGCTGCAAGGGGTTTTTATACATTATTTTTAAAAAAAACCATAGGATAAACCTCCAAATCGCGAAAAAAATTCAACTGTTCCGTATAAAATGGTCATTCACACTCGACAAAATATAGATAACA
Organism: Agriopis marginaria; assembly: GCA_932305915.1. Taxonomy (NCBI): domain Eukaryota; kingdom Metazoa; phylum Arthropoda; class Insecta; order Lepidoptera; family Geometridae; genus Agriopis; species Agriopis marginaria. Next base: position 5,507,477 of record OW029934.1, on the reverse strand, counting down.
GTTGATATGTTTTTGCGATTTCTTAGTTGGTCCCATGGTAAAACTGTTCATAGTGATGAGTAGAATGGGCCTTTTTTGGCTTAGTACAACCTTTTTGCGTAGCCCTGTATGTATTTGAAAACTTTTATTGTAATATCAGAATAACATATTAAAATTAAAGTATCACACATCACATCATCAGCCATTAAATGTCCACTGCTGAACAAGGCCTCCCTCTTAGAGAGGGGTGTTGCCATAATCCCCACGCTTGGCAGGCGGCTTGGAGATCGCAGTACGTTCACCATGTACTAACAGGACGCTGCTGCCCATCCTCCGGTGGTTCTGGTCGCAGTTTTAGGACATACCCGGGTCTTAAATTAAAGTATATAAAGTATTAAATTAAAAGTATATAAAGTATTAAATTAAAATTGCAAAAGGCAGGCTGTCGTTCAGTGTGGAGGTTAAAGGGGGAGGCCTATGTTCAGCAGTGGACGTCTTCTGGCTGATGATGATGATGATGATATTAAAATTATGAAATGATATTCAACATAGACTGAGAATAGTAGTACGTAAATGTTTTTTTTAATAAAAATATCTATGTCACTAAGTGTCCCTTTTATTACAAAGATGCATAATAATTATATGCGGACGTGTTGCGGCATCCAAATTACATTCCAACGATACCCCCGAGGCTGGAATCTCGCGAGCCATAAGGAAAAATGTGAGAAAAATAACGACCGGTAGACATTAAATCACAGTAAATTTGAGTCTGGAACACAATAACTCAAAAGAGCGCAGCCATAAATGTCGCAAACATTGTTCAGATGATTCACGAATACTGTAATACGGTGTTTTTCTGGATACGAATCTTTGGGTGGTGGAATTCCGCGGTATTTCTGTCACCCGTCGCAGTTATATGCACTCTGTTTATATTCGCGCTGGAATTTATTAAGATTGCTGGACGGTAATAGACTAAAACATTCTATATTTTGCGCGGTCATTCAGTTCGTTTCGGCAATCAGAATTCTTTGGTAATTTGTCCACTTTGATGAAGGCGTTTTGTATTTTAAATCGTATCACATTATCGACATTAACACTCGAAATAACACAAGCTTAGGAAAACAATACAATGAGGCGACATGTTTTTTTTTTCAAGTTGGCGCCTGGACTTTATTTTCCATTTCATTAAAATGAAATGAAATGTCTGTTATTTTTTTGTCTGAAAATTCTAACATAAGCTCAGGGCCCCGATTCTACTTAAGAAATTGTTTTTAAATAGTAATTGTTTCAATTTTATTTTTTAAATAATTGCCTCAAAACTGACAGTTTTTTATACTAGAAACATACCACCACCTAATATTATAACTTAGTATTAAAAAACTGTATTTTTTTTAAATAAATTTGAATCAATTACAATTTAAAAACAATTTCTTTAGTAGAATCAGGGCCCTGTGCATTTGATTCTTTCTAGTTTAAAAAAAAAACAAGTTTGAGCATTGAAATATTGTACGTACGATTTCTTCCTAGTTAACAAAAAACAAACCAGTTTGCACATTGAAATATTGTATGTACGTACAAGAATATTGGAGGAGACATTAATATCCCATCAATTACTGTGGCAATGATAGATAGATAGATAACTCTTTACTGTTCACACCAGAAATGACATACGATCGCAAGACCTCAAAGTCTTGCTTGCATACAGTGGCGTAGTAAGGTAAGCAAAGCCCCTGGAGCAAAAAAAAAATTGGGACCCTATATTATAATTATAATGAATAAGAGGTACAAAGCTACATAATACATAATTATACTATGTGTATGAGTTGCCGTGATTAAAGCGTGTTGCAACCTATTATTTACATATAAGTTCTGAAGGTGGGAGAAATTTTCGCAAGTTAAGTTTTAGGTTAGGTTAGGGCCCGAGGGCCCCCTGAGCTTGAGGGCCCCGGTGTACTGCAACACCTAACCCTCCGATAGCTTCGCCACTGCTTGCGTAGTCACGTTTTCTTAGAAATATGGACACATGAATACCTCATTAGAGACAATTGCATCGATTCTGATGTACTCTAAACTAAACTAAATTTGACAGCTCTAAAATTGTTGGCATCTTTGTCTCACATATTAAAATGAAAAGAAAGGCAGATAATTTTATTCCTGTCAGATTGGTTAATTTAGTGAGTGGTATGACAGAATCGACGCCAATGGCATCGATTCTGATGTACTCTAAACTAAACTAAACTAAACTAAATTCGACAGCTCTAAAATTGTTGCCATCCTTCTCTCACATATTAAAATGAAAAGAGAGGCAGATAATTTAAGTCTTGTCAGATTGGTTTAGTTTAGTGAGTAGTATGAAAGAATCGACGCCAATACCTATGTAAATATTCTCCTATTAAAGTTCTCTCTATAAGCCCTCCAAATCTAGATCAAAAAGCACCCACACCGTCTCCCACGAGCAATTTGAATAAATAACCAGCATCTGCAGTAATATCGGTAAGTTCTGGCAGCTTACTCTAATACAAAATCAATAAAGTAAGTCCCAATTAATCGGTACAAAAGCTGCTACAAGCGGGGACTTGGCAGCGCTTACGATGTAACCACCACACGTCGGAAGCTTTTCGCTTTGATAATGGATTTTAGTTATTCATAAATACGAGATGTTCTTACTTAATTCGGAAATAGGAAAGTAGTGGTTGACAGTGATGTTGGTTTGGTCGATAAGGAAAAATATTTTTATCTTTGGTATTACTTTGATGGGATAAGTTTTATATTCTCTTACATCATACGTTTAGCTATATCACTATACTTATTTCTTTACCGATGAAAACAAGGAGGACGTTCTTTAGTAGACGCGTATACGCGGTGTAAGGGGAACACTCTCGAAGCCAAAAGAAGGTAATTGTACTCATCATTATGAACAACTTTTACGATTGGACCAGCCCTGAAATCGCGAAAAAAATATCAGCTGTTCTATAGAAAACGGTCATTGACACTCGACAAAATGTATGGAACAGCTGACTTTTTTTCGCGATTTCAGGGTTGGTCCCATACTAAAAGTAGTTCATAATGATGAGTACAATTACCTTCTTTTGGCTTCGAGAGTGTTCCCCTTACACCCTGTATTTTATTACGTATGACCTCGCATAACTTTTTACTTAGCAGTCGTTTTTTGATGGGTTTTTTATTAGATAGAGAAGTACATCGAAGTTGACCCTAATTTAATTAAAAAATAACAAAAATTCAACCCTTAGGTTAGGAAAATAGGGAATGGTGGATTATTAACTCACAGAATTTTTATATAGTTTACCATGCTGGAATAGACGTCAATATCATCGGCAAAGCCTCGATCGACAGTGATACTTTTAAATTAAAGTTTCATAATCTTGAAAAATAGTATATTTTATTTAACATGGAAACAAACAACTGCTAATCAACACGGTAGATATGAGATAAAAGGCAAAAAGAAGTTTTCACTAATACACACTTAAAAAGTGCAAATCATATTCGTAAACAAAAATTAAAAAGGAGGTCATTGTACTCATCATTATAAACAACTTTTGCTATAGAATCAACACTGAAATTGCAAAAAAAAACATGGTCATTAACACTCGTTGTTTTTATTCGCGATTTTAGGTTCGGTCCCATAATAAAAGTTGTTTATAATTTATAATGATGAGTACAATGACCTCCTTTCGGCTTAGTACAGTTTATATGCGTAACCCTTTATATCATTGATATATTTGCGCTTTCAAAGTAATTTGCAGTTACTGAACAAGCACGATCAAATCAGTATAAAAACTGTTCGTGAATTGTTATATTCGGACACAGTGCCAGTAATAAAAAATCGATACTGTAAGCTTGATCGGTCGCGAATTTTGTTTTTGGCGTAACAATGTCCGTTTAACAAAGACCCGACACTAAGCACGTCAAGTCTTTTGTTCGGAGGTTATGAAGAATATTTTAGCATTTCCAATATAAAAATTTACTAGAACTTTCTAATAAACAATACTTTAACATCGATATAAACGTCGACGGACTCATTGATAAAAAGCTTATTATAGGTCTACAAACTTCTATGCCACAATTTGAAGGTTACATTAGGTTATGCTGAGTACATTTATTAGAAACTAGTAGGCCGCCCCTGCTACGCACGGGCGAAGCCGGGATATATAGCCTATGTCAACCGGGGATAGTGCAGCATCCCAACAGTGAAAGAATTTTTCAAATCGGTTCAGTAGTTTCAGAGCCTATTCAATGCAAACAAACAAACAAACAATCAAATCTTTCCTCTTTATAATATTAGTATCGACTAGCTGGACAATAATATCAGTTATCTGCCAGTCAAAGTCCCGTCAAAATCAATCCAGCCATTTTGTAGTCCATAGGGAACATACATACACACATCTCCTTTTAATATATTTTTATGTATTTGGTATTTTTTCTATTACATACTCCGACATTACATTACATTTGTTAACCAAGTTACGTGGTCCTTTTATTTTTAATAATTAAAAAAATCTTTCACGGTTTTCCCACATTTTTTTTATTTAATTTGTCCCAGTAGTTTTTTTAACCAGCTCTAATAGTATGAATAATTTTGTTAAAGTCGATTTTGTACTGATAATTTGTACGCGTGGCATTTCTTAATACAAAAATCTTTACTTCTCTTTTCATTTCAAGCTTAACGGTTGTAATTAGCGTAGCAGTTGTTCGTAGCATTCGTAGCGCTAGCTGCGTGCGCTACACCGCAGCTACGAAAATTGTAGCTCCCTGTGTCGGCCCACTTCACGCTTCGTTACACGGCCATTAAATGTCCCAGTTCTATAAAAACACAGGGAACTTTTATAAAAACGTGTGTTCGTCAGAGGAATTGAGGCGTCAACCGCATTGGGCATTTCCCGACGTACCCGACCGCCTCGGGCCACGGACGGATGGGCAAAAGCCCGTCACGCGCAACCCAAAGCTAACAATTTCACATTCCTATTTTACTGCCCATAAAAAATATCAGCCCATATTTTATGGCTTGACACGTTTCAACGATCCCGTGCTAACGTTTCGCGATTTAGACGATAATCAATGAATGGTTGTGATATTAGGTACTTATTTTTTTAAAGTATGGATCTATTTAGGTAGACTCTCTACTCAGCCTGATTCAACTCCTTCAGACATTTTGTTAACTTTATCTTCCTCTGTAAAAGTGGCATGTCAGTGCAATATTCATATAGTTTTGAGCCAGAGCTTAAAAAGCATATTCGTTTTTTTTTTTTTGCTAACCGTAGAAAAAAACATTTTCACATAACCAAGACTATGTTATCAATTTAAAAAAACCGACCTCAAAATAGTAAAATATGGCATTTCAATTCGGTAAAATCTAGAAGTTATGATAAGGTCATCCAAGTAAGGAATAGGTTATAACTTGCTAATGAACAAAAATTTGTCACTGACTCGCACTTGGCCGGTTTATTAAAATTTGATAATTATTACGCGACATTTTTAAGCGAAACGGAACAAATTAGGTTGCTTCAGCAACGCCCTAATTTTTGTTTCGGTAAAAAAAGTTACTCAGTGTACTAAAACACCACTCACACCATCTTTTCACAACAATTTATGTAGCAACAATCGTTTTCAGAAAGAAACAGTTCTCGTTTGCGAAACAATAGATTATAATTAGCAATCACCGTCAATAAATAAGGCCGGGCTACACGAGAGGGATGTTGAGGGAGAAAAAACATACAAAAACCGAGCGAGCGTACTGTCGGCACGAACCACAGGGAGCCGTTCGTGAACAATACAGCTCCTTAATCACTCACGCGAGCTCTAATATCATGGCTTTAACACGCTACCAAATGCTAATAAACAAAACAAAGCCGCCTGAAACCTCATCCACATATCATATCAGTGGCAATCGCACACTGTGCGATTCACGCGATCTTTAAATATTTGGACATTTTTGCGCACACGGGACCCCAAACTAAGCAAACCTTATAATAATATGACCGCCAGAGACTGATATACATACATATATTATATTTTAAATACATACTTAAATAGATATCAAGACCCAGATATAGGTATAGAACAACCACAAATGTTCATCACATTAATGTTTGTGGTGTTGGTGGAAATCGAACCCACGCCCCCAAGCGCAGAAAGCAGGCACACTACCAACAGGACCACCTGTGGGCTTACTCTTGACACTCGATTTCAATCGTAATTTGGGATTGGGATCGAAAACATGCCATTTGGTTACTCTTGAATTCTAAACTAGCGCACGATTGGAACCGATAATGGTGGAATTTTATTTTATTTTACGCCATTTTCTTGCACATTGTACGCCACTTTTTAAAAATGTTACATTTTGCCCATGCCTTTACATATTTGAAATGTGTCTGTTGTCTGAAGACATCATTCTTTATTTCCGTTGAATAGTGACGTGGCAGAAACAAGACAGACAACAACGACGGAAATATAAGTTCCTTATTCCGGATCAAAGTGTGTGTGTGTGTGTGTATAGTAAAAATGTATATTGTATGGCTATCACCATTTATAAGTGACTAGCTGACCCGGCCGTTGTCCTGTCTAAGAACTGTCAAACGTGCAAAGTTGAAATCGTCGTTAAGTTTTCTGAAATTTTCCAATTTTCTGCTAAGTTTTCTTAATTTTCCTTTCCGTAAGAACCTTCGACAAAGTATTGGAAAACTTTAAAAAAAAGATGAATTAAATCGGTAAAGTCGTTCTCAAGTAATGGCGTGACCAAGGTAAACAGAGATACATTTTATAGATAGCCCGTTGGTCCAGTTGGTAGTGAACCTACCTTCTGAGCTCGAGGGCGTGGGTTCGATTCCCACCTAGGACAAACATTTATGTGATGAACATTTTGTGTTTGGTCTATATCTGGTTATTAATATCTATTTAAGTTTTTTTTTTCTGGGCAAGTGCCTTTATTAACTAAACAAAATACAAGCTAAAACTAAAACTACAAATACAGTTAGACTGCCCATAGACCGTTGAAGGTCTAAAGACAATCTAAATGCTCAAGCCCACTACCAGTTGGCAGCGTACCCAGCATGCTGGCGGCATTACCACGTTGAATGGCAATGCTTATGCGTTGAGCCAGAAACACGCCAGCATTTTGGTCACGCGTTAAGTATTTAAGTATGTGTTTCAAACTATATATGTATGTATATCAGTCTCTGGCAGCCATATCACAAGCTTTGCTTAGTTTGGGGTCAGATGACCGTGTGAAAAATGTCCCGAAATATTTATTTATTTTATATATATACAGATATATAGATAGTATTTTTTACTAATCAAGATTATATGAAAATCAGGAGCTAACTTGCCTTCTAACGGTTTCTCCACACAGTAGATTTGGCAAGGTTGGTCCTTCAAGCTTCAGCCTAGCGTTTCGTTCACCTTATGTGGCACAAATATCGGTTATTGCCGTCTGCAAAGGAAAAATTGTAAATCCCGAGAGCGGACCGCCCGCTGGCAATGTCGGCATTAACCCTGCTCTTGGCTCCGATAGCCATTCGATTGTAAAAGAGGGTTAATTTTATTTGAAAGTAGCTCCGCTCCGCGCCTTTGCCTTCGTGATTTCGGATTACGACGCCTTTAGATGTTATGGCGGAATCAGAAGTTTTTTCTTAGCCTTGACCATCTCCATAATATAAGTTTATCGAAATCTAAGTTGAAGAAAAAGTATGTTTACAGAGAAAATTTCATCTTAACCACAAAAATAAATAATTAATTTTTTCGCAATGTTCGCAAAAAATATAATTAAAAACATTAATGTTTTTTCGTTATTAATTGATACTAACATTCTTTATGCAGTACATTATTGGGATCTGATAGCTGAATAATACTAAACTTGCTCAGAAGAAAACATTTACTTTTATGAAAACACAAGGGTTGTTCATACTTTGAAATATTGTAGAATGACAAAGACAAAACTTCACCTCTTTGACCAATCTTTGACAGTGTTTTGGGTATTTTTTCCTGCGGGCACAGTTGCTGTGCCCAACAAACATTTTCGCATTTGGTTTTCATTTAGCTTCTTGACAGATTGAGTTACCGTTTTTACCGTGTATTACCGGTTTACCGACGATTAACGGTTATAATCGTCATTATTTACTGTAGATATCTGGCGGCATTTTTGGACATCTTATATTTGTCGGATAATGACTGTCCCTTACGGGTGTAAGCAAATGTCATATCCAGGGTACATAAGATATATTATTTTAGATCAAGATGTTAACTTTAACTATCTAAAATTTGAAATGATTATTTGGCTGTCATTTTATGTCCAGTTTTCAACAGAAAAAATAAGACAGTTTATTCAGAAATCAGTGTACATTATATAACTATATATACTTAATAATTATATAAGTGATATACTCACTAATTCAAAGACATATCACAAAATCAGGAAGCTAAAAAAATTGTCTACATTTTTCAAGGTTTCAGTGTGAAAAGGGTTTGAGAGTTTATATGGCGGTCTACGCGCACTAAGTCATGGGCAACAGCAAGTGTTTTATAATAATTACTGTTCGAAACCCATTAAAATAACTTTAATTCAACACCTAAATATTTCTACAGGTATTAAAGGTAAAATTCGCTAAACACATAATTTCGTGTAATATTTCCTAGAAGCTGTACAATTTAATCTAACAAAGCGCCGTACAGAGGTTATATTACACCAAAGATTCAATATAATTAGAAACAGCCTGTAATGAACACAAGTTTGATTATAAACTAATAAACTGAGAAGTTCGTGTGAAATGGAATTATTACACATAGATTGTTGTTAGAAACATGATGTATAACAACTCTTCAGAAACTGATTTAACAATATGTTTTGGTAGCTAATAGATTTCCTCACTATGAATCACACAGCGGTCCATGGAGAAAGCTATGCTCACAGTTTCTTCGCGAGATTGAATCTGGAACGTGGATATTCGACGAAGAACCTGAATCACCGACATAGCTATTAAAATTTGCAAGTTGAAGTGGCAATGGGCAGGCCACATTGCTCAAAGAACCGATAACCGATGAGGAAGGAAGGTTCTTGAGTGGAGACCACGAACCGGAAGACGCAGCTTATGTAGGCCTCCCACTAGATGGACCGATGACATCGTGAGAGTCGCGGGCATCCAGTGGACGCAGATTGCTGTCGTTCAGTGTACGGTTCTAAGGGGTATGTGTGGAGTTCTATGTTCAGCAGTGGACGTCTTCTGGCTGATGATCATGAGGTGTAGATTTGGCGAGCATTAGATCAGAGACAACATGAGGCTGAAACTGAACATGAACAGAGGCTGTACCTCAGAATAAATAACTATACGAGTACAGGATAGCTCACTGCGACATGTCACATAATAACTATCAATACAAAAAACTACTTCATAATTATATTAGTAAGTGATTGGACAAAATTATATATTGCTAACGCATAAATCACCAGGCGTTTGTAAAAAAAATATACTATTGGACCTGGTTAAAAAACGACTAAACCAAAGGTAATAAAATTTTTGTGAAATGAACTTGAAAGTTTCACCTACTTAATAAAAAAAGAATCACGTAAAATATATAACAAATGCCAGAGAAATCCGTGCACATACATTTAAAAAAATATGTTTTCCCTACTTTTTGTTTTTTGTGGTGGTACGGAACACTTGGCTGGTCTTAGCTTATGTACAGCAGTAAAGTATACGTGGCGTGTTTAATGAGATTTTAACCTATTTAAATTCATATACAAAACAGTAAGTAGTGAACACTGAACAGTGATAATCTACGCAGTGGTCGACCGTCGATAATTACGTAATCAGCATCCGAGGCCTCTAGAGACCGCTATAATACATCCAGCTAGCTGGATATATTAAAACAAGAGAATTACCTACTCGTACTAAATGTTATATTATTCGTATTAAACTATGTCTCGGGAATTTTTGGGCCAACGTAAAATAACTATAGAGATACGCATATGGTAGGGTTCCGTATCCAAAGCCATATAAACGGCTTGTCCTAATGTTTTATTTATTACAAATAACAGGCTTAGGATATAATTAAATACATTACACAACCTGAAACGAATAAAATAAATAGCCTGATACATTTCTGAGATAAAAGCGTTTAAACTTTTTGATGGGGATAGAGAGCTTATGCACTGTCCTTCTCCCGCAACGCGTGTGATAGTATAGCATTTGTATGGTACGCGCACGGCATGACGTCATAACGTGATATAAAGCACTAGTAGTGTTGTTTTTTAAGCTCCACAGAAGTATTTTCCACTTTACTAGGGCATGACTTTAACTTTACCGTGACTTAGGTACTTTGCTTGACTCTGACTGTGACTGTGGCTTGTTTGACGATATCTAATAAAACTAAAATATTTCAATCACCCTGGCAAGACATGCGATGCCAAAATCCTCTATACACAAGTTTAGGAAAATAATACAATGAGATGACTTTTTTTTTTCGTTTCATCTTGGCGCCAAACCTCTTTTTAATTTTACCAGCTATTAAGTACTTTAATTTTTATTGGCATACGAGTATTTTATTTGATATCTATACTTAATATTATAAAGAGGAAAGATTTGATTGTTTGTTTGTTTGTTTGCATTGAAAACAAACAAACAAACAAACTACCGAAAACTAAATACTAAATAGGCTCCGAAACTACTGAACCGATTTGAAAAATTCTTTCACTGTTGGGATGCTGCACTATCTCCGCTTGACATAGGCTATATATCCCGGCTTCGCCCGTGCGAAGCAGGGGCGGCCTACTAGTCTTATATAAATACACTGATTGTATGAATAAATAAAATAATTAATATAAAAATCTTTCAATACAAGCTTTTCGTATTCTTCTCAAATTTTCAAACCATTTCAATTAATACCCATATCATGGAGGTGCATAAAAAATTACTGGTCATCTTTGAGAGTCCACCATATTGTAGTACTTAGAAAGTAAGGATTTAGAATGATGTGATGTAATTTAGCGAATCATGCAATGTCATCCAAACTAAACGAGTATGCAAAATTTCAACTCAATCGGTTGGGTATAACTGTTGTATAATTCAGTTGCATCATTTGACCAACTAAAGCTTGTATTGAGTATGAGTATACAAACATACCTCAGTTCAGTTAGGTAAGTCCAACTTAAGCAAAGAGGTCGCCCGAAGAATCCAACTCGGATGGGCAGCGTTCGGGAAATTGCGTGACATCTTCTCGTCCAAGATACCACAGTGCCTCAAGACGAGGGTTTTTGACCAGTGTGTGTTGCTAGTGATGACATATGGTACTGAGACGAGGTCCTTAACTGTTGGCCTTTTGGAAAAACTCAGTCACTCAGCGGGCAATGGAAAGAGCTATGCTCGGAGTTTCTTTGCGCGATAAAATCCGAAACGTGGACATTCGCCAAAGAACCAGAGTCACCGACATAGCTGTTAAAATTTGCAAGTTGAAGTGGCAATGGGCAGGCCACATCGCTCGAAGAACCGATAACCGATGGGGAAGAAAGGTTCTTGAGTGGAGACCACGAACCGGAAGACGCAGCGTAGGTAGGCCTCCCACTAGATGGACCGACGACATAGTGAGAGTCGCTGGCATCCAGTGGATGCAAAAGGCAGGCTGTCGTTCAGTGTGGGGGTTAAAGGGGGAGGCCTATGTTCAGCAGTGGACGTCTTCTGGCTGATAATGATGATGATGATGATACAAACATACCTACTTACTTTTACAGCTGTGTTATCAAGTAAGTACCTGAGTTTCTGTGATAATAATTACTTCAATCGACCTAACAGAAGCACGTACCTACAGATAGTCTAACTTACATAGTTGAAGGCTCCGGCAAAGTTTAATTGCACTGCGGGAAGAACGCTTTATGGATTTCCATTTCTGTATCAGTTTAAGTAGGCAAAAGGCCCGGCTTTGCTTGCTATTAGATAAACTTTGAAGTACGGACTGATGGAGTTGCTCAAAGCCGGTCTAAAATGTATTAAGTTACAGCGTGACGAAACTAACCAAAAACATTGACTGGTTTTTGTGGTGATATGGGCTGCCTGAATGGGTGTTCCCTCATAGTTACAATCTGGGTGTCTTCAAATCACGAGTGAATCAGTTTCTTCTAGGCAAGCGTGCTCCACCGTAGACCACATCATCGCTTAACATAAGGCAAGTTCCAGTTCCAGTTATACCCGTAAGAACCCGCAAAAGACTACGAAAGAGGGTAGATCGTGAACATGATGCATGTAACTGCGCCGAAATATCGGGAGCTCCATTCACAACCTTACCACGGTAAATATCCCGTTAATAAACATACAACCTGCAGTGAACAACCGTGATAGTTTAAAACAGTACGTGGCTCTCGCAAATGTCGATGCATTATGGCAAATCTCGCAAAATTCTACTAGTCGAGTTGCTACATGGAAAATTTACCTTCACGTACCTATATTGTAAATTCTGTAGAATAGACAATGATTGATCTCCCGTGTAGCCTTTATAAAGCGGTAATTTCACGTTATAAGCGTGTTTCACACACGAACAATGCCCCTGTTGATTACAGACGAGCGGGACATTACGAGCAACTATTTAGTCGCCTCGTCTGCGCATTGTCGTCAGAATGTGACAGTTACGATGACAGCTAGTAATTACGTTAGGTTGTGTTGAGGGTAGTGATTATGAATATTGCTGTTTGGTATTTCACTAAATACTAATATTAATTTACAGTCTGGCCTTTGAGAGAATGCGGCTGACAGCTGCAATAACATTGTACAAATCGAATGAAAACATTATCGTTTAATATTTTACTGTGGTACATTGGCTACTATCTGCAATACTATGTTCAAAAGCTAGTAAAAGTGATCAGAATTTTCTGTTTTCGCCCATCTTTCCTGTCCGGTAGCCTATTCGACGACCGGCCAGCAGGATTCGATGCTGTAACGCCCCCGCTGCTTTACTAAAGCTAAGGTGGTCTCCAGCAAGCCTCCAAAATTGTTAAACTAACAATTACGGTATCAGCCTATCATGTTCCCACTGCTGGGACACAAGCCTTCTCTTAGAGAAAGAGAATGTGCTGGCCAAGTTCATGTTGGTGAATGTCATGTCTTTGAACTTTGGAGGTTCTTGGACATACCGGTTTCCTCATGATGTTTTCCTTCACCGTTTTTGAACAATGGCATCATAAACTGCACATAATTTATTTATGTACTAAATAAGTAATTGATACAGGGCCGAGGATCAAACCGGGTGCCGTCAGATTTTAAAGCTACCGCTCGAATTGGCTAACGAATTGGCAACCTACTAATTGTCTATAGCGCCATCTCTAATTCGCTAAGGCGTATTTTTACAGCTGTTATTCGTTGTTCTAGGTGGCGACATCCCGGCTGCCGCTGCCGACGTTCTCGCCGGCGCGCGCTGTGTTGATGTACAGCGCCTCAGTGGCCGGCGAGGGCGTCTCGCTTCAGCTGCGAGAGGCGCAGCCCTCGGACATGGACGGGGGTCGGTTGAGAGGGGACAGGATTGAGATAGCGTGCCACGAGCCTGAACTTCTTGCCGACTTGCTACACGCGGCTGCTGACATCGGTGAGTGTAAAATGTAGAATATAGTTGTGTTTATAATAAGCAATTTAATTCTCTTCTTCCAGCTTTTTCCTATTACTAAATTGGGGCCATCCTTCTCCAGAGTCTACGATTCTAAGTCAGTCTTGGGTTAATTGGCCGCATCATCGCTTAACATCAGGCGACATGGCGGCCAAGCGCAAGCCTATTTAAAAAAAATCACTTGCGAGGTCTTTTTAACCGACGAAAGAAGGAGGTTATCAATTCCACTGTGTTTTTTTTTAATGTTTGTTACTCGATCACTTCGCCAATTATGAATAGATTTTCATGTTTTTTTTTTGTTTGGTAGTTCACACTTCAGAGGTGGTTTCATATAAATATTATCGAAACTGATTTAGCGCTTTTTGAAAATACCAACAAAATCCAAAAATATATACAAAGATGATGTTTTGATGTTTTGGTTTGTGGTTCCCATCAGCAAAAGTTTTTATGAGGACTTTTAATCTGTTTCTGTCATACTATTGGCGTCCCACGTCTTGTGCATTTGCCAGTGTCAAGTATTAAGGTTTTTTTAAAATATCATCAAACAAGTCATAGTCATGCACTAGTAAAGTGGTGGAGATTTTACAAGAGGCTTTTATGGAGTTTTGGGTTTGGGATCTCGAAAAGACATGTCTCACCTCGTTATATCACTTGCCACTACGGCACATTCACAAACACTTGATAAATAATAATCCACTATTATTACACGTAAACACAGGTTTAAGAAAATGAAACAATGTGGCGACATGTTTTTTCACGTTGGCGCCAAAACTCCAACCATAAATTGGTTGTTATTATCTTTGTTTGACAGTAACGAGTTGCTGGTTCGCTAAAAAGAGGTTGGTAATAAACTGCTGTAGATGAAATCAAACCAAATTGCCATTCAGATGTCGCAAGCTCTCCACGGTACTAAACTTATTTTGTTCGACTCCTGGGAGAAGAATCATAGTCGGTACTCCCTGACTTGCTTCTCGCAGCCATCTCTATTTTGAATTTCAAATATGACATTTTGCATTTGAAACTGGCTTCGAGCATCGCTTGCGCTTGCTGGACATAGCTTCCCGACATCTGATATGACCTACTTTCTATTTAGCAGATTGGTACGATGCCTTTAGACTTTCAGATGAGCAGAATGTGATTTTTTATTCATGTCGGTTAGCATTATTTGATCACTGATTACCGTCACCAAGCACGGGTTTTTCGGTCCAGCGTGATGCGCTTAGCAACGAACAGCATTTCAATTTTATGCATATACTAATATGTAATATTATTAAAGATTATGTGTTCAGTTGGTTAGTTAAAAACAAATTGGCGTATTATGAATAACTGGTTTTTGTACCAAACTGAAAAAAAAACATGTAGCCAGCCTCATTGAATTATTTTCCTAAACTTGTGTATTTTCGAGTCTTATTTTGTAATTATGGTGGGTTATTATTTTTTACGTGTTCGTGGACATACTCGAGTGTAGGAAAGTGATATAACGAGGTGAAACATGTATTTTCGTGATGTTTCTAAAACTCCATAGAAGCCTAATAGATATAATAAAGTTAATACTTGACACTGGCAAATGCACACGAAGAGCGACGCCAAAATCCTTACAGAGGAAAGAATAAAATATCATAATAGCCACCGCTACAGAGCTCGAATTTCAAATCATCTCTGTACAGCTTTTCATTATCGCATCAAGTGCCCCTAGCGCCGGCCGCCGTCAACTTGTCAAAATTCACTCGAAAACCTCTCGATTTTACTTAAAAATGCAAACTCATGCAAACGACCACCGACGCCCCTAATTCAATTAGACCTTAAGCGAACGATGAAAATTTCTCCTCTATTTATTATTGAAAACGCAAATTGGAAAGATCTAACTGGCGCGCATTCCAATTACGAAGTTGATATTTAATTTTAAAATAGGTTAGAGCTTTGACAGTTCGCTCTCTGTAGCAATGGAACAAAGATTAATTGCTCTACAGTTTCGTATTTCACGGAATTATGAAGCGACAGCTAAATACGCACAACAATAAAGTTTCCAAGTAAATATAATTAGAGTTTTCAGAAATTAGTTTCTCGTCTCTTCAACATAGACAGTTAATAAATTGATAATTTAATATTTATCCACTTTCAGCAGTTGAAGTGGAATCACGTAAATTTGATATATGTTACTTTGGGTTACGCAACTCGTTTAGGCAATGCATCTTTACTTGGGCAAACTTGTAAAATATAAAATTGAAAAATTTCAGAAAACTTAACGATGATTTTATTACAGTTCTAAGACAGAACAACGTCTGCTGGGTCAGCTCACAGATATACACACTCTGTGGGTCAGCTAGTATTTATATAGATAGGTATCAACTGACTTTATCTAAAGTTATCTATATAGCTTTGTCAATAATTCTCGATATAACACGGAAGCATTAATGATTGTTTGTGATATAACGAGCATTGATTCTGCTGCAATAATTAGATCGTACATTGTACACAGTGTAGATAACTGTCGAGTGTAATATCCACGATTTGTATCCACTGATTAGTTGAATAATAGTTTAATTAGAACTCTCTTGCGCCGTGTCGCCAGAACGTGGATATTTGCGTTGCCGCGCGGGGTAGGTCAGGACCATTCAACGGTTTAATGTTTCTGGGTGTTTTGACACAAATTGTTCTCTTTTTTTTATTCTATAGGTGGCCAACAATCTAGTCAATCAGTTTTGCCAGCAAACGTAACACCAGGGGCATCACACATACTTTGCTGACCTTTATAGACACTGTAAACAGGCCTTTTAAAGAACCACAGAAAGACCCCAGAAACCCATGAACCAACCAACAGATGAAGTCATAATTTTTCGGAAATTCCGCAGGAGAGAGATGATTCAACATATTGGTAAAAATATCGACGTCTATACCAGACGTAAAAATCTGTTACTACAAAATTGTGAATAATCTAAACGAAATTAAAAGATATATTATGGTTATATCGTCATTGGTTGCGACCAAGGATACCCTTTTAACACCCGGCGCAATAAGAGAGAATGTTATAACTTTAACGTGTGTATTTATGTATTTATGTGACATCGGCATCGTAGCTCCCAAACGGCGGAACCGACTTTTATAACGTTTTTGTTTGAAAGGCGGCTTGATTAAGAGTATTTTTAGCATCGAGATACAATACATATAGGGTCACAATCGTGCCAAAAAACTGTCCGAACCAAAACTCGGCGCACGCTACGAATTGCGCAGACTTTTTGATTAGTTACAAGGTATTCGCGATCCGACTACAACGCCGCGCGATGCCAGAGCTACGATGACATAGAGGACACCTAACGTTGAACACTATACAAGCAACATAACGTCTAAATTGGAGCAAATGTGGCACTGCGAACTATATAATACAATGTATGTACAATGACGCTCGGTCGTTTTTTGACTGTTTTCACTGAAATATTGTGTGCCGTTTCAAGATTATCAAGTCTCTTATACGGTTTTTAAATTTTCAATTTATGCTTGTGTATCACACACGTTAGGCATAATATCATCTTTATTGCTTAGCGTCCGATAAAAAAATTGGCCTCCTGGTCAATTAAAAAAAAAACGCAAATCGATTTGTTACGTTTAATAGAAAAGCAATAATTCTCTATACCACAGACCCGAGTCACCCCGTGTGTAAATACTGTGAATTCCATTAACCAAACCCTTGGGGAGTATTTAATTAACATACGGTAAACACGTTCATTATCCCTTTGTAGGAACTTTGGAACATTCTGAAACTTTTGTCCTATTTATAATAATACTTGTATAAAGTTATAATATAGCTCTGAGCGTGGTAATCCACCGGTGTTATGAACAAGGATGTATTAGGAAACGTAAGGTTGCAAATCTGCTGGGAGTTACGAAATGAAGCCCATTAAAATTAATAATTAATTACTAAATAAATTATTCTATACCAAATTAATTTTATTCTACTACGAACTGGTGTGGTCCTGGCTTTCGACAAAAAGGCGCCAGTTATCGAAGTGTTGTGCACGGAAAAGAAAAAAAAATTGTTATCTTATTGTGTTGGTATTTTTATAAGAAATTTGTTGTAACCAGTTGCACCTATATAAACGAAAACATCGGTCATTCAAAAACAGCTAGCAACTGTGATGCGGAGCTCGACGCGCTGATCTAAATAAAAATGTTCCATCAAGGTTTCATATGCCTGGTAACAGATTTGCCTTTTCATTTATTTTTCGTTCTATTTACTTCTCTTTTCTGTGTGTGCGACCACTTCACGCCAATCGGGCCGCTGAATTTCGCGCGATCCCTCACCATAGAGTCAGGCAAGCAGTATTTGTACGAGTAAGATCGCGGCACGCCTTATTCTGGGCCTTAATTTTAAACTGTCCATTGTCCTAAGGCTATAAACTGACATAATCAGCGTAACTACAAAATTCACGTTAGTTTCAACAACTTTCAACGTAAACTAGCTCAACGGTACCCGGAAGTACCCGTAAATGAAGACCTTCTGATTTAAGTGTCCGTATGCCCTGACCCTTCCGGTCAAGCTGTCCACAGCCGGTGACGAGGGGCCACGTCTGTCACTGTGGAATTAACGTTGTTGATCTTACACTTTGATTTAGTTTAGTTGATAGTTCACTTAAAAATTGTAGAGGAAATCTAGTTCGCAACAGAATTTGTGTAAGAATATTTTGGGTGTTGAATACGCCTTATTTTAAATAGCAGTTTTGTCTTCTAAACAACTAAGATGTTTAGTGAATTAGACTAGCGATCAGCTATGGACGTCTAAAAAATTACTGTTTAGCCAACCATATATTACAAGAATAGGCACCAGTTAGTATTGACTCAGCATGGTGATTGTTTTATAGCATCTAAATTTGTAAAATTAAACACTGTTACACTGTACTGTACACACTGTTTTAAACTATCACGGTTGTTCACTACAGTTAAATTATTATTCACGGGATTTGAATATTTACCGTGGTACCAAGTTAAATATCCCGTAAATATTCATTAACCATTATGTTAAAAAAAAATTAAATTTACCTAACCTGAAATGAAAACTGGCCAAGTGCGAGTCGGGCTCGGGCACTGAGGGTGCCGTACCACCACAAAATTCAATAACGAAATTACCAGATATAACTTGTTAATGAACAGGAACTTATCACTGACTCCCCTTGGCATTTTTTTATTATTTGTTGTTATACTTTAATGTGTGTACTATACGAGTAACTATGTTAAGTTTGACGCTTGTACGTATTACCGTTTTTACATTAGAGCTAATACAAAAATACGTTAAAAATATACGTTTGTTGTATGGGAACCCTTTGTTTCATCCTTTTGTCCTTTTTTATTATTTGTTAGTCAATCCGCCGTAACATTACATATTTTGTGAAAATTTCAACTGGCTATCTATTACGGTTCGAAAGATGCAGCCGTTAATAGCATAATAATGGCTCTTACAACCTTACAACACAGTCGTGCGTTTCGCTCCTTCTATTTTTAAGATATTTCTCATATTTTTCGAAAAGTATAGCTGTAATATAATTATAATTTACTTTCACGGTTCTTTCCATAATTATATTATGAAATCTGTATATTAAGACACGGTAGACATCATAGACATCATTTAGTAAATAGGCATTTGAATAAATACCAAAAAGCATGGAGAAGAACGCAAATAAGTTGTTACTTTACATATTTTTTCTATTGAGTAAAATGTCCTGAATCGTGTTTCGGTTTTTACAGTTTCCTAGATAAAATATTCAATTTTGATGACAGTTTTATAATATCAAGCTAACCATGGAAGTAGACACAAATACAAATACAAATACAAATCATTTATTCGGGCATAATTTATGTTAAGCTATAGTAATGATCCCAGAGGCTCCTGAACTAGTCAGAGACTGTGTGACGGGAGCCAATGGCTTCTCCTATTAATGTATCAATTAATTATACCAAAACAGTAACAAAGCATTTTAAAATTATGTAAAAAAAAAAAAAAATATAAAAGTAATTTAAAATTTTGATTACCATTCCAATAAGTAGCCAAAAGAAAAATAATAATTAGATAAAATAATTTTTAAACCATTAAATGCCACAGTCTGCGCTATTCTATGCGCAGTTTGTGTGAACATGTGTATGTATGTGTGTGCGTGTGTGTGTGTGTGTGTGTGTGTGTGAGTGTGTGTATGCGTGTGTGTGTGTGCGTGTGTGTGTGTGTGTGTGAGTGGGTGTGGGTGTGTGTGTGTGTGTGTGAGTGGGTGTGTGTGTGAGTGAGTGCGTGTGCGAGTGAGTGAGTGTGTGAGTGTGTGTGTGTTAGTGGACGTGCCAAATGAAAATCAGAAATAAAAACCCTCCAGCATATCCTCAATGCCCTTGTAGTCATACTCCTTGAGCCACTTCAGAATAGTATTTTTAAGTTCTCTATCGGTGAGTTGGTCCACTTTGCCAGCTTTGTTTATTTTGTGATATAATCGTGTGACAACTACCGTGAATTGTTTTTGTGCGTATCTGGTGTTGACAAAAGGGGCACGACATATTTTACTTCTACTGTTGCTGACTGATTGGTTTGTTGGAATTTTTCTATGGTGTCAGACAAAATAACCGATACCGATACAGTCAGTGTTGTGTGTCGTAGTGACAACCCTGCGATTTTTCAAGATCAAGTGAGGGTAGGAGAACAAAACACCCGCTCTTCTCGCCGGACTCACCCGCAGTTTTCAGTCAGCTCGTGACCACGGCCATTGTAACATGGTCGAAACGTCGAGCGAAAGGTACATATTTTTTACCTATATTAAATAATACGTGATAAGTCCCGATAAACATTTAAAACATGTGTTCAAATCGCGAAAGTTTAAAAATTACTAGACAAAATAAACCTAGAATGGCCAAAATCCCTAAAAGTAGGAAAACATGGCCTTAACTAAGCCCTAAAATAATGTTCTGACTATTACCATCACCTGTATTTCGTATCTACATCCTGTAAAAGTATAGTTTGAGTACACTGTAGTCGGGATCGGCCCCACATAAATTCAGTTTCTATTAAATTTTACGACAAACAACGACCCTCATATAACTTTGTTAATAAAGGTTATAATTTATATCGGAGGACTCGGTTGACAAAGAGCCGGTTTTGGAACGGTCGCAAAACTATTTAAGTACGTCAAAAGTTTTGCAAATAATGAGATTGATGAATGAACACAGATCTCTGTCTAGATAGACACCGTTCTCGTCCAGTCGTATGAAAATCCAACGTGCCGCATTTTGTCCAACTATGACGTCATGAGAGTAATTTAGTGGTAGTTTGACAACATTCGCACGGCCTACTGCTTTTCTTTCGATTTATTGAGTCAAACAAACAGTGTCACAATAAAGTGATTAAATAAAGCTATATCTACTTTATATATACTAATATTATAAAGAGGAAAGATTTGATTGTTTGCATTGAATAGGCTCCGAAACTACTTAACCGGTTTGAAAAATGATTTCACTGTTGGGAAGCTACACTATCCCCGGGTGACATAGGCTATATATCTATACCCGTGCGAAGCCGGGGCGCTGACAGGCGTTACCTATCCAAATTTAAAATAAAAAATTGAGATCGTTTTGTGTATTGTTTTGTTTGTCAAAATCCCAATATGGTAATAACTCAAACTGAATCATATCTTTAACGTCGAAAACATAATATTTTCATATACGGAGTGTAAGGGGAACACTCTCGAAGCCAAAAGAAGGTAATTGTAATCATCATTAAGAACAACTTTTACTATGGGACCAGCCCTGAAATCGCGAAAAAAATATCAGCTGTTCTATAGAAAACGGTCATTGCACTCGACAAAATGTATGGAATAGCAGATTTTTTTTTTTCGCGATTTCAGTGTTGGTCCCATAGTAAAAGTTGTTCATAATGATGAGTACAATTACCTTCTTTTAGCTTCGAGAGTGTTCCTCTTACACTCCGTATATGAAAATATTATGATTGTTTGTTTGTTTGTTTGCATTGAGTAAGCTCCGAAACTACTGAACCGATTTGAAAAATTATTTCACTGTTGGGAAGGTGCACTTTCCAGGGTGACATAAGCTGTATTATATTTTCAAAAAAAAAATAGGGATCCTTACTATAACTCCAATAATACCCGTTCGAAGCCGGGGCGGACCGCTAGTATATAATAATAACTAGCTAACCTGGTAGACGTTACCTATCCAAATTTAAAAAAATGGAGACTGCCCTGTGAATTGTTTTGTTTGTCAAAATCCCGAGATGGTAATAACTTAAACTGATTCATCTCTTTAACGTCAAAAACATAGGATTTTCATATACATTTTCAACATCTATTTATAGCATCCTTTGCCCTTGACATGTTGCTTGACATCCTTGACGGATTTGGCACTGAGCGCATCTGAGTACGTCTGT
Organism: Agriopis marginaria; assembly: GCA_932305915.1. Classification (NCBI taxonomy): domain Eukaryota; kingdom Metazoa; phylum Arthropoda; class Insecta; order Lepidoptera; family Geometridae; genus Agriopis; species Agriopis marginaria. The sequence continues at coordinate 5,485,498 of OW029934.1, read as the reverse complement.
TCACGTAATATGAACGATGCGCTCAGCCGCATTTTCGAAATAGATATTCAAACTAATAAATGAAATAAAAGTTACTAGGTTTTACTAAAACCAGCAAGTTTTTATTTATACTTAAAGCTATACATTAAATAATATAGTAAAAGATTAAAACTGCATACTATATCAGAAAAGTGAGAAGAGGCTCCCACGGGACCTGTACTCGCTGAAAAAACTACGTCGCCATCCGGAGTATATTAAAGCTATACGAGAAAATATATGAGAGAGGTTTTAACAACAGGGTGTTTTTAGAGTGCCGTAGTACTACAAGAAACCATTATAAGTTTGTTCTGTCTGTCCGTCTTAATTCTTTAGAACCATGTATTATAGTTATTCAACTACCTATAGTGCATGAAACTATGCAATTCTGCAGTGCAAGTACCGTTATTTATCGATCGTCAAATTTGACAGTTGTGTTCGTCAAATTCGATAAAATGCTATTTGATCAGTACTCGTTATGATCGATTCCATGGCATTTTATCGAATTTTACGATCGATAAAGGACGGTACCTTGCACTGCAGTTTTACTATAGATCTCATCATAAATTTTTCTTTTTTTAAACAGACATTTAGGACCTATGGCTATCGGAGCCAAGAGAGTGTATTCTGCGTTTCTAAACAATTACATATAGTAACTTGTAACATGCCATGCTGATGCGAAAAATATTTAAATGATGATAGGTTATTTTAAATACCATAATTCAAATAGAATTTTTTAATAAGTTTTTTTTTTCAGTTATGTTGACAAACTTTTCTATAATCTTTATTTACGTAAAATTACTTTAACAAATACAATGTATCCCGGGTAATTTTCTCTTTGAATAAACCAACGATCTTTTATTATACTACATATTATATCAATGGAATAAACCATAAAAAGTATATGACGTTATGTCGGGATGATACATCTCTGTAATTTAACAATTCGACCAAGCTTCGTTCATTAGAGTTTTCTATAGGCACCAATTTCTGAACTTTAAATGTGGCCACAATGTTATGGCTTTGGCTACGGAACCTTACGATATGCGTTTCCTATCACGCTGTTGGCCCGGTATTTAAATTATAAAATCGAGATACATCTTTGTTTTTGCTCCAACGTATAAAAAGTGTTCCTACTGGAAAAACTACTTGTATTGCCATCTTATGCTATTTTGTGTATGATTCTTTGCACTTTCGCACTTGACTCCGTAACGACTGAACATGAATATGGGTGAAATTTAGGATGTATTACATAGTTTACCCTGGATTACTATTTATCTCGGAAAATTTAAACTTCTCATAATATATCACGTAAAACCGCGGTGTTAGTTGCTATATAAAAACGCTAGCTGTTTCCCCAGGAATCACGATAGAGGAATAAAAAAATACAATAAACAAACATACTTACGTATTCATAAATATTTTTAAGCCATATTTAAGGGGAGGCCTATGTTTAGCAGTGGACGTCTTCTGGCTGATGATGATGTTATGTGGAAAACTAGCAGACGGTCTGCCTGATGGGAAGCAGTCGTTTTATGGTTGATATTTCGAGAACCCGTACGAAGCGCTATGATTCCACATTTATTGTGCGAACTGCTAGTCAGTGGCATTCGCTGCCGGAATGGGTTTTCCCCGTTAGTTACAATCTGGGTGTCTTCAAGTCGAGAGTGAATCGGTTTCTTCTAGGCAAGCGTGCTCCATCGTAGACCGCATCGTCGCTTAACATCAGGCGAGATGACGGCCAAGCGCAAGCCTATCCACTATTTAAAAAAAAAGTCATTGCCTATGGATAAATGTATAAATTATGATGTTACCGAAATGTGATTCCAATGAAATCATAATTATGAAAAAATCCTATATTTATCGTAGCAATCTACTACGACGTAGCAGGCCTACGCATCATTATAGAAATTATGATAGAGCACATGGCTGTAATTCTTCTTTAGGCACTTACAAGTCAACATCTACAAGTATTACAGTATTTTGCACAACAGAAATCTAGGGTATTTTTATTTGAAAAGGATTTCGCCGTGAAGTTCGTAGGCGCTAGACAAGATAAAAGCCCTGTCAGATTTGAGCCTCACCATTTTCTTCTTATCTATTTGCCTACGCTTCATGACCTTTGAATACACGTTGCTTAAAGGTACTTTTTATATTGAAGTGGTCCACACTTTAGGATTTAATATTCAAATGTTTATAGACAATTCAATAACCGTAACGTAACCATAGCTTAGTGATTAGAGCGTTCGGGGCGTTTACCAGGATGGCGCAGGTTCGAATCCTGTTGGTTGTCAAACTTCTTTAATGGTCTATAATAACACTTCGATAGGATACCCTAAACTAGGAGTTTTAGCGCCAACATGAAAAAAAAAACATGTTGCATTGTATTATTTTCCGAAACTTATGTATTTTCGAGTGTCAATGCGTAATAATGGTGTATTATATATTAAAGTGTTCGTGGACGTGCTCGAGTGTGGGAAAAGTGATCGCGGTGAAATATGTATTTTCGTGTTGTTTCCAAAACTCCTTAGAAACATCTTGGTATCCACCACCTAGGGCATGACTTTGACTTTACCGTAACTTAGCTTGCTTGACTCTGACTGTGACTGACTTGTTTGACGAAATTTCATCAAACTTGCTTATATTTTAACATTTAATTACACTGGCAAATGCGCAAGAGTGCGACGACAAAATTCTCATAGAGGAAATATTTAAAAAACCTATTGTATGGAATAACACTTCAACATAAAAATTACTTTAGAGTTAGTAAAAAGCGTCATCTCTCAGTCACCTTTGGGACATGTAAAGATTATAACTGTGTAATTACTTACATGTAGCGAGAATTACAGATGGCGCCACTAGCTCTTAGAGTACTTGCAAAGACAGATCAAGAATTTAGAGGCGGACAAGAAAGCGGCCGTAGTGAATACTGTTGGTCGTAAAAAAAAAGGCAAATGTCACATGTTGTTTGGACCGATGACGCTATGAGAGTTGCGGGTATCCAGTGGATGCAGAATATGCAGATGGCAAGCTGTCGTTCAATGCGGAGTTCTAAGGGGGAAGCCTATGTTCAGCAGTGGACATCTTCTGGCTGATGATGATGATGACACGTTAATTTTTGGTTGGATTGTATGTGTAAAAATTTTAATGTTTCCAGTGAAATGCCGAGCAGAATTCAGAATTGTTGAAATTCATAATTTTGGGGGGTGTTTTAATATTATAGGCAAACATGACGCTTACCACCAGGCGAGCAATTTGTCTAGCTGCATGAAAAAATCCTATACAGGGTTACTGGTAATCAGTTAACATCCTCTTAAGCGCGGCTTCAATACGTTAAAACAAACAACTTTTTTTCTACGACTTTTCGAAATTCGCGAACCGTCGTTCCAATACCGTTAGCCGTTCGATAGCCCGTTCGATAGCCCGTTGGTCGAGTTGGTAGTGAACCTGCCTTCTGAGCTTGGGGGCGTGGGTTCGATTCCCACCTAGGACAAACATTTGTGTGATGAACATTTGTGTTTGTTCTATATCTGGGTGCTAATATCTATTTAAGTATGTATTTAAACCTATATATGTATATATATCAGTCTCTGGCAGCCATATCACAAGTTTTGCTTAGTTTGGGGTCAGATGACCGTGTGTGCAAAAATGTCCCGAATATTTATTTATTATTATTATTTATACCATCACTCACGACAAAATATATGAAACAGCTGATTTTTTCCCCACGAATTTTGATAAGTCGTAGAACAAAAGTTTTTTGTTTTGACATACCTATTGAGGCCAGCCTTAAGAAAATGCTAACTGATTAGCAGTAACCCTGTATGCCTACTTTTGCGCTCTAAGAAATCTTTATCAAAAGTGCTATCCTTAACTACAAATTAGTCTTTGACCGACATTCTACCTCCAAATTTAAAACCGTCTCCTTCCAGCCTATAAAGTAATTACGTTAATCACCTACTCTCATTAAACTCTTGTAAGAACATCAAAGTGATATCAGATGTCACAATTGTCCTTCAGAGCGCTTGGGAAACTGGAGAAAGTCAAGGGCTCGTGAAAATTTAACCTCCGTTTGAATTTGAAATGCTTTGGGACGCTTTACTGCGATAGGGTGTAAACGACTTGATTTTAAGGAAGCCACATGTTTCGTTCAAGTAGAATACGAAGTTCGAATGTAATTTGAAGTTCTTGGACGATGATAAATTTGAATTTTTAAAATTTAAAGCGTATTAGTACCCTTTTTTTGAAGGAACACAAATTCCCAATTCCAAATTTTTCCATTCGGTTCGGCATTATGGGCCGCCGCGAAAACAAATTATTATAGGTATATAGTTAGTACGTAGGTAACCCTCGGTATGCGAGTCCAACATGCACTTGGCCAGTTTTTTGAGTATTAAGTTATAGTTAATCAAACAGTACTACTGCAAATCTACAAACATAATTCAATAATTCAACTGATATAATAAAATAGAGGCCGCAGACTCGCAGTAGGGGTAAAACGAGGATCCGGGGCGGTTACCCGAGATAATAATTTTAAGAAATTGCCTCTTAGAGTTTTTTCATAAAATAAGCGCGAGCGGAACTCCCGCCAAAAGGGAAATACGGGCCCATAAAGTTGCAAATGAAGTAATATCGCACTCTGGCTGACTTACCGCCGAAAACTTGGTCCGAGTGAGAACTCCAACCACAATAGACCGTTGGCAATTTGCAACGGTATTTACTTAGTGTCATTTAATTAAACGGAACGAAGCCTGGCCATAGCTTGCGAACTCGAGTCGCACTCAGTAATTAATATTGACCAATACCAAATTCAACAAAATTCGAATAGTTACGCGACACCGCCCTAAGAATGTGTATCTATTATTATATTTGGAGTATTATTTGTCATGTTTAAAATTGCTTAAATACCTATTTTCTAAAATATAAAACAAAAAGTCGTGTATGTCATTTAAAACTCAAAAACGGCTGGACTGATTTTCATAGCCTTTAATTTGTTGAATTCTTCCGTAGACCAGTTGTGTACGAATCTTTGGACTTTCCACGAGGAAGGGATTGTAGTGTGCAGTCCTTCTACTTGTCCTGTATTAAAAAGGAGAAGATGAGTTATTTTATTCTACATGTTATAATATTTATTTTGTTAATTGTTGCGACGACGAGCCGTATAAATAAGTTAATAATAAACATAATTTATTTGCACAAAACACGAGTAACTCATACACACATTTAAAAAGCATGCAAAATAGGTGAGGTAGGTACTTAGGTATAGAAATACAATACATATTTATAGAGTCACAATCGAGCCAAAAAAAATCCGCACCTTAACTCGGCGCACGCTACGAATTGCGCAGACTTGTTAATTAATTACAAGGTAACTGCGATCCGACTATAAAGCCGCGCGATGCCAGAGCTACGATGACATAGTGGACAACTAACGTTGAACACTATGCAAGCGACATAGCGTCTAAATTTGAGTAAATGTGGCATTGTGAAGTATATTATTGATACAATGTATGTACAATGACGTTCGGACGTTATTTGGCTGTTTTCACTGAGAGATTATGACTCTATAGGAATCTTATCTCGATGGAGGTAGGCTATACCCAAAAGTATTAAAAAGGCTACTTTTATCCCAAAAAAATAATGAGGTGTCTGTCTGTAAGTAAAACTGCGAAACGCTGCTTGTCTGAAAGATGTTTGTTCAGTTTTATGCTTATTAACTTCTGTCTCACTTTGGATGATCCATGAACGTAAAAACAAAGTATTTTCTGGCAAACAACTAGAAACTTTACTTAGAAAGAGCTAGTGGCAACATTCCCGAGCCAACGTAGCAATAGATATTTTACTACCCATATTTGGCATCGCATAAACAAGATGATAACTGAAAAACACAGCCTCCCTGTTTTTCGGGAGTTTTTATAGCGGCAGACGGTGCTCTGTGTGATTGATTGTGAGGAATATTTCGCTTCTTTTATTATTCTGTTTGGGAAGATTATTGTGACATTGACCTAGATAGTGCTGTGACGCCATTGTGACCCACAACATAATCTGTTGTTATTCCAGAATAGAAGGGAGAAGTCAACAAATAAAATTGAACCTGACTCCACAACAAATTATTTTTACCAGCTTTAATCAACAAAAGTTAATTTCGAAGTGGTGGTTTTTACGAATACGTGAGCAATATAGCTAAACTATTACAAAACGGCTTACACTCAGGGTTGTACCCTAGAATGCCCCTGATGAAATATATGGTACTTGTCATCTCAAAAAAGTTGCCGTTTCTAAAAGTCCACGGGACGCCTCTATTATTATCATAAAAATGCTAACATACACCATTTTTTTGTATACGAGGGAGAAATCTTCAAAAGATACTCGGCTGTTTTGGGGTGCAGCCAGGTTATTTGGGACTATACCCATTACATCCCTTCTTCTTGACAAGAGGGTTTCGTTATCTCCAGAGGAACGCGCCGGAGCCCTCAGCACTGTACTACGAATCCTCGCGAGAAAACTACGTTTTTTTCCTAACCAAAGATAATATAACCACTTGATCTTTTCCAAATCTCGCGGGGTCGCGGGGGGCACCTTGAGAATGGATACTCAAAAGTCGTTCATTCAATTCGCGCCTAGGATTGGCCTGCTCGAAATAGTTTAGGTTGAGAATTTAGAACCTTTGGCTTACGGCATAAGCAGTCATCTTGTCATTGGTTCTAACTGTCGTCTTTTCCTCGGGGTCTTGCTTGTGTGGATGATCTGAGCCCCGACCATCCCAAGCCCAGAGCTATCCTTTTAGTAGCCTCTTTTTACAGGGGATACCGATGCCGTATTATAATGCCCACGCACTAAGGCTATGCTAACATGCCCACCATTATAATTTTTTACCGCCGAGTGTTTCTGCTTTAGTTTATTTTTCTTTCGCATTAAATTACCCTCCATGGCACGCCACATGCAAGCTCTAGCCAAACGAGATCAAATTATTAAAATTGCCAATTAGAAGCAAGTGGGCGCTCGTGTAAGATAAATTCAAAATCCGGGGTGGAATTAAGGCTAAATTTAATTTGTCTCGTTAACAACCGTCCAAGGATCAGGGGCACATTCAAGAGCTACTCAAATCTTACATAATTAGAGAAGGCACGAGGTAGGTAGGGGGTAAGGGGATAAATTATTTAAATTATTAATGAGATTAAGTGTTTTTGATCGGATCAAAGTATCATAGTTACTTTACTGCTTTGGTACATTATACTGTTAAAAGTTATAGAGTTAAAACAAGCGTTTATTAAAATGTTGCTGTTAATTTTTACTATTGTTCTTATTTTTATTTTTGCCACCATTTTGAAAATATTACAATATTGGGAATTGCATATAGTATTGTCACCAGAACTTAATGTGTATGCAAAATCGGTTAGGAGGAACTGGTTCTAATTCAGCTTGCAAGATTTGTCCTAAGCAAACTGACAAATATTGCAAACTAAATAAACTCTTGTAATTACCAAAGCTTTTCCATCGCGTAAAAATAAGTATGTTGTAAACCGTACAGACATTATCTGTAAATGAAGTAACTATGTAAAGTTTTCAAAGTAGCCCAAAGCTAATTACAAAAATAAACTTAGCATATTACTAGTGGATATCCTGTCAGAGCTCAAAAATGTTCGAACCAAAAGCAGATTAAAACTCCTTCATCAAAACATGCGTGAGAATTAATTAAAAATTATTACAATAAAAGTGTTGGCAGTACCAGTGCGTGGGTGACCATCTCCGTAAACACGCGTATTCCCTGATGAAGGAGCTCTAATGGCCCTGAAATCGGTCGATAGTCTCGACTGATAAACATAACGTGAGTGTACGCCGTTTTTTGTAATAAATTAAAACTATACTAATTATTCAGGTGATCTGTGTATATATTATATTCTATTTTAAAGATGATTTAATCCTACTCAGAGTTATAATGCATCGTAACTATTAAGTCCCGAGCTCTTAGACTAGAATGAGGAAACTGTCCAACTGCTATAAATAATTTATGGGGACTTGAGTCGAGTAAGTTTTGAGCGCACTTCGGCAGAACAATTCGGACAGCTGTTATTGTGGCGACAGGATATCTCTTCTACAATTTACTGCAGTCTATGTCGTACATACAGACAAAACAATGCGACCTTGTCAGGGCCCTACTAGTTTTTACTACAGGCTTTATATAACCTTCTCTTGTAACTATTTAACTATGTATTACTAACTCGTAAGTTAATTTTGAATTTTGGGCTGATTATGATGAAGTAAATTTTAACCTACTTCTAATTTTATCGTATCGATGTGAAACTTTGCAAGTATATGTAATTCGGAACACAATATAATAATTTTTGTTTGGCACCATCGAACTGATTTGATGAGGATCCAAATTTAAATTTGAATATTTATCACATTATTTCTAACACGTAGGTATCTATATATAAAAAATATATATATAAAATCAATCCCTATTTACCTTGGTCACGCCATAACTTGAGAACGACTTTACCGATTTCATGCATCTTTTTTTATACATTTCCTAATAATTTGCATAAGGTTCTTACGGAAATAAAAATTAAGAGAATTGCGCAGAAAATTGGAAAATTTCAGAAAGCTTAACGACGATTTTAACTTCACGTGTTTGGCAGTTCTAAGACGGGACAACGTCTGTAATTGTATCTAATCATTGTAACAACAGAATATCGATACAAAATATAGTAATTAGTGCGAGTTTGTATTTACAAACTAGCACTAAAATATATGACATAAGTGTAACTATTACATTCTAAACGTTGCCTTGTAATTATAGGTAAAAGCTTTATGCTTACACGACAACCAAAAAGCTCAATAATTCTCAGATATTATACAACGTTATAACTCAAAACATTCATAAATTACTAATTAAACCATTAAAATAAAATTTTAGTCTATAGAATATTTAATTTATTGAGAGATTTTAGGAAAGTGTTACGTTTGATAAATGACGACAGCAAAGTTCCGAAACTTTAGTATTTCGTCTACACCAGGGATTGCCGCTTAATTGAATTTAGGTATTTAATATTGTTGATTACCCTAATCTCTTATGGCTCAAGTTTTGAGGGGTTTGCTGCTGAAAGCCGCGATAGAACGCACAATACACTGTTAATATTTAACTTGTTCAGAGGCTATGACATGTGTAAACATAAATTGGGAGATGTCAACGCTGCTCGTGAACTTGTGGTAGATCCAATGACTGTTTTAAAAAGGGGAAAGACGCGTGACATCCAAACATTGTACCCAATAAATATGGCTCTGTTTCGGCTCAAGTCAGCGGCGACGTTGTCGTCTACACTGTAAACGTCAACTTCACCGCTCCATTAGACACTACACTAGACCATAGAAGTGACATTTAAAGAAAATTGTGTTAATTGTTTTTAAGTAATTACGAGTGAAAAAAAATGCCGTGAAACTTGTTTTTTGTCTTCGAACTGTTGATGCACCTTGTGAAAACGCAGGAAATAATTTTTGCTGCATTATTTCACACAGTTTTGGCAAGCAATACACTTGCTATCAAAACGCCAGTTCGATTGTGACTGAAGTGGATTGTGCCCCGGAGCCTATATTGTGCAGTCCACGTCAGGGAGTTCGCCCTGTATCTTCCCCCTATTTACTTACATCAATGGGTAGATACATCATCATCATCATTTATGCCATAGGACGACCACTGCTATAGCAGTGGTCTATAGACATAGGCCTCCCCCATCGATCTCCAAAAGGGCCGGTTGGAAGCGGCCTGCATCCAGCGTTTCCCTGCGGTCTCTTTTAGGTAGGGTAGATACAAGATAATTATAATTAATACTAATACATTTTACAACCGCGACTGAATCGGTTTCTTCTAGGCGAGCGTGCTCCATCGTAGACCGCATCATCACGGCGAGGTGGATGTCAAACGCAAGCCGCGGTTGTCACGCTTGCAGACGATGCATAATCGTCCGCTGCGTGACTCCGCTTAATGGACTCTCCAAAGCCTCTGAGAGAAGGCCTGAAGGCCTCTGTCCCGGTAGTGGGAACATGATAGGCTGAAATGATGATGATGATGAGTATGCTCCCTTTCTTCATATTATTTCCCATTCTTCATGTAATTTCTTTTGTGTTGTCAACAGATGGTGACCATGACGGTCTCAGTGCACTCCTGGGGGCATCATCACCGGACTTGGCCCTCGCTTCTGATACCTCCGACAGCTTACCCTTGCCAGATCAGGATAACGGTCAGTAAAAATAAGAAAACAGTTTGTTAAAAGAACACAAAAACAAGGATAACAGAAAAATTTCAGAGAAACTGTTATCCAGACTTTTAATAGGTAGCTTTATCGATTAAAGCGATCTCTTCCAGGCAACCGTGAAAAACAGAACCCTGATAAAATAACAACCAAGAGTTGTTTGTTTTGACGTATTTAAGCCTAAAAAAATTAAGAGGATGCTGACTACTGTATAATATAGAGTTAGATCACGAGATTTTTTTTCTTTTCTGTTAGTTAGATAATATTATAAAAACAAAACCCCGAACCCGGACCATGGACCCGCGCATGTCCTAATAATGCGACCAGAACCACCGGAGGATGTGCAGCAGCACATCCGTGTGCTGATAGAACTATTAGCACACGGTGAACAAGTGTAGAGATTATGGTAACACCCCCTCTGAGGGAGGCCTTTGTCCAGCAGTGGATGTTTAATGGCTGCTGATGTATGTATTTAAGTATAAAAACCAAAACACCACTCACTCACTGACTAATAACAAATTTTCCAAAACTACTTGTTTTATAAAGCTTATTAAACAAAAATTTGGCAGGTTCCTTATATGTAGACATTCGCTAAAAAAAGGAAAAATTCTATTTATTTTAACGGGAATGTGCCTTTAACCAAATAAAATAGTTAGACGGCCCATACTCCGCTGAAGGTCTAAAGATAAGTGCGAATGTAATTTTTTTCTATTGAACAGCAGTTTTTTCGCAATTTCAGGGTTTCGGGGTATAGTAAAATTTAAAGTTAAATGATTATTTACAGGATATTTACCGTGGTAAGGTTGTGGAATGAGCTACCGATATTTCGGCTAATCCGATTTAAAAAAATCGCGTTCAAAATGTGTACAAAATACTATTTGCAATGATACAGTGAGTGTGTTTTGTCAGGACTTAACTTAGGTTCGAGTTCATTTTACAGTGATAACCGTAGCAATAGATTAAGAAAGAGGGTAGATCGTTACGTCTGCACCTAACTTTTTAAATGTTCGTCCAACCACCCGCATTCTTCAGTCTTCCCGAGAACATGGTGTATGTAACAGCGCCGAAATATCGGGAGCTCATTCCACAACCTTACCACGGTAAATATCCCGTAAATAATCATACAACTTTACTGAACAACCGTGATAGTTTAAAATTAGTGCAATAAGCTCCAAGCAGCTTAGCACACCCGCTCCGTGTAACCTTCTATAAAAGCTTTTAGGTACTTTATTGGTTGTACCTGAATAAGCCCTCTCGTCATCCTATTTATTTTCCTATATTTTTGCGTAGATACATGTGAGTAGGGTTGCCAGATGTCCGGCTTTAGCCGGACGTTTCCTCCATTTTAACCGATGTAAGGAGGTTAGCAATTCGACTATTTATTTTAATGTTTGTTACGCGATTACTCCTTCAATTATGAATTGATTTTGATGTTTTTTTTTTGTTTGGTAGGTTTTTTATCGAAATTGATCCGGCGCTTTTTGAATAAAAAACCAATAAGAACCAAAAATATATATGTCGGCGCGTTGAAGATTTAGCATTCGGGCGCAACTACCGTCGGATAGTTTTTAAGGTTTAGATTATGTAGGTAGACGTCACCTAGCTTTGTTTTGGTGGACTAGTGATGGAGGTGGCGCCATCGCTGGTGTAACGCTGCAGTAACTTACTCTGCCTGAAGTTCGTTGTGAAGTTGTTTCGTTGACAATCTTGATTGTTAATGACATTGACAATGACAATCAATCAGAGTTTAGCTAGTTTGTGTACCGTCCGGCAGAGGCGCTAGTGAGCGCGCGTGAACACGTGTCGGTGGCGTGAGGCTCGGAGGAGCTAGCACTTTACTTTGTGTTTCGAAGGGGGACTGTTGGATGCTCGGTGGAGCTAACTTTCCTTGGGGTTGTGAATTTGGATTGTTGGTTGGAGAGTGGTAGCGTTCGTTACAAGGCGGAACACCTTGTCCCCAAGTAATTTTCAAGAAATTTGATATTGTAATTAGTAATCACAGCGCTTCGAAATAAAAACTGTGTCAATGTACGTGCGATGTCTCATTCTCCTCGGCCACTATACTTGCGCCATAGAAACCAAAAATAATGTTATGAAAATCGGCCATTCATCGACGACCAGAGCGCCCCCCTATTTCACGCAATCATCGAAGCTCGCTCCGACATATAGATACACTAATGAGGTATTTCAGCAAAAGTTTCGATGAGGACTTTCGATCTCTGTTTTAACTTTCATATTTCTACTTTTTAGTTTAAGTTTGTACATAATGTACATGTGGGTATATTCTTGAGTCCGTTATATTTTTTTCTAAAAATTCAATTTATAACAGTCATGTCCGGCCAAATATATACAAGTCTAGCCTGTCCGACTTTTGTAAGACTTTGTTAGGTTTTTTTTAGTTGAAAGGCGAACGCGCGGACACGCAATCACGAATCGTGATTTTGCGGGCGCGGAGTGAGCGGGGCTTCATCATCATCATCATCATCAGCAGCCAGAAGACGTCTACTGCTGAACATAGGCCTCCCCCTTTAACCTCCACACTGAACGACAGCCTGCCTTTTGCATCCACTGGATGCCCGCGACTCTCACAATGTCATCGGTCCATCTAGTGGGAGGCCTCCCTACGCTGCGTCTTCCGGTTCGTGGTCTCCACTCCAGAACCTTTCTCCCCCCATCGGTTATCGGTTCTTCGAGCGATGTGGCCTGCCCATTGCCACTTCAACTTGCAAATTTTAACAGCTATGTCGGTGCCTCTGGTTTTTTGGCGAATATCTACGTTTCGGATTTTATCGCGCAAAGAAACTCCGAGCATAGCTCTCTCCATTGCCCGCTGTGTGACTGAGTTTTTCCAAAAGGCCAACAGTTAAGGACTACGTCTCAAGCCGTCGTAAGCGGGGCTTAGCGAGCGAGTACTCTCAAATTAATAACAGTAAGAAATAAACAAATAAAGAAGGCTTTTTTAAAATAAAAATAAAAATAACTGTGTGTTAAGCTTTCAGGGCTAAATGTCCGGCGAAATATGAATCTGAGTTCGGCTTTTCTATTTTAGGCCTGGCAACCCTACCTGTAAAATAATATCTCCGGCAATACCCATTGTTAGGTACGATACCCAAAGATACTCGAATATAAATAAATCCTGTATACTTAACCTTCTTATCAGGCAAGGAGAACGTAAGCTTGGTAACATGCTTATATAAGTATAATATATTTTATTTGATGTTTACGCTACAAAGGTTATCGTACCTATATTTGCTTCTATTTTCTTGTCATACAGTAGTTTTGCATTGAAGAAGGATTTGTATACCTTTTTTGTTTGGTTGCTTATTGTATATATAAATTAACAATCTATACTCAAACAGAAGTTGAATCGACTTTCGTTATCAATTCCAAAATAAAACCACTAAGAGCTACACCTAAATTATGATGGTGTAACTATTTCCATAGTTTATGTACTTCTACGAGTTATAGTAGGTATAGCTAATAGCAATAATTATATCGTTTGAGCACTCTATACAGTATACTAACCCTATATAATTATTTATGCTTAACAACGGATAAAATATACCTTTAATTTAATGCACCTACACTTAAAAACAGAAAAAGCATTACAATCTAAACTTACAACACCAAGTATGAGTCATAGATAAAAATTCAAATTCAACGCAAATTCTATCAATAAATATGTCGTCTTTGAGAAGCACTTTATACACTAACTCGGTATACTTATTTGCTCTATATAGTCGTCTCCGGTAATACATACATTACTAAATGCAAATTAAGTCAAAGCACAGACGTTCCAGGAAACGTTATTAATGTTAATAGGTATGTATTACCGATGCAAGCGCTGCGTTATGAACTCGTCTCAAAAGGGACCGAACATAGCAAAGTGTATTTAGACCGTAGTCACTTTGACTGCGTACCTTCTATGAAATACCAAATGAAAGGACTATATTTGCTGAACCTAAAGAGACGACAGAATAAAAATAACACAGTTTGAGCTTCGTTTTACTTGGAATCTCGAATATGGACAAATTAGTTTACTTACACACAATGAAAAGTATAGTACTTCGGTCAACGCAAACACAATGCGAAATCAAAGAGAATGTTTTAAATGGAAAACATAATTTGTGAAATGAGCGTAATGGAAAAGTTTGTTTTATGAAATGTATGTTTGTTTGCGCTAATGAGTTAGTAACGGTTATTCTTCGTGGATTGATGAACGTGGCTTTAAAGTATCAAGATGAATAGAGGGTGGGGCGTTCCAAGCCAGCTTGGCGAGATTGATGTGTTTCGCGGAATGACATCTCGAGAGTTCGCTCGCGATAAGCGGAAACTACACTTTTACGGCTCGGAGACGTGAAATATTATATGGAATGTTTGTAACAACCTGTTACATGAATCTTCTCGAGCAGCTATGACTCGGCAAACTTTGTACACTTCGTAGTTACTAGGTAGAAGACTCGACTCTTTATTATTATGGAAACTGGCGTGGTTTCCACACATTTTATTTTTATAACCGGCTTAATCATAGGTACGTGAGTAATTTCCATATCATATAAATAAAATTGTTTATTGCTAAAACCACAGGTGAAACTTACATAGATACTTAAACATGCTACACCCTACACTTTTGGGAACACTTAATTTTCACACAACTTTGACTTACTAGAACTATAAAAATTATACCTATTTTGTTTTTGTTTGTGTCAAATTCAAATTACAAATTAGTACACATACATACAAAGTAGCATACAAATTGAAATTTTGTATCTTTTGTCCTTGCTAGGTGTGGCGCACAAATCCAAAGCAAAGAATTAGTTTTGTTCAAAGTTAAAAAATATGTGATTGTTAGAATATTATCAAAATAGCTTATTTTACACCTAAATTAGTGTTAAAAAGAAATATCATGTCAATTACTACCAATATTAGTTGTTATTAGGGTTCCGTACCCAAAAGGTGTAAACGGAACCCTTTTACTAAGCCTACGCTGTCTTTCTGTCTGTCCTACCTTCTTTCGAACTGTAATAGCTAGTTGAAATTTTAACAGAATATGTAATGCTATTAACCAAGAAATAATAATAAAGTAAAAACTAAAGAGGGTGCCCCCCAATACAACTAACGTTTTTTTTAAAACGTGGGTTTGTACTAACTGCTCTAGTGTAAAAACGGTAATACGTAGAAGCGTCACACTTGGCATGATTATAGTAGACATTTTTAAGTAAAACAAAAATAATAAATAATAGACAAGTGCGAGACGTTGACAAATTTCTATGAAATGGTCTGTACTTGGATGGGTGACTGCCTGGGCGTGATGTTGTCTTTTTGCAATACTTTTTTTGTATACGTATTACTAGTTAACAATTTATGTGGTGTTACGGAACCCTCAGTGCGCGAGCCCAACTTGCACTTGGCTGTTTTTTTTTTCTTCTTCTAGTTCCTAGTCTCGATCATTTTTCAATTATTTAGTCTACTTAACCATATTATCAGAACATTGACTGAGCAATCTGAGCGGTGAAAATATGAATAAATAAAAAATAAAAAAAACTTTTAGGCACCAAGTTCAGCTTTTAAGATCCTAATGTTGTTACATTTTTATTTTTATACCTACATTTATTATATTAATTAAATTTATTTTTTTATCTCTGAATAACAATATTTTAGATAAAACTTTTCTATTGATTGTTACCTCTAATGTTTCCAACATTATAAAACAATCACGAATTCTTGAGCTAAAAATAACATAATGGAGTTATGTTATTTTTTCGCTCCAACATTTTCGCTGTTACTTTAATAATTGGAAATATTTTTTGCTAAGGAATATTAAATAACGGAAAAACTGTTTCAAAGGAAAAACCATTGAAGCGATCACTGAATTATTGAACAGACAACTATATTGTTATACATTTCAAGATAATTTGGCTAGATATAGCACTAATTGCCATTCAGCGTGGTAATGCCGCCAGCATGCTAGGTACGCTGCCAGCTGGTAGTGGAGCTTGAGCTTTTGGATTATCTTTTGACCTTCAACGTTTTGGGCAGTCCAAAAGTTTTGTTGTGTTATCGTGTATTTTGTTTAGTTTATAAAGGTATATTTAAATTAATTAACTGTTAAAAATATCCTCAGTAAAAATGTAGTTTGTAAAGCTGACAGTTTTCGAGCTAATTACGTTTTCAAACTTATTTATTAGGGGATTTTATATGGATTTTATTTTTTAAGGAAGTAGATTTTATTTTATTTTATTGTGTAAAGTGTAATTGGTGTAAATCTACCAAATTGAAGTCTGGTAGCTTTCCAACACGAGAACTTGACAACACCAATTCTACTAAGTATTATAATTATTAAGTGGGTATACAAGTTTTTTTTTTGTTTAGATTGACTATGTACTTTTAATGTATAATTTTGACCTTTCGAAAGTGTACTTGTATTTGTACCCAATTGAAGTAAAGATATTGAAACTGAAACTGAAACTGGACTTATCCACTAAATAGCTACTTAATTAAAGGTAAGTTTATCTTACATAAAACACACGTGTAGATACCATGACGTATGTGGATGGCAAGCATAATCTAGATTAAAAAAAGAGCCCGATAATTTATTGACATTTGCTTGCATTCTTTTCTAATCTTTGATCATATTATATAGCTTGGATTTACCTTAAACACCAGCTAGTATCGAAAAAGTCTGCCAAAAACTGAAGGGGGCGAGGTAAACACGTATTGCACACACAGACATATTATTACTAGTTCTACAAACGCACACTTCAATATGGAGTAGCACACAACTGCAAAGAAGTGATAAAATGTACGACCAAGGGGAGAGGGCTTAGAGCTAAATGGGTATCTATATAGCTTCAAATTATTTTTTCTGACGCTATCTATTTCTTTTTTTCGAAACGATTTAAAAAAAATATACTATCTTCGAGCCATGATTACTCAACGAACTGTTCTTGAAGTTGAATGGACAATTAAGATTCATTGTAGTCGACTCCCGCCGTGGTTCAGCATATTTTATTCGGAATCGAGAATATGTACCGCAATTTTTTAATTTCTAAGTGTGGGCGTTCGAATTGTTCGTTACTTCTTTACATATTACCAAAAAAATAGTGCAATTGTCTTCAATCGTTTTTGTTTTCAGTAAGTCGATCGTTGATACTTTACGTGGCACGTTAGAGCTATCAATTCAGAAAGAATACTAACAATGTTAAAAATTGAATGACTCTCAAAAATTATACGTAATCATAAAAAAACACAAGTACATACGGCCTTAGGTACTTAGAAAAGTTGATTAAGTAAAAGAATGCTTAAAATTGCTCTCTCGTTTTGGCGCGTTCCGTCAAAAGGTGACAGAACAATAATTTTAAGCATTGTTAAACTTAAGTAACGATTCTAAATATAGCCGCGTAAAATTAAAAACCTCTGTCGTCAAATTATTTGTTATGAAAATCGGTAGATTAAACTAAATACAAACGATTGCAAAACTCAAAATTTTAACAACCCTTTATTCGTGAAATTAATACTCAGCAAAAACTTGAACCTAAACATTTCGAAACTTTCGAAACAAATTGTATTAAAGCCATCTCATTATTCTCGTACGAGGTTTGTTTCTAGCTTTACTTTGTAGTTATAGACCAACCAACTTTTCTGTAGAGTCGGCCAAATTATGGAACTAAAATTTTTCAACGGATCACTGTCAATTTTATTCAGAATATACGATGGCGGCGCCCTCATTCAACTCTACATAAGTTGGCCGTACTGTATAATATTATTGTCAAGAACAACGAAACAATTTTCATGAGAACGCTTGAGGCTGTTCCGGCTTCATACGTCAGAACGTCAGACCTGCGAGCTCGGGGTGACGTCACACGTCGGATGTCTTACTGGTAACACAGACACGGAAATATAACAATATGTTTCTGTTTAGTTTCAGTTTATTGATGCAATGTTTATTCTAAATAAAAAATTATTTGCTAATTCCTTCTTCAGTGACTACACTACAACCACAAATGTGACAAACATATTTATGCTGAAAGATATGCTTTAACAATTATCGTTCGTGTTAAAATGTGTCAATGTTTCATTAAAAAATCATTATAGGTACTGTTAACCCACACAAAAAAAAACGAAATATCATTGTCGTAGTTTTCGAAATATTTCAGCTGCGGGTTCGATGGAGCTTGTAAAGCTAAATGAAACAATTTTCATAAAACGCTCGAGGCGCAAGCGAGCCTGAATCTGAACGTCAACTTCAAATGCACTGGCGGCTGAGTAATATACCTCCCAGGGACGTCATGTCGGCTACGCTTGCTTCATGCTTGCGTCTCGGAAATACAGATACTGCAATTTTGCATTTTAGGGTACTTCACAAAAGGAGGTTCTCATTTTGGCTGTATTTTTTGGGTTCCAAACCTCAAAAGGAAAAAATGGAACCCTTATAGAATCACTTTGTTGTCCGTCTGTCCGTCTTTCTGTCGGTCTGTCAAGACCCTTTTCTCAGAAACGCTGAAGTTAAAGGTATCAGTTGATATTTATATCAAATACTCGGGTCTACGGTTTTTTAAGCTGTGAATCAAACTTGTAAATCAACGCGATCAAAAAATATGACCGTTTATGTCGCATATTTTTGCATATTTTGCGATTTCATAAGGGAATCAAAACCTATAGACAGAGAGCGCACTATAACAAGTTATGCCGTCCCCTCTTGTTCACGTTAGTGGGGTTACCTATAGAATAAGTAGAGTTAAAGCCCAGACACATTGATTTGTTTATAAACATTGGCGAAAAATGTAAGGTACAATCCTTCTATCAGCAAATACTTTTTTGATCACAAATGAGTGAGCACACTCAACGTTACCTAGAAAAATATTCACACAAAAGTACCAATTTTTCGATCAAGTTTATAACGAACGATATTTTTCCCGTCAATATAAATCCAATGTTAAATAAACACGGCTAAGTCTACCGCTCAATTTCGCCCATGCCTCACACAGGCCTTTGTCGGAAGACCTGTATAAGCCGCCCTCCTTTCTCCCCCGGCTTCACCCTCCATCGCCAGGCGTATTTGTCACCTGTACCTCACACGTCTGGAGCATTTGAGTAGAGAAATGACGCGTACGAGGTATCGTGTTGCGACATAAACTAATGTTTCTAGTTAATCGTTTGCGCCTTGAAGGAATCGGTATTAATAGATAAAATAAAGTGAAAATCTTTATTTGAAGAATCTCTAGTGTATTTCCGCTTTAATCTTACCACTGTCCACTGTCGGACAAAGCCTCTCCCAAAGCACAATCATTGCCTTACATTTATCGTGACTTCATTGAGTCACCCTGAGACTCAATGAAGTCACGTTCCTACGTTATTAGTTTTGCCAATTCGTGTTATTTCATTAACGCTTTTTAAAGAAACGGCCTTTAAGAGAACATATAAACACTGATGGCCTTACATAAAACCGGTAATTAAGTTAATCGATGCTTAAAATTCCTGTCTCGTTTTCACGTGTGACCATTGCCGTCAGCGAGAAGGTTAGAGATCAATTTTAAGCATAGATTGATTGCCCGTAACTTATCCAGTTGTTTTCTATAAAATATTCAATCTAATCAGAAAATCTTGCAATAACAACAAATCATTCCATCACCACTCATTAGATAAAAGGAATCCATTTCTCCCTCTCTCTCTCCCTAACCACAATACCTGAGGCCTTAGACTAATTTCCCCTCATTTGTGGACAATCAGTCGTAACTGACGGCGCAATACAGACGCTGGCGACAATCCATTACAACTAATGGATTTGCACTTGACCAACATTGTCCTAAAGGACTCGACATTGTCCTAAGAAACGACGTTGTCCTAAAGAAAACATATTTTTGTAAATTCGCAAAAAGCTTTTTGAGTAAAGTGTTGGAATTCTATTGCTATTTTTCTTTGCAAAGTGTTTTTTAATGTTTCGCTGACATTTCCACGCCTACACAGGTACAATACAATGTCTCAAAGATATACAAAAGAATTTTATAACCATGTTCGTTTGGATATATGCTTATCATCATCATTTCAGTCACTCAGGCCTGAGAGAGAGAGGAGCCCTAATCCACCAAGCTGGCCCAGTGCATGTAGGTGAATAACATAATGTCTTTATACTTTTCGAGTTCTTGGACATACCGGTTTCATTACGATGTTTTTCGTTTTGAGCGATATCATTACTGCACATAATTTATTTAGGTATCAAATAGATTATTCGTGCAGGACTGAGGATCGAACCGGGTGCCATCAGATTGAAGTTCACATGCTACCTCTCGGCCACCATCTCTCTAGAGTGATATATGCTTATCACCAACATTAATACGTAATTTTTAAGCCGTATCTTGATATTCACGTAAAACTATGCATAAAAAGTATTTTAGGGTTTTTTTTTTATAATCAGTAGGCTTGCATTTGACCACCATCTCGCCTGATGATAAGCGATGATGCGGTCTACTACTACTATCACTTGTCATTAAAATGTTGCCTTGCAAACAAAGTTTGAAAAAAACAGCCATGGCTGATGTCTAGCAGCTTGATAAAGCCATTTATTAGGAGAAAAATATAGGCCCCAATTACTTTAAAGTCGAGATCATTACACAAAATAAAAAAAAATAAAGTAATATAATAAAAAAATAAAGTATAATAAAGTGATATATTATTATTATTATTATTTTATCATTTTTGTCAAAAGAGTGTCTCCAAATGATCAACACAGTAAATACCACGTTTCAGAAAACGTATTGTGATCGATGCTACGTTTTAGTAGTACTTATACTTTAATACTTATTAACTTATCAAAAAAATTCGGTTTACCTTATAAAAGTGCATTTAACTATTTTATTCCTATTACACGGGAATTAGTCACGTAAGATTAAGCCGAGTAGCCATTGAGCTATCGCTATGGGCAGTCAAGCAGTGATATTGATCGAAACCACGCTTGACAAATGCCAACTATTGATATGTTTTCCAGACACCGCAACATAAACTTGTTTTCCAATACCAACTAGCAAAAACTAAAAAGTGTCAAAAGCAGTGGCCTTATTCCATGTGCGTGGTCCACCCCGGTTTGTTGACAGTCCACAGTCCACTGATGGATCGTACCGACTTCCTGTTTGCCCGCACTCTGTACTAGCAACCAACTTGTCTCTAAAGCTGAATATTGGAGCCACCGTCGTACTTTCTAAGCTAAGCCAAAAGCCTTCCGTGGAAAATTTTAGTTGTCCCAGTTAGCCAACTTTATAGATAAACTGGTCGCTGTGTACCGCGCTGAGTTTGGAACTCACTTCATTATTCATTACGTAGCTTTCGCTTTCGGAAACTTTCGAAGGTTTTAGCGGACTCAAGTTTAGGGATGACAATTTTGCGCGGATGTTGATGACGTGTTTTGGTTTGAGGTATTGTACGAAGTTTTAGGGCATTAAAGTTTACTTCCCACTTGAAGCCTAGCATAATCTCTTAAAGTTGAGTAGCTAGGCTTGATGTCAAGTTATACGGTAGCCGCGCGATGATCTCTTCATAAAACAAAACTATCGTAAAAAATGGAATCGATAAATAAGCTTTCTGTTAGCCCAGAAATATCCAGGCTTAGCGTCTTTACCATATTTTTTTGCCCCTACCTACACCGTCACCGTCATTTAAAACATCAGAGCCCTAATTCTGTATGAAACCACAATACACGCCGTAAACGGATTATAACACAGTACCCATGGTAACAAAATAACAGGGTATAACCATGGTTACATAATTTAAACGTGTCCGACAAATCAAATGCGTCTTCCGATTTGATACTACATTCTCTTGACAACTCGCACGTAACGCGCTAGCTTGCTCAACGTTCCTCTGACAGTTCATAAAGAGTGTTATGCACACAGAAAAGATTATTTTTTTAATTTAAATTAGATCGCCTGTCGCCAAGGCATTTTTTAACAAATTTGTTGTAGCCAGTTGCACCCATATAAACGAAACGTCAGTCATTCGAAATCAGTTAGCAACTGTGATGCGGACAAAGAACTTTGATACCTTCGCAAAAAGGTAAGGTCCAAGTTCTTTGGATGGAGTTCGACGAGTTGACATAAATAAGAATGTACAATCAAAGTTCTGTCATAATGCCTGACGACAGATATTACTTCTTATCTCCGTTCTATTTACTTTTCTTTTCTGTGGTTACGTACCTCATCGTGTTAGTAAACATGATACTGCCAATTCCACGCAGAAAACTTAACGCGACAGCTTTACGAATTTATGTGGACATAGCACAAAGTCAATTTTTCAATTACATTTTCATTACGATCTCGCTCGTTTATGACAAGGATTCTCGTGGGAGTTAAAGAATAAGGACCTTGGTGAGGCGACGTCAATGCTTACCTTTTCAACCATTACAATACCTTAATTTGCCCAAAAAGTACCCTTAGAAACTTTAATTAAGTTAATCAGTGCTCAAACCAGATTTTTTATCATCTCCCTGACGTAAATTGTTTCGAGAAACAGCTAATTTAAGCACACGCCGAATTGACGTTTCTAAGACCGTAAAATAAATTAAGCACTATCATTATTAGGTTAATAAAGAGTGTTAATGCAATAAGTAAAGCAATTAAATTCTACAGTAATTTGCCCAAAGACAAAGACGCCATGTCAATATCCGTGGTCACGAGCTAACATTTAAAACATAATAATGATGTATATATTATTATTATTCTTCTCAGTTTTCGAATATTATAATAACATATTTCCGAGCGAAATACGATAAAATTTTCATTTCTTATAAAAGACAAACTTTACAATCAAGTTAGCTTAGCGATTCCTTTGTACGGTGGGTAATATAATGAGCACAAAGCATTCTACAGTTCGCCGTATCGTAGTACCATTGTGGCTCATTCTATATGGAATGTATATGGAATGACTGCGCTTGACCGAAGTGCTCCCGCGGGTCCTAGGAATAAAGTTAACAATAATAGCTAGCGTTCAGGGCTGTAGCTGCGGCGGAGGTATGGGGTAACTCTGTCCTTTTGTCACAAATGTTAGAACGTATATAGGTAAATATATAACTCTTCACCGCTCTCATAGCTAAGCCAAAAAAATGCCAATGGTTGCCTGGAAGAGATCGCTTTTAGCTGTAAGGCCGCCACTTGTAGCACTATTTGTTTTTGTTTTTTATTTTTGGTGTACACAATAAAGAGTTTCTATCTATTTATCTAAAGCTCCTTACCAGGATTCTCAGTGTAACACACAAGAACTAAGACAAGGACAACTGACACCCCTTCTTCTTCTTCAAGTGCCTGTCCACTACTGGAGATTGGCCGTCAGCTCAGCAAAATTATCTCTATCTTGTGCCAAACGGAATAGTTGTTCGACGCTAGCTATGCCGATGCCTGTCCACTCCCGGATGTAGCACACCCTTAGAACAGACAAAAAAGGGATATATAATATATCGTTCAAATTTCAAAAAAATACATATTATTTTTTTCACTATACTGCTAAACCGCTTTACGCAAAAACTGTAAATACGGCTCTCTCACATTCTCGCACACATTAAAAAACTTGTAGTGAACAATGAACAAACTAATAGTTCACACGCAAAAAAACCACAAAGTCGTAAGCAATTTGTTGTAGCCAGTTGCACCCATATAAACGAATCGTCAGTCACTCGACATCAGTTAGCAACTGTGATGCGGACAAAGAACTTTGAGACCTAATCCAAAAAGGTAAGGTCCAAGTTCTTTGGATGCGAAATTCAACGCGTTGATCTAAATAAGAATGTTCAATCAAGGTTCACTCATAATGCCTGGCGACAGATTTTCCTTCTCATTTCCGTTCTATTTACTTCTCTTTTCTGTGGTTGGATGAGTTCGGAATGGAACAGCAGATTTGATTTTTCGCTATTTCAGGGTTTGTCTCATAGTAAAAGATGTTCATAATGATGAGTACAATGATATTTCCACTATCTTACCAGTCACCCAGTATATTACACCCCCAATACAGAAAACCCTGAGTTGCCGACCGCTCTCCTATCTCTACATACTCAAGTACCCTCTGTAAGGTTTTATTCTTGAATGAACAAGGATGCATTTGAACTGGACTTTGAACGTTACTGAATCCAGTTTCGGGTTTAGTTAGATGATACAAGTCATATGTTTATTTGCTTTTACAATGGGTCTTGCTATAGTTAGATATTTATAGAATTGACGAGATCTGGAACATTTTCTTGATATTATTACAAACTACCTTAAAGTATTAGAGATGCAAAGTCCACACAAATTTTACAAAAGTAGCCTTAAACTTATTTTTTGACAAATATTGATAGCTTATTAAATGTATGCTTATTACTTTCTTTATTACATAGACAAAAGTTATTATATAATAAGTTATACAATAAATGATAATGTTATTTTCCAACATTACAAGAGGCCACTAAATATAATTAAGTTATTACTCAAATGTGAATTTACTTTATGATATGATGGGACTGTCATGCCGCAATTGATGGCAAATGCCCCAAAATTAATTCAGTAAATTCATTGATTAAAAAAAACTGAATGAAAAATTTAAAATTTCATTCCGCCAGTTGTAACTTATTAAGTATTACACGTGCAAAATTGATTTAGATAACAAAATGTAAAATATTTAGTTTTCTAAATGTTTTCGATATACGTGTTTGTTGTAGGATCAACACTTTGGGAGTAATTTTGAGGAAAATACCCAGTATAGGGAGTTTTTTGGTGAAATGTTCATCTTTTCGCCACTGTAACAAATTAGTTATCGGACGTACAAAAAAAAGTGTTTCTAGACAAAAATGTAAAATAGTTTTATCTTCTTTAATTTTGCCTCTGACATTTTTGACGTAAAATAAACCATTGGTGAATAAGGTGGTTCGATTCACCTATGGCGGGAAATTTAAATTTTCAACAGTTTTTAGGTCCTAGTAGCCAGGCCAGGTAATTATTTTTAAATAACACAGTGTTTGCGCAAAATGTTGGCTGTTCTTTACATGATAAAGTACATTTTTTTATTTTTTTTTCACACACGATCATCTGACCCCAAACTAAGCAAAGCTTGTGATATGGCTGCCAGAGACTGATATACATACATATATAGTTTTAAATACATACTTAAATAGATATTATTAACAACCAGATATAGAACAAACACAAATGTTCATCGCATAAATGTTTGTCCTAGATGGGAATCGAACCCACGCCCCCAAGCTCAGAAGGCAGGTTCACTACCAACTGGACCAACGGGCTATCTATTATTTAACAGTAACGCACCATATTACTTACATTTGTGAATAAACCGTTTGAAACAGCAAAAATTTGTTTATTCACAAATGTAAGTAATAATGGGCATTAGAGATAAATAGCTTTACATGATTTTGTAAAGAATAATAATCAATCTGCGCAAACATCATGGTTGTTTACAATAATTACCCGGCCTAGCTACAAGGACAAGAAAACTGTTTGAAATTTAAATTTCCCGCCATTTGTGCAACGAACCACCTTAAACCAATTGTTCACACCTAAAATCCAAGATGGCGGCTTGCGCTCGCCATCCCCAAGGTAGAAAACTTGTATTTTTCATCAGAGTCTAGACCTAAACAACCTACCTATGTGAAAATCATTGCTACACCTCCTTTTGCAATGCAAAAACCTCTGGTGACTGGGCTAGTATCGTCACTCTATCGTCAAGTATATTATTTTGTAATACTTTCATCTATATTTAGAAAGTAAATGAAGATCCTGTTTTAAATTCCCAACAACAACTCCGCAAATTCATGCACCAATCAGTGAGAGTCGAGAGAACCGTATTCAGTTTCCCGTTCCTATGCATGTTTCATAATGCATCTGGTATTCAAAACGACTAATTTCTATTCGTTAGCTTCTTTTATACATGCGAACATCGTCTACGTCAAGAATATATCATCATCATTATCAGGCAGTAGACGTCCACTGCTGAACATAGGCCTCCTCCTTAGACCTCCACACTGGACGACAGCTTGCCATCCGCATTGGATGATATTACGAAAAAAAAATGCTAAGTTGCAAAATGTCCAATTAGTCTCAATTAGTATATTGTTAATTATCATAGCCTATGGGAGTTTTCATTCATAAACAAGCTATGCTTTCTGTAAAGTTACGATTTTCAACTCACAATAAAAGTACGTATTTTCAAAAAGCTGAACAATACATCACCCACTTAGGAAAATGTGCACTTACACGGAAAAAATGACGTTTTTACGCACAATTTGTGTTAACTTATGATGATAAAATGACTACGCTTACGCGGCGCGCTATAACGACGGGAATGGAGACATTTCTATTCTACTAAACTCCGCCGCTTTCTTGGCTTACTGAGACAAATAGTAGTGGTGTCGTTAGCCTTTCGAATAACGCTTCCAAGGTTGTGACCTAAGAAATACTGGAGCATCATTACCAGTACTTAAAATAAAATATCTTAAATGTTAATTAATATATTGTAAGTAAGTGGAAAGTGCCTTTATAAACTAAACAAAATACAAGCTAACACTAGATACAAAAACAGTTGGACTGCCATGATATTTTTGGATGTTTCTTTGGAGTTGAACTTTTTTCCTTATTGAAGATTTTGGCGTCGCACTCTTGTGCATTTGCCAAGTATTTATTAAGTTTAATGGAATGTTAGTGAAATGTAGTCAAACAAGTCAGTCACAGTCAGAGTTAAGCAAAGTAAGTCCCGGTCAAGTCAAAGTCATGCCAAAGTAAAGTGGTGGAGACATTACAAGAGGCTTCTATGGAGCTTTGGAAAAATCGAAAATACATGTTTCACCGCGTATATCATCATATATATATCACTTCCCACTTCCCACCCACACTCAAGCACGTCCACAAAAACTTAAAATATTTAAATAATAATCCAACATTATTACGTATTTATACTGGAAAATACAAGTTAAGGAAAATAATATAATGAGGTTTCATGTGGGTTTTTTGTTCGCTTTTGCGCCAAAAAACCAAGCTTAATATTACTTTACTATGTAACATTAAATTTGACACTCGCTCGTGGCGCCACCTGAAGGCCTCTTAGTTTTTTCCTTTCAAGAATTCTAAATTCCAACGACGTATTAACTACCTACTGTACCCACCTAAACTTTCGCCGAACTTGAAGTTAGTAAGTATAACAAAGTATCTCTAGAACGGCCGCAGGTCCCAACCAATATCTCTAATCTTTTATACTCCAAGAAGTTTGTAAGTAACAAGGTCGTAAATCCAAACACGCAGATGCAAAAATATATATAGGATAGGTGACGAATAACTCTGGTATTTGTATTCTAGACGCTATCTGATTTTGGATCTATTTAAGTCTAAATAATATAATAGAAACGGGGAGTTTTGGCGTCAACGTGAAAAAAACATGTGGCATTGTATTATTATTCTCCAAAAATTACATATTTTCGAGTGTTCATTTGTAACAAACTGTACCTATTAAGTATCCGTAAATGTGCTCGAGTATGAAAAAGAGTTTTTTATTTTTATGAAACGTGTATTTTCATGTTATTTCCAAAACTTAATAGAAGCTAGTAACATTACTGCAATGAGCTTAGCATTACTGAGGTATGTATGCCCAAGTAATGTTACTAACTTCCTATTTCAATAAAATATGTAAGACAAGGTGGTATAGCTTTAATGGCTTTAGTCTGTATAGTGACAACATAACAAAAAAAAACAGATACGGATATATTATATTTATATTTTTTACATGGATATTATTTGTCTACCCAAAAGTTTACTAACCAATAGGTACAGTTAGTTGTGTTTTTTACCACACTTTTAGCTTCACTATTGTGAACTGACTAGTTATGTAAACAAATTTAAATCTTCGAAATAGAATTTAACCTGCTTATAATAGACATAGACATCTTTTAATTCATTTAATTGTATCGATTTAAAACTTTGCAAGTATATGTACCGTAGACGTCTCTGTCTACAATAGGTACCTATGTACAATTCGATCCAAAAAAAACGGATCCAGATGATTACACAATTATTTTGTACTATCGAAGTCAGAGGTGGTAGATAGTGGAACTCTATAATGGATACTAAAAACCCATCGAGTTTGAGCTCATTTGTTATGATTTAACGAGTCCCATACATTCCGTTTCCATCCAGTGCTCCATCCGCTGGCTTCCAGTGGATGCAAAAGGCAGGCTGACGTTCAGTGTGGAGGTTAAAAGGGGAGGCCAATGATCAGCAGTGGACGTCTTCTGGCTGATGATGATGATGATACATTCAGCTTTGTAACAGGGTTTGATGATGGAGGCGAAAAGTGGATAGTAGACCTTTTTAATATCTACCAGGAAACCCCTCAAGCATCAACTTCCTTTTTTTGCAAGTAAATTTAAGCGTGTTTTTTAGTTTTTTAAACAACCATAAATATTTTCTTTTATATCTGAATTGAATTTGAAAAGCAATGAAAAACTAAAAGCAAAACGCAGAAAAGTAGCAAAACGAAATTATTTCAAGCAGTCGCAGTCCAGTGATTTGGGCAAAGCTATTGAGCCCCGGAACGAGCATTTGTATTCACAATACATTCTTTGCTTAGGTTTGGAAGTTGCGTCGACACAGCCGATTTGGGATTTCCTTTGCCTTATTCAAATAATTCGGTTTGGTCGTTTCTACTACGACTTGAATGAATTACTGAGTAGGTACTCCTAAACTTCAATGAAAACAATGTAAGAACTTTTTCTAAAAGACTGAAAAAACTTAAAATCACCTGATTTTAAATATTCATCATACCAAAGATCCATTTTTTTTAATAGGCTTGCGCTTAGCCGCCATTGCGCCGATGTTGCGGTCTACGATGGAGCACGCTTGCCTAGAAGAAACCGAATCACTCTAGACTTGAAGACACCCAGATTGTAACTAACGAGGAACACCCATTCAGGCAGCGAATTCAGACTAGCATATAAGACTCATGCAAGGTCCACCGCTTTACAAAAACATGATTTGGACTTAACCGTGACTTACTTTGCTTGAATTTAGAATTTTCAAGCTTAATTAGTCATAAACACAGGAGTATGACTATTCAAACTTGAAAATTATATTATACTTGACACTGCCTAAATAGAGAAAGACACACGAAGACATTTGAAGATGAACGGTAAGTTTGTACTATGGCATATTTCTTTTATTTGTCTAATCTGAGATGTACTCTAATATAATAAAGAGGTAAAGGTTGTTTTGTCGCTTTTTGTTTGTAGATATCCTTCGAGCTAATGAACATATTTTGAAAATTATTACACTGATAGAAACCTACACTATTCCTAGTTAGGGAGTATACTTGTAAATATGCAATTACTGGCATAGTGCGTTCTAATTTATGGTGATTTTAAAATGTTGGTTTTGTGCTGCCTATTACTTGAAAATATTGAAAAGTCAACTAAGGAAGATAAATATAAGCATCTTTGAAAGCCTTTTGTGCACAAATAAGTAAGTAAGTATTTTATAAAGACCAACCTAGACCTTTATTATAAGCTTGACCTACTTTCACAGACTCAAGTAGTTTCAAAGTCGTAATAATTCCAGTTAAACTCGCGTAGGCCGATCCTGTTATTAGTAGTTGTACTTAGCGTGGAATAGTTGGAATATTCGATATGAACATTAAATCTAGGAGGCTTATACGCCTCTGTAGTTAAACTCAAGCAAATCTCGGCTTGGCACAACCATGCTCCAAGTTGGGGCGCGATAAATTTAGCTAAACGTGACACCCCTGATAAATAACCCACGAGCTCTTTGTGCGTGACACGTGGAAGCAATACTAGCGATTCTACTAATTAAGCAGTCGTAGGAGTTAACATAAGAGCAAAAGTTTGCTGGGAGCTGAAGGAAATAACCTCGTGACCAATTTTAGTTGCAAAAATAGAACTTCGAATTTATTCAATTAGAATTTTCCATAAAAGTTATGGAAAAATATCCTACCGACCCATAACTAACAACCATTATCTCTTCTCTCTATTGAAGTCGCTTTCCGCGTCTGTCTGTCTTTATGTCTATATGGCCGCTAGCTCCTCCTAAACAACGCAACGGATTTTGATGCGGTTTTCACCATCAGTTAGATACATTTTCAAGGACGGTTTATATATATAACTAGCGACCCGCCCCGGCTTCGCACGTAAATTACACCCGTGCGAAGCTGGGCGGGCGGGTCGCTAGTTGAATATAATTTTATAAATAATATTTTCTAAACTTCAATTTGTACATTATTTAAATGACACAAGATAAGATATATACGTATTTATTGTCAAAAAACAAAAACAATGGGCATATACTATTAGGAACATAAGAAGAAACAGTGTTTGGCAATTGGGGTACGCTCAGCAAAAACAAACCAAACTTAACTAAATTAAAATAAATTCTAATAAACATCTGCCTGTAAGCATCGTTCCCAAAATTCTAGCCGCATTTCCGCGTTGGATTGCAATAGGCAACACCAGCATTTTGGTCACGAGATGCTTTGACCAGACGACGTTTAAATAATTCTTTAAAAATATTTTTGGGACTCGACTCCCATGGACCTAAAGTTTCGACCCCGAAAGGCTCAAACATGTACCCACTGTCTAGGCTACTATTATAATTATTTGCGCCTTTTGAGACCTTCTACAGATTCAACCGCCGCAACAGCCTTGTTTTGCGTATAAGGTATATTTTATTGAATAGGTACTATTATAATCTGAAACAAAACTAAGATCTGCTTCTGAAAATTGTGATTTTATGTAACATCAATATAAAAAAGACAATGTCATATTCAGTGCATTTACTTTATTTAACGTTATCCGCAATAACTTACTTTTCTTTGTTTGCTTTGCTTGCTTACTTGGCTTTTCTTTCAATAGAAATAAACACAATAGACTACAACACAAATAAAACAATCAAACTCTGAGTCAGCTGAGTACCTATTCACATGTACGCCGTAACTACAACTGTTCCATGTAGGTTTGCTGTAGGTACTAAAAATCGTATTAAACCGATTGACATTTTATAGGGTTTCGTAGTACTATAAGAAACACTTATATAGTTCGTTATTTCCGTCCGTCCGTCTGTCTGTCTGTCCGTCATAATCCTTTCGAACCTTCTAACATCTATAGTAATTGTAAATCGATACTCGATAGCATGTTATCAACTCAAATCCGAGTTTTTACTGCGTGAAAGTGACAAATATATGCAATTTAATGATACGCACGTGTCGGAGCTCGCCTCTAAAACAAATAACGTAAACGAAAAATTATAAAACTTCAGATTACAGAAGAACCATTTTAATTAAAAATAAAACAAATTTACATTAAACTACATTGCATGAATAATCATTATAATATGAAAAAATTGATTGTGAAAAACTTTTGGATTCGGAAAAAACTAAAAACGTGTTTTAGAAGGCCTGTTTTCGCCGAACTATTATATCTAGAGAAATTTCACCAATTATGTTTCTAAAATTACATTCAACTTACTTATATATTCAACTATTCATAATTTAGGACGTTCTAGGTCAAAGGTTACTGACCTTTTCGTAAAATGATCTGTACGAAAAATGTTTCCCAGATAGTTTTCTCTTTGGTTAAACCATAAAAAATATTTGTTATGTTTGAATGATACATATGAAATTCACAATAATACTTTTGATACTGAACTCTGCCTTATGCGTGAGTCGAAACGCTCTTTGCCAGTTATTCAACAAGCGATTGCAATATGCTTGTGGTTTTCCATGCACATACACTAAAGCCTGTTTACTGTGCTACTACGGGTCCTGGGGCCTTACCGCTAACTCTTAACGCAGACTCGAATTAGCGCAGAAACAGCGCGTTTCGGAAAATCATGCGAACGTGAACCTTAACGCGACGAGATAAATATGGTTTGTGATCGCGCAACTTTTCGCACCAACTAAACAAAATCGCTTAAAACAGGTAACGGTACGACAGGTCTTATTTAGATGGAAGTGCACGTATGCGTTGTACTTAACTAGCTTCTCTTAATTAACTTGCGTTTTGTACTGCTACTGGGAAATAGGCTTTGAATTTGTTTGTTACTTGAGAGTCGCAGAGACAGACAATTCAAATTGGAGAAGTTGAAATTGTACAGTTGTTTACTTGGGCCTGTTGTATAGTATAAGCTAAGAATACCTAGCTTACTTCGCATCTAAGTTAGCAATAGCTAAGTTAGCAATAGCTAACTTAGATGAAAGCTTAATTTGTCTGATGCTTGGTTGTATTGCCGTAATCCAAGGATGAAATTATTATCTTTGATGTTGTCACTAGTAGATAATGTACTTACCAATATGCATATATAGTAGAATCTTACTAATCCGGCACTTTTAAAGACTAAGTTTATGACAAATAAAATTATTTATGACAACTATCTTGGAAGAAAGAGCGCGGCGCGTAGGGAGCGCCTGAAGAAAGGGGAAGGCTCGGGCGTAGAGATAGAATGTAAAGTGCCGAACTACTGGATGTGCCAATTTACTGTAGTGCCGGATTAGTGAAAATCTACTAATATAGTTGTGTCATAGCTATAATGACAGGTTTATAAATAATCTAAGTAAGTTAAAAGAAGCAAACCAATTATTATTTTTTATACTTATTTTTTGTCCTGAAAAAAAAACCCCCATATATATTTTTTCTCTATATAACCCATATGAGTTTTCTTTCATTTGCGATCGGATTTAATTATTTCATGTACAATTTTTCGCCTCTTTATTTGTTTAAAATTTAATAGGTACCTTTTAATTAAAACTACAGTTTTTACTTTAATCTTCCAACCAAGAACCGTTATCCAGAGCTTAAATATGTTTTAACTGCATTTGCCGAAAATAAATAGAAAGTCGAGAAGTTTTGAAATGAACTGCCTCTCAGAGACTTTTTACCCTCGTCTCTTAGGCAAATTACTGGGAAACTTCATCTTTAGTCTTCCCCGTTGGCGCTGAGATGCCTAAAACTTTAGCACTCCTAAAAATGGTTCAGTTTTTGTGTCATTAATTAACTAGAACTTTCTCAAAAATTCTAATACCATTTTTGGTAGGTTTGCTAAGTACCTACCTATTTAAAGTAAGTATGTGTCAAGTCAAGTGAGTAAGTGTCAGTGTAAGGTAAGGTAAGTATATTTTTTTTTAATAGTATATAGGCTTGCGCTTGACCGTCAACTCGCCTGATGTTAAGCGATGCTGTGGTCTATGATGGAACACGCTTGCCTAAAAGAAACAGATTCACTCGTGATTTGAAGACACCCAGATTGTAACTACCGGGTAACATCCATTCAGGCAGCGCATTCCACAGACTAGCAGTGAAACATGACGGCATAAGAGAGCTTATGACCTCACGTCTGTCACGGCATACGAGTCGATTTTACTGCCAAGACGCGCCACTACCTATATATTTCACAACAAAGGTACTGTGAGAATCCGTATAGAACTCGCAATGAAAAAGCCTTTATCATATTCATTTAAAAATAAACTCTTCATAACATCTTGAAACCTTTAAAGTTACTCGGTTGTCTGAGTATCAGAAAATGTCTATGATTTTCGCAAGAAGGTAGAGCTATTAAAATATTTCTGACGTTTTCACATCAGTAGCAAACACGCCCACTTTAAAATAATAAGAAACACTTCTTGAACAGCGTTCGATCTCGTTTATGGAGGCGCAGGCCGTTGCGCAAAGTGTTGATTGGCGTGTTGTTTTTCAATTTCTAAAAGCTGTTCTACGATATCCTCACGCATCTACTATTTATTATGACGGATCGCTGTATTTTATATGTTTATTAAAATGCATATTAATCTCTAAAGTTATATGATTATTTACGGGATATTTAGATAATAAAACAACATAAATAAAATATAATTTTAAAAAAACATTTAACTTTAGTAAACAAACGTGATAGCAAAGATTTTATATTTATACTACGTCGTGATAGTTTAAAACAGTGTTTCATATTAATATCTACTTTAAAATAAAAAATTATATATTGAATCTTTATAACCTATTTCATAATCAAAAATAATAATTTCAGTGATTCTTTATTTAAACATTATGGCTATATATGAAGGTTCACTTCCGCGGGTCCGATTGCAGCTACGCGCATCTGAGAGTTTGTCTAACGCGGCTGATGCGATTTGAAAATGTGTGGTGACCTGGCGACGTTGGAAGTGGCGTCATACATTCGTAGTGCTAAGACTTGTCGCATCAGCCGCGCACGTTAGACGCGTGCGTCAGACGCGCGCGGCTGCGATCGGCCGTGATGATCGGAAGTCTACAATAAGTATGATTTGTTAAAATTTTCATGACCGCGGATTCAATGTCCTTTAGTCGTAATATTAAACATATTGTGTACATAGTATTAAAAGCGTCAAACAAGTCATAGTCACAGTCAGAGTCAACCAAAGTAACTCACAGTCAAGTCAAACTCATGCCCCTTTAAAGTGGTGGAGATTTACAAGAGGCTCCTATGGAGTTTTGGAAACAACACGAAAATAGATGTTTCACCTCGTTATGTCACTTGCCACACTCAAGCACGTATAAGAGCACTTAATAAATGCTAATAATTCACCATTGCCCACCCGAAGTGCCGATCGACCCCCCCGAGTCTCTATAAAAAAGTGTTGTAAGGCCGAATTTTATTAGTAATTCATATCTAAACATTATAACAATTTTTATTGGAAAAAAATTTGATCACGACTATCGTACCGCGTCGCTGTGGGAGGTACAGAAAAATCTAGGCAATATTCTTTTCTTTTCTTGTTCCATTGTTTGCCTTTTCTCGGCGTCATCTTTTTCTAGGATCCGAATTTAGGCGACCTCAGTGCGCCGAGAGGGCATCCGTTCTAAAGTATGAACGTCTCAAGGACTCTCTCAAGTTACTGCGTTCTATTAAATTAGCTCAGAAGAATTTCTTTAGGGATTTCAATACGCCTGTCTATTTCAAGACGATTAAGAACTTGCCTACTTTGTGCTTGTATTAATAGCAATTAAATTAAGTTAGATTATTAATATTTGAATTAGTAATATTGGATTTGTGAAACTATAGCAATATAAACTGACAGGTATATTTTAGTTTGAGCTATGATTGATATACTTAAATAACCCATCTCTCTTCTATCTGTACCCGTTCCGCTACTATCCCGTTCCCATCCGTGACACTTCCGTACCGTCCTACACCCACCCTATATCTTTTTCAGTCTCGTCAGGGGCCTTTCTGGCAGGCGTATGGCAGGGCTGTGGCCGCTCAGCTCTCGCTCGGTTCCAATGACATTATAAATTATCTTTGCTCGGCTTGCACGCTAGCCACGCATATTAAACATATTTTGACTTTTGCAACGAACATTGACTTCTAAATGATCTTACAATCCGTATAAAAGATACCGTTGTCCTTACGGGTGCAGAAATAAAATGAAAATGCATGATTTTTATTTGAAATAAATTCAAAATGAGCGTTAGTTTTTTGTGTGCAGGTCAAATGCAATTCCAATTAAAGGAGAATAACAGTAATAGGTGAATAGGCTACATAGCTGGTAAGTTAATACTAAAGTATTATATTATGTAAATATCAAGAAGACAACCCTAACGTTACACGCGCTGCATCGGTAGAGATAGAGTCACGTGATAGAAAGAGAGCGGCTCTCTAGGTGAATATAGCAAGTGGTATCCAGCGCTGTGCGAGTTGAATTGCTACATTATTGCCTCACAGATATAGTCCTTATTTCTGTAATTGTACTGAAATGTTTTCTGTTGTCTCGTTTACATTTTATTCTCATCTCTCTTATTTTATACCCCCATCCCATACTCGTCTTACTCCCGCCTCGCAGCCGTGTCCAGTGCGACATAAAAGA
The DNA here is from genome assembly GCA_932305915.1 of Agriopis marginaria. NCBI lineage: Eukaryota > Metazoa > Arthropoda > Insecta > Lepidoptera > Geometridae > Agriopis > Agriopis marginaria. Next base: position 5,449,379 of record OW029934.1, on the reverse strand, counting down.
GTAGAGTAGAAAATATTGAGGAAGCCACTATTGCAAATAAATGCCAACACCAACACAGCTTGTGAAGTACCTTTAACACTGTTAGCTAGAAATCGGATGGATTCTTTATTTTAAGCGTTTAAAACACAACATACCAGCGCATTACATATAATTTTAGATTTTACTCTGATGCTTGACAGATAACTATGTTATTTTCGCTTCTATTTATATTACACTGTAGATGTGTAGATTCACTTACTATCAATATACCAAATCAAATACATTACATACTTAACCGTTCTCAAGTATTAGGTTAGATACTGAATTGACTTCTTAACAATAATAATATTATCACCAAACAGATTCAATGCCAACACGATTTTGATCTTAAACCACGCCAAAATAAAGCTTCGACAGATAATTAATAATCTAAATATTTTTATCCATTCTTTGATTGCCTTTAACCAAAGATGTCCCAATATTTTGTAGATCCGATGTTGCTGACTACACAGGGTTACGCATATTCCTAGTACTAAGCCGAATGGAGGTTATTGTACTCATAATTTTGAACAACTTTTACTATGGTATCAACCCTGAAACCGCAAAAAAAAGTCGGCTGTTCCATACATTTCGTCGTGTTATTGACACTCTTGACACTCTACAAAATGTATAGAACAGCTGTTATTTTAAAAGTTGTTCATAATGATGAATACAATGACCTCCTTTTGGCTTAGTACAGGGGATATGCGTAACCCTGTAGAAACCGAATATACAACAACATACTTGCATTGCCTCCATATATTACTTTACCTTTAAAATTAAATCTCTTTCTCTAATTAGAATTAAATGAAACAATTAATATATTTGAGTGAGAAATAAATTTATTTGGTCCCTCCACGGTCCTCCGGATCTTGTGATAGAATAAATCAGATGCCTTTGTACGAACGCGTCCGCGCAATTATGCGTAATTACACATTTTATGACATCCGGGTTTTTGATGTACAGACATAAATGTTAATGTTTTCTTTTTAAGATACGTGAATCGACGATCTGGCGCCCGGATGACACGATATTTCTACGAAAAAAACCAGGAATTTAATGTTTAAAAACAAATATAATTAAAACGATGCTCAACGCTTAAAATTCTCCGGCCCAAAGTAGAATAGTAAACTAAACCATAGACTATTTTTATCATTACAAAAACCCAAGTACAAAATTAGTATTAGTAGTAGTAAGACCTATCAGGGCGACTGGTCGAAGCAACTCGTGATCAAAATGCTGGCCTATATTTTGCCCAAAGAATAAGCATTGCCATACAACGTGGCAATGCAGCCAGTATTTTGGGAACACTGCGCACCGGTAGCGGATTGTTAGATTAGTTTTAGATTAATTTTAGTTTTAGATTAGTTTAAGTTATAAATTTAAATTTAAGATAGTTTTTATTTTACTTGTAATTTTTATTGAGTAATTGAATTAAATCATTGCTAAATTGCGAAATCAACAGACGTTCGAACATAATTATTCGTACTTATTATAGACTAGCGGTCCGCCCCGGCTCCGCACGGGTATAGTTATATAGCCTATTAAAATAGCCTATATTAATCAGTGATAATGTAGCATTCAAATGGTGAAAGAATTTTTAAAATCGGTCCAGTACTTTTTGAGCCAATTCGTTACAAACATACTTACATACAAATCTTTCCTCTTTATAATATTGTATAGACTACTTTTAGATTTGTGGCAAATCCTTAAATTTTGTGAAAATTGTTCGATAAAATCCGGGTCATCCACCGGCATCGTCCGTGTAATTAATTTTACATATATTGTGCTATAAGATTATAAATAAATAAATGGCGTTAATAATGTACGTTATAGTATATATTTATAATATAAAATAATAAGTATTGTTTGATAGCATCAATAATCACGATTTACACCGCCCTAAAAATACAATAAAACAATCGAACTCATACCAAAATGTAAAAGGGTTGTGATCGTAATAAAATTCTAAACATTTGTCGGGGCGTCCCGATCCGGACCCGTCCCTGGTAAGTCCCGTCCCGGAGTACGGACCCTTGCAGGGTCACCGCCAATATGAATAATTCCCCCATCTCTACATTGATCCACTCTTTTGTCCTGTTTCAGAGACATTTTATGGGTGATCGTAAATATATTTTCATGGGCTTAAGTACAAAACTACCAAATATCCATTCGTCTTAAATAAGCAGTGTATTTTTTTTTTCTTCATAATTTTGGTAGAAATGAATTACGCCCTTAGAAACAAATTCTGAAGTCAATTAGGACTTTTTGGAACGTAATTAGTCAAAAATATTTGACTTAAAGAAACTTTGGATTTCGGGTCAGCGCTAATAAAACCGGCCAAGTGCGAATCGGTCTCGCGCACTGAAGGTTCCGTACCACCACAAAATACAATAATTATTAATTTAAAAAGCCAACTTCTAAATTAGTAAAATATGGTAGCATTTCGATTCGGTGAGACGAATGAACGAATGATGAGGACATCTAAGTAGCAAAATACGTTGCTTAACTTGGTAATGAACAGAAATTTTTCACCGACTTGCACTTGGCCATTATTTCTTATTTTTTGTTATATTTTATAGTGCGCACTATAATCATGCTAAGTTTGACGCTTGTACGTATTACCGTTTTTACATTAGAGCTAATACAAAAATTCGCTGAAAAAATACGTTTGTTGTATGGCTCTTTTTGACTTTTTTAACATTACATATTATGTGAAAATTTCTACTGGCTATTTGTTACGGTTCGAAAGATACAGCCGTTAATAGGTAGGACAAGGCTTAGTAATAGGGTCCCGTTTTTACCCTTTGGGTACGGAATCCTAAAAATAACACACTCGATCAACCTTCCAAATAAAAAAACCCAAAAAAAAACGGTTCTGCCGTTTGAAAGCTACGATGCCATAGACAGACACTTATATTCTGATAATAGGTACACGTCAAATTTATGACAACCCTCTGTTTTGCGTCGGGGGTTCAAATGTCTCGCTTTCACGTGACACTTCTCATCTAGGCGATAACCGATAAGTTGACAGATAATTTTATAGAACAATGATTACTTTAGCGTTTATGCACGAGAAGATAAGACGAATAATAAAAACCCTAAAACTAAAATAAACCTTATGAATATATTATAAACAATAAAATAATGTAGTATGCCGCAGGGCATGTACCTAGCACATAGAACTTTACAACCCTTCGAATAAATCAATTTCATGAAACAAGGTCGGCTTAAATAGCTTATTCACCTACGCAAGGCCAAGTTCGAAATGTATACAAGGCAGTGACTTGCATGTTTACAAACTGAACCCTACCTAGTGTAAGGAGGATTCGTGAACCTGCCAAATTATTATTAATGGTATAGAACACGCTTTTTTACCCACAAACAACAATATTGTATTATCATATTACTATAAAGTAATTTTTAAGCATAAATATCACAGAGCGTTTATGACGCCATCTTGCAGCGTCGGCGAAGTCTTTCTGTCTAACCAATTTTATTTTTTATTTTTTTGCCCATTACTGAGGAAGCTATAGTCATTAAAGCCATACCGCCTCATCTCTACTTATTGTAAAATAAGTAAAGATGAGGCGGTGACATACGTTGTAGGTCCCAGTAAAGTAGTGGAAACTTTACTAGAAGCTTCTGGACTGTATGTACTTTTGGAACAACATCGGGGTGTCTTCAAATCACGAGTAAATTGGTTTCTTCTAGGCAAGCGTGCTCCATCGTAGACCTCATCATCGCTTAACATCGGGCGAGTTGGCGGTCGGACGCAAGCCTATAACTAATATACATAAAAAAATACGTTTCACCTCATTATATTACTGGTGTTTCGTTAGAGCACATTCACGAACTCTCAAAAAAATATAATCATAAATTTTTATAAATTAATAGTCGAAAACACACAGGTTTTGGAAAATAATACAAAGGGGTGACATGTTTTTTTTCACGTTGGCGCCATAACTCCTGTCAAACCAATCAACGGGCTCACGTGACAATATGCCACGCCGCTAGTCCGGATCAGCCAAATCAGACCAAATGGTAGATCTGTGAATACGTATTACTAAATCCAGCAAAATCATGCCGCTCCGTCCGGTTTTATTATAACAGTTATAATAATTATTTGACAAGTTTGTTAGTGCCAATGGTTTCTGCCCGCTTATAACCACAAAGGATGCTTTCTATCCTGAAAATTACAGTTCCTGTATAATTATGGGTAAAATAACAATCCGTATAAACATACATACCCAGGTACGTATACATACGTATGTGACAGACGACTAAAAGCGAAGCGGGTACGCGCAAAAGAGCCCGAACTGAATGAATGAAAACGCATTTTTGGTTGCTCGCTCGCTCTTACCAGTGGCTATTTACACAGCAGCAATTTATTGACGATATTTTTTTACATAGAGAGAGTTGGATAGCCGGAGAAGTGACGTAGGATACTTTTCATCCCGGAAAAATATACGGTTCCTAAGGGAATGTCCACGCGGGTGAAACTTCAAGGCGCAGCGAGCAAAATTATAATTCAGCAAAATCACAGCATAAAATGAAAAAACATTATTACATCTAAAGCAGCAATAGAGGCGTAAAACTGAAGAGCATTTTACTCGCTATATCGAAGAGTCGAACTCAACTACGGACCCAACCAACCGTCCTAAGCGTTCATTTGAGCACTCTTATAAATTCATCCGAGTTTAAAGACCTTATCAAACATGAGTAACTACCAGCGCTGGCCCCGGGGTAGAGCGGGGGGGGGTGGTGGCTTTGGGCGCCAGATAGCAAGGGGCGCCAAAATGGTAAAAGCAAAAAAAAGCAGAAAATAATAACATTTTGATGGCACCTCGCGCCTCCGGGCGCGGGCGGTGGCGACGGGCACACTTGCATTATTTGTAACCAGCATAAAAAAATTATGTGGAAATAGTTTATATCCTGGATTAGCACATGGGCTGCTTTTTATTCCAGAAACATAATTGATTCCTGTACGATAGTTTGTTGTTGTTTGATAGACCTGGGGCCTTACGGACAACAGCTAATTGCGGCACCTAATCCGCTCAGTTGGAAAATCACGCGAACGTGAACCTTATCGCGCAAAGATACGGTTCACGTTCGCGTGATTTTCCAACTGAGCGGATTAGGTGCCGCAATTAGCTGTTGTCCGTAAGGCCCCTGTACGATAAAAATGATAAATTCTAATTACAAATAAACTCAATTAAGTACGTACAAACGTAAGTAATACCGAGTATAGTATATTTCTCTATGGTAATACCTATTTTTCTATGGTAATACGTACAAAAATATCTATCAAAATTTCGCGGCTATAACTAACTGAGTGTTGCTACATTTTTCATGCTGGACTAACTTACTTGAAAGTTCCGCCTGATTTTGCAATTTCTGTATAAGTCTATATTAAGCAGTTTTATGTCAAAAAGTTGACTGCAAGGGCTCTCTTTATGGGACGATAAAATAAAAAGTATTAGGCTACGAGTGATTCTATCAAACACCGCCACCGTCCTTCGCATAACAATGAAAATGAGAACTGTTTTATCCCCATACGAGGAACAGAGATAGCAATAAATTTTAGCAAATTTATTGTTGACACTGGCCGAATATTTGAACACGGCCCTGTGACCTAAAATCATCGTTAGTTTACATTTTATTGTAATTAACGTAGAGAACCCATGAAGGAGAAACATATTTACATAATGTGGACATTACTAGGCAAATGCTAGTTTCAAGGGGCCTATTTTGCCCGGAGGATGCTGATATCTTCAAGCGTGCTTGCCTTAGCTTCAGGACTGATAGTAGGGAACTAATGAAATATCTCTTGTTATTATGCAAAGTTATAAAATTCCAGTATTAAAGCTGAAGCAATTACAGTAAATATTTTTGAACCTAAGTTATACCTTTATACCGACCAAGTTACCACTAAAGAGCATTTTGTTTTTTGTTAGACATAGGTAAAATTAACAAAATATTGTACAAAGTTCACCCATGTCAAAAGTATGGCAAAAAAATCATGCCCATAGTAATTGTAATAAAAATAACACAGCAAAAAAGCTCCGAATTCACTCCCTAATTCAAATTGAAGTAGAGACGAAAGAAATATTTTCGAACACGATTGCGTAGGCATAAAAGCTAACATAATTAAATCGGGGAACGTAGACCGTCCCGCCCGAGGGAGTAGTCCTAACATCTTTCTCCCTGAGCGACATTACCTATTCATCACACGGATCGCTGAAAAGCAACCACTTTGTTACCTATACATCTTTCGAAGGGAAAGATCGGGCGTCATTTTTCTCGGGCTCCATTAGTGGGCATCGGTCAGTGGTGGACACGCGGCCCGCACAAACATAAACAAACTAATGCCTTGCCTCCCTCGGTGACAAAGAACGTCCGATCACGATACGAAGGCTACGTATCAATACCCGATGGGTTTGGTTGATTTGGCCGTTCGGTTCCGAGTTCGCTTTTGGCCTGCATCATACGGGCGGCGGTTCTTTTTCTTATTTTCTTTTAAATGAATGACTTTAGACCCCGTAAAGAGATGCGATTCAATTTGGGTAAAATACTTTAAATAGGTAATCCAACACACGGGATTTAAAAGAAAGAAATATTGTGATTAGAATTAAATAAATAAACCAACAAAGAAAAAGAAAAAATAACTTAAGGTAGAAAATTTTATTACAATATCACTTACATAATGTGTATTTTTATAACAATATTAGATACTTAGTTTTCTTTTTTTTTATTAAACTATCTATTTATTTCTCACAATAAACTCGTAAAATTTGGCCACCTGAGTGGATTACGATTGTTGCTACGCTCGTGCCGCAAATACCACCCTCGTTGGAAATATGTCCGTTTACCACCGTGTAAAGTAATGTACGTATGTCTGATATGTCCTCACGCACATAATACTGGGTTACACGGAACAGTGGCACTAAGTCAAAAGGAGGTCATGGTTCTCATAGTGAACTAGTTTTGGCGTGAAAAAAGATCATACATTTGATTGATAGAGTATGAAATTTTTCTATGGAACAGCTGTTTTTTTTCTCTCAGTTACAGGACAGGGGTTGATCTATAACAAAAGTGGTTCATAAGTGGTTGAACCACAAAACTTTTTTTTATATGTATGCCGTGTTTACTCTAAGTAGGACATACACTAACGCTCATATTGTGTACTGTTTAATTAAGTTCTATATGTGTAGTTCCAGTTCTGTGAACCTATAATAAAAAAAAAATGAATTGTATTGTAACCCTATATACATGCACAAATACCATTAGGTACTATTATCCGGTTTCAAGATAGCTTGCAAATGATTCTGTGATCGATTTCTGTTTTAGCTTAGAACTTGAAATCTCGACTATTAATGACGTTAGTGAACATTTCAAAGCCGTCAGCTTCATCCCAGTGTCGGCTTACATCTTCAGTCAGACATGAACCATTGAGCGGGATTGTCTCGTCACAGCATTGATTCCACTGACTTCTCCAATTTCAGTGTCTACTGAGCTGGACACTATTAATCTGGGAATATCCTTCAAGCAAATGGATATGGGTTGTACATACGATTGGATTATGCAAGCATATGTTGAACTGTCGACTCGATGTACTAATAGCTGAATCAGTTTATATAAACAAAATACAAGCTAAAACTAAAACTACAAATACAGTTAGACTGCCCATAGACCGTTGAAGGTCTAAAGACAATCCAAATGCTCAAGCCCACTGCCAGTTGGCAGCGTACCCAGCGTGCTGGCGGCATTACCACGTTGAATGGCTTATGCTTATGCGTTGAGCCAGAAATACGCCAGCATTTTGGTCACGCGTCGCATTAACCAGGCGCTCTCAAAAGATTTTATATTATATTAAATTGACATTGTAGATAAGTTTATATTTATTGGTTGACTCGCGTTGACGATGGAATTTATCATCGGTTAAATAGAGAATGACGAAACTCATACAAATTTTAACACCTATTTTACTTTTTTATGGGATTAATTGCTAAAAACGCTTCGCCAGCTAACTTTTTTTTGTAAAAAGAAGCTTAAACACCAAATTCCACATATCTAACGTCAAAAAAAATCTTACAATCGAATACTTCTTGCCCTTCAGGGGGATACATTTTCAAAAATTCTTAATTTACGCTAACAACAGATTAATTTATGGTTAGGTTAATTTAATTGTTAGCACAAACAGTTTCCACAAGTACATTTCAATCAAATTGGAAAAGTTATCGGAAGGTACGGATGATTAAAACACAATCCGACTGCACCCGGAAAACCCGGGAAATTAAATTGTTCCCCAACTTAAATTCCAGCTTCACAAAATTGATCCCTTAGCCAAACAATCTTCATTTTCTACTTTCGAGTAATTTAACAGTTTTTTTCTCCCTAAATAACGTAGATTTTTTGGCATATTTGAAATTAATTGTTTGCGCACAGGCTCGCTTAAATTAATGTTACAGTTTAACAGTGATTAAGTTTGGAACATGCCGATTCGTTGTCAAAAGTTATAAGTATATAGATAAGGCAAAACTAAATTTTATAACAATATACTTCTATGGTCTGTGTAACTATTTTGATAATTCTAAATAAACATCGATATACTTTAAAAATTTATAAAAATGCATCGAATTTTTTGACAGTAAAAAATATGTTTTATTTTAAGTAAAACCAAGTGTGTATATCATTAAAAAAACAATTACTTGACTCTATAAAAATTGGATTAGTAAGTACCTCCTTAGTTAATTTTTACTCCATAAATAACTAAATAAACCACTTTTCATTACATTCTCTATGTAATTATGTATAGAGCAAAAAAAAATAATGATGCAAGATTAACGTCCCGTTGCACTTATGTCAATACGAATCAGAGTGACTAACAAAACCAATATTGCTGGTCCGAAATTGGAAATTATATTCATAGATAACAAGACATATTATGCAACATCAGTGAACGTTTCGGTATATAAAACCATGACCAAAGAGTATGTATTAGAAAACAAAAGACGTACGTAAGCCTTATCTATTAAACATAAATTGAGTAAATAGTACGATATTAAGTATCTACTGAAGATACATTTTTTTTTCTCTTAAGAACAATGCAAGCTTTGATACTGCTATAAACGTGCTAGTATCGAACTTTGAAATTAGGGATGTTGGAATTATTTTCCATGATGATGACGCAATAATACGTATTGTATAGCCCTTGGATGAGATAGCTTATTCACAAATCAGAACGATATTTTTTGATAACTTGCTGTGCCCCACAACAAAAAGTTATCAATAAGAATTATGGATTTAATGAGTACCTATACTTTAACTCATGTTGATTAAAAATTTGATGTTTGCTTTCAAAAATACTTGCTTATTTTGGATTTCAAAATACAAAATGTGTATGGATTTTGTAACGTATCGCACGGGAAAATGTGTACTTCGCCAACGGGCTTCAAATATATAAAGAAACAAATGGCCACTGCTTAAAATTACTATCACAGCACGCCTCTGTAAACAACTATAAATAAAATGAAGGTCCCTCCCTCACAGAGTTAGGATGGATACGCGATGGATGTGGAATTCTCGTCTGCAGTTTGTAATAACGTAGAGTACTCTGTTATTTAATCTGTGACAACATAGTTGCAGCCATAACTAAGCAGTATGAGAAGGAACTGCTTGCACGCGAATGCTGTGAGAAAAGCTTCTATGATTAAATTGTTCCTGCTTTATGTTCTACTTCTTGTTCGTAAATTCAAAATGCAAAACATCTTTTATAAATAACAAATGACTTTGCAATTTCAAATGTCTACCATTCACATACTTAAATCGACTGACACATTTACCTACAAGTAAAATAACAAGTTTCAAACGCACTCTCTTGAAATCGGTTTGTTTCTGTCCATGAGTAATGTACTACTATCATACTTATATATATATATATATATATATTATAAATAAACTAGCTGCGCCCTTTGGGTTCAGCCGCGTTATATACCTCCGCGAAGCAACCTCCTTGGTAGCAACGACAACCTCTTTTGACTTAGATGACAATATCTTTTTTTCCATTTATTTTTTCTATGATTTAAATAATAGTCAGGTTCTTACAAGCAATGTGTTTGTTTCAGACTGCAGGCGATCATCATCATCATCCAGCAGCGTGATCACCGGCATCACCACCGTGTCGGTAGCGGTGACGGGCATCGAGACACGACCAGCTCTCACTGGCAAGAAGGTCCGTCCCAAACAAGCCTCGCCCAACAGACAGGGTCCGCAGCAATGTCAAGTAAGTACTTAGTAACTATGAACGCGCTTTTTGCTATAAGTTTTTTGTATATTGAATAATAGGCTTGCGCTTGACCACCTTCTACGATGATGCGGTCTACAATAGAGCCCGCGCTTGCTTACAAGAAACCGATTCACTTGCGATTTGAGGACACCCAAATAGTTACAACTATCGGGGAGCACCCATTCAGGCAGCGCATTCCACAGTCTAGCGATTCGCACAATAAAAGTGGAGTCAAATTGCTTCGTACGGGTTTTCAAAATATCACCCATGAAAAACATGGTAGTCGTTGATTTAGACATTTTTAGTTGATTAGGAGTTTCAAGGGATTTTTATTAAGGTTTTAACAGACGAAGTTGAAAGACGACTTACTGTATTTTTTTTAATTCTACTTTATCTGTAAAGCCAAGGAATGGACTAAACTACGGCGTCTTTGTTTATTAAGGTGGTACGATTCACCTATGGCGGGAAATTCAAATTTTAAACGGTTTTTTGGTCCTAGTAGCCAGGCCTGGTAATTATTTTAAAATAAAACAATGTTTGCGCAAAATGTTGGCTGTTCATTACATTATCATGTACAATTAGTTAACAGTAACGCACCATACTACTTACATTTGTGAGTAAACCGTTTAAAACAGCAAAAATTAGTTTATTCACAAGTGTAAGTAATAATGTGCATTAGAGATAAATAGCTTTACATGATTTTGTAAAGAATAATAATCAATTTGCGCAAACATCATAGTTGTTTACATTTATTACCCGGCCTAGCTACAAGGACAAGAAAACTGTTTGAAATTTGAATTTCCCGCTATTTGTGAAACGTACCACCTTAAAAGACTATACTCGTAATCTAGGCAGGTATTTTCAAGGTAAAACTGAATGTGTTAAAAGGTTCTAGGTCTGCATGCTTTACCTTCGACATTGGTGGTTAAACGCTGACTTATACGTGATAAAAAAAAGTTTATATGAGTGAATAAGCTCCGTACCTGAAATTGTTTTCTGCTATTGTTAGATCTATTACGGCAGCATTTAATATCACGCTAGAACATCCTTCGCAACAGGGTGTAAAGCACGCAAGGATCTGGCGCGTGAGTTATCTTGAATCTGAGCCACAAAAAACTCAATTATATCTTGTAAATAAGTAATCTGACTAAACTAAATCTTAAGACTTGTTCGCTGCCGCGGTAATAAAATTTATGTGCATTGTGCAGTCAACTTCTAACCCGTTAGCAACCTTAGTAAATAAGTAGCTCGAAAAAATCGACCAATAGGATTGTTTCATTCCGTCTCGCCTGGCCTACTATTAATTGTTTTTTTTTCCCTCACGTACCGGTTAGCTACTTCGCATATCTATAGTGGAAAAGCACCCTTGCTTCACCCGCGCTATGAACTTAACATACGTCACTCAAGGATAGTGTAGCTTTCGCTCAATGAAAGAATTGAATTTTCAAAATCCGTTCAATAGTTCTAGAAATTACGTTCAACAAACAAGCGAAGTCTCCGACTTAACCTATTTGAACGATGATGAAAATTAAGTTGTTTTCATCAATAGTTATTTAACGCAATGTCAGGACAAGTTCACTGAGTCAACATTTTCAATTCAGTGAATCAATCACAATGAGCCAACACGGCGTTTGTTCTAATATCTACTGCCAATTCCACGATTAAGATATCTCCAATCTTCGTAATAAAGTTATCCATCCTTCAATGTTGATTTGAGCAACTAGACCGCTATCGATCCAAGCCCTTCAAATTAAGATTTATGGCTGGGCAAACAAGTGGAGCAGCAAACACGACTTACTGCGCACCACAGGGTTATATTTCGTTGATGGCTGCGCTAAGAAAGCAATTTTTTTTTAAGTGGGGCATTAGGAAAAAACAATGTAAGCAGCTCAAATAGTATATCCCGTAACCACTATTTTGAATTGTTATTTATTTATTTATTATTGATCTTAAGTCGAAAGTCTTGCGGTGTCAAAACGAAGACAGCACAATTAAATCGGTCCACAATTTCTAAGTCGCTCAACGATGGAAAGAGCTTTGCTCAGCGTTTCTCCTAGGGATCGTATACGGAACAAAGTAATTATTCGCTAGAGAACCAAAGCTGATACAGCTCAGCAAGCTGAAGTGGCAGTGGGTAGGTCATATCTGTCGCAGAACCTAAAGCGGCTAAGGCTGGATAACGTGTTCTATAGACTGGATATCATAAATCAGTAAATCTAAAGAATGACACCTCGAGACTTGATGGAGTAACAATATACATATAGGATGATTTATGTTAGACCGTGGCAGGCACGAGCCGTGTCCCGTACGAGGCGTGGACGAGGCATGGATTTAAAAGCTCAGAAAAGCTTATATATAGAAAACAGTTCTTGCTACAGCGACACCGTGTCCCGGACGAGGCTCGGCGGCGCCTCATACGGGCCACGGCTCGTGCCCGCCACGGTCTAGCACAGGAGTGTCCAACATACGGCCCGCGGGCCACGATGCGGCTCGCCAAGGTTCCTAATTTTATTAACATCGATCGATCACAATACGACTCTGCGAAAACGTGGGCGAGTATATCAGGAGAAACAAAGAAATAAAAAGTAAATGCCATTTTAATTTTTGGAACAACACCTGCGCGCGAAAACTTTAATATTACCGCCCTTCTCACCTACCCACTCACTCCGCGCATGCAACATACAGCCAGCCAGTCAACGGTGTCAGGTGTGCCTGTGCAATTGTGCATGCAGTTACTAGTGAAACCTGCTGTGAATTCCGCCAAATAGTTATAATTATACCCTTTCTACCATTTTACTTATATTAGTCTTGATTTGCTCAGTTACGAAGTATCTCTTGGCCCGCCATAGTTACAAAGTTAATAAATCCGGCCACCACAAAAATTTTGTTGGACACTCCTGGTCTAGCATAAATCATCCTTTAAACAACTAACAGTGGGTGGAATGCCAAAGTCAGGCTGAGTAGCATGCCTTGGGAGAAACAACAACAAAACATAAACAGAATATTTCCGGCAATATCTGACTTAGCGTTAAGAAATCGTAGATACAAAAACAGACGTCGTAATCGCCCATTTAAGACCATCCACAGTTTGTGTATGGGACTTATTATCACAATACTATACCGAATTCAATAATAGGTCTAAAAACTACTCGATTTAATATAAAATTATAATAATACTTTTAGTGTGAATGTGTTTTTTTTATAAATTATGAAATTTAGTTATGGCGGCAGTAGGTCATATTGTTAATTTTGTAATTATATAAATTTTTATCTGTAATTAGATTAATATCATGATATTTTGTTTATTTTATAAAATTATTTCGACAATTTAATTTAATTTAATTTAATATATTATAGTATACTATCTGCGCCCCGTGGTTTCACCTGCGTAGTGATGAAAAAATATGATGAAAAATATCTTATGTTACTCTCCGGCCCTTGAACCCATGCCCATGCTTATACCCATGCAAAAATCAGGTCGATGCGATCCTCGACTTGATGTTGTTGTTTCGTGAAAGATGAACAAACAAACAAACAAACCAACAAACTTTGCGCATTTATAATATTAAGTATGATAATAATGATATTTATTGATAATTCCACGATATGGTATCTCCAGTCCTCGTTAGCAAAACTGGCAGATGTCCTTGTACAGGCACCCGATTCTGAGCTCCCAAAGTTAGGTGCGTCATGGAGTATTGGTGTTTCGGTTAGTTTCCGGTTCATAACGACCGATGGACCGTGGCGATTGCCTCTATTTGTCTTCGGAGCACAAAGGAGCTCGCACACAGCCTCACACTAGTACGAGGTTATGTACATGCGGCTTGTAAAAGGGACTGGTCAAATACATCGATTGGTTTTGGACCTTTCGTCAAACTTATGATGTAGGGATTGGCAACTCACATATCCATACTGAAACTGTAAATTTTTGAAGCCTATGATTATTATGATTTTAGAATTCAAATTCAAAATATTTATTTTGTAGAGACACGTGTAACATGCAGATGTTAATGTATTTACATAATTTATAAACCACCAAGCTCTAGCATCATGGCATGTAAAATTTACAAAACACGTTATTATATAAAATCTAACATCAATACAATTTATTTTAACAATTAGTAATTTATAAACTCCGTAATAGAATAGTAAGTCTTGTCAATTAGCAACTTCTTAACTCTAAATTTGTAAATGTAATATTACTTATCTCTTTTAAAGGTCTTTATTCTCATTATGTTTTAATGTTCTAGAATTTAGCATTGGGTAGGTAACAATTTATGTTATTAACATTTTATAGGCTATGACTGCCATTATTTTTTTAAATTAAACATTATGTCAGCAAATACCCATAGTCGTAAATTGAGGTAAGTTTGAGAAAAATATTAACTAGCGGTTACATACTACTATGCTATTTCGTATGTTTATTATCTTGGCAAGAAGCCTGTTTTAATACCGTGCTAAATCTCAATAAATACAAATTACAATTACAAAATTTATATTTAAAGTTTTAAAAAATTAGCTGAAATTGAAGCCAAGCCATCATTAATACAAACTAAAACTAAATGCTTGCTCCGAGAAAAATATTTACTTAGTTTGAAAACTCTCCAGTCGATAAGTAAAATTTGAGTGTTTGCTCAGAGTTTTTCAGCGTCTCGCTTCTTACCTACTTCAAAAGTTGAATCAACAACAAAAGCTTGTTTTTGACTCGAGTCTCTCGTAAATGTGATATACTAAGGGTGGGTTGCACCATCTTACTTTAGCAATAACAAACATTGACATTTCAGCTAAAGTAGCGGTTAGGCAAAAAAATTGTTGCACCATCTGACAATTGCTAAGTGACGTCATAACTTTAACTGTTAACCGTAACTTTACCGTAACTGCCCACGCTTCGCTATTGTGTAAAATATCTGTCAGATGCATAAAATATAATTCCAGTTATGCATCTGGGGTAAATAAGGTCTCATTTAACTTGCAACCCTGGTAACTTTAACTATGCTAGTGAATACGCTGGTGTAACGCATTTCGCAGTAACTACTAAAGTAATCGTTACTATTATTGTAAAATTTGTCATAAATATTTACTTTAAATACTAATATTGTGCAACCAAGCCATAGAATTCATAAGCAAGCAACTGCTCAGATATTTATATACTTACCTACCTATATATCGTTATTCCCAATTCGTAAAGAAAAAGTATGAAACTTTTCCAATACTCCAGTAGACTCCAAATTGACGAAACGTTCTCACTCCAATATATCAAATTATTTTTTCGTTTACGTTCGAATATTCCAGAGTTTATTATTGAGAATGATCGTTTGCACGTTGTTTGCAAACAAGGTAGGTAAATAAGTATTTTCTATTGAGGCGTGAAAAACCAATTTAAAAAGTTTAAATTTTTACTTTTGTTGCGAAACTTAGTCTAACCCAGATAAGTGATAGGAGTAAAATGTTTTTTTTTTTTAATTACCCGATAAAAGACATGATAATCTTCAAATGGCTGGACCGATTTTCATGAATCATGAAGAGCACTTTCGGTCAAAAAACCTGTCAAACAAAAAAAAAAACAAATTCTGTTCACCCTGTTGGGAGCTACGATGCCACAGACAGATACACGCGTTAAACTTATAACACCCCACTTTTTGCGTCGGGGGTTAAAAGCTTAATAAAAAAGGGTACAAAGTAATTTCAACTTATTCTAACCTCGGCAGTGTTTACATATTTGAGCCGTTTGGGGTCGAGACATTGGGCCCTTGGGGACCAGGAGCTCACCTCATTTTCAAAAATCTTTCAGAGCACCTGGTTAATACGCCGCGTGACCAAAATGCTGGCGTGTCTCTAGCTCAACGCATAAGCATTGCTATTCAGCGTGGTAATGCCACCAGCATGCTGGGTACGATGCAAAGTGAGCTTGAGCATTTGGATTGTTTAGACCTTCAACGGTCTATTAGCAGAGTGTTAGTGTTATCTTGTATTAAGGCACTTCTTATTAAAAAACCATTCCAGCGCCATCTGTAAAAGTTTCTACCGGCAACCCCAAAATCATTTATTTGCCTATTTATTAATATCATGGCTCTTTACGTAGAGGTTCGGTAAATAAGCCTAATTGGCTCTTTCGGGTTCGAAACACCCAAAACTAAAACTAGTTTCGCTGAAACCTCCAATTTTAAAACCAATCAGCCGACTCCAAGTTTACGTTTGCCTCGTGTAATTCAAAAAGTTAAATTAAACGATCCATAACTGGAGAATAGGCATTGTTTATTACAAAATCTCAAAATAAACAAAAATCCTGGGCGGTTTTGTAATGATCAGGAATCGTACATATTTTCGGAATAAAAAATATACTATGTAATAAAGCGAAATCTGATGTAATAGGGTTTTTCACTGTATTAATAATTATCAATATAAAAAACCGACTTCAAAATATATTATATATATTTCAAATATTTCAAAATAAATATACCTAATAGTATTTTGAATAAGTCTAGTGATAACGCAATCTTAGATGACATATTTTTTTCAGTTATTTTGGTTTAAAAATCAAACTACAAAACCGATTTTGATGAAATTCTAATGGAACTAATCTGAATGTTTATTCTTGCAAATAAAAAAATATTTACCAAATTGCTTCATAAATTCTGAGGTAACAAACAAAAAAAAAACGAATTGAGAACCAGTTCTTTTTATGAAGTCGGTAAAAAAAAACAATATGACACATAAATCGTGCCTACTACAATAAAATAGCACGAAATCGTACGAGATCTATACAAAAGAGTAACGCAAACATTAAGAAGCAGTTGAGTGTTTCATTTCCTGGTCCTTTTTCTATTGAGTCACGCAACCGCCAGAGATAGTAGGTAAGAATAAAACTGCTATCGAACACGTGAAGAGTGATGCTATGTTATGTTGTTATAGCTTCTTCAAAGAGCAAGCTAAGTACGTACCCAGTTTTCCACCGACTTCAAAACTGTATTATTGCGTGTATGATACGATATCTCCGCCAATTGTGAAACGATTTACGTGATTATTATAATATGTAGAGCAGAGGTCACCAATTTTTTTTGTTTCGTACACCACTTACCATGTCTTATGGTTTTTGGTAGAAACCCCGTGCCTAGCTAATATTGAATTTTTGCATTGCATTGATACTTCAAATGTGTTTTCTCAAATCTAACTGTAGCGAGGTGTAGAGTGAGGGTTGAGTTTTTTTTTTTTAATTATTATTATAAATAGGCTTGCGCTTGGCTGCCAACTTGCCTGGTGCGGCCTACGATGGAGAATGTTTGCCAAGAAGAAACCTATTTACTCTCGACTTAGACACTCGATTGAAGAGATCCACTTTCGTGAGCCCCAGCTTATATCTCACGGACCCCTAATTATTTTTAGGGTTCCGTACCCAAAGGGTAAAAACAGGGCCCTATTACTAAGCCTACGCTGTCTGTCCGTCCGTCCGTCTGACCCGTGCTACCTTTAAACGGCTGTATCTTTCGAACCGTAATAGATAGCCAGTTGAAATTTTCACTGCAGAATTATGTAATGTTACGGCGGATTAACTAAAAAACAATAAAAAAGTCAAAAAGTAAAAACTAAAGGGGGGGTCCCCATACTACAAACGTATTTTTGTATTAGCTCTAATGTAAAAACGGTAATACGTACAAGCGTCAAACTTGGCATGATTATAGTACACATTCTAAAGTATAACAACAAATAATAAATTATGGCCAACTGCGAATCAGTGATAATTTCTGTTTATTACCAAGTGAAGCAACGCATTTGATTACTTGGACGTCCTTATAATTTCTTTCACCGAATCGAAATTGCATATTTTACTAATTTTCAAGTCGGTTTTTTAAATTGATAATTATTGTATTTTGTGGTGGTACGGAACCATCATTGCGCAAGCCCAACTCGTACTTGGCCGGGTTTTTTTTCACTCACATTGACCCATTGTATGTCGTCATGGGTATCATTGATGTAGAGAAAGCTCTCATGGTTGGTCCCACAAAAATTTCAATAATTGTGGTTTTTTAACCAGCTTCAATAGTATGAACAATTTTGTTCGAGCGCTTCTTAATTTTGAAGTTAGTTAATTTTTTAAACCTACTGGTTCGTACAGAGCCACCTTTCCTATATTTTCCTTCTTTTTTCTTTCCAATTTTGAGATTTGCGTGTTCAATGCACATAACAAATGTTATAAGGCCAATACGCGTTTAAAATTCTATTCTATTATTTAAAAAAAAACATCTACAGTCACGGGAACATGCATAAAGAAACATTATTTTC
Source organism: Agriopis marginaria (assembly GCA_932305915.1). NCBI lineage: Eukaryota > Metazoa > Arthropoda > Insecta > Lepidoptera > Geometridae > Agriopis > Agriopis marginaria. Next base: position 5,430,793 of record OW029934.1, on the reverse strand, counting down.
CGATTATTATGCTGTATTTTCATTTTCATGTTTTAACAACTTAAATCAGCTGCTAATCTCTAGCTTAACCTTAGGCAAATGTTATAAGTAAGGCTGAAAGTTTAATTCGGGTGACGTTTGTATAAATACCGCCATCTGATAGACACGGTACACGATAAAGACACGGAATCGGAAAGTGTGTTTTTAGGTCAACCGAATATCAACAAGGAAGGGATAAAGGCGGGCCACCCTCGTCTGTACAACCTTCTCGTCGTTTGTTACGTTGCACCCTGAAGACATTGTGTAACAACGGGATGAACGAACAGGCATGATGTGGACAGCCGCAAGCCTAACTTGAATAAAAAAAGTACATAATTGTTATAATTGGAGAAAAAATAAGAACAATTTACAAAATAATTAAAACCATAAACATATTCACGTATCTTATAAATAACTAGCTTTTTAACTAGCGGTTTGACCCGCGTATTGATGAAAAATGGTGATGATTATGATGATGAAAAGATGCCTATATCACTGTCCGGCACTTGAACTATACCTATGCATAAAATCAAGTCGATACAGCGCCGGCAACGTCACACAGCGCGGTTCGTCCCGCGTCCGCATCCCGCCTAACTCTCAGCACGAAGTGGCAACATCGCATTGTGAAACGCAACTGACCTTAACTACTACGTTCTATTCTGTGATGAATTCTGTGAGTGCCAAAATGTCCTATTGTTTTCGTTTATTTTCCAGAATTTCATAAAATAATAATAAAAACGTCAAAAAAGTATTCTATTGTCCATCTCTGTGATAACTCTTTATCAAATTTTACTAAGATCCGTTCAGCCGTTTAGCCTGAAAACGCGACAAACATCCAGACAGAGAGACAGAGTTACTTTCGCTTTTATAATATTAGTAAGGATAGATTTGCTTTTGACCACCATCTCGCCTGTATCTATTCAAGGATATAATTGTACTCATCATTATAAATAACTTTTACTTTGGGACCAACCTTCATATTAATTATTGCGAAAAATATCAGTTCCCGTCAACATGGCATGGCATGCCATGATATCCATGAATATGTCATTCGTTCGTAATTGTCGTCGTACTGCCGGTATAAAATATTTTTTTACAAACTTCAGACTTCGCCCGGAAAATGGGTAAAATTCAATAAACTGGATACATTCGCAAATTTGCCATCCATAGAAGTAAAACATTTTTTAAAGTTAAAATTGGATAGGCTAGTTTTTTTTTTTAATTATCTTTAAAATCTGTTTATAATAGGCAAATACACAAAAAATATATGACAATACAGGGCAAGGCTATCTATTATAAAAAAAAATAAGTCGGTAGAGCAAATGAAATAGAAGAAATCTAAATCGGATCAAATTATTGATAATAATAAAATTATTCAGTACAGTACTAGGAGTGAAGCCTCGATTAAATTCGCTAATTAACCAAAGTAAAGTAAATACATCGATAAGCACTTTCCAATCAACGACTAAAAATAGCGACGGCTTAAACCCAACGGACGCTAAGTCCAAATCGATGTTGCAAATGGATTTTATAGTTTTTGGGACCCTAACTCAACCCGACAGGACTAAGGTAACAAGGATTTGAATGACATAAAGGGCGGGTATAATAACAAAAAAAATATCTATTTCCGTCCAGTCAATAAACCTAAAGACGCGTTTAAAATACTTTGTTTTAAGGTGGCACGTTTCACATATGTTGGGAAATTCAAATTTCAAACAGTTTTTTTGTCCTTGTAGCTAGGCCTGGTAATTATTTTAAAATGACCCAGTGCTTGCGCAAATCGTTGGTTGTTTGTTCTTTACAAAATCATGTACAGCTATTTAACAGTAACGCAGCATATTACATACATTTGTGAATAAACCGTTTGAAACAGAAAAAAATTGTTTATAGACAAGTGTAAGTAATAATGAGCATTAGAGATAAATAGCTTTACATGATTTCGTACAGAATAACAATAAATTTGCGCAAACATCATGATCGTTTACAATAATAACCTGGCCTAGCTACAAAACAAGAAAACTGTTTGAAATTTGAATTACCCGCCACAAGTGAAACATGTTGCATGTAAAATGCAATAAGCTAAATAAGGTTTAGGATTTGCAATACGTGCGGTGACATCTGTGAGTATGTGGCAGAATTAGCTCACTTGGTGATTTTGAAGCTATTGAACGACATTGATCTGTGGCATTGAGAGGTCGCAGACAGAGGGCGTTATATGGAAAATCACGGATTTTGTTTATTTCTTATAAGGGCAAACCAGCGTTGTTTTTACTTAAAAAAGAGGGTTTTGATGTCAGGATTAAAAGAAAAGAAAGAAGTAGATTAGTCCGTGAGAACGTGGAAGGGAAAAGTGATGAGCCTAGTTTTGCGTGCTACCAATTCAGTGCTTGTGCCAAGTTATCAGTTTTTTGAACATTTTGAACTTTTGTATCAACGTTGCGGAGGTGCAGTTGATTTTACACGGACGTGATTGCTTTGCATTTTGTCACAGGTAAGTGATTTTGGCAAGATGGTCGCAGATTTTGCAGTTTTGCTATTTGTTCAGTCTCTAATCGCTAACACTTCTTTTCCAGTGAGTCTTGGGTGATAGCAAAACTATATGAGGCAGGGATAACCTGACTTAAGGAGGAATTTGGTGCCTATACATTTTGTGAAAATCCGAGTGAGTATAACTAAATATGGATGGTTTTTTTTTGTGGGACTTATCTGATTGGGTTTCTGGTTGATCATGTCGATTGGAAATGATGCAATACTTTGGATGGACACTTATCATTGCGTTTATTTAATTTCAGACGTAGTTTCGGTCCGTGGGGCCGAGGACATTTTGTGCCGTGCGCTCAGCAGTACATTCAGCACAGGTGGGCTCATCAGGTGTTTCGGAGCTACACATATTATGCAAACTTGGAGGCTTCTTGGCTGGCTTACGAAGTATACTGGGGATGTTTAGAACCACGTACTTACCAAGTAATATTATCAGCGCAGGTGAAGGTACCCCATCCATCTTGCTAGATACCTTTTTATTGTATTCAAAATTATTATCTAATTCATCTCAGATCCAAGACACCCACCCTACTGGATTTATTTTGCCAATGGTTCGAAGAAACTACAATAGAAGTTATGTAAAACCTAGGTGTATAAGAATACATTTTAGTTTTTAAGTACTTATATATTAGGAGCCGTTTTAGTTGCTCATCTCATCCTTTTTTCCTTTTTTTGTAGTGGCACGCTGTATTTTCAGCTGCTAAGGAACTTAGGAGACGGATTAGCCGCCTCTTGTGTGAGAACCCATTTTTATTAGTTGTATTTGTTTTGTTTTTATCTATAAAATGTACTGGAAGTAACGGAGTGGAGTTCGAGCAGTTTTAGTTAGTTGCACCTTGAACTCACGTTTTCTATGAAAAAGTGACTAACCTTACCACCTCTCATCACAAAAACACGTAAATTAATTTAAAGTAACGCAGGGGAAAATTAATCTTAATTTGTTTATGTTGTTTTCTTTTCAATCTTTATTAATAGTTTAAGGTCTTTATTTGCAGTGAGTATAATAAACAATCAAATATTAAAACAATATATGTTTTTTTTCATTCATACACAGAACAGGCTTTCACATATTTTTTCTTAAAATTAAATCAATAGACCTTTTGCACTTCGGTCTTTGAATAAAATAAATTAAAGTGCATGGCGCCCTAGCTAACCCGTATTCCCAGGTTCAGAACTCACAGAGCTAGCCGAGGCGAAATAAATTCGTTACCGAATTATAAAGGTAACAATTGGCGCCCAACGTGGGGCACGAACCCACGACCCTGAGATTAAGAGTCTCATGCTCTACCGACTGAGCTAGCCGGGCGCCAATTGTTACCTTTATAATTCGGTAACGAATTTATTTCGCCTCGGCTAGCTCTGTGAGTTCTGAACCTGGGAATACGGGTTAGCTAGGGCGCCATGCACTTTAATTTATTTTATTCAAAGACCGAAGTGCAAAAGGTCTATTGATTTAATTTTAAGAAAAAATATGTGAAAGCCTGTTCTGTGTATGAATGAAAAAAAACATATATTGTTTTAATATTTGATTGTTTATTATACTCACTGCAAATTAAGACCTTAAACTATTAATAAAGATTGAAAAGAAAACAACATAAACAAATTAAGATTAATTTTCCCCTGCGTTACTTTAAATTAATTTACGTGTTTTTGTGATGAGAGGTGGTAAGGTTAGTCACTTTTTCATAGAAAACGTGAGTTCAAGGTGCAACTAACTAAAACTGCTCGAAAAAGCTCTGCTGCTGTGTTGCATGTAAAATGCAATAAGCTAAATAAGGTTTAGGATTTGCAATACGTGCGGTGACATCTGTGAGTATGTGGCAGAATTAGCTCACTTGGTGATTTTGAAGCTATTGAACGACATTGATCTGTGGCATTGAGAGGTCGCAGACAGAGGGCGTTATATGGAAAATCACGGATTTTGTTTATTTCTTATAAGGGCAAACCAGCGTTGTTTTTACTTAAAAAAGAGGGTTTTGATGTCAGGATTAAAAGAAAAGAAAGAAGTAGATTAGTCCGTGAGAACGTGGAAGGGAAAAGTGATGAGCCTAGTTTTGCGTGCTACCAATTCAGTGCTTGTGCCAAGTTATCAGTTTTTTGAACATTTTGAACTTTTGTATCAACGTTGCGGAGGTGCAGTTGATTTTACACGGACGTGATTGCTTTGCATTTTGTCACAGGTAAGTGATTTTGGCAAGATGGTCGCAGATTTTGCAGTTTTGCTATTTGTTCAGTCTCTAATCGCTAACACTTCTTTTCCAGTGAGTCTTGGGTGATAGCAAAACTATATGAGGCAGGGATAACCTGACTTAAGGAGGAATGTGGCTGCACAAAAAACGGGAAACCGGGTCAGAAGTAAGTATGCATAGACAGGAGGCTCGAACTTCTGACCTGGAATGGAGGTCGTGGTTAAATTTTGTTAGTTCTTTCTTTAAGCGCGAAGTAGTTTCCCCTCTGTTCACTCATCGTGATGATGATCCTCGTCCATACATAGTTGTAAGCATACTAGGTTTACAATGCAATGCTTTAGCGGACAGCGGGGCAACAGTTTCAGTCATTAGTGAGAAGGCGTATAAAACTCTGTTGGATTTCAATTTAAGTTTTAGTTTTAGAAAGACCGACAACACTGTGGCAGTGGGTAATGGTGACAAGCTGGTTATTTTGGGATTGGTAACCATTCCTGTTGTGTTTGCTGAACAGGTGAAGATGTTGGAGTTTTATGTTTGCAAGAACATCAATCAACCTTTGATTTCAGGGGTAGATTTTTTGAAGATGTTCAGTCTTTGCAAAGATATTTTTAACAGGAATGAGAGCATTACCGGTACTCAAACTTTAGATCTTTTGAATGTGACAGATTTGCATTTGCATGAAATGGGTGATTTGACAGACGACCAGCGAACGGAGCTGCAAAGCATGATTTTAAGGTACAGGGATTTGGCCGCAGTTGAAGGGAAATTAGGAACCACCACGCTGGAGGAGCACGTGATAGATACGGGAGACAGTGAGCCTATTAAGCAAAAATGTTATCCTATTCCGCACTACCATAGGGATTATGTGAAAAGTGAAATAAGCGAAATGCTACAGTTGGGTATTATTGAAGCAGCGACATCTCCGTGGAACAGTCCTGTCCTTCTGGTGCCAAAGGCCAACGGAGAGCTCAGGTTCTGTTTGGACAGCCGAAAATTGAATAGTGTAACTAAGGTTGACTCTTACCCAATGCCAAGAGTGCAGGAGATTTTGGATTCACTGAATAACGCAAAGTTCATGACGTCACTAGACTTAAAGAGTGCTTTCTTCCAGATAAATTTAGAGAAATCCTCGCGTGAGAAGACTTGTTTCTCTGTAGCAGGACTGGGATCATATCAGTTTTGCCGTATGGCTTTTGGTTTGGTGAATAGCACGGCCAGAATGATGAGGTTAATGGATAAGGTATTTGGTCCTGAATTCCAGAGCAACGTATTTTATTACGTTGACGATATAATTTTAATTTCAGACTCATTTGCAGCTCATATGGAGTTGCTCCACAAGGTTCATGAAAGGCTCGATGAGGCAGGACTGACCATAAATTTTAAGAAGTCGGTGTTTTGTCGTCCATCTCTCAGGTTTTTGGGCTACATAGTGGATAGACAAGGATTGAGGACGGATCCGGAAAAAGTACGGTCAATTTTAGAGTTCCCAATGCCCACCACTCAGAAAGAGGTGAGAAGGTTTTTGGGAATGGTATCGTGGTATCGTCGTTTTATCGATAATTTTTCGACAAATGTAGAACCCCTCACGAAGTTGACGAAGAAACTACGGAAGGGAGAAACCTTCCAGTTCAATGAAAATGCATTCAAAGCATTTAATGAAATAAAGAACCTTTTGATATCCGCCCCAATTTTGTCTATTCCTAGGTTTGATCGGCCGTTTATAATCAGCACTGACGCGTCTGATGTTGGTCTTGGTTGTATTTTGTCGCAGTTGGACGATGAGGGTGGAGAACATCCAGTAGCTTTCGCTAGCAGGTCACTCACTCGTAGTGAAAAAAATTACTCTACGACTGAGAAGGAACTATTTGCACTTTTGTTCGGCTTGGAAAAGTTTAAGGGTTATATAGATGGTTCTCCTTTTAGAACCAAGGTGTACACTGATCACAGTAGTCTCAAATGGCTGGTGAATTTGAAGTCCCCTACTGGAAGACTGGCACGGTGGGCAATTAGGCTCTCTCAGTACAACTTTGTGGTAGAATATCGTAAAGGAGTAGATAATGTGGCAGCAGACGCATTATCTAGAGCACCAATTCTCAGTTTATTGACTGACCAATCAACTGATAACAATAACAAAGATCCCTGGTATCATAACATGTTTGAGAGGGTTAATAATACTCCAGCTAAATTTCCAGATTGGCGGGTGATGGGTGAGCGTTTGTGTAAGAGGGTCAGGACTCAGAATCCTTTGTCCCTGGACTGTGAGTGGAAGTTGGTAATCCCAGAAAGTCTCAGAAATGAGGTGCTTCATCAGTGCCATGACAGGCCTGACGCGGCACATTTTGGGGTGTTTAAGACTTACAGAAGGACAGCACAGAGTTATTTTTGGCCTAGAATGTTGTCGGATGTTAAGAGATATGTTAGTAAATGTCAGATTTGTCTAGCTTATAAGAGCACCAATGTTTTGACGCCAGGTTTGATGGAAAATCCAAAGAGGGTACAGAGACCATTTCAAGTTCTTTCTTCGGATTTATTAGGACCACTACCCCGCAGTTATGCGGGCTACAAGTTTGTTTTGGTTGTTGCAGACTATTTTACTAAGTACACTCAGCTATTTCCAATGAGAAGCTCTCTGGCCAAAGCAGTGGTCTCTACGATTGAAAATAACTTCATTTTAAAGTATGGCGTTCCGGCAGTTTTGATCATGGATAATGGACCACAGTATATCTCAAAACACATGAAGGATTTGAAAGAGAAGTATAAAATTCCGCATTTATTTTACAATTGCAGATATACTCCACAAAACAATCCCTCAGAGAGAATTAACAGAGTAGTAGTGACAGCTTTAGCATCTTTAGTGGGTGATGATCATCGGAATTGGTCTGAGCATGTAAATAAAATAGAGTTTGCCATAAATACTGCAGTTCATGAGGTGACTGGCTATACTCCTTTTTTTTTGACTTTTGGAAGGGAGGCTATATTGTCTGGGGATTGGTATCCACCCAGAGATTTGAAGGCAGATGAGCTACAGTTTGTGAGTAGAGACAAGTACGCCAATTCATTGAAGCATCTGCAACCCATATTTGAAAAGGTCAATGTGGCATTAAAGAAAGCTTACCATAAGAGTAGAGTTTACTATAATAAAAACAGAAGTAAGGTGGAATATGAAGAAGGCCAGGTAGTATGGAAAAGAGAATACCCACTTTCTGATGCGTCGAAATTCTTCGCGAAGAAGTTTGCTCCGAAGTTTAAAAAGTGTTTGGTCACCAGAAAGATTTCGGCGGTTACATATGAGTTGAGGGATTTTTTCACCAAAAAGATGTTGGGTAGATGGCATGTGAAGGACTTGTTAAAAGCAGAGCCATAGTTTTTTTTTTTTTTTTTTTTTTTTTTTTTTTTTTGTAAGCATTGTGGTATTGTTGCATGTAAAATGCAATAAGCTAAATAAGGTTTAGGATTTGCAATACGTGCGGTGACATCTGTGAGTATGTGGCAGAATTAGCTCACTTGGTGATTTTGAAGCTATTGAACGACATTGATCTGTGGCATTGAGAGGTCGCAGACAGAGGGCGTTATATGGAAAATCACGGATTTTGTTTATTTCTTATAAGGGCAAACCAGCGTTGTTTTTACTTAAAAAAGAGGGTTTTGATGTCAGGATTAAAAGAAAAGAAAGAAGTAGATTAGTCCGTGAGAACGTGGAAGGGAAAAGTGATGAGCCTAGTTTTGCGTGCTACCAATTCAGTGCTTGTGCCAAGTTATCAGTTTTTTGAACATTTTGAACTTTTGTATCAACGTTGCGGAGGTGCAGTTGATTTTACACGGACGTGATTGCTTTGCATTTTGTCACAGGTAAGTGATTTTGGCAAGATGGTCGCAGATTTTGCAGTTTTGCTATTTGTTCAGTCTCTAATCGCTAACACTTCTTTTCCAGTGAGTCTTGGGTGATAGCAAAACTATATGAGGCAGGGATAACCTGACTTAAGGAGGAATTTGGTGCCTATACATTTTGTGAAAATCCGAGTGAGTATAACTAAATATGGATGGTTTTTTTTTTGTGGGACTTATCTGATTGGGTTTCTGGTTGATCATGTCGATTGGAAATGATGCAATACTTTGGATGGACACTTATCATTGCGTTTATTTAATTTCAGACGTAGTTTCGGTCCGTGGGGCCGAGGACATTTTGTGCCGTGCGCTCAGCAGTACATTCAGCACAGGTGGGCTCATCAGGTGTTTCGGAGCTACACATATTATGCAAACTTGGAGGCTTCTTGGCTGGCTTACGAAGTATACTGGGGATGTTTAGAACCACGTACTTACCAAGTAATATTATCAGCGCAGGTGAAGGTACCCCATCCATCTTGCTAGATACCTTTTTATTGTATTCAAAATTATTATCTAATTCATCTCAGATCCAAGACACCCACCCTACTGGATTTATTTTGCCAATGGTTCGAAGAAACTACAATAGAAGTTATGTAAAACCTAGGTGTATAAGAATACATTTTAGTTTTTAAGTACTTATATATTAGGAGCCGTTTTAGTTGCTCATCTCATCCTTTTTTCCTTTTTTTGTAGTGGCACGCTGTATTTTCAGCTGCTAAGGAACTTAGGAGACGGATTAGCCGCCTCTTGTGTGAGAACCCATTTTTATTAGTTGTATTTGTTTTGTTTTTATCTATAAAATGTACTGGAAGTAACGGAGTGGAGTTCGAGCAGTTTTAGTTAGTTGCACCTTGAACTCACGTTTTCTATGAAAAAGTGACTAACCTTACCACCTCTCATCACAAAAACACGTAAATTAATTTAAAGTAACGCAGGGGAAAATTAATCTTAATTTGTTTATGTTGTTTTCTTTTCAATCTTTATTAATAGTTTAAGGTCTTAATTTGCAGTGAGTATAATAAACAATCAAATATTAAAACAATATATGTTTTTTTTCATTCATACACAGAACAGGCTTTCACATATTTTTTCTTAAAATTAAATCAATAGACCTTTTGCACTTCGGTCTTTGAATAAAATAAATTAAAGTGCATGGCGCCCTAGCTAACCCGTATTCCCAGGTTCAGAACTCACAGAGCTAGCCGAGGCGAAATAAATTCGTTACCGAATTATAAAGGTAACAAACATACCACCTTAATTGTTTGATTCTTAAAAATGCTGCTTACCTAGTACCTAGAACAGATCTTGCCGGCCGAAACTAGTTATAGAGTAGGCCAAGGGATGGTCTGATATCACTAATTGGGGCAGCTAATAGCTCCAATGGCCGTACCAATTAAACCTTATTGATGTCGTTCAGTGTAGATCTTCGCCTACCCTCGTCTCGTCTCATTTTAACCCCGTCTACTCGACCCACTAATAATTAATCAAGCAATTACGAAAATCCGCAAAACGGTGGATATCCACGTTATAATTTAATCGGGACAAATCGTGTAGCGATAAGTAAGGGGACGAGATAAGACGCGAGGCTTAGTGCAACAATAATAATGAATTCGCAAATTAATTTCACCTTTCATACAATGGAGAACGAAATAAGGTCGAGGTACCTAACCTATTAAGTATGTAACCTATTGGGTACCTAACCTATTAGGTACCTCTTATTTCACCTATAACGCAAATTGTAATCGTAGCTAATTGAATTTAATGTTTTTGAAAATACGCATAAATTAATCCCGAGGCCCAATCAGTATTCCAGTTAGGAGGCTTTAAATATTAACATCCTTTTTAACTGTAAGTATAAAATTGCTCTGTATTAATAAATCCAGCAACCCGTCAATAGCCACTGGAGATTATTTGACAAATCCTGTATTTTCATAAAAGCAAGCACAGCTACACGAATTCCACGAATACCATTTTCGATTCCTATCAACAAAATGAATTGAGATGGAATGATTCCGACAATACAGGCCCGGCCATGGAAACAGAATCACGACAGAATTAATTACGCTACATCCCTGCGGGGAAGCGTCCATTACACAGTTCAATTTCTAAAAAAATCCTGAACATTTTCCTTTACCAAATGATGACGGACTTGTATTTTATTTAACGAGTCGTGACTCGAAATGAAAGCCTGAAACGCGCCGCGAATGTTGAATACTATATTACTTTTTAAAACTTTATTGTTTACGATGTGCTTGCGACTTGAAACTTTGGCATTGTCTCGTCTCGTGCTCCTGGCTTAAAGCGCAGTAATAATTTCAAAAGAGTTTCATTCGTGACACAAATTATATTTTAGGGCGTTGTACATAAATTTAAGAAATGCGTGTAAGAACATTTTGTTGCCGAGTCGGAGGTAATAAACAAACTCGTTATGAACGGGAAGAAATTGTTTTAAAACATTAGTATAAGTGTTTGAAGAGTTTAAACATTTAGTATAGATGTTTTATGCTGTTAAGTAAAGTATTAATGAGTAGGTACCCTGAAATTCTTTGCCATTGTTTCAATGATTCAGTAGGTCACTGAAAGTCTGCAAAGTTGGCGTACCTCAGGGCATTGGAAGCCCGCGGCCGTGGCCGGCTTAAGCCTGGCTTCAGCTGAGCTTGGGAGGCTGCCAGCCTGCGATAACCCTGCACATAACATTACATACATATTTCTTACTTAAACGCGTCTTGGGACGGAAACTTTTTAAGTCAAACGCTTCAATTTTCAACTTGAAACGATGTTCGGAACTTTATATCTTAATGGCACACAAACAACTTCGTATAAATCTAAATAAACATGTACTAACAATACTAATATTTCATTTAAATACATATTACGGGCAAGTGCCTTTATTAACTAAACAAAATACAAGCTCAAACTAAAACAACAAATACAGTTAGACTGCCCATAGACCGTTGAATGTCTAAAGACAATCCAAATGCTCAAGCCCACTACCAGTTGGTAGCGTACCCAGCATGCTGGCGAAATTACCACGTTGAATGGCAATGTTTATGCGTTGAGCCAGAAACACGCCAGCATTTTGGTCACGCGTCGCATTAACCAGGCGCTCTGAAAGATTTTTGAAAATGAGGTGAGCTCCCGGTCCCCTAGGGCCCAATGTCTCGACCCCAAACGCCTCAAATATGTAACCACTGCCGAGGTTAGCATATATTATTAAATATAACAATCTACTTAACATCGATTGAACTTTCTTCAGTAAAAAATATACTCAAAGCTTTTACTCAAACCTATTCAAATAGAGAACAGGCAATAAAAAATAGTCTGCTATCCCAGATATAAATCATAGAGTACGGCGTTCGCTTACGGAAATGATATCAAAACACAACCTCTCAGAGAACACGACTCGCCTTTTGGGAGCGGATCCCGAGCATAAAGCGGGCGGTAATGTTTGTCATAAATTCAATATCACTTTGCGATCATCGCTAGATTGGAGAGCGGTAAATCCGTTTAGAGACTTTAGATACAGCATTATGTTACGTACCTATCTGCGGGTCGCATTAAAGAACAGTCCTTCGAGTTGGACGTCTGCCAAACCAGCAGGTGAGAGCGTTGTCCGGGACCGCAACCGCTTGCGACCAAGCTCAGAAACTGTGCCCTAGATTTACTGCAACTAACGATTTGCGTTAATCTCTATTACCAGGGGCCGTTCGTACCTTTATTTTATATAATTTATTTAAAAAAAAAAACTTTGTAAGTTTTTAAGTGGAGGCCTATTTCCAGCATTAGACGTCCTATGACTGAAATTATGATGATGATGAAGTTTTTAAGAGGCCTGTAATTATAACATCTTGCACTATGTACTACCAGGGTCCAATACACTGGTAATTTGTACACTACTGTATTTCTACGATTATTTATAAAGATATTTTGAAATTGATATTCAATTCGATTCGAGTTAGGTGACCGCGGAAAATCAAGCGATCGTAAACCTTAACACGCCGAGATACGGTTTGCGGTCGCGCAACTATTCGCAGCCCCCTAAATCGAATCGCTTTAAACAGGTGACTGTTCGGCCCTTGGCTTTTTCCGAACTCGCGCTAAGTTGTTTAGAACACAATTTCCATCTGAACCAACTTAATACAAAATCATCCAAACACTGTCCGAAACAAGATGGATGGACCGCGGCGAACAAAAAACGGATGAACCTTCGTCACGTGAAATGTGACTGTTAAATCGTATACGGGTATACGATTTAACAGTGATGAAATCACCTGTTAACTTGTCCCGGACTTGTTTAGAAGGCCGCGTGTGATTGATGGTGGCGAAATGTATCCGTCAAAAGAAAAAAAAGGAAAGATGTGAAATTTTTCAAAATGGGTCGCAGAATTATTGGCAAGTATCTCGATTTATCTCACTGCGTTTATCCCAGATTTCGTGAGTGGAACACGTGGTAGTCTGGGTAGGGCGTCCCCTTCAGACCTCCACCTAGACGTAATCCCAGCCCGAGGGACGACAATGTTTACCTAAAAAAGGTAAACTCGCGCGCGGCACGTGGTGTCGGATTTACTTGACAAATTCACATTATATTCGTACATTCGAGCGTGCGACCGAAAAAGGTCTATTTTATTACTGGGAAGATGCGCGACGGTTAGTTAAACAAAGAAAATTGTCGTTTTGCAATGAAAATACTGTTTCGTAAAAGCTTCGCTTTCTTTATTATAGAAATGATTTTTTCCGCGCAAAAAGCAGTGAAATAGAGATGCCTCCGTCTGAGGAAATATTTTACTCGAATAGCTAAGTTAAATTGACAATGCTACATTTTTAGTAGGGAGAAGCTTAAAGAGTGCCAACTAGGGCGTGTCTGTTTTATTGTCCTATTCTTCCTTACCTGACACGTTTGCTTAAATGCTTGAACATTACAATTGTAAAGTATTATTTTTATCACCCCAAAAACTTCTCAAATTCAGCTACAACATCATATAATGCCAACTAATATTTATTTTTTTAATTATACCGCTAAACCGTTATAATGGAAAAAAAAGTACGGCTCACTTAGGTAGGTACTATTTTTTCACGCACGCATTAAGAAACTTGTGTGTAAGAACTTCAGTGTGGAGGTTAAAGAGGGAGGCCTATGTTCAGCAGTGGACGTCTTCTGGCTGATGATGATGAAGAAACTTGCAGCGACACCAATGAACTAATGCAAAAAAGGTTGACAAAGTCCTCTGCTGGGTAAGTGCGACTAAAGGCATCAAGCCTGATTTAGACCAGATACGTTCGCACCCACCAATTCAGCTTACCATAGCTCTCTAGTTTGTCTGGTCTTAGGTTTTAAGTGTAGGAAACAGAAACGCTATACATACTTGCCAGAAACGTAGGTACATTCTCATTATACTCTATTGCTGTCAATGGCGCTGTTGACGAGATTCAAAACGTGCCTAAAGTAACTTGAAACAAAAGGAAACATATCTAGAGAACAAAATAATGACCTACTTCAAAAATCGTTTTACTATGGAGACTGTCCTAGATCATTTGTAATAGGTAGAATTCTGTAAGAAACTATCCAACTGTAGTCTCGAATTATTACTAGAATTGAGATTACATAAATAAAGACTCGAGTCGGGTAATAGAGGGAGATAAGATAGACATTGTTTGTAATCGTGTAAATTAGAATGCCGTCTTTGGCTCTGTTCCGTTCCTTGTAATTTTAGATTACCACTTGCCTACTGTCATTTCCTCCTCGTCTCTAATTTGCTAGAAGCACACCTGCGCGTCAACTTCTCAAGTATATCTAAGGATAGATAATTATATAAACTATGTACGATTTCAATGTTGTAGTTCAACGAGAACGTTCTAAGAAACTTCTAATAAGCTTTATGCTTACTTGGTAGTAAGCATTTACCTACTATTCTTATCTAAATATTTGTCTTACGTAAGTTATTTCTTCTTTATCCCATTTATTATAGTTAGACGTGCTGCTATAAAACATTGTAATATTTACTTCAAATAATTTCTACTCATTCCTCACTCACTGATTCATCACGAAATCTTGAAAACTGCTTGACCTACGAAGCTGAAATTTGCCAGTTATATTGCTCGGAATTTCGCTATTGAATTTTGTGGTGGTACGGAACCCTCAGTGCGCAAGCCTGACTTGCACTTGGCTGGATTATTTAAGTTATTGCGTTTAATTTTGTCATGGTAAATGAGTATGTAAACGTCTCATACCATAGACTCCAATCATTTAATCATACCTTTTAATAACTGTCTAGTTAATTCGTTTCAAAATATTTCCAATGCCGGCTGCGCCAGTGGCATCCCAAACAACATCCACGGGTGACGACACAAAATACAAAACTACGCAAAGCCAACAATGGACTGGTTCGACAGAGATTTTCCCGACGAATACACAAAAGAATATTCCGACACTGGGATTATTTGGCAACAGCTGACCCCTCACGAATGCTGGAAATAGCGGGTCGCGCTGCCTTAATAGACACTAATTTAATACAGTTCGGCATGTTGTTGCTAGAGACCGGATTAATAAGGCATGAATAAACCAAAAAATTGGTTATAGAAAGATCGTCAATTCAACTACAACTAAAAGTACAAATATAAATGAATAAAAAAATGCAAAATGGCATGTAAATGGCTTCAAATAGGTAAAGTTTACGAATTTGCATGTATTTTTAGGAGGTAACTACTGAACAGATTTCGTTTTTTTTTTAACTGAAATAAAGCCACACAATTCCAAAGTAATATAGTATAGTCAAAGTAAGTTTTGTACACAACGCGGGCATAAGCTAAGATAACTTAAACATATAGCTCACATTAAAAGATAGCTCAGATAGATAGAAAGTATTCTAAACATTGGTAAAGACAATAATATAATAACACGTACCGTGAGATCTTAAACGCGATTCAATTTAGGTCACTATATACGACAAGTTACGCGACTGCAAACCGTATCTCGGAGCGATAAGGTTCACTTTCACGTAATTTTCACGAACAAATTTTCAGTGGTGCTAAACCGCACATCTTCATGCAGAAAGTCACAATCACAGCACTTATAGCGGTGTTGTAAAAAGTTTCCAATGAATAATGTACAGCCATGGTAGTAAGTACATGCCACAGATAACACCGTTCAAGCCTTTTATCACGGCTCGGACTGCCCCCAAAGGCATTTGACTGAAAAAGCTACCCGGCCCACATAGTTATGCTTGCCGAATGCGAATACGTGACTGTTTTACTTTACCGCAGGCCCAGTAGGGCTGGAATCGTGCATTCGCTGAATGAATTACTTTTAATCATTAGGTAGGTCTGAGACTCGTATTGGAATTCAGAGGGCGTGCGGGTGCGGCGACTCGGCAGTCTCTACACCGATACGAGGTGTCGCTATGTTCAGAATTATTCACGTAAATCTTTGCCCAATTTTCTTGGTCGGCTCTTTTATAACGTAGCCAGTGATCTATTTCTATGGGAAAACGCATCAGATAGGATAATAACACTTGTCCTTAATTCTTACGTCGGGAATGAAGTCTGATATAGTTTCGCCATTCTGTTCTGTTTTGCATGGACTTTTGCTTTATTTTATTTTAAAATCATATGCCATCATATCATCATCATCAGCCTGAAGACGAGCACTGCTGAACATAGGCTTCCCCTTTAGAACTCCACACTGAATGACAGCCTGCCATCTGCATCCACTGGATGCCCGCGAATCTCACGATGTCGTCAGTCCATCTAGTGGGAGGTCTACATACGCTGCGTCTTCCGGTTCGTGGTATCCCCATCGGTTATCGGTCCTTCGAGCGATGTGGCCTGCCCATTTCCACTTCAACTTGCAAATATGCAAATATTGCAAATATATCGGCGACTCTGGTTCTTCCGTGAATATCCTCGTTCCGGATTTTATCGAGCAAAGAAACTCCGAACATTGTTCTCTGCGTTGTCCACTATCATATGCCGAGCTTATTATAGTTAGCTAATGATAAAATGATTTCCTATCTCGTTTTTTTATTGGATTGAATCAGGCGTTACTTTGCGGAAGTTCTAATTGCGTTTCGTTTTTAGATGAATATCTTTTGTTTCGTGTGTGGGTGTGAAGGTGGGTGTTGATTGTTGATCCCTAATGCTTTATTGTATTAGATACGACGTCAAAGTAAAAATATGTTAGAAATTCGTCAGTCTTTTTTTGTTAACCTTTTTTGTGTTCTCTATTTCTCCTCCCTCTGTTAGACAAAGGTTTCTCCCAACTCCTAGACATTCGTCAGTAAAAATCTTGGATACTATAACAATGAGTTAAATTGGCTAGCTACTAAACGACTTAACTACACTACACTTAAAATAATTTATAATTTTTATGTCAGGAAGTAGGATTTCACCTCAGAGATAACTGATGTATCTTTCAAGAGTTCCGAATTGCTATAACTAACCTAAAAACATACATTATAATATTAAATAACGCAAAGAGAATCCAGATAGGTTGGTAAACAGCGTATCAATGGGCATTAATTGGCAGGTTGTGTCTGGTATACAATAGGTCCAAAATATCCAGCCCAATTAGGTCGGGAAATGAAATCGGAGTGCTGAGCGGTGCGTCTAGACTAGACAGACCTATGATGAGATACAATCATAGTCATATAGCTTGCAATATTTTGGTTCTGAAATTTCGACAACACAACAAAGGAAATAAATACGTATTGAATTGAGAACCTTCTACTTTTTAAAAATCGGTTTAAAATTGCTAGCATGCTTGCACATGCACAATGTACTCGTTACTATTGTCGAGCATCCGGGAATGCTTAAAAAAAGAGCTTATTTATACTTTATACTAACTAGCGGGCCCGGAAGACGTTGTCCTGCCCTGAAAATAACAAATTGCAGCACCAACTACCAAGTCTAATTGTGAATCTAAACCAACACACATCATAATCAGTTCAGCCGTTTAGGAGGTTCAGTGATAACCACACATACAGAAGAATTTTACATATAAAGATTAGCTTGTTTACTTGTTGTTTTCTGTCATAAGTGCTGTAAGAAATCGCTGTAATTATTTCGTTTGCTTATAAACTCATTTAAGAATAATCTGACAATAGAACTCAAAAATTAGGCACCGGAACGTTCCAGTGGGAAACCCGTCATAATTGTGTTCATTTGTTTTGTTATCACTTTACAATATGCACGAGCAAAGTCTTGTTTTTTTTTAATTTGTTAGCGGTATGCAGTTTGTCTAGTTCGATGTTATATTTATCCATGTAACAAAGCAGTAAGGTCTACTTTGGTGTATTTACCTACGCACGAACTACGGCTGATAAAACGCTACCCTAATGGAATCAGAATGTGCAAAATGAATAAAAGCGCTGATCCGCCTCGCAGCCTCGCTCCATCCAATTTGAATCAAGCAACAGCAAAGCCACAACAAATATAAAATTTACAAACGCTAAAAGGCAACATTTTAGAATGGCAAACGGATTGGACCGACGACTTTGTGAGAGTCGCGGGCATCCAGTGGATGCAAACGGCAGGGTGTCGTTCAGTGTGGAGGTTAAAGGGGGAGGCCTATGTTCAGCAGTAGACGTCTTCTGGCTGATGATGATGATGATGACGAAATGTATTTGAAAAGTAGTATAAAGTATTTAACTTATAGATTTAAGATTTAATATTATATTTAATAAAATTTAATATTTGACTGAAAAATTCTTATTCCATGATGCCGTGCAGACAGTAAAGACTAAACTACTAACTACACTACTAAACTACTAGACTACTTAATAAATATTGATAGCCATGTAGGTACTTACCTATAAAAACATGCTAATTAATACAATTTAGCGTTTCTTTGCGGAAAATAAACACGATCTTGAACCGGACGGTACTTAACACGATTGGGGAGTGAAAAGGCACTAAAAATTCCTTTAAAATTCAGTTAATAAATAAATGAATGATAAAGTTATTTTTTTAAAAAAACCGACTTCAAGACTAAATATACCTACATGTATAAACTTAAACTTAAAAGTAGTAAAATTACAGTTAAAACAGAGATTGAAAGTCCTCATTAAAACTTTTGTTAACCACAAACCAAAACGTATGTGTACATATTTTAAAAACAAAAAAAAAAACAACACCAACGTTGTTTTTTTTTTTCAAAACTTTTTGAATGTCGATAAAATTTATATGGAACCACCTCTGAAATATGACCTATCAAACATAAAATATCATCAAAATCAATTCATAATTTGCGGAGTAATCGCGTAACAAACACAAAAACAAACATACAGTCGAATTGAGAACCTCCTCCTTTTTTGAAGGTGGTTAAAAATAAATACTAACACAAGAGACATTTGTCATAACATAACATGAACATTGACTAGCAAAGAAGAGTGCAGTATTTTTTTCTGCCAACATACTCAACTGTTTAGTTTATTATGTTGTTTACTTCAACAGCCGAACAAAGCCAAGCTCTTTGCGAGAAAAGTACGGCTTCACTTATCAATATTTCGATGCGTCACGAAAACAAAAGTTCCTGAAAGTTATGTTCCCGGGAGACTGCCAAGTCGGGGCTTGGCAACCTCTTGGGGTGAAACAAATCGAAAAGATTAAGTCATCGAAAAATTTGATGCGTGCGTCTTGCGTACCTCGAAGGCTTAGGGATATAGCGGGGGCTCAGGGTGATCCCTGCCAACGACGTGTTGAAAAAACGGCTTTACCGCCTCTCCGAGGGGTTTACTCGCTCCTCCGACAGACACATTGGTTTTAATTGGACGCCACCAGATCTTGGAATAAGCTATTTGTACTCAAAAAGAAATTATCGTGTTGAAATAAATTCTGTTTTTAAATTGAATTTCTATCCTTTTTCATTACTAAAAACAAGAACAGAGTCAGATAAAAATGTTGATTCATAACACTTTCAAACCCGATGGTAGGTACAATGTAGATTATGTTAAAAAATTGTGTTGCTAAGCAAATATCGCGCTAACGTAACGGAAACGGCAATAAAGAACTTTATTGTATGTAGAATAAACTAAGTAATTTTTTTCGTACAACCGAGGATCCAGAAACTGTTTTTTATAAATATTCTATAGGCTTTGCCATAACTCCATGTACCTCTCACACCCTATTTCAGTAAAACAGACTTCAAATTAATGAGCGTTCGAAAAAAAAAATGATATTGCCAAATCGACAGATGCTTGAACAAAATTAGGACTGATTCAAAAACTACTGAGCGAATGTTAATGAATTTTTTTGTGGGGCCATATCGATAGCTAGTAATAAGAAAACACGTGCATTAGGAACTTCCTCCTGAATTTGGTAAAAAAATAGTTCCGTATATCGTATAGCATTACTTCATACGACTTGTAAGTGCTTCAAGTAAAATAGACACCTAGAACTACGAAAAACATGTTACAAAATCCGTGTTTATTACCAACGACTTCCCAGTTTTAATATTTTTAAAGTGTCCCTATTGCACGTCGTGACCTGGATTTTCACATTCGCGTTACAATGTGGGTCACGGGCTCCCTGCCTAGGAATTAGGTCAGCGTACAAAAGCAAAAATTACTAATGCAGCTTCATAATAACTCACTTGAGACTACTATATTTTTATATTTTTTTTGCATATAAAATGGAAAGAGGATGCGAATTTATGAAAGTTAAAATATTTTATTAGTATAAAAAATCTTTCGAGTTAGTTAAAGGCGTCATCCATTAGACCTGCTTTAGGGCCTGTAAAGGTTCTAGCTCTCCGCAACTATTTATGTTTACGATGCCACCAGTTGCTAGTATCACTAGCGTCTATGCCTTTTTTCATTAGCTTTTTGCTACTGGTAATTAAATAAGTGACTAACTAAATCACGAATGAAAACTGACACAGGCACAAGCGATCTGTCAACAGCGAACGTCTGCGATATCCACGCGATATCGCTTTTTTGACAGCGACGATCGCAAGTTGCAATGCCGTAGTGACAATTTAAATTCATTTATTTCAGACTAGCTGCACCCCGCGGTTTCACCCGCGTAGTGATGAAAAATGGTGATAATAATGATAAAAAGTAGCCCATGTCACTCACTGGCTCTTGAACGATACCCATGCAAAAAATCAGGTCGATCCGTTGTTCCGTTGCAGCGTGAAAGAAGAACAAACATCCATACATCTATACATACAAACTTTCGCGCTTATAATATTAGTAGGATTGTAACATCCATACCATAACTATACATAATTTGACAAAAATAAAGTGACAAAAATCAATTAAAAGTCTGATTAAATTAAAAACATAATACATAAAAAACACACAAACACAGTTTAAAATTAATGACAATGGCATGTATACTCGCTATTACTTTCTCTCCGGCATTGGTACTGGTAAATCCAATGCCACAGAGCCATTTTCAAAGATAGGTAAAACATGCTTTAATGCCATAACTTAACACATTAAACTTAAGACATCGCACGATCTGTGAAAACAACTGCTTCCGTCTTATACCTCCCAATTCATATCTAATCCGATTCCCATTAAACCGAGCATCGTTATAATTTGAGTGGAAGCCATCATTGTAAGTTTTATATCGTAATAAACCATATTTCGTGTTATAAACATCGATTTGTCCCGATATCTAAATGGGCCCTACGGAAGCCATTAAACATTTTTAGATGACATCCTCCCTGGAACGGCCCTGCGGTCGTAACCGATTCTTTGTGCGATGTACGATATAGCCTCTCGAAGCAATAACAAATATATAATGTAATGCGAGAAATGTACAGAATTATTGTTTCCTATTTAATTCTTCTTTTCAGCTTCGGTCGAGTACCCTATCGATTATTATTCGCTTCCTGCCATCTTCCGCTGTAATTTTCTGTATTTTATTGAATCCTTATTTTTTATTATGCTTCAATGCTCAGTTGGTTTTGAATAGCCATTGTGCGGTGATGGAAAAGCTTTTGTAAATTCTAACTTGAAATGAGTTTTAATATTCTCCTTATGAACGACTTTATCTATATAAAAACTATAATAACTAACTTCTTCACTATTTATACACATTTTGGACACAACTAGATCTCAAGTTTTATATTTTCATTCATAAAACTAATATTAAATCATATCTTGATCAAAAATTGATTAATGATAACTAGATTTTTTTATTTTTTTTAAACTAACTATAAATTAAAGTAACTAAAGTAATTAAATTGACATTCTAAAAATATATACAGACTAGCTGAAACCCGCTACTTCGTAGGCGTAGAGCTCAGCCTTCGGCCTCGCTACTACAACCCATTATATCCTATATATGTAAACTTTCATTAAAATCCATTAGGTAGTTTTTGCGTGAAAGAGGAACAAACATCCATACATCCTTACATACAAAGTTTCGCGTTTATAATATTAGTAAGATAAAGAGCCCAAAAAGCTAGAGACATTAATTAGCATATCATTTGTCCTAGAAATTTTAAATACTAAAGAGTTTACTACATAAACATTAAAATTATATTGGTTTATAATGTAAATTGTATCATTAAAGCTATAAAACAGACTAAAACTTGGGCTTTTTGATAATAGCTCATAATCATCGCTAGCAAATAAACACTCATCAAAAATCCATTAGCGCTTAACTCGTAGTGATTAAACGAGTTAGACAATCCGGCAAACACTTCGCTTACTTTATGCTCTAAACTTTGGAACAGCTTTTAGCTAAAACTACACATCACATACGTATGTCGTACATATTATCTGTATAACAGGGTGCCCTAGGACAATGGCAGCCCTTCTGTAAAGGACCTTTGTCCGTTCACAACCCTCGCCTCCGATAGCATCACACTACCAGTAATTTAATTTCGTGTTAACATACCTAAATAGAAATATGCAGAGTGACGTTGCGACCCTTTGCAAGAAAACCTTAGCATAGAGTACTTTTAGTAAGAATTGTTCCCATGTCTACAGATTCCCAATTCCATAGATTTCAGTAATGGACTACGTTACAACAGATAAAAATTAATAATAATAACATAATTACGAAAATTCTACTATACTCGGTTCATTTTAATGCTATGACAACACCCTAAATTCTGGTTAATTTCGCCATATTTTTGAACGCAAGATTTAGCTACAGTGAAATATTAAAAGAAAATGTCTCACCTTTTCATTATTTTGAAAATTTTCAGATGTTTTTAATTTTATTGCAGCTTTTATAGCTAAAAAAACTTGGAGATATCTGACCCCCGAAGTGCCTTATTCTCTAATCTGAACTCAAGCAAAACAGGCTAATTTTTGTCCTTAATTCGTAGACGTTTAGGCTTTAATTCGGCTAGAGAATTCATTTTTAGCTATACAAGGCTCCACCAACAAAGGCGCCTCACGGTTTAATACTATACAACGACTACGGCGTAGCAGTTAAGTATGCTACGACGTAGCGGGCGTAGTAAACAGTCATAGCTATGATATTTCACACCCAAGTTGGGAACATTGTAAAAATACCTTCAAATAAATACAGAGTTTTGTGTAAGGTATCCCGACAATAGGACGACACAGTGTATTGAACCTTTTTATTTCAACAATAATATCGATACCCTACCGGAATAGGGGTAGCGATGTTGCCAGGTGGAGTAAATCGGAGTTCCACCAAAACTGTTCTATATTCTCTGATTGGAATTTGAACTTCTAGCTATCCCTTCTTTTTCACTTTACACATTTACATGAGAGTGTGAATTTTATTTCCCAGAGGAGACAAAATAAATATGAAAAATTTTCGAGCAAATAATTTGATGATGATTTCTCAGGTTTTCTCGACATTACATATTTATAAATTGAAATTAAACACATGTTTTTGATAGACATCCCTCACAGTCTGCCTAGGCTGTGACCACGGATACTGCAAGGTGTTCGAAACATCAGAAATTAAAACGACGCGCCGCCAGCATGCTGGGTACGCTGCCGACTGGTAATAGGCTTGAGCATTTGGATTGTCCTCCTGAGTGTTTTCCAAGTGTCCAAGTGGTCCAACCCCCGACGCAAAAAGAGTTGTATTATAAGTTTAACGTGTGTATGTGTCGTCTGTGACAGAACGATATCTTGTTGTAGCATTAGTTAGCTTGTATTTTGTTTAGTTAAGAAAGGCTATTAACTAGTAAAAAACAACACCAAATTATATTAATAGCTAACTGCTCCTAGTTCCACCCGCAAAACTGTAACTTTCCTGGGATACAAAAACTTTGTGTTAATCCAATTCCGTATCTCCGTACCAAATTTTATACAAATCCGTTCAGCAGTTACGGAGTTGGGTTGGAAGAAACATATTATGCATTAATAAATTTAGTGCGATTTTAGGTACAATTTTACCGCTTATACAAACAAAGCTGGCCATCAAGGGACGCCTGGCAGATGTGAAACATGACAGCGAGAGCGTAATAATATTTACCGTCACGGCGCACGAGTCTGTATTACTGCCAAGAAATGTTTCACATAAAAAAAATCATGATCTCTGGCAACACCAGCTGTTAAAAACACGTTAGCTATCCGCCTGGATTGCCGTGAAATATTCAAATGTGGGGTTGGTATTATATCCAGACAAAGGCTGAGGGTCGGTCCGCGTGTGGCGTTTAACATGCTATCATAAATAAATTTCGAGATCATCATCATCATCAGCCAGAAGACGTCCACTGGTGAACATAAGCCTCCCCCTTTAACCTCCACACTGAACGACAGCCTGCCTTTTGCATCCACTGGATGCCCGCGACTCTCACAATGTCGTCGGTCCATCTAGTGGGAGGCCTACCTACGCTGTATCTTCCGCTTCGTGGTATCTACTCAAGAACCTTTCTTCCCCAACGGTTATCGGTTCTTCGAGCGAATTTCGAGATATCTATGGACATTCCATTCATTTTACACAACGATCTTGTCTTTAAGATTTTAATAGGTAAAAATAACCTATGGTATTTAACACTCTAAACAAACCTTTTACTTGAAAGTTTTAAAGATTTACCTGCCCCGATACAGAAATTTTTGACGTGTAAGTTCCCATTTTTAATACGCGAAGAAGATAAGATAAACGCGAAGTAGCTTCGGAGTAGCTACTATGTTTTATCTTTTTCGTACGATTTCAAAATGTTGAAAAGCAAAAAAGACAAAACAACGCTTTACTAATGCAATGCTACTACGCGTTAATCTATATATATTTATATAAAAATGAATCCCTATTTACTTTAGTCACACCATAACTTAATAACGACTTTACCGATTTCATTCATTTTTTTTTAGGTTTTCTAATACTATGTGGATGATTCTTACCTAAAGAAAAATTAAGAAAATTGCACAGAAAATTTTAAAATTTCAGGAAACTGCGGGTTTTAATTCGTGGATGAAAACCCGGGGCGCAGCTAGTAATAAGATAATTGTTAGATAATAATATCAATTAAGAATATCCTATAACACACACTTTGTTCTACTAACGGTTGTTTATTTTATTCATTCACTACACTTCGGCGGTTTCGTTCTCCTTTGGTTCGGGTTAATAATTAGTTCCACGTTAGAAACGCGCAGACAAATTAAAAGGATACTTACTCTTATGTAAATAGCTACTAAAATACAACCAACAAGCTACCGAGTTTATCTTGACGATGGATATATTCAAGGATATCATTGTAACCCATCATTATTGCTATATCAGGGTTGATCCTAGAGTAAAAGTTGTTTATAAAGATCGTACAATGGAATCCTTGACTACCTCAGTCGTCTAGAGACACACACCTGGTATATACAATGGCGAAATACCATTCACTTACCAACTACCGACATCATGAAATCTCAAAAATTACTTAACCTAAGCAACTGAAATTTATCAGGTACCTTATGGGGTGTAAATGGTCCGCTAAGAAAGGAATTGCGAAAGGGCCGAATTAAGGGAGTTAAAACTTTACATGAGCCTTTTTTTAAAAAGGCGGCAAACAAGCTTGCGGTCGGCTTTATGGTAAACAGAAACCACCCTATGGACACCTGCAACACTAGCGGTGTTGACGGTGCTTTGCCGGAGCGGACCGGAGTGGTAGTTATAGAGACTACGCAAAATCACGAGCAGCTAGTGACACATAAAGTAAACAAAACGGACACTAGTAGAATGGATAACTGGTTCCATGCAAAATTCGAGAAGCGATGTCTTTTGAGCCCATCCTAATGCCCGCGGCTCCGCCCACATTCCACATCAAAGATATAAACATTACAAATAAGTACGCCCAGGAGAGGTCGGAATAAAAACAGGATAAAGATTCCTTCGTCTCCTAATTAGATGAGAAACAAACATGAGATTAGGGTCAGCATCGCCCGGAGGCCCGTTGTAACCGAATATTGAGTTGCTACAATTTAATGTTAATGTACCGGCATGGTACTCGTGGTACAAGGGTCTTTATTATTATCAGGCAAAAATAATATACATAAGCAAAAGGTTGTATTTTTATCATAGTCCAAATATATCTCCATTAATATAAAATGGATAATATATTAGCTGAGTCCCGCGGTGTTACCCGCAATTTTCAAGTTTTTCTGCATTTACTAGAGGGAAAAGTATGTCCGTGCTTATGATGTACACTATCAATCTGCCAAATTTCGTTAAGGCAAGGTTTTCCCACTTTTAAGCAATGCTACAGATGACCGGCTTAATATGTTGGAGCAAAACAATGGCGCTTACGCGCAGTCATGCGTTTCGCTACTTCTGTTTTTGAGGTTTTTTTCATATTTTACCAAAAGTATAGCTGTAATGTAAAATGTACTTTTGCGGCTTCCTTCATAATTATGAAATCTGTATGCTAAGATATCATAGATATCACTTAATAAATAGGTACTTAAATGAATCCAAATAACGGGGCAAAAGTGCAAATCAGTGTTACTTACATTTTTTTTTTCTATCGAGCGAAATTTCTTTAATCTTATTTCGGTCTTTGGGGTTTCCTAGATAAAACATTCAGGATGATGATGTTCGCCATGATTTTGCTCCGTTAAATAACTTTAATACAATAAACCAAGCCTTATGGTCATAGTAATAAGCGTTGCTTAAAAGTGGGAAAACCTCGCCTTAAGCGATTTAGAAACAGTGGGCCAAATGGGACTTATATAATTGAGACAAAGGGAATGTGAGCAAACATTAACGTTTGTGTCTTTATTGCAGGTGTGCAACAAGGTTTTCGGCAACGCGTCGGCTCTGGCCAAGCACAAACTCACGCACAGCGACGAGAGAAAGTACGTCTGCATCACCTGTGCCAAGGCGTTCAAGAGGCAAGACCACCTGTAAGTGTTCCTGCTTCACTACTTCTACATAGAACTTTACTACACAGCATATGCCTGCGATTTTTCAAGATCAAGTGAGGGTAGGAGAACAAAACACCCGCTCTTCTTGCCGAACTCAGTTTTCAGTCAGCTCGTGACCACGGCCATAATGTAACATGGTCGAAACGTCGAGCGAAAGGTACATATTTTTACCTAAATTAAATAATACGTGATGAGTCCCGATAAACATTTAAAACATGTGTTCATATAGCGAAAGTTTAAAAATTACTACACAGCATACCTATGTATGGTTTTTTTATATAGGCTTATCGGTCAAACTCCGCCAGTTCGCCTGATGTTAAGCGATTATGCAGTCTACTATGGAGCACGCTTGCCTAGAAGAAACCGATTCACTCGTGATTTGAAGTGACTTAGATTGTAACTATCGGGGAACGTATTCAGGCAGCGTATTTCAAAGACTTGTATTCTCACAATAAAAGTGGAATCAAAGCGCTTCGTACGAGTTTTCGTAATATCAACGATAAAGCGATGTCATTTTTTCGTGCCCGAACATAGCAAATTCAAAAATGTAACCAAGTAAAAAAGTAATAGTAAGACAACCTCATCACAAATTCTCATATTATTTTCCTTTTATACGTGATGCTGACCACATAATTAGCTAGGAAAAAAAAACAAATGAAAATTTTGTTTTGAAATTTTATTACAAATTGTGTTTGTAATGAAGCTTGTCATTAAATTTTCGTAATTAATTAGGTATCCTTTGCACTGTAAAAGTTTTCATGTACGTAAATTAAGTAAACAGCTTTAACTGTGATCATGACCAAAAGTTGTTTCTGTTTGTAGGTATGTAACTTTATCCTGATTATATGACTTGATCGGTACGGACACGGGTTATATAGTGCCCTCAATTCAAACTATGTTCGCTCAAGACAACATTTGCTCACAACCCAAGCGCAAGGTGTCGCTTAACTAACCACAATGAATATTAATGTGAACACTGCCCATAAGCTGAGTATTGGCTAAACAACTAACAAGGTTTACTTGCCATTAAATGTACGTACACAGAATTAGAATAAGTTATATTAACATACCTATTACAGATTTATTTAACCATTGAAAATGTGGAATTTGTGGCTGAGTGTGCCAACATTTTGGTTGCCTCAGTTTTTGTTCATCGGTGTTTTTATTTATAAGAACTATAAGGAACACTTTAAAAGTTCTAGAATCTAAAGCAAAAGCATTTTTCAGTTATATGGATGTTTATTATATTAATCACCGCTCACGTGTTTATTTAATATTACAGCTTTTGTGGCAACACTTGCACTTATGGCTGCGAGTAGGTTGGATGAATGATGATCAAAAAGTAATTTTAATATGGAAATAAAGTAGTGAGGTTATAAAAAACAGGGATAAACGAAGATACACGTTTGCATCGATGTTAATTAATTCATTTCTTCAGCATCAAAGCACATGAATATTTTAATCTGCTCAGAGCGCCTCTAATGTAAGCGACTGAGCTTCTTTAGCTCTCTGTATCCAGTTTTTCCTGTTTTTTTATCTGATGCCAGTACCCACGCTAAACTTTAAGCCTAGTTTATGTGTTGCAGCAATGGACACATGCTGACCCACCGTAACAAGAAGCCGTACGAATGCAAGGCGGATGGATGCGGCAAATCGTATTGCGACGCGCGATCTCTCCGACGCCACACCGAGAACCATCACCAACCCGCCACTGAGAGTAAGCATAAGCAGGCTTTTTAGAGTTTTGTAGAACCCTTAAAACAAGAAACCCTTAAAAGTTAATTCTTTCTGTCTGTCTGTCTGACCGTCCGTCATTCCTGGTGGGTTACCATAATTAAAATAATCAATCTCAAAAACATTCTTATAATACCTTACATTCAATTACCTTTTTGGTTTATTTATTATTTTTATTATCCGCCGTAACATTACATATTCTGTGAAAATTTCAACTGACTATTACGGTTCGAAAGATACAGCCGTTTAAAGATAGGACAGATGGGCAGACGGATGGACGGACCGACAGACAGACAAGACATCGTAGGCTTAGTAATAGGGTTCCGTTTTTACCGTTTGTGTACGGAACCCTAAAAAGTAGGCAGGTACATACCTAATCTCCGTCATGCACTAGAGGCGAAGATTCGGTTTCAATTATTCCCCATCACTTAGACGGGCGTGTGTCTAATATATTACAGTGCAGGCAAGCCTCGCACAAAGCGAGTAATCAAGGTGTAATCTGTACCACAATGGATGGAGGATGGCTGCCTTTGACATACGAGGTAACTAAATGTATCTCAAGGAGACGTCAAGTACCTTGAGACTCTTGCTCAGAGGTAATGAACTTAGTTCTTGACATTAATATGTGAAGTTATTATTTTGTGAATCTACTTTTATAATTGAAATCAATCCTTTATTTGAATGCACTAAACGCAATGGGTTTTATAGGACATCTGCCTTCTACACCAGAAAACCCGGAGTTGATTACCGGCGGCAGATATTTGATTAAGGATGTGCTTGACGGTCACAGCTATTTCTTTAGCACGTTTTCAACGATTTTGAAGATACAAATTACTGAGAGAGAATTTAAAAACCGATTGGCATTTATCTTTAAAATAAGACTGCAAATAATAAAATGCTTTTGTTATATTTGTTGTTATATTATACAATGGCAAAGGATATTTAAAAAAAAAAAAAAACAGTTTTCTTTTATCTCCTCCGTCATCCTATAAATTATCAACACGAAAATTGTTTTTCTTATTTTTATTTGCTATGTGATTCTAAAGATAAAGCCCAATCGGTAATTTGTATCTTCAAAAACGATGAAAAACTCAAGTTGTTTAAAAAAAAGATACCTTTAGTTGCCCCGTTTTTTTAAATCTGTTATTGGTCTAAATGCAAGCTGTGTCTGCGTAGTGGAAAGCTATAAAGCGGGAAACGTTATTTATTTGAGTATTTTCTTCATAATTAGGTTCAAGCAGTGGACCAAACAGCAGCGAGCGCGATACAACCACGCATCGGGTTTTATCCCCTATTTCACCACGACGGAATAACCATCCACATTCTGAGGTATGAATTATCCAAATTACTATTCACAGCATATCATTAAGTAACATATTTTCAACATTTGGACAAATATGAAGTCTTTTGATCTCAACGCGAACGGGAAATAAATTACGTTAATTGCGCCACGTAACTTTATATCTGTCAAAGCTAACTACCTCTAATGAAGATTCAAATTAATCCGGTGCTATCTAGTCTATGCATATTTCAGGACTTAGTAATAGTGAAACGTGAGGGCCCTCATTAATCTAGCTTTTTATACTTAAGCAATCCTGGCGCGGTTCCAGTTGGCTGCACATGTATAATTCAGTCCCCGGCAACCCTTATTAATTAACCAATTAGCCTAAATCCGCTGTGTGTGTGCTTTTTAATTTCACACGACCATTAAAGGTTTTTCGAAAAAAGTTGGGCGACCGGCCACTGACCGTGTTTATCTCAATTCATTTACTCTATCCCTCACAAACATTGTTTCGGCGAATCAACAGGGTTTTTTGTGGTTGATCCAATTTAATTTTGTTCAGTAATTTTTCTTTCCTTCAGGCGTACTGACCTTATTTTTCTTAAAGTGATTCCGAAGCTTTGACCTGCTCTGTAATATACAAAACAATCGCTATACAAGTTATCTTTACCACTATTACCACTTTTATCACTATTTACCACTTTACTATGGAATGCATCCATTACACTATTTCCATTCGTTTATTTCTTCTGACACTTGCAATAACATAAAAAAATGCTTAGTAGTAATGTAATTTTATACCATCAGAATGTAGAGATTTCAACAAACAAAAACCCACCGACTTTTTTAAGAAAGCTGATATTTTGACGTTTTTCGATTGAAAATTAGGGTGTTTTCACAATATTAAGTCAAAATAAGGTTTAAAAAAACTGTATTTGTGACATAAAAAGGTAAGTTTTCACAAAATTTCGTGAAATTATTGTTTATATTTGTAAAAGATAAAAATAATAAACTAAAAATTTGGTTATTTGAATTTTTCACATAAATTTTGAGGTTATGTGAAAAAAGTGTGTAGCCAAAAATTGTAGATCTTTTTATTACCTACAACTTTGCCATTTAAATTTTTTCCATGGCACTTGTAGTTTTGCCGGCAATTGAGATAAACCGTTTTTTACCCTTAAACCCCCTCCCTTCCATTTCCCGACCCGTAAATTATGTTTCCTTTCATTTTTGTTATATTTTCTTCCTTATCCAATGGGTTTCATCATACTATAAAAAAAAATTGTTTCAAAAATGATCTACCCTGGTCTAATAAGCTTATTACAATGTTATTGCAGCTGTTAGAACAAATAAAGAAATGGAAATAGATTAAGTAGTGTCACGAAAGAAATAGTAAAAGTGGGTCACATAAAACTCCAATACAATATATCATAGTGTCAATACAGTTTATGTAAGTCGAGTAAGTAAGTATACCACAGCGCCTCATTGGCGTGATATATCTCGCGATTTTCGTAAAGTTGGAAAGTTCGAAACCGCAATAGTTGCGAGTGGAATGGAACTTATTCAATACGATAAATCAAGTTGGCACGTTTGCAGTCGAGCAACTCCGGGTCGGAGCGGTCGAGCGGCGCGAGCGCAGGCGGGAGCGATTCCAGCCCGCCCAGTACACCGCCCGCGCCGCCCACGCCGCCCGCCAAGCCGCCCAAGACTAAATCCACCGCTAGCAAACCCAAACCCAGCCACACGGTAAGTCATTCTTACCGTACTTTCTTCATTTACGTTTCTTCTTTGTGGTAGAATCTTCTACTTAGCATTCATTCAACATTTAAGAGCGTAGCTCTTGTTGCTGGAGTATCTTCCAGGAGGCTTAACGGTCTTCTGCCAGTGTTTTACCTCCCATGACATGATTATATACTTTTTTATTGATATGACACGGGAATTACTAACGTATGATTAAGCCGGTTACTCCGACAATCAACCGCACTCGGTGGTCTTTTTCAAGGTGCAAACGCGCGCGCAGCACCTTATATCGTATATTTTGTGAAATGAAGTGCAGTTTTAACTAGCTTAAGCATAAGCTTAATTTACATTTTAAAAAAATCGCTTTCTCTTATGATAATATATACTCTAAAGTTTTGCTTAAATTGCAACTTTTGCTTTCGCCGATTAATGATCTTAAAAATATTATCTACGAAGTTCATATCTAAATAATATTAGATACTGCATCGAGAAGTTGTTTTTATAACAAATATTAACGTCCAAAATATTTTTGCTAGAATCATAAAAAAACGGACGGTAAGTTTTTAAAATGTTCATATTTTTTCTAAAACCTAGCGCGGCCAATCATAGATATATGTCAATTCAATAGTTGACCTTAACTATCACTTATCGATTTGATACTGGTAGACATTCATTCTTTTAAACCAATAAAAATTTACTATGTGCGATGTGTTTTTGAGGTCAAACAAATGTAATGCAATGAGGAGTTGGAGAACCACGTCATCAGTTGGCAACACTGCTACGCGGCGTAACGTCGAAGCCACGCTCGAAAGTTTCGTAGCTGACGTGCCACTAAATCCTCACAATGTTGGACTTGCACGAGTTTAGTCTACATTGTGTATTGTTAAGTAAAGATCACTTAGATTTACTTGCACTGTTGAACTTGCAAGTTTCAACCATTGTGTTATTGTAGTCTATTTTAAGTTCTCGCTTAGGGATTGTTCCGCTTTATTTGGAAAGGATTAGCCAGCTACAAGCTTAAGCTAGCTCGTTCACCCTCTAAACTTTAAAATGTATGTGAATACTAGCTGCGCCCCACGGTTTCACCCGCGTTATATAATTCCTTGAAGGTAGCGACAGCAAACCCCTTTGACTTAGATGTCAATTTCTTTTTTTTTGTCTGTGATGTAATATGTCAATGTTTTCAATGACTTAAATTCTTGTCGTCTATACTAATATTATAAAGAGGAAAGATTTGATTGTTTGTTTGTTTGCATTGAATAAGCTCCGAAACTACTGAACCGTTTTGAAAAATTCTTTCACTGTTGGGAAGCTACACTATCCCCGGGTGACATAGGCTATAATCTATACCCGTGCGAAGCTGAGGCGGACCGCTAGTTCCATATAAAATGTATGGGACAATGAATTTTCTTCACATTTATTTTTCCGTGATGTTTTTTTTAGATTTTTTAATACCTACTTATTCTGCTATTCGGAGCGGAGAGGAAACCTTCAAATCAAAGATCATGAAAATCAGTCCAGCCATTCCTAAGTTATAAATGGTGTAACATACACGACTTTGTTTTATATTTATACAGAGTGTAAGGGGGAACACTCTCGATGCCAAAAGAAGGTAAATGTAATCATCTTTATAAACCACTTTTAGTATGGGACCAACCCTGAAATCGCGAAAAAAAAATCTGCTGTTCCATACATTTTGTCGAGTGTCAATGACCGTTTTCTATAGAACAGCTGATATTTTTTTCGCGATTTCAGGGCTTGTCCCATAGTAAAAGTTGTTCATAATGATGAGTACAATTACCTTATTTTGGCTTCGAGAGTGTTCCCCGTACACTCCGTATATACCTAGATTAAATATTTCCATGAAACTGCAATATTACAATTTCTGACACAACGTTTGTAAAATGTAGTTTTTAAACGGAATATCGTGGTCACTGAGCTGTCCATGCGTGGAAAATATTTCAGTTGAGAGTTTTGTATGAAACGCTTTGTTTTCACGGAAACTGGAGTGATATAACTGGCTGGTAATTACCACGTATCTTCCTTTAGCAGAATATCGGAACAGAAAGTAATTGGCGCATCTCAATTGTCAGCAGTTCAGGAATGAGTTCGACAACTAAGAGAAATAACTGTTTTGCTAGTTTGTGAACGCAACTCTAGGATGCATTTAACGTATCTCTCTCTCTCTCTCTCTCTCTAATACAATCGGAATTTAATATTTCTTTCCATTGGAGTTGGTAGCTGTTAAAATGGCGCTATCACGGTTAGATTTTTTTTTATTGCATAATAGGTTTTCGTTTAACCACTACCTCGCCTGTTGTGCAGTCTATTAAGACAAAGCACGTTTGCCTTGAAGAAACCGATTCACTTGCGACTTGTCTTGCGAAGACACTCGGATTGTAACTATCAGGGAACACCCCTGTTCTGGCAGCGCATTCCACGCTGCCAGAACAGTCTAGCTGTTTGAACAATAAAGGTGGAATCAAAGCGCTTCGTATGGGTTTCGGATTATCAACGGTGTCGCTTATTCGTGCCCGTCCTGGCCGTTCGTATAGAAAAATGGGTAGGAGGAAATTAGATCGCGCATATCCGATGAACACTCTCCGAAATGTATCCGGTAAAAAACTGATAGACTAGCAACTTTGCGCCGATGCTCAAAGCTAATAAGCTTAGTCTGAACTAGGGATTTAATCCTTTTGTTATGGAAATCGTGTCGTGAAGGCATTTGACATTTATCCAATACGAATGTAGCTCTGAGACACGTTAGAGTGACGATATACAGTTTGACTACAAGGAAGTACCGACATTAGGCAGCTATCTGCAAGGAAGTGAAAAGCCTGTGACAAGTCGCGTGCCATAGAAGAGACATATCGCTGGCTCACTATTACAAGGTTCTATGTTACATTTTTAGCACTTGTTGAGTTATGAATGGCACAAGGTTCTATGTATAATTGGCTAAAATATTGCATTAATGAACTACTAGATAGCAGCACTAATGCACATTAAATATTAAAAAAAACATGGTCCTATGTTGCTTTTCACTCTAAAAGAAAGGTACATAGTTCTATGTTACACATAGAACTATTTTATTATATTTTATTTTTATTTACAGAACTATAAGGTTCTATGTTTAACATAAGACCGAAGTTGCCCCAAGGCAGAAGTAAGCAACTTTTTTTACAAAAGTAAATTTGCCACTTACAATATGACTGGCAATATGAGTTTTGCTTTGAGAAAACTTATGCAGCAATTTTCCACATTGGAAAAAATAACTATGAAATTTTCAACACCTGTGGGCTTACCAAAGTACCAAAATGGCATGTTTTCGATCCCAATCCCAAATTCGATTGAAATCGAGTGTCAAGAGTAAGCCCACTGGTCATTCTTGCATTCAAGAAATTGACAATGTTCATAGCTGTATTGACAGAGTCTTCTCAAAGGCAGAATATTATTCACCTTTATCTCTAACTAGTAGGCCGCCCATGCTTCGCACGGGCGAATCCGGGATATATAGCCTATGTCAACCGGGGATAGTGTAGCTTCCCGTCAGTGAAAGAATTTTTCAAATCGGTTCAGTAGTTTCGGAGCCTATTCAATGCAAACAAACAAACAAACAATCAAATCTTTCCTCTTTATAATATTAGTATAGATGAGATTGTTATTGCAGGTGAATTCAGCCAAACCTTATTTTATAATGCAAATGAGTAGCAATGACTTCAATTTTCAAGAAGCCTCTTCGGTGTTAAAATATTCTTTAGTTCCTTATTCTAAAGTAACATAGCTTCAGTTTACGAAGTTACAATTTGAAGTGAGCTTCAAGTGTTCACACACTGCGGAATCATATACAGTGGTCAATGTGAAATCTCAGAAAACCCGAAATGATTCAAACATAGTTTTGTCTGAACCCAAATTGATAAAAACACCTGTACCGTGCAAGGCTAAAATAGATAATATAAAATCGATGTACCGGTGGATGCCTACAATTGACAAGGAATACTCATCATCATCACCATCAGCCAGAAGACGTCCACTGCTGAACATAGGCCTCCCCCTTTAACCTCCACACTGAACGACAATACTAATACTTAGAAAATAAAATGTTTAATTTTAAGATAGGTTTATGATAATAAATACTCTAATTCCAAAATATGTTATTTTACCTAGTGGAACAAAGTCCTAAGTTATGATTTTGAAGAAAAAAATTATGTTTTGTGAACTACAAAGTCCTATGTAAATTTAATTTCGCTAATATCTAAGTATAATATAAAGTAAATAGTATTTTTTTGTTTTTGGTAATCATGAAATGTCCCTTCTTTACTAAATATGCTCTCACTTAAGCATAAGCGCTGCTAAATCAATATTTATGAAAGTCAAAATTTTCAAATTGATATTACAGAACTTGTATAAAATTGACATAGAACCTTGTAATAGTGAGCCAGCGATATGTCCAGCAGTGGATTATAACTGGCGGATTTAGCTGCAAAACAGATAGAAAAATATATTCTTATAAGTACAACCTGTGTCCGTAAAAATGTGTTACCTAATTTCATGTGATTTCCACAAGTCTCTCAATTAATCCAATCTTTTAATGGTGATTTACTTATATTGTAATACATGTTTCAAACATAAAATTAATGTTTTCAATCCAGCAAACTAGTCACACAATTGAAAGAGCTCTCGTCGCGAATTTATTAATCTAAATACATTAAATAGACGAGTGGAGAGCTAACGGCCAAGCCGTGGGAACGAGGGTCGCGGTTCTACTATAACTCGTATGCTAATGTAATGCCGATAGATCGCGGATCGGTGCGAAACGGACGCAGGTCTGTCGCTATTCATCTGCTTAGGGCCTTGTATCCATAATGCAACTGGATGGGACGAACGCATTTCAATTAGAGTTTCGTAAGGGAGAGTTCGTAAGTCTGCGATCAATTTATATTCATACTTTTAGTAGAGACTATGTGTGGGATAACGTAAATAACAAGCATTTCATCTAATTTTCAGAACAGTTCTTTTGCATTGTTTCCATATTTTTTTAGTAAATTAACTATAAAACAAACGATTTATTGCTGCAGAAAATTAGTTTTTGATAAAAATAAATTTCTATTCGCGCCAATAACACTCGGAGTCGATGGCATCTGGTTATGACGTCACGATCTTAAATACTCCTGGTCAACAGTACTGGGGAGTTACGGCTACCAATTAACCCGGGCTCGAAACAGCGCTGAAACAGCGCAGTACAGAAAATCACGTGAACGTGAACCTTAACGCGCCGAGATACGGTTCGCGGTCCCGCTGCAAATCATCTAAACAGAATCGCTTAAACCAGGTAGCCTTATGGCCCCAGAACAAAACGGTGTTTGATTTCATTATCGGGGTGTCATTCGCTCTAACTGCATTATGACTTACAAATCGGATTGCTGAATTATATTTTCAAAAAAACAAATTAAAATCGTTTTAACGCATAGATTCAGTATTTCTCCCTCTACGTTTTAACGCGAAAATAAATACAGTTTTCAGGGTTTTTTTTACTGTCATCGTTCCTATTTATCAATATAGTAAAGTAGTAGCTTCACTTTATTGATAACAAACAGGATGTCTACTTCCCTGTGGAGTATTCAGTGTCCCATTTATCGGCCTTTGTACTTTAATTATTCACCTACGCTCCGCAAACGGCAGTGGGCTCATTTGGTCGCAAACGAAAGATGAAGGTTTCATGATTAATACGAGGTAGGTACCTATGTGATTTTCCGTTCTATATTTGCCACCTCTAAACTTATTGATCTGGTAATGGACAATAGTTATCCTATAGTTAAGTCTTTTCTACAGTAACGTACTAAGGACGCCTATAAATGTTTTTTTTTTTTTTTCACAAAGACTAAAGTGCTACTACAAAAATATCAACAAACAAATCCTGCCACAACTAAGCATCTTACATCATTGTTGACCTCAACAGTCGAGCCGCAATCCAAACAAGCTGTATTAGCCAATAAGTCGCCAAAAGTATTTATGTGTTCAATATCGCAACATAAATAAAACGTTATAAAGAATATGGGTCAATACCGTTTATCAACGCTGAGTTATACCGAGGGGCGCACTCGCAAAATGCGGTCTGGACGTGGGAGCCGCCACTACACCTGTTCTTCGCCACCCTAAACCTTCATAAAACATAACCCGATACACTTTAAGTCACCAGGAATAAAGCTCATATTGCAATGTTTAATAGGCATAATCATAAAAGGGTGGTTAGCTTAGTTACACTTGTTTAACGAGTTTCAAAGGATTTTCAAATTCTGCGAAGACATCTGTTTCTAATTTACTGCTACAGGTAAATGAACGTGGGATATTTTTTGTGACTACATCTGCATTTGTAGCGAGCTCGGGGTAATTAATTTAAAATGGTATTTATTTAATTAAGTAAAGAGTGGAGTAGCTCTTTGTTAACAATACAACTACACAAAGTGGGTAACTAATCATTATTCAGTTGAACGTGGTTAAATGTGGTCTCACACTATGGGCTTCATAAGCGAGTTCAAAGTCGCTCAAAGAGCTATGGAGAGGGCTATGCTCGGGGCTTCTATACGAGATTGAATCAGAAATGAGGAGATCCGTAGACGAATGAAAGTTACCGAGATAGCCTACCGAATTATCCCTAGCAAGTTGAAGTGGCAGTGGGCAGGACATAGCACGCAGAACCGATGGGGCCGAAAGGTTTGCGAATGGAGACGCGTCCACACGCAAGATGACCTAAAAAGACCGCAAAAACACGCTGGATGAGGGTTGCTTCCAACTCGCTCTTTTGGAGATCGATGGGGGAGGCCTATATCCAGCAGTGGACGTCCTATGGCTGAAATGATGATGATGGTTCAGATGAACAAGCTAGAATACTAGACTTTATAATATTTTTGCTGAATTCGCTTATTTTAATCCGAACTCCGACTAGAAAAACCCTAACAAAACGGTTAAAATAAGTAATTTGATCGCAGCATAAAATATTTTGAATATTTGTTTCCGTACCTAACAGCAAATTGAGTCATAACATCGAGCAATATTAATTCGGAATCGACGGACCATCGGCGAGTTTAGCTAGACTAAGCCAGCTATAACAGACCTCCGGTGTGGTCGACGAGCTTGGTATTGTGGAAGATAGGGAAGGGTCTACTTATAGCGGGAAGGGGTAGCGTGGCAGCAATGCGTCTGGTGACTTTATTAAAAGCTCTCACTTTGATCGCAGCCATGATTTGCCGTCACCTGCAGGATGTAATAAAGGTCGGCACAAACAGCTTATAATTACTACCGCCGGGGTGCCGGGTGCCACCGCCGGGCGTCTGCCGCGTCGCCGGACAGCTTCGAGCGAGTAGGTATATCGATATCGGTATGCCTTTGACTGTAAATCAGCTTTGTACCAGTTAACTATTTGTATATGCTTCCATAACTTTGATATAATACACGTGTAACAAGTGCAAATATGTAT
Organism: Agriopis marginaria; assembly: GCA_932305915.1. Taxonomy (NCBI): domain Eukaryota; kingdom Metazoa; phylum Arthropoda; class Insecta; order Lepidoptera; family Geometridae; genus Agriopis; species Agriopis marginaria. The sequence continues at coordinate 5,391,640 of OW029934.1, read as the reverse complement.
TTGTACTTTATTAAATATACGTAAAATTAAATATCTCCTCGTTGCAAATATCGAATGTAATAATATCGAATTGATTTTTGGCATTACAGAATGTCAGACTGCGCTTTTAATAATTTCAGTAATGCGATATCAATAATGGTAGACAGGTGGGCTTATTATTATATGTGTAAATATTAGAAATTCCAGATTTCTATTTGGATTTATTTTACAAACAAGTGTGGTTTATTTTTCCAGGAAAACCTGATAATATCATTTGATAATTTACTGAAAACATTTTGGTTCAGCGACATATTTACCTACCTATAGTACAAATAGCTGAAAATACAGAACACTGTTTAAAACTATCACGATTGTTCCACTACTGGTATATGATTATTAACAGGATATTCACTGTGATAAGGCTGTGGAGGGAACTCCCGATATTTCGGCACTGTTGCATGCAGCAATGCCATGCGCATTTGCGCATGCCACCGTGCGCTGTGGAGAGAGCAGCAGCTGCTATCGAATCCGGGACGAAGTTATTCCCCAGAGAACCAAAGTCACCGACATAGTTCAGCGTATTAGCAAGCTGAAGTGGCAGAATCGATAATCGTTGGGGTAGACGTATTCTAGACTGAAGCCCATGAATCGGCAAACGTAGCGTAAGACGCCCTAATACTCGTTGGAGTAACGATATATGTAAAGAAGCTGGCATTGGCTGAAAGAAAAAAGCCGAAGCCTATGTCAAGTAGTGGACTAGTATAGGCTGATTATGATGATGAACTTGCGGGTGATTGGCAACCACTGCATTTTACAACTATCACCTCGTGGTTGGATTCACAGAAAAGAGAAGTAATAAATAGAACGGAAATGAGAAGGAAAATCTGTCACCAGGCATTATGACAGAACCTTGATTGAACATTTTTATTTATGTCAACGCGTCGAACTCCGTATCCAAAGAACTTGGACCTTACTTTTTTGGGTTAGGTCTCAAAGTTGATGTTTCTTTTATATGGGTGCAACTAACTACAACAAATTTCTTACAATAATGCTTTGACAGCCGTTCTAACTTAATTAATAAAAAATACTTTTCTGTAGTGTGGAATCATCAGTATTGAAAAGTCACAAAATATTGAGAGCTCCATCCATAACCTTATCACAATATCCCGAACAATAATAATAATTGTATCTGAAATTATATCCTAAACAACGAACTATCTATTTTTGGATGCATTGTAATCATGTCAGGATACAACAAAGCAGACTTCAAAGGATCATCATAATGTTAATGTTAATTAGTATAATGCCTTAATTATATTTAGAGCTTTTCGGGTGTAATCCGACCCCTAATCTCCTATCTCTCGTTTCGATAATTAGTATTGATAGCCAGCTTTGAGCCCAGCGCGATTCAAGTTAGAAGCTGACAAGACTAATCATATAGGTAGATTATTGCGATTAACTTCATCATAATCAGCCTTTTAACAGTCCACTGTTGGACTTTTAGCCTACCCCCGAAAGGGTGATTGGGCCATATCCACTACGCTGGCCCAGTGTGGGTTTGTTATTGCGATTAACTTAGGCTTCAGCTATTACTAGCTAATTAAAATTTGCTAAGCACAATGTTCTGTGACCAATAAGTATATTGATATTATTTTGGTCACAAAGCATTGTATTTTTTCTATTTGTTTATATTACGTTAGTCACATGTTGTGCAAACTGCTAGACCGTATCCACTGCCAGAGTGGGGAGTTCACTGCCACGAAGAAAGCAATTCATGCATCTCCCTAACCGCTTATCGATGTTGCACAACATAATATAGGAACATTAGTACACACTTAATCAATTTTCAGACGCGTAATAAGTAATTACCTGACACACACAAAACACGGAAACACACGGGAACACACACTACACGGAATTACACTAGAAATTCGACATATACAAAGTAATTACCGATTTTTACAAGTACAATTAATTCGTGTCGTGTGTCCTGTCGGATACATTTCCAAACCAACATCAACAATATAGTTCAGAATTAAAAAAAATAAAACTCAAAAAAATAAAAACTTAAATTATAAGACCATTAATGGCGGAAAGGTTCCCAGAATGCTAAATTTAATGCTTGTTATATTGTTTTCGTAAATTTTCTGTGTTTTAAATTGTGCATAATAAATATCCAAGATTTTATACTTAAAAAAATTGTAGGTATTGACCACAAAACTATTTTTTATCTAATGGGGTTGCGCTGAAAAATTGTTATACGGGACGTGGAAGCCAAAATCGTTTTTAATGTACAAATTGCCACATTCAATTTTCTTGCAACCTATTTAGGTCAGATCATGGTAATTAGTAGAGATGTTATAATACCATAATATTATGTTGCTTCGTTGAGGAAAAGCTGAAAGATACGAGTACTTCAGCGACCTAATTGATTAAATTACTCTGCCGCGAGAACCATCCATTATGTGGAGAAAAGAATTAACCTACATTCACAACACATTATTACAAATTAAAACATTATGTAGGGAAGTGCATTTCATCTGTAGATTTTTACAGTGGTTTGCAAACTGGACCTAAAAAATAGAAGCAATAAATGTTAATAATAATTTGTATCACAAAAGCTTGATGGGTTAAACAGCTTTTTAAGTGCACTCTCAATATGTGGGGTACGCTAATTTAAAAGTAAGATTGCACCACAAATTAAATGTGAAATACAAAATTTTCCATACGATTGACATTTAGATTTAAATCGGTCGTACCACGATTCAAGAAAACAAGGGCTAGCGCTCCGGGAGTTGTCCCCCAATGATGTCACTGTCCAGTTGTCACAGGTAATATACGGAGATTGGGGAGTTATAATTTCAGGCTACTGGTAACACATAAATTCAGTGGTCTCATAGATTCCGCCATTGTTACGTGTATCGTCAACTCTCTCGAACTTTTTGTAAATTACTTATTCTGCTCTTTCTTATTCACGTGTACGTGTATCCATGACATTGAAGACGTAGTTGCGGGACACCCACGTGAAATTGTTTCTTGGAGCTCTATACCTGGCGGAGTATATTATTATGCAATGGGTCGTGCAAGTAGGTCTTAAAAAAAGAAGATGAAAAAGAAAAAAATCTTTGTAATAATATCAAGGACCTTATATATTATATACCCTAAAGGGAACAAGTAAAACGTCCTTGAATAATATATAATAAATTGTTAAAAAAGATAAATTAAATTGGGGCTTTACCATAGTAAGTCTGTCATAATTCGTAACTCATCGATACCGTCGTTACGCAAAAAACCGTAAAAACCATTTTACGGTTTTTGCGTACTTTGAGAACTGGCCAAAGAAAATCGACGTGCATTTAAAGTTTTCACATACACTTCTACCGCGTACCGAAGTCCAGCGACAATATAAAAGAGCAACTAATTTTGAATGGAAACCAATTTTCGCGGTCGACAGGTCGTCGTACATGTTTAGAGAGCCCTAGTGGGGCTGCGTAGGGCTTCCAAAGGTTCCATTTTATGCAGGACTTTCACGTATTGTGATATTTGAATTCAGTATGAAATGCACAGAACCACCTTCATTTATTTTAAAACAACCTTGGCACCTTAATATTTCTTAGAAGAAAAAACCGTAGGATGATCCTAAACAACAAGTTTTTGTTTATGTTTTATTTTCCCATCTTACCAGATTCACATAAAAAAGAGACATTTGCAATTTTTTATTTATTGAAATATAGGGTTTGAGTTGTCGCTCAAACCTAGTAGGTGAAGTATAAAATAGTAGTAATTATAACACAAACATCGTTAAATTATGACGATGACTAAATAGTACAGTTTCTGTCAGCAAACGATAAAATATACCTAGGCTATAGGTATAGGTAGATTGTTACTAAAGGTATTTTACTTAAAAACTCTTTTTGCACGGTTCTCGAACATTTCCCGAGTAAATCTGGCGCCAGTAGTGCACAGTTCGAGCCAATGTTCAATAAGTGAGAATTGGGTCGGTCGCCGGGCCGAGACTTGAGACTGCAATTCTGCCGGCCGCAAATTGCATCTCCCGCACGGGTCCGCTTTCTCACCCAGTAAGTGTCGGCGATCCGAGGAAATATGGGACAATCCAAATTAGGTTTGCGAGCTGACCCTACCTTGCTGCCAGGTGGTAGATATGCAGGAGTCTGTAATCTATGCTTCTGTCCTTCCGTCGCCAGTTCTGTATGTGTATAGTTATGTATTTATCTGTGTTGCCTAGCGTTGTAAGTTACGTAGTACGTCACGTTGTCGGTCTACGATCTGTCGGTAGCCTTCTCCAATGATCACTCCGACTACCTACTCTTAATTATTATCAAGGTTTGACCAGATAAATATTTAAATGCTAGAATAACCATTACTTACGCAGATTGAGTTGCAGTATACAGGGTTACTGGTAATCAGTTAGCATCCTCTTCAATACGTCAAACAAACAACTTTTGGTCAACGACTTTATGAAATTTGCGAAAAAAATCAGCGTCATGTATTTTTTCAGGGGTTTATTTCGCAAATTAAGTCGTAGAACACAAGTTGTTTGTTTTTGACCTAACTGATGACCGGTAGCCCTGTATATCATGGTAATATTTGCATACCGCATGCATATCTACCATGTCACAAAACGTATGTCGCCAACCTAAGCCAAGTCTAACAATGTGTTACTTACCCGTGGCAAAATTTCATGTGACTTACCTCGTATTTCCTCGGATCACAAAAATTCGATTCTTTCTCAGCTGTCAACGAAGCGGTGAATATTTCATATCGGTTCCCCTGTTTCCCCGTCGCGAAGGAAATAGGTCAAAGTTTGTAAGATGTAATCAATGCCGAAAATCATAAATGATGATGGCATTACGACCCCACTGAGACTTTTCGAACTTTGATATTGTCAGTCAATTTAATAAAGGTAAAAGTATCAAACTTCCATAAGGAAAAATATTATAACAAATAAGTAGAATATAAGACGTGGAAACTTTGAAATAAGCTGTAAGTAACGATTCCGTTCAAGCTCTTCAAGGTAAGGTTCAAGCTGAATGTCGCTCTGCTCTTAAAATATTCCTTACACGAGTGACATTTAACCTGCTCCCGCCCTCCGGTAAGATTAAAAACAGTCCCATTTCGTGGGCTCCGCACAATAATTCATAAGTTTCAGAAACGCGATCGTTTATAAAGACGACGTCATTGTTTCAGCCTGTCACAGGAATCTCTTTCTGCTAGGGTTGGTACATCTTTACAAAACATTAAAAGATGGATTGAAGAACTAATTTGAAAGAGATAAGAGAGCTGCTTATTCCTAGTACAGTTTTTTTTTTTTTGCTATTTAACGTGGGAATTCAGCCAGTATTCTTGGTACTTTACCTCACAGGTAACCACATCATTTTGATTTTTAGTTTATGTGTAATTAAGGTTTGTTTCTGATTTAACTTTGGTGTACTGTGAATATATTACACAAACGGAAACGGATTAAATAAACGGTCTGATATTTGAAAGCAAATTGAGTGTACACAACTCTAATTTTCGAAACTCGATTCCAGCGCCAGCCCTGCCTTTTATCAGGGTAGAGCGAAATTGTCTTTTGGCGCGTTTCATTTCTGAAAACTATCGTACAGGAATCGATATTTTTTCTGGAATAAAAAGCAGTCCATTTGCTGATCCAAAATGTAAACTATTTACAAACAATACCAAGTGTGCCCCGCCGCCACTGGCTCGAGGCGCGAAGCGCCATCAAAATGTTTTTTTTTGTTTGTTTTTGTTTTGGCGCCCGTTGCTATCTGGCATCTAGAGTGACTGCTCCAATTGCCTCTCTGACCCAGGGTCGGCGCTGCTCAATTCTACGTTCCATTTTCAAGATGGACAAAGGCTACGCCGTAGCCAATTGCTACGGTGAAAAGATACACTATTCTGAAGCGGTCTTAAACTTGAAATCTAAGAGCAAACCTTTTTAGTGCAGGCTCTCGGCTGGCAGCCCCCACACCATAACGCAAGTCCGTCCATTAATAATGTAGGGTGACAACGACGCAGGTGCCGCGCCGCTCCGATAAACGTAGCGATGCATAATTGAAGACGTGTGCCTAACGTCACGCCTCTCGCACTCATCTTCTAAGTATATCTGGGTGAACCGCGCGCGTTACAGATGGCTTTCTAATACCCTGATATACTACACTCTTTGTCGTAAAAATATGTAGGGCAAGAAGATTTATTAGCTTAGTATAAAAAAATATAGACGCATAAGTAAGGTTTTTGTAGGCACGACACCTTTATAAATACTGGTTTTATTGAGGTTTTATTGGTATATGAATGATATTTATTTTCAAAAACTACAAACATATAATACCGCCATGGCAAGTGACAAGGCAATCAGAGCGAATGACGTCACGATTATGAAAACAAACCATATTGTTTGAAAACCCATTTTATATTATTCAGACACCATCGCCGGCGAGTTTTATTGGCGCGAATTTAGAATGATTAAAAAGGTATATCATACGAAGCAAACATAAAAATCCTTAATTATTACACTTACTCTAAAAATCAAAAACAAAATGTTGTCCGTGAGGTAAAGTACTAAGAATTCTGGCTGCATTCCCGCGTTGAATTGCCAATGAAATTATCTGCGGGAGGAAAGAACCAGCTCTCTTATCACCAGCGGCGTCGTTAAAAAATATCTACTTTTGCTATCAATTACTAATTTAGTTAGTAGATGCGTTGTATAACATTTTAAAATTAGTTATTTTGGCTATAGTTATAATTCTACTTAATCAAATTTTTAATTAATTATTTCACTGACAAATAAGGCTCAGCCTTAAGGTACGCGTCCACTTCGTCGGAATCGGAGCGTACGCTCGCAGCGTACGGATTTGTTGCATTGTATTCTATGGCGCATATTTGCCGATCCAGCGCACGCAGTACCATAGAAATCAATACAGAGCAACAAATCTGTACGCTCCGTACGCTCCGATTCCGACCCAATGGACGCGATACCTTTAACCGCATGAAAATGTACACAAGCGTTTCATATAAATATCGAAGGAGAAATTTTTTTATTATTATTTGTATTAATGAAGGTTTTGGCAGACACGTTTAAAGTCGCGGGCATTTAGCTAGTAATAAAATAAATTTGTCTGATTCTTCATAAACATCATAAAAAAATGGCTGGGTGGAAAAAGATTTAGCTCCAATCAAGAGATAATGATGACAATAATGACTAAAAAGTTTAGAGACTTGATATTCACCAACATGCACTGGGTCAGCCCATCCTCTCTCTCTCTCTCTCTGAGAGAAAACCTGTGTCCCAGCAGTGGGAACATGATAGGCTGATAATGATGATGAAAAGATAATGCACGAAACCAGTGCCTATTTTGATGGGTTGCCAAAATCTCACTTTATTAAACGGATCAAAAAGTAAGAGAAACATTTTTGCTAGGGGAAGACTGTACTGAAAAATTACTTTTACAAAATATGTATATGTGTATATATATACTAGCGAATCGCCCGCCCGGCTTCGCACGGGTGTAATTTACGTGCGAAGCCGGGGTGGGTCGCTAGTTATATATATAAACCTTCCTTGAAAATGTATCTAACTGATGGTGCAAACCGCATCAAAATCCGTTGCGTGGTTTAGGAGGAGTTAGCGGCCATACAGACATATAGACAGACAGACAGACGCGGAGATATATAGAGAAGAGATAGAGAAGATAGAGATATTATGTTCCTTGTTTAATATTTACCAGACTTATCACTCTGCCTCGTATAATGTTTGTCGTAAATACAAGTAAATGTCAATTATTATAATTATGTGAGCAAATGCAATATTACAGCATAACGAGTAAACAGAGTGTTTCCAAAACTGAGCACTAAATTAAAGCTGAAGGATAAACCGGAGTCTGGAACATGCTAAAATATTATACGCCCTCCATACCAATTTCTAATAACGACTCTGTAAAAAACTTTGTGAACTTTGACCTGAGCTGAGCAACGTAAAAAGTTAATATAAGTGCCTAGCGTAAGGAAAATGAGCAATAAAATTCCATAATTAAACGCGCACCACTTGAGGCGGACACCCCTACTTTATTTTTAAAAGACTTGACCTTTCGCGGAGTGACCTGTGACCTTATGCGCCACGTGGCGCCTCGGCCCGTCCTAGCATCAAACGTGACGTCTGGTGACCCCGATTTGTTTAACTATGGGAATCAACATATTTTAACATTTTTCACACGATTTAGAAGCGCCACGCTCCCTTCGTTTTTTAACGAATTCAATTTGTTTAGATTGATTTTTGTATAGCTAAGTAAGTGAATGTCGGTCTTATGAACAATAATGCTTATTGATACTTTATTCAAAGCTAGGAAAGTATATATATATATATGTTTACGTCAAATAACTACATATGTAACAACTGAAATCTTCTAATTCCTTGGTGGTGCCTGTAAAAAAACAATTGAATAGTTATACTACATTTAAAAAACTAAATCTCGTAAACACAATTCTCTTTAATACATTGCGGTTGTGTTTGTTCTCAATACGCAAAAATTAGTACTTAGTAAGCATGTGCAAGTCAGTAGTTAATCTAATTAAAAAACTTGGAGCAAGTGGTAATAAAGTAGAGCAAGTGCAAATAAAGTAAAACATGTGCTAATAAAGCAGAGCATGTGCTTTTTTATCGCGAATAAAGCCGCGTTTGTCGTGACGATGTAAAGAAGCGTGCTTCTTCTTATTCTGCGTGCGTGAAGATATCTATTCACTCTGGCCTTGAAATAATGCTAATAGTGCTAATTATATAGGGGAAGTACTAATAAAGAAGAGCAAGTACTAGTACTAATAAAGTTAAATAAATGCTAATAAAGTAGAGCATGTGCTAATAAAATAGAGAAAATGATAATAATAAGTAGAGCGTCAGTATTTGCTAATAAAGTAGAACAAGTGTTAATAAAGTGGAAAAGTCCTGGAATGAAGTAGAGCATGTGTTAATAAAGTCATGTAGTAGTAAAGTAGAGCAAGTGCTAATAAATAGAGAAAATGCTAGTAAATAAGATCATTTGTTAATAAATCCAAGTATAATCCTAGATAAAAACAATTAATTACTCTATTCGCGTAAATATGAATAAAAGCCCATATAATATGTGTGTTTCTCTACTACCTAGACAATGCAACGTTAAAGTTAACATAGACAAGGCCTTTTTTCATCCAACTTTTTAAGTATTATTACAAAAACTATTCACAAAAACTTCTATTCGATTCTCACAAACACAAAAGTTTCATTTTGTAATAAAATTAATATTCACATAAGAATCCTTTTAGATCAAAATAGAGGACCTATTAAGCGTATGCAAATTATTCAGAATCTTTTGTTGGTCGACTGGACGTTATCTGGATTCGCGAGCGAGGGGGTCATCTCTCGATATCTTTCCCATACGAAGTCATTCCAATCTCGAATGCTGTGAGATAAACACCATTACGTGCAGTTTGTTTTATTCGGGTTTCGTAGTGAAGTAAAGTGACATGGACTGGATTGCAGAGTTGTTTCAAACGCCTACGCATCATAAACCTAAGGTAAACACTTAGTAGATAGCACATAATGAATAATGTGACTCAGAAAGTGGATTATTTGTATTTTTGTGACATGAATAGATTGAAGACTACGTATGTTAGGAATTTTAGAAAAAAAAAATGCATTTAATTTATGTATACAATTTCTAAAATGGCAACTGGCAGATAATAAGTAGTCAATACTAAAATGTGGGAAATTTCAATCCAAAATTAAATTGGCATATTCTTTTAGAAAAGAGCCTTTATTAACCGTTTGTTGAGCTTTTATTGCCTACTCATTATAAGGTCACATGTTATCACACTTAAAAATTAATTATTTAACAATAACAGTAACATAACATCAATAACGTAAATTTATCTAAATAGTATTATTTATTAATAAAAATGCCACGATGGTTCTAAACCAAGCTGACCAAATTGTTATACGAACTAGTTCAGCACACAATCTGGCCGCAACTATTAATCAAATCATAACGCTCAGCCAAGCAGCTGTTCCCATTTACATTCACGATTAAACTACAACTGAAATCGGCAAAACAACGACCAAAAAACGAGTACAATACTGAAGTTAGCTGCGATGTACATGATGTATTGCAAAAACCGCTATCCGCTCTCTCTCGCGCGCACCAGCTGCTCGCACCTCCCGCGCATTAGTCTAACGAGCTACCCTAATGGCGCTTTAGGGTTACCACACGAAAAAATCAAACAAATGGGTGGTATTCACCCGCGCGACCCGGTTACAAGTCTCCCGTATCAGTCAGCTGACAAAACACGGTTATCTCGACAAATGAAGACATAATGCAGCGTGGCGTGGCGTGTGTAAGGATACGAGTGTAATCGCACCCTGGCGGAATTTAAGCTGGTGAGCGATGCGTGATGTTGTTTTGAATTGCCTTTTTACAAATGTAACATGATATATGCCAGAACAATTTGATAGCGTAAACACGAGTAGCTTATATTTGCATTTATCTACCTACGCTATAATAGGCCTGTGTCCTAATTCTTTTTTATTAAAAAATCTGATCATAAGTACATAGAGACCATCAATGAACACAAACTTAAAATTAGTAAAAAAATAAATAAGTTATAAGTATTTTAATTTCATGCTAGACAGAGAGCGCTCTATATTACGTTATGACGTAAAGCCGTGGGCACACTATGCATATGCTATATATTACAACACGCTTTGCACGAGAGGGACAGAGCTTTAAACGCTTATATCTCAGAAATTTTCCAGACAATTTTAATTATTTAGTATGTGTAATGTATTTAATTATATCTTACGCTAAACCTGTTATTTGTAATAAATGAAACATTAGGACGCAACCCTATTATTGTAGGTGTTAAGGTAGCCTTTGATTGGGTTGTTTGACGCTAATATTAATTTAACGCAGACTGTTTGGTTCCAAATTTTATTGATTACGTATATTATTAGAATTGAGAAACCATACTATTTTGCGAACTATCAAACAAATATTGATCTATACCGATATGTACTTTGGCTTGTCAGATAAGATAAATGGCAGTGTTTGTTGATTCAGTCTTGCTGTGCCTTCAAGCGAAATATACTATTAAACTGCCACCCCTGGCTCCTGTCTTTACGAACAGCTTTGTACTTATTTGTGCTTTAATTTTTATTTCATCCATTTCCAACATAAATTAACCGGGACCGAACGGGAGTTTATTTCTGTTCTTTTTATGTAGCTTTCTCTCTGAAGTTTACTTTCCTAATAATTATTTAAATTCTTGTTATACGAAATAAGTTTCATAGAGAAAGTTACACAAACGCACATTTAGTACCTAGGTATTAGATTTCTATTGCGTGATACAGTATAGCTAGATAATATGATTAGGTACCTACCTTCTAAAATACAATATGGTAACCTGATTAACCTCATTTTCTTATCGCCTACATTTGGTGTTCTATGTAAGACGAGCCATTTTCGTGATGTGAACGACACCTAATGTTTCAGTTTCCAAGGACGCCAGAGTCGCGTATGATATTCGCTCTCGAAATTAGGGCTGTTAAAACAAATATTAATACTAGACAGCCTTTGAGGGAATTAAGTCGTTTAACAGTCTCTGTCGTTTACCTGTTCAAACTGTGCCGGGGGACACATTCAAGTATGATTGTTTGCAAGACAATGGCGGGCAAATTTTTGGGTGGCAACCCTGTCTCACACGTCATTATGCTTATTTCACCTTGTTGTATCACTCGAAATGAGCGATCCTGACTACATAAATATATGTGCCAACATTATTTCAACTGTACCTACACGAAGAATTTTGATGTTAGGATGTTTTTTTATTTTATTTCAGGACGACGCAAAGCCAAAAGTTTATTTCTTTCATCGGTGACTTTTCAGAAGCCAACTTTTTAAGAATTTCCTATAGCGCTTAAATACAGCTGACTTTCATTTGTTCAACCACAAAAAAAACATAAACAGTATTAGCGTACCTAGTTGTAGTTTGTTAAATACAAAGAGCCACATTCTAACTTCAAAAAATACGAACGTTCATACAAACTTTCATCCCCCATTTAACCCCCTTAGGAAATAATATTCTAAAAAGGAAATAATGACTTCTATTTATAAACAAAAGTGTAAACGGCACGTTTTAAACTTTTTTTTAATCATACTTCCTTACCTACAAACTTTCAAATGACCGTTTTCAATGGAATAATATTATTATATACCTATATAAATATATAATAACTAGCTGACCTGACAGACGTTGTCCTGTCTTAGAACTGTCAAACACGCAAAGTTAATATTGTAAATATTATTTTTTACACCTTGGGTTACATTATTGGAGTTTTAGTAACGATCCCTATTTAAAAAAAAATATAATATGGCCTTCCCAACAGTGAAAGAATTTTTCAAATCGGTTTAGTAGTTTCGGAGCCTATTCAATGCAAACAAACAAACAATCAAATCTTTCCTTTTTATAATATTACGTATAGGCAGATAATATTTATAAATATATTTTTTAACCGCTGATATTTTTTTCGCGATTTTAGAGTTGGTCCCATAGTAAAAGTTTTTCATAATGATGGCTACCCATTTCGGCTTAGTAGGTATTATTCAGTCTTGCCGTTCTCAAGTGACGCGCTTACTAACGAACAGGATATTTTATTTATTTATATTGGTGAAAAAGAGATATATTGCTTGATAAATTGATTATCCTACACGAGCAGTTAGGTTTGATGACTGAGACACATTTCAGAAATTTTCTGGCTCCTAATCCAGAACATTTGCGAAATATACCAGCTGCTATGGCAGCGTCGTGTTTGTTATTTGATGTTGCTAATGAACTCGTAACGAAGTTTTATCATCCTACATAATTGGTGTGTATAACATCGCGTCGCATCGCGACCGCAGCGCAACGCGCCTCGCGCTGAAATCTGCAATTAATTAAAATTCTAGAATAACTGCATTGCGCGGCCGATGCACATAGAGTTACCATCCGTCCGGATTTGTCAGGATTTTTAGACCTTTGTCCGGACTTTGTCTGGCTTTGTAATTTGTACGCTTTTTTTTAGTTTGGGCGATGTATTACGAGTAAATTTTGATTGACGTCTTCCAAAACAAAAAATTAAAAAAATATCTAAAATACAAAAATGACCGGAGCTTTATTAAAATGTCCGGCTTTTGTTGATATGGTAACCCTAGCTGCACACAACACTCATTGCCCGCAACAACACTCACTTTATTACTCCTCGCTTAACTCGCGAAAAGTTTTAAAAAGCAAAGTTAACACTTTTCACGGGCTATTTACAGTCTCGGATTGACCTATAATTACAGATTTACTTTTATGGGCCGCGGATTAAGCAGAGTCCATCAAAATCCATTAATTAACTCGGAATATTAACGAGCTACCGTAAATCGAAAGTTTATACCCTGAAATTACGAAGTACGTAATAGGTTCGAAAGTCTTTTGAACTTTTGAAAAGTCATCGTTAATTTTACAGGCACAGCAAGGAAGTCAAAAGAATGGGAGCGGTGCGAGTAACAGCGGGGCGGCGAGCGGAGCGGGGAGCGGGGCGGCAGCAAGCGCGGCGCGCACGAGCGATATCAAGCAGGTCGAGTGCAACCTCTGTCATCGCAAATTCAAGAACATACCTGCCCTCAATGGACATATGCGATTACACGGCGGTTATTTCAAAAAGGTAAATTTACAAATCACTTTTATCAACGAAAACATATAAAGCTAATTAAAATCAAAGTCTGTATATTAAACAACATCTCCTTTTTTTCTTCAGGAGTCAGATAGCAAGAAACTAGACAAAAAAGAGTCCACCGGACCTCCGTTACAAACAGCGTCAGTATCTGTAAGAGCATTAATTGAAGAAAAAATTATAAGCCGACGAGTGGCTACCGCCACTTCAACAACGACGACAATTTCAGGTAAATAGGTACCCCAAGACATAAAACTAACTTTTCTAGCAAATTAACAAGTATAAAATGTCCGATGTGTATTCAATTAACAGGTCCGAATACGGAAACCATCAATCGGACGGGTTTCGTGGCACCTGCTCCGCCACCGCTGTCATCCATCCGCACTTCAGTGACGTCACCCGCGTCGCCCGTCACCACGGCCGCACACTTCGTGTCGCCGCGCGCCCCTCCTGCGCCCCTTGTTACAGTTACCACAACCAACGTAACAAACATTACCACCACTCAACGTACGGACTCTACCCTCATCGAACTGTTAAAAAAAGGAAACGCGAAGGTAGCTAACGAGCATATCAGTTTACTTCAGTCATATTTTATTACTTTTATTAAAAAGCTTTTTTTCTAAACTGAACTTTTGTCTTATTACAGGGCTCGGTGAAAAGATCGGCTTCAGATCCAGGACAGTCGCCACAGCAAGATTTTACTTTTCGGCCGGAACTGTTTGGTGTTTCTTTCAATTCGGATGACGGTTATTTCTCACCAGCACTAAACGAAGATACATTTCAATTCACAACCACACCGGACCAGCTAGACGAGTTAGCTTTAGAGGATTATGCTACGGTTGCTGCTTCTATAAGAGAACGGTCGCCAGTCACTTTTCCGTCCAATCGGCGACTTGCCGCTGTCCTTAATTCACCGTTACCCGAATCGCTGGCTGACTTTGGAGCTTGTCACGGAGGCTCTCCGGTTCCATCGCCGGGCCTCGGATACGCGGCAAACTCACCAGGATTATCATATTCTACTGGAGATTCACCAGGATTCGGCTTTACGGCTGCTTCACCCGGTGAAGGATACTCCAACCATGCGGAGCCTTCCCCTGGGTTAGCGTACCCTACACCACCAGCGTCTCACGATGCCCATTCACCAGCACACACCGTTCCACGAGCCTCATCACCACTGTCTGCCGCTTTCTTCACTGCCACAATGTCGAGCCAGGAAGAGGTATGGAAAATAATCAACATTAATGAAAGTTTTTTACTGATATTTAAGAAATCTCAATCATTAATTTGGTTTTCTTCTTATTTTTAGGTGGAAGAAGCCTTAGAAGAAGTGTTGCCCGAAGAATGCCGATCGTTAGGCGCTTATGTGCTAGAACCACCGGCGCGACGGATGATGCTCAACTCCGAAGACCCTCTGCTTTCTAGTAGTCCACGTGATTTTGCTCATCAAAGGCCGATTCGTCGACAAAATCGCTTAGGGTCCTCAATCGGAACGCAGCTACAGTGGCAGAATGACAACTCTTCACTTCAGGTAAGTGTTCATCTCGTCACATTTGATATGACTTTTGTTAAGACATCTTTCACACAATTTATCGATGATTTTCTATTTCCCAGGTGTGTGTCGAAGGTCGAGATACAGTACCCGCAGTGTTCCTCAGCCCGAGCAGCGTGCCCGCGTCACCGCAGCGTCGCAAGCGGCGCGCGTCTCCCGCCGGCCCCTACCGGTCGCGTATGCGCCGCCTCAGCTCGCACTACACACCGCAACCCATCTTGCCTCCAGATCGAGATGGATCAGGGCTACACATAGAACTCACTGCTGGTAAAAGACTCGTTTAACAGTTTTCCTAAATTATTAGTCTTTTTGCATCATTGATTTGACTGTGGAATACGCTGTCTGAATAGGTGTTCCCCGATAATTACAACCTGGGTTTCTTCAAGTCGCGAGTGAATCGGTTTCTTTTGGACAAGCCTGATCCATCGCACTTAACATTAGGCGAGGTTGCGGTCAAGCGCAAGTCTATTAACCAAAAAAAAACAAGATTTTACCGCTAAATGTAGATGTATACAATTTTATTTTTTTCTGACAGAAAGGCTTAGATTACTAATTCTATGTCATCTGTGTGTGTGTTATGTTGTATGTGTGTATTTCTCAAGACCAGCCTATAAAAACTGGGTCAGGTTTTTAAAATAATGACCTTAGCTGAGATAGCTGTTCACTGCTACTTCAACAACTTTTCCAACTTTTTTATCATGGAACAATACTTGTTACTAGGTTTACCAATGACTGAAACGGACGTGCTAGCACAACTAGAAGAGCCTCAACAACCGCATGTGAACGTTGGGCGCGACTTCCAGGCGGATCTTCCGGAACTCTGCAATAACAGAATAGACCTGCATCGGGCGCCGGAACAGCTGCTTTGGGACCCGGGCATAAACGACGCACTTGATGATAATGAAGGTAATTAGTAATATTAAACTCAATTTCATCCCGTCGTGGGCCAGTTGATGCAAAAAGCAGGCTGTCGATCAGTGTGGAGGTTAAAAGGGGAGGCCTATGTTCAGCAGTGTCCGCCTTCTGGCTCATAATGATGAAACTTTATCGTTATTCTTTATCCTCGTTCCCTTCTGCTTATTTTTTCTTCCTCATACCGTCCTCGCTTTTAACATTCACTGACAAATCTGTGTCTTCAAATCTCGAGTGAATCGGTTCCTTCTAGGCAAGCGTGCTCCAACGTAGACCGCATCATCGCTTAACATCGGGCGTGATGGTGGTCAAACGCAAGCCTATTATTTATTTAAAAAAAATATATATAATCTATGCTCTAAAGTAAAACAACTAATAATAAATACGGGCCAAGTGCGAGTCGAGCGTGCATTAATGATCTTTAACTGAATAAAAGTAAACTTATTTTTGGGCGCGGATTCTTCGGTACTCAATTGCATAAAAAAATTACTCTGGATTCATGTGTATTAGTCTAATGTGTGTATACATGTGGTGTGGTGCAGTGCGCATGTTCATGGAACTGGCGATGTGCGCGGCGATGCCTGTGGGCGGGCACACGCGCGAGGCGGCGCTGCAGACGCTGGGCGAGTGCGGCGGTGACGTGCGCGCCGCCACGCTGCGGCTCATGTTGCGCCCCGCCGACACCCACATGCACGACCAGCGCTGGGCGCCCGACGAGGTCGAGGCCTTCCTCGCCGGCCTGCAGCACTACGATAAGGACTTCTATACAATCTCGCAGCTGGTAAGACACGACACTTTCCTTAACACGTTTATTTTTCCAAGTCTGCCAAATATACCATCATGAAAATCCTATGCCTTCATTAACGCCATAGAGATTGGTATAATTATAGTTGAGTTGTTTACAGACAGCTAACTGCTGCTAGGCGAATGTCTTCCCCCCTCCCTTTATATTTTTTTGCAGTATTATCAACTTACTGATTAGAGTTCAAGATTTCGTAAATATTAGGTATTCAAAAACTTTTTTTACCACACAGGTACGAACAAAAGACTCGAAGCAGTGTGTTCAATTCTACTACTTCTGGAAGAAAGTTACAAAAGACTATAAGACATTATACTTACGGAGCTGGAACTCGGAGCAATCACAAGTAAGCAATGCCATCAATTCGGGGCTGCAGCATTTTATCTTCAAACTCGATGACTAGTGAGATTGTTAAACGCGCGTTGTCCACATGCAGGGATCGGTAGGACATACGGCGATACGCGCCGGACACTCGTCGGGCGCCTCGCCGGCACCGGTAGAGAGCGAGGAATTCCCTTGCAAAATATGCGGGAAGTAAGTGCCAAAAACGGAAACACGCAGCCAGCATCAAAGCTTACCAAATATCTACACGTATGAACATCGGACGCACAATTGCAATTTGAACGTTATATCCCTCATATTCATTAAAGCTCATTAAACTAATTGTTCTGCTCTTATGTCTCACTTTGTCTTCCTGTCAAAGAAAAGTTGACAGATCTTTTGATAGCACAGCATTAGCTTGTTGAGCGTTTATTAATAAGAGAGTTTAAGTTCACTTCTTTTCCCTCAAACTTCGCTAGATATACGTTTGGATTACTGACGCTTACGGGAATTAGGTTTCACATAAATTGCCCCTCGTGCATGCATTAAAAGTTAAGACAGTACAATTTACGGCTTAACAGTTACTAACTTGGTGAACGAAAATGTTTAATTAAGTTAAAATATTGTGCACTGGTTCCGTAAATATCGCTCTATCGTGTTTCATAAACCGCTAGCGAACTAGTGGTCAGAATATATTGCAGTTTGCTGGGCCAGTGCCTGAGGGATGTTGATTGCATGTCAAGTTGATGTTTGCGAACAAGTATTTATTGAGTACAGTTTGTCATATTTAGTATTCGTTTTAGAATAAGTTCAAACAAATGTGCCAATACCTAAATTACTGTAAAAGGCAATTTATAAGTTCATAACATGGGTACAATTCAAACTTTTTTAGTCAAATCAAACATTATTAACTTTAATCTTGCAAGTGTGTGTTTTCAGTCAAATGTAGTTTCTCTTGAATAATCTCTTTGTATGTTATTATGATCAAGCGACACTTTCTTCGACTGAATAACCTACTTTATTGTGTACAAATTACACTTGCCGACCCATAAACCATATGATACATTTTAATTTTACAAAAGTAAGTACGTAGGTACTATAATTATTTTCAAAAGTTTGAATTTATGCTATGATGAATAAATTAAGAATAAATTTTAAATAAGTATGTATCTGCGTTTATTGCAAATAAGAATAAACTAATATTTTATTGTATTTATGTCATGTCAGAATTTGTGTCCATTTATTTAAGGAATATTTACGTACATCTTTATTATTTTATTTGTCGTAGGTTTAATTAACTTTTTAAACGTTTCTGTAATAATTACTGATGTATGTATATTATGTTTTCAACGGTACTAACGCTTATCGCTTCGCTTTCTCGCAGTCTGCTTTGTTTTCATTTTGTCACATATATATGATTTCGCTTATCTCTCTACGTTGTGTTGCCTTTTTTTAATATGTACCCTGTTATGTTTCAGAGTTTTTAACAAAGTAAAAAGTCGTAGCGCGCACATGAAGTCACACCGGCCACTCGACGCCGAGCCGAAAAGGCCAAAACTCGAAAAGCCTTATGAAAAGGTCGAGAGATCCGATGACAGACCGCACGCGAACGCCGAATACCAAAATAAAGCTCCCGCTCAGTAACCTCTCGCACGCTCATTCCGCTCGCGCGCGGCTCTCGCTCGCTCCGCGCTTCACCGCAACCGCTCGCGCTCGTGCGCCCGCGCTCTCGCACTCGCACCCCGCCCGACCCAACGTCCTGAGCAATGAGTGCTTCGCTCCCACTCCGACAAATGCTCCTCTCGGCATTTACTTACTGTTACAAAATAGTTAATTATACCTAGATTAAAAATTAAAGTTACCTAGAAAATAACGAAATAGTGACTAGTTGCTAGAGAGATTAGCTTTCGGGTAAAACCGATTTGTTACAACGTCAGCATCGAAAATCCTTCTAATGCTAAGCTTGAAGAGATGGCATATTTTGTATAACGATTAGGTAAGATCTTCGTAATTTTTATATGACAGACTTCTAAATGTGACTTGCAAGTGTGATGTTGTAAATAGAACTAGTAGATGGTTGTTACTTACGGTCGAGCCGCTAGCTCTCGGCGCGGCATGTCGCTGTACCTAATTACAACTTAGTTATTTCGTGTGATACATAAAATCGTGTAGTAACTACACTACCTCGTTTCTATTCGATTGTTTTCATTTTTATTCAGAGCACAGCTCGATGTTACATTTGCTTGTTTTGCTCGTTCAGTTGTTTTTAATTTTATTTTTCTAGTCGTATCGACGTTTTATTGCACATACGAATTTCAATCGTTGCTCTGTTTTAAGTGATAGTTAAGTGAAAATAATTCAATTTTGCATCCGTACCATTACCGTAGGTACTAGTAAGTACACTAGTCACTTATCGATGTATTGCACAACCTTAGAGAAAATATACTTGCTCACTGGAAATAAGCTGGCTTCTGCGAATATCTTGGATCAAATAGAAATGAATAATGAAAACTGCTTTCTGTACTTACATACAATTTTCAAAGAAAAATAAACATGATTGAACCAAACGGGACTGAATTTTACAAAGCACTAAAGGAAATTGAAGATTTATAGGTAAGCCTAGCCAATATTCCATTTGATTCCAAGCCATTCACAGAACCAAAAGCAATAACAAAATGGAGGGATAATATTTTTTACACAAAATTACATGGAATGCTCAAGCTAAGTATATTTTTTATGTCCTAGTACTTAAACTAGTTCTTCGAATGTCTGTTGGTGGATTAGTGTCATAATAATTATGTAAAATTAGCTAATCAAAAACATACAGAGTTACTTAATTTATGTATTACTTTACTCTACACGTCGTATGTTTCTAGGTACTAAATACGTGTTGTGATTGAATGTTATTTGTTAATTGTTTCTAAATCTATAGTTTGATGGTACAAAGAGCAGCAGCCATTGCTCAAGGTTGTATTAGAGAATCTAACAATAGCATACTTAGGTATTAAACAGTACCTACTAGGAAAAAAATCCGCCACTTTGGAGAGAAGAGAATGCTCAATTCGTATTACCTTGGATAAGTAATTTTTTCACAACTATGAAAATTACTTAAAAACTGTTCACTTCTAAAGTGCATAAAGTTTTAATAGAACAAGTCAAATTAGGTCATACATATTTAAATATCGTTTCAGCGCACCAAAACAGACTAAAGCTATACCAACTATTAACATAATCTATGCATTTATTCTACATTTTTGTTGCAAGCAAAATTTTACATTGTAGACATAAAATTTTAAGTATTTGTATTTATTCAGGGTTACGCTGAAAGAGGGTCTTTATACTCATCAATATGAAAAACTTTTATTACGGGGCCGACTCAGAAATCTCGAAAAAAATATCGGCTGTTCCATACATTTTGTTGAGTGTGACTGACATTTTGTCTATGGCACAGCGATTTTTTTCGCGATTTTAGGTGCGGTCCATAGTAAAAGTTGTTCATAGTAATGAGTGCAATGACCTCTTTTCGGCTTAGTATACCATTTCTGCGTAACCCTGTATAGGTCACTTAGGGGACTTTTTCGTGAATTTTATACTGGACCCAACCATGTTTGTTAATCGATGTTAGATACAATGATCCCTGACTACATTCAGTTATGTGCCAAAAGTAAAGCTTGTGGACTCAGCAAAGCTGGGATATAAGTCATGCTCTTCGTAAAACGTTACGTTACCTACCTACGTACCTACTTTGAAACTTTTTCTCTTTTCCCCAAAATGGCGTGTAATTCTGGTTCCTGGTACTGGATGAGTGTTTACTTAGTAGCTCCCAAGTGTAAACTTCTCTCGAGTGACAAATATTTTGCGGTTGTGATGTTTCTAATAATTTCTCGTCTTCCTATTTATTGAACTAACAATTCTGGGGTAAAATTCCTCACAAAAGACATGTTTACCTTTGTTCTAATTGTATTAACAAAATCATTACTAACTCTTGTTGGAAAACGCGTGTAACGCGCACAGTATTATGAAAAAAAAAAAGTTCAAATAACACTATTTAAGTATGAACACAAGACACCGTTAATTTTATGGAATTAAGTAAAGTTAGAGCGACCAGTATTGTCAGGGTTGCCACCTGTCCCGATTTTGATGATATTGTCCCAACACCCCGATAATCTATAATTTTGTCCCGATTTTTTATACATGGGACAATCTCTTAATTTTTTTAGACTCGCAGCACAATGACGCGTCGCAAATAATTAATTACGTAAGGAATATTTTGCCCATTGTTTTGTTTTGCCCCCGTCGTCGGCATCAACGATGCTTGACATGTAGTCCCAACTTTTTTTCTTCAAAAAAGTGGCAACCCTGTGTAAAGTTGACGTGTTTCTTAAAACACAGGAATATACTACACAGACTACACAGGAATGGTAAATCTAACATATTTAGCAACACTTCAAAATATACGGCACATAATTATCAACTGTAAGGCAAAAAGATATATTGTATAACTTATGAAAACGCCAACCATACAGATGCATCGAAATAATACCTAAAAGAGTAAGTATAAAATATTGTTCAGGGCCCTGATTCACTAACTACAAACACGCTTGTAACGCGGCGCAAAAGGTTAACCGCAAAAGGTAGGCCTTTATTTCCTAAGGAACAGAAGCCAAATTCTTAGAGGGTAACTTAACGCGCCGCGTTACGTGCGTGTTTTAGTTAGTGTATAAGAGCCCTGATAATAAACAGAGTTTGCCAAAATATATTAATTTTCCTTCCAAGAGTACCTGAACGCCAAAGCGACCCGGATATTTTTGTACTCGAGTGTCGTGGTACTATCTAGTACCTAATTAAGAACTTATATCTAAGATCGATATTCATAGTTTTAAACGATAGGTACACTAACTTGAGTGATTATTTGGTTGTGTTCTATCATAACGAGACGTAGACAAATTTAATATTTCTAATATTTAAATCTTATTCTATTCTAGCTCGATGCCAAAGTTTTGCCAAAGATTTATTAGAACAGAGCTGACTCTACTTTTTTACGTAGAACAAGGAAATCAGCCGCCACTACATAATACAATAGTTATAAATGTCATTTTAGACTACAATCCGACCGCTGAGAAAATGGGTCTGACAGTTGCAATAACAATGTAAAGAAAATGAATGAAAACATTTTATCATTTCACTGTAGTATCTAATGGTTACCAACTACAATCTTACTATCAAGAAGCTAGTAAGTGGTCAGAATTTACTGGTTTCGATCAGATTTTTAAAATTGTATTGCAATTATCAGGAGCATTCCCTCAGCGGCCGCACCTAAATACTAACACATAATATAAGTGATCTAAACAATGTGCCAAAACTCTATTCGTAGTCTAGAAAAAATCTCATGAATAAATGTACTTTTAGTAATCATAATTATTAATGTCGTATATAACATCGACTTGTGAATACGCTTTGCACTCTGGAATAAATATTTCAAAAAAGATTATTTAAAAACAAGTCCCTCCAGATATTAATTAACAAATACTCTTAGCAATTAAGACTGAAAAGTACTCTCTAAATTTTCTAAAGCAGCATTATTTTGCCAAATTGTTCTTTCATTTTAATTAACGTTTATCCGTAGTACCTATTTCATTGTATAACTAACCCATTCCACGTGCTGAGTCGTACTAGTCAGGGTATAGCACTAGATATTGCCCTCGTTTATTTAGAAATACATTGTCCAAGCTCTGTGTTTAGCACATTACGCACACCCATCATTGAAAAATCGCTATAACTAATTAAAATTACGAATAAGAGGATTAAACTTCAAAATTATATATAGAAGTGCCTTACAATTTAATTTTTTTAAGTACAGTTTTTGTTTACTAATTTATTTTAGTTAAAAACACTGAAATATGCATTTATTGATACTGATTCTCTGCGCTCTGCCGGAACAGAGCTAGAGAGGGATCGAACACTTTCCTTTTAATTTATATTGTTTCGTCTAACCAAAGCGTCTAACATACGTCATTTCGACAGTAAGTCATCAATATAAAAAAATTATTTCTACCAAATTATAGTTACCCATGAATAATACAAAGATCTAAAATAATATATGAATTATACCAACAGCGTGAATGTAGATGTACGAATTACTTAACTGCATGTCAATTCTACGAAGAGTATAATAATATTTCATAGCACAGAAATTAAAGAAAAAATAAAATTAATTAGAATCAACTAAACACAGCGCTAGTATTAGTTCGAAAGAAATATGTCTATTTACCTACCCATACATTTATGTAAATCCTCTTTATGTTATAAAAACAAGAAAACCTTATAATAAAATGGACTATTAGCTATCCATATTACTACACTATTCTAGTTCCAAAGCGGCACCTAGTGTTTAATGTAAGTACTTCTGTGTCTGTGTCAACACGTAAATAGTTGAATAGCATATAAATAAATATTTTATAAGTCTAAATGGATATTATATTCTTCTAATTTTGTATCGAATAGCTAAGGTGAGTGGCGAATCGCCCCCTGTCTCTTGTCAAGGTACAGTCAGACGCGAGTCTGAGCGACTGGGGCCCGAATTTACCAACTACAAACACGCTCGTAAAGCGACGCGTTAAGTTAACCTCTAAAAGTTAGATTTTATTCCCCGTTAGGTTAACCTCTAAAAGTTTGGCCTCTTTCCTTAAGGAATAAAGACCAACTTTTAGAGGTTAACTTAACGCCTCGCGTTACGAGCGTGTTTGTAATCTATACTAATATTATCAGTGAATAAGGGCCCAGCACATAGCGCTCGCATCTGACTGTACTTACGTATTCCATACGTACCTACTTGTAAAATAACTGTAGTCGTCTAAAACGTGCCAAAGCTGCACGATAATTGATATACACTCTGTGTTGTGATTTTGAACGTTCTGTAAATTACAAAAAGTCTTTACCTATGAAAGATTTGTAGACCTTTTTAGATTAGCACAATTCTTCGCGTAGACACGTTAGGCAAAATTTAAGCATTTAGATTTAACATTGGTAGTAATCATGGAATAAATGTATTTGCGTATAGATTCATTGTTACATAAATTCAATGTGATGATCGTATAAACAACGACTAACTTCGGCCTGTGTACCCCATCCCCCCACTCTCCCCTCCCCGGCCTCTGGGCGGCTCTTTGCAACTACGCATATCCTTGAACAATAAGTAATAAATCTCTATTAATATATATTGATAAATTTATTAGGGTAACTAATTTTTTAAGACGATGACTATTACGTGATCTTTTAGATTGTCTTTATTAATAAATATATGGTGAAGGTTTTGTGAATTTGTTTTATTTACCAACCTGTTAGACTTTCCTCCTAAAGATACATCAAAAGTATTTACTCCTAGTTTTATAAAAACAAGTATAAGTATGCTCTATCGTCGAGACGCGGTGCGAACTGCAGCGACCAACGCGGGCCACGCCAAATTATGCTTAAACGCTTTCACCTTCGATTAAAAATCGAAGGCTTTCATACATAGCTATACGTTTGAAATAACCACACGACGATACGTCCCGAGTACCTAACGCCACGTAACGCTTTGCATCTCGGTAAGCGAGGCTTAAGGCCCAGAATATGGGCCGCTATCTCACTCGAGCATCTGATGTTTTTTTTTAATATATTTTTAGGACTGTCTACTTTGCTTCGGTAATTTTGCGATAAAAAAATGTGATTTATTCTGGTAATTATATAAAATATTAAAATTTGTTCTAATTATTTTGAAATATTAACCTTGCAAAATGACCGCAGCACATTTTTTTAAACGTAGAAAGAGATTTTAGCAGATTTGTTTTTGAATAGAGCTCGCGGTAACTTTTGTCGAGTGGTTTAGGCGCCAACGTGAAAAAACATGTCGCCTCATTGGGTTGTATTTTCTGGTGGATTATTATTAATTAAAGTTTGTGAACGTGCTCGCATAAGTAATATAACGAGGTGAAACATGTATTTTCGTGTTGTTTCTGAAACTCCATAGAAACCTCTAGTAAAGTCTCAACCACTTTACTAGGGCATGTCTATGACTTGTTTGACGATATCTAATGAAACTTGCAAATATTTCAATACTTGACAAATGCACAAGACTTGCGACGCCAAAATCCTTATAAGAAGAAAGAACTTTCATAGAGTCAGATGGATCGTGCGACCTCACTCTTGACTCCCTACCATACAAAGGTCATCTTTAGGTGGCTTTTCCGCCAGATATGTGCGTGGTAGTCTGGCTAATGAAAGTAGAGACTGAAAAAGCGCGGCAAATTTGAAATATCAGCATTGAAACTCCAAAAATTTGTATGAAATACCTGGAATAATCTTACTATTACTTATTATTTTTAATTGTAATACAGTAATGTTTTGCATTTCACAAAACATGGGGTTGCAATGCTGTTTTTTTTTTAAGTTAGCGCGCTTTTTTAGTCTGCTTTCATTAGCCAGACTAGCTTAGCGGTGTGCGAGAAAAAACCAACAATAAGAGGTGAGGCGAAACGGAATGAAGCGATCCCATTGGTCGATTTTTTCGCGCACCGCTTATGTACCTCGAAGCGCTTTGATTCCACATTTATTGTGCGAACTGCTAGTCTGTGGAATTCGCTGCCTGAGTGGGTGTTCCCCGATAGTTACAATCTGGGTGTCTTCAAGCCGAGAGTGAATAGGTTTCTTCTGGGCAAGCGTGCTCCATCGTAGGTCGCATCATCGCTTAACATCAGGCGAGTTGGCAGCCAAGCGAAAGCCTATTTATATATATTTTTAAACTGATAGAAAAGAACCCTTACCCTACCTCAATTCAAACTATCAATCTAACAGGTACAAAAATCAATAAAAGAATGTATCATCTTAATCTGTTTATTAAGAACATTGTAGAACACAAACCGTTCTTATCCACAGACCGATAAAACTCTGTTACAAACACGAAAACAAAATAGTGCTGGACAACAATTAAATAAAAATCGTAACACACATTTAACCGGACCGTGTCTATGAGAGGAAAGACAAGCCGGTCTCGCAACCAACATTATACGTACTCGGTGCTCTTAGGGTTCCGCGAGGTCTCACAATTCAGGATTATCACAAGTCAACCACTCCGAGCAATGGGCTATCAATATATGGGGCTGGTAGATACTTTTTATGCTTTAACCTTTAAACCTTTTAAATTCTGAAACTATATAGATGTCGCTAGCATAGCTTTTTAAAAGATTTAAAAAAAGGATCCGACGTTTACAATTCGAGCCTTTTTTAAATATTATTTATATATTTATGTCGTTTTTTTTCAACATTTGAGAACCGAAGTTAGATCACAAAAATTGCAATTACTTCGGCTCAGTAGTTTTTTACCAGGGGCCTTACGGACAACAGCTAATTGCGGCACCTAATCAGCTCAGTTGGAAAATCACGCGAACCTTATCGCGCCCAGATACGGTTTGCGGTCGCGTGATTTTCCAACTGAGCGGATTAGGTGCCGCAATTAGCTGTTGTCCGTAAGGCCCCAGGTCCAACAAAATTAATTTTGTTCGACTGTTGGTTTGGCAATAGCATTTTTTTTTTCGAGTGCCTAATAATTTTGGAGTCGGTTTTTTTAAAGATAAAGAGTTTTTTTGTACATTGAATGTCAAATGGACATATGACATTGAGACAAAATTTTCAAACAGAAAAACAAGCTATCCTCAATATGCTCAATGAGCTACGCATTCAACGCTAGCATAGCTCGCAGTGGCTATGCTAGCGTTTCTTTGACAGTTGCCAACCCCACACAAAGCAAGTTCAAACATCTAAAGTCTCAAAAACAGTAATTAATGATATGTACAGAACAGTAATCTAGCTCTAAAAGTGTAAAACTGTACTATTAACTATTAGAGATGAAAAATTCCGATAGCCCAAAGCTCAAACCGTCGACGTCGCCAGATGTCCTTACACACGTATTAACACTTTGGTGTTTACATTATATAAATCTCATACAACATTATTGCATTCTTTCACATCGTCATTATAATCTCTAGTAAACGAAACAACAGCGTATATTGATAAGCCTCCGCTACACTACTCGCGAAGTTGCTTCGACAAAATACTGGGACCTTACGCTAGCTGTTTAAAACAATCCAGCTTACGTGATGAAAAATTGTTGCGCGACCGCAAACCGTATCTGGGCGCGTTATGGTTCACGTTCGCGTGATTTTCCAAACTGCGCAGTTTTAACGTTAGTTTGATACCGCGTAAGCAGTTGACCGTAGGCCCCTGGTCGAAGTTAGCTGAAGTTCGAAGTACGTGACTACACGTGCAACCTCGCAAGGACCTCAGTCCACCGGCTTCGAGTCCTTTGACTCGGGCGCGAAAACCGACAACGATCGGAAGTCGCCTGAGTCAAGCCGAGGTTCAATTCAATTTCTTCTTCGTGGCTTCGTGCGGTATTGCCACAACTTGCCAATGTCTTTTTTAGAGTCGAGTAGGGAAATATTCTGGAGATTGAAGATTAAATCACTATTAGAAGATCTTCAAGCCGAGGTTGCTCGAAGTGAATAGATGTGCCCTTCTACACTCTCGTATTCGTTTAGCTTTGATCAACTTCGCGAGTAGTGTAGTGGACGTTATAAACTAAACGTGTGATAAGTACTGTGTGAAGCGAGGTTCTAAAATAGAAGTTACGTTAAATAAAGTGAAGTTTATGCTAAAAAACTTGAACTTTTTATACAAAATGGACGTAGATCACGGAGATGTTAACTCTGAATGATATTTACAAAACATACAAACACGAGCTATGACAGTGGTTAGATTCTATATACACACTATACAACAATGATAGTATTTATAAACAGGTTCATTTGACATGCTATGCCTGAGTGAAAGAACTTTATTGAAACTTATATGAGCTGGAATGTGCATGAGAAATCCAATTTCAGTCCGACGCGTCGATCGGGGAGCTCTCTGTATCTTTCTTTCAAATCGTTAACTTCAACTTTTCTTTGTGGCTTCTGCGGGTGTTGCCGCAATTTTGCCAATGTCAAAGAGACATAATATAAATAAAGGCCGGTCAATGGTCAATGCAATGCCAACTTTGCGCAGGGTCCTGATTCCGTAACTTTAACAAGCGCGTAACGCGCCGCGTTCAGTTATTTTTGTAAAATTTGGACTCTATCCCCTAGGAATAAGGACCAACTTTTAGATATTAACTTAACACGGCGCGTTATGTGCGCGTTTGTAATTACAGAATCAGGGCCCTGATGATCAAAAGAATTTTCTTCATTGAGTGTAATATATTCTTAACGCAGAAAATCGCATTATAGTCTATCCCATACAAATAAATACGTTTGATCTAGTATTACCTCTTTACAAAGTTACGTCAATGGCATCGATTCTGATGTAAACTGAACTAAATTTGACAGCTCTAAAATTATTGCCATCCTTCTCACACTTATTAAACTGAAAAGAGAGGCAGATAATTTTAATCCTGACAGATTGGTTTAGTTTAGTGAATGGTATGACAGAATCGACGCCAATAGCTTTCAAGTTGACGTGTAATGTTAGATCAAACGTATTTATTGTATGTTAGATCAAACGTATTTATTAGTTATGGTATATAATTTGCTAGACGCTTTACAAAGTTATGTCGTCAACTTTGTATGTTCTGTCAAAAAGCGACTAACATAATGGATAGACTATAAGTATCATTAAAATATGACGTTGTTTGACAATGTATCCTACCATTTGACCATGCCTGGCAGAAAGAGACAAGAGTGCTTCCAGATTAATTATCTAATTTAGACCGGTTCTCTCTGAAATTTCAGTATAGTATTTTGTTCTTTATCTGTGGTTCTTTATCGTTTTTTTGAACGCACAATCCAACTGGGTATAAGATCGACTGTGACATATTATGTCAAGCCTGCATGGCAATGCCAATGAAACTGTTTCTAAAACATCTAGTAGTAAATATTATTGCATTTATCACAACTTTAAAAAATTGTCTTTAGTCCGAAGGGAGTTTGTAATGTAAGCGTAAGTATAATATTTTCAAAGATTACTAGTAAAAACAAGGTCGATACGATAAATAATAAACGATCTAAAGCAATTCTAAACTTTATGAATTTTGCTGTAACAGTTGTCAATAGCCGCGCTTTTTAGAGGTTTATTGTCTTCAAATATTAAACTGGTATCATAATACAGGGTGCTGTGTCAGTCGAATCCGACCCGTAAGGGCGTTATACAGTATCGATAAAATAGATAATAAAAGTATTTATTGTACATACCAGAAATCAAAATAACATACAGATAGAGAAACTTACTACCCAGTGCCACAAGTAGCAGCCTTATCGATATAAGCGACCTCTTCCAGTTTTTTTTATTATTATTATGGTGGTAAGAAGATATTATTAGTAATTATATTTACGTCATCTTTTTACTAAAATAATTAAATAATATTCCTGCGTTTTATTTATTTTATTTTATTAAATAAGCAATCTTACATGGTAACTCGAAATGCACGCAAACAGGTGAAAAAACAATTAACATCGGCGAGCGTGACGCCACAGATGAAATGACGCTAAAACGCTATTAGCGGCGCTTGCCGTGTGTTATCAGTTTCTAAATGACTCGATTTTATTTTGAAATTTGAATAACTTATCCTACTAATATTATAAACGCGAAAGTTTGTATGTATGGAAGTATGGATGTTTGTTCCTCTTTTACGCTGCAACGGAACAACGGATTGACCTGATTTTTTGCATGGGTATAGTTCAAGAGCCAGACAGTGACAGAGGCTACTTTTCATCATCATCATCACCATTTTTCATCACTACACGGGTGAAACCGCGGGGCGCAGCTAGTTATTTATATACGTTTGTATGTTTACTGGGACACCTTTACGCCCCTCGCAAGTCAGACACGACTTAAACAACACCGTGTATATATTTAAAAGAATGAATCAAAGCTTAGTACTAAAGAAAGTCAATGCTCACATACACCAATCCACAGAGTGCTAAAACCGATAATATTTATATATTCCTTAAAACATCTGTTTATCTAATGGACTAATACAATACACGAATTGATGTCAGTCGTTCTTTTAGTTTAGTTAGGCCTATTGTGAAATTGCGCGTACGGCACAGTCTTCTAAGAAAAAAAAGACAGAAAAAATAGGTAAGTGAAATAATTTAAAAAATTGCGGGAAGCAAGTAGTTATAGTCATAGAATCACATTTAAGAGATCAACAGCCAAATCTGGACAGAAGTTTAGTTTAAAACAAGATTTTGTTTAAAAAAGTGTGTGCTTCAGACGGCAAAAGTGAAAACTTTATCATGATTGACTATGGCGTCTATTCTGGCATACCACTCACTAAACTAAACCAATCTGTCAGGACTCAAATTATCTGCCTCTCTTTTCATTTTAATACTTGAGAGAAGGATGGCAACAATTTTAGTGCTGTCAAATTTAGTTTGGAGTGCATCAGAATCGATGCCTATATCTCTCTCGCTCCCTTAGTCGACTCGTGCCGACTTTACCAGAACGAGTAACTGAGCGTGACGGTCACGCGAGTTTAGTGCTTTATTCCCATCCCTTAAGTGCCCATAGAAGCTTAAAGAACCCGAGGAAGCGTGCCTAAAGAAGTTTTCATTTCAAAAACACTATTAAAAAACAAGATTTTATTTGAGTTATGTTTATAATTTTGCGACCATTTCTAATATTATAATATCGGGTATTGCATATTCATATTAAAGGACTAAGCGTGTATGCAAAATTTCAGCAAAATCGGTTAGAATTGGATCTAATTCAGCTCGCAAGATTTGACCTCAACAAACTAAAAAACATTGCAAATTAAATAAAAACTTGTAACAAACCTAGGGTAAGAGGATATTCCGTGATACAGGTTAAGCTGTGATAAAGGTGCGACGTGAAGTTTGCTGCAAACGCTACGTAACCGATATTCATACTACCATCTCGCTCACTCTTAAGTGCATCCCTATACGCGTTTTCACTTCAATTCAGACACAGGCAAATAAGTTACAAACGTTAAAAAAGTATGGTGTACGTACTGCGATCCCCAAGCCGCCTGACAAGCGTGGGGATTATGGCAACACCCCTCACTAAGAGGGAGGCATTTATCCAGCAGTGGACGTTCAATGACTGATGTTGTGTAATTTTTTTTATCACAACAACCTGTATCACGGAATAACCTCGTTAACATAAGGTTCAAAATCAATTGGTAACATTTGAAACTAGTAAGGAAGAGTGGCGTACGTGGCAATTTGACAATACAGCTCGGAACGTTCGCTTGTGAGACGAAGACGTCGACTAAGACGCGGATGGAGGCGCTAGGTGCGTCACTCCGGCCGACCGACCTTCTTGCCCTTCACTACTGCAGGTTTGTTCTTAAGAAGGCCTTTTCTTCTTCTGGAGGTCTGTTGAGAAAAATTTGAAAATTTAAAAAGGTGAGTATTGTACACAGACCTTTATCAGGACTCTTAACCAGTCTTAAGTTGGATCAATGCTCCAACTAGCAAGACGCATAATTCAGTTTGATTACCGTCGTCTTGCAAGTTGACGTCAAGAAAAAGCGCACTAGTATAAAAACTCATCGAAAGCAGTGTGAAAGGAGTTAAACGAAATTGCTCTTTCGAGGGCCAGTATAACGGGTGCAGCGATCTAGAAATATTTTTTTAAATGACCAGAACAAATGGGAAAAACTGTTTATCCCATTTTGTGTGGTCCATAAATAAAATGTGGTCCAAAAATATTAATAAAACAAAAAATTTAGTCAACCGAAATGCACCGAATGCAAAATACCAAAGCACATTTTTCAAAAGTAGACAGTAATTTTTTATCTTTATACAATTTTAAGTGGTCGCGGTGTCTATTCTGATAAAGGACTGTGGTATGGTACAATGATAGTTTTTATGATTAAATTGGTTGTAAAAAGACAATACAAGAATTCGGAGACAGACATGAAAGATTCAGTGGCTCAGCGGCTAGAGCGAGGGCGTTTACCCAGGTCGTTGTGCAGGTTCGAATCCTTGTCGACAAATTTTTGAATTGTCTTTAACATTTAAATACATGGTACAATAGTTTGACGACTTCCCAACATATAGACAAATAAGCTGATATAAGGCAAACATCTTCAACCAACACATTAGCGCACAAAGCACTTATATAAATCCGCGCCTACCAATGACACGCCAGCACTGCGCATAACTTTGAACGGAATAATCGGTGTTTTGTGCTTGTGCACGTCTAGTTTTCTATATAACTTTAATTGCGAATGAATCTGCTGTAATGTCTACACGATAAGAAATCGTTGGTGGTTCCCAACATTAAGTGCAGTTACATGGGTTGGTATGGGTTTTAGTTCGCTAAATAATATTACAATTTTAGAATTGTTTGACATGTTTATTATGATTATTGTTATTTAATTTTTTTTCATTTCTTATTTTTGTAATCTTAATAATTAATCTGTTTGAAATTCAATCAATTAATTATTATTTTATCATATGTTATTTTCTTACTTTTTAAGTTAAAATTGTATTGACTTGTATATTGCCATTTTATTAATAAATTTACTTATGACTTATGACTAAATCTATTTAGTACGTGCGTGATACTTGCGCGGTTAATAGACAAGCTGACACTCGCTATCGTGTCATCTCACTCGCACGCATAGTGTGGGTAAGCTTGCGCGAGTGGGATGACACATAAGCGATATCGAAAGTAAACTTTCGTAATATCCCGAATTTCGTAATATAGTCCATGTCCTCAAGAAATTGTATCGAAAGTAAGTATTTATCTGAATCTTCATTTACCGGGACACCTTTACAAAGCTTTGTTCGCTTTCTCATGTTATTGCTACGTATCACTACTTGTATGAATTAAAGTCAGTTTTCGATGAAGTTAATGAATAGGCATGTTTCATTTATAACAAACTAGCTGCGCCCCGCGGTTTCACCCGCGTAGTGATGAAAAATGGTGGTGATGATGAATTATAAAATTAACCAACATACCAGAATGTTCGGACTTTTATTGAAATATCCTGATTTTCAAATTTTGATATGGCCTAATCGGGCTCTCATTAACGTTTTTCGAAACGACGTTTTTTTACAACGAAATTTGCCATACTAAAGTTGTCAAAATCCATTATGGCAACAAATTAGATTTAGGCTCCTATTTTTTTACTTGCTATAAAGTTCGTGTTCGTCTGAGGAGCAACGATTGTGCTCTTCGTTTACCAACTCCGAAATCGCTTTGGTGCCAGACAAACTCATAAGACGACCCGTGGACGCCTGCGTTCCTCTTCAAAGCAATTTCAACCTCAACAGTCCTTTTAATACGATACAAAACATAAAAACGACGGTGTCCCACGTCATCTGTACGCTTAGTCCCAGATTTGATAGTTTACGAAAACTTTTTTCGTTTACGTATTGTTCCATACATTTAGTAAAGCGCCTCTATCGGAAACGTGGAGGAACTGAATTTGGCAGTTATCGGCGGTATAGATTGCTTCACTCTAATACGAAAAAAGCTTTCGAATACCTCTTAGCCCAGCAATGTATGGAACAATACGAAAACGAAAAAAAATTCGAATACTATCAAAGCTTGTACTAAGGGTATTGACGTATCTTTATTTGTATCGTATTAAAAGGCGCTAAGGTTGAAATTATTTTGAAGCAGAGAACGGTCTTATGAGTCGGTCGATATCTCTTTCGCAATAGCGATTAAAATCACATAAAGCTACAAAAACACGTAAACTACGAAACAAATACATGCAGTGATGCTTAAATGTTTTATGACTCACGAGTTTGCATTCTGTACGCATTCCGAATCACGCTGACAGTGCCATCGCCGCCAAAAGCGCTAATTTGAACCATTACGGCACAACTAAAATATTAGAACTGTGTTGGTTCTCATTAGCGCCGTTGGTGTTGATTCGGAACGCGCCCTAATTCAACAAATACTCCAAACTGCGACTAGCTATTATTTCCAATTACAAGCACTAATAATTTGTATTTTTACGAGTATAACAAATTCTACATATTCGTGCAGTCGTGAATACTCGCACAGAAAGAAGAGTTTACTTTAAGGTGCATTTGAGAGGGAATAGTGAAAAATAAGTAACAACTAAGAATGGGCTGATTTTCCTTAGTAACAACTGACTTGGTAAGTGAAACTGCAATATGTTAAGTACATTAAATCAAAATGTAAAGAACTAAAATATGAGCCGTTATACGATTAATATTACCGTAAAACGGTAGTTAAGAAATGACGGGTGAATAGAAATTATTTTTATCAAGTTTTTATTTTTTTTCGTTTAATTACAAGTTTTTTTTCCAGGCATGCGAAATACAAAATATGCTAAATACTTATGACCTAAAACAACGTGAATTGTTTGGTTTGGTAAACCAAATAACAACGTTTGGTTTACCAAACCAAATTTTTTATTGTTGTGGCTTTGTTTTTTTTATAAATATAAATTTTGTCAGCGAAACCAAATTCTTCTTGTCTAAAATTACTAGAATTTTGCCAGCCGGAACAAATCAAATTCTTGTACCTTAAAGGACAATAATTTGTTTTCATTTCGTAGGCGTGTAAGTTGTACGGTGTTAAAACATTTTAAATTTTGTTCTATTCACCCTATCGTTTCTATTCACCCCCTTATTGCCATACCACAAAGCCAACAATGAAACAAATCATGCATCAATATGTCTTATCCCGTTAAACTCTCACAACATTGATAAGATAAATTCAAAGTATAATTACTATACCGTGGCTGCCTGTCCTAATGCCGGCTGCAAACATCAAACAATTATGTTAAATACTATTTCCGTAATACTTTTATGTATATTTCTACTGTTTTATTTCAAAGGATTCAGGGGTCTAGTAGTACAAGAGCCCAAGACAAATTTTTTGTCTCATGGCAATACGGCCGAAACTTTATGAAATCATCAGATTATAAAATATATTATGATTCTGAGCCAGACTACGTGTGTAGTAACGGTCAAGTGTAGCAACTGCGTGGGAGCCTATTTCTGCTTTGTCAAAAAAGGCAGTCAGTATTATAGCATTACGTCTGATATTGCCTGGACATTTGATAGGCATTGGCCAAGCCAACACCAAGAGGCCTTATTGAATATAAAAATACAATTATGGAAAGTGTATAAAACGAAATATGAAACTATTTTACAGTAGGATTTAAAAAATCTGGGCAATCTGAACAATTTGTGGGTAGGCGAACAGATCTTAAAGATGAGAAACGGCACCAGTTTTACCCTGTCTCATGTCTAAATATATTTAGGCGGGTATTGACTTGCTACCCACTAAAAGGGCCCTCCATAATGGCTGCCGCATATTGGCACCGGAGGGGCAACATTGGCGTGGGTGGCTTAGTGTGTCGAGAGGTGTGCTGCACTTTCACTAAGAGCTACTCGCGGCGTTATGCCTTCCACTCTGGAGCTTAGTTAGGTTCTTAGCTCTTGCTGTTTACACCCACAGACGGCCGGTTAAGAGCCTCTTATACCAAATTTGACGGTTTTAAATCAATTTTTTTCAGTTAAATTACAATATTTGAGCTGGAAAAAAATACATGTCACAGATACATCTGTGTTAGAGTCTGTGATTTGGTTCAAAACACGATAGAATAAACTTTCCTTGATCAAAAAAAAATCTGAAACAAAGTCGATTCAGTTTTATGCTCTAATGAAAGCTCGTAACAACCTGGAAATTGCATGTACCGAAAGGAAATTTTATTCAATTTTTTTTTTTGGATAGAATTTTTATAGTGAATAGTTTAGTTTTTTTGTGAAATTAAAACCGTAAAAAGGTCCCGAGAATTTTGGCGCGCCGCGTTCAGTGCCGCGCCAGGCGTCATCGAGGTCGGACCTATGTTCGTTTTTGTCGTTGCACTCCCCCCGCGGGCGTCCTTACTCTAGCGCGGCAATATACACCGTCGCTATAACTTGGTGGGGGCTGAGGGAGCGTTTTGTTGCCTACGCGACTCGGATAGCCAGCCGTTAAGGCAAGCCAGAGGTCGGGGTGTCGCTTACCGACGTCTCGCCACAAAGTCGCCACTGCGTTTCTAGATCGAACTCGCAATACAGAACATAAACATCTTAGGGTACAACATTTGTGATGGAATAATAAAACCCAACCACCCTATTTTGTTTATTATGTTTTCTTAACACGTTTTTGAATGAATGAATAAATCATTATGTCAAGATTATACAACAAGTGAAAAAAAGGGAATTTAACTCGATGGAGAGGGATCTCCAGAACAGCGAAGGAATCTAGAGGAGAATCCTGAGCGGAGACGGGTGATTGGGTATGGCAATATAGTGACGCACTATATTGCCATACCCAATCAGGGTTATTGTTATGTATTACCTAATTTAAACATGCTACCTAACATCTGTATGTGAACTTCATAATAATTATGCAATAAATGATTGAGTATTGAGTATTGATATAAGGACTGAGATGAATGAACTTTTTCACGAGTTATGTACTTCACTTTTTACCATTGACTGCGAGAAAAGAAATAATTAGTAGATATACAGTATTTATATTTCCAACTAGAACCAAACTTACAATTCTGTCGGTTATCCGTTTTTTTCGGTATCCAGTTAACCGGGTTGCATACCCTAAACTATAGTATGATGGTACGGTACTTTCTAGCTCTCTTTTGTCTAACTTGAACCTTCCAGATTATAAAGTACCGTATATAGAAATGATTAGTAAAAAGCTGTTATTTTGACATTACAAACATACACTTCAATTTTATTTTTTTGTATAGACGATCAAACATTAAACAACCACGATAGCAGAAAATAAACTAAAATTATAAATAAATAAATAATTAGTATTTTATTCTTAATTTATATTGGATAGCGCATTGTCCATTCGCCAGCCAGTAGGCACGTTCAGCATTTTTATTTTTTGTACATAATTCGTACAATTCGTGCTTGTACCAAATTCAAAATGGTTTTACATTTAATGCTTTTTTTGTCAGTGACTAAAAGAGAGTTTTATTCACTGTTATCGATGAAGCAAATGCCCTTTTTCCAATGGCAATGGTAAAAATACCATTCATGTTTAGAAACACGGATGTGCTCATTTACATCACAAAAGAATGTTAGTTTTCAAACTAATACCACAAACCCCACTGTACTTTCCCTCTTTGTCGTGCCAATAATTGCCTATTGCCAATAAAGGGCGCGGTCCGAATTACGCCAACGGCACCCACTACGTTATCAGAGCTAATGCCCGGTCCGAAATATTTGAACACACCCACGGCAGTTGGTGTTCTATAAGTTCCGCGCGCTCCTGTAAGTGTTATTAGCGCTGAGTGCCACTGGGACCGCTTGTTTTCCTTGTTCATTGTTGTAAAATTTTCTTTATTACACACCGAAAATACAAATGAAACTTAAACTCTCTACTTCTGTTTGTATTCTGTGTTAATGTCCATGTAACTTATGCTTAGAAATAAACATTATCTTATCTTAACTAACATAAAAAAAAAATATATACGGCAGTATAATGGGCGGCCTTATCGCCTTAAGCGATTTCTTCCAGGCAAGCTTTGGATGGATAGGACTAAAGAAATTGAAAATAATGAGTTATCATATTTTAACGCTAGATGATGATGTCACCGGTGACGTCATGCCTCTACTGTCGTTGCCAACTGTAACCGCTGTTGCTATAATTCGGACCACACCCTTAGTTAATTTTTCATATTAGTCACAACAGAGATAAACATTGTTTCAATAGTGCTTTACCTTTTTAGATAGAGAATTGCTAGTAGATATCGTCCGTTTGGCCAGCGGCAGGCGCGGACGGTTGAACTCGTCTGGCTTCTTCACTCTGAAATATAACCAATGGCATGACAATAAAGAATACAATTTTATTGTTCTATTTCTATATTCTATGTACATATTTGTGCACCAAAAGGTCTTAGTGTTAGTTTTTTAGGACTCCTAAGGGCCTTTGATATAGCCTAACGTTTGCATTGCATCAATTTCTTAGTACATGTCGGACTGACATGTCAGACTGTATGTTTTCATCATCATCATTTCAGTTGTAGTATGTCCAATGCTAGACATAGGCCTCCTTCATCGATCTCCAAAAGGGCCGGTTGGAAGCGGTCTTGTAGCACTTTAGATACATGTGAATCGCGACGTTACAAAGCTTATGACTCATCCTCATCCTTGTCACACGATGTCACACCTTGTTTGACCCCCTCAACATGTGACGTAATTTATGGATGGCCCCTTACCACGGCGTTGAGCATTCCGATCAAGAGACGTAGGTAAGGTTCAGTAAAGTGAAACGTAACACGCAGTAAGTACCTGTATATTCTAACAAGCCAGTGCTCCGTAGTGTAGGCCTCCTCGAGGTACGTGAGTTTGAAGCCCCGGTTCCCAGGAAGCGCACCGCGCGTGCGGTCATATCCGGGCGGACTGCCGCCGCTGTCGTATCTGGAAACAAAGATATTTTAGTATACAAACTAAAACTCAACTGCTTGTCCGACTTGTTTTTTTTTTCTTTTAATTCTGGAAAGTAGAACGTTTGTCGGTCAGCTTGTCTATATATAAAAATCAATTGACATCCGTTAGTTCCACTAAAACTAAAAAACGGTGTGACTGTTTTTTTTTTTTTTTTGTCCGCCTCAATATTGGGGTGGTTCAGAAGAAAATAAATTTGAAAAGTTAGCCCAGAAAATTGGAAATTACGGGAAAAACTGAAAGTGAAAAAAAGTGAAAGTGAGTTTCTATGAAATTTGGACAGGACAACGTTTGTAAGATCACGTCGATCCGTCCATTTGTTATTGCGTGAAAAAAAGACACACAATCCATCAAATACATTTACGTATTTATAAAATTTGTACAAAGTTTTGGTCTCAATAAATTGGATAAGTTTACTAAAGTTATATGATTATTTAGGGGATATTTACCGTGGTAAGGTTGTGGAATGAGCTCCCGACCAACCACCCACCCAACCTTACCACGGTAGATATCCCGTAAATAATTATATAACTTTAGTGAACAACCGTGATAGTTTTAGATAAGTTTGTTTGTAGTAATGTTCCTCACCTATAGTACGACAACTTGTACATTAGACAGTTCAACATTGTTTTAGAAGCTTCAGAGTCCACCCTGTACTCGCCCCTCTCAGTGAAATAGTCAGCTTCCTGTAAACAAAGGAAATAATGTTTATTACAAGTACATACTGTTGTACAATATATGTCTAGAAACTGGCAACATTAATATTAACCTAATACTGTAATCGAGGTCTGGCAACCCTCTTTCATCCAACCTCTATTTCATGGGAGTTTTGGTGCCAACGTGGAAAAAAACATGTCGTCTCGTTGAATTATTTTCCTAAGCTTGTGTATTTTCGAATGTTAATGTGTTAAAAAAACATGTCGTCTCGTTGAATTATTTTCCTAAGCTTGTGTATTTTCGAATGTTAATGTGTACTAAATGGTGAATTATTATTCATTTAGTGCTTGTACACGTGCTCGAGTGTGGGTAAGTGATATAACAAGGTGAAACATGTCTTTTCGTGTTGTTTCCAACACTCCATAGGAGCCTCTTGTAAAGTCTCCACCACTTTACAGGGGCATGAGTTCGACTTGACCGAGACTTGCTTTGCTTGACTCTGACTGTGACTATGACTTGTTTGACGCTATTAATACTATGTAAACTGATTAATATTACGACTAAAGGACATTGAATCCACGGTCATGAAAATTTTAACAAAAAAAACACAACCTCTATTTCATGCACACGTCTGTCACTCTCTGCAGCCACCTACTGCAGACAATACCAGTTTCAAGTCCCTTAATTGCGTAGTCCGGCTGACCGGACCACAGTATATTTTTTGATGAGATGCTGTTTACTGTACCACGGTCTTTTTATTTTATTTTGTAGTATAGTTGACCGGTCTACTGGGAAAAAAAATCTTTCCTAGAACAATCCGGCCTACAAGATTTTTTGTATATACATATGTGTATATCACTTTATTTTGGTCCAGTCAACCACTGTTCAATTGTTGGACCACGCCAACTAATCTTCTTCT
This sequence comes from Agriopis marginaria, assembly GCA_932305915.1. Lineage (NCBI taxonomy): Eukaryota > Metazoa > Arthropoda > Insecta > Lepidoptera > Geometridae > Agriopis > Agriopis marginaria. The sequence goes on along the minus strand of OW029934.1, from coordinate 5,351,269 downwards.
TATATATTATATAAAAGGCGATGTGTGTATATGTATATTTATGTTGGTTCCCTTTATAGACTCCAAAACGGCTGGACTGATTTTGACGGGACTTTCACTGGCTGAGCTGATGATATAATAGCCATTCACTCACTAATCACGAAATCTCGAAAACTACTTGACCTACGAAGCTGAAATTTGGCAGGTAGATTCCTCATTATCATTATCATTATCATTATGGGGTGTAGAGCTCCGCTAAGAAAGGATTTTGCGAAAGGGCCGAATAAAGGGGGTGTAAATGGGGACTGAAAGTTTATATGGAAGTCTACGCGTACAAAGTCGCGGGCAACAGCTAGTTATGCATATACAGAAGAATTATTTATATTAAGACACTTCGACCAAAATAAAATTAATAGAGGGCCATAACCATCGAACTTACTCAGTAAGAACGAGTCAAAACCGTCGAACATATACTTCAACACCTAATTATAAACATGTACAGTACATTTGTTACAAAAAATAGATAACAGTTTTTTGTTGTGTATTTACACTTCAGAAAAGCACAAGAATGCACAATTTTGTCAGATGTTTCGTTATCATGTAACTCGTGTCGCACTTCCTAACTAGACACCGACTGAAACGAAGTGACGGCCGGCGCTCATTTTGTAATCTTCAAAAATGCCCTTCTTATGAGCCCGTCCATTAAGTTCGTATAAATACAAACAAATAAACAAATTAATTTATTGGGCAATATAAAAATTTACAAAATAATATATGAATATATATACTCCGAACTAGTAATAAATACTGTTTCGGGAGCAAATGGCCTCTCCCATTAGATGTTAATAACTAAATACCAAAACACAAAATAATAAAAATAGACAACTCACATGGATATCCTTAGGGTGCTCTCCCTCCGCGATCCTGACCATCCATATGAACTTGTTGATGTCATCGCCCGAGTATCCGATGGCACCTCCGAATATCACCAACACGTAGTCCACGTCCAACATCGTCATGATATCGTAGGCCGCGGTCTCGTTGCTCGCCATGGCTTTACCCACGAGGGCAATGTGGGAATTGTTCCAAGTGTTATTATCCACTAAGGTAGTTCGGTTGCCCATGCCGGCGATCTGGAATTATAGTTATCTCTACATAGTATAAATTAAAGTCGCTTTCCGCGTCTGTCTGTCTGTAAGGCTAACTCCTCCTAAAACACGCAACTAGCGACCCGCCCCGGCTTCGCACGTAAATTACACCCGTGCGAAGCCGGGCGGGCGGGTCGCTAGTATATAATAAATAAATAGTTTAAAATCACGGTTACGGGACTCTTTAAAACAAAACAGAGGAGCCCAAATTCAAGATTTACCATTCTCCTCTCTCTCTCTCTCTCTCTCTCTCTGAGTTCCAGCAGTGGGAACATGATAGGCTGATAATGATAGACCATTCTAAGAATACATTGCGAGATAGCAATACTAAGCGATTCTGTATGATCCGGGTGTCCTAAAACTGCGACCAGAACCACCGGAGGATGGGCAGCAGCGTCCTATTACCACACGGTGAACGTACTGCGATCCCCAAGCCGCCTGCCAAGCGTGGGGATTATGAAAAAACCCCTCTCTAACAGGGAGGCCTTTGTCCAACAGTGGACGTTTAATAGCTGATGATGATGATGATGATGAGAAATACTAAGCGATTAGAGTATTTACCTGATATCCATAATCCCACCACGACATCACTCTGGCATCGTCGGCAGTGTTTTGAGAGAGCCACCCGTACGCCTCGCGGAAATCATCCAGGATTTTCCGAGACCTGAAATAAAAATACACAAAGGTTATTTTATTTGTATGAATTGGCCTTATGCTTATTGGCTGCTTAAAAACGAAAGAGCCACAAAACAAAATTATCCAAAATGATGGACCATAATCGCCCTTATTTTCATATACCACAAAGACACACGTCGAAATCGGCTCTTAGATTACAAATTTACGCATACGCCCTTTTGGCATTTTCACGGATGAAAACTAATTGAAATTTTTTCAATTGGATAGATATTTTTATTTGTGGCCCTTTAGGGTTAAATTATGTGAATTGACAGAAATCTGGTGATTAGATTAAATATTGTCGTGATATTTTTTCACCAAATTACTATTTACCGATCTGTCTTGACTCTTATTCGGTTTAAAAGCAAAGAGTCTTGCTCTGGCGTCCCGCTTTGGTTTTATCGTGCATTTCACCTGCCAGTCTACCCAAGCTCTCTTATTTGAATTGAGGGAAAAAGTCTTGCACAGATGTCGCGATTAGGTTGTGTCGTGCATTTCGCCTGCCAGCCAAACTCTCTTAGCATCAAAACGTGGCTCTAAGGCCCTGGTACAGTTGCGTAGATGGAGGTGGAATTTATGATGAGAACTAATTTCCAGCAATTGGTATGATCACTCACCCGTCATTCCCGTAGCTAGCGAGCACGATGCTCGGGCTCGAGTACGCGTTGGAAGTGGCCCACGTGCAATGCACGCAGAACAACATCAGCAGGATCATGCAAGCGATGAGCGTGCCGGAACGCACGTTCATTCCCAAATCAGTGTCTGCCGCGCCATTTGTGGGAGCTGGGTCTGTGTGTGCGCGCTTTTTCGGCTTGCCGGACTGCAAGAAAGGGAGTATAAAGTACATTGTAGCAAGGTTCAATTCAATTAGGCAAATAAATAAGTTTAACTTCAAGGATGTCATGAAGTAATAGATAGGCTTGCGCTTGGCCGTCATCTCGGCTAATGTTAAGCGACGATGCGGTCTACGATGGACCAAGCTTGCCTAGAAGAAACCGATCCACTCTCGACTTGAAGACACCCAGATTGCAACTGACGGGGAACACCCATTCAGGCAGCAAATTTCACAGACTAGCAGTTCGCACGAATCAAAGCGCTTCGTACGGGTTTTCGGAATATCAACCATAAAACGGCTTACGCTCATAAAAGGTTAGTCGAAAGTTAAAAAAAAATTACCCCTGTGGTAGCAGCCAGAATACACCACTGGCGTCACTTAAAAACATATCTTATTACCTTTTCATATAGACTTTTATCCTCTTCTCCAACATGCAAATCATCCTCTTTGAGCACTAGATCCAGCAGGATGGAGAAGGCGATGCCAGATAGAACGCACACCACCGGCGTCAGCGTTAGCATCAGACGCACCATCACACCCGCGAAGTACACCGCACTTAGCGCGTAAAGCGCAACTGGAAACAAACAATCGTATAAACTAATTGGACTTGCTTTGATCATCCAAGCACTGATCCAATATCTCAACAAGCTGGGATGGCCCAGGTAAAGTCTTGTTCCCATTTTTCACTCAGCTAGGATGGCTCTGGTTAAAATCGTCTTGCTCTCTAATTTCAACAAGCTGGGATGGCTGATGGAAAAGTATCGCTCCCGTATCTCAGCAAGCTGGGACGGCTCGGGTTAAAAGAGTCTCGTTCCCACATTTCTTTTTCATGGCAATACATCCCAAATGGGATGGTGAGTGCAATAATTTCTAGAAATAATAGTCATACCTCCGTTTTCATTGTTATTAGTACATTTGTCATGGCCCTAATGGAAATATAACGCTATTCGTTACACAAATTAAGTAATTCCATTCACTATATTTTCGATTCGCCTCGCTACGCTGCGTACACACAATCACATATTATTCCAGCTACGCTACCACAGCAACGAGCTGCTTCAGAAAACTCAACTATGACTTCAACACGGATTTGAATACTTCTATTAAGTCAAGTTATTGTATATTTGAAGATGCCAAAACCTCACCCCTGCTGATGCCTTGAACAGGCCACTGCGATAGTATGACGGCATGAGGGTAGCTTTTTTTGTTGACATTGTATCACTCGTAACAGATGGCAGTGGCTGGAATGGAAAAGCTGAAGAGTGGGCTGAATGGTGTGCCTTCGAAAAGGCCTATGTCCAACTGAGGATTAAGATAGGGTGATTATGATGATGATGATGATGACACTTTCATAAAGCTTTTTCATCTTTTGTTTACAAAGATACTCACCGAAGACCCTCTCGTCGTTGATATTCTTGATGCAGTACCATAATCCCACCGGGAAAGTGCACACTAAAACGTGCAGATCGAAGAAGAAAGAAGACCAAGTGGTGGGCTGATGCTCCGATACAGAAGCGATGATTGGGATGTGAATCTTGGCGTATGCAGTATCCCATAGGGAGTAGAACCTGAAATGAAGGTTGTCTTATTATCGTTGTCGATTTTTATATCTCTTTGGCGGACCATAGTCTGCACGAGACCGCGCAATTGTTTGTTATGTTCGTCATCTTATACACTACGCCACTTTTTGCTCAAGACGATTTTTCTCGGAGTCTATAACGCATTTTACACCGCTGGAAACGCGCTGCTCAAAAAGCCATAGGCAACCACACTTACTGTTGCAGCCGGTCTTCAGTCGACAGGGCAATCCCCCTCTTTATGTGATACAAACACTCAGTATTGTAGAAAAATACCGGCTTCATTTCTCAGCCTTATCTTTTCTCGGTCGTGTCGAATGATATTTTTTCTCCCTTTGTTTGGCACGGGGAATGGCTTTATAGAGGTCTTGGTTGTGCAGGCACTATAGCACCGAAGGCACGAGAGTAGGTGCTGCATGGTCCGTGAATCACACTACCGTCTCTGCGTGCAAGTATCCCCACATGGCCAGGTTTCTCCTGCAGCGGCCCACTTGGGTCCGGAGTCGGAGACTTTCACGTAAACCACGGGAGGACATCAGGGAGTTGTTCAGCGAGAACTACAGAACACTATTACTACTCAGGCACGATGTAGACAAACGCAAGCCTATCTCGAATTAAAATAACTACACAATCAGGTAGTGGCGCGTGCGCGTTTCTCCACATACTGAGGCGGACTAAGTTTTATCAAAAAATATTCGATGTGCATTTGCAATTATTTCGCTTGACTATTGAGTGTGACGAAGAAATCGATCGTATTGCATGACTTGTTGATATTACGAAACAAACCTTGCTACGGTGCGGTAGTCAGTCACTGTTCATTAACCTATTCAGATGTAAATAGGATAAATATTCTAAGTAGTTTTCGTACGAAAGTAGGAAGTACGAGTCTCGTTTCCGTACGTATTTCGTTCTCGAAGTAAGCATAATTATTTCGTCAGACGTATTTCTTGCCAAATATATGCACATCGGTGCTCATCTTTTTACTTGACTTGACTATGACGTGACGTCGCGTTTCTCTAGATTTTTTAGGATTAAAGCTCGCATGGAGTCATGTTTCGTTACAAAAAACTTTTAGGTTGTTGCTCTCTACTTATCACGTCTGATCAAAATGGATGGTTATATGTTTAGTGTTATACTGTGTTAAGCAGAAACGGTGAACTAAACCGAACTGGGTCCACAGTATCTCTATATAAAATAAAGTCGCTTTCCGCGTCTGTCTGTAAATCCGCTAACTCCTCCTAAACCACGCAACAGATTTTGATGCGGTTTTCACCAGCAGTTAGATCATTTTTCATGAAAAGTTTATATATATAATAGAACTTATACGGGGCGGGTCGCTAGTAATATATTAAATGGGAGTTTCCTGATTTCACCATAACTACTGAAAGGCCTAATTCTGATGCGTCAAATCTGAAAAGTACATATTTTAATTGATTTTGTTGATAATATTAGCTATATACGAATAATCAAGTACATGCCGCCAATTTAAAAATGAATGAAAGCAACAAAAAAAAGATTTAATGTTATTTTATTTTTCAAGATGTTATGGATCAAAGTTTTGTGAAAATTTGGTTCTGACTTGCTGCCCTTAAAAATGTATATGACGTCAACATGGGTTGCGTTGCATTCATTTGCGCGGTTATGACAAACAGTATCAAATTCATGTTTTGTTTACGAATACTTGAGGATATAATTAAGTTTAATACCTTTAATTAATTAGACACAACCTTGGTGAAACTTTTCTCGATAGAATAATTCGGCGTAAACAGGCCTTCTAAAACACGATTTTAGTGTTATCTTCAAATCTAGAAGTCGTTGACAATTAAAAAAAAATATTCTAATGTTAATTTATGTAGTGTAGTTTAATGTAATTTTATTTATTTATAAAGTTATAATAGTTCTTGAGTAATCCGGAGTTTTATCATTTCGTTTACGTTATTTAGTTCTGAGGCGGGCGCCGACTCGTGCGTATCACATCCTGCACGCGTAGATCGCATAGATTTGTCACTGTTTCGCGCAGGGGCAGAACTCTGATTTGTGCTGACAACATATCGACTCTTAATGCCTGATCCGATTTAGATAGGTATGTGTTTTTCTTTTTCGCTTATTAGTCCGCCTTTGAAATCCTTGTCCCGTGATACCACACAAATATGCGAACCGTCGCGTAACTATAATCATATAATTAGCGTGCCCAAGATGATTCCGATGCATTGTCCACCTCAAGGTAAGTATACTGACCGTCCACTCCAAGGCGCGATGACTCCCATATACGTGAGCAGTACCACCGCCAGGAACACGAGTCCCGCCGCGAGGATACCGCACAGAATCAGCAGCTGCTTCCACTGCCCCTTCGGGTTCAGGCTGTGCAGGTATCTGAGAGCGCCCGCGGCCATTATAAGCGCGAACACACCTGGAAAATCATGAGGGATTTCTTACTCGTACTTCTACCAAATCATACTATCTCTACATAGTATAAATTAAAGTCGCTTTCCGCGTCTGTCTGTCTGTATGTCTGTATGGCCGCTAACTCCTCCTAAACCACGCAATGGATTTTGATGCGGTTTTCACCATCAGTTAGATACATTTTCACGGAAGGTTTATATATATAACTAGCGACCCGTCCCGGCTTCGCATGTAAATTACACCCGTGCGAAGCCGGGCGGGCGGGTAGCTAGTAATAAATAAAATAAAAATCTTGGCTACGGCCCCATTGGTTGTTGGGGCAATTTTGCCATTAACAGTGAGGGAGGAGAGTGAGATTGTCTAAAAACGAGGTAATCCTGGTTAAAGACACTACTAACAGAAATTAACAAATGGAAAAACTAAAGACGGATATTTTTGTGCCTAAATCGAACAAACTTAAGAGAGACCACAGACATGCCAAGTAGGTGAACTCGCAGCGTCTTACTAGGAGCGTGTTTTTTTTTAATGATAACACACTCGTCCGCGTTCCATTTTATGAGTTCATCTTGCGCCTAAGTTCGACCCGATATTTTGCTGTAACGCATCGGTAATTTAGTAAAACAGGCACATAGCACGTTTCTGGACAAAAGTCTGCGACGCTGTAGGTATATAGAGGTAACATGTGTTATAGGTCTCACGCTTATCGTATTGCGTATTGGAAACGTTGATAATAAAACACTCGCATATTAATTGTACTGTTTAAGTCAACTGTTTTCCTGTTTTGTAACTAAATTGCATAATTTAATTACGAGTATTTGGCAAAGAGACATTGGCGTCGATTCTGTCATACCACTCACTAAACTAAACCAAGCTGACAGGACTAAAGTTATCTGCCTCTTTTTTCATTTTAATATGTGACAGAAGGATGGCAACAATTTTAGAGCTGTCAAATTTAGTTTAGAGTACATCAGAATCGATGCCATTGTCCCAGTCGACGATCAAAATATTTTAGAGGAAACTGTCATATATTTATGCGTCTTGCATCTAACCTGCACAAAATGAGAGAAAAATATGTATTTTGCTGTGACACTGGTAACATGCAAATGTTAATGTATTTACTTAACATACCACCGTATGCTCTAGCATCATTGCATGCAAAATTTATAATAACCTTTATTATATAGAATTTAACATCAAATTAATTTATTTGAACAGTTTTTCATTTAAATACTCCGTAATAGAATAGTATGTCTGATCAATTTATCTCTTTTAAATTTTACGATAATAAACAATCTTGTCTTATCTCATAAACGTGCTGTTACTAAATGGAGCGGGCGTTTTTTTTTTAAATATAATAGTATGCAAACAAGCGACGGGCCACCTGATGGTAAGTAGTTACCGTCGCCTATGGACACCTACAATACCCGGGGCATTGGCGGTGCGTTGCCTACCTTTGAGGACTCTATTCACTCCTCGCTTGAAGCGATTGAGGTTATATGTTGGAGGAAAAACCGAAGGTGGTAAGCCATTCCACAACTTACAGGGGCGTGGCAGAAACAATCGATCAAATCGAACAGTGCGAGACTTCCACGCATCTATAATATGAGGATGGCTTTTTTGGCGATGGCGTCCGGTTCGATAGTAGCGATTCTGCAGTATGGCTCACGCAGCCTACTGTCATCATCAGCCAGAAGACGTCCACTGCTGAACATAGGCCTCCTCCTTTAACCTCCGCACTGAACGACAGCCTGCCATCTGCATCCACTGGATGCCCGCAACTCTCACAATGTCGTCGGTCCATCTTGTGGGAGTCACGTGTGGCGCTTCGCTTTCCATCTATCAATATCTAAAAAAAGAAATTCACATTTTTCCATTTTATTAAAATTTCTCTCGAATTCTCTTACCTACCTACGCCTATTGTCAAGCCGCTTATTAATCACAGTTTCACACTTGTTTACATTTTTAATTTTTTTCTTCAAATAAGGCCTATTCGTATAGATGTATATCCGTAGGTAGAGATAAAGTTTCAGATTCTTAAATAGGGTTCGCAAGAATCTCATCGCGTCATCCCTCTGATCGAATGAACTTTAGAAGGTCGCACGTATCACAAAAACGCATCCTGCTCTCGCACTCTTGTTGTAAATTCGAAAGTGTGTTTATTTGTTGGTTAGTTTGCGAAGTGACTTCTTATCCAGGAAAAATGACCGGTCCCGGTTTTAAGGAATATTCACGTGGGTAAAACCACAGCTAGTGACATTTATCAATTACAAATTATGCTACATTTATCTACCAAGGTCTACTTATCAAATTTATCTTCCTAAACGTTAGCCATTTTACTAGGAGTTTCATCGTAGTACCTTTAAAAAATATCATTATTATTCAGGTCATTTATTTCAGGTTATTAAATTGAACCCATAAAAAAGTCAAATCAAACTTAAAACACTCATCAAAATGTTATCGCTCAAACTGATTCTAATCGGTACGCAGAATATGAGAATCGATCCGAGAATACGCTTGAATAAACTATCTGAGCAAACACTGAAGTTCAGGGAACGTGTTATAGCTTCGTCGAAATACTTAAGGGCCCTCTCACATTTTTTGCGATTTTTTGCGATAAACGTGTTTTAGAATGCCTGTTTTTTCCGAATTATTATATCGAGAAAAGTTTCTCCAATCATGTTTCTAAAACTACATTAAACTTATTTATATCCTCAACTATTTATAACTAAAATATGAATGCGGTATTGTTTGCCTTAAACGCGCAAATTGTTGCAACGCATCCCAAGTTGACATATCAACTCTTAAAATTTTGCCCGCCTAAATTAATGAAAACATCTAAGGCACCAGGACTCTGAGACCAATGAGATGCAAATGTCAATACGAGCAACCTAGAGCAGGTTAATTGATGGCGAACGATAGGTCAACAGTAAATATAGTTATAACGAATGAACAATCATTATAATTGAATATTTAATCTGATTCTAACGATTTTGAAACGTTTGTGAAAGTGGCTAGCCATTCTGTATATCGAATAAAAATGAACGTTTTATTATAGCACATTGTTATCGGGAAATGTGGAGTAGGGCGCTTTACGGCCTGGTGCGATGTTCTGCGAAAAGCGGCTGGTGGCAAGTGGATGCGTAGAGCAGAAAATCGTGCCATGTGGCGTTCTTTAAACGAAATAATTTTTTTTATTATATCAGGTTCGAAACATTTAAAATTTAAATGATTCGAACCTGCGCTTGGAGCGTAAACCCCGATTGCGCAGGTTCAAATCCTGGCGGTCGAAATTTTTGCATTTTCACAAAAACAAGTAAAAGCATTCACAAAAAAAGTTAAAGCATCTTAAATATGGCAATTATTTTATTCTAACGCTGAATTTTCCTGCAATAGACATTGAAATTGGAAGTAAACATTTAAATGTATAGAAATATGTAGGTCAAATTTGCTAAGATAATCTTGTAAAATGCTTCTGCTTTTTTTGTGGGCCATACCAAAGATTTATTATCATACTAATATTATGCCAAACTGTTTTGTTTGTTTGTTTCTCTTTCACCCGGAACAGAGCAACGGATCAACGGTTTTGTGTTTACGATTTTTCAGATGGAGATAGTCGTAGAGCCGTAGAGTATCATAGGATACTTTTTATCATGGAAAATTTTACGGTTCCTGAAAGAATGTCCACACGGGTGAAACCGCAGGCCACCGCTAGGAAAGAATATGAGGCATAAAATCGCCTTTCGTGGTTATTGGATCATTTAAAAGTCTGTTCAAGACCAGAGAACACTATTAAATTCTAAAAATAATACCTTATTCACATCCTAAACAAAACATATCAATCTTTACATTTAGTAATTTCAAATCATATGGTATGTTATGCAACAATAAAAGTTTTATGGAGCTTATCAAATCAATTATGATGAAAAAATCAAACTCAGTACAACATAGTCGGAATGAGTGTTTGAGATTAGCTGTTATCAGGAATGAAAACACTTTAGGAACTTTATGTTGACATAATACAAGCTGTTGGTATGATTGCAACAATGTAGTAACATCACAGTAAAGAGAAATAAATAGAACGGAAATGAGAAGGAAAATCTGTTACCAGGCGTTATGAATGATGTTGATGAATAAATAAATAAATAAATAAATGAGTGAACCTTGATTGAACATTCTTATTTAGATCAACGCGTCGAACTCCGCATCACAGTTGCTAACTGATTTCGAATGACTGACGTTTCGTTTATATAGCTGCAACTGGCTACAACATATTTCTTACAAAAATGCCTTGACAGTCATTCAAACTTAAAAAAATCTCATTCAAAAAGATTTCATCAAAATATTTTGGCACTTCTCGTCAACCCTCAACAAAGTTGACAAATGTCAACCCGCAACGTAGGCTCCTATATTGAGAACAAGGCTTAATTAACTGCCAAAACGCTGGGTATCCATCCTATGACTTTTACAAATACCTTCGAGTGCTCAGTTTTGTCTCAATTTTAATTCAGTACAGCTCGGAGCATCATCGGGAGCATAGTCAAAACTTTGTTATCCAATATTTTGACTGCGAATGTGGAGCACGGCCGCCGCCGTGGATGTTACGTTTTGATATAATTTTCAGTCAGTCGTCAACTTAATAAATCGACTTACCCGAAGCAGCCATGTGTTCGCTAGTTCTGATGGGTTGGAATCCAACAAAAGGTATCTGCATGGACATGAGCAGGCCCACGATGTAGAAGACGGAGTAGCTGACGAACAGGCGCTGGGAGAAGCGTCCCATAATGAGTAACACGAAGACGTGAAGTGGGATCAGGTTGATGATGAATACGTAGCCTCCCCATGCTGATACCTTGAGAAACAAAATGTTTAAGTTAATAAAAAGTAAAAGCCACTCTTACTTTTATGGTAACTGACAGACCAGCAGTGCAAGTACCGTTCTTTATCGATCGTCAAATTCGTTAAAATGCCATAGAATCGATCATAGCTAGTATTGATCAAATGGCATTTTATCGAATTTGACGACCACAACTGTCAAATTTGACCATCGATAAAGAACGGTACTTGCACTGCTGGTTCTTAACCACATCTGAGATGACAACTCTAAATTTGTCAAAACATACTTATCAGTCATCATAGAGTGGTATCTTATCTGATCACGAAGAATTTTCATTATTTACAAGTTGTAAAAGTTGTTAATGTGCCATTGAGATCTAAGGTATGATAACAAAAATAAAATTGCTAACAAGACTGTTTATAAATACAGGGCTACACAGAAAGCCACTAGCATTATGTGTAATCCTGGCTTAAAGAAGCTGGCCGAAAGAAGGTCATTGTATTCATCATTATGAACAACTTTTGGGACTATTGTACTTAATGAAAACCAATCTTGATGGTTTCTGGTAAAGCTGAAATCTGGTAGGTAGTTTCCATAAATGTTGTATACATCCACTATGAAAGGATTTTACAACAGGGACAAATGAATGTTGCCCCGGAAATCAGACCATTCTTACTTTTCATACAAACATACTTGTCTAATTATTAATTAATGCACAATACACCCCAAGCAGGACTTATCATCCCCATCTCGAAAGATTTAAAATTTTGCAATTTTTTTTTTTTATTATCTGTTTTTTTATTAAGCCCGGCAAGTAGGTCTATTTAAATTTGCAATACGAATTTCTGATATATCAAAAATACATATTACAATTATACATATATGTACATATTTTCAATTTAAATATCCAAGTTATAACAAAATCGGACAAGCAGTTTACGAAAATTAAACTAATACTGTATAAAATGTATTACCGGTAGTTTGTATGAAAAGTATTACTTGTACATTGTATCAAAAGAGGCATGTGTTAGACTGACAACTCATTAGATGTTGCGATGTCGTCTATGATGGAGCATGCTTGCTTCGAAGAAACCAATTCAGTTAAAGACGTGACTTTACACCCAGATTGTAGCTCTCAGGGAATACCCAGGTAGGCGTATAAGTAGAGCTGCTGTTCTAACTGGATTCTATTATACCTATTGAAATTAAGGGTATATAATAACATCTTACCATGTAAAAGTATGAGAGTGCTGTACAAACAGACCAGAAGACAGACCCGCTCTTCACACTCTTCAGCCATAGATAGTAAGTAAACTGCAATGCGAAGATGGCTATGCCCTCATTGTCATAGCTCCCTGCAACTGACCGACTGCTGTACCCAGGGATAATGGCAATGAAGCAAGCGGCAAACAGACCTGCTCCTCTCGACCATATTTCTGATGTTAAGAGGTATGTTGCTATAGCTGTGAGACCACTGAAAAATATATTTGAAATATGTAAAAAATCAAAGCTTTTCAAACGTTGAAATCCATTCTGTTGTACTATTTTCTAAACTAACACCGTTTCCTGACTTGTCAGTGCAGCAGCAGTACGGTATTGGCAGGCTCGGTATTTGCAGTACCGGACTTGTTGGTGCCGAACTTCAGTACATATATATGCATATACTGAGCATGCCGATATCTTACTGCACCGTCAATTTTGGTACCGCCTATACTGAGCATGCTGATATCGTAGCTGTTTGGTACCACATATACCAAGTGTGCCGAAGGCGTACTGTGCTCCACTGACAAGTTTGGTACTGTGCATACCAAGACCATACTGCTGCTGCACTGCCTAGTTCAGCACTTCATATACTGAGCGTGCTGATTCCGTACTGCTGCTGCACCAACAAGTCAGGAAAGGGCATAAATTAGACAGTTCTAAAATTGTTGCTATCCTTCTTTCACATTTTGAAATGAAAAGAGCCACAGATATTTTTAGTTTTTGCATTGATTTGGTTTAGTGATTGGTACAACAGAATTAACACTGTCTGATAATGAAATTGTTTAACTTCAAATTGTAGTGTTTGCAAAGTGTATAGTAAAATTAAATTGTAATCATATCATACCTGAACACAGGCGCAAGAAACACGCATATATCTCTAATATGTATAGGAATATTCATAGCATGTAAAATCCAATGTATAGTGCCAGATGTAATCATTAGGCCAGGGTAGACAGTACCCCCCACAATACGGCCTAGAGGGTACCACGCTCGCTCGTCGAACCAATTTAAGAAATTGTAGAACCCATGCTGAACCATGTAAGCCGTAGAGCGGTAGTTGAACCTAAAACAAAAAACATTTATGGAGGGAATGCATTTGCATAGAGAACAGGTTAGGAAACTAAAATAGTTTTTCTTTTTCTTACCATGGGTCAAACTCGTGAATGATACTTTCAAAACGTATAACAGCGAAGAGCCGGGACGCGAAACCGGCCAGCCAGGCCAACGTTAGCACGGTCACAGTGATGAGGGTGCTGAAGCCGGCCGTGTTATGGAACAACCCCCGTTTAGGGCTGCTGCCCGGCTTCGAGACGGCGGTGGCCGGCATGTCGACGCTTCCAAATAACTTTTATTGCTCCAGTTTTACACAAAAATCTTATTTTCATACATCAGTTTCAACAATTCAATTCAATGAAAATTGACTTTTCGGGACATTGACGGCCGGACGGACACGTCTCTCTTAAAAAACATTGCCAGTTTTAAAATAGAAATACCGACATTCACCGGAATTTATCGATTATTTAATTCCACATAGTGCTTCTTACCTTGCGTAGACAAGGCGTAGTATTTTTTAACTGTGCATTAGCTGTCAGTCGGCTCACGGCGTTGCCAGCTGATTGTTGACGTTGACATTTCCGCCATTTGTTGTGATTTGTTGACATTTTTGCCTATGTACCTATTTTACAAAACACTATTTATTTATTAACAATAAAGCAATTTTATACTTCTTCAAATCTATTCCATCGCAATGGCCAACTACCAAGAAATTGTTAACTTAAACATCGGCGGCACGAGGTACTAACTACATTAATCATAGAACGTTAAAGTGCATGTGAAAGCAAAGTAATTATCTCAAGCGCTAGACTTTCGTTATATTTGAGCACTATTTGAGTCTATTTTCAACGTAAAAATCTTACAGACCCATCCATTCAGTACATTCGTAGATCCACTAAATTATCAAATGGATAAAATCACCTCTATTTTGATATAAAATTTGATGTATTTTAGTGAAAGTAGGTAGGTATTCTAGTGAGAAAAGCATTACGGGTCGTCGACCCCTTATCAATCTAGACTAGACTTAACACTAATGAATGCAATAATTATAAATACTAAGTAAGTATTTGACTGATGACTTGTTTAAAATACTTTCAGGTTTGCAACATCGTGGCATACACTCACCTGGGTACCAGATACATTCTTCACAGCTCTGCTGAGTGGTAGAATACCCACAGTGAGAGACGAGACAGGAGCTATATTTATAGACAGAGATCCACAGCTTTTTGGACTCATTTTGAATTACCTACGAACTCGGGATATAGAACTGAACAATGTTAACATAAGGGCACTGAAACATGAGTGTGATTACTTTGGCATCACTCCACTAAGTAGGAGACTTGCTTTGTGCGATGAGATGAACCACTCGTCGTGTGGGGATGTACTCTTCTATGGATACTTGCCACCTCCATGTATGTTAACGTTTTTGATACAATGAGTTTTGTTTGTTATACATATAGTTTTTGAAGTGAAAATTTCTTTAAGCATGTTGTGCACTTTTTGATATGGGGAAAAAGCACTGAACTCGCGTGATCGTCACACTCAGACAATCCTTCGGGTAAAGTCAGCTCGAGTCGACTAAGGGAGCGAGAGAGTTATAGTCAACCTTGATGAAGTTTTCACTTCTATCATGTGTGTGTGTGTGGGTGTCTTAAGTACACACTTTTTATATTTTTTAACACAAATTTTATGTCTATAGGTTATACACAGAATGATCTATGTTACTTTATAAATGACTATGGTGAGAAATCAGGTGTTAAGGTTATTCAGTAATATATTTAGTTTAAAAGTAACTCGTCATTAGGCATTTAGTACAAACTAGCTAAAAAGTATTCTATGCAGCCCACTATCTCTATTAAAAAAAATGTTTATCTGTTGCCTCGTGACTAACTGACAAACAAACTCCCTAAAGCATTTTTATATAGAAAAGATCTGCATTTGTAGCATTATAGTATGATTGTATACAAAACCTGTAGATTAATCAGTGGCGTAGTTAACATATTTTATTTATTTTGAAATTTAGATAAATAGTCAAAAACTCTTTATTGTGCACACCAGAAATAAAAATCTCATACAAATAGAGAAAGCATTAGTATATTCATTGATTCACATACAAATAGAATTAAAATGAGTATTTTCACTGATATACCAATGTCATTATAGTTCAAAATTCAATAAACATCTCAAAGTTTCACATAAAAATTACACTTGTTGTTTTACAGTGAGTGTGCCAAATGGGACCAATGGAAGAAATGGAAGCAGCTGTTCAAGAAAGAACTCGACAGCTTCGAACTCAGAAGCACCTCCTAATAGGACACATTCTAGAAATTCATCACTTGATTTGCGCACTATTGGAAGGATACCATCACAGGATCAACTGAGGTAATTGACAATGTTATTGTGACCTCTATTTCAAGAGATCTCTTCGATATAAAAAAAGACTTAAGTTGCCTAAAAGATATTAGCGGCGCCCAGCAGTTTCATCTACTATTCTATGGGAACCCTGACTTTTTCCAGGATGAAAATAACGGAGTTGAGAGAGAGGATACACAAACAAACTTTTGCATTTTTATTTTAATTGAAGTGAAGACTTCTTTAGGAACGTAAAGCACTTTTTGGGATGGGGAAAAGCACTGAACTGGCGTGACCGTCACGCTCAGATACATGGTATCCGTAATTTTTTAATACAGCACCATATCTTGTGGAAAGGTGAATGACTACTTACGTATTCACATCTGACGTGCAGTCCTATATTTTTTTCCAGCCGATGTGGCAGAGGACACTCGAGAGCAGCTTCCTTAGGCAATGCAGACTGCCACAAAGGACACAGGCCTCCAGAGAGTATGTATATAATGCGATATTTCATGAATTAAAGACTGCATTTCCACAAATTCCATAAAATTTTCTGTCGATATGGACAGATGACAAACAGTGGCTTAAGGCGATGCTCAATGATTTTCGGGAGCTGGGCTGTTTTGGTGAAGAGAGAAGTGCATGAATTTTAAACTATACAGATTTCCATAAAATGGTGGTACTAACCTGAAAGTAGGGACAATGTGTACAATGGTACTCACTATTTTGTACAACTTTTATAATGAGATCAACGCTGAAATCGCGAAAAAAATCGTTCTTGATCACATAAACAACAAATTAATAGGTCAACAAAGCAAAATGTTCAAACGTCATATCTCAAAAAGAAAACGTCCACGTAGCACACTGTCTAAAATGAAGTATTCCTAAACAACTATTCCATTCCATTTCAAATGTAATTCGTACTCAACAAAATGATTTCACAGATATACAGGGTTACGGATATAGACTTCACTAAGCCGAAAGGAGGTCATTGTACTCATCATTATGAACAACTTTTACTATGGTACCAACACTGAAATCGCAAAATAATATCAGCGGTTCAATAGAAAACGGTCATAGACACATGTCATGACGAAATGTATGGAAGAGATGTATTTTTTGTGATATGAGGTTTGGGTTTGGTTTGGTAGGTTTGGTTATAGTAAAAGATGTTCATAATGATGAGTACAATGACGTCCTTTTGGCTTAGTCTATATGCGTAACCCTGTGTGGTTATTGAAGGGTTATTTACCATGATAATTGTTAATAAAGTTATGGAAAGAGCTCATATCTCAGTGCAGTTACGTAAACCATTTTACGAGCTGACTAAAGAATTGATATTTTTTTCGTGATTTTGATATAGATCTGATTAAATATTAAAATTTGTTCATAATGTTGTTCAATTCAACAACCCGCGGCCTTGCTCCGTTATTTGACCCAAGGAGCTAGGGTGGGGAGGATGGCGAAAATGCACAAAACACGCCAAACGGGACGTCAGTGCAGGTCAAATCACTCTCACTTAAAATTATATGTTGTTCAATCACCTCTTTTCGGAGAAGTCCGTTCTATGTATTCCATGGCCTTATCAGTTATAACCCCCGAAGAATTTTTTATTATGGTCAAGAATCAGAAATTTGACAACAGTTTGTGGAAATGCAGTCCTAGGCCCCCAAAACATATTTTTGGTTGAAGTTACTATATGTTCCAGCGACATTAAAAGTCCAAATCATCAAGGCGCATCACAATTGGATTGCTGTAGCGTACACGCACTTTGTGACGGGATATAGGTAAGAAAAAACGTATTTGATGTTAATATAAGGTGAGTCCATATCTAACGAAAGTGCTGCTAGTGCTAGTGTGCTCAAAATGGGCCAATGAATGGCCTAGTTGCGGAAAATTCCCGCTACAAAAGTAGCTCTCATGGATCTGATAAGTACCTTTGATTCAACATAATTATATTGTGCGAACTGCTAGTCTGTAGAAATTGCTGCCTGAATGGGTGTTCCCCGTCAGTAACAATCTGGGTGTCTTCAAGTCGAAAGTGAATCGGTTTCTTCTAGATTAGCGTGCTCCATCGTAGACCGCATCGCTTAACATCAGGCGAGTCGGAGACCAAGAGCAAGCCTATCTATATTTTTTTAAACTGCTCGCGCGCTGCACACTATTTGTTATTGCAACTGTTTGATGCGCCTCTTTAGAGCAACTCACGCAATGCTCCTATAATGCGCAAGCTCTGCGTGCGTGCAGCGAGCGTACAAGCATATCAGTTTGCTTCCATACTATCCGCCTCAATTTTCTTCCGTTCATTCCATGGCTTAAACACACATATTCAGCGTCTGGTGTTTAAAAACAAACTGAACGGGTGACCCCTAACCGATGCGGAACTGGCGGCGCGGACGGGATCAAAGTCGCGCTCGCTATATTCAGGCAGCGTTAGGGCAGTTAACAGCTTGCGTGCAAGTGGCGCAGGAGCAGCACGCGAAATGATCGCACTACATTGGGATAACATGGTCGCGTTTCGCGGTACATTCGCTCAATCTGCACGAACGCCGACTGGATAGTCGATAGTCGATGCAGCCGTAAAAAAGACAATTCTTTACAGTTAACCGTAGGTTCAAAATTGTCCTGCTGTGCCTCGATGCTTTTAAACGAATGAATGGGGTACAATTTTGACCCTAGCGCTAACTGAAAATAGTCTACTTTTCCACGGCCACTTGTACGCCCCGGCGTCGTTTCGCATAGAGACGACAGCAGAGGACGTGGGACACTTTCACAATTTGTGTTTGTATCGTTTTAAAAGTACACTAAGGCTGAAATTACTTTGAAAGACACTGCCCACGTCCTCTCCTCCTATGAGTGCATGCGCCTAAACCTTACCTCCAAGGCATCCATACAGCTGAAAGTGACTGATAATAATATAAAAAATTACTAACAGAAAACACTATACAGAGTTACTCGATACAGTGTTACTAAGTTGAAAGGAAGCCATTGTACTTGGCATTATGAAAAACGTTTACATAAGATCAATCTAATTACCTCGTGCCCATTTTTCTATCGGACTGCCAGAGTTGGCAAGGAAAATCGACACCGCTTCATGATTGATATTCCGGGAACCCGTACGAAGCGCTTTGATTCCACTTTTACTGTGCAAACTGCTAGTCTGTGGAATGTGCTGCCTGAATGGGTGTTCCCCGATAGTTATAATCTGGATGTCTTCAAATCACGAGTGAATCGGTTTCTTCTAGACAAGCGTGCTCCATCGTAGACACCATTAGATGAGTTGGCGGTTAATCGCAAGCCTATTATAGAATAAAAAACTCTTAAACTCGTGCAAAAATATCAGCTCTTCCATACATTTTGTTGAATGAGTGAATAAGTAATTGAAAATTTTCTACAAAACAGCTAGCTCTTTTTTCGCGACCTCCATTTAGCTTAGTCGACCATTACGTTTACGTCTATAACCCTGTATAGTGTTTTATGTTAGCCAAGTGCAATAATTGGAATTTTGTCAAAAGGTCTTGCACTGTCTACAACAACACAGAAATACCAAAGTGAGCTCATTTATGTCACAATCAAATTGCTAATAATAATATATGCCTAAATTTCAATCCAACTCAACCATTTTTTTTTTAAATAATTTATTTAATTACGGGGTCTCGATGTACATGTTTAAGAAATTAAGCATTTTTTTATTATTATTTATGGGCTTTGGTTTGACCTTGTATTGTATGAGTCAAAAAATTTATAAAGTCATGATAATAACTAAGAGCGTGAATATACCAGAGCCGTGCGGAGCTAAGTTGCTATAAAAATCAAAATAAATGAAACGCATTGAAACTTAATATCTTTGAAAAATTACACATTATATACCAGCCTAGCTCCACACAGATACTGTGGTTTCACGCCCTTATACTAATCATTACCTTTAATAACCCCGAGTAGACATGATTGTGACACTAACTTGATAATATAAAAACCAAACATGTTCCAGACTGACAGACTCATGTGGCTGGTATGTCGTATTCCAATCGCCAGTCCAAGACTCCGTTATAGAGAGAA
The DNA here is from genome assembly GCA_932305915.1 of Agriopis marginaria. Lineage (NCBI taxonomy): Eukaryota > Metazoa > Arthropoda > Insecta > Lepidoptera > Geometridae > Agriopis > Agriopis marginaria. Next base: position 5,331,091 of record OW029934.1, on the reverse strand, counting down.
TAGCTCTAAACGCGAAGACTGGAGGAGCGAGCTCTAGCGGCAATAGTTCAACTGGCACAGACGTGATGCTTGGAATAGCGAGTGGACCGCTAGTTAGGCTGTGGGCCTTCTCGACGCATACCGAACCTGTGAGGAGGACTTTAGTTGGTAAGTTGCCTTTAGTATCTTAGTAGAGAGTAAGCACTGAACACGAATACTTAAAAGCAGAAGCTCTAGCGGCAGTAGTTCCACTGACACAGACGTGATGCTGAGAATAGCGAGCGGACCGCTGCTAGTTAGGCTGTGGCCTTCTCGATGCATAGCAAACCTGTGAGTGATAAAATTATGAATCATCTAAGAAAGCTCGATAAAGTCACCTTTCAAACAAAAAAAAACGAAAACAAAATCAGTTCAGCCGTTGTGGAGCCGTTTACCACAGATATATACACACGTTAATCTTATAGCACACCTTTGTTTGCGTCGGGGGTTGAAAAACATTTGATAATTTCTAAGTGACTAAAATCTAATTGACCTTCATAATTTCAGCCTATTTTGTTCCTACTGCTGGGACTCAAGCCTTCTCTCAGAGAGAGAAGATGGCCCCAAATCCACCATGCTGATTGCTGGCTCAGTGTATGTTGGTGAATGTCATGTCTTTAAACTTTTGAGGTTTTTGGACATACCGGCTTCCTCACGATATTTTTCCTTCGCCGTTTTGTGCGATGGCATTGTAACTACACATAATTTATTTAGCTACCAAATAAGTCATTGGTGTAATGCCGAGGTCAAACCGGGTGCCGTCGGATTATAAAGTGCGTATGCTACCCATCGCCAGCCCTAGACTTTGATCGGGGTAGAGTGAGATTGTCTTTCGGCGCGTTTCATTTCTAAAAACTATCGTACAGGAATCGATTATTTTTCCGGAATAAAAAGTAGCCCATGTGCTAATTCAGGATGTAAACTATTTCTACATTAACTTTTATGCTGGTTACAAATAATGCAAGTGTGTTCCGCTTACCACGCCCCAAGGCGCGAGGTGCCATCAAAATTATTTTTTTTTGCTCTTGGCATTTTGGCGCCCTTGTTATCTGACATCTAGAGCATCCGCACCTTTCGCTCTACCCCAGGGCCGACGCTGATGCTACCGCTCGACCACCTTCACATCAAACATACCTTAGATAATTTTAAAGATGTGATCGTCTTTCAGGCACGTTCAACCTAGGAGTAAGAGTGGAGCACCTGCTATTCGTGGGCCCGCAACTGGTAGCCCTGAGTGGTGCCGGCAGCCGCAGCAAGGCTGGGGTCTGGCACACGAGCACCCAACACTGGCAAACTCAGGACGTTGCTCATCTTACCACCTATGATACAGCTGGGTCGTTCCTACTGCTAGGGACGGCCACTGGCGCCATCAACTATATCGGTGAGTGTTTGTTGCATCATCATCATCATTTTAGCCATAGAACGTCCACTAAAATATGATAGTCAGAGGATGTCCACTGGACATAGGCCTCCCCCATCAATCTCCAAAAGGGCCGGTTGGAAGCACCCTGCATCCAGCGTTTCCGTGCGGTCTCTTTTAGGTCGTCTGTCCATCTTGTGGGTGGAAGTCCTTTGCTGCGCTTACCGGTCCGTGATCTCCATTTCAGAACCTTTCGGCCCCATCGGCCATCTGTTCTGGGTGATATGTTCTGTTGCATCTGGGCATTTCATATAATTCACGCTGACCGATTGGATTCACAATCCAATTTCAATCGCAATACGATTGATTACGAATGCTTCACTCGAATATCCTTCTTGATTGTCCTGTTAATAAGACGGATGCGAGTGTAATGCAAGCAGGATGGAGTGACCTCTCAATTCACGTGTCCTTGATCTTGCTTAAAAGATGGATGTCCAAAAGGGTGAGTTTTCATCCATCGCATTGCGATTGAACTTTGAATTAAAACAAAATAGGCTACCGGACTATTTGTTTTTATTTTATGTGTGTTCAGAACTCCGTTATTTATCAACTGATTTGGAGATTTTTTTTAATGATTTATTATTATTTATGTACATAGGTAGGTATAACAAACAAAGAAAATAAAAAAAGCCTTAACTATTACTAATTAACACTAATATAATCAAAAATCAAAAACAAGATGTTGCCCGTGTGGTAGAGTGACAAGAACGCTGGCTGCATTCCCGCGTTGAATTGCTAAAGAAATTCTCTGCGCGAGGAATGAGCCAGCTCTCTTGTCACCAGCGGCGTCAATTAATTGTGGCGAATTTTTTTTTATAAACTTTTTCGTACATGGACCCCATGGACCAAAAGTTTCGACGCCAAGCGGCACAAATATATATTCACTTGAAAGTGATGCATACTTGCGCCGCTTGGCGTCTTCTGCTGCCTCCGCCGCGGCCTCAGCTTTAATTTTAATTGAAAGAATATATTTTCAGATTGCTTCCATAGAAATTTCCTCAAATCGGTCCAGTTACTGGAATGTCATAATATTGTCATCCAAGTAACTGAAATTGCATATTTTACTAATTTTCAAGTAGGTTTTTAAAATTTAAATTATGTTGTTTATGTAATTGTCAAATAAAAAGGCTGACCATTAATAGAGCCGATCCCCAAAAATAAAATATTTTTTGGAAGATATAGGAATTTTATTGTTTTGTTAGACAGAGAGCACACTATACTTACTCACTTAGTCACTTGTGAGTACGCCATAAAAACTCCATACTGCACTCACTTTGCGGGAAAGAGACAGAATCCTTTCCTGATCAGTACCCTTAGTATAAGTTATGATACTATTCGAAAACTTTTTTCGTTTTCGTATTGTTCCATACATTGCTGGGCTAAAATGTATTCGAAAACTTGTTTCGTATTAGAGTAAAGCAATCTATACCGCCGATTACTACCGATTTTAGTTCCTCCACGTTTCCGATAGTGGCGCTTTACTAAAATGTATAGAACAATACGTAAACGAAAAAAGTTTTCGAAAACTATCAAATCTGGGACTAAGCGTACTGAAACAAAAACTTCTCAGAACTTTATTAGCCGATTTGAATAATTTCTTTAGTAGTTTTATAACAATTATGATTTTCACTAAACCTGTTATTTTTATCAAACCGAACACCTGTTTGGTAGCTATTTGAATAATGCAAGATTTTTACATGCACAATATATTTTCAGACATGCAGAAGTTTCCTTTAAGAATGAAAGACAATGATCTTCTTGTGACTCAACTGTACAAAGACCCTACTCAAGAACCTATCACAGCCATATCAGTATACCTCACACCAAAAACGAGTAAGTTTACACCCCTATATAACCCCTGTCTGGTCTAGTACATTAATTTTCCTTGGTTGCAGCCAATGACAATATAACCACTTGACTGCTCATTCCTTTACCCCGCATAAGCCATAGGTCAACCTAAACTATTACGAGCGGGGCCAATCCTAGGCGCGAATTGAAGAATGACTTTTGATTCTCCAATCACAAGCGTTGAGTCGCGTCGAGTCTCCAATCACAAGCTGCCCCCTGCGACCGACGCGCGTGGCATCATTTTGCAAAAGGGAATTCCGACTACATGCTCGATCAAGTGGTTATATTATCTTTGGTTGCAGCAATCGAGATACAATACTTATAGATAGAGTCACAGTCTCTAAATGAAAACAGTCAAAAATCGTCCGAGCGTCGTTGTACATATCTAGATTTACCTTTATCAATTGTATAGTTCGCAATGCCACACTTACTCCAATTTAGACGTTATGTCGCTTGCACAGTGTTCAACATCGCTTGTCCGCTATGTCATCGTAGCACTGGCATGGCGCGGCGTTGTAGCAGAATCGCCGGTGCCTTACAACGACGCGGCGCACGTTACGCATTGCACCAACTTTTGGTTCGGACAATTTTTCTGCACGTTTGTGACTCTATATGTATTATATCTCTATAAAACACTGTTTTAAACTATCACGGTTGTTCACTAACTGCGCCGAAATATCGGGAGCTCATTCCACAACCTTACCACGGTAAATATCCCGTAAATAATCATATAATTTTATATCTCTATAGCTGCAGCAGGTTTTTTTTCGTACAGAAAACCTATTTCATCACCTTCTTAAGGCTGATAAACGTATCGGCTAAAATGACTTGTTTTATGCACTTGTACAATCTACTTTTTTTTATTACATTCACAAATATGATTGGTGATTTTATTTTTATCAGATCTCTGCGGCAACTGGATAGAAATAGCGTATGGAACTAGAAGTGGCGCGGTGCGAGTTATAGTCCAGCACCCGGAGACTGTCGGCCATGGACCGCAGCTGTTCCAAACCTTCACCGTTCACCAGAGCCCTATTACTAAGGTACTTTTCTCCATTATAATCCTCCCTCATCTCCCATCTCCCATCGATCTCTAAAAGGGCCGGTTGGAAGCGGCCTGCGTCCAGCGTTTCCCTGCGGTTTCCTTTAGATCGTCTGTCCATCTTGTGGGTGGACGTCCTACGCTGCGCTTACCGGTCCGTGGTCCCCATTCCAGAACTTTTCGGCCCCATCGGCGATCTGTTCTGCGTGATATGTGCCCTGCCCACTGCCACTTCAACTATAATAAAGTTATTTTATTTTCTAATTAGTTAAACAGCTGCTGATGTTACATGATAATGATGAGTACTTTGGCCTCCTTTCGGCTTAGTGCACCCTTTCCGCGTAACCAACTAACCCCCTCCAACGTCCTGTGAAGTCTGTCTTTAAAAAAAATTATCTATACTAATATTATAAAGAGGAAAGATTTGATTGTTTGATTGTTTATTTGTTTGTTTGCATTGAATAGGCTCCGAAACTACTGAACCGATTTGAAAAATTCTTTCACTGTTGGGAAGCTAAACTATCCCCGGGTAACATAGGCTATACTATATTTAAAAACAATATAGGGATCCTTACTAAAATACCAATAATGTAACCCAGGGTGTAAAAAATAAGATTTACAATATTAACTTTGCGTGTTAGACTGTTCTAAGACAGGACAACGTCTGTCAGGTCAGCTAGTCTATAATAATTATAATTATATTATTATAAAGAGGAAAGATTTGATTGTTTGTTTGTTTGCATTGAATAGGATCCGAAACTACTGAACCGATTTGAAAAATTCTTTCACTGACGGGAAGCTATACTATCCCCGGGTGACATAGGCTATAATCTATACCCGTGCGAAGCTGGGGCGGACCGCTAGTCTATAATAATTATGTATTCTCTTCAGGTGTCGTTATCAGAAAACTACCTAATATCAGTGTGCAGCGAGTACAACCACGTGCGGTCGTGGCGAGTGACTCGCTTCCGAGGCATGATCTCTACCCAGCCTGGCACCACGCCCAAGGCGGCTTTCAACGTGTTAGCGTTGGAGGCCCCCACGGCGCAGGCGCACAACGACTGTGGTGAGAAACTAAACTTTAATGACAGTGACATAAAGTTGAATACAGCTTAGAAGTCGATCAAGACTGGCACCACGCCCAAGGCGGCTTTCAACGTATTAGCGTTGGAGGCTCCTACGGCGCAGGCGCATAACGACTGTGGTGAGAAACTAAACTTTAATGACAGTGACTTAGGGTTGAATACTGCTTGGAAGTAAAGTAGACTTAGAAGTCCATCAAGCCTGCACGACCCACTAGGTGGTTTTCAACGTGTTAGCGTTGGATGCTCCTACGGCACAGGCGCATAAAGACTGGTGAGAAACTAAACTTTATTTTTAGCAACATAAGGTTGAATACAGTTTAGCAGTAAAGTACTATAATTAGGTCTAACCAGCGTGGCACCACACCCAAGGCGGATGTCAACGTGTTAGCATTGGAGGCTCCTACGGCGCAGGGGCATAACGACAATAGAAACTAAACTTCAATGACAGTGACATAAGGTTGAATACAGCTAAGAAGTAAAGTAGCCTTAGAAGTCCATCAAGCCTGGCATCAAGCACTAGGCGGCTTTAAGAGGGGGCCTCCGAAATTTTATGCTAATTTGCCATGATATTCTAACTAAACCAAATATCCTATCAACGTAATAATTGATATATGTGATTTTTCAATTCATTTTCTTTCCGGCACTAAGACAGAAACATAATAGCGAGATATTTACTCGATACTTTATTGTTTTCAAAAAGGTGCCTTTTTGATGATTTTTTTGATTTTTTCTTGGATAGAACTTCAGTCACATATCTAAAATAAATACTCATCGAAGGAAAATATAGTTTGTTTTCCAGTGCTAAGACAAAATTTACCTAGATTAATTAGTACTCTCATAATAAATTATATTCGATTTGAGACTTACGTCCTTTAGTTCTAAGCAACTATTCGGTCAAACGGCAAGTCCGATATTCAACCTTATTCTGTTGCGCTTTGCATCTAAATGGCGAAACATGCTCCGTTCAACCTCAGTACCGCACTATGCTCCAACGGGGAAGGACGCACGCGCTTGCTATTCGCCTAGATTTATCTTCCGAGTGCGATTATATCAACACCTACTGTATTTTCAAACAATGGATAACATAAAAAATCTATGGCTTGAACGCGACCATTTGATGCGGCAACCAAGTGTTGCCAATGACCTAGAGCACAGACTAGGTAAAGCTACTATGAAAAAATTACAGGTATTAATAATTATGGATACGACTAGGCCATCTATCATTAGGGCATCTATTATTATGTACGCTCGGTAATATAGTTACAAGAGTCTAAGTGTTTCGTGTGGAGAGAGAAAGAGAGAGAGAGACAGTCAGAAAGACTACTAAAAATCAAAATTATTAAGTAAAATATAATTTTCGTTGAATAAAAAAAAAAAAAAAATTATAATTTTTTTTTTTTAATTAATAATTTCATAAATTAAATGAAATTTAATTAAATAATTCATATATACTTTAATAGATTATAGTTATTAACAACCAGGTATAGAACAAACACAAACGTTCATCACATAACTGTTTGTCCTAGGTGGGAATCGAACCCACGCCTCCAAGCTCAGAAGGTAGGTTCACTACCAACTGGACCAACGGGCTTTCGCGTGTTTCGTTTATTTTAGTATAGTATAGTATAGCATAGCATAGCATAGCATAGCATAGCATAGCATAGCTTAGTATAGCAAAGTATAGTATAGTATAGCATAGTATAGCATAGCATAGCATAGCATAGCATAGCATAGCATAGCATAGCATAGCATAGCATAGCATAGCATAGCATAGAATAGCATAGCATAGCATAGCATAGGATAGCATAGCATAGCATAGCATAGCATAGCATAGCATAGAATAGCATAGCATAGCATAGCATAGCATAGCATAGCATAGCATAGCATAGCATAGCATAGCATAGCAAAGCACAGCACAGCACAGCACAGCACAGCATAGCATAGCATAGATATATTATATAGATACATAGCATTTTTACAAAAATGACCTCATACGTACTGTTTCTGAGATAATCGATGGTTTTTGAAAAAAATTACGAAAATTTTCCGGATTTTTGCGCTTTAATATTTTGAAAGGCATTCTTTGCACAAAAATAGCCGAATTTGGGCTTATCAGACGCGTCTTTTTATTTTCTACACACGTGTGTTTACTGTGTTTCTATTTTATTATTATTTATGCCTACCAACTAAATAAACACATATATTTTTTTTAAATATTATTTATTTCCTGAAATTGTGAGAGTAGAAAGCCAAAAAAATAAATATAGTCTATTTATTACACCACTGAATTTTTTGTGTTGAATTTTTTTGTTATTTTTAACATGAAATTCCGGTTACGTAATTTCAAACCCAATTTGGGGTTTTTAGGGTTAGGTCCTAAAGCCGAGTTTTAGAGTTTAACGTCTTCGTCTGCCAGAAAAAATGATGCCTATGACGTCAGATTTTTGATTGGACCTTTGTGTCCAAAGTTATGGACCTTCAAAAAATCGGGTATTTAGGGTCCGCCTCGCTACTTAGTAACTCAAGTTACTATGTACCTACGAGTCTTAAAATACTAAATGACCTATCGTTGGATAGCCAGTGAAGCTAACTATTCTTGCCTGGATTGACCTGGGACAAAATGTTTGAGGAGCCGGGTATTTCAGGTCGTCAAAATCTTAAGACCTAACTTAGACTATAATATAAACTAAAAACTAGAACTAGTTATATTTCCTAAACCACAGCCTTAAAAAATCTGAAAAAAAATTACTAAAATTTAAAATGAGCTTTACTACCTCGAGCCAAAATTTGGGCGTGGTAGGGGGTGGTTTTCACCCTTCTTTATTTCTATTTAAATGTATTTCTCACTGATTTCAAAAGTAAAAATCTAATATTTTTTTGTAATTTTTTTTGGGTTAAAGGTCTGGTTTAGGAGATATGACCCGGGATCGGGTACCCCGTGCCACGAGGTTTTTGGGTTTTTTGGTCTTATCCCGGCAAGTTCAACCTAGCAAAGCATAGCATAGCATAGTTCAGTTTAGTTTTATTTAGGTTATTTCAATTTAATTTATATACTTTATTATTTTTATATTGTAGAAAACCTAAAAATAAATTACAAATACAATTTTGAAAAGTGAAATAAACAATTTACGGTTCTGCGCGCCGCGACCGAACTCAGCTAATCGCCAAAACACCAAGTGCACCAACACTATGCTTATCCTGTGTGTTATTGCTCCTTGCCGCTTTACAAGGTCGAGTGCGCGAGTTGTGTACACTTTAGCTGCGCGCGACTGCCGCGCTGCCGTGGTTGTGTTTCACACTAATGCGGGTGATGCGAGACGCGCGGGTGAAATCAGAATTTTTTCTGGCCTTATACCCAGCCTTAAACGTGTTAGCGTTGGAGGCTCCTACTACATAACGCCTGTAGTGAGAAACTAAACTTTAATGCCAGTAACATAAGGTTGAATACAGCTTGGAAGAAGAAGTCACATCTTGTATTAATTTCTCATATTCTTGTGTCTTATTTTCAGGTCCGTATGGAGAGCAAGATGAAGAGCAGATATTCATACAGAAAGTAGTTCCTGACACAGATACTTTGTATGTTCGACTTGCTTCAAATGGGAAAAGGTTAGTTCATTTACTGCCTTGCGAATCGCGCTAAAATCAAAGAAGTCACAGTCAAATCCAAGTCATAGTCAAATATGCTAGTAAAGTGGTAGATATTTAACTAGAAGCTTCTATGGAGTTTAGAAAACATTACCAAAAACCAATGACAATATAACCACTTGACTGCTCATCCTTTACCCCGCCGTAAGCCAAAGGTTCTGACATGTCAACCAAACTATTTAGAGCGGGCCAATCCTAGGCGCAAATTAAATGAATAACTTTTGATTCTCCAATCACAAGCGTCGAGAATTTTATTGTCATTGGACAAAGCCTATGTCCCAGCAGTGGGAACATGATAGGCTGGAGTGATGATGATGAAAATGCCATAACATTACCATGTTCTGTTAAAATTTTAATAGGCTATCTATTACGGTTCAAAAGATATAGCTGTTAAAAGGTAGCGCAGACAGACAGCATAGGCTTAGTAATAGGGCCCCGTTGGCATCCAATGGGAAGGGGAAAAAATAACAACATTTATGTGATGAACATTTCTGTTTGTTCTATATCTGGTTGTTAATATCTATTTAAGTATGTATTTAAAACTATATATACCAGGACCACACCATGCTATATTACCATATTATTTTTATTATTTCCTTACTATATTTACCTGTACCTATATGAGTCTCTGGCAGCCATATCACAAGCTTTGCTTAGCTTGGGGTCAGGTGACCGTGTGTGCAAAAATGACCCGTTTTTAGGGTTCCGTACCTCAAAAGGATAAAACGGAACCATTATAGGATCACTTTGTTGTCCGTCTGTCTGTCTGTCCGTCTGTCAAGATCCTTTTTCTCAGGAACGCGTAAAACAGGAACGCGTTTCAAGTTGAAATTTATATCAAGTACTCAAATCTACGGTTTCTTTCAGCTGTGAAAAAATCAAACTTGTAAGTTAATTCGATCAAAAGATATGACCGTTTATGTCGCATATTTTGCGATTTCACAAGTGAATCAAAACAAAGAAGTTAAATCATTTAAAAATAAATCTTTTGCTATTACAAACTTACATTCTGTAGTTGGAATGTATGGAATAACCTTGTTGTCCTCTACAAACTTAAGTTTGTCCTTCAATTTTTCTACATTTTTGTGGTTGTTTTTTTGTTTGGACAATCACTTTGAGGGTCCCATCCAACGGAACCCTCAGAGCACGAGTCCTACTCGTACTTGTCCGGTTTATTTAAATAAAACTTTTATAGTTTGCTTGTTTTACATACAGGGTGTGTACAATAAGTTCAGTGGACGGGTCAGCGGTGTCGTGCTTCGTGGTGGCGGAGTGCGAGGGGGCGCTGCGGCCGCGGCGGCTGCTGCTGTGCGGACACCGGTCCGGCGCCGCGCAGATGTGGGACCTCACCGCGCCCATAGACAAGGCAGCCAAGCCGGTACCGGCCGGACCGCAACCGGGTCAGTCCCATACTCCGGCACTAAACTAATGCCAAACTAGTGTCACTCTTGACATAAGCGTGATAGACAATAGACAATATTTTATTCGTAACAAAAACCCATACACAGAAGTGATGAAGTGCCATAATTTTATTATAGAAACTGACGTGGTTTTCACACACGGGAATTACTCACGTAAGATTAAGCCGGTCACTCCGCTCGCTTGAAACTATAGTCGGAGTGACCGGTTTAATCTAACGTGAGTAATTCCCGTATAATATAAATAATATGTTTCATAATTTATTGACAAGGAACCATAGCCAAAAGAAAACCATATGTCATGGACGCGGTTTTTTCTTTACAATATTGAAGCGCTCCGATATTTTTATCGAGTCCACAGATTATGTAACGAAGATGAATCAGTTTTGTCTTTACATTCCTACCGAAAGTATCAACTACGCGCGCTCTTATTTGCTATCGATAAGATAGATTATCGATATGACAGTTATGTCGTATCCCACCACTTTCAGCAAACGTCATAAGTGACATGGTAACTTGGTTTTACTTTAATTATTATTATTTTTATACCTCAAGACTGGTTTAGTATTGTGACTAACAAACAGAATTTACATTCAGGGTTACGCATATAGACTAGTACAGTCCATATGCGTAACCCTGTATAATGTATAATAATAAAAACCCAACGGGTGAAACGGGACCATATATACTGTACTACGCCGAAAGGAGGTCATTGTACATACATCATACATTGTACATTATTAACTAGTTTTACTATGGATGGACCAACCCTGAAATCGCGAAAAAATCAGCTGTTCCATAGAAAACGGTAATTGACACTCGACAAAATGTATGGAACAGCAAATTTTTTTCCACGACTTCATGGTTGGTCCCATAGTAAACGTTTTTCAAAAGTACAATGACCTCATTTCGGCTTAGTACAGTATACATGGTCCCGTTTCACCCGTTGGGTATCAAACCCTAAAAACTAAATACATAGGAGCACATTTTTTTGATTTGTCCTTCAAATATCTGTTTTGTTTGCCTCGACAGTAATGTGTGTTTATCCTCATCCCTAGGTGAAGGCGACGAATCTCCGTCAGCAGACGGCGGCCCGACCCCCGACGAGTTAGTGCGCTTACTATCAGCATGCGACCTAGACGCATCACCCGCGCCGCCTTCACCCAACCGGCCCATACAGTCGTGAGCCACGTGGATCGAGCTTGTCCGGTACTTATGTACAGCACTAGCCAAGTAGACCTAATAGGTAACATTTGATATCAGTACCTTCATTCCACTTGACCTGGTACGTGCAACATCGACTGGAGAGTCGAGATACAAGCGGCAAAAGGCAACTCTATTTCGGTTACGGTTGGTTCAAAATTGTACCACATTTACTTATAGTTTAGAGTAGTCAAGGGCGCAGCAATTCTTAGTCATAGTAATTTATTCAAGCCGGTACAATAGGTATGTGTCCTAATGTTTAATTTATTACAAATAACAGGCTTCATCATAATCATAATCAGCCTTTTAACAGTCCACTGCTGGACTTTTAGCCTACCCTCGAAAGGGTGATTGGGCCATATCCACCAAGCTGGCCCAGTGCGGATTGATGGATTCACATACGGCATTGAATTTCTTCTCCGTACGTATGCAGGTTTCCTCACGATGTTTTCCTTCACCAAAAACCAGTGGTATGAAAATCCGTACATAAACTCCAAAGAGCTCATTGGTACGGGCCCGGGGTTTGAACCCGCGACCTCACGCTTTCAAGTCTAGCGATCTCCCAATTGGGCTACCACGGCTTTAATAACAGGCTTAGCTATGAGTAATTACATTACACATACTGAAAAAATAAATTAAATTGTCTGATAAATCTCCGAGATATGAGCGTTTAAAGTTTTAGTTGAGGATAGAAAAGGGATACTCTGTCCCTTACTCGCAAAGCGTGTGTTATAGCATTTGTATGGCGTGCCTGAGGCGTGACGTCATAACTCAGTAAAGTGTGCTCTCTGTCTAGCATAAATATAAAATACATGTTTTTGAATAATTTTTGATTATCTTTTCGTTGATGAGCTCTATAGATCAGCTTTTACATGAGATAACAAAAAAATATTAGTCATTAGCCAAAAATATATTATGCATACTTTCGAAGGTCAGTTCACAATTTCGACAAGAAAAACTTAATAACTAACAACATTTAGTTATATATCGAAAATAAAATATTTGTTAAATGTGTATGCGGATTTTGTAGCCGAAGCTTGCCACGGCTTTCCGCCTAAAAATTAACCCTTATAAAAAGTGAGGTGAAACGTTAGTTAGTCAGGAGATGCTGCTTGGATTTTCGCGCGAGTTGGAGAAATGGATCAGCGCTCGATGTGGCCTTTTACGGAACGTTGCCTAACTGTCGCTTCCAGACCAGCATGATGCCCAAAGAGGGACACCCCTCCCGCATCACGCACCCTTTATATGCCGCATCCACAAATTTTAAAATCAATATTATAATGTTTTTATTAACCTATACTGTCCCACTCCTAGGCAAATGTCTCCCCCATCTCTTTCCAGAAAGTGCGATCACCCGTCAGACCTGACCACTGTATCTGGAACGTGTCGAGATCATCGCGCCAGTGTTTTCTAGGCCTGCCTTGGCTCCTTCGTCTGTTTTCAAGCACCCACTGTGTGATCCTCTGGGCCCATCTATCAGGGTGTATCCTGGCCAACCCCACAACTTTATAAAATTGACTGTGAAAAAAATTATAGTATTTATATTTCCAATGACATAAAACAACCACGATAACAGAAAAGAAACTAAAATAGGTGGGATATATTTTTCTTAATTTAAACTGGATAACCCAATGGAATAGCTCCATTCAGTCAACCAGTGGGTACGTTTAATTTATTTTTTGTACATAATTCGTTTAATACGCTAGTTTAAAATTCAAAATGTTTTTAATCACTCAGTGACTAAGATAATTTTATTCACTGTTATTGATGGAACAAGTGCCCTTTTTCGAGTGGCAATGGTAAAAAGTTAGTTTAACAATTTTCAGTTTTTGGATTTCCTATATGAGAAGAACAGAGAATTCAAAAAATCTTTAGAATTGTGCGATGTTTAAACTTGAACAATGGCACACAAAGACTGATTTAATTTACAAGCTCAATTCATGATATTTGCAGAGTTGATCTTATATATTTTTTAAATTGACATGTTTTATGAATACGTTGATGTTTTGGTAAATGTATAAATGAGGTGAAATCTCTTAAATTAATAGCGTGTTAATTGCTTTTGTGATTGGTACTGTTTTCTTCTACTTATTATAATTTTATTACCATCTTAGTTATTATAAATCTGAAATGAAATTAAAACCTTCTCATTAGAGGCTGTTCTTTTATAATGTACTAGCAACGCACCCCGGCTTCGCACGGGTATAAGTCTTTTTTTTTACATCTTGGGTTACATTATTGGAGTTTTAGTAAGGATCCCAATTTTTTTGAAAATATAATATAGCCTATGTCACCCGGGGATAGTGTAGCTTCCCAACGGTAAAATAATTTTTCAAATCGGTTCAGTAGTTTTGGAGCCTATTCAATGCAAACAAACATACATTCAAATCTTTCCTCTTTATAATATTAGTATAGATGACGATTTAGGGGGACAGGATCCTACCATATCTTTTCTTCCTGTAAATCAAAGAACATTTTCTATATTTTTTCATAAAAAAGCGGACAAAATTGTCTCGAATAATAAGAGGCCCTTTTAAATATTGTTTAATATAACATAATCTATTGACTATGACGCTGTAAGTAATAATGCAATATTATGTCAATAATATGGCAATATGGCTAGCAACATAATGGCATTTTATTATTCATTTTATGACACTAAAGGATCGAGCATATTATGGGCCTCAGTAGGCCGGGGCGCATCTCAAAAATCGCTTTCATACATTTTATATGAAGTATCGCACATTATGCCGGGGCGAAGCGGGGCGAATTTCCATATAAAATGAATGAACGCGATTTTTACGATGCGCCCCGATGCCTTATTAAAGATGTCTTATCGTGATTCGGATTGTGATCGCGATCGCGTGCCATCTCACTTACGCACGTGGTGCTAGTAAGTAGATGCGAACGGGACGGCATGCATACTCGATCACAATCAAACTTCTATAATAAGGCCGCCGGTCCGCTCCGGCCCGTCTTAGTGTGCTGGATCCTTAAGGGCGCGTTCCGAATTACGCCAACAGCGCCAACAACGCTCATGAGAATCAAATAAAGTACATTTTCTTTGCGTCGTGATGATTTTTATAATCGTTTTTTTTTTTTGCGTGAAAAGGAACGCGCACCAAGTAAAAAGCGACAATATAAGTCGCTGCTAATTACTTCCTTTTCTTGGTGTGCAATATTTATTGTCGAAAATTGTACATTATTAATCAATGGATTTTTTAGGGAAATATGTGGCTTAATGTTATGATTTTAAAATTTCTTTCTCACCTTTTGTATCAGCGTTTCAATGTATCAATAAAAAATCTTTAAATTATAAATTCATATCGATGTTAGAATTTATATTTCAAGATCAGAATCTGATGTTTGTCATTAACTAAATTTAAATTGTCTTTAAATTGAACAAATTATTTAGTAAAATGTATTAAAATATGAATTTAGTATTAATTGTTGTTAAATACCGGGTTACGCGATAAGAGTGTACAAAGCCGAAAGGGGGGTCCTTTGCACTTATCAACTTTTACTATGGGAAATCGTTAAAATTGTCAATTGACATTTTTCTTTAAAATAGCTGATATATTTTTCGCGATTTCAGGATTGGACCCATAGTAAAAATTGTTCATGGGTATTATGAACCCCTTTCAGCTTAGTACACTCTTTCCGCATAGCCCTGTTTAGATTATACAATGCTTCAAATAATGTATTATAAGAAATAAATTATATTTACAAAGCTTTATGGTTTTATTGAAACAATCATTTGAAGGTAGAAAACTTTTTTTATTTACAAAATCTATGATCACAATGATTAGTAAATAAATTAAAATATTAGGCGCCGTACACACGGACGTAGTCATAATGCTACACAATAAAAAATAACAAAGATTTCATCAAAACAACAAGATTTGTACCAAAAAACACCAAAAGATTCAATAGAATTTGAATAATCACCCTGATAGAATTAATAATTGGACGCCGACATTTTTTTTTCTGTATATTATTTTTTTATATACTTGAAGCGACCCGTGTGAATAAGGCTTAAGGATGACTGACGTCAGTGTGCGAAGCAATAAGCTTAGATACACTTAAATAGAAAACATCTGTACGGATCTTAATTTACGTATGTTTGAGATTTTATTACAAACTACAATCTTAGATATATTTTTTTATTCATGACTTTAAAATCTTACGTAAGTTTTCTTAGATCCAGGATTAGTTCCTACAAAGTTTCTACAGTACAAAGTACAATACTTATGAATTACTAAACAAAATACTCGTGAATTGACTAGTTAGTAACACAATGTTAACCCTGTCATTCTTAAATATAAATATAATTAGTTATGTACTTATAGAATTAATTCTAAGACTCGTGATTTAACTTACTAAAGATTTTGACGGGGGCCTTAAATACGACCAACTGCTAACGCGGTATCAAACTAACGTTAAATCCGCTCAGTTGGAAAATAACCGTAATAAATAGCATAGAAGAAAATAAATAGCAAACCGTATCTGGGCGCGTTAAGGCGCTGCGCAAACGTAGACAATCAAGTGGAAGCAACTGGACACAAAGTCTGCGCAGAGAGTGGCTGATTTCATACTGTTTATATAGAAATCAAATATTCATTGGTAGCTTTCCGACACAAGACACAAAAGTGTCCACAGCACCTGGACACAAAGTCTGCGCAGACTGACTGATTTCATACTGTTTATATAAAAATCAAATATTCATTGGCAGCTTGTATCCGACACAAGACACAAAAGTGTCCACGGTTTGCGCCCTGCCTAAGGTTCACGTTCGCGTGATTTTCCAACTGAGCGGATTCAACGTTAGTTTGATACCGCGTTAGCAGTTGGCCGTAAGGCCCCAGGCCTGGCTATGAAGCTACAAGTAACCGACTTGTCGTACCTGCCGCGCGATAGACAGAAAGGCAACTTCTAGGTTAATATAGCTGTAGGTAGTTAGCGCTCGCACGTCCTTTTGCTGTTTTGTATAGTCATTAGTTATATGTTATATCAAATATAGTTAAAAGTTGACAAAGGGCACGGACCCAGGATTCCGTGGAGAATAAAGAAACAATAATAAAAAAAAAAAAAAAAAATGATTTTGCGGAGTGTATCTTCAGTACTTGTACTTATATGTCTTCTGTACTTAAACTCAAAAAATACTTAAACTCGGCCTAAGTATTTATTTGCTCTGACAGATGCAATGACATTGTAAAAAGCTAAATAAAACATTTTCTTTGAATAATATCACTTAAGTATATCGGGTACCTGTAGTCTTACATTATAAACTTTGCGAAAGTGATCAGAATTCGTGGTTTTCGTTCAGCTTTTTACAATGTTATTTCAATGTCGAAGCAAATAAATGCTTAGACCGAATTTAAGTTAAACATTGCTTAAAATTGCTCTATCAACTTATTGCTGACAAATTTTCACACATGAAAACGAGACAGAAATTTTAAAAATTTATTAGATTAAGTAACGTTTTTAGGTAATGCCATAAATGGCAAAAATTTACTGTGAAACATGCAATAACAGTTTGCAGTATACAAAATCATATCAAATTTCTTTGAAAGCAATTATTTACAGGACACTTTATTTTTATGCATTGAGATACATTGAGATACATAATAGAGTCACAATCATGCCAAAAAAAATTGACCGAACCATAACTCGGCGCACGGTACAAATTGCGCCGACTTTTTGGTTAGTTGGACAAGGTAACAGCGATCTGACTACAACGCCGCGCGATGCCAGTGTTACGATGACGTAGCGTTGAACACTATAAAAAACGACGTCCGTGCCTTGACGCATGTCAAGGCACGGACAGAGTGGCCAGTACGTACTTGGACAACAAGAACTATGAGCTGGTTACGAAAGAAAGCGCCCGACTGGACATCGTGAATAATGAATACAATGTTTTCACGGACGGAGCCAAAAACAACAAGGGAGCTGGATGTGGCTACCACTCGCCTGAGCTTGGATTCACGAAGTCAATAGCCCTAAATAAGACCACAACTGCACTGCAGGCAGAGGCGATGGGTCTTCTGCTAGCGGCTAGAGAGGTACTCGTAAAAGACTCTGAACGTAATGTACAGAACAAAAACGAGCAACTGACGTTTACTACTGACAGTGCAGCCGTCATCTATGCACTCAGAAAACCTACAAGTAGGTCTAGAGTGATATCAGAATGCCACTCTGCCTTACAAAACTTAGCAGACACATATAATGTTAAAGTTCAATGGACAAAAGGCCATAGCACATGTGAGGGAAACAATAAGGCAGACTCACTCGCTAAGGAAGGCGCAAAGCAGGAAATTAGTGCAGAGGTTGCAAAACTGTGCAAACCAACGGCTATGGAGGCACGGAATCTGCTAAGTCTCTACACAGAAAAAGAACAGCAAAATATCTGGAATAAAACAAAAGACTGTAAACACGCAAAAGCTTTCTACCCATCAATAGACAAGAGAGTGACTAACAAACTACTGAAGCTAACTAGGTCGGACCTTCGACTGATGATAGGTACTATCACAGGTCACTGTGACCTAAACTATCACTTATACAAAATTGGAGCCACAGACAGCCCTCTGTGCCGAGGCTGTCTACAGGAGAACGAGACCGTGGAGCATGTACTACTACATTGCAAGGCCACAGAAGATATACGATTAAGGTCGAGACTACTTGAAGAAACTCAACAACTACAAGTCTCCAATACCACAACACCTGGTGAAATAGGGGTTGAGCGGTTTAGTCAGCGACCCAAACCCGTGCTTCGTTATTTTAAGGAGCTCGGCTGGTTTGTGTAGGCTGGCGGGGGCAAATGCACAATACACCCCAAGCGGGATGTCAGTGCAGGTCTTATCACCCCCACTTTGAATTAGAATTAGAATTAGACAATAAAAAACAAACTAAAAAAATAAAAACTATGCAAGCGACATAGCGTCTAAATTGGAGTAAATGCGGCATTGTGAACTATATAATTGATACAATGTACCTATGTACGATGACGCTCAGACGTTTTTTGACTGTTTTCACTGAGAGATTGTGACTCTATAGGAATTGTATCTCGATGTTTTTATGGCACAAAAACATACTCAATTTATGGCTAAATAATTTGGTTTCGAGCTATGCTATAATGAGTTAAAACATTCAGTAAAATACAATTCTGACCTATTTCCATAGTAATAGGGTCCCGTTTTAACCCTTTGGGTTCGGAACCCTAAAAATAAATGTTAATGTCATAATCCGTGAACCCGCAAAAAGTACGAGTTGGCGGTCAAGAGCAAGTCTATAATTTATTTTAAAAAAAAAATAAAAAAAAATAAAAAAAATAGGCTTGCGCTTGACCTCCAGCTCGCCTGATGCGGCCTACGATGGAGCACGCTTGCCTAGAAGAATACGCATGGATAAGTTCTGTGTCGATAAGTTTATGAGATTCAAGTCTCCCAATGGAGTTTGTTATCATACAACCCTGGATCAGTGATCGGTACTAGCATGATGCACCAGAGAGTGAGACCTAGAAGGAAATTGAAGATTATGATCACCCGTTGCAGCGGAGGGTATTGGCCGATCTCACCGAAGTTTGGAAAGCCCATGTGGTTGCAAAACATGTGCGCGACTAGTGGTGCGACGAAATGACCTGGAAAAAAGACCATAGATGAAAGAAAAAAAAACCTATATCTAAAGAATAGCTCTAATGTAAAAACGGAAAAATGTACAAGCGTCAAACTTGGCATGATTATAGTTCACACTCAAACACACAAAGTATAACAACAAATAATAAATAATGGCCAAGTGCGAATCGGTGACAAGTTTCTTTTCATTAACTAGTTATAACTGGTAATTTCGTTATCGAATTTTGTGGTAGTACGGGACCCTCAGTGCGCGAGCCCGACTCGCGCTTGGCTGGTTTATTTTCATTATCAGGCTATAATGTTCGTACTGCTGAGACACAGGCCTTCTCTCAGAGAGAGAGAGAGGATGGGCTCCAGTCCACCATACTGGCTCAGAGCATGTTAATGAATGTCAAACTTGGCATGATTATAAGACGTATGGTGGTACGGAAGTCAGAACCCTCAGTACCCGAGCCCGACTTGCACTTAGCTGGATTTATTTAAAGCTTTTTACTCCTAGCATATTAGTTGTTTTACCTGTTTTTTCATAACCACAATAATTTTTATGATATGTATATACAATAGAAATATTTTGTGGTTATGTGGTTAGATGTGACATGTAGATAAGGTTATCAACGAGCGTATCGCCATTGCGCGTGGGATTTTATTTTACAAGGCAGATCCTGCGGTTTTACCTGCAATTATCACGTTTACCGCGATAAAAGTATCCTGTTTTAAATGTCTATCCCCATTGTAAAAGTTGTTCATAATAATGAGTTTCACGGACCCCTTTCGGCTTAGTACGCCTTTTCGGCTTAGAACACTCTTGTGGCTTAGTACACCCTTACGGCTTAGTACGCCTTTTCGGCTTAGTACAACCTTTCGGTTTAGTACACCTTTACGGCTTAGTACACCCTAACGGCTTAGTACACCCTTGCGGCTTAGTACACCGTTTCCGAGTAGCGCTGTATAGATAGTAGTGCTTGGTTTAGAAAAAGAATGGTGGACACTCACCTGTCCTAACAAAGATGTATGCCGAGTATGCACCAAAAAGACTTGTGTACATAAATTGGAATGCTGGAAACAAAACAGAATTTATCAGTATAGTGTACAGCTTAGCAGAATAATGTAGAAAATAATGAAAACGCCACAATCGCAAATAAGTTCCACACTGAAACAGCTTATAAGGTACAATAAACACTTTTTAGTAGACAAACCGATATATTATTAATGATAGCATTCAAAACACAAATTGTTAACGCATCTTTTTTTATATAAAAGGTGATGAGTATCTATGTTCCCTATGGACTCCAAACCAGCTGGACCGATTTTGACGAGACTTTCACTGGCAGATAGCTGATGATATAGGAAGTAATCAACGCGCGGGCGAATCCGCGGGGCGCAGCTTAAAACATATATTTTTAGATTTTACTCTTGACATTTGACAGTTAAAAAAGTTAGTTGTGTTTCATGACTTTTTTGTCAAGGTATAAAAGCTATCAAAGTGAGTAAACAAAAATAAATAATACTTATGTACATGGAAGTAAAGGAATACTTACTTGAGACCATCAAGGCCGTTTTAAAGTCATGTCCAGATTTCATCTGTTCAAACATATGGTGGAAATGAGCTGAAACAACAAAACAATTTATGAGTATATTGTAAGTATTTTCTTCACAAAGGTTTTTGTAAATTTATATTAAATGCTTTTCATGGATGTTATCATGTGTTATTTTAATTTCCACTATTTTAGTTCCTGTCAAACCTTCCTGCCCATTTTTCTATTGGACGGCTAGAGTCATCATCATCAGTCAGAAGACGTCCACTGCTGAACATAGGCCTCCCCCTTTAACCTCTACACTGAACGACAGCCTGCCTTTTGCATCCACTGGATGCCCGCGACTCTCACAATGTCGTCGGTCCATCTAGTGGGAGTCTTCCGGTTCATGGTCTCCACTCCAGAACCTTTCTTCCTCATCGGTTATTGGTTCTTCGAGCGATGTGGCCTGCCCATTACCACTTCAAATTTTAACAGCTATGTCGGTGAATCTAGTTCTTTGGCGAATATCCACGTTTCGGATTTTATCGCGCAAAGAAACTCCAAGCATAGCTCTCTCTATTGCCCGCTGTGTGACTCTGAGTTTTGAGAGGACTGCCAGAGTGGCCACGTAAAATTAACACTGCTCCATGGTTGATATTCCGAAAAGCCATACGAAGTGAGATGGGGGAATAAGTCCTGCACTGACGTCTCGCTTGAGGTGTATAGTGCATTACCATACGAAGTGCTTAAATTCCACTTTTATAGAGCAACTGCTAGTCTGTAGAATGCGCTGCCTGAATGGGTGTTCCCCGATTTTTTTTATTTCTTTTTAATCAGAACAGAAACAGAATAGTTATAATCAGAGTGTCTTCAAATCACGAGTGAATCGGTTTCCTTAGGCAAGCATGCTCCATCATAGGCTGCATCATCTCTTAACATCAGGTGAGTTAGCAGACAAACGCAAGCCTTATAATATTTTTTTAAGCATTTTTTTGCGTTTTCGTGAGAATTTCCCTTGCACCCCATATGTATTATTTATTGGATAGATACAGTCCAAATTTCTTTTGTAAATAAAACCCGCAGAAAAACAAAAATAAGAGGTAAATGAGTTTGTGAAGTCCTGCAGATCGTAAATTGGTTTCTTACCAATACCAAACAGCAAAGGTCCCACAAACACTGCAGTCAGGGGCGGGAGACACTGTAGCAGTAAAGGCATCATGCAGGCACGGAACACCCACTCCTCACTAAGCGGCGCCATTACATGATTCCTCACCCATACTAGATCCTGCCAGCTCGAAAACCAATATATTGGCTCTGAAGGAAGAAAATGAACACCATTTTTTGTTAGAATAGAGATATCAGTATCAATACCTCACCAAACTAAAGCAATCTAACAGAATTAACTAGATTGTTTGGCATTAATTAATTAAGGCTCACTTCATTTAGCCCTGGGCTAGTGACTTAGTCCCATGCTAACTTCATTAATCTCGGGATTCGTCTTGCACTTACACAAAAACAAGGTTCTACATTTGAATTTTTTGTTATAATAATTAATTAGTTATCCTGGATTTGTTAATCTGGATTAACTAAATACTTTGTTTTTTTCATGCAAGTGGACCTAAATTTCTAATCCATTACTTAATTGAATGAAAAGTAATTACAATCAAAATTGCTATTATTTTATTGTATCTCAGAATTTTAAAAATCACAATTAACTTGTTTTATTATTTTTCTAGCGGTCCGCCCCGGCTCCGCACGGGTATAGTTATATATTAAAATAGCCTATATTAATCAGTGATAATGTAGCATTCAAATGGTGAAAGAATTTTTAAAGTCGGTGCAGTACTTTTTTAGCCAATTCGTTACAAACATACTTACATACAAATCTTTCCTCTTTATAATATTAGTATGATGTAGATGAAACAATTACTCTATTTAACTTTATGGATATCAGATTTATACAAGATTTAGATATATTGATACACAAATAAAAATCAATACTACTATTTCATAGGACACATCACTTTTTATATTAATTAATAAGTACTAGCTGTGCCCCGCGTTTTCACCTTCGTGCAACACTGCTTAAAAGATCAGCTATCTAGGCTGCCAGCAAAAGTCCCATCAAAATCGGTTCGGTCATTTTGGAGTCCATAGGGAACATACATACACACATATTTTTTTTATATATTAGATTTTTATGCAGGTCAGATTGCATGAAGTTAGTTCCCTGTAATCATGGGATGTTGTTATTGTGGGGCGCAACTTGTGTGGATAGTGAACACACTAGCGTAATCAAATATACTAAGTACAGTAAGTAGTACCTTCACCTTTCCTCAGCCGATACCTACACTCACCTGCACTCTTTCCAGCTTCAGATTACTAAATAAGATGTTATTACATAACTAAGTAATAAGTAAATTGTAAATAAATTTGTAATATGTAAATAAATACTAACTACACTTGCAAAATGGTTTATTTTATTTACCTTCAATTTCATATAATCCAGTAATCTGAATATTCCAACAATTCCGTATCTCCTAGTATTTAATAGTGCCGTATTATTAAGACTACTGTACCCAAGGGCGGATCCAGCTTTGGTGTCAGGTCACATAGTCATGGTCAAGTCAAAAGAAGTTATAATTTAATTTTTATAATAAATGTTTATATTAATAAATAGGCCACCTAGGTCCTGGACCCAGCCCAGGGGGGGTCATGGCCCCATGACCCCCCCTCCCCTGGATCCACCCTTGACTGTACCAAGATAATTCTATATAATTAGTTCATGGAGAAGTACCTTTGTACAACATTGCATTTTAATTGTATTATTGATAATGATAACTTCCTACATTTTAACTTACTACACTTATAAATATCTGCTAAAATTCTCAAAGAATCATTACACAACGAGGTACCTACGTAAAGCCATTGTTGTCAGTTATAACGACCTTGTAACACAGCCAAGAGTATAACACACCTGAGTACAATTTCCAAATTCCTGACAGAAACTGCATTGTTAATGGCCCCAAAAATAGAACAGCAGTCAGGAGGAGTGGCAAGAAACTGGCCGGCAGCAACCCAGGCCATCGTAACCCCAATTGTTCAAACATGTCGCCTTTCTTGAGCGATTCTTCAGACATGAAATATTGGCAGAAAAATGGTACCAGTACCATCATGCAGGATACACTGAAAAATCTTCGCTTTATTGTTGATGGATGGTCCCTGAAATTAACTCTAAATTAGCTCGTTTCTATCGTTTTTGAACCCATAAAATCAATCTGAATCGTAGACATGAAATAAGTACCTGCTCAATGTTGACCTCCAAACGTATAAACTTGCAACATAAGATATGGTTAGGAAAACACTAGCGAATATAGAGAAGCTACAATGATTTGTAGTAATGAATTCTGCTACGAAATCCATGTTTGTCAAATAATTTGATAAAATTAATGGTACAAAATTACAATTACAAAGTTATATCAACAAGTCAACAAGAGAAAGATCAAAATCAAAATGACAACTTTGACAATGACATACAATGCCCAGTGCCACCCAACCACAGATCTAATACTTATCACAATGGATAGCGCTAATGCTTTGGCAGCGTGGTCATATTATGTTGGTGTGCGTGAGTAGGGAAGTGACTGCTAGTGCAGATATATCGATAAAAAGGTACACAAATAAAGTGTTTTAAAATGTTTTTATGCAAATTACAAAATACAATTTACCACAAATTTATTACAAATTACAAAATACATTTTTCTGGTCGTTCCAGTAACCAAATACGTCACATAACTTGGTAATGGACAGAAATTTGCCACCGACTCGCACTTGGCCATTATATTTTATTTGTTTGACGCTTGTACCGTTTCTACACCAGAGAAAAAACAAAAATACTATATAATATAATATTATGGTTGGTTGTATCCTAACCTGTGAAAATTTCAACTGGGTGTCTATTACGGTTCGAAAGATACAACCGTTGACAGGTTGGGCGGACGTACAGACAGACAGACAGACATCGTAGGCTTTGTAAATTATAGGGTCCCAATTTTACCCTTTGGGTAAGAAACCCTAAAAAAAACTATTTGATGGAACACTTAGCTTCAACCCAGCTAAGTGGTCTATCGCTACGAAATTTCATCAATATCCATTCAGCCGCTATAATGCACAATAAGAAATAACGGTCAATGTTTCACTTATTATAAATAAATTTAATATGTAGGATATACGCAAGACATTGGTTGGTCGACATTTAAGTAATCATACAGATAAATGCCGACCATAATATTGACGAAGTATGAAATGTGCAGTGGTACATCACTAGCAGGAATACGTAAAACAATGCATCTAATTATCTTAAATTAAAGCTTTAGTTTATAACTATTGTTCACTACGTGATAGTTATATGACGACTAAGATGTATATTTTTTAAGTGAAATGCATATTCTGCTTTGAAACTGGTTATTTTACGTAATAAATGCTACAAAAGGCTTACGCGTGAAATGATCATCCTGGATCTTTTGCTCCTCCTTTAATAGTTCTTGATGGACAAAACACAGCACAACACGACATAATGTCACTACGTAAAACAGTATTAAGTCTTAACAGCGTTATTTCTGTTTAATTTAACTTTTAACTATGACGCATCGTAATGTTATGGCCTACTAGTCGGTCAAAAGTGGACACCGAGTGCGAGGTTGCCAATCTTACAATAGCTCTCTCGTGTACCCTACATTGTAAGAGTCGCGGGCATCCAGTGGATACAAAAGGCAGGCTGTCGTTCAGCGTGGAGGTTAAAGGGGGAGGCCTATGTTCAGCAGTGGACGTCTTCTGGCTGATGATGATGATGATGTACTCTACGTAACGATCCGTGTGATAAAAAAGGAAACATGACAGTGTGTTGACACTGTCTGTGTTGTTGTTGTGTGTGTTTATGAACGTCAGAGCGGCAACGCCTCATGGCTACGTCCTATGTGTACAACGTCCTTGCCATCAATGGTTACGTCTGATAGGTACTCAATAAATGACAATGACATAAAACTTTATTTATTCTTTCTTGTTTTTGGAGATAGATGCAATCGTATTTTTTGTTTTATTCGATTATTTTGTCGATTTTGATGATTATCGTTTATAGTAGTTAGATGGCGAAAAAGTTAAAAAAAAAAAGAATAAAGAAGTAGCGGTGTAGTTAAGTTGAATATGAGAAAAATAGAAAAGGCAATATGTAATACCGCGCATTTGATTATAAATAAATCTGGGTTCTCCAATAACTACATGCATTTTAGTCAGTTTTTTTAGCAATTTATTGATTAAGTGAAATGTATTGAACGCTTGGAAAATAAAATAAAAAACCAAAAATACTTCATAGGTGGCACTAGTGGCGCCGCTCCGCCGCCGCCATGTTGAATCCGCCATATTTTTGCTGAGAGTCGGCCAGTGTTCGGGGGTAGTGTAATTTTTCACAAAAAAATATTTAAATCATGTGTTTTATTAGCTAACTAATGTTTAAATAGTGTCTGTGATTAGTGATCAATTTAGAAAACTATTGAAATTAAATATAGATACCACCGATGCAGTTAAATCTCTGTTTCCCGTTTTGTCTCGCCAATCTAATCTAAACAGAAAATGGCCGACGGTGTTGGTGCGGGTGTCTCCTTTGTTTAGGGCTGAATTCTAGTGAAAATAAGTGTTAAAAGAAATAATGCCTAGTGCCTCGTTTTCCTCTTCGCGTTCTTACGTCCGTAGATCGCGAAGAAAAGGCGGACACAGAATACCTCTCCCTTCTAGGACACAATCAAGTAAGTAATCCGGGTCGGCACAAGTCGCCCCAATCTTTTCAAATGCTACTCTCTAGCGGTTCCCATGGCCGTAATGATATGAAATCCTTCTATTTGAGATTTTGCAATTGCTATCATGATAACTAACGTGTAATCGTGATGTTTTATGTAAAGTTTGCCAATTTATTTAAACGTAAAAATGTAGAAGTCAACGACTGGATTTTCGTTTCGTTGAACATTGTTCCTCGTATGTTGATTGCCATGCAAATTCTTGTTTCATACATTCCACGTTTCACGACAGTTTTGACTAGCGCAATTCAGTGACATTTTGCGCATTATCCAGTATTGATTTGCAAGATGAACACTTATTTTACAATGAAGTGATGAAACAGCTGTTCTCATGCGAGTCTGAATATCCGCGATGTATTTGCGAGAAGTTACGACACTTCATTCATTTTACTCGCGAATACTCGACATGCGGTGCTTGGGATTCGTGTACTTGCATAATGAATTCTTCATGTGCCTTACACATTATAGAGAAATGGGAATGTGTGGCAAATACTCAAAAAAACTTAATTGCTATCATTAGGAACCAAATTTGCCAATTTTCTATTGTCAATATGCTAAGAATTTGTGTACTGCAGTTAAGTATTGACTTCTAATATCATTGAACATGGCCAATGTTTTATTATACCTCTAGTTATGCCTTCAAAGTAATCTAAAGAAACGAGGAATGTACTAGGTAAAATATAAACAATAGGTCAGTTACAAAGCAGATCTTAGCTTGTATGATAGTATTGTGTTTATAATATGTCTATTGTGGTTGTTGACAGATGAATATTGTATTGAATATACCAATTATAACAATATTAATATCACCATTGGGACTGCTAAAGTAATCAGATAGGGTCTATGCTTTCAGCTACAGTAATTCAATTTATATTTCTTCACCAATCCCAAGAAGTAGGAATGCTCACCAAGAGGTTGTTTTTCGCTAATTACTCATTCTTGGACAATGTTTTTCCCAATGAGTCTTTCTTCCAAGAAAGTTTTCCTGATTTATCCTATTCAGTAAACTCTGTCCAAACATTTATTAATTATAGCTGCAATAACATTGTAAAAAGCATATTTTTTTTTTATATTTCACTGAAGTAATATTGAGTACCTGCTAACCTAGCAGCTGACAGTCATACATTCACAAAACCTAGCAAAAGAATTAAGATTTTGTGGTTTTCATTCAACTTTTTACAATGTGTTTTGCAGCTGTCAGAGCAAATAGTTACTTAGACCGACATTTAGTCTACATTGGTTACAAGCTAAATTACAAATTGACAATCTCAAAGCTTGTAACACAAGTAGACTAACTACATAGGATTTAAATTAGAAGATATGACATATATATAATATGACGATTCCTGGGGCACCCTGGAGATGTGAAAATGTTTAACATGACGGTAAAGAGAGCATAAATTACGACAAAAACAATACCAATCAATGTCTAAGTTTATATGAAATGAAAATAATTGATTCCAGATTTACATCTATCCATCTATGTATATAAAAATTTATCCCTATTTACCATGGTCACGCCATAACTTGAGAACAACTACCTGAAATAGGTAATGAAATGAAATGAACAAATGAATTTGAATGAATTGAATGAAATATTCATCTTTTTTTTTTAAGTTTTCTAATCCTTTGTAGAAGGTTCTTACGGAATGGAAAATTAAGAAAATTGCGCAGAAAAATGGAAAATTAAAAAAAACTTAACAACAATTGTAACTTTGTCCGTTTGACAGTTCTTTCTAAGACAAGACAATGTTTGTCGGGTTAGCTAGTAAGTAAATAAAACCTAATTAAAGTTACCTATAACTATATTTATAGGTAAAAAGCTCAGGACCTGTTTAGTATAATTTTTACTAAATCCAACATCCATGTTTTTGTAAAACAATATAGCAAAGTGTACAGTAATAACAGAGCTAAGTGGAAACAAACACAAATATTGCATTAATAATATTAGTGATTCCGAAAAGAACAAAACAATTTCTGTATATAGGCATGGATAATCATATACAGTAAAACACATTTTCGTGCATGGAGATGTTGTCAACATTAGAATGATAAATATGCTTGTCCTAAAAACCTATAAATATGTATATGTATTGTATTAAATTGATGTTTATTTGAACCTTTTGTGCTGACATTTAGCAAACCTAAGCAGTACATGTAGGTTCTTTCTTTTTTTTATTCTAGATGGGGGGCGATAAATCATGCGCTGATGTCCCTCTTGGGAGGTATTGTGCATATCCCCCTACCAGTACCTACCCGAGCCACCCCAACTCCTTGAAATATACCATTATACTTTATCAACATAAATTATATTAAACTGATATGATTATGCACACCACATCCTCAGCAACAGATTAGTTTTCAATTGGAACAGGTTGCCTGACGATGTGGATGCATCGAAATCAATAAATGTGTTTAAAAACAAACTGGACAGATGGATAAGAATGAAGAACATAATCTTAACAGATAAATACAAAATGTTGACACTGTGTGATATAGACACATCAAAATAATTATACTGCTCTCCTATCATCACATAAATATTAAATCGTTTTTTTTTACTTAGTATGTTGTGATAAACAGCAAAACATGTTTTTGTCACTTTTTAAAAGAAATGCACACATCTCTACATAGTATAAATTAAAGTCTCTTTCCGCTTCTGTCTGTTTGTATGTCCGCTAACTCCTTAACCACGCAATGGATTTTGATGTGGTTTTCACCATCAGTTAGATACATTTTCACTGAAGCTTTATATATATATAACTAGCGACCCACCCCAGCTTTGCACGTAAATTACACCCGTGCAAAGCCGGGCGGGCGGGTTGCTAGTTGATTATAATGTGAGAGTGTGAGAACTGCTGATGAGAAGAGGCTCCAACTCCGAAGTCCCGAAATCAAACTCTGAGCTCTTTGTATAGGCCTCTTATTCCCGGCAGCACTATTTGATGATGAGTTTTTTTAATTCAAATACATCATCATATCATCAGCCAGTAAACGTCCACTGCTGGACAAAGGCCTCCCTCTTAGAAGTGTGTTGCCATAATCCCCACACTTGGCAGGCGGCTTGGAGATCACAGTATGTTCACCGTGTACTAATGGGACGCTGCTGCCCATCCTCCGGTGGTTCTGGTCGCAGTTTTAGGACATACCCGGGTCCTAAACTAACCTAATCAAATACATAGTTCTTAAAAAATATTGCCCCCAATTTGGAGACAAATATCTCTCCCTAGTTATTTTAGAAAACACTGGACTAGATTTGTGTCTCAAATAGGTCACACCTTTTGGCAGCAAATCAAAACTACTGGGTATTAACTGCTTAGTATCACACCAACACCTGATGAAATAAATAAAGGAGGGATCAACATTACACAATCGTAGTAAAATTAGTTCAATGTTTAAAACAAACTACATCTACATGCAGTAACATAGCGAGAATGTTATTGATATCACAAAAATCATGGGTCATACTTGGATACGATTCAGATATGCTGGAGATGCTCAGGATCAGGTTGTTGGCGTACAAGAAGGGAGGCTCATTAATGGGCCATTAAGGCGATTAAGGGCTGAAATGAATGATGGCTATGAAGATTTATGTTACTCACATGGTGATGAAGTTATCCATAACATTGTAATGTTGAATAGGGGTTGTTGTCAATTTGACAACTACCCCCATTCATACATTACACTTCCCCCCTTAATTACAAATTAAAGAATTAATTACAATTAATTAATACAATTAAAAGGACTTGCACATGTGTAATTCAAGGTTTACTGTTGAACTCAAAACAGCAGCTTGGTAGGAATACAGCCAATAAAAAAGTTGCTGTGCTTGAAATCCAAGTATTAGCTGCAAATTTAAAGTGATTCTAAGTGTAATATTGTATACTAGCTGCTGATTACTCCTTATAACATCAGGTATCTGCCAGTGAAAGTCCCGTCAAAATTGGTCCCGCCGTTTTGGAGTCGGAACATACATACACACATCGCCTTTTATATATATAGATAGAAATGAGTATAGACTGTTCATATGATGTCTAATTCTGTTTGGATAATGTCTACATTGTCCACCTTAGCAGAGAAAATCTGGCAGTACAGACCGTTCACAGTTTATTTTACCTCTCATATCAATTCAGCGTCTCGCTCTGTCTGCAAGTGATGCCATGCGACCAGACAGAGACAACGTCATTTTGTCAGAGTAAAATAACTGTGAACGGTCTGTACACACAACTCATTGACAAGAACTAGTTTTTTTTTTTGCTAAATCCTTCATGACCGTGAATTCAATGTCCTTTAGTCGTGATACTAAACATGTTTACATAGTATTAAAAGCGTCAAACTAGTCACAGTCAGAGTCAAGTAAAGTAAGTCACGGTCCTATGGAGTTTTGTAAACAACACGAAAAGACATGTTTCACCTCGTTATATCACTTGCCCACACTCGAGCCAGTTTACGAGCACTTAATAAATAATAATTCACCATTTACTACACATTAACACTCGAAAATACACAAGTTCAGGAAAATAATCCAACGAGGCATGTTTTTTTCCACGTTGGCGCTAAAAAAACACACAAGAACTTGATTAAAACCTGTGTTACTGCGATTCCAGGCGAGCCATGTGAGGTGCCGTGCCCCAACAACGTGTCCGGGAGCGCGATGGCCGCGACGGCCGCGTACGCGGGCGCTGGTCCGAGTGGCAGCGGCGGCGGTGGCTCCCCGCCCGTGCCGGCCGCTGCGCCTGCCACCACCGCCGGCCACCACAGCCCGTACGACCTGCGCCGCAAGTCGCCGCCCGCGTACCACGAGCCCGGCCCTTCGGGCGCTTGCTCTCTACCTGCTAGGAAGAGGCCCAGGACGTGAGTGACATTGCCTATTATTCTTCTTTGGCCTGCCATACCAATCGCCGTACCACTACCACCACAGCTACGACATGCGCGGCGAGTGCGGCTCGTGTTTATTTTTTCTTTAATAATAGGCTTGCCTGTGACCGCCAACTTGCCAGATGCTAAGCGATAATGCAGTCCTCGATGGAGCATGCATGATGGTCATATCTTTTGATTGCGTTGACTTACAACTTT
Source organism: Agriopis marginaria (assembly GCA_932305915.1). Classification (NCBI taxonomy): domain Eukaryota; kingdom Metazoa; phylum Arthropoda; class Insecta; order Lepidoptera; family Geometridae; genus Agriopis; species Agriopis marginaria. Next base: position 5,299,339 of record OW029934.1, on the reverse strand, counting down.
GATTTTTTCAAAGAGACTATACACTCGAGGATTTGATATAAATTTCAACTTGATACCCTTACGCGTTTCTGAGAAAAAGGATCTTGACAGACACACAGATGGACAACAAAGTGATCCTATAAGGGTTCCATTTTTTTCCTTTCGAGATACGGAACCCTAAAAAAAATAACAGATTATTATTTTCAGTACAGAGTGACAACTTCGATCGTATTGACAATTTTTTTTTTTTCGTAAATCAACCTAAAATCCTAAAAATTTGTACATCAAATGTATAAATTTTTAGGATTTTAGGATGTAAAATTCTATTCAAAATTGTTATTTGAGCAGTTGTTTTAATTCATGGTGCACACATTGCCTGTTTACGCAAGTTGTTTGTAACTTTCACTTTACCTAAGAACGAGATTATCTTCTAATGAGGCTCTGGATTATTGACTACTTATTAAGTTTAACTAATGCACTACCTAACATTTCTAAGAACACTCCTTTTTAGGGTTCCGTAGCCCGAACCCTTATAAATTCATTCTGTCCGTCTGTATGTCAGTCCTTCTGTCCTAATTTTTCTAACTTCTATAATTTATTATTAAGGCAAGTGCTTGAAACTTGATGTTTATTTTTTAGCTATGCCTGTTTGAAAACTACTAGACAAAAAAATGCATATAAACAACATTCTGTATTCTAAAAAGTTAATCTAATCACATGCAGTTGCAGAGCATGTCTAAAATGACACAAAAAAAAATTACACAAATACTGCCGTCCGATTACTAAAAGACGGTTAAGTGACACTGGCAATGTCACTTAACGGTCTTTTAATAATCGGACAGCAGAATATATAACACTAGCGGTCCGCCCCAGCTTCGCACGGATATTATTGGAGTTTTAGTAAGGATCCCTAATTTTTTTGAACATATAATATAGCCTATGTCACCCGGGGATAGTGTAACTTCCCAACAGTGGAAGAACTTTTCAAATCGTTTTGAGTTTTTCATGTAGTTTTGGAGCTTATTCAATGTAAACAAACAAACAAACACAAACAGTACTGGTATGATATTATATCTGTATCTACGGTGATATGATATAGTTACTTAGCTGCTATACTGTATTATTGTACTCATACAGTATGGTTAAGGCGATGGCAAGCGCAACAATGTTTATCTAACATGATAAGATCATTCAGTTACGCGTTGTTAGCCATCGAAAGTAGTAAATAACAATATTATATAAAGGGTTACGAACACAGACTGTACTAAGCCGAAAGGAGGTCTTTGTACTCAACATTATGAACAACGCTTACTATGAGACCAATCCTGAAATGGCGAAAAAAATCAGCTGTTCCATACATTTTGCCGAGTGTCAAATGACCATTTTCTGGAACAGCTGATATTTTTTTCGTGGTTTCCCTTTTGGTCCCATAGTATGAGTTGTTCATAAAGATGAATACAATGACCTCCTTTTGGCTTAGTACACAGTCTATATGCGTAACCCTGTAGTTAGCAATAAATTTTTGTAGTAGTCATTGTGATGTCTGTATACCATTTCTAGGTAGAAGCTGGAGCCCATACAACTATTTTATCACCTATGTACCATATAAAAACCCTAGTGTCACAGACCAATATTAATTCGTTTGCTTTAGCCGAACGCACATAACATCACACATACTCTGAAAGTCTGGAAGGTCAAACAGTACAAATAATTAATTTATCAAAAGGCAGTAGCAGTGAAATTGGTCACGAAACGCGTCACATTTCTTCGCTATAAATATTTCATGTGTCAGATACTGTTCTTGGATTTACACACTCGTTTTATGGAGTTAGATAAATATTGCTAGTTTGGAGTTTTCGAATTCTGGTCAAAAACTATACCAAAATAGCTGTTTGTCGAGAAAAGGAAGGAACCAAAGAAAAGTCACACCTTTTGCTGCTATGAATAGTTTTGTTTTCTGTTTCTATCACGCGTAATCTATCTATTTATATCTATATTCTTCTTCTATATACGGGTTGTAAGGGGAACACTCTCGAAGCCAAAAGAATTGTAAATTAATTAATTTAATTGTAAGAATTGTAAACAATTGTACTCATTTTTTTTTCGCGATTTCAGGGTTGGTCCCATAGTAAAAGTTGTTCATAATGATGAGTACAATTACCTTCTTTTGGCTTCGAGAGTGTTCCCTTTACACCCTGTATAGTTAAGGCTCTGGAATAACAATTTTTTAAATCTGGTATTGCACTCCTCTTTCAACAATTGAATTTCCACGGGGCGCAATGGACAACATTTCATTTTTGCAAAGAGTCAAAAATTCGTAAACCATTTGGAGATTATCCAATGAAAACCCCATAAAAATATTTAAAAAAAATCTATTCACTATTTTTCAAGTTATTTGAAAAATAAATAAATAATGGAAAAATAGGATTAACGAGCAATAGTTAATTTGCCAAAAACTCGATTTAAAAATATGAATCTATCTTGCCATCTATTTCCCTATCTATCTTTTACCCCTCTTATGTTAAAAAATTTAAAATTAACAGGTAGTCATTAATGGCATAACATCGTGTTCCATCTACATAATATGAATAAATAATAAGCGTAGGTGTTTAAAAAACATTAAGTTGTGAAAGGATCATAATTAAATCGCATAAAATACTTACGTCATTATTACCTTATTTTTATAAATAAACTAGCGGTCTGCCCCAGCTTCGCACGGGTATAGATTATAGCCTATGTCACCTGGGGATAGTGTAGCTTCCTAACAGTGAAATAATTTTTCAAATCGGTTCAGCAGCTTCGGAGTCTATTCAATGCAATCAAACAAACAAACAGTCAAATCTTTCCTCTTTATAATATTAGTATAGATTAAAGCCGTGGTAGCCAATTTGGGAGACCGCTAGACTTGAAAGCGTAAGGTCACGGGTTCAAAGCCCGGGCCCGTACCAATGAGCTCCTTGGCGCTTATGTACGGATTTTCATACCACTGGCTTTTCGGTGAAGGAAAACATCGTGAGGAAATCTGCATACGTACGGAGAAGGAATTCAATTGCGTATGTGAATCCACCAATCCGCACTGGGCCAGCGTGGTGGATATGGCCCAATCACCCTTTCGGGGGTAGGTTAAAAGTCCAGCAGTGGACTTTTAAATGGAAAATCTAATTTAAACCTGGCATCCCAGTATATGTTGTTTTGCTATTTGATGTTGACAAATTTGACATTGTCCTTGACATAAACTTTTTTCATATTCGTCTCGCTATGGTATAAACAGCCATAAAGCCTATAATTTATAATATTTTTTGAAAATTATTTTAAAAAACTATTAGGTTAAATATAAAACTTCTTCTTTTGAGTCGATGTTCCGCAAAATACAATTCTATTGTCAAATCAAGTTTCTAGACCAGAACTTTGCCACCCCAATGGCACTCTCCGTGGCTTCATTCAGGTCGTCTTGTGTGCAAGTTGTAGGACACGCTGCACAGTCCATCAAGTGTGTCATTGTTTGAAATAAAACTGAAAATACATGTCCAATTTTTTTTTAATAATCTATCAATTAACCCTATAAAAATAGGTAGTAAAAAAAATGAAACGTTGTCCATTAGTACTGCATAGTAATGACATTGTCTCGTCCCCAGATCACTGTCCCAAGGCGTGGATGTCTGCAACGTGTCGCAGTACCTGCAGTACGAGCTGCCGGACGAGGTGCTGCTGTGTATACTGTCGCATCTCACGGAGCGAGACCTCTGCCGCGTCGCGCAGGTCTGCAAGCGGTTCAACACTATCGCCAACGACACTGAGCTATGGTGAGATATGCCCAACACTCTGAAGTAGACAAGAAAACAATAGTATCAGACAAACAGAACTTCATAAACTGGAAGCCACGGACAGTCCACTGTGTCGTGGCTGCATAAAGAAGAACGAAACTGTAGAGCATGTGCTGTGGCATTGTGAAGTCACAGAATAAACTAGAATCGCTACCGGGTTGCACGAGGCATCATTGCCTTTTTCATCCACATCACCACAACAGCTAGATTACTTTTCATCATCATTATGCACACTTTATCTAAACCACTGGAGCAACTGAGCCAGCGCCCCAGGCCTCACTACGATATTTTAAGGAGTTGGGTTGGCTCGGGTAGGTGCTTGTAGGGGGAAATGCACAATACACCCCAAGGGATGTCTGTGCAGGACTTATCGCCCCCCATCTTGAATAAGAAACTACAACTTCTTGCTATATGACTCTGGACAGAGTATCAACCCAGCCTACTATTTTTCCCCGCATAATAGGGAGAAATTTTACCCATCATTGTTACTTCTATCCAAGCCATTTCCCCAAACAGGAAGAGCCTGTACCAGTCAGTATTTGAGTATGACACTCCACTGATGCACCCGGCCACGTGCCAGTTCGAGTTTGTAGCGGCAGATGACTGCGAGGCAGATAATCCTTGGAAAGAGAGCTTCCGGCAGCTGTACTACGGCATACACGTGCGTCCCAACTACCGCTCCAAGAAGGACTCGCGGATCAAGCACTTTAACACCATCAGGGTGAGTTAGCATTTCATTACTTTTACCTAGCTTTAAAGTAAGATTTTGTTTATCATGGAATCACTGAACTTCAGCAAATAATTCAAGAATAAGTAACTCAAAATTTTACTGCCTTCATGGTTAAGTAATAAGTTACGTAGCCTTTTTTGAATTTCAGACTTTTGAATCACACATGTGACAATCCGAAGTCGATAAACGTGACAATCGGAAGTTGATAACTGTGCAATCCCTTTGACAAATTAAGAGTGCTACGAAAATTCCGGACCCTGGTAATAACGCTGGATGTTTCCACAGGCGGCTTTCGAATACGTAGAAGAGCGCGGAGGCGCGTCCACAGCGGCCAGTAGCAGCACAACGAGTGGCAGCGCGGGCGGCGGCGGCGGTGCGGCGCTGCCGGCGGGTGCGGGTGGCGCATGCGCATGCGGCGCCGGCCCGTGCTCGTGCCGCCGCGCGCCGCCCGCGCACCACCCCCATCCCCACCCTCACTCCCACCCCGCGCTCGTGTTCGTGCATGCAGGCCTCTACCAAGAGGAGTGCCTCACTATCGACACGGATATACAGCTCATTGGTCAGTATAGACAACTAGCGAACTGCCCCGGCTTCGCACGGGTGTGTTTGTAAGTTTTATTATAAACATAGACATAGATTTATTGATAATTATAGGAATTACAAGTCGGACAGTATTCAAAATAATATAATGTTAAGAATTAGCTGTACAATAATATGAATTGCATGATATTGTTGTTTAGGTAAGTTCAAGGACACTAAATAAACAATTTTCCACTATTATTACTAATCAACACTTGAAATAACACAAGTTTAGAAAAATAATAGAATGAGGCGACTCTTTTCTACATGTTAGTGCTAAAGCTCCTAACCAATGGGATGTTATCGATGTCGCTTTTCTTGCCAGACGATCAACAAAAAATAGTCGAAATATGTGTAGCATTTCGTATCTTGCAAGAAACTCTTCTATTGGTTAAACAACGGCACAGAAGACATAATAGTACAATTACAGAAGATTCACTCCGCAAAATCATTTAAATAAGTAGCGACTCTTGCTACTACACAATAAAATGCAATTCAGGATGTTAGAGCGCTAACTATCTGCAGCTATATTAACCTAGAAGTTGCCTCTCTGTCTATCGCGTAAGTCTTGTCGCGTTATCTCTGTCTATCGCGCGGCAGGTCCGAAAAGTCTGCTACTTGTAGCTTCATACCTAAAGTGCGCAGTGCGTGATAACGGTATTTTTTTGTACCAGGTTGTGCCCCCGGCAACGTAGCCGAGTCAGTGGTACTGGAGCGTGAAGCAGAGTCCACACTAGTATTTGCGGAAGGCGCGAGCCGCGCTTACGCCGGTCACATGACGCTCAAGTTCTCCCCAGACGCGACCAGCACCATGCAGCATCATAAGCACTACTGCTTGGAAGTGTCCGACAACTGCTCGCCTACCATTGACCACTGCATTATACGCAGCGCCAGTGTTGGTGAGTGTCATCTAGCAACTAGAAACAGTAAATCACTCCTGTCCTTGCTTCACCTATGTGCACATGAGATCTTAAGGGGGAGGCATTGGTCCTGCTTAAGGAATGCTTAAGAAATGCCGAATGCTTTGAACAAATGCTTCTAGAAAATAGACAAGAGATGAGAAACTCCTCATTTTTGCTAGGTTTTGGCAGCCTAATTTGACGTCAAATTACGTTTCTAGCCCTTGTTGGATGCGCTAAACCCAATGATGATTTATTATCATTTTTGGCCAAACCTTTTTTCACACCGGTCTCTTTTGTAGGGTGCCGTAAAATGGGACGCTATTACTAAGCATATGCTGTCTGCCTATCCTACTTTTTAACGGCTGTATCTTAACTGTAATAGATAGCTAGTTGAAATGTTCACAGAATATGTAATTTTACAGCGGATCAACTAAGAAATTATAGTAAAATCAAAAAGGAAAAAATAACACTGTCACCATACAACAAACATATTTTTACATAAAATTTTTGTCTTTGCTCTAGTGTAAAAACGGTATTACGTACAAGCATCAAACTTGGCATGATCATATTACACAACACACTCTTAAAATAAAACAACAAATAATAAACAACGGCCAAGTGCGAGTCGGGCACACCACCTTGGCACCTTGGTGAGGCCGACGGGCACTTGGCTGGTGTTTCTTCTAGTCACTAGATCAGTGGTTCCCAATTAGTTTTTCCTGCTTGCCACTGCAAGAAAGACCTCAAACTTGCGTAACCCTCGAGCTCGGCTCACGCACACCAAATACAGTCCGGTTCGGTGCAGACTCAGAATGTAACATGCCCACCCATGCCCTTACCAACTTACGCCATTGATAGTGAATTATTTAAATAGTGTGAAATTGACTGATTTAGTCACCAATTCACAGTGGGTGCAGCTGTCTGTGTGATCGGTGCCGGCGCCAACCCGGTAATAAAGCACTGCGACATCAGCGACTGCGAGAACGTCGGCCTCTACGTGACGGACTACGCGCAAGGAGCTTACCAGGATAATGAGATATCACGGAACGCACTCGCCGGGATATGGGTGAAGAACTTCGCTAATCCGATCATGCGTCGCAACCATATACACCACGGCAGAGATGTTGGCATATTTACGTTTGAGAATGGATTGGTGAGTTAATTTTTAAATATTGATGTTGTTCTTGTGACTCTAAACAAGATGTATTGAGGCAAAATACTTTTTAACCATCAATGTTATCTTTGACTCAATACATCTTACTTTTTAACCATTGATGTTATTCTTTGACTCAATACCTGCGGCGCCCCTTTTTATCTGGCGCCCTGGGCGGTCGCCCGGCCAGGCCCTAACTTAACGCCGGTACTGGATTAAATAAAAAAGAAAAGAATCTAACCTTATTAATCTTATTATCATATACTACTTACTGTTATGAGCTTTCGGGTCAACTCACTATCGCTGAAACCATACGCCGGCTCAAAAAGGGGCGGTACATATTCAAACAAACTGACTGTACAAAAGAAAGGGCTGGCTTCACTGGGAGCAGCGCCCACCGTCATGTCGGTTGCTTATAGTCAAAAAACTGATTGCATGATAAACACAGAAAAAAAAAAAACTAATGAGTATTAATACAATAAAAAAATTATTTGTTTGTTCACCAGGGCTACTTCGAAGCCAACGACATTCACAACAACAGAATCGCAGGCTTCGAAGTGAAAGCAGGCGCAAATCCCACCGTAGTACACTGCGAAATCCACCACGGTCAGACCGGGGGCATATACGTCCACGAGTCTGGCCTAGGCCAGTTTATAGACAATAAAATACACTCCAACAACTTCGCCGGAGTGTGGATCACCTCCAACAGTAACCCTACCATACGTCGGAATGAGATTTATAATGGACATCAGGGAGGAGTGTACATATTTGGCGAAGGACGCGGGCTGATTGAGCACAATAATATTTATGGAAATGCTCTGGCTGGCATACAAGTGAGGAAAAACTTTTTTTTAAAATAATTTAATTTCAGTGCTTAATTCATTGAAATAAGGTTGTAAATCCTTTGTCATGCTGTACCGTGCTTCGCTGCCTGTGAGCGCCGGCCCTAACGGTGCTTTGAGGGTCATATGGCACATAACATTGCTAAAAACAGCAACTGATTGCATCATTCATGTGACATACCCGTTGAACTGCAAGAATCCATACAGGGTCATTGTCATGTCACTCCGATCTAACCATGTAAGGTTATTATTAGATAAATACTTACCTTCCTTTCAGTCCTCAAAGGTAGGCAACGAACTGACAATGCCACGGGTATTGCAGGTGTCTATAGGCAGCTGTGACTACTTACCATCAGGTGGCCCGCAGCTTGTTTGCCACTTATTCTATAAAAAAAATGTTTGGGGAACTAATCTATGCTTTACAAAGCTTTGTCAGAGAAGTATCCGGCGCGAAAACGCAACAATGCCCATATTAACCAAGGCTAGGATTTTAGATAGCCCCTTGGTCCAGTTGGTAGTGAACCTACCTTCTGAGCTTGGGGGCGTGGGTTCGATTCCCACCTAGGGCAAACATTTATGTGATGAACATTCGTGTTTGTTCTATATCTGGTTGTTATCTATTTAAGTATGTATTTAAAACTATATATGTATGTATATCAGTCTGGCAGCCCTATCACAATCTTTGCTTAGTTTGGGGTCTGATGATCGTGTGTGAAAAATGTCTCGAAATATTTATTTATTTATTAACAATTCTGAAATATCGTACAATTTCAACATCATCTCTTTCTATGATACAGATACGTACAAACAGCGATCCAATAGTGAGGCACAACAAGATACACCATGGTCAACACGGTGGCATATACGTACATGAAAAAGGACAGGGACTCATTGAGGAGAACGAGGTGTACGCGAATACTCTCGCCGGGGTCTGGATCACGACTGGCTCCACTCCCGTGTTGCGCCGGAACCGCATACATTCCGGGAAGCAGGTGAGAAGTTTTCTTATTATTTACTGACAAGTTTATAAAGAACAAATTTCAAATTATTTGTCAGAAGATGGTAGGTTTACATACATATAAATTAGCATACAGGGTCGAACAAATTGAAATGTTGTATCTCATGCTCTTGCGAGGATCAAATTCGAGGAAAAAAATTATGTTAGAATATTGTCAAAGTCGCTCGAAGAACCGATAACCGATGGGAAAGCAAGGTTCTGGAGTGGAGACCAGGAACCGGAAGACGCAGCGTAGGGAGGCCTCCCACTAGATGGACCGACGACATTGTGAGAGTCGCGGGCATCCAGTGGATGCAAAAGGCAGGCTGTCGTTCAGTGTGGAGGTTAAATGGGGAGGCCTATGTTCAGCAGTGGGCGTCTTCTGGCTGATGATGATGATTGTCAAAGTCGCTTATTTTTATATGTCACCGGAAATGTATGAAACCTAGAAATTGTGTACAATTTCTAGGTAATCTATATAATGCCGCGCTAATTTGGCAAATGTGATGAATATTTTGTTAAAGATTCTTTAAATACATATATATCTGAATGTATGTATTTCCTAGGCATTTTATGCAGTTTCTAAATGGAACTAGGAACTGTATAAAAATGCCTCGGTTACATCTGACATGGAGCTTGACTTGAGATAGGTACCCGGAGTCCGACTTAAGTTGGTTAGGTTTGACATGAGGGACAGATCTGACACAGAGTCCCTCCTCTTAGAGTGTATCCTGAATTTAACACTTTTCCAGTTGATGATTAAGAACTACGATGTAGCATACTTGCTCAGAAAAAACCAATAATCATGAAATCTCGAAAACTACTTGTAAAAAGCTGAAATTTGGCAGGTGGATTCTTTATGGGATCCGCTAAAGATGGATTTTGTGAAAGGGCCCAATTAAGAGGGTCAAAAGGGAGGTGAAAATTTACCTGAAAGTGTCCTTATGGAGTATTTTTTTTATTGTTTAATAGGCTTGCGTTTGATCGCCACCTAGCCTGTTGCGATGATGCGACCTACAATGGAGCATACTTGCTCAGAAGAAACCAATCATCATGAAATCTCGAAAACTACTTGTCGTACAAAGCAGAAATTTGCCAGGTAGATTCCTTATGGGTCATAGAGATCCGCTAAAAAGGATTTTGCGAAAGGGCCTAATTAAGAGGGTTAAAAGGGAGGCGAAAATGTCCTTATGAAGTATATTTTAATTGTTTAATAGGCTTGCGTTTGATCACCACCTCGCCTGTTGCGATGATGCTACCTACGATCGAGTATGCTAGCCCAGAAGAAATCAATTCAACATGACAAGTCACGATTCGTGACTTGTAACAATCGGGGAACAACCATTCAGGCAGCGTATTCCACAGTAAAAATAAAAGGCAAAAAATGAAATATCTAAATATCCTTTTATATAACTATTTAGTTTTTTTTTTTGATGTACCTGAATATAATAGCATCGCCTAAACCTCTGGGCGTAGGATCATGAGTGAGCACTGAGGACTGATATTTGTAAATTCATTTCCTGATGGGGTTAAATAGGGGATGAAAGTTTTAAAACGAGATTTGTCATTCCTCATGAAATGAGAGTGGGATAGAACTTGTGAGTAGATGTGAGCGAGTGAGGGGGAGTTTGATAAGAGTGGGGGTAAGTAAGGAAGGGTAAGTTTGAATAGATTGGAATAGGAGTGGGAAAAGTACGAGATCTAAGCGGGAAATATAACAGACATGCGCGATTGAAGAATGTTTTCTTTCTGCATGTACGATGACAGTCATGGGCAGCAGCTAGTTAAACATAGAATACTTTTGCTGTAGAATTATAATACAATCGTATAACTCTCCTTCCTCACTTGCAACTCCAGGTCGAAGGTCCAGTAGCTTGAGTCAGTATTTGATATACCAACTGTCTTTTCTGTGATTTGGTGCCCGTCGTTGCCGCCACACTGGAAAACCTCAATGGCATTTAACACCTGTTCTCTGTTCGCAGGTTGGCGTATACTTCTATGATAACGGCCACGGCAAGCTGGAAGACAACGATATATTCAACCATCTCTACTCAGGAGTTCAAATCCGAACGGGCAGCAACCCTGTTATACGGGGTAACAAGATATGGGGCGGACAGAACGGTGGTGTACTAGTCTATAATGGAGGGCTGGGGCATTTAGAACAGAATGAGATATTCGATAATGCCATGGCCGGAGTATGGATCAAGACTGACTCCAATCCAACGCTCAAGAGGAATAAGATCTTCGACGGGCGCGATGGGGGTATATGTATTTTTAATGGTGGAAAGGTGAGTTGTTTTTTATTCATTCTTGAGCATTTTTTGAACTGGGATCTCACTAAGTTCATGAAAGTAGAGTCTTATGTGTGATCTTATGTTAGTCTTTTATTAGTCTTATGAGTTATACATTGATTTTATTTTATTTTATAGCCTTCTATGCCGGTTAAGTTGCTTCCTTCTCATCTTGCAATGGAGACAATTTTTCCTGTCAAATTCATTAATTATTGTACTTTGTCTTATCAAATTGTTATTTAACCATTTTAAATGTCAGATATTTATTATATTACTAATTAGTCATTGACATCTGCTCCGCTGTATTTTCCCCAGATTGCCTTCCGGCATAGGCCTCTTCCTGGGACTTCCATTCATGTCTCTTTTGTGTTAGTTGTTTCCAATTTATACCAGCCAGTTTTTAATTTCATCTTACCATCTTGCTATCTTCCTTTATTTCGTTTCCCCTCTCTTGGGTACATATATTCTAATATGTAATTACACATTGATATTGACTCCTAAATGTCTAGCAAACAATGATCTGCGAGAAACTTTATTATTGTTATGATTTTATTTGGAACAATACTTGAAATATTAAATACTTTAATATTCTTCTAGTTCCAACATTTTCATCCGATAAAGTTATAAAGCCTGTTTTTACGTGATTTTTTGGTCAAATATTTTTTTGTAATGTACTTGTTCATCATCATCATCATTTCAGCCATAGGACGTCCACTGCTGGACATAGGCCTCCCCCATCGATCTCCAAAAGGGCCGGTTGGAAGCGGCCTGCATCCAGCGCTCCCTGCGGTCTCTTTTAGGTTGTCTGTCCATATCGTGGGTGGACGTCCTACGCTGCTCTTACCGGTCCGTGGTCTCCATTCCAGAACCTTTCGGCCCCATCGGCCATCTGTTCTGCGTGATATGTGCCCTGCCCACTGCCACTTCAACTTGTACATTTACTTGTTACTACATAACAAATCTATTGTCTATTCCAGGGAGTGTTAGAAGAAAATGATATATTTCGCAACGCACAAGCGGGCGTGTTGATATCGACGCAGAGTCACCCTGTGCTGCGCCGGAACCGTATCTTCGACGGGCTCGCGGCCGGGGTCGAGATTACTAACAACGCGACGGCTACATTAGAACATAACCAGATATTTAATAATAGGTTTGGAGGTCAGTTAAAAAGAATGAGAATATTATTTTTATTTTAGCTCTGAATATTTAACCGCAGGGGTGGGTGTCTTTGTGGCGTGCGAAAAAATCGACACCGCTTTATGGTTGGTATTCCGAAAACCAGAACGAAGCGCTTTGATTTCACTTTTATTAAATTACAATCTAGCCTAATATTAAGCTAATAAGTAATTTTATTCTAACCTAAACTTCTACGTATGTTATTTAAAAAAACTAAGAATGTGTCTAATAACACGTTTCTTATTGTCTCTATTATGGGGAAGACACTTTGTTTACATGTTCTTAGAGGTAACTACACTACTACACTGACACTTTGTGTTTCACTTGTTGGTTTTTGTTTATAACTTAAATAAGTCTGCGTTTGACCACTAACTTGCCTGTTGGCAAGCAACGACTACACGTAACTCGAATGGTTTTGTTCTTTTGTTGTGTGAAGAAGTAAATCAATGTTTGTTACGTTGTCAGGTCTATGTCTGGCGTCGGGCGTGTCTCCACTGGTGCGAGGAAACAAGATCTTCAGCAACCAGGATGCTGTGGTGAAGGCAGTCGGTGGCGGGCAGTGCCTCTACAAGATATCTTCCTATACTTCCTTCCCAATGCACGATTTCTACAGGTAACAATTGCTTTAGTATTTTATGCAACGGCAATGATTATAACTACATACATTTCGGAGAGTGTGCATCGGATCTTCATGATCTAATTCCCCCCTGGCCATTTTTCTATTGGACTGCAAGAGCGGGCACAAAAAATCGACACCGCTTTATGGTTGGTATTCCGAAAACCCGAACTAAGCGCTTTGATTCCACTTTTATTGTGCGATCTAGTCTGTGGAATGCGCTGCCTGAATGGGTGTTACCCGATAGTTACAATCTGGGTGTCTTCAAATCACGAGTGAATCTGTTTCTTCTAGTCAAGCGTGCTCGACCGTTTACCGCATCATCGCTTAACATCAGGCGAGTTGGCGGTCAAGCGCAAGCCTATTAGTATTTAAAAAAAAAAAAAAAAAAAACGCGGGGCAGCCATTCGTACGGTCAGCCTGATGGTAAGCAGAAACTATGAAAACCAGCAACACTAGCGGTTTTGCCCGGATAGGTAGTTGTAGACACTCTTTTTGAAACACGGTATTGAAACTCAGAGGGAAGACTTGGGCGAAGAAAGGAGTGGAAAATCGGACGTTGTGCGATTTCCAGTTTTTTATTATTTTTTATTATTATTATTAGGCTTACGCTTGGCCGCCAACTCGCCTGATGTTAAGCGATTGAGCGGCTGCAAGATGTGGGAGTGAGCTTATTGATGGTGTCTCCATTTCGTCTATAGGACAATATTGATAACAAGTCGCTGGCTCACCATTACAAGGTTCTGTGTAATTTTTTACACATTCTGTAATTACAATTTTAAATTTTCCACTTTCGTAAATATTGACTTAGCAGGGTTTATGCTTGAGTGAATATACTCTATATACTCTCACTCAAGCATAAACCCTGCTAAGTCAATATTTATGAAAGTCAAAAATTTTAAATTGTAATTACAGAATGTGTAAAAAATTACATAGAACCTTGTAATAGTGAGCCAGTGAAGTGTGTATGCCTATTGCCTATTGCAGTGCTGCTAATCAAAGGCTGATGAGTGATGGAAACCGGTATGTCCAAGAACCTTAAAAGTTCAAAGACATGACAATCACCAACTTGCACTTGGCCAGCATAGTGGATTAGGGCTCATCCTTTCTCTGAGAGAAGGCCTGTGTCTCAGCAGTGGGAACTAGAGATTACAACCCGGTATGTTTCTCAACCTGGCCGGGCCCGGTTGCATTCGTCGCCAACCCGACCGGGTTGTGTGTTAGCGATGAAATATTTAAAGTATTTTATGAAAATTTTCTGAACTTATCCGAATGGAACAAGAAAATGATTCTAGGTAATATTTATTTCAAACTGGCTTATGAACAATTATCACAATAATCAGTCTCACTCGAGTCTCATAATCATACTTTATATTCTAACTTGCATAAGGCAAAACAATTATTTTTCAGTCTAAAAGAATGATCTTAAAAAACAAATTGTATAGATAGTTTTATCACCTAACCTGGTTTGCAACTTACTGGTTTTATGGACATCGTGTAGTCTTGAATAAAAGTGACCTTTCTTGCCTTCAGCTTCATAATGACTCAGTTCTTTTTTTAGTCTTTTCTAAGTCATTGTTGTGTCCCGGATTTATCTTTTTACTTAATTCTTCTTTTTCTTCAAAAATTTGCACGGGCGGACCCGGCCCGTCCGGGCCCGGTTTGCAATCTCTAGTGGGAGCAAGAAAAGTGATAATCATAAAAGATTTTGAATCTGCCCCAAAATGACACTGTTTGGACCACAATGACATTGTTTGGATCTCAGATACGCAACATCCGCCGCCAGCACCACATCTCTAAGATGATAGAGAAATGTTAATTATCGGAGGGATAGAAAGATGTTGGAAGTTTTACAATATATTGTTTGTTTTCCAGGTGCCAGACTTGCAATACGACAGACCGCAATGCGATTTGCGTGAACTGCATAAAGACATGCCATTCTGGTCACGATGTAGAATTCATTCGGCATGACAGGTAAATATAAAAATTATTATGTATACCAGAGTCGAAGCGAAAGGAGCGTCACAAACGACACGCTACGTGAGACTTTACATGCAGTCCCCGAATTAGAGGCCATGCAGAATATTTTGTTATATTTTAAGGAGTCCCAACCTTAATAGTGTTCCTTCTGTGGTCTTGCAGTGCATTAGCACATGCTCTATGGTCTCGTTTTCCAGTAGACAACCTCTGCACAGAGGACTATCTGTAGCTGAATGTATGAAAATGACATTAGCTTGAGATAATTTCTCTTTTCAATGTCAATATCATTTTCATACAATTTCATCTTTCCTCAGGCGTTAACGCTAACAGAAAATGGGTCTTGTCTAACCCTCCTGGGGGTCTAGACACAAGAGCCACTTTCTGTTAGCATTCACGCCAGCGGAAACATGAAATTGTATGAAAATCACATTAGCTTGAGATAATTTCTCTCAAGCTAATGTCATTGTCAATGTCATTTTCATACAATTTCATCTCTCCGCAGGCGTTAACGCTAACAGAAAATGGGGCTTGCCTAACCTCCCTGATCCATTTTCAACTACAGCGTGTTGTCTTTTGTAGATTTTTCTGCGACTGCGGCGCGGGCACTCTGTCGAACCAGTGCCAGCTACAGGGCGAGCCGACACAAGACACGGACACCCTGTACGACTCGGCCGCGCCCATGGAGTCGCACACACTGATGGTCAACTGAGGGCGCGCCGCCTCACGCCCACACCCCACCAACATCGTTCCGAACGCTATCCTCATCGTTATTTATTTTAGCTATTAAGAGGGCCCGGAAGCTAAATTGTTTTCATACAAACAGACATCTTCCAAGCTAAAAACTGTGCACCACTTTACTAAAGAATACATACATACATCAGCAGCCATTAAACGCCCACTGCTGGACAAAGGCCTCCCTCATTGAGCCTTCACGCTTGGCAGGCGACTTGGGGATCGCAGTACGTTCACCGTGTACTAATAGGACGCTGCTGCCCATCCTCCGGTGGTTCTGGTCGCAGTTTTAGAATGTGTAGAATCTATACATTCTTTGGCATAGATAGAATGATCGTGCAATTTTAGCTTGGAAGATATCCACTGGTTAATTTTTTCGGAAACTTCTTGTTTACTTTTCATGAAACTTGGTATAAATTGGCAATATCTATAATGACTTGCTTTTTAGAAAAACACAAATAAGGAATTAGATAAATTTTTGACGGCGTTTTTCTATAAAGCTAGCCACTATAATAATCATATTGCTAATGTGTGTGTTTCGTCGAAACCGGACGAGTTAGTTTCCAAGAAGATGATGTTGTTTGTATGGAAACGTCCAGGGCCCTGATTCTGTAACTACAAACACGCACGTAACGCGCCGTGTTAAGTTAACCTCTAAAAGTTGATCTTTATTCCTAGGGAATAGAGTTCAAATTTTAAGATGTTAACACGGTGCGTTACGTGCGTGTTAAATTTACGTAATCAGGGCCCAGAATGTGCGCTTCGGTCCAGCCTTAACTCGCGCCGCGGCTGGGTATCCGCTTGCGGCGCGTCGGGGACGTCGCGCGCTCGAGTTGGCGGGGCGCGGCGGTGCTCTGCGCAATATGCCATATCCTTGTGCCGTGTGTTATTGGGGATTGCCCGCAGGCGGGTAGGTCGCGTCGGGCGCCTCGCCTCTTCTAGTTCGATTATTTTTATTACCTAAAACTTCGTATTGTATTAACTCGAGAGTCGCCGCATCAGGCCGCCATCGGCCGCGTCTTTCGCACTCGTGTAACCGTTTTATAATTATGTATTTTTCATCTTTGTACTTTGTAGTCGACGGAGCACGTTTGGACGTCGACGCGCTATCTGTATATGTAGGGAATTTTTTTAATCATCGGTACTTAATAATTATTGTATTTGGAGTAGTATCATGCATTCCCAAATTGTAATCGTACGGTTATATCGAGAGATCACATTGATATTTAGAATAATGCTATTCGGTTTGTAAGGCATACTCGTAGGAGCGTATAATGTTATATCACATAGATTCATAATCGTGGGGAAGTCGTATTTTCGTTTCTCAAAAAGGAAAGTCTATATGATAATCGTATTTAGTTGTAGCGCTCGATCAGACTTTACTGTCATTGTGAAATGTGTAATGATCTTGCAATTTTAACTATTTGACTACACAATTGGTTTTATTTGGGCATTTATTGGTTATCTCTCCTGACAATAAGGTCGAGACGTTTTAGTTAATAAAGATATTTGTAGTCGGGAAGGTCGGAGTGAGGGTGGGTACAGCCGGTGCCCACAGGAGTTCCTCCAAGTCGACCAGAGTTTGTTAATCTCTCGTCGAGGAGTCTGCCTCGCCTAACTATTTTGGCGCTCCCAATGCGCTTTGTAAATATCTATGTCACACAATAATTGAAAACGTAGTAATTAATGTATTTGTATCATTATATTTTTATTATTGATCGCAACATGTATGTTTAATTATGAATTAGTCGCCAGCTCGGGGCCGAGTCGGAGGCAGATATCAGCCGCCCGGGCGCGAGGCGGCCTCACTGTAAATTAAGAAGGAATGTGAGTATTATATATGGATGGAACAGATCTTAGGTACAATTGATATTTTATTATAATTGTTAATTTAAATTGGTATCGACCGAGAAGCAATGTTAGGAAAGCGTGAGCCGCGCGCGAGCGGCCCGAGTGCTGATAGGTTAAGTTAGCCGGTAAGGTATATGAAATCTAAATTACTCAGTAATCATCATTGCAAGTTTCGAATTGTTAAATCGTCTCTCCATAGCACGGTATGTTCTGAATCTGCTTTTTTATAATCCTCAAATCTGTGATCATCGCTAAATGTGTAAGTGAATATTTTAGTTGATATCCCACGTTCTGAATTATTATGAATTTCAATTGTATTCATTGTAATGTATAATCAAATTTATTGTAGCGCCGATGCTTTATATATTTGAATGTGGAAATTGTTATTTATTGAATTATCAGTATGTTCTTAATTTATTGAACTCAAATCTGGATATTTTGTTTATACACGTAAATACCACTGTAAAAGCCGTGATATACATCATATAATATTATATATTCGAATTTTATTTACCCACCTATCTAAGCTCCCCCTGTACATTTTGATAAGCACGAAAGATAAGAACTCAATGAAAGTGACAAGAAAATTACACGAAAACGACAAAATGACACTAAAATTCCACGTAAATGATTCTAAATTATATAGGTGGAGGCCTATGTTCAGCAGTGGACGTCTTCTGGCTGATGATGATTCGAAATTAATATAGATCCTAATCGAGGATGCACGAGAGAAGATAAAAAAGTAGTAATGGTAAATAAATACATTCGGGACATTTTTGCACACACTGTCACCTGACCCCAAAACCACAGAAGACATAATAGACACCCAAACTAAGCAAAGCTTGTAATATGGTTGCCAGAGACTGATATACATCATTCATACTAATATTATAAATGCGAAAGTGTGTTTGTTACTCTTTTTCGCAGCAACTTATCGACCTGATTTTTGCATGGGTATAGTTCAAGGGCTGGAAAGTGACATCAGTTAGTCATGGTTAGTCCTACATGGTCCTACTAATATTGTAAACGCGAAAGTTTGTATGTATAGATGTTTGTTCCTCTTTCACGCAAAAACTACCGAATGGATTTTAATGAAAGTTTACAATAATATAGCTTATGCATTAGAATAACACATAGGCTATAACGGGTTGTAGTAGCAAGGCCGAAGGCCAAGCTCTACGCGTACGAAGTAGCGGGTTTCAGCTAGTAATATTATATAAATGCGAAGTGTTGGTTTGTTTGTTCCTCTTTCACGCAGCAACGGATTTATTTTTATTTTATTTATTTAACAAAATCCACAGCCCTTTAAAAACTTAACAATAAACTAAGAACTTAACTTACGGCCAATAATGGATTTACATTATATTGCTAATCTAATTAATACCTACAGTCGTATATTATAATCAATTTATGGGTACATGTTGTGGGTGTATGCGGGAGGCATAATTGAGGATCGACCTGATTTTCTGCATCGGTATAATTCAGGGGCCGGAGAGTGACATAGGCTATTTTTCATCACTACGCGGGTGAAACCGCAGAAAATGCGGCTCTTGTAGTCACTGGTGCAAACGGCACATCGGGGATCTGTCCCCTCGTCGGGAACAGAGGAGCAAATCAAACTTATTCCTGTTTGTCCCCCGAGGGGACAGACCACCACTAGAAGTGTGGCTCATTCAAAGAGCTTCCCAACCTAAGGGTAAAATATAGGCCCTCGGTAAGCTTTTGCTCTCGCGTATTCCGAGCGTTCCGGTACCACACCACTGCTGCACCGACAAGGATTTTGTATAATTAGGTTTTACAAAGTCCTTGTGCACCGACATGATAGGAAAGGGCTTCACTGCTGTTTAGACACTACTGTCACAGCATTATAAAAAAACGTGCTTCGGCCGAGAAGCCTCGCAGACGGGGCGATCTAGATGCGAATTGCTAGGATCTATCGAGAATGATCCAAACCTAACACTAAAATAATAATGAAAACAACCAAGTTTTAGAGATTATTTTAATTAAAATAAAAAAATACAATCAGTGCTTATAATAAAACTTTGTATTTACACATGGCCACTTGGTTTGTTAAAAATTGTCATACCTAGAGTGATTTCTTTGATATGTAAAATATAATTAAGGCACTCATTAGGTAAACGTCTAGCTAGAGGTAAATGCTAAAATACTGTTTAATATAAAATACGATTAATTGTACGGACGTTGTAGTTTTTGGCGAGGAGATCGACGCCTCGGGGAGACATGGACAGCTTTCATTGGTGTGTTGGTTTTTCTTACGTCATTGGCTAATGGCGCCAGACGAGTACTTTTGGGAGTCACCAACGGCTTTTTCAATGTTGGTATCTGTGGAGTCCTCAACGTTACGTTACTTGTTTGAGGGGAAACTACTTTTTTGATAGGTGGCGTAGTCTTCCTATTACTTCGCCAGTCGATTTCTTCTTTGTTTTGATGACCTACTCGATGGAGTTTAGAAGTTTGCGTGTTATCAAACTCACTCCTTGAGGTACGAACGGGAATGCTTCGCATTGCATTTTCGTTTGTATTGCTATGTTCTATAGGTTTGATATAGGCTACCATTTTCTGTGGTCTAGTTTGGTACTGGCCGCTAATTCTAGGTTTTCTGGCAAACCCTGTATGAGCAGTCTTTTCATTTATCTCCGATGACTTGTCAGAGCTAGATTCGAACATTTTCGCTTTGGCCAGAACTGCTCCCGCGTTCCTCCGTAATTTGTTCACAGACGGTCTGCCGGTCTGTCCGGAGTTTTCCACTTTGCCTGTCTTGTCCATAAAGAAAGCTGCAGCACTTCGCCACTTCTGTTGCGGTTGTGTAGGACTGGGCTTAGGAAGTTTGCTAGAAGTTTTAGTGAGTATGTTTTGATATCGCCTTACTCGATCCGAAGTGTTGGACTTCGCGGTCGAATTAAGAGTGTTATTTATAGAATTTTCTGAAGCAGTGTTGTCCCAGCTGTTGTTAACAGTTAAATCCAAGGATCTACGCGCCGGAATTTTGCTAATAGTTTTATCTGGATTATAATTCGATAAACTGACACGTTTTCGAAGATTATACTTTTGACTAGCACCAGAGTTGTTCATGGATTCTGACATAGAAACATCCCATTCGTTAGATGTCTCCATCTTTGGCGGCGCTAGATCGGGCTTCGCCGTGCTTGTTCTTTGACGTCGGCTCAGCCCGATGTATGGATAGAATCTATCAGCTATATGACTAGTTTGTGATTGAGACTGCGACGGTACATTCCAAGACTTGTGTCTGACGATTTTCGTGAGATTCTCTTTTGATCTTCTTCGAATCGACCCGATTTTCCTTGCACTAGGTGACCTAATAATCTTAGCTTCCTCATTAGGTCTTATCTTCAGTTCTTTGCTAAGTCTTCGAGCTAAGTTGTCCGAGTTAGGGCAGTTGAGCATTGCTACATCTTCCAACGTTTGTTCGTAGACATTCTGCACCTGTTGTAGTGGCTGCATCTTTGGGATAACATCTGTGAATTCTCTCGACAGTCTATTCTCTATGGCAGATACTCTGCTCTTTATTTCTTCATACTCCTGCTTTGAGATTCTCACATAGTCTTTATTGTTTTGCTTCATGTCTGGAGACAGGTCTATGGTGTCATGAGCGCTGAACAACTGTTCAGAGGATGTAATCAAGTCTTCACTACTAATACTGGTTTCTGAGTTTTTACAGAATTCTGAATTTATGACTGGAGTGCTTCTCGCGTCCATCAAGCTCAGTCGTAACCGTTTCCGTTCGATACCCCTGAAACAAAATGCATCCTTGAAATAACTTGATCTAATGTAAGTAGGTAGAGGCATACACCCAAAGAAAAGTTTTTTTTCCTATTTAAATTAGAACGGCTCTCAAGGCATTTTTGTAAGAAGTTTATTGTAGCCAGTTGCACCCTTATAAACCAACCGTCAGTCATTCGAAATCAGTTAATCGGTAGTTACGAGTCAGTCAACTGTGATGGAGAGTATGACGCGTTGATCTAAATAAGAATGTTCAATCAAGGTTCACTCGTAATGCCTGGTAACAGATTTTTCTTCTCATTTCCGTTTTATTTACTTCTCTTTTCTGTGCGTACACCCATGTGAAATGGGTATCATGTAATAGGGCAAAATAAATAAAACTTCAATATTTTACTTACATTTTCATAGGAGTATAAGTCAATTCCTTTTGCGCCAGGTTCTTTGCAATTTCTTTCCTGAACAACAGAAAAAGCCATTAGTTTTGAGGTTTTTAGGGCTACATACCCAAAAGGTGCTAAAGGGACCTATACACAGACAGCATAAGCTTAGTAAGCCTACGTCTATCTATCTGTCCATCCGTTACATCTTTGGTTCGAAAGACACAGCCGTTTCATAGTTAATCTGTTGTAACATTATATATTCTGTAAAAATTTCAATTAGCTATCTATTACGGTTCGAAAGATACTGGCGTTAAAACGTAGAGCATACAGACGGCGTAGGTTTAGTAATAGGGTACCGTGTTTCCAAGCGTTAAACTTGGCATGATTATGGTACACATTCTAAAGTTAAATAATAAATGCTGGCCAAGTGCGAGTCGGTGACAAATTTCTGTTCACCTAAGTTAAGTAATGTCGGGCGCGTTCGGTACTTGGATGGGTGACCGCCTGGCCGGGACTATTTTTGTATTACTTTTTAGTACTTTAGTAGTTAAAAATGTGGAGGTACGGAACGGAACCCTCAGTGTGCGAGCCCAACCCGCACTTGGCCGGTTTATTTATTTTATAGAATCCCAAATCTATGTAGCTTCGGTAGTATAGCAGTATACTAACTTATTTTTAGCAGAAAATCCTTCATGAGTATCGAACTTCCGTTTGGCTGCAGATTTGCTCAAAACAGGTGTTTTCGGGTTCTCGCGGACCGTGGCCGGCGTGTTAACGCTACCGGACACCATCTTGCGTAATCCGCTTAGCATGCCTGTGAAAACAAATTTTATTTTATTATTTTAACGTTTCACAGTCATAGGTCCTCACTTGGATTCTCAATGACTATGGGGATGCTATGGAACACATAAAATGACACAAAAAACTAATATTTGAATAACCTGACCAGATATTTAAATTCTAACCTAACCTAGACCAGATATTAAAATTTTAACCAGACCAGATATTTAAATTCTAACCTAGACTAGATATTAAAATTCTAACCTAACCAGTTTTATTTTATTTTTATAGTAGATAGGCTTGCGCTTGGCCACCATCTCGCCTGATGTTAAGCGACGATGCGGTCTACGATGGAGCACGCTTGCCTAGAAGAAACCGATTCACTCTCGACTTGAAGACACTTAGATTGTAACTGACGGGGAAAATTCTGACATATTCGAGATATTTAATAAAATAAAAAACTTGGGACTCACGGTTTAAAGAACCGCTGCGTCTTTTCTTTCGCCTTGCCCGACTGCCATCAGAATCGTCGTCTAGTTGACTCATGAGATCTTCTGTCAGCAGTCCAATGTGTTTTGAATTCTCGATGAACATCTAAGAAATTATAAAATCATCGCAATATTAGAATATGGTTCTTACTAATATTAGGCCATGAGCACACAAGCGACTTTTAGTAGCTGCGATCTGCGATTAATTAGCGTTTTTGAAACTACTAGATGCCGCGACCGAAGCACACAAGCGCTACAAGCGGATGCCAGTCGGGGTTTTTTGAATGCTAGGAGCAGCGACTGAACGCTACACTCCACACACACCCGGATGCCTGTCGCTGCTTTTTGGACACTAGAAGCAGCGACTGACCGCTTCCTTTCCTCTTGAGAGGATTTTGACGTCTTCAGCATTTGCCAGTGTCAGGCATGGAAATATTTTCAAGTTTCATTAAATATCGCTAAGCAAGTCAGAGTCAAGCAAAGTAAGCCACGGTTGAGTCCAAGTCATGCTAGGGACATGCTTTGGACTTGACCATGGCGGACGGTGATAGGATACTTTTTATCCTACACAGTGATGATACTGTGGGGCGCAGCTAGAAGCTAATTAACCAACCTTGACAAGTGCAACATGATGGTCTAGTCGATGCGCCGAGGCTGCGGCCGGCAGTGGCATGATGCTAGGAGTCAGTACAATGGCCAGGTTTGAGGAATCCATCAGGTTCTCTTTGTGTCTTGATGCGATGAAGTTCAGCAGCTGAAATGTTTGAGATAATTTTAAACTACAATGCGATTTTTATCCTAGAAATGATTGTCTTCTTTTATAGTGCTAACAGATGTGTGGGATTTGGTTGACCTCAACCGCATTCTGACCAACGGGAAATAATAAAAATAAATAAATAAAATAAAAATAGCCTTTATTCTCTGATACTAAACTCTACAGTACTATTATATAATTTTATGTTTAACACCTTATATATAATATATATATATTTGTTTATTTATTTTTAACTTAAATATACACATTCAGTCTGTATCACCAGCACCATTTCCACTATCAGGTTGTCCTCCCTGGACATAGGCCTCCTCTAGAAGTCGGGAAATAAATGGAGGGTTATTTGTGTGTTATATGTCGTTCTGTTTCTCTTTCTCTCCCATTGGTTGGATAGGGGTCCATCAACCATATACACACATCCGTTAGCACTATTAGGTCTCTTATCTAATAGATAAAGATAAAAATACAATACAGTTTTAGCCAAGATAGCCAGTACCGGCGTCAGGGTAGGGCGCATGCGGCGCCGCTTTATTACATATATTATATCCATATTATACCTATTACCTACCTATAATGCTTTCAAAATCGTGAGTTTTATTCTTAATGCTTCATGCATTTAAAAATATCTATACGGGGGCAGGGACCCGTAGAAATCTCGCCCAGGGCACTGGTAGTTCTAAAACCGGCACTGAAGATAGCCGACAGTAAACAGCTAAACTGTTTCGGTGGCATAAAAAAATTGGGTATGGCTACTTTTTACCATGGAAAGATATATGGTTTCTTAAGGATAGTGGGTGAAGCCATAGGGCACTGTAAGTTAGTTGTCCGGCGTGCCGCATTTTTGTTTGTAATTTCGAGAGTAACTTTGTGGTGGTTTAACTTCATTCACATGGCCAACTGCTTGCCAAGGGTTTTTACAGTTTACTATGGTGCAATTGTTCATTATTATCATGTGACATGCAACTGACAAGACTACAGAAAAGAGAAGTAAACAGAACTGAAATGACAAAGAAAATCTGTCGCCAGGCATTATGTGTGAACTTTGATTGAACATTCTTATTTAAATCAACGCGTCAAACACCGCATCCATAGAACTTGGACCTTACCTTTTTGAGTTAGATCTCAAAGTTCTTTGTCCGCATCACAGTTAGTAACTTATTTCGAATGACTGACGTTTCGTTTATATGGGTGCAACTGGCTACAACAATTTTATTTATATTACATGGGAATTACTCACGTAAGATTAAGCCGGTCACTCCGACTATAGTTTCAACCGCATTATGCAGTCTTTTTCAAGGTGAATGCACGAAACAACAAATTTCTTACAAAAAAACCTTGTCCATCTGTTCTAATTTAAACATACAAAAAATTCTTTTCTGTGGACTAGACGACAGAGATTGAACTGAAGGGGCACCAATAAGGTGGGCTTTGTTACATTTAATCTGAATCAAATACCTTATTATAGATGATTCGGAACGTGATCGTGATCGCGTGCCATCTCACTTACGCACGTGGTGCGAGTAAGTAGATGCGAACGGGACGGCATGCAATCTCGATCACGATCAAACTTCTATAATAAGGCCGCAGATCATCATTGTTCTGTATGATAACTTACCTCCATAATATAATGCAGCAAATGCACATGTAAAACTGGTAGTAGCAACAGAGTATGCAGTATAGGCTTTAGAGCATCATCTCCTGCAGTTATCTTACATCGTAGTAACAAGTCCTGGACTTCAGCGCTGATGAGTGGTTCCGGTAAACAGCGCAAGTAGAGTTTAAACACGCTAGCAACATCTATAGGGTGGTGCCCTTCTGAGACACAGCCCCCAGCGTCTAGTAGTCTCTATAAAGTGAAACAATTAAAATATATGTTGTCCAATAAGAATCAGCAGAAAATGCCAGATGAGTCAATTACCATCTGGTAGATATCTACCTTTTGCAAAGTCTTTGATTGAGCATAACGACTTGAACTTGATATACTTAATGTAATAGTCCGACGGTGGTAATGAATTATCTATGTGAATTGTGGACTAGCAGCCAGCCCCAATGTATTGTGTCTCGTGAATATAACAATAACAGAACTTTTATAACAAACCTTAATATCTTTTTGGCGGTTTTGAGAGCCAGCTTTACGGAATAATCCCTCAATATGAGCATTAGCGCGAAGCACTGAAGACATCTCGGTGATCACCATAGGAACACACAGTGTACTGCCGCAACATATCACACTACACGAAGGAACTTTCACCAGTGGCGCTCCAAACAATGTCTTCTGATCCTAAATAATAGAAATTGTTACATCCATCGATAAATTATTAAATAATTAGAATTAGAAGTTCATGATAATATGTGACCGGAAATGCCGCACTTTACTCACTTTCACATGTTTCAGGATTATCTTTTTCAAACGGTGTTTTAAGCCTGCCTTTTTCAATTCTCCTACTATTATTGATTGCAGTTTATTGTGATTAATACCATCGGATATCAGCATTTTGTTTATTTTTCATTTGCAAATACCGAACACAAATCTACGGTTTTCAAATTCGCCATTCGTTAATTGTAACGTTCCAAATAACGCAAGACCAGACTTGGGGCCATATTATGCTAAGCTAGCAAGCTAGGTATTGCGGGTATTAGAAACAGATGCAGTACCTTGTGAAATATCTGCATTTTATTTTATTTTCATAGTCATTATTACTTTTAAAATAACAGGAAAGATTGAGTAATATAATTTATTTGAAATAAATTTTCACTCACGCCATGGATGAAAAGACGAAAATCGTGAGTATAGGAACGTTAAATTATGTTGCCGGATTGATAGCGGAGGGAAAACATTTTATATCCAGCATAGAAAAAAAGAGACAGAAGACCTCAATGGTCCGCAATGCAAAACGAGGACAGCTACAAACGAGCATGCTATATATATTTCATAAACTTCAGAGTCCTGGAACCTTTCTGTCTGTTACTTTGACATTTGTTTGACATTGACACAAACAAAATCTTTGACGTTGACTATGATATGACGTTACAAACAAGATCCTACTTTAGCCCAATGTTCTCTATTGCTTACGCTGTAGAGTACTTTATTATAAACTGTCCTAGGGTCCAAAGGGGCTCTTCCAAGTAGTTCCCCATTTTCCGATTGTTTTCTTTTTGCAATTTTCATTTCATGCTAATTTGTGGATAAAATCGACCCAACTCAAATCCTTATTGTAAAACAAACAGCAGAGTAATAATTTAGCAAGGAATGTGAATATCTTGGGGTAACGAACTAGCTCCAAATCGGCACAATGATAGAACTCTCAGCTAAACTCACAACTGGCACTGTATATCTTGCTGGAGAAGCTCTAGAATGCTGCATCTCGTTCTGCTACTCCGCTCAGCCCGAACACAGGAACTCGCAAAGCCACAGGTACTTACCTTACCTACAGAAAAAAACATTACCTGTGCAACCAGTTGGTTGGTTGTCCAGACATAGACCTGTGCTAACCAATTTTTATGACAATCTATTGTTTAGTAGGAAAGTCGGTGCCTATAATAGGCTACTGGACTGATATTTTTTTATCTTATAAATAAGCTGATTATAAACTGAGCCGATCACCAAAAAGAAAAAGAATAATCATTGATTATTTCAGCGACACGCTGGAAAACTTGGCATGGGCTTCAGCTCAAATACACTGCTTCTACTCCACGGCAGGCAACACCGGTGATAAGACGCCGACAATTAACAAAACAACTGCTTTGGAAGTCACATCAAGTGATATTGGAGATGTTGTATTTCACACAAAACCTAAGATTTTGTTCTGTGACTTGAGTATACCACTTGGAGAAACAAAGACTTGTAAGTATTCAAGTTAAGCTATATTGATGGAAAAAAAGCATTGTACAGAATACATTTACTTTTTTAGATTATAAAAAGGGATCCAAGGTAGTCGCTGGCATCCAGTGGACGCAAAAGGCAGGCTATTGTTCAGTGTGGAGGTTAAAGGGGGAGGCCTATGTTGAGCAGTGGACGTCTTCTGGCTAATGATGATGATGAGATTTAAAAAAATATGTTATAATAACAAGTAATTTTTATTATAAACAGCAGAAAGACTTTCGGGACATTTTTGCACACACGGTCATCTGACCCCAAACTAAGCAAAGCTTGTGATATGGCTGCCAGAGACTTATATACATACATATATAGTTTTAAATAAATACTTAATACATATATAGTTTTAAATAAATAAAGACTGTTCCACCTGTAGCTATGACCGTTTTCATATTTTTGTAAATAATCCAAAAGTTATGAAAAAGAAGTCTTTCAGAAATAAATATTTTCAATTTAAATATACTGACCAAATTTTATCAAAATCAGAAGAGTAGTTTACCAAAAATTTTACCCGATTGTTTGTATATAAAAAGTGTTAGCGAATTTCAGTCTAATCTTAATTTAAAAAAAATTGCCCTTTCAGTTTGGTATAGAGAATCTTTGCCCATAGAATCTCCACCATCATACAGAGGTACATCTGTAAAATACTCCTACAAGATCACAATAGCTACACAGAAAGTTGGTTCACACATCAAAATGGTCCGAATACCTTTCCGAGTATTGCCAATCAGTCCGATCATGAATCTGCAGGATCTAGCAGCTTTGTGTGGTAATGAAACCACAGAAGAACTGCAGCCAACTAATCCTTTTTCTGAGGAGAGGAAAGTTGAAACTCCTTTGACAATGGCATTGCAGGTTTTACAGGTATTGAATTAGAATTTCTCAACTAAGTACTACTTGACGTCAACGTGAAACAATAATGTCATGGCTTGTATTATTTTCCAAAAATGTGTTTTTTTGTGTTAATGTGTTCTAAAGGTGGATTAGTCTGTCCATTATGTTAATCGCTTTTTGACAGCTTATAAAAATAGCTTAGCAAAGATGAGATGACATCATAACTTTGTAAAGCATCTAGCAAAGTAAATACAAATAACATACAAAATTATGTGAAAGTTATGTATATAATTATATCCTTTTTTTTTTCTACTGGGCAAGCGCCTTTATTAACTAAACAAAATACAAGCTAAAACTAAAACTACAAATACAGTTAGACTGCCCATAGACCGTTGAAGGTCTAAAGACAATCCAAATGCTCAAGCCCACTACCAGTTGGCAGCGTACCCAGCATGCTGGCGGCATTACCACGTTGAATGGCAAATAAAACCTTTTAAATTATATATTATGTATCCCATACAAATAAATGTTTGATCTATGTTTGAGTGTGTTTATTTGTATGGGATATAATTTGCTAGAATTTCAAGGCTATAATAAAGTACAAATTGATAAAATTTTATTTTTAGGCTTGCGTTTGACCCCCATCTCACCTGATGTTAAGCGATAATGCGGTCTATGATGGAGCACATCAAAGTAACTCCTAAATAATTTAATTTTTCTACTAATATTGCCGAGTTTATAAACTCTCCATAGTCTGCTAATTTCAAGGCTGCAATAATATACAATTTGATCCACATCAGATTAACCCCTAAATAATATTTTTGTAGTGGCTCCTTCAAAAAAAGCCATTAAATAAGAGTTGAAGTTGAACATTTTTCTAGTAATATTGCGTAGTTTATTGACTCTCTGTAGTCTGCTAATTTCAAAGCTACAAATCAAAGTAACCCCTAATTTTTCTAATAATATTGCATGTTATGAACGCAGGTTTTTGCATTTTATTTGGTGTTAATTAATTGCAACACTTCTCTGGAACATTTTCAGAATCTCACAGCGAGAAGAAGTCCAAACTCCTACATGATCACAAATACAAGAGGGAAAGTGGGACGCTTCTGTTTATTCAAGTCTGCTTACAAACTTGGTGAGGACATTGTTGGCACTTTCGACTTTTCTGTTGGAACTGTCAGTTGTATGCAGGTATGTGGTATGTATTGGCATATTAAGGTTATCGTTCCAACAATGAGGTGAGGGAAAATGTTAGGGATTTTCTAGCTGGCTAGCTACCACTGTTACCACTCACAAGTGTTACAAAACTGTTGCCAAGTATAGATAGATAGAAACTCTTTATTGTGGACACCAGAAATAAAAATTACAACACGATAACGATACGAAAACACTTGCGAGCTAGTGCCACAAGTGGCGGCCTTATCGCTAAAAAGCGATCTCTTCCAGGCAACCATTGGATGGAAAGAATTTACGTAACAGAATCGACTGGGTTATATGAGTATACTGGGTTATTAAAGGGTGTACAAAGCCGAAAGGGGTCCATCCATAGTACCCATGGGACCAACCGTAAAATCGCGAAAAAAAAACCAGCTGTTCCATATGTTTTGTACTGCAAATGACCATTTTCTATGGAAGAGCTGAATTTTTTTTCACGACTCCACGGTCCACAGTAAAAGTTGTTCATAATGATAGGTACTTTGGACCCCTTTCGGCTTACACCTACACCTTTTCTGCGTATCCAATTATGGAGGTGCTCCAGCAGCCTCACTTGAGAGCCAGCTCCCATTCCATGCTAGGTGTGTTTACTATCATCAACTACACCAACATTTAACAACCGGTGAGCTGTGGTCGAACGCCTAGCCTGATAAATAAAGCTTATACTGCCTACAAGTCTACAAAATACATTGATCTTGAACTACAATTACCAGTATAGTAATTAAATATTGACTACAATTTGACACTACCACTTTTAACCCACAATGAATCTGAGAAGGTATATGCATTTGGGGTGTTTCCACATGTCCGTTTGGCTACCTAGTTAGGGCACAAGGAAACACCCTGCATTTGAAATTGTGTGGATGTAATTTTTCTCCGAAATGTCTAGAATTTAAATGCTTAAAAAAAATCAAAGCAAGTTTTGTCGTAGTGATTTTTAGTTGTTTAATCAATCTGTCCAGCCCAAAGTTATTTTCAAAATTATTGTGGGTAAAAAAAATACATACTTGTATTATGTGATTTGACTAGTGCATTGTTTACACTTTTTTGAGCTGGAGGCTCCATGTATTTGTGTCACACATGAAGACATGAAGACCAGTGTAAAGACAGATACCAAATACATACACCCCAGTCTTCCATCTTTCTAAAGCCTGCTGTCAATAGGTCTTGTCCTATGGTAAATAAAAAACAATATGACATTTCCAGGTTTCTGTATCGCTACAACCAGAAGAAATTGTGAAGTCCAAATCCCCATCAAAGAATGTGAACAAAGACACCAGTAGTAGATCCATGACGGTGGCCCGGTACCATGAAGTCACTCTAGGACTCACACACTCTCAGCTGATCCTCCCTATCCCTCTGCATATTACGCCGGCTTTTGATGTTGATGAAGGTTAGTTTTCGATTCGTTTTCTAACATGTTCTGTAAATTCTGGCAGGCTACATCTTTATTTATCTTTTTCATTTTTGCCAGTTTGTCCAAATAGTGAACAAAATGTGGCCTATGTTAGTTAAGGTGAGCATAGTTTTTCTATCAGTTACAGAAGTTGTTTCAAATTGGTTCAAGTCACCTTCAAAATGTTCATTATTCAACTTTGCCCAACCAGGGGAGACACTTGGTGGGGCAAAGTGCTACCCGTAAGTGGCGATATCAACTGCGAAATTGGTTATAGTGTGTGTGTGTGTGTGTGCCAAACTCGCTACTTTTTGCTCAAGATCACTGCACAGTGTACACCTATCTTTTCAGTTTCCTTAAAATGGCGCCTACATTTCGAATTTGTGACGACAAGCGAGAAGATCTACCCGAGCAATGAAGAAAAAGACTGGAATGCACCCCTCAACGTGCCAATAGAGACCATGGTCTGGAACCTTCCTGTCAAAATCTACTCTACATTGCCCAAACAAATTACTCAACATTCCGTTGGCAATGATGCTTATACAATGTACATTAAATAGTTTTGTCATAAAAATGTCTTTGTTGCCTCAGCAGAATGTATTTATATGAAGAATCTGCTGATGAATTAAATGAAAATGTGTTTGTTTGAATTAATTTTAAGTAAAATAAATGTAAATAATATTTACAAGATTTTATTATAAGAAGTTATCAGACTATACTTGTCATTCATCTACCGATTCCTTGTCCCAATCTTTCATTTTTGCACCCATCATGAAATCATCCCTGGAAAAAAATGGTTACCCAGTTAATTTTTAGTTATAATTGTAAGAAAACAGGACTTAATTGTGACCTAAAAACACATTGATTCTGTTGTCCTCAAGAAACTAAACTGTATACCTTAGCTAGCATGCAACGTAAAATCTAATTTTGATATGATGCTCTTTCTTCTCTTCTGTCTGTTTCTTGCAGAAAATCTCAGTAAGTATGAAAATATTCCATTGCTTGACAATGTATTGGCTTTTACCTGAGAGTGCTAATTTAGACCTTTGAGAATAGAATTTAGACCAATTCTCTCTTTGATATTTCTGTGTTCTTTTATTTTATCCTTAGCATAATCAGCTTTTTAATAGTCCACTGCTGGACTTAGGCCTACCCACAAAACGCGATTGGACCATATCCACCACGCTGGCCCAGTTGCGGGTGGGTGGATTCGCATACACCATTTAATTTCTACGTACGCATGCAGGTTTCCTCACAATGTTTTCCTTCACCAAAAAGCCAGTGGTACCAAAATCCGTACATAAACTCCAAAGAACTCATTGGTACAGGCCCGTGTCCCCACGGCCTCACGCTTTCAAGACTGGCAGTCTCCCAAATAAGCTATGTGGCTACCATGGCTATAATATAGGCTACCATGAACACTATTAAAATGTTTTTATGTGCTCAACCTACCTAATACAAAATAATATCTTTGACCTCATTAGTATATAATTATAATGGTAGAACAGAATGTTTTTTTAAATGTTTAAGATATAAAATGAGGGAGGCTATATTTACCTCAGTGCACTCCATTTAGGTTTGTCATCCTCATATTTCACTTCATTTTTCAAAGTCTTTGCTTCTTCATCAACTACAACTGATTTGCTGTTTCCCATTAGTGTGTCCAAAAATGTTCTTTTGTCAAACTTCTTTAGAATCTTCTCTTTTTTCCCTTCAGTCAAATCTGTTCGATCTAGATCCTTTTCTAAAGTTTTCTGTTGATTCCTGACTGCATTGAAGAGTTGGACAACACCTTTTGTGGCAATTTTATTTAGTAATCTTTCTCTGTCTTTTTCTAGGACATTAGGTTTTAATCTTATTGAAGGTTTTTCTATTTTCTGTAGAATATTAATAAATATTTATTGATTATAGTTATTATTGAAACTGACGAGGTTTTCACACATTTTATTTATATTACACGGGAATTACTCACGTAAGATTAAGCCGGTCACTCCGACTATAGTTTCAACCGCATTAGAGGGTCTTTTTCAAGGTGAATGCGCGCGCGCGGCTGCGTCTCGCTTTGCTTTTTTGGGTGCAAAGCGAGACGCAGCTGCGCGCGCGCATTCACCTTGAAAAAGACCGTCTAATGCGGTTGAAACTATAGTCTGAGTAACCGGCTTAATCTTACGTGAGTAATTCCCGTGTAATATGAATAAAATGATTATAGTTAGTAACTTAGTCTGCACAAGAACAAGTTTATTACAAAAAGCGTAAAAATTTTGTCAGCTCTTTTTATGGAGCCAAAGCGACACAGGCGTATATTATGAAACCATAGGTGCCTTGTCACGGTCTCACTCTACACAAGTGACGACAAGACCTTGTCGCGATGCGCATGTAAGGCAGGCTGAAGGTTGCAGACATGACTAGGCAGTTGATATAGACCTACAATTTAACATGTCATTCTATCTACGGTCACCCATCTCAAGTCTAATCAGATTGTGTAATAAACAAAATTACTCAAATGTGTGCTATCAAGTGCTGTCACTATTACATTGACATCAGCGCTGCTGTTTCTATCATTTGTTTTATTTTTCAAAAAAACAACTAAGATCAATTTTTTTTAAATCTTATTTTATTGTGAGATTAGGTTTATCCAAGTGTCTACTTGTAGCAGAAGAAATTGATATACACTTACCACTTTCTTAACTGGTGGTTCCGAGGTACCTTCTGTTGAAGGGAGTTTTTTAACACCTGGCTTCTTTTCTGAAGTTTCCCCTATAACTTCAAATGAAGGTTTTTCTTCCTTTTCACTTTTCACAATATCTGAATGCTTTTTAGCCCGAGATAACACTAAAGTTTTCTTGTTCTTAGGCTTGTTTGAACCGAGAATTTTGGTAACAGAGTCAGCCCAACCTTCATTGGTAACCAACACATCTTGTTTCTCGTCGTTCGATGACGCGCTTTCGTTGTCGGATTCAGCGTCTTCCACACTAGAACTAATTTCATCTGCAGATTTTTCTGACTCATCTTCACTGGAAGAATCTGAGTCGGACACTGAAAATGTTAAGCGTTAGTAACAACCTGAAAATCGTATTGGTAGAAAACAAAGAAATAATTGTCATCTTAGAAGGCTAAGAAGTTTTTATGTAAAGGATCCGCAGAAGAATTTTGATAACAGAGTCAGCCCAACCTTTGCTGGTAACCAACACATCTTGTTTCTCGTCGTTCGATGACACGCTTTCGTTGTCGGATTCAGCATCTTCCTCATTAGAACTAATTCCTTCTACAGATTTTTCTGATTCCTCTTCACTGGAAGAGTCGGAGTCGGACACTGAAAATGTTAAGCATTATTAACAACCTGAAAATCGTATGGGTAGAAAACAAAAAAAAAGGTAACTGAAAAAGGGCTGAAAACATCTTAGAAGGCTAAGAAGTTTTTATGTAAAGGATCCACAGAATTTTCCTTCTTACTACTAGGGGGTACTATGGGGCATAAGTCTAAACATTAATCTATACATACTTGAAACTTTCAAAGTAGGTTTCCTCATTTCTTCAGCAACTACCATTATGTTTCTGCAGTTCACTGTACTATGTAATTATTATATTTTGTAAGGATAGGAGCCCAGTTTTAACTGTTTTTTAACTTTTGTAAAGTTAAATCCAACAAAGTAAAATAATAAAGAATTTCACGTGGTGCATGCGAGATTTTGTTTGCAGACATGAGTGAGTTGACAGTTGAGTTGACATGACACATAAATTGTTTATCAATGTCAAATAGACATTGATAAACAATTTTATATCATGAGCATTTTTTTTAACCGCTGATAGCCTTACCAGACGTATGGATTTGGTTGACTTGACCTCATCCGCCGTCTGAACGACGAACCAACGAGAGAGAAAGAGGAAAAAACCCAGCGTCCCAATCAAAGCCATGCGTCTGTTATGCTGGAAACAAATTATCGGACGAGGCTGACAGAAGCGACATTAAGGTATCTAGATAGTGAATGTAAGAGCTGTGCTAACTCTCGGACGTAAGTCGTGGACGTAACCTTGGGCTGAACTTGAGCGTTCGGTTCGGACATCCAACAGAAATCTGGGGCGCCGGATGTTTTTGTCAGCCGTAGCCACGTGAGACTGTGCACACTTGTTTTCTCCTCTATATCAAATTTTATGGTGTGAACTGTGAACAATAAAGAGTTAATCAATTAATCAATCACACTTATCAGTCGCGTCCGTCAGCCACGTCCATCAGCCATGTCGGATAGTTTGTTTCAAGTTTTAGTAGCCATTCCATTATACGTTTATTTTACAGCTAATAAATATAAAAAAATGTACTGTTACAAAATTCTATTGCAAAACTGTAATAAGTGATATCTTATCCTTCTTAAATTATGTAGGTTCTCTCTTAGGTTCTCTGCAACGATCTAACGTAGAATAGTATTTTTTTTTGGTTCTCAGTTGAAACCAAACAAATAAAGCCAAAAGAGGATTTAAACCCTCTTCTTATAAGACGTGAAATGAAACGTTATGTTGTTTTTAAAAATAAAATACAGCTGATCGACGGCGATCGAAATAAGTTTTCTTTCAGTTTTGTTTGGCTTTTTCATCATCAGAAAATGGTGGTTTAGTTTTGATTTCGTTCTAAACATGGCGAATATTTCTAGCCCAATAACATATCTCAATAAAAGAGAGTATGGATTGTTGTCTGATATAAAGTCGCAGCTTTTTTCAAATCGTCTGAATGCTGCAAAAAATTTATATCGGAAAGACTTGGTGTGCCATTTTGGATGTGTAAATGCGATCGAGTTTTCAAAGAATGGCGAGTTACTTGCATCAGGTAATTATTACTTATTCGTGTCTTGTTCCGGGAAACGGCCCGCATTATTTCTTGTAAGCCCATTAGCCTGATGTTTGATTTAAAAATGCACTGTCAACCTGCCTGGCTACTCTTGTTTCATATAAGGTATACAGGGTTCGGTGGAACGGTGGTATTAACTGAAAGGAAGGAGGTCATTGTACTTATCCATTCCGTGTAACCTTGTATATCTATACATGTATAAATAAGCCGGCCAAGTGCGAGTCGGGCTCGCGCACTGAGGGTTCCGTATCACCACAATTCAATAACGAAATTACCAGTTAATACTTGGTAATGAACAGAAACTGGTCACCGATTCGCACTTGGCCACTATTTATCATTTGTTGTTATATATTAGAGTGTGTACTATAATCGTGTCAAATTTGACGCTTGTACGTATTACCGTTTTTCCATTAGAGCTAATAAAAAAATACGTTTCTTGTGTACCCCCCTTTCGTTTTTACTTTTTTATTATTTCTTAGGTAATCTGCCGTAACCTTACATATTATGTAAAAATTTCAACTAGCTATCTATTACGATTCAAAAGATACAGCTGCTTAAAGGTAGGACAGATGAACAGACAGACAACAGACATTGAGGCCTATTCTGTCATACCACTCACTAAACTAAACCAATCTGACAGGACTAAAATTATCCGCCTCTCTTTTAATTTTAATATGTGAGACAAGGATGGCAACAGTTTTAGAGCTGTCAAATTTAGTTTAGTTTAGTTTAGTGCACACCGGAATAGATGCCATTGTAGGCTTAGTAATAGAGTCCCGTTATTACCCTTTGGGTACGGAACCCTAATAAAATAGAGCTACTAGTTTCCTATTTATCATTGTACATGTTATTTTTACAAACTATTATTTCATGAACATGAACATAGATACATAGTTCTGTATTCGGAATAATGAACAGATTTTCAAGTAATTAAATAAGTCATAGTCGCAGTCAAAGTCATGGTCAAGTCAAAGGCATGCCCTAGTAATGTGGTGGAGACTTCACTAGAGGCTTGTGTGAAGGTTTGGAAACATCACAAAAATACACATTTCCCTTATTATAACTTGCCTACTCTTGAGCATGTTCAAGAACACTTAAACCCCCAAATGCGTTATGCACCGCATGTCGGCGTAAGCGAAAAGTGCTCGACGTGAGTATTGTGTGTTAAGAAGATTTAGACACAATACCAATGGTATATAATAATTATGCACATATTTTATACTCCGGAATGGAAAAAACGGAACCCTTATAGGATCACTTCGTTGTCCTTCTGTCCGTCTGTCAAGACCCTTTTTCTCAAGAACGCGTAAAGTTATCAAGTTGAAATTTATACTAAATACTTGGGTCTATGGTTTCTTTTGGCTGTAAAAAAAAAAAAAGTTGTAAGTCAACCCAATCAAAAGATATGAACGTTTATGTCGCATATTTTGCAATTTCACAAGGGAATCAAATCCTATAGGGTACTTCCCGTTGACCTAGAATCATTAATTTTGGC
This sequence comes from Agriopis marginaria, assembly GCA_932305915.1. Lineage (NCBI taxonomy): Eukaryota > Metazoa > Arthropoda > Insecta > Lepidoptera > Geometridae > Agriopis > Agriopis marginaria. The sequence continues at coordinate 5,261,845 of OW029934.1, read as the reverse complement.
AAAAGGCAAGGTCTTACAGCACATATAAAGGAATAAATCTGAAAGTTGTTAATTTGAAGTTATATTATACAAAAAACATTGTTTTACAATTACAAACTTACATTTTGTAGTTGTTATGTATTGAAGAACCTCATTGTCAACTACAAAGTTAAGTTTGTCTTTCAATATTTCAACTTCAGTTAGTTATTTTTTGGACTCGCATTCTAAGGGTTCCATCCAACTGAATCCTCAGAGCACGAGTCCTACTCATACTTGTCCGGTTTTTTAAAATATTATTATCTGAAAGGTAGGTGAAGTTCCCCATTTTAGCCACAAAAAAACTCCTGTGCTTGCATTCAACGGGTTAATAATCAATAATCCACCATTACCACTTAAAATAACACAAGTTTAGGAAAATAATACAATGTTTTTTTCATATTGACACCAAAACTCCTCATTGTACATGATAAAGATATACCTATTTACAGGTGGAGATGACAGGCGGGTGATGCTATGGCCGTTTGGGAAAGCCATAATGGACTGTGCAAAGCCAGTACCTATGAAGTCCACACATCAGTCTAACATATTCTGTCTTGGGATCACCAGTGACAACCAGAAAATCTACTCAGGGGGCAATGATGATCTGGTAAGTTAAACATTTTATTGTATATAATATTGCATATTTTATTTGTATTAATTTGTAAAAAAATACAAATAAAATATGCAATATTAATAATATATATATATCTATAGATCTTTGATCGAAGGTATAGAAACAATACCTAAAAAAATCCGGATTACCGAGGCCCTACTGTATATATATATACCGAGGCCCTACTGTATATATATATACCGAGGCCCTACTGTATATATATACAGTAGGGCCTCGGTAATCCGGACTCCCACTTGTTCGGTGATCGCTGTAATTCGGCCAGGCAATGGGCTTCCCGGGGAAGCCGTGCGGGTATAGGTGCGGGCTGCCATGAGCCAATGCATCGTCAGTCTTTTGTTTATCGCCTTTCGTGTAGTACGCACAGTGTCAATTAACGCGCTCTTTATGCTTTAAGTTAAAAATTTATTACAGAAACTAAGGTTAAACATGTGTTTTATTACTATTAAATATGGCATACTATAATCCGGGCGCCTCGATAATCCGAAAAGGGTCTTAATTTTGCCTACCTAACTATAGATGCTTACTAATGCAATATATGCAATATTAGTCATTTCGATTCTAAACCGCTAACACCTAAAATTTTGTAAATGGCACTTAAAAAATCCAGTCTGATACTCCTGAACTAGAGACTTTCAATCAGATACATTTCGGAGTGTGCATAGGATTTGCAAGATCTTATTCCCTCCTGCTCATTCCTGCTCTATCAGATTGCCAGGATGGGCACATAAATACGACACCATTTCACGATTGCTATTGAAACCTATACCAAGCTCTTTAATAGTGTTTAATTTCAATGACTTAGCTTGCAATTAATGTTGACTAAACGCACATATTACCTTAATAATATTTTGAATGATTCTACTTATAGTCTTCTTTTGTTTTGCCGTATCGCCACCTGTTTAAGGCGAGGTTTTCCAACTTTTAAGCAATGCTTATTACCACAGATGACCATAATCCTTGGTTTATTGTATTAAAGTCGCATTTAGCTGAGCAAAATCATGGCGCTTACACACAGTCGCTACTTCTATTTTCGGAGATTAACTCATATTTTCGAAAAGTATAATTGTAATGTAAAAATGTACCTCACCGACCGATTTCCTTCATAATTATGCAATCTATATATCAAGATATCGCAGACATAAATTAATAAACTGATAATTGAATGAATCCAAAAAAACAGGGATAAAAGCGCAAATCAGTGCTACTTTGATATATTTTTTCTATCGAGCGAAATGTGGGTAATCGTGTTTCGGTCTCATGGGTTTCCTAGATAAAACATTCAATTTTGTTATGACACCATTTTTATAATTTTAAGGTAACCATGGATGGCACACTTAAACTAGAATTATCATAATTGCTAAAAGTAAAACAGCGTCTTAAGTAATTCAGTTTAGGCGCTGCGCAAATGTAGGAACTTTTTGTTACCGACATAGCACACCAAGTACCAAATAAGTGGAAGCAACTGGACACAAAGTCTGCGCAGGGAGTGGCTGATTTTATACTGGATAAATAAGAAATCAAATATTCATTGGTAGCTTGTATCCAACACAAGACACAAAAGTGTTTACGTATGCGCAGCGCCTTAAGTGATTGCTGAAGATCACGCAAACGTGCACCTTAACGCGCTGAGATATGGTTTGAGGTCGCACAACTTTTCGCAATCACCTTAACTGAATCGCTTAAAACAGATAATGGTACAGCCCTTGGACATTATAGAACACTGACCTGCATAGTTTTAAATATATTTTGTTTCATATGCTAGTAGGTATATCGTATAAGAATATCTTAAATGTTTGTATCTTGTGTCTATGTAGACACAAGCAACTTGATAGCCCCGTTGGTCCAGTTGGTAGTGACCCTGCCTTCTATGCTTGGGGGCGTGGGTTCGATTCCCACCTAGGGCAAACATTCATGTGATGAACATTTGTGTTTGTTCTTTATCTGCGTGTTAATATCTATTTACATATGTATTTAAAAATATATAATATATGCATTTTTTTTGACAGAAATACAGAAAAGTTTATTTTGCGATAATGTAATTTAAAGCTAAACAAAATATTTCATATATAAGTAGGTACATTATCACAAAAACCGGCCCCAACTCAGCATGTTGACATGCTGTGCAGTGGACAGCAGTTGTCACTTTACCACTGCATCTCAGTTCAAGTCAAGTCAGCAGCTGCTGTCTGCAGTCAAGTTAGCATGGAGAGGAAGAACCATAATTATAATTATATTACCACTAATATTATATAATATAATAATTGTTATTAGCTTATCATCAGCTGGCCCAGTGCATGTCTTATCTTTGAACTGTTTTTGATGTACTTGAACATACTGGTTTCTTCACAATGTCTTCCTTCACCGATTTTTAGTGATGGCATCGAAAACTGCACAAAATTTATTTAAGTACAATATAAGTTATTGGTGCATGGCCGAGGATCGAACCGGGCGCCTTTAGATTGTGACGCACACATGCTACCGCTCAGCTACCATCACTTAGGTCCAAAGATAATAATATAACCACTTGATCGCGCATGTAGTCAAAATTGAAATGAAGCCACGTCGGTCGCGGGGGGCAGCTTGTGATTGGAGACTCGACGCTCGTGATTCGAGACTCAAAAGTCATTCATTCAATTCGCGCCTAGGATTGGCCCGCTGTGAATAGTTTAGGTTGACATTTTAGAACCTTTGGCTTATGGCGAAGTAAGAGATGAGTCAGTGGTTATATTGTCATTGCTTAGGTCTAGGCATGATGACTAATATTTTTTTATTACCTCATAAAAAAGCTGATCATAAATAGAGTTCATTAAAGAAAACAAAATTTAAATTAGTACAAAAATAAATAAGATATAAGTTTTAAGCATTTTAATTTCATACTAGACAGAGAGCGCACTATACTGAGCCGTGACGTCACTCCTCAGGTGCGCCATACAAATGCTATACTAACACACGTTTTGCGAGAAAGGGATAGAGCATCCCCTCTCTATCCCCACCTAAAACTTTAAACACTCATATCTCAGAGATTTATCAACCAATTTAATTTTTTTTTTCAGTATGTGTAATGTATTTATATTCATCGCTAAGCCAGTTATCTATACTAATCTATACTATATAATATTATAAAGTGGAAAGATTTGATTGTTTGTTTGCATTGAATAGGCTCCGAAACTACTGAACCGATTTGAAAAATTCTTTCACTGTTGGGAAACTACACTATCCCCGGGTGACATAGGCTATAATCTATACCCGTGCGAAGCTGGGGCGGACCTCTAGTCTATACTAATATTATAAAGAGGAAAGATTTGATTGTTTGTTTGTTTGTTTGCATTGAATAGGCTCCGAAACTACTGAACCGATTTGAAAAATTCTTTCACTGACGGGAAGCTACACTATCCGCGGGTGACATAGGCTATAATCTATACCCGTGCGAAGCTGGGGCGGACCGCTAGTAATATTATAAAGAGGAAAGATTTGATTGTTTGTATGTTTGCATTGAATAGGCTCCGAAACTACTGAACCAATTTGAAAAATTCTTTCACTGTTGGGAAACTACACTATCCCCGGGTGAAATAGGCTATAATAATATCTATACCCGTGCGAAGCCGAGGCAGACCCTTGTAATATAGTTGTGTTTGTAATAAATTAAACATTAGGACACATGCCTATTTTGTTAACGGCACAATAATATAAAGGAGTATTTTCTTACTCAGGTAATAGTCCACGACACGGAAAGCTGCAGGGCCCTGGAAGTTCTCCAGCATCAGAGAGCAGTGTGCAGTCTCAGTGTGGACCCGTTCAACGACCGAGTGCTGGCCACCGCTGGGAATGACGGCCGGCTGCTGCTGTTTGATACACGGCGCTCGGTGCATGGTAAGTAGCGTTGTTTTTTTATTTATTTTTATTTATTTATTATATACACAACACAAATTACAATCTTACAAAACATTATATCTATTATAAATGAAAAAATCAATGAATAATCTATCATTTTTCTCTTCTCTACACAGTATAAATTAAAGTCGCTTTCCGCGTCTGTCTGTCTTTATGTATGTCTGTATGGCCGCTAACTCCTCCTAAACCACGCAACGGATTTTGATGCGGTATTCACCATCAGTTAGGTACATTTTAACATATTTTTTTATGTAACGAGCGACCCGCCCTGGCTTCGCATGTAATATACACCCGTGCGAAGCCGGGCGGGCGGGTCGCTAGTTTATCATAAAAAAGATTACAAATGGGATATCATCATAATCAGCCTTGTTTTAACAGTCCACTGTTGGACTTTTAGCCTACCCCCTAAAGGGTGATTGTGCCACCAAGCTGGTCCAGTAGTTTGTGGATTATACATTTATTATGATAATATATGTGGACATACGCCATTGAATTTCTTCTCTGTACGCATGCAGGTTTCCTCACGATGTTTTCCTTCACCGAAAAGCCAGTGGTATGAAAATCCGTACATAAACTCCAAAGAGCTCATTGGCACGGGCCCGGGGTTTGAACCCGCAACCTCACGCGTTCAAGTCTAGAGATCTCCCAAATAGGGTACCACGGCCTAATAGGCTACCACGGTCTATAATTATATAGGACTAGCGACCTGCCCGCCCGGCTTCGCACGGGTGTAATTTACGTGCGGAGCCGGGTTGGGTCGCTAGTTATATTTATATAAACCTTCCGTGAAAAATTATCTAACTGATGGTAAAAACCGCATCAAAATCCGTTGCGTGGTTAAGGAGGAGTTAGCGGCCATACAGACATACAGACGGGCATGGCGACTTTAATTTATACTCTGTAGAGATATAACAGCATATAAAAATAAATAAATAAGGGAAATATGATATTACAGTATTTAAAAACCACTAAGGTTTATTACTAACGCCATAGGAGTTTCAGTCTACGCCGATTTACTATATAATAATGTTAATATCTATGTAAGTAACACAACGGGCAGCGAGCGAGGCAATTACATCAGATTGTCAAAAAGTAGGATTTTAATTTTGTTTTAAATATGGAGTAATGTTTTTACATAAATCTGAAGGTAGATTATTTTAAACGAGGAATTAAATACGTTGCTGAAATGTTATTTTAGTGTATATCTGATAATTACATAGTAGTAGACCTATATATTATGTATGTATATTAGTCTCTGGCAGCCATAGTTTACAAGCTTTGCTTGGTTTGGGGTCAGATGACCGTGTTAGCAAAGATGTCCCGTTTTTTTATTTTTATTTTAATTTATTAATCATGTTGTGTGAATCACAGAAAAGAGAACGGAACAGATATAGAACGGAAATGAGAAGGAAAATCTGTTACCAGGCATTATGAGTGAACCTTGATTAAACATTCTTAGTTAAATCAACGCGTCGAATTCCGCATCACAGTTGCAACTGATTTCGAATGACTGACGTTTCGTTTATATGGGTGCAACTGCCTACAACAAATTTCCTACAAAAATGCCTTGACAGCGGGATCTAATTTAAAAAGAAGAAAAAAAATCCTTTCCTGTTTTGTGAATGAATCACATTGTCCACAGAAACAATGATGATATCGCGCAGTCGCAAAGCGTTTCACGGCGTGATGTTCCACCCGCAGCAATATGGCGTGCTTGTGTCGGCTAATGCGAGAGACGGAGTGGCGCTGATGGACCTGCGCTCTTCCAAGACGTAATATAAAAAAAATATCATGCTAAATAAGGATTTAATCGATTAAATCGTTTTTCAAAAGAAAAAAGAAAAAAAGCGGCGTGGGGACATATTGGATATTGATGATTAGATAGTTAAAAAAAATAAAACAGACCAAGTGCGAATAGGGCTCCCCCAGGGAGGGATTCCTGAGGGTTCCACCAAAAAATATAACAATTATCAATTTAAAAAACCGACTTCAAAATTAGTAAAATATGGCATTACGAGTCGGTGAAAGAAAATGAGGTCAATTACCAGTTATAACTTGGTAATGAACAGAAATTTGTCACCGACTCGGACTTGGCACTTATTTATTATTTGTCGTTATACTTTCGAGTGTGTACTATAATCATGTTAAGTTTGACGCTTGTACGTATTACCGTTTTTACATTACAGCAAATAAAATACGTTTATAAATAACGTTCGTTGTATGGGGTCCCCTTTAGTTTTTACTCTTTGACTTTATTATTATTTGTTAATCCGCCGTGACTTTACATATTCTGTGAAAATTTCATCTGGCTATCTATTACGGTTCGAAAGATACAGCCGTTTAAAGGTGAGACCGACAGATAGACATCGTAGACAACGCGTCAAACTCCGCATCCAAAGAAATTGGACCTTACTTTTTGGGTTAGGTCTCAAAGTTCTTTGTCCGCATCACAGTTGCTAACTGTTTTCGAATGACTGATGTTTCGTTTATATGGGTGCAAGATGCTACAAAAAATGTCTTACAAAAATGCCTTGACAGCCGTTCTAATTTTAACAAAAAAAAAATTGTGATGATTCTTAATCACACTTTAAAACTCAAATATTACTTACAGGCCCCTAATGCGTTACAACGGTCACAACGGCACGTCTCAGAACAGCATGAGCGTGCGGTTCAACTCCACCGGTCGCCACATACTGGCGCTGCGCCGGCGGCAGTCGCCCGTGCTGTACGCGGTGCATTCTCCTGACCCGGTGGCCGAGTTCTATCATCAGGTAAAAAATCATCATCATCAGCCTTTTTTTAGCCACAGGTGGCAAACAAGCTGACAGGCCGCCTTATGGTAAGCGATCACCGTCGCCTATCCTGCAACACCATACAATTTCATCTTTCCGCAGGCGTTAACGCTAACAGAAAGTGGGTTTTGTCTGACCCCTCACACAGGATCACAGATACGTTGCCGACCCTTATAGATTCTATTAACAGCCTTTTTGAAGAACCCTATGTTATAGTTACTCGGAAATGCCGCAGGAAGGAGCTCATTCCTCAAATTGCATGTGTGAGGCAAAAAAGATCGGGTAAAACGCACCGTGTGTGTCCACCGATCTATGATATGTGGATGAACTTATGACGTTTCCACTGCTAGGACATAGGTATTCTCTCAGAGTGTTGATTTAAACTGAGAGTATTTTATGCTAATCTTTGGCTACGGAACCTTACCATATGCGTATCGAGATACGGTCTCGGCCAGTTATTAAAGGATTCGAACCTGCACAATCCAGGTCATCATCAGCCTGTTTGATGTTCGTCAACTGCTGGACGTAGGCCTCTCCTAAAGAACGCCACAAGGCACGATCTTCTGCTTTTCGCAACCTCTTGCCACCAGCCGCCTGTAGCAGGTCGTCACTCCACCTGGCTGCAGGGCGTTCTACTCTACGTTTGCCGATACGCGGTTTCCACTCTAGAACCCGTCTACCCCAGTGGTTGTCAGTTCTTCTACAGATATGGCCAGCCCATTGCCACATCAGCTTGCTAATTCTTTGGGCTATGTCGGTTACTTTAGTTCTGTGTCGGATAATCTCATTTCTGATTCTATCTCTCAAAGAAACGCCAAGCATAGCTCGCTCCATAGCTCGCTGAGCGACTTTAAATCGATGGATCAGCTTCACTATCAGTGTCCACGTTTCGGCTCCGTATGTTAGTACAGGTAGGACGCACTGATCGAAGACTTTAGTCTTCAGGCATTGTGGAACGAAGTTTGCCAAACGCTGCCCAGCCCAGCCGAATTCTTTTATCGACTTCCTTCTCGAAATTCGCCCCGCCTAATTGCAAAATCTGCTCTATCTTCTTGGACAATTTCGAGAGGTATGTGGTAAACGTTGATAGGTCTCGGGGTAACATGTGTGTTAAACATGGCTCAATCCAGGTAAACGCCCCAAATGCTCTAACACAACTCTGTTTTAAACTATCACGGTTGTTCACTAAATTTATATGACTAAAGTTAACTGTTTTCATTCCAGGATTATTACAACTCGTGTACAATGAAGAGCTGCTCGTTTGCCGGAGACAATGATCAGTACGTGTTGTCTGGGTCTGATGACTTCAATATGTACATGTGGAAGATACCAGAACTGCCTGATAAAGGTGTGATGAGTAAGTCACTTTCAGCCCTTTACACATTAGAAACCACAGATAAGAAAAACAAATTGGATTAAATTAGAACGGTTGTCAAGGCTTTTTTGTAAGAAATCTGTTGTAGCCAGTTGCACCCATATAAACGAATCGTCAGTCATTCGAAATCAGTTAGCAACTATGGTACGGACAAAGAACTTTGAGACCTAACCCAAAAAGGTAATGTCCAAGTTCTTTGGATGCGGAGTTCGACGCGTTGATCTAAATGTTCAAGCAAGGTTCTGTCATACCTGTAATTCCTGGCAACAGATTTTCCTTCACATTTCCGTTCTATTTACTTCTCTTTTCTGTGTATAAAAACTCAGTAAAAGCATTGAAATCTGAGCCCTATATCTTGTGATGTAAGTTTGTGAAAGGAGTAGTAGCGGAGGCCAAGATACATTTTGGCTAGCTGCGCCGTCATTTAAGGCTGTTCCGTCACATGGTGGAAAGGTCTTAGAGTTTTATATTTTGTGATGTATACAGCAGAATTTCAAGTCAGGAACATTGAGTGTTGACCTTTGTGTCGTTTATCAATTCTAATTCAAATGATGCAAAAAAATATAATATATTCCCGATTCATCCAGATATTTCGGACCTAAAGCTTAAAAAATATTATTTCTTCCCTCTCGATATAATTATTCCCGTTTCGGCTCTCGTGTTTTATTTATTTATTAACCTATACTGTCCCACTCCTGGGCAAAGTTCTCCCCCATTTCATCCCAGACAGTGCATTCATCCACCAGACTTGACCACTGTATCTGGAACGTGTCGAGGTAATCGCGCCAGCGTTTTCTAGACCTGCCTTGGCTTCTTCATCCGTTTTCAGGCACCCACTGTGTGATCCTCTGGACCCATCTATCAGGCCCTCGTGCCTAAACTTGCTTAAGTACAGTCTGAGTTACATGTTGCGGATGTTACAAAATAAAATTATATTTCTTTCTTTTCTTTAACCAGTATGTGATTTATATATTTCAGAACGTCAGTACATGGTTGTGGATTCCCCTCACATAGTGCTGTATGGGCACAGATCTATTGTAAACCAAGTGCGGTACAACCCTCACTATTGCCTCATTGCTTCTTCTGGCGTCGAGAAAATCATCAAGGTACGTTCTCATTGTGTAACTAATTTGATTATAACTTCATTTTATCGTCGTACCTTATTTAGTAACCATAAATACTTCTCGATACCCCAGAACTGTTAGCTGTTTAGAACTTCTCTGCGCCAACTAGGTCGATTAGACCATCGCGTTACAAGATTCTGAGCTGCTCCAACTGGAAAACGAATCTGGGCAAAAATGCCCCTGTTACATGGTTAACAGACTAGCCAGGGCTTATGTTTTCGCCCGAGATGATGCAGTAGACTTATTCGCTGGTGGCGTGGGTAGGTTCTAACTATCTATTCGTAGCAAACTATCAAACTGCTGTAGTAAGTAATGTTGTTCTTATTTCTCTTAGATTCCTTTATTCAGTCAAAAATTCATTGAATTTTTATTGTATAATGTACTAACCAGCCTATGTCCAGCAGTGGATGTCCTATGGCTGAAATGATGATGATGAATGTACTAACTTATATTCCAAAACTAACTCTCGTTTTTAATAGCATGTAGTCTGCACCTATAATTGTGGTGGCGTTTAGTTTATTTCTTGTGCCTTGTCTCCGTCATGTAAAGCAAGGACGCATCATATTGGTGTTCATATTTTTTTTTTTAAACCTCTTGGCTTATCCTGTCTCATCTCAAAATTAAGTTTCACAGTCCACCTCCCAATTACATTGTCCCTGACGAAGAGCTTAGCCCAGACCATAAAGAACCATGGCCCATTTAGAATGCCCTGAACCGACTTCGGTCCCAAATGGGCCGAAGTCGGGATAACATGGCAAAGTGGGGTTATATAAAGGGCTCTGATACTGAATGTATGTGGTGTGAACCCTCAGACAATGACACACTTGATGGACTGTGCAGCGTATCCTACAACCTACACAGTAGACAACCTAAATGAAGCCACTGAGAGTGCCATTAGGGTACCCAAATTTTGGTCCAAAAGATAAATTCAAAACCAAAGAATTAATTTACTAAACATTGACTCGAAAGAAGAAGATTAGTATGATATTTTCTATATTTTTTATTTATTTAATAATAGGCTTACGTTTGACCGCCAACTCGCCTGATGTTAAGCGATGATGCGGTCTACGGTGGAGCACGCTTGCCTAGAAGAAACCGATTCACTCGTGATTTGAAGACACCCAGATTGTAGCTATCGGGGAACACCCATTCAGGCACCGCATTCCACAGACTAGCAGTTCGCATAATAAAAGTGGAATCGAAGCGCTTCGTTCGGGTTTTCGGAATACCGACCATAAAGCGGTGTCGTTTTTTTGTGCCCGCTCTCAGTTCGATAGAAAAATGGGCAGGAGGGAACTAGATCATGAAGATCCGATGCACACTCTCTGAAATGTATCCGATAAAAGACCGATAGACTAGCAACTTTGCGCCGATGCTCAAGACTATGAAGCTTAGTCTGAACCAGGGATTCGTTGCCGATGAGCTTCTTGGCGCGCTTCCTTAATAGACTCTAACGCCCCAAGCTGATACTTAGCATATACTTTACTTAGATACTTTGTTGCAGGTGTGGTCGGGTATGGAGTACCCGCAGATGCGTGGCTCGTTGCTCCAAGAGGCGCAGGGCTCCGACAACCCGCGGGAAATATACACGCACGAGGACTACGTGTCGCTTGTACACCACAGCGGCCAGGTGAGATTCATGCAAATGTTCACTTTATGACATAAAGTTGAAAATAAACTGCTACTGTTTTAGTTCTCCAGCAATGAAATAGCCAGAATAGGCTTGTGTCCTAAGGTTTCATTTATTGCAATACGTTTCACATATGGCGGGAAATTCAAATTTCAAACAGTTTTTTTGACCTTGTAGCTAGGCCGGGTAATTATTTTAAAATTACAGTGTTTGCGCAAATCGTTGGTTGTTCATTGAATTATCATGTACAGCTATTTAAAAGTAACGCACCATATTACTTACATATGTCAATAAACCGTTTGAAACAACAAAAAATAGTTTATTGACAAATGTAAGTAATAATGTGCATTAGAAATAAATAATTTTACATGATTTTATAAAGTGATAATCAATTTACAATGATCGTTTACTTTCTGCTATTCAACCCAGAATGAGGAATCTTATCAAACATAGAAGCTTATCAATCACATTGATTGTGCCATTTTTGACGTGATAACGTTTTATAAATCGATGAAAGCCGGCTGCACGCACCAAATATGTCACGTACCGCCTGAGCCGCGCGTGCAAGCGAGAGTGCGGAACAAGCGATAGAGACGCACGATCGGCCTAAGCGTTATCACGTAAAATTATCGTCCGTTAACAACCTCTTTTATTTTAAATATTTTTTCCAGTACATATCCCACAATTACGCGGAACAATCAACAAGCGAGGACCCGCGAATGATGGCATTCTTCGACTCGCTGGTGCAACGTGAACTGGAGTGTCTCGCTGAAGAGACCGACTCGCTGGACGGCTCGAGTTCGGGAGCCTCCACTCAGAACAACGGCTCTGAGTCTGATTCCAGTGATAACAACCAGCTGGTCGTCGACCAGAACGTGCGGTGGTCGCTGCCGCCCAAACGACGTGAGTATGAAAGCAAGCACTGTTTTAAGGTTCTGTACCCAAAGGGTAAAAACGGGACCCTATTACTAAGGCTACGATGTCTGTCTGTCCGTCCTACCTATTAACGGCTGTATATTTCGAACTGGAATATATAGCCATTTTTTTTTACAGAATATCTAATGTTACGTATTAACTAAGAAATAATAAATAAGTTAAAACGAAAGGGGGTCGCCATACAACACACGTATTTTTGTAATTGCTCTAATGTGACACGAGTGCTCACGAGTGAATCGGTTTCTTCTAGGCGAGCATGCTTCACCGTAGACCGCATCATCGCTTAACATCAGGCGAGTTGGCGGTCAAACGCAAGACCAAATATTTTTTTAAACTAGCTTAATGTTATGCTACTAAGTAAACTTTAACTTCTACATATCAATGTTATTTTTAAAACTAAGAATGTGTTAAATTACTTGGCTCTATTAAGGGGAAGACACTTTGTTCACGTGTTCTTTATACGGGGTGTAAGGGGAACACTCTCGAAGCCAAAAGAAGGTAATTGTACTCATCATTATGAACAACTTTTACTATGGGACCAGCCCTGAAATCGCGAAAAAAATATCAGCTGTTCTATAGAAAACGGTCATTGACACACGACAAAATGTACGGAACAGCTGTTTTTTTTCGCTATTTCAGGGTTGGTCCCATACTAAAAGTGGTTCATAATGATGAGTACAATTACCTTCTTTTGGCTTCGAGAGTGTTCCCCTTACACCCTGTAGTTAGTGCTATATAGCACTACACTAACTCGAATTAGAGATGAATGAATTGTAAATTTCCAGCTACTCCCAACGGAGCTCGCAGTCAAAGGTGCCCAAACAGGCTGGCGAGGCTGGTAGCTTCAAGGTACACGAAGAATCTACGCTCACAGAAACGTGGATCAGTCAGGTTAGCTATATATTAGTATTATTCTTTCCTCTTTGAGGATGTTGGCGTCGCACTCCTGTGTATTTGCCAGTGTCACAGGTTAGCTTTTTTTTTATTCCTTCCTCTTTGATGATTTTGGCGTCGCACTCCTGTGCATTCGCCAGTGTCAAGTATTAAATTATTATCAAGTTTGATTAAATGTAGTCAAAAAAGTCAGACACCGTCAGAGTCAAGCAAAGTAAGTCACGGTCCAGTCAAAGTCATGCCCTAGTAAAGTGGTGGAGACTTTACAAGAGGCTTCTATGGAGCTTTGAAAACAACATGAAAATATATGTTTCACCGCGTTATATAGCATGTCCACGAACACTTAATAAATAATAATCCACCATTATTACGCATTAACATTCGAAAATACACAAGTTTAGGAAAATAATACAATGAACCGACATTTATTTTTCATCATCATAATCAGCCTTTTAACAGTCCACTGCTGGACTTTTAGCCTACCCCCGAAAGGGTGATTGGGCCATATCCACCACGCTGGCCCAGCGCTGATTGGTGGATCCACATACGCCATTGAACTCCTTCTCCGTACGTATACAGGTTTCCTCACGTTGTTTTCCTTCACCGAAAAGCCAGTGGTATGAAAATCCGTACATAAGCTCCAAAGAGCTCATTGGTAGGGGCCAGGGGTTAGAACCCGCGACCTCACGCTTTCAATTCTAACGGTCTCCCAAATGGGCTACCACGGCTAACATATTATTATTTTTCATGTTGGCGCCAAACAAACTTTAACTTACTTGTTCATTATTAATATTCCAGGCGAAGCAAACAAACCCGCACATCACTAAGCAAACCGTCGACTAGCAAATGTGTGACCGGCTCCAGTACTAAAGGCAAGCGCACACCGGCGCGGCGCACCCGCGGCCCGCGCCGCCTCACGCCGCGCACGATGACGTCACTCGGGCTCCCGCATTCAAGGATATCGGCGCCATCCAGCGAGCGGACTGACTCCGACGAACCAGCGCATTACATGTTTAGGAACTCTGGAAGAGTGAGTAAAAGACTATGTTTATATGCGCCAATGACAAATTATATTCATCATTTCAAATAATTTTTTATTCCTTTAAATATTATACAAAAAGTTATTTTTTTATTTACGGAAAACAAACAGCGTTAACAACATAAAACATAGTAAGGAAAATAAGAACAAACAAGCCTTAAAAGTTTAAGTTATATCTTATTGGACTAGTATTTTGATACATAATAAAATAAGTACACTACTGCCGAACTAGGCTCGAAGCCTGTGTAACAGCATGCAGCGCCCTTCCCACAGGGATTGAGACTACCAAAGATTAGCTCTAAAACACAATATCAATAGTTATTGTCATTTAATTAACTACATTTTATATTTGTATTTTTATATTTTATACATGCAAGCATATTATTAATAATGGATAACTTAAAGAATAACAAAAAAGATAAGTGAAGTGTGTGTTAGTTCCTCTCTGTGTGTGAAATGTTTGTGTGGGGTGTGTCTGGCGTATGTATGTGTATGAGGCATCGTCGCAATCGTCACACTCAATCGAGTTGGGCTAAATTGAATGTGACGATACGATATATTATCTTTGGTATGCGCTCTGGTATTGTATTTTTCAATAATTTAATAGCTGCATTAAAAATGCCCATAAACGGAGACGAGCGGAGCCGTGTCTCGGAGACACTGATTTTGATTTAGTTTTTTTTTGTTTGTTTGAAAGATGAGTGTGCTTAGATATGATACAAGAAAAGCCCGCTTTGAAATGCCTTTAATGTGTTTAATTTAAATCAAACTTGGTCCAATCAAAATTGCTATTTCAGATGATCAGACCCCTGCGCAGGCGCATGAACCCCACACGGACAGTGAACAAAAGGAAAAACAAAGTTACCAGCTATAGGAAAATTATACACAGACACACAGGTAATTATTTTATTTTAGTAGCAGCATGAGCAGCACCTCCCTATTTCACCCGCTATAAGATGAACCATGAACTTTTCCGGGATGAAAAAAACAGCCTGTGTTTATTCACACTGCATCAATGCCTTATTTAGTACTTTAATAAATTATGTGCAGTTTCGATGACATCGCTCAAAAACGGTCAAGGAATGCATCGTGAGGAAACCGGGACGTCCAAGAACTTCAAAAAGTTCAAAGAAATAATTATGACATTCACCAACTGGGCCAGCATGGGGACACAGGGCTTCTCCCAGAGAGAGGATAGACCCTTCTATCCTCTCTCTGGGAGAAGCCCTGTGTCACAGCAGTGGGAACACAATGGGCTGATAATGAGTTTACCTAATTTCATCCAAATCTGTTCAGCCGTTGTGGATATGAGTGCGTAAAAATATACTGTCGCATTTATAATATTCACTGAAATTATGATTTTAAATAATGAAATAGTTAAGATAGAATCAAAAAATTGTGCTTATTTTAATTTAAAAGTTAATTATTTGCGTTGAGTCGCTGGCATCCAGTGGATGCAAAAGGCAGGCTATCGTTCAGTGTGGAGGTTAAAGGAGGAGGCCTATGTTCAGCAGTGGACGTCTTCTGGCCGATGATGATAGTTTGAAAAAAATAAATACAACAATCTGCAATGAGAAGCGAAATGCCAATCAGAGCTAATGATGCCACAAATATTAAAACAAACAGCAATATATTTTACAGTTTGCAGAAAGTTCAGCACTTGATAAGTGTAAAAGATTCATCATCAGCCAGAAGACGTCCACTGCAGAACATAGGCCTCCCCCTTTAACCTCCACACTGAACGACAGCCTGCCTTTTGCATCCACTGGATGTCCGCGACTCTCAGAATGTCATCGTTCCATCTAGTGGGAGGTCTGTTTAAGATTGTGACGTCACAAATAGACGCCATGACCTGCGGTTGTTTTTGTGCGAATTCAAAATTATAGAAGAGAAGATAAATATTTGCTATTAAACATAAATTTTAAATAAGTAGTTTTTTTGAAATAGATGCGTAAGAACATGGTTTTTGTACTTTTTTATTGACTTACTACGTGATTTTATGTTTTTTGCAGCAAACCCTACAACAGAGGAATATTGCGACAGTGTGATGTTTGACTTTGGAACAGGACAAGAGGATTCATTCGTAGCACAACCTAGTACTAGCACAGGTGAGTCACACTTAAGTGTCTGTGCCACTTACTGCTTTTCCTATCGCAATTTTCTAGGACTTTCTTAGGTCCAGGACCGAGTGGAGTGATGAGGCAGCGTCGAAGCAGAAAAAAAGCAGTTTAAAATCCTGACTCCAAAATTAGTAAACACGCAATTTCGTTTACTAAGGATGATATATATTTCCAGTTATTTTGATTTCAAACCAAACTATTGCACCGATTTTAATGAAATTTCTGTGACCAGTCTGAAAGTGACCGTCAAAATAAAAATAAAAATATTCCCAATCGGCTTATAAATGACGGCGTACTGATATAATAAACATCCTCCTCCTTTTTTGAAGTCTGTTAAAAAGTCAAGTTATTGCTGAATCAACTATTCCACTAAAGTTACATGATTATTTACGGAATATTTACCGTGGTAAGGTTGTGGAATGAGCTCCCGATATTTCGGCGCAGTTACATGCACCATGTTCACGGGAAGACCAACTATTCCATTTCCATTTTCCATTCTCTTTCATAATTTACTTAGCAAAATATCTCGTCTCCAGGTTACCGCGGCCAAAACCCAGCAACCTTATTCCGGATAGCGGAAGTTGACTCTGACGATGACCAGTCGGTCGGCAGCCGGCCGATCTCGCCGCGACCCAACGGCATTCCCAATAACCTCATCAGTATAGTCCCCACACCAATCAACGGCTCTCGAGATTCACTCGGCGATTCACTTCGAGTCGAGCCGCCAGAATCAGAAAGCAACCGCTCACCACCCCCAGAGAGACGGCTACGCCGAGTCAGAAGGAACGGCCGGACGAGTCTACATAGATCGGACACCAGCGAATCTCCACCACCCAAAGACTTGTCAGAGCGAGCTAGCACCTCCACCGATAGAGTACCCATCGGCTACAACAGAACCGTAGAGCGATTGATGAACGAAACGAACGAGAGCGAACTTGAAAGCAGTTGCAGTACTGAAGGCTCTACTTGGCCCACCCCAGGAACTATCGGGACCCCTGACAGCGGAGTGGGCACAGTCGTTGGAAGCAGTACGAGGAATAACCAACCAGCAGATGAAGTGTCCGACGACCCTGAATACCAAGCCATCAAATTTCGGCAGCGCGTGAAAAAGGCCCGTCGTAATTATAGGAATCACATGGACTCTGACTCTAATTGACATGATATTTATATTTAGTATGTTTTATTGGATAATCCAACGACTGTCTACTATTATTGTTAAGGATTAGTGTTTGTACACTTTAAATTGTGATTAGATGACACCATTTTTTTTTATTACGCCATATAGTGGACGCACATTTAGTTGTAGTTTATTGGAAGTAAGAAAAGGAAAGCGTAACAAGGCGACGTTATTAAGAGGCATGTTTGTCTCTACGCGAGTAGCACACTGCCACGAAAAACAGCAAAACCGCGACAAATTTTTGTTTAATTAATGTACACCTTTTATAGAGCACTTTATAGAGATATATATCTCTACATAGTATAAATTGAAGTCAATCAAAAGGGTAAGCTACCTCCATATCTATTCAGCCAGTAAGAAGTTGATTGCAGAGAAACCTACAAACATACAAATTACCGCATTTATATTATTCGTTTGTATACCGTTTCACATTTAAACCAGGGGGTTAGACAAGAGCCACTTGCTGTTAGCGTTAACTCCTACGGAAATATGACATTAGCTTGAGAGCTAATGCTTATCTCAAGCTAATGTCATTGTCATACAATTTCATCTTTCCGCAGGTGTTAACGCTAACAGAAAGTGGGTCTTGTCTAACCCGGTTTTTAGCGGTTTTTCTGTTACGATTCCGTGGTCACGATGTGCTACCCGCATTAAATTGTTGCAGTATCTTGAACAAAAAAAAATTTAGATAGCACTAAAATATATTATTACTAAAATAAAAAAAATATATGTGGTCGATCTCGGTGCGTTCACTGTGGTGTCATCTCGAACTTATAAGCTTCATAAATCCACTGCTTTCTATCGCATGACAACAATCCGGTTTTTTTACTTTATTTCGCAGGCATTTTTACATGGTAGCTAAGTTTATCAACCCTGGTGTTGCTGATATCCATAGCCGATGGTGAATGCTTACCATTAGACGGCCGGTTAGATTGTTTGCCCCACAGACCGATATCTAAGTAAACTTCATAAGTGGTCCAAACTGTATGAAAACTAAGCGTGTCAAATTTTTCGTACTTACCTGTGGAAAGTTTTCTTTATTTTGTCGGCCAACTCTATTTGTGGTATTATTACAACTCAGTATTGCACAATTACCCATTTTCGTTTCAAACTGACACGTTTTGTCGCTGCATCGCAGACTCATTTTAGCCGAATTAAATTAAGACTATTTGTCATAATTGTATTGGAAATATGACATGCTAGTTAGGTCGACTTGTAGCGTCTTAGATATAGGTCTAAAGTTTGCCCCATGTGGCTTAAAAATACAACCAACAATGACTGATATATACGTGAGAAAGTAGTGAACTTGTGCAAGCATCTCTAATGATAATTAGATTATGATAAAGCTATTTATAAAACATAATCGTCTTTGCATAGATAATATAAATTACCATTTCGTGCATAAGGGTGCGTTACTACTATAGTAAACGCATTACCATCTGAGTCGTCAGGTCATAAATCAATTGTCTGTCTATCTCGCTCGCACCCACATGTCATATCTGTCTATCTCGCTTGCACTTACAGGTCTTATGGTATGACGTTTATGGCCCTACGACTCAGTTGGTATGTGACTATAAGCGGAGTCAAGCGGAGCTGATAAAAACAGATGTGTCTATTGAAGCGGAGATGAGTGAATACGTTACGTTGAGGTGCGGGCGTTTTCCGCAACTAGGCCATCCCTAGGCCCTTTTTACGTGAATCGGCTGCAGCTAGTTCAACCAGGTCTCCTCCAGGAAGGCCAGCAGCTCGCTGACGCCTGTGCAGGCTTCCCGGAGCATCCTCGGTGACCCGAGGATATTATTTCGTTGTTCCACATCGTTGCTGCACTCTAGCTGTAAATGCGCGGCCGTTTCTTCGACCTCCATGCATCCTCTACATAGAGGACTGTCTGTAACCCTCAATTTTGAAAAGGTGTTTATTTAAAAGGCAGTGTCCTGTAACGATGCCGACAACTTGGCGGAGCTACTCACGTTTGAGATTTAGGAGTCTCCGCAACCTAAACGCTTGTTAAGCCAATCTGTATTCTATAAAATGATGTTAACTTCTTACAATACTGGCGATAAGGCCGCCAGTTTCAATGAAGAGGAAAGAAGTAGATTTCAGCCAATGTTATGTTGTAGGTCAATTCCAGCATGTCTCTTCTCTGTTCGTCTCTACCTCTGTGGAAACGCAACCTAAACGCTTGTTAAGCTAATCTGTATTCTATAAAATGATGTTAACTTCATACAATACTGGCGATAAGACCGCCAGTTGTTACACTAGTTTTAAGTCTTTTTATTTTACCTAAATGTATGTCTTTCCGGTGTTCTCGACAATAGATAAGATAGATAGAAAACTCTTTATTGTTCTAAATAGTTTTCTATCGATTGACAAGAAAGGTCAAGTGAAAGAAAGACAAAAAATTACATGCCAGATTTGCTTATCATGCATATTTATATTCTCTTTTATCATGCATTTATGCATCATCATCATCATCACCAGCCTTGTGTGACCCACTGCTGGGTATAGGCCTCCCTTTGTTTATGCCACTCTCCCCGGTCTCTCGCTATTCGCATCCACTCGTTCCCGACAGTATTTCTGATGTCGTCAGTCCACCTCATCCTCGGTCGGCCTGGGCTCCGCCAACCTAGTCTCGGCCACCACGCATAGGAAGGTAAAATTATAATTAAGGGATGAACCACATAACTACACAAAAATACTATCATTTTTATGTTGCTATTTAAGTTTTGCTTTGAATAGTTTATTGATTTATTAAAAATGTGATTTCTTATTATCAAAACTTAGTATAATAAGAAACACCAATGTTCTTTTGGTTGCTAAGGAATAGGTTCATGAATAAATATATCACCTTGTAAATAAAATTTACTTGTTTTAATTTAAAGCAGTGCTGTGAAATATGCCATAGGTTATACCTTAACATACTTCAAACTAAATCAAATAAAATTTATTTCTATTTCTATGCAAAAATTGCGTTCTATGCAAAAATTGCGCCTGGTGCCATGGCCATGGTACGCCGTAGAAATCTCGCTCAGGGCGCTGGTGGTGCTAAAATTGGCACTGGTCTGGCATCTACGAACAGCCAGACTGTTCATGTATTTTCGAAATGTTTCCAAGTTCCATAGAAGCCTCTTGTAAAGTCTCCACCAACTTGGGCACGACCACAGAATCACGGAACACTATTACTCAAGGAGACTAGGTGACTTGTTTAACGACTTTTCTTTTTTGTTAATATTTGATACTGGCAAATGTACTAAAAGTGCGACGCCAAAATCAGAGGTATAAGAATAAATAAAAAAATTGGTTTTGGTCATTTTCTTACTTCTTGGCCCTGATTCTGCAACTTTAACACGCACGTAACGCGCAGTGTTAAGTTAACTTCTTAGAATTTGGACTCTATTGCCTAGGAATAAAGACCAACTTTTAGAGGTAAACTTAATACGGCGCGTTACGTGCGTGATTGTAGCTACAGAATCGGGGCCCTTATCAATTTTGGCCAAAGACGTGGCATTACTAATTATTATCAGCTGGTTGTCGGACTTTTTGGCGGGAAGTCGAACCGAAGAGTTGATTTCTACAATTTTCTTGAAAATAATTTTAATTTTTTGTGTTTATTTGCTCTAAATTAACTTTAATTAGTGGTGAATAACACGCGGCGTACCCCGTTGGCAAAATGGGGACGCCGGATGATGAGGATTGGGAGCCTAGCGACCGTAAACGGAAGTTAGTAAAAACTTCTGGTACAGCTGAAGAGGATAAGTATAAAATTTACTTTAAAGTGAACTATACAAGACTTTTCCTTGAAAAAAGCGCTGCAGACTACACAGTTTATATTGAGTCAAAAGAAAAAGAAAAAATAGGAAATAGAAACCCTCTAAAATTGACACAACTATTCGTGGACAATATTAAAGGCATCACAAGCGTCTATAGAATAAATGCATTCAAGATAGGCGTTACATTCCAGAAGGCTGCGGCAGCAAACAGCTTTCTTAAACAAGATAGTTTTCTGAACAGACACAAATTTCGCGCCTTCATCCCTGCTCACTTAGTGGAGAAGGTTGGCATAATTAAATATGTACCAACTGATATATCGAACGAGGATATTTATAAGAACTTAACTTGCGACATTGACGTAATTTCAATCAAACGATTCATGAAGAAAGATGACAATAAACAGCTCGTTCCTCTGACTACTGTAGCCATCACCTTCTCATCCACAACCTTGCCCAAATCAGTGTTCCTGAACCTGTTCCGATACCAAGTGCACACGTACATACCACCCCTCATCCAATGCTACAAATGTTTTAAATTTAATCACTCGGCCAAAGCATGCCGTGGTGAACAGATGTGCTCCTCGTGTGCAGGGGCTCACCTTTACAAAGAGTGCATATCAGAAAGTTTGATGTGTATTAATTGCGGCGGGGGTCATCTGGCCATATCGAAGGAATGTCCAACAAAAATTAAAAAAATGGAAGAGAAACGTAACCAAATATATAACCGACGTCAAACATTTGCCTCTGTTGTAGGTATAGGTAAGATAGACGATAATAATTTCCCCGCTTTGAAGCAAACAACTCCTATTAACAGCGTAAACAACACAGCAGTAAATACCGTCTCTACGACTGCTGTACAAAACAAAAATGATAATTCAGTAGCGAAAACGCTAAATTTAGAAGAAATTGTAAATAATGAAATCATTTTAAACGCTATAATTAAATCTTTGATTGCCTTGGCCAATTCTAAAGGTAATGAAGCAATGACATCAAACAAAATAAGAGAAATCTTCTTAAGTAATTTACATTAATTTAATGGATTGTATGTCTTATAATAACATAACAAATAGAAAAACATACTTATCAATAGCCCAATATAATATACAAAGTGTTAACAACAAAAAAGCTTTACTAATTAATTTTCTTCTTGAAAAAGACATCGACATCTGTATGTTAAATGAAACTATGTTGAAATCAAGAAGTGTCTTCAGCGTTCCAAATTACAACACAGTACTCCAAAATGGACCTGATGGTCATGGTGGCGTAGCCATCTTAATAAAAAATTCCTTTAAGTACTCAGTTTTTCAAACTCGTTACTATGATTTTCTCCAAACTGTTGCAATAGTTTTGAAAACAGATATCGGTAATTTATCTTTATTGTGTGCTTATGCTTCACCTAGTGGTCGTTTCAAAGGTAGAAAGTTGAAGCAGATTATCAATGACTTGCCCAAACCAGTCATGCTTTCAGGCGATTTGAATGCACATCATGTTGCATTTGGATGTCTTTCTACAAAATCCAGAGGAAATGAAGTTTACAATTTACTAGACGAGTGTGATCTTTGTATTTTAAACACAGGATCTCCAACCACTGTAGGTTCCATCCACCATAATCCTTCATCAATTGATATATCTTGTGTAAGTCCAAACGTTGCTCCATTATGCGATTGGAAAGTGCACGATGACCCGATGGGCAGTTATCATTATCCTACCCTGATTGATATCCAAACTGCTGTAGAAAAATATGTAACAGGTGCTCCTTCTGAGCGCTTCAATTATAAACAGGCAGACTGGTCCAAATTCTTTTCTGAAACTGAGAAAGCATTTGATAATTTAAATTTTGATAATACATATTCACAAGATATTTACAATTCATTCTGTGATGTATTAAATAACATCAAACAGAAATGTATCCCGAAAATCGTACATGAAACTTCATATAAAATGAAAAAACCAGTACCTTGGTGGGACAATGAATGTGCAACTGCAGTTAATAATAGTAGACTAGCCTTAAGACATTATAGATCAGATCCTACATTAGGTAATTATATAGAATATAAAAAAGTTGATGCACTTAAAAAGAAGATAATAAGTCAGAAAAAGAAAGACGGTTGGAGATCATTGTGTGAGACATTCAATAGATACACACCTGTTAGCACGATTTGGAATTACATCCGAAGATTTAAGAGAGCCGCTTGCAGAAAATCATCCAAAAATGATGAATGGATACCCTCGTTCTTAGAAAAATTTGCTCCATCATCTTCTCCTGAAAAAGACATAGATACATCAAGGTTAAAAAACATTTTTGAATCAATAGGTAATGCTGAAGAATCCTTTTTGACTCAACCATTCACTATTAATGAATTTAAAGTAGCCTTAA
Organism: Agriopis marginaria; assembly: GCA_932305915.1. NCBI lineage: Eukaryota > Metazoa > Arthropoda > Insecta > Lepidoptera > Geometridae > Agriopis > Agriopis marginaria. Next base: position 5,238,068 of record OW029934.1, on the reverse strand, counting down.
AATCAAGGAAAGACTCCACTCCAGGACTTGATGATATTTCTTATAAACTTATTCGTGAGTTACATCCTAATGCTCAAAACATACTTCTAAAAATTTACAATCTATTATGGCAGAATGAATGTATTCCCGAAACATGGAAAACCCAATGCGTGATACCTATTCTGAAGCCGGACAAACCTGAAAATGACTGCAACTCTTATAGACCAATATCACTATCATCTTGTATTGGTAAACTATTCGAAAATATGCTCAAATTAAGATTAGAATTTTATAGCGAAAAACATAAGCTCTTACCTGAACAACAGTTTGGTTTCAGAAAAGGCAAAAGTGCAGTGGAAAATTACATGTCCCTCATTACAGATATTAAAAAATCTTTCCATAGTCGCTCCTATACAGCTTGTGCTTTCCTTGATGTTAATGGTGCCTTTGACAATGTCAATCCAACAATACTTGTTCAGATCCTTTGTGATGCCGGAATACCTGGAAAAATTTGTAAATGGTTATTTAACTTTTTGTATGACAGAACAATGTATGTCAAATTTAATAACATTCTACATGGGCCTAGACGTGTTTATAAGGGAACAATGCAAGGTTCCACAATATCTCCCCTATTGTTTGGGTTGTACACATCACAAATAAATAGATATTTGACTGATTCGTCGGTCAAGTGCCTGTTATTTGCAGATGATATTCTTGTATATAGTGTAAATAAAGATGTAAATAAAGCTGTTAGAGACTTAAATAATGGCATGTCTCAAATTTCTAGTTTTTACAATAGTTTAAACTTAAAAATAAATGTTGACAAAAGTGGAGCCATGATTTTTAGCAAAACATGTGTAGATTTAGATAATTCTTTAGCTGTGTATTATGACCTTAACGAGTTAAAATGGTTACAAGAGAAAAAGTTTCTTGGTGTATATTTAGATACAAAATTGAAATTTGAGACACACATCAACTACATCATAAGGAATGCTGACAGGGGGTTAAACATTCTGCGCTCTCTGGCTGGTGTGCATTGGGGTTCGGATCCCAATATATTATCAATGTTATACAAAAGTATCGTCAGGAGCCATTTCGATTATAGCTCCTTGGCTTATTTAAATGCTAATATTAGTTATTTACGAAAACTAGATGTTATTCAGAACAAAGCATTAAGAATTATTACCGGTGCCATGTGTTCTACACCGATAAATGCCATGGAATCAGAATCTGGAATTATACCTTTAAAATTGAGACGGTTACAAATTAGCCAAAAAGTTTGTCTTAAGTTGTTGGCTACTGACAATAACTTTGTTTTAAATAAGATTTTGCCTAGTCAAGACCTCCCTACACACCTAACTAATAATATTGATATAACTGCACAAGAACTACTTTCTGACCACCTGCCAGAAATGTTAAAAATTCTCTTAGAGGTAAAGCATGTCTGCAAAAAGCTACAAATGTCTAGCCCCTTACCAGTATTTTCTGCAGGATATCAAGAAGTAATACAAAATGACATTATAATTGATTTTGATAAGCTTTATAATCAAACTGAATTTTTAGAATACTTACATGACCAACCTAATGTTTATATGCTGTTTACAGACGGCTCTAAAGTAATAGATAAAGTAACATCTGCATATTATGACCCACAGACCAAACAAACTCTTTGTATTAAATTAGATACTCAGTGCAGTATTTTCACTGCAGAATGTTATGCTATTTATTGCGCTTTGATTCATGTTAATACTGTAAATAGTTCTACATTTTTAATAATATCAGATAGTAAGAGTGTTCTGTTAGCTTTAGATGGTAACTTACTTAAGTCTAGCACTAATTATATATTGTTTGATGTAAAAAAGACATTATTAGATTTAAAAAACAGAGGTAAATGCATTAAATTCAAATGGGTACCTTCACATTGTGGTATCTCCGGTAATGAACTTGCTGATAAAGCAGCCCGGGGGGACTGCGATGAAGACCGCTCGGACTTGATAAGAGTGCCATTCACTGACTACTACGAGAAGTTAAACAGAAACATCAAGCTACTATGGCATTCATACTGGAAGGCAGTTTCTGAGAATAAAGGCAAGTGGTATGCTTCAATTCAGGTCACCCCGCCGCAAAGACCTTGGTACCACAAAGGAAGGGACATAGAGTCCAGAAATTATATAACTACAATTAACAGACTAAGATTTGGCCACTGCAGAACACCAGCCCACCTCGCAAGGTTACGAATTGTTCAAGAAGAAAATTGTGAATACTGTAATAACGAGGTTGCTGACCTTGAACATATCATCATGAAGTGTCAAAAGTTCAATTTAGAACGTTTAGTTTTAGTCTCTGAATTAAAAACTGTTGATACAGAAAATGAAATACCGTCAGAACTTAAAAATATATTGAGCAAACCAGAATATTTTAGACCCATATATAATTATATAATTAGTTCGGTAGGGAAATTGTAAAAATAGGTATTGTATAATATAAGTTAGGCATTAAGGACATTGTATCCAGTTGCCAATAAATAATAAAAAAAAAAAAAATCAGCTGGTTGTCATGTTATGTCACTGTCAGTCAGTCGGCAAAGATAAGATCCCAATTCCAATCCCATCCTAAAAAAGATAACCTATTTACAAAAGTACAAAATTTCATTTATTCAAGTATTCAAGAGCCTCCTTTCCACAGTAGTATAATAAAAGGAGGGACTTCTTTCCTTCGTGAAATCAGTAATAGTGTTCCGTGATTATTACTCCTAGAGCGGAGCGTGAAATAGTCGACAGAAATGGACGGGATATGCACCTACAACAGTTTTATGGCTTTGCATAAACCGCAGCTAGTCTTATCAGGCGTTCCGGAACATTTCTGGCCGGCGATATGCAAGAAAATCCGCGATCAAATATTCGATTCAGGAACATCGTTTCAGCTCGTAAAAATTGACTATGAAGATGCAGAAATAGAGCCTTATGACCCCCTTTGGAGCGTGATCGCCATCTGTGATATCGATCGTACGGAAGCCACTAACGTTTTCCTGGTCGACCACGCGTGGACTTTTAAAGCCAATACTGTCAGGAGCAGTCTCAGAAATGTACCGGGGCTATTAGCAAGAATGTGCAACCTGATGCAAATTGAGGCTACAACTACTGAAGAACAGATCGATAAAGTTTCACAAGTGGTGTGGAAGTATGCTCACACTTATGCCATTGGAGGCAGTGACTTTTCTGTAGAAGATAGAGTACCGGTCTGGTACGTTTTAGATGAGCTGGGCTCAGGGATCACTCACTCTAACAATCCGAACTTCAGAGCTGTGCCTTTCATTTATGTGCCTGATCAAATGACTTACACTTTACTATTCCCTGTTGAAAATGTGGAAGAAGGAGATATTATCACTAGAAACTTTGTTGAAGGAGAGTTCCCTGACAGTCTGCAGAGGGAAGCATTGCTGATACCTTGGAAGTATTATGAACATTTTGATGAAGATTTCTCTCAAGAAGAACCCAGTGCAAATTATTTCTTGGAGGGTCACTTGGTGGAAACATTACCAGACTTGCAAGCACTATCCAGTAATCAAAGAAACAGTAGTGGTAAGCTAAAGGTGTACTCAGAGTATAGATTTATAAATGAACATTTGACTGCTCCTGAATTTCAAATTGTCCACAATGAGAATGATGCTGACATTTTGTGGTACACAAGTCATTTTAAGGATTTTCAAGAGCTGAGCGTCAATTCACCGCACAAGTTTGTGAATCAATTTCCGTTTGAGTATGTCATTACTATCAAGGATGTCCTGGCCATTCTTGCTCGAAGGTGTGATGGACCTAAACCTTTGGACGCGCTTGAGATGTCACCTCTCTGGTTGCCAACTACATTCAACATGAAGACTGAACTGTACAAATTAGTTGCATATTACATGCAGAGAAAAAAGCTAGGGCTGGATAATCATTGGATCTGTAAGCCATACAATCTTGCACGGGGATTGGACACATACATCACTGACAACTTAGATTTCCTCTGTCGCTTGCCTCTTAGTGGTCCAAAGATAGCTCAAAAATACATTGAAAACCCTGTACTATTTGAAAGGCCAGATATCGGCCCTGTAAAGTTTGACATCCGTTATGTAATTATGCTCAAATCTGTGAACCCAACTGAAGTTTATGTCTACAACAACTTCTTCTTGAGATTTGCAAATAAGCCGTTTAGTTTAGATAATCTAGAAGATTATGAGAAACATTTCACTGTGATGAATTACACGGAAGACGCTCCTCTTTATAGATTAGTTTGTGCTGATTTCAAGAGGGAATGGGCTAAGCAACAAGAGAATGATAACTGGAATGATGTTGAAAAGAGTATTTACAAGATGATATCTGAAATGTTTGCATCTGCAACTTCTAAGGAGCCTCCATGTGGTATTGCGAAGAGCCCTCAGTCAAGGGCCTTATATGCAGCAGATATAATGCTCTCTAGGCGGAAGGAAGGCAATGGAACTACTATACAGCCTCTGTTGCTAGAAATAAACTGGATGCCGGACTGTCGCCGCGCCTGTGAATATTACCCAGAATTCTACAATGACATATTCTCTGTTATGTTTCTAGATAAAGAAGTGGATACATGTACTAAGGTCTAAAGTTATAAAAATGCTTGCTCTCTTTTGAAGATTAGCAATAGCTTTTTTATGTATGGTGCTAGCTTGCAGTGCAACAATCTTTTATTAAATCAGTATGTAATAAAGTCACAAATTAATTGTTGTAAACGTTTTTCATTACTACTAAGTACTACTAAGTAATATTTTTTTGTATGGCTGATATGCTACACTCATTTGCTGATATACATCATTGATATTTTGTCATTTTAATACAATTAGATTATGTATGTATATAAGATCATTGTTTTAATATCTCAATTTCATCTAAGTCTGATATGGGTCAATCAGTAGGGCAAAGTTGGAAAGGAGGACTGAAAATTTAAAAAAATTATAAATCCCTGATGTTTATATGTATGACTGACATTCACAAACCGGATAAGAGCCCCCCAGCTACTGTCCCATTAGCCTCCTCAGTACCCTGGGGAAGGTCTATGAGCACATCCTTCTGAAGCCCATCTGGTCCCACGTGAGAGATAACAACTGACAAGACCAACCGAGCCAGACACTAGCGTCCAACAAGTACACCACATCATGTACATCCTCAAAGGTTTCAATAAGTAACAATCCTAGGGCTTCACCTAGAAGCCTTTCTCCCAGGGCACAGTCAGTGTTTTATTCGGCCTTGCGAAAGCTATTGACAAAGTCTGGCACAATGGCACAGAATACACCAGAGAGACAGTGGATTGTTATACAATACGAATTTTATAATAATAATAATATGAAGCCGTGGTAGCCCATTTGGGAGACCGCTAGACCAGAAAGCGTGAGGTCGTGGGTTCAAACCCCGGGCCCGTACCAATGAGCTCTTTGGAGCTTATGTACAGATTTTCATACCACTGGCTTTTCGGTGAAGGAAAACATCGTGAGGAAACCTGCATACGTACGGAGAAGGAATTCAATGGCGTATGTGAATCCACCAATCTGCACTGGGCCAGCGTGGTGGATATGGCCCAATCACCCTTTCGGGGTAGGCTAAAAGTCCAGCAGTGGACTGTTAAAAGGCTGACATGATGATGATGATGACGATTTTTATAAGTTTAAGCTAACCATGGAAGTAGAAAACTAAAACTAGAATGACCAAAATTGCTAACAGTAGGAAAAGAGGGCCTTTAACAAATGGATTTTGCCATTGAAATGAAATTTCTTGAGTAAATTAATCATTCTGAATAATAAAGCATTTAATGGAATATTTTACAGTAATAGCCTAAATTATATTACACATCACACAGATTGCTTAGTTTGGTATATAAATAGATGCATATGATTGTTGTTCAATTCTTCTGGAGTATCCTTCCGTCTTCGTCCACAATGACTCCAAATGGACTCTCGTTGTCGACGTTTCTATGACTGAGGAGCAACAGTACGAGCAGGACTGCGATGAGAATAAACAACATTACCCAGTACCGCCTGTATATACCTCCAGCTCTTCGTACTCGGGAAGATGGGAGTGAGTTCCTGGTAACAAAAATACAACTCTTAAATTTCCTAAGATTACTGGGACCTTATTTCCTAAACCATATATAAGATTCCTTGCTATAAGCGCGCGACTCGTTGTCATAAAAACTTAATTGAAAAATGGACTCTGTGCCCTTAATTTCTATGATTACACAAACTCAACGCCGCCGCGTCACGTTATCTTGTGGAATTGGCAATATCATGATTATTTGTTGGTTCGTAATGCGCTCGTTTTGAACATTCAAAAGAACGTGGATACACACACATTTACAGGTTGAAAAACGGTTTTTGTTTTGCAAAACAAACTGCACACAACACTTTCTTTTGAGGCTTGTTAATATTTTTTACAAAATATACTGTGTTGGAATCTATAAAGTTTTTTGTTTAAAAAGGTAGTACATTGATACGGCATAAACAAAGTGATTTATTTAAAGTTTCACTATCTGGGCATGCACAAAGTTTCTTGTGTTGACTTGACAAAATAAGACAATACAAACTTATGAGAGTTAAAAGTATTTTACAAAAGTGTTTTTTTGTAAGAGAGCATCTACGTGAGCTGTATTTTTTATTTGATTGCCCTCTTGGCGAGATTTAGTTGGACACCCTTCACATGAGAATGAGACACTCCAAAAAAGGTATTTTTGGAATGCAGTTTTTTTTTTGTTTAATTATGTATATACTTTTAAAGTTTATGTGAGCTTTTTAATTATGCCTCAGTTTAAATGAGATTTTACCAGTTCAGTTGGCACCGAACCGGAAAAATTGTTTTTCTTTTTATGGTTGATAAGCCAGGCATTAGACCACAGTTTGATGGTGTTAAGTGATGATGTGGTCGAAGATGGTATACATGCCAGGAATGGGAACTGGCTCTTAAGTGATGCTGCCAGAACACTGTTAGGTGCTTGATGACAGATTTTTCAACTTGAGTGTGGTAGCTAGCCAGTTGGGAATTATAAAGTGTCCTACCATCGTTATATAGCTTCCTCAGGGTGCTTTCCTTTACCAGCTGAGACCAGGGAGCTGAAGCTCATTGTTGACTTGAATTATACAATATATAGGTAAATTTATTTTTAAAAAAACTTACTTCCACCACCTGCTGATCCAAGCAAAAGTAGACTTCTGTTTGTACTTATTCTCATCATGATCAAATACTGTAGCTGCGTGGCTGTTCTCAGGTGCTTTGAAACTTTTTCTAGGTGCTTGTCCACCTGAAATAATACTTCGCATTTATGGGTGTGTGAGGTAAAGCCTCATCATTGTGGTATAAACAAAGGGAGGCCTATATCCAGCAGAGGATCACTAAGGGCTGATGATGATGATGATGTAAAACCACTTCACAAACCTTATACTGTATATTTATTTACACACGCTTTTAAAATACTTATAACTTATTTACTTTTGAACAAATTTTAATTTTGTTTTTGGGCTCTTTATGATCAGCTTTTTTATGAGGTAATAAAAAAATGAGGCCAGGGCAATGATAAAAAGCGACACTGTACTGCACTGTGATTAATATATAAAAAATGCATCATCGCTTAACATCAGGTGAGATGAACGCAAGCTTTTATTATTGATAAAAAATAGAAACCGTATGAAGCCCCTTTGTTGTGCGAACCGCTAGTCTGTGGAATGCGCTACTTGTACGAGTGTCTTCAAGTCGCGAGTGAATCGGTTTCTTCACCGAGAGAATTCTGAGATTATTTAGTTTTTTGAAAATCCAAATAAAAGTTTTTTGAGTTTTACAAAAAAGTTAATATTATTGTATCAATATTATAATGTTTGTAATTTTATACTTTACATACTATATAATAGTAAAATAATATTGATTACTCGCATGTCTCAATAACACCATAAAATGCGCAGTTCCTTAAGTGTCGCTATATATAGAGTTTACACTGTAATTAAGTGTTTTAAATGTATAAAAAGGACTCGACTTCGGGTCTCTCCTTGGTTATCTTTGTTGTCTGATGATAGTAAATACATGACACAAGTACAAGATGATGTAAATCTCAATAAATTACAGTAAATTTACCTTGTAAACTATCACTTCTTTTTACAGATGTATGATCGTACATTTTGACAGGTTCGTCTGCAATTTGGACTATAGAATGCGGAGTGCCGTTGGCAGAACGGCTTGTGGATTCATCGTCACTGGCTCCAACAGGAGTCCCTCTTTGACTGTCTACTGTGTTGAAGTATTGGGAATGATCTAGGGGTGATTGGCTGCGTCTGCCCGCTGCAGCCTTCATGTCCTGGTCTTCTGAAAGCTGTTCAAATATATTTCAAGTTGCAAAATATTGAAACAGGTATATGAAAAGAATATTAAGAAAATTGGGTTAAAATTTAAGGTTCAAAAGCCAAAACCGATAAAATAGGTTTCTTTTAGGCAAGAGTGCTCCATTGTAGGCCACATCATTGCTTAACATCAGGCAGGTTGGCGGACAAGAGCAAGCCTATAAAAAAAAAAAAATTAAAAAGTTTCTACTTTTTGTAATATCTCTTCTGTTTACTTTACACCATACATATTGAAGGTTTTATAACATTCTGCACATTTGATTATTCACATATCAGTTTTAACATTTCACATTGCGATTATTCATTTATTTAGTTTGTTTCTTTTCTTGCTTACCAGAGGAAGTCCCAAGCCAGCTCTAGCCCAGTTGACTCCAGCCAGCTTTTCTCTCAGTTCGTCAGCTACGGGTGACACGAGGTTCTGAGGTGGAAACACGGGAGTGGCACACGAGGGACACTGGTAGCCCGCAGGAGCCGTCGTGCGTGGTAAGGCGCGATATTTGGACTCGGCACAGGCCCAATGGAATACATCTAAAATATCACAAGTTGGAATCTTAGTTGGTATTAATTTTACTGATAAAAATTAACAAGCTGCTTGTTTGATAGAATTCTAGTAATTTTACGGTAGATAGGTAGTTGGTGAGGTGTAGGTCCAAAACTTACGATAACAAGTAAGCCGGATGCATTCCCCTTCGCTCAAACTCTTCGTACATATTTCGCATATCGGATTGTAATCACTGTCTTGTAGCCATTGAAGATACGATTGTATGATGCACTGTAAATTAATATATATTACAACACTAAGTGCCTTTCTCTGGATTAGAAAGCATTCGCGCACGTAATTAACAAGTGGTTTACCTTTGGGTGGTTCATCACCATACAATATTCACAAACATTGACTCTGTGCTCGAAACAAAACTGATTTGTAACTCGCCGTTTTGGACATTTACAGAGACCCATCGCGAGGCTTTTGTTTGATTGTTCTAAGAGCTACCAGAAATATTGCTATTCATGAGATGAAATGTATTTATCTATTAGGGAAATTTAATTTAATTTAATTGAAGACAAACAAAAGTAGCCGTGTACAAGTCGGAGGCCACGTAAATGAACTGTCATTTGCCTTGTCATTTTGACATTAAATCAGCTGCGTTCACAGTTTTAATGTTTGTTTCGGTAAATTACCGGTTTAAAATAGCGAAGAGCAGCAACTGGAGTCGTGTAAACAAACCATAGTGAATGCTAGCTAATGAATGAACAACATTGCTTGCTCTGTGTTTGATGAATTAAAGAAGTTTACTGACAACAAATGTCAAATTGTTGAGTTTTGTCATTATCAGTGTTGAATGGATGGATGTGCGAAATAAATTAAAATATTTTGAGATTGAGAATTTGAGACAGAGCTTCTCTCTGTCTGTGTAATATAATGGCTTCAAAATTATTTTTACTGAGCAAAGCCATACAAAAACCACTTAGTTTAGTGTTAAAACAAAACAATGTTGTTTCTAACCTCAACACAAATTTCAGTACATCTTCTGTAGCTTGTGTTAATTTCTTCAGCAAATGTAAGTTAAAATTATCATGAAATAGTACAAATTAATTTCCTAAAGTCGTAACTTAGAGGCATTACCATACATTTCTTACTTGAATAATTTCAGTACCCGCAGACAAACTATGGAAGTCGGTGACATCAGTAAGTAACGCCGGTGCAAAGAAAGGCCGTGGTAAAGGCACCGGGCGTATTCGAATTCGAGACTTGAATAGGGGCCAGATGATCGGAGTGGGGCGTGTCAACATGCTCTGGCCTGGTCTGTCAGCACCAGTCATAAGAGGACGGGAATTGTTGAAGCAGCAAAGGCTACCTGATGATCCTGAGAGGTAAACACAAGTTACACGGAATGGTGGTAATTGGTACTAAGCCATAAGGAGGCTATTGTCATCAAGAACAATCATTGATTCGTTGATTGGTAATTGAGAACAATTTATGCCCTGTAACCAACACTGAAATCGCATAAAAAACCCAGTTATTCTACATAAAAAAAAAATCCTTCCCACTCAACATGAAGTATGGAACAGCTTATTTTTTTTGTAATTTCAGGTTTGGTTTTATAGTAAAAGTTGTTAGTAGTGATGCATACAATTACCTCCTTATTCATATGTGATAATAATCCAACATTTTGTTACTGGTTTTTACTGGAAATTTGGATTATTATCTAAACAAAATACCAGCTAACCAATTCTTCAAGAACAGTGCGGCTGCCCATAGAAAGTTGAAGGTATAAAGACTATCCAAATGCTCCAAGTCCACTACTAGTTGTCAGCATACCCAGCATACTGGTGGCATTACGTAGTATGAACAATAAATGAGTATATAGGTTATTCATGATCTCATAAAAATATACATACATTTTCAGAATGGAAAAATTGATAAAAATCCGTGATTCCATGACGAAGTTTCGTCGCATGAGGCTGAGTCCCATTGAGAGGGGTTGGTCGGGATCTCGCATGCCCGGGCGCAGTATTGGACCCCCTGACCCAATTGGTGAAGGTAGGTTTTCAATTAGTACTGCAGCATTATTGATAAGATAACGTGTAACTTATACTAACTAACACTGAGCAAACTAAGTTGTACAAGTAGCCTCTAGAGTCTAGACGCTGCCTTACGCAGGGTCGGATTGGCTGGAAGGGCCCGGGTGGCTCCACACAAGGCCGGGGCCCGAGACTGGAGATCCCCTAACCTACCTACCGCCTGACTTGCGACAAGCCCACTAGCCAGGCTTGTGGGGGACCTGCGCAGGTTGGGGCACGGCTGGCAATATGACTATATGGCCAGTCCGACACTGCCCTTACGTATAATGTTTGACTCCATCAAGTCTCAGAGTGTTCTACACTATCATTGCCGATGCGTGGTCTCCACTCTAAAACACAATTATCCCAGTAGTTATCGGTTCTGAGACAGATATGACCGGCCCACTGCCACTTCTTCTAGCTTGCTAATACGCTAAGCTAACCTATGTCAGTGACTGTCTGGTGAATAATTTAGTTTTGAATATGGTGCCGCAAAGAAAAGATAAGCATGAAGGTGGCTTTCCACCAAAGTTGTACTAAGCAGCTATTTTTTTTATACAGAATAATAAGTTGGAAGCCAAACATAGATCATGTTTGGCTTCCAACTCGCCTGATGGTAAGCGACGTTGCGGCCGAGGATGTAACTCGTTGATCTAGAAGAAATCTATTCACTCTAGCCTTAAAGATGCCCAGATCGTAGTTCTCAGGAAATAAGGATGGCAGGGAGTTCGACTCTTGGTTCTTATCATAAATGACAACCCAATTCACAATTTTTTTATGCCTATGCCTAATTATTTCTGTTGCAGATGAATTCACTGGCTTTGACACGAAAGTTCTGCAGCTGAGGTCTCTTCTCATCATGAAGGGAAGCCTTGGTAGGACTAGAAATTATCAAGCAATGGTGAGATTTTTTCCCTTCTGTCTGTTTTGTCTCTTTTCACAATTAATCTGCCAAATTGATGGCCAAATAAAGTGTGCATCAAAAGGAATGTAGGACACTTTTAATCCTGGAAAATGCGGGAAAAGTGAAATCCAATCCAATATAGTCCAATCCTTTGGAATGGATTATATCCTGGATTACTACATGGATGGACATTTATCCTGGTAAGATAAATGGTTCCTCTAGAATAACAAGTGAGACCGTGGTTACAGCTAATCCTACTTAATAATATAAATGCAAAAGTTTGTGTGTGTGTGAATGTTTGTTACCATGTATCAAACTACTAAACTGGTTTTGATGAAATTTGGAATGTAGAACCTAAGGTAAATTCTGAAATAACACATAGACTGGATATATACATATATGGATGCAGATGGCAGGCTGTAGTTTTAGTGTGGACGTTAAAGGGGGAGGGCTATGTTCAGCGGTTGACGTCTTCTGGCTGATGATGATGATGAATATACATTTATATATATTTGATCTGACTGTTCTCCATTTGTAACACATCCACTTCCACGCGGGTTTTTCTTATCACGCGGGCGATGCCGGCTTTCCGCGGCTTCGGAAAACAAACTAGTATTAGACAATTATTGTCTAGTCTAGCTGATTTCATTATTTTGTAGGTGGTAACGGGCAATGGACAAGGTCTCGCCGGGTTTGGTTTCGGGAAGGCGAAAGAGGCGCCGGCGGCACTCAGGAAAGCAAAGAACAGGGCTGGACAGAAGTTGATGAACTTCGAGGTTTATAATGGTCACACAAGTACGTTAAAAAACTAGCTACCAGGTTTTTGATAACTGAAGTAGCATTGGGCGCATAGCATTTTGACCCATACATATCTTTTACAAAGCTTGGTAGTTTTTAGGGTTACATACCCAAAAGGTGTAAATCCCATTACTAAGCCTACAATATGTGTCTGTCTGTCTGTCCTACCTTTTACGGCTGTATATTTCGAACCGTAATAGATGGCCAGTTGAAATTTTCACACAATATGTAAAGTTACGGCGGATTAACTAACAAATAATAATAAAGTCTAAAAGTAAAAACAATATGATGCGATTTTGCAAAATTTGAAGCTGTTTCTTAAAAAAATACAGATCTATTTAACACAGAAATTGATTTTTCTATTTGATAGAATCAGAACGCCAAATTAAATAGTTTTCGTTGCTTTTTTCTTTAAAAACTGTGAGAGGGCTCTTAATAACGTTAACTTTTATAGCTATGTAGGGTTTGTGATAATTAAATGTTGAGACCTTATGTAAACTTTTTCTTAAACTTTCTCTTAGGCGAAAGGTAAGCTAAAGTGCCCTCATTTAAAAAACATAAAAGGCATACTAAAAGATAAGTAAATACCCACCCACAGGTTCTCAAGAAGGTATCTAATGAAATATTTTTGAACTATTATTCTTAGTACTAATAATAATAGTAAAAAACGCAGGGGCGGCTTTATGGCGAGCCGTCGGTGAGTGGCGACACCGCGTACCCCGATTCCATGGGTCTAAAACCCCAGAGACCCTGACCCCTGGCTTGCCTTAACCGGCCGTCTGGGGGTGGAAACCGCAAGAGCTAAGAACCTAAGCTCCAGGGTGGAAGTGTTAAAGGGCATAACGCCGCGAGTAGATCTTAGTGAAAGTGCAGCACACCTCTCGACAACCTAAGCCACCCACGCCAATGTTGCCCTTCCGGTGCCAATATGCGGCAGCCATTATGGGGGGCCCATTTAGTGGGTGGCAAGTCATCACCTGCCTAAATTTATTTTGAGATGAGACAGGATAAGGCAGGTGCCGTTTCTCATCCTATAGATCTGTTTTCCTATCCACTATTTGTTCACCTCAATAGCCCAGATTTTTTTATCCTATCTTGTACAATAGTTTTATATTCCATTTTATACACACCCCCATAATTGTATTTTTTATTCAACAAGGCCTCTTGGTGTTGGCTTCAGCCCCCCAATGCCTCTCAAAGGTCCGCGCTAGACCCGTGAATATATCGAAATAAATAGTTAAAAAAAAACTTCATTATATTCTTGACCGAAAGTATTCTGAAAATGAAATCATTTTGCCTGCATTGAAAACCATCTTTTCCCCCCAGTCTTCCACGACTTTTACACGGCGTTCGGGAAGACGAAGATATTCGTACAGAAGAAGAACGAGGGCTACGGACTGATGTGCCACCGCGCTATCAAGGAGATCTGCCAAGCCATCGGCATCAAGGACATACGGGCCAAGGTTGAGGGGTCCAACAACCTCCAGCACATTGTGAAGGCGTTCTTCATTGGACTGTTGCAACAGGTGACTACATTTTTGTTTGCGCGGATAAGTCCTTGTTTTATTATTGAAACTGACGTGGTTTTCACACATTTTATTTATATTACAAGGGAATTACTAACGTACGACTAAGCCGGTTACTCCGACTATAGTTTCAAACGCATTAGACGGTTTTTTTCAAGGTGAATGCACGCGCGCGGCTGCGTCTCGCTTTGCACTGTTACGTCGTACGTTACATCGTCGTCGGTCCATCTAGTGGAGGCCTACCTACGCTGCGTCTTCCGGTTCGTGGTCTCCACTCAAGAACCTTTCTTCCCCATCGGTTATCGGTTCTTCGAGCGATGTGGCCTGCCCATTGCCACTTCAACTTGCAAATTTTAACAGCTATGTCGGTGACTGGTTCTTTGGCGAATGTCCACGTTTCGGATTCTATCGCGCAAAGAAACTCCGAGCATAGCTCTCTCCATTGCCCACTGTGTGACTCTGAGTTTTTCCAAAAGGCCAACAGTTTTCGCTGCTAAGTCGGGTCAGGGCCAGTCATAATAGGGTATTAACGACGATCACAGATAAATATGATTGTCATATTCTACAACACTGGGTTAAAACCATTATTTAATTTTTAGTTATACCTACCGTAATTATTATTGTTTTTATTTTAAGAGTTTATTTTATAATTTTTCATTTATCTTTTTCCAATACAGTTAGGCCTGCTTTAATTTGTCAATAGCTGTACCTACCTGTTTTCTGAAATGTGCTATGTAAACTACCTACTATGGATCTTGTATCTGCAATAAAGATTTATTATAGTAATTTTTAAACTTTCGCGATTTGAACACATATTTTTTGCCTATATTAAATAATACGTGATAAGTCCCGATAAACATTTAAGATTTATTATATTATTATTAAATTATGTAGGGATAACCAATAGCATCCCTGACACTTAAATAATTGTTTTTTTTTCACAGAGAACACATCAACAGCTAGCTGAAGAGAAGAAACTTCACCTCGTAGAATACAGAGCAGAGAACTCAGACTATCCCAGAATAGTAGCTTCTCCAACCATCGTCCGGACAAAAGACGAAATTCCCAAAGACGAAACTCTAGACTTCACTCAATATGTCATGAACGACAAAGTAATATTGAAGAAGAAAAAGTTCCCCCGTTTCTACGAGACCATGCCGCATTACAAGATATACCTGAAGAAGTATGAGAAATTCAGGAATCATGAGACTATTCGGAAGAACTTGAAGGTGGAGTATGGAGAAGTAAAGAGCTTCTTGACCGATAGGTATCCTGAAGAGAAAGTTGAAAAGGAAGCTTAAACATGTATAATTTATAGATTAGTGTAATGTAATAAATAATTAACTTATATACTTGGGATTTAATTTATATATCCCGTCGTGACTTAAGAGCTTATGCTAGGAGCGTTCATTATCTCGCGCATTTCAATATGTATTTCCGAAGATATAAAATGACTCACCGTCCCCATTCCCACCGTCAAAACAAGTTTTGCTCAGCGTTTTGGTGACTATGTTAATGTTTTCGTCTATATGGTAGTCATAAGGTTCTGTGACATTAAAAACAAGAATTTAAAAGAAGGGAAACACGAGATTGTGAAGTGGCTAAGATCACTATCATATGATGACACAGAAGATGCTTTAAGAGTTATCAGGTGAATTGTTATTTACTATAAAAGGAATTTCATCTAGTATTAGTTTTAGTTTCCAGCTGATTTGATAATTTAGTAAAAAAAAAAAAACTGTCTTGCTAACGATTTGTAATCAGGTATACGGGTTGCATTGATACAGGTTTTGCCTAGTAAGGCAACCAGCAGGAAACTTTTATTTTAAGTAAAATAGATGGAATTTTTTTATTTTTTTTTTGACCGAAGGTACTTACGTAAAATCTTAAGAAATATAAGACCTAAATTTTTAATGCTTTCGTTTAAAAATTTCGCTAGCTGGTTTATATTGTAAACATCATCAGCCGGAAGACGTCCACTGCTGAACATATGCCTCCCCCTTTAACCTCCACACTGAACGACAGCCTGCCTTTTGTTTCCACTGGATGCCCGCGATTCTCACTATGTCGTCGGTCCATCAGTGGGAGGCCTAGCTACGCTGCGTCTTCACGTTCGTGGTCTCCACTCGAGAACCTTTCTTCCCCATCGGTTATTGGTTCTTCGAGCGATGTGGCCTATATTGTAAACGCCGACTTTCAATCCGACATCGAAGGCCAAGCCTCGAACTACTCGATAGACACGATGGCTACCTCCCCTCCGTATGTGTGCTGTGGCATCGTAGCTCTTAAATGGCTAAACTGATTTACATTTTATTTTGTTTCAAAGGCGACTTGTTCGAGCGTCTTAGTTATGATTCATGAAAATCTGTAGCCGTTTGAAGATTATCAGCTATTTTTTCGCGGTTAAAAAAAAAACAATTTATAATTAATAAATTTTATTGTAATTCATGATTGTAACTTGGACGTGCACTAGTGTATCTTAGGTCAAATAAAATAATTTCTTATTCTCTAAAGTCAGTCTACTGCTTCCGTAGTTCGACAGCTGTGGTCCAAATCGCGCTAAAGTGGCTAATTTAATTTTATAGGGAATCATTAAAATAAAACACTCCAACTGATTTGAATATAATGATAGTTTATTTACTGTATGCAATTAAAATATTAACATAATCCTGTTTGTATACAAACTTTAAAAAAATACTTCTAGCTACTGAAATAAATAACAGTATGATCATAAGATGGAACAAGGTTCCGATAGTTTTCTAAGAAATTATTGCAATTATATAAAAATACTAACTTTTTTCTTCATCTTACCCATTCCATACATGGCACCCAAATTTCTTTCTAACAAATCAAAATAAATATTTACATAGTTATGCCCCATTTCCTTTCCTTAAGCTCAACACACACTCATGAGATGAGGTGCGGGCGTTGTTCATCAAAGCAATTTTAACGTTAGTGTCCTTTTGATACGATACAAAACATAAAAGGTCGCGAGTGTCTCACGCCCTCTGCCTTCACGCGACTCTATTCTTTATTAACACGCAGCATAGCGTTATTAGCTTCACTTAAAAAAACGTTTAGCGTTTGAACCGCCAACTCACATAATGTTACCATGAGGCGGTCTTCGAACTACATAAACAAATTTGGAAGTCGATTTTAACCTATTTCTAACTGTCGTATTGATTTGAAACTTTGCGAGTATAATTATGTACCTAATCCAGATGACAATACACTAATTTGGTACGAACTGATCTGATTATGAAGTCAGGAGGCAGATAATGGAATTCTTCAACGGCTATTGGTAAATTCCTCGAGTTTTGCCTCGTTTGGTTTGTTTTAACGAGTCCCATAGATTACAACTCATGTCGAGGGTCTCATGATAGAGCCCGGTGATGAATAGTATAAGAGTTCCACTTGAAAAGGCCACGAAGCGTGTTTTTAAACTACGTATATCAATTTATTTGTATCATATCTATAAGATACTAAGTTTGAAATTGCTTTAAAAAGAGCGCCACCATTCAGTTTCGTCTTACGAGTGTGACTTGCGCCTTATGTTTCCATTGCTGAAAAATCGACCTTCTAAAAAGTACATACATTTTTAATTGTAAACTGTAATTTGGAAGATCTTGAACGTAACCTAAATGAGGCGTTAGGACCGCTAAATGCTCTAAAATGCTATAGATATTATAAATAAGCAAAGTAAGCACCTGTTTGGAGTAATGTGAAAATTGAGTATTTTGAACAAGCTTGCAACACCACACTGCAGTTACTTTTTGTGAACGTTTTAAATTATGAGATCGTAATGAATGAACATAATTAAAACAACAGCTTTGGTTCTACTTTTGATCATTTTATGCTGTGAACAGACCTAGTGATTGAACGCTCGTTCGCCACTAAGACCATTGACAGTAGCATTCCTATGAGTAATATGTTCCTTGATTCCGATCTTGGCGACCGCGACCCACTGTCCAGTACGCTTAGTCCCAGATTTGATCGTTTTCGAAAACATTTTTCGTTTACGTATTGTTCCTTAAATTTTAGTAAAGCGCCTCTATCGGAAACGTGGAGGAACTAAAATCGGCGGTATAGATTGCTTCACTCTAATACGAAAAAAGTTTTCGAATACCTTTTAGCCCAGCAATGTATGGAACAATACGAAAACGAAAAAAGTTTTCGAATACTATCAAAACTTGTACTAAGGGTACAGTATGCATTTATATCATTGACTAAGGATAGGTATAGACTAGTCCTCAGCGTATACAAATGCGATAGCGATAGTTCGACATTAGTACTTACCGATGAAAGGTTATGTTCGTTTCATTCAATGTTTAGCTCTAGCACTAAATCCATACAAAGTCACAAACAAAAAACCAAAATGTGGTCTTTCTATGGGTCTTTTACAGTTAATTTCAACGATGCCACAATTTGCCTGCCACCAGAAGTGTCAGATCAGTCGATGGCAAACAAAAACCTAAACGCCAGTATGGGTCAAAATATATAATCTTTGTCCTGCTCACTCTCACGAAGTTGTTCATAACGTTATCTCACTTCCGTCATTATTATTTTAAAAGCGAGTCTACATGATACCTATCCTTATTAGTCAATGATTTATATGGAGTGCCGGTCGCTGTCGCCGATATCGGTAATGCTACCTTTATTGTAAAACATTGCGCTACAAAAACTAACTGCTTTGTAGATGCACCATTATATAAAACGTATTCTACACAAGATAATCAAATCGAGAGGAGATATTATACTGCAACAATTGAAATATTACGAATAATAGCCATGATGAGTAACAAATAATCACTAAAAATACGATTTTAAATAAATATATAAGAATGATTGTAAAACTGTAATTTAATTTAATGTAATTAAATTTACAAGGTTACTGGTAATTATTTAGCATCTTCTTAAGGCGGCCCAAATACGTTTTTGTCGTATTGGGATAAATCGTAGGACACAAACAACTTGTGTCCTACGATTTATCAAAATTCGCGAAATAAAAAATCTCCTGTTTCATATTTTTTGCCGAGTGATTTTTTTTGTATGGTAAGGCTGACTTTTTATTTGCGAATTACGAAAAATCGTATCGAATAAAAGTTGTTTGATTTGATCTACTGAGGCCGCCCTAAAGAGTATGCTAACTGATTACCAGTAGCCCTGTATATTTTCAGCCAATCAGAGCGAATGACGTCACAACCATAAAAACAAACAGCATCAAGCGCTTCTTATGGCTTTTCGGAATATCAACCATAAACCAGAGTCAAATTTTCGAATCCGTTTGAAAAATTGGCAGGAGGGAATTAGATAATGCACACTCTCCGAAATGTATCCAATAAATAACCGATACTATAGCAATTTTACGTATGAGTTCTGGGGCCTTACAGCTAACTCTTAACGCGGGCTCGAATTAGCGCTGTAACAGCGCAGTTCGGAAAATCACGCGAACGTGAACCTTAACGCCCTGAGATATGGTTTGCGATCGCGCAGTTTTTCTCATCACCTAAACAGAATCGCTTCATTCAGGTAGCCTCAGGTAGTGTTTAAGATCGTGACGTCATCGTCTGCGAGTGTGTGCAAATTAAAAATCTTAAACTTTTGCTTTTAAACGCTGATTTTCGTTTTTTTCTTTATGTGATAGAACATCCAAGAACTGTTTTTGAAAAATCATCATGTCTATAATTGAAAAGTAATAATATGGTTATTTTTTAACTAACTGCCCAAAAAGAGAGTTATCTATATTTCTGTGGCCCAAATGGCTATAGATTTTGATGTGTAATGTGACGTTACATATGTCTAAGTCCAGATAGTCATAGACTAAATTTAGCAGTCGGTGTTTTCTCTGTTAATGAAACACTTGTTTAAATAGTATTTTTTTTAAACTTTCGCGATTTGAACACATATTTTAAATGTTTATCAGGACTTATCAAAAGATCTAATTAAAAACCTACCCTAAACGCAAAGATATTTAGAACTATGGATATCAGATCAGCGCTCAAAAATGTCTGAACAAAAAGTTGTCAAAAACTAAACAGTCAGTTGTACTTGTGGGTAATCTATGCATTTAATCTACAATTATTGTTGCAGGCCAAACTATACATAGGAATTAAATTAGTTTGTCAGTATTTCTAAAATGTATCTCTTTATACAGGATGTAAGGGAAACGCTACCGAAAACGAAGACTGGTAATAGTGCTAGTTTACTTGGTTAAGTTTATTACTACTAAACTTAACCAAGTAAACTAGCACTATCACCAGTCTTCGTTTTGGAAGCGCTTCTCTCTCTAGTATAAGTAAAACTAGGACACATTTTCCATGAATTTTACTAGACCCAATATCCATAATTTTCTAAATCAATGCCTAAACGTTAAAATTTTGTATCTCCGTATAAAAATACATCACATTTAGAAAATCACTAATTTTTACAAGCTTTTTATTATTATTACATATCACTCGAACTCCTGTCAATCGCAGGCAATATCTCTAATTTGTATTTTTAAAATAACTAATAAAATAAATGGATTAGTACACTTGTAACTATTTCATAGTAAGCAGAATTCTGAGTTTGCGAATTGTAACTAACCATCGAGAAACAATTCCTATAGAGTCACAATCTCTCAGTGAAAACAGTCAGAAAACGGCCGAGCGTCATTGTACATATATTTTATCAATTATATACTTCACAATGCCGCATTTACTCCAATTTAGACGTTATGTCGCTTGCATAGTGTTCAACATTAGTTTTCCGCTATGTTATCGTAGCTCTGGCATCACGCGGCGTTGTAGTCGGATTGCGGTTACCTTGTAACTAACCAAAAAGTCGCAATTCTAAACGTACGCCGAGTTTTGTTTCGATTTTTTTGGCACGATTGTGACTCTATATGTATTGTATCTCAATGCATTTAACCCTAAAAATTACAATGAATTATGTGCTAAATTAGGCCAATGAAATGGCACATCGGAAACAAAATCTTTAAAATATTTGACTGACAAAGTAATTTCTTTCAATGATTTTGGGAACTAGGAAATGTAGACAATAAGAGTTAATGGGGTAGAAGCTTATTTCAGATGGCGCTCCAATAGCTTTTACTAAAAGTTTTAAAGTATTTTTTCGAAAATATATATTGTAGCCTCTATGCAAATTCAAATATAATAAAGATTACAGATATAAAGTTTTTTTTCCCTTAGCTCTTTGCTATCCTCTCCATGCTAAGGTTGCTTGGAAAATATCGCTTGTGTAGCAATAAGGCTGCATACTGTTACACTAGTTTTTGTCCTATGTTTGGCATTTCTGGTGTGGACAATAAAGAAATATCTATCTATGAAAATAAGAAACGACTTAATAAAAAAAATAGCAGAACTAAAGTAAAAGCTATTTTAGCGCCATTTATCTAGTTGCCAACTCCGTTTCACGATGTGCCATATTTTGGCCAGTTACTGTAGTTACTATAAAGTTACCAGTTAATCACTAACTCCCACAAACTGAGCAATAAATTGAGGACAAGTCGTTTTGACTCGCTAAGTTTAGAGAGATCATCCGAGGGTTTCGTACCAAACTTAGTCTAGTGTTGAATCTGAAACAAACAAATATAAGTCGCAAATCATTTGTTAATTGACACGAGAAAATTATACGTATTTGGATTCAATGAACTTACCCAAACTAAAATCTATATACAGGGTTACGCATATAGACTGTACTAAACCGAAAGCAGGTCATTGTACTCATGATTATGTACAACGTTTCCAATAAGACTAACCCTGAAAATGCGAAAAAAAAACAGCTGTTCCATACATTTTGTTAAATGTCAATGGCCGTTTTCTATGGAACAGCTAATTTTTTTCTTGATTTCAGGGTAAATAGTAAAAGTTTTCCATAATGATGAGTGTAACGGGCCCCTTTTGGCTTAGTACAACCTTTATATTAATCCTGTATATACATTTTGTTGCATCTTTCTCTTATATATATATATAGTTTATCTTTAGTTTATAGTTTATCGTGATCTTTAAAAAAATATAGTCTTATGTTTGACCACCATCTCGCCTGATGTTAAGCGATGATGCGGTCTACGTTGGAGCACGCTCGCCTAGAAGAATCCGATTCCTCGTGATTTGAAAACACCCAGATTGTAACCATCGGGGAACACCCATTGTTGACGATCCCAAGCTAACAACTGGACCCACTTAGCCTCTGAAGAGATGTGGGTGGATTGGTGAATGGGTATTCAGGCAGCGCATTCCAAAGACTAGCAGTTCGCACAATAAATGTGGAATCAAAGCGCTTCGTGTTTTCGGTATATGACCCATAAAGCGGTGAGGATTTTACCAGTAGCGTCTCTCGCGTGTCGCCGCCACTTGTCCTTCCTGTCGCGGCTGGTGTCGGGCGCCAGGTGCGCGCGCACGCCACCTAGCACATCGGCCGCCCCCGCCGCTGCCAGCGCAAGGGGCGCCACCGCAGCCCCGGGTAAGTGCCTGAGCATCCCCACGCCGCTCTCACAGCGGGCCGCGAGCGCCATCGTGGCCGCTTGGTCGGCGAATCCCTGATAAAGAATTGTGTTTATTTAAAACTGCGGCTTCATCCACTATCCTACAGGAATCATGAATTTTCTGTAATAAAAAGTAGCACATCACATCATCAGCCAATAAACGTCCACTGCTGAACAAAGGCCTCCCTCTAAAGGCCCGATTGCACTTTGATTAGTGATTAGTGCGAGTGTTTAATGCAGGTGCTTAGTGATTAGTACTAAACACATTGGATCATTACTGATTAGTGCGAGTGTATACTTTAATCACTCGCAAAATTACTAGTCAATAATCACTTGCACTCGCACTAATCAAAGTGCAAACGGGCCTTTAGGAGAGGTGTTGCCATAATCACCACGCTTGGCAGGCGGCTTCGGGATCGAAGTACGTTCACCGTGTACTAATAGGGTGCAGCTGCCCATCATCTGGTGGTTCTGGCCGCAGTTTTACGGACATACATGGGTCAAAAAATAATAAATATTGTGGAAAATAGTAACCTATGTGTTAATTCAGGGTATAAGCTACTTTCATATCAAAATTCATTTAAATCCGTTCTTCTGTTACGGTGTTGAGCGTGTACAAACATACACACTTACATACTGCATTTGCACACTTAAAAACGTTTGCATTTATATGACGACTCGGCTCGCGTTTACATACTCCAAACTTTTGATATAACCAATTTTTTTAAATATTTTTTAGCAGTAGTTACCTTTTGCCTTGCACATAAAATTAAGATGTGCAAGGCAAAAGGTACTAGCAACAAAAAAAAAACTGGACGATTTTGAGTTGGACTCGCATCCTGATTCCGGGTTCCGTACAAACTTAATAAATGTATGTAGATAGTTCAACCATCCCGAGAACCAAGTCTCGACGAAAAAGGTTTAAAATATTGAAGGTCAAACTTAACTTTGTAGTTGGAAAACAGGTGCTCCCTACATACCAAGTACAAAATTTAAGGTTGTAATAGCATTTTTTTTTAAATGTGTTACATAGCCACTAACCTCTCTAACAGTCTGGTAAGCGCTAGCGACGCCTTCCCTGATGTCTGTGGGGTGCCGCGAGGGGTCCTGGCGCCGTCTGCGGCGCCTCTCCCGCCTGTTGTACGCGTCTTGCAGCTGTAGCGTCGGCCCTGGAGTCAGCATGTCGAACGCTGTTTCTGCCGTGGCCTGGGATGTGACACACACAAATTATTCAAAAGTATTAAATACCACTTTTAAATTTTTCACCACTGCAATCTGGAGGTAAGGCACAGTTAAAGAAGAAATTGCAAAAACTATAGACATCGCCTGCTTGGACACTTTAGCGTGGCTGCTGAATTCACAGAACAAAGATAAAAGCCCAGGCTAAAAATAAAGCGTTAAAGCGCACCTCCTTAAAACCGATTACTTTTGAAGGTGACCTTTAAAGGCCGGGAAGATATTGGCGCCATATAACACCATCTAATGATTTCTTTGTAGATTTATAATTGATATTTTTTTACATATTTTGGACATGGTGAAACTCACACAATAGATGCACTATTTCGCGGTTTGTGCGATTCCTCCGTTAATCGATTACTTTTGAAGGTGACCTTTTAAGGCCGGGTAGATGTTGGCGCCATTTAAGGTCACCTATTATATTATTTGTAGATCTGCTTAAACATTATATTTAATATACGTTAGTGTTTTGTATGTATTAGATGTAGTAGCCTGATAGTAATGTTTAGAAGCAAAAAAAGCGGTACCAAACAATTTTATTTTATAGGTGAACTGTCAGGAGAATGTTGTCACCATATAACGACACCTATCGTATTATCATTGGATCTGTGTATACACGTTATTTCTAATTATTACAATGATATATCACCTGAATGAGTTGCAGAAGTCTTGTAGTAATGTCAAGCGCGGCGACGGCGGTGCGCGCGGTGAAAGAAGCGGCACCTCTCTTTATACCGTGCACGAGGCGCCCGTCCCGTCGCCATTGCTCCACGGGCAGCCAAACAAGATCTCGGATACCAGTTACTGGAATTAATGGAAAGGATTATGGAGCGGTCAGAGCAAACAAGGCAGAGATTTCAGTCAACAAATTAGGGGTCGTAGAATTTGCCTCCCCAACAATTGAGGTGACAATAACGCGGTCGTTATCTTAAGAGGACAAATGAGCGTTGACCTCAGCTAGCTAGAGTATTTTATCGCTGGCTAACCTTTAGTTGGGAGAAAATTGCTTTTTTATATTAGCAGCGTCCCGTTTTACCCGCTGGCCTTTATTAAATTTCAGCATTCTTGCGATGGTGGCCGGACGGTAGCATATGCGCTTTACAATCTGACGGCATTCGGTTCGACCTATGATATTCTCCAACATGCACTGGCCCGGCATGAAGGAGTAGATCCTATCCTCTCTCTTTCTGAGAGAAGCATGTGTCCCAGCAGTGTAAACATGATAGGCTGATAATAAATAAAATAAAAATTTACATTATATTCTTTTTTATTATTCTTTATTTTATTATTCTTTTGGGATAAAAATAGCCTGTATTAGTCCAGGGTATAAAGTTTACATTATCAAATTTCTTCTAAATCCTTAAGCCGTTACTGAGTTTAGTCACAGAAGACATAATAGATTGAGTGAAGACAAACATACACACAAGCTTTCGCATTTATAATGTTAATAGCTGCGCCCCGCGGTTATACCCGCGAGTTAATATCGTAGTAAAGTTTTCTGAAATATTCCAATTTTCAGCGCAAATTTCTTATTTTTTCTTTCCGTAAGAACTTTCTACCACGTATTAGAAAGCTTAAAAAAAAAGATGAATGAAATCGGTAAAGTTGTTCTGAAGTTATGGCATGACCAAGGTAAATAGGTATTCATTTTTAAATATACGGGGTGTAAGGGGAACACTCTCGAAGCCAAAAGATGGTAATTGTACTCATCATTATGAACAGCTTTTACTATGGGACCAGCCCTGAAATAGCGAAAAAAAATATCAGCTGTTCTGTAGAAAACGGTCATTGACACTCGACAAAATGTATGGACAGCTGTTTTTTTTTTTTTTTTTTGCGATTTCAGGGTTTGTCCCATACTAAAAGTGGTTCATAATGATGAGTACAGTTACCTTCTTTTGGCTTCGAGAGTGTTCCCCTTACACCCTGTATAGATAGGTAGCTATATGTATATATAGATAACAGGAACAATACATACTGAGTTGTAATAGCGAATGCATAGGCCCTATTCCGCTTAGCAATCCAGGTAGTTGGTGTCGCTTGATGTCCGATAGCCATTCGTGGAGCGCCCATTGCACCAGCTTCTCTAACCCTAGAAGTCCCAACCTGAAAGATTATTCTTCATTACTATACATACATATTTTATTTATGTTACACGGGAATTACTCACGTAAGATTAAGCCGGTTACTCCGACTATGGTTTCAACCGCATTAGACGGCCTTTTTCAAGGTGAATGCGCGCGCGCGGCTGCGTCTCGCTTTGCACTCATAAACATATATAATTTATTTTTATGATCAAAAACATTTTTTAAATGCCATAAGTGGCAATCAACAGGCGGGCCGCCTGCTGGTAAGCAGTTACCATCACCTATGGATACCTGTAACACCAGAGACATCACAAATACGTTGCCGACCCTTAAGTACTCTATTATCTCGCCTTTTGAAGAACCCCATGTCGTAGCTTCTCGGAAACACCGCGGAAGGTAGCTCATTCCACATTTTGCAGGTATGAGGCAAGAAAGATCGTGAGAATGCCGAGAATGGTAAAATAGAACAACTAAACTAAATAGAACAGCTACTCTTGAGAGCCAGTAATTGGCTTCCTATTGTTTTTCCATTGTATATTTTAGTGTAAAAAGCTGTTGGTTCTACAATAAAAAAAATAAAAAAAAACTAAACCTAAAATACCTCAGATAAGCAGATTCAGCAGATATAAGACCAGCCCACTGTTTTTTATCGACTAATAGGCTTGCGCTTGACGACCAACTTGCCTGATGTTATGCGATGATGCAGTCTACGATGGAGCAAGCTTGCCTAGAAGAAACCGATTCACTTGCGTCTTGAAGACACCCAGATTGCAACTATCGACCCATTGTTGATAATCCCAAGCTAACAAGCTGGACCCACTTAGCCTCCGAAGAGATGTGGGTTCCCTGAGTATTTTCCATCGATTGTTTTTCAGAGAATGCTCTGAAGAGCATTTTGACCTCATTCCTGCGTCGGATTTCCACTACCACACTTCCCGACAACGTCAAAAACCTTATCCCCACATGTTGAAAAGCAGGAAATCCCACACCGTTCGATTTTTCCGCTCCTTTCATCTGCGCGCGACAAGGTGTGGAAAGCCTTTCCCCCAAAGTTCTTTCCGCCGAGCTTCAACATGAAGCGTTTAAAAACGGATGACTATAACTATCCCTGAAGCACAAGCTAAGCTTAGGGATCCGAAGCTCATTAGTTGATTAAGGCAAATTCCGAGAAATATACTAACCCATCTATTTAATATATTTAATGTGCATGCGTTTACAAATGTGTATATGAAATAGTCGTGTTTTGTGCAAATAAATTATCTTATCTTATCTAACTACCTCTCCGGATTGGCAAAGCACCGTCAACTCCGCTAGGGTTGCAGGTGTCCATAGGCGGCGGTTTATGCTTCTACTTCTGGTTAACAATGCTATTTTGCCACTCTTTTTATTTCAAAAAAACCCATTCAGGCATCTCTTATGCACTACAGTTTGCTGATAGATTGCTTACTTGTAATCCAACCGCTTGAGCGTGAGTTCTGAGCAGTTGAGCTGCCCCAGACCCATCAGCAGCCCCGCGACGGGTCCCGCGGACAAGTCCACGCGCTTTCCCACGTAGTCCAGACGGATCGGCACTTCGGGGGAGAATACCACTCGTCTGTTGACAAAACAGTAATTTATTGTAACATTAAGCGAGAGAATGACTTCTTTGAATGAACAGAAATTTGTAACCGACTCACACTTGGCCATTATTTATTATTTGTTGCTATATTTTAGAGGGTGTACTAAAATCATACTGAGTATGTCGCTTGTACGTATTACCGTTTTTAAATTAGAGAAAATACACAAAAATACGTTTTTTTATATTTTACTAGCGGTCCGCCCTAGCTTCGCACGGGGATAGTGTAGCTTCCCGTCAGTGAAAGAATTTTTCAAATCGGTTCAGTAGTTTCGGATCCTATTCAATGCAAACAAACAAACAAACAATCAAATCTTTCCTCTTTATAATATTATAGTATAGATATAGATAATGCCGCTTGCGCTTGGCCGCCAACTCGCCTGATGTTAAGCGATGATGCAGCCTACGATGGAGCACGTTTTTTGTATGGGGACCCCCCCTTTAGTTTTTACTATTTGACTTTATTATTTATTTCTTAGTTAATCCGCCGTAACATTACATATTCTGTGAAAATTTCAACTGGCTATCTATTACGGTTCGTAAGATACAGCCGTTAAAAGGTAGGACGGACGGACAGACAGATGGACAGACTAGGCTTAGTAATAGGGTCCCGTTGAGACTCGTTAGGTACGGAACCCTAAAAATAATGTAATTACTAATAACTACGAAATAACTTGATTGAAATTGCTAACCTGAAGTATATCGGCGAGTCGTCAACCGGCTCGTCGACTGGAAGCTTCGCGGCTGGCTTCTCCGTACTTAGCGCAAGCTTATTGAAGTCCTCTTCCAGTTGTATCAGGTTCTCTGACACCAATCGTTCAGCCTCGTACGTCTCCATCAGAGGCTCATCATCGCGTATCACTGGAACAAATAATAGTAACAAAAATTTTATAAAAATCAATGTAAAATATCAATTTATACTTGTCCATACTTGAAGTATTGAAATATTTTCATTTGTGTTTGTTCTATGTCTGGGTGTTAATATCTATTTAAGTATGTATTTAAAAATATATATGTACGTATATCAGTTTCTGGCAGCCATATTACAAGCTTTGCTTAGTTTGGGGTCAGATGACCGTGTGTGCAAAAATGTCCCGTATATTTATTTATTTATTTATATTTATTTTCAAGTATATTTAAATACTAGCTGCGCCCCGCGGTTTCACCCGCAAAGTGATGAAAAATGGTGATGATGGTGATGATGAGTATGATGGTGGTGATGAAAAGAAGCCTGTCACTTGAACTATACCCATGCAAAAAATCAGGTCGATCCGTTGTCCATTAAAAATCACGTTGATCCATTTATGATATTATTACCTCTTTATAATATTAGTGTAGAAGTATGATACTCAAACAAGTCATAATCACAGTCAAACAAAGTAAGTCACGGTCAAGTCAAACTCACGCTCTAGTAAAGTGACGAAAGCTTTACAAGAGACTTTAATGGAGTTTAGTAAACAACAGGAAAAAACATGTTTTGCCTCGTTATATCACTTACACACACTCGAGCACGTTCACGAACATTTAATAAATAACAATCCACCATTATTACATATTAACTCTCAAAAATTCATAAGTTTAGGAAAATAATACAACGCGACGACATGTTTTAGTCACGTTGGCCTAAAACTCTCAATCGTGTTTTTTTTTTAATTCTTATAATAAATAACTAGCTGCGCCCCGCGCTTCACCCGCGTAGTGATGAAAAATGGTGATGATGATGATGAAAAGTAGCCTATGCCACTTTCCAGCCCTTGAACTATACCCTTGCAAAAAGTCAGGTCGATCCGTTGCTGGGTGAAAGAGTAACAAAAATTGCTGCGTTTGGCCGCCTACTCGCTTGATGTTAAGCGATGATGCGGCCTACGATGAAGCACGCTTGCCCAGAAGAAATTCACTCACCGGCTTTAAACTCACTTACCAGTTTCATTAAGAGACAAAGAGTCGGCGTCGCCCAGAGACGTGGGTGTGGGCGGTGGGTCCCGCAGGTGGCTAGCGATGCTCATCACTGGCGGCCGGTGCGTCGGAGTCGTTTGTCGTGAATTGCTCGACTCTGTGGAGAGGCCGCTCACGCTCTTTGTGTCCTCATCTGTCAAATATCATGAAATTAGGGAAGTGTGTAGCAGAGTAACAGCTATGAGATAATAAGATATGAAATTTTTAATTTTTGTTTGAATTCTACTGAAGTTACTTCCAAGTGTGACATTCTGGGTGTCTTCAAATTACGAGTGAATCGGTTTCTTCTAGGCAAGCGTGCTCCAACGTAGACCGCATCATCGCTTAACATCAGGAGAGATGGTGGTCAAGCTTTTACAAGCTTTTTGATACAAGTTACAAGTTTAATACATTCTAAATGTTTTTTTAAAACATTTATTAATTTGCATGTGTAATTTAATAGCAACCTTATTTTGAAGCCGTTAAGGAAGCTATTCGAGTGAGAGTGTTGTTTAATCAGCCCATGCAATCAAACTTGACTGGATTTGTTTGTATTAAAAGTTCCATACCAGCAGAGTCGTCAGTGCCGAGCTTAGAGAAGTAGCTGACGAGGAAGGCCAGCGTATCCTGGTCGAGGTTGAACCACAGCGGAAGCAGAGACACCTTCAAACAGCACTCTTGGGCCGAGAGCGCAGGCTCGGGACGCATGTGCACCGCTTTGATGATTAACTGGAACAACAAAAAATTATAGAAAATACTATATTTTATTGTATGAATTGATGCGATGGTAGCCAAGCAGTAGCGTGTGCCAAAGAGTAAAGTAATACACAGGTGTGTGCGCTTCACACTCTAACGGCACCCGGCTCGATCCTCGGCACTGCACCAATGACTTATTCAGTACTTAAATAATTTATACTTTTTTCGTTTTTTATTTCTATTTAAGTATATATTTGGATGCCCGACGGACGACGCAGTCAAGGAAGGCCCAAGAAACGCTGGCGTGACGATTTTGACTTATTCCGGAGATGTTGGCAAGAGGTGGCGGAGGACCGAGATTTATGGAAGGAAATGGGGGAGACCTTTGCCCAGCAGTAGGACAGTATAGGTTAAAAAAAACTATATAAATTATGTATGTATATCAGTCTCTGGCAGCCATATCACAAGCTTTGCTTGGTTTGGGGTCATATGATAAATATTTTTTATTTAATTCATGTGTGCAGTTTCGGTGCCATCGCCAGGCGTCTGGCTCACTCGGCACTTTAGGTATGAAGCTACAAGTAGCCGACTTGTCGGACCTGCCGCGCGATAGACAGAGATAACACGACAAGAGTTACGCGATACACAGAGAGGCAACTTCTAGGTTAATATAGCTGTAGGTAGTTAGCGTTCGCACGTTCTGAATTGCACTTTATTGTGTAGTAGCAAGAGTCGCTACTTATTTAAATGATTTTGCGGAGTGAATCTTATATTCTCTTAGCTCTAATGTAAAAATGGTAATACGTACAAATGTCAAACTTGGCATGATTATAGTGCAAATTCTAAAGTATAATAACAAATAATAAATAGTGGCCAAGTGCGAGTTGGTGATAAGTTTCTGTTCATTACCAAGTTATAACTAGTAATTTTGTTTTTGAATTTAGTGGTGGTACGGAACCCTCAGTGCGCGAGCCCGACTCGCACTTGCCCGGTTTATTCTTACCATATGCGCATTCTGCCGTTCTGGCTCGTCCTTCAGCTTGTACTGGCTGAGTAGTTTGTTAATGTCGCTTGCCAGCAAAAGGTCGATGACTTCTATCTTGCTGATGGCGAGGGTTTGGCGGGAAGCGTGGGTTCCGCCCGCGGGGTATATCTCGTATTGGAATTTCACCTGGAAACAGATCGGTTTTTACAATACGTCATTGAAGATCATATTATATTACCAAGATAGACTAAGTGGAAAGACAATAGCGGAACATTAGCGTAGCTCGGAAATTTGCCTAAAAACGGTATAAACTTAGATGGCACCGTAATTTGAGCGTGCTATAGGTTGTCTCAAACTTCCGTAAGCGCTGCAGTCGGATAGCGTACGAAAGGTTTCTACAAATTACCGTAGCGCTAGTATCGCTGTCAAGTTTCGCAACGTTTCAAGAGAAGCGCAACCCTTACCAGTGGATGGCGCTTTTCTTTATTCTCTTGAAATGTTGCGAAATTTGACTGCAAAGAACTTGGACCTTACCTTTTTGGTTTAGGTCTCAAAGTTCTTTGTCCGCATCACAGTTGCTAACTGATTTCGAATGAACTGACGTTTCGTTTATATGGGTGCAACTGGCTACAACAAATTTCTTAGACAAATGCCTTGACAGCCGTTCGAGTCTAAACAAAAAAAAAAACTTTTCTGTGGTTAAACTCATAATTATGATCCACTATTACTATGGTACCAACCATACAATCACGAAAAAAATCTGCTGTTCCATAGAAAACGCATTCATCTAATATATAAAAGTTAGTAAAAGTTATTCATAATGATAGGTATTATGGGTCCCTTTAGGATTAGTACAGCCTTTCAGCGTAACCCTGTGTAGATTAAAAAAATAATCAGTTCGGTAACTTATTATAGATACGCCTGCGTCATAGTGCGACCGGTCTCATATAGCTCTTAGATACCTTGGAGAGGCACAGTTTGACCCTAGTGTGGTGGTCGCGGTGCGGCCCGCCGCGCGTGCGCAGGTCGCGTGCGGGCGCGGGCCGTGAACCCGCACGCACGCGCTCCGTACCCGCCGACCAACTCACACCGCCGGTGCGGTACGCTGCCGTCAGCGCACGGCCGCTCTCATATGGCTCGTACTCTTTGTTCCGCCTGTAAAAAAAGCCATATTATCCTTATTGAATTACATGCAGGGCTTTTCTGGGGGGTTAGACAAGACACACTTGCTGTTAGCGTTAACGCTTGCGGAAAGATGAAATTGTATGAAAACTACATTTGCTTGAGATAACATCTCTCAAGGTAATGTCATTGTCAATGTCATTTTCATAGAAGTTTATCTTTCCGAAGGCGATAACGCTAACCGAACGTGGGTCTTGTCTAACCCCCCTGGGGCCTTACGGTTAATTAGCGTTGAAACAGTGCAGTTCGGAAAATCACGCGAACGTGAACCTTAACGTGCCGAGATACGGTATGCGGTCACGCAACTTTTTTCATCACTTAAATAGAATCGCTTAAAACAGGTAGCCGTAAGGCCCCAGCAAAAACTTTGTAGCTAGACAAGTTCACAAAAATGTTAATGATCCACAGAACTTGCGTGCCACATTTTTTTATACTTACGACGTCACGAGAGAAAGTAAGTTTTATTTTATTTTATTTATGAAACACATACCTTGAATGGGCATTACAGTTTCCCAATTCACCCATTCAAGGTTAACTAAAACTAAAAATAAAAACTACAGCACAAACTAAAAAACAGACGTAAATTAAAACATTGAACAAAATCTTAAATAAATACTAACAATTGTATAAAAACTACTATGACTTTAAACCCTATTATCTAAACTAAACCATACAATAATAATTTATAAGTACGCCAGCTTTGGACTGGTAATGACTAAAACCATTGCCGCTCTGTGAAACTCGTCAAGTTGTACTCCCAGCACCGTTAAAAAGCTCACCCTCACATCTTACGAAGCTGGAAATCCCACACCGTCCGATTTTTCCGCACATTTCTTCCGCGGACTTGCAAGGTGTGGAATGTCCTTCCCTCAAAGGTCTCCCGCCAAGCTTCAACATGAAGCGTTTCAAAAAGGGTGTCTACATCTACCTCTCTGGGCTGGCAAAGCACTGCCAACATCGCTAGTGTTGTAAGTGTCCATATGCGGCGGTTTTTGCTTACCACCAGGCGGCCAGCATGCTTGGTTGCCGCTCTTTTTATTTAAAAAAAACCCATTCAGGCATCGCTTTCTCACGATAGTATTCCACTGTCACTACAGTTTGCTAATAGATTGCTTACTTGTAATCCAACCGCTTGTGCGTGAGTTCTGAGCAGTTGAGCTGCCCCAGACCCATCAGCAGCCCCGCGATGGGTCTGCTTACCATCAGGCGGTCGGCATGCATGTTTGCCGCACTTTTTATTTAAAAAAAAGTGGTATTTTAACTCCATTCGGACGACCAACTTTTGAAGAGGTTTTACAGTTTGCTATGACGCAATTTAATATTTTTGTATTGATATCTGACGTGCTACTACCAACACGACGGAGCTCAAACTGAATTATGCAGTGTGATAATTGAGCATCGATCATATTATAGACAGGCAAGAAACATGCAGGTTTATCCTGATATGTATGTAATGATCTGATATGATAAATATGTCATCAAAGTTTTGCCAAGTTTACGGCGGAAACTTACTTGACTGTAGTGGGTGACCCCTGTTTTCTGGCGTCCTCAATGGTAACGGTTTTCTTCGCCGATGTCGACTCGCCCGCCGGTCGGAAATCGTTACCTCCATACATGTTCCACGTTACGCTCATCTCACATAGCGTATATCTGGAATAAATGCCAGTGATATGCAAAGGACTTTGAGGTACACCCTGTTGCAATTTATTTGGTGCCAAAACAAGGTGTCAAAGTGCCAATCGTGTCAGGTTTGACGCTTGTACGTATTATCGTTTTTACATTAAATCTAATACAAAAATACGTAAAAAATACGTTTGTTGTATTGGGAACCCCCTTTCATTTTTACTTTTTTATTATTTGTTAGTTAATCCGCCGTAACTTTATATATTCTGTGAAAATTTCAACTGTCTATCTATTACGGTTCGAAAGATATAGCCGTAAATATGTAGGACAGACAGACGAACAGACATACAGACACCGTAGGCTTAGTAATAGGGTCCCGTTTTTACCCTTACGGTACATAACCCTAAAAAATAGAGAAGGTTGTTGCTGTGGCTGCCGAGTTGATAATGTGTGTGAAAACAAGTCAATCATATAGTCAAAGAAATTACTTGTCCAGTCATATCGTAACGCTCGAAGGACTAATCACCAAGTTTTAGGTAAACATACCTAAGTTGAGGTAGAGGGAAGCTCTTAGGCGCTTTCAGCACATCACTCCTCGCCGCTGGAACAGTGAAGTGGTTGTCGAACATGTAGACAGGCGTCGGACCGAGCCAGTTCACGACCGGCTCATCCATTTCGTTATCTTGTCCGTGTGGTTGCGTGTCCACGATGCAATATTCGTCGTCGGTGTTGCTACCGTCACCGCCAGATTTTACCTACAATAAGGTAAATCATTTTTTTTAATGCCATAGGTGGCAAATAAGCCGACGGGCTACCTGATGGTAAGCAGTCACCGTCGCCTATGGATACTTGTAACACCAGAGGCATCACAAATACGTTGCCGACCCTTTAGGACTCGATTAACTCGCCTTTTGAAGATCCCCATGTTGTAGCTTCTCGGAAACAACGTGGAAGATAGCATTTTAGGTAGTACATTTTAGAAGCGAATGAATTTTTTTCATTATTTTGCCGACAGTTCAACATTTTACATTAAAAAAGTGTGTAGTTAAGACCACACGACAGAAGTGAAAACTTCATCAAGATTGACTATATCTCTCTCGCTCTTCCGAGTTCAGTGCTTTTCCCCCCATCCCAAAAGTGGCCAACCTTAAGTACCCTCAGTTAAGTAAAGACAAGTGCCATAAGATTTTTTGACTTCTAAAAAATCTGCACAGAAATTTTAAACTGTTATAAAAATTATTTGAATGATTGTCAGTTCCATCTCGTAAATATCTTGTCAAGATATTTTTGCTAGTGAAAATATATTATAAAAAAAAAAAAAACATTTATAGACCGAGAAAACATCACCATTTGAATGCGGATTTGACCCTAAATCTTCGGCACGAATTCCTTTTTCCTTACACTTTTTCTATCATCTAAAATCATGCATATTGAAGGTTCTCTTAAAAAGCAGTCTAGCAGTCGCAGCGTCAATAGGAAAACATTCAGCCTCTCATCCTGTGGAACAAATTATTACCAACACTCACCAATGTATCGAATGTCTTCATCTTATAATAACATTTGTAACGATTTGGATATTTTTAATACTACAGGCATCATCAGGCAGTATCAAAAAACATTGTTATTTAAGTAGTCAATTCAATCTTTAGTTTAATTTAAGTAGTGTATTAATTATTACTATTGTATTCATTCACGTGCATGCAGTGTACACTTCTAGGAGGTGGTACATTGCTATATTTATATGTATAAAAAAAAACTATTCAAGAAGATTTATGCGAAAAAGTAGCTTAGAATAAAAAAAAAAACAGTCGTAGGACTGCACGTCAGAAGCGAAAACTTTTAATTAGTTAGTAAGTAGTAAGACGATTACGGGAGTTCAGTGTTTCTTCATCCCAAAAAGTGCCCAACGTGCCTGAAGAAGTTTTCACTTCAAATACCTCTCTCATATAATTTTACCTGTACAACAATTACTAAACAAAGGAAAGAACATTGCCATACCTTTTTCCGTTTTCCTTTTTTCGGTGTAGATTTCGGCGTGGCCGTGGGGTCTCCCAAATCCTTCGCCACTTGAGCATTGACCTTCATTTCTTCCCCTATACTGATGTTATCTTCGTACTCCATTGACTTGTTATCTTCCTCCGTAGCATCAGACAATCGTTTCATGTTTGACTCGTCAGGGAAAAAGAATATTTCGACGCCTTCTTTTTCCGTCGAGCTGTTGAGTTCGTCTTCGTCGACTAGAAAAGAAAGGCGATATAAAAATGTCCTTTCAATTCTTCATAGATAATTCTTCAATAAAATGTTAACATGCATACTATATTTCGAAGCATTTTCATTTCAAAGATTTTTATTCTTGGCGTCGATCAGAATTTTTATTACCTGTCCCCATTCCTATCACCAACTGTCATACTAATATTATAAATGCGAAAAGTTGTTGGTTTGTTTGTTCCTCTTTCACGCAGTAACAGAGCAACGGATCGACCAGGTTTTTTGCATGGGTATAGATCAAGAGCTGGAGAGTGACATATGCAACTTTTCATCATCATCATCATCACCTTTTTTCATCACTACGCGGATGAAACCGCGGGACGCAGCTAGTATTTATATAAACAAAAATGGTAGATTTTTAAGTTTAATACATTTATTATGTTCTGTAATGAATTACTTACGGGTTGTGCTGGGGCTTTCCTTCATAGCTTCTGCCATGAGATCGTTGACTTGTTGAATTTCGCTCGGAGACAATTCTCTAATTTCTTCAATGGGTCTATCTTCTAATCCTGAAAAAAGATATGTTTCTGCTTAGAGGACTTTCATCATCATCATCACCAGCTATTTATTGTCAACTACTGGACATAGGCCTCTCTTAATGCAAGCTTAGTCGGTAGTTTTAGCATCCAGTTTTTACCTGCCCGTCGTTATACGCAGGCCGTCACTCCACCTGGTCGCAGAGACTTAGAAAACTATTCACCATATATATTTTTTGTATGGGGACACAAATTTAATAGCTGTACAACCTCACGAGGACCTATAAAAATTATTCGTCCCTTCTCATAACTTAACAAGGTACATTTTTCATCTCTTCCATGCTCTGAAGCTTTCCATCTTGACGTCGGTCGGTACAAATAACTCACCTACTAAAGTTTCTATCGGCTGATCAGAGCATATGCTAGTATGCCTGGAGGAGGAGTCGAATGGAGTCTGCGAGTCGCCATCGGAAGCCATATAGGTGACCAGCCGACAAAGAGCCGAGGCAGAGTCCCAGCAAGTGTAGAGATTCACCATGTTGTTCGAAGCGCTGAGGTCTACTTGGGGCTGGTCGTTCAGCTGAAATTAAAGCAACTGTGTTCTTTTCATTTGTTTTGAATGAAAATTGTTTGTGACTGTATAAAGTTGATTACAGACCGCGGTCCTCCGTTATGGGGTGGTGGTCTTACTGCAATAAATCCTTAAGACTACCATCGGGAGGCCCATCGCCCAACTAGTGGGACAGAAGAGTTGGAAAAGGCCAAGAGGCTCATCAGCAACGAATTCCTGGTTCAGACTAAGCTCTTTAGTCTTGAGCATCGGTGCAAAGTTGCTAGTCTATCGGTTTTTTATCGGATACATTTCGGAGAGTGAGAAAATTGGGCAGAATGGAATTAGATCATGCATGATCTAATTCCCTTCTGTCCAATTTTCTATCGGAATGCCAGAGCAGGCACAAAAAACCGACACCAATTTATGGTTGATATTCCGAAAACCCGTACGAAGCGCTTTGCGCAGTTCGCATAAAAGTGGAATCACTTTTATTACACGAACTGCTAGTCTGTGGAATGCGCTGCCTGAATGGGTGTTCCCCGATAGTTACAATCTGGGTGTCTTCAAATCATGAGTGAATCGGTTTCTTCTAGGCAAGCGTGCTCAATCGTAGACCGCATCATCGCTTTACATTAGGCGAGTTGGCGGTCAAACTCAATTTAAGCCTATTATAAAAAAAATATTGCTGTTAAGGTCCATGAGGTCCATGACGCATGTCTCAGAGGTTTTCTCCACATCCTTTAATGTTCATTGAGCATCATCTGTTGATTCTAAACAGCACTTAATATCATCATCATCAGTCCGAAGACGTCCACAGCTGAACATAGGCCTCCCCGTAGATTTCTTCACTGAACGACAGCCTCTGCATCCACTGGATGCCCTCGACTATCACGATGTCGTTGGTCCATCTAGTGGGAGACCTACCTAAGCTGCGTTTTCCGGTTCGTGGTCTTCTCCCAAGAACCTTCCTTCCCCATCCCCAAAAATATTTCTTGTCCATTGCCACCTTGCAAATCTGATTCTATGTCGGGGACTGTGGTTCTTCGGCGAATATTCTCGTTTCGGATTCTATCACGCAAAGAAACTCCAACCATGGCTCTCTTCATTTCCTAATGTGCAACTCTGAGATTTTCCAAAAAAGTAAAGGACCACGTCTTTGTACCATATGTCATCACTGGCAGCACATACTGGTTAAAGAACTTAAAATAACCATGAACAAACATCAAACTTACCCCACTACCCTTATCCTCCATCCTCAGTGACAGTTCAAACAATCCCAAATCCATCACGCAAACATAGTCTCTATTGACGTCTGGCATTTTGTCGTCATCTTGAGGCACGGGTGCATTAGCCTTCGACCCTGGTAGGTGGTGGAGGAATAACATGCACTCTTGGGCTAAGAAGCGAAGGCAGGAGGTGTTGGTCGCTGCAATTAAGTTGCTTGACACGCTGAAGTTGCCGAGAGTGAGGACTGTGCGGATAGGTAGATACAGAGGCCTGTGGACAATACAGCGCTCTTCAAAGCTCATTACACCGATCTCGGACGATATCCGAAGTTGAAATATGACCCCTATATCGTGTAATGTATAGCAGGGTTTCCAATAACAACCTAGCGTTTTGCATGGCCGGCGTAAAACAATTCACCAACTAAGTTAGCTACGAAATGCTTTCCCCCCTAAATTTACGTAAAGTGCTATGATCCACCGGTAGATGGCAATATATTCAAACAAAAGCTCGAAAGTAACTTCCTGCTATATACTGAACCCCACCGGTAAGTTTCGTTATGAATAGAGAATATATCTCGAATCGAACCTATCCAGTTGGGTTTAGAATGTTCAAAACGTGCACATATCAGATATCCCCGTGGATGGTCTACATTACATCAATTTAACACATCTGAAACATACAATAGTTGAATTAACCATGCTGTTTATGTTTTCCAGACTTTGCAAAAAACTTCCACAAATTGACTAATAGATGGCGCTATTTTCAATTACAACAAACCTGTAGTCCACAGCGCAGTCCAGAACATGCACGTGTAGTTCAGACAGCACAGTAGATGGACTATAACCAGGCACTGGGTAATCCAAGACATCTATGACGTCCATCAGTTGAGTTAACCACGCAATGCCTTTATCGCCTCTGTGTCGAAGCGAAGCCTGTTCGATGCCTAATGCTATGCAAATCGTCTGTAAGAAAAAATATTATCAGTGTAGAAGAGGCTTTAGAGTTTTGTGCCATTTTTATTTTAAACGTTGCTAAGACAGTGACAGTGCCCTCTAGTTTAATAACTTGGATATATAGCTCAAGTAGTCGCAAAAAAATAAAAATATATAAATGATATAGACATTTCAATCATAAAGTGTGGAACACTTTAATATAAATTAACATTCGAGAATGAAAACTGTTTGTGTTGATAATGGTATACAGTTTACATAAAGGACACAAAAAGTGACAGTTTTTTAACTTATCTGTAGAGAGTTTTGGGGGCAACCCCAAATCGAATTTAAATATTTTTTCCACATTTTACCTTTTATTATAGAAACTGACGTGGTTTTCACATATTTATTTTAAATATGTGAAAACCACGAATTAATCGCGCGAATTAATCTTACGTGAGTAATTCTCGTGTGATATAAAAAACACATTTTACCTATTCTACAGGTAAGTTTGTGCACCATATGGTTTTTGAAGTTATACTTCTTATGCGACTTGCAACAAGGTTGCGTTAAACGTTTAACGCTACTATGAAGGGGGAATTTTTCTCTCTCGTATGGTTGCGAAATGCGTATACTTTTTTCGAACTGAGACTAGCAGACCCGGTAGTGTAATGGTGTCGATAATGGACTGAGAAGCCTAAGGA
This sequence comes from Agriopis marginaria, assembly GCA_932305915.1. Classification (NCBI taxonomy): domain Eukaryota; kingdom Metazoa; phylum Arthropoda; class Insecta; order Lepidoptera; family Geometridae; genus Agriopis; species Agriopis marginaria. The sequence goes on along the minus strand of OW029934.1, from coordinate 5,197,906 downwards.
GCTAGGTTCGAATCTCGAGAAAAGCATGTTTTTCAATTGTTAATATTTTTGCCCTAGTTATTAATTTTAGGGTTCCTTGTTGAAGTATAACTTCTTCCACACGGAGGGACTCCACGCACAATTTTTTTTAAAAGTATCTTTCAGCATTTATGTGGAGTAACTGTTGAAAAGGTATTTATAAAATTTTGTGCTTACTTTCAAATTAGGAGTTTCTGAATCGGGGTCAACTTTCAATGCCATTGTAAACATGTCCTTCTGCGGCGGTCTATCTTTGACCATCACTCCCTTGCCCGATGGATAGATAGTGCTCTTCAGGTTTATTGGTAGAATCGTACCGTATAACCGCAGCGTGGGCTTCTCTGATGGTATTGTTATTAGAGCTGTAAAATAAGTGAAATTTTTGTATTTGGCATTTATTTCTGGGATCAATGTTCTAATTTTTAACTACTTTCTTCTACTGTCTCTTCTTTTTCTTTCTTTCTAAGTTTTTTTCTTGTTTTCTTACATACAATTCGAAATGGCACACAATCAAAATTAGGACGGACGGACAGAACGAACTTATAAAGGTTCCTTGTTGTACCCTACGGAACCCTCAAAATTAACTATCCCCATTAATCTAAGGTCTCGTCCGCGGTTTCTGGTGGACAGTGATTGATAGAGCTATTCCGCTAATGAGTTATGAAAATGAGTTCCCTATAGCAGTGTAATCCCCAAGTCACCTGCCAAGCGTGGGGATTATGGCAACCCCCCCCCCTCTAAAGGGGGAGGCCTATGTTCAGCAGTGGACGTCTTCTGGCTGATGATGATGATGATACCAGTGTAATAGTTACTGCGAGACCACAGCTAAAGTTCCCGTTTTACGGTCAGACTGCCTGAACGAGTGAGCGAGACACAAGACGTCATTTCGATTAACGAGCAAGAGCGAGATAGATGCGCTGCGATGAGCACCGTACTCAAGTTCATTCATTGGCTGACGTCACATATTGGAAAAGCGGATTTTGGTAGTTTCACCCCTGTGGTACTTACAGTCATGATAAAGCGTGACCTTCCCAGCTCTGAGACAGAGTTGCGCCGTTTTCGGACGACCGTTGAGACCGCTCACTTGACACATTGACAGCTTGTACGCTTCTAAAACTAGTTCGCCCATCTGGCCAGGGACAACCCTTTTATTGCTATCCTGTAGAAAATAGAAAAAAACTTCATAAGTAAGCCGTCGCAAAAGCTATATGTCAGTTATAGTATAGATGTAACGTGGCATTGAATCATAGGAATCTGTAGGTGCTCGTACATAGTGTTAGGGTTCCACCTGGGACCGTGTATTATGCGTATGTTGTCAGGATGGTCGATTGTTAGGGTTTATATAATTCAATCGATTTGTGACAAAAATAACTATTATTCTATTAATATATTTTAATGTATGCTGCTTTTAGTGTAAGTTGTATCTATGGGTTGATATTGTAAGCCAATCATAGAACAGGGTTGTTTCCCGCCATTCGATGTGGCGGCTGTTGGGCTGCCTTGTGATTGGCATCCGATTTAAAGAAAGCAACCAATCGGGGAGCTCGATTTGATGGGGAATTGGTAGGAAAAATGTTGGTCAGCGACATATTATGACGGTAGTGACGGTGGTCGGTGGAGAGTGAACAGCATTGTATTAGGGATAGTAACAGGATGATAATTTGAAATATAAATGTCAAATAGATACTGAGGTTTTTTATTCTTCTATACCTTATTCTATTGATAGTCGAGAAATGAGGAGGATGAGACTTTCGAAACCGAAACACATCAGAGGGTATATTTTGAAAATAAGATATGCACTAGAAAATGTTCTGATACTGAATTTTAATTCTGTACACTCAAAGTTTTAGTTCAAGTATCAAGGAAGATAGACTAAGAGAAAAGACAATAGCGGGACATTAGAGCGTAGCTCGGAAATTTGCCTAAAAACGGTATAAACTTAGATGGCACCGTAATTTGAGCGTGCTATAGGTTGTCTCGACCTTCCGTAAGCGCTGCAGTCAGATAGCGTACGAAAGGGTTCTACAAATTACCGTAGCGCTAGTAACGTAGTCAAGTTTAGCAGCATTTCAAGAGAAGTGCAACCTATACCAGTAGATGGCGCTTTTCTTTATTCTATTGAAATGTTGCGAAACTTGACTGCGATACTAGCGCTACGGATAGCACGCTCAAATTACGGTGCCATCTAAGTTTATACCGTTTATAGGCAAATTTCCGAGCTACGCTCTAATGTTCCGCTATTGTATTTCCTCCTCGTCTATCTTACTTGGTTCTATGAAGATGGAACAATGAAAGACTAAGAGAACATACCCTAACCGGCGCGTATATCGTCAGCAATCCCTTCCCAACTTTAAAAGTGAGGCAGAAGTTGTGCGTGTTAATCTTTTCTTGCACCGTTTTGTTAGTATTGTAGCCTTTCTTCGATTTATTGTCATAAGTAGAGTAGTAGAGATTTTCTTCTTCAGAAGATGTGCTGTCGGAATCGGAATCTGCAATAAAAGCACTATAAGTTTAAATAAGTCCAAGCTTACTTAGCAGCGTTCCGCGGGCTCATTCATGATTTTTAGGGTTCCGTACCCAAAGGGTGTAAATGGAACCCTAATACTAAGCCCACGCTCTCTGTCTGTCCCATCTTTTAACGGCTATCTTTCGAACCGTAATAAATAGACAGTTGAAATTTTCACAAAATATGTATTGTTATGGCGGATTAACTAAGAAATAATAAAAATTGCAAAAAGTAAAATCCAAAGGGAGGTCCCCATACAACAAACGTATTTTTTTACGTATTTTGAATTAGCTCTAATATAAAAACTGTAATACGTACAAGCGTCAAACTTAAAACTTGATTATAGTACACACTCTAAAGTATAAAAAAAAATGGCCAAGTGCAAGTCGATGACAAATTTATGTTCATTGCCAAGTTAAGCAACGTGTTCGGCTACTCCGAATCGAAATTCCACCACATTTTACTAATTTTGAAGTCGGTTTTTTTAAATTGATAATCATTGTATTTTGTGGTGGTCGACTCGCACTTGGCCGGTTTATTTACATTTCATACATATTCTAGGATACAAAGAATTAACTGCACCACAGGATGCCAAACTGAACGACAGCCTGCCATCTGCTTTCACTAGAATCCCGCGACTTTCACGATGTTGTCGGTCCATTTAGATCGAGGCCTACCTACTCTGCGTCTTCCGGTTCGTGGTCAAGTTTAGCAACATTTCAAGAGAAGAGCAACCCATACCAGTAGATGGCGCTTTTCTTTATTATTTTGAATAACCGTGATAGTTTAAACAGTGTTTCTTTTGAAATGTTGCGAAACTTGACTGCGATACTAGCGCTACGGTAATTTGTAGAACCCTTTCGTACGCTATCTGACTGCAGCGCTTACGGAAGTTCGAGACAACCCATAGCACGCTCAAATTACGGTGCCATCTAAATTTATACCGTTTTAGGCAAATTTCCGAGCTACGCTCTAATGTTCCGCTATTGTCTTTCATCTTAGTCCTATCTTCCTTGATATAACTTAACGTGGTCGCGGGGTCTATGTTCATAAAAGTCTGTGGATTTAACTGTGATATAGTTTACCATATCCTGAAGGTTTGCACATGCCAAACGCAGGGTTGATAGGTCCGCAGGCGAGCGGGCTGATCTCGAACGGGTCTACGATCTGAGGCTCCCACAGCAGCAGGTCAGAGTTGATACGGTTGTAGATTATCTCGTACAGCTGTTTTGATCTGAAAAACAACAGTTCTTGTAGAGGTTATCCATCCTTAAACCCCCAAATGCGTTACGCACCGCATGTCGGCGTAAGCGAAAAGTGCTCCGACGCGCGTATTGTGTGTATGAAGATTTATACACAATACCAATGGTATATAATACTTAGAGAGATAGAGAGAGAGAGAGAGACATATAGATAGAGATAGATAGAGAGAGAGAGAGAGAGAGAGAGTGGATGGGCCATAATCCACAGCGCTGGCCCAGTGCATGTTGATGAATGTGGTGGCCAAAGTCGGTTAAATAGTACGAAATAATGACTTACTCCAGTTGCAAGCTCAGTACAGGCAAACTGAACTCCAAATGTATTGAAGACAGTTCCACAGAACTGCTGGCGAATTCTGCCATTTCTTCTTCACTACCCGGCACTATTAGCTCTTCTTCTTGACCTAAAAAAAAAGAAGTTGACTGAAGCTTTTCGTATTTTTTTATTCATTTTAGATTTGACTACATCTAGTCTATTCAGCCAGTATCAAGTATAATTAATGGATTCAGTTGGCATTGGTTCATGACAAGATAAACAGGAACTTAAAAACTCGCTACTAATATTCTATAATTTCTTTAGGACCATACGATACATTGGTAAAGTCGGAATTACTAACCAATCAGGGTCATTTCCCAATCAAGAATCGGCTACGTCAGAATATTGGGTTCCTTTCCTTGGCTTCCATTGGTCAATTTTACATGGACATATTCTTAGCGTTTTGGCAGTTGGGAACCTGATTATTTTGTAAGTTTGCAAATGTAATCCGATGATATTTTATTGCAGACATTATTATGTGGTGTATAAGACTTACTTTGCTATGGATTGCTTAGATTACTGAGTACTGCAAAAGTTGTACGTCGCCGTCATCAAGTCCATAAGGGCAGCTAAAACCATGCTCTACAATTTGTAATGCTATTTTGTAGTACAAAAGACTCACTTTGCTGCGGACTGCTTTCGTGTTTCGTAACGCTTTGGTGCGCACATTTCTTCCCGCTGAACGGGCTCGGTTGAGTACTGCGCAGGTTTTTCATTATGTACATAGACGTCGTCATGGGGTTCATAGCAGGAGGTTCGAAGCAAGGCTCGTCAGATAGACTATCAAACGGACCTTTGGCCGGGTTGCGAGGTTTGAAAGTTATGGAGATCCTGAAATTGAGATTATCTTGAACTAACTTGTACCCATGGCTTCGCCCCCATTGTGAACAAAATATAGCCTATGTAACTCATGGATAGTGTAGCTTTTTTTTTTAATTTATATTACACGTGAATTACTCACGTAAGATAATAAGTATAAATAAAATGTTTGAAAACCACGTCAATTTCTATAACAAAAGTGTAGCTTTTATCCATAAAATAAATTTCGGAATCGGTTCAGTGGTTCTAGATATTACCTCCTACAAACACAAAGACACAAACTTTACAGCCTTATACACCTGAATTATTTATAAAGTTATATGATTATTCACGGGATATTTACCGTGGTATGTTTGTGGAATGAGCTCCCATAGCCCCCACAGGGAGCTCATTCCGCAAACTTACCACGGTAAATACCCCGTAAATAATCATATATCTTTAGTGAACAACTGTGATAGTTTAAAACAGTGTTTGAATTATGTATGTACTGAACACTTGTGTTAATTTTAATTACTCTTCACTTTAGACTATTGTTTTTGTCGTTTTTTGAGGGAGACAGAATATTAATAATACAAAAAAAAAATCAATTGGAAGATATTTACGAATTCGGAATCGATGTAACTTATTGACGCTTTCTGTAAACGCAACTACATAATAATAGAAAATCTTTTTTTCTTCTTTCTATACTTTTTTTTTTCTTTAAAATTTACGCTGTGTGGTATCATCATCATCATCATCATCATCAGCCAGAAGACGTCCACTGCTGAACATAGGCCTCCCCCTTTAGCTGTGTGGTATAGAGCTGGCTAAACCCATAACTTATTTTATTATAGAAATAACCAAAAGTGAGTTTCAATCGCGTTATATTTATAATAGCCGCACCCCGCGGTTTTACCCGCGTGGAAATTCCCTCAAGAACCGTAATTTTTTTCGGGATAAAAAGTATATTATGTCATGCCCAAGAATCTGGATGAAAAAAATATCACGTCGAACAATTGTAGCATTTTTTTTAATTATAAACACACTTCCGTATTTATAATACTAGATAGGCCGTTGTTCCAGCTGGTAGTGAACTTAACTTCTGAGCTTGGGGGCGTGGGTTCGATTTTCACCTAGGACAAACATTTACGTAATGAACATTTGTGTTTGTTCTATATCTGGTTGTTAATATCTATTTAAGTATGTATTTAAAAACTATATATGTATGTATATCAGTCTCTGGCAGCCATATCACAAGCTTTGCTTAGTTTGGGGTCAGATGACCGTGTGTGCAAAAATGTCCGAATATTTATTTATTACGTATCCGAAACACTGAGATACGACGTCGCACCAAAGCTGCAGACGTCGTAAAAAGGGTGAAGGAACTTAAGTGGAACTGGGCAGGACACATGGCCAGACGTAATGATGACAGGTGGTGTACAGCAGTAACTGCGTGGTGGCCGAGACTAGGTTGGCGGAACCCAGGCCGACCGAGGATGAGGTGGATTGACGACATTAGAAATACTGTCGGGAACGAGTGGATGCGAATAGCGAGAGACCGGGGAGAGTGGCATAAACAAAGGGAGGCCTATACCCAGCAGTGGGTCACTCAAGGCTGATGATGATGATGATGATTTATTTATTTATAATACTAGTATGATTTTAGCCCATGTTTGCTTCACGCTGCTTTGGTGAATTTCGGCTTATATGGTGCAGAAATGTATTCAAGAGTCCTACTTACGTTGGTAGAAGCGTAGACGGTATGTGTCCACTTAGAATGTTGCCTTCACCCGTGTTATTGTCCATTGAACTTTGAGCTATATGGGTCGCCGGTAAATTCTCATTCTCCTGAAACAAGACTGTGCGTGACTAAATTTGCATTTGAAACCTTATGTTTGAGGGATAAGATCGAATTTACAACACTGATAAGCGGCCTTCAATGTGTGTTATGGTGGTCGCACATAGCATGTTTGTCTTTATGGTTACACGAATTTGGGTTGTACGATAATGAGCCTTATGTTAGCGTAGTAAAATCTAAATCACGTGATAGCCTTCAAAATAAATAACAAAAGTTGATAGCGGCCGAACGCTGACGGCTAATAATCGCGTTTGTTATCTTATCTATACGACAATCAACTTTATGACAGTGTGATAAGGTCTAACTCACATGGTAGTACAGATCCAGCGCTGTAGCCTTCAAAGTGACAGTAGTAGGCAGCGGTCGAACGCTGGGCGTCTGTTGACAGCTTATAGTTGCGTTTGCGAATTTGAAGACGAGATAGTCGGCGCGAACGCGACGCGTCTCTCGGCTTATACTGGGACGGAGGTCCGCTATAGGAAACCTAGGAACAAAAATTATGGTTGAAAATTTACGTGGGAAAAAAGTGATTAGAAAAAAGCGCAGATTTTTACCGCTCAGGCAAGATTCGACTGTTTTTACGAAACCATTTCAAATTATCTATAATATTAAAAAAGCAATCTTGTGATTTAATCCTCATAATTTTCAGTATTTGTATTATAGATGGAAACTCAATTTTTTTTTTTTTATACTGCCTCGTATCGCTCGAAGACTCGATAACCGATGGGGAGGAAAGGTTCTTGAGTGGTGAGCACGAACTGGAAGACACCGCGTAGGTAGGCCCACTAGTCCCACTAGATGGACCGACGACATTGTGAAAGTCGCGGGCATCCACTGGATTCAAAAGGCAGACTGTCGTTCAGTGTGGAGGTTAAAGGGGGAGGGATGTTCAGCAGTGGACGTCTTCTGGCTGATGATGATGTATACGCTCCATTTGTCATTTATGGGGTCACGTGACTTCTGTAACTTCACAAGCTAGCAAAAAAGTTCTTAATCGCCATACAATATGCTGCCTCTATTACTTGCCTGTAAAGTCATAAGGACAAACTCAAGTCTATAAGTTAAAAAAAACCGTTCAGCCATACCAGAGGCCTTCAGGTAGCTTAAAACTTCTGACATTAGGGCTGCCTACTCAGCATGCCCTGAAACTTACCTTAGTACAGCGTTGAGATTGGCGCACTGCAGCGAGAAGTTGAGTTGGTTCTGTGACGTCACGTGAGTCGGACGCACAGCCGCGTTGTTTGAGGAGGAGCCCCCGAAGAAAGTCGCTGACATGCGCTCGACTAAAGTGAGCTCTACGTCCAAGTAGAATGGAGTGCATTTGACTCTGAAACGTCAAAAAATTACGACTGAGCAATGATACAACAGTTTAGTATAGATCATCTGTTGATTAGCGTCATCTTAGTTCAGAAAATTTGCCAGCTTTTCAATTCACATCATAGGACACATATTTATTACTTATCAACGTCAGGAATTAAAATAATGTAAAATACACACAATAAAATACTTTTAAAATATTTAATTTCAATGTAATAAAATCGTGTTAAAATACGTACTCAAAATGCATATTTTTCAATACAATAAAAATAGCATAGCTTTGCTTCATTTTTATATCTATACTTACTAATATTATAAAGTAATGTTTGTGTGTGTTTGTATGAGGTCATACCTGGAACTAGCAAACCGATTCCGAAAACTTTTTCACTGATAAAAAGCAACACTATCCTTGAGTGACATAGGCTATGTTTTCTTTACTAAGCGGATAAATTCTCTGGCTAAAGTGAGATATAAGGGGTGTAAGGGGAACACTCTCGAAGCCAAAAGTACTCATTATTATGAACAACTTTTACTATGGGACCAGCCCTGAAATCGCGAAAAAAATATCAGCTGTTCTATAGAAAACGGTCATTGACTCTCGACAAAATGTATGGAACAGCTGATTTTTTTTCGCGATTTCAGGGTTGGTCCCATCCTAGAAGTTGTTCATAATGATGAGTACAATTACCTTCTTTTGGCTTCGAGACACCCCCCCCCCTTCCCCTTACACCCTGTATTTGAATCAAATAGTTTCTTACACGATATCAGTGGTGGGATAGACAAGTTTCTTCTCGCCCGCGACTCTGACGAACTTCGAGGTTTGTTTGAAGTTGAATCTGACGTTGGCCCGTGGGCTGGTAGTGGAACCTCGTCTACTGGACGTGTCATCTTCGTCTTCAACTGAGGAAACAACATAAATAATAATTTGTATATGTCGAATTTCTAGTGTAATTCCGCTTCTACGTCGTTTCGAGTACAATAAGGATTTAGGTTAAACTATTTTCTCCACAGATATTTGTGATTCTAATTTGAACCTAACCTGAATTTAAATATTAATTACATAAAAGAACAAAATTAACCTAACCTGAAACAAAAAGTAATTAAATCTGTAACAAAAAATTCGCCATAACAACCCGTACTAATGAAATTAATTTTAAATGAAATATATGTAAATTTTGAAATTATTATGAAATTACTATAAATATGATTTAATTGAAATGAAATAAACAATAAATTTTGAAATTAATATGAAATCACTAGAAACATAATTCAATTTAAATTTAAATGAAATAAACAATAGATTTAGAAAATTAATATGAAATTACTATAAATATTATTTAATTGAAATAAACAATTATAACCGTTTCCGTTAACGCCTGATTCAATCAACTATAAATAATAATAATAAATTAAAAGACACGCGTATGTAACTCGTTAAAAGAAACCAAAGGAATCCAAGCTCGAGGGATTTACTGGTAGTTATGGATGAGTTCTACTATCCACCTCCCGGTTCTATCATCAGACCCTCGTCATTCCACTTTTACCGTGCAAACTGATAGTCTGTGGAATGCGCTGCCTTAATGGATGTTACCCGATAGCAAGGAAGATAGACTAAGAGGAAAGACAATGCAGAACATTAGAGCGTAGCTCGGAAATTTTCCTAAAAATGGTATAAACTTAGATGGCACCGTAATTTGAGCGTGCTATAGGTTGTCTTGAACTTCCGTAAGCGCTGCAGTCAGATAACGTACGAAAGTCAAGTCAGTCAAGTTTCGCAACATTTAAAGAGAAGAAAGAAAAGCGCCATCTACTGGTATGGGTTGCGATTCTCTTGAAATGCTGCGAAACTTGACTGCTATACTAGTGTTACGGTAATTTGTAGAACTTTCGTACGTTATCTGACTGCAGCGCTTACGGAAGTTCGAGACAACCTATAGCACGCTCAAGTTACGGCGCCATCTAAGTTTATACCGTTTTTAGGCAAATTTCCGAGCTACACTCTAATGTTCCGCTATTGTCTTTCCTCTTAGTATATCTTCCGTGATAGTTACAATCTGTTACGTAGTTTCGTTTAGTAGTTCCTATGGCTACCCTTTGGCAACATCATCAGGACCCTGATCATCATCGAGGACCAAAAGGCTTAGGAAGAAAAATCCAACGAACTGAAAACCGACGGGGTTACGTCGTTTCGTTTAGAAGTTCCTATGGCTACCTTCTGTCTCCATCATCAGACCAGCTCGATGGTACCATAACATTGCGTTGTCACCGAACTTGCATAAGTACGCTAAATTTCAGTTTAATCGGTTGAGGATAACTGGTTTAAAATTCAGTTGCAAGATTTGTACTTAACACACATACGGGTCATATGGGTTATGAAACAATTGCAGTACCTTTGTTTTCGAACCGTATGAGATCAAAGCTCTCCGGGGCGGCACTCGCGGGCGTGTACAAACATTCCCTGACGAGTAAATGCCGCACTGCTGCTTCACAGACTGTTTGGCTGCCGAGTGACGTCACTTTCTCACTGCCGTCCAAAGTGATATCTGACGTCAGTAACCTGCATAGAAAAATTACATTGAATGTAATACAAAGACTGCATACTTGATCAAAACGGCTTTCTGTCGACATTCTGGGTGTGACGTCATTAACTCGAGCGGTTTTTTTAAAAGAATTAGTGGCAAACAATCTGCGGACCAGCTGAGGGAAAGTGGTCACCGCTGCCGATAGCACATACAATACCCGTGGCGTTGTCAGTGCATTGCATTGCCTGCCTTTGAGGACTTTATTTACCCTTCGCTTGAAGCAGTCCAAATTATACTTCGAAGAAAAAACCGAAGGTGGTAAGTCGTTTCACAACTTACAGGTACAAAACAGTAGACAATTTATAACATTCAGGTCACATTTCCTATTTAATAATGACGTTCTTGAAGACTAAATACATGATAAATACGGATAGACATAGTTGCATCCAAGCAAGGGTGGATCCAGCTTTGGTGCCGGGGGGAGAGAGGGGGGGGGGGATCACATAGTCGTGGTCAAGTCACAAGAAGTGAAAAATTGAATTTTTATAATTATTTTATATTAATTAGTGGTCCACCTCGGGGGTTCATGACCCCCCCCCCCCCTGGATCCGCCCTTGCATATAAGTGCGATATTCGACTCTGAGTATATTAATAAGAAATAATCAAATCTAAAATAATTTCTTCTTGCAGCATTGTCAACAGCCTTTTAGACAGTTCGGCCGGCCTCGCTGATATGGAACGGCGCACGTTGTTTGAAAAACAATGAAAGCTTCTTGCATCTACTGAGAGGCGATATCCGACTCTAAGCATCTGTAAATAAGAGCTAACCTCAAATGATTCCTCCTAGCTGCGTTGTCGACAGCCTCATTGACGGTTCCGAAGACATCGGCCTCGCTCATGTAAAACGGCGCAAGTTGTTCGAAGAACTGCGCTGACGCCTCTTGCATCCTAGTGGCGCTGAGGGGCGATATGCAGTCAGAGCCGAGTGGAGAGGCTATTAGGATGTCCTGGAACAAAAGTTGGCTTATGACTGAAGTATACAGGGTTATAAGGAAAGGGTATAATTAAGCCGAAAGGAGGTCATTGTTCTCATTATTATGAACAACTTTTACTATGGTTATATTCCAGGTTGCGGTATATGTCAGATTAAACCAGGCCTCTTACAAGATGCTCAGCAGCACCCGCAACAGGGACAAACTCGCGGAGGTGCCCCGCGCGCTGGAGAGGCCGGCAAAGTCATTTCACGTCGGCATTTCACGTCTGCGCCCACGATGGGCAGTTTTAAGTCACGGCTCAAGCGCTGGCTTGTCGAGCAAACGTTCTACAGCTAGTATTGAAAATGAATGAATATTTAAAATTTGATTCCAAATTATTTTTACTATTGACGTACATATTTTTATTTTATCACTTACATTTTGTAAGTGATATTTTTTGTATGATGTGTTTTTCTTATTATTATTTTTTGACTTGTTTTGTATTTATTTTTGTGTTTCAATATTTAGACTTATAATAATTTTAATATTCTATCCATATTGTAACCATGACCTGTAACAACTGTTATTAATAAATATGATTATGATTATGGGACCAATCCAGATATCGCAAGAAACATATCAGCTGTTCCATAGAAAACGGTAATTGAAAATGTATGGAACAGCAGATTTTTTCCGCGATTTCAGATTTTGTCTGATAGCAAAAATTTTTCAGAATTATGAGAACAACGACCACCTTTCGGCTTAGTTATACCTTTTCCATATTAAAGTTGTCCATAATGAAGAGTATAACGAACTCCTTTCGGCTTCGCACACCTTTCCTTATAGCCCTGTATTGTACAGGGCTAGCACGGGCCGCGGACAAAATATTGTCTTTCCACCGTTTTTATCCCGCGAGAAAGAGATAAACGTATTCAAACTTTTCGCGTCTACACGCGACTAAAAACCGTGGATAGACAATTTGACACGGCTCGTGCTAAGCCTGCAGATCGGTTCAGACATCAGAAACAATCTTGCGTTTGACCGCATACTCGCCTGATGTCAAGCGAGATATGGTCTACAATGGGTCACGCTTGCCTTGAAGAAGCCGATGCACTCGCGACTTCAAGACACCCCGATTTTGACAATCGGGGAACAAACATTCCACAGACTAGCGGTTCGCATAATAAAAGTAGAATCAAAGTTTTATTTGGTTTTCCAGAATACCAATCATTTAATCGTCGCCTTTTCGTGCCCGCTCGGGCCGTTCTATAGAAAAATGGGGAAGAGAGATTTAGGTTGTGCAATTAAAATAATAATAAAAAAAAACAGCCGCCCATCATACATAATTAACTCAATGTTTTTTTTATGAAGGTCAATGATGGTATACTGTTAAATATAATGGCCTGTCCTAACGTACGTCACCTCAGTTCTCTGCATGCAGGCCGTTTTATACATGTCGTCAGTCCACTTGACCTGATAACATTCATGTACCATATTTGTTAGAACTTACTTTATGCAGCAGTACGCATGTTATCGACGAGATTCTCAAGCTGACGTGAGACACCTCCGCGGTAGGGTCGCCGTCGATGTGAGGTACTGAAAACAAGATATTAAATGATAGATCATTCAATCTATATAATACTAGCGGTCCGCCCCAGCTTCGCACGGGTATAGATTATAGCCTATGTCACCCGGGGATAGTGTAGCTTCCCAACAGTGAAAGAATTTTTCAAATCGGTTCTTTAGTTTCGGAGCCTTTTCAATGCAAACAAACAAACAATTAAATCTTTCCTCTTTATAATATTAGTATAGATATAGATTAGTAAGGTAATAAGAATAATTCCAGCAGTGGACTGTTAAAAGCTGATTATGATGATGATGAAGAATAATTAGGACACAGGCCTTACCTTTCTTATTCCGCTTGATTCGGGGCTGAGCCGTGGGCAGGTTGACGCTGGAAGTCATGCTGACGCTCATGGAGCTGACGGACGAAGAGTAGCTCTCCGTCATCTGGTTGCCGCTCGTCATCGGGTGGAAATGATCGCCTTCCACGCTGTCTTCTGTCGAATATAATCAACAAATGCAATAACGCGGCCAGTGAATGGCCTTAGTGCGGAAAAGGCTTATACCAACAGCTTGCAGATCAAAGGCGGATCCAGCTTTGGTCCCAAGAGGGGGGGAGGGGTCACATAGCCGTGGTCAAGTGACAAGAAGTTATAATTTAATTTTATAATTAATTTTTATATTAATTAGTGGTCCACCTAGGGCCTGGACCCAGCCCAGGGGAGGGGGGGTCATGACCCTCATGACCCTTCCCTGGATCCGCCCTTGGAAAAGTGCGTAACTTTATGCCGCTGGATTTTCATCAAATATAGCTGAGAAACATTGTATTGACATTTGCTTTCGATGCAAAAAAAAGTCCACATTCAAATCCGTCTACCCGTTTGAGAGCTACTACAGGTTGTAGAGCGTGAAACTATAACATGTTTTTTTTCAAATGGAGGGTCGGCAACAAATGTATGATGCCTCTGGTGTTACAAGTATCCATAGGCGACGGTGACTATTTACCATCAGGTAGCCCGTCTGCTTGTTTGCTACCTATGGCATAAAAAAAGCTTCAAACTTATAACATCCTATGACTTCATTTGTTTTTTTTGTGTGTGATATACACACACTCTGTGGCATCGTAGATCTCAAACAGGTGGACTGTTTATATGTTGTTTTTTGCATAAGGGTTTTAAAATAATGTTGAAGGCTATCGCAATCAAGCGGCTACCATTGGCACCAAAGATAATATATAACCACTTGATTGCGCATGTCGTCATAATTTCATTTTGCACGAGTAAGCCACGTCAGTCGCGGGGGGGGGGGGGTATGTAATGGTGGCTTGTGATTGGAGACTCAATCGAATGGCTTGTGATTGAAGTTACAAAAGTCATTCATTCAATTCGCGCCTAGGATTGGCTCGGTCGAAAAAGATTATGTTTTTGAAAAACCATGGGGTTCTTCAGAAGGTAGTATCTAGGAAAGAGGAAGGAAGGTAGCTCATTCCACATTTTGCAGGTATGAGGCAAGAAAGATCGTGTGAATCGCAGTGTGCGATTTTTACCGATCTATGATATGTGGATGAACTTTCAGGCGGTGGCGGCTAGTACGATGATACAACCGTGACGCCTGCATCAGATCAAACAGTTCTTCAGAACACTCCCCATTGTAAATGCGATAAAAGATAAAGAGAGATGTAAGTGCACTTACCGAAGCTAGGTCCCGACCAGCCATACGTTCCAGTGTGCTTGGGACCTGGATTCTCCAGGTTGCCCAACAATTGTGCCTCTATCAGCTGGAAATCTGCTTGTTTCATCGGCTTACATTGTATATTCATTCCACTGGGCCGGAGTGGGATATTGCTGTAGGAAAGTACCTTTTAATGGTGTGTTTATAAGTCAGTCGGCAAAAAGGTATAGGCTCAAGAATTGTAAAGCCGTTAATAAGAGCTTTTCAATTTAATTTATGGCGTCCATGGAGAGTCCGCCTAGAATTGAAATACATTTGTTGATTGCCCAGGGTTAGAATTTTAATGTTTTTTTAGTATTATTAGCTTGCGTTTGACCGTCATCTCAATGTTAAGCGAAGATGCGGCCTACGATGGAGCAAGCTTGCCTAGAAAGAACCGATTCACTCGCGATTAGAAGACACTCAGATTGATTTAGATTCTACAAGAGAGCCATATTACAAAATGCAGTTCAATTCGTTCAAAAAGTCGTTCAATTTAAGTACCTGGATTTTCGGGCATAAAACTAAAAAAAAAATATAATTACTGTAATTGTCAAGATGAATTAAAACAAGTAAACCGTAACATTAAAATTGTTTATTTTATGTCAGTAAGTATGTTTATTTTAAGGCCCCTACGAGACAGGTTTTGCCCTAGTGTGGGGGACCAATAGAAAATGTTATTTTTAAGATGTTACTTTTTAAGCAATAAAAAATCTTAATCTTTGTCTTAGTAATTTAACGACACTTTCACGGAGGGATCCTAGAGTTTTACGAAAAAATACTTTTGTAAATTGGAGGTAATAAGTTGATGTATTGAGTAGTCCTAAAATTTAAAGCCGTTATTTTCAATTTAAAATACAGATCTATATTTATTACAGAAATTTAATGTTGTATAGGTAAACTTACTGTTTGATAGAAAAGAATGTCAGAGAGCTCTTAAGAAGCTTACCTTGTGTCTTCTAGATCAGGCTGATTCAACGCATCCACCAGTTCAATCAATGTGTGCAGCTGTCTTGGTGAAATGAACACTATAAACGAACCCAGAAGTACTCTGACCTCCACTTTGGGCCCTTCCACTTCTTCCGTATGCTTTATTTTCAAACATAATTCATGCTGCCCAGTCAGTCTTGCAAATAAAATTGGCTCCAGCTGACTCGTCTTCTCATCTGGTGTTAATTCTCTAGACTCAGCGCGGCTTTTAGCTTCTGCAATGATCTCTTTGACTGGATCCGACTCTATAGTGGATATGACACTCCGCGTTTCATAGAAAACATCTGATAGGGTGCTAGTGTAGTTGACATCTTCAACTTGGCTGGATTCTGTTTTGTCGGGCTGAGATGACGATGATTTTTCCATGCCAAGACTGCGGGCCATTGTTCGCAGTTTAGATGGGTACTCGTCAGTGTATAAAGTAACTCCTTCGAATTTGATTCTTTTGTTTGTGTATGTGGCGACTACGTAGGTTTTGGATTTCTCGGGGTCGGTCACCTCTGGACTTGGTTCTGAGCCGGCTTCATCGAAATAATCGATGCTGGAATGTTTTGTAAACAATTAATTAATAGATAAATACAAAAAACTAAAAATAAAAGTCAGGAAATCAGCTTAGTACCCGAAACAGCATAGATCATGGAATATAATAAATACTGAGGATTCCGTACCACCACATAAATTGTTAACTAGTAAAGTACAAAAAAATTGTGCAAAAAGACAACATCCCGGTCACACATCTAAGTATTTATCGCGCTCGACGATGCTTAACTTTGGTGGACAGAAATTTGTCACCAACTCGCGCTTGGCCATTATTTATTATTTTACTTTAAAATGTGTTCTGTAATCATGCCAAGTTTGAATTTTTTACGTATTACCGTTTTTATATTAGAGCAAATACAAAAATATGTAAAAAAATAAATTGTTTGTGTTGTCTTGCTTTTTGACTTTATTATTATTTCTTAGTTAATTCGTCTTAACATTACATATTCTGTGAAAATCTCAACTGCCTATCTATTACGGGTCGAAAGATACAGCCGGTAAAAAGTAGGGCAGACAGACAGACGGACGGCCAGACAGACGGACAGCATAGGCTTAGTAATAGGGTCCCATTTTCACCATTTGGGTACGGAACCCTAAAAACAAGCCTTGTACACATTGTTCTATTTTTACCTACACTTCCTTGTCCCCAAGTACGTGTGACCTCTAGTAGACTGATTAGAATAATCTCAATGTGTGTTAACGGCCTTGATACTATCAATTTAAATAAAACTGACATGACTTTTGGGTCATCATTTTAGTCGATATGCAACTAAGGGTAATAAAACGACTTCTTTGAGTCCAAGGTCATATCTTAATTTGTCCATTACCAAAGGAGTTTTGACTGGGGGTGCAAAGCTAAGAACGTGAGAGGGACAAGAGAAACATTCTTAGAAAGTTAGAGCGGGAAAGAGAAAAAGAAACCGTCGGACTGTCAGTGATAGGATCGGAAGATTCGGAAACGAAAATTGGCAAATCAGACGTTTAAGAGGCATGTCAAAATGATGAATGTTGAAATGAAGTACTTACTGTTTTATATGGATTTCTAAAGCAATGCCTCTGTCACCATTTTTGGGAACATGTTCAACACGAATTTTTGTGTTGATGAATTTCACTTTCACTCTGCTCAAAACTGAAAGAAAATAAGCATAAAGAAGTACCTATTAATAATTTTAATAACAAATGCCCTAATCCTATTAGTAAAGTCTTTGACTAACAATGATAGGCCTACAACAAAACAAGTAAGAGTATGTGAAAAGGAAGTGAACCAATCAATGTTGAGCTCCGAAACTGTTTAGGGGTAAACCCAGAATTTACGCATTTACAGATAGTTTTAGCTGCTATCACAGGTCACTGCCCTCTGCCCTCTGTGCAGAGGCTGTCTACAGGAAAACGAAACCGTGGAGTATATGTAGTACTGCATTGCACGGTCACTGAAGATACTCCTTGAAGAAACTCAACAACAACAAGTCTCCAATACCATAACACCTGGCGAAATAGAGGTAGAGCAGTTCAGTCAGCGACCCAAAGCCGTGCCTCGTTATTTTAGGGGACTCGGCTGGTTTGGGTAGGCTGGCAGGGGCAAATGCACAATACACGCCAAGCGGGATGTCAGTGCAGGTCTTATCAACCTCACTTTGAATTACAATAGTTTTGCAGCATATTAATCAGCTCCTTTTAGTCAAGCTTGCTGTATCATTGCTTATACAAGGTATTTAATTATCAGAATGTAATTTAGTGGTCAAACACACAGACTATCCTATCCGACGTCTGAAAACTGCAGCTAGTACTTGACTTTCAGCACAAATACCGAAACAGACCCATTGGACACTGATTAATTGTTTCCTTTAGCTGACATAAATATTTGTGGTAGTATAGAAAAAACTATTTTCTTTCTTTCTAGTATTAAATAAATAATGTGCAGTTTCAATGCCATTGCTCAACAACGGTGAAGGAAATCATCACGAGGAAACCGGTATGTCCAAGAACCCCTAAAGTTTAAAGAAATGGCATTCACCAAGATGCACTGGGCAGTGGGCCAGCATGGTGGATTTAGGGCACATCCTCACTCGCTGAGAGAAGGCCTGCGTCCCATCAGTGGGAACATGATAGGCTGATAATGATGATAATAATTATTATATATGCAAGTGTGTTTATTGGTTTGTTTCTTCTTTTTTCACACAGCAACTATTGAACGGATTGACATATTTTTTCATCTATATTATTATTCAGTGGGGTGGAGAGCGACATACATGTACACTTTTTATGTCAAACAGGCTACTACTGCGAGGTGCAGTTAGTCAAACATAAAATGGCAGCATTCTCCTATTTTCACAGTATACTTACTGGAATCTATAGCATGTGCGAACATCTCAATGCCCTCGACGGGGTGTGACTCCTGAGGTCCATCTTCCTCTCGGAGACACTCGGCTGCCAGCTGCATGGAGGATGACATGGAGGACCACATCGACTCCAGCATTGATGACACTGGAATTTTACACCACCATTATTATACATCTGAAAGTTTGAGTGTGGTCCATCTTTTGAGTTGGTCCCATAGTAAAAGTTGTCCATATTGATGGGTACTATACCCATCATTACGGCACTGATAGTCCTTGACTTTCAGCATTAATGCCGAGACGGACCCATTCGACACTGATTGTATCCTATAGATATAAGTTTTTGTAAAGGTGTCGAATATTTTTTTTTTTCTTTCTATAAAAAATATTATTACCTGGTTCTGCTCTCACTTTCGGCTGGACAGTGAGAGAGAGTCCGTTGACTTCAACAATAGAGTCATCCTTGAGTAGAGTAGACCAGGGTATTGTTACTGTGATCTCTCTCATGTGGCCATCGACTATCTCCAAGGGCCAATTCTGGGCATCACCCAGTTCATTGAGAGCCTAGAAGATAAGAGATTTTTTTAATGGTAAAAGTATAAAGCATTTTAATCTTATGTGTAATAAATAATTTGTATTTGTGGTTTTTTCAATGAGGTAGTATTTCTGATGATTCATAATTTATGTTATATATGTACATCTTTCAAGGTTCTTCGTTGCTATTTTATGATCACATTGAGTGGATAAATTAGGGCTGATTTTATTATACCAAAAATTTTTCTTTGTTCAGGGTTACACAAAAATGTGTTAAGTACTAGCTGCAAGAAGTTATTGTACTCATCATTATGAATAACTTTTACTATAGGACCAGGCAGGAATTTAGTTTAGCGTTCATCAATATAAGCCGGGAAAGGGGGTGGGGGATAATGGGGGGTAGAGCCCTCTCCTGAAGGGGAAGTTGCGGGAACCCCCCATTTCGGAGTTATTTCAATTTTAATATACTAGCGGTCCGCCCCTGCTTCGCACGGGTATAGATTATAGCCTATGTCACACGGGGATAGTGTAGCTTCCCGTCAGTGAAAGAATTTTTCAAATCGGTTCAGTAGTTTCGGAGCCTATTCAATGCAAACAAACAAACAAACAATCAAATCTTTCCTCTTTATAATATTAAGTATATACTACTAACTTAACTTTCCCAATAAGCAATGTATTTTTTTCTTGTAAATAACCACCTAGCTTTCTAACCTACCTAACAGAATTCGGATCTGCCCTAATAGAGGAATGAGGAGGGGGGTATTTTAGGTTGTCATACAGGGCAAAGGTAACTAACGCAAAATCTCTTTAAGGCAACTTTGTTGCATCAAGACTAATAACTTTTGTCCTACAAGTTTTTCGAAATTCGCGAGATTCGAGATTCGCCTTTAATAGGTCTTGCGTTATTTACCTTTAACCCTGTATAAAAATAATAATTTTATATAACGTCCAGTACATAGTAAGTTTCCAGTACATACACCGAAAAGTTTTCATGGCCAAAGGTTTTACCTACCTAAGGTCTTGTATAAAATGACAGAATATTGATAATTTTATGATTCAACAAAAAAAAAGTCGGTAACTATATGTTTTTGCTATTTAAGACTTCACATGGTGTCCTTATAATATAGCCTTCCTGAGAAAGAAAAATGTGAACTGCCAACTCAATGACTGCTAATCTGAAACTTGGCCCAGGACCAACCCTGATATCGCAAAAAAATTGATTCCATACATTTTCTCAAGTGCGAATGACATATTGGTATAGCTGTGAGCAGCTGTTTTTTTTGTGATTTCAAATTTTGACCTAAAGTAAAGTAATTCATAATGATAAACACAAGAACCTCCTTTCTGCTTATTACCATCTTTCTGTGTAACCCTGTTTGATTTATTAAACCAGCTCTAATAATTTAGTTTCAATGTATTACCAAGAAGCGAAATATTATATTTATTTGGTTATTTTTATATGTGAAATTTATAGGTAATAATCAGGTTCAAGTAAAGAGCAGACAGTCAAGAAAAAATTGCATTCATTCTATTAACCTTGACATACAGAACAGTTTATTTATATTTACATATTGTATTAGTTAAAGATACCTCATTAAAAATAGGTACCACCCAAGACTATATTTTCTAGTGTCCCTCTAGCCTTTAAAAGCATGGTATCACTATGATTAAAATT
Organism: Agriopis marginaria; assembly: GCA_932305915.1. Classification (NCBI taxonomy): domain Eukaryota; kingdom Metazoa; phylum Arthropoda; class Insecta; order Lepidoptera; family Geometridae; genus Agriopis; species Agriopis marginaria. The sequence goes on along the minus strand of OW029934.1, from coordinate 5,176,990 downwards.
ATGTTGAAAACCTACGACGTTTTATATGTAAACATCTTAGTTGTAAAGGTGTTGTTCTTTGTTTAAACTCATGAAAGCACGTGTTTTTGCGAAGTAGGTAGGTAATGCGCAAATTGTATTGGCAGTGTATTCAGCACACACAAAGCAATGTCCTGAACTCTATGTATTTTGAACCAACTGGTGAAATATGTGCTAGAATAATAAAGTAACTCACTTCGCAGTCAAGGCTGACATCGCATACGGTTCCAGTCCCATTGTACAGGTCTACACTCAGCTGATCCAAGGTAAGTTTTTCTTCAAGGAAATTGCCAAGATAACGCTGTAATAGGTATCTGCAAGCCCTCTTTTTGATGCTCTCTGACCATGGCAGATACCACAACATTTTCAGAGCTCTTCATATATCATCACACTTGAAAATTTTAGCTTTTGTGCGTAATGACTATTGTGATTTGCGTGCGATTGACTTGCGAACGTAAATAAACACTGCGTTTCGTTTCGCGCAGATCGTACTATCTGTCAAATGTCTGCCAAAAGTGACAGCCGTAAAAGCGTTCCGTTTCATTATATTACCTACTAAACATCTACTGTGCTGCATTTACATCGTTCCAGTCAATGGCGGAAATTCAAATTTCAAACAGTTTTCTTGTCCTTGTAGCTAGGCCGGGTAATTATTGTAAACAACCATGATGTTTGCGCAGATTGATTATTATTCTTTACAAAATCATGTAAAGCTATTTATCTCTAATGCCCATTATTACTTACATTTGTGAATAAACAAATTTTTGCTGTTTCAAACGATTTATTCACAAATGTAAGTAATATGGTGCGTTACTGTTAAATAATTGTACATTATAATGTAAAGAACAGCCAACATTTTGCGCAAACACTGTGTTATTTACAAATAATTACCTGGCCTGGCTACTAGGACCAAAAAACTGTTTAAAATTTAAATTTCCCGCCATAGGTGAATCGAACCACCTTAACCACTATTTTTCTGGCTATTGCCTTTATTAACTAAATTAAACACTAAATACCTATAAACTACTTAGCCTAGTAAACAAGAATAGTTGTAATAAGCTACAAACACGATGGATAATTTTTTGGATTAAAGTTGTTAAGGCCTACGTACACTCACGTATTATGTTTTTTCTTACTTAGTATGTATTTATATTATCTTTGATGTTTTTATCAGTCGAGACAAGATTCTCTTGGTCGTTCACGCACGTTTTACTAAAGTGAAACACATAGAATTTGGGTATAATACAAAATTCACAAATACTAAGCTTACGTAGGTAGGTCTAAGCCTTTGACTAAGCATTTAGATATATTTTAGAAACGACATACTAATTTTAATCAGTGTAAATTTAGATTGCAACGAATACACAGAAAATGCTAATACCTTAACAGTCGGGCAGGTCTGCTTTTGGTTCATACATTTTAGAAAGCTAACGCGGTATCCCTATTAGGGGGAGGGGGTCTTTTGTTTCAGTAATCCCATGTCATGTCAGTAAGATGGGCTTTATCGTATGGGCTTGTCACAGGTCTTCGGGCGACCCAAAAAAATCTGACACCTAGAGCAAACCAAGCAAACTACTAGGTAAAGCCTAGATAACAAGTAGGTAGTAGTAGGTACCTCTTAGAATAACTTATTCTACAATATTTAAGTTACTTATTTGTATTTGTTATATATTACTCCTGTATCTCTAGAACTTGTGTACCTAATAGGGTTGATAAGTCTACGTACGTGATTACCTACGCAGGTATGTTACTTGTTACTACACCTTATTATCTATTATCTAGGCATAGGCGTATGAACGAAATACTTGCTCACATAATTTTGTGAAGAATGGATAAAGGATCAGTAGCCTTTCCCAACAAGTGGGTCTTAAAATGAACATGGACAAGACAAAAATCATGTCGAATGTCCATGTTGAACCCGTGCCGATAGTCGTTGGGAACGATACTCTAGAAGTTGTTGACCATTACACCTATCTTGGACAGATTGTTCAGTTAGGTAAGTCCAACTTAAGCAAAGAGGTCGCCCGAAGAATCCAACTCGGATGGGCAGCGTTCGGGAAATTGCGTGACATCTTCTCGTCCAATCCAAGATACCACAGTGCCTCAAGACGAGGGTTTTTGACCAGTGTGTGTTGCCAGTGATGACATATGGTACTGAGACGTGGTCCTTAACTGTTGGCCTTTTGGAAAAACTCAGAGTCACTCAGCGGGCAATGGAGAGAGCAATGCTCGGAGTTTCTTTGCGCGATAAAATCCGGAACGTGCATATTCGCCAAAGAACCAGAGTCACCGACATAGCTGTTAAAATTTGCAAGTTGAAGTGGCAATGGGCAGGCCACATCGCTCGAAGAACCGATAACCGATGGGGTAGAAAGGTTCTTGAGTGGAGACCACGAACCGGAAGACGCAGTGTAGGTAGGCCTCCCACTAGATGGACAGACGACATAGTGAGAGTCGCTGGCATCCAGTGGATGCAAAAGGCAGGCTGTCGTTCAGTGTGGAGGTTAAAGGGGGAGGCCTATGTTCAGCAGTGGACGTCTTCTGGCTGATGATGATGATGATAGATAAAGGATACGCAACGTGCGTATCAAAACATAGATACGTAAAAATATAGGTACGTAATAAACATATTTTTTTACGTACCTATATTTTGTTTGACGATTGCGACGAGTGCGAAGGATAGGTACGCACGTTGCGTATCCTTTATCCATTCTTCACAAAATTATGTAAGCAAGTATTTCGTTCCATAACATATTTTAATCAAATAACAGCATAATCGGTCTAGGAATTGCGGAGATATTGGGGTCACCAGGTCACAGAACTAGTGGTTCGGGGCGAACCACTAGTTTACTTCATAATGGTTTTCCCCGTTTAGGACCCTAGGCTCAACTGCGAGGCTCAACTAGTTGAGCCGTTCGGACTTTTCTTTTCCCTTAGGCATAACTAGTAAGTGTCGAATAGAAAAAAAAACGAATCCTCAATTCAAAAAAGAAATATCATCGGCACCACTAGTTTTATGCCCGATGTACCGTTTGCACCATTGGCTTGCAACATCAATAGTGCAAACGCAACTGCTTTGTATCGTTTGCACCATTAATGGTGCAAACTAACATTTTCACCTCGTACCGTATGCACCATTGACCAATGGTGCAGATACAACTGGCATTTGCAGGAGTACGACCCGTCCACCTGCCGGCTTCAACCCACTAGTGGAAAGCATGGGTAATTCGCATTTACCTTTGAAACCACTGCAATAGAGTTGGGAACTAATAATAAAAAAATTATCGACATTTACGAAGATCAATAATAGTTTTTACACCAAATCCAAGTACCAGGAATGCATAAACCATGAAGAGCTTTGCCCTTCGCGATCCATAATAACACTTTCTGTGAATCTAGAGTGAAATACCTCTGCATTGTTTCTGTTATCCTGGTACCTGGTACCGACAAATTGGGCTGTTCCACTTGTCCCTACCAAAGTAAACCATCATCATCATTATTACCCTACTCTTATCAGACGGACTTGGGCCACTCTCTCGGGCGTTTGCACTTGCGTTTGCACCATTGATGTTGCAAACGGTACATCGGGCATAAAACTAGTGGTGCCGTTGATATTTCTTTTTTGAATTGAGGATTTGTTTATTTTTCTAATCGACACTTACTAGTTGTGCCTAAGGGAAAAGAAAAGTCCAAACGGCTCTACTAGTTGAGCTTCGCAGTATAGCCTAGGGACCGAGTTGAGCCTTGGGTATTTTTTTTTCCCTTAGACACAACTAGTTGTGCCTAAGGGAAAAAAAAGTCCGAACGGCTCAACTAGTTGAGCCTCGCAGTTGAGCCTAGGGTCCGAAACGGGTTTTCCCAAAAACGACAATTTCTATAGTAGGTAGGTATAATTAGCGGGTATTATACATTTGGAAACTACACATTTCCGCTAGATCTGGGTGTCTTCAAATCACGAGTGAATCTAGCCTATTATAAGCCTATTATTTATAAAATATTATATAATTATATAGTATATAAATTATAGTAGGTAGTATATTATTATAACAGTGGATTCAGTCCTAAAAACAAGTAAATTTCATTAGAAATTTAATTATTCCTGTAGATCACTCAAAAATATGTGGGTCCTTCAGCAGTTACAGTATTTTCTATAGTTGGGAGACTACACGTAAAAATTTGTAAGCTGTAGAATATGACAAATGCGTCAGCAGGAAGGTATACAGTTGCAGAAAACACGGAGCTGCCAACCCCATTGTTGGAGCTAGCCAGAACATCAGAATGATTAACCACTAGAAAAACTTCAACTTTTGAAACTTTGTAGTCATCTGAAAACATCAAAATGAAAAGTTAGATGGGTATTATTAATAGTGTAATAGTAACTAACTAGCTACGCCCATATGAAAAAACGACCTAAAAGAGACCGCAGGGAAACGCTGGATGCAGGCCGCTTCCAACCGGCCCTTTTGGAAATCGATGGGGGAGGCCAATGTCCAGCAGTGGACGTCCTACGGCTAAAATGATGATGATGATGATGAGCCCTTATACAACAAAATAAAATAATATTACCTACTTATTTACTTAAAAACCTATTCTCATTTTGTAATTTTACTTTGTAGAAAGGTACTGGATTAAATATTAAGTATTGTACATACCGGTTGCACTTCTGTAGTAGATATCAAAAACACGATGAATTGGTACGCTTGGCCAAATTTTGTTTTCAGCGAAAATGCACATCTCTGCGAAAAAAGTATGTCATACCTATTACCATTACTTAATTATTATTAGTAGGTACGACTAACTGTCGTCCGCGACTTAAACACGTAGATTTTTATCATAATACTAGCTGTTGCCCGCGACTTCGTACGCGTAGATTTTCATACAATATTTCAACCCCCTTTTGCCCCCCTTAATTCAGCCCTTTCGCAAAATCCTCTCTGGGCGGACCTCTACACCCCGAAAGTAATCTACTTGCCAAATTTCAACAAACTTTCAACAAAAAATAAAACCCCCATTTCACATCCTTAATCCGTCTTTTCCAAAAAATATAAATGCTGCCGGCAATGTGAATAATTCAGGTATTCTATACAATGCCTAGGCAATGTATAGAATGCCTGGGGCGTCCAGGCAATGTATGAAATATTATGAATATTATTGACCGTTTCATACTTTGTCTTGGCAATGTATACAATTCCTAGGTATTGTATAGAATACCTGCTGGTCCACCGGCAATGTATAAAGTAAATAGATTTTGTTCTATAATTATCAATGTTATGTAAGTACCGTCGTGGAAGCACCGGCCTAAGAATGTACTCCCCCGTTCTCTTCCCGTGGGTGCCGTAGAACTCGGCTAAGTGTGTCTGTGAGTACACGTATGGGGCTGTGTGGATTTGTGATGTGTGAGATTTTAAATTATTAACCTGAATACTAAATTTCATATCCCTAAGATCAAAAACAAAGGACTTTCATACAAACTTTCAACCTCCATTTTCCCCCCTTAATTCAGCCCTTTCGCAATATCCTTTCTTAGCGGACCTCTACAATCAAGGAATCTATCTGCCAAATTTCAGCTTCGTAGGTCAAGTAGTTTTCGAGATTTCGTGTTTAATGAGTGAATGAGTGAGTGAATGAGTAGATGAGTAGATGAATTTCGCTTTTATATATATAGAATTTTCTAGATCATTCTGTCCAGAAATTTCTAGAACTTTCTCGAACATTCCAAATCGATTACAATAGTTTGTACTCATTTTAGAATTATGTCGATCATACCAAAATCTAGAACTTTCTCGAACATTATAGATATAGTAGGTATTTCCTTTCTAAAGGATGTCTTCAGATAGGCTATCTAAGTACCTACTCAACGTACACTACAAAGTGCGCTGCAAATCAGTCGCCAGCTTAAGATGAGCCGTACGTTCAAAGCTTCCCGTACATTCCGGAGGTCAAGTTATTTGGACCTAATACTGAGGGTTGTGATGTGTGTAATTTCTGAACTACGAAATCGACGACCTTGAAATTTTTACGGGACGTTATTTAATATACCTCCTTTCTAACAAAAGAATAATTAATGAAATCGGACTACGCGGTAATGAATTACAGCTAAGTTCACGTTTTGACTTTCATCCCCTCTCCCAAGGGAACCATGCAAAATTTCGAGATAAAAGGTATCCTATAACCTACCTCGTAGTATGAACTCAAATTATGCTAAGTTTCATTTGAATCCATTGAGTAGTTTCGGCGTGATGCGCGGCCCAGATACAGACAGACAGACAGACAGACAGACAAAAATGAAAAAATTTACAGTTTTGACTTCAGTATCGATAATAGAGTGCCGTAATATTTTTTTTTTCAAAATATCTTCAATGTACAGAATTGGACCTGTTACAGTTTTATTATAAGTATAGATAGGTATAAACATTTAACCTTTGCCTCACTTAATTTGGCCCTTATCTGAAGTCTGACGAACTTTCATTCTTTCATATTATTACTATCTACTATTTAACCCCCTTAGGGAATGATATTCCATTTAAACCATTGAACCTTGTTTAGAAATGGAAGCGTAAAAGCCAATTTTCACATTTCTAACCTTTATACAAATTTTCATCATCTAATTAACGACTTTAGTGGATTTAAAAAAAATCCTTCTTTAGTATTAGCGTCGTAATTATAGGTATTATATAGAACACTTAAGAAATTTTCTTCTTGACTCAGCACACTGCACAGCAATAAACTGTGCTTTGTCTCAGTTGTCTGTCAAGTGTTTTTTTACACCGCGAAACCGGATTTAAAAAGGAAAAAAATGGAAAAATGAAATGGATGGAATGAAATGGAATTTAAAGAGGTATATATTGGGACCAATAAAATGGAATTCCCTTTACCTTGTAGCATTTATTTCCGTGGACATGGCACCAGGCACCTACCTCTACATGTTCCCAAGGTCATCAAGATCTTGAAATGAGAAAAACCCGCTGCTTGTAACGTTCGTCTAAATTTCACTGATGCTGACGAATGGATTAGGAGTATGATAAGAACCAAGAATGACACGCTTGCTTTTCGCATGGTGTTAAAACTCTGTGTGGTGGGTGGGTTGGTAGGTGTGCCCGTCTTATGACTTGTGTATTATGGACGGATAGCTGTTTGTTATGTAAATTAGAACCGCTAACAGACTCTATTGTTAATTTCTTGGAAATTCACCTACTATTTCCTAGCTATATTTTATGTACCTACATGTTCTGCAGCATATAAGATTATTTTTTTCATATTGAAATATACATCATTAGCCAGTAAACGTTCACTGCTGAACAAGGCCTCCCTCTTAGAGAGGGGTGTTGCCCTATTGTATATTTTGATTGCCCGTTGGTCGAGTTGGTAGTGAACCTGCCTTCTGAGCTTGGGGGCGTGGGTTCGATTCCCACCTAGGACAAACATTTGTGTGATGAACATTTGTGTTTGTTCTATAATTAATATCTATTTGTTGTGTTAATATCTATTTAAGTATGTATTTAAACCTATATATGTATATATATATCAGTCTCTGGCAGCCATATCACAAGCTTTGCTTAGTTTGGGGTCAGATGACCGTGTGTGCAAAAATGTCTCGAATATTTTTATTTATATTGTATAGTGTAGTATATTGAAATATGAAAAAGTATTATTGTAACTTGAAGAGGAAATTAAATGATAAATGTTGACAGGGTGAGTATTATTAATTTAATAGTCATGATTAAAATAAAATGTGTAGATACATTTGATTTGGCTCACATAATAAATTAATGATTTGCTAAAACATATTTGGCTCCTGCGACAATTCCAGCCCAGGTTTCGGTCACAATTTGCTTAATGTATTTTGGGGGGACTAGAAATCCGTATTCATAGCCAGGAAGTTCCAGGGTGTAAGTGAGGGGTACGCCGGCAGCACGGGTCCAGTCTCTGGAGGTACCAGTAGAGTAATAGAGGACAGCAGCAGCGTTGCCGACGATGTATGGGTCAGCCTTCTCAAGTTTCAAATTATCTATCGCCTGGGCCATTTGGACTCCCGCCAAGTGAAGGATGAGACCATTGTTCGGAAGAGTACCTGTTAGTAAACAACGTAAATAAGCAACGTTATCACACACGGCTTCTTAGTAAGTTTTCCCTGTGTGTATTTAAATAGAGTTATAAATATTATGAGTAGAAACATGGTTTGAATTACAAACGAGATTGGTTAGAAGCCGAAGGATTCCCCCTTTTTATAATACCTTTTGATAAATGTAGGTATCTGAATTTAAAATGCGTTGAAGTACGGATCATCTAATCGATATTTACACAGCGTGGTATTGTAAGTACCTACATACTTACTGAGAATTAATGAACGTTTTGCGATTTACAATATTTACTTATCTCTGTTTACAGTCGAAGAGTACAAGCAAAACTAAGAATAAATCGCATTATAATAATTACAAATAAAACAACAACAAGAACTCACAAGAAACGTACCATTGTTACCCCAAGCATATAAGAACATGTTGCCAAAGCTGTGCAGGGAAATGTATAGGGAAGTTCTTTGAATCTGCTGCAGCACGACATCTCGGATGACCCTGATTTCTGGTTCGGAGAAGGCAGATGGACCTTCGTAGATCAGAGAGCAGGGGTCGGAACTTTCCTGGCGGGTGCCCCATTCATGGTCAAAGTTACGGTTGCCATCGACTCCTGGACATTCTTCTGCGCCGACATGAGACTTGGAACGAGTCTTGCGCCATAATCGGTCCTATGTAGCGAAATAAGTAAATAAATAAGAGAAAGTATTTTCCTACAATTTACGTTGCTCAAACAGTGAACGCAATAGGCTATAGAACAAGCATTAATTAATAATAAGACTTTTTAATTACAGACAGTAAAAGAGTCAATAAGAAGTAAGACGTGCGATATACTGAAGAAATTATTTCAATTCCCTAATGTTGATGTTTATAATAATTATGTAATAATAGTTTTAGTTTTTAAATACTGTTTCAAATATTTTCGTGTAAATAAAATGTATACTTATTCCCTAATAAAATTCCGGGTTTTATCGGGAGCACAATATGAAGTGTGTACTACTGTACATAATTTCTTAGAAAATAACGTTCTTGAACTAAAAACAAGGACAAACTTGTCAGTTTTGGCCATGGCATCTCACGTATCTTTGTTTACATCGAATAAGTATGAAATATGTATGCATCAGATATTCCGTAACTGCCTCCAATTAGGAAAAATGTACGGGGTCCTAGAGAAATCCGTGCGGTTAGGTTACATCTCTTAAGTTCATAGGTCATGCCATAAAATATCTATAAATGTAATTTTTTTTTATTACCTCGTCGAAAGAGTATTCATATCCGTCTGGATTAGCCAATGGAATAATGACCCAGTCAATTTCTTCAGTTAATTCTTTCTCTACAATATCAACGACCAGTTGGTTGATGATATATAGAGCAACAGGTGGGGTGACCCATTCTCTAGCATGTACGGCGGCATCAATTACGATTACTGGCTTGCGAAGGTTCTCGAAGCGGGTGGTAGAGATCCTCACGTATTTGATCTGTCGACCTTCATAGCTCAATGCTGCGTTAATGACCGTGACCAAGTTGGGATACTTTGCAGCAAGAGCATCGAGATGATCGTTGATCTGAAAAAATAAATATAGCGAATGATTAAAGATATATAATTATGGTTAATGACCTTATTATTCTTATACACATATTTGTCACCGGGTGATTACCTCATCGTGCCTGTAGTAGGTTTCCCAAGTAATTGAGTGATCACTTGTTTTAGCAGCAGCTTTCATATTTTGGATCTTAACTTCTTCATCTCGGAGGATACTAAAATAGGGTTATAGTTTTAAAACTTTAACTAAAATGAATTTGAGAAAATTTACTTTCAAAGTTCTCTTACGTAGCCAAGTTGTCCGCAATCTGCTTGTAAGGCATATTGTGTGTCTCGAAGTATCGAAGCCATTGAGGTTTTTCTTCTGGAGAGAGCCTGACTAATACTTCTAGTTGCCCACTTTTTGCTCGGGAAGCAGGTGTGGCAGAAAGCACATCGAGAGCCGCTTCAAGTTTGTCTAGTTCTTCAGATGGACCAGCAACTCGGTACAATTGGTGGCTGAAAGTAATTCAATTCAATATTATAGAAATGAGATTAACAATTGAAATAAATTCGTCTTAAATATCCGCAGTTGTATAGGTACCTAAGTTTTAACTTACCCCTCATATTTCTCGTGACGAGCCTGGACTAAGGCTACGAGCATGAGCACACAAATCACCAACCGAGCCATGTTGCCTACTGACTCTTGGACGCCAGCAACTGTTCTTTACATTATAAGCTCTATGATTAAATATAATCCTTACGATTAAATTTTATCGTTTAATCTAGAACTCAAGACTACTGCTATTTGAAGTCATATCTAGCCACTCTCATAAACCCTACACTAAAATAATTTGTTTTTCTTTGCCGTAATCTAACAGCAATGTAAATAATTATTACTAAGTAAAACATAGTTTACCATTGTCAAGCTACGAGGGTGTCTAAATATTGGAAAGTGGGATGAGTGTAAAATAACATATTCACTAAGAACTTTATTGCTTTAAAAATTACGATACCTAATTTAACAAAAAAGTACTTTTCTTCCGTAGCTGGTTTTCAAATTACTAGCATCAGATTCTCATATTTTACATTTCAATGTGTTTTATAAAGTTCTACAAAAATTTTGTGAACATTTTAATAACCGTACTACATAAGAAATTTAATAACAGCAAATTCAATAAATTACTACGTTTTTTTTTAATTCAAATTGAACAAAACATTTAAATGGTAATTTGATAACATTATACATTTATAGTTAGATACATCCAAATCGGTTACGATAAACATTATAAACTTAAGATAGCTATAATAGAGTCATAAAGATAGGTCACTGCGGCTTCATTCAATAGGTGTTCTAGAACTGTACCAAATCTTTTACCTTGTCATCATGTACTGTACGGTGTATATTTTTATTGTGTTTTTAATCATTAGTATCAAATATATGTGTAATCTCCTAGAGAATTTGTCTAATATATTTTGATAATAAATCAACTCAACTGAGTTTATAACGTAGACTTGATTATACTCGTATAGAAAGCTTCCTCTTCAAAGGTCATTATCATTACGTCACCTGACCACACGACAAATATATTTGTGCAAATACTGCTTATAATAGGTTTTTACAGATTTTTGAAATCCCTTGTGCCACCATGCGTAAATAAGTGGGTTCAGTATACTATTGATAAACGCTAAAATTGCCAACGGTCCTCCAAGTAAGGCTCGCAGCCGGATGCACTTTGGATTAGTCAGTTTTTCTTCGCAAAACACAAAAAATATTACAGTTACAAAGAAAGGAATCCATGTAAACATTAGGCTAGCTGTTGTAAGCATCACGACCTTTATTGCTCGCCACTTATTGGGTTCTCTTATTTTGCGTGTTTTAACAGTTTTATTTATTGATTTGTTAAACTTATTGGTGTGATTGCTTGTGTTGTCAATAGATGAGCTTTGAATGGATACCACCGATTCAACAGTACAAACACTTAAGTCAGATTCAAACTGGATTTTGCTGTGTTTGTCAATATCTTTTACAAGGTTGCCGAGATTAGTCTCAGCGTCTTTTGGTCTCACGTCGGAAAGATTTTCAATGCTTTTGGCTCTACATTTAAATTCTAGTTTATAATTGGTTCCAAAGGTAAGAGATGCACTTCTTTTAATTTTGTGATCGTTGTCATCAACATCTATTACTGATTGCAAATTTCGAGTTCTTGCAGTAAATGTACGTCTGTTCATTTTTATTGGCGACTCTTCGTTTGTTGAAGAGATTTCTTTAATTTTAATGGTATTATTGATAGTTTTAACTGTTTTCAAAGCTTTAATTAAAATAAATGTATAAAGCACTGCTACTAAAATAATTGGTATGAGACTTAAAATCGAGTTCAGCAATATAAGTGCTCCTGGAAAGAGACCTACGTAGATGCATCTTGTAAAAGCAAGTTCATGATTGACCCATCCTGTGACTGGCAAAAAACCAAGAGTTAAACCTGAAACCATATTAAAAATTATAATCTAGGTAGCTTAGAATGTAGTTAATCTAAGCTAGGTAGTTTCTGAGGTATAATAGGTACATTCGTGTTTTATAAACCTACACAATGTGCTAAACATTATTTAACTTAGAATATAACGCAAAAAAATGTTACGATATTAATAGCACAGTTACCTACATAATGAATGATGCCTGACCCGGGTCCTTATTCTTTATCTGTATGAGATGCCTTGCCGTAAACGCGTGACGACGTAATTTGAAAATTTAGGTAATTGAAAAATGGGCTCTGTACCTTTAGTCTCTATGACCATAATGAACTCGTAACGTAGCCGCGTTGCGTTTTATGCATGAAATTGGCAATGTCAAGTTTGCTAACAAGATGAATTTCGTAAAACGATCATTTTGAATTATTAAAATAACGTGGAGCAAGCTAGCGTGTTACGTGCGCGTTTGTCAAGAGAATGTAGTATCCAATTAAAAGACACATTTGATTGGATTATTTGGGTTTATTTTGTAATCACGATTACCATGTCATTTGTAATCATGGTTATACAGTGTTATTACACGTTTACGGCGTATTATGTGGTTTCATACAGAATTAGGGCTCAGTCATTTGTAAGTAATTGCTAGGTAGGTAATTTGTGTCAAAAAACTCTATAACTTGAGGTTCGCCCGACAGCGATGTTGTAAATAGATAGGTATGTGGTAATGTGGCCTTGAGTATAAGAATAAGGTAAAATACTTACAAATCATCCAAGTTAGGATGATTCCGATTCTGACACGGGTTGTGTTAAACCACCTTTGGTAGTACAACCCGTGGAGTATGTAGATGTAGCGATCGATGGCAATGAGACCAACGCTCAATATTGAAACCATTGCTGGAGTCACCAGTATTCCTGGAGAAATAATAGTTGGTTTAATTATGCGGATATTCATATTAAAGTTCTTAGTTTCATCATCTACACTATATAATATATAATATAATTATAATATATAATATTATAAAGAGGTAAAGTTTGTAAGTTTGTAAGTTTGTTTGTTCTGTTTTAACTCCAAAACTACCGATTTTAAAAATTCTTTCACTAATAGAAAGCTACACTATTCCTGAGTGCCATAGGCTAATATTCTACACTAAATAACCGTATTAGTAAAACATGCTGGAGAAAAATAAGCTGATTGGCTTCTTTATCGGCGTACGCTGACCTAACGGTTTGAGATAAGTAAATACAATGTTTGACAAAAATGTAGTACTTAAATAGTTTTACAAAAAAGTCCGCGATAGCATATACCTAACTTTTATAAGAAAACCACAATAACGATAATAACCGGTTATTGTGTTCAGAATAAAAATAAAAATTTTAAGGTCATGTTTAGATGCAGTTTTGTAATCAAATTTTTTAATCTTTACAAAAATAAATGAATTCATTATTAGGAGTACTTAATGTAGATAAAGTTTGCCGTTTACAGTTTGTGATTTAGTCGCACAGTTTATGAGATAATTTAAAATTAAAATAACGTGACCATAATAATCCGCGCAGCGCCTTCATACTGCACGTAATAAGTAGGTAATACAATAAAATAACTCTTTATCGACACCATAAAAAAGATATTACAAGAAAATTACATTAAATATGGGAACAAAAAACGGCCTTATCGCTATGAGCGACCTCTTCCAGACTACCTTCAACAATGGTGGCCTGCGGTGGAGCGGTTTTTCGAACCATAGTAGATAGCCAGTTGAAATTTTCACAGAATAATGTAACGTTACGGCGGATCAACTAAGAAATGTACTAGTAGTAAACTCAAAAAGTAAAAACAAAAGGGGTTCCCCATACAACAAACGTATTTTTGTATTAGTTTTAATGTAAAAACGGTAATACGTACAGCCGTAAACTTGGCACAATTATAGTACACCCTCTAAAGTATAACAACAAAGAATAAATCATGGCCAAGTGTGAGTCAGTGACAAATTTCTGTTCATTACCAAGTTATAACTGGTAACTGCGGGTCTTGATCGGAAAGAGTGGGACTGAAGTAGATTGGATTGTAGAACGGATGCGGGGCTGGATTGCAAAAACGCGGAAAGGGAGTAAAGTGGATTAAAGTGGACGGATCCGAGTTGGGTCGGAAAGGGTGGGCCTGTATTAGAGAAGATTATGGGACAAATGCAGGACTGGTGCAGTAAGGATGGGATGGAAGAAGAGTATATTACGGGACGGATTCGGGCCTGGAGTGGAAAGAGCCGAACAGGAGTAGAGTGGATTTAGGGGCGAATGCAAAACTGGACCGGAAAGGATGGTACAGGAGGAGAGTGGAATACAGGACGGATGCGAGACTGAAACTAAAAAGACGGGAGGTAGTAGAGTATAGATTTCAATACAACGCGAGTGAAGCCGCGGGCAACAGCTAGTAGTATATAAACACAATCGAAATTAAAACCTGATTCTCATGATGACTTGCAAAATACACAATTTTTAAGGTATCAGTGAACACGTTGATAGAACTTAATTAAGTTAACTAGGTATGACGATGACGTTGCGGTAAGATCCGTATTCAAGTTCAATTAAACCGGTCAAGTGCGAGTCCGGCACGTGCAGTGTGGGTTCCGTAACACCAAAAAATACAAAGAAATGATAAGGTCGTCCAAATAACCCAATAAGTTTCTTAACTTGGTAATGAACAGAAATTTGTTACTGTTTCCCACTTGGCCATTATTTATTGTTATACTTTAGATTAGAGTTTGTACGTAGACTACCTAGTACCTACTGGTATCATGCCAAGTTTGACGCTTGTTACATTAGAGCATTTACCGTTTTTACATTAGAGCAAATACAAAAATACGTTTGTTGTATGGGGGACCCCCTTTTCGTTTTTACTTTTTCGCTTTTTTATTATTTATTAGTTGATCTGCATATCCTGTGAAAATTTCAACTGCCTATCCATTACAGTTCGAAAGATACAGCCGTTTAAAGGTAGGAAAGACAGACGTACAGCGTAGGTATAGGTTCCCGTTTTTACCTTTTGGGTACGGAACCCTAGAAAACTACAAGACCTGTTATTTTAACATAATAATACTTCTTGTAGCTTTATGGAATAAAAATTGACACTTTGTAAGTACATTCTGGGTCTATCATTATCTATTAATGTTCCATTGTATAACTATTTAGGAAGCAAATAATGTACCTATTGTACAATTAATTTAGCAGAAATGAAATATGGCATTCCGACTTGGGACTCACCTGTTTGGAAAACACACATTGAGTTAGCGTTTAAAGTGTAATCAACGGAGAGGCCATAAACTATAGAAAATCCGACAATTGTGTCTGCTAGAGACACGTTTCCCAGGAGTAGATAGGTGCTCTTTGGTTTCTGTCCTACAAAAAAGAAATTAATTAATCAACATTATAATATTTATTATCGACATAGTTTGTGAGAAGGTAGTAATTAACATGTTTCTATTGTTAATTAAGGTACCTACACTAAACCAAAATATGATTTTAATAATATTCTAACAGAATTAATTCAGTTTTTTAAACTTTAACAAAAACAATTTTAAAAATCTATAATAAACTATCATTTGTACGCTGTAGCAGGCAAGGATGCATGTATGCTACTTTATACAGGGTGTAAGGGGAACACTCTCGACGCCAAAAGAAGGTAATTATACTCATCATTATGAACAACTTTTACTACGGGACCAACCCTGATATCGCGAAAAAAAAACAGCTGTTCCATACATTTTGTCGAGTGTCAATGACCGTTTTCTATAGAACAGCTGATATCTTTTTCGCGATTTCAGGGCTGGTCCCATAGTAAAAGTTGTTCATAATGATGAGTACTAAAATTACCTTCTTTTGGTTTCGAGAGTGTTCCCCTTACACCCCGTATTATGTAGTTCCTACCATGCTCTAACAAATAAATAATTTGAATTTGAAAATGAAGAAAATAATGAACTGTCGTAAATATTTGCAACATTTAAACATCTTGTAAGGATTTATACATGGTTGGCATTCAAAACACAAAATATCAATCCCTTCAGTGTCAATATCAGTGATAGGCAAAATATTCGTATGGTGGTCACCATACGAATATTTTGCCTATCACTAGACAGATAAAAAAATTACTTCCATAATATAAAGACATTGCCAATCTCAAGTAGGTACTTTAGTACCTATATAAAAGTCCTCTCAAATTATTTGACGAAAAATGCCAAGCAACTAAAACTGAATTTTTGAGGTTTTGATTCTATCAAATAGAAAGATCTACAGACAATTAAATTTTAGTAATAAATAGATCGGTATTTGGTTTTGAGAAATTAATTAAATTAATAAGTAATAATTTGGATATTATTATTAGTAAAATAAATAATTTTAATTTGAATTTGATTTACGGATTCTAATTTTGGAAAAACTCGTCATATAACATTTAAGATAGAAGTTAGTTGGAAAGTTTTTCTTCTCTAAACTATATAATTAAAATAAGATAGTAGCCCGTAATTTGCTCACCTCAATAATAATGTATGTAGGGAATGCGTAATTTTAGACTGGACAGCCTCAATCAGTAGACAAATAATACTATAATATTACGTAGGTATGTTTTGTCAACCTCAAAATTTTAGTCAGACCACTTTTTTTTTGTATGGTCCATGGTATGGTAAATAATTATATTATAATAATTCCGACTCATCTGGTGTTCCAAAACAAATGTATGACATTACAAATTTTATTGTAATTTACTTAGGACATCTTCATGACATGTAAGTATTTACTCTAGCCATTTATATACATTAACGTTGAAGTTTACAGACTAACGTTCGATGGGCAACAAGCCAAGAGAAATAAACTATGCAGACGATTAGTGCTCTAATATGTAATACATTGTACGAAAATATAATGAACATACTATTATAATCAAAATATTCAAATAAGTTTTTACGGGGGGGTTAATTATTTAGTGCTTAGTTTAAGTTTAGTTTGTTTCAATGTAGTGTACAACCGTGAAACCTTGAATATTAAATTAGTTAGAAAAATACTATAAACCGTGTTAGTGTAATTTCAGTAAGTCAATCAGAGACTTGGATAATATACCTTTTTTCAATATAAGCCCGCTGGATATAACAACAGATAGATTACTTAATATAATTGACACGGCTAGGATATACGAAATCACCCTGTACGCTAAAAGTTTGTGTCTTGCATTTATTCTATAATCTTCGTACAAATCTTTTACTGGCACAGCACTATTATTAGCATATTTATTCACTGTGTTGTTCATTGTAGCGTTGATTATCTCAATCACTTGAATTAAAGTGTTGTTACTGGCAGTTATGTTTAAATCCATTATTTTCACTTTCAAGTCCGTATTTTTCCGAAACGTTATACTGCTATGGCGCCTATACAGTATAGGCACAAGTCATTGCCATCCATTCTCAACCGTGAATGATTCTGATGGCAAACATAACCGCATCATGAGAACTGGTTACGATTTGTTTATTTTAATGAAACCATTTATATTGCCAACTCTGTCTCTGAGTCACAATTTTTAAGGCTGCTGCTTTCGAGTTGAGGGAAAAACTAGGCGTAATTTTATTATAACTATGCCCTACTTTTTTCACTGAATACCTACTATTTTCTCAAACATGGCATTTATTTGCATATTCTTTGAAAAATTAACTTAAAATTGTAATTATCAAAAATCCCTAACCTGTAAGAAACCTGGTAAGGATAATGGGACAAACTATTTAAATTATTGCATTGTCATTTGTCCTTCATAAGCGTGCAAAATTTCAATTTAATTCGACGTTTTGAAGTAGTTGAAAATCAAGTTCAAAGATTCCGTTACATACATATATGCATACATACCAACCTAATAAAAGTGTGTTTTTCAAAAGATACGCTGAGAAAAATAGACTTTGAAGTAAATCAACGCCTAATTTTCACACAACTCTGACACAGCCAAATACTATAGGTACCTTTTCAATATCTTAATATAAATAAAAAATTACACAAAAAACACGAAAAAAAAAATGTTACCTATTTTTTATCATAAGTTTTATCCCTAAATGTAGGTATAGTTATAATGTATACCTACCTACATATTTTTACTTAACTAACACACAATATTTAAGAAAATTAATAGACATGTTTTATTTTGTCCACTGCTGGACATAGGCTTCTCAAAAACAACATTCCATCAAGGCCCAGGCGGTCACCCATCCAAGTACCTACCGGGTGCGTCGTACGAGAACCGGTGGCCGACTCGCACTTGCCCATTTATTATTATTTATTAATTTGACTGGTACCTTATTCGAAGCTTTATTAAATGAGATAGGCACTACGTTTCCCGCCTTCATTTTAGCTTACATCCGGTCTCTTAGCCCCTCCTATCGCGTGACGTCACTTCCACCTGGCAGTGTGGCGCCATGTTAAATCAGTCACTTTGGTTCTCATTGGCGTTTTGGATTCCCGCCGAGTCGGTCGCACTCTTGTTGGTGCCGTCGACTCCAGTGTATTTTGAATTTAAATAGTATAATACCTATACTATATAGAGGTTTGAGTTCAATTTTTATTATCTACTGCTTTAATTAATGTGTTCAAGTGAAACTGATTATCAGTGGATTCAGTTTATCTAGAAATATTTAACGGTCTTTCGTTCGAATATAATGTTTATAAAATAGATTACCGGTCGGTCCATTTTTATACTTCGTGATTTTCCTTTGTTCTAAAATTAGTTTTGTTCTAAGTACCCACATTTTGGAACAAGTTCTAACCAGTTTTTTATCTTCGTGATTTTCCTTTGTTTGAAGTGGTTTATTTTTGTGCTACCCACGATTTTGGAATAACATTTACGCTCTGTTCTTTAGTATGGATAAAAATGTTGAAAATTTGCCGGGGCCTTCGGCTACGTCCAAGCAAAGACGAGAACGGAGTTCGAGTTCGAGTAGTAGCAGCGGAACCAGTTCAAGTTCTTCGAGCGCAGGAAGGCGACGACATAAGAAGAAGAATAGCAGGAAACGAAAACATCGTTCATTGCACCAGCAGTTAGCCGACGAGGTTCGCGCACTGCGAGAACAGGTTGCCCGCCAGACCACGCACTGTCAGGTACCCAATGATGAAACAATTTCACTCGCTGCGTCCTCTTTTGCTGCGGATTTCAATCAAAGTTTTGATTTAGAGGACAGATCTGAGCGATCTGATTTTATTCTTTCTTTTGAAACCAAACTGAAGGAACCGTCAGTTCCTAGAGCAGCACAATCGCATTTGCAATGGCTAGGTGACCATCAGCACTTAAACAAAAGCGATTGGGGCGACGTAAGGTACGCTGAAACTCAAAAGTTGTACAATTTTACACCGGGGTTCACTGACCTTGAAATTAATGATGAAATGAAAGCCTACGAAACTCCGCGGCATCTCACCCATGCAGAAAAGGCTTTCGCAGCTTTGACTATGTGTGTATTTAAACAAAAGGAGTCTTTGCAAACTGGACTACAAGATTTATTGACGTGCGCTAAGGACTGTGAATCCCTGGACTATGGAAGCCTGTATCAGAAGGTCGCCGCCCTGTTCTCCACGGGAGACTTCCACAAGGCATCTTCAGACCTGTTACAGATTGTCTGTGGCCATCGAGCTGAAATAATTCAAATGCGCCGAGATACCATTCTCAAACATGCAAGAGATCCTGTGACCAAGGCGAGCCTGCGCAAGATTCCGCCATCGACAGTCAATCTCTTCGAAGCGGATAAGTTCACCGCGGCAGTAGAACGCGCAGGTGGCGTTAATAAAAGCTTTTGGCCAGCACATACAGCCAACATGACTTCTGCCTCGCAGGCAGCCCTGATGAAGTCACGCGGCCCCTCGCAGGGGTCCGCTTCACACTCAAAACTCTCGCAGAGTTTTGGCCATGCATGCAATCGCAGTAACTACGTGCAAGCTCACTGCTCTCACAATAACCCGCCCTCGCAGGGTGGTTCTCATCATGACAATGTGCCTCATTATAATTCAGCTGCACTGAATTATCGTAATTGTCATAATGCATTTCGAGAAGCTCGATCAAATGCGAGACACCAGTACCAATCAGGACGTGGACGGAAGCGCACTTCCTCACCTAGTCCTCAAAACAAAGACAACAAGCGTCGAAAATTCTGACTCAGAGGTGTTCAATGCACTAATTCGAACCTTTTGGGAACAACTAAGAGCTCCACATTACATAAAAAAAAAAAAAAAAAAGGTATCGCATACCATATTGCCAGAAACCTCTGCTTGTTTATACCATCAACATCGGTTCAAATCAACTTGCGCCAGTGTCAGACAAAATTACATATGTGATAAACATAAACCTTGGAGATCTGCACAGTCTGGTCAGCGTTCTAAATTATGTCAGCTTTGCGGTGCTGAGAGGCAGAATCGACTGTCGAGTTCTTTTGAGCCTAATGAACCAAATCCTGAAACTACATCTTGGTATGTTTCGCCGGCGGCATGCCCTACTAACTGCACTATCGACTTCATGGGCAGAAGCAGAGAAGAATCTCTACTGCATCCAGAACGAAGCAGGAACCAAATTGACTACTCTCATGAAAACCTATCAGATAAAAGTTTTCCATGTTCCCGGAATTTACAACAGTCATGCCGATCATTTGTCGAGACTTCGTGCACACCTTTCGTGGCACCTGACGCTGGAATGCACGGACAAAATTTTCTCCAAGTGGGGGGTTCTGATGATCAATCTGTTTGCCTCGAACCCAGCTTACTTGGGGAGCAGTTACGTGTCGCTGAACCTTCACGATCAGCAAGCGTTGATTCACGATGCCTTTCCCCAACTCTGGAAATACAAACTAGCCTGGGTATCTCCTCCACCACTCCTAATCCCCAGAGTTATAAGCCACCTCAATCAAGCTCGCGGGATTTACCTACTAGTAGTTCCACGATGGAAGCGAGTGTTCTGGCAACCGGACATCAAAGTGCGAGCCCTAGATCCCCCATTCAAGATTCACTGCCTGAACAAAGCTTGAGTAGACCTCACGACGAGACTCCCTCCTCCGAATGTGCTCACGATGACTCTAGAAGTGTAGAAATGTGGGGTTGGGCCGGGACGCTTAAAGGTTGGGACAGTAATCAGTTAAAACTCCTGCAAGAGTCTTGGCGCCCGTCAACACGTAAAGTGTATAACATTGCTTGGAAGAGATGGTTGTCTTGGTGTGAGTCACATAAAACTAGCCATTCAAATCCTGCAGCAAGTGAATTTGCTAGATTCTTGTCAGACCTCCATTTAGTTAACAAACTATCATATAACACGATTTTGTTACACAAATCGGTCGTATCAACTCTATGCGATCCAGAAAAGTCAGGCCATCTTAGTTCACATGTGCTAATTAAGCACATTATGAAATCAATAGCTTTACAAAAGCCAGTTGTCCATAAAAAACCTCCGATTTGGAACATAGATACGCTAGCCTCTTTTTTAGAACAATATCGTATTGACATTAATAACCCTTTTCAAGTTCAAAGGCATACTGCTGCCTTACTTCTCCTTTGTTCAGGAAGAAGAATACACGACTTGACATTACTCACTGCTGATTCTAGTAATTGCATAATAGAAGATGATTCATTAATTTTGTGGCCATCGTTTGGTTCTAAGACTGATTCTACAAACTGTAGGCAGTCCGGTTGGAAACTTGTAGTCAATAAGGAAAACAGGCAGTTAGATCCAGTTTTTTGGGTTAAATGTACTTTATCTCTTCTCGAGGATCGTAGAAAAGCTGCCAAAACCAACAGCTTATTTATTAATATCAGGGGAGAACCCAGACCTGCATCTCGGACCCTCATTGCAGGCTGGATCAAAGCCTTGTTGGCAGATGCTAGTATATCAGCCACTCCGGGAAGTTTTAGATCAGCCGTGGCTTCGAAAAATTGGCTCGACAACTACCCTCTTGAAGATATACTTGCTAGGGGCAACTGGCGTTCGCAAAACACCTTTTGTAAATATTATCGGTGTCAGGTTACACCCACTAGTAGGACGTCTGTCACCCAGTTCTTTAATCCAGTTGATGAAAAATACATCTAGAATTTATTGATATTGTTAATTAGTATGATCATGTTGCGTAACGGATCTTAATAGTTTGATAAGTACCTCTTTGTAGGTAGATATCAACGTGAACAAAATTAAACATATTGAATAAAATTTCTTAATTTCTTTTAATTGTTTCCATCTAGACATTCTTCATGGTCCTCGTGGTAAAACAGTAATTTTACTCCTTTGTGCATCACAATCACATTGGCGTTTACGTCATCAATGTCACTTCCACCAGGCGATAACAAACACGTCTCATTTAATAAAGCTTCGAATAAGGTACCAGTCAAATTAATAGCAGCGTTTTACCTGAAATAAAACGCATATTAATTTACTTACCTTATTCGAAGCTTACGATGAATCGCTGCCTGGTGATCAAACAAAACGCAATGAGAACCAAAGTGACTGATTTAACATGGCGCCACACTGCCAGGTGGAAGTGACGTCACGCGATAGGAGGGGCTAAGAGACCGGATGTAAGCTAAAATGAAGGCGGGAAACGTAGTGCCTATCTCATTTAATAAAGCTTCGAATAAGGTAAGTAAATTAATATGCGTTTTATTTCAGGTAAAACGCTGCTATTGTTACACTTACTTTAGAGTGTACTATAATCATGCCAAGTTTGGTGCTTATACGTATTATGTACCGTTTTAGAGCAAATAGGAAAATACCTTATTTTTTTGTATGGGACTCGTATAGTTTTGTATGGGACTTGTATTCGTTTTTACTTATTGACCTTTTTATTATCTTAATTAATCCGCCGTAACATTACGTATTCTGTAAAAATGTCAACTGGCTATATATTAGTTCGAATAATACAGCCAAAAAGGTAGGACAGACGGACGAACGGACGGACAGACAGACAGACAAATAGGCTTAGTTAGTAAAAGGGTCCCGTGTTTACCCTTTGGGTACGGAACCCTAAAAACTCATTACTTTTCCTTGAAAGTTTGCCAAAAGATACTAGTATGGGAAGATGGACTGGGTAACGGGATGTCCCCCCCGGTCCGTTCCATATAATTATTATAATCTCCGGCGAAGGGTAAATGAAACTCTCACTTAGTTAATTACGTATCACAACATGAAAACAGTATGTGTAGAGAAATCTTGTCTGCTATATTTTTATGAAGTCTCACTCTGGTGTTGCCACTCTCGGATCCTAAAAGTGACGTTCGATTTCCGAACGCCACACTGGAATACGACGCTGGAATAGTCTAAATATGAAACGAACGGTGTCTTCTACAAACAATGGTACGTTTAGCATGAGCAATTCGTAGAACGGAACTATTTGTTACGTTTCTTTTCACAATTTTTTTTAGATTATTGTGCGATTTTGACATTAATAAAATATTTTTTCTGAATTTGCATTTATGCGTGTGCATGCGTGAACAGGAACGTTTTTTCTTTGGTAGAGAAGATGGAATATGGATCTTACAAGGACGTTGTATACATAGGATACTAGATTCATGCTCTATACTGTGCACTCTATACTATAGAAGAGTCAAGATTCACATGGCAACTGCGTCAATCACGCGGAGCTAAAAGTCCCGATACGGCGGAGTAGAAAAAAAAAGAGTCAAGATATTTTGACAGTGTTGACATTGACAAGTTACTTCGCTTGGCTATTTTTGTAAAAAAAAAGCATAAATAACTAAAACAACTGTTTACTGTAAATTATATTGTTTAAAATTTACTAGCGTTGTATATATAAAAATACTGGGCTTTAAACACAATGTTTAATTTGTCGTTACTGAAACAATTTTCAAGGTATTTCCATCTATAAAATAACCTAACCTAAAAGTGATAATAAATTGCTATTTACATAAGTAATCTAATGTCGCGTATATTTTTAGATTGTCGATATGTCCAGCAGCTAAACTTCAGATATACTCACGGAGCATAGGAACAACATCCGCGCTGCAATTCAAAATTACGGACCAATTATGGTAAGGTGTTTTAATCTTCACTGTCGTGATTGTAATAGCATGTATACCACTGGAAAACTATAGTCTATTGTATACATATTAAATCTTATTATTTTTCAATGGGTACCAGTAGGTACCCACAGAGGTGTAGGAGTAGGAGTACAGTAGAAAAACTGACTAAGATTACAAACCTACTATCTAAGGAGTAGATAAACTTACAAATACAACCAACTTTTCTAGGGCAGAACCCTTGAAAAAGAAGAAAAAAGTAGACCCGCAGATTGTCAAAGCTCGTGAAGATCGCCGCCGTAAAAAGATTGAGAAACAAATCCGAAGGCTTGAGAAGAACGCTAGGCAGTTGAAACCTATCGATGAATTGGAAGTGCCTTTAGACCTGATTGATCAGATGCAGTAAGTTTTATGAATATAATTATCTGTATTCTCACATGTTCTTTATTAGTTTTTAGGAGACTGAGTCGCTCGTCTGTGGAAAGTCAAACTTTATTCGAAACCCTACATAAATGTTTGCGGTGCAGTGCCATTCAGGTGACAAACTACTGGCGGTAGGGCTACGCCATGGTTACTGACCCCCAATGGACAAAGTCGCACTGAGAAATAATTTGTGTTTCATGCATTTGTCGGTAACACCATTGGAAAGTCAGGCCAGAACAGTTAATTTTTTTGGATTGCATGCGATGCACATTCTAATTGCCACATCTAGAGATTTGTTTTGGATAACAGCAAGGTTGGAGGCACGATGCACTGCTGGCTGACTGTAGGTAGAAGGGTGCTTTAACAGTGAGCTCGCTACTAATGATGGGCTGCCCCGGCAATTATTGAAACTTCGGGGATGCACCATCATGCTGGTAAATTTTTTTTCAATTTCAAAATATCTTTATTAATCATAAGTGTAACAGATGTGTACAACTATCAGTGTACATAGATCCTGGTAGTACAGTGCAATGTGTTATAAACATTTTATTGGGCACGCAGGCTCTTTTAAAACTTACAAAACGGAAAATATTTATAAATTAGAGAAATTGAAAAATATAATATTGATGGTACAATGTTAGGAAAATACGTAATTATGTATGCTTTAGTAAGAGCATTACATTTTTAACATATAATTATTTTCAATCATGCCGGTCAGCAACTAGATGAGTGGGCCTGCTCTGCGGCTTAGCATCCACACAGACTCCAGGCTAGTGCCCCAGCAATGTGTGTGGTTTTTGTGGCTGCACTCTTTCTCACTGTAAATGCACCTTTGTAGCATAAAAGGGTTGCACTCTAATCTCGTTCATGGCCACAGTCATCCGAAGATTGAAGAATCACACCACTAGTTTCTCTTGGTAACATTAGATTGGTTGTCCACCCTTTTTACCCAGGGTACTGTCAGGAGCACAATTTCAAACCACAATCATGTGGAAGTATACAAGTCAGAGATGAAGTCTGCTTTCGGTGTCTCCATCAATTTGAATACCCTTCTCCATGTTTGTGCTTTTATGGACACAGATACAGAGACGACTCTCAGAAGAGAGTTGCTAGAATCGGAAAGTGTGGCCTCATTCAAAGGAAAATTGTTTAACTTCTTGATAACGAAGGGTTACTATAAAGTAGATGAGTTCCTTAAGGACAAATTAAATAATATTGTAATGTAAATTAAGATTGACAATTTTATTTTGACATTGTACGGAATTTGAACACTTATAATTATTATTTTTAAGTAGGTAGTTTGAAATGTGATTATGCTAAGGTGAACTTAATTGTTATTATTATGTAAAGTTTTAAACATTATTAAATTATTGTATGTCTGTTAAGGGCGAAGCTGTTGAGACTAAACCTATTTTAAGAACTTTCATATAAATGTACACAGTGTTACAATAAATGGATTCTGATTCTGTCTACTGATCGCATAGTAAAGAATATCTCAGTGAGGATGTGACTCAACTGAAGTACCTTTAACGAATTTCAAGTAACTTCAAACACAGTAATGGACACAAGGCTGTAAATATTTACCCAAGATTCTAAGAAATGTGTTAATTTGTTTGTTGTAATTGCCTAACACATGTTTACTATTGTTTACCTACTATCATCTTATTGCTATGTGTTGTACATATTTGTAAAATTATATTGTTGTCTTACACTTTCTATGTAACAAAATCTCTTTGTAAAATACCCGGGGGGCTAGACAAGACCCACTTTCTGTTAGCCTTACACCTGCGGAAAGATGAAGTTGTATGAAAATGACAATCTCAAGGAAATGTCTAACCCCCCTGGGGCCTTACGGACAACTGCTATTGCAGCACCTAATCCGCTCAGTTGGAAAATCACGCAACCGCAAACCGTTTCTGGGCGCGTTCACGTTCACGCATAAGGTTCACGTTCGCGTGATTTTCCAACTGAGCGGATTGGGTGCCGCAATAGCTGTTGTCCGTAAGACCCCTGGTCCTTTCAATTTTGCTATATAAAGTTTACACTGTAGTGTGTGTAATACTAAAATTGTAAACTTTATTACTTTCTAGAAAACGTAAAAGGCCCGCTCTGCAGTTAACCTCAGCGGAAGAAGAAGCTCGAGCATTATTGCAGAAAGACTGGACAAGGTACAAGCGCGAGGAATACATGGCCAACGTGGCTCAGCTAGATAGAATCATGGCGGCGCAGAGACGAGCGCTTGACAGGCTTTATGAAGAATCAGAGGACCTCTATTATGAGGCCATTATGGTGAGATTTTTTTATCGCTAATACATCTATCTATACTAATATTATAAAAGCGAAAGTAACTCTGTCTCTCTGTCTGGATGTTTGTTCGCTTTTCACGACTAAACCGCTAAGCCGATCTTAACGAATTTGGGCAGGATGATAGTGAACATCATATGGACGGACACACACACATATGTTTTTTTTTTGTGTATATTGCAATGTATTCATCATCATCATCATAATCAGCCTTTTAACAGTCCACTTCTGGACTTTTAGCCTACCCCCGAAAGGGTGATTTTCAATGTATTAACTAAATTTATTTAATGAAGCAAACAAGTTAATAAAATAAATATAACTCAGCTAATAACTAAACACAACATTACACATTCTATAATTCGCCGGGTCGGCTAGTCCTACTAATATTATAAACGCGAAAGTTTGTATGTATAGATGTATGGATGTTTGTTCCTCTTTCACCCTGCAACGGAACAACGGATCGACCTGATTGTTAGGCGATTGCCCACAGAATTTCAATATAGAACCTCAAATCAAACAAACAAGGGAAATACATGCCTTAGTACTTAGCTTGGAACCCTTTATAAATATGAAATACAGAAAAAAAAAAATACAGAAAAGTTTATTTTGCGATAATGTAATTTAAAGCTAAACAAAATATTTCATATATAAGATAAATGATTATCTAAATAAATATAAAATAAAAAAAAACGAAAAATGAAATGATTATCTATTAAAAAAACCGACGCAAAATGAGCTCGAACACATTATTCGATATTGCCAAAGGCACTTTAGCAAAATTGTTAAAACTACTGAAGCTGCTAAGAAACTACTGACTGAGCCAAAGCAAGTAAATCGGTTCACGAATAACAATGCAATTGGAGTACATAAAAAAAGTATTTGCATTGAAAAAAAATATATATAGGAGTTGAATTGAGAATGTCTTTTAAAGTTGGTTAAAAAAAACAGCATTTTTGAGCGCCATCTCTTTACTGCATCGAGATACAATACAATATAGAGTCAAAATCGTGTCAAAAAAAATCCATACCAAAACACGGCGTACGCTACGAATTGCGGAGACTTTTTGGTTACCACGATCCGACTACAACGCCGCGCGATGCCAGAGCTACGATGACATAGTGGACAACTAACGTTGAACACTTTTCAAGCGACATAACGTCTAAATTGGATTAAATGTGGCATTGTAAACTACATAATTGATACAATGACGCTCGGACGTTTTTTGACTGTTTTCATTGTGAGATTGTGATTATATAGAAGTTGTATTTTGATGCTTGACTGCTTATTTAACAAATCGAAAAGTATTTACGCCTTAAGAGGTTAACATTTGCCAAATCGGTATTTTTAACCAATGATATAGGACAAACTACATATCCTAGCGACTTGAAAAAAATATCGCTCATGAGGGAAATTCAACTTGATTAATTATGTTAGCACAGAAGGTTTTTTTACTTGCTACATTTTGTATAAAAAATATTATTCTAAAGTCTATTTCATCACCATAGCCCGAGTTATCGCGATAACCACAAATGCGTTCCAGTTGATTCTTTCACCTGAACATAGGAAATTCGAAAACATGAATATTTAATTTTTAAATTATTTTTTTAGGCCCTTGGTACGTATGTTTAGTAATATTAAAAATAGACGCGCAGGAGATACCTAACCCACGTGACCAAAAAACACCCGCGGCCGCACGAGACGGGGGTTCGCCAGTCTGTTTCTGCGCTTTGCGACGTGCAGACCACGCGCGCCGTTACAAAAAATATTTTTTGAAATTTTTTATTCTTTTTCTAGTGTTTTGAATGAAACTGTTTGTATTTAGTTATTAGCTTATATTTAAGCTGAAATTTGAAAGGAAGCTGGACCTCTTCAGTGAAATAAGTGTAATTTATGTGTTAGTGTTTTTGTGTTTATCATCATAGACTGTCTCTGTGTAGAAAATACTTTTGAAATGGTGAAACAACAAAAACGGCAAACTCAGAAAAAATTGAAACTCAACTGGTGGCGTGGTGAGTACATACCTATCATAATATTATATTAAAACACAATACATAATAATTAAATAACCGTACTTACTTACTCGTTTTTAGGGTTCCGTAACCAAAGTGTGTAAACGGGACCCGGACTTATTCTACGCTGTCTGTCTGTCTGTATGTATGTCTGTCTGTCTGTCCTACCTTTTAGCTTTCGAATCGTGATAGGTAGATAGCCAGTTGAAATTTCCAAAGAATAATGTACCTACCTACCTAAATAATGGTACTAAGAAATATAATCTATACTATCTATACTTTTATTTAGTTATTTTAAGTTTTAGTTTATATTTTAAGTTTTAATTAATTTTCTGTTTTTTTAAGTAATAAAAAATTTAATATTAAAAAAAATCTTTACTATCTATATCTATACTAATATTATAAAGAGGAAAGATTTGATTGTTTGTTTGTTTGTTTGCATTGAATAGGCTCCGAAACTACTGAACCGATTTGAAAAATTCTTTCACTGACGGGAAGCTACACTATCCCCGGGTGACATAGGCTATAGTCTATACCCGTGCGAAGCTGGGGCGGACCGATAGTTAGGTATAAAGTCAAAAAATAAAAATCGGACATGTTTGAGTAGGACTCGCACTAGGCACTTGTATGGCAGGCACAACTGGGAATTTACCTACGTAATACTAATATCAACTAGGTAAGTAGGTATATACCTACCTACGTACTACGTACGTAGTACCTACTGTAAGTCATATGTACCTACTGTGTACGGTATGGTACGGTAGGTATTTTGTTACTTTCTTTACCAAATTTTATCCAAATAGCGAATTCGAGTAAACAACAACACACATAATTACATACAAACATTCGTACAACGTTGTACGTACCTAAAGTGTGAATAGACTAAAATTATTATAGAATACCAGAGCTGTCCAATCCACGGCCCGCGTCTTACATTATACGACCCACCAAGTTCTTTTGAATTCTATATGTCAAATTATGCTTTTTAGGGTTCCGTAACCACATGGTAAAACCGGGGCCCTATTACTAAGCCTACGATGTCTGTCTGTCTGTCCTACCTATTAACGGTTGTATCTTTCGAACCGTAATAGATAGCCTGTTGAAATTTTCAAAGAATATGTAATGTTACGGCGGATTTACTTACAAATAATAAAAAAGTCAAAAAGTAAAAATGAAATGGGGGTCCCCACCCCATACAACAAACGTATTTTTGTATTAGCTCTAATGTAAAAACGGTAATACGTACAAGCTTCAAACTTGACATAATTATAGTACTCACTCTAAAGTATACCAAAAATAATGTCCAAGTGCGGGTCGGTGCCAAATTTCTGTTCACCACCAGTTTTCGTACTTTCACCAAAGTGAAGCAATGTCGGGCGCGGCCGGTATTTGGATGGGTGACCGCCTGGGCGTTGATGGGATGTTGTCTTTTTGCACTATTTTTTTTTGTACTTTAGTAGCTAACAAGTTATGTGGTGGTACGGAACTCTCAGTGCCCAACTCACACTTGGCCGGTTTTATTTCCTAATAGGACGTATTAAAGAGGTGAAGCGATAAAAATCCTGTATTTTTAAGTTACACACATTGGTTTTAAATAATTCATTTGTAATTCAAAATTTTGCGTATATTATATACTAGCGAGCTAGCGACCCGCCCGCCTGGCTTCGCACGGGTGTAATTTACGTGCGCAGTCGGGGCGGGTCGCTAGTTATATATATAAACCTTCCGTGAAAATGTATCTAACTGATGGTGAAAACCGCATCAAAATCCGTTGCGTGGTTTAGGAGGAGTTAGCAGCCATACTGACATACAGACAGACAGACAGACGCGGAAAGCCACTTTATTTTACACTATGTAGAGAAGAAGATAACGCATTGAGAAGGAGAAATGCGAGTTAGAATTGTAATGCATCATAATTTCTTATATGGAAAACTTATTTATTTCTATATTTTTTTCTACAGATACCTAGACTCCCTGGACGAACATCTGGAAACAACAGAAATAGAAACAATGTTGCCTTCGAATGAACAGGTGATCATTAACAATTTTTCAGTACCTTTTTTTGTTTCAGAATATAATTATTATTTCAAATAAGATGTTATGTAACTAAGTGCACAATTATATTTTATTTTTATATGCCTAAATGTATTTATGGGTAATATGTTAGTAAAGTAATTATTTGTTATTTCGTTCTAGGAGCAGCGACGTCTATTAAATATGCCGGATTTTACAGTTGAAGTACAAAAAGAACCAGAAGAACTGGAACGGAAGGTTATTGGCAGAAGCATAGTGGATATTTGTTACTTCTTTGAAAAAAATAAAGAAATATCAAGACACAGCGGATTTGGATGCGATATACATACAATGTTTAAATTTATTCGGAGAAAAACAAATAGGGTTTTCTTCAAAATTTACACACTTATGTGCAATACAAAGTTTTTTGTAAATTGTGATGGTGAGCATGAGCATTATTTTGACGTCACCAAAAAGGTCTACCAAATCTTAAGCTTCCAGCCGGTACTTAGCAGCTTTGTCGAATAGGTGGCAGCAGTATTTAACGGACTAGACTAACAAGATCGGACTTGTTCTTGATACACGTGAGCAACTGCCTCTGTGTGAAGTACCGCCTGCCAAGTTTTTTACTAGCCAGTTTAGCCAAACAAATTATTATTCTACCTTGATTTTAGTAAACTCACCAAACTATTTCTACCAAGTACCAACACAATACATTTACTTTTCACCAACATCTAACATTAGGATGCAATATACATTCCTATAATATTGTCTTTCCTATAATAATGTCCAAACTTTACGGTCTAAACTAAATACTTATTTCGTTTTAGTAATAAGTTTTGTATTTTTACATGATAGACATTAAACTATTTTGTATAATTATATTGTATCATGTTGTTGTTATAACAATGGCTGAAGCTCACCAGTTTATTTCATAAAGTGTTTAGTCTATTTCTATTTTCTGGTAGAAGTATCGAGTAGCTCCCTAGTTATTTTATTTTGTAATCTGTTTTGTGTTTTTACTTTATAGACATTAAACTGTTTCAATACTTACGAACTGTTTCTTGCTTTTTATCTATACCTTGTATCGTAATCACTGAATTAACTATCCTCTTTTTCTGGCTTGACGATAGACCAAAGCATTCAGATTAAAACCTGTAGCGCTTTTTTGCTTAGTTTTTTTTGTATAACGCCATTCCATGTACTCGCATTTTTATTAATAAATAAATATTAGGGACGTTTTGCACACACGGTCATCTGACCCTAAATTAAGCAAGGCTTGTAATATTATGCCATATGAATATAATATATATATGAATGATATGAATTATCACCGCATTCCGGACAAAAGCTTAAATTCCCGGACAAGCCCGAAAAATTCCGGACGTATGGCAACCCTAGTTTTAATTGGTACCTCAAATACGTTTCGCCGTCTAGCAGGCCGTGGCTTGACCAGCCCTGCTTCTATCACACTATCAACACACTAATATTATAAATGCGAAATTTTGTGTGTATGTTTGTTCCACGTTACTTAACTTCGTAGCAGCTGAATGGATTTGATGAAACTTTGTATGGAAATAGCTGTTACTCTGGAAGTCTGGTTTAAAACAACTTACTTTTTGTCCCGAAAATACAGGTTCCTGGGGCCTTACGGACAACAGCTAATTGCGGCACCTAATCCGCTCACTTTGTAAATCACGCGAACGTGAACCTTATCGCGCCCAGATACGGTTTGCGGTCGCGTGATTTTCCAACTGAGCGGATTAGCTGCCGCTATTAGCAGTTGTACGTAAGGCCCCTGATATCGGATGAAATCATGAGACGCAGCTAGCATATAATATATTGCTTGTTTTCCAAAAAGAACTTGTATCTATGTTTAACAGGGGAAAAAGGGAATATGAATGATTGTTGTACGGCTAATACAGTGGCCGGCAAACAACTTGAGCCAAAGTTGACGTAGTGGGGGTAAGTTCACGCATGTCGTTCACGCATCGGCCAATCGCGTGGACGCGTGCCGTCGGAATGCCCCCGCGCACCTCTCTTTCCACCAACGATACCTTAAAATCGTCTATTGCGCACTCGAGGTCATGGCTCAAGTTGTGTGCCGGTTACTGTAATAATGCTTTTGATAAGGAATGATTTACACCGATGGCCCCAACGCGCGCCGTTAGGTGTGAATCGTCCCTATATAAGATGGGGATATGGGTGAGTATGAATTCCTACGGAATGTACCTAGACGTCCTGAAGGCGACTTCTTTTAACTATTGATAATTAGCTAAAGCGACCCCGCTTTACTATATTAATTGTACTTAATTCATCCGAGACAAAGCCACGTAAAAATATGTGTTAATCTATCTTTCTACCAAAAATCTTGCACATAGGATCAGTTATCATAAAGTTACGAGGAGCAACCACTTTTACTCAAGGAGGGAGCAACATAGTAGGTAAAGTTATTATCTTCGTCAGAATTCTGTTCTGTATAAATAGTCTATACTTAAGTTAGCTTTGCACGCAAGAAGTACGGACGTTGGACGCTAGATGGCGCTTATAATAAGTGTGCATCGTTTGGTCAAGGTCATTGGCGCATGTTAAATCCTTAAGTGAGCTATTCCTTTTTTACAGCCGGACCTCCAACTGGTGCCGTATTCCAGCACCGGGCCGGTCGCCACTCCAACAATAAAGAACTACGAGTCACCGGACGGCGAGTACATCGACGTAACCAAGAAGTGGGATAATTAGACGCTTAGGTAATTTATTTATCATTAGTTCAATAAAGTTTTACAGTTTACAGATTGTGTTTTGTTGAGGGATCTTCCACCGTTGCGTTCTGACGTCACTTTTTTTTTAATGCCATAGTTGGCAAACAAGCAGACGGGCCGCCTTATGGTTAGCAGTCATCGTCGCCTATGGATACTTGTAACACCAAAGGCATTACAAATACATTGCCAACCCTTAAGGATTGGCCCTCATATTGTAGTTTCTCGGAAACACCACGCTAGGTAGCTCATTCAACAGTTTGCAGGTGTGAGGCAAGAAAGATCGTGTGAATCTCAGTGTGCGATTTCCACTGATCTATTAATGTGGATGAACTTTCAGGCGGTGGTTTTGAACATTGTCTGGCTCTAGAAAGAGCGGTTACCGACCAGTATGGCTCAGTGGTACATGGTGTGCCTTATAAGTAGCATCCAGCTGTCCCTTGGTAAAAAGTTGATATAATTTGTCATATTTTTTTTAGCTATATATGACAATAGCTGTGTGTCCTATTTTTTATCTATACTAATATTATAAAGAGGAAAGATTTGATTGTTTGTTTGTTTGTTTGCATTGAATAGGCTCCGAAACTAATGAACCAATTTGAAAAATTCTTTCACTGACGGGAAGCTACACTATCCCCGGGTGACATGGGCTATAATCTAAACCCGTGCGAAGCTGGGGCGGACCGCTAGTATCTTATAAAAAAGCTGAGCATAAATAGAGCCCATCAACGAAAACAAAATTGTAATTAGATCAAAAATAGGCATGTGTGCTAATGTTTAATTTATTACAAATAACAGGCTTAGCGACGAATATAACTAAATACATTACACATAGTGGAAAAAAAAATATTGGTTGATAAATCTCTGAGATATGAGCATTTAAAGTTTTAGGTATATAGATACTCTGTCCCTTTCTCGCAAACTGTGTTACTATAGCATTTGTATGGCGCGCCTGAGGCGTGACGTCATAGCTCACTATAGTGAGCTCTCTGTCTAGCATGAAATTAAAATATTTATAACTAATTTTGTTTTCGTTGATGTTAATGTATAATCAGCTTTTTTATGAGGTAATAAAAAATATTTGTCATCATGTCTATTCTACATTTTCAAACAACTAGAATTTGTTGTATTGATGCCTGACGTGCTACTGCCAAGGCAAGATGACGGAGGTCGAACTGAATTAAGTTGGATCAATGAGACAGGCCACTGACACGCAAGGTAATCACGCAGCATCTAACCTGATAAGGATCTGTACTGTCTTTTTATTTGTTATTTTGATACTGTCAAAATAATTTAAAATGCAAATAAAATAAACGGGGTTCACTCCGATCCGACTGCATCACGCAACAGGAAGTAGTTTTTTTATTTTTATTTTTTTATTATTGCTTGGCTTGCGCTTGACAACTGACTACGCATCATCGATGCGTAGGTATTCCTTTTTTAGGGTTTCGTACAAAAAGGGTAATAACGGGACCCTATTACTAAGCATACGCTGTCTGTCTACGTGTAGTGTGTGTGAGTGTGTAATAATCATGCCAAGTTTGACGCTTGTATGGTATTACCGTTTTTACATTAGAACTAATACAGAAAAATACGTTAAAAATACGTTTGTTGTATGGTATAATTATATGGATATACCCCCTTTCGTTTTGTCTTTTTTATTATTTCTTAGTTAATCCGTCGTAACATTACATATTCTGTGAAAATTTCAACTAGCTATCTATTATGGTTCGTAAGATATAGCCGTTTAAAGGTAAGACGGACAGACAGACAGACAATGTAGGCTTAGTAATAGGGTCTCGTTTTTACCCTTCGGGTACGGAACCCTAAAAACGGGGTTCACTTATTCTCCAAACGCTAATAAGCACTTGTGGAAATGATACCTTTGTCACAGAAGAAATAACTACCTAAGTATACCTACGTTTACGTAGTATCATAATAGTTAGGTAACGAAGCGGAGGGGCCGATATATTGCGTAAATTCGTTTCGATATTTAGCCATAAAGCCAACCAAGGATAAAATCGATTTTTCCGCTCGATCTACCACAAATATTCTCTTACGATATTGACATTATATCAAATTCTATGTCTCATACTTCTGAACCCAATGTAGTTTGTGATAAAATTAAAAAGCTATCAAAATATGATATCGGTCAGTTTGCTTTTGGAAAGAATCCAGCCGGTAAAGATTTATGAAAATGTTAGTTTTTTTCTTCATGTTCTGAGAGAGTAAGTACTACTATAGTTAATAACAAGTTTCATTCTTTAAAAAAACGTCTCGGTACATCCGGCAGATGTGAAACATGACGACATAAGAGAGCGTCATATTTGTCGTCATGGCATAAGGGTCGGTTTTGTTGCCAAAGCGCGTCAATAAGTGTTTCACATAAAAAAATACGTGTACTTACGGTATTTTTGGCGCATCATATTTTACAAACGGTACCTACACCTAAACAAGAAATGATGTACCAAACCTCATTTTCATTCTAAAAACCTATTTAATGATATATCACATGAGAGTACAGACTATTTTTTCTTTTCACTCTCCCAAGTTTCGTGTTGTTTTGTACTCATTATGACGTCACATACCTAGTGATCAACCCCGAACTTAGAGGAATCTATCGACACCGCATTTATGAAAATCGGTTCAGGCGTTTGAAGCTTATCAGCTCTTTAATATATAAAACAGTTTCAATTTATATTTGTTCTTATGTTTTTATATTACCTCTTAATGTTTTGGTTTTTAGCTGTAAGTTTTTGAGAAATTGTAATAAAATAAATAATAAATAATAAGGCGAGGTTTTCCCACTTTTAAGCAAAGCTTATTACTACAGATGACCATAAGTAAGGCTTAATATATTGTACTATAATTATGAAATCTGTAAAATATTAAGATATCGTAGATATCATTTTATAAACGTATTTAAATGAGTAAAAAAAAAAATAAGGAATAAAGTTAAATCAATGTTACTTTAATTTTTTTTCTTCTATCGAGCTAAATGTCCTTAATCGTGTTTCGGTCTTTGCGGTTACTTAGATAAAACATTCAATTTTGATATGACACCGTTTTTATAATTTTAAGCTACCATGGAATTAGACACACTTAAACTAGAATGACCAAAATAGGTAAAAGTCGGAAAAGAGGTTCAATTTTGATACTGTGATATGTCGTTAGATTCGTCTTCATGCCCTGTCATAAGCTAAATTTTTCAGTCAAGTATTTTGTGTTTCTCTTAATAATATTCTTGTTGCTTTGCGTCGTTGGGTAAATACTGGACGATACTCGAATCCCTTCAAAGGTTGGGCCTTGGGTAGTGGTACCTTTTATCGGCAATCCTTTAACACGGAATTTATTTTGCAGTGCGCATATTATCGCTAGTAACCTTCATTATGGCTTCCAATATACCAGCGATCGGAAAATGGCCCGACCCTAAGAATGATCCGATTATTTACGTGGAGAACCCTATTGAGGCCGACTTGCCTGGCCACTGGATACCATTAAGTGTCATAAAGAGACACATAGAAATGCGCGTGGACGGCCGCACCACATTTCCAATTTTTCCAGCTTTTCCCAAGTATACCAAGTCTACACCTAAAATCAAACTTTCTGTAAAATTTACAAGACAACCGTCCAAAAATAAACACAATGAGCATTCAGATACGTATTTTGATATAGATCAAGAAGATAGTAGTCTAATCAAGGCAATTACTAACGCTGCAGATCGATTACCGAGTGATGAAACTGGTATGTTGGTAGAGACAAAAGTACAAAAACAAAAATACAACGAACAAAAACACATCGCGAAACACAACACATCGAGAATAAAAACCAAGCTCATCAAAGTTGCTACACCATCATTAAATACAAGAACAGCTACTCCAGCAAATGCTAAAGCACACAATGAAAGGCACACTCGAGTGCCTGCTAAACCACAATCTACAGGACAACTTAAAGTGTCAGTTCAAGCGCCACATTCAACGCTAACTATAGCGCCAGACCCGCCACCAACGCAAGCGTCGAAACCGCCTCCACCTGAAGCGCCTAATTCGCCACTAACTAAAGCGCCAAATCAGCCCCCAACTATAGCGCCAAATCAGCCAACTAAAGCGCCGAAACCGCCACCAACTGAATCGCCAAATCCGCTCCCAACTGAAGCGCCAAATCTGCCAACTAAAGCGCCGAAACCGTCGCCAACCGAAGCGCGAAATCCGCCATCAACTGAAGTGCCAAATCCGACATCAACTAAAGCGCCAACTTCGCCCCCAACTCAAGCTCCAAGTGGAACTACTATAGAAGCGACTAAATTGACGACGACGCCAACGGGCGATCCTTTTTATTAAGTCTTTGTAACTGTTATACCTATCTTTTAGATTAGTTTCATATTTATAGTGTGTTTTGTTATAGTGTTAACACACGAGACGTACATGGTTGACAAACCGCCGTCCAACCAACGGGAGAGAAAGAGAAAATTTTCTCTCTCCCACCCGTTGGTTGGACGGCGATTCGTCAACCATGTACGTCTCGTGTGTTAACACTATTAGATTGCCGTACCGTACTAAGTCTAGGTACCTACTCTGTGAAAATGCTTAGGTAGGTAGGCAGCTAAACTGTTCCCAGTGCTGGGACACAGTCCTTCTCTCAGATCGGAGAGTGTGTTTTTTTTTGTTTTTTGTTTGTTTTTGGTGTCTTGGTGTCCTAATTTTTATCTCATAACAAAGCTGATCATATATAAATAGAGTCAATCAACGAAAACAAAATAAAAATTTGTTTAAAAATAAATCTCTTCTCTATCTCTCTCTTCTCTACATATAATATATTAGTAAGTTATATAAGTCAGAGAGCGCAATATAGCACGTGATGACGTCAAGCCGTGCGCGCGCCTTACAAATACTATAATACTGACAAGTGACACACGCTTTGCGAGAAAGAAACAGCGCACCTTCGCTCTCCCCCAACAAAAACTTTAAAGACTCATCTTTCCGAGATTTATCAGCAATTTTTTTTTGTAAATGTAATTTATTTAGTTATATCCTTAGCTTAGTCTGTTATTTGTAATAAATGAAACATTAGGACACATGCCTATTACATGGTATGGACGAAATAATAATATTCAACAAAAACCAATACATTTAATCGCCATCAAAATTTTCCGCTTGGCACTTGGTATTTCCGGTGAAAGCGACGACGCGACTCGAGTAAGGTCCTCTCACCAGAACGCCTCTCTGATCTGACTGCTATTGTCAACAGATTAAGCTCAGTAAATCTGCCAGCAGCTGTCCTGTTGGGTTCAGAGCCGATTGTCTAGATCAGCTCTGTCAAATATTAAGGTCCCATTTTTAGGGTTCCGTATCCAAAGGGTAAAAACAGGACCCTATTACTAAGCCTACATTGTCTGTCTATCCGTCTGTCTGTCTGTCTAGCTGTTTTAAGTGGCTATATCTTCCGAACCGCAATAGATAGCCAGTTGAAATATTCACAGAATATGTAATGTTACGGCGGATTAACTAAGAAATAATAATAAAACACTGTTTTAAACTATCACGGTTGTTTACTAAAGTTATATGACCTTACCACGGTAAATATCCCGTAAATAATCATATAACTTTAATAATAATAAAGTCAAAACGAAATGGGGGTCCCCATACAAGTAACGATTTTTTAAAGGTATTTTTGTATTAGCTCTAATGTAAAAAGGGTAATACGTACAAGCGTCAAACTTGGCATGATTATAGTACACACTCTAATAACAACAAATAATAAATAATGGCCAAATGCGAGTCGGTGTCAAATTTCTGTTCACCACCGGTTCTCGTAGTTCGTACGATCACCGAAGTAAAT
This sequence comes from Agriopis marginaria, assembly GCA_932305915.1. NCBI lineage: Eukaryota > Metazoa > Arthropoda > Insecta > Lepidoptera > Geometridae > Agriopis > Agriopis marginaria. The sequence continues at coordinate 5,137,551 of OW029934.1, read as the reverse complement.
CATCGTCGGGCGTGGCTGGTACTCGGATGGGTGACCGCCTGGGCGTTGATGGGTGTTGTCTTTTTGCACTATTTTTTGTATTTTAGTAGCTAACAAGTTATGTGGTGGTACAGAACCCTTAGTGCGCGAGCCTGACTCATATTTGGCCGGTTTTATTACATAAGTTGGTTTGTGTTGGGAATCGTTTACTAAATACTCCCGCTAAAGTGTGTCGGTCGTCTAACCGAACACACTATAATGCTAGGTCCTACACATCAGGGGAAAATGTAGCCCCCTTTGTTAAAAAAAAACCATCCATCCTTCAAAAGTACTGTTTCGAAGTTTTTCTTCCTCTACCCTCCCTTTCAAAATCCTTCCTTTCCTTATCGCGACGTTGCTCATCCAACAAAGCACGTAAAAAATAATGATTGGTGATTTGCATCAGTCATGTTTCCACTTTGCACGTACCCTTTATGCTTCTTTTAACAAATTTCAATTGAAATTTCACGAAGGGTGCGCGAATGCATTGTTTTTTTTTGCCAAAACTGCCCTGTCAGCGTAAATTATTATCGTAATTTTTTGCAGGATTTAAAATGATGTTTAAACGGGAATAAAAAAAGATGTTTTGGCATCAGGTGCCGTCGTAAGAGGGTGTTGTGTAAAGGAAAAATGATCCATTGAAAAAATAAGGGGTGGAGAATAAACACGTCATTTTTAATTTCTATATGTGCTTGCCAACTTACACTAAGGTTCACAGCGTTAATTTTTTACTACTTTTCACACACACACTTTTTTGTCCCAGCAAAATTCGAAAAGAAGGTACCTATACCTTTTTAGGGCTTCATACCCAAAGGGTGTAAACGGGACTCTATTACTAAGCCCACGCTGTCTGTCCGTCCTAACTTTAGACGGCTGTATCTTTCGAACCGATTACGGTACGAAAGATACAGCCGTTTAAAGGTAGGACGCCAGTATAGACAGCCAGTTAAAAATTTCGCAGAACAATACGGACAGACAGACGTCTGTCTGACCGTCCACCCTACCTTTTAACGCTTGCATCTTTCGAACCGTACCTACCAGTTGAAACAAGTCAACCAGTTGAGCAAGCATGGCAGACAGAGTAGCTGACTATGAAATGAAAAATAAACAGTAAGTGTTTTAGGGCGTCTTCCGAATCACGTCAACAGCTGTAATGATTATGAGAATAAGAACCAACACGACAAAAAAAACTTCGCACCGTCTTGGTTCTTTTTAGCATCATTGGTGTCGTCTCTGTTGGTGTTGATTCGGATTTCGGAACGCACATTTAGAACGACGCATATTTATTGAACAGCTCTCGAAATCTGCGGCGGACAGAGCTTAGTGCGAGGTCATTATTTATATAGACTGGATCGTAACGAGATACAAACAGAACAAATTATCTGCAAATATTACGCGTCTGTTCATTATAACGAGTATTGTGCGATTGTGGCATTGTTTGCTTACAACAAAGCATATTGCGGAGTAATCTAGAGACTTTTGCCCTTCAAAGATTGATTGGTAGTTACAAAGGTATGGCATACCTACCTCCACAACCTCAAAAACATTCTTATAATAATCCTACATTGAGTTTTGTCTCGCTCTCTCAGCTAATGACAATCTATGAGAGAGCAAGAGAAAATTCAATGTAAGGTTATTATAACAATGTTTTTAGGTTGTGGTAGCCCACCCGAAAGTTGTTAGCATTGCCACTAACGTACACTTGCAAAACTGCGTGGTTTGGGCTCATTAGGTTTGTTTAACGAGTCCCAATACTAATACAGTTGGTGACTAGGTCTGTTAATGAAGCCGGGAGGTGGATCAGGGAACTCTTCAAAAGCTACCAGTAAACCCTTCAAGCTTGGCATCCTTTGGTTTGTTTAAAAGGAGCTGGTTAAAAAGATGTTGCACTGCCTCCAGAATAGGCGGAGGGTAGCTTGCCTGTCCATTTTTTATTGTCTTAATTTTTGGAGAATGTGCACAAAAGCTGTTTAAGCTGAACCCGTCAACCAATTTCTGCCATAAGTCATCGAGGCAGGCATTCCATCCTTACGTCGTGAACTTTGGTAAAGTCCGCACGCAGCCTTTCATAAATTAATTATTAATACCAACTGCAATATAATGGAATGCGCTCCCTGCCTCGGTGTTCCCTGTAAAGTGTTTATATTATCTTTGACTATAAAGTACAACCTGAATCTCCAAGACACGAGTGAATAGGCATCTCATGGGCAAGCGTGCCCCATCTTAGACTACGTCGTCGCTTACTGCCAGGTGAGTTGTGGTCAAAAGCTGTGTGTTTGTGGCTTCATCACAAAAAAAACAAGTCACATCACAAAAGCGTGTTTTAAAAATTATTTATAACAACTTATATACATAATATTATACAGCTTTTACCACTCAAACGGGGTATTTTAAATCATTCGTGTACCTACTTAGAAACTCACTCGAGCTCATTCCGTAGTTCAGAGTGCTTCAAAATCGGCGCTGAACTTCAGTCTCCACATTACTCGAAAGTGCACTCGGAAACGAAGTCTATGTATGAATGATTCAAAACTAAGTAGTTAAGTATGAGCATGTGTTTAAGTTAGAATTAGAACTCGGCGCATTCGGCAAACTTGACAAAGTTTCTGTGAAATTGTCAGGATTATTTGCCCCTTTGCTTTGTAAAAATCTACTCTAAAAGCCTTGATCAAAAGGTTTGACCGCAGTGAGGATCTTCATAATAAGCCCGCTTCTCGAACGATAGCGTTTAGGCGTCGTCGTCTAGTTGCCGATGATGGAAAAGGATGGAATTAAATCCGGAGCTCACCTGTAATGTGTCCAGTAAAAATCGTTGTTCGAACCGTATAAGCCCAGAGACTGCGCTGGACCGGCCACAGCTGCATCGGGAGAATCGCAATGTCAAGAAAACGTACCTATCTTGAAGTTCCCAACCGCCAACCCGTCGGCCGGCTTTGGATATCGCTGGAAAGATGCCGTGGAGTCGGGCTTGAAGTCGCCGACTGGCGAGAGACAGGGCGAGACCGGAACCGATGGCGTTCTTTTGTGTCGAAGACACAGACCCACTTCGGGTCGCTATGCCAGTGAAGTAAGGAAGAAGTTCACTTCGAGCAAGAGACTGAATTTAATTTACACAATGCTGTCATCGGGTAGTCAGTTAGCGTAATCGCCGTTGTATAGTACTTTAATGCGCAAAAGCTGAAAAAACATAATCGCATTAAAATCCACTCTCGAGAAAAACGTTGAAAACCCGCGGTAAATATAAAGCGCATTACAAAATTACGCAGCCGCTAGTTTCATCCGCAATCATAGCGCTGGAAACGATTGCATCACGACTCACTCAAAAGAGCTTCGCTTTTCATCCTGATGATTCAGCACGACCACAAAACTATTACTGCGGAAATCCCACCCAAAATTCGACTAAATAATTGAAGCAGTAAAGTCTAGTATCCAATGATTTAATCCCGAATTTAAATCTTATCAGAATCGAGAAAGACGCAGTGTCAACATTGCGGCGATTTTTAAAAGATGTGCGCCGCAACAGAAACTCGTTTCATGAAAATTTTATAGCAAAGAGCTTTGAGGCGGGCCTGGGGTCTAAACGAGAAATGATGTGAATGTCCCTGGTTACTAGGTCAAGTGATTCCATTTAAATTTAAATTACAGTAAGGGTATATTACCGGCTGGATGACGTGATGATGGAGTAAGAAACGATGACAAATTGTGGTCTTGGAAGAGTAAAAAGGTGAATCAAGTTCGAAGTACACTGGATGCAGATTAGGTACGATATTGACAAAAATAAATAAATTGTACCTATATAATACGTACCTATACATAAAAATAACTTACTTTAAAATGTTTGGGTAAGAGTTTCTATCTATCTATCTATCTATTGTACTGATAGAGCTATGTTATATCGGAGTTTCTTTGCGCGATAGAATCCGGAACGTGGATATTCGCAAAAGAACCAGAGTCTTCGTACCAGCCAGTCTTTATTCAAACAATATTTGCGTTCGATTTCTTTGGCGCTGAACACTAAGATGTACCAAACTCAAAAATTGCGCGGCAAAGATAATTGCGGCGTACTTATAAAGAGGATTTAAAACTCACGGATGGGATGAAAACCTAATATTAACACTTGCGTTTGGGACAATTGGGACGGAAAAGGTTAGAATAGAATTTGCAACTGCGATTGATTGCATATGCTGTACCAAATTAGGTACCAATAGCTCTTACTGCTCGCATATCGCAGTCTATTGATGGAGGACGACACGCCCAACAAGCCCTAGATTCGCGGGACATATCCTAAGGAATTGTAAGCCTTTTGGACGCATAAAGAGAATATTAGAAATGTGTTACAGTGTGTTTAACCTACCTACTTAGTAAGCTGTTTACGTCTAGTGTAAAGAACTAACACGCTGCTATTAGGGGCCTATGATTTACAGTGGAAACTCTGTATAACGACACTCGATTTAAAGACAAACTCCCTAAAACGTCGTAATTATTTGACATTGGTTGGTTTACCTCGTTGTACCTACAATGATACACTATGTAGTACCCACTCACTCTAAATAACAACAAAAATAAGTTATTATTAAGCAATAAACTGTACTTTTTAACACCTCGTATTTAAAATAATATAAAATATTGGAGCAGCAGAAAAAGGCCGCCGTAAATAATAGACTATACGCAATAAGCGTTGTTATTTGTATCTGTCAATGTAAATGTTTGTTGTATGTAAATTTTATGTTTTACTAGTAAAATCATATTTTAACAGTAAAATAGTATTGATTTTTCTTCTCTCCTTTTAACGATAACTCTCAATAACGGCTGAAAATGTGCCGTCCATTTAGTGTCGCTATACGTAGGTATACTTAGTTCTTGAAGGAGCTTCAAATTTATCATTAGGTTGTCCAAAATAAAACGTAACTTTCACTTAAATATATTATAGTATTTTTACCATTACATTTCGAGCTTTAAGTCACAATATAATACTACTACAGTAACATATTAAAACAAAATTTTGGTACATTTAGATTTTCACAATGTTTTTGCAGCCAATGCTGGTAGATACATTTTCTCAGCGGCTGTAAGTGTCAGTCTAGTCTAGGGTGACCAGATCCTGGCTTATCAATTCTTGGACATTTCAGGGGTTAGGAACGGCGTCAGTACATGGACCGGTATGGTTACTATACTATTATTCAGAGAGCACATCCCATGGCAATTTTAATTCATCTGATTTACGGGACTAAAGTTTAAAACTTATTATAAATTCCATAAATCAAATGTGTGATGTGAATTTATTCGGTTTGTCCTTCTATGAGGTTCTGCAGCCCGTGCGTAGTTTGGTGTCCAAAACTTAGTAAAAATCCTAGTATTCGCGAATTCCGGGACAGTAAAGTGAAATTACTGGACACTGGACAAGACGAGGTCATTCCGGGACTATCCCGGATTTCCCGGGTGTCTGGCAACTTTAGTCTAGTCTCTAGTAGGACCTATAGGGCCTGACGGCTAGCTGTTTAAAGCAATCCAGTTTAGGTGTTGAAAAAATGTTGTGCGACTGCTAACCGTATCTGGGCGCGTTAAGTTCCACGTTCGCGTGATTATCCGAACTGCGCGGTTTTAACGTTAGTTTGATACCGCGTAAGCAGTTGGCCGTAAAGCTCCTGGTTTTACAAATTTCAAGAGTTTTATTACTAACATAATTTGAGAAACTTTACGGAATGTTAATTTTAAATTCATATTGGGCTATCCTCTCGAACTGTTTCAGTGATTCGTTTGAATATTTATGTAAATTGTTTATTTTAGTTCAAGGATTGTCTGAAATTGTTTTGTTACGGCTGTTTGCGTTTTTTAGATTCTAACCATAAATATCATGCAATTCTATTCTTATTCTTGAATGACCTTCCACCACCATCATCATCATCATGTAGCCCCGTTGGTCCAGTTGGTAGTGTACCTGCCTTCTGCACTTGGGGGCGTGGGTTCGATTCCCACCTAGAACAAACATTCATGTGATGAACATTTGTGTTTGTTCTATATCTGGGTGTTCATATTTATTTAAGTATGTGGTGCCAAGTGCGAGTCGGGCTCGCGCACTGAGGGTTCTGTACCACAACAAAATACAATAAAGTTGTCCGCTTGTCCGAGTAACCGAATTACCAGTTATTGTAACACCTTCCAAAATTCTCAAAGTAATTGCCACGCAGTTTGCTACAGCCGTTCGAGTATGACACAATTATAACTTGGCTATGAACAGAAATTTGTCACCGACTCGCACTTGGCCATTATTTATTGTTTGTTGTTATACCTTAGAGTGTTTACTACAATCGTGCCAATTTTGGCGCTTGTACGTATTATCGTGTTTACATTAGAGCTAATACAAAAAAACGTAAAAAAATACGTTTGTTGTATGAGGACCCCCGTTTCGTTTTTACTTTTTGACTTTTTTATTGTTAGTTAATCCGCCGTGACGTTACATATTCTGTTAAAATTTCAGTTGGCTATCTATTACGGTTCGAAAGATACAGCTGTTAATAGGTAGGACAGACGGACAGACAGGCAGACAGACAGACATCGTAGGCTTAGTAATAGGGTCCCGTTTTTACTCTTTGGGTACGGAACCTTAAACATCAACAAAAATAAAATACACTGATAACGTTTTGGTTTGAGAGTTACTTTCAGCAAAAGTTTTGATGAGGCCTTTCGATCTCTGTTTTGTGTTGACTGTAATTTTTCTACTTTAAGTTTGTACACGTAGGCATACCAGGGGCCTTACGGACAACAGCTAATTGCGGCACCTAATCCGCTCAGTTGGAAAATCACGCGACCGCAAACCGTATCTGGGCGCGATAAGGTTCACGTTCGCGTGATTTTCCAACTGTGCGGATTAGGTGCCGCAATTAGCTGTTGTCCGTAAGGACCCTGGTCTTGGAGTCGTTTTTTTTTTAAATTAACTTTCTTATATTCTTAACTTTAATCATCATAATTATGTATTCTAGCCACGGACGAAACTAGCAAACTATGTTAACTGGTACCCACGACGAACCCGCCCTAACTTTTAGGATATCGAAATTGTTTGGGCTAGGTACGTTCACATTGACTAATGGGGTTTATTAAACTTTTAATGACTTTTTCGTACGGAATGAGTTTCATTAGATGACTTGTTTTTTACGTGTTGATCTGTAACCGTTGGGTTTTGTTTTGCATTTTGTGAAAACCCTTATTTCGTTACTGCTACTGAGTAGTATATTCCTTGCTGCTACTGCTAGGTTGATTAATTTGTATCTTTTTTTTTGCAAAAGTCATAATTTGCAGTCAACATGTCAAAAACAGCACTAGCTTTTCCTAATTTAAATTATGTGTTTGCGTACATACAATTTTCCTTAATAAAAATAAGAGCATAGGCCTCTTTTCTTGTACGCCACTGGTCCACTCCTGAGCCAATAGTGATGAAACAGACAACAAACAACAATAATAAATTTGACCTGAATATACAAAAAATTGCATCCATGATAATAAAAATATATCACCATAATTTCCATAGGCAACGGGTGGTCGGGATGCTGCGAATGTTGCGAATTTTATCGCAGCATTGCTGCCATCATTCTGACCAGTTTTTTCTCCAAGGAGCTTTTAATATTGTTTTTTTGTATGTATTTATTTGTTTTATTATTGAAACTGACGTGGTTTTCACACATTTTATTTATGTTACACGGGAATTGGATATTACATGGAATACACATGGGATACATGGGATATTTATTTGTTATTTATAACTAGCTGCGCCCGCGGTTTCACCCGTAGATTACTCCTTATAAGATCAGCTATTAAAAATATATACAAATAGGCTTGTGTTTGGCTGCCAATACGCCTGATAAAAGTAAAAGTCAGTAAAATATCTGCCAGTGAAAATTCCGTCAAAATAGGTCCATCTGTTTTGGAGTCCCTAAGGAACAAACTACATTCAAAGATTTTGGTATATATCGTGTATACTATACTATATAGGTAGTCAGGTTATGGTTTTGTGTTAGTTTTTATTTTCTTTTACATACCATTTTTGTATCTTGGTGTGTTTAATAAAATCACCATAATAATGATCTGAAATAAAGTCAAAGCAACATGTCGTTTTTATAAACAAGCAATGATTTTTAGGGAAGCAAAACAATGAATGTCTCTATAAATAACTTTAGGAAACGACTAAAGCAATTGTAAGAGCTTGGCTCTCGGTAAGTTAACACTAAATAAATTCTCTATTTAACACGAGCCACCAACCCAACTGCTAGGAAAATGTAAATTCAGTTTTGTTTATAGTGGCAAAGGATAAATCTTCTAGCGAGATCTTCGCAGACGATTAAAGCAATAACTTGGGTAGTTGTGAAGTCGAGGGCTGTGGAGACAAAGACTGCAGAATGTCATGCATTTGTAGATTCTCAAATCAGACAAACAAGGGCGATATGGTAAGAAGGTACAGCCATAAAGATATGGTAAGGTGGTGTCTTCAGTCACCACAGGTGTTACCCGGTAGTTACAAACTGGGTGTCTTCAAATCACGAGTGAATCAGTTTCTTCTAGGCAAGCGTGCTCCAACGTAAACCGCATCGTCGCTTTACATCAGGCGAGTTGGCGGTCAAACGCAAGATTAATATAGAAATTCAAAAAATATATATATTTAGAAATAGCAATAATGGACTTTCAATTTTAGTTGAATTTTCCTCATACTTATGTATAGACTTAATAAACGGTTGTCGGTGTTACTGGGGGCGGCGGCCGGTAGCATAGGTGACGCCCGTGCCGGAAGTCACCTCTGTTGCCGGTGTTGTCATCGTCACCAGGGTTACCGGTAAGACTGGGGACAGGGGTCACGGGTGTCACCGGGTTCACTGGCCAATAGATATAAGATATTATTTTCTTTTTTAATGTACATAATATGTATCATAGGTATTCGTAGTTGCCAATGTATGTACTAGTATATGTAGTTAAATAATGATAGAAACAAATCCCTGCATAATTAATAGTAGGAAACATGTACTAGAGAGGGAGGGGGGTTGCAGTCGGTAAGAATCCGACATAACCCCTTTCCACCCTGGGCTATCCATGCAGGATTTCCCCCCTTTCCTTGTAATAAAAAAAAAAACACCTATAGAGTCACAAACGCACAAAAAGAATCTGAACCAAAACTCCGACTACCTACTGCCGACTTTTGGTTAGTTGTTAAGACTGTGGTTGTAAGGCAACCGCGATCCGACTACAACGCCGCACGATGCTAGTGCTACGATGACATAGCGGACAAGCGATGTTGAACACTATGCAAGCGACATAATGTCTAAATTATAGTATATGTGGCATGTGTGTGGCATTGTGAATTATATTATAATATTGAAGTAACACAGAAAAAAAAATTGTTTAAATTAAAACTTTTTGTAAGAAATATGTTGTAGCCAGTTGCACCCATATAGACGGAACGTCAGTCATTCGAAATCAGTTAGCAACTGTGATGCGGACAAAGAACTTTGAGACCTAACCCAAAAAGGCAAGGTCCAAGTTCCAGGTCGCAACTGTGATGCGGAGTTCGACGCGATGATCTAAATAAGAATGTTCAATCAATGTTCACTCCTAATGCTTGGTAACAGAATTTGTTTCTAATTTCCGTTCTATTTACTTCTCTTTTCTGTGTATTATACATTACATAAATCTAGAATTCATAGAAGAAATTTTGCGTATCTCCTGGCTCAAAAGCTCCAACAAAGTCCCGCGAGCCTAACTACGAGCCAGCTCCATCGTGATGCCGAGATTTACATCGCCGTTCAAAGAGCCCTGAGAGCCAGACTATACATTATTCCAGACTTCAGCGCAAAGAGAGAATTCGTTACACTTTAATTTCCAGAATAACAGGACGAGAGCTTAGCGCCAAGATAACAGAGATTACAGCTGTCGAGTAATCACTGGATAGGTATATACACTTTGATAGACAGGATTGTTGAAAGTTCCTATCTTTCGCAGATTAGTATAGTCTCTTCTTTGCTTTTTAGGGTTCCGTACCCAAAGGGTGTAATCGGACTCTATTATATCTCTACATAGTATAAATTGAAGTCGCTTTCCGCGTCTGTCTGTCTGTATGTCTGTATGGCCGCTAACTCCTCCTAAACCATGCAACGGATTTGGATGCGGTTTTCACCATTAATTAAATACATTTTCACGGAAGGTTTATATATATAACTAGCAACCCGCCCCGGCTTCGCACGTAAATTGCACCCGAGCGAAGCCGGGCGGGCGGGTCGCTAGGCTCTTCTTCTCTACATAGTATAAATTTAAGTCGCTTTCCGCGTCTGTCTGTCTGTCTGTATGGCCGCTAACTCCTCCAAACCACGCAACGGATTTGGATGCGGTTTTCACCATCAATTAGATACATTTTCACGGAAGGTTTATATATATAACTAGCAACCCGCCCCGGCTTCGCATGTAAATTACACCCGAGCGAAGCCGGGCGGGCGGGTCGCTTGTATGATATAAGAATGTTAATTATAATAATGGTGATCAGGCATTCACAGCGACATTCCTTTTTCTTTGTCTCTACAAAATAAATAGGCATTCTGAAGGCTTCCTATACTGTTTATAGTTACTGTATGATTTCGACATAAAAATGTACAAAAATCACTTGTTTACTTTAGTTTAAATGTCGTGAGAAGCAGGTAAGGACACGTAGTGAGCATTCTTTGTATCAGTATCCAAAGCAAGATTGCAGAAAATGAATACGTCGAAGCAGGCAATTAATTCTGACTATAGAATTTTCTGAACGAGTTCGGCAGCAATGATCTTTGAAGTTCAAAGATCTTTGTTCAGCAGTATCAATCTACTCGTAATACTTTGCTTATAGCGCCTTCTTAATTATCAGCCTGTTATGTTCCCACTGCTTCTCTTCACAGGCCTTCTCTCAGAGACTCAAGACCAGTGCGTCATGATGAATGTCATATTATTGTCTTTGTACTTATGAGGTTTTTATTTAGTATTTAGTATTTATTCGTATTTTTTGCGTATAATGGGTTCACAAAAAGTTACAGGTGTCGTGTAGAAAGAATGGTTTTTATGGGCATACCGGTTTCCTCACGATGTCTGTCTTCACCGTTTCTGATCGATGGCATTGAATCTGCACGTAATTTATTTAAGAGCGCCTTGTGGAAGTACAATACGCGACTAGACCGAATATTTTAATTGTCTTAGAAAAAGCAGACCGTACATAGATCCAACCAGCTGATCACCGCTAAATAATGTGTTCCAAAGAGATTTAAATATTTTATTTTAATGCTGTCTAGACAGCGAGCGTACTATGCATATAAATAATGTCACTTACAAACTCCATAATAACACTCGCACTTGTCGGAAAAGGGGCAGAGCACTCTTTCCTATATACGACCAAAAACTTTGAACGCTCATCTCAGAACAGATTTAAATAATTTCTTAGTTATAAATAAATGTAATACACCTAATTTTATTTTTTAAAGCGTACGTATTATTTCTAACACATCAACCATCTGTCCGATAGTATAGCCTATTAAGCCCAGCAGGGGCCTTACGTGGGCTCGAAATAGCGCTGAAATAGCGCAGTCCGCAAAATCCCGCGAACGTAAATACGGTTTAACGTCGCGCAACTTTTCGCAATCACCTAAACAAATCGCTTATTATTTATCTTATTGAATAACATACATGTTATAATTATAATAACACAACATTATAACACAACTCTGCCAAACTGCATAGCCACAACAACTGCAACTGCTTAAAACAGGTAGCCGTGAGGCCGTCTTCCAAACTATTGCAGCGGTGGCTGACCGAAGCGGAACCTCAAGAAAAACACTTCCATTTAATTAAAAGTTTCCAGTTTACCGCAAGAGACGTGGGGGCATCTACCACTTAATATGTACTCCAAAGCACGGCTCCCAAAGAGCTCAGGTGAGCAGGTTAATATCGGTGGACGTCGTTCGCGTCGCACCCGGCGCGTGATCGGGCTGTAAAACGCGGGATGACACATCCTTCCGCCGACTCTACCGAAGAATTAACGCTCTTCAGGCGTATTTGCATGTGCAGGTTTTCAGGTGGCAATAAGTGACGTCGGACACAACCTGTGCTACGTGATCGGCATGGGAATAAGGAACGCTCGCTTTGCGTTTAAATTTTCACCGTTCAATGCAAATAGATATGTCAAAGAGAATTAATTGTCCATCATAGGCTCTGCAAACAGAAAATTCAAAAAATAAATATTTATTTATTTATTTAATACTTTATTGCACACTTACAAATTAAGTAAACATGTACAATTGGAGGACTTAATGCTAAACATTTTATACCAGTCATCCACCAGGTTGGAACATAAACTAATATTATATAATAATAATTTTCCATATCAGTAGCTACTACCCTCAAGTACAAAATCAGTCGGCAAGCCCCTAACAGTGTATACCAGCATCACTGGAGAGCCAACTCCCGTTCCACTAAGGTGTATTTACCAGCTTCAACCATATAGTCACTTAACAACAGCCGTGCAGTAAAGCCAAAGTCGGTCGACCATACAAAAATAAATATACTATGTTATCAATAGTAGGTATATTATATATTAATATACGGGGTGTAAGGGGAACACTCTCGAAGCCAAAAGAAGGTAATTGTACTCATCATTATGAACAACTTTTACTATGGGACGGGACCAGCCCTGAAATCGCGAAAAAATATCAGCTGTTCTATGGAACATGGTCATTGACACTCGACAAAATATATGGAACAGCAGATTTTTTTTGCGATTTCAGGGTTTACAATTACCTTCTTTTGGCTTCGAGAGTGTTCCCCTTACACCCTGTATATAATATAATATATATATATATATACACACACACACACACACACACACACACATATATATATATATATATATACATAAATAAAATTAAAGTTGCTTTCCGCGTCTGTCTGTCTGTATAATCGCTAACTCCTCCTAAACCACGCAACAGATTTTGATGCAGTATTCACTATCTGTTAGATAATTTTTCACAGAAGGTTTGTATATATAACTAGCGACCCACCCCGGCTTGGCACGTAAATTACAACCGTGCGATGTCGGGGCGGGTCGCTAGTAATTATATAATGATGAAGAGTAAGTAAATATTGGAGACTTGCTTTGACAAAGATCTTAGGTCAGAAATAGAAAGAACTTGGCAAGATGGTTGAGTATTATTAGAAAGATGTTTATTTAGGCGTCCAATAATCGACTCGCTGAGAGGGATAGGGATAAAGTTAATTAGTCTCTCTGGATTCTGAAGGTACGTTTGTCTCGATTGCCTTACAGATTGGCTTTCGTCTAGGGATCAAGATTACAAAGTAGTAGCGAATTTATAGCGGGATGGACGGATCTTACCTAACTTATATACGATAGGTATAGAATCCTTTGCAATTGGTACAATTTAACACGGATAGTTTTAAGCTAGTTTTTGTGTGCTTTCATTTGAGTGATTTCTTCAAGGTTCTCACAAATACAATTATTAATGGATAGTTTGCGCTTTTATCCACATTTAAAGTCCATTTCAAGAACTTTTGCCCAGATATAAAATAGCCTATGTCCTTGAACTATAGGTATACCATGCAAAAAAATACATCTCTACATTCCTTTATATACCTACAACTTCGTAAAAAAAAGAACAAAACCAACTACCATTCTTTCACATTTATAATATTAGTTGGGAAGCAGGGATCATCATCATTATCAGCCTTTCATGTTACCACAGCTGGGACACAGAGCATCTCTCTGAGAGAGAAGCTCTGGATGGGCCATAAATCCACCACGCTGGCCCAGTGCATGTTGGTGAATGTCTGAACTTTTGAGATTCTCGTATATACCGGTTACTTACATATTTAAAGTGCATGAAACTAACATCATTGTCATCCATGCATGGCTGCCTTAAAATTAAGATCAACACAAACCTGCCTAAAAATTACGAGATTAGGTTTCGAAGCCCATAATCTTAGTCAATACATATATAAAAATGAATTCCTATTTACTTTGGAACGACTTTACCGATTTCAATCATCTTTTTTTAAAGTTTTCTAATAATTTGTAGAAGCTTCTTACGGAAAGAAAAATTAAGAAAATTTGGCAGAAAATTGGATAATTTCAGAAAACTTAACGACGATTTTAACTTCGCGCGTTTGACAGTTCTAAGCCTGTCGGGTCAGCTAGGTCATAATAAACGCGTATATTGTAATTTTAAGGATTTCAAAAGGTAACTACTTACCTATCTGTTTTGTCTAATCGTGAAAATTAGACAAACGACTAATATTGTCGTCAGGTTATTAAAACTTACACATGACAATGGTTTTAATATCATTTGTTACACTTCTGTGTGAACAAAGCTGACGGTCACTTCCTCACATTAGCCTGGGCTTTATTATCGAGCCACTGGACCTTCCTCGAATGATTTGCAAAATCATTTTATTACACCGACGTCGAGTTAGTTTTTCGGTACTTTGCATGATATTTGGCTGACCCTCTGACCGGAGGGCAGGATGTGGGTCAAATAGTTTTTTGACGAAGCTCTACTTGGACCTTTGGGAGTACTACTTCTGTTAAGAGCTTATTTTAGTGATGTGTGAAATGCTTTAGTAAAGGTGTTTACTCAGCGAATATTTTATTTATATCTGATTTATACATGCTCTAATTAGGATTTAGAAAGGTCAAAATGTTGGCATGTTGTCGAACAATTTTCATCTTCGCAATCTAGGGCATTAATATTTACGAGATGTTTTAACATTGAGCTGTTATAACTATGTATACAGAAGATTCCATGTGTCACCACTACTATGTTCCGTTCACTTCAGTCAGTATAACGTTGAACGAAACGCGTAAGTCACGGCGCATACAACCATTTAGTCGCGAGAAAACTACACCTTTAAAAGCACTGTTTTAAACTATTACGGTTGTTCAGTAAAGTTATATGATTATTTACGGAATATGGAAAAGGTTGTGGAATGTTCCACAATCTTACCACGGTAAATATCCCGTAAATAATAATATAACCTTTAAAAGGATTAAGCGCTGCGTATTTAAAAAAAATATATTTAAAGCTGCGTGTTTAAATTTAAATTTATTATTACCATTACTACTGTATTTTTTTGCCACAAATAAATGATGTCTATGTCTATATAATTATTATCTTATTAGACGACTAATTATCGTTTTAGCGTCGCAGCGAATTTTCGTTTTCTCTTAACAAAATGGAACATGACCTTTGCTACTTTTCTAAGGAAAGCTTCTCTATACGTAGTAATAACAGCTCAATGTGTTTTAATCGGTTTTTTTAACACACTTAAGTTCTTGTTTGACCACCCAACTCGCCGTTTGGTAAGCGACAATGCGGTCGAAGATGAAGCACGCCGCCATAGAAGATAACTATTCAGTATGACCTTAAAAATACTTAGATTGACTATTTTAATGTTATAGACGAATCAAATATTTGTCGACCAACAGGATTTGAACCTTCAGTAGCTTAGTGGGTAGAGCGCTCGGAGC
This sequence comes from Agriopis marginaria, assembly GCA_932305915.1. Classification (NCBI taxonomy): domain Eukaryota; kingdom Metazoa; phylum Arthropoda; class Insecta; order Lepidoptera; family Geometridae; genus Agriopis; species Agriopis marginaria. Next base: position 5,122,001 of record OW029934.1, on the reverse strand, counting down.
GTATCCCCAATGGTGCAGGTTCAAATCTATCGTTAAAAAAAAAAACGAAAAAAAAAAAAAAAAAAAAAAAAAGCGTAAACCGCGTGTTTATCGCGTTATAAAAGGCGATGTGTGCTTGTGTGTATCTATGTAGGCTTCCATGAACTCTGAAACGGCTGGACTGATTTTGATGATTAGATTAGCCTAAAAAGTGATCCTGTGAAATTTGGTAGCGATTGGATCAACTTTTTTTTTGGCGTTTTTATATTTTCCGGCATAATTTTACGTAAGTATTTAAAATTAAGCTGGTTGCTCTGACTATAGTTTCAACTGCATTCGGCAGTATTTTAGTCTTGTACGGGCACTCACCTTGCAAAAGACTGTCGAATTACGTGCGCAATTCTTGTATAAACAAATTGTAACGTTTTTGGGCATTTGAGCAGTCGTTTAAATAGGAAACTCATGGAGTTAAAAAGAAAACTTATATAAGCTCTGAAGGATGAAATTCCATACCGACAAAGAAGCGTTCATTTCACGCCTTGCCCATTATCCCGCAAGGCTACAGTTTAAGCTTCCTTTCTTCCGTTAAAAAATCTCCTGTCGATATTTATCAGCAGCTTTGTCGGCTCCATTAATCTACTGCAGAATAATTGATGATTTGGACATCCGTCACTAGTTTTTACGATCGAAACATTGAGGAAATCGCAGCGCTTTTCGAAAGAAAATAAGCGTATCCCAAGGACACTCTACAATGTTTTACTTTTATATACATTTCCAATTATAGATAGAATGGATTGAGCTGAATAACATACCCAAAGAGAAGTTATTCAAGGCTGATGATGATGATAAAATGTCAAGTTAAACATGGTTTTAAACATTGATTGCACAACCTTGTATAGCACATTGCTATACAAGGAGCAATAAGTAATCGATGACAATTGTTTATTCATCATCATCATCATCAACCATTCTCCATCCACTGCTGGGTATAGGTCTCCTCTTCAGCGCGCCATCTTTTCCGGTCCTGTGCGAGTCTTGTCCACTGCTTTCCTGCTGTCTTAACGATGTTGTCCGACCAGCGGCAGCTTTTTCCTTTGGCTTCAATTGTTTATTATTGTATGCAAATTAAAATAAATTACAACTCAATAGACTATATTTTGCGCGTGACTAGTAGATTGGCAGCTAGCCTTGTATAAATGTATATTGCGTCGTGAAGCGTAACGCCGCGTACAAACAAGCGAAATTGAAAACACAGGTTCTTTTTAACCGACTTCAAAAATTAGGGGGTTATCAATGCGGTTTTTCTTTTTGTGTTTTATCTCAGAATTCCGTCAATAAAAAACCGATTTATAAAATAGTTTTTCATTTGAAAGGATATACTTTTAGATCGGCCCCATAGAAATTTCATCCATGTTGTTTAAATTAAAATTAAAGGTTTGGTTTTTAAATTAAATTAACTGGAAAAAAATATGTGTTCCAAATAAACGAAATTGCGTATTTTGTTTTTCTGTGACTTTGAAGTCGGCTTATTATATTAAGAACCAGCTGCGTCTCGCGGTTTCATCCGCAAGTTAAAATCGTCGCTAAGTTTTCTGAAATTTTCCCATTTACTGCGCAATTTTCTTAATTTTTCTTTCGATAAGAACCATGTACAAAGTAAAAAAACCTTTAAAAAAATTATGAAGTCGGTAAAGTCGTTCTCTAGTTATGGCGTGGCCAAAGTACGAGTAAATAGGGATTCATTTTTATATTTATAATAAAGTTAATTTGTATTTTCTTTAGTTAAAGGCACCTTGCCCGTAAAATAACCTAAGATAAGAAAGGTACTTGTAGGTTCTTCAAAAAGGTGTTAATAGTTTACTTATAATGTTTTTGTTGTTTCTATTTGCATATAAAATAAGGTTGCTTGCTAACTCGAAAGAATGACTGGAAGATTATGGGCTTTTTCCATATAAAAAACTCGTGTTAGAAACTCCTTCGGCTCGCGGAAAATTGCTCGAAAGCGCGTTACAGTTTAATATGCCAGAGCCGTTCAAAAGCTTTTCATCTTATCTCATAAACACGGTGTTATCCGGAACTTAAAAAAAAAACGATAATTTTCACCCCAAGTGTTGCGATCGGGACCAGTGGAACGCGTGCGTGGGAAATTCACACTTTTCATCTTTCAGGGAGCTTGAATCTTCAGTACCCCGGCGTCAGCCGTCGTGTTTGGACGTGTAGTCTGTGCCGGCCGTGATCGGATCGCGAGTGGATGATATTACGATGTCGAGTGCCGCATTTATTTCGAAGTGTGAATGGTGAGTGTTCTGTGCCAAGGATTGAGCCTGCTGCGACGCCCTGCTAAAATGTAAGTGGGTCATTAGATTGCATTTTGCCGAGTTGAGAAGATAATTTAGTCGGCCTAGTACCAATAACGACCTAATTGTTTATTGTATTTATTGTCCTCATACTTTAATTAAAAACTCGCAATCATTTTAAATGTTGACACGAATATGGATTATGTCCACAGATGTTTCAGATTTTCTTCGACATAAAATATCCCTGGGTAGGGACATGTTTCTTAACTTCCCTCTTACGAGGGATAAGGATATTTCTATTCAGAACGGGTTAGTTTGCCACTTGTGAAAAGAATGTGACACATCCCTTTTTGCTATGAATCGTTACGTTGCAAAGTTACTTTATTTTGATGTTATACTTATTTCTGATAAAGTTAAAAATCATTATTTAATTCCTAATATACATTAGATAGAATTAAAATAAAATTATTCATTATTTCTGACCTAGAAGGAATGAACATAATTTTATGGAAATATAATTTCAGCATCAGGAAAAAAATAACAAAATATAAAACTGAACCTGTGACTGAACTAAGGTAATTTAAATCAGCTCCAGGCTAATATTAATGTTTTTTTCTTAAGTTCGCTTGTAAAGGTGCCCCTTAATTTATTTACAATCTAGCCTAATATTGGGCTATAGTAACTTCGATCAAAAAATTGTTTTCGAAGTATAAGTAAGCAATTAAATTGTAACTTAAACAACTACGTACGTACCTACCTATGTAATTATAAAAACTAAGAATGCGTCCAATATCACGTTTCTTATGCACTTTGTTCACGTGTTAGCACTACACTAAGTAAAGTACTTAGGTAGTACCTAAGTACTTTACTTAGTACCTAACTGACATTGAATTCTGATTATCAATGTTATAGTTAATTTTATATCTACAAGGTTCACAGTTGTGACCATAACACTCTACCACCTAAAAATGTACATTGCGGAATGCTGAAATAAAATAAATATGAATATTTTTTATTAAAAAAAAAACTTTTAATCAAATTACATGAAACCTTATACAAACATTACGTAGAACAAGGTTATTCATAGTGCATGTGGACCCTGCATTGAGGCCATACCAGTTTTATTAGTTACAAAAAGTTTGAATTTAGAAAATAAATAGTAATGGCAATGGCGGTGTTACAAGTTTTATATTTTAAAATAGAACAATCTAATACGTCACTTTACGGAAATCTGATTATGCAGAATTATATTAAGTTTTCTATTAGTTTTAAATACGTAGGTAATAGGTATTAGGATTTTACGTGCAAAATTTTACGATTTCGAAAGTAGCTCTGTCTGTTTATCACTACTCACTCACGACAAAATGGTTTAGCCAATCTTAATCAAAATATCACAAGGAAAACCTATCATAAGGAGTGGCATAAGTTACTTATCAACGATTAATTTTCATATAACAATGATCCGCAAAAATTACTTAATTATCGTATATGTTCGTGAGAAACTATGTAATTGGCTTTCAATCGTTTTTTTCATTGTATATTTTAGTGTAAAAAGTTGTTGGTTTTTCAATAAATAAATTAAAGGTAAGTACCTATTATGATTTATTTCTAATAAAAAAAAAAATACTTATCCTAAGTCTTCAACCTACAAAAATGCGTGAGAAATGTAAAATTACAAATAAAATCACGGGGCAACACTAACACAAACACGCCTATTTAAGGGTCATATAACATTTTTTGTAACATTTTATGTAACGGGTATGTCCTAAAACTGCGACCAGAACCACCGGAGGATGGGCAGCAGCATCCTATTAGTACACGGTGAACTTACTGCGATCCCCAAGCCGCCCGCCAAGCGTGGGGATTATGGCAACACCCCTCTTTAAGAGGGAGGCCTTTGTCCAGTAGTGGACGTTTGATGGCTGATGTGTGTATAACATTTTTTGACGAAAAAAGCATCGAAAACTGGATTTTTACTATAATTTTTCATTCAACTAATAAGATCTGTAGAAAATTCAGTTGCTTTATTAAATAGATCTGTATTTTTTATTGATTGTAGCGGCTTCAGATTTTGGTAAAACTCAACATATCCATTTGTTACCTCCAATTTACAAAAGTAGTTTTTGTAAAACTTTAGGGGGTAAAGTTTGAGAATGGATTTCGTTAAATTAACGTCATAAAATAAACATTTTTACGTTATGGTTTACTTATTTAATATTTATCTTGAAAATTACGGCTTTATTTATACGTTTTATGCCCGAAAATACAAATACTTAAAATTTTACGGTTAATTTAGTAATACGCCTCTTAATAAGTATTACTATACATTAAAATAATCCCAGTCCCAGCTAAAGCAAAGCAAAGAACTAAATAATTTTTGCGCACAAAAATATTATGCCATAGGAATAAGCTTGCAACTCGTGCAGGCGCGGCTATTGCTTCTACGGCCATTGACCCAGCCATGGGAGCTAAAATAGCCATATATTACTTTTTCTTTCTTTTTTCAAGTTGTCTGTATTTAGAAAAAGGTAGGTAATTGGTTTTTCCATTAAATGATTAGAGAAATAAAGCGGCTCATGATGGAAATCGTTTGGCCTAGTATCAGTAGTCCGATGATCGGTTTGATCGTTGGCCTCGTTTCGATTATATAGTTTTGATAGCAGCGCCTGCGATTTTATGTTTTTCCTACATTTTTTATGCCATAGGTGGCAAACAAGCTAACGGGCCGCCTGATGCTAAGAGATCACTGTCGCCTATGGATACCTGTAACACCAGGGGCATCACAGATACGTTGCCGACCTTTAAATAATCTATTAACAGCCCTTTTGAAGAACCCATCTATACAAGATTATAAAGAGGAAAAGTTTGTATGTATGTTTGTAACAAATTGGCTCAAAAAGTACTGGACCGATTTTAAAAATTCTTTCACCATTTGAATGCTTTATTATCACTGATTATTATGGGTTTTTTATAGGCTATATAACTATACCCGTGCGGAGCTGGGGCGGACCGCTATTTTTTCATATTTTTCCATAATTTTACATCTAGGATAATAATTAACTTATGTCCATCCTCGTAATGCACTACTTTCCAGCAAAATTTCATATAGTTTTGTTGAGCCGTTAGTACTGCAAAGGTAACAAGCACACGGGGACAAAGAGTTCACAGATGTAGTTTATATACGTATAGATAGGTATACTTTTGCTTAGTAGGTAGTAAGTATAAGTAACACGTCAATATTGGCTGTTCCATTGCTTTGTTGCTGCGTGAAAAAGAACCAAACAACTACTAAGTATTATGGAAACTGACGTGGTTTTCACACATTTTATTTATATTACACGGGGTGTTCTTTTATATCCGGCTTAATCGTACGTGACTAATTCCTGTATAACATAAATAAAACTACTAGAGTCTGGCTAATGAAAGTAGAGACTGAAAACGCCCGCCAAATTTAAAAAAATCCGCATTGCAACCCCTAAATTAATATGAAATGCAAAAATTACTGTGTTCTGACTGTGTTACAATAAAAATTAATAACTTCCAAGTATCAAGTGATATTATTCCAGGCATTTCATACACATTTTTGGGGTTTCAATGCTGATATTTTTAAATTTGCATTTTTTAGTACGTTACGACTGAGTGTTTAAAAGAACGTTTATCGTGGTACGCTTTTAACCCCGACGCAGACAGGGTTGTTTTAAGTTTAACGTGTGTACCTCTCTGTGTGTCTGTCTGTGGCATCGTAGCACCCAAACGGCTGAACAGATTTTGAAAATAACGGCTTAAAATTTTGGAAAAGCTCAACATATCAACTAAATTATTTCAGAGATAGCTTCAGCCGAAAACTCAATGTATCAACTTTTACCTCTTTAGAGAAAGCTTCAGCCGCCTTCTGGTGGACGAAGATCTCATGAACCATTTCGGAGCTATAGTAATGGCTGTACGGATGTCTGGTGCTAGCGATCTTGTCCTCATTGGAGCTATCAATCAGCTACTTTTCATCAACACGGAAAATTCTGTTTTAAACTATCATGGTTGTTCACTGAAGTTAAGTATATGAGAAAAAAAAAAATGATATGAAGATAGATAGATAGATATATATGATTATTTTACTGTGCAAGTGCCTTTATTAACTAAACAAAATACAAGCTAAAACTAACACTACAAATACAGTTAGAATGCCCATAGACCGTTGAAGGTCTATGGTTAATTGGTAGATATGATGTTATAGGGGGTAGATCGTTATGTCTGCACCTAACTTTTTAACTGTTCGACCAACCACCCGCATTCTTCAGTCTTCCCGTGAACATGGTGCATGTAACTGCGCCAAAATATCGGGAGCTCATTCCACAAACTTACCACGGTAAACTCCCGTAAATAAACATATAACTTTTAACAGGGAAAATCTCTTTGAAATGAGTTACCATCGCCCAAACCTGATCACAAATATCAGTCAGGAGTTGCTTTGCAGACACAGGTACCCAATGGTCATCGCGTATGGATTGAGGGAAATATACTCCGGTATATATTCCTCAGCTCGTATTAGGTCTCTTGAGTAGAATTACAATACAGGGAGAAAAAGTTAGTTAAATCTTAATCTCCTAGATCTGACCGACCGGGGGGGGGGGGGGGGGGATCGGTGGGTTCGATTCCCACCTAGGGCAAACATTCATGTGTTGAACATATGTGTATTTTTTATAATAGGCTTGCGCTTGGCCACCAACTCGCCTGATGTTAAGCGATGATGCGACCTACGATGGAGCACGCTTGCCTAGAAGGAACTTATTCACTCTCGACTTGAAGACACCCAGATTGTAACTATCGGGAAACACGCAGCACCCGATTACGTGTGCGGCTGGCATCGTCCTCCTCAACCATGTAATGGTAAAATTCGTACTTTCTACCTAATCACCCTTACACACCCGCATTATCTGAAAACTAGGGCGCAAATCCAATTCACCCCTTCAAATTAATCCTAACTAAATAACGTGGCTATTCACTTCAAAGAAAACCGCACGTTCATTCAATCAGTTTAGAAATCTAACAAACTTGTAGGCTCATAGAGAACAATCAACACAGTGAAACCCCTAATTTACTAATGATTCTCACTTGTTTCCAAAATGTCTTCGTAAAATTCAGGGTATGCGTATTCGTGCCTAAATAAAATTGTTACTAAAAGAAACTTTTCAAAAACAAGCTTTTTGTATTTTTGTCAGCAAACCCTTTTTGATACCCATACCTATATATAATGGTAGTTAAGAAAATTTTGTCCGCCATCTTGGAGCGTCCGCCATAATGAATTTTGAATGACGTCATTTAGCTACCATGCATTGTCATCCAAAATAAACATGTATGCAAAATTTCAACTCAATCGGTTGGGAATAGAATCTAAAATTCAGTTGCAAGACTTGTTCCACACATGCAATATACATACTAAAATAACAGTGCCCTGTTAGTTAAAAATAGCTTGTAAAAAGTTTCCGTTTTGTACTTTTTTGGTTCAAAATGCTGTGGTAAGCTTGAAGAGTTCACGGTCTCGGACCAACTGAACGACTTATTTAACTTCGCGCATTTGACAGTTCTAAGACAGGACAACGTCTGTCGGGTCAGATATAATACTAGATACTAGCTGAATTCCGCGACTTTCCAATTTTCCCGCATTTTCTGGAAGAATAAGTACCTACCCTATATCCGTCCATATGATGTAAACTATCATCCTGCCAAAATTCGTTAAGATCGGCTTATATGTTTAGTCATGAAAAGCGAACAAACATCCAAACAGTGAGACAGAGTCACTTTCGTTTTTATAATATTAGTAAGGATTAATAATAGATAGATACTAATAATAATAACAACCAACTTCACAGTAAGTTCAAAAGGGATTCATTCCATATTGTTCCACCCTTAGAGATCGAATATTGTCTTCAAAATTTGAATGGGGATCACCATTGAGTGAGATATATATAAATAAATTAACAATAAAAAATATAATTAAAATCGCAACTCACAAGTGATGACATCGCAAAACCACAAAAAAGTTGAATGGAACAATTTCCTGATTGGAATTCGTTTGATAAAAGCTCAGTTTCGTTTCGGTGATGGGTGTCACCGAAACGGACGCTCTGCAAACTGGACTTCCAAAATGCACGCCTCCAAAACCAGTCACGCGTATGCACACTTGCGCAGTTTGCATTACCAGTTTTTGCCATTTATTATGTAAGTCATTACAAAAGGTCGTCAGCATCCGACCATGGTGATGACTTTACTGTACTTCGCAGTGATATTTTATAAGACTACAAGCGACATTTTGCACAAAATATGTGATGACGCAATATTACACATTGTGAAAATTTGTCAATTGAAGCAAATGCCTTTATTAACTTAACAAAATACACTACAAATTACAGTTGACTACCCATAGACCATTGAAGGTCTAAAGAAAATCCAAATGCTCAAGCCCACTATCAGTTGGCAGCGTACCCAGCATGCTGGTGCCATTACTACGTTGAATGGCAATGCTGCGTTGAGCCAGAAACACGCCAGTATTTTGGTTACACATATTGAGATTTATATGCACACAAGTGCTTTATAATACGTTGTAAATTTTTATAAAAACACTAGCAACGCACTCCAGCTTCGCATGGGTGTAAGTTTTATTTTTTTACACCTTAGGTTACATTATTGGAGTTTTAGTAAGGATCCCTATATTTTCTTTGAAAATATGATATAACCTATGTCACCCGGGGATAGTGTAGCTTCCCAACAGTGAAAGAATTTTTCAAATCGGTTCAGTAGTTTCTGAGCCTATTCAATGCAAACAAACAAACAAACAAACAAATCTTTCCTCTTTATAATATTAGTGTAGATATAGATTAATCAAATTAGACGTTTTGCTATTAAGGTGTTTACTGTTTATCATACAGACATTTTAACAATATGGGCATTTTTTTACTAGGTAGGTTGTTTCGCCTCTTCTCATGTTCTAAAGGTCGGCCGAAACGCTCGGTTGATGATATCCGAAGACACGTATAGGTCACGACTGGATGCTAAAAGCAGAAGATCGCAGGTCGTGGAGGATATTGAGAGAGGCATGTGTCCAAAAAACGGACGAAGATAGGCTAAAGAAGAAGAAAGGTCGGCAATTTTGCTAGATTGTCCTCCTTCCAGCGGGGTAATGCTTGGCAGCATTCTGGCAATATTTGGTTCGCCATCTTTGGGAGTCTGCTATATTGGATTTAGAATGACGTTACTTAGCTAATCATGCATTGTCATTCAAACTAAACGTGTATGCAACATTTCAGCTCAATCGGTTGAGGATAACTGGTTTACAATTCAGTTGCAAGATTTGTCCCACACATATACTAAGAAGTTTGTAAAAACAAGTGCTTGTCAAACAATTTTTTACTAGTGCGGCGCTGTTTTGATCTGATTGAAAAACATTTCAAAAAAACTACGTGTCTAGAACAAGGATTATAATTGTAGAGGATGAGAAATAAAGTCACTTGATTTGCGGTACTTAACTTGGAAAACACTAGACGGTGTATTTGAAATTAATTATATTTATTGTTTTTGACAGCGAATGTACTAGCTTTGTAGGTATGCAAAAATGAGGCACGTTCTCTCTATATACGTCCTTGGCTTGAAGTGAATTGTAATTGACGGCTATTTGTCTGGTGTTTGAACGTATACTTGCTAAATACACTTGTGCATCATTATCAGCCTATCACGTTTCCACTGCTGGGACACAGCCCTTCTCTCAGAGAGAGTGGATGGGCACTAATAGGTACACCATGCTGGCCCTGTGCATGTTGGTGAACTTTTCTTGGACGCGGTCATGTCACGATGTTTTCGTTCACCGCTTTTAAGCGACAGCATCGAAACTGCACATAATAATAATTCATCTATTAAGTCATTGGTGCACGGCCGCGAACCGAACTGGATGCTGTCAGACTGTAAAGAGCACATGCTACCACTCGGCCATCATTACTATCATAATTTGTTGGAGTAACTCGATCAGTCATGTTTAGTTTTGTAGTTGTAATAATTTTTACCTACTTGTTATACCTATATTTTTCTAGAAACACTATTATGGCTCTGATACGATGATTCAACTCCACAAATAGGTAGGTTTATCTGTAAACAAGCCCATGCTATAACCTTGATAGGTCTACTACAATATACATTGCAGGCCATTGCCAACTACAATACTAACTTGGCAGCTTTACAATGCTGGTGTAGTTTACCACACCATGGTATCAGCCGATGCAAGACCTGCATTCTATAATGCATTGTATTGCACTGCAGTGTCATTGTATGTCACGAATGCTTTACTTTTGTGTTTGAATACATCAGTAGATAATAAAAACAAGTGGCTGTTTATTGAAACTGGTGTCAAGCAGACTAAATAAGGCTTAAGTACATGAAACGTTATACGTGGTCCAAGGTTGTTTAACTGTGACAGCTGCAATAACATTGTAAAAAGCATAATGGACACGTTTTCTTTTAACAAAATTTTGCAGTTGGGTTTTTGTTTTAATAATGTAACTGTCAAACAAAAAACAAATTGAAAACTGTACAAATAGTATTAAACTAAATTTACATAGTTGTTACTCATAGTAGGTAGTACGTAATTACGTATATGAATATTTTTTACTTCATCAAGTACATTTCAACAACTATGCACGCTGTAGGTATGAACTAGTAGACATTGTACTTATATACATACCTAGTACATACCATAAAAATATTTAGGTTTGTGATTACCATATACCTACCTATCTATCATAGGATGTCGCATTTTTTTAGATCTGTGGTACAAGCCTAGACGCATAACTCCAATATAAGAGTACCTCAGATCAGACAAATAAGGAAGACATGCCTTAGTACAGTTATAGTTCGTGTTCAAATGTCTCCGTGTTTCACCCACTTTTTTTCACTGTACCGCTAAACCGCTCTACGCAAAAACTGTAAGTACAGCACACTAACAAATTTTTCACGTACACAAAAAAAAAAAAAATGCAGCGATACTAATAAACTAACCACATAATAGTCTACATGAAAAGATAGTGGGCGTCTAAGCGACAAGGTAGTTTTCACTGTACTGCTATACAGCTCACCGCAAAAACTGTAAGTGATACCTACGGCACACTTAATCATTTTTCTTGACAAACTTGCAGCGTCACCATTAAACTAACTAACAGTCCACATGCAAAGTATAAGGTCTGCAGCAGCCGTTGTTATGCCAGAAAAAGACAAATGTATCCATATTCTAGCTTTATCGCGTCTACGCGTAGATAAAAACGGCGGAAAGATAATTTGTGATTGGACCGTGCTAGGCATGCTGGGTAAGACTAAAAGCATCAAGTTTGATTTATGTCTATGCGTTCGGACTCACCAGACCACCTTACCATATCTCTCTTGTTTGTCTGATCTGAGGTCGAGTACCTAGGTACATTATCATAATCCTTTTAAGATAGTTGTTTGTTTGTATACGGACACGGCATTACCTACGTAGGCGTGAATTATGTAGGTGTAAAGTTTAAGGCTAGTTAGGTTTCTGCCCAGACTGGAACAATAACCCTGCTAGGTTACCCACACCCTATTACAGGGTTATTGTTAATAAGCTAACAATCTCTCGCAGGCAGCTTTCCTACACTATACCTAACAATTTTAGTCCAAAGACTTGTCAAAAATTCAAAACATTTTGTCCAAGCAAAAAAAAATATATGTATATAAAAAATTAAGAGAGAGGGAAGCGTAAGGGCTTCGCGGAGTGAACCTTCTGTGTCTATTATGTCTTCTGTGGTAAGAGCCCTGGCGAAGTTACGGATTCCACTCTTGTACCTATAGAAAACTTTTTTTAATATTTTATTTTGGTGAATGTAGTAAGACCGCGTATCTTCTAAATACACATAAAAAAAAAAGATTTTTTTAAAACAGATTTTACATTTTTATAATAACATTGCAAATGGTATTAATGGATAGCAAACATTAAAAAAAAAAAAATATTTCTTCCTTCATTTCTCATGCTTCTAGAACTTGATATGAAGAGTTGGAAAACCAATATTTTTTTTCTCCAAAAATAAAAAATGCTAGCCAAGAGCTTGAAATATTGTATTGTAGCAACAAATAAAAATCGGCCTAGCGCGTATATTTAATTTTATTTAGTTGATAATTATAACTTGCCCGTTAAGAAAAATACAAATGAGATAAAGGAACTTCTGAGCATATTTTTTGCTAGTTCACTGTAGCTTGCGTTGAAAAAGGTCGTGTTTTTATTTTTATTTAGACGAATGCGTCGCTGAACTTTAAGTAACCGAATTGGTTCTTTTATTATTTTGAAGGTATTATTAAATTTTTACTTGTTTAAAAAAAACGTATCATTGATACTTACATAATATTTTTAAAAAAGTCCCACGGATTCACATCGTCATCATCATTATTATCAGTCAGAAGACATCCACTGCTGAACATAGGCCTTCCCCCTTAACCTCCACACTGAACGACAGCCTGCCATCTGCATCTACAGGATGCCCGCGTCTCTCACAATGTCGTCGGTCCATCTAGTGGGAGGCCTAACTACGCTCGTCTTCTAGTTTATGGTCTCCACTCAAGAACCTTTCATCCCATCGGCTGTCGGTCATCAACTTGCATATTTTAATTGCTATGTCGGTGACTCTGGTTCATAGAATATCCACGATCCGAAAACAAAGAAACTCTGAGCATAGTTCTCTCTATTGCCCGTTATGCGACTTTGAGTGATTCCAAAATACACCACATCACAGCACCATTATGTCATCACTGGCAACACACACTGGTCAAAGACCCTTGTCTTTAGGCACTTGGACGAGAAGATGTCATGCAATTTCTCGAACGCTGCCCATCCGAGTTGGATTCTACGGGCGACATCTTTGCCTAAGTTGGTCTTACCTAACTGAACAATCTGACGGTATCACATACCTACCTATATTGTAGGTAGCGATCAATTCAATCAGCTCCTTTGTATCAAATGCGAGCTCTATAGAAACCTGGCTGCAGACAAAAGCTTGGTGTTCTATTTATTTTCGATACAGTATCTGATCTAATGTTATAATACCTTTTGTGTGTATAAATCTATAAAGAAGGGCTCGTGAAAATAACGTTACCAAAGAGTATGCTCTATTATAAAGAACAATATTAAAGGCTTGACAAGTTTTATGTGATAGCAAAATATATGAAGCTTGTCTCCACCAATTTACAGGGGCATGGCTTAGACTTGACCGTGACGTACATATTTACTAGAACGTAAAAAAATCACAAGCACATTTTTGGAGCAGTTTATTTCGCCATAAGAGGTCCACTGCTGTCCACATACCTCCCCGTATAGATCTCCAAAAGGGCCGGTTGGAAGCGGCCTGCATCCAGCGTTTCCCTGCGGTCTCTTTTCAGATTTTCAAATTCAAATTCAAAATCAGATTTTTATAGTACACAGGAGTTTGGCCTCTCCTGTTAAGTCTTTTAGGTCGTCTGTCCATCTTGTGGGTGGGTGGGCGTCCTACACTGCGCTTACGAGTCCGTGGTCTCGAGATTCGAGAACGTTTCGGCCATCTGTTCTGTGTGATATGTGCCCTGCCCACTGCCACTTCAACTTGCTAATCCGGTGGGCTATGTCTGTAACTTTCGTTCGTCTACGGATCTCCTCATTTCTGATTCGATCTCGTGGAGAAACCCCGAGCATAGTCCTCTCCATAGCTCGTTGTGCGACTTTGAGCTTGCTTATGAGGCCATAGTGAGAGACCACGTTTCACTGCCGTATGTTAACACTGGCAACACACACTGGTTGAAGACCTTCGTCGGTATTTTGGTCGAGACATTGCGAAGTTTACCGAATGCTGCCCAGCCGAGTTGGATTCGCCGATTGACCTCTTTCTTGGAGTTGGATCTGCATAGTTGGACTGTTTGTCCTAAGTAGACGTACGCGTTAGTTTCAAGAACTGAGTTCCCAACTGATACTGGGTGGGCACAACATGGGTATTTGTCTTGTCCATGTTCACCTTAGGGCCCACCTGTTGGGAGACTCGATACTCGTAGCACTAGACGTGCGAAGCCAAAATACTCTCAGGTAAAAAAAAAGTTAAAATAGTATCAGTGTAAATTCTTTAATTATGTGTAAATTATGTAAATCTGATGGCTGTGGCCGCCTGGTTCGACCGCGTGGTTCGATCCATCGGACTAATGATGTAAAGAAAGGAACATGTTTATGTTGTATGTATATGTATGAAGGTAATTATTTATCCGATTTTTCTACGTTTCACAAAATCTACCTAAGTTGAATTTTCTGTTAACGCTTTTGCAATAGCGATTTGTTTAACAAACGAGCATCTAAAAGTTCCCACGGAAGAGATAAATCCGTTTTTCTGAAGTCCGCGGAAGGCTCAGATTCCGTAAAATAATACAACGATGAAAATTATGTATCAACCTCGCGAATCTTTTAGGTAGGGTGGAAAGATAGGGTGGGAGGTATTAATGCTAATTTTGGCGTAAAAATATCGATGCTAAGGGGGATTTCTTATCTGAAATGTTCGGAGGAGTCGTTAAATCTGACGCAAAATAGAAATGACGGCATAACGGCATTGTAGACCAGTATAAATTTAAATTAAAAACCCTTTTACTAAACAGATTTTCTTAAAACGTAGCTTTCAAATCAACGACTTTCAACGTAATCAACTTTCAAATTAAAATAAAACTTCTATCTAATAACTTTTTTTGCTTCGAGGGTTATTTAATAATGACTAAATGTATTTTGATATGAGGATAAGGCAGGTGCCATTTCTAGCCCTATACATCTGTTCTCCGACCCACAAATTGTTCACCTGAATACCCCAGGATTTTTTATCCTATACTGTACAATAGTTTTATATTCCTTTTTATACATTAAATTTAGTACTCAACAGGGCCTCTTGCGGTGTTGGCTTCGGCCCCACCAATGCCTATCAAAGGTCCGGGCTAGACCCGTGTATAGGTTTAACTAAGGTACAGTTAATTTATAACGTAAAATAAATAATTTTAAATTAAATGCATTTTACTATCAAATAAAATTAGATAGTGGACTTGAGCATTTAGATTTTCTTTAGACATTCAACGCTCTATCCAACTGTTTTTGTAGTGTTACATGTTTTTTGTTTAGTTAATAAAGGTATTCGACAGTAAAAAAAAAAAGTACCACGAGTCTTTGAATTCTGCCACATCAACAAATTACATTACATACATATACGGGGTGTAAGGGGAACACTCACGAGGCCAAAAGAAGGTAATTGTACTCATCATTATGAACAACTTTTACTATGGGACCAGCCCTGAAATCGAGGAAAAAAAAATCAGCTGTTCTATTGTAATGAACCACTTTTAGTATGGGACCAAACCTGAAATCGCGAAAAAAAAATCTGCTGTTCCATACATTTTGTCGAGTGTCAATGACCGTTTTCTATAGAACAGCTGATTTTTTTTTCTCGATTTCAGGGCCGGTCCCATAGTAAAAGTTGTTCATAATGATGAGTACAATTACCTTCTTTAAGAAGGCAAAAGAAGGTAATTGTACTCATCATAGTACAATTACCTTCTTTTGCCTTCGAGAGTGTTCCCCTTACACCCTGTATACAGTTAAATATAAAAGGTAAATACCTAAAGGAGGCCACCATTTTCGATTCTAAAGCTTGATATAGAACAGAAATCTATAAAAACCGGAGTCATGTTCTCCGGCACAGATTGAAATCGTCACGATTTATGTTTTCACGTGGTTCCTGATTAAATCGTGACAATAAGTTTAATTGTGCGAAGCGACGGCCCTAACGGCGGCGATCCATTCGACGTAGCTCGAGGCAGGAAGTGGGCAATTATTTTATCTGCATGGGTGCGCGAAAGGCGTGATTTTCTGCTTATTGCATTTTTACGAGAAACTTCTTATCTTTTGACAATACAATATCGGGAAACAAATGATGGCACATCGCCTTTGTTATTGCCGCGAAAAAACAAACCCAGATTTTTTATGGATTCCGTTTGATACGGCAGTATACACTTTTGAAGGATGCATTTTCTAGCTTCTGCCCGCTGCTTCGCTTGCGTTGTGCGCTGTTGTCTATACTAATATTATAAAGAGGAAAGATTTGATTGTTTGTTTGTTTGTTTGCATTGAATAGGCTCCGAAACTACTGAACTGTTTTGAAAAATTCTTTCACTGTTGGGAAGCTACACTATCCCCGGCGGGTGACATAGGCTATAATCTATACCCGTGCGAAGCAGGGGCGGACCGCTAGTAATATATAATTTTATTAGACATCATTCCCGCCATGCTCCCGTCCCTCTCCCTTCTTACCCCAGTTCTTGCTTTCATTTCTGTCCCTCTGTCCCGCTGCCATCCCGTTTTGTTCCTTCTTAGCCTACCTGTCGTCCTACTTCCGTCTTGCTTTCGACCCGCTCCTCTCCCGTTCCTTTCTCGCCCCAGTTCCTTTCTTATCCCACCTCGTATCCATACCACCGTCCCACTGCCACCCCTTTGAGTCATACTCCTGCCTCGCTACCTTCTCAATCCCATGATATTCTTGTGCCGTTCTATCCCCGTCCTGAACTTTTATTACAAGATTTGATAGTTTGAACTTTTTAAGTTTTCGTATTGTCTTATACATTGCTGGGCTGAAAAATATTCGAAAACTTTTTCCGTATTTGAGTGAAGGAACCTATACCGATTTATACTGCCGATTTTAGTTGCTCCACGATTCCGCAGGAGGCATTTTACTATAATGTATGGAAAATTACGAAAACGTAAAAAGTTTTTGAAAACTCAAAACTTGTACTAAGGGTCTGCTTTCGAACTGCTTACGTCCCACTTTCTATTAAAATAGGCTTATTAACGAAAACAGGCAATTTTTCTACAACAGTAGGTACTAGTAGCATATAATGACGGTATAAAGTAAAACCTAACTTTTTTCATTTTACTTGACGACACAATATTTATTCAGGCAAAGTTGAGTAGAACTTTGAAAAAGCAAACTTCAAAGAATTGAGTTCGCAAAGGAATTTCGTGGCCTTTAATAGGTTTTCCGTGTACCTAAAATGTTTACCTTGTGTTTCTTTTTCATTTTTAATTAGTCTTTAAACTGAAATGCGAGTATTTATAAGTGATTATAACGCTGCGATTTCTTAATTGTTAGCATTAATAGCATGCTTTATATTGAAATCCAATTTATGGGTTTCAAACTTTCAATGAATGAGTGTATTTTGTATCTGTGTAATAAGATAAAAATAGAAAAGACAAAAAGTATCCGTGTAATGATAATAAAAAGTACCTATCTATGTGTCTGTTTGTGGCATCGTAGCTCCCAAACGGCTGAAACGATTTTGATCTTTTTGTTTGAGGGGTCACTTGATTCAGAGTGTTCTTAGCTATATATTTGTCGGCCTCTTATACCAAATTTGACGGTTTAAAATCAATTTTATTCAGTTAAATTACAATATTCGGGCTGGAAAAAAATACATGCCACAGATACATCTGTGTTTGAGTTTATGATTTGATTCAAAACACGATAGAATAAGCTTTCCGCGCCAGACGTCATCGAGGTCGGACCTATGTTCGTTATTGTCGTTGCACTCCCCCCGCGGGCGTCCTGACTCTTGCGTGGCAAAATACATCGTCGCTATAACTTGGCGGGGGCTGAGGGAGCGTTTTGTTGCCTACGCGACTCGGATAATAGGCCGTTAAGTTGAATGTGAATTATTATAGAAATTATAAGTCTTCTGATTTGCAACAGAGAGGCCTCGGCTCGGCCATTATGTAGTCGGTAATGCCGACACCATACATACAATTCTTACCAACTATTACAATGTGTGCCGATAACGTCATGATAATGAGAAATCTAATTATCAATGGTCATTACGTATGCGATCGGATTGCTGTGTGTGGATACACTTTTACGCACTTAACTTTTTTTTACACTTATTTTTTTGCTCACTCTTTATTCCGTTACATGCATGTTACATGCGATCCGTCCGATGCGTACGATGCGAACCTGTGGAAGTACCTACTATACAGGGTTACGCATTTATTTATCCTGTACTAATCCGAAAGGAAGTCACTGTACTCATCATTATGCTTTTCAACTTTTAATACTAAACCAACACAGAAATAACGAAAAAATCAGCTGTTCCATAGAAAACGGTCATCGACACTTGTCAAAATGTATGGAACAGGTGTTTTTATTCGCGATTTCAGGGTTAGTCCCGTAGTAAAAGTCGTTCATAATGATGAGTACAATGACCTCCTTTCTGCTTAGTACAGTCTATATGCGTAACCTTGTATACATTTAAACTCATACTCACGTTTCTCGGTAGAGACAAACTCCAAACGATTTTTCGGATTTTTAAAGAAGTATTAGTATCTACCTAGGGATAACGGGGATTCTATTTTTAAACAGACACTAGCAAACTGAGCCCTAATTCCACTCTCAATGGCAATCTCTTGATTGAAACAAGCACCGTAGCTATGTAGGTATATCATTAGGCATTGTTCAGATGTAAATTGAAGCCCAACTGAAAGGATTCATTCAGGTATGTAATCGGAGTTACAGTGTCTCTACTTCAGGTCCAATAAGCTGATTTAGTCTTAATTGATTTGGAATAAGGTTTATCTCATTTGTCAAAGATTACAAAATATCTAGCTGTTTAAAATATAAAAACTATAAAGCGCTAGACAATCGGTAAGACCAAGTTCGATATAATAGGACAGAGTAAGGAGAGAGAGGGACCAAAAGTTCGCACATGTAGCGCCATCTTTTGTTGATTAGTGAAACAAAGAATGGCGCCACACAGTCATTTTCTGATACGAAAAAGTCACGTGGGTGACACAACCCTACGTACGTACCTACTCGATGGGTAGTATATTAAATTCGAGTTTATCGCTTGAGCGGACAAACAAAATGACCATTGAAGTGCTGTTTTTGTAAAGGTATTATTTCAAAGATTACAGATTTGTTTCCCAATTTCTGTGTTTGTTGTAATGCAGTGGCAACTGGACAGTGACAGTGATAGTGCAGTAGTGTGGACGGTGACGTAGACTTGTGACACTCCCGGAATATCAGACCTTGCTTTAAGGTGGTTCGATTTACCTATGGCGGGAAATTCAAATTTTTAACAGTTTTTTGGTCCTAGTAGCCAGGCCAGGTAATTATTTTTAAATAACACAGTGTTTGCGCAAAATGTTGGCTGTTCTTTTCATTATAATGTACAATTATTTAACAGCAACGCACCATATTACTTACATTTGTGAATAAACCGCTTGAAACAGCAATAATTTGTTTATTCACAAATGTAAATAATAATGGGCATTAGAGATAAATACCTTTATATGATATTGTAAAGAATAATAATCAATCTGCGCAAACATCATGGTTGTTTATAATAATTACCCGGCCTGGCTACAAGGACAAGAAAACTGTTTGAAATTTGAATTACACGCCATTTGTGCAACGAACCA
Organism: Agriopis marginaria; assembly: GCA_932305915.1. Classification (NCBI taxonomy): domain Eukaryota; kingdom Metazoa; phylum Arthropoda; class Insecta; order Lepidoptera; family Geometridae; genus Agriopis; species Agriopis marginaria. The sequence goes on along the minus strand of OW029934.1, from coordinate 5,102,222 downwards.
CCTTAAATCATAGTAAGTGCACCTGTTTTTACTACTCAACAAAAGGTGCCGCCAGATTGTATGTGATGAAGTACTCCCGCCATCTACCGTAGAGTACAAGAATGTGGGGTGCAAAAACCATTACGTATTCAGAATTATATCAATAAGGCATCTCTGTTCTATTCTGTGGTTTAGTCGTATTAATATAAATTGTACATCTCGAAAATTAATTTCATTCTTTTTACATAATTATATTGCTAAAACATTGTTTTAAACTATCATGGTTGTTCACTATAGTTATATGATTATTTACGGGATATTTACCGTGGTAAGGTTGTGGAATGAGCTCCCGATATTTGAGCGCAGTTACATGCAACACCCCTCTCTAAGAGGGAGGCCTTGTTCAGCAGTGGACATTTAATGGCTGATAATGTATGTGTACATGCACCATGTTCACGGGAAGACTGAAGAATACCTAAGACGGGTGGTTGGTTGAACAGTTAAAAAGTTAGGTGCCAAAACGATCTACCCTCTTTCTTAGTCTTTTGCTAGTCTTCCCGTGAACATGGTGCATGTAACTGCGCCGAAATATTGGGAGCTCATTCCACAACCTTACCACGGTAAATATCCCGTAAATAATCATATACCTTGTAACCCATTGATCTAAAATGTTTCTTAGATATTATAAATTTTTTCAATTGTGATTCACTGTTTTCAGTAGAGAAGTTTTAAGATTCAGTGGAGAATAGATAATTAAAAAATAACCGAAAATTATTCGCTAGAAATTCGACACGCAATGCCAACGATTAGCTCCGAAGACTAGCCAGTAATAATTACTCGGAGGTGAACTGAAATTACAGACCCTCTGTTTTACTTTGCAGGCTGGGCTGGAGTGATCATTACAGACAGCTAAACAAAACCTACAATCTGTCTATGTCATGGTGAACACATTGCCATTCAGCTTGGTAATGTCACCTGCATGCTGGGTACGCTACAATTGGTGGGCTTGACCTTTTGGCTCGAAATGGACGGGGACACCGTTCCGGTTCTTGAAATCATCGTTTTGTAGAGGAATCCAACGACACCTCACTCGTCAAAATCGGTCGAGCCGTGTAGGCTACAGGAGGACAGGAACACATAAATATACTTACATACAACCCAAAACATTACCCTCCTTCTTGGACAGTCGGTTAAAAGTTCGCAAGGTTTGAAGGGAAATGGGTTCCGGTTCGTGAGTAAGTCCAATTTGACCACTGTTTGGATTATCTTTAGACCTTCAACTATGTACGGGCAATCCAACTGTTTTTGTATAATATGCTAAGGATGGGTTGAACTATGCAGTAACGGCTTTAACAAACACCGACATTTCAGTTAGTACCGGTTAAGCAAAAAATTAGTTGCAACATCTGACAAATGTTAAAGAGGTCATAACTTTAACTGTTAACCATTACTGCCCACGCTTTGCTATTGTTTTTGTTAAATATCTGTCAGATGTATAAAATTTAACTCCAGGGGCCTTACGGACAACAGCTAATTGCGGACCCAATCCGCTCAGTTGGGAAATCACGCGACCGCAAACCGTATCTGGGCACGATAAGGTTCACGTTCGCGTGATTTTCCAACTGAGCGGATTAGGTGCCGCAATTAGCTGTTGTCCGTAAGGCCCCAGGTGCGCATCTGGGGTAGATAAGGTCTCATTTGACTTGCGATCCTGCAGTGCAAGTACCGTTCTTTATCGATCGTCAAATTCGATGAAATGACATAGAATCGATCATAGCGAGTACTGATCAGATGACATTTTATCGAATTTGAAGATCACCACTGTCAAATTTGACGATCGATATAGAACGGTACTTGCACTGCTGGTAGCTTTGAGTGTGCTAGTGAATACGCTGGTGCAACGCATTTCACAGTAACTGCTGAAGTCAGAGTGACTGTTATTGTCAAATTTGTCATAGACCTTTACTTTAACTACTATTATTTCCATAAACCATATTGCCATAAACCACCCTTATGGTGGATGGTGCAACCCACCCTTAGTGTTAGTTAGTTTCAATTGTTTTTAGATAAAAAAGGCACTTTCCTGTTAAAAAAATCCAAACGGTAATGAAAATAATAATCATCATTCCATTCAAGGAATTGTGTAAAACTATTTTTGGTATACAATTTACGCAGAAGACGGGAGCCGAAAGGCGGTCATTGTATTTTTTGCAATGGACAACTTTTAATATGGGGATAACACAAATCGCGAAAAAATAATCAGCTGTTCCATAGAAAACGGTCCTTCACACTTGAAAAAATGTATGGAGCAGCTGATTATTTTTCACGATATCAGCGTTCGTACCATCCTATAGTAAAAGTTGTTCATATTGATGAGTTTAATGGACCGCTTACGACTTAGTACACTCTTTCCGCATAACCCTGTATACATTATATAAAGACAAGTGAAACTACAAAAGCAGAACAAGGAATTTTATTTTATTTTTAGATTCTCTCAGAATACCATCTTACTTTATACAACGGAATAGAGACCATAAAAAATTGTGTTGAACTTTGGCATATTTCAAACAACTTCCTAATGTTGTGTATTTTAACGAGCCAAAACGGTACTTATACACAGGTGTCTAAGTAGGTCTAAGTAAGTCTAAGTTAAGTACGTATAATATTTTTTGTAGGTACATAGTAACTAGTTTCATCTTAGCCTTGATCAAAGATAATAAATAACTCGTCATTGGCCTTGACCCTTGATGTCCTATCAATTACTACGCCGTATTGTAAAAGTAGATACTTATTTTTTGTTAAAAATCCCGCGAAATCGTACAGGATATACGCTTCATTAGCAGGGAAAAACGTGCCAAGCAAGCCTGTCAAAGTTGAGGTGCGATTGTTGGCAAGCCTACCTATTCTATCTGATGATAATGGACCATTTACGGATCTCGGGATCAGACTGAATTAGCCACGGATCCCGGAGAGTTGTATCTACTGATGCAGGGTCAGTTTCCTTGAAATGAATAAATTAAAATTTTACCTGCTGAATCTGCTGATCCCGGTATCTTCTGGTCACGTCTTTTCAGATACAAGTTAATAATTATTTTAGTTTACAAAACGAAACAATTATCATAAAAACATAAAAATAGAGATATCAAGAACAGAAGACTATAATATGACAGACGTTTTATTAGCTAAAAATAACAGACTTAGTGATAAATATAATTATTTTTTTGTGTATACTATACTGAAGAAATTATTAAAATCGGCTGATGTTCCGAGATATAATCGTTTATAGTTTGTGGTCGGATTAGGAAGGAATGCTCTGTCCCTTTCACGTAAAGTGAGGGTCAGTATACGGTTTGTATGGCGTACTTACCAATGACGTCATTGGAAAGTATGGTGCACTCTGTCTAACAATTTTAATACATTTTAAACTTGTGTTAGTGGTCGGCTCTATCTCTAGTCAGCTTTTTTATAATTAAAAAAAAAACAGTCCGCTAACCTATTCTCCAGAGCGTGTAACTGGCACTAGGTACTCTAATCTCTACGGCCGACCACCCTTATCAATCTAAACCGGAATAATCTCACAGGGTTTGCACATCACATTGTTACATGCTTACAGAACCCCATTAGAGCACTCCATTAGTGGAGCGACCAACTTATCTGCAGAGTTGGCCAAATAATAGCACTACAATTTTCCACGGGTGTTATCAGTTTTGTTCAGAGAACTTGATTGTGGCGCCCACATCAAACTGCACAGATAAGTTGGTTGCAATTTTGTAGGGCGTTGGATTACACCCATCCCTTGAAATCCGTGCGCTTTAAGGCCACTAACAGGTTTCGCACTTAATTATTTATACGCATATACGTGGGCTGTTCCAAAAATTGTTTGTGTAATTAAAAATACCTAGTTAGAATATGAAAAAAGTTTATTTAAATATAGCTTTTCACAATATTTCCGTCCAATCCAAATGCATTTACCTATGCATAAGGGTGAACCAGCTTTCGAAACATTTAAAAATGTGTCTTGCAGGATTCGAAAAATAACCACCGAAATTCTTTGACGGCCTATTTTGCAGAGTAAAATTTTCGCTGCCGATAAGAGAAAAAACGAGTTAATTAATGATAGGGTACGGTGTCCATTATAAATTTATTTACAAGTTAAGCAATTTTTTTGTATGTCATAGGTGGCAAACAAGCTAACGGGCCATCTGATGGTAAGCGATCACCTTCGCCTATGGATACCTGTAACCAAAAGGGCATCACAGATACCATGTTATAGTTACTCGGAATTGCCGCAGGATGGAGCGCATTCCATAAATTATTGCAGGTGTAAGGCAAAAAGATAGCGTAAAACGCAGTGTGCGAGTGCCACAGATCTATGATGTGTGGATGAGCTTTCAGACGGTGGTCGGCTGGTGCGATGATAAAACCGCGACGCCGGCATCAGATCGAACAGTTTTTCACAACAACAGTTTATCATGACATGACGTCATAGGTACCACCTAGAGCCTAAACACCTTAACCGATTTTGAATATCGAGAACATCAAGCATACAGACTTATAATATACTAGCTGCGCCCCACGGTTTCACCCGCGTAGTGATGAAAAATGGTGATGATGATGATGATGAAAAGTAGTAATCTATGTCACTCTCCAGCCCTAGAACTATACCCATGCAAAACATCAGGTCGATCCGTTGCTCCGTTGCTGCGTGAAAGCGTAACAAACAAACACACTTTCGCATTTATAATATTACTAGCTGCACCCCGCGGTTTCATCCGCGTAGTGATGAGAAATTGTGATGATGATGATAAAAAGTAAACTATGTCACTCTCTGGCTCTTGAACTATACCCATGCAAAAAACCAGGTCGATCCATTGTTCCGTTGCAGCGTGAAAGAGGAACCAACATCCATACATCCATACTGTCCATACATCTATACATACAAACTCTGTCCATACGTCTAAACATACAATTCGCGTTTATAATATTAGTAGGAAGTATGATGATGTTCCTTTAACTACGATACCGTCCTTTTTTTGGCTTTGCGTCTTTGGATAAAAATAAGCTATTGCGTGACTCTGCACTGCGCTAATTAAAGTAAGATATCAGTTGGCACTCTGGCAAAAAATGTGATAGACTTTAATTGAAAGTAGCTATAATGACTCTTGAAGTTATTGACAGATGAATAGATTACATACCTACTTAAGTATTAGATGAAAACAAAAAAAGCAGATTAATCACTCCTCGGCTAGTTTAAATTTGGCAAATTAAGAAAAGGTACCAGCGAACAAAGATTTTCTTATTCGATAAGTATTATGATTTTAATTCAATGAACATGTTTGACCTTTAATTAATAGAGATAATTTGTCACTGACAAAGGATACATTATATTATTAACTTATTTTATGTAATACATTTAAATAAATATGAATCATTGTCACACGAAGAGGTCAAGGCCGCTTAGCTCAGCAGGTTTTCGCAGAGTACATTGTGTATAGCGAGAACCCTATGCAGTTCCCCGTGAATTGCAGAGTATGTAGCATCCGCATACTTTTACCTACAATGTAAGCGTTTGGTCTCTTTCATTTGAATTTTATGTGAACGAGGGCGTAAGGAAGTCAAAACAAGCTCTTTGGTCCACCAAACTACGGAAAATATATGATTAAAAGTCCATAGGTATGGCAGGCCTATGAACTTGTTTATTTATATACGGGGTGTAAGGGGAACACTCTCGAAGCCAAAAGAAGGTAATTGCGCGATTTCAGGGTTGGTCCCATACTAAAAGTGGTTCATAATGATGAGTACAATTACCTTCTTTTGGCTTCGAGAGTGTTCCCCTTACACCCTGTATAGGTACTATAGCTAAGTATTTCATCATCATCATCATCATTTCAGCCATAGGAAGTTCACTGCTGGACATAGGCCTCCCCCATCGATCTCCAAAAAGGCCGCTGCATGCATCCAGCGTTTCCCTACTGTGTAATAAATAATATATATAATAATAATATATTCTTCAAACCAGGAAGCCTAAGCATTACAGATAACTAAAGAACTGTACAAACTCTCGTGAAAGTAGGAACTAGTTGGAATTTTTGAAATTGTAACCTTTTGGGATCCGCCACAAAATCCGTAATGTCCATATTAGGTAAGGTTTATCTTGAACGTGTTATTATGTGGTAAACAGGTAGGTAGATACTTAAATACATGCGCAGAAGGAAGGTGTGTGTCATACAAACCTTCATGATGCAATTCAACCTCAGAATAAGGACTAAAACATAGAAGTAGTGCTAATTTAGCATAAAAGAATTAAACATGTAATTCTTTACTCATATGCCACAATTCTCGTTACCAGAACGAAACTGATATATATTTGCCAGGACGGCAAATTGCAGGGTTGTACACAGTTTTAATGTACTAGGAACCTATAAAAGGCTCCAAAGGATTACATACTATTGAAAAATAGCCCAAGAAAGGATGGACATACTCTCATTGGGGTTTGTCTACACGAATCCCGGGGTCAGACTGAATTAGCCACAACAACCATGGATCCAGGAGACTTGTTATTTATTTATTTAACTGATACCGTTAACCTGATCCGTTTCTTTCCATGAAACAAATTAATATTTTACCCGCTTATCAAGGTATCCATAGCTACAAGAAATACCTAAAAAATAACAGTTTTTGAAGCTAGGCACGGTATATAGAGTAGTTTTTATGTTTATTATAAAAAAAAAAATATTCAAAGTCGGGTGCCAAGTTCACACAGCCCCCAAAAGTAAATAATAACTGAATGAGAGATGAAGATTTAGGGGACGAGACCATGCGGCAGATCACATTACGGTACGGTGGTAGTAAATAAAGGCCGTATTTACGTGACGAAAGGCTGCAATATGCGACGACTGGCGACGGATTGTGAAGCTGGTCGCCACCCAAACTGAAGACCACGACCCCTCTGCCAAGAGTGCTAACAACTAAGAAGAAGAAATAGATTTTACTAAATAATAAGGATAAAGCTTTAGATTCTCACCGGTGACGCAAGCTTCAATTGAACAACAGTGCCATTATTTTGTATGAAACCAAATAGAGTATGTGCAAAAAGAAAAGCATCGTGGTATAACGGTTAATTTAAAAAAGTTAGGCAGCAGACGCGCGACCTCAATTCCTACGACTGAAATAAATCCTACTAATATTATAAACGCGAAAGCTTGTATGTATGGATGTATGGATGTTTGTTCCTTTTTCACGCAAAAACTACTGAATGGATTTTAATGAAAGTTTAGAATAATATAGCTTATACATTAATAACATATAGGCTATAACGGGTTGTAGTAGCGAGGCCGAAGGCCAAGATCTACGCGTACGAAGTAGCGGGTTTCAGCTAGTAAATAATAAAAATGAAATGACTAAAATAATAAAATTAATATAAAAGAATATGAATCTGACAGCCTTCCATTGTTGTGCGTCCTCTACATTTCGCAAGTCACAATCCAATGAATTCCCAATTATTTAGATAAACAAGCAACATTGCCAAAAGTTAACAAAATTATAACACCCGGAGGAGCCTTTCTGCTCTAGATTAAAATACTTGAGCAGACTAATAAGCGCGTTACTTTTCCTGACCCAAATAATAAAGTTTGGCGACCTCAGACGGCGGGATCAACTGCCAAGTGTACCTACTTAGGGTTACCAGATGGAATATTTACAAGTCCGATGCCTGATTTCCATTGAAAAAATCCTGAGATTTAGTCGTAATTTGCGAATTTTCTCGCAAACGCAATTTACAACTTAGTGGAAAAAAAAACAAATTATTATTGGTTTTGTGCACTAGGGGCCTGGGGGTCATGCAACGCCGTACGACGCGCTATGCGTGAGCGGTGCGCACTGATACTTATATAAAGTTATCTTCTATTCTTACCCATCTCACTCATAAGCATAAGCCTTACTATATTTCTTCCTACAGTTCGTTTGATGTACATACCTTATTTAAGCCTATGTTTGTGTAAATAAATATATTTTCATATTTTCATTTTATTTTCATTTATTGTTTTTGTAACTTTGTAATAGAGAAGATCTGAAAAATCTAACAATTATATTGAAAACTAGCTGCGCCCCGCAACCGCGGATGATGAAAAATGGCGATAAAGATGAAAAGTTCTCTATCTCACTTTCCAGCCTTTGAACTATACCCGTGCAAAAATCAGGTCGATCCTTTGCTCTGTTGCTGCGTGAAAGAGGAACAAACAAACCAATAAACTTTTCACATTTATGATATTAGTATGATTCTAAAAATCCTGAGATTTACAACATCCAGTCGCAATCCTGAAGAGCCTGCAAATCCTGAAATCTCAAGACATATCCTGAGATATGGTAACCCTAAGTGTACCAAGTTGTTCTGGTGTTGTGCTCCTCGGGGATACATTTTTGCGCCTTGATTGTTTTATTACGTTCGTCCGAGATGTAGGAATTGTTATTTCTGGAAGGGTGCTGTATCATAACAATCCCTACAAAAACTGGACATGAGCAGCGAGATTCATTAGGTCATCATTATAATCAGCCAGAAGACGTCCACTGCTGAACATAGGCCTCCCCCTTTAACCTCTACACTGAACGACAGCCTGCCATGCCATCTGCATCCATTGGATGCCAGCGACTCTCAAAATGTCGTCGGTCCATATAGCGGGAGGCCTACCTACGCTGCGTCTTCCGGTTCGTGGTCTCCACTCAAGAATCATTCTTCCCTATAGGTTATCGGTTCTTCGAGCGATGTGGCCTGCCCATTGCCACTTCAACTTGCAAATTTTAACAGTCTTTTGCATGCAACATTTATGTCGTCACGCTTTAGTTAATTAGAAACAAATGAAGCTAATATATAGCGGATAATGAATGCGAAAGTTTGTGTGACGTTTGAGGAAAAACAAAACATGGTTCCTGTAGGAGCAAAGCGCTGTTAGTAACTAGTATGACGTCCGAGCCACTGAAAATTAAATTCAACAAGGCATCGCAATGTCATTGGCAAAATATGTTTGCGATTGCGTTGTCGGTACTAAATCAGTGCTTTATGTTGGCCAGCCATGTCCACAAGTAAACACGAATGTTTGCATTTGTGCTGTTATGATAGCATTTACTCGTAGATAATTGAAAATTAATACAAGCACAATTAGTTGCATAGCGTCACTGTGGTACTTGCATGGTCGTAGAATGTAATCTGTGGGAGCGCTTGTACAAAAACAAAATTTATCAAATAAAAAACCGACTTCAAATTAGTAAATAGGTACGCAATTTCGATTACTCGGCAAACGACAGCAACGATTTTGATGAAATTTATATGGGTCCAATCTGAAAGCATATCCTTTAAAAAACGAATCGGTGCATAAATGAAAGAGTAGGTACTTACTGAGGTAACAAATATAAACTCCCTCCTTTTTTAAAGTTACTTAAAAACTGAGCAACGGATCGACGTAATTTTTGGCATAGAGAGATATCCTGAAAAAGTGGTTCCTGAGAAAACTTCCACGCAAGTAAAACCGGGGCGCAGCTTCTATAATAAATAAACTATCCAATCCCACGATATCGGAAATATCGTCGAGTCAGTGAATCGAAGGGACATTATTGCTAAATGGATAAAGTTTCTTCTGAGCAAACACCGTCCAACTTTGCTTCATTAGTCGACAGAATCGAAAAACAAATACACATATTGAAGAAACAAACTTTGCTTGGACCTCGAGCTCTGGTAATCCGCTGAGAGAGCAGATAAGGAAGAAAAGGGACTAATCTAAAAGGGCTATTGATTCTTAGAAGTAGAATGGAAAATGTTAATTTACACACATGCATACATTCTAATATATAAATAAACTACTAGCTGACCCGACAGACGTTTTCCTGTCCTGCACCATTGATGGTGCAAGGCAATGGTGCAAACGGTAGATTGGGGTCCTAGATATGAATATCCGTAATATAAAGTCACATTTGTTTTGAACTAAGGGAGTTCTCAAAGGTATCAACGCACCGCTGATGTTATTGTGGTGTATTGTACGGGTATTGTGGTGACCATGTACCATCAGGTGGCTCGTCGCTTATTTGTCTACTATTAAATTAAAAAGATCATAATTTTTTTTTCGATCAATATTAACTCATTCCAGTAGAATAAATAAAACTACATTGTTATGTGTCACGAAGTCGGTATTTCCTCCAGAAAATAGAAAACTGAGTGGGCGTCGTCGGTCATCAAAATGACCGTGGTATTGGGATATCACAAAAAATAGATACCTAGACTTTGTTTTGCACTTTGGTGCAGCCATTGTATTTATTCACCTTGAATTGATCGATAGTGTTTTAGCTATAATTCATGAAAACCTGTTCAGCCATTTTAAGATTATCAGCTCTTTTATTGAGAGTTTTTAACGTTTTCAATTTATACTTGTTATTCAGCCGCAACTTTTTATTGACAGTATTTTTCAGTCTTGTTGAAAAAAAAACTGTTCTTAGTGGACTATCCATTTTCGCACATCTCACTAGTGTTGGAAAATTAAAAGGCATTAGCTAAGCGTTTTGGATAAATTCAAAGATTTTCAAAGAACAAAAAAATTTAATAAATGATTTCCTACAATATTTTTACATAGAATGTAGATGTAGAGGTAGATAATAAATGTGTTTTGTAAAGGCCCGGAAGTCCGGAAAAAGAAAAAAGGGGAAAGATAGTTCGAGGATGGACAAATACCAATTAGTTCAAAGACACGACGAGGGTCGAGGAAGATGTCTTGTCAAGGACACTAACAATCGCCCTTTAATTAAGAGATACGATAGCTGCGAATCTATTGAATTAGCATTTGGTATCCATTACGTACAGAGATCAAACCAATTTGGTATGTATTTATAGGTGCAGACTGCAGATTGAACTGAGCATTCTCGTGTATTCCGAATCCTCATGATATTATCATCAATTCTGTATTTTGTGATAGAGAATAACCTTGCATTCTCGCGAATCAACAAAAACTTATACCTTAATAAATACTATCTTGTTTTAAAAAAAAAGGCTTGCGTTTGACCGCCAACTCACCTGATATTAAGCGATGATGCGGTCTTCAGTGGAGCACGCTTGCCTAGAAGAAACCGATTCACTCGTGATTTTAGTATTGTGCCTTACTAAATAAATAATCTAAACAAAATATAAGAAAAGTAATACTGTTAGCTACTTATCCTAATATACAAACAAGTGGATTACCTATAGACCGTTGAAGGTCTAAATACAATCTAAAAGCTTAAGCCCATTACCAGTTGGAAGCGTTCCCAGGCAATGCTTATTCGTTAAGCCAGAGAAACGCCAGCATTTTGGTCACGCGTCGCATCAACCGGTGCACAGATAGATTTTTAACACAGAAAAGAAAAATATTTTTTAAATTAGAACAGCTGTCCAGGCATTTTTGTAAGAAATTTGTTGTAGCCAGTAGCACCCATATAAACGAAACGTCAGTCATTCGAAATCAGTTAGCAACTGTGATGCGGACAAAGAACTTTGAGACCTAATCCAAAAAGGTAAGGTCCAAGTTCTTTCGATGCGGAGTTCGACGCTTTGGTATAAATAAGAATGTTCAATCAAAGGTCTATCATAATACCTGGCGGCAGATTTTTCTTCTCATTTCCGTTCTATTTACTTTTCTTTTCTGTGATTTTTAACCCCTGACGCAAACAGCTAGATCTTATAAGTTTAACGTGTGTATTGGTGTCTTTCTGTGGCATCGTGGCTCCCAAACCAATTTTGATATTTATTTTGTTTGAAAGGTGACTTGGTCGGGAGCGTTCTTGAGTTGTTTGAAGATTATCAGCTTTTTTATCGGGAGTTTTAAAAAAAGTTGTTGAAAAAAATGTCATGCGTTCAGGTTTCTTCAAGTATCCAAATCTCTACAACGGAACAATATTACTCCGGATCTCTACCTCAAAAATCTTGCTTGACTTTTCGCGAGAATAATGAAACCACAGAAGAAGAAAAAAACTTTTTTCTGTGGTAGAGACTACAGAAACATTTTGTCCTATCTTTCATCCAGGAAGAGTTTTTATCAAAATTTTGTCACTTCTAATGAGTACGAATTTGTTCTACGATCTAAAAGAAACCGCAGGGAAACGCTGGATGCAGGTCGCTTTTAACCAGCCCTTTTGGAGTTCGATGGGGGAGGCTTATGTCCAGCTGGACGTCCTATGGCTGAAATGATGTTTTTTTACATCGCACTAGGCTAACATTTGACCGCGATTTCGCCTGATGGAAAGAGATGATGCGGTCGAAGATGGAGCACGTTTGCTCAATATTAACATATTAACCCTAGACTTGAATACTCCAAGATTGTAATACTGCGGAAACATAGACAGTGGCAAGGCGTTCCATTGATTTGCTGTTCTAATTAAGAAAGAGATGATGATGAGTCACTTGTAACGTGGGTAATCAAAATTGAACGATATCATACTGGAGGAGTAATTAGTAGTAACACGGACAAAAAATATTTGCCGTGTTACTACTGGTAGTAAGGCTGGTAGTAGCATGGGGAACGAAGGCAATATTGTAAATTTCTCCAAAGTTATAACAGATTTATTGCGTCTACAAAGACACACAATTTTCTTAGACGGGTTATAAATGTCTCAAGTTCGTATAAAATATTAGAAACATTTATCATAATAGACAATCAAATACATCAAAGTTCTTATCGACAAGCTAGCTCTCGTCTCCAGAATGTAGCCATTGAGCTAAAGATCAAGAGAGTGTGATCCATAACTGCGTTCCAATATGTTTAGTACTTGAAAAATGTGGACCGACGACATCTCAACTAACTACGTCGCAACGTAGCGTCTATATGTGTTCATACAATATACAGGGTTATTTTTAATTCAACTAAAACCTCTCGTAGGTAACTTTTCTACATCATACCGGACAACTTTTATCATCAAATAGGGAAGCAAACTGAGAAAGATATTTGGTAAAATAAAAATAAACATGCAGATTATTTTTCTTTATCGTGCATCGAATCGCAAAATCAGCTGTTCCACACCAAAAAAAACTCGACAAAATATATGAAACAGTTGATTTTGTTGCGAATTTCGAAAACTTGTAGTACAAAAAATGTTAGTCTTGATTGTCCAAAGTCGCCATTAAAAGGTTTTGCGTAAGTTACCTTTGACCCTGTATAAATTAAAAACCCTTATTAAAGAGCTGATAATCCTCAAACGGCAGATTTTTTTTTAATCATAGCTTTCAGTCTAGTCACTTTAAAACAAAATATAAATTTAATCTTGTAACTTTTAAAACAAACAAAAAAAAATGGGTTGTACCGATGGCACATAAATATACACAGATACGCACATTAGACTTACACCCCTTCGTTTATGTCGGGGGTTAAAAACATGTCTGATGCACTCTGATTTTTAATGCATAATTAATTTTGGGGAAACCTTCTTGGGTCCAAAAGATATTATGGTCAACAAAGAGGTTCCTTCTCTTTATAGAAATAAGCCTATAAAAAATCATTCTGTGTACATAGATACTACATACTCACATAGTAATATAAGCTAACATAATTAATACTAGATACGAGTATAGTTTATGTTTGCCAATTTTAGACATTATCCTCCGATGACTTCTCAGCCGGGACCTTTGATGGGTTTTGGGTCTTATACTCCGAGAGTGAGAGGTCCTTCGGTTACGAATATGAATTATTAATTCAAGTAGGGTAAGTAGGTATCTGATGTGGTGTATTGTGAAATAGGTCTTAGTGAAGTCAAACAATTAGGATTAAACTGTTATACTACTTTAGTTTTGAACTGGCACCACAAAAAAATTGTGCTGGTCATATCTGGCGCAGAACCGATGACCGTCAAAGAAGACGCGTTCTAAAGGCATTACCACGTATCTGCAAACGTAACGTAGGACGCCTTGAGACTTGAGACCTGAGACTGAAAAAAAGGCATCCACGGTGATTTTTCATCCCGTCCTGTTTTGAGTTTCATGCTTCACTTCGGGCCACGTCTTGCCAATTGTCTCGATCTACGCCTAATAGAACGCTGCCAAGTTGGCTTTGGTCGGCCATGCTTTCTCTTGCCGTAAGGATTCCGATCCAAAGCTTGTTTAGAGATATGGTATGGGATCCTACGCAGCGTGAGCGTTTACGGCGCTTGATCTGTTGGTCGTTCAGATTTTCATGGCGTCTCTGCAGGAGTTCTTTGTTGAAGATTTTGTTCGGTTACAAAATTTGTAGTATATGGCGAACACAGTGATTAACACACACTTAGAGCTTCTGCATGAGGTCTGTAGTGACCTCACGTTTATACTTATACAGCAGAATGGTCTTGACGTTGAACCGAAAGATTTTTGGATCCTTCTGATCATAGTCATAGTCACTTTCCGTCATAGTCTCTTTCCGTGACTGCAATACGGACGTGTGACGTCCTGTGGCTCGAAATCGCGATTTCAGAGTTGGTTCTAAAGTGAAAGTTGTTCTTAATTATGAGTACGGCCCCCTTTCGGCATATAACCACACTTCCGGTGAACCCTATAAAACTGAGAATGCATTTATATGAAATTTATAATCCTACTGATTGCAAAATATTATAGTGAGTAATGCTTGTTAGACTACGTATTCCCAGTTGAACGTAATTTGCTCCGAGACTTATGAATTTAGAAATCCCCAAATAAACACGGCATCGGTGAGAGATTGCCCCCGTCTCCTGCCAAATGAAATATTCACAAATCCTGAAATCCAATTATCTGGCTCCGGCACTCTGGAGGTGACTTCACAAATCGGGATCCAATTAATGTATTAGCTCTTTTACAAGTAAATATATTAGAATTTTCCTAAATACTCTTGTAGAGTATACTTACATATAAATACACAACGTCAAATTTTCATACAATGTTGACGTTGTGGAAAACGGACTTTTAGGCACAAAATTAATGTCTTTAGCAGAATCCATGTGTAATTTGTCCAATATTATTTTGGTTCTTAATGGAACAAAAAGGTACAACAAGTATTATAACCACATTATAACATACGCTTTTAAGTTTAAAAAATAAATGAAAATAGCAATAGAAAATGGGCAGAGAATTAGATCCTGCAGGTCCGATGCACACTCTCCGAAATGTATCCGGTAAAAAACCGATAAACTAGCATCTTTGCGACGATGTTCAAGGCTAGGAAGCTTAGTCTGAACTAGGGATTGATTGATGATGAATTTCTTGGCATTTTTCTTAATGGACTTCAACGCCCTAAGCCAGGAGCCACAGACATTACTTATCAGGACGTGTGGTGTCAGGTCGGTTGCAGGACCTGACTAGTTCCGTTAAGCAGGTGTCATTCTGGGTTTGTTTCGAATTTTCCTTCTCTGTGGGAGTTCATATTTCAGTGAATATCCAAATATCACCCATATTATTAAAAATACTATAGTTGAAATCGCCTAAAGAGAGCCAAACTCATTTGGCCATAAAGTCTTTATAAATTGCAATGTTTATTCAGTTGTTCATTTTCTTCTTCATATGACTTTATAGCCTACGGCTCTTTGGCTGTGTTGAACTGTTCAGATATGAAAATATTTTTTATTGTAAAACAGCCTGTCTCATTATAACTGACATGGACGTATTTGCATGGCAGGTACACGATTACACTTTCATAAAAATAAATGAAACAAACAGAACCTGTCTCTTGGATATCCTCGGAGGATCTGTGAAGAATATTGTGTGATAATTTTTGCTAGATGTTATTGTTTAGGTAGATACATACAGGATGTGGTGAAATGACTGCGAGTGACATCATGACAGTTCAGAAAATTTAAATTCGTATTTTCAAAGTATAATTTTTCTAGTTTTTAGTAATTTAAGAGCCCACTTCCCACCACATTTATCTAAAATGTGATGATAAAAATATCAAAATATTAATTTAAAAACCCCAATGACAATTACAATTAGAATAAACAATAAACATTGTCGCCGTTCTAAAGCAGTCTTGGAGTCGAACAATTTTTTTCGAGATTTTTTCGATCTCCTCCGCTAAAGTTGAAAATTGCTCTAAAACACTATCCTTCCTTACACACATAAAAATCCTATCTATTATTTTTTTATCTACAAAAATATTAAAATTTGCGAAAGAGCTGCTAGCACAGGCCCAAAAGAGGGGTCTTCAAGTAAATATTTCAAAATTAAAAAAAAAAAATTGAACGTCATGGCACTTTTACCTAAACACAAGTGCATCTTTCTGAACACCCTGTTTTGCTGAATATTATGCAAAAAGGTTCGTTTAAAAATGAAAAAGATGGTAAATTAATACTGCAGTGGGAACGTGGCCAACGATCTTGACAATATGCCAAAAACCACTCATTTTGTTCTAATTAAAATTAATATTCTACATTTCATTTGTGTTATTCACCTCTCTTGACTGTAATAAGTATTAATGTGACCTTTTGTGAACTCAAACAACTCACCGCCTCACAAACATTAAAAACAGTTTAATAAAAATATTGCTTGCGTAAAATTATAAAATTGTTTTCTCTGATTTTTCAACAAACTTCAATTATCAATAAAAAACCGACTTCAAAATTAGCAAAATACGCAATTTTGAATTTTCATTTGATGTAGTTTTTATGGGATTGGTGGCATAGAAATTACATAAAGAGATTTTTATCTGAAAATATACTTATATTTAAATATATTTTTTTCTAAATCGGTTTTTTAATGACGGTATCTAAGGTAAAAACTACCGAACTGAAAACCCCTCCTTTTTAAGTCGGTTAAGGCAATATGTTCTGATAATTGCTGTTTTAATGATTTTTGAAAGTCAGTTATCTAGAATTCTAACAAAAATCTGAATCATGAATTTGGTGTCATAACAAAATTTAACATTATTATCTAGGTGTATATAGAAAGACCGAAACACGATTAGTAACAATATTCTCTATAGAAAAATATATGAAAATATCCCTAATTTGTGATCTTTTTTTTTGTGGGTTGGTCAGAGAAATCATCTCTAAAATGATGTCAAAGATAACAGTCGAAATCAATAAAAAATACCAAAAGAAAGAATACATAATTAAAAACGAAATCTCAAAGATAGTTTTTTTATTTTCAGTTATAATTTTTCCACTAAAAAATAAGCGCAATCGTAATTCTATCTAATTACCTGACTTTTATTCTAGGGATTGGGTAGGTAGTTAGATAAGCGGATTCCCAAACGTTTCGTCTTTTGTTTGGTTCTAAAAGTACCATAATAATAATAAGAACTCCCCCAATATGCCAAAAACATTTTGCAATGCATAATGGATTAAATTTATAAGGTCCGGTGTCGATTTCTATGATGACTTCAAAGATCCTTGAAAGTGATTAACGTGTCAGAGACTTTTTTGTTCCATACAAACGCTTTGAATGTTGAAACGAAAAGGCAATGACGACGTTATAATAAATGTTGCGCCTGAATACTTGTTAGATTACGTACTTACCACGTCACTTTGGTGGGATCTCGATCCCACCAAAGTGAGATTTAGATTATCTTTCTACTTATACAGGGTTACGCATATAGACTGTACTAAACCGAAAAGAGGTCATTGTACTCATCATTATAAACAACGTTTACCAAGACTGAAATCGTGAAAAAAAAATCATTTGTTCCCCTATTTACTTACATAAATATTTGTTCCATACATTTTGTAGAGTGTCAATAACAGTTTTCTATGGATCAGCAGATTTTTTTTCGCGATTTCAAGTTTGGTCCCGTATTAAAAGTTGTTAAGAGTACAATCACCTGCTTTCGCTGCCCGCTCTGGCAGTCCGATAGAAAAATGGGCAGGAGGGAATTAAATCATGCAGATCTGATGCACACTCTCCGTAATGTATCCGATAAAAACCAATATACCAGCAACTTACGTACTCTACGCGTATACGAAGTCGCGATAAAGTGGTAAAATATGAAAATACTTTCTCTGTTTTGAAACGTTTTATGACCCTTGAGAACCACTGCCATAGAAAATAAGGGTAGTATTTAATCCACACAAAAAGGCATAAACTGAGATAGGCATTTGTGACTAAACTCCTAGTTTCCATGAGCCGCCGCTTTGTTGCGATATTCGTGCATTTCATGTCCATTATTCACGTTTCCAAAAAGGTTATAATCTAAGTTAGTGAGAGATATACGAGTGACAGATTAGACTTACTCAAAGTTTGACATGGCATTACTATTGTGGCATTACGTATGGAATATTTCCAAAGAACGTAGACCTTATTTAATGCTGTGGTAAATCAGCAAAGTAATTTTTACCATACCCGCTCGGAAAGGTTACTTAAAACACTGATTTAAACTATCACGGTTGTTCACTAAAGTTTTAAGATTATTTACGGTATATTTACCGTACCGGTTGTGGAATGAGCTCCCGATATTTCGGCGCAGTTACATGCACAATGTTCAATTGTTCACAGGACTATAACCTTACCACGGTAAATATCACGTAAATAATCATATAACTTTGAGGGTAATTAAATCTTTGAAAAGGGAGAACAAAGCTATACATTATCCAACACATAATTTTTTGCGTAGATGGAGAAACCGATAGACTGCTAGTCAGCGTTAAGTACCACTGATAGTGACAGAAAAGTTATACAGTTGTATCATCATCATCATCAGCCTTTTATTGTCCACTGCTGGACATAGGCCTCTCCTAATGCACGCCACTGAGCTCGGTCGGCAGTTCGCTGCATCCAGTTTTTACCCGCCGTTTTACGCAGGTCGTCACGCCACCTGGCCACAGGGTGTCCTACACTATGTTTGCCTAAACGTGGTCTCCACACTAAAACTCGTCTAACCTATCGGTTCTTCGGGAAATGTGGCCGGTCCACTGCAACTTCAGCTTACTAATCCTTTGAGCTATGTCGGCTACTTTGGTTCTATGCCGGATAACTTCGTTTCGGATTGTCCCGTATAGAAACTCCGAGTATAGCTTTCTCGCTGAGTGACTTTGAGCTTGTGGAAAACCCTGTTCACGACTCACGTATATGGTTCAACATACAACCATGATAGTTTAAAACAGAGAAAACTTATAACCCGACTATTGAAACGATACGAAGAATCCGAGAGAGAGAGAGAGAGAGAGAGAGAGAGAGAGAGAGAGAGAGAGAGAGAGTGGGCCTTAATTGACCATGCTGGGCAGTGCATGTTGGTGAATGCTATATGTCTTTGAACTTTTGAGGCTTTTGGGCATATCAGATAATAATCATTTTAGATATAATCTAGGCCTTTTCAAGGCAAGAGTGAATAGGTATCTTCTAAGTCTGCGTGCTTCATCTTCGACCACATCGTCGCTTACCAACATGCGAGTTGGTGGTCAAACTCGGACTTAAATAATAAACAAAAAAATCAGTATCCTCACGATGTTTTACTTCACCCTTTTCCATTTTTTCGAAACTGCACATATTTTATTCGGGTACTAAATAAGGACATAGCCATAACATTTTAAAATCTTTCAGAGCGCCTGGTTAATGCGACGCGTGACCAAAATGCTGGCGTGTTTCTGGCTCAACGCATAAGCATTGCCATTCAACGTGGTAATGCCGCCAGCATGCTGGGTACGCTGCCAACTGGTAGTGGGCTTGAGCATTTGGATTGTCTTTAGACCTTCAACGGTCTATGGGCAGTCTAACTGTATTTGTAGTTTTAGTTTTAGCTTGTATTTTGTTTAGTTAATAAAGGCGCTAGCCCAGGAAAAATAAAAAATAAAAAAAAAACTAAATAAGTCATTGGTCAACAGGGCCGAGGATCGAACCATCGGATTAAAGATCACGTGCCTCCACCGCTCAATAATTATAGTCTAACTAGCGACCCGCCCGCCCGGCTTCGCACGGGTGTAATTTACGTGCGAAGCCGGGGCGGGTCGCTAGTTATATATATAAACCTTCCGTGAAAATGTATCTAACTGATGGTGAAAACCGCATCAAAATCCGTTGCGTGGTTTAGGAGGAGTTAGCGGCCATACAGACAGACAGACGCGGAAAGCGACTTCAATTTATACTATGTAGAGAAGAGATAACCTAAGTTAATTTTATTCGGTGTCTTAGCAATATGTAGTAATAGGGACTAAGTACAAAAGGTCTTACATAAATATTAGATTTTAATTAAGTGTTCTCAAAACTGCCTCTGTTAATATATTGTAAATTTGATGTTTGTTTAGGCAAGCAACTACGCGATACTAATGAAAATTAATATGCTTGAAAGTGGAATGATAATTAAAATTAACTAATGAAGATTTATCTATATTTTGTAAAAGTTGTTAATTTCAAAGATATTTATAATTACACACTGTCAACAACAGCTTTTTTCATGAACCTTAAAACGAAATTCTTTCAACAAAAACACAACATTTGACATTTTCTACTGAACCCAAAAAGATGAAGTTTATTCGACTGTATTTTTTTGTTGTACGTTTTATGTGACAGGAATCTCCGTCGATTTTGCTGAGAGCACTTTTCAGAGAGGCTATTTAAAATATTGTTCCAAGGCCCGTACCGTAGATGAATGCGACAAGTTACGCGAACGCAAGCCGTATCTCGTCGCCTTAAGGTCCACCCTCACGTAATTTGTCACAATCATCTAAATCTCACGTCACGGGCCCAGGTGACTCGATAAAAGGCGATATAACCGCAACCTTGTAACACAATTATAACCCGACGAATTCGGTCAGATATAGATGCCTGCGGGAGCGTTACGGAACTATCTTTTGACATTGCAAAGAAAAAGGCGCCACCGGGATGATCTGCAACTATGACAGCTGCAGTGCTAGTGCCGTCCTTATCGATCGTCAAATTTGATAAAATGCCATAGAATTGATCATAGCGAGCTCTGATCAAATGGAATTTTATCGAATTTGTCGATTTTAACTGTCAAATTTAACGATAACGGTAACGTACTTGCACTGCTGATTCGGAAGGATTTGCGATGTTTTACTGTACGCATATTTTAATACGCATACATTAGTGTCGGACCCGGGTATGTCCTAAAACTGCGACCAGAACCACCAGAGGATGGGCAGCAGCATCCTCCTACTTTAATGGTGAACCTTCTGCTATCCCCAAGCCGCCTGCCAAGCGTGGGGATTATGGCAACCCCCCCCCCCCCCCATGGTAGGCCTCACACTAGATGGACCGACGACATAGTGAGAGTCGCTGGCATCCAGTGGTTGCAAAAGGCAGGCTGTCATTCAGTGTGGAGGTCAAAGGGGGAGGCCTATGTTCAGCAGTGGACGTCTTCTGGCTGATGATGATGATGATGACATTAGTGTCATCTAGTAAATTTAACATGAAAGAAATCCTGAAACGCTCTCACTGGGTAACGTTTAGGATCATATACATATTTATTTCAAAAATTCGACACTAATTATGAAAAAACCTAACTTCAAAACCAGTGAGCCAAGTTCAATAAAATTTTATGTGCCCAAGCACTTTAAGAGCTTCCTCTACATAATAAAAAAAGAATCACGTAAATCGGTTCACAAATAGGGGAATAATCGGTATACATACAAAAAAAAAACGAATCGAGAGCCTAATCCCTTTCTCCCTTCTAAAGTTGGTTAAAATTGTTTGAAGTTTCGACGATTTTATACTTACGACAAACACAATATGACTACTAAAACCATTTTTTTTAACTGTGCAAGTGCCTTTTTAACTAAACAAAATACAAACTAAAATTAAAACTACAAATACAGTTAGACTGCCCATAGACCGTTGAAGGTCTATAGACAATCCAAATGCTCAAGCCCACTACCAGTTGGCAGCGTACCCAGCATGCTGGCGGCATTACCACGATGAATGGCAATGCTTATGCGTTGAGCCAGAACACGCCAGCATTTTGGTCACGCCTCAAATTAAATTTGGTTGCGCTATTTTTGTGTAAAATAATTCAAGCCTATTGACTAATAAATTATTTTATCGTGTATTTTTTTTTTGTTGGCGGTCATTCGCCGATTCTTCGTTGTGTTAACTGTTTTGTTTCTCTTTCCTTAATATAATAAATACGTAGGTGCTTGCTTACGTTCTATTAAACCATTTAGTAATAACGAGTCTATTACGACAATTGGTCTAATAAGGGTAATCTGCTATACTTACTTTTATACGAGTTCTTTATCTTTTCGTAATAGATATCATTATTAGCAATTTAGAGAAACATTTCTGATATTGTGAGTGTTTTGAAATACTTGGAATAATATAATTATGTTGTTTCATAAGTAAAATTTCTTAACAAATTTTTCATTTGAATTTATCTGTGTCTAATCTACATTTATAAATAATTCTAAATCTCATTTTCTTTTTTTTATTTATACAAGAAACACAAGAATTATAATTATACTTATTTGGAATAATAACTAAAATTGAAACCGAAAACTACTTGAAATCATAAGAATAAGAATAAGATATATTTATTGCCAAAAAACAAAAACAATGAACATGTACTATAAGAAACATAAGGAGAAACAGTGTTTGGTAATTGGTGTTTATGTATTATTAAGGCGAAAGGTAATCTAAAATGGTGCCCTCATTTAAAATAAACCGGCTAAGTACGAGTCGCTCGCGCACTCAGGGTTCTGTACTACCACAAAATACAATAAGGTCGTCCAAGTAACCGAATTTAAACCAGTTATTGTTTAGGCTTACCGCCTTCCAAAATAGTCGAAGCAATTGCTAATTAGTAAAATATGGCATTTCGATTCGGTGAAATGATAAGGTCGACGTTACAATAAGGAAATTACCAGTTATAACTTGGTTATGAACATAATTTTATCACCGACTCGCAATTGGCCATTTTTTATTATTTGTTGTTATACTTTAGAGTGTTTACTATGATTATCTTCAACAGTATATCAATTTAAAATTTCAAGTGATCTAAAATCTAGTCAATTCAAAACAAAACTAAAAAAACTTTTAGTCGAGAAATATTATTACAAAGATAGTGATTTTATAAATGATAAATTTTAGTAATGACTGCAGTAGGTCAATTTGTTTATCATACAATTATAGTAATGTCTATCTGTTAACTATTTAAATTAATAACATCATATCTGAACTTTTGAAATTGTTTCGACAGTTAATTTAATTTAAAAAAATATATAAATAATTCTTACGGTATTTTTATACTGTCTAGATTTGTACGCCTACAAACTAGGCAAAACATGATACAAAGTGACTAATATTTTAAAGCACCTATTGTGCATGCGTTTTTAAATGTGTGTATAATTTACTCGTGTTTTGTGCAAAATGTTTATGGGAGCCTTTAAAATAAACCAAATTAGTCTAAACTCGAGAGGTATACTAGTAGCAATTGAAGAATTCCACTATTCACCTCTTGGATCCATCATCAGATCAGTTCAATTGTACCCATTCAATGTATTGTCATCCGAACTACACACACATGCAAAGTTTTAAACCGATACAACAAATAGCAGTAGGTTTAAATCAAATTATAAAGATTTTTTTAAATTGTTAGCTACTACGTGACCTGACAGAAGTTGTCCTGTCTTACAACTGTCAAACACGCAAAGTTAAAATTTTACACCTTGGGTTACATTATTGGAGTTTAGGTAAGGATCCCCATAAAAAAAAAAAATTGCCCATGTTACCCGGGGATAGTGTAGGTTCCCAACAGTGAAATAATTTTTCAAATCGGTTCAGTAGTTTCGGAGCCTATTCAATGCAAACAAACAAACAATCAAATCTTTCCTCTTAATAATATTTGTTAACTATAAGTCAGGCGTGTAATTAGTAGTTGGTATAATTATTACATACGATACAAATAGAGATTCGTCAAAAAAGAAAATATTACCTGTGTAAGGAAAGTTTTTTCAACATATTCCCATGTTATCACGACCCTTATTAACTTTGTTTTATATAAGTTTTCCTACATCTAGCTTGCACCTTCGAAATTCCATACATTTTTCTCATCTCCATAAATGAGGCTTACCTACCGGTGTTATGTATAATTTCATAGCAAGTTTGCGAAACCACAGAAAAATTACAGTAAGTAGAGTTTTGCTGGAGCCGTAATGTTACTAGAACTAGAGGTTATCCATTCATCTATCAGGTGAGTTTTTTTATTATTTAATAATCCTTAAATAATACTTCTCGTTATTTCTATCCCTGTCGCTCCTACGTCCATGTCAATGGGAGAAGTAATATCGATTGCCCAAGAATCGGCTTACAGTCTAAATATACCAGCAATGTATCTGTGAAAGCCCGGATAAAATAGGGGCACTCCAGATCACACCAAAAGGGCATAATATAGCACGCTTAAATATATGGCCTTGAGCGATTTGTGCTCTTAAGCGTGATTAAGAACGTGTCTAAGTATGAAAATCTAACAGTCCTATGGTTATTGAGCACGTCATAAGATCGCACACATTTGAAATTTTTGTTTTGAAACGGGCCAAAAGCGTAGATTGCTCAAATGTATGGCTTTAGCGCGATTCGATCGCACCCTAAAGATAACATCCAAAGGAACTATGGTTTTGAGCAAGTCTTAATCTCGCACACATTTGCATAGAGTTTGCAATTTTCAGAACCTTCGAAATTGAAATTTTGAGTTTGTATGTTTAGAGTATTCCTACTGGGTTATACACTGTGTCCGTCATGTTTTCGTAAACAGTATACATTCAGCCTATCTACTGAGTAGTCTCGAGAAATGTCCGTTTCATTATTCAACGTGATATTATAATAATGTTGCTTACGGAGGCCGATAAGAATAAGGACACTGTCAGGCTCAGGTGATCATTTCGAATGTTTCGGAATAATATTTATTTTGTCTGTGAACGTTATTAAGTCAGAATCTAAATTGCTGTTGTCTGTTTATCGTGCCAGAATAACTTTAATATTATTTTTGAGTTTGACGAATTTGGTATTATAAATTCATAGGTATTGGAAACATTGTTGATCGTAGATTAGTTTAGCGATGGAGTTGACTTTTAGTTAAATAATTTTAACGACTTTGAAAAAAAAAACCGCGTCGATTTGAGGAATGAGGAGTTGATTGGATTTGAGGTTTGGATTTGATTTCCTTTATCGTGTATCGGAGACATTGTTGATCGTAGATTAGTTTTAACCATGGAGTTGACTTTCTTTTACATAATATTAACAAAGTTGAGTTTTAAAGAAATACGCATCGACTTGAGAACCCCCTTCTCTTTTCCTCAAAGGGTTTTTTTTGTTACGCAAATTGTGAACCAAGAGAATATAATTGAGAATATAAATACTACGTCCATTTATTGAATTTCATCCACTTGTCGTATAAAGTTTTTTTTTTGTAATAACTTTACTGCTACTATATAAATTAACTAACTAACTAAAGATTAGCGTATCGAGCATTTGTGACTAAGAGCCTCAGATAAGATACTATTCGTCAAAGCTAAGAGCTTAGTCTAGCTCTTAAAATAATATTAACTAGTTTTGGCTTGTCTTAGGCATAATATTTCGGAGAATATATGTAATACCTAAATCTAATTATGGCCCAGACAGGACTAAAGTCTTGATGAGATCTACGGCTATACGAAGAGGATTTCTAACATAAATCCAAACTCGTAAAAGTATGTAGTACTTTTTTATGAATTTCCTTTCGCCCTGAAAAGATTTTGGCATCTCACATCTTGTGCATTTACCAGTGTCAATTGTAAGCTTTGTTAAACAAGTCATAGTTACAGATAAGTCACGGGCAAGTCCAGATCGTGATCCAGTAATGTAGTGAAAACTTTTCGTTTACGGAGTGGAAATGACAAGAGTTTAAGTACTTAGTTACCTTACTCTCATGTCAAACTATCATGACTCTTCAGCAGATTTTAGTATTTCAGTTTGAGTGATAGTGACACGGGCGACAACCCTGCCGCGGGCGCGTGCACATGACATTCATAAATTCAGGAGCGAAATTTAGTTAGGCTCGGTTGCACCATACAAAGGTTTGATAATAACAGTAACGCTGAATTTAGCAGTTACTGCGAAATACACCAGCGTATTCATTAGTTAAAGACACCAGGGTTTTACACTATTTTAAACTATCATGGTTGTTCACTAAAGTTATATGATTATTTACGGGATATTTACCGTGGTAAGGTTGTGGAATTGTCTCCCGATATTTCGGCGCAGTTACATGCACCATGTTCACGGGAAGACCATGTTCATTTCACAACCTTACCACGTTAAATATTCCGTAAATAATTATATAACCAGGGTTTTAATTTAATTTCATTGATTCAATAACATATAAAACAGAATCCAATAATTTTAAAATAATATTGAATTTACATTTTAATTATATGTATCACATTCTAAAACTATGTATGCCTAGGTGCATTATAATAAAATCATTGTGGGTAGGTAATCATAAATAGATAATTAAATGAACCGTTAATTTTTAAACTTAATGCTAACATGCAAACTAATATATTAACAAATTATTTATTTATTGATTAATACATAACAAATTTTTCAAATTAAATTACAAAATCTTTTTTGAAACGGATATAGCCGTAGCATATAAACCGCGGCTTTATTTTAGAAGTTTGATTGTGATCGAGATTGCATGCCGTCCCGTTCGCATCTACTTACTCGCACCACGTGCATCTGTGAGATGGCACGCGATCACGATCACAATCCGAATCACGATAAGACATCTATCGTATAATAAGGCATCCGGTCTACCAAAAACATGCCGTTCCTCATAGTAAGCGGTAACTATCGGTGGACAACTGTAACACTATAGTGGTGTTGTCGATGCTTTGCCAGCCCGTAGAGGTAATTACCTGGTAAACTTACCTTTACACCATCAGTTTACAGCTAATCGATTGTTTACACCGAAACACGCTTTATCCTCTCTCAACTTGTAATTAATGTTTATCGGCATTACCAGCTTATTGTGTGTAATGTAATAACTTTGGCCGTTATTTTGACACATTGCCCGTTAGTTAGTACCTACTATTGTATATAATACGATACTATGATACCTATTGCCGGATTAACAACAGTTTCTAATGTCAATGTGTTAACGGTAATGTATTTAAGTTTGAGGTAACACATGTTATTGTATGTGACATAACTGTCGTTAGATATTTGAACACATACGGTAAAATTAAATACAACGTTAGTTAATCTATAATTGCGCAGTTAGCTACAGTTCTAATCTACGCACGTGTGTTTGACAAAGTTGCCCCACATCCAACGGGGCAGTAGCAAAAAAAGTGAAGTCGAGCAAGACATTATATTGCCAGATGTTGTGACGGTAGGTCATTGATATCTACACTATAGTTTGCTAAATATAGGATGATACGCGTGACGTTGACATTGAAATACACATAGAGATCACGTGCATGAAGTTCCATATTTCTTACAGGTAACATGTGTATGCAATACAATGTGATACTTTATTATATTGGTGATCAATGGAAAGAGATGTTCACTGCGTCATCTTAGACTATAATAAATCGACAATGAAAATGCAAAAAATCTGAATAATTTGAATTGATATGGGCCCAAGTCGAAGGTCACACAGCCTGAATTAATACAGAATCATCTTTCACGGCAAACAAAATGCTCACATTATTAAGTTTTATTAGATAAGTATCGGTAAATAAGTCACGCTAGTCAAGCAAAGTCAGAGTCAAGCAAAGTCAGTCACGGTCAAATCTAAGTCATGCCCGGTACAGTGGTGGAGACTACTAGATGCTTATCTATGGAATTTTGGAAACTACGAAAATACATGTTTTATATCAACTTCGTTTTATTATTATACACAGTCAATAAATTTTGATCCACCATTATTACAAATTAATATTCGAAAATACACAATTTTAGGAAAATAATACAATGTGGCGACATGTTTATTTAACGTTGGCGCCAAAACTCCTTGTGTGTGTGTTCCTTTGGCAGTAGGCACAGTTTTTTTTGTCTAATCTTTTTTCTGTGGCAGTAAGTATAGTTATCGAGGTATGAGCATCTTAATTGGTGTTACTCGTTCGGATCTCACCGTAGTTAGCAAATTGTTCTTTTAAACTTAATACGAATTACGTTTTTAGTGCAACTAAATCACATCAGCACAGTAAATAAAACTGTTTTCAAACACTAAACTCCCTCAAACCATAAACGTTTATTTTAAATCTAAGCTCAATGGCCTGTGAGAAATAAACAACAAACGTAAACCGCAAAGACCGCATCTGAGTTTCGTTACCACGAGTGCATTTTGTCGGGGAAAATGTCGAGCATAAAGTCTGAGATTTAATATAAAAATAGGACTTCTATAGATTATTGCATTGTTAGACAAAAAGAAAAGTAAAAATCAACATATTTTTTATTGTCATCTAAAGGTTAGTTGAAAATTACACTTACATAATTATTTTCAATGGCCATTAGAAGACTTACTGATGGAACTAGCAAGTATTTAATTTTTAGGGTTCCGTATTAACAAGGAACCCTTATAAGTTCGTCCTGTCCACAGAAAAGTTAAACAAAAAAAAAACTGTAGTTCTATCCACAAAAAAGTAAAAATTTCTGTCCGTCCATCCTTATTCTTTAGAACCTTCTAATTTCTATAGTTATTAAGGTAAGTGCATGAAACTTTGCACAGTAAAATTTCAGTGTTGATATAGATCTCAATTTTAAAACTAAAAAAATATATTGTATTTTAGGGGTAGCTCTAGTATTAAATAAAATGGGGATGATTTTTTTGAAAAATACTACCGAATGCGCATTTGAGTCTATAGTCGAAATAACCGTTGAGTAATTCTCGTGTACACAAAACATAGTGACAGAGTCACCGACGTAGCTATTAAAATTTGCAAGTTGACGTGGCAATGGGCAGGCCAATTTGATGAACCGATAACGATGGGTAATAAAGGTTCTTGAGTGGTGACTACGAACCGGAAGACGCAGCGTAGGTAGGTCTCTCACTAGATGGACCGACGATATCGTGAGAGTCGAAGGCATCCAGTGGATGCAGATGACGAGCTGTCATTCAGTGTGGAGGTCTAAGAGAGAGGCCTATGTTCAGCAATGGACGTCTTCTGGCTGATGATGAATTCCCGTGTAAACAAAATATATTGACCTACGCACAGAAAATAGAAATAAATAGAAACGAGAAGGAAAATCAGTTACCAGGCATTATGAGTGAACCTTGATTGAATAATTATTTTAGATTAACCCGTCGAACTCCGCATCACAGTTGCTAACTGATTTCTAATGACTGACGTTTCGTTTATATGGGTGCAACTGGCTACAACCTTACAAAAATGCCTTGACAGCCGTTCTAATTAAAACAAAAAAAAAAACTGGACCTACGCATATGCTCAAGTAGATTAAATCAAACACTCATCTTTGATGTGTCATCTCGCTGTAAACAGATTTGCATAGAGATCAGATTGTCGTACAAATGATCGCCGTACAAACCTCGTTCCTCCTACATTACCGTACTAATGTAATCAGCGGTACAATAGTGACAACTGACACAGGTTCGGGTATCCTGTGTCATTACCATATCTACGTGTCGCGTTGAGACACATATAGACCTGAGCATTCACAGAACATTGAGCATTTGCTAATATATTTTGCATTAATTTTGCTCATTAATAAGAGCATGTTGATTAAAATCCCTTCGTAAATAAGCCATTATTTCTCGTAAAAGGTAAAGGATAAAAAATGGTTATTGTGGGTTATCCCTAAGAGATAGACATATACCATTGCAATTTTTTTGTAGATTTTTTTAAGGTGTACAATACTGTAGTACATTATTTGGATCTATCTCGTAGGGTTCAGCCAGCGTTTGCAATATAAGCGCAAATAATGTGTTTATTTACGACATCACATTAGAAACCTCTAAAATGATCAGTGTTTCTCTACTATATTATGCATGTATTGTACATATAAACCTTTCTCTTGAATTACTCTATCTATTTTAAAAAAATGCATCAAAATCCGTTGCGTAGTTTTAAAGATCTAAGCTGACATAGGGACAGACAGACAGCGGGAAGGCTTTGTTTTATCTATACTTCTATACTAATATTATTAAGAAGAAAGATTTGATTGTTTGTTTGTTTGCATTGAATAGGCTCCGAAACTACTGAACCGATTTGAAAAATTCTTTCACTGTTGGGATGCTGCACTATCCCCGGTTGACATAGGCTATATATCCCGGCTTCGCCCGTGCGAAGCAGGGGCGGCCTACTAGTATACTATGTAGTGATAGTGATAATGTAGTGATAATGCAGTCTCTGTCTAGACATTTAAATGCTAATTATTAGGGCATGCCTAGGACTTGACCATGACTTCCTTTGCTTGACTATTGACTGTAACGAAGACTTGTTTGACGATATTTAACATAACTTGAAAATAGCTCAATAATTGACACTGGCAATTGCACAATTTGCACAAGACGCGTGACGCCAATATCCTCTGAAGAGCAAAGAAGAAAAAAGCTCATGTTGCACAAAAATTTCACGTTTGATGATTTGCCTCATCTTAGCATTCGTGACTTTATTCAATAATGTTCAGGACTTTGATTAGTAATATGACATACTCCTGATCTAAGGCGCTGGATTATTTGAGCCGTTATACGTATTGCATATCTTCATATTTACGTTGGGCGAGATAGCAAATATGTTACCGCGGCTCCCTACGCCTTCACCTAAACAGATAATGTAATGTTTTAGTTAAAGAGGTGTCGGTCATTATTAGTGAAGTTATTTATAATTACAAGTATATAAAATTAGGTAATTGTTTGTTCTCAAAAGTTTTTAAATGACAATAACATCGTCCGCTTAATAAAGTGCAATCTGCACAACGCCGCAGATTATTTTGTTTAATAATATGATTATGTTGGGTTGATGAACTTCATTATCAGCCTATCACGTTACCACTGCTGGGACACATGCCTTTTCTCAGAGAGAGAGAGAGAGAGAGAGAGAGGGGGGGGGGGGGAGATATGATGGGCCCTAATCTACCAAGCTGGCCCAGTGCATGTTGGTGAATGTCATGTCTTTGAACTTTTTGAGGTTCCTTGAGATCCCGTTTAACTCACAATGTTTTTTGAACTGAATTTTTACTTTATAGTTTTTGAACGATGGCACAAAATCTGCACATAGTTTATTTAAAATTTACAAATAAGTCATTGGTGCAGGGCTGAGGTTCAAACCGGGTGCCATAAGATAGTGAAGCGCACATGGTACCAATCGGTGACTATTGTGACTAGCGCTGTGTTGGTGATACTTATTTTATTCGCAATGAGACAATGGTAATATCAGCTATTATTGAGTTTACCGCTGTGTGGAAAACTCCATAAAAATATACATGTCCAAAAACTTCATAACGACTCACGCAAATAAGACCAAAGAGATAATTTCAGTGTTTCGAAATCAAGAGTATAAGACCTTAATTGTAAGGACCGTCAGCTCCTACATGAATATAATGTATGTTCTGCTACCCTCATTATACGTTCGTTGTAATATCAGCCTTAATTACGGCAAATAAACGTGAGAAAGCATTTGGACGGCTACAGATCAAGACAGGCGGCGAACGGGTTAATGCACGATAATGAAAACGTAATGACTCTGCAAAGGGTTGTGTTGGTTGTGTTTCTTCAGGTCGTTAACAATTTTTTTGAAATCTTTTCGGTGTATTTTGTGTATTAAGCGCCTCAATTAGCCATTTATTTTTATCCGCGGGTTTAGTCGTCTGTTGAGAAAATCAACGTTTTATGAAGCTTTTTTCTACTCAAGTTATATGATTATTTACGGGATGTTTACCGTGGTAAGGTTGTGGAATGAGGTTAGTAAACAACCTTGGTAGTTTAAAACAGTGCTTTTTCTACCAATTTTAGCTCAGAAAAAATAAATTAATGAAAGCGTTATACCTACAGTTTCCCCTTTAGCACTTACACCCCCCATTTGGTCGTCCATTCGTTTACATTTTGAGCACTTCGTTTGCAGTTGTGTGCCGGTCAAAATCGAAGTGTGCGTTTGTACTTTGTAGAACGAGTAAAAATATGCCAGTGTGTGCAATACGTGTTTAGCTTGCCCCGTTCAGTTTTTGGCAGACTTTTTTTGGTACTAGCTCGATTTTAAGGCAGGTCCAAACTATATATTGGCGTCGATTCTGTCATACCACTCACTAAACTAAACCAATCTGACAGGACTAAAATTATCTGCCTCTCTTTTCAGTTTAATATGTGAGAAAAGGATGGCAATAATTTTAGAGCTGTCAAATTTAGTTTAGTTTAGAGTACATCAGAATCGATGCCACTGTCAAAGGATTTAAGAACGCGTCGACAGCTTATACGTGGTCTCTTTCTCGCACAGTATTGGCTATCATGACGAACACTGGTTGATATTCCGAAAACCCAAACGAAGCAGTTTGATTCCACTTTGATTGTGCGAATCGCTAGAATGTGGAATACGCCGCCTGAATGGGTGTTCTCCGATGGTTACAATCTGGGTGTCGTCAAATCACGAGTGAATCGGTTTCTTCTGGAAAAGCGTGGCTCGTCGTAGACCACATTATCGCTTAGTATAAGCAAGGTGGCGTTCAATAGCTACCCTATTTTCAATTATTAAAAAACCGATTTCTGTGTAAAATCAAGTTAAAACGAAGGTTAAAAAGTTGTCTGTGCAGAGAGCACATTCTTCTACGGGTTCTTTATGGAATTTTTTTTCTGAGTGCCAATTAGCTAATAGATTTTTCCAACGAATAATTTTAAGCAGTTAGTACTAGAAAAACAAACATATTTTATGCAATTTTATTCTCTAATATTCTAATATTAGCCAAAAACAGCTAAAACAGCATTGGCATCGATTCTGATGTACTCTAAACTAAACTAAATTGGAAAGCTCTAAAATTGCTGCCATCTAAAATAATGAGAGGGAGATAATTTTAGTCCTGTCAGATTGGTTTAGTTTAGTGAGTAGTATGACAGAATAGATGCCAATGCATTGCCCTCTAAAAAAGTAGGCACACGAGTTTTGGCGCCAAGTTGAAAAGGACATGTCGCCTCATTGTAAATTGTTTTACTTTCGATTGTGTTTATGTTTTTTCAGTATTAATGTGCTGTAATTGTGGTAATTATTTATTAAGTGTTTGTAAACGTGATCGAGTGTAGACAAGGTGATATAAAAACATGTATTTTATTGTTGTTTCAAAACTACATAATAAGCCTCTAGAAAAGTCTCCACCACTTTACTAGGGCACGACCGTAGAAATATCGTCAAACAAAGTCATTGGACCTTGAACCTTGTTTGGCGATATTTAGTAAAACTACAAACTTTTCAATACTTGACACTGGCATTAGGCACACAAAGTGCGATGCTAAATTCCTCCCAAGAAGAATAAAGTAAATTTTTAGGGGGAAAAAACAAGAACCGACTTCATTACTAATTACATTACATTTACAAACTTAAACTAAAAAGTAAAAAATAATATTAAAATTACTTCAAAGCAATGAGCATGAAAGGACAATCAACGAAATTATAGATAAATCATAAATATACCCCCTTATCTATTTACAATTTATAATCTGTTATTTTTGGAGTCGGTGCCAGCCAATTGCTAACCTCCTCCTTTTTGAAGTCGGTTAAAAAGTAGGCACACGAAGCTGAATTTCATTCCCATTTGAGTTTCAAAATACCTAAAATTGTATTGTTATATTCGAAAAGTTTCCAGTTGGATAACTAGCGCCAACACCCCAATCAATAATTAAAAGTTTTGCTATACAAAAGTTGGAAATAACTTTGTTGGGAGCAATGGGGCCGCTTATATTTGAATTTCCCAATGGTCGGCACTTTTGGACTGTACAAGATTACGTTGGTTGCAGAACTACAGCTACAGCAGAACATTTAAAAATATGTAACTACTTCATATTTATATGTTACTAGCGGGCCGCTTCGGATTCACACGGGTATAGATATATAGCCTATGTCACCCGGGGATAGAGTAGCTTCCCGACAGTGAAAGAATTTTTCAAAACGGTTAAGTAGTTTCGGAGCCTATTCTATGCAAACAAACAATCAAATCATTCCTCTTTATATTATTAGTATAGATAGATAGTTAAAAAATTTGACGAGGTGGGATTCGAACCTGCCCCACCCGGGTTTACACCCCGAGTGCTCTTGCTGCTAAGCCACTGTTTTGCTCCTGTGTACTGCTGTTTTTCTAAGCTATGCTTTAAAAAACCGACAGTAGATTAAAGAATTTATAAAAAAAAAAAAAATATGAATACATTCCATTATAAGTGAGTATTATTTAGCAAAGGTTATGTGAAGAACTTGGAGAGTAACCATAGAGTGTGCAGGGTTACGTGGTACGGTATTACGAAGCCGAAAAGAGGTGTAAAAATATACAAT
This sequence comes from Agriopis marginaria, assembly GCA_932305915.1. Lineage (NCBI taxonomy): Eukaryota > Metazoa > Arthropoda > Insecta > Lepidoptera > Geometridae > Agriopis > Agriopis marginaria. The sequence goes on along the minus strand of OW029934.1, from coordinate 5,067,887 downwards.
AATGGACAATAATCCCTTTTACCGCCTCTTAGACTGAAGTTAAGCGATGACGCGGTCTACGGAGTACACCACCTAGAAGAAACCGATTCACTCGCAACTTGAAGACACCCACCTATCGGAGCAAACCTATTCAGGCAGTGCATTATACTCGTCATTATGAACAATTTTTACCATGGGACCATCCCTTAAATAACAAAAAAAAGCAATCAGCTTTACCATAATATTTCGTCGAGTGTAAATGTATTTTTTTTTAATGTAACAGGATTCACTTTTGCACAAGGAACGATCCGGGGGATCATTTCATTTAATTGAATTTGACGTTTGTACGTATTACCGTTTCTAAGATGTAACAGGTGTTTGTTTTTTGTCATTTTAGAGTTGATTCCA